>OX352473.1:0-9485000 GCA_947093115.1 Brenthis daphne
AGGATACCTTTTACCGCGGAAAAACATCTCATTTCTAGGAAAAAATACAAAAACTGAATTGTAAGAGTATACTAATATGTAAAACCTAAGAATTTGGTTTTTGGTCATCTGAACGCAGGCGAAGCTGCGGGCAATGCTAGTAGTAATATAAAAATGATTTTATTGAAAATAAAACTGTTCTTAGTATGAATATAATAATTAGCAGAAAATAAATACCTTGCATGATTTTTTTTTACTACATGAACAAAACTTATTGCCAAACATCTTCCTCCTGTACGATCACATCTGTAATGAGAAAATATTCCAATTAATAAAAGGAATTCAATTTATTTTTTAAATATGCCTTGTATATTAAACTATAACAATATGACAAATAATACATAGTAGGAATTGCTTTTAAAGCAATAGTAATTAATTCTAATATAATTCAAAAACTATTCAATTGCTATTGAGTATTTATGGCATATTTGAACTCTTGAATGTCAAGCCCAATCCCAGTATGGAGTGGTTGTGTGTATTGACTATACAAAATATCTTTGTAATCTAAAGATACTTACATTAATTATAAAAAAAACTAGCATTTATCTTGCATTGCCTTTTAGCAAAAGTACTCAGGAATATTACTATAGATTTTCGAAAGGGAAGTGAACCATGACTGACACTGTACCATAACTAGTAACTACTAAGAGATACCATCTGGTATCTACGAAAAATAAGTAAATAATAATAGAATAACTCACCAAACACATAGAACGTAGCTGTGTCTCTTAGACAAATTTTATTACCTATATTAGATGCTTATATGTTATAGGTATAGGAAATAATTGCTTGCCGTGTTTACATACTTACTGAAAACAATGGAAATAGCATACCCATATCTAAAAGTAGTTACATAAATATTTTAAAAACTCATATAAACATTTTATTAAGTTAGTTTTCGTCTTTTTCCATTTACATTCACTAAGTAGTGTAAAATTAATATATTACATACTAAATAAAACGTGAAGCGTTTGAAACTATTATAAATATTAATATTATTATTTATTATGTACATCACTCAGTCACTATACGAAGTTCAAAGTACTACATAGAGTATATTGCTACATATATAAATAAGTAGGTAGGTACCAATTAGGCAATTACCATAGACAGTGGCATAGATTATGTAAACTATGTAACCCTTTTGTAAGTACTTCCCCGCCGTCCTCGATACCACAGAGTCACAGACATTACAAGGTTATATTGTCTGTGCACAGAGTACAGACTAAGCTAAAGCAGTCACAGTGACAGACCAGAAACAACAATAAATTAAAAAGATGACAAAATCATCCATTTAAAAAGCGCCTCGATCACAGATAATTAAGACAAATAAAGATAATGCACCATAATATTACGAGTATTAGCTTGATCGTCGTCATAGAGTATATTGCTACATATGTATATAAAATCGTCGTCCTCGTCTATGGTGTGCAGTGTACACAGGTTTAATAATTAATAGTACTCTGTAGAACAGTTATTGTTTACGAGTGCATTTTGTATCATATTTTTTTTTACTTAATTTTAGCGAAAAAAAAAACATTTTGTGTTGTGCTTGTTTATGGAATGTGTTTCACATATTTGTTAATTTCGGTAAGTTCTATTAGCCATTATGGCATTAATTTGCTTATTATTAACTTTAGTTTTCTAAACTTATTGTTAGTCGTATAATAAATAAAAAGTATCTCGTCAAGCTCATTTGTTTGAAATATAATTTAATTATGACATGAAATGCGTTAAGTAAATAAACATTTTATTACAAATATGTGTAAATGTGATAAATTAGAAAAATATTTAGTTTTCCATTTTTTTTGTTCGCCGTTTTAGAGTGAATTGTAATATGTTAAAGTTATTTTAAATACGTTACGTTAGTTAGCGACATAATTTGACGAATTAAGCTTTAAAATCTAAATACTAAATAGGTTATTCAGACACTTTAAAAATCAAACGTATCGCTATAGGATATTAGTACCTGGGTTACCCAGCTTAGCTCGGAGTTTTTGGCCTAAAGTAAATTTTCTTTGTTAAAAAAAAACAAAACTTGAATAAATATTAAGAAATTAACATAGTATTTGTATGCGACCGAGATTCGAACCCGGACACCTGTGATCGTTGATTAGGTACCTTAACCAATTGACCACGATACTTCTACTTGAGCGTGCGAATATTACCAACCATATTTTGCGTGGAATAGTGCAAAAGAAAACAGCATGAAAACTCGAAAACACGCGTCTTCTCAGACATAAGACTAATCTAGATCGACTTGTCGCCCCCGAAACCTCCTGTAAGTATGCTAAATTTCATGAAAATCGTTGGAGCCGTTTCCGAGATTCAGATTATATATGCAGATATATAATACCAGAATTGCTCGTTTAAGGATATAAGATAATAAACTAGCATTGCCCGCGGCTCCGCCCGCGTTCAGATGACCAAAAACCAAATTCTTAGGTTTTACATATTAGTACCTATACTCTTACATTGAAGTTTTTGTATTTTTTCTCAGAAATGAGATATTTTCCCGCGGTAAAAAGTATGCTATATGTTGACCCGGATAACCAGCTATCAACATACCAAACATCAAAATCCCTCCAGTGCAACAATATCACAAAGTTTACCTCTTTATAATATTCGTATAGATAAAGCCTGCGCTTCTTGTTGTTCGTTTATTTGTGTAGAGTAGGTATCTAGTTATTTCACAATTTTCGTTCAATTTATCTTGATAAATAAAATACAATAAAATAAAATAAATCGATCTCATCAGTAAGAAAGACGAAGTCGTTCAGAGAGATGACGGTGTTTATATTTGAATGTATTGTTTAGATATATATAAGTAAAATTAATAATAAACACAAAGAAAAAAGAATATTTAAATACTAAAAAAGTATATGCAAGTTTTTAAATATACTTATGAGTGAGTCATTATGATGAACGAAAATAAAATAATGTGGTCTTAAATCAAATTTGCGTACTTTCAATTATTAAGTGATGCATAATTTTTCATAGATTGCGTTATAATGAATGACCTCAAATTATATAGTATTTGTACTCTCTTCAAATGTATCTTGTACATTTTATTTAAATTATTAAGCATTATATTGTATAAATGTTGTTTTATACATTGAGAAAACTAAACATGAAATTATTTATTTACTTTATACATTAAATTTAGATACAAAAATATTTAATTAATTCGGAAAAGCTCGCAACTGCCGCATATTTTTCATTTGTTTACAATTAATTATATTAAATCAATATAAAACAGTTTGTTTGAGTAACAAATACTGCACTGTATTTTTTTTGTGTAAAATTATTTTATGAGACTAAATTGTGTTTTTAATTAAAGCAAGTACTGATTAGAGTTTAAGTGAAACTGAAACTATTGGGTAATTAAGTTCTCATTTATTACTAACAAAGTTTTCTAACTTTATAATAAGGATAAATAATTTTAGTATTTACCATGAGCAGGAGAGGAAGTAAGAGAGCGAGGGAAGGAAGCCACTTTAGATGCGACGACATGTTGGCGACTGCTTGGCGACTGATGACTAACGAGCTGGTCTGTCTCTTTATATACTCAACTCAGTTTTTCCATTATTGATATACATAATTATATAATAAGTTTCACATTAGTATTTGTTTGTGTGATAATTTATCGTATTGTATTTGCAAGGCCTGATATTATTGAACATATCGTCTGAAGCGTATCTGAGTTTCTTTAGATTATGACTTCAGAAGATGACTCTTTATTGTAGATCTATAAGAAAATCGATATGTACAAAAGTTATTTCATTATAATTATCTATCTATACTATAATAAAACAGTAGAGGTCGAATGTCTGTACATAGCAAAAAAATGCTAAAAACCGAGTCAGGAGGATGTAAGAAGACAAATAGAACAAATCCAGATTTTTTTCAATTTTTTTGTTTCTTTGCCTGTTTGTCTGTTTGTACGGGCTTATCTCCGAATCTATTGGACCGATTTAAATGAAATTTTGCATAGTGGTACCTTATATCCCCAGGCAACATCTTAGATACTTTTTATCCCGGAAAATTAAATAGTTCCCGTGGGACAACTTATGCACCTAATTTAGTCATATTTAACATTCTGATACGTTATATTGCAGGTAAAACAACAGGTTACTTTTCATCCCGGAAAAATGAACAGTTCCCGTGGGAATAAAACATCTCTATCAGTGTTTTTCATTTTAATAATTTTTATTTTTTTATTTTATGTATATAATCTGAATTTCGGAAACGGCTCCAACGATTTTCATGAAATTTAGTAAAGAAGGGGTTTCGGGGGCGATAAATCGATTTAGATTAATTTTATGTCTGAGAAAACGCGTGTTTTTGAGTTTTTATGCGGTTTTGTTTCGCAGTATTCCACGCAAAATATGGTCGCAATTCGCACACTAGGACATAAGCATCGTGGTCAAGCGGCCAAGGCGCAAGTTTGACAAGTGACAACCACAGGTGTTTGGGTTCGTATCCCGGTCGGATACAAAGTTTTTACTTTAATTTTTTTGTGTATGTATTCAACATACACAAAAAAATTAAAGTATTTTTTTTTTTATGATTTTTTGACCAAAAACTCCGAGCGATGCTCGGTCGCCCAGGTACTAATAATTATGTATGGTACGCCGGCCTAAACTATTCCAAGGAACAATTTTTTTACAGAATATTTCAATTTCCATACTACTTATAGGATACTACTACACTAATAGCCTCACTATATCTATAATCCTTGATATAGGTGGAAACCGCGCAAAAATCGGTGCAGTAGTTTCTGAGATTAGTCCGAATAAACACAAACTCAGTGAGCTTAAAAATAAAGTATTTTTTTATGAAATGTGCAAATATTACATAGAACGTCATCACAAAATATTAGAGATGTACCGACTAGTGGCCGACTAGTCGGGAAAACCGACTATCTTGCCATATTTATAGTCGGCGACTAGTCGGCCAAAAGCACCGACTAGTCGGCCCATTACTTTATTCATATTACTATACTTAAAAAAAGGGGGACTATTTTTATTATTAAGGAAACATATTGTTTTCATTAAATTTCATTTTGTAATTTTGTAGGTACTGGGTAGGCACTGTCTGTAACAACTATATAATGTCTTTGAGACATCTAAAACCTTAGTCTCTCCCGTGACCATGATTGCTATTGCTATAAAGCATTCAAAACGTCGGGAACCAAAAAATAAAATAAATCCGCGAAAAAATTGTAACTAAAATAGTTAAATAAAACTACCGATTTTCTCTGGCTTCGCTCGAGTGCGTCACTAGGTGTGGTTTTGTTTACAATTTCATGGGTTTTTATTTTTTTGTGCGGAACCCAGATTGTTCTTCTTCAGTAAAAGTAGTCTAAGTTCTTCATTATAACATCAGCTATGTGCTCGTGAAAATCCCGTCAAAATCGATCCAGTAGTTTTTTAGATATTAGCCGGAACAAACAAACATACAGACAGACAAAAATTTTAAAAATTGTTTTATTTTTATTAGTACCGTATATAATTTCATATATATTTAGTAAAATACTGTTATTTTGACATTAAAAACAGATGCTTTAATTTTATTTATCTGTATAACAGATTTCAAATATTCGCGTGAATATAAGAAAGTATGCTATGACTTAATTTCAATTATATAGTTACTTTTACTATTCCTTCATCTAATACAAATTGTTTTAGCTATACAATTCAATGACTTTTTTATTTTGCAAAAAACCCACAAATATCAAAATGAAAAGTAAACAAAAATCTGTTTATAAATGTCTGCACGCGCGACGCGGGCTTGCGAAGCGCGACAAACATCGCGGAAAGCTATGATCGGCTAGGCCGGCTAATCGGCCGACTAGTCGGCTAGTCAGTAAAACTCATAGTCGGCACACGTCTACAAAATATCAATATTGTCTATTCAGCCCTTTTTAATGTCCTACTGCTGGGCACGGGCCACCCTTCAATACGAGGGGGATCAGGCCATAGTCCACCACGCTGGCCAAGTGCGTGTTGGCGGACTTCACATGTCTTTCGAAAACTTGTTAGGTTCTCTGAGACATGCAGGTTTCCTCACGATGTTTTCCTTCACCGTAAGGCAAGTAGTAATCATGTTAGAAATGATTCGCACATGAAAATATCAGAGGTGCGAGACCCGGGATTTGAACTCGCTTCACTCGGGTTCCCAAGCGAGCGCGTTACCAGTGGGCTACCACTGCCTTTCAATATTGTGTAATTTAGAAAAAAATATATTTGATTTTTCTAAATTCAACTGAAATCTTATCAAGTGCGCGCGCATACCCTTGCTTCGCTCGGGTTCGTCCTTAGGTAGGTACGTTTTAACGGTTAGTATGGAATATATAGACTATATTATATTAAGATGATGAGTTGTCGAGGGTTATAACATTATATGTAACGTGTTTTCCCGTGGAAATGAGTTAATCTCCTGCGATAAAATTAGTCTATGTCACTCTCCAGCCCTCCAAATATTTCTACACAAAAAATCACGCTAATATATCACTCTATTTCTACGTGAAAAAAGGACAAACAAACAAACAATGAAACAAACACATTTTCACATTTATAATTCCATATATATTGTAGTATGAATATGGGTTTTCAACAGACATCAATTTAAAAGCCGCAATAATTACGATAATATAATTATGTGTTCTAAATATTATCGTCCTTAGATAATATAATTAAACATCAGGTAATTTAATTAATCATCGATATGGGGAAAACCGGAGATTAAGATTATTTATTAATTAAACCCAGTTATTTATAATCATAGGCTGACATTTTCTTATAATGTTGTTACAAACTAGGGTTCGGTCATCGGAAATTAAAGCGCAATCACTTCATTAACCGACTTTCAAAAAGGAGGAGGTTCTCAATTCGTCGGAATATTTTTATGTACATATGTTCACCGATTAGGTACTCGAAGACGCCTAAACCGATTTGGAATTCTTTTTTGTTTCAAAGGGTATACTTCCCAGGTTAAATTTTATCGAAATCGGTCGAGCGGTTCTTTAAAAATTCAACATAAATTATTTTTTTAAATAAATTGGTCAATCGAATATGGTTATTAAAGAACTTCCTTCTTACAAATTATCTGCTTATTACGTCTATAATAAAAATGAAAAAATAAAACATTAAAAAAACCTACTTCCAGGCACTAAAATTAGAAAAATATATTAACTAAACGGGGGGTTTCATTTAGAATAGATACCTAATCAGATGTTGTCGAAGTCGGCGCTAGCCGACAATATTTTAAGATATGAATATCTAATAGGTAAATATGATTAAGTATGAACTCTAATTTTAGTTAAAATATTATATATCAATTTGTGATAGAAAAACAACCCGACAAATTTTCGTTATCTTCTAAACCTTAATTTAATCAAATGATGTACTGTAAAGGACAAACGTTATCTCTATCAAGTACCTCAGTATCATTACTTAGACTACTTTTTTTAAATATGAGTTAAAAACTATATCTGTTATTATAAAAATGTATTTAATAATTAAAGTATAAGTTTGAAATAAATAATGAATAAGTTTAAGTCTGAAAAACACGTGTTTTTTAAGACTTATAGTTATTAAAAATAATTTTAATACTAAACAAACAAAAGAAATATCTTCTTAAAAATACAAATCGAAATGTAAATAATAAATTCATAAAAATAATCAACACATTATTTTATATTTGGCGAAAAATCTTTGGCTCTGAAATTTTTCCTTAATTTTTTGGGAGCAAGTTTAGCATGAATCAAGCTATTCGTTGATATTTTGTCACATCCTGATATTCTGGTTTTCTTTAGTGGCTTAACCACCGTTTGACCGCTTGAACTTGATGGCAAAGCACAAACATCAGTCAGTTTCGTCATCTCTTTTTGTATATTATCTCATTGTGTAATTTCGTAAGACAGGAGGCTCAAATTAATTGATTGATAGTTAATGAAATTAATGTATATGTATTCAGCCCTTTTTTACGTTCCACTGCTGGGCACGAGCCTCCCTTCAATACGAGGGGGATCAGGCCATAGTCCACCACGCTGGCCAAGTGCGGGTTGGCGGATTTTACGTGTCTTTGAAAAACTTGCTAAGTTCTCTCAGACATGCAGATTTCCTCACGATGTTTTCCTTCACCGTAACGCAAGTAGTAATAGTGTTAGAAATGATTCGCACGTGAAAATATAAGGGGTAAATTTCCAGAAGTGCCGTAAACTGTTGCTTTAAGATGATTATCTTCATTTCGAATTACAGAAAAGAATATACTCTTAATACTGTAAGAGTTGAGCTAAATGTTAGGCTTTAAGTACTTATAATATGTAATGTATATTACTCTGGAGTGCGGAACTATGGGAATAGATGTCTTTTGCCATATTTCTTCAACTTCTTGGATTACTGTTTCTGCAATTTCCGAAAATTTTCGGTATATATTACTTGCATTTTGGATTTGTACATGTAATCTGTTTCACTTGTGTCTATCGCACTTCGTAAAATCCTTATATAAAAAAAACTATATATAAAAAACTATATAATAAAAAAAACTATCGGTAAATCGCTAAAAGATCAGATCGTAATATTCTTCAGCAAAATCTTGATTCTATCGAAATGTGGTGTGACGAAAACTTGATGGAGCTTAATAAAAATAAATATTATATCATTTAAAAAAAGAAAACTCAAATATCGTTTGACTATAACATAGCAGGTAGTACTATCTCATGTGTCAAATTAGTACGGAACGTAGGTGTTATATTCGATTAGTAATTATCTTTTAGGCCTCATTTTGATAGTAGCTCCGTGTGTAGTGACCCTTGCTGTACTAGCGGTCGTAGGTTCGAGTCCCACTGGGGGCATTTATTTGTGTGATGAGCATGGATGTTTATACTTCAGTCATACTGTTTATATTTATAATATGTATGTATTTAAAGTTATATACGTGTAGTGTATCAACTATCTGGTATCCATAACACAGATCTCGTAGCTTACTACGACATTTATATTAAGGGCCCAATCATGTACGAGCATATAGGATTTCTCGGACTCCCCTTCCTTCTTCTTACGTAAGTAATTTTATCGGATTTAAAAAAATGATCGATTGTACTAAACTTATAATTTGACGTAAATCAAAGATTGTTATTTTTTAAAAGATAATTTAGGTTATACCATTATATTATTACTAGCGGCTCACCCTCGCTTCGCTCGGGTTCGCCTCAGAAAACGCCTAGAAAAGCACAAACAAATCTATCCCACGGAAACCGTTCTTTTTTCCGGGATGAAAAGTAACTTGTTGTTTGACCGGCAATATAAGGTATCAGCATTCCAAATTTTACAAAATTAGGCGCGTAAGTTGTTGTGTACTAAGCTGTATAAGTTAATATAGTTTTTTAACTATCCCACGGGAACTCTTTAATTTTCTGTAATGTAAAGTATCTAAGATATTATTTTTAATAAAAATAATACTTATCTTTAGTCTTTATACAGGCAATTACCATCCCAATTATTTTAGTAAACGTTTATGTAACAAAAATATTAAATTATCTAATGTAATGAAACTTAAGGATTTACTTAGGATATACATATGTATGAAAGAAACAAAATGCTTAAATCATAAGGATTTTATTTTTCAGTAAAATATAGTTTATAGACGGGCAGTTATCCAGTTGTTGAAGGAGGTGACACGCGCGAATCCTGAGGGAGAACCTGCTTCGCAGCGTATGGCTCCGAACGACGTAATTCCAATCTGGTGAGAAATTAAAAAAAATATTAATAATCCTGACCATATTTTGGTCAAAGCGATCAAACTCACAATGTTTATTTCAGCCCATAGGATAAGTTAGACTTAGAAAATTGGAGGACGTATGAAACATAAAGTAGTGCTATAACTGACTAAGAGACATTTATCCATATGAAAGACTTTTGGTCTTTTGAGAGATATAGAAAATGAGCTTAAATAGAAACATTACCAATTGGTTGTTCAGGACGAGGGGACCACCAGAGTCTCCGGTACAGATATTGCGGCCTCCAGCACCGCTGGTGCAGAGGGTGGACCCAAGAACGGCTGATGCACCGTAAAAGCGGACGCAATCTGCATTCGTGATTACTTGGAGAGTGACGTGATGCAGGCGGTCGGTCTGACCATTAACTGGAAATTTTTAAGTCTTAGTTATTAAGTTTCGTATTCTGAATCGGACGAACATGTGTATGCCAATAGAAAAATTATCTTGAATATACCATCAGCAATCAGTCCAAAGCCGGCGGTGACTGCATTTTGTCCAGCGAAGCTGTTGCTGCCAGAAGCCATAGGAATGTTGCGGATATTGTCTGCAAAACACAATATCCTTTTAACATTTGCTGTGCTGGATATCATATATAAAACATAATAGTTTTTTTCGCAAAACGAAACAAAATTCATATTTAACAGCACTCAAAATGCAAAAATCTCAGCTGTGTCAAAATTTAAAAATATTCAGTGAGAAACTTTTAGAGATTTGCGGTTTTTTAGGGGCTTTCCGTACTCGGGTACAGAATAGATGCCAACGAAACCCTATTACTAAGCCTCCGCTGTCCGTACGTCCGTCCTTCTATCAGAGGGCTGTATCTCATGAACCGTAATAGGTACCGGGTTCAAATTTTCAGAGTGTGTATTTCTATTGCCATTACAACAACACATAATAAAAAACCCAGATTGCAAATTTCAAAAAGGCTGCCATAGAAATAAAAAAAATCAATTATGGTAGGGAACCTTCATGCGACGCGCACTTTTAAATAAAAAATGGAGTCACTAGAATGAAAATTTAAATTATCAAAACACAACACGAATATCAAATAACAAATTACAAACAGATAAAAGATGCTTACTGGTGTATGTAACCCATGGCATAGTAATGACGGCGACATCATTGTTATAATTATCCATATTGTAATTAGGGTGCATCTGAATATTGTTTGCGTTGACGCGAGTTCCTCCAACGTAAAGATTGACTGATCCAAGGACGACCACAATGGCCGTGCCCTGGTGTACGCGTGTCGTCCAGCAGTGGGCGGCGGTGACGGCGCGCGTGTTAGTGAGAAGAGTTGATCCGCACATAGACATCGCACCAGTTGTAAGTCTAATAAGGAGACCAGCCTAGAACAGATGTATAATAGATTTATTTCTTACGGCCTGAGGCTGGCCTCATTCATGAGGCTAATATGTATTATGTTAGTTCGTTATCTTTTAATATTATAAAACAATGTTTTTAGTCACAAAATATTGTGTACTAGAAAAAAAAGTAAAGCCATTTCGACTATCTTGTTACGAGTATTAACATGTAGTACTTGAAAATAGACGTACTTAGAACATCCTAATTTAAGTAAAAAAATAATATACAAATTTGAAACTCAAGTGAAAAATATACTAATATCACAAATGAGCTTTAAAATAACTACTAACCATATATGGGTGTTGCCCTACTGAAGACAGTGAGCCTCCAATGATTCTGCTGCCATCAAAATCTTGAGCCAACTCAGCTTGTTCAATCTTGGCAGCCAGTGGAATACCCACAGTGGTATGGTAGTCTACATTGATGGGCTTGAAGGGAACCCCGGCTTTGGCCAGGGCAATAGAGGCAAGTAGGATAAACAGCTTCATTTTGACGTGTGTTGAGTGCAGACTGTAGTGTCCCAGTATATATAGTCAATCACGGATAAACCCAGTTGGGTATCGCAGTGACGTCGGAGAAACGGCGATCGGAATACAAGATTATAATATGATTAATTAGATACGAACGATATGTTAAAATGAATTTTATGTAGATATTACGCAGAGATTTGCTTGACAAATGAAGAGAGCAAAGTGAAGTTAAACAATAAACATATTGCAAAGTAGCGTCTTCATCAGTAGAAGTTAACTAAGCTTTGTATTCAACCCTTTTTAACGTCCCACTGCTGGGCACGGGCCTCCCTTCAATACGAGAGGGATCAGGCCATAGTCCACCACGCTGGCCAAGTGCGGGTTGGCGGACTTGCTTGCTAAGTTTCCTCAGACATGCAGGTTTCCTCACGATGGTTTCCTCACGATGTTTTCCTTCACCGTAAGGCAAGTGGTAATCATGCTAGAAATGATTCGCACATGAAAATATCAGAGGTGCGAGACCCGGGATTTGAACCCGCATTACTCGGTTTCCCAAGCGAGCGCGTTACCACTGGGCCACCACTGCCTTTAACTAAGCTTTACTGACTAGCAAAGTGGCAGGTTTCTATTTCATAGCACTCTTTAGAGAGTTTATATTATGTTTACTTACCAGCGTGGTAAACTCGCTTCGTTCGGATACGTCCTCTACGTGCCTAACAATGTGTCACTCTATCTCATAGTTTTAGTATAGGTATGTCTCATAGTATACTAAATCTGATCTAAATCCGTCCAACTGTTTTAGTGCGAATGAGTGACAAACATACGAATTTCCGCATTTATAATAGTTGTGCGATTTTCATATTTTTTTAAATAAAAGGGACAAAAGATGAAAGGATCCACCTGATAATAAGTGGCTATCAACGCTTATAGAAATCTGCAAAATAAAATCAGTTGCGGATGCGTTGCCGGCCTTTATGAGACCTGAAGACACGAGTTTTGAAGAGCCTGATATTACACGCCTCATAGTACACAATACGCACGTGTTGGGCAGGAATATTTGTTTTGGGAAATTTGTGGGATGCTAAGCATCTAGGGTGTGTGGATTACATCCAACGCGACGGCGAAGGGTGTGATGATAGAGCGCAACGATGGCGCTATATATCAATTTCATCATAACATTCTTCGATAGAACACACACAGAGAACCAACATCTCTCCAGAGGCTTAGAGGTTTTAAATCGTCTGCGAGTATGGGAACTTAAACAGTAAGAGCTGCCCGGCGTTGGATAAAGTCAAATGGAAGAAACTGGTTTGGGGGGACTTCAGCCCAGATGAGAATATACCATGAGAGGGCGATAATATACCTGCGTTTTATATAGCAAAAAGCGGGGTTCTGCGGGAGGCTGATGTAAAACATTGTTTCGCTGTGTTTGAACACTCCCATTTTTTTAGAAACTAATTTTCCGTGAGGAGCTTCATTTTGATAAGACGCCCAACTTTTTCTCTTACTAACAATACAAACTAAAAATTCTCGATTGTGGTAGCTAACAGGGGTAGCAAGGATCACACAATGTCGATTTGACGATTCTCAAAAATGTATTACTAACTGTGGGTGTTTTTTATTAAATCTTAAGATAATTATTAACATTATTCAAAAAAATATTTGTCCTACAAAATGTATGGTTTGATCAAAGAGTCATGTCCATAATGATGACCCCGCAATTTTCGAATTTTTAAGAAATAGAAAATGTGCTAATTGTAAAATGTGTGTGTAATTATTATTTTTTTAACACTTGCACACGATAACACATCTCGAGCACACCACGGCACAATTCTAATTATTCCGATACAATAAAGTGTCGGAGCTAACCGGACTTGAAAAAAAGGGCCTCCTCATAAAAATTATATTTTTTTTGTATTTTTTTTAATTGGCACATTATAGCACACACTGGGCACATTTCAGAACATTTTCTATTTCTTAGAAATTTGAAAATTGCGGGGTTTTTTGGACATCAAAGAGTTAAAATTAAAAAACATCCAAATTTCAATAGGGAAGATGGCTGGGTACTACCATCGTCATGGGATCCTATTATTAATATAATAAAATCAAATAATAAATCTAAACATAACAGACAGGCAGATGTAGTAAATTCTTATTATGTGGATCAAAATGATAGCATTTCAGATAAATAATTTTCATTTGTAAAAGTATATAGTAATAGTGTTGCTTAGTAATTTGTCTTTTCAACCGACTTCAAAAAGGAGGAGGTTCTCAATTCGACTGTATTTTTTTTATGTTTCTTACCTCAGAACTTCGTCATTTATTAACCGATTTGAACAATTTTTGTTTTGTTTGAAAGGGTATACTTCCAGATTGGTCCCATTTAAATTTCAAAAAAAAAATACCACCCCTAAGGGTGGAAAAATAGCTAATAATGAATTTAACCTACTTCTAATTATCATATTGACTTGAAACTTTGCAAGTGTTTCTATTTCCATTGATAGTACAGTGGTTCAGTATTGTTGAACTGATCTGATGGTAAGGCCAGAAGGTGGATAGGTGGAACTCTTCAACGACTAATAGTAGATACTTTGAGTTTGGGCTTATTTTGTTTGGTTTGACAAGCCTA
This sequence comes from Brenthis daphne, assembly GCA_947093115.1. Classification (NCBI taxonomy): domain Eukaryota; kingdom Metazoa; phylum Arthropoda; class Insecta; order Lepidoptera; family Nymphalidae; genus Brenthis; species Brenthis daphne. The sequence continues at coordinate 14,288 of OX352473.1, forward strand.
ACACTTTAGAATTCTTCCTTTGCTACTACTGTCTACACTAAAAAGGGAAAAATAAAAACTTTTTAACAAAAAAATAAAAACCGACTTCAAACAAAAGCACTAAAAAGTAAAAAATAACTGATTGGTAATTTTCATTTACTATACATACCTAATCAAATATTTTCGAAGTCGGTGTGCTTTGGCTAAGTAATTAAAGCCTACCTATTAAATACATACCTAATCAAATATTTTCGAAATCGGTGCCAGCCCATACAAAGCAAAGCACTGCCGCTTTGCTTGATCAAGGAAGCACTTCAACAGAAACACGTAATCGTAGTAGCAAGCCCTTGCTATTGTCCTAAATTGGATGTCTTGCAACCTATTAAGGTTAAACCTAGAAAAGACACAATTTATAACATTTGTATACAAATCTTTTTTGCCCCTGAATCTTTTTCTATCATTGCACATGGATGCTCCTACAAATTACAAAAAGATTGCAATTGTAGTAAGGTTACTCGTTCTCGCACTATGAAATACCTTGGTGTACCTCTCGATGAAAACCTCACCTGGAAAAACCATGTACTAACTAATCACGTTTACGAAGAACTAAGCGATTTTCGCTTGCTATTCACTTTTTTGTGATATTTAGATATTTCATGATCAGTAAGTAACACGAAGGCCTGCATGTTTCCAATCATTAAATCCAGCCATTATTAAACGGGCAATCTGCATCGAAAAGAAAACAAACAGAATAAAATACAGATTCTTTACTTGCTGAGTAAATGAGCCGTGGTCGTGGAACCCTTTCACCATTCATAAGTTTTCTATCAAATAAAAATTTCTATTTTGTTTACACACATAAGTTGCCACATAGCTTCTGGTAAAGTAATTTGTAATCCAATCTGCCGGATTATCGCTTATTCCTTTCCTTCAGATGTAAATTCCAAATTTTTTATTGTAATTGGGTGTTTTAAATTTTTTCTGGATTAAAATTCGGTGGTAGCGAAGAAGTCGTATTAGTAGCGTCAGTTATATCACTCGTTGATGGAGTCAGAGTTTCTTCTTTGGCACAAGTTTAGTATATGGGATGCGGCTTCTGGAGAAGTGGGTGGTATTTTTGGATAGAGGAGGTGATAGGGAGTTAAAATTATTTTGAGGAAACGAAGGAGTCAAAAGTTATGGAGACTTAAATTTAGAACATTTTCATACATTTCAATACCTAAATAGTCATTACAAAAGATAAACATACCTTTAACGAATAGTAAATATCCCTTTTCGTTTAAAATACATATACATATACAAAGGCTTTATTGTATTAATATTTTGATATTTTCACTAAAAACAATAATCTAAATAAAAACTTTTATTTACAAAATAATATTTATTATATATTAATGGAATATCACCCGATATTCATTTGTTCATTAACATTATTATAGGCCAACAGAATGTTGCCATCAATGCCATCGTATTTATATAAATCAAATTAATAAATAATTATTATTTAACACATTATTATTGCCTCTGTAATTCATTTATTTTAATTTATTATAATAAATACGGATATTTTAAATTAAAAGATGTAAAATTATGATGACTATGCTAACATTGAGTTATATGTATAATAAATTTTTATTTAGCAAAAATTTTTAAACCATTGTTTTATTTTATTATCTGCGAATACTTTTCAGTATTTTTGGCGGGTAGTCGCAAAATACCGCGCAGTTAGATAATTTATGTGAATACGATCTGTAGGTACTCATTAAACGCGTTCAGGTTTTCATATTTTTTGCTCTTTTTCATAGTTATTTTTCTCATATTATTTTATAGTAGTTATTAGTTTTTGTTAATTTTCGTATACGCTCGTTTCTAGATTTTGTTTTAAGTATTACTATAGTTTTAAGTGTACTAATGCAATTTATAAACGTAAGTAGACTATTTTTTTAATCTAAGCAGAGGTCTGTGAATCTAAGTGTATTATTTATTTTCGATTAAGTGACAGTCCGACTTGGATAATTCTGTACCTGAGATGCATATAACTGTAAGCACCAAAACCAAAACTTTACAGGAGACTGTTTTTTACGAAAAATATTTGAATATCTTGACTTTATGAACCTTGTGAAATAAAATGTGATGAAATTTTGCAGAAAATGTTTAATAATCTAAGAACTACACTATTTAACTTTAATTTGGCAAAAATATTGAGATCATTAAGAGAGTTAATCTGATTTTTTTTGAACTAAATAAAAAAAATGTATCACATACCGTATTATGCTTTTGCACTTATATTAGCATCATCTTAATTATTCTGCTACTTTACTTAGAACTCTTAACAATAAACAAAAATCAACTAAAATACCTATAAGATATGCTCAAATGTACAAAATCAGTCTTGATTTTTCGATTCTTCGAAAGTATCAGTAGTATTTCCATAAGGTAGATTAATATAAAACTTTCTTAGATCTGGATCTGCAATCCACTGAGTTAAGGTAACTAAATCTATGTATTTAGGACTACTTCTAGAGCGAATAGTCTGAAATATTTACTTGCGGCAAGTTATTTGACAATAAAAGATGTTGTCTAAGTTTTTCTTTATATTTTTACTCTGAAAATTCTTAATTATTAAGATTTTTTTGTAAAATAAAATTCCGTCACTATCTTTCCTTATTTGCAGCCACACACATTCATTCATTTTTTTATTTTTCTGCCTCGGACTGAAATAGCTTGTCAATGATTTTGTGTTTTTGATGTTTAAAAGATCCATGTTGTGAACTACTAGGGGATTTTTCGTTTTACAAATTTTAATGAACTGCATCCAATCAGTGAAACGACAATATCAAAACCAGAGAAAATCCATTTTTTTCTTTCTATGATGGAATGGACAACATCATCTTCAGAGTGAATGTGGCCGCGAAGTAAAAATTTATAATGTAACAAGTCCCGTGTTTTGTAATAGCCAAAAATAGAAATACAATAATATCACATTCCGGTTTAGAACCGATTAATTATCAGACCAAATTGTAATTTCTCTTCTGTTTTTTCCTCCTTATTGTTAAGGACCTATTCAATAATACATGATCCTACTTCATTTGCTAATTACTCCTCTAACTTTTTGTGTTTCATCCCACATCATACAGTAAGACTTGTTATCTGTATCATTATGTATGCATAGTTTCGTTGAATGTCTAAAGCTTTCGTCAGTAAAAAGACTGGCTGTTTATTAACAAAGGAGTCGCTAAACAATTTTGCAAGTCCATCACAAGCGTGAGGCTTTGTCATCCAAATGCTCTAACACTTTTTTCATCTTTTCTCTATAAACTATACCTATTATTAGCGAGTCACCATCGCTTCGCTCGGATTCGTCCCTAGGTACGTTTTGATTTTTTGAGCAGAATCCTAATTCTTTTTCTAAAATAAGAGTAGCCTATGTTACTCCCTATAACATCAGCTATCTTCCTATGAAAGTCCCGTCAAAATCAGTCCAGCCGTTTTAGAGATTATCCGGAACATACAGAGAGACAGACAGAAAATTTAAAAAAAATGTGTTTTTCTTATAAGTATATACTCGTAATTTCATGTGTATTTAGTAAAACGCTGTTATTTTGACATTACAAACAGACACTTCAATTTTATTTATCTGTATAGATTAGCATCTTTTAAATGATCTGTTCTGTTCTTAATCCTTGTCAATTTTTCTTTTTTCTTCAACACTACTGCCGTATTTTAATCATGAAATGCATTTATCGCAAGTATCGAATATGTCGTTAAATAAAAGGAAAGGTTGAAATACTCATTGAAAACTTTGCTATCATATTTTCTGGTACGCTATCTTCCTTACATTTTTGTACATACAATTCATACATTTACTATGTTCAATTCTGGTCATAGATATTCTCGTTAGTTAGTTAGTCATCAAAACTGTAGGGCAAACAATGTAACTCTCGTCATACCGTAAAATGCATTTTACATAATTGTGGAATATTAATGTATGATCACTTAAAACCTTATGCTTTGGAATGTTTCTCAGCAATACATTAAAATACAATTTTGAAAACTCTGATAGATGGTTGATTTTGCTACAAACAGTGTGATGCCATTATAGAAAAGGACACATACAATAGTATACTGTAAAAAACACAAATACGTAAAAAACGGAGTTACAGTGTTATGCTTCTCAGGTATAGAATTTAGGTTGATAAGGCTAAGGCGGGAGCGAAGCGTAGCGTAGCTTCTTTAGCCTTCTCGTTAGGTCTTTTTTTATTTCAACCCCTGTTATCATTAGTGCTTTATGTTAATTTAAAATTCGGAGATAGATCTGAGTCATTATTTGAAGATAATTTTGGCACTTGGAAGTGACATTTTGATATTTCCAACTGTCAAAATGGCAGTAATGTCTAATAATGTATGGACCCTTTCCATATCATCAGACGACACGTTTGGCTCAGTTGGTAGTGACCCTACTTGATGTGCCAGCGGTCGCGGGTTCGAGTCCCGCTGGGGGCATTCATTTGTGTGATGAGCACGATTGTTTGTACTCCAGTCATGGGTGTTTATCTATACTATAATAAAACAGTTAAGGTCGAATGTCTGTACATAGCAAAAAAATGCTAAAAACCGAGTCAGGAGGATTTACATCTTCTTACGAAGACAAATAGGACAAATTCAGATTTTTTAAAATTTTTTTGTTTCTCTGTCTGTTTGTCTGTTTGTACGGGCTAATCTCCGAATCTATTGGACCGATTTAAATGAAATTTTGCATGGTGGTACCTTATATCCCCGGGCAACATCTTAGATACTTTTCATCCCAGAAAGTTAAAAAGTTCCCGTGGGATAGTTAAAAAACTATAGTATCTTACACAACAACTTATGCACCTAATTTAGTAAAGTTTAACATTCTGATACCTTATATTGGCGGTCAAACAAAAGGTTACGTTTCATCCCGGAAAAATGAACGGTTCCCGTGGGAATTAATAGATCTCTATTAGTGTTATTCTAGAGGCAAACTCAAGCGAAGCGAGGGTGAGCCGCTAGTCTGTAATATTGCTGTGATATATTATGCGGGTATAAGCACACTATTTGAACCTTTCAAGTCAAGATGTCAAGGATTTTAGAAAGAGAGAAAGAAATAGAAAGGCTGCTTTTTATTTCCCAAGTGGTTTATGTAGGACGTTATTAAAAAGTAACGTACGATGAATAAATATGATAAAGACCTCACTAAATCTATACATATAATAAAAATGTAACTAAGCCGAACCCGTACATTTAATATTTTTTGGAAAATCTTATTGAAATAAACATTATTATAGATACAGAGGCTGAATCTATAGTTTTTAGAATTTTGTCTGTCTGTCTGTCCGTCCGTCCGTCCGTCCGTCCGTCCGTCCGTCTGTCTGTCTGTCGGTTCAGTAGATCCAGAGATTACCCCCTACAACGTCACAAACTCACAAACTGACAATATCACAAACTTTACCTCTTTATAATATTATATATAATTTTTGTCTGTCTGTCTGTTACCTCATCACAGAAAAACCACTGGATGGATTTTGATGAAATTTGTTATGGTGATAGCTGGTTGTCTGGGTCAACATATAGGATACTTTTTACCGAGGGAAAATATCTGATTTCTGAGAAAAAATACAAAAACTGCAATGTAAGAGTATACTAATATGTAAAACCTAAGAATTTGGTTTTTGGTCATCTGAACGCGGACGGAGCCGCGGGCAATGCTAGTATTTATAATATGTATATATTTAAATTTATACATGTGTAGTGTATCAACTATCTGGTATCCATAACACAAGCCTCGTATCTTACCATGGAGCTAGATGGTGCTGTGTGTTAATGTCTCAACATTTATTATTTATAATTATTTATTATATCACTCCTCCAGAGGCGCGTCCCATATACTAAACGCAGCCTCTTCATTACCTTGAGATAGTGACAATTGATCGAAGACATTGCCCACTTCATCTTAAAAATTGTCTAACTTGGCCTATGCTGTAAGTTTATCTATGAGATTTGTTCTTAACTTACAAAGTATTACACTCAACTGAACATTAAGCTTGTTAGGTTAGATGAGATTAAGTTATCTATGCATATAATAAAACTAGCGGCTCACCCTCGCTTTGCTCGGGTTCACCTCTAGAAAGCCACAATGGGATAGATCTGCTATCCCACGGGAACAGTTCATTTTTCCGGGATGAAAAGTAACCTGTTGTTTGACCGGCAATATAAGGTATCAGCATGCCAAACTTTACTAAATTAGATGGATAAGTTGTTGCTGTTGCTGTGGTGTGTACTAAGCTGTATAAGTTACTATAGTTTTTTAACTATCCCACGGAAACTCTTTAATTTTCTGGAATGAAAAGTATCTTAGATGTTGACCGGGGATATAAGGTAAACAGCTCGCTCGGGTTCGTCCATACCTACGAATATGTTGTATTATCTCTTTAACAATTTGTCCAATTTATATGTGGTAAAAGGGAAGTCTTTTGTTTTAAACATTTCAGACGATAAATTTACTTATTTTGATAAGAATTCGTAATTGTTGATAATATGTATGTATGACCTTTTATATGTATATATAACCTTTTTAAATATAATATTTAACAATAAAAATATATACACGTATTTCTTTATTTAGTAATATTGTAGAATTATTGTCGAAATATTTTTCTTGATCGTTGTAGTTTCAGTCTTCAGACGGCAGCTTCCACACAGGAGTTAAAAAATGTTAGTAAACAATATTTAGTGAACATTTTTTGGCAAAAAAAATATATTTCATAACAAGTTATTAAATATATTTGTATAAAATGTTTTGTAACATTTGCTAACGAAACAATTCCAAGCAACATATAACAATTTGTAACTTTTCTTAGAAAACAGCAACTTTTTTAAAATATGAACCTAACTAATCTAAAGTAGTAGTTATAAAATGCTAATAAATTTTTTACATGTTTCATCAGTGTGGAAATTTTAAAAATATCTAACAATAATTAATTAACATATTACTGAATGTTACAAAAGTTTTCGTGTTAAAAAATGTTATGTAATGTTATAACATTTTTTAACTGCTGTGTGGAAGCACCAATTGAGATATCTGCAAGTGATGTAATTCAATATTCATAATAATAATACATTACTTACACACGACTTACAAAAAGTGCTTGTATGTATAAGTCTAATTTTCAAAGTGTTGTTTTATTTATTACAATATGTATTCACAAGATCACATCTTCTATATCACATTTCTTTTGTATTGTCAACTAAATATTATAATACAATCATCTCTTCTTTATTATTAGAAGATAATATTAATTTATTCCATAATAGTTGTTCAATATATGTTATATAAGAAATAAATATATACAATTATAGTCAAAATATGTGACATGTTTAGTATTTAATTCAATCTATCAAAAAAAGCTAGTTCATTGTGGAGTACGATCATTTATATATTAATTTAAAACTCACATAAATATTAAATTATGTACATATTAATGTGAAATAATTTATGTTTAAATGAATATGCGACTGAAGTCAATATTCAAAATCAAATTGTTATCAGCAATCTTCAACTATCTTTAACATTTTCGTCTTTTCCCATTCACATTCACTAAGTGTATAATATGGATTATACAACAGTTAGTCTATTATTTATATAAATATACTAATAAAACTTGAGGCGTTTGAAACGATAATAAATATTGAATATTAATATTTATTAAAGTTATGACTTATGTACAACTTTTAAAAGTACTTCCCCGTCGGCCGCGGGCCATTCTCGACACCACAGAGTAAAACCTAGTGGTTACATACTCTTTGCCACAGAGTATAAGCCATGGATGACAAATAAAAGTATAGACTAAAGTTAAAGTGCTTCGATCACAGATAATATACACCATATTATTAACTTGACCGTTGCGTCGTCTCTGTGCATAGGCCATTAATAGAATCATTTGGCACTTAGGTGACATTAACATGAGGGCGTGGGTGTGAAATTAGGGTTTTTCTTTTATAAAAAATACCTAGTATTCTCTCTAATACCACTTCATTTTTTGAGATATTTTTATTAAAATAAAAGCACGAAATATCCACAACAAAAATCAACTCCCAACTTCTCTCAAAAGTGACGCTTTACAAGATGGGCGTGTTAGTTCCGATTTCTTACAGCACAAATAAAGGAAAAATTCGAAAAAAAAAGTTGAAAATTAAAGTTAAACAGATTTACTATAAATAAGTAGGGAACGCTCGGTGGGCGAGTCCGACTCGCACTTGTCCGTAATTTTTAGATCAAAATTTCCATGTCGGAAGCGTTCAAAGTCAAACCAATACCTAACGAGTAGTGCGTTTGTTTGTAGTGTTTACTCCGTATGCACGTCATTAATGCTTTTATGCGGCATTGCTACCGCGACGGAACATCTATACTACAATAAAACTGTAGACGTGGAGGTCGAATGTATGACATAGAAAAAAATGCTAAAAACCGAGTCAGGGGGATGTAAGAAGACAAATAGAACAAATCCAGATTTTTTTCAAAATTTTTGTTTCTCTGTCTGTTTGTACACGCTAATCTCCGAATCTATTGGACCGATTTAAATGAAATGTCATATCCCCGAGCAACATCTTAGATACATTTCATCCCGGAAAATTAAAGAGTTCCCATGGGATAGTAAAAAAAAATATAGTAACTTATACAGCTTAGTACACAAAAACTACTGATTGGATTTTGATGAAACTTTACAATAATATAGATAATACATCAGAATAACAGATGGGTTACTTTTTATCCCGAAAAAATGAATGGTTCCCGTGGGATAGAACTGTTTGTGCTTTTCTAGAGGCGAACCCGAGCGAAGCGAGGGCGAGCCGCTAGTGTAAAAATATAAATTAATGCAAAATATAGTAAAATGCTTAACATTTTAAGGTGACGCAACTTGCTTTATAATGTAACACAGGATGTTGAAGATGTAGATACTAAGGTAAGTAGTAGGTAGGTGCCTTAGTTAAATCAAAAGCTTAAGATTGTATAAAATCATTCATTAAGCCAAGTGAAATTTCCGGAGATATACGAGTATAAAAATGTATGTTTGCCTAATAAATAAATATAATAAATAAATATTTATATTTATTTATTAGGCAAACATACATTTATACTCGTATATCACTGTAAAAATTTTAACCATGCATTATTCACTTGGCTGAATGAATGATTTTGTAGTCTTTTGTTCAAATACACTTAGTTTCACGTTATATGCAAAATTGTGTTTGGTACAAGAACTAAAAATACGAGCAAAACCATTGACATAATTTAGTATGTATATATTATAAGGTGTCATATTGTAAAGTGCCAATTATATATTACCATTTAGTGAAAGGTGGCTTTTTAACTAAACTACCTGTTATTACTGTCTACACCTATGTGGTCGGTCATTAAGAATTAGTGCTTAAGTAAAATTGACTTTTGATTAGTTTCCATTTACCTAATATAATGTAATTGTCGGGTGCGAATTGATGTATATAAAATTGGCTCTGTAAATGCTACAAAGAATGCTCATGAATAAATTTCATAGTAAATTGTAAAATATTAAAATAATAAGAATATTTCCATACACATATGCTTTGGCTTATGGCTGGAGTTATAGAAAAAAAATTGCACTATTATTATGTTAAATCGATACTTTAGGTATGCGTATGACAACATTATTTTTAAAATTAAAAGAAATTGTATTTTTGAATAGTTGTGACGCCGGCTGTTTTTTTTTAAATATTTTGTGAAAATTGTTGCATTTTTTTTGTTTATAAATTTAAAGTTTAAATGGTCGGAAAGGCAATGAAAAATGACTGTTTTGGTGTTTGACCATTAACTTTTACTTCCACTGTTCTTCCTCCAGTTCTTCTCAGGACTCATGCTTTTTCTTTACGAACTAGTGCAAGACTGATGACGTTCAGAAAAAAATGTAACAAGTTTGTATTTGAATCTAGTTGAATAAATATCCATAATAAGGACCAGAAGAAACCTCGTAACAGCTTAAGAATTACTTTTAATATTATATTATCACCTGTGTTCGGACTTCGGAATTAATGATATCAGCATTTCACAGTAGCATTAAGAGTATAGTTATATTCACTTTTTGTACTAGATATTTCGATATTTTTATATATCCATATAAATTTCCGTTTGTGTGTTCGTAATTCTTCTCATCCTTATACCGATTTTGGTAATTTTATGTGTAAGTAGGTACTTACGGGGTCTCTTGGATGGTTCTTAGCTATAGTTAGATACCCTAGAACCTAAGGTAACCTAAGAATCTGGAATATCTAAGGCATATAGATGGCGCTCATACATGTAGATGGCGCTGTTTTCGAGATTCAGAATTTTCCTATAGTATTTTTTTTTAATATTTTGATTTGGATTTTTTTCAACCGACTTCAAAAAGGAGGAGGTTCTCAATTCGACTGTATGTTTTTTTTTTTTTTTTTTATTTTTTTTTTTATGTTTGTTACCTCAGAACTCCGTCATTTATTAACCGATTTGGACAATTTTTGTTTTGTTTGAAAGGGTATACTTCCAGATTGGTCCCATTTAAATTTCAAAAAAAATACCACCCCTAAGGGTGGAAAAACAACTAATGATGAATTTAACCTACTTCTAATTGTCATATTGACTTGAAACTTTGCAAGTATTTCTATTTCCGTTGATAGTACAGTGGTTCGGTGTTGTTGACCTGATCTGATGGCAAGGCCAGAAGGTGGATAGGTGGAACTCTTCAACGGCTAATAGTAGATACTTTGAGTTTGGGCTTATTTTGTTTGATTTGACAAGCCTAACACGTTAGAATTCTTACTTTGCTACTACTGTCTACACTAAAAAGGGAAAAATAAAAACTTTTTAACAAAAAAATAAAAACCGACTTCAAACAAAAGCACTAAAAAGTAAAGAATAACTGATTGGTAGTTTTCATTTTACTATGCATACCTAATCAAATATTTTCGAAGTCGGTGTGCTTTGGCTAAGTAATTAAAGCCTACCTATTAAATACATACCTAATCAAATATTTTCGAAATCGGTGCCAGCCCATACAAAGCAAAGCACACCGACTTCGAAAATATTTGATTAGGTATGCATAGTAAATGAAAACTACCAATCAGTTATTCTTTACTTTTTAGTGCTTTTGTTTGAAGTCGGTTTTTATTTTTTTGTTAAAAAGTTTTTTTTTAATTTCTCAATACAATTAACCCCAAATATTCAGCCTTCAAACGCTAAGGCTACGTCTGTCGTATTCTACTTTTATAAACATTACAAGCGACTCAATCTCGCTTCGCTTGGGTTCGTCCCTAGCTTGATTCCCCAATCCCCATACAAACTTTCATAGCCATTTTCAACCCTTTAAGTGATATTTTCCGGGATAAAAAGTATCCTCTGTCCTTCCCAGGGTCTCAAACTATCTTCTTACCAAATTTCATCTAAATCGGTTCAGTAGATTCAGAGATTACCCCCGAGAACGTCACAAACTCACAAACTTTACTTCTTTATAATATTAGTATAGATACCTATAATATTAAACATTATATAATATGTATATATATGTACATACTAAAAGTTACTGTATTGGTCTGCGACTTTGTATGTAGCCAGCTACGAGCTTCTATATATTTGCTGGTACGAAATCTGTTCTTCACTAATAATCGAGCGAAGCTAGGATAATGCTAGTATGTAAAAAGCACAAATAATTAAAAAAAAACTTCTTTTCCAACGTCATTTAAAATTATACAAATAAAATGGACATTAAACCGCTATTCTGAAATATCAATCACATAATTTTAAAGTCCGATATCTATAAAATAGAGCATTTAACGCCATAATGTTAGCGATAAGCACAACTAGGTACAAAGCATCATGTAGATGGCTGGCATGATACCACAATAATGGCAACCTAGTTGAAATAATAAACAACGTTTTTCAATATATTTAATACGTATATTGTTATGAAATGTTATCGTTGGAAATTATGGTCTGATTAAATGTATGGAGGTACGTGTTTTATGTAATGGTGCCTTATTACGTAGTTTGGTATACAATGATTTAAATGGTAATATTATATAATTTTATATTTGTTAGTCTATAGTAATATTAAATGGGTATGGTATTGGGAACGAAATGATCGACCTCCAGGCTACTTCAACTTTAGAGAAATATTGTAATTTATAACTTAACTTTATAAAAAAGATAGCGTAAGTCCCGCTGAGGTCCTTTCGCCAGTTCTTCTCAGGTCTGAGGTTTCTTCTTTTCGAACTGGTACTCGTACATTCAGTAAAAAAATGTAATAATTTACTGTTGAGTATAATATTTTGAGTTTCAATTTGAATTTGAATGAGCAATTCGTGTATATATGTACCTACCTTAGTACCTACATATATAATTTATTTTGTGTATCTTGGAAACGTCTCTAACGATTTGGATCCAGTTTTGTATTTGGATACCTAAGGTTTTTCTTTTTAAGTTTTTCTAGCTAGGTAAGTCTCTTAATACAATCAGAGAGTAGAGAACGGAGAGAAAATATTTTTTTTCTCTTTACATGCTTAAGGAAAAAAAGGTACTTTTTAATAGACCGACTTCAAAAGAAGATGTATGTACTTTATACGTTTGAAGATTTATTTGTGTTATGTTTGATATATAAATACATATTTTTTATGAATTAGTTGGTCCCATTTACCTTCATAAAAAAATCTTAGAATGGGCAATTATATTTCTAGTGATTTTCATTTATTACGTAATTAGTAAGTACCTACCTAATAAAATCTGGCATAAGTTTAGAATAGGGGACATTGCCCCTGGTGGAGTGGGTGGTATTTCTGGATAGGGGACGTGATAGGGAGTCGAAATGTTAAATAAAAAATTTTACGGAAACGTACGAGTAAAAAGTTATTGAGACTTAAAGTTACAACATTTCCATACATTTTCATATATTTTTTTACCACCATTCGGAGTGGGTGGTATTTTTAGATAGGGGAGGTGACAGAGAGTCAAAATATATTAAAAATATTTGGAGGAAACGTACGAGTAAAAAGTTATTGAGACTTAAAATTATAACATATCTAACACATTTCCATACATTTCTTTACCTAAATAAGTGATTACAACAGATAAACATACCTTTAACGAATAGTACGCATCCTTTTTTATGTACAATACATATTTTCACAACAATTAATGCTTTATTGTATTTAATATTTTAATAATTTCACAACACAAACAAAATGATCTTACATTTTGACAAAAGCAAAACTGTCACTTTGTTTTATATTACAGCTTAAATGACAACAGATTATATTTGATTATTTTTGCTTTTTCTGTTGGTAATATTAATAAATAAATAAAAAGAAAAATATTATTTTCACTTCGTAAATACATTTATGACTTTTTATCTGATTTATGTAAAATATATTGTTTTAAAATTGTACATTTAGTAAAAAAAATCATTTTTTTATCTGTGAATATTTTTCAGTATTATTGGCGGGTGTTCTTAAAATACCGCGAAGTTTCATAATTTGTGACTCTGTACTCTGTACTCAATGCGTGTTTTAGTTCGTCATATCTTGGTTAGGTTAGGTTAGAACAGTTAAGATTATTTATTTATTATTCGTCATATCTTGGTTAGGTTAGGTTAGAACAGTTAAGAGTATTTATTTATTATTCTTCATATCTTTGTTAGGTTAGAACAGTTAAGATTATTTATTTATTATTCGTCATATCTTGGTTAGGTTAGGTTAGAACATTTAAGATTATTTATTTATTATTCGTCATATCTTGGTTAGGTTAGGTTAGAACATTTCCCGGGGGAGAAGCCAACTCCTACCGGGCGCGTCCCCAGGTGGCGGATAGGGGCATGCCACCCGCTTAGAGGGGCGGGTGGTACCGGAGAAATCCGGCGCGGACCAAATGGCTTGGATGGGGCCGCTCGTCTAGGCCTCGAGCCGAAGACGTTGCGGCCACCGGTGGTGGGACCGCTTGGTCCCACAACCGGATGATGGGTGCCGGTTGCGGGACTGTGGTCGCAGGCCCGCATCCGGCGGAGGGGTAGGCCGCGGCGGGAGAGGAGTGCCGGTATTTCGGTGCGCCGTTCTCCCTACCTTCCGCGGCCTAGACGGGGCCGCCACCGTTTGATGGCGGACGCGGTGGGGCTGCAGGGGAAGAGGAGTGTCGGTGTTTCGTTGCCGCTCTCCCTGTCCTCTGCAGCCGATTGGAGGTGGCCCACTTCGGTGGGCGGTGTTTTGGTTTTATGGGGCTGCTCCGGGTACCTCTGTGACGTAGCAGAGTTGACTGTGGAGCAGCCCCATTGGTGGTCTGCCTAGTATTTAGGCAGACCTGCCGCCGAGGCGCCGTAGTAGTTATGCGCAAGCGATCCTGCGGCGTCCCACTAAGGCGGGGGGAAGGGATGTCGGGTTTTAGTGGGTAGTACCGGCTCTTCTAGCCGGTGAGCCCCACATCACCACCTGGGGGATCAGGTGGTATGCGTAAATGCATTTCCCGACGATAAAAAAAAAAGGTTAGAACATTTAAGATTATTTATTTAATATTCGTCATATCTTGGTTAGGTTAGGTTAGAACAGTTGCCACAACGCACGAGCCGAGCGAGCGAAGCGAGCGTGCCGCGGTAGCGGCCGGCGAGTGCCATAAATGACTAGAAAACTAGAAAATTCGAATTTCACGCAAAGTACAAATAAAGACAATCATCTGGAGATCATTTTGACAATTGAAAGTGACGTTTTGACATTTCCAAGTGTCTAAATGGTAGTAATGTCAAAATAATGTATGGAAATGTTGTAACTTTAAATCTCAATAACTTTTTACTCGTACGTTTCCGTAAAATTTTTTATTTAACATTTCGACTCCCTATCACGTCCCCTATCCAGAAATACCACCCACTCCGCCAGGGGCAATGTCCCCTATTCTAAACTGCAGCCAAAAATCTATAAAGTACCTACCTATACATAGATAGATACAGAAATCAAATTTAATACATCTGTCTTAGTGGTGGTTACTAGTAGGTACCTGGCTAGATAAGTCACAAGTACCTAGTGGGTAAATAAGCAGAAAAAGCCAATAGCGTAAATGTTTTGTTATATTGATAACCATAGAATTATAATACTTTCTTAGATTTACGCGAATATTTGACATTTTAAATAAAACTATCTTTTCGGATTTTGACGCGGATTTATTTCCATTTTTGTTTCCCGACGTTTCGAATGCTTTACAGCATCCATGGTCACGGGAGAGACTGAGGTGTTACATGTCTTGAAGGTATAGTTGTTACAGACAGCCTACCCACAATTAACAAAATGAAAATTGCACCAATTACATTACAATATTTTTTAACTTTAAACATTTTTATAATTTTAATTATATTGAATATTATTTATTTAATTTTTGCTATTATTTTTATAATTATTACAATTTTAAAAATATTTATTAGTAATCTATATTTAGTGTTGCCATTATTATATTTATAACCATAAAGAAAAATATAAAATATAGTATTAATTATTTAAGCCATATAATTGTTCTATATATAATTTAAAAAAGTTAAAGTTAATTAAGGATAATCATTTTAATTTAGTTTGCTATTATTTAAGAACAACTTACTAAGCAACACTATTACTATATACTTTTACAAATGAAAAATTGAAAATGAAAAATATTGTACCTATAAGGAACTAATTTGCTAAGTCATATTGGTATTTTCCAATATGACTTAGCAATTTTCCTCACTGTTAACAGCTATTAGACTCTTATTATTCACACGAAAAAAAATATGTATGTATGTGTACAAAGTCCATACATATGTACCTACCTACCTACCTACAATTTGACGACACGTTTGGCTTATACCCTACTTGCTGTGCTTACTTGTAACGAATAAGTATACTCAAAAACTACTGGAACGATTTAGATGAAATTTGGTAACAAGATAGTTTGAGATCCTGGAAAGGACATATTTTTAATTCCAAAAATCATCCCTTGAGGGGGTGAAATAGGGATGACAGTTTGTATGGGGAATCATACTAGGGACGAAACCGAGCGAAGCGAGGGTGAGTCGCTAGTTTATTTATAAAAGCTTTGTATATTATAATTAAAGCTCTAGCCTTTAAAGTATAGATTTATAAATTGATAGTTAAATTAGATATTATTTTTAGCAAAATTAAGTAATTTTAATCAAATTCAAGAACAAGCGAAACCCTCCATTATTATTTCCAATTTGCTTTTTCGATAGCATCAGAACGTTTGAACCATTTTCAAACTTCGAATTCCTATTTGCCCCGCCCACTGCCGGATTGGCTACCGGTGTTATGAAAACTATGAAAACAACGAAATATATCTATCTTTTTCACACCCATACAATATAAGTCCCCTTATCATCCCTCTCGCTCTAACGCACGGATTATTACAGATTACAGAAAGTTATTGCTAACGCGGTTTTTCTACGTATTTTCGTCCATAATTTTTATAGATTTCACTGCACGCGAGAAAAGAAATAATTTAGAACTCATATATAAGGTAATTAAGTTTAAATTTCTTCAACATAACATGTAAGTTAGGACGTTTGAATTTTGGTAATTCAAAAATAATTTTTAACACGGGGTTTTTTCGCCATATGCTATAATCGCCATAGTGTAATGGCGTCGAATTTTTAACTTTTAAATTCATGCCGTTTTGCCGTCGCCGGGTGTTAGTTATTATATCGTTATCAAGATTATTGATAAGATAAAACCTTATTGCTTATTGACTGTCCTTCCGGTTCTTACGGATATTAGGAAGGAAATTTTCACATATTATAATGTCGAGTTGCCAAAAATTATGACGGAAACGCGCAATTTAGCGTTGATTATTTTAGTTTTCTTACTCAATTTCTTTTATACGCCTAGAATTGTATTATGATGAGTACCTATTAGGTCACTGTGGCGACTCGGTGGTCTAGTAGCTAGCATGTACGGCGGCACATCCGGAGGTCCTGGATTCGGGTCCCGGGTCGGGCCGAGTTCAGTTATTGAGTATTTCTGTCAAGAAATTCTCAGTAACAGCCCGGAGTTGGGAAGTTGGCGGTGTTTCACCCCCGTGCCTCGGAGAGAACGTAAAGCCGTCGGTCCTCACACTGGTCCTGTCAAGCAGTCGTCCCACCGGAGTATGAGAGTGACAGGAATAGAGGGTGCACTTGCGTTTGCGCGCACACTTGTGCACTATAATATTTTCAGCGCAGTTACATCCCTACTTCGGTAGGTTGTATACAACCTTATTATTAACCTCCCTTTGCTGGGCATGGTCTTCCATTTAATGCTACATAATGGCTTGGCGGACTTCACTTGTCTTCTAAAAATTTCTAGGCTCTCAGATAGATATGCCGGTTTCATCACGATGTTTTCCTTTGTCTTTTCAACGTAATTACCACTTGTCTTATACAAGTGGTAATTATGTTAAAACTGATTCGCACATGAAAATATCAGAGGTGCAAGATTTGAACCCGATTCACTCGGTTTCTCAAGCAAGCGCGTTACCACTGGGCTACCACTGTATGTAACTCACTCACTCACTAACTTTCATTTTTATAATATTAGTATACAAAGAAGATCCTACCAGAAAAGCTCAGATCTACTCTTTTGCTATGCGAACTGAGTAACCAAGCAATAAACATCTGTACCTACATATACAATACTAGAAAGGCTAGAACAAGAGCCTAGGTTTTAATATTCCCCCGTTGAATAATAATTCTTTGTTATGCACTAGGTACTGCGTCAAAAGCCCGTCGGATTACTTTATTATATTTCTAAAGGTATAGGACACGTACCTATAACACTATGAGTGTCATTTAAAATGTAATATAATTATAAATTAAAATTTAAAAAAAAAAACCAACGCAAATTAATTGTCATTTAACGATTTCACTGGCACGCGTGAAGCACTTAATCGAGTAATCATACGCCAAAATGCGTTACATCATTTTGGAAAAGAGCTGATAGTCTTACACTGCTGGACCGATATTAACCAAACAAAGCTAAGAACCACCGCAAGGAAACTGGCTTTCAAATGAAAAAAACCGTATCGAAATCGGTCCATCCGTTTGAGAGCTACGATGCCACAGACAGACAGACATACATCGACGTTAAACTTATAACACCCCTCTTTTTGCGTCGGGAGTTAAAATTATAGAATAGTAGGTATAACTACTTTAGTACCTACCTACTAATGGTTAAATTGAGCTTGACTTTAGTTAGTGTTAACTTTCAATATTTTATCTTATTTTACCGAAGAATCTCTATCGTATCTTCTCCATTCAACGTGACATTGGCGAAGTAATATGTGCTCAACTGACACGCTTTGAAACCATTAACTAGAGAACTGAATTGAATTTAATATTATTTTGTTATTAAACAGTAAACTAAACTTTAAGTGATTTTTAATTTTAGTGTTCCATAATAGGGTACTTTCTTAGACCTACGCCGTACGCGTAAGTATTTCACATTTTAAATGAAATTATCTTTTCGGGTTTTTTTTCGTATTTATTTTGAATTTTGATTTCCAACTTTTCGAATGCTTTACAGCAATCATGGTCACGGGCGAGATTGAAGAGAACAAATAGTTTTATTTAGGGTCCCATTTATCCGATGAAAAGAAAACGTCCTTCTGTCATATTTTCTATAAATTCACTCAAAGAGCATCATAATTATATAGTTGATACATTATATTCAATAGAAATACCAAAAATTTTGATATGCACGATTTATTGAAAAAAAACCGCCTAAAGCCCCTAGGTATAGGGATAAATAAAAAAGGTATTTAAATTCCCACAATATACAGAACCCTCATCACGCGAGTCCGACTCGAACTTAACATTTTTTTTGTAATCAACATCAAATACTTTGTTCACTATACATATATTCAAGTAAGAATTACATTTAATACAAATTTTTATTATAACGTTAAATCAACAATTGTATGTTTTATTTGGTGTATCTTGAGAACGGCTCTAACGATTTGGACCAATTTTTTTATTTAGATAAGTTTTTGCTTTTTAAGTTTATCTACATGTATACTGGTGAGTGGTGTCTGATGACGCCAATGGATGATGTCCTACTGAACGACAGCCAACGCGGAGCAAAGCTTAGTCGCCCAGGTACCTACCTACCTACCTACCTACTTATCTTATTTTATATCCATTTTAGGCATCTAAAACATGTATCAAGTCAAGAGTTATTTATTAGTAACCTAGTAATACTTACTTAGTAGGTAGCAGTGGCGATGGGTCCATCCTAGACGTCTTACCTTAAAATTATTTTGCTATAATTTTGCATAAATTTATTTTTTTAAATGTATAAATGTTATGTTGGAAATATATATATATATATATATATATATATATATATATATATATATATATATATATATATAATAGCTTTATTTGTTTCTGCATTAATACGTATATAAAACTTGTATATTTTTGGAAGGCTCACCTCTGCTAAAACATTCTTCGCCACTGGTGGTAGGTACCTATTATGTCAGTTGGGCTCATTTCTAAAAGTGACTTTCTATATCTATTGATATCTATAAAAATCTCACGAAACCTCTCTATACACCGAGATAAAGTGGCATTTATCAACTTTCAGTCCACAAATTATTTCTACAAAAACCACATTAATATGTTACTTAAGTAGCAAGAAAGTAAGTACATACAAAGAATTTCCTGTACCTAATATGCAAGCGCAGCTAAAAAACACCTAGATCGGTATATAATATATTGCAATAAAAACAATACCGTCTCGTTTCCCAGAAATCTTTATTGGAATGAAATCGAACTGACGACCTTTTCATATATTAATTATTCGCACGCCACCTAACGTGAGCGTTTTGAATTTCAACGCTCCGGGTGTTGATAATTGACTACCTATTTCTTTAAATGGCAAAAAAACTTTATTTATGTTTCCAAAGTTCGACAAAAACTTATGGTAAAAAGTTTGCAACTAAGGAAATGTTTCGAATGATTATTTTGCAAAGGGTGAGACTTATTTAAATGAATAAATAAGTAGGTTGCTATTAGTAACGGCCACCCGAAGACAAAGCAGAATTACAAAGCGATTATTTTATATGTTTACTAGGGGCCTCTAAGAAAACAAAAAAAAATTATCCCTAGATATCCGTATATTTTTCCAGGATAAGAAGCAGCCTATGTGCTATTCCAGACTACAATCTACCTCTGTGCCAAATTTCATCCAAATTCGTTTAGCCGTTCTTGCGTGAAAGAGTAACAAACATCCACACGTACTCACAAACTTTTACATTTAATATTTATAATTATAATATTTATAATATTAATACGAATGATCCATTAGTTATTATTAAATAAAACTATTGATAAAATAATCAATATTAACCTAAAAAGATATCAAGACTTCAAAATAACTTTAAAGATGATGGTTTTTATGTTGAAATATATAACATGAATTCTTGCAGTTTCGCACATTTGCAAAACGTATTCAGTTTCTCCTGTTTTGAAGATGTTCAATTAAAAGTAGTTGCTCTACGTATTCTAAATCTTTCTATATATGTATTACTTTAAAATAGTTTAGACAACCCTTAATTAGCTTCAAAAAATATTTTTCAGCCCTTTTTAACATCCTACTATTGGGCGCGGGCCCGCCTTTCGATACGAGAGGAGCAGGCCGTAGACTACCTCTAGAAGATAAACAAGAACAAAACAAATCCTAAGCACTTCTGTATCCTGAAATATTAGTAATCAATTATATAAATTAGTGTACACAGAAAAAAACTAACATATGCATGTCGTACTTAATTAAGGGGATTATATTTTTTTTTATAATAGGTACTTATTTCAAATATTTGTAGTTGTGTTTTGGTACAATTGCTGTGGATATTATCCAAGAAAGGCATGAGTCTTAATCTTAATTCAATAAAAAAAGGTGAAATAGTCTATTACGTACATATCTACTTAGTATTATATTTTTTCTCTCCTTTTTCATGTTATTTCTCATGTGGAATAGACGGAGAGAATATTAGCAGTAATAATCTCGTCAATCGCATCTCAATCTTTTTTTTCTTTATTCTTTTCTCCAACCTCCAACAAAAAAAGAAACGTATCAGTTACTGAATATCATACCTAGCCTATTGCCATTGGCACTTAAACGAAAATCGAACTAGTGACCTCATATATCAAAATTCATAACTCAACCCGTATATTACACTGTTAAAGTTATAAATACATTGTGTTTTAGCTACAACACAAAAGAAATAAATGAATGGCCATTCCAGTGACAAGTAAAAGAAAACAATCGTTACTATGTATCTGTCAATATTATGAATATGTAATTGCCATAGTTTTACTTAAAAGGATATAAATATTACTTATACAATTACTTAACGAACGCTTACATTTTTTATCACAAAGTATTTATTAGTTGGTACCTACTTGGTAAATATTTGATGTTTCCAAGTATTATGGAAAGCCATATCAGAAAGGATTCTGATTTTCATGTGAAAAACATTTCCAACTTGGTTACCACTTGTCTTACGGTGAACTATAACATCGTGAGGAAACCCGCATGTCTCAGAGAACATAACAAGTTTTCGACAGATACGTGAAGTCTACCAACCTGTAGTTGCAGAATCCCTCTCCCTGTGACCCCTAGGTGAATTTCTTGCCGATCAAGCCACACACAGTTCCAAAATGCTAAAAATATTTAAGAACACAGATAAAAATGTTTACATAACTAATTAATTTCTGCGTTTTTGTAGGTTCTCTTTTTTTTTTCGCATTGCACTTCTCACTTACACTTGAAAATAACACTAAAATTAGCCGCGGATCGTATGATCGTACTCTTAGACCAACCTAGGGCAGGTTATCAAACAAACAAATATATCTTAATATATTTTTTCGATTTTAAAACTTCACACACAATAATACGTAAGGAAAGATAGAAAGAGAATGAAATAAAAGTTGCGACCATTGCATACCATTTGATTTTTTTATCATTCTACTCATGTATTTAGTTCCTATAGCCTTCCTCAATAAATGGGCTATCTAATGCAAAAAGAATTTTTCAAACGCATTAGTAGTTTCTGAGATTAGCGCGTTCGAACAAATAAATAAACAAACAAACAAAATCTGTATCTTTATAATATTAAGTATACCTAAGAGACCTAGGTATATGAAGCGAAGGCACATCTAGTAATTCATAAGTGGGAGTTAATGATTTTTCATATAAGATCATTACAACTAATGTAAAACATTAAAATAGAATCGCTCGCTAAACCACTTGGCTATTTAAAAACCCATGGAATACGTAATATAAATAATAATTCCATCAACAACTTGTCACAAGTAGATACGCTTGCATAATATGAATTTTATAAGCATTACAAAACATAAGCAGCGGCCATATTTGCGGTTATATGGAAGACGTTGAAAAAAATTGCTTTTTTTCGATTTTTCCTTGTAATGGTGGCAAAGGTCACGGTAACTTCTTTTTGTTTTTTTTTGCACTAAGTACTGTATCTATAACAAATAAAATGCTTGTACTTAAATTGTTCTTTTGTCTTTTGAGATAGGAGACTATATTATGGCTTAAAAATATTTTTATTAAAAAAAACTATACTAATATTATCAAGAGGAAAGATTTATATTTTTGTTTGTTGGTACCGAATAGGCTCCGAAACTATTTAGATGAAATTTGGTAAGAACATATTTTGAGACCCTGGGAAGGACATATTTTTATTCCGGAAATCATCCCTTAAAGGGGTGACAATGGGGGTGAAAGTTTGCATGGGGAAGCAACCTATGGACGAACCCGATCAAAGCGAGGGTGCGTTCCTATAGACTATATAGATTAATTATTATTTAAATATTCCTAAACTCATCTTAGTTTCATTTGCGTATACTAATTGTATATTGTTAGTCTACTTCCACAAAAATATTTACTTATTTAAATTAATACAAAAATAAATAACTGTCTATACAGAACAGAACATACATTTTTTTTTTATCTCCATCATCTTCCCAATTTAAAAAAAATCAACATGAAAAACCACTTTCATAAAATATATAATAACAAAGGATAATTAATAACTTAATATATGCAAGATCGAAAGCCAATAAAACACATTAATCATTATAATAATCTTCTCCATATCGCTGGTGTGGCAGACGCATAAACAGCAAAAATGATATAAGAAAAGCAAATTACCGGATGGTATGCGTTATTAGCATTAGTATATGCCTTATATGGTGGTTGCATAGAAATCGTGGTAAGAAAAAAAATATCATGGGTTCCTGACTTACTACGAAATTACTTCAATGGTATGTTTTGCGAAATATTAAAGCAATATGTATATTTTTAATTTGTGTTTGTAATAACTTGTTGGCATGATTCCTTATTTGATTATTTCAAGAAATAATTGAAGAATACAATATAATTAAATAATATTATTAATATTTATCTTTTAAAATAGTATGAAGTAAAATAAAAAAAACAAGTTTTAAATTATTTTATGAGAAGAAATATAAGGATAGGTAAATCTATACTATTATTATAAATAGGTAAAGTTTGTGAGGTAGTAGGGGGTAATCTCTGAATCTACTGAATCGATTTAGATGAAACTTGGTAAGAAGATATTTTGAGATCCTGGGAAGGATATAGGATAGTTTTCATCGCGGAAATCCTTCCTTAAGGGGGTAAAAATGGGGATGAAAATTTGTATAGGGAAGCAAGCTTGGGATGAACCCAAACAAAGCGAGGGTGAGTCGCTAGCTGTTAAGTATAAATAGATATAATATATACTAAATAAAAATAGATGCTTCAGAAGTCAGTTATGGTAAAGCATCAAAACTACTATCAAATTTAAAAAGAAGCTTAAGACTTTAATGTTGTACTTCATAATATAAGAATTTATATATATATATATATATATATATATATATATATAAATATATATTACTATTTAAAGCTCAGTTTCTACACTCTATATTGCTAATAGAAAACTTAAGTATGTAGGTAATCAAAATATATTAAATAGATACCTAGGTACATCAATGACATGTTTCGACCATGTGATATAACGCTTAAATATGTCTCTTTCATAGTAATTATAACTTTAAATGAGCAATAGCGACTGTAGAAAGTTAATTAATCAACGAATAATTTCTATTTCATTAGTAACAACTCTACATAGTTAAGCGATTTCATATTGATCCCTAAAACGTCACAACCGATCGACTCGGATTTTCTCCTCATTTCATATAACGTTATTCTAGGAATGTAAATTGCTTTGCATAAGTGTTAGTAAACAATTATTACACATTATCGATTATTGAGCGCAGCAACAACTGCTCAATAATTTAAAATTACTTAGTATTTCTTTTATATTGTAACAAAAATAGTAATTATATTTGATATTTTAAATATCTTTTCTAATATTTTCACGGATCTATTTTGATTTTGGTCCCCCGAAAAATAAATTAGTGAAAAAATCTTAAAGGATCGTTTTATTTAGAATTGATACCTCAAAGGTTCTCATAAATCCACTAAGAGTGGAATAAATTTCAAAATGTGCCATTATACTTTAAAAGTTTCTTATCTAGTCTACTTAGTATGCTTATTGATTTAGGAATTAATCGAACGCACTATATTTTACTACATATCTAGTTCTGCTACATATCTCTAATTACAATTTGTCATATTATTTAACAAAAATATATCTATCCCAAGGGAACGGGATGAAAAGTAATGCTATGTGCTATTCCAGACTATAATCTATCTTTGTACCAAATTTGATCCAGATCCGTTCAGCCGTTCTTGCGTGATTGAGTAACAAACATCCAAGCATCCATCTAAACTTTCACATTTAGAATATTAGTAAGATTCGATTCACAGAATATTTAATCACAAGTTGACCAAAACTAACTGATCTAGTCAAATCCGGTGATATTATAGTGCCAAAGTATGTAACAGTAATTTCCAAAACGGATTGTCACAGACAAATTTTTACAGAATGCTCTAAGAACTCTTTATTTACCTTATCCGTGACTCGAACTCATGACCTTTTCTCTAGTCATATAAAATATTACCTAGATCAATAAGGCAATAAGTAAAAATTCAAATATTCAAAAAAATATTGAGGAAAATGTTTCCATTATCATAGTACCTATTCGGAGTAGTTCTAAAGTTCGTCATAGACTCTACAAAGGAGCATATACCGCAGTAATAAGATAATTAGCCGGTACATCTTTGTGTATTTGACATCACACTTGCACTACTAATAAAGTCGACGACCAATTTATGAGATCCACCGGATTTCTGACTGAACTAGGTTTTTGGTCCTTCTTTTTGCCTAAAAAAACTATTTTTGTGTTATTTTTTGTGTTATTTTTTGTGTTTAGTTAGATAGATATTTTAATTTAATCGTTGAAACATTAAATCCATACTAATATTATGTGAAAGGAACTTTGGCTGTGTGTCTGTCTGTCTGTTATGTTTTCACGGCTAAACCGCGATCGATTTTGATGAAGTTTTGGTATAGAGAACCTTGGAGAAGGACATAGGATACTACCTACTTTTCTATACTCCTGTATTATGTAGTCTATATATTCCATACTGACCGTTAAAGCGAACGAACCCAAGCGAGATGAGAGTAAGTAGCTAGTAATACAATAATAATAAAAAGTAAAAATAAAGCAAATATAATCTATATACTAGTTTAACATACACTTCCATAAACAGACGCATTTATAACCAGCTATCATCATCAAAATCTGTCCAGTGGTTTTCTCGTGATGTGTTCCTAGACAGACAGACAAACAAAAATTCTAAAAACTATAGATTCGGCCTCTGTACCGATAATAATGACTATTTTAATTAGATTTTCTAAAAAATATTAATGTACAGATTCGACTCAGAATTTTATTATATGTACTTGCAGAAGATTATATAAACTTCATAGAGTAACGTTTCTTTCAAATCAGATTTTTAAAACAAACAAAATGACATTATCGTTAAATATACCTACTGATAATAATAAATTCTTTATTTCAACAAGAAATTCTCTTTTTATTCAAGGTTTTATAACAAAAAAAAAAGATTATTCAAACTAACTTCAATCCACCATAAAATTCCTTCATTCACTCCAGTTAACATTTTATTAGAACCCAGTTTAGTGGAGTTCATCTAACGCTGGTCTGTTATGTTTCTACTAAATAGCCGAGTCAAATCGTTCAGGCGGCGTCTTTGATCAATACTGGGAATATGAGTGAATTCTATAATTGTAAGGGTTCAGTGGGTCGAAAATATCTTGTTTTTGTAGTACATTAAGTATCTAATACCTTTTTTTTTAAATAATGCTACACTAGCATCTCGCCTTCGTTTCCGTGTTAGGTTTAGGTTTCATTTTAGGTTTCCGACGTTTCGATGCTTTATAGCAATCATGGTTACGGGAGGGGCTAAGGTTTTAGACATCACAAGAGTCATTATATAGTGTTTTAGAAAAAAAATTGTTTTATTTTAATAGATAACCTAATAAACTATTATAATTGGGTATAATATATTATACTAATTGCTGACTCTACATATATAGCGCAGGGGTGGCGGTTTGTTTTGTTCATACTCATTATGTATATGTTTGTATTGATATATAATATATTTACATGGACTTGTTAATAAAAGCGTGACAGTCAGTTCGTTAACCATCTGAGAGTAAAAGATTATTAGAAATTCAAATAATATGTAGGTAATTTTGTTAATTTTTAGTTTGTATTTTGGTCGATGTCGACGTATTATCTAAATATATATATTCGTCTTTTACAGTATTAAAAATGTATGGCTCACAATAAAATGCAATACTCAAGCTAGATCGCGATTAAGAAAATAAATTTCATCTGCTCCTTAGGAGACATTGAATCATACAAAATACAAACAAAAAAGAAGAAGCTGAGTTCTTTTTCTCAGTTTTATCCCGTGGGAATCCCTTTTTTCTTCCCTGAATCCCCTAGTTACCTAGTAAAAATCCCACTAAAATCGGTTAAGCCATTCAGATGATTAGTGATGAAACTAGCAAATAAGAGAATTAATGGTTGCTTGGACGTAATTTTACTCACAAATACATATATTGAGTAAGTTAGAGAGTTATAAACATTAAAATTATAATATTTTCACGATTTTAAACGTACATATTTGTATAAAATTACATGCATAGTTATGTTGTAAAGAATTGTGAATTAGATTTCCGTTCGTTACAAGTAGGTAATATTCTCGTAATAACAAATTAAGGATGTTTTAATGGTGTTCCGATGTCGTAATAAAGGTGGCCCTTCACTGCACCGAACATATTTATTTGGTAATTAAAAAATTAAATTTCCATAGAAAAGTACTTACAATTACATTGTTATCAAATTAAAAAAGTAAAACTGTAATAAAAATACAAAATATATTAATGACAGTCGTTAGAGTAAATATAAAGTTCAGTTACAAACGAATATCGTAGTGGTACGTTTTTCACCGACTTCCAAAACGGAGTATCGGTTTTCGGCTGTAGCATGTATGTATGTTTATTTTCATTGAATTATATATTATTGAATAATACATACACTATTAATCGATTTTATAATAATTTTTTTCAAGGATAGTCTCATTTAAATTACAAACTAA
Source organism: Brenthis daphne (assembly GCA_947093115.1). Classification (NCBI taxonomy): domain Eukaryota; kingdom Metazoa; phylum Arthropoda; class Insecta; order Lepidoptera; family Nymphalidae; genus Brenthis; species Brenthis daphne. Next base: position 41,969 of record OX352473.1, read on the forward strand.
AATTCATACTAAAAGTTTAATAATTACTTTCAAGTGATTTTGAAGACAGTAATACATCTTTTTTTTACATCACGAATTTAAATAGTGCCCGATTTTTTTTAGTTCAGTGGCTCTTCTTAGTGGTTATCCATCACCGTAGTCACCGTAGCAATATGTAGTCATTAGTTTCCTAGGTTTATCGCATATATACCAGTGAATTAGACTCACTTAAGGAGATATGTAGGTATATGTAGGTACAGTATCCAAGGTAAAATATATATAATACATATAGTAAAATTGTAACTTAGCCGAATCTGTACATTAAATATTTTTTGGGAAATCTTATTGAAATAGATTATTATCGATACAGAGGCCGAATTTATAGTTTTTAGAATTTTTGTCTGTCTGTCTGTCTGTGACATTATCACGAAAAAATCACTGGACAGATTTTTATGAAATTTGATATGATGACAACTGGTTATCCGGGTCAACATATAGGATACTTTTTACTGCGGGACAATATCTCATCTCTAAGGTAAGTAAGGACGACCCCGAGAGAAGCGAGGGTGAGCCGCTAGTAGGTTATATAATCGTTTATCCCAATGTAGTTATGGGGCTATTAATATTAAAGCGAAAGTTTGCATGTATATGTATGTTTGAGATCCCTTCACGCTGCAACAGGTAGACGGATTTTGATGGAATTTAATATGCACATAAAGTATGACCCGGAGTAACACATAGGATACTTAAATACCCGAGCGAAGTCAGGTTAAGTCTATACTAATATTATAAAGAGGAAAGATTTTATGTTTGTTTCTTTGTACCGAATAAGTTTCGAAACTACAGGACCGATTGAGATGAAATTTAGTAAGAAGATAGGTTTGAGACCCCGGCAAGGACATAGGATAGTTTTTATCTCGGAAATCATCCCTTAAGGGGATCAATTGGGGATTAAAGTTTTTATGGGGAAACAAAATAAATTATAAATATTTTCGAAGTCGGTGCCAGCCGATGCAAAGCAAATCTAATATATTTCGATACGTAAAATACATCACAAATTGATGACTTCGAAAATATCTGATTAGGTATCTACATATTCTAAATTAAAACCTCCGTTTAGTTATTTTTTCCATTTTTAGTGTAAACGTAATAAACAGGTAATTTGTAAAGAGAAAGTTTTTTAATAACATTATTAAGCATTTAAACATTTAAAAAAATAATTTATTGTTGATTTTTTAAAAACCGCTTGATCGATTTCGATAAAATTTAAATGGGACCACCTAAGAAGTATACCCTTCGAAACAAAAAACATATATCCAAATCGGTTCAGGCGTATTTGAGTAATCGGTGAACATAAATTAAAAAAAAAAGATTCCGACGAATTGAGAACCTCCTCCTTTTTGAAAGTCGGTTAATAAGAAGACAATAAAGTCACAATATTTACATAAGTCCTTTTCCTATTGACCTTATAAAACGGAACTAGGTCGTAAATAGATGCGTAAGAAAGAATTAACTATAGTTTATATGATAATAAAAATTATCTACACATATAATAAAATTGGAAAGTCATTGGGTTATTACTTAAGTATTACAAAAAAAAAAAATTTATGTACATAAGAAATAAATAAATAACTTCTTTAATAATGTTTGTCTTTGTGTTCATTTACTTTTTGTTATTTTTACAGCCTCCTTTTGGTTTTTTTCACATGTAAGGTACTTTTGTAGCCTTGTTAGACTCGACGAGTAAGTCTTAAAAATGTGTTCGTTTCTCGATGGTGTTTGATTGTCTCATTGGAAATTATAATAACTCGGGTTTCATGTAAGTATTGTAGCGTAAATTAAAAATAAAGTTAAATAAATGTCTATGTATATAAAAATCAAGTCAACTTCAAAAACTATGAAGTTTCACACAAACATTCATTCCTTACTTTAGTCCATTTCAACTGCCTCGGTGGTGTAGTGGCTAGCATGTACGGCTGCATACCCGGAGGTCCTGGGTTCGAGTCCCGGGTCGGGCCAAGTTTAGTTATTGAGTCTTTCTGTATAGTAAGCCTCAGTAACAGCCCGGAGTTGGGAAGTTGGCGGTGTTTCACCCCCGTGACTCGGAGAGCACGTAAAGCCGTCGGTCCTGCGCCTTAACTCTCACCGGTCGTGTCGAGTGGTCGTCCCACCGGAGTATGAGAGTGACAGGAATAGAGAGTGCACGTTGTGTCTGCGCGTACACTTGTGCACTATAATATCTCCTGCGCAGTTGGCTAGTCTCAATAAGATTGGCCGCCGTGGCCGGGATCGGCCAGGAGAACATCATCACTTTAGTCCATTAAGGGATGATTTTTGAAAAACCCTTTCCTATTACTTATTTTCGTCATATTATAAGTCAGTCCATTTGTTGTCTGTAAGATAGTATAAGAGTTCTTTTAAGTACTTTTAAGATAACGGCGGTGTTTACAAAAAAAAGGACAAGTATCGCCGTAGACAGAAGGTAGTATGAGACAAGATATTGAAAATAATAAATAATTTCATGTGAACCGATGTCCTTATTTTAAATAAACATAAAATATGTATATCGACATGTTTGTAGTAGCTATGTATTGTATTTAATGCGGCAATAAAAATTAACAGCAGGAACAGGTACGTTTAAAACATACATTTTTTTATATAATAACCGTCTCAGTATTAACTATTTCATTTAATAAATTGGAATTCAATATGTTAAATAGAAAGTTGAATGTTTTTGTGATAAAAGATACTTATATATATTTTTGAAAAAAAAAACGACGAAATAATATGTGTTTGTGTTTAAAAATTGTTATCCCTTGAAATTATAATATTGGTAATAACTTTGTAATTTCATTATAGGTTAAATTTTATACTAAGGCCCAAATTACAACGCATAATTTTGTCTGTCCGTCTGAATTGCACTAATTTACAGGGAATGGTGTAAATTATTTTTCATTGGATTAAACGTTAGTTTATTACAATGAATATGTATATATAGGTTACATTACTTATTAAAAGAGATGATGATTTTTTTGTTTTAATAGAGCCTTCTTGGAACCTGCGACCTCACAATTGGCTGAGATCATGTAATATGATGGAATCCCATTGTCCGATTTTGGCCACGGCGCGGCGGCCAATCTGAAAAAAAATCTCACTGAGACTAGCCAAATACGTAGGAAATACTATAATGCAGAACTTTTGGCGTTGACGCCAGAGCACTCTCTATTCCATTCTCTGGCAAAAATTCGATGGCACGATAATTCAACACAGGGGTAAACACCGCTAATTTCCAAACTCCGAGCTGTTACTGGGGCTTTCTTAACAGAAGCCATTTACTTACTCATGACGTTCAGTAAAAAATGTAGTAATTTAATGCTGAATAAATATTTTGAATATGAAATTTGAATTTGAAGGACTCAAAAACTACACTTGGCCCGATTTAGGTCTCGAACCCAGGACCTCCGGATGTGCAGCCGTACATACTAGCGACTACACCATCAAGGTAATTTCGTGTAATGTACACACAAAATTACATATAACTATATTAAATACTTCCTTTTAATTAAAGTCGGTCAAAAATAATTAAGTGTACGTAACAAGTTCTAGTTGTAAGCAAAATTAATTAAAAACTAAAATTGTATTAACAAGCTACGAGGTGAAGTCTGGTGTAAATGAAGTAGAATCGTTAGTAATTTTAATTGTAAAATATAAAAAGGTGTCTCGACAGTAATTGAATAAAAAATATTGTACAATACAAGTCAATATAAATTATAAAAATAATAAAAAACGGTTATTTAATTAATAAAATATATGAGGATGACTCATTTAATCAATTAAATTTAAAATTTGTCAGTACGTGTTTGTTTGTTACTTCTTCAGGTTGTAACGACTCAGTCGGTTTAAATTAAACTGGGAAGTAATATACACAGAGTAACTTAAATATACTGAGAATTAATATATTAGGTATTTTTTTTTGTTGACGCTGGGGAAACCCATCATGGGGACCCTACCGGCCGTCAATGGGTAGGGTACTGTGAGACTCCTACTCACTAAAACCCACAGCGGAACCCGTCGCCGCAGTGCAATGGGGTGTGCAGGATCGCTTGCGCATTCACTGCAACACCCCTGCGGACAGCCCGTACCCCGCGGGCATATTAGATATACCCTGAAATACAGCGTTGACCATATTTTGTAGATGTTCGTTAGAAACTTATTTTTAGGACATTTGCGGATTATTATGTAAGAGGAACATTTTTATACATCACAGTACTTCCTGTTAATATTATAAATGCGAAAGTTTGGGCGGATGGATGGTTGTTATTAAATCACGCCAGAATGGTTAAACGGATCTAGATAAAATTTGGAACAGAGATAGATTATAGTCTGGAATGGGTTACTTTTTATCGCTGAAAAATGCACGGTTCTCATCGGGTAAATTTGTTTTTGTTTTATTCACAGACTTTTTCTATTCCATACTAACTGTTAAATGTGAATGTTTGTTACTGCTTTAGGTTGAATTGGCTAAACAGAATTGGATGAAATTTAGTACACAAATAAGCTATAGCTTGAATTAACACAAGCTACTGTTAGGTACTCAGGGGCGCCAAAAAGGAAGTCGCCAGTAACTTATAACTAAGGGAAGCCACATACGAAAGCTAGTAAATAAAAAAACGTAAATGGAATATTTCTTTAATTTAATTGGTTAAGGATTAATAAAGAAATTATAATTACTTATCAATAGAAATAATTAACCCACCTCAGTTAATTGTTTAACCACAGACGTAAAATAACCGTAACATAGTTGCGGTAAATTAAAATTTTTCCATTGTATTATACATTGTATTATATATAGCTTTAGTGTTTTGTGGCTGGTACGTTATAATTTTTACTATTTTATAGTTCTTTGTGTTACAAACATAAGAAGGTTTGATTAGAAATATCAAAACAAATGAGCTCAAATTAAAAAGGATTTACTATTTGCCAATGAATGGTTGTATTTTCTATAGTTTCTACCTTCACTTATTTAGTTAGTGATTTGTTACAACTGAAGCCAAAAAAGCCTGTTAACAAAACTGAACACTTTCGTTTTCGAGCTAAATTACCACAGCCTCATATACAAAAATAGTCGTTAAAATAGCGATCTTTGCTTCTAAAGGGCCCTTTTGCAATCGTGAGTGACAGACACGTGAGCTATGAATATAATATATATATATATATATATATATATATATATATATATATTTAATTTAATTTACCTCTTTTATTGTCCCATTGTTGGAATGTCAGAGTCCATTGTGCTAGTTAAACGGAGAATGATAAACTGTGGAAGAATTCGCAACGCGCTCGCTTGGAAAACTAAGTGTAGCGAGTTCAAATCCCAGGCTGATATACTCATGTGTGACTTCCAACATGATTACCACTTTCCTTACGGTGAAGGAAAACATCGTGAGGAAACCTGAATTTCTGACTGAAGCTAAAAAGATTTCGAAAAACATGTGAAGTCCAAGTGCGAACTTGGCCAGCGTAGTGAACTTAGACCTGATCCCCTTGTATTGAGAGGTCGCCCGTGCCTAGCAGTGGGACGTTAAAGAGGTCTGAATACATACATAATATGTATATAAACACCAGTTGTTATCACGTTTATCAGACATGTTGAACACTTGTTTGTCGCTTTTCTACCATATAACAAACTATATTTACATTCATGCGTTAAAACAAAAGATTAAGTTGAAAAGAGTAAAATACAGAAAAATAACTACATATAGTAGAATTTCATCTTATCTAAGCTCGTACCAACTTCATGAGACATTTACAAAATTTTAAATCGATTAAGAATTAGTACTTGATTAAATAAATTACTTTGATTTATTCAATTCAATTTTCTTGTTAATGGCTTCATAATGTGCCAGTTAAGCATAGATTAGATATTTCGCCGATTTCACATAGAGTGGAGGAGACACGAAGGAGATTGTATAGCTTTAAAATGTCATTTGTCATTATATTGGCAAAAAGACATAAGAAGTGAACGTGAGAATCCATATTTCTATATCTATGCTAACATTATAAATGTAAAAGTGTGTTTGTTTGTTTGTTTTTTGTTTGTCCTTCTTTCACGTCGAAACGGAGTGACGGATTCGCGTGATTTTTTTGTGTAGAGATAGTTGTAGAGCTGGAAAGTGACGTAGGCTTTTTACCGTGGGAGATTGTTTCATTCCCACGGGAAAACACGTTGTATAATATATAGTCTACCTATTTCATACTAACCGTTAAAACGTATTTAGGGATAAACTCGAGCGAAGCAAGGGGCGAGCCGCTAGTATTAAAATATAACGTCCAGTGTCACGTGCGCACCAAATCTTAAAAGCTTTAAAATAAAGCTTTAAAGCACTTTTTACAATCAAAGGTGCAAAATGGTCTCCATTACGTATCGCGTGCATACAAGCTCGCTTCGCGGAATCACTTGATTGAGATTGATATCGAACAACTGCTGTTATTAAACGTATATTAATATTAGTATTATTCCTTTAATTTGACAACGTTATGCAAGATGTAGATATGCAGTAAATCTTGACTGTAAAATTTTTAAAATTTTCTGTGTTTTTGTGTGAAATGTTACTATATCATATATTTTATATGTCTTATAATATTAAATTAGTGATTATTGTATATACATATAAAAATTTATTTCATGTAGATATCTCGGTAATGGCTCTAATGATTCAAATCATATTTTGTATTTATTTATTATTATTTTATAAGTTTATCTATGGGTGGTATTTTCTGAAAAAAAAAAAACAAAAAAAATCTTTTTATAACTAATTATATATTAGAGCCCTTTTCTATCTGCTCTCATGCTGACAATATCATGTAGAGCTATCTCGTAAATTTTTGTGGTACCTGCATTGTCGACGATGGACAGCCGGATGGGCCTACCTAAAGAGCGTCTCCGAGCGAAGCTTGGCAACCTAGGTACTTACGCCCAGGTATTGATAATAATAATTATTTTTATATATTAGGTATATCATATGCGTATAAATAAAGTTAAACCGTTTATAATTATTAAATAAATCATTGTATGCATTGACGATATATTTATGAAGGATATAATATGTATTTATTTATTAAGAATTTTTGTATGTTTGTATGTTTGCTTAGTAGTATAGATTTCTCAGAGATAACATATTTTCCAGCAGTAAATAGTATCCTATATGTTGACCCGGATACCCAGTTATCATCATACCAAATTTTTTCCACTTTATTCCCAGACAGACAGACAAACAGACAAAAACTATAGATTTGGCCTCTGTATCAATAATAATGTCTATTTCAATAAAATTTTCCAAAAAATAGTTAATGTACAGATTCGACTCTGTTACAATTTTATTATGCGAGTAGCGAGCGAGTATGTATAGATTAAGTAGTACATGATATAAGTGCTAAGTGTCAAAGTGTAGAATTATCAAAGTAGTCAAGCGCAGTCAAAGTACACAGCTAGTATTAAATTAGTTTGCTAATTACTAAATAAAAGATAAAAGAAACATAAAACAACATTTTTAATTAGATGCATATTATAAGGAACAATATGACTATTAAAAATTATCGTTTTTATTGCAAGTAATATAAGTAGCTGCAAAAACTACTCTATAAATAATTTAACTATTAAATATCTGGTATCCCTAACAGAGGTCTCGTAGCTTACCATGGTACTAGATGGTGCTGTGTGTCAATGTCTTAATAATTTTCATCAAATCAAGAAAAAATCACCTATTTTTTATTAAATTAATTTTAGTTTAATTAAAATAGGTGAAAATTTGTAAAAAGTAAAAAAAATGGCAATATGGATGTATGTAAGTATAAAAGAAAAATCATGTTATATACCTACATAAAACAAAGCTAATTATTTGGATCAAAGATTGGCGTAGGCTTCTCAAACTACTGAAGGACGTCTGAGCAAAGCGAGGGTAAAGCACTAGTCTATACATATACGTCTATGTATATAATAAAATTGTAACTAAACTGAATCTGTACATTAAATATTTTTTGGAAAATCTTATTGAAATAAACATTATTATCGATACAGAGGCCTATTCTATAGTTTTTAGAATTTTTGTCTGTCTGTCTGTTAACGCATCACAGAAAAACAACTAGAGAGAGTTTGATAAAATTTGGTATAGTTATAGCTGGTTATCCGGGTCAACATATAGGATACTTTTAACCGCGAGAAAATGTCTCATTCCTGAGAAAAAATACAAAAACTGCAATGTAAGAGTATACTAATATGTAACACCTAAGAATTTGGTATTAGGTCATCTGAACGCGGGCGGAGCCGCGGGCAATGCTAGCTAATTATAAAAATTATACTAATGTACTTAATAAGCCAACTACATATTTTACGTACACTTATCTTTTTTTCCATTACCAAAGATATAAAATCAACATTTATCATAGAATGAACATTTTTCACTGCAATTAACATTTATTGTAAGTGCTAAATAAAAATAAAAACTAATATAGGACCTTGTTAGCGATAAGAGGTAAGTTAATAGTAAATATTATTGGACCACGAATACGTTTTGCATGAAGCTATCACAAAGTACCGCGCAGGATATCGGTCCGGTTTTGTAACAATTCTACAGTTTATCGATGACTGTCCGCAGAAAAAATATTATGGTATTTTATTATTGGTGCTAATTAGTTTTTTAATAATTAATTAAGTTATTAAATGTTTAATTAAGTTTAATATACATTGATGTGAAAGATTGTTTATATATAAATACCTAACAATTATACGCAAAAACTTATATTGAGATTTATTACAAATTAATGGAGTAAATATTATTTAAAATCTGACAATATTGTTATACATGTACTAGCGACTCACCCTCGCTCGGGGTGGGGTAGGAGGGTGAAAAATATGTTCTTTACGACTTATTCTCATATGTACCAAACATACAAAAAAAATCATTAAAATCGGTCGATCTGCTTCGAGGGAGTGCGACCACAAACACCGTGACTCGAGATATTCATATATTAGATTAAAATAAATAGTAATGGATATTTCTCAAAGTACTTTAGAGAATTTCTATAGGCCTAAAATAGAGCAAAACAAAAAATATCCTTCACTAAAAATAACGTGCAAGCTTAACATGATATTATTATGTGTAATGCACCAAACGTTTAATTTAAAAATAACGACCAGAAGATGTATACCGGAACATTTTTTCCTTATACAGTACTTATAAGTGCTTATTAACTTAGACGGTATCATTTCGCAAGTTTGCAACGTTTTAGCACTAATTCACTGTACGCCCGCGATAAGGCTTTAATTTAAAAAGAACACTTCCGTATAATTCACCTTGCATTTTGTAGTTTATGTAAACTGCGTTTTGACAAACAATTTTTTGTAATTATGAACCCTTAAATATTTTGGGATAAGATATACTTAAAATTTCTCATAATCTGAATATCTCGAAGTACGAATAAGCATGGTGGTTCTGTAAGGGTGAACTATTTCGAAAGTTGCCAATGCAGTATGGGATATACTCCCATACATGGTGTGCGAGTTTACTTACCCTGAGAACTACGGATGTGCCAAAGTATTGTGGTGAGTGATGGAGGCATGGGATGGGAATTGAAGATTTGATTGAGAAGATAAGGAAATATTGATCTGAGGGCGTCATTTGAAATCTATAGGAGCTCGCCTACCGACGGTTGATGCTCCCAATTGACTCTTCCTGGGTTAAGGTGGCATCGTGTCCTGACGTTAATATTGGTGTAGTTTTTCATTGGATATGATACTTCGGTATTTAATTAGTCTGTAAACTAATGTAATTATAAAAGCCATGCTCGATAACGAGGATTGAGTGTCCTTGTTGCACTGGAGAAGGTTATAGAGAAAGAAAATAAAGAACATAAACTACCCCTAATGCACCCGAGGGTTGAGACAGGTCCTATAGTAGTATGCTAACGTAGACCGTATATCATAACGTAAGACGTTAAACTATGGAAACCCTGCAAAAATCATAAAAATATTGCTGGGTTTTAGTGGAACTCTACCTCGCCAACTTCAATCTAATTACAAACGTAAGCTGCATAATATAGTTAACGGTCGTGTTTTTATAATTTGCCGATTGCATGAAAGCTCATATTTAAAATTCATAAAAAGCTCAATGCCATTTAAATTATGTAAGACTTTCTTATAAAGTGCACATTTCAAGATTTCTCTAAATATTTTATAATTAATTTTGTTACGCATAATACGTACAATAGTAGTATTATTTAAAAAAAATACAAAATTATCGTTGTTGGGATTTTAGTAACTATATGTAATACCAGCTCATACCTATATACAGATATCATATTTTTATTTATGAAGTTTATGCCCCCTTTGGTTAATTGTTTTGTTTTGGTAACACATTATAAGTAATAGATGACAGAAATTATTACAAAAATTATTTCACACATCACAAGCAAACAGACGAAGAAGATATTTAATATAAGATACATTTTTTTTAATAAAAGCTTTATTATAGATTAAAAAAAATCATTCAAATAAAAATATCTTTTCGGATTATTTCGCCGGATTTATTTTGATTTTTGGTTCCCGACGTTTCGAATGCTTTATAGCAATCATGGTCACGGGGGAGACTAAGGCTATAGACGTCTCAAACATATTATACTTGTTACAGACAGTGCCTACCCACTATTATACAAAATGATTTCAAAAATTCAAAAATGGCAATGGCAAATAATCCGAAAAGATAGTTTTATTTAAAACTAGCGGCTCACCCTCGCTTCGCTCGGGTTCGTCGCTAGGTATGTTTTAAATAGATATAAATAGTTATTAGCCAGCGTTAGCCACATATTTTTATGACAATTATTAACATTAATATTTATACGATTCTAACGTCACTCAATTGCCATCAATGTTTTGCCTTCCCGGAACCTCTCCACTAACACTTAAACTTTATGGTATGGTATTAAAGTTCAAATTGACTTTTAAGTATTATTACGAATGTTTGTATGGGAGTATAGAAAAGTGTTGATTTTGGGCTTTTTCAGGCAATTTTTTAAATTTTTCTCTCCGTAAGAACCATCCTCGTACTTCAAGGAATATACTAAAAAAAACAATTAGTGAAATCGGTTCAGCTGCTCTTGAGATTTGCGCTTACTAACACATTCAGCGATTCATTTTTATATTATTAATATATAGAGATGTCAAATATTCGCGTAAATCTAAGAAAGTAAAAATCATTATTTTATTCATACTCGTTTCTATCGAACGCGTTTCTAACAAATAGTAGCCTGAGTATTCTTCGAGGTCTTAGTCTATCTGTGTACAAAATTTCATCAAAATCAGCCTAGCTCTACCTTTTCCCTTTTTTCATGACTTTATTAAAGAATATGGCATACCTATAAAAAAATAATTTTAATATAATGTGCACCACACTTTTGTACTTAAATATATAATCCCAAAAAATAAATATCGGCCGTATATTGGAATTAGGCCATAAGTCACGGGTGGGTCAATAATTTCTCTACAAGACACACAAGTATGTTAAAAACTTAAATACATTGTAGAAAAAAAAGATTAATATTATTGCTGGAAAGCTATTTTAATTACGCCATTGAATGGAAATGAGAATGTCCTGACAAATTGCTGAATGATTTCTAATGTGCTAGCATCTTTTATAAGGAAAAGTATTTTTAATATATTATTCCATACATATTTATACATTTTTAAAGGGAAGGGCATGCGTGTGCTGTAAATATATCTTCTGGTAACTCCATCTTTTACTCCACTACTAGCCACTTACCCCGGTTTACTCGTATGCGTCTCTAGGTACGTTTTAAACAGATAAAAATTGTCAAATAATAAATATGATTAAAATTACAAAGTATTATTCAATTATTATTTTGTATATATACTTCCCTATCTGAGTTAGATTATGTTCACAATTTCATAAATTTTAATTTTTTTGCGCGGTACCCTAATTCATTTTCTTAAATGAAACCAGTGAAAGTCCCGTCAAAATTAGTCCAACCGTTTCGGAGATTAGCCGGTACACAGTCAGGCAGAAAGATAGACAAAAAAATGGTATTTTTCTTATACTCGTAAGTACCGTATACAATTTCATATGCATTTGTTAAAAAGCTGTTATTTTGACATTACAAACAGACTCTTCAATTTTATTTATGTGTACCTATAGATGACTGTCTCGATGGTCTAGTGAATATCATGTACGCCTGAAGATCTCGGAGTGCTGGGGTTGAGTCCCAAGTATTTTTATAGTGAGTTTTTGTCAAATTTTTTTTTGTAAAGCCGTCGTCGATCCTGCACCTGATTTATAACAGATTGCGTCGAATTGTCGTCCCTCGTTCGAGAGTAAAACCAAAAAATGAAAACTGTATCAAAACCTGTTGCCCTTTTACTATATAACTTAACTTATAAAAATTGAATGGCTTATACACTACTAAATATAAAATTAAAAAGTATAGAGTGCCATATCTCTCATTTTTCCAACTTGACGGAAATATTTATAGGTAGACACAATGTTTAATTACTATAAGTATTTCGTGATGTCTTAGTTTCTCCCGTGACCATGGTTACTATAAAGCATCCGAAATGTCAAAAATCAAAAAATCTAAATAAAATGCAAAATATCCACAAAATTCTTTTAATACAATGTCAAATACTCTTAAATCTAACAATAAGAAATAAATAGACTGCTAAAAATTTTGCATTTTAGATTCATCTGTTGTTGTTTATTGTGGGCATTAAATGCGTTAGAAAAATTAATTTTACATACATAAATAATTATGTGTATTGTGTATACATTACTTTATCTGTAAGTAGTATGAAGCAAAGTCACTGTCTACGTCTGCTTGTTTCTTTCTTCTAAACCATGTAACATATTTTGATACGATTTTCACTAATAGATAGGGTGATAAATGAGGAAAGTTTGTGTATATGTTTGTGTATATATTTGTAAATATTTTGTACAAAATGACTAAGCCTAGACGGTATTTTATAAAAAAAAAACTGTTTTCGTACCGTTTCACGGCTAATGCTGGCTGAACCTTTAGAGATATATCAAAAAAATGTACTAGAAAATTGTAGGTCTTATAAAAGTTCTACAGAAAAGTCCGCAATAGTATATGTCTATCTCCTAAGGTACTCTCGGTATAACTATTTTTACCTATATAAAGCAAGTTTATTATATTTTATTTTATATACTTATGTATATAATATGTATGTAGGTAATAGATACAATATCATTTTTAAACTAGTACCTGTGGTTAAGTTGATGCTGTAGTTATAATGCTCTATTTAATTACCTCAGTAATATCGTACTTTTAGTATTTACGAGGTATAAGTACTTATTATATAACATGAAAATTGTCATGACGTTAAGTGATAAGTACTTACTGCCAATGAGAAGCAGTTTGACTCCCAATCAAATAATTTTTAATTCCCAAAAGAAGATTATTTGTGTCAATCATAATAATTGTTAAACTAACTTATACTAAAATAAATAAACTACCTTATACTAATAGCTAAGAACCACCGCAAGGAAACTGGCTTTCAAATAACAAAAACCGCATCGAAATCGATCCATCCGTTTGAGAGCTACGATGCCATAGACAGACACACACACAGGCAGACAGATATCGATGTCAAACTTATAACACCCCTCTTTTTGCGTCGGGGGTTAAAAACGAATAAAATGAAATAAATATACATATTTGGACAAAAGCTTTGCATTTCCATAAGAATAATTAAAATGAGTGAGCTCAACAAGACAATAAAGCCGCGTACATCTACGAGTAAAAATTGTAATTAAAAAATAATCGACTCCCTAGGAAGAGTGAATTTGGCGAACGAATAATTAAAATTATTTTTTACCCTATAATAATGGCACAAGAAAAATCAAAAGAATATAATTTATTGGGATAAATAATACGTATTTAAATGTACAAAATTTTTTACAGGTGTATATTTTGTAGTGGTTATATAGAGGTTGTATTAAACGAAGCCAGGTGCTATCAATGCAGATAAAATAAAAAATAGCGGTGGTATAGCATTTTGTTTTGAAGTGTCAAACTGACTGCGCAAGCGCAGATGCGGCTCGTGCGACGCGATCGGAATTTCAAAACCGTTTTACAATAAGGACATGCACACACTGTGTTGAATCATACTTAATTATACTTATTTCTTTAGTAAAAATATTTCTTTTTAATTAATTTTGTTGTGGCCTTAATTAAAATAACAGTTTACTCATTTATTTTGTTGAGTGTTGTTTGAATATGTAAGATTAGATCTGCTAGCTTAGATGTAAATACTAGTAAGTCTTATAGTTATTTTTTAATGTCTGATTAAATAGAATGCGATAGTGCTTTTATACTGATGTCCCAACATGGCTATCTTGCTATTGACAGAAGATTAAAATGTAGAAGAGGAAAATAAGATATTTAAAAGTAATAAGACTTTTTTATAAATAAGGAAATTAAGAAGGTACTAAACTATGTGCTTATATAAAATTACTAGCGACTCACCCTAGCTTTGCTCGGGTCTCTAGGTACGCTTTAACGGTTAGTATGGAATAATTCATTCATCTGAGGCATTACAGCCCCGGGTGGGCCTTAGCCTGGTCCAGCAAAGCTCTCCAGTCCGATCTGTTATAGGCTTTCCTTCTCCAACTTGTTACTCCCAAGATCTTGATATCTTGTTCGACGCCGTCCAACCATCTGAGCTTGGGTCTGCCTCTACTTCTGCGGCCCTCCGGTCGGCCTTCTAAAAGGCGCTTGGGTACTCTGGCCTCGTCCATTCGCAACACGTGCCCTGCCCAACGCAGGCGCCCGATCTTTATGGTCTTAATTACGTTTGGCTCATCGTACATTTGGTATAGCTCGTGGTTATAACGCGTTCGCCATCTCTCATTTTCCATCACAGCTCCGAAAATGCGTCTTAGTATTTTCCGCTCAAATACCAACAAGGAATTTTCGTCTTTTTTGCTCAGCACCCAACATTCGGAACTGTAGGTGAGTATGGGTCTTAGTAAGGTTTTGTACAAAAGAAGTTTTATGCTTCTTGAAAGAAGTTTCGAACGAAAGTATCTTAGTAGTCCGAAGTAGCACTTGTTAGCCGCCATTATTCTCCTACTTATTTCTGAAGACACATCGTTGTTACCCGTTACTAAGGATCCCAGGTATACGAAATCATTGACGCTAGCAAAGGTGTTGTTGCCAATATTAACTCCTTGTGGTAGAGTTTGCTGGTCTTTTGACGCTTTCAGGTACTTAGTCTTAGCCATGTTAACTTGGAGACCGGCCTCCGCAGCTGATTTTTCAAGCGCAAGGTATGCACTCTCCATTGCAGGTAGAGATCTACCTATTACGTCGAGGTCATCCGCATACCCTAGAATTTGAACGGATTTGTGGTAGATAGTGCCTTTGGTCTCGATCTTTGAGTCGCGAATACACTTGTCGAGAACGATGTTGAACAGTAGGCACGAGAGCGCATCCCCTTGTCTTAAGCCGTCATTGGTTCTGAAGGGTTCCGATACGTTTGTTTGAACTCTAACAACGCTCTGAGAGTTTCTAAGAGTCATCTCCGTCAGGCGCACGAGTTTTGTTGGGATGCCAATCTCCATCATAGCCTGGTACAGGAAACCTCTGTGCACATTGTCATAGGCAGCCTTAAAATCTACGAAAAGATGGTGAGTGTTCACGTTGTACTCAAACGTTTTTTCAAGGATCTGCCTAAGCGAGAAGATTTGGTCTACTGTGGACCTGTTTGGACGGAACCCACACTGATACTCCCCCAAGCTGGATTCTACATATGGCTTTAGTTTATTAAAAAGCACATTGGCAAAAACTTTATAACCGGTGTTCAAGAGAGATATGCCTCGGTAATTATTGCACTCCAATATGTCGCCTTTCTTATGTAGGGGGCAGATAACAGATGTATTCCAATCATCAGGCATTTTTTCATAGTTCCAAATTTGGAGCACCAGGTGGTGAAACTCCTTCTCGAAACCAGTTCCGGCATACTTTATAAGCTCCCCTTGGATATCGTCCATTCCCGGAGATTTGTTATTTTTAATGGATTGAATTGCTCGTATAGTATCTTCTATAGTGGGGTACAAAGATTCATCAGTTTGTTGATTATTTAATAGACCTTCAGGTACTGGTACAGAAAGTGGACGGGTCTGCACTGAACTGTTAAGGAGTTCACGAAAGTATTCAGCCCATCTCTGAACGATCTCATCTTTTTAGTATGGAATAGATAGACCATAAATTATATGGTATGTACGGGGTATCTAATGCAAAAAGAATTTTTCAAATCGGATTAGTAGTTCCTGAGATAAGCGCGTTTAAACAAACAAAAAAACTCTGCCTCCTTATAATATTAGTATAGATAATGTATGTTGTATACATATATTGCAGTATGCTTGAATTATTAAGAAAGGGAGTGTAAAAAAATTTTTTTGGAAATTTTATCAAATTATTATAATATAAATGGACCTTTATTTTTATATACGAGTTCAACTCAACACAAACGAAGTCACACGATGTTGTTTGTTCAACGACAAAAAAAAACGAAATAAACACCGTAGCAAAGTAATAGTAGGTTCGAGCCTAACCTTTAAGGCAATATACGATTTTTTAATTATTTTGATGGATTATACACTTTATTTAAAGAGACTGTAAAGAGTAATAATAATGGGTATTATATATTTTATTGCACTATTAAAAACCTCTTAAACAGTTATTACAAACTGTACATAAAATTACATGGTTGTTTAAAAAAAATATACTTAATTGCTTGTTAATAATTAATAATAAATAGGCTGTTCTTGTGTCTAACGTATTACGGAACGTAACGTAGGATCGGGTAATTGTTTTATTTATAAGATTTCCGTCACCACGATTGTTGATGGAATTCTAGTAGGTACCTACTATTTTTTCGGAAAATATTTTTTTTGTTCCCGATGTTCCCGTCGTCGGACCAGGAGAGTCGGTCTCTCTCGTGACTAAGTTTGCTGTAACGCTAACATAGTCATTAAGAGTCCCCGAAAGTTCCCGAAACGTTGGGAATAAAATTTCCGAAAAGGAATTTTCATTTAAAATGTAAAAGTATTCGCGTAGGTATATCTAGGAAAGAAGTCAAGTGTGTAGGAAGGACTATCCAAAAGTTCTAAGATCGCTCGTATCGTTATAATCATTAGCTAACATTTATTTTAAGAAATATTTTTTTCTATTTACCGTTATTGAAAAGTGGATTAAAAATTATTTTACCCAATTAATTTCATAAGTTTATAAGAGAATAGAAAATGGTCACAAATAGTAATAAGGTCAACCTTCCTCTATTAATAGGCTATGAAACGCAAAAAAGCTTACAAATTGGTCTAGTATATCCAGAGATTAGCGCGTTGAAGCAAACAGACTCTTGTTTTATATGTTATATTATAATAATAATGCCTCGATGATGGCTAGCATGTACAGCTGAACAATCAGAGGTCGTTTAATTACTGAGTTTTTCTGTTAAGTTAATATCAATAGTAACCTGAAGTTGAGAAGTTGACAGATGTCTCAGTGAGATTGGCCGAAATCTATCAGGAGGAATAATGTTAATCTTTACTAATATTATAAAGAGGTAAAGTTTGTGAATTTGTGACATTGTAGGGGGTAATCTCTGATCCCCTAAACCGATTAAGATGAAATTTGGTAAGAAGATAGTCTGAGACCCTGGGAAGGACATAGAATATTTTTTATTATAAAAGTTTGTATTGGGAAGCAAGCTCGGGACTCACCACCACTCAGACAGTCACTCAGGCTCACACCAGCGGACAATATTTTAAGATATGAATATCTATTAGCTATATATGTATTTTATGTATCAAAATATATTAGATTTGCTTTGTATCGGCTGGCACCGGCTTCGAAAATATCTGATTAGGTATCTATTCTAAACGAAAACCCCCGTTTAGTTATTTTTTACATTTTAGTGACTGCAAGTCGGTTTTTTTTAAGTTTTTATTTGTTATCTATACATAATTAATAATAATTATATTTCTCATTCATTAAGTCGTTTCCATATAATGAAACAAATAAATGCGATATGGATCGATGCGTTAACTAAAGCCAATGTGTTCGACTGCACCTTAATGCAGCCATTAGTAATTTAAATGGTAAATATACTAATAATAATATTTGCGTGTCGATCCTTCTGTTACACGTTATATGTTCATTCCAAATGTCAGTTATTACATAAGTTAATGTCATTGAATGTCTTTTATTATGGAATTAAATTAATATTATTCATATTTATAATTACTATGCTTATAATATATAAATTGATAT
Organism: Brenthis daphne; assembly: GCA_947093115.1. NCBI lineage: Eukaryota > Metazoa > Arthropoda > Insecta > Lepidoptera > Nymphalidae > Brenthis > Brenthis daphne. The sequence continues at coordinate 60,314 of OX352473.1, forward strand.
GTCAATTTAAAGTGGACTATTATTGACAGTTCGAAGCTAATTTATTTTGAGCCAAACCTACCTATCTATAAAAAAAACTTGATGTATTTTTGTATTAATATACTCATATAAAGCAGTGGTAGCCCAGTGATAACCCGCTTACTTAGGAAATTGAGTGAAGCAGGTTCAAATCCCAGGTCCTCGCACCCCTGATATTTTCATGTTCGAATCATTTCTAACATGATTACCACTTGCTTTACAGTGAAGGAAAACATCGTGAGGAAACCTGCATGTTTGATAGAACTTAGTAAGTTTTCAAAAGACATGTGAACTCCGCCTATCCGCACCTGGTCAGCGTGGTGTATGTGAGTATAGTCTGAGCCCCCTCGTACTGAAGGCAGGCCCACCTCCAGCAGTGGGACGTTAAAGAGGGCTGAATACATGCATACTACGTAGCTTCTCCCTTCACACAAACCTTCTTAAATATATATGTATGTATGCTGATTATTAATTTTGTCGATTGCAAGAGGCAATGATTTTTTTATAACCTCATTGGCAAGAGGTCTTACGCATCGCTGTGGAGTTGCTCTATAAATAATATGTTGTGAGTTTGAGAATTAGGCAATTGTGTAAGCTACTCTCTCCCAATACCTGAAGTATTTCTTTAAAAAAATTAAACACTTACTAAAATAATAAGAAAAAAGAAGGAGAAGAAGAAATTAAGAATATTATAAAGCTTTATCTATAAATGTCATTTCTTTAATATTAACATACTGTATGTAAGCCCCTTTCTTTGCATTGAAAAAACTTTTCTAACAATTCAATTTGATTGTTTGTATTCAATACTACGATTTTTCTTTACTAGGTTTTTTAACAAAATTGATGCGCAATATATAAAATCCTCATCTAGAGATCGAACACCACATGCTCAATTATTTTAGTAAAAGACGTTATATACATACAATAAATATATATCTTCAGTTAAAAAAAATTAACACAAGGTTTTGATTTTTAACTTGTAGAATTTTTAATCTATAACCAACAATTATTAATAAACCATGGACATAAACCGCTATAAAAATATTGAAATCGATCAAAGAGAAATATTTTTTCTTTTTTACCTTCAAACATTTTTACAATATAAATGAACTCCACTGCTCGTAATTAAAAAAAGATAAGTAGATATATTTCTTAGATCCCTTTCGAATAACGACATCCATTTGCAATGCATATGAATATAATTCATATTCATATAAATAACGATGATTAATTTTATACTTAAATTTAAAAATTGACTTTAATAACAAATTTAACCAGTTATTAAATGCTAATTTTTTAAAACATCAACCGTTTCTTTTGTATACAAGCATTATATAGTTGATCATTGCAAGAAAATTAAAAAAATATACATTACTAGCATTGCCCGCGACTTCGCCCGCGTTCAGATGACCAAAAACCAAATTCTTAGGTTTTACATATTAGTATAGTACTCGTACTCTTACATAAAGTTTTTGTATTTTTCTCAGAAATAAGATATTTTCACGCGGTAAAATGTATCCTATATGTTGACCCGGATATCCAGCTATCATCATACCAAATTATATCAAATGTCCAGTGGTTTTCTCGTGATGCGGTAACAGACAGACAGACAGACAAAAATTCTAAGAACTATAGATTCGGACTCTATATCGATAATAATGTCTATTTAAATTAGATTTTTTAAAAAATATTTAATGTACAGATTCGACTTAGTTACAGTTTTATTATATGTATAGATTATAATCATTGTTATACACATTACAATTGACGATACACAAATAGCGTCTCAAGAGTGTCCTCGAAAAGCCGACTTCGAAAATATTTGATTAGGTATGTATAGTAAATGAAAACTACCAATCAGTTATTTTTTACTTTTTAGTGCTTTTGTTTGAAGTCGGTTTTTATTGTTTTGTTAAAAAGTTTTTTTGGATGAAAAAATTGAAACGCACGTTGTGTCGTTTGAAATAGTAATATGTGTGCGTAAGTTCGATTTTGTATTCAGACAATTAGAACTTTTGATTTTTGAATTTTATTCTTTGGTTCGCACTGAAGGTAGCCGTTTGAATTTTGAAAATATTATAATACACTGAATTGTTTCATAGTCACAATAAAAACGAATTGAGTATTTACACTATTTTTGAACTTAACTACCTCAGCGGTGTAGTGGCTAGCATGTATGGTTGTACATCCGCAGGTCTTAGATTCGAATCCCGTGTCGGGCTAAGTTTGAAATCATTGAATTTTTCTGTTAAGAAAGTATGGGTAACGGCCTGGAGTAGGGATGTTGGTGATGTTTCACCACCATGCCTCGGAGAGCATGTAAAGTCGTCGGTCCTGCGCCAGATTTCTAACCGGTCGTGTCGAATTATCGTCCCATCGGAATTTGAGAGTAACAGAAATATAGTGCATTTGATATCTACTTGTGCACTATAATGTCTCCTGCGCTGATTTTTATTTCGGAAATGATACCTTAGATAGGGTGAGAATTGGGATGAAAGTTTGTATGGGGAAGCAAGCAAGTTTAAAATAATATAATGGGTTTAATGTTAGAAAGGTAAAGATATTAAAGGTAGTATAATAATTCATTATTATTTATGAAAAATAATATAATATATAGACCCTAAATACTCACTATTAAAACAAATTTACACGTCAGAAGGCTTGACAATAAGTAATGCGATCGACTCATTATCGAAGGACCATAATTAAAGTAACTGGACGCGATAAATAAACATAAAGCCTTACTAACATACGACGAGCATGTGTGAAAATTACAAGAGCAATTAGTTTGAATATTTTTTAATGTTTTCTCCATATATTTGAAATGGTAATTCAATTTTAAATTATTTAAGGTATTTTTTTCTCTCTCTTTCAGGTATTTTTTCCAATAATGGAATTTTATCTTTTTATATTATACTAGTAACATAAACTGTCGTTGCTAGGTATATTTTTTTTATTTTACATGTTAAGTATATTTTTTTCTATACAAACTTTGCTTCGCTTCACTCACTATACTCTATCTTTTGTATCTATAATAATAATAATCAGTATATACTAATATACAAAGCTGGGGAGTTAGTTTGTTTCAACGCGCTAATCTTTGGATGTACATGTCCGATCTGATTTTTGGAATGTTTCTTATCGCATGTTATTCTCAATATACTCGGCAAATGAAAGCTAGATGGAAAAATGTGATATTTCGACCGTCACGACACTTTTTAGTATTTACTGAGAGCACCCAATGTGACGTCATCATGAGTACCAAATCAATTGTAAGAAATTTGTACATATTTTAAAATCTAATTATATTGAAATATGTTAATATAGCTTATACTTTAGAGTAACACATAGGTTATATATAGGATGCGGAGCCGCGGGAAAAAGCTAGTAAGAAAAATTAGACTCTTTTTAAAATTCAACAATAGATTTCCTACTTAATTTAAAACCGAATTCTTAACATTAAACAATAATTATATTCTAAGGAAAACCTATTTATATTTATTCTTATTATATTCAAATATTACTAGTAATATATAACCCTTATTACACCCTATAATCTTATACTATCAACGTCGGTTCGTTCAAAGAAGTGCAAAAATTTAAATTAAACTTTAAGGTTAATTGTTAGAGCCCTCAGAGTCAGTATATAAGGGAAGTCATTATTTACTTTAGTTAACATAATATTTTAAATGTGCCTCTATTAATAATTCCGTATCGCTTAAAAGATAATATATAAAATAAAATAAATATATGTATAGGGCGATGTCCTTTTATTTTGCAATTATTCAATATAATAGATGTCGGTCTGTCTGTAGGTTGTAGAGGCATGTGTCTGAATTACATTATATCGCCGGAGGCAACGGGTTCTATTTCCAAATGAAGTAAATATAATTTTTCATACTTATTTGTTTATTTTAACTTTTCATACCTTATCATATTTATTTCGTTTACATAAAACTACTGTTGTTGCTGTTGATTGAATGTACAGACGAAACTGCAGTGAAGAACACCTTAGTTTATAAAGAAAAAAAGATTTTGATGAATTATTAGTTAAAGCTTTTGCTTGTTATTTTTTTTTATCAATATGAATTTTATTTTTCTTCTAATTTGTTTAGAAATAGATTATAATTTTTTTAATTTCAATTAATTCTTACTTGTTCATACATTTACATGGTGTATAGATCTTTTAATACTCTGATAATGCAGGCTACACAAACAATATTTTTTATATGATTCTTTGAAAGTAATTTTCATCTTTTATTTGAAATATTTTTTTTATTTAACTTTCGATAAAATTTCTTAGATTTAAACAAATATTGGACTACTATCTTTTTGGATTTATAAAACTAGGTATCTTTTCGGATATTTTTTTCGAGGATTAATTTTTATTTTTGAACATGTCGGGAACCAAAAAGCAAAATATATCGGCGAAATTTTTTTAGAAAAGATAGTTTTATTCATCTTTCGTGTTTTTATTTAAACTTTACAGATAGTTTTGGCTTTCAATATTAAATTAATTAAAAAAAAACAAGTTTACTTATAGTACTCTCTTAGCATTTATCTATCTCATAGCTTTTATATTTGACTATTTTACTAAAAACTTTTTTGTTAAAATTGGTTTTTATGTAATTTTTAACTACTTACTTAATTTTAGTAATATATCTAATAAATATTTTATTAATTTATAATATATTGTTTCGAAGTAGGTACCTGGGCGACAGAGCTGCTCTCAGCGTTTTTCGAAGAAAATGTAAAAATTGCGGTTTTTTTTTCAGAAAAAAAAACACTTTTATAGATATACTTAAAAAGCAAAACCTTATCTAAAAACAAAATTTGATCCAAATCGTGAGAGCCGTTTCCGAGATACACCACATTATAAATTAGTACAATAAATTTATACATATATATGTATACATGTAAAAAGTAATAACTTTTTAAAAGTACTTACTTCGATAAAACTATAAAAATTATATTATACACCAGATAGAGTAAAGTGAGTGAAGCGAAGTAAAGATTGTATGGAAAACAATATTCTTCATATGGAAAATAAAAAAAACACCCAGCAAAGACAGTGTATGTTTCTATATACACGATATATAGCTCATTCAATATTATAAAATATTTTATCATATAAAATTTTATTAAGTTACAATCAAGATTTTTATTATTGTTCTTTATTTCTTATTATTTATCTACAATTTTTATAAAAAGTAACTTATCAAATTTAAAAGTGACATTTACAATTGACAGTTAATTAAATGATGTTCTCCTGACCGATTCCGGCCACGGCGGCCAATCTCATTGAGACTAGCCAACTGCACAGGAGATATTATAGTGCTCAAGTGTACGCGCAGACACAACGTGCACTCTCTATTCCTGTCACTCTCATACTCCGGTATGACGACCACTCGACACGACCGGTGAGAGTTAAGGCGAAGGATCGACGGCTTTACGTGCTCTCCGAGGCACGGGGGTGAAACACCGCCAACTTCCCAACTCCGGGCTGTTACTGAGACTTATTATACAGGAAGACTCAATAACTAAACTTGGCCCGACCCGGGACTCGAACCCAGGACCTCCGGGTGTGCAGCCGTACATGCTAGCCACTACACCACCGAGGCAGTTATGTATGTATAATGTATATATATATATATATGTATTGTGTACTTATAGAAAGTATATGGCAAAAAGGGTTAGAGCAAAACTATTATTTACTTATAACTACTCGAAAGGAAAATTGCAATAGAAAAACCGACTCACGATTTTTATTATTATCTATTATAAATATTGGACAGTATTGGGCAGTTTTTAGTTATATTTGTAGTCACCGGTAGGTGGCGTTGCTGTAAAGATCCAAATTAATTTTTAAACTCCCGGATTTTTTGTATAATATTTATTTTTAAATGTCTTACATATAATCCCAAATTTAATTTTTTTTTACGTTTTGTAGCTCAATAACGTACGTTACAATGATAACAAACCAACATCATCATTTTGACAAAAACTTGTATTTTTATATAAACAAACGTACCAGAATGATCTCTAATAACTCTTCGCATTAGCAGAAATTACCTTAAAACCAGCTAGATTATCACAAAAAATTAAAATACAATCCCAATAAATAAAATAACACAACAAAACTCATAATTTTTAATAATTAACAAAACAACACAGGTGCAAAAACACACTATAAACAAACTATCAATACGAGTAGATAAACGGAGGCATCGGGCTGGTATTAAGATCAATTAATTATTATTGCACGCGTCATACGTCAAACAATAATTTTTCGATTTTCAATAAGTTTTAAGGCACTCGTTCGGTTCGTCGCACTACAAAAACTACAGCTTTCGCAATTTTAAAATTCGTACCGCATAAGGAACACCTGCGCAGCCACAATCGATATCTTAATGCATTCATTTTTATCAAAGTACCTATAGAAAGTTAAATAATATTTTATATGTTGTATTTAATACGAGCGTTCTTTCACAGTTTCACTCGGAATAAAAGGCTACGTATGTCCTTATGGTGCAATCTATGTTCTTGGCAAATTTCATCGAAATCTGCGCAGCGGTTTAAGCATGAAAAGATAACAAGAAGATATTCTGTAAAACATCGCAAATAGTTATAATATTTTAAAACGTACAAGCCTTCTAAAATAGGGCATATAGACCAAAGGACGGATGAACAGTGTAAATTCAATAAAGGGCTTGTTCTATATGGAGTCTTAAAATCAAAATCTTATATAATTTAAATTAATTATCCTATTTAATTTTGATATTATCGAAAGGTAAACTCAATTATTGATAACGATTTCTATTAAACTTAAGTAATTAAAAAAACATAGCAAATATATAAACTCTTGTTTTAAGTCAATAAAATACTTTTAAATGACGTGTTAAAGTACTTGGCGCAATGCACTTGTAGCTTGGGGGCATGTTACTGTACTAGTAGTGGGTACTCCCTAATGTCAGTTGTAAAAAACCTGTAAAGAGCGAGCGATATTTGAATTTAAAACCTGTGGTTATATTCGCATTCAATTTAAATAATTTTACTTCTAAAAATTACGATTAGTTTAACAAAGTTTAATTACTGAGTGTTTCTATTAAGATATTCTCAGTAAAGGCCCGGAGTTCGGAAGTTGGCGGTGTCGCACCTCCGTGTGTTTTTGTAAAAAAATAAAACTCTTTGAACGTACATAAACGAGTAGGTAGTAGGTTACTAGTGAAAATATGCGATAAAATTATCGTCTCTTTAATTCAATGTTCGACATAATAAATACATACGTACGTATACATCTATACATATAATAAAATTGTAACTAAGTCGAATCTGTACATTTAATATTTTTTGGAAAATCTTATTGAAATTAACATTATTATCGATACAGAGGCCGAATCTATAGTTTTTAGAATTTTTGTCTGTCTGTTTGTTACCGCATCACGAGAAAACCACTGGACAGATTTTGATGAAATTTGGTATGATGATAGCTAGTTATTCGGGTCAACATATAGGATACTTTTTACCACGGGAAAATATCTCATTTTTGAGAAAAAATACAAAAACTGAAATGTAAGAGTATACAAATATGTAAAACCTAAGAGTTTGATTTTTGGTCATCTGAACGCGGGCGTAGCCGCGGGCAATGCTAGTTCATATATATAATTGTATCAAAAATTATATAATAATTTATCTAATAAATCTATCATCTCGTTTTCTCAATCGACTTTAAAATTACTATAGCTGGAATAAAATGCAAACAAAGCCAAAGATAAAAGCGAGTTTAGAAGTCAATTTAAAATTTTGTCATTTCTTTACTCTATTTATATATTTATCTTCATAATGGCAGTTAGTTTTTTATGGTGAAATTATGGTGGATAAGTAATTCAAGGGCTGTCATTCTACATTTTTCTAGGTCTTGAAACAATTCAATGAGATAATCGATTAATAATAGAATAAATGGGAATTACATAAGTATAAATAAAAACATGAGTCTATAATATTATTTTTCATTATATAATAATCTTTTTGGTACGTCTGTGTGTACACCCTACATCCTATTAAATTAATATTTTCGTCTGTCAATACGTAGTGTGTTCGTGTTATTATATAAACCTCAATCAAACAGAAGTCTCTCTGCTTTTAAGGGTAGGAGAAAGCATTTACTGTAATATATTTGACTCACCGCAGAGAGAAGCCGGTACCCATTTAAACTCAACAGAATCTACCCTGAGAAAAAAACATAATGAGAAAAAAATTTTTCGTTATCTCTCTCACTATCTCGCGATTAAGAATATTAAAAATATTAATACTAATTTCAATTAAACTATGGGATTGGTTAGAATATTTACTTTCTGATATTTTACATTATTACTTACTATATAATTTTAAACATTCCCAATCAAGAAGATGTGAGGAGATGATGTTAATGATATTTTAAACATTTTGTAATAATACTTTCTAAGATTTACGCGAACACTTGACATTTTAAATAAAACTATCTTTTCGGATTTTTTCGCGGATTTATTTTGATTTTTTGGTTTCCGACGTTTCGAATGCTTTACAGCAATCGTTGTCACGGGAGAGACTGTCTCTCCACCCACACATAAAATTCCACAGAAAAAATCCGAAAAGATAGTTTTATTTAAAATTTTGTAAGAATTATTTCTAATACAAGCTTAATTTATTTATTTCCTTCTTATTCTCCTATGTAGTATTGTTGGGTGAGTATAGCGCCAGGGATTGTTTTATAAAATATATTACTAAAACAAAGCTTTATTTTTAAAAATTATATAGGTACATATATAAATAAAATAAATGTATGCTTCTTTAAAGTATTATATATTCTAAGTATATATTTGTATTTTATACCAATAGAATTGACATTTATAAGTCAATAATTGTGTATTAAAAACTCTTTCTATAAATTGGTCGTTTGGCATCCAACATTTTCAACCATTTCAGGTTTCAATCATTAACTGAACTTCAGATCGTTAATCAAAAAAATAATAATATTTCATTAAATATATTAACTTTATATGGTTGTTTTTCAGACTTTGCAATACAATAATTACTTACTTCATCTGGTAATCGAACTCACAACACCAGACGTAGAAGACAAAACGAAACGTAATAGTTATCCATTTATTAATAGTTAAAATGTCCTCTAATATATCTGAGACCAGGCATCCTCGCAGGGGATATTATATAATATATGAGTGTGTATGTATGCCACAAGTACACTCTATATTTCTTTACCGCCATAGTCCGATTAGATAAACACTTAGTACGTCAGAAGAGACATCATTACGCGTCGCCGACGGCCTTACGAGCTCACCAAGACACAACAGTGTACGAGTATTCATTCTTAGCGTATCTAAATATAATTACAGTTTTTGCCCAACCTGGGGCTCAAACCTAGGACCTTATAATCTGAAGACGTAAGTTATAAAAGCTAGCCACTAGACCACTCGATCATAAATAAATTATATACATATGTACCTACAGTGTACATAAAACGTAAATAGTAAAATAATATTATGTACTTGATAATAGATTATCTAACTTCACATACATATTTTCTTAAATATTTATGTGTAAATACATATTTTAAAAGAAAGCTTATAAAATATCATTAGTTATAAACACAGACAATATAACCTAAATGTCTGTGGTTATAAATTAATCTTATTTTAATAATATTGTAAGAGCAATAAATATGGTTTTTTGGCATATTTGTAAAAATAAGTTTCTGATATTTTTTTGTGAAAGATTTGTTAATAGAGTCTAGCTAGAGAGCTTTTTTAATATTATTACATATTTTTTTGAACGGAACCCTAATTCTTTTACGGAAATAAAAGTAGCCTAAGTTACTCCTTATAACATTAATTACCTACCAGTGAAAGTCCTGTCAAAATTGGCCCAGCCATTTCGGAGATTAGCCGGAACAAACGGAAAGACAGAGAGGCAGACAGACAAAAAATTTAAAATTTGTGTTGATCTTATAAATACCATATGTAATTCAATATGCATTTAGTAAAAAGCTGTTATTTTGATATTACAAACAGACGCTTCAATTTTATTTATCTGTATAGATATATAGATTACGTACATGTTGTAAGCACTTATAACATAAACGAAGTCCTAGTAAACAACAAGTAGTGTAGCTAGAAACATAATTTATATTCTAAAAGTTACAGTAAAAACAGAAATTCTTTGCAAATATGTACGAGTATGTATAAGTCTCCAAAGGCGTCGTAAATCACCCTTGGTTCATGTACTTGTCATATTGCCTCGGAATACGCAGTTATTAATTGCACGTTTTCTGTTGTATGTGTGTTGCAGTTCATGTAAAAAATATGTGTATACAAATAAATCTAGTATTATATTTTTTTTTATAATATATCTGAAATATAAAAAATAAAACAATCGATATATTGTTTTACTTTTTTATAGTATAACTAGCGACTCACCCTCGTTCCGCTTGCGTTCGTCCCTAGGAACGTTTTAAAGGTTAGTATAGATTTCTCAGAGATGAGATATTTTCCCGCAGTAAAAAGTACCTATCTAATAGTATTAAATAGGTACATTTAATAGAAATTTTCAATTAAACTTGTTAATTAAATTTTATATGGCTTTTCTAGCAGTAAATGAAACACAACTTCATGAATAATATGAACTGAAATATATATATATATATATATATATATATATATATATATATATATATATATATATCAATTGCTGTTCGTTAGTCTCACTAAAACTCAAAAACGGCTGGACCGAGTTTTACTAATTCTTTTTTTGTTTTGATGGGGGTGGTTTAAGTAGAAAAAAATAGGGAAAACCTAAAAAAACAGCTAGAACATCAAAAAGTTTCGAACTGTTTATTGTATATGGGAATCATTAACCATTAAAACGTACCTTGGGACGAACCCGAGAGCGAGTCGCTAGTTAGTATATTATAAATATAATAAAATATACTCATCATTTTGAAATTGAAATTTATTATTAAATATTAATTGTACATTTAAATATATGAAGAGAGTGGACCAAACATAAAATAAAAACAAAAAATCCTCAAAGATATGACGTAACTTAAAATAAATAACCTAATAGAATATCATTAATTCAATATATACGAATGCTTGAAAAAAAAAATTAATTATTATCAAGACATTTCAAAAAATCCTTAATTACCATACAACTGTAACTCATCCAGAATAACTTAGAAGAAAGTACGTAATTAGACGCGTAAATGAACTTGGTATATGTACAATATTTCAATTTTTAGGGTTCCGAACCCGAATGGTCTTTTCGGAAACTTATTATTATGACCATAGGCATATGCCTTGTTGGTCTAGTGGCTAGTAGGTACAGCACACGTAAGAAGTCGGTGGTGTATGTACATATATTGTATAACGTATATATCGGGGGTATATAGTAGAGTACGTTAAGTTGTAGATCTTGCGCTTTAACCTTGTATCTGGCCATCTGTACATTTGTTAGTACTTAGGCTTCAGTTGGTAGACATTTTCATAAAATATTTATTGTTTCAGAGTATTTTCTAATATCTATACATATAATAAAACAATAACTTAATAAAACTGATGTGCGCGTTTCACGCGATAAATACATAACCGATTTTAACTAAATTTTGAGTAGTGATAACTTATTAATCGGGTCAACATTTAGGATACCTTTCACTATAGGAAAATTTTTCATTCCCATGGGAAAACACAATATACTAATATTATAAATGTGAAAGTGTGTTTGTTTGTTTCTTTGTTTGTCCTTCTTTCACGTCGACACGGAGCGACGGATTGGTGTGGTTTTATGTGTGGAGATAGTTGGAGGGTTGGAGAGTGACATAGGCTACTTTTTACTGCGGGAGATTATCTATTTCCTACGGGAAAACACGTTATAATACAGTCCAAAAAAATGTTTATGATCAGAATTACTTGAAACTTGGTATTAATGCTCTTCAATAAAATTAAATAAATACGTGTTTTAGCATTTTTTGAAATTCATCCTATAAGAGGGTAAAATAAGGGGTGAATGTTTGCATGGGACTACCTTTTTAGGGATTTTTTTGTAGTTTTAGCGAGAGCAAAGCCGCGGGTTTTGCTAGTGTTTTATAAAAAAAAAGAAACATTAGATAACAAAAACGTTAGCCAATTCAAGTGTTAAACTTGACGTTAAAGACACAAATTGAATTCGACTTCATCTTAGTTCTTTAATATAACATTCATTTAGGTCTTAATAACCAATATTATACATTTCACTGTAAGTACGTATCTAAATTATATGCATCAAAACCTTGAAAAAATATAAAAGCTCGTATGTCGTTAAAACTTTGTAAGTATGTGAAATTCTAGAAAACTTAACAATAATAATATTTGATGATGGCGTCAGTGCGTTTTATCCATAGTATTATTTTGAAAGGATAAATGCGTGACGCAAATGCATTGGGTGGTGGTACAGAACACTCCAAGCGCTAGCCCAACTCGAACTTGACCGATTTTTCTACTAATTCTAATTACAGTACTGTATCTTGTTAATGAATTGCTAAATAATTTATTTGTTCAATTACATACTACAATCTATATATCTATTCGCTTAGTTTTTATTTGAAAATGTTATATTATTATTATTATTTATATTGTAAGATCTAATTTTTTTGTTATTACCTTTCCTACAACATATTTTATGCTAACATAAAATAATAAAATGCCGTAATTATGTAAAAAGGCAACTTAGAAACTGAAAAAAATATGTATTAGCTACGTTTTCATATAAAATAGTATTTTATAGCTATTTTTACTAACTTTTATTAATGTGGAATACGAAACTCAATAATTTATGACTCCATATTATATTTCCTATGCGACTTTAAACATAAATGATTAGGCTGTCTTTCAATGAATTTTGTAGAAATCACCTTCATACCACTATGTGTAACATATCATTATGAACTTACAAAGTTGTTATTAAATAGAACAGAACGTTACCGTAATGGGCTGTATCATATTAAGTATATTATATAATAACCTATATACAACTATATATCTATACTAATAGTATTAATTGGGTTTAATTGACTGAATGATTCGTTGATGCTTATAGACGTTAAACGTTCGACTATCGATATGGCTAATAGAAAACTAAAATATATATAGACATGACATATCTGCGCTCTATGTCACACGATCGGAAAATGTATTTCAATACGTATATTTTTTGGCGATAACGATTGTAGATATTCAGTCTAAAGTTTTTTTTTTGCTTATCACATTCACTTTTAAGTATAAAATATATATTTCATAATAGTTTTGCTAGAATATTAAAATATATTTACCAAGATATAATTTCAATGCTAAGTTTTACACAAATAAATATTACAGTTTTTGTGTATAACATTGTATAGTGTAAGTTTATAGAAAACTTGTGTATATTTAACGACACAACACAAAGTTAGTCGAAAACTCATATTCAAAGTATAGTCTGGTTGCGTGTCTGGTCGTCAATTTACTTATTTAGCTGATTAGTTTTAAGGAACAAAATCCATCCGGTGGCTATATACATATATCTATCGACGTCTATGGAGTTTCTATTGGTTTATATGATTTTATTTGGCGTAATGATGTTTAAATTATGAAAAATTTGAAATGCTTTTTAGCATTTATAATAACACATAACGAATAGAAAGGCTGGATTATTGCTTTTTATTGTAAATATTATCTACTAGCGATTCTTCCTCGCTTCGCTTCGGGTTCGTCCAGTACTAGATAAAAACAAATCTATCCCATGGGAACTGTACATATTTCCGGGATAAAAGTATGTGTATATATAGCTATTCCAGACTATAATCTATATCTGTGCCAAATTTCATCCAGATCCGTTCAGCCGTTCTGGCGTGATTGAGTAACAAACATCCATCCATCCTCACAAAGTTTCACATTTATAATATTAGTATGGATATGGATTAGTAGACACAAGCTACTTATGTAATATCTAATATTATTTTATACCATAAATATATATATATATATATATATATATATATATATATATATATATATATATATATATATATATATATCTATGTTTACTACTAACTAAAAGTAGAAAAATAAATTCTATGTCTTCCAAACATAGAATTTATTTTTGTACTTTTAGTTAGTCTTCTGTGTCTTGTTATTTATTTTTACAGCGTTTATGTATTTTAAATGTCTCTATATCAATAAAAAATGTATTAATAATATCTAATGGTACTCTCTATGGTTTTCAAATATATTATCAACCGTACAATATTTCGGGCTCATTACTGTGTCAATGGAAGATTAGGGATAAATCCGAAACAAACAAAAACTTGAAGGCCATATTAAGTACGTTTTTTATATCTCCCGTCTAGCTGCGTTGTGTCTCAGCCGCGAGACATAATACAATTAGGATAAATTGGGAACGCGCGAGTTAGTTTTATTGATAAGTGTTCCGTATAAAGTTTTTTATTATTTGTACACGTTTCTTCTTTATTTTAGTTATAAATAATAAAGGTGCTACACCTTAATTTGTGTAAGGATATATTTTAAATATTTAATATACATTTAAATGATATAAAATATTCTGTAATATTTCTACAGCATAAAATAGATAGGTTTCTTGAGTTATAACACAAAAAAAAATGTAAAAGAATATTATATATTTGTATTATACTAATTATATATTTAGATATTGCGTTATTTATTTATTTTATTAAAAAAATTTAGTCATAAATTTTTTTCTGACTCTATCAGAATATAAAACTTGAAAAACCTAAGAAAAAAATAGTTAAGAGTAAATTTTGAAATCCGGATATAAGACCGATTCACCGACAAGCGGATAAACTTGCGGGGGGTCACTAACTTAGGCATATTTGCCGCATAGAAAATAAAGGATGCCGACAATATTATGATAAAAAATTCAAAATTTTGCTCTCTACAATCCTAAAATCAACCTGTCGATGTTGAAATTTCGTAGCGATTACAAAAGCCCAAATAATAATGTGTACTGTACTTGATTGACAGTTCTTTGTGGTAAACGGCCGCGGCGCCATTGAAAAAAATTCGGAACGATTTCGATTAAAATTCGATTCAAATTAGGCGACGATTATCGAGAAATTCGTGGCATATGTTAAGTTTATTCGAAGAATACATTTTGAAGAGGTTTTTGTTTGAAATTGTCTATAATATTTGCGTAATTAGCTATTCTGTAGTTTTGCTATATATGAACTACTGGCATACCCTCGGTTCGCTCGGATTTATCCTACGCCTTTTGCGACTTGTAAATAATATTAACTTTTCTTTATATATGTAATATAATATTGTCAAACGATCAGCGCCACCTTTTGGCAAATTTCATTACTAATAATAACCTGTGTACTCCAAGTCATAGTCTATGTAGGTATGTACTTCATTCAACTCCGTCCAGCCGTATTTAAATATATGTGGTATTTATATTTATATAATACTTCAAATTAAGCTAATTGTTAATACAATAATGTGTTATAGCAAAAATTTAAATAAAACCTATTACATGATAGTAACATAGACATATACAGATAGTTACATTTAAAATGTCAAATATTCGCGTAAATCTATGAAAGTGTTAGGCCTATATTTTTGTTTGTTATCTTTACTTATATTTTACTTAGCTTTTTAATGTATGAAGGTGCATAGGTTAAATAGAGAGAGACTTCAAAAATACTCATACAGTATTTTTTTAACCAGTATACGAGTATATTTCCACCTTTGAGCTTTAACTTGTAAATAAAAAAGTATTGTGCAACATACACAAAAAAAAACCCCTTATTAAACTGGTTTGGAACCTCTTTGTTTGAAGTTGGTAAAAAAAAATATAAAACCTAACGAACTTTCTCATTTAGGCGTTTTCTTATACAAGGCGCTGAATGTGTTTTGTAAAGTAAATTAAAATACATTTCAACATACTTTCAGATTAATGAAAATAAATCTTTAGTTGGATAAATAAAATTCTTTAAAAACTTCACTAAAAACGCCAAAATTGTTCTTATTCAATCACTTATTTCGATTTGTAAAGAAAATTCTTAAATTATTGAATATTATTCATAAATGATCATATTTAGTATAATACCTATTGCATAAGTCATAAATAATTATGAAAAAAATACTTCTAAGAATAGCAGTAGATATTATATTAAACTTAAAAGTGTTATTGATTATGTAAGCCCTAAGCACAATAAGCTTTACTCGAAAAGCTTACGAAGACAAAGTTCAAGCTTTCTTCGATAGATGTCGCTGTTAAACTTTAGTACAAGAAAATTTTATTGAAATTATTCTGTTACACAAAAGTAATCTATTTTGTTTTTTAAAAGTATGATATTTATAAGCATAAATATATGGTCTTATTTATTATAATATTTACTTCAATGTTTGACTATAATACCATTATTTACTCGTGATATTGAAAAAAAACACTTAATAATGATTTTTGTATAAATTTAGTGTAATATTAAAATATTTGTGTAGTAGAAAAATTGAAACAAAACCTTTTACAAAATGAAATTGAAATAAAAAAAATCTTTTCACGCGACATGTTATGTGTATTTTGTAGTTTTTTTTTCTTGATCGGAACGGCCCCTATTATTTATCGTATATTGCACGGGAATCAAACCCATGTCATTTAGCTTAGCACCTAAGTGAGAGTATTACACTTTTATATATGCGCTATTAATTAAAAAATATTTGTATATATGCGCTATTAATATATAATTTATTTATATTCTTTCCCTGTTTTATTCATAATCTTTTATTCATATAATAACTAGCGACTTACCCTCGCTCGGGTGCGCTCCTAAGCTTAAATGGTTTAAGTTCACATAAAAGACATACATTAAAAAAAATTATTATCAGGAAACTTCGAAAGCGTATACAAAATAACCTACCAAAGTTTCATCACTATCAGACCAATGGTTTAGGAACGCATAGAGGACAAACATACGAATATTCATTTTTATTTATATAAAAGATCTGTTACAATAAAAATGACAGATTAAGTGGTTGCCTGATTGTTTATATAATGGGAACTGAAAATATTTCATATGATAGTATAAATCGTCCCTAAATAAATGTTTTATTTGATATTCATCCCCTAAAGAGCCGAAAATGCGTATTTTCATTGCCCAAAGCCTGTATGTTAAACAATATCTAGGTGTCAAATAGAAAAAAAAAACAGAGTCTACTATTTTCAGAATGTACACTAGTGACTTAACCTTGCTTCGTCCAACTGAATCCTTGTTTTTTTTTTGGAAGAGAATTTTTAATTTGAAAGAGATTCACATAAATACATGCAAACTTTCGCAGTATATAATATTCACTTTCTTAATCCTATACCGCAGTTACAACAACAAAATAGTATAAAACTAAAACAAAAATACTTTTTCACTACAACATTTTAATCAAATTAATTAAAGAAGACCTATATTGCTGAATAAGTATAACCACGTGATATATTTAAACGATCTACTAACATAAAACATTGTAATCCTGCAAGTAAGTTGCTGTTAAAGGCTGAAGGGATTTAGATAAAATTTAGAACAAACACTGAACTAATGTGACCTAAAATTTCGTATGTGTAGATACTACTAACTATAACCTAGAATGACGCATATCGCGAGTTCGAGACCCGTGTAGATCAAAAGCTTGTTTTAGTATAAGCGGATAAAGGCGAAATACATATGAAATGAAGTCGCCATATTAACCTAATTTTCGTTAAAACTAGTTTGGAAACTCGACAGAACACTGTGTTTTAAAAGAAATATACAAAAAAAAAATCACTACATTTTTAAACTTGAAACTGCTATACTCGATATGGTATATATGCTATCTAACTCTAAGTTTGTTTTTGATGTATATATTTATGCCTAAACTATTCCAATGATGCATGGGAAAGTTTTTGACATACTAATACCATAAACGTAAGATAGGTGGCACGCAAGTTATATGGGATAGCTGGAGATTTATTACCATAGCAAAGTTAAAATTGAAGCCAAGAGGCTACTAATATATAGTTAAATACATGTATAAATAAATTAAGTCAGGTAAATAAATAAACAAAAGATTTCCAACAATTATTTAAAAAAACTAATAAGCTATATTATTTGTGTGGTTATAATTTTTATATTCATTTATCAATATTTAACGTGTAACGTTATGTATACCTATATATTATTTAAAAATATAAATAATTTAACCTCTTATTTATAGTTTCTGTATCCAGCCCTTATTAACATCCCACTGCTGGGCACGAACTGGCCAAGTGCAGGTTGGCGGACTTCATATTATTTCTTTCGAAAACTTTCTAGGTTCTCTCAGATATGCCTGAGAAAATCTCCCTCACGAGATTTTCTTTCACCATAAGGCAAAGTGGTAATCAATTATCATATTGTAAATAATTTACATATGAGAATATCAGTGGTGCGAGATCCCAGATTTGAACCCGCTTCACTCGGTTAGCCAAGCAAGCGCGTCACCACTGGGCTTACCACTGTTTTTATCATACTTACTTTTTATCGACTGTTTCATGCAGGTATTTTAATAACATGGTAATCTTTACTATCTATTTCTATTACCTTATTCTTATGTTTCTTTTTTTCTTTCTTCTATTACGTAAAAGCTCATAAAAGTTACCTTACACGATAATAAAATCTCCGTCCTTTTTAATATTTTATATTAAAGCTATATCAAAAACTAATATTAAATTACCTTTGTTTACCGTACACTTTCACCTTGTATGGAGTTTTGTACGCTAACTATATTAGAAATAATTTTTATGCGACATTTAAACCGTAAAACAAAAATAAAATAGTTTTTATGAACACTTGCCCAAAATTTTACTATTGAGCGTTTGGGGTAAGTAATAAGATGAAGCGATATGTTATATTTACTAATAAAACTGCATCAGTGGTCTAGTGGCTAGCATGAACGGCTGCAGATCCGGAGGTTCTGGATTCGAGATCCGGGCCGGACAAAGTTTGATTACTGCGTTTTTCGGTTAAAATATTCTCAGTAACAGCCCGGAGTTGGGAAGTTGGCAGTGTTTCACCCATGTGCCTCAAGGAGCACGTAAAGCCGACAGTCCTGCGCCTCAACTCTCACTGATCGTGACCAATTATCGTCCCATTCGACTTCGACAGTTAAACATTACACTTGTGCACTATAATATCTCCTGCGCATCTGGCTTAGTGAGATTGGCTCTATGTCCAAAATTGGTCAGGAGGACAAAAATTACAAAGATTACACAACTTCATCCGCCTGTTACTTGTACCACAGTCATAATGAGAGTAGATATTCATGAATGCGTGATTTTCGGCAATTCCTATATGATTTACGGGATGTCACTGAGCGAGGGCGGTGGGCGGTGTGTAAATCACTGTTATTGTTCACTAGTTGCGCCCGTGTCTCCGTTTACTGTTTATTGCTTGATCGATGTCGTTAACTTGGCTTTGAGTTTGACTGTATAGTTCTATAGTTATTCTATAGTTATTGGAGCTTTTATATAGTAGTGTACGCTTGTAAGTACATACTATGTACGGTCTTCTCTTGGTACTAATAAGACTTAGCTACATTGTACTCAAATGATAATAAATAAGTCCTTAATAAAATTTTCAACTATAGTACCTAATGCTAAGAATGTGCCTCATTATTCGCAATTGCTTCTTCACCACATACTCGTAGGTACGAGTATAGAGCAAAAACCTAACTTTGCCTGTGACAATAGTGTTCTGGTCTTCTTTCCATTTTTCCTTATTAAGATTGTTCTTTGGTAAAAAAATCAGTTATTTGTTTATAAATACCTCCACTTACACAATGAAAGCGTTCTTGTTACAAAATAATGCTCTACTTCCGCGCCAAGTCGACAAAAACGAGTTCGAAGATAAAATCTAAGTTAAAATAATTCAGTATTTGCAAGAAACATACTATTAGTGTCTTTTGCATTTTGAAATTAGAATATTGAATCAAGGCTAAATATGTAATAATCATTTTTTTATTAAAAAAAACTTTTAAGCTTTAAAATCGTCGCGTATTCTTATATTTTAAATGTAAAAGTATTTAAGTGAGTTAGTATGGTTAGTATGGTTTATAAGGTAATTTGGTATGGAGATCATTTATATCCTGGAACGCATAGGTATAAGTTATATTTTGTCTGCTTAGTAAATAAAATCACAATAAGTGGACTACCTTGACCTTTCAAATTTGTAAACCAGTGTCTAATTTGTATACAAGATTTTTTATAAATTTGAAAGGGGTTTATTGTATAAGTACTAGCGACTCAAACGCGCTTCGCTCAAGTCCGTCCCTAGGTACGTTTTGACAATTAGTATAAATTTCTCAGAGATGATATATTTTCCCGCGGTAAAAAGTATTCTATATGTTGGCTCGGATAACCAGCTATCATCAAACTAAATTTCATCAACATTGGTTTAGTTGTTCTCTCGTGATATGTTCCCAGACAGACAAAACAAAAATATTAAATCTATAGATTCGGCCTCTGTATCGATAATAATGAGTATTTCAATAAAATTATCAAAAAATATTTAATGTACGGATTCGACTCAGAATTTTATATTTATATATATATGGATGTACCTATCTAAGAACCTATAAAGAATAGTTTTTACATACGAGTATCACTGTCGAGAATAAGCAAAAATTAGTGTACCTAAAATAAGATTTCAATTAAAAATCACTTCAAATTTATACTCTACTAAAAAAATATGTAGTCTTATTAGAAAAAAGAAACTATACAATGATATAAAATAATGTCATGTAAAATTAACCTCCAAAAGTAAAAATAAACGAATTATAACTGTATCAGAACTAAGCACTACTTTTTAAATGAATATTGCAGTGAATGCCGAGCAATAAAAGTGCAATACGTATTACATAATCTATATTTACAAAGACTTATAAATAATAACAAAAAAAACATTATAATAACAGAAATTTACTAAAGTATTTTATAAAAATACAATTAGATTTTTTCCGCCCAAAAATAAAATAAATATCTATTGAATTCTTAAAACACATTATGACCTACTAATTTGGGTTGAGTCCGTTCGAGCCGACGGTCGAGGGGAAAATGCGAAAACTCTCCCTTACGTGGCAGCCATTTTGTGACGTCACTGTACTTGACCGGGGACGTATTTGAACTATAACATGTTTTCAACTCTTTTTTTCATATAAAAAAATATTTAATTTAATAATATTTAAAAAAATATACATTATAACAATTTATTGTAATGCGACGCGGTAATATATTTATAACCTAATAAATACAAAATTTATTTCCATACAAATAATTTACATACAATGTAATTAACATCCATACTTACAATTTACTTTCGATAACGAAAAAAACTGTAAAGAAAAAGTAAAGCAAAAGAAATCGTACAATTCCTTTCAAAATAAAAACTTAGTACGTCCCAGTGTGCGCTTTGATGACGCCGGGGGGGTTTCTATTGGTGGGTTGAGATGGGTGGGCGTGGCTTGCATAGGCCCCGCCCACCACTGTTAGGGGTCTTTGAAGATAACCGGCCACATCGTAACAGGCGCTTGGCGGTAACGCCACGCGTTGCTGCCGTTGAATACAAAAACACGTAAATAATAAAAAAGTCCTGAACTAGACAGTATTGTGGTAAACAATTTGTGTATTGTGATATGGACTTGTGTATTGAATAGTGTTGTGTTGTTACCTGTTTAGATTTCGGTTATTTTGCGTAAAAACCACATCTTCCAAACGTTAGTTGCTTTAGATCTTCCAAACGTCATATGACACTAACAGTGGTTATTAATGTCTGAATTTATTTTGAAATTATTAACATTGTGGATATAAAACATTGTTACTTTACAAACAAATTGCAGTTTTCAAGTGAAAAATTATATAATTCAAAACAAACAGTTGCCAAAAGCGAGCATTAAATATAAATACCGACGGATGTATTTATCAACGGATCAATAACTCTATAGAGCGAAAACAAAATCGAGGCTAGATTTAATCAATTTCCTTATTAGCTCAGAACTAATTATGTACACGAACCTTAACCTAGTCTTCGAAAATCTTTTGTGCTTGCATCATTGCTAATATAGTAACCGATAAAATAATATAATTACTATCAATTTACATACAATTTAAATTTTATTTATCAAAGTGATACCAATAAACTACAATACAAGCATCGATAACTGACGCCAACATTAAAGCTTAAAAACAAAATGATAAACAAACTAAAACAATAAAACATGAAGATCAACAAAGCCAGCAGTGAGTGAAGATATTGTGTTTGTGAACATAGAATAGTGGGTAGAATTATGTTATATTGATTGATAACAGTGATAAGCACCGTGCCGCCAAACAGAGTGGATTCTTCGCGGGGGGTAGCAACCGGCAAAATAGCTGCTGATTCGAAGTTGCAGTTGTGCGGCTGGGGTGGGCAGAGTGGCTACGCTCTTGAAGGATGCGTGGACACTGGCCTGCTTCGGCCGCCGCAACCTCACACCAGTCAGCTTGGTACCGTGTATGCTACTAAACGAAGGCGAAGGAATGGGAAAAGGTGAGAATTTGTTTTAAAATACAGATTGAAATGCTTTAAGTAAGTAAAAAGTAGAAAGACAGAGTTTGAAAGAGAAAGAAAGTAGGATTGAGAAGTTTTTGTTGTTTTAAAATTAAGTTAAATAACAGTGAAGATGCTTGAATAAACATTTTTTCGCATAAGGCAAAATAATGATAAAATATACCTATAGAATTAACTATTTAAATTATATTATAGGTTTTCGGTTTCAAACCGTTTGATAAACAAACACTTATTCATTACAGTATATATGTACATATGTATATAGGTACTACAATTCCTTATAGATTATAGAGATTATATAAAACTTTTCGATATAGGTAGACATATGCATTATGCAACCACCACACCACAACAACCACATTTTAAATCATGGATCGTAGATTTCCGTTAAAATAAAGTTAAATATATACCACATAAAAGATTAATTGTATAATAATTCATAAAAATATAACAAAAAATAGAACAATCGATTAATAATCGAAAATTTAACATTTATATAAATGTTTTCATTTATAAAAACGACCGGTGAATGATGTTTATTTAAATTCTAACAAAACAAATCTTTTCACGCATTCATATGGTTTTAGTACTATTTGTTTAACATATATTTAAAATAATTATGTAAATGGATATACATATTTGATATTAGTTATATAATTAATTTGTGCATCGTAAGCATGATATATAGGTAGGTAGGTACCTTATTTGTATCTATCACTAAATAATATCAGATTAACTAACTGACTAAAAACTTCTCCAGTTTACATAACATTTTTTTGAACTAAACTAAGAAAAAAAAAACAGAAAGACAAATACAAAAGAACTTATGGCAACTTCTTCTTCATCAAACTTCGTTTAATTCAAAATTTTAAGCAAACCTTAGAAACTCTAAGTTATATAAAATCATAAATTATTTATAAGTATAAAGACTGACTTTTAAAATATAGCAACACACGTAGTATTATATTATTAGATTTTTTCAATAAGACCAAATTGTTATAAAGTTTCATGAATTGCTATATCTAATGTCAATTTCAGCAATAACTCGTACTTAATCTTTTTAAACTGTAGCTACGAAATACAAATTAATTTTTATGAGAAACATTTTTTCACAGTTTCTATTCACAAGCGGAAAAATATCTAACAATTAAGGCTATAAAAATCGAGACACGTAACAAATCGATTCATGACAATGATATGAAAACATCAAAAATTTAACGCATTTCATTACGATTGCTAAAAGAATATTCGAATTTGAAAACATTTCAAGTAATGGTGCGTTTTAATTTAATATTTTGTATATATATTGATGTGTGTGATAACTGGATGTGTTCTTAGAGAATAGGCATTCTCGTATGATTTTTAAATATTTAAGGAAAACATAGGTATATAAATAGAATTTACCTGACTACATATTATATAAAAAAAAAAACTCTTTCCAATTTTTTTTACTTTAAACACTAATACCCGATTTCACCAACAACCCATAAGCTACCACCTACGTATGGGATCCCTAGAACTAGCCCCTAAACTAGCCCCTAAATTAAATTCCGTTTTACGATCGTCTTTTAGCCCATATTTCGAGCACCTAAATTTAGGAGGCCTTTTAATATTTAGGTGACCCCTAACTGTCGGTGAAACAGAAACTGTCCCCTAACAGCCTCCTAACCATGCTTACGGGATCCCTTAAACTTAGGTGACGTTAGTGAAATCGGGCATAAAACTCGTCAATAACTATTAAACAAAAAAAAAAAAAGAAAATCGATAGACAAACACAGAAGAAAAAGGTACTGAACAGTTTTGTCTTTCCCTATTTATATATAGATTTTTTCTACAGTTTTGTCAGCAAAGGCGGGTTTCATTTGACATAGCTATTGTATCAGTTGCCAAACAAAATTGCAAATTATTCAATTTTTTCCAATCAAAATATTTTGAAATAAAACTGGTTTCTAACCACAATATATTATTATAATATGCTAGTTGACTCAGTAAAGTAACTTTGTCGTGATCAATCTTATTTTTAGGAACCATAGATTTATGTGATAGGTTTTGAATACTATGATAGATGATATAATGTCATAGAATTTTTCTCTAAATTTTATCTTCCATACATATAATAAAATTTTAACTGAGTCGAATCTGTGCAAAAAATATTTTTTTGAAAATCTTATTGAAATAGTCATTACCATCGATACAGAGGCCGAATCTATAGTTTTTAGAATTTTTGTCTGTCTGTCTCACTAGAGAACCACTAGTCAGATTTTGATGAAATTTGATATAATGATAGCCGGTTATCGGGTTCAACGTATAGGATACTTTTTACTGCGGGAAATCTTTGAGAAATCTATACTAACCGTTAAAACGCACCTAGAAACGAACCTCATCGTGAGGGTGAGTTGCTAGTCTTTATATATCTTTCTCTAAATCAATAAAATAATTAATATTTTATTAACATATCAATAAACATTTACATAACAGTAAAATTCCAATTAAAATAATTCATTGACCGAAAACGTTACACTGTACAAGCTCGATGAATAATGGCAAAGATGTCCAAGGTAAGTGAAGCCTATTATTTAAAGTAGTGTTAGCATTACAAAACCTATAAAACCCTTCAGGGTATATGCCTAAAGCAACAAAATTTAAATGAAAATATACTGCAGACATACATACATATATATAAAGATTTACAATTATTGATTAAATAATCAATTATCTCCCCGTATATATTTATACTAGTCATATTACTCAGCTTTGTCCGTTTTGACGGAAATTGTTTTCTATTTAATTTTTGATATGGCAAGAAATCGTTTATCATGAAATTTTGACATTCCCATTATATATTTATATATAAATAGACAAAGACAACACAGTTTAGTATTTTTTTCTTATTTGTTTGTCAACCGATGTTCTTTTTTTTTTGTTTATTAGCAATTGATGAGTTTGTGTTATCAATAAAAAAAATGATTATTATCGAATTTAGACTGGGCGAGCCCTAGTTTTTATAGAAATCTGTGTTTTAACAATTATAGAATGACATCTGGTCTAAAGCTCCACGGTTTACATCCTTCGCTAGCTATTGAATATCTAAGGATCTCTACAATAGAGTAGGTACTTAAATAATAATTTTTTTAACGCTTATATTTATAATACTTTAGAGTTTAGGTAGATAGTGATATTTATTTATGATAAAAGTTATTTTCTCATAGATATAATAAAATATCTTCTTAGTATATATGTACAATGTAAATCTAAATAATGCTAGATTGATATTTTTGAAACAAAATGTCTTTCTTTAGGGTTTGAGGTATTACCATATATTTTATTAAAACTAATTCAGCCGCGCAAATTCAATAAGCTAACTGCTGTGAAGCTTTTCTGAAAGTTCGGTTTTTAATAAGTCAAAGAATCGAAAAATTGGAAACAAATAAAACATATATGTATATACGTATATACGTTGATAGAAAAAAGTAATAACGAAGTCGAAAAAAGCCAGATATAGGTACTCTATTTGGGTGTATCTATGTTTTTTCGTTTTTTTTTGCCAATTGAGAACTAATTTTCGTAATTTTTGCCTTACCCAATGCTTTCATCTCAAGGGTTAATATAAATTAAAAAAAAATACATCCCTAAACTCAAAATAATACATCAATCTTATCTTTTCAGTTTAAAAATATACAAAAACTATAACGAGGTATATCCAGCGGATTTACATCGTTTAACCGAAAAGCATGTCCAAATGATCCGTTCAAAAATTAGTCGCGGCCTATTATATACATTTGATTAGTAATTTATAGGGTGAATAATGGGTGTTGTATCGATGGCTTCGAATCGATTTGTGCCGTGAATAGAGACGGTTAAATATAAGTAACGGATGTAAACACGTAATACATTTTATTGTTTAGTTACTTGCTATGTGTTATTGAATTGACCATCTTGGAGAAATGGCGTGATGTTAATTGTAATCGTTCATGATATAGATTTTTTGTATTGATCATCCAATAGAATCGTTTTAGAATATCGAATAACTGGATTTCTGTAATTATAAATACGAAAGTTTATATATGGATGTACGTTTGTGAGTCTTTACGTTGAATTGGCTGGTATGATTTTGATGAAATTTACTAAATAGATAGATATGACCTAGAGTAATATAAATTCTACTGTTAGGCATCCAGGCATACAAGCAAAGTGACGACAAGCTCTTATTGGAGAATACTAAAATGGAGTAGAAACCAAAATTCTAATTGCTATTGTAACGATATTCTATTCCTTTAATAGATATAAACGTTTTCTATTTTTACTGATATTTAATTCCTCGTTATATAGATTCAACGAAGTATGAAAATATGTATACATATTTATATCATATATACTTTCTATTTCTGTATACAATACATACAAATCTATCCCACGGGAACCGTACGTTTTTCCGGGATAAAAAAGCCTATGTGCTATTCCAGACTATTACTATATTTCTATGCCAAAGTTCATCTAGATCCGTTCAGCTGTTCTGGCGTCATTGAGGAACAAACATCCATCCAAACATCCAAACATCTAAACTTTCACATTTATAATATTACGTAAGAGTAAGATTAGTCTATTAGATAATAATAAATAACATGTAATATTACTTTAATTAGATAAATAGTCAAGAGAAAGCCAGAAAGAAACAAAGGCGAATCTAGCCTTTACCTACCGCAGTGTGACTCGTTGTCATTAAGTGAGTACATCAAATGCAAATATCTTGAGTCTATAACATAATTATCACCTAAAAAGGCAAAAGAGGTCCTATAATAAGAACTAAGGATAAAATAGCAATAGTTTAATAAGTTTTTATTTAATATTAATGTAAGGTATTAAACAAAGATTTTTTTATTGTTCAGTAGAACTCAGATATCGGTTCATACTTGCTGTTCTTTTACGGTTAAGGCCAAAAATATGTTATGTGTATATGTATATGTGTTTCTTTTTATTAGATGGGAATTTGACACATGAAGGTCATATAGAATGTTTATTTTAAGGAAAACTTCCGGTAGATAGGTTATTGGGTTCCACCGTTAGTTATAACATGTAATCCGTAGTTCATGTGATGTGTATACTGTATAGGCTGTGACGGACCGACAGACAGCCATTAGCTAGATATCCGGAGCTAATAAACGTTTTGAGTCTGTTTAAAGTGTTACTATAAATTTGAAACGAAATTGGAAAAAAATATTATATAATTTTTTTTAATTATAAAGGTTCACCGTCTTCTGAATGACTTTAAATGAACCCTTGAAATGAAATTTCTTCTTAAAAATTATTACGAAAGGACCTCACTAAAATTGAGGACTTTATCTTGTTTTGAGGTTGTTCTAATATTATGGAATGGTCATATATTTAAATAATATTTGAATTCTAATAATATTTTTTCTACTAGATTTTTAATTTTTTTACAAAAGAGAGATTTGTTTACTAAGCCCGATCCCCCTCGTATTGAAGGGAAAGTCCGTGCCCAGCAGTGGACGTTAAAAAGGGCTGAATACATACATAATATACCTATACAATTTGTTTATTGTATATACATGTTCAAAAAAATACATGAATCTTAATGTTATGCTTATTATATTATAACTTTAAGCTTTTTTTTTTTTTACTAAAAAATATATATTGCGGCTTACACGTAAAGCCGTCGCTTTGTTGTTTTTACTCTAATTTTCGATATCTAAGTTTAAGATTTTCTTTTGTATATGTATATTTGAGAAAAAATTGAACTAGTTTTTTAACTTTTAACTAATACAGACGGAGCCCGCCAAAATAAATATCAAAATCA
Source organism: Brenthis daphne (assembly GCA_947093115.1). Lineage (NCBI taxonomy): Eukaryota > Metazoa > Arthropoda > Insecta > Lepidoptera > Nymphalidae > Brenthis > Brenthis daphne. The sequence goes on from OX352473.1 coordinate 88,795, forward strand.
AAAATAGTAGCGTGTTTTGCTATTTATGCTACCTTACGTTACTTATTGACGAGCCGTTTGGCTCAGTTTGTAGTGACCCTACTTGCTGTGCCAATAGTCACGACATTCATTTGTATGATGAGCACGAATATTTGTGCTTCAGTCATGGAGTTTCTATATTTATAATATGTATGTATTTAAAGTTATATATATGTAGTGTATCAACTATCTGGTATCCATAACACAGGTCTCGTAGCGTACCATGGAACTAGATGGTGATGTGTGTTAATGTCCCAACATATTTATTTATTTATTATATTTATCATTTTTTACTCTTTTAACCTATTTTCAATAAGAACTCTCATTTATTATCGTAATATCCTACATGAATATATTTTTTTTCTCTATTTAATGCTGACTGAAGTAAACATTATATGACAACAAACCATGAATTATTACACCATATTCAGATAAAAAAAGAGAAAAAATCTATTGTTAAACTTCTAACTATAATAATAGACATTACACAATATAATATATAATAACAACAATAATAAAATAATTTCATCTGAATCGGTTCAGTAGATCCAGAGATTACCCTCTATAACGTCACAAACTCACAATCTCACAAACTTTACCTCTTTATAATATTAGTATAGATTAAGTATATTACAAAAGCGATCAGTCTATAAAAGTAAAGCAAGTATATGCCCTATTGGGCCATCGATCTCATAAAATCCAACGTCATAAGCATTTGGTATAGTAATATCTCACTACCGTTTCATGGAATAACAATTGCTGTTAAAATAAGTAAAAATAATAATAAAATTAAGTCTGTCCAACGTATCACTGCTGGGCATGGGCTTACAGAACAGGCTGATAACCAAATACGTACGGTTACAAAAGAAATCCGGAATTTGAACCCGTTTATTTGATTTTCCTAACGAGCATTTACCACTGCGCTAATATGCACTATTTACTACCAAATAATATTAAAGCAATTCATACTGTAACCTTCAGATTCTGAAATCTTAAAACAATCGAATTGGTTTCGATTACTTTGAAATTATCTAAGAAAATTACAGAAACTTAAGATTCGTATTTATCTCTCAAGGTAAACATATCCTGCGGCTTTAAATCGAGAGTGTGATTGATTATCATGCTAATGAAATTCTTAATATCTATATACTTATAAATTACTAGCGACCACCCTCGTTTCTCTCGGGTTCGACCTTTGGTACGTTTCAACGGTTAGTATGGAATATCTATTGCATATCCGTATGGAACAGATAGACTATATATTCCTCAATAAACGGTCTATCAAATGCAAAAATAAATTTTCAAATTGTACCAGTAGTTCCTGAGACTAGAGCGTTCAAACAAACAAACAAACAAACAAACAAACAAACAAACAAACAATCAAACAAACAAACAAACAAACAAACTCTGCCTTTATAATATTAGTATAGGCTAGAGACTCACCCTCGCTCCGCTCGGGTTGGTCTCTACTTACGTTTTAACGCTTAGTATAGATTTCTCAGAAATTACATATTTTCCCGCAGTAATAAGTATCTTGTATGTTAACCCGGATAACTAGCTATCATCATTCCAAATTTCATCAAAATCCCTCCAGTGGTTTTTTCGTGATGCGGTAACAGAGACAGACAAAAATTCTAAAAACTATAGATTCGGCCTCTGTATCGATAATAATGTGTAATTCAATAAGGATTTCAAAAAAATATTGATTGTACAGATTCGACTTAGTTACAATTTTATTATATGTACAGATGATAAGTATTAAAGTAGATTTGTTTGTTTGTCCTTCTTATATGGACCAAACTCTTATTTTGGCAAAGAATTATTTTGTAAACTGCAGATGCATGGTTAGGTTTTATTCCAGTACATTACGTGATTGTGTATCGTTTAGTAGTAAATAGTTACTATGGAGTGAATTTACATACTAAATTCATAAATCAACATAAAAATAACACTTCAACATAAAAAAGCCCCGAAAATAACATTATAAATTTTATCTTAAAATTTAAAGGTTTATATTTTAGGGGTGGATAGAGAGAATATTGTTTTAATGTATATATTTAACACTTTAATATATTAAGTATAGAATTCAATAAATGAATGAGGTAAGAGGTATATAGTTTTAAAATCAATGCAAATAGTCACTTTACATCCCTTCTCATTCCTTTGCGGGTTGACTTTTAATCTTTTCTTAGCCTTATTACTTACCTAAATTATTAGCTCTATATCTGTACACATCTTTATCTGTATACTAGCGGCTCACCCTCGCTTCGCTCGGGTTCGTCGCTAGGTACGTTTTAAATAGATATAAAAAGAAAAAATCTTTCTTTCTCACATTTTAATTATATGTTTTAATACTTACCTATTCCGGACTAAGAGAAATCCAAAAATTAAAATATCATAAAAATTGGAACGCGGTCGAACGGGATAAAAAGTATCCTATGTCCTTCTCCTGGCTCTAAACTACCTCCCTGCCAATTTTCAGCTAAATCGGTTCAGCCGTTCTTGAGTTATAAGCGAAGTAACTAACACGACTTTCTTTTATATATATAGATTTGTATAAATATTATAAATGTGAAATTTTGTGAATATGTATGGATGTTTGTTACTCTGTCACACCAGAACGGCTAAACGGATCTAGATGAAATTGGCTACAAAGATAGATTATAATTTGGAATAATACATAGGCTACTTTTTATCTCGAAAAATATACTGTTCCCGAGAGATAGATTTATTTTCGTCTTTCTAGAGGCGAACCCGAGCGAAGCGAGGGTGAGAAGCTAGTATTATATAAAAACCAAGTGACATTCGTTCGTTTTGCTAAAAACCCAAAAACGGCAGGACCTATTTAAATATTTTTTTATCGGTGTATCAGGAGTGGTTTAAATATAAACAAAATTGGGAAAACTCAAAAGAACAGCTGGAAAAATTAAAAATGTTCAGAACTGTTTATTTTAAAGCTATGTGTATATAATACCATACAAACGGTTAAAATGTACCTAGCGACTCGCCCGTGCAAAGCACGGGCGAGTCGCTAGTAATAAATATATTACAAATATCCATTCTTTGTAAAATTATTGATGATCTTTAAAACTTATTTCGCAATATATCTTAACAAAATGCTATTAATTTTGAATTAAGTACATATTTTTTTTACTTAAAGGGCACTGTACAAGCATTTACCTTAACAGGAAATCGAACTGCCACTCAAAAAGAATTTTTTTTCTTACATTTAAATTAATACATAAACATACAAACTGTTCAACCATACATCATACTTATCAGCAAATCCTCACCAAACTTGTTCTTAAAGAAAATATTGAAAGGGACTTAAATTTAAATATAAAACATGTGCAGTAAATAGGTTTTATTTTAGCGCTATTTACAGAAATGTAGAGTCGGTACGATAAGTTCCCACCTGCTGCAGATGCCAGCAATAGTTTGCCATTTGAACTCTACGATTTCGCTGCATTTAATTATTATTGATATAGGATTATTAGCTTCCTAACATTGATATATTAGGAGAGTTAACATACCAAGTGGACAGGCGTTTAATTTTTTTCAACTACATCCATTAATTTTAAGCGTACCTCATTGTAAATTGTATGGAAATTAAATTAGTGTCTCATTTCCTTCTTGTACATATATTAGTATTTAAATTATGGAATATTTTTATAGCATTTTAGTGACTCTATCGATTTTTCTATACCTGTATAATCTACACATTGTGTTACATTTCAATAATCATAAAAATAAGCAATATCTTTATTATTACTACTTTATCAAGTTTCTTAATTAAAGTCACAAATCTAAAATTAGCATGCCACGGGAACAATTCGTGACCGATATAAAAGCCTGTCACCTATATATGTATATAGAAATCAATTATCGTTCGTTAGTCTCGCTAAAACTCTAAAACACCTGGGCCGATTCCAATAATTCTTTTTCTGTTTTGTTGGGGGTATGTCAGGGGTAGTTTATAAAAAAATGAGGAAAATAAAAAAAAACAGCTGGATAATCGAAAAATCCCAAAACTTTATTTTTATATATATATATATATATATATATACTAACCGCTAAAACGTATCTAGAGACGAATCCAAGCGAAGCGAGGGTGAATCGCTAGTTCTTGATAAATATCAATATATTTTTGTTTCAGAAGATATTATTAAACCATATAACATCAAACATACGTTTGCATAATATAATCTATACATATAATAAAATTGTAACTAAGTCGAATCTGTACATTAAATATTTTTTGGAAAATCTTATTGAAATAGACATTATTATCGATTCTGAATCTATAGTTTTTAGATTTTTTGTCTGTCTATCTGTCTGTTACCGCATCACGAGAAAACCACTGGACAGATTTTAATGAAATTTGGTATAATGATAGCTGGATATCTGGGTCAACATATAGGATACTTTTTACCGCGGTAAAATATCTCATTTCTGAGAAAAAAATACAAAAACTGTATTGTAAGAGTATACTAATATGTAAAACCTAAGAATTTGGTTTTTGGTCATCTGAACGTGGGCGGAGCCGCGGGCAATGCTAGTAATTAAAATATTTAAAAAAATACATTGATTTGAAAATGAAAGTTAAAGAGAGCAATTTTATCTTGGCATTTATTCGAGACCGTCCTTTAACCTTTTTATTTGAAAAAAAAAATCATGAAAATCAGCTAACAACTTGCGAATCGCAAATATATCGTGTAACCTACATACTAAAAACCTGAGTCAATAAAAACAAATTGCCTCAAGCAAAATCGAACCTTTGACTATTTATCGACCACACTAAGCTCTTTCGTTTGTTCATCACTTTTAAAGTAAGAAGTAGAGATAATTATGTGTACTGAAATTTTAATAGCGTACATTTAATTAAACTAGCAACGGTCGCTTAACTTCGTTTTGTATGTATTTAATTACCTTATTTATAGTTTTAACATTGTTATTAATTTATGCTATATTATAATAATAAGCATATGTATATAATTACAAAATTAATATGTTTAGGGGGTCTATTACAAATTATTGTAATGTATAGACATACTCCTGAACATATTGTGATAATGTTTAGGTGATAGTTTACAAACGTAGGAAGGTATGATGACTAAGTAATAAAAATATATACATTGGGTAGGCTTCGAGTATGTTAGCTTCTGTTATATTTAAAAAAATATTTCTTATTTTTGTTTTTGACGTGAAATGTCTTGAAAGTTACATCGAAACATATGTGGAAAAAGTGGACCGTAACGAAATCATCTATATCGTCTTACCTTAGCAATGACAAAACTAATTAGTCTTAAAATAATAAATATGTTGTTACAATAACACACATCACCATCTAGTTCCATGGTAAGCTGCGAGGAATGTGTTATGGATACCAGATAGTTGATACGCTACACATATATAACTTTAAATACATACATATTATAAAGATAAACACCCATGACTGGAGTACAGACATTTGTGCTCATCACACAAATGAATGCCCACAGCGGGACTCGAACCCGCGATCACTGGCATAGCAATCACTACAAACTGAGCCAAACGTGTCGTCATAAATAAATCTATAATACCTTAGAGACATCTAACACCTCAGTCTCTCCCTTGACCATTATTGCTGTAAAACGTATATTGGTCGGGAACCAAAAATCAAAATAAATTCGCGAAAAAATCCGAAAAGATAGTTTTATTTAAAATGTCAGGTATTCGCGTAAATCTAAGAAAGTATTAAATAAATCTAGTATCATTATGTAGCTTATATAGTTAGCTCGCTGTTGTGGTCTTCACTTTGCGTCAGGGTTGGGCGGGATCACTGGAATAGGGCACTGCTCAGAATATCCGAAATCGCCGTTCTCTCTCCTTTCTATTGGCGTAACTCACGACTCACACGTAATAGCTTATAGTGTGCGTTATACGTGCTTATAGAATTTATTCCAACTGATCGATTTAAATAAAATCCAAACATTAATTACTTAGTTAAAAGGGACGCTAATAAAAGCATGTTAAACAAAATTAGAAAAAAATGACAATCAAATTTTAAGCAAAACTAGAAAATATTGCTAACTAAATTCAAAGTTTGTTACTCCTTAGCATTGAAATGTCTGTATGAAATTTGTAAACAGATAGACTATCGCCTGGAGTAACACATCACGTGTCTTTTGTTAGTAATGAAACTACCCAAAATATGGTGCTTTATACAATACTACAATTGTAAAAGGGATTTAGACGCATTCGAGCGAAGCAAACGTAAGTCGTTAGTTATCTGTAAAAACAAGTAAATAAAATTGTAGTGTCTGTTTGTAATGTTAAAATAACTTTTTACTGCATGCATATGAAATTATATACGGTACTTATTAAGCACCATTTAAAAAAAAATTGTCTGTCTGTCTGTTTGTTCCGGTTAATCTCCAAAATGACTGGACTGATTTTGATGGAACTTATACTGGCAGATAGCTGATGTTATAAGGATTATTGAGGCTGCTTTCATTTTAGAAAAAGAATTAGGGTTTCGCTTAAAAAATTAAAACGTACCTAGGAACGCACCCGAGCGAAGCCAGGATAAGCCGCTAGTTAATAAAGAAGCAAAGAAAGTAGGGTTGTTGTGATGCATACCTGTCTCAAGGTGTGCGGTAATAACGCCGTGAGTACGTTTGATTACAGAATAATTAATACAAAACTTTATAAATGTATACGAAAAACGACCGCTTAAAGATTTTAAGGTAGCTGTAACGACGGTGCTTTAATATCAGGCAGATGCAATTTTATGTTGCGTTTAAACGAGCGAGTTACTGGAATTACACGTATAGTAATGTAATAATATTATTGCGACTTCAAGATTTAGTGTTTAGGTTATACATAATAGATTCTATATTATAGGTCCTAGGTTCGAAATCGGAATTGGTTTAAAAATATTATATTTTTTTGTCACGAAATTGTTTATTTTTTACGTTGTTATATTTAATTTTAAGCTATTGGTTGAAAATAATCTTTCAAAGTCATATTATATCAAACCACCACATATAATTATATTTTCACCTAATTTACCCGACTTAATGGAACAAACGATATTTTTATTTTCTACTTTTCAAATGCCCTAGTCTATTCTTCTTAAAAAAATATAAAAGAATTTTCAATATTTCATATATTGATAATGTTAGACTAAATAACAAGGGAGACCACAAACGAAGATGCACTTAAAAGTGCACTCTGTAACACATCATGATAACATTCAAGTCAGTACGTCAAACAAAAAAATAATACGGCTCATTAATTTAATTTACATATACAATATGCTCAGTGTTTTTGCATTTTATTTGCAAATCCATGTAATTAATAAATACTAAGTATTTCCACTGACTTTCTCTACTTTTATTGATTATCTAAGTCTATTAAATAAGGTATAATATTTTGATATTGGTCGATATTATAAATGTTTGTTTGTTTCCATTAAACCTCTCAATGCTTAGACTAATTTTAACACCTCCAGGTAAATTTCTAAGAAATTAATTAAATTATAAGAAATCTATTGTTAACTGATACGCCGGCGTGTCTGCGATCGTTGAGGGATAGTGAAATTTTGTTCACATACGTAGCCTATGTTATGGAAAATGTTATATATTATGTATATATTTCATTTGTGATATAATTTAATAACTTACTTATGAACATATGTATGGTGTTAGCAAAGATACAGTGGGCTACTGATAGTAATGTTAAGGTATAGACATAATAAAAAAAAAAAAAAATAAAAACCACTTAAATAAAACCCTGCATCTAATATGAGTACAACTCTTGCTTAGTCACATTTTGAAGCTTAAAATTAAAAGCTTCCAAAAACAAGCTTAATTGATATTATTTCAATACATTTTTATACATGTTTTAATTGATTGATTTCCTTGAAATTTATTTTACAAATGAAATTGAAGATTTTTTTTATTTTTATGATGGTATGAGAACACCACAGATATTTGTCCGAGCCTTTTTAAGAGCTTTAGTTATTTTATTTTTATTAAGTAATCTCGCGTTCAAATTTCAATTTCAGTTTTATTTCAGCTAGTTTTAAGGTTGAAAGTTTGGACAGTTCGATAGTTTCTCGCTACGCTACTACGCTACTACGCACTTCAACGATTGCCTCGCAGTCTTAAATAATATTATATAATCCATGTCACTCTCCTTGTTATGACAAGTCTCCTTGTTGAGGTCATATCAAAAGTGCTTTTAAATAAATGAAAAAGAATTTCCAGGAAATAGATACACGAATAAATAAAAAAGCGAATATTAAAAGCCAGAGAATAATAATAGAATAATAATACATATAAAATCATCATGTATTTACATGAATATATCATTACCACACAGTATGTAGTGTAGTAGAATAAAAACTTTGAACTTCCTATTACTAAACAAGGCACAAGTTTCGCAGTGGCGCGTGGATACGTGACCGGCTTCATATAATTGCTAATATCATCTTGAGGGTACTTTTGTTATAACTAGTGCTTCACCGCGGTTTTGTTTGTGTTAGCTTAGGTTATATATATGTATATATTTATTTAGTAGAATATAACAAATCTACGAATGATGCTGTTTTCTTTATATTTGTCTATGTTAATGTTTATAGCTAAAGAGTTCGTTTGTTTAAACGCAATAATCTCTGGAACTAACCAACTGAGTCTAGACCGATTTGATTTTAAAAAAATAATCAATTGTTTATAATTATCTATCTACATAATAACATTTGGAATAGGAATAGCTGAACGGATTTTATTCTTACATATTTTTTTATAGTTATCTCCATATAGGCTATATACGAACCACGTGATATATTTATTTTTTATTTTTATACTTTATAACATGAAGTTACAAACAAATATAAGCAAACTCATTGAGGTCAAGGACTAAAACAGATATAAACCTGTTTTTTACATAAACATTCCTATTAAGGACCTAGACTCACCTCACCCAGTGCTTAAAATTCGATCATAATCATTTTGTATGACACTAAAGCTCGCCAATAGCTACTAAATAAAAAAAGATAATCGGTTGACAAAAAAAGGAAAAAAAAATCTGAACTGTTTTGCCTTTGCTTACTTATATATAGACTACTAGCGACTCACCCTCGCTCCGCTCGGATTCGTCCCTGGGGTGGGGTTTGGGAGGACCACCCTTATCCTTATCACTTAGGGGTATGGAAAATAGATAGTAGCCGATTCTCAGACCTACTGAATACGCATATAAAATTTGGTAAAAATCGGTAAAGCCGTTTCGGAGGAGTACGGTAACAAACATTGTGACATGGAAATTTTATATATAAGATTATATTTATTGTTTTTTTTGTTATTACGTAAATAGAATTTAAATTAAGCAATTAGTTACTATCTCTAGTATTCATACAATCAGCATTGGTCACGTGTCACGCGCTGTTGCAAGCTTACCTTATTTAGTAATAGGAAGCTTTAAGCTTCATTCAATGTACTATAATTATTGCTAAGAATGCATGTAAAAGTGGATAAAACACACATATTTACCATATATCAATAAATGCTTAGTTAAAAATATTTATAGTGATAACAAACAAACAAACTCTGCCTCTTTATAATTATATATAAAATATGTATACCTACATTTATCGACACAGCATTATATTTTAAGCCTAAGAAATAATATAGACAGAGCGTCAGTCATAGAACTAAACATGAAGCCATATATAACACAAATTGGAATTTGTATACTTAATATACATAATATGGTAAACAAGTAAATGTTAATAAATATTTTTTTTTACGTCCCACTGCTGGATACGGGCCTCCCTTCAGTACGAGGGGGATCAGGCCATAGTCCACCACGCTGGCTAAGTGCGGGTTGGCGGACTTCACATGGCTTTTGAAAACTTGCTAGGTTCTCTTAAATATGCAGGTTTCCTCACGATGTTTTCCTTCACCGTTAGGACAAGTCGCAATCATGTTGGAAATGATTCGCACATGAAAATGTCTGAGGTGCGAGACCCGGGATTTGAACTCGCTTCACTCGGTTTCCCAAGAGAGCGCGTTACCATTGGGCTACCACTGCCTCTCAATAAAAATAGCCTACGGATTATATTATAACAAACAAAAATATTAAGATAAGCTCATATTGTGCTATCTTTCTTTCAAGGGGAAGAGAATAATGCTTAATGCTTAAAAATTACAAAAGAATATAGTATAACTAGCGACTCACCCTCGCGTTGCTCCGCTCGGGTTCGTCCCTACTTACGTTTTAACGTTTAGTATCGATTTCTCATATATGAGATATTTTCCTGCAGTAAAAAGTATCCTACAAGTATATGTTGACCCGGATAATCAGCTATCATTATACCAAATTTCATCAAAATCCCTTCAGTGGTTTGTCCGTGATGCGATAACAGACAGACAGACAGACAGACAAAAATTCTAAAAAATATAGTTTCTGCCTCTGTATCTATAATAATGTCTATTTCAATAAGATTTTCCAAAAAATATTTAATGTACAGATTCGGCTTATTTTACAAATTTTGTTATATCTATGGATATTTATTTGTCATATTTTATTCTCAAACATTTAATATTAATTTAACTACCTAATATATACAAATTTCAAAAAGAAATAAAAAATAGATGTTATAAACAAAAATATAAGAGACCAATCTTTTTTACAATATTAATTATCCAATGTTGGTTATGTATTCAAATGACGTTGTTAGTACACGTCGTAAACATTATAAGCGCATATTTATAAGGAATAATAGGTTTTAAAAAAAAATCCTAACCGTTTATAATATGCTGAATACTGTGCGATGTCAGTTGCAATTAGTGAGCGAGATAATGTTAATTACTGATATATTGTAAAATATCTATCTCTACTTGCAATAATGAGATATTAATTTGGCATTCAAAGCCATTGCCATGTGCATTAATATTAGAGATAGAGAAAAAACATATTATTATTTTATCAATAAAGTAATAATTGATTAATCTTTTTAGTATGTATGAAGTAACTATCTTTGCACTGAAGTTTCTAAAAAAATATAAAAATACTAGCGACTCACCCTCTCTTTACTCGGGTTCGTCTCTAGGTGACGTGGCTGTTATCTAATTGACCATAACTAGTTTATATATAAACCGATTGAAATAAAACAAATACTAAATGTTAAGTGAAGTTTAGAAAGCGCACAGACAAACAGCCAAAAATTTAAAACTCATTGTTTTAGGTTCTATTGCGTTAATAAAGACCAACAATAGAAGTTTTTCTCAAATATCTTCAGTGTACAGACAGCGATCATTACATTTTTATTATATATTATTGTTATATTATATACATACATATATACATAGTAATCATGATTTATTGTTGATTGTATTATAACGTGTTTTCCCATAGGAATGAGATAATTCCCCGGTTTAAAAAATTTATATATTATACATACGTATATCTGTACACAAATTTTCTCTAAACTGTATAGAACCTACTACCCTTGGTCACTGAAAAACAAACAGATAATAATAGCTTCTTGTGTGAGATAAATTGAGAAAATACAAAATAAGTATGTATTGCTCAACTAAACTCTGTTGAAAGTCTCGACCACGGTCTGGAGGACCATTTAATTATGGTTACCGCCTGATAACATTTATATCATCATTCTTTTAATCACCATAAAAAGAATATCACTATAAGTTTTAACTTTTTAAATTAAACTATCTTTACGGATAATTTCGCAGATTTATTTTGATTTTTGGTTCCCAACGTTTCTAACGCTGTACAGCGATCATGGTCACGGGAGAGACTAAAGTAATAGATGTCTCAAAGCCGTTATATACTTGTTACAGACAGTGCCTACCCTATTAAATAACTAAGTTAGTATGTATTTGAAGCTTTTTATTTGAATAATAAAAACTATGTAAGCTTACACCGCCTCATAAAAGTCCACTAGCCTTCTCGATGCAATAAGAACGTTGCCTACAGCAGTTAGTCGTTGATAGGTTTGGGCTCTGAATTAATGAGATCAATTTCCTATATATACCTACTGGTGAGGCAGTGGAGCCCAGTGGTAACGCGGTCGCTTGGGAAACCGAGTGAAGCGGGTTCAAATCTCGGGTCTCGCGCCTCTGATATTTTCATGAGCAAATCATTTCCAACATGATTACCACTTGCCTTACGGTGAAGGAAAACATCGTGAGGAAACCTGCACGTCTGAGAGAACCTAGCAAGTTTTCAAAAGCCATGTGAAGTCCGCCAACCCGCACTTGGCCAGCGTGGTGGACTATGGCCTGATCCCCTTCGTATTGAAAGGAGACTCGTGTCTAGTATTGGGACGTTAATAAAAAGGGTTGAATGCACCTACAGGTGCAAATAATAATCGGATTGTACTCATAACTTTAATAGATAAGCAAGTCTGTTATGACTGCACAAGTCTTCAACAGTAATTGAATTTTTGAGAAATTAATTATATAACTACTATATAATTAAAAATGTCAAATTGGAAGCAGGCATGTCAGTTAGCTGTCGGTCTGTCGCATAAAATTAAAAAAAAAATAATATCAGACGCTCTCATTACAACATTCCCTACACCTTATCCATTGTCACTTTTTACATCGATATTTCTCAACATTTCAATTACGCTAAGAATATAATTGGTATTTTAATTATTTGTCACGCTTTTAAAGTTGTTAAAAGCTTAAAATACTACACTTCTAAAGCTCATGAGACATCTTCATGTATCTTGAAAAATTATGTATATTTTTTTATATATAATGATATAACTTCACTTTTAAAGGAGACACGCTATTGCTATGAATATATAATCCTTGTTATCGCAAATTATTTGACTTTTAAACTAATTTAACTAAATATATATAAAAACTGGCGACTTTCGTTTCGCTTAAATTCGTCTATAGATCGTTTAACAATTAGTATATATATTTCTCCGAGATATTTTCTCGCAGTAAAATGTTTCCTAAGTGTTGACCCGGATAACCAGCTATGAATATACCGAATTTCATCAAAATCTATCCAGTGGTTTTCTCGTGATGCGTTCCCAGACTGACCGACAGAAATTCTAAAAATTATAGGTTCGGCCTCGGTATCGATAATAAAGCCTATTTCAATAAGATTTTCCAAAAAATATTTAATGTACAGATTCGGCTTAGTTACAATTTTATTATATGTATAGATGAGGAAAACATCTTGATAAACATTTCATGTGCCGTATTCATAGACGGAGCTGTGGGCAGATGTGTGTAAATGAATAATTCGCGTTTCACCACAGCTATGGGCGTCACGGTGCGCGCGTCCGTTAGCGCGATCAATGCAAGAATGCGCTTAATGATTTTGAACCTAATCTTTTAAAGTGCTATACGGCATTATTTTTAATTATGTTGTTTTATACTATATTTTCACGATTTCTCAGTAGATATGTGGGCGCCAATTTTATTTTCCATTGCAAGCTTATGGTTAGAAACTCTACATACAATGTAGTGTTTATATTCAAATAAAGTTCTGTTAGAGTAAGATAAACGATAAGATTTCTTTTGTAACATAAGATTTATCTTACAATCTCTCTCTCTCTCTCTTTAAAACTGAATAAACTTCTAAATGTTAAAAATCTGCTATTCTGTTTAGAGGAAATTGTCTGTTTGTAATAAAAAAAAAAGATTCCGACGAATTGAGAGCCTCCTCCTTTTTGAAAGTCGGTTAAAAAAGTCTTTTTTTTCCTTAAAAAAAATTGGTTATTTATATTGGGATGAAGCATACACATTTATTGTTAACAAAACTACCCAATACATAACCCTAAAAATGCTTATAAGGAGCTAACAGTATGTATGTATGTACGAATATATTGTATCCAATTAGTTTCATGCGCTTGTAGAATTTTCACTCGCTAACATGTTCGCAGTATTCATATTAACACTGACTCTATCTTAAGAAATAATCTATTGTATAGAATAAAATATTTTATACAATTGAAATATAAAACACTAATTCGTTATCATTCACATAAATACATACTTCAACGCGATGGCAGTTAGATATCTTTTATGTTCATATCACTTTATTTATCTTTTAAAAAGTAAAGTATTATTTTATTATTATGTGTTTTTAATTATATATTTATATATGTAATAAAATTCTGAATTATCTTATGAAATTGTAGGTAAATAAGACTTTACAAATAGCCTAATAAAAATTGTAGAAAACTATTTTTTTATTACAAAACTTATAACAAAATATATTATCAAGTTTCATTTCAATAAGTAGAAATAGATCTTCAGTTATCTTGGCCCTAAATAAAATGGATGCTTAGGAGCAGGAAACTTATGATGAGATACAAAGCCATAGACATAGGTAGCTTGCACGTACGTATCTAATCCATACTAATATTATAAATGTGAAAGTGTGTTTGTTTGTTTGTCCTTCTTTCACGTCAAAACGGAGTGATGGATTGGCGTGATTTTTTTTGTAGAGATAGTTTGAGGGCTGGAGAATGAAATAGACTAATTTTTACCGCGGGAGATGATCTCGTATACACGGGAAAACACATTATAATACAACCCAAAAAATATGATTTATGATCAGAATTACTTAAAACTTGGTATTAATGCTCTTCAATACAATTAAATAAATACATGTTTTAGCGTTTTTCGAAATTCATCCCATAAGGGGGTAAAATAGGGGATGAAAGTTTGTATGAAATTTACCTTTTTATTAGTTTTTTTTTTATAGTTTTAGCGCGAGCCAAGCCCCGGGGTCTGCTAGTATAATATAAATATCTCGTGTCACGGTGTTTGCGGTCGCACTCCTCCGAAACGACTCGACCGATTTTAATGTTTTTTTTTGTATATTTGGTAGGTACGAGAATAGGTTGTAAAGTATTTTTCACTCTCCTACCCCCACCCGCCATTTTTAAGTAACTAAGGGCGAACCCGAGCGGAGCGAGAGTGAGTCGCTAGTAATACATAATACATACATATGATTCAAAAAGACCGTGATCATGAAGGTAATTTAGTTATATATTACATAGAAAAAAATATACGTGTCGTATTGAGAACATCCTTTTTTTTCGTCGGTTAAAATGTTTAGTATTTTTTGCTTATGTTACAGTTAAACAAGTAACATTTTATTAATAAACGTTGCAGGAACTTTCATGAACATTAATATAACTGATAAACAATCTGTGCACGTATGAGTGGACCAGCATTGCTTTTTATTTACACATAACGTGGGGTTGTCAAAGTAGCAATAGAAATCACCTAATTTGCATAAAACACGATTCTGTAGCGTGAATTTCTTTGGTAGTGTTGTTTTTTTCTCGAACTTCATAGAACTAAGGACGTTATATTAATTATTATTAGCAATTATAGCTGTTATGCACTGTAGATTATCTGTTTTTTTTTTTTTCATTACATATGACGTGTCAGCTTCCGTGGTACTGGTTTTCCACAAATGACACGAAATATTTCATCTTTTTTATTAGGATTTTTTATGAAGCATATCGTGATACTGGTATAGTATTTATGTTTGCGTTTTATTCAAATATAATAACACATTTATGATATTTGGTGTGACACTGACACTTGACATGGTCGTAGATTCGATTTCCGCTTAAGTTAAATAATAGTTTGACATAAAGTAAATAGCAATAATTAAATATATATATTAATTTTTTGACATTAACAACTGTTACAGGATATCTGGGATCATTACTTTTATTGCTTTTTTTGTTATGCTACATTTAATTTAGATTTTTAATTCTTTTTTAAGCATCTCTTGTGGTATTGTACACTCAAATTCCCACTCAAAGTTGGTACTTATTAAACACAGATCTACAAACTTCCAAAAACAAATAATAATTTAACTAACTGTATTTGACCTTTTAATAAACAATTGTAACTGACATTGACAGATTATCTATAATCATCTTCGCACGGAACAAAACAAAGTTACTTATTACTTTACGTACTCTATCTAGATTATACACATGAATGCAATCTCGTATTATTTTTATCAATTTCTTACAAATGCTTTCTAATTTCTTCCAAAGGATTATTATTTTGTTTTCATCCAAAACAAACCTTATGTTATAGTGGTAGAGTTCGAATTCCATTTAACAGAAAAAACTAGAGTATAAAGAATAGAGCTACCATACATTAATCATATGAAACCAAATTGTTAAACAAAAATTTCTTTACATAGAATTTTTTACTCTAAGCCTTTCTGTTAGAGTTAAAAATAGATTGTAAATACTGTCTTCTTAAGGTGAAGAATATATTCTAAGATTGACATTTAAATGGTTAAGTGGAAGTGAAAGGTGATATTTTTGATTAAAATTGGAAAATAATTGCGTCTCCCACGAGTTCACTGTTCGTAATCGTTTGGTTTTTTGTTTTATAAATATTTTGTTGCGATTGTGTGAACCAAACTTCTTGCTCTTATTCCAGGTATTTAGGTGATATTTTTTATATAATAAATAAAAAAAATGCTTGTAATTTTCGTTGAAGTCGAAAATTGGTACCTATTATAGTATATTAGATAATTTTAAAGTGTAGGAATACGTACATTATGAAAACCATTAAAGAAGTAACAGAATAAGATAAAATAGTTATGTAGAGTCGGTAGAACTAAACTTTAAATGTCTATACTTCGTCTCACGTCTTTAATGTCATGTATAAATTATACATACCTACGTCTTGAATTTTTACTTTTAAACTTTATTTCCTTAAACTTTATTTATCTAAATCTACAAAAAATTTACTTTGATTGTCTTTAAATTTTTAATAAAAAAAAGTAATTTTTAAAATAATTTTTACTTTAGGCCTTTAACATTGAGGTAATAACTAATCTTAATTATAGTAAAATTAAACTTTCGTCCATTAGAGTTACATATTTAATTTTATTCCTATATATTTATTTCTAATAAATATACGAATTTTGTTGGCATATTCCTTTCAAATGTGAAACCAATTTTAAAGTTTTAAAATAAAAAAAACTTTAAGTTCAAATATAACAAGAATTTAGTTAACTCAATTTACGAAGAAAACAAATTAAAAAATAAGAGAGCGAGTATCTCAGGATGATCTGTAGAAAATGTTTTTAATTTTTCTCGCTTCACTCAACCGCGTGCATTTCCATTAATTAATAAGCAATAATAACTGTAGATAAAAATAGCCGTAATGGCCTTAGAGCAGTGATTATGGTAAAAGTAGCGTAGGACAGTAATGATATGGAGTATGCAATATAATTAAACTTATTTTGTATAGAAAAAAATGAAGTAATACGTGTTTAGTTGATAATGATAGAAAAATCTTACAAATTACAAATGAAAATTGTGTTTTAAATACAAATGAGCTCTCTACGAAATATTGTTCTTTTATTTTCGTGTCAGAATACGATGATAAAAAAGTAAATATTTGCTTTCTTTATAGTAGAATGCAATTTACCTTCTATTTAGAGGACAAGAATAAAGTATAAGTGATCGGGCATCGAATCTGCGACTTCCGTACATTTTTTTATTTATACATCCCACAGACAGCTATTAGGATATTATTATATCTTCCAATTTTCCGTAAAAATAAATGGTTCTTGTTTCAAGGTTTTAATCAACGGCATCTCTTTAGTTACTAATGGTGATGATGAAGTACATATTAATAGTGTTTATTATGTTTTTAAATAGAACTGTCGGGTTTTTTCGCGAATTATTTAGATTTTTGGTTCGCAAATTTACCGTAACTATGGTTGCTGTAAAGCATTCGAAACGTCCAAAAGTTTTAAAATGTCAAATGTTCGCGTTTTAAGAAAGTATTATGTTTATTATCTACTAATTTTCAAAATTAAATTATTTTTTTTACATGAATATCCTTACAACAACAAACAATCATCTATATAAACATAAATAGACCTCGTATTCCAATTTTTTCAAGCAAATTGTATTGACATTTCCATTGAACATCACATTCTTAGAACAAATAGCTATTTACAAGTTTAGACCTCATACTATGAAATACAGTATAGTACAGTTTTTCTTATAATTACCCATCAAGTGGAACAGTGTGGCGAGTTAAAGTCCATTTTTCTCTTCACGCCAGAGTACACTTTTGCCCAGATGTGGGAACCCCTTTTTAATTTTATTGTAAGAAACCCCTAAGTATTCTTATTATAATATTTTTTATACATTCCATTCTATTCGTTTTAAATAAGAGATTAGCGTGATATATATATATATATATATATATATATATATATATATATATATATATATATATATATATATAAAAATCAATTGTTATCCGTTAGTCTCGCTGAAACTCCAAAACGGCTGGACTGATTTGAATAATTCTTTTTTTTCCTATTGTTGGAGATGTGTCAGGGGTGGTTTAAGTACAAAAAAATAGCGAAAACCAAAAAAAAAACAACTGGAAAATCAAAAAGTTCAGAACTGTTTATTTTGTACCGTACCATATACTAACCGTTAAGACGCACCGAGGGATAAACCCGAGCGAAGTGAGGGTGAGTCTTGCATAATATAAGCTGCCTTTCAATATCTTATTTTTTATTTTAACAAGCTGTTATGTAATAATAAATTGGTCTTATCGATTTTTCGTGACATTGGCGAAGTAACTTTTGCTCGACTAACACTTTTTGAAGCCATTAACAAGAGAATTGAATTGAATTGAATGATAAATTGCTTTGTTATTTTTTTAGAATACTTACAGTTTTTGTTAAAACCGTTTAATGGGATATTAAATACTATGTTACGAGAATAATTTAAAATGTATGGTATACATATACATAATATGTATCTTTCTTTGTATAGTTTTTAATAATGTTAATAATCAGTTACTTTAATAAATGAATAAAGTATCTTAGCTTCAAAAAATACCGACAGACAAAAAAACGTGTTAAAAATTTTATTGTAATAATATATTTTTTTAAATAAATACTATTATAACTTCAACTACTCAGTAATGATGTAGAAAGTACAAGTGGATAATTATAAACGTAAAAATATTGCGGTAACATCAAAGCGTACAATGAGCAGTAAAGGTTACGCCGAATTATGATAATTGAAATTAATTCCTATTACGTTAGCGAAAAGACGAAAATCGCTTAAACAATTTCGAATATTTTTCATGACATTTAAAAAAAATACATCTGCTTACAATCAGGTATATTATAGAGGGTGGTCTTTCAAGTACATTAGAAGATATTCGTACAAATGAATGAAGACGTTTCAAATTTTTAAAGCTCCGTTCTAACAATATAATAGCTATTTATTTCAAACACTACTTTTAATACTACTTAAGTTTATTTATGTCGTTACATTTTTATGTTAAAAACATAACACAATAATTAGCGCTCAGCTCATAAGTAATGTCCAATGACCATATATAACTATACTGTGTTTTGCCCTCGCTTCGCTTGAGTGAGTCCGGTACCTAACGGTACTTAGTCTATATTATGGTACTTCAGGTCATACTAGTCTGCATACTAAAATTAATCTAAATCTGTCCAGCTGTTTCCGGGTGAAGGTGTAACAAATATGTACACATACATATTAAATTTATATCTACACTACTATTATAAAGAGAAAGATTTGTATTTTAGTATGTTTGTAGCGAATAAACTCAAAAACTACTGGACTGATTTAAATGAAATTTAGTAATAAGATAGTTTGCGACAATGGAAAAGACTTAGGGTATTTTTATACCGGAAATCATCTCTTAAGGGGGTGAAAATGGCGATGACAGTTTGTATAGGGAATCAACCTAAAGGCCAACCCGAGCGAACCGAGAGTGAGTCGCTAGTGTATGATATTATTAGCTTGTAGATTCCACCTTTACAGTCATAGCTTTTAACATAACTAAGCAAAAAAGTTCAATTGTATTAAGTAAACACTGCAGTGAGGTCTGCATAATTGACTAGAATATGCAATTAACTACTATATAATATTAGAATGTTTATTGCACAGTGACAGAGTGTTGGGTTCGATTTTCGATGTAATTTACGGTTCAGTATTATAGAAATACAATGAGGCAAATACAAATATGATGAGCAAAATAGCTCAGTCAACTCTTAAACCAGTACATATATGGTTTAAAATTTATTAATTTCTCAAAAGAATACAATTTAATTACTGAGAAATATTAGTTTTATGTAGGTAGCGTTATAAACGAACAGCTAACACTTATATATAAAAAAAAAACATTTTGCGGGTAGTACAAACTATTTTACCGATTAGAACTCGGAATAAGATTATTGGAAGTGGCGATAAAAGTTTATTTTACTGTTATATATCATGTTTTCAATTCAATTCAATTGAATTATTATATTATATAAATAGTGAATAATTATTTACCATAAAGTTAAGCTTTTATTTTTACACAATATATTAGCATTGAATCCCTCAGTTAAAAATTCGTATTTTAAAAAACAAAAAGAATTTGTGGCACAATATAAAAAGACTATTAACCAAAGTAGGTTTTAAAAAGCAAACGATTTAGTCTACAGTCTGCGGGGACCCTAACGTTTCTTGGTGAGGCCAACCATCAAATATAGGAGAGAAACGGCTTATTGTTAAGGGCAAGAAGGTCGTTGCAGGGCAGGATACGGTTCAAAACATACAGATCTTTTAAATAAAAGTATCCTTTAGGTTTTTTGTGGCTCCATTTTTATTTTTTATACTAGATTATATATGATGTATACTCACAAAATTATACAATTAATCAAAAATGAAAGAGAAATCGCACCGAACCACGTTTTCGGTTAGGCATTCAAAAGTCGAGTGCAAAAATCTATATACATATACAAATAGGCAAAACAGTACAGTACATTTTGCTCTTATGTTTGTCAACCAACTTTTTTTGGTTTTTAGCTCGTGACGAGTTTTAGAGCTACCAATAAAACATTTTTGGAAACACATATTTTTTTTATATAGATACACTCTATTTGTATATAGGTCGGTGGTGTAGTGGCTAGCATGTACGGATGCACACCCGGAGGTCCTGGGTTCGAGTCCCGGGTCGGGCCAAGTTTAGTTATTGAGTCTTCCTGTATAGTAAGTCTCAGTAACAGCCCGGAGTTGGGAAGTTGGCGATGTTTCACCCGCGTGCCTCGGAGAGCACGTAAAGCCGTCGGTCCTGCGCCTTAACTCTCATCGGTCGTGTCGAGTGGTCGTCCCACCGGAGTATGAGAGTGATAGGAATAGAGAGTGCACGTTGTGTCTGCGCGTACACTTGTGCACTATAATATCTCCTGCGCAGTTGGCTAATCTCATTGAGGTTGGCCGCCGTGGCCGGAATCGGCTAGGAGAACATCATCATCATCATTATCTATACGTTTTCCTGAAATGTTCAATAATGATTAGTTTTATTTATAATATCAAATCTTAAATAAGGTGGAATAGAGTGACAAACGGACGAACAGATGGGTCATAATTGGATTTATAATTGGAGGTTTTATAATTGGATTCCGACTCAACTCTCATATACGGAACTCTAAAAATTTTATATACCTAGTAATTATATTTATTATAATTAAAAAAATTACGATCTTCGCTCGCTTTGATCTCTTTTTTGCCTTACATCGATGTAGCATGAAGGTATTTACATCATTGTTAGTTTCAATTGTATTGTGTAAATCTACCGCTGATTCATTGACATAAGGAAAAATGTTTTGAAATAATGCAGGCTGGTGGACAACGATGCATTTTACCTTAACTAGACAAGAATAACTATATTTTTTTATTTAATGAACAAGTTATAAACCCAGATTTCGCTCATGTAATTATTTAATTAGAAAACTGATTGATTTTAGATTTACATATTATTTGTACCGCTAAGCTAAAAACTGGCTATTTATTTTTTGAATTCTTCACCATTTTTTTTATTTACTTCATGTATATTTTTCAGCCAATAAAAAGAAAACTAATTTGTTTTTTTTTTGTTTATTGTAAATATTTAATTTATAAGCAAAAAGCCAAAATATATTAAGGTCTTTGAAGACCAAAAGAAACATTTACGTACGCCCAGCAAAGCGTGAACAAACAGAAGGTGACGGCTAGTAACATACATATATAATTATCAGAAGTAAGCTTAGCAGCATTTATGGCTACATGTCATGAGGTCTGGGATTCGAGCCCGGGTTGAGCCTTTCTCACACGAGATACTCAATAGCAGTTCAGGGTTGGGAAGTTGGCAGTGTTATATAATAATTGTCAGTATATCGAAATATGAAAGTTCAAGGAATATAGAGTACACTTGTGTTCGTATATGCATGATTAGACTATATCTTCCGCGCAGTTAATAAGTCTCAGGATAGGCTGAATTCTCTGCGAAGTTTTTAGGAACCATACTGTTATTAATCACATATTGTATATTTTTAATATAACCTTATACCATAAAAAAAATTATATCAGAAATTTTTTGATACCGAATTGGAAAATTTGATAAATTATTTTTTTGTTATATTGAATAATTTTCATTAATAAAACGTCCCTTAACCCTTTTTTTAAGTACTAGGTCATCTCTATTAAGCCCTTAAGAATAAAAGCCCTACAAAATATAATATACATACGTAAGTTTTTCATAATTGATCCTTATTACACCGCATCAAACAAATGTTTTGGAATTTATTCCACGAAATATATATGGGTAGCGTCGGCAAAATTATCCTATTTCACGTTTAGGTAATTGCACCCATTATTTATGATTATTCATAAATACCGTTCATTTCTTTTGGAACCACCGGTGTTATCGGCACTATTTATAAAGGCTTAAACAACTTGCAAATAAATGAGGCTACAATTCAGTTTTATTTTTTAGTTATATTTATTGTGTTTAAGTGCTTGTTATTTAACGTACTTAATAACTTTTTACAATTCTGTTTATTTATTTGGTTAGCACACGTTCTATGATCATAAGTGATATATAATAGATATTACATAATATTTTCATACTAAGCGTTTTTTTTTGCCTAAATGTGTTTAAAACTCATCCAATAACCCTTAATTTTAATGTTTAAATAAAACAAAATATGTATATTTTATAGCCGATTGAAGTAAAAATTTGACTTATATTTTTTTGCCCACCGTACAACTGTACACCCGCACCGCAGGCAACGTTTAAATGACTTATCATTATGTAATTACTATCATTGTTATCGCACACACGCGTCATCACGCACACTGGCATATGGTGTGGATGTGGGAATAATCTAATGTCTCATTGAATCAAAATGATTTTAAGAGTTTTATCTATACTAATGTTATAAACGTGAAAGTGTGTTTGTTTGTTTGATTGTTTGTTTGTCCTTCTTTCATATCAAAACGGTGTGATGGATTGGCGTGATTTTTTGTGTGGAGATAGTCGGAGGACTGGAGAGTGACATAGGTTTTTACCACGGGAGATTCTCATATCCGCGTTACAATACAAACCAAAAAAAATATTTTTGATCAGAATTACTTGAAACTTGTATTAAAGCTTTTCAACAAAATTTAAAAAATACGTGTTTAAGCATTTTTCGAAATTTATCCCATAAGGCGTTAAAATAAGGGATGAAAGTTTGTATGAAATGTACCTTTTGAGAGTTTTTTTTTGTAGTTTTAGTGCGAGCAAAGCGGCGGATTTTAGTAGTTCTTGAATAAATAGCTCTTGCCTATGGCTTTGTATATTAATATATTCATACACATATAATTTTTATACATCGTATGTATGTTTAATTAGCTCATGACTTCTAACATAACATTTATTAGCCTCATACTAAAGCATACATGTCATCTGACAATAAAAAAAAATTATTCAAATTAGTCCAGGCATTCTCAAGTGATGCGCGATAACTAGAAAGATATCCTAACAGATAAACAGTTTCTACTGTCTCACCCTAATACAATGAAAATCTATAGCTCTTTGAAGATCTTTCATATTTTAAATTAAAAAGAAGTTTCAATAAGCAAAAACATTTTTTATTAGTTTTTAATTAAACAGGTACATCGATTTCAAAAGTTACTATTTTACTAGCCCTATTATATTTTTTTCTAAAAATTTATTAGATATCTTGTAACATATAACATTCAAAAACATATATAATACGAAACAAGATATTCTTCTTTTTTTGAGATCGGTCAAAAATACAATTAAGATTCTTTTTAAATATAATACAATATAAATTATATTTGTATTAAATATATATGTACTTAGATGTATATAATGAAATAAAAATTTAATACTTCCTAAAAGAAATTTTACCGCCGGCAAAGTAGATGATTTTGTTTCATAAATAGATTTAACAATATTAAGATTTTTACATGGGTCTTAGAATAATTATTTTTGTAAGAAAATAGCTAAATTACGTAATATTATGAACAGACGTATACTATTTAATGACCTTAAAATTACGGTGCTTTTAATTAATATTATAGCTACTTTAAAAACTTTCCAAGCTTTTTAAGAGCTACATATTATACAAATATAGTGAACAATGAAATAGGTATATACAATTAATAAATCAATCGATTACGTGAACATCGATTTCTAAATCGATTTAACTATTATTTTATCGATTTACCAAATTAAACTGTCATAAAAATTCAAAATAAAATATTTTTAATCTGCGGTGTCATTAATTCAAATAATAATCAGTTCAGTAGAAAGAGTTTATTGTATAAAGGCGCCGCTTCGAGGAACTTTTAATCAACCAATGAAATGTTTTAATTTTTAACATTCATAAAGACGAAGTAATAAAATTACTTGTTTATTATTTACATACAAGTGATACACCCGTACTTCGCTCAAAGCCCAAATACACAGTGTGAGTCTTAGTATATTTTTATAGCAATATTTAAGCTTTACATTAAAAAAATCTTTTGCTTGATAAAATACATAACTAAGGAAAAAAAGAAGAACGACACTTATGTAGAATCACTTTAAAAACTTATCGTATTATGTTATTGATTTTATCCTCCATAGACCATAGGAAAGGCTGTCAGTGCGAGTATTAGACAGTAGTAGGTACCTGAGCTACCGAGCTTCGCTCGGAGTTTTTGGCCTAAAGTACATTTTTCTTTTTTTTTAAACTGAAAACTTGAATAAATATTTAAAAAAAAAACAAAAAGATCTTGCATCTTGGCCGCTTGACCACGATGCTTATGCCCGAGCGTGCAAATTACCAACCATATTTTGCGTGGAATAATGCAAAAGAAAACTGCATGAAAACTCGGAAACGCGTTTCTCAGACATAAGACTAATCTAGATCGATTTATGGCCCCCGAAACCCCCCGGGACTAAATTCCATGAAAATCATTGGAGCCGTTTCCGAGATTCAGATTATGTATATATATACATAAAACAAGAATTGGTCGTTTAAAGATATAAGATTTATACCATCCATATTGATAGATCTAGCTTGTAATTTTCAAATTAAGAATTTCTTAAAACGCCTTTTTCATTTATGTTAAACCACCATAAAAATAAGCTCAGGTATTAGTAATTCTTTGGCTATCTAAGAAAATAATACTAAGTAAGAGATATATATTATATATAAATATGGTGAACTAGCGGTTATAGCGGTCCATACAATGTACTTAACTATGAAGTTTTATTTATCACTCGTTCGTCAAAGGAAGTTCACGTTTTACTCGGAATACTAATAATTATTCGTTGGTTTCGCGAGATGACACCTTGCGTGTAATTGAGTAAGTCCGGTTGCTTGAAACTCGCCTGTCACATGCTTTTAGATGTTGTAGATTTAATGGATGATTTTATTACGTTTTTGCTGACTGTAGCTATAGTGGAGTATGGAAATTGATGTAATTGGATGTTAGTAATTTATAAAATGGAAACGTTTCACTAATTTTCTTCAGTATTTTGAAAAAAGTCATCTAAAGCTGCTATTTTGTTAGAAAGAACTTTATATAAATGTTTGATGTAACAATCTACATGCGGGCGTAGACGATCGTTGCTTCGTTGTAACATTAGAGTGTGTAGAATTTCCTCTGCTGTAAACTCTATACTACCTACAAAAGTGGACTAGGCTTATTTCGGTACCCAATAACCTATCTACTAGTTATAAACATTTGACATACGAATTACGTAAAATTGCTGACTTTATTAATTATAATTACAATCCAATTTTAAACTACTTGCTATTCTAGTAGAGTTCTAGCTAATATATGAGAATAACATATAAAATCAAAGACTTTACTCATAACTTGTCTTTCTTCAATTAACGATAATACTTTTAGTTTTCTTTTAACGATGTCGATAGTAGAAAGTCGTTATATGTAAAGGGTAATAAAGCTTGATTACATCTACCTAAGAACTACTTGATTAAGTTATAATAATCAATCGACACCAAACCCACAACATTAATGTCTAAAACCTCACTTGTCCACTAAAACGCCTCATAAAACGCTCAAACGCGTTTCACGTACAGATGTTAAATGTTTAATGGTATGGAAAATACTTTGGTTTAGTAATCCTATATGGTCTGTAGCCCTATTTCACGGGACACTCATCATAATTACAATGAATTAAGAATCAAATTTCCCTAACACATGTCTGAGATAATTTTGAATTTAATAGCTTTTATGAAAAGGTATTAAGGATGATTATTGGGTGACATGTTTCGGATATTTGAGTAGCTTTAAGCCACTGACAAATATCGGCTTACGCTAAGTTTCGATGTCCAAAATGAATAGCTCCTGGTTTCGGGGAATACTCGTGTATCAATATTGACTGGGTTTGGGCAGAACGTTGACCGAAGATTGGTCAAACGCGAATGACTGAACTGAAAGCTTTTGATTAGATTTTAGGGATCATGTTTCAGAATTTCATGTGAAGACTCTCTTTCTTCAGGTAGGTTTTAGCCTTAGGGTAGGCAGCCTGTGTTTAATATTTTTTTTAAATATTAGCTTTTTTTTATCTTTTAATATAGCAATTTGAAATGTATTGTAAACGTTGTGACAGTTAAACCTTATTTTAACATACTTTATTTTCATTGTTTTCTGTTCATCTGATTATTGTAAGTATATAATATTTGAGATACATAAATATTCTTTAAAATTATTATTATTTTATAACACTTTTTAACCTGGTACCATATCTTACGATTGTAAGTAGACGATAAGTCGCAGTATAAGCTTACTTAAAGATAACTAAATACAAAGAGCATAAAATTTTAATTCACAATTTTGGACATTTTAAATATATATACATATAATAAAATTGTAACTAAGCCGAACCTTTTTGGAAAATCTTATTGAAATAAACATTATTATCGATACAGAGGCTGAATCCATAGTTTTTAGAATTTTTGTCTGTCTGTCGGTCTGTTTGTCTGTCTGTTACCGCATCACAGAAAAACCACTGAAGGGACTTTGATGAAATTTAGTATGGCGATAGCTGGTTATAGCGTATATAACGGGTCAACATATAGGATACTTTTTACCGCGGGAAAATATCTCATTTCTGAGAAAAAATGCAAAAACTGCAATGTAAGAGGATACTAATCTGTAAAACTTAATAATTTGGTTTTTGGTCATCTGAACGCGAGCGGAGCCGCGGGCAATGCTAGTTCCTTATAAATAATTGAATAATGAACAAATAAATTCTAATAATTAAGTTTGAATTGAGAAAACAATTATAAAATACACTCTTGCAATAAAGTCGACCGTCACCATATTGAATGCAATACCCCACTGCGCACAGCCCGGCGCGGTAATTGAGACATATATCAGCGCCTGCGTTCGCGATCTGACTACGGGTTTTAGGGTTCTATGCAAAAGGATCTAAGTGTAATAGAAACAAAAATTATAAAAAATATTTAAAAAAAAAACATTTTCTTTTTTTTTCCACAAATAACGGGTACTAAATAGTCTAAGCGTGGAAAAAGTCGTGCGAAGAAGAACCAAAAGAATGAGTATTTTTTACAGGAATGACATGCATTGAATAATTTAAACTAGTAATAGAAATCGGAGTTAGCTCTCATAAGATTATATACAAACATCTTATTATTAGCTTAGTGCGAATAATATTTTCTTAGATTTACGCGAATATTTGATATTTTAAATAATTGATCGTTCGTTTTAATTTTTTGTTTAGATTTTTGGTTCCCGACATTTTGAATGGTTTTTGCGAAGTTTTGTATTTTTAAAATCATTTTGTAAATTTGTGGGTAGGCACTGTCTGTTACAACTATATTAATATTAATTGTTTATTATTTTTTAGAAAATAAAAATTTTACAGATAATTTTAAGCAACAAATGGATTAGTTGAAATATTAAAAATCTTAGATTTATATTTTTGCATTGGACCGCATTGAGTTAATACACACATCGTCTTCAAATTGAGATCTGCACAAAGGTTGTAAATAACGAGATATTTATAAATAGATAATAAAGTACCTATGAAGATACACCTAATGATTCTTTGTATGACGTAGTTTTATGGTTTTGGATGATAATGATTTTTGAGCTGACATCTGAAGTATTGAACAACTTCTTTAAATTGAAACGACTACAGTATGCGTCCTTTTTAAGGACTGCTGCTTCAAATTCAAATTCAAAATATTTTATTCAACTTAAATTATTACAATTTTTACTGAACGTCATGAGTTTACTACCAGTTCGGAAAGAAGAAGCCTCAGACCTGAGAAGAACTGGCGAAAGGAATTCAGCGAGACTAATGTTATTTTTAAAGTAAAGTTTCTTTAAGTATATACGTCTATTAAATCCCATTAGAAATTTGATAATGATTATTAAAAATTGAAAATGGACTGCAATCTAAGTTAGCAAATATTTTATACTAAAGTGAAAATTTAACCCTTACCAAATTTGGGTCCTGACAGATACTCCGATAAATGTGCGCATGCATTCCAATAATCTCTAATTTCATAAGTGGAGAGAGATATGCAATATGCAGGACTAGGTTTACGTTCACTCTTAACCACGTATACAACAACATAAAGCTTAAAGCTGCAACTGAGAATATCTTTGACAAATATCCCTAAAAGCTCTTCTAGCCGTACCCTTCACTTGACCCAAAAAGTGTTCTGCACCAGTTCATACTAATATTATAAATGTGAAAGTTTGTGAGGATGGATGGATGGATGTTTGTCACTCTTTTACGCCAGGACAGTTGAACTGATCTAAATTAAACTTTGCACGGAGATAGATTATACTCTAGAATAGCATATAGGCTACTTTATATCCCGGAAAAATGTATGGTTCCTGTGGGATAGACTTGTTTTTTCTAGGGGCGAACCCAAAGCGAAGCGAGAGTGAGTCGCTAGTATTATATACTGGCGTATCTTACGTGTTTGTGATGTTACATGCAGTTGCCGATGGCATTTCAACGACATTTTTCCATATAAACACGTTTGTAGCTTACAAGTGACGAGCGTACCAAACCATACAATTTTTCAAATCTATTTAACGCCTTAATTAAATAATCACATGTAATTCTGTATAAGAACTCCTTTCATTAATGATTTAAGCTGTGCATTGTCTGTTTGTCTGTCTGTCTGTCTGTCTGTCTGTCTGTCTGTCTGTCTGTCTGTCTGTCTGTCTGTCTGTCAGTGTAGGAGTTTTTTTTAATTAGATGATGATTTAGAACTATTTACAAAATTATAGCTAATATTGTATACGAGAAAACATTTGAGTACTGAAGAGTTCGTGCTCCGCATTTATATCTACAGGCTGGTGGCATTTTTGGCTTGATTGAAACCACGAAAGTGAAAGTCACGAATAACGTGTTGCTCCTAAGAAACTTGCAGCCCTTAAGCTACAGCGTGAAGCTCATGAGGTATTGCAATTAGAGCATTCACGTAAACAATCCGTTTAAAGCTTTACGAGCTTTACGTTAGCGTTACGCATCGAGAGCTTTTCTCATTTCAATTCTAAACATACAAATTGCTACACTGCGTGTCGCGGTTGCGTGTGCTCCACACATAACGCTCTAGACCACGTGCTTGGCTCACGCAAACCCTGTCAATGGATGGCGTGCTTCTCTTTCGCGTGACGTTGGGCGTGGGCAAGGTCGCTGGGCCTTGTAAGACACCAGGTAAATCTTCTGGACAATAACCTATATCTAATTGTATAAGTACGCGTCCGGCTCAAAGAGTAACAACAGGTATTGTGGGTTCAAAAGATGCGTGTAAATGTTATGATGTTTACAAAACTACTGTACACTCATAGCTTTGTTATAGGTATAACTACTATAGAAGATGTACTGATATTATAAATGTGAAAGTAAGTCTCGTAGTAAGTCCTAATTTTTTAAGGTTTAACCGCTAAGCAGATTTTGATAAAACTTCCCAAAGGCATAGACTATCTTTTATCCTGATTACACTTTTAGAATATTTTTAATACATATATTATACTCGCACTTTATGTTGGAGGTGATTGGCGCATTTACTAAAGAGTTGTCTCGGCTTCTTTGAGGAAAGCAAAGATGCAAACTCTTTATTTTCACGAATCATACTGATTTAAAGATATAAAATTTTTGTTGTGCTATTTTTCCTTTTATCGAATTCATCGACAGCTAAAATTACTCGATAAACATTATCGACAAAGATACTTTTAAGATATTTGAGATGTAACCATGTCTTACTCGTATAAGAGACATGGTTTCGGAC
Source organism: Brenthis daphne (assembly GCA_947093115.1). Classification (NCBI taxonomy): domain Eukaryota; kingdom Metazoa; phylum Arthropoda; class Insecta; order Lepidoptera; family Nymphalidae; genus Brenthis; species Brenthis daphne. The sequence goes on from OX352473.1 coordinate 119,452, forward strand.
TTTTATTAACATTGGTTTTGGTATCGTGACCACGCGAGCAAAATAACACATAACTAATAACTCTTTTTTTTCCAAAAGCCCGCATATATCCTAAACCTTCTATCCAAACACCTAAAATACATTTTACAAAACTTTAAATTCATAACCAACAGTCATTATACTTTCTAGATTTGTAATTTACAATTTATTTAATGTCCCAACATTTATTATTATTATTATTAATGTTATTTTCAACTTTATACGTTATTTATACGTTATTTTCAACTTCCAATTAACATATCAAATATATTTTTACATGCCTACGAGTAATTGAAAAAAAATTGTTTGCATAATCCACATGGTAAAAAAATCTGTATCCAACATGACTAGAATCAATCTTATAAAATACTAGCGGCTCACTCTCGCTTCTCTCCGATTCGTTCCTAGTGAAAAACAAAAACAAGTCTATCCCACGGGAACCGTAATTTTTTCCGGGATAAAACGTAGCCAATGTTCTATTCCAGACTATAGTCTATAGCTGTGCCAAATTTAATTCAGATCCGTTCTGCTGTTCTGGCGTGATTGAGTAACAAACATCCATCCCTCCAAATTTTCGCATTTATATACTCGTAGTAGTAAAATAATCTTTTGATTTACATAGTATTACAACACCCACGTGTGCGATAACATTTGTTAAAATTAGTTAAGTAAAGAAAAGACGATCCGAGATTAGTATAATGTTACCTAATACATAATCCAACCCAAAGAGGGTGTAAGTAGATAACAGTGTAATTTACACACTTAATGATATGTGTGAGACACAAAATTACACAACTCAACGTGATCTAAATTTTTCTTCTTGCTATACTTTGTTACAAAACAACCCCTTAATACTTTCTCAGATTTACACGAATATTTTAAATATAACTATCATTTCAGAGTTTTTCGCGGATTTATTTTGATTTTTGGTTCCCGACGGTTCGAATGCTTTACAGTTATCATGGTCACGAGAGAGACTAAGGTTTTAGATGTCTCAAAGGCTAAATTCGTACCCCTTTTTAAGAAAACTACGCGGCAAAGGAATGTGAATACAGTTAAAGTTTATATGGAGAAGTGCCGGAAACCTAATATTTCTATATGAAATGCATTAGAAATATGTACATTAAACATAATAAAATAAACACATACACACACTACCGCGTGCATGACATGTATACACACACAAATAAATTATATATAGATAGGTAAATTTTATTCTATTGATATATGTTTTCCTCAGATTTTCAACAATGATTATGCTCGAATTTTCACTAGCGAACACTAGCTATTATTAAATTATCTTCTTCATACAACTCTAGGGAGAGAGTCTTCTAGAAGTACATCTAGAAGTTCTATCATAAAAAAAATGTACGAATGAATGATTGAATATGTATGAATGATTCTCTTTATTATTTTATTTGATAATGAATAGGAAATTAGAAATAAAATTAACAATTTTTATTTTTTAATTTACAATATAAATACAAATGATTTTGGTTTTGCTTCTTGACATTCGTATAAAGACTTTTCTTTCTTTTTGACTATGTAATATACGCTATAATTAGTGAAGCCAATATATAATTATTTAAAATCACTAAATATAACTTGAATCAGACTAAAAACCACTAAATTGTTTCTAAGGTACAAAAATTTTGATTAAAATAAAAAACATATAATTATAATATATATAACATTATTGAGAATTTTGACCTTCAAAAGTCGAAAATTTATAATGACCAAGCTTAGAGTAACGGGTAATAGTAGCCTGTTCGATTTCTGAGCAGCATTTGCATATTTCATTGTTAGTTTCGAACAGTAATTTTTGGCTTTATGCTGCCTTAAGTTCTGGTAATCAAAGGTTAGAAGAATTCAGTGATTATCGGCACTTTCTAATAAAAACCTGCTCGAAATTCTAAGTATGGATTTTGATATATGTATAGGTTGATGCAAGACTATTGACCTTTTTCGCGTTGCTCATTTGATTACTTGAGGTTAATATTTTCAAAATCTCTAAATACTTAATATGTTATTAGTTAATTAGCGTAGTATATATATATATATATATATATATATATATAATGAATGGTAAAATACATACATCATATCATATAAATGTGTCAAGAATGCCTGTTTAATTAGCAATTCCAAACCAATTCAATGGCAAAACTAATTTTAATAGGAATTTCTAATCAGAGAATTTATATGAAAATGTATATCCAAATTTTAAAATTATAACATTAAGAACTTTTACATTTCTATGTTTATAAACAACACTACCAATGAAAATATTCATTAATTTATTTGTATAAACTCTACAAATATTTACACATAAAACGCTGTCTGCTGGAGTGAACGCCCTTTACTGGAAAATTACAACCAATCTTAAATAAAACTATCTTTTCGGATTTCTTTGCGGATTTATTTTGATTCAGAGGCTGTGCCCCGTGACCATGATTGTTGTTAAGCATTCGAAACGTCGGGAACCACAAATCATGACAAATCCGCCAACACGAACTAAAAGAGAGTTTCATTTAAAACGTCAAATATTCGCGTAAATATATGAAAGTGTTACAATCAATCTAATAATAACAAAAAATAACTACATAATCTTCCAAAGACTCGTCAATATTTTATCTTGAAATACAACTACCAACAAAAACAACTATATAATTACGAGCTCTACAAACATAAGCTAAATGACACGTATAAAGCTGTCTGCTGGGGTGAACACCCTAGCTATCTGCCCATCTCGGGAGTCGAACCTGTCAGCTGATATCAACGTACCGTGACGTTCGTGCGCGTTGCACATTTGGTTCTAGTTACTACGCTCGCTAGAATCAATAAAATCTGAAAACGTTGGCGATTGTGGGCTTTAAAGCTAATAATGTGTTGATATTTTGTTGTTTTATTTGTTATCTATGATTTATGATTCGTTGTCATTATGATTATTTTGTAGATAATTTACTAAAGTCTAAACAGATTAAAAATATTATTATATAATATATAATTTTTAAAAAACATTATTTTCAAAACCGGTTATCTTTACTAATATTATACAGAGGCAGAGTTTGTTTGTGATTAATCTCGGGTACTACTAATCCGATTTGAAAAATTCTTTTTGCATTAGATAGCCTGTTTATTGAGGAAGGTTATATATAGTCTATCTATTCCATACTAACCGTTAAAACGTACCAACGGACGAATACAAGCAAAGCGAGGGTGAGTCGCTAGTTGCAGTATAAAAGTTTTAACAATTCGTCATCGGCTTACATTGTGTTCATATTTTTATTCGAAACATTGTTGTTGCTTCTTTTATGAAAGTAAACAATTTCCAACTCTACCACTAATCTATATACTTATTATAAGAGTACATGCTTTGTTATTGTTGTACAATTGGTTTCTTTGTCAAATAAATATTTTTCATATTATGTATCTACATAATTCATAAATAACTGGCTCTACATTATATATGAGTATTTGAGCAAAGTGTAAATAGAGACTTTATTAGCTTCTTTGTCTTTGAGTTTTCTTTAATTTTTTTATATGTTTTATTTATAAGGCTACCGTACACACTATATTCTATAACATTTAATATGATTTTTATGTTTATTGTTATTGTACACTAAAAATATAAAGATTTTAAGGGTGTTTTCTTAAACAATAAACTACTATATAACTAAAATCTATATTTTATTGCTTATACAAACCATAAAGAAGGCGCCGGTTATTTTAAAAGGTATATTTCGTATCAATTCAAGAACGACGAAGAAAAATCGAAACTATCTCAAAGTGAAACAGATAGAGTTTCTGTTTGCGTTAGAAAAGGATCGGGTGCCACGCCCCTTTCTTCTAAGCGACTTTAGGGTAAATTCTTTTAGGGATTTATATCTATAGTTATATTATAGTAGGGGAGTATTTGGACTATTGCTGTAAGCGATAGTGAGTCTTAATATTGAGATTATTTAAAGGTTTTGGGTGATTTTTGCTTGTGCTCATTTTTCAGTATCAATTTGTGAATTCAGTCAGTCCAATCAGTGTCTGTTGGCTGGCTATTGTTGAAAAATGTATAAGAATTTGTCAAAGTTGCTTTGAGGAGAAAGAAATGAAAATGGAGTTTATATGAAATGTTTCGAATTTGTTAGTATATAATGTTACAAAGTGTTGTAATGTACCTGAATTGATTAACGTTATATTAATTTTCAGTACCTACTTAGGTGACCGAGCTTTTTTCCGATCGAGCTTTCGGAAAAGTATAAAAATTACATTTTTCAGAAAAGACACCTTCAACCTTTGTTTTACCTTTAACTTAAAAATCAAAACCTAAATACAAAATTTGATCAAAATAGAGCAATTTCCAACACATACTAAGTAGATTAATATATACATATAAAATACAAGAATTGCTCATTTAATTATGAAATTATAAAATGTTTATAAAATAATAATTAAATACGTTGGGACATTAACACACAGCACCATCTAGTTCCATGCCAAGCTATGAGGCTTGTGTTATGGATACCAGATAGTTGATACACATATATAACTTCAAATATGTACATACATACTTACATATTATAAATAAAATAAAATAATCTAGTCTTTGTTTTCCATAATTGGACGTTAGAGAAGAAATTACTTTGCCATACTAAAAATATTATATTTATTTTATTTATTGTGCAATTATACATTCTAGCGTTCGCCAAGTGGTTAAAATAACGTTTAAAAAAACCGTTATTGATAACACTCAAGCTCGTGAGTAGCTACTGAACAAAAAAAAAAGAAAATCGGTTGACAAACGGAGACGAGAGGAGAAAAAGGTACTGCAATTCAGTACCTTTTGTCTTTGCCTATTTAAATATAGACTAGCGACTCACCCTCACCCCATACAAACTATTAAAAGTACTCTATGCCCTTCCCAGGGTCTCAAACTACCTTCTTACCAAATTTTATCTAAATCGGTTCAGTAGATCCAGAGGTTACCCCCTACAACGTCACAAACTCACAAACTTTACCTCGATTTCTTTTGTATCAATCGTCAAAATATCTCTTACAAGAGTAATGATTGTACTACTGCACCATATGTACAGTCGCGAATATAAATATTCTATCCTCACGCTGTCAGTAAAACTATGTAACATTGAAGGGATAACAAAAGTAAGTGAATAGACACACGATGCAAAAATATAGGGTGCAGCATCGGCTGCAAAATTTTTTGACACCAGCTCTTAAGTGTAAAAATGTATGATCTTTCTGGCGTCATTAGACACTACCTACTCACCGCTCGCTTCGCTCGGGTTTGTACCTAGTGAAGACAAAGACAAATCTATCTCACGATAGCCGTTATGTTTTTACAGAATAAAATGTAATCTATGTGTTATTCCAAACTATAATCTATCACTGTGCCAAATTTCATAAAGATCCGTTTAGTAGCATTCTTAATATTAACTAGTGACTCACCCTCGCTCGGGAGTTTAGTATAGATTTCTCAGACATATATTTTTCCGTAGTAAAAGGTATCCTATATATTGACCAGGATAGCCAGATATCATCATACCAAATTTCATCAAAATCTATCCAGGGGTTTTCTCGTGATGCTTTCCCAGACAGACACACATTTATAAATTCTAAAAACTATAGATTCGGTCTCTGTATCGATAATAATAACTGTTTCAATAAGATTTTCCAAAAAATATTTAATATACAGATTCGACTCTGTTAGAATTTTACTTTATGTATAGATAATGGGATCATACAATCGATATTGCCGAACTTTTCATGGTCATAAGAGTATATTTATGCCCATGACTATGTAGACATATACCAAGTATTTTCAAAGACAAAGAAATAGTTGTTAGTTCCTCCTCACAATGCGAATGGACACTGAAGGGTTATTGCGTGAGTAATTATCTATCATCACGTGACCGGGGAAAGGGCAAGGAAAAATTCCTAACACAATTACATTTTGAAATTACTTTTCTATTTGGATTTTGGTGAATATTGTAGTAAAGAAGAAGTTTGTTTTATATATATATATATATATATATATATATATATATATATATATATATATATATATATATATAATAAAAGTACCTACCTCAAGTTTTTATGTACGTATTACTTATTATGATAACTGCCTCGATGGTCTAGTGGCTAGCATGTATAACCGTAGGTCCGGCGGTCCTGGTTTCAAGTCGCGGGTCGAACCAAGTTTAGTTATTAAGCATTTCTGTCAAGAAATTTCTAGGAATAGTCCGGAATTTGAAATTATTATAATATATTTATGAAGCATTAATTTTTTTATGAAGCATTAATTTTTATATCAATATGAATAACAATAACGAATTTATAGTGAATCAGAGATTCTACATACAAACTAACAAATTTTACCTCTTTATAACATAAGTAGGTATAGATAAACCACAGATTATTGACTTAGAGAACATTTTTTCAGAAATCTCATAGATAATTATATACTTAGTTCGTATTTCGCCATAGACGTGCACTTGAAAATTTTCCCGTGCTTAAAATGAACGTGTGGTGTAAAATTACTCTGTGACTCATACAAATAAGTACTACGTACCATCAGTGATCGACGTCAGACGCCAGGCCCCCATTAAACCTACTTGCCACCCTATAAGAAATTTGGCTTGAAATAAAATTTCTTTTAAATGGACGAAAATTCATTTGTCTAAAATTTAGTTACATTGACAACATCAACTAGGTACTAGGTAGATAATACCGACTTCGATTCTGGATGAGGCAAAGAAAAATATAGAGCTACTATTATAATTGCGAAAGTTTGTACCTACGTGTGTCTGTACTCTGTACACATCGTTGGATTTGTGCTTATTTGTCCAAACCACCAATACTCGTTGTAGGTACTTTACAATAGAGAGTTTTTTTTTCTCTATTTTAAAAACAAAGCTTTAGTTCTACGATTTATATATATATATATATATATATATATATATATATATATATATATATATATATATACATATATATATAACCTTGGATCACATAGCAACGAAGGAACAGTAAGTCGCTAGTAGGCTTTATACTATGTAACTCATTTCTTGCCTTGGCCAGATCTATATTATAGATCATATATAGCATAAGCTTCTTATAATTGACCTTTCTTCTTTACTTACCAAGTAACTAATAAGGATCTACTGACGTTGTATTTTCATTTTAACATAATGTACGATATTTCTATATACATATGTACATGTGTATCTATCTATACAAATCTTTACCTCGTGGTAGATGAATAACGTCAGCAACCACCACCTTAAAATGAAAAGCTTTGAATAATGATGATGTTCTCCTAGCCGATTCCGGCCACGGCGGCCAATCTCATTGAGACTAGCCAGCTGCGCAGGAGATATTATAGTGCACAAGTGTACGCGCAGACACAGATGCACTCTCTATTCCTGTCACTCTCATACTCCGGTGGGACGACTGCTCGACACGACCAGTGAGAGTTAAGGCGCAGGACCGACAGCTTTACGTGCTCTCCGAGGCACGGGGGTGAAACACCGCCAACTTCCCAACTCCGGGCTGTTACTGAGACTTACTATACAGAAAGACTCAATAACTAAACTTGGCCCGACCCGGGACTCGAACCCAGGACCTCCGAGTGTGCAGCCGTACATGCTAGCCACACACCACTCATAAAGAAACCCACTGATTTGCTTCACACAACCTTCGTAGCTTACTATGGAACTAGATGGTGCTGTGTGTTAATGTCCCAACTTATTTATTATTTATCAAGAATCTCAATGACCTTACCTGTTCTTATCCTAATAAATCAATATGAGTAGAAACTATGAACGTTTGTTATAGAAAGATAAATCTATAGGATTTCTTTAATTTTCCCTAGGTTTTGTTCATAAGTATTTCTTAATTAGTCGATTTATTGTTGGTGTCAAGTTTGTTCACGGCTCTAACAATAGGGTGGGAGAGTGTGACAATGAATGTTATCGATGTGAAAACGTTTAAGTACAAAAAACATATCCGATCCATATAATATCCAGACTCTACATTGAATCTACTTACCGTATATTTTTTACTCAAGTTTTGCTTAACAGCAGTATATAGGGAGTTATCGTAAATATATTTTTACTATTGCACTAAATATAACTTTTTTTCATTGCGTAAGCACACAAATACAATATTTTTTGCCATCACAAAACTCTTAGTAATTTCTTATTACATACTAGTGGCATACCCTTGCTTCGCTCGGGTGCGTCCCTAGATACGTTTTAAATAGATATGAACAGTAATTACGATTGTACCTTAGGAGAAAGACTTATGCTATTGCAGATTTTTCTGTAGCCCTTATTAAGATCTACAATTTTCTTATACATTGTCTTGATGTATAACCTTAAGAAGGTTTAGCCAACGTAAGACACGTAAATTTCTAAAAACGACTCGATAGAACCAGTTATTATGTTTTCCCGTGGGAATGAAAGATTTTTCTGTAGTAAACGACATCCTAAATGTTGACCCGAGTAATAAGTTATCAATACACAACATTAAATTAAAATCGGTTCAGTACTTTTTGCGTGAAACGCGCACATCGATTTCGCTAAGTTACTGTTTTATTATACATATGTACAGATAAGTGAATATATTCGTATATTTCATAGTCAGATAGAATTATGTAACTCATTAGATTTTAATTTTGATTCTAATAAGGTTCATTAGAACTTGAATAAAGCTTTGAAAACTTAAAAGTATAAAGAAAATCTTTTTTGTTCAAGTTTCAACGTAATCGATCGCCCTCGAACCATCGAGCTCAAGGCTACGATAATTCTTTGCTACATTTTAATCTTTAGTTAAATCCGTAGATTGAAGATTTAAGTTTAAGTATCCAAATGAAATTATTATAATATAACTTAAGATTTCTATTATTAGAAAGTATATTATATATATTAGAGTTATGATTAATTAAAACAATTTAAAACCAATTAAATTAATCAAAATTTCATAAAATAAACCAAACAGCTCACAAAATACAGTTGAAATAATCATATTTATGGCTTAAAAGAGTAGCTTAAAAGAAATTTAAACAGAAATAACAAATAACTAACAATAATTATCATTTGAACAAAAAACTGGTATTTCTGTTTGGAATTCTTTAATTATCCAAATAAACGTTGGCTTGGAAAGTATTTCAGTCTAAGTAATTATAATATCTTGCCATCACTGAATTGTGACTAATCGTAGTAATATCATGATAACAAATCATTTGTACTCGCTCATTTAGCAAACTAAAGGCAGTGGTAGCTCAGTGGTAACGCGCTCGCTTATGAAACCGAGTGATGCGGGTTCAAATCCCGGGTCTCGCTCTGATATTTTCATGTGCGAATCATTTCCAACATGATTACCACTTGTCTTAACGGTGAAGGAAAACATCGTGAGGAAACCTGCATGTCTGAGAAACACCACAATTGCATTGAAGCAGTTGTATTGAAGGGAGATCCGTGCCCAGCAGTGGAACGTAAAAAAAGGGCTGAATACATACACACACACATTTAGCAAAATCATTCGAACCGTCCAATCTCTATAATATAAATATCAATAAAGACCCGTTAGTAGTTAAATATAAGTTTTTTTCATATTAATTAAGTAGTATACAAATTATGCAAATTTGTACGCGAATCTACAATGCTTTATTGCATTTAATCGGATCGAGATTGTTTTAAAGATAATGTTAGTGTGCAAGTTGGGAGACGCGGCGGAATGGCTCTGTTTTTTTTTTTAAATCGAAACTTCTTTAGAATCGTTATGATTTGAAACTGGATAAAACGGAAATGCGACACTAAAACGAGACAAATACATAAATATATAGAGCATTAAGCCAGCGAGAGAATGAGCTAATATATTGCCATGGTAACCGTTGTTATTGTCTGACAAATATATAATATTATATTCTCAAGAAAAAAAATGAAATTACAAATAATTTTTAAACTTGGTAAAAATATTATAAAAATATAAACCTTACAATTATCCTACTCCTGGTACTCTATATTTGTCTTATTCTGAAGTTTCACTTCTACTCATGTGTGAATCGCACACATACTATATAGTACATTGGTTACGGCCAATGGTATGATGTGTGAATACAGTTTTTTTTTAAATATGTTAAGACATTAACACACAACACTATCTAGTTCCACGTTAAGCTACGAGGCTTGTGTTATGGACACCAGATAGTTGATACACTACACATATAAAACTTGAAATACATACATATTATAAACAACTTGAAATACATAAATATGAACACCCATAACTGGAGTATAATCATTCGTGCTCATCACACAAATGAATGCCCCCAGCGGGACTCGAACTCGTGACCGCTGGCACAGAAAGTAGGACCACTACAAACTGAGACAAACGTGTCGTCAACGTCAACGATATAAATAAACGTGAAGTCAAGAAAGGTTGCTAGAATAAAGTGTAGTTCAACACTTTATATATCGAGCATTAATAAAAAAGAAGACCAAAGACAACTAAGTAACTTTTCTAGTTTGACACAAAAATAGATCTATCGAGAAATATCTACTATAATATAATATTCACGTTATACAGAATTGACAGGTCTAACTAATAGCTTACATTTTATGCCAAACTGCAAATGGCTGTTAAAATCTACAGCCGATTATTACTTTACCACGGGGGTGTTTTATAGCGTCTGGCCAGTATACTGTGTTGTTAGTTTGTAATCCAGGTCGGTTTCATTGTTAACTTAAACTAAATATTAAAAATTATCTAAAGAAATCATTTATTAATATTATTTTGATATATTTTAAAAAGCTTTTAACATTTTACTCTTTGTAGAATTTTTCATACTCATATATCTTGTTATGTCACACGGTGAAGGAAAATATCGTGTGGAAAACTGCATGTTTGTGAGAACTTAACAAGTTTTCGAAAGACACGTGAAGTCGGCCATCCCGCACTTGGCCAGCGTGGTAGACTGTGGCCTGATACCCCTCGTATTGAAGTGCGGCCCGTATATCGTTGATTTGAAGTAATAAGTTTGATTCCCTGCAAAACTTAGAACAAATATTTATTTATGTTAAAAAAATACATTTTAGAAAACCTGGCTCTACCTACTGAATTTTATATACAATTAATCTTAGACCTAATAGCTATTCTACGACGTCTTAGCCTTCAAAAGAATTAGCTATTGATTCTCGATAACAACTTTGTTTTAATTCTTGAATGTTTTTTTGCTTTAAACAAAGGTATTACCTCTGCTTATTGTACATCGAGCAACTGTGTCAGTAATTAAAATGATTAGAGGATGCTGTGGAGTGTGAGTTCTAGCGATTTTATTACAAGCGAACTCAAATAACGATGTCCGCTCAATAACTAACCGATTCAGAAAGAACATGCCTCGGTCCTAAAATAATTAATAATTTTATTTAACATTGGAAACATCTGAAGGCAATCATTATTAGCGTGCTATTTATAAAGTACTAACATTGCTTGCGGGTCCACCCGCGTTCAGATGACCAAAAACCAAATTCTTAGGTTTTACATATTAGTATACTCTTACATTGCAGTTTTTGTATTTTTTCTCAGAAATTAGATATTTTCCCGCGGTAAAATGTTTTCTATATGTTGACCCGGATAACCAGCTATCATCATAACAAATTTCATCAAAATCCCTCTAGTGGTTTTTCCGTGATGCGGTAATAGACAGACAGACGGACAGACAAAAATTCTAAAAACTATAGATTTGGCCTCTGTATCGATAATAATGTCTATTTCAATAAGATTTTCCAAAAAATATTTAATGTATAGATTCGGCTTAGTTACAATCTATATATATAAAAGAAAGTCGTGTTAGTTACTTCGCTTATAACTCAAGAACGGCTGAACCGATTTAGCTGAAAATTGGCAGGGAGGTAGTTTAGAGCCAGGAGAAGGACATAGGATACTTTTTATCCCGTTCGACCGCGTTCCAATTTTTATGATATTTTAATTTTTGGATTTCTCTTAGTCCGGAATAGGTAAGTATTAAAACATATAATTAAAATGTGAGAAAGAAAGATTTTTTCTTTTTATATCTATTTAAAACGTACCTAGCGACGAACCCGAGCGAAGCGAGGGTGAGCCGCTAGTTTTATTATAAGTGTAGATGAAGATTTCGCACTAAAAATATAATAAATAATGAAACCTACTAAAACACAAGCTCGTAGAGGAAAATCGGAAATCAACTCAATGATTTTGCGCCGTAATTGATTTTTAAGCCAGTATAAAAGTAATTTTTACACTGTTAAAACAAAGAAGAGTGCTACTGAAGGTTTTTAATTGGCACTTTATACCAAAAATATTATATAATATTCATTTAGCACCTTTCATTTAGTCAGAAGATTTTTTTATATACACTCTCCTTACCTGGATGTCTTCGTCAAAACAGACCAACAAATCAAACCCAAAAAAAAACTTAGAAGCCATTTCCATTAATTTGGGCGACAAAAAATATTTTTGTAAGATCATCATCTCCGAGACTTCATCAAATTCGATTCTAATTCAAATTCTAAATATTTCATTCAGCATTAAATTATAACAATCTTTATTGAACATTATAAGTACAGGAGGAAAAAAAATCAGTCTTGAGAAAAACTGGCTAAAGAAACTTAACAGGACTAAAATTAATTTTTCCGCTCACACTGCAACTCCACAACGTATAGCGATTACAAATTATGTAAATTATAAACGTTGAGTCGACTAAGAGGTTGTTGAAGCGATGTTATGAAAAACTATACTCTACGGTCCGTCTGGTGTTTATTAAAATAATTGATCCTACCGCCTTATCTTTTGTTACTGCAGAGAAATGCATTCGCGAATTACTTCGAAACGCTTATATTTTCAAGTTGAAATATTTTACATCTTCATTTTATAGCTCTCAGCATTTCTATATATTATAATATATAAATATATGTGCCTTTTTTATTATGTAAAGTTATACGTATTTACGAGTAGCTTTTGCATAAACATATTCGATATTCATAGATATTATGAATAAAACTATCTTTTCGGATTATTTCGCGGATTTATTTTCATTTGTGGTTCCCGACGTTTCGAATGCTTTACAGCATCCATGGTCACGGGAGAGACTGAGGTGTTACATGTCTTGAAGGTATACTCGTAGTCGTCACAGACAGTCTACCCACAAATAACAAAATGATAGATCCGAAAAGATAGTTTTATTTAAAATGTCATATTTTAGCGTAAATCTAAGAAAGTATTAGATATTATGAACTTAACGTAATATTATTAATTGTTTTAATTACATTACATTACAGAGGTAAAATATATAATTGTTCCTAATATTATAATATGTATTTCTTTAAAGTTATATATGTGTAGTGTATCAACTATCTGGTATCCATAACACAAGCCTCATAGCTTACCATGGAACTAGATGGTGCTGTGTGTTAATGTCCCAACTTATTTATATGTACATATAATATTTAATCATCGCATCGCAGACACGACTTGTATAGTAATAACTAAGTGTACTTTTGTTTTGTATATAATTAAGTATTTTGGGAACAATGTTACTATAAATATTAAGTGTCAAACTTTTATATTCCTATAATAAAATTGCAATAAATAAAAAAGTCACATACTAGACAGTATTTGCAAACATAAATACGTTTTTTGCATTATATAAAAAAAAATCTTTTATAAAAAATAAAAATTAATTTAGTGTTCTGATTAGGTACGAGTATATGATTATATCGTTATATACATATTATACTAGCGACTCACCCTCGCTCCGCTCGGGTTTGTCCCTAGCTTGGTTCCCTATACAAACTTTCATCCCCATTTCCAACCCCTTAAGGAATGATTTCCGGGATAAAAAGTATCCTATATTCTTTCCAGGGTCTCATACTATCTTTTTACCTAATTTCATCTAAATCGGTTCAGTAATCCAGCAATTATCCCTTACAACGTCACAAATTCACAAACTTTACCTCTCTATAGTATTAGTACCTATAGATTATAATTGCAAGCAAATTCTTACCACGGTATGTAAATAGATATTTATGAATATATATTTTTTTATAAAAACAGCTTAAAATTACTTTAAATAATAATAACTAACTAATAACTTCTTTCATATATATAAAAAAATTGGTACATGTGGATGAAAATATTTTTTATATCAAAAAGCTGTTGCATTTATCATTAAAATTATAATACATAAGCGAAGTCAGGTGCAACACTAGTTAAAGTTTAAGTAATCAAACCCTATGAAAACTAAATCCGTACGTCCACCTTAATTCAATAAACGCTCTTTACTAATCAAATAAGCTGCGTTTAACTCTACAAAGGGTAGACTTACAATGCGATTTTTAAACGCTGATTCATCTAGGAGTGGTATTATAAATGATGCTTATTAAAAATATACGTTTTACATCCAATGTTGAAAATAACGAATAGTGATTATAATTTGAGTGTTTAATTTTTTTTTATTATGTATGTTAAAATTATTTACTAAACCGTATGTACTTGATATTTTAGTCTTTATAATATTTTTATTTTAGACATAATTACGTTTTGCTAGGATATACGCTGTTGTTATTACTTTAGCCATATCAATATAGTAATATAAGAAGCCTTAACTGAAATTTGACAAATTCGTTTTTACAATTGGTAAATTAATGTCTCATTTTTAAAGATATATCATTTTACTAGTGACGTCACTACGGTAATTTTCATATATTTTGTGTTGAAATTTAAAAAAAATAAAAAAAATTGATTAACTACGTCGATTAACGTTACCTCGCATTACTGTCCGTCGCTCATCGCCGATATAAAATGCATTGCCGGGTCGTCACCGAGAATCCAATAGGTTTTCATTTAATAAAACCCTTTTATTGGTTTAACTTGGATTTAGTATTATACTCCACTAAGCGCTTTATACGGCCTTTATTCATTAGTGGAAATAAGCCTGGCAGACAGCTACCATACAAAATACTAGACAGAAATGAAAATCACTGTACTTAATTAAAAAACTAATATATTATCAAATTTAATAGATATTTTGTTTAGTTAGTCCCTTGTATACGTCGTTCTTTAATCTTGGGCGGATTGCGCCGTGTTTGGTGCAATTCATACACGAAACAACCAATTGCAATTACGCTGAGATGATCGCGTTTTTTTATTTAAAACCGTACCCCGTCGGTTTAAAATTGATTATCGCTTGTGTAAGTTATTGTAAGTGGAATACAAAGTCTGTTATATCGTCAAATGCTAGAACAATGTAATAAAAATCTGCTATGATTGGTCGTAAGGCGTGGTCCTGTTCGATATTTGTAAGGAGCTAATGAGATAAAGCTACTTACAACTGTACAAACGTCACGCCTACTGGATATAATAACGCACTGGATTACAGTAATCTGGTTTGCATTGAAGGATTTGCATATATTCCAATAAATACCTAACAAAAAGTAGCGAAAGGTTCGGCCTCACTATGAGCGTTTTTAATTCGATATTAATTAGTACATTACAATGTTAGAGTAATACAAAAAACAAGTGTTAAACCAATACGGCCATGTAGAAACCCTAGAAAGAATTGTATGTACTTATTTGTGACCGTTGCTAATGCCCCGTTAAGATACTGTAACTTGAGTGAGCAAATATGAGGCAAGTGGATAAAATGTATAAATATTATTAAGTTTCTTAAATTGGGTATTTACAAATATGACATTTAATACAAGCATGGTTCTATGGTCTTTTTCAGACAAACATTTTTCGTATTAAAATATCCATTATATACAATAAATACAAAATAAAGTTAAGTTAAAACCTAATTTTGCGAGAATTATCTTCAAAAATTGTTAATTTTTAGATTTTTATCATATGATTTAGATTGGCACCTTGTTATTGCAAATATTTAACTTGTTAAACAAGAAAACAACATTTTCTCTAAGAAACAAAAAATCATCTACTAAAAAAGTTTTATGCGAGCATTTACAGTCAAGACTAATAGTAGTGTAGTGCTTAAAATAATTAAAAAATATAGCTTGTAGAGCTATATGTATTCGAGTCAAATATTTCTATCTCTGGTCGGTCAATCGAAAAAATAAATAAGAACATCCGTCGTTAAAATATCATACTTAAAAACTTTAGTTTCTGAAACACAAATAAAACTACTAAAAAACCCTAAATAGTCCTAAAAAGACGTATGTTTATTTTAAAAGTTTAGATACTAAATAAGAAATACTAAAAAATCCAGACACCTTGTCGGTCTATCAAAAACTGCATCAGCTGTGATTGAGAACGAAAGGTTCACTCGCGTGGAACTGTTCGAGGAATCCCAATTATCTTGGGGATTGTATACATTGATAAATTTTTCAGTGCTAATTTATACCATAATAATTAAATATTATTAGAAGCAATTACTAATATTTTTATTATTAAATCACGTTTCTACTTTTAATAAAAATCTTTTTCCTAGAAAAAATATAAAAATATATGTATTTTCTCTTTTAAATTAAGCTCTTGCAAGCTAAAATTTTTAATATTTATGAGAAAAAACTCTCTCAGACATGCAGGTTTCCTCACGATGTTTTCCTTCACCGTTAAGACAAGTGGTAATCATGTTGGAAATGATTCGCACATGAAAATAACAGAGGTGCGAGACCCGGGATTTCAACTCACTTCATTCGGTTTCCCAAGCGAGCGCGTTACCACTGGGCTACCACTGCCTGCATGTCTGAGAGAATCTAGCAAGTTTTCAAAAGACATGTGAAGTCCGCCAACCCGCACTTGGCCAGCGTGGTGGACTATGGCCTGATTCCCCTCGTGCTGAAGGGAGGCCCGTGCCCAGCAGTGGGACATCAAAAAGGGCTGAATACATGAGAAAAGACGATAGAAAGGACTTGGTGTAGACGATCTATTAATAAAATTATGATAATAATAGATGGAATAAATGTACACTAAAATTAAAAGCTACGTGAAGTAAAAAAGTTTCAATTCTATCTTTAATTCGTGCAAAGTAAGCTTTTTTTATTTAATAAAAACTTTATAACAAAAAAATAAAAACCGACTTCAAACAAAAGCACTAAAAAGTAAAAAATAACTGATTGGTAGTTTTCATTTACTATACATTCCTAATCAAATATTTTCGAAGTCGGTGCTTTGCTTTGTATCGACTGGCATAATCATTCATGGTATCGTTATTCTATAGGTATAGGTACTTACTGCTCTGCCATGGGGTCGATGTTATAGGTATCTCCCTTCCCCACACTAACCAAGTTAGGTTTTACATACGAGGATATTTTTCAAACATACATACATACCTGTATGTATATATATCTGTATTATGTATAATGTATATACGTACATAAAAATGTATCACTCATTCAGCATTTTGTTCCAGTTTAGTAAAAATACATAATATTTTTTTTTTGGTTATTACGTATTTTTACTAATTTCTTTGCATATGCAAAGAATGAAGCTTTTGTTTTCTATCCTCTCTAAGAGATTATAAAACTACTAAATCATAAATTAACTGAATTTTCTAAATGTATCCTATCGCTACAAACAATAAATAAAAAGTTTTCTCAAATTCAGTCCATCAAAATTATACAACGATGTACAGTGTGCAATCTGCTTTACGATTTTGATATCGTGTTGCATCGTTTAACTACTGTTTAAACGCATCTTCCCGCGAATTTGGATTTTTTGTGGGCGTTAATCGAGCGAAATGAAATTCTTTATTTTTAACATATACTTTTTTTCTTTTAGCACAAGTTTAGAATTAATGAAGTAGCTTTATGCCAGAGTTGGACGTTGAGTAAAGAGGCTCGATACTACCTACATATGTTCCTATGTAATATGTACTGTTAGAATATTTTATGTTTATTATTAACGGTTAGTATGGAATAGGTAGACTAGATATATGTATATTTAAATATGTTTTCCCATGAGAAAGAGTTGATCTTCCGCGGTAAAAATTTGCTTATGTCACTCTCCAGCCCTCCAACTAGCACCACACAAATCACGTCAATTCATCACTCACAATGTTTCGACGTAAAAGAAGTACAAAGAAACAAATAAACACACTTTTGTTTTTAAAATATTAAGTATGGATATTTATTTTTAATATTGTTTATAAAATAATTATATTCAAATTGGTCATATCAATAAATACTTTTGTTTTAATTAAGAATCATTAAATTTTACAGTATTTGCACAAACACTTGTGTACAAAACTGAATAACCTTTGACTTAGTAGGTCACGACATCTATGATATGAAAATTAACTAAATTACAGTTAATTACAGTCGTAATTACAATATACTGTTCTCACACAATATTGGGGCAAGGATGCAAAAAGTGTAAAAAACAATACTTTTGCAAAAAGAATCAATGATTACAGACAATGATAATGAGACGTGTCTAATTGCGACGAACAATTGGAAATTACAAAAGTATAAGTGAGTTTATTTACTGTCAGTGTGTTCATTATTTATACTAGTCATTACGTTTTTGTTGTTGTATAATTTTACACAAAAGATGAAATTGTTATTTGCCTAATATGGTTCTGACCTATACTTTGTTTAATTATATTTTTATTTTAACACGGGCCTCTACAACGCTAACCAAGTACGTACTAAGTTGGCGGATTTTACATAAATAAATAAATAAATATATATAAATAGATATATAAATACTAAATAAATATATATAAATAAAATATTACATGTCTTTTGAAATTTTGCTAGATTCTTTCAGATACATAGTAGCATCGTTTAGACAAATCAAAGAGTCTATATAAATAAAAATGAATCACCGAAATGTATGTACACGCATAACTTCCGATCTACTGCACCAAATTGAATAATAAGAATTATTTTATTAATTAATTATTAAAAAAAAAGATTTTTTTTGTGTTTGTTATTGTCCGCACAAGTTTTTTATAGATTTAAATAAAAAGAAAAATTGTTTAAAACTAAAATAAGTTTTATTTTAAATCTCATGATATAAAAAGTGAGTGAAGTAGTTTTTATCCCGAAAATCATCCCTTAAGGGAGTGAGAATGGGGGTGAAAGTTTGTATCGGGAAGCAAGCTAGTTGATATTAATTTTTAACACTTACTTGGTGACGGAAAATATCTTGAGGAAACTTGCATGTATGAGAGGACCTAAATGGTTTTTGTATAAATTGAAGAATAAGGCCTAATCCAATTCACATTGACCTATGCCCAGCAATATAGCTTTAAAAGAGCTGAATTATTAAGACAATATATATATATATATATATATATATATATATATATATATATATATATATATATATATATATATATATGAACAAAACAAACTAGATTGTAAAGCATTATACCTGAAGGTTTCAGTGGTTATTTAATTTAGTAGTATTATACAGTCCAAGCATGGTTTCAATATCGTACATCTTCAATAATGAAATAAACCATAATACTCAAAAGAAAACATCCCAATGAAAAATCTCATTCCTTTGAAACTCTATTCCAATCCATTACCGATACCCTCACTTAAAACGCATTAGGCACGCGCGTGTAACCATTCACATTGTCTAATACCTGGGTAACCGACACCCCACACTGACCATTGTGCGAAATGGTTTGACCATATGCTATTTAACTACAAGTTAGATTAAAAGGTTAATTTTAACTATAACTTTTTAATACCTTTTTGTTTATAATAATAATAATGAGACCTTTATTCTGAAACCTAATATAACATATTAATTTAAAAATTAACTTAAAAATAGCTTTTGATAATAAACACAGCCAGTGGGTGCCCTGTGGTAACGCGCTCGCTTGGGAAACCGAGTGAAGTGTGTTCAAATCATGTTTTTTGGAAAATCTTATTGAAATAGTCATGTTATTGATACAAAGACCGAATCTATGGAAGTTTTGTCTGTCTGTCTGTCACTGTGACCGTATCACGAGAAAATCACTGGACAGATTTTAATGAAATTTGGTATGATGATAGCTGACTATCCGGGTCAACATATAGTATACTTTTTACTGCGGGAAAATATTTCATCTCTGAGAAATGTATACTAAATGTTAAAACGTAACTAGGGACGAACCCGAGCGGAGCGAGGGTGAGTCGCTAGTCTTTAATAAAAAAAATAGTATTAAAGATATCAAGTTATATACACTAGCTTTAAGTGGTGGTTTTTCCTCATCATTAAAATTGCAAGCCAAATATTTAAAATCTACATACATACGAACAAAATTTCACTTTTTTATAATATAGCTTCCTTTCTAATTTAAAAGCATCAGTAGCGAAGTATACAGATGAGAGTAATCAATGAAATTTTGGGTTGCTTACAAAGTTGACTAGCTCGTATAAAAGTCATCAGATGAAGTCAGCTATTAAAATAGTATTAGGCCCGCTCCAGGCCATGCTACATAATGACGCCTAAACAAGTAGATCCGTATTATAAATGAATGTGAGATACATTGTAGTACTGTTCAAATCGCTGTTTGATTCCATGTTTGACCGACCTCAAAAAAGGAGGTTCTCATTTCTTATTTTTATTATTTTTAAACTATTCAGAAACCCGTTATAATACATACACAAAATTTCATCTAAATCGGTCCAGCCGTTAAGTAGACGGTAAGTGACAAACACACGTACTGAAGAATTATATATATTAAGATAGGTTAATACAACATTAATTTAATAAAGTAAGAGTAAAATAACAATGAATGCCCCTTTAGTTCTGCTATAATCCGTTTCTCAACCCCAAATCGCTAGTACAATGCATTCCCGATCACTCTCCCGCTTTGTTGTGACAGGAGTTAATAGCTAGGGAATGATATCTCTACCTGTGTGATGTGTGGACAAAAAGATATGAAATTATTTTTAGTTAATATGTACTAACTTTCGTCTGCAAATCGAATAGAATAGACAATAAAATTACGTATTTTAATATTATAAAAATAATCTTGATTTCTATTTGAGTATGAACCTCAAGAAGGAATCAAACCTGATACATTCGACTTTGCGACAGATACTGTATACATTCTAACGTACGTTGCTTCGCTAAATTGCATCTCTAGTTACCTAACAGTCTATGTGAATGCTAAATTTCATCCAAATCTGTTCAGCCATTCATACACATACAGACATACAAACTTTCATATATAATAAAAGTTTAATTAAAATATACATATTTTTTATTTTTTCATATAAAATTAACTTAATACTGCTTACGTATAAATAGAGTCGAATTGGTGCACATAACCTTTAGTTTTCGCAACAAAGTGTATCGTTTTGTGTTTTGACAGGGCACTATAACGAGGGTCTGACTACCTGTTCTTGCCCCCCGACGCGTGCGCTATTGAGAGTAACAATTGTTATTTATCCTGATAGGGTGACTATCATTAGATTGCTTTATTGGCAGGGGACTGATATATAGTAGGGTACTGACTTTACATTAGCGCTTGTTCGCGTTCACTTTGTTGTATTGAGTTATTTTATATGTTTCTTTTGTATTTGGATTATTATATCTTACGCTTATATAGTGATGTAAGTTGTATTTGTTTGTACTATGTTTGTACAGAAGTATCTTTTCGTATTTTTCGCGAATTTATTTAGATTTTTGGTTCCCGACGTTTCGAAGGACTGTCAGTCTCTCCAGTGATCATAAATGATGCAAAGCATAAAAGTATTACAGAAAAAGTTTATAAAATTATTTTATCAATAAAGAATTTTGCTATGAGATTCCATGAAAGTAAGTACCATGGGAATGTTTAACGTTTAAAATTAAAAAAACATTGTAAGGTAATTGCTGCAATTTTCATTTTGTTATTTGTGGGTAGACTGTCTGTAACTACTATACCTTCAAGACATGTAACACCTCAGTCTCTCCCGCGACCATGGATGCTGTAAAGCATTTGAAACGTCGGGAACCAAAAATCAAAATAAATCCGCGAAAAAATCCGAAAAGATAATTTTATTTAAAATACCATGGGAAATTGAATGTTTTTATTAATATCCATTTCAGTCCAAGTAATAGTTTTTAATTTAACATCTAATTTATATTAATATTTATTAATCGTACAAAAAGGAGTACAACACTTGATTCTCCTTTTAATAAACTTAGCCGCACCCTAAATTAACGCTGCCAAGGCCACTATAATAATAATAATAATAATAATAATAATAATAATAATTTATTATAACAACAACAACAACAATAAAAACTATAAATTAGATAACAATATACATTTACATTTGAAATAAAAATTTACATATAATTAATTGATTAATTTAAAATTTATTTATTTATTTATTTCAAATCTAATCAAAATTTCAAATTTTGTGGTTGAGATCCCCTTTTAAGCAAATAATTTGCCTGTATTAGGAGACCCCGCCCTTTCATAAAAAAGTAATTTTATCTTTTAGCTGATTATAATATTATGGGTGATACTACAAACTTAAATAGATCAATTAAGACAAACAAAAAAATAAAAAATAAAAATAAAAATAAAAATTAAAAATTAGCGTACATATATTTGTTTGTGTATTGTGTGTGAGTGTGCGTGTGTGTATGTGCGTGCGCGCGCGTGTGTGTGTGTGTGTGTGTGTGTGTGTGTGTGCGTGTGTGAGTATTTAATGAATATGTTCTAACAGTTTTTCCGTATCATTGTAACTAAGGGTTTTTATCCAATCTATTAATGTCTTTTTGCATTTATGGTAATTGTAGGGGTAAACATAAATTATACTGTTAATTTTATTATATAATTGTGCAGATCTTTTATCGAATTGCATTGACGCAAATGTTGTTCTTGTTTGTGGGATTTTAATTATATTTTCTTTCCTTCTTTTTAATGTTAAAGACGCATCATAGAAAACAGCCTTATGTACTTTTAGTATAGTTTGAGTAATATACAGCTTTCTAACTGAGAGCAGTTTGCTAACTTGGTACAGATTCTCAGTTGGAAATGTAAGTTTTTTAAAGTACATACATTTTATTAGAGCACGTTGTGCTCTCTCAAGTTCAATAAACTTCGTTTTAGCAGCTCCGCCCCAAATCGGGATACAATATGATAGCACTGATTGTACTAAGGCAAAATATATTTCATTCAAGAGATTCCTGGGGCGAGATGAGCTGCTAAAAACTTGTTTAGGGACTATGTGTCTTAGGGACCGAAACATCCAGCTCAATTTTCTGACTCTGTTTGCCACATGATCGATTTGAGAATGCCAAGATAATCTCTGGTCAATGAAAACACCCAAATACTTAGCACATGGAACCCTCGTTATATTTAAGCAACTGCAGGTAGTGCCTTTATCATTATTACACAGATGTATTTTTATATTGAAATCTTCTCTAGGTTGTTTACGTTTACATATGCTAAAGCATATATAATTTGTTTTAGAAATGTTCAGTGTGAGTAGGTTCTTAGACAACCACCTGGCTACTTTAGCCAACCCTATTTCGGCATTAAGCCGTACCTCGTGCCAAGAATTACCCGTAAAGACTAGAGCTGTATCATCAGCATATGAGAATACCTTAGTATTTGTTAGTTGTATATTACAGAGCTGGTTTACATAGATGACAAACAGAGTAGGTCCCAGGACACTGCCTTGCGGAACACCATATGATACGTCTGTATATTCACTTGTGTAATGAGTAACCCTAACTTTCTGCTTCCTATTTGAGAGGTAGTCATTTAAGAGCTGTAGTGGAATTCCACGTATCCCAATATGTTCAAGCTTTTTTACAAGAATTTGGACAGAGACAGTATCAAAAGCTTTTTTTAGATCAAGGAATACAGTTAGACACGGTTTACCGTTGTCTAATTGTTCTGTTACAATTTTAGTTAGTGCAGTTACTGCGTGCTCGGTGGAAATGCCCTGACGAAATCCATATTGTGATTTTGAGATG
Source organism: Brenthis daphne (assembly GCA_947093115.1). Classification (NCBI taxonomy): domain Eukaryota; kingdom Metazoa; phylum Arthropoda; class Insecta; order Lepidoptera; family Nymphalidae; genus Brenthis; species Brenthis daphne. Next base: position 143,401 of record OX352473.1, read on the forward strand.
ATATTATAATCTTTAAGGTATGTTAAAAGCCTAATATTAATAAGTTTTTCTATTATTTTGGATATTGAGGGTAATACTGAAATAGGTCTATAATTTGTTATGTCGTCTCTGTCCCCACCTTTATGAACAGGCGTAATAATAGCCTGCTTTAGAGGACTAGGAAAAATACCTTTTCTAAAGCAGAGGTTAGCAAGGTGAGTTAATAAAGGAACGATATCCTTTCTTATATATTTAAGAAATCGTGTTGGTACATTATCCCAACCAGACGCACTATCAGATTTAAGACTCATTAAGACACGATTCACTTCATCTTCATCTGCATCTAGCAGAACGAAGGAATTAGGTTGTGAAGGTGGCAATGTATAATGGTCGTCATTGGAGGCAGAGTGACATGGCTGTATTTTTTTGTGTAAGATCTTTTCCGATGTTCGCGAAATAATTATTAATGTAGTTAACGGATTCTAGAGGTGATGATCTTATACTTAATAATTCTTCACTATAATTATTTTTTTGGTTAGAGTAAGATATTGTTTTTAGATTATCCCAAAGTTTTTTCTTATTAGAAATATTATTAATAATTAATTCTGTCTCATACTTCCGTTTTAATTTTTTTATTAGATTGTTGCAATGGTTTCTGTATCTTATATATGCTATTTTTAATAATTCATTATAAGGGTCGTGTTTAAGTTTTTTTTGTAATTTATTGCGGTTATTTATACAACGAAGAATACCTGGACTAATCCAAGGTTTTATTATGCGTTTACTATTTGGAATTTTAAGATGGACTGTATTTTTATTAATTGATTCAGTTAGTTTGTGTATTAAAAGGTTAGCAAGAGACTCCGGGTTGTCGCAGAAAAGAAGGTTAGCAAGATTATTATCTAATAGGTATTTATAAGCTTCTTCAAAATTTATAGTTGATTTAATTTTACTGGCAGTATATATATTATTTAGTTTGGATAATGATAAAAGAGTTGTGTAGTGATCGGTGATACTAGTGTGTAAGATAGCAATTGAAGCCGATATTTTTTGTTTATTAATCTTAAGCATAAAATGGTCTAAGCAATTTGTATCTCTGGTCGCCAAAGTATGTCCAGGCAATATACCGTGGAGTGACAACATGTTGAGATAATTATTTCTGTTAGTGTTCTCATACGATGATGTTGATTCCCCAGGTTTTAAGTTAATGTTTATGTCACCTGCTATGATAATATTTTTTTGTGACTTTAGGTTATCTAGGTGAGTATTAAGAGAGAATATAAAACTGTCAGCATTTATGTTCGATGGGGATCGATAGATACATAAAATTATGTTATTTAGGATATCAATTTGTATGCATGATGCTAGGGACAATTTTATTTCTCTTACTTTACATTTTAAATTATTTTTTATATATACGACAACACCATCATTTTGGTTCAAATGACAAGTTGTATAGAAAGAGGAATAATTCTTAAGTTGTGGAATTGGTTTTTCAGGACTTAATCTACACTCCGTCAGAAGAATAACATCTGGTTCGAACTTAAATTTCGATAAAGATACTATAAAACTGTCAAAATTACATGAAATACTTCTTATATTTTGAGAAACAACGGTAAAGTCATTACTTTTTATATGTATATATTTTGTTAGTTCTGAACAGTCACATTCAAATGTGCGTGCTATTTTAAAATTATCAATTTCATTTTGAGTCCGTATCGAATCACCCATTATATCTAGTTTTTAATAGAGAAAACGTACCATCAAGTCGTATACATATTAAAGTTAAATTTAATTTATATTTATATAATGTGTTCAGTACAGAAGTATTTCGAGAGTCTTTAATTATTGTTACTATTCCATAGCTTAAAACGAGGCCAAGTAGTACAAAAAGTATTATAAACCATAATAAAAGAGTATGTGAGCAAGAAGTGTGAGTATAATTAGTAATCTGGTAGTGGACATGTAAGTTGTAAGTGTATAAGTAGGAGTAGTGTGTATAATTATGTATATAATTGTGTGCATAGTGTGTGTATTGATAGTGATTGTGTGTATTTGGTGTGTATTTTTTATGTATATAAGAGTATGATAAAATGTATGTTAAGTAATAAAGTTTATTGACATGTACGCTATATATATTTAAGTAACTATTATTTGTATTATATATTATGTAGTAACAAATGTAAGGAGTTATTATTCTATTATGATAACAAAAGAAAAATATTTGTATACAATAGGAGCATAATAAATATAACAAGACGCAAAAAAACTTTCTTGTGCCTTGTTTATAATTTAAATTATAATATTTTGTAAAATGAGCTAGTCATTTATTCATTTTAAGCTCTTGTATCTGTTGCTCACTTCTAATAATTATTGTTGGCGATTTTTCATCCTTCTTTAATAGAACTTTGCCATAGGCCGTCCAGCAAAATTTGTAAGCACCAGATTTTCTTAAATCACGAGCAAGGAAATGAAGACGAGAACCCTTTGGAGTTAAGTGCTCCGAGAGAAAAATGGGTGTATCCTCATGTGTTTTAAAGCCGAGATGTATACAACGTAATTTTGATTTATTTTTTATATTAAATGCCTTACCCATTTTTATTACCTCTTTCTGGATTAGTGTCGAACCAGTTTCCACAATTATCGGTGTATTAAGTTTGCCATGAGCCCTATATATGTCTTTTATGTCATGTTTGTTGATCGGACAGTCAATGTTCTTAGCGAGACACAGAGTCATTTCAATTAGGTCTTCTTTGGTCTCATTGGTTCTTTTAGGCACGTTCTTGATAACAAAGTTGCGCTTTTGGTTACTCATCTGAATCGTTTCAATTTTATCTTCTAATAATTTGATGTACTTTTTCTCTTCTTTGGACTGATTTTCTAGTTGATATACTTTTGCTTTAAGTTCTTGATTTTGAGCCGTAAGATATGCGATCGAGTTCTCAATAGAAATATTAGACTGTTGGATTTCTTTTAAAGTAGTGGTCATATATTGCATCTCTTTTTCTTGTTTTTCTGAGTAGTGACACAACATTTTTCTTATCTCTTCTTTAAACTCCTCAAGCTGTTTAATTATCGAGTCATCAATTCCATCTATGCTTCTCTTTGTCCGCTGGAATACATAGCTGGGGGGTGTACTCATACCCATCTCGTACAAGTCCGTCACTGATGGAGAGTTATTCATTGATGCCTCCATGCGTACTAGGATATATAAGAGATATATATATATATATACGATATATATTTATATAGATAAATTAAATGTAATTATAAAATGTATTTTTTGAATGTCAGTTGACACTTGTCAATCGTCTTTTTTCAATGATATGAAACGATATATAAAGTTTTATCATCATAATTACTGCTTTATTTAATTTCATACAGACATACATCACAGAAGGTCGACGATGCGCAAAAAACTACTAACTCTAAAAATATAGCTTTATGTACACGTATCCTACGCGAAAGTATGTGAGGATAGATGGATGGATGTTTGTTTGTTCCTCTTTCATGCAAAAGCTACTGAACGGATTTCGATGAAACTTTACAATAATACAGCTTATATAATAGAGTGACATATAGGCTATAATTTGTAAAGATATAGTAAATACATAATTGAAATACACGGACGGAGCCACGGAAAAACGCAAGTAGTAAATGAAAACCCTCTTATTTCTTACTTTTTAAAGAATTTAGCATTTTTAAAGTCTACATTTTATTACAATAACATTTTTTCCGTTTGTACGCTTTACCTATTAACATAATCTCACGTAAAATAGCTGTAATAGTGAAGACCGCTTCTAGTTTCACTCACAATGATAAATGCGCAATTGATGACAATTGCAATGATTTGCTGCAATCAACGGCTATTATATAATATGTAATATGTGACCTAGGTAGGATACCGGGTAAAACGTTGAGGGAATTTTGCTTTGTACATTTCATAATATTTTTATAGTCTAGTGGCTTATACGGTAGGTCTGTAGGTCTTGGGTTCGAGTCTCGGGTCGGGCCGAGTTATTGGAGTTTTAAAAATAATTCTTAGTTCCAGTCTGGTATTGAAAAATTTGCTGTATTATTCGTCGTGCCTCGGAGAGTACATGAAGCCAACCCTAATCTTCTACCAGTCCTGTCTTATTAAAATCTCATCGCACTTTGTGACACTAAAAGAGATAATGTACCTACTTGTGCACAATATTATCTACTGCGCACATGGCTATTCTTAGTGAGATAAACACAATCGGAAATTTTAACAAATAGAAAGAGGTAGAAAAAGACCGACAGATTTTATATAAATAACAGCTTTTGACCAAATTGAAACATGACAAAACCACTGTGCAGGGTCGGGAGAATGTGCTAGTCTATGTACATATATGATTTTAGAATTTCTTTGATAGACAGAAAGAAAAATAAGTTTTCACACCTTTTTCCGCTAAGCCGATATTGATTTCCTGTTGAAAGCTAATATTTGAAAATGGAAATGGAATTGAAAATAAGCAAAGACTGGAAAAAGTAATGAGGACAATGTAAAAATATATTTTTGTATGAAATTTTGTATTAAGTCACAGCCACTGTATGCCAAATTTTGTTGGATATTTTAATATTATTCAAATCTAATATGTTATATAGACGGAGCCCGCCAAAATAAATGACAAAGTCAAAAATAGTATCGTAATTAGTTGTTTATGCTACTATCCCATATAAATCCTTTACTTTCTTTAAATAACAAGGGTTATTTTATATATCTATATGTTAAATTAACATACAATTTTGGAGAATAAAATATGAGTAATAAAAATAATACTATATTTTTTTGTATTTTAAGCATTACTTTTCTTCTATCTCTTTCCCTTAAAAGGGAGATAGCATACCTAATGTTAGCTTACTTAATCTTCATGATATATTTATTCTGGATGATAATAAAATCCGTTAGCTATTTTTACGTATTTATTTACGTATCACCCGATATACAAATTGTTATTTATATACTATTTTAAAACAATATATACTATTTAGACGACACGTTTGGCTCAGTTCGTAGTGACACTACTTGCTGTGCCAGCGGTCGCGCAATCGAGTCCCGCTGGGGGCATTCATTTGTGTGATGAACATGAATGCTTGTACTCGAGTCATGGGTGTTTATGTTTATAATATGTATGTATTTAAAGCTATATGTGTGTAGTGTATCAACTATCTGGTATCCATAACACAAGCCTCGTAGCTATGGTGCTGTGTGGTAATGTCCCAACATATTTATTTATTTACTTTAAAACATTATTGCTCGGTTTCATGTTTAGTTCTATGTCACTCTATTTATTTTATTCCTTATTCTGAGAGTATAATATATTTACATAAAATGTATAAAATCATCTTCCCAAATCAAGACCTTGAATAGAATAGAAATGTCCGTAAATTATACGAGAAAAATCGACGGAAAACAGTTATTCAAACGAAGGCTACGTGCGATGAAGCGAGAACGCTTATGATATTGGCACACTTAATTTTGCTTGACACACATGCCCAGCGATGTATGAACATTATTTTCTTAATTGAATCAAAAATAAACTCTAATTAATTGTTTTAAAGCTTATTTTTCGATAAACATTCATTGCTGCTTAGTACATTTTATAGTAAATTGGTTTTCATAGAATGTCCTATCTGTGGCTGGTATTTTCGCGATTTGAATTTCAATTCTTTTGTTTCAAAGATTGATTTTAAATGTATTTTTTTATTGATACAAAATTAATAATACGCATCTAAGCCCTAAATTCTTGTATTTGATTATTTAAGTACTCAAGAAGGTTATGAATATGAAGGTATCTTTTGTCTAAATTTTTTTTTGCTACTTACAGAAATATACTAACAATGCCGTATAAGATAGATTTTCCCAGCATTTTATGTACAAGGGTATCTACTTAGCCCACACCTTGAAAAAACCGCGTTTATATTATTACAAAAATTGTTTTTATTATAGTTGTCATTTTTCTGAATCATATACATATTCTGAATCTGAATCATATTCTGAATATATACAGTTCGTTAGTAAGCGCATCGCTTACAGCATCTTGACTAATTCAGCTATTTTTTTTAAATGTTCATGATAATCTGATTAAGGTTTTTAGGGTAAAAATGGAATTTTTTCCCGGAAGATTGAGAAACTTCGGATTTTGTATAGACTAATAGATCACAAGCAAAATGATTAAAATTTAATTTGGACAGAATGAGATCTATCGAGCCAGCTAGTTTATAATAGAAAAACAAAAACAAATCTATCCCACGGGAACCGTACGTTTTTTGATGTATAAGCTATATTATTATACAGTTTTTTTAAAATCCGTTCAGTAGCTTTTGGGAGCAAAAATAACAAACAGACATCTATAAATCCTCAAAAACTTACGCATTTTATAATATTAGTAGGATAAATAGGATATATCTATTGTACAAATAACCGTTAAACCATTCTTCATTGTTGTTATTTTCCTATTTTTAGAAACAACTCTTTTGTAATATAAATTATCTACAAGAAAAAATTATACTCGTACACGTCTACTTGATAAAAAATACATGATCACTTAATTAATTTGATGAATTGATCAAAGAAATCATTTATTAGTGAGTAAGTTTTTATAGAGCTGCTGTTTATAATTATCTTTATATATATAATTCTTCTGTGAGTGTGTATGTCACTGAACTTCTCTCAAACGACTGGACCGATTTTGATGAAATTTTTTGTGTGTGTTCAAGGGGATCTGAGAATGGTTTAGATTCACAATTGGAATAATAATTTTCATCAAAATGGTCCAGAATGTTTTAGCTTATTAAAAAAAGTTTGAAATTTTCAAATTAAAGACGTGTAGACAGGACAACGTCTGTCGGGTCAGCTAGTTTTGTATAAAGTACAATTAGATAAGTGGCATCTAAAGAAACTATTCTTCCTAAGTTGTACAGAATATTTACTGCTTTGGTTAAAGTTGTAAATGAAGTGTATTAATTTAACATGAAATTTTACTAGTATATAAATGCGAGAACTTTAAACTGCCTCGGTGGTGTAGTGGCTAGCATGTACGGTTGCACACTTGGAGGTCCAGGGTTCGAGTCCCGGGTCGGGCCAAGTTTAGTTATTGAGTCTTTCTATATAGTAAGTCTCAGTAACAGCTCGGAGTTGGGAAGTTGGCGGTGTTTCACCCCCGTGCCTCGGAGAGCACGTAAAGCCTTAACTCTCACTGGTCGTGTCGAGCAGTCGTCCCACCGGAGTATGAGAGTGACAGGAAGAAAGAGTGCACGTTGTCTCTGCGCGTACACTTGTGCACTATAATATCTCGTGCGCAGTTGGCTAGTCTCAATGAGATTGGCCGCCGTAGCCGGAATCGGCTAGGAGAACATCATAAATGCGAAAGTTTGTATGGTTGGATGTTTGTTACTTAATCACACCAGAATTGACGCAGTGATAGATTATAGTCTGGAATAGCACATAGGCTACTTTTTATCCCGGAAAAATGTACAGTTCTAGTGGGACAGATTTGTTTTTGTTTTTTACTAGGGACAAACCCGAGCGAAGCGGGGGGAGCCGCTAGTGAAGGATATGTTTGAAAATATACTTTTTAATTATTTAATTAGCTTCTGTTGTAAGTTTGCAATTATAATATGGAAGTTAGTTTCCTAGTTCTGAGATAATATCGATTTATCCGGGTGACAATATGATAATTTGGTATACAATCAAGTTTTGATGATGAAGACATGAAGTTTGAGGTATTCTCCATTAGCTACTAATAAGTCCCCTGATTTTGGGTTCATTTGTTCTATTTGACAAGTCCCATACATTACAATTGATCAAACGCACCATATTTTATTATTTAAACTATAATTATTCCTTCTATTCAATCATCATGCTGTTTCATGTTGCTGATTGCTTCCCACTTACATTCCTCGGCTATTGTTTAACCATTGTAATTATTCAGTAGTTTATATTCTTAGTTTTTACATTCGCCAGTCAATTTCCCTTCAATTTAAATCATTATGTAACCAAATAATTCTAGTTATATAAGAATCTTTTATATTGTTGATATTATTTGTTTCATTTGATTTTATTTTGACATACGATGATGTAATATTTAACAGCTTTGACCAATTAACTTAACAAATAACAATAAAAACTAAAAAAACTGAATTAATAAAATAATACAATATTAAACAAATGTATATACAATAAACAATGCAGCACCTAAAACACATCCTTGAAGACGCCGTCATAAATCATTGCTTTCTTCTACATACCTATTATGTCTACACTACTGTTCCAAAATAGTGTTTTTTTCAAACGGCCTTAACCCTTAGTTCGTTGACCTAACTAATACGATTATAATTATACCACACATGGCGCGTACCTTTGTAAATATAGGGTGTATAACGTAACCGCCTAGTTTTTGTTTTCAGCTCTACGAAGGCTTTAGTTGAGAAAAAACAATAAACAAACAATATCCTTGTGATTTTTCGGTGAATATATTATGAAATACTAATAATCCGACTAATGAATGCTAAGCTGTAATATCGAGATGAATTTTTAGTTTCAAATTCGTATGCCTAAAGTTGTATATGATTTGAAATAAATAACTTAACAGACGGACTTACTATACACGCATATCCTTTTCGTCACTTGTCCAAAACCAATGGAATCATGTCATGATAGATATAAGACAATTTCACGGGAAAAAGTGAGTATTTGCTATGATATAATAACAATAAAATAATAAATATGTTGTGGCATTAACACACAGCACCATCTAATTTCATGGTAAGCTACGAGGCTTGTGGTATGGATACCAGATACACTACACATACATATATAATTTTAAAAACATACATATTATAAATATAAACACCCATAACTGGAGTACAAACATTCGTGCTCATTACACAAATGAATGCTACCAGCGGGACTCGAACCCACGACCGCTGACACAGCAAGTAGTGTCACTACAAACTGGGCCAAACGTGTCGTTATCAAAAAAATCTCTGAGCTCCAAAATTTAGTAGCCAGGCCCTTGACTCGTGACCTGTCTATATAGTAAGATTCGTTTTCGTTAGCGAGCTCGCATGTCAGCACGACACTCATTCACGTCTTGGTCAATGACTCTTGCACCTATAATTGTTATGTTGATAATGCTTGTAAAGATAGCACGCGAGTGCTGTTTTGACGTAAACCGTCATGATGTCAGATTTTTACATCATCCTGTTTATTTGTTAACCAATGTTAATTATTTATTAAATTCATATCTTTAATTAATTAAAATTATAGTAATTCTTGTCTTTTTTAGAATATACATAGATGTATTCGACGACACGTGTGGCTCAGTTTGTAGTGACCCTACTTGCTGCGCCAGCGGTCGCGGGTTCGAGTCCCGCTGGGGGCATTCATTTGTGTGATGAGCACGAATGTTTGTACTTCAGTCATGGGTGTTTATATTTATAATATGTATGTATTTAAAGTTATATATGTGTAGTGTATCAACTATCTGGTATCCATAACACAAGCCTCGTAGCTTACCATGAAACTAGATGGTGTTGTGTGTTAATGTCCTGACTTATTTATATTTATATTTATTTATATATAATGTTAGGTTAAAAATAATAAAAAGTAACAGAAATATGTGATACTTTCGTCTATGTCGTGTCGACTTTCGTATGTCTAATAGTTACGAGGTAAGATAATAATATAATTATACTAATATAAAATAAAACTAATATTGTTGGTAGATGTACACTTATACGTGCCGCCTGCCTGCGTATTTGAATTTAATTTGCAGAATCTATGTATATAAATAAAAATGAATGTTGGTAAGGGCATAACTCAAGAATGGCTGGATCAATTCGGCTAAAAAAGGTCCACGGAAGATTTTAAAAAGAAAAAAAATGAAAATTAACGAAAAAAAAAATTATATGGCTAACGCTGGCTACTAACTATTTATAATATCTATTATGAACGTACCTAGCGACGAACCCGAGCAAAGCGATTGTGACTCGCTAGTTTCCTATAAATATTTAATAATTATCAGACTATTTAAAATTTTATATGTGTATGTATGTTTGTTTGTGATTAACGCTGAAACAGCTGGATTTGGGTGAACTTATGACCTGGAGAAACATATACGTTATTAAGATGCACTCGAGTGAAGCAAGGTTATGCACTAGAAAATAAATATGTTGTGACATTTAACACACACGGTGGTGAGCTTACCATGGAACTAGATGGTGATCTAGTTCCATGGAAAGCTACGAGGCCTGTGTTATGGATACCAGATAGTTGATACACTACACATATATAACTTTAAATACATACATATTATAAATACAAACACCCATGATTGGAGTACAAAAATATTCGTGTTCAGTACATAAATGAACGCCTTCAGCGGGACTCGAACTCGCGATCGTTGGCACATCAAGTAGGGTCACTACAAACTGAGCCGAACGTGTCGTCATTAGTAAAATAATAAAGTTTGATAATATTTTTAAAATAATTAGTTTTTTTGTTACTTCTGACATTAATTTTATCATAACAAATAAAAGTATGCAAATATTTCACCAATGTGCAATTAAGTAAAGGTACTATAATATATTTTTATAAAGAATGAAGAAAGAGAAAGATATTTGAAATAATCTTCTTGTATACTATAACTATTTGAATTGACTATTTGAATTTTTCAAGATATTGGGTTCAAAGCCGTCGGTTCTTCGTCTGATCTTTCCCGTCGGGTCATCACGCTCTATTATAAGACTGTGAAAGTGCTTGAAAAGAAATGGTATTCTTAGGTACTTGAACGCACAATAATATTTTCATCGTAGGCTCAGCTCAGTGACATTGGTTTGATCAGACCTTCAGCAGGACATTATTTGTCACGATGAAGCTTTTATGTATAAATAAGTTTTCGTTTTTGATACAGAATACGGAATGACTTAGTAGAAACTGTTATATATCGTTATATTTGTTTCAAACTAAATTTCGCCCGTGGTTCCACTCACATTTTACTATGGTATTTTATAATGGTAACCTACACCACTTCCGTCAAAGTATCTTAAAAGTACATATTACTTTATATTGATAATTGCAATGACAAGTACTTCCGGTGGTTTAGTGGCTAGCATGTACGGCCGCAGATCCGGTGATCCTGTGTTCGAGTCCCGGGTCGGGCTAAGTTCAGTTACTGACTATTTCTGTCAAGAAATTCTAAGTAACAGCCCGAAATTGGGAAGTTGGCGGTGTTTCACCCCCGTGCCTCGGAGAGCACGTAAAGCCGTCGGTTCTGCGCCTTTACTCTCACCGGTCGTGTATAGTCCTATCGGACTTTGAAAGTAAAAGAAATAGAGAGTACACTTGTGTCTGCGCGTACATCTGTGCACTATAATATCTCCTGCGCATCTAGTTGGTGTCAGTGAGATTGGCCGCTGTAGCAGAAATCGTACAGCTGTGACAAAAAATCATAAACAAATTGGACAAATCTTATGAGGCCGAATGGCTATGTATATTTTGAAACGATTATCAGACTCTTAAATTCTTGTGTGAAATTTAGTTTTGAAACATTATAATAAATTTAGTTCAAAATTCAACAATCACGCAACAATTTCAAATAAATAAGCACGTTATATTTAACTACGATACAACTCTGATAAGGATATATTTTACATATTTTTTGGACAAAATGGCAGCACTTACTTAAGATGTTACGATAAGATTGAGCATCGATTAAATGTTCATTTGATGTAAGAAATTATACTTAAATATGAGAAATACACACTTTTGTTTGACCGCCCCGAATTACTCTAACAGTTCGTTTTAAAATCGTTTAAGCTTTCAGTGCGTTCACCCGTCTCTATAATTGTATTTCACTACTTATCTGTCTTCTATCTCTATACATATAATAAAATTGTAACTGAGTTGAATCCTTAATTAAATATTTTTTTGAAAATCTTACTGAAATAGTCATTATTATCGATATAGAGATCGAATCTATGGTTTATAGAAATTTTGTCTGCCTGTCTGGTAACGCATCACGAGCAAACTACTAAATAGATTTTGATGAAACTTAGTATGATGATAGCTGGTTATCCGGGTCAACATATAGGATACTTTTTACCGCGGGAAAATATCTCATCTCTGAGAAATCTATACTAAACGTTAAAACGTAACTAGGGACGAACCCGAGCGGAGCGAGGGTGAGTCCTTAGTTTATATCTATAATCATAAGTATATTCGTCAAAAAAACACAATAATAAGCTAAAATATTATATGAACTATTTTCAACGTCACAATTAACAATTTGCTAATACGGTAATAGATAACATCGTGTGTGAAATTTCCGTAGCTGCATTTTGCCAGAGTGGTGGACTATGTCTTTAATCCGCGTTAAGATTGTGCATGCCCAGCAGAGGAAAAATATATTTTTAATAATATTCAAGATTGTAAAACATAACCAACTATATTTGTATGTAGAATAGCCAGATAAAGTATTTCCAGTCAAAAATAAAATGAAACAAAAACAAAAAAATCATATAAAATTGTACAGTAAAACTATAAAAACAAACAAACAAGCAGACAATGCGATGTTATGTATAAAATGCAAGTTATTGCTCACAGCTCCACTTGCATGGTAGGTTATTATACATACACCTTCAGAATTTCACTAAAAAATCGTTCGTTATCTTTATCGTTATTATTTCACAGCGTTTAGAGGACAAACAGACATATCCGTGACTATTTGATAATGATATTCGTTATTATTTGATAGCGTTAAGCTGACAAACACACAGACTCAAATATTTTGCATTTAAAATACAAATACATATATGTATGTGGAAAGAAGGATAAAAAGATTTGTCAATTTTCTTCTAAAAACAATAAGTATACGTATAAAACACGTCGCCACGTTCCAATGCCTTACATGTGCGCTAAATTAATACCATTTGTAGCACCGTTAAGAGCAAAAACCGATTGAATCGATTATTTTTTATCACATTTGAAACGGCAATTTAAATGATCACCGCGCGTTACAGTTTTCTTTCATTTAGACTGTTACAGATTTTTTTTAATCATGAATATCGATAAAAATATAACATGTTTATTATTATCGATTAAAATATATATAATATTACTTGTAAAGAATAAAATCGATTCGATCTTAATCATGCGCATGTGCATTTGTCCTTCATTTATACATTTAAGAGAAACGGATAGACACGCTGTTTTTATAAAGAGGTTTTAGACATGGATAGTTTATTAGCAAGAGATTGGGGTCAGATATTTTACCCTGTTACATCAAATTATAGGAATATATTAGGCTTTTCTTTAACTTTAAATATTGAAAAAGTCTAGCCAAATAGACAAAACCTTACCATATCCAAATAATCGAACATCGATTATAACTTAATCGAGTTACAATTTATAGAAATAATCGGTCATTGATTTATTTTCCCATAATTTTACTATTACATAAATCCAATTCTAAATCTAACAATTTAAGGTTTATTCTACATTAAAAAAGTATGTATGAATACAATTTGTATCGGAAAGATATCAAAGGCAAGCTCGCGTTTGATACCTTTGAATAAATCAACAAAAACGACGGGCGGCAATGAGTAATGCCCGAATACGCACAGTAATTTCTAATAGGAAAAGCTATGGAGCCTACTTTTATTGTAATAATCTAATATTGATTCGTAGCTTATTTTATATAATAGAATATTAGATTAGGTGAGTGCTGTTATCTTTTCTTATAGAGAATGTATTATTTATAATATGATTTTCAAATAATGGGTTTATTAGGAATATAAAGCATCATAATTTTAATTTTATTCCTTTTGAAGAGCTTCATGTATTATAAACATGAAAAAAATGATTAAAACTATTTAAAAAAAAATTAATATTAGTTTTTTTCTATATTTGTGAGTTTTAATATTTTTATTCAAATTAAGTTAAATAGAAATAAAGTTGATAGTTTAATCAATAACATTTTATTATAAAATAAAAGACGTACTTTTTTGGTATTATTATATACTAGCGGCTCACCCTCGCTACGCTCGGGTTCACCTCTAGAAAAGGACAAACAGATCTATCCCACGGGAACGGTTCATTTTTCCGGGATGAAAAGTAACCTATTGTTTGACCGGCAATATAAGGTATCAGCATGCCAAATTTTACTAAATTAGGTGCATAAGTTGTTGTGTACTAAACTGTATAAGCTCTTTAATTTTCTGGAATGAAAAGTATCTTAGATGTTGACCGGAGATATAAGGTACTACCATGCAAAATTTCATTTAAATCATTTCAATAGTTTCGGAGATTAGCCCGTACAAACAGACAAACAGACAGAGAAAATAAAAAATTAAAAAAAAAACTGGATTTGTTCTATTTCTCTTCTTTCGGGATGTAAGAAGAGAACTGACTCGGTTTTTAGCATTTTTTTCTAACCTCTACAGTTTTATTACGTATAGAATAAATAACGTATAATAAAACAGTAATATATAATAATGAAAATAGTTATAGCGAGTGTACCTTAGGAGATAGACATATAATAAGTAGAACTTTTCTATAGACCTTTTTAAGATTTACAATTTTCTGGCACAATGTTTTCATCTATCTCTTAAGGTTGAGCCAGCGTTAGCCATATAAATTTCTAAGGACGATTCGATAGAACCAGTTATTGAGTTTTCCCGTGGGAATGAATAATTTGCCTGTCGTAAAAGGTATCCTAAATGTTGACCCGAGTACTAATTTATCACTATACAAAATTTAGTTAAAATTCGTTCAGTACTTTTTGCGTAAAACGCGCACATCGATTTGACTAAGTTAGTTTTATTATAGGTATAGATAAGAATAGATATTGCTTAGGAGATATACATATACTATTTAGAACTTTCCTGTAGGACTTTTCAAGGCCTACAATTTTTTAGTATATTGTTTTCATGTATGTATGTCTTAAGGTTAAGCCAGCGGAAGGTTTCTAGGGAGGACTCGATAAAACCAGTTATTGTATCTTCCCGTGAAACGCGCATACAAAAACAGACAAATAGACATATAGGCAAACAGACAAACAGACATTTTTTTTAATAACTATTGTTTTGGGGTCTATGTTGTGTACATAATACGTTACAAAAAAACGAAAACAACTATCCCACGGGAACTGTACATTTTTCCTGGATAAAAAGTGACCTATTTGTTGTCCTGATGTATGACCTATATTATTGTAAAGTTTCATCAAAATCCAATTAGTAGTTTTTGTGTACTAAGCTGTATAAGTTACTATAGTTTTTTGACTGTCCCACAGGAACCCTTTAATTTTCTGGGATTTAAAAGTAGCCGATTTGTTATTGCCATGTTTGTTATATTTTTTTAAAGTTTTATTAAAATCCAATCAGTAGTTTTTGTGTACTAAGCTGTATAAGTTGTTATAGTGTTTTAACTATCCCACGGGAACTATTTAATTTTCCGGGATGAAAAGTATCTAAGATATTGCCCGGGGATATAAGGTACGACCATGCAAAATTTCATTTAAATCGGTCCAATAGATTCGGAGATTAGCCCGTACAAACAGGAAACCAGATAAACAGCTCGCTCGGGTTCGTCCATACATACGAATATGTTGCATTATCTCTTTAACCATTTGTCCAAATTATATGCAGTAAAAGGGAAAAGTCTTTTATTTTAAACATTTTAGACGATAAATTTATTTATTTTGATAAGAATTCATAATTGTTGATAATATGACCAATAAACATGACCTACCGATTTAAATTATTTTTTTAATATAAAAAACTACTTTTTGTGACTTAAATATAAAAGTTAGACATATGCTGTCGCTGACATTTTTGTAGGCATTATTAAGCTCTACAACTTTTCTCTAGAACATAATCATATACCTCTCATCGTTAAGGCAGCGTTCGTAAGAAACGTTTTCGTTCGACCGTTTTTTCTCCGACTTACTTTGCAAATCCGACTGCCACGAAAAAGCCTTTTCATTCTTCGGGTTAATATATAGCCTATGGCACTCAGAAAGAACGTGGCTTTCTATTGGTAAAAGAATTTTGAAAATCGGTTCAGTAGATCCAGAGATTACCCCCTACAACGTCACAAACTCACAAACTCACAAGATCACAAACTTTACCTCTTTATAATAATATAGTATAGATTAAGTAAAAAAAAACAGTATATTTCTAAGCTTTCGACTCCATTGCTTTTTAAAGCTTCTTAACCAAGTAATCTATGCAAGAGAGTTGTGAACGTAAATTAAGAAAAACAAATATTTTTAATATGTAAATTGTAATTTAGCTTTAATAAATGATAATTAAAATAGATCACTTTGTAAAATATGATATCGTTAATATGATTTTGTATGAACACCTATGAATAAATTCATGAAGAGATTGAGCCACAAAATTTTTGATTAATAATAATAATAAACACACAGCGCCATCTAGTTCCATGGTAAGCTACGAGGCTAGTGTTATGGATACCAGATAGTTGATACACTACACATATATAACTTGAAGCGAGTTCAAATCCCTGGTCTCGCACCACTGATATTTTCATGTGCGAATCATTTATAACATGATTACCACTTGCCTTACGGTAAAGGAAAAACATCGTGAGAAAACCTGCATGTCTGAGAGAACTTAGCAAGTTTTCGAAAGACATGTGAAGTCCGCCAACCCGCACTTGGCCAGCGTGGTGGACTATGGCCGGATCCCCCTCGTATTGAAGGGAGGCCCGTGCCCAGCAGTGGGTCGTTAAAAAGGGCTGAATACAATACAATACATACATATTATAAATATAAACACTCATGACTGGAGTACAGACATTCGTGCTCATCACACAAATGAATGCACCCAGCGGGACTCGAACCCGCGACCGCTGGCACATCAAGTAGAGTCACTACCAACTGAGCCAAACGTGTCGTCAGATTCTAAATAGTTAATCTGTCTTAGAAAAATGCTTGGATGATAAGTAACAAATATTTCACTATTTAAAGGACATATAATACATACATACATACCTATATCTAATCAACTTAAAATTTTTAAATACTTTTTTTTTTGATGGCGATACTACTTTTCAAGACTATTCCCAAGGAGGATTGACGTCAGGCAGGCGGTCGGTCGTAAAACTTTTGCCAAATCCTTTCAGCAGTACAGAAGATGTACCGCGCCGACCCCAAGTGATTGGGAAATGGGCAGGGAGAAGAAGACTATTTTTCAAGACTTCTTCTTTTCACCTGCTTCTTGTAAATATATAATCCTCAGATACATCTTTTTGAAATCTAATGATTACAATAATGATAGCGACAAGTTTATTTAAAGAAAATTTTTAACCTAGTAGAAGTTGTAATACTTGTTTATATCTATCTGTGAACCTGTTCTGTATCAAACGGCAAAACATACAATTTGACAGGCGTCAAAGTTGTATGTCTAACTAGCATTGCCCCCGGCTTTGTGCGCGTTCAGATCATCAAAAACCAAATTCTTAGGTTTTACAGACAAAATTTCTAAAAACTATAGATTTGGCCTCTGTATCGATAATAATGACTATTTCAATAAGATTTTCCAAAAAATATTTAATATACAGATTCGACTTAGTTAGAATTTTATTAGGAAGCCCGGGCAAGAAGCATAGTGTGGGTAAGAAGAATAACTGATTTTTCCATAAATATATAATAGATAGCGCTATGACACTTTCTCAAGTCGTGACATGTGCGACCAGTAACGCCATGACAGTTCGACCAAAACAATACGCGAGTGCATTTGTTGTGGAAGGAGAAAAAAAGGATTATCGTCGTTTTGTTACGATTTTTGTGAAGATTTGTACACAAACTTTTTGTATTAGTCATCAGTTGCCTATGACTATTTTGGTTTAATTATTTTGCACGTTTATTGAAGTATCATTAATTGTAATTATTACTTTTTGTTTTGTTTCAAGTCTTGACTTGTTACTAATATTAGTGTGTTGGGCAAAACGGATATGGGCAAAACGGATAGGTATCCGTTTTGCCCGTTTAGTTATTTTATTATCTCTTTTTTATGTCAGAAATATTTTAACAGTTTCTTGACAACCAATGTTAATTTTATACAGATCTCACCTTTAAATGCACCCAGGACGTATTGTAAACCAGTCTGATATGGCAAAACTATTTGGCGTAACATACGCCAAAAATGCTTCGGTTCAGAATGCAGTTAATGGATTTAAAAACCGGAAATCTGCCCCTATGATCCAAATGTTTTTGGAAAAGAAGATTATGCTCGCTCCTTCAACTATGACCGACCGTCCTCTTCCTGACGCACCGTCTACTAAGACTGAAGGTCCTGTAAATGATGCACCGTCGACAATGACCAAAGATCTTTTTAATGGCACATCGACTACTATGACCGACTGAGCTTTTAATGACTCTCCAGCAACAGCATTAACGACTGACCCGTTTCTACTTGAAATCGCATCTGTTATCGCAAAGTACGCAGTAGTTGAATCTTCCACACAATCCGTTATCATTGTAGAAATAGAGACTAAAAGGTCTACTACACCTTTGCCTGATTCCAATATACTGGAAGAAGGATCAGCTCATTAACTAGGATTCAAATCATCCAGCGCCTGCAGCGAGCCTTACGCCATTTCAGATTAGATCTATTCCAACTGTGGCTGCTCCTAAAACAGGCCGCAAACACCAGAGGAAGGAATCAGAAATGTTGACGTCTACTCCCGTCAAAGCTGAACAAGCATTAAAGTTTAAGAAGGCGAATATTAAGAAGACTAAGATTTCTGAGTTAGAAGGCTCCAGAAAAACGAAAACTAAAAGATCCTCAGTCTAGCAACAAAACAAAAACCCGAAACCAGATTTTTACTGTTTAGTGTGCGCTGACAAATACACTGAACCACCAGAAGATTGGATTCAGTGTAATGCGCGCAAAAGTTGGGCACATGAAGATTGTAGTTCTTATGTAGAAATTGGCAGCTACTTCTGTGATGAATGCGAAGACTGATCTGAACTAATTCAAGATATCCTTTTTGCCCTTGGGACATATCCGTTTTGCCCGACCCCTCCGGGCAAAACGGATAGTTTATACTTTTTGTAAAAACTCATAATTATAATAGAAATCGTCAAAGTTTTTTAATTTAAATGATTATTTTTCAAAGATGATTAAACATAGTACAAAATAAAAGTACAAAGAATTCTATTGATTATTAAAATTGTGGATTTATTTACACTATGCCTTAACATATGCGTCTTGCCTGGGCTTCCCCTATATATAGATTACAGTACTGCTTCAGAGGTAATTAGGGCAATGTAAAAGTTTGTATTACTAAGAGACTTTTTACCGATTCTGGCTCTTCCGACTCTATATCGATCCTTTAGAAAGTCGGCAAAAATGGTAAAATCAAATTTTTACGTTATCTTTGTCTTTTCATAAAAAATGTGCAGACTAGTCTAAATAGTATAAAACTAACAAGTACACTATTTGTTCATGTTTTCAGTACTTAATAAAAGTTTTAGTTACGCAATAAAAGATGCAGTTTTTACAATAATTTAGAAAATCCCAACAGAAGATTTTTGTGTACTACTTCATTTTCATATCTATACTAATATTATAAAGAGGTAAAGTTTGTGAGTTTGTAAGGTTGTTGGGGGTACTGAACCGATTTAGATGAAATTTGGTAAGAAAATAGTTTGAGACCCTGGGAAGGACACAGGATAATTTTTATCCCGGAAATCATCCCTTAAGAGGGTGAAAACGGGGATGAAAGTTTCTATTGGGAAGCAAGCCAGGCACCAACCCGAGCGAAGCGAGGGTGAGTCGCCAGTATCTAATAATTTCTTATATTGACGCGATTATTTCATATTTTAAGTAAAACTATCTTTTTATTTTTTTGTTTTAAGGCACTTTGTTGCCATTTTTGTATTTTTAAATTCATTTTGTAATTGCATGAGTAGGCACTGTCTGTAACAACTACATGTATAATGGACCTTTGAGACGTCTAAAACTTTAGTCTCTCCCATGATCATAATTGCTGTAAAGTATTCGAAATGGCGGGAACCAAAAATCAAAATAAATCTACAAAAAAATCCGAAAAAATTGTTTCATCATATATCTTTTGAAGTTGGCTGGCGCGGGATGCAATTAGGGGCTGAATGAAATAAGACCTAGTTATTGACAGTAAAATAATGACGTGAATTTAAATGAAGAACACATTGAAAGTAATAAATAATTGATAGAAGAATAAATTAGTAAAATAAATATGATTATGAGCTTTCTCTTGTTGTGTTTATGGTCTGTCCCCAATAATCCAGTAGCACACTTGGTTAACGAGGGCCGAGTCACGCGATCTGTTTCCATAACTTATGCAAGGGCGAGCTTTATCAAGCTTTTTGCTTTGTTATTGCGAATATATGAATCGATGAATGTGAGCTTTTTGTTTCGTACCATCAAAAATGGGTGTAAGCCGATATGGTGATGGAGTGAAAGTTAAAATTATTCTAGGGACTATATTTTGAGTATTCACTAGTTTTTTTTGAAACTTCAAGTTGTTTTTTAATAATCTCACTTTCTTGAGTGATAAATGTTTCTTAGGACCCATTAATTTTAAAAATGTGGCATTTTGTTGTTGTATATTTTCAAAAAGCTATTTATAAGTTTATTTACAAGCTTTTAATGTTTGAAACCGAGTTTTAATGTGTTATGTAGTTAAAAAAAATATGTTTATTAATTTGATAATTTATATTTATCTAGCTTCAATTGCAATAAACTTTCACTAAGTGTAAGACAACAGTTTTATACATATTTACAACGAACGCGCGAACACAACTAATTAATTAGAAATTTTCGGTAAAGATATTAAAATTATTCGGTAAAAAAATAAAATTTAATTTACAGCCATTTCCGAGGTACACCAAATAAATTTATATATAAACAAGAATTGTTCATTTATAATGTTATAAGATACATACATATTTTGTTCATAATCTGTATCAACAATAATTTTTATTTTTATAATAATAATGACTCAAAACTCATTGTCCTACAGCATCAAACCACCTTCAAAAGACGGCGTCACGAAAAGTAATCCAAGCAAAAGGCACCGCGAACGTCTCAACGCAGAACTGGACACGCTGGCGTCACTCTTGCCGTTCGAACAGAACATCCTTAGCAAACTCGACCGGCTTTCTATATTGCGACTCTCAGTCAGCTATTTACGAACTAAGAGCTATTTTCAAGGTAAGTATAGAAGATAGTTGTATTATATGTTTGTTTGTTACATCTTAATACTGCATTGGCTTAATTGAATGAAATTTTAAATGGGCATATATCAATTAATTAACAATAGGTTAATTTATATCAATGAACATAACAAGTCCGGTAATAATGAATACCTTAGTTGTTATTTTTTAATTTTTAACACACCTAAAAAAACACCACGAGAAAACCTATATGTCTGAGCGAAACGAAGTAGTTTTCAAAAGATCTGTAAAGTCAAGTGAGCATTTGGGTAGCATTTCCCACCCGTACCCCAGCAGTGGGCACCCACTAAAAATAAGGTAAGGTACCTTTTTTCCTATTATATACTATTAAGTGTTTGATTAATAGGTTTTAATCAATAAATAAGGGAATCTTTAAAATATCAGTTTAACTTAGTTTAGCTATTTCTTATTGTCTTATACCTGTTCATTTAATAAGGAAATGCTAATATTTTTTTTTTATTAGAGGAAAGAATTATAAGAAAAATTCCTGTAACAATGACTAACACTCACTTAAAACAGACAGTTTCATGGCATCATGTTAATATCCTTTCAATTTAACCTTCAGATAGAAAATTTTTTGGACAGCTTCCTTAGAATAAAATATAAAAATAATATTTTTTATTTTAACGTCCCACTGCTGGGCGTAGGCCAGCCGCCAATGCGAGGAAAGTCAAGCCATTCTACCAAATTATCAAAAATTTTCACAATATTTTCCTCTAAGGATAAGTAAGTAGCGATTACGTTAAAAATGTCGTATGAAAATTTGAGTGATACATAACCCGTGTCGTGCGCTCCAAGTACACGCGTTATCAATCTATCACTTTTATCCTTTAAATATATGTCTTTATATGGTATATTTAATATAATCTATTTAGAACACTAAAGCGGAACTTTTTACACAGGTGTAATTTTTTGTAACATCTCTTAGTAAGACCTAATAAAGGCAGTCGCTGTCACTAAATATACATCAATCTTAATTTAAAAAAAAAATATGTCTTCACGCTACGTGAAAGAAACTCAAACCTACAAACATCTTACATTAAAACAAATCTACAAACAAAACTTACTAACAGTTAAAATATCATCAGCAGTTGCTCAGCCAATTTACACTGCGATTAACTAAGCCATATTAAATCATTTCAACCCACCATTTGCAAAACAAAACTCCGCTTAGAATCCAATACGAATGGATTCGATTACTTACAAATGTGTTCCATGACACGTATTTAACGTTGTCAGGCAATTTTATTACACAGCATATTAATAAATGAATCGTACTCAGATTCATTGGAACGAAATGGATACTTTGCGAAGCGGTCTATACGTCGATACTCATTGTTTTAGCTATCTTTTTAATTTTGTTATTAACTATTAAGGATTGATAATAATGTACATTGTACATACATATGTAAGGACGTAAAGTAGGTTTCAAAGATAAAAATTTTGAATTTAGCACTATTATTTTTAATTATTTATATCATAACCATATCCGGAAGTTAATTATTTTACAAGATTGAAAGCTTATAACGAGAGAAAACTTTGAAAAAATCAACAGAAATTATTGAAATGATGACTTTTAGTAACTTAAATATTTTAAACAAAATCTCCACTAAAATCATTATAAATTAACGTGAATGAAGTCACAAGCAAAAAGTAGTCGGATCTCAAATTCTATGATTAAAATAAATCCAGATATCGATAGCAAATCAATACCCGATTAATCGATAATTGGAACAGTAAATCCTAAGAAAAAATACCACTTTGCATACGCTACTAGCGCGTATATCATTTGCTGAGTTATTAATGCTCTTTATAATTTTATTCTGAACGAGATTCGAATATAAAAATCAGTAGGGGGCGATTGGTATATGCTTTATTGTGTATAGACGGACCTTAGGGTCGACGACGTGCGTACTGGCAGCGATAAAATTATATTTATAATATACTTAATTATAATTTTCACTATCGGACTAATATATTATATACAAAAAATGCAAAAGTTTGTATCTGTGTTTGTTACACTTTCACGCTGAAATGGCTGGACGTATTTGGATGTCATTTAGTACACACTAGTTTACTTACGTTTTAGCGTTTAGTATAGATTTCTCAGAGATGAGATATTTTCCCGCTGTAAAAAGTATCCTATATGTTGACCCGGATAATCTGTTATAGGTTGAAAGAAATTGAACACATAGATGGAATATAACCGGAAGTAACACATAGGCTACTTTTACCTAGAGAAACACCCAACTGAAGCATGTAAAGTCGCTATTTTAACCATGATTCTATTACTATGAGTTTGATACTTTTACCTTCTTTATTTTATTTTTAAAAACCTTTTTTATTCGATTGTACGTCCAAAATATCGATAATTCTAATTAAAATGATTGTTGAAGCATCGATTACACGGTCTCTCTCGATTCGTAAAGATTTCGCCGCGCTGCGGGACGCGTTATAGTTGAAGCCAATATATAATCGTATATATTCAGTACCGGTAGCTGTAAATTATTGGTTTTTCTTAGTATTTTTATTGAACTTATGTACATATTTTAAAAAGAGATTTGTTTGACCACCGGTAACATAATTGTTAACATTTACTGTTAATGCTTACGAATACTTTATGATAGTGTGTATACTTAGAAATCATTGTTCATTTAAATATTAGGTATTAAAGCTAATATGTTTGTATTGACGAGAATGCCGAAAAGCTCGTATCTTAAAGCGGATTGCTTGGTCCAAATGGTCATTAGAAAATTGAAATCACATAAAGGTAGATACCATGTCTCACTTATCACAAAACATAATTATATTTTTTTATATAATAAATAAAATAAAATGATATTTAAATTATAATTATTATATAATTAAATTATTAAATAAAATATGTATTATTTATGCATCACTCAAATATACGAGTACATATGAAAATAATATAACTTAAATATATTATAAAACAAACAAAAACCCGAATACTACTTTACATATTTTTTATATATATATAATTCTTCTGTGAGTGTGTATGTCACTGAACTTCTCTCAAACGACTGGACCGATTTTGATGAAATTTTTTGTGTGTGTTCAAGGGGATCTGGGAATGGTTTAGATTCACAATTTTGTCCGCTGGACAATGTTTTTTTAATTAATTTTTAATTTATTAGTAGTTGTTGATTTTGGAATGTTTTACATTGGATCCGACAGACGGCGCTACCATCGCAGTGTCAAATTTTAAATAATATTCGAATTTTAATTTTAGTCTGTCCCGACAGTTAGCGCTGCGATCAAATTAAACAAAAGTTTTGTTATCATTGTAGACAGGACAACGTCTGTCGGGTCCGCTAGTCATGATATAAAGTTCAACATATGTAATATTGAAGATCATTGAAGCTTTTTGGCAAAGCTTTTTTACAAAAGCTCACCTGTCACGTGCGCACTACAAATATATGTATATACAAACAAAAACGTAAACACACGTAATTTTCTTATATATCTTATCAAGATCGCGATTTTTGTCATCCAGAGTTATAAAAATAACAAGGAAGTAGCGTACATATATAATACCTACGGTGCCTGCCGCAGTCAGGCACGGGGCGGAAGCGATATCGACCCATGCTAATTCTATGCTTCGAAAACGTAGCTAAAGGGGAGAAATTGCTTTTGGTAATTTTGTTTGGCTTTAATTTATAGGAAGGATTAATCAAAACGTAATAAATGTTGATTTCTTATGTATTGATGTGAACGCGAATTGTTTGGGGTATGTGTGTACTTGTGTATAATATTATGGTTTGTTTTAGTAGCTTATTTGGTTATTGCATGAATCAAAGTCCTGGTCGTTCATATTTTTTGTGTTTGTCTGTTGGTGCCTTTTATTTCTAATAAAAAATTAATCTTGTAGCGCAGGATAGAAGGTTTTTTTATATATGGATCAGTGCATGATGGTAGATATCTATTACCTACTGTACTATAATAAGGGGGTAAAAGAAAGGATTTTTAGAACTGATTTTAATGTTACAATTCATATCGATAGTAATAAAAAGAAATATGACAAAGTATAAAACAAACTAGTGATTCTTTCACTGTACTCTTTCTACGAGTACATAGGGCTCCTTCTAAAGTAATTCAAACAAGTAGTCTTTGTCATTTTCTAACCTAAAATATATACATATATGCAAAAACTCACAATATAAGTTAGTTATTGAGTGAAAGAACAACAAACAAACAATCAAACAGTATGGAATTTGTTATATTAGAAATGAATATCATACGAGAATATTTATTAGCCCTGACATACGAGTATGTACCTAAGCACGAATATTGTTCTCATATTTATAACATCACATAATATAGTAATATAAACTTTTTACTTCATCATTTTATAACATGGAATAATAAAAGCAAAACAAGACTCAATAAATAAAAGAAAAAAACTAATTACACTTCAAGACAAGTGAAGTAGGCAACAGCTACGAGTATTGCAAGAAAAAAAAATAATTCCACGGGCTTTTATGCAGTAGCTGCTGTAAAACCATTAATGTCCTGTAACATAAACAATACTTTTCTTTATCTAAAACGGTTTCAAATGAATGTTGCTAACTCATAATAATAGCTTGGGATATTATTTTTAATATATATGTACATTTGAAGTTATAGTCCAATGGTAACGCGCTCGTTTGGGAAACCGAGTGAACCAAGTTCGAATCCCGGGTCTCGTACTTTTGATATTCTCATGTGCGGTGAAGAAAAACATCGCGAGGAGACCTGCATGGCTGAGAGAATCAAAAAAGTTTTCGAAAGACATGTAAAGTCCGCCAACCTACACTTGGCCAGCGTGGTGGATTATGGCCTGATGACTCATATTGAAAGCAGGCCCGTGCCCAGCTGTGGGACGTTAAAAAGGGCTGAATATATATGATAAACCTATAAACTCTATTACTTCAAAATAAACAAACTTATGTGTTATTCAGATATTTCATATTTTGTAAAAAAACCATGATATTTGCAAATTATTATAGTGTAAGGAATAATTCCCTAATGAACCCTTTATACTGTGAAAAAGGGTTCCTATAATTACGTGAAGAACCCTTTCACGTATCTTTTTCTAGAAGTCCTTATAATAATAATTAACTTATATCCAACGTACAGAAAAGGTAAAATAAATTAATTAATCTGAAAAAAAAACGTTCAACGCCATGATGGATTACTGTACTTTATTGTTTTCCATAAACCACAAAAAGAATAATTTGTCACATCGATCGCGATATCGGTAATTGTTTTTGAAATCTGAAAGCCTTGCATCTGATAACTCGCGTTGAGAGATTAGCGACTTGCTAATGATTTTAAGGCAATATAAAGCACAGAGTAGGTTTATATACTAGTGCTTTCATATGGCGTTGCTCGGTTATAATAACTATAAGGTTTATTTATGTATATATCATTTACTAGAAACATATATATGTATCATACATAATATGCAATTTTTAAATGAAATTATGTGTCAAAGTAAATAAGTCAGTTTAAAATAATATATTTAATATACGTATGTACATTTTTTGTGAATTTTTAATATTATAAATCTAGCTTAAGTATAAGGAATATTATATGATTAAATCACATTTATGTATAACTAGCGGCTCACCCTCGCTTCGCTCGGGTTCGTCGCTAGGTACGTTTTAAATAGATATAAAAAGAAAAAATCTTTCTTTCTCACATTTTAATTATATGTTTTAATACTTACCTATTCCGGACTAAGAGAAATCCAAAAATTAAAATATCATAAAAATTGGAACGCGGTCGAACGGGATAAAAAGTATCCTATGTCCTTCTCCTGGCTCTAAACTACCTCCCTGCCAATTTTCAGCTAAATCGGTTCAGCCGTTCTTGAGTTATAAGCGAAGTAACTAACACGACTTTCTTTTATATATATAGACTAGCGGCTCACCCTCGCTTCGCTCGGGTTCGTCGCTAGGTACGTTTTAAATAGATATAAAAAGAAAAAATCTTTCTTTCTCACATTTTAATTATATGTTTTAATACTTACCTATTCCGGACTAAGAGAAATCCAAAAATTAAAATATCATAAAAATTGGAACGCGGTCGAACGGGATAAAAAGTATCCTATGTCCTTCTCCTGGCTCTAAACTACCTCCCTGCCAATTTTCAGCTAAATCGGTTCAGCCGTTCTTGAGTTATAAGCGAAGTAACTAACACGACTTTCTTTTATATATATAGATGTATTAGCCATTTTCAAGTTTGTATAAAATCCAACGTTTATTTTTTTAAATATATAGAAATATATTTTTTAATAAATACAAATGCGAAAGTTTGAATTTATGGATGGTTGTTACTCAATCACGCTAGAACGGCTAAACGGATCTAGATTAAATTTGGCATAGAGATAGATTATAGTCTGGAATAGCACATAGACTTCTTTTTATCCCGGACAAATGTATGGTTCCCGTGGGATAGATTTGTTTTCGTTTTTTTACTAGGGACTAACATAAATAGCTCTACTTAAAATTCTTACTATATTTTTTAGAGTATAACTCAATGTCATATTAATAAATGCTAAAATTTATCTACAAACAAACCGTATATTAATATTTATCGTGCCATAAAAAGAAAACAGCCTTACCATATTTAATATTAAGTTCATTCGTACATAGCTTTAATTTTTTACTTTTTACGCCCTTAGAAATAATTTAGATGGAGAGAATAAATTGACTGTTTTTTCTCCTTTTACCGCAACATTTACTATCGTAGATGGAAATGATTTGTTTTAAAACGTAATTAGATCAGAACAGTGTAATATCATGTATGAGCATTGAACATGTGCGTCTAATATGGGAAGGTACTTCTCCTAAAACACAGTTTTCTAGTTCAGGAGTTAAGGCTGTGTGCATTTGTAACCATTGTGTTATTTAATATATCTATCTGTTTTTTTAATTTTGTTTTAGCAACTAATTAGTAACTAGAACCTAGGTCATAGACTATCTGTGTACTAAATTTTATATAAATCCTGCCAACCTCCAGGTTTCACCAGCGTGAAGGAGTAAGAAAAATACATACATAAAAACTTCCGTATTTATAATATAGTAGATAGAAATCGAACCAGCTACATCAAATATTGTAAAGAATCACAATTATGGTTGACTTTTCGGATTTTGTCGTGGTTTTATAATTATTTTTGTTCCCAAAGTCTCGAATGCTTTACGGTAATTTGGTTACAGGAGGTATTACTAACGGAAGAACAAAAAATCTAAATAAAACCGTTAAAAAATTCGATAAAACAGTTTTATTTAAATGTATAAAGTATGTAAAAAGTTAAGCCATTTTGAAGCCTATATACTTTTTTTAATAAAACGTAATTGTTACTAAACTTAATAACGTAAAAATCATCAAAAACAACAAAAGTCAGGACGCAAACATAGCCGTTAATGCTCTTATAAAGTTAAAAGGTGTTTTAGTTCACCCGTTATCAGATCAATTATATTCGTGGCTGACTCACGAACACACGAACACACGCTAAATTATGTTTTAATATACATTTTTATTATAAACTAGAACTCTGTGCAATGTTTATTCATGCTCTTTAGCGGATTACATTTTTATATGGACTTTCACGATAGATTTTCTGTTCCGTCGCTCGTAATATATTAAATAATACTTGTTAATTTTAGTGTAAATATGTAAAAAGTGTTTGTTTGTGTGGTTTTTTGATTGATTTCAAAAAAGGAGGTATGTGGTACTTAATAGTTAATTTTTTTTAAGTGTTTTCTAGTGAGTATAATAAACACCACGGACGTTCTTGTGGTTTATAGATTCAATATATTTTAAGCGTAGCTTTATACCTATTCTTAAGCTTGACGGGTTTAAATATTTGATAGATATTTGATTGATAGCCTGAAAGCTGGAGTCCTTCAAGAGCCACACTCAAGGGTAGTCTCGTATCAGTTTAAAAAATCCATCTTTAAAGGTAGAATAGTTATTTTTAAAGTGATGTTGTAATCGTTTACGTTTAGTTAAATATAAATTATAATTTATTAGATATATATAGTTAGGTATATGGATCGTAGAATGCTATAAAATACTATTTTATCACAAGTAAATACTGTGGTAGTTACTAAACACAAAAAAAGAAAATTGGTTGACAAACAGACGAGAATAAAAAGTTAAAAAAAATTATTCCAGACACTAAAAAGTAAAAAATTACTACGTGTAATATGTTTTAGAAATATTTAATATATTTTATCGAAAATATCTGATTAGGTATCTATTGTAAATGAAAATCACCGTTAAGTTATTTTTTACTTTTTAGTGCCTGGAAGTCGGTTTTTTTAAGTTTTTATTTTTCCATTTTTAGTGTAGACGTAATAAGCAGGTAATTTGTGAGAAGGAAGTTATTTATAACATATTCGATTAAGCCATAAGGCTAGGGGAAGCCATTTTAAAATAATTTATTGTTGATTTTTTAAAAGCCGCTCGCCTGATTTCAATAAAAAAAAGATTCCAACGAATTGAGAACCTCCTCCTTTTTGGTAGTCGGTTAAAAAGGTACTAAACTGTTTTGTCTTTGTCCATTTCTATATCAAGAAGTTTTATATATACAGGGCTGTTCTTTTTTCCATCAGTCCTTTTTAACGTTCCACAATGTCTCGTTTAGGCAAGTAATCATCGTGAGGAAAATGATTCGCACATGAAAATATCAAAGTTCGAGACCCTGGACTTGAACCCGCTTCGATTTCCAAAGCAAGCGCGTTACCACTGGGTTATCAAGGCCTTTAATATATTTTCTTTTTAATATATTTTCTTTTAAAAGAAATTTTCTTTTATTTTCCTTTCTTTCAAATCATTCAAAAGAATGAATATAAGAACATAGCCCCATGGTATTATTACATTTCTAAGAAACTCTAAGGCGTACAACGTTCATTTCTTCATTAGCTCGAGTTAATAATTAACTTTATATTTACGGTTCTATTTAAAGCGAGAGGCGATTACACTACACTGGTACTGGTTGGAATTGTTTAACGAGTTCTAAGTAAACTTACTAAGACGTGTATTGATTAGTTATACGGGGGTTGCTTTATAAGTTCTAGTTATATTTAAACTTGTAACTTACCGTTGCTTTGCCTTAAATAAATAAATAGATAAATATGTTGGGACATTAACACGCAGTGCCATCTAGTTCCATGGTAAGCTACGAGGCTTGTGTTATGGATACCAGGCAGTTGATACACTACACATATATAAATAATAAAAAATAAAAATAGTTTTTATTTCTTAATCATCTTTGCATTTTGTGTTCGAGTCTTCCCAGTAAGTAATCCGAGGATACTGTGTTGGGAATGGCCCGCTTCTTCCCATATGCATACTCTATGATTAAGTTAGACTATATATAACTTTAAATACATACATACTCGTATTATAAATATAAACACCCATGACTGGAGTACAAACATTCATGTTCATCACACGAATGAATGCCCCCCAGCGGGACTTGAACCCGCGACCGCTGGCACAGCAAATAGGCTCACTACAAACTGAGCCAAACGTGTCGTCAGTACAGTCGGCCTTAAAGTACCTTATTTATAATTTTAGATACATGTGGCGCCACCTTCTGGCCAATTTTATTGCTAACATTATCTGTTATTCTAGATTATGGTATATTAGCAGTACCCACGGCTTCGCCCGCGTTTAAACTTCCGATCGTTACCCATCTTCACAGGATCACCCGCTGAGCTAATTTGAAGATGCTTGAGAATTTCATCAAAATTGCTCCAGCCGTTTTGGAGTTCATAGGGAACATACATACACGCATTAATTTTTATTTATGTAGATGTATGAATTATATATATTTTTACATGAAGATACTGAAATAGCTGTGCTTCTTAAGATGTTATTATGTAATACATAAGCTAATAATATTTCTTTCCATTCTTTTAAAATATAAAAACACACTCGGTGTCTGTCCGGCATATACGACACGTTTGGCTCAGTTTGTAGTGACTACTTGCTGTGCCAGAGGTCGAGGATTCGAATCCCGCTATAAATTTGTGTGATAAGCACGAATGTTTATACTCCAGTCATGGGTGCTTATAATTATAATGTTTATGTATAAAAAGTTATATATGTGTAGTGTATCAACTAACTGGTATCCATAACACAAGCCTCGTAGCTTATCATGCAACTAGTTTTCGCTGTGTGTTAATGTCACAACATATTTATTTATATATTTTTCCTAGCATCGTAACTCCCAAACAAATGAAATTCAAAATTTAAATATTTAAAGATTTTTTGATATAAAATATAAATTTATCACTATACTATTTCCTAACAAACACCCTGTATAGTAGACAGGGCGGGACCACCCACCTGCTATGCTCTTCGCACTTATAAAATATAAAAACGCTTTGTTACCTTACTGTTACCTACACTGCCTTAGGCTATGTATATAAAGCCTTCGCAAGCATCACTAGTGGAAATTCAATTTAGTACTCATATGAAGGTTTTTTACTTGATTTTGTATGTGTAGTACATAAAAACTTTTTAACAAAAAAATAAAAACCGACTTCAAATAAAAGCACTAAAAAGTAAAAAATAACTGATTGGTAGTTTTCATTTACTATACATACTTAATCAAATATTTTCGAAGTCGGTGTGCTTTGCTTTGTATGGGCTGGCACCGATTTTGAAAATATTTGATTAGGTATGTATTTAATAGGTAGGCTTTAATTACTTAGCCAAAGCACACCAACTTCGAAAATATTTGATTAGGTATGTATAGTAAATGAAAACTACCAATCAGTTATTTTTTACTTTTTAGTGCTTTTGTTTGAAGTCGGTTTTTATTTTTTTGTTAAAAAGTTTTTATTTTTCCCTTTTTAGTGTAGACAGTAGTAGCAAAGTAAGAATTCTAACGTGATAGGCTTGTCAAATCAAACAAAATAAGCCCAAACTCAAAGTATCTACTATTAGCCGTTGAAGAGTTCCACCTTCTGGCCTTACCATCAGATCAGGTCAACAATACCGAACCTCTGTACTATCAACGGAAATAGAAACACTTGCAAAGTTTCAAGTAAATATGACAATTAGAAGTAGGTTAAATTCATCATTAGCTATTTTTCCACCCTTAGGGGTGGTATTTTTTTTTGAAATTTAAATGGGACCAATCTGGAAGTATACCCTTTCAAACAACATAAACATTGTCCAAATCAGTTAATAAATGACGGAGTTCTGAGGTAACAAACATTAAAAAAAAAAACATACAGTCGAATTGAGAACCTCCTCCTTTTTGAAGTCGGTTGAAAATATTTGAATTGAAAATTATTTTTTTTACTTGTTTCATTATAGCATTTAATTTTTATAGCTTTAAAAATGTAGTACTCTATATATCATTAATATATTAAAATGTAATTTTTTTAACTATGTCTAGTGGTAACGTTTTGATGTACACTCATTTTGGGGTAAACGGGTTCAACTCCCGAGTCTCGGTCCTCTATGATTATCCCATTTTGATGATCACCATTTGCTAATACGTTAAAAGAAATCTATATGTCTAAGAAAACTAAACCTTTTTTTGAAAGAAGTATGAATGTATGTAATATGATGCCTATCGGCATTTGACTAACGTAGTGGACTGCCCCGGAGGCAAAAGTTAAGGGTTGAATTAATATAAATTATACAATACGTATGTTACACTAAGTTTTTAAATTATAATTTAATAGAGTACTAAGATTGGCGTGCTATAGGAAAGAAGAGCCATATTCCGTTTTTGCTTTGAAAACTTTTCGATATACTTTTAGTTTATAGTTTACACTGCTACAATATTGTAATAAATAACCAAAAACCACATTTACAATAAATAATAATTATCAAAAATTAATAATTTTAAACTACAACGGTGTATATTTAAAAAAATATAATCGAGCTCTATCAGATAAGCGTGGCCCTAAATATCAATACTATTATGAAAAATCAGGGCAATAAAACTGCATCGTAAAATATCCTTTTCTACAAACAGCCAATGGCATAAAAAAGCTACCTAAGGGGCGCTTATGTACGGGGGTTCAGAATAACGGAGGGTAGTTTGTAAAATTCGCCGACTCTTCGAGGGGGGTGGAAGCAACCCTTGATGGCTGGATCGCGTGACTGAATTTCGGCAGTGACCCGGCTTGCTATGTAAAAGTGAAAATAATTTTATGGAGCTGATGAAACTCTTGTTAAATATTGTTTATTTTAATTTTTTTTTGATGGTTTAATTATATAGTTTTAGAACGTATTTGTCGTATCGAAATATTTATTGCTTACAGAACGGTTTAAAATTAAAGGATTATTTCATAAGCATTAGAGATCAATTTTTAAAATTTTACCGGTAATGTTTGAAGTCATACTTCTTTTGGCACGTTTGGAAAATAATATGAGAGTAAAATTTTTACGATGCGCGCGCACACCATTTTTTTCTTAATTTACTTCGATCCAGACGAAACACGTCCACTGCTGGACATAGGCCTCCCCAAAAGACTTTTTGTTGAGAAATTTACTTATTATTGAGTAAAAGTTTACGTTAAAATATTTTTTTTTTCTAAATAATTACATAATAAACTTTAAAAATGATCTTAATAGACAAAAGGTTCAATTATTAGAAAGCTTCATACAGGAATCGAACTAGCAATCTTTATCTAAATAATATATAATTACTACTGCATTAGATAAATAAATAACAAGTAACTAAATTTTTCATTAATAAATATTAAAATGTACGAACAACAGTACCTCGTTATTCTTCGTGTTTTTTAATATATATAATCGTATTAATAACTGCCTCGGTGGTGTAGCGGCTAGCATGTACGGCTGCACACCCGGAGGTCCTGGGTTCGAGTCCCGGGTCGGGCCAAGTTTAGTTATTGAGTCTTTCTGTATAGTAAGCCTTAGTAACAGCCCGGAGTTGGGAAGTTGGCGGTGTTTCACCCCCGTGCCTCGGAGAGCACGTAAAGCCGTCGGTCCTGCGCCTTATCTCTCACCGGTCGTGTCGAGTAGTCGTCCCACCGGAGTATGAGAGTGACAGGAATAGAGAGTGCCCTTGTGTCTGCGCGTACACTTGTGCACTATAATATCTCCTGCGCAGTTGGCTAGTCTCAATGAGATTGACCGCCGTGGCCGGAATCGGTCAGGAGAACATCACATCATTCTTCGTGTTTCAATTTATATATAAACAGCTCTTATAAATCCAGTCAGCAACGGACAGCTAGGTAAGTTTTGTTATAACTAAATTGTGAGCAATATTTTCGTAAATATTTTGGGTAGAACTTGTTTGTAGAGTTCAGTGAATGGAATATAAAGCAATGACGAAAAAGAATTAAAACACCTTTAATATTAACTATTTGCTTAAGATATATATATAGTATGTCTTTATTTGACCGTCGTCAAATATGTGTATTCATAATATACGAGTATAAGTTTTTTTTAAGTATAAGTTAAGTTTTCAAGAAAAATATTCACCTCGAAGGGTAGAAATAGAATATGGATATATACCAATGATGAAATAGGACAGAGCTTTAAGGTCGGAATATCCCTTTTTTTAAATAACTACATCCTACTAATATTATAAATGCAAAAGTTTACGAAGATGTATGGATGTTTGATGTATATAATATGTATGGATGTTTGTTACTCTTTCATGCAAAAATTACTGAATGGATTTTAATGAAACTTTACAATAATGTAGCTCACACTTCAGAATAACATATAGGTTACTTTTAATCCCGGAAAAATGTACGATTCCCATGGGATAGATTTGTTCTTGTTTTTGTTGCTGGTATATTATAAATCCGAAAGTCTGTTTGTGTTAAATAATTATTAAGAAATCAGTCCATTGAAATCATGGACTGAGAGTTTTGTAACACCAAAAAAATTGTTTGTGTTACGAATAAAACAAAATAAAGCTAGAATTATACATATAGTTACAGCATTTAAAACTCTTAGCGAGAGTTCTACGTAGAATTGACTTTTCTTAATTTTCTTTTATTTATTGCTGTATTTTTTTAAAGTCTATTTATTAAAGTTCAAACGAAAGGTTATATACGAAAGATTATAGCAAGCAGGACATTTTAACGGGTTTCTGAGACACGGTAGTGTACCTACACATTTTTTTTAATATGAAATTTCATGACAGAAAGACCCTATAAATTTTTTTTTGATCTAATCTAAGACTCGAACCCAGAACCTAACGATCTACATAAAACATGCCATGCAATACACCAACGAGGCAGGCAACAAGGCGTAATTAGTAATAGGGTTGCGATGGCCCTTAGGACTCTAAAAAACTAACTACTAGGTCATTTGAGCTTGTAAACATATAAAGTAGGTGTTTTGTAAATAAAGGATGAAATACACGCCCTGGAGGGCGCTGCCTACTTACATGTACTTAGATAATATTTTATTAGCTATATTAAAGTAATTTATGGAAAGGTCGTAATGAGTTTATGCTAATTATAATGAAAAACTACAGTGTTAGTGATACTAAAAAAATTGTTGACACTGTTGCTAAGCGGGGTATATATTTTTGAGATTGCTTACTTAATTGTAGTGCATAGGTTCGATTTTCAGGGGAAGTTATTGTATGATTGATATAGATAGGCAAAGACGAAACACTTCATTCAGTACCTTTTTCTCCTGTGTTTGTCAATCGGTTTTCTTTTTTAGGGTTCCGCACCCAAAGAGTGCCGACGGAAGCCTATTACTAAGCCTCCGCTGTCCGTCTGTCTGTCTGTCAGAAGGCAGTATCTCATGAACCGTAAATAGGTTATAGTTGTAGATATTCATTTCTTAATCTATGTAAATTAAAATGAATCTTTCTGTCTTTGTTTGTTTTGCATGTGCTAAACAAATTGTTATGTAACTTTAATACGTTATTCTGCGTACGTCAGTGAAGGTTTCGGGGTAAAAAAAAATTTGTTGTGTTTGTTTGTCCTCTATGCGTTTACCATTCTACTCTGTAAAATTCGGTAGTGCACCCAAGCGAAGGCTCTATTAGATATTATATGTATACTTTTAAAAACTCCCTAGCTCAGCCAATAACTACCCCTAATTTGTAAAAAAATACATTTAATTAAATAGTATTATAAACATGTAATACCCCCACTTGTATAATCTCATAATTTAACGTTGAACATGTCGCAACTGTCAGTTGCCATATAAATTAACATAAATCATTATTCCTGTGTAGCGCGCTATAATAAAACTTTCTGAAGTATAACAATTATGAACTTAATGAAAATATAATTACAAAATAATTCAATATACATACATACATTTATATGTATGTACGTACAACTTACTTAATATTATAAATGTGAAAGTTTGTTACACAATCACGCCAATAGGGCTAAACGGATCTGGAAGAAATTTGGCACAGAGATAGATTATAGTCTGGAATAGTACATAGACTACTCTTTATCCCAGAAAATTGTACAGTTCCCGTGGGATAAATTTGTTTTTATTTTTCACTAGGGACGAACTCGAGCGAAGCGAGGGTGAGTAGCTAATAGTTAATACACGCTCAATACTTAGATTTATGATCTTTCTATAATTGTAATAACCAAAATAGAATAGATTTCTATTTCTTAACATTAATTAATGAGAATGAAACAATAGCACTAACTTAATGTCGTCTAATATTATCTATAATTATAAATTTTTTAAAGACTAAATGACAATTAGTTTAATTGTAATTAATTAAAATAATTATCATTTTTAACCCCCATGAAGTTTTAACCTAGGTGACTAAGTCCCCCCAAATTCACTGTCCGCTCCTGTTTTTCTCACGTTGTATATACTCGTATGTATATATTTTACATAGGTCTCAAGACGTTTAAGTAAATTTTTGCAATGGATAAACAATTTTTTATCGACATATCTTAAATGAATCTTTATTGAAAAAAAATATTACATCGTTTGCACCAAAATAAAAACTAAAGCCGCTAATTATAGTACCCCATTGTCTATACATATAATAAAATTCTAACTGAGTCGGATCTGTACATTAAATAATTTTTGGAAAATCTTATTGCACTATCGATACAGAGGCCTAATCTACAGTTTTTAGAATTTTTGTCCGGGAACGCATGGTCACAAAACCCCTGGACAGATTTTGATTAAATTTGGTATGATGAAAGCTGATTTTTCGGATCAACATATAAGATACATACTTTTTACTGCGGGAAAATATGACATTTCTGAGAAATCTATACTAACAGTAAACATAGTAAAAGTATATAGCCCATATAACGATTGTTTCGCATTTTATTACATTTATTACTTTTATGTAAGTAATAAATAATTATGTAATAAATAGGTGACAAATTAAGTTGTTTATAAATTGTAGTCAAAAATGAAATGCTAACGTCTTGTCTTAGACGGACATAAATATTTACACTCGTACATCCAATGCTAATATTTTCTTAACGCAAAAATCGAATTCACAGTTCTTGTTATTAAATAATATTCATACTATATACACCTTTTTATCTATTATTTCTCAGTCATTATCTCTCCCGTGTCTCTCATAACCATGATTGCTGTAAACCATTCAAAACGTCGAGCACCAAAAACGAAAGTAAATCCGCAAAAAAACCCGAAGAGATGGTTTTATTTAAAGTATTATTTTCTTGATTTCATCAACTTTTACCATTTGACCAATTTATTATAAAGACGTATAAAATGCAAGTGCTCAGAAACTTTCCTTAACTCTCTCATTATTAAGAGCATTAACTGCGCATAGCGTAACGTCCCACATCCTAACACCCAACACCCCTACAGTAAATCACAATCGAATAGTTTACAAGTGTTTACTATTTCTGAAACCTAGTTTTTTTTTAATTCTCATTTAAAAAACTAATGAAATTAGGTTTATTTACGAGAACAAGTACATATTATATTAAGTTATACTATAGTTTTCTATCAACAAAAAGTATAAGATGGCGTCAGTAATTTAACTTACAAATTATTGGAAACTAGCGGCTCACCCTCATTTTGCTCGGATTCGTCTCTAACAAAAATAAATCTATCCCACGGGAACCGTTCATTTTTACGAAATAAAAAGTAGCCTATGTGTTATTCTGATGTATGAGCTTTATTATTGTAAAGTTTCATTAAAATCCATATAGGAGTTTTTGCGTGAAAGAGTAACAAACATTCAGAGGTAGATATAGATAATATAATAAAATTATAAATAGTAATGAGAATTATTATACAAAAGGGCAAAATGTATGTATAAAATTTAAATCTATTTATTATATTCTTAATATACTGTACAAAATTCTAAACTTAAGTTATTTAGTTTTTTATATTACAAATGCAAACTTGCTTTTCTACCAATTTTAATATTATTTTTTGCAATCAGAAAATTATCATTATTTCAAAAATATATTATACAATCAAGTACATGTTATAATTTGATTTTGAAAAGCAGTTTAATTCATCATTTTACTCATACGCTAGCGAGTATCGAGTATATGAATTTATAGTAGGGGCAAAGATCCTATCTTGTAACATAGATTTTATAAACAGTAGAAAAATATGTCGGATTTATCTAAGCTTGAGGTAGAAAGTGAAATAAATACTGTGTAATTAATTTATTTGTTAATACGATATCTATTTTTATTATGTACTTACATATGCGTATTTAATTTATACTTAAAAGTAATCTATACATATAATAAAATTGTAACTAAGTCGAATCTGTAAATTAAATATTTTTTGGAAAATGTTATTGAAATAGACATTATTATCGATACAGAGGCCGAATCTATAGTTTTTAGAATTTTTGTCTGTCTGTCTGTCTGTCTGTCTGTCTGTCTGTCTGTCTGTCTGTCTGTCTGTTACCGCATCACGAGAAAACCACTGGACAGATTTTGATGAAATTTGGTGTGATGATAGCTATATATCCGGGTCAACATATAGGATACTTTTTAACGCGGGAAAATATCTCATTTCTGATAAAAAATACAAAAATTGTATTGTAAGAGTATACTACTATGTAAAACCTAAAAATTTGGTTTTTGGTCATCGAACGCGGGCGGAGCCGCGGGCAATGCTAGTCTATACATATAATAAAACTTAGCGAAATCTGTACATGGAATATTTTTTAAAAACAATGACTGTAGTGTATTGTGTGCAGAATATAGACCCCAAAACAATGGTTTTTTTTATTGGATTATATATAGCAAAGACAATACAGTTTAGTATCTTTTTCGCTTCTGTTCGTTCGTCATTGTCGTACATCATCGTACATTATACTGTTCGTCAAAATAGGCTATCTAATTTACGCTACGAACCATAGTGTCTAAGCAATTGCCATTAAAAAACAACATGAGAAACCCACGGATGAAATTATACTAAGCTAGTATTATCGTAAATCATGGGATTAATTTATGTACCAGCATAAAAAGCCTATCACATCGATCAATTCACTGTATACAAACACACATCAACATTAAAATTAGTTTAATATTTTCCAATATTTCAGAACTTATTAAAGACGAACGACTCACCCTCGCTTCACTTGGGTTCGTCCCTAGCTTGCTTCCCAATACAAACTTTCATCCCCATTTTCAAACCCTTAAGGGATGATTTTCTTCTGATTCTTATCCTTCCAAGGGTCTCAAACTATCTTCTTACCAAATTTCATCTAAATCGGTTCATTAGATCCAAATATTACCTCCTACAACGTCACAAACTCACAAACTTTACCTCTTTATAATATTAGTATGTATAACAAAACAATAATTTGTCAATTTATCATACTCTACCTGTTTACTTACGATATATAATACTTAAAATCCACTACTAAAGGCAATTATCGATATACTTTCTAGTATAATTGCTCTCGCCAACATCTCCAGATGTTCTGCGAAAAAAAACGAAAGTAGACATAAAATATCCAATTACACGGTCGGTATAGAATCGAAATAACCGAATGTGATTTTACAGTTAATAAACTAATTGAAAATGATCGCAAATGCGTGCAGAGTGAGATATGTAACGCGAACGTGTCGTTAGTTTAATTTTTTATGTTCATAAATAACATAACGTTGTATCAAACGGTAGAAACTTTTGAAAACAATTATATTTTTATATATTGATAGTTATCACCTATGTATGTGTGTCTTTACTTCCAAATAGTAGGTTGATGAAAATAGCTACTGTTTCTCATGTTATGGCCAATAGCTCTTTATTACTGAACTTGTGTCCTGTCCAACGTACCTACGTTGTTACTGATTTTACTAACTTTTTGTGTAAATTTCTGATTTTCCAACAAACAATTCGGATTAATATAATAAACATTATTGCAATATAATAAACATTTAATCTATAAACGCTTATCAACTAAAAGAATATCAATTTTATATATTATGTATGTATGTATGTATGTATATTAAATGTAATCAGTTTTAGAGATTTTACAAGCAAATTAAAGCGCACATCGATTTCGCTAAGTTGCTGTTTTTTATTATTATATGTACCTATAGATGAAGACAATTTAATTTATAATTGTTTTAATTTTTAGAAACTTTTAAGCATTAGGTAGTTACGACTCTATACCTCAAAGGTGTTGACTTATTTTGAAAAAGACTTACATCTAATGAAATATCTTTCGATCTTATCTCTATGAAATACAACTAAATAAACATTAATAAAGCAGTTAAAATAAGATAAAAGTATATGTACAATGTTATAAGCGTAGCTGCGCGGGCGCAGTGGATCACAATCGGTCGCATTCAAATGAGAGAGCGGATTTATGACTCTGTGAGGGAATGAGTGAGACATTGCCTATAGAGTTAGGAGTATATAGACAGTGATTTATATTTATTTAAACTAATTTAATGGACCTTAAAATGTGTTTTGTTTTAAAATATATCGCTTTGCTTTAAATTTTTTAAGTTTAAAATGGCGGCTATTACTAAAGGAAAAAAAGGATCGTATGTTATTAAAATACTACCTGACCCGATAGACGTCCTCAATTATGATTTTAATAATTATATTTGAGGCCATACAAAAATGGTACAGAAATACTTTAATTTTCTCTATATTTTCACAATTTTTCAGACTTAACTCATTTTTTATAACAAACCTTACTAGGACTAATAAAAATATTTTGAAAAAAGAAAAAGCCAAATAAATACAATCAAGCGATGAACAATTATCAATGAACAATAGTTCATTTTTATTTATAAAATTTTATTCTAAACTTATCTAGCTCTGTATTAAATAATGCTAGGTTCCGTATTTAAAGTAGCTACTACCTTAGAATATATCGGAGGTAGTTCAAATTAACAGTCCCCTGTACATTTCATTATCTTAACTGTATTAGTTTAAATCAACTCCAGATGTTTATAGACTAACTAGAAGTAATAATTTCACAAGTTGTTGCAATCATTGCTAATATTTAAAAAAAAAGCGTTTATGTTTGCCATTTCTTTTATTTTTGCATACAAATATATTATTATGGTTGTATTAAATGGTTTTCGTGGTATTTTAGTAGAATAAAAAATAATTGATGTGTTACTAGTTTATAATATAAGCTTCAATAGCCAAAAGCTATGACTCCAGTCGCATCTTAAGCACGGTGGAGATAAAAAATAGCTAATGACCGTCCTCGTTATACGACCAATTTTCTTGTCTTTCATATTATAAATCTGTTTAGCGTTTAAGAGTAAAAACCAACAAACAGACAGACTGAGGCATTTTCACATTTTTAATATATGTAAGTATTGATTTTATGTTATTTCAAGTTTATTTTAATTTCATTTATACTATTTTTAGCCGATTTTAAAAAGAGGCAGTTCTTAGTTCTATGTTTATTTTAGATAATTGGAAAGTGATCTTAATAGTTCTTAGTAATGAAAAAGTTAGCTATGAGTTATATTTCTATTCAAATTAAAATTATTATTTATTACATTTAACAAAATAAAATAACCATAAACAACATTACATTTAAACAATATTACATTTAACAAAATAAAATAAACAGTCAAGATGTTTTCATCATAAAACAGTAAAATACAAAATTATACTCTTTAATTAATAGGAACTTCAGCAATTTT
This sequence comes from Brenthis daphne, assembly GCA_947093115.1. Lineage (NCBI taxonomy): Eukaryota > Metazoa > Arthropoda > Insecta > Lepidoptera > Nymphalidae > Brenthis > Brenthis daphne. The sequence goes on from OX352473.1 coordinate 185,747, forward strand.
GAAGCCTTAACCTAAATTAAACAATAATTTATCCAATTCGAATTTAAAACCGATATCGCATTACAAAATCAAAAATTTAGGCAATTAACGGAATATATTTATTTGATACTTATCATGACCCGCCAGCGACCACTCATTGATAAAATTCATTAAAAAAAAAAAACAAAAAGTAAATAACAAGTGAAAAAGAATACGACAACCGGTCACGACCATACCGCGATATTGGTGACAAAATGTTTTACGCCAGAGCTACCTCACTTCATTTGCTTTTTTTTATTTTTTTTTATTCAACTTTGTTTAAACATTATGGAGTTTTAATTAAGGCTTAATTTTATCTCGAGCCTCCATTTAATTGAGTTCGGTAGAAATCTGACCGATCGAACGTCAAAGAGAAATATAGCGTTTAAATTACAATTTTAATCGTTAGTAAAAAGGTTGCTAACCTCTGTGAAATGTTAATTAGGGGTTCGTGTCATTTGATGACAATTCTATATAGTTTATGAAATTGATACTCGAAAGTATTTTGTCGATTTTTGGTTAAGTTTGCTATTATCGTTATGAAATAATTTTTACGAGTATTTGTTGCAGTTGTTGCAATGAGGACAGATGTTTTGAGACTTGATGAAACAATAATAATTTCATATAAGCACGTACGTCTACATTGTAATATAGCGATTCTATCGATGCTATCGATAGCATAACTCGATTGAGCTTTTTTATATAATTGTTTTACGTGAAATTTTTAATAAATTCTAAATTCATTTTAAATAGACATTCTGTGTTTGGAATACTAAATACATAAAAGTATGAAATATCTATACTACTATTATAAAGAAGAAAGATTTATAATTTTGTATGTTTGTAACGAATAAACTCAAAAACTACTGGACCGATTTAGATGAAATTTAGTATGAAGACATTGAGACCCTGGGAAGGGTATAGCAAATTTCATCCCACGAAATTATCCCTTAAGGAAGTCAAAAAGGGAATGAAAGTTTGTCTGGGGAAGCAACCTAGGGACGAACCCGAGCGAAGCGAGGGTGAATTCCTAGTTATAATTGCTAAATTCGTCCAAAATTACTGAAAAGTAATTAATTACATCGTAAGGAAAAATCTTTTTGGACACTCATATGAGACCCTCCTTGAGGTATGACTATTTTAATGAAATAGAATCACGAAAATCGATTGCCTCTTCTTTTGATGTCGGTAAATATAACGAATATTCTACCATTTTAAGACGCTTTTTAAATTACAAATGAATTTGGGTTTTTTTTTCAGATGTTCTTACTTTAATTTACTGAAAATCTGATACGTAATATGTTGTATTTGCAAATACTTAGGTTTACTAGACGTAATATTGATCCCTACGTGGTAAATGATATAGTCTAATAAAATATTAAATAGTTAAACTATTACCTATATATAGAATATGTATCTACATTGTAGAATAGTTCATACATAATTAAAATATAAATAATTTTACGCCATAAAAATAAATTACCCAAAATAAACTACCAAAAATTTGAATTACTTGTACGTGCCATTATGTAGGATGTAAAATAATACCTTTCGAATATGACAACACTGTTCATATCGCCTTCTTTTACCAAGTTAAGAATTTATTTTGAACTATAAAAAGCACTCATAAAGTGTGCCTTTTAAGCAATTGAACTTAATAAACACGTCCGAAAGATGGAAAAAGTATAAGAAAGAAAAGGACTAATTAAAAACATGACACTCGAACGAAATTACCACGTCAATTTACAAGTAACTATGAAAGGTAGAAATAAGTAATTAATGTGAAAACCTATAATGAGACACCTTACTTTGTTACGAAATGAAATCCGCATATTTACGAGTAGTGTTTAAAGTAAAAAGGTCTCTCCCGCGACCATGGATGCTGTAAAGCATTCGAAACGTCGGGAACCAAAAATCAAAATAAATCCGCGAAATAATCCGAAAAGATAGTTTTATTTAAAATGTAACAAGGGTTTTTGACCTATTTAATTGATATTTTTTTTATACTTGATGATCCAAGTAGTGCAATGTAGTTACTAACCTGAGGCGCTCGCTTGGAAGACATGATGAATCAACACTTGTGCGAATTTCATTTTCATTATGATTACCACTAGCCAATTTCGTAACGGAAAAATCATGTATATTGTATAAACTAAGAAACGCACAGGGAGGTTGCCCACTTCGGTGGGCGGTGGGAGGTGGCCCTCTTCGGGGGGCGGTGTACCTTGCGGGTTGCTCCTGGTACTTCTCTGATAGCAGAGTGGACCGTGGAGCAACCCCATGGTTGTGGTGGTCTGCTTTGGCAGACCTGCCGTCGGGGCGTCGTAGTTGAATGCGTAAGCGATCCTGCGACGCCCCATTAAGACGGGGGAAGGTTTTGTTGGGTTTTAGTGGGTAGTACTGGCTGTATTACGCCGGTGAGTCCCACACGTCGTGCGTAAATGCATTTCCCATCCTTAAAAAAAAAAAAGGCGTGTTAATAACACAAAAATATAGAATTTCTTCTAGATTTCTAGTATCTAGACTTATTAGAGCATATACTAAAAACATAAAATCTGTGTATTACAATATTTACGGACTTAATAAACTTTCTAAACCAACAAAAGCACTTAAAAATCAATAACAAAGACGAGATAATTACAAATATAAAACTATCGAAGCGCGAAACATATCAAGATATTGAGGTAATAAAATGGTATTCTAAACGTACGGATGATGATCATTATGATTTTAAAAATACATTTTTTCTAATTATAGTTAAAAATAACGAATAATTGATTAAGAATTTAATTTTTTTTTTTCAAATATATTGCAATAGTTGATATGCTGCTCTCTCACTTTTATATGCAGCGGGTCATCATTAAGGCTCGTTCCACACTATAAAATAATTAAATAAATAAATATGTCAGGACATTAACACACAACACCATCTAGTTCCATCGTAAGCTACGAGGCTTGTATTATGGATACCAGACAGTTGATACATTATACATATATAACTTTTAAATACATACATATTATAAATATAAACACCCATGACTGGAGTACAAATATTCGTGCTCATCACACAAATGAATGCTCCCAGCGGGACTCGAACCCGCGACCGCTGGCGCAGCAAGTAGGGTCACTACAAACTGAGCCAAACGTGTCGTCTATATATATATATGAAGTAATAAAACTAGAACTAAGTACTTTAACGGTAATTACTAGTGTTTTTATACGTAGTAAAAATAAGCAGTTTTATAATTACATTTGTATCTATATGCATTTTTTCTTATCTTTACATAGTATAAAATGAAGTCGCTTCCGTTGTCTGTTCGTTTAGATCTTTTAAACTACTCACCGGATTTTAATGCGGTTTTCAGCAATAGATAGAGTGATTCCAGAGGAAGGTTTATATGTATAAGACATGCATATTATAGTACAAAAAAGCCGTGAAATTCAAAGATTTTTATTTCATACTAATCATTAAAACGTACCTAGGGACGAAGTGAGGGTGAGTCGGTAGTAATTTAATAAATGAAAAATATAATATCAAAATACTTCGACCATTTTCTTCTATTAGTATCGAAACCCTGTATATTAGTTTGTAGTAGGTAGGTACTATATATACAAGAATTATTAATGTTTGCTTAAATCGTTTTGACCTAAGAGATCAAGATTGACTTAGTACTCAGTATTTGTTACTTTTCTTTCTGTATTAGTTCAAACAGTCGCCTAATTTTTGGTCATACGAAATATTAATAATTGCCTCTCACAAGAATCGATCTCGTGACTATCGACATAAAAGGGGTCATTCGTTTTTTGGCATGTTAATTATATATTATTATATATTTACTATTTAACATTTTTTACCATCCCACTGTTGGGCTTGGACCTCCCTTCAATGCGAGGAGGATCTTTACACAATCCACTGCGCTGACCAAATGCAGGAAATGGAAACTTCTTTCGAAAGTTCGCTAGGTTCTCTCAGACATGCAGAACTCACGATGTTTTCCTTCACCGTAAAGCAAGTGATAATCATGTTCAAAATGATTCGCGTGAGAATATCAGAGGTGCGAGACCCAGGATTCAAATTCGCTATACTTGCTTTCCCAAGCGAGCGCATCATTACCACTGCGCTTATTATCTATGTGTCACTTAAAAATAACTGCCAATTATTTTAGTAAAGTTACATGGTTAGAACCAGTTTTTCTAAATTACCCTTCATCGATTTTTTTCTATGAGAAGACAGTTAATATTTGCACTTTACTAGGTGAATATTTTAAAACAAGCGACTCACCCTCGCTCCGCTTAGGTTCGTTCCTAGGTACATTTTAACGGTTAGTATAGATTTCTCAGGGATGAGATATTTTTGCGCAGTAAAAAATATCCTATATGTTGACCCGAATAACCTATCATCATACCAAATTTCATCAAAATCCATCCAGTGGTTTTCTCGTTTCCAGTCAGACAGACAGGCAAACAGACAGGCGGGCAGACAGGTAGACAAACAGACAGACAAACAAAAATTCTAAAAACTATAGATTTGGCCTCTGTATCGATAATAATAATTTTCCAAAAAATATTCTAACTCGCTTAGAATTTATATGTATAGATTATAAACAAAAGCGGTAAACAGCTAAAATAGACAAAACCATGAGGAAAGTAAGGATAAATCGCTTGTTTTTTGATTAAAAAATTAACAGTTTTTACATACACATCTTTACATGTCCAATTTTTTATCATAATATTAATATGTATAATGTATATCCATTATCCATATTATGAATTATTCTATTCGATTATACACCTCATGTATGACAATATGACCAAATTAGTCTTTGAAGGAGAAAGAAATAGTATTATCTACGCAAATAAAAATATACAAAATAAATTAATTAAATATACAACTTACTAATTATATATTTGTCTATTATAGGCGAGGAGCCGAATGTTTCTTTTTTATGTTTCAAGATTAAAGAAATTACATATCAAATACTAGCGATTCACTCTCGCTTCGCTCGGGTTCATCCCTAGATGACTGTTTACATCATAAAAGTTATGTTAATTTTTTTATTTATGAACCGATTGAAATAAAACAAATATTAAATGTTAAGTGAAGCTTACCACAATACATTAGTGAAAACTGCACCCACATCGGTTAAGCCGTTTCTGAAATATCCTCCTGACTGATTTCAGCCACGGCGGCCAATCTCACTGAGACTAGCCAGATGTGCAGGAGATATTATAGTGCACAAGTGTACGCGCAGACACAACGTGCACTCTGTATTCCTTTTACTCTCAAAGTTTCATGGGACGATACTTCAACACGACCGGTGAGAGTTAAGGCTCAGGAACGACAGCTTTACGTGCTCTCCGAAGCACGGGGGTGAAACACCGCCAACTTCCCAACTCCGGGCTGTTACTGCGAATTTCTAGACAGAAATACTCAATAACTAAACTTGGTCCGACCAGTAACTCGAACCCAGGACCTCCGGATCTGCGGCCAACGAGGCTGGACAGACTTGGATAAAATTTAGTACACAGATTGACTATGATCCGGAGTAACACATAGGCTATTGCTTGTAAATTTTTTTTTTCGAAAAGTGCTATTAGCTGTATATCTCAGTAATATTATAAATGTGAAAGTTTAGATATTTAGACGTTTGTTACTCAATCACGTCAGAACGGCTGAACATATCTGAGTGAAATTTGGAACAGAGATTATAATCTGGAATAAATAGCACATAGACTACTTATTCCGTAAAAATATACGGTTCTCGTGGGATAGATTTATTCTTGTTTTTCTAAAGGCGAAGTTGAGCGAAGCAAGGATGAGCCGCTAGTGTTATTATATACTATGCATACAAAAGCCTCCTAGGGATGAACCCGAGAAGCGAGGGATAATTCAATAGTAAAATAATTAGGTACATTGAAAAATAAGCCTGTAAAGCAACCAAGCAAGCTTTCATACATTAATACCTATACATTTTCAAGAGTAGTGGTCACTTACGTTATAATTAAAACTGCCGTTCAAAACTTCATGCTTAAAAATTTTTATGTTCAATTTTTCGAAAAAATTGAACGCCATTGTCTACAATATGTAAGTCATTTGTGCAACACCGTAAACCGAAAGCTTCTTGTTCTTTTCCTTCTCCTTCTTCGTCCTCTTTGTTTTCTTACTTGCGGATGTCACTGAAACTTTGTCAAATATAAGAGTTTTTACATGGAGAAGGCTTTTATTCTGTCAATTTTGTTACAACTCGATATAATTTACTTCTACTACTCGATTCAGCCGACAAAAGTTATGTGTCATATCTTATTTTATTTTTATACTAGCGACTCACCCTCGCTCCGCTCGGGTAAGGTGGGCCGCCCTTATCACTTAGGGGTATGGAAAATAGATAGTAGCCGATTCTCAGACCTACTGAATACGCATATAAAAATTGGTAAAAATCGGTAAAGCCGTTTCGGAGGAGTACGGTAACAAACATTGTGACATGGAAATTTTATATATAAGATTATCATATCCATCTTTTCTTTTATTTCCTTATCATTTTACTAGACTGATCGTAAATTGAAAAGTAGTTAGACATAAAATAGCTATAAAATGTACATTATAATCTAGAAATGACTTTAGGTTTCAATTAAGACCTAACTATAAAAACAAAAAAAAAATTATGCTTTATATTTCTAGTAATTCTTTTTAACTTAATTTAATTAACGTCGTAAATATTGAAATGTAAACTTTTTTTTAAACATTTTACAGTACAAAATATTACTCGTTTATTTTAACTTATACTGGCCATAAATTTTTATAGTTTTTATTATCACTATTTATAAAAAAAAAATGAAATAAAAAGGAATTGTCTGTCTGTATATATATAATTATTTGTATTTAAATTTGTCTGTCTGATAACCTCCAGAACCACTGCATAAATTTTAATTTTTTTATTGACTTCGAATAAGAAGCAGGTACTTAATTGCGTGTGATTTTTGCGTGGACTAAATATTTTTGTCAAAATTCTACTTCTGAGGCTCATCTTTACATATGTACAATGTACATATACCTAATAAAACAGTAACTTAGCGAAATCTGTACATGAAATATTTTTTTAAAATGATATAAACCCCAAAAAAAGTTAAAAAAGTAAAAAAGTAAAAAAGTTGTCTGTTTGTCTGTGTCTGTTTGTGTTTTCGCGTTTCACGCAAAATGTACTGGATCGATTTTAACTAAATTTTGTATAATGATAATAAATTACTCGAGAGTCAACATTTAAGTTACCTTTAGTACTACAGGAAAATCTTTCATTCCCACGGGAAAACATAATAACTGGTTCTATCGAGTCGTCCTTAAAAAAATTGTCTAACGCTGGCTAAACTTTAAGAGATATATGAAAACAATATACAAAAAAAAATTAGATCTTAAAAAGACCTACGGAAAAATCTTCAATAGAATAAGTCTTTCTTCTAAGAAAAGTACACTCGCAATAACTATTCATATCTATTTAAAACGTGCCTAGGGACGCATCCGAGCGAAGCCAGATTTATTCGCTAGTACTCTAATATATTGACAATACAAAAGCCTAGAAGCCATAAAATAAATAATTAAATTTACAATACACTGTAGTAGCAGTAGTAAAGTTTCATAAAGAAAACAGTAAAGTTTTTAAAGATATCAAGCGAAGTAACATCATATTGCTAGTATGTTTACGTGTAAGCATTCCTCATACATGTAGGTCTTATCAAAAATTGTAGTTCGCAATATGGAGAAAGCTCGGTAGTAACGATCGCAGGGGGTCCTTGCTAATGAGCAAAAAGTTATAAATGTGAAATGTTCTGGTAATAAATTATTTTAATTTAACTCTACCCTTTCGTTATCTTAATTTTTTTCGTCTTCACTTTCCATTGAGGAGTACACTATTCGGAGGACATACAGTGTATTTAATTATATATCTGTTATCCAAAAGCATCTAACGAATTTATTAAAATTACATTTTCGGATTTTTTTTTACGGTTTTACTTTGGTTTTACGAGTAGTTCGGGGAAAGGCTAAAATTTTTGATGTCTCAAAAATCGTATTTACCTATTACAAACGGTGTCCTCAAATATTATGCAAATATTTTTAAGACAAAAACGACAAATGTGATATTTTAAAATAAAATGAGATATTTACAAAAAAAAACAATGAGAATAAAAAAACACACATTTTGTTCGTTTCGCTTTAAATATCTTTTATTATCTGACCAACTATACCCGGTGCGGGAATTGAACCCGTGAACAATGACGATATAAGATATTCCAATCATGCAAATTACAGTGTTACATGTCTTAAGAAACCGCACCTCGCCATACTGTTTCTTCCGGCATGAACTCAAATTGCTACTATTCCCTAGATAATATAAAACCTGGCCATATAATGTAAAACATACTAACAATATTATGTAAATCATAGGTCAATGGTTCTTGAGTTATAGCATACAAGTGAACTCAGCTTTGATAGAAAACACATATTTAGTATAATACTTTCTTAGATTTACACGAATATTTAACATTTTAAATAAAACTATCTTTTCGGATTATTTCGCGGATTTATTTTGATTTTTGGTTCCGGACGTTTCGAATGCTTTACAGCAATCAAGCAAAAAAATATAGTCACGGGAGAGACTTCCACCAGGCAGGTTTCCTAGCGATATTTTCTTTCAACGTAAGACAAACAAATGGTAATATTGAATATTGGAAATAATTTGCATATATTTGTGGGATTTGAACCCACTTGACTCGGTTTCCTAAGCGAGCGCGTTACCACTGGGCTACAACGCCATAATTTTTTTCCAAAATTGTTAACTTATTATAAGTAATCGTGAGTTTATAATGTAATTTAATTAAAAAATTAAACAATTAATTAAAGCATAAATTGTTGTACATATATAACACGATTATTATACATAGTTTATACACGATGGTGCACATATTCTAATACCTTAAGAAAAAGCAATAATTGGTATTTTCACACATAATTAGTTACTTTTAATTAAAATATTTGTTCTTGATCGTCTTGCAATATATTCATCAATCAATAAATATGATGCTCATTTGCGTGTTTTATAGAAAACATACCAGACGTATCAATTAAAATAAATAAATTTATATTTTTATTTATCCTATACATGTAATAAAATTCTGAGCCGAATATGCACATTAAATATTTTTTGGAAAAATTTATTGAAATAGTCATTACTATCGATACAGAGACCGTATCTATAGTTTTTAGAATTTATGTCTATCTGCCTGTCTGTCTGGAGAAGCATCACGAGAAACCACTGGACAAATTTTGATGAAATATGGTATAATGATAGCTGATTGTCCGGGTCAACATATAGGATATTTCTTACTGACGGGAAAATAAGAGATAAATAAGAGATGAGATCTCTGAAGAATCGACGACGTCTGAGGAATTGATGACGAACCCGAGCCGAACGAGGGTGAGTCGCTCGTATAATTTATAAATATAATTGCAAAATAAATTGGTTTAAATTAGCAATGTAATCGGAAAAGTATAAAAATATTGATAAAACATGGACAGCTGACACCAAACGACATTTCAAGATGGTATTTCAAAATACATATACGAATGTCAGAAAGTAAAAACAGGTGGCGCGAATACGAAATAAATATTTTTTTTCAAAACAAAGCTTTATAATTAATTTAGTATGACTTATTTGTAATTTTTCAATGATCTAACGATCAATATTAAACGTGAAACCGTAATATTTGATTATTGCTTTACATTATATTTATATCAAACCAGCGGCTAACCCTCGCTGCACTCGGGTCCGTCGCTACTGAAAAATAAAAGCAAATCTATCCCACGGGAACCGTAATTTCTGGGATAAAAATAGCCTATGTGCTATTCCAGATTATAATCTATCTCTGGGCTAAATTTCATCCATCCAAACTTTCGCATTTATATAGTAGTAAGATTAAGAATTTGGTGTTAGTGTATAAAACAATAAGAACAGTTTTTATAATTATATATCTATATTTCATAATTTAATAATTTTGCTCGACGCCACCCATTAGATTATGTATGGATTTGCGATATCATCGCCAGTTATTGTAAATCAATTTTTATAATTCTGTTATGAAAAAAAATATACAAATAGTTAATTTTACAAAAAAACATTTTAAGTCTCAGTAATCCAAAAAGCACTACATTTATAAAACACCAGCCTATTAACACCAAAAACAACAGATAAAAAACAAACAAGGCACAGATAACAAAGACGTTAAACCTGTCACGACCATAGACAAACTATTCCAAAGCATAACAAGTACAATCAGCATGATTTAAGCAACCCTAAAGGGATAGGATTTACGGGCTGTGCAATCAATGAGTGTATTTTGACGTTCCATTATGGTCTTCGACATCTTCATATCTCAGTTATTTATGACGCCGACTGTACCCGGGGGTGAACTTGTTTGCATTTTATCTGTTTTCACACTATTTCATAGTTGATGGACAGTTTTATGGTCAATTTCACGCAATTTAGTTGATGAAGATACTCTAAATACACATATTATTAACAGGAAAGTGAGTGGATATTATATTATCATGAACGAATTAACCACTGGACTAGACATATAAGCGGACGTACCTTTATCGGTCTTCTCAGTAACCAGGAGATTTTTGGCTTGGTCGTTTGTTTTTTGCGTCAGTCTCAAGCACTTATTTGTCAACAAAACATCTCCCAAAAATGACTAAATGTTCTGTTATATGATGTAAAAACTATAACGGCGGAAGCAACAGTATTTCTTTTCACTTGTAAATACATTATTTTATTACATTTATTGTTATTTATCACACAATTTAATTAAATGTAAAATAAAATGTCATATTATCCAACTATGTTAAATATAGTCGATATTTCTATGTATTGTTGACATCTGACAACCATCATAAAATCCCTGGATTATACCATTCAGAACAAATGACTACACTGTCGAGTGAGTCCATTTGACATCGACTAGTGCTTGACAAAGTCGAAAAATATATCGATATTTGACGAAATTACTAAACGAATTGTGTTATTTGTACAGTACAATAACATAAAATACTTTTACCACAGTATCCTACAATCTGATGACAATAAATTTATAAAAATATTTTCTAAATCAAATAAAAATATAAATGCAAAAATTATAATTAGTATGTGTACTTAATTTTTTATTTTATTTTATTCCACATTTATATACTTTGGAATATTATTCCATTGTAATAATAATAAAGATCATTTTATTTCAACACATAAATTACACAAAATCAAACAATAATGTTTTAGCACTAAAGTTCTGGGTTGGCGATTTGTAATAGAACACTTTACCACTTGCACTAATTATTTTACTTTCACGATCCAACACTCACTTTAATTTGCAATCTCTTTTTCTTTTTCCTAATTTCACAAATGTTTATTAAGAACTGAGCAATAGTAGGACAGTGTCACATTTTTATAACTACCCGAGACAATCAATTGCCAATTAAAATAGTTCAATAACAGAATCAACAAAATCACTTTATTTAATTAAATTAGCTTAATATTTTTTTAAATCTTTACAAAATAATATTTATTATATATTAATGGAATATATACCCGATATTCATTTGTTCATTAACATTATTATAGGCCAACAGAATGTTGCCATCAATGCCATCGTATTTATATAAATCAAATTAAAAAATAATTATTATTTGACACATTATTATTGCCTCTTTAATTCATTTATTTTAATTTATTAAAATTAAAAGAAGAAGAATAAATTAAAAGAAGTAAAATATGATGACTATGCTAACCAATGTCTAAAATGTCATTCATTGGTTCATCGATATATGTATTTTATCGATTACGTTCAAGCACTAGAAATATTGTATTGTGTATCAGTGTTTATAATAATGTAATAAAATCTTTGTGTGCGTTATGCGTCACTTGGTTGAACTAGTTTTCATACATTTGTATTTTATGTCAGGTCCAGTCTCTAATTCGTTCATGTATATTATATAGAAAAACCTATACATTTATCTTTATACATAAAAATCCTGCGTATGTTTGTAATTCAGCTTCTAAGCAGCTAGACCGATTTTGATAAAATTTATTTTATACACAAACTAGTGACTCACCCTACGTACAGTTAGTATGAAAATGATATTATATTTCTTGACTTTTCTCTGCTATAGTATGCATGTATTATAAATATTAACATTACAGAAGAATACATCTAAATACATAATAATGAGAACCGTATCAAAATCCGTTGCGTGGTTTAGAAGAAGTTCGCTGAAAAACAGACAGACAAAAACAGCGACTTTGCTTTATACTATTATATATTTATGGGTTGCTATTATAACAGCATCTTTATAGAGATCCAGAATATTTTTTCTACTTTGCGGACCAATCGATGCAGGCAGGACAACATCTGCCAATCGAATCTGTTAATATACTTGTTAATTTCACTAAAGATTTAGTATAAGTTATTTTTTTAATAAAATTCCAATTTTATAAGTCAACTATTTAAAGATATACTACCTGACAAGCCGCTATATAGAAATATGTCTATAAAAAGAAAAAACCTTGTTCTTGTATTAATTAATCAATTGTGAAAATAACTAAGTACATATCCGAAGAAAACACTAGAATAAGTAGGTATAAAAAATCGACTTTTCGAATAATTCGAGTAGGTACAAAATATTACATTTTTGTCTCTAAAAAAAAATATTTCATCGAATTAAACCGTTCTACGTATTCGTACTGTGCATTGACATTAGCCAAAAAGAAATTACAGCTGCGCGTAATTATCGATTATAATCATGGAACCGATTCCGATCATAATTGATCGAGCGCACGAGCCGTTTTTCGGTATAACCTATATTTCAATATAAAACACGAACAATTTCAGCCTTTATTGCATAGTATTAAGAGCCTAAATGACAAATTAGATATAAGTTTTCGAAATCTATCAAAAAGATTGTTTAAAAACCAATTTCAAGTGCTATTTTCTAAGGAATATGGATAAAAATCAATCGAATGCACAAAACGATATGATTTTTTATGAATAGTATCGATAAAGTATAGCAAATTTTGGTACCTTTGATTTAGAATAGTCATAACCGGAACATATTGCACTGAAAAAGTTTAATCGATTATTTTTAATTGTTTATTTTAACTGTTTTTACGGTTTTATATTTATTATTTTTAATCTATATGTCAATAAGTAATATCTAATTGCTATTTATTATAAAGTTTTATTGGATTTCAATAAAACTTTTCAATAATATAGCTTGCTGTTAAGTGTAAAGTTAATGTAATATTTTTGATGATACGTTTGGCTTAGTTTATAGTGACCCTACTTGCTGTGCCCGCGGTCGCTGGTTCGAATCGCGCTGGAGGCATTCATTTGTGTGATAAGCAAGAATGTTTACACTCCAGTCGTGGGTGTTTATATTTATAATATGTATGTATTTAAAGTTATATATGTGTAGTGTATCAACTATCTGGTATCCATAACACAGGCCTCGTAGCTTACCATGGTAACTGTAACTAGATTACATTACAACTAAGTTACATGTAACTAGATGGTGCTGTGTATTAATGTCCCAACATATTTATAAAATATATTATTATTAAAGTCCATTCTATATACATATACATAGCTACTAACCTGAATATTTTTGATTTTGACCTAACAGTTATATTAACTAATATTTGACAAATAAAAAACAAATAAATTTAAACTAAATGATATCAACAACAATAAACGAAACCGGTGAGAAAACTCAAACCGTAACAAACACTCGTTTAAATTAGCACAAACTTAGTTAAACTAAAGTATATCAAAAGGGAGATAATGAGGGGATGATTCACGTTCCGAAATAAACAGTTGACAAAGCATTTAAAAAGGTCCGATGTATCTTTAAAAATAAAAGTAGAAGCCTTCTGTAACAGAAGTACATCAGATAGAGGTTTTTAATTGAGCTACACTCGTGTTTCTGATTTATAACCTCGCCCCGCCAAAAGTTATTTTCATTTCGCGCCTGACGGTCGGGACACATTGGGTTGAAGGATAACGAATAAAAAGCTATTGGAAACATTAAATAAGCGTTAGTTAAGGTTAATTATGGGTTATCTATACATATAATAAAATTGTTACTAAGCCGAATCTGTACATTAAATATTTTTTGGAAAATCTTATTGAAATAGATATTATCGATGCACAGATCGAATCTATAGTTTTTTTTTAATTTTTGTCTGTCCGTCTATCTGTCTGGGAACGCATCACGAGAAGGCCGCTGGGCGGATTTTGATGAAATTTGGTATGATCATTGATCATAACTGGTTATTTGGATCAACATATAGGATACTTTTTACTGCGGGAAAATATCTCATCTCTGAAAAATCTATATTGAACGTTAAATCTCTTGATGGAAATGGAAATGGAAGAATTCTCTTTCTCATCTACTTACACGTGTACTACGCTAATTTTGTTTCGTAAAATATTTTAATTTTGACTACATAATATCTATACTAATAAATAAATCAATTTAAATATCGCGATTAAATACAAAGATTTGCATGCTGTAAATCAAAATTTTGACACTCATCACAGAGCACTAGGTCGAAAGCTTAAAGCACAAAAATCATAATTATATTTGAGGAGCTTTTTAATTAATCCGCTCCATATTTTCCATAGCAGTATGTTACATTTCAAAGATCTTCACAGCTGATACGGACCCGGCATCCACTCTCGGTTTGTTTTGTTTCGGTCGAACGTCGATGGTAAAATATTGTTGCATCTCGATCGAATGTCATCCCGCAGGCTATACGTGATGCGACAGGTATTGACTAATTTGATGTAAACTATCAGTAGGATAATTATTTCTTAACTAAAAAATTACTAAACTATAAGTATTAAAAACACTTTACATGTAATTATTCCACCTCTTTAGGTGTTTTTTTTTTGAAATGAGGTACCATCTTTGAGGTACATAGATAATATACCCGTGGCGAAGATATTGTGTATACATACCAAATACATGTATCAAAATTAAGAAACTCGCTTTTTGAAGTCGGTTAAGTAATTTTTATGAGAAAATTTTCTAATGCATATCACAGTTACAAAAGCATATTTTTAAGGCACATTATAGCTACATATATTTTCTTTTTACTTATTATTTATTTCTTATATTATCCTTGTTCCTCATTTAACAAAAAATCTATATACATATATTTAAACTTCATAATATATCTTTTTAATTTTAAGTACGAAAATTTGTTATGAGTCACAAAAATCTGATAATTTATTATATAAGATTTAAAAAGTAACTAAAACACGTAATTTTTGTCAACATTAACACCAAATTACAAGTATTAATAACGAAGGCTGAATAAAATTTTCCCTTTGCAAAAATCAAGCCATTAAAAACAGGCATAAAGCTAATCAGTCTATATTCGTTAACATAAAGCAAACACAAGGAGGTTTTACTTGTGTTAATGCAACTTTTTTTTATTTGCAAAGCGTGACCTGACGGGGACTTCTGGCGGTTAGAGTTGGCTTATATGGTAATGATTTAAAACGACATAAATATATTTATATGATTAAATTGCATTATTTTATAATATTTTGAATATATTTATTTAATATATACGCAAGATATTTATAACATGTGCATCAATAAGCTAAGTAATGATAAGTCAGTATCGCAATTAATTAATTCAGTCTACTTGTAAGACGTAAGTAAAACAGATCAGAAATTAAGGTAATTTTTAAATATCTTTATTGAACCTCTAATTATTTTTAGCAAGATTAAATCTATAATAATCATTTTCGTTAATTAACTATTATAAATTTTATATATATATATATATATATATATATATATATATATATATATATATATATATATATATTACTCTTTCCACAGACACTGCTCGTAGTATCAAGTGAATTATTCTAAATATAATTAATTTTAAATGTCAGCACCATGTAAATCGACCGTGTAAGAGCGGTGTGAAATCAGTATTGTGATAAGCTAACGACCGTTTCTTCACTCGGATTCCTCCGCCGTATCAATTAAATGGCGGGCCCAATCTCGCGAGAAATATTTCTCAGTCTTTTAATTAATGGATTTTGGATGTCCGTCAAAATTTTAATATATAATAGTAATTTTGTACTTATTCTGATTAATTAGCTGTTCATGATATATTTTAAATGTATTTTATAGTACAATAACCACGTCTTATTATATACTGGCGACTCACCCTCGCTACGCTCTGGTTCGTCCCTAGTTACGTTTTAACGTTTAGTATAGATTTCTCAGAGATGAAATATTTTCCCGCAGTAAAAAGTATCCTATTTGTTGACCCGAATAACCAGCTATTATCATACCAAATTTCATCAAAGTCTCTGTCTGTTCAGTGGCTATTTCGTGATGCGGTCACAGACAAACAAAAATCCTAAAACGATAGAATATAGATTCGGCCTCTGTATCGATAATAATGTCTATTTCAATAAGATTTCCCAAAAAAATATTTAAGGTAATCTATACATACAAGGAATGTATAGATTATATTTTCAATAGCTTTCTTTACAGATATGGCTTGAAAACTGACATGTGAAATTAAAGCACGTTGTAAAAAGCGTAGATCGACAATCATAACTCTTTTTAACATATTATTCTATTTAAATTTACATAAAGCTCAAATAGCTTATAAAATAAATTAAAGCTGTAAATTAAAAAATAGTCGCCATTCACCAGTCATATTAAGGTATAAAAAAAAGAAATTTTCATTTATAAATATAAATAATTTATTTACCTTATCTATTCACATTATAAAGATGTGAATTATAATATCATTTTTAACATTATCACATAGAATTACCAGCCCACGAGCCATGACAGTCGTCTATCGTCCAATCTCGATTAGCGCGCCCATGACGTCCCACTTCACACAACTGACGCGGACAGTTGGCGCGAATAGATTATCTGTGGAACGGAACGTTTGGCATTTGGAATTAGTGTCTGTGTTTGTACTGTTTTTGTTCTTTCCTTATCTTAATTTAAAAAAAATGCAAAAGGATTTTCGTTTTAAAATAACAAAATTGGTTTGTAAAATGTAATAGAATTACATAACTTTGCTTCACTGTTTGTTATTTAGGGAGTTGAATGTTACAAAATAAATTTGTTAAGTCTAAATATATTTTAACAAATACGTATGGAATTTCCAAATCAGCCCGAGACCGACACATAACTACATCGTAATTTAAAATATTGTGAACAAAATTGTAATTGTAAATTTAGAATAAAGGTCCCTATAACTCTTGAGGATTCCCACAGGGAGCGCTGACAGCCAATGATTTATCTGCTCTCCGCTCCTTAATTAATACGAAACGAGAAAATGTATCTATCTCTTTCTATCCTGACCAAAACAGAGCAACATGTACTCTTATCCTTGTCTTGTTAACCCTAAAATTCTATTGAGATATCCTTTACCCGTGATTTATGAAATCGACAAATACCGATTTGTTTACTTTAGAACTTAGTGGTTCACACAGTCGCTATAGCAATTCAATATGTAAATCGGCTGTATTTCATACTTACTCGTGTAATAAGATTATAAGATGTAGAACAAAATAAAACATTTGACCGCTGAACGGTTATAAATTAAGAATATGGTTAGATTTTTTATTATATTAGTCCCATAAAAATAAATGTAATCGCTCTTTTGATGAGTACCGCTATACAAACATTTTTACTGTCGCTCTAATATGATACTATGTACTGTTTCATTTATGGTATATAAATACGTATTATTCATATTTTTAATTAATTTGCAATTCATTTTAATAAGGAGTGTCAAAAAACCCTTAAAGGTTCTTATCACACTCAAAACTTCCCTCGGAAGGGGCCAATGTGACCCCAACGTCTAATTAGTTGAAAACCTTTGTCTGAACCCGTTGAGCGTTAAACCGATGTTGACACGGCGCGAACTATGTCGCGTGTCGGGCACAGATTAAATAATGATATAAATGAATACAGACTAAACCATACGTTTATTTTTTTATTACAGAAAGAAAATATGCTTGCCGAATCTACAATAATCTAAGACTTGAATCAAATATTCAAGGACTGTCTAGATGTTGTTACAAACATTTTGAAGTTTGAATGATTAATGAGGTCATTTTGAACAAATTTCTTTATTTTAAATGAAAATACGTAATAACTAATTAATTACTGATTTTCCTACGTCGTTATTTAACTTGCAGCAAAATTTGTGTTGTTTACTATTACTATTAGAGATGTTATTAAAGCGTATGCGTTTGTTAATCCCATTATAATTTTCGGTAAATAATAATCAACACTAAGAAGAACATTAACTGTGTCTTTAAATGAGCACATTTCCCGAAAAATTAAGAGATAGTGTACATAATATAGTGCGCAACATTAGTACTTTAGCAGTATATGTTATTTTTATTTTTCCATTGTAAATCTATACACCAAATACAATCTATGTAACAAAAGCGTTCTCTCTACTCATTTACAAATTTCAAACAGATCGTATACTAGGTTCTGTTGACAGCGGTGTCGCGTGTCGTGATGGAGATTAGAAGTAGTCACGATGACTTGCTATTGAGTTTAGTAAAGAGGTTGTATTGCATTGTGATCGATCGCTTTTTGGATTATTTATTAAAGCTTTTTAATATTTAGCCTAAAAAATATAAATATGTACCTACATTGTACATTTTGCTATATGTACTGAGAGATGTGGATAATTTTTTTTTAATCAACACTGGGATGGTCTTGAGATCAAGGTATTCAGCCTTTAAAATTATTAGACTGGCATGTTATGTGCAACACATATATAGTACGTTTACAATTTATCTTATATTATCATCTTTGAGATTTCTTAGAGCAGAGCGACATGTTTCTACTTTTACTTTACACCTATATGCTAAATATCGCTAGTTTAGTAAATGTTTACATTATTATATGCTTTACCTCATCCAGCCCAAGTAACCTGTAACCTATATGCACTACGCGAGCATCGAACCCATCGTCGTTACGATATTGATTGTCGTTTACAAAGTCTTTTGAACCATCCACATGAATTTTAGGGTTAAGAACAAAAACTAAAGTCATAAGAGTATAATATTAATATTGAATGTAAGGGTATAGTGTCTTATGCTAATGAGATATATAAAAAAGCTATGGCATATGTAAGAAATAGATAAGATGTCGTTGAACTTTGTTTTTTCTGTTACCTTTGTTAAAAATAATATTCTTTTATAGTAATTTTTATGTTTTAGGAAAATAATTTATGGTAACATCTTTATACGTATATTTTTCTTTTACTTCTTTATTTTATTATAGTAATCCATACTAATATCATAAATGTGAAAGTAACTCTGTCTGTTTGTCTGTTACCCTTTCACGCTTAATCTGCTGAACCGATTTATATGAAATTTGGTATGGCGATAGTTAGAGACCCTGGTAAGAAAATATGATAGTTTTTATCCCAGAAATCATCGCTTATCGGGGTGAAAATTAAGGTGGAAGCTTGTATGGGGAATCAATCATGTCTCAAGTAAGGGATATAAAACTCATTGTACCTATGTAAATATATGTATATATAATCTATCTATTCCATACAGGGACGAACACAGGCGTAGCGAAGGTTAGTCGATAATTAAAAATATGTATAGTAAATTGTACAATAATTTAACTACGATTTTATTTCGCATATTATTTGGAATACGATAATAATTCTAATAATGTCCGCCTGACCGATCTTGGCCACGGCGTCTAACCTCACTGAGACTAGCCAACTGTGCAGGAGATATTACAGTGTCCCAATCAAACATACATTCACTCTATTTTAATCACTCTCATACTCTAGTGGGACGACAATTCGACACGGCCAGTGAGATTAACCGCAATACCATCGAGGTCTTCAAGGAAATTAAATTTTTTTTTACACAAAAACCCTACAAACATACATGGCCCGACCCAGGACTCGAACCCAGGACCTCCGAATCTACATCTATAAATACTGGCCACTAGGCCAATGAGACAGTTACCTGCTACCAAAATCTTATATCGTTAATAAAATAATAATATAAACATAAAAAATATACTAAACCACAAAATTTTAAGAACGGTTATAATATTTTAAAAGGTGCGAACCGCTACAAGCTAATAATTCACCTTAAAACAATTAAAAACCGACTCACATCTGTTCCAACGGTCGACAATATGGCACGCGTTATGGTATAGCACCCCATGCCAAAGCACTCGTGCGAGAAAAAATACTCTATGTAATCATTTACTAACTATAGTTTTTTTTATAACGATTATGTGTATTAATGTATTTTATTAGTATTTAGGTAAAGTGCCAAAGTTTTGTTTATCGATTATTGGTTTGTTATATAAATAAGTTATTATAGTGTCCACAATATATTATAAAATAAGTTAAATTATTTATTAATTTTTAATTTTGGCTGTTTTTTTTTTTAAATAAAACCAAATATTTTTTTATATATTCGTGGTTCGTTTTAGTTTTTTTTGACGTTTCGAATAAAAAAATATCCTTTATAAGAAAAATAGTTTCGGGAAAGATTTATGTTTTTTGTGCTCTCAAAAGTCATAATCATTACAAATGGTGTCTAGTCAACAAATAGTTTTGTAGGTGGAAACAATTTTACTATATAGCATTATAAACATATATAATATATACAATAAAAATATATAATAATTTAATTTAAAAATTATAATTTATTATTGAGCACATTATTGTTATTAAATACGATATGAGATGATTATATATTTAGCTCGATCGCTATCTTTCTATGATCTCAGTTATAAATGCTTTCTATACATAAATGTGTTATTTTAAGCTTTTTTTTAATATTTACGATAATGAATTGTGGGACCACCGTATACGGAACGAGACCTACACACCTATGCGGTGTTCTTATCATACATGCTTAATCTATGTAAATTAAAATATATATTAATTTATTCCATTTTAAAATTATATAGGTATATTAAAATATTGAAAAATATTTCAAGTACATAATGTACAAGTAAGACGTTATTTTACTATAAGTACTACCGTTTTTATTTGAGACTAGCATTGCCCGCGGCTCCGCCCGCGTTCAGATGACCAAAAACCAAATTCTTAGGTTTTACATATTAGTATACTCATAGATTGCAGTTTTTTTATTTTTTCTCAGAAATGATATATTTCCCCGCGGTAAAAAGTATCCTATATGTTGACCCGGATAACCAGCTATTATCATACCAAATTTCATCAAAATCTGTCTGTGGTTTTCTCGTGATGCGGTAACAGATAGACAGACAGACAGACAACCAAAAATTCTAAAAACTATAGATTCGGACTCTGTATCGATAATAATGTATGTCTATTTCAATTAGATTTTCTAAAGTATATTTAATGTACAGATTCGACTTAGTTACAATTTTATTATATGTACCTATAGATAATTGATATCGTGAATTAGTTATATTTTATCGATATATCTACCCCATAAGTGAAATCGCAGGAAAACATTATATTTAAAAAAAAAACAATACCCAAGAACCTAGCAACTAAATAACCAAATTGACCAAAAACCTGAGTATGAAATAATTAACAGTCATACCAGCGAGCAAACAAGGCGTTCGTGATACTAGCCCATAAAGTTCGGGTAAAGATTGTTAAAACTGGATGATGGTGTTTTAACTGAAAGGTTAACTTACATTCTTAACTAATTTTGGCTCCGAATTTTTTTATAAGCTTTGAATATTAAAGTATTTAAAAAATAAAATGTTTAGAAGCTTTCAATACAAAGTTCCGAATGTACGATAATGTAAAATAAACTAATTTTTTTTAATTTATATTTATTGTATTTTATTTATATATTTCTTAGGCTAGAAAGAAAAAGAAGATATTATAAATTAAACTATCTTTTCGAATCATTTCGCGGATTTATTTTGATATTTGGTTCCCCAAAACCAGTAATAGCCCGTCCCTGCCGTTTAGGAGATGATCAATGGCACACCGACTGCAGCGCCACCTACCGGGTTCAATTATGTTTTCAAAGCATCCAGAAGCCCATTGAAATATAGAAACAAAATTTCATCCAAATCCGTCTAACCCTTTAGGAGGAGCAGGTTTACAAACACACGTACAGAATAATTATATATATATATATACTAGCGGACCCGACAGACGTTGTCCTGTCTACACGTCTTAATTTGAAAATTTCAAACTTTTTTTAATAAGTTAAAACATTCTGGACCATTTTGATGAAAATTATTATTCAAATTGTGAATCTAAACCATTCCTAGATCCCCTTGAACACACACAAAAAATTTCATCAAAATCGGTCTAGTCGTTTGAGAGAAGTTCAGTGACATACACACTCACAGAAGAATTATATATATAAAGATATTAAGATGTCAAATATTCGCGTAAATCTAAGAAAGTATTAAAAATATTTAATTTTAAGAGTATACTTCCAGATTGGTCCCGTTTAAATTTCAAAAAAAAATACCACCCCTAAGGGTGGAAAAATAGCTAATGATGAATTTAATCTACTTCTAATTGTCATATTGACTTGAAACTTTGCAAGTGTTTCTATTTCCGTTGATAGTACAGTGGTTCGGTATTGTTGACCTGATCTGATGGTAAGGCCAGAAGGTGGATAGGTGGAACTCTTCAACGGCTAATAGTAGATACTTTGAGTTTGGGTTTGTTTTGTTTGATTTGACAAGCCTAATACGTTAGAATTCTTACTTTGCTACTACTGTCTACACTAAAAAGGGAAAAATAAAAACTTTTTAACAAAAAAATAAAAACCGACTTCAAACAAAAGCACTAAAAAGTAAAAAATAACTGATTGGTAGTTTTCATTTACTATACATACCTAATCAAATATTTTCGAAGTCGGTGTGCTTTGACTAAGTAATTAAAGTCTACCTATTAAATACATACCTAATCAAATATTTTCGAAATCGGTGCCAGCCCATATAAAGCAAAGCACACCGACTTCGAAAATATTTGATTAGGTATGTATAGTAAATGAAAACTACCAATCAGTTATTTTTTACTTTTTAGTGCTTTTGTTTGAAGTCGGTTTTTATTTGTTTGTTAATGGTTCCAGACGTTTCGAATGCTTTACAGTTTACACTTAACCATGGTCCCGAGAGAGACCGAAAAGATAGTTTTATTTAAAACTAGCATTGTCCGCGGCTCCGCCCGCGTTCAGATGACCAAAAACCAAATTCTTAAGTTTTACATATCAGTATACTCTTACATTGCAGTTTTTGTATTTTTTCTTAGAAATTAGATATTTTCCTAGGGTAAAAAGTATATCTTATATGTTGACCCGGATAGCCAGCTATCATCATACCAAATTTCATCAAAATCTGTCCAGTGGTTTTCTCGTGATGCGGTAACAGACAGACAGACAGACAAAAATTCTAAAAACTATGGATTCGGCCTCTGTATCGATAATAATAACTATTTCAATAAGATTTTCCAAAAAATATTTAATGTACAGATTTGACTCAGTTACAATTTTATTATATGAATAGATGTCAAATAGAAATATGATTAAACGAAAAAAACTAAACAATAACCTGTTAATATAATAAGAATAAAATACACAGTGTAATAAAATTACGGAGATTTCTTTTTAAAACTACAATACCAAATTGTATACATGTCTAAATTTATAATCAAACAAAAATAAAGTAATGAAACAAAAAAACATACGAAAAAGCTTTTATACGAAGTTTTAATAAATAAAAGCTTAAACACACTCTTTAACTTTACCAGCGATTATGTGATTTATTAACGTCAAAACATAGGTTCTGTGAATTAATATGAAAAACAACTTACCTCATAGTTAATGTACAAAATATGCAACAGTCCTTGGAATATAATAAAATAATAAATTATAATTGTATAGAAAATTTATAATAAGTGATCCCATAAACATGTCACGCAAATACTTAATGGGTTAGATGTATCGTTGTATGTTTTTGTAGACTAGACGTTTCACGCGGATTTACTGTGTTTCAGGATTTTCATTTGATAGAGCTTTTTTGACTGTGTTTACAATATTATGATTTTATTCAAAAATGATTTACAATAATACATTTTTATTAGGCCTTGAAAATACAGTACGCCAGAAAAAACTTGTATTTTTAGATTATATATCCATATTTTTAAAGATATAGATTAGGTAATAATGATGTGTTCTCAACCCATTTTAACGTCCCACTGCTTGGCACGAGCCTCCCAATACGAGGGGGGTTCAGGTCATAGTCCAACACGCTGGCCAAGTGCGGGTTGGCAGACTTCACATGTCTTTCGAAAACTTGCTAGGTACTCTCAGACATGCAGGTTTCCTCACGATGTTTTTCTTCACCGAAAGTGGTAATCATGTTGAAAATGATTCGCACATGAAAATATCAGAGGTGAGAGTCCCGGGATTTGAACTCGCTTCACTCGGTTTCCCAAGCGAACGCGTTACCACTGGGCTGTAGTAGCCACGTAATAATGATAAAACAAAATATTTATTTATATATTCAATTGCGTGTCGTATTATCTATCATTTTAATACAAATTACCTATCAATACAACTAGCGACCGTAACGTACCGAGAATTGAGAAATAATCGTTAAGTGTTCTTTTTGCTTATTTGTTTTTATTTTAATTACTTCAGGCATAATTATTTGAACGCTGTGAAAGCTTATAGGAAACATACTAGAAATAACTAACTATATGTAATCAGATTTACACATTTCTTACTGCGGCAAATCACGAATCATGATGTTATATCTTACTATGAAAAAATATATTAAGCATTAGCGACCCACCTCGCTCCGCTCGGGTTCAACCCTAGATACGTTTTAATGGTTAGTATAGATTTCTCAGAGATGAGATATTTTCCGCAGTAAAACGTATCCTATATGTTGACCCGGATAACCAGCTATCATCATACCAAATTTCATCGAAATCCATCCAGTGGTTTTCTCGTGATGCGTTCCCAGACAGACAGACAAAAATTCTAAGATTTTGAAAAAATATGTACATATAATGTACAGATTCGACTCAGAACTTTATTTTATACGTTATATAGGACTGAAACGTTTTCCTATTGCTGCTTATGTATTAGTAACAAAATTTGGGAAAAGATGGCGTTTTTTTATGTATTTATCATTATAAATACAAAAGTCACCGAGCAAAGTGAGGGTATGTCACTAGTAAGAAATGTTTACATCGTTTTAACTCCCTAGAAATGATACAGTGGATTTTATTTACATACAGTTATAAAGTCGTATAAAGATAGGAAAGGAATAAAAATACAGCAAACAACAAACCTCATATAGCTAACAATAAATTAACAACTAAGTCAAAAAAAATGTTAAAAGACTATTTAGTTGATTTAAATATTCAATTCGCAGTAAAAATAATAAAAAATCAGTAGACGATAGTCCGTAATGACGATCATAATGTGTGATAAAACCCACTGAGCTCGATTAGTGACGTATCGATATATACTATCGATAAGTCGAGCCGATTGCCAGCTTATCAGATCTCAGCAAAACGATAAATGAAATATTTTATAAAGTAAAGCCTTAACGGAATTAAAATGGAAATGAATGGCGTAGTTATTTATTTTGCACATTAAGTCATTTTGATAATTCACGAGTACGTGGCTAGTTTTAACAAAAACAAACGAGCATTTACAGTTTTAATTTTTAAAGAAATCGACCAAAAAGGCAGTTTTTTGTGTTTTTAGTTCCAATAAAAATAAGAACTATCTCATTCTATTAAGTAATTTTATTACTAATTATTTATTTTTTTAATTTTTCATTTGCCCAACTGTTATTTTATTTCATTATTAAATATCATACTAAATCTTGACTCTTCAGGTCGAAGATACAACAAGATAAAATAGTATTTTCTCATCCCATTTTAAATCATCAAATAGTATATTCTAATCCCATTTAAATATTGCTTTCAATAATAACAAACAAACCGACAACAATTTTCGTTCATAATAATAGCACGGTACAACTAGTGGTTTCATGATATATATTTCTCACGTACCTACCTGTATATACTATAGTATATCTCCATATCTCTGGTATCTCGTATTTGGCTGTCGAATAAAAAATAATTACCTCATAAATAAGATTGTATCTATTCAATACCAATATGAAACATTATTAAACATTCTATGATAAACTATGTAAACTTATAACGCTTAAAACTTTTATATACTCTAGCTATTTTAGACTTAATTGCCTCGATGGTGAGTGGCTATCATACGGCTGCAGATCTAGACGTCCCTAGATTCGAGTCCTGAGTCGGACCATAGTTATTGGGGGTTTCTGTCAAGAAATTCTCAGTAATAGCCCGCAGTTTGGAAGTTATCGATGTTTTAACTTTTACCCCCGTGCCTCAGGGAACAAGTATCGCCTACCAACGGTTGATCCCTCACCGCGAGACGTTTGTCGTTGTGTTCCTTCAAACATAAAAAATAAATAACAATAAAAATATTGTAGTGCATCAGGCATGCTTGCTGAAGCACGTACATAAGCTTCAGTACAATCATGCGGAAGCGATGTGACTGCACAGTCAAGTAACTACCCTCAAGTATCGAAGAGAAACTGTTTGTCATTTTATTTAATTGAGTTCATAAATATAATTAACTGTTTATAAATACTTATTATTATTATTATTGCATTTTTATTAATACACTGAAGTAATTTACTGAAAACCACGCTGATATATCACTTGTCCATGACTGTGTAAAAGATAAACTGACAATCACACTTTTTTTTATTTGTAATTTTGACAATTTTTATCTCAAGTGAAACCAGGTCGGCTTGCGAGTTAATTTTTAAAATAGACTCCAGCATGAGAACAAAACGTCAGCCAGTATAGAGATAATCGTGTTTATTTATTAGTTTCTACTCCCAGGTGCAATAACAGATGTAATTATTATAATGTTATCGATCGAATTCGAAAAATGCAATAAAAGGTAGTATTTATACTATAAAAGTTAAAACGACTTGCAAATATCCATATTTAGATATAAATAAAATATAGTACAATATAAAAGTTTCCAAAACAGATCTGCCTAAACATACAATTTCATCAGCCCTCTGCTAAGCACGAGCCTCCTTTCAATGTGAGGTAAATCAGGCCATAATCTACCACGCTGGCCAAGTGTGGGTTGGCGGACTTCACATCTCTTTCGAAAACTTACTATGTAAAATTGATATAGGTGCATATATTACTAATGAGTATCCCTTCTAATAATATAAATGAAAGGAAATCTGTCTGTCACTTTTTCACGCTTAAACCATTGAACAAAGGCATTGAATTAAGGCATGATTTGCATCCTGAGGACGGACATAGTCCATCTTTGGTCCCCGCCCCACTTACCACGCGAGTAAAGTCGCGGGTAAATACTATTAGTATAAATACTGGTAGCAATATTTCAAATAAAAGTATTATTATCGAATAATGACTTTCTGAACGATTTCGGCCACGGAGTCTAATCTTACTGATACTAGCCACTCAGATGCGCAGGAGATATTGCAGCGAGTGTACCTGCAGACACAAGTGCACTCTCTATTCCTGTCACTCTCATACTTCGGTGGGACGACTGCTCGACACGACCAGTGAGAGTTAAGGCGCAGGACCGACGGCCTTACGTGCTCTCCGAGGCACAGGGGTGAAACACTGCCAACTTCCCAACTCCGGGCTGTTACTGAGAATTTCAGACAGAAATACTCAATAACTGACCTTACCCGACCCGGGACTCGAACTGAGGACCTCCTGATCTGCGGCCGTACATACTAGCCACTAGACCACCGAGGCAGTTAACATGTGTTATTATCAAATATCACACGTTAATAACTAAAGTTTTTACTTCGTCAAGCTGCAAACAAAAGATGGCACTCCATTATTTTATTGCTTTGTGTCTTCCCAACAATGTATGTAAATGTCCCTCAAATTGTAGACATTTTTTTTAATTTGATGTGGGCTTAATTGGCAAGTTGATGTTTTTTACGGGCTCACGAGGACTCACAGGTTGAGGTCACGGGTTTGAGTTTCGTGTGGTATAAACATTTTATTAACAAAAAAATATATTTTTTTTTTTGCGTATAGTGTAAAGAGTAAGCAACTTGTTTTATAGCGTTATTTACAAAAAAAGGGTTTTTTCTGTTACATCATACGATGTAGATGTTTAAGTAAATACAATTGCTGACATAATTTCAACATAGCCTACTATTGGCTTTTTAATAATTAATTATTTTACAAACATACATTTAAGTATAAACTTTATTTCTTTAAAATTAGCGTCCATTTTAGAACTTGCTTATCTCCCCTTCGCAGCATCCCTAACTGAATTACGCGGATTTGATTTGTCATGTAGACCACGCCTATTTACTATAGGCAAAAGGGTCCTTCGAAAATTAAGATAATAATAAATATTTATATAGTAATATTTAAACCCTCTTCGACGAACAAGCATAATACTCTTTTACGGATACTCAATTTTAAAAATATAATAGACTAGCATTGACCGCGGCTCCGCCCGCGTTTAAATGACCAAAAACCAAATTCTTAGATTTTACATATTAGTATACTCTTATATTGTAGTTATTGTATTTTTTCTCAGAAATTACAGATTTTCCCGCGGTAAAAAGTATCCTATATGTTGACCCGGATAACCAGCTATTACCATACCAAATTTCATCAAAATCCTTCGTGTAGTTTTCTTGTGATGCGGTAACGGACAGACAGACAGACAAAAATTTTAAAAACTATAGATTCGGCCTCTGTATCGTTAGTAATGTTTATTTCAATAAGGTTTTCCAAAAAATATCTAATGTACAGATTCGGCTTAGTTACAATTTTATTATATGTATAGATATATGTATAGACATTCGACTCCTCATGCATGGATACAAAATAGTAGCTGTCTATAACAAGCACTTTTAAAATTAGTTTCATATTTTACAAATCATCCACTACATTTGAACAAAATTTCTTTTAAAACACATCACAATAATTTAATTTTATATTAAAATACAAGCGACTCACCCTCGTTTCGCTCGGGTTCGTGCCTGGTCACGTGTTTTATTTTGTATAGATTTTTCGGAGAATTTTTCAATGTCTCGCCTTTTCTGAACGTATAATATTCATGTATTATACGTTTACCTTCCTCTTGAATCACTCTATCTATTGCTGAAAACTGCATTAAAATCCGTTGAGTAGTTTAAAAGATCTAAGCGAAGAGACAGCGGAAGCGACTTCATTTTATACTATGTAAAGAATTGTACTTCGATATTTTAAATATTTTTTTTTATTTGTTTTAGTGGTCATGCATAAGGAGAAGGAGGACCTACACACGCACAGGCGGGACCATACACACTACGAGCATATCATGCCTGATGGGGAAATGTTTCTGCAGGTAATATTAGGCCTTGCTAGACTACCTATTTACCTATATATTGCTTTAATGAACTAGTTCCTGATTACTAATTAACAATATAAAAGCTACGGTACTGGTAGCCCAGTGGTGACGCAGTCGCTTGAGAAATCGTATAAAGCGGGTTCAAATCCCGGGTCTCGTCTCGCACCTGTGATATTTTCATGTGTGAATCATTTCCAACATGATTGTCATTTGAGAAGTTCGACCGTCCGCACTTGGCCAGTGTGCTGGACTATAGCATGATCCCCCTCGTATTGAAGGGAGACCTGTGCCCAGCTATGGGACGTTAAAAAGGGCTGATTACAATATAAAAGCTACATGAAATCGATAATATAATAAAGAAATAATAAAATAAAGTAATAATAAAGTAATAATAAAATATAGAAAGCATGTAACCATCCTCTTTTATAGAAATTTTGGAGTGCAAAATAGAAACAAATAAATAGCTTATATAATAAGCATTAAAAAAAAATTAAATTAACAGCAAAGATGTTTTGTTTTTCATTTTTATTAGTTCCACACGAATTATAGTCGTTAAAATCATATTTTTTAAACAAACTGATTCTAAAACAAAACTCTACTCATTATCCTACAGAAACTGTTCGAACCAATTTTCCTAAAATACAATAAGTAAAATCATACAATTGTTAACCATAGAAACTGAATGCTATCAAGAAAACACCATAAATGACAGCTACTTTTTTCTATTTTAAACGACTACGACCCCTGTTCGAAGGTATATAATTAATGTAAGAGCATTTAATCCAACTAGTTGTTAATATAAAAAAAAATCATACAAATAAATTATTAATTTCTTTTTATTATACATTATCTAATAAACATTTTTTATCTTGTACTAGCCACTCATCCTCCCTCCGCTCGGGTTCGTCCCTAGTCACGTTTTAATGTTTAGTATAGATTTCTCAGAGATGAGTTACTTTCCCGCGGTAAAAAGTATCCTATATGTTGACCCGGATAACCAGCTATCATCATATCAAATTTCATCAAAATCTGTTTAGGGGTTTTCTCGTGATGCGTTCCCAAACAATTGACAGACGAAAATTCTAAAAACTACAGATTCGGTCTCTGTATCGATAAGAATGACTATTACAATAAGATTTTCCAAAAAAATATTTCATATTGTATAGATTCGACTCAGAATTTTATTTAAAAATTAGCATTTAAACTTGCATCTATCAGATTTTTCAACAAACACTATGTTTACAAAACGATCAAACTAAAAACAGTAGTAATAATTCCATCCATAAGTATTTTTATACGAACTTATTGGTATAATCACATAAATCGCGCTGTTTCGTCCAATAATAAATCAATAGCCTGTACTCTGTAGCTATAAATAACACAGCCTTAATATTTCATTGTACAGTGTTCGTTTCCATTGTAGCGCGGCAAGATTTTGTTATGGATATACCAAATGAAAAGTTAGTTTAGAGTGAATGTCTATTAACGAATTAATTGATTGAATGAATTAATCAATTTAATATTTTAATGATTATTAACTGATTTCAACTATTTTAAATAAAACTATCTTTTCGGATTTTTTCGCGGATTTATTTGGATTTTTGGTTCCAACTAAGTGGTTCCAAATTTTTTTTATAGACGAGAAAAGGTACTAAGCTGTTTCGTCTACGCCTATTTATTTATTTATTTATGTACCAAAAAAAACATATAAAATAGAAAACTGATACCATGTGTAGAAAGAATGACTTGTCTCTTTAAGAGATCTCTACCAGACATTCTCGAGCGTGAGAAAAAATAAAAATAATAATAAGGTGCGATGTAGCTACAAACTACGAACATCAATTATCAATTATTATATAAATACATACATATGCAAACATACATACATAATATACATACATACTTTAAGACGAAATACGAGTATACTTTATTATAGTTTAGGTATATAAAACATACATAATATAATAATATAATTACATAACATACTAATATTAATTTGTTTCTATTATAGGCACTCAACGGCTTCTTGATGATTCTCACGTGTGAAGGAGAAGTATTCTTCGCGACACACAGCATCGAGAGCTACTTAGGCTTCCATCAGGTTTGTAAATTTCTCTTTAAAATACCATAAAAATCGTTATTTTTCCTGATAATAAATATTATGGTTTCGGAAACTAAAGAAGCATGTTAACTCCAATTGAACTGCTTGAACAGGAATAGCATAGGATACGTCGTTATGACAATAATGACGTTTGCTGAAAGTCTATGTATATTAAATAAAAAAATAAATATGTTGGGACATTAACACACAACACCATCTAGTTCCATGGTAAGCTACGAGGCTTGTGTTATGGATACCAGATAGTTGATACACTACACATATATACCTTTAAATACATACATATTATAACACCCATGACTGAAGTACAAACATTCATGCTCATCACACAAATGAATGCCCCCAGCGGGACTCGAACCCGCGACCGCTGGCACAGAAAGTAGGGTCACTACAAACTGAGCCAAACGTGTCGTCAAATCGTATGTATATTGTATGCATTATTTTTACAAAATATAGTATAAATTAATGTGAGAAAATGTGGACTTATATCCCTAAGACTTTCAAATGGAATTTACATAAGCATAATCTACAATGATCAAAATAATGCATCGATAAAAAAAGTACTAGATACACAATCAGCGACAAAAAATGTCCTCACCGAATAAGCGCTCATTTGAGCGCGCTTTTAATATAAAAATATTTTTGTGAAAACTACTTTTAGCATTGCATTTAAGGTTTAATTTACATTGTTGTATATTTATTTCAAGTAGGATAATTACCTAACAATATAGTGACAGTTTACAGAGAACCTTTGCATGAGATTGTGTATCGAGTACTTTTTTGATCGATGAAATAATGTAAAATATAAAGTAGATCTCACTTTTGTGACAAATCGTATAAGCTAAAGTTTTTGAAATTATCAAATTAAGTTTGTAAGTAATACCTATTATAATTGATAATAAATACAGCCTTTGATTATATAATTTGTACATATAATAAAATTGTAACTAAGCCGAATCTGTACATTAAATATTTTTTGGAAAATCTTATTGAAATAAACATTATTTTCGATACAGAGACCGAATCTATAGTTTTTGGGTTTTTTTTTTGTCTGTCTGTTACCACATCACAGAAAAACCACCGGAGGGATTTTGATGAAATTTGGTACGGTCATAGCTGGTTATGCAGGTCGACATATAGGATACTTTTTACTGCGGGAAAATATCTCATTTTTGAGCAATCTATACTAAGCGTTAAAACGTAACAAGGGGCGAACCCGAGCGGAGCGAGGAAGGTGAGTCGCTTGTAGCGAATAATACAAAAACGTATTATAAACTATGTGTTTCTTATTTTACGTATTCATTATAGAAATAAACACGTACAGTAGAAGTGCATAATTTATCACTTTTTTATCACATTTCAGTAATTAATTACGGACATTACGAAAAAAACGACCAACTTTCCATACAAACGTAAAGGCTATAATATTAATCATATAAAATATATGATACGCTTGAGGGTCGAATTTTCTACAATTAGGCCTATTCTATGTAAGGCTTGTTCTGCACTATAATACTCATAGTTATATCGGTTGGTCCATTAAACAGTCCATTATTGGGTCCATTTAACTATTTAAATTAGTGATATTATATTATCTTTTTTTTGATTTTGCTAAAACCTAATATTATAAAAAACTCAGGCTATATTTGACAGTCATGAAGGTATATAAATACAATATATTTTTTTACAGAAATACTCTTTTGTTATACAATAAATGGTTTATATCAAAACAAAAAAAAACTCGTGAAGCAGGGCTAGTTATATGGACCTATACCCAGATTTTTTTTAATCAAAAGGACTAAACTCTTTAAATATTATAATTTTGACTTTCGTTTCCTTGTATGTTGTTATTGTTATAATGTTACTGTTTCCATCTATTTTTAGAACTATTTTTGCATATTCATTCTAAAACTCATAATCTAAGTGTGACTACGACAGTGTGAATCAAGCCGAAAATTCGGGTGACTCTATAAAAGTATTAATTATCACGATAACTGGCCTTAAAAACTTTCTTTTATTAAACTACCCCGTTAATCGCAAAGCTTATCGCACACTAAAAGGGTCGTAAATGTAAATATTTTTATTAATTTTAAAGGTTTTGCGACATTATTACGACGTAGTTAAGTCGTAAAATGGATGCGAACCCTATGGAAAAGAATTTTTTTAATATTTTAATAAGCAAAAAGCTCCCTGTACTTTTGTTTGCTAGACGTATGTAAATGACAGTCTGTATTCACTGTTTTGACTGACTTCAAAAAGGAAGAGTACTCAATTTTACTGTATTTTTTGTGTGTTATAATATATGTAATATTTTCGCCTATTACGAATCGACTTTCCAATTTTTTTTTAATTAATAGGTGTATGTATATACCTCAAGGGTAATACATAATTTAAAAATTGGTATTCCTATTTAAAACATTGCTTGAGATTTCTCTATTAACTTAAAAATTAAATATTTCAGTCAACTAGGGATTGGAAAATGAACTACATATTCTACAGATTCCAAACATATAAATAAATTTATTTAAAAACGTTCATTGGTACGTCAATTTAGGGGTAAATATATTATTATTTTATGAGAATCGGTCTAATAATATTTAATTACAATATACATATCCATAGGTACATATCGATAAAAAAGTACTAGATAATAAATCAGCGACAAAAAATGTCCTCACTGAATGAGCGCTCGTTTGAACATTTGAGCGCGATGTTTAGTTATTTGTTTTTTGTGAAAACAACTTTAAGCATTGCATTTAAGATTCAATTTACAATATATATTTATTTCAACGACAATAGTTACCTAAACACAATTGGTGACAATTTTAAGAGAGCTTTTGTATGGAATTGTGTATCTAGTACTTTTTTGAACGATGTATCCATACTATATTATTTGATACGAGTCTTATAAATGTGAAAGCGTATTTGCTTGTGCGTATGTTTGTCCTTTTAACCGTTAAAACATACGTAAAAATAAACCCGAGCGAAGCGATAGTGAATCGCTAGTATTATTTATATACTCTAGCCCCCTGAGTTTCTTTCGTCTATTCTCAGACTATTTCTTTACGTACAGGTAGTACACTCATAACATTCAGTAAAAAAACCATGCAAAGTAAAATTAAAACGCAGTATTTAATATTAATCAAATTCAAATTCTTATATAAATTGTATTATAAACTAAATAATAAAGTCCATTAATGCCAATAAAGTCGCATTGAAATATTGCCATCGAGAAAATGCTATTTCGGCACAAACCACCCCCTCAATAAAAGTATACAATCGTATATAAATTTTATTTTCACCGTCCGTTTCCAAATGAATCAAAAGTTATTCCTTTACTGTGCATTGATTAACCTTTGTTTTGTTATTATTTTGTTATTTCAACCCTCATTTATTAACCAAACTAACAAAAGTTTTGGTTTTACCTGTTTAATTTAGATAAAATTGTAAAATTTATATGAATTACGTTTTAACGTTTAGTACAGATTTCTCAGAGATGAGATATTTTTCCGCAGTAAAAAGTATACTATATGTTGATCCGGATAACCAGCTATCTTCACACCAAATTTCATTAAAATCTGTCCAATGATCTTGTGATGCGGTCAGAGACAGACAAAAATTCTAAAAACTATAGATTCGGCTTTTGTATCGATTATAATGATTATTTCAATAAGATTTTCCAAAAAAACTATTTAATGTACAGATTCGACTCAGAATTTTATTAAAGGTATAGATAATAAGTTTATTACATTCTTAAA
Organism: Brenthis daphne; assembly: GCA_947093115.1. Lineage (NCBI taxonomy): Eukaryota > Metazoa > Arthropoda > Insecta > Lepidoptera > Nymphalidae > Brenthis > Brenthis daphne. The sequence goes on from OX352473.1 coordinate 221,183, forward strand.
AATACTTAAAAGAAAATTCAGAAATTAAAATAAAATATTAGTAAAGGACTTATCTCTAAAAAAGACCCTTTCCAAACCATGAATGTGAAAAAAAAAATTCTAATCCAATTATAATAGAAAAATTTGAAAATCCTACATAATAGAATATTTTTACGGCTGTCTGCTTCATTTTAACGAATTTATCAATAAGCTAGTAATTTTAATTAGAAATTTAATTAGAAACATAACTTTCCTTTGGGCTTCGTCGCAGTCGGGTAAATAGAGGTGAATTAACTTTCTTTAATAAAATAAAAAGTCTGACTGCAAAATTACCCCAAAAGCAATTGTTGCACTATTTAGAGGAAATTGTTCTATATTTTTTATGGCAACCACTTCTAAGTATAGACCACTAAAATATATGTATTTATATAAATTCGATTCACTTATTGTAAAAATATCATATTTACGAGAACTTTCTTCTTTTTTAAAATCGGTTAAAAGTACTCAAACTAAGCAATACCAGGTACACGAATACTGAATTCCACAAATAATTAAATAATTAATTAATTATTATTCTTACATATTTCTAAGCAGAAATTATAAATCTAAGTAGCATTTTTTAAAGAACCTACGATCTTTGCCCTAAACTACAGTTCCAATAAAAAATTATCACTATACCCAGATATATTATACAAATAAATAGAAAACCTACTAATTCTAATCACTCACTATAGTGAGCGAGCGTTGTAACTTATAGTTATCTATGGAAATTTGTGGTAACAACCTGTATATCTAAAATCTTGCTTAAAATAGCAATAAACTATCGAGGGAGGGTCCCGATTAAACATCGATTGGAGAACATTAAATCGGCGTGCAGCCCCGTGATGCCACGTGGCATTAAATGGTTTTTGGTAAAATTAAACTTTATTTTAACTATTACGTTAGTTACGGGTTCAGACATTACTTTTGGACGTTGACGATGATAATCATGAAAAATTATACTTATAGTTAAACTAGCCTAAAAATAATTTCTTCTCATATACACGCTTTACTGTATGAACAGAGAGTTTGGTAGCTTTTTGTTTTCTTCATTTTCCGTCTGCATTCAGATCGGAAAATATAATCTTTTACAGCTTAGGTTTTGAACCTACAACCTTTGACGAGTTACAATAATCACAATTGGTATTATTACTTTAATAATAAACATACATCTACTGTGGATAATAATCATAAATTAAAAAAACACGCGTATGATTAACTATAATGTATGGGAGTAAAAGAATTGAAATGTTATCTAACTTAAAGATTTTTCTAATTACCCTTGAGCAGTTCCAATATATGTATATATATGTAGTACACTTCCCGACTCCCAACATATTATTATCGGCTCGAAAGTATCAAAACAAATATATTTTAAGCCAGATTACGTGCACTAATAAAATCAAATCATATCGTTATTAGACTATTAAAAGCATATAAAAATTAACTTTAGATTAGACTTATGGTGACAATATAATATAATTGGTTAGAAATAAAGGTAATAAAGACATGATAATTTAGAGTACGTACAAATATTTTTTGAGAATTAAGACAAAGATTTAACTTCAATTCGATGGTAATGAGAATATGATATCGTATATATATGTATATATATGTAGTACACTTCCCGACTCCCAACATATTATTATCGGCTCGAAAGTATCAAAACAAATATATTTTAAGCCAGATTACGTGCACTAATAAAATCAAATCATATCGTTATTAGACTATTAAAAGCATATAAAAATTAACTTTAGATTAGACTTATGGTGACAATATAATATAATTGGTTAGAAATAAAGGTAATAAAGACATGATAATTTAGAGTACGTACAAATATTTTTTGAGAATTAAGACAAAGATTTAACTTCAATTCGATGGTAATGAGAATATGATATCGTATATATATGTATATATATGTAGTACACTTCCCGACTCCCAACATATTATTATCGGCTCGAAAGTATCAAAACAAATATATTTTAAGCCAGATTACGTGCATCGGTGTTTCCGTCCGATTATAATATGGGTGTCTTCAAGGCAAGAGTGAATAGGTGGCTACTGAATTAGTGCGAATTACCATCAACGACTGCGTTACCACTTACCATCAGGTGGAACGTAGTCAAGCACTAATTCTGAATAGTATAAAAAAAAAAAAATAAGTTAAAAATACGTCTAGTAATATTATTTTTAATACTTCACTCGTATCTACATAAATATGCAATAAAACGATAAAATTCAACGAATTATAAATTATGAATGGTCTTATTAAAGGAAATTCAGCAACCATTCTAAAATGAGTCAACCTAAATAGCGCCCTCTGCTAATTATAGTCCGATTTAAAAATTACAATAACGCACAGCCCCCAGCCGTAGGGTCGGTAGATTAACTTCGAACCGTCTCACCAGGTGGCTTGCTTCGTTCGATCCATTAAGTTAATATATCATGTGCCTCCCCAAATCTATACGGTTCCAGGTGAATTAATTCAATTACAATAAATAAGGTCACATAATATTTTTAAATTCTTGTTTGCTTGCTTTGTTTTATGTTAGCTTTAAAGAGGGATATTTGTTATAGTTATTAAGAGTTTATCTATTATTTCTTTTCATTTTGTTTATTGAAAATTGATGCTGGAAAATTTTAGAACTTTACTTTTTATGATTATGTTTATCTAAAATATATCGTAATACTAGTGGTTTACCCTTGCTTCACTTGGATACATCCTTAACTGGCTATCTGTTATTTTGTTGTTTATCTCAAATGTTACTCTAGGTCATAGTTTATTTTACTAAATTCCGTCCAACTGTTTTAGAAGAAACATACATACTCACATACATATACATACACATACATATATGTATACATACATACATAAACATACACAAACATTCGCAATTATAACAATTACTCTGACATTTATTAGCAATTTTCAATATGTTTGTATTTTTTATTGGAAACATGCTATGTATTTTAGTAATGAAATGTAATATAAATCCTATACCATTTTTTGTAAACAGAAAAATTCTGAACGCAAGACTATCATCAATCACCAAAAACATAACTAAGTAAAAACTGGCCAAAACAATCGCGTATCAACAAAACATTGCGGCTCCATAGCAACTACCCCTGAACGAGGAACAAAAAGCAATTACGAAACAAATCATCCTCTGACATTTAATGCCATCGCAATATGTTCGAACCCACATTCGGCAACTAGAACCCCATTTTTACGTTCATAAAACTCAGGGTATATTTTTCTACGTGTATGAATCATTAACATGTTATTCCAAAAGTAGGGGACCCAGAGTGGTGCCTAGCGCAACCCCATTGATTATCAATTAGTTTTCTGCTTGCATCGTTTATTGTCGGCGCATTATCCACACTATTTACACGACTCTTTGTTATACGACGTGTTAAAATTCATAATTTTATCTCTTCAATTCAAAATCGACTGTATTTTAGAAGGTTAAAGCCGAAAATAGTATTCGATTGCTACAAAATTAATATGTCCATCTTCGTTACAGATGATTCTTTAATGATCGGTTTCGAATCGATTTTAGGGCCATCGATGGTTTATTGATTTACGGTTCAATTGTGACTTGCTCTTTTTACATTAATGAATAGATTAAGCTAGTTATCAAATCATTATCTTGTTATTCTTTATTAATAGTTTTGATTATCTTGATTATAAATATTGTTCATACTTATGTTTGTATATCTATACTATTAGTAATAGTTATAGTAAAATATTATTGAAAATGTTATTGTAAAATTTCTAACATGATTACCACTTACGGTGAAGGAAAACATCGTGAAGAAACCTATATGCCTGATAAAACTTAGCAAGTTTTCTAAAGATATGTGCAATCCGCCAATCCGCACTTAGCCAGCTTGGTGGACTATGGCCTGATACCCCCTCGTATTGAAGGGAAAGCCGTGCTTAGCAGTGGGACGTTAAAAAGGACCGAATAAAGAATTATATACAATATATTTATTTATTAGGGATTCACAAGATGACTTTATTAGACAGTTTCATGATAAATGAAACTACAACATTAACTGTTACATTTAAAAAGAAAGCTTATTTTTATGTAAATACATCTGTTAGGTAATTTCTGAAATATTTCAAGTCTCTAAAGACTATATCTAACAAATCGCCACTATATTTTTTTCTATATAAGTTTAAAAACGCAATTATTATTTTTTTACTTTCATTTGAAGATATGCAATAGATATAATATGTTAACGAGATATTTATCTGAGAATATTTTTCGGTTCCAGTCAGATATAGTCCATCAATCAGTGTACGAGCTCGTACATTCAGAAGATCGGGAGGAACTTCAGAGGCAGTTGTTATGGAACTCCTTCTTACCTCCAGATGTCAATAACTTAACACTACAAGATGTGCTGAGATCTGAAAGGGCGCATCTCCTAGAAAGAAGTTTTACAGTTCGATTTAGATGTTTATTAGATAATACTTCGGGGTTTTTGGTAAGTGGTTGTAGTACTACCTAAATTGAAAATTGCTGGTGAAAAAATGAAATGACACAGAATATGTATAGTTATGATATATTCACAGGTTCATTGTGATTTAATATCATAAAACCCCTTTGCCTTATAAATTCCAAATAACCTTACTATTATTATTTAAGAAACATCATCCACTTCAAGTGATTAATATTCAATTCATTTTGAGTAAAAAAAATACAGTTTTTACTTATTGATAATAAATATAGTAAAGATTTTTTTAGTCAACTTGTAAATATTAACATAACACAAAATTTCTTTTTATTTTTTCTAGAGGTTAGATATCAGAGGTAGAATAAAAGTGCTACATGGGCAGAATAAGAAAACTGAAGACCCACCACTCGCGCTCTTCGCAATATGCGCGCCATTCGGCCCTCCAAGCCTCTTAGAGATACCACAGAAGGAAGTCATGTTCAAAAGCAAACACAAACTTGATCTGTCTTTAGTTTCTATGGACCAAAGGTAATTATTAACATAATAATTAATTGTAACAATACTACCTAATAATTGGCATTTTAAATAAAACGGTCTTTAACAGTGATCATGATCGCTGTAAACACCGAGAACTATAAAAATCAAAATAAATCTGCCAAAAAATCCGAAAAGGTTTACTGAAGAAACAGATGTCTAGTGCGAAAAAAACTTTAAAAAAATCAAATTGGTGAAAAATTCATCAATAGACAACATCAATGTCACTCTAAGAAATAAAAACACTTTTTTTTGAAAATTATTTTTTTATATTGTTTTAATTTACCTTAACCTGTAATCGAACCAAAGACATCTTCAATAAGAGCACACCCCCTGCTCAAAACCCGTGATTTTTTATAGCTTACAAATATTACAAATATTCCCGCGTCGGTGTGCTTATCCCTTTTAAACCAGTAATTTAAACCGATAACTATCAATAAATTCATTTGTTACGCCGTACGTTTATCAATTATACATTTTGTATGGAACATGGGATTTTTTCATTCCATATCCGCATTGTTCTCAAGGATGGAGCTCATGGTTTTATTTTTATAATTTAAGACTTGAAATTAAAAGCAAACCCATAGAATCATGTGAACGATATTTTTATGGAGAATTCTGTTAGAATAATACGAAAATGTAAAAACCAATAAAAGGCCGATTGAACATAAAATAATGAAATAGTTAATTTTTTTAGTTTTTATAATGTCTCAGATTGTATTTTAGACATACAAGCTTTTATATGAACTAATTTTATTTTTTATGAACAGCTTCAGTCAATATTATAACTAATTCTGCTTCCTAAATGAATAAATCACAATAATTTTTAAATATTTTAAGATAGCATTGTACTATTACGACTAAGAAATACTTTAGAAAAAATTATTAAAAATGTTAATTATTGTATTTCCAGGGGTAAAATGCTGCTAGGCTACACGGACGCAGAACTAGCTAACATGGGTGGTTACGACCTAGTGCATTACGACGACCTGGCGTACGTCGCAAGCGCCCACCAAGAATGTAAGTATTCAAAGATAATTAATTATTATTAATTTGTACAATTTGTAGTTATAAGCTTTTGTGTCTATTAAATTAGGGGCCTTTTAACGCGCTATCGAAACGCACTTCTCACACGCTTGTATCTGCAATACGAACCGTAAGTAATCTACAATTTTTCAGTATACCAGCGCAGAATATGCAGTATAGGTAGGTGCGAATATAATTATGACATGCGCGTCGACACTCTAAGAAAGCGTGGTGTGCATAGGCTTTAGATGAACCGGGATAAAAAGTAGCTTATGTTACACTCCGTCTTATAAACAGGCTATATGCAATAAAATCTATTTATTGCTATGTTGTCATGTGAAAAGAAAAAAATTATTATTAAGACGATTAACGATATGAATTTTTCCCTGAGCCAAGTTTTCTATAACGATATCGCTAATCTTCACATATAATAAAATTGTAACTAAGTCGAATCTATACATTAATTATTTTTTGGAAAATCTAATTGAAATAGACATTATTATCGATACAGAGTCCGATTCTATAGTTTTTAGAATTTTTGTCTGTCGGTCTGTCTGTCTGTTACCGCATCACGAGAAAACCACTGGACAGATTTTGATGCAATTTGGTATGATGATAGCTGGTTATCCGGGTCAACATTTAGGATACTTTTTACCGCGGTAAAATATCTCATTTCTGAGATAAAATACAAAAACTGCATTGTAAGAGTATACTAATATGTAAAACCTAAGAATTTGGTTTTTGGTCATTTGGACGCGGGCGGAGCCGCGGGCAATGCTAGTGGAAATATAAATTAGGTAAAAAGATGACACTTTGTAACTAAATTATTTTAGCGATAATTATAACGTAATAATCAATACTGAGATAGACCCGTACTCACATCTTATTTTTCTATGAACGATAACCGCGTAAGAGATATTTTTTGTCTTAAAGCAGTGACATAATAATGAAAATTATCCAGATGAATATACTGACCCTTCTAAATATTCTATATATACCTTTATCGTAAATCATTTTTCAGCTCGAATTCAATACTATTCTTGATTATTTCTATTATTATTTACAGTATTAAAAACTGGGGCATCAGGGATGATCGCGTATCGCTTCCAAACAAAGGACGGGCAGTGGCAGTGGCTTCAAACCTCATCGAGACTCGTGTATAAGAACTCAAAGCCCGACTTTGTAATCAGCACTCACAGACCTCTCATGTAAGTTCTGAAGAATTATCGTTTACTATTATAATAAAAAAAAAACATTTAAAAAAATCATTTCTTAACTATATATTTTTAAGACTATATCTTCCAGAACATTCTTTTAATTTACTTCTCTCTATCTTCAATAATAATAATGCAATAAATAAAGCTTCTACCTACGAGTACAACAAAATTATCAACTTTTTACATTGCACTATGATTATTCTTAATTTAATAACGATCTAGTACTTCTTTCATTTACAGGGAAGAAGAGGGGCGAGATCTCCTCGGAAAACGCACCATGGATTTCAAAGTCAGCTACCTCGACACTGGCCTAACCAGTCTGTACTTCTCCGAAACGGAACAACTGTCTTGCGACTCCAATGCAGCTCCTCCTCGAGCAGCTCGTCGGTACAAGACTCAGCTACGAGATTTCCTATCCACATGTCGGAATAAACGACGTGTACCCCCCACCCCTGCTCCTCCCCCGGTCGACTATATACCAGCTGATGCTGTAGCAGCAGCGTACACTAATCTCAATGGAGCGTACACTGCGCCCTACGGGGAATACCCTCCGACCCCTGCGTTACATTACGCCCCTCCCTTAGACGATCGATTCCTAACGACCGATAATCTCTTCCAATACAAGCCCTTATCCTACCACTATACTTACCCCCCAAATGGTTTCCTCGAACCCGCTCCACCGGGATACGAAGTACCCCCTTATCATAGACCTCCATCCCGGGAATATACGTATGTGGACAGTAGATACATGAGTCCGGTAGCAGAGAGGAGGTCTCCAAGTGTGGTTGGGCCTAGTCCAGCTGGGTCGAGTGGGTCGGCTGAACAGGATAGGATGCAGGCAGAGATGCCGCGGCAGACGGTCCTCATGTGGGGCGCGGGAGGGACAGCGCAGGAGGTCCCCGTGGAGTACTCTCCCCCACAGGTTTGGAGATACCCCTCCCACTACCACACTGCTGAAGCGACTCAATGAACGTAGAATATAGATTTTTGTGCAATATCGTACCGAATGATATCGCATGTGATGTAACTACAATATTTATTTATCATGTACCCTATTTTTACCATTTATGAAAAAAGTTGTATTTTCCAATAAAAAATTTAAAATAAGAATTTAATTCAATTCTTACCATTTATGAAAAATAATACTATTTATTTATCAATTGTATGCAAAAAATAAAAAAATTAAAGATGTTTGTTTTATTAGTAGTTTGTTTACTTGCGATATCATTCTCATGATACGAAAAGTCCGCTAGTTCAGGACTCAGGGCGTTAACATACCGCCACCAAAGACGATCGCCCTTCCAATCCGAATTTGTTTTTTTTAATAATTTACTATATAATTATCATTGAAAAGGATTCTCGTCCTTCGCACACTTTCAAATTTTAACTGCACCATTCGATGCAGCTTAACTTTTTCGTTAAATAAATGTTTATTATCAACGATGCCTCGCTCAATGATTTCATGTCTTTATAAGTTATTTTTATGAGAAATTATGGTAAATAAGAAAAAACCGAATGCCAGTGCTAATTTTTTAAGTAAAATCTTTCACATATTCTTTATATTGAATTTAACAAAGACGAAGAACGCAATCTCGGAGAAATACCCATCAACGATGTAGTAATTAAGTATGATTTTAATAATAAGATTTAATAGTTTCTCATGAAAATAATAAATCTTTCAAACGAACTTCCATTACGAACTGTATATAATTTCGTGTATAATAAAGTGAAATATCCAAAAATAATAAAATAAAATAGTTTAAATTAGCTTATCATTTACACGCAATAAGTTGGGTGTGATGTAAATATTTATTTTAATTTTAGTGAGCTTAAGCTTGGTTTTCGAGTCTGGTTCGTGATCGCTTATACATTTTTATATTGAAAGTAAACGAAGGAGATCGACTGGATAATGTACTATTAGGAGAATTCTCGACCATCTTGCAATAAAATTTTGTTTCAAATTATAAAAAAAAGTAACATTTTTATTAGTTATTTTATTTATAAAATATTATTGGAACTGTGAAAGTAGCTAAAATAAAATACTAGTTGTTGTTCTTCGTTTTCTTGTATGAAAAAATGAATCATTTTAAATATTAGTGTAAAGAGTAAACATATCAATATTGTAAGAGCATGCATTATATAATTTACACTTGGATACATTTGTCCCTATAAATAATAAACTTTATAAAACTTGGAATTATAAAAAATATTAATAAAGAAACATTTATAATAACAAAAAAAATACTACTTTTCATAATTTGTCGTATAAATAAATACATTTAGTTCACATATTTCAAATAAGGACCTCTATACTTATAAAAGTTTTAGCAATATATAAATATAGGTAATATTTCATATATATATATATATAAAAATGAATCCCTATTTCACTTGGTTACGCCATCACGCGTGAACGGCTGGACCGAAATTGAAAAATTAACGAAAAAAAATTAAAATGCATATGGCTAACGCTGGCTAATAACTATTTATATCTATTTAAAACGTACCTAGCGACAAACCCGAGCGAAGCGAGGGTGAGCCGCTAGTCCCGCTAATAAATATTACCTGATAGATAATCAAATCCGCAACTGAAGTATGTACTCACTAAGTAGGTACTACAATTAGCAATTTAATTAAAGCAAAAAAAAAGTCATTTTTTATTATAACTGACTAAATATGTATTACTTTTGAAAAATTTCATATTTGAATATTAAAAGTTTAATATTTATAGGGACGATACACACTGCCATGCCAACGCGATCTAGCACCTGTATATACACAGTCGCGTGCCTTTCCCATAGTGTAGACTAACTTATATCATTGTGCTTCAGTGAGCGGTTGGCAGGGCATCGCGTCGAACGATCTTCCGACGTCGGTAGATTAAGATTAGTTAAGGTTTTATTGTTCGAAGAGCACTTTTTGGAATAATATCAATTATATCGAAAATAATTAGTTACGGAAACTTTGGAAACATTTCGAGGAAAGTTATTTCTTGTGGAAAAATTAAAACTGAAAGAGTTGTTTTACAATATTTCATTATGTTCTAATATTTAACAGTGATAAACTGGAAATAAAATATATGTATATAATATGTTGTAGTACATATTTTTGTAAGATTTACCAACTTTGAAAAAAGTAGTTACATATTATTTAAAGTCATTGATATATAAAATTTCCTAATAAATATCTCTTCATAAAGTGGCGTCCACATGTGACGTTAAGTCAAACCAAAGACTAAAATTCAAAGTTCTAATTGTCTAAACACAAATTCGAACTTATGCACACCACATAAAGTACTTTTTTAAACCAAACAACGTGCGTTTGAAAAAACTGCATAATTTCGAATTATGTTCATCTTTTCGAAGGCACTCTGGGAATCTAATTGTATATCTCGAGTTTTTATATATCAATGTTTAATATATAATTATTTTTGGTAAATATTTTTTTATAATAAATACAAATGAATGCCAATCAGATCACAGTGCTCTTCGTAATAAAATTTCGTCTTCGCATTGTATATTAGGAATTGTATTGTCCATACATACGGGTTAACCGATTAGTTTTTTATAATAAATCGAGTCATTTAAGCGAATTTATCTTCCACTGCGAGTTCCATTGAAAAATTATTTATAAATTTGACCTATCGTAGCAATAAGGTGCATAAAGTTTGAAACACTTGTTCACACCAAAATAAAGAACCTTTGTTATAATGCTAGGTCCTTATTTATATATTTCTATCAGAACTTATAAGGCACGTTTTAAAATCGCAATATATTCCTCTCGTGTGGACCTAGCCTTATGTTGTCACAGAGCAATGAATTCAAAACGAAATGTTAAAACTCTCCACATTTTTTAACACAGTTTTTTATATTTATAACGAGTTTCACTTAAAATTTGAATTTGTAAATAAATAATTAGGTTAGATGCTTTAACTATTATTATATATACTATTGATTGATTAATCGTAATTATTTAATTGAATATATAGTTAAGATGAAGATATCGAGACAGTCCCTGTATTTATTTTAGTATAGCATAATTATGTAATTAAAAGAAAATCAAATAAATTTTTTCATGCCACTGATTTTTCTGAGTTTTTTTTTCTTTTTTCATTACTTTTAAATAATCTTTGCTAATGATAATTTATCCTTTCACGGGGATATTGTTAAGCTTCTTCATAAGATTAATGTGGAATATTTCAAAAAGTACTTTAGAGCCAGATATTTAATTTAACTAAGTAGATGTAGATTGTGGGTACAAGGTTGTTTAAATATCATACCTATAGTAGGTACTTAATTAAGGTAGCTCCTATCTTTAAGCTATCCATACTAATACTAATATTATAAATGTGAAAGTGTGTATGTTTGTTTGTTTTTTTGTTCTTCTTTTACGTCGAAACGGAGTGACGGGTTGGCGTGATTTTTTGTGTGGAGATAGTTAGAGGACTAGAGACATAGGCTACTTTATACCGCGGGAGCTTTGCTAATTGCCACAGGAAACCACGTTATAATGCAATCCAAAAAAAATATTTATGATCAGAATTACTTAAAACTTGATATTAATAAAATAAAATTAAATAAATATGTGTCTTAGCATTTTTCGAAATTCATCATATGATACTACCTTTTATTCTATGAAATATATTATGATATATTATTAGATATTCTATGAAACTACCTTTATTGAGATTTTTTTGTAGTTTTAGCGCGAGCGAAGCCGCGGGTTCTGCTAGTACATATTTACATACATACATACATACATACATACATATTACATAGCTAGACTGGCCGCCGTCGCCGAAGTCAGTCGGGAGGTAGGTCATTATTATTATAATAACAAAATTGTGAAAAATATCTGAACAATAGCTAATATCAATATTTAATTTATGCTATAATCGAATCAGCTACTTACGTTTAAACATATTGGTAAAACACAATATGCTCTACTTTGCCGTCTCTATGAAAACGCCGATCTAAGAAGAGAGTCTGAATATATATTTTTTTTAAATATTCCTGAGAATAATAACTTGAATAAAACTTCAACTTTAATATAAGCGATTTAATTACCAATTTTCAACAACTTAAATAAAAATTTATAAAAATTGTTAGTATATTATACTAGCATTGCTCGCGGCTCCGCCCGCGTTCAGATGAACAAAAACCAAATTTTTAGGTTTTACATATTAGTATACTCTTACCATGCAGTTTTTGTATTTTTTCTCAGAAATGAGATATTTTCCCGCGATAAAAAGTATCCTATATGTTGACTCGGATAACAAGCTATCATCATACCAAATTTCATCAAAATCCCTCCAGTGGTTTTTCCGTGATGCGGTAACAGACAGACAAAAATTCTAAAAACTATAGATTCGGCCTCTGTATCGATAATAAATAATAATGTGTATTTCAATAAAATTTTCCAAAAAATATTTAATGTACAGATTTGACTTAGAATTTTATTATATGTATAGTTTTCTATACATATATTTTTTTAAACATAGGTAGGTAAAGGTTTTTAGATGTTACTAAATAAACAAGTAGCGCCATCTATTATAATTTAATTCAAGTATACTTCAACGCGCGACGTCGACCTTAATATTGTATTGAACTTAAAAGAAATTTTCAGATCTAAAGATAGATGGCGCTGATCATCTTTAAAATATAATTTTATTTTAAAGTGTCGGTAACCTATCAATTTAAAGGCTACAAAGATAATTTTATTTATTTAAATGGTAGAAAAACACCTTTCGCGGAGGAAAGAATGCGCGTTGTATTGTATGTATACAAAAAAAAATTAGACCTGTACTGTGTTAGTAAACATTTATATTGATACTTAGTATACTTTATTTCATTACAGAATATCTAATATAAGTAATATTTAAATTGCAATTATTAAATATTTTTGCGATTTTGCAACAAGCAAACTAATTTTGTATCAAATGACTGAAATATCGTATAGATTTTCTTTACTAAAATATACATATATATACATCGTCTATACATATAATGAAATTCGGAGTCGATTCTGTATATTAAATATTTTTTGGAAATTTTTATTGAAATAATCATTATTATCGATGCAGAGGCCAGATCTACAGTTTTTAGAATTTTTATCTGTCTGGGAACGAATTTCGAGAAAACAACTGGGATATCTTGATGAAATTTAATATGCCGACATATAGGACATATAATAGGATACTTTACTTTTTACTAATATCCCATCTCTAAGAAATCCATACTAACCGTTAAAACGTCTAGTCACTGAGTCGCTAGTTCATAAAAAAATCCCTTAAAATAAAAATCCAAAAACTTTGTCTTTTATTTTATATTTCAATTTTTATTTTTATATTTTATTAATTTTATATGTTATTTTAGTTATTACAGCTGTCATATTTTCTTGACCTAGTTTTATTTACCCGAGTACAGTCTGTCTGTCTGTCTGTCAGAGAAACGAAGTCTTGCCCTTGATCATAGTTGTTGTATTAAATAAAAAAATATATATTAACTTTTAACTAACACTCATTATTGGCGAAGCCATTTTAAGTATTAATATCTAAGTATCATTTCATCCAAATCCAGCCGTTTTAGCGTGATAGAGTAACAAATATACACACATACAAACATTCACGTTTATAATAGTACATAGTTTGAAGAAATTTATATAACCGAGTAATTACATATATTATATAACTTTATTCGTAGATAATACCTTTAACTTTCTCAACAAATAAATAAAGAAATATTTTCTTTCAATTATAAATATCGTGTGAAATCGTTACAAATAACATAAGTGGCAACGAAAGCCTACAAAATAATTGAGTATCATATTACAATAAATCCCGTGTCGAAGCAAATCACGTAAGAAATCGAACTTTAGCCGTGAAATAAATATAAAAAAACATAATCGTTTGAAATTCTGTCTCGTGAATGAAACAGGTTTTTTTACTTTTACTATCTAAAAAGCCTTCCCTTGTTTGATGTTTAGACTATACTCGTATGAACTTTTCATATAGTTTTATGGTTTGGCCATGGTTTTTCTTTATTAATCGTTGAGTATATTTTTTGAAAGTTAAAAAGAAATGTGGTAACAAATAATAAACAGAAACTAATCTTTACAAATTTTGACCTATTTTACCTTTTACAATTATTAATTTTATTTAGACCAGTAGGTACCTTGTCTCACTTAATCATTTCCAACATGATTACATAACACTTGTTAATTCGATGAAATAATATATCGTGAGGAAACCTGCATATCTGAGAGAATCTAGCAAGTTTTCGAGATACATGTGCAGTCCGCCAACCCGCACTTGGCCAGCGTGGTGGACTACGGCCTGATGCCCCTCGTATTGAACGGAGGTCTATATCTAACAGTAGAACATTAAAAGGGGCTGAATATATTTTATTCCGTTCTATGTCTTTTTTCTGTGATATATTTTTTCAATCGATCCATCGATTTAACCGATCTTTATGATTCTACTTTATACTACTTAACTTATTTTATACTTTATTTATTTATTTTATAGTAAAACTACATTAAAAATCTATATTTTCAAGAAAAACGAAAACTGACTTTTTGTTACGTTGGTGTAATTTTTTAATTAAAAAGTACTGAATAGGTACTTATTACGTTATGAATGAAAATAAATTAAATTTTAAACATAAATTCCTTAGCAAACCCGTCCATTGACTATTTTATACGTATAAGACCTCGTTTGACAAAAAAAACAATTTGCAAATCCTATAAAGTACATATAATCTATGATAACACTTTTGAAGTTTAACATGACTTAACTCACATATTAGAGCTTTCAAAGGACAAATCTTCACATGAAAATAAACTAATTTAAATAAGCTTAGCACAATATTTTAGAAAGAAATATCTTTATAACACACATACTATATACTATTAATAATCGTTCACGCCAAGTGTTAAAAATATTTTTTGAAATAACAAATTGTACCTTACATACAAAAATAAATATTTTAATTTTAACGTAGAAAATTAGACTAGAGTAGAGATCGTAGAGTTAATATTTAAAAAAAATAACAAGACTGCTGGAGACTTTGTTTATAATCTTTAAAAACATACTTCTTGGTACTAGATAAGTATAGAAAGTGATAAATTCTGACCCAGGAAATAAACCATACTTAGATAATCCAGACTTAATCCTGTATAATCTATTTCAACTGCCTTAAATTATATAACAAAACAAATAATTTGTCGCTTTCAAACGTTACCTAACGGCCCTATGGTAATCTGAACGAATGTCACTAGCACCATGGATGGAGTCAAGCTTGTATATTGTTTGTAGAATTAATAAATGCAGATGATGTGAGAGCGCACGCGCAGCCCGTGAAAATTATATACAGAGTTGTTAAAACCATCTCCATTTTTTTTAAATTGAAATAATTGGACTATTATTATGTTTATATGTATATGTGGATAAAAAAATATATGTATGTGTGTATGTTTGAAAGGTAGATGTACATAAAAATGTACTTCTTTACGATGAAAGGGCTGGACGGATTTGATTGAAATTTACAACACCGACAATGACTTAAACAAAAACATAGACTACTATTAGGTCCTTGAGCGAAGCGATGGTAAATCGATAATCTGTATAAATATTATAAATGTGAAAGTTTGTATGGACGTTTGTTACTTTTTCACGCCTGAACAGCTGAATGGATCTGGATGAAATTTGGCACAAAGATAGATTATAGTCTGTAATAACACATAGGCTACTTTTTATCCCGGAAAATGTACGGTTCCAGTGGGATATAAAACTATTAAGATATGTGCAAGATAATTTTAATCTTTTCAGAATATTCGAGGAATGAAGCTAAAGGCATAATTTAATTAGCCTCGTGTACTGACATTATCGTAACTTCACCTAAGAATTTGGGGAATTTTGGATTTTTTCTAGTTATTCTTTATTAGAGCAAAACTGTCACTTATCTAAATTAAAAAAAACAACAAAATATAAAGCTTACTCATATTTAACAAAAGGTATAACAAGACATCTTATATATATATATATGAACACCAAAATGATGTATGTAATTATAAATTAATAAAAAAAATTGTTCTTATTTAACTTTGAATAAAGTATAAATAACTAAAATAAAATAAAAAAACATAAGAAACAAAATGGTAATAACAGCTCTATAAACATATTTCATACTTCAACGCACGCCGAGTATCTGAGACACGCATCACTATCTAGCGAACTTTCGAGCGATTCCAACGTCTATATGTTATATTAAATTTAATTTATTAAATTTAATCTTATAATTTCTTATGTTTTTGTGATTTTTCATCCAATTTATACTCGTGATCTATCGCCATGCAACTGACCGACGGGGTGTGCTATTTATTATTTACGGTAAGAATTTGTTTTATATATATACTAGCGACTCACTCCGCTCGGGTTCGTCCCTTGGCACGTTGTAACTTTTAGTATAGATTTCTCAGAGATGAGATATTTTCCCGCAGTAAAAAATATCTTATATATTGATTCAGATAACCAGCTATCATCATACTCAATTTCATCAAAATCTGTCTAGTGATTTTCTCATGGTGCGTTTTTTTCCTCTGTATCGATAATAACGATTATTTCAATAAGATTTTCCAAAAAAATATTTCATGTACTGATTCATAATTAAATTCTAACTGAACCAGTTAGAATTTTATTATATGTATAGATTTGAAGACCGATTTCACAAAAGAGGATATCCTCAGTATATCAAATATAAACAGTCAACACACAGACAAAACATATACCCGACATGTTTGTTTGTTTATAATACACGATATTCAATCTAATTATAAATTGATTTTCAAGACTTATTCTTATTGACTAAGTTATAGTGATTATTTATACAATGTATATTATTCTAAAGTATAAATATTATAATTTTTATAGAGAATAATAGATTCCATTTATAGAAAACTTTATTTAAATTATTATTTAAAAAATAATCTGTAATCTTTATATATATAATTCTTCTGTGAGTGTGTATGTCACTGAACTTCTATCAAACGACTGGACCGATTTTGATGAATTTTTTTGTGTGTGTTCAAGGGGATCTGGGAATGGTTTAGATTCACATTTTTTTAATAGAAAATAATATATTAAAAAAAGTTTGAAATTTTCAAATTAAAGACGTGTAGACAGGACAACGTCTGTCGGGTCCGCTAGTATATTTATATTACGAAACATAGAGTATGGAATACCTAGCATAGTACATATTATGCTCTACGTACAGACGTAAATAACTTTTTCACTTATTTCTTAAACGTTCCGTCTTAAGTCTAAAGCTTTTAAATAGCTTTTGAGATTTTTAAACCCTAAGAAAAAATATTACAATATTAATAAATTTTAAATAAATAATCTAAAGAATAACTTAGACCGACAATTATTAATTAGAATTTATTTAAATTAGCGAATTCCATACGAAAATAATGATAAATTTTCATATACAAACAAGGATGCATACCGCATATTTTATCATTTCATAGTGCTTTGAACGTAACCGCGAGCTTACGATATGCCGATAAACTTTCTACAATTAACAGAAAAGTGAGGGTTTTTATTATTTTCCACATTTATTCAAATTGTTAAACCATCTGGCACAGTGGCAGCGTAGCTAAATGAATACTCAGACTTACTGAAGTAAGCATGTTCAATTCTTAGATACAGCATGTTTTTAGTGAAATGCAGATACTCGTATTTATGTTATTCCTATTAAAGTGAAAATTTTGTATTCATAAAATTCGTTATCATTTTTCTTTAGTCAATTTCATTATTTGCGTCCTTTAGGAAGTTTATTGCTATTATTAATATCAGATAACTGTAATAGCCTCAGATAGAAGACAAAAACGCGATCTCTGGTAAACCACAAGGACCGGGATTTCCAAGATTTTTATATGGGAATCACTTTCAACATGTCTATTCCCATTCTATCAGTCAATACTCTACGCTCTATATTAGATGTCAGACTAATATTTTTAACACTTTTTTTATAAGTACATTTTATGTAACCAGTTACAAATATTTATGGCGAACCACACAAACCTTTAATTATACTAACAAACTATGCTGTGAAAATTTTCCAAACCACAAAAATACCTTGATTCATTTTCGTAAATTGTATCATATTAAAATTGCTGTAATAAAATTGTAAAAGATAACGCTTTTCGAAAATAGTGATATTTTCAATACTAATCATTTATATATATAATAAAATTCTAACTGAGCCGAATCTGTACATTAAATATTTTTTGGAAAATCTAATTGAAATAGACATTATTATCGATACAGAGTCCGAATCTATAGTTTTTAGAATTTTTGTCGGTCTGTCTGTTACCGCATCACGAGAAAACCACTGGAGGGATTTTGATGAAATTTAGTATAATGATAGCTGGTTATCCGGGTCAACATATAAGGTACTTTTTACCGCGGGAAAATATCTCATTTCTGAGAAAAAATACAAAAAGTGTAATGTAAGTGTTATACTAATATGTAAAACCTAAGTATTTGGTTTTTGGTCATTTGAACGCGGGCGGAGCCGCGGGCAGTGCTAGTAAATATATAAGGATGTGTTTTATTTGCCCTTATTTTACGAAGGAAGGCGTCGACGTGAATTTTTGTATACAATTAACTTACAAGCCATCTCTACCTTTCTAATTTAGTAAATTATTTATATTAAATACAAAATTATTTAGAGACTAATACTTAATAGTTCTAAATTTTTAATTTCCATAAGTAAATATATTATGATAATAAGATTTATTTGTAATGGTTGTAAAAACAAGTATTTAATAGCGTGCCGCGAGTGTGAAGTAAGTAGCACGTACGTACATCATTTATATTAGACTCTTAAATGTTATTTGTTATCTCGTCACTTTTTGTTTGTTTTCATCTTATATTTCTTTAGCAATTTAAAAATTCTTAGCTCATCTATGACTTTCTATGAAATATTTCTATTTTATGATCACACTCGTCCGTTATATTATAGGTAAAAGTCTGTACCTGATTTGTATTACATAAGGGCAAACCAGATCACTAGCTGATATCGATAAATTTTCGCTCGGAGATTCAAAATCAAAGGCAATTATTATAATTAACTACTAAGCAAAACTTATAAAACATATGTGTTTTTTCGAAAAAATATTCCATTTTTTTAAATAAACTAGGTTTTTCTGTGAAGCGGTAACAGACAGACAGACAGACAGACAGTCAGACAGACAGACAAATTGACAATTTTTTTTAAACTATAGATTCGGCTTCTGCATCGATAATAACGTCTATTTCAATAAGATTTTCAAAAATATATTTAACGCACTGATTCGGCTTAGTTACAATTTTATTATATGCTTAGTCATAGACTGATGATAATTTTAATATAACGGTCATATGTTTGTCACGTATCAACACAGAACAGTATATTTTTTTATTATAAAGTTTATAATAAAAAACACATTACACAGTTTTACATTCATAAAATGTGAAACTTTATTTCTAGGAATATTTGGATAATTTTAGCTTTCATTTCTATAAGAAACTCTCTGCCTTTAATCCATCCACGACCGCGGGCACGCCGGCGTTACAGTTAACAATAGATTTCTTAGAAATTTAATTATTTTCTTAGAAATTTACCTGGAGGCGATATTACAATGAAGTTAACAGATTCAATTTCCGTAGCAGATAGAACTATACAAACTATAATGTTCATTCAGTTTTGATAAAGCATTTCATCAGATGAATATGAAACGTTTTAAACGTGAATGTAGCCAGCCCTTTTTAGTGTCCCACAGCTGGACACGGGCCTCCCTTAAATGCCATGCGGATCAGGCCCTAACCTGCCATGCTGGCCAAGTGCTGGTTGGCGGCTTCACGAGTTTCGAAAGATTGTTAGGTTCTCTTAGATATGCGGGTTTCTTAATGATGTTTTCCTTCATTATAAGAAAAGTAGTTATCATGTGGAGTCATATGAAAATTTTATTGAATATTTTTGAATTTTATTAAATAAATTAAACTACACTTAGTAGGTGAATTAAATTAAAATAAAAGTATACTCGTACATAGGAATGATAACAGAGACGAGTCAAGCGACCATACGGACGTAGAGACATGACGAAATTAAAAGTTTTTGACTTTCAACTACAGAACCCTAAAGATGATAGGAAATGTGTCCATTACGCGCGTAGTCGAGTGTAAAGTAGAACAATAATCTAGAACAAATATGAAATGAGATATTAACTTACACATGGACTATTGATATCGTTAGAATACCATAATACTTGCTTTTTATACCTATTTTTAGTTAAAGGGCCTAAATAAGTATTATAAACTTAAAAATCATTTTATTTCTTACTAGCGACTCGTTTTAACTTTTAGTATCGATTTCTCAGAGATGAGATATTTTTCCGCAGTAAAATGTATCCTATATGTTGACCCGGATACCCAGCTATCATCGTAGTGGTGTTTCCGTGATGCGGTAACAGACAGACAGACAGAACAGACCGACAAACAGATAGGCAAAAATTCTAAAAACTATAGATTCGGCCTCTGTATCGATAATAATGTCTATTTCAATAACATTTTCCAAAAAATATTTAATGTACAGATTCGGCTTAGTTACAATTTTATTATATCTATTATATCAAGCGAAGATCAACAGTCGACAATCTACCCCAACGTGCCACCTCATCGCCTTATCGTGGTGGGGGTCTCAGTAGCGTCCGGCAATACAGCCGGACGCAAAGCCAAGAAACGCACTGGGAGGTGGCCCACTTCGGTGGCGGTGTACAACGCGGGTCGCTGCTGGTACTTCTCTGATAGAAGAGTAGAATACTTTATAATATACAGAAAATATCTCATCTCTAAGAAATCTATACTAAACGTTAAAATGTATATAAGGAAGAATCTAAGCAGAGCGAGGGTGAGTCACTAGTTTAAATATTTATATTTTTATCTAAGCTAGCAATATTATGCTGTCATCTTACTTCTACTACAAGATGACAGATACAATAGTTGTAATCGCTCGAATAAACTCTGAGATCTTAATAATATTTCTTTACTCTGTAAAAAAACTAACGAATGTCAATACAGACAATTTTAGAATAATTTACTTATGCACACGCAATGCAACTTGGTTTTCTATTATAAAAACCATAAATTTAAATCTATACAGATAAATAAAATTGAAGTGTCTGTTTGTAATGTCAAAATAACATTTTTTTACTAAATGCATTTGAAAGTATTTACGGTACATATAAGAAAAACACATTTTTTTAATTTTTGTCTGTCTATTTGTTCCGGCTAAACTCCGAAACGGCTGAACCGATTTTGACGGGACTTTCACTGACAAATGGCTGACGTTATAAAGAGTAACTTAGACCACTGTTATTTTAGAAAAAAAATTAGGACTCCACTCAAAAAAACTAAAACAGTCGCTAATTTGTTTTAAATGTCTACAATGTCTTTACCTTTTTTACTAGATAAGTACTAAAGGGGCTCGAATATTTTTCTATAAAAGCCGGTATTAGCCAACTCACGTGGGTTTTTTTTAAGTAGTAGCGTAGATGCGGATGATACTGGTATAAATATATAAATATATATATATATATATATATATATATATATATATATATATATATATATATTGGGACATTAACAGACAGCACTATCTAGTTCCATGGTAAGCTCGTAGCTTGTGTTATGGATACCAGATAGTTGATACACTACACATATATAACTTTAAATATATACATATAATAAATATCAATACCCATGACTAGAGTACATACATTCGTGCTCATCACACAAACGAATTCCCCCAGCGGGACTCGAACTCGTGACCACTGGCACAGCAAGTAGGGTCACTACAAACTGAGCCAAACGTGCCGTCGCGTCGTGTGGTATGTGAAGAGGTCACTACTAACGGTGAATCCCAATAACCTATCTGTGGATCATCTTACTAGAGACAGTCGATAGATATTTAAAGTAATTTCTATAGAGTTTATTTGAATGTCAGAAGATTGTCAGAAGAATCATCGTGACTGAGATAAATAAGAGAAATATGAGAATACTGTTTTGAACAATTATTTGAACACGAGGTAACAGAACTAGTTCAGTTTTAATAGTAGTAGTGATAGCCTTATGTCGATCTTGGCCATCAAATATTCCGTAAATATAACACTTTAGAGCCTATTATTTTTGATATTTTTCATTATATAAGAATTTTCTATCCAAATATACCGGTTTAGTTGTGTGTCGCAAGCTTAAAGTTACTTAAAAATGTATTTTACAAAAAGTAAAAGTGCCGGGATGTTACTAACGCTATTTCTATTGCCTTATTACATAGAAAAATATGATTTTCTAGAAATGTTAGCGATTATATTATATAATTATATATATTTATTATTTTTAATAGATATTTAATTGTTAAATATAAAAACCATCAAAATCTGACTACTTGGTTTAAAGTTATGAACATACATAAAAATATACATACATACGTATAATGTTTTTTTAATATTAATGTACATATATATGTACATAGTATGCCCGCGGCTCGGCCCGCGATCAGATGACCAAAAACCAAATTCTTAGGTTTTACATATTAGTATACTCTTACATTGCAGTTTTTGTATTTTTTCTCAGAAATGAGATATTTTCCCGCGGTAAAAAGTATTCTATATGTTGACCTGGATAACCAGCTATCATCATACCAAATTTCATCAAAATCGGTCCAGTAGTTTTCTCGTGATGCGGTAACACACAGACAGACAGACAGACAGACAAAAATTCTAAAAACTATATTACTATTCTGCCTCTGTATCGATAATAATGTCTATTTCAATTAGGTTTTCCAAAAAATATTTAATGTACAGATTCGGCTTAGTTACAAACTTATTATATATATAGATATATAATGTTTCCTGTTATAGTAGAGCAGTACTAAAATAGATATATTTTGAGATATATATTAATATGTAGAAAATTAGCTTTAAAATTGTTTACTAAACGTTTTACGTAACCATAGAAAGCTAGCCACATACAAAACATAGATTTAAATATAGCCGGATCATATCATAATTCTTAGACCCATAAACTAGGGCTTGAACACTACAATTTAATAGTTTTATAACTTGTAATCAATTTGCACTTTCCTTGCCTTCGATGGTGAAAATGTGCTCAATCATAAGTAACTATTTCTTATTGTTACGATTTGAGGACTTAGCATTGATATAAATTTAATTTCTAACCGGGCATTCTAATATTTATACTAGTTTTTGTCTCCGACTCCACTCGCATAATTTATTTATTTTTGCTCCGCTCTTTATGTTCGTGGCGTGATGTTAGATAAAATAGTACTTCTTTCATCAATAAATAGACATTTTTCTATTGGAAGTGATAGTTCCAGAGTTTAGCGCGTAAGACCCATATAGATATACTTAAAAAGCTTATTATATACTAAATTTGATCCAAATCGTTAGAGCCGTTTCCAAGACACATGAAATAAAATTATATATAACTAGCTTGGGTTCGTCCCTAGTTAAGTTTTATCGGTTAGTATGGAATAGATTATATTATATTACGTGTTTTCCCGTAGGAATGAGATAATCTCCCGCGGTAAAAAGTATCTCCACACAAAAAAACACACCCATCCGTCATTCCGTTTCGACGTGGAAGAACGACAAACAAACAAACAGACACACTTTCTTTATAATATTAGTATGGTAGTACGGATATACAAGAACTGCTTATTTAATATTATAATATAATTGTTAGATAATTGCGTCATTATCGTCATAATGGGACATTCTTGAGAAAGTGAATATTTTTGCCATTCAATCTCACAATTAAGTGAACCAATCTGTTGATAATCGTAGGAATAGTATATTTTTTATTTCAACTTTATTTTATACTAGCGGCTCACCCTCGCTTCGCTCGGGTTCGTCGCTAGGTTCGTTTTAAATATATATATATATATATATATATATATATATATATATATATATATATATATATATATATATAGTTAGTAGCCTTTCGTGAATTTTTCTTATTAAAACCTTCCGTGGACCTTAAGGAATATACGAAAAAAAATTTAGCCGAATTGGTCCAGCCATTCTTGAGTTATGCGCTTACCAACATTCATTTTTATTTATCTAATACTAATATTATAAAGAGGTAAAGTTTGTGAGTTTGTGAGTTTGTGGGTTTGTGAGTTTGTGACGTTGTAGGGGATAATCTCCGGATCTACTCCACCGATTTAGATGAAATTTGGTAAAAAGATAGTTTGAAACCCTGGACACAGGGTACTTTTTATCTCAGAAATCAACCCTTAAGGGGGTGAAAATAGGGATGAAAGTTCGTATTGGGCAGCAACCTAGGGACGAACCCGAGCGAAGCGAGGGTGAGTCGCTAGCATAGATAGAAGAAGATTAACGACTTGCCCTCGGGTTGTGTCACTACATTCCTTTTATTATACATACAGACAAACTTTTGCATGTATAATAAGGGCTCTTAATCGTATGTTAAAAAAGGTAAACAATACATTCTATCTCCAACATAAATGTAATAAAATTTCAAAAATTAATACAATACTAGCGATTTAATAAAAATAGTAATTGCGAGTGAACCTTAGGAGATAGACATATACTATGACGAACTTTTGTGTAGGTCTTTTTAAGGCCTACTATTTTTTTGTATAATTTTCAAATTTCTAAAGACGACTCGGCAGAACCAGTCATTGTTTTCAAAAATAAAAGGTTTTCCTGCATTTAAACGTATCCTCAATGTAGACCCGAGTAATAAGCCAATACACAAAAATTTGTTTATATTACATAACATGCACACAACAGACAAACAGACATACACCCAAAACTTTCAATAACTACAGTTTTGTGTCTATATTCTATACACAATACGTAACTATGATTGTTTTTAAAAAATATTTCAAGTAGTTTTTTTTATTATATATGCATATTTTATGTAAATGTTTAAAGAAATAATTATTATTCTAAGAACCGTACCTCGTATGCGCCCGACCTAGACCTAAGACCCCTGAGGAAAAATGATAATAGCTAGAGAAAGCTTCGAATACTCAAATGCAAATGGAGCAACGGAAAATAAATGAAATCTTTTTGTATGTTAATATACGAGACACACTTATGAAATACCTATGCAAATAAATAGAGAAAGCTTCAAATGGTATTTACAAAAAAATCCTTTATAAACAAACATACTTTTCATAACGCCAAATTTTAGTAACTATGTTGAGCATTTCTCGCATCTCGCGTAAAAGCTCCAAACAACTTAATTAACGTGTTAAATTGTTTTTCCATTCCAAGTTTACATATTTTTTTTGAATAGAGTTGAATAGTTTTTAACTTCGACAAAAATGTTTGTACCTACAGTGCATTTCGATCGTCGTCGTCGTTCCGACTTCAGTTTTTCACTGCTTTCAGTGAAAATCAGTAACAAACATACATACACACGATCGAAATTATAAACCTAAATTTTTCATTTCAGATAACAATAGCAACATCACTCACGCATGCAGATAACCACGCACATGAGCTATCAGAGACGAGGACGGACAGACGAATATCGAAGCGAGATGCCGCCATTTTTATCGATAGCTTCCCAATAGAACCAATCTACAAACACCGGCCAAAAATAATTTATAGAAGAATATCTAAGCAAAGGTATAAAAGCCCAAAGCCTAAGTATGGCCCACCTATATACTATAGAAATAAGTCGAGAAAGCCTATAAAGAAATACAAAAGCAATCCAAAACCGAAATATGGTCCACCTAGCTATAAAAGACGTCCCATGAAACCGAAGTACGGTCCACCTAAGTTAAAATATAAGTCAGTTTATGGACCACCTAAAAAAATACCAGTCAGCTATTTTTCTCAAGAACCTACAGGATTTGGAGAACCTCCTGCAGACGTGGAACCTGATTTTCCAACAAAGCAAAACTTCGGGGAACCTCCATTAGATTCTTATGGTTCTCCTGTTAATGCAGATGCTATAGATCCTTATATACCAGATCAATATTCCCCATCATCATTTTCTGATTCACCAACTTTCGAAAATCTAGACGAAAACTTTGGCCAAGACTTCAGACCTTGGCAAAATTTCCAAGAACAAAATTACAATAATAATATTGCATATTCTAAAAAACGTCCTGTATTCGTTAAACCTGATCCTTATGATACAGATGAAGATTTTGATTTAAATCCTTACTCTAATATTCAAAAGTATCATGAAAATTTCGATGAAGAACGAGAAAGAAAGAGAAGGCCTTATTATTTGAGTGAGACTATTAAATTGAAATCACGAAGACGTAAACCAGCTCCCGAGCTAGATGATGAAGTATTAGTTGGAGGTCGTTATGCAGAACCGCCAGCTAGATTTGTTCCAAAATATCAACAAACCGATTCATTACATTCAGATAACGATGATTTTGAACCATTAAAAGGCTTCATAGATCCTGATGTTGCTATATCAGCAACTATGTCGCCTTACGTAAACTATAAACATAGTAATGTAGCTTTCAGCCCACAGAATTTAAACGATGCATTTAGTATAGTTGATAAGTAATATATGTATGTATTTCATTAGTAAGTAGTTAAGTAATTTATTTTTTCTATTCTATTTTCTTTGGTATTGGTACAAAGACAAGTATGTAGATCTCAAATATATAAAACCTGTTTTTGTATTAAAGTTATATCATACATGAAGCACAATTTTAAAAATTGAATCAGTGTAGTACACTTGTTTGTAATTTTTGAGAGAGCAACAGTAATTAATAATAATAATCAATGCAAAGTAAATAAAAGTAACAGAAGTTCTATGTATTATTTAATTATAACGACAAACCCAATAATTTAAAATTAGTATTACCTAAAACCATATTCCTACATAAGTAAAATGTTAAAACATTTAAATAGCACAAAATCAATAGAAGAAAATGGTGATTTTTTCAAAGTATTGAAAAAGTATTACAAAGAAAAATATCTATCAACTAAAGGATTCAGAAGCTTAATAATGAACCTATTTTATCAAAAATCTTATCTTCAATGTCTTAATAAAACTAAAAAACACAGTACACGTCACGTATCTAAAGTCTAATATTTCTTATACAACATATATTATAGAGCTTTCGTTATCAAATTAATTATAATTAATCCATTTATTGAAAGTATGAGAAAACGTTAAACACGTTTTTATGGATTTTAGTTTACCAACATCATCATCATCAAATCATTCTCGAAATCATGTCAACTACATTTTGATCAAGTCAAGATGTAGATGTACAAGTACATTTCAGAGTGAAGATGTAGTAACAAGAGTAGTAATTTAATTATACTTATGTTTCATCTTTGGCTCTCGCCAACAACTTTTTGGTCTCTTACTTTAGCTTGTTTTCTATCAATTAAATTTCTTCGTGTCAACCGTCGTTTCCTCCTTGCATTGCCACAAGCTGCTCTTGCAGCTTCACATGCTTGATGAGCTGCTTGCTTCGTAGCAGCACATTCTGCGCAAGCACATTGTAATTTATGTTGAAGATGAGCCAATCTTGACCGAGATTCGGCAAGATTATGGCATTTTTCTTGCAAGCCGTATTTAACTTTATCTAAAACACAATGTGCTGCCTTTTCCAACTGAGCTGAGATTTGAACTGATTGCATCATCAGTTTGTGCTGCCAAAAGAGCAAAAATAAAAAGTTAATAAAAATTCAAAATAAAATTTATTGAACTTGAAACAAATGTTATTCTTTTCCTTCACAAAAAGTAATCATCAAGACATGTTTTAACAAATATAGAAGTACAAGATAAAATATCTACCGCAACTAAGAATGTATCTAACGACATACAAATCATGTTATAAATATTTTCACAATCTTCAAACGTATTCTGATCTTGTCACCAAATCCCCTTTTCCAATCAATTCCTTTAAGAAAAAAGCAAAGTTTTACGAAGTATTTAATTTTATTTAGATGTCTTCAACAATTACTACCTAGAGTTTAACATGAAATTTTAACCATAAAATCTTAGTTTCGTAAAACTTGCGATTATCTTGTACGATTGGGAAAGAATTGTTGAAGATTATTTTAATTTCGTTAAAACATGATAAAACTCTTTGACTAATAACTTTTATTTGTTACGATCTGTATAATATAGAGTCTGTGCCCGGCCACTCTTAACTAAGGCCGTTGGATTTGAAGATTTAGTGATTGATATAATAATAATGAAGAGGATCAGGAACTGCTTGATTTAAGACGCGGCGGCAAATCTTACGGTGACACAAGTGTACGCAGTACCTCTAGATCTGCAGCCGCGCATGCTAGCCACTAGACCACCGAGAGTTTAATGATATACTGTATATATTTACCTGTGCCGTTGCTTGCTGAGCAGCTTGTACGGCAGCATTCACAGCTGCTTGCTGTTGATGTACCGCTGCAGTATTCTCAGCAACGACGGCCTCCGCCTCCTTCACCTCTTGTTGGAGTTGTTCTACGACAGCTTGCTTACCAGCTAGCGCTGCTTCAGCGGCTTTGGCTGCTTGAAGAGCTTTTTCCGCTAGTTGGGTTTTAACCTGCAAAACGTACAATAATATAATATATTTTAATGAAAATCCAAAAATTATTTATATTAAGCATCAAATCTAGCTTTTAAGTACACTTACCTATTAACCACAAATCATATTATTATCTATTAAGTAAATAGTAAGTATAAAGAGTATATCTTTACCATATGAGCTGCTTGCGCTCCTGCAGCATTTTGTGCAGCCTGAGCAGCCTTCGCTTCAGCGGCTGCTTTTTGAGCAATACTCGATGCAGACTTGGCTTTACAATCACGAGCTGTTTCTCTTACTTTATTATCTTTCTTTTGTAATTCATTATTGTTAGGTAACTGCTTATCCGATGTTCTTTGTTCTGCTGGATATCCTTGGACTGATACCAACAGCGATAGAATAAGTAATGCCCAAAGTTTCATTACACCTTACCTCCTGATAAATATTTAGTGGCAATAGCGAATTGCCTCAGAAAATCTTGTACGTCACCTACATAAGTAATAGTTTTCACGAAGTGTTGACGAAGAAATATTTTGTAAATTTAGTAACAAATCACTATCTGGCGATCTGCAAAATGACGTTAATGACTGGCATGTTCTAAATTGAAATAAAGATTTACGTCAAACATATCATTCAAAGGATAGAAGAAGGTAGACATAAAAGGAAGTAGTCAGCTGTAGTACCAGATACGGACCATGTTAAATAGACAAAATGAGTTTCATCCATTATAATTATCCTCTAATTTACATGAATTGAGATTTTTAAAATCTAAATTATATACAATATAATCATCTCATTTTTTTATTATATTCGTTACGAAAAATTGTCTATAGTATTTAATTCTGGTACTCGGAGAATAGAAGAAAATTTTAATTTAAATATTGTCAACGTTTGTCATTCAGTTTGTCATGTAATAATTTTGTGCAAAAATATATATTCTTACATTCCAGAGAATCCCTTGAAAGTATGATTTTCTGTAAAACACGGCGTGGATGTAGTTTAATAGTCACATTTTAGAGGTATTTTATAAGTCTTTATTGTTTAAAAACATAAAATCCAACAAGAACTCCATAATATATTACTTCAATTTATTGCCCGGTAACAATACCTAAGACAAAAAGTCAATCTAAAGTCTAATTAAATTTGAATTTTCAGGTCCAGGAGCAAATCTCTCTTTCATAAAGTCAGAAGAGCAAAGGATATTTTACTGAAGATCGTGAAAGATGATTTGCCTCTCATTGTACGCCCTTATCGCTTCAGCCACATTCCTCGCGTGCGTGCCCGTCTGCTACCGCCAATTTGAGATGCAAAAGTTTATCAAGTGCCTTAAAAAATAGGGATTTTCTAATATGCTCATTTGCATGACCTTCATCACAGCTTTCGTCGCGGCCAGTTGCATAACATGTGGCCCAATACTTTTGGAAACTTATCTCAAAGAATCAAAATGCCAAGCTGAATCCGTGGAACCTTGCCAAAGCACGTGCTGCTCTAAATGATGTAATCCTAAAAATCGTCAAGTCCTGCCATAAATTTCCTTGCTATGTTTTATAACTGAATAAATACTTTGATAATAAATCTCTAATTTCATTTGTATTGAAAGCTTGAATAATGAGTAATAGTAAATTATTCACTTTTGTATTTAAATAAATATTATATTAATAATTGATCATCATTGTATATATGTACATACAGACTATGCGATTATGACTTCAGACATATTATTTCGGCAGTTTGAATGTTCAATACTCAGCAACTCACTAAAATATTTAGATAGTCTATCTCGCATCTGTGTTTTAAGAGAGGACGAATGGCTTTTAAAAAAATCTTGCATATATTACATAGATTTTATCCTTTTTGCACTCAGGAATGGAGCAATGGATCGGTATTTTTGTGTAAAGTAAGGTGTAGACCGAAGAGTTCAATAGGATACCCCTTATTTCAGTACGTGAGACATTTATACGTTATAGATTTAAGCTTATTATAGACACGCCTTAGCAAAGTGAGAGTCGGGTAGTACATGTTCTTAAAATATATTGTTTTAAATCATATTTTTTTAAATTTATATATTAAACTAGCAGCACCCGCGGCTTCGCCCACGTTTAAACTTCAGATCACTACCAAACTTCACTAATCTAAAGATTGCCTGGATTCCATCAAAATCACTCCAGCCGTTTTGAAGTCCACAGGGAATATACATACAAATCGATTTATATATATGTATGTATAATATATATAGATAATATTACCGCATTCAAACTTAAAAAGTTTTTATAACACTTTATTATAATGACAGATCTTACGTAGAAATTTAAATTTAGAAGAAGATATATTATCAACTATAAAATTTCGGAGTGCTGTCAGATGTCATAAAGTGATAAATTATATAAAATAATTCAAATAATCAATTTATATGCCAATATGAGCCTAAAATTATTGTGGAATTGTGCGAGAATAATCTTGTTATCAGGATTATCTTTTGGAATTTAAAATTGTGAACAAAATATTAACTTCTGGGACGGGCGTAGATACGTACGTTATGAATTGTCATTTTCCTATATAAACGCCTAGAAAACTAAATTAGCAAGATGTAAATATAAAATATGGCTACGAATATACCATTCATGCTATGTTTCTTTAATATCTTTTCAACTTTAAAAAAACCTGATGCGATATCAATTGCAAATCAAATTGTATAATAACTATTTTCTTGATAAATTGATTGTACTATGTACTAGCTTGGTCTATATACATTTTAAAACGTCTCCTCTATGGGTGGGATCTTTCAAAACAAATTTATATATTTAGTTTAAATTGAATATTAGAAATATTTAGTTTAAATTGCTGTTACGTTATTATAATAGCTATTTATATATGTTATATTGGTACTGATATATTACTTCTTACTAAATATTATAAATGCAAAAGTTTAGATGTTTGGATGGATGTTTGTTACTCGATCACACCAGAACGGCTGAACGGATCTGGGTGAAATTTGACACGGAGATAGATTATAGACTAGAACAGCACATAGAAGCTGTTCTACATAGAATTGCAATGATATCATGCCTCTATTAAATTATGCCATATTACCCCTATACAACTAACTTAACCATTATCTTCCAGGTTCCATCACTACGTTGGGTACAGTAGACTCATATGATTTGCGTGTCACTGCTAAGTCTCGTCAGTGCCGCAAGTCTCATTATCTGTGTGCCCTACTGCACCCGAGGCATATTTACCCGAAAGTGCGCCTGCCCTACTGTGCCCATCTGCCCAGACTGTGGGATGCCCTATTAGCTCTACATTACCCTAAAACTTGACATACCTTTAATTATCTTCAGTAAGTGATCAGAGGTTTTGTTTTCGAGTTTCTTTATTAGTAAGATTGATGTTTTTTATGGTTTTAAAATGATTTGCATGACAGCTGCAACGGCGATTGTGGCAATGAGCCTCATATCGTGTGGACCGCTAATATGTGAGAAAATGTTGCGTTGCCTTATAACATCTAAATCTAATCGGAAATCGAAATAGTATACTTATTCCTGTAAAATTCTGTAATAAACATCTCTTTTTTACTACTTTTGTGTTTTTTTTAACACTTGCGTTAAAATCGGACTACCACTATGAACGTGAAAGTGTGTATGTTTGTTATGTTGAGCTAAAACGGCTGCGTGGATTTGGATGAAATTTAGTAATTAGCACAGATACAAAAATGGATGAATGTGGACCTGGTACCTGGAACCTGGGATTTTTGGACCTAGAGTAACACATAGGCTACTATTAGGTATCCAGGGACGGACTTACAGAGGGTAAGTCACTAATAAATAAATATATTTAAATAAGTTATTCGTTGTATTGTTTCAGATACAACTAAAGGGGTTTTGGTTTTATATAGTCAGTAATGATTTGCTTGTCCGCATGTACTGCCCTGGCAGCAGCCGGCATGATAGCGTTTGGGCCTATATTATGCGAGAAATTATGTAAATGTATGAAATTGAAAAAATCTAATAAATAATGCTTTGTTTCATTTATAATCAGTAATTATTAAATTATTTTAATTATTTATTGTAATGCAATTATTGTTATATTTAAAATAAAAGGACGTTTCCTTTGAGTGAAACTTAATAACTTCAATATTTAAGGTACTTTTCTTCCATGTCCCATCCATTGTTCCACTATGTATATCGTTTTATGATTTGTTTAGAATTACCTAAAATCAACAAATATTGTAAGGTGATTTAGATGCCATTTTTGAAATCATTTTCTAAAATTGTGGATAGGCACTGTCTGAAAGTATATAACGCCTTTGAGACGTCTGAAACCTTAAGACTCTCGTTAAGCATTCGTAACTTCGGGAACCAAATATCTAAATAAATCCGCGAAGTAATCCGAAAAGATAATTTTATTTAAATATTACCAGTTAAAATATAAATAAAACACAAAATGAGGAAACAAGTTTATTTCTAAGCTAGAACATACACCGTAATATCACTTGACTGATTCAACTAAAGCTATTGAGCAAATACACCATCTTACAACACTCAATGTATATGTAATTCATGGCGTTTCCAGAATTACTACTAAATTTTATTACTGATAAGAATAATTATATTTTTCAAGTCACTACGAAATTAAAAAATATTTTTTTAATAAATAAATAATTAAATATGTTGAAACATTAACACAGTGCCATCTAGTTCCATGGTAAGTTACGAGGCTTGTGTTATGGATAGCGGATAGTTGATACACTACACATATATAACGTTAAATATATATATATATATATTATAATATGTATATATGTTTACTCCAATATTGTTTTAATGATTAAGTTTAATTAAATAAAAATTAAGTTAAGTAACAGGTGGTGTTTAGATTTCCTTAGTGCTTATTTTTGGAACTAATTACAGCACTTTACAATACCACTTACTTAACAGTAATCGCTTTTTACCGACTTCAAAAAGAAGGTAATCGGTTCAACAATATTTATTTTGTACGTACTACGCGTCAAGAATTGTTGTGAATCGATTCTTTTAAAAGAAGCACGTCCTATTTATAGTAATCATTTTTAGTAAAAAGTAATTCTATAAACACTGACTTTTTCGGTGGAACTTAATGTCACAAAATCACTATAGAGAACAAGGTTTTCTTAATGATTTTGTTTACATTAACGTAACCCGTGCGTAGAAAAGGTTTCCCCATAGACATAGAGTATGGACTGAGCAATACTAGCATGAAATTGCCCGCACTCTAGAAAGAGAGAAAGCGAACGTGCGGCCAATATATGATCTGTCTTTTATTCTAATTTGAATTTATAAATGGAATGTAAAAAAATGTGTGTGTGCAATTGACACACGGTAGAAATGAGACTTCAGAAAAGTAACCTATGAGAGAATGAAAGTAATTTGTCAGACAATAACAACGGTTACCATGGCAACATGGCAAAGTATCCTATCTCATTCTCTCGTTGTCTTAATCCTATATATTTGTGTTTGTCTCTTTTTTTCCGTTTTATGTCCGTTTAAATCGAGTTTCAAATAAGAACGATTCTAAAGAAGTTTCACTTCAAAATATAACACAGTGATAGAAAAAAATGGCTATAAATATTTATCTTTATCAACTGTATTTCAATTAATACAGAAGACTTCTGGCCGCACATTAGTTTTGTCTCTGTCTGTCATTGTCTATTTTTAGCTGACGGCTGGCAAAGAAACAGTCAGTCCAGTCTCTATGTCTATGGATTTCCCGAACAAATCGCTTATCCAACTCTAAACAGGTAGTAACTACGGCTGCCTTTGAGTCAAATCAAGTGGTCGATTGAACAATTGGGCGTAGTTATGGAAAATGAATCCAGCCCACGAGAACCGTTTTTTTAGTTACTGTCATAACGTACATCCCAACGTATATACAAAAAGTAGATAAAATACCCACTATTCAAGAAGAAATGCAAAAAAACTACGTTGTTTTATTTTGATATACCAATTTTACTAAAACTTCTATTTTCTCAAAATTAAGTTTTTGTGGTTGGATCTATTTTGCATAACTACGTCTAATAATATAAATATTTTATATTTATAGTATAAATATTATAAATGTGAAGGTTTGTGATTATGTATGGATGTTTGTTACTCTTTTACGCCAGAACGGCTGAACGGATCTAGATGAAATTTGGCACAGAGATAGATTATATTTATCCCAGATAAATATGCGGTTCCCAAGGGATAGATTTGTTTCTGTTTTTTTAGAGGCGATCACGGGCGAAGCAAGGGTGAGCCGCTAGTTAAAAATAAAATTAAATCAACATGTTATACTGGAAGTTGAAATACGAGAAAATCTTACTATTCTCAATAGTAATTATTTAGTAGTAATTCTGTGAAGGGCCCGTAATAATAAATAAATTAACAACGTCTATATGACACGGAGTATCATTAGTTTGGTTGTTTCGGTTAACCGAGCTTTGGATACTTTGGTTGTTATAATTAATAAGGTAAGTAATGGTTGTTAAGATACTTTTAGTTTTTTAACAGATATTATTGAAGTTATTATCTTTATTATTTATTAGTTTTAATTTGTGATTTTAACGTCATGGTTAAGGTTAATTAAATGTCTTTATTTTAATGGTTAATACAAAATGTATATGCAGTTTTTAGTTATGAGTAGGTACTTTGATTCTAAAAACATTGAAATGCTAAATAAAGTTAAATTGAATCTTAAATTTTATTCGAAAATTACTAATTTAATGTAATTTTTCGTATTTATTTTTTTATCCATACTAATATTATGAATGTGAAAGTAACTCTGCCTGTCTGAATATTACCTTTTCACACTTAATCCGCTGAACCAATTTAAATGAAATTTTGTATGGAGATAATTTAAGACCCTGGGAAGGATATAGAATACTATTAATCTCGGAAGTCACCCCTTTTATGGGGAATCAATAATTTCTCAAGGTATATTGTTTTTTTTTTTATTTTGTCCAGTCCTTACCTACTTTTCTATACCTATGTATATACATATACATAGTCTATTCTATACTAACCGTTAAAACGTACTTATAGACGAACCCGAGCGAAGCGAGGGCGAATCGCTAGTTATAATATATAACCCAAAATGTACTATATAAATAAAGAACTAAACTAATGGAAAATGTTTATCCTAAATCATATGTACATATAACCGAACCAAAAAGTATCTTAATCTCAGTCAACCGAGCCAAAAGTATCTCCGTAACCGAACCATTGATACTAGATACTTATTTATTGACTACAATTTTTTTAATCGCTATGATCTATTAATCGGTCGTCTATACTTTGTTGGAATAACAATAGATACAGCTTCTTTCTTAAACCTCGAACTGTATGGTTTTGAATCGTATTTTGCTGTATTTTGCGATGGTTCATTCGAAAATTGTGTAGGTCGAATTATTTGAACTTTCTCGTTATTTATTACAGTTATTTCCTTCTCTGTATGTCTTTCAGCGCTTGAACGGTAGAATCTTCTGACTGGTGGTGAATTTTCAGCTTCTTTTAGTATTGAAGAGTCGATTTGATCTAATTTTTCTAGTTGATCTGTTAGTTTTTCTTGTTTTATATTCCCTGTAGGTTGTATATCTTGCTTTATTATTTCAGATGTTGTTGATGGTTCTTGAGTAGTAGTTGATGTAGTAGTAGTAGTAGTAGTACTAGAAGTGGTTGTAGGTTTTGTTGTAGAATAGTTATTCCTTGAAACCATTCTCCGTCTCTTTCTCTCAGATGAATCAGATTTTTCACTGCTTTTGGTATTATTGAAGTTTATATTTGCGTCCACTTTTACTAATTTATATTCATCGTTAGTTTTGTTCGGATTTCTTCTAGTGTTTCTTTTTTCTGTTTCATTATTGTAGTCCCTTGAGCCGCGGTATACTGGTGCCATGTTTGGATAGCTATTGTTTTCGTCGTTATTGTTATTATTAATGTTATGTCTTTCGTCGATTATAGGTGATGGTGTAACAATGCGAACGTTCTCGCTTGCTGCTGGCTTTGAATCTTGGTTTTCTAGTATTGTTATAGCTTCTTTGATACCGTCTACGTCTTCTGGGTTTGATGGTTGGCCTAAAATGTTTGTTAATTTTAAAATGTTTAACGTAATAATGTATACATATATAGAAATATTATTATAGTTTTGTATTTCTGTTTGTACTTGACACGGGAAATTAAATTAGAAAAATAAACAAGCTTTGGAATGCGATTTTTTTTTACAATATCCTATAGAATAGTTGATAAAATGTACGGCCTGTTGTGTAGATCCAGAGGTCCTGGGTTTAAGTTCCTGGTCA
This sequence comes from Brenthis daphne, assembly GCA_947093115.1. Taxonomy (NCBI): domain Eukaryota; kingdom Metazoa; phylum Arthropoda; class Insecta; order Lepidoptera; family Nymphalidae; genus Brenthis; species Brenthis daphne. Next base: position 258,358 of record OX352473.1, read on the forward strand.
GGTGAATAATGGATGTTGAATTTTCCTTACATTAAATTATGGATAACTACCCAAAATTGGGCAGTATATTCGGCATAGTGGTGTAAAAGGGACAGAGAGTGCACTTTGTATGCACGCATTCCCTCACATGCTTTCACTGTAATATATCCTGCCTCGATGGTATAGTGGCTAGCATGTACAGCTACACTTCCGGAGGCCCTGGGTTCGAGTCCCGGATCGGGCCAAGTTCAGTTATTGAGTTTTTCTGTTAAGAAAGTTCAAGTAACAGCACAGAGTTGGGAAGTTGGGGTGTTACATACATGTTTAGGTATATGTTTATATATGCTTCACCTGTTACATGCATGTTTTCATATATATTTATATGTTTTATCGTAACTACTCACCATCCTCAGCTTTCTTATAAGACGAGAAGAAAGTTAAAGCCTTCATCAGTTGGTAGCTCTTCGAGACGGGTATGTTGGTGTCGTAGAGTGAGGAAGAGCTGGCACAGTTGACGTAGAACCACCAGTTGCATTTGAGTATCGTTTGGTCGAACAGAGTGGATTCCGGACAAAGGAATGATTTCATAACTAGACCGTCGTCTGTTAGTGCGCATACGTGGAATACCTAAGAAATTTAATAATATTAAAGTAAAAGAAGTGAATTTTTAAACTTTATGTAACCCAAAAATATTTAAGATACTATATATGAAAGGAACATTAATAATAACGCGATATAGAGCTTTAAGGACGATTTTAACATATTAACTATTTTAACCATAAGAAATGTTTTTTGGCTCCATTATCAAATTGATGACAGCCAAATTTCATACACTTAAAATGTTCAAATCGATAATAACTTATATTAAATTAATGTCATAGTTACAAATAAAATAAAATAATAAAACCATGCATTATCAGTACGCTACTTAGTTAAGCCATTAATAGATTCATCGGACCACTATTATAAATATTTTTTACTTCTGAAACTCACTTCACGCAAAAATAATTGAACAGATTCGGATGAAATTTAGTATACATACTATTACCTGAATATATATATTACTAGAATTGCCCGCGGCTCCACCCGCGTTCAAATGACCGAAAAACAAATTCTTAGCTTTTACAGATTAGTATACTGTTACAATGCAGTTTTTGTATTTTTTCTCAGAAATGAGACATTTTCCCGCTGTAAAAAGTATCCTATATGTTGAACCGGATAACCAGTTACCATCATTCCTAATTTCATCATAGTCCCTCCAGTGGTTTTTCCGTGACGCGGTAACAAACAGACAGACAGACAAAAATTCTAAAAACCATAGATTCGGCCTCTGTATCGATAATAATGTAAATTTAATAAGATTTTCCAAAAAATATTTAATGTACAGATTCGGCTTAATTACAATTTTATTATATGTATAGAAGAACTAAGAGAATCACTTTGCTTATTACTAACATTTACTCTCTTATTGCATATTGCTTATGCAATAAGAGAGTAAATGTTAGTTGTTTAATAAAATCAAATCAATTTTACCATACAACCCAGGCCCTCATCTCCGTACAGTCCTGGGAAGTACTTCTGATCTCCACAATGGAAGCTGGTGTCTGGAAGATCCACTTTAGATTGGAAATGATCATCGAAATTCTTCTCATAGCCAACTGGGTAGTATTCTCGTGGGGCGTTCATTACTTTACCTGATGTTGGGTTTCTGGAAAAATATAACAATAAAGTTTAAAGCTTATAAGATATACTTTATAAATTTACAGTTTTCATGATCATAGTTAGCATACTTTAACGTAGAATCCCATAATATACGAAACTCTACTCCACGCGTCCGACTCACACTTCACCATTTTTTATATTATTTATTTCTAATTTGTATTCTTTATAAATATTTATTTTTCTTTGAAATCTGGTAAGGAGATGGATGTAGACTGACCTTATTTTTCGTTATCTTGTTTTACCTTTTAAAAATTATAAAAACGACGCACCTTTTTTTTGTTAATTTACCTTAGTTTTTTTTGCTTGTGCTATCTAAATCTAAGCATTAAAAAATAGCTGGTGTAAAGACATATTGCATTTTAAAAAATCTTAACTGTTTTTGTTATCTATACAGATAAATAAAATTAAAATGCACTTTGTAATGTCAAAATAACAACATTTTACTAAATACATATGAAATTATATACGGTACATAAAAGATAAACACAATTTTTAAAATGTTTGTTTGTCTGTTTAATACGGCTTATCCCCAAAACGGCTGGACTGGACTTTCCTAGCAGATAGCTGATGTTATGAGGAAGTAACTTAGGCTACTTTTATTTTAGAAAAAGAGTTGACGTTCCGCCATAAAAACATTAAAATGTAACTAACTATCGAACGCACCCGAGCGAAGCGAGTGTAAGTCGCTAGTATTTTATAAATAACCTAACATACAACCTAGAAAGGATAACCTTAGGTATACAGCAATTCTAAAATCTACTCTTTATTGCATTGATCTTTTCTCATTAAGTAAACCTTGATGAAAAAGCTTAATGAAAAAGCTAAGACAAACTAGCATTAAACGATATTATAAGAATTCATTGTAACATCAAATAAATAATTTCTGAAAGCGAAAAAACGTACCTTTTTGGCTTTTGTGGCTTTTGTGGCACTGGAGCCACTATAATCTCTGGCTCTGGCTCTAACTGGAACACCGATTCAGTAGTTGTTGTAGTAGTCGTTGTAGTTGTTGTGGGAATATTGGCATATTTGCTTAATAATTGCTGTTGTCTTAAAGCTATTGCTGCTTCAACAGCCTCCATTGATATATTCCCTGCTTTAGCTATTTCTGCTATCTTTGCATTAATATCTTCTTTGTTAAACTGAAGTGTGACGTCATCACTGTAACCACTTATCGTGTTGTAATCATCATTCTTCTTCGTATTACCGTAAACCGCTAAATCGTGCACTTGATGGGGGATTGTATCTAAAAATTGGTTGGAGGGGTTAGTGTGTTTTATAACGGGTGCTGGTATGATGGAAATGGCTTGAGATGGCATAGGAACAAATGGGTTAAGCTTAGATGGGTGATTGTTATATTGTGAAGCGGTCATGCGTGATACCATGTGTGATATGTTGTCGGATGATTTCTCACTTGGGTATCCTTTGGATTGCGCTTGCGATGCAAGTGGAAGGACTTTCAGAGTTTCTTCTTTTGGAGGAAGAGGTTTGAAAGGAGGGACACCCATTGGCATAGGTTTTGCCATGGTGATTGCTGGTTTAAATTTAGTGTCTACGATGCTAGGATTAGGCATGGTAGAAACTCTGTGCAAAGAAGAGAGTTTATCCATAGCCGCTGGATTCGGACGACCTATGGTTGGCATCGGTCTCATCATGATACGGTTTTGTTTTGCACGTTTCTGAAAATTGAAATGAAATGAGATGAGTGGATGTTTTTTTAGAATATGTATTTAGATGTTAATTTGACTTTTACCATAAGAAAATTAATTTTGAAAAAAGAAAATGTGAAGAGTTGTATGCTATGATCGACGGAAGGCCTGACAGGGTTTGTTTTGAGTGTCCATTTATCCATTGATAATACGGTACATACATGATATTTATTATCAAACTTATCATATATTATAAATTGGTAATCAAACAAAAGGTTATCAAAAACATATGTACCGTTCTGAAGATAGTAAGATTTTCTTCTTAAGACCATATATCTAACCACCAAATCTATACATGTAAACAAATATTACTCGAATAGGAAGACGAATGTTTTTAATAATTTCGTATAGACATACATAAATATGTAAATTAATTCGTGGTATGACACTTACCTCTTGCTTAGCTCCTGGCCTAGTAGCAGTGTCAACGAGAATATTAGGCGCTCCATTCTTAACACTAACAGATCTTCTTCTGCTAGGATCCTGGTTTGTTAGAGATTGCTCGAATCCGAGCTCGTCTCCGAGACTGAAACCTGAAAATATGAAAGGAAAAATTATAAAAAAAATGTCTATAATAATAAAGTAAAATAATAATTTCTTTTGTCATCGACAAAAAACTCAATTGAATGTACTCGTACATTACCGCATACTGCTTGCTCTGTGCCTATTTTTATAAATAGAGTAAACACGGTATCAAAAAGAACCGGAATACTGCACTAAAACTTATAAAAAGTTTTAAATTTTTTACGGGTACTGAGATATTGATAAAGGAGGACCTGGGAACTGGATCATATATATATATATATATATATATATATATATATATATATATATATATTATATATATATATATATAATTTTTTTCATTTCATTTTCTTAAATCTTTATATATATATATATATATATATATATATATATATAAAGATTTAAGAAAATGATTTTTGAATTTCTTTAGATATACTTGATACAATGGACAAACTACATAGAAAAATAACCTTCGTCTCGAAATCTTTCCCTTTACTTCTAAACAGTCATCATCTTTACAGCATCCGTAACACAATCATTTTAAATCATCTCATTAAATGCTCCTTTATATGGCTATTCAATTGGACAAATTGAGTTGCGTATATTATTGCTTACAATTTACTTTAAAAACATTACAAAATGATTCTTCAAAGTAGAAAGTATGATTATTATTTTGTATAACTCAATTGATCATTTAATTTCGTTCACTAAAAATATACTTAAGTACATTGCGTCCCAAAGGCAGTGGTAGCCCAGTGGTAACGCGCTCGCTTGGACCGAGTGAAGCGGGTTCAAATCCCGCGTCTCGCACCTCTGATATTTTCATGTGCGAATCTTTTCCTACATGATTGCCACTTGTCTTAACGGTGAAGGAAAACATCGTGAGGAAACCTGCATGTCTGAGAGAACCTAGCAAGTTCTCAAAAGACGTGTGAAGTCCGCCAATCCGCACTTGGCCAGCGTGGTGGACTATGGCCTGATTCCCCTCGTACTGTAGGGAGGCCCGTGCCCAGCAGTGGGACGTTAAAAAAAAAGGGCTGAATACATACATTGCTTATCAAAAACTAATATGTATGTGAAGGTTTTTTTTTAAATAGCAAGTTATTTGTGCCAATTCATAGAATAAAAATGTTAACAATCATAATCAGATGTACACTAATTAGCAATGATGAATTATAATTTTATTATGAAAATTAAGCAATTACAAAAGATTACCAAAAATTACCTTAAAGCTATGATTTAGCGGTAATAAATCATTGCCCTTAATTTGTTTATGTAACAAAGGACGTGCTTATTTATCAAACATACTTCAAAGTGTTTATAAATGACTTCAAAACATAGAAATATTTGTATGAATATATTAAAATAACCATACCATAAGGATATTAATTAATACCAAAATTACATATAACAAATTGAAAAAATATCACGTAGTTCTCGTCTTGCTATAAATATATCTATACAACTTACATTTTTTTTAGTTCCACGCTTTTCTCTTTAAAAAGTAGTACAAAAGTACTTTCAGTTGCGCTATCTATTTTTAGGCGACACTTGTTATTTTATCCTAATCTTACAACTTTCAAGTCATTATAGCCAAAATATCTTTGGATTTTTATATGTGTACAAGCGATTTGCTCGGCTGCGTTCCTAGGTTCCTAACACTTGCCTATATGTTACTTCAGGTCATGCATGAATAGTCTATCTATATACTAAGTTTCATCCAAATTCATCCAGCCGTTTCAAAGAGTAACAAAACACACGTACTCGTAGGTACTTGTCTAAGCAAATGTATGTGTTTTGTTATTTGCGAGTTTTGTTATATAAAAAGAACAACTATAATTTTTTATAATTGTCCACATGGAAGGCCAGCACTAATTGAGCACTAAATTAAAGCTAGATTGATGTGGCACTGTGTTATGCGGCTAGCATATAAGGCGGTAACACTGCTAGCTTAACTAAAAGCTAGTAGTTTTCTAATTTTCTGCCAAAATATATGTACATATACACACATACAAACTTACGGAAATAAAATAATAATGCAATGTGAAATGGACTTTAGTGTTTGTATTATATAGGTTTAAATGAAGGAACTTACCTAAACTAGCGTGAGCTTTTAATCCTCCAAGGTTCCGCACCCTGAACAATCCAGACTTTTTGAAAGCACAATTTATTTTGAACCCAAAATCTGACTCAAGAACACACAATGGCTGCACGATGTCTGTAACAAAAAAAAAGTTTATAAATAATACGTATGATATAAATGACACAATAATTATAGTTTAAATATACCGAATAGTTTTCAAGCGGCGCGATCATGAAAGCAAAAAAGAAATCGTGAGACGAATTTCTATAAAAAACTTAGATTACTGATTTTGGAGCTAGACATAGAACTCATTTTTAACAATAAGAGGCACTATATGCACCAGACAATAGTTTATTACTTATAACAATCAATATCTACAAAAATATGACATAGTGCAAACTATACAAAATTTTTATTTTAATAAACATAATATATTATTAGACTGATGACGGCGACCAATTTCTGTCGTTAACTGCGCAGAAAATATTATAGTGCACAGGTGTTCGCGCAGACACAAGTGCACTCCCTATTCCATTCACTCTCAAGTTGATGGAACGATAAGTCAGCACGACCGGTGAGAGATGAGGCGCAGGACTGACGGCTTTACGTGTTACGAGTTACGTTATGAAGCACAAGGGTGAAACACCGCAAACTTCTCAACTCCGGGCTGTTACTAGGATTTTCCTAACAGTATGACTCAATAACTAAATTTGGCTCAACCCGAGACTCGAACTCAAAACCTCCGGATGTGCACGTGTACATGCAAGCCACTACGCCACCGAGGCAACACATAATATAGTAACATATGTATGCTACATATTGTATTGATCAAGCATAAATCCTTAAACTGTTATTATATTTTATATTTTTACATTTTTTTATTATTGTGCTATATAGAAGCAAGGAAAAATTAATAATTAAGAAGATGATGCTGAAAAAAATATCGGTTTCTGCCATTTTTAATTGTTACAACTCAAGTTCTGTATATTATATATTTTAATTCTTATTTTTACAATACTATATATTAAGATATATAAGATAGAAACTTTTTACTATATTTAATAAATTTTATGTTCATATATTAAAAATGCTATTCTTTCATATACAAGTAGTATATTTTAGTTTCCCTATCTCATCCTTAAGTCGTAATAATACGGTAACCTTGAATATTACAAAAAATAGTATAATAAATACAAGGGTAAAATACTATTAACCTTCAAACCCTTTATCTAATTATTCATTCAATTAACTATTGTGTTCCGTTCCACGTTGCGAAAGTCCAGGATCTAAGCGAGTCGACCTAGATTTCACCTCGTCCTGCGTATTGCCACACCTACGATCTGACGTATTTGGTGTTAATTCGATTGTAGTCGCGTAAATAAGTGTAGCATCACAAATTCTTATACCACTTCATACTATGCAAGTATTATTTGAATAACTTATTATGTAGTAAGACGAAATTATTTTTTCATTTATATATATTTACAATGTTATAAATATTTGCTTTTATATAACATGCATGAATGAAGTGAATGAAATGTCACAAGCCTTTCGGTATAGTTTTAAGCGTTCAAGTTAATTTAATAAACTTGAACATACAGATAAACATATGTACATAAAAAGATACACATATTTTTATTATGCAGCTACCACTGCAAGCAGATTGGCTAATATTTTTAATCTATCTATTCCTATTATGACATTAAAAAGCTGGGGCAGTGTTTAAAAAAATATTCTCGTATGACATAATGATAGCCAAGTGGAGCCGGAACAACTGCTAGTTTTTCTATACGTAATATATGATTCATATAGAGATCGTCACTTTCCCCGGTCAACGTCCTGGCTGGTCAAGAGGCAAATATGTTGTGAATCAACGACCGGTCGCTGCCGGATCCGTGGAGAAAGGTTCCACTTACTAGGTTAGTACACTCTAAAAAACAACACAACAAAAGTGTTTCTATTTTTAATTTTTATATATATTTAAGAAGTGCTTTTATTTTATAATATAACTTATTTATACTTAGAATAATATGATGTTCTCCTAGCCGATTCCAGCTACGGCGGCCAATCTCATTGAGATTAGCCAACTGCGCAGGAGATATTATAGTGCTCAAGTGTACGCGCAGACACAACGTGCACTTTCTATTCCTATCACTCTCATACTCCGGTGGGACGACCACTCGACACGACTCTCCGAGGCACGGGGGTAAAACACCGCCAACTTCCCAACTTCGGGCTTTTACTGAGACTTACTATACAGAAAGAATCAGTAACTAAACTTGGCCTGATCCGGGACTCGAACCCAGGACCTCCGGGTGTGCAGCCGTACATGCTAGCCACTACACCACCGAGGCAGTTAGAATAATATATGTATTATTGATATCATTCATTTATATTTTATTATTAATTTATTTCTATAAAGTGATATTACTTAATTTATTTAAGTTAATATATGTATATGAACAAAATGAAATTAGCAATGTAAAATTTTATTTAATTAATTTTAAGACTCCATTTTTTGCTGACCCTACTACATAATAGATTGCAAATGTGACGCACTTGTATGTCACGTCTGACAATGATCTAAAACCTAATTCACCTGTGTATTGCGAATGTTTTTTTTAATTTAAATAATAAATATTGCTACGACCTCACTTTGCCAGTCCTTCTTTTTTGTTGCTCTCGTACATACTTTACTATAAAATAAAATTACCTTGTACTAACATTATCTTTCTTCATAATAATAATTATCATTTATTCAATAAATTGTGCTGAAAGTTTTTATTTGGTTTTTATGGAAACGTTTATGTAGCTTAACGTATATATATAGTTAATAAAAAATATATATAATGTACATATATGTACAGTCTATCTATTCTTAATAAGTGTATACTTGAAATAAATTATTTTATTTTTATCAATTACAATGTAAAAAGCAGCCTGTGCCTCAAATGATGATGATGTTCTCCTAGCCGATTCCGGCCACGGCGGCCAATCTCAATGAGATTAGCCAACTGCGCAGGAGATATTATAGTGCTCAAGTGTACGCGCAGACACAAGTGCACTCTCTATTCCTATCACTCTCATACTCCGGTGGGACGACCACTCGACACGACCGGTGAGAGTTAAGGCGCAGGACCGACGGCTTTACGTGCTCTCCGAGGCACGGGGTGAAACACCGCCAACTTCCCAACTCCGGGCTGTTACTGAGACTTACTATACAGGAAGACTCAATAACTAAACTTGGCCCGACCCGGGACTCGAACCCAGGACCTCCGGGTGTGCAGCCGTACTTGCTAGCCACTACACCACCGAGGCAGTTACTCAAATAATTGCTATAGCATTGCTATAAATTGATACATCAATCAAAAACACCGCTATGATCCCTGTAAAACGAGTATCTGTTTCTATACTTTGTTTTGTATTCTGCAAACATTGCCAAATGTCCTCTAAAATTTAAGTATATACTCGTGTAACGTTACGATAGATAATATTACAAAATTCAACATAAACTTGTATATTTAACTAGGACTCCTAAATACGTTTTGCAATGAAATTAGTCGTTAAACACAAAAGATGTATGTACAAATTATCATTTTGATCATATTAAAAGTGTATTGCATAGTTTTATTATTTAAAACAAATATAAAAAAATAGAATAAGAAATCTTGAATAATAAATAATAATAAAATTGTAACTAAGCCGAATCTGCACACTAAATATTTTTTGGAAAATCTGATTGAAATATACATTATTATTGATAAAGAGGCCGAATCTATAGTTTTTAGAATTTTTGTCTGTCTGTTTATTACCGCATCACAGGAAAACCACTGGAGGGATTTTGATGAAATTTGGTATGGTGATAGCTGGTTATCCGGGTCAACATATAGGATACTTTTTACCGCGAGAAAATGTCTCATTTCTGAGAAAAAATACAAAAACTGCAACGTAAGAATATACTAATATGTAAAACCTAAAAATTTGGTTTTTGGTCATCTGAACGCGGGCGCAGCCGCGGGTAATGCTAGTCTTAAATAAATAAATAAATAAATAAATAAATAAATAAATATAAAACAATTCAATATAATATAATAAATATTTCAAAATAGGTACAGTCGTAAATCGATGTTTCCAAACGAGGTAGTTCAACAATAACATCCTGATAGATACGCAATATGTGATTCAAAAAATTACCTCCATTGACCATGCGTATGAGCATAAAAGCTTATTACGCAATATTGTTTGAATCTTTACTTGTTTCCAAATAGCTTTAGAGTTCTCTATTAAGTGGGTCCAGACAAAAGATCTGCTGATAACGTTGTCGATCTCTGTTTGTTTGTCTGTGTACACATATCAAAACAATGTTATTTTAAATGAAATTTTAATATTAAATAAATATTTTGGGACATTAATACACACCACCTAGTTCCATGGTAAGCTACGAGGCGTGTGTTATGGATACCAGATAGTTGATACACTACACATGTATAACTTTAAATACATACATATTATAAATATAAATATAAACCCATGACTGAAGCATAAACATTCTTGCTCGTCACACAAATGAATGACCCCCCGCGGGACTCGAATCCGCGGCCGCTGGCATAGTAAGTAGGGTCACTAACTAAACTAAACTGAGCCAAAAGTGTCGTTATCAACAATCGATCAATTTTATCTAAACATATAATAAGATAACAAGGCGATCTTTGTACATGAAATATTTTTTAAAAACAATGAGTGTTACGTGATGTGTACATAGACCCTTAAACAAATAGTTGTTGAAATATTTGTCTGTTCATCTGAACATTTGTGTCCATTTCACACAAATGTACTAAATGGATTTTAACTAAATATTGAGTAATAATTGTTTATTACTCAGGTCAACATTTACCATTTTGATACGGTTTTCTCTAACAGAAAGATAAACAGTAAACGAGGAAGGTTTATGTATATAATTTATAAATATTTTGGACAAAATGTCTGAATTATGACGGAGTTTTTTCTAAAACACTGTCCTTATGCACTAACATGGCTAACGCTGGCTAAACATTAAGAGATACGTCTAAACAATGTACTAGAATATTGTAGACCTCTTTAAGGCCTATAAAAAAGTTTGCGATGGCATGTGTCTATATCCTAAGGTACATTCACATTAACATCTTTATATATTTAAAACGTACCTAGGGACCCGCCAAATAACATATATAAAAATACCAAAAATATATATCTAGCTAAAACTACAATACGTCACGGTAATCGTGTCGTTATCGTAAATAGTAAAACTACATCGTATCACGTCATAGCCGAGCAAATTGGCGTAAAATCGGCTACTACGAGTACGCCCAATCGCTTCTCCACATTGTTCTGTCATCCACTTAGAGGAAAAGTGATTTGTTATAAGAAATTAGATAGCGATCGCGTTTATACGAGTGATTTACTAATCGCGATACCGTTTTCTATCGCACGCCTATTGTTTGTTGTGACTGATTTCTCAGTCAACAATACAATGATAGAGATCTTTTAATTAACTTATTTGTTTTATTTCCGATACTTATTAACATTGTTAATAATTTTTTTATAAATAGAAATTTTGTTGTTATTTTCCGGTATTGATATAAGTTAGTGAATTCTACTTAAGTTAATAAGTTATGACATCGTATGGTTAAAAGCTCATATAATATTTACTAAAATATAAAAATAAATTAATAATTATCAGCTTACTTGCTGCTTAGCTATAATTTAATAGAGATAGCGATATACTAGTCAAAATAGCTTAACCTATAGATTAAGCTATATTTATAAACATGAAAGCGAAACACTCACTGATTAATCACGAAATCTCAGGAAGTATAAATACCGCAAACTTGAATTTGGCAAATGGTATTTTCATAGGAATAAGGAATCCACTAAGAAAAAATTTTGGAAATCATCCCCTGAAGGAGTAAAAAAATACTTTGAAGTTTGTATGATAATCCGTTATATACTTTTGAAATACGCAGACAAAGCTGCGGGTAAATGCTAGTAATCTTTTATAATGCAACTCATTTGAAGATTTCGCAATAAGCTGTTAAACATGAGGAACATTAAACCGATTTGCATATCTTGCATCTTATTTAATAGAACGTGGCAGGTCACTTTCCATTTCGCATGAGAAAGTGACTGTCACGCATGGTCAGCTGATAGCGATGTTTATCACAATGACGTGAAAAATTGCTAGCTATGATATACCTACCTGGTAATAAATACTTGGGTTGTAATAAACTCTTATATATTATATTTCATTTATTTATATCTAACTAGAAATACGGAAGATTTGTAATATGATAATTATACACCATTTAGTACCGTCATTAACAAGAAATAACTTGTTGCAGCTCAAAATGTAAAGTTCTCAGGCAAAGTGTATTTTGTTGTTTTTATTTTTGTTTTACTCTACCGCCAAAATGAAGCAATGAAGGCAGTGGTAGCCCAGTGGTAACGTGTTTGCTTGGAGAACCAAGTGAAACGAGTTCAAATTCCGGGTCTTGGACCACTGATATTATTTTCATCTGTGAACCATTTTCAATATGATTACCAATTATCTTACGGTGACGGAAAACATTGTGAGGAAATCTGCATGTCTGAGAGAACTAAGAAAGACATGCTCAGTCCGCCAACCTGCACTTGGGTAGCGTAGTTAGTGGACTATGTATAAAGGGAGAGCCCGTGCCCAGCAGTGGGGCGTTAAAAATGGCTGATTAAAATGTCTCTAATTACTAAAATATTTTAAATGAAGAAAATTGTAGTACAGAATTGGACGTTACCATTTATGGTAAAATACATTTAAATTAGTTTAGCATTCATTCGCTAATTACCTGAGAAATCTTCCCTAAAGATGGTTATTTAATTTGCATAAAATTTCTACCATTCGTTATATTAAGGGGACTTTCTGAGCAATAATCAAAATGTGTGTATGTGAATATGTTTAATACTGCTTCACGCTTAAAGCTGCAGCAAGCTGGATGGATTTGGATGAACTTTATACAAAAAAACCCCAAAAACACCCATAGGTAACTGCTACGTACCTAGGAATGTACTCAAGCAAACCATAGGTAAGTTGCTAGTATTATAATATATAAGATCACTAGGCTAGTGATAGTACATTCAACTGAAGCAATGAAACGATAATCGTTTTGTGATGATGTTCTGTTACGCAATCTATGTTACAATTTCTTTACTCTACGAATAGAGACATTCATATTATATGAAATAGTATAATTTTTTACGCTCTATTTGTCTTGATTACTTGTGAAGGGTATGGATTATTATTTATCGATTAAACTATTAAGAGTATTTTATTGCAAAATATTTGTTTATAATAATCAATATTAGTATTAAATGCTAGTTAATGCTATATTTCAATAGAGTTAGAGCAGCAAATTTTACTATCGATCAGGATTATTAATACTTGACCTGAAAAATAAACATAAAATGTCGATATAAATATTTCTATACTAATCAAAACTAATACTTAGTCGATTCTACATGTTGTAATTAAATTATACTAAATACGGTAATAATCAAAAATCCTTTAATGAAAAATATTAAGCCTTTATACTTTAAATAAGATCAAACTATCCGTTAAAAACATCCGATAGACATTTTTACGAACAATTATTCTACAGTATACTCATAGATATATTTGTGATTTTTTTTCAAATTTAAAGAACGATCAAATCCGCAATATTTACAGAATTAAAAATAAATATTAAATTTAAGTTTGCAGTTACATATACACACACATACAATATTTTTATTATAAACAGCACAATTATATATAAATGAGGTCACCAGTTAAAACTGTCAATTACTGATTACTCGTAGTTAAAGCAAGGATTTAACGCTAAGGTATTACCAAAGAATAACTCACGTTTAAGCTATAAATGTATTTAAAATACAACAACGATCGTTTTGACCTAATGCACTTTTGTCTGATTTGTAATTTGCGATATTGTATCGACTCGACGAAAAATTTCGTAAGAACTAATATTACAAAGATGTAAGTACAAATGGACTTTTTACGTTTTAAATAATAACGATAGGAAATATATTTCCATATATTTAAATAATATTCTATAATTATACACTGCTATAAGGCTAAACTCAAAACCTACTTTATGAACTTATATCAATCAAAAAACCCCTAATACCTTTTACATAGTAAATTATTATCTTAGTTTTATATTTTTCCCCATTTTTTTTTATTATTTGATTTGGTCATGGTTTGTATAAGCATTGTTTTCTACCTATGTATTTACGATTTATGTAATATCAAAATTTAGTTATATTTTTGTTAAAACTTTTTTTTACACGGATATTTTGTTATTTAAATGTTAGAGTTTTTTCATTTCTTATATTTTTTTTGTAACATAAGTGAGCAACGACAACAACATTTTTCTTAGTTTAACAATTATTATATACATGTTAAGTTAGCCTGTAATATACTTTGTAACACTTTCTTATGTATAACTATAATAAGTTAAAAAATGTATTCTTAGTATATAACGTAGGCTTCCTAATAAATAAAATAAAAATAAAATAAAAATTATTTTCATTTTTTGCATTAACCGCACGCATTCTAAATTCTTCACGAATCTGTCTCGTCCTCTCATTTTCTGAAGAGCTAGATAAGTAAATAAGTTTCTTTTAATATAATATAGGTACAACTTACAATATTTTTATAAGTAATTATGATTTTAAGAGCTTTTCCTTAAAAAAATCTCACTTGACTAATATTTAAGCATTTTAATATCCTCTACCGTAATAACATATACCTACACTTTCTATTCATTTATTATTTTTTAACTTTCTTTCAGCGCACTATAATTCACGTCCATCATGTACTCGTACATTAATCAATAACAATAAAACCGTAACGACCTTTCTTTTATTTCTTTGAAATGTTGTTCACGCGACTGACAATGTAGAGCAATTGAGTGATTAACTATAATTATTTTAATATTCTTTTCACGAATTCAGTTTTAACTAGAGTTTCATTTTTAACTGACACGTCATTGATTCGCTTAGGTGCATCTCCTTTCAAAGTATATCCAAACTAAACTTTTATAAGCTTGTACAAAAAAAGTAGGCCTTTATCACTTTTTGGTTTATAAATGGTCGTTTGATCAATTACTTCATGAAACCGTTAATAATACTTGCTTACAACCGTGGCTATGCTCATAATCGATCGAGATTTTATAAGCAATTATGACATATATGATAAATCGATATAAATAGCCTATTACTCAAAAATAATGTAGATTTTGTTATTTTGGAAATTATTCCCTACAGTAAAAAAAGTTATACATATTATATAGAAAAGAAGCACACAAACAATTATTGTATATAATGCATTTAATAGTTTAAACTACATATTAAGCTGCTATTATCAAAATTGCTTCTACGTGTAGCTCTAGCTTAAGAACTTAAGGCCACGCACGATACTCACATGGAATTTCTAATAATGTTTACAAAATAAATATAACTTCATAAATAAGCATAATCAGAAATTTGAATACTTAACGTTATAAAATTATATTACAACATTTTTAATATTTTTATATAAAGTTATATATTACGTATGTATGTACAACATTTTTTATTTAAATGCACATATAGATTATTTCATACAAAAGACTTCAACGAGCTATTTTAAGCGTACTATGCTACACATAAAAATTGGAATTTTACTAATAATAATAATATGATAATTCTAATAATTCTAAGTAGTGGGATATTTATCTAATCGTATATTACATTTGACCATGACTACGTCACAGTTTGACGTTATTCCATACATTCGCGGTAAAGCGTGCGCTAACGTGTCGACAATCGCAAGGTCGCTAGCACTTTCAAAATACACGATATCGAAGAGAACGAAATTTATTAAATGCCTCTTTTATAGGTAGCTTCTTACTTAAATTTCATATATTTAATCATTCACTAGTTTATTTTTTATTTAAAGGTCACTAAAACTATTTTAAAGTATTTCAAAAAGTAAGAGATACTTCATTTGGGTGTTTTTTTTTTGTTTTCGGGCATTGTAAAATAAATATAGTAAAACTTTGTTAGTCAATGTGTCGCTATATAAATTTCATCACTAAGAGCAAAATAATTTCTTTTAGAGTGATTATGAAATCGAAATATTCATAATTTAAAAAAAAAGTAATTCTCGCAATTTGCCAAAGCTCAGTAATGTACCGGAATACGTACTAAGTACTCTGTGTCCCAAGAATTATTTTGATTCTTAAACCTTCTAAAAAGTTCTAAAACTTCACTTCAACCTATGAATTAATCAAGATTATTTTATTTAGTAGTGATTTTAAAAATTGGAACCAAAGTTTAAGTCCGTGTAGTTTTTATAATCTAATGTGTGCTTTTAAGTTTCTAGAAACAAAATGTAATAAAGCAGCTTACCAAACATATTAAACAAAATAACTTCAGATAAATTAAGAAAATTCTTTGGTCTAATGACAAGGATATAGAATATTTTTTCCAAAGCTGCAATTGTCATTACTTTCAGATTTACTTTGCCTATGAATAGCTGTCAAACTACTTTCATTTAACAGGAAACGATTGGATAAGTAATGTCGTAATTACTGTATAGCCTGGATTAATAAATATTTCCTTCCTTCAATCAGTACTTGTAACTTTCTACCATATATGTTTAATTATTAACCCAGTTAATACTAGCATAAACATCTTGAATATTTTTTATTTATGTATATTATAAATAAATTATTAAAATTATAGATTTACTTATAAGTTTTCCTGCTGTGTTTGTTTTTCTTTCACGACGCAAGAAAACAACGGTGCGACGTGATTTTTAGCAGATTTTTTGCCAGATAGCCACATAATATATTTGGGTACATTACATTAAGTTATTTGTAACGAAACAGGTATTACTAGATATTTTATAAATACATACATATCTATTTAGTAAAGACCGTAGTACCATTATTTCTTCTTATATGGAAAAGTTAATTTATCGACTCTACATTCAATGCAATATTGAACTTTAATATATAATTGCAATAAATGGCATCGGGGCTTGGTTTTTCATTTATTTCATAACTAGCGGCTCACCCTCACTTTGCTCGGGTTCGCCTAGAGGAAAACAAAATTTAACCTATCTATCCCACGAGAATCGTATAATTTTTCCGAGATAAATAGTAGCCTATGTGTTATTCCAGACTGTAGTCTATCTCTGTGTCAAATTTCATCGAGATTCGTTCAGCCGTTCTGGCATGAAAGAGTAACAAACATTCATACTCACAAACTTTCTCATTTATAATATAAATACGGATCGTTTTAGTCAAACCATGTTTTAAATAGACATAATGTAGAATGATAACTATCTCTTTTTTAGGTTTTTAAGTAAAAAAAACAAAAAAAAGCAAAGAATTACTAAATTAACAAAATCTATCATATGTATATGTGTATATCAATAATAATAGTAGATTATACCAAATACTAGGTACTTACTCTCGCTTTACACGGGAGTGTTTTAAGTATCAGTATTTTGTATTACTCCAGGTTACTGCATTGAATTAGTCCTAATCGAGTCGGATACCTCGAGCAAAAAGCCCACTGGTGCGAGTAAAGTTTAATCGCATCAGAAATTTGAGTGCTCGAGTCAAGAAAATAATAGTAGTTACACACGGGTGTGTATGTCCTTTCCGTTCTCATCGTTGTTCTCTGGCAAAAAGTCCACTGGTGCGGGAGCGAGGTTTAAAATCGCACCAGAAATTGTGTGCTAGAGTCAAGGAGTTAATAATAGTAGCTACAGATGAACGTTACTAAATTCAAATCGGTCTAGTTGTGTCAGCGTGAGGGAATAACAAACTTTTAAACTATATAAATATGACAACACGTTTGGCTCAGTGTGTAGTGGCCCTACTTACTGTGCCAGCGGTCGTAGGTTCGAGTCCCACTGGGGGCATTCATTTGTGTAATGAAGCGCCAATATTTATCCTTCAACACGGGTGTTTATATTTATTTATAATATGTATGAATTTAAAGTTACATATATGTAGTGTATCAACTATCTGGTATCAATAACACAAGCCTCGTAGGTAACCATGAAACTAAATGGTGTTACGTGTTAATGTCCCCAACATATTCTAAAACTTTCGCATTTATAATAGCAGTCCAATTTAATATTATATAATTGAAGTTGCTCTAATTTCAAAAACATTTTCGATTTATAAACCTATAATTTTTTGCTATTTTATGCGGCGATTCGTGTTTCGTTCATTAAATATTTAGAAATGACAACTTTTTCAAAAGAAAAAACGCCTAACATTAATTCCATGTATTAAACCAATAAGCGAAACTACTGAGTGTTTGAAAGTTTTTTGTACATTAAACAAGATAAATTAAGTACACGCGATCGTATAAATTGTCGAATTCCAAGCTTCATTACTTGAGTAATATTAGATTTGTATATAGTTTTTTATCCTTGTCGATGTTATTTTAATTATTAAAGGCACTCTGTGTCGCCAATGCCATGACAAGTATACTGGAACATATTCATATTAATCGTAATTAATAACATATAATCTATACATATGTAAGTTAAGTGACTAATAATAATTTTTACAAATGAGTTTCATTAGCGACCTTCTTTCAAAATTTCTTTTTAACTTTATAGAATTTATTAATTGAAAACACTTACATAAAGTACTACAATTTAGGTAGATAATTATGATATTTTTTGCAAAACAAATACAAATGAAATGTAATACCTTTAGTCTTTACAACTTGCCTTTCATATATTAAACTATAAAAAATGTAGAGTTCTTTGTAAAAACCCATCCACCAACCACAAATTTAAAAGAATATTTACAACAACATTTTACGAAAAAACCACAGCATGATGGAACTAATCCCTCGAAATCTATTCGAGTATTTCAACAATGACGTCACGACACATCAAGAGCAAACCAGAATATATGCTTACACAATGCGTTTTATAACTTCATATGTCATTATAGCTGATACAAAGGAAAATAAATTACGCACTTAAAAACAATTGTCGCTCTCAGGCTTTCACTGGATTTTCCCATAATAAACGTACGCTGCATAGTGCACGTCTCGTAATATTTCTGAATACACCTTTAAAACTATAGTATAAGAATAGAGAAAGATAAATCTAAAATTTTACATATTAAAATATACTTAAGTCTTACTATAAAAATTATATTTGCAATATTATCACATTATTTAGTGGCTGTAGATCTTGAGGTCTGAGACTCAAATCCTTGAGTCGCACTAAGTTTTTTTTTTAATTTTCTTAAGAAATTCTCTGTAGCTAGCTAAAGTTGGGAAGTATACGGTGTTACAGAGAAAAGCCGTAAAGCCTTCCATCCCACGCAATTATCAGAGAATTAATCTATGTTTGCACACATATTTATACATTATATTATGAGTATAAGCGGCGGAGTGGGCTAATCGCAACGATTCGACGACGCGACCGATATACAGACCGAAGGATTTTATGTTAAACTCGTAATTACAAAATGTTGGTATATATTATATATTCAGTACTAAGTTATTGAAGTATTTATAACCATTTTATTTAATAACTGTCTGTAATATAGAACCAAAAGGAAATAAAAAAACAACGTTCAAGCATAGTTTACTCGACTTAATTTGATGCAGATGCTATTATTTTATTTGTATCGTTAATTCTAAGATATTATCATATCTAAAATTGTACAAAAATAACCTTTAACATAAAAAAAGATTTTACCGTTTTGCAATAGAACTCCTCAATCATAAAAAGTTTTTAATACGAACATAACATTACAACGGAATCGACTTAGTATATTATTTTTTTTAAGTATTTGAAATGGAACGGAAACAAAAATAACAGTTTCTTTGATAAAGGAAGACGTCTATATATAATATTTTATATTAAAAACATTTATTTAGTTTTATTCAATCAACACGAATAACGGATATTAACACTGCCCGACTTGTATTTATTTTAGTTATTTTCATACATCGCTGATTCGTCGCTGATTGTGTAATTAGTACTTTTTTGATCGATCTTTTTATAGTATTTTATCTTACAAAATAGTTATTTGGGGCAGTGTCGCGGAAATTAATTCTATATTTATCCTTAAAAAATTGCAGTATCTACGGGCCCTTTATGATCTAAGAGCTGATTCTCTGCGAGATGTTTTCAAAATGCTTACCGAGTTTCTCACCGGCTCTTCTCAGCAGAACTGCTTTCCGAGCCGGTGGTGGCTTCCTCGCGGACTAACTACACTGACGCTCTTTAAATTGATATACAAAAGTGCTTGTAATAAGTCTATTTGAATAAAGTTTCATTTCAATAAAGCAAATTGTTAATTGTGGGTAGGCTGTCTGTAACAACTATACCTTCGAGACATCTAACACCTCAGTCTCTCCCGTGACCATGGATGCTGTAAAGCATTCGAAACGTCGGGAAACAAAAATCTAAATAAATCCGCGAAATAATCCGAAAAGATAGTTTTATTTAATAAAGCAAATCATATAATAAATGCATACGCATAGAAAACAGCAGGTAAAGGCTAGAAACAAATACCTATGTATGCACGATATAAAACTTTTATAATTACAGGATACAGTCATTTATAGACATTTTAACTAAAAACTAATTTAACTAGAATGTAAAGCAGTATTTTTAATGACGGTAAATTAGATAATATTGTAGGTTTTTTGTGCTGTAAAATGAAATTATTATAAGAAATTCATTAGTATTTTCAAATTGTTTTATTTTACGCTTATAATTACTAATATTAGTAAATTAATTCCATCTTTGTTGATTCGTCAATATAATATTTAATATGAGGATATTTTAAAAGCAAATATCTCAAATTTGAGAAGTATTTATTTTTATTTATAGAAAAATTAAACATAATTGCGGCCCCGCTCGCGTGGCTTCGTGAATGTCGATAAAATTAGGTTGAGAAGATAAGCTATCTCCTTTCCAAATTTCACTCAAACTTTTATAGCTGTTACAGCTAAAAGAAATAATAAAGACGCTCATTCATAATTTAATTTTGTTGTAGAAATTCGTAAAGCAGTTTAAGCCTGAAGGATTAACAAACACACATACAAACTTTCGCATTTGCTATAGTAGTCCAATTATTACGACTAATACGATTCGTTGAAAAACGACAAAGTAGTTGACAGATCAATGTCTCGAAAGTCCGTTTTTGCTATAGTTAAGACTCACTGACACACTGTACTACTAACTTTAATGTACATTTATATATTTCTTTTAATGTTGAACATACGTATGTATAATTCTTAATACGATAGTATAATTTAATGTCTAATGTGACATACATTTCTTCTGTAGATGATATTATCGTTATTGCTATTTCTTAAAACTCTTCCTACAGACTAATGATACTCGCAAATTATAATCAGGAGATCCGTAAGATTTTTCTCGAATAAAGGTAACATGTACAATAACTATATAATTACTTAACTGCCTCGGTGGTGTAGAGCTAGCATGTACGGCTGCACACTCGGAGGTCCTGGGTTCGAGTCCCGGGTCGGGCCAAGTTTAGTTATTGAGTCTTTCTTTATAGTAAGTCTCAGTAACAGCCCGGAGTTGGGAAGTTGGCGGTGTTTCACCCCCGTGCCTCGAAGAGCACGTAAAGCCGTCGTCCTGCGCCTTAACTCTCACTGGTCGTGTCGAGCAGTCGTCCCACCGGAGTATGAGGTGACAGGAATAGAGAGTGCACGTGGTGTCTGCGCGTACACTTGTGCACTATAATATCTCCTGCGCAGTCGGCTAGTTTCAATGAGATGGGCCGCCGTGGCCGGAATCGGCTAGGAGAACATCATCATCATATATTGCATAGTTTCTTAAAAGAATTTAATCGAAATTAAAATATTAGAAATCGATATCAAAATTATAATAAACTAGCGGCTCAGGGTTCGTCCCCACATTTAAACGTTTAATATAGCAACTTGGATAACAAGTTTAGTATATATTTTTAAAGCCTTCTCTTTCTTAGCTACACACGAACGTTATGAAACAATTAAAATAATATCGATTTATTCATTTAATTATAAAATCTTCTTAGCAGATTATAGTTTAAATTATACTATGTTTTTGTCATGCATAGACAACAGAAGTTAAATATAGTATTCCTTGTTGTTATAATAATATCTATAACATCTGAAACGTTTCTCACTTTATGGCGCGTGGACGATTATACTTCGTTGATTGGTGAAAGTGATTTAGCCAAGAGCGTTTCGAATTTCAAGAAGGCATACCACTATTTTGAATTAATTAAATTGCAATTTAACAAGATTCAAAATAATGATATTTAATAATCCATTACATTAAATATTTTTTTGGAAAATCTTATTGAAATAGACATTATTATTGATACAGAGGCCGAATTTTTTCGAATTTCGTCTGTGACCGCATCACGGAAAAACCACCGGAGGGATTTTGATGATATTTGGTATGATGGTAGCTGGTTACCCGGGTCAACATATATAGATATAATACAAATCATAACTATACTTAAAAATAAAATGTTATTATTTTATCATAGTCAATATTATAAAACTGAAAAGATATTTTTTGTTTATTTGAGCGCGCTGATCTCCGGAACTACCAGTTTTGAAAATTTCTATTATAACTTTTCTCTTCCTCTTCTCCCTACAACCCTTTCATTTCATTCGTAAATTGAATAATAACATAACTTCTATAAGTAGAATAGAGAGTCGCGCGTTAACCATAATATTTCTATATACTCACAATAATAATGATTTAAATATTTAACTATTGTATGCCGCATCCACGTTTCGTACATCACACAAAGACTGGTCGGTCAAGGCTATATTGAGTCGACTAAAAACGAGTAATGTGCAATATAGTCAACAAAATTTCACTCACGGCATTTAGCTTCGCCTTTCCAATTTCAATAAGACCATATTCTTTGACATGTTTTTGCACGTCTTTACAAAAAAAATGTACGTATTTTTTGAATAGAATCGATTTTTACTTTAGTTTTGCTGAGATTTTTTAATTAATATGACTTAAAAAACAGATAAATTGTTATGTTTCTTTTACACAAACAACCACATAATAATTTCTTTTACGAATGTTTTTACAGAAAACGTTCTAGAATTAACAGAAGAATTTAAGATGTGTAATGTATGTGTGTGAACACTACACAATCTCAATGGTTAACCAGAAAGAGGCCAGATCACGACCCTAAAGGTTGCACAGTGTTAGGTCCTATTATACTACCTAATGAGCTTTACATTTACCGTAGTAACTGATATTTTTATATATTAAGTATATTTTTAATTATTATTTTTATTAAGGAATGTGATATTATTTATTTAGTCATTATAATTTTTTTCTCAATTGAAAATTTCAGTTTGTAGTGACCCTACTTGCTATGCCAGCGGTCGCGGGTTCTAGTCCCGCTGGGGGCATTCATTTGTGTGATGAGCATGAATGTTTGTATCATGGGTGTTTATATTTATAATATGTATGTATTTAAAGTTATATATGTGTAAGTATGATAAAGAAATTATAAGCTTCTATTAATTATTATTTCTAACTTACAACATTTATAATTTATAATAGACTAGCGGCTCACCCTAGCTCCGCTCAGGTTTGCCTCTAGAAAAATGAAAAAAAAATCTATCTCTCGGGAACCGTATATTTTTTCCGGGATAAAAAGTAGCCTATGTGTTATTCCAGACTATAATATATCTCTGTTCCAATTTTCATCCAGATCCGTTCAGCCGTTCTGGCGTAAAAGAGTAGCAAACATCCATACTCACAAAATTTCACATTTATAATATTGATACAGATTATGTTATGAAATTAAAACTTGTAATAAAAATTCAGCATGACATGAAATCATGACGACCACTAATTATAATTTATAGAAATTTTTCTATAAAATTATTTCAAAACAAAAAGGGGTTAAATAATGAAACTTCTCATTGTTCTGTGACCTCTCGACTTGCGCTACGTTACCATGGAGCGAGAGTTTTGTAACTTTCTTAAAATTTAGCACGTATAGATTTGTAATTTATATCAGCAGTTTATTGTAATGGCTATAATTGACCGACTTCATAAGGAAGGAGTACTTAGTTCAGCTGTATGTTGCGCGATATCTCCAACTGTATTTACAATTTTTACGATATTCGTAATTCTTGTCTAAACAAAAAGGTTAAAAGGTTACAAAGGTTACAGATTGCAAAGTTAAAAAGGGTAAGGGTAGGGTGGTCCAATAATAATTTCATGAAACGGTTTAACCCTAAGGAT
This sequence comes from Brenthis daphne, assembly GCA_947093115.1. Taxonomy (NCBI): domain Eukaryota; kingdom Metazoa; phylum Arthropoda; class Insecta; order Lepidoptera; family Nymphalidae; genus Brenthis; species Brenthis daphne. Next base: position 282,725 of record OX352473.1, read on the forward strand.
GAAAATAATTTTAAGTGATTTTAAAATAAGTGGACCTTTGTTAGTAAAAGTAATTATCTAATTAATTTATTTCATAGCTCAAAGGGTTTCAATAATATCTATATATATATAATAGGCAAATAGGCAATAAAAACTTTGAAAAAAAAATACAAACCGACTTCCAGGCACTAAAATGTAAAAAATAACTAAACAGGGGCTTTCATTTAGAATAGATACCTAATCAGATATTTTCAAAGACGGTGCCAGCCGACGCATAGGAAATCTAATATATTTTGATACGTAAAATAAATATTCACCTATTAGATATTCATATCTTAAAATATTTTAAGCTGGCACCGACTAAATGAAAATCCCCTATTTTTTACATTTTAGTGCCTGGAAGTCGGTTTGTATTTTATTTAAGTTTTTATTTTTATATTTTTAGTGTAGACGTAATAAGCAGGTAATTTGTAAGAATAAAGTTTTTAATAACATATTCGATTAAACAATTTGTTTAAAAAATATATTTATTGTTGATTTTTAAAAAAAACCGCTCCACCGATTTCGATAAAATTTATATGGGACCACCTGCAAAGTATACCCTTTCAAACAAAACAAAAATTTTCCAAATCGGTTAAGGCGTCTTCGAGTAATCGGTGAACGTACATAAAAAAAAAGATTCCGACGAATTGAGAACCTCCTCGTTTTTGGAAGTCGGTTAAAAACAAAACATTTCAGTAACTTTTCTTTTCTGTTGGTCAACCGATTTTCTTTTTTTTTTTTGTTTAGTAGCTGTTGATAGCTTTTGTTGTTAAAAAAAATTGAGAAACATTTTTTCTATAGATAAGTAAATTCTATTCATATATGCATTACTTTTTTTAACAATGACTATGGTTGAAATTCGACAAATGAGTGAACATTAGTATTTAAAAAAAAGATCAACTCCTAAGCGTAATCTAATTAGTTTTGAAGTGATTTTAAAATAGGTTTATCGTTTAAGTTTAAAAATCCTTTATATAGTAATGAATGGTATTATTTAGTAATGCCTAAGCATATTTTCATTGTAGAATGTAATATAAATAATAATAATAATGTCCCCCAGATCGAATTCAGCCACAGCAGAGAATCTCACTGAGACTAGCCAGATGCGCAGGAGATAGTATAGTGCAGCGCGTGTAAGCGCAGACACGAGTGCACTCTATTCCTGTTACTCTCAAAGTCCGATAGGACGATACTTCGTTGCGACTGGTGAGAGTTAAGGCGCAGGACCGACGGGCGATGGCTTTATGTGCTATCCGAGGCACGTGGGTAAAACACCGTCAACTGCGGGCTGTTACTGAGAATTTGCTGATAGAAATACTCAATAACTGAACTTGACCCGGGACCCTGGAGGTCCCCAGATCTGTCATCAGTCGTACATGCGAGCCACTAGACCACCGAGGCAGTTAGTAATATAATATATGTAAAATGTTCACACATAATTTCACAAGTTACGAAACTAGTGTTTTTGGTAACCTTCTCCTATATACTTAATATACTACAGTTACGAAATATATTAAAATATCAGTTTTGCCTCTCTATATTTTATTTTTGAACATGATAATATATAAGCACTATAAATGATATGGTCTGTTGACTCTACCGTTACTCTGAAACTTCTACTTTCAATACTTTATAAAAAATACAGATTTAAAGATTATTTATTTACTTTGTTAAGACTAAAATATTTAATAAGATATTAAAATGACGCCATAAAATATTTCACTGTTATTTTTTTTTCTCCTAAACGTTAGCTAGTTAAAAGTAAAGTTAGTTCTCCTAGCTTAGCAAAGTAGAAGAAGGTATTGTTTTTATTGCAACAAATGAAATGTAATTAACAAAAACATCGTTTTTCATACACTTAACCATACCAAGTAAGTAGTAATATATATATATATATATATATAGGTAATTTTTTTGTAACTCTCACGATTAAATCTCTGCTATATATTGTCGAGTGATATATTAAACATTAAGGAGAATATTATTCGATTTTATGAAATACTAGCATACCCGGCAACGCGTTGCTGTGACACACATATGAAAATCGTTAATTTTAGAATAAAAAATGGAAATAATTGGGATAAAAATCTTTTAAGTTGGACCAAATCACACATTTTGAAAAAAAAATCGTTAAGATCGGATAAGTAGTTTCGGAGTTCATCCCGGAACAACACCGAGACACGGGAACTTTATATATTAAGATATTAAAGAGATTAACTAAAATAAAAAATTTCAATTAAAATTAAATAAAAGTACTATTGAACAAACTTCTTAGGTTTCCATGGTTTTGTGATGCATTTGCCAGATCCGTTGCTTTCTAAAGTAGGTTCTGGGTGTCGTGACCCAAGTATAGGTTAAAGGGGCCGTTTACAATGCACATCAATGCTTTACTGTCCGCGCTCTCTCTACATAACCAAATTCGATACGATACTACTAATGCCACCTTGCATATTCCGGCTAAGATTAAATCGGACTACTATTGTATTAATGCAAAAGTTTGTATGTTTGTAACTAATATACGTTGCAATAGCTGGATTGATTTTGATTAAATTTAATATAAAAATAGACTAAGACCTAGAATAACATATTTACTATTGTTAAGCACCTGATCAAAGCGAAGATATGTACGTCACTACTCAAAAATAACTCGATGACAGTTCCACTTTGTTCTACCATAAACTGGCACTTATACTTTAATATAAAATAACTATAAAACAATTCTAAATTTTCACAATAACAATAATAACATAATGTGTTAAGACAATGATCAAAGGTATTATTTAAGAAAACAAAATAAATATGCTTAATTAAGTGCAAAATAACTAAGTATTAGTACGAGACACGCAAATATTTGTTTAGTTAATGAAATTTTGCATACACCCTTCTCACGCCCTTTAAAGTTGGCAATTAGATACATCTTTTAATACGTAAAATTAACGATTTTGCATATTATCATCACTTGATTATAGACTTATGACTTGATTATAGATGTATGTGAACGCAGTACTTATAGTGAGTTAGATACTCAATAGGTAATAAGTATTCAGCTCTTTGTAACGTCCCACTGCTGGGCACGGGCCTCCCTAAATTTAAAGGGTAGGGCACAGTCCACCACATTGGCCAAGTGCAGGTTGGCGGACTCCACATGTCTTTTGAAAACTTGTTAGTTTCTCTCAGACATGCAGGTTTCCTCATGATTTTTTTTTCTTCACCGTAAGACAAGTGGTAATCATGTTGGAAATGATTCACAAATGAAAATACCAGAGATACGAGACCCGGGATTTGAACCTGCTTCACTCGGTTTCCCAAGCGAGCCCGTTACCACTGGGCTACCACTGCCTTTAAGTAATATACTATACTATTTCTACTTCGAAATTTTACTGGAGACAATTTCTCAAGAAATAAAATAAAAAATTTACACCCAATTAACTTACTAGGTAAGTTTTAATTCGAGATAATAAATACGATTAAGATATTTGTTCGTTCAACATTTTTGTAAACTTTTTCAAACGTTTAATACAAATGCTTTTAATTGACAATGCTATTTTCATTCGATTCTCATGATCATATCTTATGTGACTATTACATAAATAACTATAAAATTTATAATTACTATATACTCTTATATATTAACGCGTTTTTATTAAATTATATTGTATATACATTATATTGCATATTGAATATATAACACCTTAAAAAGTATGTGAACGAAGATAGGATCATAATAATTTTTTTATGAAATTATAAATCAATAAAGTGAACGGTGAGATGAGCCCATACTTTAAGTAGGTACCTTCATAGAAAAACTTAGATCCCACGATTACTGTCTAAGGTAGTTTCGTGATAATAATTGCCTGTACAAGTAAGTGCTTCCGCGTTAATGCAATACAAAATTAATATTAAGGATGCATTAAAAGGTACTAGCAGTAAGAAGGAAATTATTTTCAATTAAATTTATCAACACCTTTGTGAAATGTTCGAAGTATAGGAAATATTAAATAAATGAAGTATATTGGAAAAATAAAATATGTTGTTTGTATAGTATTTATATTAACTGCCTTGGTGGTGTAGTGGCATGTACGGCTGCACACCCGGTCCTGGGTTCGAGTCCCGGGTCGGGCCAAGTTTAGTTATTGAGTCTTTCTGTATAGTAAGTCTCAGTAACAGCCCGGAGTTGGGAAGTTGGCGGTGTTTCACCCCCGTGCCTCGGAGAGCACGTAAAGCCGTCGGTCCTGCGCCTTAACTCGGGGTCGGTCGTCCCGAGCAGTCGTCCCACCGGAGTATGAGAGTGACAGGAATAGAGAGTGCACGTTGTGTCTGCGCGTACACTTGTGCACTATAATATCTGCTGCGCAGTTGGCTAGTCTCAATGAGATTGGCCGCCGTGGCCGGAATCGGTCAGGAGAACATCATATAAGTACATCATTTATATTAAATTACTTATATATAAATACATACTTCTTTTAAAACTATTTGCGTTGTTGATGCGTTTTTGCAACTTTGGCCATGGCAAGTTGTGGAAAATTGGCCATTAATTTTTAAGAATTGAAATTTCAATTGGAAAATTTCAAATTGTTGTTTTTTTTTACAATAAAAAAATCTGTATCTCTAAAATTAAAGATTAGCTTTTTTCAGCAATTTAAAAAAAATTACAATTGGCTTCATTTTCTACTACGTACGATTTTTTTTTATTTACGTTCATCCCTTAAACTTAAAACCTCCCTAACTTGGTTAATTTTGACCGGAGGAAAAAAAGTTATAAAAACTTTTTGACGTAAAATTTTAAGCTCTACATATTTATATTAAAACTTTTTTGTCTAACTTTTACCGTTTTCGAGTAATTTCGAAAATACACTTTTGTCTATTTTTTTTTGAACCCTTGCCGGGGGGTTCAGACACTAAAGCCTTTACACATTGTTTTTATATCATTAAAACTACAATATATCCGAAATACATAGTTGAGTGCCAATATTTTAATTTCAGACCGTATTTCACTGGACTACAATGTACATATGCATAGTAATATTATAAAAGTGAAAGTGTGTTTGTTTATATGTTTGTTTGTCCTTCTTTTTTTTGGAATATGTAAATTGATAGATGCGTTTCCTGCACTTTCATTAGATACATAAAGTTAGTTAAGTATTTTATAATGATACATACTATACATAAAATAAAATTGTAACTAAGTCGAATCTGTACATTAAATATTTTTTGGAAAAGCTACCGCATCACGAGAAAACTGCTGGGCAGATTGTGATGAAATTTGGTATGATGATAGCTGGTTATCCGAGACAACATATAGGATACTTTTTAACGCGGGAAAATATCTAATTTCTGAGAAAAAATACAAAAACTGCATTGTAAGAGATAGTAAGAATACTAATATGTAAAGCCTAGTATTTGCTTTTCGGTCATCTGAACGCGGGCGGAGCCGCGGGCAATGCTAGTTTATAATACGTTATTAACTATTTAGCTTTTACCTTTAGTACCTATATGGTGAATAAAAAATCTAAAAGAAGGTCAAATACAGCACATTTAGGTAAAAAGTACGACACTAAATTACATGTGGTTTTGAACTTCAACGTCTAAGTTGGTATAATGTAATAGTAATTGCCAGAGTGTCCTTAGACTTTAAGGACAGAAGTCAACCACTAGGTTGTGGCGGAATTTTTAGAATATACCGTTTAGCTTATTTTTTAAACGAAAAAGTGGTTTTGTGGTACATTCTTAAGCTAAAATATTTTTTTATATTAGATATTTAATTAATCTATTATACTAATATTACAAACAGAAAAGATTTTTTTGTTTGTTTGTTTACTTGTGCCGAATAAGCTCCCAAAACTACTAAACCCGAATCCGATTTTGATGAAATTTAGTAAGGAGATAGATTTAGATTCTAAGAAGGACATAGGATAGTTTTGACGCCGGAAATCATTCCTTAATGGGGTGAAAATGGGGATGAAAGTTGATATCTGGAAGGAACCACTATTTCATAATATATTTGCACTTTTTCGCTCGTACATTTATTTTTTGTATACTTTACTATCGATTGCCTGTAAGATATCGCTATGGTGATGAGGGCGCATTATAACATCTCTTGTCTTGCATTTGTTTCCTTTTAAAATAAACCATTTTATTATGTCAATATACTGCTAAAATATAATTATCGATGTAAAATTAGTTCTTACGATACTTATAGCCAGTTGTTATAATCCTTGATTTCGAATTTATTCATAGTAAACATTATGGCACAAAAATACTGCAGTATGAATGTTTCATAATACGTACGTATATCAACATACATACTTTTACGTATATTTAATAGTTTGTTAAGACCTTGAGTTTCAATAATTAGTAGGTAATATTATAGTGTTGTAATATGGTATATTATAACATAAAAGACAACATCTTTACTCATTATCTTTACTAACGTTCATGAAGCAATGGGCCTAAAAAGGTTTATTTCTTTAAAATATAAGCGGAACTTAGAACCAACAACTCATGTTAACTTAGCCCTTTTTTTTTCCTTTGTTTTCGCTGGGGAAACCCATCATGGGGACCCTGCCGCCGTCATGGGCAGGGTACTGTGAGACTCCTACTCACTAAAACCCACAGCGGAACCCTTCGCCGCAGTGCAATGGGGTGTGCAGGATCGCTTTCGCACTCACTGCAACACCCCTGCGGACGGCTCGTACCACGCGGGCCAGCCTCGCCTAAATCAGGATGCCCTCGGTTCGCAGGGCATCCCGACCGCCCCGATGACGTGCAGGGGAGTCAACGAGAGACCCCCCCGCGGTAGCTCCTCTAGGGTGGCGGGAGAAGATGCGCATACCGGCGCCTCCTCCCCCCCAGCCGACGGCGACGAAGAGGGTCTGCTAAGGCGTTAGCCTCGCGTTCCCTCTCCGCCGTCTCCTTCAGAATGTTAACTTAGCCCACTACAAGTTAATAAATATCTGTTTTATAATATAAGGAGTTTAATTATATCTAATGCAGTATACTATAGTATTACAAGTACGAGTAGTAATAAGTACAAGGGACTACTACAATAGAAATATATTTCATGGGCAATTTTATTATCTCAATAGAAACTCACCCTCGCTCCTCTCGGATTCGTCCCTTACGTACGTTTTAACGTTTAGTATATCCCTTTTCTCAGAGACGAAATATTTTAACGCAGTAAAGAGTATCCTACATGTTGACCCAGATAATCAGCTATCATCATACTAAATTTCATCAAAATCTGTCCAGTGGTTTTTTCGTGATGCTTATCCAGACAGACAGACAGACAAAAATTCTAAAAACTATATACCTATTCGACCTTAGTATCAATAATAATAACTATTTCAATAAGATTTTCCAAAAAATGTTTAATGTACAGATTCGACTCAGAATTTTATTATATGTATATATATCAGATGTCCCAAATAAGATAAATATTTTTTTGTAGCTATCATGCAGAAAATAAATAGGTCTGGCCTGAGACAATATGACAATATCAAAGAAGTAAAATTGTAAATATTGTAATTAAATTATAAATTAATTATTATATGCAAATATAATTCGTAAAAAATATTTCATTTACACATTGTAGGTACAACAGCTTCTTAATCATTCTAATCATATTATCATATAATCAGAAAAAAAAGAGTTCGGGCCTGAGACAATATGAGATTAGGTATCTAAGAAGTAAAGTTGTGAATATTATAAATAAATTATAAATTATTTTACATTATATGCAAATATAATTCATAAAAAAAAATTATTCACAAAATGTTACCTACATACCTACGGCTTAATCCCCACACGGCCACAGATTACATACATACATAATACTATACTAGTATCATACTAACGAGTTACAATTGGACAAGTCTTTTACACAATTCTTCAAATCAAATCTTAAACTATAACATGCGTAATATATTACATAAACCTTTATATTTAAAACTCGCGTCTCACCCTCGTTTCGCTCGGGCTCGTCCCTAGCTTGCTTCCCCATACAAACTTTCATCCCCATTTTCACCCTCTTAAGGGATAATTTCCGGGATAAAAAGTATCCTATGTGCTTCCCAGGGTCTCAAACTACCATCTTACTAAATTTCATCTAAATCGGTTTAGTACTCGTAGATCTAGAGTTTACCTCCTACAACGACACAAACTCACAATATCAACTTAACCTCTTTATAATATTAGTGTAGATAAATTATAACATTATATAATACTATAATAATACATATTTACCGTAACTGTTTCAAGTCGCCATACTATGTACCTGAAACAAATTGCGTAATTTTTAATATGAATAATTTCAGTATAATTATAAGGAAATCCCAAACCGCAAAGCAGGCTTTCTCCGACAATTAGGCGACCAATGTAATATTAAATTGTTGTTTGTAAATGTTACCTCACTATCATAATTTACTTTCGAGAAGTTTAAATTTAGTGTAACTTATTGTAATTAGGTAAGGTACTTGACCAACTTTGCTTGTCATGACTTCTTATTTTATTAAAACCGTATAACAGCCATATCCATACTAATATTATAAATGTGAAAGTATCTTTGTTTTTACTTGTTTGTTTGTTTGTTTGTCCTTCTTTCACGTCGAAACAGAGTGATGTTTTGGCGTGATTTTTTGTGAGGGCTGGAGGGTGCTTCCATGGAACTAGATGGTGTTGTGTGTTAATGACCCAACATATTTATTTATTATATTTATTAACATTTATTTACTTATGAAAATAATGAATATATATGTATGTATGTATTCTGTTATAAAATATATATTATCTTAAATCATCGTTAGGCTTATTGCCGACAATATTTTAATGTTTAATATATGAATATCTAATAGATAAATTATATGTATTTTACGTTTCGAAATATATTAGATTTGCTTTGCATCAGCTGGCATCGACTTCGAAAATATTTGATTAGGTATCTATTGTAAATGAAAACCCCCGTTTAGTTATTTTTTAAGTTTTTATGGTCAATTTTTTTTAACATAACCCATACATCGTCACAAACTTTCGTATTTATAATATTAGTAGGATATACGTATAACATGTTATTTTATACGATGTTCATATTAATGTTATAATTGCATCTTCATAACTAACGATGCTTTTTTTTCCAAACTAATATAAATTCATTAAAAGGTAACAAAAATTATAGTCTTATATATAAAATTTCCATGTCACAATGTTTTTTACCGTACTCCTCCGAAACGGCTTTACCGATTTTTACCAAATTTTATATGCGTATTCAGTAGGTCTGAGAATCGGCTACTATCTATTTTCCATACCCCTAAGTGATAAGGATAAGGGTGGTCCTCCCAGACCCCGCCCCAGGGACGAACCCGAGCGGAGTAAGGGTGAGGTGAGTGAGTGAGTGAAACATCACTTAAAATTAATAGTTTTTCAAAATAACTAACCATGGCTTTAAACGACCGAATGGTTAAGTAAACTTAACAAACGTAGGAGAATCATTACCATAAAATCAATATTTATGTCTATTTGTACGCAATATTAGGTAACGACATGAGCCTATGTTCAGGAAATTCTAGAAGGAAAAGTTGTGAATAAAACAGCTAATTCATAAGCTCTTCATTTTCACGATGCACGCGCATGTCTCATTTGTCATAGAACATGAATGGTATAATAGAAATAGCAGAATTTACTAATCCAGTACATAATATGTTAAAATGTCGAATGAATATAACTTAACTATTTGAAAGGTTCTGTCCACAGATTACATTATACCTACTATACTATAGAACGAAATAAAACGGTTCTAATTAGGAGTTTTCTTTATGGCATGAATAGCTTTTGAAATAATTTATTATAAAGAAAGGTATAGGCTATCTTACATAACACTGCAAGCTAAGAGAGCGAAGTAATTCTACAAACATAAAAGACGCGAAAAAATACTAGTTTGAATATACTATGAATATAATATAATAGATATATATCTATTTTATATCTAACTATCGACTCATACTCGCCCCGCTCGGGTTCATCCCTAGTTACGTTTTAACGCTAATAGTATAAACTCAAAAATAAGATTTTTCCCGCAGTTAAAACCCGGATAATCAGCTATCATCATACCAAATATCATCAAAATCTGTCCAATGGTTTTCTCGTGATGCATTCCCACACAGACCGATAGACAAACAGACAAAAATCCTAAAAACTATATATTTGGTCTCTATATCGATAATAATAACTATTTCAATAAGATTTTCCAAAATATATTCAATGTACGGATTTTCTTATCATTTTAAAATGTAAGTCATTTACATATGCGTTGACAGTTTTCTTCAGTCTCTTTATCCTTTATTTCATATATAATATGTATTAAAATTGTATTTAAGTTTGTCTGACCACTAGACATTTCATATATATATATATTTTTTATTTTTTTATTAATTATTGAAACATAAATATTATAATCTTAACTAAGGAAGCAGATGCCATTTCTATAACATGTTCTAAGCGTAAAATATTATACGTATTGGCTATTGTTGTAGAGAAAACTGTACGTTACTGTCTCACAAATTCTCAGATGGAGAAATTTCATACTTAGTTATGTTTGCACAATAGGCATTAGGCATGCATATATACATCTTTACTAGGCTATTACTTTAACTTTTACTTTGGCTTAAGACAACTGAGACTTAGCACATATTAAAAGTATTTTTAAGTAAATATTAATTTATAGTATGTACCGTATAAGTAAGTATGTTATATTGGTTTTTTTTTTGCGCCAACCCCTATCCATTCTACCTTAAGAGTTCCTTTATAGGTTTATGGGTTGCCTGGAAGAGATTATTTTAAGTGATAAGGCCGCCTTTACACTGAATTTTTTTTTATAATATGTGTTTAAAAATTTTACTTCTTTTCTGGTGTAATAAAGTATTAAATAAATAATAAATAAATATTGGTAAAAAAGGCAATAATTATATAAAAAAATATTATTACTTATTGTTTCTTAATTATTTAATATATAGCCCATATTAGGTACCAATAGAAAAAATTCTTTGTTTTCAGAACTACCTACTCCATTTATTTATTTTAAAATTTCATTCATACAAGAACAAGACCATCATTTTGAAATCATAGACAATTCATTCACACGAAAGTGAATTGAATTGAATTGAAAAAGCCGTGTGGTGGCGGCTTTAGAATACATTCCACCACCCCTCTCTTTCCCATGGGTGCCGTAAGAGCCGGCTAAGGGATTTATTTAGCAGAACACTTGCTTCACTGGTGGTAGACGTTAGTCGACCGGGTTGGTACCACCGTGCAGTTGCGAAACATCCGCCATAGTGATCCGGCGTAGGCCGGCTCGCGTTCCGGAGTCAGCGCTGCATAGCCGACAAGTGGTTAGATTTTGTAGCGAGTAAGGGACCGATAAGCTAGAAAGCATGTTCTAAATGGCATCAGTCGGCCCGCCGGCCAGGGAGACCTGTAGAAACGGTGGTGCCGCTGGCCGCCCGCGGCATAGTACAGGGGCCCAATTGGGACCAACCATTCCAGGAGGCTGCCCCACCAGGCCGCGCATAATCTTGGAGTAGCTCGTCGTGCCAGTTGGTGACCGGATGTGGGACCCGGCGACTACTTCCGGGGGGGTACGGGAGCCCTTCCGTCCGGCGGACCGGCTTGTGTCATTGCATGCACTCTAGATTCCATTTTGTTCCTTCTCTGCTATAGTATCTGACCACTTTTTTTGTGCTCCGTTTTTTTCCCCTCTCCGTTCTATTATGACAGCGCGAATTCCACATTCAGGTTTTACAGCGGCAACTTCTAACCCCTCCCACACAAAAACGTCATTTGAGGTTGAGTTCGCCAACATCCGCGGGCTCCATTCCAACCTCAACGCCGTACATCAACATCTTGAGACAGTAAGACCTGCAATGCTTTTCCTAACGGAGACTCAGATACTTCCCCCTGCTGACATATCATACCTACAGTATCCCGGCTACATCCTTGAAGAAAATTTTGTCGGAAAAGCTGGAGTGTGCCTGTATGTTAGGGCAGGTCTCTGCTGTCGCCGATTGCGCTGTTTGGAAGACCCCTCCTTTTCTGTCCTATGGGTACATGTTGATCAAGGACCCATTAATTGTATATACGTGTGCCTTTACCGTTCCCACACTGGAGATAATGAGACCACTCGACTATTTGATTATCTTAGTCAGACGGCAGATGATGCGCAGGAGCAGTTCCCAAATGCAGAACTGGTGTTCTTGGGGGATTTTAATGCTCATCATGAGACTTGGTTGGGTTCCTCCAAAACTGACCACGCAGGACGAACTGCTCACGCATTTGCTCTCACGCATGACCTGACACAGCTGGTACTCCAGCCCACCAGGATACCTGACATTGTCGGTCAAGCTCCCTCCTTGCTGGACCTTTTGCTGACAAACGACCCAACTAAATATAACGTGAAGGTCGGAGCGCCTTTGGGCTCCTCTGACCATTGTCTAGTTGGTGCTACTGTGCCATATGTCACTCCTCCACGACCTGTGGAGGTGAAGCGACGGTTATGGCACTACTTGTCGGCTGATTGGGATGGCTTACGTGATTTCTTTGCGTCTGTCCCCTGGTCTTCACGCTGTTTTGGTGAGAGAGATCCGTCCGAGAGTGCAATCGCCATCGCTGATGAAATACTATTGGGAATGGAATATTATATTCCCTTCAGTGACGTTGTCGGCGGTGGTAGATCTCGTCCTTGGTTCAACCGCGAATGTACCGATGCTGTAGAGCAGAAACAATCGGCTTATCGTGCTTGGACTAGGGCCCGCTCCCTTCGTGATCCCAATGTCGAATCTCTCAAAACTGCTTATAATGCGGCTACTAAAGCTTGCAAGAGGGCTTACATTAGAGCAGATACTCAGCGCGTAGCACGATTTGGTCAAGAACTTCTTTCGCACCCTACGGGAAGCCGTAGCTACTGGCGACTGACCAAAGCCGTGCAACGTAACTTCTGCCAGCCTACGCTGCCACCGCTACGATATCCTGATGGATCTCTGGCCCATGACGCACAGCAGAAGGCCAATATATTGGCCTCTCTGTTTGCAGCCAATTCCCGTCTCGACGACTGTGAAGCCCAACCTCCGACTATACCATATTGTGGCACAGCAATGCCTGATATCCAGATTAGGCAGCGTGATGTACGGTCAATTCTACAGTCGATCGACACCCGGAAAGCAAGTGGTCCTGATGGTATTCCTGCGATTGTTCTAAAAAATTGTGCAGCAGAGTTGGCTCCAGCACTAACGCGCCTGTACCGAAACTCCTATTCCTCAGGAATTGTGCCGAAGGCCTGGAAAGTGGCGAACGTTCAACCAATCCCCAAAAAAGGTGACCGTTCTGATCCCGCCAATTACCGACCCATAGCCGTCACCTCGGTACTGTGTAAGGTGTTCGAGCGGATCATAAACTCGCAACTCATCCGCTATCTAGAAGATCACTCCATTATCAATGATCGTCAATATGGTTTTCGACCAAAACGTTCGACGGGTGATCTTCTAGCTTTTACGACGCATCTATGGGGCGAGGCTATGGACAAGCATGGCGAATCGATTGCTGTTAGCCTTGACATCTCGAAAGCTTTCGATAGGGTTTGGCACCGTTCTCTTCTTTCCAAGCTTCCAGCTTACGGTCTGTCTCCTCGATTGTGCGACTGGGTGGCTGACTTCCTGCATGAGCGCAGTATCCGCGTTCTCTGCGATGGGCAAGCTTCTAGCTTCCTACAGGTGAACGCCGGTGTGCCTCAGGGGTCCATTTTATCGCCAACAGTCTTCCTTCTGCATATCAATGACATGTTATCCCTGGGTAATATTCATTGCTATGCAGACGACAGCACTGTCCACGGTCGATACTTTGGCCATCCAGCCGCTAATCGAATGGAGATAGATAACAGGAGAACAGAACTTGTCCGTGAGCTCGACGATGTCTTGTACCGCATCTCAGAATGGGGTTCAAAGAACCTGGTCGAGTTCAATGCCAAGAAGACGCAGGTGTGCGCATTTTCGGCAAAAAAATCTCCATTCCTTTGTTTTCCCTCTCTTCAGAACACTCGCCTTACTATGCAGGATGGCATCAACATCCTCGGAGTTAATATCCGCAGCGATCTGAACCAAAAAAACCATATCGAGAGTGTCATTTCGTTAGCTTCGCGTAAACTCGGGGTCCTGAACAGGGTGAAGCGGTTCTTCTCGCCAGAGCAGCTATGTCTACTTTACAAGACTCAAGTGCGCTCATGCGTTGAGTACTGCTCCCACCTCTGGGACGGCTCTGCAAAGTACTTGTTAGACGCTCTTGATAGATTGCAACGCCGTGCTATCCGCATAATCAATAAACCTGAGGCTACTCAGTACTTAGAATCTCTGCAATTGCGTAGAGATGTTGCTTCTCTAGCCGCTTTCTATCGCGTTTATTACGGCGAGTGTTCAGAAGAGCTCTTCCAACTTATACCCTCCTCTCCTTTCCTCTCCAAAACCACACGTGCTGGTCGGAAATTCCATCCTCACACGGTACTACCCATACCTTCTCGTACCAAAAGGTTTGGCAGCTCTTACCTGTGCCGCACTATTAGGAAATGGAACTCATTACCGTCTCACGTGTTTCCCTCTTCCTATGATCCTGGGTCGTTTAAACGGAGCTTGAAAAAGCACATTTGCAGGCTGACGAGGTGAGGTTGATCGGAATCGAGATCAAGTCGAGGAACCGATGGATCTCATTCTGGATTCCACTGATGCTTTCCATCAGGCGTCATGGAGTCATCTTGTCGAGCGACAATAAAAAAAAAAAAAAAAATATATATATTATCTGTACAGTAAAACATAAATCTATATTTAATATTAATAGATGCAGATACAGATATATATATATATATATATATATATATATATATATATATATATATATATATATATTTCATTTTTTACTATTTTGTTTATTATTGTTTTGCTGTTTGATATAAATCTAACACAAATATATCACCAGTAACCGCAAGCCACCACAATGACTACTAATTCAACGGTATCTACATTATAGCATCATGTTACAATGTTATCCTTAGATATTACTTAATATTGTTAGTACAATAGATGTATGTTTGTTGGTTTATTTTGCCTAGCAACAGAGCCATATAGAACTTTTTGCAGCTAGATATACGACTAGTTTAAAGGAATAACTGCCTCGGTGGTATAGTGGCTAGCATGTACGGCTGTACACCCGGAGGTCCTGGGTTCGAGTCCCGGGTCGGGCCAAGTTTAGTTATTGACTCTTTCTGTATAGTAAGCATCAGTAACAGCCCAGAGTTGGGAAGTTGGCGGTGTTTCACCCCCGTGCCTCGCAGTGCACGTAAAGCCGTCGGTCCTACGCCTTAACTCTCACTGGTCGTGTCGAGCAGTCGTCCCACCGGAGTATGAGAGTGACAGGAATAGAGAGTGCACGTTGTGTCTGCGCGTACACTTGCGCATTATAATATCTCCTGCGCAGTTGATTAGTCTCAATTAGATTGGCCGCCGTAGCCGGAATCGTTCTGGAGAACATCATCAGCTTAAAGAATAAGTTAAAAAAATAGTAAAAAAATGCATAGGTAAGTCCTAAAGTAAAGGCAAAAAGAGTATGCGAAGGGAAAGAACTCGCTCGCTAGTAGTGCCTACAAAAAAGATCTGTTCTAACCATATGCTATTAAATACTTTTATATTTATTAAGATTATAGCTCTTATAAGAAATAACACCTTATATTTGTATGTAAGCGAGATAGTGTTATTGGTATCATGTTTAACGTTAAATGACAGCGCAGCAGCTGTTGAAGATCATTCAATGCATCTTAAATAACATAATATATTTATTTCGTACAACACGAAGTCGTTCCCCGAGGCAGTCTGTTTTTGCACTCAGTTCTTCTAAACTACTCAACGCACTATAATACGGTTTTTACTATTTTTAAATTTCTTTCGATAAAATAAGTATAACTTATACTAAAGAGAAAGTATTTTTTTTTTGTTTTTAGCATTTTTGTAATTTAATCGTCAAATAATATTTTCTTAGAACTGCGCGAATATTTAATTGACATTTAAAATGAAATAAAATAAAATTTATTCATTTAGACTTATTACAAGCGCTTTTGAATTTACATTTTATTTTTTATTAACATTTTAAATAAAACTATCTTTCGGTTTACTTTTTGTATTTTTCAATTCATTGTATTGAGACGTCTAAAACCGTAGCCTCCAGTCTTAAGCCTGAGCGAAACAAGGGTATCGCTAGTACCTACCTACACCACCAGTACGAAAGTGTGTCTGTCGTTATATATTTACTTTTTCCGGTCAATCCGAGCTCGATAAAATGAAATTCCGATCACTAGGTCGGACTGTTTAATCATTAAATAGTGACAAGGAAAATATTAATACGTATAAATTTTAATTTATCTGTTTTTTTTTCAACCGACTTCCTCAAAAAGGAGGAGGTTCTCAATTCGGCTGTATTTTTTTTATGTTTGTTACCTCAGAACTCCGTCATTTATTAACCGATTTGGACAATTTTTGTGTTGTTTGAAAAGGTATACTTCCAGATTGGTCCCATTTAAATTTCAAAAAAAAATCCACCCCTAAGGGTGGAAAAATAGCTAATGATTAATTTAACCTACTTCTAATTGTCATATTGACTTGAAACTTTGCAAATGTTTCTATTTCCTTTGATAGTACAGTGGTTCAGTAGCACGGTGCCAGCCGATACAAAACAAAGCACACTGACTTCGAAAATATTTGATTAGGTATGTATAGTAAATGAAAACTACTAATCAGTTATTTTTTACTTTTTAGTGCTTTTATTTGAAGTCGGTTTTTTTGTTAATAAGTTTTTATTTAATTTGATGCAAGCTAAGTGTAAGATATTTTGCTAGTCTCAAATAAATTAAATGGATATTAGTCGCCCTGATGAAAATTTTAATATGACATAATCTACTGCATGAATTTCTCTTATATTAATAATTCATTTATCTATTTTAAATCACATTTCAACATATGAATTAGCGTTAAACATTAAAACTGACCAAACCAGTTAGAAACTTTCAGATATTGAGAAAAACCCACCTGTTGTAATCTATACCTATATATCTTATAATAAGGAATGATTATGAGGTTAGCTTAAATTATTGCCTAAAATAGTAAACGTGTAGGTTGTCTATGGAAATATACATTAAATCATTTATTACCCTACCAACCATAGTTATGTTGGTACCTAAGTTACACTAAATATATTGCGGAAGACTCTATTTATCATTTCTAGTGGTCGTCCAGTGGTCGAAATCCAAATATAATAATTTTTTTTATTGATCACACTAAAATTCATCAATAGCTACTAAACAAAAAAAGAAAATCGGTTGACAAACAAAAAAAAGATACTGAACTGTTTTATTTTCCTATTTATATCCTATCTTACTTATATAGTAGTTAAGAATACTTTTTCTTCACTAAAGTCGAGTTATAATATCTCAAGTTAGAAATATTCGTATAAATAAAACAGTATCTGGGCCACCGAGCTTCGCTCGGAGTTTTTGGTCAAAAGTACAATTTTCTTTTAAAATAAAACTAAAAACTTGAATAAATACAAAAAAGAAACGAAAAAAATATATACCTTAGTATTCGATCGGGAATCGAATCCTTACCCTATCACTGTCAATTTTGCACAATAGCCGCTTGACCATGATGCTTATGCCCGAGCGTGCGAAGTTATCGACCATATTTTGCGTGGAATAACGCGAAAGAAAACCGCATGAAAATTCGAAAACACGCGTTTTCACAGACATAAGACTAATCTAGATCGATTTATCGCCCCCGAAACCCCCCGTATACAAAATTTCATGAAAATCGTTGGAGCCGTTGTATATATATATACAAGAATTGCTCGTTTAAAGATATAAGATAAAAATCTTATTTTAGTTTTGCTCTCGTTTTATTTCATGGTTCTAACTCGCAAGAAAAGTCATGTGTTCTTTTGCAACCTATCAAAGATCACAACAGCTTAAAAGGCCTATATTAACAATTCATCTTTCATTATACGAATTTGAGATATTTACGCAATATCCGGGAAAGTAAAGTTGGTGCAAATGTATTGCATAAATGGAGTGTTCATTCTGTTTTTTTTATTTTAAGGTGCTTAGCGGAATCATTTTTGTTACGTTAAACAGGTTATATCATTATAATGTATGCGTATGAATGTCATTACATCAGTGTGTGATAGCGGTACTTGAACCGCTATATTAAGATAAAAGGATGACATAAGTGATACTTTTGAGATACAAAATATTTACCGTTATAATTATTATATTTTCGTTCGTGATTTAAAAATATAATCATGTATTTTAAAAAGACTTTTTACTGTATTTAACTGACTAGTGACTCACCCTCGCTTCGCTCGAGTTTGTCCCTGGGTTGCTTCCCCATGTAAACTTTAATCCCCATTTGCACCCCCTTAAGGGATGATTTCCGGGATGAAAACTATTATGTCCTTCCCAGGGCCTCAAACTATATTTTTACCAAATTACATCTAAATCGGTTCAGTAATTTCGAAGCTCATTCGGTACAAACAAACAAACAAAAAATCTTTCCTAAAAAAAGTCGATGCAAAGCAAATCTAATATATTTCATACGTAAAAAACATCAGAAATTGATGTATAATATTTTAACTATAATTAGAGTTCATACCTAATCACTTATTAGACATTCATGTCTTAAAATATTGTAGGCTCACACAGACTTGGAAAATATCTGATTAGGTATCTATTCTAAATGAAAACCCGCGTTTAGTTATTTTTAACATGCCTGGAAGTCGATTTTTTTAAGTTTTTATTTTTCCACTTTTAATGTAGACGTAATAAGCAGGTAATTTGTAAAAAGAAAGCTTTTTAATAACATATTCCATTCGAGCAATTTATTTAAAAAAATAATTTATTGTTGATTTTATCAAAAGCCGCTCGACCGATTTCGATAAAATTTAAATGGGACCACCTGGAATATACTATACCTTTCGAAACAAAAAAAATATATGTTCAATTCGGTTTAGAAGATTTCGACGAATTGAGAGCCTCCTCCTTTTTGGAAGTCGGTTAAAAATGTAATTAATATCATAAATTATGGGATTTTTTTTAACTGGGTTACTTTTTAACAAAAAATCAGCGGAAGTTATTTTAAAGGAACTCACAAAAAAATAAAACATTCAAAACAAAGTAATAAAACGTTAAAAAATAATAAGAAGGATAAGAGGAATCAAATGAAATCAACACCCGTAAAGAGTTAGAAAATACTATTTTGTAAGTAGTACTAATGCTTACCTTGGGTTTTACCGGTATAGAAGATTTCATAAGTCGAAAGATTTAGATTCGAATGTGTTTTGACTCGTGTTTTTTCAACTTACAAAATGGGTATTTTTGAATAGTAAAGATCATAAAATAATTCTTTTATAAAAAAAATTGTTGTTCTTTTCAACTATAGAAGTATAGAAGGGTAATCTAGTAGTATTTAGACTGCGCTGAAGACTGCAAATATACCAAGAGTATAGAATATAGAGTAAAATTCATATAAATCCTAGGTAGCTGTTTTTATTATAAAGACAAAACAAAACATATTAACCAACAATAAGAAATATCTAAAAATTCTGTGTCAATTTTATAATTAAAAGAATAAATGACCAACTAAATATAACATTTATACTATAATCAAATATCTATAAAATTATAAAAACTAGATTTAGATATATTAAAAACCTTTAAAAAATAAATATTATGCTATCCATACTTCCATACTTAATAATAATAATTAATATTATAAATGTGAAATTGTGTTTGTTTGTTTGTCCTTCTTTCACGTCAAAACAGTGTGACGGATTGACGTAATTTTTTGTTTGGAGATATTTGGAGTGCTTTTCACCGCGAGAAATTATCTCATTTCCATGGGAAAACACGTTATAATACAACCCAAAAAAAAAAAATTATGATCAAAATTACTTAAAAATTTTACTTACAATAAAATAAAATAGGGAATGGAAGTTTGTATGAAACCTACCTTTTTAGAGATTTTTTCTAGTTTTAGCGCAAGTGAAGCCGTGAGTTCTGCTAGTATTGTACATTAAAGCTGAACTTAATAAATTATACATTATAATGGAAATTTGTGATACTTCTTGTGCATACTATGTGCCTATATTATAATATATAATAGTAATAAATATACCAAGTTTAACATACTTGTATGATATCTACTTTGGCTATTATAAATGAAACTATTCATACAAATAGACTTGACCTGCTTCTTTAGTGTTAATAAAACCTAAAACCGGTCCTTGTTAACGCCATTAATTTATCTTTCTTTAACAAAATAACGTAATACTTAACCGTTGTGGTTTTTGGGTAGAGAATAACATCGAAGCAATTTTTAATTAAATATTAATATATTAAATTAAATTGCAAATACTTATTGACGATACGTTTGGCTCGGTTTGTAGTGACTCTACTTACTGTGCCAGGGGTCGTGGATTCGAGTCCCATTGGGGGCATTCATTTGTGTGACGAGCACAAATGTTTGTACTCCAGTCATAAGTGTTTAAATTTATTTAAAATAATAGGTATTTAAATAAAAGTTATATGTGTATGTGTAGTATACCAACTGTGTGTTAATGTCTTAATATATATTTATTTATTTATTTATTATTGAAGGACGAGCGAAATTAGTTAAGGTCCGAGCTAAGCGAGGGCGTGTCATTAATTTATTAAATGCTAATATACGGCCTCCATAAATGTGCACATACGTACATACATGTATAAACAAATATTGGTAATTACGAATATATTTATAAAGATATATTTAATTAGATTTACTTATAATTCCAATTCGACTTATATTATTTTTTTGAAAATTGTTTTTTGAAATGTCTATTCGTTTAAAAATGCATGAATAAATAATTATTACTCATTAGAAAGATATAAAAAATACACATATCGAACCTGTTAAGTTAGAAAGATTTTAAAAATATAGATAATTTTAATAAAAAAACTTTCCAGCCAATGTCCTTCTTGTCTTCTCCATTCTACGTGACATTGGCAAATCTGTGCTAAACTGACACACTTTGAAGCCATTCATAAGAAAATTGAATTGAATATTAAATTCCAAATACATAAGGTCCAATGCGAAGAAATTTCTATAATAGCAAGTTGTTATCACGCGAGAGAATAAAACAACTAATTCGATAAGTGCACATTAAAACTATTATATATGTGTATACACATACATACATACGTACATACATACATATATTACGAAATATCAAAAAGACACTTGTCCTTGTTATTTGTTTCCTGAAACTAAGTTATGTACAATATATGTATTTATTAAATTATAAACTTAATTCATTCGCCATAACTATTTTGATAATAAATTAAATTTGTAAACATACTCGTAGGTAGAGCAAGTACAGGAGAAAAGAAAATAGATTTGTATATGATATGCTATATGTATATATGGTCCCTAGGTGCTTTAGTCTAGTAGATATATTATATGATTGTGTACTAAATTTCATCATAATCCGTTCAGCCGCTTCAGCGTGAAATGAAAAAAACATTTACTTAAACAAACTGTCGCAATTATAATTAATATATAATCTGATTATAATAAATATTACATTTTGCCAGTTCTTCTCGGGTCTAAGGCTTCTTCTTTCCGAACTGGTAGTAGACTCATGACGTTCAGTAAAAAATTGTAATAATTTAATGATGAATAAAATATTTTGAATTTAAATTTAGTATTGAAAGTACGAAGCGTTTTGATATAATTACAAAATTTAAAAAATAACATTATATTTAATTAATGCCGGGTTTCAATCGTCGATAAAAAGACAACTTGACTTAAACTCTTCAAAAACAATAAATGTAGTATTTTAGTATATAATAATATACGAGTAGGTATCTATTTATCATAAAATCGATAAATAGTAAATATATATATAAAAATCGTTTTAATTTGATAATGAATACTCTACCAAATAATAGAGTCAATGTCAGCTGAGTATTCGTCACAGGCAATTTAATTTGTACGCTCCGATAACATTGGCGTACATTTCTCCGTAATTATTATCGAATTGTAAGGCACCATCATTGATCGGCATTATTCACTTGACCGTGGAAAGGGTCAAGCAAATGAATACTAAGTATAAAATCTACTGTCTAAAAGAAAAACATATATTAAAATATGTAAGCCCTTTTCAACGTCCTACGACTGGGCACGGGCCTCCCTTAAATACGAGGGGGATCAAGCCATAGTCCACCACGTAGGACAAGCGCGGGTTAGCAGACTTCACATGCCTTTCGAAAACTTGCTTGGTTCTCTCAGACATGCAGATTTCCTAACGATGTTTTCATTTACCGCAAGATAGGCGGTAATCATGTTGTTACCAAACTTCACTAAAAATAAAAGTGTTTCATTTAATGAAAGATTTTAACAGACTTGCTTTTGCTCGCAATTCCGCTTGCAAAATTTATTTTAAATGTACTAATAACTAATATATGTTTTGATTTTACTCTTAAGTATCAATAAATTGGTAGTTTTAGAGATAAGCGCGTTCAAAAAAAACCGACTTCAAACAAAAGCACTAAAAAGTAAAAAATAACTGATTGGTAGTTTTCATTTACTATACATACCTAATCAAATATTTTCGAAGTCGGTGTGCTATGCTTTATATATATTATATATATTGAGTAAAGACTTAACCTTCATTTTCGCTTCTATTCTTCTAATAGATGTTATTTAACATATAAATAGGGAAAACAAGGTTAATGATGCTTTTAATAGGCTGTTGAAATATCTATCTGTATCGGATCTTTAGTATTGCTCTTTATTAGGTCTGATTAATTATTAATAAGATACATATTTTTGCTCATGTTTAAACAATATCATTATTAATAAACCGGCGTATGCCCGTGACATGGGATGTCACAACTGTAAAATGTAGTAAAATTATAATTTTTGTTAATAAGCTTATAGGATTTTGTAATATTTTTTTCAAATTTAAATTCATTTTAAATATACGTGTGACATTTCTATATTTATAAAACATTAAAATTTATGTCAAGCCATGACATGAACATCCATTGAATAACTAAAACATTTATTTTAAATGCGAAAGTCATAAAACACCGTAACGAATAATTTTCTATTATAAAGTTAAATATTACATAGCAATTTCCACATACTTCATAAAATACCCATTAGTATAAGATGTTCAATATGACACCTATAGTAGTAAAAGACGATAGTATCACTTTCAACATCGCTTATTTTATTTCGTACCATTTCGTCACGTGTCAAAGTGCTTACGAGTTACTTAGATGATAAATTGTTGGCAAAATTCTGCTACTCTTACATCTTTCATCATGACCATAAATATTGGTCAATGCACAAATAGAACGATAGTGTAGAAGGTCGAGACATTTTGAAACATGTTTGGAGACAAAGTTTAGGATTTTAACTGCAAATTGCTAATTACTTATAATAATATTTAATTACACAATAATTTACATTACAATCAACAAATAAGGAATGGCTAAGTTTGTTTGTATATAATAATATATTTTATATTAGGATTATTTTCTATGCTTTATCTATAACTAGCGGCTCACCCTCGCTTCGCTCGGGTTCGTCGCTAGGTACGTTTTAAATAGATATAAAAAGAAAAAATCTTTCTTTCTCACATTTTAATTATATGTTTTAATACTTACCTATTCCGGACTAAGAGAAATCCAAAAATTAAAATATCATAAAAATTGGAACGCGGTCGAACGGGATAAAAAGTATCCTATGTCCTTCTCCTGGCTCTAAACTACCTCCCTGCCAATTTTCAGCTAAATCGGTTCAGCCGTTCTTGAGTTATAAGCGAAGTAACTAACACGACTTTCTTTTATATATATAGATGTTTTTTGAAGTAAAATTTCCTTAGGCGTGACTGAGAGATAAGTCTATACCCACATTGGAAAAAATAAGTAATAGTAGAAAAAAAAATTAAAAAATTATACTTTTATAATAATTATTATTTATAAAAATATATATTTATTATTAATATTTTTATAAAAAATAAATATAATAAAATTTTTATATACCTAAATATTATATTTATATTTTGATTTGTTTTAATTTACTTGCGGTATCTGCCACAGCGCCAAAGAAGTTTTACTTCAACGGGCGCGCACTCATTATTTTTTTAATCTAGAGTCGAGAATGAACAGACAAACTTTATCTGTATATATACAAAAGTAGCCTTTACGGCGTTTTATGTATTATATACAATAATTCTAAAATGCACTTTAACTCTAAAATAATCGTATAAAATTTTATTTGATGCAATTTAATGTACATACAAGTATAATTTTAGACCTCTCCATTTTAAGCGTTCTCAGAGTTATAACTTAATCAAAATACACGAACACGTCGTGAAATATCTCTTTAGTATATATATAGTGAAGTATAGATGATAGGCAGTGGTAGTGAGGCGGGTTCAAATCCCGGGTCTCGCACCCCTAATATTTTCATGTGCGAATCATTTCTAACATTATGACCACTTGCCTTACGGTGAAGGAAAACATCGTAAGGAAACCTGCATGTCTGAGAGAACCTAGCAAGTTTTCGAAAGACATGTGAAGTCCGCCAACCCGCACTTGGCCTATGGCCTGGACTATGGCCTGATCCCCCTCGTATTGAAGGGAGGCCCGTGCCCAGCAGTGGGACGTTAAAAAAGGGCTGAATACAATATATATATATATATAAACATATATATATATATATATATATATATATATGTTTATATATATGCATTACTAAATTATTTGATCGATTGCAAAGAAACTTTAATGAATGTATGAATAACATTTAAAAGTTAATATATTTTATATGTCTACTTATTGTTAGAAAAATATTTCTTTATGTTTTTCATGACGTGTGAATACATCGAGTATTTTACAGCTTCTTAATGTATAATTTATATTCTACCTCGAGTACCTAGATCTTTTAGTTTACTTTAAGCAATGTACTAAATGTAAATATATATACTTACAGTATAAACTAAAATAGGTAGTAAAACCAATAAAAAGCTGATGTGGTAAGTGAATACAAGTTTTATTACAGTACTAAAACTAGAGTTCTAAATCTATCAATTTAAGGCACTATTTATGCTAGGGCTATAAGAACCTACGCAAATTTTACGCAATTTATAACACGACATTAACATTATATGCAGATTAACATCACAAATGAGTGACCATTAGTAATGACACCTTACATAACATTAGAGTATCCAGTTTTGATCACAATACAGTTAGGTAAGTTAATTTCTTCCCCCCCCCCCCCCCCCCGCCCCAAAGTGCGTTCACCTTGTCGTGGTGGGAGGGCTCAGTAGTGCCCGGAAATACAGCCGGGCGCGAAGCCAAGAAACGCACAGGGAGGTGGCCTTCTTCGGAGGGCGGTGTACCATGCGGGTTGCTCCTGGTACTTCTCTAATAGCAGAGTGGACTTTGGAGCAACCCCATGGTCGTTGTGGTCTGCCTCGGCAGACCTGCCGTCGGGGCGTCGTAGTTGAATGCGTAAGCGATCCTGCGACGCCCCATTAAGACGGGGGAAGGTTTTGTTGGGTTTTAGTGGGTAGTACTGGCTTTGCCGGTGAGTCCCACACCTCGTGCGTAAATGCATTTCCCAACGTTAAAAAAAAAAGTTAAGCTCAAGCACCAGCAGCTTGCGTAAAAATGCAAACTTATTAGAATAGAAAATCTTATGCTTAGTTACGAATGATGGTAGATATTTATCATTTTAATTAGATAAGCAGCTTATTTAAAACATTTCGATGTTCTGGCGCAATAACAGAGTATCTCATGAATTGGCATATCGATTCATCGATCAATCGACTTTCAATTTTTTTTTGAATTGGTTCTATTCATTATATTATAATTTATTTAATAATATATCTCAAATACACAATAATGTTAAAATATTGTATTGTATTCAACCCTTTTTAACGTCCCATTGCTGGGCTCGGGCCTCCCTTCAATACGAGGGGGATCAGGCCATAGCCCACCACGTTGGCCAAGTGCGGGTTGGCGGACTTCACATGTCTTTCAAAAATTTCTAGGTTCTCTCAGACATGCAGGTTTCCTCACGATGTTTTCCTTCACCGTAAGGCAAGTGATAATCATGTTGGAAATGATTCGCACATGAAAATATCAGAGGTGCGAGACCCGGGATTTGAACCAGCTTCACTCGGTTTCCCAAGCGAGCACGTTACCACTGCCTTATAATCAAATAATATAAAGTATTATTCTCCAAACGTGTATTATCCAATATGATAGAAATACAATATGTTCGAACGTGCTTAAAAATGTAAGATGTTAAATGACTCAAAAATGCTATTACTGGGCCTCACTGTATGAAAATTTGTATGCACAACAAACATGTCGTGGGATTTTTTCAAACAAGAATGTCATCGCTTCTTTTCATCGTTTCGCCCTTGAGTCTAATACATGAACATTACAAACTACTGTATTTTTAACTTGTAACAATTTTCTCGATAAGAAATAGTTGACATCATATTCCATTTTGATATTAAAATATTTATTGTCGTTCAAAAAAAATTAAGAATTTTTGGTGTTATACTTTTTTTGGCACGTGTGGAAAAAATTATGAGAGTAAAATATTTACGATGCGCACACTGACAGCCAAAAAGCGACATGATGAAGTTAGCTGCATTCCTTATACAACCTTACACAGAGTTGTCACATACGGGATGAAATCTTTAGCTAATTTTGTTCTGTTACGCGAAAGAAGTATAACTTATTACGTGCGGACATAAGTACACACACACGTTTTTTTTATTTTCTATTTAGCCTTTATATAAATGTACGTTTTTTATTAAGCCTTCTTTTGCATATGGATATTAGATTTTTAAATTACTCAAGATCTTAAAATTTTACGGTCATTAATCTATTAAATAATTATTATTAATTTATCATCAAGTGATTATAAAATCAATCAATCATATTTACCTATATTTAATCACCAATGATGTTATAAGTTAATACTTAATATACGTAAAAGCTAGCCACTTTAGCTTTACCCAGGTTAGTTATCTAAGCTAAACTTAACCGGCTTGCTTATTAAATTTTACTTTCACTATAATAATTTATAGATAGAAATTATTTATCACAATAATTAGAATTTGTATTAGTATTGATTAAAAGTGAATAAAATAACCACTACTAAAAATGTAGATCCCTTAAAAGTATATAAAATCTAGTTTTTAAGAAGTAGGAGCTTATAATACTTTTTAAATTGAGCCGTTAAAAACCAACAGACACAGAGGGAGGGTCACTTTCGCATATATAAAACTAGCAACTCTGCCTCACTTTAGTCGGGTTCGTTCCTAGGTACGTTTTTATAATTAGTATGGAACAAAAACAAATCTATCCCACGGGAACTGCAGATTTTCCAAGATAAACCTATGTGCTATTTTAGACTACAATTATCTATGCCTAATCCAGATCCGTTCAGCTGTTCTGGCGTGATTGAGTAACAAACATCCATCCATCCAAACTGTCGCATTTATAATATTAATAATAATGGAATTTATATGGAAATATGATTTTTTATTTTATTTTATTTTTTTTATTTATTTATTAAGATTCACCAGTGGTAATTACATTATTACAGTAAAAAATTATGCTATTTTACAAAGTTCTTATTGCTAAATGCATTACCTTTTAAGGTGAATACCGCATGCAAAAATAGGCGTGAATAGTTTTATAAAAAAACAACAATTCTATGACCTTAAGAAATAAAACAAAACAAGTAAATTAAACCAATAAACAAATCTACCACATAAATCGACATATAATTAACAAATCAAGAATATTAATTATTTATTTAGAATATATTTTTTTACATCTTTGCGAAACTTTGGCAGCGAGTCTCTGAATAGGTCCAAGCATTTATAATCGTTTATAATTTTACATAATCGCGACACGGGTGAATTGTTCCCCAATATAGTCCTACGAGAAGGCTTTTCAAATAAGTTCACGGGCTTACGTGGGCATCTAGGGATTCTAAAATTAAACAAAGACACAAGAAACGGGTTGTCATAAACGCTATTAATACTTTTGTATAAGAAATGTAGATCCAGTATGTCCCTTCGGTCTTCCAGAGTTTGCATATTAAAATATGTAAGTCTCTCGGTATATGTTGCGAGTGATCTAGATTTACCAACGGAGAAAGCTAAGTGGTAAAGAAAACGCTTCTGAATTCTTTCAATTCTGAGACAATGGCATGCATAGTGGGGTCTCCAGACGATACTACCGTATTCCAAAATACTGACGACCAGGCTTTTGTATAGGATTATTTTTGTACGACAGTTCTTAAAAACTTTACTATTGCGAATTACAAATCCCAGCATTTTAGAGGCTCTGCTAACAATAGAGTCTATGTGCGGTATAAATGTAAGTTTACTGTCAAATATAACACCCAAATCCTTGATAGTATCCACTGTAGTGAGAGGAATGTTATCTAAATAGTATTTAGTTGTAAAATTAGTTTTGCATTTTGTAAACGTTATATGAAAGCATTTATTTTTATTCAGTATCATACCATTAAGTTCGAACCATCTATACAAACTATTCAGGTCTGCCTGTAAGGCACTAACATCATCGGGACCATCAATGATCTTGAGAAGTTTTAGGTCATCAGCAAACATAAATGGTGTGCAATATTTCAGGCAGTTTGGAAGGTCGTTGATAAATATATTAAATAGGAGGGGACCCAAATGCGAACCCTGGGGTACTCCTGATGTTATTTCGTATTTTTCAGATTCAAATCCATTAGCTACTACGTAAAAATATCTATCAGTAAGGTATGAATTCAACAAACTTAAAATTGAACCAGCAATGCCATATACGGATAACTTCAAGAGTAAAATGGAAATTGGCACTAAATCAAATGCTTTACTTAAATCAGTGTAGATAACATCTACTCTTTTCCTCTTGTCAACCGCGTCTATTAATAATTCTGAAAAATTAGCCAAGTTCGTACAGGTTGACCTACCGGTTATAAAACCGTGCTGGTAAATACTAAATGTGTGTTTTAAGTAGCCATAAAGTCGTAAATAAATTAAGGCCTCAAATACTTTACCAAACAAAGAAAGTATGGAAATTGGTCTGTAATTCATTACACTTTTTTTATCACCACTTTTGAATACTGGTACTAGCTTGGCAATTTTCCACTTTTTAGGAAATGTACCCGTCTTTAATGAGTTATTAAATATTAATTGTAGAGGGAGAGCAAGTGTCTCAGCACAGTTGATTAGGTACACAGGTGATATTTGATCAGGTCCAGCACCCTTGTGGCGGTCGGGACGTTTCAGTTTCAGAATTATCTCATCTCGATCGAACTGTAGAGACGATAGGCAGTGACAATTGGATTTAATATTATTAAGGCTACTCACTCATGATCAATAATAGAAAATAATATAGATATTTATAATGTTGATATAATTTAGTTTTTTTAATAGATCGATTTTAATCTGTTCGACTTCACTCTCCATATAAAATTATTCATTACTAGCATTGCCCGCGGCTCCGCACGCGTTCAGATGACCAAAAACCAAATTCTTAGGTTTTACATTGTATACTCTTACATTATAGTTTTGTATTTTTTCTCAGAAATGAGACATTTTTCGCGGTAAAAAGTATCCTATATCTTGACCTGGATAATCAGCTATGACCATCCGAAAATCCGTCCAGTAGTTTTTTTGTGCTGCGGTAACAGACAGACAGACAGACAGACAGACAAACAGACAAACAAAAATTCTAAAAACTATAGATTCGGCCTCTGTATCGATAATAACGTCTATTTCAATAAGATTTTCCAAAAAATATTTAATGTACAGATTTGACTCAGAATTTTATTATATGTATAGATAAGCAAGTTCAAATTAAAATTAGTTATTATTGTTACAAGTGCCTTGATATCCAGAAATCTTTAAGTTAACATGATATTTTTACAGTGGCATGACACGAACAAGCAACATATTTCTTATCAATGAGAAAAAAATGTACAATACTCACTTTCGTACAAAGAATTAAGAAAATCTTGTACCAATACAATGTCAAGATTTTATCATTTTTTGTGAGAAAGATTTGTAATTATTTATCCAAACAATATTTTTACCTAGCTTTTAATTAAATTATGGAACAAAGGTGACTGTGTTTTGGTTAGTTTAAGATTAATTCGAGTGCAGATCCCATACTTCATTGTTATTGTAGTTCTTTTGTCAGTTTTAAATCTAGATTTTTATTTCCACAATATATAATTTTACGGAATATTAAACTTTTATAATAATAATTCAGCATCCCACTAGATTACTCACAGCTCTAATGTCTAAACACACGGTTGATGGTTGAGGGGTCCTTTCAGTCATACACATTTTCCTCACTATATTTTTTCCGGTATTAAATGATATATGTTAAACGTATCGAGAAGTTGAAATTCGCACATTAAAACTTAATAGTAGCAAAACATGGATATTAATTCGACAACACGTTTGACTCAGTTTGTAGTGACCTTACTTGCTGTGCCAGCGATCACGGGTTCGAGTAACGCTGGGGGCATACATTTTATTTACATACATTCATTTAATTCATATTTGGTATGCCAGATAGTGATGTGTGTTAATGTCCCAAAATAAAAAACATGGTTTTCCAGGAAAGCCTGATACCAATGCTTCCACTGCGAAAACTTTAACGATAGTTAAAGTGTCGTTCTAATCTTCAAAACCTTATGTTTCCTGATCCCAACGATTTATTTACATATAAATAACATGAAACTACATTCATCGTTTAATTTTTACTCACATAATTAAAAGATTATATTCGGCTCATTCATATAATTATCATACTCAAACCCGACCGGAACAAGTTTTGAAAAGAGTTAACCTTCATGACGTCAGCCTCTAAGCATTAAATTGCTTCCCATTGCAGCATAACTAAATATTTTACGCTTCAAATTCTTCGCAAGGCATATTTGGAGGTGAATTACTCTATTTAACATCCTCACTAAGTATATCAGATGCGAAAATGAATTTGTTGATTTGTCCTTCTTTCAAGCAGCAACAGAGAAACAGTTCGACGTGCATAGAAATAATTATCAAGCAAAAGATTGATGTATTCGTACGATAAGCAACTTTTGATCCCACTACATGATTTCGTTTTCGCAGAATTTTTAGTCAAAAGGCCACCTATTATTGCGGATTACGTATATAGTATCAAAATAAGTTTATAATTAGGAGGAAATAGATGCACAGAGGGAATAGAGGCGCATGCACAATGCACATTTATGTTCATGGCGTTAACAAAATAATCTAGCTATATAGTAGTACTAGCGACTCACGCTCGCTTCGCTCGGGTTCGTCCCTAGCATGATTTCCCACACACACTTTCATGGCTATTTTCACTCCCTTTAGAGATGATTTCCAGGATAAAAAGTATTCTATGTCCTTCCCAGGGTCTTAAGCTATCTTCTTACCAAATTTCATCTAAATCGGTTCAGTAGATCCAGAGATTACCCCCTACAACGTCACAAACTCACAAATTCACAAACTTTACCTCTTTATAATATTAGTATATATATATAGTACCTATAGTATGTATAGTAGCAATAACATTACCCACAACACTTACAAATTACAAGAATAATTTAAAAACACATAGATTTAATATTCTAAAGACGTCGACAATTTCATATGAAGTTAAAATCTAACGCTAAATATGACTAATATTAAAAATTAAATTTAGGTAAAATGTATTTATTAGAAATCTCAATTAAATAATTATAGTTGTTACACTCTACCTTAAAATCCGTTAAACTTTTACACTGAGTAGGTGAGTACCGTAATTAGGGCTTGGTATTTGAACTTTCTAAACACATACATAAATAATAAAATAAATTAATACGTTGGGACATTAACACACAGCACCATCTAGTTCTATGGTAAGCTACGAGGCTTGTGTTATGGATACCAGATAGTTGATACACTACACATATATAACTTTAAATACATACATATTATAAATATAAACACCCATGACTGGAGTACAAACCTTCGTCATTACACAAATAAATGCCCCCAGCGGGACTCGAACCCGCGACCGCCGGCACAGAAAGTAGGGTCACTACAAACTGAGCCAAACATGTCGTCATACATATATTATTACAGTGTAAAATATATTAAGTATATTGCTCAAAAGCACAAAACTTTACAATACACTGAATACGAATAGGCTATTATAATTTTACTGCCCATCATAATACCATTTTCTTAAGTATTAAAATATAAATACAAAGTAGGTATAAAATATTTTAGTTAAAATTCCATAATTATTAACTCATTAAAGTATATTTCATACACAATTTTTTTGTGTACAGCTACTAACTAATAATGATATTCAACAAAACGTTTAGAATAATCAGAGTACTAAGTTATAAATACAAAACTGTGTACATATGTTTGTT
This sequence comes from Brenthis daphne, assembly GCA_947093115.1. Classification (NCBI taxonomy): domain Eukaryota; kingdom Metazoa; phylum Arthropoda; class Insecta; order Lepidoptera; family Nymphalidae; genus Brenthis; species Brenthis daphne. The sequence goes on from OX352473.1 coordinate 315,337, forward strand.
ACTTTCTTAACGGCTAACGATTTTGGATAGTACACAGACAGACTATGATCTCGTGTAACACCTAGGAGCACTCGAGCAAAGCGATTTATGATTGACTAGCGACTCACCCTCGCTTTACTCGGGTTTGTCCTTAGATTGATTCCCCATACAAACTTTCATACTCATTTTCACCCCCTTAAGGGATTATTTCCGGAATAAAAAATATCCTATGTCCTTCCCAAGGTCTTAAACTATCTTCTTATCAAGTTTCATCTAAATTGGTTCAGTAGATCCAGAGATTACCCTCTACAACCTTACAAACTTTACCCCTTTAAAATATTAGTATAGACTAGCGGCTCACCCTCGCTTTGCTCGGGTTTACTCCTAGTTTGAGTCCCATACAAACTTTCATACTCATTTTCACCCCCTTAAGGGATTATTTCCGGAATAAAAAATATCCTATGTTATTTCCAAGGTCTCAAATTATCTTCTTACTAAATTTCATCTAAATCGGTCAAATAGTTTTTGAGTTTATTCGTTACAAACATACAAAAATATAAATCTTTCCTCTTTATCATAGTAATGTAGATTACGTGTATTATTTGTTGCTGTTTTATTGATACTTACTTAGAAACTAACGAGTTATAATAATATTTATGAAAATAAAGTTATTAGAATTCTTTAAACAAAATAACAATTAATATATTTTTAGACTATTTCATGTGAAAAAAGACCTATCTTTTAAATCTTTTATATCTGAGAAAATCTCACGTAGCCTTGACTTTCCTTTTTTACAACGTCTCATCTTGATTGTTTAAGCAATAACCTACAGCACTTTTACTCTACAAGCACTGCGGAATCCGACAGATGGACGAGCCTAAATTATGCTAATTGATACGCGACAAAAATGGAAAAACTTTCGTTGGTAGGGAAAGTTGATAAAATGAGTTCAAGAATTTATAAAGACAGATTTATGTATCGAAAACTACTGCTTATATATTAATATATAGGTTTCTATATTATGTATTAATGTAAGAAGCTTAATAACAATCTTTAAAGTTATATGGATAGAAGCGACTCACCCTCGCTTTGCTCGAGTTCATCCCAAGTGAAAAACCAAAACAAATCTATCCCACGGGAACGATGCATTTTTCTGGGATAAAAAGTTACTTAAGCGCTATTCCAGACTATAATCGATTAATGTGCCAAATTTCATCCAGGTCCGTTCAGCCGCTCGGACGTGATTGAGTAACAAACATCCATCCAAACTTTCACATTTATAATATTTATGAGATTAATCATTTAAATAATAATTGTATATAAATACTATTACCGAAATGTAAATAATATTTTTCCTAATCCACTTACGTTTAAGATTTACTCTACGAACATTCCCTAAAACAGTGGTCAAGTTACTAGTTATCATTTATACTTATGTATATATTTTTTTCAAAAATATTTTATTATTATTATTATATTATATAATAATATAAAACCACACCAAATATAACATTTAAATTTAAACAAGATTCACGCGTCTCGTAAATCGTTGTTTTAATGTAATATTTATTTTTATTACTAATACCACTTAAGCAAGGACAAACATAAGTTCACAATCAAATATTTGCTCATATCTAATTACATTTTTTTTCGTATATTTTAATATACAGACGACCGTAGACACGTAAAATGGTAATTAACTGTCTAAAACAGGCATAAAAATGAGATCTATCATTAACTTTTTTTAATAAAGATTTAAAAAAAATTAATATTGACCATATCGATATTGATATATTGATTATATCGATGAATCAAACAATACTTAAATATCGAGAAAACACACAAAGTAATTGATGATAATCTATTCAACAAAAAATGTCTGAAAAATAAAAAAGTGTAATTACAAAAAACAATTAAAGTTAAAGGAATAACATCAATACAGTTGTTGTATTGCAAAATATAAGATAAAATCTTGTATAGCATAACAAAAAACCCACGCTCAAGAATACATGCTTAATATAACTATAAAGAAAGGCAGCCACTTATAAGGAAGTCGCCAAATAAGAAGATCATAATTTCTTCATGCTATCAGATACGACCCCATTTCTACTAACTAGATAGAACTAAAACCACTTAAATAGATTTCTTGAGCGACGTTTATATAAAAAACATTATACTGTGGCACATTTCTCAGAAATTTTTATAATCACTACATAGTATAAAACAAAGTCGCTTTCTCTGTCCTTATATCCCTATGTATGCTTAAATCTTTAAAACTACGCATCGGATTTTGATGCGGTTTTCTTTTAATAGATAGAGTGATTCAAGAGGAACGTTTTAGTATATAATTTGTTAAGTTTTTGTATACATTAGCTAAAATATAACGATATTTGTTGGAGGTGTCGGAAAAAATAAGACGTGAGCTTTCAACGAAAACGCTGCCTAAACCGTTTGAGATATAACAAAATAATGTATGGTGGAATTGTGTATCTTATATAGGTCTACAGAAAAGTCCGCGACGGCATATGTCTATCTCTTAAGGATAACATGCTATATCCATTTTAATTTAAAACGTACCTAGGAACGAACCCGAACGAAGCGAGGGTGAGTCGCTAGTTATTTTAATAAAATGATATATGTAGTAGAATCTTAGAAAAAAAATTAAACATTAAAAAATGGTAAAGTACATTTAATAGTGCCCAATTGATCTCAGAACGAGGGAAGGGTTTATCATGGATTCTGTTTGAACGTACACATTTTTGGCCTTATGTGTAATTCGATACAGAATTCAAGTACGATTAATTCTTATTTTATAAGGAAAAGTACGTGACATGAAACAAAAATACCACATACTTTAAACACTTACAAATTGCTTATTAAATAAAACTATCTTCTTGTATGCCTAAAGACAGCGCCACTCAGTTCATTATTGGGATATATTATACAATACTTCCCTGACGGTATTAGTGATTCTATGTATAGTAATAGTATTGTTGAATTATTACTTTTTATCATTTGCTCATACATAATAATAATTCAAGTCAACTTTACAATATAGTCATCAAATCGTTGCATAAACCTGCTTAAAGGTCGAACTTTTGATAAAACACCGTAAAAGATCGTATATACTTTCATTTAAACTCGCATTAATCATGATTTCTGTATAAAAAACAATAACCTCATATAATAAAAGAGGGGTAATAAGTCATGGTTTAGATATCCGCTAGTTGACAAATGCTTATATCGGTCGTGTAAATATTTGTAACGCTCTGGATATCAAGTACTTTCTGAACTAGATTATACACCGTATCATAGTAACGACATTCATATTATTATTTAACATACAGTAGTATCGCTTGTTTTAATTTAACCATACGTTTAGTTATACTTTGTAGTTTCAAACGTAAAAGTAAATTTTTAAGTGCTGTTCATGCTTACGCTGATACAGAAGACATCAACGCGTTTGGTTAATATCTCGACTATTTTACTTAATGTGAAAGTTTTAAATAAACGGTTATGCTATAATGGCACAAATTTAGTATACGGAATGCATACCATGAAGATGTACTCAGGGGAAATGTGATTTGTGATGATTCAAACATATTTTAAGGAAAAAAGGCAAAAAAAGAAGTTATGGAGGACTAAAGTTACAAATCTTTCTATAATACTCGACCTTATTAAGAGCGCATACACTCAGAGTCACTTGAGATATCGTTAGTATATAGTGTTGGCACAGACAATTTAATACTTTGTACTGGGTTTATTATAGATATATCACATTTGCCATCGTAAATCAATACAATAATGACTCCATCATACTGAAAAAATGTAGAAACTGGTAAAGAATAGCACAAACAAATAAGTTATAAGTCTGTAAATACTGTCCTAGTTTTGACCCATCTTGATTTGATCGAGTTCTACACATTACATCAAACCAGTCAAAATGTATGTCATATGTCAGCTGCAATCAAGCGTGCACCGTTAGTCATAGATTCCATAGAGTTACGGTTTAAAGGAAATGCCTATGATCAATCATAATAAATAGATACTAGCAAAGACATAGAGAGTGGACCGAGAGTTTCTTTGCCAGCCGTCGAAATACTGACAGTGATAAAACGAATGTGCGGCCAGAAGTCTCGTGTATTAATTGAAATACGATTAATGAAGATAGATATTTATAATCATTTTACATTCCATTATAATATTATAATTTTTAATAAATTATAATATTATTGGAATTTATTATATAAAAGACAGGTATTACGTAAAACATACGGCCATACAAGCATAGGCCGCACGTTCGCTTTCTCTCTTTCTAGAGAGTGGTCAATTCCATGGGAGTATTTATATGCTCAGTGCACATTGTCTATGTCCATATAAAAATAGATTCTAGTCACTAGTAGATGTAGTGACAGTCGACTAAACTTATGTAGCGGTTGAAAGCTGTTAATTTGTTTTAAATCTAACAAGAAAACATGCCTTCTTAAAATTCTTATAATAACTTTCAAAATATTAAATTTATTTATCTGGTTTTTATTAATTTAACTAATAAACAGGTCATTACCTGACTTTGTTTGCTTCTGGAGAGTCCTGTGTTTTAATTTGTTTTTTTTTTAAATAAATATTTATTTAGGTACTTTATTATACTATGTAAATAAATAAATAATAAATAAATATGTTGGGACATTAGGACACAGCGCCATCTAGTACCATGGTAAGCTACGAGGCCTGTGTTATGGATACCAGATAGTTGATACACTACACATATATTACTTTAAATACATATTATAAATATAAAACACCCATGACTGGAGCACAAACATTCGTGCTCATCACACAAATGATTGCCCTCAGCGGGACTCGAACCCGCGACTGCTGGCACGGCAAGTAGGCACTACAAACTAAGCCAAACATGTCGTCAAATTGTATGTATTATATAAATTTATTTATATGGTGCCACTTGCAGTAATTTATTCAAATTTTGTTAAGTAACCTTTGTTTGATATTCTTAGATCCCTATGCAAATGCCAATAGCATTTTACTATTTTGTTATTATAGAAACTTTTGTTCTATACCTACTCGTGTATCACACCGATAAAAAACTTGTTTTAATTCAAGCTAAAAATAAGCTATTTCTAATCTGATTTGCGCTCAAATCCGTTGAGCTGATAGATACATAGTGGAGATATAACTGACTCACTCACAAACTTTCATAATATAATATGGTTATACAATATATTTAGAAGAAAAAGAGCTTCCGCTTTCCGTCCATATTATGTCAACATGGGAGTCACCAATGCCGCGCCTTAGCTCAAAGCCGATAAGCATAAATAACTGTATAATTAACATAAAAATATATTTCAAGGAGAAATCTCGAAAATTCCATTAGCAGATAGTGATATAGCTATGTACAGCAAGAAGGTAACAAGGTAAATAATCTATATCAACAAAAATAGCTTAAAGCCTTTTAATTTACTTGTAATATATTTTTATATCTGTTAAGTTGTAGTTATGTTTCAATATTTAAAAAACAAAAGGCAGTGGTAGCCCAATGGTAACGCGCTCGCTTGGGAAACCGAGTGAAGCGGGTTCAAATCCCGGGTCTCGCACCTCTGATATTTTCATGTGCGAATCATTTCCAACATGATTACCACTTGACTTAACGGTGAAGAAAAACATCGTGAGGAAACCTGCATGTCTGAGAGAACCTAGCAAGTTTTCAAAAGACATGTGAAGTCCGCCAATCTGCACTTGACCAGCGTGGTGGACTATGGCCTGATCCCCCTTCGCATTGAAGGGAGGCCTGTGCCCAGCAGTGGGACGTTAAAAAAAGGACTGAATACAACATACAACATATATAAAACCTTATATATCCCAATGGATCGAACAGAAGAAATAATAAGAAAAACGTGTTCTACTCGTCTCGTGTATTAAATATGAGATTAGGTGTAATTAGTGCGATACCTGTCATTAGTCATCCTTGATGGTATTTAACCTCCAATTAAGTCGTCATTATCATTACACAAATTATTTCGACATTAAACAATAAGTATCTCTAATAGTCTATAATAAATTTAAGTTTAAAAAACTAAAGAACTCGCTTTAATGATGAACCAACCTAAAAATTGAAAAATAACTTTTAGTATAAGTATTAAGCGATTAACGAAAAAATTAATTATTGTGAAAAACCGAGGGTGCTCGATATCGATTGTTATAAATATTCCATTGGTACGATTTCTTAAAAGTAAAGCAAGTATAAATTTATTTATTTATTTATTTATTTATTTATTAAGGAAACAAACGGTGTTACAAGATAAACATAGAATAACAAACAATTGATAATACATAACCAATAATAGTTTCCGTTGTTAAAATAACACTTATAACAAGGACATGGATACAGATGCAAAATATTAAAAATAACAATTAAAAAAGATAAAAATTAAAATAAAAGTAAAGCAACTCCAATAATAATAAATAAATAAATAATTTTTTCACTACTTAGTTCGGTTCATCACTAAAGCGTATTTTTTAGTTTGATCTGATATAAACGCGAGTTTTTTTTTTGTTTTTTAAATATATTTTTTTAATAAATTATTGTATTACCATCAGTCCTTGTTAAATGTGCCAAGTTTCAGTTCAGTCTGAAGTTTGGAAGTGGGTTAAAATCACGTTCAAAGATTCCGATACATAGATAGATAGATACATGTGAAGTTAATAAAAGCGTGTTAAAAATTAAAACTAAGTATAGTACGTTGGTATGGTAACTTACGAGTTCTATATCGCTATGGAATCCGTAAATATTTCTTAAACTCAGAAATTCAAAAGAAAACATTTCGATCTTTATATTTTTTAATTAAAACTTAAGCTAAGTAATACATATATAATATAACAAATATAAAACTGAAAGAAGTCAGATAGAAATCAGATGTGCAGCTACATTTATTGCTATAATCATACAAATGCAAAACATAAGGAAAAATTTATTCTCTCTCATATGATAATAAAGTACCATTTAGATACAAAATATGATGTTTTCGTGATATTAGATATGCAAAATTTATGACACATCATAAATGTGGAAAGAGAATGAAGCGAATTCTATCATTAATAAATAATAAATTATACATAGGGCATACTCACTTTCACTTTTGATGACTATGGCTGGTGAGAAAGTCTCATTAATAAAAAAAAAGCAGTCATGAGGACTGCCGACTGAAGTGAAAACTTAAAACTATACACAAACAAACAAATTGTTTGATCTTAAATTAAAATTTGCAAATTAAAACTGTTTAAAGTCATCTATCTGGTTTTGACATTTATAGGCACTCTGAGCGTTAACACGTCACGTGACCATGTCGATGACGACTTACATGAATTTACTCCCCATCCAAACCTGCCTAGAGAAGTTTTCACTTCAAAAATATTATAGTTTACGTTTGAAATACTATTATACTATTGCATCGATATCTACAAAGAAAATATGATCGTTTTTGACGATTTTTGGTTGGAGTCATATTTTTAACAATAATGTTTATTTCAACTCAACCCTCCATCTTAGTTTATTGATCTTAAGATTTTAATTAGTGGAAGTCTTTATCATGCGCATTAAATCAGCGTCCATTGTAGGAAATTAAAAAGTGTATTTTGTTACCCAGATGTATGCGAATGTTTGTATGTTAGTTGTGTTTAGATGAAATTCAGTACACAGATAGACTGACCTAGAGTCCCGCATAGGCTACGGTTTAGCACGCAGCGACTATAGCGAAGGGAGGATAAATTGTTAGTACATAATAATATTATTCTGTAATCAGAACAAAAAAATTAATACAAATTAGCACCTTTAGGTAAATTTCTAAGAAATTAATTAATCTTCTAAGAAATCTATTGTTAACTGTAACGCCGGCGTGTCCGCGGTCGTTGAGGGATTAAGATTGTCATTTAAAACACCTAAGTACTAGGCATTGAATCTTTTCATTATGAATTCAAGAACTTAAATTACTTATCTGATTTACAACATCATCAGTTAATTTTGTAGAGTTTTAAACTTTGAAGATAAAATAATCTCTGCTTTCTACCTTTATTCAATACTCTGTCACTGCGCGTTTAATGAGCCCCAATGCCTCAACTTGATTCAACATAAGTTCGCATAAATATGTAGTAGGTATCTGAGCGACCGGCGGCGTTTTTAGATGAGCTTTAAAATGGCGTTTTTTCAGAAAAGATTCTATAATAAACTTAAAAACCAAAACCTTATCTAACTACACAATTTGATCCATATCATTAGAGCCGTTTCTGAGATAGACAAAATAATATATATACCTATACAAGAATTTCCCATTTAATGCTTATAATTTTATTATAGGATAATAATAAGTAAAATGAAAGTTCAAAAGAAACGTGGTTAGTTTAAACGTGGGGAAAGGATAAGAATCATATAAATGTTAATTTTACATCAAAAAAGCAGCCTTCGCAGCCTTTGCCCGGCAGTTTTTCTTTTTCACTCGAAAATGTTGTTTTAGTTAGAAATTTTGCCTCCTATTTTTACATATTTTACGCGAAAAACCCATTCTTAACGCATAGGTACATGTTAATATGGAAGTGCAAATAATAAAGAATAAAAAATAGTCACTAATTATTGAACTCTTTAAAAAAGACCTATCAAGTTTCGATAGATTTTTATTGAGCCTAAAAAACTATAATTAAATGGACATCCAATGGATGTTTCCCTAGTGATGTATGATAGACTAACAAACAGGTAAGCAGAAAAACGTAATATGTAGATAAACTATTGATTTAAATCCCATAGATTTACCAAACTAAGAATTTTTAAAATACATCACTTACTACAACCTCTTTTAGATTTAGTATTTAAACTTTTAAATGCATGGAATTATAATAATTTAAATTTAGTTATAAATTCCATCAATAAGCTAATGAATAAAATGTACCACAAAAACTATATTAATTATTACTGTATGTTTTCCGGAATTTAGCGAAACTATAGACACTTAATTTTTTATAGGTCTGCATTTGTGATGAGAAAAAAATTATGAGTTACGCGTGAGTGGGTTCTAGATGAAAAATATTAATTAAATTATGTTACTTTCTACTGTAAAAACGTTTTCCATTCAAGCAAAATATTCTTCAATAACAAACTTAGTATAATTTTATTTGCTTCCGTAGGTATAAATGATAAAAAACAAGCCTTTTGACAACTCTTCCTTTCTTTCGATGCAGAGTATGATAGTAATATTTATTGGGTTTTGTATAGATTACAGGAAAACAAAAAACAGAAAGTTCAAAATGTATCAGTAGGTATCCTTCTGTCCGTCCGTCTGGCCAGTTATTGTAAGAAACTTTTTTTTAAATGTAGTAATTATGTATTTAAGGGCAGAGCTTAAATGCTTTTCGAATAAAAGCTATTTAAAGCTAAATGTCATTATTCATGTCGGAATAGCCATTACATAATTGCACAAAAAATATCAACATGTTCGTCGACTTCATGGCTAAAATCATTAAATCAGCAGTTGGCCGAGTTTATGTTTCTGTCTTTTTCTGTTTTATACATAATTTGTAACTATTCATTTACATATTTAATAACGATAATTTTACTTTTTAGTTTCCTCTTTAAAAAAAAAAACTTTGATGTGTTACAATAGATAATATTATAATTATGTACTATATATTAGTACGAATATTCGTACTAAATATATATTTAGAAATAAATCTTGACTTACCTGTTAAAACAGCCAACAGTAATAATAATCCACTGAACAAAAACGGCTTCATTTTTAAAATATCCACTTTCACTGAAAACACTTAAAATTCACTAGAATCCTTAACTTTCGTTTTTATTTAAATTTCAAATGTGCTTAATGACAACTAAATACATTTTAAAAATTATTTAATTTCACATAACTTGTTTATTTTTTAGGCATTATTTTTTTAAAACGTCAAAATCGATCGAAAAACGGCGGTAAAACTAAGATTTCCCGCGCATCGGGCACTTCGTTCGAAAGTCAAACGCCTACTACTGCTTGTGACCAGCCAGTCAGGTGCATGCTATCACTCGGCCGCTTTAAAAAGTTATTAATTAATTTAACATTTTTCTATAATTATTGGCTTTTTAATTTTGTAGGGTATTCATTTTGCAAGTAGTGAGCGTTCTAGATTGACTGGAAATTGGTCAGTAACATTGAACTCGTATGTACACATTGGGTATTTAAATTTTATTTAATCGATTTTACAGGTTGATATAGGTAATTTTGGGTAGATAAGTATTATATTCAAACGAAATATAATTTTACACGGTTTTAAATTATTAAATTATCTAAGAACGATACAAATTACGATATTATTCAAATAATAAAAATATTAAGAAATAATAACGACAGAAACATTACTCTTAGAAATTAGACTAGAATATGAATAGAATATATACCTAAAAAAACCGTCGTTACAATCTTTTTCAACCGACTTCAAAAAGGAGGAGGTTCTCAATTCGACTGTATGTTTTTTTTTATGTTTGTTACCTCAGAACTCCGTCATTTATTAACCGATTTGGACAATTTTTGTTTTGTTTGAAAGGGTATACTTCCAGATTGGTCCCATTTAAATTTCAAAAAAAAAATACCACCCCTAAGGGTGGAAAAACAACTAATGATGAATTTAACCTACTTCTAATTGTCATATTGACTTGAAACTGTGCAAGTATTTCTATTTCCGTTGATAGTACAGTGGTTCGGTGTTGTTGACCTGATCTGATGGCAAGGCCAGAAGGTGGATAGGTGGAACTCTTCGACGGCTAATAGTAGATACTTTGAGTTTGGGCTTATTTTGTTTGATTTGACAAGCCTAACACGTTAGAATCCTTACTTTGCTACTACTGTCTACACTAAAAAGGGAAAAATAAAAACTTTTTAACAAAAAAATAAAAACCGACTTCAAACAAAAGCACTAAAAAGTAAAAAATAACTGATTGATAGTTTTCATTTACTATACATACCTAATCAAATATTTTCGAAGTCGGTGTGCTTTGGCTAAGTAATTAAAGCCTACCTATTAAATACATACCTAATCAAATGTTTTCGAAATCGGTGCCAGCCCATACAAAGCAATTGTATCTACAAAATATAAGTATAATTTTTATGGCATAATCTTTTTTATGGCAGTATTTACATATTTGTTTTTTTAATTCGGAAAAAATACAATGGCAAAAAATCACTGATCAAAATACGATTCACTATTATTTTTAGTAGTTACCTATAGTTTTGCAGAAAAAAGTACAAAAACTAGATACTAAAATAAAATTCGACATTTTATGGTTGGAAAACTTTTTGATAAGTTTGACCGATTTGTTTTTGTTTATAGGTAATTTAAAATAGTGTACGAAGTGTACTTGCACTCTTTATACGCTGGCTTATTGCACTAATCGCAAAAGATTACTGGTATTACCATAAATTAAAGTTACTGTAGAGCACTCTACTTAGTAGTCAGTATAGAATGGTATAAGTTGCTGGCTAAATATGCTACTATAAGCAATCGTAAATTAATTCAAATTTTATTATAATTAGAATGTTCAGTTTATAGTTAAACAATATCCATGAATATTACGAAAATTAAATGAGTTATATTATTTTTTTATAGTAAATTTATATATAAAATTAAAAATATTAAAAAAAATATTAAAGGAGCCATTTTATATTTTTTATAATAAAATAAAAAACTAAATTAATTTTGCGGCCCATCCATCTTCTCCAAAATATTTTTCATTGACAGTCCATATTTAATCTCTCTTATCTCATTGTTTTTACAATTGAGTCAGAAATAGGTACTTGAAAAGCTAAAGGTGTTTTAGGTTACAAAATGTTTACTTTCGAAGCATTATATGCTTTTGCAACTACAAGTTTGGACAAGAAGAACAGAAACGTCTCTTCAAACATCTGAATTTTAGAAATATATCCAGAGATATCTCACATATTAATGTGGGCTTAAAAATAATTTTCACTCCTTAACTACTTAGTATATGTATTACCACCAGCAGCCCTAGTTTTTCTTTTTTTTCAATTGGCTACGAAGTTTAAAAGAAATATCTACTTAATTTAAATAATGGGCTCCAATAGTCTTCAAGTAAAATGGCTGTGACTAATGGATAAATGGAGAGAGAGACATGGCGAAATTATAAGTGTTCCGTGTTATTCTTTGGGCTACGGAACCCTAAAATACAGGTTCCGAATTTCGAACTATTTGATCAATTACCAGTTCTTTTTTTACGTGCTAAGTCAAGCCTAAATAATAAGTATAGACATAAAGTTCAACTGTTCAAACTGCTGAGGAAGTGTTTTTCCTGGCAACAAATATGTACCTACGAGTATTTATTAGATTTCTCTTTTAATTATATTTATGAGCAACTTTATTACTCACCCAGTTTTTATTTTTATTTTTCATTGGCATTTAAATAAAGGCCTCTAGCAATATGTAAACGCATTATTATAAGTTGCTGTCCTTTGCCCTTCATTAATTTAACTGATTGTTATATATGACATATTAATTTATATCTTTTTAAACATTTTTAGACTTCCGTACCACAAGGGCGCAGAAGGAATTTTATTAATAAACTTACGCCGTATTCCATTTTTATATCCAGAAAAAGTAACAGAACAGCCCTTCAAAAGTAGCTTGAACCTTTTACCTAATAGGTACGCAATTGATATTTTCCAATGGACCATGGCGTCACAGACGTCGATTTCTTAATCAATACAAAAGAAAAAAAAAGAAAAAATTAAGATTATTTTTGTATAATTCTATCTTTACAATCGTAACAATTGCAAGTGTCAAACTTAATGTAATTAAAGAACAAATCCTATTGTAAAACTACAAATAATACAAACAAGTAACATCAAGTTATTGTTAGATTAAGTATAGGAGTGGTATGGAATCCTCGATCCGATTATTTTTTGTTTTTTATTTGATAGACGTACGTAGTTGTCTAACTTATGTAAATTACTTATACGCATGAACGAATTAACCACTGGACCAGACATATAAGCGGACGTACCTTTAACGGTCATGTCCGTAACCAGGGAATTTTAGCCTAGGTCGTTTGTTTTTTGTGTCAGTCTCAAGCACTTACTTGTCAACAAAACATCTCCCAAAAATGACTAAATGTTCTGTTAAATGGTGTAAAAACTATAACGGCGGAAGCAGCACTATTTCTTTTCACTTGTAAATACATTACTTTATTACGTTTATTATTATTTATCACAAAATTTAATTAAATGTAAAATTAAATGTCACATTATCCAACTACGTTAAATATAGTGGACATTTCTATGTATTGTTGACATCTGACAACCATCATAAAATCCCTGGATTATACCATTCAGAACAAATGACTAAACTGTCGAGTGAGTCCATTTGACATCGACTAGTGCTTGACAATGTCGAAAAATATATCGATATTTGACGAAATAACTGAACGAATTGTGTTATTTGTAGAGTACAATAACATAAAATACTTTTATCACAGTATCCTACAATCTGATGACAATAAATTTATAAAAATATTTTCTAAATCAAATAAAAATATAAATGCAAAAATTATAATTAGTATGTGTACTTAATTTTTTATTTTATTTTATTCCACATTTATATACTTTGGAATATTATTCCATTGTAATAATAATAAAGATCATTTTATTTCAACACATAAATTACACAAAATCAAACAATAATGTTTTAGCACTAAACTTCTGGGTTGGCGATTTGTAATAAAACACTTTACCACTTGCACTAATTATTTTACTGTCACGAACCAACACTCACTTTAATTTGCAATCACTTTTTCTTTTTCCTAATTTCACAAATGCTTATTAAGAACTGAGCAATATTAGGACAGTGTCACATTTTTATAACTACCCGAGACAATCAATTGCCAATTAAAATAGTTCAATAACAGAATCAACAAAATCACTTTATTTAATTAAATTAGCTTAATATTTTTTTAATCTTTACAAAATAATATTTATTATATATTAATGGAATATACACCCGATATTCATTTGTTCATTAACATTATTATAGGCCAACGGAATGTTGCCATCATTGCCATCATATTTATATAAATCAAATTAAAAAATAATTAATATTTAACACATTATTATTGCCTCTTTAATTCATTTATTTAAATTTATTATCATAAATACAGATATTTTAAATTAAAAGATGTAAATTATGATCACTATGCTAACCAATTTCTAAAATATCATTCATTGGTTCATCGATATATGTATTTTATCGATTACGTTCAAGCACTAGAAATATTGTATTGTGTATCAGTGTTCATAATAATGTAATAAAATCTTTGTGTGCGTTATGCGTCACTTGGTTGAACTAGTTTTCATACATTTGTATTTTATGTCAGGTCCAGTCTCTAATTCGTCCATGCTTATACGCTTTATTTTGTTTGTACATCGTGTGCTTTTCAGTTTTTAATGATTTTTTTTCAGTTCTAATATCAAATTTAAGAACACGCATGAATGTAGCACCAATTAAATGTTTTTTTATATTATAAATACGATTGAATCGAAATGGTTATTAGCAACGGGACGACTAAGAGTCATCAATTGCCAAAGAAAAGGTGAAAATGGTCGAGCTTCAACAGTCTGACGTAAATACCTTCGGTGTCGCTTTTCTATGTGTGACTGCTGTATAATTAAGTACACTACTTCGTCACGACTCAGGATTAATAATTGCCTAATAGAGCCAGAAAAAGTAACAAATTGGCTTACAGTATTAGCTTTTCTACTTTCTTCTTCTTTCTACATTTGGACCATTACGCCACTAAACCAAAATACATAAAAGAATAAATAAACAAATAAATATATTGGGACATTAACACACAACACCATCTAGTTCCATGGTAAGTGACGAGGCTTGTGTTGTGGATACCAGATAGTTGATACACTACACATATATAACTTTAAATACATACATATTATAAATATAAACACCCATGACTGGAGTACAAACATTCGTGCTCATCACACAAATGAATGCCCCCAGCGGGACTCGAACCCGCGACCGCTGGCACAGCAAGTAGGGTCACTACAAGCTGAGCCGAGCGTGCCTACAAAATGAATTACTTTTCTCACGCGGCTCTCACTAAAACAATATACAACTGTGAAATTTCATGATTTAAAAGTACTACGTTTATACATATCTACTTTGTTCTTTAATCTTTTGATGCTGTTTGTTGCAATGGACTTTACAGTTTTCAAAGTTCAAACAAGAACAACAAAGATAAATTTAATATGAATCGCTTGGCGTAGATTTAAATAAAATTATAGATATTCTTTTTTATTTATGTTATCTATATTATTGAGTTCAATATTGTAAGACACTGTTTATAAAATAATATGAGAAATAATTTATTTAAATAAATAAAAGTGCTATTACAATTCGCGCCCTCTATTTAGAGACGGTGGAGTTTATTAGAAGCTATCTTCATAGTATTTCGATAGATGGCGTAATAAAACGACATTTTGTAGCACAAATAACTTTTCTATATTTAATAATCATTTTAAATTCCATTACATGTAGAAATCGTGAGAAATATAATTCTTTTACTGTCTTATATATTTATTTTATAGAAATAATTAATTATTATAAACTTTATTGTTAAATTTAAATAGTGATTCACTTACGATGACGCCATCTTTAGTTTTAAACTTTAAAGGTATTGCTTAGTAAAGAGCTACCAACCTAAACATATTTTCCCTAATTTTAGGTTCTTTTTTAATTTTTTTATTTTACTGTAATTTGCTCTTTTATTGTATAAATAAAATAAATAATTTGAGAAGATATTTTGGAGCGTGTACTATATTGTCGAAAATATTTTTTTAATAATAATGAATGAACACATGTAGACGGATCCATTTTGATTTGAATAATATTTACACTATTATTATTATTTTTATATGTCTTCGGATTTCACGGGCTCAAAAGAGCCCGGTCCTTTGGAAGGCTTGCGTAAGAACACAGATTTAATACGTAGAGACCCCAGAGATTCAAGTTTGTTTAATGTGACGCATCAACCAAGATCCATGTCTATGTAACATGGAATCGCCCAAAGTTGACCTTTAGAGAATGCGTAGGGACTATGGAAAATATGAAAAACTAAATAGGGTTATAGAATGCAAATGTAATCAATGTTATGAGTAAGTAATCTTATAATATAATAATTTAGAATGTAGGTACAATGTATTGTTGGCATATCTTGCAAATAAATAAATAAATGGAGTTTGGATGGACTAAAATACTGGATTATTGGATGAGACTATAGGACGTCCGCCTTTTCAACAGTCTCAGATTGAATATTTGGTGGAAGGTGACTCACCTTCTATTAGATGGGCCCCCACAAAGCGGCATAATGCCTTGGCCGCAACATTAGCGTAGTCGGCTATGAGTGTCCAGAGGTGGCCACTGGTTTCACCATCGTGAGAGTGCTCATGATCGGGTTTCCCCATTATTATGCAGATAAAGCACTTCGACCTCTTCGAGCACTTGGCTCTTACGCTCCACTCTGGACGGCTAATGAAGGTAAACCACAGGTAGATGACAAATGTTATTTCCCCCGGGAGGTCTCAGATACGCTATTATTATAATTATTATACAAACAAAATAAAAATTAAAGATTATATTGTAATAATATTGAAAAGTAATAAGAATTTTATATCACGTACATGCTTAATAATACTGTAAGAGAAAGAAGAAACAAAGTTAGTTACTTAAAATTAATACAAATATATAAACCTTCCACAACCGCGGACACGCCGGCGTTACAGTTAACAATAGATTTCGTAGAAATTTAATTAATTTCTTAGAAAAATTTATCTGGAGGTGTTAAAGATAGTACTATCTGCATTAATTTGTTAACAAAGTTTGTGTTAAAATTGATAAAAGGTGGAAAATAGATTCCAAAAGTTATATTATGGTTTTAAAAAAATCAAGTTAACGAAAAAGAAATAATGCTTTCGTAAATCCAAGTTGCGCAATTTTAGTGATTATTGAAATCAGCAATGGTTATATGATATGGATAGCGTTTTTACTTTTTATGAATTTGGTAAAATCACTGAAATTCGTATAGTTTAGAATGAATTAATCGCATTTCGTATTTATTATATTTTAATTCTTATATATTAACTAAATAAAATAAACAAGTCCTAAGATTTGCCGATTAAAGACATCTTTTATTTATTCAAGCAAACAAAACTAGCTCAAAGAATAGCCCGAATTAACGCTGTCCAACTTCTTTATGTGAGATGGGATATCTGTAGTCCGTAGTAGTAATGTGTACTGTGGGTGCATCGCTAATAAAAAAACAAGCTCACATCAATAAGAATACCCCCTGCAGGGTTTTACAGTAGGTAGGTACATGTCTGTTGTACATATAGGAAACAGCTTATAATAGAAGTAGATGCAATGCATATAAGGTAAATGTAAAAGGTGAATTAAAGCAACTATTTGTGGCAACACTCTTTGTAAGCTGGCAACCCTACCGTACGTCGCTGGCAGTGAACGGAACGAAGTGCCGTCGTATAGATCGCTGGCAGGCCGTCTGGCTGAAAATAGTGAACGAAGTATGAGTTTTCCAAATATGTTCGAATAAAAAGTGAACAGTGAGTGACTGTCATCGAGCAAGATGGTTGATGACGTGAAAGATATTACGGAAAAAGCTGAAAGCAAAGGTATTACGCATTTAAAATCGATACGTGCCGTTTTAGTGTGAAATGTGATCGAAATCGTCTAACCCTAAACCGCGTCGTGGCCCCACGTCGTTCGTGCACTGCTTTCGAGAATGTCCGCAGTGGGTTGTGGCCGACGCAATCCGATGTTTTGTTTTTCATCTTCATTTGGATGTCTTTTGATGTCGTGGTATGTTCTAAATTTAGAGAAAAGGCTGCCAGACGGTGAGCAGTGCGCAGGAATGCAATAAACTGTAGGACCACCGGACCTCCTGTCATTTTATCACCGATGGTGCGATTTTACCGGATTCCTTGCATAGTTACCGTTATAAATTAATTCAGTCGCATTTCGGTTATCTATTCTCAAAATGGGGTGCAAATATTGTCATTAGCCAACAAAATGATGTGTTTCTTGAGTCATGACTTACATTATCAATTGATGCTCTGACGTAAGTACGTATTTTGCATGTATGTGCATAAATTTTTCGAGAGTATGTACAGCACACATTCGCGTTGCAACCAGCTCACTTTCTAGTTATCTTATCAATTTCTGTATCAACTTTTTTATGCGCAAATTGCTGAGCTTATTACCTACATGACTATCTAAATTAAAATTGTATATTATAAACGATAATTTTGATAAATCTAAAGTACATAAGATTTACCCATTTAGTTTAGAATTTAAAAAAAAATTTACCATATTTAACTAGATCAAATATATTTGGTTTTGTAAGAGGTTATCAATTGTTGTCAATTGACCTTGTGTCTTGTGATGAGATCACAATTCACAAAACAGATGAAAACAGATGTTTTTTTTTTTCATTTATTTAATATTAAATATCATTTTTTATATTTTAATTCATTTGTGTGAAACAAAGAAATTTTCTGTTACATTCAAAAACAAAAAAATACCATGCATATATATATATATATATATATATATATATATATATATATATATAATGTAAAGGGAATAGTGTAGTTTTTCTATTAGAGGTATAACAGCTTTAGACTTACTAAAAGATAAGCTTTCATATTAGGAAAAAAATAGTTAGTCACCCATTTATACTGCATACTGACTATATTTTTAATCAAAAAAACCTTTGCAAAAAATTTGGTTGCTGGTCATTAAACTTTACATATTATTCGCTTTACTGATATCAGTTGGAAACGAGATATATATGTATATATTTCAATTTCATTTTTTAAAGATAACCAAAAATATCACTTTACAATACAATACTACATGACTAATCTGCTTTCTAACAAAATTGAGTCGAGATAAATTTATGACATACACACAATATTCAGATTTCACATCACTAAATCAGTGTATTTATTGTAATTACATATTAGTAGAAATTAAATTATATGAAACTAGCGGACCCGACAGACGTTGTCCTGTCTACACGTCTTTAATTCGAAAATTTCAAACTTTTTTTAATAATTTTTTTGATGAAAATTATTATTCAAATTGTGAATCTAAACCATTCCCAGATCCCCTTGAACACTCACAAAAAATTTCATCAAAATCGGTCCAGTCGTTTGAGAGAAGTTCAGTGACATACACACTCACAGAAGAATTATATATATAAAGATTGTAGAAAAGGTTAGCCACAGACACAATATATTGGTAGTAATGTCTTCTCAACATTTTTGAAATTATATTCTCTTAGACTACATATTATGACAATGTTTTTAAATGAAATAGTTCAATTGATAATTCAGAAGTACTTTGGGAAGTACTTACTTATTTAAATATTGTATAATTTTGAGTTATAAAAACTCCTTTGTACTGTAAGACAAGAATTTTATCTATGAAACCAGTTTCCTTTGAATTCAAATTTGTAACATTTTTATTGATAGCATTTAATTAGAACCATTTTATTTGACGAATAAAAGAATCAATGATATTCATTTACACATGCTTTTCTTTTAATGTTCGTTAAATTTGTAAATAGTAGTAAATGTTTTACTATTTTTAACTTATATTATATTCATGTAAAGTACAACTAAGAGTATGATTTAAATGTAGTTTTTAAAATAACTGAAATCCAAAAATAAAGTACATTCCGAGCTTTCTGTGGCCTAAATAGGCACCTTCAATTATATAATTAATATTCTAGGTGAATGAGCGTTTGAAATCGGTGACATTGAATATCAAAAGTTTCCTAAATCCATAATGTTTGAATATTAATTATAAATCTTACACGCCCAAGCAAGAATTCCTTATGCAAAGAAATGACTCAATCTGTGTAGGAGCTAATATTACAATAATGCTTCACATCATTCAATCTCATTAACATTTTGACTACTAAATCTTAACTATTTTATTCAAGTTACATTAAATAAGAACCGTATGTTTGTTTATAGTGATATAGCATTAATATAAAAATTGATTGAATATTGCTTGGCCTTATGACTTTGGCAAGACATGAAATTGTATCACTTTAAATATAATTTACTCAAGTTTGATTTGTGCGATGTTTGCTTTATTACAATGATGTATGAACTAGATTATGCAAAAATTGGTTGACCTAAAATGTATCATATTTTCCATTAACTTTATACAACTAGCAACTCACCCTTGCTTCGCTTGAGTTCATCCTTTGTAAAAATAAATCTATCCCATGGGAACAGTACCCTATGTGCTATTACAGACTGTAATCTATCTGTGTGCCAAATTTCACCCAGATCCATTCAGCCATTCTGGTGTGATTGAGTAACAAACATCCATTCATCCAAAACTTTTGCATTTATAATATTAATGGGATATACCAATAATTCATGGAAACCACTTGATATATAAGGTTAAATTATTTTTTATACTTTATTATATATCTTCCATAAACTATTACATTTTTTAACAAAAAAAAGGGAATTAACTGTTACTTGTATTTACAGTATTTAAGTATGTAGATCATAAGGCAGATTCACCATTATGTTGCTAGTAATTTTTATATACATTGTAATACATTGTATATCAATTTTTTATTCCATCTATACTTTTTCCCATTTCAGACTATATTGATAAATGATAATAATATAATATTTAGTTACTGGTTGTTCTTCGTAAGTTATGGATTTTGATTTCTTTGATTAGCTTTTAGAAAGCTTCTTTATGAAGTACGAGTAATTAGTTGATATAAACAATAAACAATTTAAAAGTGAGTTCTGAGCTAACAAATTTGCTCTCTAGACTTTATAAGAAACTGAAACCCAGACACTTTCAGGGTGCATATCCTTTGTAAAGGTTAAATTTATAGGTTTATTAACCCCAGACTGTCCTTTTTGTCTTTAGCTAGCCATCTTATATAACAACATAATGCATATACTCTGGATGCAAAATGTGACTATGTATAGGTATATATTTATCAGTGTTTCAATAGATTATATATTTTTTAGAAATTTAATATATATACACTACACAAACCTGTATTTACTTATTTTCACACCCTATGATCAAAAAAACAACCTATTACAAAACTCAAAAGACTTTGAATATCCTATTTTAATGAAATACACTGAACAATTTCTACATATATACACAAACAGACATACAAGACTTTCTACTCCATATTAGATGTCCCCTTCAAAGCAAATTAATTACTTTTTAGCTAAAAAGTACACCAAATTTAAAAATCACTGTTACGTAATTTATTTGGAACAAGTTAAAACTTTAAAAAGAATGATGATATTCAATTATATGATTACACTAGTAGCATTGCCCGCGGCTCCGCCTGCGTTCACATGACCAAAAACCAAATCCTTAAGTTTTACATATTAGTATACTCATAAATAGCAGTTTTTGTATTTTTTCTCAAAAATGAGATATTTTCCCGCGGTAAAAAGTAACCTATAAGTTGACCCGGATCACCAGCTATCACCATACCAATTTTCATCAAAATCCCTTTAGTGGGTTTTTCTGTGATGCACTAACAGACAGACAGACAGACAGACAAAAATTCTTAAAACTATAGATTCTGCCTCTGTATCGATAATAATGTTTATTTCAATAAGATTTTATAAAAAATATCTAATTTACAGATTCGGCTTAGTTACAATTTTATTATATGTATAGATAAAACATTCAAATTAGCTGCCTGATTTTTTTAATTGTTCAAAATTACTGCTTGATATACTAAGTTACAGACAGAATTACAATATTATTATATCCATAATGCAAAGCAAATGTTAATTTAAAAATTCATTATATTTTTTAACATATCTTTGTAGTCTGATCTAGGAATCTATTATATGGATCTTATGTCGTTTAGAAGCAGATTAGCTAATCATCGCCGATATTGGCACAAAATGTTGTCAGGCCTTTTATAGGTAGCGGCGCGTTGACCTTTTCATAGATCAATATGCGACACTGACTGTATGTTTATTTTTAGCGTATTACTAAGTTATTTTGAACATCTTGGTTTGGTTAAAGCGTTTAAAAAGTGCATAGAAGTTGATATGTATTTTCTTTAACTTATTTCATGTATGCTCATTAGATATCTATACATATAATAAAATTGTAACTAAGCCGAATCTGTACATTAAATATTTTTTGGCAAATCTTATTGAAATAGACACTATTATCGATACAGAGGCCGAAACTATAGTTTTAGATGTTTGTTTGTCTGTCTGTCTGTTACCGCATCAAGGAAAAACCACTGGAGGGATTTTGATGAAATTTAGTATGATGATAGCTGGTTATCCGGGTCAACATATAGAATACTTTTTACCGCGGGAAAATATCTCATTTCTGAGAAAAAATACAAAACTGCAATGTAAGAGTATACTAATATGTAAAATCCAAGAATTTGGTTTTTGGTCATCTGAACGCGGGCGGAGCCGCGGGTAATGCTAGTACATTAATATGCTTGCGAGTAGGTATATGGCGGGGAATTGCCTACTTTTTATATGCAATATATTTATTTAACATTTTTCTCATATCTGATTGTTAAAAGAATAATAGAATCGATCTTAATCAGATAGTAAAAATCTTATATTATCGAGCTCTCGATATTGATTATAAATTGAACAAAACATCATCAAAATCGATTCAGATATTATCGAGTTTCATTTAGTTATAGTTTGGACATGAAACTGAACGTTTCACAATAATTTAACTTTCTAGACGAAACTTGGCAACACAAAATTAACTTTCTATTTTTTACTGTGATTTTTTAACGTCATTTCTTTTTTCATAAGACTTGGTTTTTGAGTCTAGATTTATAAGGCGTATTTGCCTCGGTGCAATGACTGCGAATAAATTTCAAATTTTATGAAAATGGTCGCCTTGTTAGCGAGCGACCTTGCGGTGTCTCCATACAATGGAGATAGTGATTTTATTTAATTATCTACTTCATTGTGTAAAGATAAAGTGCAATTTGCTTTAGCAAAACTGTCACAATGTTATAATAATTTTTGTCATTTTGTCATATTATCAGGTTTCTATATATGTGCAAAACGTAGATGAAAATAGATTTTTATAAGCTTAGTAGATTTTGTACGCGGCTCCGCTCGCTCTCTTGGTAGATCGATGAAAATTAAATTAATCTTAGATAATATAAGCCGTTTCCTGCTAATTTTTACTAAAATTTGTTTAAACGCGAAGAAGTAACAAACAAACACACATTCATACCAGTACTCATACATAGTAATTATAATTTACCTATTATTATTAGCAACACTACCTATTTAGTTATTTATTTTGACTGTAATTATTCTAACTTCTTTAGGCCTGAGATCCAGCTGTCTGTAGTCAATATTATCTTTTATCACTGCAAAATAAAAAATCTGCAAAGCAGATAAGATGATTTTCTATAACCGCTATCGCTATAAGAAAACTAAATACATAAATATGTACATCTATACGTACTAATGACATATCTTAAAGTACTATGTGACTATGTAGTGTCATTCCCATATATTTCTACCTACTAGCGACTCACCGTCGCTTCGCTCGGGTTCGTCCCTAGCTTGATTCCCCATACAAACTTTCATCCTCTTAAGGGATGATTTCCGGGATAAAAAGTATCCTATATATTTGCCGGGTCTCAAACTACATCTTACCAAATTTCATCTAAATCGGTTCAGTAGATCCCGAGATTAGCCCCTACAACACTCACTTCGTCACAAACTTTACCTCTTTATAATATTATTAGTATAGATTATATCGATATAGACCGTAGAAAATCGACTCGTGTTATGATTTGCGTCAAGTATTTCGGAAATCTTATACGGATGGGGATATGCGCTGTAGAATATTGATGGAAGCCAGAGCTACGCGAATTCGTGTATTGAATAACTGAGGGAACTTAACAGACGGTTTTAAGTTTTAGTGAGTCATTATTCACTTGGTATCGATTTTGTGTATTTTTTGCCGACTTCAAAAAACAGAGGTTTGCTTTTTCGAAAGTCGAAGAAGAATTAGTAGTAGCTACTAGTGAACTCCTCGAGTTTGGGATCATATGATTCGTTTTGATTATATAATAATGTGTATTTCATTACGACAAAGCGTGTTTTTTAGTATTTTATTGTACCTATATATCAAGCGATTTCTTTGCAAATTCCCAATTTACCTCAAGGGTATAGAGCAGTAGGGTATAGGGTAAGGGTAAGGGTACCTATAGGGTATTTGGTACATCCATGTCTTGAATAAGTCTTTTAAAACCATTTTGAACTCCAAAGAATGTAATAATTAAACAAACAGCCTTGTTGACTCTTAAGTCATGATTATAATTTTAAATCTATACTAATAAATATTATAAAGAGGTAAAGTTTGTGAGTTTGTGACGTTGTAGGGGGTAATCTCTGGATATACTGAACTGATTTAGATGAAATTTAGTAAGAAGATAGTTTGAGACCCTGGGAAGGACATAGAATACTTTTTATCCCTGAAAGCATCACTTAAGAGGGTGAAAATGAGGATGAAAGTTTGTATAGGGAATCAAGCTAGAGATAAACCCGAGCGAAGCGAGGGTGAGTCGCAAGTATTGAATATACTTATATTGTAGGGTATGAGTTGAATAACATGTCGAATATGAAAATTGGTAAGTAATAAACCACAAAAACTTACAATTAGTGATTTAGACCATATATATACATACGTACATTTATGAAATTTTTTTTTAAACTATGTCAATGACAACTCGACATCTAATTACTAATAGTTACGCTAATATGCATGTGCTCGTATATAACTTGTTTATAGTACGATACTGTAATCCAATTTCTCTATGATTACTAGTTCCAACATTGTAAGAGAAATATTAAGGCTATGTCCATATACATATATACATACATAGGCTGCATTGCATAGTTGCAACAAAACTCAGTAGTACAAAAATCTTATCATATTATAAAATGTGATGCGTAAGAGCATTTTTGAATAAAAAGAAACTCGATTTGTGGTTATATTACATGCTTTTTACTTTTGTTAAGTTTTAATTAAGTGTACAATAGGTATACTGACTTTTTTTTCATACTCGTTTAAATAAATATACTTATTGGGGCATTAACACACAGCGACATCTAGTTCCATGGTAAGCTACGAGGCTTGTGCTATGGATACCAGATAGTTGATACACTACACATATATATCTTTAAATACATACATATTATAAATATAAATATCTATAGCTGGAGTAGAAACATTCGTGCTCATCATACAAATGAATGCCCTCAGCGGGACTGGAACCCGTGACCGCTGGGACAGCAAGTAGGGTCACTACAAACAGCCAAACGTGTCGTCGTATAACACTATAAATTAGCCGAAATATACCAATATCGTGAAACATATACATATGCCAACATCACATGAATATAAAGATAAAGTATAAATAAATGTGTGGAAATCTAAACGCTGGATGTACTCTCTTCCTAGATATAGATAATAAAGCAGATATATACGAGTACAATATTATTCCAAGTACGCATTTACTGTCTTGGAAATGCAGAATATTTTTGTTAGTCATTTTTTATAATCTATACATATAATAAAATTCTAACTAAGCCGAATCAGTACATTAAATATTTTTTGGAAATTTTTATTGAAATAAACAGAATCTATAGTTTTTAGAATTTTTGTCAGTCTGTCTGTGTTACCGCATCACGGAAAAACCACTGGACGGATTTTGATGTAATTTGGTATGATGATAGCTGGTTATCTGGGTCAACATATAGGACTTTTTGTTGCGGGAAAATATCTCATTTCTGTGAAATTTATAAGTACTAAACTTTAAAACGTAAGTTGGGACGAACCCGAGCAGAGCGAGGGTGAGTTGCTAGTATACTATATAATATGTACAAATTATTTTCTCGACCATAATTGGGGTATATATAAATAATATTATAATGAATTAAAAAAAGTAAATATATAAGTAAAGAGAAATTCTTATTGCGAAAACCCGTCTTGTTCTTAGGCTTCATGAAACAAATAGAAATGGGTTAAGTGAATGCAGTAGATACGAAAGGTAAACATTATTGACCTCTTATCAGACTCCACATACCTTATCGATTGTTATCGATAAGGTTGTTATTGATATTTTTCCTGTCTTACTGTCTTTCTTATCCAATGAAATTCTCCCAGATATAGTAGTTTCACACCCATGTATATGATCAAAAAGACAACCTCAGCGCTATTACATAAATTCAAGCAATATTTTTGGATAGACTTTGAAATGTTCAATGAAATACATTGAACAATTTCTACCTAAAATATACACAAACAGACATACAAGACCTTGTACTCCATACTAGATGTTCTTTTCAAAATTTTAATTAGCTTTATATTAGCTTTTAATTAGATGTCTATTAAATTTTTTAAATGGTTGAAATGTGTGGACCTGTTGCTAGAAATTAAATATATTTTTATCTATCTTGTAGGATGTATACATGAGTACCAGTAATTCAATTGAGCAGGCCAAAAAAAATTAGGTTAAGTGGTATATGATGCGACAGATGTAGAGATTGGATCTTGCGCAAAAATTTTTCACTCGTGCGAAATTTTATTACAAGTAGGTGGTACTCATAATATGTTGCCTGATTTTATATTTTTGGTCACATTGTATATTTTGCAAGGCAGGGTACTACTACAATGTCAAAGTGCCTTTTCTAATACAGAGTTTAATGGTAAAATGTTTATTTTTCTTTGTAGTGATCAATCTAAAAATTCATTTATGTACTTATCAGGAGTAGATGCGCAACGAATGCACGGAACGGTCGTCATTGCTATATTTTATATCTGAAAACCCACAAAAACCTCTCTTAAGACTCTCGGATGGGACGATATACAAAAACGACGATTTGGATTATGTTATCTGTATCGCTTATATATGGCTTAGCTGTATTTTTAGCTTATCTATTGATGAAGTCATACAATTTTTGAATGCTTCTGTTTTACTTATTAGTAAGAAGTGGGTACTTTAAAAGATTCTTAAAGCTCATCATAATGCCATAAATCCTTATAATACAGTAAAAAAGGAAATAGGTACCGTAAGTATGTACTGTTCTAATTTAGCAATCTACTCTCTATGGAACTCTTTGATCATAGTTAAATAGGAAATTTACATAAGTAGAAATATCTGCGTTTTGGTCTAGAATTTAGACTAGTTCCTAGCTCTGGCCTAGGTCAAGCGAAATAGATTTTTTTATACATATAGGTATATTATGTGTATTTAGTTTTATACTAATTTTGGTTTTCCCTGTCAATAACTCTCGGGAACAGTTAGAGCTGAGATATTGATGAAATTGCACAAAGAAGAGCACTTTAAACTTATTCCTTGTTCTCTTTAGTAGTAACAGATTTTCGTTCCATTCGACTATGCATTTGTGCACATTCAAAAGCATCCCCCATATAAATGTGAGTCTCACTGAGATTGACTGATGTGACCATGATCTAAAATCGATCAAAAACAGGATTATTAAAATTGCAAAATTTCATGCAGTAACACTGAAATTAGCAGTTAAACTAGATACAACGTGCGTTCACCTTGTCGTGGTATGCGTAAGCGATCCTGCGACGCCCCATTAAGACGGGAGAAGGTTTTAGTGGGTAGTACTGGCTGTATTACGCCGGTGAGTCCCACACGTCGTGCGTAAATGCATTTCCCAACGTTAAAAAAAAAAGATAAATATGGTTTGCTCTTAAAAATAAAGAACAAAAAAATATCAATGCAACATTTCTACATCATCTAGAATTCTAGACAATTTTTTACTCTCAGACGTCTCTTTTTATACGAAACCATTATTAACTGAAGTTGGGCATTCGTAGCAAAAAATGCAATATGCCGGGAAAAGTCGATCGAATCGTGTCGTGTGCCGGAGAAACTAGCCTTGGTACTTATTTAAAGAACATTTTACAATGAGCAATATTGTCGTGAATCTTCAGTTGGGTTTGGTCAGTTTATTTAGTTTGGAGAACGAGCGGCGAACAGATTTTTAAAAGAAATCAGTTTTCTTAGTGATTCTTTTAACGATATTAAATAGGTACTTATAAGTTAAGTTCTCTTAAATATGCTGGTTTCCTCACGATGATTCGCACATGAAAATGTTAAAGGAGACCGGGGAATTGAACCCGCTTCGCTCGGTTACCCAAGTGAGCGCATTACCACGGGGCTACAACTGCCTTAGTCATCATTTATAGTACTAAAATCTATTTAAAAGAATCAGATAAACTATCAAAAATGTGAAATACAAAGGTTCCTATAACAGACCTCGTAGCGATTCGCAGTCGTCTAAGAAGTTTAATATTAGTAAGTGGGCTTCTCATTTTCTTGTCAATATCAGTGATTAATATTATATAATAGAACTCGCGACTCACGTTCCTCGCTCCGCGCGGGTTCGTCCCTAGTTACGTTTTAACGTTTAGTATAGATTTTGAGATATTTTCCCGCAGTAAAAAGTATCCTATATGTTGACCTCAGTTATCATCATACCAAATTTTGGGGTTGTGGGGGAGTGGGTTTCTCGTGATGCGTTCCCAGACAGATAGACAAAAGTTCTAAAAACTATAGATTCGGCCTGTGTATCGATCATAATGATAATTTCAGTAAGATTTTCCAAAATATATTTAATTTACAGATTCGACTCAGAATTTTATTATTTGTAAGTATAGATAAACATATCGTGTTGGTTACAATAATACTGTTCTGCTTCCAATGGAATGAGCATTCATTCCTTCATCATGACCCCATCCATATTGTTTACCAACGTATATGTATAATCAATAACATCTACTGATTGTGATGAATTCCAACATTTACTATCTTGATATATGCCGTAGCTAGTAGCACCAGTCTGTAATTTCACTTGAACGATTATACTATTTTGTATTTAATTACTTAATTTATATTATCGCATATCGCTTTAATTTCTAATTTTTTTCTTTATTAAAACTATATTTGTTTCGTAGAAAATTATATACATCTAAGCAACTTTCTATATGCTTTTGACCGCGGCCCCGCTCGCGTAGTATATTTATGAGTAGGTAGTTGTTTTTCTTCTAACGGTAGAAACTTAATAGATAGCCTTATATTATAATCTTTCTTAATAAATAGGCTATGAAATGCAAAAATAATTTTAATATTGAACTGGTACTTCGAGTTGAAATAAATTTAAAAAACACCGAAGCAAACACCCTATTATAAATATATTTTTATTAGATTATACAATTATAATACATTATAAGGATATTATATACCTACTTATGTTTGACTAGCGACTCACTCTCGTTTCACTCGGGTTCGTCCATAGGTGATACTTTAAATTCAAAAAAAAAATTAAAAATCCAAAAAAACTTTTTTTTTTGGTCCTATGGCTTTAATAAAGACCCCCAATAGTAGTTTTTCTCAAATATCTTCCATGTACAGACTTTATTTTTATTATATGTATAGATTTTTTATACTTTTTTTTTATACTTGTTTAGCAAGTGTTTGAAATGAACACAGTAATTAAAAGATGACGCTAAACTTGGAATTTTATTTTTTACATAAAAGTACACATTTATTAACATGTATAGCACAGACGATGAAAACTTTTACATTTAATGGTAAGTTAGATTTTGACTACTTTGTGCTTATTAAGTCAAGTATTTCCTTATAATATAAAAAAAAAAGAAATATTATTTTTTTATTATCTACATCATTTACCTGTCAATTTATTCAAAAAACATATTTTATTCAACGAATATCAAAACTACAACATCTGTAACGAAACGAAATATGTACCTACTTACATTTATTCGTCCTAGACCTGACTCGGGATATTTAAAAAAAAAACAACGATTTTTTTTTCGTAAAATATATTCTATAAACATGATCACATTTCAT
The DNA here is from genome assembly GCA_947093115.1 of Brenthis daphne. Classification (NCBI taxonomy): domain Eukaryota; kingdom Metazoa; phylum Arthropoda; class Insecta; order Lepidoptera; family Nymphalidae; genus Brenthis; species Brenthis daphne. The sequence goes on from OX352473.1 coordinate 345,389, forward strand.
CTCGCTATTGTTTTTATTTAAACAAAACCGGGTCACACAGCTAGTTAGTTGTATTTTTAGATATCACTTGTCTTACTCACCTGCAGTCTAGTTTCTTAGCAACGTACACCTGTGAGCGATCACTTAAATATTTTTATAGGGCCTGTATTGGATGTTTTATAATAAAAAGCGGTAATTTTTTACTGTATTTTATTGAACCCCATTTCGTGTACGTGTGTATTTAAATTATGCACGCTTAGTGATGAAAAATAACTGTCCACTGATAAAATCAAATAGATCAAGAGCGTTTCTGACACGCACAAGATGGCATTCCAAAGTTGTTAATTAATAATCTTAATAATTCGAATATTAATCTAGTTTTTAAATGCCTGAGGCCTGAGCTATACAATAGCTTATAAATAATTTTCTATTGTATTATATAGAAACTTGCTCCTTCCGATCGATTTCTCATCTAAGCCAGATCTTTCGAACTGATTTATCAACCCTCCTTATAGGCTATAGGTGTAGCGTAGTACATAAATAATATTTTTCGATGTCGTACTGAAAAGTTTTTTGCTTCTAAAATTATAGAAAGGTTGCTAACTTTAAACAAAATTTATCATTAAATAAACGACTTACGATCGCTCCGCTCGGGTTAGACCCTAGTTGCGGTTAGACGTTTAGTATAGATTACTCAGAAATGAGATATTTTCCCTCAGTAAAAAGTATCCTATATGTTGACCCGGATAACCAGCTATCATCATACCAAATTTCATCAAAATCTGTCCAATGGTTTTCTCGTGATGCGTTCTCAGACAGACAGACAGACAGACAAAAATTCTAAAAACTATAGATTCGGCCTCTGTATCGATAATAACGACTATTTCAATAAGATTTTAAAAGAAATATATTCAATGTACAGATTCAACTCCGAATTTTATTATATGTTTAGATATATTGTGTGAATTTAGTTGCTACAAAGGTATTTTGGAACATGATATCATATAATACATTGCCTTATTTTCGGTCATATATTCTCCAACTTATCTTTTCTCTACGTGACATTATACAAGAAAACGGTGCTCTACTCGTACGCCTATAAACATACCAACAAAGATTTTAATTGATTAATCAAATCCATATTCTATGAAACCTTAATCAATTCTCGTTTTCTAAATATTAATGAGCATTCCAAATCGTCATATGTAGGTGGATCAATGCCGGTGTGGACTGACCTTTGTTTATAAGGCATGGTGTAGGCGTACGTGGTAGGAAATAATTGGGTCAAAACGGTAGCACAACACGTATTGAATAACTTGCGTTTATATTTCTAAATAATTTTAAAAGGACTTAGGTTTTATTTCCGACAGTGGTTTATTCAGGATAATAGAAAAAAACTTTTTATTCAAACAAAAAATTTGGTCTTTAATTAATGTTCTTAAATAATACTTTCTTATATATTTATGCGAATATTTGACATTTTAAATAAAACTATCTTTTTGGATTTTTTCGGGGATTTATTTTGATTTTTGGTTGCAGACGTTACGAATGCTTTACAGCAATCATGGTCACGGCAGAGACTTAAATAATTTAGTTTATCTTATCGTTCAGATCACTAATCAATATATTACATTAGATAAAATGTATCAAGTCAATCTATCCATCCCAGTTAAATTCTACCAATTTCACATCCTGATTCAGTTAATTCCCTTTGGCACAATTAAATATTGCATAGTACGTGATAACTGCCTCGGTGGTGTAGTGGCTAGCATGTACGGCTGCACATCCGGAGGTCCTGGATTCGAGTCCCAGGTGGGGTCAAGTTTAGTTATTGAGTCTTTCTGTATAGTAAGTCTCAGTAACAGCCCGGAGTTGGGAAGTTGGCGGTGTTTCACCCCCGTGCCTCGGAGAGCACGTAAAGCCGTCGGTCCTGCGCCTTAACTCTCACCGGTCGTGTCGAGTGGTTGTCCCACCGGAGTATGAGAGTGATAGGAATAGAGAGTGCACTTGTGTCTGCGCGTACACTTGTGCACTATAATATCTCCTGCGCAGTTGGCTAATCTCAATGAGATTAGCCGCCGTAGCCGGAATCGGCTAGGAGAACATCATCAGTACGTGATGATGAGAGAAATTTATTATACCTCTTTTTGAATTGCAAAAGATAGCTGGTTGACATTTCTCTAACAATAAACGAAAAAACAGTCATCCATAAAATAAAGTGTTTAGATTCTGAAACTGGAACTTATTGGCATACCTATATCTAACTTGTGATTGTAGGGTTACCTCTAAAGTAACAAAATAGCTAAGAGTGAGTCGGTCTTACGCGCGCGGTGACTCAGATCATAATTCAAATTACAATTTTATTTAACATAACATTTTATTGATTGACTGTCAAAAAACCCACCATTTTTGAAAAAAAAAATACAGCGCTGAGTCTCGTTTTATTGGCAAATATACGATGTTGTGATATAGAACCTTTGACGCGTAAATCCGATTTGGACTAATTTTTAATACTTTTATTTCCTCCATTTGTACCTACTCCAACTACGTAATCAAATCTTGAAAATCGATTTTAATCTAATTCTAGTCGTTGTGTCGATTTGAAATTTTGTACATTGAATTATGTGATCATGTTGACAATACAATAATTTGATACTATTGAGCTAATCAGTTTATATGTAGCCAGGATGGATACTGTAACTCTTCAATGGTTACTAAAAACCTATGAGTTGGGATAATTTGATTCATTTAGAGTCTCATGCATTTGTGATTATTTTTTAATTTATTAAATATATAGGTAGATATAATAAAATTGTAACTAAGCCGAATCTGTAAATTAAATATTTTTTGGAAAATTTTATTGAAATAAACGTTATTATCGACACAGAGGCCGAATTTATAGTTTTTAAAATTTTTGTCTGTCTGTCTGCCTCTTACCGCATCATAGACGAACCACTGGAGGGATTTTAATGAAATTTGGTTTGGTGATAGCTGGTTATCCGGGTCAACATATAGGATACTTTTTATTGCGGCAAAATGTCTCATTTCTGAGAAAAAAATACGAAAACTGCAATGTAAGAGTATACTAATATGTAAAACCTAAGAATTTGGTTTTTGGTCATCTGAAAGCTGGCGGAGCCGCGGGCAATGCTAGTATATAATATTTTCTTAGATATACGCTGTAAAGCATTCGAACTTCGAGAACAAAAAAAAAACAAAATAAATTCCCCAAAGAATCCGAAAAAACAATTGTATTAAAAAAATATATTTGTACTGAGCCCTTTTTCTACTGAGCCCTTAAAATAGTTAACTGTTGCAGTGCATCGACTGCTCCCAAATTAATTAAAGCATTTATCATCACTTTCACTTACATGCCAAGCTTCAATAAACTGTGGGTATATACGTCGTCCGATACTACGCTTAATAAAATTCGTTCTTTAGAATCAACCGAAACGAAATGTAATGATGCTGCAATAAAATTTGTCGGATGGGAGATGAGATGATTTTTTTTTGTCTCAATTGCTCCAGTTTTCATTTACTCAATAATTTTAAAAGATTAATTTAGTTAAAAAATACAGAATACTACTTCCAGTTTAGAATTTGTTACTCATAACGTAGATCTGCCGGTTGCTAAAATTTCAACTAGAACTATTTTTTTTTATAATTTTCCAACATGATCATAGGATATATTAAGTGCAATTTCTCAGTTATAATAATTGTTTTCTCTCTATCAAAAAAATTCAGAAATTAGTAACATATACATTGAAGTTTAAAGAAAATATTCCATATTTTTCTTTTATATAATAAATATATAGTGTAGTAATTGTATTGAAAATGTATAAATAAACCTTTGTCATATTAATAAAACTAATTTCTCAAATGATCTAACGTGCATTCCAGGCGCATTAATGTAAACGTGTGAGTATAATTAAGAATCACGTATAAGAAATTACTATTGTAATACATTGTAATCTAGATGAAATAAATACCTATGTTTATTATTATAAGATACTTATATATATTTTTTTCAAAACAACACAAAAATATCGAAAGAAAATTTCCTGATACTATTTTCTATACAAAAATCTCCAAAAAGACAAAAATATCGTAGGAAAATGTCCTTTACAACCATATACTGCAAGAGCAATGACGGTCTATTAATAAAGATTTGCATAATTTCTATAAATTTTTAAGTGCTAATAATATATATTTTCTTCCAGAGGCCCTAGACCGAGCGAGATTAGCACGAGAGCGTCGAGAAGCAGAGCAAAGGAAAAGACTGGACGAGTTACGCGCGCACGCTGCCGCTGCGCAGGCGCAACGCGAGAAAAGGGACGAGGAACGCAGGCGCAGGCAGGCTGAGCAACGCGCCAAAGATGATGATAGACGGATACAGGTAAGGCAGTGAATGATGGTTGACAGTTGGTAACATACTTAAAACTTAATTAGTTTTAGGTGAATATTTGATATTTTAAATGAAACTATTTTTTTTGTTTTTTCTTTAGTTTTTTAATCTCTTCCGTAAAAAAATAGATGTTGTAAATTGAACAGCATTCAAAGTGTCAGGAATTAAAAAAAACAATATAAATCCACGAAATAATGCGAAAACATAGTTTTATTTGAATTAGTATCGTTTCAAGTAATGGTATCTTAGGTATATAATATGTATCTAAAGACTTAAAGATAGATTAATGTGGGATGGTGATTTAGGTGGTATAGTATTTTTTCAGGGTAATATATTTTTTTTTAATTTAAAATCAATATATAATTATGTATTTTCTTTTACGTATAAATAAATACCTTAGGTTTTTCATGGGCTTAGTTGTTATGACATTTAGACTAAAATATATCTATATAAACTATAAGGTAATCTAAATAATAGTCTGATTACTTGTAGTTAGTATTAATATTATACTTTTTATTATTAGCAGTGAACGCATTAGTCCATTCGCCATTTAGTCAAGTGAATGGTAAATGAGAATGCGAATAAAGTATGAGGTAATAGTATAAGGTATGCAATACGTAAATACATGTATCTAGACAACATGCCGTAATGATTTGTTTTTACATAATATATCTATCTCTCTTGTTTATCACATCCATTTTTAAATTTCATTGATTTGGCCAAAAAGATGTTTTGCATGCTCTACCTACGCAAAAACGTGTCTCGCACACTAAAGACTGGGCGTCTGGCGTAGAAATATAAAATTGCTATCAACAATTAAATTATACCTCTAAAAAAATTTACTTTTAACTTCATTGTCTGCAGGTGGGGACCACATCACCCAGGGTTAGTTGGTTTATATTTTTAGTTTGCATTTGTATTGTTATGTCTCTCATATCGCATCTTCCATCTGTTGTAATATATTTCTTCTTCGCTCGTGACAAAGTAAAAGTAACACTAGATTAAACAAAGCGAAACTTTTCCGTTACTAATAATAAATGTGCAGTGTAATGTTCTCGATATAAACATTTGGCAGACAAAATTGTGATGGTGTACGAAGTTTGAGACCTATTAAAGAGTATATTCTTTGTTTTGTAATAATGAGGTTTTATTTAATTTTATATACAGCTTTGTCTGCTATTTGTTATATTGAACATTGCGATTTCTGTACAGCAAAACTTAACAGTTATGGCTTAATTTTACATATATTTGGAAGTAAAAAAAAAACTAAATTGGATTTTCGTCATGCTCGAGCACACTGAAATCATTTATTTCTTTTATGAAATATTATTTCATATAAAAGCAGCAACTACGCATTTTAAACATCTTGAATAGATATTTTCTTTCTAAATGACGTCGGTATTATAATAAAGTTTCACAGTTCATCGATCAAATATTATAAAGCAAGTGAGCCAAGGTCTTTCCTAGCCTTCCATGAAACGCAAATCGCTTTAATCTCGCCGCTTATAGTGTAGAACGTACGGAGTCTAATACTTTCTCCACTCCAGTAAATAATGTCTATGTGCGATGGTGAAAATTAGAAAATTGGAAAGCGACATTTTAATGAACAATAGATAATAGATTTACGTCCAAAATACGAGCACAACATCATTTCCCTATGAAGTTTGGTTATGGGATGAAAGCCGAAGTATTTATAGCAATCGGGAAGAACATCCGGTGAAACAGATGATTCTTATGTTACTTAAATGATGTATTGGCAATTTAATGTTGTTTTACTTTAACATATATTAATATCCTGTCTCTAAAAGGCTTTTAAGAACGAATACTTAAATAAGAAATGCTATGCTATTTATGCCTTCGGTAAAACTGTTTATTGTGTTCCGATTCAAAACCTCGTGATTCTTTATATTCTTAAATGATTTTAGCAAAGCTATAGTAAATCTGTTCCTATTTGTGATCCACCTGAATATTGTCTGTACACTTTATCCCAATATAGAAAATGCTGTGCGTAAAGCCTCTAAACTGACCCCGTTAATGATAATACAGTTACCCAAGAAGCAAGTAAAGTACATATATGTACATGTACTGAAACCGCTATAAACATTTCATACCAGTGTGCTATTGTACAATTAGGCTCAGAACCAGTAATAACTAGAATGCAATGAGATATGATTGCAATGCAAGATCAGAGGTCAACCACGGTCGTTGAATGGTATTCTCGCTAGATCGCCGATAACCAAGATATTTTCTGACACACCTTTTGAATTAAATCCACTCGTTCTGCTGCCAAGATCTCACTGTACAATGACTTAAGGTAATGAGAATTTATTGTACGCGACTGTGTATATTATACCAGTTAGCCTTACAACTAGCATTTACCCACGGCTCTGCTCGCGTAGTGTATTCATGTATTCCGCTCCATACCTCTCCATCCTCCGTCCAATCTCGTTATAATTAGAATTTCGCAAAAATGTAAAACATTATTTATATCATTATTTTGAGATATTTCTTGCAGGCCACTACATCACACAAACTAATCATCTGATCAAGTTTCATGATCATTTAGCATTTTTTGAGATTTCCATATTAGTCAGTGAGTCAGTAAGTAAGTAGTATTTGCTTTTAAATACATACTATGGAGGTATACATCGTAACTGTAGGTTAATACGGAATATTTAACTGGCTTAATTACAGCCTTCTTTCTATATTTACAGTTTACTTTCACAATGATTATTATAAATTCTATGTTAGTAAAATACTGGTAAAAGTTGAGTTACCAACTTAGGTAAATTAGTTGTGCTCAGTTCCCCAGTATTAAATCTTAATATATAAAATTCCCGTGTCACAATGTTGGTCCGCGATGAACTCAGAAACTACTTATCCGATATTAACGTTTTTTTTTTCAAAATGTGTGATTTGTTCTAACTTAAAAGATACGATAGTTTTGTACCGATTATTTCCTTTTTCTATAGCAAAGTTAACGATTATCATATGTGTGCCACAGTTTGCTAGTTTTATATGAAATTAAGCGTAGGCTGCAAAAAAACAACCGACTTTACCACTATCATTGCGTATTACTATATTTTATAGTTACTATATTAGTTAGTATGTATATATAAAAATAATTAAAACAATCGTTTTTATAGAAGAAAGGCGTAACAGATTAACTGGTTTTAATTTAAACAGGACAGGTCTTAAACCAAGAAAGATATTTTCTTTCATTGCAGTACTAACTTTAATGTTAGATTTTATCACATAAAGCGGTCTAAACTATCGCAAAGATATAAAGGGCATGGTCTTTAACTTGTCTGATTGCTTTAGGATTTCCTCCAATTGATAGAAATAGGCTTGGCTCAACGGAAATCGCTTTCAAGGAGTAAAATTTCCTTTACGTTTACGAAGAAATATTTCTTCACACAAGTGTTGTTATAGTTATGTATTTTATCTAAGTATAAATGAATCAAATATATAAATTACTAAACATTTATATATATAATAAAATTGTAACTAATACGAATCTGTACATTTAATATTTTTTGGAAAATCTTATTGAAATAGACATTATTATCGATACAGAGTCCGAATCTATAGTTTTTAGAATTTTTGTCTGTCTGTCGCTCTGTCTGTCTGTTACCGCATCACAAGAAAATCACTGGACAGATTTTGATAACATTTGGTATGATGATAGCTGGTTATCCGGGTCCACATATAGGGTACTTTTTACCGCGGGAAAATATCTCATTTCTGAGAAATAAATACAAAAACTGCATTGTAAGAGTATACTAATATGTAAAACCTAAGAATATGCTTTTTGGTCATCTGAACGCGGGCGGAGCCGCGGGCAATGCTAGTATATAAATATAATTACAGTGTCTTCAAAGAAACTACCCCATGTTGGACTAGTGCAATTGTTTACACGATAAATAAGTTGAGAAACTATTAGAAAATTTTGTTTGTTTTCAAGTAGAACGAACACGAGAGCAGAGGCGTAGTTAAAAGCTATCGAGACATAATTTAATTAGTGTAATGAATAAAACAACATTGTCCAAGCATTTGTCTGTTTAATCAGATATGTCTCTTACATTCACAAAGTGTACTCAGTGATGTGAAGCCCGCTATTGGCGCCTGTCTCTTGTTTATTCTCACTTTATGTATATGGCTTTTAAGTTTACTCTACATGCATCACTACATAGTATAAAACAAAGTCGCTTTCTCTGTCCCTATATCCCTATGTATGCTTAAATCTTTAAAACTACGCAACGGATTTTGATGCGGTTTTTTTAATAGATAGAGTGATTCAAGAGGAAGGTTTTAGTATATAATTTGTTAACTTTTTGCATACATTGGCTAAAATATAACGATATTTGTTGGAGGTGTCGGAAAAAATAAGACGTCTGGGAGCTTTCAACGAAAACGTTGCCTAAACCTTTTGAGATATAACAAAATATATACTATATCCATTTTAATTTAAAACGTACCTACAAACGAACCCGAGCGACGCAAGGGTGAGTCGCTAGTATTTTTATAATTCAAGCCTCTTTTATCGTATGTTTAAGTAAAGTTAAATTATATTCATTTATAGTGATCGTTATAATTCCCTTGTACGTGAAGTGTCAGATAGCGTTATCGGTTCTGATAAAAGTAATATTGCTGATATGACGATAATACTCTGGATATGTATTGCATCAATATGTTATTGTCAACCTATATACGCTCTGGCTACACTACGTCATGTCATGATCTAATTATGTCTTATGCTTTACTTTAACCAGTTTTCCTTAAAATAACGTCGGCAAGAGCTATTGAACAATGTTTGACCGACTTGAGAAAAAGGAGGAACAGAAATTGCTTGTAGATTAATCTTATTTGGCTTAACTTTTTAAGCATTGAAAAATTCTATTCAGACCTCGAATACTTTATCTCGGAAGATTGTTAAGCGGAAAAACCGGAACGAAAATTTTAATCCAAGAATTCTTTCGTTGAATTTAGATTTTCGTATAATTTTTCAAATAAACGATTTCCAATGGTATCGCGGCGTTGCATATTGCAGTCTGCGGTTTCAATTAGAGCTCGATTGTATTCACCAATTATCACATTTTACTGGTCAGGCTATGCCAGGCAGGCAACATCTATCCGTTCTCAAACTTTCATTTTGCATTACAATTAAAGTCAAAATATCCATTTCTATTTTATAGTATCTCGTTTGGAAATTTTATAATCTGGTATTGTTTAATTAATTTTAATTATTTTATAGGTTAATCTCGCTAGTCATAAAATGAGTTACTTTCTTAATTTCCCCGTTTAATAAAGACTGTCTCGTTAGGTGGCAGAATGCGGATACAATATACGTATAGCCATCAATTCTATTTTCGCTCGAAGCAAATCGTATTGATAATATTAATATCGGTCTTGTTACGATTATCAGACTATGAGAAATATGAAATTTTCTGTAAGGAAATGAAAACAAAAGTAGGTAAATGACTAAGTAATTTGAAATATTTTTAACTAGCGACTCACCCTCGCTTCGCTCGGATACGTCCCTACTTACGTTTTAACGTTTAGTATCGATTTTAAAAGGTGCGATACTTTCCCGCAATAAGAAGTATCATATATGTTGACCCGGATAACCAGCTATCACCATACCAAATTTCATCGAAATCCCTCCAGTGGTTTTTCTATGATGCGGTAACAAACAGTCAGACAGACAGACCAAAATTCTAAAAGCTATAGATAATAAGTCTATTTCAATAAGATTTTCCAAAAAAAAATTAATGTACAGATTCGGCTTAGTTATAATTTTATTATATGTATAGGTTTAATAGTTAGCAAAAAGTTACTCATTTTGAGGATAAACAATGCCATCAGACCAGTAGGTATGTGATCATGTTATACCGTCCCATGATCATAATTACAAATTGCCCAGTATGTTCTCGAACAAGAGACAAAAGATGTTGTATGTAATATTTATACTAACCTATATGAAATTCTTATGCCACTAAGCTTTCCAACTTTAGATAAAACGATTTTAAATAGCCCAAACGTAAAATGTACACGATTTTCTAATTATCCAAGCCTGCGTTGCATAACCGCGTCCTTGTCTGGTGATGTCACTACTCTCGCGGTTTGAATGGCCGGACGTCAATCGTACGTATTTTCCGACGCAGAAGAACACTGCGAAATAATTGAAATCGCTAAAGTTAATTTTGTAGCTCCCAAACTTCTATCAATATCATACCAAATTTCTCGTAGAGACTTAGTAATTTGTTCATTATTTTGTTGATTTGTATCCATATTTGTCTTTATATCATTATAGAAGTAAAGATTATTTTTAGAACTTTGCATCCGTGAAGTTAAAAATACGACAATATTCTTATATGGTTTTTTAACTCTATGTGATGTACATAATCTTGGATCTTAACTTCTGGACTTATAACTTTTAAACATAAATTTTGGACAAAAAGTTGAGCACTAAGAAAGTATTTTTTTTATAATTATGCCCTAAAAGACAAAAATTAAAATGGTAATTCATCATTTATCGTTATTGTAGTATCTAAATGAAATATTAGTCAGTCATCGTCATTATAGTAATTAAAACTATCATTTAGGTATCTATTTTTATTTGTTTATGGCGATGGGAAATCCCAACGGACTCATTGTTTGTAATTAATATATGCCCAACTATTTTAATTTCACTTATTCAAATTTTACTGAGGAAAGCGACGAAGCACTACAGTCAAGTAAATGAACCAAGTTTTGGCCGCCGTCCAGTAGCTCGTTTAATGTCAAGTGTCCACCCAACATTTATATTTTCTTTAGTAAAAACTTTCGTCTTTATACCAGTCTTAAGGCATAATTTAGTTTGCTTTCTTTTTATCTCGAGTGTTACATATTTTAAACATTTTAATCTTTGCCAGTTTAAATAATTAAAACAAACAGGAAATGGTACATAAGGCTGCCATTACTACGTTAGATGAGAGTGATAAGACTATGTAATATGTCGGAAATTGTAAATTCTTTTCCTACCTGTAACGAATGTTTTTATTGACCATATAATTTATCAATACACTGCCTTTGAGCACGCATTATCTCTACGTCAGCAGGATGTTAGACGTCAGTGGTATGTAGTATTGCCATACTTTCGTAATATTATTATGTTAACTATCACAAAGATAGAACTATACATATAATAAAATTCTAACTAAGTTGAATCTGTACATTAAATATTTTTTGGAAAAATGTTATTGAAATAATCATTATTGTCGATACAGAGGTCAAATCTATAGTTTTTAGAATCTTTGTCTGTCTGTCTCTGTGACCGCGTCACGAGAAAATCACTGGACAGATTTTGATGAAATTGGCTATGATGATAGCTGGTTATCCTAGTCAACATATAGGATACTTTTTACTGCGGGAAAATATCACATCTCTGAGAAATCTATACTAAACGTTAAAACGTAACGTTTTAGATAACATCGAAGTAAGATCCAGCAAGGATCAAAGAATAAATAAATAGTTAAAAACATTTTTAATAACAAGCAAAAAATAAACTTCAAATTAAATCAATTATATTCACAATCTACATAATAGTAAAGCTTGTCGCGCGATTTACCTGTTTTATAAAAAACATATAATTTTTTTGTCAGAATCAAGTTACATATTGTATTATTGTTTATCGACGCAGGTTACTTTTTTTATATAGCTTTGTAAAAATCGTCGCTACCGATGATTAATTATCTACTAATTTTATAATTGCGTAGGTATTTGGTAAAATTCCTTATGCAAATAAAGTTTAAAAAAGATAGATCTATTTTAAAACCGATAGAAGTTGTGGTTTGAGCGAAGCAAGATCGGAAATTCCAAAAATATTCACACGTACCGAAGTATTTCAAACTTTATTATAGTATAAATTTTGTCATTTTACGTTCATACAGACATTTGTACATGACAGATTCTATTTCCTAGAGTAAATACTGCGATAGCACACCGGGTGACCGGGTCATCTCTTACATAACGTGCGCCAATTATGAGGTCAGACCGCACTGGAACTACTTGAAGTCGAACGTCGTAGGAGCCATCATGTACTGTAATTTTCTGCGTATCACCTTTAATTTGTTAGAGCTACCGCCTATTGTACGAGTTGTGTATCGATTTCCTCGATTTATTGATATATACACGGGTATATACGGTGAATATTATAAAACAAAATGTTTTTTTCAACAAGCTTAATTCTAAAAGAATCATTTGATGTATTTGAATAAATTATCCTATGTTACACTAATAGTGGAAAGATTTGTATTTTTGTATGTTTGTAACGAACAAATACTATTCTACCGTTTTAGACGAAATTTGGTAAGAAGATAGTTTGACATCCTGGGAAGGACATAGGGTATTTTTTATTCCGGGAATCATCCCTTAAGGGGGTGAAAATGAGAGTGAAAATTTGTATGGGAAATCAACCTAGGGACAAACCTGAGGGAAGAGAGGGCGGGTCGCTATGCTTAATATGCTGAATGACGAGATTCAGCCAAATGCCTCCAACAGTGTACGCGTGATTACCAAACATCAAAAGTAATCACTTGCTCATTTATAATATTAGTAGGACTAATTATCTGATATACCTACTATTTAGAGTAGGTATTCTAAGCACTCCCGTCGTTAAACTTACTTAAATTGATTAACTTCTAAATCAAAGTCCTTCCTCCTTGACTTCTTATTCCACCTTTGGGGGTGGGTTTTATTATTATATGTAAGTACATATTATGTACTATTTGATACAATTTTATAATGTTCACATTCGATTACGATTAAATTGTTATTTACTTACTTTTGTGCCACAAATTGTTAACACTTTGTTAAAATATTTGCTTAAGAACTATATATATATATATATATATATATATATATATATATATATATATATATATATATATATATATATATATATAGTTTTATTTTAGTTACAATATAATCTAGTAGGTACTTTTCATTAGAATGGCTTTTTTGTTACAAGATTATTAAGTAACCTTCAACTGATACTCCATCTATACCTATTAAATATTTGATCTCGGACCTCGAGCAATTTGATATTATTGTGAGTTCTGTGTTAATGAAAAAAAATCCGTGGCAACATTATTTATCATTAACGATTAGTATGAATATAATATGCATGTATTATATATTAACCTTCCTCTTGAATCACTCTATCTTTTGCTGAAAACTGCATTAAAATCCGCTCTGCAGTTTAAAAGATCTAAACGTACAAACAATGGGAGCGCTTTTGTTTTATACTATAACGTGTAGATGTATGTATGTGTATGTAAAGTAAATAATTTCGCACTTTATCCTCTATAATTAAAAAATTGGGTCATTAAGCAACACAATATGTCAGCCACAGGAATTGTTTCCATACTAAAATAATAACAAGATGCTAAAACGACTTCATCTATACATACCTATAATAAAATTGTAACTAAGTCGAATCTGTACATTAAATATTTTTTTGGAAAACCTAATTGAAATAAACATTGTTATCGATACAGAGGCCGAATCTATAGCTTTTAGAATTTTTGTCTGTCTGTCTGTCACCGCATCACAGAAAAAATAGTTGGTTATCCTGGTCAACATATGGGATACTTACGGGAACATGTCTCATTTCTGACAAAAAATACAAAAACTGCAATATAAAAGTATAGGTACTAATATGTGAAACCTAAGAATTTGGTTTTTGGTCATCTTAACGCGGGCGGAGCCGCGGGCAATGATAGTTTTTAATATGTTTTTATTTTAACTATACCTCGTTATTTGATAGACAGGGCCGAGTCATTCAGCTCATTATATACGATCTCAAACATTCTAAGCACGCGAGTATTAATGGCTAGTACAAAAATACACGGCGCTTGCAGTGCATCAAAAATGTTCAAAATTAAACTCCTGCAGTGCTAAGGACTTGCGACAGAAATAACGACTTCCTTCAGGATCGAACGCGTTGTTCTTTGTATTTGTTGTTCGTTTAACGAAAGTGTTTGGTTTTTCTGTTAAATTGGATATTATTGAGGATTTTGAGTGACTTTAGAAAGAAAGAGGTATTCGGTTCGGCTGTATGTCTGTTTGTGTATGTTACGCTATATATTCGAAAATTGTTGATTTTAATCGTTTTTTTTTTAAATTTTTTAATAGGTGAATGGTTTTAAATGCCATACATGGATTTCAAAAATAATTTTTACTCCCAAGTATGGAATAATTGCTTACAAACTATTAAAAGTCAAGCTGCCTTGTAAAAATAATTTTATACTCAATGGCAATCAATTTTTTACATTTCTCCTAATCCAAGTTATGGTCACGATAATTATGTTAGAATCAATTAGATTTTTTAATGATTTTTAAGTATTGGATTCCTATTCAGCAGTATTAGTCGCCTCCACTTAAATCTCACTCATATATTTTATCTGTTTACTAATTTTGTTGATAAATCATTGTCAATAATCCATTTATTTATTACTAGCGACTCACCCTCGCTTCGTTCGGGTTCGTCCCTAACTTGATTCCCCGAACAAACTTTCATCCCCATTTTCACCCCCATAAGGGATGAGTTCCGGGATAAAAAGTATCCTATGTCCTTCCCAGGGTCTCAATCTATCTAATTACCAAATTTCATCTAAGTCGGTTCAGTAGATCCAGAGATAACCCCCTACAACGTTACAAACTCATAAACTTTACCCCTATATAATATTAGTATAGATTTATTTCATAAGATCCAAAGCTAAAGTCATACATAACTAATACAAAGAGATAGTATCTATATTTTTTATTCATAGTAAGCATTGATTAACTTTGTCGTTTTAATACTTGGTTATAATTTTGTTCAAGTCATGTTTACTGTTTAATAGGGGTGTGCGAATAATTCGAACTTACAAATTATTCGTTCCGAATCGAATATTAATATTCGATTCGAAACTCGAATCGAATAATTCGAAAATTCGAATTATTCGAAAGTTCCCGAATAATTCGAAAATTTTCGAATAATTCCAAAATTTTCGAATAATTCGAAATTTTTTGAATAATTCGAATTTTTTTCAGGGTTTCTTATTTTCAATTTTCGAATAAAAATTTAACAGTCAATAATGAGTAACCTTCTTACAGATTCTTTCAAAGAAAATTTAATCATTAATAAGACCACAACAAATAGAAAATATATCTCTTGCCAATATTACCATCTACATTTTGTGTGTTATCGACAGCGATAAACATATATTGCAAATTTTAAAAATGAGCAATTGTTTTTTCTGGGTAATGATTTTTAAACGAAAAGTATATTATTCGTAAGTAGACTATTTTGACTCACGATTTGAAGGAATTTAAATGGATACAATTGAAGATCCAGAGATATTTCATTAATTCGCGAATTATTCGAAAACTTTCGAATTATTCGAAATTTTTACGAATTATTCGAATTTTTTCGAATTATTCGAAATGTTTCGAATTATTCGAAGAATTTCGAATAATACGAAAATTCGAATTATTGGATTCGAATTTCGAATCGAATATTGATATTCGATTCCATTCGAACGATATTCGCACACCCCTACTGTTTAAGCGTGATTCACAGTTACAATGATCCTTGCCGTTGGCATTACTATAAAAGTACCTATATATTCAATAATCGTTACACATTTAGGTATCAGAAAAATATAACATTGTTTATTTTATTATTGACTAAATTTACTTTATTTCACACACGTTTTAATTCCACAACACGTTTGGCTCCTACTTGATGTGCCAGCTGTCGCGGGTTCGAGTCCCGCTGGGGGCATTCATTTGTGCGTTGAGCACGACTGTTTGTACTCCAGTCATGGGTGTTTATATTTATAATATGTATGTTTTAATAGTTATATATGTGTAGTGTATCAACTATCTGGTGTCAATAACACAAGCTTCGTAGCTTACCATGGAACTAGATGGTACTGTGTGTTAATGTCCCAATATATATTTTTTTTAAATTTATTTAATCATTTATTTCAGGCAATATTAACCAAAGGATCTTAAATATGTAAACAGAGGCTCATACCATATTATATTATTAAAGATGCATATTTTATTAGTTAAAATTATAAACACAAATAAGTTGATTTAATTTAGTTAATCGTTTCCTAGCTTATTAATACACAGAATTAGCTCGAAGTCGAGTATTTTATGGTTAATATTGAAGCTAATTATTTAAATAGAATGCAAAATATCGACGCTCACTTCACAACACTTTGAATTGCAAAGTGTTCCAACACGCTGCAGGTTTCCCTTACTAAAACCATGGCATGTTAGGATGTTCGGACCACCCATTCAGATTATTTATAATTTAATTCGAGTTTATGGGGAACATATGTGAAGACATGGAAAAGAATTCTTATTTAACCTTTAACAATTACAGGGTTTGGAGATTGTTTTAATTTAAAAGTGCTATGATAAAATCTGTATCTATAATAAAATTCTAACTGAGCCGAATCTGTACATTAAGTATTTTTTGGAATTTTTTATTGAAATAGTCATTATTATCGATACATAGGCCGATTGTATAGTTTTAAGAATTTTTGTCTGTCTCTCTTGTCTGATTCGGAATGCATCACGAGAAAATCGCTGGACGGATTTTAATGAAATTTGGTATGGTGATACCTGGTTATCCGGGTCAACATATAAGATGCTTTTTATTGCGGGAAAATATCTCATTTCTGACAAACCTATACTAAACCTTAAAACGTAATTAAGGCAAAACTTGAGCGGAGCGAGGGTGAGTCGCTAGTTAGAATGTATATTTGTCCCTTTTAGAACTCGAGAAGTTCAACAGAAGTGCTATAAAAATCAACCGCAGGAGTCACCGTCCAAAATAGTTTTATTATTAGTTTTACAGTTCCCACTTTGCCTAACATCCATTCAATGATTATTCTCGTTAATGATTGATTTCATGCTTGGATGTTACTGCATGCGTGAGTAATTAATCATTGAACACTTTGCGCTCGCGTCGACAGTGAAAGTGTGCACTTAAACTTAGGTTTCCTTCATTTTTGTTTGTTTTATCTATACATATAATAAAATTGTAACTAAGCCGAATCTGTACATTAAATATTTTTTGGAAAATCTTATTGAAATAGACATTATTATCGATACAGAGTCCGAATCTATAGATTTTAGAATATTTGTTTGTCTGTCTGTCTGTCTGTCTGTCTGTCTGTTACCGCATCACGAGAAAACCACTGGACAGATTTTGATGAAATTTGGTATGATGATAGCTGGTTATCCGGGTCAACATATAGGATACTTTTTACCGCGGAAAAATATCTCAGTTCTGAGAAAAAATACAAAAACTGCAATGTAAAGCCTAAGAATTTGGTTTTTGGTCATCTGAGCGCGGGCGGAGCCTCGGGCAATGCGAGTTTGCTATAAATTTGTTTATTTCTAACTAAATTAAAATTTTGTATAACTTTGTTATCCAATGAAATTCATTGTGACTATTGAAGCTAAAGTGAAAACGAAAGTATAAATACGTTTTATCGTATTACCTTACCACATTAGACCACTTAATAAAAATATCTATATCTAAACTATTGTTAATTGTAAAGCAAATATATATATATATATATATATATATATATATATATATATATATATATATATTCTGAAAAAGTATAATATGTTATAGTATAATTGTCATTTGCATATATATATATATATATACGTATGTAAATACATATTCTGAAAATGTACTTATACGTTAGAATTTTTTAATATGATAGTAACAAACGATTTTAACATTAAAATACAGTGAAACACAAAAGATTAGCTGTTTACGTCGAAGCCGCGGGGCGTCATCTTCATACATTATGGACGTATTGAAGAGATTATCTATTTATTACGCCTTCGCTTACTGAAATCTACTTAAAATTATCCTATATAAAAATACTGATATTATGTTATTATGAATGTTTGTCTGTTTGTTACTTCCAGACCTTGCAATCGTACGTGAGGGAAATTTCTAGAGCTTATATTTAGGACTAACATATGATAATTGGTATTATCGATGACCCAACCACGCGAACAGAGCTGCGGGAAAAACTATGTATTATAAAAAAAAGGTTCGATAAAATAATAGCGATTTATGTAACAGCAAATCGAATGTTTAGTTCTTAACTGGTTTAAAAAAATAATTGCAAGATGGAGTTCAGAAAAGTTAAATAGATTAGTAAATTTTATTTACTGCTTTTGGTTTGCAAATATTCATTAGGTGTTTTATTTCTCAAACACGTAATAGGTGTTATTGCGTTTTTATCAACGTAACAGTTAATTTTAAAATTGCGCTAATCTAAACCTCGTATACTATCAGGACGTATGTAATAACATAATGGCTGTCCCCACAGACTTACGGTAATGATTTTAAGAACTAGACCTCACCTGTGGCTTTGTCTGTTTCTCTTTCAACATTTGGACTCCGTTATACAAAAAACAGCCATGTGCGTAAAAGTACCAACAGAGTTATAAGCATTTTTCTGTCGATAGTTGCACTTGGGTTATGTTTTGTTTTTCTGGTTATTTTAAAATTAAACAATATTTATATAAGTATTGTTTATTTTTTATAATTATTTTATTTTTTATAATAAAATGCTTATAACTTTGTTGGTACTTTTACGCACATGGCTGTTTTTTGCATAACTGGGTTCATTTATGTTAATAATGCTTATAGAGATGATTTATTTATACTTAATTAGGAACATGATTTGCATGTTATGTAAAATAATTTGGTTATTTCTAATTATATACTCGTACCTACAGTTCTGCAATATGCAATGACATAATGCATGCTCGTTAGAAAGTTCAAAGTTAACAAGTATATATATATATATATATATATATATATATATATATATATATATATATATATATATATATATATAATCACAGTTAGCCAGGTATAGATTAAAACTATTACTACATAATTATAATAACAGATTGTTAGTTATTTTTGAATAAATTATTTTGTGTGGAAGCGAAATAACAATTTATATAGTGTTTATTTATTTGATAATTTTAATTTATAACATAAATACGAAAGTGTATTTATTTGTTTGTCCTTCTATCACACTGTCATATACATATAGGTACACTGATTTACTACAAGTACTTAATTTATACGTGTAACTAGCGACTTAGCGCTTCGTTTGGGTTTCTAACAGTAGCTTATGTGTTACTTCAGGTCATAGTCCATCTGTGTGCTAAATTTCATCCAAATCAAATCAACCAGCTGTTTTATCGTGAAGGAATAACAAATATAAATACACAAGACGGCCAGCGGTCGCGGGTTCAAGTCCCGCTGGTATTCATTTGTGCGACGAGCACGAAAGTTTGTACTCCAGTCATATGTGTTTATATTTATAATATGTATTTATTTAAAAGTTATATATGTGTAGTGTATCAACTACCTGGTATCCACAACACAAGCCTCGTAGCTTACCATAGAACTAGATGGTGCTGTGTGTTAATGTCCCAACATATTTACCTATTATATATTTATTAAATTATTATGTACACAACACAATATAAAAAATCTCATTTTTAATAGTAGTCCGATTTTTAATCATATAAGTTGACGACTTATTTGTCTAGTGCAATTCGGGATAAATATTTACAACTATCTATAGTATTAGTATAAATCGCGGTGTTGGTAAATGTTCCTGTTTTTTGTTTCTTTCATAGACCTTTGCTACATGAGTAAATATCTCAACAGGGACCGTCATTCCCTCACCTCACTGCATTATAGTAGGGGAGCCCAAGAGGGGATTTTCTGTAGTTACTCGAGCGCAGCAGATTAACATAAAAGAGGTTACCTTGCACTCTATTGAGTACTTTCACCATAATATAAGTCTTCTATATAAAGGGGCGCGTCTAGGGAAGCCGATTAAAATATTTAAAAAATGTTTTGATAAGGTAGAAATACTTGAAACCGTCAGATTAAGGTGTGGTAGGCTAGTCACATCCTGAAAAGTGTCCAATTCAATAACCTGCCGATTTGCACAAGCCGAAGAGGCAAAAATCGACTATAAAGTTTATGATGATTTTTGCCTCTTAGGCTTGTGCAAATCGGCAGATTATTAAATTGGACACTTTTCAGGATGTGACTAGCCTACCACACCTTAATCTGACGGTTTCAAGTATTTTTACCTTATCAAAACATTTTTTAAATATTTTAATCGGCTTCCCTAGACGCGCCCCTTTATATAGAAGACTTATATTGTGGTGAAAGTACTCAATAGAGTGCAAGGTAACCTCTTTTATGTTAATCTGCCGCGCTCGAGTAACTACAGAAAATCCCCTCTTGGGCTCCCCTACTATTATGTTATATGTAGTATTGTATCGTTGCGCGTTGTATGAAGCTTTATCTATGTATGTAGAGATATTTACTAATGTTCCTCTTCAATATCCTATCGAATGGCGTTGGATTATCTATTTATATTATAGTTTTTTTTTTCTATTTCTCAGGTGGAAGAACGAAAACGTGCAATATGGGAAGCGTCAGTGTCTCGTCGAGAGGCGTTGTTGCAGCGCGAGCGCGATCGCACCGAGCGCTTGGAGCGAGCGCGAGCGGCTCGCTCGGCGCCGAGGCCTGCGTTTGCGTTCGGTTCGTCCACCCCTCGTCTGTTAGAGCCGGTAGACTCTGCTGGATTCTTTTGGGCAGCGCGCAGGTAATGTTGACTCTTGGACTATTCTTTTTAGTTTTTTTTGCTAGTTTAGGAAAATAGTTTTGCTATATGTTTGTACACCTGCGAAGAATACGAATATTTTTCTTTTGTTTATTAATTACAGAATTTACATACGTGTTTACAAGGTAGTTCCACACAACCGTATGATCGATTTGACCGATCGTATTGGCAATTACAGTTGATGTAGTTCCTCGCAGATGCACTTATATAATATGTGATGACTTGTGAAATATTTTAGGAGTATATTTTAAATGAATCACATTCAAAGTGTAATTATGACTGATTATAACATGTATTGAAAAACAATAAGTCTATGTTAATTATTTTAAAAAGTCAATTTTATATGTATTTGACAATAAAAATTGCCACGACCTAGCTATGTCCTAATCGATGTTCTTTGTTTTATAACGTTGATATTATTTATTGTTTTATCAGCTGAAATATTTATAAGTTATCATCAAAGATAGCTTTGCTTTATACATACATGTGTAAAGAACGTCCTCGGGAAGTTTTAAGCCTTGCATATATTTGCTATGAAATGCTATATCAGTCAGTACAAATTTATTTTAGAATGATTTGCATAGTTATTTATATTTTAACCATATCCAATGAAATATGGGCATGCATCGAAAAAGGGCAAAATATGCAAACAAAATAATTTTCTGATATACAGTAATATTACTTTGACAATGAGTACTAAATTAGGCATAGTGTTATACTTTTTAACTTCTATACGTTAGATACCTATAGAATAAATCGAAAAGAAATTTTTAAGTTTTTTTTTAATTTTTTTTTTATGTAATATTTCGCTTAGCTTTATAATTTATATCTTTGCCACTGGTGTCGGTTTTATCATTTTTTTCATATTTTGGGCTATTTTATTCGACGCACTAATTTTATTTGTTTTCTTCCATCGCCAGTACCAACCCCATAGATCAGATGAACTTTTTTGAATCACTGTAAGCGATTTTTTTTTTTGTTATGTTTCTTATTTTTTCACTGTTATATTTTTCTTTTTACTGAAACCGTAGTTTTTGTAGGTAGTTTAATGCATGGACTTGCATGTTTTATTTGTAATTTGTATATATTCAACAGTAATTTTGTTTATATATTTAGTTTAGATTTACTAAAATATTAATTAAGATGAATCCTTACATACCCTCTGTTGCAAAGTAGGGTTGCGTTACAGCAAATCGTACTTCGCTATTTTTATCTAAGCCTATAAATAAACATATCTATTTTAGTACTGGATTAGATGTATTTTTAGTATACAAGGTAATTGAATTCAATTTACTTGTTGATGACTTTTAAATGAAAAGAGTTTAAACATGCAAGGTTCGAATGCTTTACAGCAATCATGGTCACGGGCTTCAGCAAATTATTGCTGTAAATATAGGAAGCATCGGGAATCAAAGATCGAAATAAATCTGCAAAAAAATATATCGAGAAGATAAAATTGAAAAATATTTAACTTTCCGATCACGCTGTGTCGGGTTATTCAGTTATATTTTAATCTAACATTACTTTCATCGAGTCTAATGCCCGATTTCACCAACAACCCATAAGCTATCACCTACGTATGGGATCCCTAGCTTAAAAGTCCCCTAAAGTAGCCCCCTAAATTAAATTTCGTTTTACGATCGTCTTTAAGCCCATATTTCGAGCACCTAAATTTAGGGGGTCTTTTAATATTTAGGTGACCCCTAACTGTCGGTGAAACAGAAACTGTCCCCTAACAGGCCCCTAACCATGCTTAGGGGATCCCTTAAACTTAGGTGACGTTGGTGAATTCGGGCATAAGTATCGACAACCGCAGACTAAGTTGAAAATTGGTCGCCATATGGCTTAATTTGAATAATATTTGCATTTAACTCTATTCGTGATTAGAAGTCTTAAGTCTAATCACGAATAGGTCGAAGTAGATATCAGATTAACACCTATTTTTTTGGTGACTTTATCGAAAGTGTTCTTAGCTATAAATTAAAAAAGTTATTCAGCCGTTTGCAAGCTATCAGCTCTTTTCTAGACGGTAAAAGGATATGAGTGACTTTTATAGATCTAATTCATTCGAAACTTGGTATCCCGTTACTTCAGTGATATTGCAACGATATGGATTGCAGTCCGTCAACCCACACTTGCTGAGAATGGTGAATTATGGCCTGATACCCTCGTATTGAAGGGAAGCCCATACCCAGCAGTGGGACGTTAGGCTGAATACATATTCCTATGCCCTTATAAGCCTTGCCAACAATTCGCTTCAAGTTAACAGTTAGTTTAATTTGCCTAGATTTGATCGCTAAGCAAAAGAAAATCTTAGACCCGGAAATGGTGAAAGTATTTACAGTAAATCGAATGTTTAAATAAATACACTTTAAGTGGCCATTTGCTTATTTTACTCTTCCATTGAGACCACTGTACTTTATTAGTTTAATTTGTAATTCAAATCTGTGTTCTAATGCCTTGGAATAAGGTTGATATTAAATTGTTAGTAAGGGTCTCAAAGTTATTGAAATTTGCGTTCCGCTTTTTCCAGACTGCAACTTAGTCACAGTCTGACACACAGTATAATACAGCACAGAGATCTATTTATAGGTACATAAAATTATACATTACAATAATATAGTATATTCTTATTAAGATAAATTACTCTGATTAATAGTTTATCTACTTGCGTATGACTACTGTGCTATTCAAATATTATAAAATGAAGTATTAGTGGTAAGTTATGTCGCATATTTTAAATTAAAAGTTCAGAAATCTCAATATGGACATTTATAAATTATTATCTATATATCTTTAACTAGCAGCACCGGCGAATTCGCCTACGTTCAAACTTTCTATCACTATCAATCTTCATGGGATCAACCGCTTGGCTAATCTGAAGAATGCCTGAATGTTTCGTCAAAATTGCTACAACTGTTTTGGAGTTAATAGGAAACATACATACATATAGATTATTTATTTTAATTTTCTATACAGTTTCTTATATAAAACTAGCATTGCCCGCGGCTCCGCCACGTTCAGATGACCATAAACCAAATTCTTAGGTTTTACATATATACTCTTACATTGCGGTTTTTGTATTTTTTCTCAGAAGTGAGACATTTTCCCGCTGTAAAAAGTATCCAATATGTTGACCCGGATAACCAGCTATCACCATATCAAATTTTATCAAAATCCCTCCAGTGGTTTTTCTGTGATGCGGTAACAGACAGACAGACAGATAAAAATTCTAAAAACCATAGAAACGGCCTCTGTGTCGATAATAATGTCTATTTCAATAAGATTTTCCAAAAAATATTTAATGTACAGATTCGGCTTGGTTACAATATTTATTATATGTATAGATAAAATAATTAGTCTCATTGTCCTGTACAGTTACGAGCCACTATACTCGTATATGCACACGAGTTGAATACTAAATTGACGCTTTACACCGAATCAGATTAAAACGACCTACATTCCAAGCTAATGCAGAAATAGCAGCGCCACTTATGCTATTTATTACATATATATCTTACGATTGTTTTAAAAATAAATTACATGTCCTTATATTGCGTTTTGATATAGTAATTTACATTAAATGACTTACATGTAGTAACTAGCGGTTTAACGTTTAGTATAGATTTCTCAGAGATGAGATATTTTCCCGCAATAAAAAGTATCCTATATGTTGAGCCAGATAACCAGCTATCGTCATATCAAATTTCATCAAAATCTGTCCAGTGGTTTTTTTTGTGATGCGTTTCCAGACACAACATTTTTAAAAAGTATAGATTCGGCGTCTGTATCGATAATAATATCTATTTCATTAGGATTTTCCAAAAAATATTTAATGTGCAGTTTCGACTCAGCTAGAATTTTCTTATATATGTATGAGATTGTTTTACTCTGCTAAGGCGTTGATTACCGATTCGATTTCTGCAATAGGTAAGTAATTGATAAATTAATCAGAACTATATATAAGTAACCAGTCTTTTGCTTAAACATATTTGCTAGGTCGATTTAAAATGTACTTTTTTTCTTCTTATCATAGTCTATTTATCCGGGTGAAATTAGTCAATAAAGTTAGTTCTTAAAGTAAAAATTAGTATGTTTAATCTACTAAGTGGGTCATATTTTTAATGTTTTAGTTAGCAATAATAATCAAATACATATTGAATTATTGGTGCCGTTTAGCTATCTAGTGGCTGTTTTCGGAACTCACGATAGCAATTTTTGTACTACTTCACAGTACTAATTGTTTTATGGTCTGTGGTCATTTTTACATTTCTATATCTATTTATCGAATAGGAAACCAATAAAAAAAATATAAAATTAAAATGCTTCCGAACAAAATTTTCCATACACACCGATATAGATTGGTTTTATCTAATCGCCTTCAGTAATACGACATACGAGTACGTTCCATATAATGTAGCTAGGCTATGTAGGTATAATTGCTATCGTGACAGTACCTGAGTATTTACATACAAATAGGTTTTATCTTTGTTTATTAAATGTATTGCTATCTTTTAATTTTGTACAGATGTGAAATTTATCGCCAAATTTTGTATTACGTGTTTCTTTCCTGTTCATTTTGAATATTCAGTTGTTTAATGTATATTATATTTTTATGGGTTCCGTACCAGAAGGGTGCCAACGGAACCCTATTACTGTGCCTCCGCTGTCCGTCCGTCCGTCTGTCAAGAGCTGTATCTAGTGAACCTACCTATACCTACTACGGTAGAGGGTTGAAATTTTCACAGAGTATGCATTTCTATTGCCGCTATAGCACTAAATAATAATAATAATAAAAAATAAAAATAGATACAAGAAACATTTTTTTTACGTTCATCGAAGTTAATATACCTACTACATATATAGAGTAAAAGTCATATTAATAAAAAGTACATATACGACGGTACGGAACCCTACATGTCCGAATTCGACTCGCACTTGACCGATTTTTATTATTTGCTTTACCATAAAAAAAATTATGATTTAAGCGTAACATTCATATGTAAATCGAAAAGGTAAATATGATTTTAGGCTAATACTATTTTTAAAAGAGAAATCGAGTTTTTATTTATAACTAGTGTTCGCCTAGTGGTCGAAATTCGAACATAGTCGTATTGAAAATTCGAAGAAAACATCTAATGAATAGAATGTATATATATTTTTTTTAATTGATAACATTAAAGCTCGTCAATAGTAAATAAACAAAAAAAAACGGTTGACAAACAGAGGAGAAAAAGGTAATGAACCGTTTGGCCTTTGCCTATTTATATATACTCGTAGATTTGCCTTTAATTATTTTCATATTCTTAGGAATAAATATTCACAATTGTCTTTGCGTTTGTTCTTTGTACCTAGTTCACTCATAGTTATGATTTTAACTTTATTAGATTTTTTGTTAAATGGTATGATGATGATGATGATGTTCTCCCTGACCGATTCCGGTCACGGCGGCTAATCTCATTGAGACTAGCCAACTGCGCAGGAGATATTATAATGCACAAGTGTACGCGCAGACACAACGTGCACTCTCTATTCCTGTCACCTCATACTCCGGTGGGACGACTGCTCGACACGACCAGTGAGAGTTAAGGCGCAGGACCGACGGCTTTAAGTGCTCTCCGAGGCACGAGGGTGAAACACCGCCAACTTCCCATAGGCTTAATATACAGAAAGACTCAATAACTAAACTTGGCCCGACTCGGGACTCGAACCGAGGACCTCCGGGTGTGCAGCCGTACATGCTAGCCACTACACCACCGAGGCAGCTATATATGGTATATTTTATCTTTGTACAGAGATCGTAAATATGCAAAGTTCGTCAAATAACCTAATAAATAATAACAAAAGCAAGCCCTTCCTATGCCGTAATGCCCAAAACAAGACCATTGTTCGGAAAACAATAGAATTAAAACGTGGCGAATTTTAACATGAAACATTGCGACAGATAAAACATAATGTTTAAATCAGATTTTTTGTTTTTTTTTTATTAAGTAGATACTTGTGATGTCGACTGGCGTTGTTTGTATATATTTGAAAAGATAGCTTTATCAAAATTAAATTGAAAAACCTTCGTATGTTATCTTGGATTATATGTTAGAATTTATTCCAAACGACGCTTACCGTAGTGGACTATAGCATAATGACCACCAAATTTAAAACCGAACCGTGCTCAGTTATAGAATATTACCAGAGGATGAATTACATATTATTGTTATAGTTTCTTATAATCTATGTATTTACAATATATTTAGGAAATATGAAAATAATGAATCAATTTTAAAACATCGTCTTCAACCATTTTTCTACTTCTTCTATATTACTTAACAATATACAAACATACAAAAGAATCCGGCAAATTGACAACATCCTCCTGTTTATAGTCGGTTAACAAAGGAACAGCTCATTTGTTTGGAAGACCTAGTTATTGTATCTTACGCAGCACTGGTCGTGATTTAGCATTTGGAACTTATCTGCAATGCAAAGTAAATATGGTATGTTATTTATTAATTTAAACTCCAAATTGAGGTAAAAAGTCGTCCAATAAATTGTCACAACGGACCTAGTATACTATAATTGTTTTATGATTATTTATAGTTTTCGTAACTAATAATGCGAAAATTTGTTTGTTGGTTTGTCTTTCACATAGTAATGGAGAATGATGATGTGATGTTTTTGTATAGAAATAGGTTATTCGTCGCAGATTTTCATAGGCTTGCTTTTATATATCGGTATTCATGGGGATCCAGAGTGATATACGCCCAATTTCACCAACAACCCATAAGCTACCACCTATGTATGGGACCCCTAGCTTAAAAGTCCCCTAAACTAGCCCCGAAATTAAATTTCGTTATACGATCGTCTTTAAGCCCATATTTCGAGCACCTAAATTTAAGGGACCTTTTAATATTTAGGTGACCCCTAACTGTCGGTGAAATAGAAACTGTCCCCTAACAGCCCCCTAACCATGCTTAGGGGATCCCTTAAATTTAGGTGACGTTGGTGAAATCGGGCAATAGTCTGTTGTAAAAAGTTTCCTAGTTATGTAATAGGTACTTATACCATAGTACCATACACCGTATTACTCTATTATCTATTAGGGTCACTTTATCACTGTATTATATTAGTGTCCCAAAATTCACTCAAGATTTAAATTTGTTTGAATTCACGCAAAAATTAAAAATATAGGCCATGGAGGCTCAAAGAGGGTTTTCTATAATGAGATACCACGAGGTGGCAGCACTGTAGCCTAAGGTCTAATCATCTGTCAAAATAGATGAGCACCTTTACGATTATTTTTTTCATTTGAATCTCTTCATCATCTTTCAAATCATTTTTGAAATCATTTACAGAGAAATATTATTTGATAAAATATTACAGTGTTGTGCAGTGCCTATGTGTATAAAGAAAACAGGAGGGTATACTATATTAATAATAATAAAACCCCATTAAAACACATTCTCAGACATTCTCAGACCCAAAACTCCCAACGAAAACTAGCCTCGTCTGTAAAAGCCACTTCACGGCGGATGATTATATGAGTTAGCAATTTATCATAGTACCGAAAACTCGTCCAATTTGACAATTTTGACAGTTGTTTAGACCAGACACCTACGTAGCGACATCTGGTGTCAGAAAAATATCGAAAACCCTCTTATTTAATAAATATTGTATATTACATTGTTTATATTGTAAATATAATTAATTTGTAGCGATGTAGACTTAATAACAGCTGTAGAAATATTCAAATATGATAATATATAACCTTGTTCAACAGAAACTTGTGAATGTATATAGAATGTGAGTGTTTGTGAACGTCTGTCACTAACCAAACAAAAAGTATTATTTGCAAAGTAACTCTATCCTCATGTAGCCGTATGTTTTTAACCACAGTTTCCTTCATTAAATATTCATTTCATAAATTGCATATTTTACTTCACTTTTTTTCTTTTACTGTACTTATTATAATAATATTTTGGTTGTCATAGAAAGCACCTAGAAATATAAAATTGTTATTATTTACAAAATGATGACTTTTGGATTAATATGGCATGTTTTCGACTAACGAGGATTTTTCGGAGAGCACGGGTTCGATTCCCGAATAGAGTTAAATCTGCTGAAATTTACGCTAAAAACATTATTTCAATATTAGCAGGCTAGATAAGCATTATGGAATCTGCCGCTACATTTTATGTACACTCAATTATATAGCTTTATTTAATGAGGAATTTAAATTTTATGATGCGAATTTTTATTTGGTGAAATATCTTGACAAAAGAGATTTGCTTATCATTTTGGAACTGAGGGACGTTTTTTATCGGTCCCTAAAACCTAAAACGGGTTATCTTACCCGGACCTAACCTAGCATTTTCATACATAGCACATTTAGTGTGAACTCGTGACCTAATCATGATAAGCCTAATATTTTTTTATAATTAATTAATAATTAAATAAGCTAATGCCCCAATCATTATTATGTATGGAACATTTATTTCTAATTTATTATTTTTATGATAACCAAAATTTTTTTTAAATTAACACTGAATGAAGTTAAAAGCATTGTGATATGCAAAACTAACCCTTAAAATCAATAAATAGTATGAAATTGATTTCAAAATCGCATATTTCAGGGCGGCATCAACAACAAATGTGATGTACGCGTCTGCGCCGCTCACGAGACGCGCGTCCGCACTGCAGCTGGACTCGTCCGATACTGATACTAAAGGTATGTATTTTATTCAATTTTTAGGGTATTTTGTTTTAAATATTGTTAAATACTGTTATTTTTTTCATATTTTTCTTTTAATTTCAATACAATATTCTAACTGACCTGACATTTTACTATTTTATTTATGATGCTTGATTTCATACCAAAATTGTATAGAGAAAAACACTTTCTGAGTATCCTGAATTTCCTAATCTATTTCCTTGCTAACCTATTTTATCAAGGGAAACAGAGTATTTCATTCTTTGTATCTTACTTCTTACTAGAATATTATAAATGTGAAAGCTTAGATATTTGGATGGATGTTTGTTACCTAATCACGCCAGAACAGCTAAACGGATCTGGATGATATTTAGCACAGAGATAGATTATAGTTTGGAATAGCACATAGGCTACTTTTTATCCCGGATAAATTTACCATTTCCGTGGGATAGATTTATTTTTGTTTTTCGCTAGTATAAAATAACTGTTACGCTAGTCCATAAATCAAATAGGCGAAGTGAGCTTTTCCTGTAGATAAGTAGGTAGTTATTCAAATATTTAATGAAGTGTTTAAATGTTTTTCCCCATCACGCCGCCAAGGAATCATGTTCTCAAGCCTGTGTAAGTAATTATGCAAATCGACTTATTAGTATGACTTATTGCAAATCTAGACACGTAAGCACTTAATGTTATGCCATTTACACACTTTACTCTAAGATGATTTTCTAAAGACAAAATGGCGTCTTTATGAAAGAAAAGAACTATTAAATTACTATTTTTTTAATAGGTATAATTAAATTTTTGTAATGTGTATTACATATAAATATAAAGGATACAGACATTTTTCTATTTCTATGCTTTTTTTGTGTTAAATTAAGTAAATTATTTTTATACTTTTATTTATTTAAAATAATTTTCTTTTTTACATATTTTATATTTTTACTTGTATCTTGTTTCACACCAGATATAGTCTAAGATCCTGATCTATGTGGTGGACCCCTCATTCTTTTTTTCTAGGCGAAATATATCTTTTAAACCATAAAGCATATTAACAAAAGAGGCTAGCATCTGAGATACAGGCTCGGCCTAGTTCAGACGTTAGTATACCTAAACAAAGATTGTGCTAATTATATAGTTTAAAAATAAATGTCTTGTAACCTTTTTGTATTTACGTCAATAAAGGTATTATTATTATTATTATATTATTATTAAACACGACCCAGGGGGTTTGTCACCAAAAATTTGCACCAGGCCATTTTCCAAGATGTCCACCACATAGGTCGGCATCTCCTACGAGGAGCTAATTTATCCATTTCAATCAAATAGACAGTAAAAAAAGGATTTTTATATGTTAGAGACATCAAAAACTTTATTGATTATGAAATTCTTCGTAACAATTAGAATAATATTTCAAATTGTATACTGACAGTTTAATTTTGTTCAAAATAAACACGCACGTATATAATTATATGTATAAGAAGTAATTTATATTTCAAGATTTCCCATAAGCAATAAGCTTTTCATCGTCTAAGTAATAACATAACATTATAGTATGTCCAAGTTAAACAGATTTTGACACATTTTATTGCCATGACAGAAATTTCCCATTACCATTTATATCTAACAAGTAATTGCAAAAACACGGATTATACGACTTTGGAACGTCTAAGCAATGCCAATGGTAGCCTTGTCGTCGAATATGGTAAAACGTGCGCGCAATAAATTTACTCTTGGCTTTGAATTTTTTCTCGTTTACGTCATGTTTGGTTGTAATCTGTAGTTATATTTTATTTGGTTTTAGATCTAAGTTTTTAATTGTCGGACATAAATTATTCTTAGGAAATATATATTATATAAATAAATTACGAAGTCATACATGTAGAAATCAAATTGTTGAATTATTTCACTTTTGTATTTAGTCGGGTTATAATCTATTTAATGAACAGCTTTTATTTATTTTTTATGAAATCATTAAGTTTGATTGAAATGAAATATGATACTATTCTGTTAATGTCGAAAACGAATTAGTTATAAAAATGTTATAGTTAATCTTAAAATCCAAACATAATTTAAATGAAATACTCATACTTTAGATATTATTCATACAGTTTTTCTTGTACAGTTTCCTTGTAGATTCTATTTTTTTATCTAATGTAATGACATCTTAATCCAATATAATGATAGAGTTCTTGCTGTAAGCCGTTAGTAAAATTAAAAAAAAAAAGACAATTTCCTCCTTAATGTCATAATGTGCATTCGTATACGTAAACTGAAATTAATGCTAAGTAGATAGATGTTACATGGTTTTTTGTTAATATTAATATTAAATCATTTGGGTTTCGAATTTATTTTCGAGCATAGGTAGTATATATTATAGTAGGAGATCCCGATCTTTGTGGTGGACACCACACTCTTTTTTCAGGCGAAATATGATTTTTAAACAATAAACCATATTAACAATCGCGATTCAGTTTCGTCATCTTAAAATTGCTCCAAGCTATTTTTAATTTAATTTTTTTTGTCCCAATGTCTTCTCATCAGCTATGTCTATACCGATATGGCCATAGGATGATTCGAGAAGCTGATTTTAACTTTTTAAATTACACAATAATGTTGCTTTGAATAACTAATATTTTATTTTGTTTATGTTTATAAATATAATAATGGCAACATTAAATAAATTATTAAATAAGATTACAAATTAATTAAATTTAAAAAAAAAAATGTAATATTTATGATAATCACAGCTAAAATTAAATAAATAATATTACGTATTTAATTATAAAACTTATTAAAATTATAAAAATGTTTAAAATTAAAAAATATTGTAAGGTACATACTTCGATGCAAATTTTGAATTTTTTGAATTCATTTTTGTTAATTTGTGGGTAGGCTGTCTGTAACTACTATATAATACTTTTGAGACATCTTAAACCTTAAGTCTCTCCCGTGATTTAATTTTAATTAAATAAAAATAAATTAATAGTATAGTAGTTTTATTCAAAATAAAATTATCTTATCGAATTTTTCGCAATTTATTTTGATTTTTGGTTCCCGATGTTTCGAATGCTTTACAGCAATCATGGTCACGGGAAAGACTCAAAATCAAAATAAATCCGCGAAAATATCCGATAAGATGCCTTGTTTTATTTTAAATGTCACATATTCGCGTTAATCTAAGAAAGTATAACGTGAGATGTTAACCTGGTTCCAGACGAACCCGACCGGTCGCCCCAACTCTGGTCGTCGGTAGCACGTCGCCGCACCGACCTGGTGCCGACGCTCCCGGCTCGACCAGGTAGGGCCCACTCCATGACGCGTCTGGACCGCCTCCCGCGGTCCACGGTACACTCGTCGCAGTCCACACAGCATTTATCACGTACGTATGTTTGTTTGGTTGCTCGTTTGTTTATCTACATGTGTGTGATTATAGCGCGGTTTTCTTATAGCGGTTGCCGGTGATGTAGATGTCTGCGGTTTGACTTGAGATTGGCGGGGATTCGATATAACCTCATGAGAAAAGCAAGAGGTTATATCATCGATCAAAAAAGTACTGGATACACAATCCCATGCAAGGTTGTGTTTAAGTAATTATTCTAGTTGAAATAAATATACAACAATGTAAATTGAACCTTAAAAACAATTATTAAAGTTGTTTTCACAAAAAAATGTTTGTAAATTAAAAACGCGCTCAAATGTTCAAATGAGCGCTCATTCGGTGAGAACATTTTTTGTCGCGGATTGGGTATTTAGCACTTTTTTGATCGATGGGATACCGAATTTTTGTCTAGTAAAGGAAGCTGTAGATGTATAGATTGTCGGCTGCTGTTAGTGGAGATAATGTCTCGGTGTATTTCGTTAGATGTTTTGTTACGATTCTTAGAATCCTTGGATAGGTAATTAATCTTGGTCAAAATTTAAGTTAGTATTTTTTAAATGAAAAAAATATTTATATATATTATTTACAGAAATAAGTCATTTAGCGTTTTTTATTCCAGTTTCCGTCATACGTAAATTGAATCAATAAAAAGAACAAAGTTTTTTATAGCTTAGTTTATTATTTTACAGTTACAGTAGGGTACACGTAGTGGGGACTATTTGTATGGCACACCATATTAAATACATAAATAAATATGTTGGGACATTAGCACAGCACCATCTAGTTTCATGGGAAGCTACGAAGCTTACGTTATA
The DNA here is from genome assembly GCA_947093115.1 of Brenthis daphne. NCBI lineage: Eukaryota > Metazoa > Arthropoda > Insecta > Lepidoptera > Nymphalidae > Brenthis > Brenthis daphne. The sequence goes on from OX352473.1 coordinate 379,410, forward strand.
GAAACTTTAAATACATACATATTATAAAAATAAACACCCATGACTGGAGTACAAACATTCGTGCTCATAACACAAATGAATGCCTCCAGCGGGACTCGAACCCGCGACCGCTGGTACAGCAAGTAGGGTCACTACAAACTGAGCCAAACGTGTCGTAAGTAATATTAATAGCCCTTTCTACCCTATGTCATATTTTATGTAATTCTATACCTTCGATAGTTCAGTCTAAAAACATGATGTAATATGATGAGTACAGATTTATTTGCTGTTGTCATGAACGTTGCCATGGTGATGAGGTAAATCGAAGATCGTAAATGAAATTTGCTGTGTTTTTTGCGAAAATATAAATAAGACGAATATACGTTTAAGTAAATTCTATTTTCAGTTATTATATTTCATGGTGTCTTTATGTTGGGTTTTATTAAAGAAGTTAAATATTTTGTTAGCGAGTGTCGTTTCAGTGCATTGAAATCTTTTGAATGTGTTACATAATGACTTAAGTAGGGTTGTATGTTTTGACTAAAACTATCTTTTCGGATTTTTTTGCGAATTTATATAGGTTTTTGGTTACCGATGATTCGAATGTTTTACAGCAATCATGGTCGTTGAATAATTATATTATGTAATATTATCTTATAACAGTTATAGAAATTATAAAAAAATGATTAAAATTAACAAATATTGTTAGGTATAATTGGTGCTATTCTTTTATTTCTAAAATCGTTGTATAATTTTGTGGGTAGATACTGTATCAGACGTCTAAAACCTTAGTCTTTCCAGTGACCATGATTGCTGTAAAGCATTCGAAACGAGCGAAGAAATCCGAAAAGATATGTAGTTTTATTCAAAATATCAAATATTCGCGTAAATCTAAGAAAGAATTTTTTTGGTACAGTATGGATTAGAAAATTACAAGATACGTAATTGCGTAGTGAAATTTAAACTTCGAAAGATCGGTAAGATCTCAATTTTAAAGTATAATTTCAAGAATAATTATTTTTACGGGTAGATAATTAATTTATTGGTCTGGTAATACTTAACATAAAGTATAAAGTCTATATTTAAATGTTTAGGTTTGTGTAACTTACGCATTTAATAAATAATAAATTTAAAAAAATTATATTTAAATTAGTATTTCTTCGTGTATTTTTGTATAGAATATGCCGAGATGTTATTTACACTATATTAACTTTTAATAGAGATTACAAGCTTTCAATATGTGAATTAGTCTAATATCCAACATTTTCCTTTGTTATTACCATATTTTGAACCACAAATAAAAAAAATACTATAAATGTTCCTAAACAATAATAAACGTAATAAGTGATTAATTTTTCTTCAAAATACCGTCCCATTAATGGTTAACATTAAAGATCTCGATAAATACATAGCACGAATTTGAACTGATAATGTCTAAAATATGAATAATGTCTAAAATTGACTTACAGTAATATTTCTTAACGAATCATTTGTTTATTCTAGAAATTTCTTTAGTAAATACAAATCTAATATTACAATTACCGTGCTGTTTTCACACATTGCTCCTAACGCCACTGTTCCGAAGCTTTGGGTGACGCTTGCTGGTTCGTCTCCGCTGGACTGAAGAGGGCTTAGCTTTGGGTGCTTCGAATGAAATAGGTGTTATTTTATAACGTCTTTTAATTATATAGGATCGTTTTACCATCGGGGAGATATAATCCTGTTTTTGAACATGGCAATTTGCTTATAATAATATCGTCATTTAACAAACGCTTATTTACTTTTTATGTATTACAGATATTCATGAAATAATTGTTTAATAAATTATGCACCTAATAATACACCTTTGTGATTAAACATTTATTCGTTGTAATGTGAAAGTGCTAAATAAGCCTCATTTACTATAGAATTTTTATGTAAAAAATATTTTTCATATGATTTATTTAGTATATAACAATAAAGATAAAATAATTATTATTATAATAGGCGTTATAATTCAGATACATAATAATAGTCCCATTTTTTAATCAAAATTCAAATTCGCTATTGACCCTTCTGTGGTATAGGTATTGGTATTAAAATTTCAAGACACGTGGGATAACAGGTAACTTTTTTATCTTTTTCTTGCTATACAGAGTGTTGCAAATTATAAAAAATTATAATAATATTTTACAATTACGCCAAATTCGGGTAAGAAGGCGATTTGTTTAAATAACACAATTTTTATTTCCTTAAATTATCTCTTATATTTAAAGAAATTGTAATTCTTTTAATTATAGAATACTATAATATAAAATGATATAATTTTTAGCACTTTGAGCACTCTGTATATTTTTCTCGCCCTATTTTGGTAATGGAACTTCTTGACTTACAAAAAAGGTAAGTAATGGGTCTTAATCTATCTCTATGTAATAATTTTAATTAAAAAAACTGGTCTTAATCTAGTTCAACATATTAATTTTAACTAAAACTCATCGCATCTATGTATATCTCATTTACATATGCAGTATTAAATATAGCAAAGATATGTCAAGTTAATAGAATGATGGACCCTTAGGAAGCAAACTTTCTTTATTTTGTTTTAAACAGATAAAGAAATTGACATTTTAATTTGACATGTGTTAACCGTGGAAAAATGACATTTTTTTAATTATATCTATAATATTGACATGACATGTCCGACAATAATATTATAATGATCCTTATAGTAGGGGAGCCCAAGAGGGGATTTTTGTAGTTACTCAAGCGCGGCAGATTAATATAAAAGAGGTTACCTTGCACTCTATTGAGTACTTTCACCATAATATAAGTCTTCTATATAAAGGCGCGCGTCTAGGGAAGCCGATCAAAATATTTAAAAAATGTTTTGATAAGGTAGAAATACTTGAAACCGTCAGATTAAGGTGTGGTAGACTAGTCGCATCCTGAAAAGTGTCCAATTCAATAATCTGCCGATTTGCACAAGCCGAAGAGGCAAAAATCATCATAAACTTTATAGTCGATTTTTGCCTCTTCGGCTTGTGCAAATCGACAGATTATTGAATTTGACACTTTTCAGGATGCGACTAGCCTACCACACCTTAATCAGACGGTTTCAAGTATTTCTACCTTATCAAAACATTTTTTAAATATTTTGATCGGCTTCCCTAGACGCGCGCCTTTATATAGAAGACTTATATTAAGGTGAAAGTACTCAATAGAGTGCAAGGTAACCTCGTTTATGTTAATCTGTCGCGCTTGAGTAACTACAAAAATCCCCTCTTGGGCTCCCCTACTATTACTTTCAAATATAAATCTACATTATTTAATTAATTTGTATGTTCATGTCTATTATAATTTATATATTATAAACATTTGTATTTATGCAAAAACTAGTGATGTGTTTTATTTTAATATTTTGCAATATGATATCTTTTTAAAAGATTATACGAGTATTTAGTTATTTTTATATTATTAAAAATCAATACGTACTAAAAGCGACCTAACAAATGTTAAAAGTATATTTTACACTTAGTTTTTTATGTTATTAATAATAAATAATATAATATTTTTGCAGATCTCTATTTTTATCTATGTTTTAACTACCTCCATTGTATTATAATACCTAGTGCAAACACTAACACGCAAAAGCACAGGCACTAACCAGATTTTAATGCAATGTAATGTATATACACCTTTATATAATAAGAACAAACAAACTTTTATTGACTAATTTGTAAATAGTAATATTTCATTTTTATTTAATCAAATTCATTTATTTGTGTACGAATGAGAGCTTTGGGTTGAGAATTTACGAAGTCTCTTAGATGTGGGATATGAGAAAAAGAAAACTACATCTGCGATAGATTTAATTATGATTCATATAATATGTCAGTTGCTTATATTTTGTAACATATACATATAACGAGTAATAATTATATACGCCCAAGAAAGCGTATTCCAGACAAACATATATATCGCTTTAAAACCACTTTTTTTAAACATTTCATATGTTATAAATATCATAGTATTTTAATATATAGTTTTCTATTTGTGTCATTTTTGTATTAAATCAAAACATTCACTCAACCCAAACCTCCCATTTTCCCCACCCACCCTACCACATTACAATGTTGATGGGGGTCATTGCCTTTATACAACATATAGCATTTTATATATATGTAAATAACAAACAAACAGAGACGAGATCAGGCGAAACGACTCCAGGTTCGAGGCCGGGCAGTGCAATGTCGAACACCAACGTGGTGCGCCGGGCGACGTCCGCCCCGCGCAAGCCGCGCCCCGCATCTATAGCCGGTACGGGTGTTAACACGCCGCGAGGTAAATGTTGCGTGTGGGTTGTGTGGAAGTAGCGTGTTTGTTTGTTAATTTGTCTGTTTGGCGCTTTCTTTTCACGCTGTGTTGTTTTTTTTTGTTTTTTTTTCTGGGTGTATAATAAATGAAAGCGTGAGATTAACACGCAATGAGGTAAGTACTTGTGTGTGATGTGTTTGTGTGATAGTCAGTGTATGAGTGACGTGAAACTAGTTTGCAAGATGATTTGTTTTGACCGCTTTCACGCTGCTATTAATAACGTTTCTGTTTCTGGGAGTATATAAAGGAACGCATGAAGTCAATACGCTGCGTGATGTAAGTAAATGTAAACGTGTTGGGTGACGTGAAAATAAGTGTTTAATTTGCTAATCAGTATTTTTGTGCTTTCCTTTCACGCTGTGTTAATAGCGTGTTGTTGTTTCGTGTTGTAATACAATATTTGTTGTGCTGTTTTTGTATCCGGTATTATATTTATATAAAAATTATCGTATATGCTGACCAATATGATAATCAACTATCACCATACCAGATTGCATCAAAATCCCTCCAATGGTTTTTCCGTGATGCGGTAACAGACAGACAGGCAAAAATTCTAAATACTATAGATTCGGCCTCTATATCTATAATAATGTCTATTTCAATAAGGCTTTCCAAAAAAATATTTAATGTACAGATTCGGCTTAGTTACAATTTTATTATATGTATAGATATAGATTATTATCTGGTATTATTCGTTATTACTGACCAATATATTTTGACTGATATTTGAGTGTGCTTTATGAAAGGATTAGGTACGTGTCTGATAATAACTGTTTGCTTTGTACTGTCTTTTTAATTCGTAACTCTTCTTTATAGCAATATAATGTAAAATTATGTTACATATATCTTGTTGGTGACGAATTAAACTGAGTTTTAGTTTGCTTTCATATATGATATAATAAAAAAATAATATAATAATAAAAATATTTAAAAAAAATACCTAAATAAAAGTGAATTGTGGAATATTTAGCAAATATTAAGTGGGCATATAAGAATAAATAACAGAAACTTCTTTAATTCGTTAGTAACAATCTAAATAGACGCAAATAATACAAAATTTCTTAAATGTTTATTATATAAAAATAACAAATTTTTCAAGCGCTATGATTAGTATTATTATAACTTTATATACCTACCTATTCTTTACATAAAAATATTTTTATTACTCATTAAAGTGTAAACCACATAAAAAAATCCGTACAGTAAGTGTTGCCTTTGATTTGATTATAAAAAATATCAATTTTTATAGTAACCAGTTTCAAAATTAAAGCATCTTAATAATTAATAAGTAATATAATTATGTCGTGGTATGTTCCAGTTATAATATAGATATGTTTCAAATTATTACTTATTATATTTAGAAACAGCAACTGCTGAGTCTCTCGTCGGCTCTTTTCAGCAGAACCGCTTTCTGAGCCGGTGGTAGATTACGTTTAATTTAAATTTTAATAATATAAAAGTGACCATTCAAAACTGCTCGTAAAGGTCTATTGGAATAAAGTATATTTAGATTTTTTATCCCACTCAGGCTCGGACACGGGCGCCAATAGTCTGGCGACGACGCCGTCGGTGTCGCGCGACGCCAGCACGGTGGCGAGCCGGCCGGCGCCGGCGCCGCGCCGCCCGCGCCCGCTGTCGCTGCACGCGCCGCGCCCGCACGCCTGTGAGTGTCACTCGCACACCTCTCGCACACCTCTCGCACACCTCTCGCACACCTCTCGCACACCTCTCACATGACCGTTTGGACTGACCATACAAGGACCCAGTTATGCAAAAACAGCCATGTGCGTAAAAGTACTGACAGAGTTATAAGCATTCATTTTATTATAAAAAATAAAATAATTATAAAAAATAAACAATACTTATATAAATATTGTTCAATTTTAAAATGACCAGAAAAACAAAACATAACCCAAGTGCAACTATCGACAGAAAAATGCTTATAACTCGGTTGGTACTTTTACGCACATGGCTGTTTTTTTGCATAACTGGGTCCATAAATACTCTCATGAAATTGGCCACTCTCTAGAAAGAGAGAACGTGCACTGCTGGGCACGGGCCTCCCTTCAGTACGAGGGGGATCAGGCCATAGTCCACCACGCTGGCCAAGTTGCCAGACTGAGCATGTCTTTCGAAAACTTGCTAGATTTCCTCAGACAGGTTTGCTCACGATATTTTTATTCACCGTAATGCAAGTGATATCATGTTGGAAATGATTCGCACATGAAAATATCAGAGGTGCGATTTGAACCCGCTTCAATGCGTTTCCTAAACGAGGGCGTTACCACTGGGCTACCACTGCCTCACGTGACAGATGACCTATAAACTATTTTTATGCAGAAAGCTATGTATGTCAATACACACAAGTGTTAATTTTTTATTATTAAGCATAACATATAATATTTGGTTTATTTACTTTTTTATATACATACTAGTGACTCACCCTCGCTGCGCTCGGTTTCGCCCCTAACGTGGGCCACCCTTATCACTTAGGGGTATGGAAAATAGATAGTAGCCGATTCTCAGACCTACTGAATACGCATATAAGATTTGGTAAAAATCGGTAAAGCCGTTTCGGAGGAGTACGGTAACAAACATTGTGACATGGAAATTTTATATATTAGATAATTTCTTTTTTTTATTTTCAGCAACCCCCGTGGGTCCCGGAGAAGGCAAGCCACCACTTCATCGAAAGCCAAAGCCATCCAAAGATCACGATAAGGTTTGTTGCTAATAATAACTAAGTTTTTGTTATATATCTGCAATAGTTAATTGTTATTTTGAAATTTTTAACCACAATAGTTATGCCTAATTTTTAATTTTTAAATAAATTCATATTTTAAGGGTGTGTCTAAATATACGTAATGGGCGCGCGATTATGCTGCCATCTAGTTTAAAATATTGCTAACAGATTATATCAAAATTATGTGATTTTAAAACAACATGTAGTTATAAAATTAGTGATTAAAATAGGATAATAAAATTTGATTTACATTTTATAATTAGTTTTAAAATATATTTTAATTGATTTTTATAATAACATGAATCCTAGTAATATTATAAATGCGAAAGTTTTTGAGTTTGTTACTCTTTCAAAAACATACACATGCAAAAACTACTGAATGGATTTTAATGAAACTTTACAATAATATAGCTCATACATCAGAATATACATAGACTACTTTTTATCCCAGAAGAGATAGATTTGTTGATAATATAAAATGGATTTAAGTTAAACACAACAGGTTATGTAATGTTACAAAACCTATTGTGTTTAAATTTATTACTAATCTTGATAAATTTTGGCGAAAATCATAAAGTAGCAACATTGCTATTTAATTATTTCCGCTAAAATTTATCAAGATTAGTAATTAATTAACTTAATAAGGTCATAAAAGATATGTTGTTGTAATTAATTTTATTTTTATATAATTATTGTAGTTTTAATATAAATTAAACTTGTAACAAGTAAAATAATGAATGATCTTGTTATTGATAGATATCGTAGTTGTTTTGTTAAATAAGTTTTGTGTGACGTCATTCTTCTTTAGATTTTCGAAATCTATGTCAGGAATCTGAAAGATATTTTCGGCCACGCACCGAAATATCTTTTTAGTTTGATATATCATTACTAATCGTTATCTATATATATAATAAAATTCTGAGTCGAATCTGTACATTAAATATTTTTTGGGAAATCTTATCTATCGATTGATTAATTATTATTATCGAAATCAGAGACCGAATCTATAGTTTTTAGAATTTTTGTCTCTCTGTCTGTCTGTCTGGGATAGAACAGATTTTGATGAAATTTGGTACGATGATAGCTCGTTGTACGGGTCAACATATAGCATACTTTTTACTATGGGACAATATCTCTTCTCTGAGACATTTATACTAAATAATATATGAAGAATTTATTATTGTAATGATTAAAAGACCATAACACTTCGTCTTATAGCCTCTACTGGTGACAGCAGAGCTGGTTCATTTTCGCCTAAAGAATCGGCATTGCAATATTCCACGCGAATTGTACAGTAATAACTTGTTTCGTATATAATATAATTAAGTATGTTTTTAATTTTCTTTATTATAATTGTACCAAGAAAATCCATATATTACTATAAAATTTATTTTAATATAAATGTTGTACATCAGAACGCGGGCAAGTCCCTGTCGGCGTCGCCGGGGCGCGCCCTGTCGCCCGCCGGGGGCGTGTGCGCGGACAGGGACGGCAAGGTGAGCTGAGTGTGTTTGTTTGTTCTTTGCTTATGTTGTCGGGACAGACATACACTAGCGAGTAGCGACTCACCCTCGCTTCGCTCGGTTTCTTCCCTAAGTACGTTTTTATATTTTTGAGTGGAACCATAATTCTTTTTCTAAAATAAAAGTAGCCTATGTTACATAAGTGCCGTATATAATTTCATATGCACTTAGTTAAACGCTGTTATTTTGACAGTACAAACAGACACTTCAATTTTATTTATCTGTAAAGATGACATGGTAGAGTGTTATGAATTTATTAATGTGTGTATGTATGTAAAAGCGAAATGCCAATCATTCATTAAAATCTCATAGTATAAATACTACTTAAAATTTGGGCAAACAACATGTGAAGTCCACACCACGCCTTGATCTGAGTTGAAAGGGACGCCCACGCCCAGCAGTGGGATGTTATAAAGTGTTGAATACAATAGCGACTCATGCTTGACCTATTTATTTAATAATCCATACTAATATTATAAATGCGAAAGTAACTTTTGTCTGTCTGTCTGTCTGTCTGTCTGTCTGTCTGTCTGTCTGTCTGTCTGTCTGTCTGTCTGTCTGTCTGTCTGTCTGTCTGTTACCTATTCAAGCTTAATCCGCTAACCCGATTTAGATTAATTAAAATGTACTCACCTACTTTTCTATACCTATGTACGTTAAAATGTATATATTATATACTAACCGTTAAAACGTTTATACTATAATAGTATTCCATTCCGCAGAATGTGTCGCAAGGCGCGACGGACAAGTGCCAAGTGAGCGCCGTCGAGGTCGTGCAGAAGTTGGAGGCCTTGCAGATAGAGGACCGGCAGGTGAGACACTTACTAATTGTATTTAAAATTCATTTGAAATTATACTATTCTCTTGTTAATGGCTTCAAAGCGTGTTAGTTGAGCACAGATCACTACGCCAATGTCACGTTGAATGGAGAAGATACGAAGGAGATTGGTATATGAAATTATATGAATGTCAATTAAATTTTCATACTAATACAGAATATAACTAACTTATTAAGGGGGTATAACCTTTGTGGTTTTGACATTTTGGCATTTTTTTTTTCTTAAGTTACGGTTCACTATTGAATATATAGACAATAAATAGCGTTGTTTTAAAAAAATATTTCATGTACACATTTCGCTTTGTTCCTTTATTATTATATGTATAGATTAAACTAAATTTATTGATTGATTGATAGTAAATGTCGCAATATTTCAGCAAATAACCGAAACAAAAGAAACAGTAGAAGCTAAGTTAGAATCGAACAACGAACAAAAGGTACAACATAGAGAAGAGAAGGAGAAAGAGAAGCCAGAAGACGCACAGAAACCGGAGAGAGAGGAAAGAGAGAAGGAGTCCTCGCAAGAGAAGACTGAAGATAACGAAATGACTGGTGAGACATTGTTTTGATATTATATCGCCTTAGTGCTTACTTGTTCAAACTACCAATTCTTGTTGTACTTTACAATAGAGAGTTTTTCTTCTATTTTGAAACCAAAGTTTTGTTTCTAATATTTTTATACACAGATAAAATACACCTTTTCGGTTTTTTTAAGTAAAATGTGTATTTTGTAGCACAAGGATTGACGTTTCAAAGTCAATTGTATTAAAAAATTCTTTCAGTGTATTGGTCGTTTGGACAAACAAGCTAGTTAATTAAATATCGAAGTTTCCGATATCAATAACTAAAACTATTTTAATATTAATTCCTCCCTTAGAAAAGATTTTTTTTGAATTTACATGGACCCCTTACTTTTCATACATTATATTGATTATAAATGGTTAAAATCGGTTCATAAACGTCGTGGATATCGTATCGGTCGTGTGTCGTAAAAGAATATAATTATACATCTATAATATATGTTTACAAATAAAATTAGCGACTCACCCTCGCTTCGCTCGGGTTCGTCTCTAGCTACGTTTTAATTTTTTCGAGCGGAACCCTAATTTTTTTTCTAAAATAAAAGTACCCTATAACATTAGCTATCTTCCGGTGAAAGTCCCGTCAAAATCAACACAGCCGTCGCAGAGATTATCCGGAACAAACTGACAGACAGATAGACAATAATTTAAAAAAATGTGTTCAGTACCGTATATAAGTAATTTCATATGCATGTAGTAAAACGCAGTTATTTCGACGTCACAAACGGACACTTGTGTATAGTGTACTTACTGTGCCCTCAGCGTCGATGTCGGCGCGCCGCATCACCACGGAGCAGCAGGCGAAGGCGGCGCTGGCGGAGCGCCGGCGCAAGGCGCGCGAGGAGCTCGAGCGACAGGCCGAGATAGAGCGCCGCAGGTGACGGCCCACTTGTATATATATATATATATATATATATATATATATATATACTCATACTCGTTACTCACTATTAATAATTATTAATGAACAAAAAACAGACCTCAGTCTACGGAGATTGACGGATAAATCGGAACTACGGATGACATTAATTCTGTTACCCCGTCTACACATTTTACCCGTATAACTATATAATAGTTCAAAATTTTAACTGGAAGTGTCTGTCTGTTCATTATCGTTTCCCTGTCATTATTATATACTTTAATTTTAATATGCTAACATGCATTATACCTACCTTGAGAATTTATAAACTGTGAAGACTTAATTGGTGTATGTAAAGTTTATATTTCTTTTTGTTTATATTTAACTAAATACTATTTGTCTTCCAAATAAACGTTTGTAAGTCACTTTACCTAATGTGCCAACGGTCGCGAATTCGATTCCCAGTTCATTTATTTGTGTGTTGAACACGAATGTTTGTACTCCAGTCATGGATGTTTATATTTATAATATGTATGTATTTAAAGTTATATATGTGTAGTGTATCAACTGTCTGGTATCCATAACACAAGCCTCGTAGCTTACAATGGAACTAGATGGTGCTGTATGTTAAGGTCCCAACATTTTTATTTATTTATTATTTATTACCCCAGAAGGGGAGAATTTTTTTAAAACACATGTTACACACATGCTCTCTCGTTTCGTTTTATATAAATTGTTAAAAAAAATTGTTTATGTGTGAATAACAAAGGGTAACTCTTTTCTAATTTAAACAAGAACAAGAGACGAAAAATCTAGTTGATGTCCCAATATATTTATTTATTTAAACTAAACTTTATGTCCAACCAAATATCCATTCTCCACAGACTACAGCGTGAGGCAGAAGAAGAGTTAGAGAGACAGCGCCAAGAAGAAGAGAGGCAGCGGCGTGAAGAAGAAGAAGCGCGGGAACTCGCCGCGCTGCAGCGCCGCCTGGACGAGGAGAAGCTGAAGAAGGCCATCGAGGTTGTTCTTTGTAACATATACTAAATACTATAAAAAGAAAAAAATGGTTTTCTGTAAAGTCGGTTAACGGACGATAATTTTACGTGATAACATGATGAGAAATTGCATACTTTTATGAATTGAATTATTATCACTGAATTATCATAATTTTGTATAATACAAAGAACAGAGTTAATTGAAAGTTACAATTTTTTCGTTAAATTAACATTTATTTGTACTCGTTAATTCAAGTATTTTTTACTTAAATTATACAGATTAATTACAAGTAACAATGTGATATCAACAACTTAGGCCGATCGTGCCGGTGAGTCGCCAGCCCGCGCTCGCGGGACGCGACGCCCGTGCGTGCCGCCGGCGTTCATCGATTTATCCCGTCAAAAAAATGTATTTATGTTTGTAATGGATAAACTAAAAATCCGCTGAATCGATTTAGATGTAATTTCGTATAAAGATATTTTGAGACCCTGGGAAGGATATACGAGTATGAGAGCTTTTATTCCGGAATTCATCCCTTAAAAAAGTGAAAAGGGGGATGAAAGTTTTTATTGAGAAACAGTCATTTCTCCTCATCATACCTATGTATATATAATATAAACTTTTGACGACACGTTTCGCTCAGTTTGTAAGTGACCTTACTTGTTGTGCCAGCGGTCGCGGGTTCGATTCCCAGTTCGTTCATGTGTAATGAGCACGTTGTCTATTTATATCATACTAACCGTTAAAACGTACATACCTAAGGACAAAACCCGAGCTAAGCGAAGGTGAGTCGCTAGTGTACTATAAATCAGTGAACCCGGTTTAGCTCGGACGCACCACGCATCGATAGGTAGCTACGTTAGCCCATAGATCTTTTCAATTTTTTTTTTTGAAGAGGAATAAGCTGAAAAAACCTTCCGTGCTGGATGGTAAAATGAATATTAAAAAATATATATTCTGTGAAATGTGTATTTTAATTTTACAATAAGGTCCTAAGCAAAAATGTAATACCAAGTTTTTAATGAAACTACATTATTTAGCGATTTTTTTTACTACTATTCATAGATGGATTCTGAGTTTCTTATCACGATTCCAAACAGATAACTAAAAAAATCCTGGTTTGTTTTAAATAATACGTGAGTGAACCTCGGAGCAAGTTTTTTTTATAGTACGTTTTTTTATATATATTTCTAGGCACAACAACAACTCGAAAAGGAAGAAGCGGAGCGTCGTGCCAGAGAAGAAGAAGAGAAGAAAGCGAAGTTGCGCGAAGACGAAGAGAGGAGACGCGCTGCGGAGGACGCGGAGAAACTGCGCCGGGAAGAAGCGGAGAGAGAGGAGAAGGAGAGACTCGCGCGCAAGCAGAGAGTCGAGGCTATAATGGCGAGGACTCGCCTCAAGAAGGTATTGATTTATTGGATTTTATATAAAGGCCAAGGCTGGCAACCCCAGCTCCTGGTACTTGTATGATAGTAGAGTAGACGGTGAGAGCATCGTGATCGTGTGCGGAAGCGATCCTGCGACGCCCCATTAAGACGGGGGAGGTTTTGTTCGATCTTAGTGGGTTGGGTACTGGTTTTTCCAGCCGATGAGTCCAACATAACCACCTGTATGTATGTATATTGTATACTGTGGTGTACGAAAATGCATTTTTCAGTTTTTTCTAAAATATTCATCTACATTATAAATGCTTTGACACGATATAGTCAAGAACTCGTCAATTAATATATTTCTATCCAGAATACCATCATACACCTAATGCTGAAGTTATTACTTAATAAGTGTTTTGATTATAGACATACTATACTTATTGTTAGTTAAACCTAGAGAATAAAGTAAAAAATCACAATAATTTGGTTATTATGTGATGAAATAGATCTTTGATGATGTTATCTAGAAAGCTGTGCTACTATTGTTATTTTCATAAATCCTTAATCCTTTTACAGCAAGCGGAAGAAGACAAGAAACAGCAAGAAATGAAAGCGCAACAAAACCAATCTGAAAGCACTAACGCTAACACTAACAGTAACCTAAATAATAGTGCTAAATCTGAAAATACAGCAATTGTTCCACAAAATACAACATCAGTTACAACTGTTGTACAAGAAAGTGCACCTAATGTAGCAAAATCTAACGAAAGCGCACCAAGCTTGACAGAAAATAACGAGAATGCACCAAACTTAATGAGTGCTAACGAGAGTGCCAACATAACGAAAGTTAACGAAAGTGCAACAACCGTAGTAGAAAGTGTTTTAGTTTCAACAAATGTAGTGCAAGATAGTGCATCGAGTGATAATAAATTGGTAGAAAGTGCACAAGATGTGAATGTGTTGAATAGTGTTTGTGATAACAGTAACGGGAATGTGGAAACCGGGGACTTGTTGCAGCTTGCCACTAGTCAGGTGAGTATTTTTTTTAAATTGTATAATGGGTTTTTGACTGATTTCAAAAAATGGAGGTATTAAATTTAGATATTATTTTTTTATGTACATGTATTATGAGATGTCTTTGCATATTTTGATTTTCATAAAACTCATATTAATTTCAAGATTAAATTTCATCCTCAGAGATAGAATATATATACTTTAGGTGATTTTAAATTCTTTTAAGTAATTTTTTTGTTATCTTAAGTTTATTTTATATGAACACTATACATGAAGCAGAAAGCACAAGCTATTCTCTTGTCTGATGTTAATGAAATTTAAATGGTTCTAATTCAGATTTCTCTTAAAAAAAATGGTAAAAAAATTCTGAAAATGATATTATTCTTTTGGAAAAGTATTTTTTTATTTGTATTATTTTAAAAAGAGCTTTATCTTTTATTATCATAAATTAAACTTAAATTTTAATTAAAATACTTTTGTATCTTAACAGATAAGCTTAGTTAATTTGATTGAATATGTCTTATTTACATACCAATAGACTTATATTCTCAAGTACTCCAGAGATTGCCATCTTGTCAATCTTATCAGCATTACTTGGATCCTTACCAATCTTATGAATATTTGATAAAATTCCAGGGCGATTCGAAGCAAGAAGCAGGCCCTCAAACCAACAGCAACACGAACAACCCGACCAACAACGGCAACGTGACGGCCGACCTGCTGGGACTGTCCCAACAACACGAGGTGATTATGTTTACAATATACTTATGTTAGGTTTTACATTTTCAATATGATTACCACTTGTCTTAGTTCCTGAGATTAGCGCGTTCAACCAAACAAACTCTTCAGCTTTATAATATTAGTATAGATATCATCAAAATCCATTCAGCCAATTCAGTATGAAGGTGCAACAATTAACAACCATACACGCCAACACATGCAAACTTTATTTATAATGATAGTCCGATAATGATGTAACTTTTAATAACTATATAATTCCAGACAAAGGACAAACCAGAGGAGCAATCACCCAAACTCGAGCCGGCCATGGACGCGAGCAACGGCAACGCTGGCATCATATCCGCTAACTTCATACAGACAGAACGCCTGGCGGAGAAGCAGGACTTCGCATCGCACAACGGACACTCGCATCCCCTCACATTGCAAAACGCCATCTAATAACTCTAAACGTATGGAATTTGTATGGGAAATACATAAATATTGGCTAGGTGGGAAATTATTGTAATTGTACGAGCGAGACGGAGATATGCAATGCGGTAGGTGCGAGCGGGACGGTGTAACGCTTAGGAGGATGTTCGTCTTGTATGCATATTGGTTGGGTTGGTGTGAGCGAGATAGGTATAGTGATGGTCCAAGTGCGAGCGAGACGGCGATAGTTTCAGTTTTGCACAGTGTCGGCCCGTTATTGGTTTTTATGGTTGGACATATGACCGTTTAAATATTGTGAGGATTTAATTTTAGTAGTTTTGAAAGTAGCTTTACTTTATTTATTTTAATTTTTCTCTGTATTAATGTTCGCGGCTGTTTTTTAAAATTTAGTTTTCTTTTTCGTCTTTGTTTAGTTGCGTACTTTTAAAATTCGATTTTTCTCACAATATCTCTACTGTATTTTAGATATTATTTATTTTTATTATGAATTTTTATGATTGATTAGAAATTCAAAATGCGAATGGTGCCTTTAGAGATTTCTCATTTATAGGTGCTAATAAACAGTATGAAATTTAATTTTAATATGAAAGAAAAGTACAAAATTTTCAATATTATGCACAATTTTAGGAGCTAGGATTCGAATTGATTGATTTTCGAATTAAAAAAAAACCAATGATTTTTCGACCTAGCCAATATGTATGCAGGACAGGTTGTTCTAAGTGCACTATTCGCCTTAAAAACATACAAAGAGTGTACTGAAAAATCGAAAAGTTACATTTCTAAACATAAATTTATAATCTGTTAATATTAAATAATACTTTCTTAGATTTACGCGAATATTTGACATTTTAAATTAAACTATCTTATCGGGTTTTTTTCGCGGATTTATTTCGATTTTTAGCTCTAAAACTAATGCCTTTGAGACATCTAAAACCTTTAGTCTTTCCCGTGACCATGATTGCCGTAAACCTTTCGGAACGTCGGGAACCAAAAATCAAAATAAAATTTGAAAAGATAGTTTTATTTAAAATATGTTAATATTAAGTATTAATCTATGGCGAATAGTGTGCTGGAGTGTTGGCGCGTAAATTTATTGCATTTATATCGCAAATTCACGATTCTATTAATATATTCATACATAAAAAAATATTATAGCTTCTTTGTTTTGCTATTTTTGAGCGAAGGTCATAATCACCGCTTAACGTTCCTCGTGTTAGATATTTTTCATATTAAAAAAATAAATAATTCGTTGCGTGTAGTTAGTTATTATGTGACAGACGAACTGAGAAACATTGATTATATATAATATGTAATAGCTATAGGGTAAATATAAATAATTATTGATGATTATCAAAACATCAAGTCGTTGTGCTAACTTAAAGGGGTATTTAAATTAAATAGTTAATGAAAATTAAATGATTTCTTTGAAGATTTGTTATTTTTTATTGTTTGTATTCTTTGTTTGTCTGTCCGTCTGTCCTTTTAAGGATCGAGGTAATCATTAAATCAACTGATCAATATCTAGAAGTCGTTTAGGTTGTGTATAGAACGCAGTTGTAACAATAATTTAATATTAAGCTCTTATTTATTGTGATGTTTTTTTTTTGTTTTTAGCTAATTTGGTTCAGATTTTCATTTTTTTTTCAAATAGGTTATGGAAATTAAAATATCAAATATTTGACATTTATTCTAATTATGTACGCGAGGACGAGATTTGTTTTAAAATATTATGCGTTCAGTACTGATATATAGTTGTCTCTTTCTAACGTTTGATATCGCTCAGCGTTAGAATGAGACAAAGTATGTTTTCTAAAATCATGTACTTTATCTATCGTCATAAGTATGTTATGGTCAATAATTTTATTGTTGAAAAGGGACAAACAGTTAGAAGAAGAATGTTGAATTCATATTTTTAAACAAATCTTCGTGTCTATTGCAATGTATCGATCTATTCTGTCAATGAGAAGTTAATGCTTTTTCCAAGTACATCGTGTAAGGAGATAGACATATGACGAATAGCGTGTGCGAGCGAGACGGATATACTATGTAATTTTGCATCGCATAATAGTTTATTTGTTGTACATTTATATAATTAATAATAAACAATATGTCCAAGTTCGATCTTATGAAATATCGTGAGCGAAGTCAGGATATTGTAGTTAGCTTTTACGCATAGATAAACGCCATTAGTTATTCAGCTTGGTGATAAATTGCAAGTGGTTTAAGTATAAGCGTGAAAAATGAAATATTTTTTATATGGAATAGCGAATCGATTTAAAATGTCAGTAGAAAGAAACCTTGTTAGAACCGTCGCACTGTCAAATTAGACGCGCCGAGTCAAATGTCTCTAAAACCTATGAAATGCTAGCTGTGCCTAAGAGAAATTATAATGTGTATTATTTACGAACGAAGTCATGGACAAACACTAGTGTAACATCATGTTTAATAAGTATATAGAACTGCTTTCACGTTAGTATCTATTCATATGAATGACCTCTTAATAATATCAATGTACATGGGAAATACAATTAATTGTATAAATTATTAAATTGCATTAGATCCAATTAATTGATTGCATTAAATTGTTCCACATAATGTCATTTCCAGTGTTCATTTTATGGGGTCTCAAATACCTAATAAAGACGAATAACCATAAATAACCATAATATTTAATGGGTTATTTAAAACTTGCATAAACAATTTTTGTATAATAAGTAGTTAGCATTCAATGTAATCTTAGTATTTCAATGCCTTTTCGTTGAACTGGTTTTTTTTTATATCTTATTCTATGGTCGAAATTGTTCTTACCATTTATTCGTAGCTTGTATTTTGTAGTGTAAGAGCTAACGTACAGTTTGTTTGGTACAACATTTGATTGATTATTATTATACTTTTTTGTTTTTTTTTTTTTAATAAAACTAATCAATTATTCAAATAAATTATAATACTATAATTACAAAGTATTACAGATGTTTTTTTTTTAATTTTTCATGATCAATTCAAGACAGCTTTTTGCAAACACAATTTGAATTCGGCATTTACATTTTTGAGCTTGTTTCTATAATTGTTTTGGATATTATGTGTGTATATTTACTGATTTCTTTTAAATGTACGATAGCTCTTAAACTCCACGGAACTAGTGTAACTTGTTGAACCAAAATATTTTCAATTCCTATTTATCTATTTAGTAGGTATAATAACAAATTATAATTAATAATGGGACAGCTTTCCCAATTAATCCATATTCCATTTTTTTTTTACCCCTCATCTATGGACTGAAGTATTGGCGTACGTTGAATTGTGTATGTTTAAATTTGAATTGCATTTTTTTGTATAAATTTATTTGGTGATTTATTTTTTACATTAATTTAAATTAATGGAAAATATTGTTAATTTAATTGAGAATTATGAAAATAATAGTACGCCTCGATCAGACATTGCGTACGCTTTGTAAAGCAAGCTTTTTATAATATATTCATTCAAAAATCTTCTGACGGTTAACAACTAATTTTGATTTATCAATAACTAACGTAAAATATTGTTTCATAAAGCGTACGATTTGCTTGCAGTAATATATTAGTATTCTGCTCCTCGTCCTCTTCCCTTTAAATCATGTGTTAAACGGCCTTGTATTTTTACAGCTATTTTTTTACATTGAGTTTTGTATGAAAGTTTTACGTAAACTTTGATGCGTGGCCATTTTGATGTACAACTTGTACCTTTGGTTACCTGTTTTTTTTAATATAACATATCCCGTGGTTTTGTGAAAAATGTGTGTTCAAGATGGCGGCGTGTCACGTTTGCGTGTTTGTCTGTTTGTTGAGGGTTGTTGCTATTATATAAATATGTATCACAGACATGGGCTTCATTGTACGTTCTATTCTTTATGTTAGCGATGGATTTATAAGGAGAAGTTTTAATAAAAAATATTATGAAAATTATTATTTTTTTGTATTTTTATTGTGTTGAAACCTTTTTCTGCGGCTGGCTTCGAAAATATCTGATTAGATATCTATAGTAATTGAAAAACTTCTGTTCAGTTATTTTTTACTTCTTACTGCCTGGAAATGGTTTTTTTTTGTGTTTTTAATTTTCCATTTTTAGTGTAGACGTAGTAGTAGCAAATTTGTAAGAAGAAAGTATTTTTATATGAAGTTTAACGAACTAAAACTACAAATCAGTTTGTCAAAGCAATCCAACTAAACTCCTCAAAGTATCTACTATTAGCTGTTGAAGAGATCCACTGTCCACCTTCTGGCCTTACCATCAATCAGGGTCAGTTCGACGATACCGAATGACTACACTCATCTGAAATATAAACACTTGCATAGTTTCAAGTAAACAATTAGAAGTAGTTTAAATTTTCATCCCCTATATTTCACCATTAGGGGAGGATTTTTTCTTAAATTTTTATTAAATAGGACAAAGCGGGAAGTATACACTTACAAAGAAAAAAATAATTTTCCAAATCGGTTAATAAATGACGGGAGTTCTGAGATAACAAACAAAAAAACCGAATTGAGAACCTCCTCCTTTTTAAGTTGGTTAAAAAGTATATAGTATAAGACGCATTGTTTCGTTTTTCTTCACTTAGACTATTCTTTAAAACAATATTACAACTTTTTGGGATCTATATATCTATTTTTTTATTTATTGTTAATTTTACCGAACTTTATTAATAAAACTAGCGACTCCGCTCGGGTTCGTCCCTACTTACGTTTTAACGTTTAGTATAGATTTCTCAAAGATGAGACATTTCCCGCAGTAAAAAGTATCCTATATGTTAACCCGGATAACCAGCTATCATCATACCAAATTTCATCAAAATCTATCCAGTGGTTTTCCCTTGATACCTCTGTACAGATAATAAAGTGTATTTCAATAAGATTATCCAAATAATATGTAATGTACAGATTCGGATTATTTGCAGTTTTATTATATGTATAGAAGTATCCTATATGTTGACCCGGATAACCAGCTATCATCATACCAAATTTCATCAAAATATGTCCATTGGTTTTCTCGTGATGCGGTAACAGACAGACAGACGAAAATTCTAAAAACTATAGATTCGGACTCTGTATCGATAATAATGTCTATTTCAATTAGATTTCCCAAAAAATATTTAATGTACAGATTTGACTTAGAATTTTATTATATGTATAGATTGATACATGTAACGTCATCTATTGACATTTATTTGAACTAATTTTTCTTTGTTCGTGATGAGACCCCATTGTATTACTGAATTACATTGGCTTATTGATCTCTATATTAGTGCTTATTCACTTAAAATATGAGCTTTGTTTAGCCTAGCGTCAGTTATTTCATGTACCTGTATCTTATGGAAAATGAATCTGAATGTTTAAGATATACCTAAGTTTAAGTACTAGAAAGTTTTACAAACCGTACTTCGGTGAATCCCAAAATGTTGACCCACGCCTTTTTAAATTGCACAATCAGGTGTATATCGTATATAAAATAGAAGGTTCTGGAACTTCTGTTCCATGACAAAATGGGTACCTTTCTTAATGATTATCGCCAAAAATATGAGAAATACAAAGGTAAAATTTAACCATTTTTTTTTCTAAACGATGTTATATAAATTATATTCTACAGGTTTCAATTTTAGTCGTGTTTTTATAAAGTTTTGTGAGACATAAATTTACAAAATGTGCTTGGCTGTTTAGCGAAAATTTCGTTTACAATTTATTAGGCAAGTATCGAACTAATAACTTCTGAAACTTTAGTAAATTCTGATAGAACTTATAAAGTATACGAATGTTATTTATCATTTATTTAAATAATAACTATATATATATGTAGTTATTAGTATATTTCGTTAAGGTCTACTGGTTCAGAAATAACGTTTGCAGATTAAATACTGAATGTAATTATATACTTCCTTTTTATTTACTTATAGCTTAGGAACAGGACAACTATCATAGATGCGAAATTATTGTATGTGCGTATGTTTGTTACTTTTTCAATCTGAATCGGCTGGATGGATTTGGATGAAATTCAGTACACAGTATAGACTGAGTTGAGACTTGGAGTAACACATAGATTACACAGTTAGGCATCTTGGGACGCACCCGACTAAAGCGAGAGCTGATAAGAATTTGTTATTGAAGTGAAACTTCTTTAGAATTATTGTGATTTGAAACTCGATGAAAAGGAAATGCAACACTAAAAAGAGACAAACACATAAATACATATATATTATTAAGTCGGTGAAAGAATGAGATAGAATACATTACCATGTTGCCATGGTAACAGTTGTTATTGGTTGACAAATGTATATTTATGTCAAATAACATGAAAAATAACTTTAAAACTTGGTAAAAATATTATAGAATAATAAACTTTATAATTATCCTTCTCCTGATACTCTATCCCTATTCATCTGGTTCTCTCGTAGGGTACTTTTCTGAAGTTTCACTTCTACCATGTGTGAATTATACATACACGCAATTTTTTTATTATTCAATTTCATTTTTAAAAACAGAGAAAATCATATAAAATGAAACAAATTTAAAATTGACAACTGCCTTTATTGTTACCTGTTTGGTGTTACTTCGCCAGCCTTCGGAACGACGTCAGGAACACCAACATATAGCTTTATTAAAATGTTACACTATGAAGTATCCAACGTTACAATTTGAATATACTGCTATGAGTCTAACAAATTATTTAACATCAATATTATATATTAATCTTCATAAAAATAGATCATTAACATATACTTAAAATGGTTGATAATTATAAAAATCACTAAGTCCATATTAAATGTATCTTTCCAATACTAATATAATTATAAATTTTAAAAACTTAACCAAAATTCGGTCTTTATTCCAAAATTTCGACACTATTAAAGAAAATAATTTTTTAAATTATAATAAATATATTTATTAAATAAAATATTAAAAAAAAATTTAAAAAAAAACAAAATAAATACTTAGTAATTTTTATAATTAAAGCATTTGTATGAAACAAAACTAACATTACTTCGTAAGTATAGAGACTAGATACGTTTAACAAAATAAAATCTACATATAACTATAACATTAGAATAGGAATATTTAATACTGATCAAATGTTACTAATGACAACGCTAGAATAAGCCTTTCCGAGGGAAGTATACGCACTTATTACGATATGTTTAGTTGACTAGTCTTGGAACTGAAGAACTTCGGGGTTTAGTTTGGCGTCGACATGTCGCTGTTCGCGGGTTCCGATTCTGTAATTAAAAATATTCGTTTTTAATATACACGTACATACTTACATGCATCACTAATCACTATCACTATATATATTATAAAATAAAGTACACCCGCCGCGTCTATCTGTCTGAACGCGAAAACTACTTTACGGATTTTCATACGGCTTTCACCAATAGACGGAGTAATTCATGTGTATAATTCATTAAGGTTTTGTGTAAATTGGCTAAAATATGACGATGATTGTTGAAGATATCAAAAAAAACATGCTGAGTGGGAGCTTTATTTCTACAGACTGTACTTCGGGGAGTGTGCCCACGAGCTCCACAGTCTCATACCGCCATCGCCATTCTTCTATCGGAACACCAGACGTACTGCAGGATACCATCCTTTCTTGGTTGACATTCCGACCACTCGCACTAAGCGCTATGGGTCATCTTTTATAATGCGCACAGCCAAGATGTGGAATGCGCTGCCTGCGTCTGTTTTTCCGAGTGCGTATAACCTGAACCTATTTAAGGTGCGTGTTAACAGGCTTCTCCTGGGCAAACTCGCTAGACCTTAGACCTTATCTGTGCCTTCGAGCTAAGATAAAGGTCAAGAGTGAGCCCATTTGAAATAAAAAAAAAAAAATTATTGGCGTGAGCCAATAGATTTCAAAACAATGTAGTATTACAGGAATGCACCCGAGCGAAGAGAGCGTTAGTCGCTAGTATGTTAGATAAAAATTGGGCATAACAGTCTTATGTATTTTTTCAGATTTTAGATGTCACTTATTGCGTCGAAATACGAGCAAAGGTCATCCTTGACTAATAGACCTAGTTTGTATAAACTACGTTAATATATTATATTAAACTTCCATTGATTAATCAGTCTTGTAAATTAGAAGTAATAGAAAAAATAGTAAAATTAAAATAAAACAATAATGAAATAGTTTTATATCATTACTACTAGCATTGCCCGCGGCTCCGCCCTCGTTCAGATGGCCAAAAACCAAATTCTTAGGTTTTACATATTAGTATACATTGCAGTTTTTGTATTTTTTCTCAGAAATGAGATATTTTCCCGCGATAAAAAGTATCCTATATGTTGACCCGGATAACCAGCTTCCATCATACCGAATTTCATCAAAATCTGTCCAGTGGTTTTCTCGTGATGCGGTAACAGACAGACAGACAAAAATTCTAAAAACTATAGATTCGGCCTCTGTATCGATAATAATATCTATTTCAGTAAGATTTTCCAAAAAATGTTTAATGTACAGATTCGGCCGAGTTACAATTTTATTATATGTATAGATAAAGTATTTATCTATCTAATATTTAGTTAAGTGAAATATGCTAAAATTTTATTATTATACGGAGTCTTTTTTATAGGTACTTATTCCAAACGGCAAAAACCTGCTACGTCAGTTGGGTAATTACTATGATATGTATAAGATTATATCTCATCATACCCATTAGTAATTAACAAAAACAGCTCGAATATTATACATTACCTAAGCTATTGTCGTCGTTAGCCCACTTCTTGCCGCGGACGCCCAAAAATCCCGTTTGTAGCCTTCGTTTAGACCAGGAAGGACCGTTCAGCAGAAACTTTATCTCTTGCGCACCGCTGTTTTTCACATCCTTCTTCCCACGCACACCAATGAATTTGCCTCTGAACGATAAATCGTATGGTCTTTTGTTCTGAATGGATTTTTTCCCTCGCACGCCGAAAAACCTGTGTATATTTGCACGTTTTTCCATCTCGTTAGATACTACGTCCTCTGTGTCACTCGCCTCCGATGAAACTTCGCTCGCACGCAACTTTTCTAGGTACTCATTGATAACGTCATTTAAAATGGGATATTCTTGGTTATTTCCATTCATTTCTTCTGTTGAATAATCAATCTGGCCGATCAAAGAGCCGGATTTCTTGGGCACGTATTCATAGTTCTCTGGGTAGAGCATGTAGTCAGGGTACATGTACTCCTTCTTACCCCGCATACCCATGAAGCCCATTGGCGCTCGTTTTAGGTCAGTCTCCGAAGACAAATAGTCCTTTTTGCCTTTGACTCCAACAAAGAAGTGAGGTTTTCGTTTATTAAAGTCGTTGTCTCCCAACTCGTAGTACTTTTTCCCGCGCATGCCGAGGAAGCCCTGCGGCACGCGGCGCACCACCTCCTGCGCTGTGACCACATATATGACGTGGATCGTGATCAAGAGGATGTAAGTCTTTGACGGGCCCATTGGGATGGTTTTGATCTGGAACAAGCGAGAAAAAAATATTAATATTCAGTTTAACATTATTTATAAAATAATACGTAGATACAACTTGGACATTTAAATTAATATTGTATACAAGTAAAAGTTTAGAAGTGAGGCTTTTACAAGGCATGGCAAAGTAGTATATGGAATAATAATGAGATAGGTAAACTTTTCTCGATATTTTCAACTCAAGTATAAAGTGAATAATCGATTTTATACCGTTCTATAGATTTTCTTTAAAATACAACCTTACTAAAGTTTTAGATAATAAAGAAAATATAGAAAATCTAAATAAAATATGTATATTATAGTGCACTCTATATTCCTATTACTCTCAAATTCCGATGGTACAATAATTCGACACGACCGGTGAGAGTTAAGGCGCAGGACCGACGGCTTTACGTGCTTTCTGAAGCACGGTGGTAAAGCTTCGCCAACTTCCCAACTCGGGGCTGTTACTGGGACTTTCTTAACAGAAAGACTCAATAAACATAAAATAAAGCTGCAGTTAAAAAAAATATTTATATTTTATAATATGAACATTGAACATATATTCATAATGGTTAATAATTTTAATATTTACGTAGGCGTTTAATGTAGGTAGATTCGAAAACTTGCTAGGTACTCCCAGACATACAGGTATCACCATGCAACATATTGAAAATATAAGAGGTGCAAGAACCAGGATTTTAACCCGCTTCACTCGATTTTCCAAACAAGCACAACAAGCTTTACCACTGGGCTACCACTGCCATAAAAGAGAACGATGCAAACCGTTAAACTAGACCAATTACTTAGTAAGAATACAGAAAGTTTGATCACAAAATGTTACATTTTATTACCATTTAGAGGTATTTTAGAAGCAACGTAAGCCTGCGTTAGACGTAGGTATATCGTAAAAGGCTGTCACGTCGCGTTCCTACAACAAACGCCGGCGACTGGTCCCACGGGCCACGAGCGACACTCATTAAAACCGAGTAAACAATATACGGAACAAATGACATCAATAAAGAATTTTTAGGATTCCTCATAGAATAATTACAATTTTTCTTTTTTTTTATTGTATATCCGTCTAGTATTATATTCATACTATATCCTATATTACTACGAGTATGCGTAATATTATAAATTTGAAAGTGTATTTCTTTATTTGTTTGTTTGTTTGTCCTTTTTTCACGTGGAAACGGAATAACAGATTGGCGTATTTTTTTGTGTGGAGATAGTCGGAGGGTTGGAGAGTGACATAGGCTACTTTTTATCGCGGGAGATTATCTTATACCCACGGGAAAACACGTTATAATATAACCCAAAAAATGATCAGAATTACTTGAAACTAAGTATTAAATTAAATAAGTACGTGTTTTAGAATTTTTCCAAATTCAGCGTACAATATTTTAAGATATGAATATCTAATAGTTAAATATGTATTTTACGTATCGAAATAGATTTCCTACGCGTCGTCGGCTGGCACCGACTTCGAAAATATCTGATTAGGTATCTATTCTAAATGAAAACCTCCGTTTAGTTATTTTTTACATTTGAGTGCCTGAAAGTCGGTTTTTTTTAAGTTTTTATTTGTATGAACGTGCCAATCAAACTTTTGGGTATCGATAAACTTCTATATAAATAACTAATTTATATAAGCTAAGAATACCAATCGCGACGTAAAACGAAGAAATTAACTGCAATATAGGTGCAGTGAATTAGTGATCTGCCTTCGCGATGAATTTTAGATCATGCCTTTGTTGATAGCCGTCGGCGTTCAGAGCTAACGAGTACATGCATTTAATGGCTCTAGTTTCTTATTGTGAAAGAATGTTTTAGTTTTTACTGTTCTATTTTTAGTTTACCACCTGTTTGGGTCTAGTCAGGGGTTCTATTCTTGTGCGATGAAATTGTACATTATAATTCAAGAAATCAGAGTAAAGTTAACAATAGAGTCGTTGATAACTATTTATATTGTTAAATAAATAAATTTAAAGCTGTCCTTATAAACTTATTATATAGTATGTAAGTGTCTTTATAAACTAAAATATACTTAGTTGTTCGTTTCCTGGCCGTGCGTGGCGCTTGTGTTCTCTCTCTTACATGTCATCGGTAAAGAGGTTATGTTGTGTTCCGTAAGCGAAATAAAAATTTATCAAGTATAACCAGAAGTCTTACTCAATTATATTAAAATATAGTTATAACCTGTACCTATGTAACATGAGGTAATATGATTTGTAACGGGCATAATATATAAGTATAGATATTACATTAGATTTTAGATCGAATATGTATCGATTGTACAGTCTCTCGCTTGGTCTCGCAAGTGCAATACGCACTTCAATAAACGCTTAATATTAAAGCTTTATTATTTTCTCCTCACGTCCGCCACATATTGGATATCACGTCCGCCACATATTGGTGACCCCGACTGAAAAACAACACCTGACTGAAGAACAAATATACGATGGCTACCAATTCTAAACCAGTTGTACAAGCGAAGGAAAATTTACGTGAAGATTCAGAACTGGCAACAATCAGCGTATCATCGCGAATACCGGAATTTTGGTGCGACCAGCCGCGATTATGGTTCGCCCAGTGTGAGGCGGTGCTAGCTTCTCAAAAATTAGGCGATGAAGCGAAGTTTAACTTGTTGCTTCCGAAATTGGGCAAGCAAGTCATCGAGCAGGTTAGCGATATTGTGCTTAATCCACCAGGAACACATAAATATGAGACCTTGAAAAATCGTTTGCTCGCTGTTTACGAAGAGTCGGAGAACCGACAGTTCCAGAAGTTGCTGGGGGAAATGGAACTTGGCGATCAGAAGCCTTCTCAGCTTCTTAGGCGAATGCGGGATTTGGCTCGTAATAAGATACCTGATGAAACGCTGTGTATCATGTGGCAAGGACATTTACCCACGTCAGTTCGAGCGGTGTTGGCAGTTAGCGAGGTAAAGGATCTAGATAACCTTGCAGCTATCGCTGACAAAATTATGGAGACCACGAGACCTTTACATGCTGCTGAAGTAAATTGTCAAGCAAAAAAATCGGATGATACGTCATTTCTTATGTCGCAAATAGCCAAGTTAAGTGTGAAGGTCATGGAACTTGAGAGATCGAGACCAAGGTATCGAAGTACTCGATGTAATTGGAGGCGACGTACTACATCACGCGGACGTTCAGTATCCGAACAACGACGCCGCAGGTCCGAATCATCGAAATGGCTATGTTTCTATCATCACCGTTTCGGCGTTAAAGCAAAGAAATGTGTTGAGCCATGTGCTTGGAAGGAGCAGCCGGAAAACTAGACAAGGTGCAGCCAAGGGTGGATGTCTGCACCATATCGCCGTTCCACCGTTTATGCGTAACCGACTGCAAAAGTGGTTTACGTTTTCTTGTGGACACAGGTGCAAATATTTCAGTGTTACCGTACAAAAACGACTCTATGACAATGTAGTTAGTGATAAATATAAACTTTATGCAGCTAATGGCAGTGAAATAAAGACATATGGTGTTAAATCGTTAGTGTTAAATTTAAATTTACGCCGACCTTTTCGGTGGACTTTTGTGTTAGCGGACGTTAAACAGCCAATTTTAGGCGCAGACTTTTTAACCTATCATAAGCTTATAGTAGATTTATATCGTCGTCGACTTATTGATCAAATAACAAATATAGATACTATAACATCGATAGTGCAACACGATGAGTCATCTATAACTACGTTGGATATAAATAATAAATATTACGACTTAATGTTAGAGTATCCCGATATAACGAAACCTATTTGTTTCAAAGATACACCAAGACACTCTGTTGTTCATTATATTGAGACTACAGGACCTCCTGTATTTGCGCGACCCAGACCTTTAGCTCCGGACAAATATCAGAAGGTAAAATCGGAATTTGAAATCATGCAAGACGTAGGCATATGTAGACCATCGAAGAGCTGTTGGGCAAGTCCACTCCACGTAGTCCCGAAAAAGGATGGTGGTATTAGACCATGTGGTGATTACAGGCAATTAAATGCCATCACTAAGCCTGACAGGTATCCGATTCCACGCTTACAAGATTTTACATATTTACTTTCGGGTAAAAAGATATTTTCGAAGATCGATATAACACGTGCCTATCATTTCATTCCCATCAATAGTGAAGACATAGAGAAGACAGCCATCACTACGCCATTCGGTCTTTTTGAGTTCCCAAGGATGACGTTTGGGCTAAGAAACGCAGCTCAAACATTTCAGAGATTTTTAAATAACGTCGTACTTCAAAATCTTAATTTTATTTTTGTATATATCGACGATGTAATAGTAGCGTCGAAATCTGAATCCGAACATAAGGAACACCTCAGACTAGTATTTGAGCGATTTAATAAATATGGCTTAACTATTAACACTTCAAAATGCAATTTTGGGCAGAACGAAATAGAGTTTCTGGGATACCACGTTTCAAAAGATGGTATTAAACCCTTAGAACAACGAGTTAGCTCTATAATTAATTTTCCTAGGCCTAAAACAATCGAGGAACTGAGACGTTTTTTAGGTATGATTAATTTTTACAGAAGACATCTTCCTCAAGCAGCAGAGATTCAGTCAAAATTAAATATATTTTTACATAACTGTAGAAAAAATGACAAGACAGAAGTCAAGTGGACAGATGAGTCAATTGCGGCATTTGAACAGTGTAAGGAGAGCCTAATCAGCGCCGTTACACTATCACACCCAGCTGCAGACGCGAATATAGCCCTTATGACGGATGCGTCTAAGACTTGCATTGGCGCAGTATTACAGCAACGTGAAGGCAACACATGGAAGCCTTTAGGATTTTTCTCCACTAAGCTGAGCGAAGCGCAAACGCGATATAGTGCTTTCGATAGAGAATTACTTGCTATCTATATGGCTATAAAGCATTTCAGATATTTGATCGAGGGACGCCCCCTAACAGTCTACACAGATCATAAACCACTCGTTTATGCTTTGAAAAAAAATTCTTATACAGACAGCGATACACCGCGTCGATTAAGACATTTCGATTTTATAATGCAATTTTGTTCGAATATTGAACATATTAGTGGATCTCAAAATATTGTTGCTGATACGTTATCACGAATTTCTGAAATTAACATGCCATCATACATCGACTACAATGCTCTTAGCGAAGCTCAGGAAAAAGATAAAGAATTACAAGTTTTATTAAAATCTAAAAATTTATGTTTTAAAAAGTTTCAACTTCATAACAGTCAAGAATCAATTTACTGTGAAGTTTCAAAACAATTCGCACGACCATATTTGACTAAAGAATTCCGAGTGCAGGCTTTCAACGCCGTACATGGATTGAGTCATCCGAGTATAAGATCAACTAGAAAGATGATATGCGATAAATTCTTTTGGCATTCTATGAACAAAGATGTTACTAACTGGGCTCGAGCATGTATAGATTGTCAGAAATGTAAAATACATAGGCATACAATATCACCTTTTGGTAAATTTCCCACAAGCAATCGTTTTGAACATATACATATTGATATTGTTGGTCCATTACCACTTTACAAAGGATACAGATATTTAATTACGATGTTAGACCGAGCCACGGGTTGGCCGGAAGCTTTTCCCTTAAGAGACATAACAGCTGAGGCCGTTGCAGAGAAAATATATTCAGGATGGATTTCACGTTTTGGTTGTCCTTTACGAATTACGACTGACCAAGGAAGACAGTTTGAGTCGAATCTTATCAATCAATTATCTAAGCGCCTTGGTATTATGAAAGCTCGAACAACTGCGTACCATCCACAGGCAAACGGTGCTGTCGAACGTTGGCATCGATCTCTTAAGGCATCGTTAATGACTAGAGGAAACAATAATTGGGTTCAGGAGTTGCCAACTGTGCTACTAGGCTTAAGAGCAAGCCTAAAAGATTGTACGCAAACCAGTGCAGCGGAGATGGTTTATGGCAGTCCAATTAAGCTACCCGGAGATTTTTTGAGCCTGCAACGCCACTAAATTCCGATAGCGAGACATTTTTAAAGCAACTGAGAGAACATATAAGTAATATTTGTTCAGTACCCAAACGAGAGAAATCACAGAAAAATATATTTGTTCACCCTGAATTGCAAAAATGCTCTCATGTATTTTTACGGTGCGATAAATTATGTAAGTCCTTAAATCCACCATATTCAGGACCGTACAAAGTATTAGACCGTAAAGAAAAACATTTTAAAATATTAATGGCAGACAAAGAATCTACTGTTTCTATTGATAGATTAAAGCCAGCATTTTTATTAAATAATAATGAAGAGTTTGATACGCGGGATAGCACTAGTATCGAAATTCCAAACAAGGAGACACATGTAAATAATAAAGTAACGCGATCCGGCCGAATCAGCAAGCCAGTAGTAAGATTCCGAGATAAATTTATTTAAAATCTGCATCTTGGTGAAGCTATACACATTCACATTCTCTAATTATATTGCCAATAATTATAATGGGTTATAATCAGAGCAAAGAAGAAAAGAAGGAAGAAGTTATAATCGCCCAAATGGGAGGAAATAATACTTCGCAAATTTCTGAGTTAAAAGTTGATATATATTTCGGCTTATTATTTTTAATAATCCTTATTGTAATCACGTTTGGAATATACAGATATTGCCGAAGGAAATTTAGAGAGACTATAAGGAAGGAAATGCAGAGCATGCCAGATTTAACTGCTGCAGTATAATGTTTTAAGTGCCAGTGTACGTCTTAGTTAAAAAGTGCAAGTGTATACTGTATATGTTAAACACATAATTTCGCGTAGTGCAGTGAATAATTATGCTGAATAGGTAAAAAAATCATGTTCGAAAAAATAATTTGTGATAGATGTAAGGAAACTGTAATAGCATGTAATTATGATATTTTTAGGTATTAATAATTTTTTTTTGCAAACTATATTTTATGTTTAGAATTTAATTTTATACATTTTAGATTTTTTTTGCGTCAAAATGTATTCATTTTTATATATTCTTAATAACTTTATATATTATTTTTTACTTTTTTTTAAAAAAAGGGGGGAATATTGTACCTATGTAACATGAGGTAATATGATTTGTAACGGGCATAATATATAAGTATAGATATTACATTAGATTTTAGATCGAATATGTATCGATTGTACAGTCTCTCGCTTGGTCTCGCAAGTGCAATACGCACTTCAATAAACGCTTAATATTAAAGCTTTATTATTTTCTCCTCACGTCCGCCACATATTGGATATCACGTCCGCCACATAACCCTATATATATTTTGCCATATACTTATCCACAACTCACACAGTGATGACAAGACACAGTTTTTCAATCAGTTATAACATATGAAACACCATTAAAAAATCGAAATATTCTTACATAAAGTATTTTTTATACAAAAACTTTATTTTTAACCGATTTCCAAAAAGGAGTAGGTTCTCAATTCGTCGGAATCTTTTTTTATGTATGTTCACGGATTACTCGAAGACGCCTGAACCGATTTGGATTTTTTTTGTTTCAAAGGATTTACGTCCCATATAAATTTTATTGAAATCGGTCGAGCGGTTTTAAAAAAAATCTACAATAATTTTTTTTTAAATAACTCTTTAATCGAAAAACTTTCTTCTTACAAATTACTTTTTACTACGTCTACACTAAAAATAGAAAAAATGAAAACTTAAAAAAAACTGACTTCCAGGCACTAAAATTTAAAATAATAACTAAACAGGGGTTTTCATTTAGAATAGATACTTAATCAGATATTTTCGAAGTCCTAAAAAAGAAAGCAGTCCTAAGTAGAGAAAGCGTTAAACTTTACAGATGATTTTTAAATATTGAAATATTAATTTGGCAGGTTCTGTAGAAAAGTATGTGGCAATGACAAAATATATTTGGCTATGCTCCAAAAAACTTAAAATAAATCATTAGATTTCAAGTTAGAAAGTTTGTAATTACATCTAAACATATATTATGTAATAAAATTGTAACTAAGCCGAATCTGTACATTACATATTTTTTGGAAAATCTTATTGAAATAAACATTATCATCGATACAGAGGCCGAATCTATAGTTTTTAGAATTTTTTCTGTCTATCTGTCTGTCTGTCTGTTACCGCATCACGGAAAATCCACTAGAGGGATTTTGATGAAATTTAGTATGATGATAGCTGGTTATCCGGGTCAACATATAAGATACTTTTACCGCGGGAAAATATCTCATTTCTGAGAAAAAATACAAAAAATGTAATGTAAGAGTATACTAACATGTAAAACCTAAGAATTTGGTTTTTGGTCATATGAACGCGGGCGGAGCCGCGGGCAATGCTAGTAAAGGTATAAGAATCATAACGCGCCTCTTCGCTACAAATATTTAAAATAGGCCTTATACCTAGTTGTACATGTAAAACGTCAAGGTGAAAGTTTATGGTTAAAATTTTTAAGCTAACAATGTACCTCACTGCTTAAGGTGCTGATAGAGTGAGAAAGATAAAAGGCACCTCATATGAGAGAAAGGGACAGGAAGTTGTCTAATGAGCATGTTACTCCAATTAGGGGTGGAAGAAGATATAAAGTCAGATCATACCGGTAGTCTGTACGTTGTAGAATATGAATTGAAACTTAATAGACTTTAACGTATTAGGATCTTCTTAATTTTGACGACACGTTTGGCTCAGTTTGTAGTGTCCCTACTTTCTGTGCCAAAGGTCACAGGTTCGAGTTCCGCTGAGGGCATTCATTTGTGTGATGAGCACGAATATTTTTACTCCAGTCATAAGTGTTTATATTTATAATATATATGTATGTATTTAAAGTTATGTATACAGTGTAGTAATTCAACTATTTAATATCCGTAACACAAGCCTTTTAGCTTATCATGGAACTAGATGGTGCTGTGTGTTACTATAGCAACATATTGTTAGTATATTATTATTATAATTAAACCGCTATAATTGAAGACAATAAATTAGTAGGCACTAGATACTTCATTTATTACATCCGAGAAAATTTTCTTCCAACAAAACCGTAGTAATAATAACTGTAGACGAATAAAAAACTTAAAATATACGATCAAATTACTCGTACAGTTGTGAACGAATTTAATTCATCTCTACGCTTTTGTGCCATTTTGATACGTAACTAAGTTTGTTTCATACGAAACTAAGCAAGTTGTATGCATAATTGCTTGGTTACCGTAAACGTATAATCGCGTGCGTGTTGTTCGTAAATGTTGTCCTCTAAACGGTTTTTCCATTTTTCCATTTTGATGATAATTTTTGTTTCCAACGTATATGTACTCGTCTGTTTAGTTTTAGC
Source organism: Brenthis daphne (assembly GCA_947093115.1). Taxonomy (NCBI): domain Eukaryota; kingdom Metazoa; phylum Arthropoda; class Insecta; order Lepidoptera; family Nymphalidae; genus Brenthis; species Brenthis daphne. The sequence continues at coordinate 413,609 of OX352473.1, forward strand.
GTTAGCCATAGATGTAGTAGGTGGTAGATGGCGTTGTTATGGAAATCCAGATGTTTTTATATATATATATTTTTTAATTTCTCACATAAAAAATATCTAATCCAAAAATTTTAAGTTAGAAAAAAATACCTTCTTTTATCTATAGGATTTTTATGAACACAAAATATGATCTTTATTGAAATTTGAACATTCTCCTTTCTCAGAACTAGTCGAAGTGCTGCTCGAGTTCTGTGCCATCTGACATATAGCTTGAGTTTATTTGGCTTCACTACAGCATTTCATTGGCCTATTGTTAGCATATGTATTGTTCTATTTGCGACACAGTATACTGTGGGCTTAACTATTACGTATTATAGTTTCTCATGAGACCAATTCGAGCGGAGCAAATATTTATCAAAAGAATAGATTTATATAACGTGGAATATTATATAATATAGCAAGAGCATTGCATTTTGTTTGGTGAGTTGAAATTATTTACTATTCTAATGACATATATAAAATAATTTAACAACTAAAACGTTCAATAGGTAAATTTTTTAAAAACTGTCATTTTAGTACCTATTAATATTCTAAACAAGCGATTTATCCCCGCTTTGCTGGGATGTGTGTTCATTTTATTGCATTTTTTCAAACCAATAAAAGCCTAAACAGCAGTGCACACTGATAACCCAACTCAACAGCCAGTCTTTCCCGATTTCAATATAGTTATTATAAATTTTAAAAGTAAATATATTTTTATGATAACTAAAAATTGCCTATAACACTTAGCGGTAATGTAAGTAGCTTCATATTTGTAAAAGAATTTTCAGAATCTTATCATCTTCAGAGATTACCCAAGCTCGACCCCCTATACACATATTTAGAAAACAAACTACAAACATTCAAACTTGACCTCTACAATATTAGTGTAATAGATGTAAAGATTGATACTCAACAATAACATTCACATACTCTTTAAATATTGCATTTTGTTGTAATATTATAATATTTTTACAATTAGATATAGTATTGAATCAGCTATCATCATACAAAATTTCATCAAAATCTGTCCAGTGATATCCAGACAGATATAGAGAAGGCCAAAAATTCTAAAAACTAGAGAGAACTAGAAGTTAGAATTTTATTATATGTATAGATTTCAGCTCATATCTTATTGCTACTACATATATTTAATCCTTAGATTCTTTATATGTAAATAATCTCAGATTTAATCACTATTGAATTTGATTTTGACCAATCTTTATAGCAAATTCGGGATAAATAAACCTAAAACTAAACTTTAAGTACTTAACTATACTAAATAATACTAAGTATTACGAATTTCAACAAATGATATACTTTTATATGAATAATTGACACTATGTTTAAAACGTACAGATGTTTTAATTTCCAACAGAATAATATTCAGCTTTCAGCATTTCTCTTAAAAGACTACAACACTAAAGTTTTCAGGAGAGAATTTATTTACGCCGAATTCTGACCTCCATTATGGGCTAAGTGCTGTGCGATATATTGCATTCGATCCTACGTCCACGAACTATCCCGCTGCAATTACTGTCTCGATGTTTGTGATTTTCTGGGTAACATAACAGTTCGTTTGTATAAAAAATATTCATAAAGTTATAATTTATTAAATTTAGTATGATATTTACTTTATTACTTTGTAGATTTTGCCCGCGACTTCACTCGCGTGAAAATCGGGACGGGATGCAAAAATATCAGAAACTAGCGACTCACCCTCGCTCCGCTCGGGTTCGTCCTTACTTACGTTTTAACGTTTAGTATAGATTTCTCAGAGATGAGATATTTTCCCGCAGTAAAAAGTACCCTATATGTTGACCCGGATAATCAGCTATCATCATAGCAAAATTCATCAAAATCCGTCCACTGGTTTTTCCGTGATGCGGTAACAGACAGACAGACAAAAATTCTAAAAACTATAGATTCGGCCTCTGTATCGATAAAAATGTCTATTTCAATAAGATTTAAAAAAAATATTATGTACAGATTCGGCTAAGTTACAATTTTATGTATGTATAGATGAGGCCCACAAAACCGTTTTATTTAATACGACTTTTGTTGTTGACTTTTTGTTGCATAGTAGCGGGGAGTAAAGGCGTACAACCTATGTCCATCCTTATAAGTGCAAGCTACAACGTAAATAATATAAAAAGATATTTCTGCCCTTTGTAAAAGTTACAAAATATTTGTGTCATTAATATAAGTATATGGCGAAGGAGGATTTAGATGCCTTTTTCTGCTATAAAACCTTATTATTGTTTAAAGGCACTATGTTATTTAGTTTGTTTTGTTTTTTGGTTGTAAAGTAATTTTAAATTTAGAGCTGAGATTACGTCTCGAGCGGGGTCGAGACGCCATCATGACATTCATTGGAGATACGTGGATTAGTAACGTTGGTTGATCATGGTGGATCATACAGATTTTTATATATATATATATATATATATATATATATATATATATATATAAGAGAATTTTCTATTATTTGAGCCCTGATAACGTCTACAAGATAGTAACCACTAAAGATGATATTCGTAGAATATGGATAATACGTTATATAAAATATCGACAAATGTAGTGAGAAAGGTCAAAAAGATCTAATAAATTAGTTACTTATATCATGTACATATAATGTTTTAAAGTTAAATTTAAAACCAGCATCATTAATAGCACGAGTGTACTTCAAAATCAGCCTCGAGATGTATACGCTTCGTAGAAATTACAAGCGCGGAAATGCCGAATTTGTTATTTTTTTTTTATAATTCCTAGTTTTTCATCGTATTACTAAACGTATTCATTGAATTCACTTCAATAGCAACTCATATGCTGAAATTTTACCATAAAAATAATTAGGCAGTTACATACTAAAAAGTTTTCTTTTTCTTTATATACTTGTGCGTTTGTTTGTGACCTCGCCAGTATATTGCTGGATTGATCGTGATGTTTCAGATTAGTTTTACTTATTCACAACAACTAAAAAGTTAAACGTAATTTATGTTATCCTATAATCTTTGTTTGACAGACAGACATACACGCTTTTATATTTATAATATCGTCAAAGATAAGTGTCAAATTCTATTATATTCTATTGTCTTATGGTATTTTGTTATGGGTAATTCAGCGAATATTAAATCTTTATTTATTCTTCAAAAAATTGCCATTCGGGCTATTTATAGCATCGGAGGTCGGGATACTCTGTATACAGCCATTTTTATCGTCCCACTGCTGGGCACTGGCCTCCCTTTAGTACAAGGGGAATAAGGCCATAGTCCACCACGCTGGCCAAGTGCGGGTTGGCGGACTTCACATGTCTTTCGAAAACTTGCTAAGTTCTCTCAGACATGCAAGTTTCCTCACGATGTTTTCCTTCACCGTAAGGCAAGTGGTAATCATGTTAGAAATGATTGGCACATGAAAATATCAGAGTGCGAGACCCGGGATTTGAACCCGCTTCACTCGGTTTCTCAAGCGAGCGCGTTACCACTGGGCTACCTCTGCCTCTGGATACTCTACGAGAACTTAAAGAAATCGGTGTACTTTAACGTAATTTAAGTTATTAATTTATGTCTAAAATTAAAAATATATTTTTGAATAAATATTATTACACTTATGGTATATTTTGTAAATATCAATATGTAGGACTATAGTCTGGTTGAATCTCACGTAGGATAAGTTAATTATTATTGTATTGGAATATCGTAAGCAAATATTATTTTAAAAGGGCAACTGTTGTTTCTCGCCGGCTCTTCTCAGCAGAATTGCCTTCCGAGCCGGTGGTAGATTCCTTACGGACTTACATACTAACATTTACCTAATATAAATTTAGAAAATGGAAAAAGTTACGATCCGAAAGCGCTTGTTAAAGTCTGTTTGAATAAATTATATTTTGATTTGATTTGATCTAACTTTATACCCTTGATCTCATAAAAGGAAATGGTGTAGTACAATCTAAATATGTTTTCCGGTCGGATTCGTAGCACGTAGAGGCTTAATGAAAAACGTAACAAATGTGACCTCATGTAATGCAATATAAAAGTATGTCCTACGGCTTAATATCGTCCGTGCGATGTCTTAAGACGTATGCATCAAGCGCCTTATTATTGTAAAAGCTTTATAAAGTACCAAAGTATAATAATAATAATAATAATAATAATTAGTATTTATTTCAGATCAATTAGTAGACACGTTTGGCTCAGTTTGTAGTGATTCTACTCGCTGTGCCGGTGGTTGGGGGTTCGAGTCTCGCTAGTGCACTTATAAGAAGCAATATATCTTTTAAGTAAACGAAGACGTGGCATTTAATTTACTTTTGAGATAAATATTCGTAAATACGAATGAACAGAAAAAATGTTCTGTCACATGCTGATTAAAAATATATGTAGGTATATTAAAATTACTATAATTTAAAAATCCCTATTAAATTCTTATAACTCAAGGAGACAGTGAGCTGAGCGTATTTTCTCATATCGCAGAATCTTCGGTAAAAAAATATGCTAAGAAATTATTACACTAATATCAAGAAAACCTGCAATAAACTTTATATAAGGACCCTTTGAAGCATATGAGTCTAGGCTAGAGTTAGTGCTTATCAACATTACCTACATGTTACTTTGCCACGTAAGTAGGTATAATATACTAAAGATGATGCATATTAAAATTATTTTCATATTCCTTCTTATGTGGGACCCTTGTTATGTGGGACTCAGCAAGCCAGTACTACCTACTAAAACCCAACAAAACCTCACCCGTCTTAATTGGAAGATCTAGAATCGCTAACGCACTAAGTCACGACGCCCCAACGCAACGGCAGGTCTGCCGAAGCAGACCACAACAACCATGGGGTTGCTCCACAGTCTACTCTGCTATCAGAGAAGTACCAGGAGTTACCCGTATGGTACACCACCCACCGATGTGAGCCTTCTCCCAGCATTTCTCTTGGCGTCACGCCCGGCTGGATAGCCGGACGCAACCACAACAACACACATCGGGAGGGATTAACAAAGTGCCCCAACCGCAATCATTTAGAAATATGATTAATTACTTAAAATAAATAGATGTATCCAGTTCTTGAAAGAATTAAGAAAGAATGTTTAGAAATTTCATAAGAGTTTTATACAATATAGTTGTAAAAATATCAGATGTAAAGATAAAAATTTATAGATCTACACAATACGTAACTATTTGACTATTAAAACAAAAAAAAAAAGATTCCGATGAATTGAGAATCTCCTCCTTTTTGGAAGTCGGTTAAAAGTATAACTGAGTGTTAAGTTTGTAAGCTTAGTACTTGAAGTACTTGTATACTATGTCTTGAGATACTCATTCTAATGGTTAAACTATATGTATTAAACAGATATAATTATTCTTAAAACGAGATGGGTAACGCCACTCATTGTTTGTTCTTGTTTCTATTTTTTAACAAGCCTTGTGACACAGTTTCTTAGTTATGAACTAGTGGACACAAAATTTAGGTGAAAATGACTAAAGTGTTTCTGAATTACTATCGACAAAGTAATAAAGATCAGGTCAAATTTTAAAATGCTTATGTTTTACACTTAGTTTCTAAGGGCAGTGGTAGCCCAGTGGTAACGCGCTCGCTTAAGAAACCGAATGAAGCTGGTTCAAATCCCGGGTTTCACACCTCTGATATTTTCAGGTGCGAATCATTTCCAACATCATTACCACTTGTATTACGGCGAAGAAAAATATTGTGAGGAAATGGCCTAACCCCCCCCCCCCCCCCCTATATTGAAGGGATTAATTTGTTTTTTGGTTCCCAACGTTTTGAATGCTGTACACTGTAGAGTCTAGAACAATCATGGTCACGGTAGAAACCTGAATCAAAATAAATCCGCGACAAAATCTGAATAGATTCTTTTAAGATTCAACAAGTAGAAAAATACATTACTAAAAATATATATTACATTGTAAACGAAAGGAGCATCTCCTTAAAAGGCGGCAATTTATTTTTTGAAGATTTCGTAAAAAAACGTCGGCAATTAACTTTAGCCAGCCCTTTGTAGAACGTTCTTTGTGCTCGTATAAAGTAACGGAAGACCAATTAAGACATATGGAATCCACCATATCAGATATCAAACGATCAAAGTAAAAATTTTCCAAACAAAAATACTCTTATTTTTTCCGAACTCAATCGTGCGTATAACATTTAATATTTAAGGTATTGCTTATTATGTTTATATGAAAAATTTATGATTACTAATTGGACGTTGCTACTGACACCAAATAAATAAGCTCATTTATTCGATTTTCACGTATTAATTATATATTAATCTAATTAAATATAATAATTTGATTTCAGCTTCAAAACCTAACCTAGCCTTAAGTTATCTATACATATAATAAAATTGTAACAAGTCGAATCTGTACATTAAATATTTTTTGGAAAATCTTATTGAAATAGATATTATTATCGATATAGAGTCCGAATCTATAGTTTTTAGAATTTTTGTCTGTCTGTCTGTCTGTCTGTCTGTCTGTCTGTCTGTCTGTATGTTACCGCATCACGAGAAAACCACTGCACAGATTTTGATGCAATTTCGTATGATGATAGCTGGTTATCTGGGTCAACATATAGGATACTTTTTACCGCGTGAAAATATCTTATTTCTGAGAAAAATACAAAAACTTTAATGTAAGAGTATAGTAATACGTAAAACCTAAGAATTTGGTTTTTTGTCATCTGAACGCGGGCGGAGCCGCGGGCAATGCTAGTGTAGTATAAAACCTTTAATTTTTTTACAGTCTTTTTAATTTTAATTGAAATTAAAAATGTTTATATAACATTTTTTATGTAATAATAGAAATTGCATAAGAGTAGTTTAAAGGCAGAAAAGAACAAAGCCGTCATAATTTCCAACCACACAGTAATTTCTGTAATCGAAAACGATTACACCATAACATATGTACCTATATAAAAATTTTATCAGAAAAAATCTGATCCCGAGTGCGGCGCGCAGCATCCGACTCTAAATCCTCTTATTACCGTAGCTGTTAAGATGAGAGCTTAAGACTCTCGTGATTGCATTGAACATGTTCGTATGTTATTTGAGTTTAAAAAGGTATAAAGTTTATTTGATCTGGTCAAATATTTCTAATTTAACAATATTATCTTCTTTTATCCCATAGGTAAAGCGCTGATTACTAGAGTAATTTTAACGTAATTCCTCTACTGCACTTTCCTGTACTTTACTGTAGTGACTGTGAATTACGGCTACTTGTTCTTTTATTAACTAATTATATATTTAAACTTATTTTTTAGATAATCTTTTATATAACGTCCTCTTGCATTTGCATAATTTTAATACTTTTTTGTTAAATAAAATTATTTTTTGAGCTTAGCTAGCTAGCGGAACTCGTCCCATGGTTAAGTTAACACTACAAGTATAATCAAAACTTTTTGTATTTATTTCACGTTTTTGGGCATAGCATTTACTTGTGATATATTCGTATAGTATAGTTTAAATTTTAATGTGTTATTGGACAGGAATTTGTTGAAAAGCTTAAGTTAAAGAAGAAGCAGAAAACAAGCATGTTCTTAAAACAAAAGTATGTAACTTAATATTACTTTTCTTAACCTGAGTTCAATGACGTCAATTATTTTAAAATGTTTATTTACCACTAAAACAATTATCACCATATATATATATATATATATATATATATATATATATATATGTATATATATAACAATTATTTATAAAAAATATATCGTACCTGAGTTAGTTAACACAATGAAAATCACTGACAGAAGCAATGTTCTGTTCACGCACCAGCGAGAGCGAGTGATCACCTGTACAGAGTTACTCATATAGTAGCGTCCTACTAACGCTCCAAACTTTTATATCTCATGAAAACGTAAACAAAATCTAACTATACGAACAGTACACTCGTATTGTAAAGCTTTTTTGATAAAATATTTATTATTTATGTAGACTAGTTAGTTCCAGCGGCTTCACTTGAATACTTTCATAAAGCCCGTTTTATATAGAAACGCGTTGTACAAGTACATAGTTTAACTGTTTTTTGGATTCCATTGATTAAAGTGAAAGCTAGTAATATTTTCAGTAATCATTTCACCTAGTACCCATATAACAGAATGTAGCACTTTAAAATCCGACAAGTAGTTCTCAAAGACGTGCGATTAAGAGACGAATAATAGATGCCAGATCTTTAGTTGCACATGTTCTGAATATGACGTTTATAACAACAACCTGTATAATTTCATTTAAAGGACTACTAAAGCAACTAGTTTACTACAATTTCTGTATGTGACTCAAAAGTAGCATTTTATAACGACTTAATGATATTATTATGTTAAAAAGACGATGAAAACTAAATAACATTTTAAAAAGACTAGTGTTCGTCACTATCTACATAATTCGGTGGCTCACTATTACAAGGTTCTATGTTACAATTTTAGTACTTATTTAGTTATTAATGCTACAAGGTTCTATGTGTCATTAGCTACAGTTTTGCAAAAACAAACCACTAGATAGCGGCACTTTAACAACAAAATATTCAATTTTACATAGTTCTATGTTGTTTTTTTTTACGATAGCAAAATAACGAAGTTCTATGTAAAAATTACTAAACTTCATTAAAATTAACATAGAACCTTGTAATAGTGAGCCAACGTATGTACATGCTTACTCTACCTGTGATATATTTATAATGGAAACTTTGCTGGTGTGTGGATGTTTTAGTTTGTAATTATTTTTAAGAATTATCTCACTGTTTGTTTCCCAAAAATTAATAAATAAATAAATATGTACATAAATAAAACGAACTGTTTCCATTTTTTTTTTATTGATAACACTAAAGCTCAATAGTTACTTAACAAAAAAGAAAATCGGTTGAAAAACAACAGGAAACGGTACTAAAATATTTTGTCTTTGCCTATTTATACATATATTGATTATAAAAAATACAGGTCTGTATATATATATTTATATATATATTTTTATAATCAATATATGTATATATATATATATATATACCTGTCTATATATATATACATATAGACAGGTCTGTATTTTTATATAAAGAGATATAAGAGAGAGCTTTTACCAAGGAGGAACTTTGGTAAGACCAATTTGTATTATTTTGTTTTCAGAGATTCTCACTGATGGATTAAGGAGTTCAGTGTGAGTAATCATCACTGCGAGGTATTGCTCGTAAGTAAAGCCGCAGCAGATTACTAGTAAAATATCCATACTAATATTGTAAATGTGAAAGAGTGTTTGTTTGTTTGTTTTCACGTCAAAACGGACAGACAGATTGGCGTGATTTTTTGTGTGGAGATAGCTGGAGGCCTGAAGAGTGAAATAGACTACTTTTTACCGTGGGAGATTATCTAATTCCCACGGGAAAACACGTTATACTTATAATACAATTTAAAGAAATATTTATGATCAGAATTACTTGAAACTTGGTATTAATGCTCTTCAATAAAATTAAACAAATACATGTTTTAACGTTTTTCGAAATTCATCCCATAAGGGGGTAAAATAGGGGATGAAGAAATGTATGAAACTACCTTTTTAGAGACTTTTTTGTAGTTTTAGCGCGAGCGAAGCCGCGGGTTCTGCTAGTATAGATATAATTTAAAACTATTTGAATTGCTTTAAAAATTTCCCCCATCCTTTACCTTTTATCGAGACTGTCTTAGTTCCAAAGAGTGTAGATAGATATCTTTAGCAAGAAATATAATATTTCTTACAACACCCAATTCTGAATATCTCATCTCAATATCGTGCACGTAAAGTTCAATAAGAATAAGCATCGCATATCGGATCAACACTAACATTGCATTGTATTGAAAAGTGAAAAATTTATGAGTTTTCTCCTCATGCGGTTGTGAAATCGCAAATATGAATTGATCTTACGTGGAAATACACAACACACAATTGTTTTAATATACAATTGTTTTAACTAAAATATAGATAGTTTATTTATCTGTCTGTTCATTTGCATTCGATTTAGGCATGTTTTTAGGATAAGCGTTAGTTTATCAAAGTTTATTTAGGTCTCACAGCGCATCGGTTGTAATCAAATAATTGGGTAAATTTCGAAAACACATACATACATACATATGTGAGTTCCAGACAGTACTTTATATATACATATACATTATGCGTATAATACATACACAGCTATACAGATAAACAAAATTGAATCGTCTGTTCGTAATGTCAAAATAACAGCTTTTTACTAAATGCATATGGAATTATATGTATATACGGTATTTATAAGAAAAACACAATTTTTAAAATTTTTGTCTGCCTGTCTGTTTGTTCCGGCTAAACTCCGAAACGGCTGTGCCGCTTTTGACGGGACTTTCACTAGCAGGTAGTTGATGTTGTAAGGAGTAACTTCGGCTACTTTTATTTCAGTAAAAGAATTAGGGTTCCGTTCAAAACAATTATATTGTACCTAGGGACAAACCCAAGCGAAGCGAGGGTAAGTCGCTAGTATAATAATAAATAAGAATAAAATGCTGGCACCGATTTCGAAAATATTTGATTAGGTATGTATTTAATAGGTAGGCTTTAATTACTTAACCAAAGCACACCGACTTCGAAAATATTTGATTAGGTATGTATAGCAAACATTTTTCCACCCTTAGGGGTGGTATTTTTTTTTTAAATTTAAATGGGACCAATCTAGAAGTATACACTTTCAAACAACACAAAAATTGTTCAAATCGGTTAATAAATTACGGAGAGGTAACAAACATAAAAAAAATACAATCGAATTGAGAACCTCCTCTTTTTTGAAGTCGGTTGAAAACAGACAAACAGACAATTTTTTTATAACTATTGTTTTGGGGTATATGTTGTGTATATAATACGTATTACATTGTATACGTTAAAAATAAACGAAAACATCTATCCCACGGGAACCGTACATTTTTCCGGGATAAAAACTAACCTATTTGTTATTCTGATATATGACCTATATTATTGTAAAGTTTCATCAAAATCCAATTAGTAGTTTTTGTGTACTAAGCAGTATAAGTTACTATACATTTTTTACTGTCCCACCGGAACTCTTTAATTTTCCGGGATGAATATTGGCCAATTTGTTATTGTCATGTATGAACTATATTATTGTAAAGTTTTATTAAAATCCAATCAGTAGTTTTTGTGTACTAAGCTGAATAAGTTATTATAGTTTTTTAACTATCCCACGGGAACTATTTAATTTTCCGGGATATAAAGGTATCTTAGATGTTGCCCGGGGATATAAGATACCACCACGCAAAATTTCATTTAAATCGGTCCAATAGATTCGGAGATTAGCCTGTACAAACAGACAGAGAAACAAAAAATTTGAAAAAAATCTGGATTTGTTCTATTTGTCTTCTTACATCCCCTCGACTCGTTTTTTAGCATTTTTTTGCTATGTACAGACATTCGATCTCTACTGTTTTATTATAGTATAGATTACTACAGCAATTATTCTATGATCATATTTTCTTTTATTAAAGTAAATAACTTCGTCGACTCTGAGTCTCGTCTGACTTAAATGAAAGTGGTGTGTCAGTTGAATATTTGCCATTTCATTGATTGTGTTCGCACCTGTCCATGGTGACCAACTAGATATCAATACATTACATTATCAGATATGATTTCAGAGTACTTTAATTATAAAAGCTATGGGCACCATGCAATGCTACGAGTATGTAATTATGATAAGATATCTTAATGTGCTCTTGAAACCATTGAAAGTAAACTTCATGGGGAATTAACCATGTAAAAAGCTTTATTTATCTGTATTTAAATACTAAAATATTGCATGTAACATAGAATTTATATATTTATTTATTTTTTACTAGTTTTTGCTTGGCTTTAATCGCATGGAAAGTGAGACGGAGATAAAACGTCTGGCCCCATAAGGCTATGTCCTTGTCAAACATAGAAATCTGTGACAAACAAATCTTCACATTTATAATATTAATATGGATTACTGTCAATCAAAAGCCGTATCTACAAAATTGGAGAGAAAATAGAACTGACTGGGTATTCTTGAACTACCACTATAATTGATTTATGTGCGTACGTTTGTTATTCCTTCGCGTTCTAACGGCTGGACGAAATTGGATAAAATTTAGTATACAGGGAGACGCACACACTCGAGAAAGTCCAGGTTTAGTCGCTAGTAGACCACTAAAATACTTAGCACCTCAAGCTAAATTTCTAAGAAACTAATTAAATTTCTAAGAAATCTATTGTTAACTGTAACGCCGGCGTGTCCGCGGTTGTGGAAGGATTAAAATCCAATCAGTAGTTTTTGTGTACTAAGCTGTATAAGTTGCTATAGTTTTTTATCCCATTGTATTTAGTATCCCGCGGAAACTCTTTAATTTTCCGGGATTAAATGTATCTCAAATGTTTATAGGCCATCTAAGTCAATGGATGATGCGTCAACGAAACCATCAGATACTATATGTATGTTATATGTAGGATGGTAATTGACCATTATTTACTTAGCCATTAATACCGATCACAAAAACTAGGCCTATAATTATTGTCAATACTGAGAACAAAAGAGGTTTTTAATAGTTTTCATAGGTAAAAAGAATGATAACATGTTATTTTTTTCTATACAAGCATAAACAAAATTCTGAATTATTATACGGTATTAAAACTAGAACAATACATATATAGAACATACTAATGACTATATAAAACTTAGTTAACATTAACTTTGATCGAGCATCTAATCTACAATCTTTAACGCATTAAAAGTGCAAACCAAAATATAGATAACTAGTGACTCACCGTCGCTTCTCTCGGGTTCGTCCCCTAGGTTTATTTTCCCATATAAACTTTCATCCCTATTTTCACCCTCTTAAGGGAAGATTTCCGGAATAAAAAATATCCTATTTCCTTCCCAAGGTCTCTAACTATCTTCTTACTAAATTTTATCTAAATCGGTCCAGTAGTTTTTGAGTTTATTCGTTACAAATATACAAAAATACATTTTTTTCTTTTTTCTTTTATAATACTAGTGTAGATGTAGATATGAACTTACTAAGTACCCAACAGTAGCCTATTTGGTGTCCAAGTCATATGCTATCTATGTATTAAATTTCATCCAAATCTGTCCAGCCATTTTTGGGTGTCCAAGTAAAAAACATACACACATATAAATAAATAAAAACTTTCGCATTTATTCCAACCGTCTGATTAAAGCTTTTAAATACGATTCGTTCTTCTGATAGTAATAAAGCATATAACAATATGTCAGTCTATCTGTGTCCCATTGGTGACTGTAGATCGTCGCAATCGACTCATAACTCAACGATATCTGTCATTTAATGAATGAGTAAATCATGGGATTATAAGTAAATCATGGTTTATCACAAATGAAAATTATTGGATAATTTTTTAATCGTATTGATTTATGAATCATAAAGTTACTATGTCGCTTATCGCAGGTTTGATTTCGAATAGCGACAAGTTATTGTGATAGTGTGTTAGATAAGTTGAAAAATTGAGTGTTGGAATATAATTAATCAATCTCGTTCGTGTCACACCACTCTACGTGAAAAAATAGATTGGTTCACTACTTAGTGTCTATGAGACAATTCTTTCATTTCCATGTTGAGTAAAAGAATTTTTTACTTGAATAGGGCACCTAATAAATACTGTTTGTTATAAGGGAAATTCAGTTTCAAAATTACAATGCCTTTTCCTTAGAATCGTATTCGTCTTGAAAGTTTTTCCTCAATACGAATTTTGTTTAAAACGATTATTTTTTTCCATCTTCTAACGAATTTCATATTTACACGAACAAAACCCCATACATTTACATTTTTATCGGACCAGAGGACAAGACAAGGGTATTGGCTCGTATTTTTTTGCTCGAAAATCGGTATTTTCATTCAATGAGGTAATTAATGAACGTCCTTTCTACTCAATCACGGGGACTCAAATAATTCATAATGGACTAAATATATTGGAACATTAACACACAGCGCCATCTAGTTCCATGGTAAGTTACAAGGCTTGTGTTATGGATACTAAATAGTTGATACACTACACAAATATAGCTTTAAATGCGTACAAATTATGAATATAAACAGTAAACACCTATGACTGGAGTACAAACATCCGTGCTCATCACACAAATGAATGCCCCCCGCGGGACTCGAACCCACGACCGCTGGCACAGCAAGCACTATAATCTGAGTCAAACATGTCATGAAATGATGAAGATGAAGTCTAATTGTAAAATTTCCAACATTATGTCACTATAATGTCCACAGGCTACAATATAAAGCTATATTTGTTTTAAGATCATGAAACAATGCACAAAGTATATCGAGCAATTAAAAGGGCGATAAAACAAGCTGTCAACGCCGAGATGGACGCAAGCTGCTTTACGGCTAACGGTAATAAAATCATTATTTACCTTGAATCGTGTAAATACTTAACTGACATAATATTTCATATACTAACTTTAGGCTTTGGTGTTACTTATGTATTAATATTATAAATAAATTATATTTATAATTAAAAAAATATATATTATTCTTTATTATTATTTTTGATTTATAACTTGTATATAATAATTTTATTTTAATAGTTATATATTAGCTATTTAATGAAATTAATTATTTCTATTAAGAATATTAATGATCATCTAAAACATTCCGATTTGAAAAATATCACTGCCAAAGAACAATTTAATTTATAATGCAAAAAAAAATTTACTTTTTTTAGGTAAATTTATTCAATTAACGCAAAAGGCATTTGTAATTTTTCGGATTTCCATATTATATAAATCCTTTAATCAGTGGCGTAGCGTGCCTTGTCGGGGCCCCGTATAAAAATTTTTTTGGAGGCCCTTATATGGAGGTAAAGATTTTTCACAAAAGAAAAAAAATATTGTGAGAAGTAATATTTATTTATCACATAATTTACCCATTTTACAAATAAAAATCGAATTTTAAATATTCACTCTCCTTGCCTTTTTATCGGCAAACTGATTTATTAAATCATTTATGGCTGATGATGATTTTAGTTTTTCTAAAGTTTCTGCCTCTATGGACAATAGTGAGATGTCTGACAGCCGTTCTTGTCCCATCGAAGTTCTTAAGTAATTTTTTATTAGTTTTAATTTTGAAAAACTTCTTTCTGCCGTTGCGGTTGTAACTGGAAGGGTCAAGAATAAAAAGCATGCTGTGATTACCTCGGGAAAACTGGATGCAAGACTATTGAATTTTACTAGCAATAATTCAATGAGTTCTTTAATGGAATAAATTTTTTTAATTTCAGTAAGCATGTTTTTGGAGCCTTTAATTGGTCACAAAGATTAAGTGAGATGTCTTTACTGTATTTAGCAGACAGTTTTCCGGAAGCGTTTAATATCTCTTCGCTTGAAGAAGATAGGAGTTTCTCCGGTTGTAATATTTCGAATATACTACTCAGGTTGCAAAGGCTCTGAAATCTTTCTTTAGTTTGAGAAATTAATATATCTAAACAGCAATAGTATACATTGACTTTGAAATAGGATTCCGGGTCGGAAATTCTCTCATCTTGTGATAACTCATCAAAAAAACGCTTCGTTATCTTTCGCCTACTGTTTTTAAAAACAGTTGTTACCCCCCACTTTTTTACTAAATCTTTGGATTCATTTAGCAAACTATTAAATGAATTCTGATTTCTTAATTGGCACAGTCTATTTAAAAGATTACTTAATAAAATACTAGATTTCTGTAAGTCATTATTATCATGCTGTAGAGCTTTAGAAACAGGATTAATAATTTCAAATAGTGAAGAAAAAAATGTAACGAGCACTAAGAAATCAAAACTCTCTAAAATATTAATTATACTTTTACATTCTTCACGTTCATCTTTTTTATTTGAAATTAAATTTAGTTGGTACAAAGTTTTCATGATTAGTAAAAAAATTTTCTTTACTGCTAATAAAGCGTCGTTCCTAGAAGACCATCTGGTAGGACATACCTTTTTAAGGGTAATCAAATATTTTTCAGATGAATCGTCACTTAGCATAGCCCAGCGTTTTATACTATTGCCAAAAAGTATATATTTTTTCTAAATTATCGAAAAAAGTCGATACTTCACGAACATGTCTCGCAGCATCGTTCAAAACCAAGTTTAAAGCGTGCGCAGCACAATGAACATAATCGGCATTTGGAGCATGCTCTTTTATTAGGGTTTGTAATCCTCCATACACACCCGACATAACATTTGCTCCATCGTATCCCTGTCCTCTACATTTAGTCAAATCAATTCCATATTCTTTAGTCAAATTTAAAATGACAGTTTTCAGACCTGCAGCACTGCAATCGGTTACTGCTATGAATCCTAAAAAGGACTCACAGATTTTTATTTCTTTATGCACATTATCATCATTTTCTGTAACCGAGATATATCGAAAAACTACAGATAGTTGGTCAATTTTTGACAAGTCTTGTGTTGTATCCAGAATTATTGTCAGAAATGGAGCTTTTTTAATTTCTGAGATAATACTGTTCCTAACGTTAGTACCAAGCAAACTAATAATTTCGTTTTGAATCGTAGGGCTTAAATAATTTATTTCACCTTTCGGTTTTAGAAAAAGTTCTTTTAAAGTTGCATCATAGTTAGATAGCAGACGTGAAATTGCCATAAAATTGCCAGAATCAGAATCATGCCCCCTCAAAGGTAGATTACAAGATACTAAAGTAATTATAACATTAATTATACGATGCAGTACATCTCTCCAGAATGTAATTTTACTATCGATTTCACTTTTCAATAGAGTATCGATGGTATTTCCTTGCAACCAATTATTATAAGAGAGTGAGGCACTAATATGCTGCTGTGACTTTTCATGGTCAACAATAGTTTGTGTGAAATTGCTTCTAACCGAAACACCGTTAACCCAAGCAGAGGAGTACGATTTGTTTTGACGATCTGCTAATAACCAACAGAAGTGACAGTACGGTTTGTTTAAAACGTTAGAATAACATAACCATGGTCTTATAATTTTTATGCCTGCTTGATTGAAATATGAATAATAATAAGCTGAAAAAGGTCGGTTATTTTCTGAAACTTTTGGAAATGGTCCTTGTGGTTTAAATGGACCCAATTTAAAAATTATTTTTCGTTCGCATTCAGTTAAATTGTCACCAAAATTTCCTCTATCTGATGAAATTATATTACAATCTGCATTATCTGCAGATATATCAGAATCGTTGACTTGGGGTTCCTCGATTTCTGGATGGACATCCGATAAAGTATGTGCTTGGCTTTCTTCTATTTCCGGATGGATATGTGACGAAGAACATGCTTCAGAAGAATCTAAAAATAAACGAGTAATTGTTAAAAAATAAATACGAATGCTTTGATACTAAACTAAAAAGAGTTATATATAAATAAATAACGTTACTAAGGGTCACAGTTAGAGAGTGTTCAGTTCAGACGCACACAGATTCTACGCGGATTGTGCTCGTACCTATTAGTAGATACAAAATCACCTGCAGCCCGTCCGTGCATTACTATACACCTGCGTGCTATTTAAACGCAGCGCGTAATGTAGTGGCCATACAAAACGAGAACCCGAAAGCGAGTCTGCACATCTGAAGTTCTCAACACGCAATTAACGATACGATACGGACTGATAAACAAACAACAAAACAAATCGATCCTATAGATAAGTTAGAATTTTGTTTTTTTTAATCAAGGCACGGAACCCTAAAAACAGTATAATTGTGAAAATCGAGGGGGGAGACAACTTTTTGTGACGGACAGATGGACAGACCGAAATTAAAAGATTTCCTTGTTTATCACTACGGGCCCCTAATAAATGGGTTGGGTAGTAGTGTAGTACTTACCTTTCCAATCTAAATCACTCACAGTATCTTGTCTCTGAAAAAATGAAGAAATTTTGGGCACTTTTTTTATAACCTCGTCCCTTTTCTGTTTAATTTTTCTTTTCTCAGCGCCGCTGGGATAATCTCTTTTCCTTTCACTCATTTCTTTTACAAATCGTTACTAATACTGCTAAACCAGAAGAACAATATTGTTTGTACTGAATTACAATGTAATGCACATTTATATAAAGCGCGTAAATAAACAGTGCACTGCACTCCGTGGTTTAACATCCAATGCAAAGTACAACAACGTACACGTACATCGCGATATCGATGAAGGATTCCCGGGGATTCCCCGCTGAGTTGAAGATGAAGTAAGTAAAACGGGGAAGTCCCGCAGCCCGCCATAACGATGTAGTGTTGCCAACTTTTGAACGCACGCTTAAGGCGGGAAAAAAAGGAATTGCTTTATAGAATTTTGTCATTTGTAAAATAAAATAAATTAGAAAGTTTTTATTCTTTTTCCTTACACACTTTGGGGGCCCCCGTGGCCCGGGGGCCCCGTATAATTGATACGGCAAATACGGCGGTAGCTACGCCCCTGCCTTTAATGGCAGAACATCCCCTAGGAACCTTATACATATTATGTAAAAAATAATTTTATATCTAGTTTAATGTGCATAAACTTTATTATGCGTTATTCAACGATAGTGTAATATTCTCTAAGGTAACAAAATTAGAATCGTTTTAGTTATTAGGAGAAAAGAGATTTCTAAGAAACAAATAAACAAATTTTACAACAATCTTATGGAGTAAAATGTAAATTCTCCTTTTACAAAAACAAAATTTGTTTCTCTTGAATTTTTGGAACAAAACAATCTCAACGTTATTGGAACCAAATGAAAATGGTAATAAATTTTTAGTGCGGAGTAAAATTTTCATCTTTAGTCGAACTTAAAAGAGACAAGCGACAATCAGTGGCATTAATCGGAAAATTTTAGAGTTCTGGAACGTTGTTTAGTTACTTATAAAGCCACAAACGAATTTCATTTTGAAAAGCGTTGAGCTTCACAAACTAGTCTGCAACTGCAGTAGTTTATTATTGATAGATATAGTAAGCTATATAGTAGAGTGGTAGCCTAGTGGCAACGCTCTCGATTGGGAAACCGAGCGAAGCGGGTTCAAATCCCGGGTCTCGCACCTCTGATAATTTGATGTGCGAATCATTTCTAACATAATTACCACTTGTCTTAACGGTGAAGGAAAACATCGTGAGGAAACCTGCATGTCTGAGAGAACCTAGAAAGTTTTCGAAAGACATGTGAAGTCCGCCAACCCGCACTTAGCCAGCGTGATGGACTATGGCCTGATCCCCGTTGTATTGGAGGGAGGCCCGTGACCAGCAGTGGGACGTTAAAAAGGACTCAATACAGATATAGTAAAAGCTTATTTAGAAACTTTCATGTATATACAGATTTAAACATGTATATAATAAATGTATGTATATATTTACTTGTTACATAATAATCTCTAAAACTATTTAATCACTTTATAGTTTTTTTAGTCGTCATGTTTCTATTTTTTACATTATTAGGCTTATTTTGCTTTATTATATATTTTAGAAAAAAAAACACAATTTTTCTATCTTCTCTGAAAAACCACCACCACAATATACTACCTAGTCTATCTAGACATATAATAAAATTGTAACTAAGCCGAATCTGTATAATAAATATTTTTTGGAAAATCTTATTGAAATAGACATTATTATCGATACAGAGTTTGTCTGTCTGTCTGTTACCGCATCACAGAAAAACCACTGGAGGGATTTCGATGAAATTTGGTATGATGATAGCTCCGGGTTGGCATATAGAATACTTTTTACTGCGGGAAAATATCTCATCTCTGAGAAATCTATACTAAACGTTGAAACGTAACTAGGGACTCACCCTCGCTCGGTGAGTCGCTAGTACAATATAATATGATCAATAAATCAAAATATACCTAAATACGTAATCTATTTATATATTGCCTAATAGAAAAACGTAGACACAGCTTTTACACAAAAAGCTACAATCATCATTCCAGATCATTAGCTCAAGACTGAGGCAACCTGTATGCGTCTGTATGAGATGACATTGAAAAATGGTCGCATTCAAATACACGGATCACGGAAACGGATATCATTTGAAATATGGTCACAAACGATTGAATACCATCGAACGGCCGTCGATTAAACGTTACGAGTTCGGGTGTCGATGCTTTGTATTCTTTACTGAGAGATAGAGTTCTATACGTTTGTATCACACATGAATATGAATTTACCGAACCAAATACAAACTGTTTATTTAGTTTGTTTATTATTGTATACTAGCATTGCCCGCGGCTCTGCCTGCGTTCTGACGACCAAAAACCAAATTCTTAGGTTTTACATATAAGTATACTCTTGCAGTCGTTGCAGTTTTTGTATTTTTTTCTCAGAAATGAGACATTTTCCCGCGGTAAAAAGTATCCTATATGTTGAACCCGGATAACCAGCTATCTATCACCATACCAAATTTCATCAAAATCCCTCTAGTGCTTTTTCTGTGATGCGGTAACAGACAGACAGACAGACAAAAATTCTAAAAACTATAGATTCGGCCTTTGTATCGATAATAATGTCTATTTCAATTAGAATTTCCAAAAAATATTTATTGTACAGATTCGGCTTACTTACAATTTTATTATACATACATATATATATACTAGCGACTCACCCTCGCTCCGTTCGGGTTCGTCCCTGGGGTGGGGTCTGGGAGGACCACCCTTATCCTTATCACTTAGGGGTATGGAAAATAGATAGTAGCCGATCCTCAGACCTACTGAATACGCATATAAAAATTGGTAAAAATCGGTAAAGCCGTTTCGGAGGAGTACGGTAACAAACATTGTGACATGGAAATTTTATATATAAGATATATATATGTATTTATATTAATAAGATAATATATATATATATATATATATATATATATATATATATATATATATATATATATATATATATCTATACTAATATTATAAAGAGGTAAAGTTTGTGATCTTGTGAGTTTGTGGGTTTGTGAGTTTGTGAGTTTGTGACGTTGTAGGGGGTAATCTCTGGATCTACTGAACCGATTTACAAAATTCTTTTACCAATAGAAAGCCACGTTCCATGAACGAATTAACCACTGGACTAGACATAAAAGCGGACGTACCTTTATTGGTCTTCTCAGTAACCAGGAGATTTTAGGCTTGGTCGTTTGTTTTTTGCGTCAGTCTCGAGCACTTATTTGTCAACAAAACATCTCCCAAAAATGACTAAATGTTCTGTTAAATGATGTAAAAACTATAACGGCGGAAGCAGCAGTATTTCTTTTCACTTGTAAATACATTATTTTATTACATTTATTGTTATTTATCACACAATTTAATTAAATGTAAAATAAAATGTCATATTATCCAACTATGTTAAATATAGTCGATATTTCTATGTATTGTTGACATCTGACAACCATCATAAAATCCCTGGATTATACCATTCAGAACAAATGACTAAACTGTCGAGTGAGTCCATTTGACATCGACTAGTGCTTGATAATGTCGAAAAATATATCGATATTTGACGAAATTACTAAACGAATTGTGTTATTTGTACAGTACAATAACATAAAATACTTTTACCACAGTATCCTACAATCTGATGACAATAAATTTATAAAAATATTTTCTAAATCAAATAAAAATATAAATGCAAAAATTATAATTAGTATGTGTACTTAATTTTTTATTTTATTCCACATTTATATACTTTGGAATATTATTCCATTGTAATAATAATAAAGATCATTTTAATTCAACACATAAATTACACAAAATCAAACAATAATGTTTTAGCACTAAACTTCTGGGTTGGCGATTTGTAATAAAACACTTTACCACTTGCACTAATTATTTTACTTTCACGATCCAACACTCACTTTAATTTGCAATCTCTTTTTCTTTTTCCTAATTTCACAAATGTTTATTAAGAACTGAGCAATAGTAGGACAGTGTCACATTTTTATAACTACCCGAGACAATCAATTGCCAATTAAAATAGTTCAATAACAGAATCAACAAAATCACTTTATTTAATTAAATTAGCTTAATATTTTTTTAATCTTTACAAAATAATATTTATTATATATTAATGGAATATATACCCGATATTCATTTGTTCATTAACATTATTACAGGCCAGCAGAATGTTGCCATCATGAACGAATTAGAGACTGGACCTGACATAAAATACAAATGTATGAAAACTAGTTCAACCAAGTGACGCATAACGCACACAAAGATTTTATTACATTATTATAAACACTGATACACAATACAATATTTCTAGTGCTTGAACGTAATCGATAAAATACATATATCGATGAACCAATGAATGACATTTTAGACATTGGTTAGCATAGTCATCATATTTTACATCTTTTAATTTATTCTTCTTCTTTTAATTTTAATAAATTAAAATAAATGAATTAAAGAGGCAATAATAATGTGTCAAATAATAATTATTTTTTAATTTGATTTATATAAATACGATGGCATTGATGGCAACATTCTGTTGGCCTATAATAATGTTAATGAACAAATGAATATCGGGTATATATTCCATTAATATATAATAAATATTATTTTGTAAAGATTAAAAAAAATATTAAGCTAATTTAATTAAATAAAGTGATTTTGTTGATTCTGTTATTGAACTATTTTAATTGGCAATTGATTGTCTCGGGTAGTTATAAAAATGTGACACTGTCCTACTATTGCTCAGTTCTTAATAAACATTTGTGAAATTAGGAAAAAGAAAAAGAGATTGCAAATTAAAGTGAGTGTTGGATCGTGAAAGTAAAATAATTAGTGCAAGTGGTAAAGTGTTTTATTACAAATCGCCAACCCAGAAGTTTAGTGCTAAAACATTATTGTTTGATTTTCTGTGATTTATGTGTTGAAATAAAATGATCTTTATTATTATTACAATGGAATAATATTCCAAAGTATATAAATGTGGAATAAAATAAAATAAAAAATTAAGTACACATACTAATTATAATTTTTGCATTTATATTTTATTTGATTTAGAAAATATTTTTATAAATTTATTGTCATCAGATTGTAGGATACTGTGGTAAGAGTATTTTATGTTATTGTACTGTACAAATAACACAATTCGTTTAGTAATTTCGTCAAATATCGATATATTTTTCGACATTGTCAAGCACTAGTCGATGTCAAATGGACTCACTCGACAGTTTAGTCATTTGTTCTGAATGGTATAATCCAGGGATTTTATGATGGTTGTCAGATGTCAACAATACATAGAAATATCGACTATATTTAACATAGTTGGATAATATGACATTTTATTTTACATTTCATTAAATTGTGTGATAAATAACAATAAATGTAATAAAATAATGTATTTACAAGTGAAAAGAAATACTGCTGCTTCCGCCGTTATGGTTTTTACATCATTTAACAGAACATTTAGTCATTTTTGGTAGATGTTTTGTTGACAAATAAGTGCTTGAGACTGACGCAAAAAACAAACGACCAAGCCTAAAATCTCCTGGTTACTGAGAAGACCGATAAAGGTACGTCCGCTTATATGTCTAGTCCAGTGGTTAATTCGTTCATGGTTGCCATCAATGCCATCGTATTTATATAAATCAAATTAAAAAATAATTATTATTTGACACATTATTATTGCCTCTTTAATTCATTTATTTTAATTTATTAAAATTAAAAGAAGAAGAATAAATTAAAAAATGTAAAATATGATGACTATGCTAACCAATGTCTAAAATGTCATTCATTGGTTCATCGATATATGTATTTTATCGATTACGTTCAAGCACTAGAAATATTGTATTGTGTATCAGTGTTTATAATAATGTAATAAAATCTTTGTGTGCGTTATGCGTCACTTGGTTGAACTAGTTTTCATACATTTGTATTTTATGTCAGGTCCAGTCTCTAATTCGTTCATGCCACGTTCTTTCTGAGTGTCATAGGCTATATATTAACCCGAAAAATGAAAAGGCTTTTTCGTGGTAGTCGGATTTGCAAAGTAAGTCGGAGAAAAAACGGTCGAACGAAAACATTTCTTACGAACGCTGCCTTAACGATGAGAGATATATGATTATGTTCTAGAGAAAAGTTGTAGAGCTTAATAATGCCTACAAAAAAGTCCGCGACTGCATATGTCTAACTTTTATATTTAAGTCACAAAAAGTAGTTTTTTATATTACAAAAATAAATTAAATCGGTAGGTCATGTTTATTGGCCATATTATCAACAATTATGAATTCTTATCAAAATAAGTAAATTTAACGTCTAAAATATTTAAAACAAAAGACTTTTCCCTTTTACTGCTTATAATTTGGACAAATGGTTAAAGAAATAATACAACATATTCGTAGGTATGGACGACCCCGAGCGAGCTGTTTGTCTGTTTTTCTGTTTGTACGGGCTAATCTCCGATTCTATTGGACCGATTTAAATGAAATTTTGCATGGTGGTACCTTATATCCCCGTGCAACATCTTAGATACTTTTCATCCCGGATAATTAAAGAGTTCCCGTGGGATAGTTAAAAAACTATAACAATTTATACAGCTTAGTACACAAAAACTACTGATTGGATTTTAATGAAACTTTACAATAATATAGCTCATACATGACAAAAACAAATCAGCTACTTTTCAACTCGAAAAATTAAAGAGTTTTCGTGAGATAGTTAAAAAACTATAGTAACTTATACAGCTTAGTACACAACAACTTATTCACCTAATTTAGTAAAATTTGGCACGCTGATACCTTATATTGCTGGTCAAACAACAGGTTACTTTTCATCCCGGAAAAATGAACAGTTCCCGTGGGATAGATCTGTTTGTGCTTTTCCAGAGGTGAACCCGAGCGAAGCGAGGGTGAGCCGCTAGTATATTATATTTTTATCTAATGTATACAAGTAACTTAAAGAACAAACTTCGCTTGGCCTTTTTTCGAAAAGATATAAAAATGGCAAAAAGACACCTATATAGATATAATTAAAAACCTTATCTAAATACAAAATTTGATCCAAGAACAATCTATTGTTACGTTACAAAAATTATATTATCTGAACATACTTTCAATACTATAAAAAGATCGTTAAAATTCCAACCAAACTTAACTCTTTAGCGCCTCAAATTAATGTCATTGTAAGACAAATTGCATGAGCTTTGCTAACAAAAAGTTTGATGACACATGAAACTTTTTCACATTATATTGTACGTAATATTAGCTTTAAACATACATTAAGTAGCTAGTGCTTTATTTTTTGAGGGAAGACCTTTAATGTCGAAAACTTGGTTGAACTTAACCCTAGAAAGTATTACTTTTTGTAATTACTTTTAAAAGAAATCTTATTTATATTATGTAATATATTCCTACATTGTAATAAATCTATACATATAATAAAATTGTAACAAAGCCGAATCTGTACATTAAATATTTTTTGGAAAATCTTATTGCAATAGACATTATTATCGATACAGAGACCGAATCTATAGTTTTTAGAATTTTTGTCTGTCTGTCTGTCTGTCTGTTACCGCATCACGGAAAAACCACTGGAGGGATTTTGATGAAATTTGGTATGATGGTAGCTGGCTATCCGGGTCAACATATAGGATACTTTTTACTGCGGGAAAATATCTCATTTCTGAAAAAAAATACAAAAACTGCAATGTAAGGGTATACTAATATGTAAAACCTAAGAATTTGGTTTTTGCTCATCTGAACGCGGGCGGAGCCGCGGGCAATGCTAGTCTATACATATAATGAAATTCTACCTGAGCCGAATCTGTACATTAAAAAAATATACGTTTGGAAAATCTTATTGAAATAGTCATTATTATCGATACAGAGGCCGAATCTATAGTATTTGGAATTTTTGTCTGTCTGTCTGGGAACGCATCACAAAAACCACTGAACAGAATTTGACGAAATTTTGTATGATGATATCTGGTTATCCGAGTCAACATATAGAATACTTTTTACTGCGGGAAAATATCTCATCTCTGAGAAATCTATACTAATTTTTATAAAACGTACCTAGGGACGAAACCAAGCAGCGCCAGGGTGAGTCAATAGTAGGTAATAAAAATGCAAAAAAAATTATCCAAATCGGGCTTACAGTTACAGAGATTAGCGAGTTAATAACAAAAATACAAAATTTATCTATTTGGACTATTATAAATGTGAAAGTTTGTATGTGTGTATGTTTGTTCTTTACACTGAAACGGGAGGACAGATTTGGATGAAATTTAGTTTTAATACACAATTACACCTGGAGTGGAACATATGTATATAGACAACAAGTAAAATATATAGACAAGTTAATGAATAAACATAAATAGTTAAATACATATTTAAATTTACATATCTGCTAAAATAGAAAAAAATCCTTACAAATATTTAAAAAAAAATACGTTTATGTATAGAAATTATAAAGTTAATCATTTTAAGATTAGTTAGTAGTTTAATGTGAAGAAGCAGATGCACTCTCCTGGAAATAATTCTGCCGCTTTCCATGTCTGGAGTAACACGTTTGGCTAACAATAGGCACCTAAGGACGCATCTGAGCGGATGGTAAGTACACATATTTGTTGGACAAATTCACCGAATTTCGTTCTGTTATTATGGAACGAATATATAATATACTAGCGACTCACCCTCGCTCCGCTCGGGTTCGTCCCTGGGGTGGGGTCTGGGAGGACCACCCTTATCCTTATCACTTAGGGGTATGGAAAATAGATAGTAGCCGATTCTCAGACCTACTGAATACGCATATAAAATTTGGTAAAAATCGGTAAAGCCGTTTCGGAGGAGTACGGTAACAAACATTGTGACATGGAAATTTTATATATAAGATTATAAAAAAAAACGACTGCATAAAAGCTGGAAGGAATAACGAATTATACAGTCGGAGACATACACGTTTCATCCTTGCCACAAGATATAGGTATGCACAAGACCGCATAATGTTTTTTTTATTTTTTCGTCAATTTTTTTGCATCTTTTTAGTTAGCTTTTATGCAGTCGGGAATTTTATTCTAGTAATATATATTTTTTACAGCTTTTTATTTTTTGCCCATTAGATATTTGAAGTTATATTTAGCAATCTTTTATCCTAAATTACTTTAAAACATATAAGTTGTGTATATTTTTGTGATTGCCTCTTAAAAACCTTTATTTTGAGACCCCACTCGATTGATGTGGAAGATTTTATTAAAGACACAAATTAGCGCCTGAAATCCGCCCTTTTAATTTTTAACTATTTTTATATAACCTATGATACTCGCGTTATCAAGGCGAATTTAACGACGTATGAATCATCAAAATCTGCCCATGCCTTTAGTCCCTACATTGCCACATAGTAACAAACATACATACATACATAGACTGATAAACACATTAGCTTCCTTTTTGTTGCGCAGTCGGCTAAAAATACAAATTATTAACTCGATCATGTTATAAATTAGTAAATACTACGAATCCATTCAGAAAAATACACATGTTTGCTTTAAAAGAAATGAAAGTTGTGGAAACAAGTTAATAAATATAAAAATGTAAGTAGGTGTCAAATCTCTGTAGGCGGCGACTAATCTCGTTAAGTGTCGAGATTGCACCGCTCTCCTTCGAATTACAACTGCTATCTAAAACTGGACTTTTTATGTTATGGTTAATTTTAAATATTATTGTAACTATGATGTTTGGTAAGTTATTCATTATATTTATTTTTTCTGTAAAAAAGGTGTTTTCAGATGAAAGTTTTCTTTTCTAATCATGTTGCTTACTTGTGGAAACTTAGTAGCTAAGTATGTGTATTTTTTTATTGTCATCTATACATATAATAAAATTGTATCTAAGCCGAATCTGTACATTAAATATTTTTTGGAAAATCTTATTGAAATAGACATTATTATCGATACAGAGTCCGAATCTATAGTTTTTAGAATTTTTGTTTATCTGTCTGTCCGTCTGTCTGTCTGTCTGTCTGCTATCACATCATAGAAAACCCACTGGAGGGATTTTGATGAAATTTGGTATGGTGATAGCTGGTTATCCGGGTTAACATATAGGATACTTTTTACCTCAAGAAAATATCTCATTTCTGAGAAAAAATACAAAAACTGCATTGTAAGAGTATAATATTATGTAAAAAGTAAGAATATGGTTTTTGATCAAGTGAACGCGGGCGGAGCCTCGGCCAATGCTAGTTAATTATAAGACCTTGTAAAAATATTATGATGATAAAGAATCTATAATAATTTAGTAAGCATATTAATATACAGTACCTATATTAATGTTGAATACCGTTAAACCAAACATATTGCGATCACATTCGTATAGAGGTAGATATGTATAAATACGTAGATATGTATATTGTGTTTATAAAAATAATATCGTATCGAGCGCACGTAATAAAAATATATTTTCTACTAAAACGAAATGGTCCGATTTTATTTTTCTTATATATTATCCAAAAAATACAATATTTTACAACTAATAAAATTAAGTATGTTATTTTTCATTCAGATCAAATATTATATATCAATTCCGATATTCCTAACATATTTTTGCTACTTATTACAGGTACAATTTAAAAAAAAATTGCAATGGTCCTTGCGCAAAATTTTATGATATTAAAACCAGTAAGCTATGACCGTCTTTCAGTCAGTCAGGTTTTTTTAATTAAGTAAATTAAAAATGAAATATGAACTCGATTGGGAGATTGATTGTTTATTGGGATTTTTTAACGAAAAATGAAGAACGCCATATATTAAGCAAAGTTAAAATATAAATTTTTGCTGTAACATACAGGATGTTTCGTTTTGCCTAGACCAGGATGATCACCTATAAATTATCGCCTACTCTCCCCAATAGAACAATACTTAATTTTTCACTGAAAAAATCTAAACCGTATTCCATACAATTACAATAATACATATAAATGAATAAATTTATAATTTTTTTTACCATTAATATTCTTTAAAAAGTTCAAATGTAAATCAAATATTGCTTGTAAATATAAATAGCAAATATACTTAATTGAATTTTTTTTCTAACACGCGTTAGAATAACAAAAGCGACCTATGTCAAGCGAGTGACATGTATCGCCCAGTGCTATATAATTATTTTATGATCTCGTTCTTCAAAATGATATTTTTCTTTATTATTTTACCACTATTTAAAATATATTTAACCACTATTTAAATGTTACTAACATTATTACACAACCAATTATAATCTATACATATAATAAAATTGTGACTAAGCCGAATCTGTACATTCTTCTTTTTTTGGACAATCTTATTGAAATAGACATTATTAACGATACAGAGGCCGAATCTATAGTTTTTAGAATTTTTGTCTGTCTGTCTGTCTGTTACCGCATCACAGAAAAACCACTGGAGGGATTTTTATGAAATTTGGTATGATGATAGCTGGTTATCCGGGTCAACATATAGGATACTTTTTACCGCGAGAAAATATCTCATTTCTGAGAAAAAATAAAAAAACTGCAATGTAAGAGTATACTAATATGTAAAACCTAAGAATTTGGTTTTTGGTCATCTGAACGCGGGCGGAGCCGCGGGCAATGCTAGTACAGGAATAAGAATTATATCTTATGTCTCTCTAATCCAAAACACTGTGCTTGTGTAGATTTGATTTGGAATAATAAGGAATTCAACATTCGTATATTTTAAATTCTCCATTTTATTATTATAATATAAGATTAAAACAGGAAAAATAATTAATTAATCTAGAATAATATTAAAATTGTAATAAAAAAGTAAAACGTTGCTTATACTGTTTTAATCAGATCAAGACCTACGCTATAAATTTTATCAGAATAGACCCTTTTTCCAGTGTCCATGTTTAGCATTAATAATAATATGCAAAAAAAATTTTTTACACTAAATATATTTAATTATTTCCAAATAATTATAATTTTATGTTATATAATAGAACAACATTAATTTAAATAACATTTAAATTAATTTTCAATTGGAATTTTAAAACGTGAGAGAAAAGTGTCCACGTATTTCTCTACTCTCCTCTCTATCTATACACATAAATAATATTGAAGTGTTTGTAATGTCAAAATAATAACTTTTTACTAAATTAATATGAAATTATATATAGTACTCATAAGAAAAATACAATTCTTAAAATTTTTGCCTGTCTCTCTCTGTCGGTCTGTCTGTCTGTTTATTTCGGTTAATCTCCGACACTGCTGGACTGATTTTGACAGGACTTTCACTAGCAGATTGCTGATGCTATAAAGACTCACTAAGGCTAATTTTATTTTAGTAAAAAAATTAGGGTTCAGCGCAAAAAATACGTAACCTAGGGATGCGCCCCAGATGCGACTGAGCGAAGCAAGGCTAATTCCGTAACTACGTTTAATAATAGTAAAACGTAAGTGGAATTGCGAGCAAAAGTTATATATTATATATATATATATATACGTTTGGCTCAGTTTGTAGTGACCCTACTTGATGTGCCAGCGGTCGCGGGTTCGAGTCCCGCTGGGGGCATTCATTTGTGTAATGAGCACGAATGTTTGTGCTCCAGTCATGGGTGTTTATATTTATAGTATGCATTTAGTTAAAGTTATATGTATCAACTATCTGGCATCCATAACACAAACCTCGTAGCGTACCATGGAACTAGATGGTGCTGTGTGTTAATGTCCGTACATATTTATTATTTATATTTATATATATATATATATATATATATATATATATATATATATATATATATACATATATATATATATATAAAACAGCTAAGTACAGTTACTAATTTATTTTCAAATAAAACAACACTATATCGCCTTAAATTTTGTACAATAATTTAGATTACCAACAATAAATGTAGTAATTAAATCAAAGAATAAGCATCGCTATACCTTTTTACTGTTGTTTGATGGCGAGTCGTAAACTAATAAATATTTTGTCGAGATCGCGGTGAAACATTAAGTTGTAAACGTAAACCGTCTGTGCTTTAACACGTTTTATTTTACTATATTGTTTCTTAGGGCGCGTTTATGTGATGAATTTGCAATAAAAACGATGCTTAAACTTAAAATAAAATATTTTATAAGTATTATAGATACGATACGAGCGAAATGAACTTGTTAAAATTACTATGTATTCTTAAACAAAATTATATATATTTTTTAATGCAGACTAACATCGATAATACAGAGAAAAATGTGGGCAAAGGTGTACTTATCTCTAGAAGAGATCTCTTCCAGCCAACCTATGGAAGTGAGAAATAGTTTTATATGACGGGACTAAAAGAGTGCAATTGAAAATAATTTTTTTTTTGTTCAACTTATACTGCCTTTCTAATCTGTATGAGGTTAAATTGTATAAGCTTAGCAAAAATCCCATAAATATTATAAAACAAAAAACCTTTAAAACTATTTTTTCGCGGTTCCTATTATACTTTTTTGTTTCTGTCGATTCGCGTCGTAAAAACGATAAGATCGGAAAATATATTTACAATTTTTACTTTTACTTTTTATTATACTTAATATTTATTCATATATTTTACTTTAAAATATTAAATACTCGCGTAAATCTAAGAAAAAACAGGTATATATTTATATATTTTACTTTAAAATATTAAATATTCGCGTCAATCTAAGAAAAACCATATATATTTACTGCTGATATATAACCCTAATACAGATGTGAAATCAACCTAAGCTTTCTGATACTTATTTGATTTTACAGCAGTTAAGTTTTGACGGCCTTTCTGCTTAGCGATATTACTTACTTTAACTAAGAAGAATAAAAAACCCGCCAGAAAAACGGTGACCTTTTTTTTTTTTTTAACGTTGGAAAATGCATTTACGCACGACGTGTGGGACTCACCGGCGTAATACAGCCAGTACTACCCACTAAAACCCAACAAAACCTTCCCCCGTCTTAATGGGGCGTCGCAGGATCGCTTACGCATTCAACTACGACGCCCCGACGGCAGGTCTGCCGAAGCAGACCACCACAACCATGGGGTTGCTCCAAGGTCCACTCTGCTATCAGAGAAGTACCAGGAGCAACCCGCATACACTGCCCCCCGAAGAGGGGCACCTCCCACCGCCCACCGAAGTGGGCCACCTCCCTGTGCGTTTCTTGGCTTCGCGCCCGGTTGGGTTGCCGGGCACTACTGAGCCCCCCCACCACGACAAGGTGAACGCACGTTGGGGGGGGAGAAAAACTGTGACCTGGTGTAACATAATATAATTTAATCAAATTTCACATTTAGTTTATTAGTTTATAAATGTGTCTTTTCTTCGTTCTGCTCCGTGTTCTGTTCCACTCGCGCTTAGACTGCAAAAATCCCTAAAAGGATAGGTTTCATACAAACTTTTATCTTCTATTTTACCCCCTTATGAATGAATTTCGAAAAATTCCAAAACACGTATTTATTTAATTTTATTGAAAAGCATTAATACAAAGTTTCAAGTAATTCTGATCATAAATATTTGTTTGGGTTGTATTATAACGTATTATCCCGTGGGAATGAGATTATCCCACGCGGTAAAAAGTAACCTATGTCACTCTCCAGTCCTCCAAAAATCTCCACACAAAAAAAAAATCGTGTCAATCCGTCCCTCTGTATTGTATCACGTGAAAGAAGGACAAACAAACAAACACACTTTCACATTTATAATATTAATTATGGATATGTGAAATATAAACATGATATGTGAAATACGCGCGCGAAGCCGCGGGAAAACACTATTTAATAATAATAAAGCCCAGATCAGTCCACATATCTCCAGCATTTATTTTTATCAAGAGTTGTTCAGAACAAAAGGAAAATAAAAATAGCAGCTTCTTTCGACTTTAAAATATTAAACTCGAGAAGTTCAGAAAACTTTTAAAAATCAGTACAGCAATGTTTTCACAAACTATATTATAACAAAGTATAAGGTTGGAACTACGAAGTAGATTTTATTAACCGTATAAATCCAATAAAAGTTTCACTGGACACTGTTAAGCTTTAAACTAAGAAATCAGTCTAATTTTACAAGGGTCCTTAGAAAACTTCCTCATATTTACGACTTGGGATTTTTGGGTCTGTAAAGGAACGGTCGAAATTTGTTTACCGAAATAAATTGCTTACGTATAAACCTGTATCTTTTACTTTCTGTAAAAATTGAGTTAGAACAAAAGTTTAAAATGATTCTATACTATATAAAAAACTAGCAACTCACCCTAGCTTTACGTTTTAACGCTTAGTTAAGATTTCTCAGAGATGAGATATTTTCCTGCACTAAAAATATTCTATATGTTGACCCGAATAACCAGCTATGGTCATACCAAATTTCATCAAAATCTGTCCAATGGTTTTCTCGTAATGCGTTCCCAGATAGACAGACAGACAGACAAAAATTTAAAAACTATAGTTTCGGCCTCTGTGTTGATAATGATGACTATTTCAATAAGATTTTCAAAAAAAACTTATATACAGATTCGTCACAGTTAGAATTTTATTATAAGTATACCTAGATAATTATTATTTCAGCGTTAACATAAATAGAAAATGAAGTCGATATTTATAGAAGTGATAAGAAAAATAACTAACCTTTTGTAAAATATATGCTTCGTTTTTCTTAAAATCCTTACACATAAATGGCAATACCCGGTGAACATCTGTTTGTAGGTACGTACATACATATGTGAGCTGTATTTGAAAACTACGAAACAAATTTAGATATAATTTTTACTTTTATCCTCCAGAAAAATTTTCGGAGCCCTTGTTATAAATGTATGAATGAGTCTAGGCAGAAAAATCTTTTGATCTACGATAAATAAATGAAAACAATCTATTGTACATATGTAGTATATGTACTATGATAGTTTATAAAAATAGTTAAAAAATACAATTCCACAGACCACATCTAATACATTTTTATCAAAGTATTTTTTTTCTCTAAGCAATGTTTAGGTGGTTATTTAAACTATCAAGTATTTTAAATAAAATTATCTTTTCGGATTTATTCGCGAATTTATTTTGATTTTTGGTTCCCGACGTTTGTAGTCAGTCTCTCCAGTGACCATGATTGCTGTAAAGCATTCGAAACGTCGGGAACCAAAAAAAAAAAGATAGTTTTATTTAAAATGTCAAGTATTCGCATAAATCTAATAAAGTATTATATCAAGTATTTATTAGAATATTTTATTTTATTTATTTTCGCGCAAACACAAATTCACTTTCTACTCCTGTCACTCTCATACTCTAGCGGGACGACTGCTCGACACGACCAGTGAGAGTTAAGGCGCAGGACCGACGCCTTTACGTGCTCTCCGAGGCACGGGGTGAAACCCCGCTAACATCCCAATTCCGGGCTGTTAGTGAGGCTTACTAAAACTTGGCCCGATCTGGGACTCGAACCCAGGACCTCCGAGGCAATTATGCCAGACATAAGCTACTATGGTCCCCACCTCGCTATCCACGCGAGCGAAGCCAAGGCAAAAACTAGTTATGAATAAAAAAAAATCTGAAGTCTTGGTATATATAAGTATAGATGTGTATCGAGCAAATTGATTCAATTCACGTGATACGAATGATGTTTTATTATAATTAACTTCAAGCGAGTACTCGGTGGCTTTACGTGACTGCTAATTATATTTACTTTGGCCTTGTTAACACAATATATATATATACATTCTCATTCATATCTATTTGTACAAATATTATTCATATTTTTTCACGTCTTTTCTGTCTATCTGTCCCTTATAATTTTACAAATTACTAGCGACTTACCGTCGCTTCGCTCGGGTGCGTCCCTAGGTACGCGGCTTTTGAACACAATTTCATGGGTTGTAATTTTTTTTCTCAGTACCCTGACTCGTTTTCCAAAATAAAAGTAGCCTAAGTTAAATCCTTATAACATCAGGTCCAGCCGTTTCAGACATTAGCCGGAAAAACCAGACTGGCAGACAGACACAAAATTCAAAAAAAAAGTGTTTTTTTTTTGTAAATACTGTGTATATTACACAACTATTCAATCCAATCTATCTAATTTTTGATTACATTCACAAAATGAACACTTCAATAAATAAAATTGGAAATCAATCGAGTTCAATTCTAATAACTTCACTAAACCGCATCTTAAAATGCACATCTTTAAATGTCACAGTCACCTTTTAGTCAAATGGAAGTACGCCGTATAATTAAGAGCTGAGAGCGCTTAGTTTTATTATTTATTTTTCAATAGTAAGCGAGATGCTACGGTCTAGCACAAAGGTGGATAATTAGAAGAATTGCTACAGAATTGTTTACTTATACAATCAACAAAGATGCTGTGAAGATTTTAGAAAGTCTGATATAAATATGACAATTTACAATGCTGTCTAAGAAATATATTTTTATTTTTAACTACATAAACGATATTTAAATAATTTATACTATAATTGAAAGTCTTAAATTGATGATTTTATTATACTAAGTAGTGGTTTGTAGTGTTTTCTATTTAGGTCCTCGTACCAAGTCTGAAGTTCTAAAACTCTCCTATACCTGTCTCTTCCCTGTCCTTTGAGAACTCTTTTCTTTCCCTGGATAAAAAGCCTATATCAAGTATTATCTACATCTTTAGACAATTTTTACTTAAACAAACAAACTGACAGACAAAAATTTATAACTTTATCTTGGAAATACGCATACGAGATAACTGCTGTGAGTGTATATCTTTTTAAAAACATCGACAATCACTTATTTGTAAGTAATTTGTAAGTATATTAAAACTGATTTGATGATTGATTACTCGTATTAACTTTGATTATTTATTTATTATTTAATAATATATTAAATACATATATAATCGTACTATCAAACACGCTAAAGTTTGTACGTGCGTTATGTATGTTTGTTCATCACATCAACACAGCTGGGCGGAATTGAATGAAATTTTGTACAAAACTGGCTATGTCCTGAAATAGATAAATCCCCAGTATATATTGATAAATAAATTGGAGGTTGAGAGAGGTTTTATATTCACGATACTAATTGACACCATTAGAGGGAATTATATTGTGTGGGTATGAGGAAGAGTATTTCACAATAAGACGGAAATCGTGCATCGCGTGTGCGAAAGTAGATAAAAAGGTTTGATGAAAATAAGGTTTATTGAAAATATCTTTTTCATTAACTGTATCATTAAAATAACTTTTGTGTTCAGCCCCTTTTTTAACGTCCCACTGCTGGGCATGGGCCAGCCTTTACTACAAAGTGGCCAAAGTGCACCACGCTGGCCAAGTGCATGTTAGCGGACTTTACATGCTTTCCACTTTTAATGATTGTAAATAAATTAAATCTATGATTTATAGCTTCCTAGCGACTCACTCTCGCTTCTCTCGGGTACGTCCCTATATACGTTTTAAAGGTTAGTATGAAATACAAATCTTTGAATTTCTCGGTTTTCCGTACTATAATATGCATGTAAACTTTCCTTTTGAATCACTATCTATTGCTGAAAACCGCATTAAATTCCTTTGAGTAGTTTAAAACATCTAAGCGAACAGACAACGGAAGCGACTTCATTTTATACTATGTAAAGATACAAAATTACATCTTTTTTATTTATTGTTGCTTCACAATTCTGTAGGTCAACGAATATTATCACATATTGTAATAATATTTTTAATTTTATTGAATGTTTTTAAATCGAACTTTATGGAAGAAGCTTTTCTGTATTAAAGCTATATTTACTTAAACCAGTTTTCAAAGTTCAGGATTCAAATGATTTATCATTAAATAGTAGTTTTGTACTTGTTCTGTTCTGTTAATCTGAAGCAGGTGGCATATTATTGATTAGTTCGGTTTGTTGCAAAATTACAAACCTGCGAAATGAAAATCCTCACATAATCTAATAACGAGACAACGACGAATTTTTCAATAATAAAATTATGTAGGTACCATTAAAAGGTAGAAAGTATATATTCTAAATATTTTTAGTTTACACAGCTTATGTACCCAGGCAATAGAACAATTTTAGTCATATTTGAATGCCTAAAAATGTTTATTTTTATTAATATACTATATTACTTTTAGTTAAACGATCGATATAATATGAAAACTTGTTATACATAATATATATTATTCGAAAATATAATATTATTATTAACATTTGTTTCATAGATTAAAACCCAAGGCTAAAGAAGCTCCAATTAGAGTCAATAAGTCAGCTTTGTATTTATTGACGACACGTTTGGCTCAGTTTGTAGTGACCCTACTTACCTACCCTACCATGCCAGCGGTCGCGGGTTCAAGTCCCGCAAGCATTCATTTGTGTGATGAGCACGAATGTTTGTACTCCAGTCATGGGTGTTTATATTTATTTAAATGATATATATGTGTAGTGTATCAACTATCCGCTATCCATAACACAAGCCTCATAGCTTACCATGGAACTAGATGGCACTGTGTGTTAATGTTTCAACATATTTAATTATTTATTTACAAACAAACAGAATT
Organism: Brenthis daphne; assembly: GCA_947093115.1. Lineage (NCBI taxonomy): Eukaryota > Metazoa > Arthropoda > Insecta > Lepidoptera > Nymphalidae > Brenthis > Brenthis daphne. Next base: position 451,094 of record OX352473.1, read on the forward strand.
TTATTTTACATGAATAGCCAGTATATTTATTTTCACAGGTACTTACATATCAATGCTTAGTTAATCTAAAACCAAGTGCTGTTGACGTAGTACTCTAAAAGGTTGGTGTTTTCAAATCGAACGGCAACCATTTGCCTATACCAATAGTTTACTAAGGCTGTGTACAGCGTTTATTTGTTGTGAGAGCTTAAAAAAGCTCGTGTAATCGTGAAAAAGTTTTAAGAAAAATATCTTATTATGAAAGTCACTATAGGCCATGGATCTGAAATTATATAAAACTTTAATTTTCTGAATACAGATGTTCAGAAATATTCGAAAAAAATCTTAAATTATTAGTTAATGTGATCGTTTAACTAAAATGAAGCCATTATACCTCGTTACTCACTAATTCGAGTTCACTGTAATTGCAAAATTATAAAATACTTGACATTTACGAGCAACACTGAAAAGTTTGCAAATATAAAAATTTACATAAAAATTAAATTAAATATTTTACCTCTATATTGTAAGTAATTAATAAAGTAACTGGTGTATAGTAAAAAAATAACTTAATTAGCTATTTGCTGATTGAACTTTAAAAGTTTTCAAAATTTAAACACGGTTCTCTTACCTACTAAACGTAACTAAGTAAGAAGCTAAGTATGCGTGTATAAACAATGATCGGTGATAATTTTAACTTATATATATACTAATATACTAAGATGAGTTTTTTTGTTTGTTTAATCTGATACGATTAAATAAAAATCTTTTTGCGTATTATAGCCTATTACTTGAGGAAGCTAACACCACGCCACAATCTACGAGAGCAAAGTCATTATTAAAAAGGCTTGGGCGTAACCTGGAGAAAACGCTAGTTTATAATAATTGTGATTGTCAAGATGAAATTTTTCAAGTTTATTTAATACGAATGATACTACAATGATTTGGTACTATCGTGGATTTGATGAGAGAGCTACGAGATAAGCACTGAGACTCAGTTGAAAAACCTGTATTTTTTTGGGGTTTGGTTTTGATAAGTTCAATACTTTAAATTCTTGAACTTAGGTATAGATTAGGCTATTTTTTTCTATAAATGTTTTAATTTATTTTAGTGATATTTCATATTACTCGTGCAACATGATCGTCTCATCGGTGTTGCTTACTGTAGAAATAAATGATACATCATTTCAATTTCTTTATTTCCACAATGGAAACTACGTGACGATAAAATATAATTTTTACACACTTAGATTTAGTTCTTATATATATAAGTTTTTGACAATTTCGTATATGCATCTACAGAGTTTATTTATTGGGAGTTTAATTTAGAATATTCCATTTTCTTCGAAAATACCAACTTTTATTAGAATATCCATACATATGATAAAACTGTAGAGGTTGAATGTCTGTACATAGAACAAAATGCTAAAAACCGAGTCGGGGGGATGTAAGAAGAGAAATAGAATAATCCGGTTTTTTTCATTTTTTTTGTTTCTCTGTCTGTCTGTTTGTACGTGTTAATCTCCGTAACTGTTATATCGATTTAAATGAAATTTTGCATTGTGGTACCTTATATCCCCGGTCAACATTTAAAATATTTCTTCTCTGGTTCCATCCCGGAAAAATAAACGGTTCTCGTGGGATAGATCTGATTGTGCATAAACATTTATGTAGCTGAATACGCATTTTCAAAGTAGCGCTTTCTTCATATCTATATAATATATATGGGATTTGGGAACGTGTATAATGTATATAATATGAAGAATATATTAAGCTATACCATAAGAGGTCACTTATAAATTATATATTATTAACCTGTAAAATACATATATTTCAATTTGCCTTAATCATATAGGCACATCTGCACGTCGGGGTCTGCTCTATCCACTCGAGGAATGGAAACTTTTGGATACAACAAGGTTAATTTGTATGAAACTTTGTAATTACGAGAAATGCTTACATTATTTGTTGCAGATAACTTATATTGCTAATGTATTTATCTTTATTTTATCCTAATTATAGATGACTAGCGACCCACCCTCGCTTTGCTCGTGCTCGTCCCTTGGTACGTTTTAACGATTAGTATAGAATAGATAGACTATGTACTGTTATATATATATATATATATATATATATATATATATATATATATATATGATTTTTTTCTAACTTAAACTTGACGTATAGTTGTAGATGGTAGGTCCACCACTATTGAAAGTAATCCGAAGTAGTGATTCCCATACTGAATAACCAGTTCTGAACTTTTCGATTTTCCAGCTGCTCTTATGGGTTTTTCCCAAATTTTTTTTATATTTAAACCATCCCTGCTGATATACCTCCAACAAAACAAAAAAAGAATTATTCAAATCGTTTCAGCCGTTTTTGAGTTTTAGCGAGACTAACGAATAGCAATTGATTTATATATATATATATATATATATATATATATATATATATATATATATATATATATATGTATATATATATACATATATACCTATATATAGAGAGACTATGACGTGAAATGTACACAAGCTATAGTTAGTAATAACCCAAAAATTATGTTATCTGTTTATAATAAATCGCTTGTCTTTACATAATTTATAAAATACACATCTATATGAATATATAGTCTTAGGGATGAGAGTTAACATATAAATGGCACTAATTAATATGAAACTTCTCAAGTCCAAGCGTTTTGTTGTTTAATAGTACTGTGGCAGTTCTAACTGTACATACGATTTAATTAAGTTGTTTACTTGATTATTATAAGTACACATATTTATATGTATTGTATTCAGCCCTTTTTTTAACATCCCACTTCTGAGCACGGGCCTCCCTTATATGAGGGGGATGAGGCCATAGTCCACGATGGCCAGGTGCGTGTTGGCGGACTTCACATGTCTTTCGAAAATTTACTAGGTTCTCTCAGACATGCAGATTTCCTTACGATGTTTTCCTTCACCGAAAAACAAGTGGTAATCAATTCACACAGGAAAATATCAGAGGAGCGAGAACCGGGATTTGAACCGGCTTCACTGAGATTCCCAAGCGATCGCGTTCACCACTGGGCTGCTAGCAATAATGCAAGAATATCATCAGGAACTCCAAATAGTGAATATATGTCAAATTAATATTATTATTTAATTATAAAAAGTAAAGGTAAACTACAGCAATAAAACTAACATAAATTATAAAGTAAATTATAATCATTAAAATATATCTTGAGTTTTGACATTTCCCATAACAAGTATAAATCACTGGTCCGCCCTAACATGCCCGCCCTAACCGTTGAAAGGCGTCCTTAATAAAGATACGAGCCGGCCACACGTATCCCATTTTTGTAGGAAATCACTAATGTCCAGTATAATCCCGGATCACGTTCTCCAATCCCGGGGGATTCGCTTGTGTACAATTTAGTGCCTTCTACTTTAATATCGTTTTTACTAAATAGAATTAGTAAAGTTTTGTAACTTATATATTGAGCGATTATCTAAGTTTGAGGAATTACCTTGAAATGAAGTTCATGGTTTTCACGCTTTAGTTTTACTGTACATGCGATTTATCCACGTTTTGCTTACGTCCCTTTTGTATTTAATATTTTATACATGCAGCGGCAACTTTGGAAAATTTTATTGTTAACCGTAGGATATGTGTTGTGTAGGTGTAATATACTAAGAGTAGGTATATTAGTTTACAAAATTTCATTAAAATCTGTCTAGCCATGTTAGTGTGAAAGATTAAAAAAACATACAAACATACAAAATGAATTGAACTTTTGCATACATATATATAGTAATATTGTGATATATACATAAGTTAATTATTAGTTTTAGCGATAATGATTTAAATTAACGTATAATTCTATCCAATTTCAAATGCAATAATTTAACGCAAATAGAGAATTTAGGAAGGTAGAGTAATTCAATTTATATTCCATACTTCCATACTAATATATAAATGCGAAAGTAGCTCTGACTGTATGTCTGTCTGTCTGTCTGTTACCATTTCACGCTTAATCCGCTGAACCGATTTAGACGAAATTTGGTATGGAGATAGTTTGAGACCTTGGGAAGGACATAGGATAGTTTTTACTACGGAAATCATTCCGTAATGGGGTGAAAAGGGGGGTGGAACTTTTTATGGGAATCAATCATCTCTCCCGAACCCGAGCGAAGCGAGGTTGAGTCGCTAGTACTTAAATTAGAGGCAGTGGTAGCTGAGTGGTAACGCGCTCCATTGAGAAAACAAGCGAAGCTGGTTCATATCCCAGGTCTCGCACCTCTGATATTTTCATGTGCGAATCATTTCCAACATGATTACCATTTGTCTTACGGTGAAAGAAAACATTGTGAGGAAATCTGCATGTCTGAGAGAACCTAACAAGTTTTTGTAAGACATGTGAAGACCGTCAACGCGCACTTGACCAGCATGGCGGACTATGGCCTAATCCCCCTCGTATTGAGCGTAGGCCCTTGCTCAAAAGTGGGACGTTAAAAAAGGCTAAATACATACTTAAATAATTATATGTAATTTATCGCTACTTTTCTACAACTTTCTGTAGACGTGATTATTAAGAAACTTTAATAGCTTTATAGTTAAACTAGTTACTTACCCTAGCTTCGCTTGGCTGCCTGGCAGTATGACAAACCAAAATATACTTTATTCAAATTTATATACAGACAGACAGACAAAAATTCTATAAACTATAGATTCGGCTATGATGGCGGATAATAATGTCTATTTCAATAAGATTCTCCAAAAAAATATTTAATGTACAGATTCGGCTTAGTTACAATTTTATTATATGTATAGATTAAATGTCAGTATAATCAGTACAAGAGGAATCTGTTACCGGCTTGGGAGGCAGTTCTGCTGAGAAGAACCGGCGAGAACCACAACAGTTGCTCTTTTTAAATATAACTAAAATTTACAATATATCAATACAATAATTATATTCTTATTCATATCATCAGATATTATCAACTTTTGTGTAATCTATCTGAGTACCAATTTTCACCCAAATCAGACCAGCCAGGCCAGTAACAAACACACATACAAACTTTTATATATATTAAAGTAATCTGATTAAGGAACATTTCACCATAACACATAATTTGAATGCATTTTGAATTATAGGCATAACTCGCTTAGCAGATGTGTACTACCTGTAGGAAATAACTTCAATCGCATGCCATCATGTTCCAATCAACCGCATCTGCTAGGTATTGACAAATCTATATTGATCTAAATAATTACAAAGCTAGTAACGTCACAAATAAAACAGCTCTAATAAAAACAAACTAATCAATCAAACAAAACAAACAATCTTATCGATTTTTACTCATTTTTGTACATTTCTAATATTCTAATAATTATTATTTTTTTATATCATATTAGAATAGATATGTATAATAATAAATGAATATAAAAAATGTCAACTGAGAAACTTTCACACGAGCCACCAACAAACATTCCGTGTTAAACAAACTGATCGACTGTCGACTGTTGTTTACTTTTGACAGCTGGCTCGATTACACATATTTTTGTTGCGAATTAAAACTATATAAACGTATCAAGTAGGAAAATATGCACTTTAATATTTTATAATGAAATTTATTGTTATACTAGCGGCACACCCTCGCTTCGCTCGGGTTTGCCTCTAGAAAAACAAAAACAAATCTATCCACGGGAATCGTACATTTTTCCGAGATGAAAAGTTGCCTGCGTGCTATTCCAGATTAAAATCTATCTTTGTGCCAAATTTGATCCAGATCCGTTCAGCCGTTCTGGCGTGATAGAGTAACAAACATCCAAACATCTAAACTTTTACATTTATAATATTACGTAAGATTAGTAAGAAGTAAGATTATATGTGTACATAGTATTATATAAACTGCTAATAAAAATTCATCTTGTAAAGTAGATAAAGAGAATAAGCATTTCACCAATGTATTTTTTTTTTTCATCAAACCGAAACAAACATTTATTTGGTTATAATAATCATTAATCATCCATCTTTACGCCTCTTCTTCCCTTATGGAAAACAATATACATAGTTAAAGTGCCGCATCAACCTTAACGCCGCTCCTGGGCAATGTAAAAAATGCCGCCCCATTATCGAAATTTTGCAGAAAATATATAGTTTCGATAAAGTTCTTTTTTTTTAATTTTTGATAAATGCAAAAAACAGTTTTTTTTAATTATTCATTTTTTGGAAAATAAAAAAACCATTTTCGATACGCGTTTTTTTTATTTATCTTTCGAATTTTGCCGCCCTGGGCACTAGCCCCGAGTGCCTCTATTGTAAATCCAGCGCAGATTGTTCTTTACCTTACTGATACACTATAAACAGTCTTCAGATGAAAATCATATTATATCTTTCGCCTCTAGTTGAACGTTGACCAATCGTTTGTAACGTACAAAATTCTCTTCGCCGATATTTTTGGTGATTATGAATCGATTTTAAACGTTTTTGTAAAAAAAATTGTTTTTTTTTAGTTAAAAATGAAATCGAGTGTAGCAGTGGGTTAAAGAGTGTGATTGTGCATGAAGTATGTGGAAGTTATCTTCTATACATCTATACATATAATAAAATTGTAACGAAATCGAATCTGTATATTATATTTTTTTTGGAAAATTCGAGGCCGAATCTATAGTTTTTAGCGTCTATAACCGCATCACGGAACAACCACTGGAGGGATTTCGATGAAATCTGGTATGATGATAGCTGATTATCCAAGTCAATATATAGGATACTTTTTACTACGGGAAAATATCTCATCTCTGAGAAATCTATATTAAACGTAAAAACGTAAGTAGGGACGAACCCGAGTGGAGAGAGGGCGCGTCTCTAGAATTTTATAAACTATTCAAAATGTTGTTCCTATCTTTGAGTACTTGCTACACAATATTAACATACTCCTTCTTTTTATCAAATCTATATAATATTTAGTGTGTATAATATCATTGCGCATAGTACCTACAGTATTCAGTTTTAAAATATTTGAAAAAATTGAAAAAATATAGTACAGTAAGAAATATTTGAAAAAATAGGGAAGGCAAAAATAATAATAAAATATTCTATAAACAAAATAATTGATTTCAAAACTCTATATCATAATACTCGATTTTTTGCTATTATTTGTAACAAACTACAAAAACTTTCTGACATATGAAATTGAATTTGTTTATTTTTTATACTTTATAAGATTTCCTCGTTACCATAATTGTAGATCATTTGTGTAATTACCTGTTACATGGTTCATTGATATTTTGATATGAATATTATTTTTCCTTTGCCTTTTATATGAAAAAAAAATCTGCCACTTTATTTTACTCGCTTCAACGACAACAGACACGTACACCTACAAGTAATTATTGATGTTTTTGTATCTATCGAATTGTACGACAAATAAGTTTTATTACCCTATATTTATATTTTATACGAAATATAGAAAAATGTAGGACTAGTATTGATATTTATACAATGATATAGATTAAATTATGTTTATTAAAATAATCTATACAGATAAATGAAATCGAAGTGACTGTCTGTAATGTAAAATAACAGCTTTTTACTAAATACCTACCTACATATGAAAGTATATACGGTACTTATAAAGGAATAAACAGGTTTTTTTGTCTGTCTGTTTGTTCCGGCTAATCTCCAAAACGGCTGGACCGATTTTGACTCGTCTTTCACTGGCAGATAGCTGATGTTATAAGGAGTAATTTAGGCTAAAAAATTAAAACCCATGAAATTATAAACAAAATCCAAGTACCTAGGGACTAAGTCGTTAGTCGTATAGTAAGTTTATCTACATTCTGATAGAATGCAGTTTTAGTTTGTTTCCTGAAACGATGACAATTTATTTGTGCAGTAATGTAGTGTGTTAAGAATGTTACCTGCAAAGTGCTACGTCGAGTATCTGACATTAACCACTCTGTCCACTTCTTTATGAAGAAAAGCGTGGAATTTTACGATCGTAGTTACGTTAAAAAAAACTTGCAATAAGTCCTTTTAAATGGTTATTTTAAGTTATTTTTGTTGTTCAGCTATTAGCTTTATTTAGTAAATTTTTTACACAGTCGGGGCTTTTTGTATTTGTGTATGTTATTTTTTTATAAAAAAATGGTTTTAAGTTTATATATGATACAAGTTAAAATTGCATGTCTATTTCCAGCGTAGCTTGTTTACCTTGTCACAAGAAATAGATAAATTAATAACTATCTAAATAATACATATATAAATAATAATGTCACAATCATTGTTAGATTTATGGAAATAAATCTGACCTATATAGTTATAATTAAATAAATAAATACAAGTATTATTTTTTCTAAGGTGTTTTTGTACGCGAATATTTGACATCTATACATATATAAAATAAAATTGTAACTAAGCCGAATCTGTACATAAAATATTTTTTGGAAAATCTTATTGAAATAGACATTATTATCGATATAGAAGCCAAATCTATAATTTTTAGAATTTTTGTCTGTCTGTTTGTCTGTCTGTTACCGCATCACAGAAAAACCACTAGAGGGATTTTGATGAAATTTAGTATGGTGATAGCTGGTTATCTGGGTCAACATATAGGATACTTTTTATCGCGGGAAAATGTCTCACTTCGGAGAAAAAATACAAAAACTGTAATGTAAGAGTATACGTAATATGTAAAACCTAAAAATTTGGTTTTTGGTCATCTGAACGCGGGCGAGGCCGCGGGCAATGCTAGTTTTAAATATAACTATCTTTTCGGGTTTTAGCAGATTTATTTTGATTCGATTTTAATTGCTGAAATTGCGATTGCGAAATAATCCGAAAAGATAATTTTATTTAAAACTATTTTTTTTAAATCAAATTAACAATTGAATTCACTAAAACGGTTTCATATTCATAGTGAGTACGATAGAACGGTGTTGTATCCGTACTGAGTCATTACAAAAACTATTTTGTGTGATGCACGTCGTATCTGTAGCGGAAGTAGTAGTGACACTATTGTGTGTACACATGAGAAAATGCAAACAAAATTTAAAAACATTATTTTAATGTTTTATTATATATAATGTATGTTATTACGCGTTTAAAATTATTAAATTAATTAAAAAATTAAATACATTCGAATCCTTCCAGCCGTTTCAGTGTGAAGGAGTGATCTATACAAAGGTATAATAAAATTGTAACTAACCGAATCTGTACATTAAATGTTTTGTAATAAATCTATAATTTTTAGAATTTTTGTCTGTCTGACTGTCTGTTACCGCATCACAGAAAAACCACTGGAGGGATTTTGGAAATTTGGTATGGTGATAGCTGGTTATCCGGGTCAACATATAGGATACTTTTTACCGCGGGAAAAATATCTCATTTCTGAGAAAAAATGCAAAAACTGCAATGTAAGAGTATACTAATCTGTAAAACCTAAGAATTTTGGTTTTTATCATCTGTACGCGGGCGGAGCCGCAGGCAGTGCTAGTATATTATAAAAACAATTGTGAAATTGACTTGGTTTAAATTCATCAATTTGCTCAAGATTCTTTAGTTTGGTTCCTGCGTGACATACTAGATCATACTAAAATTATAAATGTTAAATTTAATATATCTGTCTGTCTTTCTGATTGTTTGCTTACTACGTTTGGAATAATTGGACATTGTAGAAGAGCATAGACTACCTTTTGTTGTAAAAATAAAACTTAACGGGAAATATTTTATATATTTTACAGTAGGTGAAAGTTAGAATGGAGATTCAAATATTTCTCGAGTTCAAGCATCGTAGGGCTCGAGACTCGAAAGTGGCAAAGGTTCTGTTTACCGGAAGTCCGAGCAAACCGAGAGTGCATGACTAGGGCGCAATAATATTAAATCGCAAGTATATAATAAAACATTTTTTTAATACGATAGTTTTTGGGCTAATTGAATGTAAATTTTTAAAACTAAGTAAGTACAGACAACAAATACAAAAAATGAATTCATACTTATTTATATTTCTTAAGGGTATTTTATGAAACGTGTTACTTTTGAGAAACTCTATATTTATTACACCTAAAGAGGACCAAAACCAAAATATTGGGATTTCTCGAAGGGATTGTGTAAAGGAAATGATAACATTAAAGTTGTGCTCTTGGCATCTTGAATACTACGGCGACCCCTGAAGATGACCATCATTGAAGATTATTTAAGGATTGACTTAAAAAAAAACGTTTTATTTATGAAAATACACTTAAATTTCAAAAAATAATGATAAAAATACGTTGGGACATTAACACACAGCACCATCTAGTTCTATGGTAAACTACGAGGCTTGTGTTATGGATACCAGATAGTTGATACACTACACATATATAACTTTAAATACATACATATTATAAATATAAACACCCATGACTGGAGTACAAACCTTTGTCATCACACAAATGATGGCCCCCAGCGGGACTCGAACCCGCGACCGCTGGCACAGAAAGTAGGGTCACTACAAAATGAGCCAAACGTGTCGTCAAAAAAAATATATTATACTCAATTAAAAATATCAATAAAATATATAAATAAATAATAAATATATAAATAAAATAAAAAATATAAATAAATACTCAATTACATATACATAATAAATGAATACATAATAAATGAACACTTAATAATTACTATACAAGTGAATTCCGCGTGGAATTGTGGCAAGAATGCTAACTGCATTCCCCCGCTTAGTGGGAGGACGATGCTTTGGGCGGAAAACGAGCCCGCTCTTGTCACCAGTAGAGGCGAAAAGACGATGTGTTTTATCTTTATAAAAGTTTATATTAATTTATAAAAACTTTTTAACAAAAAAATAAAAACCGACTTCAAACAAAAGCGCTAAAAAGTAAAAAATAACTGATTGGTAGTTTTCATTTACTATACATACCTAATCAAATATTTTCGAAGTCGGTGTGCTTAGATTTAAATGGGACCAATCTGGAAGTATACACTTTCACGAGAAAACCACAAAAATTGTCCAAATCGGTTCATGATGACTGGTTATCCGGGTAACAAACATAAAAAAAAACATACAGTCGAATTGAGAACCTCCTCCTTTTTGAATTCGGTTGAAAATGGAAAATTAACGAAATTGTATTTATTATATATAAATAAAAATATATAATCTATACATATAATAAAATCGTAACTAAGCCGAATCTGTACATTAAATATTTTTTGGAAAATCTAATTGAAATAGACATTATTATCGATACAGACTCCGAATCTATCATAAATATATATATACATAATCTCGCCATAAATATTGTTACTGATTCGGTTCTCTTTATCACTACACAAATAGTTTACAATGTACCTATTGCAAAATATTTAACAATCATATAAAAATGACAGATTCCAAATTCGAATGTAATATTTTGTTTATTTTTAATTGTAACAGTATTTATGGCCAGACTATGAATATATACACAACACAGTCTAAGGCAATTTTTTAAAACAAATATTAAAAACTTTATTATATATGAAAATATTATTAGTTCATCATATTTTATGAAGTTAAATTGAAAATAAAATTAACAATCCTTAGGGGTTAAATTAATTAATCTACATACGAGTATGTCAACATCTGTCGCAAAGTTAAATAATCCAGTTAAAATTCTATTTGTTATTTTGCTGGTCCATATAACCATTTAAAATTATAAATATATAAAAAATCCTAATAATCTATATACATTATACATATAATAAGTGTACATGATCGTTGTCTGTACATGGGAGATATTTGAGAAAAACTATTACTGGGGGTCTTTATAAATGCAATAGAAACTAAAACAATGATTTTTAGATTTTTGGTTGTTTGTCTGTGCGCTTGTGCGTCATTTAAGTGCGGTGTATCACTAATATATTGTGGTAAGCTTAACTTAACCTTTAGTGTTCGTTTTATTTCAGTCGGTACATAAATAAAAAATCCACAGATCTCGTGTCTGCCACGACCTTAGTACATTGAAAATGAATCTGCCAAATGAGCTCAATGAAATTTGTAACATATTAATTACAAGCAGAACAACCGATTTTGTCCGCGTTCAGACTACAAAAAAATATTTGGATGCGTAAAGATATTATAAAATAAAACTGTAGAGGTCGAATGTCTGTACATAGAAAAAATATGCTAAAAACCGAGTCAGGAGGACGTAAGAAGAGAAATAGAACAAATCCAGTTTTTTTTTCAATTTTTTTGTTTCTCTGTCTGTTTTTCTGTTTGTACGGGCTAATCTCCGAAACTGTTGGACCGATTTAAAATGAAACATTGCTGGTGGTACCTTATATCTCCGGTCAACATTTTAGATACTTTTCATCCCGGAAAATTAAAGAGTTCCCGTGGGATAGTTAAAAATCTATAGTATGTTATGCAGCTTAGTACACAAAAACTACTGATTGGATTTTAATGAAACTGTATTAGTTCATACATCAGAATAACAAATAGGCTACTTTATTTCCCGAGAAAATGTACCGTTCCCGTGGGATAGATTTGTTACTCCTTATTACATCAGCTATCTGCCAGTGAAAGTCCCCTCAAAATCGGTCCAGCCATTTCAGTGATTAGCCGGAACAATCCGACAGACAGACAAAAATTGTAAAAAATGTTGTTTTGGTATATGCACCGTGTATACATATGGACGCATTTATTAAAAAGCCGTTATTTTGACATTACAAACAGACACTTCAATAATTTTATTTATCTGTATAGATGCGTCAATGTAGATATTATATATATATATATATATATATATATATATATATGTATATATATATAATATATTATATATATATTATATATATATATATATATATATATATATGTATACACAAAACTGAAATAGAAACAGATTTTAATAAGAATAATTTAGAAAAAGGGATGCAATCTTTCTGTTGTTTGATGATACTATCATTGAATACCTTTTATGTAAACTATCAACCTCCGCCAATACATTAAAATACGTTACCGATACAGATCTTTGTGACCTTTATAACCTTTGACACTCAAGAGATGTAATGTAAAATGTAGGAATAAATGGTAAAGTGGTAACATAAGGATGATAAAAATAAATATAAGGATACTGAATATAGGATTACTTTAAATGTATGTAACTGCCTCGTCGGTGTAGTGGCTAGCATGTACGGGTGCACACCCGGAGGTCCTGGGTTCGAGTCCCGGGTCGGGCCAAGTTTAGTTATTGAGTCTTTCTGTATAGTAAGTCTCAGTAACAGCCCGGAGTTGGGAAGTTGGCGGTGTTTCACCCCCGTGCCTCGGAGAGCACGTAAAGCCGTCGGTCTTGCGTTTTAACTCTCACCGGTCGCGTCGAGCAGTCGTCCCACCGGAGTATGAGAGTGACAGGAATAGAGAGTGCACGTTGTGTCTGCGCGTACAATTGAGCACTATAATATCTCCTGCGCAGTTGGCTAGTCTCAATGAGATTGGCCGCCGTAGCCGGAATCGGTCAGGAGGACATCATCATTTTAAATGTGAAATTTTGAATGCGAAAGTGTCTATACTTTTTAGGATTTCGTAGCCGAAGGGTATCAACGGGACTCTCTTATTAACTAGTAGTCAGAGGACTGTATGTTATGAACAGTAATAAGAAGAGAGTAGAAATTTTCACAGAGTCTATATTTTTATTGCCGCTATAACAACAAATAACAAAAAACCAAGATGGCGAATTCCAAAAGGGCTGCAATTAAAATTAAAAAAAAAACGATTACGGTACGGAACCCTTCGTGTGCTCCGACTCGCATTTCACCATTCTTTTTTCTTTCATTTTACTATTTCTTTTACTCATCACGTGATCAATGGGTCCTTCCGCAGAGTTTATTGAGCGAATAATATCACAGATACACAATATACGGCGATCAATAATTTTCTATTAAGGTGTCGAGTGGATGGTAAGGTGTTAAGAGCTCCGGTCGGCGTTTTTCAGGGGAAGATATAAAAATTGAGTTTTTTAAGAAAAGACACGTATATAGATAATCTTAAAAATCAAAACCTTATCTAATATACTTTTTTAATTCACGCGAATATTCGGTGTTTTAAGTAAAACTGTCCTTTTGATTTTTTTCCCGAATTTATTTTGATTTTTGTGTTTCGTTCTCACCAAACATCAAAATAAATGCGCGATAAAAATCGAAAAATAAATTTAAAACCTTGTCTACATACAAAATTTGATCCAAATCGTCAGAGCCGTTTTCGGGATACACGAAATAAATTTATATATACAAGAACTTATAATTGTATCTATTTAAAGTTATTTAAGTGTAGTGTATCAACTATATGGTATCCATAACACAAGCCTCATAGATTACCATGGAACTAGATGGTGCTGTGTGTTAATGTACCAACATATTTATTATTTAATTACTCATTTAATATTATAATATAAAATATGTTAAACTAATTGCGTGTGATAAAGTGTACCCATATAATATGTCCATATCCCTCATGTGTCCATACAATACCGTATTGGAATAGTTTGGATCCAATTGACGTGCAAACAAAAAACCCCGCATGATATAGAGGAAAACCCCGTTTATACGCTAATTTAAAGATTATATTAATCAATTTATCGAGTAAATATTTTGGAGTTCATATTCTATTTATTATTTAGTATATACACAATGTTAGAGTCAGAGATCATAGAAAAATCAGTTCGGCTTGTAGGTATACGACTTAATAGTGATATATGTACACGTAATATAGTAACCTATCCTAAATTTACTTCTTTCTACCGACTTCTTCAAAAAGGAGGAGGTTCTCAATTCGGCTATGGATACCTAATCAAATATTTTCGAAGTCGGTACCGATACACCAAGCACGCATACTATCTGATTAAGTATCTATAGTAAATAAAAGCTATCAATCAGTTAATTTTTTTGTGTTTTTTTAAGTCTGCTTTTATTTTTTTCTATTTTTAAGATTTTTCTTAATTATTGGTTAGATATTTCATAAAACACAAATTATAGCCTTAGACTTTAGCTTAATATAAAATATCAGTCAGTCGATCTCATGTGCAACAATCTGCCTCCACGAACTTTAAAAATTTTTGTGCATGTCTATCCAATATCTTTAAAATATTTTTTTATAAAATAATTAAAAATATCATAAAAGTATAAATAGTGTGTTTGTTTGTGTATTTACCTACGAGATTTTTTGCATAGACATACGATAAATTCTTAAAGAGAAAGAATTTATCTTATATTCTTCCTCTCTCGATATATCAAATTACATTTTATAGCAGTATATTTCAAAAAACCTGCTACAGATGTGCTCGGGCAAAGCAAAGGAATTAATACATGATAGCTCTATATCTAAGTCAAGAGAAGTGAGAAATAAACAGCTAAATTTCACAAACTTAAATAAAACAGTTTTTTCGAATTTTTGGCAATCATGGTCCCGAGAGAGAGTGTCCCGTGACCATAGTTGCTGTAAAGCATTCCAAACGTCGGGAACCAAAAATCGAAATAAATCCGCGAAAAGATCCGAAAAGACAGCTTTGTTCAAAACCTAAGTATGTTCACATATCTTATATCTTTAAAAGAGCAATTCTTGTATATGTATATTATATACATATCTCGGAAACTACTCTAACGATTTTTATGAAATTTAGTAAACGGAGGGTTTTGGGGGCAATAAATCGATCTGGATTAGTCTTATGTCTGAGAAAACACGTGTTTTCGAGTTTTCATGCAGTTTTCTTTTGCATTATTCCACGCAAAATATGGTCAGTAATTTGCACGCTCGGGCATAAGCATCGTTTTCAAGCGCCCCAGGTGCAAGATCAACAATCACAAGTCTAGGTTCGAATCTCGGTCGCATAGAAAGTTTTTACTTTTGTTTTTTTTTAATATTTATTCGAGTTTATAGTTTTAAAAAAAAAGTAAATTGTACTTTAGGCCAAAAACCTTCGAGCGAAGCTTGGTGCCCCAGGTACTATATATTAAACTCAATGAGTGGACAGAAAACGATTGCGTATGCACGTCGGTCGGTTACAATTGCAATATCAAACAATGAGTCAGCTAAAGGCAACTTACATAATATTCTAATTTTGAAAAGAACGTTTGGAAATGTAGAAATATTTTGCGTTAGATTCATGTAATATGTATGAAATTTTCATACAAAGGGCGCTTTTATTGAAAATTTCTTAGCGAATGTTTAAATTGCAATAAATTTTAGTTTTGCTGATCATTTTCAACATATTTTTATTACTCTAACTTTAGGAATTTCGACGTTCTTAATAAATATTAGGAAATTAATATCTATTTTAGCTTCATTCTGTCTTATTTAAAAATAATTCATATTGTATCTCGTAGGTATTTTTTTAGTTTTGCATAAAAGATAATACACACAACAACGATAATTTTGCCACATTTTCTTAGCTAGATATAATAATAGATTAAAGGAATTATGTGAAAATTCCACCCTAGAAATAGAGTTATTAAAGGCATTATTTTATATTATTAAATGCTACTATGCAACAAAGATTCTCAATTATGACAATTCTTAAGAAGATTTTTTTTTATTTATTAGCGCTTGTCCTTTATTATATCATGGTTATATGGATTACTAAGAAGAGTACCGAGATAAATATATTGATATAGATTGACCACTTCGCCCACAAAACGTTAAAATCATAGCCAAAAAAATCAACAAACGGAAAAAGTAACAAACAGAGCTTAGAATAATACTTTCTTAGATTTACGCGAATGTTTGACATTATTAAATAAAACTATCTTTTCGGATTATTTCGCGGATTTATTTTGATTTTTGGTTCCCGACGTTTCGAATGCTTTACAGCATTCATGGTGCAATTTTCATTTTGTTAATTGTGGGTAGGCTGTCTGTAACAACTATACCTTCAAGACATGTAACACCTCAGTCTCTCCCGTGACCATATATATTAATATATATATTAACAGATACAGATGACGAATATTGTATACATACATATATAAGTTACTTCGAATAATTGAACTAACATTTATTCATATTCAGCTTGTTCCTTTGCTTTTTGCTAGAAACAATCTAGGTGAGCTTAATTCAACAGACCCGTTAATTGGAACACTACGAAGACACAGCCCAAAGTAAACATAGTGTAAACTTCCTAAACCAATATTTTCATTAAAGATAATTCTAAACTTTAAATTCATTTTGGCATAAGTTTGATTAACATTTGAATCAAATGTTAGAGATACCATACATTATGCCTAATGAAGTTTATTATTATCCAATATCTTTCCTTAGACTAAGGAATAATATAAACAGTGTGTAATAGAACTAAATATAAAATCAAACAATTATGTTTCAAAATATTATACAAATGATAATTTTTATACTGAGTGATACATAAATAAATGTTAATAAATATAAAAACTTTTTAACAAAAAAATAAAAACCGACTTCAAACAAAAGCACTAAAAAGTAAAAAATAACTGATTGGTAGTTTTCATTTACTATACATACCTAATCAATTATTTTCGAAGTCGGTGTGCTTTGCTTTGTATGGGCTGGCACCGATTTCAAAAATATTTGATTAGGTATGTATTTAATAGGTAGGCTTTAATTACTTAGCCAAAGCACACCGACTTCGAAAATATTTGATTAGGTATGTATAGTAAATGAAAACTACCAATCAGTTATTTTTTACTTTTTAGTGCTTTTGTTTGAAGTCGGTTTTTATTTTTTTGTTAAAAAGTTTTTATTTTTCCATTTTTAGTGTAGACAGTAGTAGCAAAGTAAGAATTCTAACGTGTTAGGCTTGTCAAATCAAACAAAATAAGCCCAAACTCAAAGTATCTACTATTAGCCGTTGAAGAGTTCCACCTATCCACCTTCTGGCCTTACCATCAGATCAGTTCAACAATACCGAACCACTGTACTATCAACGGAAATAGAAACACTTGCAAATTTTCAAGTCAATATGACAATAAGAAGTAGGTAAAATTCATCATTAGCTATTTTTCCACCCTTAGGGGTGGTATTTTTTTTTTTGAAATTTAAATGGGACCAATCTGGAAGTAAACCCTTTCAAACAACACAAAAATTGTCCAAATCGGTTAATAAATGACGGAGTTCTGAGGTAACAAACATAAAAAAAAAAAATACAGTCGAATTGAGAACCTCCTCCTTTTTGAAGTCGGTTGAAAAATAGCTAACGGATTTTATTATAACAAAGAAAAAAATCCAAATTATGCCATCTCTTTCAAGGAAAAAAGAAGTGATACTAAGAAATACAAAAGAATATAATATTATTTTTAATATTCATATTTTATTTCCAAAAATTGTATATCCTACTAATATTATAAACGCGAAAGTTCGTAAGAATGTATGTGTGGATGTATGTTTGTTACTCTTTCACGCCAGAACGGCTGAACAAATCTGGATGAAATTTGGCACAGAGATGGATTATAGTTTGGAATAACACATAGGCTACTTGTTATCCCGGAAAAATATACGGTTCCCGAGGGATAGATTTTTTTTTGTTTTTCCAGAGGCGAACCCGAGCTTTAAAAAGCGGGTTAAGAAGCATAAACAGCTAATCACACTACTATTTTTGATCTTGATATTTATTTTGGCAAAATCTGTCTATATTATTATTTAGCCTGAAGGCACAAAATACAGTTACTAGTTTTTGACATCTATACATATAATAAAATTCAAACTAAGTCGAATTTGTACATCAAATATTTTTTAGAAAATCTAATTGAAATAGACATTATTATCGATAGAGAGTCCGAATCTATAGTTTTTAGAATTTTTGTCTGTCTGTCTGTTACCGCATGACGAGAAAACCACTGGACAGATTTTGATGAAATTTGGTATGATGATAGCTGGTTATCCTGGTCAACATATAGAATACTTTTTACCGCGGGAAAATATTTCATTTCTGAGAAAAAATACAAAAACTGCATTGTAAGAGTATACTAATATGTAAAACCTAAGAATTTGGTTTTTGGTCATCTGAACGCGGTCAGAGTCGCGGGCAATGCCAGTTGTGTAATAAGTCTTTAGAGAATTATGGGTTTTCCTTTCTACCAGACAGGGTTATTTTGTTTGTACGTTGATTACATTTAATTGGAAAAGCTAAATTAAAGGAAACGTGTGTGTATGGATATATAATTAATTGACTAACTTCAAATCTGAACTTTGATGTAAATGTTTAGATTTAAGTATTTAATTTTGTTTAAAGTATACTTATTACTGAGTACTGATTATGAGGTAAGCTTTCCTTCCAAATAGGTTTTGGGAAAATGATTGTTTGTTTGTCTCTCCTTCGTGTTATAACGGCTGAATGGATTTGGATCAAATTTAGTGCACAGATATAGGTTAAGCACGTAGGGACGCACTCAAACGAGGTAGTCGATGGTCTATACTATATAAATAAAATTGAAGTGTCTGTTTGTAATGTAAAAATAACAGCTTTTTACTAAATACAAAGTATATACGGTACTTATAAGAAAAACTTAGTCCTGGCTTATCTCCGACATGGCTGTACTGATTTTGATGAGACTTTCTCTGACAGATAGCTGATGTTATAAGAAGTAACTTCAGCTGGTTTAATTTTAGTAAAAGAATTATGGTTCTGTTCAAAAAAATTAAAACGTAGGTACTTATTTACGTTTCTTGAAATATAATGAGTCGCATAAAGTTTTTCAACCCACAAATAGCACAAAAACACAAATAAATAGGCTGACGTACACTACACTATAGCATTAGTAACAAAATGAAGACTGACTCCATAAATTAAGTATAGAAAGGATTCAAAGACAGGATGATTAATATGCTTTATCCGTGAATGTTTTTCACAGGTGTTAGAATGCTATGAAAAGCAACGTATTCGAAGCGGGAACACAAATAATCACTTACCATATATATACGAATAAATTAAGTTGAAGTGTCTGTTTGCAATGTCAAAATAATCGGTTTTTACTAAATATAAAGTATATACGGTACTTATAAGAAAAAGCCTTTTTTATTTTTTTTTGTTTGTCTGTCTCTTCGTTTGTTCTGGCTAATCTCCGAAACGACTGGACCGATTTTAACGGGAATTTCACTGGCAGATGACTAAATCCGCATACTAGGGACGCCAGTACATACGTACATATAAAGGTACATATAATGGCGTAAACAAAAATGCACTCTGGTTCATATTATTGTGGGTTGATATAAATTACTATAATAATTATTTAAAAGATTATATCTTATATGTAGCGTTTAACGAAATTTAATTAATTCTATGAAATTACTTTGCACAATAATATTTTGATCATGTCCTTATATACAAATAATTATGTGGTTTCGTTCAACAAGGTGGATAAAATTTAAATAAACACATTTGAAATGATAGTGATTTTTTACAGTATGTACCTCTATCATTGGGTAGTTTAAGGTTTAAGGCAAACACGTAGCCTTAGAATTTTATCCAGACCATCCGTCCGTCTAACATAGTAATTTTAGGTCTTACATGAACCGCCAGAGAATTCTGTAGTTAAATCTATAATTTAATAACGATTTTATCGTATCGTTATATTAACTTATTAATCTATGATAACGCACCACGAGAAAACCACTGGACAGATTTTGATGAAATTTGCTTATGATAGCTGTAATTTTTACCGCGGGAAAATATCTCATCTCTGAGAAATCTTAACTAAGCGTTAAAACGTTGAAGTCATAGTCATTGTTAACTTGCGAAAGTTAACAATAAATATTCTATACGTCTCGTTCTTGAACAAAAATACTTTTAAGACCAAAAAGTCATTTAGGCTACTTTTATCCCGGTGCGTCGAATTCCCGAGGGACGCTATTATATTGAAATAAATTACCAAAAAAACCAATATTGAACCATTAATCCATATATTGACTAGATCATGACATCTGACATCGCCTCTTTTCCAAGTCAAGGCCTCATAATATAAGCATTTATACCATAAACATTTTTGTGGAGATAATACATAAAGATAAACAGACAAATCATCAATACAATATTTTTATTAATTTTCTTTATAGTAGTTGTTGGAAAATTCTTTCAAATACTTGTCCTGATTAGGTTACGTGATAACTGTATAAGGTCTTGAAAAAGTTAAGTATAAGAGGGTTTAAGTATTATCGGGGATTACCCGTACAAGTTTGAGTATATTGCTCACTTAGTACTACACTCCATTCCATACCATCCATACTAATGTTGTAAATGCGAACATAACTGTCTGTTTGTAATTGTTTCACGCTGAAACGGTTTTGATAAAATTTTAGAAAGATGTTCATTGCATTATTGAGTAATAGGTTTTTAACCTCAGCCCGCTAATTAACATTTAGTCTGTGAAATCTTTATAGAGGCTTATTAGTAGTTTATATTATTGTACAATAGCGTCTGTGATAATCTCAATACAACTGCTACAACCTCATATACAAGAAAATTGCAAAAAATATTCTGTAAGGAGTATGAGTTATTAGATGAATTATTATCGAAAAAAAAAATAAAAACCGACTTCAAACAAAAGCACTAAAAAGTAAAAATAACTGATTGGTAGTTGTCATTTACTATACATACCTAATCAAATATTTTCGAAGTCGGTGTGATTTCGAAAATATTTGATTAGGTATGTATTTAATAGGTAGGCTTTTATTACTTAGCCAAAGCACACCGACTTCGAAAATATTTTTATTAGGTATGTATAGTAAATGAAAACTACCAATCAGTTATTTTTACTTTTTAGTGCTTTTGTTTAAAGTCGGTTTTTATTTTTTTGTTAAAAAGTTTTTATTTTTCCCTTTTTAGTGTAGACAGTAGTAGCAAAGTAAGAATTCTAACGTGTTAGGCTTGTCAAATCAAACAAAATAAGCCCAAACTCAAAGTATCTACTATTAGCCGTTGAAGAGTTCCACCTATCCACCTTCTGGCCTTACCATCAGATCAGGTCCACAATACCGAACCACTGTACTATCAACGGAAATAGAAACACTTGCAAAGTTTCAAGTCAATATGACAATTAGAAATAGGTTAAATTCATCATTAGCTATTTTTTATATTTTTTTCATAATTAGCTATTATTTATTTTTTTTGAAATTTAAATGGGACCAATCTGGAAGTATACACTTTCAAACAACACAAAAATTGTCCAAATCGGTTAATAAATGACGGAGTTATGAGGTAACAAACATTAAAAAAAATACAGTCGAATTGAGAACCTCCTCCTTTTTGAAGTCGGTTGAAAAGCCGAAAAAAACACTGTGGTAGAGGAGTATATTGACAGGTGTACTATAAATGTGATGTAATGTAAATAATCGTATGGAAACCAAAATCAATTATTTGAATCATTTTTCCTACTAAACTTCTTTCGTTCCTTCTAACGAATTGACTCTCATCGAGCTAACAAGTTAGAAGATACAAAACAATAAACGTATAGGAACATATATGTGGGACGAAATTTATTTATGAAAACTTAATCGTTTATTTGCTAACTATTTGACCTGAAAATAGATTTAATATGATGTTCCGTAATTAATTAATTCTGTCATACGACATTTATGACGTTATAATTTAGCTCATTTGTAGAAATTTTAGTTGATCTGCTCTACATAATAATATTTTTTAATTTGAAGGTATATCTAGTACAGAGGTAGAGTACGACATCGCGGCAGGTGAGTTATTGAATATCTAATAAATTACTATGTCCGGGAATCGAACTCAAATTAATGATATACTCTTCTTAAACTTTGTGTCATTGCTTATTTTTGTTGCTTTATATTATAATAGCGACTCATCCGTCTCTACTTACGATTTAACGTTCTATAGATTTCTCAGAAATGAGATATGTTCCCGCAATAAAAAGTATCCTATATGTTGATCCGGATAACCAGCTATCACCATACCAAATTTCATCAAAATCCCTCCAGTGGTTTTCCGTGACGCGGTAACAGGTAGACAGACAGACAGACAGACAGACAGATAGACAGACAAAAATTCTAAAAACTATAGATTCGGCCTCTGTATCGATAATAATGTCTATTTCAATAAGATTTTCCAAAAAATATTTAATGTACCTACAGATTCGGCTTAGTTATAATTTTATTATATGTACCTATAGATTTTCTATTAATTTTATAAGTACTTTTACTTAGGACTATTATATATTTATTACATAGTATTTTTCGATAGTAAACTAGAAATTGGTGTTAAAATTTCATCTAG
Organism: Brenthis daphne; assembly: GCA_947093115.1. Lineage (NCBI taxonomy): Eukaryota > Metazoa > Arthropoda > Insecta > Lepidoptera > Nymphalidae > Brenthis > Brenthis daphne. The sequence continues at coordinate 474,290 of OX352473.1, forward strand.
ATTTACCAAAATATATGAAATCTAAACAGATCCTGTAAACAAGACAACGTTTGTTCATTCGTTAATGCTGGTTTATTGAAATAAAACAGAACTGATATGAACTCAACTCCATAGCGGCGGAATTTACTTTATTCTATTCCATACACTACGTATTTTCACAAAACAAATTTATTATTTTTAAGCCACTATATCTGTTTAATTATTTATAAGGCAGTGGTAGCTCAGTGGTAACGCGCACGCTTGGGAAACCGAGTGAAGCGAGTTCAAATCCCGGGTCTCGCACCTCTGATATTTTCATGTGCAAATCATTTCCAACATGATTACCACTTGTCTTAACGGTGAAGGTAAACATCATGAGGAAACCCGCATGTCTGAGAGAACCTAGCAAGTTTTTGAAAGACATGTGAAGTGCTCCTACCCGCATTTGGCCAGCGTGGTGGACTATGGCCTGATCCCCCTCGTATTGAAGGGAGGCCCGTGCCCAGCAGTGGGACGTTAAAAAGGGCTGTATACAATATTTGCTTGATAGTAATATAATAATAAAATATGCTATTCTTCTAAAATAAATGTGCTAAGGTTGTACGGAGAGGCAATAAACCCATTTTTATTATTTGAAAGATTAAAGAAACGTGACTATTCCGGAGACATACAACCTACATTATGGAAAAGGCGATAATTTTATGTATTTGCTACTGGTAGAGTTTAATTTTTGTAAAAACTTCAAATTCTATAGTGAGACGTTGACCTCTGGATATGAGAAGTAAAATTCAAATATTTATTTAAAACAGATATTAGCAATTTTATTTTTTCTAGTGACTTAAGCTCACTTCGTGAACGCCCGTAAATACTTTACAGATACATCGTAAACTAATATTATAAATGTGAAAGTTTGTGAGGATATATAGATGTATGAATGTTTGTTACTCTTTCACGCAAAAACTGCTGAATGGATTTTAATGAAACTTTACAATAATACATACATACATCAGTATATAGGCTACTTTTTATCCCGGAAAAATGTACAGTTCCCGTGGTTTTTGTTTTATTTTTCTAGAGGCGATCCCGAGCGAAGCGAGAGTGAGCCGCTAATATCTTATAATTTTAGACAGGCAATTATTGTACAAATTTATTTCGTGTATCTCGGAAACGGCCCTAACGATTTGGATCAAATTTTGTTTTTGGCTAAGGTTTTGCTTTTTAAGTTAATCTATATAGGTAATATTTTTATGGGCTATAAAGAATCAAAGGATTTCGGTGAATTCGGACAGACGACCATAGCAGCCTTCAACGTAACTCTCTACCTAGCAAGTGAAGCTGCAGGCAAAAACTAGAATGATCATATTTAACTCGTATTTATAACATATATAAGAAACATATATAAGAAACACATGGCATTCAAGTTGAATTTGTTATATTATTTCAGCACATTGTTTCCTCAAAGTTATTGGGACGTAAAACAAATAAAGGAGGCTCGTGTGTTTTCCGATCTTATTTATATAGCCCTATCTGTTCGGAGCAAGTGGACAACGATATATCAATGATTTTTTTGTAAAATAAAATGTAAAACACCCAAATATTTCAAAATATCTAATTATTATATGCGTAAAGTAAGTTATCTATATGTAATAATCTATGTCGATATTTGTTTCTATTACTGCGTGAATGAAAAACAAACCTACAATAATAATTGTATTTATTTTTTACACAGTAGGTACCTACTAATATATAAATAGTAACTATATTACAAACAATAAAAAGTAAAAGAAATAATGAGAGAAATAAAAGAAATAATCCCCATACAAAGATTGTAATTTAGATTTATTTTAAAACACTATAGTTGTATCCATCACATAAAATTTCTGACACAAAATTGCAGCAACATTATTGGACAAGTATTCATGAAAATAAAGATTTTTAATTTAATTATATTTAAATTTAACACACCCAGAGGTCTTTAGGTAATTTGCATTTAAAATTAGCCATGTAATGCGCTTATTTAGGCGAAAGTTTGTTTAAATCAAAACATTTTGAATGATAATGAATACACGTGTAACTTGTAGGATGTTGGCAAAGATTTTCGTCTGAACAATTTTCAATGGATACAACCCGAGGCTGTATATTCACATTAAAATTCACTACAAGATCTTCCTAAATCGAGACGATTATTTTCATTTTTTACATTATAATATGTAAATTGATATTAGAGAAGAGAATAGCTATTAAAATATCATATAAATTGTTTATATCATATAAATATCATATAAACTTTAGTAAGGTTAGTTTTTTGCGTTATTTTAATACACATTTTGTTAAGAATTTGTTAAAATTGATCTTAGCACATGCCATAAATAAATATATAGACTTTAATACTTTCTTAGGTATACGCGAATATTTGAAATTTTAAATAGAATTATCTTTGCGGGTTTTTCGCGAATTTATTTTGATTTTTGGTTCCCGACGTTTCGAATACTTTGCAGCTATTACGGTCACGGAAGAGACTTGTTTATTTTTTTTTTACTTAAGATACATAGGTCTGCTTTTAAAAAACCTACCTAAAACATATCTTTCCCTGTTATTTATTATTTGGATGGTTTTATAGTTAAAAAATATTCGTCATTGATCCTATTCAATAGCTAAAATATTTTTTAACATCTATTCCACTTTTTAATTACTAACATTTTAATTTCATTAAATATTGAGCATATTTTTAAAAACACTGTATTAAATATATTTTTTAATTTTCTCGCAATCATTATAAAAATTCTGCATAAGTCAACATATAAAGCACTCACCTGAAAATTCAGCAAAGTTACAGAACCATAACCAAAGTTCCAATGACAGCCGCGTGAAACTCACAACTGATGCAAAGCGCGCCAAAACGCCGCTACTTACGTCGCATTTCCACCAATCACAGGCCACCGTTCGTTCTTAACTCTTTCCCATAAAAAAAATCACCAATCACATGTAACTACACTTCAAAACTTTAATAGGTTTTTCATGCTTCATTAATGTACATATAGTTCTTTATATTTATCTGTTTGTTTTTGATAAGCTTATGGCTTTTGGATTTAGGTGAGCGTTTTATATCATGTCATTAACATTTCGTTTTGCTTATTTTTATATTATATTATGTTTATGTTTCTCTTAATGTATTAGGTGTACTAATTTACAGCCACAAATATTATTATCTATATATTAAAATTTATTTTTATATTTTTTAGGATATTTTGATTATAATAATTTGGGCTTTAGGATATACATGATATCAATTATTTCTTTAACATTCGACCAATTTACCTTGATGAGTACAATAGTTTTGTGTCTTTGATAGTTAAAATTGATTATTAAAAAAAAATATTGAAACTTTATTTCGGCATTTAATAGTTAAGTACGTAAGTACACGTATAGAAAGATATTTCAAAATTTCGTTAAAAATTTTCTAATATGACTCATATTTAAGCTAGCCTTTAAGTGCGTAGTAGATATATAAAATATGTTAAGTATAATATGAATTATAAATATATCATTAAATGTGTTGAAATGAAAATTGAGCTAAATGGCTTGCTGTGGGAAGAGGATATCCCATTCTCCAGTAATTGACGAAAAAACTAAAAAATAATGTAATTATGATAATGGTGATGGACGTATTATATAGAAAAACTAAATGTCCTTATCATAGACTAAAAAATAATATTCCTTAGTTTAATTTTTTATATAGGTCATGTCATGAATATAATACCTAACCAATTTAACAATGTAGATATAATGAAATGGTCTATTATAATTAAATATGTATTAGAAACATAATCAAATTTTCTTTCATTTATTAGAGTATGTACCTAGCGCTAGCTTACCTTAAATAAAACGCATTTACTTTGTTACATTGTCCATTTTAATTACATAATAGGTACGTACACCTTTTTGTTATCACTTGCCTTAGTTATTATTATAAACTAGCGACTCACCCTCGCTTTGCTCGGGTTCGTCCCTTGGTACGTTTTAACGATTAGTATAGAATAGATAGACTATATACTATTATATACATATATTATTTTTTTCTAACTCAAACTTGACGTATTGTTGTAGGTGGTAGGTCCACCACTATTGAAAGTAATCCGAAGTAGTGATTCCCATACAAAAAAAAACAGTTCTGAACTTTTCGATTTTCCAGCTGTTCTTATGGGTTTTTCCTAATTTTTTTTTATATTTAAACCATCCCTGATATACCTCCAACAAAACAAATAAAAGAATTATTCAATTCATTTCAGCCGTTAGCGGGACTACCGAACAGCAATTGATATATATATATATATATATATATATATATATATATATATATATATATATATATATATATATATATATATTATAAGTGTTCGTGTTTATTTCTCTAAAAATAAATAAATAACTTAAATCATTGTTTGTATTATCCGTATCATACGTAAGAAATATCGAATTAATTAAAGCACACCTACTCAAACACAAAATGTAAGAGATGAAAATATTCTAATTTTAGATAAAAAAATATCTTTAGGACAATAATTGTGAGTAATAAATGATAACTCAGAATCTGTGATAAAGTATCAATACTTTATAATGAAGATTTGAAACTAATCTTAGAAGATAAGATTGACTCAACGAGTGAACTTAAACAAAGTTTTCGTTTACTTAAATCTCGCAACTTAAAATTTGAACTATTTATACCTATGGGATTCACTTTCTCCTTTCCATATTTAACTGTGTGACTCTCAATTGATATTTACTGGAATCAAAACGTGTATGGGGAACAATAGGTATATTCTGGATTCGAATCGCGGGTCGGACCAAGTTCTAGTTATTGAATCTTTCAGTTTCAGTAACAACCTGGAGTTGGGAAGTTGGCGGTGTTTCACCCCCGTGCCTCAAAGATCACGTAAAGCCGTCGGTCCTGCGCCTTAACTCTCACCGGTCGTGTCGAGTGGTCGTCCCACCGGAGTATGAGAATAGATACCTAATCGGATATTTTCGAAATCAGGGCCAGTCTATGCAAAGCAAATCTAATATATTTCGACACGTAAAATACGTTACAAATTGATGTATAATATTTTAACTATAATTAGAGTTATAATCATATTTACCTATTAGATATTCATATCGTAAAATATTGTTGGCTGGTACCGACATCGAAAATATCTGATTAGGTAATAGGTATATTCTAAATGAAAACATTTAGCCCCCGTTTAGTTATTTTTTACATTTTAGTGCCTGGAAGTCGTTTTTTTTTAGTTTTTATTTTTCCATTTTTAGGGTAGACGTAATAAGCAGTTAATTTGTAAAAAGAAAGTTTTTTAATAACATATTCGATTAAACAATTTATTTAATAAAATATATATTGTTCATTTTTTTTTCAAAACCGCTCACCCAATTTCCATAAAATTTATATGATCCCTTTGAAACAAAAAAATATTTCCAAATCGAATCTGACGTCTTCGAGTAATCGGTGAACATACATAAAAAAAAGATTCCGACGAATTGAAAACCTCCTTCCTCTTTTTTGGAAGTCGGTTAATAAAAAAGACGAAGTGGGGAAATATCTCTTCTTCGTTTATATCGTCTATAAAAAAACCTTTTCTTTCTGTATCGAGTGATAGAATGTTTAACAGGATGCCAGACTATGTGCTTCGAGATACGCATATTATTAGATCTTAATCCTTTTTAATGTTAGTGTAATTATATTTATTTTGCAACAAAATTACATTTATAGTTTATGCTGGAAATCTCTATTTATGGGGTTTCAGTGAAAAGAGCCCTGTGATAAGAGATTGCAATATTTAGTTAAAGCTATGTAGGTAATTATTTTAAGTGTCTACTACATAATATCCCTGTGTCATTTCCTGACTAAGTATGATATTTAAGATACGTCCTCATCTATCCTAAGATAATTTAAAGTACCCTCATCTGTTCTGTGATTTAATGATCTTACTAATAATAATAGAGACTAGAGTAACATCTGTTTGTTACATAGAAAATCAATAGCTTTGTATGTATCCTTTACGCGTCTACTGCCTTCGTATAATGTTTTTTCCATACATGCTCATAGTAGGGTCCTTATAATTTTCTTCCGACTTTCTTTAAGTAGATAGGTATAATAAGCACTTTGCCTTGCCAAGAGTATTTCGAGATTTATCATTTTGGAGTGGTAAAGCATAAAAAAGAAAATGAATATAGGTGTCGCATTTTTTGTTAAATTATTCTATCTGTCAGCTCCGTAAAGAAACGGCTTAAAAATATATATAGACAACAAACGGCTAACACCCCGCTTCGTTCAGGTGCATCCGTAGCCTATGTTACTCCATCCAGGTCATAGTTTATCTGTGTGATAAATTTCATCGAAATCAGTCCAGCTGTTAAACGTCGGGGAGTAATGAATATACACACAGATGATATAATGTAGCAAAGTAGAATTAAAAAGTGGCCATAAACAATATTTTAATATCACAGAACAGGGCAAAAGAAATAAACATTCAGCCTGACTTAAAAAAAATGAGTAATTCTTTAAAACCTATTAAATTCTTAATCTTTCCCTTTTGAAGTAAAATATTGTATCCACTGGCGCAAATAATGGTTACACATTAAAAATTCAATTTTTCATTACAAGTTAATACGCCAGTGTAATATTTTACTTCCATTACAGCTTAACTCTGTAAAATGTTATTTTAGGTTATTGGTATCGACTTAAATAACCGACTTCGAAATGGGAGAAGGTCCGAAGTACTCAATTAAGACTTTTCTTATCTAATTGTGAACCAATTTTCATTATTATTTTATAATGAATTTGATTTTAGAATAAGTATTATATTCGGCTTTATTTTTTTTGGTGCTACCTCAGAACTCCGTCCTTTATTAACAGATTTGGACAATTTTTGTTTTGTTTGATAGTGTATACTTCCTATTTAGTCCCATTTAAATTTGAAAAAAGATACCACCCTAAGAGTGGAAAAATAGCTAATGAAAATTTAAATAACTTCTAATTATCTTAAGAGCTTGAAACTTTGCAAGTGTTTCTATTGCCGTTGATAATGCAGTAATTCGATATCGTCGACCTGATCTGATGGTAGGGCCAAAAGGTGGATAGGTGGAACTCTTCAACGGCTAATAGTATCGATACTTACAGTTTTGGCTTATTTTGTATTATTTGACAAACCCAAGGACCCTAGCGTTAGGATTGGATTTTAGAGCCTGAATTTTAGTGTTACTAATATCAGATATTTTCAGACATTTTCAAAGTCACTGCCAGCCGATACAAATCAAATCACACCGACTTCGAAAATAGAAAACGTAAACTACCAATGTGCATACGTAAGTAAATGAAAACTACCCTAAATTACCTATCCTTTTTACCCTAAATAGTTCCAAAACAATTAAAGTATTTTTAATTAAATTAAATTCGGTGTATTATTTTAATTAGAACATTAGAATTATTCCTTTTATTTTAATTGGTTCAGTGGGATTAGATATCTAGCTCATCGTACCATGCGGACCCATTATAATTGTGAACTGAATAGAAATATAATTATGTACATTTAAATAAATATAAACTGTTAATTGGAGTTTGCCGGTTTGAATTACAGTAGAGCCATCTCGTAGTTATTTCTGTTTAGCAATAAATTGACACATTCGTATTTCAAACAAGCGTAAGTAACGTAATTGTGCCTTCGAAATACTTTGGGAGTTTAATAATAGATGGCGCTCAACGCCAACTTAAAATAAAGCATTTTTATTAAGCATCTATATTCTATTGACTTACCTTTTAGTTATTTATGTAACTTAACTAAAAATATTTTAATTATTGAACAAAGTCCTAGTTGTTAGTCAATTTAATTTAAAAAAATTAAGTAATAGTTTTAACTTTTTTTTGTCTAATTTCCAATATACATATTATCTATACTATCTGTTAAACTGTTATCTCTATGCTTATCATTTTCATTTATAATCTGTACCACTATATGCCGCCACCGGAGCATAATGTTTTTGGTCTATGACCGGAGCATTTGTTTATTGCAAGGAAGTCATTATTTTTGCAATTTATATTTCATTAAATAGATTGATTTAAGACATAGTTGTAATAAAAAATCAAAACTTAAAACATTATCTCTATAAAGTTCTTAAATTGGTTGCCATCAATTCGCTAATTGCTGTTAAAGACAGATTTACCGGAGGTGAGTGTCTTGGAAAATTGTAAACAATATTTCATGATAATTAATAAATTATAATCAAAATAATGTTTATGATGAACAAAGGAATTGTTTTCATTTATTACACATTACTTACATGATAATTACAACTACGTTACATTTTTATGGGTTATTTATTCATTGAGTGTGTTATTGTGAAAAAACATCAAACTTCACGAGTCACGAACTATTGCAGAATGTCGAATGATAACGACGCACCGTTGCCTGAAGGATGGGAAATGAGGACCAGCCGTTCTACGGGTATGACATATTTCCTCAACATGTATACTAAGAAGTCTCAGTGGGAGAGACCTGACGCCCCCGCAGACCCAGGCGAAGTCCGATGCAGTCACATTCTTGTCAAGCATGCTGAGAGTAGACGTCCTTCATCTTGGCGCGAAGAAAACATAACTAGATCAAAAGAGGAAGCTATGGAGTTGCTTAAAAATTACCGTAAGCAGATTGTGTCCAATGATTCTGCGTTCACTGATTTGGCTATGAAATATTCAGACTGTTCTTCTGCAAAGCGAGGTGGTGACTTGGGAATGTTTGGAAGAGGCCAAATGCAACAAGCGTTTGAAGAAGAAGCATTCAAACTAAAGGTTGGACAGCTAAGCAAACCAGTAGAAACAGACTCTGGATTCCATATTATATTAAGAACTGTGTGATTTTTTGCTTTTCTTTCTATATTATAAGCTTTTTTGTTTGTTTTTAATGAAGTACATTTTTTAATATTAAATATTTACTATGTTTGTAACATTTGACAAATGAAATGGAGAAATATTTTATTTTAACTACAGCTAAAATTTAATGGTAAATATAAAAAGGTAACTAAAATAATTAATAACTTGTTTGTAATAAATATTCTTGTATTTTGTTTCAATATATCTTACATACTTATAAGTTGATCTTTTATTTTCCCATTTTATATTATATGCTCACTCTATTGTAAATATTAGTACTGAATTGGGCCTCATGTTAAACTAACATTGTTCTTTTAACAAAGTGTCCAAGTATCAAAATAAATGGAGACATTTAATTATTAATTGATTTTGATCATCATTTTAACTTTTCTTTTGATGTACAGTCAAATATTTTTATTATTCATTTATTCTAAATTTAAAATAAAATTTAAAATTCCTTTGTTCATCATACTCAGTTTTACTTCTGTATGGACAAATTGTAATGTAGATAGATACGTATGTATTAATACATATTTATGTAGATGGACAATCAAACAAGTAAAATCTAGCATCATGGATGTTCCGTTGATTAATAAGTAAGCAATATTCAACAAATTATAAAGTTAGTAAAATAATCAACTTTTTAAAAATTACATTATTTAATTAAAAACAGCACAATAAATAACACATTAAGATATAGGTATGAATTTTGGTCTTTCACCAATAAATAATTTAGACATTATATTTTTGAACAATATTTGACTATATTTTATAAATACAGTAAGTACATATTGAATAATGCAAGTACTGTCATGTTGTCTTCAACGAACCCAGCCTTTTCGCCGAAGACAGCTTCTATTCAATTTTCTTTACTCCTTTCCTTTCTTTAATCGATGCGAGATCTATGGCACTTACATAAAAACGAATCTATTAACTATAAATGCTTCATATCACGATTTTTTGTTTGAGTATCAGAAAATGTTATAAAGGTACCATGTGCCGCTTGTTAAATCAGTTACAAACCCTTGATCTCATGTTCGTTTTGGTTGTTTCGTACTAATACTATTGTGTCGAGAGTGGAATCTTTCGCATCTTCAGATGCGGGGGTCCAGATTGGTCCAATGATCGGTGGAGACCTCTTACCGCCCCATGCGCTAAACTTCACTTTCCTCTTACCGTCTTTCTTTAGACTAACATCCAAGTAGGGATGTCCAGGCTTGTACATTTTCGGCAAATTATCTATAAAAGTATTGAATGGAAGAGCATCTCGAAGAATCCTATCTTCCATTTTTGTGCTTAAAGCTAAGATTTTGATTGGATGTCGCTTGTCTAGCGTTGGCACAAATTGGAAACCGGCGACATCTAATCTTTTGTTACCTGGTGAAAAATTGGAGACGATCCGAGTTAGTTCAGGAACAGACGCGGAGAATATTATCTTGGAACCCTTGGTACCTGGTTTGAAGATCATTTGGCCGCTTCGTTTTCCACCCCATGGACTAAAACGTACTCGTTTGGGCATGCTCGGTTCGCGAATGCTGGCCGTACGTTTCCAAGTCCACATATGCTCAGCAATGTTCGGTTTATCCCTCTTCCCACCCCATGGGCTAAAACTTCTTTTTTCTGCTGTATCTAAAATTTCATTATCCGTGGAATTGTCTTCCCCAGATAAAGCTTCAACTACAAGGGGGTTATGTGTGTCTTGGTTTTGAAAATAAAGCGATTTGTCGCTATCAACTGAAGATCGCCAACGCTTGTTTCTATCGTCGTTAACTTCTTCAGCGGTACGTCGCTTGCGTTGTATTTCGAGATTATCCGGCTCATAGAAATGGTTGCGTTCGTCGTTAAGTTCATAGTTTCTTGCGGGATAGTTGAAATAGTTGACGTCAGGTAATGGCGAGTAGTGTATGGTTGAATCCAAAGGGTCCATAAGGGTCTCAGATCCAGGACCAGTGTTGATGTATTGGAGGCTGGCCGAGCCCAACCATGAGGCAATGAGAATCCAGTAGTACACCATGTTTCTGAAAATGTAAAAAGCTCACATTACTATTGAATTTAATTTTCTAAAGAGTGAGGAAGTAGTGACCATTCAGTTCGATTTCCTTGTATTGTTTGGGTAGGCTTTGTTTGTTTGTGTTCTGTTTTGGTATGAGCATGTAGAAAAAAATAATAATATTACTAGCAGAACCTGCGGCTTCGTTCGCGCTAAAACTACAAAAAAATCTCTAAAACGGTAGTTACATACAAACTTTCATCCTCTATTTTACCCCCTTATAGGATGAATTTTGAAAAATGCTAAAACACGTATTTATTTAATTTTATTGAAGAGCATTAACATCAAGTTTCAAGTACCTTATTCTGAGCATAAATATTTTATGGTTTATTATAACGTGTTTTCTCGTTGGAATTAGATAATCTCCCGCGGTAAAAAGTAGCCTATGTTACTCTCCAGTCTTCGAACTATCTACACACAAAAAAATCACGCCAATCCGTCACTCCATTTCGCTGTGAAAGGAGGACAAACAAACAAACACACTTTCACATTTATAATATTAGTATTGATTATAACTGCTAAATATGTTAATATATTATAATCGATCATCTCCAAAATCCTTTACGTGTATAAAGAGAATGATAATACTGAAAGCAGCCAAAGAGATATGTACCTCTTATATCATAGACACCGTAGCGCTTTACTTACATCGTATTTTTGAAAGCACAAGCAGGCTTATCTATACATATAATAAAATTCTAACTAAGTCAAATCTGTACATTAAATATTTTTTAGAAAATCTTATTGAATAGACATTATTATCGATACAGAGGCCGAATCTATAGTTATTAGAATGTCTGTTTGTCTGTCTGTTACTGCATCACAGAAAAACTACTGAACGGATTTTGATGAAATTTGGTATGGTAATAGCTGGTTATCCGGGTCAACTAATATACTAATACGAGTATACTAATATATAAAACCTAAGAATTTGATTTTGGTCATCTGAACGCGGGCGGAGCCGCGGGCGATGCTAGTTACAAAATAAGTTTATATCATTTTCTTTTAATATTTTACAAAGAAAATAAATAAAAATTAAACGTTTCATCAGTTTCCACGAAATAAACCTCGTAATATTTTCCTCAAGTTTAAAAAAACTTTATACGCTCGTTAGCACTAAATGATTTATCAAGTTTTAAGTAAAAATGTAATAATTTGCTCAACGCGTATTTTATTATTCTTCTAAATATTTACTTTAATCCACAACTTTTAAACTGCAATTAAGTTATTTAAGAAACAATTTTGAAATATAATTGAATTCTTGAGTGTAATGATGAGAGCCAACGAAAGTCGAAACTTATGAGATTATATCTCATCATCGGACACCTAATTATATATTCATTGTCTTTTTCCTAGCGAAGAATTTTCGTCTTTGGTTTTTGATAATTTAAAGAGAAAAAGCCGAATATATATGAGAATATTTCGTTCTAGCCAGATACACTTTAGTATCGAGTGAAATATACAATACTTCGGTAGCAGAATTAATCGAGAATCGATGCAATAGCGAATAGACAAATAGGTTTTATGTATGTAAAGCCTTTTAGGAGTCTACAACCAATCTATGCTCAGCTATGTTTTTCTTTTTTTTTTATTCTGCTATATTTTTTATTTTAACCCCATTGCCGACGTTTTGACGACACGTTTGGCCTAGTTTGTAGTGAGTAGTGACTCTGCTTGCTGTGCCAGTGTTTGCGGGTTCGATTCACGCTGGAAGCATTCAATTTTGTGTGATGAGCACGAATGCTTGTATTTCAGTCATGTGTGTTTATATTTATAAAATTTATGAATTTAAAGTTAATACATGGGTGTATCAACTATCTGGTATCCATAACACAACCCTCGTAGCTTACCATGGAACTACATAGATAGTGCAGTATGTTAATGTCCCAACATTTTTATTTATTTATTATTTATTACCCCAGAAGGGGAGTAATGTTTTTTAAACGCGTGTTACACACGTGCTCTCTCGTTTCGTATTATATAAATTGTTAAAAAAAAATTGTTGTGTGTGTGAGTGACATAACACTTATAATTTAAACAAAAACAAAAGAAGAAACAGTTTCCTGTTGAAAATATATGTATGTATATTTTATTAGAATTAAAAAAAGAAAGCTATATCTTCGTAATTGAGTTAGATCATTTACAGCTAAATATCAGTTTCCCAAAAGCCCTAATAAAACACTTATTTTTAAGTCATGCTTTTACTGTTGCTGTCAAGGGAGTCTCATATTTAACTTGTCATATTGATATCGTTTTCACAAAATACTTATATAGAAAAGTCTTCGTAAAAAATAAGTTCAACGAAAAATAAAAATAGGTAATACCATAGGTACCTTTTATTTTTGGTGTAATTCTCACTTTAACCTGTAAGTTTGCCTTGCTTAATTTTCTTTTTAGCCCAAATGCTTTCGACGTCTGTAGGAAATTCGAGCTTTATAAATATATATATATATATATATATATATATATATATATATATATATATTAAATTAGGTATGTTTTAAATCATCAAGTGGATACAGAAATGTTATGTATTTTATCATAACTCTTTAACTTTAGGTAGGTATACGTAATTAAGCAAACACATTTTAACAACTTGGTTTTTGCTTCATTCTTAATTTAAAGTTAAAAAAATAATACTATTATTACCATATTAAGTAGATGGTCAGTATTCAATATATTATCGCCTTATCTATGTCTCTTAAGTACAAATACATTTCGGCAGAATATGACAGAAGTGCCTACGATTTTCAAACAAAAATAATGATAAAAAACGTGAATCGCAAGGGGCATCTTATTAAATTATTTATAGCCAGCTTTTAAACGAGCCAGCCATTTCCATTTAATTGTAAAAACAATATTTTTCTGTATCCCTTTGATGGACTGCGGTATTTGCCGACAAATATTGACGATTTCGAGGCTTAGTTATTTTTAATGGTTCTAATAATTTACGCTTTAATTATTCATTGGTAACAGTTTATGGGATATTGAGGTAAGAATTGTTCAAAGATCCCATACTGAGAGGTTCAGATGGAGTTCATTTGTAAAATTGCTAATTGAAAATTTGAACATGTGTAAATTACATGTCTAAGTGTTATGTCACACGATGAAAAGTGCCGTCTCCATTTTTATTTTTTTTTATTTTCTATTGAAAATATCGTACACAGTCAACATGTTTGAGACTAAGAGGGAAGTTGATTACAAGTTATATTTTATTATTATAAGACTATATGAGTATATGTTAATTTAACATTTACTGCAGCTCAATATTTTTCTTTATGTATTAAAATATTATATATTATAATCTATACATAATATAATAAAACTCTGAGTTGAATCTGTTCATTAATATTTTTTGGAAAATCTTATTGAAATAGGCATTATTATCGATACAAAGACCGAATCTATAGTTTTTAGAATTTTTGTCTGTCTATCTGTGACCGCATCACGAGAACACCACTGGACAGATTTTGGTGAAATATGGTATGATGATAGCTGGTTATCCAGGTCATTATATAGGATACTTCTTACTGCTGGAAAATATCTCACCTCTGAGAAATTTCTTCAACTAATATTTCGATTGAGCGCCAATTGAAAGTTGTGGTCGAATCGTGGCCGAAACCACAGGTTGTATTTAACCGAACATGTTCTAGGAAGTCCCGAACTATTTATAGATAATAAAAGTAATATGATGTTTTTAAGAATGTACCTACCTATATAATGCTTTAGAGAAGTATTCCAAAAATGAATCTGATATCTGGTTCTACTTGGTTCAAAATAGGTAGCGGTTTTATTTTAGCATACAAAATGAAAGCTCGTTTCAAATTTTGTCATAATTGGATTGTTTTTGAACGTCATTAAAACTCTTACAAAGGGCGCTGGTTAGCTAGTAAGATAAATACATTTAAAAAAATCAAATGTCATAAAATAGCAAAAAAAAACTGAATGGAATATTATATTTACAGATTAGATACATCATTATATATTTTTGGAGTCGATGCCAAGTGACTTTGGTAAATTAGATATATTTAGATATAATATGTATATGAATATATCACATTATCCGAATCTATACTATAATATAATTATATCTATACTAATATTATAAAGAGGCAGAGTTTGTTTGTTTGAACGCGCTAATCTCAGGAACTATTAATCGGATTTTAAAAATTCTTTTCGCATTAGATAGCCCGTTTATTGAGGAAGGCTATAGGCTTTTTATCATCCCGGAACTGTATATATTTTATTATATAGTTTTTAGAATTTATCTGTCTTTCTGTCTGGAAACGCATCATGGGAAAATCACTGGAAAGATTTTGATGAAATTTTGTTTGAAAATAGTCGGTTATCCGGGTCAATTTATAAGATACTTTTTACTACGGAAAAATAGAAATCTATACTAAACGTTAAAACTTAATATGCAAAACGATTTATTTTTAAATTGAACTGAAAATTCCAGAAAATCGCACATTCTAGTAACTCTAGCTTCTCTATTCGTATAGAATATAGATCTTAATATATATATTTCTTGTGTGCGTGTGTATGTGACTGAACTCCTCCTAAACGACTGGACCAATTTTGATGAAATTTTTTGTGTGTGTTCAAGGGGATCTGGGAATGGTTTAGATTCACAATTTGAATAATAATTTTCATCAAAAAAATTATTAAAAAAAGTTTGAAATTTTCAAATTAAAGACGTGTAGACAGGACAACGTCTGTCGGGTCCGCTAGTATAATATAAAAATTCATATTTTTTTAAATGTCTTATTTCCAAAAAGCCAGGAACAGAGTATAAAAAAGTAGTTAACATAAAAGAAACTCAAAAGTTATTTAATAAGTCATATATTATGATCGTTCTCAAATTATCCTTAATTTTATTTACAAAGACTGCAACAAATAAACTGTCATCTTTTGATAATTCCTCATAGAACTTTACATTTGGATCCCTTTCAGTTATCTGTCTTTACGTCTCAAGATACTCTTTGTAGTCATGATATTATAATTCTTAATTGATTTATATCTTTATATATATAATTCTTCTGTGAGTGTGTATGTCACTGAACTTCTCTCAAACGACTGGACCGATTTTGATGAAATTTTTTGTGTGTGTTTAAGGGGATCTGGGAATGGTTTAGATTCACAATTTGAATAATAATTTTCATTAAAAAAAATTATTAAAAAAAGTTTGAAATTTTCAAATTAAAGACGTGTAGACAGGACAACGTCTGTCGGGTCCGCTAGTTTATTTATAATATAACTAGCGGCTCACCCTCGCTTCGCTCGGGTTCGTCGCTAGGTACGTTTTAAATAGATATAAAAAGAAAAAATCTTTCTTTCTCACATTTTAATTATATGTTTTAATACTTACCTATTCCGGACTAAGAGAAATCCAAAAATTAAAATATCATAAAAATTGGAACGCGGTCGAACGGGATATAAAAAGTATCCTATGTCCTTCTCCTGGCTCTAAACTACCTCCCTGCCAATTTTCAGCTAAATCGGTTCAGCCGTTCTTGAGTTATAAGCGAAGTAACTAACACGACTTTCTTTTATATATATAGACTAGCGGCTCACCCTCGCTTCGCTCGGGTTCGTCGCTAGGTACGTTTTAAATAGATATAAAAAGAAAAAATCTTTCTTTCTCACATTTTAATTATATGTTTTAATACTTACCTATTCCGGACTAAGAGAAATCCAAAAATTAAAATATCATAAAAATTGGAACGCGGTCGAACGGGATAAAAAGTATCCTATGTCCTTCTCCTGGCTCTAAACTACCTCCCTGCCAATTTTCAGCTAAATCGGTTCAGCCGTTCTTGAGTTATAAGCGAAGTAACTAACACGACTTTCTTTTATATATATAGATTAGGTTACATAAAAGTTTCCCGCGGCTCCGTTTGCTTTGTACATACATAATGTGGATAATAATAGACATGATAGGTTAAGAGTAATGCAGATTAGTAAAATAAAGTTTTAGAAAAGGCTGTGTAGTTCATATACTATCTCCTTACAAACAATAAAACACTTTAAAAAAACCGTATTAACAAAAATAAAAAAACGGCCCAATTGAGAACCTCCTCCTTTTTGAAGAAGTCGGCTGAAAAAAATGCCTTTTTATAATAGTGTTACCCTCACACTATTATAAGAAGGTATTTTTCAATGTTTGGATGAAATGAATTTAATGTTCAAAAATGTTTGAATGTTTGTTGCGCAATCACTATAAAACTTTGAACATATGTGGATGAAAATTAGCTATTAAACCGTGTTAGGACTAAATATATCAATAGCTGCCCAAGTATGCTGAAAGAACAGAAAGATCTAACCTTTCACTTGGGTTCAGCTGCAGGCAGGAACTTGTTTTGATTTTGACATACTAAATAAACTTAAACATCGATCCTATCTAAATATATTTAGGCATTTCCCTTGTAAGATTGACACTCGACAGAAAGAACGTTGTATTTCTCCCCATAGCCTTGTGTGTTTTATAATTTGCTAACGAAAATATTATGTAAACTGCAACTTTGTACAAGCGTGACAAAAATATCTATTTTTGATAATAACATCAAGAGCGGGTACGTATTTGCGACAGCTTGGTTTGCTGACTCTATTTCTACATTTGTAGGTGCATATGTAAATTAAGACCTATTAAAATTTGAACGGCTTGCTTAATGCAAGGCGACTACAAACACTTAATTTTCTTGTTAAATTCCTGTTTACCCACAAATATACAATGATTTACTTAACTAGCACTAAGCTCAATTCTATGCAAAAACCGACTAATACCTATAAACCTATCTGCAAAGTTTACTACGAAAATTTGAGTAGAACTTAAACTTTATTTAAAAAATTATAATAAATATAAATAATTAATATGTCATCTAGTTCCATGGTAAGCTACGAGGCTTGTGTTATGGATACCATATAGTTGATACGCTACACATATATAACTTTAAATACATACATATTATAAACATAAACACCCATGACTGGAGTACAAACATTCGTGCTCATCACACAAATGAATACCCCCAGCGGGACTCGAACTCGCGACCGTTGGCACAGGAAGTAGGGTCACTAGTACTCACTAAAAACTGAGCCAAACGTATCGTGAAGTTATTCTCTATTATACCAAATTTTTTCGTATGATTGTAGTAGATTGTAATTTAAAATTTCTAAAGTACAAGTATCTACCTTTGGTGTTAAATTAAGGCACGTGCAAGGTGAATGCAGGTTTTTTCATACTACTCATCTTTTAAACTATTTTAAAGATGACATCTATTAACGCAGTCACGCTCCAGTTTGAATATCCTGTATAGGCAAGCCTAACGCGAATATTTGACATTTTACATACTAATACTATCTTTTCGGAATTTTTCGCAGATCTATTTTGATTTCCCCATTTGAGTGTCTATGATTGCTGTAAAGCATTCGAAATGTCTGGAACCAAAACCAAAATAAATCGATAAATTTGAAATCTGAAAAGGTAGGTACATAATCTATACCTACTAATATTATAAAGAGGTAAAGTTTGTGATCTTGTGAGTTTGTGACGTTGTAGGGGGTAATCTCTGGATCTACTGAACCGATTTAGATAAAATTTGGTAAGAAGATAGTTTGAGACCCTGGGAAGGACATAGGATACTTTTTATCCCGGAAATCATCCCTGAAGGGGGTGAATGGGGATGAATGTTTGTATGGGGAATCAAGCCAGACCCGAGCGAGGCGAGGGTGAATCGCTAGTTTATTATATAAGTAAATAATTTACTAGTACGTTATTTTAAAAGTACATATATAAGGTTTGCTTTATCTAAAACTGTACTAATATATAAAGTTAAATTTGTTTGTTTAAAAGCGTTAATCTCTTGAACTTTTACTCCAATATGTTTTTTTTTATTTATTGTTTGTTTACTGAAGAAAGTCAAAGGCTATCATAAAACTATGACTTTTAAAAGCGGATCAATTACACAAGAGTAAATTTTGAGAGCGGAGCCATGAGCAACACTAGTTTAATATAACACTACAACTGCGATACCGTTTTATAATATAAGATTAGAGTGCAATGTTTGTTGCAAGAATCCTCTCAAGAATTATAATTTAAACATTAATCTATACAAATATTTATGAGTATTATCGTCGTCCTTTAGATTTTTTCAAAGAAAATGTATCATTTATGAGTTTCATTTTTTTTATAGATATTACTTCATATTTCATAATATATTATAGTTCATGGTCTGTGAGTTGAGGCTCAAACTTGAATCTATAAATAGTATTAAATAATTCGCTATTTTTACCAACTTCAAAAAACAGGAGGTATCCCCCCTAGTTATAGTTATATTTATTTTTTACTAGCAACTCACCCTCGCTTCGTTGGGGTTCGCACGTTTAAAGTTGTTGTGGGTTGTATTATAACGTATTTTCCCGTTGAAATGAGATAATCTCCCGCGGCAAAAAGTTGCCTATGTCACTCTCCAGCCCTCCAACTAGTTGGACTATTTGGACATGAAAGAAGGACAAACAAACCAACAAATAAACAAACATTCAGATTTATAATAGCAGTATAGATATAGATGTATGTTTTAATATAAAATCTTCGTATGTTTATTTAAATTTCAAACAAAAATCCACTCGTAAGCGGTGGAACTTTTAAAAGCTATTTTGAGTCGGCTAACCTTTTTTAATAAAAAGTAAAATAATCTTTCTACTCTCAAATAATAATCTATACTATAGTATAGAAATATACATTTATAATATCATATATGATATTATAAATGTATATTTTCAATTTTTTACGTAGATTCTTTATTTATTTACAAAATTAAATCCGCGAAAAAATTGGAAAAGATAGTTTTATTTAAAACTAGCATTGCCCGCGGCTCCGCCCGCGTTCAGATGACCAAAAACCAAATTCTTAGGTTTTACACATTAGTATACTCTTACATTGCAGTTTTTGTATTTTTCTCAGAAATGAGATATTTTCCCGCGGTAAAAAGTATCCTATATGTTGACCCGGATAACCAGCTATCACCATACCAA
The DNA here is from genome assembly GCA_947093115.1 of Brenthis daphne. Lineage (NCBI taxonomy): Eukaryota > Metazoa > Arthropoda > Insecta > Lepidoptera > Nymphalidae > Brenthis > Brenthis daphne. The sequence goes on from OX352473.1 coordinate 494,269, forward strand.
ATTTTATCAAAATCCCTCCAGTGGTTTTTCTGTGATGCGGTAACAGACAGACTAAAATTCCAAAAACTATAGATTCGGCCTCTGCATCGATAATAATGTCTATTTTAATAAGATTTTCCAAAAAAATTTTAATGTACATATTCGGCTTAGTTACAATTTTATTATATGTATATTTCGCGTAAATCTAAGAAAGTACTATATGTATATTCATAAATTTTGTCATTTTCCGTGGAAATTCCTTCAAGTTCTGATGAATTCCGGTTTAATGTTTAATGATAATTTCCTATTGAACGTTTAAAAAATCATATCACTGCATCTAGTTTTAAAATAATATCGGAAATATATGTTTGCTATGTATATGATTTGTATTTTTTAAATCATATACATATGTTATAAAATAAAAGTTTGTGGTTTAAATATTTTAACAAATAGCATTAATTTATATTCGATTCGATAAAACTTTTTAAAACTTGGAAAATCAAAAAAAATCTTTAAATATGTAATAATTTTACTAAATGTTTCGATAAAATGTAAGGATCTCTTTACTTTGTGTTAAAAAATAAACTATTTATATAGCTAATAAATGCTTTTTTATATATATTTATCGTTTTTGATTTGAAAATCTAAAAAGTTACATAAAAAGCACAAACAGCCCCCTAATCGATAAAAAACTAAAATGCCTTGGGGCATTAATAACTTAATTTATGGGTATAATATAACTTTTAACTAAACTTAACTTACCTTATATATTATACAGCATTCCTATCTCACTACACGGCATATAATATAACAAACACTAACTATGTGTACTCGATGGCAATTGGATGTGTTATGATTTGATGCGCCGCCACTTGCGCTTTTATACCGCCTTCGCGATGTAGCGTCAGAGGAAACGGTCGCATTTAAATTTACATGACCCGTCCATTTTGGGGTATTTTATTTTGAAATAAATAAATTTTGACTATAATTGTTTTTTTTTAATTAATTATAAATGTGTTATTTTATAAACTTTTCTTTTGTTTTTGTGAAATGATTTCTATTATTCTTTTATTAATGTTTTATGAATTAAGCACTAGCACAACTTGGGACTAGCTTTATTTGGACTTATGTTAGTTGAAATTCCTGTTTCCATCTATTATACTGTAGGATATGCTAAATATTTGAAAATTATCATACAATTATTAAAAATTATTTTTCAAAATCTATGAGCGTCCGCATATTATCATAACGTTTGTGCATAACCTACTTGTACTTTCCTTTCGATCAACTTCAAAAAATTCAAGGAGGATTTCATTTTCATGGAGGATCAATTTTTTTACATATTAAGAAAAAAATATCTACCGACAGCAATCTGTAACAACTATAAAATAACATTTGACACGTCTAAAACATAATTGCTGTGAATTATCCGAATTTCGAAACGTCGAGAACCAAAAATCAGAATATATCGGCAAAAATTTCGAAAGGATAGTTTTATTTAGATGGAGTAATTACTTTGAGGGTACATATAGCTATAGTTAAAGCTTTTTCATGTCCACTTTTTATTCCGGGCCTAAAAGTATGTAGCATACGCCCGAATTCAGAATGTAAAAATTTTCTTACTAATTTTCGTTGACCGGTTCAATAACTTAACCTTGAAACGTTAACAAACAATTTTTTTATTCAATTATTTCGCATAAATTTCAAAATAATTCACTTTATCTTATATAGTGTTTTGCTATTATTTATACAACTTTTACGAGACAAAAGGAAGTTGCAAATATTCCAATATCATACCTGTGTCTATTTGGAATTAATCGTAAAGATTTATTACATGAAAATGTAAAAATATTGTTTTGTTCGAATATAAGCTTAATTATTACGATTTATATGAAATTTCGAAAAAATTATGTAATTATACATTTTTTCGCTATCACTCCTTATTGCTTAACTAGGGATTAACGTTTTAATTTACGCAACAATTTAAATATTATGCGATCACTTTTGCTTTCAAAATTTCGACCAAATAATTAAAAAATCAAAGATAAATAATTTAACACAACGATGTCAATAATAAAAATAATAACTAATTTTATATTATGTAACGTTGTTGCCTGCGACTTTTCTCGGGGCTTTTTACACTCTAGCCTTAAAACCCGACTGTGCCTTATCCAGCGGTAATCCTCTCGTTCATCGGGATGCAAAGTACCTACTCCAAATTTTGCATGATAGATAAAAAAAATTAATAAATTAATCTTTTGCTATTTAAATAATATATGTAGTCTATTTCAATAAAAAAAATATTAATTTTTTTTTGACCAGATGTTAGTTTTGAATTTTAAGTAAAGTTCGCATGAAAGTTTTTTTTTTCGAGTCAAATTATAAGACCCCCAAAGCTTGCACGAGTTAATACATATATATTATGTACTTATAATAAACTACTCCGCACTTTTTCTTACCACGAAACGGATTTTGATACGCTAGAAAAAATATCACTCGTAGAAAGAGTGATAAACGAGGAAGGTTTGTGTACTTACTTAATTTGTAAATATTTTGTACAAAATGGCTGAACTAAGACGGTATTTTGACATGTATTTTCTTGTACATTAGAACAATATACTAGAAAATTGTATATTTTAAAATGGCCTACAGAAGAGGCACATGTGTATTTTTTAAGGTTACTGGCAATATTTTTTTATATCTATTTAAAACGTACCTAGCCGAAGTACATAGACGTATGCATATAGGGTGCGAGCGAAGCGTGCATAAAGTGGACTTTTGATATTTCTTGATTAGTAACAACTCACAATTCAACAACTTTGAGCTTACATATTTTAAATAAAACTATCTTTTCGGATTATTTCGCGGATTTATTTAGGTTTTTGGTTCCCGACGCATATGCTGTAAAGCATTCGAAACGTCGTGAACCAAAAATCAAAATAAATCCGCGAAATAATCCGAAAAGATAGTTTTATGTAAAATGTCAAATATTCGCGTAAATCTAAGAAAGTATTACATATTTTAATTTTTCAAGCTTAAATTTGTTCTCGGATATTCTTTATGTTACGTAACTTTACTTGTTCTCCTCAAATTATTAACTACATAAGTCTGACTTCACGAATTTCTCAAGTAAAGTTGCAAACAAAAGGTAAAATTATTTAAAATAACAAGTCGACTCAAATAATAAAATATCACATCTTCCACTATAATCCCATCCTATTAATCCTATTAATGTTATAGACTAGCGACTCTCCCTCGCTTCGCTTGGGTTTGTCCTTAGGTGATACTTTTTTAATTCGACATAACTTTGTTATTTATGAACTGATTGAAATAAAACAAATTCTAAATGGTAAGTGAAGCTTACCCCAATATATTTGTGAAAACTACACCCAAATCGGTTAAGCCGTTGCTGAGATAAGCGCGCACAAACGCATATACATAAATTCGAAAAATCGTTGTTTTGGGTTCTATTACGTTAATAAAGACACCGATAATAGTTTTTCTCAAATATCTTCCGTATACAGACAGCGATCAGTTACACTTTTAATGCGAAAGTATGGATGGATGTTTGTTAATCAATCACGCCAGAACGGCTGAACAGATCTGGATGAAATTTGGCATGGAGATAGATCTTGAATCTTGAATAGCACATAAGTTATTTTTTATACTGGAAAAATGTACGGTTCCCGTGGGATAGATTTTTTTTCTAGGGGCGAAACCGAGAGAAACGAGGCTGAGTCCCAAGTATTTTATATGTTCAATGTATAAAATCACATCTCGACTTTAACATTTGGAAGATTATTAATGGATTGCCACTTAATAAATTTAAATGTGTAACACTAAAATAATGCTATTTTTTTATAGCTTTTTTAACCAAAGTGTTAATTGTTAGTATGTAAAGCTTATGTTTCGCAACTTTTAGTCTATCTTATATTTGACCATTATGACGCATTTCCATACTAAAATGAAAAACGTATAATATGAACCAGTGGTTTTCAAGTTGCATGTAGGCACGTGTCTTAAAGTAAATATATATGATACTTTCTTAGATTTACGCGAATGTTTGACATTATTAAATAAAACTATCTTTTCGGATTATTTGGCGGATTTATTTTGATTTTTGGTTACCGACGTTTCGAATGCTTTACAGCATCCATGGTCACGGGAGAGACCACGTTACGTTTTAAAGTTTAGTATAGATTTCTCAGAGATGAGTATTTTCCCGCAGTAAATAGTATCCTATATGTTGACCCGGATAACCAGCTATCATCATACCAAATTTGATCAAAATCTGTCGAATGATTCTGATGCTGAAATCTCGTGATGCGTTCCCAGACAGACAAAAAATCTAAAAACTATATACTGGGCTTCTGTGTCGATAACAATGACTATTTCAATAAGATTTTCCAAAAAATATTTAATGTATAGATTCGATTCAGTTAGAATTTTATTATATGTATAGATGTATAATTTGAGCTATTTTGTTTTCGAAGTAGATAAAGATATTGTAGCACCTCATTTCTCTTCAGTATTCTTCCGATATCACTTTTCTATACACCACTTTTGGTTTTAGCTTTGCTAACGTTATTTAACCCAAAACCACTAAGTATGGCCACTGCATTACAAAGGCATAGAGCAGACCTTAAATTATAGGTTTAGAACAACTGTCTGTAAATTAACACGTCTTTATATATTTCTGTAAACATTTGCTAAAAGCACATTTATATTTTGTTTTTAATGAAAGATGTGCATCGACTTTAATTACTTTCTAAGTATTAATTTCAATCTTAAAGGATGGAAATTTTCTTTAAAATATGTTACCGGTGAGTTATATAAAAAGGCCATGAAAATCGGTCTAGAATTATAGCGAACATGTTACCTTATATATATGGACAAAATATTATACACACGAATTTAGTACCAGTAGTTTTTGATGTCGATCAATATAAGCATTAATCATATCACTACATTCAGACTGCTAGAGATGTATAAAGAAAGGTTATAGGCAAAAAAAGTTTACCATAACCGGGTATCAAACCCGTAACAATCGGTGCAGAAGTCAGTTACGTGATCATTGTGCTTAATCGAAACTAAAAATGTATACGTATATGTATGTAACTAAAAACGTTTCTTAAAGATCTAAAAATAAAGATTTTTCTAAAGACAGGTTACAGTGCGGTTATACATACATATTGCCATAGCATAGCTACAGGATTTGTTAGTATTTAATGTACAGCAGAAGTTTGAAACCTTTCGTTGCAACTTTTGATTGTGGAATCGACCAGTCATCGCAAACATCGTCAAAGTTTTCGTAATCATTCACAGTAGGGTTTCAGACTTTCTTAGTTTCCTATTTCGTAGCAATTAACTAAACTCTTTTCTTAAAAATTAGTCTAATCTATAGATACATATAATAAAATTGTAACTAAGCCGAATCTGTACATTAAATATTTTTTGGAAAATCTTATTGAAATAAACATAAACATTATTATCGATACAGAGTCCGAATCTATAGTTTTTAGAATTATTGTCTGTCTGTCTGTCTGTTACCGCATCACAGAAAAACCACTGGAGGGATTTTGATGAAATTTAGTATGGTGATAGTTGGTTATCCGGGTCAACATATAGGATACTTTTTACCGCTGCAAATATCTCATTTCTGAGAAAAAATACAAAAACTGCAATGTAAGCATATACTAATATGTAAAACCTAAGAATTTGGTTTTTGGTCATCTGAACGCGGGCGAAGTAGTGGTTCTTTATATTTATGACAAACAATATTTTGTATTATAATCTAATAGCGTTTGTTTACGGCTTCACTCGTGTAGTTTATATATATGTGATTGTTTCACTTCTAAAGGTTTTAGTGTATTGCTAAATACAAATAAATCTGTATCTTTTTTTTTAATAAACTCATACTAATATTATAAATATGAAAGTAAGTCTGTCTGTTACGTTTTCACATTTTCACACCCTTAACCGTTGAACCAATTTTGATGAATTTTGGTATGGAGACAATTTGAGACCCTGGGAAGGATGATCTAAAAACTACTTAACGTAATATTTGTTATAAATTATTTTTTACTAACGACTCACCCTCGTTTTGCTCGGCTTCGTCCCTACGTACGCTTTATTTTTTTTTTGAGCGGAATCCTGATTGTTTTTCTAAAATAAAAGTAGCCTATGTTATTCCCTATAATATCAGCTATCTTCCAATGAAAGTCCCGTTAAAATCATTCCAGCCGTTTCAGAGATTATGCAGAACAAACAGACAGACAGACAAAAATTTAAAAAATGTGTTTTTTTTTATAAGTACCGCATATGAATTTCAAATACATTTAGTAAAAAGCTGTTATTTTGACATTACAAACAGACACTTCAATTTTATTTATATGTATAGATTTAAAAGGTTTTTAAATTTTGTTGTTACCTTTTTTTGTAGAATTTCTTACACTTGAGATGATTTATAATCTATTATTTTAATATTATAAAGAGGTAAATGGATTAACTAAAAATCCGCTAGACCTATTTAGATGAAAAATTGTATGAAGATAGTTTGAGACCCTAGGGAGGACATAGGATAGTTTTTATGCCGGAAATCGTCCATTTCTCAAATAATGGGTATAAAACTCATACCTTTGTATATATTAATATATATCTTCTATTTATCTATTCAATACTAACAGCCAAAACGTACCTAGGGACGAACCCGAGCGAAACGTTGGTTAGCCGCATAAATAACTGGGTGCTTTTTAACAATATCAGGCCGATGCCGATAATGTAAATATAGGTTACTTGGCACATTTCTTAAAAGCTATTTAATTAATACAGTTTTTGTATTCCATACATTATAGTGTTAAAAGTGTATATTCTGCTCTTAGGACTATTTTCTTGTTTATATTACAACTAGCGAGCGGTCTGGGAGGACCACCCTTATCCTTATCACTTAGGGGTATGAAAAATAGATAGTAGCCGATTCTCAGACCTACTGAATACGCATATAAAGTTTGGTAAAAATCGGTAAAGCCGTTTCGGAGGAGTACGGTAACAAACATTGTGACATGGAAATTTTATATATAAGATAAACCTTTCTTAACATTTTAAAATAGTATAATGAAAAATCTGGCAAAGACATACCTAACCTACACAAAAAAAAGAACCCAATTTGAGTATCACGTTGTTTTTTGAAGTCGGTCAATATAAATATCTAACTAATAAAAAATATTATAAATCCATAAATAAGATTTTTGTAAGACAAAAACGTTCTACTCTAAAGAAATCTGCACTTGCTATCGTTACTTGGTGAAACCTGTTGAATTGCAAACGTTGCGGTCGTGGGTGAAAACTGAACAACTCTGTTGCCGCGTTTCATATTCATCAGGCTCAAATAGCCTCTCTCAGTATCTTATTGTGTTTTGCTCTTATAACAATTGTAAATAATCATATATACAGTAAATTGGTACCCGTTTGTTATAACAATCTTTATTTATTAATTAAAATATCAATCTGGTTTTAAATTAGTTTATAAGTGGTTAGAAATGTTCGATTGGGAAAGAATTTCAGAATGGTTGGGAAAAAATTCGAACTCTAAGATAAAATATACCATCTTTAAATTGAAGGAAGTTGTAGCCCAATGGTAACGTGTTAGCTTACGAAACCAAGTTTTTAAGACCCGAGTCTCGAACCACTGATATTTTCACCACTGGTCTTACGGTGAAGAAAATTATCGAGAGGACTTGTATGTCTGACAGAACCAGTAGTTAGTTTTTCCGAAAGATGTGAAGTCCGCCAACTCGCACTTGGGCAGCGTGGTGGACTATGGCCTGATGACTGACCCCCCTTGTATTGAAAGGAGGCCCCTGCCCAACTGTGGGACGTTAAAAAAGGCAGAATACGTAGAATTGGGTTTTGTGGATGTGGGTAGTACCGTTTCTTTTCTTAACTGCCTCGGTGGTCTAGTGGCTAGCATGTACGGCTGCACACCCGGAGGTCCTGGGTTCGAGTCTCGAGTCGGGCCAAGTTTAGTTATTGAGTCTTCCTGTATAGTAAGTCTCAGTAATAGCCCGGAGTTGGGAAGTTGGCGGTGTTTCACCCCCGTGCCTCGGAGAGCACGTAAAGCCGTCGGTCCTGCGCCTTAACTCTCACCGGTTGTGCCGAGTGGTCGTCCCACGGGAGTATGAGAGTGATAGGAATAGAGAGTGCACTTGTGTCTGCGCGTACCACTTGAGCACTATAATATCTCCTGCGCAGTTGGCTAATATCATTGAGATTGGCCGCCATGGCCGGAATCGGCTAGGAGAACATCATCACTACCGTTTCTAGTCGATGGTACCTATGTGTTTGCAGATTATATGCGTAAAGGCATTTCCTAGAGTTACAAAAGACTACGTGTTAGATTGTGGCCATCATCACTTGCTTTAAAGTATTTATATTTACATATACTATCTAAAAAGTCAAAGCACCTTCTAAATTAAACCAGAGCCTCTCATATTAGTTACATAAAAAATACATAATTTAAAGCAACTTTATTTTGATCTTACGTTTTATAAATTTTCAAATTAAGTTTTTGCCCCCAAGTTAGCAACTAATTCGTTTATTATTGAGTTTCTTTATGAAATTCATGATGTTTTAATCTTTTATTAACACTTTTATATTCGTTTATACTTTGATATTTAGATATATGCTTATCAATTTTCACCTAAATCAAGCAAATAAATCTAACAAACATGTGGTTGGTTGGGTTTTTATGGTTATTTTTTTATCACCATATTACTAATATTACAAATGTGAAAGTTTAGATGTATGTTTGTTACTCAATCACGCCAGAACGGCTGAACGGATCTGGATGAAATTTGGCACAGAGATAGATTATAGTCTGGAATAGCACATAGGCTATACTTTTTATACCGGAAAAATGTACTAATCTCATTTTGACTAAACACTAAGCTTATCGGCAATATACATAAGATTCAATTCACGAAACGCTATAAAGGGAAATATGAAAGCCCCAAGCGATTGTGCATTTCTGTGTTCTTTGTTTATTTGAACGAGCTTATCTCTTATATTAGTTAAATATTTATTTTAATAAACCTATAATTCATTTGGATAAATATATTGTAGCTTTCTCTAATATGACCAAACAGTTTTTCCGAACTGACGGTATAATATTAATTTTAGTCAACGGTTCTAAAGCCAAATAAAAAATATTGACTTAACTCTGTATTGGTTAATTAATATTTTTTCAGAAAATTCATTGTGTTCGAGATAGAATCTCCGGGCATTCAAAGCGATTATTTATCAACATTTCCAATCTTTGACGTGTATATGTTTAAATTCCTTGCGTGATTTTACCTACTTTTACTTTGTACTTTTAGCAAACTGAAAAAAGGTGTTTAAAAAATATAATAGAGTAACCTCTTATACATATAATCTGTACCATATAATAATAATAATACATTTCAAAGATTTTTTTTACCAATATTACCAAAAACTAGCAATTTTTTTTCACCTTCTGTACTTAAATTCTGGAGTCATAAGGTTGACTTGCTCACCGAAAATGAATGTATTTATTACTATACTTAATCTTCGATACACTATGAATCATACGACATAACTAGCATTGCCCGCGGCTCCGCCCGCGTTCAGATGGCCAAAAACCAAATTCTTAGGTTTTACATATTAGTATACTCTTATATTGCATTTTTTGTATTTTTTCTCAGAAATGAGAATATATCCTATATGTTGACCCGGATAACCAGCTATCATCATACCGAATTTCATTAAAATCTGTCCAATGGTTTTCTCGTGACGTGGTAACAGACAGACACAAAAATTCTAAATAACTGTAGATTCGGCCTCTGTATCGATAATAATGACTATTTCAATAAGATTTTCCAAAAAATATTTAATGTACATATTCGACTCAGTTAGAATTTTATTATATGTAGGTACAGTTTAATGCGATCTTTTAAAAATCAAAAGTCGTAGGTATCACTTTCAGTATAATAACCCAACTAACCCAACCAAAATAACCAAATTCTTTACTCTTACCGCTAAGTCTTAGACTACTTGATAGTGCTTAGAAGTAGGTAATGACTGAAACATTTTAATGCCCGATTTCACCAACATTCCATAAGCTACCACCTACGTATGGGATCCCTAGCTTAAAAGTTCCCCTAAACTAGCCCCTAAATTAAATTTCTTTTACCATTTCTAGTACCTATATTTAGGTGGCATTTTAATTTTTTTTTAATTTTTAGGTGACCCCTAACTGTGGGTGAAACAGAAGCAGTCCCCTAACAGCCCCCTAATCATGCTTAGGGGATCCCTTAAACTTAGGTGACGTTGGTGAAATCGGGCATTAGACTACTTGATAGTGCTGAGAAGTAGGTAATGGCTACAACATTTTAAGAATTTTAAAATAGATCAAAACTTTTGTCGCTGTAGTGAAAGTATTTTTTGTCATTTCCTAATTGATTTAAGTAAGTAAACGCTCTAAAAGCCATCGAGTGATAATTCGATGAACGCGGCAGTTCTAACGCACCTGCGACCGGTTGATGGAATGAAAACACGCGTAGGAAATTTGAGTCTCCAAGTGCGTAGAGTAGCTAAGGTAATTGTTAGATTTGCTAGGTTAAACCGGTTACTTTTACTTATATATAAGTACTAGCGGCTTACCCTCGCTTCTCTCGGGTTCGCCTCAAGACAATCAAAAACAAATCTATCCCACGGGAACCGTACATTTTTCCGGGATAAAAAATAGCCTATTTGTCATTCTGATGTATGAACGTATCTATGACTAGCATTGCCTGCGGCTCATGAGATATTTTCCCGCGGTAAAAAGTATCCTATATGATGACCCGGATACCCAGCTATCACCATACAAAATTTCATCAAAATCCCTCCAGTGGTTTTTCTGTGATGCGGTAACAGACAGACAGACAGACAGACAGACAGACAGACAAAAATTCTAAAAACTATAAATTCGGCCTAATAATGTCTATTTCAATAAGATTTTCCAAAAAATATTTAATGTACAGATTCGACTTAGAATTTTATTATATGTATAGATTGTTATTATTGTTAAATGTTAGCTTCTTTGTCTATAGTAACTTCTATTTTATTTAGTATCATGTTTTGTGGATTACTGGCACCACAGCATCCACAAAATATGAAACCAGCTTTACATGAGAAATGCATAGCTTAAACGATATCTATACGTTCCCAGATGAGATTATATTAATACAAACAGATTGGACAATTTAATTATTTCAATAGAATTTCGCCATCACTAGTGGCTAGTTTATAAATTATAATATTATAAAATAATACTCGTAACAACAGATATAAAATTCTTCAAAAAACTTTATTAAAAAGTTAATCTCTGTACGTCAGTGATCTATGAACGGTTCATAGCCATTTAATCCATTCACTCAAACTCTGACCTATCTGTGAAGACGTGGGCTCTGGATGAAGCAATATGATAAAATCTCTTGATCTTTAAAACTATCTATCGTACTATTATATCCTACTAGCCAACCAGACTTAGCATCTAGGCTTATCCTCGCTTCACCCGAGTGTGTCTTTGGACGCCTAACAGTAACTTTTGTATTATTACAAGTCATATTATGTCTGTAATATACCTACAAACTACCATACACACACGCACATACGCACGGACGCATGTACTTACGTACGCACGCACTCACGCACGCACGCACGCACACAGACACACGCACGCATTTATAATAGTAATCCGATTGCTGCTGCAGCTTCTTCAATGCACATCTTAAGCAAATACTAAATTGATTATAGTTATTTATTGAAAGATTTAAAAATGTGGCTAGCAAAGAGAGCAATAGATACGTTTAAAATAATATTTTTAAACTAGCAACATACACTCGCTTCGCTCGGTGCGTCCCTAGGTACGTTTTAAATAGATATAAATAGTTATTAACCAGCGTTAGATTTTTACATTTTTTTTGTCTATCTGCCTGTTTGTTCCGGCTAATCTCCAAAACGGCTGGACCGATTTTGACGAGACTTACTTGATAACTGATATTATAAGGTGGAACATAGGTACTTTTATTTTAGAAAAAGAATTAGGGTTCCGTGTTAAAAATTAAAATCCATGACATTGTGAATAAAATCCGCATACTTAGACGCACCCGAGCGGCGCGAGGGTAAGTTGCTACTTGGTAGTATATACTAATATTATAAAGAGGTAAAGTTTGTGAGATTGTGACATTGTAATCTCTGAATCTACTGAACCGATTAAGATGAAATTTTCTAAGAACATAGTTGGAGACCCTGGGAAGGATATAGGATACTTTTTATCCCGGAAATCATCCCTTAAGAAGGTGAAAATGGTAATGAAAATTTGTATGGGGAATCAACCTAGGGACGATTCCGAGCGAAGCTAAGGTGAGTCGCTAGTTACGTATAAATAATTATTTCATATACAAATCATTATAATTTACTAACGCTAACTTATTGATATTATTTACCAAACGGATATATTGTGAACTAAAATTTTATACGCAATGGGGTATTTCATTGAATATTTCGTAAACTTTTTAGGGTACGGTTACGTTACGTCTTTTTTCTTAAGGACAATTGGTTAAAACTTATTTAGAAGGTCATGGATCGTTATAAAAAATCAGGAATCAAAACAAGTGCCTAAATAAAAAGTCAACATTTTATGTGCAAAGTTTTATTATGATAAAAGGATACATTTTTAGTAATTGAGACAGTATATGCATATAATAAAATTGTAACTAAGCCGAATCTGTACATTAAATATTTTTTGCAAAATCTTATTGAAATAGACTTTAGTATCGATACAGAGGCCGAATCTATTGTTTTTAGAATTTTTGTCCGTCTGTCTTTCTATCTGTCTGTCTGTCTGTTACCGCATCATAGAAAAACCACTGGAGGGATTTTGATGAAATTTGATATGATGATAGCTGGTTATCCGGGTCAACATATAGGATACTTTTTACCGCGGGAAAATGTCTCATTTTTAAGAAAATATACAAAAACTGCAACGTAAGAGTATACTAATACATATGTAAAACCTAAGAATTTGGTTTTTGGTCATCTGAAAGCGGGCGGAGCCGCGGGCAATGCTAGTGCTTAATAAAATAATGTAAATTACACGATTCTCTCAGTACTATTACGTATTTATTCTCTCGTAAACATGATATTATAGTGTTGACATCACAGAACAAACCTCTGCTCCTCTGTGTGTTTGTATACTCGTAACATCCATGAATTATCGAACGGGCGATATTAAAAGTCACTAATCTGTCAACAGCGGGTTTATGAAACGATGGTTTCACAGACGATTCGAAATGAAAAGCATTTAAGGCTTTTTTTTTTTTTTAATTTAAAAAAAAAAAAGCCTTTTTAGCGACTTGTTCAATGTTTTAATTAATTGAGCACAACACAAATTCTATTTGTAAAATAAAACTAGCCTATGTCACTCCTTATAACATTATCTATCTGCCAGTTAAAGTTCCATCAAAATCAGTCTAGTTGTTTCGGAGATTAGCCGGAACAAACAGGCAGACAAAAATTAAAAAAAAGTGGTTTTTCTTTTAAGCACCGCATAAAATAATTTCATAATATGCATTTAGTTTTTCGAAAGACATGTGAAGTCCGCCAACCCGCACTTGGCCAGCGTGGTGGACTATGGCTTGATCTCCCTCGTATTGAAGGGAGGCCCACCCCCAGCTGTGGAACGTTAAAAAGGGCTGAATACATGCATTTAGTAAAAACGGTGTTATTTTGACATTACAAACTGCAATTTTATTTATCAGTGTCAAATATACGCGTAAATCTAAGAAAGTATAATTTAGGCCTTATTTTCCACTATTCAAAAACTTCGTAAAAACAGAAAGCAGTGGTATGAAAAAAAATATTTTGGTTAGAATTTTTAATAAAATGAAATTTATCAAGTATTTTTCTGAGACAGGTTATGTTATTATAAAATAGTGGGAGCTGAGTAGGTATTATTTATTTTTTGTTCATATCTCTATGTCCTAAATCTTTGCGTTAAATAGGTTTTTAATTGGTGGAAAGACATCGAAGTATAAAGTAAAAAATTAATAAAATATATTTTATAATTTACTACTGACCCACCATTTCTGTTCTCTAATAACATGCGCTTGGAGGAGAATTTTAAGTCTCCACAAAAAAGCCATTCTTCAGTCCATATATAGATATATCATCCTTTCATGTATCCGGTAGAAATCAATCAAATCAATCGAACAAATTCACTTTCGCATTTACCTAAGTTTATTATTAGTAAAGATACAATGTTAGTGGATTACAATTTATGTAATTCTACAATGGATGTAGACTGGAGAATACTTTTAAAAATTGTATTGTTATGCCATAGAATATTTATATATATATATATATATATATATATATATATATATATATGTATGTATGTATGTATATATATATTAGATGACATCTTGTCTTAGCCCTTGAGTCAATTTTAAACTACATACTCGTACATATACCTAATATCTCGATACATCAAAAGTAATTGTAATAATGTTTTATTTACAGACATTCATTATAGGACTTAGAAGTGGTGAGATCTTTTGCACTCCATTTTCACCTAAGAAAATAGACCCTATTCCAGACTTCATACATTAAACATCAACGTGCATTAAGAGCTTACTGTACAATAAATGGCATGCATTTAGGTACAATTTTAAAGGCTACATAGTTTAATAAAAAATCAAAACCTTTATTTTTGAACGTTATATAGTATAGATATATTTATTTTCCCGCAATAAAAAATATTCTATATATTGACTCAGATATTCAGCTATCATCATACAAAATTTCATCATAGTAAGTCCAATGGCTTTCTCGTAATGCGTTCCCTGACAGACAGACAGGCAGACAAACAAACACAAAAAATCTAAAAAAACTATAGATTCGGCGTCTGTATCGACAATAATGACTATTTCAATAAGATTTTCTAAGAAATATTTATTGTATAGAGTTTACTCAGAAAATTTTTATACACGTATAGTTATTTTGTTTTATAATTGTCATTAATTCACAATTATAAAAGTAGTCCGATTTTAACAAAAAATATGTCCTTTGGATTTAATGACTAACCCATACTTGCGTTTGAATTAAGAATAAAAATATTTTGAAATCGCATTAATTTTCCTCATTAAACTTTTAGACTGGTAATCCAATTAAAAAAAAAAAAAACAGTTTGCCCAGGGTTTCTTTTTCTTAGGACTGAGAGTTTCTTCTGCAAATAACATTTTCATTATGAGTACCATTTACATATGTAAAGTATTTTTTATCTATATTATGATACAATAAAGACAAACTTCGTGAAGAAACTTGCTGTGAAATGTAATTAATTTCCAAAAGATGTGTAAACTCCGTCAAACCGCATTTCGTCAGCGTAGTACTGGTCCCCCTCGCACTTTAGGGAAGCCCGCGCCCAGCAGTGAGACTTTAAAAGGGCTGAATTAATGTTATATTATTATATAACAATGCTCAACATCTATACATATAATAAAATTCTAAGTAAGCCGAATCTGTACATTAAATATTTTTTTGGAAAATCTTATTGAAATAGACATTATTATCGATACAGAGGCCGAATCTATAGTTTTTAGAATTTTTGTCTGTCTGTCTGTCTGTTACCGCATCACGGAAAAACCACTGGAGGGATTTTGATGAGATTTGGTATGGTGATAGCTGGTTATCCGGGTCAGCATATAGGGTACTTTTTACCCCGGGAAAATGTCTCATTTCTGAGAAAAAATACAAAAACTGCAATGTAAGAGTATACTAATATGTAAAACTTAAGAATTTGGTTTTTGGTCATTTGAACGCGGGCGGAGCCGCGTGTGAAAAAAGTGTACGTTTATGGAATACCTTCTACAGCTGTCACTTTGTCTTAGTGCTTTTTAACTGTATGCATTGAAAATTTCTTAAACTGGCAAGCCTAAAAGCTATCAAACTAAGAAAAGAAAATTAAATAAATCGTCTCACGTCATTATCATTTATCATTATATAGCCAAAATAAATATTTTTCCCTTAGCAGGAATCAAACCTCCTATTTCTTTCATAGAGGCACATACTCTGACCACTACGCTAGATGGCGATCATATTGTTTATCCTCTTACTACATACGAATATCTCCCCAACCGAACTATTAAGCAAGCCCCATTGACTGGCAACATTACAAGCCTGTGTATCGTAACGTATAGTAATTCTTATGCTAATTTTATATCTTGTTTCAGATCATCGTTTTGCCTAACGTGAACCATGGTAAGTTAAATTACAAAGTTTATGTGAGTCGTAGGCGGATTTCGTTGACGTACTTAAAAGCCAGTCTTGAATAATAGGATATGAGATGATAAATTTGATTTGTCTTTATTAATCTATATGAGTTAAAATGAAATATTGTGGCTAGTGAGCGCACTTGAGAATGGCTGACCCGATTTGTCTATTTTTTTAATACTTTCTTTTTCATAATGGTCGCATAAAGTTTAAAGAAAAAAAAAAGGAAAATTGGAACACTTTCAAAATCTTTAATTTATTTTTTGTATGTTTGTATTTATGGATTAAAAAATAATGAATTTTGCCAAGGACAGATTATTACAATAAAATAAATAATAAATTGAATTTAATCCCTACTAATATTATAAATGTGAAAGTGTGTTTCTTTTGTTTGTTTGTTTGTCCTTCTTTCATTTCGAAACGGAGTGACGAATTGGCGTAATTTTTTGTGTCGAGATAGTTGAAGGCCTAGAGAGTGACATAGGCTACTTTCTATCGCGGTTATTGAATTCCCATGGGAAAACACGTTATAATACAATCTAAAAAAATATTTATGATCAGAATTACTTGAAACTTGGTATTAATGTTCTTCAATAGAATTAAATAAATACTTGTTTTAGCTTTTTTCGAAATTCATCCTATAAGGGGGTAAAATAGGAGATGAAAGTTTGTATGAAACTACCTTTTTAGAGACTTTTAGTTTTGGCGCGAGCGAAGCCGCGGGTTCTGCTAGTATATATATATATATATATATATATATATATATATATATATATATATATATATATATATATATATATTAACATAATATCATAGAGTAATACAGCGTGTGTTCCACAGAAATTCAAATTCTGCTCAGACGGTGACTGTCCCCTGTGGGCTTTGGCGGCTCTGCACGCACTGGGCAGCCTCCCTGCTCCGGTCTTCAGGACTCTTCTGCATCATGTAGTTGAAGAACAACCTGTAAGTAGAAAGACATTATAATCTTAAATTACTTGTCTTTACCAATTCGTTAAAGTATCCATCCTAAGGACTTCAAAAGTTTAGAATGTTAACATATTATTCCTATTTTTAAGCTTCTAAAGTTTTAGCAAAGTTTGCATGAGACACAATGTTTCTCGTGTCAATATAAAAAAAACTAACTGCATTGTGATGCCATATCAGCTATAAAATAGACAATATTAGGTAACCTGCACTATTCTGGATGGAAAGTAAAAAAATGACATAAATCGACTTATCATCGCTTACAAAATTTCGTTTCATAAGTTACGATATTATTGTAATACCAAACTTCCTAGCTACAGATATAGAGTAGGACTGCCATCTGTCTGTGTTCCTACCTTATCTAAATAGTAACGAATAGTCAAATTAACGAAGGTTAAAATATTGCAATAAGCTGCGGAAATGTTTATTGAATAACAAAAAAATAAAAACCGACTTCAAACAAAAGCACTAAAAAGTAAAAAATAACTGATTGGTAGTTTTCATTTACTATACATACCTAATCAAATATTTTCGAAGTCGGTGTGCTTTGGCTAAGTAATTAAAGCCTACCTATTAAATACATACCTAATCAAATATTTTCGAAATCGGTGCCAGCCCATACAAAGCAAAGCACACCGACTTCGAAAATATTTGATTAGGTATGTATAGTAAATGAAAACTACCAATCAGTTATTTTTTACTTTTTAGTGCTTTTGTTTGAAGTCGGTTTTTATTTTTTTGTTAAAAAGTTTTTATTTTTCCCTTTTTAGTGTAGACAGTAGTAGCGAAGTAAGGATTCTAACGTGTTAGGCTTGTCAAATCAAACAAAATAAGCCCAAACTCAAAGTATCTACTATTAGCCGTTGAAGAGTTCCACCTAACCACCTTCTGGCCTTGCCACTGTACTATCAACGGAAATAGAAATACTTGCAAAGTTTCAAGTCAATATGACAATTAGAAGTAGGTTAAATTCATCATTCGTTGTTTTTCCACCCTTAGGGGTGGTATTTTTTTTTGAAATTTAAATGGGACCAATCTGGAAGTATACCCTTTCAAACAAATCAAAAATTGTCCAAATCGGTTAATAAATGACGGAGTTCTGAGGTAACAAACATAAAAAAAAAAAGAAAAAAACATACAGTCGAATTGAGAACCTCCTCCTTTTTGAAGTCGGTTGAAAATCACGACGACTTGATTATCGCAAAAAATTTTGATACCTACATACTCAAAACTTAGAATAATAAGTATTAAAATATTATAAATTTAAAGTTATGTAAGAATCAAACTTCAATGAAAGAATTTCAAGTATATTTTTATTCTACAATGAAAGTGAAAGTGTGTTTTGTTTTCTCTTGTATTCTTGAGTCAACATAACATTTGTACGCCTACTCAGTACTCAGTCGTTTTTGGTAAAATTTATCATTTCATATCAAAATATTGTAAATTTAAAAGTTTATAATTTAGTATGTTGGTTACTTTACGGGTTACCGAAACCGATGAAATTCGGATTGGAGTTTTTTTTTTTTTATGGGACTAAGGGGGCAAACGGGCAGGAGGCTCACCTGATGGAAAGTGATCACCGCCGCCCATGGACATCTGCAACACCGCAGGGCTTGCAGATGCGTTGCCGGCCTTTAAGGAAGGAATACGCTCTCTTCTTGAAGGTGGCCAGGTCGTAGAAGTTCGGAGATAGCTTATATGTATATTAAATCAGTATTTATTGATCTATATAATACATTAGGCTATTTTGTATGATTGTCCAGACGGAGCCATACTTAATTGCTTATTAAAAAAACATTATTACACACTAGCAGAACCCGCGGCTTCGCTCGCGCTAAATCTACAAAAGAAAACTCTAAAATGGGAGGTTTCATACAAACTTTCATCCGCTATTTTACCCCCATATGGGATGAATTTCGAAAAATTCAAAAACACGTATTTAATTAATTGTATTAATACCACGTACATATGTAAATACGAGACAATTTTTTTAAAACTACTTTATAATACAGTTTATAAAATCAAAAGGGCTCATTACATAAGAATGACATATTATAGTCTATTTTCAATTCCATTCTTTGTTATTTGGCCTTTATTCGTGCCAGTTGAGCACAGATTATTTCGCCAATATCGTGTAGAATGGAGAAGAGGTATTAACCGGTTAAAAAATGGATATTCATACTGAGGCAGTGAAGTCTACATATAAAATATGAGCAATCAATTGTATAATCTGAAACTACAACTAAATCTATTTTTCGAAGACACTAAGAAATGTCTATAAATATATTTATCTTTATATCCTTACTTATTATTTGCCACATGGGAATCACATTTGCAAGCTTTTAGCCCGTCTTTGACTCTAATCATATAAATGGATAACTTTATTTGTGACGCACTCGGACGTTATATGTATTCTTTAAATTTTTTTCATACAGAGTACGAGGGTGTACGCTAGATACGCCATAAGAAAACAGAAGAAATTATGAATAAATTATTGTAAAACTTTTTGGGTAGATATCATGTGTAACAACTATATAATAACTTTTAAATTTTTAAAATATTAGTCTCTCCCGTGACTATAAGCTACTATTATATACTGAGACCATGTTTGGTGTAAACCTTCGAAACGTCGAATAATAATATAAAATATAATGGCGATAAAATCTGAAAAGTAATAGTTTTATTTGAAATTTCAATATTTGCGTAAATCTAAGAAAGTATTACCTATTTAGTAAATCAGATCCAACCTGACAAAATGGAGCATTGACAGACAGACAGACAGACAGACAGACGGACAACGAAGTGATCCTATATACTTAGAGACCTTTTCATTTCGAAGTACGGAACCTTAAAAAAAAGAAAATGATAGTACAATAATAGAAAAAAATCAATGATCTTATCTGATATGGAGCCCAGACGTGTGGGATATTAGAACTCTTTAATGGTTACTTGGGGTTCGAGGTTGGGCTCATTTGATTCGTCTTAGCGTGTCTCACATATTCGTACATATGTATGTATATAGTATGATTTTTCTTATTCACTTTCATACATCGATATTGATCAATAAAACTATCTGTACATGTATACTAGCGACTTCGCTCGGGTTCGTCCCTAGGTACGTTTTAACGTTTAGTATGGAATAGATAGACTATATCTTATATTACTGCTCCGCTTCTTTGGGTAGTTGCATGATGATATATGGCCTATAGCCTTCCTCAATAAACGGGCTACCTAATGCAAAAAAAAATTCAAATCGGATTAGTAGTTTCTGAGGTTAGCGCGTTCAAACGAACGAACAAAGAAACAAACAAATGAACTCTGCCTTTTTATAATATTAGTATAGATATTACGCCGCTTGTTCAACTGGGCTAGCCTTATAATTATAGTTTTATATTTTACGAAAATCTGTTAAAAAAAAAAACAAATAATTGTTGTATTTAATATTTATTTTACAAGAAGTATATATTTGTTTTTTACAGGACGATGGCATCATAGAAATATTAAAAGACACGAGCTTGTGTAAGTTATTTTATTTACTAATTAGTAATTATTGCTTGGGGCTCTCGCAACGTGTAGTTAATACCTACCTTAGTTGTGTTACTGCATTCTCGTTTACAATTATTTATTATTAATTCGTTTAATAAATTATATTTTCAATACTTTATATTATTTTCAGTATTTTCTGAATGTAATTTCAAATGTTTATATAGAAAAAAACTGCCACAGACGCTTTCCTATTTGGAATTGAATTATTGATGTACTATTTTACATAAGTAAATAATTAAAAATGGATATAGCCTTACTTGGAAAACATTGTGAGGGAACCCGCACGTCTGAGAAACACTAGCAACTTTTTGAGACATATAAATTGTGAAGTCCACCAACCCGCACTTGGCCAGCGTGGTGGACTATCCACCAGCCTGATCCTCTTCGTATTGAAGGGACCTCCCTTGCCCGTGCCCAGCAGTGAGACTTTAAAAAATACGGCTGTCTCCCATCGGGAATCGACAGGAGTCAAAAATCAATATAAATCTGAACAGATAATTTTATTTAATACTAGCAGAATCCGCGGCTTAGCTCGCGCTAAAACTACAAAAAGAACTAAAGAGATAGGTTTCATACAAACTTTCATCTCCTATTTTAACCCCTTATGGGATGAATTTTGAAAAATGCCAAAACACGTATTTATTTAATTGTATTGAGGTGCATTAATACCAAGTTTCAAGTAATTCTGATCATAAATATTTTTTGGGTTGTATTATAACGTGTTTTCCCATGGGAATGAGATAACCTCCCGCGATACAAAGTAGCCTATGTCACTCTCCAGCCCTCCACACAAAAAATCACGCCAATCAGTCGCTCCGTTTCGATGTGAAAGAAGGACAAACAAACACACTTTCACATTTATAATATTAGAATGGATGTCAAACATTTGCGTAAATCTAAAGAATATTATTTCTTTCTGTTACCGTAGCATCACGTGACGAATGCGCGCGCGCAGCCGCAGTGCTACGTTGGACAATGAAGCAGGCGCACCGCTGTGGGTGTAGCGGGGTTCAGCTCGCCCGCGATCTCTTGGTTCTGGGAGTTCCCCGCGCGCATGCGTCAGCGCTGGCGGATGCTGCGGAGACTGGACGAGAAGCGTATGAGTCGCATGTCAGGAATAATGGATTTATGGGTAAGGTGGATTCTTATAATATTCGATAAAGAAAATCTAATTTAAGAGTCCTATATTATCAGTTTTTTATATATTAAGGTATATAAGTTTAACATTGCACACACACAATATCAAGCGTAGGACAGACTGCTTTACGTTCTCTAAGAGACACCGAAGCAAACTTTTCAACTTAAGTCTTCCCAAGTTTGGATTTCTTGATAGAAACACCCAATAACTATCGAACCCAGGACCGTTGGAATTACAGTACAGTAGACTAATGAGATGACTGTTTAAAAACAAATTACATGAATAAGTGCATTTATCTATTTTATTTTCAGTTAATAAGCTCACAGATATAACAGCATCGCCAGGTCCCGAAGGTACGGTAGACACTTTCAAACTCACCCTACAATCGGACGATGTGTTTACCGGAGAACAAAACACAACCAATATTATAGTTGACAAATCCCAAGTCAAATTTTTGCTTGAAGAACTCAAGAAAGCCCAAAAGAAAATGGATGAAATAAGTGCTGAATAAATTTTATTTACTAAATTTGTTTACTTTATAAAGCTTTAATTTTATTTTTGTTTTGTAAGTTAAACTTATTTTATTTGATTATAATATATAGATAAAAAAATTTATTACTCCTTTAATATATTTTTAAATTTCTTATGTAATTATTAACCTTGTCTGCTGGATTATATTTTTCAACTACTACTTCTTATTATAATTATTGCAATCTAGATAATTTTTAGCTAATTCCTACCAATGATAAGTATCAAATTAAATATTCAAAGTATTTATACGACAAATAAAAGTATTAATTAATATGAGAGAATTTCAGTATTTTTTATTATATTTCATAATATTTTGACTGTGAAAATAATGAGAACTCGGTTTGTTGCCATTTTCATAATACCCAAGGCTGTTTTAAAACTTTTATTGAATCATGATTAGGTTTCCTATTATCTGGGGGCACGGCAGTGCCTCGCTAAGTCGAGCGTTTTAGTGACCTTATCACTATTAGATACCTTAAACCTTTATTTCTTTAATAAATAGAATGACTTGATCATTGCGCACGGCAATAGAATAATAAAGTTTAAATAAAATGAAAGTTTAAGTTTATTAGCGTTCTAGCGCATTATTTGTTTGTGTATGCATAAATTTGACCCGCTAGTGCTATGTCTATCTCAATTGAGACTATTTAAATTTTAAAATAGTAGATTATTCTTATGTGATTATGTTTCCGTCCGTCATTCTATTTATTAAAAAAAATAAAGATACCTAATATTGTTTCGGTCACTATAAAATATTCTTATTTATCTAATTAGGTAACAATTTAGGACAAAGAGGCAGTGGTAGCCCAGTGGTGATGCGCTCGCTTGTGTAACTGAGTGAAGCGGGTTCAAATCCCGGGTCTCCCACCTCTGATTTTTTCATGTGCGAATCATTTCCAACATGATTACCACTTGTCTTACGGTGAAGAAAAACATCGTTAGGAAACTTTTATATCTGAGATAACCTAACACGTTTTCGAAAGACATGCGAAGTCCGCCAACCCGCACTTGGCCAGCGTGGTGGACTATGACCTGATCCCCCTCGTACTGAAGGGAGGCCCGTGACCAGCATTGGGACGTCAAAAAGGTCTGTATACTACTACTACTACAACTTATGACAAAGTTGTTGGAAAGATGCTTCCATACATAGGTACTTAATAAATTATTAACCGACTTTGTTTTACTTTTTATTAGATCTCAAAACTTGCATAAACGTGTTGCGAGACTTTGTTCGTTCTTGAATTTGTTATGTTTTTCATGGGTTTTAAACTTTTTTTATATCATGACTAAGTAGGTTGCCTGTCTGTTGACTATTATTATTATTATTGAACTGGGTTCCTGAATATTATTATACTAATAATAAATACAGTTACATGGCCCTTGGTGGACAATGTAAGTATAGAACTATATTTGTAAATAATCATAAGTCCCGTGATCGCTATATCGGCGCAGGGCGACGGATTATAAATAGAGAAAAGAGTGCCAAGCACTACCATCTATCACTTTCTATAAAATCTTATCATTAATACTTACTCTACTCTTTCTCTCTACTTTTGGAGTTTCTGACCCAAAATAGAAAAAATAGAGTTTATAGAATATTTGAAATTAACAATAAAATACACATAGGTAAATCAAATACTTAAGATATAAAAAATTCAATTCATAGCTCTAAATCCTAGAACAAACAAATCACCGCCAGCAAACGTGTAAGTACTAAGTAAATAATGATTTTTTGAACTGAATATTAAGGAAATAAAATAAATTAGCAACATTAAAAAACCACTGACAAAAAAATCTCTGTATAATCTGTGTATCTCTGTTTACTCTGTAGTCTGCACAGTGTACTCTGTACTATGTAGTCTGTGTAGTGTGTGGTCTCAGGTCTGTGTCTGTCAAAAAGTTTGAGTGACAAGCGTGAAGCGAGTGCGAGCTTAAAAACTTTTAAAAAAAGAATCGTATAGAATTGTAGAGAAAAAAAGAATAAATTCGACTTAAATGTGAGGGTGAGTTATAATTTTTTATAAAATATGTACAACTACAAACTCTATAACTACTTAACAAAATGTGGGTAGATACAAAAAGTAATATATGGAGAGACTGTTTCTTATCTAATATCAGTTGCTTGTAAACTATAACCTTTTTTAAAAGTAAACAAACTAACATTATTTGCTTATTTGTACCTATAATAAAAATGTTATATTTTCAGTATTTATCATAAAATGCATATCTTATGTACGATATGTAGTGATTTGGTGAATCAGGCTGAAAATATTCATGTAACCAAATGTGGACATGTATTCCATTACCAATGTTTATCACAGTGGATATCCAGGTAGGTACTCCAACGTCGTTAATTATTAACGACTTAAACCATTAACTTCATAACATTTGCATAATAACAGCCATTATAAAGCTGATAAATAAATAATATTGTTTTTAAATTCCCTTCATTGATTAGAACTTAAATTTGTTTGTTCAACAAGTACGTATTTATTGGTCCAATAGTAGTATTTTATATTGTTTATAATATATGCTAAATTCTATTTTAGATCTAAGTCATGTCCACAATGCCGTAATAAAGTAACTGATAAATGCACATACCGTCTTTACCTGACTATATCGAATGAATCAACTGGGGATGATGCAGCTACGTTACAATCACGACTTGACGATGCACAGCTTCAACTCAGACAGCATAAAGCATCTTTTAAGGAAAACGAGGAGAAGTTATTGACTATCGAGAAAGAATTAAAAAAAAATATGTTAGTATTTTTGTCACTTTGTTTATTCTGCTACTTTATTAAAAAGATCTATGAACTAATTGATTACATTAAATAAAATATAAACTATTATATATTAGACTTTAAACCTCAATAAATAGATAATTTTCAATTTTTGAGTAAATGCTGTTGCAAACATTTATTTTCAGAGCTCTATTAAAAGCTACAGAAAAGAAACTAGATAGTAAAGAATCAGCTGTATCAGCATTAAAAGACCAATTGGAATATGTCAAAATTCAAAATAGGGAAACGCAAAAATTGAAAGAAGAGAATGAGTCTTTGAGAAATAAAATGCAAACTTTATCAGGGTGAGTTTGAGTTTACTAATATCTATAATATATATAGATAAATAAAACACTTCAAGTCTATTTATAATGTCAAACTAACAGCTTTTTACTCAATACAAATGAAGTTATATATTTGGTACTCATAAGGAAAACAATTTTTTGTCTGTCTGTTTGTTCCGGTTAATCTCTGAAACAGCTGGACTGGTTTTGAGGGGACTTTCACTGACAGATAGATGGTGTTATAAGGATTAACTTTCATTTTATAAAAAGAATTAGGGTTCTGCTCAAAAAAATTAAAATATATCTAGGTATGCACTCAAGCGAAGCGAGGTTAAGTCGTTAGTTTGTAATGTAAAAGTGGAAATGTGATGCTCATGTTATTCTGAAGTACTTGTTGACATACCTGATTAGTATTTTTTCTGTTTGTATATATAATGTTTATATACTTAATTTTAATTTTAAACAGTATGGAAAAGGTACTTAATGCAACAAGTGAGGAAGTTGAACAGATGCTTGAAAGTTACAAAGATGTGAAGACAGTTGCAACATTTGCTACAGCATTGAAGAGGTACACGATAATATTATATGACTTGTTTATTTAGATTTTTATATGAAACTTTCTTTCTCACATCATGGCTTTGGTAAAATCAAAAAGGCAGTCAATTGGCCTAATAATCATATTTCAAAGTGTAAGTAAGTACTTATTTACTTACTAATAATTAAATATAATAAATCTTTTCTTATTTATGACTTCAGAGCATTGTGTGAATCTGAAAACAAAAAGAACCAATCGCGGGATAAGCTACAGATGATGAAACAACAACTGGCCACGGAGCAGAGTAATAATGCGGAATTACAAAACAAAATACAGTAAGTAATGTTTTTGATCACCTGTTAAGTTAATAGATTTAAATGGCGGGTTAGGCTCTTAATTTCTGAATTTGTATTTGTGGTAACAAATACAAGCCATACTAGATTTCAGGCCAATTTTTTTTCTAGGCCAAACCGGTTCATTTAAAGTGTGTCAGGATATACTAGTTTAACCCAGGACTACTCTCAACTTCTCAAACTATGTTATCCAAGTCTGATCTGTCAATAATATCACCCACTCCAGAGGCCGCGTCTCATACACTAAATTGCGGCTAAATAATACCTCAAAATCAGTTCGGCCTCTACAACAAAACAAACAAACTACTAATCCTAAAGTATTTAGTATTTTGTCTGGGCCGAATGGTTTGGCCTAAGACCAACCTGTTCAGAAGATAACATATTGCATTATTATTCTTTAATCAGACCACGCTTCCTCAGTCTCAGACATTATAATTAACAAATAAATTTAATTTTACAGCATGCTTGAAGAGAAATTAGCAAAAAGTCAAACAAAAAGTGACAACACAGAGGGCAAGAGAAAATCTCTAACTGATGACTCTTGGCAGATTGTGAAGAAGATGAAAATCACAGATGACTTCAATGATGCTGTTATAATAAATGATAATAATATAAGTATTGTAAGTTTTATTATATTAGCTAGCTATCTGTCACCGGTTTGGTCTGATCCTAACATAGATGTATCTATATATGTCTATAAAATAAATAAATAAATGTGTTGGGACATTAACACACGTTAAAAAGGGCTGAATAAACAATGAATATAAAGAAATTACTAAACTTTAATTTGGGCTATTATTTTTTTCTTTAATGGGCGACAGATAGCGTTCATCCTCAATTGGATATAAAATATGTTATTTGTTATATATTATGGAAGGTTATTTATTATATGTAATTCCATTTTTAAATTTTTACAGACGTCAATGGTGAAAAGAATTGAGAATGCCGACTCGCCATACTTGTGTCTCAAACAGAGCAGCCTGGCCCTCACCGCTCTGCAGAGACATCCGACACACCCATTGCCTGACAAAAATCTTAAGGTACTTTATTTTTTACTTATTATTAGCCAGCACTGCTCGCATGGAAGTTTTTATTCCATACACTAAAGTCCATTAGGCCCACACATTAAAAAATAATAATTAATGCTATATATTTATTTAAACAACATATACTTTAATACTTTCTTAGATTTACGTGAATATTTGACATTTTAAATAAAACTATCTTTTCGGATTTTGTCGCTGGGTAGGCTGTCTGTAACAACTATACCTTCGAGACATGTAACACCTCAGTCTCTCCCGTGACCATGGATGCTGTAAAGCATTCGAAACGTTGGGAAACAAAAATGCAAATAAATCTGCGACAAAATCCGAAAAGATAGTTTTATTTAAAATATGCTTTATTTTATTATTAACTAGCGGTTCACCTTCGGGTTTCTCCCTAGACAAAAACAAATCTGTCCCACGGGAACTGTACATTTTTCGGAATAAAAAGTCAGAATATAATCTATTTTTTTGCCAAATTTCATCCAGATCCGTACAGCCATTCTGCCGTAAAAGAGTAACAGACATCCATACATCCTCACAAACTTTCACATTCATAATATTAGTTTAAATTTATCAGGAACTTTAATTAATCTTTTATTTTATCAATCACATAAAATATAATATACTATTTTTACAGCCATCCGAATATGCCCTCCTAAACTCGGCAAGGAATATAACAAAGAAAAATGATACGAGTTCAAAGACAAGCATATTTCACAAAAAAGAGCCAGTCCAGATACCTCTTTCGCAAGAAAATGATCCCAATATGTGCTTATTTAACATATCCTATGATGGACTCGGAGGGCATTCTAAGTTGGACACATTCCCAACACCCAATAAACAGCCAATCAAAAGCTTAGTGCCAAAATTGAGTGCAAAACATAAATTAAAAAGGCCAAACCCTGTAGGCATCCAAGATATAAGTAAGATGTTAGAAAAGAAGAAATGTAGCTAATTTATTGTATATACATAATTAGATTAATGTTCAAAACACGTTAATGTTATGCAGAATAATTACTGTTTTCTGTAACACAATCGTATTTTTAATTTTTTTTATTATAATTTTCCTCTCAATTAATCTAAATATTAGGGTGGAGAGAAAAAAAATTTTTTGTAGTTGTCTTTTATAAAGTCAATTAAAAGTTTGGAACGTTTTTTTTTTCTGACCATTATTGCAATTTTACAATAAAATTGAAAAAATAACATGTTACTTTTTTTGTATTACAGTGAAAGTTGAGTAAAAAATGACGTGACGAATTCGTTAATTCTTGAATGCTTTCAGACGAACACTCGAAATTTTTTTTTTATTTCAAACCAAAAATGTAAATTATTTATTTTAAAAATCAGTGGCCACCTCAAAAACAAAATGTTGATTGTTTTTTTTTTCAAAAATTTGGTTTTTATAAGCTACAAATTCTACCCCCAAGCTAAGAAAAAAAAATTTTTTTCCGTTCCACCCTAGTAATTAAATATTGTCGTGATTTTATCCCACCAAAATATGTACAATACAACTGCTGTGCAGATAATTTAGTTCACATTATATAAATAGCTATAAGTTCTTCCAAAAAGGTATAATTTACTGAATTTTTAATTGTTCTAAAATAAAAGTTTGACTTAGGTTGTGAAATCATTCTTATGGTGCTTCCATATAGTAGTTAAATTTTTTTAGATAACATTACTTAACATGAAAACTTTTTTAACAATCAGTAACATGTTAACTATTGTTTGTTGTTTTCAAAGCATTCACACTGATAAGACATGTTGTAGAACATTTCTTAACCACCACTTCGGATTAGTTTGGTTTTATATTGTTGAAATGTTTAATATTTTCTAACAAAAGTTACAAATTGTTACATTTTGCTTTAAATTAGTTACAAGACATTTAATAAAAAATATATATTTAATAACTTTTGTAATAAAATGTTTTTTTTGCCATAAGATCTTCACTATTAATGTTAACTAACATGGAAGCACCTTTATATTTAATATTTCGATAGTGCCTTATATGTGATTTAGTAAGATGTATTAAATGATCATATTTTTAATATGACTATTTAATAACCACTCTGTTCAGAAAATGTATAAAACAACATATCTATTTACAATATTTATTAAATAAATGATTTTTAAAATACTTTGATTTCTTTATCAAACATCTTAAAAAAAAGGAGGTTATCAATTCGGTTGTATTTTTTTATGTTTATTACTTCAGAACTCCTTCATTTATTAACTGATTTGGAAAAATGGTTGTTTGATAGCATAGGCTTCCCAGATTGGTTCTATTTAAATTAAAACAAAAAACCACCCCTATGGTTGGAAAAATCCATACTAATATTATAAATGTGAAAGTGTGTTTGTTTGTGTGGAGATAGTTGGAGGGCTGGAGTGAACTGGAGATTATCTAAGTCCCACGGGAAAAAACGTTATAATACAATTGAAAAAAAATATTAATGATCAGAATTACTTGAAACTTGGGTGTTAATGCTCTTCAATATAATTAATTAAATACGTGTTTTAGCATTTCGTAAAAAAAATTTCGTAAAATAGCGGATGAAAGTTTGTATGGAACCTACCATTTTAGAGTTTTTTTTTGTAGTTTTAGCGCGAAGCCGCGGGTTCTGCTAGTTAACTCATAAGTCTTACTCCTATCTACCAGTGTACCATATTGCAGTTATCAAATATCTAATTCTGCGATATAGTTAATCTATAGCACATATAATAAAATGTTAACTAAGCCGAATCGGTACTTAAATGTTTTTTGGAAAATGTTATTGAAATAAACATTAAATAATAAAATAAAAATCTTTTATTTCATTATTATCGATACAGAGACCGAATCTATAATTTAAAATTTTTTTGTCTGTCTGTCTGTTACCGCATCAAACAAAATCCACTGGAGGAATTTTGATGAAATTTGGTATGGTGATAGCTGGTTATCCGGGTCAACATATAGGATACTTTTTACCACGGGAAAATGTTTTGTTTCTGAGAAAAAATACAAAAACTGCAATATAAGAGTATACTAATATAATATGTAATACCTAAGAATTTGGTTTTTAGTCATATGAACGCGGGCGAAGCCGCAGGCAATGCTAGTCCGGTATAAAACATACTTTTAGATCTGTCTATCTTCTAATGGAACATTGGGTTAATGGACACTCATGCGAGGGTTAAAATCCCTTGTCTCCACTACGATGATCGAGATCGAGAGAGATTGTATTGACGAATATTACTTTGATTTAGTAAATTTCCATTCAATTCTCTTGTTAATGGCTTTAATGCGTGTCAGTTGATCTTTCAAGCTGTACTTTAGGACGTTTCACTTTGATTAATCTATAAAATTTTCAGTTTCAAGTGTAACAATATGCCAGTGGGAGTAACGTGCTCGCTTTGGAAACTGAGTGGACCGGGTTCAAATCCGATTTCGGACCTCTGAATCAGATATTTTCATGTGCGAAGCATTTCCAACAAGATTACCCCTTGACTTACGGTGAAAGAAAACATTGTGGAGAAACCTGCATTTTAAGAGAACCTGTAAATTTTTGAAAGACGAAGTTCACCCGGTTTGGCTAGTATCCCCCTCGTATTAAAGAATAGAGACCTCTAGTTTATTTAGGGATTTTAAAAACGGCTAAATACTTCATTATGAATGTTTAAGTGGTTAATGAATTCACTTGAGGTTAGCTTTTAAGCTACTCAATTATCTTGATATCTAAATACATAATGAAAAAGAAATAAATCTAAATAAAAAGAAACTATTTTTTTTCTAATCGATACCAGAAATGTTTAATCGATTCGCACTCGATTGTTTGACATTTCTGCTGACATTTCACTTCAACAGCTGAGGAAAATGTCGCCCGCGTTTCAGGATTATTTATAAATCTTTCATTTCTATAAATAAACATCGGTGAAAATTATAACAATACGCTTTCGCAATTGTAGGAGCGTTTGAGGTGTTTTCTAAAAAGTAATACGCAGCATAAATGCGTCTTAAACTTACAATGTTTATAAAAATAACAACGTTTATTAGTGTTTTTTTAATAAAAATAGTGACTTAAAGAAAACAGACCATCGCTGCTTAAATTAGCGATAAAACCCATTACAGGACAATTATTAGTATTGATATAGTATCACATTTTTTTTTTAAGTGATGACACCTTCCGATAAAGTGCGCAAATTGTTTAATTAGTTTCGAATTGGCATAGCGACTTTGGTGTATTTATCGTGTTACAAAAGCTCTTTATAGGCGAAATAACAAAATGCCTGGTAAAATAAAAGTTAAAGTACTGGCCGGTCGTAATTTACCGGTTATGGACCGAGCAGGGGATACAACTGATGCTTTCGTTGAAATAAAATTTGGTGGAGTGACCCACAAGACCGACGTATGTCGAAAATCTTTAAACCCACAATGGAATAGTACAGAGTGGTATAGATTTGAGGTTTGTTTTTGTTTTTATTTAATTCAACTCTTTTGTTAATGGCTTTCAAATGTGCCAAGTATTTTTATTTAAACATGTGCTTATTATAGACAGATACACAAAGTTTTTAATAGATTTTAATTATCTCTAAATTTATTTTAATTTTTCATAAAAAAATAATTTTAGATAACCACAAAATTAATTTTACTTTACACATGTTTCAAATATGATAATGAATGGATGTAAAATATGTAAATTATTTATGTAATAATTATTATTTAGTTAGCATTTAACATTTTCTGGATTAGAAATTTAAAATATGTGTAGGTAGTACAATAAATATTTTAAATAATTCTTTGCCTTTTATGTAACAGCAATATTTTTGATATTATTACTTTAAAAATGTATACTTTGCATATCTCTTATAAGTAAATAAAATGCCATAAAAACAAACATATTTTGAAAGTATAAAATATTGTAAACATATAAACTGCGACACTGTGAAATTTAAAATCGCAGCATTCAGGGAATAACAAGGTCATGTCATTTCTGTTGGCTAGATTACAAAATTATACCAGCATATTCTAATAATAAATAATGTCTGGCGTCTGTCTGCTCTCAAGTCTATATACATAAGTAATTAATTGTATTTAATGCCATTTTTAACTTTAAGTGTTACATAATATACTATAAAAAATAGTATTATTATTGCCAAATCAGTTTTTATCTAACCCAATATGATAAATGAGATTAGATATTATCAAATTGTAACAAAATAAGTGGATGATTTGTAACTGTCGCTGATTTTAGAGCAAATATTATATTTTAAAATTTCAAATTCATTTTATTATTAAATTACAGCAAAATATACAATTACGCAGCTGATGTAAAATTATTCTGAAATACACAGCTGATGTCCGTAATGGCTGTACTGTTATATATAAAGTAATAATGTGACTTACAGCTGTGGTGTATAGAGGTTTTAGAATTGCACTGGCCTCAAAAATATAGGGAATATATTGAACTCTTCAAGCATAATAGAGAGTAGATTTTCTATGAGCTTTTTGTTATGAGATTTATTAAGCACTGAAGATAACCAAGCGTGGGTTGCTAGTAAAGAAATAAAATACATTAAAGTAGACAAAAGTAACACAAATATTTTTTTGAAATTTATTTTATAGTAGCGAGTTACACTCGCTTCGCACGTCATTATCATAACATCAGCTATCTGCTAATAAAAGTCCCGTCAAAATCGGTTTTTCGTTTTGGATATTAGCCGGAATAAACAGACAGACAGATAGACAAAAAAATTAAAAATTGTGTTTTTCTTAAGTACCGTATATAATTCCATAATTATGCATTTAGTAAAAAACTGTTATTTTCACATTACAAACCGACACTTCAATTTTATTTATCTTTATGTATAGATACAATTATTTTAAATCTCCACACAACTAGGTAGATGAATCGGAACTGCAAGATGAACCTCTCCAACTACGTCTCATGGACCACGACACGTATTCTGCTAACGACGCGATCGGCAAAGTTGTAATTAGCCTCGCACCGTTACTCGCAAGAGAGGCGAACAATGCAAATGGCACAACACCACCTGGAGGTAAG
Organism: Brenthis daphne; assembly: GCA_947093115.1. Classification (NCBI taxonomy): domain Eukaryota; kingdom Metazoa; phylum Arthropoda; class Insecta; order Lepidoptera; family Nymphalidae; genus Brenthis; species Brenthis daphne. The sequence continues at coordinate 527,818 of OX352473.1, forward strand.
AAGTAAATATTTTTTATTTAGATAAGCGCTGATAGCCACTTTAAGGAGTAATTTCTTAGGTCTGTGTATTCTTGGGTCTGAGGCTGAGTGAAAGACGAACTTGCAGAACATGTATGGAGGTAGATGAAATGCCTCTTCATCTTCTGGGGGAATGTGGATCGATCATGCACAAACGCAGTATAAATCTAGGGAAGCAATTTCTGGGCCCAGATGAAATGGTCGAGTGTACCCCTAAGCAAATCTTGCAGTTTATCACAGTTGCAGGGCTTAGTGATATACTCTAGTACACAATGCGGTGATTATAATAGACCAAGAATGGTCGCAGTGACATCTCTTAGCCGCTACACTGAAATAAAAAAATTAGGTGTGTTTTGAGATTTCTCATTTCATTTTATTTAGTCCATCACGATAACGTTAATATGAATCTTCCCTGTTTTCTTTTAAACTAGTATTTAGCTAATGCTAATCAGTGATCACAGTTAAAGGTGAAATATTTATATTTAAATGTAAAAGGTCATTTACGCGCAGACAACAGGACATCTCGAAAACTACTTGACCTATGAATTCGAGATTTGGGAGGTAGTTAGTTTATAGTTGGGAAACATTAGCGACTTTAGTGACCAGAACCGAGATATGAGAATCCATTAGCTATCATAAGTTTATCTGAACGTCTTATGTCTGCTAGAGATAAAAAATGAGCTATTCTGGACACCAACTACACGGGCGGGTACAATGTTAGATAAAATTGTCTCGTACTAACTAATCATTGATAAATCAATTTTTGACGCGTGTCTTATAAAATATCCACTCAAACAATAAAATCGTGTTTATGATCGCGACGTGACGTGAGCGTTATTTATTTCATATTACCTAACAAATTATGAGCAAAATTAAACAACTAGTACTACATTTAAAAACATTAAAAATATAATAAAATATGTATGGTAAAGTTGGCCCTAAAAGCAAGGGTTAAAATATTTGGAAATTTTTTGTAGAACTCGTCCTCAACACACTGTAGGCATATTACATATACATCGACAACAAGTAGATGGTTAAAGTGTAGATCGAAACGAATAACTAAATTACCGACAATATTTATGTATGACTAGCGACTCACCCTCGCTTCGCTCGGGTTCGTCCTTAGGAACGTTTTAATTTTTTTGAGGGGAACCCTAATTCTTTTTCTAAATATAATACTTTCTTACGTTTACGCGAATATTTGACATTTTAAATAAAACTATCTTTTCGGATTTTTTCGCGCATTTATTTTGATTTTTGGTTCAACAAAAAATCACCAATTGGAACCAAAAATCTTTTTCTAAAATAAAAGTAGCCTATGTTACTTCCTATAACATCAGCTATCTTCCAGTAAAGGTCCCGTCAAAATCAGTTCAGCCGTTTCAGAGATTATCCGGAACACTCAGATAGACAGACAAAAATTATTATTTTTTTCTTATAAGTACCGTATATAATTTTATGAATTTCATATGCATTTAGAATAACGCTGTTATTTTGAAATTACAAACAGACACTTCTAATTTATTTATCTGTATGTATAGACTAAGAGCCGAAAATAATGGTAAATATATACATTTATCAATGTTTATGATACAGGTGCAGTGATGTCCGGTTGGATTCCGGTGTTCGACACGATGCACGGTATTCGCGGTGAGCTAAACGTCATAGTAAAGGTGGAACTTTTCTCCGACTTCAACAAATACAAGACTTCTAGTGTTGGCGTACAATTCTTTCATTGTAAGTTATTAGTTTTAGATTCTAAAATAAAACTATCGAATTTCGGATTATTTTGCGGATTTATTCCGATTTTTGGTTCCCGACGTTTCGAATGCTTTACAGCAATCATGGTCACGGGAGAGACTGAGGTGTTAGATGTCTCAAAGGCACTGTATACTTGTTACAGACATTATGTACTATTATATAGTTTTAGATTTACCTGTTTTAGGGTGTATTCGAGGCAATCATAAAGATTTCGACATGTCGAGGCAGTGCGTGATAAGTTTGTTATAGAGTTCACGTTCGCACTGACCGTTGACAAAATCGGTTTTCCGGCTCGATCTGTTGACAATGTCAGCCCGAGCGTATCCCCCTAAAAGAAAATGCCAACTCCGTCGTCGTCTTTTGTTGTAGTGTCCTATCGTACGGTTTTACAAAGCTTCGTTCGCTGTAGGTATATTTACTCAGCAGCCCGAGTCAGTTATTGAGAGTATCACCTATTTATTAACTGTGCAAAAAAACTTTTTTTTTACACTTTTGGCTGTTTGTAGTGGTCCTACTTGCTGTGCCAACGATAGCGGGTTTGAGTCCCGCTGGGGACATTCATTTGTGTGATGAGCATGAATGTTTATACTCCAGTCATGCGTGTTTATATTTATAATATGTATGTATTTAAAGTTATATACTCGGATGTGTAGTGTATCAACTATCTGGTATCCAAAACTCAAACCTCGTAGCTTACTAAGGAAATAGATGGCGCGGTGTATTAATGTCCCAACATATTTATTATATTAATTTATTCATATATTTTTAATTTATGTCGTTAATTGACCAACTTTACGTTATTTTCCCAAATCCAATATATAGGATATATTTGCTAAATTTTTATATATTGATATTGTTATAATTGTTATAATAATAGGTTCCTTTTATACCTACATTTTATAGATTTATTACGGTATTATAGATTTATTAGGTATGAGGTATCCTGATGATGATGTTCTCCCGACCGATTCCGGCCACGGCGGCCAATCTCATTGAGACTAGCCAACTGCGCAGGAAATATTATAGTGCAGCGCGTGTACGCGCAGACACAACGTGCACTCTCTATTCCTATCACTCTCATATTCCGGTGGGACGACTGCTCGACACGACCAGTGAGAGTGAAGGCGCAGGACCGACGGCTTTACGTGCTCTCCGAGGCACGGGGGTGAAACACCGCCAACTTCCCAACTCCGGGCTGTTACTGAGGCTTACTTATACAGAAAGACTCAATAACTAAACTTGGCCCGACCCGGGACTCGAACCCAGGACCTCCGGGTGTGCAGCCGTACATGCTAGCCACTACACCACGGAGGCAGTTAAGGAGGTATCCTAACATATATCAAAAGTACGTTTTGACGCGCCAATGTACGTTTGTGTACATTAAATAACATCGTTTATTGTTTAACCATTAAAATAATATTCATATTTACGACGATACAATGTTAAAATATGTTTTGAAAAGCATTTATTTATAAACAACTATTCAGGTCACAACGCTACCTTCAACTTCTATTAGCCATCACGGACTTTTATTTTTGGTAATTATGTTTGTGTCGTTCATCTGGCAATATCTTTAAAAAGATATATAGATATGTATATGTAGAGTCGAACAGACTTATTTAGGTGAGGTAATGTGTGACGTCGGTAAATATTTCTGACATGGTACTCAACATAAAAAAGACAGGTGGCTCGCGAATTTATTGGGTAACTGATGGTTTATTTATTAGTCCGACTAAACTATATTTATTTGTGACAGGTGCAATTTTTACATAATTTTTTTTATTTGGGTAATATATCTATCTTATATTATCTTAGGTGCCTTTTCTATTTCTTTCACTCTCATCTATCCGGTGGGACGAAGATTCGACACTCGCGTGTCGACGTGACACGTGCTCTCCGAGACACGCGTGTAAAAGTCAACTTCCCAACTCTGGGCTGTTACTGAGTAATTCTAGACAGAAAATCTTATAAATTATCTTAAACCGAACCGGGACTCGAACCTATAACATATGTAGCTAAACATGTTATTCAATCTAGTATATTCAAATGTCCACTTTTTATGCATTTTCATATAAAACTGAAAGCAAAGCAAAAAGCATATGTAAATGTAGATTAAACGTTATTAATATATAAGGAACATCAGTAGTAGGAAGTTATTAAGATATATAAGATATACTTATTAACATTATGTCCATCAAGGTCCAATGATCCCACCAGGCTATAAAGCCACAGCGATACATGGTTTCGTCGAAGAACTGATAGTGAATGATGACCCAGAATACCAATGGATCGATAAAATTAGAACTCCGAGAGCGTCCAACGAGGCGAGACAAGTCGCTTTCATCAAACTTAGTAATCAGGTAAGATGCCCTTTTTTTGCTATGAATCTTTTCTATTTTTTTTTTTTTAGATAGCCTATATTGTGTAATAAATTAGCTATAACACGCATTAACAATTTTTCAAAATATGTAACTGGTGGTTTAGATTTTATTCCAGGGTTATTGTTAAGGGTTCCGATGGAATAAATATTTTGTATGTCATTGTGTGTAAGTCAGATCGCATAGTTATTATTATATTTTCGCATAGTTATCATTATAAGCACAGCTTGGCGCTTATTTGAATAAAATAAAGAATACTATGTTTATGACAATGACTACTTACTGATAACTTTATATTACAAGTAATAATAATAATAAAAAAAACAATGTTTGCGGTTTTTTTTCGCGGATTTATTTTGATTTTTGGTTCCCGACGTTTCGAATGCTTTACAAAGCAAACATGGTCACGGGAGAGAATAAGGTGTTAGATGTCTCAAAGGTATTATATAGTTGTTACAGACAGCCTACCCACATAATAATAAAATAAATTAAAATAATTTTAAAATGGCACTGAAGTACCTTACAATATTTGTTAATTTTAATTTTAAACATTTTTATAATTTGAATAAGTTTCATAATTGAATATGGAATATTATTTATTTAATTTTAGCTGTTATTATTGTAATAATAATATTGTTTTACGTTTATATCAATATTATTTTTAGGTTCAACGTCTAGTAGGTCTAAAAGCGGCAGAATTAGGGGCTAACGCTGTAATCGGGTATCAACAGGACTTCGATTTGGAGGGCGAGGCGGGGGTCGTGGCCCGGGCTATTGGTGAGATATTCCTTTCTTTTTCGGGTTTGGTTTTTCAGTTTTTATTGGGTTCCGTAGTCAAAATGCCGGGAATCTTTTTTTTTCGTAATGTTTTAGACAGTGTGTATCTTAATGATAATTCTTTGCCATCTGTATATGTATCATTTTATAAATTATAATCTTTAATGTGCCCAATAAAGATTTTTTTTTAATCAATAAGCATGACACTGAGAGGCTAAAAAGTGCTAAATTTTAGGGGCGGCCTAAATTAAAAAAAATAATTAGATCGCGACTGAATTTATTGAGTTACGCTTTGAAGGATATCCTAACAAACAATAAAAAAGGAAAGTAGCAAATCAAAACTTAAACTTCATGTAGGGATTTTATTATCGTGTAAACTTTAAAAAAGTGATTAACAGTACGGTTAAAATTAGCCTTGGTCCAACTGACCATTTTAACTGAATTTAGCTTAAGGAGAATACCACTAAAATATGACAAATAAACTCACATTTAAATATTTCAGCCATTTTTCATTTTTCCTTTTATATCTTAAAGGTACCGCTGTTAGTATAAAACCACTTCCAACTCCGAACCTTCCGACGAACATGACTTGCACACAACAGTGAGTATTATTAAAAAATAAAATATCAATTTTTTATCTGAATATTTATGAAATTATTTAAATAAATGAAATAAGATAACTTAATTTAATATGGTTCTTGAATTGTAGTAAATTTGAATTGGATCATTTTATCTACTCAATTTTTCTATAAGTCCCTTTAAATGAAGAAATTACTTGATAATAGTATACACTGTACACGCTTTCGATGTACTTGATGTTGTTACCGATCACTAAAATATACAATAATATTACTAAGATGAGAGAATTTTAACTAAAGATACTCATGAAAATATGTTTGCATGCTTTGTGTGTTGCTCTCTGTCACTCTGTCACTTAAATATTAGACAATTAAAAAAGTACTTGGACATTTTGGCGACTGATGAAGACAGTATAACGGATTTAAATCAATATTACCAAACGCATCAAGAGGAATTACTGAGAATCGTTAGCATCTTGAATCCAAAAGCTACAACCCTGTTAGATGAAGCTGATACATTTGATGAGGACGACAAAAGCCTAGAGTCACTAACACCACAACAACAAAATCTGAAAAATTATACTGGCGATTTATCTATATACCAAGATGAATATGTTGCTCGGAAGAGTTTAAGGCACCTATCTGAAGATCAAATAGATCTTAATAGGCTTTTGAATCGAGAAGAACCGGCAGACTCCATCGGCCCGTTAAAAAAAATAAAGAAAATAAAAGATAATTTATTTTCTAAGAAATTCAGAAAAATTCGCTCTCGAAAATCGGATATGCAAGATGATCAAGTATCACTTAAATCAACATCGTCAGATACATCGAAAATATCGATAGCTGATATTAAAAATGAGATTAAAAAAATTAAGAAGTTAAAAGTCACAAAGCTTCTCAAAGTTGAAAATAAAGAGGAAGAAGGTATCGGCATGGCGTCAATATTGGCGCGATCAGTTATGCATGCTGATAGAAGCCTAGCTCGTATCTCAGAAACCCAGGATTCAGAATGTTCACCTTGTTCCACTTTGAGACGGACTAGTGAATCCGAGCCAGTACTTAGTACGTCTGATAATAATAAAACAACAGATACAAAAAATAACGATAACACTGGAAGTAATGCGCCCGAAATACATCGTGGTTCGTTAGAAAATACAAGAGATATAGTCAATATCGAACGTGAAAGGAAGATATCCGAGTCATGTCCCTCTACACCAATGACTATAAGAAGCGAAAATCTTCTTAAATTACCACGGGATGTCGGATATTTTGGTTCTGTTTCATCAGCTCTTTCGGCTGAAAGTTCTGAAATGTATTCATCATCGGATGAAGATGATGAAAGCTCTGATATGAAAAGTGATCTTGAATCAGCTTTTGAGACGACTAGTTCTGTTGTCAAATCTGTCCTCAACCATGGTGTTGATCCAAACTTTATCGCTCAAATGGAAAAAAAGCTAACGGTACTCGAATTAGCAAACGTTGGAAAATCGAATGATGCTCTAAAAGCGGAACCGACACAAAGTTCCGCCGAAAATGTAGCAAAGGTAGAACAAAATATTATTAACACAGACACCTGTGAAGAACCAAAGGATTCTAATAAAGACTGTAATCAAGATAATGAAAAGATAGTCAGTGAATCAAAATCTTCGCCTGCAAAAGAAACGTGTGTAATAAAACCAAATTCTCACCTTATAAAAATTCATAACCCCTTTACTCACAAGAAAGCCGCAAAGAGTATCAGTGCACCTGCATCCCCTGTAGAAAAGAAAGGCTTTATGTATCGCTCCTCAAAGCGGATCAAGCGACAAATTTCAAAGATTTCAAAAAGCAGCATGATAAAGAGCTTATCCCATTACTCTTTGCTACCAAAGAAAAAACATGTAGACCCAAAAACTGCTTTTAGTCAACCAGGATCAGCGTCTGACGTAACGTCTAAAGCTCCTAGTGACACGGTTTTAGGTTCTCCTTTTCTATCATATACAGACCTAATGAGTTTAGATAAAGAAGGATTTAATTCATTTAACCGTCTTCATAAAAGCGACGACAATGTAACTACGAAAGTATCTATGTATATTGGATCAGAACCAGTATCGAGAGCCTCTCTCAGTGGGCCATCGAGTACAAAAGACGATAGCCATTTACATGAGCAAAGATCATTTAGAAAAGATAAATCACGCCTCAAACCAACGGGTCTTATTCATACAGCAATGGAAACCATTTTAATGGATAAAGTTGATACTTTATTGATACCAACCAGTCCTGGCCCGGTTAAAACTGGCGAACAAAAATTTTTCGCCGATGTCCATGAAAAATTAGAAAAAGTTGAAGAAGCTCAGATACAAGAGCAAAAGCTTGCCGAAACTTGTAACGAAAAGAAAAATGCTAGCGATAAGGAAAAGTCTAATCGTAAACTAGTGAGACAAGACAGCATTCACTCCAGTGAAAGCGGATCGCGCAAAATGTCCAATGTAGAGCCTAATATCGTCATTCCGCCCAAATTAACAAACGCACCGGTCTTGCAACATTTCCATCCCATACTCAGTGGCGCACATTTGGAGACGATACCATCTCTACCAGAGAGTAGCTTTGATAGAGGCGACAGCTTAAATGTAGAACGTGTGTCTACTAACAGTGTTAGCGTGTGTTTTAACTCGCATGCAGCGTGCAATTTTGACAGGGAGCGGGAGAGAGATAGGTGTGACAATAAGTGCGAGAAGGACAGAGGATCGCCGCGACACATGAGGCACGAGTCGTACGGGGGTAGAGAGCCTGTGGGAAGTGTTAATGCTCAGAATGCATCATTAAATTCATCGTCTAATCCCATGGGGATTCACAGACGATCATCAGATTCTGACCTCAGTGTTACACCGAAAGGTTAGTTATAGTTAACTTTATTTTTTCCTTTGTTAATGCCGCAAAGGCTTTATCTGATATTACTATCTTTCTGTTACGGGTTCGATGCCTAAACGAGTGAAATAGTCTTCTTCTTACATATACGTAGTACTCACGTCGTATATAATATACGGGTAGATCGCACCGGATAGGTAACGCACTGGTTTGGATAAAAACAAATAAAATGGGCTAAAACCCTTGCATTTCTGATATTTTTATTTCAACACGTTTACCACTTGCTAATGCAATCTAAATACAACTGAGAGAACCTAACTAGTTTTCAGAAAATGTAAATCGAAACTCACGTATGACCAGCATGGCGTACTGTGACTAATTCACGTCTCACATAAATGAGATCCTGTGCCCAGCAATAGAACTTTAAAAGGGTGGAATAATGTTCAATTAATATTCATATGTACGTATGTTACCATGTTATCGTTATAGCAAATGAGAGACTCACCCTCGCTTTGCTTCGGGTACGTTCCTAAACAAAAACAAATCTATCCTACGGGAACCGTACATTTTTCCGGGACGATATATATCCTATAGCCTTCCTCAATAAACGGGCTATCTAATGCAAAAATATTTTTTCTAATCGGATAAGTAGTTCCTGAGATTAGCGTGTTCAAACAAACTCTGCCTCTTTATAAGTAATATTAGTATAGATAATATTTTTATAATTTTAGGTAGTTCATTAAATGCGTCAGCTGGCAACACTGGTAGTGGAGGAGGCGCGATATTGCGTCCTTCCATGAATAGCAACAATTTAGAAATGTTAGAGTACCCTTTCTTGACCATGACTGAGTATCCTCCAGGATTTATTGTTCATATTGGTAAGTTTGATTTTGCTTTTTTTTTTTTTTAATTTTGACCGTGTTTGGAAAATTTTGTTTTATAGTTTAGAATTTAGATATGATAATTTAAAATTACAAAAACAGTTTTTAAATAAATGAGACACAATTATATTGAATGGGTGATTTTAATCGTCAATGAAGTCATATAGGAATTCGTTATTTTATATGTATAGATATTTTTAAAATTTAGATAGATATTTATTTTTTATTCACTTTACATAAACATTAATAACAATCAACCTATTAAGACTTATTGGAATAAATTGTTCTTTTAAAAAAGAATTACTTATTTCTATTTTTCTCTATTCATTTCCGACCAGGTCTCTAATTAGATTTTTCTGTTATTATTCACAAACTAGTGACAAGATAACTTACATCTATTTTTTTGCATTCAACATTGATCAAAAAAGTATTAAATACATAATCAGCGACAAAAATGTCTATACCGAATGACCGCCCGTTTGAACATGAGCGCACTTTAATAATTTTTTTGTGAAAACAACTTTAAGCATTGCATTTAAGGTTCTATTTACATTGTTGTACTTTTATTTCAACTAGAACTATTACCTAAACACAATTGGTGACAGTTTAGGAGAACTTTTGCATGGGATTGTGTATTTAGTATTTTTTAACCCCCTATATAAAAATGACGGGGCGTTATAAGTTTGACTTGTCTGTGTGTGTGGCATCGTAGCTCCCGAACGGATGAGTCGATTTTGATTTAGTTTGAAAGGATATTTTTTTATTGAAAGGAATTTGTCGGGAGTGTTCTCAGTTAACGTTTGATGAAAATCGGTCTAAGATGGTGTATCACTTATTTTTTTCACAATTCCCTCAATATGGGTATCAAATAAAAGGGCTCGACTAGTATACATTATGATAAATGTCAAATTCAAGACGGCCGCCATTTTTAATTTAATTTATTGAGCGATGTCAGTCAATAAATGAAATGTAATTGATATACGACAACGTTCTAGGCGGCACGGTGTGCGCGCGGTCGGTGAAGCTGGTGGACGGCGGCGGCGAGGCGGCGGCGCGCGCGGCGTGGTGGGCGGAGCTGCGCACGGAGCTGCGGGCGCACGCGCGCGCGCTGCGCTGCTCCGCCGTGCTGGCCTACGCCGAGCGCGCCTCCGTGCGGTGAGCGCTTCCTGACTGTTGCCTTTTCTCGATCCGCTGAACCGATTTAGATGAGGTATAGAGAAGGTTAGAGGCACTGGGAGAGTGAGGGGAATAAAATTTATCGTATCTATGTACATATATATGGTATATCCATCCGATAACTCGAGCGAAGCGATGTTGACTCGCCAGTCGCTAATATTGAATGTACCTTTGGTAACAGAAAAACCTAGTAACTATTTTAAGTCTGGCCCGAATATCGAACCCAGAACCTCTCGATTTGCAGCCATACTTAATAACCACCAGACCAACGAGGCAGTTCCAGCGGACGATATTTTAAAATATAAATATCTAATAGGTAAATATGTATTTTACGTATCAAAATATATTAAATTTCCTATGCGTCGGCTGGCACCGACTTCGAAAATATCTGATTAGGTATCTATTCTAAATGAAAACCCCCGTTTAATTATTTTTAACTTTTAGTGCCTGGAAGTCGGGTTTTTTTAAGTTTTTATTGTTTACGTACAGCGAAGACGTATGCGTGCTATCAGTATCTGGAACCGCTGCGGTTATTAACTTGGACTGCGATTTTACGGCAGAAGATCCAACTTCATGTAAGTATTCTTATAATTTTATTGTAAAGTATGTAAATTACAGTTTTTCTGAATTTGTTTTTTTTTTATATACTTTTGTGGCATAAATCTGATTTGTAGTATGAAGTACGCCAATTATTGTTTTAATGCCTGTTTTTTTTAGGATATTATAAGACCATTTAACATTATTATCAATCTTCCATTTATTTTAGGCGGTCACAGGTGTCAAGAACACGTTAGAAGAGTAAAAAGTGTCCCTGTCCATTGCATTTAACAGTTTTTTTTAAATTACTTTGTAGAAACGTAAATAACATTTTTATCAATGTTTCCAGTAGCCACAGGTTCCAAGAACACATTGGACGAGGCGGAAATCGAACCTTGTTCCATCGCGCACGTGCCGTACTCGCCGGGCGCGGGCCCCTACCGCGCCGAGCTGGCGGCCTGCGGCGGCTGTCGGTGAGGCATCGTATTCAGTCCTCTTTAACGTCCCACTGCTGGGCGTGGGCTTTTCCTCAATACAAGGGGGCTCATGGCACAGTCCACCACCTTGGCCAAGTGCAGGCTGTTTGAGGATATTATTTGAAAATTTGCTAGGTTCTATCGGACATGCAAATTTTCTCACTACGTTTTCCTTCACCGTCACAAGTCGAAATCTTGTTGGAAATGATTCTCATATGCCAACCCGATGATGTTTGGTAGTAAACTTCACAGGATCACTCGCTGGGCGAATCTGAAGATTGCCTTAAAATTTCAATATAATCGCTCCATCCGTTTTGAATGATCATAGGGAACATACATACACACATCGACTCTTATATACATATATAGGATGTTTGTCTTGTTTGTTGTTGTTGTCCGTATGTACATAATGTTTTCTTCTCATAAATACTACTTATTTAATATAACTTTGCAGGCGAGCGCGAGTGCCGACCGTGTTGCTGGCGACGTGCGTGAAGCCCGACAGGCTCGCCGCGTACGCTAAAACCATCACGCTCACCGCTGTCGGTCAGTTTGTCCGTTACAATATATACTTTTCTTTGATCGCTTGAAAGTAATGAATTAAGTGTCTTCCACTAATTTTATAAATGTTAAAAGTTGGTGCGTGAGTGTACTTGTGTATGTGTGTGTGTGTGTATGTGCAAATGAATACACACAGACTTCAAAAAAGGATATAATAATAATGTCAATATAACTAATTGATCTTGTATATAAACGTTTTGCTGATATACGTATTGCCTGAGTAGATATGACTATTGATTTATGCTTGTCTGTTTGTTTGGAGATGTCACGACATTAAGAAATGTTACATGGTTTTTGTTTAGTTTCATTTGTTTCAATTTGTTTACAACGAAATTGCCGAAAGTTCTAAGTTACGACATAAATATTTGTTCTTATATTGAGATTTATGAATCAGATTGCCCAAAATATTAAACTTGTTTTTTTAATAATTTAATCATTTTCATTTCAATGGACCTCAAAAATTTATGTAAGTCGTCATCGACATGGTCGCGTGACGTGTTAACGCTAACACTCAGAGTGCCGATAAATGTTAAAACCAGATAAATGTAAACAGTTTTAATTTACAGATTTTAATTTAACATCAAACAATTAATTTGAATATCCAAAAATAACAACTGTTTGTTTATAGTTTTAAGTTTTCACTTCTGTCCGTAATTCTCATGACTGCTTTTTTGTTTTATTTTTTTAAGCGATATTACGGTGCATAATATCCAACTTCTTTTTTATCCAACTGTAAGGAAAGGGTTATGTTTTTCGCTCGTATCTTTGTATATTTATTTGTAATATTCTTTATTCCCTCATATCTTCCAAACCACTCCATGGATTTCTTTAATTAAGGTATCGTCAGGTTCGTCCTATTAGTCCAAGTGTTCTTAGATAGGTGATATAAAAAAAAATATATGGGGGCTGCTAGGTTCCATAATGTGAAAAAGAAAAAAAAAGAAAATGGACTTAAATTGACTAAAAATTTGGATTAAAAATTATTTTTATTTTTCCAATTTGCCGTAGCGGCTCGGTCGCGCCGCGCGGTGGGCTCGGAGGCGGGCGCGCGCGACCTCTCCGACCAGCTGCCCTTCCTCGAGTACGAGCTGCACAAGCTGTTGTTGGCTAAACTACGCATGCAGGTACGTGCTATTGTATCCTTCTCCTTCTCCTTGTATAGGAGGAAGAGAAGGAGACACATAATCTGTATAAATATTATAAATGTGAAAGTTTTTGAGTATGTATGGATGTTTGTTACTCTTTCACGCTAGAATGGCTGAACGGATCTGGGTGAAATTTGGCACAGAAATAATCTGAAATAGCACATATATTACTTTTCATCCCGGAAGAATGTACGGTGGGATATTTATACTAACCGTTATATATATGACTAGCGATAACCCTCCCTTCGCTGGGGTTCATCTCTAGTTTGCTTCCCGATACAAACTTTCATCCCCATTTTCACCTTCCTATTCCCCTTAAGGGATGACGTCCGGGATAAAAAGTATCCTACGCCCTTCTCGGGGTCTCAAACTATCTTATTACCAAATTTCATCTAAATCGGTTCAGTAGATCCAGAGATTGCCCCCTACAACGTGACAAACTCACAAACTGGAGCCGTTTACAATATGAGTATATATTATGACGGTGGTGCCGGCAGGGCGCGAACGCGATGTTCTCGCTGCAGACGCAGGTGGCCATCGGCGAGCGCTGCGTGCTGGCGCTGGCCAGCGGCAGCGCCGCGCGCCTGGCCGCGCTGCCGCCGCCCGCGCCGCCCAGGATCAAGGTGCCCACAGTATACAGCTCCTCTAGCACTAGGCTCTTTTGTGTCACAGTATAAGCATTAAACACACAGTAGGTGATCGATTCATTTTAACGGAAACGCCGCCGAGGCTTGCAAAAAAAACAAATATAACCAACGGTGGCAACTTATATCCGTCCACCCTAAAGCCGTATCCCGTTATATAAAAGTAAATATGATAGTCGGGTGCTCCTCTCACTCTAACTCTTGGGTACGTCTCGCTGATAAATTTGTGGCAACACGATTTCTCTTCTTTTATATCTAGTCAATCGGTCTAATATTATTCTATAAAATGATTTGTTTAACAAAAATACAAATGTATATTACAGGCTTCAGAAAACGATAAAAATGCAATAGAAATTCAAAAAGCGCTGTGGGACACGTTCACTGCCAACAAAGCTGCCAATGGATATGACATAGGTGTGTACAGACAAACATATAAATTCTTTATCATTCTATACCATTTTAATAATATCTCCATCGATCAAAAGAGTACTAGATACACAATCAGCGACATAAAATGTCCTCACCGAATGAGCGCTCATTTGAACATTTGAGCGGGCTTTTAATATTTTTTTTTTTCAGAAAAAAACTTTCAGCATTGCATTTCGATATTTGCCCTTTTTTCGACTTTCCTACATCACACAATAAAGTTAATAAAATTATAATAAATATCATTGTGAAAAATTAATATTGTATGGAAAACCTGAAAAGAAAAAAAAATCTGTGACTGTCAGATCCTCAATCCTACGTGGATATGTTACTATATTTGCGAAGTAAGATGTTTCCGTAAGCTTCATACCTTTTTCTCTTTCTCCTCTCTGTATTAGTCTCTCTCTCTCTCCCCTTCTCTCTTCATCTTTTTTCTCCCTTCCTCCGATCTCCTTTTCTTACAATTTTTCGACTAATTTGAATTAAAATTCAGCTTAATAACCTAAATAAAAACCAGTTACCAATAAAGTATTTTATATTATTATTTTTAAGTTATTTTTTCTTTTCTCGTAGAACAAGAGCACAGTACAAACGGGTCGTTGCCGGAAACAGAGGACGAGGGCCCGGTGTTGGACCTCTGTGCGGACAAAGACGCGTGCGTGTTGGAGTTGGACGAGGCGGAAGATGTGAGTACCGTATTGATATATTTCTGAAAAAATAATTTAAAAACAAATCTATCCCACGAGTTCCTCAACAATCTAATGCAAAAAGATTTTTTAAAATCGGATTAGTAGTTCCTGAGATTAGCGCGTTGAAACAAACAAACAAACAAACAAACTCTGTCTTTTTATAATAATATGTATTTATATAGATAGTAAAAAATAATGCAAAACAAAAAAAAATACATATAAATGATAAACATATTATATATTTGAAATTGCTTTATTACAATCGAAAACTTTAAACGAAACTTGTTTTTTTTTTTTATTAAACTGCGGTTTTGTCTTGGTTTTAATTTTAATTCAAGTTTGTTAATGGCTTCAAATTGCCAGTTGAGCACACATTACTTTGCCAATGTCATGTAGATTGGAGAATACGGGAGGGAGATTGGTCGGTGTAACATTATAAGAAAAATAATAAAAACTCTTAGATTAATGTGAATATTTGACATCTTCACTAATATTATAAAGAGGAAAGATTTGTATGTTTGTAACGAATAAATTTAAAAACTACTGGACCGATTTAGTTGAAAGGTAAGGAGATAGTTTGAGATCCTTGGAAGGAGAGAAGATATTATTGTATATATATATATGTTTGGTGTGAAGATGGAGATAAAAGTTTGTATGGGGAATTAACGAAGCGAAGTGAAGGTGAATCGCTAGTTTTAAATAAAACTGTTTTTTTTTTTTATTGTGCGTTTATTTTTATTTTGATCGGAGGAGACTCTTCTGTTGTATTTGCTATAAAGCATTCGGAACGGCAGAAACCAAACGTTAAAATCTGGGAACAAATAGTAATATTCCCAATTTACACATACATATGTATCGTAAAACAGAGATAGCATACAATTATGTAAATAAACTTATAAGTGATTTTATTTAACTGTTTATTTATTACATATATAATATTATTTTCCAAGGTGGAGACAGCCAAGGCGCTGGCAGTGCGGAGGACGCACATGCAAGTGTTCACGAACGCGCTGCGGCCCGCCGACAACGCGCCGCCTCATGCTTTCATGCAGGTATGGGGGTTTGTTGGCACTGATTATTATAATTTTGTTTTTTTTTTCTAAATCTTAAAGGTTTTTTTAATATAATAAAAAAATATACTCACAAGTGTTGGAATAGTTAATTTCGTTATTAAAGCTATTTTCGTCTATATATTTTTTTAAATAAAAATTAATAGGGTCGAGGTATCGTATCGAATACTTTTATTGATTAAATAACGCAGTTATGTTAAATGCTTTATGTTTGCTTTGAGATACAAAATTGTTTTGTCTTAAATAAATTCGATTTTTTTTGTTTAGGTAAAAAATGTTTGTTGTTTTAATATTAATTATTTGAATTGAAAATGATTTTTTATGTGAAATTCGGGACAATACAAAAATAAAAATTGTCTCTTTCTTACCTTAGGGGTTGAATTTGTAGCATATGAAAATCAAAATTATTGGAATTAGAAAAAAAACTTAATATGTTGAGGTGGCCCACTGGTTTTTAAAATAAATAATTAATTTAAATTTTTGGCTTGAATGATTTTTTTTCGTGTGATCGATGTGCGGTAAGATGTATGTGGTGAGTTATAATAATGTAATATTGCACTGAAAGTTGGGTAGACAATGACTATATTCGTCAATTTTTGAATGTTCCCGAAGATGGTCACGCAAAAAAATCCATTCAAATCAAAAATTTAAATTATTTATTTTAAAAATCAGTGGGCTACCTCTAAATGTTGAATATTGTTTTTCTTTCATAAGTTTTGTTCTTTATAAGCTACAAATGTACCGGGGCTTACGGTATCCTCACAGGTGTGGCGCGCGCGGCTGGGCGCGGGCGGCGCGGAGCGGCTGGCGGGCGCGGCGCTGGGCGGCGCCGCCTACAAGCTGCGGCGCCTGCGCCCCGCCGCGCTCGCGCCGCCCGCCTTCCAGCTCGACGCGCCCGAGGTACCGCCCTCTCTCTCTCTCTCTTCCCTCTCTCGCCTTCTCACTCTTTTTCTCCCCTCGGTTTACTTTTTCCGTTTATTTATGGGACAATAATGCCGTAATCGATAGCGATCGATATCTAGCGACTCTCGCGTTGTTCCGTTCCTTCGATTCGTTCCTAGATAAAAACAAATCTGTCCCATGGGAAGCGTATATTTTTCCGGAATAAAAAGTAACGTATATGCTATTCCGGACTATAATCTATTTCTGTGTTTCATCCAGATCAATTGTCGCGATTGAGTAACAAACATCCATCCTTTCATCTTCACAAACTTTCAAATCTATTCTAATATTGTAAAGAAGAAAAATTTGTTTGTTTGTTTGTTTCAAATAGGCTCTGAAACTATTGAACCAATTTAGATGAAGTTTTGTAAGAAGATAGTTCGAAAGCCTGGGAAGGACATAAAATAGTTTTTATCCCAGAAATCATCCCTTAAGGGGTGAAAATGGGGGTAAAATTTGTATGGGGAAGCAACCTACAGACAAACGCAAGCGAAACAAGGGTGAGTCGCTAATTTATATTATTAGTATCATAGTACGATGGGATTAATAGTAATGAGGTATTCCATCAACATATGATTATCTCAGTTTTTAAAGTTTTTGTACTTGATTTAACCTCTATACTTATAGCAATGGTACTTCCCCAGGATGAAATCCAGCTAGTTGTATCCGGCACAGCCATCCCCCTGTTCGATCCCTCCAAAGCGGAGCACAGCAACGGGGTAGAAAGAGACGGGAATGAGGGAGACGACGATATATTTGCATTAGATGAGGAACAGCTGGTGAAAGCTCCGGAGGTGGTGGAAGACAAGAATAATGGACCGGTCAGTATGAATAAATTTGGTATTTTTTTGGTATATCACTGGTATAAATGTAGAGGTACTACAATTCGATGAAATGGCTAAAACATATTTTATATTTGCATATTGACATTTATTGACAAAGGAGGTTTTTAATATATTAGGTCAGGAATTAGTTTTGTTTTTTAACTTATTATTTTGTATTTTGTGTTGAGATTTATGTATATTTAATATTATATTTTTGTTTATACTCGTAACAAGCTTTTATATCATATAAAATTTGTGTAATGTAGTAAATTGATAGGATTAATTTAATTTAAAGTTATTTTTTTTCTTTTTAGAGCATTTGAATGAAGGCTTTATTTTACCACTAGGACCCCGCGTTTTTTAACAAGCAACACCCGTTAAATACCGAGCCCGCGCATAATTTTTTCTCGATACAACCATTACCAAAAAACACACTCGTAATTCAAATTATATAGCATCGATTTAAAATGTTTTTGCTGTTTTGGGTTTTTAAATAATCTGACCATTTATGACAATATGTAAAATACACTTTTAACTATTGATGAATTAAAAATAAACTAACAATATATGAGTGTTAGCTGAATATTTACTAGTTGTTGTATTTTATTGATTTCTAACAATACCACGGTCTACATTTACACTAAATTTGGAACACTATTTTATGAATATTCATGTAATCGCACAAAACCATTCTTGATTTATTTATATTAGTTGTTAGTTACAATCAAATTCAAAACTATAGCACTCGCGGCTCGTTTGTTGTATTTGCGCAGCTCATCGCGCAATTTTCAAAACAAACATCCGAGTTATAATGTGTGGATTCTTAACAAAAATAATACTAAAATATAGAATAGTCCATACTTAAAAACATGCACCAATAAATCTTGAAAATAAGCCACTGTAATTCAAATTTTGATGGATTTCTTATAAGAGAGAAAAATTGAGGTTATTTTTTACAGACGCTCGTGTTGCATTGTAATTAACGTTTCTGTATATTAATTTAGCTTAAATTATAAAAGAACAAGCTAAGCATTATCATATATATGAAAACTTAACACTTTTCATTCAAAAAACTAAACAATTAAACAAGTAAAGTTGACTAAAATAATAGACTAACAATATTTAGATGCGTAGTGATGTACCCAATCACTCATGTAAAATATGTAAAGTAAATGTGTAAAAACTATCGATTATTTTTGTGAACGGCTAAGCACACATAAATACAATAACAATTTTTATATTCGTTTATAACAATAAAAAATTAAGTATTTAAAAAATCAAAATAGGTGCAATAAAATAATGTAATTTTTTGGACAAATTAGATTCAAAATCATTAAATAAAGTGCCATTTTTATAAAAATATGACGTGAATTATTGTTATAAAAATCTAATAAAAGCAAGATTTCAAGTTTTGTCACGCAAGCTAGCTAGCTCTTGTAGCATAAAAAAATTAATTTATGTATTTTAATACATTATGCAATATATGTATTACGAAAAAAAAATAACTTTATATATTGTTTATTCATCTACTCTTTTCATGAGTAGTATAACTTGATTTGTATATTATTGTATTTCTATGACAAATAAGAGACAATTTTTGTATGTAACAAATGCCCGTAGCTAAAAAGATACCATAACACAAAAACCACTCACATATATTCTTCAAATAATAATTAACGTTAAAAGTATATAAAAAGACAAATACATATCTCGATTTAAATATTTATATGGTGTTATTTTTCATTAGGTTCATGTAGTTTTACATGTTATCTTTTTATTTTTAAAATAATAATTTTATAAAGAGAATTTGATTAATATAGCTCTTAGTTTTAGTTTCTTCTAGTGTTGAACAATGTGAAAAACAGAATAAGTTCAATATTTGAAAAAATGGTACGAACTTTCCTAAACTATTATTACTGAGTATTTCTCAGCATAACAAATTAATAATATACACCACTTCAATAGCTTTTTACACTACTCTTAATCCGACGAGACAGTCAAGGAACGCTTTTTTATTTCAGACTAGCGAATCACCCTCGCTTCGCTCCGGCGTGGAATAGATATAACTTGTTTTCCCGTAGAAACGAGATAATCTCCCATGGTTAAAAGTAGTCTATTTCACTCTCCAGCCCTCTAACTATCTTGACACAAAAACCACGACAATCTTGCATTTTATTTTGACGTGAAAAGAGGACAAACAAACAAATCAATAAATTCAACGTCAAATTGTATATCGTAGAAAGACAGAGTGTCAAATATACGAATGCAATCAAATAGTTTACATTAATTGTAAGGTTGCGTTCATTATTGTAATGTAGTATTAAGGAAAAAGAAAAATGTGATTTTTACGTTTTTCCGTGATTTTTTTCTAATTTTTCACTTCATAAGAACCCGCCCCGACGAATATTTTAAAAAAATAATTAGGCTAATTAGTACAGCCGTTATAGAGTTTTGAGCTTAGCAACATTTTGCCATTCATTTTTATTTGTATAGATATAGACGAGCGTCTTTTTATTCCTTTTATAGTGTCGTATAATTTGTTTGACTTTGTATTTAGGCTCTTACCTACCATATTTTATAAAACATATGAGTATTTTTTTGCATTTTATTGTCCACTGTGTCTAACAAAAAGTAAAAAAACAATATTTTTCAACATATATTTATATTAAAATATCGATATTATCGATAGCACATATCGACATGTGTCAATATCTATCTGGTCTTTGATAAGAGTTCAAAATGTCAAATTTGACAGCTCATAGGTATTATTTGTAAATAAACATAATTTATATAATAAAACGATTGAAATATGCTACAAACAATTGAAAATATGAAATTATATTAGTTTTTCTATAGTGATTTACCTTTATGAGGCACCAAAGCAGAGAATAAAAGTCAAAATTCATGTTATGTAATGGCGACTTATTTTACGAATTTTATACATCAGAATTCGTTGGACCATAAAACTAATTTTATAACGTTATTATACACTTATTAGTATCTCAATAGTCGCAAAAAATTCTAACAATAAATATTCATACGTTTACGGCACAAATTCACTAGTTTAAATAT
The DNA here is from genome assembly GCA_947093115.1 of Brenthis daphne. Lineage (NCBI taxonomy): Eukaryota > Metazoa > Arthropoda > Insecta > Lepidoptera > Nymphalidae > Brenthis > Brenthis daphne. Next base: position 548,620 of record OX352473.1, read on the forward strand.
TTTAAATTACACAAAAACAATAGCGAATCACGCGCGCTTCAGTTGAAATTTAAACAATTTTTGATGCGTTTGTTTTTAATTTTGTCAGCATTTAATTAAAATGTTATTTTATTATATAGTTAATAAAACTTTTAAAGTTTGGGTGTATCACTCATTGAGCATAAAATAAACTAATTTCGTCGTGTAATAAGTGATAAAAGTGCAGCGGGCGAGGTGGTGCCTATAGGCACCAGCGGGGTTTGACGGTAACGCCGGAAGCGGTGCCTATAGGCATAGCAGGGTTCAAGTGGTTAAAAAAATATTTTTATTAATATTTTCTTGGATTTATGCGAATGTTTGACATTTTGAATAAAAACTAACTTTACGATTTTTTTCACGGATCTATTTTGATTTTTGGTTTCCGACGTTTCGAATGTTCACGGGAGAGACCATGATTGCTGTAAAGTATTCGAAACGTCGGTAACGTAAAAATCAAAATAAATCCGCGAAATAAAATCGAAAAGATAGTTTTATTTGAAATGCTTTCTGTATATAAATCTCTTTTTTTATTTTATTTTTTTACAAACAAATACTAAAATTATTACTGTTAATGCTCTGTAATATTATTGAGCTGCACTTACGATTAAAGGTGGAAGAGGGCGCTGACTCCTGATATACACAGGTTTAATCTAGTTTAAAAGTTGGAGGCTTCAACAGGCTTATGTAACAACAAACAAGTGTGTCAATAAAGGTATTCTATATCGTTTGTATAACGCCCAGCAGGCGTCGTGGTCGCGCGTGTCGCTGACCACGCTGCCGGCGCCGGGCGGGCGCGCGGCGCGGCGCGTGTGCGCGCTGCGCCTGCTGTTCGTGCGCGAGACCACCGCCGTGCGCGAGCTGGGCGGCCTCAGCGGCTTCCTGCACACCTTCACCTGCGAGGTGCGTACAAGGCCGTAACTTCCTCGAGGCCGATTTCGAGATATTTAAAGTTTTATCCTACTACTACGTCATAATTACTACTAGTTTTGACGTAGTTACGGTGAAAATGGTTATGGTATCTCCGAATTTATATGATTCTATTTATATACATGATTGAATTTATATGATGAGATTCTATCAATAAGACTATCCAGTAGCTTTTTTGGGTGGTTCCGAATCAGCACCTAAGTCATTTTTGACCAAATTGTTAGTTACGGCCTTCTTTCTTATGACGGCAGTAAATAGTCTCGATGGTATAGTGGCTAGCATTTACAGCCGGAAGTTCAAGATCTGTCGTCTCTAATACAAGCACGGCTTAGTACAGTCGACAGTGACCAGCCGGTGTAAATAACTTAAATTGTAATTAGTTTATTTTGGGCTTAGTGTAAACAATGTAACTTAATGCTAATATAGTTTTATTATTATTAAAAAAAAAGGTTCGAGTCCCGGGTCGAGTCAAATTCAGTTATCGAGTGTTTGAGCAGTTAAGGAGTTGGTGGTGTCTTATCCTCGCGCCTCGACTCTCACGCGTAGCGTCGGTGTTGCGCTTTAACTCTCATCGCTAGCGCGGAAGTGACGTCCCGTCAGGCGCAAGAGAGTGACAGGAATAGAGAGTTCACGTCGTGTCCGCGCGCATGCGCGCTGCACTATAATACCTTCAAGTTATCTATTTTCAATCGTGGGCAAAACCGATCAGGAGGACATTATTATCATTATAAGTAGTTTATCTGTTAATCTTGATATACCGTATTATCAGTTTATTATCAAGTGACTTTGTGACATTCTAGGACATATGTCTATTTATGTGTTAAACATTCGAATTCGTGTAACTATTTCAACGTGAAAGAGTGCCACGCACACACACGCAAGCACGTAACAGTCGCACGCCGCCGCAGGTGCTGGCCATCGTGCGCGCGTACACGGCGGCGCTGGGCGGCAACGCGCTCACCTCGCTGTACTTCGCGCACCTGCTGCTGCACCACAACGCGCACAAGAACCAAGTCAGATGCCCAATATTATACTACTTTCTTAGATTTACGCAAATATTTTACCTTTTAAAAACAAAATTTGTTTAATTATACTTATTAGTTTTCAAAGAGATGTCGAGTTTCTCGCCAGCTCTTCTCAGTAGAGCTAACTTTGTTTATATATTATAGTTACTAATAAAAAACGGATAATTGTTTGACCGGATACCGAATATTCGGTGAACTATAAGACCGGATGGCCGGATATCCGGCGGCCGGATATTCGGCCTGTTGTCATATTATATGATGCTATCATATAATATTATTGCAAGAACTTACGCGTATATTAGTCGATAATGTTGTTTACTTACTCAATTATTTTGCGAGTTTTATAGTTACCTAATGGTCGATTAATTCAAAGCATTATCCACATTTGTGATAATATGCTATTGTACATCGCTACATTTACATGATAATTTTGTATTATTCAACCTACGGATATTATTATTCTTGTAGTGTATTAAAGAAAAAATCGTAGTTTTTAAATATTATATTTATGAATATCAAAATAAGACAAGATAAGCCGGATACCGGATGATTACCGAATATCCGTTTCATTTCTAATAGTTACATTAAGAAAACCCCGAAGACCATAAGCTGTTAAAATCGATAAGCTTTTAATAAAACATGCTGTATTTTAACAGCTTATAGTCTTTATTCCAGTTACATATTTTTAATATATCTTGTATATTTTTTTACTAAATCGATTTTGAACATGTTCTTACCACATTATCTTCTATTTCAGGGACAATGCCTCCTTTCAGTGGGCGGTGACGTCGTTCACGTTACATATTAAGCACTCTACATATCTTTTGTATTATATAAACCACAGCCTAAGGAATGATATAGACAGTGTCATAGAACTAAACATGAAGCCTAACAATGTTTTAAAATAATACATATATGACAATTAGTATACTGAGTGATAAGTAAATAAATGTTAGTAAGTAAAAATAGGTTATAAATTTTATTATCATAATGGGTGCGTGTAACCTTTAATGGTAACATGGCAATGTGTTCTATCTCATTCTCTCGCCGGCTTAATCCTATATATTTATGTGTTTGTCTCTTTTTAGTGTCGCAGTGTAGTGTTTCGTTTCATCGAGTTTCAAATCACAACGATTCTTAAGAAGTTTCACTTCAAAAATTGAATAAGCTAATATTATGATATCTCCTTTTTAAAGGAAACAAAACGAATGCTAAAAAATATAAGAGAATATGTTATTCTCAAAAATAATGTATTAACTTAACTAATATAAGTATATAATATAAAATTTAATATATTCTTTAAAAAAAAAGTAAAATCGAGAATAGTGTTTGAAATTTGTTTTGGCGGGCCCCGTCTATATAAGTCTTCAGTCTGAATATAAACCATAAAATATTAATTTTTCTTTAAATTGTATAATTAGTAATCCGAATTAGTTATAAGTTTTAAACTGCCCATAAATAAGACATTTTTGTTGTAAATTGAGCTCTATGACAATGTGATTAGGTTGCTATTAACTACAGATTTTAGTTGTTAATTAATATACATATGATATACATTTCACGACTTCATGTTTTTTATTATTTATTTTTTCATAATAATGACAAATGATATTAATATTGTTATCAAAATTAATAGAATTATTAAGAGGAAAACAAAAAAAAAAGATTTTGCTTTCATTTTTGACCGACTTCAGAAATGAAAGTTAATTTGATTTTATTATTTTGTGTGTTTTTAATACGCGAGTTCATCGTTAATTATTTTGAATTGATTTTCATAATTAATTTTTAATTAATAGGTTATTATAATACCTCAAGGGTCCCATGGATTTTTTTTCAAAAAAGGAATCAAATCAAAAAACTATTAACGATAATGGTAGTAAATTAAACTAAAATAATTAAATAAAACTATCTTTTCGGGTTTTTTTCGTGGATTTATTTGGATTTTTGGTTCCCGACGTTTCGAAAGCTTTACAGCAATCATGGTCACGGGAGAGACTTAAGGTTTTATTTGAAATGTCAAATATTCGCATAAATTACAGAATGTATTATGAATTACTTTTAACTTTTAGGTGATTTTATACAAGTATATGTTGACAACTGATACTTATGACCCCGTGACTGTGTGCTTGTCTACAAAAACCATCGATCAAAAAAGTACTAGATACACAATCCCATTCAAAAGTTCTCTTGGAACTGTCACCAATTGTGCTTAGGTAATTATTCTTGTTCAAATAAATATACAACAATGTAAATTGAACCTTAAATGCAGTGCTTAAAGTTGTTTTCATAAAAAAATTAAAAGCACGCTCAAATGTTCAAATGAGAGCTCATTCGGTGAGGACATTTTTTGTCGCTGATTGTTTATCTAGTACTTTTTTGATTGATGGCGAAAACTCATTACTACAACTATAGAAAATAAGATACATGGAGTATAAAATTTATTAAATGAATCCAAAAAAAAAAACAAACTGATAAGTTGGTTAAGATTTTATACATATAATACTTTCTTAGATTTACGCAACATTTTGAATAAAACTATTTTTTCGCCGATGTATTTTGATTTTTGGCTGAGGTTTGGTTCAGATTTTATAATTAGCTATATCTAATAGATATTATTCTTATTAATTATGAAATAATATTTTTTAACAATTCTAGTTTCTAGCTTCTTATACGATATTTTAAAGTTAGATCATTATTTTTCTTGATTTGCTTAGAGTTTTCGTGACATATCGCAATTTTATGACAATGTGCATAATTCAATCTCATAGTCATATGTTATTTAGCTTTTGATAGCCAATATCCATTCGACGTGACATAAATAATACTTAAGGGCGTTTTTGGGTGCAAAACCCATAAAATAAATGATTGTTATTGAAGATAATTATAAAAGTTTTTTGGGTTAGTTTGATTATTCTTAGGTTAGATTATGTTATAAGCGAGTTTAAAGTTTAAAATTATTTTTAAACTAAAATAATTATTTTCTTCTGTACGTTATTTGATTTGTTAAAAATGCCATCATATCACTACATATTACAAAACAGTCTCGTCTGTCTGTCTGAACGCGATTAACTCAAAAACTCCCGAACTGGTTTTCATATAGTTTTCACCACTGACAGAGTAATTCATGAGTAAGGTTTTAGGTGTATAATTCATTAAAGGTTTTGTGTAAATTGGCTAAAATATTAGGATGATTTTTGAAGATATCGGAAGAAAACACTGGCTGGAGTTATATGAACACAATGTATTACGAAATTATTCCCCTTAAAAAAGTCTATTAAACTGTAGCAACGCTATGTGCACGTACATAGGGGCGTACCCGAGCAAAGTGAGGGCAAATAATTAGTTACTAAATATAAGTAAATACTCGAAAAAGGAAAATGTCAATTCAAAAATAAACTGAAAATAAAACAATATATAACTACCTATATGATCGGCAATTTTAATTTTATATATGTATTTTTTTTTACAATATTTTCTCTTGTAGAAGTTTGCTTTTAATTAATACTTTATAAATAGTACACAAATGGCTGTAATGGAATTTACTATAATACAAAATCTTTATAAAAATTTTATCTATTATATACTCATTACATTAATTAATAAGTCTGTCTGTCTGTCCGTAGTAGAAGTAAAAATTGTAGTCGGTTTCTGTTTTTTTAATTTGCCATTTGATATAGATATAATATTAATTACCATAATGCTAGCTAAAAATTATAAGGAGGCTAAAATTACATATAAAACATTTCCATATCAATACATCCATGTAGTCTAGGATTCGAAGTGAGATTGTCTTTCACTCATCTGCTTACTGGATGATAAGTACTAAAATATAAAAAGTTTTGGTTTTTTTGTGCTTCGTTTAATTCACTGTTTCATGAACGATTTTACTTAACTTTTGCATATTTCCCATACTTTGTGTTTTCAATTAATATGAGGTTTATTTAACAAATGTGTGAAAAAAAGTATTGTAAAAAGGAAGAGGTTGTACTTTCGCCGGTATATACGTTTTTTTACTATACTTAGATACCCAGACACTTTAACAGACAATCCATCTACAATATATTTGCCTATATAAGCATTTAATGCAAGTTACTTTCTGTCCAGTAATTAAGTGATCTTAATCCCCATCTTATAATAAAAAAAAAACATTTTTTAATCATTAAATTAAATATTTTGACAGCTTGTAATAATGTAGGTTCAAAGTGGACTATGTTGCTATGAAATTAAAAAAAAACTAAATGATTGAGCTGTAAAGTACCGGACAGAACAATGGTACAGCTAATTGCTGTCTCTTTCTAGAATTTTTATTGTCTATGTAGATTGGCCTTTTATGACAGTGACATGTGACAATGTCATACATGTGGCTTAAAGAAATCTTAATTAAACTTAAGATAAACCGACCAACCTCCCTCGTGTCTTCTCCATTCTACGTGACATTGGCGAAATAATCTGTGATCAACTGGCACGCTTTTAAGCCATTAAAAAGAGCATTGAATTGAAGAAATCTTGTCTTTATATTCGTTTAGACTCCTAGTCTATGCTTAGTCCATTTTTTATGTCTATGGAATAACCGTTATTTGTCATACATGTTTTCAAGCCAATTTTTCTGCTTCCTTGTTTCTTATTATCATGTTTATGAAATTATACAAAAGAAAATTATTATTTGTAAATAATTTTAAGTAAATGAAATTTATTAGATTAAATAATAATAATAAAATAACTTCTTTTATGGCATGTGACTGGTAAATTTACTTGTAGTCGTTTTCCTATTTATTGTAACAATGTGTTTTGTACATTTTTGGTAATAATTTACCATTTTCAATGTGAATGTAATGTAAAATAAATAATTTTATGCGAAAAATACTTCTTTTTTTTTAATTCTATGATTATTTTTTTAATCTGTTACAATGATGTTTTATAATATAGATAATGTTCACACAACTAGCGAAAAAAATGTTCCGAATCCAGCGGCAGCAACACGCTTACACATTTATTATTTTATTTAAACCACTACATTGCCAAATGTTGTGAAAGGGATAGCGTAACCAAAACTATAAGAAAAAAAGAGACATCTAGTGTTTGTCATTTACGCATAAGTTTTCTTTGAATTACGTAATCATGGCGTCTTTATTTGTGTACAAAAAATTAAACCATCAAAAAAGTACTAGATACACAAACTATCGCCAATTCCGTTTAGGTAATAGTTCTAATTGAAATAAATGTACAACAATGTAAATTGAACCTCAAATACAATGCTTAAGGTTGTTTTCAAAAAAAAAATTAAAAGCGCGTTCAAATATTCAAATGAGCGCTCATTCGGTGAGGACACTTTGTCGCTGATTGTGTATTTAGTACTTTTTTGATCGATGGAAAAACCTAATGTTATTGGCGTATTTTTGTATTTTTCACTTATTCGAAAGCGACTGAGGCGAAAGAGGACTAAAGCCTCCATTTGTGCGCTTCACTTTTAGAGCGCTAGTAACATATCTATCTCTGTTTTTATATCAATTATAGATATGATATGTGATAATTATCATTGATCTGCTAGATAATATATAATTAAACTAGCGGACCCGACAGACGTTGTCCTGTCTACACGTCTTTAATTTGAAAATTTCAAACTTTTTTTAATATATTATTTTCTATTAAAAAAATTGTGAATTTAAACCATTCCCAGATCCCCTTGAACACACACAAAAAATTTCATCAAAATCGGTCCAGTCGTTTGAGAGAAGTTCAGTGACATACACACTCACAGAAGAATTATATATATAAAGAAGTGCGGTAAGAAGATATTTTCATTTTAAAAATATCTACATAACAATTTCATTTCGATTATTATTTAATTACAAACTTTATTTTTAACTTAAGTAAGGTATTTAATACATACATACAAATGTGCGTGTTGTTTGATTCTAGATTTTTTTGCATATACTCGTATGTAAATAGTTTATGGGTCATAGAATGAAACAGATCTCTATATATTCTTCCTCAGAATTTCCTCAGATTTCCTCAGATTATAAGTGGGCATAATTATAATAAAAGTCGGTCAGCTTGTCACAAATATGTATTTATTTAAAACATTACAATATTAAATATTCTGCTTATCAAACGAACGCGGAAAATGTTGACAACAAGAACCGATTACCTAAGTCTATAATACTTCAGCGATAAGTACATCCATATTTGTTGTTCGGATAATTTGTCCAAAATATCGCCATTTAAATGTGTGAAACTACAACTTATAAATAAAATATTTTATAATACGGTTGCATAATATTAAAATATTGCAAAGTGATTGACAAAATATTCAATAATAATTATTTAAATTAATTTAAAACGAATAGTATTTTTTTTTTATTACAAAAATATACCAATCCAACACATTTAGCTGACGATCGAAATTCGGATACTCATTACAACACTATAATAAAGGATAAACTATTAACTACTAAATATATCTATAAACATACTTTAAAATAGGGATGTTACAATGTCTCGGACAATGGATAACGGCTAAATATTAAGACAATCGGATACTTGTACTAGCGTATGAGGAACTTACAATGTTTTGGACTAAGATACATGGGTCGATGTTCAGTGAGGCGGTCAGCGGCGGCCGAAGCGAAGGAAGGAGTGGACCACGTCTTGACGCTTCATACCGGTGTCGAGGAGTTGAGGGTAGTCGCGGACTAAAGCTGGGGAAATAATAAATAAATATATTATACCAGCGTTGCCCGGGGCTCCGCGGGCGGCACTGGTATAATATTCAGAATCGGAATCAGTCAGAATCAGATTCAGAATATATAATATTCAGATGACCAAAAACCAAATTCTTAGGTTTTACATATTAGTATACTCTTGCAGTTTTTGTATTTTTTTCTCATAAATGAGATATTTACCCGGGGTAAAAATTATCCTATATGTTGACCCGGATAACCAGCTATCACCATACCAAATTTCATCAAAATCCTTCCAGAGGTTTTTCTGTGATGCGGTAACAGACAGACAGACGGACAGACAAAAATTCTAATAACTATAGATTCGGCCTCTGTATCACAAAATAATGTTTATTTCAATAAGATTTTCCAAAAAATATCTAATGTACAGATTCGGCTCAGTTACAATTTTATTATATGTATAGACTACTAGCAATTTACACTTGCTTTGCTCGAGTGCGTATGTAGCATATGTTTTAGTCCAGATAGTGTATCTGTGTTATTTTCATCCAAATCCGTCCAGCCACTTCAGTACGAAGGAGTAACAAACGTACACACACACACACAAATATTCGTATTTATAATAGTACCTAATCCGATATTGTAAATGTTTAGTGTTTTTTTTATTTTTTAGATGGTTTCATTTTAAGTACCTACCTACTGTGCAATTAATGATAATACATACTTTAAAAAAAATGGTACACTGACTTCAACTTGAAATTTCATTCTTAGTAGTATTTTATTTTAATTTTTATGAGACAATATGTGTAAAATATTCATTAAAAAATATACAAATACACACATTGAATACCTCTAACTTTTGAAGACGGTTAAAAAAGAAATAAATGAAATGATCTTATTAGACTTTATTTTAGAAATAACAATTATGAAATAATCTTACAACAAGAGCTTCCAAGGCATATCAAGTCAATTTCACAAAAAGTTATAAGTTACATGGTAAACAAACATATCTATAACCTGCCCGATAGTAAGCAGTAACTGTACTCTATATAGTTTAAACATCACTCGAGCTTTAACTGATGTAGAAAACAAATAGGAAAGGATGGAACGAAGCTTATAGAAAATTGGAGTGTTAGCCATTTTACTTGTTATCTAGTGACTTTTAAGTTATTAACTAAATACCAACCTTGGTACTCCGGCACTTGTTCTCCAGCAGCTTCAGCATACAACTCGAGGAAGGTGTTCAGTGCTTGACAGAACCTGGCAGCACGAGGGTCGTCCTCCGCCGCCGCACAGAGCTGCGCAGGCGCACCCCGCACCCCGCACGCGCACCACGCCACCACCGCGCATAGCACGACCACGCGACACGCTTCAGCACTTCTGCAATAGAAAAGCTAGGTTTCATTCCATATAGCGACTTCCTGTGCATCCCTAGGTGTCTAATAATGTTATTGTGTGTTTTTTGTTTATTTTTTATGCAATAGCTTATATCATAATTGCAAAAAATGTCCAGCTCCAAAAAATTACAATTTAGTATATTTTTCTTAGATAACGTTTAACCATATTGATGTATGAACATACGTATGTATACACTAGCGAATCACCCTCGCTAGTGAGTAGTATGTACATATATATGTAACATCACCATAGTCGAACATGCGACCAGCAGCATAAGCTTACAGATAAGTTATGATTAAAAAGTAACAATTAAGTCTTGCCAAAGTAAGGAAAACTTTAGTATGATTAGTAATTTTCTTCAAACATTCCTTTTATAATATTTCATACCCAAATCGGCTTAACTTTGATCAAAGTCTAATTATTATACAAAGAAAATATGTATAGTAGGAATAAGTATATTAATATTAATGATATTTTTGACAAAAAAAAACATTTTTTAAATATATACATATAATTATAGCCTAGTAATAACGCGCTTGCTTGGGAAATTGATTGAAGCGGGTTCAAATCCCGATCTCGCACTTCTGTTATTTTCATGTGCTAATCATTTCTAACATGATTACGACTTGTCTTATGGTGAAAGAAAACATCGTGACGAAACTGTTTCATGTCTGGAAGAACCTAGCAAGTTTTTGAAATACATCCACGGTGGCCTGATCCCCCTCGTATTGAAGGGAGGCCCGTGCCCAGCAGTGGGAAGTTAGAAAATCTGAATGCAATTGTAATCATTTAAAATAACTAACACACTAGCTCGTCTAGATAATATGATCAGATTCAATCAACAATTTAGGTCATAGACCAATTAAGAACAATCGTGGTTGATGTAAATTAGGTTATAATATGACATGAGGTCGTAGCAGATTCGATTCTATACATCTATACTAATATTATAAAGAGGTAAAGTTTGTGAGTTTGTGAGGTTGTAGGGGGTAATCTCTGGATCTACTGAACCGATTTAGATGAAATTTGGTAAGAAGATAGTTTGAGACCCAGGGAAAGACTTAGGATACTTTTTATCCCGGAAATCATCCCTTAAGGGGGTGAAAATGGGGATGAAAATTTGCACGGGGAATCAACCTAGAGACGAACCCAAGCAAAGCGAGGTTGAGTCGCTAGTATTAAGTATTTAACCGCTAGTCTAAGCACCTTTCACTCAGGTCAGTTTTTGTTAAAGTATTCCATGGAAACCTCATGGTTGTTTTTTTATATAAATTTTGTTCTGAGGCATAAAAAAGTCACCATAAGCAAACTTATTTTTCCTTTTATTACATTAGCTATAACATGGAATTATTGCAAACTAGCGACTCACCCTCGTTTCGCTTCGGGTTCGTCCACAGACAAAAATATCTATCCCACGGAAACCGTATACTTTTCCGGGATAAAAAGTGACCTATGTACTATTCCAGACTATAATCTATCTCTATACCAAATTTCATCCAGATCCGTTCAGCTTTTCTGGCATGATTGAGTAACAAACATACATACATCCTCACAAACTTTCACATTTATAATATTAGTAAGTAAACATTTTTTTTTCAATTTCACAAACCTTACATTATTTAATAGGTATATTGTTTATAATAAGTAGTTGAAACCTATTTGTTTTATTCACCCGCTAGTTATGTATGATCATAATTTTTTCCTTAAAAAATCATATATTGGTATTTGTTAGATATCGCATCTTGTTAGCGAATGTACGAGACCGGAAACGCAAAAAGAATAAGGATGTTTTCCCCATTATTCATAGATTGAATGATTATTTCCGTTACGTTCTTGTTATAGGTAGGTAGGTTGGAATAAAAGTTTAAATATTTTAAATTTTATAATTAAAATTCATTGATTAAATTCAAAATATGATAAGATCATATTAAATATTAAGTTTCAGAGACTTTCATGAAATATCTATACATGTAATAAAATTGTAACTAAGCCGAATCTGTATATTAGATATTTCTTGGAAAATCTTATTGAAGTATATATTATTATCTATATAAAAACTACAATGTAAGAGTATACTAATATATAAAACCTAAGAATTTGGTTTTTCGTCATCTGAAAGCGGGCGGAGTCGCGGGAAATGCTAGTGTGCAATAAATCTGAATGAGAACAACGAGACGTGTCAACTTGTGGAATCTTTACATTTGAACATTGACTGACGTTTAATTTAATTAAAAAAAAACCTACGACAGATTTTTATTAGTAACTAGCGAATCACCCTCTTCGCTCGGCTTCGTCACTTCGGTGATACTTTAAAAAGATCTAACTTTTATTTAATGTTCTTAAATAAAATTGAAAAGATTGAAATAAAACAAACAATAAATCTTAAGTGAAGCTTACCACAATACATTAAGAAAAATGAGAACCACACCCAAATCGGCTTAGCCGTTTCTGAGATTAGCGCGCACGAACACGCAGACAAACAGACAAACATTCTAAAAATCATTGTTTTGGGTTATATTGTGTTGATATAGACCCCTAGCAATAGTTTTCTCAACTTTCTTCCATGTACAGACAGCGATCAGTTACACTTCTTTTAGGTATATGTATAGAATAGGTATAGAGAGTACACAATTGTCGAGGAAAATGAAATGTGATTCTAAAAATAACAAAATGATCAATATCTTGTGATCCATGATAATATATATATATATATATATATATATATATATATATATATATATATATATATATAGTTATAAGAATCATATCATGCAAAGGAATTTTAAAGAAATATAATGATTCTTGTTCCCTAATATTATTATAACACTCGAGTTGCTCAGATTCTAACAGCATCACTCGCACCATTCAACACTTTAAAAACGTCTAAAATACTTTTCATGTTTAAATGTCTTATACCTACACAAATAGCTTTAGAAAGAAATCAAAAAGAAACCATTTATACAGGGTCATTTTTAATTCACTGAAAACCTTTTGGGAATATACTATTTACATCATAACAACAACATCTATTACAGTTGTTGTAGAAAAAATTATATTTCTTAAATTTTTATTTTCTTACAAAAATAAAAATATTTTTTTTGCACCTTCTAAACGGTAAAGTTCTAGCATTTGGCCAAGTTTAAATGAGTAAGCGCGGCTTCCTACATCCCTCCACTCCTCCCCCTCCACCGGACACGCACTTTCTTTTGCTAATGTTAGACTATTACCGTTGAGAAGGTGAAATAAAAATATTTTTATTTTTGTTACATTTATATATATATATATATAAGAATATATATATATATATATATATATATATATATATATATATATATATATATATATATATTCTTACAAATGATATTGACGCGCTTAGAAACTAAGCTCACAATAAGACAACTAGCGATCAGAGAAATAGCGATTTAGTCGTAGATACTAACAATTTAAAGTATTTTAAATAAAACTATCTTTTCGGATTTTGTCGCGGATTTATTTGTATTTTTGTTTCCCGACGTTTCGAATGCTTTACAGCATCCATGGTCACGGGAGAGACTGAGGTGTTACATGTCTTAAAGATATAGTTGTTACAGACAGCCTACCCACAATTAACAAAATGAAAATTGCACCAATTACATTACAATATTTTAACTTTAAATATTTTTTTATAATTTTAATTATAATTGAATATGGAAAATTATTTATTTAATTTTTGCTATTATTTTTATAATTATTACAATTTTAAAAATATATTAATTAGCAATCTATATTTAGTGTTGCCATTATTATATTTATAACCATAAGAAAAATATAAAATATAGTATTAATTATTTAAGCCACAATTGATCTATGTGTAATTTGAAAAAGTTAAGATTAATTAAAAAATAATAATTTTAATTTAAATTTGCTATTATTTAAAAACAAATTATTAAGCAACACATTACTACATACATTTACAAATGAAAAAGTGAAAAAATATTATTAATCAGAAATGCTATCTGTTTGATCTACACAGTAAGAACTTACTACATCTACCTGTCTGTTATGTTTAGATTTATTATTAGATTTTATTATATTAATAACAGGATCCCATGACGATGGTAGTACCCAGCCATCTTCCCTATTGAAATTAGGATGTTTTTTAATTTCTATGGCCTCTCGAATCATTCTAGGGCGATATCGGTTTTCTTTCGCCAGGATTTGAGGCCTATCGAAGCGAATATAATGGCTTGGGCGGTCCTGACTGTGTTTGCAGACAGCAGATGTTGTATTGCGACGGAAATTAAATAAATAATTTTCCATATTCAATTATAATTAAAATTATAAAAAAATATTTAAAGTTAAAATATTGTAATGTAATTGGTGCAATTTTCATTTTGTTAATTGTGGGTAGGCTGTCTGTAACAACTATATCTTTAAGACATGTAACACCTCAGTCTCTCCCGTGACCATGGATGCTGTAAAGCATTCGAAACGTCGGGAAACAAAAATACAAATAAATCCGCGACAAAATCCGAAAAGATAGTTTTATTTAAAATGTCAAATATTCGCGTAAATCTAAGAAAGTATTATAAGAAAGTATTAATTTAAAGTATATTAAATAAATATGTCGTGACATTAACACAGCACCACCTAGTTCCATGGTAAGCTACGAGGCTTGTGTTATGGATACCAGATAGTTGATACACTACACATGTTATATAACTTTAAATACATACATATTATAAACTATAAACACCCACGACTGGAGTACATACATTCGTGCTCATCACAAAAGAATGACCTCAGCGGGACCCGAACTCACGTCCTCTGGCACAGCAAGCACTACAAACTGAGCCAAACATGTTGTCAAAAGTACAGATAAGTGATTCTTAAACGAAGTAGGATGCATAAACTAGTGTAGTAATAAATCAGCATCTGAGATCAAGAATTTAGGACAATTCATGTTCCGCCTACAATAAAACAAACCCTCGAAATTGTAAGTCGATGGCAAAAACCGCAATATCGGCATACCGCGAATAAGACGAAATTTATTAAACTTTTTGTTTACCGTAAAATAAATCGCGCATTGAATAGTTTATTGTACTAGCGAGTGAATATTTTATGTTTAGTAGCAGAACTAGTTATAATATTGTTCATATAAAAGTTGGAGGGTGAAAAATATTTTACGACCTATTCGTACCTACCAAATATACAAAAAAATCATTAAAATCGGTCGAGTCGTTTCGGAGGAGTGTGAACGCCAACACCGTGACACGAGATATTTACATATTAGATTGATACCTATATGGTTTAACGTTTGCAGTTGATACGTTTTTAATTTATAGTACAAAAGAAAGAGGTTTGATTACATCTGTAGGTATAATCTGATAAGTGATATCATAATATGTCATATATCCACCATTCAAATTTTCCTTTTAAAAATACTACTTATAATATTTCAATGAATAAACAGTAAAAATAATTTTAATGGTTCCTCTAACAATTTTCAAGTTAAAAGATAATGTTAGATTTAATTTCAGTACTTAAAATTTTCGCCATAATTACCTAGTGGCTGTTTTAAGACCTGGAAATTCGGATATGTTTTTCATATAATTCAAACCCAAAATTCTAAACATTGTGTCGAGTACACGTCCATTTTAAGCACACCGTCAAACCCACCAGTCTATTAAAGGTAGATTAGTGTAATCCTAAATAAATTAAGCATTTCATCCACAATGTATTCGATTATTAGACTTGCATTCTTAAGTTTTGGTAAACAAGATATAGGAGAAAACCCGCGTAATCTGTTTGCTAAAACCGTTATACCAGTTTAATATCTGTATTAAATAGGCTTTAAGTTTGCGGCTGAAAGCTCTATCACGTATGAATTAAGCTCGTTAAAAAGTTTCGCCTGATCCATTGTTTTTTATGTTACATTTTATGGTAGCTCAATTTTAATTGTTAAAAGATTACTAAAGAATAAGAGTTTTTAAAATTTAATTAATTTATTTTATAAGCAAGTGTGAAATGTAAGACGAAAACTAGTCATTTTTTTAATTGGTAGCCTCGACTATATTTTTATAGAAACTTTTTAACAGTTAGTATAGATTTCTCAGAGATGTATCCTATATGTTGACCCGGATAACCGGCTATCATTATACGAAATTCCATGAAAACCTGTCCAGTGGTTTTGTCGTGATGCGTTCCCGGACAGACATACAGACAGAAATTCTAAAAGCTATAGATTCGGCTTCTGTATCGATAATAGTCATTATTATCGATACAGAGGCCGAATCTATAGTTTATAGAATTTTTGTCTGCCTGTCTGTTACGCATCACAGAAAAACCACTGGAGCGATTTTGATGAAATTTGGTACGGTGATAGCTGGTTATCCGGGTCAACATATAGGATACTTTTTACCGCGGGAAAATATCTCATTTCTGAGAAAAAATACAAAAACTGCATTGTAAGAATAATTCAATAAGATTTAAAAAAAAA
The DNA here is from genome assembly GCA_947093115.1 of Brenthis daphne. Taxonomy (NCBI): domain Eukaryota; kingdom Metazoa; phylum Arthropoda; class Insecta; order Lepidoptera; family Nymphalidae; genus Brenthis; species Brenthis daphne. The sequence goes on from OX352473.1 coordinate 565,146, forward strand.
TTAATTAGATTCGACTCAGAATTTTATTATATGTATAGATAGACTAAGCGATTTAAAAATAATAATGGTAAATATTTCTAATATAACGTTACTAAATATAGATGAAAGCTGGTCCTATTTTGTATCTTTACCTTAAGAGCTTTAGACCAACATAATTATAATTCTTGAATGTCACATTGTAAAATCCAACGGAGAACGATATTAGTATTTTGTTTGTAAAGCTTAAGCAAAGTTTACTTGAAAATGGATATTTTACGGTGAAATAATTATTGGTTCTAATATAAATACTTTTTAAATATTGACTGAAATGAAAGCATATAGAGAATATTAGCTTTCAAAAAGCTCGTTTTCCACAAAACAAAAGCTTTATACTATTAAACATAACACTCCTAAATAATAAAATGTAATTTTCATCTTCACGTCAATCATCACAAATAATGATATCCATTCTCCAATTTTGGACATTATGTAAATAACTAAAGATAATGTTGTATAAATAATACCACGCTTATCGTATATCAGTAAGTTCTGAGTACACTCATTATTAAGAATTAGCAAATTAAATTTCATCCAAATCGGTCCAGCCGTTTCATGGTTAAGGAGTAATAGACATACAAACACATATATACAAACAAACTTTCACATTTATAATAGTAGGCAGAATCGACTAAATAAATCGATGGAGTTAGAGACGTCATATAGGCCGGAGACCTCTCTTTACCTCGATACATCGAGTGGTTCCGGTGAGATATCTAAAAGGATAATATGAGTAATTGCTAAAGGATTTGAAAATCATGTTAAAAGGGTAAGGATATAATATTGTACTAATACTAGCGGCTAAACCCCGCTTCGCTCGGGTGCGCCTCTAAAAAAAACCAAAAACAAGTCTATCCCACGGGAACCGTACATTTTATCGGGTTAAAAAGTAGCCTATGTGCTATTCCAGACTATAATATATCTCTGTGCCAAATTTCATCCAGATCCGTTCAGAAGTTCTGGCGTAATTGAGTAACAAACATCCAAAAATCTGAGCTGTCACATTTATAATATTGGTAAGATTTCATAAAGGCTAGTTACCAAACAGAAGCCTTGTTACTCCAAGTATACTAAATTTCACCCAGATCCGTTCAGCTGTTTCAAGAGTAACAAACACACATACAAAAAACACATACTAAAATACTCAACAAATAACACTAAGAGCTACCTGCACTATTTTTTTTTTAATTTCGTTTAAATGCCAATATTATAAGCAAAAGTCAAATACAAAATTTTAATTTTAATTTAATTTTAAATCAAATTTTGCATTTGCTGCAAATAACCACAAGTTTTGTCTTTTTTAACTGAGTATTGTTAAATCTGATCACGATGAGGTCGGACTGGTCGGCTTTTTTGTGCCCAATTTCGATCTCATTTGAACCGGTAATGAGGTATAATTTGAGGCATTCGAGCAAGTTCTCTTCAGTACACTACAAGCTACTAAATTTTAGGGTTTGAAATTTAAAAATGTAACAAGTTATTTTTAAGTATGTTATTAAATAATTTTAAACTGCTTTTTAAGTGTAATTTTGTACTAAAATGACCATGTATGAAAACATCTATACTTGTTTACAGTATAAATCTTAGTTTGATTATTATTCGTATGTTCTTATTTTGTTTGTAAGAAATGTCTTGATCTATTATCTAATAATATCAGTCTGATTATAAAAAATATTTTTGCATTTTATAATCTATATATAGGTCTAGATTATAGTCAATCTATTTCTCCGCATTGAACCTTAGAAGAGAACACGTAAGTACATAAATTATTTTATAGAAGATGGCGCACCTTGGGAATGAAATGATCGCCAAATTTAAATTATAATTGTAAATTATAATTTAAATTTATAAAAAAAAGATAATGAAAAAATATTAGTCCCGCTGAGTTTCTTTCGCCAGTTCTTCCCAGGTCTGAGGCTTCTTCTTTCCGAACTGGTAGCAGACTCATGACGTTCAATAAAAAATTGTAATAATTTAATGCTGAATAAAATATTTTGATTTGATGATAAGAAAGCTCCTTACATAAATAAAATATGTTAATTTTATACAAAAATTAAAAAAAAAAGAATATGTTAGTTAAAATTTGAGATTTAGCAGCCATATTAATAGTATCACTTGTGAAAAGATCGACCGACTTCATTTCTAGCCGTTTTTTACCGCCTTCCTTGTATGTTTCCTTTTGTGAATCGATTTTAAATTTTTTTTATGACATTTAAAAAAGGCCAACAGTGAGCTTATAAGAAAAAAATTGCCAGTAACGGTTGAATAAATACTTTTTGAGTGATTTTCACCGCTTATACCTACTTAATTGCCTCTTTAATTAAAAAATTAAAAAATTTAAATGTAATAATCTGAGTTAAAGCATGTTTTAATAAAATGTTACGTAGATACTTCTTATATGAATTTCTATTACTACATAAGCCGTATAAAGCATATGGAAAGTGATAAGAACATATGAATATTGTGCTAAAGAATAGATATTATGCGAGATCTGTATTCTATGTGCGGTTTAATATTGTACAAGTAAACTAAAACCTTCCTTATGTTACATAAGATTGATGTTACTTATTGAAATAAAGCCGTGGATATACGTTTTTTTGTTGCAATGAAATATTTTTTAATTATATTTTTTTTTATTATTTCTAGATTAGATATTAAAGATAAAAAACACATCACCATCTATTTCCATGGGAAGCTACGAGGCTTGTGTTATGGATACCAGATAGTTGATACACTACACATATATAACTTTAAATAGATACATATTATAAATATAAACACACAAAACACAAACAACTACAAATAAATGCCCCCAGCGGGACTTGAGCCCGCGACCGCTTGCACAGCGAGTAGGTACAAACTGAGCCAAACGTGTGTCAATAATCATTTGATTTTTTTAGCTTATATAACTTTTAAGAACAAATAAAATTAGCACTTTAAACCACGTATCCTAACCTTCAGTTTTCACCATATATTTCTCTACTAACAGTAATCATTACTTTACTTATCATATACTAGCGGCATACCCTCGCTTCGCTTGGGTTCGTCCCTAGTGAATATAAAAAATAAATCTATCCCACGGGAATATCATTTTTTCGGGATAAAAAGTAGCCTATGTGCTATTCCAGACTATAATCTATTAAATAAATAAATATGTTGAGATATTAACACACATCACCATCTAGTTCCATGGTAAGCTATGTGGCTTGTGTTATGGATACCAGATAGTTGATACACTACACATATATAACTTTCAATAGTAAATACATACATATTATAAATATAAACACACGTGACTGGAGTACAAACATTCGTGCTCGTCGAGCAAATGAATGCCCCCAGCGGGACTAGAACCCGTGACCACTGGCACAGCAAGTAGGGTCACTACAAACTAAGCCAAACGAGTCGTCGAATCTATTACTGTGCCTCATCCAGATTTGTTCAGTCGTTCTAGCATTATTGAGTAACAAACAAACATCCATTCATCTAAAATTTGGCATTTATATAATAGTAAGATAAGAAAGATATTTCAATATAACCTTATTTTTTTATATATATATATATTTATGCTTAAGAGTTCGCTGTAAATCCAATGCTGATCAAATTTGCCGCAAAAGCTCCGTAATCTGAATATTATTGCGTCGAAAAATTTCAATATGTTAATAAAACGATGTAAGAGCGTGTCAAATACCTTAAAAGCCAGTGTACAGTCCGTCCTTTTGATATATGGCCTGATACTTTAATATCTTCTTTGTGAGATACTAATATAATTTATAAGATTTCTTCTTTAACATTATATTATCTTATAATATATTTACGTGAAAGCCATATTTTCTTATTTTAGTATAATGTTTAGTAACATTTATATTTATTTGGGGAGCTATATGCCCGATTTCACCAACATTCCATAAGCTACCACCTACGTATGGGATCCCTAGCTTAAAAGTCCCCTAAACTAGCCCCTAAATTAAATTTTGTTTTACCATCGTATTTAAGCCCATATTTCGAGCACCTAAATTTAGGGAGCCTTTTAACATTTAGGTGACCCCTAACTGTCGGTGAAACAGAAACTGTCCCCTAACAGCCCCCTAACCATACTTAGGGGATCCCTTAAACTTAGGTGACGTTGGTGAAATCGGGCAATAGAGTCACATTCTCCATATTAATATTACAAATTTCATATTTGATGATCAACAACTCTACGTATTTCTCTAACTAAAGTCTAAATTATTTGTACTGTTGTGGTTTGTAATTAATTTTATATGAATAAATTTCTGACATCAATTATGGTATCCATTAAGTTATAAAAGAAATTATTTATATGCAATTATATTATAACGAGTCATATCTATGGTAGATTCATCTCATACATATAATATTACGTAAAAGGTGACGTACAAAAAAACAAATTAAAAGTTCAAAGAGATGACCACGTGTCGAGGACTATTAAGGTGCTACTTGAAGTGTTCTTATACTTTCCCTTAATTTGTTCACTAAAGTAGGTGTTTCATGATTAAAAATTACATTTTATATGAGAATATGATTATTATTTAAAAAAGATTAGGATACTTGGTGTTGCCTAATCTAGATGTTAAAGGTATGGAGCATGAAAACTAGTAAATAGTGATTTAATAATTTAAATACAATATTTTATACATATAAATTGTAACTAAGTCGAATCTGTACATTAAATATTTGTTGGAAAACCTTATTGAAATATAGTTTTTAGAATTTTTGTCTGTCTGTCTGTCTGTTACCGCATCACGAGAAAACCACTGGATTAATTTTGATGAAATTTGGTATGATGATAGCTATATATCCGGGTCAACATATAAGATACTTTTTACCGCGGGAAAATATCTCATTTCTGAGAAAAAATACAAAAACTGCATTGTAAGAGTATACTAATATGTAAAACCTAAGAATTTGGTTTTTGGTCACCTAAACGCGGTCGGAACCGCGGGCAATGCTAGTTTTATATAAGTATGTATTAGTTAAACTAACATATAATTTTTGAGGATAAAATATGAATAATAAAAATTATATAATATCTTTTTGTATTTTTTAACCATTTTCTTCTCCTTTAATGACAGATAACATATTGTTTTTCTTTAACATAATAAAATCCGTTAGCTATTTTTATTTATTAAGATTTATTTACTTATCACTTAGTATACAAATTTTAAAGCATTATTGGTTGGCTTTATATTAGTTCTAAGACACTCTATCTATTATACCTTAGCTTGAGATTACATATACATTAAAACAATTGAAAAGGTAAAAGTAAAACGATCTTATATTTAACAACTAGCATAGCCCGCGGCTCCGCCCGCGTTCAGATGACCAAAAACCATATTCTTAGGTTTTACATATTAGTATACTCTTACATTGCAGTTTTTGTATTTCTTCTCAGAAACTAGATATATTCCCGCGGTAAAAAGTATCCTATATGTTGACCCGGATAACCAGCTATCATCATACCAAATATCATCAAAATCTATCCAGTGGATTTCTCGTGATGCGATAACAGACAGTTAGACAGACAGATAGACAAAAACTCTAAAAACTATAGATCCGGGTTCTGTATCGATAATCAAGTCTATTTCAATTAGATTTTCCAAAAAATATTTAATGTACAGATTCGAATTAGTTACAATTTTATTATATGTATAAGATGATGGTAACTCTACATACAAACCATAGATGGTAAGATATTGAGACGGAACTCGTTTGACCGCAATTCGACAAGCGAGTGCGTGTTCGGGGAATTTCCTTTGAGCTTTCGGGCAAAACCACGGCTTTTAGTAGTCATGCTTAGAGGTTTTTTTTGTTATGAAACATACGATGTTAGCTTTGTCATCTTTTTTTATAAAAAAATTATATTAATTGCTTATTTTATAGAGACGTTGGGATCAAAGACCTAGCTAAGGCCGAATTGTGAATAATGGACATGGAACGTGTTGTTTTAAATAATTTTTTTTTCTATGATATAATCTATACATATAATAAAATTGTAACTAAGCCGAATCTGTACATTAAATACTTTTTGGAAAATCTTATTGAAATAAACATTATTATCTATACAGAGGCCGAATCTATAGTTTTTAGAATTTTTGTCTGTCTGTCTGTTACCGCATCACGGAAAAACCACTGGACGGATTTTGATGAAATTTGGTATGATAGCTGGTTATCCGGGTCAACATATAGGGGAAATCCTGCCATTATTTAACAACCGTGTGACGCGCAATAAAATTGTTATATGTATGTAAGAGTATACTAATATGTAAAACCTAAGAATTTGGTTTTTGGTCATCTGAACGCGGGCGGAGCCGCGGGCAATGCTAGTTATTAATAAACACTGCACAAAACCTGCGGCAAAGTAGCGTATTATTTAATTCAAGATTATAAGCCGTAATGATATGTTACATAAATCGATCGTTGACCGTAATTGCGGTATTTATATATATCTATTTATATATGTGCAAATTTAAACCAAAAGTTCTCTACAATTGTTTTATGAGTCAACTCATACGGACGTAATTTTTTTCATATACATACATATATATATTTACATATATTTACATACATATATTTACAGTTAAAATATAGTTAAATTATGCTGTGGCTATAACCGAAGGCGTGGGATCGATTCTCATTTATATTTATTGTCAGAGTTTATTACCTACTTGTGCTGTTGTTGTTACAATTTTAATATTTTTGTACAGTTTAATTAAGTAAAATTTACCTATTTTAAAAATATAAAATTATTTTATCTATTTTTACTTAATCATTAATTATTATGAAATGTAGCAATTAACAAAGTTTTTAATTATGTTTATTTTTAAAAGGAAAATTATGTTGATTTTTCTTTAGACGTTATAGATGTGTAATGGTAGGTGTTGGTACATAGGTTTTTAATTTTGCTGAAATGGAGCCGCGGTATGAAACTTGTATAATATTATAAATACAAATATGTACCTATTTATATAACATTTAAAAATAAATAAAGAATTGAAATATAATATTATAAATTATAACAAAAAAATACGCTTCTTACCTAAAACAAATCATGAACATATCAGTCCTGGTAAACAAAAGAAAACTCACGTTTTATTGCACACTCATAATCTATCATTTTATTATAATTTTATTTTAAATTAAGTATTGTTTTTTTAATAATTTTAATTTAAATATTGTGATGTTATATTTTAATATCGATTAAATTATTGATATCGATTGAATGAGTTATCGATTTTCTTTTTTTTTAATGCGACGCGCGCGCATCGTCAGGACGACGGAGGCTGACTCGGGACCCGCATCAATTTATCTTGAAGACGTCACCGCCCGTATTTTAGAGATGCACTCTGTTATCGAATTTTGAGATAAACATCTTATAGTGATGTATTAATGTTTTTGTTAATTTTTTTGGGTAAAAATTAAAACGTTTTGGGGTTTTTTTTGGTTAAAATGTTGTAATTTATTCTTTTCACTTTAAAAATTATGCATCAAAATCGGACATGTCGGTAAAAAATTTGCAATAAAAATATACGGTTTTATCTGAAAACCTTCTTCCATTTTGTTGGTTAAAAAGGTTGTTTAACCATAATAATTGAATAGGTTATAATTTATATAAAATTAATTACAATTAAAAATGTAAAATTAATTAACGTTCAGTTTATTTAGGACGCGGAAAGAGGACCTGTGTCTGTCTAACTAAGGGTTTTTTTACATTTTAAGAGTTATTTAGAAATACATTAAAAAGAAGAGCAAGAGTAAGAATAGCATTTGTGATACACACAGCGTTTTTTAGCCATACAATAAATACCTGGGCGGACAAACTTTGCTCGGTGATTTTCGGTACAGACAAAAAATTGCGGTTTTTTTCAGAAAAAACTTTGTTTTTCGTGTGAATATTTTCTTTTATTTCCTATTGCCAAGTGCTATGACAATGCCTAATGCTATTGTTGATTTAGTTCCTTTTTTAACTCTACATATTGTTAATATTATAATTATGTAGTTTACAGAGGCTATATAATATGTATAATATAATATCAGAAAAAATAATAAATCAATAAACAATACAGACAAATACAACACAAAATTGTCGATATCGATAGAGTCACATCACTAACGTGCGTACGTGCAAATTTGCACGCAAATGATCTATAAACGCACAATGAAACACATCACTATTATTAACCGTCTATATTCCAAATAATTTTGATTCGCAAAAACATTCACAACCCTACGCCATTGTAATAAGGCATAAAAAACTAGACTTTGATAAAGCTTTTGATGTGCATTTAAAATTAAATTTGAGTTCTATTACCATATGTTAAAGCTTATTTCGCTTTGATATAAGAAGGTATTCGATTGTTTAATAGCTCATTAGCGATGAATGAAATGCACTAGACAAATGTATGAGAAAATAGACACTATTTCTTAAGCAATAGAAACTATTTTTAATGATCATTGGTTTTGTTAAAATTAACAAGTTACAATTATTGGTTTGTAAGAAATTAAAGAAAGTAGTGGAATTCTAATACCTAGTTGGTTTTTCAGAGAAATGCGAATGTTTTTAAAAGTATGAACTTTTATTGAGTAAACTTTTTGTGTAAACTTAACTCAATAAAATACTTTAGGTATACTAAAATGTAATAAATTATATTTGTATTTTACAATGATATTAACATATAAATAATTAACATTAATTTTTCATTGTTTATTTTGAGAGATGCATGAAATTGGTTGGTTCACTTTGCTTTCTGCTTTTATATATAGAATTACTAATATTAAGTGTCGAATACGACACTTTCACATTGTACTTCGACGAAGAGAAAATTATAATATAATATATTATAGACATATAATAAAATTGTAACTAAGCCGAATCTGAACATTAAATATTTTTTGGAAAATCTTATTAAAATAGACATTATTTTCGATACAGAGGCCGAATCAATAGTTTTTAGAATGTTTGTCTGTCTGTCTGTTACCGCATCATGGAAAAACCGTTGGAGGGATTTTGATGAAATTTGGTATGGTGATAGCTGGTTATCCGGGTCAACATATAAGTAGGATATTATTTACCGCGAGAAAATGTCTCATTTCTGAGAAAAAATACAATAACTGCAACGTAAGAGTATACTAATATGTAAAACGTAAGAATTTGGTTTTTGGTCATCTGAACGGGGGCGGAGCCGCGGGCAATGCTAGTTAAAAATATGATTTGTGTTTTTAATATTGATTTTCCAAAATTGTTTGTTTATGAACTATGAATCCATCAGGTCAATTCAAAAATCCGAAAACTGTAGAGGAATAGCTCAGAAAAGAAATTTCTACTTTATTTATAGAATTTAATCCTTCTAACTTCTAAGCTATAAACTTGAAATATGAACCTATAAAATCGGCGAGAATTGTTTATCATCACAGTTTTTCAATTTGATCTTAAAATTTCGCCTTCCACGTGCGCTTGAAAAATGAATAGGTACTATAAAATGTATTTAAGCAATTTCGTTAAGCATTCATTTAAATTGTTATTTACATATTAAAATATTCAATATAATAATTAATGATGATGTCCTCCTGACCGATTCCGGCCACGGCGGCCAATCTCATTGAGACTAACCAACTAAGCATGGAAATGATTGCTACTTTTAAATCATTATCACGTGATGAAATTACAACAATTTTTCACGTGATTTCACCTGCTACTTTTCACGCATAGATTTTTGATTTCGACGGTCTGGTGTCACACTTTATATTATTTGTTATTAAAATGAAGTATGAAATGTCACCAATGGCGCTACTGATGTGATATGGAGCAGAGATATAGATCTGACGTAGTTGCATACGTACATGGTGCTTTGAATGAACCTATTTTCAAACAATGAACTTTCCCTCATACTTCTACAGGCTTGGGACTGACAATGTAAAATTAAATGAATTTTAAATATATCAGAGTAATCACACGGTAAAATTGTATTAAGCTAAGTTCCATAATTACATTGGCGTATTTAAAAGTTCATTGTTTTTATGTACAATAAGAATTTTTATAAAAGAATTTTATACACTTTTTTTTTTGTTTTTCTTAATTTTTTTAATTTGTTTATAATCATTTTTTTTGCTTTTTGATTTTTTTGATGATTGATTTTTTTATGAGATATCTATATACAATAGTCTTCATTGCTTTTTAAAAATACTAGTTCCGCTGTTCGTTTTCTGCTTAATCGTGCTCTTTTTGGGTTGCAAAATTTCCCGCTTTTGAAAATACTCTCTCACACTCCACTGATGTCACCACGATGTGACAGTGCTCATGAAATATTTCCGCCAAATTGGGGTACATATAGGAGTGAGATTTCCACCAAACTAATGGCGAAGAATCGCGCGGAAGCACTGGTTCATTAATAAACATTTCTAGCTCGTTCTCAGCGTTGGTGGTTATGTCTGTACGTATTACACATAATCATTCAGTAAAAAATTATAAGTATTTGTTGGATAAAAAACTAAAAATGTGCTCTAAATTTAATTGTTGTTTCTAATTTAAAATTATTTCTAAACAATATTTCTAAGAATCCGAAATCTTGCAACTCGAAATAAATAAACTCCCCAATTTACTGATCAACGGTATTAACTGAAAATTGTATTTTGTTGAATAAAAAATCAATAAAAACATCAGTACGAAAATGTATACGGAAAATGCGAGTAACGAAATGCATTCGTGAGTAACGTTTCGGTATTCGGTACTAGATGGCGTACCCGTTACTCAGTAACGAATATATACGGTTTGCTACAGCTCTAGATTTCACCAAGTTGTGATTTGTAGCAGCCACTATGAATTTAAGTAGCAGGTGTGACGTATGATTACGCATTTCACGTGATTTTTCACTTGCTACTCGTGAAATGTTCCATCCCTATAACCAACTGCGCAGGAGATATTATAGTGCTCAAGTGTACGCGCAGACACAACGTGCACTCTCTATTCCTGTCACTCTCATACTCCGGTGGGACGACCACTCGACACGACCGGTGAGAGTTAAGGCGCAGGACCGACGGCTTACGTGCTCTCCAAGGCACGGGGGTGAAACACCGCCAACTTCCCAACTCCGGGCTGTTACTGAGACTTACTATACAGGAAGACTCAATAACTAAACTTGGCCCGACCCGGAACTCGAACCCAGGACCTCCGGGTGTGCAGCCGTACATGCTAGCCACTACACCACCGAGGCAGTTAAATTACATATTAAAATATTCAATATAGTAATATTTATAGTTTCTGTCCACACTTCACTCGCATTGGGTGTCACTCAAGGCTCTATTCACACTCACAATTTCACAAACTTTCGTATTTATATCTATTAGTATGATATGAGTATCCTATTTGTTTGTTTGTAGCCTGTTAAAAAAGTCAAATAGGATTTAAAACGACAATCGTCAAATTCCTTCAACCTTCATATATGTTCAAAAGTTTATTTATTACATTATTGATGACACGTTTGGCTCAGTTTGTAGAGTACTCTACTTGCTGTGCCAACGGTCGTGGGTTCGAGTCCCGCTGGGGGCATTCATTTGTGTGATGACCATGAATATTTATGCTCCAGTCATGGGAGTTTATATTTATAATATGTATGTATTTAAAGTTATATATGTGTAGTGTATCAACTATCTGGTATCCATAACACAAGCCTCGTAGCTTACCATGGAACTAGATGGTGCTGTGTGTTAATGTCCCAAAACATTTATTATTATTAAAAACTGCTTTTAATAAATGAATAGGAAAAGCTTAATATTTTACTTTGAGTTAAAAATATATAGGTAGCTGACACGTAGGAGTGTAAACAGAGGTTCTTTTTCTGGGTTCTCGTCCCGTCCTACAAATTAACAGTCGCTTTGTTCGTCGAAGAAATCCAGTAACTTAACCTTTTAAATGCAGTTAAGTCGAGAATATAATTGTTAAGTTAAATTGAAGTATCTCAATTACTTTAACTCTGTGACATTTTATTCTTAACTAGCATTGCCCGCGGCTCCGCCCGCGTTCAGATGACCAAAAACCAAATTCTTAGGTTTTATATACTAATATACTCTTACATTGCAGTTTTTGTATTTTTTCTCAGAAATAAGATATTTTCCCGCGGTTAATAGTATTCTATATGTTGACCCGGATAACCAGCTATCACCATACCAAATTTCATCAAAATCCTTCCAGTGGTTTTTCTGTGATGCGGTAACAGACAGACAAAAATTCTAAAAACTATAGATTCGGTCTCTGTATCGGTAATAATATCTATTGCAATAGGTTTTCCAAAAAATATTTAATGTACAGATTCGGCTTAGTTACAATTTTATTATATATATAGACTAAGTAAATAACATAAATGATTTAACTTCTTGTGATGAGAAAACCCTACGTTTTCGACAAAATATTTTTGTATACCTTATTGATAACTACAACATTAAGGAGATTTGCTAAATAACGATCAAAATAAATGGCAACGCTCGTCTTGCTATTTCCAATTTCTTTGAATCTAGCAATAGAGCAAAAATATCGCGTTTTTATTTTCATATTTTCTTCATAAACTATCAAATGCTTACATTAAATATGGTCAAAGGAGAAATTCAGGTTTTTAATGTGTCAAGAGTCATAGTTATCAAGAAAAAATATTTTTTTTTAAAATGTTAAATATCCACATAAATGTAAAAGAAAATATTGTTCGCAATTATGTCTGTGTTCATTCATTTGTAGTATGAGCGCGTCTGTAAAATCACACGCCGTACAAAGCTTTAAAGACTACAGTATTTAATCAGTTTTCTCTTTTATAATTATGTAGCTTCAGTAATAAGAGGGCATTCTAAATGTGTACCAAAGAGTTTGTAAAATTCATCCTGTTTTTGCCAGCAAATGTGACAAATAAAACAAATACACCAGAAACAAAGATGGTGACTTGGAAATACAGTTTACAATATATAAAATGATTACTCAAAAAACTCAGCAATTTTTTTCTCAGGATTACTTTATTTTCCAAGATAAAAGATTTTCTTGATCTTTAGCATTGACTCTAATATAATCTTTATCTAAGATCAAAAGTCCTTTCAATTAGGTCATGCACATTTGACGTCAGTATAAAATAAATATTTGATATTATATTCTAAAGAAAATAATAATTATAAGTTGTATGCCTACTTATAAGTATCATATTTTAAGTGCAAAAGTCAGCCTGCCAACTTGCACTTGACGAGCGTGGTGGGCTATGGCCTGATCCCCCTCGTATCACAGCCAGGCCCGCGCCCAGCAATAAGCTGAATATAAAAAAAATTCGAACATAGAACCTTCTTTTTTGAAAGTCTATTAAAAAGAGAATGCACTTCAAGTGTAGGCTTCTCTTGCGTAATCTTCGCCAAATAAATTATAAAAATTATAAAAATTTCACCCTTAAGGATGGCAACATTTAATTTAAAGTCAGTGCACCTTTATTGTGTAAAATTAAATATAACTATTTCAAATCAACGCAACAATAACAAGTACGCTGAAATCGACTTCCAAGATTTGATTACATCGCTAATGAAACTAAAAAAAATGATGTCAGTGGCAGACGACAGTACGTAGAAACTAGCATACTGAGTCATATGCTTTAATTCTCATTAATACTACTAGCTTTTCCCGCGGCTTTACTCGCGCAGTCTAATTTATATATATATATATATATATATATATATATATATATATATAATATATATATATATATATATATATATATATATATATCTAATTCTATGTGATATTAGATACGGCCAATTACATTGGCTATCAAAACACAAAAAGATTTTTCAAAACCGACTGGTAGTTCCATAGAGCGCGTTCAAATAAAAAAAAATAAACCAATTCGTCAACTTTATTATGTTACTACTTATAAATGTATACTCAAGTAATAAGTTATCATTACACAAAAATTTGCTAAGTTCCGTTCAGTACTTTTTGCGCTATATACGGACAAACAGGCAAAAATTTCAACAACTATTGTTTGCTTCAATATTTCGTACACAATTCGTAACAGTCCTAGTTTTAAAAAAATATTTCATGTAGACATTTATATAGCTTTGTTACTATTTTATTATATGTACTAGCATTGCCCGCGGCTCCGCCCGCGTTCAGATGACCAAAAACCAAATTCTTAGGTTTTACACATTGGTATACTCTTACATTGGAGTTTTTGTATTTCTTCTCAGAAATGAAACATTTCCCGCGGTAAAAAGTATCCTATATGTTGACCCGGATAACCAGCTATCGCCATACCAAATTTCATCAAAATCCTTCTAGTGGTTTTTCTGTGATGCGGTAACAGACAGACAGACAGACAAAAATTCTAAAAACTATAGATTCGGCCTGTGTATCGATAATAATGTTTATTTCAATAATGTACAGATTCGGCTTAGTTACAATTTTATTATATGTATAGATATAGTATAGACAGACTTTAGTCTCCAGATTTAACTTTTAAACTAGTAGCTAGTAATTTGCGGAAATTAATATCATTTAAGACTTTACTTGACTGTGTGGATAATATTTAACAAGTACTTTGACGAAAACTTATTTATATTATAATTCGTTTTTCAAACTGGGACAACACAATTAGGTAGAAATATTTCATTAAATATTAATGAAAATCTTTTGTCTCCTATTAAAGAATTAATTAATTTTAAAATGTGTTTTTACTTTACATTATATATAATATATATCTAGGATTATTTCTTTAAAATATTGTTTTTGAGAGATATTTAGATAAAATAGAAGTTATGTAACTTTAGAATTTCTGTCCGTCTGTTTATTTTTGAATATTTCGACAAACTGTCGTACAGGGAAACGGAATAGTCTCCCTAAAATAACTAGGGAAGTAAGTTATTGTGAACTAAAATTTTTATTTCTGATATTAATTATTATTAATGTGAAGTTTGTGAGTCAGTGTGCAACTTCTTTACGCTGTAAAAGCTCTATGTGTTTCAGCGGAACTAAAAATAGCCATTGCTTATATTCCCCATTAACATATAAGTTGAAGGCGGTAGTATCTTTGATGATTTACATATATAGTATGACATATAGCAAATTATATTATGTTTAAAAAAATATGTACGCTATAAATCAAAATATATATTATACAACTAAAATAGTATCGATTATGTAAAATAACAACAAGCATCGAAGCTTTTTATCTAAACATACTTGTATAATAAAATTGTAACTAAGCCGAATCTGTACATTAAATATTTTTTGGAAAATCTTATTGAAATAAACATTATTATCGATACAGAGGCCGAATCTATAGTTTTTAGAATTTTTGTCTGTCTGTCTGTTACCGCATCACGGAAAAACCACTGGACAGATTTTGATGAAATTTGGAATGATGGTAGCTGGTTATCCGGGTTAACATATAGAATACTTTTTATTGCGGGAAAATATCTCATCACTGCGAAATCTACACTAAACGTTAAAACGTTACGTAGGAACGAACCCAAACGGAGCGAGGGTGAGTTGCTAGTAATATGTAAGTACAGCAACATTTTTAATCAGTATAAACAGCATTCTCTTTCGAATGCTGCAAGTCAAAACCCAACAACAGTACTCAGGCATTTTCTGCCTTCAAATGAAGGCCGCTGCCCGAAAATGTCAAAATTTCCCAAAAAGTTGCGAAAAAATTCAATAGATATATATTTTTTTACTTTTTCTGAATATGAAATCGAAATTCCAAACAGACGAAAGAAGCCTACGCCATATTACTTTCACTAAATAAAAACATAACCTAGTCTCATATGTTCGCGACGATAAGAATATCTATAAAAATTTGTTATTCCATTTAAGATGCTGCTTCTATAAATAAATAGGCAACACAATAGCAGCTGACGTACATAATTTAACAGTATAAAGAAGCTTATTTGTTTTACGGACATAATGAGAACGTATTTCGACAATACCCTGGATTAAATTGACTTCATACTCGTAAATAAAAGTGAGTGTGTAGAGTAAATAAATTAACAGTCCTTTGGTTTCTGTTGTAACTCTGGAATTTCGAAACCTGCAAGGAACAATGCTGTGACTCACTGTTTAGGGTGATTTTAAATTGTTTCAGAGATTACAGAGTACAAATAGATAGACATATTAATTTTATGCATAAACTAGCGTATCTAACGTTAAAACGTAGTACTTATGTACATAGTGTGTACATTTTGACGGTTAGTATGTAATAGATAGACTATAGTTATACAGATTACAGGGTCATTTTTAATTTACTGAAAACCTTTTGGGGATATACTATTTACATCATAACAACAATATCTGTAAGAAAAAAATTATATTTCTTAAATTTTTATTTCAATAGAAAAATAAAAATATTTTTACTGCACCTTCTAAACGGCATTTGGTCAAGTTTAAATGAGTAAGCACCACCTACTACACCCCTCCACCCCTCCCCCTCCACCGACCGCACTTTCTTTTGCTAATGCTGGACTATTACCGTTTAGAAGGTGCAATAAAAATATTTTTATTTTTGTGAAATTTAAGAAATATTTTTTTTACAGATGTTGTTATGATGTAAATAATATATTCCCAAAAGGTTTTCAGTAAATTAAAAATGACCCTGTATATTATAAATATACATAGATATTATGAGTGGTTGTGGGTATTATAACGTGTTTTCCAGAGAGGAATAGACAATCTCTCACGGTAAAAAGTATAAAAAAAGTAAGCCATGTCACTCTCCAGCCCTCTAATTATTGCCACACAAAAAATCACGCCAATCCGCCACCCTTTTTCGATATGAAAGAAGGACAAACAAACACACTCACACTTATGATATTAAGTATGTTGGGAC
This sequence comes from Brenthis daphne, assembly GCA_947093115.1. Taxonomy (NCBI): domain Eukaryota; kingdom Metazoa; phylum Arthropoda; class Insecta; order Lepidoptera; family Nymphalidae; genus Brenthis; species Brenthis daphne. Next base: position 582,041 of record OX352473.1, read on the forward strand.
ATTAATACACGGCACCATCTAGTTCCATTGTAAGCTACGAGGCTTGTGTTATGGATACCAGATAGTTGATACACTACATATATATATAACTTTTTTTTTAAATACATACATATTACAAATATAAACACCCATGACTGGAGTACAAGCATTCGTGCTCATAACACAAATGAATGCCCCCAGCGGGACACGAACCCGCGACCGCTGGCACAGTAAGTAGGGTCACTACAAACTGAGCCAAACATGTCGTCAAGTATGGATAATTATACTTAGAGAGAGAGAGAGAGAGTCATGAGATTAATATCTTTTATGAATGAATAAAAACTAGTATTATAATTATAACGTAGCAATAAATAGAAGAAATTATAAAAATGCATGACTTTATGATAAAACAATAAACTTTAACGACTACGAGTATTGTAAAAAGGAAAAATGCGAGTCGTAAATTAGTCTCGCCGCTAGTTAACCTTTGATTATATATTCCGAGTGCGTTTCCTCATTAAGTATGGTGTGGCTTTCATTATGTTTTATTAAACTGAAAATTTATAACATTGATAGTTGTTTAATAGCTTTATGAATTCTTTCTGAATATAAAAAAAAAATTACTAGCAACTTCAATCGATTTAATTAAAAGTGTTAGTTATGAAGTTAATATATCACTGATCTTTCTTCATACTATATGTAGGTTACTAGTGGATCACTCTTGCTTTGCTCGGGATCGTCTCAAGAAAAAAAAACAAATCTATCCCACGTGAACCGTATATTTTCCAGGATAAAACCTATGTGCTATTCCAGACTATAATCTATCTCTGTGCCAAATTTCATCTAGATCCGATTAGCTGTTCTAGCGTGTTTCAGTAACAAACATCAATTAAACATCCAAACATCTAAACTTTCATATTTATAATATTAGTAAAATGTGCCCAGTGCCGGATTCAGCCTTAGAGCCGCCCCTGGGCATTGTAAAAAATGCCGCAATATTATCGAAATTGTGCATAAAATGGGTAAAGTTTCGAGTAAACATGTCACAATTTGATTTAATTTTGTAAAATCGACCAACATACTTAGGGTAGAAAGCGGGCCAAAAAAAGATAGAAACAGAAATAAACCCCTTTTAGCAGAAGAAGGTAAATAAAATCTCGAAATATTCAAACCTATTTTTATATTTTCTGGTAACATACTTGCGGACTTTTTTGTGGAAAACGTACGTGGATCTTCGTCGTATTATTATTATTTTTTGTTTTACACCAAATTCGCTAAGAGCTTTTACTTTTGTGATGTTGTAGGCCGATATTTATAAGATAAGGTTGTTATGAGGAATGTTAAGGTTTTGTATATTTATTTCCTCATAGTTTTCTATTATTGATATTCTACAAACGACATCGATAATAGAAAAATAAAAAATATGAGAGTAGTATAATATATGTATGTACATTTGGACCATGTGCCAAAATGTATAGGTAAGCTATACGTATAATAAAATTGTAACTAAGCTGAATCTGTACATTAAATATTTTTTGGAAAATCTTATTGAAATAAACATTATTATCGATACAGAGGCCGAATCTATAGTTTTTAGAACTTTTGTCTGTCTGTCTGTTACCGCATCACAGAAAAATCACTGGAAGGATTTTGATGAAATTTGGTATGGTGATAGCTGGTTATCCGGCTCAATATATAGAATACTTTTTACCGCGGGAAAATGTCTCATTTCTAAAAAAAATACAAAAACTGCAATGTACGAGTATACTAATATGTAAAACCTAAGAATTCAGTTTTTGGTCATCTGAACGCGGGCGGAGCCGCGGGCAATGCTAGTATGATATAAGTGTATAATGTGTAATTTTTGATAGCTATTATTGGAAAATTTAACTGTTTATTATTTAATTCAATAACGGAAGCTCAAAAATTCAATTTGAGTTGTACAATCTAAAATCTTATATAAACGGGAACGTTTAAAAAATCGCAATATCACTGAAAAATATAATTTCTAAAAAAACTTAATTAAAAATGTTGCATTACAAAAACTAACTTCTCTAATATATGCAGTTTGAACATGGCAGTCGTAAATAAACGCAAAGTACGTGACTAGAATGAGATAAAATAAAATATATGTTTTAGAGATGTGAGTATGAAAATATCGATATTAATGAAGCTTAATCGATATATCTCAGATGTTATATTCGGACAAAAATATATCATCGATTTGAAATATTATGAAAATATAGACCATTGTTGAATAAAAATAATATTATTGTTAAAGTATTTTTTTTCGTAGTATGTATTTAATATTATAAATGTGGAAGTTTGTGAGTATGTATGGATGTTTGTTACTCTTTCACGCCAGAACGGCTGAACGGATCTGAATGAGGCACAGAGATAGATTATAATCTGGAATAACACAAAGGCTACTTTTTATCCCGGAAAATGTACGGTTCCCGTGGGATAGGTTTGTTTTTGTTTTCCAATTAATAATTTTACTAAAAAAATGTTTATTTCAGTTAAATTAATAAAACTTCTCATGTGCTATTCATCTGTGTGTATGTGTTTGTGTTACATAATAATAAGTACTAATAAAATAAAACAATATATTGAAAAGGTGTTCACTATTCCTTGTTTTAAAGGCTTTTACATCTTTTGTACGTCTTTCAAATCAAATACCATTAGAGTGTTTTACTGTTTTTTACGATACAATTATTACGTTTTCATTAAAAAATATAGTTTAAAATAAAACTTAAGCACTACTTTAGTAATCCTAAACCTTAAAATAAAGTATAGTGAAGAGTATCTCATTTGCAGTACCTTTTCATATATTTCATCTGTAACTCATATATACAAATATTTTTATTTATTTTTAAGAATATGGTGTATATACATTATATGTAAGTGACAAGCAATTTTACATTGGAATATTGATTTTTAATACTTATTGTATTTTAATTTATTGTCTGTATTTAAGAAAAATATAGTATTTACATTCATCGCACGCAGTACCAGCATCAGAATAATCTATAGTAATATTATAAAATGGAACGATTTTTTTGTTTATTTGTTTGTACCGAATAAGCTCTGAAACTATTTAACCGATTTAGATGAAATTTGTAGTTGTTGTTGTAAGAAGATACTTTGAGACCCTCGGAAGGACACAGGATAGTTTTTATTCCGGAAATCATCCCTTGAGGGGGGAAGATGGGGATGAAAGTTTGAATAGGAAAGCAACCTAGGGACGAACGTGAGTTGCTAGTGTGATATAAGATAATATATTTTTTGTTTTAAAAACCAACGAAGGTTAAAAATCCACCACCACAACATATCACAACTTTACTAGTATTTCGGTAGGTACATCCCTAACTTTGCTTCATGCTAGATCAGTTTCGGCTAAATTAAGCTTACATTGCTGACTAATGAGTTGAAATGAAAGTATGTATATTAGATGGTCGTTCTAAGAGTTTCTTATTTTGTGTCATTTTAATTGTTTTTTTGAATTATATATAACTAGCGGCTCACCCTGGCTTCGCTCGGGTTTGTCCCTAGGTAATGTTTTAACGGTTAGTAATAGCTAAATTACATATATTATATAATGTGTTTTCCCGTGGGAATGAGATAATATCCCGCGGTAAAAAGTAGTCTATGTAACTCTACAGCCATTCGACTATCACCACACAAAAATCACGCCAATTCGGCACTCCGTTTCGACGTGAAAGAAGGACAAACAAACAAACACTTTCACATTTGTAATATTATATATGGACTAGTAATACCTACGCCATGGCAGTGATATTTTCAACCGACTTCAAAAAGGAGGAGGTTCTCAATTCGACTGTATTTTTTTTTTTTTTTTATGTTTGTTACCTCAGAACTTCGTCATTTATTAACCGATTTGGACATATTTTTTTTTGTTTGAAAGGGTATACTTCCAGATTGGTCCCATTTAAATTTCAAAAAAAAATACCACCCCTAAAGGTGGAAAAATTGCTAATAATGAATTTAACCTACTTTTAATTGTCATATTGACTTGAAACTTTGCAAGTGTTTCTATTTCCGTTGATAGTACAGAGGTTCGGTATTGTTGACCTGATCTGATGGTAAGGCCAGAAGGCGGATAGGTGGAACTCTTCAACGATAAATAGTAGATACTTCGAGTTTGGGCTTATTTTGTTTGATTCGACAAGCCTAACATGTTAGAATTCTTACTTTGCTACTACTGTCTACACTAAAAAGGGAAAAATAAAAACTTTTTAACAAAAAAAAAAAAACCGACTTCAAACAAAAGCACTAAAAAGTAAAAAATAACTGATTGGTAGTTTTCATTTACTATACATACCTAATCAAATATTTCGAAGTCGGTGTGCTTTGCTTTGTATGGGCTGGCACCGATTTCGAAAATATTTGATTAGGTATGTATTTAATAGGTAGGCTTTAATTACTTAGCCAAAGCACACCGACTTCGAAAATATTTGATTAGGTATGTATAGTAAATGAAAACTACCAATCAGTTATTTTTTACTTTTTAGTGCTTTTGTTTGAAGTCGGTTTTTATTTTTTTGTTAAAAAGTTTTTATTGTATATGCTAGTGTCCACCCAGTGGTCGAAATTCGACCATAATCATTATTGAAAATTTGAGAAAAACATATATGAATAGAATTTACCTATTTACCTACCTATATAAATAGTAACTATATTCAAAATTTTGTTTTATTGATAACATTAAATTTCGTCAATTTTAAAAAACCAAACACAGTAAAACCTAGCATTTATAATTTCCTTCCATATATTATCAATTTATTTTTATGTATATTTATTTATGTGTAAAAAATATAACAACAGATACAAAAATCGTAGGTTTCGCTGATATAAAAAAAACAAGCCTTTACCCGCGAATCCGCTTGAGCAATTTGTTTAATATCGGGGGGCACGGCAGTGCCCCCGCCAAGTCGAGCAAAAAAGGGCACGGCAGTACCATCCTTTTCTCGAAGGGATTCAGAGCATTTTCCACCCCCCCATAACTTCGTTATGGATAAAGCTAGAAGCTTAAATTTTGAGTGACTAAGAGAACATAATAAAACTAGGTATATTTCCAAATTACATTTAATTTGAACCATTAGTTTATGAACTGTTGCAGATCAAAATTCGTAAATATCGTCACTCACTCACTCACCGATCATCAAAATTCTAAGGTACTTCTAGCAGACATAGAAGCTTCAAATTTTGAACACAATTCGTGTTTACTCTATAACCCAAGGAAAAATTCAAACATCACGCAATTTCAATCCTGTTTTCGAGATATACAACAAACTGCATCAGTAACTTTGTAATCCTATACAAATAGATATGCGATATATGGGATTACAAAGTTACTTGTGCAGTTCATACATATAATTGTCGTCACTTGCAATGTAAAAGGAGGTTAGGTTAGTGTTTAACCTGTATGTATGTTTGTATGTTCGATCCTATGTTCCCTCGTAATTACTAACCTAATCACGATTCGTCTATTTATTTATTAATGTTGATATTGCAACTATTGTATACATTAGAAAAATATTATTCAAATGTGAAAATATTATTTCAAGCGTTTTCAGTAGCTGTATACATTTTTATGCATATACAAATGGGTACATAAATACAACGTGAAGCGTGTATAGTGTATTACCAACTAATATTCGATTACCTGTTATTTATAATGAATTTATTAAAATATATACCTAATTACGACAAAACTTGACGATTACTTAATTTTTGACGACACGTTTGGCTCAGTTTGTAGTGGCCCGGCCCTACTTTCTGTGCCGGCGGTCGCGGGTTCGAGTCCCGCTGGGGGCATTCATTTGTATGATGACTAAAGTTTGTACTCCAGTCATGGGTGTTTATATTTATAATATGTACTAGCGGCTCACCCTCGCTTCGCTCGGGTTCGTCGCTAGGTACGTTTTAAATAGATATAAAAAGTTATTAGCCAGCGTAAGACATATAAATTTTAATTTTTTTTCGTTAATTATTCTGATGTTTTAATACTTACCTATTCCGGACTAAGAGAAATCCAAAAATTAAAATATCATAAAAATTGGAATGCGGTCGAACGGGATAAAAAGTATCCTATGTCCGTCTCTGGGTTCTAAGCTACCTCCCCGCCAATTTTCAGCCAAATCGGTTCAGTCGTTCTTGAGTTATAAGTGGTGTAACTAACACGACTTTCTTTTATATATATAGATGTATTTAAAGTTATATATGTGTAGTGTATCAACTATCTAGTATCCATAACACAAGCCTCGTAGCTTACCATGGAACTAGATGGTTCTGTGTGTTACTGTCCCAACATATTTTGAAACAAAGCTCGTATATTTTCTTTTATAAAGTATGATGTTGATTTGAAAATTAGAAAACTTGTTAACATTTCATTGCTCGTAACTGTACACACCTAATAGAACATGGAATATAGAGGTCATGAAATATCAATCTCTTCGAAAATTACTTTTAAAATAGCCAATGGAATCAGTGAATGAAGTGAGTTGGCAACCTCACTTTTCTATTAAACTGCATCAAAATTGACTGAACAAGCAATAATAATTAAGTATAACAATCTCCGGGATTTACTTACGATGCCGCAGATAGACACATAAATCTACACGTTTTATTAAACTTACGTAAGTTCAATATCAGTATCGGGGTAGGTATTTAGGGTCAACAATGAAATTAAAATATTCATTAAATTAACTATACATATTTATACTTAATGCATAAGATAGTAGTAATGAAGCCCAGGAATCCGCAATTTCCGAATACAATAGACTTAGATTTTTTATCATCCAGACTTGTCAAAATTTGTTATATCAAAGCCTCTGAAAAAATCGCACAGAGACAGGGAGTGGGCTTTTAAGAAGTCCTTAGCTGACACACAAGAAATAGTACAAGAAAAGGGAAAAAGAAGAAATATTTACAAAAAGAAATGAGATCCCATCAAAAACATACTGTAAAAATATTGCAAGTCTCGCAACGCATCTCTCTACCGCAAAAAGCTATGAGATATAATGTAAAACCAAGTCGGTTAATTTATTCATTACCTATCTATGAAAGCATCTATCCGACAACTTTGTCATAAATCGTTACCGAATTAGTTAAGTTACAACATTTTATAGTGACCGTATTAATATTAGATATATTTATTTCTTTAATTAATAGAATGACTTGGCCATCGCACATGATAACAGAACCTACAAATAACAAAATTTACCTAATATTTACGTTCTGAGTGCATTATTTATGTATTGTTAGTGTATGCATCAATTTGACCCGCTAGTACTATGTTCCGTTCATTTCAGCCCAAACATGTCCACAGCTGGGCATAGGCCTCCCCCAAAAATTTCCACGACAACCAGTCTTGTGCCATCCGCATCCAGTGGGCTCCAGCGACTTTGACCAAGTTGTCCACCTTGGTCATGGTATTTTTAATTAGGACTATTTAAAGTAGTAGACTCTTATGTGATTATGTTTCCGTGCGATGGCCAAGTCACTCTATTAATTAAAGAAATAAATATATCTAATATTAATACGGTCACTATAAAATGTTGTAACTTAACTAATTCGGTAACGATTTATGACAAAGTTGTCGGATAGATGCTTCCATAGATAGGTAATGAATAAATTAACCGACTTGGTTTTACATTATATCTCATAGCTTTTTGCGGTAGAGAGATGCGTTGCGAGACTTGCAATATTTTTACAGTATGTTTTTGATGGGATACTTATTTTATAATATTTTATAATAATTTTAAGTGAGCAAAATTTTTGGAATATAAAATTTTTTGTTAACTTGAAAAAAAAATTTATAAACAAAATATTGAAATTAAAAAAAAAAACATGACGTGATCTTGTTAAGTACATGTTTATGTTGTTTTAATGACAACGAAGATCCGACAAAATTTTGTTAATTAACAAATCGCCTAACTTTTTGAAAGATTAACTTAAAAACTTTTTTCTAATTTGACTAAATTCTTTGAAGTATTTACAATACACTATAAATTGTGCAAATTTTTAAATTGATATTTGATACTGTAAAAAAATAATATTACACTCTATTATGTACTCGATTTAGAGGCGGCGCGCTGGCACCTTGTCGCTTGGAGCCCTATTTTCAGCGTTAAATAAAAATTATAAATAATTTGATTTTGCTCTTCTTTACGAATCTTTTTTAAAAATTTTAATTATTAATTGTTTTTGCATTATTAGCGAAAAACTACTAAATAACTTATTTTTTCATCTTTATTTGTTTATAATTTTTTACATGCTGGAAAATGCTTTAAACACATTTTTCTAGACGTCATTTCGAATCCAATGAGCTATCGCATATATTTTTAGGAGCATTATCTGTAATTTTCACCAATTTCAACTTGTGATCTAGACTATAAGGGTCAAAGCATGATCTAGAAATTACATAGATACTCGTAAATGAATCTAAACGTAATACGTAATAATAGTTCTAGATATAAGTTCGTTCAAACAAACAATTACGCATTATGATGATGTTCTCCTGACCGATTTCGGCCACGGCGGCCAATCTCATTGAGACTACCCAACTGCGCAGGAGATATTATAGTGCACAAGTGTACGCGCAGACACAACGTGCACTCTCTATTCCTGTCACTCTCATACTCCGGTGAGACGACTACTCGACACGACCAGTGAGAGTTAAGTCGCAGGACCGACGGCTTTACGTGCTCTTCGAGCCACGGGGGTGAAAAACCGCCAACTTCCCAACTCCGGGCTGTTACTGAGGCTTACTATACAGAAAGACTCAATAACTAAACTTAGCCCGACCCGGGACTCGAATCCAGGACCTCCGAGTAAGCAGCCGTACATGCCAGCCACTACACCACCGAGGCAGTTAAAAAGTTCACATTATATAGTAGTATACACAATAGATATTTCCTCCATTTTAGTGTACATAAACACGTGTAGAATTTACATGAAATATCAACGATGTAATTTGGTTGGGATAATAGCGTGAAATTGAGCGATACGATGTCATTTTAGCTTGTTATTACAACTTGTTCACACTTGATGTTAATGTTTACGTGAAACTTTATATCTAAAAGTATAATTATTTTTTAATATTTTTTTAATTGAATATAATTACTTCTTAACATATAGTTTTTGATTTTGTGTGCTTTTTGCAAATTATTTTTCTAATCCAAATTCAATCGATTTTCATATATTTTTTTATGAACAAGCAATCCCATTGAAACATATGTACATATATAATATGTACATAGTCGTTATATATAAAATTTGGACCTATTTCTTAGCTAGAAACATTGTTGACAAGTTCAAAAAGTCTAAAGCTACATGTCAGTATTATGGGACTTTATAAAGCTATATTAGTTTTTAATTTCAACATAAGTGGTGCAAGTAAAAAAAAAATCAGCTTGTAGGATAAGCAAGAAGGAAGTTCCTATCGCTGTCTGACCTTAGTCAAAAATTAGATTATAAAAATTGTCACGAGTACCAGAGTGTCATAAGCATCAAGCAACATACAGTGTATATAATGATGATGTTCTCCTAGCCGATTCCGGCCACGGCGGCCAATCTCAATGAGATTAGCCAACTGCGCAGGAGATATTATAGCGCTCAAGTGTACGCGCAGACACAAGTGCACTCTCTATTCCTATCACTCTCATACTCCGGTGGGACGACCACTCGACACGACCGGTGAGAGTCAAGGCGCAGGACCGACGGCTTTACGTGCTCTCCGAGGCACGGGGGTGAAACACCGCCAACTTCCCAGCTCCGGGCTGTTACTGAGACTTACTATACAGGAAGACTCAATAACTGAACTTGGCCCGACCCGGGACTCGAACCCAGGACCTCCGGTTATTCAGCCGTACATGCAAGCCACTACACCACCGAAGCAGTACCGAGTATATAATAATAATGATAATAATAATAATTCTTTATTTCAGACCCTTAATCCATAGTACACATACAATAATACAATAAAAATAAAATAATATAAACAATATAAATTACAAATAGATACTAGGTGGCAATATCCACCCAGCGTCGGTACATTGCTGACAGCATCAGCCTAGCAGACAGACTTCTGATAATGCCATTATTACACGTATCAACCCTGGACATGAACGATGCTATCCTTTTACGTTGTATGGCATTGAATGAATCGACCCTAGAGCCTCCACGTACATTTCTAAAGCGCTACAGTAACGCTTCAGGCCCATGAGGAATGTATATGTGGAAGCTCATCGAAGAAAGGTTTGCAAGGTTTTTCTGTCTATCTCTTTATCACCAAGTGTAGCAAATATAACATGCGATAAGGAATTTCATTCAAATAATACTTAAATAGTTAAGTATTATTTGTTTCAGTCATTTCACAAAACCAATAAAGGAGGAACTGTTAGTTTTAATATAGGTATTTTCTCTAAGAGAGTTCGTGTATTGCATAGCGCAGACGATCATTTGTAACAATCACGTCTACAGGTGTTTGTTTACAATTTAAACGGTGTTACTGTTCACGTACGAATCAGTGCCGGATTCAACCTTAGCACCGCCCCTGGGCATTGTAAAAAAATCCACCATATTATCGAAATCTTATATAAAATTAATAAAGTTTGGATAAATTTTTTTTCTTTTTTGATAATACAAAAAAAAATTATTAATAATTTCAATTTTTCGAAAAAATACTGATTTCGAATATTCATTTTTTGGAAAATAAAAAAAAGTATTGTCGATGCGAAGAAAAATGTTTTCCCAACCTCCCAATTTGGCCGTCCCTAAAAATTTGCCGCCCTAGGCACTAGCCACGAGTGCTCCTAGTGTAAAAACAGCACTGTGTGTAATATGACATCATTGAATGAATGATTTTATCTCAGTTTTACTTTATATTTTTGCTCTCAACGTTTCGAATGTTTTACAGCAAACGAGAATTATTTAGTTACCAAGATAAAACTACACTATTCTTGACTTATTTATCTATACTAATTTTATAAAGAGGTAAGGTTTGTTTGTACCGAATAGGCTCCGAAAATACTAAACCGATTTAGATGAAATTTGGTAAGAAGATAGTTCAAAACCCTGGGAAGGATATAGAATAGTTTTTTTCCCAGAAATCATCCCTTAAGGGGGTTAAAATGGGGATGAAAATTTGTATGGGGAAGCAATCTAGGGACGAATACGAGCGAAGCGATGGTTAGTCGCTAGTATATTATATATCGCATCACATGAAATAAGCCATGAGCGAAAACTAACATTCTATATTTAAGAAACAAAACCTCAATAATTACATCATTTCGGTCAAGAAAATCTTTCAAAATTTAGCTTTATTAATGTGAAAAGTTTAACATTGTCAAAGGAGTAGCAAATTGCCATTTAAAATTATGTAAATGAAGTAAAGGAGCGTTGTAATTCGTCACAAGATGTTTTGGCAGTCAAAGACACTTTTTATTTAAATGCTAATCCTTTTAGCTTGTTTTCTCTTGTTTAGTCTGAGGCCGGCCTTAATTGCTAACCTAACTAGTGATATGCCGATTTGCATGTCAAAAGTTTTTTTCACAGATTTTGTTTCTGCAACCATGCCTAAATTTGTGATTTTTTACTCTTTTTAAGACTTAATAAACGCAAAGCACCTACTCGCTTTAACACACGTGTACACGATGTATAAAATGTTATATAAGAATTTTCATTATAGAGCGTTTTGTGAATTTTTGTGACACAATTTCAGTCTACGTATTTAAGAATTAACGTGTAGCATTATTTTACTTACTGGATACAAGCTTTTTGTAAACAAATGTGCATTATTAACTATTTTCTTTGTGTAAGATATTATGGTTTCATATTTTTATTCCATTGTTTGTAATATATGGTAACAGTAAACTAAATAAAGTACCGTAAACCTCTTCTGGTAAATATCCTCATCATTTAATCAACAAAAAACAAAATTAATATAAAGCAGATGCACCTATAAAATTAGTCTGTGGTTTGTTTTAGTGATAGATAACTAACTCTTGTAGTGACGACTGACGAACATTCGAAAATCGAATTAAAAGTGCGCGGGAGATGCAAAGTGACATCTGACAGTTGACATGCCGCCATGATAAATAGTGACCGGCGTCCATTATGCCACAACACGATCGCGTTCAGCCTTGTTAATTATAACTCTGCTAATTACTCGGTTAAATAAATATGTAAATGGCCTGGCGATGCGCTCGAAATGAGATGAAACTTTGATGGAAACGATAAATTGTGTTGTAACGTGATTAAATTGATGTATATGATTTTTTTTATGGTTTTGTTATTTAACAAATATACATTAATAAATTCTCATTTTTTTTATTTTTATTTATTACCAGTAATGTCAATTTCTTTTTTATTATATCTCAATTAATAATTGAATCCTTATCAAAATTTATTATAAGCTAGCGATTCACCCTCGCTTGGCTCGGGTTCGTCCCTGGGTTCGTTTTGTCGGTTAGTATGGTATAGATATATATACATAGGTATAAATAAACTGTTCTAAGCTTTTCGATTTTGCTACTGTTTTTTTGGGTTTTACCTATTTTAAAGTATAAAAATACTTAAACCACACCTGACACACCCCCAAAAAAAAAAAGAAAAAGAATTATTACACTAACGAACAGCCATTAATTTTTATATATACATATAGAGATGAAAGCTTTATGTGTACGTGCAAGATGACACGTGTATGAGAATAACGAATGCATTTAGTTTTCCATCTAGTGATAAGATATAAAGAATATACTTGTATTGTTTGTTGTCTTTATATCTTTTATTAGAAGACGTTATTATAAATACTCCTTACTGTAAAAGTATCCTAAAAAGCATTCTTATGGATAAATATTTTAAGAAGGCACAAAGGAAAATATATGGTTTTTTTTGGCCCAGAAACTTCCGGGCGTATGCAGAGCAATCAAATCAAAAAAAAAGAGCAAATAGAATATCAAATGTTTATATAATCGGATGAATCGTTTAAAGAATAAAAATATAAATTAAAAGCATTTTTTTCTGCTAGGTACCTACTATATACTAAAACAACATATATATTATGTATTCAAATTTTTTTAAATAATTATTTAAACGCAAGAGTTGAGATCCGTAAACCGTTGAGCCGATTTGAAAAAAAAACATCATAGGAAGATTATCTTTCTAGTACCAACTAAAAATTATTTGAACAAAACTTAAGTGTTACCTCTTATAATTTTACTTATATATGACGCTGTGCAAAAATGCTATAAAAAATAACAAAAAATCTTAACACAAGTAAAGCCGCCACAAAAAATAATAAATAATAAAAAAAAAAACAATTTTGTAACTTTATCGTTATATTATTATTATATTATAACAATAATAAAAATATTTTTTAGTAAAAAAAGCAGAGAATGTATATTATTCCTTGTTAGAAAGAAATCAATCGTAGAACGAATTTCCACTGGGAGCCCTGCACAAACAGTGATTAATCTGTACCAATAATAATTGATATCACAAAGCGTACGTACGTAGTGCCCAGGAGATTTTTACGGAACAGAATTTGAAGTTCTCTTTAGAAAACCAAAAGAATATTAAAACTACACGTTTTATAAAACCTATATATACATTATTATATCCTGAATACCCTCTTACTTTTATATAAATGCGAAAGTTTGGATGGATAGATGTTTGTTACTCAATCACGCCAGAACGGCTGAACGGATCTGGATGAAATTTAGTACAGAGATAGGCTATAGTCTGGTATAGCACATAGGTTAATTTTTATCCCGAAAATACACGCTTCCCGTGGGATAAATTTGTTTTTGTATTGCACTAGGGACGTACCCGAGCGAAGCGAGGGTGAGCCGCTAGTATATTATAATATAATTTAAAATATCAAAATAAATACTTACAGAGTAGATAATATCTTTTTTCGCATTCCAATTTGAAATCCAATAATATCATATTTCTTATTTGTTATTAGAATTCTACTTTAAATTGTCACCATAATCGTGTTTCATTTTAGTATGAATAAACAAACGTGTACCAATGAGCCTGCGAGGCATTCAAATAACACAATCATGTAGTAACCTATATAAATAAAATATTTATTAGTTACGTATTATGTCATAATTTCTGATGTTTGCTGGCAACATGTATTTTATTTAAATTATTTAAACTTATTCTTTAAACTCAAAATCTACTTTATTCTAAAACGCTTTTGCAAGAACTTGACTCATTTTAAATTAATTTAAAAATATTTTAGTACTTCAGTTTTAAAGAAAGTTTTTAATAGCTAACTCTTTTTGGTTTCTTTGGTTTATATCTTAAAGCAAAAGATTCTTCACGAAAATTGATCTGATAACGAATAATTTTTTTCATAATAAAACGGCTAACCGAGATTGTCTTGAGATTTACTATATAATAAGTACATATTTATATTACTTATGTATGTATTTAATGTGTAGTGTATCAGCTATCTGGTATCCATAGCACAAGCCTCATAGCTTACCATAGAACTAGATGGTGTTATGTGTTATTGTCCTATAAAAAAAGTTCTTTCTGCTGTAACGTAATATTAAGAGAACATTTATATTAATATATTTTTTTATATTAATATGTGAACGATAACATTAAAAGTTATTTTGAGGCCAGTGTAACTTTTTAGATAAAAAATATTTATTGTAACCTGTTACTAGCAGTTAGCAAGGGGCGATATGCCCTCGCGGGTATGCCCTACTAGTATGAAATAAAATTGATAAATTATGTATTCTAAGCGTCAAGTTCGGGCTCACCGTCATCATCCTCTCGAGTTTCTGTATAGAGTTGCCATATAATGACCAATTTAAGTAAACTAACCCCTTCAAATTGTTTTAACAGCAGGTGAAAAACTAAATCAAAGTAGAAAAATATGTAAAAAAATTTTAATATATAATACATATTACATAATAAAATATTAACATTGTAAGAAATACAAATACACATGCCAAATTCAATTTCGATATTAACTATGAATTACTCTTCAACAAACGTTCAAAAGTAATATTTTTATTCAAGAAGTTTTGCAATAAAGTAAAAGTATTTAATCAATATCTAAGTTTGACAGCTGGCGTTATCTTTAAAATAGATTTACATTGACTTGATTAGGCATTCCTTATTCAATTCGATATTTGTTACATTCGATGATTCAGACTTTTTAACGTCCCACAGCTGCACGGGCCTCCCTTTAATACGAGGGGGATCAGGCCATAGTCCACCACGCTGGCCAAGTGCGTGTTGGCGGACTTCACATGTCTTTCGAAAACTTGCTAGGTTCTCTCAGACATGCAGGTTTCCTCACGATGTTTTTCTTCACCGTAAGGCACCACAACCATATACATGGACGAAATGTCCGTGATGCCTACAACACTAAGAAACTATCTATCCTTTATTTAAAGATAAAGGATTTTTAAATTTCTTCCATGGAGCTTACCTCAATTATTAAGGAACTCTTATACAAAGTTTGATGATTCTAGAACCACCGATTTTGGCTGTAATAATACGTACGTGTAACAACAATACTCTTGAACGAGAAATTCTCTTTTATTACTTAAATAGAAATAAACTTCAAATTATGTGGAGCTAAATAGATTTAGTATAGATACATATAATAAAATTGTAACTAAGCCGAATCTGTACATTCAATATTTTTTGGCAAATCTTATTGAAATAAACATTATTATCGATACAGAGGCCGAGGTAAGATTATACTAATATGTAAAATCTAAGAATTTGGTTTTTGGTTATCTGAACGCGGGCGGAGCCGCGGGCAATGCTAGTAATGAAATAAAATAACATTCTACGTAGTTTAAAACAGTAAATCTATTTAAACGCTTGAAAAGATCGCGTGGAATGTACCCGCGTATTTCAATTATACAAGTAAGTTAAAGCTCTTAAAAGCTCAACAGGTGTTGTTTTCTATTTTTCGGCAAATTATTTTCCTTTTCATCGTTATTTTGTTCGGTTTTTTATATTTATAACGAAATATAAGATATTTTTTTCTATTTAATAACTTATAAGATGAAAAACCCATAATCTTTGACATTAAAATAATCGTGGAAAAACAATTATAGAATTGAAATTAAAAAAACCTTAAAGAATTTTCTTTTTTCGAAAACAAAATGATAAGTATTACTATATAATTACAAAAGGATAGAAAAGTTGATATTGATATTTTTTCAGAAAATCTCGATATTTAAACGTAATTTATTTTATTTATTCTCATCGAATAATTGTAATTTATAGTCAAAAGGTATATATTTTATTAAGAAAATTTAAATAAATAGTGCTAAGTTTTAGTCAGTTTCAACATTGAACAATAAATTAATGATTTTTTTTTGTTTTGTTTAACGATTGTATAATTATTATGAAATGATGCATGTTTTAAATTATCATATAATATTAATTTCTGATTCAATTTATATACAATTTAATTTATATAATATTCCCATAATTTTTGTATTTATTTTAATTCACTACTTGTATTTGTGTCTATATCTTTTATGAAATGTGTGTAACACCTGTAATTAAGGCAGCACTTAGAATTTATTATTTATTGTAATTATATTATTATGCTTTTGTTAGTGTGTGTCTTGTTTGGTGTTAATAAATAAATAAATAAGTTTGACTATACTTTAAAACTCAAATAAGTTTTCATTAGGAAAAAATCCTTAAAGTAAAATTAAAACAAAAGTAACATAATATTTAAGTTGCGATAATAGCTTTATAGACTTTGGAGTCAACCAATAGCTAGAATAAGGTATAGCATTTTAGGGCTTAATAGTGCTAGATCAGAGCTAAAACGCTCTCTTGAGAAACCGAATAGTGAAGTGAACTATCTTCTAGATAATGCTCTTATGTACAAATAATTTTCAATGGTTAGTGTAGGGCCATCAACTTTCCAGCCTTTTGGCTTATCACTGAATTGTTTTGAAAGAAATATAATAATTCTTTTCACTAAATAGCGGCAGTTAGATTTAGTACAATCATTACATATAATAAAATTGTAACTAAGCCGAATCTGTACATTAAATATTTTTTGGAAAATCTTATTGAAATAGGCATTATTATCGATACAAAGTACGAATCTAGAGTTTTTAAAATTTTTTTCTGTCTGTCTGTCTATTACCGCATCACGAGAAAACCACTGGTCAGATTTTGATGAAATTTGGTATGATGATAGCTGATTATCCGGGTCAGCATATAGGATACTTTTTACCGCGAGAAAATATCTCATTTCTGAGAAAAAATACAAAAACTGCAATGTAAGAGTATATTAGTATATAAAACCTAAGAATTTGGTTTTTGGTCATCTGAACGCGGGCGGAGCCGCGGGCAATGCTAGTACTATATAAATATAGTTATAAATTGTAGTTTTACATCACTATTTCTGGTATACGCTCGAAAGAGTTAGATTGAAATGGAAATATGAACAAAAACCCAACATTTTAAAATCAAAAGATTAAAACGATGACATTTTGTTGTTTTGTTTTTGCTAAGATATTGTTGAAGTGAGTCGGCGGTTTCCACTCCCCTTAATGAAATTCCCTGTAAATCTGGTAAAGAACGCGTCTTAAGCAGAAATACATTAAAATCTTTAATAGCTTCTGTTATCGAGTTACTCGGCTTTGTAGTTTTTGTAGAGATAAAATGAGTATTGATATATCTACGTTACTTGAACATTTTTGTGACACATGTCTGGTAAACAAAAAACTTTTTAACAAAAAAATAAAAACCGACTTCAAACAAAAGCACTAAGAAGTAAAAAATAACTGATTGGTAGTTTTCATTTACTATACATACCTAATCAAATATTTTCGAAGTCGGTGTGCTTTGCTTTGTATGGGCTGGCACCGATTTCGAAAATATTTGATTCGGTATGTATTTAATAGGTAGGCTTTAAATACTTAGCCAAAGCACACCGACTTCGAAAATATTTGATTCGGTATGTATAGTAAATGAAAACTACCAATCCGTTATTTTTTACTTTTTAGTGCTTTTGTTTGAAGTCGGTTTTTATTTTTTTGTTAAAAAGTTTTTATTTTTCCCTTTTTAGTGTATACAGTAGTAACGAAGTAAGAATTCTAACGTGTTAGGCTTGTCAAATCAAACAAAATAAGCCCAAACTCAAAGTATCTACTATTAGCCGTTGAAGAGTTCCACCTATCCACCTTCTGGCCTTACCATCAGATCAGGTCAATAACACCGAACCATTGTACTATCAACGGAAATGGAAACCCTTGCAAATTTAAAGTTAATATGACAATTAGAAGTAGGTTAAATTCATCATTAGCTATTTTTCCATCCTTAGGGGTGGTATTTTTTTTTTAAATTTAAATGGGACCAATCTGGAAGTATACCCTTTCAAACAACACAAAAGTTGTCCAAATTGGTTAACAAATGACGGAGTTTTGAGGTAACAAACATAAAAAAAAAATACAGTCGAAGTGAGAACCTCCTCCTTTTTGAAGTCGGTTGATAAATGTGATATGTTAGATAAAATTACTCTAAGATTTAAACTAATATAAAATCTTGGCTTATATGCCCTGGCTGTCCTAGTGATGTACTTGGAACCTACAAATTCAGACAGCATTTTTGGAGAAAGAATTGGAGACGGTTAATACAATGATAGCAACTATAAAACCGGATATAGTCACAAACTTTTAACTAAATATACAAAAAAAATATAAGCAGAAAGTTTTTTTAGTTATGTTAGCTAACAAAGTTCAAGCAAATTGTGAAACATGAAAATTTGCAAATAAATTAGTGATGTACTCGCAGAACCACTTAGACTTCTCCTGCTAACTTCATAAAGACAGTTTTCTCATTTTGTTTTCAAATATATTTTACTCCTACATATTAAGAAACACATTTAATAATAACTTTAGCACAGTATTGGACTAGACCTGTCTACTGCACCGATGGTTACGTGTTCAATTCCAATTCCAAGCTTATATTAGCTATAGAGATGATTGTCAGGATAAAGTAGAGAAATAGAAAAAAAGATTGCACTATTTCTGTTGATGTAAAACACATAAATCATTTTTACTATTATTTATAGCAAAAAGCTCTTTTAGAAGTTAGTGAAGTTGTTTTTATAATGCGAATTATATGACATAGCAATGGCATTTGCTTCGGCTCACTAGACCCATTTAATTTTTTTTTAAATACAACACCGCTAAAAAAATTAAACAAAGATAATGTCTATCGAAGTTACAAACTATTTTAATAAAGTACCACTTCGATCCGTTTCTGTACTGATATATACGCTAACTAGAAGAGCTCGCGGCTTAAAAAAAATCTCTAAAAAGGTAGGTTTCATACAAACTTTCATCCCCTATGTTACCGCCTTATAGGATGAATTTCGAAAAATGCTAAAACACTAATTTATTTAATTGTATTGAAGAGCATTAATACCAAGTTTCAAGTAATTCTGATGATAAATATTTTTTTGTGACATAGATTATAGAAATATTATGTAAAAGATGTGAAATTCAATTTCAAACAAGCATTTAATATAAAAGGTCAATACGAATATTGTCCTTGTATGATAATCGAACTCGCGTCGACTGTCATAGAAGGCAGAGCCATTTTTTATTTAACTTTATGTTGAATAGTACTTATTTTAAACTGAAAATTTTAAACCGGGAAAGCTAAGAATTCCTTCATTACTCACTTAGTTTATTTAATAAGTACTGAAAGGATCCTTTTGGAATATAAATGAGAAGCACGAAGACGATACTGTATTTATGAAAATGCCAATGTTTATAGTTCCTCAGTTAAAGTTATTTTGCTGGTTTTTAACTGTAAGAGTAGAGAAAACCACACGCGTAAAGCATGTGGGTTTCTCTTGAAGTGCAAATTTTACTTTCAACTGGAACTAGATATCCTGTTTTATTTACAAACTAGCATTGCCCGCGGCTCCGCCCGCTTTATAGTAGGTTATGTTTTAGCTCTTCGAATCAACTTGAATAAAAATAAATTGTATTTTTAAAATATACTTTGCACTATCATTTGTTAGAAATTGTGTATCTATACATATAATAAAATTGTAACTAAGTCGAATCTGTACATTAAATATTTTTTGGAAAATCTTATTGATATAAACATTATTATCGATACAGAGGCCGAATCTATAGTTTTTAGAATTTTTTGTCTGTCTGTCTGTTACCGCGTCACAGAAAAACCACTGGAGGGATTTTGATGAAATTTGGCATGGTGATAGCTGCTTATCCGGTTCAACGTATAGGATACTTTTTACCGCGGGAAAATATATCATTTCTGAGAAAAAATACAAAAGCTGCAATGTAATACAAAAAAAGAGTATACTAATATGTAAAACCTAAGAATTTGGTTTTTGGTCATCTGAGCCGCGGGCAATGCTAGTTTATAAATAAAGTTGTCATTCTTATGGTCGATCCTATTCCTATACCTCTAAAATTAGTATTGACTAAGAAGCTTGATTAACTAACGAAAACTACACATCGAAGCATGTCTCTTCACACCCTTTATTTGATAGAATCAACAAGTGTTTTAATATTATAAAACAAAATTTGTTTTTTTTTTAAAAGAAAAAATAATTTATGCATACATAATTAATAATTATGTAACTATTATAAATTTAAAACTTTGTTAGAAAATCTCTAATTGTATTAAAAAAATGTGTTTATAAATGCTTAAGAATCAATTTTTATGTATAATATAATATTAAGTGAAACTGTAATGCAAGTACCGTCTGAGCTTGTACTTTAGTTAGAACAATCACTATATCGAGTGTACGTGATTTTTTTATTTGAAAAAAGTATATTTCCCTGGAGACCTTGAATAAACGTCCAGATTGAATGATGAACGTTAAAATGTTGTTAGAAAAAGAAAGTTATTTTATAAATATTTTAGTTTTAGTCACTTAATAAAAGAGTTAAAAGATTTTCTTTTAAGTAGTAAATATAGAAATTTTGACAAAATTTTTTTAAACATGGTTTTTTCTCTCAATTTTTAAAAAAATTTTTTGCTATATTAAAACTATTTAATTATAACTCTATCCTCAAAAAAGGTTTATTGGACGTTTTTAATATATGAAATGATTGAAAAATTTAAAATTATAAATATATTTTAAATTTTACTATGAAATAAAATATTAACTTTAAAATCCGTAAAAACTTTTAAGTTTAAAAACTCGGTTTAAAAAAAATTCTTTTACAGTATAAAGACTAAAAACCTAAAATAAACTTTTCCAAAGTAAACTTACCCAAAAGCCATTGCTACGAGGTTGCTACGAGTTTACGGTGCTACGAAGATCAGTGCTACGGCACAAGTGGCGATGTAAGTTCTACGCGCGCCTTATATTGGATGGCCGGGAACGCCCCACGCACCGCCCAATGCATTGATGGGATGATTTTAATCATTTTTTCTAGTTTTTTTCCTATGAACTACCAGTTTACTTTGGTTTTTCTTGCTATTGAAAATATTTTTGTTTAATTTTTGGGATTAATAAATAGTCACGGATAGAATTTCTGTTAGAATTATATGAAATAAATACGCCATACTAAATTTGAAATAAATTTAGTATGGCATTAGTATAGAATTATAGGTAGTATATATGTACATATATTTGGTATAGTTACCTTTTTAAATAACAGTTATTTATACGGCTCATATATAGAAAACATTAGTTAATTTTGATTTTGTCCCTCTATCTGTTTGTTTAGGCTGTTTCTTTGAAAACGGTAAATTTTTACGGTTTCATAAGCAATTATGTTTAGATTAAAATAAAATAAGTAATAATCCGTGGACCAAAGGAGGGTGTATAATATTTTATTTTTTAATATAAATCTACTATCTAACTATATAATGTATACTAATAATATATATTCTTTAATAAAGCATATTACAACTTAATTTCAATGTTCGCGTTGACTAAAACTCATCATAGTCTCGTATCTCATTTAAAATTAAACTATCTTTTGAGATATTTTTTGCGGATTTATTTAGATTTTTGGTTCCCTACGTTCCGAATGCTTTACAGCAATCACGGTTCCCTACGTTCCGAATGCTTTACAGCAATCACGGTCACGGAAGAGACCATGGTCCCGTCAAAAAATCCAAAAAGATAGTTTTAATTAAAATGTCAAATATTCGCGTAAATATAAGAAAGTCTCTTAAGTCCGTCAGAAATAGGTCTATCGAAAAAAAATTGAAATGGGAAATTTATATCTTGCACGTGTTAATATTATTATTTACTTATTTGTAATAAAATTTATATTAATATGTTGTTCGCAGAATTCGACAATCGCATGTGTAGTATAATCAATCATTTCATTGGTCGTAAAGCAGTTTGACTCCATATAAAACTCATTCTCTTATAATATTTTTGATGTTCATTCTTCATTTAATAAATATGGGGCAGTAGATTAATAATTAATCGATTTATGATATAAGCTTAGATGTTTAATTCCAGAATCTCCTTTTACGACCTGTAAAATTTTAATTTAAAACAGGTGATATTAATTTTATCAAAGAGGTTCATGTTTGGGCCTAGTTTATACGAAAAAAAGTAATGACAGAAAAAAAATATTTTACGTGAAACCAACATCACAATATAATTTATTCATAAAATCTAAAATTTTATCCTCGAAATATGAAAAAATATTTCTTGAAGTATGTGTATGTATGTATGGATATATGTATGTAATATGTATGTATTTATGTAAATATGTATGAATGTAAATATGTATGAATGTATCTATGTACGTATGTATGTATGTTTGTATATGTATATATTTATATTATAATTGATGTTTCTAGTTTGTACTTACACCGCACCTCCTTATTATTTTATATTTTCTCACGCTTGAGGGTTTCTGGTAGAGATCTCTTAAAGAGATAAGTCATCCTTTGTACACATGGTATCTGTTTTCACTTGTATGGTTTATTTCTGGTACATAAATAAAAAAATGTCAAAACAAGCTAAAGTGATGTTATATAAAATAAAACGGAAGCTCACCTAAAATATTTAATATCAGAATTGATTGATGATTGCAAGACATATTGTTAAAATATATTATTTCTAACAAAACCCTATCTATGTTCTTTCGGGCCAGTCTATTTTAATAGGGATTTTTAAAACTAAAACTAAGGCAGCTTTAAAATTAAAACTGATTTTTTATGTAATAAATGACGCTAATTTTATTATAATATGTTGTGAATGCTATACATATAATAAAATTCTAAAACGAATCTGTACAATTTTTTTTTCTAATCTTACTTAAAAGGTCATCATTATCGATAGAGAGACTGAATCAATAGTTTTTAGAATTTTTGTCTGTTGTCTGTCTGTCTGTCTGTCTGGGAACACATCACGAGAAACTCACTGAACAGATTTGGATGAAATTTGGTATGATGATAGCTGTTTGGTTATCCGGGTCAATATATAGGATACTTTTTACTGTAGGCAAATATCTTATTTCTGAGAAATTTATACTAACCGTTAAAACGTACTAGGGACGAACCCGAGCGGAGCGAGCGTGAGTCGCTAGTCTAGTAATATAAGGCGAAAAATGTGTTTAGCTACGTCGTATTTACTATAGTATATGATATTTCTATACTTTATTTTTCTATTGGCGATCGTGTTTGTAGAAGAAAGAAGGAAAAAACCACACTATTTATTTATAACTGGCTTACATTTATATATAAAATCAATTTTTTTTTACATATTTTTGTTTTTACTTTTTCATACTTTCATATGTTTTTGTCACTCAAAATGATGTAAAATACTTTTGTTATAGTAGGGGAGCCCAAGAGGGGATTTTCTGTAGTTACTCGAGCGCGGCAGATTAACATAAAAGAGGTTACCTTGCACTCTATTGAGTACTTTCACCATAATATAAGTCTTCTATATAAAGGGGCGCATCTAGGGAAGCCGATTAAAATATTTAAAAAATGTTTTGATAAGGTAGAAATACTTGAAACCGTCAGATTAAGGTGTGGTAGGCTAGTCACATCCTGAAAAGTGTCCAATTCAATAATCTGCCGATTTGCGCAAGCCGAAGAGGCAAAAATCGACTATAAAGTTTATGATGATTTTTGCCTCTTAGGCTTGTGCAAATCGGCAGATTATTAAATTGGACACTTTTCAGGATGTGACTAGCCTACCACACCTTAATCTGACGGTTTCAAGTATTTTTACCTTATCAAAACATTTTTTAAATATTTTAATCGGCTTCCCTAGACGCGCCCCTTTATATAGAAGACTTATATTGTGGTGAAAGTACTCAATAGAGTGCAAGGTAACCTCTTTTATGTTAATCTGCCGCGCTCGAGTAACTACAGAAAATCCCCTCTTGGGCTCCCCTACTATTATATCCTTGATAAGATAATGTACGTATAAATTGATGCGAAACTTTTTCATTGTAAATACCTCCAAAAGGCTTTATGTACAAAATGGGTAAGTATGTAAGCTTATACTAAAAGTTGTCGAAAATAAAAGCTTATTAAATTCAATAACAATCTAGTTTTATTAATGCAATAATTATATAAATGTAAAATTTATTATAAATGTTTCTTGAACGCTGAAACGGCTGGATGGATTTGGATGAATTTTAGTACACAGATAAACTATGAGCTGTATTAGTACATAGGCTACTATTAGTAATAGGATTTGTCGACAGATGGCACTATTAGTACATAATATTAAAAATACAAAATGTCTTGAGACATACCCGACGAAAGCAAAGATAAGTCGTTAGTTGTTAATATTTAAGACTAGCGACTCACCCTCGGGTTCGTCTCTACTTACGTTTTAACGTTTAGTATAGATTTCTCAGAGATGAAATATATTTGCAGTAAAAAGTATCCTATGTGTTGACCGAATAACCAGTTTTTATCATACCAAATTTCATCGAAATGACTCTATTGGTTTTTCCGTGATGCAATCACAGACAGACAGACAAAAATTCTAAAACTTATAGATTCGGCCTCTGTATCGATAATAATATCTATTTCAATAAGATTTTTCAGATTCAAAAAATATTTAATGTACAAATTCGGCTCAGTTAGAATTTTATTATATGTATAGATAATTAAATTAAATTATTAAAACAAATACAAATCACGGACCTCAAGCGAGCTATCCAATAAAGTGTAAATAATACGGCATGATTGCACGAAGTCAATTCTGTCTGCTCCTGACACCCATTTGTTCTCATTTGCACTCATTTTGAAGCAACCTTTGCTATTTGTAGGGATTCGTTGATTTCCCTAGCTATATTTACGTTACTGCTACTTACATTTATTCACTGCTTCGGTGGTGTAGTGGCTAGCATGTACGGCTGCACACTCGGAGGTCCTGGGTTCGAGTCCCGGGTCGGGCCAAGTTTAGTTATTGACTCTTTCTGTATAGTAAGTCTCAGTAGCAGCCCGGAGTTGGGAAGTTGGCGGTGTTTCACCCCCGTGCCTCGGAGAGCACGTAAAGCCGTCGGTCCTGCGCCTTAACTCTCACTGGTCGTGTCTCGTGTCGAACCACCGGAGTATGAGAGTGACAGGAATAGAGAGTGCACGTTGTGTCTCCGCGTACACTTGTGCACTATAATATCTCCTGCGCAGTTGGCTAGTCTCAATGAGATTGGCCGCCGTGGCCGGAATCGGCTAGGAGAACATCATAATCATCACTTACGAGTATATTTACATGTGGCTTAGATAGCAGATGACGTAGCCT
The DNA here is from genome assembly GCA_947093115.1 of Brenthis daphne. Taxonomy (NCBI): domain Eukaryota; kingdom Metazoa; phylum Arthropoda; class Insecta; order Lepidoptera; family Nymphalidae; genus Brenthis; species Brenthis daphne. The sequence goes on from OX352473.1 coordinate 607,779, forward strand.
GTTCTAATACGTTTTATAAGATAAATCATCAGTGTATTTATTCTGTAGAGTCAGATTATAGAGAAATTAGATATATTTATATGGATAATTTTTAGTGTCCGACCGAAGCTTCGGCTTCGGCTTCGGCCACCTTCGGCCAAAAAATCCACCTTCGGCGAAACATTCGGCTTCGGCCCAAAACCCGGCCGAAGCCGAAGGTTTCGCCGAAGGTCCGAGCGACCCTCGAGATTGAACGAACTGTTACGAAAGTCATGAGGCGGCGGGGAGTCACTGTCAAAATATCACATTGCATGCATCAAAACAAGTTCGTACGTGTAATTAAACGAGTGTTTTGTTTTGAATTTGTGTTTATCAATTAAATTGTGATACATTAGTAATGATTACATTTACAAGTGAACTAGTGGAAAGGACAATACTAACGTAAGTATTAAATTGTTTAGTAAAAAACCAATAGGTACCTACTTTGTATACGGTAGTTATTATTAGTTAATAGAAAATTTCTATTAGAAATGAAATAAATGATATATTTCAGTAAATGAATGAATTAGGATACGTTATGTTTTTCTCATTAATATTTTGAGTTTTTATTTTAGAACTTAATATCTGTTCTAACTTCTAGTGTATAGTAGGTAGGTATTTACTACATGTATATATTTACTACACTTAAATAGTTAGGTACTTACATACGGGATATCCTCCGTGTTTAGGGCTTTGGATGAGCTGATATTTAACAAAGGTATTGGATTTGTATGTTATACTCTCATAATTATTTCTTTTTCTATTGGATATAGTTTGTTAGAAAAAGTTTAATTTGTTGTTAGAATTCATTTCATAGTTCCAAATTAATAAATTGGATTTATAATTTGAAATTACCTATATAAAGACTAGGTAGGTACCTAGGTATTTACTGTTTGAGTTTTAATTTATTGTCGTATTCATATTGTATATGTAGTGTTTGTTTATTTTATTTATTAGTCTAGTTTTGGTCTAGTCGAGTAAAACAAAGACTGATTGGTCTAATTGTAATTTGTGAATTACATAATAAAGAAATGATTATTTTTTACCAGTAGGTAAATCACAAAATCACAAACTTTTATTTATCTCTAAACCAACCATCTCTATGATATATCATCAACTTCTATATGAGACAGTCAATATAAACCTTCAATATTGAGGTTATTTGAGGTATTGATACAAAATTAATTACTGAGTGCTGAGAGAATATAAACCTTCGGCTTTGGCTTCGGCTTCGGCCGAAGGTTGTGGCGATAGCCGATTAATCGGCTTCGGCTTCGGCTTCGGCCAAAAATAGACCTTCGGTCGGACACTAACAATTTTAAATAAAACTATCTTTTCGATTTTTTACTCGGATTTATTTTGATTTTTGGTTCCCAAATCCTCTATACATTGGATATTTTTTGGAAAATCTTATTGAAATAAACATTTTTATCGATATATAGTCCGAATTTATAGTTTTTCGAATTTTTGTCTATCTGTCTGTCTGTTACCGCATCACAGAAAAACGACTTGAAGGATTTTGATGAAATTTGGTATGGTGATAGCTGGTTATCCGGGTCAACATATAGGATACTTTTTACCGCGAGAAAATGTCTCATTGCTGAGAAAAAAATACAAAAACTGCATTGTAAGAGTATACTAATATCTAAAACCTAAGAATTTGGTTTTTGGTAATCTGAATAATGCTAGTATATTATATAATATTGAATAACCTTAACTAATATATTTCTGATGGAATATGCTTTGTAATTTGGCTTTCTTTACATTTCTTATATGTATTCAAATAATCTGACATATTTCAGGCAGGTAAAATAACGTTTAAGATGAGAAAACGCGGGGTACAAAATGAAATCAATCTAGTTCGAGTCGGTTTCGAGCACCGAGGGTTCCGTATCAAGACAATTTAATTATGATATGAGTTTATCAAAAAATAGTCCCGGCTTATTTCCACTTGTCTAATTTATACATCCTAAGGTTTTTAGCGTGTTATTTAAAGCCTACGTTCCAAAATATAAAAGCTACAAAATGCAAAGATGAAATTGAACTTGCACACAAAAAACGAACTACTCAGTTATATATGTAATATTTATTTATTTTATTTTCATACTAAATATATATATATATATATATATATATATATATATATATATAATAAATGATGATGATATTTTATAATATTTTATTCATACGAGTATGTGAATGATATTCCTTTTATGTATAGCAATGTGAACTGTATATAATGTTGCCAAAGAAATAGAGGTAAAGTTAAAAAAATTCAGGTATCCATACTTACTAATATTATAAATGTGAAAGTGTGTTTGTTTGTTTGTCATTTTTCCGCGTCAAAACAGAGTGACGGATTGGCGTGATTTTTTGTGTGGTGGTAGTTGGAGGGCTGGAGAGTGACAGGTTACATTTTACCGCGGGAGATTATCTCATTCCTAAAATTTCTAATGCATACAATACAGCCCAAAAAAATATTTGTGATCAGAATTATTTGAAAATTGGTATTATTAATGCTCTTCAATACAATTAAATACGTGTTTTAGAATTTTTCAAAATTCATCCCATAAGGGGGTAAAATGTGGATGAAATTTTGTATGAAACAAACCTTTTTAGAGTTTTTTTGTAGTTTTAGCGCGTGCGAAGCCGCGGGTACAAAATTCATGTAAACGAAATCATATGCGAAAAGCCTTTAATAAATAATCCTACGTTTGCTTTTGAATATAAATTACAGAACGAGAATGTCGGGCGGTACTCGTAGTGCAAACTCGAAAACTAATTAGTCTGTTTGTCCACCAAATAAGTGTGCGATGTGAATATTTTTGTAATTTAATGCACTACAGCGGACCTAATGCATAGTAATCATGGCTTTTAAATTTTAAATTAACTCACTTTTTTATAATACAATAAGATTTTACTTGAAATTTGTAATTTTATAAGCATTTCTGAACTTTTCATTATTGTTAAAGGTTATTTTATTATAGTGTTTTTATAGCTTCGAAGGTGGAAGAATTAAAAAAAAAACGAATTTAAAATTTATTCTTATTATTAATGACCATAATTATTTAGAAATATATAATAATTATAAGCTATAAAGAATTCAAAACGTCGAGAACTAAAAATCAAAATAAATCCACGAAAAAATCTCAAAAAAATATTTAATTAAAGTGTTATTTAAAATGTCAAATATTCATGTTATTCTGAGTGTGTATATTTTTTTATTTACAATAAAGAAAATTACAAATATACTTAATTATATATACAAAACAATTAATTGTATATAAAAAAGTGTGTATTGTGTCAAATACACACAAAAAATACACTAAAACTATGAAATAGGTTAAGAATACTGCCCATTAGATAAAACGAAACCACAACTTGGGGCGTTCCATGCAATACTACAGTATCCGCTGAACCGATTTAGATTGTAAAAAAATTGTTCTCCTGACCGATTTCGGCCACGGCGGTCAATCTCATTGAGACTATCCAACTGCGCAGGAGATATTATAGTTCACAAGTGTACGCGCAGACACAACGTGCACTCTCTATTCCTGTCACTCTCATACTCCGGTGGGACGACTACTCGACACGACCAGTGAGAGTTAAGGCGCAGGGCCGACGGCTTTACGTGCTCTCCGAGGCACGAGGGTGAAACACCGCCAACTTCCCAACTCCGGGCTGTTACTGAGGCTTACTTCTACAGAAAGACTCAATAGCTAAACTTGGCCCGATCCGGGACTCGAACCCAGGACCTCTAGGTGTGCAGCCGTACATGCTAGCCACTACACCACCGAGGCAGTTAATATTATACCATATTATAGGCATAATGAGTACGTATATACATATATTTACTCATATGTAATATTTATTCCACACTAACCGGTAAAAAGTACCACCATAACAAACCATCAAAGTATGTACTTATCGTAGTCCATAACAAAATCTATTAACTATTTAATTATACGTAACATCATACTAATCCTGTTACAAAATGATACAACCACTCCACATGTCAAAAGCCATTAGAGCTGAAACGATTATCTTGACAACATTATCATGATTAGTATGACGCATATTACAATTTTCTTTAACTAACTGACTGCGGTACGCGACGTAGAGGCACACCTGTGGATTTGGATAAGATGATATTTTATAATCGCTAAGTAAAGTTCAAATGTATGAAAATAGCTACGTAAATGGAAAGAAAAGAAACTTGTCGAACGGAGTTAAAGAGGGTTTTGGAGATTAAGTACTTATATACCTTTTTTTAATGTTAGGAAATGCATTTATGGATGCCACCTGTATATACAGGAAGGTTATGAGGGGCTCACCGGCTATAAAAGCCAGTACTACCCACTGAAATAAAACAGAACTTCACCCGTCTCAATAGGGCGTCGTAGGATCGCTTACGCACTCAACCACGACGGCAGGCCTGCCGAAGAAGACCACACGACCAAGGGGTTGCTCCAAGGTCCACTCTGCTATCAGAGAAGTACCAGGAGCAACCCGCATGGTCCACCGCCCTCCGAAGAGGGCCACCTCCCTGTGCGTTTCTTGGCTTCGCGCCCAGCTGGATTGCCGGGCACTACTGAGCCCCCCCACCATGACAAGGTGAACGCACGTTGGGAGAGGGGGGAGGGGGGAGGGGAGGTTGTACTTTTTATACCTACTTTTACACTGTACAAGTTTATAATAATTAAAAAAAAACAGTCTAGTAGATTCAGACAACACAGACTGTGACAAATAAACAGACCGACAGATAAACATGTATGGCCTCCTTATTTTTATGGAGTCTTAAATTTCTTTCGTCAATTTTTTTGCCCTAAAAAGACTGATTAAAGAAATAGCTGACGTAGCCATCGTAGTCTATTTTCGAAGTAGGTACTTGGTAGTGACGTCAACAACGTTCCGCAAAAAAAAAATCTATAAACTATGTAATTTTAAATGTCCATGTTGTTTTATTCTCTTGGCATAATTATACAGATAACGGTTTTTTCTAAGTTATGAATATCGAATACCCTTTCTTCGTCGGAAGCATCACTAGATGCCTATCAGTAGGTACCTACCTATGTATATTTTTATTTCACGTAGTGAGAAAAATATACTCGACTAGTATTGCCCGCGGCTCCGCCCGCGTTCAGATGATCAAAAACCAAATTTTTAGGTTTTACATATTAGTATACTCTTACATTGCAGTTTTTGTTTTTTTTTCTCAGAAATGAGACATTTTCTCACGGTAAAGAGTAGCCTATATTTTGACCCGGATAACCAGCTATAACCATACCAAATTTCATCAAAATCCATCCAGTAGTTTTTCTGTGATGGGTTAACAGACAGACAAACAGATAAAAATTCTAAAAACAACAGATTCTCGTATCGATAATAATGTTTATTTCAATAAGATTTTCCAAAAAATATTTAATGTACAGATTCGGCTTAGTTACAATTTTGTTATATGTATAGATAGTATTGCTGAGAAGTCTGTTGTATAAGCTAGTATGTGATATATTCGCATTCCACGCATCATACATGTTATTTTCACCGAGAATTGCAATAAAGTCAGTTAAACCTTCCAACGTAATATTCAATATGAAATGCACTCTAGAAATATGTATCCAATATCGCACTTATTTGTAATAATATCTGTTTTCAAAACTTATTATTGGAACAAAACGTTATATGCTGGCTCTATCTAGTTGGCAAAAGGTCGCGGGTTCGAATATTGCGTAGAAAATACTGTGTGTACATAGTTCAGATGTTTATTCTAGTGTTATTAAAGCTCCATTTTACAATTTTTTTTGTTACTGGATATAAATTTAGTTAGTTATCTTAACAACTAAACAGGCACTCATTTTTGCTAGTTTCCTCGCTCACAATAATGTTTCAGTGAATTTAAAACTTTACACTTTTTTTTAAATATGTTTCATTAAGACAAATGGACATTTTTGCAAGTAGTGATGATCTATAATATATAAAACTCAAAAGAAAATTACTTATAGATAGATATTATAGATAGAAATAGAACTTAGTATTGAAAATCTCTTTGTATACAATATTTTATTCCCACATACGAGTACATACGTGAGTTGTCTGGAAGAGAATTCTTTTAGAGCAGGTCATCTTTGTCGACGTCACTTTTTATGTTTTTGTTTTGTTTCAATTGTTTAGTGCAATAAATGATTAAAATTTTCTAGTTATATTGAAATCAATGCCTTTTATAACTAAAAAAAAACAATTTAAATGCAAAGTTTGAATTTACTGCAATATTTTAATAACTAGCGATTCACCTTCGCTGGCCTCGAGTTCGTCTTGGTACGTTTTAACGGTTAATATAGATTCCTCAGAGATGAGATATATTCACGCAGTAAAAAGTAACTTATATGTTGACCCAGATAGCCAGCTATCACCATACAGTCTGTCCAGTGGTTTTCTCGTGATACGTTCCCAGACAGACAGACAGACAAACAAAAATTCTAAAAATTATAGTTTCGGTCTCTTTATCGATAATAATGACTATTTCAATAAGATTTTCCAAAAAATATTTAATGTACAGATTCGACTCATAATTATATTATATGTATAGATTGATATATTATTACAGAAATACATTATTGGAAATACGCAGATGGCGGACCATCAATATTGTGACAGATATATTGGTTTTGATAAACATATATATGGTGTTTTATAACTGATTTTAGTCCTCCAAGAAGAAATACTGGCCTGCCCTCTTCTGGTCTATGTCTTTAACCGAAGCATGCACGAAGATATGACGTATAGTATAGATGACCCTTCATTTTACACCAAAAGAAGATAAAATGTACATAATAGTTGAAAAATGTACAAGATGATGAATTTGCTCCATTTGATGATGTATAGGGAATTGTAAAATATAATATTTGAATTAATTTAAATTTAGCCATGTTACAATTGAAACAATATATATATTATCTATGCAAAAGAAATATAAGTCTATCAAGAATCTATTAAAATTCCTTTTGAATGTTACGCCACTAATTTTGGTAGTAAACGATGAGTTGATACGGCTTCCATTACTACATCCCGAAATTTCTCAAACTTTTTCTTAAACAACATTTAAAAGTTAACTTTGATTCTGCCACAACTTTGTTACTACGTAACGTCTGTTCGTATGACGAACTGACGACTAAATAATATTTATTCTTATATTTTGCATAATATATATATATATATATATATATATATATATATATATATATATATATTATATATATATATATATATATATATAAATGAGCAAATACAAAACAGTTAAGTACCTAGTTATGGTTACACCTCGTCCATCCACTCTAGATCCGCCGGCCGAGTATGTATTTAGACATTAAAGAAGCCTCAAATCGGCTACATGTCTCACACTTAGTTTTATTTTTTTTCCTTAATTTAATTTTAAGTTAGTATAAATAGTTTTCAAAACGCTCCGAAACCAAAAGTACCTTCTTCTCCTCTGTTTGTCAACCGATTCTCTTTTTTTTTTGTTTTGTAGCTATTGACGAGCATTAGTAATATAGTATAGTATTATATGATCTGTGGTATATTATCAATAAAAACATATTTATGGTCGAATTTCGACAACTTATAAGTTATATAGGTACTTAAATATAGCGAATGCTAGTAATAATGATAAAACAATTAGAAAATTATATCAATTCGTTCACTTAATATTTGTACTTTTAATTTATTGTTGACTAGCGACTCACCCTCGCTCTGCTCGGGTTCATCCCTACGTTTTAACGTTTTGTATAGTCTACATTTCTTAGAGATGAGATTACGTTACGTTTTAACTGTTAGTACAGATTTCACAGAGATGAGAATTAAGATATAATATATTTCCAGCAGTAAAAATTATCCTATATGTTGACCCGGATCTTTCAACATACTAAATTTCATCAAAATATGTCTAATCGTTTTTTCTTGATACGGTCACAGAAAAACAGACAGATAGACAGACGAAAATTCTAAAAACTATGGATTTGGCCTCTGTATCGATAATAATGACTATTTTAATAAGATTTTCCAAAAAATATTTAATGTACAGATTCGTCTCAGAATTTTATTATATGTATAGTTTTGTCGTGATGCGGTCACAGACAGACAGACGAAAATATTAAATACGATTAGATTTGTCCTTTGTACCGATAATAATGATTATAGATTTAACAAAAAATATTCAATGCTTATTTACTTGCTTAGCTCGGGTGCGTCCCTAGATACGTTTTAAGTTACTCCTTATAACATCAGTTATCTGCCAGTGAAATTCCGTCAAAATCAGTCCAGCCGTTTCGGAGATTAGCCAGAACAAACACACAGACAAAAAAATTTCAAAATTGTATTTTTCTTTTAAGTAGGTACAATATTTTGACATTAGAAATAGATACTTCAATATTATTTATTATTTTTATAAAATCTTGGTTATTTAATACCTACGATTCGAAGATAAATAACCAATTATTATTATTAATTTCTTTTTTACGATATTGTCAAAGCCAGAGGGTTTTTATTTGATTTGATTAGCGCGATAGGCAGACGAGCATGTCGAACTAAGTTGTACAGGTAAAAGTCACTATTTAATCTATGTGGATATTTTTCAATTATAATATATTCAATCCTATAATGGATACTGCTTAAAAAGCATAGAACAAAGAGTCTGCATATGATAAAGTAATTAGAAAGCACCTGACTGATGTTAGTTTTGAAAACGGCCGCTAAGAAAATGTGGTCACCACAGAATCAGTCATTCATTTTTCAACAGATTTCGGCACAAAACTCTGGTATGTTTGGTTTGTCTTTACGTGTACTAAGAGATAAGAGAGGCAGTGTTTTGTTTTAATTCTCTGAACGAACTGGACTTTCACTTGTGGTGTACAAAGAAAGAGAGAATTTTCTCAGAAAAATTCTTCGAGTTTAATTATGAAGTAGATAATATTTCTACATGTATATACTAGCGACTCGTCGTCCCTAGCTTACTTCTCAATACAAACTTTCATCCCCATTTTCACCTCCTTGATGGATGATTTCCGGAATAAAAAGTATCCTATATCCTTCCCAGGGTCTCAAACTATCTTCTTACCAAATTTTATCTAAATCCGTTCAGTAGATCCAGAGATTACCCCGTACAACGTCACAAACTCACAAACTTTACCTCTTTATAAATTTAGTATAGATTTTAAAAGAATATAAGGTTTTCAGAGAGCAGAACCCAAAGTTATTAATTTCCATATAAACAATATTATTATAATACTTCATCGCACGCATTTTTAAACAAAAATATTCAGATCACGGCGAATAGTTTACTTAGAATGTGTATAACAATGAATGATGATGAGTGCTAAATATTTATGATGTTAAGTTAAACGGTGGATATAGTCCTTGAGCTATGTAAACAGTTTATAACTATACTCTTTGTATGTAAAGCTATTATTTCTCATTTTTTTATGATAAGTTTATGCCTCACTAGCGGAAAAAACTGCTAAAACTAATCCAGCGGAACCACAGATCCTTTTTTTTAAATATGCTTAATTAGAACTTGCCATTACTCTCCAGCTCATAAAGACGTTTAATATTAATTTCTCATCTCTAATAAATTTTAAAATATGCTCGTAGTTCAGACTATATTACTATAAAACATAGATGGGACTAATATTATTACTATATTATTATTACTATTTCACATTCTTAGTAATATTATAAATATATGTGTTCTTTTTTTCATGCAGCAACAAAGTAACGAATCGATGAAAAAAAAAATATTTACCAAAAAGTTCCATATAGTATCAACCTTTTTTTTTTTTTAACGTTGGGAAATGCATTTACGCACGACGTGTGGGACTCACCGGCGTAATACAGCCAGTACTACCCACTAAAACCCAACAAAATCTTCCCCCGTCTTAATGGGGCGTCGCAGGATCGCTTACGCATTCAACTACGACGCCCCGACGGCAGGTCTGCCGAAGCAGACCACCACAACCATGGGGTTGCTCCAAGGTCCACTCTGCTGTCAGAGAAGTATCAGGAGCAACCCGCATGATACACAGCCCCCCGAAGAGGGCCACCGAAGTGGGAAACCTCCCTGTGCGTTTCTTAGCTTCGCGCCCGGTTGGATTGCCGGGCACTACTGAGCCCCCCCACCACGACAAGGTGAACGCACGTTGGGGGGGATATGGTATCAACCTACTTTAGTGATTTCCAAACGTCATACTTATTAGTATAAGGTACCTACTAGCGACAGAGGCAGTGGAAGCCCAGTTGTAACACGATCACTTGGGAAACCCAGTGAAGCAAGTTCAAATCCCGGGTCTCGTACCTCTGACATTTTCATGTGCGAATCAATTCCAACATGATGACCACTTGTCTTACGGTAAAGGAAAACATCGTGAGGAAGCCTGCATGTCTGAGAGAATCTAGCAAGTTTTCGAAATACATGTGCAGTCCGCCAACACGCAGTTGGCCAGCGTGGTGGGCTACGGCCTGATACCCCTCGTATTGAAGGAAGGCCCGTGCCCAGCAGTGGGACGTTAAAAAGGGCTGAATACAACACTAGCGACTATGTTACATATTTTTTTAAGTTTTTCTCCAACAGTATACTATTTAAAAGCTAAATAAAGACGCTATTTTCTACCTAACAAGTACTTTTATATAGGTATCTAATATAAAATGAAAATAAAGTAGGAAAAATATTGTCACTTACACTTAATGAAATAAAAATTTTAATTGAAAATTATATTTATTTTAAAATAACAGATCCTCTTACTGAATGTTTCTAGCTTATTTTCAATTTATCTCAAAGGATGAAGTCATTACGTACTTAATCATGAATTGTAATAGCATTACATAGGTATTATATTCTAGACTAGTGGCCTTTCCCTGGGTTTTACTATGGACTATATACCTAATGGGATCGTATGTAATCTATACCTACATATAATAAAATTGTAACTAAGCCGAATCTGTATATTAAATATTTTTTGGAAAATCTTATTGAAATAAACATTATTATCGATACAGAGGTCGAATCTATACTTTGTAGAATTTTTGTCTGTCTGTCTGTTACCGCATCAAAGAAAAACTGCTGGAGGGATTTTGATGAAATTTGGTATGGTGATAGCTATGTATCCGGGTCAACATATAGGATACTTTTTACCACGGGAAAATATCTCATTTCTGAGAAAAAATACAAAAACTGCAATGTATACTAATATGTAAAACCTAAGAATTTGGTTTTTGGCCATCTGAACTCGGGCGGAGCCGCGGGCAATGCTTGTGTATAGTATAAATTAGCGTCCGGCAACCCAGCTGGGTGCTAAGTAGTTTATTTATTATTTTATTGCTTCAGTGCTCCTTCAATTATATTATGACTAAGTAAAAATATAAAAAAAATCGTATACATTGCGAGAAAGAATTTCTGTACTGTTCATAAAGATATAAGAAACTAATACGCTCTTTAAGTTTCATTTTATAAGACTAAGTAAAAAGATAAAATATAGGTATACATTTCGAGCAACAATTTCTGAACTTTTTATAAAGATATTATAAGCAAATACTTTTTCGCTGATCTTTTTTCTATAATATATAGTTAAATAAAAAATATATGTTGGGACATTAACACACAGCACCAATCCAGCACCATCTAGTTCCATGGTACGCTACGAGGCTTGTGTTATGGATACCAGATAGTTGGTGCATTACACTATAATTACATACATATTATAAATATAAACACCCATGACTGGAGTACAAACATTCGTGCTCATCACACAAATGAATACCCCCAGCGGGATTCGAACCCGCGACCGCTGGCGCAGCAAGTAGGGTCACTACAAATTGAGCCAAACGTGTCGTCAAATTATTTACATTTATTATTATAAAATGCAGTAGATAACCCATTGGTAATAGTTAGTAATCATCTGCCTGAAAAAAATCTAAAAGTCGGCCAACCTGCTTATGGTCGGTGTGGAAGTGATGGGAGGGAGAGAACTTGTACAATAATGTAATAAAAAACTACAAATATATTAAAAAAAATGGTATAATTACTATAAAATTGAAATAAAAAACATCATAAATTTCACACCGGTTTCTAGCAATCCAGTCATGGTACTCCGAAACTCGAGTGTATAACGTGGTTAAATCAAAATTCTTTCCACTTACAACGCCAACTAACAAATCTCTATTTGGCTCTTCGGCAGGATCCAAAGTATTTTTACACGCTAATGGACCTCCAGAATCTCCTCTAGACACATCAGCCAGAGAAGAATCAGAACAAACGAAAGTATTCATATTCATTTCCCATATAGTTGAACAACGCCATTTTGACAGTACGTTAATTCGCGCCATAAGAAGTATCGGAGAAATCCTAGACTCGAGGCTGTAACCTATTCTGCCAAAACCAGCTGTTATACATGATGTATAATCTGTACTTTTTCTTGCGGTTTTTATATAATCTACATTATTTGTAAATTTCCAGTTGTCTTTAACGAAAACTAAGGCTATATCGTGTTTCGGGAAATGAAAATGTCTATGTAGGACAATTTGTTGTATTTGCCGCCATTGGTAAATAATATTGGTTTCAGTGTCGCCAGAATGAGTTAAGTCAGTACGTAGGTTGCCAGCCACTACGCGTAGCAAGTTTGGATTATTTGCATAGTAGAAATTGTGGCTTTCGAAGCAGTGTGCTGCAGTTAAAACTTTCCACTCATTTATAATACTTCCCCCACACAAGTTTTTCCAGACTATTCTATTTTCACCGATTCTTTGAATTGGTTCCTTTATAGATACTAGATACGGTACTTGCCCAGATGCCGCCGGTTCTCCATTCACTACTGTTGGTTTTACATATAACTTAGAATATTTCAGTGTTGTTATCACACGTTTGTCTGGTTCGCAATAGCTACCTAATAACAGCGTGAAAGAAAAAACTAAATTTAAAATCATTCAGAATAATATTCATTTTATAAAAACATGTCAATTACTATTCTTGACATTTTGCATGTTTTGATAGATTTTTTTTCTTTCTTTATGGATAAGTTTTTTTTTCTTCGGTTTTAGCTTTACATTATTTTTAATATAATTAAACCTAGATAACTTTTAAGTAAATAATTACAATATTCTACTCATTACAAATGTTTTATTATAAAACCCTTGTACCTACTTGTAAAATATTTTTAGTCTATTGTTATATGGATTATTTTAAACAAATAATAACAAAATAAAAATTAGAATTTGTGTATCTATTAAATTTTTTTTTTAAATTGCGTTAGAAAAGGATAAATAGGTCCCAAAACAATATTTCTTATATATTTTTTATTATGATAGGTATTTTTGGTTTTTTAACGATAAGCGTTGAATGTAAGTAATCTTTTATTTTCGTATATGTAAAAATATTCTAAATATAAATAGTATAGGTACCTATTTAATTAATAGGTACATATAAGTTGAGTTTGTGTTTGTTCGGGCTAATGTCAGAAACTACTGTAAGGCTTACAACAGAAAGAGAAAATATCGATCGATTTTGTTCGTAATTTCACTGGGTTTAAATTATTTGCGCGGAACACTAATTCTTTTTTAAAATAAAAGTAGTCTAAGTTACTCCTTATAACATCAGCTATCTGCCAGTGAAAGTCCCGTTTAAATCGGTCAAGCCGTTTTTGAGATTAGCCGGAACAAGCAGACAAACAGAGAGACAGACAAAAATTTTAAAATTATTTTTCTTTTAAGTACCGTATATACTTTCATATGTGTTTAGTAAAAAGCTGTTATTTTGACATTACAAACAGACACTTCAATGTTATTTATTTATATATATTACTAAGAAACTAAAAGACGTAAACCACAAAATTATTTTACATAAAACTAAATCAATCTATTTAAAAACTTATTTAGTTTATAATTAGCCCAATAAAATCGAGAAATCAAAGAGTCAAATGCCATCTTCAAAGGGAATGAGACGGGACAAACAACTCGTAATTAAAATATCTTGGCAATCCTTCCGGAGTAAAAGATATTATTTACTTCAAGACATTAATTATTACGTGAAAATGATTGAAGGAATAAAAGCGATGCCTAGATTTATGGGATGTTTTTTCTATATTTTTTGAATATTTGAACTACATTTGCTTAAAAGAACGATTACATTTTTTTTTTCGATAAATAGTTAAATAATTATATTTTAAAAAAATCGCCAAAACGATATAAATACCTACGTATTCGTTCACGGAATTACTTTTGAAACATCGTCAACTATCATCAGCGGTGGATTTACACTCGCGGCTAGTGCCTACTGGGCGCAAAATTTTTAGGGACGACAAAATTCGGGAGGTGAAAAAAAAAGTGTAAACTTTATCGAAACTACCCATTTTATGCGGAATTTCCATAATAGGGCGGCCTTTTTTTACTATGCCCAGGGGCGGCGCAAAGGTTAAATCCGGCCCAGACTATCAATCTATCAATCTAATTCTCAGCTAACGTCCCACTGCTAAGCACTTGGGCCCATGCCCAGCATTGATTGATTCAATGTGAGTCAATACGTAAATTCCTATAGGTATTTATCTCATTCTATTAATGTAGCTTTATTTTCCTCCCACTTTTGATATTAACATGTTGATTTGGCGGATTCAATAACAAAGTAAAATCAGTAGGCGCTTTTCAACAAAATATTTCAAATAACGACTTATACTAGCTCCGTTTGCGTGCTTTAAGGTGTATTATTTAAAAAGAACAAAAATATTAAATGTAAATTCGGGTTTTTTCTTTTTTTTCAATATATTTAAATTTACTTACCGACATTTTTATGCAATATACCTATATACTTAATTGTCATGGTTCTATACAAGAATCTTTTCAATTTGGGAGAACAAAAAACAAACACATTTTAAAATTTACAACATTTTATTAATTATATTATATAAAATGTTTAAAACATAAACTGTTTTAATAAAATATTTTGTTCGAATACTTATAATTAGGCAATACATTCATAATTCCATAGAATGAGGTTACACTTCATATGTCTCGTCAAATTCACGTTATTATTGTATTTAAATACTATTGTACAAAAATGCAAGAAATATGTCATAAACTATACAATTTCAATAAATTTAAAATTAAATTACACTTAATGAATCGCGGAAAAATCACGATTGTAATAATTAAGTTTATAAAAAAAATCGATATCCTGTCGATATCCATAGAGCGGAAAAACAAAAATCATTACGTATCAAAAATGAACTTTTATCTTTGTTCTTATTTATTATAAGTTTTTATTCAGTAATCTTGTTTTTTGGTCAAACCCAAAAAATCTAAAAAGAAATGATAAAATATACACCAAAAAAATTAAATAGACGCAAAGCTTGTTCACTTAACCAAGTAAAAAAAATTACATTGTAAAGACACTTTTGGGTTTTTAAACGCGAAAATGAAATTAATTAAAAAAAAAACATTCCACTATAATACAATTCCATATCCGTACAATACTTCCATTACACTCGTAACTATGAAACACATTATATCTCATAATAAAATCCTTTAACGCTATAAATATTATAAATAAACTACAAAATATAAGAATTCGTTGAATTCTGCCACTACCTATATATTCTTCATGACATTGAGCTTTGATATTATCAATTTAAAACTTTCTTAGATTTACGCGAATATTTTACATTTTCAATGAAACTTTTCTCTTTAGGATTTGTTCCGGGTACATTTTGTCTAAGCTTTCAATTAAAATAAAAAAAAAACCTTTAGTGCAAAAAAACCATTCTAATGAAACAAATTTAAAGTGCTTAGATGAAAGCTTATGTCACTCTGCGGTCGATAAACTATCATATATAGCTAAAATCTTTTCTATATTTTTTTACCGTTCGAAAAGGAGTAACAAACAAATTATCGCATATTTATTATTAGCATTGTCCACGGATTTCGTCCACTCTCTATTCCTGTCAATCTCATACTCCGGTGGGACTACAATTCAATATGACCAGTGAGATATCAGGTTGAGAATATCTTGACAAAAAAAAACCAATATCAATTCTCAACTCAGTACTCGAATCTAGGACCTGTAAATCTGCAACTGTACATGCTAGCCACTAGACCAAGGAGGCAGTTATATTAAAAAAAAAAACATTCTCATTTTTTATTGTTCAACGTTGACTTGTTCAAGGCGAATCATACTTTATGTCATAGAGAATATAGTGTATTTTGGATTGCACTCAACTATTATTTAGTTATAAAAGCATATTAGGCAGTACTTCATAACACTTATTTTATTAAATAATAAAATCTTTCGTACAATGAAATACAAGAGAGAGAAAAAAGAGAGAGAAAAACACTACAATTTACCTTTAAAAATTATTCTCAAACGACTTTTATATTTTATATGAATATATGAATTTCATTTCGCTTTAAGCATTGAAAAATAAATCAGCCTCAATATAACACAATTAATATTTCTTTAAAACAAATTGTATATTATATATCAAAACTTGTTTAATTAGTCTGTGCGTATGTCACAGAAATGCCTTACATAAAAGATACTATAGATAAATTCAAAATTAATAAAAAAAATATAGTTTTATTTAATATATATTTTTAAATATTTTAATTAATTTTATTCATTTTTTAATTAATTAAAATAATTAATGAAATCAATTTATTATAGCCTTTATTACTATTCAAAATCTTACATTCAATCTTGGAATGTCACTCGATTAAATTAAAAATTAAAAAAAAAACTACTTGCTACCGCTAAAAGGGAGGGTAGGAAAATATTTTCCAGTATCTATTTGGAAATTTAGTCTATACTACACTAACTCGTACAATATCATTCATTTTTCATTCAATAAATTGAATGAATGCAATCCAAAACATTCAAATATATAAAAAGATTCATTCACAATTGCTTTGCTCTTATTAAAGTTTCAACTTTCAAGTATCAATTCATTTTTAAACATATCATATACATATAAATAAAACCTCTGTTTTAACATCAAGAGGGTAGATAGAAAAAAGTTAATTTATATATATTTTTTTAGAAATTGTATCCTATTTTGAGCACTTCTTATGATAATCGTACCGAAATAAATATATATTAATAAATTAGTGCAGATATGCAATATGAATATATGCAATAATCATAGTTCGAAACGCTTGTAAGTCATATATTATATTACATTAAACAAAATTAAAAACAAAGCAGTACTTTTCAATATGATGGCATAATACATTATTTTAATACTATACATGAACTCGCAAAACTAACTTTCACATATTAGAATAAAACTGATACTTAAATAATTGAAAACGCGCAATTTTACACATCGTCATGTTATCTCGTTTACAGATAAGCAAATATAAAAGTTATAAAGAAAATTATTTGTCTTGAAGTTGTACATAGTTTGCCGGGAACAGTCCGTATGCACCCTTACACAGTCCCTGCCACCAGCCCTCGTCGATCTGAAGAATATATTAAACAGAGATTACGCTCAGGTCCATCCTTAGGTTGTCATGTACATATAAGAGAAAAAATACATAAAAAGTGACGTGTACAAAGGTGGACTTATTTTTGGAAGAGAAGAGTATATAAGTATGACACATAAATAAAACTTATATATATATATATATATATATATATATATATATATATATTATATGCAAAAACATATAAGATACATAAGAAAATTACATAAATATAAATGTACATATAAATATACACATAAACAATAAACATACATATGTATAAAGTACATAAATGCTAAACATGAAAATATATCGTTCAAAATTGAGCCAGAAAATGCTTTCAATATTGTTTTTAAGCCGTAGAAGGGCTATCGTCGTGGGACTCACCATGACAATGTTGGTGATGACGTCGTCGGGGTCGAAGGAGATCTCGTCGGGCGCGTTGGCCTGGTAGTCGTAGAGCGCGCGCGCCGTGTAGCCGTCCTCGTCGTCCGCGTCCTCCGCGCCCTCCGCCGCGTCGCCGCCCCAGCCCACCGGCGACACCACGATGGTGGGCTGCCGGCTCATCTGCGAACACACTCCACGTATTACTTCAACGATCTTTTATTTATCTAATACTAGCGACCTCACCCTCGCTTCACCCGGATTCGCCTCTAGATACGTTTCATTTTTTTTGAACGGAACCCTAATTCTTATTCTGAAATAAAAGAAGCCTAAGTTACTCCTTATAACATCAGCTATCTGCCAGTAAGTCCTGTTATAATCAGTCCAGCCGTTTCGGAGATTAGCCAGAACAAACAGACAGACAGATCGACAGACGAAAAAAATATATAGAATTTTATATACATTTAGTAAAAAGCTGTTATTTTGACAAACAGACACTTTCATTTTATTTATTTGTAAATATTATAAAAAAAGCCTTTTATTCCATGCTATTAAAATATTTTTTTACATCACAATATGCATGAACGTACATATCTGCTACAAGTGGCGTATTTTAATTTATATTTCCTCTTTTAGTAAAAAAATAATATTTATTTTAATGCCATTAATTTTGTGCACACACACACTCACACACACATGCGTGCACAAGCGCACGCACACGCGCACACACACACACACACAACAATATAATAATACTCACTTCTTCTTTCTCTTCTTTAACATCTGGTTCTCCCACGAGAGTGACATCAGGTAGATTGACCTTCGCTTCTTGAGGAGGCTGGGTCTCTGTGGACGGCACGATATCTACCTTCTCTTCTGCCTTAGCTGACACGTTTGTGTCTTTTGTGTTCGTTGTGTTCGTGCTTGTGTTTGTGCTCTCTGGTCCTTCTTTCGGTTGTTCAGGTTGATCTTTATCTTTCACTACACGTTCTTTTTCCTGGAAAAAAAAAGAAATAGATAAAGTAAATAGTATTAAATAGATTGTAAATATAGAATTAAAAAATTAAGATGTTATGATTGACAGTAATGTATTACAGATTAAATTTTGTCAAAACCTCTTCAAAATAATTACTAATCGAAAAGAATTCCAAGGTTAAATTCGAAAATTTTGTAGTAGCAAATGGAATTGATAAAACAAAAAGGAACGAGAGCTTTAGGAGCGATTTTAATTATTTTCTTGCTAAAAGCACGCAGTTGTAATAATTGAATTGAAATTAGAAAAATACTTCGCCATGCCGAACGCACACTCCTCCCTCGTCCACTGCATGGTAGTTACTGAACTAAGCGTTTAAAAAACGCTAGACTGGGCCCTTTTTAATGCGGATATCCCCACTCCGGAGGAAACTACCACAGGGAAGTGGCAGATTTACCAGCAGGCTGAGTAGGCTTGAGCCTAGTGCGGCAAATTTTAGGGGCGACGAATTTGGGAACAGAACTTTACTTTTGTCAATATATAACGTCTTTGAGACGTCTAAAACATAAGTAAATCCGCGAAATAATCCAAAAAGATAATTTTTTTTTAAATGTCAAATATTCACGTAAATCTAAGTATTACTACTCATCTTGCTTTAACTTGCCACAATATGTCACTATGAAATTTCAAACCAACCATAAAAATTTCAGACAAACCATGCTTTAGACTAAATTTCTATTATGAACAAAAGCGATTGATTACATACTGTAGTGATTTAATACTGTGGTCATGCAACTATTTTTATATACATATAAATAATCATTACCTTCTCTGATAAACTTTTGTCCAGTTGTTGTCTCTCTTGCCGTATCCTTTGTACAGATTGCAATGCTTCCTGCGAAAATTGAAACATTTTATAATAAAACATATAGTTTCTACTTTGTATAGTTGTTACCAACCTTCTAAATCTCAACATATACATACACACATAAAAAAATAAACCACACCTGTTCCTTCTCCTTGGCCATGTTCTCAATCTTGGCTCTGATGGAGCTGGGCTTGGCGCCGCCAATGCCTGGTCTCTGCTTCATATAGTTGGTACCAATCTTCTCCACCTCCACCACACACTCACAAATAAGAAAATAAAACATACCTGTTCCTTCTCCTTGGCCATGTTCTCGAACTTGGCTCTGATGGAGCTGGGCTTGGCGCCGCCAATGTCTGGCCTCTGCTTGGTGTAGTTGGTGCCAACTTTCTCAACCTCGTCGAACCTATGCGCGCACTTGTCCACTCTATCCGTCTCTATTCCGAATTTACCTCCGAAGCCCTGGAATTTAAAAATAAATAGTTATATATTTAATTATAAATTACTAGCAGACCCGGCTTCGTTCACGCTAGAACTACAAAAAAGACCGTTTTTGGCTTTATGCTATATATGTATATTTATACTAATATTATAAAGAGGCAGTTTGTTTGTTTAAACGCGCTGATCTGAGGTACTACTAATCCGATTTGAAAAATTATTTTTGACTATAGGCTATCTATCATCCCGGAAAAACGTACGGTTCCCGTGGTATAGATTTGTTTTAGTCTAAGTACGAACCCGAATCGAAGCAAGGATGAGTCGCTAGTGCACAATAATATGTTATTTAGCCGAGGTCCCGGTCAGGGAGACAGCTCACACAAACGCACCTTCTTGTGGTCGAGCTGGCTGGCGTGCGGCGCCGCGCGCTCGCGGTGCTCCCAGCCCAGCGCCGCCGCGTCCTGCCGGTCCCGCTGCACGCCGAACTTGCCGCCGAAACCGATCGCGTAATCTTCATTCAAACAAAATTTATATATTAACACGTGAAGCAAAATCTTTGTACCCCTTTTTGAAGAAAATTACGCGGACGGAGGAGTATAAAATTTCCCACACTTATCTTTTTTTTTTTATTCCAATCTGAATTAATGCTTGACTACGTTCCACCTGATGGTAAGTGGTAACGCAGTCGTTGATGGTAAGTCGCACTAATTCAGTAGCCACCTATTCACTCTTGCCTTGAACACTCCCATATTGTAATTGGACGGAAACACCGACGCAGGCAGGTTATTCCAATCCTTAGCCGCACGTATAATAAATGACGTAGCGAAACGCTTCGTGCGGACGGGTGGAATGTCCACGACATAAGGATGGAGACCAGCCGTTCGTCGGGTTGTCCGATGATGGAAAGGAGATGGGGGAATTAATTCGTGTAGTTCCTGCGCACACTCTCCGAAATGTAACCTATAGAATACACAGAGGCTGGCAACCCTACGTCGGTGATCAAGGCTTTGTAAGTTAGCTTTTACCAGCGTAGGGTCACCAATAAGCCTGTGAGCACGCCTCTCAATCGAGTCCAAGGCTGACAGATGACATTTCGCAGCACCAGCCCATATGTGGCTACAGTATTCCACACACGACCGGACTTGAGCTTTATATAAAACAAGAAGCTGTCCCGGTGTGAAATACTGTCGGACCTTAGCAAGGATGGCAACTTTCCTCGCTGCGATATTAGCCCTAAACTCGATGAACCGCGCATAGTTCATGTTGGGGGTAAAGTCCATCCCCAACAACTGCAGACGGTCAGTGTACTCCAGAGGCACATTCCGGAAAGTAGGAGTCAAGGTAAAAGGACTCCTTTTTGTGGAGAACAGGCATGCCTGCGTTTTGGTGGCGTTGAAACTCACAAGATTGGCATCGCCCCAAGTGGAGACTGCCCTGAGTGTGAGATTCAACCGCTCTACCATGGCCTCTCTTTCGGACTGAATTTGATCTCTACTGGCCCGAGGATTCGGCAGGTATCTCTCTACAACAGTGCTGTCGTCCGCGTACCCATAGATACCGGGGATGAGCAGATCGTTGATATGCAGCAGGAACAAGGTTGCAGAGAGAACAGATCCCTGAGGAACTCCTGAGTTGATCTTTAAGGGTTGTGATGAACAACCCTCAACCACAACTTTGAGTGATCGGTCGCTTAGGAAATCTTTAATCCAGACGATCAGGCCAGGAGATATACCATAGGCTGAAAGCTTGCTTAAAAGGCTAGCGTGCCAGACCCTGTCAAAGGCCTTAGAGACATCGAGGGAAACTGCAATCGCCTCCCCGCTTCGCTCAAGAGCTTCGCCCAAGGTGTGATTGGCATACACTAGAAGGTCCCCGGTCGACCGCATCCGGCGAAACCCATACTGTCGATCACTGAGGAGATCGTTCTGTTCTAGGTATGCCATAAGAAGAGTGTTCAATACACGCTCCATAATTTTGCAGAGTATGGAGGTGATTGAGATCGGGCGATAATTGGCAGGGTCAGCCCGGCTTCCTTTCTTAGGCACTGGTTGCACGTTGGCAAGCTTCCAGGATTTAGGTACTACTCCAGTCTTAAGAGAAAATTTTACTAATATAATATTATAATTAATTATAATTAAAATCTTTACTAATATAATATTATAAAGAGGTAAAGTTTCTGAGTTGGTGAGATTGTGAGTTTGTGACGTTGTAGGGGGTAATCTTTGGATCTACTGAACCGATTTAGATGAAATTTGGTAAGAAGATAGTTTGAGTACCTGGTGAGAACATAGAATACTTTTTATCCCGGAAATCACCGTATTATA
Organism: Brenthis daphne; assembly: GCA_947093115.1. Taxonomy (NCBI): domain Eukaryota; kingdom Metazoa; phylum Arthropoda; class Insecta; order Lepidoptera; family Nymphalidae; genus Brenthis; species Brenthis daphne. Next base: position 630,268 of record OX352473.1, read on the forward strand.
ATAACCGCAGCTCAACTAACACTGAATTTATCTATGGAATTCTATGGCTGTTTAATCTAATTGTACCACTGTGTGAAGTACAAGGGAATATGGGAGTATGAAGAATTATGATAGGGTATACATACTACACTTTCATATAGTAAACCAATATATAACAGTGCGTGCTTGTGTGTTTTTGTTACTCTTTCACGTTGAAATGGTTGGACGAGTTTCGATAAAATTTACTACACAGGTAGATTATGACCTGAAGTAGCACATAGGCTACATTTAGTAAAAAACTAGCGACTCACTCTCGCTTCGCTCGCGTTCGTCCCTAGCTACGTTTTAACGGTTGGTATGAAATATGCACGTATCATACATATAAACCTTCCTCTTGAATCACTCTATCTATTAAAGAAACTCGCATCAAAATCCGTTGCGTAGGTTTAAAGATCTAAGCATACATAGGGGCAGACAGACAGCGGGAAGCGACTTTGTTTTATACTATGTAGTGATATAAAAGCCATATGGGAGGCACTCGAGAAAAGAAAGGGTAAATCGCTAGTACGTTAATTGTCTTAGTATTTCAATAAATACAAAAAAAATTAGCCAACTTCAAAATAGGAGGTTAGCAATTCAGCTCTGTGTTATTATTATTATTTATCATCGCAATGTTCATTTGTCCAAGTAACCAATTTACCGAAAGAGTTTTTAATACAGAATTATTGACGTTTAAATGTCAATTTTATTTATTTATTATTGGTATCAAATACACATTTGCCTTTTAAAATTTTTATCTATTATAAATATTTATATTATGTATATAAATCTTAGAAATACAGCTTCGTTTTTAAAATAGAAGAAAAAAACTCGATACTGTAAAGTACAAAAAATATTTTTCGTTCGAATAAATAAACACTTAGGCACATATGTTATTTTGCTACATCCGCGATACGTTTTCCAATTGTAGGACCAATTTAAATAACTATTTCATATTACATCTCAAAAACAGTAAAATATATAAATAAGCAGGAAAATGCAACCCAAATATAGATATGTATGTTCAATACAAAATTATTTAACCAAATAATACCTTTCTGCGAATTATGTGTTTGTGCAGTCTCATGGTGGTCCCAGCCGGCGGCCGACGCGTCCTGTCTGTCTGTCTGAACACCGAATTTACCTCCGAAACCCACTGAATAGTCTTTTTGTGATGGATGTTTCTCAACTTGCTCCTTATGTTCCCAGCCGGCTGCGCTCTAAATGATGGATTTGGAGGATTTAATAGATTTATGCAATAGCATTTGCGGTAATATATACGTAAGAATCAAATTTCATACTTGTAAGTTTAGAAATTACGAACTCGCGCACAAGTTATCCCTAATTTAATTAAGCTTTTTAGATAAGTAGTACTTTAAAAATCCTTCTGCTCACACTTTAAATTTTTTTTGTAAAATTTAATGCTCATACCCTCAGATTTTGTTTTATTTTTAGTTTACACGTTGCCATTCAGTCAATGAATATAGAAAAAAAATTATTACTATTTTATTAAAAAAATATTACATTTTATAAAAAAAATATTAAATCTAAAAAAAAAAATACAAATCATACTCTCTTGCACGATTATCCGTCACTAAATAACAACCCCGCCTCCCACATACATATTTTTACTAAAAGAGCTTTTAGAGATATTACGACTATTAGATATATAACATACATATATAACATACCTTATCAACTCTGTCCGTCTGTACACCATATTTACCACCGAAACCCTTCGCATAGTCAGACTGGGAAGCGTGTTTCTCTACAGTGCCCACATAGTCGTGTCCCACCGCACTTGCATCCATCCTGTCCTTCTGCACACCGAACTTACCCCCAAAACCTGATATGGAATGAGGATAATTGTTATTTAATTACTTATTTGCTTTCCAAAACTTATAGCACACTTTGGAAACTTATGGACCGGAACACATATGTATAGAGCTAATACGAAAAATACTTTGTAGAAAAAAAACTAGCTAAACATCAATTAAACTGGTTGTAAATTGTAGTCTTCCCGAAGACAAAACAAAAAATTATTACAAGTCTGTAATATGGTTGGTTGGTTAGTTAATATGTTCGCTAATCTCTGGAATGGATAGTTGGATTTTGACAGGATTTTCACATAGGGATAGAATAATTGAGCGAGAGTGATATGGGCTACTTTTTATCCTGAAAAAGGGTAAAGGATGTCACAAGACAAAAGCTATATGGGATATATAAATCTATGAATTTTACAATCAATTTAATAATTAATTATTCTGAATCCGAAAGAGACAAAGACTTTAAAAACCAGGAAAATCGCACATAAAACATACACATAGACACAAAAATATAATAATGTATACCATTTACCTTGTGCATAATCTTTCTGCGAGACGTGCTTCTCAGTTTTGCCGACGTAGTCGTGTCCGACGGCAGACTTATCCATTCTATCCGCCTGTACGCCAAACTTACCACCATAACTACGTAACAACAATATCTTTCCTCATCATCATCATCATCATATATGTAAAAATCCATATACATATGTTCTCTATGGACTTCAAAACGACTGAAGCGATTTTGATGAAATTTTCACTGCGGGTGATCCTGTGTAGTTTGGTAGCGATAGGAATTTTGAATGCTGTACTGTTAAAATATCATAAATTATTTAACACTTTTAAGTAGTGATCATATTTGTCCAAATAAAAAGAGAAAGTTCATAATGCGGCTTTTATTGTAGATTTATTTAGTTTTTTTTTTTACAACGTTTCAAATACTTTACAGCAAACACGGCCACGAAAAATACTCAGGAAAAAATAAATTTTATTTAAAATATCAGATATCGAGTGAATGAATTTAATTATAAAGGCAATACCCATAGGATACGTTTAAAAGAATAGACCAGAAACTGTTCTACAAAAAAATATGTTATTTATTATACGTGGAACATTTTATACCGAACAACATTCACTTACCCGAAAGACGACTTTGGCCCTTCTTCATATTGCTTTTGTTTTGCTTGTTTGTCTGCTTCGAACACTTCCTCTCTTAATTTAGCCATACTATAATATAAACAAAATATATACATAATAGATATTTAACATACATATGTAGTATCGTGATGAGAGACGTTTAAAATATCTAACTTACTAACATTTGAAATTTCTTCATATAAGAAGAATCTGGTAGAATTAGTTAAAAAATACTATATGTTGTTATTGTTAAATATATATACTTAGATAATGATTTATGATAGCCGCTTAGACTACCCTTGAATATAGAGTACGTGACGGCTTCAGTCCCTATAAGTAAATGAGTTTAAACGCTTAATCGAATGTAAAATGTCCCTAACAAAAAGTATCAAATGAATATCTTGAGTGTGAAACCTTTTCAAAGGAAGGGGGCTGAGTAAATAATATCTATCCGAAAGATTCTAAAGATAGACAAAGCCATGCACGAAGTGTTTTGTAGAATTTGTACATTAAATATTTTTTGAAAAATCTTATTGAAATAGTCAGTATTATCGAAGCAGAGACCGGATATATAGTTTTTATAATTTTTGTCTGTCTGTGACCGCATCACGGAAAAACCACTGGAGGGATTTTGATGAAGTTTGGTATGATGATAGCTGGTTATCCGGGTCAACGTATAGGATATTTTTTACTAAGGGATAATATCTCATCTCTGAGAAATCTAGTATAAACGTTAAAACGTAAGTAGCGACAAACCCGAGCGGAGCGAGAGTAAGTCATCATAATGCGTGTTGTAAAAACATACATATACGGTTTTTTGTATTGATAACACTAATGCTCGGCAATATCTACTAAGCAAAAAAAGAACCGGTTGAGAAAGGTACTGACTTTTGTCTTTTCCCATTTATATATATATATATATATATATATATATATATATATATATATATATATGTAGATTACAAGATAAAAGGGCTGCTTTGATTTACGGTTTATCTAGTAGGTACATATAGGTAAATATTACGATTACGAAATATATTTAGATATGTATGTATACGCGTTGTATTACTAATTCATACATACAAAATTAATGTATTACAATTGAGTAAACAAATATTATTCTTAAAATGTCAAGTACTGCCAAAGTTTCGAGTTTACCATCGGCTCTTATCATCAAAAGAGAATTACGCAACCGTTGTTAGCTTCCTCACCTACGAGTACAATTCTGACATTTTATTAAATGTTAAAAGGTAAAGCCTAACGATTTAAGAAAGCTCGTAAAATATTTATATATAATTTGAATAAAATAATATTTTGGTCTGATAATTTGAGAAGAAACATCAACAATTTTTTAAAAACTAAATTAATTTTAAGCTTTCTTAAGCTTTTTCAGCGCAACTATCATTAATCCATCTCCACATCGCAAACTACTTCAGTAATTTAAATAAAAATATCGATATTTATTTTAATTAGAGTCTTATAGAGTATGCTCAACACTCATAATAAGAGACGAGGGCTTTTGTATTAAAAAAATTAAACCTCATGATTGGCTAGCACATGCACTAATCAGAAACCTTCATGAGAAATATATATAAAAGAAAGTCGGGTTACACTATTTATAACCCAAAAATGGCTGGACCAATTTTGACGATCTATGATTAGTTGGATTTATCCTCCGCCCCGAATAACAGAATATGTGTTTTTTTTAAATTTACATCTGTCTGTCTGTGACCGCATCACGAGAAAACCACTGGACACATTTTGATGAAATTTGGTGTGATGATAGCTGGTTATCCGGGTCAACATATAGGATATTTTTTACTAAGGGAAAATATCTCATCTCTGAGAAATCTCGTATAAACGTTAAAACGTAACTAGGGACGAACCCGAGCGGAGCGAGAGTGAGTCGCTAGTAAAATAATAAAAATGCAGTACGAATTCTTTTATATGAAAAAATAAAAATAAGAGATAATCGTAGAATCATTAGGTGCATATTAAATCTTAATGAGTCCTATTACGCTGGAGTTAGCATATCTGTGGTATTTTTTTGATTTAGTAGTTTTTAGTCTCTAGCTGCAAAAAAAATACATTTTTTTATCTTTAACCCGTGAAGTATCATTTGGCAAAACCTTTAATATAATATTTTAACAGCACCATATTGTTTACTGGTGACTTAACCTCGATTCACACGAGTGCGTTCTTAACTACCTTTTTCCTCGAACCCGCGACCGCTGGCACAGCAAGTAGGGTCACTACACACTGAGCCAAACGTATCGTCAAAGCCAGCCATTTTAACTTAGAGGAGTAGCAAACATACATACAAAACATTCGTATTTACATATAACAGTAGCGTAATTATTGTCATATCGTTTAAATATTCAATGCGACTCGGATACACCTACACAATTTCCTTTCAATTTATTTCGAGCTCGGTTAATGCACTTGTGTGATGCATGCATTCAATAAGTGAAAATATGTAGTATGAAAAACAGATAATGAGGAACGATATCTTTGTATTAAACATACATATTATATATTACACTAGCGATCTGCTCGTAATTTGCTTGGCTGTTTTTTACTAAAGAATTTTTTTCATAGTAGAAATACCAATGCTTAAGTTTGCTACATGAAAATAATAATGGCTAAAATGTACAGCTGTAGATCTGACGGTTCGGGGTTGGAATCGCAGATCTGGCTTAGAAAAGTTATTGAGGTATCCTTTCAAGAAATCCTCAGTAGCCTGAGATTGGGAATATGACAATGTTATTGCTCCGCGCCTCTGAGAACATAGGAAACTGTAGGTCTTGATCCTGATCCCCCTCTTTTTGAGTCAGAGAATGAATAATACCCGCGTAATATTAGTAAATTGTATAAACTCATTAGGGATATCATAATTTACAAATGAATCCAATATTAGCAAAATCCGATGAGTTCGGTGTGTAACCACCCTTACGTCGAGAGAAAACTATCTTAATTAATACCAAGCCTCGCGTGTAGAAATATCATGTACATTATACAATACATTAAGATTTGAAAATGGCTACCAATTGTTAACATAAATTGTTAATGATTACAAGCAATTTTCCTCTGTAACATATGAAAAGGAGTCTATGACACATTTCAGCCATACAGATTTTTGTGTATAAAGTAAAGATAACTTATCACCTAAATTACCATGTGAACTTTCTATTGTATTTTAATCACATTATTATTACAAATACAGAAATTTGTATGTATGTATATGTTTGTTCTTTCACACTAAAATGGCTGGGCAGATTTGGATAAAATTTACCACACAGATAGACTATGAACTGGAGTAACGCATAGGTCCTATTAAGCAACTATGGACGCACTCGAGCAAAGCGAGGTGGACACAGTAGTATTGTCAAACAGAAAATAACAGTATATATTGCACTCACTCAATAGCCTCAACATGTCTCCCACCAGGGCCCCATCTCTGCTCCTGTTCAGTCACATCGTTAACAAAGTCAGGGTCCGTCTCCCAGTCGTCAGCCTCCGCCGGCGCTGGAGCCGTCACGTCTGTCGCTGCTTTCCACATCTATATATTTTGTACAATTTAAAAACACTTTTTCACTTATCATGTTAAAATTATAAAAAAAACATATGTAATTTAATCTATAATAGGTATATAATAAGTAAGTTTTTAACAAAATTTGTTAGAAATGTTACATGATAATCTGATTTAAAATCTGCACATTATTAAAGAAAATGTTGGACAATTTCAATTATATTTTCCATTCAGAATTGGGCTGCTCTTGATCTTACAAAAAGAAGAATAAAGCTTCAGATATATTTTTATTATGAAGAAATTCTACACAACTTTTTTCATTAGTTGCTTTTTACAATTATGAAATTTTGGATGATATATCTTTAAACTGCTATTACTAAGCACTACCACTATCTTAGCATATTTTGGATGACACTAAACATATTTTCTTTCACATGCTTTTAATCAAAGCAAAGCAGACTTTGAAGTTATTTATTTATCTAATAAAACTATATTTTTCGGAACAAAGTTTCTTATTACACATTATACTTGTCCTTTCTTTTACGAGCTTCAACATGACAATGTATGTTGCTTGATGTTTACGATACCCTGGTACATGCAATAATATTAATGACCTAATTTATGAGCCAAGAGTAGACAACAAAAGGAACTTCGTTCCAGGTGCTGGCATACTTTTGTTAAATATTACATTATCGAAAATGATCTTCATATCATTTCATTTAAACTGCAAAATGACTTTCAGGAAATAGTTAGAATCACTTCACTTTAGTTTTATCATGAAATTAATTTGATAATTTAAACATTATATGTAAAACCTTTCAAATGCTATTGCATTTTTAGCTTAATTTTTTTTTGTTTACTTTTCATTATGAATTATTTAAGCAAAAATTTACTTTCCTTACTTTTATGTGTTTTAATGTTTAAACAAGTTCAATTTTCTATTCAGTGACATTAAAGTCTCTTTATATTCATAATACAAAATCTACATGTGTGTTTTGGTAGAACTGTTTTATTTTTGAATCATCCTACTGAATATCCAACATTGTAGACATATGGTGTACATCTGTTAGTATTACAAAATACAAATTATATTACTTAATAAAAAGAAAATAAGTATGAGTCATAGAGTATCTAGAAGCAATATTAATTTTCTAAATTTCTGTACAAGTATGTTTTTATCTTACCTATGATTATTATCCACTGTTATCTTAACTTGATAAATTTATGAATCTTTGTTTATGTAATTGTAAACTCTCGAATTTTTACAAACATTTATTTTTAAAGTCTTGTTTCTTATTTGTTCAAAACATAATGAAATAGTAAGCTACACTTTACAGGAAAGTGGAAACAAAAACCTACATACCTTATAGCCGGTTTTGATGTTTCAAAATTCCCAGGGAAGTTATGGGCGTGTTATTGATCGGTTACCAATAAACGAAACACAAAACTTGTAAATTTTATAAACATGAGTTTACATAAATCTAAATAGAAATTTAGTTTCAAATTACTAGAGGTAAAGACCAAAACAGGGAAAATAATTGCGAAAAATCGGGAAGTTGAACGATGCGTCATGTAACGTCATGATAACTGCGTTGACGTTGACGTTTTAAATTGTCTATGGATATGTTGTTTTAATGTCAATTAATGTATTCAAAAACTGCTTAGTCCAATTTTAGTATTTTTAAAAAAAAAATATAATATTTTTATTTCATTTACAATAAAAATCTTAGATCAACCCTAGGTAGTCATTAAAAATGTTGGTAAACAGTACGCGTGTCTAATGTTACCAAGTCTACTCGACGCTGAAATAAGCGCTAAATAACAATAATTATCTAACAGCGAAATAAATATTTTAATATAAATATATAATTGAATCAAACAATATTTTACTTTAAAAGCATTTCATTAGATTTCTATTTTTTTATAAGCAATAGGTATTAATTATTATAAGCTAGCAACCTTGTTCTCAACAAATCGATGACAGCGACGGGATTTTTCAGTCGGGAGGAGTGACGACATTTTGTCAATAAATTGTTGATTTTAGTCAAGTGTTAAGTAAATTTTTGTTGCAATTGGTGTTAAAAGCCATAAAAATGGCAGATAATGAACAAAAAGCGATGCAGCTTATGGCAGAGGCGGAGAAAAAGTTGAGTTCGTCTAAATCATTCCTGGGATCACTGTTCGGGTGAGGACAATGACTACTCATTATTTTGTTGATTTTCGCCTAATTACCCTTTTAACTCTATCTTTCATGTTATCATGACACCTATAGCCTTCCATTTAATTTAATATACTACGGACTATTATGGTCAGTACCCAAAAAAAGTCGTCTAATTAATTTTGTATTGACAAGACCCGTTACTAGATGTGATTTGATAAAATTCAAGCGTAATAACTAATAAGTTTGCAAATGAATTTAAAATTTCATAAACCGTATTCCAATGATTAATAATGAGTCATTGGTAATTTCGCAATAACTATTGATTTGCTTTTCTAAGCCGTTAGAATATATGGCAGTTGGTTTTTATAAAGAAAAACGATGTTTGACAAGGATTTACTTCTTTCAGTAATATTTCTAAACAAGTCACACTTTTGAATGCATCAAATATAAATGTATCTTATTCATAGAAAAATATATTTTAAAAATCATAAGGTATACAACACATTTTTAGTTAAATTTTGTTTTCAAATATACAAAATTTTAAACAGCGGATCAAGTAAAGTGGAAGAAGCCGTGGATTGCTACCTCCGAGCAGCTAATCTTTTTAAGATGGCCAAGAAGTGGCCTCAAGCTGGTCAAGCCTTCTGTAATGCTGCTCAACTGCATATTAAAGCTGGTGTCCGCCATGATGCCGCTACAAACTTTGTTGATGCTTCTAATTGTTATAAGAAGTGTGATCCTAATGGTTTGTATTGTAATTATTAATTTAAATTAACAGTCTTCTTTTAAAATAGCATTTTTATTATTTACAAAATAAAAACAGTATTCTATGAATAGTTCATCTTTACTAATATTATAAAGAGGTAAAGTTTGTGAGGTTGTAGGGAGTAATCTCTGGATCTACTGAACCAATTTAGATGAAATTTGGTAAGAAGATAGTTTGAGACCCTGGGAAGGACATAGGATACTTTTTATGCCGGAAATCATCCCATAAGGGGGTGAACATGGGGATAAAATTTTGTATTGGGCAGCAAGTTAGGGACAAACCTGAGCGAAGCGAAGATGAGTTGTTAGTCTAATTTATAAATGCAAACCTAGTAAAAATATTGTAGTTGATATCCAATTGGGTATTGTGTTTTTTGCTGATTACTGTGAAATCTGCTAACATTTTAGTAATCTGCAATATATTTTTTATATATTAATTATAAATGTGGATTAAAACATGACATTCTCCATTCAGTGAATGAAAAAACATATCCCTAAGATATTTTTTTTTATTTATATAAACTGTAGAAAACAATTTAAATATATTATGTAATTACAGAAATTACTGTAATAATTTAAGGCTTAACTAAATTATATCCATAATGTATACATTTGGCACTGTTACTGGGCATTCACTCAACTTTCAATTCAATACGTTATGAGGTCAATGACCTATTTTTACCAGGGTTCGGAGCAATAATTATCATTGATAATTATCACGATAAATATCGGTTGATAATTATCTTTGATAAATATAATTGAAAATATTTAATTTGTAATTCTTCAAATTGTCGATCAGCTAACTGAAATCTCTCAATCAGCTCAACAAACTCAGTAAACTGAGTTAATGCAGTTGAGGAGGATGAGGATGATATTTCACTCATTAAGGAGTCTGCCCACTATACCGTCTCATACCATGACCGTGCTATGAACGTATCAGGCACGGAAACAAATGACACGGATTACTATGCCCACTAGAACGTATCATTCGCGTGTCATCCGTATAGTTCCCGTTTTCTCAGTCATAGTAGTTCATATATGTTTTCGGGTGAGGCAGCCGCGTCAGGAAGAGCGAGTGAATATTTTGGTTACGAAAATTATTTCCTATACCTATACGATGGCTATTAGAAACTATTCCGACAGAAAATTAACAATGATAGCCATTGTTTTAGACGAGGAAGAAAGAGAAGAATATCAGTCGATCACGACGTTCCTAGGTTCACGCCGTTTAAAAAAAATATTTAAAAGAAAATCTTATCACTAGAAGACAAGTGACAACACGTTTATAACGGTCTTAGAACGGTCATCATACGCAGTTATAACCCGTGTGCTTACCGTTTCGCCGACCGCGCGCACCGGTTCGGCAACGTCGCGTGTCAGCCACGGAGCGTATCGGCATCGGCGAAATATTCTTGCCGACAATTATTGTTACCTTTCCATGCACGGCACACGTCGGTGTTGGTTGGTGACGGAAAGTTCTTGGTCGGTGATGGAACGGTCTAGTGGGCATAGTCTCATACTTTTCAATACAAAGGATATTTTTTGTCTGACACGGCCCTAGCACACTCATGGTATAAGACGATATAGTGGGCAGGGACCTTTAATTTAATTAAATAGTGTCTATATAGTGAGTTAAATTTATTCTGTTTTTATTTCCAAGTTTGTATATGTCAAAATAATGAAAAAATAATAATAATAAAAAATTGCCTTGATTGTTAAAAGTGTATAATTTATTCTAACGTAAATTATGATAGGCAAGTAGTCAAATACCAATACCTACACAAGGACTGCTAAGTTTATATCTGTTTGATAATTATCGGATAATTATCTGATTATTATCTTAATAATTATCGCGATAATTATCAAAAGATATATTTATCTTGATAATTTCATACCCTGATTTTTAGTATTAGGCTATTACACGTTATATAATAATAATAATAATAATCTTTATTTCAGACGTAAGTACATCTATATATTGTTAATTGGTTAGTAAAAATAAAAGAGATAAAAGAGATTAGTTTCTCATGTTTTTTTTTCTTTATAGAAACAAAAGAGTATCATTATCAATGAGGTAATGTTTGTGCTATAAAAAGCTCAATTTTTAGAAACTTTTCTTTAATTTTATTCATATTAAATGTGGTTGTCAATTATTAACTTAATAATCATCAATTATTAAATACTAGCGGCTCACCCTCGCTTCGCTCGGGTTCGTCGCTAGGTACGTTTTAAATAGATATAAAAAGAAAAAATCTTTCTTTCTCACATTTTAATTATATGTTTTAATACTTACCTATTCCGGACTAAGAGAAATCCAAAAATTAAAATATCATAAAAATTGGAACGCGGTCGAACGGGATAAAAAGTATCCTATGTCCTTCTCCTGGCTCTAAACTACCTCCCTGCCAATTTTCAGCTAAATCGGTTCAGCCGTTCTTGAGTTATAAGCGAAGTAACTAACACGACTTTCTTTTATATATATAGATTTTAAATGATTACCTCTAAGTTACTTTTTTTTTTAATTATAGTTCTGAGTTTTAGGCTAAGATAGACGTGGGCAGAGTGTAAAACATCATATTGAATCCATTCACTATTTCTAATATTCTTCATTTATTTGTAGGGCTCCCATGTATTGGAGTGACTTTTAATAATATTATTCTTTTTTTTTTTTTTGGTAATGGCTTAGAATCGCGTATTATTCTTTCTATTAACTAAAAGTAGAAATAATCTAATCAATTTTTATTGTAGTGATTCAAGTCATTTTAAAGGTCCCATTTTTATAATTTGGAATACTACTACTAAACTTACTTTTTAAGGCTATAAACTTTTGATATTTTTTTTACTTAAGCCTTTGATATTTTTAACCCATACTAGGCAACAGAAATGAGCTAATCTTGAAATTTAACAAACGCCTTTAATGGCATGTTTGCATTTCGATAGATTCCGTTTAAAACATGTTTTTCTTTTAAATAATAAATAGAGATATCCTATCATTTAATAAATGGCATGCCTGGATTTAAAACTTGTCTCAAAATTGTAATGGGATTTAAGTTTTGAAGAAAATTTACTTCAAGGATGTTTGGATTTTTATAAAAATACAAGCAGAACTCGCGGCTTCGCTCGCGCTAAAATTACAAAAAAAATCTCTGAAAAGGTAGTTTCATACAAAATTTCATCCTCTATTTTACCCCCTTATAGGATGAATTTCGAAAAATGTAAAAACACGTGTTTATTTAATTTTATTGCAGAGCATTAATACAAAGTTTCAAGTAATTCTATTTATGAATATATTTTTTTTGGATTGTATTATAACGTTTTTTCCCGTGGAAATTAGATAATCTCTCGCGGTAAAATGTATGCCTATGTTACTCTCCAGCCCTCCAACTATCTCCACACAAAAAATCACGCCAATCCGTCACTCCGTTTCGACGTGAAAGAAGGACAAACAAACAAACAAACACTTTCACATTTATAATATTAGCATGGATTAATAATCAATATTTTTACAATATTTGTTTACTGTTACTTCAATTATACTGGGGCTTTTCTTAATTTCAATTAGATTACTTCCGTATTTTTTGTCTAATTGATAATTTTGAAGTGAATGACATTACTCATAATGATTATGTTAACATAAATATTGTTAGAGAACGATTTCATTATCGCACACATTAGATAATTGTTCAGCACAAATTTTGATAGCAAACCGCCGATAAGCGTGATTCTTAATATCAAAAACTAAGGCGCTCTCGTTTCGTTTTGGTCATGACCTAACTCTATTTAAATTTGTTTTTTTTTTAAGTAAACCAAAAAAAAAAAACCGCGAAAAAAATCCGAAAAGACAGTTTTAATTAGATGTCAAATATTTGCGTAAATCTAAGAAAGTATTATGTTTTTTTTTACGCGGGATATCTTCAGTTGTAAGTCAAAAGACAAAAAGTAGTTTATATTCTATTTCTTTTAATTTTTTAATGGCCAGTGTAAATGTCGTTTACACTGGCCATTAAAAGTCTTTAGTTTCACTTTTTTTTTTTAATTTCACAAAATTTGCTTAGCGGTTATCTGGGTTTTGCTATCGTCCATAACATAACATGAAACTTCTATAGATTTTCACTACTCTACCAAATTCCTTTGAACGTGATATTTTCGCTGAACTACTTTCAACTCGCATATACATTATATGTTACAAATTTTAATTCATTACCCAACTAGATCTATACAAGGTAGTGTCAATCTAATGATATATGGCCGATGGATTTATATATAACAAGCATTGCCCACGGCTACAAGGCAGTTTTTGTATTTTTTCTCAGAAATGAGATATTTTCCCGCGTAAAAAATATCATATATGTTGACTCGGTTTAATAGCTATCATCCATGAACGAATTAACCACTGGACTAGACATATAAGCGGACGTACCTTTATCGGTCTTCTCAGTAACCAGGAGATTTTAGGTTTGGTCGTTTGTTTTTTGCGTCAGTCTCAAGCACTTATTTGTCAACAAAACATCTCCCAAAATGACTAAATGTTCTGTTAAATGATGTAAAAACAATAACGGCGGAAGCAGCAGTATTTCTTTTCACTTGTAAATACATTATTTTATTACATTTATTGTTATTTATCACACAATTTAATTAAATGTAAAATAAAATGTCATATTATCCAACTATGTTAAATATAGTCAATATTTCTATGTATTGTTGACATCTGACAACCATCATTAAATCCCTGGATTATACCATTCAGAACAAATGACTAAACTGTCGAGTGAGTCCATTTGACATCGACTAGTGCTTGACAATGTCGAAAAATATATCGATATTTGACGAAATTACTAAACGAATTGTGTTATTTGTCCAGTACAATAACATAAAATACTTTTACCACAGTATCCTACAATCTGATGACAATAAATTTATAAAAATATTTTCTAAATCAAATAAAAATATAAATGCAAAAATTATAATTAGTATGTGTACTTAATTTTTTATTTTATTTTATTCCACATTTATATACTTTGGAATATTATTCCATTGTAATAATAATAAAGATCATTTTATTTCAACACATAAATTACACAAAATCAAACAATAATGTTTTAGCACTAAACTTCTGGGTTGGCGATTTGTAATAAAACACTTTACCACTTGCACAAATTATTTTACTTTCACGTTTCTGAGTGTTGGATACTCACTTTAATTTGCAGTCTCTTTTTCTTTTTCCTAATTTCACAAATGTTTATTAAGAACTGAGCAATAGTAGGACAGTGTCACATTTTTATAACTACCCGAGACAATCAATTGCCAATTTAAATAGTTCAATAACAGAATCAACAAAATCACTATATTTAATTAAATTAGATTAATATTTTTTTTAATCTTTACAAAATAATATTTATTATATATTAATGGAATATATACCAGACATTCATTTGTTCATTAACATTATTATAGGCCAACAGAATGTTGCCATCAATGCCATCGTATTTATATAAATCAAATTAAAAAATAATTATTATTTGACACATTATTATTGCCTCTTTAATTCATTTATTTTAATTTATTAAAATTAAAAGAAGAAGAATAAATTAAAAGATGTAAAATATGATGACTATGCTAACCAATGTCTAAAATGTCATTCATTGGTTCATCGATATATGTATTTTATCGATTACGTTCAAGCACTAGAAATATTGTATTGTGTATCAGTGTTTATAATAATGTAATAAAATCTTTGTGTGCGTTATGCGTCACTTGGTTGAACTAGTTTTCATACATTTGTATTTTATGTCAGGTCCAGTCTCTAATTCGTTCATGCTATCATCATACCAAATTTCATCAAAATCTGCCCTGTGGTTTTCTCGTGATGCGGTAACAGACTGACAGACAGACAAAAATTCTAAAAACTATAGATTCGGACTCTGTATCGATAAATAATGTCTGTTTCAATCAGAGATTCCAAAAAATATTTAATGTACAGATTCGACTTAATTACAATTTTATTATATGGATGGAAGTTATATAATCTTTAAATACAGAAAAGAGAAGAAGATAGTCTTTCTTCTTCTTGTTCACAGCTTGTTTTCTTCTTCAACTTCTATCATGTCAGCATACACGTCTTTCACATCCATATGTATATGCCTTTTTAACGCAGTATCAATACTTTGCTTGGTTTACCTCTATTTATTACATTAACAAATCAAAAAAAAAATTGAAAAAAATTGGATTTTTTTTTCTGATACTTTTTTATGTTGATTAATTTAGATATTTTATTCATAAAAACATAAACGTTTGTATTTTTAGAGGCCGTGTCCTGTCTGTTGAAGGCGATTGAAATCTACACCGACATGGGTCGGTTTACTGTAGCAGCTAAACAACATCAGGTATAATTAATAGCCATACAAAAAAATATATTAAAAAATATATAGGAAACTATCATCATGATCATTTTTTTACTTTAGTTTTTAGGGTTATGTACCCGAAGGGTGCCAACGGAACCCTATTACTATGCCTCCGCTGTTAGTCTGTCAGAGCCCTATCTCATGAACCGTAATAGGAAGAGAGTTGAATTTTTAGGTATACGTATGTCTATTGCCGCTATAATAGCAAATAATAAAAATGAAGACACATTTTTTTTAACATTCGTAATAGATCATCGAAGTTAATAGAGTAAACTTTTATGTTATTAGATAAAATCCGAAAAGACAGGTTCATTTAAGAACGTAACATACATACAATAGATAACTTTCCCGTAGCTCAAAATGTTTATAAAATCTAACTGAATAAAGTATACGATATTTCAGTTCATAAAAGCAAAAATTTGAAAAAATAAATATTCGTGAGCCTGTAACTTTGTTGTTATTGATGATATGAAAAAGTTGACAAGGACTTCTTATAGGACTTTAAACGTACTACAAATTTGCCATTTAACATTTTTCTGTAACTCTTACAGTTTAGCTAAAAAATGCAAAAAACCATAAATTTGAACTTTAAAGCTATATAACAAATAAAATATTGAAGATAGAAATTCGACTCAATGAAACTTTTTGTAGTAAATTTAATAGTAAAAACGGTCCATTCGTTCATTTTTTTGAAAAATATTTTCGTCATAGTTTGCAGGACAAAAGAGTGTTAAAAATCATATTTTCCATAAAATTTGTATGGGAAAACTTAAAGTTCTATGGAGGACCTCTTAGAATTGGAATTTTGAAACTCCGCTTTTAACAAAAGCTTTGTTGGGACATTTTCTAAGATATTTTGGGGTGAGAGCGAAGAAAAAAAAATATCGTCATTTTTTGAGACACCCTAATGTACATACATATAACAAACCGAACCTCCACACCTCCCAGAACATAGCGGAGCTATACGAGACCGAGTGCGTGGACCTGGCGCGTGCGATGCAGCACTACGAGCAGGCGGCCGACTACTTCCGGGGCGAGGAGTCCACCTCCTCCGCCAACAAGTGCATGCTGAAGCTCGCGCAGTACGCCGCCCAGCTGGAGCACTATGACAAGGCGATACAGATTTATGAGCAGGTGTGTGTGCACACATACATACATACATACATACATACAAGGCATATACACACATACACGTATATGCACAAAAACACTTCATCTTCACTTACTTTTAATGCGAAGATAAAGCAGTTTATCGCTGGGCCAAATATTCGTTTGTATAGAAATGAAAAAAAATAACATTTTATTTCTTTATACATATATTTTTGTTATTAGAGATTATAATATTATGCAATAGAAATAAGCTAATGCGTGAGCAATGCTTAAATATATGTGATATGTAAAATTATGCAAGATAAAGTAGTCGAAAAAAAATATAGACAAATTAGAATTCTTAAAAATACAATATAGTATTTGAGTCTGCTCCCTTAACTTTAAACATTTAAAAAAAAATTGTAAGGTAATTGGTGCAATTTTCATTTTGTTAATTGTGGGTAGGCTGTCTGTAACATATACCTTCGAGATATCTAACACCTCAGTCTCCGTGACCATGGATGCTGTAAAGCATTCGAAATGTCGGAAATCAAAAATCAAAATAAATTCGCGAAATAATCCGAAAAGATAGTTTTATTTAAAATGTCAAATATTCGCGTAAATCTAAGAAAGTATTATCTGCTCCCCATTTTCACTGTTGTCTCAAACATTGCATATTTTAACAGGATTGTAGAGATACTTCCCAAATTATAGACTTGTAACTTGAAAGTCCAGAAGTGAATATGATGACATACAGACACGACACAAAAAGCCGAAAACAAATAAGAATTTGACATGAAATTTATGGAAATGTAAAGAATATTTTTTAAGAATTTTTACATACATTGTACAGTGTACACTAAAGAAGATTATAATTAAGTGTAATTCGTAAATCAAATTTTTAATATTAACATTATTGCTAATATTTCAATTAATCAGTTAAATATAATCAATTAGAGCTTAAATTTAGTCTGAAACACATCATTATATGCTATGCTGTGTAATGACGTCACAAGCTATGACACATGCTCTTCGAGGCGCGGGGTTAGGTTAGGTTAGGTTAGTCAGTGGGAAGTTGACGATGTTGAAACATCGTCAACTTCCCACTGACTTCTACTGTCTACTGAGGAAAATCTTAACAGGATAACACAGTATTTAAACTTGGCCCGACCCGGAACTCGAATCGAGGACCTCCAGATCTAGTTAGTCACTATACTACCAAATGCAGTCTTGTGCAATCTTTTATATTATATGATGTATTTTATAAAATATTTTAAGATATGAATAGGTAAATATGTATTCTACGTATCAAAATATATTAGATTTGCTTTGCATCGGCTGGCACCGACTTCGAAAATATCTGATTAGGTATCTATTCTAAATGAAAACCTCCGTTTAGTTAATTTTTACATTTTAGTGCTTGAAAGTCGGTTTTTATTTTTTGTTAAAAAGTTTTTATAGGTCCATTTACCATAATCCTATAGTATTTTTCATGAATATGTCGTGTGTATACGAGCAGATAGCCAAGTCGTCGCTGGACAACAGCCTGCTGAAGTACAGCGCGAAGGAGTACATGTTCCGCGCGGCGCTGTGCCACCTGTGCGTGGACCTCCTCAACGCGCAGCACGCGCTCGAGAAGTACAGCGCGCTCTACCCCGCCTTCGCCGACACCCGCGAGTGCAAGCTCGTCAAGGTACGGAGATGTGTGCGGTACATAATCCATACATACATACATCTATACATATAATAAAATCGTAACTAAGCCGAATCTGTACATTATTTTTTTTTTTTAAATCTTATTGAAATAGACATTATTATCGACAGAGGCCGAATCTATAGTTTTTAGAATTTTACAGAAAAACCAGTGGAGGGATTTTGATGAAATTTGGTATGGTGATAGCTGGTTATCCGGGTCCACATATAGGATACTTTTTACCGCGGAAAAATGTCTCATCTCTGAGAAAAAATACAAAAACTGCAATGTAAGAGTATACTAATATGTGAAACCTAAGAATTTGGTTTTTGGTCATCTGAACGCGAGCGGAGCCGCGGGCAATGCTAGTAATATTATAAATGTAAAAG
This sequence comes from Brenthis daphne, assembly GCA_947093115.1. Taxonomy (NCBI): domain Eukaryota; kingdom Metazoa; phylum Arthropoda; class Insecta; order Lepidoptera; family Nymphalidae; genus Brenthis; species Brenthis daphne. The sequence continues at coordinate 649,273 of OX352473.1, forward strand.
TGTATTTGTTTGTCCTTCTTTCACGTCGAAACAGAGAGATGGAATGGCTTGATTTTTTTGTGTGGAGATAGGTGAGCTGGAGAGTGACTAGGCTACTTTTATACCGCGGGAGATTATCTCTTTCCCATGGCTAAACACGTTATAATACAATATATATATTTATTTATTTATAATGATCAGCATTACTTGAAACTTTGTATTAATGCACTTCAATAAAATTAAATTAATAAAATTAAATCATTTTTCGAAATTCATTCTAAATGGGGGTAAAATAGGGGATGAAATTTGTATGAAACTACCTTTTTAAAGATTTTCTTGTAGTTTTAGCGCGAGCGAAGCCACGGTTTTGCTAGTATCCTATAAATCTAATATATGTATAAATATCTCGAGTCACGGTATTTGTGGTCGCTCTCCTCCGAAACGGCTCGACCGATTTTAATGATATTTTTTTTTGTATATTTGGTATGTATGAGAATAGGTCGTAAAGTATATCCCAGTGGGCACGGGTTTCTCTTCGATACACGAGGGAGCAGGCCATAGTGATGCCACATATACTTAATCGTAAAATTCCTAATCTGTATTTGATCTAATTTATAATAATTTTAATTTTCAGGAGCTAATCGAGCACCTAGAGGAACAAAACATGGATGCGTTCACCGAATCAGTGAAAACATATGACAGTATATCTCGCCTCGACCAGTGGTACACCACCATGCTGGTCCGCATCAAGAAACAAATCAACGACAACCCTGATCTCCGCTAAATTGTCTATGCCCTCACCCGTCTCCTGTGAGTGTCTATAGTAATCTACATATTAGTTGTCTGTCTGTGTGGTGCACTTGTTTGATATGTCTGTGAAATTGCCCGTTAGTCTATGTAATTACGGTTAGGTTTTTAATCTGTGCATTTTTTTTAATTCAATGTTGTATAGTATTTCTTTTTTATGATATTTTCTGTACTGTATTTAAAATTTCACAGAAAGTTATTTTTCAATTTGTTTGTAAAGTAATTAAATTACTTTTTTATTTATTAAATAATAATAGATCTTGTACAGTCTGTATGTTTTGTTTCTCTGTTTGCACCTACAAATTATTAAAAAAATACAGATAAAAAATTGTGCGCAATAATATGTAGATTAAATATGGCGGTTAGTCTCGAAGGAGCTGAGTAATTTTGAATCAATGCCTTTTAATATCCACTAGGAGCGACTTATTACATTAGTATAAGCTAAATACATGATTAAAGGAATTGTAAAAAAATAACGATTTTTAACCTTATCATACAGCGTTACGGTTGAAATTTCAATAAATTACTAGTTTAATAGTGATATAAAGTTATAATAATAAGTGCAGCACCTTAGACGACTTATTTTTCTACAGTCGATATCGATAATAGAGAACTACGTATCTATCAAAATATATGAGCGATATTATATTTGGACAACGTCACATAAAGCTAAGATTTCTTATTTAACCAACTTCAAAAAAGGCGGAAGTATAATTCGGATCTGTTTTTTTATTAAATTTCTAAATATATGTTTTATTTCAAAGTTTTAGTACATTTTTTGTAAAAGAAATAGCTATCTAGGATTCTATTAGCGATAGAGATTGTAGAATATTGTCACGTCTAAGCTCGCAGGTTTAATTCTCGTTAGTTATTTGAAATTAAGGCATTGGGAACTTTTAGCTCAAAGTATAGAAGAAATGAAGAGACGGGGGCATTTTTTCTTAGCTATTGGTAGCATATTTATGCCTATTCATTACATTTGATTGTTTAGGTTAGGTTAGTATAACGTCATTAGTTAAAATATATGATATTAAAATTAATTAGATTACAAAAGAAAATATTTAATACAGGGCCGGCTCGTGAATTTGGGGGGCCTTGGGCTAACACTTCTGGGATTTGGGGGGCCCTGATCTTACACTTCTGGGATTTTGGGGCCCTGGTCTAAAGCTTCTGAGGGGCCTAAACTAATTGTCATTTTGTCTTTATAAAATCTATAATAATACAAGACTAAATTAAGATAACGCTATTGTTTGGTTCTTAATTGATATCAGAGTTGTGTGTTTGAGTTGCCAAACTTTTATGGCATTAAATTTTTGAAATGAAAACTTCAATAGGCAGGTTTGGATGGGGAGTAAATTCATGTAAGTCGTCATCGACATGGTCACGTGACATGTTAACACTCAGAGTGCCGATAGATTTTGTTATATCTTAGCGGCCCTGGGCTGCAGCCCAAAAAGCCTATGTATGGATCCGCCCCTGATTTAATATTACATAATTTTCCTTTTCTTAAAAGATATATTTGAATTAACTGTTAACTGAACATATTGTGATTATATTAAATTATAAATATATATTAAATAATTACAATAGCATTCAGTATATAAATTTGGCATCAATAAAGATTAATTATCGTTTTATATATAGGATAAGTAAAATTATGTTACATTTTGAATTTTAACTAATGGCGTAATACAAAAATGTTAGTTCATTTTAGTTATAATATAGCGGTTAAGTCGATTTTCTAAGATTCGTATATACGATGCACCGCAAAATATTCCATACATATAAGTACACATGAACATGGCAATATTATCTGTTATATATATAATAATTGCAACACTGATATTAATATTGCAATAGTATTGCTATGGTATAATGGTTTTTGGTGTTGCTATATATATGATAATAAAATGTTAGTTTAGTACAATTCTTACTTGTTTTTATTTATTGAATTGTCTGAACAATTTAATTAAGAAAAGCCTTGTTTTATACATAATATGTAAAATTATTTTACTTTTGATTGGTGTTTAAATTTCTTGATTATTTCAACAATGTTCCGAAAAAATTGGTTATTTATGTGAAATGAAGTGGAATTTTTACTTAATGGCGTCTCAAAATCATTGTATGATTCAATTTTGTGATTATATTTTGTTTGTAAATATGTATGTTAATTTTATTACGAGTTTCGTTGTAATAAATATTTTTTTTTTGTTTATTCCCGTTTATTTTGTTTTTTTCTATTGGTCCATATTGCTGGTGTTAGTCCAGTAAATTATTCTAAAGTGGTGCATTTTTTTGAAATGATCGCAGTCGTTGTTTGAAATTAAGACTTTTTTGTTATTAGTTTTTATGACAAAATATAAATAAAGTTCTGAGAATAGCTATATATTCATTTATTATTTAAATTAATAAAATGGTATGCTTGTGTTTTAGTAAAATAATAATTTTAAATATATTCACGTTTGGAAATCGTTAGTTCTTTGTTGATTATTTATTTCCGAAATTCATCATGAATTTTCGTCGTCTTAGTGCTTATTTGTCCAAACAACCAATTTATCGAAAAATTTTAATACAGAATTATTGGTTTTTAAATATTAATTTTATTTGAATATTATTAGATACTAGCATTGCCCGCGGCTCCGCTCGCGTTCTGATGACAAAAAACTAAATTCTTAGGTTTTACAAATTAGTATACTCTTACATTACAGTTTTTGCATTTTTTCTCAGCTATCACCATACTAAATTTCATCATAATCCCTCTAGTGGTTTTTCTGTGATGCGGTAACAGACAGACACAAATTCTAAAAACTATAGATTCGGCCTCTGTATTGATAATAACGTTTACTTCAATAAGATTTTCCAAAAAATACTTAGTTAACGTACAGATTCGGCTCAGTTACAATTTTATTATATGTATAGATTATATTAGATTATTTCTTTTAAAAAGCCGAAATAAATATTTTATTTACATGTATGTATGTATGTAAATCTTAGATATAAAGCTTTCTTTTTAAAATAGAGTTAAAGAGATTGTAGAATACAAGTATTGATGGTTTGAACAAATAATCACTAATGGCGTCGATTTGTATATTTAAACAATATTTTTAATTTTACAAATACCGTAATATTGTGTGACTCATTATGCTAATAATATATGTATGTAAATATTAATTTAAATTCAAGGCTTATTTTCCCTGTATAAAAAGAAAAAAATAAATTATAAAGTCACTGGCCTCATGTAAAATGATATGATCATAATATATTAATAATATTCGTTGGAAATTTGATAGTCTCATTTTAAATATCTTTGAATAAACTTCACGTTCAAAGTTTGTTCTCATTTAAATTGAGTGAATACAATTATATATGTATAAATTATCGTTACTATGTATATATTTATGGGGGTCAGGTGAGTATTGAAATTTTCTTTAAAAATTTAATGTTATTCAATTATTTTATTTAAACGTAGAAAGGTAGTGGTAGCTAAGTGGTACCGCGCTTGCTCGAGAAACTGTGTGAAGCGGGTTCAAACACCGGGTCTCACTCTGAGGTTTCCATCTGCGAATCATTTCCAAAATGATTATCACTTGTCTTACGGTGAAGGAAAGTATCGTGAGGAAACCTGCATGTCTGAGTTAACTAAGTACTAGCAAGTTTTCAAAAGACATGTGCTGTCCGCCAACACGCACTTGGCTAGCGTGGTGGGCTATGGCCTGATCTCCCTCGCATTTAAGGGAGTTACATTTTTACTGTAATTGAGATCAAAACCGCGACTCGCACTTAGCTCGTTTTCATTATTTGTTCTTATAATAGCAAAAACAAAAAGAATTTCTAATTTTTATGTACCTTTATTCTACTAATATTATAAATTGAAGAGTTGAAAGTTTGTGAAGATGGATGAATGGATGTTTGTTACTCTTTACGCGAGAACGGCTGAACGGATCTGGATGAAATTTGACACATGGAGAGTCTGGAATGGCATATAGATTACTTTTTATCCCGGAGAAATGTACGGTTCCCGTGGGATAGATTTGTTTTTGTCTAGGGACGAACCCGAAGCGAAGCGAGGGCGTGTCGCTAGTTACTCGTATACCTCATTTTCTAATTGTTTACTGTATTATAATTTGTTATAAAATCACACAAGACATCCATTAGGACGAAGATATGATAAAAGTTTAATACTCAGATAAGACTTCTGTACGATACTCGGATAAAAAATTACATTTCACGATTGTTTGGCTTACAAGAGCTATAAATGCAAAGGAGTGATAATATGATTTACCACAAATATAAGTAATATTCGGACTTGCACATGAAGGGTTCCGTACCATCGTAATTCGTGCGAGATATAGCACTATGTACTTACTAATTTATTTGTTTTTGCATGGCGGCCATTTAAAAATTCTTGGTTTTTTTATTATTTGTTGTTATAACGGCAATAACAATACACACTCTGTGAAAATTTCAACTCTCTACCTATTACCGTTCATGAGATACAGCCCGCTGATAGACAGACGGACGGACAGCGGAGGTAAAGGCAAACCTAAAAATGGTCATAAAATTCCTTCGATCTTAGCCTTCAAAAGGATTAAGTACAAACTAGAGGATATAATAGAACAAAAAAGAAATTTCGTGTTCGTGTTTATTATATTTTAAATAGATAACATTGTTCATACAATGCTGCAACATTACATTTTATTAATGAGGTGTGACCCCAAAGTTTAGGAATCAAATACAAAAACCACTTTATGCGCCGGGATAAAATCCAAAGTCCAAACGATCAATCGATCTATTTTAATTACATAACAATTATGTACATATTCAAAGTATTATAAATCTATACATATAAATAAAATTGAAGTATTTGTAATGTCAAAATAACAGCTTTTTACTAAATACATGTGATTTGTGAAAGAATATACGGTACATACAAAGAAAAAACCATTTTTAAAATTTTTATCTGTCTTTCTTTCTGTCTGTTTGTTTGTTCTGACTAATCTCCGTAACGGCTCAACTGATTTTGATGGGACTCTCACTGGCAGATAGCTGATGTTATAAGGAGTAACTTAGGCTGCTTTTATTTTTTTTTAAATTAGGTTTCCGTGCAAAAAAAATAAAACCCCTGAAATTGTGAACGAAATCTACGAAGAAGCGAGGGGAAGTCGCCAGTGTATTATTAATATAAAATTCTTGCTAATTTCGGACCAACATAGAGGACTACATGCTTCATTAAATTTTAAATATTTTTCAATTAGCAGTTAAATTCTGTAATGTTTGTAATACGAAAACAATTATGAAGTTTTATGAAAACAAAACGACGCACCGCATAATATTCCATTCATATAAGTAGATTATATTTTCTTTGTAAATGCGTATGTTAATTTTATTACCAGTTTTGTTGTATGAAAAACATTTTTTGTTTTTTGTCTGTTTGTTTTTTGTTTTTTTTTATTGGTCCATACTGCTACTGTTGGTCCAGTAAATTATTCTACAGTGGTCCATTTTTTAAAGTGATCGCAGGCTTTATTTGAAATTAGGACGTTTATTATTATTAGTTTTTTTTACGGAATATAAATAAAGTTCTGAGAATAGCTATATACTCATTTATTATTTAAATTAATAAAATGGGATATGCTTGTATTTTTGTAAAATAATAATTTTAAATACTTTAATTTTAATTACTTATTAAATTAACTATTAGCTAACGAGATATCACTTCCCTATATATTTAACTAGCATTGCCCGCGGCTCCGCCCGCGTTCAGATGACCAAAAACCAAATTCTTAGGTTTTACATATTAGTATAATTTTATGTATGATATTAGTATAATTTTACATTGCAGTTTTTGTATTTTTTCTCAGAAATGAGATATTTTCATGCGGTAAAAAGTATCCTATATGTTGACCCGGATAACCTTAAGCTATGACCATACCAAATTTCATCAAAATCCCTCCAGTGGTTTTTCTGTGATACGGTAACAGACAGACAGACAAAAATTGTAAAAACTATAGATTCGGCCTCTGCATCGCTAATAATGTCTATGTCAATAAGAGTTTCCAAAAGATATTTAATGTTCAGATTCGGCTTAGTTACAATTTTATTATATGTATAGGTATCTGATGCTCGAATATTCGAATAATCCCTGCCCGATGCCTTTTTTTGTATTTAAGCTTATTATAATTTTGTATCCAGTAGCAATTTGTAGTAAATAATATGCTAGATTTAACTGGCACAGAGTAATTATTTTTAGAATCTAATATATTATTACTACATTTTGGAATGACATCTTTGACTGTTCTGTCAAGACCGTTCGCATAATTTCCAGAGATTTGGTTTTTAGTAATACCCAGTGAATTATTATATAACGATATAAGCTATTGTATAAATAAAAAAAACACTCCCCTATTGCTTTTGTAGAAAGTAATATTTTAAGCCCTATTCCTAGTAGGTAGGTATATTTTCATTTACAAAACAAAATACTAAAAATATGAACACAAGTTGAAGAAATAACAAACTTAGTATTATGCAGTAGGAGACATATAGATACATAATATGTACATATTACTTCCTGTAAGTCTTGCCAGTTGTTACATTTATCTCTTTATATATATTTTTAGTTTGTTTTTACGCTGTCGGTTTTTATATTTTTATATTTTATTTTTTATTTACAGCTTTTTAGTTTTGGCCAGTTAAGCATTTGGAGTTTTGTATAATAATTTTTATCGCAAATTATTTATATATGCATATAAGTTATATATACTTTTATGATCATCTATTAAAAACCTTCGATAAAAATTCGAGACACAAATCAACACGTGACCAGCGGTCGGTGGCCTATGTCCTGATCCCCCGATGATGTAGTAAAGGGAGGCCAAAGTCCAGCATTGTAAGCAGTAAGTGAAATGTTAAAAAAACAAACACATAATTAAATATATTTCTCCACTTGGCCAACATGGTGGAATATTATAATGATTAAATGATCCTCCTCGCACGGAGGAAAGGCCTTTGTTATGATATTAACAAAAAGGAAGTTAAAAGTCGGCGGTTTCTTGCTCATACAGTATTTTTATAGTAGTTATTTCTGTTGTTATTAAATATTAAACTTAGTACCTTTTGCATGTGACCAGCGCCATCTTGGTTCAACTTTTTGAAATGTACTATATCTATCTAAACATATTTAGGACAATTCACTCAGTGATAGTCATTGATATATGTACAAAAACTAAAGATACGTAGTTAGTAAAAGTGTCCTCAAAAAGAAGTGCACCACAATTCGTAATTCATTATTAGGCCTAAATTTGACACAATATAGCAATATGTTTAATATTATAAAAAAAACTATTGTAATCCCGTTATAAAGAATATAAAAGTAAAATAATATTATATTCTACTGCTGCTTCATGACGAACATATGAAGTTCGTTTCTGTGCTGTTTTCTTAGACATTGAACAATGGATGTGATAGAGAAAGTGCCATATATATATATATATATATATATATATGGCACTCTTATTTGTTTATTTTATTTAAAATTATATCTCATTGTAATTTAAAGATACATATCTTTAAAAATATATATCTTTAAATTACAATGCGATATATGTTTAAAACTAATCAAAATTAGCGTTGAGAGTCCTGCAGGCTGCAACCTCGGATCCATGGGTCTTTTTAGAGAGATCCTGGACGTTATCCACATCGCCTACATTGCTCCTGATTTTGGTTACGTTCTTAAGTACAAATTTCGTTTAAAAATTTTTTTTAGATAGGAAATAAAAAAAAAACCATTTAATATTTATTATATTAATGTCCATCTTTTCATGTTTGAAACATTGTATTTTTCATTAAATAAGACTGTGCTTCTGCTGAAATTTGTTCTATTAGATAGTACTTCCCGTTTGTAATGTATCCATCCATATGACAGTAATGTATCAGCACACGAATATTTACGTTTACGTGAAAATAAAATGTTAATATTGATTTCTTTGTTTTATTTCCTCCTTCTTATTTACATTTATTTTAAAATCCACCTTTGGCCTTGTCTTCATTTTTCAAATATAGTATTAATAGTATTTAGAAATAGTACTTCTGTCCGTTATTCCTAAATGTAACCTTTTTCCGGAATTTATAATAAATATCCTATAATCAGGGCTCGGAACCGTTTTAAAAAAATTGTTTATTTCGGTAATGTAATGGTTAATTCATCGTTCGTTCTTGAACCGGTTAACGAAAACGAACGGTTTTGTAAACCGAAATAATAATGGTTAGCGGTTAATCTTAGAGAAAGGTTGAATTTCGGTTTTGATACCGAAATAAATCGGTTAATTAATTCATAAGCAAGAAACGTACATGCAACATTCTACTAAGACATTCACCATTAGCAAAGACGGGGCAAATGTAAACACCGGTTTAACCGGGTTAATTTTAATCGTGGAACTTGAATTCGTCTAAAACTGTTCTCACGGATTTAATCGGTTAAAGAACGTAACCGAAACCTAAACCGAAACGCCTCTCGGTATGGGGTCAATAACCAAAACCGGTTTAAAAATTGAACGGGTTTCCGAGCCCTGCCTATAAGTAGTATCTTAGATAGCCACATACCCTCGCTTCGCTGGGGTGCGTTCCTAGGTACCTTATAAATAGATAAAAATAGTTATTATGAGGCCTTTTTAAGACCAACAATTTTCTAGTACATTTTTTTGATGTACCTACCTCCAGGTTTATCTAGCTTTAGCCATGTATGCGCACGGACAACAAACAGGTTTTATGGACAAAATACCGTCATAGTCATCACCTATATATATAAAAAATTGTAACTAAGCCGAATCTGTACATTAAATATTTTTTGGAAAATCTTATTGAAATAGTCATTATTATCGATACAGAGGCCGAATCTATAGTTTTTAGAATATTTGTCTATCTGTCTGTCTGTCTGTTACCGCATCACGGAAAAACTACTGGAGAGATTTTGATGAAATTTGGTATGATGATAGCTACATATAGGATACTTTTAATTGCGGGAAAATATCTCATCTCTGAAAATTCTATAGTAAACGTTAAAACGTGAGTAGGGACGAAGCGGTACATAATGTATCTTAATAGCTAATTAAAATAAAATTAGAAATTGATTAAGGTTTTATTAATGCAAATACGTTTGAGATTCAAATTAACAATAACTGACAATGAAAACGCTGTATCTCATTTTCTTTTGTAAGTTTTTCATTTAAATCAATTTAATTCTATAAACATTGTTTTTTGAACATAGTTAATAAAATAGTCATAACGTACTTTTGGTAGTGTATAATATTTTTTGAAGTTTTGACAAATCGTATACTAAGTGATAAGTTAATAAATTATGCTATAATTCCCCTTATTGTTTAAAAATCCACAGATCTCGTGTCTGCCATAACTTTAGAGTACATTGAAAATGAATCTGCCAAATGAACTAAATAAATTTTTTAACATACGTATTAATTACTAGCAGAACAACCGATTTTGCCCGCGTTCAGACTACAAAAAAGTATTTCGATGCATAAAGATATTATCTATACCTACATATAATAAAACTGTACTGTCTGTACATTGAAAAAATATGCTAAAAACCGAATCAGGGAGACCGAATAAGAGAAAGAGAACAAATCCAGATTTTTTTCAATTTTTTTTCTCTGTCTGTTTGTCTGTAATAAAACTGACAGTTAGTCTTACTGACAGTTACATTAGTGACAGTTACATTAGTGACAGTTAGACTTACTGACAGTTAAAGTAACTGACGGTTAAGCTAACTGATAGTTAAACTTACTGACAGTTAAACTAACTGGAGGTTATACTAAATAACAGTTAAACTAACTGACAGTTCAATTAACTGACAGTTAATCTTACTAGCCGTTATCAAACTGACAGTTAATCTAACTGATAGTTAAGCTTACTGACAGTTAAACTAACTGGAAGTTAAACTAACCAAAAGTTAAATTAACTGACAGTTAAACTTACTAGCCGTTCATAAAACTGACAGTTAATCTTACTGACAGTTAACCTTCCTGACAGTTAGAGAAACTGACAGTTAAACTAACCGACAGTTAAGCTAACTGGCAGGTAAGTTAACTGTCAGTTAAATTAACTGGCAGTTAAACGAACTAGCCGTTAATCAAACTGACAGTTAAGCAAATTCACAGTTACACAAACAAACTGTTAACGAAACAGTTACACAAACAAAGAAATAAATAAATATAAATATATAATATAAATGTTTGTTTGTGTTTTTAAAGAGAAAAGGGGGAGGAGAAGAGAGGAGTGGAGAAGACAGGCGAAGAAGATTTGCGAAAAAGATCTGCAAAAGACAGGCCAAATCTCAACAACAGGCTCCTCTCTTCTCGCTCCTTCCCGCTCCGCTCCTCTCCTCTCCCTTTGCTTTTATTTTCCTGCAGTAAAACATATTCTAAATATCCTTTTTTTGTTTTAACGTTGGGAAATGCATTTACGCACGAGGTGTGGGACTTACCGGCAAAGCCAGTACTACCCACTAAAACCCAACAAAGCGTTCCACCGTCTTAATGGGGCGTCGCAGGATCGCTTACGCATTCAACTACGCCCCGACGGCAGGTCTGCCAAAGCAGACCACAACAACCACGGGCTTGCTCCAAGGTCCTCTCTGCTATCAGAAAAGTACCAGGAGCAACCCGCATGGTACACCACCCTCCGAAGAGGGCCACCTCCCTGTGCGTTTCTTGGCTTCGCGCCCGGTTGGGTTGCCGGGCACTACTGAGCCCCCCCACCACGACAAGGTGAACGCACGTTGGGGGGGATATTCTAAATACCCTAACCCGAGTAATAAATTATCAGTACAAAAAAAAAAGTTAAAATCGGCTTAGTACTTTTTTCGTGAAACGCGCACACGCAAACAGTCATACAGAAAACACACATACAAAATACGTTACAGTCATTGTTTTGAAAAAATATTTCACGTATTAATTTCGCTTAGTTACTGTTGTATTATATGTATAAATATTAGTTAGTTATTATAATACTTTCTTAGTTAGTTATTAGTTTAAATACATGCTGCTATCTTTGACTTAGACATTTATTTTGACGAACTCTATGTAATACTTTAGGTACTTAGACATGAATAAATATTTTACAGCGTCAGGTACGAATTGATAATATTAATATTATTCAAAATTTACAATAGATGGGCAATTTATGATATGCCGATACAAAGCAAATCTAATATATTTCGATACGTAAAACACATATTTACTTATCAGATATTCATATCTTAAATATGCTGGCACCGACTTCGAAAATATCCTATTAGGTATCTAATCTAAATAAAAACGCCCGTTTAGTTATTTTTTACATTTTAGTGAGTGGAAGTCGGATTTTTTTTTTAAAAAGTTTTTATTTGTCCATTTTTAATGTAGACGTAATGAGCAGGTAATTTGTTAAAAGAAAGTTTTTTGATAACATTTTCGATTAAGCAATTTATTTAAATAAATAATTTATTTGTTGACATTAAAAAAACCTACATACATAAAAAAAAGATCTTGACGAATTGAGAACCTCTCCTTTTTAGAAGTCGGTTAAAAATAACTATAAAAAAATAATTTATAAAAAAATTGTCTGTCTGTCTTTCTGTTAAATGCATATGAAATTATATACGGTACATATAAGAAAAATACAATTTATAAAATTTATGCCTATCTGTCTATTTGATCAGGCTAACCTCCGAAACAGCTGGACTGATTTCGACGGGACTTTCACTGACAGATAGCTGACGTTATAAGGAGTAACTTAGGCTACATTTACTGTAGAAAAATTAATTACTGTCATTAGGGTTCCGCGCAATATATACTTATTTTATTTCTAATGTATATATTTTTCCCAGTGTTGCCTGGTATATTGAATGCGTTCGTTATAAAAGTACAAGGAAAAGTAGAAATGGGAGAGCGAGTATCCAATATTTTAAAGACGGTCTGCGGCGAGTTTGCAAGTGAAGATGGTAATCCCGTGTTATTCCAAATGCAGATTCCTCGGAACTTGAAGCAGACAAAAAATCAAAATGTGCCAATGATTAAAGAAATTATGAAGAAAGATGAACTGACCCATCTATTTGGAAAGCATGATCCTAGAAATGATATATACAGTAAATATAATAATATAAAATTATAGGTTATTTCAGTTTTTTTTGCTTATAGATAAAGTATAAATTGTAAATTAAAAAATTTGAGCAGTAAAATATTTTTATTTGTATTCTTCAAATGATATTCGAAAAAATTATACTTATTTTTAGGCGATTTTTAGTTATAGTCATATTGTTAATAAACATATTTTTTGTTGCGCTCAACCCTTTATTTATAGTCGGCTATACCTTTATTTACTTACGGTTTAAGCTTATGGAAAAATATTGTAAGTCAAGATCTGAATATAATACAAAAAAAACTTTTTAACAAAAAAATAAAAACCGACTTCAAACAAAAGCACTAAAAAGTAAAAAATAACTGATTGGTAGTTTTCATTTACTATACATACCTAATCAAATATTTTCGAAGTCGGTGTGCTTTGCTTTGTATGGGCTGGCACCGATTTCGAAAACATTTGATTAGGTATGTATTTAATAGGTAGGCTTTAATTACTTAGCCAAAGCACACCGACTTCGAAAATATTTGATTAGGTATGTATAGTAAATGAAAACTACCAATCAGTTATTTTTTACTTTTTAGTGCTTTTGTTTGAAGTCGGTTTTTATTTTTTTGTTAAAAAGTTTTTATTTTTCCCTTTTTTAGTGTAGACAGTAGTAGAAAAGTAAGGATTCTAACGTGTTAGGCTTGTCAAATCAAACAAAATAAGCCCAAACTCAAAGTATCTACTATTAGCCGTTGAAGAGTTCCACCTAACCACCTTCTGGCCTTGCCATCAGATCAGGTTAACAACACTGAACCACTGTACTATCAACGGAAATAGAAATACTTGCAAAGTTTCAAGTCAATATGACAATTAGAAGTAGGTTAAATTCATCATTCGTTGTTTTTCCACCCTTAGGGGTGGTATTTTTTTTTGAAATTTAAATGGGACCAATCTGGAAGTATACCCTTTCAAACAAAACAAAAATTGTCCAAATCGGTTAATAAATGACGGAGTTCTGAGGTAACAAACATAAAAAAAAAAACATACAGTCGAATTGAGAACCTCCTCCTTTTTGAAGTCGGTTGAAAATGTTTTGTTACCCACTTTAAATAAAAATATTACATTGTAAAAATTGTAGTCCAACATAGAGATTGCATTTCAGATGCCACAGCCATAATTAGATAGGCAATCGTAGCCCAGTGGTAACGCGCTCGCATAGGAAACAGAGTGAAGCGGGTTCAAATCCCGGGTCTCGCACCTCTGATATTTTCTTGTGCGAATCATTTCTAACATAAGTACCACTTGCCTCACTGTAAAGGAAAGGCTGACAGCAAAGATTACAAAAAAACACAACAAACAAACAAACAAACAAACAAACACAAATATAATTTTCTCTCGTCCTTCTATCCGTTTCTCCGTATAACATAGAATTTCTTAGTATTATATTAAGAAACTTTGGAAGGTTGGTGTCTTATGTGAACAGCTATAAAGTAATTTCATTAAACTAAATCAAAACGTAAATTGTGTCGTATTTGACTACTTTAACTTATAAATATGTAATGCTTAAAATTTAAATTATTTAAAGGAACTAAATCGAATTAAAAATTAAAACAAAATGAAACGAATGAACTGTACCGTCACTAGATTTTAAATTTTCGTCTATTTACAAAACTTATAATAATAATAAGCTTTTAAAGTCCAAGATAACATTAGAATGAGTTTAAAATAATATTAACAGTTAAAATACATAAAAATCAGAAGTCAATAAATGTGTACAATGAAATGCAATAATACTTTATGATTCATGATACAATTCATTTTTTAATTTTCGTTCTACCGGCGTATACGAATGAAAGGTTTAACTACATGAATTAATTCCCCCATTAATTCCCCCATCCCCTTTCCATCATCGGACAACCCGACGAACGGCTGGTCTCCATCCTTATGTCGTGGACATTCCACCCGTCCGCACGAAGCGTTTCGCTTCGACATTTATTATACGTACGGCTAAGGAGTGGAACAACCTGCCTGCGTCGGTGTTTCCGTCCGAATATAATATGGGTGTCTTCAAGGCAAGAGTGAATAGGTGGCTACTGAATTAGTGCGACTTACCATCTACGACTGCGTTACCACTTACCATCAGGTGGAACGTAGTCAAGCACTAATTCTGAATAGTATTAAAAAAAAAAAAGGAATAGAGAGCACTGGTGTCTGCGTGTGTTGATGTATCTCGTAAGGTTTACCCAGCATTAGCCATGAAAGCGTACAAAAACAGTTTTCTTTGACCAAACATTGCCATAGTTCAGCCATCTTGTACAAAATATTTACAAATAAGTATAAATGAAAAATTAAAAAAAAAACCCTACGCAATTTAATTGTCACTTAACGATTACACTGGCACGCGTGAAGCACTTAATCGAGTAATCATATGCCAAAATGACTTACATCATGTCGGAAAAGAGCTGATACTCTTACACTGCTGGACCGATCCCGGCTACGGCGGCCAATCTCATTGAGACTAGCCAACTGCGCAGGAGATATTATAGTGTTCAAGTGTACGCGCAGACACAAGTGCACTCTCTATTCCTGACACCCTCATACTCCGGTGGGACGACCACTCGACACGACCGGTGAGAGTTAAGGCGCAGGACCGACGGCTTTACGTGCTCTCCGAGGCACGGGGGTGAAACACCGCCAACTTCCCAACTCCGGGCTGTTACTGAAGCTTACTCATACAGAAAGACTCGATAACTAAACTTGGCCCGACCCGGGACTCGAACCCAGGGCCTCCGGGTGTGCAGCCGTACAAGCTAGCCACTACACCACCGAGGCAGTTACAAGTACATACCTACCTATTGATATAGACGGGCGACGTGCGCCCGATTTTTTTATTTTCACATGAAAGTTAGAGATTTTACCCCACTAATAGTTTTAGTGTAGTTAATAAATCATTGAAATTTGATGTAATGTGAATGAAAGGTATCCTATCCTAATCGTTAACCTGAGTACTAATAAACATAACAAAAAATTAGTAAAAATCCTTTCAGTACTATTAATTATTACTCATAAAATACACACAGATGTACAGACAAACAGACAAAAATATCAACAACCATTGTTTTAGGATCTATATTCTATATAGAATAAGTAACGTAATATATCTATAGATAATAATTAATATGTACAGATAATATAAGTAAAGATCCTCCACTCTGTTGCAAAGTTTCCAAAATAAATGTAATATTACCATATTTATTAAAATGTTTAATTTTGGAGTCGACGAGAATAAAAAAATAGGCAGTCATGAATAATTACAACCTTCAACAATTACGTGTGGTTTTTAAATATACTTAAAAATATTTATTTTAAGCATTATTTTTAATCATTTTAACGGAACAAACTTATTATTTGGTAGTTTCTTTAATTGAGTTTATCTGCGTATATTATGAATATGAAACAACATAGTCTTGCCCTAGATATTATTACAAAAAAAAATATTTTTTCTATTGCTTGTAACATTTATTACTATTACAGTGTGTTAGTTTAATACCTTAATAAAAGTCATTAAAAATATATAAAGCTTATTGGAAGTGGTCTCCATTGGCTGCAAAAAATGACAGATTCCAAATTCAAATGTAATATTTTGTTTATTTTTTATTGTAACAGTATTTGTGGCCAGACTATAAATAATAATAATAAACAAATGTGTTAAGACATTACCACACAGCACCATCTAGTTCCATGGTTAGCTAAGAGGCTTGTGTTATGGATACCAGATAATTGATACACTACACATATATAACTTTAAATACATACATATTATAAATATAAACACCCATGACTGGAGTACAAACATTCGTGCTCATCACACAAATGAATGCTACCAGCGGGATTCGAACCCGCGTCCGCTGGCACAGCAAGTAGGGTCACTACAAACTGAGCCAAACGTATCGTCAAAACTATGTATATACATATAAACATAATTTTATTTTTATTTATTTTTATTTTTATTTAATCATTTATTTCAGGCAATATTTACATTAGGATCTTAAATACGTAAACAAAGGCCCATAGCATAATATATACCTTAAAACTAAAACTAATATATAATAAAAATAATAAGAGTGCGAAATTTGCAACCGTCTCCTGGCTAACAATAAGTAGTGTCTCATTAGGTACTGAAACTTCTTTCCGTAAAAAATAAGCATATATAATAATATATAAGTAAAATCGCAGAGTAAACACATTTTACAATGCTCGGTGCTCGCGTTTGCATATCGCCCCTACCATCTCTAATACAATAAGTAATATTTTTCAATTTTCTTTACACGTTATAATATTCTTTTCAGTTACTGAATAAATAATACAATAGTTCAAAGGTCCCTCATTCATATACACGAATTTAAATGAATGTATAGCGATTCTTGTGCCACACGCTCGCTCGCCACACAGTTAAGTCAGCCGTGCAATAGAGTATAACGATAGTGCATTTTCCATAAACCAACAAATATGTATCAGGATAATGCAAATTTCAAACCTACGGATAAAAACAAATTCCAAGCATCTATAAGTGAACTGCGGAACAAAAGTTTTGTGACCGAAAATGATATGCTCAATTATGGTAAGTTGGCGGGGTCTCTTATACTTTCGAACCGATTTTGATCGTATTATTTTTTTGGATTTCTTATTTTTATCAATTCACTAACATTGTCCGCGGCTCTGCCCGCATTCAGATGACCAAAAACCAAATTCTTAGTTTTACATATTACTATATACTTACATTGCAGTTTTTGTATTTTTCTCAGAAATGAGATATTTTCCTGCGGTAAAAAGTATCCTATATGTTGACCCGGATAACCAGCTATCACCATACCAAATTTCATCAAAATCCCTCCAGTGGTTTTTCCGTGATGCGGTAACAGACAGTCAGACAGACAGACAGACAAACATTTTAAAAACTTTAGATTTGGCCTCTGTATCGATAATAATGTCTATTTCAATAAGATTTTCCGAAAAATATTTAATGTACAGATTTAAATAAATCATCAAATTTTATTATATGTATAGACAACTAGCGACTTACCCTCGTTTCGCCTGGGGTCCTCCGGGCTCCTTGCCTTTTGTATTTATAATATTAGGTATTGCAGGCAGGTCCGCCTCGAATTTATGTTCACCTTGATAGTTGGGGAGGTGATCAGTAGCGTCTGGCGAAATTTTAGTCTTTATGTTTGTTTGGCCACTTGGCCACCATGGTGGAGTATGACCTGACCCCCCTCGCATTGTAGGGCCAGTAGTGAGATGTTAAAAAGTGATGAACACATAATACCATCCAAATAACTATATCATACAGCCTCGGTGGTGTAGTGGCTAGCATGTACGGCTGCACACTCGGAGGTCCTGGGTTCGAGTCCAGGGTTGAGCCAAGTTTAGTTATTGAATCTTTCTTATAGTAAGTCTCAGTAACAGCCCGGAGTTGGGAAGTTGGCGGTGTTTCACCCCCGTGCCTCGGAGAGCACGTAAAGCCGTCGGTCCTGCGCCTTAACTCTCACTGGTCGTGTCGAGTGGTCGTCCCACCGGAGTATGAGAGTGACAGGAGTAGAGAGTGCACGTTGTGTCTGCGCGTACACTTGTGCACTATAATATCTCCTGCGCAGTTGGCTAGTCTCAATGAGATTGGCCGCCGTAGCCGGAATCGGTCAGGATAACATCACATCATCATACTATATACTAAGTTATTTTGAAATGACAAGCAGCCATTTTTCAACCGACTTCAAAAAGGAGGAGGTTCTCAATTCGACTGTATGTTTTTTTTTTTTTTTTTTTTTTTTTTTTTTATGTTTGTTACCTCAGAACTCCGTCATTTATTAACCGATTTGGACAATTTTTGTTTTGTTTGAAAGGGTATACTTCCAGATTGGTCCCATTTAAATTTAAAAAAGAAATACCACCCCTAAGGGTGGAAAAACAACTAATGATGAATTTAACCTACTTCTAATTGTCATATTGACTTGAAACTTTGCAAGTATTTCTATTTCCGTTGATAGTACAGTGGTTTGGTGTTGTTGACCTGATCTGATGGCAAGGCCAGAAGGTGGATAGGTGCAACTCTTCAACGGCTAATAGTAGATACTTTGAGTTTGGGCTTATTTTGTTTGATTTGACAAGCCTAACACGTTAGAATTCTTACTTTGCTACTACTGTCTACACTAAAAAAGGGAAAAATAAAAACTTTTTTAACAAAAAATAAAAACGACTTCAAACAAAAGCACTAAAAAGTAAAAATAACTGATTGGTTGTTTTCATTTACTATACATACCTAATCAAATATTTTCGAAGTCGGTGTGCTTTGGCTAAGTAATTAAAGCCTACCTATTAAATACATACCTAATCAAATATTTTCGAAATCGGTGCCAGCCCATACAAAGCAAAGCACACCGACTTCGAAAATATTTGATTAGGTATGTATAGTAAATGAAAACAACCAATCAGTTATTTTTTACTTTTTAGTGCTTTTGTTTGAAGTCGGTTTTTATTTTTTTGTTAAAAAGTTTTTATATTTATTCCATTTTCATATGTAATTAGATGTATTTGCATTTGAGTTAAATACTACAAGTTATTCATATATGTAGAATATTCTATTCATACTTTCAGTATTCGACTGTACAATATCATTAGAATTTAATATAAGAATGACGTTTAACGAAAAATATAGTTTTATATTCGAAAGTGGCAAATTACCAGTCGATTTACCTGATGTTAGTTACGTATAAAGTTAGACGTATAAAGATCAAACTAAATTGTTGGAAAATCGTGGAATAGCAAGCATATATAAGTTAGAATTGAACGGACGCCATATTGGGAAAAACGATGGTAGAAAATAACATAAAACAAAGAAAAAATAAAGAATTGTAATTAATAAATCAATTACATAAACAAAAAATCTAAATTCATAAATTGCGCTATAAAAGTTGCATGCTCGCACCTAGACTCCGATTGCATACTATAATGTTTATTTTTAGTTCGTTTTTTACGCAATCTGTGGTTTTTGGTCATTTAAACAATTTGAATTTCGTTAGAGTTTTCAGATTTAAGGTTATATGTACGTAGAATGTACATAATATGTATTTGCAATCGCCAAAAATTATTCATATTGATATCCTCATATTGATATCGTCCTTTAAGAGTTACAAAGAAACAATGTCTGACATACAATTTGGTTATATGAATACCTACATAGATACATGATGTCTCCTAGCCGATTCCGGCCACGGCGGCCAATCTCATTGAGATTAGCCAACTGCGCAGGAGATATTATAGTGCTCAAGTGTACGCGCAGACACAACGTGCACTCTCTATCACTCTCATACTCCGGTGGGACGACCACTCGACACGACCGGTGAGAATTAAGGCGCAGGACCGACGGCTTTACGTGCTCTCCGAGGCACGGAAGATACATACATATAGATCATACATATACGTAGATACATACATATAGATCAAACACATAACCCTTCTTCTTCTATATTGGTAAATATAAGTCGTTTAGGGTAAAAACAACAAGTAAAAATCTAACTGACATTTAACAAGTTACTTGTATTGGGTAAAACGATGAATCAGTAAATTTGACAATTTACTCCTTAGGTCAAATTGAGCATTAAATTGTTGAGAGTAAAAAAGGGCGTTAAATTTAAATGTTTGAATATACACATTATATTATATCTGTACATATCTAGATTTTTAAAATGCTAATATCAAATTTTAAAATATTAATTAGTAATCATTTATTAAAGATATAAAGATAATATTATCTATACAATTAAATAAAATAAAACATTTATTATACATACGAATATTTACAGAATATTTTAAGTCTATAAATTACATTAAACTAAAAAAAAACAAACCTTAAGTATATATACATAATATAATAACTAAAAAATATTATTAAATATTTACACATTATATATGAACAAATTAAATTATCTACTTAGTAAATATAACATTTTGGTGAAATAAACAGAGAAATGATTGGAAATGATTTTTATCATTAATTGCCTAAAGTCATATGATTTACCATATGATTTATCGAATTGAAAATTTCTCGAAATTGACACAAAATCAAAGAAAAGCATTTAGATGCCTGCGACGGCCGTGGTGATGATTATATGTGCTATAACTGCATCACTGTAGTGTTAGAAAAGAGTCACTCGACCTTCTGAATTCGTATTTAAACAATAGAATACAAAGGGTTGATGTAAATGGCATGAGATCTCCTGGGGCTCCATTAGATATGGGGGATATTAATATAGATATTCCACAAGGGTCTATTCTTGGCCCCTTTCTCTTCTCTTAATTTTCCATTTTTTTGTACAGGACAAACGTGAGATAATATTGTTCGCCGATGGTATTTTACTATAGAAAATGCATCTGCTATTAATACGATTTTTGTCCTGCAGAAAAGAGCTATTCAAGCAATTTATAGTAAAGGTCCTAGAGTGTCATTAACAGATAAGTTTGACGAAATAAAAATATTGACTGTTGCTTCTCAGTACGTGTACGAAAATGTTATGTATGTTCGTAAAAATATAAACGAATTTCCCAAGAAGTGTGGACATGCATGCTAACACTAGGAGCACACACAAACTTTTAATACCTGTGAGAAGAGAGACAGGGTGTTTTAATATTTGCATTTCTGTTTTTTTTTAATTTTAGGATCGCATATCGTAGAGATAGTCCCTATTTTTACTTAAAAATAGGTTTCTTAAATTCCACCTACGTACATATTTCTTTATTAATTTTATAAATTACGTATGTTCATAAACTTAAATCAATGAATATGCATAAAAACAAATAAAAGAAATGAATGATGAGCTAAGTAAACAATGTATTCCATTAACATAAAACCAATAATTAAAATAGCCCTGTTGGGCTCGACGTCCATGTTTTATTTTGTTAAAATAGTTTTCTAGTAAAACGGAAATGTGTTTTGTGTACGGTGAGGCTGTTACGCTGCAATAAACTGCCTCGGTGGTGTAGTGGCTAGCTTGTACGGCTGCTGATCCAGAAGTTCTGCGTACGCGACTCGAATGGGGCTAAGTTTAATTACTAAATTTTTCAGTTAAGATATTCTCAGTACTAGCCCTGAGATGGGAAGTTGGCGGTGTTTCACCCCCGTGCCTCGGAGAGCACGTAAAGCCGTCGGTCCTGCGCCTTAACTCTCACCGGTCGTGTCGAAGTATCGTCCCATCGGACTTTGAGAGTGAAAGGTATAGAGAGTGCACTTGTGTCTGCGCGTACATGTGCTGCACTATAATATACAAATATCTCCCGCACAAGTTCTTCTCAGCAGAACTGCTTTCCATACTGGTGGTAGCTTCCTCACGGACTGACTACACTGACGCTTACATTAAACTGACGATTCAAAAGCACTTGTAATAAATCTAATTGAATAAAGTTTATTTCATTTCATATCATCTGGCTACTCCAGATTAACGCCATAAATTTATCAAATTATTAAATTTATCGTACATAATGTAAAATATTCCAATTTTTTTACTTCTTTTATTATTTTTTTATTATTTATTATTATTGACAAGATATAAAAATGTGTTCTTTTTTCAATTTTTTGTAATAACTATGTTTTTCAATTTTTATACTATTTTTTATCGTAAAGTTTTTTTTTATATTGAAAGGACAACTATATTATTCTGAGTACTTTGAGTGACTTTATGTACCTAGGTATGTATTACATTATGAATACATTACGTCTGTATTAACGATGTATCCCAAAGGTCGAGGTCCTGTGACGCTTAAACCATACAAGATTCACACTCGTCAACCCTTACTTCCTTATCTGTTAAATACTCGCTTTAGCTCGTGACTGCGCTCGCCTAATCTATATAAATAAATGAAATTTGTGTCTGGTTGTCTGTTTTGTTCCGACTAATCTCCGAAACGATTTTTAAAAAACTTTCACTGGCAGATAGCTGATGTTATAAGGATTAACTTAAGCTACTTTTATATTTGAAAAATAATTAGGATTCCACGCAAAATCGTACCTAGGGTTTATTTATATAAAATTATTACTTTTCTTGATGGGTGTTACTAGATATACCTTCTTCAATAAATACCATTATCCCATCCCATAAATATAATAAATGCGTAAGTTTGGATGGATAGATTATTGTTACTCAATCACACCAGAACGGGCGATCGGATCTGGATGAAACGCACTGAGATAGACTGTAGTCTGGAATAACCTAAAAAGTACATATTGCAGGTTACTTTTATCTCGAAAACATAATATAATTTTGACGACACGTTTGGCTCAGTTGGTAGTGACCCTACTTGCTGTGCCAGCGGTCACGGGTTCGAGTCCCGCTGGGGGCATTCATTTGTGTGATGAGCACGAATGTTTGTACTCCAGTCATGGGCGTTTATATTTATAATATGTATATATTTAAAGTTGTTTCATTATGTGTAGTGTATCAACTATCTGGTATCCATAACACAAGCCTCGTAGCTTACCATGGTACTAGATGGCGCTGTGTGTTAATGTCCCAACATTTATTATTATTATTAATATAAGGTTTCGGTGGGATAGACTTGGTTTTCTTTACCATAGAGTTTCTATTAATTACTAACCTTTACAACGTACCTAAGGAAGAACCCGAGCTAAGCGAGGGTGAATCGTTTTTAGGTAATGATAAAAAAATAAGGCAGTGGTAGCACAGTGGTAACGCGCTCGCTTGGGAAACGATAAGAGGGAGTGAAGCGGGTTATAATCCCGGGTCTAGCATCTCTGATATTTTCATGTGCGAATCATTTCTAATAAGATTACCACTTGTCTTACGGTGAAAGAAAACATCATGAGGAAACCTGCATGTCTGAGAAAACCTAGCAAATTTTCGAAAGATATGTGAAGTCCCCCAACCCGCACTTGGCCAGCGTGGTGAACGATGGCCTGATTCCCCTCGTAGGGAAGCAAGGCCCGTGCGCAGCAGTGGGACGCTAAAAAGGGCTGAATATATACATACTCATTGTCGCATTGTAGTTAGTAGTATATAAAATTAAGGGATACTGTTTAATGTCTCAAATCAAATCTTATAATATAAAAATGAATCGCTGAATGTGTTGGTAAGCGCAAATCTCGAGAGCAGCTGAACCGATTTCGCTAATTCTTATTTTAAAATATTCCTTGAAGTACGAGGATGGTTCTTACGGAGAGCAGAATTTAAAAAATTGCCTGAAAAGTCTAAAAACAACACTTTTCTAAACTGCCATACAAAATATTCGTAATAATACTTAAAAGTCAATTTGAACTTTAATACCACAACATAAAGTTTAAGTGTTAGTGGAGAGGTTCCGGAAAGGCAAAACATTGATGGCAATTGAGTGAATTTAGAATCGTATCAATATTAATGTCAATATTTGTCAATATTTTTAACAAAAAAAATTTTGTTTAATTGTCCCAAATTGAAATATTCCCTACATGACATAATCCCTCCTTAAATTCACCGCCCAGTTAACACCAAATGTTTATTGGCCCTTGTATTTAGCCCATTTATTAAAAAACTAGTTAAAATTATAGTAGATAATAAAATTAAATTATAATACTCATTATGTAAATATTTTCATTCTCAATTAATGTGTCATTTTTGTATTACGTAATTATTTTACTATTGTTGTAGGTTACTCTTGTAAACCGCTCATTAATTTATAGTTTTAATTCCACATTAAAGTTACCAAATTTCAAAATTACCGCTTAATCTCATTCGTGTCTTCCTCACAAAACGTGACACTGGCAGATTGGATTGCGTCTGTTAACGTAACTATAAGCCAATAAAGAAAAAAAACAAAAAAAATAATATATGGTTAACACTGGCTAATACCTATTTATATCTATTTAAAACGTACCTAGCGACAAACGCGAGCGAAGCGAGGGTGTGCCGCTAATATATAATATTTATTTGAATCACTTAACTTTAATTTTAGGTCTAAATTATTTATTTGACCCTCAGATGGTGGCGCAGTGACTGAAGAATATCGGAGACAGTACAAACGGTCTTTAGAGGACCCTGAAGGGTTTTGGGGTGAAGTTGGCAGGGAACTGGAGTGGACCCGACCGTGGGACAAGGTTTTGGATGACAGCAACCCACCTTTCACTAAATGGTAAGCTTAAAGTGTTAATTATATTGTAAGAATAGTAATCTAAAGAGCTTTAAGCAATATAGTAACTATAAAATCTTTCCCTTAACCAGGAACTAGATTTTGTTTTAAATGTTTTTTTTTTGAAACTTAAAGCTTGAGTCATGTTTTATCCATATGTGTAAATCATTCAGTTCGAAAACGTACTAATAAAACTCCAATGATAATTACGCAAAAAGAAATTTTGTGTTATGTTTTAAAATTATGGTACTTGAATCTGTAGCGTTTATTTAAAGCAAGCACAAGATTTATGAATTATTTTTTCCTACAACCTCCCACAATAAATATGTTATCAAATGGAAAAAGGCTATTATGAAACCAACTAGTAGAGCCAGAGATTAGCATGTACAAAATATAAACAAAAAACAAAAACATTCTTCAATTTTATAATATAGATTCGTTTTTTAGACTTTTTATAGATTTTTTTAGAATACGTTGGTTCATTTTTTTGGTGTATATTCTCTTATAGGTGGGTAGGAGGGGAAATGTCTGTATGCTACAATGCAATCGACCGGCACGTCGAAAATGGTCGCGGCGAGCAAGTCGCACTCGTACACGACTCACCTATAACTGATACAGTTAAGAGGATAACTTATGCCGAATTACAAGACCAGGTAAATTTCCTTGATATTGTCTTGATCTTGATAGTTTATTGAAGTAAAAACTTCTCTAGGCAGGTTTGGATGGGGAGTAAATTCATGTAAGTCGTCATCGACATGCTCACGTGTCGTGTTAACGCTAACAGAGTGCCGATAGATGTCAAAACTAGATAAATGTAAACAATTTTAATTTATAAATTTAAGATCGAACAATTAATTTGAATATCCTAAAAAACGAGTGTTTGTTTATAGTTTTAAGTTTTCACTTCTGTCGGCAGTCCTTATGATTGCTTTTATTTTTATATCCCTAGGTACGATTTTGCTTAAAATTTCATAGGTTTTAATTCTTTTGCACGGAACCCTAATTCTAAAATAAAAGTAGCCTAATTTAATCTATGTAACATTAGCTATCTGTCAGTGAAAGTCCCGGCAAAATCAGTCCTGCCGTTACGGAGATTAGCCAGAACAAACAAACAGATTAATCGACAGACTACGAATGTCTGTACATTGAAAAAATGTTAAAAACCTATCCAATTTTTTAAATTTTTAAGGGTGTTTTTACAAGACGACCATACAATGTTTTTATATTTTCAAAAAGTAGAGTTCAAGACAAAAAGAATGAGCCGTATTTGAAAATTGAACAATTTTTTTTTAAAAGTAAACGCCCACTTGAAGTTGGGGGTGATTTTCAGCCTCTCGACACCATAAACATACTTTTCTCGGAAATAGCTAAACATTTCGATTTGTTTTATTTTTCATTTATTATATGTATTTTGAAGATTACATTCCCGTAGTTTCATGGAAATCAAAAAATTATTCTAGAAATAAAAAATCAAGAAATATTTAAAAACCGAGTTTTTTTTTAAATATCTCGAAAACTTTAAGGATATTATAAAAAAATGTTATTCATAAAAGTTTTAGATTTTTACTATACCTACAACTTTTGTAGAAAACATTTTTCGATAGAACATCACAGTGAGCCGGAAATTGAAAAAAAATATATTTTTCCACGCTTTGCGTCCCCCCATTTATCGGGGGTAGCTGGGCATAGAGGGCATTTTACGAATTTTAATTCCTTATATATTTTTTTTCTCTTAAAAATAAACGGATTCCGATTGGTCTTTATATAATGCCATCCATTTTCTATTTAAGCAAACAAAAGAGTTCGAAAATATCCTAAATGATCATATTTCTTCTCAAAGGATAGACAATTTGCACTAATATAGTATTGTGTGATCCGTGTTTTTATTTTGTTCATTTATTTTGTTTATTAGGTATCTAAGCTGGCCGGAAAGTTGGCAAGTCTGGGCGTGCGTCGCGGGTCCCGCGTCGTCATCTACATGCCGCTCATACCAGAGGCTGTGATCGCTATGTTGGCAACGAACAGGATTGGCGCGATACACTCCGTTGTTTTTGGAGGTACATATCCTACTAATCCTATTAATATTATAAATGTGAAAGTTTGTGAGGACGTATGGATGTATAGATGTACTACTGAATGGATTTTAATGAAACTTTACAATAATATAGCTCATACATGAGAATAATACATAGGCTACTTTTTATCCTGATAAATGTACGGTTCTCCTACACTCGTAAATATACGCATGCATCAAAACGTACATAATAAAATAACTTAATACATAACTCACTCCTTTCTGGAAGTTGGTTAAAAAACATACAGGAAGTAGTGATTGAAGCCTTAAATAATAACGAGATTTAAAAAGAAAAATGTGTGGTACATGTATTATTTTTGTATAGTATTATGTTTTACAAGTTTTTTTATATTATTTTACTTAGGTTTCGCTGCGAGAGAGCTCAGGACGAGGATCGAGCACGCTAAGCCAACTGTTATTATAGCGGCAAGTTGCGGCGTCGAACCTAACAAAATTGTCAGGTTTGTGTAATCACATCTATCTACCTATAAATAGAAATAAAACGATGTTCGTTGGTAAGCGCATTACTGGAGAATGGCTGGCCGATTTGGCTTTTTGAGGAGGTAAAGTAGTAGGTGCTAAGGTTTTCAGGGAACAAGCATGGGGAAAAATGTTCTGAAAATTGGAAAATTTGAGAACAACTAACCATGTTTTGAAGTAAAACTTCTTTAGACTGAAAATGCAACACTAAAAAGACACAAATACATAAATATATAGGATTAAGCGGCGAGAGAATGAGATACATTACCATGTTGCCATGGTAACCGTTGTTACTGTCTGACAAATATATAATATTATATTCTTTCCGTATATGATATTCTATAAACATAGGATTGTAATATGTCTTGAAGTGAAAAATAATAAATTATAAAATTAATTAATCAAACTATACACCCATGCTATCAATGTATCTCTGCCAGCGCAGTGGTAATTTTTCAATGCCCTTCTTGAAGAAGCTAGATGCATTTTGTACTGCCTGTTGGGTATTGAATTTTTTCCCTTCCAAGATTTGTTCAAATTTTTGAACAAGTAGAATTCTGTCGGCGCAAGGTCTGGTGAGTACGGTGGATGACGCAAAACTTCCAACCCTAGCTCTTGTAGCTTTGAGACCGTCTGTTGTGCCGTATGAGGCTCGTAGGAACACCTACACGACAACACTCCTGTCACGGGGCGAGCGATTAACCAAGGCTGGCCGGAGATTTACGAGCTTCTCGATCATTGTGTCCAGTTCCTCACAATACACATCTGCAGTAATGTTAGTGCTATTTGTTAAGAAACTGTGAAGAATTATACCAGCACTAGACCAATAAACAGTGACCATGACTTTTTTTGGGGTAACGGGCTTACGATTATCAAAAATGATCAATTTTTCATCGCGTGACAATGACGCGTGACAGTGACAATGCCGTTTAAAAACCCTTTGTTTCTGAGTCTGTTAAGGAACGCAAGGCATACCTCAACGCTTTCGTCGCGCTGGCGATCGTTCAGTACGTGCGGCACCCACTTATCAAGTTTTTACCTTGTCAATTTGATGCAAATGGACCAATATTGTTTTGATGCTAACATTGAAAGCTGCTGCTAACTCAGCCGTAGATTGAGATCAGCTTCCACTATCACCTTTAATTCATCGTTGTAGATTTTAGTTTTCGAGCGACTCATTTTTTAGGTGAACATTGTTTCCATGTCGGAAGCGTTCAAACCAATAACTTTTCACTTCGTACACGTCATACATGTTGCGAGCCGTTTGTGCGGCATCGCTAAAGCGACGGAACTCGTATTCCATAATTACTCTCATTTTTATTGTATACTAGCATTGCCCGCGGCTCCGCCCGCGTTCAGATGACCAAAAACCAAACTCTTAGATTTTACATATTAGTATCCTCTTACAATGCAGTTTTTGTATTTTTTCTCAGAAATTAGACATTTTCCCGCGGTAAAAAGTATCCTATATGTTGACCCGGATATATAGCTATCACCATACCAAATTTCATCAAAATCCCTCCTGTGGTTTTTCTGTGATGCGGTAACAGACAGACAGACAAAAATTCTAAAAACTGTAGATTCGGCCTCTGTATCGATAGTAATGTTTATTTCAATAAGATTTTCCAAAAAATATTTAATGTACAGATTATATGTATAGACGAAAAAAATACAAATGTAGTGAATACAACACTAATTAATAAACAAATGACTGTATTCGAAAATAGAACTCCACACTTTTAAAATAAAATTGATTTGAATTTAGAATTTAAATATAAACTTATTATTAAAACTCAGACAATAAACATAAAAAAGGTGCTTACAGTAAGTATATGGGAAAGAAGCCCGCACATTTTCAATAAATAATACCAACTTTCATTTATCTGCTAGAAGTAGATTATATATCTATACCTACATATAATAAAATTGTAACTAAGCCGAATCTGAACATTAAATATTTTTTGGCAAATCTTATTGAAATAGATATTATTATCAATACAGAGGCCGAATCTATAGTTTTTAGAATTTTTATCTGTCTGTTACCGCATTACGGAAAAACCACTAGAGGGATTTTGATGAAATTTGGTACGACGATAGCTGGTTATCCGGGTCAGCATATAGGATACTTTTTACTGCAGGAAAATGTTCCATCTCTGAGAAATCTATACTAAACGTTAAAACGTAAGCAGGGACGAACCCGAGCGGAGCGAGCGTGAAAATATCGTATGTGATACGTATATTATGTCATCATTCTATCATTCTTGTCAACGTATACGTTCGTAAAAAAAAGGTCATAGACAAGCCACAGACATTAATGTAAATTTAACCCTGTATTGTGCGCTATACATATTAGAATCATTGTATGATAAATATTTTTAATTACATACCATTGTTGTTGTATATTTACATACCTACTTTTCCAATATATTTACATACTTTTTTATAAAATCTATTATATTTATTTAACTGCCTGGGTGGTCTAGTGGCTAGCACGTACGGTCTCAGCTCTGGAGGTCTTAGGTTCGAGTCTCGGGTCGGACCAAGTTCAGTTATTGAATATTTCTGTCAAAAAATTCTCAGTAACAGCCCGAAGTTGGGAAGTTGTCGGTGTTACCACCGTGCCTTGGAGAGCTTGTAAAACCGTCGGTCCTGCGTCTTAACTCTCACCGGTCGTGTCGAAGTATCGTCCCATCGGACTTTCAGAGTGACAGGAATAGAGAGTGCACTTCTGCCTGCACGCACATTTGTGCATTATAATATCTCCTGTGATAGATACATATATTATGTCATCATTGCGGCTAATCACACTAACACTAGCTAGATAGCCAGTGTTAGTGTGATTGGCCGCCGTGGCCGAAATCGGTCAGGAGAAAATTATATTATTTATTTATTATTTGATAGTTTTTGTAAAGTAGTTTTGCTTTTTCAGATACAAAGATATTTTGGATGAAGCTCTCAGTCAAAGTTCTCATAAGCCCAACAAATGCATAATTTATCAACGACGACGTGTTCTAGAATGTTCCTTAGAAAAAGATATGGATATTTGTTGGGAAGACGCTTTAAATTCAAGCCCTGTGCCTTGTGTTTCGACGGAAGCTAATGAGGCCCTCTACATACTGTACACTTCTGGTAAGAAGTCTTTCATGATTCCTTATTACTGAATAGATTATCCTCAAAAATGGACCATAATTTTATGATTAGGTATTAATTATTCTTGTAATGGACCAATAAACAAGTCACACGTTTAAAATTATTCAAAAGTAATAAAGCACCCCACTGTTAAGAGTAAAATTTTTAATCGTAAAAAAATATAAAAATCTATATACAATTGGGGAAAATATTAAGTTTCCACAAAAATATTACAGAAGAATGGGGGAAAGGAGGTGTCCTTCTTTTAAAAATCTTGTTTTAAAAAGTGATTTTGAAATAAAGGCAGTGTGACAGTATTGAATTTCCATTATTATCTGTATTTAGGTACAACTGATGATCCCAAGGGCATTCAACGTCCTTGTGGTCACGCCGCAACGCTGTGCTGGTCCATGCATGCAGTGTATAACATGAAACGAGGCGTGTGGTGGGCGGCCTCAGACCTGGGGTGGGTTGTCGGACATTCATACATTTGCTACGGTCCACTGCTAGCCGGTCTGACATCTGTTCTATTTGAAGGAAAACCTGATAGGACTCCGGATCCTGGACAGTATTTCAGGTATTATGCCTGTATATCTATCTCTTTTTTTATTTATCTTAAAGGCTTATAATTGTATTTTCGTTTTATTGGATTATAGTATTCAAATAAACGACCAATCTTTATCAATAAAGTAAAACTCCAAGACGTTTTTAAACCATTATTATTAAATATTTTCTACAATCAATGGTAATTTTATGTGTTTTAACAATTTTCTACAGAATTATAGAGCAACATCGTGTAAACGCCCTTTTCACGATTCCGACCGCGTTTCGTGTGCTGAAGAGATCAGACCCAGCAGGAAAATATGCTAGAAGATATTGCAATAAATCTCTGAAAAATATATATCTTGCTGGCGAACATTGCGACCAAGATACTAGGGTAAGTACCAATTTTAATATGTTATATATTATGTATATAATTCCTTTTCTTCTTATATTCGCTTAACTTTATGAGACTGAATTACTTGTAAGCCCTTTTCAGGGTTCCGTACCTACCCTTAAAAAAATATGAACGCATATTTCAGGGTATTTGGTAAAATTGACAATAGATGACGTATTGTATTCAACCCTTTTTTTCAACGTCCCACTGCTGGGCTCGGGCCTCCCTTCATTGCGAGGGGATCAGGTCATAGTCCATCACGCTGGCCAAGTCCGGGTTGGCGGACTTTACATGTCTTTTGAAAACTTGCTAGGTTCTTTCAGACATGCAGGTTTGTTTCCTCACGATGTTTTCCTTCATCGTGACTTTGTTCTAACTAAATATATGTAGTTCATGTTATAAATACCAAATAATATGTATATTATATTATGTATGTTGTATTGAACATATACAAATTTTAGTTTTAATAACGTAATATTTGGTTTTCCTCAACTAAGGGTATTATTTAAGACCAGCATAAATCTTTTTGGGTCTATTTTTTTTCTTTTACTAATGGAGAAGATTTCTTGAAAGGAGAGGGCTCTATACGTATGATCTATTTAGATTCAGTCTGAGGTTAAGCAATTTATTGTGATATCTTTTTTATGCTTGGTATTTTGCTTCTATTGTTTCCGCATCTTACCTGTGCAATGTATTGTATTTTATTGATCTTGCGACACCCCATTAAGACGGGGGAATTTCCGTTAGGTTTTAGTAGGTAGTACCTACTTACTGCCTTTGCCCGTGTGTTCCACACCTCAAGCCTAAATACATTTCCCAACGTTAAAAAAATTGGTACGAATATAAGTAATATTATTGTAATCTTAAAACAAAACAGTCATAAAATAAGTTTTTTTTGAAAAAATATACAAAAATATATAAAAAAT
The DNA here is from genome assembly GCA_947093115.1 of Brenthis daphne. Lineage (NCBI taxonomy): Eukaryota > Metazoa > Arthropoda > Insecta > Lepidoptera > Nymphalidae > Brenthis > Brenthis daphne. The sequence continues at coordinate 681,890 of OX352473.1, forward strand.
AAACAATACTTATATAAATATTATTCAATTTTAAAATAACCAGAAAAACAAAACATAACCCAAGTGCAACTATCAACAGAAAAATGCTTATAACTCTGTTGGTACTTTTACGCACATGGCTGTTTTTTTGCATAACTGGGTCCAATTATGCAAATAAATAATGCATAATTGCAAATTTGATCGCTAATTCACACACTAGGTTTTACACATCGTGGTCAAGGGGCCAAGGCGTAAGTTGACAACCACAGGTGTCTGGGTTCGTATCCCGGTCGGACACAAAAGTAATACTTTTGTTTTTTTTTTTGTATTTATTCAAATTTTTAGTTTGTTTTTTTTTTATGTTTTTTTGGCCAAAAACCCCGAGCAAAGTTCGTTGGCCCAGGTACTGTTATATAGTACATGAACAACTTATAGGTACCTACTTTCCTTAAGAAAACGATTTCAATTCTTTTCAATATTGTACAATTGTTATCAATAAAGTAAATGATTTTATTTGAGACGTTCGATTAAGTAAATGAGTGCGCATTAATTAATAAAAGGTTAAAAAACGTTACGTGTAGTGTTTGTGACCTAAATGTTATATGTAAATTTTAACGGCACGCGTATTTTTCTTATTTGAGTTTCACATAGCGTCACGTAATAGTAGGGGAGCCCAAGAGGAGATTTTTAGATTTACTCAAGGGGATACCTTGCACTCTGTTGAGAACCTCTACCATAATATAAGACCTCTATATAGGACAGCCGATCATTATAATATTTATAGCCGATATTTAAAAATATTTTGATAAAGTAGAAATAGTTGAAACCGTCAGATTAAAGTATGGTAGACTAATTACATCCTGGAAAGTGTGCAATTCAATAATCTGGCGATATGCACAAGCTGAAGAGGCAATAATCGCCTATAAAGTTTATGTACGATAGGTATATAATATATGGGTATATATGTACTATAAGCAGGGCCGGGTATAGGAAAGGACCAGAGGAAATAAAGCCACGAACGGGGCTTGAACTAGATAGCTTCTATTTGAGCTTTTCTTGTCTGGATTTTCCTGATTTACACTTTTTGTGTAAAGAAGAAGAAAAAGAGAAAGAAGAAGAAAAAGAAGAGAAGTCTATGAGTAAGGTCTTACATTCTGTATGTAAGGCGTACATTACTGTCTCGTTAGTTTTGTGGCTAGTATGTACAGGAGTAAATCTAGACGTCTTAGGTTCGACTTTCGGCTTATATCAAGTATAGTTATTGGATTTTTCTCTCAAGAAATTGTTAGTTGAAAATAGCCCGGAGTTGGGATTTTGGCGGTGTTAATTTCTGTGCCCCAGAGAGCGATGTGTGATGACCTGATTTCTGCGCTTGGTTATCTTACTTCCGATCGTGTCGACAATCGAATAATTTGTCCGGAACATATTGATAATACTTATTATGATTTTTCCATAATTCTAGTCTAGTCAGTACTTTCAAATTTATTCTATATACTAGCGGCTCACCCTCGCTTCGCTCGGGTTCGTCGCTACGTACGTTTTGAATAGATATAAATAGTTATTAGCCAGTGTTAACCATATAATTTTTTTTTGTTAATAATATTGACAAATATTGACATTAATATTTATACGATACTAACGTCACTCAATTTTTTTGCCTTCCCGGAACCTCTCCACCAACACTTAAACTTTATGGTATGGTATTAAAGTTCAAAATGACTTTTAAGTATTTATTACGAATCTTTTGCATGGGAGTATAGAAAAGTGTTGTTTTTAGACTTTTTCAGGCAATTTTTTAAATTTTTCTTTCCGTAAGAACCATCCTTGTAGATCAAGGAATATTCTAAAAAAAGAATTAGCAAAATCGGTTCAGCTGCTCTCGAGATTTGCGCTTACCAACACATTCAGCGATTCATTTTTATATTATAGATTTAAAAATGAATGAAAAAGAAATAAATAAATGCCTATATTTGCATTAGTCCAAGCTCTTTTATCTAATAGGTATGTCATGAAACTTTTTTTGATTTTTGAAGATTTTAAAAAAATTGACACACGTCATCCTGTAAGAGTTCCATGTTTTCTTTTGAAGTAAGGTAATGAAAATTTATTTGCATGCGCAACGGGATATTTTCTCACTTCACTTTTTTATAGCAAATCTCGTAAAGCAAAACGTTTGTTAATAAATAATTGCATTATAAAACATAAAAGTAATCCTAAAACCAACCAAGTTTCCACACACACACACACTGTGGAGTGTTTATCGGGTAACTTATTTATTATTATTTTTAATATGAAAATAAATGAAAATAAAACAATAAACGGGGGACCTTGTTTTGGAAGTTTAGTTGATCATTTTACGCTTTACAAATTGTTACAAATGTCAGCAGTCAGTCAATAAAATTGATTGAAAATATTTATTTTTAATATTTTTTTATAAATAGACATAGGATATATACATAAATTACAAAAATATTACCTACGATTTTTATAATCAATATAGGATTTATGTTACAGGAATAACAATAATTAATGTAATAGATATCTACACGTAACTAAGATAAACGTGGCCTCCATGTCTTAAATAATTTTATTACATTCATTATTTTATTTGCAGCATTGGGCTGAAAAAATTTTTGGCGTTCCTGTTTTAAACCACTGGTGGCAGACGGAGTCTGGCTCTGCTATTACGGCCGCCTGTGTAGGATACGGAGTAAAAGGCGTACACCCACACTCTACTGGCTATCCGGTTCCAGGATACGATTGTAAGAAATAGTGTTTATTTATTTTTACTTTAAGTTTTAAATTATTTAGGCTGTAATAAATAATTTCTTTATTATTTACATAGACGTCGACGTTTGAGACGCCAAAAACCTTAGACTCTCCCGTGTCCATGATTGCTGTAAAACATTCTAAGCATAGAGAACCAAAAACCAAAATAAATCCCCGAAAAAATCCGCGATAGTTTTATTTAAAATGGCAAATATTCGCGTAAATCTAAGAAAGTATTGATTTTTTTTATTTAGTTATTTTATTTATTGGAACTTCATTTGTTTTCTAGTGCGAGCACTGAGAGAAGATGGCTCAGAATGTCCCTCAGGCGAAGTAGGACGCCTTGTTGTAAAACAACCTCTACCACCAGGTTTCGCTTCTACTCTGTGGCAGTCTGATGAGCGGTTTAAGAAAGTTTACTTCAGCACATACAGTGTAAGTTGATTGATTATGTTTACAGTTGATATACAACCCATAAATGCAATTTTTCTATCAAATATCTGTTCACAAACTCAAATTGTGCGCTCTTTCTTTGAGGAGAATTTTTTGACAGACTTTAAGAAAACTGAATTGATTCATGGTAGTGTATGTAAGTTTTCACAGATTTAAAAAATAGGTTTTAAATTGTGTGTATTTCTAGTGTGTATATATCAATTACTAACTGCCTCGGTGGTGTAGTGGCTAGCATGTACGGCTGCACACCCGGAGGTCCTGGGTTCGAGTCCCGGGTCGGGCCAAGTTTAGTTATTGAGACTTTCTGTATAGTACCTAAATCTCAGTAACAGCCCGGAGTTGGAAAGTTGGCGGTGTTTCACCCCCGTGCCTCGGAGAGCACGTCAAGCCGTCGGTCCTGCGCCTTAATTCTCACCGGTCGTGTCGAGTGGTCGTCCCACCGGAGTATGAGAGTGATAGAGAGTGCACGTTGTGTCTGCGCGTACACTTGTGCACTATAATATCTCCTGCGCAGTTGGCTAGTCTCAATGAGATTGGCCGCCGTGGCCGGAATCGGCTAGGAGAACATCATCATCATCATCATATCAATTACTAGCGACTCACCCTCGCTCCGCTCGAGTTCGTTCCTAGGTATGTTTTTACGGTTAGTGGAATAGACAGACTATATATTATATGATATAAAGCCTACAGCCCTCCTCTATAAAGGGGATATCTCATTCACGAAAAAAAATTCAAATAGGATTACTAGTTCCTGAGATTAGCGCGACTAAACAAACAAATAAACGATTATACTGGTAATACGTTACGCAAAATCTTCGTATATGGTAAACTGATTTTAACACCTTCAGGTAAACTTCTAAGAAATTAATTAGAATTCTAAGAAATCTATTGTTAACTGACACGCCGGCGTGTCCGCGGCCGTGGAGGGATTAATGATCATGTTTTTAATAACAACACCTAAGAATTACTAGAAAATATTTCACTTTATTTACCAAATTATATTTTTGTATACAAATATTAATTATTATAGGGATTCTACGATACGCAAGATGTTGGCTGGATAAGTGCAGAAGGTTCAGTATGGGTTGTCGCCAGAGCCGATGACGTTATCAACGTAGCTGGTCACAGGCTATCAACATCTGCCATAGAGGATGTTGTGTTGAAACATGCTAGAGTCGCTGACGCTGTAGTCGTAGGAGCACCAGATCAAACAAAAGGAGATGTGCCATTGTGTTTATATGTCATGAGACCTCCCCAGGATGGTGAGTAAAAGAATTTATCTAAGTATTATAGTTTTTGTCCGTTGCTTTGCTGCGTGGTAATTGGGACATCCCCAGGATGAAATCTATATCCTTGCCAAATTTTATCCAAATCTATTTAACGGTTAAAGCGAGAAAACAGCGTAACAGACTGAGTAACTTTCATATTCATTATACTTAGTAGACTAATCAAATTATCTGGTCAGAGATCCGTAAGCCATTTTTTAAAATCATTACTATCTATCAAGATGAGTTCCAGTGAGTAGATTCATTAAGACGCCCAACTTATCTATATTGTTCTACAATTTGATTGGTACATTTTATGAGTCCAACCCTACGTTTTAGACTCAACTCATCATTCGACTTCACCTGTATCCTTTATTAGCTACCAAACAAAAAAAATCGAGCGTCAAAATGAAGCTACTCACGAAAATTCCTCTTGATAGAAGGTATTTAGTTAGTTTTCAAAAAAGAGACTATTCTATAAAATACTATAATCTTGGTCAAATAAAATAATAAAGTTGGTTTAGGGTTCCGTTCCTCATATGGAAAAAAGGAACTCTTATAGGATCACTCTTGTCTGTCTGTTAAAACCTTTTTCTTGGCATCTCGTGCAGGAGGAAAAATCCGAAAACCGTAAATATTTGTAGTTATTTTAATGTTTCATGCTACGAAACCCTCTGTGTACGAATGAGACTCGAACTTGTCCGATTTTTTTTAATTTTGAATTTGTTTTAGATGAAGAAATTGTACTCGAGAGTACTGTAACACAAGAACTCATAGCACTGGTGCGACATTTAATTGGTCCCATCGCAGCATTCAGAAAAGCAGTCGCAGTACCAGCTTTACCAAGAACACGATCTGGTAAAGCACTAAGAGGGGCTATTTCGAAATTAGCTCGATCACAACAAGTAAAACTGCCAGCAACTATAGAAGATGCAAGCGTGTTCGGTGAAATAAAGATTGCTTTACAAAAGTGTGGATATGCAATTAACGCACCGGACCCAGAAATATAATAATAAATATGCCATATAATAGAATCTGTTTAATGTCAACAATATTTTAGATAAATAGATAGATACTAACGAGATATGATATTATATCTTTAATAATGTAATCCAATTGATAGAGTTCAGATCAGATCCAAATTTAATGAAAAAGCTGATGTTTTAAAGTGTATTCTGAAATATTCTATATATTGTGTAACATAAAAGTAGAATGTTTATAAATAAAAGTTATAAAAAAACATTTTACGAATACCTAGAATTTAAAAGTAAAAATTTAGGTTTTTTGTAAATATGGAGTAGGTTACCTACTTGTTCCGTGCGCCACTTGAAGACAAAGTGGTAGAATTTGGTTGTTGGTATAGGTAAAGTTTTCCCCTCCATCAATTAAAGTTACAGGAGAAAATAATTTTTTTTGCTTGATTCACTCCACTCTACTATATTTGCAATTGCAGACGGCAACGCTCGCGCGGTAAATTCGTCGAGAAATGTCTTATCATCAAGTATTCTTAACTTAATTTAAAATTTTACTTGATTTTGTTAAGACGTTATATCGTGAAGAAATAACTAACTCACTCACTTCTTCTTTTTCTCGTATCGATGGCAAGTTTTAAATGGAGTCAGCCCAAAACTCAGCCACGATCGTTACTTTGTCAGTGGCGTCCATAGGCTCCTGTAAGTTGCAGGTAACAGGGCAAACAGGGCGTGATAGTAAGTGCCTCATCGTTTGTGGAACAGTACCACATCTACACCCCAGGCCGCCCGCTGAAAATCCCCACCTGGAAAAGTTTTCCTTGCTTCGGCCAACCTGAGTCCGGAGTCTGTTAAGAGACTTCCAGGTCTGTCAAGGCAAACTATGTCCAGGCGCAAGATTTTCAGACGGTGGAACGAATGGGATTGGCAAAGGACCATAACTGACCCGCCACATCCTGCTTCTTGCCTGTGGTCGTTCATCTCCAAGTGGTAAGACACCCTTCATAAAGCTTTTACGGCTTTTTAGCCTTTGTGGCACCAGGTTGTTGTCGTGCATGGGGTGTCGTGTCTTGTTCCATACTGGTCCTTTCACTGGAGCTCGACACTACTCTACGTACTTTTGGAGGCGCACTTCCTGCCAGTGGGTACAGCATTGGTGTCGGAATCGGTTTCAGACAGCCAGTAATAGTACTCACTTACATATTCATGCACTAAATTTTGTATTTGAGTATTTCTCCGAGATTGCGATTAAGATTAAAGACATGCCAAATATATTATTTGGCATGTCTTTAATCATAAGAGTATGTTGAATAGAGCCAAAAATGAAAATAATTTTTGGCCAGATAAATCAGATGAAGAACGCAATCTCGGAGAAATACCCACTTAGGGGAAGCCCGGGCAAGACGCATATGTTAAGGTATAGTGTAAATAAAACCACAATTTTAATAATCAATTGAATTATTTGTACTTTTATTTTGTACTATGTTTAATCATCTTTGGAAAATAATCATTTAAATTAAAAAACTTTGACGATTTCTATAATAATTATGAGCTCTTACAAAAAGTATAAATTATCCGTCTTGCCCGGAGGGGTCGGGCAAAACGGATACGCCACAAGGGCAAAAAGGATATGTTAAATTAGTTCAGATCAGTCTTCGCATTCATCACAGAAGTAGCTGCCATCTTCTACATAAGAACTACAATCTTCATGTGCCCATCTTTTGCACTCATTACACTGAATCCAATCTTCCGCTGATGGTTCAGTGTATTTGTCAGCGCACACTAAACAGTAAAAATCTGGTTTCGGGTTTTTCGTTTTGTTTTAGTTTTTCTGGGGCCTTCTAACTCAGAAATCTTGGTCTTTTTATTATTTGCCTTCTTAAACTTCAATGCTTGTTCAGCTTTGACGGGAGAAGACGTCAACACTTCTGATTCCTGCCTCTTGTGCTTGCGGCCTGTTTTAGGAGCAACCATAGTTGGAATAGATCTAATCTGAAATGGCGTAAGGCTCGCTGCAGGCGCTGGATGATTTTCTCCTAGTGAATGAGCTGATCCTTCTTCCAGTATATTGGAATCAGGCAAAGGTGTAGTTTACTAAACCTTTTAGTCTCTATTTCTACAATGATAACGGAGTGTGAGGAAGATTCAGCTAATGCGTACTTTCCGATAACAGATGCGATTTCAGTAGAAACGGGTCAGTCGTTATTGCTTTTGCTGGAGAATCATTTAAAGCTCAGTCGATCATAGTAGTCGATGTGGCATTAAAACGATCTTTGGTCATTGTCGACGGTGACCATTTACAGGACCTTCAGTCTTAGTAGATGGTGCGTCAGGAAGAGGACGGTCGGTCATAGTTGAAGGAGCGAGCATGATCTTCTTATCCAAAAACATTTGGATCATAGAGGTAGATTCCCAGTTTTTTTAATCCATTAACTGCATTCTGAACCCAAGCACTTTTGGCGTATGCTACACCAAATAGTTTTGCCATATCAGACTGGTTTACAATACGGCCTGGGTGCATTTTAAGGTGAGATCTGTATAGAATTAACATTAGTTGTCAAAAAACTGTTAAAATATTTCTTACTTAAAAAGGAGATAATGAAATAACTAAACGGGCAAAACGGATACCTATCCGTTTTGCCCATATCCGTTTTGCCCAACACGCTAATATTAGTAACAAGTCAAGACTTGAAATGTTTTAGTAGGTAAACAAAAAGTAACGATTACAATTAATGATACTTAAATAAACGTGCAAAATAAATAAAGAAAAATATTCATAGGCAACTGATGACTAAAAAACAAAATTTGTGTACAAATTTTCACAAAAATCGTAACAAAACAACGATAATCCTTTTTTTCTCCTTCTACAAAAAATGCACTCGCGTATTGTTTTGGTCAAGCTGTCATGGCGTTACTGGTCGCACATGTCACGACTTGAGAAAGTGTTATAGCGCTATCTATTATACATTTCTAGAAAAATCAGTTATTCTTCTTACCCACACTATGCTTCTTGCCCGGGCTTCCCCTACATATTTATAATTTATACATACATATATTTTCTTCTATTATACAATCATATTCGATGAGTCTTGTTTTCAGATTTAAATTTTCGGTAAATTATTGTCTAAATATTTTAATAGACATTTCCATAACAGTTCCTAGATACTAATATTAATTTCGTTTCAGATCTATACATAATTTTCTTGTGAAGCCTTCATCGTAAGTAATAATTGAGAGAATAAATACATTATTTCGGGACTTTTTAGGTTCCAACTACGTTAAGTTTTAGATTAAAAAATATATATAAAAAAAAAATCTTTACAAAAATAAAAACAAAAACAAAACACCACCGACACCGAAAGAAAATATCTGATTAGGTATCTATTTTAAATAAAAACCTCCGTTTAGTTATTTTTTCACATTTTAGTGCCTGAAAGTCGGTTTTTTTAAGTTTTTATTTTTCCATTTTTAGTGTAGACGTAATAAGCAGGTAATTTGTAAGAGAAAAGTTTTTTAAATAACATATTCGACTAAGCAAATTGTTTAAAAAAATAATTTTAATGTTGATATTTTACAAAACCCAGTTCAGCGGGACCGATTTCGATAAAATTTAAATGGGACAACCTGGGAAGTATAATATATACCCTTCGAAACAAAAAAAAATCCAAATCGGTTCGGGCGTCTTCGAGTAATTGGTAAAAAAAAACCAAAGATTCCGACGATTTAAGAACCTCATCCTTTTTAGAAGTCAAGTAAAATTTGATGCTTTATAAATTATTTGGAATATTTATTATTATATCTACTACTCATTTTTAAATTTGAATCATGTCTTTGATATCATTTTTGTACTCTCGCCGAAAATTGATATTAGATTCAGAGTACCTACTTCAAATCAAAAAGGGCCAAAATTTAGTATGAAGTAGGTAAAAAGGGTAAATACTATTTAATAGTAATTAGCCTTTTCACCTGTGTATTCAGCCCTTTTTATCGTCCCACTGCTGGGCACGGGCCTCCCTTCAATACGAGGGGGATCAGGCCATAGTCCACCACGCTGGCCAAGTGCGAGTTGCGGACTTCACATGTCTTTCGAAAACTTGCTAAGTTCTCTCAGACATGCAGGTTTCCTCACGATGTTTTCCTTCACCGTAAGGCAAGTGGTAATCATGTTAGAAATGATTCGCACATGAAAATATCAGTGCGAGACCCGGGATTTGAACCCGCTTCACTCGGTTTCTCAAGCGAGCGCGTTACCACTGGGCTACCACTGCCTTTTCCTTTCCACCTACTTCACTGAAATTAGTAGCTTCTTTCATTACACTATTTAGGTACAAGTGTCGATATTTTAAATCATTAATATGTATTCTAGTATTTTCTGTAGCTCATTTATGCTCGTCATTGTACGTACATACTTATGTATGTAAATTATTTAAAATGTATATTGAAATAATTTAAAGTCGCCATTTAATTAAAAATATATATTTTTAAATTAACTATATATGTTAAAATATTTACTCTAGTTTCCTTCATTTTAAATTACACATTGTACATTTTTTATATCAATGCATTAGCATTAATATATTATACGAAACAACATTTATCTTCTGCCAGCTAAAATATCTATCATTTTATTTTATAAAATTTTTAGTTATTAAGATATATTTATCCTAATAGCATAATATTATTAAGTATATTTATGCTGCCATTCTAATTAGATTCCTTCAAAAATAACATTTTATGTTGTGTGATTGCTTGAGGTCATGTACTTGTTTAATTTTTTGTTAGATAAAATAATAAATACATATGTAAAATATAATCTAAAAATATAGTTTCCAAAGTGTTTTTTTTATTATAAACAAATATTTTTATTACATGCAATTCCATAAAAAAAACATATTTTAAATGTAACGTGACATCAAATCACCTAGTAGGTATGTATATTTTTTTTCTTTGAATAAAGAGGCAAAAGATAGTACTAGGTAAGGCAAAAGATAGTGCTAAATATTAAATATTATACAGTGTTTATTGTTAGTGACTAAAAGTGTAAGTTTATTACATAATTTATTTACCTATATAAGATTCCTCATTTATTTATTTTAATATTTATTATTTATCTTTTTTTATTGAATTGAGTATTTAGAAGTTTCTTTGATTCACATATTATTCTTTCATATAATAGACAATAACTAAAGGATCTTACGGCTTACCCAAATATCTTTTTCATTGAGTAGATAGCGAAAAGTGGTTTATGGCATGTTTTTAATGTAAGTCAATATAATTAAGTAACTGTATTTTTAGACTTTTATTTCGTTCCCTCGTTCGTATAGAATAGAGTAGTTTATAAAAATAATTTTGATTATATTATTTAAGATATACCTACGTATTTATTTTACGTTTTTAAATCAACTTCCGTGGTATTTATGCATCAAATAGGGCGTAACATTGAATGGATAACGAACTTAACTACGGAACCCTAAAAAGATTCATTATACAGTAAAAGAAAATTTAGAATTCTAATGTAAATGAACCATTTAACTCATATCGTATTGAAATAATATTAAGTTGCGTCTACACTAGTGTTACACTTTAATAATAATATAAATTATACATAAATTATTAAATATATAAAAATAGATTTTATATGTAAATTTTTTTATATGATTCTATAAGTTGTCATTCTGATATAAAATACTTATTTAAGTTTTCCAAAGTTGTCATTTTGAGTGGAAAAAGGGCGGGGAAAGCGTTGTTCAATGTTTTGTTTTAAGAAAGAACTCGCGGTTGATTTCTAAGAAATTAATTGTTATTTGTTAACCGAGCCACCTGTGTCTCCGCGTGCTTTGAAAGGTTAATGAAATTCGTCATTACTCATTGATCATTCCTTTCCGTGAAATTGTTTGAGTAATCTGTATCTGTATAAAACAATAAAAACTCTGTGCCGTTACATCGAATTTTACTTGACCTACCTGATCTACTTCTGTAATTATACTCCGGTAACAATTTAGAAGTGGGATACGGTTTCGAGATGTCTTCGCAATATAACGTGAAAATACCTAAAGCCTACAAGTTTTATTATCGATAAACAGTTCGGAAAGAAATGGAATTTTTGAAAAAGTGCATTTTTTATTTAACTTTCTCGATAAATATTTCGAAACGAAAATAAGGCACGTATCGACGTCGAAGCTATAGGTACCTATAAGAACCCAAAAATTATAATATTACCTATCTGGCTGATGGCGAAGCTGGGAAAGGCTGATTATAGACATGCGTAGGTCCGGATTGAAATAGTTCCCGGAACTATGTCCTAGGCCGGAACGATATCGTTCCAATCCGAGATGTCAATTGAAACAGGTTCACAGTTCCATATAGTTCCACATGTGCAGGAGTGAGATGAAGCGAGTAAACGAATATATTGGATCGATCACCGGAGCGACTGACTGAACTGAACGTAACCGACTCCTGCCGAACCTACCCGAGCTATAGCTGTATATTAAATTTTAAGGTGCTTCCTCACAACAGTTAAAATTTTTTAATAAACATCTGTTAAGCCCCGTCCACATGCTGGGCGCTTGCTATATTATAATAATAGTATTAGATCTAATGTTATCTTAATTGTTATGTATATAAAGAATGTTAATAATTTAAACTTTTTTCTTAATTTTTACAATACCTAATATGAATTAGGATTTATAATTAATAAAAAAAGTAACAATAAATAATTAAAAATTAAAATCAGTGTATATAATAAAATAATGAATAAGTTAAACAATCATTTACAATATTTTTATTTATTTGAAGTGGTTTTTTTTAAGTTTTTATTTTCCATTTTTAGTGTAGATATAGTAGATACCTAGTACCAAAGTAAGAAGAGGTCAAACAATAAAAAAATATATTTATACGTGTCGAATTGAGAACCTTCTCCTTTTTTTCGTGGGTTTAAAATTATTTCATGTTAAAAAATGTTAGGTATGTGATGTTATATGCTGCACTGCTGTGTGGAAGCGCCATTATATCGCGTAGGTACTGTGAGTAAACTACTGTAGTGACTAGTGCGTGTGCGAGTATTCGCAATATGTCATCTCTTACTATGCTATTATAATTAATAATGTGCCTACTTCACTGTGCGTTAAAGTCGATAATTCATTGATTAAATCTGATTTTCGTTTTGCACTTTTAAAACATTAATAATATATTTTTAAATTTTAATATGCTTTATTCACTTTTGACACAATATTTTTGTACTTTGTTGCGTTCGTCTAGATTCACATTGCGCGCGAAAGCACCATAATATTATTTTGAAGTTGGTTTAATTTTTTTTTAAATATTTTTTATTTCGTAATTTTTAGTTTTAAGTAAAAACTGAAATAGTTTTTGTAAAAAGTAGTAATTACAAAAATTACACTTTTTTATCCATATCTTCAAAACCACTGAACCGATTTTGATGAAATTCTTCCTATTCCCTAAGTTAAAATAATAAATAAGCATCATCACGTCGGTCGGAATAGTAGTTTCAGCGAAATGCGTGGACAAACATACATACAGACAAACAAACATACATACATATATACATCTATCTATACACCTATAAAATTTTGTATATTTGCTTCGAAGGCCTAATATATCATACCTATTATGTTAATATCTTGCAGTTCTAATAATACATATACGTGTCGAATTGATAACCTCCTTCTTTTTAAGTCGGTCAATTAAAACTATATCTCCCGCTATGCTGTCCTCGGGAACCGAGGACAGTGATAACCTGTTAAAATCGGAACGATCGGATCGGAGGAACTATCGGAACTAGATAGTTCCGCGAACATGTTTCGTGAACATAGTTCCTTTATGGAAAGGAACTATTCCATGTTCAATCCACTCCAGGACCTAGTTTGCGCATCTCTGGCTGATTAGTGATTACAATAAATTTTAAAATTTAGCATATCGGTTACGTTTATGAATAGAGCTCAGACAAAGGAATAATATAGGCAGTGTCATAGATCAGAGAATTAAACATGAAGCCAAATAATGTTTTAAAACAGAAAATGAACTAGTTTGTAGTAAAAATGAGGTCAAACGCGGCGCTGCAAGACAATAATTAGAGAAAATGTTGGCTCGAAAGAAACTGGATAATGAGACAATAACAAAATAATTACTACAAATGTGACATCACGTCACGAGATAAGACGCCTACTCTTAGAATATCTTCAACACCTTACGTCTTATTAAAGACTAGCATTGCCCGCGGCTCCGCCCGCGTTCAGATGACCAAAAAGCAAATTCTTAGGTTTTACATATTAGTATACTCTTACAATGCAGTTTTGTATTTTTACTCAGAAATGAGATATTTTCCTGCAGTAAAAAGTATCCTATATGTTGACCCGGATAACCAGCTACCATCATACCAAATTTCATCAAAATCCCTCCAGTGGTTTTTCCGTGATGCGGTAACAGACAGACAGACAGACAGACAGACAGACAGACAAAAATTCTAAAAACTATAGATTCGGCCTCTGTATCGATAATAATGTCTATTGCAATAAGATTTTCCAAAAAATATTTAATGTACAGATTCGCCTTAGTTAGAATTTCATTATATGTATAGACTTTGTTAAAACTGTTGCAAAACTGGACATGAGGTTCAAGACTGCATGGCTGAACGCTGCCAAGCTTGTCAGCGGCTGGGCCCTTTCTCTACATATTACTGGTAGCTACGATGGCGATGAGTGGTGCATCGCAGTCTGACCAAGGAGGCGCAACAGTCTACGCTCCAGCTACAGATGATGAAGATGACAGTCAACCTCGATGGAAATTAGGGGTGGGTAATATTTATTTTTATTTTCTACGAAATAATATCGATTGGTTTTAAAAAATATTGTACTGCTAATGAATATACAGTAGTAGTATATATTGATACGGGTAGTAAAGTAATGCGACTAAACAAGAATTTAAATTTATATAAGTACTATTTATTTATTTATTTTATTTGTATTTTGTTTTACGAACATAGTTCTTAAGTAAATATATTGTACTAACCAACTATGAGCCTATGTTGCTCGCTAATAAAAGATTTTTATTTTTTTATTTACTAGCATTGCCCGCGGCTCCGCCTGCGTTCAGATGACCAAAAACCAAATTCTTAGGTTTTACATTGCAGTTTTTGTATTTTTTCTCAAAATGAGACGTTTTTCTGCTATGCGGTAACATACAGAGAGAGAGACAAAAATTCTAAAAACTATAGATTCGGCCTCTGTATCGATAATAATGTCTATTTCGATAACATTTTCCAAAAAAATATTTAATGTACAAATTCGACTTAGTTAGAATTTTATTATATGTATAGATTTAATCTTTAATCCGATTTGAAAAATTAATCTTTAATCCGATTTGAAAAATTCTTTTTGCATTAGTTCTTCCGTTTATTGAGGCTGTAGGCCATAATCTGTAATCATCCCGGAAAAATATACCGTTCCCGTGGGATAGATTTGTCTTTGTCTAGAGACAAATCTGAGGCGAAGCAAGGGCGAGTCGGTAGTACTCTAGTATTCTAATGCATCCGGCTGTAACGTCAATGTAAAATGTAAATACAGGTCACGCAACGGATTAGAACAGTAATGAACTAACCAAAAGTACAATTTTCTATTTGAATATCATTACATACATAATATGTAAATAAAATACGGAATATATATCAAATAAATATATTAAATAAATTATACAAAAAAAATCAAAATATCGACGAAATTTTAATCTCATAATATAAAAATGAATCGCTGAATGTGTTGGTAAGCGCAAATCTCGAGAACAGCTGAACCGATTTCGCTGATTCTTTTTTTAGAATATTCATTGAAGTACGAGAATGGTTCTTACGGAGAGAAAAATTTAAAAAATAGTCTGAAAAGTCTAAAAACAACACTTTTCTATACTCCCATACAAAAGATTCGTAATAATACTTAAAAGTCAATTTGAACTTTAATACCACAACATAAAGTTTAAGTGTTAGTGGAGAGGTTCCGGGAAGGCAAAACATTGATGGCAATTGAGTGACGTTAGAATCGTATAAATATTAATGTCAATATTTGTCAATATTATTAACAAAAAAAAAATTACATGGCTAACGCTGGCTAATAACTATTTATATCTATTTAAAACGTACCTAGCGACGACCCCGAGCGAAGCGAGGGTGAGCCGCTAGGAAGTAGTTAAATAAATATAAATAGATATATTTATTTATATTATACCTAATTAAATTAGAAATGTAAAAACTTATTTTTAATTTTAGGAAATGCTTTTACGCGTACTATCTGCATACACATACAGGTGGTTATGTGGAACGTAGAACTCGTAAACTAAAGCAAAATATGTACTGTCAAGGTGTGTCAAACTGCAGTCTTGATATATAAAATAATTAATTTGTAAACCAAAGATACATAATATGTTACGTTCATAGTAATAAATAAATAGCTATCAACGCGTATAGGTAGGAGGACAAAAATCAAATTTTTATGTTAGACTAGCATTGCCCGCGGCTCTGCCCGCGTTCAGATGACTAAAATTTGCCATTGCCAAGTGTGGGTTGGCGGACTTCACATGTCTTTCGAAAACTTGCTAGTTCTAGACATGCAGGTTTCCTCACCATGTTTTACCTTCACCGTAATTTAAAAGGTAATCTAGTTAGAAATGATTGGCACATGAAAATATCAGAGGTGCGAGACCCGGGATTTGAATCCGCTTCACTCGTTTTCCCAAAATAGTTTAATGTTAAGAGGCAGATGCAATTCCTAGAAAGAATTCTTAGTCTGGTTGATAAAAATGAAATGACAAAATAACTTATATTCATTTATTGTATTATACATATTCCGCTGCTAGTGCGGCTCAACAACACACGTACACTTTAAGCTTTGGATAGATTGCATTCTACGAGTGTCGATAGAAAGCAATCCATGGTTAACAAAAATATATATTTCGTCTATATATGGAGTACATGTATCTTAGAATGAGATTATATAAGACTTCGGGAGAACCATATAACATCTAAGCTAAGTAAAAATTGCTTTAAATTTCTAACTTATTGATCTAACAGAAGAGAAACCACTACCTAAGCGTAAAATTAGACACCTATTCAAAAGGGCTACTAAATGATTGGATATACTATAATATTTAAATTATCGATCCGTCCATAGCATATTTTAAATTGAGACGTTAAAAACTTGAGTATCTTTATGAGGACAGATCAAAAATTCAACGACATTATGCATGTAGTTAACCTTTCTTTGCATTTGCAAACAGTTATACAATCTAATATCTGCAAATAATTTTTAATGATACATAGTGTTCGCAAATGTAAAGAATATACAGGTCGTTATAAATAGTAGGTTTTAGTATTGTCATTGGAATATATTTAATATAGTAATTTTGATACTGGTATCCCTAAGTTAAAAAAATAATGTACTTTAGAAGGCTGGTGATGGACCCTATGATGAAAACAAAAATAAATAAAAAAAAAAAAACAAAAATACAGACTTAATCATTTTATTTATTTCATAAATAAACTAAATTGGATATCTATAGGCATGACAGCTAGCAAATAGCAAAGGGTATTTACACAAAAAATATCGATTAGAATGCTCGAATTAAATGTACAACTTAACGATTTTTATGAGTAAAATAAAATTAAAAAAAAACAAGAATATTTCTTAAAATAATATAAAATCAAATCGCCCCTACTTCATCCAGCGAATCCCACTATCTAAAACGTATCAGTCGAATCCACTAAAAATCACAGTATAAATTAACTACTAGCACTAAAAGTTCGGTTGTCAATTTGATTAACCATAATATTTTTCAATAATTCGGTTGTCATCGTTATAACTTGAACTTGTTAATATTGTTTAACGTAGAAACATGGCAAGCGATATTATTACCACATTTTCTAAAACAACCAAAACAAAAAAAACCACATTCGGTTAACCAAACCCACAACCGCTCTCCTAATACCAACTAATTAAATGATGTATGGCTGAGAGATATTCAACGACAAGTGGCAAGTCGATTCGAAACGACAAATGTAACGGGGGACACTTATTGCACGATGTCTACCAATTCAAAACGACAGATCCCATACAGAAAATGATATTATATACCATTAATTTTTTATATCCAAACAAACTATTCATATGCTAAATATAATTATTATGTTGCTTTATAAGACAATTTTAGTCGAAAACATGAACCTAAAGGCTAAAACTTAACACATAAAAGTGACTTTGTTTTCAACGTATCAATCGTTCAAGCGAAATATTATAATACACTAAGAATAGTGCCTTATATCCACCGTTCATATTATTTAAATTAAAAAAAAATATAGCTTATTTAAACGATTTCATGTCATTGAAAGCAGCAAAATAATTAATTTACAAGACTATTATATACACAAATTATCATTTATATTGAGGGTTTTATAACATTATGTATTATATATTTAACATTGATTATTTAGTTATTTAAACAGCTACACAATATAATTTTACGTGGCCCTAAATCAATTAAGCATACACTAGGATTGCCATTTAAAAATCACATTCTCTACCAAAATTTTATACAACAACTACTAAAATGGTAAATAATAAAATTTAAATGGCAACATTTGAATACAATATTTTTAATGGAAAAGCACGCAAAAGGAAAGATAAATGTTAATACTTTGACATTTTGGCAGTCTTATGAAAGCAAATATCACACGATGAATATTTTAAATACGACAATTAAATTTTTTCACGGTAAATAATTTCAAATTATTAAAATACGCTGAAAATTTCCCTTGTTAAGACGCAATAATGAAAAAGTCAATAATAATTTAATTATATAAATAAATTAAAAAAAAAACAAACATTGTAAAAGAACATAATATAATACAAATAAATCATGCTAAAAATGTAGTACAATCGATTAAAACATGAGCGATTTCATCGAAATAGAAAATAAAACCTGGCAACACAGAAAAGCACCTAGTTAGTCCACATAAGACAGCCATTTTGTAAAATATACACCCGTAATATCTAATTCATAACAATCTAATCCAAGTAACTATACATTCATATCTGTAAAGAATGCCACATTTTTTTATGTATCAAACAAAATCTAAAACATATATATAAAAGAACACAAGGCATACGATTGATAGACATAATGTATAATATTAATTAAATTATATAATTTATAGCATCCTTTACATTTCTCAAACATGAAAAGAGAACTTCCAAACATCCAACAAAGAAATTCGCGACTTTCATAAGTGCAATTTATATTAATACATATAATTCTATATGACGATTACATTTCCAATATATTGAAATCAAACGCTTTATCCGTTGTCGATCCCAAATCATAAATGCTGACTATGAGAGAAGGTAGGAATGAAAGCTATAGGCTAATGTTATGCTAAAAACCGCCGCATACTAGAGATTTTTTTTTACCAAAAAAAAAAAAACAAATCTTTAAAAATCTCTTTTAACATACACAATATGTTTAATAACATTTAATTACAGTTAAAAACTACTGTATGTGGCGATCCTAACAGTACTTTGGACCAAATTGACAACTCCAATGTCACTTCAAACATTTTCTAGGCCCAATTATACAGACAGCATAAAACTGAAGTTAATTACACAAATTTTGTACATGTATGGAATGTGATGTGTCGATTTTTTAGTAGGCAAAAAAAAAAAAAAAATATCGCTACGCACCGTTTCATAAGAATTTATTTAAATTATTATTAATAAGAAGATGGCTTTACTACAATTGAAAAATTGTCTACTAAAGTAATAGAGAAGGTTCAATAGACTTAAGGGTAACTTAAAATTTAAAGCAAAATATATTTCATTATTATATTATTATTTGGGCTCAGCCGCGAATGTGACATTTCAAATGTCATTATATTAGATCGTCGATGAACAAAGTTTAAATTTAACAAAATCTATTATGAAAAAAAAACTAAACTACCTACCTGGTTCACACGTCAGCGTTACGATAGCCAAGGAACCATGAAGCATACCGTATCTTACTAATGTATATACATGTGCAGAACATAATAGATCTTATTAATAAACATATAAGTTATAACTTTGAGATAGTTAAAAATTTAATCTCAGTTAAGTTAAACCGTGATTAGAACGTTTATTATTAAGATCATACAGATCACTGGTTATCTGCTGGTATTAAGTAAAAATACTATCGAGACCGGATTGATATAGAAAGTTGAGCAAAATTAAAAAATTGTTACCAACACTCATGTATAGTTTAAATACAAAAATTAAAATTTCCACATGTGTAGTACCCTAAAAACTCTACATCACACATCATATAATAATAATAATAAATCTATATATTGTGCATATAATTAAAAATAAAATATCCCATCAATCAAAAATTTTAGTACAGACAGCAACATAATACTGTAATTACAAATTCTTAATCGTTACCATCTAGACCATAAATATCAATCCGATTTCGATCAAACTAAAACATTAACCGTAGTTTAAACGGTAGTTTAACATTTAACTGAACTGATTAGTAGGTTGTGGTGGTACAGGTGGCCGCATGGGGGGCATACCGCCCATGGGCATCATGGGGCTCGCATTCATTCCCATTACCATGGGCGCCTGTTGCTGTAAATTAAGTGAAATTCATACTTATATATACTTTTATACTCAATAATAATTAATATAATCGTAAAATAAAAATTTAATAGAATTTATATACAAAAAATTTCAATATCTATTTCTGTGAATAATAATAATAACGGGTTTTAAAAGAGGTCAATAAGGATAGCATTATTAATTAATTATATATTTATTATTTTAAATTAGTCACAACACGAGTTTTTTTTAATTTGCTCAGTTTAAACATATTTCGTAAATTAAAAAAAAAATTAAACAGTGAAAAATATAAAGGGAACTCAAGCCAAGAAATTGAAAACCATTCAATGACATGTTCAGTTTTAAAAACAATGAATTATATGGGATAAAATGATGGTGGCCATGCGACACACACGTGCAATGGCATTCAAAAAATACTTTACCTGTTAAGAAGACCTGTGCTTAAAAATTAAAAAAGTTATCATAATTCATATTTTTTTTTAATCAAAAACTGTCATTCATTTTTTTCCTAAAAAAAACAATTACTTTGTTTTTCATTGACATTTTGGAAACAAAAATGCCTTCTACCACAATCCTGCCAACAATCTACTAGGAAACACAGGTTATAGGTAAAAATATAAAAAAAAAAAAAACAAAATAGCAACTTACCAGAACAAAATGCGAGGGGTGATACGTGTGGGGAAATGTATGGGGCATTGGTGGCAGAGTCATGCCGGGACCCTGGAAAACGCAAAATAAAAGGGAACCTGCATGCTAAAGGATAAAAAAAATAACAATGAAAGCAAAAGGACAGAACTAGCTTTTGTAACGAAAGATAGGAAGCGGAGCGACGACTTCGAACATTGCGGACAGGATAGTATTCAATGAAAGTAGAATTAGACTCACATTTTCCATGTTTTTAGTTTAATTAGAGGTTATTTAATTAATTATATTTACAATAACTTAATTTTTCCTACTACCCACAAAATTTTCATATAAATAAATATCTATTCACTCGTTAGAACTCACGCTCGTTTTTATTCATCTCCTACTATTCGATAAAACCTATGATACATATTATTTTTAACTCAGAAAAAAAAATACAAAAAAATAATTCTTCTTTTCCATATTTGTAGTATATAGTAAGATGTACTCATAAACTTTCAACATATCTATTCTCTTACTTGAAAAAAAAAACTATTTTTTATAGAATTCCTGCTAATTTTCGACCATTTTTCTAAAATTATCAATGGCATAAACCCCCTAAAACTTACCATAGGGCGGTATCCAGCGCCGGTGGTCGCCTGCATCGGCTGCGGACTCCACGCGGCGGGCTTCGCGTTCTTCGGCGAACTCCACTGCATCGGTCTAGCACGGGACAAGCATGCGTGCGATTCAGATGTTTTTGTGGATTTTCCGTTAATGTATTTAATTTAAGCATATTATAATATGTATTCCAAAATATGTTGAAATCATAAATTTATCCGTACGATTTAAATAGATTTAGAAATATTATGGAAAAGTTTAAAATTATTTTGGTAATGTGTTCTATTAACATTTAGCGATGTTTTTTTCATATTTTTTGCTTTTAAAAAGTTAAAACATTATACAACAGTATTCTTATATATTTTCGTATCGTTTTTTTGCACTTTTTCTTTCTGTTCCGCTACTCAACACTATTTCCCACATACATAGGTTGACTGGAAGAGATCTCTTATAGAGGTAAGTCCACCTTTGTCCACATCATTTTCTATGTATTTTTTTTATTACTTTAGTGCAATAAAAAATAAAGAAACAACTAATATTATTTGATTTTCGGTTTGATAATTAATAGTGTATAATGAATTTTTAATAGAGTGTAGAAATACTGATAATCTCTTGTGAAGTATCAGATTTTCTACATAGTTCCTACGATTTAAACAAATTTTGGACATAGAATCGAAACATTATTTTAAAATCCACTCCTAAAACATCTGAACTAAACTAAAAAACACTCGTGAAAGCATCTACATACGTTTATCCCGTTTTTAACTACGTTGGTTCAAATTTCAAACTGAGTCTACCTTAAATCTACTTTTTACATTGCTTTAGACACATCTGACTACAAGTTCCATTCGTGTTTAAGTATGAGATGATATGATTCTATGCTACATTAAAAAAATCGGAAAAAATATTTTTTTTTCATACAAAAAATATTATTTTCTCTTACATGTCGATGCTTCCACCAATATTGGTGATAATAGGCTTATTTAATTAATTCTATATAAATTATCTGTATGATTTTTTTCAAACAAAATGGCCACGATCACATCACTTGACGATGATTCAAAATTTCCATATAAAAAAAATCTAGCTACTAAATATTATTAAAATTTTAAGTAAATTTTGGCATATTCTTAGAACATACAAATTCTGAGAACATTACAAATTTTAAAAGCTAAGAATCATAAATTGTATAAACAGTTTCTGTATATTCTTATACGAAATGAAATTAGTTTATACATATTTTAGGATTCTTGTAAAATGAGCTCTATACTACAAACAATAAGAATGAATTTTCATCTTACTTTTGAGCTGTGGCGGTTTTGTTGATAGTAAGGTTGTTCGCGAGTTGAGCGAGAGATGAATCTAAGTCACCGGTCAAGACTTTACTCGGTTGCGGTGGCTGTTGGGGTTGTTGACCTAGAATTTCCAGAAAAAATATAATAAAAAACTAAATAATTTTTTTTTCTATACTTCTAGATATTACAGCACTAATAAAAATATATTAAACATATAATATAAAAATAGGAATACATAAATGATAGTGAATAGCAATAGAATGGTACATCAAAACGCTTATAAAATAATCAGTTAAAATAAAGATATAACAAAAACACAAACTAAGCTGTTCCAAAATATTTTCAATAATTCACATGTCATGCTGAGTTTTGCGATAAATCAACTATATGTATGTACTCACAATTAAATCAATGAATGATTCGAAAAAAATCCCATTAATTGAAAAATACACAAAAAATCCTTGCACAGATAAAAAATGTAACAACGCTGAAATTATATGCATTATATATATAAAAATAAAGTTACTTACAACATGTTTCGCAAAAATCATAAACATAATATGTACAGATAACACCAATCAATGTTAATAATGGCAGTGAGAGTAACGCAGTGCTACAACTATACTATGCGGATTTCGCTAAGCGCGTGCCCTGGAAACGATTTGAAGCTTACTGGCCACTGACAATAATTACTATTTATGATAAGGGACTAAAATAAATATTAATTATTTCAAAAAAAAAAAAACAATTTTTCCATAAAAAAAACATTAGCTGTCAAACTTATTACATAGCAAAAAAAAAATGAAACAACAACTCGACAAATAAAAAAAAAAGCCGAAAAAAATTTAGTCCCTTACACAAAAAAAAACAACAACACAATCTAAACACAAATCGAACCCATTGCCATCATCGGTTGTCGGGCGGGCGAGCCGAACATCATCGGCTGGGCGACCGGCATCGACATGACGTCACCGAACACAGAAGGTTGCGGTTGCCCTTGTTGTGGTTGCTGCGATTGTGGTTGTTGGGTTATCGGTTGGTTTTTCGCGGGTGAACCGAGGGACATTCTCATCACGTCCTCTAGATCGTCGAAGGCGGATTTCGGTTGGGCGGGGGGTGGGGGGCGGGCGGGGGAGGAGGTTACCGGCTCTCCCATACCCATGAAAGGGTTTGCCGCGGCTTGCACAAGAATATTTATAATAAGTAACACAAATATATTCATACATAATATAGAAAAATAATATACAATTTTACATAAAACCATCACCATTAATTATTACTTCTTATTAATATTTATTAATATTCATATTACCATGTGTAATATATATAGAATAAAAAAATTATAATTGAATAATCTCGATAGAATACAATTACACATGGCAACACCAATGCATTTTAATAATTTATTAAGGCTAAGAATACACAGATTGCAAAATTGTGTAAGTGCAAAAGTTGACTAAAACTACATCAATACGAACTTGTCTGGAACTTCAAAAAATGATCGAATACGAAAAATGACGTTTTAAATGTACATATATATATTAGACTACCCGGTATCATTTCATTGTATAAAACGAGATATTAGTTCATTAGTTCAGCCCTTTTTAACTTTCCACTGCTGGGCGTGGACCTCCCTTGTATCGAAGATTATGAGAAGGTTCAAGCCATAATCCACTAAACTGGCCAAGTACAGGTTGGCGGACTGAACATATCTACCAAAAAAATACTTAAATACCCTCAGACGTACAAGTTTCCTAATAATATTTTCCTTCACCGCAAAATATGAATAAAAAAAAACACCATCGATCATAGACAATACCGCCATATTACTCAACTTATCCTTACACAATCTCGCATTCCGCTGCCCACGTCCAAACTAGCCTCACCTGCAGTAGTGTCAGTATTGAATACATTATTGAAACTAGCGTCGGTGACGAACGAGTTGTTTTGGCCGAACTGTTGTTGTATTCCGTTGCTCTGCCAGGCCGGCTGAGGCGCGGGCTGGGGGGTCGCTAGAATACACGGGTTTGTGAGATCACAGGTTCGAACCCGGTCCGAACTAGTCAAATTATAGAGGGAGGAAAGAATAACATTTTACAGGCCTTCTTTTCTTGTAAATCATGGAAAAAATTAAAATACGGGCGGAAACGCAAGTATAAAAAGTAACACAGTTCTTCCTCTTTCAGAATTTAATATGAGATTTAAAAAAAAAAGGGGGGAGGAAAAATCAAACAGAAATCTTACACATGTTTTTAGGATGAGTAAATCATCGAAAAAAATATATTAAAAAAAATTACACGCGTTAATGCAAAAAATATAAAAAAAGAACATTGTTCTTTATTCATCGAGAATTTATGAAAACTAAAAAAAAAAACTAAAAAATATACACGGTCCTATTTAAAATTTGTAAAGTTTGTTGTGTACAGAAATGACGGAAAAAATGAGTTGTTTAAATTCTATGATTTTTTACTTTGACACTGTAAAGTTATTGATTTAGTCATTTTAATTTGTTAAGTTTATTAATTTGTTAAATATAAGAATTACGAAGAATTACTGGAATATAATATGCAATAATTAAAAATGGGATATTCTTGTCATATTTATATATTTATATTGTCAACATTTTCCCGTTTCCTTCAAGTAATATCATATTTATACTAAGATACTTGTAATTAGAGCACTTTCAATTTACCAATTCTTGGAAGTTTATTGCATAGACGTGGGTTATGTGCATATGTGTGATATTATACAGTGTTTTGTGCTAGAAATGACCTTTTAAATTGCTACATATTCTTGACATCATAAAAAAGCATCCTTATTCTAAGCGACTTAAAAAACCGCAGAAGTTGTGAAGAACCACGCGTGTAATTTAGTTCTAAGAATACTGTAAAATGAGCATTTTTAATAATCACTAAAACCAAAAAAAAGGGTTGTAAAAAAAATTGAATATACACGTCAACTGAAAAAAATTAAACATACATACATACACATAAAAAATCATCCTTAAAATCTAACCCTAAAATTACCCACTGTACAATAAATACCCGTCCTTAATAAAAAAAAAAAAAAAAACAATATACAGAACGAAGCATAGACAAAAGACCTACCTCCAAACATATCCGCGAAGGGGTTGCCCAGAGACAACAGATCGTCCGAGGCCTTGCTAGTGTTGTTGGTGGTGTCGGAGGGCGCGGGGCCAAATAGATCCACTATGGACTGGTTTTGGTTCTGTGGGGGCGCAGTCGACAGGAACGGGTTGTTGGCAGAGTTAGTTGGCGACTGCACTTTGTTCTGTATCGACATTATGTTAGCCATTTTAGTTTTTACTTATAACATATTATTGTGATATATTTACTTTTTTTTTAATTCAATAACTATATTTAAATTGCGACTTAATGTTAAAAAACGAAGTATGAACATAACAAATAACATAACACAAATATGAATCCCAAATACAATGAAGACATAGTGCATTTATGGCATATAAAGTTAATGAAAGTGATTTATTTTATATATAACATGTAACTAGAAATAACAACCATATTATATCGACCGCTGTTTTCATTTTGATGGAAAACAGTAAATAAATATATTCATTGAAGGATATATTTACAAATTAAAAGAAATGGTCCCAATGATAAAATATGAATTGTATGGGCCAATCTAAAATTTGATAATTTTAAGCCCAATTCCCGTATGTTAAGTTTTGTGATGAGCCATAGAACAACACAAGTGAGATGTTTTCAGAGAAAATGTATGAAAGCCAACAATATAATGTTTTTATACTATTAGATAGTATAATTAAAATTATTGAAAATAAGTGTAGTTCTCTGTTGATCCATTACACTGTGTATCGTGTGTTACTCATAACTATCTTTTGTCAAATATCATAGGATGAGACAATTCATATTGAAATTTTCAAACAAAATAGGGAAAATGTCGTGATTAGTAAATAAAATATGAAATTGAACATAAAAATTAAAAAAAAATATAATCGAATTTAAGATGATTTTTTTTTGTGAAGAATAAAGGGAAAGAAATTCTAAATTGTACTATCATCTTACTAATATTTTATTTGGACCGTTTGAATCTTTCTAGTCTTTAGAGCAATAGACATAGATACTTTTATTCTTTTATAAAGAGCCACCATAAACACAATTATTGCCAATATTTACACGCACAGATAACATATATCCTATTAAAAATCCACATAAATATCCCATAGACAAACCAGAGACAAAATTAAAGCTCTGTAAAAGCGTATAACATATCCCAAGCCCAAAACATCCCAACGTATAAAGCTTAGTTAACCCTATATAGAGAATCTTACGAATTTTTCCGATATTTGTGATATATCCTCTTCCCCGGTCAACTCTACGCCTTGGTATAATTGCACCTGGAAGTACCCACTTTGTGGTATAATTCACGAATTTTTATAAGAATTTTATTTTTTTCATAGAAAAATTATAGATTTAATCCTGATTTTACAGTAATTAACAAAAATAATATCTATACGTAATAATATAATGAAATAGTAAAAAAGTGAAATCTGTACATGAAATATTTTCTAAAACCAATGATTGTAACATATTGTGTATAGAATATAGACCCCAAAACAAGTTATTAAATTTTTTATCTGTGTATCTATTTACTTTACACGCAAAAAGTATTGAAAGGATTTTAACTAAATGTTGTGTAGTGATAACTTATTACTCGGGTCAACATTTAGGATACCTTTTACTACAGGAAAATCTTTCATTCCCACGGGAAAACATAATAACTGGTTCTATCGAGCCATCCTTAGAATTTTACATGGCTAACGCTGGCTAAACGGTGAAAGTTACACCAAAATAATATACTAGAAAATTGTAGGTTTTATAAAGGCCTACAGAAAAATCTAAGATACACTCGCAATAACTATTTTTATCTATTTAAAACGTAAACGCATCCGAGCAAAGCCAGGGTAAATCGCTAGTATATAATATCTTTATTTATTTTGTCTTATTTTTTTAAAACGTTTATAATGATATTCCAATATAGTATATAAATTTAAAGGTACCAATAGTCTAACCAGAATTTTTTCCACCAATTTAGATAAAAAACATGCAAAATTATATTTTAAAACAAACAAAACTTGTTTCAATTAAACATATATATGTATACATATGAAGATAAAACTTACTTTCAAAAACCGTATTTAAAATTAATTTGTTCTAATAATAAGAAGAAGTCGTCATATAAAGTTGAAGTATGTAATTCCTTTTAGATGAAGTTTCCAGAAATCGCATATCAAAAAAGAGATATAGCCTATAAAAAGTTACAACTTAAGTATGTTAATAGGTTATTTATATATAACTAAAACATATAAATTAATTAAGTCTGAAATATTTTGTATGTAGTGGAAGCCAAAATCATTATTGTTTCAATAACATATAAAGACCGGATAGATTTTAATAAAACTTTCCATATAAAAATAACATAATGATTTCTATTAAGTACATACATACGTCCAAACCACTCGATCCCATCGCTACATTATTTGCTGTTGTTAGTAGATATTATACTATATGTCTGTTTGTATCACCTTGTACTGATTCATGGCGGCTTCTTCTTCAGCCAATACTTGTTGTTTAAGGGAATCATCTATAAATAAGTTTCCATTTGCCTGATTATCGAGGCGCGTCGAGGCGGCCGCGTTGCCGAATGATGACGACGTGGATGAGAGAGCGCCCATCACGCTTGCTACGTTCTTTTGAGCGCTGGGAATTAAAAAAATAATATAAAAAAATAAAATTTATAAATACATTTGGCTCAGTTTGTAGTGACCCTACTTGCTGTGCCTGCGGTCGCGGGTTCGAGTCCTGCTGGGGGCATTCGTTTGTGTGATGAGCACGAATATTTGTATTCCAGTCATGGTTGTTTATATTTGTAATAAAGTTATATATGTGTAGTGTATCAACTATCTGGTATCCATAGCACAAGCCTCGTAGCTTACCATGGAACTAGATGGTGCTGTGTGTTAATGCCCCAACATATACCGTCACCGGGGATCAGACCGTTGTCCACCACGCTGGCCGAGTGCGGGTTTATGTACTTCATATATCTTTCGAAAATTTGCTAGGTTCTAACAGACATATAGATTTCCTCACAATATTTTCCTTCACCGTAATACAAGTGGTAATTATGTTGGACAAGATTCGCACATGAGAATATCAGAGGTGCGAGACCCGGGATTTGAACTCGCTTCACTCGGTTTACCAAGCGAGCGCGTTAGCACTGGGCTATCACTGCCCTGTCATAGACATCGAATACATCTATACATATAATAAAATTGTAACTAAGTCGAATCTGTACATTAAGTATTTTTTGGAAAATCTAATTGAAATAGACATTATTATCGATACAGAGTCCGAATCTATAGTGTTTAGAATTTTTTATGTCTGTCTGTTTGTTACCGCATCACGAGGAAACCACTGGACAGATTTTGATGAAATTTGGTATGATGATAGCTGGTCATCCGGGTCAACATATAGGATACTTTTTACCGCGGAAAAATATCTCATTTCTGAGAAAAAAAATACAAAAACTGCATTGTAAGAGTATACTAATATGTAAAACCTAAGAATTTGCTTTTTGGTCATCTGAACGCGGGCGGAGCCGCGGGCAATGCTAGTTAAACTACTACTATATCGATAAATAGACTGGCATTACTATAATATATCATATAATAAAAACAACCCAAAAAACATACATATATTTAAACTGTTATATTTTAACTATTTTTGTTACTTTGTATTAAATTCAAATCCAAATTTAAATATGCATTGACCTTAACCTTCTTTTTGATGGTACTGTTTTGTACAGCTTCTCACCTCAGCCATATCCATTGTATCGTTTTTATTTATATTTTTATATTTAATATTATTTTAACAGTGTAACTTTTTTAATTTATTGTTATATTGTTTGTCAGAATAAGTCGAAATGTAATTTAAAGGGACTTCCTATAGCATCATACAATTTGATAAGAATCAATGTTCTGAACTGTCACTTTTAGTGAAGAAAAAATTCGAAATTCATATATTTAATATAGTAATATAAATATGTTGGGACATTAACACACATCACCATCTAGTTCCATGGTAAGCTACGAGGCCTGTGTTATGGATACCAGATAGTTGATACACTACACATATATAACTTTAAATACATACATATTATAAATATAAACACCCATGACTGGAGTGCAAACATTCGTGCTCATCACACAAATGGATGCCCCCCAGCGGGACTCGAACCCGCGACCGTTGGCATATCAAGTAGGGTCACTACAAACTGAGCTAAACGTGTCGTCAGATATAAAAAAATACATAAAGCTGTAATGTATAATAATAATAGTATAAAATGTTAATGTTTATAAGTTTGTATGTAGGGAGTAATCTCTAGAACTACTGCCGATCTAAAAAGTACTAAATACACAATCCCATGCAAAAGATCTCTTAAAACTGTCACCAGTTGTGTTGTAAATTGAACCTTAAATGCAATGCTTAAAGTTGTTTTCACAAAAAAAATAATTAAAAGCGCGCTCAAATGTTCAAAAGAGCGCTCATTCGATGAGGACATTTTTTGTCACTGATTGTGTATCTAGGTACTTTTTTTGATCGATGATTTACTGTCATAATTTATAATAACTTAAGTGTACGAGTATATGTATATAAGTTATATATATTTATCACCTGGCAGTCTGTGTAGGCGTGTTGGCAGCTGATCCCTTCTTCCCTTCCAACGTAGCGAGGTGGCCCTCCAGCGCGTCCAGCAAACTGCTCGGCGCCTTCGTCAGGTCGGGGATGTCCCCTTTGTCTATGCCCACGTTTTCTGCCACCTGGAGTTTTACATCGAGAGAGGATTTTATTAGCCATATTAGTATTATAAATTTATTTATTTATTACCAACACCAACAAGATATACATTAACAGAAACACAGAATTATAGCATGTCCACAAGTTAGGAGTCTAAATGATATCTTAATTATAGATGTTACACGCATTGCAAAGAAACACGTATACAAATAATTAAGAACAGTAGGTACGTGCCATAAAAAAAAAATAGTAGTATTAGTAATCTATCTATCTATCAACCCTAAATCTGTTTCCCGACTATCATATAAACGTACGTATGAAAGTCGGGAGCATCTTATTACGTCTCAGCCGCATGATTTCTGTGTTTTGATGCCTTCATTACACGACAAATTCGTACATTAGACTGAGGGATAGCTATTTTATAACCAACTTCCAAAAACGAGGAGTTTCTATGTTCGTCTGTATGTATTTTTATATGTACTTATCACGCAAAGCAACAGAAAACCCTAGTATTATATAATATTTATTATCCACTAACCTTTAAGAACTCTCCAACTCTATCCATCCTTATAAGGAACTTTTTATAGAGGTCGAGAGCCTCGCGACAGTTCTTTTTGTTCATATCAAAGTACTTTTCCAATAGATTGATGATGCCGTCGTTGTAGCAAGCAAAGAGTCTGGAAGTATTGTAATTAAATAGTACTTAGTTTACTCAGGTATCTATACAAGTATACATATCTATACATATAATAAAATTGTAACTAAGTCGAATCTGTACATTAAATATTTTTCGGAAAATCTAATTGAAATAGACATTATTATCGATACAGAGTCCGTATCTATAGTTTTTAGATTTTTTGTCTGTCTGTCTGTTACCGCATCACAGAAAAACCACTGGAGGGATTTTGATGAAATTTGGTATGGTGATAGCTGGTTATCCGGGTCAACATATAGGATACTTTTTATCGCGGAAAAATGTCTCATTTCTGAGAAAAAGTACAAAAACTGCAATGTAAGAGTATACTAATATGTAAAACCTAAGAATTTGGTTTTTGGTCATCTGAACGCGGGCGGAGTTATAAAATAAAGTCCCCCGTCGCATCTGTCTGTCAGTGTGAACGCGATAAACTCAAAAACTAACGAACGGATTTTCATACGTTTTTCACCAATAAATGGAGTGATTTAATAAATGTCAGTATTACGAAAAACACTAACTATAAACATATATGTTAACTAAGAAATCCAACAGTTGTACAAATTTATTTATACTTATATATATATATACTATCTATATAAGTATAAATAAATTAAATTATATAAAAATATATAATACCTTATAAGATCTCTGAAGAGCAGCATAAAGCACATATTTATGACACCGTTGGTAAGGTCATTGGCGGTGCAGTCGAACTCCAACAACGCGTCCAATTGCGCCTGAAGTACTGGCAATGTCTTCAGTAGCTTCTCCGCATTCATCATACGGAGAGAACCCTCTTCCTTACTATAAATTACAGATAAATTATAATTAGCATAATATTAAGCTGGTATTTTAAAACATAACCTACAACTAACTGAATTTTGATATTAAACTGCTTTAACAAAGCAGATAACTTATGGTGTTAGGTTCGAATACTGTGTTGGGCCAAAATGAGGAATTTGGAGGTTTTAGCTGTCAATAAATTTCAATGTTAGAGTTAAGATGTTAACAGTACCATATCGTACATCCACATCTCATGATATAATTCTAATTTGTATAGAATTGTCATAAATGATTCTCGGAAAAATAACATTTTTTTTTAGTATAACATACACAAGAAATACCTTTGATTATAAAAATTACTCAATTGAGTCTGATAAACTTTAATGGCTTACGCATTCTAAAGGGTCAAAGCATCTTCAAACCAAAATACGTGTCATTATTTCATTTCATTCAATTTAGGCAATAACTATATAGAACAATCATTTCTTTTTCTCAACAAAAAAACATACATATATAAAAACATACATATAACTACCTGTAAATATTAATTATTATTATTATATTTTTATTACTTACCCCCTCTTCACTTTACAGAAATCGAAGGCAACAGTTCTGTAGGATAGTGCCTTCTCATTCAAGTATTTGGCGTATCGCCGGATGAACGGCGACATGTCATAGCCTAAATGGACATTCAAACTATTAATAGACAATTTAATTTTTATCACAACTATGACACGAATGTTATAAAAATATATTTTTATACGTATTTACAAAACGTAACATAATGTATGTTTTATAATTAAATCCAATTTACAACAAGAAATAATATAAAAAAAGATTTAATTTATTTTACAGAAAAAACGCATACAAAAAAAAGATATTTGAGCAAAACCTATGGAAAATAAGTATTTTTTTTGTTAATTCATATTTTGTATAGACACTAAATTCTAGTGTCAGAGTCATTTTGAATTTACTGAAAACCTTTTGGGAATATACTGCTTACATCATATCAACAACATATGTAAAAAAAAAAAATATTTCTTAAATTTTAGAAAAATAAAACTATTTTTATTGCTCCTTCTAAACGGTAATAGTCCAGCAATTAGCAAAAAAAGCGCGTGGCCGGTGGAGGGGGAGGAGTGGAGGGGGAGGGGTGGAGGGGGAGGGGTAGAGGTATGTATTAAGTGGCCCTTACTCATTTAAACTTGGCCACACGCTAGAACTTTACCGTTTAGAAGGTGCAATAAAAATATTTTTATTTTTGTATGAAAATAAAAATTTAACAAATATGATTTTTTCTTGTTACAGATGTTGTTGTTATGATTTAAATAGTATATTCCCAAAAGGTTTTCAGTAAATTAAAAATGACCCTGTGAATAACAAACAGTGCAGTCAAAAACGAAACAAAAGCGTGAAAACAGTAAGTACATTCAATCACGAAATTCGTGCTCGTGCATTTATCTATGTATCTATGTAAGTGCATAATCCTAGGTATCGCTACGACCTATAAAGACAACAAGGTTGTTATGAATCAACATTCAACTATCTGTTGATACATAATAATTCATTTGCTATAAATAGTAGACTTAACGAACTAATAAACTAATAATAATAAAACGTTAAGTTGGGGTAATTGTACCAAATATGATATTATATAAAGAAAAATTGTTTGTTCAAAGAAAAAAATATTAACATCTAACCCCACTCTTCACTATCTGGTTTTCTAGTAATCGCATATCCGAGTAAAACGGCAAGCATACATATGCCTAAAAATAAAAAATAAAAACTATAAAAAAATTACCCCAAAAACGAATAATTAAATATAATAAAAAAACGAGCATATGTAATATGTATGTATATTTACAATTACCAAAGTAACTTAAAGCTTTGAAAGAAAAATTATCTATAAAAAAATTCATATTTAAAATGAAACTAATGCAAGAACAGTGCAAAACTAAACATATTTGCACCCACATCCAAAGCGTGACAAACAGACGAGCACTAAGCGCCATACAGTTTCAACTCACCGATCCGGGCTCCTGCCGCGCCTTGTTGCGATGAAAAAATTTATATTAAAAATTGCAATTTTTTCAAATAATTTACTAATAAATTTTTTATTAATACTAAAAAATATTAAAAAAAATACCTAATAGTTTTTTACTTCATAAATATCATTATATCGCATAAAATGAAAAAAAAAACACAAAAATATCGATATTTTTAAAATTTTAAGCCAAGTACACCCCTTACTATGAGAACGTGGTGATGTACATAATACATAACTATTTATAAAGAAGAGAGAAAAGCTCTTCTTAGTATATGTGAAAGGAAACCAGTAAGGTAGAGTCATGCAATACTTATTCGTAATAGATCTATCGTGCTTAATTAAACTTGCTGTGCTGAATGCACTATGAGATTTTAATAGAAATTCTTGTTACAATCGCATGCAGTGCCCTGATTAAGAATATTTAGCATTCATATTTGACAGGTGCGTTTGTACTGTGTTTTACGATGTTCGAGAACTTTATTACCTACTATGAGTATGTATTTAAGATATATTTTACACTTGAAAATTATGTGATATATGATGTCTCTTATATACTACATGGTACTAACATTACATAAACCCTAAAAGCTTCTAAAATCGGAAAAAATATACATAGTTCTCATTCACTCGCCCTTTAACTTTTTTCCTTTTTACTACCTTGAAACATAAGAATCTAAATATTATACTTAAAATTCCTGCAAAACAGTATCATGGGAATTTGAAGAAATTCCCTGTTTATAATAAATTTTAGTAGAGTACTAATTAAATCGATATTTTCAACGCAGACTTGCGAATAAAGCTATACAATATCGATTTGTTACTGGTTTCCATACACATAATATATAATGCATATATTATTTATGAAATATAATCTACGAGATAACTACAATGTAACAATTTCAACGGATGAGATCAATGAATCATTATTATCAGTACTTTAATAGTTTGTTTTTTATTATGAATGCTGCAAATAAAAATAACACTCGTATGGTATAATTATAGTAATTTATTGATTGCTTTATGATTAGTCGAACGATGTTTCATTTATACTTCTAAAGCATATTAACGTCAAAAGATTATAGTTTAATAGCACATGTATGTATATAGAAAAAATAAACCATCCGTCTGTTATTTCGGAACAAATGATTATTCGTACGTTTGTTTATTTATAAAACTTTTATATATATGTTAACATGCTCTCTGAACTGATTTCAATGAAGCATTTATGGGTGATTAGAGTATTTAACACTATCATGTAATACGTATACAGCGGAAAGTGAAGAAGAGTTAAAGAAAATTTCTTGTGAAATAAATTTGACGACACGTTTGGCTCAGTTTGTAGTGACCCTACTTGCTGTGCCAGCGACCGCGGGTTCGAATGAAAATCCAAAAACGATATTTGGTCCGAACCGACTCAAAACTAGTATATATACGCATACAAAACATTTTATGTATATATGTATGTATGCATATATATATATATATATATATATATATATATATATATATATATATAAACAAAGAGAAAAGAGTTCAGTACTTTTTCCTCCTCTGTTCCTCCTTTTTTAATTTTTTGTTTAGTAGCTATTGACAAGTTTTTGTGTTATCTATAAAAAAAGTCTAATTATGGCAGAACTTCGAACACTGGGCGAACACTAAATACTCACATACTCTGAGTTTCAATGAAATAAAAATAAACATATAGATTATAAAGGATTTGTTCTCCATTCTTTTCACCAATTTAATTGTGAAGTAAAGCGTGAGATTTGGCTTAAACCTCTAATTATAGGACAGACGCTTCAAAGGTGTTTGTTTACGACACACTTGCTAATTGGTCGAGTCAGGTAGAATATACAATAAAAATATTAGTTATTAAAATCTATATTTACATATGGAGGCAAAGAGTTTGTTGTTTTTTGCTTACAACGCGCTCATGTATAAACCTACTAGAGTAATTTAAAAGAAATCTTTTCTTTCTTTATAACCCACTAGCATTGCCCGCGGCTCCGCCCGCGTAGATGACCAAAAACCAAATTCTTAGGTTTTACATATTAGTTTACTCTTACATTGCAGTTTTTGTATTTTTTTCTCAAAAATAAGATATTTTCCCGCGGTAAAAAGTATCCCATATGTTGACCCGGATAACCAGCTACCATCATATCAAATTTCATCAAAATCTGTCCAGTACTTTTCTCGTGATGCGGTAACAGACAGACAGACAGATTCGGCCTCTGTATCGATAATTATGTTTATTTCAATAAGATTTTCCAAAAAATATTTAATGTACAGATTCGGCTTAGTTACAATTTTATTATATCGTCGTTGATACTGCAATATCGCGTAACCAACAGTGGCTAAAACCGCGTAACTTGGTAGTGATAAATTTTACAGCAGAGAGAAAAAACTTAATATTTTCATTATTACTGCATCTTTGGCCGACTGAACTGTAAAATGTATATAAATTTATGTATTTTATTTTCTATTAGGGTTCATATGTTGTTAAATTCATTATTCGATTAAAAAATACACTTTCTCGCTATTGCATGTTCAAAAATGGGTCGCAGTTGAGCATTTTTAGTAGTTACGCGTAATTACAAAAAGCATGAAAATAAAAATTATGTATTTTAAGGATCATTTATTACTTAAGTTTTTAATAATTATTATATCTCAGATAAATCAGTCTCAAAATGTCAATCGTTTTGACTACAATTTTACTAACTTAAGAAGTAGAACAAGTAAAAAAACATACAAATAAACTGTAGAAACAAAAATCAAAAACTTAAATGATTAAACTCCAGAAACAAAAATTAAACTATATCAAAATCTAGTAACATCAGTTATAATAGGAACTTCAATACAAACGAGATCTAATATTTTGAAATAGAAACTTGCTTATTTTTTTTTAAACGGTAAGCTATCATAATATTGGTGGCAGTCACTAGGAATCACACTCTTTATTTGTTGTAAATGCTCATATTTACTCTCTAATATTGACAATCTAGAAGAATAAAGAAATGGTACATCGTTTATCAATGTTGAAATATTCTTTGGTCTTCGAGGTAGTGGACTCAATTCATCTTTAAAATGTTTTTTAAAGTCGATAGTACCATTAGGATTATACTTTAATACGCGTAGATCTACTACACAGTTATCGCCAGAAATGCGCCCAGGCCTTATAGAGTCATAAATTTGGTACTCTTTAACGCTGTAGTCTTTGAAAAAGGTATGATCTGGTTGTATAACTTTATAAGGAAAAGGTTTTTTTCTAGCCTCTTTAATCAAAGAAGCTTACCGTGATGGCAAGAAAATTTCAATATTTTTGAGTTTTCTTTCAATAAGTGAATGGACCGAATCTACCTCCATTTGCGTGTGTCCTTTTTCGAGGTATTTTTGTGTAATTGTAACATTTTTGTCCATTGCTAGTCTAAGAAGAGCGTTAGAAACAACAGTGTTTCTGTTTTGAGCAGTGCATCCGTCAGTCCATATAACTACATCTTTAAGATTTTCATTTAACAAGTTTGTTAGATAATCTACAAAAAACGAGGCATAGGTTGTAGCTTTTAGATCACAGGTTGTTTCATTACACCAATAATACGTAACATCATCTGTACCTAGATTATAAACAGTGAAGTTATGTACCGTTAACTTGGTCTTAAAATATAGCGCACTAGCCGATAGAGAAGGACACAGTTTTACAGCTTGCAAGTCAGCAGTTATGGTATGAACTTGCCCAAGTTTTGCAAGTTCTTTGTCTTTTGTCTTTTCGGATCGAGCTAAGTTTTTCAGCAGGACGTGGCGGTGGTAATCTTCCTCCCGAACATTACCTGCCTTGTATGAACAGCAATAGTCACAAGCATCTTTTTTAGGTTGAAACAAGGCGATATTTTGCTCCACAAGTATGTCAAAAAAGAGCTTTCTCGAAGCTACTAGCTTAGATGCTGAGGAGGCATATTCGACATATAAGTTATACAACTGTGACTTGGATTGTATTATAGGTTCCACGTATTGTTTTGTGCTTGTTTGGCGGCAATAATGTGACGGCAATTTGGGCAATAAGCTCAGGTAACTTTTTACAGAATTTCTTTTAGAAGTAGGCGAAGTTGGAGACAAATTTGTGTGAACAGAATTATCATTTGCTCTTCCACATAGCCAGTAGCGAACAGTCCACTCCTTTATAGCTAGTGTCGCCAGAAATGTTTTCAAGCAAACTCTTTCCTTCTTACCATGTATTTGCAGGTAATATAATCTTGTTTTCGACCGTCTAGATTTACTTTCTGTCGCCTTCCTTTTTATACTTTCAGTGTCAACCATCGACCGCACATACAT
This sequence comes from Brenthis daphne, assembly GCA_947093115.1. NCBI lineage: Eukaryota > Metazoa > Arthropoda > Insecta > Lepidoptera > Nymphalidae > Brenthis > Brenthis daphne. The sequence continues at coordinate 720,224 of OX352473.1, forward strand.
TTTTTTCTCTTTCCACGTCATGCTCCAGAAACGTTCAAAAATCTGTCGTCGTATGTCCTCAGTCAAATTGGAAAAAAATAGAACTTTACTACGAGCACAAAATGACGAACTGCACTTAGGGCCCATACCCCTCTGAGGTTTTGATTCTTTTTGGACCTACTTATTATTAACTTTTCTAAACCCAACATATGCTTTTCCTAACATCCTATCTTTCTTGCTTAATTCTCTTATCCAAGTTTTACGGTCAGCCTTTTGTTTTGGTTTTCTTGATCTACCGTCCAAATTTTACAGACGTTATTCTTAAATAATATTACAATCTTGAAAATACCAGTACTTTCAGTGAATAACTAAGTTATTTATCAACCAAAAATTAACATTTACTTACCCGCAAGTCCAATATTTCTTCAAAATAACATTTATATTCACGAACTGCAAACAAAACGACCATTCGTTCTATAACATGTGGCGCAGGTACGCGGTATTAAAGTTACACTCTCGTGCGAGAGCTGCTCTCGCGGTTTTAGCTAGTGTCGTTTCTAACGTTTTGAGTGGATAACTCGCTCACCTGACGACACGGGGCGAAGCCAATCACTATCAAGAGCATATATGCGCGAAATCTCAATTTTGATTTTTTTGTAGTTCCGCGGTATTGGCCACTGTTGGTTCCGCGGTATTGCAGTATCAACGACGATATGTATAGATTTATTTGGGAAGAAAGTTCAAATTCGCATTCGAAATATTTTATCCAACGTTAAATTATTGATTGTTTTTACTGAACATCACGTGTTCCAAGTTTGGAAACTCATTAAAGGAAGCAAGAAACTATCTAACAACGCGATGCTACGACAACCCTTGAGGAGCAGAGCATAACATACATAAATAAACTACATGGACCGAATGGTAAAATATTAAAATAAAAGATAGCGCTACATCCTCGCAAGGCCTGCCACCATGTTACCCTGCATGTAGGGATCCGGGAAGTGCACACAGAGTAAATATGCCGAGAGTATATGTATAAAAAAGGTCCCTAGTAGATTAAACAAAACATTGACCATATAAACAGCGAGTCATAAAAATAATGCCGTTTCACACTAGTAACTGATTACGCGGCAACAATCATAACTATTATGCACTAAAAGAAGGAAGGACAAATCACGGGGTCATATAGAGTCGATGAACTCAAAGGTCGGTGTCAATATGTAACCGACACACAAAACCTATGGAAGGCGCCAGCCACTTGGCAAAAGAGCTAGGCCGAATGACGTATAATATATCGTTACGTAAGTCTTTTTTATATTAATAAATAATAAAAAAGGCTTTGACCCTTGTCATTCACATTACTGCGGTTCTATTTCGTACGATTTATTTTTATCTTTTGGACACTCAAAAAGTAAATAACAAAGATTGATATTTCTGAAGGATATATATATATATATATATATATATATATATATATATATATATATATATATATATACACACAACTCGAACAAACCGAAGTCTATTTCGTTATAATAAAGGAATATTTTAAGAATAAGCATAGAAGAATACGAATTATCGAAGCTTTCGTCCATGGATACGCGCGTAACTAGTAAAGAAAAATGGTCAATATAGCAAATAGAAAGATACTCTACCTGTACGATAGTTCAAAGACCAATTAAAATCGGTACAGCCGACTCGGAACTCAGCAGGCATTTTATATGGTTGTATTGGGGCTGTTATTGTGTAAATAACTATATAAATTCAATTCGGGGTAGCGACATATTTTAAATTCTTATCAATCTATTTACAGACACTCATTTTATTTCTAATTAGGTATAGGCATCGTTTCGAGCTGACACAGTTATGTGTCAAATTTACTTATTTGAACTCAGACAAAGTCTACATTCTATAAAATCTTCAAAGCGAAGATTGAGCCCACCTCAAAAGATAAAAAGTATTCAAAAAGCTCGGCCAAGTTTGCTAATCGGAAAAAATACTAACAGACACTTTGTGTGTTCTATAGATCTATTCTAAAGTAATATTTTGCGTGATACATTTTTATGGTTTCAGTCAAATTTCTTTGCAAGCTGTACAAGAAGAATATAGGCATTTTGCACTGGATCTAGTAATGCAGAAATATGTTGGGTTTGTGCCTTTGTTCAAGATAGTTGGTATGGGAGTCTTCATTTAATCAAAACATTTCTACTGTAGTACGTATATTTCATTTATTCTCATTCACTTGTTAATACTTATTATATGTCCTATTTTAAATATTATATACCCTATATCACTTCTAAAATAAAACTATCAATAAGTATGTTAAATTCATCAAACCATTTAGGCTACAGATATTGTCGTAAAATCTTAAAAACATACATACATACATACATCATTCATATACCTTCTATAAAACATTACCATCATTTTTCTGCTGTCGGTTAATATAAAAAAAATATGAAAGAGTAATATATTACCTATAATGAAGTCTCAAAAGATGATCAACATGTCATAGCAACATTGCTGTAGTTAAAATGCTTTAGAATTTGACCCCTTTACCCGATTCGAACGGGGTCGAACACAGAAGATAATTTTATACTTGGCAAATGAAATATAAAAGGCTTTGACTCTATCTGCTGTAGTTTCAGAATTTACAGTGTAGAAGAATTTAATGGCAGTCTTACACTGCTTGCACAGTATTTTCTTTCCCGTAATGAACAAAATTTATCGTGACTTCCTATAGTAAATAAGTAATTTGACCTAATGCTATTTACTTTTATAAATATATTTGGACTAATATAAATGCGCAATTTTTTCATATATATGTGTGTATGTTCGTTTATTCTCCAGTTTTGCATGAAATTTAGTTCACAGAGATAGACTTTGGGGTAACACTTGGGCTACTATTGGGCAACTAGAGACACTCGAGTGAAGCAAGGGTAAATCGCTAGTAACATATAAATAAACCTTCATCTTGTTATACATATTATAGGTATAAACGTTCTCCCGCGACTTCCCACGCATATTTCAATTATATATCACTAGCGGCTCACCCTCGCTTCGCTCGGGTTCACTTCTAGGACAACAAACACAAAACTATCCTACGGTAACCGTAATTTTTTCCGGGATAAAAAGTAGCCTATGTGTTATTCCAGACTATTATCTATCTCTGTGCCAAATTTCATTCAGATCCGTTCAGCCTTTCTGGCGTGAAAGAATAACAAACCAATCCTCACAAACTAACACATTTATTATATTAATAATACGGACTATACTTTAAAAAATTAAAGCCTATATAACACTCTGATGTATAAGCTAAATGAAAAGTTTCAACACAATCCGTTCAGTAGTTTTTCCGTGAAAGAGTAACATATGTACATCCATTCCATCCATCCAACCTCACGAACTTTCACGTTTATAATATTAGTAGGAGGAAGAAACTATATTCCAAGCTCCCCAAACTTTAGTATAAGCGGCTCCGCCCGCGTTCCGATGACCAAAAACCAAATTCTTAGGTTTTACATATTAGTATATTCTTACATTGCAGTTTTTGTATTTTTTTCTCAGGAATGAGACAATTTCCCGCGGTAAAAAGTATCCTATATTATGTTTACCCGGATAGCCAGCTATCATTATACCAAATTTCATCAAAATCCCTCCAGTGGTTTTTCCGTGATGCGGTAACAGACAGACAGACAGACAGACAGAAATTCTAAAAACTCCGGCCTCTGTATCGATAATAATGTCTATTTCAATAAGATTTCCCAAAAAATATCTAATATACAGATCGCTTAGTTACAATTTTATTATATGTATAGATATCTACCTATATTATTTTCAGTATTTCATCAGAAACAGCAAATACACGATAGCCGTGGAAATACACCGAGATTTCCATATCCGACGCTATTGCGTAAAGGAAGTGTTGTGAATTGTGATACAATATTGTTTGTCGTACGTTATTCCAGCTGCAGTCGAATATATATTTCTAGTTTAGATTTTAAATTAAACTATCTTTTCGGTTTTTTTTGAGGATTTAATTATGATTTTTAATTCGCGACGTTTCGAATACTTCTTATCAAGAAATAATAACCTTCTCCCCAAGAATATGGGGTATAAAGTAAAAAATGCTCCAATTTGGAAAAAAACAAAAAATACCCTTTTATCTATACATATAATAAAGTTGTAAGTAAGCCGAATGTGTACATTAAATAATTTTTGGAAAATCTTATTGAAATAAAGATTATTATCGATACAGAGACCGAATCTATAGTTTTTAGAATTTTTGTCTGTCAGTCTGTTACCGCATCACACAAAAACCACTGGAGGGATTTTCATGAAATTTGATATGATGATAGCTGGTTATCCGGGTCAACATATAGGATACTTTTTACCGCGGGAAAATATCTCATTTCTAAGAAAAAATACAAAAACTACAATGTAAGAGTAAACTGATATGTAAGACCTAAGAATTTAGTTTTTGGTCACCTGACGCGGGCGGAGCCGCGGGAAATGCTAGTATTTATAATATTAATAAGGATTATGAGTCTGACCTAGTTACATGGGTCGCGGTCGCGGCACAAAATTAACTTATAATGATTATAAACCACGAAAATGAAAATTTAATCTCCATCATACTTTGCTTAGCCTAGTGAGTGTTACCGTATTTTTTTAAATCATTATTTCCATTTTCATAATGCTAGTTTTAGAAATTATATTTCATACTAGCGGACCCGACAGACGTTGTCCTGTCTACACGTCTTTAATTTGAAAATTTCAAACTTTTTTTAATAAGCTAAAACATTCTGGACCATTTTGATGAAAATTATTATTCAAATTGTGAATCTAAATCATTCCCAGATCCCCTTGAACACACACAAAAAATTTCATCAAAATCGGTCCAGTCGTTTGAGAGAAGTTCAGTGACATACACACTCACAGAAGAATTATATATATAAAGATAAAATAGGTTTCATATGAATCTAGAAAAAAAAACGATTAAAAAATAAGAAAGATGTATGTTTAAAAATATTTGTATTTCATTAAATTATCTCATGTAATTTATTATTATTTATTAAGCACTAGCATTGCCCGCGGCTCCGCCCGCGTTCAGATGACCAAAAACCAAATTCTTAGGTTTTACGTATTAGTATACTTTTACATTGCAGTTTTTGTATTTTTTCTCAAAAATGAGATATTTTTCCGCGGTAAAAAGTATCCTATATGTTGACCCGGATAACCAGCTATCACCATATCAAATTTCATCAAAATCCCTCCAGTGGTTTTTCTGTGATGCGGTAACAGACAGACAGACAGACAGACAAAAATTCTAAAAACTATAGATTCGGTCTCTGTATTGATAATAATGACTATTTCAATAAGATATTCCAAAAAATATTTCATGTACAGATTCGACTCAGTTAGAATTTTATTATATGTATAGATTATTTCGCGAGGAAGAAGGAACTCGATCTTCTCCCAGCTCATATTATCCTAAACTTTATGGGTATTGTTTTGGATGATATACCGCAGTATTAATTAACCTACATATAAGTAATTTAAATTAGTAAATGGATACACATCAACGATGTTATGTAAAAAATACATATTTGAATATCTTCGAAAGAAAATATAAAACATCTTATAAGACCTAAGAAAGCGGATGGAAATCGTAAATCATTCATAAAATGTATACAAATCGGGGCATTACGTCGAGAGCTTTCTTCTATTTATCTTTTAACGTTCAATAAACTTTTACAATTAGTATAATTACATTAAATTTTATTTGCAGCATTTCATATGTTTATTGATTAAATTAATAGCTAATAAAATAAACGATTGTACGTACCTTGAACTCCACTCTTATCTAGAAAATTGCTTAGTTGAAATGTAGAATTACTCGACGCTAAGTATTGTGTAAACCTCTGAAAAGAACAAAAAAAAAGCTTTTTAAAAATTTAGTACTTAACTAATATTGTTGTTTAAAAATAATGGCATAGTTAAGCGTATTTGACTATTAAATTAGAGAAAATATCACTTTAAGGTAATTTTTTTTATTTTGTATGGGTTTTATTCCCTTATTGTTTCGACGACGTTTGGCTCAGTTTGTAGTGATCCTACTTGCTGTGCCAGCAGTCGCGGGTTCGAGTCCCGCTGGGGGAATTAATTTGTGTGATGACCACGAATGTTTGTACTCCAGTCATGGGTAACATTTAGGTACATACGTGTAGTGTTTCAACTGTCTGATATCAATAACACAAGCCTCGCTCACCATGGAACTAGATAGTGCTGTTGTGTTAATGTCCCAACTTATTTATTTATTAAAAATAATTATACAAGTCGATCCACCATCGGAAACGATACAGCTTAACATAAGATATACCCAATGATAATCACCAAAAAATCTGATAAATTGAGTGCGACCACTCCATTTTTGTAGATTCAGTCAAAATGATTATAAGAACATGAAAAGTAGCTTCTTAGAAAATTACTACGTATTAATATAAAATTGCGAATTTCTCACTTTATACAGAAAAAACGCCTTAATGCTAAAGTAGTTAACATTGTCAATTACGCGCTGAAATATCTAGGCTTTGTCACATAAATTGTACCAACACATGTACCAAAATGTTCCAAGACTCATAAAATTTCAAATAGCATTTGTTCGAGCCTCGCCTGGGTAAGTAAGGTTTTTCTGATTTCATATTTCTCGACTAACCCTCTTTGGGGTTGTGGTTATGGGATAGAATTAATTTTGGAAAACTTCGACATAGATATGTACAGTATACTTTATATGTACTAATATGAATTTCACCTGTTTTTCCAAAGCAAGCATAAACATTGAAAAAATATAGGTATATATAAATAATAATATTCCATACAGAAGAAGGCGGCCCATGAAATTGAATAAAAAAATCCCTTTTAAATAATATCAGCCTCTGGGCTACCGAGCTTTGCTCGGAGTTTCTGACTTAAAGTGCAATTTTCTTTTTTTTTTAAACTAAAATCTTGAATATATATTTAAAAAAAAAACAAAAGTAAAAATTTGTATGCGACCGAGATTCGAACCTGTGATTGTTGATCTTGCACCTTGGCCGCTTGACCACGATGTTTATGCCCGAGCGTGCAAATTACCAACCATATTTTGCGTGGAATAATGCAAAAGAAAACTGCATGAAAACTCGAAAACACGCGTTTTCTCAGACATAAGACTAATCTAAATCGATTTATCGCCCCCGAAACCCCCCGTGTACTAAATTTGGAGCCGTTTCCGAGATTCATAATACAAGTATATATACAAGAATTGCTCGTTTAAAGATATAAGATATATCTCATAACCTACCTATCATTATAAGAGTAGGCTGTTAAAATATGAGCATTTTTATCAAGTTAAGTCTGGACGCAGATGAATCCATTAGGATAGGAAACTTGATATATAGATTCATTTAAATGAAAGCCTAGTGACCCGGATAGCATATAAATATAGATTAAACTCCAGACAGGCATCCTAGACTTGGCGCGGTGTAACTCGCTTACAGTCCATCCCTCCATCCATTCCACCCCCTCCACCCCACCCCAATTCATCAAGTCACGTAAATTATCACAACACACAGACAGTATTGCGTATCGAATAATATTATTGTGTTACGAATTTATAATGACTAACATTGATATCGATAACGTAACTTCACTTTCCATTTTTTTTAAATCTATAAGTATAGGTAAAGTGAAGTAAAATGAGTAAAGATTGAATTTAAGAATAGTTGTTTTGTTAAATTTAAGTTAAATAGTCTAAAATCTAGATAGATTGACATAGAGAGTAAAAAAATCACGTTTTCGCAGTGAAATGTAGTATTTAAAAATTCTATTCATTCCATGGTGACGAGCCCCTGAAAACTGTAGACTTACTTCTCAAGCGATATTTTGATTGGATTCAGAAGCGATATGAAAATTCATAGGTATACTGTTCGCACTTGCTTGGGCACGCACGAGAACTTTTACATACAGATGAAGTATAAACTCGTCTAAACTATCAGCCCATAAAATATCTGCGATCTGATAGGCTCGACTCACTTAAAAATAAATATAAATATTTTGGGACATTAACACACATCGCCATCTAGTTCCATGGTAAGCTGCGAGGCTTGTGTTATGGATACCAGATAGTTGATACACTACACACATATAACTTTAAAAACACACATATTATAAATATAAACACCCATGACTGGAGTACAAACATTCGTGCTCATCACACAAAAGAATAAACATAGCAAGTAGAACCAAACGTGGCGTCAAAAATAATAATAAAAAAAAAACTTTTTTTAATAATTAATACAAATATTTTATTTAAAACTCAAAATGCAGATAAAACCGATACGTAACCACTATACTAATTAGTATAGTGGTTAAGTATCGGTAAGAACGTTATCAAATGAAATTTTATACCACAGATATAGAGCAAAATATTTATTTTTATATAGCCAACTCATTCTTATCAAACAGTAAATGAAGTGCAACCGCACGTAATATAACGGCGATTAATTTCACAATTAAATATTAAAGTGAGTTTTCGCATATTTAAACAATACACGTATAATAATATCTTAGACCGGATGCTGTTTTACATGATTGAATCTTTCTTTTTACTATATTAATTGCTTTTAAATACAATTTAAAAAAAAATTTATCAAGTTTTCAAGTTACCATACCTACCTTCTGTATAATTTTTATCTAATTTTTTAACTCATTTCCTTGAGACTTTTAATAGTTAAAAAGTAATATTATTCATCTCTTAACTTCCTACTGTTGAAAATGAGCTTCCTAACTCTCTACTCTATAGAAGATGGCATAAATTGTAAAGCCCATCAATCCGCACTCAGATTGGGTGGTGGACTGTGGCCTGATCTCTCTCCAATTAAAGGAAGACCCGTGCCCAACAGTGGGACGTAAAAAGGGCTGCATACAATAATCTATTATAACATTGTTTTATTGGCTGACGGAGGATACAAATGGAATTGATCATCAATGGCTATTTTTAACCCTAGAAAAGGGAAGGGCTTCCTGCAGGATATGGGGAAGTTTGTGGATATTTTTACTTTTTTTTAGGATATTTTAGTGTAAAGAGAGCAAAAGCTATCTTCTCAGTTAATACATGAATATGGAGTCTTTAAGCAACTTCAAATGATTATGTATACGTTCACTACAACTTTTATGTTTAGACTTTAGTTATTAGCCTTTTCGGCTTCGCCTGTTTATTCTCATTATGAAACCGGTTTTCACGTTATTTACCAATACCTATCGGTCGCTTTACTAGTTTTACCGCTTAGACCATCGTTACTGAAGCAATATCGGTTTCTTTTTGCAACCATTATATATATTAGACACTACTAGCATTGCCCGCGGCTCCGCCCGCGTTCAGATGATCAAAAAGCAAATTCTTAGGTCTTACATATTAGTATACTCTTACAGTGCAGTTTTTGTATTTTTTTCTCAGAAATGAGATATTTTCCCGCGGTAAAAAGTATCCTATATGTTGACTCGGATAACCAGCTATTATCATACCAAGTTTCATCACAATCTGTCCAGTGGTTTTCTCGTGATGCGGTAACAGACAGACAGACAGACAAAAATTCTAAAAACTATAGATTCGGACCCTGTATCGATAATAATGTCTATTTCAATTAGATTTTCCAAAAAATATTTAATGTACAGATTCGACTTAGTTACAATTTTATTATTAACTAGCGGCTCACCCTCGCTTCGCTCGGGTTCACCTCTAGAAAAGCACAAACAGATCTATCCCACGGGAACCATTCATTTTTCCGGGATAAAAATAAGTAACCTGTTGTTTGACCTGCAATATAAGGTATCAGCATGCCAAATTTTACTAAATTAGGTGCATAAGTTGTTGTGTACTGAGCTGTATAAGTTACTATAATTTTTTAACTATCCCACGGGAACTCTTTAATTTTCCGGAATGAAAAGTATCAAATTTCATTTAAATAGGTTCAATAGTATCGGAGATTAGCCCGTACGACAGACAGACAGAAAAACAAAAAAAATTGAAAAATATCTGGATTTGTTCTATTTCTTACGGGATGTAAGAAGAGAACTGACTCGTTTTTTAGCAATTTTTTCTACGATCTATGTACAGATATTCGACCTCTACAGTTTTACTATTCATATATGTACCTATATTCAGATAGAATAAATAATGTATAATAAAACAGAAATATATAATAATGAAAATAGTTATAGCGAATGTACCTTAGGAGATAGACATATACTATCGTATGTAGAACTTTTCTATAGACCTTTTTACGACTTACAATTTTCTTGTACAATGTTTTGATCTATCTCTTAAGGTTGAGCCAACGTTAGCCATATAAATTTCTAACGACAATTGTATAGAACCAGTTTTTGTATTTTCCCGTGGGAATGAATAATTTGCCTGTCGTAAAAAGTATTCTAAATGTTGACCCGAGCACTAAGTTTTATCACTATACAAAATGAAGTTAAAATCGGTTGAGTACTTTTTGCGTGAAACGCGCACATCGATTTGACTAAGTTTTATTATAGGTATAGATAAGAATAAATATTGCGAGTGTAACTTAGGTGATAGACATATACTATTTAGAACTTTTCTGTAGGACATTTCAAGACCAACAATTTTTTAGTATATTGTTTTGATGTATGTCTTAAAGCTTAGCCAGAGGAAGGTTTCTAGGGAGGACTCGATAAAACCAGTTATTATATTTTCCAGTGGTAACGCGCTCGCTTGGGAAACCGAGTGAAGCAAGTTCAAATCTCGGGTCTAGCACCTCTGATATTTGCCAGCGTGGTGAACTATGGCCCGATTCACCTCGTACTGAAGGGAGGCCCGTGCGTGTGTTAAGAAGGGCTGAATACAACATACATACAAAAGGTATCCTAAATGTTGACTCGAGTAATAAGTTATCACTTCACCAAATTTCGTTGAAATTGGTACATTACTTTTCGCGTGAAACGCGCACACAAAAACAGACAAACAGACATACAGACAAACAGACAATTTTTTTAATAACTATTGTTTTGGGGTCTATGTTGTGTACATAATACGTTACAAATAAACAAAAACATCTATCCCACGGGAAAAGTACGTTTTTCCGGGATAAAAAGTTACCTATTTGTTATTCTGATGTATGAACTATATATTGTAAAGTTTCATCAAAATCCAATCAGTGGTTTTTGTGTACTAAGCTGTATAAGTTACTATAGTTTTTTGACTATCCCACGGAAACTCTTTAATTTTCCGGGATGAAAAGTAGCTGATTTGTTTTTGTTATGTATGAACTATATTATTGTAAAGTTTCAATAAAATCAAATCAGTACTTTTTGTGTACTAAGATGTATAAGTTGTTATAGTTTTTTAACTATCCCACGGGAACCCTTTAATTTTCCAGGATGAAAAGTATCTAAAATGTTGCCCGGGGATATAAGGTACCACCATGCAAAATTTCATTTAAATAGGTTCAATCGATCCGGAGATTAGCCCGTACAAAGAGAAAAACAGATAAACAGCTCGCTCAGGTTCGCCCATACATACGAATATGTTGTATTATCTCTTTAACCATTTGTCCAAATTATATGCAGTAAAAGGGAAAAGTCTTTTATTTTAAGCATTTTAAACGATAAATTTACTTATTTTGATAAGAATTCATAATTGTTGATAATATGACCAATAAACATGACCTACCGATTTAAATTATTTTTTTAATATAAAAAACTACTTTTTTGACTTAAATATAAAAGTTAGACATATGCTGTCGCTGACTTTTTTGTAGGCATTATTAAGCTCTACAACTTTTCTCTAGAACATAATTATATATCTCTCATCGTTAAGGCAGCGTTCGTAAGAAACGTTTTCGTTCGACCGTTTTTTCTCCGACTTACTTTGCAAATCCGACTACCACGAAAAAGCCTTTTCATTTTTCGGGTTACTATATAGCCTATGACACTCAGAAAGAACGTGGCTTTCTATTGGTACAAGAATTTTGAAAATCGGTTCAGTAGATCCAGAGATTACCCCCTACAACGTCACAAACTCACAAACTCACAAACTCACAAGATCACAAACTTTACCTCTTTATAATATTAGTATAGATGTATAGATTAGTGTTCCGTCGAGACTGGATCTCTTGTGGTAACAGCTCGGAACATAACCGTTTTAGGTGTTATCTCACACACTAGCTTTTGCCCGCGACTCATATTATATAATACTTCGATGAAAAGAATGCATATAATTCAGATGTATTTATAGCTTTTTGGTAAAAGAATTTCGGTAACTAAGAAATTATCTCGGTAAATCACGACGTTTAATCCTTTGAGTAAATAATATAATACTAGCGACTCACCCTCGCTCCGCTCGGGTTCGTCCCTGGGGTGGGGTCTGGGAGGACCACCCTTATCCTTATCACTTAGGGGTATGGAAAATAGATAGTAGCCGATTCTCAGACCTACTGAATACGCATATAAAATTTGGTAAAAATCGGTAAAGCCGTTTCGGAGGAGTACGGTAACAAACATTGTGACATGGAAATTTTATATATAAGAAGAAGACAAGCATCTTTACGTTTATTAAACTAAAAATTGAAACCCCCTTTTGGGCATAAAGTATTCTATCATGAGTCGAATATCGAAAATATCTTTCAAAATTGCAAAATTAAGTTGTTTTATTAAATAATAATAGCTTTTTACCCCAAAAAAGTATACGAACCTGAAAATCAAAGTAAAATGTAATTATACCACCCCTAGGGGTAAATATTTTGCTTGATATTTATAAGATCACCCTTGAGGTATAACCTACTTATTTATTACGAAAAGAATCATTAAAATTACTTTCCAATTAGCGAAGATATCGAGTAACAAGTATACCAAAAACATTCTTACAAATGAATTATTTTTTGAAGACAATATATAGATAACAAACAATCTTTATTTTAAATTGAATTCAATCAAATTTTGTAAAACAAGCCAAATACTTAGAGATAATGACTTGCATAATATTTCGCATAATAAAAACCTAAGCCACGTGGTCTGATCGATAAAATGAAATAACCTTCTGATATACAATAGTATACGTCACAACATAACGTTTGCCGAGATGTTTGAGACCTTTAATTCACATTATAGTGCTCGAGATTCGCAGGATCGATTCCAGCGTTGGGTAAATAATTTCTAACCAAATAAATGTTTAGTTTAGTCTGCGAACTATTATCTCTGTCTACATTTTAATGGAAATAAGCGTAAAACCTATATAAATAAAAAATGATTTTTTTGTACCAAAAAACAAAGAAATGTAAGAGCAGCAATGTATATAAATTATAAATAAGTGCAGTGAATACATAGCCAGTGATTTAATTGGTCTTGATCATCCCAGCGTAATAAAGTATGAGTAAGCGAGTACAAACAGGATTATATACTGAAATCTGTAGATATGATGTTCTCCTAGCCGATTCCGGCCACGGCGGCCAATCTCATTGAGACTAGCCAACTACGCAGGAGATATTATAGTGCCTAAGTGTACGCGCAGACATAACGTGCAATCTCTATTCCTGTCACTCTCATACTCCGGTGGGACGACCATTCGACACGACCGGCGAGAGTTAAGGCGCAGGACCAACGGCTTTACGTGCTCTCCGAGGTACGGGGGTGAAACACCACCAACTTCCCAACTCCGGGCTGTTACTGAGACTTACTATACAGAAAGTCTCAATAACTAAACTTGGCCCGACACGGGACTCGAACCCAGGACCTCCGGGTGTGCAGCCGTACATGCTAGCCACTACACCACCGAGGCAGTTAAGTTCTGTAGATATACCTATACCTAAACTTATAAGTATTGAATATAGTTATAGGTATTTACTAAATGACCGGCCCTAAAGTCTGCGTAAACAAAAACATATATTATCTAAGATATGATCAAATGCTGATACTGGTGTTGGAATCCGTCCTATTAGGACATATTATAATATAATATACTAGCATTACACGCGGCTCCGCCCGCGTTCAAATGACAAAAAATCAAATTCTTAGGTTTTACATATTAGTATACTCTTATATTGCAGTTTTTGTATTTTTTCTCAGAAATGAGAAATCGCCGCCTTTACAAATTATAGTACTTAGCCATATAAAGTATGATATGTCGTCAATGCGACCACTTGTATCAATAAATACTATGTTATTTTAGTATCATCCAAGCGAGGCATTGTGTAACAAAATCGTGAATACCATTATGTATAGTAAGTCTATCAATTAAAGGCGATAATAGTGCGACGTCTACCGTTCGTTGGTTATGAAAATTGAATATTTTTTGGTTTTCTTATATAAAACATTGTTTTTAGTTTATACTTTTGCGCTGTTAAAGTTATTTAATATTTTATTTATCGAGGATGTATTGTTTTAATGGTAGTATAAATAGTTATATAAAAAACTAAACTAGCTAGCTAATTGAACATAATTTTATTAAAAAAAAAGGCTCAAGGCTTTACTAGCAAATGTTTTAAAGTTTATTCTTAATAAGAAATACTTGTATTGTACATATTAAGAAACACTGTTTATTATTTAAAAAATAAATTAAATTAAAAATAATATATTAGGTGTTCCGGCTTTTTTAATTTCAGAGTATCTGGCCTGGCCTCCCTTCAATACGAGGGGGATCAGGCCATAGTCCACCACGCTGGCTCAGTGCGGGTTGGGAGACTTCATGTCTTTCGAAAACATGCTAGTTTTCTCAGACAATCAGGTACTCTCACGATGTTTTTCTTCGCCATAAGGCAAGCGGTAATCATGTTGGAAAATGATTCGAACGTGAAAATATAAGAGGTGCGTGACCCGAGATTTGAACCCGTTTCACTCGGTTCTCCAAGCGAGCGCCACTGGCTACCACTGCCTCAGGCATAATATACTAATCTTAAATTAATTAATACCGCATTATTCACCATATCGCACAAAAAAGTGTAATTAAAACATAGGAAACTAACGATCGAAACCGTATATTTTTTTTAATTCCGACAATTGGGCAGTGTCACACTGTTATGCCACTGAGACAATAAAGTTAGACTTCGTTGATAAAAATGAATCATATTTGTGATATTAATCATGTTATAGTACAAATCAAATAAAATGGTCACTGACTTTAAAATCAGTTTAAATGTCATTATTACCATTTTAGGGGTGAAATTTATTCTTAAAGTTACCCTTCGGGTGGTCACGAAAGGTAAAACTAATTCATTAATAGTTAATAAAATCCTGAAAATCAATCTCTTGGCGAAGGGATGCGGGAACATAGATAAAAATATATATGTTCAACTGAATTGAGTAGATACCTAGCTTCTCAAGTATTTATTCAATATTGATATTAGATTATTCTGTATCATCTTATTGTATGTCAAAAACATTACCAACAGTTCGAAAAAAAACGCCTCCGCCCCGAGAAGAACTGTCAAATGAAACCCGGATTACAATCCAGGTTTCAGTATTTTTTTTACTTTATTTATATCCATACTATACTATAATAGTATAAATGTGAAAGTGTGTTTGTTTGTCCTTCTTTCACGTCGAAACGGAGTTACGGATTGGCACAATTTTTCGTGAGGAGATAGTGGGAGGACTGGAGAGTGACATAGGCTACTTTTTACTGCGGGAGATTATTTAGATCCCACGGGAAAACATGTTATAATAAAATCCAAAAAAACAATTATGATCAGAATTACTTGAAACTAGGTATTAATACTCTTCAATTAAATTAAATTAAATAAATACGTGTTTTAGAATTTTTCGAAATTTATCCTATAAAGGAGTAAAATAGGGGATGAAAGTTTGTATGAAACTACATTTTTAGAGATTTTTTGTAGTTTTAGCGCTAGCGAAGCCGCGGGTTCTGCTAGTAAGTAATAAATAAAAAATATAGGTATATATTCTATCTATAATTAATAAATTTTGGAGAAGATCACATCATTGTCAAGGGTATTATCTACATAATCAAAATAAATCATTAAACATATAATTGCTATTAATTAGCAAACAAATGTTTTTTTTTTAAATTAAAAAAAAAAGAAAAATTGCGATGATGGCTGTGTTCTATGGAGGCTTAGATAAGTCATATTGATACGTTTTCAATCAAATAATTTCTGATTCAATGTATTTTTTTTAATTTAATAACACATTCTTGATAATTTTTTTAATTCCAAAAAAATATTTCGCCATACTGTAACATACAAAATTAATATATCAATAGTTGATCTCACCTCATTCCCGTAAGCTAGTAGATGATGTACGGTAATCAATGCTTTGTACACCACCACCCAGTTGGTGTTCTGTGTGCGCTCGACCAACAGGTTCGCTAGCTGCGGTATTGACACGTTCGGCTCGTTTGTGCAGTGGACTAAATCTGCGAACAAATTAAAATTTACATTAGATATTAATTAGACATTAGTATAGAATTACCTATACACATATCTAATTTTGTGTTATATTTTGTTTAAGAGTGACACTGCATCATACAATAGATTATAGACCTTGATTTATTCTAGTTTGTGTTGACCATAAATGTTATAAATGCACCTTGAAATATTGCACTTTTACCTTCCGATGGGAATCAGTAATTAAATAACCTATACAATAATAAAATTGTAACTGAGTCGAATCTGTTTATTAAACATTTTATTCTCGACTTTATTATCGATACAGAGACCGAATCTATAGATTTTAGAATTTTAGTCTGTCTGTCTGTTACCGCATATATCTCATCTTTGAGAAATCTATACTAAATATTAAAACGTAAGTAGGAACGAACCCGAGCGGAGCGAGGGTGAGTCGCTAGTCTGAACTATAAACACGTTTATCGAATTAAGGTAGCGCCACATAGAAAGTAGAAAACCGTTTTTTCTTATACCATAAAATGTCATATGATGAAAAACAAAGTAAATTTAAAACTTCGTGTAATATCTATCGTGTAGTAACTTTATTTTAATATTCGACCTTAAGACTTCTGCTATAAGAGCTTAGCAAAGTCAACATTATGTTATTGCTTTTGCTACTTCAAAGGATAAGTGCAAAAAAATCACCTGACCTGACCCTCTCGTATTGAGGCTCGTGCTCAGCAGTGGACATATATAACGGATTTGGAATGAGAATTATGTATTACAGTGGAAATATATTAAATAAATATTGACACGTTTGGCTGAGTTTGTAGTGACCCTACTTGCTGTGCCAGCGGCCGCGGGTTCGAGTCCCGCTGGTAGCATTCATTTGTGTGATATAGATATATTTTATATATTTTTATCCGAATATTTATATATTTTCATCCTGGAATATAGATTTCCGGGATAAATATATCCTATGTCCTTCCCAGGGTCTCAAACTATCTTCTTACCAAATTTCATCTAAATCGGTTTCGTAGATCCAGAGATTACCCCCTACAACGTCACAAACGTACAATTCACAAACTCATAAATTTTACCTCTTTATAATATAAGTATAGATATATCTATATTCGGTGTTATATAATCTATACTAATATTACAAAGAGGCAGTTTTTTGTGAGATAGATTTGTTTTTGCCTAGGGACGAACCCGAAGGGCTAGTTATATATAAAAATCATAACACGCTACTTTACTAAGAGGGTAGAGTAGCAGAGAAAATGTGAGATCTCACTAGATTATGATTTGTTAGGTTAGGTGCCAATTTCGTTATAGTGGCGAGTATGTTGGTAGACGAAAATGTATGGAATATAGTAACCTCTTTTTGTGAGACAGCCCTTATTAAGAAGGAGATTTCAGAACGAGAACGAGAGGGCTGATCCCGCTCGACGAAGACGAAAGAATACCAACGTTCTTTCGTTACACATTCCCATACATTAACGTCATAGTTCTTAAATGGAAATTGGACCATTGAAGCATCTCGAGGCAGTGGTAGCCCAGTGGCAACACGCTCGTTTTTGAAACCGAGTGAAGCGGGGTCAAATCCCGGTCTCGCACCTCTGATATTTTCATGTGCGAATCATTTCCAACATGATTACCATTTGTCTTAACGGTGAAGGAAAACATCGTGAGGAAAGCTGCATGTCTGAGAGAACCTAGCAAGTTTTCGAAAAACATGTAAAGTCCACCAACCCGCACTTGGCCAGTGTGGTGGACTATGGCCTGATCCCCCTCGTATTGAAGGGAGGCCCGTGCCCAGCAGTGGGACGTTAAAAAAGGGCTGAATACAAGCATCTCCAAACTCCTAGGGGACTGTTGAGTTAAGTTAGAAACGTGCTTAATGTAGCATCGCGTAAGGAGAGTACCGGTGGGTTCTTATAGAGATCCCGGTGCTTTCTGTTATACACAGTAGATGGTAACCGAGGGAGTTTTAGTAGGTGAAAATCCTACATATCCTAACCATCTCGTACGTTGGTTGGATATCTTCAGAAGATTTCCCACTCGTTAAATTAAATAAAAGGTAGGTGCATATTAGGTGAAAATTATCTAAAGAAACCTTTCGTCATTAAAATGAAAAATGCGAATTGCCGATGCGATTTAGCAACTTATTTTATGCATTAAACGTATAAGGTAGCACTAATGCAATAATACATAAAAAGCTGGCTCCGCTTCAAATTTAGCAGAGTCCAAAAACCGTTTGCATCATATCTTCTTACAAAATAAATGGATTTTTAACATTTATGATAGTGAAGAGAGAATATATTAAAGATTTATTTTAAGCAAAATCATTGGGGTTTAGATACATTCTATCCACAAAAGATTCGATAAAAGATCAAATGTAGGAATATTTATTTAAAAAAAAAAAACAATGTTACCTGTTAAAATATTGTAACAACTAATAATTAAATGTTAAAATCTTCAACATTTCAAGTTAAATACTGCTTACATTCGGTCCTAACAATGACCTGATAATCTGTAATCCCATTAATATTATAAATGCGAAAGTTTGGATGGATGGATGGATGTTTGTTACTCAATCACGCCAGAGCGGCTTAACGAATCTGGATGAAATTTGGCACAGAGATAGATTATAATCTGGAGTAACACTTAACACTTTTTATCCCGGAAAAATGTACGGTTCCCGCGGGGTAGATTTGTTTTTGTTTTTCGCTTAGGACGAAGTGAGTTGCTAGTTTATGAACATATCGAGACTGAAACTTCGCTAGTCTTGTAACGATATTCAATTCGTCCGACTATGAACTGACACCTATTGCCACGTGTGGTGCGATGTAGGTTCGATTACGACTATAAAAACAGTATATAAAATTCTTTATCTTCATTAATTATAATTAATGTAAATAACTATTGTTAGCGTAAATAATAAATATTATTATATAATTATTTTACAAGGCATTGTATACATATGCAAATTATACTAATTATAATTTTAAATGCTTAGGTAAAATTTCACTTATTAAAATATACAAGAAGAGTAACAGTGATATAACATACGTTTTATTGTGTGATAAAATAATATTATGTTACTAAATGATAATAATTTTATGAGATTTATTTACATCTATACCGAAATATAATAAAATGTATATAATGTATGCATATAAATGTAATATCATGGTCTCTCCCGTGACCATGGATGCTGTAAAGCATTCGAAACGTCGGGAAACAAAAATGCAAATAAATCCGCGACAAAATCCGAAAAGATAGTTTTATTTAAAATGTCAAAATATATTCGCGTAAATCTAGGAAAGTATTATGAAAACAAAAATTGTCCAAATCGGTTAATAAATGACGAAGTTCTGAGGTAACAAACATAAAAAAAAAAAACATACAGTCGAATTGAGAACTTCCTCCTTTTTGAAGTCGGTTGAAAATTAGAATACAATCTATACTACTTTACCAGATCGATATCGGAGCGAGAACGAGCCGTGATCGGCACTACCGTGTGGATCGGTCCTTAAATGGCAGGTGGGAACTCAAGGCGCTTCTAGCGTTAAGTAAATATTGGTTACACTCTGCTACATTATCGCCCGACGGAAGTAATGTATACACTAAGAGGCCAGTTTCTATACTACGCATCTATCAATATAATTTATGTACTAGCACTGCCCGTGGTCCGCCGTGCCCGCGTTCAGATGACCAAAAACTAAACTCTTAGGTTTTACATATTAGTACACTCTTATAATGCGGTTTGTATTTTTTCTCAGAAATGAGATATTTTCCCACGGTAAAAAGTATCGTATATGTCGACCCGGATAACCAGCTATCATCATACCAAATTTCATCAAAATCTGTCCAGTGGTTTTCTAGTGATGCGCTAACAGACAGACTGACAGACAAAAATTCTAAAAACTATAGATTCGGACTCTGTACCGATAATATCGCGTAATATACAACAATACAAATAGAAAATATAGCTAAATTGAATATCTTCTACAATTTAAAGCTAAAAATAGCTTTATACTTTCTCAGACGTACCTACGCCGTAAATCTATACATATAATAAAATTGTAACTAAGACGAATCTGTACATTAAATATTTTTTGGAAAATCTTATTGAAGTAAACATTATTATCGATACAGAGGCCGAATCTGTAGTTTTTAGAATTGTAGTCTGTCTGTCTGTTACCGCATCACAGAAAACCCACTGGAGGAATTTTGATGAAATTTTGTTTGGTGATGGCTGGTTATCCGGGTCAACATATAGGATACTTTTTACCGCGGGAAAATATCTCATTAAGATACAAAAACTGCAATTTAAGAGTATACTAATATTATGTAAAATCTAAGAATTTGGTTTTTGGTCACCTGAACGCGGGCGGAGCCGCGGGCAATGCTAGTCTAAACTAATATTATAAAGAGGTAAAGTTTGTGAGTTTGAGACCCTGGGAAAAACATAGGATACTTTTTATCCCGGAAATCATCCCTTAAGGGAAATTAAAATGGGGATGAAAGTTTATATGGGGAATCAACCTAGAGACGAACCCGAGCAAAGTGAGGGTAAGTCGCTAGTATAAAATATTCTTATGAGAGAAATAGTAAAATTACTATAAAAATAATAAAATTACTAAAGTATACGAAATAAAATATTTTACCAAGGAAACATTGCGTGATGGTTTAAATCGTGTCCAAATAGCTAAACCATTCGCTGAACAATTTATACCTACATTTTCATTATAAAGGCAAAGTTTTCATAAAGATTACAGTAAAGTTAATAATGAAAATAAAAACATGAAGGAAGGTCTTCAAAAAAGCTTTTTGCAAAAAAATGGTTCAACTAACATTTGACTATAATTAATGAAAATAACAAAAATACATATTTTTAAAGAAAAAAAAGCTACTAGTAGGTATAATAGGTATATGCTAAGTCCGGCTTTGATCATCAAATCTCTAACATGTCTGTCTTAAATATAGATTTGGCCTCTTAAAAGTTATTTGAGACCTCCATCTCGCGTATCATTTATTCTGACATCATATTCATAAATTATTTTGTACTGTTGTTATATTAGCAATAAAAAGAAAAAAATAATTATTACTATGAAACGCAGATAAATGTTTCCATTACTTTATAGATCAAAAACCAAATTTTAAAAGATTTACTTTTCAATCCTTAAAGCATGCTACGTTTTAGTAGGAGATCCCGATTTTTGTGATGGACCCCTCACTCTTTTTCCAGGCGAAATATATATTTTAAACAATAAAACATATTAACAAACATACAATTTGCTCCAGACTATTGTTAATATGTTTTATGGTTTAAAAAATAAACCTATGTATTTCTCCTGGAAAAAAATGAGGGGTCCACCATAAAGATCGGGATCTTAGACTATTTACACACAATATATTCATAAAAAAAGTTAGAAATTGGCTAAAATTTATAAAAAAAGTTTTTAGTAGGCTGTTTCTATATATATAATAACATTGTAACTAAGCCGAATCTGTACAAAAATATTTTTTGGCAAATCTTATTGAAGTAAACATTATATAGATACGGAAGCCGAATCTATACTTTTTAGAATTTTTGTCTGTCTGTCTGTTACCGCATCACAGAAAAACCACTGGAGGGATTTTGATGAAATTTAGTATGGTGATAGCTGGTTATCCAGTTCAACACGTAGATTTGATACTTTTTACCGCGGGAAAATGTCTCATTTCTGAGAAAAAATACAAAAAATGCAATGTAAAAGTATACTAATATGTAAAATGTAAGAATTTGGTTTTTGATCATCTGAACGCGGGCGGAGCCGCGGGCAATGCTAGTATTTTATAAATGTTTAAAGCTGTTTCATAATATATGAATAGCAAAAACTTGTCGTTGAATGTTTCAGTCTAATGAATACGAGTGAGAGGTTCGGTGTAATACATCAGTGGGCGTAAATTTTTGGTAACGAAATCTAAACTACAGCTCTTTTTAATGTTTTTTATTTGAAAATTCGCAGTTTTAAATTTCAAAGATACTACCTACATGAGTATACAGTGAGCAAATGGTAATACAGAAAATTATTAAAATAATGAACAGACATAAATCTAACTACATATCTATCTTAATATATATAATTCTTCTGTACGTGTGTTTGTTAATCTCCTAAAAGACTGGACCGATTTGGATGAAATTTTGTGTGTATATTTCGATGGGCTCCTGGATGGTTTGAAAACACAAATGAACCCAGTAGGTGGCGCTGCAGTCGGTGTGTCACTAAATTTTTATAAAAGACTACATTTTCCGAGCAATAAATTTAATTGTTGATTAAATAAAATAAAAATCGATGTGTGTATGTATGTTTCCTATGGACTCCAAAACAGCTGGAGCGATTTTGATAAAATGTTTAGGTAATCTTCAGATTAGCCCAGCGGGTAATCCTGTGAATTTTGTTAGCGATTGGAAGTTTGGACGTGGGCGGAGAAGCGGGTAGCTGCTAGAACAATAATAAAATTCTGAGTGGAATCTGTATATTAACACCTCCAGGTAAATTTCTAAGAAATTAATTAAATTTTTTAAAAAAGTCTTGTTAACTGTAACGCCGGCGTGTCCGCGGTCGTGGAGGGATTAAATATATTTTGGAAAATCTTATTGTAATAGTTATTATTATCGATACAAAGGCCAAAATCTATAGTTTTTAGAATTTTTGTCTGACTGTCTGTCTGGGAACGCATCACAAGAAAACCACAGGACCAATTTTAACGAAATTTGGTATGATCATATCTCAACATTATAGGACACTTTTTACTGCGGGAAAATATCTCATCTCTGAGAAATCTATACTAACAGTTAAATCGTACCTAGGGACGAACCCGAGCGGAGCTAGGGTGTGTCGCTAGTTAAAAAAATATTAAAACATTACACATTACCAACGCATTTAGCATCTATAGTCAAATAAAATATCGTAAACTCAAAACGATTTCATCTAAGCAAAACAAATAGTCTAAAAAAAAGAACAAAAAAACTAATATTTGCAGCAAAACGTGAGAAATATGCTATAAATCATATATACAATAAATTTTGATTATCACACTAAGGTTATCTATCATACTTTTTTCTGGTTCGCTTGCTATGAGATACAGAGGTCGGATGACAACTGTGCAAACTGCAAAATTAAATCAAACCTGGCCTCCTTTCATACTTACGCACATTATACGTACATTGTACAATGTTATTGTTTTAATCTAACACAACATAATATATTCATTTAATTTAATAGCATCCGCCCGAGCGTTTTCCATCTATTTGAGATGTATCAAGTGCTAGTTTTGTACGCGGTTTCTCTCGTGTAATAAGCAGGGCGGGGTTGTAGGGTAGTCTATGTCCGATCCCAGGATGTAATGTATGTCCTAGCCAAATTTTATCGAAATCTATTCAGTGGTTTAAGCGTGAAAAGCCAGGAAATGAAACTGCAGAAGTTTAGCTGGGTTCTAGAGTTAGACATCAAGAATTGACAAGTCTTAGGTCTTTGGAGCGAAAACTCTGCTTCCACTTAAGGGTCGCGCGTTGTTTTGTGTAACAGACAGTTATAATACAACTTTTAAGGTTTAAAACGTATAAACATCTATTGATTTCATTTGACTCAGATACAATTTGGTCGTTACATTAAAATTGGCATGTATGAGTAAATTACATAATAAGCAACACAATTTCCGCTATTGTTGAAACATACATAGTTACTAATATAAACAAAATGTATGGAATATCGCTGACGATCATTTATTTGTACCAGAGCTAGATAGATTAAGCAAAAATTACAGCTCTATACTCAATTCGCAATTTTTCCTTGATATCCAGAACATTTCTTCAATTTCTTCAATCTGAGACTTAGAACCTGCTATCACTCACGTATAAAATAAAGCCAGTTAAACGTAAAGCACTCTAAACTTCATACAAAAACATAACACAGGTATATTTCAGAAAACATTAGTTAATCGAAACGTCCAAAGGTCACAAAGCCATCAAGCGTGAGGTCACTCGGAGCTAACAAAGTCATTGTACGTTCGCACTTGACCCAATAATACGTCAATTTACAGATTGTAATGAATCTGAATTTAATTATGTTCGATTGATTGAGTGACCCTTTGATAACGTGTTCTTATAACCTAGTAGATCTTTTACCCTAAAAAAGGTAGGGTATCGCTAGGTATACTATACTACAGGTATACTTTACTGCCTCGGTGGTGTAGTAGCTAGCATGTACGGCGCACACTCGGAGGTCCTGAGTTCGAGTCCCGGGTCGGGCCAAGTTTAGTTATTGAGTCTTTCTGTATAAGTAAGCCTCAGTAACAGCCCGGAGTTGGGAAGTCGGCGGTGTGTCACCCCCGTGCCTCGGAGAGCACATAAAGCCGTCGGTCCAGCGCCTTAACTCTCACCGGTCGTGTCGACTAGTAGTCCCACCGGAGTATGAGAGTGACAGGAATAGAGAGTGCACGTTGTGTCTGCGCGTACACTTGTGCACTATAATATCTCCTGCGCAGTTGGCTAGTCTCAATGAGATTGGCCGCCGTAGCCGGAATCGGCTAGAACACTATCACTACACTATACTTCTTAGTTTGTACAATATATTTATCTATCGATGGTGCCTACGTATCGACTACCTTGTATTTGTTGTTAATGTTTAAACGATAACCAATCTTGAGGTCCTGGATTCAAGTCGATTTAAACTAAATAATGACTTAATAGTTAATTTATTGACATGCTTCAAAAGTTCCTTTTTCATGGGTTCATCAACAGTTAATATGGACTATATATAATATATAGCATTTAAATTTCCTCAATAAACGGACTATCTAATGCAAAACGAATTTTTGAAATCGGATTTGTATTTCCTGAGATTAGCGCGTTCAAACAAACAAACAAACAAACTCTACCTGTTAATTATATTATGTATAGATTATCTAGTCTATACTAATATTATAAAGAGGTAAAGTTTGTGAGTTTGTGAGATTGTAGGTGGTAATCTCTGGATCTTCTGAACCGATTTAAATAAAATTTGGTAAGAAGATAGTTCGAGACCCTGGAAAGGACACACGATGCTTTTTATCCCATGGATGATCCTTAAGGGGGTGAAAATGTGGATGAGAGTTTGTATCGGGAAGCAAACTAAGGACGAACCCGATCGGAGCGAGGGTGAGTCGCTGTTACATATATAACTGTAGCTTAGCTTGGATAAAGCATTACCTTATATATATTATTACAAAATATTCCCGTAGATAAAGTATGCCCTGCGCCTGAGTGCTTTTAAGTCTTATTAACAACAAAACCCCACGTAGAAAGTACGGGTTTTCGCGATCGTGTCGCAATTTATGACGTTGTCTAAATAAGCTTCAGTTTAAAATAGGATTACATAACAAACACAGCGAAGACTACAGTAAATGATTACATTTGATCAGAGCTTATATAGGTTTATGTAATAGCTTAGCTTTCATATGGAACTTGACTGGGCATTACATAAAGTAGATAAACGTTTAAAATCGTACTATACGTTTTCCTACTTTTTGTATGACGTTTAATCTATATATCTATATGTAAAAAAAATTTCTGAGTCAGATCGGTACATATAACAATCGAATGCTGGGAACCAAAAATCAAAATAAACACACAAAATAATCAAAAAAGATACTTTTATTTAAAACACCACAATTAAGTATCCCCCCCTTTTTTTTGAAATCGGTCAACAATACCACGGTAATGTTATCTATACTAATATTAACACCTCTAGGTTAATTTCTAAGAAATTAATAAAATTTTTAAGAAATCTATTGTTTTAACTGTAGCGCCGGCTTGTCCGCGGTCGTTGAGGGATTATAGAGGTAAAGTTTGTGAGTTTCTAACGTTGTACTGAACCGATTTAGATGAAATTTGGTATGAAGATAGTTTGAGACCCTGGGAAGGATATAGGATACTTTTTATCCCAGAAATAATTTCTTAAGGGGGTGAAAATGGGGATGAAAGTTTGCATATGAACTAGGAACGAACCCGAGCGAAGCGAGGGTGAGTCGCTAGTATAATATATAACATTACCGTGACAATACTGTTGGGGGATGTAATAAAAGTTTGATATAACTTGGGATGTAATAAAGGTTATATCAAACTTTTATTACATCCCCCAACAACCGCTAAAATTATATTTTCTCACAAAATATATAATGTATATGTATGTATAAGTAGTCTTTACATTAGGTATTATATATGTATAGTATTATATATTTTTATATGTAATATATGTATATATGTATGTATATATGTATGTATGTATGTATGTATGTATAAGTGATTATTATTACCTTTATTTCTAGTATATATTTAGTAATATTTTTTTGCACTATATTGCCCGCTGACATCTTCTTCCACCACCAGGGGTTGACTGGAAGAGATCTTTTTTAGAGATAAGTCCACCTTTATGAACTATGTTTACTTTGTTATTTTTTTTCTGTATCATATTTTAAGTGCAATAAAGAATATAATATAATGTACGGCATTGACCCCGTTACATATTTATTATATTTAAAACACAATATAAAAATAATTTACATAAAACTACACTAATCTTTAGTCGTTGCCTGCAGGTGGCATCTAAACCTAAAACCTAACTTACCACTATGTTCCTTAGATACCAAAACTTCTATTGATTTTCAGACTCACCCAATAACTAGTATAACGTGTTATTGGCTTGTTTTAACCTATTCGTTGGTTTGCAACGGTGCGCTAAAGATAGATACTTTTCATCATCAACTAGTGCATGTTTAGGGCTTCGCTTATCAATAAAAGATTAGTTTACACAAAAAGACTGACATACAGTAGCTGACTGACATATAGATAGCACAAAATAAAAAAAAAAAACCCGAACATCTTGGACCGATTTTCATCTAACGTGTAGCTAAGAACACTCCCGACTAATTTACCTTTCAAACAAAAAAAAAACAAATTCAAAATCGGTACATCCGTTTGGAAGCTACGATGCTACAGACATACACACACTCAGACACGTCAAACTTATAAAACCCCGTCGTTTTTGCGCCGGGGGTTAAAAATGTATTACTAACAGTAGCCTATCTTGTACTCCAAATCATAGCGTACGTACTATCTATGTACTAAATTTCATCTAAATCCGCCTAGCCGTTTCAGCTTGGAAGATTAACAAACACACAAATACACAACAATTGCATCTATACAGATAAATAAAATTGAAGTGTCCGTTTGTAATGTCAAAATAACAGCTTTTTACTAAATGCATATTATATATACAATTATAAAAAAAAAACACATTTTATTATTTTTGCCTGTTTGTTTGTTCCGGCTAATCTCTGAAACGGTTAGACTGATTTTGACGGGACTTTCACTGGCAGATAGCTAATGTTATAAGGAGTAACTTAGGCTCGTTTTATTTTAGAAACAGAATTAGGGTTCCGCCAAAAAAAATGTACCTAGGGATGCATCCGAGCGAAGCGAGGTTAACTTGCTAGTCTATACTAATATTATAAAGAGGTAAAGTTTGTGAGTTTGTGAATTGTGACGTTGTATGGGGTAATCTCAGGATCTATTGAACCTCCGGGGCAGAGGCTGACTGCTACCGGACGCGTCCCCCGGGTGGCGGATAGGGGAAGCCACTCGCGACTGTTCCCCCAGACAGGAGCTTGTGGTACCGGAGCAATCCGGCGCGGACCAACAGCCAGGAGGGGCAGGGGGAGCGGTGTCAGGAGGGCACCGTCTCCTTCTTGGAGGTAGCGCGGTGTCTCCGGCCGTTTTGCGGTAGGAGGCGCTGCGCGGGCCACACTGCCGGGGCTAGCCCGTCGGTGCGGCGGCTGGAGCGGGGCCAGTTCGGTGGTCCTGCGTCTGGCGTGGGTGTCGGCAGCTATTTTGGTCCGGAGGTGGGCCGACGGTAGGGGGGCCGCGGGGGAAGAGGAGTGTCGGTATGGCGATGCGCCGCTCGTCCCTATCTCCCGCGGCCTAGCGGGGCCACCACCGTTGATGGTGGACGCGGTGGGGCTGTAGGGGAAGGGGAGTGTCGGCGTTGTCGCATCCTCTACTCCTGCAGCCGTTTGAGGTGGTTCGGTTTCGGACGCCGTGGAGGTTTGCCCAATTTGTGCAGGAAGGTTTAGGCTTAGGCCGCTTGTTTTTGCAGGTTGCCCACTTCGGTGGGTGGTGTTTGGTTGTGTGGGGCTGCTCCGGGTACTTCTCTGTTCAGCAGAGTGGACTTGGGAGCAGTCTCACTTCTCAGGGTTGCAAGTCTTCCCATAATGGGGTCGTCCCGCTTGGGGCGGCCTCATGGTTGGTGGCTTCGGCCAACCGTCGGGGCGTCACGGTTGTATGCGAGTGGTCCCGTGGCGTCCCATATGGCGGCTGTGGGGAAAGTTGAGTTTTAGTGGGTATGCCGGTCTCATTAGCCGGAGAGTCTCCACATAACCACCCTGGGGGGAAGTCGGGTGGTATCCGTAATAGGATTTCCCAACTATAAAAAAAAAAAAAAGGATCTATTGAACCGATTTAGATAAAATTTGGTAAGAAGATAGTTTGAAACCCTGAAAAGGACATAAGATACTTTTTATCCCGGAAATCATCCCTTAAGGTGGTGAAAATGGGGAAGAAAGTTTGTATTGTGAAGCAAGCTAGGGACGAACCCGAGCAAAGCGGGAGTGAGTCACTAGTTTATAATAAAAATGTGTATATATATTATTTCATATATTTCTGTATTGTATAATTGAGTTAAATATCAAAGAATTACAGCATATTGCAATGACTATGACATAATATATTATAGCATAATCTTCATCACGGCCATTTTGGTGCCGACGGTTTGAATAATAACTGGAAATTTAATTCAGATTATAGCTGTTGTTATTTCCTCGTGACGCTCAATTGAATCCACAAACAGTTCTGCATACAATTAAAGTTTATGTTATATTACGTGTTAATTATTATTTTATTAAGTATATTAACAATCGATTGGTATTTTATAAAGTTAGGTCATATTGGGTTTTTTCTGGTATCTCCTGGGAGTACTTCTCATTTATCTATACATATAATAAAATTGTAACTAAGCCGAATCTGTACATTTAATATTTTTCAACCGACTTCAAAAAGGAGGAGGTTCTCAATTAGACTGTATTTTTTTTTTATGTTTGTTACCTCAGAACTTCGTCATTTATTAACTGATTTGGACAATTTTTGTTTTGTTTGAAAGGGTATACTTCCAGATTGGTCCCATTTAAATTTCAAAAAAAATACCACCCCTACGGAAAAATAGCTAATAATGAATTTAACCTACTTCTAATTGTCATATTGACTTGAAACTTTGCAAGTGTTTCTATTTCCGTTGATAGTACAGTGGTTCGGTGTTGTTGACCTGATCTGATGGTAAGGCCAGAAGGTGGATAGGTGGAACTCTTCAACGATTAATAGTAGATACTTTGAGTTTGGGCTTATTTTGTTTGGTTTGACAAGCCTAACACTTTAGAATTCTTACTTTGCTACTACTGTCTACACTAAAAAGGGAAAAATAAAAACTTTTTAACAAAAAAATAAAAACCGACTTCAAACAAAAGCACTAAAAAGTAAAAAATAACTGATTGGTAGTTTTCATTTACTATACATACCTAATCAAATATTTTCGAAGTCGGTGTGCTTTGCTTTGTATGGGATGGCACCGATTTCGAAAATATTTGATTAGGTATGTATTTAATAGGTAGGCTTTAATTACTTAGCCAAAGCACACCGACTTCGAAAATATTTGATTAGGTATGTATAGTAAATGAAAACTACCAATCAGTTATTTTTTACTTTTTAGTGCTTTTGTTTGAAGTCGGTTTTTCAAAATCTTATTGGAATAAACATTATTATCGATACAGAGGCCGAATCTACAGTTTTTAGAATTTTTGTCTGTCTTTCTGTCTGTCTGTTACCGCATCACAGAAAAACCACAGGAGGGATTTTTATGAAACTTGGTATGGCGATAGCTGGTTATCCGGATCAACATATAATATACTTTTTACCGCGGGAAAATATCTCATTTCTGAGAGAAAATACAAAAACTACATTGTAAGAGTATACTAATATGTAAAACCTAAGAATTTGGTTTTTGGTCATCTGAACGCGGGCGGAGCCGCGTGCAATGCTAGTACATAATATATTACATAGTTTTTTAATGTTGGTAAAATCATGTTACTATGGAAATAAGTTGGCAACGCCGGTTTTCCCGCATTTGTCAACCGAGGGTGGTATACGCCAATGTTATACCAAAAGAACCTCTTTCTTCTGCTCCTTAATGGCTTTATACCCTTATATAGATTTGGACGCCAAGTCCATAATAAATGTATATAGTAAATTTATTTTATAAGCTTATTTCCAATTTAAAGGAGACCAATTTAGAACGAGAGATTTTGATATTCGCACGGGGTAATTTCTTTACATGTAACTAGCTTGATTCCCCATACAAACTTTCATACCCGTTTAAACGATGATTTCCGGGATAAAAAGCCTAAATCGGTTCAGTAGATCCAGAGATTACCCCCTACAACGTAACAAACTCACAAACTTTACCTCATTATAATATAACTATATTAGATTTATTATTTACCCATGTACCCAAGTCTCACCCATGGATGTTCTTGAAATGTGTATGATATCACCCTTGACTTGGAAACAAATCATTAAAAAGAAGAATCATGAGAACAATATTATTTCATACTTAAGTATTATTAACTACGCTCGCGGTAAAACTACAAAAAAAAACTAAAAACGTAGGTTTCATACAAAGTTTCATCCCCTATTTTACCCTCTTATAGGATGAATTTCGAAAAATGCTAAAACACTTATTTATTTAATTGCACTAAAGAGCATTAATACAAGTTTCAAATAATTCTAATAAAAATATTTTTTTGGGTTGTATAAAAACGTGTTTTCCCGTGGGAATGAGATAATCTCCCACGGTAAAAAGTAGCCTATGTCACTCTCCAGCCCTCCAACTATCTCCACACAAAAATCACAAAATCACGCCAGTTCGATACTCAGTTTCGACGTGAAAGAAGGACAAACAAACAAACACACTTTCACATTTATCATATTAGTATGGAAGTATGGACTAGCGACTTACCCTCACTTTGCTTCAAACGAGTAACTAACATACACGCACATACAAACTTTCTCATCTATACAGATAAATAAAATTGAAATGTCTGCTTGTAATGTCAAAATAACAGCATTTTACTAAATGCATATGAAATTATATACGGCA
This sequence comes from Brenthis daphne, assembly GCA_947093115.1. Classification (NCBI taxonomy): domain Eukaryota; kingdom Metazoa; phylum Arthropoda; class Insecta; order Lepidoptera; family Nymphalidae; genus Brenthis; species Brenthis daphne. The sequence continues at coordinate 751,899 of OX352473.1, forward strand.
CTTATAACAAAAACACAGTTTAAAATTTTTGTCTGTCTGTTTGTTCCAGCTAATCTCCGAAACGGCTGCACAGATTTTGACGGGACTTTCACTGGCGGATAGCTGAAGTTACAAGGAGTAACTTAGGCTACTTTTATTTTAGAAAAAGAAAAAGCGTTCCCGACGTTTAACAGCTCGATAATTGATATAATTAGTGATCCAGTTTATTCACAAGTTTGTAGGCATTCAGAAGACACATTGAAGATATCAGTTTTAACTAGAAACGAGTGTGGTCACTCATGTGGTCTCTCATGCAACTGCGAACATGATCAAAATAGGTACTTTTTCTTTAAATTGGTCGATACGTTTTACATATATGGGAAAATTGTATGTTCATCACTTTGCTCCTACCTTCTTCTATAATTACAATATGAAATTTCACAATATAAATTAAAATTATATGTCTATGGAATTGGTACAACGAACGATTTATGTTTTATCATTACCGAAAATTATAAACGAAAAAATAAATAACTTTACGTATTCGCACAAAGAATGATGCTACCATAAGTATGTAGAGTCAAAAGCAAGAAAAGGGGAGCCCCCCATGCAGGGTCAGTTCGATGACCCCCAACATTGTACAATCAGTTATATAACGACAAGTGTAAATATTAACCATTAACGACTTACCATCGCTTCGCTCGCCCTTAGGTAAGCTGTAACGCTTAGTATGGAATAGATATACTATATCTATACATATAATATAATTGTAACAAAGTCGAATCTGTAGAATAAATATTTTTTGTAAAATCTTATTGAAATAGTCATTATTATCGATACAGAGGCTGAATCTAGTTTTTAGACTTTTTGTCTGCCTGTCTGTCTGTTACCATATCACGGAAAAACCACTGGACGGATTTTGATGAAATTTGGTATGGTGATAGGTGGTTATTCGGGTCAACATATAGGATACTCTTTACCGCGGGAAAAGAATCTCATTTCTGAGAAAAAATACAAAAACTGCTATGTAAGAATATAGTAATATGTAAAACCTAAGAATTTGGTTTTTGGTCACCTGAACGCGGGCGGAGCCGCGGGCAATGCTAGTATTATATATTCTGAGCTTAAAGCACTTAAACATATTATAAACATCAGCTTTACTACAATAATGTATGGAAATTTGCCCGATTTGTTGTCATTTATGATTACTGCTCCGCTCCCTTGGGTAGTAGCATGGTGATATATAGTAGTTCCTGAGATTAGCGCATTCAAACAGACAAACAAACTCTACCCCTTTATAATATTAGTATAGACGAGCGAGTGACAAACTTTGCTTGTATGTACCTATTTAGTATTGAAGACTTCCTTATATATATCTGCCCGCATAACGTCGTTACCAACAATATTGCGATAATTATTTATTTATACCTCGTACTCGCCCAGTGGTCGAAAATTCGACCATAATAATCATTTTACTAAAAAAAAATCTGTTTCCATTTTTTTTATCGATAACACTAAAGCTTGTCAATAAACAGAAAAAAAAAAACAGTAAACAAAGAAAAAAGGTACTATACTGTTTTGCCTTTGCCTATTTATATATTAAGATTTTAGTATGTTTTATTGATGAAAGCAGGACGCCTTGACACTTAAGAATAAGAACTTTTATATTTTTTTCATATTTCAATTGATCTTTTGCGTATATCATAGTCGTCAATTTAAATTTCTCTTAATCAATTTGTTTTATGTTCTAATATAGTAGGTACATTATATATGCCTTTGATATCATTTCACAACATTTATCACAGGTTACATATTAAAATATATTCATATACTAGCATTGGCCGCGGCTCCGCCCGCGTTCAGATGACCAAAAACGAAATTCTTAGATTTTACATATTAGTATAATCTTATAATGCAGTTTTTGTATTTTTTCTCAGAAATGAGATATTTTCCCGCGGTAAAATGAATTCTATATGTTGACCCGGATAACCAGCTATCACCATACCAAATTTCATCAAAATACCTCCAGTGGTTTTTCTGTGATGCGGTAACAGAAGACAGACTAAAATTCTAAAAAGCTATAGATTCATCCTCTGTATCGATAATAATGTCTATTTCAATAAGATTTTCCAAAAAATATTTAACGTACGGATTCGGCTTAGTTACAATTTTATTATATGTATAGATTACTACATTGACTAACACAATAAGTAGTTGCAAGAACTTAATTAAGTAACCGATCGTGGGTACGACTAGCACGCACACGCAGTAAATAATGCAAAGTAGCAGCCAAATTAAAACGTTCCAACCAAATTAATATAAATTAAATTAATGCTTCGTATAATTGATGTTGAAATCGATTTGTATTAGCTAATAACGACGATAACGAGGAACGTATGTATTCAGCCCTTTTAAACGTCCCACTTTCGGACACGGGATTTATTCAATACGTCGGGGATCAAGCCGACTGGGGAAGGCACTACATGAATTAATTCCTCCATCGGACAAACCGACGAACGGCTGGTCTCCATCCTTATGTCGTGGACATTCCACCCGTCCGCACAAAGCGTTTCGCTACGTCATTTATTATACGTACGGCTAAGGATTGGAACAACCTGCCTGCGTCGGTGTTTCCGTCCGATTATAATATGGGTGTCTTCAAGGCAAGAGTGAATAGGTGGCTACTGAATTAGTGCGACTTACCATCTACGACTGCGTTACCACTTACCATCAGGTGGAACGTAGTCAAGCACTAATTCAGAATAGTATAAAAAAAAGCCATAGTTCACGCTGGCAAAGTGCGGGTTGGCGGACTTCACATGTTTTTCGAAAACTTGCTATGTTCTCTAAGGCATAGCATGTTTCCTCGCGATGTTTTCCTTCACCGTAAGAAAAGTAGTAATCATGTCAGAGATGCCAGACCCGGGATTTGAACGCGTTTCTCTTGATTTCCCAAGCGAGCGTGTTACCACTGGACTACCACTGCCTTACGACGAACGTATAATACATAATTAATTTCTCTTTTAGAAATCACAGTTCAATCAAAATGTCGAAAGCAACATCATAGAGATGTGATGAACTTTAAAGTAATAATTACTATCGTAAACAATGCGATAACACAGGAAGCGACGCTGTCCGCCCTTTTATCGTATTTCACTATAATCATAACTAACAATAAACATATTGTCCAAACGAAACAGATATAATATCCAAAACACATGGCTAGCAACATAAAATTTGTTAGAAGGTCACATCCAAAAAGGTTAAATTACTTTTTCTCATTTTGCCTATATGAACTAGGCAAAAAATAGAAATAAAATCAGATTTTTTATATGCGTTAACAAAAGGATGATTTAAGTTGAGAAGAGATTTTTATGAGTATATACATTCATGTGGTATTAATGGGATATTATGGGAGGCCATTTTATTTTATATAAGACTAGCGGAACCCGCGGTTACGCTCGCGCTAAAACTACAAAAAAAAACTCTAAAAAGGTAGGTTTCATACAAACCTTCATCCCCTATTTTACCCCATTATGGGATAAATTTCGAAAAATGCTGAAACACGTATTTATTTAATTATATTGAATAGCATTAATACCAAGTTTCAAGTAATTCTAATCATAAATAGTTTTTTGAGTTGTATTATAACGTGTTTTCCTGTGGGAATTAGATAATATTCTGCAGTAAAAAGTATCCTATGTCACTCTGCAGCCCTCCAACTATCTCCACACAAAAAATCACGCCAATCCGTTTCGACGTGAAAAAAAGACAAACAAACAAACACACATTTTACATTTATAATATTAGTATGATGTTACTCAATTCAATTCTTTAGTTACATGGTTTTGTTACATTAATGACTTCAAAATATTTCAGTTGAACATAGATTGCTAAGAAATGTCACATAGAAACGATGTTGTATGTTGTATTCAGCCCTTTTTAACGTCCCACTGCTGGGCACAGGCCTCCCTTCAATACGAGGGGGATCAGGCCATAGTCCACCACGCTGGCCAAGTGTGGGTTGGCTATAGAAACAGTGTACTTTATTTCAAATTATTGTCAGACTAAAACCTCAAATTTGAAACAAAGGTAGGTCACAAGCATTTAAACAAAAATTAAAACTCAATATTTATACTAAATAAATAAAAATAAAGAACATACAAGTGATATCATATGGTCATTCCTCTCAGCCTTCACATCTATTCAAAAAGTTTCTTCTATTCTACTTTGGGACAAATAATATTTGTCTGATATAATATGAATATTTTAACTTTGCCAGTGTTAATTAAACTTCAAATGGCTTCATCAATATTACACCCTTAAACTTCAAATGGCTACATCACTGTCAATATTACAGCCTGAGTATGATTTTTAAATGCACAAACAGAACTTGGAAACACAGAAAATATCCAAGGGGCAGTTATAATATGCTTACTATGAAACAACACAATAAACAATGTCTGTTCATAATAATATGTCATGCTATGTACAATTATATTAATTTTGTGTTAATTATTGTTCAATTATAAATTGATATGTAAGTTCCAGCACTTACCAATACATTAACTTTAAATCAATCTATCAATTTAAATGTTTAAAATTAATTAATTAATTTTTAATTACTGATAATAATACAATGTTAAATATTAATAAATGAAAGTTGAAATTAGGGTGATAAAATTTACCAATATTTTATAATGAATTGTCAACATATGTAATATAATTTTGATTTGAAAAATTAATGAAATAATTTCTAAGCAAGAAAAGATTAGCTGTTTTAGTCAAGTGCATTGATTTGTTAATATGATTGGATTTTTATAAATACGTTGGGAAATGAACCTTATATAAATTCTTATAAGTGGGTAATCAGTTTTTTATCTTTTGACACAGTCTTGCTAAAGCCGTGTTTCCAGTCTATTCAATATGACATAATAGAGAATGTATGTCAGTTCGAGGTAACATCGTGGGACAGAATTATGTAAAATGTTTTATTATAAACTCGTATTTAATCTGATAGAATATAATAGTGGTCGAATGTGCCGTAAAAGATTTGACACCGTCAAGTAGTCGGGACGTAAAACTTATCGACCAGAATGATTCTGCCAATGTCACGAACATCGCATTAAGAAATGTACATTAAACGTGACGTAGTTGATAAGGTTTTATAATTGAAAATAATACTTACAATCTAAATGTTTCTTTTTAGGTGCAATCATTTCTTCGGTTGTGGCTTTACATACTGATTTTGCTAATCCCTGCCCCGCGATACTGTGACGAGCGGCAAGAAGCCTATCGTTTATCGTTTGACCCGCCATCATCACGTTCAATCCAGACATAAACTGAATTAATACACTTTTTAACACTGATTTTCGCGTTTTATCAAGTACACAAATTTATGTAGGACGATGACGGGTAAAATATGTCACCGCCCCCCCGACTGGCACAATACTAATTCCAAGATGGCTGACCGGATTGCTGTAAATGTTACCATATTTAAGATATTTCTAAATTCTGCAATTAAGTTCGTTATTATAAGAATATAGCAACACACAAAACTGTTAAAAAAGGGTTTATGTTTTATAATATGTAATCATTTTATATTGTTTTAACGTATAATAAAATTTGCTGTTTTTTTAACTTACATGGTTTTTAAACTATTGTAATATTACCATTTTTATTCATATTAATGTAAATTGGTATATCCCTTTTATAATAAATAAATAACAGAAAATTAAATAAACCATAGATAATTAAATACCGAATGAATCTCGAATTCACTTTCAAACACTTGATTTTTCTATAAAAAATTCCATTGCGTTTGGAAAAATATTGATCCTAAATCTAAACACATGCCATAAATCTTAGTAAAAAGGATACAGTAATGAATCTTTAGTATTTTTTTTTAATTTTCCTGGACCCGTGGTCAACATGGCCGATTTGTAGCACCTGTAGACATTGTGAATTAGTGCCCCTTTTTGATGAGAAATAAGTACGAAACTCTTCAGGATGGGTAAAAAACGAATTACGAAGAAAAACGCAAAAAAAGCAGCAAAGAAAACAAATAATATATCTGACAAAATAAATGATGAAGTGATAGCTGCAGCTCTCAGTTCTGCAAACCAGACTGTTTTTCTAAAAGTTTGTAGATTATGTGAAACGAAAGATGGCCCATTTCTTAATATATTCGATCCAGATATGATAACTGCTAAGAAGATAGAAGCTGTAATGCCATTTGTGGTAAACTATAATAATATTTCTTAATTAAAGTATTTTAAGTTAAACTTTTCAAAAGTTTTCTAATGTAAACAGTAATCTTAACACCTATTGAAATATCTAAAAATCAATATTTAAAGACAGCAAATCGTATAATAGTTAATCATTACTATATTATTTATTAGTTTATTACATGTGAAAGTATTTATTTCGGCATTCACAAATACACATTATTTTTATCATCATAATATAATATTATGTTATAAAAATATGCTATGCACTTCCTATTATTTATGTATTATATATTATTGGAAAAAAGAAATACATAAAACTTGTCACTATTAACAATACTTGTTTTATATAAAACTATGTTTTATATATGTATATAAATGTGGTACAATTTTTTTGAAGAGGTTTGAAATCTAGCTATTTCTTTTTAGTGTATATTCATTTATTCAACTTTTATATTTTTTTGTATTATCAACATTATTTTAGATTATTTTACATATAGCTTCATTGCATTGCCCTTGTTTTTTTATTTCAGGTTTTAAAAATGAAACAGCCTATTAGTTAAATCCAAAAGAAGGGTATCATTAAGGCCTTAATTCTGCCCCCGAATAATGAAAAAATTATGTCATACAATTTGATATTTTCTTTACTTATTCTCAAAGTAGACTGTATGCCTGATAAGAAAATATATTTATGTGAGAAATAAACTAAATTTAAAATATATTGTGTAGTAACATAGGAACATAAAAATAAGAAAGTGCTTTATATATGCGCTATTTAAAAAAAATATTGAAATGTCACTGAAAATGTCTCATTTTGAACGAAAACCTTAGACAAAACTGATTGTCGTTCACAAGTAGTATTAATTGTAGTTTTTTTTTTCTCTTTAGTAAATATATTTTTTTATCAAACATACTTCTACTTCAGTCTTCTTTCAGAATAGGTATGTAAAGAAAAGATCAAATCTTATGACATAATTTTTTTCATTATTCAGAGGTGAAAATGAGGCCTTATTGATACCCTTCCTTTTAGGTAATTTTTTATAGGTGTAAATATGATTATATTAGTCCCATATTATATTACACTTATTTATTAGGAATGTAACTAATTATGTTATTGCCATTTAAATGTATGGGAAATTAGGATATTTTCTGCTTTCTCAGAAATTATGTTATTATTACATAATCTTTGTAGGTAAATTTTCAATATATGTAGAATTTGCCATTACCTTTTTTATATTGAGCTTAAAATTCATAAATATTTTGTTTTTCTTTTCTTTACAATCTTACTAGTATAGTCTCATGCAAACCATTGCTCCCTTATTAGAGTCAGTACAAATATAATTTTCCTTTTACATGTGCCAAAATTAATAACTAAAAAATGTGGAATTGGATTTTTTACTGTTTTAAAACTGGAGGCTTATGTTTATGTAGGTAACAACAAAATTTAGCAATATTTAAGCCAAAAAGTAATTGAAAATTAGAACAAAAGAAGTATGTGTAAACCATTAAGTATATATTTACCCAACATATTATAATATTATGTACTCTATAAAGCGATTTTAAACGGCAAAATTGGTTTTCTAACAAAGAAGTATTTCTTCTTGTATTCACTTTTATTTATTTAAACACTTATTGCACAGTAAATGTTACATACACAAAAAAAATACAATTAAAGAAATGTGCAGAAGTGGCGTTATTACTGAAAGCGATCTCTTACAGGCAACCTATCGAGAAGAATACAGAAAATAAAAGAAAAGAGCAGAAATTTAAATAAACATACATACAAAGTTACATATATAAGATATTTATTGAAATTACATGTACATAATAATACACTAAAATTTAGTTACATACATATATGTATATACATAAACATATTACATAGTACAGTTATAATGACAGTCTAACCTAATGTGACAAATAGTGTTTTTGAGCCGCTTTTAAAGTTGCTCACTGAGTTAGATTTCCTTATTTCCATTAGGAGCTCATTCCAGAGTTTCACAGTTTTAATAGTGAAAGATTAGTTATTGGATTAAGTTTGGAATAAAGGTATTTTAAGCAACCTTTCACTGCAAGGGTGAAGTTCTTGAGTAAGCTGGGAACTTGTCCAGGAACACAAAAGCATTCTTTGAATTAGGAAGGAGTATCAGGATGAAAGAGTACAGTATATAGAAGAGAAAGGGAATATAAGTCATCAATTGTGTACTGTTGTCCATTTCAACTGTGTCTGATATTGTGATAACACAACTTTGTGATATACATATTGTTAAAAAGTCAAGTAAAGGTTGTAAATCATCTGATTTTATTATGAAGGCTGTGGTTTTGAATAGTCATTTATTTTGTCCAGGGTTAAAAAAAACCTTTGAAAAAGGTGTTTTAGGTTTTAAAAATTGGAAAAAGAACAATTCAATACAAATACTTTTTATGTTTCATTGATTTTAGTAATATTTGTGATCATATTACTTATTTTCAAAAAGTTTTCTAAGGCTACATGGAAATATTAAAATGCGGGCTCCAACCTAAATTATTCAGGCTCTATTTCAGATCAGTGAAAATTGTCATATTTTATCTTCATTTCTTTCTTTTTTTACAGATCACTGAAAATGATGACCTGCCACATAAAATTTGCTTCCGATGTTCAGTTAAGGTTGAAGAGTTGTATGAATTTATACAACAATGTACACAATCACAACATAACCTAAGAAAAGCTCTCGGGAGCAAGGCTGCTATTGTGAATAAACCTAAGCATCGAGATATCTGGGAGGAGAAACTTAATCAGTCCAATATTTCTAATGATGATATTTGCGACGCACTTATCAAAAAAGCCATGGAGAGCATCAAAGATATACCATTAAAACCCATACCTTTAGAAGAAATACCTGTTATAAAGAAACCATTAAAAAAACCTGTTGAGAAAGATGAACCAAAACAATTGGAAGACTCAAATAACGATTCGTGCGAGGACTTACAAATAAAAAATGTTAAGTTACAAATTAGTAAAGTTGATGAAGTTCCAATAACTAAATCATTGCGGTCCAACACTGAAATTAAAAATGTGATTGAAAAGAAAGAAAATAAAAATGTTGAAATGTCTAAAGTTGATCCTCCTGTAAAAGACAAAGTGGAACCTGTCAAATCTACTCCTGCTGAATCAAAGACTGAAAAACCGCCACCACAAACAAATACTTTTAGTTTAAGTGAAACCACACCAGCAGTAAAAACATTTAATATTATGGATCATGTTAGCATGATTAAAGTTAATGGCGTAGGTGTTTTGTTCCAATGTAAACTGTGTAATAGAAATTTCTTAAAGAAAGAAGTCGTAATGTCACACGCCTGTGCTAAAAACGGTCCAACCAAAGTTCAGCCAAAACTAACAGTTGTTCCTGAACCACCTAAAATACCATCAGTGAAATATATAAATACTAGAATAAATACTGAGACTATAAAGCCACTAAATGATAAGCCCATATCAATAGATGATGATGATGAGGATGATAAACCTTTGGCATCAAAGAAACCTAAACCCAGAATAGGTCCAGCAAGTAGAGTGAAACGAGATGATGTAACAGATAAACCAGCAAATTCAACTCCAAATCAAAATACAGAATCTGCTAATTCGAACATGCCAACACCAGTTGTACAATTTCCAACAATGCCCAGTTTAAATAGTAGATACAAACTTATGCCTGGACCAAACAATACATTCACGTTAGTAGAGGAGAAGCCTAATGATAATGATAAAGCAGTAAGACCAGAGAAAGTAGAGATTTCTGTACCACCATTGGAACCAATAAGGCCGACCCGACCGATCGTAGGTCCGAAAAGAATGATGAACCTAAACAAAGAAAAACCGGCGACTGCTATTCCTCCTGTTTCAATCAGTCAACCATACCCAGTAGGCTTATTCAAAACATTGCCCACAACAAACTCCACGAATGTGCCAATAATAAATTCTCCAACCTTAACACCGGCCGTGAAAAAACATTCATACACTGTGGTGCAAACTGGCAACCCCAGCAAACTGCTAATTTCTACGAAGCCTCAAACTGAAGAATTACCCAAAAAACGTCAAAGAAAGGCGAAACACGAAGTAAGAGAAGATGACAGTAAACAACCATTTTCAGTAACTTTAGAAGATTCCGCGCCCCCAAGAGACACGGAATTCTTTACATTCATCAATGTCGATCCTTTACTGCAGCCATCTTACGTACTACCAACAAATAACATTATCCAAGAGTCACAAATTTCAACTTCAACTAGTGTACAGAAAAAGGAAAGTGAAAATAAAGATTTAAAATATACATGTAATATCTGCAATCAAAAGTTTTCACGCGAAAAGAAATTGTTAACTCATATACAGTCACATTACAACAAAATGGACGAAGAAGACCAACAGAGGAACCATAATCCTAGAAAACGTAAGAAGTAAATGTGAATTGTGATTACAGTTTAATTTAAGTGTTTCCATTTATATTTTTTAATTTTTACTCTATGCTAAAGATTGGATTGGTATTGTAGAATGAAAGTTCAATTTTATTTTTATGACACCGTTTTACGCTGTTCTTTGTCATACAAAAGCCTTGACAAATAAAAATTTTGTTCACTGGCTGCAAACATGTTACTTTTTGTTCATATTCAAAAATATCTTGTTATTTATTATTGGATTTATATTGATTATTGGATTATTAAGCAGCTTCCCCACATCTTGATTTTACTTTTGGATTGGTCTAGCTAGACGTTATTGTAGTAGGAGGGCTCAACAGGGGATTTTGGCATTGTCTCAAGAGCGGCAGATTAACATAAATACCTTTCACTCTGTTGAGCACCTCTACCATATATAAGTCTTAATACTAGCCAGATTAAGAATTTTTATTTGAAGAAAAAAGTCCTCTGTATAAGCTCGCGCGCTGCTATCAAATTATTTTTTAAATATTTTGATCGGCTGCTCTAGAATGCGCTTGACTAGATCACAAAATCCTCTCTTGGACTCTCATATTGTTGGTCCTCTATTAAAAAATTCTCAATAGAGCTAATATCACGTAATGATTTTTTTGGTTTTATGCCCTTTTTTCTCCAAAATTTGTCTTTCGTGTTAAAATGTCTTTCTTATCAAACGTTAATATCTTTTACAAAATTGGATAATAACGATCGGTTGTAGTGACCAAATTTTATTATTTTAATTTTTACAATCTAGAAGGGACGTGGACCCACATCGAACAGTTCTTTTGGTTTACTAATAACCATGTCGGTTTTTAGGAACCTACTTATTTATTGTGGTAGCTTGTGGATACATAAATTTCTATTTTCCAGATAAAAGACATTTATTCTGCAAATATGTGACAGACAAATTATATTATATCCTATTCCTTAAACATGGAGTTAGTCTATACATTTTAAGCTGAGAATAGATTAAGTTAAGGTTCAAGTTAAGTTTTTAAGTTCTCGATTTTGATTTGTTTTGCTATATGTATATATGTTCTTTAGGAGGTAGGTTCAGAAATTATTACGTATTGCCAAGGCAATATCTATTATATATATATATATATATATATATATATATATATATATATATAATTAAAGGCAAAAAGAGACAAGTCTCAACGCCCTGAACGTTGAGACGGTTCTCTTTTTGCCTCTCAGTCCCCCAATGTCCTCATTTATAAGCAAAAAAAAAAATATTATTTTTTGTATTTTTCATTAAATTTCACTTATATACGTGGATGTATATTGCATAGTTCTCACATAACACCAAAGTTGATATTCCGATTAACTGTCAACATAGTTTTTAAGAATAAATGATAAAGTGTAAATGGTCTCGATGAAATGAATAAATTGTATCAAAAATGATTTTTGAATGTAACTGTAGCAAAATAATTTGTTTGCTTGATATTCTATACCATTTTTGTTCTTTTTAGTATGAAAATTGTATTATTATTTTTCATTTCTATACTACAACTTTTGTAAAGAAACTTTCTTTGGATGCGACTTCATTTAATTTTCCTTTTATACCCTAACACAGTATTTGATAAGTACTACTTATTATTAATTTGTTATATTCAAATCTTATAATTACTTTTTTTTAAATCTTTTTAATATATTAAGGAAATCTAGTGGTGTGCTCTTGTTTGACAGCACTTGTGTCTATTTAATGTCTGTTAAATTAAATTTAATTGTTCAACCATAAGTTTTACACTGTAAATATTGTTTGTGTCAGATACGCATATTTCCAAAATAGCTTGTAACAGTATTACAATTAATTATTTAGAAGTCTGTTATTTAATATCTTTACGTATTTTATAACGATCCCCTCATTTTTTTTATTTTAATAGTTACATTACAAGGTGCAAAGTGGCCTAACATCTAAATGATATTCTAAAGAGAAAATAACATAGTAAAATATTTATGACCTGACTTACGCAGGTTAATAATAATATTTTTCATCAGTTGTGTCACTTTAAGGCTAATGATCTGATATAGGGAAATAATATTTTAAGGACTTGCACATGCTCTGGTTTCTTGTGAGTTATCAAATTTGTCAACAGTCTTTGGGAATATAAGTTAGTAGCTATTGATAAACTGACTTATATCGGTTGGTTTGACTTATATTATGATTAAAATAGGTTAACATCAATATTATGTAAATGATTTTTTTTTAATTATTTTTAATATATGAGCGAAATGAATGAATAAGACGTAAAACGAAAATAGTAATAGAATACATTTTAATTTGCGAATATCTTTCAATTAATTTCTCTTGTTAATGGCTTCAAAACGTGCTAGTTGAGCACAGGTTACTTCGCCAATGTCGCGTAGAATGACAGCGAATATATTTATACTAAAACTACGATGACAGTTCTGTCATGACTCGAATCTTTTAATAATAAATGAATTAATTGATCGATATTTGGTGCTATTTTTTTTATTACATTGTGAAATGGCTCTTCTTGTAGAAATGTCAACTTTTAACGGTCTTCTTACTGTAATTATTAGTGTTTACTAACAAAAATATAAACAAAAAGTATTTTTATTCTGTTTTACATTTTGACATGGAGTAATACTTATTTTTCTTATGTGTATATAATTATTTTTGTTATGTTTTCCCTTAATTATTTTGTAGATATAAGGACAACGTGGCATTTAGTACGAGATTTGATATTATAATTTGGAAGATATTGGTATTTTACTCACATGATCACATCTAAGCAGCGACCCTAACGGAAATTGACACTAACTAAAATAGGTCATAATAAAAATGCAGATGAAAATAATTCGTATTTGGTATCGATTATCATATAACACACGCATATAGATATCGACGAGATCTATATAGGGATACGACGTATGTGTAATTTTTTAATAAATGAAAAAAATTTCTTTTTTTTTGTATGAGGCCATTTTTATGCTGAATTACGGATATGTACATATATCCGTAATTCAGCATATAGTGCAGTATATAGTATATATAATGAAGTACCTACATCGGTACATATAAAAAATATTTTTATTGTTCATTCATTTACATGTTTCCCTAGAGGTTGTATGTGAAACTAATATCAAAATTATGTATAAGTATTTTATTTATCCTTTGTTACTTTGATTTTAAACTTATATAAACTTTTTCACGGACTAAATAGTAAAATTTGCAAGTTATTACTGTTAAGTTAGTTCCAAGAACAGACACTAGAGGGAGGTAATTACGGCAAATAACATCTGTATGGATTTCTCAAGTATCTATTATTTTAAACATGCTCGATGCTTGTAAACTTATTCTGAATAATTTAATTCGTATATTTAAGTGGAAAATAATTGATCCTATAAATTTTTTTTTAGTTATATGAAGTTGATTTGTAAGCTTTAATTATTTTATTATTGTAAAGCTTTTTACGGGAGTCGAAAGTTATGTGAGCTTTTTTTATACGATCTATATTTTGAAAATAATATGATAGTATATACCATCGATCAAAAAAGTACTGGATACACAATCCCATGCAAAAGTTCTCTTAAAACTGTCACCAATTGTGTTTAGGTAATTATTGTAATTGTAATAAATACACAGCAATGTAAATCGAACTTAAAATGCAATGCTTAAAGTTGTTTTCACAAAAAAAAGATTAAAAGCTCGCTCAAATGTACAAATGAACGCTCATCCGGTGAGATTATTTTTTGTCTCTGATTGTGTATCTAGTACTTTTTGATCGATGGTTTGTACTTTATAAATTTCTCATTGCATGTCTACATACGTTTGTATTAAAATGTAGGAATTTTGGACATATTTAGGTTTAAATACATAAGTTACAAATTTTAATTGTTTTCTTGTACCTCTGCTTACCTTACTTTATACCTACCTAATTCGTTGGCTTACTATTACAAGGTTCTATGTTAATTTTAATGAAGTTTAGTAATTTTTACATAGAACTTCGTTATTTTGTTATCGTAAAAAACAACATTGAATATTTTGTAGTTAAAGTGCCGCTATCTAGTGGTTTGTTTTTGCAAAACTAGCTAATGACACATAGAACCTTGTAGCATTAATAACTAAATAAGTACTAAAATTGTAACATAGAACCTTGTAATTGTGAGCCAACGAATTATGTCGTTGAGACTAATGACATGCCCTTCACTTCGCTCGAGACATCCCTAGATGCCTTACAGTACCTTTAAACCTATTTGTTACTGGTCCATAGTCTATTTGTTTACTAAATTTCATCAAAATTCGTCCATTTCAGCGTGAAAAAGTAACAAACAAACAGACATACAAACTTTTGCATACATAATAGTAATCCGATTCCGACAAAAAATAAATTGTTACATACTTTTTGTATGTAAAATTTAGTATGTTATATACAAAAAATAATAATTTTAAGGTCAAGTAGAAGACACAGCATAACAATTAAGATCAAGGTTAACTTTGTACTTTTCTAATTTGTCTGTGGAGTCTCAAGCGTTTTTTCAATCGCTGAATGAACGGAAGAATGTTCGGATTTATATTTTTTGTTTTCTGTTTTGTTGGAAAACTAAAAAATTATGGCAAGTCAATCTTCTTCTTCCGGCCTTTTCCCATCTTTATTTGGGGTCGGCTCTCCTAATCATTTTTCTCCAAACATGTCTCTCCTGGGTCGTCCTTGGGTCAACATTGTTGTTTTCCATGTCTTTCCTAACTACAGATATCCACGTAAGTCGGGGTCTTCCGCGCAGTTTGGGTCCTGACTTGTGATCGAGCACTTTTCTGGTCACGTGATCTACCGGCCTTCTCATGACATGGCCATACCATCGTAGTCTTGCGTCTGCTAACTTATCCTGTATCGGTCGAACCTTCGAAATTCCTCTGATGTAAAGGTTTGGCACTTTGTCCAAAAGAGTGACTCCGACCGACCACTTGAGCATTCTCATTTCGGCGACGTGTAGTTTGTCGGCTTGTTGTTTCTTGAGCGGCCAGCATTCCGCTCCGTATGTCATTGCGGGTCTTATTGCGGTTTTGTATACTTTGCCTTTGACGTGTATTGGCATTCTTGGATCATAAAGCACTCCTGTTAGCTCTCTCCACTTAAGCCACCCAGCGTTTCTACGGTGCGCGACGTCTGCGTCGATACTGCCGTCATTTGCCAACACACTGCCTAGGTACTTAAAGCTCTCTACAGTTTTGAGCGCCGTATTCTGCAGGTACATGATATGTTGGGTGTTGCTATCTGAAAATTTACAGTGCATGTACTCGGTCTTCTCTCTACTGATTTTTAGCCCGGCTCTTACTAAGGTTGATCTCCATTTTTCCAGCGTCTTCTGGAGGGCTATTGGGTCTTTGTCAATGAGGACTACATCGTCCGCATAAAGTATACTCCATGGAATGGGTTGCTGTATCTCAGATGTAAGGTAGTCCATGACAAGGTTAAACAATAGCGGGCTTAGAGCTGATCCCTGGTGGACTCCCACCTCCACACCGAATTCCTTACTGATTCCTGCTGGACACCGTACCTTTGCCGAGACGCTGTCATACATGTCAGCCACTATTTGCACATAACATTCGGGTACCATCTTTGCTCGTAATGCCTGCCAAATCAGTGGTCTTGGGATGCAATCAAAAGCTTTTTCTAGATCTAAAAAACCATGTGGAGGTCTTCTTATCGTCCCTGGGGGATTCCATTTGGATGCGGATAGTGTGGCATCCAGTGGCATGGTGTGTGTTGCATCCGTAGTTGAATTTCCTGGCAAGTCAATATATAAAATAAATAAAAAAATATGTTGGGACATTAACATACAGCACCATCTAGTTCCATGGTACGCTACGAGGCTTGTGTTATGGATACGAGATAGTTGATACCCTACACATATATAACTTTAAAGACATACATATTATAAATATAAATACCCATGGCTGCAGGAAACACATTGCTCATCACGCAAATGAATGCCCTCAGCGGGACTTGAACCCGCGACCGCTGGCACAGCAAGTAGAGTCACTACAAACTGAGCCAAAGATGTCGTCAAATATATGTTCCCTTTAATTTTTAAATAGTAGGTGTTTAAATAATAAAAAAAAACTGCTTCGGTGATTAAATGGCTAGCAAATACGCATGCAGATCCGGAAGCCATGGGTTCGAATCTGTGGTCGAGCGAAGTATAGTTATTGGGTATTTCTATCAAGAAATTCTTAGTAACAGCCCGGAGTTGGCATGTTGACAATGTATAGTACACCCTCGAGCCTCAAGAACACGAAACGCGTCATTTCTGTACCCAATACCTATTTCACCAGTCGTGTCGATCGTGTACCTTTGTCTGCCAGTTGGCTAGTCTCAGTGAGATAGGCTGCTGTGGTCGAAATCGATCAGGAAGACATTTTTTTTGTTAATAATCAGGATTATGGTAGATATGGCATGTATGCTAGTAGATGGTTAGGTTCTAAATCTTGCAAAAATCTATACATATAATAAAATTGTAACTAAGCCGAATCTGTACATTAAATATTTTTTGGAAAATCTTATTGAAACAAACATTATTAGTGATACAGAGGCCGAATCTATAGTTTTTAGAATTTTTGTCTGTCTGTTAACCGTATCACAGAAAATTAACTGGAGGGATTTTGATAAAATTTGGTATGGTGATAGCTGGTTATCCGGGTCCACATACAGGATACTTTTTACCGAGGGAAAATGTCTGATTTCTGAGAAAAATCAAAATGTTTTTAAATATCTATATTGAAAGAGCACTTTAGAATCATAAAAATACATACTATTTTTTTTTTCATTTAAATAAATTGAAATTTGTTGTAGGGAATAACTATGCCCAAAATAGTAAGTGTGTAGATTGAAAGCCATTTCAACGTTTATTTTTCGGAGTGACTGTCAGTAAATGAGTTCAAGGAAACTAGTTTAAATAAAAGTCGAATTCAAGATGATTCATTTATTTCTCTTCATAGAATAGATAAGCCATATACATAGATCAAAACACATTAACTAATAGAATTTAAAGATTCATAGACAACACCGTTCTTAATTAATATATAATATAGAGATCTGACGCAAGTTAAATATATTCTATTACCCTTATATTTTCTACTTCGTTATGCATTAGCTACGAAATACTCCTACGTGATTCTAAGGTAGGTAGTTAGGGTAGTTTTTGTAACTTCTGACAAAACAGGCTTTCCCGCGTAATTTGATTGACAGTTGACAGACCATAGATAAGATATTTTTCCATACAGATAATGTGATAATTCAATACCTACCTCCTTAAGAAATTTCATTTTATAAAACTTCTACACACTATTTATCTTAGAACTTTAAATTGCTTTGTGATCAGCATTTCGTTGTCATCGTAGCCCGCATTGCCAAAAGTTTTAAAAAGTCAATAATAAATTCAAACTATCATAGCTAGAGATATAAAGTTTATGCACTACGAAGTATAATATATATACCTACTATTTATTAAATAACATCTAACATTTAATCACATAATTTTGATATGTACGTGTTGAAAGCACCGTAATGCTTGATATGTATCGAATTCTAACTCTAAAAGGATCTAAAATGTTTCATAAACACCACAATACCGATAATAAAATAATTGTACTTTATCCACTACTGGTTGTAACTATACTCATACATCTAAGTTATGATATGTTTTCGTGGTCCTACTTTGGATTTTTCCAAAAGCCAGATACAAAGCGCATGCATTCTTTACTTTTTCATTATATTTTCTACCTAACAATAATATTTTATACGTTTAGCTTCATATCTTGTTAACGTGACCGGACACGTTTCATTGGAGTCGCCTCTGACATTATATATAGGGGAAAGCTTTAGGTTATTCGAAAAGGGCGATATTCATACACTCATTCGTATTCATTAATGTATTATGAACAGGGCCATGAATACAAATTCAATGCTAAATTTTCTTTACCATAATCTGTTACTACTTTTTAATTTGATGGAAATTTTAAATGCACGATGTTATACAGTCTTTCTTCCTCTGTAAGCATTATCACAATATTCATGATATAGACGCGAGTAATTTCCCTGCTAATAACTCGGCCAGTTTTAAAAACTGGCGAAAACAATATTAAAAGCTTTTTATATATATTTTTTTATAAATAAAAATATACCTAGTTAACCTACTGCTATTAGAAAATCATTCGCTATATTTAAAAGGCGAATTACGCCATATCTATTCGAGTTGAAATAAAATCGAGAGGCAATCATTCGAGTCGAACCGAGTCCACGTGGCCGGTTGTAGAAATCGATTCCGATTTCGAATAAGCGCTTCTCGCGATAAAAATTTCAAGCACACATCATTCTCACGGGGATTGATAGAGATGTTTCAGTTTCTTTTATATTTAAAGGAATCGTATGGAAGGTAACTGTAGAAAGAAGAACTGATAGGACCGAATTGGACGACGTGGTAGTAGTCAGAGGCGGACTCCGGCGCTATTCAGTCAAGGAAACCGGTGTTGACCAACTTCTCTAGGAAGAACTTGACATCACCAAGCTCACTATCCTTTATCCCCAGGGATTTCAACATGCCAAGATCGCCATTTTCAACTGCCATGAATACCGAGCGAAGATGCTCTAGATCAGACCGCATCAAGTGGAGAGCCGCGCCGAAATCTTCAATGGTTTGTGATTCTGTAACAAATAATGATGATAACTAGACTATTATTTTATATTTTGGTAACAATTGTGATTTATATGGTTTTTATCTTATCGCTTTCAATTTTGTAAGCACAGACTAAAAATTGTTTATTAGTTCATTAACTTTTCATCTTGTAAGATTTAAAGATTTAAAATATATAAATCACACGAATAAGTAATATTAAAAACATAAATCTTACCAGACAGAGCAATGGCGACTTTCTCAACTCCACCGAGTGGTTCGAGAGCATCTCTGGCCTTGCTCCCAAACAACTTCTCCAAGTAATTGGGTCCGTGAGAAGCAATCAGCGATTGCAGGAAAGATGCTGTTTCCTCTACTGGAGGTCGCTTAGCTGGAAAAGAGATAAATAAAAAATAGTTATAATTAAATGAAATAAATAGTTTCCTATTTTTTATATAAATAAATAAATATGTCGGGACATTAACACACAGCACCATCTAGTTCCATGGTAAGCTACGAGGTTTGTGTTATGGATACCAGATAGTTGATACGCTATTCATATATAACTTTAAATACATACATATTTTAAATATAAACACCCATGACTGGAGTACAAACATTCGTGCTCATCACACAAATGAATGCCTCTAGCGGGACTCGAACCCGCGACCGCTGGCACAGCAAGTAGGGTCACTACAAACTGAGCCAAACGTGTCGTCAATTCGTTCAAATCGTTGTTTCATTTTCTAAAAAAGAAAACCAAATTAGACGTCATGAAAGTTTACATTAAAAAGACCTAATTTTATAGTAATCTAGTTTTGATAAAAAGTGAAATGATAATAAAATTCTTTCCAATAAATAAAGAAATATTTTAGTTGTAGAACAAATTCAGTTTATTTACCTACTTAGGCGTATTTAGGTTATAAAATCTCCAGAGACTAATGAAGTGCTAATCAAATACAAATAGAGTTAATGATCGTATCGAGATGAGTGCTTGAGGAGAATCTTACGTAATTACGTCAGAGCTAGGCGTAAATTTTATGAGTGCGAGAGATAAAAACCAACTGTAACAATAGTATTAACCTTTCAAATGACATTTAAGAAAAATCTTATTTAGTTTTTATTAAGTGTTCAACACAAAATTAAAGCAACTGGAGACGATAATTCATCGATAGATCATTATCAAAAACTATACTTTCAGCGCTTCTCATTACCATTTTCAACCGACTTCAAAAAGGAGGAGGTTGTCAATTCGACTGTATGATTTTTTTTATGTTTGTTACCTCAGAACTTCGTCATTTATTAACCGATTTGGACAATTTTTGTTTTGTTTGAAAGGGTATACTTCCAGATTGGTCCCATTTAAATTTCAAAAAAATACCACCCCTACGGGTGGAAAAATAGCTAATAATGAATTTAACCTACTTCTAATTGTCATATTGACTTGAAACTTTGCAAGTGTTTCTATTTCCGTTGATAGTACAGAGGTTCGGTATTGTTGACCTGATCTGATGGTAAGGCCAGAAGGTGGATAGGTGGAACTCTTCAACGACTAATAGTAGATATTTTGAGTTTGGGCTTATTTTGTTTGGTTTGACAAGCCTAACACTTTAGAATTCTTACTTTGTTACTACTGTCTACACTAAAAAGGGAAAAATAAAAACTTTTTAACAAAAAAATAAAAACCGACTTCAAACTAAAGCACTTAAAAGTAAAAAATAACTGATTGGTAGTTTTCATTTACTATACATACCTAATCAAATATTTTCGAAGTCGGTGTGCTTTGCTTTGTATGGGCTGGCACCGATTTCGAAAATATTTGATTAGGTATGTATTTAATAGGTAGGCTTTAATTACTTAGCCAAAGCACACCCACTTCGAAAATATTTGATTAGGTATGTATAGTAAATGAAAACTACCAATCAGTTATTTTTTACTTTTTAGTGCTTTTGTTTGAAGTCGGTTTTTATTTTTTTGTTAAAAAGTTTTTTTAACACATATGTATATACTCGTAGGTGCATTATATATGTATATTACACTAGCATCTCACCCTCGCTCCGCTTGGGTCCGTCCCTAGTTATGTTTTAATGTTTAGTATAGCTTTCTCAGAGATGGGATATTTTCCCACTGTAAAAAGTATCCTATTTATTGACCCGGATAATCAGCTATCATCATACCAAATTTCATCAAAATCTGTCCAGTGGTTTTCTCGTGATGCGTTCCCGGACAGACAGACAGACAAAAATTCTGAAAACTGTAGATTCGGCCTATGTATCGATAATAATGACTATTTCAATAAGCTTTTCCAAAAAATATTTAATGTACAGATTCGACTTAGTTAGAATTTTATTATATGTATAGATAGATAGACATACATAGTAGATATTTGTATTTATTAAATAAATATGATGAAAGTAAACTTATTTTCGTATCTCATTATAAGAATATTATTTTGAGGAGATACTCGTACTATATAATATGTTTTTAGTTTCATCAATCTCAAAATAATTATTGAACATAAACTAGAAAATCGTCATTTTCCTATTAGCATTTTCATGAAAACTAATGTGAATTTCCTTTGAAAGAAAGGTTCCCGATTATGCAAAACAGATTCGGCGGCTCTATTTGCCGACTACGGACCGCTATTTTGGTAAACTTGAAGAATTTGAAATATATTCAAATAAGCTTCATCCTCACTTTCCTAGTAAAGTTCATTGCAAAATGAATATTTTATGCGAAAGTTGGTCTAAAGTTGTAATAAATTGTGTTTTAACAGCTGTTTCTTATTGCATTTGGATTCATAACGTATTCAGTTTTGAATGTTTGATACAAAATCTTGTATTTTCTTCTGTGTTAAAACAAAGTTCCGACCGTAATAGAGAGCGTAGCGAAGTTTTCCTTCTACATACATACATAAAAATTCTTTAATTGGAATGTTTTTGTGTTCGTAGTATCTAATTATGTTATATTAGAATAATTAAATTTTTCAATATTAGATCAGTACGCCTTATGAGCTGTGTAGAGCTAGTATTAACTGAAACACAATAAGTATGTTTCATACCTTAGTACATGAAGAGGAATTATACATCATCTAAAAAGCTGTAATCTAGAAAATAACTATATAGAATTTGTAATAATTAATATAAAAAAACCATTTCCCTTGGAACCTCCTGCTGTTGTTAATTTAGTTAACGGATTTTATTCATATTAATAGATATGTTGAATAAGTGTTAGTAGTCTAGACCCCATAGGTCCTCAAAGTTAAAGTTCATGAGGAATTAAAAAAGAAAATTAGTTCTTTTCTATCAATTTAGAGACGACACTTTTGGCTCAGTTTGTAGTGACCCTACTTGCTGTGCCAGCGGTCGCAGGTTCGAGTCCCGGTGGGGGCATTCATTTGTGTGGTTCATAAGCACGAATGTTTGTACTTCAGTCATGGGTGTTTATATTTATGATATGTATTTATTTAATGTTATATATGTGTAGTGTATCAACTATCTGGTATTACACAGCCCTCGTAACCTACCATGGAACTAGATGGTGCTGTGTTTTAACGTCCCAACATATATTTTTTTAATTTTAATTTCAGAAATGGAGTAAATACTCAATATCTTAATCTTGTAATCGATCATTTTTGTCTTTAGTACATTATATTTTTGATTCCCAAAAAAATTATAGACAATAGATTACGTTCACGAGGGAAACATCACTTGTGAGCAAAAGAAATCATCCCTGAGGGTAGAACAATTTACGTGGGTGATTTTGAAGTCTATTATTATAAATGAACGATATTATATCTACTTTGGAAAGAAAATATCTTAAACCTGAGAAGAATATTAACGGCACTGCTGGCATTTTATCTCAATTTTTTACTTTTAATACTTACTCAATGGTTCTGAAGAAACATTGAAATAAATGTTTCTAATGTGCTTTAATAGTTTCGAAAGTAAATATGTACTGAAAATGTATATTCAATTCATTTTAATAATAGTTTTTCAATTTTAAGCAAGCATTTTCTTTATTCAACTTCTCTACCGGCAAGTCGCAGAATTAACTTCAACCGATGTATGTAGTCACTTTTTTGTCAATATTTATTACTAGCACAGCCCGCGGCTCCGCCCGCGTTTAGATGACCAAAAACCAAGTTCTTAGGTTTTACATATTAGTATACTCTCACTTTGCGGTTTTTGCATTTTTTCTCAGAAGTGAGATATTTTTCCACGGTAAAAAGTATCCTATATGTTGAACAGGATAACCAGCTACCACCATACCAAATTTCATCAAAATCCCTCTAGTGGTTTTTTTGTGATGCGGTAACAAACAGACAGACACATAGACAGACAGACAAAAATCCAAAAAACTATAGATTCGGCCTCTGTATCGATAATAATGACTATTTCAATAAGATTTTCCAAAAAATATTTAATGTACAGATTCGGCTTAGTTACAATTTTATTATGTATACTTATAGATTTGTAGCGAAAGTAAGTGAGAAGACGTTAAGTAAGTAGTACTGGAAGCTGCTTTCCTTATTTTAGAAAATAGCTACGAGGAAAATTCCTAACAATGACAAAAGGTATTGTAAAGATATTGTGGTCGTCAGCTACCTGGAAATACTTTTACAAAAGCCATTCAAAGTGTTCAAAATAAACATCTTCCTATAAATCTATGCATTGTTTTTGTAAATTAAAGGTCAATGAACTCCCGTGTGAAATGGAATTATTCGCTTTCTCTTTTCTTAGTTTTTAATCTATTAAAGAAAAAGATTGAAAGAAAAAAGCCCAAAATAACACCTAACTGGTGTTACTAGTTACTATAAAATTTTCTTAAATCAACCCATTCTTAATGTATAAAATACTAGCAGAACCCGCGGCTTCGCTCGCGCTACAACTACAAAAAAATCTAAAAATCTGTAAAAAGGTATTTTTTCATGCAAACTTTCATCCCCTATTTTACTCTGAAAAATGCTAAAACACGTATTTATTTAATTTTATTGAAAAGCATTAATACCAAGTTTCAAGTATTCTGATATAAAATATTTTTTTGAATTGTATTATAACGTGTTTTCTAGTGGAAATTAGATAATCAAAAAGAAATAAAAAGTAGCCTATGTCACACTCCAGCCCTCCAACTATCTCCACACAAAAAATCACGCCAATCTGTCACTCCGTTTCGACGTGAAAGAAAGACAAACAAACAAACACACTTTCACATTTATAATATTAGTATGAATTTAAAATTATAAATTAATTTTATACGATCGCTTTAAAATTCGTCCAAGATTTTAAAGAGTATTATTAGGTGCTAAGTTCCCTCAATACTAAATCAATTTAAATCTACAGTAGAAACCATATACTTGTTGTAAACAGCTATTTTTATTTTACACCGTAATATAAGATTGGTTTTATCCCTAATATAGTAATTTTATCACCGAGTTTGCTTAAGAGTTTACAGGTGACGAGGGTCGGTGGCTTTATCAAATATGGAGGCGTAGGCACTTTATATGTTCGACAAATTTTCATATAAAAGAAAAGTATCGCCCATTTTTTTTGGAGTTCTTACAAGATTTAAAAAGAATAAATTTTATTATTTATTACTTTGTTTTGGGCTTTCTGTGTTTTTATATGGCTTAATAATAGTCTGAATATGTCTTACCAAGTTGCTATTAGCTATATCTATTGTAGAAAATCAACTGCTGGAAAAATCGTGCCAACTAGACGATACTGTTAAATGCTATTTATCACTATACTAGCGGCTCACCCTCGCTTCGCTCGGGTTCGTCGCTAGGTACGTTTTAAATAGATATAAAAAGAAAAAATCTTTCTTTCTCACATTTTAATTATATGTTTTAATACTTACCTATTCCGGACTAAGAATCCAAAATTAAAATATCATAAAAATTGGAACGCGGTCGAACGGGATAAAAAGTATCCTATGTCCTTCTCCTGGCTCTAAACTACCTCCCTGCCAATTTTCAGCTAAATCGGTTCAGCCGTTCTTGAGTTATAAGCGAAGTAACTAACACGACTTTCTTTTATATATATAGATTTGCTATTTTTTAAAGCAGAGATAATGACCAAGCTATCGAGTCGTCGCTTTGGAACGATTCATTTAGTTGATATAAAAAATAATAATGAATGACAATAAATTATTTTAAAATAGCATTTGAGGAGGTAATTTTCATCAGATAGGATTTCATTTAAACCAATCTGCTATGACAACCAAACCAGTCGTTAACAGAATACTGTAATACGATAGTACTAGCAAAACCCGCGGCTTCGCCCGCGTTCAATCTACAAAAAAAAAAACTCTTTTGCGTCGCTATGTATTTTTATTATACAATATATAGTTTTACAATAATATATGTAAGTTTGCCCGATTTGTTGACATTTATGATTACTGCTCCGCTCCCTTGGTAGCATGTTGATATATAGCCTATATAGCTTTCCTCAATAAACGGACTATTTAATGCAAAAATAATTTTTAAATCAGATTAGTAGTTCCTGAGATTAGCGAGTTCAAACAAACAAACAAACAAACAAACAAACAAACTGCCTCTTTATAATATTAGAATAGATTAAAAGTTGCTATAAATCAAAAACAAGGAAAAGGCTATTGTTATAACGAGTATTAGTATTCTCGCGAAACTCGTGAGTTACATGTAATCCTAGAAGATATACTGTATATAATGGAGGAAAGTTACTTAAATGCCGGATTACAACGAAAATAGGGTGAGTGTAAGGATCGTTTAAGATCAAGGAAAACAGAATAAAAATGGATGTTGAAGATTACCAACCAAGGTTAGATGTTTTGAGGCCGGAGGTTCGATTTTCATTTCTTTATTATACCTATATGACGACACGTTTGGCTCAGTTTGTAGTGACCCTACTTGCTGTGCCAGCGGTCGCGGGTTCGAGTCCCGCTGGGGACATTCATTTGTGTGATGAGCACGAATGCTTATACTCCAATCATGGGTGTTTATATTTATAATATGTATGTATTTAAAGTTATATATGTGTAGTGTATCAACTATCTGGTATCCATAACATAAGCCTCGTAGCTTATCATGGAACTACATGGTACTGTGTGTTAATGTCCTGACTTATTTATTTATTTATTTATTTATTAGTAAAGTATTGTTGAAAGTGCCGCACTAGAACGAAATGGAGTGTTCTGTCATGATCATATCTAATCCATATAAATTTTATAGAAATGTAAGAAAAATTAAGAAATGTAAGTGTATTTTCAACCGACTTCAAAAAGGAGGAGGTTCTCAATTCGACTGTATTTTTTTTTTTTATGTTTGTTACCTCAGAACTTCGTCATTTATTAACCGATTTGGACAATTTTTCTTTTGTTTTAAAGGGTATACTTCCAGATTGGTCCCATTTAAATTTCAAAAAAAAATACCACCCCTAAGGGTGGAAAAATAGCTAATAATGAATTTAACCTACTTCTAATTGTCATATTGTCTTGAAACTTTGCAAATGTTTCTATTTCCGTTGATAGTACAGAGGTTCGGTATTGTTGACCTGATCTGATGGTAAGGCCAGAAGGTGGATAGGTGGAACTCTTCAACGATAAATAGTAGATACTTCGAGTTTGGGCTTATTTTGTTTGGTTTGACAAGTCTAACACTTTAGAATTCTTACTTTGCTAATACTACACTAAAAAGGGGAAAATAAAAACTTTTTAACAAAAAAGTAAAAACCCACTTCAAACAAAAGCACTAAAAAGTAAAAAATAACTGATTGGTAGTTTTCATTTACTATACATACCTAATCAAATATTTTCGAAGTCGGTGTGCTTTGCTTTGTATGGGCTGGCACCGATTTCGAAAATATTTGATTAGGTATGTATTTAATAGGTAGGCTTTAATTACTTAGCCAAAGCACACCCACTTCGAAAATATTTGATTAGGTATGTATAGTTAATGAAAACTACCAATCAGTTATTTTTTACTTTTTAGTGCTTTTGTTTGAAGTCGGTTTTTTTCGTTCTAGTTTATTATTTCGTTTTAACTGGTGATGAGCCTTTTTTTAAGGCATTTGAAGTCTTGCGTAATCGCTGTTAATAATTAAATAATGTATCAATGCCCTGACTTACTATTACCATCATCGTCACCATCAAACAACTGGGCCTAAAAGGCTGAAATTGTTAACACCCCATTCATATGAATATGACATGAGGAAAAAATCATATGAATATGACATGAGGAAAAAAAGAAGCTTTTGAAATTCAATACCCAATGAGGTCAAAAGAATAGCAACGTTTCTTTGAAAAGTAATGAGTTTTTTTGCTAAGTTAACAATGAAACCTTTATCAGTTAAGAAAGTAACAAAATTAGTATGAGAATATGTTTAGGGATGTTTTAAATTCTAAAAATGTAACCGAGTGAGTCCAGTGTATATAGCTAGCAAGATAATATGTCCACAAGCACTTAGTTGCATCACTAACCAAGTACGTGCTACTGATGAAGTTGCACGGCTTTAGTACTTTGTTATGAGCTTTCAATTAAGCCCTGCCATAAGCTTACTCACCGAGACAGTTAAAATTCTGTTAGTAAGAGCAATCGTTGATGATAGAGATTTTTTGTTGTTAAAATTCCATGTTCAAGATTATGCTTGTAGTACCTACTCGTTTAATTATGTTTAATTCAGTATTTAATTATTAAAAAAAAGATATTAGATATATATATTAAAATTGATATGTTCTTAATGTAGTTAATCAATGATGATGTGATGATGATGATGTTCTCCTAGCTGATTCCGGCCACGGCGGCCAATCTCAATGAGATTAGCCAACTGCGCAGGAGATATTATAGTGCTCAAGTGTACGCGCAGACACAACGTGCACTCTCTATTCCTATCACTCTCATACCCCGGTGGGACGACCACTCGACACGACCGGTGAGAGTTAAGGCGCAGGACCGACGGCTTTACGTGCTCTCCGAGGCACGGGGGTGAAACACCGCCAACTTCCCAACTCCGGGCTGTTACTGAGACTTACTATACAGGAAGACTCAATAACTAAACTTGGCCCGACCCGGGACTCGAACCCAGGACTTCCGGGTGTGCAACCGTACATGCTAGCCACTACACCACCGAGGCTTAGGTTAGTTAAGGATATATAGGTATTAAGGATATAGAGGTTAATCAATATCGAATTACTGTATACCCCTATTGATGTGATAGACTGTAAAAGCAGCAAGATGTAATCCGTATTTCCGTATTATTTTAATTTGATAAATGTGAAAGTTTGTGAGTATGTATGGATGTTTGTTAATCTATCACGCCAGAACGGCTGAACCGATCTGAATGAAATTTGGCACAGAGATAGGTTTTAATCTGGAATAACACGTTACTTTCTATCCCGGAAAAATGTACGTTTTCCGTGGGATAGGTTTGTTTATGTTTTCCTAGAGGTGAACCCGAGGGAAGCGAGGGTGAGCCGCTAGTTACCTATGTATAACTAAAGTGCAATTACCATATTTAATCTTATGTTATCTAGCTTTAAGTACTTTAATATTGTAACTTTTGTTGGTAGTTCAATTCATATCCATACTAATAGGTATTATAAATGTGAAGGAATAAACAAACACTTGTTTGTTTGTCCTTCTTTCACGTCGAAACAGAGTTAAGGATTGACGTGTTATTTTCGTTTAGAGATAGTTGGAGGGCTGGAGAGTACTTTAAGTCAATTTTTACTGCGGGAGATTATCTCATTCCCACGGGAAAAGATGTTAAGACGTACCCAGTAAATCAATAAATAAATAAATTGTTCATCACTTATTGGCCTTTCTTTAATCATAGGAAAAATCGGAGGAATAAAATCTTTATCAAAAGTTTTCTCTATATTCTGTTCTCAATTTTTCATTTGCTTCAAGAAGTCTCGATATCCAATATTGTACTGTGACTTTTCGATACAGTTTTCGCACTGATGCATTTTCTTAACTGGTGATAGTGTAAGAACAATGAGGTGGCTGGCGTGAATATGTTAAAATATCTAATGACAATTTTATAAAAATCTATACATATAATAAAATTCTGAGTCAAATCTGTACATTAATTTTTTTTTGTAAAATCTTATTGAAATATTCATTACTAGCGGCTCACCCTCGCTTCGCTCGGGTTCACCTCTAGAAAAGCACAAACAGATCTATCCCACGGGAACCGTTCATTTTTCCGAGATAAAAATAAGTAACCTGTTGTTTGACCTGCAATATAAGGTATCAGCATGCCAAATTTTACTAAAGTAGGTGCATAAGTTGTTGTGTACTAAGCTGTATAAGTTACTATAATTTTTTAACTATCTCACGGGAACTCTTTAATTTTACAGAATGATAAGTATCAAATTTCATTTAAATAGGTTCAATAGTATCGGAGATCAGCCCGTACGAACAGACAAACAGACAGAGATACAAAAAAATTGAAAAAATCTGGATTTGTTCTATTTCTCTCCTTACGGGATGTAAGAAGAGAACTGACTCGTTTTTTAGCTATTTTTTCTACCATCTATGTACAGACATTCGACCTCTACAGTTTTATTATTCATATATGTACCTATATTCAGATAGAATAAATAACGTATAATAAAACAGATATATATAATAATGAAAATAGTTATAGCGAGTGTACCTTAGGAGATAGACATATACTATCGTATGTAGAACTTTTCTATAAACCGTTTTAAGACTTACAATTTTCTTGTACAATGTTTTGATCTATCTCTTAAGGTTGAGCCAACGTTAGCCATATAAATTTCTAAGGACAATTCGATAGAACCAGTTATTGTATTTTCCCGTGGGAATGAATAATTTGCCTGTCGTAAAAAGTATTCTAAATGTTGACCCGAGCACTAAGTTTTATCACTATACAAAATGAAGTTAAAATCGGTTGAGTACTTTTTGCATGAAACGCGCACATCGATTTGACTAAGTTTTATTATAGGTATTGATAAGAATAAATATTGCGAGTGTAACTTAGGAGATAGACATATACTATTCAGAACTTTTCTGTAGGCTACTTTTCAAGACCTACAATTTTTTAGTATATTGTTTTGATGTATGTCTTAAGGCTTAGCCAGAGGCAGGTTTCTAGGGAGGACTCGATAAAACCAGTTATTATATTTTCCCGTGGGAAAGAAAGATTTTCTTTAAGTAAAAGGTATCTAGGCAGTGGTATCCCAGTGGTAACGCGCTCGCTTGGGAAACCGAATGAAGCAAGTTCAAATCCCGGGTCTAGCACCTCTGATATTGGCCAGCGTGGTGGACTATGGCCTGATCCACCGCGTACTGAAGGGAGGCCCGTGCGTGTGTTAAAAAGGGCTGAATACAACATACATACATACATACAAAAGGTATCCTAAATGTTGACTCGAGTAATAAGTTATCACTTCACCAAATTTCGTTGAAATTAGTACATTACTTTTCGCGTGAAATGCGCACACAAAAACAGACAAACAGACATTTTTTTAACAACTATTGTTTTGGGATCTATGTTGTGTACATAATACGTTACAAATAAACAAAAACATCTATCCCACGAGAAAAGTACGTTTTTCCGGGATAAAAAGTTACCTATTTGTTATTCTGATGTATGAACTATATTATTGTAAAGTTTCATCAAAATCCAATCAGTGGTTTTTGTGTACTAAGCTGTATAAGTTACTATAGTTTTTTGACCATCCCACGGAAACTCTTTAATTTTCCGGGATGAAAAGTAGCTGATTTGTTTTTGTCATGTATGAACTATATTATTGTAAAGTTTCATTAAAATCCACTCAGTAGTTTTTGTGTACTAAGATAAATAAGTTATTATAGTTTTATAACTATCCCACGGGAACCCTTTAATTTTCCAGGATGAAATGTATCTAAGATGTTGCCCGGGGATATAAGGTACCACCATGCAAAATTTCATTTAAATAGGTCCAATAGATCAGGAGATTAGCCCGTACAAAGAGAAAAACAGATAAACAGCTCGCTCGGGTTCGTCCATACATACGAATATGTTGTATTATCTCTTTAACCATTTGTCCAAATTATATGCAGTAAAAGGGAAAAGTCTTTTATTTTAAGCATTTTAGACGATAAATTTACTTATTTTGATAAGAATTCATAATTGTTGATAATATGACCAATAAACATGACCTACCGATTTAAATGATTTTATTAATATAAAAAACTACTTTTTGTGACTTAAATATAAAAGTTAGACATATGCTGTCGCTGACTTTTTTGTAGGCATTATTAAGCTCTACAACTTTTCTCTAGAACATAATCATATATCTCTCATCGTTAAGGCAGCGTTCGTAAGAAACGTTTTCGTTCGACCGTTTTTTCTCCGACTTACTTTGCAAATTCGACTACCACGAAAAAGCCTTTTCATTTTTCGGGTTAATATATAGCCTATGACACTCAGAAAGAACGTGGCTTTCTTTTGGTAAAAGAATTTTGAAAATCGGTTCAGTAGATCCAGAGATTACCCCCTACAACGTCACAAACTCACAAGATCACAAACTTTACCTCTTTATAATATTAGTATAGATTATAGATACAGAGGCCGAATCTATAGTTTTCAGAATTTTTGTCTGTCTGCCTGGGAACATATTACGAGAAAACCACTGACAGATTTTGATGAAATTTGGTATGATGATAGCTGGTTAACCTTCAGGATACTTGTTACTGCGGGAAAATATCTCATCTCTGAGAAATCTATAATACTATCCGTTAAAACGGTAAGTCGCTAGTGCAATATGAAAGTTAGATAAGTTTTATTAAATTAAGTTATATGTTAAAATTCTTTAAGGGATAAGAAATTTCACAGCTAATCTTACCAGCTGTGCAAAGCTTCGAATCTTCATCATATCCATCAACGCAGTCCGGCGCGCCGTCGCACAGGTACTGTATAGAGATACAGTGGCCATCCACAGGGCATTTGAACGGTTCGTACGGGTGACAATACTCTGGAAATCAAAAATAAATGGATAAACACGTAAAGCAATACGAATTTTGCTATTTATTAATTTTTTTAATTTGAAAAATGTTATATACTAAAGACCTGAACTTGCTTAGCTCTGGTTTATTTTTGCAACTAACGTTCCATCCTAAAATCTTTTTAAAACAGCCTATTAAACCAAAGCCACTTGATATATCACGATAGAAAGTACTGCTTTAACTATTTTTATTCCAACCCGAGACCTGAACCCCCGACCTCATGACCTACAGTCAAATTATGATCTTACCCTAGAATATATACCTTTGACCTCATGCTTTACAGTAGAACAATGAGGAATACTAAATAAAGAGCGTATAATAAAAAACATTAGTCGAGCACAAAAATAAATACGATGGAGATTGTAGGAAAATATAGGAGCTTCACGGACGTCAGAAGCATTACCGATGCCGGGAGCGATAGCAATTATTTTACTAAAACAAAAAACTGGCTGTATGCCACTGGTATGTCATTATTATAGGTATAATGTGGTTCAAAGTTTGCTTTTATCAAGAAATATAATAATATTTTAAGTAAAAATATTTTTTTACATAAATAAACGTAAAATAAATATGTTGGGATACTAACACAGCACCATCTAGTTCCATGGTAAGCTACGAGGCTTGTGTTATGGATACCAGATAGTTGATACACTACATATATATAACTTTAAATACATACATTCGTGCTCATCACACAAATGAATGCCCCAGCAGGACTCGTACTTGCGACCGCTGGCGCAGCAAGTAGGGTCACTACAAACTGAGCCAAACGTATCGCCAATAATTGTTTGTTGTTGTAATAACGTGTTTATACAAGAATAAAAATAATATGTGGATAAACGTTTTGAAAATGTTCTGTTACATATTTTTATGACATAAAGAGTTCATGAAAAATCCTTTTTGTTCAGTTTAATGCTTTAAATATTGTAACTCGTGTTTTTGATATTTATTGAAAGTCACAGACGGACTATCGTCCAGTTATTTTACAACTTTTTTCACGATGAATTCATAACAAAGTATCAAAACCAAAAAAATTAAAGTTATTTATAAGGGCAGTATTCGCAAATGTTAGTTGCATTTGATGCAATAGCATAAAATAATGACAATGTTAGTTTTACGCTGTTCTCGTTAAAAGTTGTTCTGCTAGAGATACACACAAAAGTAAAAAAAAATACTTTTTTGAAAATATATTTGTTTTAGTTATATTTACCGACTAGCGCTCACCCTCGCTTCGCTCGGGTTCGCCTCTAGAAAAGCACGAACAGATCTATCCCACGGGAACTGTTCATTTTTCCGGGACGTAAAGAAACCTGCTGTTTGACCGGCAATATAAGGTATCACCATGCCAAATACTAAATTAGGTGCATACGTTGTTGTGTACTAAGCTGCAAAAGTTATTATAGTTTTTTTGCTATCGCACGGAAACTCTTTAATTTTCCAGGATAAAAAGTATCAAAGATGTTGCCCGGGGATATAAGGTACCACCATGCAGATTTTCATTTAATTCGGTCCAATAGATTCGGAGATTAGCCCGTAAACCCCAATCTTATTATATTTGTTAGGTTTTTAGTATTATTTGTTTAGAAATTACCTAAAAACATCATATTTTATATTTCATGAAAGAAAGCTAGCGTGTTTTTAAACTTGTTAAAACTACCTAAGTGTATTTTATATTCCTTGCAGTCAAAAGGAGCGCACCTCACTATGTCTGCTCACTACAAGCTAGTTAAAAGTTCAAGAAAGTTTTTAATCCAAAATGCTAAAGCGTCGTGTAAATTAGTTATATAAGGCAAAAGGTTAAACACTAACTAAGCAGTTAAGTTTGTAAATAAAACATCTTAAAAAAATGATTTTTAAAATATTTCGCGCTTGACTCGAATTTTAAGAAAAAAACAATGAGTAGTTTTTAAATTCCTTCAATTTTTCATAATGTATAGAATTCAAATTTTGTGAATTCGAGTCAGAATTGATCCATGTTATTCATAAAACTGTTTACAATCTTTTATAAATAAAATAATATAAATAAATATGTTGTGGCATTAACACACAGTCCCACAGCACCATCTAGTTTCATGGTAAGCTACGAGGCTTGTGTTATGGATTAGGATAGTTGATAGACTACACATATAAAACTTTGAGTATATACATATTGTAAATAAAAACGCCCATGTCTGGAGTACAAATATTCGTGCTTATCACACAAATGTATGCCCCCAGCGGGACTTGAACCCGCAACCGTTAGCACAGCAAGTAGGGTCACTACAAACTGAGCCAAACGTGTCATCAAATAAAAGTGTAACTGATCGCTGTCTGTAAATGGAATATATTTGAGAAAAAACTATTTTAGGGCAACAAACTAGACAAAAAACTTTATTAAGACAATAGAACCCAAAACAATGATTTTTAGAATTTTTGTCTGTTTGTTTGTCTGTGCGTTTGTGCGCGTTATCTCAGAAACGGCTCAACCAACTTGAGTGTGGTTTTCACTAATATATTGTGGTAAGCTTCACTTAACATTTAGTATTTGTCTCATTTCAATCGGTTCATAAATAAAAAAGTTAATGTCAATAAAAATTAATGTTAAATAAGCACCTACGAACGCAGCCGAGTGAATCGAGGGTGCGAGGGTGTGTCGCTAGCAATGTAAATAATATACATACATTGTATAACTGAAATGACAGTATAGTAGTATATATTGACACATGCAGGCGTAGTAATAGCGAATTGTCAATGTCAAACAAACTCAAAGATTCAATAACAGATAAAGCAAAATATTTAAAGACACAGGATGTGAAGTGGAAACAAAAGAAACCCAACCGGATGTCATTAAATAGTGCCTCAGTGAGATTATGGGTATTTCCCGTGGGACTGACTGTGATGGCGGGAAATGTACTTGAAAGCGTAATTCTTCTTTGTTACTTTGTATGAAATAATCTGTGCCAAAAGAAAACTTCGTATTTTATTTAAGGAATTACGATTTAAAAAAATATATCTTGAATAATACACTGCATCAGCATGTCGGCCAAATGCCAAAACCTTAAATAAAGCATTTAAGGTTTTGGCATTCTTTGGCAGTAGCACAATTTGCCTCCTAAAGTACCGACTGAATGTCTAAATGTCTTTGATAAATAATATAAGAAAAAGAAGTTATTTTTCTAATACTTTTAACACGTATATAGATAGCCTTTGCTCTCATAGATGTGATGGTCTGATTTTTTTAATATAGAAATAATTATAATATTTTTATCTACTAAAAACGTCAACTGCATCATTTGTAAATTTGCTAGTTACAGATCGTAACGCCCTGGATTCGAGGTCCTGATAAGTTAATTATTTTATGTAGATTATTTATTTCATGTAGATTATCTATTCTAATATTATAAAGAGGAAAAAATTGTTTTTTTTGTTTGTATCGAATAGACTCCGAAACTACTGAACCGATTTAGATGAAATTTGGCAAGAAGATAGTTTGAGATCCTGAGAAGGACATAGGATAGTTTTTATTCCGGAAATAATCCCTTAAGGGGATGAAAATAGGGGTAAAAGTTTGTATGGGGAAGCAACCAAGAGAGTTTGACGATATATGTCGATCTCTTTGGACTTTGAATGGTGTCGGAGCGAATTCGTTAATGAAAGTAAGGGTAGAGATTGCACCTTTATTTGTACACTCATTTGTGTACTGTATCTTTATATTCTGTAGATGATTATTCTCAATAAGACTGGCTGATGTGACCGAAATTCTGTCATGAGAACATTGTAATACTTGACAAGGAATAATCTATACAGATAAATAAAACTTAAGTGCCTGTTTGTAATGTCAAAAAAACAGCTTTTTATTAAATACGAATGGATTTTAAATAAAACTATCTTTTCGGATTTTTTCGTGGATTTATTTTGATTTTTGGTTCCCGACGCGACGTTCCGAATGCTTTACGCTGTAAAGTTACAGCAATCATTGCCACTGGAGAGACTAAGGTTTTAAACGTCTCAAAGGCATTTATGGGTTAAAGTAAGTTTTAATTGAAGCTCGCAAAATGTTATGAATGAGTTGTATAGAATTTAGACCAGAATGATCTAGATCATTTAACAATTATTAGATACTCTAATAAATTTTAAAAAAAAATGTAAAAAATAAGAAATAGAAGTCTGCGACTTTTTGTATTGAACCTCAATTCTTATAATTAAATATTTTGAATTTTCCTTCGTAATAATGTCAAACATTTACCATTTATTGAAAGTATAAGTGTTCAATAAATAACTTTATGAATTTAAAGCTCAAAAAACTCTACTGCGCATTGGTACCTTAACAATAATATTCGATTATATAATATTGATTAATCAATCAACTCTGGGCAGAGCGCACGTTTTCATTTTAATTGCCATCGGTTGTTTGCAGCTTTTAATTAGCCCTTGAAAAGTTTGTCCAATCCTATTGTGGTTCTGCACTACCTAGCGTCTCTCCATAATTCTCTAAAATAAACTTTAGAAAATATTTTTTCAAAATATAAATATGTTTTCAAACCTTTTTAACGTCCCACTGCTGGCAGGCCTCCCGATGTGAGGGGAATCAGGCTGGCCAAGTGAGTGTTGGCGGACTTCACATGTCTTTCGAAAACTTGAAAGTTCTCTCAGACATGCAGGTTTCCTCATGATGTTTTCCTTCACCGTAAGGCAAGTGATAATCATGTTAGAAATAATTCGCACATGAAAATATCAGAGGTGCGAGACCAGGGCTTTGAAACCGCTTCACTCGGTTTCCTAAGCGAGCGCGTTACCATTGGGCTACCACTGCTTTCAATATAAATAGGTCACTTAGTAAATATTTTTATATCGCCTTGGTTACTTGGAAATTGTTCTTTGAAATCGTATCCAAGATTCGACCTGACAGGCAGTGTGACGATTAGAATTATTAAATGTTAATAAACATATAAGATTTATTTATTTCCAAATGTTTTTTTTTGTACACAGTTATGGTTAGTTAGATAAGAGGATTTTTAAAATAACATTATATTAAATACAATGCCTAAAAAAATTATCTAAAATGTAACATGAGTGATATTTGTAAGTAAAATAACTAACATCACATAATCACACTAACCTACGCAGGGCCGGATTTAACCTTAGCACCGTCCCTGGGCACTGTAAAAAATGCCGCCCTATTATCGAAATTTTGAAAAAAATGTTGAAAATTCAATTTTTATATTATAAATTTTTCGAAAAATGCAAAAAAAATCATAAATGATATCAATTTTTCGAAATATGTACCTACGAGTTAATCTTTTTTTTATTTCTCATTTTTTGGTAAATAAGAAAAAAGCATTTTCGATAACATGAAGAAAAAATTTTTCCCACCCTCCGAATTTGGCCGCTCCTAAAAATTTGCCGCCCAGGGCACTAGCCCCAAGTGCCCCTAGTGTAAATCCAGGGCTGAACCGGTGTTACGTGTACGAGTACATATATCCATACTAATATTATAAATGTGAAAGTGTGTATTGTCCTTCTTTCACGTTAAAACGTCACTCCGTTTTGGACACTCTAGATTGGCTTGATTTTTTGTATGGAGATAGTTGGAGGACTGTAGAGACATGGATTACTTTTTACCGCGGGATCATCTCGTTCCCACGGAAAAACTTTATAATAACACCCAAAAAATTATTTATGATCAGTATTACTTGAAACTTGGAAATAATGCTCTTCAATATAATAAAATACATATATGTTATAGCATTTTTTAAGATTCATCTCATAAGAGGATAAAATAGGGGATCAAAGTTTGTATGAAACCTACCTTTTTAGAGTTTTTTTTTGTAGTTTTAGTGCGAGCGAAGCCGCGGGTTATATATATATACTAGTGTTATTATAATTTTGTTTTAGCTACCGAGTGGTTTATCTTTTAATAAATTTTATATTCAACAAAGGAAATTAATATTATAAAAAATTCAGAACTTCGCCATCAGTGTCCATAACTTATACCATTTAAGCCAAAAGAAGAGTAAGTTGCTTAATAAAATTAACGTAATGGCCGCCAAAAGATATAAGAAAGTACTTCACAAGATTTGATGTCTAACATTAAAGCGTTCTTGTAATTCGGACTCACTTGAGTACTTGAGTAGTTCTAGTACTACTTGAGTACACTTGAGTACACTCCTTAGTGAGTCTTAGTAAAGAATTAGATAAAGTGAATATGTGAGTCAGTTGTTATTAATAACCAATATGTACGAGTATATTACTAAATTAGATTGATAGAATTAAAAAAAAAATAACTAATTTGTACACCATAATGGTAAGATTGGGAGATCACTTTTATTGTTAAATATCTTTTTGTACATACAAATCTATACATATAATAAAATTTTAACTAAGCCGAATCTGCCACATTATATATTTTTTGGAAAATCTTGTTGAAATAGTCATTATTATCGATACAGAGGCTAAATCTATAGTTTTTAGAATTTTTATCTGTCTGCCTGTCTGGGAACGCATCACAAGAAAACCACTAGACAGATTTTACTGAAATTTAGTATGATGATAGCTGGTTATCCGTCCGTCCGTGTCAACATATAGGATACTTTTTACTGTGGAAAAATACCTCATCTCTGAGAAATTTTTCACTAAGCGTTAAAACGTAACTAAATAAATAAATCGCTAGTAAATAAATATGAATTTAAATAGAAATGAAATGCTGTTCTTTGGAATTATTTTTAATGTTTGTAAAATTACCTACGTATGATGGTTTTTAGGGGAAAAAGGGAAAAGATTTCCCGAAAATTGGGAAAAAATGATAGTGCTTTTTTCTTTAGGTTTTTTTCCATGAAGTCTAAATTTTCAACTTTATTGAAATTAGGAATTGATAGCGTCCGTCCGTTAAAAATGAGAAGGAGCTTAGATAATTCCGTTTTGTGTCATGTTATGGTGAAAAAAAAACATTACAACACTAAAAACAATTAATTTAACAATAACAATGTATTAATTCATCTACGTTTATCAATATAGCCTTAACTTCTTAAATTACATTTGACTTGCTTATTCGTATAACTTTATGAATAATTAAAATTTAGAAAGCCGCATCTGAAATTGCCGATCCACCTACATCTTACATTAGGGCAAAGTTTGACAGATTTAATTTACTTACAAGGTTATTATGAACAGAATGTATGATACTCATTTGATAACATATTCTATATATTTATATAAATAAAAAAATATATAAATTAGCTTACAAAATATGATGATGATGATCTCCTGACCGATTTCGGCCACGGCGGCCAATCTCATTGAGACTAGCCAACTGCGCAGGAGATATTATAGTGCACAAGTGTACGCGCAGACACAACGTGTACTCTCTATTCCTGTCACTCTCATACTCCGGTGGGACGACCACTCGACACGGCCGGTGAGAGTTAAGGCGCAGGACTGACGGCTTTACGTGCTCTCCGAGGCACGGGGGTGAAACACCGCCAGCTTCCCAACTCCGGGCCGTTACTGAGACTTACTATACAGAAAGACTCAATAACTAAACTTGGCCCGACCCGGGACTCGAACCCAGGACCTCCGAGTGTGCAGCCGTACTTACTAGCCACTACACCACCGAGGCAGTTGAAAAGCAATACCTAAAGACTAAAAAAATATTTCGCCTTTATTTAATCACACGCATATTCCCTATTATGATGTAACTTTGGCGAGTTACATACGGCTGCTAAAATTCTAAGTGTTTTCAACCGACTTCAAAAAGGGGGAGGTTCTCAATTCGACTGTATGTTTTTTTTTTATGTTTGTTACCTCAGAACTCCGTCATTTATTAACCGATTTGGACAATTTTTGTTTTGTTTGAAAGGGTATACTTCCAGATTGGTCCCATTTAAATTTCAAAAAAAAATACCACCCCTAAGGGTGGAAAAACAACTAATGATGAATTTAACCTACTTCTAATTGTCATATTGACTTGAAACTTTGCAAGTATTTATATTTCCGTTGATAGTACAGTGGTTCGGTGTTGTTGACCTGATCTGATGGCAAGGCCAGAAGGTGGATAGGTGGAACTCTTCAACGGCTAATAGTAGATACTTTGAGTTTGGGCTTATTTTGTTTGATTTGATAAGCCTAACACGTTAGAATCCTTACTTTGCTACTACTGTCTACACTAAAGAGGGAAAAATAAAAACTTTTTAACAAAAAAATAAAAACCGACTTCAAACAAAAGCACTAAAAAGTAAACAATAACTGATTGGTAGTTTTCATACTATACATACCTAATCAAATATTTTCGAAGTCGGTGTGCTTTGGCTAAGTAATTAAAGCCTACCTATTAAATACATACCTAATCAAATATTTTCGAAATCGGTGCCAGCCCATATAAAGCAAAGCACACCGACTTCGAAAATATTTGATTAGGTATGTATAGTAAATGAAAACTACCAATCAGTTATTTTTTACTTTTTAGTGCTTTTGTTTGAAGTCGGTTTTTATTTTTTTGTTAAAAAGTTTTTTTTTTATATGTATAGTTGTTCCCTATGCTTTCCTAAACCATTCATCCATAGAAATGAATGGTTTTGAACCCAGTAACATTGGC
Source organism: Brenthis daphne (assembly GCA_947093115.1). Taxonomy (NCBI): domain Eukaryota; kingdom Metazoa; phylum Arthropoda; class Insecta; order Lepidoptera; family Nymphalidae; genus Brenthis; species Brenthis daphne. The sequence goes on from OX352473.1 coordinate 792,754, forward strand.
GTAGATACAGTTTGCATTTTTTCGACCACTCCAGTTGATTTAGTTGACGCCAGACTATCGAATCAAAATATAGACGTTCAAAATTCATGAAATCTGTAGGTAAGAAGAATATTATTCCATTTTTAGATAAACGATTAATTATATGGCACTTCACTTTTAAGTGGGGTGTTTTGCTATCAAAATCCAATATTCTAATTAGAAGGCAGTTAATACACTAATACAAGCGAAGTTTAATCTAGCTTAAACTGAGTTAAGCCGCTAATTACAGTATTACGAGTACTAAGATCGTTCTGTCCTCGATCGCTACATTACGTAAATCGTTTCTTTACACCCAACCGTTAGTCGAGTATAAAACTATATTAAACAGTCGATTTGCAGTCTTTAGGGAGTAAAATATTTTAAATGGAAGATTTAGCAGTGAAAAAGATTGTGGCTTTGATATATTAATGCCGTCATTAGTCTACCATATCGTTTTTCTGTATTTGTAATAAGTAGATTTTTCAGAACAAATTTAAGTAATATTTTCAATGAAGGTGCTCTCTCTGTATTTAAATTTATTATATAGACGTTAAAGTAGAATATTTATCATGATGCATGGAAGGTCAGAAGCATAATAATAATAATTTGACATGGTCGAGCATCGAACCTGTAACTACTTGTGCTCTTAGATAGGATTTCATTCGGAGAATTATTCATTTTGGTTATAAATAATCAATATTTTATAAAGTGCATCGTGATTAAGCGGTAAATTAATTATAAGGGAGTATCAATAAATATATATATACTAGCGGCTCACCCTCGCTTCGCTCGGGTTCACCTCTAGAAAAGTACAAACAGATCTATCCCACGGGAACCGTTCATTTTTCCGGGATAAAAATAAGTAACCTGTTGTTCGACCGGCAATATAAGGTATCAGCATGCCTATATTACTCAATTAGGTGCATAAGTTGTTGTGTCCTGAGCTGTGTAAGTTACTATAGTTTTTAACTATCACACGGGAACTCTATAATTTTCCGGAATGAAAACTACCAAATTTCATATAAATAGGTTCAATAGTATCGGAGATTAGCCCGTACAAACAGACAAACAGACAGAGAAAGAAAAAAATTGAAAAAAATCTGGATTTGTTCTATTTCTCTCCTTACGGGATGTAAGAAGAGAACTGACTCGTTTTTCAGCATTTTTTTCTACCAGCTATGTACAGACATTCGACCTCTACAGTTTTATTATTCAGATAGAATAAATAACGTATAATAAAACAGTAATATATAATAATGAAAATAGTTATAGCGAGTGTACATTAGGAGATAAACATATACTATGTAGAACTTTTCTATAGACCTTTTTAAGACTTACAATTTTTCTTGTACAATGTTTGATGAGCCAACGTTAGCCATATAAATTTCTAAGGACAATTCGATAGAACCAGTTATTGTGTTTTCCCGTGGGAATGAATAATTTGCCTGTCGTAAAAGGTATTCTAAATGTTAACCCGAGCACTAAGTTTTAACACTATACAAAATTAAGTTAAAATCGGTTGATTACTTTTTGCGTGAAACGCGCAAATCGATTTGACTAAGTTTTATTATAGGTATAGATAAGAATAAATATTGCGAGTGTAACTTAGGAGATAGATATATACTATTCAGAATTTTTCTGTAGGTGTTTTCAAGACCTAAAATTTTTTAGTATATTGTTTTGATGTATGTAAGTCTTAAGGCTTAGCCAGCGGAAGGTTTCTAGGGAGGACTCGATAAAACCAGTTATTGTATTTTCCCGTGGGAAAGAAAGATTTTCTTTAAGTAAAAGGTAGTGGTATCCCAGTGGTAACACGCTCGCTTGAGAAACCGAGTGAAGCAAGTTCAAATCCCGGGTCTCGCACCCCTGATATTTTCATGTGCGAATCATTTCTAAAAAAGTCTTAACGGTGAAGGAAAACCTACATGTCTGACAGAACCTAGCAAGTTTTCGAAAGACATGTGAAGTCCACCAACCCGCACTTGGCCAGCGTGGTGGGCTATGGCCTGATCCACCTCGTACTGAAGGGAGGCCCGTGCCCAGCAGTGGTACGTTAAAAAGGGCTGAATACAACATACATACATACATACATACTACATACAAAAGGTACCCTAAATGTTGACTCGATTAATAAGTTATCATACAGGCAAACAGTCAAACAGATTTTTTAACAGTCAAACATCTATCCCACGGGAAAAGTACATTTTTCCGGGATAAAAAGTAACCTATTTGTTATTCTGATGTATGAACTATATTATTGTAAAGTTTCATCAAAATCCAATCAGTAGTTTTTATGTACTAAGCTGTATAAGTTACTATAGTTTTTTGACGATCCCACGGAAACTCTTTAATTTTCCGGGATGAAAAGTAGCTGATTTGTTTTTGTCATATATGAACTATATTATTGTAAAGTTTCATTAAAATCCAATCAGTAGTTTTTGTGTACTAAGCTGTATAAAATGTTATAGTTTTTTCACTATCCCACGGGAACTCTTTAATTTTCCGGGATGAAAAGTATCTAATATGTTGCCCGGGGATATAAGGTACCACCATGCAAAATTTTATTTAAATAGGTCTAATAGATCCGGAGATTAGCCCGTACAAAGAGAAAAACAGACAAACAGCTCGCTCGGGTTCGTCCATACCTACGAATATGTTGTATTATCTCTTTAACCATTTTTCCAAATTATATGCAGTAAAAAGGAAAAGTCTTTTGTTTTAAACATTTTAGACGATTAATTTGCTTATTTTGATAAGAATTCATAATTGTTGATAATATGACCAATAAACATGACCTACCGATTTAAATTGTTTTTTTAATATGAAAAACTACTTTTTGTGACTTAAATATAAAAGTTAGACATATGCTGTCGCTGATTTTTTTGTAGGCATTATTAAGCTCTACAACTTTTCTCTAGAACATAATCATATATCTCTCATAGTTAAGGCAGCGTCCGTAAGAAACGTTTTCGTTCGACCGTTTTTTCTCCGACTTACTTTGTAAATCCGACTACCACGGAAAAGCCTTTTCATTTTTCGGGTTAATATATAGCCTATGACACTCAGAAAGAACGTGGCTTTCTAGTGGTAAAAGAATTTTGAAAATCGGTTCAGTAGATCCAGAGATTACCCCCTACAACATCACAAACTCACAAACTCACAAGATCACAAACTTTACCTCTTTATAATATTAGTATAGATAGAGAGAGAGAGATAGAGATTATTAATTCTGACACGTGAAAGAACCATGGTATCCTTACATCCAAACACAAAGAATCGGGGATGCTAGTGACAGATGTGGAAGACCGTTGTAATAATAATACAATGAAGAAAATTATATAAACTCGAATGAGTTAGATATCGATTTTTTAAAACGATTCATCAGAACATAAAAATGCTAGTCATAAAATTAATAATTCAACTATCTATTCCGTGTTATATTATTATATAAATGTTATCGATACACTTTCAAGGCAATTTTTGTATGAACAAAATAGTAAATTAAATTAAATTATAAATGCGAAAAAGTTTCATAATCTTTTATGTAGTAACAGAGTAACAGATCGACGTTTTTCTCATTGATAGTTTATGGTCTCGAGATTGACTTTAAGTCCTGGCACTTCAATTAGTTTCCGTAACATATCTCTCTCGATATTACCTAGGTAATAATTAATAATAATGTACTCAAAGATTGGGAAATGGGCAGGGAGAAGAAGTTCTCACCTTCGACCGATTTCTGCCGCTGCTCACTGAGCTAGCCTACCGTGAGACGCCTATCTGCTTGGGAGATATTATAGGTCTCAAATACGTGTACAAACATACTCAAGACACTCTCATGTTCCGGTGGAAGTACAATTCAAGAGATCAAAACGCAGGACTGACAGCTTTACGTGCTCTCCAAGGCACGGCGTATAAACAGCCAATCATCAATCCCAACTTCGAACTGCTACTGTGATTTTTTGCAAAAAAAATTATAATTAAACTTAGCCCGACCCGGGGCTCGAACCCGGCCTGCAACCTATATGCCTAGCGTACCTATACTATCGATTCAGTTAAAAAATAAATAGGGATCAATTAACAGAATCTTATGTTCTTTGTTCTGTGGCTTATAGGCGTGCCATTTGGGCACAATAACAGAAACTTACCAGATCGTTTAGTGTGATGTCCATACAACCGATTAAGGTCAAGTGAGACCACCCCTGGCGCGACGTTGACAGCTACCAGCAGTGCCACGCACGCTGCCACTCGGCACGGCGACATTTTCTACTAGAAACCAAAAAATATATTGATTAAAATTAGCATCGATACATTGTTACTTTAAGTTAAACATTATTATTTATCTAATCTAAATCTATCCCACGGGAATCGTACAGTGTTCCGGGATCAAACATCCATACATCTGTACATTCAGACATCCAGATAGCAAGCAATGAGCAATCATTTTCCACAGACTAGACTAGATGGAGATATATCCTCACAAATTTTCGCATTTATAATATTAGAAGGAAGTAGGATAATAACGTAATATTGGCTATATGTATATAACTAAGAAATCTATACATATAATAAAATTGTAACTAAGTCGAATCTATACATCACAACAACAATGTACCATCTAATTGAAATAGAAATTATTATCGATACAGAGTCCGAATCTATAGTTTTTAGAATTTTTGTCTGTCTGTTACCGCATCACGAGAAAACCACTGGACAGACTTTGATGAAATTTGGTATGATGATAGCTGGTTATCCGAGTCAATATATAGGATACCTTTTATCGCGGGAAAATATTTCATTTCTGAGAAAAAATACAAAAACTATCATGTAAGAGTATGCTAATATGTAAAGCCTTAGAATTTGGTTTTTGGTCATCTGAACGCGGGTGGAGTCGCGGGTAATGCTAGTAGATAACAAGGCTTTGCTTTCAAATTAAAGTTTCTGTGAAAAGTCAAAAATACCACAAATATAAATTAAAAAAATAAAGGTAACTGGCTGCATCCACTGGAGTGTTCCTGTCCAAATTTCAATATGTTTGATTTTGATCTTTTAGGTCATACAAAAATCGAAAGAAAAAATCCTAACAATCCCAAATTTTCGGATAACTTTTTAAATTATTTCCTGAAAACTAATAATTTGGACTATAACTAACGTTTTAAACAAATATGTATTGGATAAATGGGTCCAGCAGTTTCAAAATGACCAGCGCTTACCAACGAAAAGCATTTCGTTTATAATTATATAGATGTACGTTCTGATAATAATTAATATTTAAGCTTTCTAGCCAATACTATTAAAGGAGGTTTTTGTTAAAGCTATTTTTAATATGACCGATCAGACAAGGGTCGATTTTTCTATTCAAAAAGTTCACCGGTATGTAACATTCATGTGGCGTGCGTAATGTTGTTTCCAAAAAGGGTTTCCATGAATATTAGATGAATGTATTCGATTATGGGGCATTATTTGAAAGTGATAATTTATACGATGGAGCCGGGTCGTTGAGATACGAGAGGCTGTTGAGTTAGAATGAATTCATAAAAAGCTTTCACATTTTGTTATTAAATTGGATATTACTTTAATGAAATTTTTTTTTAATAGAGTCTATATTTTTTCTTAATATGTGAGAATAAGCTAACTCGACTCCCACTCTCTTGATTCTCTATCTCAATTCATGGAGTAGCAGTACTCACCCATTTTTATCCGGTATTTACACCAATTGTGTGATGAGCACGAATGTTTGTACTCCAGTCATGGGTGTTTATATTTATAATATCTATGAATTTAAAGTTATATAATATGTGTAGTGTATCAACTATCTGATATCCACAACACAAGCCTCTCAAGTACTAGATGTTCTGTGTGCTAATGTCCAACATATTTATTTATTTATTTTTCGTTCGTTTTATGAATAAGAGAGTGTTTCGAGGCCCAGTCACCTACTTTATCCCTTCATCTCATGTAGCAAAACACAAGTGATTATAACTTTTATATTGTATTAATTTAAAAAATCCAAGATCATCAATTATTAATTATAATATTCTGATTCAAATTTTAAATATCAAATGTTCTCGTTAAATAAAGTAAATAAAAATTAAAGATTGAATTAAGCTTTTAAACTGAAAGCTTACTTAAGGCTCATAGAGTCGTTTACGTTTTTGATAACAGAGAGCAATTTCATTAAGAGGGTTTAGTGCATACTTGAGAAGATTTACACGAAAACTGGTAACTGGCGATAAAAGTACGTTTGTGGCACGGACGTTATTCAGCAACGACCAATTTATTAGCACCATTTACTAAAGCTTCGTAGTGAAGAATAAAAGAAGGTCTAATTACTTATCCTACGATAGTTTATCGTGTTGTTGTATAATAACTACATGTTAACTGCCTCGGTGGTGCTGTGGCTGGCTAGCTGGTGGCTTGATGTACAGTTGCACATCCGGACGTAATGGGTTCGAAGTTCAGGCCACGTTTAGTTATTGAGTCATTATGTTAAGAAAGTCCCACTAACAGCCCGGAGTTGGGAAGTTGGCTATGTTTCACCCCCGTGCCTTGGACAGCATGTAATGAAGTCAGTCCTGATATCTTACGGGTTTTGTTGAATTATCGTTCCATCGGAATTTGAGAGTGAGAGGAATAGAGAGTGCACTTGTGTCTGCATGTACGCTTGTGCACTATAATATCTCCTGCGCAGTTGCCTAGTTTCAGGGAGACGCGCCGCCATGGCCGAAATCGATCATCGAAAAATTCACTTAAGAGGACGAATTTAAAAGGAAATATCTGCTCATAGGCTTTCAAAATTTCGACCTTTCAAGTTTAGAGGTTTAGTTTGGCCATCAGTAAATATGTTTAATATTTATAGAATTAATGTTTCATATAGAAGAATAAACAAATAGAATATTGTAAAATTCTAACATTACGTGAAAGTATAATGTACTAATTTATTACATATAGACATATCTTTTTCAATAATGTTTCAAAGGTACAATTTCGACCAATATACGTCTTTTATAAAGATCCTATGATATAGGTTATGAATTAATTAATCCTTATAAATCCAGATTAACATATAACAGGTAGATTTGATGTGGATATGACATTTCCTGAGAGATTTAGCTGTAACGTCAATCGTCCAATCTAACACCAACTTGTAGTTAATTAACAACAAGACTTTGGTTTACCAAGTTAATTATAAATGTCAACAGCTCCTTACATAGTAAAAACAAAAATTAATATAATTTTATATTGAGAAGATTTTTCCTTAGCCAGCGGCAGCCCAATGTTAATGCGTTTGGAAAACCAAGTGAGGCGGGTTCAAATCCCGGATACCGTTCTTCTGATATTTCCATGTGCGAGTCATTTTTAACATAATCACCACTCTACAATGAAGACAAAACATCGTGACCTGCATATTTAGAGAACCTACGTAGTTTTTGAAAGATATGTGAATTCCGCCACTCGACCATTGCATCGTAGTGTCCAATGACCTGATCCCCGTCGCATTGAAGGAAGGTCCGAATTCAGCTTTGGGCACTTTAAAAGGGGCTGAATGAGGAAATTTTTTCTTACGATTACTGAAACATGATTTTGAAGGCCATTTTACTTTAAGGGTCATTACGTACAGCTTACTCTAGAACGCTTTCAACTTTTAAATAAAGGAACTCAAATACTGTTTATTAGGTTGGAGGGACTTTATAAGCTGCATTTAATGGAGGAATTTTATAGCAAAATGTCGTTTGGGTTATGGGTTCTACTCCTGTAAGAGGCACATATTTGTATTTTAAATATACGAAATTGTGTTTGTTGATTATTTCGAACGCCTTTCTTTCACGCAGTAACAAGTTATGTTCCGGTAAATCGCGTACTATACCGAGCACAAAAGCATGTTTTATAAAAACTATAATTAATAATTATTTATCTATATATATAATAAAATTCTAACTGAGTCAAATCTGTACATTCAATATTTTTTGGAAAATCTTATTGAAATAGACATTATTATCGATACAGAGGCCGAATCTATAGTTTTTAGAATTTTTGTCTGTCTGTTACCGCATCACAGAAAAACTACTGGAGGGACTTTAATGAAATTTTGTATGGTTATAGCTGGTTATCCGGGTCAATATATAGGATACTTTTTACTGCGGGAAAATCTCTAATTTCTGAGAAAAAATACAAAAACTGCATTGTAAGAGTATACTAATATGTAAAACCTAAGAATTTGGTTTTTGGTCATCTGAACGGGGGCGGAGCCGCGGGCATTGCTAGTTATTTCATGATAAGCGTCATAACGTTTCATATTCTGATGAAAAACTTAAGTATCTCTCATGGTCATAAAAATTCAACGCTTCAAAGACATACTGACAAATACACAATATTAGCCTAGTATAGTATTATATTATAATCTGTGGTCAAAAATAAATAAAAAACAACAACATCTTTTACAATCAAGTTCTTTCAAACAATACTTCAAATAAATTTTTACTTGTATCAAAATGTATATTTTGGCGAATCGGCTTCCATTCCGCATTAACAATTCAGTGATTTACAAAGCCTTCATCAGTTGAGGAATTCTTATTGCCTTAATATAATATTTGAGGCTACCATTATACAATTGTTTGAATTATCTTTCATGGATTTATATTAAATCTTACACTGAGATAAAAAGATAAAATTCATATCATTTATCTTATTGTTAATATAGGATTTTGCCAGATAAAGGTATATTAGACAAATCATTTACTTATACGAACCTTTATTATCATTGAGTGAGATAGTGGACAAGAATTTGGAAATTCCACCCCTAAAATGAAATAGAGATGAAAATTTGTGTAGAAATCTATCACTTATAAGATTTTAAATAGATCTAAAGAGTTATTAGCCAATGTTAGCTATGTAATTTTTTTTGTGTGTTTTTTTTGTTTTAAAGGTAATTTTGAAATTCGGGGCAGAGAAAAATCCAACAAATTAAAGATCATCAAAATCGGTTCAGCCTTTCTTGAGTTAAATATAAATTTAAATGATGAAACTAACCCGACTTTCTTTTATACTTATACATAGATTTGGAGGCAAATATCAAATATGTAAATATGGGTCTGAAAAAACTTTTGAATCCATTTCATTTTTATGACACTCGTAACTCAATATTTAACGTATAAATTGTACAATAGTACTAAATTAAAATAATAAAATATAATTTATAGCTTAGCGTTAAAATTCCCTTAGCGGTGGATTTTTTTTATTAAACTTATCTCAGACGCTCTTGAGAGCTTTTACGAACTTATCACTATATATTATAAATTTAAGTAATTTTTGTTTTTTTCTCAGACTAATTTATTTTTTATAAAATTACTGTACGGTTCTTATAAGTTTTTCTATTATGGATCGAGGGATTATCTAGAAAAGTTACAGGCTATAATTTCTCAATATTTTGTAAAAATAATATAGCGCTATCTTTACAGATTTAGATTGATATTTAAGATGTAAATTGTTCGTATAAATCTAAGAAAATATTAAACTATCTCTTTTTAAGCCGCTTTAACTTAGCAAGAAACTCGGTTTCAATACTCATACTATTTCAAAAGCCTATCGATCGACTTAAGCACTATCTATCAGTATTTTATTCCAATTTTACTTTATTTTCAGCACAAATGGATCAATTCGATGTGGATTAAAGAGATGATTGCTTCGTTAAAAGCTTTCAAAAGCTTTTATGTTAAAAAATCTGTACCATACTTCATTTTTTTTACAAAGAAAAAAATCTTGTACCGATAAATCTTCAGGCTTTATTCCTCCTATTCTTGTCCATTTATTTTATCCTAGCGCTAATTTTCAATTATAATACTAATATTAAATAAATTATATCAAATTATAATTATATGAAGGAAATATGAAAAACCGTGTTTAGTCGCGCTATGGTTGGTCTTTAAATCTGGAGGTCCTGGGTTTAAGTCCGGGCTTGGGTCAAGTATAATAATAATAAATGTTTTTATTTCAGGCTTATTCGCCAATATAAAATGTCTACAATATAGTTACAAGAAAATTATGATAAAATATATACATAAAAACATTAAAATGAGACTACCTATAGTTATAGACTTTTTTTTATAATACTTTCTTAGATTTACGTGAATATTTGACATTTTAAATAAAACTATCTTTTCGGATTTTGTCGCGGATTTATTTCGGATATATTGTTGTGATTTCAATTTTTTGAATTCATTTTGTTAATTGTGGGTAGGCTGTCTGTAACAACTATATCTTTAAGACATGTAACACCTCAGTCTCTCCCGTGACCATGGATGCTGTAAAGCATTCGAAACGTCGGGAAACAAAAATACAAATAAATCCGCGACAAAATCCGAAAAGATAGTTTTATTGAAAATATAGAGTTTTTTGTTAAATAATTCTCAGTAACAGACCAGAGTTGGAAAGTTTTATTATTATTTGTTTATATTATTGTAAGATATATACAGATTCAAGGTAATAAAATTAATTTGTATGTTAATAACATTTAATTTACATATTATTAATATCCATGTTAATTGTAGCAACGCTTAATTTACTTGATGAATTAATTATTACTATTCAATAATCATAATATTGTGTAAGGCTCTATTCCAATAGAATTGAACCGATCCATCGAGGTGATAAATACAACGTACATTATCATATTATGACGAATATTCGCTGTCGTAGTTTATTTACGTACTAGCATTGCCCGCGGCTCCGCCCGCGTTCAGATGACCAAAAACCAAATTCTTAGGTTTTACATATTAGTATACTCTTACAATGCAGTTGTTGTATTTTTTCTCAGAAATGAGACATTTTCCCGCTGTAAAAAGTTTCTATATGTTGACTCGGGTAACCAGCTATCACCATACCAAATTTCATCAAAATCCGTCCAGTGGTTTTTCTGTGATGCGGTAACAGACAGACAGACAAAAATTCTAAAAACTATAGATTCGGACTCTATATCGATAATAATGTCTATTTCAATAAGATTTTCCAAAAAAATTCAATGTACAGATTCAACTTAGTTACAATTTTATTATATGTATAGATAGTTTTTAAGGAAAAAATCACGGAGGCGTAAAGTTGTAAATATTATAATTAAAGCGGTATTTGCATTTGCCTCATATTCGTTCGCACGAGCTCATATTTAATTTGTGGTTGAATTATTATATAATTTACGTTAGATAAATTTTAAACAGCAATTAACATAGAATTAAAAACAATAAATTTCAGTAAATGATAAAATATCAATTATAATAGAAAATTTGTACTTAATTGTTTTAATAAACTATTTATCACATCTATTTGTTTCTTTTTGTAAAAAAGAAACAATTTCTGCCTCTGTGGTCCCGTGGTTAGTATGTACGTGTGGAACCGGATGTCCTGGGTTTGAATCGCGGATCGGGATTATACTTTGAAATTATCGTTTTAATTACACTTTTCTACTAACTATATACATTGTAGAAATAAACTTATCTACGGAGATATCTTATCTATATCTAACGTACCTAAGTATTATTGCTATTAAATTTTATTGTCATATTTTACTAGTATTATAGCTTTAAATAAACTTCATGGTCTAACTTGTAGGCGTTATTAGGCACAACTGCATTTATGACGAAACTATTACAATAAAAAAGAAAATATTCACTCTCTATATACGTAATTCGTAGTCTTTTTGACGTTCTCTAATAGAATACTTTATGCGATAGTAATGATTATTTCAAGAAGATTTTCTAAAAAATATTTAATGTACAGATTCGACTCAGAATTTTATTATATGCATAGATAAAGAAAAAAATAAGCTAATATTATCTTTCTTTCAAAAGAAAGAAAACTAATGCTTACGAGTTTGTATACAAAATCTATACTAATGTTATAAATGTGAAAGTTTGTGAGTATGGATGTATGAATGGATGTTTGTTACTCTTTCACGCCAGAACGGCTGAACGGGTCTGGGTGAAATTTGGCACAGAGATAGATTATAGTCTGGAATAACACATAGGCTACTTTTTATCCGGGAAAAATGTACGGTTATCGTGGGGTAGGTTTGTTTTTGTCTCTCTCTCTCATCATATATATTTAGAATAAATATTTCAGAAAGACATGTCTTTGTATATATGATTACATGCGAAATATTTAATCACATATATTTTCTCTATCATAAAGGTTTTGTAAAATGTTCATAAATTGAAGTAATAAAGAATTCACAAAAAGGTAATTCACCAAAAAGATGAAAGGATCTGTTAGAGCAGTGCTTCCCAACCTTTGTTTTATTGAGCCTCACCGGATTATAAAAAAATATTTTCATGCCCCTGCCATTTTATATATATATTGATATTCTATATAGATTGATAGATATGATAATATGATTTTGAGGCAGATGATATGGGGTTGATAAAGACTTGTCAATAATAAAATGAAAAAAATCTTCTGAAAATCAAAAAGACAAAAAATATGATAGAAATATTAGTTTTGAATTTTTTTTTAAATATTTGGCCGTATCGTTTATACAGACTGAAAAATTCAAAAAAAACCGACGCTATCTTTTTTTCGTCACTAAAAGCAGCTTCGAATGTGTTTGTGAACTATTCGTTCAAAAATGTTTTAGAGTAAATTGATGTTAAAACGTGAAATCTAATATTTCTGTATCTCACGGGTGGCATTTTTATTTACCGACCTCAAAACGGGAAGGTGTGTGATGTTGACCTGTGTACTATATTTTTTTGTACAATGAACATGTATTGTATGTTATCTGTATCTTTTTTTAGCTCTTTATTAGTTTTGCTTTGATTATATTTATAATATGTATGTATTTAAAGTTATATATGTGTAGTGTATCAACTATCTGGTATCCATAACACACGCCTCGTAGCTTACCATGGAACAAGATGGCGCTGCGTGTTAATGCCCCAACATATTTATTTATTTATTATTATTATTATAAATATTACAGTAATACTCTTGCATCCTTTTTCAGATTTAAAATGAATATCATTCAGAGTTAAATTTAATGTTAGAAATGGACTTTATAAGCTCATTTAAATGAGATTGTTTTCTGAATTTATAAAAAAAAAAAATTAAACAAAATATTATTGAGGACTAGAAGACTCCTTGTGTAGTAGCTTCTTAAGACTCGGTCTTATTCATTGACAAGTCTCCTGAGGGTTTTTCTTTTTGTGTGGTGTTGGCCTGATTGTTGTAGGATGCCAGCGTTTTTATAGCTTCCTCGCTTGTTATATTGCCATCTTTAAACTCTACTTTTTTTGGCCTTGCTATTTAGCTACTTGATTTGGCTGCAGACAGATAGACAGACAGACAGACAAAAATTCTAAAAACAATAGATTAGGCCTCTGCATCGATAATAATGTCTATTTCAATAAGATTTTCCAAAAAATATTTAATGTACAGATTCGGCTTAGTTACAATTTTATTATATGTATAGATCATATGATCCATTACCATGAAAAAAATCTCCGATCTATAAAGACATATACGGCTATATAGTTTTTGCTAAAAACTATATGTATATATAAATCACACCAATTACTGTTTCAGACATAACCGTTGTGTGTATTTGTATGACTTGCATTTCAAAAGAAAAATACGTAAAGATAAAAAAAATCACGCAAATTGTGCTTCACTTATATATTTTTTAAATTTCAAACGGCATTTCTCAAATCCCTTTTTGTGACAAGTACAATATTCTAAGTCTGAAAAGCCTTGTCAGTACGCCTCATTTTCTTGGCATTTCCTAATGACTTGTGCTACAGTTAACACTTTATTTTAATGACGTGATAAGTAATATTTTAAAGGTAAATATATTCTCAAATATCAAATTGTGCTAAATTTTCTTAGATATTTATTAAGATTCATGCGATAGGTTTTTCTATGTTTCCTGTTTATATTGCTATCTATTTCGGCACGTCTAACTTTAAAATTGACCCCCTATTTAACCCCTTCAAGTAAAGAATTTTCAAAAACTCTCGCTTAGTTACGTAAGCCTTCATTGTATACTTTACTATATTTTGTGCAAAATTTCACGCGTCTAGAGCCATTGGTTAGAGAAATCTTCAACCAATAACTGAGATCTATCTCTGTATTTTAATACTGTTGCATAGTTGAGAGTGAGTCGAGATAACTTTGCTTAAATTAAACTACGTTTTAGAATAGAAGTCAATACAGCAGTAACAAAAGTACAAGGTAAGCCGGTCCAAAAAAAACGCCTTGTGATGTTGATCCAATATATATCCAGATTTTAGTGGAAATCTCATTTTGGGCTATAAACTAAAACTGATATGAATACACCCTGCTATTATTAATATAAAGACTTTCAGATATACTAGACGTGGACTACAATGTTTTGAATTAAATGATTATCATATTTTCTCTTCATATCATCATCATAATGGCAATTTTATATATGTTTATATATTTTTTATTTCCTAACAAAAACTCGATATGTGGAGATTTGATACTGATGCGTGCATCGTGACTCATAAAACTGGGGCTTTACCCATTTTAAGGGCGCTGGAGATAACAAGTTTGGTTATAAGTGCTTTTTATAATATTCTTTTGAATATTTGGGCGAAATTGGGTCTATAACTTTGTTAAATATCTAGTTATAATTAAATATTTGCTTTAGTTATACGCTTCGCTCGCTTGGTAGCCATCGATTATCGATATAATATATTTATCGATTAAAAGTAATGTATGTATGTCTTAGGTTTGAATATAGGATAAACTATTTTCATTACGAGCGAAGAAGTAACAAATACACTCACACACTTATACGCTCATATTTTGTTTAATACTACTGAGATAGTTAAATATTATTATTTATTCCTCATATATGAAAGTTTTTTTTCATTATCACGCCTGTACGTAGTGGTTGGACATAAGCCGTTATATCACTATGCTAAAACAATAGAAAACCCAGTATTTCATAAACAATCATTCAGAATAAATACTTGGCGAGATTGTAGCTACGCGTAAAGTATTATGTTTGTAATAAATGTCAATTTTCGCGATGAAAATGAACGGTTGGTATTTTGTCAATACGATCGCTAGGGAAATTTCATCTAATATGAACTAAAGTAAAAGTATAACAAATTGGTAACGTCTCTTGGGGCTGTCTGAATATTAGAACTCAAGAAGTAAAGAGATGACGATATTGACAGGCAATTTCAGTAAATATAGAAAAATCTTGTTTATTGGTATACTAGTGACTCACCCTCACTTCGGTCGGGTTTGTCTCTAGGTGGATTCGCTATATAAACTTTCATCCCCATTTTCACCCTCTTAAGGGATGATTTCCGGGATAAAAACTATCCTATGTCCTTCCTAAGGTCTCAAACTATCTTCTTACCAAATTTCATCT
This sequence comes from Brenthis daphne, assembly GCA_947093115.1. Lineage (NCBI taxonomy): Eukaryota > Metazoa > Arthropoda > Insecta > Lepidoptera > Nymphalidae > Brenthis > Brenthis daphne. The sequence continues at coordinate 808,160 of OX352473.1, forward strand.
AAATCGGTTTAGTAGTTTCGGAGCCTATTCAGTACAAACAAGCAAACAAAAAATCTAATCTTTCCTCTTTATAATATTAGTATAGATGTAGCACAACTATGGGTATGTTTTTTTGCTATGTACTTGTTCTTAGAATATTTTGTTATACGATCCTGGTTCTGATCATATTGAAACTAGAGAATTAGAGCTTCTCCTCTCCTCTCTCTCCTCCTCTCCTCTCTCTCCTCCTCACCTCTCTCTCCTCCTCTCCTCTCTCTCCTCCTCTTGAAGAGGGCGCACTTAAAATTGCCCTCTTACTTTGACAGTCATCACTGGTTCATTTGTCACAAGTTAGTTTGTCCTTTTTTATGAACCATTCAAAATCCCGAAGATATTCTTGTCTCCTTGCTATCCCAAACGAGCAAACTTTTTTTATAGGTTATGCTTAGTCTGTTATAATACCTTATTTAAGAACGCCAGCTACTAAAATTACATATATTTTTTTATCAAAGTAGATGAAAACTCCCAAGAAATTTTACGATATCTCTGTTGTCGTCCCCTCGACCGGTCGCAGTATAATAAAAATTTTGCACGTATTCGTTGTAAGGTCAGTTTATAGGATGATCTTAGAATTTTCATCGTCAACGAGATGAATTTTTGAGAACACATTGCTTTTATAGTTCGATATTAGATATTTTATAGGATTTTGTAAATAAATTACTATTAAAGTACACAAAACACACTCAATAAAAAAATTACTTGTAAAGCCTCTTTGGATTAGTAGTTATCGTTCAATAGCACTGATTTATAAAAGGCCAGCGGTTTGAACAAGCATTAATCTATATTATGACCCACAGAAATAAATAGGCCAAAATCACTTCTTTGGTCATTTCATTATAAAGACGCCTGTTTGTTTAAAATATTAACAATGGAGATTTAGAATATACGACACGTTTGGCTCAGTTTGTAGTGACCCTACTTGCTGTGCCAGCGGTCGCGGGTTCGAGTCCCGCTGGGGACATTCATTTGTGTGATGAGCACGAATGCTTATACTCCAATCATGGGTGTTTATATTTATAATATGTATGTATTTAAAGTTATATATGTGTAGTGTATCAACTATCTGGTATCCATAACACAAACCTCGTAACTTACCATGGAACTAGATGGTGCTGTGTGTTAATGTCCCAACATATTTATTATTATTATTTATTATTATATACTGGAAAAATAAATAGTGTTTCATTACACAAAGTGAGTGTAACCGTTTCATAAGTAAACAGTCTAAATATGCGATGTACTTAACGATAAAGTGCGGTCAGGCTCCAAACGATCTCGTTAGCGCAAAGGATTATTGAAACTAGCTTTAAAATAACAGTATTATATATTCAAAATTGTTTATCATCTAACATTATTATTTTATGTGGTTTATATCAGAATAAGCTCTGTTTTCATATGGTAATTGGAAATTTAATTACGGTTTGAGGGTGTAGGGTGGGGGTGACCTAGACCCCACGGTAGAGGAGTTAAAAACCGGCTTGCCATCGTCTGCATATATCGCAGGTCACAGGATCAAAACAGACCAGGACAAATATTTGCTATTGCTTTATTATAAATATTTATATATATATATGTATATATATATATATATATATATATATATATATATATATATATATATATAAATATTTATATATAAACTGCCTCGGTGGTGTAGTGGCTAGCATGTACGGCTGCACACTCGGAGGTCCTGGGTTCGAGTCCCGGGTCGGGCCAAGTTTAGTTATTAAGTCTTTCTGTATAGTAAGTCTCAGTAACAGCCCGGAGTTGGGAAGTTGGCGGTGTGTCACCCCCGTGCCTCGGAGAGCACGTAAAGCCGTCGGTCCTGCGCCTTAACTCTCACTGGTCGTGTCGAGTAGTCGTCCCACCGGAGTATGAGAGTAACAGGAATAGAGAGTGCACGTTGTGTCTGCGCGTACACTTGTGCACTATAATATCTCCTGCGCAGTTGGCTAGTCTCAATGAGATTGGCCGCCGTAGCCGGAGTCGGCTAGGAGAACATCATATATATATATATATATATATATATATATATATATCCAACGTAAATATTCATACTAAACTTATGTATTTGCACACAAATGAAATTCGTATTTAATATTTGATATATATATTAAAAATAAAAAGAAAACCAAAACTTATTAACTTTTTTTGATAATAAATTATTATTATTATTATTAAAAACAATGTTTAATGAGTTTTTTGTATATCAATAGTTATTATTCAGTCTTTTTTAACATCCCACTGCTGGGCACGAGTCTCTTTTCAATACGAGTGGGATCAGGCAATAGTGCACAATGCTGGCCAAGTGCAGGTTGGCAGATTTCACATGACTTTTGAAAACTTGCTAGGTTATTAACATCTCCAGGGAAATATCTAAGAAATTAATTAAATTTCTAAGAAATCTATTGTTAACTGTAACGCCGGCGTGTCCGCGGTCATTGAGGGATTAACCATATTGCATATAATTGTTATGGCGTTTGGCATTCAATGAAAATCAGTTAACAGTGCCGCCGAGATTGATGATGATTGTAGAGTGGACGTCTTGTCTAAGGGTGGGATGTATTACTTGTAACTCTATCAAAATCGAGAGCAGTTGAGATACTTTAATAATGTCACTTTTGAACTCTCACCGTTTTCTATACATATAATAAAATTGTAACTAAGCTGAATCTATACATTAAATATTTTTTGGAAAATCTTATTGAAATAAACATTATTATCGATACAGAGGCCGAATCTATAGTTTTAGAATTTTTGTCTGTCTGTCTGTCTGTCTGTCTGTCTGTCTGTCTGTCTGTCTGTCTGTAACCGCATCACAGAAAAACCACTGGAGATATTTTGATGAAATTTGGTATAGTCATAGCTGGTTATCCGGGTCAACATATAGGATACTTTTTATTGCGAGAAAATATCTCATTTCTGAGAAATCTATACTAAACGTAAAAACGTAAGTAGGGACGAACCAGAGCTGAGCGAGGGTGAGTCGCTAGTAAATTATAAAAAGTTATATCATTTAGTGATTCAACTTTATCTTAACTTTCAATTTAATTCAATTCAATGAACACAATAATTGGATTTAATTAAATTAAGTTAAAAGTTGAATGTGTGTTGTTGAATTAAAGTAAACGAAACTTCCTAAGAAATATCAATAACTCACGCCTACACAAAGGTCACATAAAGTTTACTTCGAATAATCCATTTGATGAGGCAATGTAATATGGACATGCCATTACTATATTATATCAAAGTACAATGTTTTAATGTCTCAACATGAACGTCGTCATTAGATAGCTAATATTTCTGAAGATGAAGATGTCTGTCTGTTACCGCATCACAGAAAAACCACTACAGGGATTTTGATGAAATTTGGTTTGGAAAGCTGGTTATCCGGGTCAACATATAGGATACTTTTTACCGCGGGAAAATGTCTCATTTCTGAGAAAAAATACAAAAACTGCATTGTAAGAGTATATTAATATGTAAAACCTACGAATTTGGTTTTTGGTCATCTGAACGCGGCCGGAGCCGCGGGCAATGCTAGTTCACATATATATTTTTAGAAATTGATTTGTCTAAGGGAGTTGATATTATGTAAATTTGTAACATACAAACTGACGCACAAAAAAAAATGATATACACAGTTAACAAGTTTAACTAAATAATATATATACAAATGTCACATTTACAACCTGCAATCTATTTGTAGTCTACAAATGTTCAAAGCGTATGTATAATTTAGGCCGCAATTCGATAATGTAGGTTCGCCATAAATTTGACTTCAGCTGAAACTTTTTTATGACCCTTTTAGATCACACTTAGGATAGAAGGGTCACCTACTATCTATCTACCAAATACCAATGTTAGATGAAAGTTTTAGAGTTAAATTTAATGATATATATAATGTATTGTCCCATAATTAAGTTTAAAAGTATTCCTTAAGCTCGACGGTAATTAGTAATTACAGTGTTTATAAAGATATCTGGTAAGAAATATCTGTCATGAATTCCAGTTTGGACATTAATATGATTGGACATTAACACATAGCACCATCTAGTTCCATGGTAAGCTACGAGGCTTGTGTTATGGATACCAGATAGTTAATACACTACACATATATAACTTTAAATATATACATATTACAAATAATGTTCGAAATTCGATTATAATCATTTTTGTTCTGATAACACTAAAACTCGTTTCTTTATATATATATATATATATATATATATATATATATATATATATATATATATATATATATATATATAAAGAAAAAGAAAAAAACTATGTAGAAACACAGGAGAAAATGGTACTGAACTTTTTTCTCTTTGCCTATTTATGCATGTATTTATTGATAGATTATACCATAACGTCTGCTGCAATAAAATAAGTACTTTTCAGCTCATAATTGCTTAAATTAAGTCATAAAATTAATAAAATTACTTCTTTAAGCTTTACATTACTTCTTTTGCGAAGGGACAAAAAAAATAACATGTTACACGCCGCCAGCTTATTCGAAGACATCAAGCGCCTTCGTACAACCTCTGTGGTGTTCGTCTACGCAAGTACCAGGCAGGCAGGAAAAGTATGACGACGAAGATATTTATGGTTTGGGCGGGCCGCATGATTTCCTCTTGTGTGTATAAATTTTATTAATTACTGGCAATACAACGGCTATAACAGGAAAAGTGTTTCAATATTTAACAAATATTTCTGCCTATTCCGAATTCCGAATTTTATTCAAATCGTGACAGATCGTAAATACATTACAAACACATTATTGTGTAAACACCCACTTATTTCTTACGAAATTTCGGCTTTAAAATACACATTAATACCTGGGAGACTGAGTTTCATTCTTTGTTTTGCAGAAAAGATATAAAAATTGCGTTTTTTCAGAAAAGACACATACATCTATACATATAATAAAATTGTAACAAAGCCGAATCTGTACATTAAATATTTTTTGGAAAATCTTACTAAACTAAACATTATTATCGATACAGAGGCCGAATCTATAGCTTTTACAATTTTTGTCTGTTTGTCTATCTATCTGTCCGTTACCGCATCACAGAAAAACCACTGGAGGGATTTTGATGAAATTTGGTATGGTGATAGCTGGTTATCCGGGTCAACATATACCTAGAATACTTTTTACCGCGGGACAATATCTCATTTCTGATAAAAAAATACAAAAACTGCATTGTAAGAGTATACTAATATGTAAACCCTAAGAATTTGGTTTTTTGTCATCTGAACGCGGGCGCAGCCGCGGGCAGTGCTAGTATATAGATAAACTTGAAAAGCAAAACCTTTTCTAAATACAAAATTTAATCCAAATCGTATCGAGATTCACGAAATGAATGTATATATACACGAATTTCTTATTTCATATTTTAAGGTATTATATGCGTATATAACTTTTAAGATAAATGAATCCTTGTAGATATCCTACTCAAAACATGAATATAACGGTATGTAAATGAGAAGATTAATTCAATATTCGCTTTAATAGGCCTGCCTTCGCTTTAATAAACTGCCTCCATGGTGTAGTGGCTAGCATGTACGGCTGCACACCCGGAGGTCCTGGGTTCGAGTCCCGGGTCGGGCCAAGTTTAGTTATTGAGTCTTTCTGTATAAGTAAGCCTCAGTAACAGCCCGGAGTTGGGAAGTTGGCGGTGTTTCACCCCCGTGCCTCGGAGAGCACGTAAAGCCGTCGGTCCTGCGCCTTTACTCTCACTGGTCGTGTCGAGCAGTCGTCCCACCGGAATATGAGAGTGATAGGAATAGAGAGTGCACTTGTGTCTGCGCGTACACTTGTGCACTATAATATCTCCTGCGCAGTTGGCTAGTCTCAATGAGATTGGCCGCCGTGGCCGGAATCGGTCGGGAGAACATCATCATTTAATAGGCAAAGATGGAGATTGTGGAGTTCGTTATAGGTTGTAAGCACAAAAGTTTTCTTCAATTTATATTTATTTAAAAGGATATTTAAATTTTACTCTTCTAGTAAACTTCCTTACTTATAAAAAAAAACTTCTTGGTAACTGCACAAGTGCAGTCTTCATCTTGGAAAACAGATTCTAGGACCAGTTGAAATCATGGAGTGTAGCTCTAAGCAAGCTCTGACGACAGGTTTGGCTCAGTATGTACTGACCCTACTTGATGTGCCAGCGGTCGCGGGTTTAAGTCCCGTTGGGGCAATCATTTGTGTGATAAGCACGAATGTTTGTACTCCAGTCATGGGTGTTTATATTTATAATATGTATGTATTTCAAGTATATGTGTAGTGTATCAACTATCTGGTATCCATAACACAAGCCTCGTAGCTTACTACTAGATGATGCTGTGTGTTAATGTCCCAATATATTTATATAAATTTATAATCCTGCAGTTTATTACAGCGTTAGGGCTTAGTGGGTTACTGTAGTTAATTATGCGGCGATCACAATAGAAAAGAAATGGTCGAATTGATACTTATAGCCGCAACAAAGAAATAAAAAAAAACCTTGGTACTCAAATCAGTTATTTTTTAATATTTTTTGTATATGAGTTATGCGATATTCTCAACGAATGTTCATCGCCGTGTAGATTTAGCTGTTTAAATATCTCGGAAATTGAAACGATCCCCGAGGAATCACAGGAAATTATATAAACATGTAGAGTTTAAAAGGATTTTAATGTAGGTAAATGATTACTTTTAAATATTTAGATTAATGCTTAAACGATTTTAATTCTCATATTATGTGTATGGGATTTATTATATATTTATGAAAAAATAAAGTAATATTAAGCAAAATATGATGTTAGTGAAGTAGCAATAGAAATCGCTAGAAATAAAGTCATAAATATGCTAGGCAAAAAATGGGAGCTCTCGCCGAAAACAACTATGTGGCTATACACGGCGGTAGTTAGACCAATGCTAACCTACGGGGCCTTGGGTTGGTGGACCAGAACGGAACTCCGGACAGCAATCACGAAACTAGGACGCTTCCAAAGGCTGGCATTGTCTGCTACCAGTGGTTGTATGAAAACGATTCCCACAGCAGCCAAAGAAATAGCGCTCCAAACAACACCCCTGGACCTATACATACAGCAAGAGGCGACCATGGCTGCCATAAGGCTGATGCACCTAGGTCTATGGGGGAAAACAACAACAGTCCACACACATCCATATTGGACAGAGCAATAAAGCAACTACCGCTTATTGCTGCCCCGTGTGATAGAACATATAACAAACACATCTTCAACAAAAAATTTAACATAAACATGATTGAAGAGAAAATAGACCAATCAGCAGCCAACGAGCTACGAATTTACACTGATGGCTCCAAAACGCAGAGTGGCTCTGGAGCTGGGGTATTTTCCCTCGATCTCAATGTCAACATACACATACCATTAGGCATACATAGTTCGATCTTCCAATGCGAATGTGTAGCCATAACGGAAGCCGCAAGGGCAGTGCAAAGACGGGAGGTAAACAATTATACCATAAAAATCCTCTCCGATAGCGCGGCCATTCTGCAGGCGTTAACAAACAAACAAACAAACAATAAATTAATAATTGAGTGTCACCATGCCCTAGATACAATAGCACTGACCAATCAAGTCACAGTTCAATGGATCAAGGGCCACAGCGGTTCACTAGGCAACGATGCAGCTGACGAACTTGCAAAGAAAGGATCGAGGTTAGAAGTAACTGGCCCATACCCACTTCTTCTTCTACCTTTTTCACAGGTTCGCACCTGGATCCGCCAAAGAACGCTGACGCTTCAAAATAAGAGATGGTCGCTAACGACAGATTGCAGGCAAGCTAGATCAGCATTGCTCGTAGTCAACCCACATCTCACTAAACGCCTACTAAACTTAAACAGAACCAATCTCAAAATAATGATAGGGACAATAACGGGCCACTGTCCCTTAAACAAACACTTATTTAACATTGGCGCAACGGACAGCCCTCTCTGCAGAGGGTGTTTTAGCGCTGTAGAATCAGTCGCTCACGTAGTCCTGGAATGCGTAGCGGTAACTTTCCAACTAAATGAAATCCTCGAACCGGTGAGGTCGCTCCGCGAAGCCTGTGAAGCTCCCAGGAAGATTTTGCGCTTTTGGACGGAGTTAGGCTGGCTGAATTAGCCAGGATTCGCAACGTACAACGGACCAAATGCGAGTCTAAGTGCGGAAAACGAGTCCAATATACAATACAATACAAATATGTATTTAAAAATACCTTTAAAAATATGGCACTTAGTAGTACAAAAACAAAGTTTGAGTGTCATTCTACTTTAGAAATCGATAATCCGTTATATATTCGTTATATATATATATATATATGAACAAAAACCCTCACGCGCCTCGTTCTCTTTTATTGCTCTGTTAATGAAAGCTTATAGGGACGTTTTCTGAGTCTATGTATGTGTCAAGTAATAAGGTTAGTTTAGTATATGTTATATAGAAAAAGGTAATATATAGTAAGTGAAAGGGCTAAGGTACCGCTTTTTAGACTACAGGTTCAATTCTTGCTGGGAACAAATATGTTATAGAACATTGTGTAGGTACAAAAAATATTATTTATTTTACGGTGGTGATAATTTTGACGTACATCAAAATCGTTATGATTCACCGAATGATAAAAATTACTGATACCTTTTTCATGTAAATAAGTTTTTTTTTATTCAAAGCATTCATCACACAGACGAAAATATATTTATATATGTATTTACAAAATCAATCGTCCGACCTTCTAGAAGTATGTGACTTCAGTCTAACAATTTATAGTAAACTAAGTCAGTACAACGCGATAAGTGTAAAAATAATTTTCAGTTTTATTCCGTCAATTATTTATGCCTTTTTCTCTTGCATAAAGCATTGTTAGTACCACGTTAAAACATTTACATTGTATGGTAATTGAACCAGCGACCTCCTCTTTATTATGTGGAACTGAATGGATGGAACTGGATAGATTAGTCGCCACTGCCATGATGATATCATAGACTTTTCTTTTAACCCAATTAATCTACGCTTACTGAAATATAACAGTAAGAATCGAGAAATTGTTTTATATATGTAATTTTCCTTGATCTCAAGGCCAAAATATCATTAATGCTGACAAAAACCAACAACAGTTGTTCACAAATGGGATATTCTGTATTAACGTTAGGGACAAGTTCTGTAATTTTTTGTTTTATGACAGTTTTATGTCGGATATTTTCTATGTTTGAAGTAGAATATTTCATTTTTTATTAGCTATTTACTGCCCTTGGTTTTGCTTGTGTCTTTTTTGTTCATATTGTTATATAGACATATATAGTTTTTTATATATAGCTTTTTGGAGTGCATGAGAGTTCAAGCCACTTGTGATTAAATGAGATCTATAGTCTCGCTTTTTCTTTCAGACCTTCTTATTTTCCTGTCTTTTTCAGAACTTTTTAACTTCCTGCTAGGCACGAACCTCTCGTCAATACGTGAGGAATTAAGCTATGACCTATAATCGATGGTTTATCACGCTGGCCAAGTGCGGTTTGGTGGACTTCACATGTCTTTCGGAAACTTGTTAGGTTTTCTCAGATATGCAGGTTTCATCACGATGTTTTCTTTCACCGTAAGGCAAGTGGTTATCATAATAAAAATGATAAAAATTATTCGCACATGATGGAATCTAAACCCGCTTCACTTGGTTTTCCAAGCGGACGCAATACCGCTGGGCTACTGCCTTAATAATCTATACTAATATTATAAAGAGGTATAAGGTTTGTGAGTTTGTGACGTTGTAGGGGGTAATCTTCGGGTCTACTAAACTGATTAAAAGGAAATTTGGTAAGAAGATAGTTTGAGACCCTGGGAAGGATATAGGATACATTTTATCCCGGAAATCATCCGTTAAGGGGGTGAAAATGGGGATGAATGTTTGTATGGGGAATCAACCTAAATATGTTTTATTTAATGATCTATAAATAAAGATATTTTAAAATAAAAATAATAAAATAAATCATCCAATTTTTTTTATCTATTTGCAGGAGCGTTTCTTGAAAAAAAAAAATGGAAGAGATTTGCGATGTAAGAGAAAGTTTTCAAGTTTTGAAGCTTTTGTAATAGAGCATCATTAAAATTCTTTATGGGTCATTTTTATACTTTTAATTGCTTAAAAAAGATCCAAAAATACCTTCATTTTTTCACACCAAAATATCAGATTGCCGTACTATATGCTTCTAAAGAAAGCTTAAGTCAAATTAAGTCAGAATTTATTGACAGAAAATCCTAATAACTCTTTAGGGCCTACCGAGAATCGAACCCAACTCTTGCGAGTACGGTCATAGGTCCACATAATCAATTAATTTTACTCTCAGTAACGAGTCCTCCGACATTAAGTTTGTTATTTTTGAACATTTTTACGTTTTAATGAATCTTATGATAAATTATCTTAATTAGATTCCCTTTATCAATTAACATAAGGACCAAATCTTTTTTGTAATTACTTTTAATTGTGCCATTATTAGTACTTTACTGTAAGTAATATTGAATTACAGACTTGTTTCATTATTTAATTTTTATCAGTCAGTAGTTTCTAGGTAGCTTATAGTGTTCCGAAGTGACTCATTGCAATAGGCCAATACTATAGGACTATAGTATAGGTGAGGGTTCAGAATGTAGAATATGTTGTTGGGAGCATTAACACACAGCACCATCTAGTTCCATGGTAAGCTACGAGGCTTGTGTTATGGATACCAGATAGTAACACACACACATATGTAACTTTAAATACATACATATTATAAATATAAACACCCATGACTGGAGTACAAATATTCGTGCTCATCACACAAATGAATTCCCCCAGCGGGACTCGAACCCGTGACCCCTAGTCAAGTAACGTTTAATTTTGGTAGATAAATAATCGTTCTTATATAAATATCTTTATTAATATAAAATAAATAAATATATGTAATGATATTGAGATTTCTATCTCAACAACTATTTTTTTGTCTCAGTTATGACATTTAACCATAAATCTATATATTTTATGGTAAGAAATGATTTATGATCACTAGTTCCATTCTTCTATACATATAATAAAATTGTAACTAAGCCGAATCTGTACATTAAATATTTTTTGGGAAATTTTATTGAAGTAGACATTATTATCGATACAAAGGCCGAATCTATAGTTTTTTGAATTTTTATCTGTCTGTCTGTTACCGCATCACAGGAAAACCACTGGAGGGATTTTGATGAAATTTAGTATGGTGATAGCTGGTTATCCAGTGCAACATATAGGATACTTTTTACCGCGGAAAAATGTCTCATTTCTGAGAAAAAATACAAAAACTGCAATGTAAGAGTATACTAATATGTAAAACCTAAGAAATTGGGTTTTTGGTCATCTGAACGCGAGCGGATAATATGTGTTAGAATCATATCATAATTTACACAAGATTATTGTTTAGTTATTTATTCCATATGTATGATGTTTTAAAATATTCGTCAATTATAAATTCATTATTGTTTAAATTTATTATTATTTTAATTTAATGAGATTACACATAGAAACTTAGAATAATTTAATTAAGATTTTCAAATATTGTACTAACGCGCGCACTACTTCCGGCTGACAACTTCCTTTATTTGTTTGTTCCGGTAAAAAGGGTTGGAGGGAGGTAGCGCGCGCGCAGTGGACAGTTGATTGTCGACTGTTGAGTTGAATACACTAGATTTGTGAAATTTCATCAATATGTAAGTATAATAAATTGATTTAATTATGAAAAAGTGTTTTAATTACTTGAGCTCTCAAAGCTCAGAAGTGGGATATAATCGTGATAGCGATTAATATCGTCCACGGTGAAAGGACTTGCCGCCCATACAACTGTACCGATAATTTCTTTTGTTTTTTTTAGTGCAATCAGTTTAGAAGGAACTTAATTATTTTAAATATTGTATTGTAACAACTACTGGTAGTCCCAATGTTAAAAAATTATATTCTGACTAAGTTACATAAGTTTTATATATGAGTGTGTGTGTGTGTGTGTGTGTGTGTTTTTTTTTTGTTTTCTGTTTTCCTTAACGTCATCAGTGCCATATCCCTAGTTTATTTTGTCTGTTGCATTATGAACCTATATTATACATCATGAACTAAGATAATGCTCTAATGGAACCAACCTTACCTAACCCTTTATAATAAGTCTAAGAATAGCTGCTTTTGTGATTTCTTATAATTTTCAGTAAATAATGGGCCGGAAAAGAAAGTCCACTCGACGTATGAGGGAGTCTGATGATTCAGAGCATAGTGAATCAGGTTCACTAGTGCGAAGGAGGCATAAGTCGCGACGACGCTATAACAAGTCGCAAACTCGTGATTCATCGAGTGGCTCTGATGTGCCGCGACACTGCAGAGTATCAAAGAAGCGCCGTAAGTCCAGAAGGTGTTCTGAAACGCCTCAAAGGCGTACGGTACCGCGGGGTCATAATGGTACCCCGGATCCTGGCACAACTCAAAGGCGTAATGTATCACGGGGCCGTGATGTTACTCGAGATCCTGGCACGCCTCCAAGGCGTGATGTATTGCGAAACCATGAAGAGTATCAAAATCCTGAGGAGCTGCAAAGTACACACCTTCTACAAAATGAATATGCAGCGGGGACATCACAGCCTGCTACTATACCAGCAGTAACACCAACCGTGAGTGCACCTCAAATTAATGTTAGTACTGATTTTAATGCTAACGTTTTAGCCTTGGCCTTCAAGGAGCTTATTCAGACCATGAAAACAGATGGGGGTAATGAACGTTATCCGGTTATGAATGTTATTCCAGAGTTTGACCCTTCCAAGCGCAATCAAACTATTGAAACTTGGTTAATAAAGGTTAATGAGTGTGCCGAAATTTACAATTGGACTGAGAGACAAATAATTCATTACGCTCTCCCAAAATTATCAGGTTTGGCACAAAAATGGTACCAAGGTCTACCTAGTTTACTGTTTTCATGGACGGAATGGCAGAATAAGTTGAAAATGGCGTTTCCAAGTGATGAAAATTATGGACAATTGCTAACAGATATGCTTGCCTGCAGGGCTAGATTTGGCGACTCGTTAGAAGAATATTTTTATCAAAAGATGGTATTGTTAAATCGTTGCAATATAGTTGGTAAAAATGCTATAGATTGCATTCTGTTTGGAATAGATGATAGATCAGTAAGAACTAGTGCAGAAGCAACACAATTCACAGAACCTGATAAACTATTAGTCTATTTAAGGAATGTACGATTAACTAGAAAGTCTGAGAAGCCAAGTCCATCCATGCAAGCAGGTAATAATGAGAATAAACAATCCCGACCGTTCAAGTCTAATCAGAATACGTCTGACGTTAAAAATAACAAATCTTATAGGCTTACTAAGTGTTATAATTGTAAGGAAGAAGGACATCCATATTTTCTTTGTAAGAAACCAATCATACGCTGCGAGAGTTGCCATAGAATTGGTCATGTATCTAATAATTGTCCGGGAAAATCTGACTCCAAAGCCAACGAAAGCAATAGTAAAACAGTTTTACGTATTTCGAAACAACAAGATAACGAATCGAAATATTTCAAAGTTGCCAAAGTTAATGGTCAAAATCTTGATTGCTACGTTGATTTTGGAAGCCAATGTACCATGTTAAGAGAATCTTTTGCAAGAAATTTTGTCAGTACTTGGTCAGTATCAGAATTACCAGTTATAAGAGGATTTGGAGATAGTATAGTGAATTGTTTAGGCAAATTTGTTGTTGAACTAGAGATAGATTCGGTCAAAGCTTCCGTAGAGGTACTTATCGTACCAGACCATCTATTACAAGTACCTTTGTTAGTTGGGCAAACATTTACGGAGCAGGAACACATAGTTGTTTATAAAAACAAAAATCAATTGAAAATATCCACTTACCCAACAACCAGCGTTCAATTGTATGTTAAAAATTCAGTAACGGTAAAAGGATTTACTGTCTTAGAAGTTTATTCTAAACCAGATTACACAGGTGACTTATTTATTGAACCGAGTCTTTGCCAAGACCCCCAAAACCCGTACGAAATCTCACAGAGCATAATTCGCGTAAATAATAGTCATGGTAATATTGTTATAAAGGGACTTGACCCTGAGTTTGTTTTAACGAAAGATATGTTGTTGCTTCGAGCATTGCCTTTAACTGAATTGAAATTTGAGTCGCTAAATGTTAGTAAAATTGAACACTGCCCTGATAATAATAATATATTCAGAATCGAAGCAGAGGCTATACAAGTGGATAATTCAATTGGTCCTGATAACGTATTTAAATTGACTGAGTTATTGAACAATTTTAGGGATTGTTTTGCTTTCTCAAGTAAAGAATTAGGATGCATAACTGGTACCGAGATGAATATTAAACTTAATGACACCACACCTGTGGTTTATAGACCGTATCGATTGTCTCATTTAGAGCGTCACGTAGTTCGCGATATTATACAAGATTTAGAAAATTCGAATATAATTAGAGAATCATCTTCTGATTATGCTTCACCAATAGTTCTCGTACGTAAAAAGACTGGCGACTATCGCCTTTGTATTGACTTTAGAGCACTTAATAAAAAGACGATCAAAGAACACTACCCGCTACCGCTTATAGAAGACCAATTAGATAGTCTCTCAGGTTATAGATATTATACTTCTTTGGATCTTGCTTCTGGATATTACCAGATCCCATTGGCTGAAACGTCGAAACGTTATACAGCATTCGTAACGCCTGATGGGCATTATGAGTTCAATCGCATGCCGTTTGGACTCGTCAATGCTCCGTCCACATTTCAAAGGACTATTAATAGTATTTTGGGGAATGCAAGATTCAAAGAAGCATTTGCATACATGGATGATGTCATTGTACCTTCTAAAACTATAGACGAGGGATTACAGAAACTTCATGATATTTTAAATTTGTTTCGCTCTTCCGGTATAACTCTCAATCTGTCAAAATGTAATTTCTTGAAACAATCCATAGATTACTTAGGCTTTGAAGTCACTGAATCAGGTATTAAACCGGGAAAGAAAAAAATTGAAGCAGTGGATAAATTTCCTAGACCTACAGATCAACACAAAGTCAGACAGTTTTTGGGTCTAGCTAGTTTTTTCCGAAGATTTATTAAAGGGTTCTCAATTATTGCAAAACCATTGACGCAACTTCTTAAGAAAGATGCTAAGTGGAAATGGGGTGACGTAGAAGAATTTGCATTTTTAACATTGAAAGACGAATTAGTCAAACGCCCTATTCTTTCTTTTTATAATCCTAAGTACGAAACCCAATTACATACAGACGCTTCTAAGATTGGAGTTGCCGGAATAATAATGCAAAGACCTAATAAAGAATCCCCATTCAGCGCTGTAGCATTTTATAGTAGACAAACTTCCCCCGAAGAATCCAAACTTACCTCCTATGATTTGGAAACGTTGGCTGTCGTGAACTCGCTACAGCGGTTCAGAGTATATCTTTTGGGAATTCCTTTTACCATAGTTACAGACTGCAACTCTCTTCGTGCAACTTTTGAGAAAAGAGACACAATACCTAGAGTTGCGCGGTGGTGGAATGTTATCCAGGAATTTGATTTTAATATTATCTATAAGCCTGGCACAGCTATGACACACGTAGATGCCCTCAGTCGTAATCCCATCTCTTCACATTCAGTAGAATTACATGTAGGACATGTTGATACTGATTGGGTAGCTACGGTACAACAAAACGATCCCGAATTACAACGAATAATTTCAATCTTAAAGGATACTGAAAACGATAATGTTATAGAGATCAAAAATAATTTTATAATAAAAAGAGGATTATTATATAGGAAAACTGAAGACGGGGATCGTTGGGTTGTCCCGAAAGGAGTCCGATGGCAGGTTTTGAAATCAAACCATGACGAGATCGGACACTTTGGTTTTGATAAGACTTTAGAGATAATTAAAAATAAGTACTGGTTTCCTAAAATGAGAAGATTTATAAAAAAGTATGTACAATCGTGTCTAGAGTGTGCTCATGCTAAAGTACCATCTGGGAAAAGAGCAGGAAAATTGCATCCCATCGAAAAAGTAGATAAACCTTTTCACACTCTACACATAGATCATCTAGGTCCTTTTGTCCGTAGCAGGCGCAGAAATGCTTATTTATTGTTAATTATAGATGCATTTACGAAATTTGTCATACTTGTGCCAGTTAAAAGTACTAAATCTATTCATTCCATCGCCGCAATGAAAAACTATTTTCACACCTTCAGTGTACCGAAAAGATTAATCTCTGATCGCGGAACGTCATTTACGTCTAAGAACTTCCAAGATTATCTAAATTCATTAGGTATAAAGCATATCATGAACGCTGTAGCGACGCCGCGGGCCAACGGCCAAGTCGAGCGGTATAATCGAACAGTTTTAGCAGCACTTACAGCTACAAATCATAGCAAGCCCGATAACTTGTGGGACGAATGTGTATCTGAAATTCAATGGGGACTGAATAATACTCAGAATAAGGGTACGGGAAAGAGCCCCGCACAGGCATTATTTGGTCTGGACTTGGTGGGTACGTCAGGCTCTTTATTGCAACTTAGTGTTACAGATAGTGCTGATAATGTTGATACTCCTATAGAAGACATAAGGAGAGAGATGACAGAGCAAATAAGAGACAATCAAGATAAACAAAAGCAACGGTTTGACAAAATTAGGAAGGAAGTTACATATAATATAGGTGACCTAGTCAGAATAGAAAGAGAAATTTCATCAACCGGTAACAGTAGAAAATTAATCCCAAAACTTAGAGGTCCCTATCGTATAAAAGAAGTTTTAGATAATGATCGTTATGTTGTTGAAGATACGCCATTATCCAGGAAGGGTAACAGAAATTTTAGTAGCATTTTCTCTGTAGACAAAATTCACCCTTGGATGGTTTTTAATAGAGCAGACACAGAGTCTGAAACTTCAAATAATGATGATGCTGACGAGTTAGAAGTAAGATAAGATGTTAAGGATATGTCTGAGGCCTTAATATTTTAATTAACGTTGTCGAGTATTATAAGTGGCCTGACTGGGAATATGTCTGAGGTCTCAGTTAGGACAGATATTATGGACATGTATGGGGCCTTAATATCTTAGCGTTAGAGTTAACTAACAAGTGGCTTGACTGAGAATAAGTCTGAGGTCTCAGTTAGGACAGATATTGAGGATATGTACGAGGCCTTAATATCTTATCATTAAAATGATTATACTAGTGAACATCTATCAGTTAAGATTTGTTCGTCATCAATATGATTGGTTATGAATATGATTTTTGTTATATTTTATAAATGTTATAATCTATCACAAATACCGAACCAAATTGTTTTTCCCGGGACGGGAAATTTATCAGGAAAGGCCGACTGTTAGAATCATATCATAATTTACACAAGATTATTGTTTAGTTATTTATTCCATATGTATGATGTTTTAAAATATTCGTCAATTATAAATTCATTATTGTTTAAATTTATTATTATTTTAATTTAATGAGATTACACATAGAAACTTAGAATAATTTAATTAAGATTTTCAAATATTGTACTAACGCGCGCACTACTTCCGGCTGACAACTTCCTTTATTTGTTTGTTCCGGTAAAAAGGGTTGGAGGGAGGTAGCGCGCGCGCAGTGGACAGTTGATTGTCGACTGTTGAGTTGAATACACTAGATTTGTGAAATTTCATCAATATGTAAGTATAATAAATTGATTTAATTATGAAAAAGTGTTTTAATTACTTGAGCTCTCAAATATGTAATTGATATCTTTTTAAAATATAAAACATGCATTAAAAGCCTAATATTAAAACAGATAGATAATTTTTTTCACAAATTATTTTAGTTCTAAATTATATTTCTTTATTTCAGTGAATGTTAGAGCTACCTTCTCCATAATAAGAAGTAAATATTGAAAATATATATTCATTTTCAGTCTGTATTTGCCTTTTTAATCAGATATTCCATGTACGTAGGCGATCAATTTCCTCTGTTTTCCCGTTACGTCGATTTCATGTACCAGGTTGATGTAGGTACATTAATTAGTAACCAACAACGTATCAACTCGTCCGGTTCTAGGAATTGATTTAGTTTAGACGTCGAACTTACTACGTGTAGAACGTGTAGAATTATATATATCTATACATATAATAAAATTGTAACTAAGCTGAATCTGTACATTAAATATTTTTTTGGAAAACCGTATTGAAATAAACATTATTATCGATACAGAGGCCGAATCTATAGATTTTAGAATTTTTGTCTGTCTGTCTGTCTGTTACCGCATCACAGAAAGACCACTGGAGAAATTTTGATGAAATTTGGTATGGTGATAGTTGGTTATCCGAGTCAACATATAGAATACTTTTTACCGCCGGAAAATATCTAATTTCTGAGGAAAAGAACAAACACTGCAATGTAAGAGTATACTAATATGTAAAACCTAAGAATTTGGTTTTTGATTATCTGAACACGGGCGGAGCCGCGGGCAATGCTAGTCGTAAATAAATTACTATTCAAGTACAAAACACACTCAATAAAAAAAATACTTGTTTAGCTGCTTTAGTATATATATATATATATATATATATATATATATAGAGTATACATACATAATTATATACCTTAGCATTGCATAGCAATTCTTACGCAACTAAGTATAACGATTGATATATGTGTGTACTTTCCTTAGAATTTTCTTTTAGTCTTAACATTAATATTTTAAAAATATTTCAATAATACCTTGGAATTAAATGTGACCTCGTTAATATTTGACCTCAACTTATTCTATAGAAATGGCGTAGAAACGTGACTACTGAATTGTTTTTAAAGGATCAATTCGATCAATTGAAGATTATATATTCGTGCTATGTTTATTCTTGTTTATCCTTCTAAAAAACGAATTAAAATCCATTCCATCACAAAGTAGCAAGCAATTAAAAAACTAGAATTTCTAAATTACGTTACAAATAATCCACGGACTTAAATAAAAAAAAAAAATTATTTTAAACTTTTGATTCGAATATGGTTTATGATATGTATTTTAACTGCCTCGGTGGTGTAGTGGCTAGCATATACGGCTGTACACCCGGAAGTCCTGGGTTCGAGTCTCGGGTCGGGCCAAGTTTAGCTATTGAGTCTTCCTGTATAGTAAGTCTCAGTAACAGCCCGGAGTTGGAAAGTTGGCGGTGTTTCACCCCCGTGCCTCGGAGAGCACGTAAAGCCGTCGGTCCTGCGCCTTCACTCTCACAGGTCGTGTCGAGTGGTCGTCCCACCGGAGAATGAGAGTGATAGGAATAGAGAGTGCACGTTGTGTCTGCGCGTACACTTGAGCACTATAATATCTCCTGCGCAGTTGGCTAATCTCATTGAGATAGGCCGCCGTGACCGGAATCGGCTAGGAGAACATCATCATGATATGTATGATATATGCTAGACGTTGCTTTAATGGAATTTATAGAACATGACGAACTTCTATACAAAATTTCATCCTATTAACAGTTTTATGCGACAAATTTTCAAAATTCCTTTACTATTATATTATACTAGCATGACCCGCGGCTCCGCCCACGTTCAGATGAACAAAAACCAAATTCTTAGTGTAGAATAAAATGTGATTTGATTGAGATGTCAAATAAACTGTCTGTCAACGGATCTTGTTGTTTCACTACATGGTGACAGCGGTGCGCATTTAAAATTAAAATTATTTAGTTTAAACATACAAAAAGTATTAAACAATATTTGCATTGTGTGTATAGACGTACAAAATTTATTTATTTGTGTAAAAATGGAACATGCGCGGCCGCCGAGTGAATTATCATTTGAAGGAGGTCCGGCAAGTCGAGCAGATTCATGGCGGCGGTGGTTAAAGCAATTTCAAGTGTTTTTAAAAGCGTCTGGCGTAAACAAAGAGCCCGGTGACGTACAAGCGAGTTTACTGATCAACTTAATAGGCCCTGAGGGATACGATATTTATTCCACTTTTAGATTTAATGCTGAAAAAGATCGCGATGACATCAACATATTGATCGAAAAATTTAACTGTCACTTTGGAACAAAGGCCAACACGACTATGGTCCGTTTTAAATTTTTTACTCGCAATCAACAGGTCGGCGAAAATGTAGATGAGTACGTCACGGCGTTAAAATTATTGAGTCAGCAGTGTGAGTTTGAGCACTTGGAGGATGGGCTAGTACGTGACCGCATAGTGTGCGGAATTATAGACTGCGCCGTCCGGGACAGATTATTGAGGACAGACGAGTTGACGTTGGATAAAGCGATTCGTATATGTCAGAGTAACGAAATATCTAACGAGGAAAATAAGCAAATCGCGATAGCCAAAAACGAGCCTAAGGAGTCGGTGGACGCCGTATGGAGTCATCGCGGAGGTGCGCGCGGGCGCTGGGACGGCGCGGGCGCGGCGCGCGGTGCTAGGCGTGGCGCAGCGCGTGGTGCAAGCGCGAGCTGGGTTGCACGGCGCGGAGCAGCCGGCGCGGGCGGCACTGGCACCGTACGTGCGGCGTTAAGCGGAGTGTGCAGCGCATGCGGTGAGCTGTATTGTGCTAGTGACGAGCGATGTGTCGCTAGAAAAGTTAAATGTTATTTGTGTGGTGATAGAGGACATTATAGAAAAATGTGCCCGAATAAAAAGGTAAACAGAGTCTACGAACTGCGGGAGAATAGTGATAGTGATGATAATGATAATGGGTTGTTTTATGTTTACAATATTGATTTAGAGGACACGCTTATGGATTCTAAATGGTATGAAAAGTTATATTTATACAAAGATCGTTCAAAATTTATTTTATTCAAGTTGGATACTGGTTCTGATTTAAACATTATTTCAAAAAAATGTTTTCAACGTTTGGGATTCACAACTTCCGATGTTGAGCCGGCTAGCGTAAGAGCACAATCATTTTGTGGTAATTTTTTAAATATTTTAGGGTCATGCAATATAGATTGGGTGTATAAAAATAATAATTTTCGTTTAAAAATGTATATTACAGATGCTAATAGCCAAAGTATATTAGGTAAAAGTGCTTTAGAAAAATTGAATTTAATTAAGCGTATATATTCTTTAAATATTAAGGATTATAACGAGTTATTTGAAGGCTTAGGTAAATTGCCTGGTAAATACAGTATTCCGTTAGAGAATAATGTCTCTTCATGCATATCTCCGGTACGAAAAGTTCCTCTTGGTCTAAGGGATAGATTGTTTGTTGAGTTATGTCGAATGGAGAAATTAGGAGTCATTCGTAAGGTCACCCATCCGACTTCGTGGGTCAATGCGATCGTTATAGTTGCAAAAAAAGATGGTAGTTTTCGTATTTGCATGGATCCCAGACCTCTTAACCGTGTCATACGCAGACAATATTACCCGCTGCCTACTCTTACAGAAATTGCTACGAAGCTTAAAGGTGCTAAATATTTTAGCAAACTTGATGCTAGATCTGGGTTCTGGATGCTGGAGTTAGATGACGCTAGTGCAGACCTCTGTACGTTTGGGACTCCGTTCGGACGGTATCAATTCACACGGCTACCCTTTGGTATAAATTCAGCTTCAGAAGTTTTTCATGCTAGGGTACGTCAAACGCTAGAAGATCTAGAAGGCGTCGATTCGTTTATTGATGACTTCATAGTCTGGGGGTCCACGCGACAACAGCACGATGAACGGTTAAAGAGTCTTTTAGAGCGAGCCAAAGATGTTGGTATAAGGTTTAATCGTGACAAATGCATATTTGGTGTTACGGAAGTTACTTACCTGGGGCACACGTTCAGTGGGGATGGTATGAAAATTGAAGAGGCAAAACTGAAGGCTATTTTAGACATGCCGACACCTACAGACAGACAAGCTTTAGAGAGGTTCTTAGGTGTTGTTAATTACGTGTCTAAATTCATAGCTAACTTCTCAAGTAAAGTAGCTCCTCTGAGATCTTTAGGGTCAGCAGGAGGATATAATCGTGAAACAGCTGAAGCAGGACCTTTGTACAGCTCCAGTCCTGGCACTGTATGATGCGAGCGCGCCTGCGCTATTGTCGGTAGATGCGAGTTCACATGCGTTAGGTGCGGTGCTACTTCAAGGGGGACGACCCGTGGAGTTTGCTTCGCTCACTTTAACAGAGACGCAACAGCGGTATGCACAGATCGAAAAAGAAATGCTGGCCATTGTTTTTGCTTTAGAAAGGTTCCACCAGTATGTCTATGGTAAAGAAGACGTCGTTGTGGAAACGGACCACAAGCCACTTGAAGCACTCTTTAAAAAATCATTGGACAAGGTGCCTATTCGCCTGCAGCGTATGATGCTGCGTGTTCAGAGATACGATTTCTCAGTCAGGTATACACCAGGAAAGTACATGTTTATCGCTGATGCACTGTCACGGGCTCCGCTACCTGATCGTATGAATGAGAACGTATCAGAAGAGCTTGAGTACCAAACTTGTTTTATGCTTCAATGGATTCGATTTAGTCCTGAAAAAATTGACATTTTAAGAAAAAATACCAGTTGTGATAAAGAATGTCTCGCTTTAATAAACTATATAAAAGACGGATGGCCACAGCAAAAATATCAAGTAGATGAGAGTGTTCGTCGTTTTTGGGATTGCCGAGAATCTCTAGAATTTATTGATGGTATTTTGTTTAAAGATAACTTAGTGTATATTCCAAAGGCTCTGCGTTCAGAAATGGTGGCAAGAGTTCACGAGGGTCACCTGGGTATTGACAGGTGCAAACGACGAGCTCGTGAGGTAATGTTTTGGCCAGGCATGTCCAATGACATTGAGGTGGCGGTTGGTCGTTGTAAAACATGCATTGCTCATGCGGCGATGCCACGCAAAGAACCTATGATTCCTCATGAAATACCAAGCCTGCCGTGGCAAAAAATTGGCTCTGATATATTTGAGTATAACAGAAAACATTTTTTGATTTTAGTGGATTATTTTTCAAATTTTGTTGAAGTTTGTCCCTTAAGCTCAATGTCGTCTAAATCCGTAATTTTAGCTTTCAAAGACCAATTTGCACGTCACGGTATACCTGGTGAAGTGGTCACAGATAATGGTCCATGTTATGCGTCTAAAGACTTTAAATCATTTAGTGAGAGTTGGGGATTTATGCACACAACGTCCTCGCCAAATTATCCCCAGTCAAATGGCAAAAGCGAGCGCACGGTGCGAACAATTAAATCTTTGCTTATTAAATCACTCTCCGATGGCTCTGATTTTTACTTAAGTTTATTGAATTTTAGGTCTACGCCAAGAAATGGTTTAGCGAGTCCAGCTGAATTACTAATGAGTAGACGACTCAACACTCGTTTACCCATTCATCCTGAAAAGTTACAACCTGCTAGGGATAACGCAAAAGACCACGCTACTATGATTCAAAATCAAAATAACCAAAAGGCCTGGTACGATAAAAAAAACTAGTACAATGCCCGAAATACAGATTGGTGATTATGTAATCACAAGAGATGATGGGAAAAAGAGTCGTGAGGCTCGGGTAGTAGGGCGTGCGCCACAACCACGCTCGTATTTTGTGATTGACAAAACTGGTAGACGTCTTAGGAGAAATCGCAAGCACCTGGTTAAGCTTCAAAATGATCTTTCTCCGGCAACATTTCATTCAGAAATGATGATCCCGGACGATGAGGTCATGGTAAGGGACTGTGACAGTTCAGGTAGTGCTGAATTAGCTACACATTGTTCTTCCCAACTACAAGTTGGTGATTCTGATAACTGTTCACCGCTGAGCTTTAGTAAAAATAACGAAGCGCGACAAACCAGGATAGCTGCAAATAAAGCTAGGGATAGAATTAAAAGATGTTTCTAAAAAAAAATGTAATAATTTGTAATTAGCAGATAAATGCATGTTGCTTAAATTTGAGTCTATAATAGTATTATTTATTAGTTATAATTATTTGTATTTGCATGTTACTTTCATTATTAAAGGGAAAGATGTAGAATAAAATGTGATTTGATTGAGATGTCAAATAAACTGTCTGTCAACGGATCTTGTTGTTTCACTACACTTAGGTTTTACATATTAGTATACTCTTACATTGCAGTTTTTGTAGTTTTTCTCAGAAATGAGATATTTTTCCGCGGTAAAAAGTATTCTATATATTGACCCGGATAACCAGCTATCACCATACCAAATTTCATCAAAATCGCTCCAGTGGTTTTTCTGTGATGCGGTAACAGAGCGACAGACAGACAAAAATTAAAAAAACTATAAATTCGGTCTCTGTATCGATACTAATATTTATATCAATAAGATTTTCCAAAACATATTTAATGTACAGATTCGGCTTAGTTACAATTTTATTATATGTATATATTTTATTATTAAGTAATATAAATACTAAGCAGTGAAATACAGCATTAGTTTTTTTCTGACAAACAAACGTAAAATCCCACTAAAACCATATTAAATATCAAGTAAGTAATAACTATGTAATCCTTTTAAAATAATTCGTTTGTGTTTACCCTTATACCGCAACACGCAATACTCATTTCATTTGCATTCATATTGTGTGCCAATCCACGTCACGGGTTTCTTACATAAATCAATTTGTGCTGAGCCTTTAATAAAATGAATGAAATATTTATGATTGAGGCATATTTTACATGAATTATTTCGCTATTAATAATCTCCATATTATGTTTCTTATATATATATATATATATATATATATATATATATATATATATATTTGTTAATCAATTAACTCTTTAAAATCAATTCAAATTATACTTATTCAAATATACCTTTACAAGCACTTTTGAATCGTCCATTTTGCATTTTAAATTTAATGTCAGTATAGTCAGTCAGTCCGTGAGGAATCTACCACTGGCTCGGAATTCAGCTCTGCTGAAAAGAGTCCGCGAAAAAGCCGGAAAAATGAGTCTAAACATGATATCTATACAGTATTTAAGTAAAAATTTAGTTTTGCAGATTCCAGATAATGCTGATCAGGCCAAGGTTTTTATAGTAGTGACCCTACTTGCTGCGCCAGCGGTCGCGGCTTCGAGTCCTGCTGGGGGCATTCATTTGTGTGCTGAGCACGAATGCTTGTACTCCAGTCAAGGGTGCTTATATTTATAATATGTATGTATTTAAAGTTATATATATATAATGTATCAACTATATGGAATCCATAACACAAGTCTCGTAGCTTACCATGGAACTAGATGGTGCTGTGTGTTAATGTACCAACATATTTATTTATTTATTATTTATATTAATTATTAAATAATTTTACTATATAGAATGATTCAGTAAATATAACAAGTAATACATACGGCAAATTCCTGTGAAAACAGTGCGAAATAAGCTGTGAAGACTATCTATATATGTATATGTACTTTTATAACTTGCTAAAAACTTTCATTTATTATCACGTCCACTTTGTAAGTTCATTAACGAATATTGAGCTATTAAGTCATAATAATGTTAATTTTCATAATTAAACTTATATAATTATTACCAATTAAAATATCCATATAATATGTTCCGCAAAAAGACAGAAAATGTAAAAAACTTTTTAATTACAGCAATTTTCAATTTTTACTTAAATAGAGAATTAGATACGGACATAATTCAATGATAAATACTACATAATATGAAGCTTAAATATAAAAATTATTGATAATATTAACTTAAAATGTTTTTTTTTTATAAACTATACCTTTGTTTTTTAAAATTGAGCAAAAACCAACGCCAACTCAATTTAATATTACAATGGATTTAGCTCGTAGAACGTAGTACGTGTTCTCTGAAATATGTTACAAGCTACAAAGCGCTACGACTCTACATTTTGCTACGACGTAGTTTGGTTATTTATCTTGGAATTACACGAGCCTCTACGACGTAGAGCATGTTGTATTAGAATATAAAAACAAAACACACTATAATATATATGGAATGACGTCTTATATTTCTTTTTATGTTGGTTAGAATTAGCTATTTATTTCTATTATTGCGATGTATATAATCGGAATCAAAACACAATAACTGCCTTAAGAGAATCGCAAAGGGAAGCTAGATGTACATAAACTTAAATATCTATATAAATAAATAGGCAAAAGACAAAACAGATTAGCACTTTTCTTCTCCACCGATTTTTTATTTTTTTGTTTACTAGAAAAAATGTTGGACAAATGCAAATTCATATGTTTTTCTCGATTTTTTAAGGCTGTTGCTATTCGTCCGATAATAATCGGATGAATAAAAAATATATTATTCGTCCAAATATTATCGGTTTGTATGAATATATACCACATTTTTGTTTTCTAATATAAAACAAGTGTAGAAAAAAATATCTTAACTTATCGAGATGAGCCGAGTTACTTATTCTACTGACTTATTTATTAATCTATTCGTTCTTCCTCATAATTTATATATTTTATAAAAGGCGAATAATAATTTTTTATTCGTCCAATTAAAAGACGAATAAACACCCGTTTTTTTAAATAACTGGTAGCCAAAATCTTAGACATATTATTGTTATATTTTCGAATTTTATGACGCAAAAATACTATCTTGCAACTTGACGTCTTACGAAACATATTGCAATTGAAGTTTCTATTCAGTGAATTCATGTTGCTACGAGGTTACCTTTTGCTACGTATAGATGCTACGAAAATTCTTATAAATATTTCTGCTACTGACACTACTTGCAATGCTACCTGCATAAAAGCTATGAGCATTCGAGAGTCCTAGGTACATATGTATCCACTAAGCTTAAACAGTATAATATACATGTACAAGTGTGTACAGTTGCTTTTGTTTGTATGGTTGTTAGAATAAATAGTGTAGTTAGCTAAAAGGAGGGTTGGTTAAAAACATGATAATATTTCATATGTAGAAATTAATTATATTTGTTAACTAGCGCCTCACCCTCGCTTCGCTCGGGTTAGTCTCTAGATTGCTTCCCCATACAAATTTTCATGCCAATTTTCATCCCCTTAAGAGACGATTTCTAGGATAAAAAATATCCTATATCCTCTCCAAGGTCTCAAACTATCTTCTTACCAAATTTCATCTAAATTGGTACAGTAGATCCAGAGATTACCCCCTACAACGTCACAAACTCACAAGCCCACAATCTCACAAACTACTTCTTTATATTATTAGCATAGATAGATAAATGTAATTTTGACGAATCTTTCTGTTTTCATACATATCTTACCTTATTTTTGGACTGATTAGTTGATTGACTGCGAGAGGATCAGGCCATAGTCCACCAAGCTGGCCAAATGCGTGTTGGGCGAACTTCACATGTACTTTGAAAAGGTGAAAAATATTCGCATATGTAACCTATAGCCTTATCATAAACAATAAACCCACTTTAAAGAGATGGTTTCAATTGAGGAGGACCTTTTATTTAGCAAGTTCTACATAGAACTTTTAACTTTTATAAATTAAAACACGCTTTACTACATTAAAGACATTGGGTTCTTATGAAAGCGTAATGAGTGTCGTTGTATATATATTTTTTTTATTTACTACTTACTTATTACTTGCCTGTGACTCCCATCCTTATATTTCTATAAAAAATTTTTAGATTTATGCGAATATTTTACATTTAAAAAAAAATACTATTTTGTCAGATTGTTTTGCGGTTTTTTTTATTTTTGATCTTGACTTCGGTATATTTTTATTGCTTAGTTAGTTTATATTTTCCTTACTTAGGTAGAAACAACTAAATTAAAATCATTATCAATCTATTACTCCATTCTTGAACGAAGATCCCCAAGAACCACCAGCACCCATTATCCCCATAGCACCTATCCTTAACCGCTGCTCCAACGTGCTGCAAAGCCTAAATTTGATAAACGCGTTTCTACTCTAGGATGTGTCCTAAATCCTTACAAAATACCCCTCGAAAACCAAAACCGTCAAAATCTATGTAGACAGCAATACCATTCCACAGGTGATAATTGTGCATCGCGGCAAAATCAAATGTTAACAATCAACTAAATTGTTAAATGATAAATTTTAGAATGTATAATCTATTATCTTTGCTTGCTATTTAAAAAAAAAAAAAAGTTTCTATCCCTTGCCGCTTGGTGCGTTGTATATTATCTGTTCTCTGTTATCTGTCTCCCGAGAAGTTGATGTGTTATAAAAATCTTATAAAAGGATATCAATAAATATCGAAGAAATCTTGCTCAATTATATTATTTATTACCTAAAATAACATAAATAAACATAAGTTAGAGAATATAAATTGACCTTTTAATCCAAACAAGCAAATAACAGTAAGGAATATATATTGAGGACTCAGTTTCCTCGGAACGGTCGTAAGCTAAACAATTTATGTTACTGCAATGGTTTTATGTTCATAGTAACATTTATTTTACACTAGCATTGCCCGCAGCCCCGCCCGCTTTCGGAGGGCCAAAAACCAAATTCTTAGGTTTTACATATTAGTATACTCTTACATAGCAGTTTTTGTATTTTTTCTCAGAAATGAGATACTTTTCCGCAGTAAAAAGTATCCTATATGTTGACCCGGATAATCAGCTATCACCATACCGAATTTCATCAAAATCCCTCCAGTGGCTTTGCTGTGATGCGGTAACAGACAGACAGACAGACAAAAATTCTAAAAACTATAGATTCGACCTCTGTATGGATAATAATGTTTATTTCAATAAGATTTTCCAAAAAATATTTAATGTACAGATTCGGCTTAGTTACAATTTTATTATATGTATAGATTTATAAATGTCTGATATAGTACATATATCCATGGTAAATTCGAAGAACGTATTTCATGATATAATTGATAACATTATAAATGAGAAAAGTACATTTTGATTTTTTTGTATTGATGAAATGTTTTGCATAGAGAATTGTAGAGAAACAGATCTAGGCTTTCCAGACATAGAAAATATTTTTATTTTTCTGTATATAATGATATAGTTAATTTTGAATTCTTTAAAAATATTTTTAACTGGTAGGTCAACAACAGAATATGGTCATCTCAAACAAATATCTTTTTAATATAGTTATGACTTACACGCTCCCTATGTAGAGTATTTTTATAAGAGGAGATTTTACTAGCACATATTTTACTGTGCTCAAGAAATAATGTACATAAAACTATGTATATACGTATAACGAAATCCACTCCTAGAAATTTTCCAGGATACAGGCATTTAGAAAGATTTCTGAAGTTTCCTCTCAAAAAAACCAATGAAACAGCCAATTATCCAATTACGAAAAAGCCGTGCTTGAAGAAGAATAAATAGAAGTTGGATATATGAAGTTAGGACTTGAGCAAGACGAGAGCTGCAGTAGTATTCTGTAAGAACTTCTTCGTAAAACTAGAGCTGAATCCGTGAACATATCGTTACGAATAACATCAGCCAGACATGTTTCCACTGCGCCACGACGGTCATTTTCATTTTGATTATTTGAAATAGAATTTGTGGTTCCATTCCTTCGATCCAATTAACCTCTAATATACCAAATCTGGTAATCACTAACTTTCTAAACTAGTTACTGGGAGGGTCTAAAAGTTTTATTGTACAAGTATTTCATATATACGTATATAATATGTTTAACTAAAGACTCACCCTCGCTTCGCTTTGGTTCGTACCTAGATATGTTTTAACGGTGAATATACAATAGACTATATATGTGTATATGTACGTATATAGGTACAGAAAAGTAGGTAAGTACTTTAAAATAAAAAATAAAACATCCCTTACTTGAGAAATGATTGATTCCCCATACACTTCTACTACTACTACTACCACTTCCGCTCCCATAAGGGATGATTTCCGAGATAAAATCTTATGTCCTTCCCACGGTTTCAAACTCTCTCAATACAAAATTTCATCTAAATCAATTCAGCGGATTAAACGTGAAAAGGCAACAGACAGAAATACTTTCGCATTTATAATATTAGTATGGATGCAGACATTAGAATAACGGCTAGCTGAACGGCTGTAAATGACGTTGTCCAAAGTTCTAGTACTGAGTCGAGCTAAAAGTATTAGATACTGGTTTTTTTGTAAAAGGCTTTTTTAATAGAACAACAACTTAATAGGAGATTTATTAAACTTAAACATGAATTGGAAAATTGTTTTCACGATTCAATATAAATATTAAATTCCAAAATATCGATTAAATTCCAAAACTAAGTTTGATGGCTGTTTTTAATCATTTACATACACAAATATTTTTACATTACTACATATAAATATTGACAACTAGAAGTTCCCACGTTTCTACGACCAGTGGTTTAGGCTGTGCGTTGATCAAACAGACAGTCAGGACAAAGCTTTTTATATATATACAGTTTTAAATAAAGTACTGAGTGTACTTTTTTATTTTATATTTATTACTTTTCTCAATTTATGTAGCACCTCAATTTATATCGCAGAATATTACTAAGATAAGATATAAAATGCCATTCAAATGGAGTGAGAGAATGAACGCTTGGTTATTGATACAGCTATTATTTTATATTGCGAAGATATTTTTGAAAGCTTTATCAAAGCTTTACCGAATCACCAAAAGCTCAGTTACGTAATACATCAATAAGAGTATGTTAATTTAAATTTAAAGTTAAATTTTAAACTAGCCTTACATAGAGTAACTCAGCTAGATCCATTTTTAGAGTAAGCACTATTTTTTCTGACAAAGTTTAAAATTACGTAGAGCTTTCAAAGTGCACCTATTCTAAGAAACAACCTAGTTATACTAAAATAATATTAAGGAATGAAGATCACAAGCCATACAAAGAGAATTGTTAATACTCGTACGTATAAAAGTTTAACATAGGTACATGAAATTACATAATGATATATATATATATATACTTAAAAGATATTAAATATATAATATTGAAGATATTTTAAATTTACTGAATGTGTAATTTTTCATTCGTATTTTTTTAAACATGGTTTCTTAAAATTAACTTATTTTGTTCTGAAAATATATCAAAGATAATGTTGTCTGTGAAAACTATCAAATACCTAAATAACTTAAAGTAGATAAAAGGACTTTCTTCACAAGCTTTTTCGGTAAATTGGTATAGAAACAGAAGTGTCGTGTTTCAATTTAGTTTAGTGATGAAGACTTCAAAAACTCGTTTGAATTTTTTTATCCGAACCCTAAAAACGGTTTGCTATTAGTAACTGATATTTCTCAGTTAAACTCAGCAGCTGTTGATGCTTCTATGATATTATATTTTTATAGTATAAAACAAAGTCGCTTTCTCTGTCCCTACATCCCTATGTATGCTTAAATCTTTAAAACTTCGCAACGGATTTTGATGCGGTTTTTTTTAATAGAGACAGTGATTCAAGACGAAGGTTTTAGTATACATTGACTAAAATATAACGATATTTGTTGGAGGTGTCGGAAAAAAATAAGACGTCTGGGAGCTTTCAACGAAAACGCTGCCTAAACCCTTTGAGATATAACAAAATAATGTATGGTGGAATTGTGTATCTTATATAGGTCTACAGAAAAGTCCGCGATGGCATATGTCTATCTCTTAAGGATAACATACTATATCCATTTTAATTTAAAACGTACCTAGGGACGAACCCGAGCGAAGCGAGGTTGAGTCGCTAGTTATATTATAAGTTAAAATCATAGGAAGTGAAAAAAAACAGATCTACACAAAAATAGGCAAAGAAACAACAGTTCAGTACTTTTTTCCTCTGCTTTTAACCCGCGACGCAAAAAGAGGAGTGTTATAAGTTTGACGTCGATGACTGTCTGTTTTTCTGTCTGTGTGTATGTGTGTGTGTGTGTGTGTGTGTGTGTGTGTGTGTGTGTGTGTGTATGTCTGTCTGTGGCATCATAGCTCTCAAACGGATGGACCGATTTTGATGCGGTTTTTTTTCATTTAAAAGCCAGTTTTCTTGCGGTGGTTTTTAGCTATGTTTGGTTAATGTCGGTCCAGCAGTGTAAGAGTAACACCTCTTTTCCAAGATTATGTAAGGCATTCTGGCGTATGATTACTCGATTAAGTGTTTCACGCGTGCCAGTGTAATCTTTAAATGATAATAGTTTTTTTTTTATTTTTTATTTATAATGATTGTCAACTGATTTTCTTAAGACGAGCTTACGTGTTACTGATTAGAATGTTTTAGATACAGTTTTTTTATATAGATTAGTAAATTCTAATTCTCGAATATCCAATGATTTTGGCTAAATTTCATATATATGTATATATATATATATATGTATATATATATATATATATACATATAACTTTAAATATATACATATTATAAATATAAACACCCATGACTGGAGTACAAACATTCGTGCTCATTACACAAATGAATGCCCCCAGCGGGACTCGAACCCGCGACCGCTGGCACAATAAGTAAGGTCACTACAAACTGAGCCATACGTGTCGTCATAACTACAACATAAAAATAAAGTGTGGTAAGGTAAAAGTAACATCGATTTAACAATCACTTAAATGTAAATTATTTCAACCTTAGATGGACTACTTTTCGAAAATGTTATAATTAACATAAGAAACATAAATCTTAATTGATTATTGACATACATATTTAAAGTCAGTCAATAAAATAAATTAAACAAAGGAAATAAACAAAATGTTATACGAATTTAAAAATCAGTACCCCTTTTTCTGGGACAGTCGGATAAAAACTTCATCTGGTTCAAAGACAACATACGGACAAAAATATTTTAATAACTATAATATTCTGTATATATACAGTACACGTTTTAAGTGTAATATTAATTATATTTTTAAGTATATTGCAGACATTAGAATTTAAAATTTGAATTTTAAATTGTCTCTATAAGACAATACAATTACGCAAATGAGCACAATATTCATTTCATTCTTATCAAGCTTTTACATGCAACTTTGTTTTGTAGTTAACATATTACGTAAGGTTATATAATATGTAACATCTGGCACAGTAGTTGGGGAATTGATCTGAGTTCCAGAGATGATGAGTTTGAATCCGTTTTAAGCAAATATTTGTATATGTTACTTGAAAAATCTTTATAACAGCAAAATAAATAATTTTCGAGAAAATTCTAAGATTGATTACGTCGAAATTACTATTAAGAGATTGCTTCTTTTGAGACAGGATATAGAAGATAGGACCACGGAGTGACCTTGAATATGAATTCAAGGACAGTCCGTGGTAATATCTGAAATAGTATATTCATATTAAAGCTTTGCTGTAAATCATTCGAAACGTCAGGAGCAAAGAACCAAAACATAACCGCGAAAAACACCGTATAAATACTTTTATTTAATACTAGCATTGCCCGCGGCTCCGCCCACGTTCAGATGACGAAAAACCAAATTTTTAGGTTTTACATATTAGTATACTCCTATATTGCAGTTTTTTTAATTTTTCTCAGAAATGAGATATTTTCCTGCAGTAAAAAGTATCCTATATGTTGACCCGGTTAACCAGCTATCACCATACCAAATTTCATCAAAATCCCTCTAGTGGTTTTTCCGTGATGCGGTAACAGACAGACAGACAGACAAAAATTCTAAACACTATAGATTCGGCCTCTGTATCGATAATAATGTCTATTTCAATAAGATTTTCCAGAACATATTTAATGTACAGATTCGACTTAGTTAGAATTTTGTTATATGTATAGATGTATTAGGTGCTATTTGTTAATCTTATCATTTACCGTAGTTCGATATTTTGCAGTAACATAATGTAAATATTGGCCACTGGCTTTATGTAGGACCATTTATTATAGTATGTGCTACGGACCAAAATGCAGGGTAATATATTCGGGGCAGTGGAGTGGATAGTGTAGTTTAATTTTATTAAAGCTGCCATCTTCACCTGATTTCTCTGTGGTCGAATTGTCATCCCACTGGAGTTTGTGGCTAAAAGGAATAGAGAGTGCACTTGTATTATCAAGCATATTTGTGCACTATCTCTTTGACTTTACTCATCATGACGACACGTTTGGCTCAGTTTATAGTTATATTTGCTGTGCCAGCAGTCGCGGGTTCGAGTCCCGCTGGGGGCTATCATTTGTGGGACACGTACGAATGTTTGTACTTCAGTCATGGGTGTTTATATTTATAATAGTGTAATATTTAAAGTTATATATGTGTAGTGTATCAACTAACTGATATCCATAACACAAGCCTCGTAGCTTACAATGGAATTAGATGGTGCTGTGTGTTAATGTTCCAACATATTATTTATTATTATCTTATTATATTTTTACTAGGAGGATAATATTTCCATAAAACGATATTTATTTTTTATCTACGGTTTTGTATTAAAGTTGTTTATATCTTGATATTGAATGACTGTTTTAATAAGATTAATTTCGATAAATTTTTGAGGTGTTCTAAGTATAGCATGTAACATCCTATCACGTTGACACGTCATACTTTTCCAAAAGTAACATATATACATACGAGTATCTATACATATAATAAAATTGTAACTAAACCGAATCTGTAGATTAAATATTTTTTGGAAAATCTTATTGAAATAAACATTATTATCGATACGTTTTTAGAAAATTTTGCCTGTCTGTCTGTCCGTCCGTCCGTCCGTCTGTCTGTCTGTCTGTCTGTCTATCGCATCACAGAAAAACTACTGGAGGGATTTTGATGAAATTTGGTATAATGATAGCTGGTTATCCGGGTCTACATATAGGATGCCTTTTACCGCGGGAAAATATCTCATTTCTGCGAAAAAATGCAAAAACTGCAATGTAAGAGTACACTAATACTCGTATGTAAAACCTAAGAATTTGGTTTTTGGTCATCTGAACGCGGGCGGAGCCGCGGGCAATGCTAGTACATAAATAAAACTAATACATTTAACGCAGAGAATACATCTTAACTTTGGTAAGTGTTGAGCGAAACCACTTTGCTAGAAGTTCTTTCCCTTGGTAACTATTACTAATTGGACCCTTGTTTCATTTTTCAAACAATTTTAAGCTCTGTTCGTGTGTTTAGTGTTATTTTTGCATGTAATCCTAGTGATGTAATTTAATTAAGAGGCATAATATTCATACAGGATTATTTCTCAACCAATCTATACATATAATAAAATTGTAACTAAGCCAAATCTGTACATTAAAGATTTTTTTTAATTGGTAAATCTTGTTGAAATAGACATTATTATCGATACAGAGGCCGAAACTATAGGTTTAGAATTTTTGTCTGTCTGTTACCGCATCACAGAGAAACCACTGGAGGGACTTTGATGAAATTTGGTATGGTGATAGCTGGTTATCCGGGTCAACATATAGGATACTTTTTACCGCGGGAAAATATCTCATTTCTGAGAAAAAATACAAAAACTGCATATAAGAGTATACTAATATGTATAACGTAAGAATTTGGTTTTTGCGGGCGGAGCCGCGGGCAATGCTATCATTAAATAAACTTTTGAAAGTCTCTGAAGACGGCACTACAAACGTGTAGTAGAATAAATGTTTGTGATTTCTTATTAATGTAATGTGCTTAAGTTTCTTATGTTGGGATGAATTTTTTATATGCCATCCCCCAGTGTTTTAGCAATGTTTTTGCTGTGTAGAACTGAAGTTTGAGCTCAGTGGAGTGACATAGATACTACGTATAGCAGTGGACGTAAGCGAGATGACTAGTCATGATTATGGTGAATATTTATAAGTTCGATTTTGGAGACTAATTATTATCTATTAAATACACCTGTTCCCGAGTAGCACCCTACCCTTCCTTTGCTCGAATGCGTTCCTAGGTACGTTATAATTTTTTTTAGCGGAACACTATTTTTTTCCAAAATAAAAGTAGCGTAAGTTACTCCTTATAACATCAGCTATGTGCCAGTGACAGTTCCATCAAAATTAGTCCATTCGGAGATTAGCCGGAACAAACAGACAAGACATGCAGACAAACATTTTAAAAGTGGTGTTTCTTATAAGTACCGTATATAATTTCATAATATGCATTTAGTAAATCTCTGTTCTATGACATTACAAATAGACACTTCAACTTTATTTATCTGTATAGATACAATTTTATAAAATAAATAAATATGTTGGAACATTAACACACAACACCATCTAGTTCCATGGTAAGCTACGAGGCTTGTGTTATGGATACCAGATTGTTAATACACTACACATAATATATAACTTTAAATATATACATATTATAATATACCCATGACTGAAGTACAAACATTCGTGCTCATCACACAATGAATGCCCCCAGCGGGACTCGAACCCGCGACCGCTGGCACAGCAAGTAGGGTCACTACAAACTGAGCCAAACCTGTCGTCAAAATAATATAGAAATATACATAAATGTATGTAAATACAATTTACTATCCCTGAAAGGAAAGTCACAATCGAATTAAAGTCTAACGAGAGTTGAAGTTAGTTTTAGTAAGTACGCTTTCAGTATATTTAATTTACTTGACTGCGACGATAATGGACAAGGTCCTGGCTGTCCATTAGACTTTTAAGTATTGTTCAGTAATTATTCTATCAATTTTCTTTCATTATCTGTGAGAGTCGTTTGAAAGTATGGAGAAAATGGAGGGTAGAGCAGGTATCTCTTAAATGGGAAACAAGTTGAAAAAGTGTCCAGCTATGTGCTGAAAATAGATGGCGCTGGCGTACGAAAAACTACGAAATGAATTTAGCTGTTGTAGACAGAATGAAGTGTGCTGAGTTCAAAAATTAAATTTTTTTATGACTTTAGTAGCTAATGAAATACCAGTATACGAAACTTACGTAGTCTAAAATAATTTAGTAAATATAACCATCCTTGTTTATTTCTCTATCTTTCTCTAATTACTTTTGGTGCTTCTTTTAAAATTTATCCTACTCAATCAATATTTCCAAGAACGTAGAAATGGTAGAGTCGTGGCTATTTCTGTTTCTATGAAACGATAGTGTCAAATTAAAAATCTAATTTTTTTTCTGTACAGAAATACAAGTCATACTCATCTCCAAGTTTTACAAAGAACTGTAAAAAACACAGTGAAGCATATTTCATTAAATTGAATGTATCGAAGAATAATATTTGTTTCACAATATGTAAATTTCGCTGGGTTTTGGAGCACCATGTGAGAAATACGTGACTAAAATATTATTTCTTAAATAAAATTTACGTATTTTCAGTGTGTTCTTAAGATGTAGCTACATATAAATACTTCAGTTTGAAAATAGCTCATAAATTATGATTTGTAGACACAAGCATTTTTAACCTGTTTTTAAAAAGTAAATTCTTTGTAATTCTCTGATGATTGATCTTGCTTATTGTGAACCGATTTTGATGTTTTTTGAATGAAAAATAGATACGTACCTCGAGGGAGATACTTCTTTTCCATACGAATTGCAAATTTTTTTAAATCTATCATAGTTTTATGACATTATTAAAGGTTTATAAGTAAAATATATCATTAAGAAATTGTCTTTTATAAAAAACATTTAAAATATTGCAACGCTAAATAGAGTAAACCCGCATGCAAAGGCTAGTAATAAATATTCATTATATGTAAAAGGGTTTAAATTCGTGGAGAAGTGTCAAAATGTCGCCACGAGCTTAAATGGATTTAGAGATCATTGTGTCAGAACATTTACAGTGCCTCGGTACATAACAAAGTGAAGATGGAATTTCGAATATAAATTTTAATTCAACCAACTCTCATTTAGGCTTTTATAATTACCATAATTATAAATGTGTTGGGACATTAACACACAGCGCCATCTAGTTCCATGGGAAGTTACGAGGCTTGTGTTATGGATACCAGATAGTTGATGCACTACACATATATAACTTTATATATACATACATATTATAAATATAAATATCCAGTACAAACATTCGTGCTCATCACACAAATAAAAATAAAAAAAATAAA
Source organism: Brenthis daphne (assembly GCA_947093115.1). NCBI lineage: Eukaryota > Metazoa > Arthropoda > Insecta > Lepidoptera > Nymphalidae > Brenthis > Brenthis daphne. The sequence goes on from OX352473.1 coordinate 846,086, forward strand.
AATCTTTATTTGGAACAAATTTACAAAATCAGAACATTGTACGATATGGACTACATTAGTTAAAAACTGTGTTGTAGTCAATAACGCCCACCTCCAAGACATTTAATTAATATTAATACTAGTTCCAATAGCTTACATAGAAGTAGTTATAAAAGGTAGTATAGTTATATTTGCAGACATAGATTCTAGAATTAAATACAATAATATATATAGTATAATGCTGTGTGTGTGTGTGTGTGTGTGTGTGTGTGTGTGTGTGTGTGTGTGTGTGTGTGTGTGTGTGTGTGTGTGTGTGTGTGTGTGTGTGTGTGTGTGTGTGTGTGTGTGTGTGTGTGTGTGTGTGTGTGTGTGTGTGTGTGTGTGTGTGTGTGTGTGTGTGTGTGTGTGTGTGTGTGTGTGTGTGTGTGTGTGTGTGTGTGTGTGTGTGTGCGTGCGTGCGTGCGTGCGTGCGTGCGTGCGTGCGTGCGTGCGTGCGTGCGTGCGTGCGTGCGTGCGTGCGTGCGTGCGTGCGTGCGTGCGTGCGTGCGTGCGTGCGTGCGTGCGTGCGTGCGTGCGTGCGTGCGTGCGTGCGTGCGTGCGTGCGTGCGTGCGTGCGTGCGTGCGTGCGTGCGTGCGTGCGTGCGTGCGTGCGTGCGTGCGTGCGTGCGTGCGTGCGTGCGTGCGTGCGTGCGTGCGTGCGTGCGTGCGTGCGTGCGTGCGTGCGTGCGTGCGTGCGTGCGTGCGTGCGTGCGTGCGTGCGTGCGTGCGTGCGTGCGTGCGTGCGTGCGTGCGTGCGTGCGTGCGTGCGTGCGTGCGTGCGTGCGTGCGTGCGTGCGTGCGTGCGTGCGTGCGTGCGTGCGTGCGTGCGTGCGTGCGTGCGTGCGTGCGTGCGTGCGTGCGTGCGTGCGTGCGTGCGTGCGTGCGTGCGTGCGTGCGTGCGTGCGTGCGTGCGTGCGTGCGTGCGTGCGTGCGTGCGTGCGTGCGTGCGTGCGTGCGTGCGTGCGTGCGTGCGTGCGTGCGTGCGTGCGTGCGTGCGTGCGTGCGTGCGTGCGTGCGTGCGTGCGTGCGTGCGTGCGTGCGTGCGTGCGTGCGTGCGTGCGTGCGTGCGTGCGTGCGTGCGTGCGTGCGTGCGTGCGTGCGTGCGTGCGTGCGTGCGTGCGTGCGTGCGTGCGTGCGTGCGTGCGTGCGTGCGTGCGTGCGTGCGTGCGTGCGTGCGTGCGTGCGTGCGTGCGTGCGTGCGTGCCGTGCGTGCGTGCGTGCGTGCGTGCGTGCGTGCGTGCGTGCGTGCGTGCGTGCGTGCGTGCGTGCGTGCGTGCGTGCGTGCGTGCGTGCGTGCGTGCGTGCGTGCGTGCGTGCGTGAGTGCGTGCGTGCGTGCGTGCGTGCGTGCGTGCGTGCGTGCGTCGAGTGCGTGCGTGCGTGCGTGCGTGCGTGCGTGCGTGCGTGCGTGCGTGCGTGCGTGCGTGCGTGCGTGCGTGCGCGTGCGTGCGTGGCGTGCGTGCGTGCGTGCGTGCGTGCGTGCGTGCGTGCGTGCGTGCGTGCGTGCGTGCGTGCGTGCGTGCGTGCGTGCGTGCGTGCGTGCGTGCGTGCGTGCGTGCGTGCGTGCGTGCGTGCGTGCGTGCGTGCGTGCGTGCGTGCGTGCGTGCGTGCGTGCGTGCGTGCGTGCGTGCGTGCGTGCGTGCGTGCGTGCGTGCGTGCGTGCGTGCGTGCGTGCGTGCGTGCGTGCGTGCGTGCGTGCGTGCGTGCGTGCGTGCGTGCGTGCGTGCGTGCGTGCGTGCGTGCGTGCGTGCGTGCGTGCGTGCGTGCGTGCGTGCGTGCGTGCGTGCGTGAGTGCGTGCGTGCGTGCGTGCGTGCGTGCGTGCGTGCGTGTGTGTGTGTGTGTGTGTGTGTGTGTGTGTGTGTGTGTGTATGAGAGTTGTGACTGCCACTTAAGTAAGTAGATTTTCAGTATCTTCATAGGTAAGATCCTGTAACCAAGCGATAGTTGCACTTTTGCAAACATGTAGTGTCTTAGGAAATATATTGATAATTTTATTTATTCTATTATATATATTTGAAGAAAAATAATAATAGTGTCGTCGACACAAAGCCAATCGACTACGATGGGTTTCACAAACTATATCAGATCTACGTTTATTGTGAATTGTATAGTCCTTGTATGGTGTTTGGTGAATGTTTGCGTAGTATAGTATGTAGAATAAATAGTTTCCTAACCGATAATACCCGTGTGACTTTATATAGCTCATCGGTAGGATACAGCATGGATTTAAATGTCATGGTTTTAAGAATTGTTCTTTGAGCCCTTTCAAGACGAAGTAATTTAGTTTTTCCAGTCCCTCCCCAAGCTGTAATACCATAAGATAATATTGATTGTGCAAGAGCATAATATACATTTTTTAACAATGGGAAATCCATTAAAGGTCTTAGTTTCTTAAACACGAAAATCAATTTACGAAGTTTTGTGTAAGTAGCCGCAATATGCTCTTTCCATGTCAGGGTGTCGTCAACCCATATGCCCAGATATTTAACACAAGTCACAGGAGTAATTTTTTTACAAGTACATTCGACATTTCTCTTACAATTTTGCTCATGAACATGGATGGAAATACGGTCAGACGGGAGAGAGTTTTTATGTGGAGCAAAAGTAATAAAATTAGTTTTTTCAAAATTTAACGTTAAAATATTTAAATTTAGCCAATTATAGACGGAAGATAGTGCACTTTCTGCACGTGTACTCACTTCTGGCCAGCTTTTACCATGAACGAGAAGTATCGTGTCATCAGCATATGAAATTATACTACAGTTTGGAATAGAGAGTTTAGACAATTCATTGACATAGACAAGGAATAGTGTTGGCCCAAGGACACTGCCCTGTGGTACTCCAAAACTTAAACCAACTTCATCACTCACAGTACCATTAATTACCACACACTGAGATCGATCACTAAGATAACTTTTAAATAGATCATTTACTACTCCTCTTATACCAATGTCATTTAATTTAGTCAAAAGATTGGTAATTGAGACCGTGTCAAATGCCTTAGTTAGATCTAAAAATATTCCAATAACTTTGTTTTTACGGTTAAAATTTTGAACGATTGTAGTGGTAAGGTCCAAGATCGCATCTTCAGTTGACTTACCACTTCTAAAGCCATATTGGTTCGGAGCTATAATATTATTAGCGGTTAGATAATTGTTAAGTCTACGGTTTAATAGTTTTTCAAATATTTTAGAGAAAGAGGTTAAAATTGAAATAGGTCTGTAGTTATTAATTTTATTTGCATCTCCGTTTTTATAAATTGGATGAATGAGAGCTTTTTTAAAAACTTTAGGAAAAATGCCTGATTCAATAGATATATTAAAAATATGAACAATCAATGGAATAAGCACGTGTCTAGCTAACTTTATTACAGAAATGGGAATTTCATCCCATCCCGTCGCAGCTGTATTCTTAAGGTTATTTATTACATTTTCTACTTCTGAATGGTCAGTTTTATATAAGGACATGGAAGAAGAGAAATGGGGTACAGGTGAGGAGCAACATGCATTCATTGGGTTTGAATTACCAGAATCTTTAATTTTGGTAGCTAAGGTTTTACTGACACTAGAAAAAGTAATTATTAACATTATTGACTGCGGTAACAGGATCACTTGCCAACATTAATAAGTTAGTAGGTGATTGGGTTGGAGGTTTGAGATGGCTAACATTTTTTATAAGATTCCAAGTCTCTTTGGCGTTATTTTTAGCTTTTAAGAAGTTATTCCGATCATAATCTCTTTTGATTCTTTTAAGAAGATTATTGCAGAAATTTTTATACCTATTATATATTGTGAAACAATTAATATCATCCGGGTTTTTTTTCGATTTTCGAAATAATTTATCGCGATTACGTATACATCGCAAGAGTCCGGGTGTGATCCAGGGTTTGATTATTCTGTTTTTATTAGAAGTTTTTATTTCATGTGAGTTCCTTTTAACAATATCGGAAAACCGACGTAACAAGTTTTAAAGCTGCACGTTCAACATTGTAATCTTGAAGGATACCAGAAAAATTACATTTTTCTAATTCTTCAAGACAAGCCGTTTCATTAAGTCGTTTAGCTGACTTCCTTATGCTATGAAATTTTAATTGAAGATTAAAGTTGACGATTACCGGTGCATGATCAGTAAAATAGGAGTCAAGTACGAGAGTATTGGCAATATGTGTAGATTTTAGGATAACATGGTCGAGGCAACTATTATTTCGAGTAGGCAAGGTATGGGCCGGAAGTAGTCCATGTGACGCGAGAAGGTTTAGATACAAATCGGAATTTGAGTCAGAGTTATTAGTATTTATGTTTATGTTAATGTCACCAATAATCGCTATGTTATCAAAAGTATGAAGCTGCTGTAAATATTTATCTAGAGAAATATTAAATCTATCAATGTTTCTGAAAGACGGTGATCGATAGAGGGCAATAATAGCCAATGAATTTGTGAACTTCAAAATAAGACAATTTGCATCATTAAAAATGGGTTTCTCAACCGTGTGAACTATATTTATGTTAATGTAGACAACCACCCCGTCATTTTGGTGTACGTAGTCAGAAGCATATGAAGTGAAACCTGGTATGACAGGGAGGTTAGGACACTTGCTAAGCCAGCACTCTGATTAAATTATAATATCAATTTGGATATTAACTCTATTTAATAAGGTCAGAAGATGTGTAAAGTTACACCCTAAACTTCTAATGTTCACATGTAAAATGCTAAGCGCTTTTACAGTTTTTGAGTCTAGAAAAGAAGCACAATTGAAAAACAAATGAATGCCCCCAGCGGATCTTGAACCCGCGACCGCTGGCACAGCAAGTAGGGTCACTACAAACTGAGCCAAACGTGTTGTCAAATAATTATAAATATCGTTTTGCTCAAGTGTGTCTCTCAGTATGCTTTAACAACAGACTCTCAATCATTTCTCGATATACCGGGATACAAATCAGTCATATGATGATGTTCTCCCAACCGATTTCGGCCATCACGACCAATCTCACTGAGACTAGGCCAACTTCGCAAGAGATTTTATAGTGCACAAATGTACTACTCGAATCCACAACCTTTATCTGCGGCCGTACATGCTAACCACTAGACACAACATTCACGCACAAATACATACAAAATGATACTAGCGTTGCCCGCGGCTACGCTCGCGTTCAGATGACCAAAAACCAAATTTTAGGTTTTACATATTAGTATATTCTTACATTGCATTTTTTGTATTTTTTCTCAAAAATGAGACATTTTCTTGCGGTAAAAAGTATCTTATATGTTGACCCGGAGAACTAGCTATCACCAAATTTCAAATTTCATCAAAATCCCTCCAGTGGTTTTTCTGTGATGCGGTAACAGACAGACAACAAATCTAAAAACTATAAATTCGGCCTCTGTATCGATAATAATGTCTATATCAATAAGATTTTCCAAATAATATTTAATGTACAGATTCGGCTTAGTTACAATTTTATTATACATATGTATAGATATAAAAAAGGCAGAAAAATCCTTTACCAGGTGAGACAATCATCGCGGAAATATCATTTTATTTTGTTAGACTTTTGAAATAACGATAAAAAGTATCAAGCTGTCATGAACCAAGTAAAGAAGACATTTTATTAAAAAAAACCATTATATCTATACTATAATAAAACTGTAGAGGTCGAATGTCTGTACATAGAATAAAAATGCTTAAAACCGAGTCAGGGGGATGTAAGAAGACAAATAGAACAAATTCAGTTTTTTTTTTAATTTTTTGTTTCTCTGTCTGTTTGTTTGTACGGTCTAATCTACGAATCTATTGCATCGATTTAAATGAAATTTTGCATGGTGGTACCTTATATCCTCGGGCAATATCTTAGGTACTTTTCATCCCGGAAAATTAAATAGTTCCCGGAGGATAATTAAAAAACTATAGTAACTTATACAACTTAGTACACAAAAACTACTAATTAGATTTTAATGAAACTTTATAATATTATAGTTACAATAACAAATAGGCTACTTTTTATCCCGGAAAAATGTACTTTTCTAGAGGCAAACCCGAGGGAAGCGAGGGTGAGCCGCTAGTACAAGAATAAAGCCATGGTTTTTTGCTAATAAGGAATGAAAGTTAATTGCCATAACTAACGCTATTTTGTTGTTAATTTTCCCATATCTGCATACATTATTTACGTAATGACCAATTAACTGGTCTTTTACTCGTCCTTTGACAATGCAGGCAACACGCTATTGTGAATGAGGTTAGATGCGAACAATCTAACGTAAGGTTGTTGTAAGTTTTATGGTAAATAATATTTACAGTTACAGTATAATACAGTTAGTTTTTAGCATAAAGAGTACACTATCATTTTATTTATTTATTTGCAAGATATGCCAACAATACATTGTACCTACATTCTAAATTATTATATTATAAGATTACTTATTCTAGTACAAGCATTAATTATAGGCATACACATTATTAATTACATTTCCGGCTTTAAAACAAAATCATCTATACAAAATTGGCAAATTAGAAGGGTAAGTCGCTAGTATCTTATAATATTAAATGAGCAATTCTAATACACATATAAATTTATTTCGTGTGTCTCGGAAACGGCTCTAACCATTTGGATTAAATTTTGTATATATTTTACCGATTTAGCCGAGCTAAGCTCGGACGCCTATGTGCTTTATTTTAAAAGGGATTATCACCTTATATATATATATATATATAAGGTGATATATATATACATATATATATATATATATATATATATATATATATATATATATATATATATATATAAGGTGATATATATATATATATTAAGAAAGATATAAAATATCGTGTCACTATCGGTTCGTATTTAGAAAAACAGAAACAAATTTATTTATAAATACAATTCCCATGGGAACCGTATATTTTTCCAGAATAAAAGCCTACGTGCTATTCGAGACTATAATCTATCTCTGTACCAAAATTCACCCAGATCCGTTAAGCCATTCTGGCGTGATTGTGTAATAAACATCCAAACATCTAAACCTTCATATTTATAATATTACTAAGAAGTAAGATTCCATGGGAATATAAGTATACCATTTCTTGAATAAACAGAATCTTGATAGTCTTTTTATCATATATGGGTATATTTTGTCGAAGATTAAAGTTATAAATATGATTCTCCCCTTAATTTATCCCGGAAAAAATTGCCTATAAAAACCTCGTCAACCTTTTCTCTCCCGTTAAAATTGGTTTAACAGACAAGAATTGCGGTTATACAAATAACTATGTAAGCTCAATATGAAATATCGATGTAATGCTAATGTATGTATGTATTCACTATTCAGCCCTTTTTTTTAACGTCCCACTGCTGGGCACGGGCCTCCCTCCAATACGAGGGGGATCAGGCCATAGTCCACCACGCTGGCCATGTGCGGGTTGGCGGAATTCACATTTCTTTTTTGAAAACTTGCTAGGTTCTCTCAAACATGCAGGTTTTCTCACGTTATTTTCCTTCCCCGTTAAGACAAGTGGTAATGTTGGAAATGATTCGCACATAAAAATATCAGAGGTGCGAAACCCAGGATTTGAACTCGTTTCACTCGGTTTCCCAAGCGAGCGCGTTACCGCTGGGCTACCACTGCCTTCTCTTTGCTAAATCCTATCAAAATTAACTAAGCACAAACAGACAAAAGAATCGATTTTTTTAATATATGTGTATTTACTTTAAGAAGTACCTAATGAAACTATAATATTTTATAACCTTTGTATAGACAATAAACATAATGCCCTCTATAAAAATAGAAAGCATTAAGTTTTTGCTAATTCAGATTTAGTTTGTATTCAACCCCTTTTTTTTTAACGTTGGGAAATACATTTACGCACGAGGTGTGGGACTCACCGACAAAGCCAGTACTACCCACTACAACCCAACAAAGCCTTCCCCCGTCTTAATGGGGCGTCGCAGGATCGCTTACGCATTTAACTACGACGCCCCGTTGTATTCAACCCCTGTATAGTATATATGAGTGGGGATATAAGAGTGGTACGTGCTCGGACTTTTTGGTGTCTGTGAAGCTTTTTCTTTCAACCTAAATGAGCTTAATAAAAGCTTAATAGAAACTCGCATTTGTATAGTTAATATATAACTACTTAATAAAAATCTATCTATAATTTAAAATCAAATCAAATCAATTAAAAGTAGGCTTAGATAAGATGTTGGGCATTTGAAGTTGTTAGAATTTGGATATGATATATTTACCTATATATTCGTATTCTATAACATAAAGATTCAGTTTGTCATTTTAATGAAAACTATTATATGAGTATGGTAAATTGAGCAAAAATAGGTAACAGTATATAAAAAGTAAATAAAAAAACTGAGCGTGAAGACGATGACAGCTTTATCTATACATATAATAAAATTGTAACTAAGCCGAATCTATACATTAGATATTTTTTGGAAAATCTTATTGAAATAGACATTATTATTGATACAGAGTCCGAACTATAGTTTTTAGAATTTTTGTCTGTTTGTCTGTCCGTCCGTCCGTCTGTTTGTCTGTCAGTTACCGCTTCACGAGAAAACCACTGGACAGATTTTGATGAAATTTGGTATCATGATAGCTGGTTATCCGGGTCAACATATAGGATACTTTTTACCCCGGGAAAATATCTCATTTCTGAGTAAAAATACAAAAACTGCATTATAAGAGTATACTAATATGTAAAACCTAAGAATTTGGTTTTTGGTCATTTGAACGCGGGCGGAGCCGCTGGCAATGCTAGTAAATATATATATATATATATATATATATATATATATATAAATATAAATATATATATATATATATATATATATATATATATATATAAGGACTGCATTCATATTTGAACTTTCAATTCAATGTTTAAAACTTCTATTATTAACTTGATTAAATGCTCGTATTATTTAAAAATTAATATCTTTAATAATCCGTTATATGTAAAGATGTTTTTTTAAGAACCACTAGAATATCGAATCGATGTGAATATTATATACCTAAAACCCTATTTAATTCGTTTAGTAAATAAGGTACTAGTTGTACCTTATATATGACTGTAGCATCGAAGCATATATTTTGATAGGACGGATTCCGTTATAATAAAAGTTCTTTTCTAAGAGAACTTTTTGAAACGCAAGTCGACGAAAACAAATTAAAATAAATAGCGATTTTCATGTAAAAAAATATCTAGGGTCGCTGTAGAGTCTCAAATAGAAGTTAAATTTTTGACATCGAACTACTAAAGGTATCCAATAAAGAGCGCGTTTAACAAAAACAACTAATATTTATATGAATATTTGTCTGGATTTCCAATTTACAGCACTTATTATTATTATATATTTACATACATATGTATATTCATAAATATCGTCATATTGACCCGAATCTAAATTCATACAGTGTGTCATCCAATTTTCGTCCAATCAAAGAACATTCACCGGTCACTTGAGTTTGAAGACCGTTTGACCTACACTGATATTTCAAATGGAACTAGGGCACGAATACGTTGCAATTTTAGATACATAATGAGTTAAACTAACAAAAATTTAAAAGTTTGCTTTGAAAATCTAATCTATATTAATATTATAAATGTGAAAGTTTGTGAGTATGGATGTTTGTTACTCTTTTACGCCAGAACAGCTAAACGGATCTGGATGAAATTTGGCACATAGATAGATTATAGTCTGGAATAATACATAGTTTACTTTTTATCCCGGAAAAATGTACGGTTCCCATGGAATAGGTTCTTTTTTTTCCTGAAGGCGAACCCGAGCGAAGCGAGGGTGAGCCGTTAGGTTTAGTTTAAGTGCTTATAAAAGTTTTAAAGGAAAAGTAGTATTGGAAATGGGCTATCGTAAGTAAATGGTGCAGCGCATTATTTTTTGAATCACTATGTTAGTCTTTGTTTGTTTTATATATAACTAGCATTGCCCGCGGCTCCGCCCGCGTTCAGATGACCAAAAACCAAATTCTCAAGTTTTACATATTAGTATACTCTTACATTGCAGGTTTTGTATTTTTTCTCAGGAATGAGATATTTTCCCGCGGTAAAAAGTATCCTATATGTTGACCCGGATAACCAGCTACCATATACCGAATTTCATCAAAATCCCTCCAGTGGTTTTTCCGTGATGCGGTAACAGACAGACAGACAGACAGACAGACAGACAGACAGACAGACAGACAGACAGACAGACAGACAGACAGACAGACAGACAGACAAAAATTCTAAAAACTATAAGTACGGCCTCTATATCGATAATAATGTCTATTGCAATAAGATTTTCCAAAAAATATTTAATGTATAGATTCGGCTTATTTAGAATTTTATTATATGTATAGATTATATACGTGCATAAGGTAGGTACATAACACTAACAAGTTACAATAACTTGTTACGTAGTACATTATCTACACATATAATAAAATTCTAACTACGTCAAATTTGTACATTTGGAGATGGAATATTTTTTTGTAAAATCTTATTAAAATAGTCTTTATTATTATACAGAGTCGTACCGTATCGATCCTGAATCCAATTACTAAGAAGTATAACAACAGACTCGTACAGTGCAAATAATATTCTTTGATATACTCAACTATAACAAATTCAAATTAAATTTAGCAATATCTATATACAAATAGGCAAAGAAAAAAGAGTTGAGTACCTTTTGTTCTGCTTTATTTGTTTACTGATTTTCATTTTTGTTTAGCAGCTATTAGCAAGCTTTAGTCTTATCAATGAAAATATAATGGAAACAGTTGTTCTTTATATAGATAGGTAAATTCTTTATAATATGTATACATTTAAAGATATATATGTGTAGTGTATCAACTATCTGGTATCCATAGCACAAGCCTCGTAGCTTACCATGGAACTAGATGGTGTTGTGTGTTAATGTCCTAACATATTTATTTATTCCTATCTCTTCCTCGAATTTTCGAATAATGGTCAAATTACGATTACTGGACGAACACAAATTCTAACTACGTCAAAAATTTTTAAATTGAAAACTACGATTGAAGCAACGGATGTTATAAACAGACAAGCAAACGGAAGTTAGGGGTTGTTGCGGCTTTTTGGCATCTAACATATTATTTAAAATGAAACGGTGATTACTCGATGTAATTTTTTTCCTTATCGTTTGATCTTACAAATGATTCGATCTCTATATTTTCTGAATCTACTCACTTAACTGCTATTAATTAAGCTGAAAAGTTTGTGTGTTTGTTTGTACCCTCTATTCTCTGAATATCGGATCATACTAGTAGGCTAAAAAAACTTTTTTGTTATTGAGGATGATTATAATAGGCTCTAACATCACGCTATGGTCCTGAACAGCCAAGGAAAGAATACATAAAGTATTCATGCTAAAATGTAAAAAAATAAATTGCAGAAATAACAAACACTACATATCTTTCACTAACTCAGAAACCATATTGATACTATGATTAAAATCGACTTTGACAAGTATAGAATTAAATTATATGTATATGTACAGGATCATTTTTTATTAACTGAAAACTTTTTGGGAATATACTATTTACATCATAACAACAACATCTGTAACAAGAAAAAATAATATTTCTTAAATTTTTATTTTCATAAGAAACTAAAAATATTTTTATTGCACCTTCAAACCTTTAAAGTTCTAGCATATGGTCAAGTTTAAATGAGTAAGCGCGGCTTCCTACACCCCTCCACTCCTCCCCCTCCACCGGACACGCACTTTCTTTTGCTAATGCTGGACTATTACCGTTGAGAAGGTGAAATAAAAATATTTTTATTTTTGTTGAATTTAAGATATATATTTTTTTTCTTACAGATTTTCTTGTTATGTTGTAAATAGTTTATTCCCAGAAGGTTATCAGTAAATTAAAAATGACCCTGTATATGACATCGAATTTCGTTGCAAATGAAATTATAAAACATAACTTCACCCAAAATAAAGGCAATAATAATACAGCCATGAATCCACAACAATGGACCGCCTTCTCTTGAATCAACAATACGCAAGTTAACAGTACACAATCACGGTGGAACAATAGGCGAAATTGAGATGAATATATTACTTTATTTGAATTGCGTCGCTAGTTTATTTCAACGGCTTGCCTTCGATGTTATATTATTTTACTTATAAAATATATACTATACTAGCGGCTCAATCTCAATTCGCTCGGATTCGATCCAAATTAGGTACGTTTTAAAGTTTAGTATAGATTTCTCAAAGATGAAATATTTTCTCGTAGTAAAAAGTATCTTATATGTTGATAAGGATAACCAGCTATCACCATACCAAATTTCATCAAAATCTGTCCAGTAGTTTTCTCGTGATGCGGTAACAGACAGACAAAAATTCTAATAACTATAGATTCGGCCTCTGTATCGATAATAATGACTATTTCAATAAGATTTTCCAAAAAATATTTAATGTACAGATTCGGCTTAGTTACAATTTTATTATATGTATAGACATAATATATACAGAAAAAATGTATATAAAGCTTTAGCAAAAATCTGTTTGTTTAATACTTTCTTAGAATTACGCGAACATTTTACATTTTAAATGAAAGCATCTTTACGAACCTTGTAGCGGTTTTATTTTTTATTTTGATTCTCGACGTTTCGAATGCTTTACAGATAATTTTGTCTCGGTTTAAATTAAATAAACAAAACAAAATCTGAAACAACAGCTTCATTTAAAAGATCTGTTTGTTTGTTTGTTTGTTTGTTTGTTTGTTTGTTTGTTTGTTTGTTTGTTTGTTTGTTTGTTTGTTTGTTTGTTTGTTTGTTTGTTTGTGGGATTTAACCCGTGAATAGACGATCTACTTTACTTACGAAAGACTTCGTAAGAGTCTTGTAGTTATAGAATGCTTAGAAGCATTCTTTCACTACAGACGTTACTTTATTTACGAGTACAACCATACTAATAGGCTACAAAAAATCCAATAACAAAGGCCTTTTTATTAACGTATGCGAGTGTAGTGGCGTGTGAAAATTAGTCTATGTATGTATTTCCCTATGGACTCTAAAACGGCTGGAGCGATTTTGATGAAATTTTCAGGCAATCTTCAGATTAGTCCAGCGGGTGATCCTCTGAGTTTTGTAGCGATCGGATCAACAAAAAGGTTTATATTCGTTTGAACGCGGTCGGAGCCGCGGGCAGTGCTAGTATTTTATATTAGTAGATAAGATTAGTAGGTTATATTTAAACGAAAATCGCACACGCAATTAAAAATGTCATATAACTAATATTATAAATACAAAAGTTTGTAAGTGTGTCTGTCTGTTACTTCTTCATGTTGCAACGTCTGAACGGATTTTAGTGAAATTCGGAATGGATCCGGCTAAAAGGCAGTGCTAGCCACTAAAACCCAAGACAACCTCCCCCGTTTTATGGGACGTCGCAGGATCACTTAGGCGTTCAACCACGATGCTCAAAGGGCTGCCTGCCGAGGCATACCACAACATCCATAGGCTTGCTCCGACTGTCCACTCAGTTATTAGAGAAGTACCAGGAGCAATCCGCATGGTACACCACCCTCTTTCCAGTGTGTTTCTTGGCTAAGCGACAGGCATATAAAAATGTTTAAAGTTAAAAAATATTGTAATGTAATTGGCGCAATTTTCATTTTGTTAATTGTGGGTAGGCTGTCTGTAACAACTATACCTTCAAGACATGCATCACCTCAGTCTCTCCCGTGACCATGGATGCTGTAAAGCATTCGAAACGTCGGGAACCAAAAATCAAAATAAATCCGCGAAATAATCCGAAAAGATAGTTTTATTTAAAAATGTCAAACATTCGCGTAAATCTAAGAAAGTATCATCATCATGTATATATTTTTACCGACGTACCACGCGAGCGGAGCAGGGTGTGAAAATTAAATGAAAAAATTATCCAACAACAAAAAACATACATTATGGATGGTAAAGCAGTATAAGCTAATTTTATGAATATAGACGTCATAACGTATTTTATTACTCTGACACGTAAATAATACATATAAGCCGCCAAATCTCTTCCAAAGGATAATAAAGACAAGATTGTGGCTTTTTATTAGTCTTTGATTATTTACTATAGTGTTATTACTGCCTCGCTAGTTAATCAGCTAGCATTTATTGAATTGAATTGTATTGAAATAGACATTATTATCGATATAGATGCCGAATCTATAGTTTTTAGAATTTTTGTCTGTCTATCTGTCTGTTACCGCATCACAGAAAAACCACTGGAGAGATTTCGATGAAATTTGGTATGGTGATAGCTGGTTATCCGGGTCAACATATAGGATACTTTTTACCGCGGGAAAATGTCTCATTTCTGAGAAAAAATACAAAAACTGCAATGTAAGAGTATACTAATATGTAAAACCTAGGAATTTGGTTTTTGGTCATCTGAACGCGGGCGGAGCCGCGGGCAATGCTAGTAAGATTATAAGAGCTTTTATAAAATTAAAATATATACATGTATCAATGTCACAACAGTTGTCAAAGACAAAATCGATAATTCATAATTAGACTATAGACCCATAACCCGTTTTATATAAACTCTTCATAAAATATTCAGTGTAGCGATAACTAGATCATACCACTTTCCGAAATTAGCCAAATATTGTGAAGTTAGCTTTCAGGAAAATTAGAAATAAATTATTAAATCAATTTTGTAAAGAGTTTACAAACAAAGAGTTTTATTAAGTAATCATTTAATTAACACAAAAATGGAGAAATATAAACTCAGATGACATGGAATAAGAAACAACTTAATGCTTGAAACGATATATATACAGTGCAGTAATAAGTGGAAGGCAAAGTGGGGGTAAAACTTAGAGAAGTTTAGGATTACACAAACCAACATATATTCAGTTACAAAAGTCAATAGTTGTAGATAGATGCTCTATATGTACATACATCGATTCCTAAACCCACTATCCCATCAACATCATTATCCCCATACCCATATCTGTCAGGGCCCCCGACAGATTTGGCAGATGCCCGTCTTCAGCACCAAAATACCAGCGAAAGTTGAGACAACACAAAAATAATAATAATACTTAAAAAGTGTCAGTGACAAAGGTCCGAGAATCTATCGATAAGTGTATCTGACATATTGACATTTGAAAATGTGCTAGAAGTATGTATCTTCATGAAATTGGCATTACTATGTGGCTGTTCTGCGAAGGTTCTCGCATTAAGTAGAAGATCTCACGGAACCGAATTCAGGGGTACTTGTCGCATATTATATTTCTGTCTCTTCAAAAATCTGTTTAGGTCATAACCCGTTTGTCCTGGCATCAATGTTTTCCTTACATTTGTATGAACCAGTAAATCATATCGCTAAAGATCGCTGCTGCCACGTAGCTTATCGTGCCCTAATTTAGAGGACGACAATGGCCGCTCAAATCTAGCCTCGATACTACTTATAAACAAATCTGTGTTCTATCACAGAAGTAAGATACTACTGCGTTCTCTGCTACAAGAAATACTTGATATTAATTATAAAATCTACATCTTCGTGTGCGTCTGTCTGTGGCATCGTATCTCCCGAATGGATGAACCGATTTTGATTTTGTTTTTTTTTTGTTTTAAACGTGAATTAGTCGGAGTGTTCTTAGCTATGTTTGACGAAAATCGGTCCAAGATGGTCGGGGTTTATTTAAATTTTTAATTTAAATATATATATATATATATATATATATATATATATATATATATATATATGTGTATATATATATATATATATTTGATTTAGAAAATAATAAAAGAAACTTCAAGATCTGTTGAGTAATAAAGCTTCTCTGCTAAATAAGTAATAAAATACTAACAAAGTGTTTTCTCAACAAAAGTAAAATGGAAACTGGGGAAGTTTGAGCATACGAATGTATGTTTTATGGGTAAAGTAATATCGTGTAGTTACTCAGGGCGCTTGTTGTTTATGAATCAAATAAATTTTGTTAATTTTCTTCTCTGATTGTATAGAGAAGTAATTAAAAAGGTTTTATATATTGAAATTTAAATTAAAAAATAAGAAAATATGAAAAGGTGGGTAAATGAATAAATAGAATAGTATATGAGTGTAGCTCTTGAGGTCTCTTGAGGTCAAAAGGAGTTATGGTATTTTCGGTGAAAAAACTCTCAGTAGCAGTAATTGATTGAGAACTTTGTCGTATTACTTTTAGCTTGAATTGTTCAGTTTTTTTTTCAATTTAACATTACGTAAACTTCTATTGAATAAAATTGATTAAAAACGAAAAAAACTTAAGACTTATCAAACCACCGACAAATTAAATTTATAAAGAATGAATATTAAAATAATAAATAAATATATTGGGACATTAGCACACAGCGCCATCCAGTTCCATGGTAAGCTACGAGGCTTGTGTTATGGATACTAGATAGTTGATACACTACACATCACGCAAAATAGGCGCGCAGACGTCGAGTTGCGGAAACAAGCCCGTTTTATACCATACCATACACTACACATATATAACTTTAAATACATACATATTATAAATATAAACACATATGACTGGCATCAAAAAGCATAACGCCGATTACGTTAAGTACATTTTCTTGTAGGTTGTTTGTAAAAGGTATTTTATTACACCTAGTTTTAATTAAATCATTTCAGACCAAAAGCCATCAATGTCAATAACAAAGTGTTAATGAAATTATAAATAACACTGTTTAATGTACTTTCGTTATTTATGATTGCTAAAGAATTTGTATTCAGCCCTTTTTAACGTCCCACTGCTGGGCACGAGCCTCCCTTCAGTATGAGGGGGATCAGGCCATAGTCCACCACGCTGGCCAAGTGCGGGTTGGCGGACTTCACATGTCTTTCGAAAAATTGCTAGATTCTCTCAGACATGCAGGTTTCCTCACGATGTTTTTCCTTCACCGTAAGGCAAGTGGTAATCATGTTATATATGATTCGCACATGAAAATGTCAGAGGTGCGAGACCAGGATTTGAACCCGCTTCACTCGATATTCCAAGCGAGCGCTTTACCACTGGGCTACCACTGCCTATATGCTGCTAAAGTATAAAGTATAAGAATAGCGAGTTCTTTTTTAATTGAAAATATGGCTTCTCTTTTTTGCTTCATTTCTTTTTATCTTGAGACCAACTTACTGCAGCTTTAGCGCTCACTACGTATTTAGTAATTAACAAACTTGGTACAAACTAAGCACATTACACCTAATATTTTTTTTAGATTTACGCGAATATTTGACATTTTAAATTTAACTATCTTTTCGGATTAATTCGCGGATTTATTTTGATTTATGGTTCCCGACGTTTCGAATGCTTTACAGCAATCATGGTCACGGGAGAGACTGACTGAGTCTCTATATAAATACTATTTATATTCAGCCAACCTATATGCTAAATTTTGTACATTCAATATATTTACATCTCACACGCTTATATATGTACATTTATAATAATATAATCATCATTAATATATTTGTATTGTCATACCTGCTTGTTACTTGTTCTGGACTTGATATTTATGGTGTATCTGAAACAAAGAAACAATTTCAAGTAAGTTTTAGCCCCTTTGCTTTATATCTAAAGAAATAATGGTGGACCAACTTATTATGAAATATAAAACTTTCTTAATAAGATTATAAAAAGGCTTTTTCTTTTACATCCTTTTAGTGATGATTTATGTTTTGCTCTAATTACTGAAACAAAGTATTATATTATGATTATTCTTGTATCTTATAACATTAGATGTGCAATACTTGTATATAATGAAACCGAGCATAGCGAGGGGGAGTCGCTAGTATTAATATATTATCATACTAGCAGAATCCGCAGCTTTGCTCGCGCTAAAACTCCAAAAAATCTCTATAAAGGTGGTTTCATACAAACTTTCATCCCTTATTTTACCCCCTTATGGGATGAATTTCGATAAATGCTAAAACCCGTATTTATTAAGTTTTATTGAAGAGCATTAATACCAAGTTTCAAGTGATTTCGATCATAAATATTTTTGGTTTGTATTCTTGGTTTGTATTATGAAGTGTTTTCCCATGGTAATGAGATAATCTCCCGCGGCAAAAAGTATGTCACTCTCAAGCACTCCAATTATCTCCACACAAAAAAATCACGCCAATCCGTCACTCCGTTTCGACGTGAAAGAAGGACAAACAAACAAACAGACACTTTCACATTTATAATATTAGTATGGATTTACATAGGAACAAAATAAAGAGTTTTGAACTTTTCGATTTTCCATCTGTGTTTTTGGATTATCTCTGTTTTTTGAAGTTATACTTCTATGGGGACGTTTGCAAAAAATTACGAGGCTAAAATTTTTAGGATGCGCGCGACCGACAGCCAAAAAGCCAATACCGACAGCCAAAACACGACATGATATGAAGTTAGCTGATAACTTTTTGTTGCCATGGTAACCGTTGTTATTGTCTGACAAAAAATATATAATATTACAAGCAGAAACTATAAAAGAACTCCAAAAAGGTAGGTTCCATACACACTTTCATCCCCTATTTTACCCCCTTATGGGATGAAATTCGAAAAATGCTAAATTATGTAATTATTTAATTGTATCGAAGAGCATTTATACCAAGTTTCAAGTAATTCTGATCATAAATATTTGTTTGAGTTGTATCATAACGTGTTTACCCGTGGGAATAAGATAATCTCCCGCGGTAAAAAGTAGAAAGTTCGTGTCGACGTGAAAGAAAGACAACAAACACACACACTTTCACATTTATAATACTAGTATGGATATTAGAAGCTCGCCCATGTACTAAATAATCAAAAGACCATGTTGTGTACATACCTATATTTTTTCATATATTTTTTTACCAACAAAAACTATCTTGCAAGGCTGCTGCTGTATCACCTTTTTGGCTATATTGATTTATCTTTCCTATCTATATTATCTTGTGGATAATCTATGAAAATCCTGTTATTACGCGAGTGGAGGAAAAAAGAGGCCGTAATATTGGAAGAAAATATTTGGTATTATACAATATTTTCTTTACAGGGCAGACGGGGAAGCTGTAAGTCGTCTCATCCTTCTCTGTTTCTCTGACAACAAAAGATGGGAATAATTTCGAAGCATTTTATAATAAGTACTAGCGACTCACCCTCGCTCCACTCGGGTTTATCCTTACTTACTATTTAACGTTTCGTATAGATTTCTTAGAGATGAGATATTTTCCCGCAGTAAAAAGTATTCTATATGTTGGCCCGGATAATCTGCTATTATCATACCAAAATTTCATCAAAACCTGTCCAGTGGTTTTCTCGTGATGCAGCCACAGATAGACGGACAGACAGATAAAAATTCTAAAACCCATAGATTCCGCCTCTGTATGGATAATAATGACTATTTCAATACGATTTTCCAAAAAAATATTTAATGTACAGATTCGACTTAGTTAAATGAATGAAAAGAAATGAAGTAACTAAACTAAAATAAAAACAATACTTTTTTAAGATCTTAGATAAGTTACTTGTGGGAGTTAGTTTTTTAAAAAACAGTTACTTATGATATTCGATAAAAAGTTAATCACTAACTATATCTACTTTATAGTTACTCCAATTTATGTTTTCTAGTACATTAATAGAGGGCTTTATCGCAGTTTCTTACTCTGCAAAAGTAATTTAATTAAAAGTTATTTTAATACTTTGCCATTAACTTTGTTAGTGGGATGTTTTGTTTGAATTGTATTTTTATTTCTTTTGTCTTTTTACTTATAATATACTAGCCAATTATCCTCGCTGCACTTGGGTGCGTCCCTAAGCTTGAATGGCTTAGGAAAGCATAAAAGAAAAACGTCCAAAGAAAAAAAAATGTTGTGCCAGGACCCTTCACAGCATCCCCCTCTCTGACAGCTGAGTGGACCATTGGGAGCAAACTCTTGGTTGCGTGGTCTGCTTCGGCAGACCTGCCGGCGGAGCGACGTGGTTGAGTGCGTAAGCGCTCATGCGACGCCCCATTAAGACAGGGGAAGTTCAGTTGGGTTTTAGTGGGTAATACTGGCATTTTTTCCCTTTATAAATGATTTACATCTATAGATACATTAAAATTTAATGAAGCAGTATCTGTGCTTTTAATATTTTTTGGAAATTTTAATTGAAATACACATTATTATCGCTAACAGAGGCCGAACCTATGACCAGTTTAAAGAATTTTTGTGTGTCTGTCTGGCTGTGACCGCATCACAAAAAAATCACTAGAGGGATTTTGAAGAAATTTGGTATGGTAATAGCTGGTTCTCCGTGTCAACTAATATACTAATACGAGTATACTAAAATATAAAACCTAAGAATTTGGTTTTGGTCATATTAACGCGGGCGGAGCCGCGGGCATTGCTAGTGACATATAAGTTAAATGTAACGTTATAATAAATGAACATTGAATATAAATTTATTTTTGATATTAGATATTTTCAAGTCATATTTTAATCATATACCTAATTTACTACTTCTAGACCAAAAAAATCACGAGTTGCTTTAGCGATTTCTTTTTAATATTACTTCCCTAAGCCCCTAAAAGATTTTGAAGCATTTTGTTAAAGTTAATTTAGCTTTTTTAACTATTATATATAGTTTTAGATCTCACTATCCATTTTCACTACAAAGTTTTATTCACTAAAGAACACTTTGTGAAACAAAAAATATTATTGATAAAAAGTAGTTAAATAAGCATTCTCGATGACCATATTGGCAAAACAATTAAATTTCTTCTCCGAAGAAATAATATTTCCTAACATAAAAGTAGTGAGAAAACGTACCCAGAATATATTATCTTTGTTTGTGACTCATTTTGAAGGGTTTGTACAGATGTAGAGATTTTAGGGTTCCGTCAACATTAGAATATGTGCTGAATATTTATGATAGAAAATTACATGTCCCTCAGCTAACACTATAGGTTTGAATTGTAAATTTTGTATGTTTGCTATATTAAACGTATAGACAGATTACAAAAAAAATACGGGAAATGAAAGAATTATGAATAATACTGTCTTGCATCGGCAGTGTGAACTGGATAAATGATAAGGGGTTCTGACCATTTTTACAGTTCATCTATCTATGTACATTGCCAAATGCTGTCGAAAATACTTAAATGTTATAATTAACGATTCAAAAATACTCATAAAGGTCTATTATATATAATACTAGCAGAACCCGCGGCTTCGCTCGCGCTAAAACTACAAAAAAATCTCTAAAAAGATAGCTTCATACAAACTTTCATCCCCTATTTTACCCCCATATAGGATGAATTTCGAAAAATGCTAAAACACATATTTATTTAATGTTATTGAAGAGCATGAATACCAAATTTCAAGTGATTTCGATCATAAATATTTTTTTAAATTGTATTATAAAGTAACCTATGTCACTCTCCAGCCCTCCAACTATCTCCACACAAGAAAATCACGTCAATCCGTCACTCCGTTTTGACGTGAAAGAATGACAAACAAACAAACAAACAAACAAACAAACACATTTTCACATTTGTAATATTAAAGTATGGATATACTCTTAATTTTGATTATAAGGAACGTGGGGCTTTGACAAGATGTGATCCTATAATCGGTGAAGAATAGAAGTTTTAAAAATGGTGTTTAAATGATAAATCGTTAAATCATAGAATTTACTTGTGTCTGTGCGTACACTCTGGCACTATAATATCTCCTGTGCATCTGGCTAGTCTCAATGAAATTGGCTGCCGTTGTCGAAATCGGCCTCGAGGAGGTTTATTATATTTTCTTAGACATAATAATCTATTTCTCAATGATTGTAGTACATCTTACCTAAACCCCCTAAAATTTGAATATATTTATTTCGAATTGTTGAAAAATTCATTCAAAATCTATACATATAATAAAATTGTAACTTAGCCAAATCTGTACATTAAATATTTTTTGGAAAATCTTATTGAAATAGACATTATTAGCGATATTGATGTCGAATCTATACTTTTTAGAATTTTGGTCTGTCCGTCCGTCTGTCTGTTACCGCATCACAGAAAAACCACTGGATGGATTTTGATGAAATTTTGTATGGTCGTAGCTGGTAATCCGGGTCAACATATACAATGCTTTTTACTGCGGAAAAATATCTCATTTCTGGGAAAATATACATAAACCGCATTGTAAGAGTATATTAATATGTAAAACCTAAGAATTTGGTTTTTGGTCATCTGAACGCGGGCGGAGCCGCGGGCAATGCTAGTGTATGTATATTTCATAACAAATCAGGTCAGGATCAAAGCTATTCTGAGCAAAATGCCACTTTATTACCTTACGACAGTCGGACACGGACGTTGTCTTATAAATTACTGTTGATTTTATAACTCTTATGAATTCTGAAATTTTCTATTTTTTATTATAAAAACGTGAATTTGAACAGTAAACTATATATAAATAGGCAAATACAAAACAATTTTGTACATATTTCAACTCTGTTTGTAGTTTTGTAGTAGCTATTGACGAGGTTTAGTGTTATCAATACAAAAACTGGTTATATTAATTTAACAGTTAGTTTTATTTACATAGATAGATAAATGCTATTCATATTTATGTTTATATATTTTTCTTTTTCTTTCCTTTGATGGCTAGTTTTTATTTCGGAAAAGAATAGGAATTTCGCGTAAGTTGGATAATTAGACATTCGTGGAGGGAAAGACGATTTCGGTAATATGCAAGCGAAGCCTCGAACAAAAGTTACCATGTTAAATAAATAATAAAGTTAATCTAATATATTTAAACGAGCAATTCTTGTATATATATAAGCGGCCAAGGCGCAAGTTTGACAACCACAGGTGTCTGGGTTCGTATCCGGGTCAGATACAAAGTTTTTACTTTTGTTTTTTTTTATATATATTCAATTTTTTTGTAGTATTTTATGTATCTTTAGGCCAAAAACTCCGAGCGAAGCTCGGTCGTCCAGATACTATGTATAAAATAACGTATTATTGTACAAAATTCACTTTCGAAGGTGATTTGAAGTATAAAAGTAAGAACTAGTTGGTATTCGCCTCAGGATAGAGCAGTGACAAACTGCGTAATACATCAACACCTAAATTAATTACACTGTTCCCCCGATTTATGGGTCACGTAAAGCATTCACACGAAAAAGGTTTATTTTTCCTGGAAGAAATATAGGGCTTGATATTCAATTTAAATCACTATGTATATGTAGATTGCTAAATTATATTGATATACTAGCAGTACCCGCGGCTACGCCCGCGTTCAATTTACCAAAAAAAACTCTTTGGCTTTATGTATATTTATATATATTAATATATATATATATATATATATATATATATATATATATATATATATATATATATATATATATATATATATACTATTTATTGTTCATACAAAAATACTAAAATTGCGATTAAAAATGGGGAGAGGAGGTAGGAGGGTGAAAAAACCTTTACAACGTATTCTCATACCTACCAAATATATATGTATATACAAAAAAATCATTAAAACCAGACGAGCCGTTTCGGAGGAATACACCACAAACACCGTGACACGAGTCGATACGATATTTATATATTGAATTTTTCTCTGGCAATAATGATAATGGTCAAATTTCGACCACTAGGCACTGCTAGTATACTACTAATCTATCTGTACATATAATAAAATTGTATCTAAGCCGAATCTGTACATTAGATATTTTTTGGAAAATCTTCTTGAAATAGATATTATTATCGATAAAGAGGCCGAATTTATAGTTTTTAGAATGTTTGTCTGTCTGTCTGTTACCGCATCACAGAAAAACCACGGGAGGGATTTTGTTGAAATTTGATATGGTGATAGCTGGTTTTCCGGGTCAACATATAGGATACTTTTTACCGCGCGAAAATATCTCATTTCTGAGAAAAAATACAAAAACTGCATTGTAAGAGTATTCTAATATGTAAAACCTAAGTATTTAGTTTTTGGTCATCTGAACGCGGGCGGAGCCGTGGGCAATGCTAGTAAATAAATAAAAATCTTTATTCGGTATCTCAAAAATTTAACAATAGCTGATAAGTGATTGGGACCTCCTTTTAAGCACATAAGCACTTGTGTTAGGAGAAACCGCTCTTCCATCAATATATAAACATACACATATGTATGTACAAATTGTATGTTTATATTATATGTAGGTATTTTGTGTACATTCCTTGTTCAAATATTATTTCTACGATGTTTTAAGTAAATTAATGCCGTTCCAAATGTTTATCAAAATCTATTAGGCGACACCCTTGTAATCAAATACGGTGAATTTTTATGGTGACGCGGGTCAGGCCCCGTGGGCGGGGGTTTAAAGTAGACCGACAGAAATGGGTCAACTGTATGGTATTTTACGAACGAATTCTCTTTTTTCTTTAAATTGATTGTAGATATTTGATTTTATACTTACTGGGGATTTTGTACTTACACATTTTGGTTTATAATGTACCCAACTTTTGAATTAGTCGTTGGACTTGCAGTTATCATACTGATTTTGACGACACGTTTGGCTCAGTTTGTGTGTGCCAGCGGTCGAGGGTTCGAGTCCCGTTGGGAGCAATCATTTATGTGACAAGCACGGATTTTTGTACTCCAGTCATGGGTGTTTATATTTATAATATGTATGTTTTTAAAGTTATATACCTACATATGTGTAGTGTATCAACTATCTGGTATCCATAACACAAGCCTCGTAGCTTACCATGGAACTAGATGGTGCTGTGTGTTAAACGTTATGTAAATGTTCCAACATATTTATTTATTATAATTTATTTAAGGATAGAATAGATTTATGGATAATCGGAATGTACGCCTTCACAATCTTGTCATAAATGTTTTATTATCTTTTGATCGTCCTGCGTTGAACAAATAACTATATAGATAGTTTATGAAGTTTTCTCTGCTCAAAGATATATAGGAAGCCTGCAACTTTCCTCAATAAAAGGACTATAAAATGTAAAAAGTTTTTTCAAAACACCTAATCAGAAACCAAAAAAATCCAAATACACGCCTATGTGGACCTAATTTTTTTTCACTCCTCAGTTACAGGTGTGAAGTACCAACCAAATTATTTTATTTTTAATTAATATAAGTTCACAACTGGCTAACGATTTACACGAGACACCTATCTACTATATTTCACCAATATAGCTCTAATAGCATTCGAATGAAATGACTCTGACGTACGGACAGACGGATATGACGAAATTATAAGGATTCCGTTTTGACTTATTGGCTGTGGAAGTTTACTTTTAGCTTAGCTTTACTTATTAATATATATTTTATGTATATATTCAGATTATCGAAATTAGATAAATAATATTAGATAAGTTTTCACGTATTTAGAATTTTCATTTAAGAGAACTTGTTGTTGGATAAAAAAAAATTAACATATATTTTCGACGGTAAGCTTTTTATAAAAAGATAACTTCTTTGACACTAAATTATTATTATTCGTCCCTTGTCCTATCTTTTTTATCCTGAGAGCTTTGTATGGAACAAATACAATTTCAATAACTCGAAAGTTTCCTTTGAAGTTACCGAAAGTTTTTCATACAATTATATTTGTTTTGAGATTTTGAGAAACTAAGGTCTAATAAGATGAAAATAATTTGTCATTCTATTAGATAGCTTAGATTTTGGTACAGTAACATCTTGAATACTTTGCCTTAGGTGGCAGATTTGATATATAAAATAAACAGTGGATATTTCGGCCATTTTAACTTCCCACTGATAGGCACAAGGATACCCTAAATATGAGATGTTAGACCAAAGTCTATCACAGGAATCAGGGGAGGATCAATGATTTATTTTTCCATAAGCGAGCGAGAGTAATGCCCGATTTCACCAACAACCCATAAGCTACCACCTACTTATGGGATCCCTGGCTTAAAAGTTCCCCTAAACTAGCCCCTAAATTAAATTTCGTTTTACCATCGTCAGAGTCCGTTTTTCTAGTACCTATATTTAGGGGGCATTTTAACATTTAGGTGACCCCTAACTGTCGGTGAAACAGAAACTGTCCCCTAACAGCCCCCTAACCATGCTTAGGGGATCCCTTAAACTTAGGTGACGTTGGTGAAATCAGCCATATGACTGCTAAATTCCACTTTATACACAAAACTTTTATGGCATTTACATTGGCGGGTCCAAGCCCTAGGTCTAGTATTTCTGGAGTCCCACATTCCAATATGATTACCAAGTGGTAATAATATTGAAATACGATATTAGTATTTTGAAATGTTATACATAAGTTATATTTCCAAGATCTAATATGATAACGAAAAATAGCACCAGGAAATCTGTATGTCTGAGAGAATCTAACTAGTTTTCGAATGACATTTCAAGTCCGCTAGCCGTCACTCGGCTAGAATGGTAGATTTTTGCCTGATACCCTTCTAATTGTAGGGAAAACTGTTCCCAGTGATAAGGCGTTAAAAATTTCTAAATAATTACTTAATAGTATATAGTATTTCTGCGTAAATATTAATATCAAAATTAATGAAATAGAGTCCTATACAAAACAGCCATTAAAGTATTCTCACTTGAAAGCTGTTTTCATTATTTTAAGTTTTATTTAACAGAAGTCATCATGTAAAGAGTCTAAAATAAGCAAAAATATGACGCTATAAAAGTTACATAAAAATAAAATATACTTCCAATTTATACTGAAAACGTTTTTAAAACTTTTTTAATAAAAATCTAGATAGATTTTACCGGAGAGCGAGTTTTACGGTCTGTTGAAGTGAATATCAAATTTTAGCACGACATATTTTTGGCAGCTGACCGTTTGCCATTAAGGCCAAAGAATTAACTAATTAGGGCATTGGTCCTGGGTTCAATTACTATTTCAAAAATGGTATCTATACATAATATATAAACATATATCTATACTTAAATATCCAAACACAAAACAATTCAGTACCTTTTCTCCTCTTTTAGTTAACCATTTTCTTTTTTTTTTAGATATTGACGAGCTTTAGTTTTATCAATAAAAACATTTACAAACAATTCTTTTTTTTTATATAGATAGGTAAGTTCTATTTATATACGTACATATGTTTTCCCTAAAATTTTCAATAATTTGATTTTCATTAATTCTGAAGGTGGTAGCCCAGTGGTAATGCGCTCGCTTGGGAAACCGAGTGAAGCGGGTTTGAATCCCAAATTTCGCACCTCCAATATTTTCATGTGCGAACCATTTCTAACGTGATTACCACTTGCCGTACGGTGAAGGGAAACATCGTGAGGAAACCTGCATGTCAGAGAGAACTTAGCAAGTTTTCGAAAGACATGTGAAGTCCGCCAACCCGCATTTGGCCAGCGTGGTGGACTATGGCCTGATGCCCCTCGTATCAAAGGGAGGCCCGTGCCCAGCTGTGGGACGTAAGAAAGGGCTGAGTACACATTAATTCTGGTTAAATTTGGACCACTGAACGAATATTAGTTTAAATTAATACTCCATCCATTCCTTCCTCCATTACTAAAAGATGTTATTTTTTACAAAATTTGAGATCGCGATTATGTTACTAAATCCGCAAAATAATCCGAAAAGATAGTTTTATTCAAATTGTCAAATATTCGCGTAAATCTAAGAAAGGAATAAGTCACTAAAAACTATAGATTCGGTCTCTGTATCGATAATAATGTCTATTTCAATAAGATTTTTCAAAAAATATTTAATGTACAGATTCGACTTAGTTACAATTTTATTATAATATGTATAGATGTCAAATATTCGGGTAAATCTAAGAAAGTATTGGTAGGATAATTACTTAAAAAGTCATTAACGTATAACATATAGCTGTTTAGTTAAAAAGTAATTATTACTCATTGTATTTGTTACAGTTAGTTTGACAATAATTTGAAATTATTAAAATATTCAGTTTCACAGCACTTAAGGGAGACAAGTAGGTAGTACATTTGAGCACGGTCTGAACATCGATCTTCGATCGCCCTTGGCCCACTTGCCGCACTAATGACTTGTGCAAATTATTTCTATATACATAAGTGGATTGAAATATTTTATCTATCTGTTTGTAGCATAAAAATCTATACATATAATAAAATTGTAACTAAGTCGAATCTCTACAATAAATATTTTTTTGAATTGAAATAAACATTATTATCGATACAGAGGCCGAATTTATAGTTTTTAGAATTTTTGTCTGTCTATCTGTCTGTCTGTCCGTCCGTCCGTCTGTCTGTTACCGCATCACAGAAAAACCACTGGAGGGATTTTGATGAAATTTAGTATGGTGATAGCGGGTTATCCGGGACAACATATTACTGCAGGAAAATGTCTCATTTCTGAGAAAAAATACAAAAACTGCAATGTAAGAGTACACTAATATGTAAAACCCACTAATTTGGTTTTTGGTCATCTGAACGCGGGAAGAGAAGCGAGCAATGCTAGTATAATATATATATATATTAGAGGCGAGTTCGTGATGTATCATGGTTAATGTAAAGCATTCGAAATGTCGGGAGCAAAAAATCAAAACAAAACTACGAGGAAATCCAAAAAGATATTTGCAGTATCATTTAAAATTATCTAAGGAAATCATCATATCATAGAAATGTACCAAATAGATAATTGCGCGTAAATCCATAGGCAAAAGCTTGTTTATTGAAATTACATTTACATCATGATCATTAATCCCAAACCTTCAAACAACAAGATAAAGCAAAGTTATAACTAAGTTAGACCAGACTGATCGATCGCTTATTTTTGTACCTAACTTTCTGCTATCCGTAACAAACGACCTGAATACAAAATAAATATTGTCTTTCATATAAAGATATATTTTCGTAGAAGTAATTAATTTTGTAGGAGTTTGTTTACAGTTATTGTATGAATAAGAGAACATAGCACGTTCTCGAAAGACATGTGAAGTTGGCCAATCTGCACTTGGTTACACACGTCCGCCCCTCACTTTAAGTAGAGATTGGAAACCCCTGTCTTACAATGGAACTTTTTAAATTATTAAGTTTATATATATATATATATATATATATATATATATATATATATATATATATATATATATATATATATATATCAAACTACTAAGAAGCTGGGTTTTTGTTTTAATGTAATTACTTTGCATGATATTTGTGCAGTTTATGTCAAAATGGCATTAATTTTTGTAAAAGGCTGTATGTTAGTTTCTATATCCAATTTAGTTTGCTATGATAACAATTTTATTTTTTTTATTTTCCCTCTCTTTTATTATTCACACCACTACTTGATCTTGTTATTATTTTCTACGTTTCTTTAGAACCAACTATCAAAAATATTAACATACATTTTTATGTATATATAGAATATACTGGTATGTATAATATGTATATAGAGTATATGTATATATACAAATATATAAAGCTGAAGAGCTTGTTTGTTAGTTTGAACTAGCTAACCTCTGGATCAGCTGGTCGGATTTGAAAAATTATATTTTTGCGTTTTATTTATTGAGGAAGGCTACATATTATTTTGCTATCATCACTCCACGAACTAAGAGAACGGATTATTTTGCAAAATTAGACCATGTGGATGGAACCACAAGAAAATACTAATGATGTATGCACATACAACAGAAAATTTATTACTGTTCACGCAATCGAATATTAAAAAATTGTATGTACAGTAGCTAAAGCGCTAGCTGATTTCCCCACTGACTTTGCATGTAAAATACATAATGCAAATATTTACAGATATCTGAAATAAGTCATCATTGCACCAGATCACTGAGTGTTTTAATTTTATTGTTCATTATAACAGTTAACAGAGTGAAGTGTAAATATGCAGATTCATTCAATTTGCAACACAAACAGCCGTGATGAATACGCCTGACCCGTATCCAATAGCTGCGTTTATAAACGGATTTATTTATTCAGTGTATAACCATTTTTACTTTTTAAAATAGAAAATGTCATATAATTATTACCTCAGACAGTGGTAGTCCAGTGGCAACAGAAAACTGAGGGAAGCGGGTTCCAATCCCAGATCGCGCACCTCAGTGCGATGATATTTTCATGTGCTAATAATGTCCAACATGATTATCATTACTTTACGGTGAAGGAAAACATCGTGAGGAAACCTGCATGTCTGAGAGAATCTAGCAAGTTTTTGAAAGACATGTGAAGTCCGCCAACCCGCACTTGGTCAGCGTGGTGGACTATGGCCTGATCCCCCTCGTATTGAAGAGAGGCCTGTGCCCAGCAGTGGGACATTAAAAAGAACTCAATACATATCTTACCTAACACATATGAATATGACTTACTCTATATCCTAGAAATAACATATATACTGTATTGACATCTGTATACACTTAAGTCACTCTATTACCATCGAAAATTATTAAGAAAACTTACTCAACCAGAGTTTAAGATGTAATATCTATTATGTCTTTATCCTAAACGGATTATTCTAATTTGTATTTGAATTTAGATTTTAAATAATTTTCACCCTAAACTTTATCAAAAAGTTACAGATCAGTTTAATGAAAGTTTTAACAGAGCTTTACTCCACAGAGCTTACTAACGAGGGTGTGACAGATAAAAAATGGATTGAGAGATTGACACTGTAAATCCATAGGATTACAAAGTTTGTAGAGATTAAAAAGGAACTTTTTGGCTTAATAATAATCGATTTTAATAAATTAATGAAAAATTATTTCATAATATTAGTAGTTTCGTAGCTTTTCCATTTTGTGGGTAGGAATGTATATATATATATATATATATATATATATATATGTATATATGTATATATATATGTATATATATATATATATGTATATATGTATATATATATATATATATGTAACAGGCAAGATAACATTTCTACATAAATCTATTCTTCTTCAACTTTCGGAGTTTGGACTTTTATATATACTAAATACTTGTTATTAAAAATATTTTAAGGGCTGACAAAACTGAGCACTGATTTCATTATTTTTACAGTTAAATGTTTATAAATCTACATTTATTTTTCATATTCTGCCATTTATTTTTCCTTAGCCTTTAAACACGTTCTAAAAGACATATGTATACTCGTATCTATAATATACACAATTCAAACATTTATCCGGTACAACGGTCACATCCAAAAAATCTTATAAATTATTTACAAGACACACGACTTGTAACCAAATATTTTTAATAAAATATTTAACATTTCCCAATAAACAATACACTAAGAATGGCGACACATTTGGCTCAGTGACCCTACTTGCTGTGCATAGGGGTCGCGGGTTCGAGTCCCGCTGGGGTCATTCATTTGTATGATGAGCACAAATGTTTGTTCTCAAGTTATGAATGTTTATATGTATTTAAAGTTATATATGTGTAGTGTATCGACTGTCTGGTATCCATAACACAAGCCTCGTACCTTACCATGGAACTAGATGGTACTGTGGGTTAATGTCCCAACATATTTATATTTATGTATTCATTTGTTTATAGGAAGCGAATCTATTAAAACAGACTAATTAAAATCTTTTACACTCTCGTTTATCTCATTCTGAACTACGGTAGTAATAAAGTGCTTTAAGTCTAGCAATATGAACACTTCAATCGAACGAACAGATTTGAACTGCTTTGAATACTAATCATTCTATTGATCCGTTCAAATTGAATTGCCTGTACCTGTAGAGATCGGCATGTTCGATTTGTTCCATTCAAGTGGTAAATTGCGAGTTGTTTATTTGTATTCGATGAATGAATGATTCATTTTGGATCTTATAATGAATTAGAATTTTTTTTCTCCTAATATCGTTTTCGTTTATAAAATTTGGTATTAATTTTTTTTGATATTGTTTGACTTTAGTCTATTCCATCCCTTTTTTTAGGCTTCCGTATCCAAAAGGTGCAAACGGAATCCTATTACTATGCCCCCACTGTTCGTCCGTCCGTCTGTCAGCAGGCTGTATCTCGTGTAGCGTAATAGGTAGAGTTCAAATTTTCACAGAGTATGTATTTCTATGGCCGCGTAAATAACAAATAATAAAAAAAAATTTTTTTAAAGTTATATATGTGTAGTGTATCAACTATCTGATATCCATAACACAAGCCTCGTAGCTTACCATGGAACTAGATGGTGCTGTGTGCTAATGTCCCAACATATTTATTTATTATTTATTTCTTATTGAATTTTTATAGATAACTCTAATGCTCCTCAATAGCAACTAAACAAAAAAAACCGTTGAAAACAGAGGAGAAAAAAAATCTATTTTGTCTTTGTCTATTTATACATATACTAGCGACTCACCCTCGCTTCGCTCGGATCCGTCCCTAGGTACGTTGTAATTTTTTTGAGCGGAACCCTAATTCTTTTTCTAAAATAAAAGGAGCCTATATTATTCCTTATAACATCAGCTATCTTCCAGTGAAAGTCCCATCAAAATCAGTCCAGCCTTTTCAGTGATTATCCGGAACAAACAGACAGACAGACAAAAATTTTAAAATTTGTGTTTTTCTTATAAGTACCTCATACAATTTCATATGCATTTAGTAAAATGCTGTTATTTTGACCTTACAAACAGACACTTCCATTTTATTTATCTGTATAGAATTGTACATAATTTGAAGAATATTTAAAGTCAATCAAGTCAACGAGAAACTCAACGTTGGTTTCACTTGCAATAATTTTCATGAAATATGATAACTATATATTTTTATCCGACTTCCAAAAAGGAAGAGGTATTACGTTTGTATTTTTTTTTCTATTTTTGATTATGTACCGTCACCGACTTCAAAAACAGCTGATTAGGTCTATAGTAAGTGAAAACCTCCGATCAGTTTATTTTTTGCTTTTTAGTATCTGGACGTTGGTCTTTATATATTTTTTAAAGTTTTTATAGCACTTCTACGCAATTGTAAAATCTCTGGAATCCTAACTAAACTGTACGTGATACTAGCTAGGGATTTGTGAAAAAATGAACAAAGAAATCGATACTAAGCCCTGACATGCTCTGAATACTAACGAAGTCTAGTGTATGCAAACCCACTCAGTTTCCAAATATATCTCAATTTTTGTTTAAATCTTTTTATCTACTGACGTACATGGCTACTTTGAGTTTTTATAAAACTCATATAAAACCGGTTTTAAAGAGTTTTGAAAAAAGAAAGAATTACTCAATTTCAGCGTACTTTTATATATATATATATATATATATATATACATATATATATATATACATATATATATATATATAGTATAGATATAGTATATGTATATATTATAAAAAGACAAAGTTTGTGAGTTTGTGAGTTTGTGACGTTGTAGGGGGTAATCTCTGGATCTACCGAACAAATTTAGATGAAATTTGAGATAACGATAGTTTGGGACCCTGGGAATGACATAGGAATACTTTTTATCCCGGAAATCATCCCTGAAGAGGGTGAGAATGGCAACGACAGTTTGTATGTGGAATCAAGCTAGTTTACAATAAAGGAAATAAATTAAAATAACACAAAAATATCGATTAGATTTTCACATAATTGAAAAAAAAACAACATTTTGTTGTCTTATTAACTAAATTCAATACTTGGAAAGTACACACAAGTATGAAGTGAAACAAAAAGATGGTTCACATTTTTTTATTTTTGTAGCCCACAAATTGATTGTCGAAGGAATATAATACATAAAAGCTTCCTTAAGTATGTTATTCTATAATAAAGCTCGTCTCTTCAACTAAGTTGAAGGCTGGGTATGGATCAAAGTGTCTAATGTAACTCACAAAAGCTCAAGATGAGAAGATTTTGATACTGTTACCATGGTTGAAAGTTTTCTTTGTTGTTGCCATGGTGATACACATATTATGTTATCAAATCTTTCACTCATATTCAACTCTTTTTAACGTCTCACTGCTGGGCATGAGCCTTTCTTTAATACAAGAAGGAACAAACCCACCACGCTGGTCAAGTATGGTATGGCGTTGCAACTTCACGTAATTAATGTGTTTTGAAATTTTTCATTATTAAAAATACTGTTTTGTTTGTAATTTAGAAATAATCTCGAAAACTACTCAAGCAATTCTAAATAATTTCATTATTAGGAATTAACACTTACTAACTATACTCTACTAAATAACATAGGTATCACGCGAGCGGAGTCGCGAATGAAAACTAGTGCAGCATAAAGTAACATATGTAGCTGATAACTTTAGGAAGGCTGTATCTAATTCATACTAATATTATAAATGTAAGTGTGTTTGTTTGTTTGATTGTCCTTCTTTCACATCGAAACAGAGTGACGGATTGGCGTGATTTTTTGTATGGAAATAGTTGGAGGACTGGAAAGTGACATAGGCTACTTTTTACTACGGGAGATTATCTCAATCTTACGAGAAAACATGTTATAATACAACCCACAACAACTCATAATACCTATATAAAGGAGGAGCAAAGCCAACTTTTAAGGTAATACGAAGATCAAGATTTCAATTTATCAAACATAATTAATTGATCAACAATTTGTTGTTTGAACTTCTAACAATATATATTGATACAACATGAATTTCTTTTTCTTTTGAAGAGTAAAAATAAGTATTTCGAACTCATTTCTTTATTATGTAGATACAACTTTTTGTTAGGAATTATTGTGTTTGAAATATACTTTAATTCTTAAGAATATTTTCGTTGCGGGACTTGTAATATTGCTAAATAACTGTATAGAGTATTATACTCTTATTATATATATGTTCTATGCTTACATATAAAAAAACATATTTATGACACGTTTACTGTGCCAGCGGTCGCGGGTTCGAGTCCCGCGGGGGGCATTCATTTGTGTGATGAGCACGAATGTTTATACTCCAGTCATGGGTGTTTATATTTTTAATATGTATGTATTTAAAAAGTTATATATGTGTAGTGTATCAACTATCTGGTATCCATAACACAAGCCTCGTAGCTTACCATGGTACTAGATGGCGCTGTGTGTTAATGTCCCCACATTTATTATTTATTATTATATTTATTTATCTTGTCTTCTTTTTCATACACATCGTAGAAAGCTCTTAAACTCCAAAAATATTTGAATAATAATATAAAAGCCAGCATTACCGACACATATTTTCTAACTTGTATGTTTATAAAAGACTACAGGATAAAAACGATAATATTTTTTATACAATGTCACATAAACGCTCGTGTAAGCAGTAAAGGAACAGCTCAAGTGAGCTAAGTACATGAGTGTTGTTTTATTTTCTAAGAGTTTCTTTTCACTAGCAGTTTTCTTATAAATTATGAGCGACCTCGTTCAACTTGTTAAGTACATATTATGTATGTATTTAAATATACATTATAGTTTCTCTGCCTCGGTAGTCTATTGGCTAGTATGTATAGCTGTAGATCTGGAGGTCTTGGGTTCGAGTGCCAGGCTCTGCTAAGACTTGAGTTATTCTGTTAAGAATTTCTCAGTACCAGCACAGATTTTGGGAATTTGACGGTGCTTACCCCATGCCTTGAAGGCGTCGGTCCTGTGCCTAAACTCTGACCGGTTGCGTTAAGTTGTCGTCTTACCGGAGTGTAAGATTTAATGGATAGAGAGAGCATTTATGTTTGTGCGTACACTTGTGCACTATAATGTTTCCTGTGCAGTTGGCTAGTCCCAGTGAGATTGGCCGCTGTAGCCAAAATCGGTCGTGTTGACATAATAATTATTTATAATTTTGTATCATAGCAAGCTTCAGACTTTCCTTAAAGGAATGATATTTTATTTTAATTTATGATTTTTCAAAGACTGTAAGATACGGGTTGGGACAAATCCAATTCACATGGTTTTCTCAGCAAGCATGTTGTCACTGGGTTGCCACTGCCTGCTAATGTTATACAGGTAAAGAAATAACTATACTCGTCCATATTTTACAAATAGGTACACCGAAAATTTCCATTTTAATATATACATAAAAAGTTCCACGCTCTTTTTATTCAAGGTTTTAAAATTTTTTTACAAACGAAGACCTTATGAATGGTAGCCAATTTTACTTTTTTATTAAAATTGCTATCTACCGGCGGCATTGCTTGTCTAGACTACACAGTTTTAATACTAAATTGAATATTCAATTTCACGCCGTGAACTTCATTTATTTAAAATAAATTAAAAACTAATATTCTTCAGATATAAAAGCTTCAAAAAAATATTAAAAGATATCCGTCGTAAAAGTTCAGAAAAACTATGAAATATTTTTTGTCAGCTAATGGCTAAACTGGTTTTAATGTGACTTTCAGTACAGGATAGAGGATTTAATTGTAATAAGAGTGACGCAGGCTATTTATATCCTAGTAGATATAAAATAGCATACGTAATTTGCAGTAGTTAGAATCTATACTAATATTATAAACAGGTAAAGTTTGTGAATTGTGAGTTTGTGACGTTATAGGGGATAATCTCTGGATCCACTGAGAAATTTATTAGGATGATGATGAATGATGAAATTTATTAGGAAGATAGATTGAGACCCTGGGGCCATAGGATTTTTTATCCCAGAAATCATCCCTTAAGGGGGTGAAAATGGGGATGAAAGTTTGTATGGGGAATCAACCTAGAACGACGAACCCGAGCGAAGCGAGGGTGAGTCGCTAGTATTAAATAATAAGAGTCAGTAATATCATATTATATTCGTTTCGTTTAGTTCGATATTTCGATATGGTATATATTGGACTAATTATCAGTTAAATTGTAGTTGCGTTTCAACTACAATTTAAGCCTCCAATGAAAAATCGATATCGATAGTCTACTATCAAATCGTTACCTTAAAACTTGTTATCGATAATGATGATGTTCTCCTAGCCGATTCCGGCTACGGCGGCCAATCTCATTGAGATTAGCCAACTGCGCAGGAGATATTATAGTGCACAAGTGTACGCGCAGACACAACGTGCACTCTCTATTCCTGTCACTCTCATACTCCGGTGGGACGACCACTCGACACGACCAGTGAGAGTTAAGGCGCAGGACCGACGGCTTTACATGCTCTCCGAGGCATGGGGGTGAAACACCGCCAGCTGCCCAACTCCGAGCTTTTACTGAGACTTAATATACAGAAAGACTCAATAACTAAACTTGGCCCGACCCGGGACTCGAACCCAGGACCTCCGGGTGTGCAGCCGTACATGCTAGCCACTACACCACCGAGGCAGTTGAATCGATAATAGTGGAGCTATAAATATACAACCTAGAAGCCGTCTTCTTAATGTCTTTTTAGTAGCAGACTGTGCATTATATATCACTCAGTGGCTTACAGAACTGTATGTTGTACGTAAATAGGTTACGTAATGTCACTCAATGACAAGTAAGGCAACAAATGTAATTTATATATATAACTAGCATTGCCCGCGGCTCCGCCCGCGTTCAGATGACCAAAACCCAAATTCTATATAAAATATTTGTATACAGATTCGGCTTAGTAGCAATTTTATTATATCTATAGATAAAATTCTAACTGAGTCGAATCTGTACAGTGTTTTTTAGAAAATCTTATTGAAATAGACATGATTATCGATACAGAAGCCGAATGTATAGTTTTTAGAATTTTTGTCTGTCTGTCTGTCTGTCTGTCTGTTAGCGCATCACGGAAAAACCACTGGACAGATTTTGATGAAATTTGGTATGATGATAGCTGGTTTTCCGTATGAACTTATAGGATACTTTTTACTGCAGAAAAATATATCATCTCTAAGAAATCTATACTAAACGTTAAAATAATAACTAGGGACGAACCCGAGCGGAGCGAGTCTGAGTCGCTAGTGCTACAGATAAATTTTACATAATTCAGAATGTTGCCATTTCATATAAATATTATATGTCCATTGTTCGAATGCCTTACTATGATATTCTGGCAATGTCACAACTTGCTTTTGTGCTACTACCATGTGTTGTAAAATCTCTCGATAGCGAGGACGTTAAATTTCCTGCTAGTTATATAGAGTTATTGGTAATTCGACGTATTCCCGTTAAGAGGTGATAGAGGTGACTATTTTCGATAATTTTAACCCCTATATTATGAATTATGCAAAAGAGAAACATTTTTGAGTTATCATGTTTTTTAGCTTTTTTCAAAATCACTCAAAAATGCAACATCAAAAATTTATAAAAAAAAGGTAGATATGAATTTTAATCTCATTTTTTCTTCTGATTTATAAAAACGATTAAACATTGGTTATTTATAAATATTAAAACAACAATTATCGGTCCGAATTTAAAAATGCGAGATAAAAAACTATATTTTTTTGAGATTTTTTTTCACTAAAATGCCTATCGTAGGTGGTAGTAGATCTAAAATATGTCGCGGTTCGTACATAATTCATATTCTTTCAATCAATATCGAAAACTTTGGTTCAGTTATTTTAGGCATGTTGCTTGGCCATGTTATATGTAAAAAGGGTGTAACATACATATTTCACGAATTGCTTACCGAATATGACTTTTATGGGTTTTCAATCATAGCCCGCTTTGTCTGTTTTTTTAGATATTTGCTAGTTAAATCTAAGTTTTCTGAACTTCTTTCCTTTAAAAACTTTTTAACAAAAAAATAAAAACCGACTTCAAACAAAAGCACTAAAAAGTAAAAAATAACTGATTGGTAGTTTTCATTTACTATACATACCTAATCAAATATTTTCAAAGTCGGTGTGCTTTGCTTTGTATGGGCTGGCACCGATTTCGAAAATATTTGATTAGGTATGTATTTAATAGGTAGGCTTTAATTACTTAGCCAAAGCACACCGACTTCAAATATATTTGATTAGGTATGTATAGTAAATGAAAACTCCCAATCAGTTATTTTTTACTTTTTAGTGCTTTTGTTTGAAGTTGGTTTTTATTTTTTTGTTAAAAAGTTTTTATTTTTCCCTTTTTAGTGTAGACAGTAGTAGCAAAGTAAGAATTCTAACGTATTAGGCTTGTCAAATCAAACAAAGCAAGCCCAAACTCAAAGTATCTACTATTAGCCGTTGAAGAGTTCCACCTATCCACCTTCTAGCCTTACCATCAGATCAGGTCAACAATACCGAACCACTGTTCTATCAACGGAAATAGAAACACTTGCAAAGTTTCAAGTCAATATGACAATTAGAAGTAGGTTAAATTCATCATTAGCTATTTTTCCACCCTTAGGGGTGGTATTTTTTTTTGAAATTTAAATGGGGCCAATCTGGAAGTATACCCTTTCAAACAAAATAGAAATTGTCTAAATCGGTTAATAAATGACGGAGTTCTGAGGTAACAAACATAAAAAAAAACATACAGTCGAATTGAGAACCTCCTCCTTTTTGAAGTCGGTTGAAAACGGTTATATTTATAAACTAGCGACTTAGACTCGCTCCGCTCGGGTTCCTCCTTAGTTACGTTTTAAGCTTTAAAATAGATTTCTCAGAGATGATATATTTTCCCGCGGTAAAAAGTATCCTATATGTTGACCCGGATAACCAGCTATCATCATACCAAATTTCTTCAAAATCTGTCCAGTGGTTTTCTTATGATGCGTTCCCAGTCAGATACACAAACAAAAATTCTAAAAACTATAGATTCGGTCTCTATATCAATAAAAAAGACTAATTCAATAAGATTTTCCAAAAAATAGTTAATGTACAGACACATTCGACACATTTAGAATTTTATTATATGTATAATAATAATAATAAATAAATATGTTGGGACATTAACACACAGCACAGCAGATAGTTGATACACTACACATATATAACTTTATATACATACATATTATAAATATAAACACCCATGACTGGAGTACAAACATTCGTGCTCATCACACAAATGAATGCCCCCAGCGGGACTCGAACCCGCGACCGCTGGCACAACAAGTAGGGTCACTACACACTGAGCCAAACGTGTCGTCATATAGATATATAGATTGACAAATGACTTACACGAATAGATTAATATCATTTTGGACGGTTACCATGGGAGTTTATTATTTGTTATAAGGTTAACTTAATTTGATGTTAAATGCCGCAGATAATTAACTTGTCCACTTTTAATATAACTAGTGGTCGATCAGTGATTAAATTCGACCGATATGGTCGAAATTGACCACAGGGCGTTATTTTTTATTTATTTATTTATTTATGTACCAGAAAAAAACATACAAGTTAAAACAGATACCATGTGTACAAAGGATGACATCTCTTTAAGAGATCTCTACCAGAAACCCTCAATCGTGAGAAAATATAAAAATAATAATGCAGTGCGGTGTAGGTACAAACTACAAACATCTATTATAATATAAATATACACATATACAAACATACATAGATACATACATACATGTTTACATAAATACTTACAAACATACATATTACATATATATATATATATAAATATATATATATATATATATATATTTTAAGGAAATCATGCAGAGTCACTTAGATAAAGTTAAGTTACTTAGTTAAAGTTATTATACATTATTGAAAATTTAAGGAACCCATATATGAATAGAATTTATCTGTCTATATATAAAAAAATATCTCCAAATTATTTTATTGATAACAGTAAAGCTCGTCATCTACTAACCAAAAAAAAGCACTGGAGATTATCATAAGCTATTTTATACTAAGGAAAAATATGTTATTCCCACGGGAAAATGCGGTAATATAAAGCTTATTTATACAGAGAATTTCGATTGATATGTTTCATATAATACTTTCTTAGATTTATGGGAATATTTGACATTTAAAGGCAATTTTTTTTTTGTTTTTTTTTCTTCATGGTTTAATTTAGAAGCCGTGAAAATGGTACCAAAATAAAAAAAGTTCTAATTAGTGTTGCTAAAGTACCAGAATTAATTTATTTTATTATTATAAATTTAGTGAGATTAAAAACTTTTGTGTTAATTAGACCGGTACAAAAAACGCATAAGAATCCGAAAAAGTGGTGTTATTTAACATTGATATGATTTTATCGCGTAAAAGCCGAAGATCCTCGAGAGTGACATAAGTTCTTTTTACCTATCTACGACAAACTCGAACGAAGCCAGGATGCGTCTCTAGTTTTAAATAAACATGAAAAGATATTTCCTAGGAAAATCTACTATGTAGCTAGAATTTCAGTTAATATAATAAATTTCATATATTATACTCAGTCTGCCAACCCGCACTTGGACAGCGTGGTGGTCTATGACCTGATCCCCTTCAAATTGAAGGGAGGCCCGTGCCCACCGATGAGACGTTAAAAAGGTCAGCATACAATTAATAATTGGATCCAGTTATGCAAAAAATAGCCATGTGCGTAAAAGTACCAACAGAGTTATAATTTTTCTGTCGATAGTTGCACTTGGGTTATGTTTTGTTTTTCTGGTTATTTTAAAATTGAACAATATTTATATAAGTATTGTTTATTTTTTATAATTATTTTATTTTTTATAATAAAATGCTTATACATACTAAATTATTAAAATATTATATGCAATTATTACATAATATTAATTAAATTAAGAATTTAGTGCAAATCGACCTTAGAATCGAATTAAACAAAAGGCACCAGACGAAGCCGGGGCAGGTAGCTAGTGATAATATAATTAGAAATCAGGTAATAAACTGCATTTCATAAAGTTTGACTGTATTTTGCATATACAATTTGAATGGCAACTGGAAACAGGAGCTTGATGAAGTCATTATTTTGGGCAAATTGCTTCACGAAACTAGGTAAAGCTTAAATTATATGTAATTTGACGAATATTACTTTTGGTAGTTAGAACATTTAGAATGAACATAAATATTTAATATCACATTGTACGAAAATCTCTTTCGCTATCTCGAATCTATACATATAATAAAATTGTAACTAAGCCGAATCTGTACATTAAATATTTTTTGGAAAATCTTATTGAAATAGACATTATTATCGATACAGAGGCCGAATCTATAGTTTATAGAGTTTTTGTCTGTCTGTCTGTCTATTACCGCATCACAGAAAAATACTGGAGGGATTTTGATGAAATTTGACATGGTGAGAGCTGGTTATCCGGGTCAACATATAGAATACTTTTTACCGCGGAAAAATATCTCATTTCTGAGACAAAATACAAAAACTGCAATGTAAGAGTATACTAATACGTAAAACCTAAGAATTTGGTTTTTGGTCATCTGAACGCGGGCGGAGCCGCGGGCAATGCTAGTCTCAAATAAGATGTCATTCCATAATCATTTGTTGGAGACATCTAAAACGAAATGGGAATGACGTGACATAACGATAAAAGTCATTTCCATAAAATTATTAAAATGTCTACTCTGTAAACAATATGGCACAATGGATTGCGTCTGTTAACGCAGCTATATATGCCATTATAAAAAAAACTCTGTAACCATTGTAGAATAATATCTTATTTAATCGAGTTCGATTTCTAGCCTGGCCTATATATGTATTGTAAATATAAGATTTTTTCTATTTTTGATCATTTTTTTTTAAATGTTTAAACGAGGATGTAGGAACTCCCTGGAAATATAACTTTTTCATCAAAAAAATAAACGGAAATCAATTCAGAAGATATCACGTAATATATACACAAAAATATACAGCCGTATTAAGCATCTCCTTTTGGCAGATCGGTTAAATTATATAGATTGAAACTAGTTCCTTATTTATAACACAAAAGCTGAACGCTCCAATATTCTAGACTTCTCTAAGAACTAGTATTCAAGTTAGAAGCAATTTGTCGACTTGAATCAAGGAGTTCTGTTGCATTCGACGTTTTAAGTTGGGGACAATTGAGACAGTAAATTGTGAACTAATGGCCTGTAAAAGTAGAGATTCAGCGTTTTTACTTTAATCATTTAGATAAGAGTATTTAAGGAACCAACTATTCTCAACTGAAATGGTGTGTTGACTTCGAAAGTACTTTTAAAGTATTATACACACACTGGGGTTTAAATTTTTATTTGAAATTTTCAGGATATTATCCTGGTAATATAGCTTATTTATAAAAAATGAAGCGGAAGATATCCCGTAACATACATACGAAAATATTTGAAATGATACTTTCTTAGATTTACGCGAATATTTGGCATTTAAAAAAAAAACTATCTTTTCGGATTATTTCGCGGATTTATTTTGATTTTTGGTTCCCGACGTTTCGAATGCTTTACAGAAATCATGGTCACGGGACAGACTGAGGTGTTACATGTGTCGAAGGTATAGTTGTTACAGGCAGTGCCTTTTTGTAAAATAGGGGGTAGGCAGGACTGATCCAAATATGAATTATAAGAAAAAAGGACGGAATATATATATATATATATATATATATGTATTTTAAAAGTAATTTTAGTACCTTTAAAATTATATCAGTATGGATTTTTAGTTTAAAAATAATTATTATAATATTGTACGAGTAGACTTATGCATATAATATGCACCAGTGCACTCTCCATTCCTGTCACTCTTATCCTCCGATAAAAAATTCGACCAGTGAGAGATCAGAAGCAAGATCGAGTCGATACGTGCTCTCCGCGTCACAATGGTGAAACACCGCCAAATCCCCAGCTCCAGGCTGTTACTAAAACTTTCTTATCAGAAAGACTCAATAACTAAACCTGGCCTGACACGGGACTCGAACTCAGAACTTTCGATTTGTAAACGTAAATAGCCACTAGACCACCGAGGCAGTTCTGATATACTATGGCACACTTGATTATATAGTGTTTTAAGCTCCAAATTCATATTATCATATAAAATTTCTTTTCTAAAATAATATACAGTTTAAAGAGAACTCGTTTGAATGACAGGTTTTATACTATTCAACTCAGTATCGCTACGCTCTTACATACAGTATAATTGAATAAGCTTTCACGAGAAAATTCACAACTGTTAACTGCGGCATTTAAACTTATTTCCGTATGTTTAAAATTTTTCTAACTTTAAACTACTGGCCTATTGAGAATATATAGGGTGTTATAAACTTAGTTGAGAAACCTTTTGAAAGTTCCAAGCGTGATCCTGAGTTTCGCGCCTGAACGAACTTTACACTTTTGAACTAAAGTTTATATATGAGATATCGGTGGGGTTGATCGTGGTTCTTTTACTTCAAGTTTATACGCTTCACGTTTGAATGGTCGTGGGTTTGATTCCTAATAGGGTAAAAGTTATTCATGTAAATAACATTTTTTTCTAAAAACACTTGCACACAAAAGCAAATTCATTCCACGGGGACCGTACATTTTTCCAGTATAAAAAGTAGCCTATACGTTATTCTGATGTGTGAACTATATTATTGTACAGTTTTATTAAAATCCAATCAGTAGTTTTTGTGTACTAAGCTGTATAAATTACTTAATTTTTTAACTATCCCACAAGAACTCTTTAATTTTACGGTAATAATAGTATCGAAAATGTTGACCGGGGGTATAAGGCACCATCATGCAAAATTTCATTTAAATCGGTCCAACAGTTTCGGAGATCAGCCTGTACAAACAGACAAACAGACAGCTAGATTAAGCAAGTATTATTTTACTTACAAAGTCTAATTTAAAAGAAAAACTTAAATAAATGTTAAAATTGTGTAGAAACAATGCTTGTGTTATACGAAAAATTCTGTCTGGAAAAAAATGTATCGTCACCATCTCTAAAACCCACTTTTGTGTATAATTAAATTGTACAATAAAAGATTTCTTTTAGTTAAAAATGTTTTACTCAAAACGCAAAGC
This sequence comes from Brenthis daphne, assembly GCA_947093115.1. Classification (NCBI taxonomy): domain Eukaryota; kingdom Metazoa; phylum Arthropoda; class Insecta; order Lepidoptera; family Nymphalidae; genus Brenthis; species Brenthis daphne. The sequence goes on from OX352473.1 coordinate 890,796, forward strand.
TTTTTACAAAGGATTTCTTAGAATGATAACGTTTTTGTTAAGGAGCATTTACTTCTGTATACCAATCTTTATATATATAATTCTTCTGTGAGTGTGTATGTCACTGAACTTCTCTCAAACGACTGGACCGATTTTGATGAAATTTTTTGTGTGTGTTCAAGGGGATCTGGGAATGGTTTAGATTCACAATTTGAATAATAATTTTCATCAAAATGGTCCAGAATGTTTTAGCTTATTAAAAAAAGTTTGAAATTTTCAAATTAAAGACGTGTAGACAGGACAACGTCTGTCGGGTCCGCTTGTTTCATATAAAAAAATCCTTCGATATATTTTATCAAGATCTTTTATCTGCTTTCAATTTATTCCCAAATGGAATAAAACTATTGAAATATTTTTGCCTATAAGTTATTATGCCAAAGCAAATGCCTTTACTACATCTTGCCTTTAGCTATTTGGCATAATACCGATTTACAAATATGTTGAAAAATCCTTTAGATAAGGTCTTCAAATTTCTGGAAATTACATTTTTTTTTATATATAGATAGGACTTATTTCAACGGCTTTAAATTTAAAACAACATAAAATTAAGTTGAATTGATGTTAAACCTCCCCGAACCTTGTAATGGAGAAGGTCATTAGCGCCTGGCAACCCAGCTAGGCAGCCAAGATACACACCAGGAGGTGGTTAATATATATAACCACGTCTCTCTCTGTCTGTCTGTTTCTCTCTCGCTCTCTCTCTCTCTCTCTGTATATATATATATATATATATATATATATATATATATATATATATATATATATATATATATATATATATATATATATATAATGAAGTATATATATGATAAGAATAAAACTTTGTGCCTAACAGTCGTCGTAATTTCTAGCGTGAATAACTTGGCCCGTTATTTTGGTATATTATTTTACTTTTTATTTACTAATTCAATGAGGCCAAGGATGTCTTATGTATGATGCATTAGTTTTTACGATCAATACAACAGAAAGAGCCCCAACACGAGTTTGTCTTGTAATTGATTAATACAATATATACAATTAGAATTTTTTTCGTTTTTCTTATATAATAAAAATATATAATAATAATATATATTTTGGCAAAAAAATCAACTTTTTAAATTATTATTTTAAAGAAACGGCTTTTTGAAGAAAAACAAACGAACGAATATCGTAGGCTTAGTAATAGGGTCATTTGCTCTCGAGCTTACGAATACGATACTTAAAAAAATATCCAAACCAGACATAAAAGCATATATTATATAATTATTTAGCATTCTTGCCACTATTCCACGCGGACATGACTTATACAGTAATAACTAAGTGTACATATGTTTTGTGTATATAATTAAGTATATAGCGTAAATTGAATTGTACAACATAAAAAAAAAATTCGGGGTCGAAAACCAGACAATGGCCTTTAGGACGATCATTCTCTTAAAATACCTTTAAAGTAACACATAATATGAAAGATAAATTACTTTTAATAAATTAAAAAATAAATTAAAAAGTTATTTTTTATAGCTCATAATAAAATACTTATAGTACTCATACAAGCTAAAAAATACAAGCGTTCCAAAAAAACGGTTTTTGGAAATGCTTTTTTGCACTGTGGAGAAAATGTAGAGTTCTCTTTCTCTATTTCTCAGTAGATAGCTAAGATGACTTTCTAGAATAGTTGTTGCAAATAAAATGATGTATCTAAGCGTTATGTCACGTGATCATAATATAGCCACATCATATGATTTTACTTTTCGATATCAACTGTAGAAATTAAACTTGTATAAGGACAAATACAAGGTGTTTGTGCCTTTTCAACACGCCATTCCCCCTTACATGGTAGTTCTTGAGACATGTAATATATATATATATATATATATATATATATCGTCAACAAAAAACAACAAATGTGTACCACGGGAGCCTTAAACTTTTCCGGGTTAAAACTAGCCTATGTGCTATTCCTATTCCAAACTCTAATCTATTACTGTGCCAAATTTCATCCAGATTCGTTCAGCCGTTCTGGCGTGATTGAATAACAAACATCCATCCATCCAAACTTTCGCATTTATACAGTAGTAAGATAATATTGTAGGCTTTATGTATATTTACAAATCGACTCAATGAATATATATGGGCATGAACTTGCAAGTTTCTAAGCGTAACGACTCTACATTCTGTTTCAAATGCACTGAAATGTTCAAAGTGCTCTCATGTTAAACATGTTAGCTTTGATCTTTGAAGTACTGTATATGGTCGTGGAAGCGGAAAATGGACTATCTAGGCTCTATAGTTGCTATTTTATGACCAGTAATGTGATTTTTTTTAATATTCTATCTCAGTATAGTAAATTTTCATGTATGTATGTATTCAGCCCTTTTTAACATCTCACTGCTGGGCACGGCGTCCCTTCAATTCGAGGGGGATCAGGCCATAGTCCACCACGCTGGCCAAGTACGGGTTGGCTGACTTCACATGTCTTTCGAAAACTTGCTAGGTTCTCTCAGACATGCAGGTTTCCTCACGATGTTTTCCTTCACCGTAAGGCAAGTGGTAATCATGTTAGAAATGATTCGCACATGAAAATATCAGAGGTGCAACACCCGAGATTTGAATCCACTTCACTCGGTTTCCCAAGCACGTTACCACTGGGGTACCACTGCCTTAATTTTAATCATGGAATGATAAATATTGGATGAAAACATAACAGTAGTAGCATAGCATCTACATACATATGAAAATCTGTATAATTTTGTGACATCGAGTATATTTTTTACATCTTTACTAACAGTAATAAATTTCATTTTTAAATATTTATGCATGAAATGAAATGATTCAAATAGACTAGACTAAAAATTACAAGCACTTTTGAATAGTCAACTTAAAGAGCGTCAGTATAGTTGGTCTGTGAGGAAGCTACCACCGGCTCGAAAAGCAGTTCTGCTAAGAAGAGAGGGCGAGGAACTCAATAACTCAGCTAGAATATCATTTATATCAGCTACAATAAGTAGGCATATATCATAATGCCTTTAGTTAAGTTTTAGTTAAGTTAGAAAAAAAAGTACATACTTAGCTATAAATAAGATTGTGATGTAAGTTTAGAATTTTTTTTGTGCAGTAAGTAATAGACGAAATTAATAAAAAGTAATCTTTTCAACAACTCTACCTCTGAAATTTTCGCAACATAAAGACTCACGTCCCTTTACTTGCTTATAACAATTTGCATAGAAATAGAAAACATAATTGTATGCCAGAAAAATAAAGTAATTAGTTATTTATTTCTATGAACTTATAGATACGTTTTAATATTTAGTATAGATTTCTCAGAGATGAGATAATTTCCCTTAGTACAAAGTATCCTATAAGTTGACCTGATTAACCAGCTTTCTTCATACCAAATTTCATCAAAATTTATCCAGTGGTTTTCTCTTGATGCGTTCCCAGACAGATAGATAGACAGACAGACAAAAATTCTTAAAACTATAAATTCGGCCTCTATATGAATAATAATGTATAATAATATATATAAATAATAAATATTTAATAATGTATATAAAAAAAATATAATAATAAGTTTTTCCATAAAAAAAAATTATGTACAGATTCGACTCAGCATTTTATTATATGTATAGATATAATTATAAAACTAATATAATCGCTTGTGTATGTACACAGATAGACTATGACCCGCATCCACGTACGGATTTATTTTTTTTATACCACCTGCATACCTCTTAGTGGGACTCCCCAGCTAGAAAAGCCAATACTACCTAGTACCTATAAAACCCCAACATAACCTTCCCGTCTTAATAGGGCATCATAGGATCTCACTTACACACTCAATCACGACGGCTATCTATCGAATTAAACTACAACAATGGGTTTCTCCTATGATCCACTCTGTTGTCAGCAGTGCTGGATTTAAACTAGGGGTACTCGGGGCTAGTGCCCAGGGCGGCAATATTTTAGGGGCGGCAAAATTCGGAGGGCGGGAAAAAAATTCTTCGCGTTATCGAAAATGCTTTTTTTATTTTGCAAAAAATGAGAAATAAAAAAAGAAACTAGTACGTATTTTTTTCGAAAAATTGATATCATTTATAATTTTTTTTTTTTCATTTTTCAAAAAAATTATAATGAAAAAAAATTAAAATTTCTACATTTTGTTCAAAATTTCGATAATAGGGCGGCATTTTTTATAGTGCCCAGGGGCGCTAAGATTAAATCCGGCACTGGTTGTCAGTGATGTACCAGAATCAACTCACATTGTACACCATCCACCACTTCCCAATTTGTCTCTCGTTTCCCGCTCGGCTGGGTTCCCGGTCACTAATGAACCACACGACAAGGTGAACACACATCGGGAGAGTATCGCACCTGAACGATCCGAGTATAAGTCGCAAGTATATATTTAAAATTAAGATCAGAGAAAGTAAAAGTAAGAATAAACAAATGCCAGTTTTACAAAAGTTTTAGACTTTGACAAAGGTCTTGTAAAGATTAGATCTTGTTGCTTATTTTGTTTGCTTTTATTCGAAGAAAGGACTGACGCATTTTGTGAAATGAATATATTACACCAACTTTATTATAAGTACTCGTAGATTAGGGTAAAGTTATATTTTATAATAGCGTATATAGATTACTAGCATTGCCCGCGGCTCCGCACGCATTTAGATGACCAAAAACCAAATTCTTAGGTTTTACATATTAGTATAGTGTATACTTTGCAGTTTTTGTATTTTTTCTCAGAAATAAGATATTTTCCCGCGGTAAAAAGTATCCTATATGTTGACCCGGATAACCAGCTATCATCATACCAATTTTCATCAAAATTCCTCCAGTGGTTTTTCTGTGATGCGGTAACAGACAGACAGACAGATAGACAGACAAAAATTCTAAAAACTATAGATTCGGCTTCTGTATCGATAATAATGTCTATTTCAATAAGATTTTCCAAAAAATATTTAATGTACAGATCCGGTTTAGTTACAATTTTATTATATGTATGGATATACGCTATTATAAAATATAACTTTACCCTAATCTTTTTATGTTTTTTTTTAAAGAGAGTTGAGTTTTGTTGAAGAAGTTGGTGTTCATTCTAAGTCCAAATTACAGTGAACATTTATCATAAAGGAATTACTGACTGAAATTGAAACATAAAATATGTACTTTTTAATTAAAATGGTACACCGACTTATATAAAATTCACTTACAAAATAATAAAAAGACTGGTCACGTTTGATTTCTAGCAATTTCTTTAAAACCATTGAAAATTCATTAAAATTAGCGAAGATTTTGCATAACAAACAACATAACATACACACAAATTGAGTACATCCTCTTTGAAATCGGTTAATATCAATTTCATACATTTTTATTGTACTCGTTAGTAATATTTCTGTGAAAGCGTTCATTCTAGAAGCATTGATGTGTTGAATATTAAATAACGATCCATCACCTGGTCACATGAGACCTTACTTCATGTAAATTTCCACACGTCATATAGATGTAATCTAGTGGAAATTGTTAACTGTACAAGGTAGAACGTTGGTTTTAGATTATTTAATGGTTCTTTAGTAGTTAAATAGTGTTTTTACTGGAATTTTTAGTGAAAGATTGCTTGGGTGTCTGCCTATTTACTCGACTGCGCGACGCAAAGAAGGGTAATGTGTTTATCAGCCTATGTATGTATGCTTGTATGTATATATTAAAATACTTATTAACACCTCCAGGTTAATTTGTAGGCAATTACAAAAATATTTTATTGGTTGGTACTTTGCCTACCCATACTATGTGTCAGTATACTAGCCTATACAATATACGAGCAATACAATACAAATACTATTTAATGTTATAAGTGTAAAAGTCACTTTATCAGTTGCTTTGATCTCAGGATGCTTTCTCTTCTGCGATCTCTTTCTTTCTTCTCTGCGATCTATGTTCTTACCAAATTTATCGAAACTGTAACATTTATAATATTAATATGGATTTCGATAAACGTAAGTTAGGACTAGCATTTGCGCGCGGCGACGCGCGAAAAGTTCCTAAGTTCGAAAGTTCGTTAAAATCCGTAATTTTTAATTATAAATCTTCAAGTTCCAAACCCTTAAGGGACGAAATTCTAAAAATCATTTCTTAGCCTATACATGAAAAATGTGTACTCAGTATGAAAAATGAACCTGCCAAGTTTGTAGTATTAATACTTAATGAGATTGCATGGTTGATCATCGTTTTTCAACTTTTAAAATCTGTTATTTATAAAAAAAAATGTTATAGATGGAGATATTCACTTAGTAGAAAATAAGTGTTAGTAAATTCTAATTCACTGCAAAAACAATTTTTACGAAGAAATTTTCTAAGATATTCGTAAAAGTTTTCATATTAAAAAGCTCTATCCGCTCTCTTCACGTTATTAAATTACGTCTATTTCCCTAGAATTCCCTCAATTCGTTACAACGTACTCGCAATATACTAAATCCTTAGAAGATTCTAGTGAGATTCGAGCCAAGTTGAAACCTAAACTTAACTGAACCCTAAACTGTATTATAATATTCAGCAGATATTCGGGAATATTAGGTTCTACTTTGAAAACTAAAGCTCGTATCGCTATAGTACTATACTATGTAGAGCTTAAACTTACTGAAAGCTAAGATAATCCAGTTTAGTAGTAAGGCATGACTTCAAAGGTACAAAATTTGGTAAAAAGATTTGGAGTAAAGAGATTTTGTTATCATATTACGAAGGTTTCAGAAAAAACGACTCTTTTTTTTTGAACATATTTGGATTATGCATGTTATAAATTTATTCACTGTACGCCACCATGGATGGTAATGGGGTTTAAACTCTATAAGAATTCTGTATAAATGAAGAAAAAATGCAGGTGATCATAGCTTACGATGGCAATATTTCATATTTTACACTAATCGCCAGATAGCGTACATAAAAGAATTATTTTTTACTATCCAAATATCTATCTAGATTTATTCAATAGTTTATTTTACAGATTTGTTTAACAACAGGATTATATTTATTTAGACATAAAAATTTAAAATCTATAGCAAAATTGTGTGCAAAAATGGTAATCTCATATAATAAATAATAAATATATCTAAACGTTTGTTTGTCAAAAACCACAAATCTGTGAATTTGTTTACCGATTTATTTATTAATTTATTTGTATGGATTGCCAACAGTTGTACATATTAACTTACATCTAACACATGCCTTCTACTTTAGTTACTATGTACTACTAATTATAGAAGAACACATCATTCTATAACAATATAAGTGTCTATAATTTGCTTATAAAATGATTGATAATTACTTACTTAATACTTAATTACTACAAAAATAAGTTTAATAATTATAATTCTTTTGATGTTTACACACACACACACACACACACACACACACACACACACACACACAAACACACACAAACACAAACACACACAAACACACACACACACAAACACACAAACACACACAGACACACACACACACACACACACACACACACACACACACACACACACACACAGACACACACACACACACACACAGACACACACACACACACAGACACACACACACACACAGACACACACACACACACACACACACACACACACACACACACACACACACACACACACACACACACACACACACACACACAGACACACGCACACACACACAGACACACGCACACGCACACAGACACACGCACACGCACACAGACACACGCACACAGACACACGCACACAGATACACGCACACGCACACAGACACACGCACACGCACACAGACACACGCACACGCACACAGACACACGCACACGCACACAGACACACGCACACGCACACAGACACACGCACACGCACACAGACACACGCACACGCACACAGACACACGCACACGCACACAGACACACGCACACGCACACGCACACGCACACGCACACGCACACGCACACGCAAACACACACACACACACACACACACACACACACACACACACACACACACACACACACATATAAACAAGCAAGGTTTTTATGCGACACTAGATGGAGCTGCTATACATCCAACACTACAATACGCCATGAAAATTGCAGCACATTACGGTATTAAGTATGAAGAATATTCCGTATCCAAGGTCACTTAAGCAAAAAAATGTCTAGATCTAGGATAATCTCGCATTAAATAACTACATATGTATTATAAAGTTGAAATTGTTCGGGATGTTCTCAGAAACGACTATACAGATTTTCATACGGTTTTCGCCAATAGAAAAACGGATTATCCAGAAATAATATATATACCCATGCGAAGCAAGGTTTAGCCACTAGTGAATGAAAATTAATATATTATAGTTAGTTTACTAATTAAAAAAAACACCGGATAGAAATCGGATCTGTTCTCTTAATCCCTCCACGACCGCGGACACGCCGGTGTTACAGTTAACAATAGATTTAATACTTTCTTAGATTTACGCGAATATTTGACATTTTAAATAAAACTATCTTTTCGGATTATTTCGCGGATTTATTTTGATTTATGGTTCCCGACGTTTCGAATGCTTTACAGCAATCATGGTCACGGGAGAGACTCAAAATCAACACGGGAGAGACTGTAAAGCCAAACCACGTGTGGAACCAAAAATCAATACAATAGATTTCATAGAAAAATTAATTTCTTAGAAATTTACCTGGACGTGTTAATGTACAAAACTTAAACTACCTGTGAGAAACACGTTATACTGCGCTAAAACGTTAGTAATAGCTGACTCAGGAAAATAATTACAAGAGGAAAGCTGTTCCATGGCACCATAAAAGCAATAAAATTGTAAATTCATGGGTTTAAAGTCCTTGGAGGTCAAGAGAACTGGTAAAAGTTAGTTTTTAATATACATTACGTGCTATTCATACTTTAAAATATAAAGAAGTTAGAAATAGCAGTTGAAGGTATTAAAGTTTAAAAAAATGTATCTGGGTATCTTACATGAAGTAAACCTTCATATATATATATATTTATCAAATACAAAAAATCTTTTTTTATGTGTACGCGTGTACGTGTATGTGTATGCACGTGTGAGCATGCGTGTGTGTGTGTGTGTGTGTGTCTACACTAAAAATGGACAAATAACAACTTTAAAAAAAAATTATGTTATAAGAATTAAATATAATAATAATAGTGCCAGCCGATGTAAAGCAAATCTAATATATTTCAATATGTAAAATACATATTACCTATAGATATTCATATCTTAAAATATTGTAGGCTGGCACCGACTTCGAAAATATCTGATTCGGTATCTATTCTAAATGAAAACCTCCGTTTAGTTATTTTTTACATTTTAGTGCCTGGAAGTCGGTTTTTTTTTTAAGTTTTTATCGTCATCAAAAATCGTGTTATTTAATAACTTTAACTAAAAACTTAAATAAAAAATTTAATTTAAAAAGAAAAACAAATTGGCTTTAATATTTAGGTAGTTGGTCGCTGCGCATATTCTCTGTGGAATTCACCGTAAAACTAATTACTTATAATTGTAAAACAATACTAAAAGTACGTATTATATTACTAGCAACTTTTCGCTTAAATTAGACCCTTAATAGGTTTTCATCTCTCATTTTTAGTGAATTTTGCATTCCATTAATATCCCATGAGAATCTCTTGTTATAACGGGGTAATAAATATGTTGGGACATGAACACACAGCACCATCTAGTTCCATGGTAAGCTACGAGGCTTGTGTTATGGATACCAGATAGTTGATACATTATACATATATAACTTAAAATACATACATTTTATAAATATAAACACTCATAACTGGAGTACACACATTCAAGCTCATCACACAAATGATTGCCCCCAGCGGGACTCGAACCCGCGACCGCTGGCACAGCAAGTAGGGTCACTACAAACTGAGCCAAACGTGTCATTAATAATGTCAAAAATGAATGTAAAAGTTCATTTTTTCATACTTCACATCAAAACTATATTATTTTTCCATTTTAATTAAATTATCTTCTTTTGTACTGTGCTTTCGTGACTTCATTAAGTCAAGAAGAACATGACTCTTATTGATGGAAATAAAATGGCAATACTCATAATTTCTTTTGCTAGACTCTCTAAAAAAGAAAATTACTACGTTTTTAATTTATCCTAAACGCAGTGGTTGCCCAGTGATAATGGGCTGGCTTGTGAAACCAAGTGAAGCGGGTTCAAATCTTGGGTCGCATCTCAGATATTCTCATGTGTGAATTACTTTCAACATGATTTCCATTTATCTTAAGGTGAAGGAATACATCGTGAGGAAACCTACATGCCTTAGAAAATCTAGCAAATTTTCGAAAGACATGTGGAGTTCGCCAATCTCAGGGAGATGGACGTTAAAAAGGGCTGAATACATACATAACTGTTAAAATTCCATAGATCTTACTCTTGGTCTATATTTCTTCTGCTTATCTATCTTTTTTAAATAATATAACGTCCTTCTGACCAACGGCTATGGCGGCCAATCTTATTGACACTACCTACGTGGGCAGGAGGTATTATAATGCTCTCTAAATTTCTTTAACTCTCAAAGGTCAGGCGCAGACAGATGAGCTTACGTGATCTCCGATATATGGGGATAAAACACCGATTTCTGCACAACTGTGAGTTAAAGAGAATTCCTTGACAGAAAACCCCAATAACAATACTTTGCCCAACTCGTAGACTAATCTAAGACCTGCAAGTCTTAAGTTGTACCTATATGCTAGCCACTACATAAATCATCGAGGCATTAAATAATACTTTCTAAGATTTACCCGAATATTTGACATTTTAAATAAAAAACTATCTTTTCGGATTATTTCGCGGATTTATTTTGATTTTTGGTTTCCGACGTTTCGAATTTTACAGCAATCATGGTTATGGAAGAGACTAAGGTTATGGACGACTCAAAGGCATTATATATTTGTTACAAATACAACACCAAACTGGTAACCTTAGTTGTATTATACATACTTAGTTGTAGTATATACACGATGCAACTACACTAAATAGTCTTGGAAACTACCTATATAATTTCCACTTTCACATAACGTGCCATGTTGCAATATACCGTCACGGACGAGCTTGCATGTTTAAACTACTAGAAGCTCACCTCATTTCTATCACACTGAAAATTAACTTATGCCTGACAGTATGGCATAGTGCCTGACAGTTCGTGTTTACGTACGTAGCCTATACATAAATACATAAATATGTTGGGACATTAACACACAGCACCATCTAGTTCCATGGTAAGCTGCGAGGCTCGTGTTATGGATACCAGATAGTTGATACACTACACATATATAACTTTAAATACATACATATTATAAATATAAACACGCATGACTGGAGTACAAACATTCATGCTCAACACACAAATGAACCAGCGGGACTCGAACCCGCGACGTCTGGGACAGCAAGTAGGGTCACAACAAACTGAGCCAAACGTGTCGTCATTGCCTATTTGTTACCATAGGGTATAGTAATTTGCTTAGTAAATTTCATATAAATTTAATATAGCAAACATACATACAGGCATACACTCACGCACGCACGCACGCACGCACACATACGCAAATTTCTGAAACTATCAGTGCATACCCACTAAGTAGCCTTTTGTAGCCTATTTATAGAGTGAGTTTCGCTTGGTGAGGTTTAGGAGTTTTGGCTATCTACTATCTTGCTACTTGTCTTTGAAGCGGAGCCCTATATATATATATAATGTACCTTCACAAGCAAAAACTGGTAGAAAGCTATAAGTATATATTGTTAAAATCAATCGATCCGACAAAAACCGGACAAATAGATAAAATTTCTTTTTCTGAATTTTATATGTTAACATTTATAGGTAAAAATAATACGTGTATAATTATTATTATTATTATCTTTTAAGTTTTTTAAACTACACATAAAACAATAATATGGCTAGAATAATTAATATTTAATTTTCTTTATGTTTATAAATATAATAATGGCAACACTAAATAAGATTATTAATTATTAAAGTTTTCAAAAAATTGTTATATTTATAATAATAACAGCTAAAATAGCTCACCTATTTGTCTTTAATTATATGCTATTTAGCTTTAATCTGTGAACCCAAAATATGAATGAATATCTGAACATTCGTATTTTAGTCAGAATGTTTTCATTAAGTAATGTTTAAGTAATAAACTAAGTTATTATAACAAAATTAATTTGATTTGAATTGAAAATTACAAGATTCTGTTTTATCTTTTAAAGAAAACTTATATTTAAACTATCTAATAGAATATACTTTAAATAATAAATATTATTTATTGTATAAAGAAAATGAAAAATCTCATAATATTATCACAAGGTGTTGTTGAAAGTTTTTTTTTTTTGTAAATATGATTAGGTATGAACTCTAATTATAATTAAAATATTATACATCAGTTTGCGATGTATTTTTAACCGACTTCCAAAAAGAGGAGGTTCTCAATTCGTCGGAATCTTTTTTTATGTATGTTTATTAATATTTTCCATATTCTATTATAATTAAAATTATAAAAATGTTTAAAGTTAAAAATATTGTAATGTAATTGGTGCAATTTTCATTTTGTTAATTGTGGGTAGGCTGTCTGTAACAACTATACCTTCAAGACATGTAACACCTCAGTCTCTCCCGTGACCATGGATGCTGTAAAGCATTCGAAACGTCGGGAACCAAAAATGCAAATAAATCCGCGACAAAATCCGAAAAGATAGTTTTATTTAAAATGTCAAATATTCGCGTAAATCTAAGAAAGTATTACATATTATGTGTAGTGTACCGTTTGGTATCCATAACACAGGCCTCGTAGCTTACCATGGAGAGATCGTTCTGTGTGCTAATGTTATTTGTTTATAATTTAGCTCTTTTATCTGCATGAGGTTTCTTTCATAAACACAGGGATCAAGCCATAGTCCACCACACTGACTGAATGCAAGATGGCGGACTTCTTAATTTGTCTAAAGCTAGATAGGTTCTCTTAGATGTATATGTACACCCACAACTCAGTTTTGGAACCCTTCATTTAGTTTTCCAAGTGTTTACAACTACTAATAAGTATAAGTCCTCCTGACTGTTTTCTGACATAGTGACCAATCTCATTGAGACTAGCCAACTGCGCAGGAGATATTATAGTGCTCAAGTGTACGCGCAGACACAACGTGCACTCTCTATTACTATCACTCTCATACTCCGGTGGGACGACCACTCGACACGACCGGTGAGAGTTAAGGCGCAGGACCGACGGCTTTACGTGCTCTCCGAGGCACGGGGGTGAAACACCGCCAACTTCCCAACTCCGGGCAGTTGCTGAGGCTTACTAAACAGAAAGACTCAATAACTAAACTTGGCCCGACCCGGGACTCGAACCCAGGACCTCCGGATGTGCAGCCGTACATACTAGCCACTACACCATCGAGGCAGTTTATTTATACCACTAATATAGATAAAAAAGTATTAGTTGATTTATTGTTTCATGGCTTGACCTTCTTACACGGAAACGCCTTTCCCGAGGTATATTACATACAAAAGGTACCAAGGGACACATACGTAAATATCTCAACAGACCCAAAAGCTTCATACTATATAACAGTACAATAATATATACACAACCGAATAGGGAAGGTTTTTTTTTTGCCAGTGATGTAGTTCTAGTGTTGTATTACTAAGTACCGGATTCAACCTTATCGCCGCCCCTTGGCACTGTAAAAAAGGCCATTATCAAAATTTTGCATAATATAGATCAAGTTTTGATAAAGTTTAATTTCTTTTAATTATTATTTTTTTGAAAATGCTATAAATTATTCGAAAAATATACTAGCAAATTTTATTAAATTAATATTTTTTTGGGAAATACAAAGAGTATTTTCGATAGCATTAAGATATATTTTTTCGCCATCTGAACTTTGCCGACCCTGAAAATTTGCCGCCCTGGGCACTAGCCCTAAGTGCCCATAGTGTAAATCCAGCGCTGTGCATTAGTAAGGAGCATTTCCATAGAAAAACTTTGAAGGTGGATAATGATAAAAAAACAGCCACTCTATTATGAATTATCACTCAACACATAGATGCCAAAAGGATTTGATGATTACTTTTTGACGACTCGTTTGGCTCAGTTTATAGTGACCCTACTTATTATACCAGCGGTCGCGGGTTCGAATCCCGCTGGGGGCATTCATTTGTGTGATGAGCACGAATGTTTGTACTCCAGTCATGGGTGCTTGTATTTGGAATATGTATGTATTTAAAGTTATATATGTGTAATGTATCAACTATCTGGTATCCATAACACAGGCCTTGTAGCTTACAATGGAACTAGATGATACCGTGTGTTAATGTACCAGTATATTTATTTATTTTTATTTACTTTTTAGTTTAGAAGGACCGCCAATCTCAATATCGCTTTAAAAGCAATAACATCTTTCTTCTAGGCGACATTAGCGAAGTAATCTGTGCTCTACTGGCACGCTTTCAAGTCATTAACAAGATAATTGAATTAAACAACATCATTTGGTTATCAAGTTTTTTCTACAAAATTATATAGAACTAGCATTGCTCGCGGCTCCGCCCGCGTTCAGATAACCAAAAACTAAATTCTTAGGTTTTACATATTAGTATAGGTACTCTTACAATGCAGTTTTTGTATTTTTTCTCAGAAATGTGATATTTTTCCGCGGTAAAAAGTATCCTATATGTTGACCCCGATAGCCAGCTATCATCATACCAAATTTCATCAAAATCGCTCCAGTGGTTTTTCCGTGATGCGGTAACAGACAGACAGACAAAAATTCTAAAAACTATAGATCCGACCTCTGTATCGATAATAATGTTTATTTCAATAAGATTTTCCAAAAAATATTTCATGTACAGATTCGGCTTAGTTTGAATTTTATTATGTGTATAGATTATTCTAGACGGTATATTAAAAAAAACCATGAAATCATATACTTTATAAAAAGATTCAAGACAAATGATTGGTTAAACAACACCTAATTTAATAAGTATGTACTCTATTTTGAACATGGTAAAAAAATTATTATAACTTCTAATGAAAGAAAGTACCATACAAAGGCCTTTTTAACATAGAACAAAAAGATATTTTTAAGAGAAAATATAAAAAAAATAAAGTTAAATAATATTTGGGTATAAAATTTTTCACTGAATGACCTTCATATGACCTCACCTTTAAAGTTCAATGGTGATCAGCTAATTAGGCAAGATCTTTATAGAGCGTGTAAGCCTTATTAATTTTTTACAGTCTAATACAAGTGTCAAATACATAGAATATTTTATGACTATTATAAGACGACGCGTTTGGCTCAGTTTGTAGTTACCTTACTTGCTGTGCCAGCGGTCGCGGGTTCGAATCCCGCTGGGGGCTTTCATTTGTGTGTTGAGCAAGAATGTTTGTACTCCAGTCATGGGTGTTTATATTTATAAAATGTATGTACTTAAAAGTTTTGTATGTGTAGTTTATCAACTATCTGGTATCCATAACATAAGCCTCATAGCTTACCATGGAACTAGATGGTGCTGTGTATTAATGTCCCGAAATATTTATATTTATTAACGGTCTTGTCTTTCTGGGATTTTGTGGGAGCGCGAAAAATTTGGTACTCAAGTTGTAATTCTAAGGTATCTACTGTAGTATATTTACCTGAATCTATAATAATCCCTCCACGACCGCAGATACGCCGGCGTTACAGTTAACAATAGATTTCTAAATAGTTTAGCATAAAAATCACGCTTTAGACGAACTTTCTATGGGCAAAATGGTTCAAATGATCCCAAATTTGAAGTTTTACTAGAAGACATTGAAAAGTTACAGTATTCACGTACTGGTCCCACCATATATTCAGCTATGTAGATGGAATTGAGTTATATGGTACTAACTTACTCTAGATTCGCTTGGCATCCTTGGGTGTATTTTTTGCCATATATTGCTTTGTTTCAAAGCGTTTAGGCAGCAAACAACAATAATGCTAATCAACGCCCAGTTTTTTCAGACTTCAATTTTTCCAAAATTATTGGAATTAAAAATAACTTATAGCACTCGGTGATAATGACGCTTGTAATGATAAAAGAATTTTTAGAATTGCATCAGTCATTTCATATGTAAGTTTAAAATCTGTTGTTCGTTGTATGTTGTGTCCTGATTTTACAATGAATCGCTCTGTTTCTACGTGTATTTAGATCTAGTGATTTTTTTCTTATTTTTTACCGGTCATTCTATACAATAACGTGTCTTTTCCATTCTACGTGGCATCGGCGAAGTAAATATTGTCCAACTGGCACTCCTAGAAGCCACGAAACAAAAGAATTGAATTGAAGTTTAAAATCGATTTTCAAAATTTGATAACATAGTCATATGTTATATATGTTATATATGTTATATATGTTAGGACATTAACACACAGCACCATCTAGTTCCATGGTAAGCTACGAGGCCTGTGTTATGGATACCAGATAGTTGATACACTACATATATATAATTTTAAATACATACATATTATAAATATAAACACCCATGACTGGAGTACAAACATTCGTGTTCGTCACACAAATGAATGCCCCCAGCGGGACTCGAACCTGCGACCGCTGGCGCAGCAAGTAGGGTCACTACAAACTGAGCCAAACGAGCTTAAGTACAGGAAATGTTGATAAAATGCGCCTTTTATTAAAACCAAAACAATCATACAAATTAAAAGTAATCTTACTCTTTGACAAAGTTCTGTAAAGAAACCTCCATTTCTGACACATAGTAATACTGCTTTATCTAATATAAATATAATCTACAGTAAAATGCTGGCTATTTTATACCAACTTTTAAGAATATGTAATACATTTCCAACCCTTTATCTTGCGCTACGAATGCGATAAACTATAACCAATTTAAGTTTATTAATACCAATAAAACAGAACCTACTACATTTTACTACAATTCTACATATTGTAAATCAGCATCCCTAGAGAACCAGAAGTGCACCAATCTCAATATTTCAACTTTAAGAATCCCTTCAATTTCCTGCATGAATAGTATTTTATATTCACATCTCCAGAGAGTGTTTTATGTAACGATGTGATTCTCAGCATATGATGTGGGGTGAGGTCGTTTGTCTTGTCATCTTTCGTTAAAGAGATGCTTATATGGTGTCAGCGTTAAGGTTTTTTGGCTTTTTAGAACAAATACGCTACATTTTTTAAGAAATATTTCTTTATTTCACTTGGCTTCTTTGTATGTGGGTTTATGTATTTTAAATGACGCCTCAGTGTATACTGGGTTAAAAGTCACAGGTTCCATTCTTGCATGAGGTAAGTGTTTATTTTGATTATTTATTTCTTTTTGTGATTGATACACAGTACGCTCTTTTAGATGTCCAACTGTCCATTCAAAGGTCACTATAATCCAACAGGCTGGGCAAGTGCTGGCTGGCGGATCTCACATTCTTAGGAAAATTAGTTTAATTCTCTCAAATATGCAAATGTCCTTACAACGTTTTCCTTCATACCAGGGCTGGTATGTAAAGCCTAAATCCCGATTTGAATATAAAAATCGACAAAAGTGACCTAACGGAAATTACGAAGTTAAATATATTATCTATTAGAAATTCTTTTATTAAACCACTACCATTCTACAAACATTCACATTTCCTAGATATTATCTAAAGTACATACATACATGTAACACGAGTGATACTCCTAAAGCATGAGGCGGCGTTTTTTGACACGCAATAGTGATCACGCAAAGTTCTGGCTATCAACATCTACCTATTTAAACAAAAGGCACTCGAGCTTTCCTGTAACACGCGAAAGCTTACAATTATTATATAATATTAGCTTTACAATTAAAGCATTATAAACGAATTTGGAGCATCGTTTGGTCCGAACTTTGTAATGTGCGGCCTTTACTATCAATCTATACTATAATAAAACAGTAGAGGTTGAATGTCTGTACATAGCAAAAAAATGCTAAAAACCGAGTCAGGGGGATGTAAGAAGACAAATAGAACAAATCCAGATTTTTTTCAATTTTTTTGTTTCTCTGTCTGTTTGTCTGTTTATACGAGCTAATCTCCGAATCTATTGGACCGATTTAAATGAAATTTTGCATGGTGGTACTTATATCCCCGGGCAACATCTTAGATACTTTTTATCCCGGAAAATTAAATATTTCCCGTGAGATAGTTAAAAAACTATAATAACTTATACAACTTATGCACCTAATTTAGTAAAATTTAACATTCTAATACCTTATACTGCCGGTCAAACAACAGGTTAGTTTTCATCCGGGAAAAATGAACGGTTCCCGTGGGAACTAATGAATCTCTATTAGTGTTTTTCTAGAGGCGAACCCGAGCGAAGCGAGAGTATAAATATATAATAATAGTCCACAAGATGTAATGGGATAAAACGTAGCTTATGCCACTCTTTCCCAAATATTTAACTTATGAAAGCTTAGTCACATATATATAGAAAGTTAGACCAAATTTAAATAGAGCCCAACTTATGCTACCAATTTTAAAGGTACCACTTTTTTAAACAATAGCGCTCAATCCAAAGTAATTTATTACAAGATAAAATAACATTTTATAATTAAACTAGCATTGTCCAATTAGGAGGGATTTTGATGGAATTTGGTATGATGGTAGCTGAATATCCGGGTCAACATATAAAATACTTTTTACTACGGAAAAATGTCTCACTTCTGAGAAAAAATACAAAAACTGCAATGTAAGAGTATACTAATATGTAAAACCTAAGAATTTGGTTTTTGGTCATCTGAACGCGGGCGGAGCCGCGGGCAATGCTAGTACTAGATAACTTATTAGTTAAGGAGTTATTGTGTTAAGATGTGACACACCATTCGAATTTCGTTATAACTAAAGTGACATTTCACTAGACTGACCTAATTGTCCCTTTGATTATTTAAATGTCAAATATTGTGTAGCATTGAGTTACGATTTCGCTACGCCGATTGCTACGGCGACCACATACTATGCTTGATTGATATTACCAGTTATACAAACTGTGGATTCGAGTGTAAATCTATACATATAATAAAAGTGTAACTGATCGCTGTCTGTACCTGGAAGATATTTGAGAAAAACTATCATTGTGGTCTTTATTTACTCAATAGAACCCAAAACATTAAATTTTTGTCTGTTTGTCTGTGTGTTTGTGCGCGCTAATCTCAGAAACAGCTTAACCGATTTGGATGCGGTTTTCACTAATATATTGTGGTAAACTTCACTTAACATTTAGTATTTGTTTTATTTCAATCGATTGATAAATAAAAAAGTTACGTCAATTTAAAGAATCACCGAGGGACGAGCCGCTAGTGATGATATAAATTTCAGCATAGTTAAGACGTAAAGGCCTTCTTATTCTGGATTTGGAATAATATAATTGATAATAATCAAATTATACTCGTAAGTGTCGGGCAATGGAAAGCAACATTCATACAGCCAATAATATATGTAAGTAGCGAATTCGAACCCGCACTAAGATAGTTAAGTAAAAAATCTGTCTACTAGGCCATAATATTTACTTGATTTAAAATCACTATATTTTACTAAATTTATGTATTCACTAAACGAAAAAACGAAGAAAAAATAATAGTATAGATTATTACTTACAAAATTGCAGAATATGTCGAATCAGATACGAAAAAAATTTAAGTTGAGAAACTCTCATTTTTAAAGTCGGTTCAGCATATATATTAAAACAATTGTGTTCTGTTTGAACAATAAAAAAATATATTAAAGTAAATAAAGATTTAATCTTGAGTTTTCATTTTATAAAGCAGACATTACTCATAATTTAAAAACCTGCAGAGTATTTCGTAATCCTTTAGCTTATATAGTTACGTGTAAAAGTTTCTACTTGTTGATACACGTGCGCAACAGTTGACGTCCTTTGTTCAGAACCACCGTATATATATATATATATACATCTCCCTAATAAAAGAAATAAAAACTAAACGGATCTTACCATAAAACGGCTACAATTTTTTATAAAACATCTATAAAATTATGAAAATAACTTACCTAAGGCTGTATTCGATCGAATTATTCACAATTTTTTTTAAACATTCAAGGCGATAGATTCAAGCGCACGTCTGCTCCTTACAACGGTCGGAGCCTAACTGAAACGTTATACCTTTACCTGTTACAGGAACTGGGCGGGGGTGAAATGTTACGGAGAGGTCACACTTCATACAAAAAATAGAAAGAGATACATTTATACGTTTTCACATGAAAAAAGTGAGATAAAACATAAAATATCATAGACAAATATTTTTTGTAGTGTTTTCCCTTTATATTTAGCTAGTGTAGATCTAGCTTTATTTACAATGACGCCGTAATTTAAAAAGTTAAAAATTTAAATTGAATCATTCATTTTCATAAGAAAATGAATGATTAAGGAAATAAAAAATATATACATTCGTATATAGTATATTGTACTACGTTTAATTTCATATAATATTATTTTTAACAAAAACTAAAATTAAATGTAAAAATGTCTAATTATATTGGATCCCTTAAAGTCAAAAACAGTCTTAAAAAGCCTAATGATAGATAAATAAAATTTTAGAATCGATCATCACAGTTTTTATGAAAACATAAGTTAATATCGATATTTACATAAATGTAAATAATTAATATTATAGCAAAAATCTAACATATGAGTATACGTCATATAGAAAAAAAATATTAGCACTTCTCTGTGATATTACTCATCTTTGACGGTACCATATTTTACGTCACGCTTTCCACCCTTCTCTTTCGGTCTTTGTCTAACTCAATGTGTTATATGAATTTATCAATAATCGTGAAAGAGACAAACATATTTTACCAGTTATGAATGAAAGCGTGGCTTTGTTTCGTTTTGTTTTCTTTACAGCTTGAAATGTACTACTCTGTGTACTAAGATTAAATTAGAAATGGCATCAAGATTTAAAAAGGGTTTGAAAATGGATAGGTTCTTCTTTTACATAAATATTTTTAACTTTTTATAGAAAATGTCAAATATTTTTTTTTAAATATACATTAGTGCCCACGACTCTATAGTAGACTCATGATGTTCAGTAAAAAATTGTAATAGTTTAATGCTGAATAAAATATTTTTAATTTAAATTTGAACCTGCATGAGTGGTGATATCTCTATAAAATACATCCATCTTAAATGACACTCAAATTCGTTATATTTTACAGGGCTAATGAGAAATGAATCACTGACTCCCAACTTTCTCATTTAATAACACTTCTAAGATATTTTGGTGTACTAGCAGACTCCGCGGTTTTGCTCGAATTAAAACTACAAAAAAAAAATTCTTTGACTTTATTATATATATATATATGTATATATAAGCAATTAATACGAGACCCCCAGGCTCTGGGCGCCACCCTCGCACTATTTGACTCCGTTGAGAGATATGATTTTGGAAGAACTGCGATACACGTGTCTCATAATTTTAATTAAAGAGTATGTGTAACAATTTTAGAGTCAATCGAGAAAACAAAAAGATTTACAGAAAATTCAACCCTAAATTTCACCCTCTTAAGAGTGGAATTTCAAAAAACCCTTTCTTAGTGGACATCTTAGTACACTTCACAAAGAACAAACCCTCCCAATTTTGTATCTATGGCCATTGGTTTAGGTTGTACGTTGATATACTAATCAGTCAGTCACTCAGGACTATGAATTTTATATATACAAAAGAAAAGATAACGACTAAATGTTTAAAATAGCTATATATTATTACTAGCAACATTGGTATTTGAGTGTATTTCGAAAATGTTTATTTTATGAGTTTTATTTATCCCTTATTTCTTGGACAGAGATAAAAAATTAACTTTGTTAATCTCTTTCCTTTGTATCCCATAAACCACTTGTTGTATAGAATACGGGATGCTGTTTTCGATTTCTTAGAACGTAAAAGCGTCATGAATAACCAACTAGTACATTAATTTCACATTCGTGAGCGTTCTATATTGCATTGCTACTGCTAATTATATCTAGCCATATATTATCATTAAATATCTATACATATAATAAAATTCTGAGCCGAATCTATATATAAAATATTGTTTGGAAAATCTAATTGAAATAGACATTATTATCGATACAGAGGATGAATCTATAGTTTTTAGAATTTTTGTCTATCTGGCTGTCTGTCTGTCTGTCAATAGGTAATAACCGAATCACGGAAAAACCACTGGACGGATTTTGATGACATTTGGTATGATGATAGTTGGTTATCCGGGTTATATAGGATACTTTTTATTGTGGGAAAATATCTCATTTCTGAGAAATCTATACTAAACGTTAAAACGTAAGTAGGGACGTACCCGAGCGGAGCGACGGTGAGTCGCTAGTAACATAATAAAGGAGTTAAAAAGAACTTAGTGAAGAAGATTATGAAATTTAAGAAACAATTAAAGTAGTAAATGCTTAGTGTGCCGAGATTACTATAACTATCTCGTTTATATTTTATACACAAACAAAAAAAATCATTAAAATTTACTTAGTATACTTACAACTTATTTCTATTTACTTTTCAATTAATAATGAAATATATGAATATAATAATGATTATAAAAAAATATTATTATGATGATTATTATAATATTTAAATTATTTCATGGGATTCCTTAATTTTTCTTGTTGAATGACGAAGCTTTCCCGTGTTACGATGTTAATCCGAGATAAACTCCGAGACTACTTATCCGATCCAAAATTTTCTTTTTTTATTGCAAAATTAATGATTTTCATATGTGTGCCACAGCAACGCGTGGGTTTGCTAGTAAACTATAGTATCGAGTATAATATAATATAATAATATAGGCTAAACTGATTCTAATAGAACTCTCACTAGCAGATAGAAGATTCTGAGGCTCAGTTGTAGCTTGGAAAATAAAGGGTTGTCGTCGTAAATAGGAGAGAAGAATCATTAAACGATTTTGAAGATTTTTTTTATTAGATTTTTACATGTAATTTTAGAAAGTCGCTATAAAAGTTTATCTTTAGAATACCGTTTAGAACAAGTTTCAAGAATTTATGAAAATATTATATGATTTCTAGACATAACTTGTACATATTTTGCAGACACTAGCTGTAACTTTCATCTCAGTAAATGAAACGAGTCCCATAGGGCGGGATATAAAAGTTTCAGGGCAACCCCATTAGTATATGGACACCCAAATATCGTATCTAAACGGTCACTAATAAAAGTTGAGCAAAATAAATTAAAACTTAAAATCATATATCGTTTCAAAGTATTTAACATTTAAAATAAAAAATTCAATGCCAGACTTGACCTTTTAAAAAATTAATTCATGTATAATTTAACACTCAATGAAAAGGCGTGACTAATCCAGATTGTATGTACCCTACAATATTGATAAAATACACTGATACGATGTTTATGTTAGGAATGTAATGATTAAATCTATATTTACATCTATACATATAATAAAATTGTAACTAAGTCGAATCTGTACATTAAATATTTTTTTAAAAATGTTATTGAAATAAACATTATAATCGGTATAGAGGCCGAATCTATAGGTTCTAAAATTTTTGTCTGTCTGTCTCACATCACAGAAAAACTACTGGAGGGATTTTGATGAAATTGACGACGACACGTTTGGCTCAGTTTGTAATGACCCTACTTGCTGTGCCAGCGGTCGCGGGTTCGAGTCCCGCTGGGGGCATTCATTTGTGTAATGACGAATGTTTGTACTCGTCATGGGTGTTTATATTTATAATATTCTATTATGATATTTAAAGTTATATATGTGTAGTGTATCAACTATATGGTATCCATAACACAAGCCTCATAGCTTATCATGGAACTAGATGGCGCTGTGTGTTAATGTCCCAACATAAAAAAAAAAAATTAGTATGATGATAATGATGATAGCTGGTAATCCGGGTCAACATATAGGATACTATTTACCGCGGGAAAATATCTAATTTCTCAGAAAAAAATACAAAAACTGCATTGTAAGAGTATACTAATTTATAAAACCTAAGAATTTGGTTTTTGGTCATCTGAACGCGGGCGGAGCCGCGGGCAATGCTAGTTCAGCATAAATGCAACAAAAGTAATCTACTACCAGTATTTACTCTGCTACCACTTTAGAACGAAAATGCCTTAAATTTCTTCATAGTTTTCTTATTGTAAAACTACCAGACCCAACCAATCCGTACGAAGTACAAAGTCGCGGGTTCTGCTAGTAATATGATAACATGCTTATATATTCTTCTTTTTATAAATGATTAGCTATACTTTTTGTCAAATTTTATTATTAGCAGTAGATAACGTGTCAATCCAAGTAGCAACGTGTCTATCTAGCCTTCCTACCTACTTTTAGCCGGTAAGTCCCACATAACCTATATAGAGTACACAAGTGGTATTTTAAAAAAAGGTAGCACAAAAAAAAATAAAAAAAAATTATACCTTTGTATCCGACCGGGATCCGAACCTGGACACCTATGATTGTCAATCTTGCGTCGTTTCTTTTTTTAAAACTAAAAACTTGAATAAATATTAAAAATAAAAGTAAAACTTTGTATGCGACTGAGATTCGAACCTGGGCACCTGAGATTGATGATCTTGCACCTTGGCCGCTTGAACAGCAGCATGCCCGTCGCATTTGGGCTAATATTTTTTGTTATTATGAGTACTTTCCATTCATTACACATGATTACGATAATCTGAAGATAAAACCGGAAGATAATAAAAAGCAGTTTTTTAATCTTATTTTACTTCAACTTTTGAAACTTTAACTTTAATATTTATAATAGTATATTGGCGAAAAAATATTATTTTCAGTGTTATAATTAAAGCTCTATCTTTTAAAAGCACTTAACTTTTTATATCGTTTTAAATATTCATATTGGATAATAAAATTTTAATTTGAACTAAAAAGAAGCGTAGGAGAGTTAATTAAAACGGCATTGGAGGTGTTTTTATAGTATACTAGCGACTCACCCTCGCTCCGCTCGGGTTCGTATCGTTATGTTTTAACGTTTAGTATAGATTTCTCAGAGATGAGATATTTCCCGCAGTAAAAAGTATGCTATATGTTGACCCAGATAACTAGCTATGACCATACCAAACATCAAAAGCCCTCCAGTAGTTTTTCTGCAATGCGGTAACAGACAGACAGACAGACAGATAAAAATTCTAAAAACTATAGATTCGGCCTCTGCATCGATAATAATGTTTATTTCAATAAGATTTTTCAAAAAATATTTAATGTACAGATTCGGCTTAGTTACAATTTTATTATATGTAAAGATAGATGTTATTTTTGCCTTTGAATATCCACTAATTAAGATTTACTTGAAATCTCATAATAAAATATTGCGTAATTATTATGAATGTTGTTTGAAACAGAATACAGTAGCTGTTCATGATCGTCGTAAATTAGCCAGGAGGTAATTTTCAATGCAAACGCGCTAGCTGAATATCGTGTTGAGGATTGTTATTTACTGACCTATTTATGACCTAGGTCATAAACATTTTTTTTAGTCTAACTTTAGTTTTTAGTGTATTTTTAAAATTATCATAAGTAAAATATTATAAAAATAACATGGTTTTGTAAAATTCGAAATAGTACCTAAAAACATTGGGCTGGTAAAACTTTTAAATTCTGAGTCGAATCTGTACATTAATAATTTTTTGGAAAATCTTACTGAAATAGTCATAATAATCGATACAGAGGCAGAATCTATAGTTTTTAGAATTTTTATGTATATATGTATGTATTATAATATATCAGTATGTAGATACATATTGACGACACGTTCCGCTCAGTTTGTAGTGACTAGTGACCCTACTTAGTGTGCCAGCGGTCGCGCGTTCGAGTCCCATTCATTTGTGTGGTGAGCACGAGCTTTTGTACTCCAGTCATAGAGTCTTTACAATATGTATATTTTTAAAGGTATACATGTGAAGTGTATCAACTATCTAGTATCCATAACACAAGCCTCGTAGCTTACCATGGAACTAGATGATGCTGTGTGTTTATGTCCCAACATATTTATATATGTATATATACAACATATTTATATATGTATATAAACATAGTACCAATACTTTTATACAAAAAAAAAAGAATTATTTTTCTTAACAATGGAGCAGGTAATGACCGCACTTCTTTCTATCCAAAAAGAACTCGATGAGCAGAAAAAACTCATACACAAAAAAGGGGAAGAAGTGGCAGAGAAGGTAACAGCAAATATAAATAAAATATTAGAAGAAAAATTAAAAATCTTAGAAGAAAAACACGAAAACCTTAAGTCGAGGGTGGAAAATCAAGAGAAAAGATTATACTATATGGAAAGACAATCAAGACAGCGCAATCTAGTCTTCTTTGGCTTGGAAGAACACGAAAAATCCTACTCAAATTTAGAAAATATTATAGTAGACTTTGTTCACAAATACTTCCCAATACAAATAGACCATAGAGATTTACAAGCAATCAGAAGAATAGGGAAGAGGACTGGAAAACCACGACCGATAGTGATTACGTTCACAACACTTGGCAAGAAGATCGACATTTTAAAAGGCAAAGGAGCTCTAAAAGAAACACCGTATTATATAAAAGAAGACTACCCCCCATCAGTCCTACAAAAAAGAAGAGAGCTACAGGAACAAGTTAAAGCTGAAAGAGAGAAGGGCAATACAGCCATTATTAAATACGACAAGCTTATTCTACTAAATAATTCATCCAAAGAACCGAAAAACAATAAAAGAAACCTATCAAAATCTCCAGAGAATAACACAAACAACCATACCGAGAAGATATATCAAGCAACCAAAAAGAACAAAACCTTGGCCGCCCACAGAGTGCAAAGGTCTTCAAGTCTTTCCGAAGGCGTAGAAAAAACAAGCATACTAAACTATCTAACAAATAAAAACAATAATAACAAAACAAACACACAAGCCAACACCACAAATATATAGCAACGAACCAGACAGCCTCTTCCAGAAAACAACAAACAAACTGAAAAAGCTACATCAACACATAACACACATCTTCCAAGCCGGCTGGTCTCCGTGGAAGAGTACGACCACAACCCTCCAGGAAAACCACAAAAACAAAAAACCACTAAACTGAACAAAGACTCTAAGAATTGTATAAAAATTGGAACTTATAATGTCAGGTCTCTGTCATCAATACACCGGTACCTAGAACTCAATAATGCACTGAAAGATATAAACTGCGACATACTAGGACTATCAGAAACAAGAAAAATGGGTTGCCACATAGAAAAGGATTCAGACTATGTTTTCTGCTATATAGGAGAAACAAAGGGATTGTATGGAGTCGGATTTTTAGTAAAAAAGTCATGGAAAAATAATATAACTAACTTTACTGGCATTTCGGAGCGAGTAGCGTTATTACAAATGAAATTTGGCAGACTAAACATATCTATAATCCAGGCATACGCACCTACGGAAAGATCTGACAATACAGAAATACAAAAATTCTACAATGATCTGAAAAAAGCTCACACACTAGCCGATGAGAAAATCATAATATTAGGAGACTTCAATGCAAAAATAGGGCAACCAAGAAAAGAAGAAAAACTCGTCATGGGACAGTATGGGCTAGGTCAAAGAAACGAAAGAGGCGAACGATTGCTAGAATATGCATTTGAATATAGACTAGCAATAATAAACACTTATTTCAAAAAAAGACCTAGCAGAAGATGGACTTGGAAGTCACCAGACGAAAGTGTTAAAAACGAAATTGACTACATCATGACAAATGTCCCAAGATTAATCCAAAATTATGACGTTCTCAACAACGTAAAGTTCAGAATAGACCACAGACTAATTAGAGCAACAGTCCTATTGAGCCAATCAAAAAAAAGTAGAAAAGGTTTTAAACCACCTCTAAAAATACCGAAAACTGAAGAGGAAACAAGACATTACATTGATAGCCTCAAATTGAACATCGAAAACCAACCAGTAGATACCAGAAACGTACAATCTTACTATGATGCGATAGAAGGAACTGTAACAAAGAGTTTAACTAGCCAAAAAAATAATAAAAAAGGAAAACGACACAAAATATTTAGTGAAGAAACAATAGCCTTAATTAACAAACGCAGCGAACTAACTATAAGAAAGAATAAGGATGCCAATACAAAGAAAGAACTAAGCAAATTATATAAGGAAACTAGCAAAGCAATCCAAAGAGACTATAGTAAGCACAGACAAAGGATAATAACAGAAAATCTAAACAAATTCAGGAGCACAAAGAAAGCATTTAAAGAATTAAACTTACGAAAAACTTGGATACAAAAATTAGAAGGCCAACATAAAGAAACTAAAACGAGACAAGAAATCATACAGCAGGCAACTTCTTTCTACCAAGAACTATACAAAAACAAAGATAACACCATCGAGGAAACCAACGAATCACACTATTGTGATAACATGGAAATAATCAGACCGATAGAAGAAAAAGATATATACGCCCAGCTGAAACAACTAAAATCAGATAAAAGTCCTGGTCCCGATGGAATAACCAATGAAGCTTTGAAAATAGGTGCACCAGTTTTACTTAGACCTCTCACAGAATTATTCAATCTCATACTAGAAGCTGAAACCGTACCAATCCAATGGTGCACGTCAGACATCATACTACTTTATAAAAAAGGAAACCCTCTAGATATCAACAACTACAGACCAATTAGTTTACTGGCAAACATATATAAAGTCTTCTCATCTATAATTCTTAAACGCATAACACAAGAGATTGAAAATGCACAACCAATAGAACAAGCTGGCTTTCGCTCTGGGTTTAGCACATTAGACCATATACAGGCACTGGAACAAGTTATAGAAAAATACGTAAAGTTTAATAAGCCACTCTATCTAGGTTTTATCGACTACAGTAAAGCATTTGACAGTATAAGCCACAATTCTATATGGAAATCACTACAAAATTTAAACATAAATTCGAAATATATAAATATTATAAAATACATATACAACAACAGCATAAGTAATGTCATGTTAGAATCTAGAGGCGATGCAATTAAAATTGAAAGAGGAGTCAGACAGGAGGACCCCCTGTCACCTAAATTATTTATTGCGGTTTTGGAAGATGTATTTCGAAACACAAACTGGAAAACTAGAGGCATAAAAATAAACAACAGCTATCTCAGCCATCTTAGATTCGCGGATGACATAGTCATACTAAATAAAACTATCTTTTCGGATTTTGTCGCGGATTTATTTGGATTTTTGTTTCCCGACGTTTCGAATGCTTTACAGCATCCATGGTCACGGGAGAGACTGAGGTAATAAATCCGCGACAAAATCCGAAAAGATAGTTTTATTTAAAATGTCAAATATTCGCGTAAATCTAAGAAAGTATTATAGTCATACTATCTGAAACAGCAAATGAATTACAAGATATGCTCCGCTGTCTTGCTCAAGCAAGCTCGAAAGTAGGATTAGAGATGAATGCGACATAAACCAAAATCATGACAAACAGCATAGAACGGCCCATCAATGTAAAAGAAAAATATATAGAATATGTCCACAGTTACATCTACCTAGGCAAACAAATATCATTTTTGAAAACGCACAATGAAGATGAAATTGAAAGAAGAACAAACATAGCCTGGAAGAAATTTTGGTCACTCAAAGAAATTTTAAAAGGAGACTACTCGATAAACCTTAAGAAAACGGTACTAGACACCTGTATACTGCCTTGTCTACTGTATGGCTGCCAAACTTGGATATACACAACAAAAGCAAAACAAAGGATTACAACAACACAAAGAGCTATGGAGAGAAGTATCCTTAACATAAGAAAAATACAAAAAGTCAGGAGCAAAGTAATCAGACAGAAAACAAAGATAACAGATGCCCTCACACAAGCTCTAAAATTGAAATTGCAGTGGGCAGGTCATGTATCGAGATACACAGACAACAGGTGGACAATTAATACTACAAGGTGGGAAGGGTGAATTGGCAAAAGAAGGGTAGGGAGACCGAAAAGACAATGGGCTGACGATATAACCGAATTAATAGGAAAAGACTGGCAAACTATCGACAAGGACAGAGATAAGTGGAAAGGACTGGAGGAGGCCTTCACCCGAGGAGGGGTTCTTATCCAATAGCAAAAACTAACTATTACTAACATTTAGACAATAAGCAAAACATTAATAACTAACTAAACACTAACAAACAAATACCAACATTTGAAATGGAAATTAAGGATAAGGAAATACAGGCTTTTTTATTTTTATTTTATTTATTTATATACTAGATACTGTAAAATTCTCCTTCTTAATCTCATTAATTATATACATCTAACAAAAATCGGGATTACTATAATAACTTGTCTTACTTCTAAAAATCTATATACATTTTAAAATCACTTTAAAATCGATATATAATTAATTTTTCTATCCTCTATAGAACATGCTTATTTTCAACCGACTTCAAAAAGGAGGAGGTTCTCAATTCGACTGTATTTTTTTTTTTTTTTTTTATGTTTGTTACCTCAGAACTTCGTCATTTCTTAACCGATTTGGACAATTTTTTGTTTGAAAGGGTATACTTCCAGATTGGTCCCATTTAAATTTCAAAAAAAAATACCACCCCTAAGGGTGGAAAAATAGCTAATAATGAATTTAACCTACTTCTAATTGTCATATTGACTTGAAACTTTGCAAGTGTTTCTATTTCCGTTGATAGTACAGTGGTTCGGTATTGTTGACCTGATCTGATGGTAAGGCCAGAAGGCGGATAGGTGGAACTCTTCAACGATAAATAGTAGATACTTCGAGTTTGGGCTTATTTTGTTTGGTTTGACAAGCCTAACACTTTAGAATTCTTACTTTGCTACTACTGTCTACACTAAAAAGGGAAAAATAAAAACTTTTTAACAAAAAAATAAAAACCGACTTCAAACAAAAGCACTAAAAAGTAAAAAATAACTGATTGGTAGTTTTCATTTACTATACATACCTAATCAAATATTTTCGAAGTCGGTGTGCTTTGCTTTGTATGGGCTGGCACCGATTTCGAAAATATTTGATTAGGTATGTATAGTAAATGAAAACTACCAATCAGTTATTTTTTACTTTTTAGTGCTTTTGTTTGAAGTCGGTTTTTATTTTTTTGTTAAAAAGTTTTTATTATTTTAAATTAAAATTAATAATCTAACTTGTCAAAGTTGTTCTGAATTCAGTTTAAAACTCATTATAAGTTTGGAACATCTTTTAATATTTGACAAGCGTTTTCTTTTTAAAAGACAAATAAAAACATAAGAAAAAATATTTAAGATGATTGCTAAGCTTGGTTTATGAATAAATCGAAAATTAAGAGTAAATAAAGAAATCTATACATATAATAAAATTCTAAGTTAGCCGAATCTGTACATTAAATATTTTTTTGGAATATCTTATTAAAATAAACATTATTTTCGATACAGAGGCCGAATCTATAGTTTTTAGAATTTTTGTCTGTCTGTCTGTCTGTCTGTCTGTCTGTATGTCTGTATGTCTGTATGTTACCGCATCACAGAAAAACCACTGGAGGGATTTTGATAAAATTTGGTATAGTAATAGCTGGCTATCCGGGTCAACATATAGGATACTTTTTACCGCGGGATAATATCTCATTTCTGAGAAAAAATACAATAACTGCAATGTAAGAGTATACTAATATGTAAAACCTAAGAATTTGGTTTTTGGTCATCTGAACGCGGGCTAAGCCGCGGGCAATGCTAGTCTCTACATATTTTCTTCTAACGAATAAGTATATTGATAGAATGAAACTAAATTATAATGCAGCAAAAAAAATTGTAAAGAAAATCATAGAAAAGACATGCCAAGTAACAGATCAGGCGCTAGATGGCTTTACGCGCTCTCCGAGCGACGGGGGTGTAACACCGCAAATTCTCTAATATTTCTTAAGAGAAACCTCAATAACCAAAATTGGTCTGACCCGGGACTCGAACCAAGGACCTCCACCACTAGACCACGGACGCAGTTTATTCAGGTATTATTATATAGACTAAACTTTCAATAGCTTTAAGTCTAGGTTATATAAATACATTCTTTGTAACTAATGTTCCCAGTTCTACTGATCAACTGTCATAATTTCTGATATCTTTATATATGTTTCTCATGTAAAAGACTTGTTCGTAATGAGAAATAAAGTTCTTTAAACCGAAACAGCCATATACAAATAGGCTAGAAAAGTTGTATACAAAAGTTAGTAATATAAATTAATCTTCAATTGAATAACAATCTAATAACTGTGTAAAGTCTAAGTCTGAAATTATGCACGTATAATGTCGACGCAAAAGTTTCTTATATAGGGAAGTTGAACGCTGGAAGAGGATTTTTGAAAATTCAAATTCTAAAAGAGGTAAGTAATAACCGTATATGGAAATTCGGCATTCTTGCACGTAGAACATAAAAAAAATCTACTTAGAGAATTTATAAGAAAAAGTTAGTTATTTAATCTTTTTCAAGAACATTCTCCTAAGGAATTAAAATCTATAGGTACCTATATAAAAAAAAAATCTGAGTCGAATCGGTACATTAAACATTTTTTGGAAAATCTTATTGAAATAGTCATTATTATCGATACAGAGGCCGAATCTATGGTTTTTAGAATTTTTGTCTGTCTGTCTGTATGTTACCGCATCACAGAAAAACCACTGGAGGGATTTTAATGAAATTTAGTATAGTGATAGCTGGTTATCCGGGTCAACATATAGGATACTTTTTATCGCGGGAAAATGTCTCATTTTTGATGATTTGATACAAAAACTGCAATGTAAGAGTATACTAATATGTAAAACTAAGAATTTGGTTTTTGGTCATCTGAACGCGGGCGGAGCCGCGGGCAATGCTAGTTACCAATAAACCTATGTGTTATTATATCTAGCTTGTCCATTAAAAAACAATTTCGTATTCAGTCAAATGTTCTTAATTGAGTAAATATCGAAGCTTTTAGAAAATAATTACATTTCTCATTGCGTGCCTTTACTCATCTATGTATGAGTTTGTTAGGCGACATGACAATTTTTAGAATTTCACGAAAACATCAAATAAAATAATACTAGATAGATATCCAAAAACTAGTATCTAGCTGCAGGTTTACTCGTGTATTTCTATGAAAATAATATCCCATTGAATTGACCACATTTTGCAGTGGACATCAATTGGAGTTCTAGCGTATATTAAAATTATATATAGATAATAGAATTTTATTATATGTATAGATAGATAAAATTTTACTAAAATTTATATTGAATACATATTACATACACTATGTTACCTCTATATGTAAATAGGCAAAGACAACACAGCAGTACCTTTTTTTTTGTTTAGTAGCTATTGACGAGCTTAAGTCTTTTCAATAAAAGAATTTGGAAATAGTTTTTTTTTATATAATGATTATAGTCAAATTTTGACCATTGGGCAAACACTAATATATATGTACATACAAATACTTCAATATCAAACAACAAATCTATCCCACGGGAACCGTACATTTTCCGGGATGATATATAGCCTATAGCCTTCCTCAATAAATGAGATATCCAATGCATAAAGAACTTTTCAAATCGGATTAGTAGTTCCTGAGATTAGCGCGTTCAAACAAACCACCAAACAAACTCTGCCTCTTTATAATATTAGTATAGACTAAAGAGAGTATGATTTTGCACTAATATTGCACGTAAAGTGAGGATGAGTCACTAGGTAGTTTGAAATATTAGTCACGAACATTTGTCAGTAATTTGAATACAGTCAACATAAACACAAATAAGGATTTTCGCGAAATAGAAAATGATAAATTTATACGATAATTTCATTAGGCGAAAGCTTTGCATGTCGACACCTGCAAGGAACATTGTAGCTTATAGATTTAACAATTTTTTATTTAGGCTTTAAATGAAGTAATGTGTATTTTAATTATTCTAATTTTAATTTGTATATTAATTTGACTGCCTCGGTGGTGTAGTGCCTAGCATGTACGGCACACCCGGAGGTCCTGGGTTCGAGTCCCTGGTCGGGCCAAGTTTAGTTATTGAGTCTTTCTGTATAGTAAGCCTCAGTAACAGCCCGGAGTTGGGAAGTTGGCGGTGTTTCACCCCCGTGCCTCGGAGAGCACGTAAAGCCGTCGGTCCTGCACCTCGACTCTCCTGGTCATGTCGAGTGGTCGTCCCACCGGAGTATGAGAGTGACAGGAATAGAGAGTGCACGTTGTGTTTGCGCGTACACGCGCTGCACCATAATATTTCATGTACAAAAAAAAACCCTGCTGAAAAGAAATTCAAGCAATGAATAATATTTGGCTTTATAATTATAAACTAAGTATAAATAAGGATTGTAAAGACTTCATTTAATAGGTAATAAATTTTTATTTCTTATGTTATTATTTAGATTTCTATTAAAAAAAGCAATTTTAGAACAACTAGGTAACTCCCCAGAGGGCTTAGGTATGAAACATTCTTTAATTATTTATGTTTTTAGAAAATTAAAAGCTGAATGATTAAAAAATGTATGAAAAATACTTACATATCTAAGCTTTTTTATATGTTCAAATATTATATCTATACATTTAATAAAATTGTAACCAAGTCGAATCTGTACATTGAATTTTTTTGGAAAATCTTATTGAAATAGACATTATTATCGATACAGAGTCCGAATCTATAGTTTTTAGAATTTTTGTCTGTCTGTCAGTCTGTTACCGCATCACGAGAAAACCACTGGACAGATTTTGATGAAATTTAGTATGATGATAGCTGGTCATCCGGGTCAACATATAGGATACTCTTTACTGCGGGAAAATATCTCATTTCTGAGAAAAAGTACAAAAACGGCATTGTAAGAGTATACTAATATGTAAAACCAAAGAATTTGGTTTTTGGTCATCTAAACGCGGGCGGAGCCGCGGGCAATGCTAGTTTATATATATTTTCTAATTTGTTGTTAGTGATACTGATTGAAACAAAAACTGCAAAGATTTGACTTATTCAAATGAATAACAGTACCCATTTTACTTAAAATTAAAGTGTTGCCTTATTTTGAACTTTTTCTATTAAAAAAAAAGTTTTTTCACAGATTCTTTTGGTAAACTAAGCATTAAGCAACAATTAAAAATTTAAACTCCAATTAATGAAGACAAAAATGTCATATAAAAAATAACATTCCTAACTCCAGCCCCTTTCAGTTTTCTCATTTGTTTTTATTATTCCTTAGGAAATCTGTCGTAATAATACATATTCTATGAAAATTGGAATGCCTTTTACGGTTTACAAGAAATAGTTATTTACAGATAAAACAAATATACACAAAGATAGAGTCGACCTAGGTTTATTTATTTATTTATTAATCCTTTATTACACCAAATATAAAAATACAATATAAATGATACTTTACAAATATATGTTAGTGTAAAGGCGGCCATATTATAAAGAAACTCATAGGGTGACATGGATTATGGTTGGTGCAGAAAAAAAGAACTAAGAGTCTATAATAAACTTACTTAAAACGGTACATACTGTAAAGTACACACAAGCTTACACCTGGATATCATCTAGGTTTAGTACAAAACCTAGATGATATCCAGGTCCTTCGATCTATGGGGTTTTAAAATACTAACAAATAAGCATGTACACTTAGGTGCGAAATAAAACACAAATCAGTTTATCAAAGAGATTTGATCATATTTTATTGGCATTAAACAATTCTAACATTAGCGTTTGGCCGAAGCTACTTTAAGGATATTTTGTCCCTCTCTCTCATATTAAACCTGTGCGAGACAAAGAGAAGAACTTCAATTGAGATATGAACCTTACAACTATGAATTAAAGTTCAAATTACAACTCCGTGTGAGTTGATGGGAATTTTTTTAAAACAGCATGATACAAGTTGTAGAAGGCATAAACTGATACACTGAGGATGACAACGAGGGACCCTCCGAAGACGAAACTGAGAAAGTTTCCATCAATCATGGTTGTCCCTTGGAGACTTTGGGCGTGACCTTGGAAAAGATCCTTCGTACCAGATCCTGCTGCCTTTCTCTCTTCCATCATACGTTTCATTGACGATAGCCGCTCTTTTAACTCATCTATAGACTCTAACACGTCCTCGGACTCTGAAATAGAAATATAATTATACATAATAATTCAATGCAATGGCTGACTTATTCAGGAAATACAAAAAAAATAGCGCACTTTTGTTATTTTCATATTAAACACACACTTTTCATATCTTGATATATTCTTAAAATTAAGGTAATATTTGAAACATAAACAAACTGTGCACGAAACTCCATCACATGTATCCCAAAACGTTCACATAAAGTCCAACAGGGATACGAAATTCAAGCAATTTTCTACATTTCACCATGCACTTATTGCAATATCTTTAGAAAACACATAAAATTATGTTATAATTACCATGAGCTTCTCTTTCAGGACTCATTTTTTAACAATATTTACTCTTTGTTTTCAATTCTCAGACGTTTTTGTACTAATGGCCGCCACGCATGCGCCTTACCCATACTTTCTTGGGGCTATTGATCGAGCCCGGGGAAGCAATCTAGATACTAATATTTCACCTAAAATTTATTTCTGAATCATAACTGTATATAAAAATTGTAAATTAAACTTTTGTTACGACTCCAAGTAATTAAAAGTACCGAAAATTCTCTTTTAAATTCTCAAATGTGGCTATACCCTATACAAGAGATTATCGATTCAATTCTAGCTCGAGTCAAATAAATAATTTCATAATATGTAGATATTGAAAAATACGAATAAATTAGCTCACGTAGTTTCTTTTTGCTTATATACAAAATATAATATATTTTTAAGCTAAAAACTTTTACGTTTTTTTTAAATTTCGTTTTAATTATTTGTCTAATTTCATACATTGTTAGCCGAAAATAAAATTCCCTCTTTTCGGCTTCAATTAAGTATGATTTCGAAGAGTAAAATACATTTTTATTGGGATAAAATATAACCAATAGCACTCGTCAGTAACGAAGCTTCCTATTAATGTATGAATTTTCAAAAACTGCAGTTTCAGAGATTATAAACATACACACTTTACCTCTTTATAATATTAGTAGTATAAAGTATCTTTATAATATTAGTGTAGAATTGGCAACCATTTTTCTTAAAAAAAAATAATAGACTCTTTTTTTTTTGGGCATTAACACACAGCACCATCTAGTTCCATGGTAAGCTACGAGGCTTGTGTTATGGATACCAGATAGTTGATACACTACACACATATGTAACTTTAAATACCCACGACTGGAGTACAAACATTCGTGCTCATCGCACAAATGAATGCCCCCAGCGGGGCTCGAACCCGCGACCGCTAGCACAGCAAGTAACGTCACTACCAACTGAGCCAAACGTGTCGTCGAATAGACTGTACAAACACTTTAAATAAATCAAAATACTTAAATCATAACCTGCAAAATGTTAGTTTTAATGACTTTAAAGTTATTTAATCTTTTATTGAGCTCTATAATAAGTTCTGGACACACCACCTCAGCGGACTAAAGTTTTAACAGCAAACATTCGTCTTAAAAACTTTCTGCTTTAGATTACAAATAAAAAAGTTATTTTTATTCTTATCGATTTTCTTTTCCCCTACTCAGGAGTTAAAGGTGGACTAAGTATAGGACTAGTTCTCTTAGTATACCTATCAAATTCCCGTGTCACGATGTTGGTCCGAAGTGTTAATCCCCATTATTTCCTTTTATTTATTACAAAATTAACAATTTTCAAATTTCATATGTGCAAAATAAATAAATAGTAATATATGCAAAAACAAAGACAATAGTTTTATTAAATTATGTAAATTAACAATATTCCTAAATATATCCTAAAAGTGAAATTTCAACGCCATCTAGTTACATTTCATTTAACTAACCTGAGGGATTAGGACGATGTAATTCTATGGTAAGTAAACAGATATCGCTTTAACTCACTTTAAAGATTGAGGCTTTCAATATTATTTTAAACCAGCGACTCACCCTCGCTCCACTTGGGTTCGTCCCTATTGTACGTTTTGACGGTCAGTATAGATTTCTCAGAAATGAGATGTTTTCCCGCAGTAAAAAGTATCCTGTGTGTTGACCCGGATAACCAGCTATCATCATACCAAATTTCATCAAAATCTGTCCAGTAGTTTCCTCGCGATGAGTTCACAGATAGACAGACAGACAGATAAAATTTTTAAAATCTATAGATAAGGCCTCTGTATCGATAATAATGACTACATAATTAAGATTTAAAAAAAAATAATGTACAAATTCGACTCAGAATTTTATTATATGTATAGATTATATAAATTTAACTTAATTTAGGAATCTCAAAAGTTATATGTACCTAATTTGATTGAAATAATTTAAACAGTTTTGTAACAGTAAGAGCTTTGACTGTTCTGTATCTTCAATTTATCTATTCTTTGATCAAATTAGACAAATAAAAATAAATAAAATGACTAATTTAGTTATTAATAATACTTAAAATAGTATAAATGGTAAGCACATCACTTAAAAGTAGCTAGATCGAGTAAGCGTTTTTTTTTTAATTTTCGGAGTAATCCGACTAAATTCATGGGAAATAAAATTGAAAATTAATTGGAAAAACTGAAAGTGCATTTTTCTATTCGATTTTTATGCGAACCCAAAAATAAACAATATTAAAAAGGACAAATGGCTGATTTCACCAACGTTGCCCAAGTTTAAGGGATCCCCTAAGCATGGTTAGGGGGCTGTTAGGGGACATTTTCTGTTTTACCGACAGTTAGGGGTCACCTAAATGTTAAAATGCCACCTAAAATATAGGTACTAGAAATGCGGACTCTGACGATGGTAAAACGAAATTTAATTTAGGGGCTAGTTTAGGGGACTTTTAAGCTAGGGATCCCAAACGTAGATGGTAGCTTATGGGATGTTGGTGAAATCGGACATAAGTCTGCATAAGCGATAAGAAATGTAAATCATTGAAAATTTTCAATATTGTAAAAAAATTCCGAATTTTGCTTATTTACTTAATTGTAGAATGAATAGTGGTAGCGGTAACTGAACTAAGTACTAAGTATGTTTTTTTCCCATAAATTATACCTATTTCTTTACCACTACCATCTTTAACCGACTTCCAAAGCGGAGGAGGTTCTATGTTTGTCTGCTTGTATGTTTTTTTATGAATGTTTTTATTTTTTTCTCCACAGGCAACGGCGTCAATATTCGATTTAATTTCATTAATTTTTTACTATATTTGTTCCCTCCAAAATGATTACTTAAAATCAAGTGCTATGTAATGAAAATGATGATAGTGGTCTAACGAAGTGATGTTGTCTCTTTCCTCCTGGTTCGTTTAGTATCAATATTTTTTAATTCTTTGCTCGCACTGTGGTGTATTTGGAATTATGAAAATGATTTTTTAACACTACTTTAGGACTTTTTTTACTTCTTACATGTATAAAAAATATCTAAAAACAATATAGCATTGAGAATTTTTTGTAAGATTTTTTTAATTGTTAATTTAATTGTACTTTTACAATTTTTTATATTTTTCTTAAAACTTCACATTCAAAATGTTTACAGTGGTTGTTAAGCAGGAATGTTGTTTGTTCTACCAGTTTTCGTATTTTGACCACTTCTTCGAAAACCCTTTTGAAGAATTGACCACAAAAAAAAATGAAAAATTATTAATATCTGCTTCAAACTACTGCTTTTTTTAAATTACTGTATTGATTTTTAAGTGCAATAAAGAATAGTAATAAAATGGTAAAAACCCGTTGGTTAAACCCAATGGCTAAATGTGAGATTAAATTATGACCGAAGCATACTTATCATTTAACATTTATCAGAAGCGATAGCAACTGATATAATAATTAATATATAAGTTGAAAAATTAATAACTTATGATAGTTTCTAACAATGGCACTAATCGGGATAATAAGCTTAGCCTTATTCTTATTGGGTACGCTTTAATTTATTTTAGTCATCGATTTTCCTTAATGATCACCAATATTTTAGCTGAAAATTTTCCAGTATTGATATTAGGTCTCTTAATAATATTTTAATTGAATTTTAAAAGTGAATATGTTAGAATCTGGTTTTTTTTTCATAGGAAATGCCTCCGCCTATGAAGAACGCTCAGCAGCTTTGCAAAGGTTTCCCTCTATAGTGCAAGTGGAATTCGTGGATGAACAGACTTTTGCTTGGGTTCAAAAATGTAGTGGTATAATCCTTAACAATAGATATGTGCTATCCGCAGCCAAGTGCTTCTCCGGACCGTGAGTTATTATATTTTAACCCACTGAAGATTCAAGTTTAAAAAAATTCCAAATAGTCAATCTAGACAATTTTTCTTATAAACTATGAAAAATAAGTTTTTTTTACTATACAGCAATAATAATATATAACTATCTATTTCAAAGCAAAAAGGTATATCTTTTATATTCTTATGTGAATGTATCTAAAATTATTTCTTGCATTTCAGATACTACAATTCACAGCTGCGTCGTATTCGCGCTGGTTCATCCACGCGTAATACTGGAGGTCAAATTGTGTATGTTGAAAGGGAAATAAATCATCCTGATTACGTCGTTGGCTATAACGATCATGACATATCAGTTGTGAGGTTGAGCAGCTTACTGGTTTATGGAGAATTCGTACAAAATAGTCCAATTGCGGATCCTGCTACTGTCCTTCCTCTGGGATTCCCTGTAGTTCAGGCTGGCTGGGGATCTCTGGGCTTTGTAAGTGAATAAGAATACTATTTTAAACGTGAAAGTGTGGGTAAGGTAGTGAAAATGGTGAAAGTGATCTATTTAAGTGGTGTCTTCTCTTTCCTCCTGGTTTATTCGGGCTTATTGATAATACTTTCTTAGATTTACGCGAATATTTGACATTTTAAATAAAACTATCTTTTCGGATTTTGTCGCGGATTTATTTGCATTTTTGGTTCCCGACGTTTCGAATGCTTTACAGCATCCATGGTCACGGGAGGGACTGAGGTGTTACATGTCTTGGAGGTATAGTTGTTACAGACAGCCTACCCACAATTAACAAAATGAAAATTGCACCAATTACATTACAATATTTTTTTACTTTAAACATTTTTATAATTTTAATTATAATTGAATATGGAATATTATTTATTTAATTTTTGCTATTATTTTTATAATTATTACAATTTTAAAATATTAATTAGTAATCTATATTTAGTGTTGCCATTATTATATTTATAACCATAAAGAAAAATATAAAATATAGTGTTAATTATTTAAGCCATATAATTGTTCTATGTGTAATTTAAAAAGTTAAAGTTAATTAAGGATAATTATTTTAATTTAGTTTGTTATTATTTAAAAACAACTTACTAAGCAACACTATTACTATATACTTTTACAAATTTTTTTTTTTCAATTATAATTAAAATTATAAAAATGTTTAAAGTTAAAAAATATTGTAATGTAATTGGTGCAATTTTCATTTTGTTAATTGTGGGTAGGCTGTCTGTAACAACTATACCTTCGAGACATGTAACACCTCAGTCTCTCCCGTGACCATGGATGCTGTAAAGCATTCGAAACGTCGGGAAACAAAAATACAAATAAATCCGCGACAAAATCCGAAAAGATAGTTTTATTTAAAACGGGCTTATTGATATCAATATTTTATGTATGTGTGTTTGTGTGTATATTCATTACTCTTTCCCTCTGAAACGGCTGGTTGGATTGGGGTTAAATTCAGTACACTATGACCTGAATGATAGTAGATAGGTCTGAAGTAAAAAGATGGCGCTGTTGTACATAATATTTTAAATACAAAAGAAGCCTAGGGACGAACCTATATGAAGCGAGGGTTGGTCACTTGTATTGAATATTTATCAGATATTTTAAACTATTTATAAAATTTATTTACAGCTGACAGAGGCACTTGAGATTGATGGAATATTTATGCTCAATAACAGTGATTGTGATTTACCCGAAGACCCTTCGGGGCATTCGCTATTGTGCGGAGAGAAGTACAGATTCGCAAGTACCAATCAAGATCTTGGAAGTCCCTGGTATGTGTACGATATCACCGTTGCAGTTGTGTCTTCAACCTTTAATAGAAACGTCGTCGCTACGCCTGTCGCCCCTTATACTAACTGGATTTTAGAAAATGCTGTTTAAATAAAATCGTCAATAAAAGAGCCTTGTTTTGTTTTATAAAATTTTGAGGTATAAGTAATAATACACACATGCATACATACATACACACACTTAGACATACACATACGTACATCGTACATAACACAAACTTGTAATGTCGTCTACACAGACTCAGTAATTCTTTTTATGGACAATATATACGCTTATACAACAGGATCCTAGAAAATGTTCAAAAAGCTTCTATCGCCAAATTCAAAAGAATTTTTAAAGAACGTTTGTGTGCTATTATACAATTAATGATTTTATAGAAGATGGCACGCCTTGGGAATGAATTGATTGCCTCCAGGCTATTTCAATTT
This sequence comes from Brenthis daphne, assembly GCA_947093115.1. Classification (NCBI taxonomy): domain Eukaryota; kingdom Metazoa; phylum Arthropoda; class Insecta; order Lepidoptera; family Nymphalidae; genus Brenthis; species Brenthis daphne. Next base: position 933,424 of record OX352473.1, read on the forward strand.
TATAGAAATATTGTAATTTATAATTTAACTCTATAAAAAAAGATAATGAAATAATATTGGTCCCGCTGATTTACTTTCGCCAGTTCTTCTCAGGTCTGAGGCTTCTTTCTTCTGAACTGGTAGTAGACTCATGACGTTCAGTAAAATATTGTAACAATTAAATGCTGAATAAAATATTTTTTATGTAATTTCAATAAATTTTACAAGTTAAAAATTCAAATTAATGGTATTGGTCTAGATTTACTGTTTTTGTTTGAAATAAGTTTTTTACGTGTATAAAATTTGTTTGTGTTACCTTAATTTTATCATCACAACATCCACAAAATGACCTAGATTTACCTTTTCAAAAATTTAAAGATAATATTAAAAATGTTTTATTGAGCAAAGCGCTGTTCAAAAGTTTCTTGTTGATAAAAATGCGTGGAATTGAGTGATATTGACTCATATGCAGGCATCTATAAATTTATGTTAATAAAATAAATTTAACCTCTATATTTAAAAGAGCAACTGTTGAGTTTCTCGCCGGTTCTTCTCAGCAGAACTGCTTTACAAGCCGGTGGTAGCTTCCTCACGGACTGACTACACTGACGCTTTCATTAAATTGACGATTCAAAAGTACTTGTTGTAGGTGACTTATAACATAATATATTTAATTTATCATATTTATATATTAAACTGTTCATTCCATAATATTTATATTTTATTAAATATTTAATTTACGTATTTATATTATCTACTCACCTACATACACACATACAACACGTATACATAATTATTTATATTTATTTATTATCAATTATTCATATTATATTAAATCGACAAGCATAGCCGCGCGGAACCGGTAGTATATAGTGGATCGGAATTTGTTTTGCTTCTACCGACCACTAATAACATTTTTCTGAACAAGCAGTCGATGCTTTGCCGTTCGATGCTAATTACTTGTCTTTATATAATTTAATCGTTTTCGTGAGATATTGTATGTGGACTTTATATGTTTTTACTGTAACTCTTTGTGTCATAGTGTATTTCCCTAAACGTTCCTTCTGTACTGTTTTTACGTGTGAGTTGACTTTATTATTACAATATTATCAGTGACGTAACATATTCTTTTATTTGTGATTTATCGTCACGCAACAACCACCAAACTTGTAATAAGTCTAATTGAATAAAGTTTATTTAATTTCATTTCATCCATACAAATAATTATTGATGAAAAATAATAAATTTAATTAAATTATTAATTGGATACTTGTATACTGATGTATTATACTGAATTTTAAGTCAAGGGTATACAAACCTGACCTACTAACAACTCCGGGCTGCTCCAAGTATATCGTGACAGTATAACCCAGTAACTAACAGGCCAGACCCGGAACGCGATCCCAGGAATCAGGAACTTACGATCTGCAGCCGTACATGCTAGCCACTTAACCAACAAGGCAGACCCTATGTAATAACATCAATATCGATATGGTGTTAAAGAAGTAGAATTTAATGATTAAAATAATTATCTCTAATCAGTAATCACATTCTTATCGAGATTCCAGTAGCTTAATATATCTCTTACAAAGATTTTACGAGTAGGCTTAAATTAAAAACATATATTTCGGATTACAAGACCATTCATGTAAAATAACCCTCCATGCAATAGATTAGACCAATTTACTTTACAAAGACTGTTCGAACTTCGAACCTTCCCAACAAGACATCAAGCAATCAGATCATGACACTGGTCGTGATAACTTCAAAAGTAAGTTTAAGAAACAAAATTTGGAAATTACCTCACGATGAATTTATCCAGAATTACATAGTACTTTAGCCTTTACATAAACCTTTTTCTATACTTTAAATTAAGAAATAAAAAAAAAGAAACCATTTCAATTTTTATATAGCGGTTGAATTTTTAATTTTTTGCTCGCACTGTGGCGTATTTGGGATCATGAAAATGATTTCTTGGCATATTAGGACTCTTTTAAAACCAAATTTAATTGAATTAAAAGGTATTTAAAATAAACTTGTTTGATATAGAGCGTTTATATTTTAAATTTAATTTAATCTTGGTCATTATATTCGGTTCTATAGCAAACAAATATAATTAAAAAATAAAATAAATATAAGACCTTAAGGTTAAGCAAATTCAAGGGCTAACATGTATAAAAAAATTGTCTAAAAACAATCTATAGCAAATGTTTTTGTATATTTTAGTAAATATACTGTGACCAGCTTTAAAATGGTATTTTGTTATTTTTTATGGACCTTACATTAAAAATATTTAAATTGGTCCATTATAAAGGCACTTTTTGGTTCTACCAATTTTAGTATTTTGACCACTTCTTCAAAATTCTATTTGAAGCATTGACCACAAATTAATATGAAGAATTATTAAATTCTGCTTCTAAAATTCAAAACAGTCAAATTCAAATGAGTTGAGACACTACAAAACACTTAATTGATAAAAACCCATTTCGGGTTAAATGTGAGATTAAAGCGGAGAAAATGATAGTCAGTTTTAAAGCCAGGATTTACGTACCAAAGCGTACTTATTATTTAAGATTTATTAGATATGATAGGAATCGATATAATAAATAATATATAAATTGAAAAATGTATAACTTGTAATAGTTTCTAACAATGGCACTAATCGGGATAATAAGCATAGCCTTATTTTTAGTGGGTACGCTGTATAGATTTAAGACATTAATTTTACTTAATGGTCACCAACATTTCAGGCAAAAAATGACCAGTGTTTTGACAATTGGCCTCCTAAATATATTAATTGAATTTTAAAGATGAATCTTTTTGGTTTTTTTTTTTCATAGAAACTGTCTCCGCCTTTGAAGAACGCTCAGCAGCTTTGCAAAGATTTCCTTCAATAGTGCAAGTGGAATTCGTAAATGAACAGACTTTTTCTTGGGTTCAATAATATAGTGGTATAATCCTTAACAATAGATATGTACTATCCGCAGCCAAGTGCTTCTACGGACCGTGAGTTGTTATATCCAATAAAGTGTTAGGTTTAAAAAAAATAACATCCCAAATAGTCAATCTAAACAAATTTTCTTATAAACTAGGAAAAATGAGGTTTTTTTATTATAAAGCAATTTGTAGCTATCTACTACCAAAACAAAAAGGGATACCTTTTGTATTTTTACGTGAATGTATCTACAATTATCTACTGTACTTCAGATCTTATAGTCCACTGCTTCGTCGTATTCGCGCTGGTTCATCTACTAACACTGCGCCGCGTAACACTGGAAGTCAAATCGTGTATGTTTAAAGAGAAATAAATCATCCTAATTACGTCGTTGGCTATAACGATCATGACATATCAGTTGTGAAGTTGAGCCGCTTACAGGCTTATGGAGAATTCGTACAAAATAGTCCAATTGCAGATCCTGCTACTGTTCTTCCTCTGGGATTCCCTGTAGTTCAGGCTGGGTGAGGATCTATGGGCGTCGTAGTGAACTATTTTAAATGTGATAGTTTGTATGTGTGTCTGGCTGTATGTTCGTTACTCTTTCACTCTGAAACGGCTGGATGGATTGGGATGAAATTTAGTACACCATGGCCTGAATGATATGAGATAAACCTGAAGTAAATCATAGGTTCGTAAAAAAGTTTCTAAAAGAAGACGCTGCTGTACATAATATTTTAAATACAATAGAAGCCTCGGGAAGAACCCAAACGAAGCGAGGGTAAGTTGCTTGTAGTAAATTTTTACCAGATATTTTAATCTATTTATAAAAATAATTTACAGTGGAGACAGTCGCTTGAATTTGATGAAATATTTATCCTCAAGTTACTATTGTGCGGAGAGAAGTACAGATTCGTAAGTACCAACCAAGACCTTGGAAGTCCCTGGTATGTGTACAATATCACCGTTGCAGCTGTGTCCTCAGTCTTATATAATGGAAACGTTGTCGCTACGCCTGTCGCCCCTTATACTAACTGGATTTTAGAAAATGCTGTTTAAAATAAATCCCTTAACAGAAGCGCCTTGTTTGGTTCTATATAAATGTTTAGGTATAATGATAACAGTTCATAAAAAAATCAAATTAATGCTATTTGCCTAGATTTACTGTTTGAAAAATATTTTTTAAGTTTATGAAATTTGTTTTGCCTTAAATTTATCATCTATACCAATAATTATAGATAAAAATAATATATTTCATTAAGTTATTAATACTTATATAAATTATCATAATAATCATGTATAAATTATTAGTACTGAATTTTAAGTCAAGGGAGTACAAGCCTACTGCCGACTCCGGGCTACTCTAAGTATTTCGTGATAGGATAGCCCAAGACCTCACGATCTGCAGCCGTACATGCTAGCCACTTAACCAACAAGGCAGCCCCTATGTAAACTTACAACATCAACATTCAACATGCTGTAAAAGTAGAATTTACTGATTAAAAATTATCTTTAGTCAATAATCACATTCTTATCGAGGTTCCAGTGGCTTAATATAGTATGTCACTTATAAATATTTTACGAGTGGTCTTAATAACATACATCGGCTTAGAAATATATGTTTGTAATGCGATTAACTTAAATAAAATTAGTATCATAAAATTGACAAAAATTGACTATATATATATATATATATATATATATATATATATATATATATATATATATATATATATCTTGATAATAATTTAAATAATAATTAAACTTTAGTTTTTGTGGTAAGAAAAAATGGCCCTACCCTTTAATGTGGTAACAAAATAAAGAAATTACTATGAACAAAGCTTCGGGACTCATTTACATATTATCATGCATTAATAACCACAATTTTAATATATATATTTTTTTATTATAAGACATGTTTCAAAAACCATATTATACCTATCTGTCATAATGATATGGTTTGATTGGAATATTACGTATTTTAAATATTTTTATAATGTTCAAAGTTGATCGAGAGATTTTGTTATACATCTTTCCCATTAAGAAAACGAAAACTTGGCGTAATCATTGTGTCAGGTATTTCTTGTATTTATTTATCTTAATTCCACTACCACTATTTCTTAAAAAAATATTTAATTATTAATACAAGAATGTATTGCAATACGTAAAAATTAATACACAAAAAATAATCAATGTATAGTAATACCGTCAAAAATTAGTTTATTATTTACTATATACTATATTAGTCTTTTAATATAATCCCATAATAAAATTCGAGATCTGATTTGATAATTTCTCAAAATACCTTTTAAGGGTTAATAAAGAATTCTCCCCCACCACCACAACAAGGTGAACGGACGTTGGGGAGAAATTAAAATGATGATGCTCTCCTGACCGATTCCGGCCACGGCGGCCAATCTCATAGAGACTAGCCAACTGCGCAGGAGATATTATAGTGCACAACTGTCACTCTCATACTCTGGTGGGACGACCACTCGACACGACCAGTGAGAGTTAAGGCGCAGGACCGACGGCTTTACGTACTCTCCGAGGCACGGGGGTGAAACACCGCCAACTTCCGAACTCCGGGCTGTTACTGAGGCTTACTATACAGAAAGACTCAATAACTAAACTTGGCCCGACCCGGGACTCGAACCCAGGACCTCCGGGTGTGCAGCTATACATGCTAGCCACTACACCACCGAGGCAGTTGGGGAGAAATTAAAATAACACTCCATGAAATAGATTAGACCAATTTATATTAAAAAGACTGTTCGAACCTTCCCAATAAGATATGCTTGATATCAGATTAAGAACAGTGTTATGATAACTTTAAAAATAAGTTTAAGAAATTACCTCACGATGAGTTTATCCGCTCGGGTTCGTCTCTACTTAGTACTTACGTTTTAAAGTTTAGTATCGATTTCTCAGAGATGAGATATTTTTCCGAGGGTAAAAAGTATTTTATATGTTGACCCGGACACCCAGCTATCGTCATACTAAATTTCATCAAAATCCAGTCCAGTGGTTTTCTCGTAATGCGTTCCCAGACAGACAGACAAAAATTCTAAAAACTATAGATTCGGCCTCTATATCGACAATAATGACTATTTCAATAAGATTCACGAAAAAATATTTAATGTATAGATTCGACTCAATTAGAATTTTATTATATGTATAGATAACAAAAAACACAGATAGTACATGAAAACTATTTTTAGTCTTTATGGGACGAAGCTATGCAATAAAAAGTACACAGGATAACATTATTTATTTTAGTTAAACAGCTATAGATTGAATCCAATCAGTATATGAAGCGACTGACGTACTGATGGCAGGGTAAGTAGCGTTACCACAACCTATACCTGAAGATATCACACCAATTACGACATTATTATAGTACAAGGGTCCTCCAGAGTCACCAAAACAAGCATCTCGTCCACCAATATCAAGGAGACCAGCGCAGATCATATTTTTAGTAACAGGTATCTCCTCAGGAAGAGAGGCGTATCTTTCTGCACACACTGTGTTGTTGACAGTAAAAACTGATGTAACGAGAAGAACATTAGAAGCATTGCCACTCGCCTGAAAACGCGAATGTTTGTCTAAAATTCCGAATAAATGATTAATTATATATGCATATTTCTAAACAAAGCTACTCGTATATTAAATAAAAATAAATAAATATGTTGGGACATTAACACATAGCGCCATCTAGTTCCATGGTAAGCTACGAGGCTTGTGTTATGGATACCAGATAGCTGATACACTACACATATATAACTTTAAATACATACATAATATTATAAATATAAACATCCATGACTGGAGTACAAACATTCGTGCTCATCACACAAATGAATACCCCCAGCGGGATTAGAACCCGCGACCGCTGGCACAGAAAATAGGGTCACTACAAACTGGGCCAAACGTGTCGTCAAAAATATGATTTTCAATAGGATTTGTTTGTACGATAACAGCTATTAAAATCCATTAGACTCATCTCATATAACACACGATTAAAAAGAAACCTAATAAATGTCACTTTCGCATCATTAAAAAAATAACTATTACTTCAATATTCATTATAAAAAAAATTTGCAAATTCTTGCTAGTTTATCAACAGTTGCATTTAATTACAAAGGCAGATAAATTATATATAAAGACTAGCATTGCCCGCGGCTCCGCCCGCGTTCAGATGACCAAAAACCAAATTCTTAGGTTTTACATTTTAGTATATTCTTACTTGCATTTTTTGTCTTTTTTCTCAGAAATTACATATTATTCTGCGGTAAAAAGTATTCTTTATGTTGACCCGGATAACCAGCTATCACCATACCAAATTTCATCAAAATCCCTCCAGCGGTTTTTCTGTGATGCGGTAACAGACAGACAGACTGACAAAAATTCTATTAATAATGTCTATTTCAATAAGATTTTCCAAAAAAATATTTAATGTACAGATTGCGCTAAGTTACAATTTTATTATATGTATAGATTAAATTAAATACCGTAGTGAAACCCCAACCAGCGTATGTTACTGGTAAGTTATCGGGAATATGTGTTCCTTGACGGATGATGCTAGCTTGCTGCACAACAGGAGTGTAAATCAATGGAGTGGTCAGTCTGACCACGCTTAAGTCTCCTTCACTACCAAGTGAACCAAAAGATTCATGGTTAAAAGCAACTTGAACGTCGGCGATAACACCGCCGACATTGCGAGTGCTGCTTCCAGCTCGAATGCGACGTAGCTCGGGGCTGTAATAGCTGTTGAAATAGGAAAACTTATTAGCTTTTACCAGTTGGTTTCGTGGGTAACCCATTACCCAGTTTTCGCATTTTCTTATAATCCCTCCACGACCGCGGACACGCCGGCGTGTCAGTTAACAATAGATTTCTTAGAATTTTAATTAATTTCTTAGAAATTTACCTAGAAGTGTTATTTTAATAAAAATTAAAAAAAATATTATATGAAAGCGTGCAGAACGTACACTCTTTATTGATTATATGCCATTGTATTATGATAATCCTATATTACTTTTGTTGATGACCAACTTTTAGCAAGCGTTTAGCAGAATTGAACAGCGATTAAAAAAATATTCACTGCAGTATAACATAAGGCTTTAATTGCGTTGGAAATATTTTCCTTCTTATTATATACGAATAAAATCTTTATCAACTCTCCTATCTTCAATCATTATAGCTTGTGATCTAATTAATACTATTATGTAGATTGGAACTTGTTAAAAACTTCTTGATATCAAAATAATTTATAACCGGTACCTATATATATACATTTTGAAAATAAAAAACTTAAGTTTCATTTTTAATTTGCAAATTCTTCAAACACATCTTCTAGACACGTTTTACTGATATTTACAAGTAATATTCTGTTCTAGTTTATAAATGGAAAAGTCATGCCAAATAATGCTAAATCTTCCAGATCTTCTAAGGGTGGGTGTTCCCCAAGGTAATATTTTTGGTACTATTTAATTTAGCGTTAAGTACATAAATAACTTATTTATTTAAAAAAAATATATGATAAAGTATTCTTTGATAGCTTTAATTCGGTAACTTTTAAATTTACCTGTTTGATATCATAGTTTACTTAGTACAAGGAAAATCAAATGTATTAAATTTATATGCATTATATAATATTAAAATGCAAGATGTCCGGTCGTATTAATTAAATAATATAATCAGATATTTAAAACTTTTTAAATTAGATTTACAAACGTTAATATTACCTTACTTTTATATTTAACTTATTTAATTGATAGATAAAAAAATGAGGCAATTTTAGCTTTTATAAACAAAATAACAAATGCGGTGACCAATATAAAGGAAACTAACTGGAAAAAATAGTGGTAAAACAACATTCCTGAGAGAGATTAGGCATAGGATCAAAGGCTTTACATACTCTCCTAGGGGTCTATTACCGCCAGCTTCTTAAATATGGATGGCTCAAAAGAGAGTTTTTAACAGAAAATACAGAACACTTTATATGGGACCCAAGGGAACAGGAATCGGTCACCTCTTCCAAAACATCAATAAGATTAAACACTTACCTTCCAGAAAAACATTGAGCGGCAGACAAGACATATGACCTTGTAAGAACGCTACCAGCACAAGATTGAGACCATATCTGAGAGAAGATATTCTGGAACTCCACTTGAACTATTGAGGGATAGTCTTCTACCCTCGTGGGGTTACCGCCTACGATGCGGCTAGAGGCGGAGGCTGATTGGGCTCCTGAAAAATATAAACAAATAATCGTTAAAAATTTGACGTATTAAAATGTAGACATAAGTTTGTTACGTCTTAGCGACCCAAGTTCCAACCAATTGTATTGATACCTGGAAATGTCTATAATATAGAAATGGATAAAAGTTAATTATTTCGGCCCTTCAAGCTGTTTTCGTAGGATATAAGCATATTTTTATAGTTTTGCAAATTGGCGTCATCAATAAAGAAATGTGTCTCGATCACTATAAAAATCTTATCGAAAAATATTGGAGTTACTCGATTCTAAAAACAATATTATTTTTGTTTCTTTTTTCGCAACACTCAATATAAATAGATGATTATCAACTAACAAAGCTATATATATATATATATATATATATATCAGAGACCTTGTAAAAGACTTGTACCTGCAAAGAGGGCCAAAGCTAAGATCCAGAAGGAGGCCATTCCGCTACTCGAAGCTGTATGTCATCACCAAAAAATACATATGTATTACTTTTAAATACACAACCTAATCTTTATAACGGCAATTTTAGAAGATTGCTGCAATGATCAGTCATAAATTTAATGATAAAGAGGCATAAACGTAAATTATATTATGTAATCGAGTCAATTGACTTCTATTTGTCTTACTGCTTAGTGCTTTATTTAGGTATGGTTGGTAACACTATGATTCAACCTGATCTGAGAGATCAAATTGTTACTTCATAAACTCGATTGAGACGAATAAAATGAAATTCAGTTTTATATTTTGTAAGGCCTACTAATTTGTATTAATAGAGTTATCTTAAACTACTTAAAGCACTAATAGAGATCTATTAGTTCCCACGGGAACCGTTCATTTTTCCCGAATGAAAAGTAACCTGTTGTTTGACCGGCAATATAAGGTCCCAGAATGTTAAATTTTACTAAATTAGGTGCATAAGTTGTATAAGTTATTATAGTTTTTTAACTATCCCACGGGAACTATTTAATTTTCCGGGATAAAAAGTATCTAAGATGTTGTCCGGGGATATAAGGTACCACCATGCAAAATTTCATTTAAATCGGTCCAATAGATTCGGAGATTAGCCCGTACAAACAGACAAACAGACAGGAAACAAAAAAAAATGAAAAAAATCTGGATATGTTCTATTTGTCTTCTTACATCCTCCTGACTAGGTTTTTAGCATTTTTTTGCTATGTACAGACATTCGACCTCTACTGTTTTATTATAGTATAGATTAAGTTCTATAAGACTGAGACTCACACTCACTATATCTTAAAACTCTACAACGCCCTAGGGAATAGATCGTGAACTATCTGAGATATGTAATATCGGTAGGGATAAGGCATATTTTAGCTATATTGAATACGAAAATCTCAATAATCAATCAAGCAAAGTAGGTACTAGTCAATTTTTTAAAACAAAAAAATGACACATTTTTGATTACATACGTATAAATATCGATCGCTCATTCCGTGGTTATTCATACACTGACTGATTCACGTCGCACAAATAGATGCGCGTACGCATCGAGCGCATGCCATTTTTAGTGGCAAGATATGCGGTGCAAATAGAATGAGTTTAATTAGCGCTTGTGCAATTATTGCTATTGAGCGTTCGATGCTTTTCTTTTTATATCTTGGTACTAGAAAATGCAGTTAAAAAATAATTCAAACATTTTGAAGAGGTGTCTTAGAGGCGTTGTTTTTTATTGCTATTATACTGTCTTGTAGATGAATCTCATATACTTTCATATGACAATAAAATTTTAAGTAAGAATAGTGTTTTCAATATTTTATAAACCTGGCTCCGCGTTTAATAGCCATAAGGTTTTTGTCATATAAAAGCTTTGTATTTCCTTTTTAAAGATCCACTGCTGGGTACGAGCTTCCCTTCACTTTTGATGGGGCTTATAAGCCACAGTCTATCACACTAGCCAATTGCGTGTTGGCGGACTTCACATATCTTTCAGAAACCTGCTAGTTTCTCTCTGATATGTAGGTTTCCTCGCCGTGGCAGAGGGTAAAAGCTTTGAGACCGACTTCAATAAAGATGTATTAAATTCAGTTGTATATTTTTGTGTATGAATTATGATATCTTCGTCGTTTGAAAAATCGATTCAATTCAATTCAATTTTTATATTCAATGGATTCTTGGAGTGCAGTTTGGGCACCATTTACTTTGCCAATGTCACGTAGAATGGAAAAGACACGTTATATATAGAACTAGCATTGCCCGCGGCTCCGCCCGCGTTCAGATCACCAAAAACCAAATTCTTAGGTTTTATATATTAGTTATCATATACACTTACATTGCAGTTTTTGTATTTTTTCTCAGAAATGAGATATTTTCCCGCGGTAAAAAGTATCCTATATGTTGACCCGGATATCTAGCTATCATCATACCAAATTTCATCAAAATCTGTCCAGTGGTTTTCTCGTGATGCGGTAACAGACAGACAGACAAAAATTCTAAAAACTATAGATTCAGCCTCTGTATCGATAATAATGTCTATTTCAATAAGATTTTCCAAAAAATATTTAATGTACAGATTTGACTCAGTTAGAATTTTATTATATGTATAGATGACGGGTATGAAATAGAAAATTGTGAATCGATTTCCCTGATTTTTAGTGACGTCTCAAAACTAATAATTATTTCAGTCTACCCATAAAAATTAAACTTAAAATAATTTGAAAGAAAAGAAAAACGGTACCAAATACTATTAAGCATTCCAAACGTGGGAAGAAAAAAAAATAAAATTATGAATAACCGGAAAAGTCGATTTTATTTAAACTGGAAAACTAAATAAAATGTTTCGCAAGCAAAGCCGCAAAAATTATCTAGTACGTAAAAGTTATTGATTATTCTATATTTTCTAGAACCTTACAAAATTACGATTAAAACTAAACCGACTTTGTATATCGCTTCTGTTGATTATTTATATTGTGTTTACAGATATTTTATCGATTTTTTATGGCCGTTTATAAAAAATGTAGATAAGAAATGTTATAGAATATAAGATTAACTATTGTAACTATCAATTTAGTTTTTTTTTTTTATGTCGGGAAATGCATTTACGCATACCACCTGATCCCCCAGGTGGTGATGTGGCGCTCACCGGCTAGAAGAGGCGGTACTACCCACTAAAACCCGACATTCCCCTCCCCTCCGCCTTAATGGGACGCCGCAGGATCGCTTGCGCATAACTACTACGGCGCCCCGGCGGCAGGTCTGCCAACGGCTGACCACAACACCGATGGGGCTGCTCCACAGTCAACTCTGCTACACCAGAGAGGTATCCGGAGCAGCCCCATTAAATCGAACCTCCGCCCACCGAAGTGGGCCACCTCCAATCGGCTGCAGAGGACAGGGAGAGCGGCAACGAAACACCGACACTCCTCTTCCCCTGCAGCCCCACCGCGTTCGCCATCGAACGGTGGCGGCCCCGTCCAGACCGCGGAAGGTAGGGAGAACGGCGCACCGAAATACCTTCACTCCTCTCCCGCCGCGGCCTACCCCTCCGCCGGATGCGGGCCCGCGACCACAGTCCCGCAACCGGCACCCATCATGCGGGTGTGGGACCACGCGGTCCCACCACCGGTGGCCGCAACGTCTTCGGCTCGAGGCCTAGACGAGCGGCCCCACCCAAGGTCCGCGCCGGATTTCTCCGGTACCACCCGCCGCCCTAAACGGGTGGCATTCCCCTATCCGCCACCTGGGGACGCGCCCGGTAGGAGTTGGCTTCTCCCCCGGGATCAATTTAGTTTACTTATTTTCATGTTAAACTATATTTATTAATATAAAGAAAGACCTTTATCGGGGTTGTTATTTTTATGTATACATTTTTACAACAGTATCTTAGAAAACCTTTAAAAGGAAGGTTAGGATTGAAATAAAGAATTATAGTGTGTTAAATAATGTGCCTTTAATACTACAAAATGTTTAACTATACTTAATATTATAAATGCGAAAGTAACTCTGTTTGTTTGTTTGTTTGTTTGTTTAGTTGTTTGTTACCTTTTCACAACTAAACGGCTAAACCGATTTGATGAAAATTTTGTATAGAGATAGATTGAATTCCTGGGAAGAACATAGGATAGTTTTAACCCCGGAGATCATTCCTTAAGGCTTAAGGGCGTTAAAAAGGGGAAGTTTGTATGGGGACTCAAACATTTCTCAAGTAAGGGATACAACACATACGAGTAATACCTATGTCTACTAGCGGACCCGACAGACGTTGTCCTGTCTACACTGCGATGGTAGCGCCGTCTGTCGGATCCAATGTAAAACATTCCAAAATCAACAACTACTAATAAATTAAAAATTAATTAAAAAAACATTGTCCAGCGGACAAAATTGTGAATCTAAACCATTCCCAGATCCCCTTGAACACACACAAAAAATTTCATCAAAATCGGTCCAGTCGTTTGAGAGAAGTTCAGTGACATACACACTCACAGAAGAATTATATATATAAAGATATAGTCTATCTATTCCATACTAATTGTCAAAACATACCTTAGGACGAACACGAGCTAAACGAGGGTGAATTCTCTAGTGTCTATATAAATAAAAATAAATATTTAACTGTATATTTATACTCTTTGCATTTCTAAACATTCCGATTTTGATGAAACTTTGGTAAGTCGTTCTGCTTACGCCCGCGAAGGTTACTGGCCTAAAAAAGTTTTTCTTTATATGCGTTTCTAAACCATTCATACAACCAACCATTCACTTACTCTCACTTCGCTTCAGTACATCCCTAGGCGTACTGAAGCGAAGTGAGAGTAAGTCGCAACCTCTAAGATGATTTAATTTTTTTTTTATCGATTCTAAAACTATTTCGTCAATTTTAAAAACTCTTCCACTAATACATATGTAAATAGCTAAACTGTACGTGATTGTTTATGTCTATTAATATATTTTAATAAAACTTTACTAATTTTTTTTTAATTTAGACCATAACCACAAACTCAGTATAATAAAATAAAAGTTTGCAACATTGATTCTGTTATTTGTTATTAGTTGATATAGATTATAAAATATGTGAAAAAAGCTTAAAAGGTTTGTCACGTAAGACAAAAATGAACCACGTAATGCTTCTCTATATCAATAATAACGACATTTGATATACTAATAATGTTTGAGACCGTCAATCTATTTATATCGTATTAAGCCAGGTGTGGGCGTCTTTGCCACGGTATGCGAACTGTCGAGGATCAAACATATTATGATAGATGCTTACACGAGTTACTTTATATTGAAAGGTAAACTGGGTTAGTTATGTTGGCTTCGATTTACGATGTAATCTTAATGTACTTTGCACATTTACGTTCATGACACGCATAACTAAAAGTATCCACAACAGCTCAGAATTATAACTCCTATGTCCTTAATGCCTCCACGACCGCGGACACGCCGGCGTTACAGTTAGCAATAGATTTCTTATGCCCGATTTCACCAACATCCCATAAGCTACCACCTACGTATGGGATCTCTAGCTTAAAAGTTCCCCTTAACTAGCCCCTAAATTAAATTTCGTTTTACCATCGTCAGACCCCGTATTTCTAGTACCTATATTTAGGTGGCATTTTATTTTTTATTTTTAGGTGACCCCTAACTGTCGGTGAAAAAGAAACTGTCCCCTAACAGCCCCCTAACCATGCTTAGGGGATCCCTTAAACTTAGGAGACGTTGGTGAAATCAGCCATTATAAATTTAATTAATTTCTAAGAAATGTACCTGGAGGTGTTAAGTCAATACATTCAATTTGTCCCAATTGATGAGAGTAGAGAAATTTTTAATTTTTCTTCATCTACTTGTCTTAGTTGATAATTAGTAGTAGTTTATAGTTGATTACCTGTTCATACATCTAAAGCCGTTTCCTGCACAAAATCTTTCTATTAAAGATAAGACACAAAAATTGCCCGACTAATATTGTTAATTCTGTAAAATATATTTCAAGTTTCCTACCATATAAATAATATCTAAGTTTACCTAAAAACATAAGGTCTGATGAAGAAAAAAACCTTAAGAATCTTCACAATTAATTTTGTACTCGCAATCTTTCTCGAGATCTTTCGGATTTTTAAAAAACTGTGAAAATGTCCGAAAAGATGGTTTCATTTAGAAAGTCAAATATTCTCGTAAATCTAACAAAATATTATAAAATACTTCCAGCTTAGATATTACTTATGGCACATTTGTAACAAGGTTTTAAAAAGTGGGTGGCTGTAGAAGGTACTTACGAGTAGGTAATCCATTCTTACATATTATTTTATTAAAAAAATTGTCTAAGTAAAAATGTCAGTTTAAGTTTGAGAAGCTATCGGTTGCTTAATATGCTATTGGTATAACCTCTAATAAACTCAGCAAATTAATAAAAAAAAACGTGTGTGTGTACTTATGTACGCACGTAAGAAGTTATACCAATTCCTTTGGCGTAACAGAACAAAAATAGCTAAAAAATTTCATCCCATATGTATATATAGGTATATATATATACATAACTAGCTGTTTGTAAAAGGAATGATAAGTTAATAAAATAATTAAATAAGGCATATTAGACATATTACAATCTTATATTTATAGAATATCATTTAAGGAAAGAATATAATATTATATATCACTAGCATTGCCCGCGGCTCCGCCCGCGTTCACATGACCAAAAACCAAATTCTTAGATTTTACATATTAGTATACTCTTACATTGCAGTTTTTGTATTTTTTCTCAGAAATGAGATATTTTCCCGCGATAAAAAGTATCCTATATGTTGACCCGGATAACCAGCTATCACCATACCAATTTTCGTGAAAATCCCTCCAGTGGTTTATCCGTGATGCGGTAACAGACAGACAGACAAAAATTCTAAAAACTATAGATTCGGCTTCTATATCGATAATAATGTCTATTTAAATAAGATTTTCCAAAAAATATTCAATGTACAGATTCGGCTTAGTTACAATTTTATTATAAGTATGTATAGATTTGTCAGACAATAACAACGGTTACCATGGCAACATACAGCTATCAGCTAACTTCATCATGTCGCTTTCAGCTTACTTCATCATATCTCTTTTTAGCTGTCGGCATGCGCGCGCATCGTAAAAATTTTACTCTCATATTTTTTCCAAACATCCCAAAAGAAGTAATAACTTCAACAAATTAGTTTATCTTTATTTTATAACAATACGCTTTTCTAATCTATTGATATACAAACAAATACAATCTTTTTAATTATAACATCGTTGAAACACGATGGCACGTTGTCACTGGCTTTTGAAATCGCAATGGAAATAGATTGCGCTCGACGACCGGCATGCACTGTTCTGTCAACGTTCACTACGCGAAAAGGGATCAGAGCTAACAGCCACATCACTCACATGCAGGGCTGCTGCGTGGAACACCTGTGTGATGATGCTCTTCATCTATACTAATATTATAAAGAGGTAAAATGTGTGATATTGTGAGTTTGTGACGTTGTAGGGAATAATCTCTAGATCTACTGAACCGATTTAGATGAAATTTAGTAAGGAGATAGTTTGAGACCCTGGGAAGGATATGTCCTGGGAAGGATACTTTACTTTTACTTTATCCCAGAAATCATCCCTTAAGGGAGTGAAAACGGGGATGAAAATTTGTATTGGTATTGTGTATATATAAAAGTGTGTATTGGAAGCAAGCTAGAGTAGACGAAGCCGAGCGAAGCGAGGGTGAGTCGCTAGTATGTTATAAATGGCTGAAAATGATTGAAAACTTTGGATGTTAAGGAGTTAACTTGATGTCATGCTGATTGTTCTGTCATATCAGCAACATATCTATCTATTGAACTGAGGACCCATTCAATTTCTCTTACATACGTGTAAGAATTTTACGTACCTAAATAGCTAAAAATGGGTACAGTACGATTTTTTATCAATTGAAATTCTTCAATATAATATTAGGAAGTGCGCGTTTAATTCTTGTGCTCCTAAACGGCTAGACTAATTTTGATAATGTTATGTATATGTATTTTTGGAGTGATCTAGGTTCTTAGCTATAGGTTGGATCCGTTAGATAGCGTTATTGTCAAGATCCACATTTTTTTTGAATATTTCGACTGAACGAGGCAAACAAACAACATCTGCTAATCGGGTCTGCTAGTATTATAGTATAGATTAAATATAGAATATGAAATGAAAAGCTAAATATGTAAATTAAAGCTTTTAAAGTTGCATTTTTATTACTCGTGCGCAAATAGACGTTTAACATAATACTTTCTTAGATTTACGCGAATATTTGACATTTTAAATAAAACTATCTTTTCGGATTTTGTCGCGGATTTATTTGCATTTTTGTTTCCCGACGTTTCGAATGCTTTACAGCATCCATGGTCACGGGAGAGACTGAGGTGTTACATGTCTTGAATGTATAGTTGTTACAGACAGCCTACCCACAATTAACAAAATGAAAATTGCACTAATTACATTACAATATTTTTTAAATTTAAACATTTTTATAATTTTAATTATAATTGAATATGGAATATTATTTATTTAATTTTTGCTATTATTTTTATAATTATTACAATTTTAAAAATATTAATTAGTAATCTATATTTAGTGTTGCCATTATTATATTTATAACCATAAAGAAAAATATAAAATATAGTGTTAATTATTTAAGCCATATAATTGTTCTATGTGTAATTTAAAAAGTTAAAGTTAATTAAGGATAATTATTTTAATTTAGTTTGCTATTATTTAAAAACAACTTACTAAGCAACACTATTACTATATACTTTTACAAATGAGAAATGAAAAATATTAATCTGATATGCTGTCACTTTGATCTACACAGTAAGAACTTACTACATCTACCTGTCTGTTATGTTTATATTTATTATTTGATTTTATTATATTAATAACAGGATCCCATGACGATGGTAGTACCCAGCCATCTTCCCTGTTGAAATTAGGATGTTTTTTAATTTCTATGGCTTCTCGAATCATTCTAGGGCGATATCGGTTTTCTTTCGCCAGGATTTGAGGTCTATCAAAGCGAATGTAATGGCTTGGGCGGTCCTGGCTATGTTTGCAGACAGCAGATGTTGTATTGCGACGGTGCTTCACATCAGCTATGTGTTCTTTGACCCGGGTTCTAATGGATCGCTTTGTTTGTCCAATGTAAGAGAGCCCACAATCACAATCAAGCTTGTAAACTCCTGCATCTTGTAGAGGGATGTGGCACTTGACAGGTGGTAAGAACTGACTAATTTTCTTTGGCGGCTTGAAGTAAGTTTTAATTGAAGCTCGCTTTAGAATGTAGCCAATCTTGTCTGTGACGCCTCTCATGTAAGGTAGGACTGCAGGGACGCGTTCGACTGTGGCTGGTTTCACTCGGTCCCTGTGACGTAGACGCGGCACTTGCAGCTTGTTGTCTCGCAGAACTTGCTTGACATGTTGCAGTTCTCCGGCCAGGTGTTGCTCGTCACAGATCCCGCGCGCCCTCTGAAACAAAGATTTTCCCACGGTAGCTAACTGTGAAGGGTGGTGGTGAGATTCACCATTCAAGTACCTATCTGTATGGGTCTTTTTTCGATACACTGTATGACTCAGGGTGTTATCTGGTTTACGCATAACTAATACACGTAAACGTCAAATAGACGTTTTTAAAATTATTATAAAGAGAAAAAAATCTAAAGCAATAATTTTAAAAAAATTTATTGCAATCCTTTCAACACAGGCGTTTCACAAAAACTTAAATTTAAAAAAAATATTAAAAGGATAATGTGATAACATGAATTGATACTAAAGTAACAGATAAATTTTAAAATATTTTTGTTATTAAATAAAATAATAATTAACCTGAGTAAAATTTTTTACGCATTTTAGTATCAGCTCTAATAAGACGAGATTTTTACAGTTGCAGCTTAGTCTGTGGACTTGAGACTGTGTATTTTGTATCTAGGTACTTGTATTGTTATATAGTTGTATCATGTACTGTATCTAGGTATTTTCTATGGTCTATAACTTAAGAATCGATAAAATATTAAGAGATTGTTAGTTCCTATACCACAAAATAGTAAGTATAAAAAAATATAAGTTTTAGAATATGCTAGCCCTGATATTTGCAGGTAGATGATATGCGTGGCGCCATCTATTCCGGGGCGCATTAATCAACAGAATGCACGATTTATTAAGATCTGACGACGCGAAGTATGCGTCGATGTTATGTTACATGACAACTAGGAATTTGGATAGTTATTTTGAATTGAACAATATTTTATAATGAACTAGCATTGCCCGCGGCTCCGCCCGCGTTCAGATGATTAAAAACCAAATTCTTAGGTTTTACATATCAGTATACTCTTACAATGCAGTTTTTGCATTTTTTCTCAGAAATGAGATATTTTCCCGCGGTAAAAAGTATCCTAGTCAGTCATCCAGTGGTTTTTCTGTAATGCGGTAACAGATAGACAGACAGACAGACGACAATTCTAAAAACTATAAATTCGGCCACTGTATCAATAATAATGTCTATTTCAATAAGATTTTCCAAAAAAAAAAATATTTAATGTACAGATTCAACTTAGTTACAATTTTATTATATTTGAATAATTTCCATTTATATCCGCAAATGGTTCATGGTTCTTTAAGATTTTTATAGACTCCTCTACACATATACCTATTTTTAACCTATCCTGTTAGTTCTAGATCTTTTGAAACGAAAATGAAACAAAAATTCGCTTTTCTTTATATTATAAAACGCTACAAAATATTATTAATACTATATTTTACTTGTATGGAATGATAAGAAGATGCCGGTACCGGTATATAAGTGATGACAGTTATCTTCATCTACTTAGCATTTATCTTCTTAAAAATCACAGGAAAGAAATTCTTCGCCGTGAGTGAGTCACTCAGTATTATTTTTACCTATACTTTTTACAGATCGGTTTTCACGAAAACGAAAGGAAATGTGAAATATCAAATTATTACATAAAGGCTGTCTGCCTCAATCTCACTTTACTCAATCTGACTAATTCTTACGGTACTCTACGAATCTTGTTTAATATAACGCGAATATATATAATTCAAATTGAATCTTTCTTTTATACGAAATTCCTCAACCACATAACAAGCCTATTTATAAGTTAGTTTGGTTTTAAATGGTTTTTTTACGCATACTTATAGTTTTTTTTTTGTAAACAAAGAGTTTTTTTCTATTGTAAGTTATACAAACCCCATAGTAGGGCAGGCTTAGAAAGACTTCCTCGTAACTACCATACAATCACGGATTTACAAAGAAACGTATACTATGCTGTAGAGACGGCACCTGCCCGCCGTTTGATAAAAAGCGCGAGACGGCGCCGCGTATATGATTACTGGCTGAACATGTGAGTGGAAAAGTGTTAGTACTTGAATTATAAAAAAAAATTATTTATTTATTTATTTATTCAGGTAAAAACAGTCGTAAACAAAAAATCTAAAACAGTAAGAATACAATTAGACCTATATTACCCTAAATTATTACAAATCAACTGATTTGTCATCAAAAATAACGGATGCTAAATAAGTATGTTTACAAAAATAATAAGTGAAACTAATTAAATAAAAAAATATTAAATAAAACTAAATTGAAGCTACTAAAAAAGAAACAAAAATTTTTTCTGGTAAATTATATCTGGTATTAGCATTTCACGCGGCTCCGCCCGCGTTCAGATTATCAAAAACCAAATTCTTAGGTTTTACATATTAGTATACTCTTACAATGCACTTTTTGTATTTTTTATATATGTTGACCCGGATAACCAACTATCACCATACCAAATTTCATGAAAATCCCTCCAGTGGTTTTTCCGTGATGCGGTAACAGACAGATAGACAAAAAATCTAAAAACTGTAGATTCTGCCTCTATATCGATAATAATGTCTATTTCAATAAGATTTTCCAAAAAATATTTAATGTACAGATTCGGCTTATTTACAATTTTATTTTATGTAGTATAGATTAAAGGCACACTCGATTAAATGTGTTCTAAAATAATTCATCCAACAATAATTTTAGTAATGTGAGATAATTTATATTTGTTTCTAAACCTACGAGTACCTTGCCTATTTTAAATTGGTATCAAGATTCTCTTTTTACTGAGTAACATGTCTCTTTATAATTTCAGTTGTGACATGAATTGGATGTATCCATTAAATGTGTTAATAACGCTCTATTTAAGGTGATAGGCAATTTTATTTTACCAAAATAAGGTAAAACTGTAAAATAGTGCCACCCATATAACAACCTTGGACATTGTTGCTGGATATTAAAACAGCGGTATGCACAACAAACTTGAATTATATATATATATATATATATATATATATATATATATATATATAGGTCTAACGATTTAAACACTCTTAGAGTTACAATTGCTGACTGAATCAGTCTTCAATCTCCGCATTTTTACTTTTACGTACATATAACGTTTCTGTACCTTAATTAGTAATTTATTGCTTTACAATTCCTAACTTTTAGGATCCCTTACTAAAATTTTCTATAGAAAATTATGCATATTTATAATATTTCATTTAAATGCATTTTCAAACAGTTTGACAGAGCTTGTGGAAGTCGTTTTTTTTTTGTATGTATGTATTCAGCCCTTTTTAACGTCTCACTGCTGGGCACGGGCCTCCCTTCAATACGAGGGGGATCAGGCCATAGTCCACCACGTTGGCCAAGTGCGGGTTGGCGGACTTCACATATCTTTCGAAAACTTGCTCAGTTTCCTCAGACATGCAGGTTTCCTCACGAGTTTTCCTTCACCGTAAGGCAAGTGGTAATCATGCTAGAAATAATTCGCACATGAAAATATCAGAGGTGTGAGACCCGAGATTTGAACCCGCATCACTCGGTTTCCCAAGCGAGCGCGTTACCACTGGGCTACCACTTTTTTTTAATTGAGTTAAAACTCTTTTCGACACAACAGTACATTCAGTTAAACTGCCACACAGCGGCGCGTACAGCATAGCTACTTAATTGTTATCGGCTCTTGAGCTTGCGACGAGACGCCGACTTGTTCTTTATAAAACTCAAATTAATACACATCAAATGTTCTTATGGCGTGTGCTGTTTTCTTATTACTGTATATAAATCTGAGTAACTATAAATAAAATAACAGCGTCCGTTTTTCTTGCATCTTCACTTGAGCAGATAAAGTAAAAAATTGGTAGGTAGTGACCCCTTATCTTTTTTAATGACTTTTCTACGCCAATAGTATTATATAATACTAGCATTGCCCGCGGCTCCGCCCGCGTTCAGATGACCAAAAACTAAATTCTTAGGTGTTACATATTAGTATACTCTTACATTGCAGTTTTTGTATTTTTCCTCAGAAATAAGATATTTTCCCGCGGTAAAAAGTATCCTAGGATCGCGCGCTACATCGCCCGGTTTATATAGCTTGAGCAGGCGGTCGAGCGATGCGGGGCAGAGGGGATGGACTCGCCGTAGGCATCTCAATGCTCGCCAAGCATTAAAAATGTTTCGCTACTAATTACTTCTAACAACGATATCTCAAAAACTATTCATCTGATTGATTTAGTGTAAAGAGCAATTTTAATCTGCATTAAATGACTAAGCTAACTAAAATATTCATTTGGATAAGGATTAATACCGAACTAAAGAAAATAACTTTGAAAATAACGTAATGTTTTTAATTAAAAATGTTAACATAAAAGTGGTTATTGTAAGTCAACCGTAAGAGATAGAGATATGCTATCGCGGACTTTTTTGTAGCATTTTTATAGATTTTGAATTCTCTAGTACATTACTTAACTGTATCTTTGCTAGTTTACGCGGCGTTCGCGTGGAAAGTTCCCATTTGGCGAGATTTTTTGCGACCTCTTCAACATTTGTCGCCGTATTTCAGCTAATTTACATAAAAGCATAATAAATTATATACCTAAACCTTCCTCAAGAATTACTCTTTCTATTGTTGAAAACCGTATAAAAATCCGTTCAGTAGTTTTCGAGTTTATCGCGTTCAGACAGACAGGAGGACAGACAGGAGGACAGACAGGAGGACAGAAAGACGCGGCCGGGGGACTTATTTTTATAATAAGTATAGATATCCAAAGTTAAAGTGATGATGATGATGTTCTCCTAGCCGATTCCGGCTACGGCGGCCAACCTCATTGAGACTAGCGAACTGCGCAGGAGATATTATAGTGCACAAGTGTACGCGCAGACACAACGTGCACTCTCTATTCCTGTCACTCTCATACTCCGGTGGGACGACCACTCGACACGACCGGTGAGAGTTAAGGCGCAGGACCGACGGCTTTACGTGCTCTCCGAGGCACGGGGGTGACACACCGCCAACTTCCCAACTCCGGGCTGTTACTGAGACTGACTATACAGAAAGACTCAATAACTAAACTTGTGCAGCCGTACATGCTAGCCACTACACTACCGAGGCAGTTAAAGTAATATATACTTAAATATCTAATAATAAAATACAGGTGACGTAGAGAAGATAATTTCAAAATAAACACGCCTTATTTGGACTCATAATTATTTATTAGCACCAACAATTGTATGTTTAGTATAACTCGCTAATATCCGATTTGATAAATGATACAAAATACCAGAGGGATACTTTTTATCCCTGGAAAGAAAAGAAAGGAGTCGAGAAAAAGGATAAAAAGATACGGCAAAAAGGATAGAAAAACAACTTTATCAATTTTAATAGAAAGACTAACAGAAAAAATTTGTTCGAAAATCTACATAATTCCTTGTCTCACTATTACAAGGTTCTATGTTACAATTTTAGTACTTATTTAGTTATTAATGCTACTAGGTTCTATGTGTCATTAGCTACAGTTTTGCAAAAACAAACCACTAGATAGCAGCACTATAACTACAAAATATTCAATTTTACATAGTTCTATGTTGTTTATTTTACGATAACAAAATAACGAAGTTCTATGTAAAAATTACTAAACTTCATTAAAATTAACATAGAACCTTGTAATAGTAAGCCAACGAAATTATGTTACCAGTAAATATAGGAAAATTTCAGGAAATGACTTAATACGTGTTACTACGAGTTCTGTATAATGTTTTCTAAAATTTACTAAATCAGGAGCAAACAATACAACTGCTGATACTAATGTAATATGAACAAATCGCAAACAAAATTAATAGATAAGATTGTGTAAGTGTTTGCTTGGGAGAAAATTTTCTAAGAAATTCCAAATGTACAATTTTTTGGCTTACAATCTCCTTTGTAATAAAATTGTTTTTGGTCATAGTGGACATATATATATATATGTGTGTGTGTGTGTGTGTGTGTGTGTGTGTTTTAACATATTGAAGATTTAATAGAAGCGAAATCAATCTTTTAGATATTTTCTCGTTCTTTACTTGGTTCGTAAAAGACTGGATTTAAAAAACAGTCTTAATATTAAAATCAAATAAAAATAAAAAATATATCAAAAGTATGGGCTTAAGATCCTCGATCTACGTGCTTCTATATAAATTGACCTTCACATGGGTAATTAAATAAATAAATAAAATAAATAGCTTGAGAGTTGAGACTAAATGTCTCAACCCACATAGCACCATCTAGTTCCATGGTAAGCTACGAGGCTTGTGTTATGGATACCAGATAGTTGATACATACATACATATTATTAAAAAGAAACACGCATGACTGGAGTACAAACATTCGTTCTCATCGCACAAATGAATGCACTCAGCGGGACTCGAACCCGCGACCGCTGGCACAGCAAGTAGGGTCACTACAAACAATTGTGTACAATACAAAAATACACAAGGCAAGCGATGCTGCAGGCAGTGCCTTATCATTACTACATATTGTAAATGCAAATATTATTAGTTTTTGTTTTGTCTTTACTTCACAGAAAACTATTTTTCCGACTATTTCCTGATTATATATATATTTTTTTTGTTAATTTTCCCCGACGTTTCCAATTCTTTATAACAAACATGTTCACGGGAAAGGCTAACGTTTTTATATCTCAAAAGTCATAGTTATTACAAAATATTATGAAATATAAGAAAATATCATGTGAATTTACGTGTTTTTTTTTGCAAGAGATAGTTTTTGGGATACTTTTTATCCTCGTAAGTTAAAGAATCTCCATGGTATGATAGTTGACTGTAAAAAAAATCTAGGCCTATTACTGTGTAATATGAATGTAGATTATAAATAATGAAAATTTCCGTGTTAAGCAAAATAAGACCCATATTTCCTTCTATAATTACGAGCTAGTAATTAGCCAGTGACCTAGGTCCAGACGTTAATGCTTTGGAACGCGTGTGCGCAGGAATGCGGACGTCGCCGGGTGCAGTCACATGGCAAATTCATAATTTAAGCAAACCGTTTTAATTATTATTATGTATATAAATCAGTGAGCAACTGGCTTAAAAATTTGCGAACATTAAGCGCATACTAAAATTATGATTCTTTGAAGATGGGTTGAAAAATTAAATATTGTTATATCATAATATGTGATTATCTAGTATACTAGCATTGCCCGCGGCTCCGCCCGCGTTTAACCATATTCTTAGGTTTTACGTACTCTTACATTGCATAGTATACTCTTACATTGCAGTTTTTGTATTTTTTCTCAGAAATGAGATATTTTCCCGCGGTAAAAAGTGCTCACTCTTGCTCTGCTCGGGTTCGTCGCTAGATCCGTTTTAACGGTTAGTATAGATTAGTTAGAGATAAGATATTGTCTCGCAGAAAAATTATCCTAAATTTTTTACCCATATAGATAACCAGCTATCATCATACCAAAATTCATCAAAATCTGTCCAGTGATTCATTAATACAAAATGATATTTTCTTAGATTTACGCGAATATTTACAATAATATTTTCATTAAATATATATTTGGACAACATATTTGGAAAAAAATTCGTTATCTAAAAAATCTCAACAAACAAACTTACCGCTACGATGTGATCACGAACCTACGTCAGCTAACTCAAACAAGGTATTATAACATAAGTCCGACATGTTACACCTTATCTACAAAGACAATAATATTTAAAAAATTCTTTAAATCTTTACAAATACTCGTATCGTTATCTTAAATATCCAAATGTCTATAACAAAAAAGCATTATTAGGAGCATTTGTATGAAGGAAAATGTTTTAGAAGTAAATATTTTTTTGATATTATCCTACATTATATAAAACAAAAAAAAACACATAAAAGAATATTTTTAGACATATTTACTAAATAAAAATAGATTTTCTTTTAATATAAATGACTAGCAACTCACCCTCGCTCCGCTCGGGTTCGTCCCAAGTTACAGATGAGATATTTTTCCGCAGTAAAAATTATCCTATATGTTGACCCGGATAACTATTATCATACCAAATTTCATCAAAATCCGTCCAGTAGTTTTCTCGTGATGCTTTCCCAGACAAACAGACAGACAAAAATTCTAAAAACTATAGATTCGGCCTCTGTATCGATAATAATGACTATTTCATTATGATCTTCCAAAAAACATTAAATATACACATTCGACTCAGTTATAATTTTATTATATGTATAGATAAGTATTTTGACGTGGTAAGAATGAAAAGAAAATTTAAAGTTTTATTGAGCTATTCGTTTATTAAAATACCCTGACAACAAATATCACAATCACTCTGAACCAAAAAATCACATAATATAATAAACTATGAAAGTATACAAAAATATTAACATATACATATAACAAAATAACAATTTTGAACTATCTTCCCTTACAAAATAATTCTATAATAATAAACTACAATTAAAAATACCTTACATTAAAATTACAATGTTAACAATTACGTAACTTCATTTAAAAGCTGTCAAAAATAAAGTATCTAGTTTGACTGTAGTACTGTGCCAAGCACTTACCTAGTTAGGGACAAAATATATACAATTTTATAAACGTAAAGTTGTATGTTCATTTTGAAGAAATATCAGTAACATTGCTAGGGAAGAAAATCGGAGATTCTACGGTATACTGGGAATAGGCAGATCTATCGAGCAACTTTATTATATTCTGCAATAATTGACTTTGTTCCATTAACAAATTATTTAAATGCTTCATCTCTTGATCTATTTTCTTCAAATTGAACGTGGTATGATCAATTTTTTCTTGCATTCCTCTAATTTCAATATTAAAGTTATGATCGTTCGATTGATTTTCATTTTTAAATTTCGATGCATACTTATTCTTGTATAGCATTTCCTTTACTGATCTGCCTGATTTCAACTTATTTATTTGGGCCAATTCATACGCAGCCATCATTATATCAGTTGGCAACCTCTTTTCGTGAGGATTCAAAGGTTTCACGCTCAATATAACCTTTCCAGCTTCGGGAGATACTAACGCTGTTCTGTATATAAATTTCTGTAAACACTTAGGCAGCCAAGTGTTAAACATGCCCACTTCAACGAATAAAATAAGTTTTGTTTGACGAACAAGCTTAGACAGACCCGCTGTTTTTCTAAGACCTTGGATATCATGAACCGCAATACCTACTAATAAATTCATTAATATAATAGTAACAAACATAAGGAAGAGAATAAAAATTAATTGGCAAGATAATTCTGATATTAATGGAGGATCATCGAGAATTGGGTCGTTTATTAATATGTTTAAATTAAGTTCACCTACCATCATAGATAACGTGCTGATGAACCCCATCAAAGGGTTCGAGAACATCTCCTCGTTAGGAAATACGACACAAAAGCATATAGTAAAACCAAGTAACAAACAAATGTACGCCAATAATAATTTTAAAAATTCAGTCAACACTTTCTGATACATAGCGACGTAATCACCAAACATAGGAAGCTGACCCATCATTAACATTAAATTCGTCCATGCCCCAAGCACCGCGTAACCTCCTACATGATTTTGCCATCCATATTCCTTTTGTATATTGTACAAGGAGAATACAGAAAGAAGGACAAACCATTCCATTAAATTTTCAAAACTTGTAAAGTATTGATACATACTTGAGTAGCCAGTTATACCTGCTAGTTTTCGTACTATTTCGAATGCAGTAATACCTATCAACACCCACCTCTCGAATTCGATAGGATTATCTTCTAATATATCACCAAGCAATGACTGTTTTTGACAGAGTTCATTGGGTACACCATATTTTTTTGAATTAACGCCATCACAGGTTTTAACCACTGCTGTCAGTGCATATATAGATAAGAACGAAACAAACAGGAAGCAAAATATTAATCGCGCTAAGTAAAATTTTCGTATCTTGCGCCACTTCATAAAAAGAAACGCTGAACACAGTGGATGTTGCAAAATATCTTTTTGGCCTTCATCAATCAAACTGTTTAAATATGTGATTTCACGAGGATAAGAATATTTCAGAAGTTTACCAAAATCGAATTCAATTTGCACTTCTTCATTACTTTCTATGGATCTACTTAATGAAATTCCACTATCCAAATTATTTCTCAATATACTTAAGGACTTTGGTGTCTTTCTAACTATAACGTTTAACGCAGAATGGCCTTTCTTTGATTTTGATGTAACATCTGCGCCTAAAATAATCAAAGTTTCCACACATTGTGTTAGACCATCCATAGCAGCCAAATGTAAAGGAGAATAACCGTATTCATCTTTTTTATTAGTTTGAGCACCCCAACTAACTAGCATTTCTATGATATCACAAGCGCGTTCAGAATTACATATAGCAGCATGTAAAGGCGTTCGCTTATCATGATCTTCCGCATTAGGATCTGCATTTCCATCACGCAAAAGTACTTCGACACATTCTATACTCGAACATCTAGCGGCTAAATGAAGAGCAGTAAATCCTCGATAATTTCTAATATTCGCTTGAGCACCTTCAGATAATAAAAGTTCAATGCACTCAGCATAACCTCTTGAAGCCGCCAAATGCAAAGCCGTACATTCTTTATCTCTTTGTTTTGTTGATCCCTTTACACTTAATTTAGTTTCTTTCAACAAGAAAGCAAGACATCTTAAAGCACCAAGCTCTGCAGCTAAGTGTAATGCATTGAGTCCTTCTGAAGTAGCGTAACTGGGATCAACGCCTTTTTCTATAAATAATTCCATGCATTCTAAAGCATCATTTCTTACAGCACAGTGAACTAGATTATCTTCGCATCCAGCTCGTTGTACCACTGCATGCAACGAGGCACCATGAGCTACCAATACTTCAGCTACTTCAAGAGAGTTTCCAAATGCAGCACAATGTAAAGGAGCAAAGTATTTAGGAGCGTAATCAACATCGGCACCTATTGACAATAAATAAGTTACAGATCTGCTAGCACCGCTAAAAGCGGATAAGTGAAGAGCAGTCAGTCCTGCCGGTTCCGAATAGTGAATATCAGCGCCCGCTTCTACGATAGGTGGTAATAGCTCATCTCTTGTAAGAAACGCTGCCCATAATAAAGTTAAATTAACAACAACTTCTGGAGCCGAAGATATGTGCTCTTCAATATTATCAGATGTGATTAGGCCACATTCCACATCATCAAAGAATCTTACAGCTCCTAATGTATACGCTTTTTCACAGAGAGATCTCCTTATCATGTCTTCTGTTAACCTGGCCTCGGGGTCCGGTGCCATAATGTCAAAACTGTGGTACATATTTGATCCATCTTCCGCTGGCGGTGAAGGGCCGACAAACAAGTATTCCTTAGCCTTTCCATGTTCTGACGCTGATTCCAATAAATCAATGTTTCGGACATGTTTAAATATGCCTTTCAGTGGAAATTCTTCAGGTTCCTTTGACCGTGAACTATAACTTCTTGTCAAACGAGATCTATTTGTAGAAGGGGTTGGTGTTTGTAAGGGTGAAGGCCACCCCATTTCGCGATAACCGAAGTTGTCCATGGTTGGACGACGACTGACTGAACTTTAGATATTATCTTATCATGTCACACAAGACAACGAGATCTTGTTTGACGAGGTGATATATTGCGCTATTTTTAATGAGCGTAATTAGTAAAGCAAATTTTTGATGTAATAAAATATGGAATAATAATTAGTAAAAATTAAATAAAGTTTTAGACGATAGAATTGATTATTATTACATATATTTACTTTTCAGTAATTTTTATTTTTTATTTATGGTACTTGAAAGGGTGCAACGATGTAGTTATTACTGAAACTATTTTTTAGTAATCTATTATCCACTTTCGAATCATATAATATCATCATTTTTATAAATAATATTTAATAATTTGCAATTACATACTTTGTTTCTTATCGTCTGATAATAATTTATTATTATTGACAAATGCTAAATTTCTGTGTTATAATAGCGTCGTGGAAAGGTTTTATATTTATAACCAAATAATATTTACGGTCTTGTTAAATTAAGCAAGTAACAATGAATCAGACGTGAGAAGGTAAAATTCTTTATTATTCTCCAATGTGATAAGAAAACAACGCTGATTTGTTTCCTGTAGTCAAATTCTAAGGCGAAAGACTTAACTGGAATTTCATTTGACAAAGAAACAAAGTCAAGTAATTTTGGTAACTATGCGATAGCATTTTTTATTAAAATAGGTTAAATAAAACTATCTTTTCGGATTTTTTGCGGATTTATTTGGATTTTTTTTTGGTTGCCGACGTTGTCACGACGTTGGACAGTCTCTCTCGTGACCATGATTGCTGTAAAGCATTCGAAACGTCGGGAACCAAAAAAAATCCAAATAAATCCGCGAAAAAATCCGAAAAGATAGTTTTATTTAAAATGTCAAATATTCGCGTAAATCTAAGAAAGTATTATGTAAAACAGGTTTATGAATATTCTAAATATCCTAAACTAGGACGACCAAGACGAGATCTAGGAAGGAGGAAAAGATATATAAAAAAGAATCATAAGAAACCTTTTTTTTAATGTTCTTGCATGCTTTAAGCTCTATAAGTGGAAGTTGAATTCATTATGTTATAGAATTTCTACAGTCTTACTATCGAATCTTTTCAATTATTGATTGATATTTTCAGGCGGTATTTATTCCATAAACAACGAAATTTTTAAGAAATTTATTATTTACTTGAATTGAAAATATGCGTAACATACCTACTTTTACTAATATCATAAACAGACAGAGTTTGCTTTATTCAAATAGACTTATTACAAGCTCTTTAGCTCGTTTCTTTGTTTGTTTGAACGCGCTAATCTCAAGAACTAGTAATCCGATTTCAAAAATTCTTTTTGCGTTAGATAGCCCGTTTATTGAGGAATACTATAGGCTATATATCATCATGCCCTATAAACCCAAGGGAGCGGAGCAGTAATCAGAAATGTCAAGAAATCAGGCAGACTTCCATACATTATATGATTACTGTAAAACTGATGTTTATAATATAATGTTTGACGACACGTTTGGCTCAGTGTGTAGTGGACCTACTTGCTGTGCCAGCAGTCGCGGGTTCGAATCCCGCTGGGGGCATTCATTGTGTGATGAGCACGAATATTTGTACTCCAGTCATGGGTGTTTGTTTATATTTATAATATGTATTTAAAGTTTATATATGTGTAGTGTATCAACTATCTGGTATCAATAACAAGCCTCGTAGCTTACCATGGAACTAGATGATGCTGTATGTTAATGTCCCAACATATACTCGTATAATCAAATTTAACGCAGGTGAAACCGCGGGGCACAGCAAGTCTAATATATTATTTTAAATTACCTGGTACAACCAAAAAGGGGGCTCTTTTTTTTAATGTCATTTTCACAACTAATTCATCACACATTTTCATGACTAAAAACATCAATCTTACCTTCACTTTCTTAGAACTGTACTATTTATTCCGTAATTTAATAACAAATATTCATATAAGCACTCTTCACACTAAAGATCGTCTAGACCATTTTTAATTGCCTCATTAGTCTAGCGGCTAGCATTTACGGCTGCATATCCGGGGTCCTGGGTTCGAGGCTCGGGTCGGCCCAAGTATTAAGGATTTCTATCAACAAAACCTCAGTAGTGCACACGATGCCTTGCGTAGTTGGCTAGTGTCAATGAACTTAGCGCCCCTTTAGTCAAAATTGATAAAAAAGCAGATTTTTTTAATTTAGTACTGTTTATTAAATTAATTATATATTTTACTAACTACAGCTCGTGAATCTTTAAGTAATCATTACAATATATGTAATGATACAAATAAGAATACCAGTCCGACCGAGTTTATACTGACTGACTTCAAAAATTCCATGCCAATTCGATTTTATGTTTTTGTGTGTAGACTCTAAGAGTAGTTTGTATATTATTTTAATTTTTTTTTTTGGAAAATATAGTTTCAAGGTAATGTTATTTTAAAATTATATAAAAAAAACTGCATTTTGTATGAAGATACCATAACGAGAACGTTCATCGCACTGACAGTATGTCAACCCGTGTACAATGAGAGAATATACATATATAAATATTTGTCTTCATATAATCCCTTTGTAGCGTTGACAGATTGTTTGTCACATCAAATAGAGCCTGTGCAGGGCCTTGACCTTTGTGATAGTAGTCAATAAGATTCATTTTCAACCGACTTCAAAAAGGAGGAGGTTCTCAATTCGACTGTATGTTTTTTTTTTTTTTTTTTTATGTTTGTTACCTCAGAACTCCGTCATTTATTAACCGATTTGGAAAATTTTTGTTTTGTTTGAAAGGGTATACTTCCAGATTGGTCCCATTTAAATTTCAAAAAAAAATACCACCCCTAAGGGTGGAAAAACAACTAATGATGAATATAACCTACTTCTAATTGTCATATTGACTTGAAACTTTGCAAGTATTTCTATTTCCGTTGATAGTACAGTGGTTCGGTGTTGTTGACCTGATCTGATGGCAAGGCCAGAAGGTGGATAGGTGGAACTCTTCAACGACTAATAGTAGATACTTTGAGTTTGGGCTTATTTTGTTTGATTTGACAAGCCTAACACGTTAGAATTCTTACTGTGCTACTACTGTCTACACTAAAAAGGGAAAAATAAAAACTTTTTAACAAAAAAATACAAACCGACTTCAAACAAAAGCACTAAAAAGTAAAAAATAACTGATTGGTAGTTTTCATTTACTATACATACCTAATCAAATATTTTCGAAGTCGGTGTGCTTTGGCTAAGTAATTAAAGCCTACCTATTAAATACATACCTAATCAAATATTTTCGAAATCGGTGCCAGCCCATACAAAGCAAAGCACACCGACTTCGAAAATATTTGATTAGGTATGTATAGTAAATGAAAACTACCAATCAGTTATTTTTTACTTTTTAGTGCTTTTGTTTGTTAATTAAAATAACCTATAACCATTTTTTTTTTCTCTTTTTAATTACCATTATTTTATCATAAAAAAATTATGAGCTATGTATGTATGTATGTATGTAATAAGAAGATTAGAAATTAAACTTTCTAATAATTGTTTTTAAATGAAAGTATGTTTTCGGCTTACTCATATCGCGATTTTATTTTTGTTCTCGACGTTTCGAATGCTTTACAGCGATCATGAGTTACCAAATTTCAGTCATGTAGTTCCAATAGTTTTCGAGTAAAATAGCTGTGACATACGGACAGACGGTCAGATGGACAAACGGACATGGCGAAACTATATATTTTAGCAATTTCGCAACGGACCCGTAAAAATGCCGAAACGTACTCTTTAAGTCACACTAATATCATCTAATGTTGCATATATAAGATGTTTTTATTTTACGTAAAGAAGATAATTTTACAAAAAAAAAACCCGCTATTTCCTTTGTAAGAGAGAGACAAAAAGAAACACACTGCTTATTCCCTCTCGCTCTACGCTTTCCGAAGCAATATGATTTAATTAATATAATAATATGATTTGGGGTTCTGCCAGTATCTGCCTCGACCTTACGATCAAACGAACTATCCATTTAAACGTAATGTAGCGGAAAACTAAGCACATTACACGCGTTATTAATACTCTTAAAATATACAGTAATTTAATTTTTGTTTGTCAAATAAACCTATAAATATGTCTAATTAATATTTAGTTCAGTGATGCAAGAGTTCTCCTCTTCACTTTCTTGTTGGTCTAGTGGTTAGCATATATGGCTGTAGAGCTTGAGGTTCCGGGTTTGAGTTCTGGGTCGAACCAAGTATTTAATTGGGATTTACTAACTTTTTACAAAATTCTCTGTAAATGCCCGGAGTCTGGAAGTTGATGATATTATATTCCCATGTCTTGATAACACGTGTCGCGTTAGTACTGCGCCTGATCTCTCATGTCATATCTAATTGTCTTCCCACCGGAGCATGAGAGTGACTGAAATAATGAAAGTGAAAGGAATAGAGGGTGCAGATTGTGTTTCCGCACATATTTGACGACTCGTTTGGCTCAGTTTGTAGTGACCCTACTTGCTGTAACATCGGTCGCGGGTTCGAGTCCCGCTGGGGGCATTCATTTGTATGATGAGCACGAATGTCTGTACTCCAATCATGGGTGTTTATATTTACAATACGTACGTATTTAAAGTTATATATGTGTTGTGTATCAACTATCTGGTATCCATAACACAAGCCTCGTAGCTTACGATGGAACTAGATGGTGCTGTGTGTTAATGTCCCAACATAGGTATCTATTATTAAAACTAATATTAAACTTACATAATTGTGCTTTATAACACCTCCTGCATATATAGCTAATCTCAATGATTTGTCCGTCGTGGCCGAAATCAGTCTGCAGAGCATTATTATTCATTTTCTTTATTATTATTTCTCTTTTAAGAGTTTCAGCGATTATTTTTAATATATGACAAAAGAAACAATATAATTAACAATATTAAATATGAATTTCATAATCAAACCGCTATTTTGTTGACATCAGAAATACACTTGAAAAAAATTATGGGTCTAAATTCTTAGTGACATCGTAATTATAAAAATATTTGAGACAATTTAACTAATAATTATCTATACATATAATAAAATTGTAACTAAACAGAATCTGTACATTAAATATTTTTTGGAAAATCTTATTGAAATAAACATAAACATTATTATCGATACAGAGGCCGACTCTATAGCTTTTAGAATTTTTGTCTGTCTGTCTGTCTGTTACCGCATCAAAGAAAAACCACTGGAGGAACTTTCATGAAATTCGGTATGGTGATAGCTGGTTATCCGGGTCAACATATAGGATACTTTTTACTGCGGGAAAATATCTCATTTCTGAGAAAAAAATGCAAGAACTGCAATGTAGGAGTATACTAATATGTAAAACCTAAGAACTTGGTTTTTGGTCATCTAAACGCAGGCGGAGCCGCGGGCAATGCTAGTATAGATATATTTGGCAATTATTGTCATATTATGTAATTAAATTCAATTTTTTTATTTCGTGGCTTCTAGGAGTGCCAGTTGGGCCGTCATATGTAATAAGACTCAACTTAAAACACGGAAACAGATTATAACAGGCACGATGTGAAAGCTTTTAATAGCCAAGGAACATGTCATACCTAATTAGAACCATAATTATGGTCTTCACCCTATAAAACGTCATGTAGAGTTCACTCTCTAGACACCGTATCAACGACAGCCTAACGGGACTGATCGACCACGACATCGAATTGAGGACCGAGGCTTGATCCGTTATATAACGTGTATACATTCATATACACCAAAGGGTGAATAATCAAAATGAAATATTATCCTACTAATATTAAAAAACGCGATAGTTTGTAAGAATGTATGTATAGATGTATGTTACTCTTTCACGCAAAAACTATTAAATTGATTTTGATGAAACTTTACAATAATATAGCTCATACATCAGAATAACACATAGACTACTTTTTATCCGGGAAAAATGTACGGTTCCCGTGGGATAGATTTGTTTTCGTTTTTCTAGAGGCGAACCTGAGCGAAGCGTGGGAGAGCCGCTGGTATTTCATAATGTTATCTTTATTATGAGGCTTTTGTACCATACGGTGTGTGTGTGAGAGCCCACAAAAAATCTAATCGAAAACTTTGAGAGAAGCACTAAAAAGCTCATATATTTTAACCGTTTTCTTACGAATAAGGACAAAAAACGATTATAAAATCCTAGTATCTGTTTAAGTAACATTTAAATTAAGTAGTGCTTCCCTCAAATTCTGATTCTGTGCAGGCGCCATCAGCTGATAAACGTCCTCTACAACAGGACCTACATGTGGTGTAAGTTGTAACTAGGCTATTTAAATATTTAAACCTGCCCAGATCTCAGTTTAAATTAATTTTTATATTTAAATGAACTTTTATAAGAATATGCAAATCGTAAGGAAGCTCCCAAAGGCTCAGAAGGCAGTTTTGCTAGAAGAGCTGATGGTAAAAATAAAACATTTTTCTCCGCAAAGTAACCCGTGATCAAATACAACGCTCTGCTATTTAATATGTTATGGATAACCAAGTGTGATGTGACGTCAATAATTTGAATTTTCCCAAACGAGCATCGAACCTCCTCCTTAGTGTAATACAATCTACCAATGGGTCACAGGGTCATTTATTAAAACGATCACCCTATATATGAATCAACAAAAACTGTTCGCCATAATATTTACGAATGTTAACTGAAATGAAGCAGATGCATGAAGGACAATCAAACAAACAAAGCAACGTACAAAGCTAATAAATCATTCTTATATATAGCTTTAACACTTTGATGTTTTCTCTGTACTTTGAATTATATTTAGGTATTCTTGAAATTCGACACAGAAATGCATTTTTTAAAATAACTTTAATACAGTGGAGTCCTCAAATCGCAATTTTCATCCAATAGTCCAAAAGTAGGGTATAGACTATAGACCTACCAACTTATCTGTGAAGTGACAGAATTTGGAACTACAGTCGCCAAATTGTCATTTTTATTCCAGTTTGCATTATTTTTACCAGCGTTTTCGCTACGAATGATCAATTTTCTATATTTATAAAGGCCGATTTTTCAATCTCCATTAAAATTTTACTCAAGAGATAAGTAGTCCGTTCTGATTTGCAGTTCATATAAGAAATCATAGAGAATGTGCTACTTCTATACATATAATAAAATTGTAACTAAGTCGAATCTGTACATTAAAAATTATTTGGAAAATCTTATTGAAATAGACATTATTATCGATACAGAGTCCGAATCTATAGTTTTATATGAATATATGAATTTTTGTCTGTCTGTCTGTCTGTTACCGCATCACGAGAAAACCACTGGACAGATTTTAATGAAATTTGGTATGATGATAGCTGGTTATCCGGGTCAACATATAGGATAATTTTTACCGCGGGAAAATATCTTATTACTGAGAAAAAATACAAAAACTGCAATGTAAGAATATACTAATATGTAAAACCTATGGGATTGGTTTTTGGTCATCTGAACGCGGGCGGAGCCGCGGGCAATGCTAGTATACCTATATAACATGGCGATTTAAATCGGCCCAAATGAGATGTCTGTAGGCTTTTTAAATTTCACAAGATACGTTTAATTATTCAGAATAGGAAACCTGATTCACTTAAAATATTGTGTACATACCTGCACGAAAACCTATATTTTGCGCTGCGCCTATACTTGTGCACTATAATGTCTTCTGTGCAGTTGGCTAGTTGCAATACTTAAAATACAGATAATATGCAAAATATGGTAAAATAGTATTAAATATAACATATTCCATTAAAATAACAATAATTATATTATGTACAAACTACAAACAATAAACATAAATAAGGAAATTTGATTAAATTGATCGTCACTTACAAGAAATTTGTATGACGATAAGATTCGTTTCAGAGAAATCTGAACTTAACAAAGCTTTAATTAGGTCAAATTAATTAAGCATTGTCCACACTATGCGTCGTGATAATTAAGCTGAATATTTTTTTAAGCACTCGAAAACTTTATTTAATAATACGGTTGGTATTTGACAGATCAGTTGACATACTTTGAATAAACTGCCAAAATGCGATACCCCATATAATACATTTTGTATATTTACGGGACAATGGCGAATTAATCTGTACTCAACTGGCTCGCTTTGAAGCCATTAATAAGAGTTTTTTTATGGCACTTAGGGCACGCTTTAAAGCCATTTTTTTGGTACTCAGTGATAAACGAGTAGACAGCCGACCTGATGGAAAGCAGTACGTGTCGCCCTTAACACCTACGGTTCATGCACTAAGGTTTTATGTAACAAAAATGCAGAACCGCCGGTACGTTGTCACTGTGAGGACTAAGATGATATGTCTTTTGCCTGTAATAGCGCTGGCTACCTTATCCTTCAACCCGGAACACAACAATGCAATCATTGTTGCTTCGCGGGAGAATTAGATAAGGGGGTGGTACCCATCCAGTCGGACTCCTTAGGCTTGATAGAGTCCTATCACCGGTAAAATAATTGAATTCAATTGTCATTTTGTACAACAATAGCAAATACGTCCCATATTTATTGCTTTCAAAGCCTAGTGGCTACTAGTGGTGATATAAACTTATAGTTAAATGAAAATTAATCGAATTTTCAGGCCCAAAATAAAGACATTTTTAAAGAAGTTATGTCTTGGATGTTAAGGAAATATTTTAGTCTAACGGATCTAAAAATAAAATATGTTTATAATTTTCCCTATATCACTATGGGCTTATTCTAAAACTAGCGACTCACCCTCGCTTCACTCGGGGTCGTCCCTAGGTACATTTTAATTTTTTGAGCGGAATCCTAATTCTTTTTCTGAAACAAAAGTAGCCTAAGTTACTCCTTATAACATCAACTAATTGTAAATGAAAGTCCCGTCAAAATCGGCCCAGCCGTTTCGGAGATTAGCCGGAACAGACAGACAGATAAACAAAAAATTTAAAAATTGTGTTGATCTTAAAAACTTTGTGTATGTGTGTGTGTGTGTATTTAGTAAAAAGCTGTTATTTTGACATTACAAACAGACACTTCAATTTTATTTATCTGTATAGATAAAATTATGCCACTTAGTGCGTTTATTTTTTATGAAAGGTGACACCTTTTTGAACCATTTTTTTATGGAAAATAACGTGTTAAATTTTAATTATTTTTTTTTGATAATATGACCTTTTAAATGTATGATTTTGACATTTGAGTTTATTTGCTTAATTTTTGTATCGAAGTCATATTTATTTTTTAGCTCTTTTCCAATATGCATACGATGGCGGATGGATAATTATATTTAAATTGATTATATATGTAATTAAAAAACTTAAGTTATACAATAAAGAAAAAATCGATTTACTATCGAAAAGATTAGGCATAGTTTAGGCAAAAAAAATATACCTTTTTTTAAGTCGGTCTAAAGTTAACTGCTCAATAGATAATGGTCTTCTGTCTATGAAATTGTACGTACGTTTGTACAGCCCCAAGAGTGAATGCGTTCCAATGAACACGGTACTTCAAACTTGAGTTAGTCACTTATATTGATAAAATACTATCTGTCTGTCGCTTGTGTCGGCCAATTAATTCATTATAAATTATAAAGTAGCTATTATCTGTATATATATATGTATGTACATTTGAAGAGTGCCGCAGTTCTTTGTCCCATATAGGTATAATTAAGACTAATATGGAGTTCGAGAGTTTGACTCCTGTCTGTAGCTAAATGGTTATATATAACAATATATATATAATCTTATCAGCAGCAAATTAAGAAAGAAAAAGGATCTTCATGGAGAATGTGAGATGTAATTTTCCTCGATCTAATATGAGAAAAATAAGTATTATTATTAACTCGGTATAAAATTTGAATTAAATTATTCCAAATCAGGGTGTTCTCGAAGAGTTTTAAAGGATTTTGATTAGTTTTCCAGCCTAAATAAAATATGTATAACATTCTACAATGATTATAATCGCTAATAGAAAATA
Source organism: Brenthis daphne (assembly GCA_947093115.1). Taxonomy (NCBI): domain Eukaryota; kingdom Metazoa; phylum Arthropoda; class Insecta; order Lepidoptera; family Nymphalidae; genus Brenthis; species Brenthis daphne. The sequence goes on from OX352473.1 coordinate 973,446, forward strand.
GACATATCTAAATCTTACATCACGTGGTTTGTGTATGTCATTTCTATATAGTTTAAGTTGTCCAAGTTCTTACGATAGCGGTTGTAAAATGGCATATTTTCTAACATGCGGCATTGACAAACGAAATTGTGCTCAATTAGAGCCCTAAAAGCGATAAAACTAAAAATAGAATAAAATCTTGTTTAACGACTGATAATTTATAACTCACAAAGTCTCAAATATAACCATAATTTTCCAAAAATCGTTAAACCAGTGAAAGCTTTAACACGAGTAATTAATTCTCAAATTGGGCCTCAATAAAACCGAGAAAGCCAACGCACGTGTGTAAAGCTGTAGTAAGCTGTTTTTAATTCCATATTAAGGAGCAAAAGGAACAATCGATTGTAAATCGATTTCCAATCAAGGCTCGACATCCCGACTTCACCAAGTATAAACTTTAATACCAAAACCTAAGCTATATTCACAATTCACCGTTAAAAAAATATTAATCAAACAATGTCAAAATATATTTTATTTAAACAAAATTTTACTAGCACTTTTGTGAATTATTATTAATAGTTTTTTAAATCAAAAAATAGTTAGGTCTTTGATATGTGCCTAATATTAGATCTGTTACTCCAGCTCTTAATCTATATGTGTACTAAATTTCATCCAAATCCATCCAGCCGTTTCAGCGTTAAGAAGAAACAAACATACATACAAACATTCGTATTTATGCTTTAGCATCTATAATCCAATTAATAATAATTTATGAAAATTTATTTATATATGTCGATTCTTTCCAATAAATTCGTGCTTCTATTGATTCAACAGATGAAACAATATATGTTAAATATACAAAAACACGAGCATGTTGTTGTATATTTAAAATATTATAATATTTACCATTTGTATCAGTTGTATGCTATAGAGTGATATACGTACAATAAAAATAACAATAAATTGTGCGAGTCAACACGAATTGTATCTCATCAGACCATTCTTTAAACATACTTCAAGCAAAAGCAAGCAAAGCAAATGATTTATTAACTCAGTTTAAGAAAATTCATTTTTATTATATTTTTCATATTTATTCACAGTTTTTTTTCTTATGAAGTAGAGAAGGAAAGGACACAATATGTAAGTATTAGTGGAAGACTGATTACGTTACCACAGATCGCGTATTTAATTAACACACAGTTATAAGGTAAAAGTAAAAATTACCGATTTTTGCCACGGCAGACAATCTAATCGAACTAGATATTTACGCAGAAGATATTATAGTGCACAAGTGTACTCGCAAACACTTGTGCGATGAGATGAATCCGACACGACCGGTGGGATCCGGGCCAGGATCTATGGCTTTACGTACTCTCCGTGGCATGGGGATGAGAAACTTCCAACTTTCCAACTCGCAATTGAGAATTTCTTACAGAAAAGCTCAACAAATGGTCCAATGCGGGACTCGAACTCCGGACCTACGGATCTGCAGCCGTATTGCTAGAACACCGAGGCACTTTTATGGTGATCATTACTGATGTTAGCATGGCAACAACCATAGGGTTGCTCCAACAGTCCACTCTGCTATCAGACTAATATATCAGGACAGATCGCATAGATGTAAATGCATATAAATTTTTATTCCTAAATATTTTTTCTGTTATTTTGTAATCAAAAATTATACCACTCTCAATGTGATGCAGTCCTTAAGTAAAGCTATAGTAAATAAATCTCGCGATTGGCTGCCCATAAAACCCCATTGTTAGGCACGTGCCGAGACTTGCCGCGGCTATTACGATGTTTATTTCATTCCGTTTTAAGTAAAACTATGTTGAATAAACTCTTAAATATAATTTAAAGTTTTCATTATAAACATTTACATTTGATGTTTTATGAAATGCTAGCAGCTATGTATCTATAAGTACTAATAATATAAATGTTATTGTGTTTGTTGATTTATCCCACTTTCACTCAGTAACAAAGTATCAATATTGGATTTGGCATGAAAATATGTTCATGAGCCAAGAAGTGTATGTTAAAGGTTTCATTTTCAACCGACTTCAAAAAGGAGGAGGTTCTCAATTCAACTGTATGTTTTTTTTTTTTTTTTTTATGTTTGTTACCTCAGAACTCCGTCATTTATTAACCGATTTGGACAATTTTTGTTTTGTTTGAAAGGGTATACTTCCAGATTGGTCCCATTTAAATTTCAAAAAAAAAATACCACCCCTAAGGGTGGAAAAACAACTAATGATGAATTTAACCTACTTCTAATCGTCATATTGACTTAAAAATTTTAAAAGTCTTTCTATTTCCGTTGATAGTACAGTGGTTCGGTGTTGTTGATCTGATCTGATGGCAAGGCCAGAAGGTGGATAGGTGGAACTCTTCAACGGCTAATAGTAGATACTTTGAGTTTGGACTTATTTTGTTTGATTTGACAAGCCTAACACGTTAGAATCCTTACTTTGCTACTACTGTCTACACTAAAAAGGGAAAAATAAAAACTTTTTAACAAAAAAATAAAAACCGACTTCAAACAAAAGCACTAAAAAGTAAAAAATAACTGATTGGTAGTTTTCATTTACTATACACACCTAATCAAATATTTTCGAAGTCGGTGTGCTTTAACTAAGTAATTAAAGCCTACCTATTAAATACATACCTAATCAAATATTTTCGAAATCGGTGCCAGCCCATACAAAGCAAAGCACACCGACTTCGAAAATATTTGATTAGGTGTGTATAGTAAATGAAAACTACCAATCAGTTATTTTTTACTTTTTAGTGCTTTTGTTTGAAGTCGGTTTTTATTTTTTAGTTAAAAAGTTTTTATTTTTACTACTTATATCATATATGAAGGGCTTTTCGCGATATATCAGTATGTTGTTAGTTTATATCCAAAAGAAAATCTATACATATAATAAAATTGTAACTAAGCCGAATCTGTACATTAGATATTTTTTGGAAAATCTTATTGAATTAAACATTATTATCGAAACAGAGGCCGAATCTATAGTTTTTAGAATTTTTATCTGTCTGTCTGTCTGTTACCGCATTACGGTAAAACCACTGTTAGGAATTTTGATGAAATTCGGGATGATGGTAGCTGGTTATCCGGGTCAACATATAGGATACTTTTTATCGCGGGAAAATATCTCATTTCTGAGAAAAAATACAAAAACTACAATATAAGAGTATACTAATATGTAAAACCTAAGAATTTGGTTTTTGGTCATCTGAACGCGGGCGGAGCCGCGGGCAATGCTAGTTTTATTATATTTTTGTTTTTCGTAACGTCATTAATATCATTAGTCTTATTAATTTTTAGCTTATCATTTTTCAAAACATTTTCTTCTACACTAGGTTTTTTTAAATAAAATATCATCTAAAACCAAGTTTACCTCTATTTTTAAATCTAAAATACTAGTTCTGTAACTGCAAGATTAAAATCAACTTTAAGTGGTTGTGACGTTTCAGTCACTTGTTTATTACAACACTTATTTGACACTATATAAGATCTATACACTACTAAGACCACTACAGATAGGTATTATGAAATAAAACTCGTAACTGATTCACAATGTCGCACACGTCCGCTCTCTGTGGTAGTTGGAGTCCAAGTGTCAAACGGTGACACTTTTTCTCACTACCCGAGATCAGTGTGTGCAACTACCTTTATTATAAAATATAAATCATCACAGTGGTTACATATAAAATACTAGGAACACCTTACTTGATTGGTAGCTTATTTCATAATGTTGATTATTGTACTAAAACAATTATAAATAATCTTGGTGGTAATGGTAGATTATAGCTTCCAGTCAGCCCACATCACAATTATGCATTTTAAATATTATACTATCCATACTAATATTATAAATGTGAAAGTGTGTTTGTTTGTCTTTCTTTCACGTTGATACGGCTTGGCGGATTGGCGAGATTTTTTGTGTGGAAATAGTTGGAGAGCTGGAGATTGATATAGGCTACTTTTTACCGCGGAAGATTATCTCTTTCACACGGGAAAACACGATAAAATACAATTCAAAAAATATTTATGATCAGAATTACTTGAAATTTTTAATAATACTCTTCAACACAATTAATTAAATACGTGTTTTAGCATTTTGCGAAATTCATCACGTAATGGGTTAAAATAGCGGATGAAAGTTTGTATGAAACCTACATTTTTAGAGTTTTTTTTTGTAGTTTTAGCGCGAATTTTCCATAAAGTTAAGTACATATAATAATATATGCAATCTGTGTTTCTGCGATATTATTTTTTACGCCACTAGGCGCATAGGCAAAATGTAAAATATGTTATAGCAATAAAATTTAATAAGATAATGAGGATTAATCTATACATATAATAAAATTGTAACTAAGCCGAATCTGTACATTAAATATTTTTTGGAAAATCCTATTGAAATAGTCATTATTAAAGATACAGAGGCCGAATCTATAGTTTTTACTGCGAGAAAATATCTCATCTTTGAGAAATCTATACTAACCGTAAAACGTTAGTTAGTAAAATATAACAGTAAACACTATTTCATATAACGATTTTAATAAATATAATCATCAATCCTTAACATAACATAGAAATATAATATAGCAACAATATTGCATGTTGCAGTAACTAAGAACTGTGTAATCAGTTATAGAACGTTAATTAAATTTTATAGATTCATATCCGTACAGTAACTAACATGAGATTCAACACACTTATCATTTAGCAATAAAATATTGCTAGAAATGCAAACGTGCATATCGGTCAGTTTATAACATTTTCACGACTAAACCGACTTTGATGAATTTGTATTATGGTTAGATGAGCTTTAGATGGTATCAACAGATTTTAGAAAATTGTAATCAGGCCTTTTTTAACATCCTACTGTTGGGCACACTCCCTTCAATACGCCGCGCCAGACTCTTTCCTCATCTAAATTTAGTCATCTTCTCAGAGCAAGTCGTACTATGTTAACTTTATTACTTACCATCTAGAAGATGCAGGTTTTTCATCACTTTTATGGTATACTAGCGACTCAACCTCGCTCCGCTCGGGTTCGTCCCTACTTACATTTTAAGGTTTAGTATAGCTTCCGCAGAGATGAGATATTTTCCCGCAGTAAAAAGTAGCCTATAACATATAACATATGTTATAGGATAACCAGCTGGATAACCAGCTATTACCATATCAAATTTCATTAAAATCCCTCCAGTGGTTTTTCCGTGATGCAGTAACAGACAGACATACAGATAGACAAAAATTCAAAAAACTATAGAATCGGCCTCTGTATTGATAATAATGTCTAAAAAATGTAAAAAATATTTAATGTACAGATTCGGCTTAGTTACAATTTTATTATATGTATAGAATAGACCTACACTCGCTTCTTTGAGTCTTTAGATGCCTTTTGTATTTAAATATATACACAGGCAACGCCATCTATTAGTAAATTTTATTACTAACTTGGACTCCAGGCTAGTCTACGAGGAGGTATTCAAATTCGTCCAGTTCTCTCAGCGTAATGTAGTAACAAATATACCCACATACAAACTTTCTCATTATAATAGTAGTAAGGTATCGCATTTATAATAAACAAGCGACTCACCCTCGCAGTAAAAAGTATGCTATATGTCGATCTGATAACCAGCTATCATCATACCAAATTTCATCAAAATCTGTCCAGTGGTTTTCTAGCGATGCGTTCCCAGACAGACAAAAATTCTCAAAACTTGTTATACATTAAAGATTTAAAAATTTTTTTATGTACAGATTCGATTCGTTTAGAATTTTATTATATTTATAGTTAATATGTATGATATATTGCCATTTTTTGAATTGGGCAACAATTTTATTGATCTTTGCCGGCTATACCGAGTATCGAAATCGATACCATTTGAGGAAAATATTTGACTTGTCATTTATAGAGGTGACCTAGCTTTGTTAAGATTTTATATCAAAAGATAATGACAATTTTATTATCATTCGTGCCCTTCATAAAGCTGACAATGTTAGAAAGTCCTGGTTTGAAACCGGCTTTAAATATTCTTAGCATTTTCGTAACTAGAATTTAGTTTAAGTTTGTTACTGTATAAGATAAACTATAACAGAACAAGTTCGCGTCACTCTTTTGGGGTTCAAATTGTTGCATTTAACCTCGTTTAACATAATTTCTAACTTCAAAGAAGGTAGAGGTTCTTATTCGTTTAAAAAAAATTCGTGTATCGACCGCTGTTAGTCTCCCTCAAACCCTGTTGAGATTTTTCTTCCGTTTTAGTAACTCTCAAGGCCCCTTTACAGCCTAAAGTAATTTAAATTAATTATTTAATAACTTTTTCTATACATATAATAAAATTCTGAGTCGAATCTGTACATTAAAGATTTTTTGAAAGATCTTATTGAAGTAGTCACTATTATCGATACAGAGGCCGAATTTATAGTTTTTAGAATTTTTGTCTATCTGTATGTGATCGTATCACGATAAAACCACTGGACAGATTTTGATAGAATTTGTTTGATACCTACATTTTAAATATTTTTGGTAAAGTCAGAAACAAAACATCAAAATTAAACCGCCATAAATCCAATAGTTTCATTGAAAACTCTAAACACTTGGCAACAATTAACGTAAAAAACTTTCACTTTAACTTGTAGACATTACCTACATACTGTATAGAATATTTTAACTGTTACCTCTCAATTTAGGTCTAAGTCTAGGTCTAAGCCCAGCTAAATTTTACTACCGAAGTAATAGAATTATTTTGATAATAATCAGCACTAGTAAAACTGATAAGAGGCTAGTTTAAGTTGGAAAGTTTGAGCTTTAGGCTACAGTACATTTATACTAATATACCTTAATTCGCTAGTCTTTTTGTAGATATATGTATAATTTGTTGTAATTTTATCTGTTTTGAATATGCATTCAAAATATTTTCATAAATATTGTTTTTTAATCTGTAATTTTGTTAAAATTGTTTGGAATTTTTGTCCACTAGATAAATATGTTGGTACATTAACACACATCACATCTAGTTCCATGGTAAGCTACGAGGCTTGTGTTATGGATACCAGATAGTTGATACACTACACATATATAACTTTAAATACATACATATTATGAATATAAACATCCGTGACTGATACAAACATTCGTGTTCATCACACAAATGAAGCTCCCAGCAGGAATCGATCTCGCGACCGCTGGCACAGCAAGTAGGGTCACTACAAACTGAGCTAAACGTACCGTCACAATATAAACATATAAATAATAAAAAATACTTTTGCTATATATAATACATAAACATTTCCATCGAGCAAATATCAACATATGACTCATTTATATATCCAAGAACATTTGGCTCTCATTATATATTAAACAAACTATTTCTTTTTTGTTTTCCTTCCATTCAAAAGGATTTTAAATACACAAAGCCAGGTGCAGGTCATTGTATCATAAATCAATCGCAATTTACTCTAGCTAGATAGTATCGCGCCTCAGGTCCGCAGGGTTGGCAGGTGCAAATTATAATTTATTACCGCTTTAGAGATATGGTGTGCAATATGTTTATGAAGTGTTTGTTATGGTTCCCATTGCTCAATTATTTGAAGAAATATTTGAAGAATATATTTCAAAATATAAGTATTCTTTTTATTCGAATTATGTATTAATAATAATTTATTATTATTTTATTCCACTTGTCGACTTATATAGAATCGATTATGGACTCGATTTTTGAAAATCGTCATAGTTTTTAGTAAAATTTTATGCTCAACTATAGCTACTTGAGGGCAAATAAAAATTATATATGTATAATCATCATTGTTAGTGTTCTTTCTATTATTATTTTTTTCTCATTTTTTGTTTTGCTCTTTATATAAATGCAAGGTTTTTTTTTTGTTTTGCCTTTTCTTAAATAAATGTAAACTTAGTCTACCTTTCTATATTGCCTAAATAATGAAAATCCGTAATTGGCTTATGTAAGGTTTTATTTTTGTACTTACATTTTTTTTTGTATGTAGCTGTGGATTTTGTTTGAATAAATAAATAAATAAATAATCAATATACTAGTATTGGCCGCGGCTCCGTCCACGTTCAGATGACCAAAAAGCAAATTCTTAGGTTTTACATATTAGTATACTCTTAGGTTTTACATTTTAGTTTACTCGTTTTTGTATTCTTTCTCAAAAATTAGATATTTTCCCGCGACAAAAAGTATCCTATATGTTGACCCGGATAACCAGCTATCACCATACCAAATTTCATCAAAATCCCTCCAGTGGTTTTTCTGTGATGCGGTAACAGACAGACAAACAGACAGACAGACAAAAATTCCAAAAACTATAGATTCGGCCTGTGTATCGATTATAATGTTTATTTCAATTAGATTTTCCAAAAAATATTTAATGTACAGATTCGGCTTAGTTATAATTTTATTATATGTATGGGTTATATGTATAGATATGAATATATATTAAACAACATAGTTAACATTTCAACTCAAAATTATTTATAACGATTTTCCCCTCTCTCCTTCTGCTTTTATCATTAATAAATAATTATTCTATATCTGACCAGTTAATTAGCAACCCTATCTACACAAGCTATAGTTGTTACAGACAATGCATACCCACGAAATTAAAAAATGATTTTAAAAAGTCCAAAAATGGAACATGGTGTTCAGAGATCACAAGTTAAACTCTCGCTCAATGTTATTTACACTAATTTTGTAATTACTACAGAAATTTAACAGCTCTTCCCAACTTAGACGTAAAAAGAGGATCGTGTTAATCCAATGAGTATCATATAAAAATTTTGTAAGGAAATTATAATAAAATATTTTACCACATAATCTAGACACAAAATATATTTTCTAAGTATCGAATATTGAAATTGAGTTAATCTTTTAGAAATATTTGTACTTTATTCAAATCCATGAATTCGTTGTCGAGTTAGATACCAGTAAAATAAGTTTCGTTTTCATCCATAACAAACACAGACATTGTTTTTCTGCGACAAAATTCGTTGGCTTACTATTACAAGGTTCTATGTTAATTTTAATGAAGTTTAGTAATTTTTTCATAGAACTTCGTTGTTTTGTTGTCGTAAAAAAACAACATAGAACTATGTAAAATTGAATATTTTGTTGTTAAAGTGCCGCTATCTAGTGGTTTGTTTTTGCAAAACTTTAGCTAATGACACATAGAACCTTGTAGCATTAATAACTAAATAAGTACTAAAATTGTAACATAGAACCTTGTAATAGTGAGCCAACGAAATGGTAACCTATGTACTTCCCCAAAATCTCTCTCATATCTTCCCCAAAATATCATCCAAATACATTTAAGCTTGAAGAAGTAAGAAACATACACGCACATATCTAAAAATACTTACAAAATGTCTTATTAGTACAGTTATAAAGAAAAATATACGTATGTTAATAAATTGTTGCGGTTTTTTTGCAGTTAAAATTTAAATGAAATAATCATAAATAAAATTAATTTACATAATAAAAATGCTTTACATTCGATTATAACCGCGTATTGCAATAAACACCGAAGATCAAAGAAATCTAAAATATGTTATGGATTTTTAAAAAGTTTTATTTTATTTTGTCAGTCATAAAAACCACTTTATTATTAGTATACTTTGGTTTAATATTAATTGGAAAATTCTTATAAGCGAAAAATCCGCCAGGTGCGAGTCGTGCATCGAAAGTTCTGTCAGATAATTTCATCTATACATATAATAAAATTGTAACTAAGCCGAATCTGTACATTAAATATTTTTTGGAAAATCTAATTTAAATAGACATTATTATCGATACAGAGGCCGAAACTATACTTTTTAGAATTTTTTTCTGTCTGTCTGCCTGTCTGTTACCGCATCACAGAAAAACTACAGGACGGATTTTGATGAATGTTATGTATGGTCATAGCTGATTATCCGAGTCAACATATAGGATACTTTTTACCGCGGAAAAATATCTTATTTCTGAGAAAAAATACAAAAACTGTAATGTAAGAGTATACTAATATGTAAAACCTAACAATTTGGTTTTTGGTCATCTGAACGCGGGCGGAGCCGCGGGCAATGCTATATAATATATAGGTAATAGAGTCCCCCATTGGTTGAAATTCGAACATAATCATTATTGAAAATTTGAGAAAAACATATGAATAGAATTTACTTATTATATAAGAAACTAATACTGTTACCAATATTTTTATTAATAATACCACGGTAATGTTACATATAACATTACCGTAATAATACTAAAGCTTTCAATAGAAACTAAACAAAAAAAAACAAGGAAATCAGTAAACAAATAGAGGAGAAAAAGCTACTGTGTGTTGCCTTTTTATGTATGTTCACCGATTACTCGAAGACGCCTGAACCGATTTGGATTTTTTTTGTTTCAAAGGGTATACTTCCCAGGTGGTCCCATATAAATTTTATCGAAATCGGTCGAGCGGTTTTTAAAAAAATCAACAATATTTTTTTTTTAAATAAATTGTTTAATCGAATATGTTATTAAAAAAGTTTCTTCTTACAAATTACCTGCTTATTACGTCTACACTTTAGTGTAGCCTACAATATTTTAAGATATGAATATCTAATAGGTAAATATTATGAATTTAACGAATCGAAATATACTCGTATTAGATTTGCTTTGCATCGGCCGGCACCGACTTAGAAAATATCTAATTAGGTATCTATTCGACATGAAAACCTCCGTTTAGTTATTTTTTACATTTTAGTGCTTGGAAGTCGGTGTTTATTTTTTATTAAAAAAATTTTATACAATGACATAAAGAACCTAAAACAACATCACTGGTATCCCTACAGGTCCATACCTTTCTTATTTTTTTACATTTTATTAACTTCTTACAATAAAGTGAAATATAATCCTAAATAATACTTTTTGAACTGAAAAATCTATTTCTTTTTTACTTAAATTTTATCGAACTACTCTATAACTAAATGAGAAGAAAAATTGTTTTCATAATAATCGTCGATATCACATATTACATATACACAAAAACATCAAAATTGAGTACGTCCTCTTTAATGAAATCGGTCAAAAACTAAAGTTTTTGCTTTGATTCTGTTTAATTTGTTCCATAAATATAATATTCTACATAATATGTGAGTAAGGTAGAGCAAAAGTCATTAAAATCTAAATATGTGCTATCCAAATTCCTCGCATTACACAACTCGACCCATTCGCGTCTCAGCGCTAACTTTAAAGCGATATTCCTTGTTGACAGACTGATGTGACTCTTGTACTACTTAACGGGTGGTCCAATTTATAAGAGAACTAGTTAACTATTAGTCGCCCAGTGGAAATTTCATAATCATTTATAGTATTTATAAACCGATTACCTAAAATAAAACGAATACTTAATATTAAGTGAAGCTTACTACAATACATTAGTGCAAAACCGCACTTAAATCTGTCAAGCCATTTTTGAGATTAGCGCGCACAAACGTACAAACAGAGAAAAATTCTAAAAATGATTGTTTTGGGTTCTATTGCGATAATATAGATCACCCAATATTAGTTTTTCTCAAATATCTTTCATGTACAGACAGCGATCAGTAATAATTTTATTATATGTATAGATAACACTATAGCTCGCCAATTACTAAGAAAACAAAATAAAATCGATTAACAAACAGAAGTGAAAAGTACTGAATTATTTTGTCTTTGCCTATTTATATATAGATAATATACAAGTATTATTTATATGTGAATAGGCCTAGTAAAAAGGTTAAGTAAAATACTCTGAATTATAAGCCATTACCCACATACAGGACAAAGAATATGAAAATGTAGTAATACCACTGTACAGTTACGCTTTAAATTTATCTATATATCTATACATATAATAAAATTGTAACTAAGCCGAATCTGTACATGAAAAGTTTTTTGGAAAACTTATTGAAATAGACATTATTATCGATATAGAGGCCGAATCTATAGTTATTGGAATTGTCTGTCTGTCTATTACCGCATCACGGAAAAACCACTGGAGGGATTTTCATGAAATGAGGTATGGTGATAGCTGGTTATCCGGGTCAAGACATAGGATACTTTTTACCGCGAGAAAATATCTCATTTCTGAGAAAAAATACAAAACTGCATTGTAAGAGTATATTAATATGTAAAACCTAAGAATTTGGTTTTTGGTAATCTGAACGCGTGCGGAGCCGCGGGTAGTGCTAGTGTATAAATATAAATAAAAGTTTCTTTGTACAAACACTATGCAATTCTAAGCCATACATCCCTAGGAATAAGCCGGACTGAAACGAGAGCTAGTTATAAACGAAAATCGCTGTCTCTCATACTTTAAACCACGTCTAAGTAACATTATAAATCAAGCGGATGGTCCACATAACGCATTAATGCGACACTCAGAATGGATATGCTCATTCGTTGGAACATTCTAGACGCTAGAATTTATTGTTATCTTTAATTATTAATTGTATACTCAAAAGGGTTAAAGCAAATGTTACTATGTGTTTGCGTCTAATTCATTATAGTTTAAGTTATTAGATTAGGTAATACTTTAAGACCTAGAATTAAATTTCTTATTGTGCTTCGTAACCTGTTAGTGTTGTTGCGTTGAAAGAAGTTTTTTGAATCAGAATATTTTTCTACAACAACTGCATGTTGTAGGCGACACGTTTGGCTCAGTTTGTAGTGACTCTACTTGCTGCGCTAGCGGTCGCGGATTCGAGTCCCGCTGGGGGCATTCCTTTGTGTGATGAGCACGAATGTTTGCACCCCACTCATGGGTGTTTAATTTATAATATGTAAAGTATGTATTTAAATTTATAAAATATGTTTAGTGTATCAACTATCTGGTATTCATAACACAAGCCTCGTAGCTTACCATGGAACTAGATGGCGCTGTGTGTGTTAATGTCCCAACATATTTATTATTATAAAGTACACCAACATCGTTAGTTCCAACGACATTCCTGTAAGAACAAACCTCATAATACGTTTTGTTTATCAATTATTATATAAAAAATATATAAACATAGTCACTTTAATACTTTCTTAGATTTACGCGAATACTTGACATTATTAAATAAAACTATCTTTTCGGATTTTTTCGCGGATTTATTTGGATTTTTGGTTCCCGACGTTTCGAATGCTTTACAGCATCCATGGTCACGGGAGAGACTGAGGTGTTACACGTCTCGAAGGTATTATATAGTTGTTACGTCGGGAACCAAAAATCAAAATAAATTCGCGAAAAAATCCGAAAAGATAGTTTTATTTAAAATAGTCACTTTATATCCATTTTCTTCAGCCGTATTCTATCCCCTATACAGTTATGGCCTAACGGTAACGTATCATAATGCTTCAAAGTACTTATATAATTGCATTTTAAAACAAAATTCTTAATTAAAAACAAAACATAATAAGGAATATTGCAAAAGAGCGTGTATTTGATACAATCTTCACACCCGAGTCCATACAATCGTAATATGCGGTGTTGGACGAGGAAGTGTTGCCTCAGGTGCTGATTACATATAGAACTACTGTGTGCTTTCACTTTGATATAACGAATTCGTAGTCCTTTTCATTAGGGATTTTCATTTTTTCACGTTTCACATTTAGTTATGAATTTATTTTGACACGTTTTCGTCACTCTATGACCACAAGTTTGGGTGAATTTGTAGTGACCCTACTTGCTGTGCCAGTGGTCGCGGGTTCAAGTCCCGCTGGGGGCATTCAATGTTTTTACTCCAGTCATGAGTTACTAGAAGTTACTTATCTAAATCTCCAGCAGAGTAAAAACAACACCTGTACAAAAATAATTAAGATGAAGACGTGCATAAACACAACAAATATCATCACTACTGAAATGGAATATGGTAGAAAACAAAGTAAGGAATCACTATTTACTCTGTATTATTCCCATCAATATCTATACTAATATTATAGTTTGTGAGTTTGTGAATTGTGAGTTTCTGACGTTGTAGGGGGTAATCTCTCGATCTAAATAACAGATTTAGATGAAATTTGGTAAGAAAATAATTTGAGACTCTGGGAAGGACATAGGATACTTTTTATCCCGGAAATAATTCCTTAAGTCGTGAAAATGGGGACGAAAGTTTGTATGGGGAACCAACCTAGGGATGAACCCGAGCGAAGCGAGGGCGAGTCGCTAGTCTATATATAAATAAGCAAAGACAAAATAGTTTTAGGTCCTTTTTCTCCTCTGTTTGTCAATCGGTTTTCTTTTTTTGTTGTTTAGTAGCGATTGACGAGGTACAGTGTCTATTTAATATTAATGTATCTAATAATATAATATATAATAAATATAATCTTATTAAATAAAACTATCTTTTCGGATTATTTCGCGGATTTATTTTGATTTTTGGTTCCCGACGTTTCGAATGCTTTACAGCATCCATGGTCACGGGAGGGACTGAGGTGTTACATTTCTTAAAGATATAGTTGTTACAGACAGCCTACCCCCAGGGTATAATCAAAATAAATCCGCGAAATAATCCGACAAGATAGTTTTATTTAATAATGTCAAACATTCGCGTAAATCTAAGAAAGTATTAAATATAATCTTATTGTGTCTATAGAATTTCGATCACTGGGCAATCCTATATATATATTAATAGGAATTCCTATGTACGATCGTCATAGTATTATTGCTTGATTTAATTTTATTTAACATTCATAAATAAAAGTAATGTTGTTTTATTCATATTTTTGTTAACTGCATTCCTGCATAAATTATTTAAATTACAATCTAAATATGTAATAATATGTATAAAGTACAGTAGTATGATTGGCTTTTTGCAAGGTCACGAGTGTCATTTTTCATCGACAGTTTCCAATCAATGTTAAGTAATCCATACATATAATAAAATTGTAACTAAGCCGAATCTGTACATTAAATATTTTTCGGAAAATCTTTTTGAAACAAACATTATTATCGATACAGAGGCCGAATATATAGTTTTTAGAATTTTTGTCTGTCTGTTACCGCATCACAGAAAAACCACTGGAGGGATTTTTATGAAATGTGGTATGGTGATAGCTGGTTATCCGGGTCAACATATAGGATACTTTTTACTGCGGGAAAATGTGTCATTTCTGAGTAAAAATACAAAAACTGCAATGTAAGAGTATAATAGGATGTAAAACTTAAGAATTTGGTTTTTGGTCATCTGAACGCGGGCGGAGCCGCGGGCAGTGCTAGTTTAGATATATTTACACTACCCGCTAACTCTCGCTTCGCTTCGGTTCGCCTCTAAAAAAACAAAAACAAGTCTATCCCACGGGAATCGTAAATTTTTCCCGGATAAAAAGTAGCCTATGTGTTATTCTGTTGCTATAATATTGTAAAGTTTCATTAAAATCTATTCAGTAGTTTTTGCATGAAAGAGTAACAAACATCTATACATATATAGAACCAGATATCTACCCATACAACTTCACAGACAATATAGATATTACATTTGAAGGCTAATCTAGAATTTAATAGATCATTTTGTAGCACTATAACAGTGAAAATGGCCATTTTTGCATATGTCATCTTATTCCTAACCGTATTAATGATGAAAGAATAAGATTTGTGGTTTATAGAAAGACGTTTCCAATTTTACTTGCACTTTTACACCATAAAAAATATATTTACCATCGACCAAGAATGCAACTGCTTCCTGAATAAATGGTAAATGTAAATGTTTAATTGTAAAGCTTATCTATTTTACGAGTATTCCCTAATAAAGCTTACTTTAATCAATATTAAAATAAGTAGTCATTCAAATGAAATAACTCAATTCGTCACTCACTATAATAAACTGGTGTTAACAGACTTTTTCAAGCACTTTTGCGTCAATAGATAGATCTAAAGTAGATACATACATACGGCTATTGTAAGGCCGCTACTACGCTTTAGTTATGCTTATTCCTACATATAATACATACTAGCATTGCCCGCGGCTCCGCCCGCGTTCGGATGACCAAAAACCAAATTCTTAAGTTTTACATATAAGTATACTCTTATATTACAGTTTTTGTATTTTTTCTCATAAATTATATATTTTTCCGCTGTAAAAAGTATCCTATATGTTGATTCGGATAATCAGCTATGACTATACCAAATTTCATCAAAATCCGTCCAGTAGTTTTTCTGTGATGCGGTAACAAACAGACAGACAGACAAAAATCCTAAAAACTATAGATTCGGCCTCTGTATCGATAATAATATGTATTTCAATAAGATTTTCCAAAAAACATTTAATGTACAGATTTGACTCAGAATTTTATTATATGTATAGATATCGAAAACCTCCCAATATTTTGTATTAACCTTCCAATTTATAACGAAATCGCACCGACCGATTAATAAAATCCTATTCGTATCTTGACTGTGTAAAAATTTATAAAATTTTATTAAAAATAAAACATCGGTTAAATTCCTTTGGCGGACATTAAAATTATAACAAGAAGCGGTATTTAAATATATGCATTTTTATGAATATTTTAGCTCTGGGTGGTCAGATGTTCAACATATTTAATGGCAATCAATTAATATGGAATCTTGGCAAGGCTGTTCAGAACTGTAGTATTTTTAAAATCTCGCATACTGTCTTAGTTTACTTTAAAATATTCGTATTAAATAAAACCTATGATTATATCCAGTCAATTCTATAGAACCTTTTGAATTTTAAAATGCTTATCTTACTTCTTAAAAAATTTTCTTTTTTTTTTTGGGGCGGGGGGGGGGGGGGGGGGGGGGGGGGGGGGGTTACTTGGTCTCAGCATCAGGATGCTGGACCGGATGTCCCTTGTATTAAAGGGAGCCATGCCCAGCAGTGGGACGCTTATGAAAAATAAAGGGCTGATTGAAAACATGCTTTTTGTAAAAGAATGGGGAGGTTGTAAAAAACATTTAATGCACATAAACCTTAAAAAACGTCTTTAATAAATCAGACACATGATATTTGTTAATACTATCTACTTGTAGTACGAGGCCCTTGATATACTATATTTGTAGTACGAGGCCACGAGTCAATGGCGCAACAGCCCAATTTTGGTGAAATTAAAATATTCGAATTCAAACAAAATTTTGGCCTCAAATTCACGAGTCTACCACGGGGATAAACACTAGTCTTGAGAAGAACTGGCCGAAAATTATAACTTTTTTTTAAATAGAGTACATTAATTCTCTAACATTGAAATAGCTATCACATAATTCCTAAAGAATGTCAACTTCTATGAAATCAATAATCGTATATTCTATTTTAACAAGGTCTTGTTGTCGTCCTTTAAAATGTTCATTAGTATTTGAAGCTTTTTCGAACTGAGATTTATATAGACCCTAATGCCCGATTTCACCAACAACCCATAAGCTACCACCTACGTATGGGATCCCTAGCTTAAAAGTCCCCTAAACTAGCCCATAAATTAAATTTCGTTTAACGATCGTCTTTAAGCCCATATTTCGAGCACCTAAATTTAGGGGACCTTTTAATATTTAGGTGACCCGTAACTGTCAGTGTAACAAAAACTGTCACCTAACAGCCCCCTAACCATGCTTAGGGGATCCCTTAAACTTAGGTGACGTTGGTGAAATCGGACACAAGCTAAGCGATTCAAGCTATTACTTCCGCTATTTAATAGTATAAATGTGGAAGTTTATGAGTATGGATGTTTGTTACTCTTTCACGCCAGAGCGGCTAAACGGATTTGGATGAAATTTGACACAAAGATAGATTATACTCTGGAATAACACATAGGCTACTTTTTATCCCGGAAAAATGTACGGTTGCCGTGGGATAATTTTGTTTTTGTTTTCCTAGAGGCGAACCCGAGCAAAGCGTAGGTAAGCCGCTAGTTAATAATAAAATCATTTTCCTCTGTTATATCTACGTACGTATCATACATTCAATAGTAACAAAAAAACTTTAAAAACGTCAAGTAAAGCCACAAATCATTAATAGTGTCGTACATTAAAATGTGACATGTTAAAACATAACATGTGAATAATGTTGAAATTAATATTAAAATTTAATTTTAAGTATCCTTTTATAAAAAGTCACTCTCATAAGCCAGTATGAAACTACCTGCTGTACGTCCGAGTATATTAAAACGTCGTAAACAACCATTATGCGTTCCGAGACGAATCAAACGGTAGCTGCCCTGATAAATATGCAAATTATGTACACTCTCTCACTAAAGTTGAATATTATCCTGCAATATATTATATTTTTTATTATCGCGCTTTTGTTTTTTGAAGAGAATCCACAATATGACATTGTAATTATACAAACTAACTCTGTAAAGATTTCCTCATACGGGATCGAACTCCCGACTGTCATCTTAGAAGGCAGTGTCAAGTAACATTATTAAGCGACTTCTAAAAAGGAGGAGGTTATCAATTCGTTGTAATCTTTTTTTTTTCTTTTATGTATGTTCACCGATTACTCCAAGACGCCTGAACCGATTTGGAAAAATTTTTTTTTCTTTCAAAGGGTATACTTCCCAGGTGGTCCCATATAAATTTTATCGAAATCGGTCGAGTGGTTTTTTTTAAAAAATCAACAATAAATATTTTTTGTTAAATAAATTGTTTAATCGAATATGTTATTAAAAACTTTCTTCTCACAAATTACCTGCTTATTACGTCTATACTAAAAATGGAAAAATCAAACTTATTAACAAAAAATAAAAACCGACTTCCAGGCACTAAAATGTAAAAAATAACTAAACGGAAGAAATATTATTTTTTCTTATTACAGATGTTGTTGTTATGTTGTAAATAGTGTATTCCCAAAAGGTTTTCAGTAAATTAAAAATGACCCTGTATAAACTTAGAAAAAATGCAACCTTGAAAGTGAACAAGTTTTTAGTTAAAAAGTGATCGGACCACTATTATGAATGCAAAATTTCGTATGTACATGTATGTATGTGTGTACATATGTTTGTTACTCTTTTACACAGGAACAGCACACGCAGAAATAGTTTAGTACACAGATCGACAATGACTGGTATGACGTAAGCTACTTGACGTAACGACACGTTTGGCTCAATTTGTTGTGACCCTACTTTCTATGCCAGCGGTCGCGGGTTCGAGTCCCGCTGGATTTGTGTGATGAGTATGAATGTTTGTACTTCAGTCATGAGTGTTTATATTTATGTATTTAAAGTTATATATGTGTAGTGTATCAACTATCTCGTATCCATAACTCAAGCCTCCTAACTTACCATGGAACTAGATGGTGATGTGCGCTAATGTCCCAACATATTTATTTATTTACTTTAAGGCACCCAGGTACGTACCCGAACGAATCCAGGGCAAATCGCTAGTTATTAATATTAGTAAGATAAGCATTTTGTGATGATTGTACCTAGATACATAGAGAGCCAAAAAGTAAAAATCTATTGAATATAAAATTGCTGTTTAGAAGATGTGGGATGAACCGTGTACGAGCTATTAGTCATATTATGAATACAAATTACGTTAGCCACGTATAGAATATATAGCAATATTTGTTATTAATAGTTATTAAACGTTTTTCAAATGAATAAAAGATGTCCACAAATCATTATACCAGTATATTTACATGGTAATTTCATTTTTCCGTTTCTCCCGTCTTCTAAAAGTGTGTTTGTTTGTCTGTCCTTCTTAAACGTCGAAACGGAGTGACGGATTGGCGTGATTTTTTTAAAGACTTTTTTGTTATTTTAACGCGAGCGAAGCTGAGGGTTTTGCTAGTATACTTATATGTATATATATTGTTATAGTTATATTTTCAACGTAATTCATCAACTCAGGTAAATTTGTTTGTACTAACATGTATGACGTATCCTATGTCAAATCGAACCTGTGACATCGTGGAGCATTTGGAGATGCCCTAATTTTCTTAAGCGGTTAATGTTTATTGTGCGTGCGTGTGTTTACATGTGTATGTTCGTATGCATGTTTGTGTAGGCGTGTGTGTATGTTTGCTAGTTCCCTGTTACTCCTTCTGCATAGCTGAGACGACTGGACGGGTTTGAGATGAAACTTAGGACACTTAGGACACATGTAGACTAACACCTAGAGTAATTATATTTGGATACTGTTAGAAATAAAATTAATTAGATAAAATTTTTTTGTTATATTAGAGACTATATATTTTATGAAAATACTTTTTGACCCACGGCCTTTATTGTATCGTAATGGACAATAGATTACATTTTGATTTCTTATGTAATTGTTTCTAACAAGTCATAAACTTGGTCAAGGGGTTTGTCACTACAAACCCCAACTATGTAGTCGATAATAATTATCTTTTATCTTGAACATGTTAATAATATCAGAACCTCATGTTGAACTTAATAATGCTAATTTTATTATTATACTAGCATTGCTCGCGGTTCTGCCCGCGTTCAGATGGCCAAAAACCAAATTCTTAGGTTTTACATATTAGTATGCTCTTACATTACAGTTTTTGTATTTTTTCTCAGAAATGAGATGTTTTCTCGCGGTAAAAAGTATCCTATATGTTGACCCGGATAACCAGCTATCACCATAACAAATTTCATCAATGTCAAAAATAATATTATATAATAATAATATTTTGGGACATTACAACACCATCTAGTTCCATGGTAAGCTATGAGGCCTGTGTTATGGATAACAGTTAGTTGTTACACTACACATATATAACTTTAATAAATACGTACATATTATATATATAATCAGCCATGACTGGAGTACAAACATTCGTCATTAAACAAATGAATGCCCCCAGCGGGACACGAACCCGCGACCGCTGGCAACAGCAAGTAGGGTCACTACAAACTGAGCCAAACGTGTCGTCAGAAAAAAGTATATGTAAAGCTTAGAAAAATTTGTAGATGACAAAGAAGAATAAATAAAATAACTGTGTATGATACTTGTATTTTAATTTTATTTTTTATTATAATTTCTTTAAGCAAAGTACAAAAGTAATGCGAAAACTAATTTCTTATTCCCTGATTAAGTTTTATTGTAGTTAGTTACTTAGAATGTTGGCCTGCAATACTTCAAAAGTTCAGCTCTATATGAGTCAGTGCAAACAATTTATATGTTATACTAGCGAGTAGCGACACACCCTCGCTCTGCTTGGGTTCGTCCCTAGTTACGTTTTAACATTTAGTATAGTTTCCTCAGAGATAAGATATTTTCCCGCAGTAAAAAGTATCCTATATGTTGACCTGGATAACCAGCTATCATTATACCAAGTTTCATCAAAATCTGTCCACTGGTTTCCTCGTGATTTGTTCCCAGACACAGACAGACAAACAAAAATTATTAAAACTACAGATTCAGCCTCTGTATAAATAATAATGACTTTCAATAAGATTTTCCAAAAAATATTTAATGTACAGATTCGGCTCAGTTAGAATTTTATTATATATACATACAAAAACGTACATGAAGATTAGAAAAATGGAGTTTTCACGTATACAATGTAACTTTCTAAAAGATATTTAGAGGCAGTAACATTCTAAGATGCTAAACAGCTTATCGCAAAACTTAAGTGCAGGCTAAGTTTAAGTAACAATTTGCAGATCTTAATTATACTGGCGCACCATCAGCATTGAGGTTATCTGTAGTTCGAAGCAGTAGCTTGAAAGTTAACTCGCCAGTAAATTATATTAATATCATAAAACTTTTTAAAATATTTTGTTTTAATTTGAGTTTGACGACATATTCGGCTCAGTTTGTAGTGACTCTACTTACTGTGCCAGCGGTCGTGGGTTCGAGTCCCGCTGGGGGCATTCATTTGTGTGATGAGCACGAATGTTTGTACTCCAGCCATGGGTGTTTATATTTATAATATGTATATATTTAAAGTTATATATGTGTAGTGTATCAACTATCTGGTATCCATAACACAAGCCTCGTATCTTACCATGGAACTAGATGGTGCTGTGTATTAATGTCCCAACATATATATTTATTTCGTGTTGACACAAAACACATGAGAAATATACTTAGTAAAAATAAAAATCATCGATGATCTTGTGTTAAGGTGGGTTTCATTTATAATAAACTGTTGAAAAATTAAAAAAAATTACATTACTATAGTAAATGTCCTCAGAGCCCGGGTTTATCGGTTTATAAGAACATTCTAAAGTTGTTTCAATTTTAAGATTGCCTGCTGAAATTCAAAATTCATTTATATTTTAATCAGTAGCTTAATATGTGTTGTTTTTTTTAATTCTCATCATGGATTGGCTGTATGGCTATCTACAAACCGGGTATTCGGGTATTTCAATAAGCCCACGGAATTCTAAAAACTAATAAGTCCACAGCTTCTTCGAATATTATGAGTACATTATATGAGTATTGGCGAAGTATATAATCTTATATAAGATCTTACATAACAATAAATTCATACCTCGTTACCTACTTAAAACAAGTTATCGACGTTCTATCTCAGATTTATCTAAGCTGAAGGATAGATAAAGAAGATATATCGATTCTGTGACTCATATTTAAATCAGAAAATGTTCATCTATACACAGGTATAATAAAATTCAAACTGAATCGTATCTGTACATTAAATATTTTATGGGAAATCTTATTGAAATAGTCATTATTATCGATACAGATTACAGAGGCTGAATCTATAGTTTTTAGAATTTTTGTCTGTCTGTGTGTTTCTATCTGAAAACCACTGAATAGACTTTGATAAAATTTGGTACAATGATAGCTGGATATATGATACCAAATATATATATATATATATATATATATGATGATGATGATGATGATGTTCTCCTAGTCGATTCCGGCCACGGCGGCCAATCTCAATGAGATTAGCCAACTGCGCAGGAGATATTATAGTGCTCAAGTGTACGCGCAGACACAAGTGCACTCACTATTCCTATCAGTCTCATACTCCGGTGGGACGACTGTTCGACACGACCGGTGAGAGTTATGGCGCAGGACCGACGGCTTTACGTGCTCTCCGAGGCACGGGGGTGAAACACCGCCAACTTCCCAACTCCGGGCTGTTACTGAGACTTACTATACAGGAAGACTCAATAACTAAACTTGGCCCGACCCGGGACTCGAACCCAGGACCTCCGGGTGTGCAGCCGTACATGCTAGCCACTACACCACCGAGGCAGTTATACCAGATATATGTGTATATATATATATATATATATATATATATATATATGTATATATATATATATACATATTTGATAGACAAATATCATATAAGTTTAAGCGCTATCAAACCTTTGTTTTTCACCCCCAGTTGCATTAGTGGAACAGCCAGATGAAGCCAGGGCATATCGCTAGTAACATTTATATTGTCTACCAATTTATACTATAACATGCCTTTTTGAAGTTATACTTTTTTTGGCACGTTTGGAAAAAAATATGAGAGTAAAATTTTTACGATGCGCGCGCACACCAACAGCCAAAAAGCGACATGATGAAGTTAGCTGCATTCCTTTTACAAACAGAGAGTTGTGACATACGAGATGAAATCTTTACCTATTTTTGTTCTGTTACACCAAAGAAGTATAACTTCTTACCTACACAAACACGTTTTTTAGTTAACTAGGTCAGCAAACTTACTCTAGTAAATAGGTATATTATATGACTATTATTACAGTTATTTTAATAAAGATGAGTACGACATAAGGAAGTGTGTGATGAAAACACAAGTTATGCGTTAAGAAATCCCATGATACACGAGGCAGTTAATCACGGGTGAATTATGTCACTTTTACATTTTATAATGTTTATGCATCGTGCATACATATTCTTGCTAGATTTATACAAACAGGGTTGGCCCTTTTGTGTTATGTACTGGCAAGATTTTTTTTTAATAATTACGAGTATTGTCATCTCGTTCCTGTCTTCTCCATTCTACGTTACATGGACGAAGTAATCTATGCTCAAATGGCACGCTTTGAAGCCATTAACAAGAAAATTGAATTGAATAATATAATCTATCGATATTAAAACGTGTCTGCTACTGGTAGCCTACCTACCTACATAGAGAGTTTAAACCATATATGTCATTAATTTATATACTCCAAACGATTGATAACAGATGAAACTTATACTGCATTGAAGAAACAGCAACATTTATGTACAATATGATAAGCCCAAAATATAAAAACTACAGAAATCCCAAGAAAAAGTGGGAATAAATGAACCAATAGCAACTTTTTTTTAAATTGAGGTCTAGAAAACGTAATGAGGAAACCAAGCTAAAATCATATATAAATTGGCAAAGTCAAAACTGTTCAGCACCTTTTTCTCGTCTGTTTATCAATCGATTTTCTTTTAGCTGTTGACAAGCTTTTAGGTGTATCAATAAAAAAAATATATTTTTTTTATGGAACTAAGGGGGCAAACGGGCAGGAGGCTCACCTGATGGCAAGTGATCACCGCCGCCCATGGACATCTGCAACACCGCAGGGCTTGCAGATGCGTTGCCAGCCTTTAAGGAAAGAATACGCTCTCTTCTTGAAGGTGGCCAAGTCGTAGCGGTTCGGAAAGACCGCCGGCGACAGCTGGTTCCACAGAGTGGTTGTGCGGGGCAGAAAATGCCTTAAAAATCGCACTGTTGTGGAACGCTGGACATCGAGGTGATGTGGATGGAATTTAATATTTTGGCGCGATGTCCGATGATGAAATTCAGCAGCCGGGATGATGATATGTGGTCAAATTATGACTACTAGGTGAACTCTAGTCTATATAAATCTGAATAATTGTTAAGACCAAACTGTTGGGCTTCCTATACTGACGTATAGTCCAATCTAATAGGGATGTATCCACAGATAATATGAATATATGAAAATAACGTACGATCACATATACAAAATATATCTCTTGTATGAAATATTGCTTCTAAGAAAAAATTGTAGACAATTTTATGTTCTAATGACTACAAATTTCGTTTTGACAAGAAGGAAACAAGATACTAAAAACCTATTTTTATGCCTCTGATTATATATTATCCATAAAATAACTTGTGATCCGAGCACGATGATGTACCTAAAGTATATGTAAGATTACAAGACGCTTGAGCCAACATATAAAATGCCAAAAGAAAAGAGTATTTACCAGTAATACCGCTCATTCCAAGTTTAATCTAAGTCGTAGGATTAATAAAGTGTTATAGAACTAAACATGAAGCCAAACAAAAATATTTAAAAATAATATATAGTGTCCTAAAACAAGTATACAATGACAATTTTCATGATGAGTAATAAGTTAAGAATATAGCTAATAAATCTTATTATGCAAAGAAATAAATTAATAAGTTAAAATTTTGCTCTTTTTTTCAAAGGTACTAATAAAAGTAATGCTTAAGAATACAAAAGAATTTTTATTGTACAATATTATTAATATTTAGTTCTCAAATGATATATATGTATTAATTTAACTAATAATACCAATATAAAATTTCTCTCGTTTATACATATAATAAAATTGTAACTAAGTCGAATCTGTACATTAAATGTTTTTTGGAAAATCTAATTGAAATAGACATTATTATCGTTACAAAGTCTGAATCTCTAGTTTTAGAATTTTTGTCTGTCTGTCTGTAACCGTATCACGAGAAAACCACTGGACAGAATTTGATGAAATTTGGTATGATGATAGCTAGTTATCCTGGTCAACATATAGGATACTCTTTGCCATGGGAAAATATCTCATTTCTGAGGAAAAAATCAAAAACTGCATTGTAAAAGTAAACTAATATATAAAACCTAAGAATTTCGTTTTTGGTCATCTGAACGCGGGCGGAGCCGCGGGCAATGTTAGTTCTTTAATAAAATAAGCAATCTGTATGCCATACAATCAAAACAAATCAAAAATAGTAGTATAATCAACAAAAACTCGCTACTATTTTTGACTTCGACATTTTTTTTGGCGGACTCTATATAATTTTAGTTTGAGATGTAAATTAATAAAATAGTTTAGAGGTAATTTTTGCACAGACTGCTTCATTATTTATTTATATATAAATAGATATTAAAACGTAAACAAATTTTGCACAACGTATAAGTGTATGTATGCCCTTTTCCAAGTAATTAGGTAATACATTACATGAAGTCACTGTGTTGACTCACTTATTGTGTCGTGGGAGAAAAATTATCAATTTTATAAGTAACATCGTCCGCATACCGATTTAATATGGACATAGCTGTATTATAATTACCATATGGTTTAATGGTTGGTTAGAAAAAGACTGCAGGTTCGATTCCTATGAGTGGTAAATGCTTACATTGGCCAATTATTCTTGATAGCTTATCTAAATGAGAATTCTACTATAGTTACAGACATGACTAAGTCTGTCACTTAATCTTAGGATAATTTTCATAGTTCCATAAGTACGTTAAATGAAACCTAATATTTTTTTTAAAACCGAAATCTTAGAAGATCATTTGCACGCCTGTTCAAATATCGACATCTCCAACCTACTGAATTTTGCTTCCAATCTAGTAAAGGTAAACAGTTTTTTTGGTTCTTAATGTTGATAATATTGCTGAAAATAAAAACTTTTTAACAAAAAAATAAAAACCGACTTCAAACAAAAGCACTAAAAAGTAAAAAATAACTGATAGGTAGTTTTCATTTACTATACATACCTAATCAAATATTTTCGAAGTCGGTGTGCTTTGCTTTGTATGGGCTGGCACCGATGTCGAAAATATTTGATTAGGTATGTATTTAATAGGTAGGCTTTAATTACTTAGTGAAAGTGTGTTTGTTTGTTTGTATTTCTTTCACGTCGAAACGGCTTGGTGAATTGGCGTGATTTTTTGCGTGGAGATAGTTGCAGGGCTGGAGAGTGACATAGGCTTTTTACCTCGAGAAAACACTTTATAATATAATGTAAAAAATATTTATGACCAGAATTACTTGAAACTTGGTATAATGCTTTTCAATATAATTAAATACGTGTTTTAGAATTTTTCGACATTCATCCCGGAAAGGGGTAAATGAAAGCTTGTATGAAACCTACCATTTTAGAGGTTATTTATTTTATATTTTTCAAATCAAACTCGTAGTTCCAGATGTTTATCTAATATCACGCTGTAGGTTTTACAAGCGGAGTATAATCTATACTTATATTATAAAGAGGTAAAGTTTGTGAGTTTGTGACGTTGTAGGGGGTAACTCTGGATCTACTGAACCGATTTAGATGAAATTTGGTAAGAAGATAGTTTGAGACTCTAGGAAGGACATAAGCAAGGACCAAACGAGGGTGAGTCGCTAGTTATTTATAAATAAACTACGCGAGCGAAGTCGGGGACAAAAGCAAGTCAATTAATTTACGGTATTTTAGGTCCCAACAGTATGTTACCTGAACAAAAATATACCTAATACGTAACAAGTTTTATGAAAACCTAACTCGCACTTGACCAGTTTTTATTCTCTTAGCTCTATTTTCTATCTATCTCTGACATTTTTAATTAAGGAAACATCATTTACATTAAATAGGTAACTATTTCCAAGGTTCTAAAGGATGCCTACAGATTACTTCATCGGCACAGTGATTAATATATAAAATTAAAACCGATTACGACTGCACTCGCAATGTAACACTTCCTCTATTGCAAGCTAAACGAATAGCATTTCAATCTTGTTTATCTTTTATTTATACTACTTTTTTACTCGACGTTCTTTGTGGATTTTATGGGTAAATGTTTGTTTTTTAATAAATATATGAACAATGAGCATCATTAATGATTAAACTTTTTTTTATATATGTGGTTTATAAACGAAAAAATTGTGTATCGTTCATTTGCCGTACAACAATGCAGTAAGGGAGTGGATTGTCTTATGATCCGCGCTGCATTGCCATTTATCTACGCAGGATGCATCATAAGAAATGTGTAATACAATTATTACAAGTATTTATTAAAATTATTTATACTTTTATCTCGAAACATATTTAACCCCTTTTCATAGGCAAATTAATTTTCAACATTTTTTCAGCTTTTTCTTATCAACCGACTTCAAAAAGGAGGAGGTTCTCAATTCGACTGTATTTTTTTTTTATGTTTGTTACCTCAGAACTCCGTCATTTATTAACCGATTTGGACAATTTTTGTGTCGTTTGAAAGAGTATACTTCCAGATTGGTCACATTTAAATTTCAAAAAAAAATACCACCCCTAAGGGTGGAAAAATAGCTAATGATGAATTTAACCTACTTCTAATTGTCATATTGACTTGAAACTTTGCAAGTGTTTCTATTTCCGTTGATAGTACAGTGGTTCGGTATAGTTGACCTGATCTGATAGTAAGGCCAGAAGGTGGATAGGTGGAACTCTTCAACGGCTAATAGTAGATACTTTGAGTTTGGGTTTGTTTTGTTTGATTTGACAAGCCTAATACGTTAGAATTCTTACTTTGCTACTACTGTCTACACTAAAAAGGGAAAAATAAAAACTTTTTAACAAAAAAATAAAACCGACTTCAAACAAAAGCACTAAAAAGTAAAAAATAACTGATTGGTAGTTTTCATTTACTATACATACCTAATCAAATATTTTCGAAGTCGGTGTGCTTTGACTAAGTAATTAAAGTCTACCTTTTAAATACATACCTAATCAAATATTTTCGAAATCGGTGCCAGCCCATACAAAGCAAAGCACACCGACTTCGAAAATATTTGATTAGGTATGTATAGTAAATGAAAACTACCAATCAGTTATTTTTTACTTTTTAGTGCTTTTGTTTGAAGTCGGTTTTTATTTTTTTGTTAAAAAGTTTTTATTAGGTGAAGTAAAAGATTGTGGGAAAACTTGCATGTTTAAAAATCCTCCAATACGTATTTTTGTAGTAAGTTATGTCTGGGCCCGAGCCCAGCAGTGAGATATTAAAAACGGCTGATTTTATCGTTATTTAATGGGAACAAAATTTACACCACTCGAAAGGTAAACCAATATATAATATATCAATGTGATGTGATGTTCTCCTAGCCGATTCCGGCTACGGCGGCCAATCTCATTAAGACTAGCCAACTGCGCAGGAGATATTATAGTGCATAAGTGTACGCGCAGACACAACGTGCACTCTCTATTCCTGTCACTCTCATACTCCGGTGGGACGACCACTCGACACGACCGGTAAGAGTTAAGGCGCAGGACCGACGGCTTTACGTGCCCTCCGAGGCACGGGGGTGAAACACCGCCAACTTCCCAACTCCGGGCTGTTACTGAGACTTAATATACAGAAAGACTCGATAACTAAACTTGGCCCGACCCGGGACTCGAACCCAGGACCTCCGGGTGTGCAGCCGTACATGCTAGCCACTACACCACCGAGGCAGTCATATCAATAATATGTTAATTAGTGTGTTCATATTGAATATCTTTTTATCCATGTAGGTAACATCATCTTACTAATATTATAAACTAGCTGTAGGTACGTTTTAACTGT
Organism: Brenthis daphne; assembly: GCA_947093115.1. Lineage (NCBI taxonomy): Eukaryota > Metazoa > Arthropoda > Insecta > Lepidoptera > Nymphalidae > Brenthis > Brenthis daphne. The sequence continues at coordinate 1,002,879 of OX352473.1, forward strand.
TACTATAAATATAATATGCATGTTACTTGTCTTATACATATAAACCTTTCTCTTGAATCACTCTATCTATTGCTGAAAACTGCATTAAAATCCGTTGCGTAATTTAAAAGATCTACGCATTCAAACAGCAGGAGCGACTTTGTTTTATACTGTATAGATGTGAAAGTTTAGATGTTTGGATGGATGTTTGATATTCAATCACACCAGAACGGCTGAACGGATCTGGATGAAATTTAGCACAGAGATAGATTATAGTCTGGAACAGCACAAACGCTACTTTTTATCCCGGAAAAATGTACGGTTCCCGTGGGATAATTTGTTTTTGCTTTTCTAGAGGTGAACCCGAGCGAAGCGAGGGTGAGCCGCTAGTGTAAAAATAAAGTAAGTCTCACTTAAGGAACATCTATTATTTTTAAATTTCAAGTAGGTATCAATTTGTAATAGATATCTATTTATTACGAAGACGGATATTGTGTAAACAGACGTTTAATATTTGCAACAAGAGTAATTATGTCAGTTTGCTTGTAAGTCTAGCAAAGTGTCCCGGTGTTGCCTTTGTATTATTTTTAATTTATTATTTTTTAATATAGTTTTTACTATTAAGATAGTTAAAACTTATATCACAAGGAAATGCCAAATCTCTAAGTACGAGTTTCATAGATCGAACTTACATTTTAATTTGTAACAAAATTCTACTTCATAAAAAGCCATAAAAATTAAGTCATAAAAAGTCTTTTAAAGTCAAGCTTATTAAGCTTAGAAAAATGTCATATGGAAATATCAACTACTTATATATATATATATATACAACTGAGATATCAAAATCATTGAAAATAAACATCGGAATATTAAGTTTCAAATCACTTTCAACATAATTATTTCAACTTGGATTCGATTTTCTTTTTCAAATTTAAACATCCTTATGCTGTCCTTCACAATCGGATCACAAATATGTAATGTATTTATTATTGGCGGCGGTAACTTACTCATCTATACATAGAATAAAATTGTAAATAAGTCGAATCTGTACATTAAATATTTTTTTGGAAAATCTGATTGAAATTGACATTATTATCGATACAGAGTCCGAATCTATAGTTTTCAGAATTTTTGTCTGTCTGTCTGTCTGTTACTGCATCACGAGAAAACCACTGGACAGATTTTGATAAAATTTGGTATGATGATAGCTGATTATCCGGGTAACACATAGGGTACTTTTTACTGCGGGAAAATATCTCATTTCTGAGAAAAAAATACAAAAACTGCATTGTAAGAGTATACTTATATGTAAAACTTTAGAATTTCGTTTTTGGTCATCTGAACGCGGGCGGAGCCGCGGGCAATGTTAGTACACAATAAAAACCAACCGGAATCAAATACATCTCCTTTATATATATATATATATATATATATATATATATATATATATATATCTCTTTATATATATAATTCTTCTGTGAGTGTGTATGTCACTGAACTTCTCTCAAACGACTGGACCGATTTTGATGAAATTTTTTGTGTGTGTTCAAGGGGATCTGGGAATGGTTTAGATTCACAATTTGAATAATAATTTTCATCAAAAAAATTATTAAAAAAAGTTTGAAATTTTCAAATTAAAGACGTTTAGACAGGACAACGTCTGTCGGGTCTGCTAGTATATATATATATATATATATATATATATATATATATATATATATATATATATATATATATATTTAACAGATACCTATCAAAATCAAAGTTAACGAAAAAAAAACCAGTTCAGGCACATTGACATAGCCAATTGCGCAGGAGATATTATAATACACAAATGTGTGCACAAACACAACCTGCTCTCTCCGTTTTTTTCCACTCTCACAATCTGATGTAAGGATAATTCTGAGGGACCGGTGAAAGATCACCACAAGTCACGGAGTACGCCCTCGTCAATTTTACGACGGGCTACTATTGAGAATATCTTAATTCTAATTTTATTTAGTTACTATATATGACCCAACCGAGGACTCGAACCTAGGACCTCCGGATCCGCCGCCATACGTGCTACACAGTACACACTAAACCAACAGCAAAGTATAAACGTAACGCAGTGTTAATATATGTACCTATCTTTCTGTTACTGAAAGAACTTTAGGAAGTTCTGTCATGGGGGATAATTTAGAGTATAATAATATTAACAAACAAACTAACAGACATAAATTTTCCTCTTTATAATATTGTAATTTGTAATATTAAATACTTGTATCTACTAATACCATTTATCAATGTATAATTTGAATTCAAGCCAACTTTGAGTAATTCAATAAATTACATTACTTTCTACGTAAATTACAACTAAGAAAACTTAATAGCTTAACAAATGTCCAACAAATCGTAAGTTTGAATTTCAAAGTTTCTTATACTATAATATTTTACATTAATTTAAATATTATTAAATAAAACTATCTTTTTGGATTATTTCGCGGATTCATTTTGATTTTTGGTTCCCGACGTTTCGAATGCTTTACAGCATCCATGGTCACGGGAGAGACTGAGGTGTTACATGTCTTGAAGGTATAGAATATATAGGCTGTCTGTAACAACTATACCTTCGAGACATGTAACACCTCAGTCTCTCCCGTGACCATGGATGCTGTAAAGCATTCGAAACGTCGGGAACCAAAAATCAAAATAAATCCGCGAAATACTCCGAAAAGATAGTTTTATTTAATAATGTCAAACATTCGCGTAAATCTAAGAAAGTATTAATTTAAATAGTCAATGCCTTGCATGCATAAAATAACTGCCTAGCGAAATAAAATAGCAATAAATAAGATTTTACATTACACGTAAATGTATACGATAATATTTTCAAATAAAGACTGTAAATAGAATAATTATTCTTAAAATAAAATCATTACAATTAAAAATATCTATTAATTTGTATTGTTAAAGTAAGTTATCAAATTTTCTTATTCTATTCAAATCACGGAATACGGTGATTGCTTTGAATGTGAGTACACAGTAAGAAAATGGTCAAATGCGATTCGAACTCACGTAAAAGATACAGTGAAAATTTAAGGGATTTTAAAAATTATTATTATTATTATATATTATTTAAAAAAAAAATTGAATTCATCTTCTAAAAGTTAAAACTAGCGACTCACCCTCGTTTCCCTTGAGTTCGTCCATATGTTCCCCATGCAAACATTCATGTCCATTTTCACTCCTTTAAGGGATGATGTCCGGGATAAAAACTATCCTATGTCCTTCCCAGAGTCACAAACTATCTTCTTACCAAATTTCATTCAAATCGGTTCAATAGTTTCCAAACTAACAAACGAACAAAAAAATTTTTCGCTTTTATAATATTAGTATATACTAATAATTACTAATTAAGAAATGCGCAGAATTTTGTGGATCTCGATGCAGTAGTTTAGGTATAATCAGGTACGTAGTGAGTCGATGTATAATTTAAGATTTTTGATATTACAATAGTTTATACTTTAAATAGAAAAAAAACACACTCATACGCTTATAAATTGTGGGAATACTTGAATGAGTTACGTCATTTATGACTTACCTACCTACATTCTAAATAAAACCGTTTCCTACTATTTTCCTCAAAAATATCTTGTTTAAATATATTTACTGAATTATATGTAAAAATTAAGTTTAGTCAAATGAGACTAATATTTTTATTTACTATCGATAAAGCCTAAAATAATATATTATATCTATACTAATATTATAAACAGGTAAAGTTTGTGAGATTGTGAGTTTGTGACGTTATAGAGGGTAATCTCTGGATCTACTAAACCGATTTAGACGAAATTTGGTAAGAAGATAGTTTGAGACCCTGGGAAGGCCATAGGATACTTTTTATCCCGGAAATCATCCCTTAAGGGAGTGAAAATGGGGATGAAAGTTTGTATTGGGAGCAAGCTAGGGACGAACCCGAGCGAAGCCATGGTGAGACGCTAATATCATAATAATCCTCTTCGTGCAAAATACAAATTATTTTGTATGTTCCATACTAATATTTTTCATCAAATTTGATACCTGAAAAAAGAAAAAACTAAACAGATAAGTACTTGTACGATTTAAATTTAAAAAATACTCCACGGGACACGTCCGGGATTATAATTTAAAAAATACTCATACCCCTAAACCATGGGCTAACTTTAAAGGGATGTATTTATCTTTCAAACCTTAATTACGTAGCCGATTAACATTTTTACAGAATGTGTTGTTATGACGGATAAAAAATTAAAATTAAGGAAGTCCTGCAAGAAACGTATATGATTGGTAGTTTTTTCTCCCTCTCTAATACAAAATGGAGTATTAATGGACTTATACTTGATAATGTATCATGCGATTATAGTACCCGCAAGGTAAAGGGTAACATAAAAAAATTAAATTTGGACGACAGTTTTGGCTGTTTGTAGTGACTTTACTTGCTGTGCAAGCGGTCGCGGCCCGCAGGTTCGATTCCCGCTGGGGGCATTCATTTGTGTGATGAGCACGAATGTTTGTTATCCAGTCATGGGTGTTTATAACTATATATATATACATATAATAAAACTGTAGAAGTCGAATGTCTGTATCTAGAAAAAAAATGCTAAAAACCGAATCAGGGGGATTTAAGAAGAGAAATAGAACAAACCCATTTTTTTAAATTTTTTTGTTTCTCTGTCTGTTTGTTTGTTTGTTTGTACGGGCTAATCTCCGAAATTGTTGGACCGATTTAAATGAAATTTTGCATTGTGCTACCTTATATCCCCGGTCAACATTTTAGATACATTTCATCCCGGAAAAATGTACGGTTCCCGTGGGATAGATTTGTTTTTGTTTGTCTTTTATAATATGTATGTATTTAAAAGCTATATATGTATAGTGTATCAACTATTTGGTGTTCATAACACAAGCCTCGTAGCTTACCATGGAACTAGATTGTGCTGTGTGTTAGTGTCCAACATATTTATTTATGAATTCTGTATAAGTGGTCGGGATTGTTTTTTAATTGTATAATGTTAGGACTATTTTATTGGTAAATAGCCCAATGCTAATACTAGCATACATGCTAATGCTAATGCTAGTACGTGGCCGATTTTTTTGTGTCTATATAAAGACTCTATTCAAGAAAAAATCCCATGTTATTTGAAATTTAAAAAAAAAACATCACTGTCATTTTATCAGATATATATAATATATATACACACTACAACCGACTATAGTGGTCGTTGATCATCCTCACGTAATTTATAAACCATTTCAGATCTATAGATCGTTAGATATATAGGATTGAAACAAGCAAAGCTCCTCAAGGATACAGATAGAAAATCAACAGGAAGAGATCACATCAGATGACAAATGGCATCCTACCTACATTCATTCAAAGTTATCCTTCATAGATTATTAATTTAATTTTATCTATTTATTTCAACATCATACGCATTTACCATTCAATCATTTCAGTATTTATATCTATACCTGCATCTAATCGAAATTATTAGGTGCTAATATTATAAACATATTCTGTATATAAAAATATATGTCTGTTGGTTTGTCTGTATTTTCGCAGTAACAGATTAAGAAACAGCGTTTTTTGCATAGAGATAGCGTATGCCCTAGTATCTGTTTTTAGAAATATCGACATGAAATATAAGCATTTCAAATGAAGATAAGCATATAATAAAATTGTAACTAAGTCGAATCTGTACATTAAATACTTTTTGGAAAATCTAATTGAAATAGACATTATTATCGATACAGAGTCCGAATCTATAGTTTTTGAATTTTTGTCTGTCTGTCTGTCTGTTACCGCATCACGAGAAAACCACTGGACAGATTTTGATGAAATTTGGTATGATGATAGCTGGTTATCCGGGAACATATAGGAAACTTTTTACCGCGGATAAATATCTCATTTTTAAGAAAAAATACAAAAACTGAAATGTAAGAGTATAGTAATATGTAAAACCTAAGAATTTGGTTTTTGGTCATCTGAATGCGAGCGGAGCCGCGGGAAATGCTAGTGATGTATATTTTTTCAATACGAATTTATTCTCATATTTATACTCACATACAATTATTATATCTTATGTTCGTTTATATAAAATATATGTTCCTTTCAATTATTTATGTATAAGAATTAGATTTTCTGATAATTACATACAAATAGCAGTTAACAATGCCGCAAGAAGGAACTAGTTTTTTTTTCTCACATATAGATACGTGTAAAAATGCTGCTGGACATATAAATAAAAAAAATAATAAAATGTGCGGGTACGTAGAATGGTTTAACAATCTTCTCGAGAAAAATATTTATCTCTAATTAATACATGCGTATGCACCAGAAAAAACTTGTTATTTTGATTTTTATATGTACATACATACATATATCTACAGACAAAAAGTTGTCTATGTTACACAGATTTTAATGGGAATTTTATGAGGGCATTGGCATTTTAAAGGGTTCCTTGTTTATGATGGAAAAACAAAACAATTACATTAATTGCATGGATAAGTATATTATTATATAAATAAATAATTATAGTTTTAGGGATAATTTCAGGGGAAAATTATTATATATCTTATAGTAAATCACATAGTATATTAATTATTTATATATTATATTACAATACACATAGTATATTACAATACTTTATAGAATGGTTTTTAAATATAACTAGTTTTTAAATTTTTGTACATTAAAATCATTTTGTTTTACATTTGATAGTAAAATAACAGTAAAATTTTAACAGGAAGCCGTAATATCTAAACGGAAGCTATAAAAGGCGCGAGAATTCAACATTTTTGATTCACCAACCCGTTTGTTATATATGTATATAAACTTAAATTTTAATGTCCACTTATGCACCTGAGATGTCCAAGTAACGGTATTCATATGACATATATTAAAATCGAAAAAAATCAGATTTAAAGAAGTTTCAATTTTTTTTTCATTTTATTACTTGTGATGTTAAATTCGATTATCACTTCAGTACAATGGATGTATATATCAATATTTATCTGTATTTCTAGTAAATAATCGGACCACTGTATGTTTGTTAGTTCACGTTAAAACGGCTAGCCTGATTTGGATAAAATTTCGTAACTACACAGATGAACTGGGTAACATATAGGCTACTGTTAGGCACCTAGGAACGCATCCGAACTCTGCTAAGTCTTTAGGTTATCCTAGAGATTTAGATTAGACTACTTTATATTACTAGACTTCTTCTTCTTCTCCCTGCCCATTTCCCAATCACTTGGGGTCGGCGCAGTACATCTTCTGTACCGCTGATAGGATTTGGCAAAAGTTTTACGACCAGCCGCCTGCCTGACGTCAACCCTCCTTGGGAATGCTATTGTCTATCTTTGTCTGAATGGTGTCGCGGAAGTCTTGTAATTATTATACACTTTCAATTTATATTATAGACTATATTAACTAAATAATACATGCAACGCCGCGCTGTCCTAAAAATATGATTTGTTAGAGAACATCGATTTGACAATACTTAATTAAAAGAGTTAGTTTTAAAACATTTACATTTAAAAAATTACCAAACTAATTTAGATTTTTGTATTTCAATTTCAAATTAATTTTATTCAAAAATCTTTTTTGTCAGAATTGGTATTCTGTGAATCTGTATGATCTTTTATGTAACTCGACAGCTGAATCCGTCGATATATGTATGTACTTCATACAAAACTGGACGTTCGTTCGCGGATCCAGATATCGAATTACATAACTTTTACAGAATAGCTCTTAATTAATTAACAACGTCAACGTCACGTATAGTGGACTAGATACAATATGATGTCGGACAAAGCACTCGTTACGAAACAAATATTGACTTCAGATAGCTTTAAAGTGAATAGCAAGTTTACTATGGCGACTCTAATTAATTATTCACCATCTTATCTTACGCTATAACAAATCAGTACGAAAAATTTGTTTATTCGTAAGTAAGGTATACTCTAGGGTAATCTACATATATAATAAAATTGTAACTAAATCGAATCTTTACATTAAATATTTTTTGGAAAATCTAATTGAAATAGACATTATTATCGAAACAGAGTCCGAATCTATAGTTTTTAGAATTTTTGTCTGTCTGTCTGTCTGTCTGTTACCGCATCACGAGAAAACCACTGGACAGATCTTTATGAAATTTGGTATGATGGTAGCTGGTTATCCGGGTCAACATATAGAATACTTTTTACCGCGGAAAAATATCTCACTTCTCAGAAAAAATACAAAAACTGCATTTTAAGAGTATAATAAAACCTAAGAATTTGGTTTTTGGTCATCTAAACGCGGGCCAAGCCGCGGGCAACGCTAGTATGGTATACAATCTAAGGACAGATTCTATTATTACATACATAAATATTATATTTTATACATTAATATTTGCTATGCTTTCATAGATCCTCAGACATTCTCACATCTTTTATACTTAAAGATATTAAAAACCGAACAAGAAGTAATGGAATGATAACCAGATTTTTAATATGCAGACATGTCGGTCACCTTGCCAAGCGAACGGCTGAAATAATGGGTTTACGTTATGTATTCAATTTATTATGTTATTTGTAATGTAGGCGATAATATAATGCTCGACTGTTGTTTATGCGAACTGATGAATTCAGAACTTGGTCAGAAATTACCTATTGGCGCCGTCAGAAATAACCTTGTAATAGTGAGCCAACGAATTTGGTTTGGTTGATGGTATTTACATAGTTCTTTTGGAGTAGAATTCACTTAACTGGCCTTTTTGTGATATCAGGATCGATTCTTTTCTCAAGAAAGGTAATCCATGTTATATAATAATGTAAAACGGAATTTTGCTATGTTTAATGCCAATACTATTTGCTTTTGAGAGTTCTCGATATTTCGGCACTGTTACAAGCGCGATTGTCACTGGTATACTCAAGTGTGTACAGTTGTCAGTGACCATGAAAGTTCAAAGACTTATAAGGTAACTCAACAGTCATTTTGGTCAAAAAATTATGTTTTTGTAACAAGCTAAAATATTATAAATCATTAGTCGTAATACTAGTGGTTAAAATAAAATTTATTTCTAGCAATGAAATGTAACAAATAGAAAATGCGGGTCATGCTGGTGGGTCGTAAACAGATCTATAAATCATTTTCACGTTATATTGCTAATGTACACAGAAATAGATTGACAGATCTTAGAGTAACAAAATCTACGTTTAATTAATTTAATTTAAAATGCATTTTTTGAAGTTATATTTCTTTTGGTGCGTTATGAAAAAAATATATGAGAATAATATATTTTTTTACGATGCGGCAGATTTAGACTACAGTATGAAGTTAGTCGTTATTGGTTACAGTGTGAAGTTAGTCGTCAAATCTCCCTTTAGTATAGTGCAATGTCTATATTCAAGATATTTATTTGGATACACTATTTGCTGCCTGTGGCTCCGCGTAGGTATATTTAATTGTACACCACCATCGATTGTACTTTTTATATATCCCATATGCAAAGCATAATACAAATTTTCGAATTAATATTTAAAAAATAACCGTTTTCCAGTATATATTTTCGTCGAGAGTTTTGTTCGCGTACAAAGCTAAATAAAAAGCTAATATTACTTTAAAAATTGCTGTTTCTATATAAATAGCGCTAGGACCCGTTTACCAACTTTAGCACTTACACCACTAGTTGGCTTTATATCATAGAGTATCCTAATGGGGGCAATTATGTTTTAGAAGAAAATAAACATTAGTTTTTAATTTACATCCACTCAGCTCACCAGCTGTGTTCTAAATTTCATATTGTTGATCATAATTCTGTCAAATCTAGCCATAGGTGCTTATTAGTATGCATAATTAGTATAAATTAGCACAGGTTTTTAGATGTCATTTCTAGGACGTAAGATGTATTTAATTGTTCAGTTATTTGTGTTTATTAAATTTCCAAATCTAAAGTATGTTTATTATTTGTAACTCAGGTTCATTTTTGCTTTAATTTTTTATAAGACCTATTTTTTAATTTTTTTTGTATAATATTTACAAAATAAACCTTTAATGTAAAAAAATGCTTTAAATAAGAATTTTAACACTTCCAGGTAAATTTCTAAGAAATTAATTAAATTTCTAAGAAATCTATTGTTAACTGTAACGCCGGCGTGTCCGCGGTCGTGGAGTGATTAACACACCTGTATGAAGATGAGTATTTTCAACATCTATTAAAAAAATTAAACCGTTTTCAAAAAAACATTACTAAAAATCTTCCAGGCATTAAAAAATAACATTCATATAATTTGAAAATCTTTTAGCAAGACTGAAATAATTATAAATACCTACAGTTTTTTATCTGTGGCACTATTTCGTATTATGTCGTTAAAGATTTCATAATAATATGTGGGTAACTGCGGGTTTGAACTTGACTTTTTTTTAATTATTGGTAAAATATGTAAATTGTAAACGCCAACCTTATGAGACATATGCGTCACAAGTAAAAGGCTAATAATTATGTCTGTATATTATTTCTCATGAAAATCTATACCTTGATAATAATTATAGCTTAATTTTATGAATACAAAAAATACATATGTAACGTTCATAGAATACTTATTTTATAGGTGAAGAGTGCTATCGGGTAATTTTTATCGGGTATTGAATCCAGTTAAAGACCTCAAAGAATTTGAATCGATAGGTGGGTAATTATAATTTTGCTTCTTATAACCCCTTATTTAAGCTAAACAAAATACAATTTGTAACGTAACGTGAAGCATGTTCGTAGATCTCTTCAATTTGAATTCTAAATAAATACAAACGGACCATCAAGTTGTTTCTTCTAAGCGGGACTCAAACCTACGGTCTACGAGTAAAACGAAGTTTGATTACTGCTCTAATAGATACATTATTTTTATATGTTGTAGTATAAAATATAAGTAATAAGTACCTACTAAAAATATATTCCCATATTAGCGAGTCATCCTAGCTTCGCTCGGGTTCGTCCCTATGTGATTCTATTAATTAACATAACTTTTTTCTTTGTATGCCGATTAAAATAAATCAAATACTAAATGTTAAGTAAAGCTTATCACAAAGCATTAGTGAAAACTGCTCCCAAATTGGTTAAGCCATTTCTGAGATGAGCTAACACAAAAGCACAGATAAACAGATAAACATTATAAAAATCATTCTTTTGGGTTCTATTCCGTTAATAAAGACCCTCAAAAATATTTTTTCTTAAATATCTTCCATGTACAAGACAGCGATCAATTACAATTTTATTTTATATTAAAGATATAGATAATTAGAAAAAAATAATAATTAGCATAATCTATATTAAAAAAAATTGCTAACACACGCTTGACGCAGGTATCACAATATAAATCCAAGTTAGATACCTTAGAAGTATCCGAACGGTGAGTGGGAGATCTCAAGATCGTGCGTGAGTTCCCTTCCCGCGCTCACCGCAGTCCGCCGCGCGCCTTCACGTTATACACACGATAGTGTTGCGTTCCAAACAATATTAATTCAGAACTGTGAACCGTGATAAAACGTGCATCAGTGAACTGAACTTGTGTCTAGTGTTTATAATCTCTTTGAAACGTCCACTACATAATTCACGTAAGTAATTTATATTGTAACTGTACTCTCCTTCCATGGTTTGTTGAGCTATGCCGCTTCTAAGTGCGTATTCGCGGAAAAAACCTGTCGTCTCGAATGATTGGCCACGGCGGGTTGTTTTGTAAAATGCTAGATCTAGGTCGCTATCTGTACGAGAATTTTGCAGTTTGAAATATTTTGATGCGTCTCGCACGTCGATGTTACACAGAAGATGGCCAGCGCGTTTACAATTTGTAGTAAGTAACGGTAAAGCAACGTCATTTCAATGACCTATCACAATAATTCAATTAGTATGTCAGAGGCGGCTTTACTATAATAAAGTTAAAACCACGTGAGCACAAAATAGACTAATACTTAACTAAGTTTAATTAGTTGATGTAGATCTTGAATTTAACTTCTAGATTCTAGAAACGACAACGGTAATCTTACCAAATTAAGTAACACGTCATTTCTATCTACCTGGCTTATACGGGTAAGATATTTACCTACATAGATGCTAAAAGTGGTAAACGTGTTTCAGATTCAAAATAGATAAAGGCTATTTATTAGCTAATTAAATTATTTATTATAATCGAAAACATTCTAATTACCTATATGCAATGTGTTTAGGTCAGTTTAATTAACACCATATTATAGCTGAGCATAAGTATATATAAATCGTGCTATTTCCCGCAAATTCTCACGTACAAGTTACCAACACTTATGAAACCAGGTTCAAACCAAGGACTTTGTAATAATTGATCCATCATTTTCTTTAAGATGTAATACATAGATACGCGAAACGGCACTATTACTATCATATCGTAACTTTTTATAGAATTATTTTTAGAGTAAATCGTGTACATATATCAGAGAACTCAACTTGTTTACAAATAAGGCTGTTGCGAATAGTTTTGTCATCATAAACAATAAGCATTTATATTGTGATTGCACTAGTTTTCGTGTTTATTTTGTAAATATTTCTGTGTTTATGAAACACATGGAATTGTTTTTATTCACGTTTTAAAATTAGAATGGAATCTATCGATATTTTAAAACTTAATTAGTTGTCTTACTTATTATTTACTTTAATATTTAGTTACTTTTTCATTAACTTGGCATACGTTATGTATGCTTACATTTTTTTTTAATCTTAGATGAACGATGATCAGATTGTATGAAACGACCCATCACTATTTAAAATGGTAGGTGTCAAAATACTAAGCATGGACGAATAGCCATTCATTTTTATTAGTTTCCACAAAAATGTCTACATATAAATTGCTCATTGCAAGGTAATAACTAAGTAGTAACATTTTATCAAATTCATACTAAAACCAGTTGTTACCTACAGTGTATTTAAATAAATTTCTCTCAATAATTTCCAAGTGTTGCATTCCAATACATTAAGTTACGTACTTCAATCGAAATCAAGAGTCAAGTGTAGTTATTTCATTGAATTCCTTTAGTATTGACGTAGTTTTCTTGCACTTAACGTTTTATTAGACAAGTGTTATTTATGCTATTATGAATTATTCATCTGTGGATATTAAATTTCTCTAAGATTGCAAATATTTAACTAAAAAACTATTATAAGTTTCATAATAATAATACATGTAATATAAATGTAGTAAAACGTGTAAAAAGGCCTCTTACTTATTCTCTTTTTAAACATTGCCAAAGAGGTTCGTATAATCCGAGGCCCTACCGTGCAAACCTCTTTGGAACTAGTTTGACACTTTACAAATAACTTGTTGATTTTCATTATAATATTCCACATTACGCTAACAAAATTTTAAAATGATTGCCTTATAATTACATTCTAAGTAGTATATTCAAGGCTTAAAACTTGCCGCATGATTAATAGACCGCGCGAATGTGGGATGCAAAACGTCGCTCTTTTAGTAAAATCTATACTCACAATTTAGGCAATAACCGCCATATAACCTTTCATACCCACGCCTTTGCATTGTTTCCACGAAACACAACTGTGTAAATGTTATAGCTTTAACTTAATTTACGCTAATTTTCATTGATTGTGAGTTTCTATTTGTTGTATGAAACAGTTATCTATATTTAACATTATACCTAAAGAGGTAAAGTTTGTGAGGTTGTAAGGGGTAAACTCGGGATCTACTGAACGGATTTAGATGGAATTTGGTAAGAGGATAGTTTGAGACTCTGGGATGCCGGTGGACATAGAATTTAAAAGTTTATATCCCGGAAATCACCCCTTAAGGGGAAGAGAATGGGGATGAAAGTTTCGATGGGGAAGCAAGCTAAGGACGAACCCGAGCAAAGCAAGGGTGAGTCGTTAGTTTCATACCTATATCTGTTAGATTAAAGAATAATTAAGGTCATTACTAAGTATATTTCTGAATAAATCATCATCATACGATAAAAACTAAAATCCATGTTAAGGAAACAAACCTAATTAATTTGCTCATTAAATAACCTACTCATACATAATTTTAGTCTAATTTGGGACAACGCTACTAGGAAAAATCATCCAAAATTATAGGAAAATTATAATTAGTAAAAAGATATATGTAATGAATAATGAGAAAGTAATTTGGTTTTATTGTAGGTATGTGATATTCAAATGAACACTATGCATTCATCTGATGAACATTAATTAGATCTAGACAAGCCCATTTTCTTATTTTAAACCTTTTTTTTAAGCAAGCAAACCCTCGACTACAGGCTAAAAATTAATGTATTGTATATTATTTAATTTTACTTATTATTCTGACGTTAATATAAATCCTAATATTACAATCCTAGTTTTGAAAGATAAAATTTGATGTTTAGTATAGATTTCTCGGATATGAGATATTTTCCCTCAAGAAAAAGTATCCTATATTATGTTAAAATTAGCTATCATCATACCAAACTATCAAAATCTGTTTAGTGGTTTTCTCGTGATGCGTTCCCAGACAGACAGACAGACAGACAGAAGTTTTAAAAACTATTTTTTTTATATTTTTAATAATATTCATTCAGTTTTTTTCTATTACTTTTTAGTATTTCCCAATGTCAATAGAAGAGATTTTACATAAATACGAAGTAACGCGTCTAACAAATTGTCGACTCGCAAGAAGACAGTATTTTTTTATGTGTGTATGCAGTTGCATCTTACGAAGAGCGCATTGTAAATATAAAATATATTTATTACTTTCAATTAATATCCGAACAGCGTATAAGCATTGTTTGCAAATACCCAAACCGATGAACGGTATCGGGGGAACATTTTTTGTAAGGTGTGTTGTAGAATGCTAAAACGTGTTAACATCCACTAGAATATTTTAGGGAAAGGCTGTTGAATAATATTATGAATAAAAAAAAATAAGCAGGTATTTTTTACAAATCTGCAGTTTCTGACTTTCTTTTTATAGGTAATTTTTATAGTACACACTTGTCTTGCAAGTTATCTAATACAAGCGACTCACCTTCGCTTTCCACATCCCCATTTTCACTCCCTTAAGGGATGATTTCCGGAATAAAAATATATATTCTATGTTCTTTTCAGGGTCTCAAACTATCTTCTTACTAAACATCTAAATCGCTCCAGTAGTTTTTGAGTTTATTCGTTACAACGAACAAAAATGCAAATCTTTCTTTATAACATTAGTGTAGAAGTGTAGAAGTTGCTGGTTCCACAGCAATTATTTTTTTGATAATTATCTATTTTTGAGGCTTTTCTTTGAGGGTATTTTAAAAAAAAATTTTTTTACAGCCTGGAGAAGGCGATAATTTTTTTTAGTTTATCAAACATATTAAACATAGTTAGGTATTTCGTCAGGTGTACTACATTGCGCTTATGATAATCAGTTGGGGTCAAACACACAAACAGACATATTATATTATCTTTTATTTGTACAAATCATGAGAAATTCAAATAAAATCATTATTTACCTTTATCTATGGGAACTGGGTTAACGCATGGAGTTATCATGTTGTAATTATGAGTCAATTATTGTATAATTTATTTTGTATCGGCACATAATGAAGTACTTGTAATTAGTAATTACCTTATTAGGTAATTTATGTAATACTAGTTACCTTTAATGAATGTCCATAGCATAAGAATTATGCGATTGTACATTTAAAATGCTTGAATCTTAATAGATTTCTCACAGTCTCTCCTGTCACATGTGTGTGATGATTGCTGTATAGCATTCGAAACGTTGCGCGTCGGGAACCAAAAATAAAAATAAAACTTGCGAAAAAATCCGAAAAGATAGTTATATTTAAAATCTACGCCTTCTCGTGTGTATACAGTTATACTATAAACAAGTGTACGTAGGTTTTTTAAACTAGAAATACTAGTGACAAATAAGTATTGCCATTTTATTTTACGTTTTAACGTTTAGTATAGATTTTTCAGAGATAAGATATTTTCCCGCAGCTATCATCATATCAAATTTTATAGTTTGATCGTGATGCGTTCCCAGACAGACAGACAGATACGATAGACAAAAATTCTAAAAACTATAGATTCGGCCTGTATCGATAATAATGACTTACTCAATAAGATTTTCCAAAAAATATTTAATGTACTACAGATTAGACTCAGAATTTTATATTATATATATATACACATAGATAACTATTGTATGTAGTAAATGATATGACTATTTCTAATGAATAAAGAATTAGTTAATAAACGTGTTAAACGTGTTACTAATTAAAACGTAACAAGTAATAGAAGCATCTAGAACATTTTTACTTCACCAAATGTAAAATTTCTTTTCCATCATAATTTTAGTATTGAACAGTTAATCGCGCAAAAAATTTACACGAAACTACTCGCGTAATAATCTTTTTAACCGGCTTTTAGACTTTTTGCATAACTTCTAACCAATCTATTTTAATTTTTCCTTGACACACCGTTAAAATGGGGGTTTTCGCAAGAAATTGTGCAATACGAAGTTACCTCGCGTATACAGTTTAGGCTTATCTAAAAACAATTACCAGGCATAGACTATGGTCATAAATGTACGGCAATTGTATTAGCGTTTTTACACGTCAATATTGGTTTCTTTTCTCATTAACATAAATACAGCTAGAAACTTCCGTTATTCGGTTTGCATTTTACTGGCAGCGTTTAAGTAAAATAAACATCATCAAAATCGATTTCAAATCGATACGATCGGCTACGATTGTATGGACTTATCGACATCCCGAAGATCACGTGTTGAAAAAGTGTCTTTCCATGGCTACGCAATGGGGGAAGAGGAAGTGGTAGGCCACAAACTACCTGGACGTCGATTGTCCAGAGGGACATGAGGGAACTGGGCTTATCTGATGACCATGCTTACCAGTGGAATAAATGGTGTCTCAATGTAAAAAAAACCGACCCCGCGTAATGGGAAAAGACGAGGATGATCAGAATCGGCTTCAAAATATTTTATTTAGGATTTTGAACCTGTAATGTTGTTAGGTTAGATTTGCTTTATGTTTAGTAATAGATGGTAGATAATATCTAAATAGATATCCACTGTAATGCCATATCCTAATAGTTATGCCAGTCTACACATCTACCTGATTTATATACGAGTACTTTACAAGTTCCTCCAGAAATTAACAAATAAGGCTTGAAACAATGAAATCTATGACAATAAAATCCTTTTCATGATCATTTGCATCATAAAAATATAATAAAAACATACTTTTGTACGTTTTCACCATTTAAATATTTTATTGCCACTTATAAAAATGAGAACTAAACTATTGTTTTTCTATTCAACAATTTTCTAAGTACTTAGAATAATACGATCAAGGTGATTATGAATGTCACTAAGGTTTACTGAGCGGAGATTAAAGTAGGGTCTGCAAAAATATCGGATCGTTAAACCCACATCCTAGCAACGCTTTTTGTATAGTACAATTCATTAATGTTAGTAGTGAACGTATAACGTTTTAGCTTTGATTCAAAGACATGTTTACATGATAAAATTATTCTATTTTTCGACTAAGAAAGACTTCAAAATCACGTAAATTTTATTAGATATTTCATACCTTTTGGACTATTTTTTCTATAAAAAATGACTCTAAAGTAGGTACCTCGGTACTTTTTCGATGTTAATCAATGTTGGCCATCCAATTTCAAAAGAAAAGTAGTTGAAATTTTCTAGAAGCCCTATTACTATGCCTCCGATGTCCGTTCTTCCGTCCGTCAGAGAGCTGTATCTCATGAACCTTAATAGGTAGAGAGTTGAAATTTTCATAGAGTATGTATTTCTATTGTCGCTATTACAACATAAATACAACGTATAGGATACTTTTTAGTGCGGGAAAATATCTCATTTCTGAGAAAAAATACAAAAACTGCAAAGTAAGAGTACCTATATTAATATTTAAATCCAAAAATTTGGTTTTTGGTCATCTGAACGCAGACGGAGCCGCGGATAATGCTAGTATACCTATATACTTGTGACATTGATAGTGTTTATTATTATTATTGATTCGTCCTAATTTCTATAAGTTACTGTTGTGTTTTACAGCGATGAATTTGTTGCATTGAAACTGACTTAATATCTAAATATGAAAAGTATGTTTTTTTGTTGGTTTGTTTGTGGTTCATTTACGCAATAATGGAGCCACGATATTGCTTTTTACCATAGGTTAGATTTACGTAAATATTTACAACTAGCATTGCCCACAGCTCCGCCCGTGTTCAGATGACCAAAAACCAAATTCTTAGGTTTTACATATTAGTATAATCTTACATTGCAGTTTTTGTATTTTTTCTCAGAAATGAGATATTTTCCCGCGGTAAAAAGTATCCTATATGTTGACGCGGATAACTTGCTATCGCCATAACAAATTTCATCAAAATCCCTCGAGTGGTTTTTAGTGATGCGGTAACAGACAAACAGACAGACAAAAATTCTAAAAACTATAGATTCGGCTTCTATATCGATAAAAATGTTTATTTCAATAAGAGTTTCCAAAAAATATTTAATGTACAGATTCGGTTTAGTTTGAATTATATTATAGGTATAGATTTAAATAAAACTATCTTTTTGGATTTTGTACGAATTTATCGATCGATTTCAAGACTGATAACTGGTGTCACTGCAAAACCATTCTTAATACGAAAGGAATTGCAGCTATCCTTACAAGTTTAATTAATTATATTATTTCATGTGTTAATGACATGAAAAAAAAAACTACACAATTTTGAGATTTACTAGAAAAAAAATTGTTAAACATCTAATTACACAGATTATTTAATTGCTGAGAATTATTGCTATTTATTTCTATTGTAATCGCTACTTGAGCTCAGTACTTTCAAACAATAGTGCATTACAAGGGCAGTTATTATTTACTATTGTATAATCATTATTTATTTCTATATACTTTTAAATTTTGCTTCACCCTTTTTTTGCTGTCAGTCCTTTGTGACCTTGGTCCGGTCTTGGCTAAGTATTAGTGATTTAAATCATTTGCTATCTGTATGTCGGTTTTAATTAGCTGAATTAATTGTTTGGTCTAATCGAAGTCGTAAAGGTAAATATCCTGTTTGAAAATATTTTTGTGCATTATATATATTGCTCGGACTAAAAAGTTATACCGACAGAGCCCACCAAAAAAATGTCATAGTCCAAAATAGTGGGATGATTTTTGTTTATGCTATTATTCTCGTTTTTGTTGTACAGATTGTTTACTTTTTTGGCAAATTTTAATTAGATATTAGTCGTTAATTTACCTTTTTTAATCAAAATTATATTACTATATTCTTTAATAGTAGATTTTTTATTATAATAAAATCCTTTAGCTCGGGTTCGTCTCTACTCTCTAGCTTGATTCCCTATCCAAACGTTCATCCCCATTTTCACCTCTTTAAGGGATGTTTTCCGGGTTAAAAAGTATCCTAGTCCTTCCCAGGGTCTTAAACTATCTTCTTTTATCTCATCTAAATCGGTTCAGTAGATCCAGAGATTACCCCGTACAACGTCACAAACTTACAAACTTTACCTCTTTATAATATTAATATAGATTTATTTACATAACACAGATATGAGTGTGTTCTATTAATATTTGTATATATTTTAAAATTACTTAGCTTCATGTTCAGTTTCTCACTCTTGTCTGTCTTATACCTTAGTCTGCGATCTATTGCTATCTAAATATGTACATATTTAGAGCTAAATTGTTCATTTAGTCGATTTTTATATAATTATCCGCGTTTTAACTTCTAGGTAAGTTTGATAAATATATTTATTAAAATATACATACCTACTCATGAACATGTTCACTGCGTTCAATCCTGTTCTTATATTTTTTTTAAGTCTCATCTGTCATAAGATCACTGCTATTGCGTCTCGTATTTTCCCTGTTACCTGGAACTGGAACTTTAAACATCGATAACGGTGATCAAAATCGACATCTTAATTCTACGGTTATATCGTATGATAAATACATTGCAATCACTATTGCCATAAAGATGTCGACAGCTGCATTTTGCGTGTAACCAAATTAGGTCAGACTCCTGAACAATGTTCGGACAAATAAAACCGTGTGTCAAGATAAACTGGTTTGTTTATGTGGTTATGTTGTCCCTTCGCAAGATCTGGGCTTTAAATGAAAAATCGACCTTTAATTGTATGTAAAATCCGGCATTTGGTGGTGAAAGCCAGTGGGAAGTTTATGGGAAAGCAAGGGTTATTCAAATATGTAAATATGAACTTTTGTAACCATAATATTTTGCATAATGTGTTATTTTTAAATGTCGAGTTATTTCCTTAAAAGCTTTATGGTTTACCAGTAGCGGGAAGCACGGGCAATCTTTACTGTAAATAATATAATAAATATATTTCAAAATATTTTGCTATTTCCATTACGTAGAAATAAATGATGATGATGTTCTCCTGACCGATTCCGGCCACGGCGGCCAATCTCATTGAGACTAGCCAACTGCGCAGGAGATATTATAGTGCACAAGTGTACGCGCAGACACAACGTGCACCCTCTATTCCTGTCACTCTCATACTCCAGTGGGACGACTACTCGACACGACCAGTGAGCGTTAAGGCGCAGGACCGACGGCTTTACGTGCTCTCCGAGGCACGGGGGTGAAACACCGCCAAATTCCCAACTCGGGGCTGTTACTGAGACTTACTATACAGAAAGACTCAATAACTAGACTTGGCCCGACCCGGGACTCGAACCCAGGAAACGCTCCTTCAGAGACATTAAAACTGTTCTTAAAAATTCTTTCGGTAATAGAAAGCAAGAATATTTATTATTGACATACCACCCTAGAGAGGACGTTGCGGGATAGCTAAATTATATTGAAAATATTTACAATGTACAGGAATCAAACCCCATATGCATTAACAATTGAACACATAACCTACTTTTATTTCGCCGGTCGTCATCCAAAACCAAATAAATCACAATTCCAATACGACAAACGGAGAACTAGTTTGCAACAAATGCTATTCATTTTATTATAACCAGTCTTAAAGGGGTAAGTAAGGTTTTGACAAATAGCTGCTAGAAAGTTGGCCACACAGTGTGCAACCGCCTTTATAATATTAATGTTAGAAATATGCATTAAAATATATTAGAATTGAAGCTATAGGCGAAAAAGATGGTAGATGCATTCATACTAATAATATAAATGTGAAAATGTGTTTGTTTGTTTGTCTTTCTTTCACGTCGAAACGGCTTGGCGTATTGGCGTGATTTTTTGTATGGAGATAGTTGGGGGGCTGGAGAGTGACATAGGGTACTTTTTACCCTTTAGAGATTATGTTTGTCCCACGGTAAAAAACGTTATAATACAATCCAAAAAAATATTTATGATCAGAATTACTTGAAACTTGGTGTAAATGCTCTTCAATACAATTAAATATGTGTTTTAGCATTTTTAGAAATTCATCCGATAAGAAAGTAAAATAGCGCATGAAGGTTTGTATGAAATCTACCATTTTAGAGTTTTTATTGTAGTTTTAGCGCCAGCGAAGCCGCGGGTTCTGCTAGTAATCTATAAAGTAAATGATTGAAGTTGATTTGTCAACACGTTTGGCTCAGTTTGTAGTGACTCTACTTGCTGTGCCAGCGGTCGCGGGTTCGAGTGCCGCTGGGAGCATGCCTTTTGTGTGATGAGCACGAATGTTTGTACTCCAGTCGTGAGTGTATTTATTTATAATATGTATATTGTAAGTATTTGAAGTTATATATGTGTAGTGTATCAACTATCTAGTATCCATAACACAAGCCTTTGTAGCTTACCATGGAACTAAATGGTGCTGTGTGTTAATGTCCCAACATAATTAGTTATTGAAATACGCTTTGCGTCAGTTCTGAGCTACAGATATATATATATATATATATATATATATATATATATATATATATATATATATATATTCCGTCAGACTACAGCTTTTACAATACAGATTAGAAATTATTAGAGCCACTTTAATATATAGGTACAGGTCCTTTGTGCCCTTCAATAGTAAATAGAACAGTTTGTTCTAAGCAAATAACCATAATAGAATAATACACTCCAATATCCAGTAGTGGTTGTAAATCATTTATGAATTCAGGCCAATAATAATTTTCTCTGATCACCGATGCATTGCGTCTTTAAACTAAAGCGTGATCTATTGTTCGCTTTCAAGGTCCAATTTTCATTGCACTCGATTGCTATGAGGAATTAATAGAAACTACATATGAAACGAAATTGGTCTTCGGTTCAAAATCAGATCCACATATGGTGGGTAAAGGATGTTTATTTCGCCTTTGCTTTCAAGTTTCGAAAGTTTCCATTACAGTGTAATTTTGGGTGTAAGCATTTTTGTTGTAGTTATCTCTTCAAGTTCACTGTCAGACACAAAACACTTGAATAATCAAACACAATAACATATCCGCTGTTTTATTATACATACGAGTATGTAGGCTACATTTTTGTCAAATCGTTTTCCTTCACGTTGAAAGTAATACGAGTAAGTACCTAACCATGTTATATATGAATGTTTAAGTTATTTTAGTATATACCAGCATTGCCCGCGGCTCCGCCCGCGTTCAAATGACCGAAAACCAAATTCTTAAGTTTTTCATATTAGTATACTCTTACATTGCAGTTTTTGTATTTTTTCTTAGAAATGAGACATAAAAAGTATCCTATATGTTAACCCGGATAATCAGCTATCACCACACCAAATTTCATCCAAATCCCTCCTGTGGGTTTTCTGTGATGCGATAACAGACATACAGACAGACAAAAATTCTAAAAACTGTCGATTCGGCCTCTGTATCGATAATAATGTTTATTTCAATAAGATTTTCCAAAAAATATTTAATGCACAGTTTCGGCTTAGTTACCATTTTATTATATGTATAGATAGTATTCATTCCAATTCGGTTACGCATACATTTTGCATAATTATCTAATTATTTTAATACAGAATTCGAAGAATGATCGCCAAATTAAAAATATCGAATAATCGACGTAATCTGCCCGTAGGGAACTGGGGAAACCAGTTGTTAAAAATTTTATATGGTTCTAAAAGTAAGTCCAAGTTGGGTCAAAGTGTGAGCAATGTGATTAATTTTTATGATAACGTTTTAAAGCTTCATGTCAAGGTGACGCCCACGACGATTATCTCATTTCCCATAAATATTGCATTTCTGTACTCGGCCTTAATAAGTTGGTCTTTAACTTCCTTGTACAGTAAGTTGTTTTTGGACTACACTAATACACAACGATTTCTCTTTTATTAGACTAAATAATAATATTTTTATATACTATGAATAAAAAAAAATCATTTTTTTTTAAATATTAGAAGTGTATTTTTTATAGTTCTGAGTAAATTTTTTTTTATTCAAAATATAATTTTTGTATAAGAATCTAAAGAAAGAAGAATTGAAGAATTTCAATCGATCAAAATCAAATCAAAAAATCTTTTCGGATTTTTCGCGGACTTAACTTGATTTTTGGTTTTCGACGTTTCGAATGCTTTATAGCAATCATGGTCACGGGAGAGACTGAGGTTTTAAATGTCTCAAAGATCACTATATAATTGTTATAAACAAACATCTGTTATAAATAAACTATTATTTTTACAAACGTAGTAATACCTTTAGTTCTAACCTCTTAAACAATTTTGTTTCATCTAATTCGATGCATCATCGAATTACGTAAATCCACTCTCATTGTTAGTGCAGACTCGTCACAAGTAATTGTGGGAATCTTTTAACAATAGAACCTTAATATTTTTACCCACCTGTATACTGTGAGAATGTGCAATAATGTTAAGTTATTATGTGCAGGACGTGTACTGAAATGTATTTCTACTTAGGTAGCTGGTAAATTGGTTTGTAAAAGATATCAATAAAGTGATGCTTCTTCTTGGAAGACCAGATGGTATAATAAAATGTTTACATCGGCTGAACTTATCTAACAGATTTTTTTAATAATGTTTAACTGTAGAAGGCCAATAATAAAATCGACATTTATAAAGAAACTAGTAACTCACAATCGCTCCGCTCGGGGTCGCTCCTGGTTACGTTTTAACGTTTATTATAGATTCCTCAGAGATGGGATATTTTCCCGCAGTAAAAAGTATCCTATATGTTGACCCGGATAACCAGCTATCATCATAGCAAATTTCATCAAAATCCCTCCAGTGGTTTTTCCGTAATGCGGCAACAGACAGACAGACAAAAATTCTAAAAACTTCGGCCTGTATATCGATAATAATGTCAATTTCAATAAGATTTTGCAAAAAATATTTAATGTTTAATTCGGTTTAATTACACTTTTATTATATGTATAGAAAAAAATTACTCGATCCCAACAGAACGGCTGAACGGATGTGGATGAAATTTGGCACAGAGATATAGATTATAGTCTGGAATAGCACATATCACTACTCGTGCTACTTTTTATCCCGGAAAAATGTACAGTTCCCGTGGGATAGATTTGTTATTGTATTTCATATTCCGTTAATGAAATCACCTGTTCGCTAAAAATATATTATATCCCTCAACATTCATTAATGTTGAATGTAAATTACACTACCAGTAGCATTACTAGCATACAATTAAAGACATCCTAATCTGGAACAATTTTATTTTTAACTCGATTTATTGTTATCCCATAAATACAAATAATTCCACATTATCCGGCTTTATTACCTGTCGACTTTTGGTCTTCGAAATAATTTTATGAGTCTACTACTAAATTAAGTATATTTAAATATTCAAATTGTTTAATATATTATGTATGTATGTTTTTCCCATTTGTCTCATAAGTAGAAAATGTCTATTTCTTTGGCGCTATAGGCTAGTAGTCTAAGATCTATGTGGTGGACCCCTTGGAGGCAGATTGGATATCAAAATGTTGATAATTTTATTACAAATGCAATGATATATATGGTTGTTATACAAAAATATCTCCAGAATAGAGAGAGGTTTTTAAAAATAAAATAGCCTGGAGCAAATTTTTGGTAACTACGCCGCTGTGTTGTGTTTGTTAATATGTTTTATGGTTTAAAAAATGTATTTCATTTGGAAAAAGAATGAGGAGTCCACCACATAAATCGGGATCTTAGACTATAAATTGCTAGATAATATTAACTTTAAGATGTGTCATTTCTCTCATCATTATACATTTAATTCCACAAATTTAAAGAGAGGGGTCATAAAAAAATATCTTGTAAACGATACAAAACGGGTATCAAATGAGCTCAAACAATTTTTTTTTGTGGTCCAGTTTTTTTTCTATATTACTGTTTTTTGAACGGTATGTGCTTGATCATAACGGAATATTAATCGTTATGAGACCGGGATATGCAATATAGATTTAAAATTAATGCATATTTTAAAAGCAGGCTGTTAAGTATCTCCAAACACGACCTGGTTTCACGCGAATGTTATAATATACTAGCATTGCCCGCGGCTCCGCTCGCGTTCAGATGACCAAAAACCAAATTCTTAGGTTTTACATATTAGTATACTCTTACAATGCAGTTTTTGTATTTTTTCTCAGAAATGAGATATTTTCCCGCGGTATAAAGTATCCTATATGTTGACCCGTATAACCAGCTATCATCATACCAAATTTCATCAAAATCTGTCCAGTGGTTTTCTCGTGATGCAGTAACAGACAGACAGAAAGACAGACAGACAAAAATTCTAAAAACTATAGATTCGGACTCAGTATCGATAATAATGTCTATTTCAATTAGATTTTCCAGAAAATATTTAATGTACAGATTCGATTTAGTTACAATTTTATTATATGTATAGAATACAAGTATGTACGTACAATTAATAGGGACAGTTCTTATGTTACATATGAAACGTTTAAGAAATATCAGATAGCAGATTATATGAGAGCTGAATCTGTAAGGTGATATGACAAACGGAACAATGCCCAAATAGGCCACAAAGTAAGTCAAGACTCCAACAAAGTGGTTTTTGTTTACCGATTTAATTTCACTTAGGTCGCACAGGAAGGGGTGGGTGCGTGTTTGTTCCGTTACGACCAAGTTACCTGTAAGACTCAATAAATTATCTATAATTAGTTCGAAACTGACACGATAACTGGTGAAGACGGTTTTTAACAGAGCTTTAAATACATACTTTGTTGATCCTATAATACTACCTACCTATGTACTTTTTTAAGTAAAATTGTGCACAGACTTCAAAATCATAAGGCATATACTAAGATTATTTTTAATAATCTAAGTTTAAGGCATATAATATTTTTGAAAATTATATCATACCATCCTAAAGTAGAATACAATATATTTTTTTATAAAATCACTAGCGGACCCGACAGACGTTGTCCTGTCTACACGTCTTTAATTTGAAAATTTCAAACTTTTTTTAATAATTTTTTTGATGAAAATTATTATTCAAATTGTGAATCTAAACCATTCCCAGATCTCCTTGAACACACACAAAAAATTTCATCAAAATCGGTCCAGTCGTTTGAGAGAAGTTCAGTGACATACACACTCACAGAAGAATTATATATATAAAGATGAAAATCGGCTTGCAGTCAGCGAAAATATCGTGAACATAATATGGAATGCATCTTCCATAGATTAAAACAAATTTTTATCACCATGGCATGAGGTGTCAAAACGAAACAAACTTTTGTATTTATTATATATTTCGTGTCTTCTCCATTCTACGTGACATTGGCAAAGTAATCTGTGCTCAACTGGCACGTTTTGAAGTCATTAATGAGCAAGAGAATTGAATTGAATTTATTATCTAATATATAAAATTCTCATGTCACAATTTTCGTTGCCATACTCCTCCGAAACGGCTTGACCGATTTTGATGAAATTTTTTGTGCTTATCCGGTATCTATGAGAATCGGACAACATCTATTTTTCATACCCCTAAGTGATGAGGATAAGGGTGGTCCCCCCAGACCCCACCCCAGGGACGAACCCGAGCGGAGCGAGGGTGAGTCGCTAGTAGGTATATAATATTGTCAATATATGTACTGTACCTACACACAAAATTAACTAATTTTCTCTGAATAGTAATACTTCGTCCACATACTTTTCCTTTATTTTGTTATAGGTACTCTTTTTATAGTGACTACGTAAATAAATAAATAATTTAAGATGTGGAAATCGAACCCACTACTCATATACGCTACCACTGTGTCAAACGTTTTATTTACATTTTTATATCACTGTAAACATGGGTTAATATTACATTGTTTTCAATATCCTCAGAAGTAATAAATAACTTAAAGAATTCTTTTGATGTTTACAATTTACGTGACAATAAGGAGAAATCGATATAGGATTTAAAGTTTATGTGCACATAAAATTAATTAGTTGCGTGTTGAATTACGTAGTGTTTAAGAAAGTTAACTGTTATTCAGTTTTTATGTTGCGGCCGCAATAATGTTTGGGGTGTCGAAATTGTTTTTGTATAGTGCCTACATAACAGCTTTGTCTGCTTTACACGTGTTGTACCTACATCTAGGAAATAGAATCGCGTATTTTTCTAAGATGTCATAGTAAAGAATCAGATTAATAGTTCCGGAGATAACAAACGCGCATGTAAACATACAAACAGATTTTACCTATCTATAATCGTGTAAGGTTACTATAGATCAGATATTCCGTTTTTTACTTGGGTTTATGTTAGATGGACGCCTTTGCAAACGTTAGTCATAAGATGAGAATTTACTAGACTCGTTCTAG
Source organism: Brenthis daphne (assembly GCA_947093115.1). Taxonomy (NCBI): domain Eukaryota; kingdom Metazoa; phylum Arthropoda; class Insecta; order Lepidoptera; family Nymphalidae; genus Brenthis; species Brenthis daphne. The sequence continues at coordinate 1,030,650 of OX352473.1, forward strand.
ATCTTGTATGGTGTGTTCTTATTCGTATGCATCCCTTATTAACGTCCCACTGCTAGGATCCTCCCTTCAATACGAGGAGGATCAGGCCATAGTCCACCACGCCGGCCAAGTGCGGGTTGGCGGACTTCACATGTCCTTATTTAACGATTTTTCTTACTATAATGATGTAAGTCATATTATATCTATACATTTTCTATGGCTTTCGCTGTTATAAATTGTTATAGCATTTAAATAGCATTCCGACGTAAATATCAAACAATTTCATTCATCAAACTGTAAAAGTAAAATTGTCTGAACAATATTTCCGACGTAAAACACTCGTGTTTACCAGTTCAGAGCCAGACGTCTAAAATTAGTTAGAACACGGGTTACGAACTTCCTCACTGTTTATAGATTTTATTACGGCACGTGGGGTGACATGGATGTATACGCCATGTGTTGAACAGAAAGGGATGTTATAAACATTCACCAACACTCTGTACCAACATTCTGTAGGTATGGCTGCCCTAGATTTTTGCCTCAAAGAATATTTATGTTAGGCATTTTTAAGGTATCCGAGGGTCGAAGCGTGTGACCTATTGGCTATTACTAAATCTGTGCTAAGTTTAAAAGACTGTGTTTGAATTGTTGTTAGGTTGGATTTTTTACAAAATATTTGTTACTAGCATTGCTCGCGGCTCCGTCCGCGTTCAAATGATCAAAAACCAGATTCTTAGGTTTTACATATTAATATACCCTTATATTGCAGTTTTTGCATTTTTTTTTCTCAGAAATGAGATATTTTCCCGCGGTAAAAAGTATCCTATATGTTGACCCGGATAACCAGCTATCACCATACCAAATTTCATCAAAATTCCACCAGTGGTTTTTCCATGATGCGGTAACAAACAGACAGACAGACACATAGATAGACATACAGACAGACAGACAAAAATTCTAAAAACTATTTATTCCGCTTCTGTATCGAAAATAATGTCTATTTTAATGAGATTTTCCAAAAAATATTCAATGTACAGATTCGGCTTAGTTAGAATTTTATTATATGTATAGATTATAGTTAAGTTGAGTCGGTAATTTTATCTCTGAACGAATAGTTTTAATGTAACAGCTTATATATGTAATCGAAGAAAGTACCAATCACGTATTTACTACTGTTGGGTGAAGTTTTATCGTCTTCAGTGAACTTTCAAGTGTTGGACCAACTTATACTTTCTCCTGTGTAAACGTTAAGTTTTTATAAATATACGTATTTTTATATATATATATATATATATATATATATATATATATATATATATATATAAACTTTTTTTAGTATTGATAAATAGTTGCAAGTCGAGTTTATACGACTAACTGTTCAAGTAAGACAGATACCTAAAGTGGTCTAAATATTTTCTAAATGATTTTAATTCGATAAATCATATTTGTACCATTTTCACTTAAGTAAAAAGCCTAATGATTGATGATTTTGTAGTTATTCATTAATTTATGATAATTTAATACAAATACAAAAAATATTTATTATAAACACGACAAAAATATCACTAACACCTCTAGGTAAATTTCTAAGAAATTAATTAAATTCTAAGAAATCTATTGTTAACCGACACGCCGGTGTGTCCGCGGTCGTGGAGGGATTAAAGCATGTTTTGTACGATTAGATTTTATGCTATATGTTCGTATATCCTACGAATATCATAAATATGAGTTAGGTAGTAGTGGTTTTTGTTAATAAACTATGCTTTGAGGGCGATGTAATATCTTAAAGGAAAACTTCTACTCTTAGGATTTTTACTGTATTATTATTTTTTATTGTTATTTTTTATAGAATTTTTATCTCGTAACAGTAAATCTATTTCTGGATCCGGGAGAAGCCGCATCCTACAACTATTAGGGTGTTCAAGGAAGAAACCCCATAAAATTCTGTTCAACGGATAGGTAAAGTTTCAAGTTACGACCGCGTCTTTAATGCCCCAAATTGTCTTCACCATAAGTTGCTTTCTAAAATTTATTGTTGTATCAGTTTTTGTAAACTTGAAAAAAGTATTTTATAATGAAATTATCTTGCTATCATCATACTAAATTTCATCAAAAACTGTCCAGTGGTTTTCTCGCGATGCGTTTCCAGACAGACAACAATTTTAAAAACTATAGATTCGGCCTCTGTATTGATAATAATGATTATTTCAATAAGATTTTATATAAAAAAATATTTAATGTCGAGATTCGACTCAAAATTTTATTATATTGATAAATTTTGGTTCCCCTCATATCGAATGTTTTATATATAACAAACATGAAAAAAGAAGATAAGAATATTTACTCTTAAATTATTATAGAATTATTTTTCCTTGTAACAACTCTCCGGACTAGAAGTCGTTCAGATCGAAAATTAAAATGAATCTTACAAATCCATCCATTTGTTTTCTTATGCTATTAGAGCATATATACTTTATAAAAAAATATTAACATAATTGTATGGTTGCGGAGGTTCTTAAGTGATTTGCTGACATGAACCAATTCGATTACATTAGAACTATACCTACATAATAATTATTCACAATTATCATACAATATACATTAAAAACCTTTTAATCCAATTACAACTTACCTACTAGCTTTACCAATACACCAAGGTTATAATACATATATTAAATAAATAAAAAGCAAACGTAATATAACTAACTTTATTATAAACAAATCTAGCCTAAGAAATTTATTTTTTCCTCAGAAATTTTCTAATATTTTGCTGTAGCATTTTTTTTTAACGTTGGGAAATGCATTTACGCACGAGGTGTGGGACTCACCGGCGTAATAAAGCCAGTACTACCCACTAAAACCCAACAAAACCTTCCCCCGTCTTAATGGGGCGTCGCAGGATCGCTTACGCATTCAACTACGACGCCCCGACGGCAAGTCTGCCGAAGCAGACCACCACTACCATGGGGTTGCTAAAAGGTCCACTCTGCTATCAGAGAAGTACCAGGAGCAACCCACATGGTACACCGCCCACCGAAGAGGGCCACCTCCCACCGCCCACCGTGGGTCAATTGGGCCACCTCCCTGTGCGTTTCTTGGCTTCGCGCCCGGTTGGGTTGCCGGGCACTACTGAGCCCCCCCACCACGACAACGCACGTTGGGGGGTTACTGTAGCATTACCTACTTTAGTAATAATCTTAAATATAGAGGTAATAAAATAAAGGCTTGGTCCAACCATGTATTAAACAGATCATATAGCTAATTTCAATTCTTGAATGCTTATTTCTCGACTAAATTGAATGGGATCTTTAATGTTATTAATTTAATTTTAGTTGTAAAAGCTTGTAGCGTATAATAATTATTATTATACAATATTAACATAATAATAATATTATATAATATAAAATAATTTAAATTTCAAATCATAAGTTTTCGAACGTCACTTTATTTATGTTGTTTATAATCTGTACAAATCTGTACTGTTTCCGCCATCATGGCAACACTAAGTATCTCCTGGCCGTCGCTAAGACGCTCGCATACCAATATATATTTTATATTACCTTGTAACAATCCATGTGCAAATTACAATAAGCTAGTGTTCCTGACAGTTACAAAATCAAGTTTTTCATTTGTCTCCAAATGCGACAAGCTCAACATTTTTAGACACGTAACTAAGCTATGAGAAACGGTCTGTGCAAGTGTTTCGTGCTCTCGATGTGATGTCAGCACCAGTTGAATGTTCTATCTACCTTGAGACCTGACATGTTTAACTATAATGATAGCTATACTTAATTGTCGTGTTTACAGCACTCAGACTTATTATACGTAAAAAGAACAAGGCGTTAATTGTGTAAAATATATGAACGTTCATTTTTCTGCGAAACTAAACGATACGTATACCGATGTTGTTATTTTATTAATACTATGTTTTGAATTGTATTTATGAAGAGAATCACTGCAAACATTGACACTGAGAGCCCTCCACTATGCTTGTGTACAATGAAATGCCAGATTTAATTGTCCATTTAAATTTTTCCTTTTTTTTCTCGTCTCTTGTTGTTGGTTTGTTTGTAGTAGATACCTTTTTTTACCTTTTTTCATAGACTTTATTGTGAATTGTAACAGCATCAAAATTCATACAATATAATGCATTCGAACGACGAACTTAGAAAATTGTTAATGTAAGTTACCATAAAAGTAAAATGTGTCATAGTACCTAAAATCTCACATTTCACTCAAGTCCGCTGAGCAATTTTAAGTATCGAACACATGCGCTCATACATATGTGCGCACACACACGCACACAAAGTTTCATATTTATAGTATTCGTGTGATATGTTAGGTACATATCACACGAATAATATAAATATGTATATATTATTTTATCACTAGCATTGCCCGCGGCTCCGCCCGCGTTCAGATGATCAAAAATCAAATAAAATAGCGCTATTGTTACTTTTTTCAAGATAAGCTGTTTTTAATAGTTTTTGCCTTGTTTACTAAGTTACTTTGCTAAAATATATATAGTATCATCGTGGTTTTGTTCTAACCAGTTTTTGTATATTTTCTCAGAAATGAGATACTTTCCGGCACTAAAAAGTATCCTGTATGTATGTTGACCCGGATAACCAGATATGACCATACCATATTTCATCAAAATCCCTCAAGTACTTTTTCTGTGATGACAGACAGACAGACAAAAATTCTAAAAACTATAGATTCGGCCTCTGTATCGATAATAAAGTCTATTTCAATAAGATTTTCCAATAAATATTTAATGAACAGATTCGACTTAGAATTTTATTATATGTATAGATGATATTTCTGTTATGTTTCGTTATTCGTAGGTACAAAAGATTGTTGCTTTAGAATGAGCGATATTAACATTCAGAATAATTACGTACATAGCATCGGTTTATCACAATCGAGTGAGAGGTGTGGTATAATGGCAAGGTCAATGAGTTGCTTGAATAATGCCTATGTTGTATTGTGAGCGATGAATATGCTATACGGATAATTAAAATATCTTTTATCCTTTTGATATAGTAATTTGGTTAGTGACTGGAATTCATTTCTCATATATTTTAATTATATTGAACATAATTTTTAAGTATATTGCCTCGATCTATCTGACTGTCTGTTCATGCTGTGGGAAGAAAATAAAACCTCAGTAAGAACACGGAGTTGGCAAGTTGGTGGTGCCGTGCCGAGGCACAGCATGTAAAACCGTTGATCCTGCCACTAAACTCATACCGGTCATATTATCGTTCCACCGGACTTTGGGCGGGCAATAGAGTATGTGAAGAGAAGGAGTTACCGACCAGTGGGGCGGGCGTCCCTAGGGGAGCGTAGAGAGAGTTTATTTTCTATGGCTTAAAATTAAAATAAATAGAAATCGTTAAAATAATATGAGTTTTATTTATAGTACAGGGAGGCTTGACAGAAAAAAGGTTGGGAAGCCCTGGTATAGAGTGTCCGCTTTGTGCACTATCATATTTCCTACGCACATAGCTAGTCTAGTTTAGATTTGCAGCCGTTATCAAAATCAGCCAAGATGAAGTTATATATAGCAAAACTTAATATGTACTACATCTGGTTAACAATAGAAATAATTTCATAATTAAAAAAATGATTTAAAAGAGCAAATCATAAATAAACTTGATAAGTTTTTTTTAATTAGCTGTTATAATTCATCTTTGTATAGCTTAATATTATAGCTTCTTAAGAGTGAAGCACGTGCGTCGATTGGGGGAGACAAAAATAAACTCGATTGTCTTCCGTATTTTACACGACGGTGATTCATAATGAATAAATTCCGAAATGAAACTTCGGACGTGCGTACGATGTGTTTTGTTTATTTGAGATTTTGCAATTATTAATAAATCTATACATACTTATAATAAAATTGTAACTAAGCCGAATCTGTACATTAAATATTTTTTGGAAAATCTCATTGAAATAGACATTATTATCGACACAGAGGCCGAATCTATAGTTTTTAGAATTTTTGTATGTCTGTCTGTCTGTCTGTCTGTCTGTTACCGCATCACAGAAAAACCAGTGGAGGGATTTTGGTGAAATTCGGTATGGTGAGAGCTGGTTATCCAGGTCAACATATATGATACTTTTTACCGCGGAAAAATATCTCATTTCTGAGAAAAAATGCAAAAACTGCATTGTAAGAGTATAGTAATATGTAAAACATAAGAATTTTGCTTTTTGGTCATCTAAACGCGGGCGGAGCCGCGGGCAATGCTAGTAATGAATAAATTCCGAAATGAAACTTCGAACGTGCGTACGATATGATTTGTTTATTTGAGATTTGTCACTTATTAATAAATATATATTAAAATACTAAAAATGTATTCGTAAACACAAATTAGCGATCGGCGTTTTAGGTTTTTTTTTTCAATATAATATATGTATGTAGGTGTGTAAAATCATTGATTAAAATTCTAAAAAAACTTGAATCTGTACTTACATCTGTTTTGTAATGTACCTAATTATTTTTGCGTATTGTTACAAAATATAGACCCCAAAACATCTTGCCCTTGAAATTTTTGTCTGTTTGTCTCTGTCTATCACGTAAAATACTGATCGGATATTAACTAAATGTTTAATCAAAATATATTTTCGAAATCGAGTAGAGTTTTGGTTATTAGAGATCAGTGTTGGTTTGGAGACAGAGATCGATATCTCACTTTACCATCTATCTACCAAAAGCTGAAATACTTATATTACGAACGCGAAGTGTGGATGGATGGATGTTTCTTAGATAGGTACTCACTCTTTCACGCAAAAACTACTGAACGGATTTTGATGAAACTTTGCTGTAATATAGCTCATACATCAGAGTAACACATATATTTTTAGAGACATATAATTGCACTAAGCGTGCAGAGCCGCAGCCACGGTATAACGCTAGTATATATAAATTACTGTACAAAAAATCTTCAACTTTTAGTCTTTATCTTTGAATTTTAAGTCGTATATTATAAAGTATCAAGTCGAATTTACTTACAATATTTTATAGCTACCTATTCACACAGTATCAAGTATCATAATTAAAAAATTACGTCAGTTTAAAGTTATTTAACCTGTCGTTCTTGAACAAGTTGTTTGTTATATACTCATTTTAGATGACATAGATATTTATTTTTATTTTATGTTTGCTTCCATAATATAAATACGCTAGAGCTAAATTTTAAACAATTTTAATTTAAAATCAGTCGAAAGCTGAGTCATTCATGCTTCTGTTGTCTCCTTTCCTAACGCAAAATAAGTACCTGTTTATAATTAATGTATACATAATAAATATATTTGTTTCACGCGGAAATTGAACCTATTTCCTACCGTATTCAATTAACTATACAAAAACGTATTAGTCTTGCAATAACAAGCTAATTTCAATAGTAGATTTTAATTTAGTAACTTAATCGTAAACCTATATTTATATTTTATAGTTATACTAGCATTGCCCGCGGCTCCGCCCGCGTTCAGATGACCAAAAACCAAATTCTTAGGTTTTACATATTAGTATACTCTTACAATTCAGTTTTTGTATTTTTTCTCAGAAACGAGATATTTTCCCGCGGTAAAAAGTATCCTATATGTTGACCCGGATAACCAGCTATCATCATACTAAATTTCATCATAACCTGTCCAGTGGTTTTCTCGTGTATGCGGTAACAGACAGACAGACAAAAATTTTAAAAACTATAGATTCGGACTTTGCATCGATAATAATGTCTATTTCAATTAGATTTTCCAAAAAATATTTAATGTACAGATTCCACTTAGTTTGAATGTTATTATATGTATACACTAGTTATTTGTTAAAAAAAATTAAAGCACTTTCAATACACAGCTATATTCCAAAGGTTATAAAAGTAATTACACCTATAGAAGCGATTTACTAGCGTAGATTATTTGATTAATGGACCTTATCTATTGCTATTTAATATTTTGATTGTAAATAATGCTATTGGAAGTAAAATATGAGCAGGTAACGTGCTTGCTTGAGAAATAACGTACAGCGGCTTCAAATTCCGGGTCTGGTATATTTGATATTCATATATGAATATGAAACCTGCACGTCTGAAAGAATCTAGCAAGTCTCGAAAGACGTGGTGGACTATGGCTTGATCCTCTCGTACTGAAAGGCAAAATATATAAAGAAATATCATTTAGAAAAACTGTAAAAAGTGTTTTAGTAAGAATACTAACGAGAAAATTTAAAATCCAATCCATGGACCATCTCCATACAAGGCAGTGGCTTGCGGTCAATATAATCGTTTAAATAATAAATACGGCCTTTTAAAGTTAATAACAGCTTGAAATGCTCTCTAAAGGGTCTTTGTGATGCCAGCATAAAATCTCACATTAGACGGACTTATCTCTACCAGACTTAACTGGCATTGTTCGACTGTTATCGCATTTACCCTTGATTTAGTTTAAATTGCACTATTTTATGGTAAGCCATTGACTGTATATACATTTATAGAATAACTAGCATTGCCCGCGGCTACGCCCGCGTTAAGATGACCAAGAACTAAATTCTTAGTTTTTACATATTAGTATACTCTTACATTGCAGCTTTTGTATTTTTTATCAGAAATGAGACATTTTCCTGAGGTAAAAAGTATTCTATATTTTGACCCGGATAGCCAGCTATTACTATACCAAATTTCATCAAAATCCCTCCAGTGGTTTTCCGTGATGCGGTAACAGACAGACAAAAATTCTAAAAACTATAGATTCGGCCTCTGTATCGATAATAATGTTTATTTCAATAAGATTTTCCAAAAAATATTTAATGTACAGATTCGGTTTGGTTACAATTTTATTATATGTATAGATATAAACACTTATGATTGGAGTACAAACATTCGTGCTCATCACACAATGAATGCCCCCAGCGGGACTCGAACCCGCGACCGCTAGCACAGCAAGTAGGGTCACTACACACTGAGCCAAACGTGTCGTCTGTCATAAAGGCTTCATGCGCAGTAGTTCTTAAAAAGCTCTTTACATTTGTAAATGAAAATCTTTGTTTTTCCACACTGAAGGCTCTCTACTAAAGGGTTATTCAGAACTCATTTTACCGTCTCTATAGTCTCTTACAAAGGGTCTACTCAGTTCCTTGGCGCCGACGAAAATTGTAACAAAGGCCAGACATAACAGCTGTTAGGCACGTACTTTTTAATACCTAGCCCTTGCAATTAATAAAAGCAAGCTTAAGCAAATGCCATAAAGTCCATATTTCTGTACATTTTGCTTAAATGAAAGAGTGTAATATATTTACAACTTTATTACATTGTAATAGAGTTCTATTTGTTATAGCTTTACGTAAAAGGTAATTGTTGCCATAGCAAATGTCACCGCAGTTTTGTTCCAGGAAGATATCATTGATGGGCTCGAGACAGTCTGGGGTGCATTAAAAGGTCTCATTTTGTTCAAACAATTTTGACCCCTGCTTGTATCAAATTAAAGATAGTTTTCGTACAGCTTTGACTTTGCGTACGTGAGTACAGTAATTTACGTGAATAATAAACATTTAAATATGCAAGGCAATATAGATTTAATGCTGTATAGCTATAGCTATTAAAATCGTAAAATTATGTTTTGTGTTTACATACTAGTTGGTCTGTGTTTTTGTTTTAACATAGTAGTTATGTAGTTAGTTGTACGCAATTGTCTATGATTCATTAAATACGCATAACGCATTTAAAGCAATGGGACTAACGGAGTAAAGACAATGAACGCCCGAATTTATCTTAATAAGTTAGATGATTTTTTTTATCTTTTTCCTCGCTTGATTTTACTTTCTTTGAATGGAAATTAAATAGATTTAGTTAATATGATTTCAGAAAATATGTACTTATATGTAGTTACTAGCACCGCTCGCGTTGAGAAGACCAAAAACCAAATTCTTAGGTTTTACATATTAGTTTACTCTTACATTGCAGTTTTTGTATTTTTTGTCAGAAATGAGACATTTTTCCGCAGTAGAAAGTATCCTATATGTTGACCCGGATAACTAACTATCACCATACCAAATTTTATCAAAATCCCTCCAGTGGTTTTCCTGTGATGCGGTAACAGACAGACAGACAGCCAAAAAATTCTAAAAACTATACATTCGGCCTCTGTATCGACAATAAAGTCTATTTCAATAAGATTTTCCAAAAAATCTTTAATGTACAGATTCGGCTTAGTTACAATTTTATTATATGTATAGATTACATATTAACAAGCAAATTACCCCAGCTTCGCTCGGGTCCCTAGACACTTTAATATTTTTGAGCGGGTCCCTAATTCTTTTTTAAAAATAAATGTGCCTTAAGTTACTCCTTATAACACCCGCTGTCTGCTAGTGAAAGTGCCGTCAAAACATTCCAGCCGTTTCAGAGTTTAGCCGGAACAAACAGACAAACATTTTAAAAATTGTGTTTTTATTATAAGTGCCGACTGTATATAATTTCATATGCATTTAGTAAAAAGCTGTTATTTTGATATTACAAATATACATTTCAAATTTATTTATCTGTATATATAATAAATAGCCTTGCTTTTGAAATTGGTTAAAATATTCGACATGCTATGATTTAATTAACTGATAGCATCATATACATATATATTTATATGTATCGAAATAACACACAAGAGATACTGTTATTTTCCATATAAACTAAAACAATGCACAATTTCGCAATCAAAATACCAAATTCACGAAGATGACAATAACGTAACATTAGTCATGTAAATACGCGTTTTCGAAGCATGGACGTTACATGCATAATGTATTGCGAATGCTGCGTGTGCGCATCTCATTATATAGTTTTTGTTGAGCTTTTACGCTTGACGCTATGAATATTGAAGCTTGAGTGGGTAAGAATTGCAATACGAGAGGGTATATTTGAAAGAAATGAGATTGTTGAAACGTGAATAGATATGTACCTTATATCTACCTACATCGTCCAGATAGGTAGGACATGAAATAGAGCCTTTATACAGTACCAGCATTGCCCGCGGCTCCGCCCGCGTTCAGATGACCAAAAACCAAATTGTTAGGCTTAACATATTAGTATATATATATTTTTGTATTTTTTTCTCAGAAATGAGACATTTTCCTACGGTAAAAAGTATCCTATATGTTGACCCGGATAACCAGCTACCATCATACCAAATTTCATCAAAATCCCTCCAGTGGTTTTTCTGTGATGCGGTGACAGACAGATAGACAAAAATTCTAAAATCAAGTCAATCTATTGACCAATACAAATTTATCGCACAGTATGGATACAACATGTTGAATTTTTATTAAAGGCATTATATGTAATTTGATTATTTTTCGAGTTACTTTCTATATTTCTATCATCTTTGTACTTATTATATAAAGTACATGTCTAGTTATAAAAGGACAGAATGAGCTGATCTCAACGTGCGATTGATTTATAGTAAAAAATAATTGCGAGGAAGTTGGCAGACGGCGGTGATAATTTCTTGAAATGAACCGCCCAAGAGATGATGACACTCTCAAGTCAAAGGCGATGTGATTGCTTGCTTCAGTAAAAATAATTATTATACACCTAGTTTTTATTAATCGTAAATGTAGGTACTTGCACTTGAATGTTATAACAAACTAGCGACTCACCCTCGCTTTGCTCGGGTTCGTCCCTACTTACGTTTTAACGCTTAGTATCGATTTCTCAAATATGAGATATTTTACCGCTGTAAAAAGTATCCTATATGTTGATCCGGATAACCAGCTATCACCATAACAAATTTCATCAAAATACCTCCAGTGGTTTTTCCGTGATGCGGTAACAGACAGACAGATAGACAATAATTCTAAAAACTATAGATTCGGCCTCTGTATCGATAATAATGTCTATTTCAATAAAACTTTCCAAACAATATTTAATGTACAGATTCGGCTTAGTTACAATTTTATTATATGTATAGATAATCGCATATTTTTTATTTTTTATTCATTGTTTACGTCATGGGATGGTATAGTAAAAATATAGATACGGTTGAAAATGTTTCATTTTTTTTAATATGTAAATTATAATGAATTCAAGCTGTACGAAACGTTTTCTCTTGTCAACAGTAGGTATGTGTACTACTTACACGAATGTCAATAATGAGAATCTGTTGACATAACTTATGACGTCACGTTCTGTTCAAAAGAATGGTGTGGTGTTTCACATTACTTTGTTCGTAAACTTTCTGCGTGTTTGTTGCACTTTTTATATATAACTTGATACAATTAAAGGAGAATTAACATATATTTAAACCAAATATATACGGTCTTAGTTTTTAAACATTTGTATGTGAATAATAGGTAAGCTTTATAAACATACTAGCGACTCACCCTTGCTCCGCTCGGTTTAGTCTCTAGGCACGTTTTAACGGTAAGTATAGATTTCTTAGAGACGAAATATTTTCCCGCAGTAAAAAGTATCCTAAATGTTAACACGGATACACAGCTATCATCATACCATGTCCAGTAGTTTTCTCGTGATGCGTTCTCAGACAGACAGATAGATAAAAATTCTAAAAACTATAGATTCGGCCTCTGTATCGATATTAATGACTATTTCAATAAGATTTTCCAAAAAAATATTCAACGTACAGATTTAACTCAGAATTTTATTATATTATGTATACATAGATGTACAAAAGTACGTGGTGCCCATGATGATTATTATTTTATCGATATTTAATAATTTATACCTTGTCCAGTCGTCTCTTTCCTTGCACCACACGTCGTAATAAAACACATTGCATAAAAATCGACTATGGTAACTGTTCGCTCCCAATTCCAAACAATAGTTCGAAGGATTTTTTTATGACATTGCAAACGTATTTAGACTTAGCTATGCTGCTGACCTTTTCGATAATTTTCTTGGAAATTACACTGCATTACTTGTAATAGAAGTAAATTGGGTTTAATAGTTATTGAAGTAAAAGTAAATCGTTTTAGCATAAAACAACTGTTCTCTTTGGTTTAATATTTGGTTTTTTTCTATACTAATAGTATAGAGGTAAAATTTGTAAATTTTTTAAATCTGATAAAAATGTGCTTAGGAAATCGTAATAATTTTAATTGAAGTCTCAAAAAATTGCCTATAGCTTGGCTACAATGTAGCTTTCAAATCTATCAGCTATCTCATTATCATATTTTAAAATCTCATTAAAATAATTATAAAAATAAGATCTCAGTTCAACGCTGTTGAAAGTGATGAAAAAATATACCTACATTTCATTCTGCCACAGTAGATAATTTATTTTGTTCACGATCAAGTTCAATGTCAGTCGACGTAAACTTGGCACACGTAAAGCACTAATTTCTATTAAATCGTACAAAATGACAGTAACTGACAGTTTTCAATTATATTTCTTTGACGCATGTGTCACATCACTACATTCAAAATAACCGGCAAAAAAATTTTTCACGATTTTTTTGAATAAACTGCCAAATGTTAATTAAATTAGAATATAAATATCTGTTAAACGATCGTTATTGATAAATTTTTCTGAGTATTTATTTAAAAGTAAGATCGATAGGACTAATTCTAGTTATCTATTATAATTGTAGCTAATCACAATTTGAGCTCATCGATATATATGTCGCAGGGAAACTGTAAGATACGTTGAATTATTATAAGGCAAATTATAATTTACCTAAAAATGTCCCGTGATATTGTAAGAAAAGGATACTATTGACAATACTCAGTGTAATTATAATCACAAGTGATATTGTAATTTAATGGATCTTAGAATTTCCCTGCGACATATACATATAGGTTTTTCCCATATCCAACGGGGTTGTGGACTATAAGAAAAATATACAAATGTAAATACAAGCCTAAGCTAATGTAAAAATTGTTTCCGTTTTCATTTATTATAAACTAGCGACTCACCCTCGTTCCGGTCAATCTCGTCTCTATACTCGGAATTATAATTCGATTCCACATTTGACATTAGCTTCTGTCATTTTGTAAAATAATGTTAACACATATAATAGTGTAGTGATGAACACAAAAATCGATAAGCAATCGCGATTGATGTTTATGTAATCATAATATTGGTGTGCCAATTAAAGACTAAATTATTGATTTTTATTTAAATAAATACATAATTATTCATAATAATTATTTATTAATTAGTAACCACTGCTTTATTTTATAAAAAGTTAATATTTTTGTTTTTTATATTAAAAACAAAACTTATAATAAAAGAGTCTAGATAGATAGTTTTCTGTATTGGCAACCCGTGCGCGCTCGTGCAGCTATCGCCATTTTGTTTATCTTGTCATTCGGCAGTCGGCTTCATTTTCCCAGTCTGACTGCACGAATATCTTGTTTCATTGCGAATCGATATTTAGTCATTTTGTTGGGTTTTTGCTATGTTGTGTTTGTTGTTTTGTTTATAGTTTTTTGTGAACTTTGAGTGAATCTATTTGTTTTGGTTTTCCATCAAAATGGATCCTCAGCCAAGTACATCACAAAAAGACGTGGATGTTTTCTTGTTCCCAAGAAAAAAGCTTTCACTGTTACTGAAAAAGTAATGATCCGCAACGCCTACAAGTATAATAACATAATAAAACCTTCCAATTGACAGACGTGAGAAATTTATTTGAGGAAGGTATTCAAAAAATTACGGCTACCGAATGTTCTAAATGTGTATCCCATGTTGTCAAAGAAGAGGAAAAAATGAGTAGGCTAGATATGTTAATTGACAATATCACAGACACATATATAATAAACGTTACAGAAAGCAATAGCGATAGCGATGATGGCGACGATTTATAAAATAAAATATTACCATAATACATCTATTTGTTTTATTTCTCATGTTCCTTCATGATCACATTTATTTATTTATTTCACACACAATTATTAAAGAAAATTGTCAGATCCTTAATAAAATTAATCGTCATAACTAAATTATCCGTTCAGAAATATTTAATTTCCTGATATACTTAGTTTCTATTAAAGTAGTAGTTGTTTAGATATACTACTATAAACGTGAGGAATCGATCCGGAAATATTCCATTTATGTATCGAATAATTTCGCAACGTCACTATTTAGTACTTGTCATAACGTCGCAACACTGAAATTGTCAAATCTGGAATCGAATTAAAATTCCGAGTATAGTTAGTTTTAACGTTTAGTATAGATATATCAGAGATGAGACTTCCCGTAATAAAAAGTATCCTAGGTATATGTTGAACCAGATAACCGGCTATCATAATACCAAATTTCATCAAAATCTGTCCAATGGTTTACTCGTTATGCGTTCCCAGACAGACATAGATTCGGCCTCTGGTCGATAATAGTGACTATTTAAATAAGTTTTTCCCAAAAAATATTCAATGTACAGATTCGACTGAGAATTTTATATGTATAGATATAAGATTTTTTTTCAAAAACTAAGTGGTTACAGAACATTAATATAATTATAAGTAAATATGTTTAAATTCCTTCAATTAATTCAACTAACTCTCAGAGGGAGAGAGCATATCAACATGAGAATACTTTCAAATTTTAATAGCCTATATGAATAAAATCGAAAGTATACTTGGCTGTGATGTCACAACAATGAGGTTAACCCGGCTGTATATTTGTTATTGATGTGTTTTATAAAAAAAAAAGTTATAGCTTCGCCCAAACCGTGATATATGCACCTATATTTTACGACACGTTTGGCTCAGTTTGTAGTAACCCTACTTGCTGTGCAGCGGTCGCGGGTTCAAGTCCCGCTGGGGGCATTCATTTGTGTGATGAGCACGAATGTTTGTATTCTAGTCATGGGTGTTTATATTTATAATATGTATGTATTTAAATTTTAAAGTTATATATGTGTAGTGTATCAACTATCTGGTATCCATAACACAAGCCTCGTAGCTTACCATGGAACTAGATGGCGCTGTGTGTTAATGTCCCAACATATATTTATCTATATTTTATTTATATTTATATATTCTCAAATACGATTGCTTTATTTATTCATTTAATTTACTTTTTTTATGATTAGTTTAATATATTTTTTGTTTATATTTAACAAAATGTCCATCTGGTGAGTTGTGTAAGTTAGTACTTTCAACATATGTAATTTTGTTTGACTAGCGTATACATATTTTTAACTACATACCTTTTTAAAAATAATTTTAAATTAAAACTGTGCACGAAACCAATGCAATTTTCTTATACTCATTTATTAAAAAGTAAATGTACAAACCTACAATCTAGCCAGATGAATAGAACTGATCTATTAATAGTAAAAGTTGATATTTTTTCTTGACGGTAGGCTTATCTCAGGTCGATCTCGGTGTCAATTTTAGCGTTCACGCACCGTAAGCATACTAACGAGTGGCTTTCTTGTTATAATTTCACCGTGATTTCACTACGGTTCGGATTTTTATCCAAATGATTAAATTACAAAGTATCAGTTACGTCGCCTACATGTTATAATTAATAAGGGTTTAGGAACTAGATTTTAATCTTGAGCGGTAAGCGCTGTATTTAAAGAGCTTGTTCGTTTAAAAATAGCTACTCTATTTTGTTTATGTTATATTCGAGTGTCTTTTCCATTTAGTAGGTATTAGCACTACCCCCGGCATGAGCCCGGGTTCAAACTTCCGCATGCTACCAAACTTCACAGGATCACCGGCTTGGCTAATCTGAAGATTGCCTGAAAATTTCATCAAAATCGCTCCAGTCGTTTTGAAATCCATTAGGAACATACACACAAACATCGATTTTTATATAAGTATATATAGAGGAAGATTATATTTATTACTGACAGTAAGCCTATGCAATACTCCAGGTCATTGTTTGTATATTAAATTTTATCAAAAACCGTACAGCCGTGCTAGGGTAGAGTAACAAACATATACACATATACAAATTTTCATACTTATTAAAGTAGAGTGAATCTAATTAGGTAATAAGTGCCAACTAGGCTTTGCGCCAAAGGGTCTACCATGAGAAATAGTTTTAATTATTTCATTCAAGCCAGGATATAAGCCTACACGTACCAATTAACGGTTCAAATAAACTTTCGCCAATGTTTCGAGATAATCGATCAACAAACGCTTCGTTTCCGAATTATTATCCCGTTTGACGTTAAACGAGAAAGTAATTTTCTACTACCAGTCCATATAAAGAATAAGCCAGATAGTGCGCTTTGTTCTACATGAAAGTATTAAAGAAAAAAAAAATTAAACGATAATTATAAATATTTCATTACTTAACCAACTTCATAACTAAGTACATTTTCTATCATACCATTATGCCAAACGATGGTCTAATTATAATCTATTTATATAAAAATTATTGGTTGTTCGTAAGTCTCGCTAAAACTCAAGAACTGCTGGACCGATTTGAATAACTCTTTTGTTTTTTTTTTTGTTGCGGATGTGTCAGGGGTGGTTTAAGTGTAAAAAAAATAGGAAAATCCCCAGAAAACAGCTGGAAAATCTAAAAATTTAGAACTATTTATTTTGTGCCTATGTACATATATATATAATATATTATACTAACCTACGTACCTAGAGACAAACCCGAGCGAAACGAGATTAAGTTGCTAGTATTAAATAATAATAGACTCGTAGAGTTATGATTTTGTCATAAAATATACTTAGTTTTTAGTTGAAGATTATGCAAATTTGGAAATATCTCATACGAAAGTCGTCTTGTTACCGAAGTTTTTCAATCAATTATACATATTTAAATTTTGAAACAGTCTGAGTATACGATATACATATACTATATGTAAGTTTTGTGTATGTTTTACGAAAGAACAAGCTTTAGTATTCCTTTTAAATAAAACTATCTTTTCGGATTCTTTCGCGAATTTATTTTGATTTTTGGTTCCCGACGTTTCGAATGCTTTACAGCATCCATGGTCACGGGAGAGACTGAGGTGTTACATGTCTTGAAGGTATAGTTGTTACAGACACTTCTGTTGTTGTTCTGTCCTTTCAGAGTCGGTGGTAACTTCATACTAACATTTAATTTAAATTAAAAAAAATTGAAAATTCGATCGTGCGTGAAAGACTATCTGAGTAAAGTATACCTATTTACTTTGATGGGTTTTTTTAAATAGTTTTTTAGCTTAAAATAAAAATTTATTTGAGTACACTGATTATCACTAAGTAAATGTCACACACACACACATCTCACATCACATCTTTGCAAATTTTTTTTTTAATTTTAATGGAAATTGTGGAATGCACATTGCACTAGTATTAGTATATTCTAACAATAACCATAAAATGGGTCTTTAAATACCATATAAAAAATCTAAGATATTTCTAATCGCAACGTAGCCTGAATAGCAAAATCAAAACAGTACTCACATTATTACATTTATAATAATAGCTTGCTTCCGGATACAAAGTTTCATCCCCATTTTCACCTCCTGCAGGGATGATTTCCGGGATAAAAAGTATCCTATGTCCTTCCCAGGGTCTCAAACTATCTTATTCTTACCAAATTTCATCTAAATCGGTTCAGTAGAACTAAAGATTACCCCCTACAACTTCACAAACTCACAAACTTTACCACTTTATAATATGAGTATAGATGGAACATTTCAATAATGTTAATTAATCCTCCACTGATTAATTTAATCGAAGAAGAACGATAATGCGACGAATGCGACACGAGGTGGTACAACCGGTCCATGGCGAAATGTTCTATCGGGAAGATGGATGCGTTTAGAAATATAAATGTTTGAATTTGTAAGATATTTTCAAGTACAATTAGTAAGAGTTTCTTAAGAGTAATATAAACAGAAGGTTATTGTTAATTATTTTTTTTCAATTAAAGCGTAAAACTCCCCAACGTGCGATCAGTTTGTCGTGGTGCATAGCAGAGTGGACCGTGAGAGCAACCCCATGGTTATGGTCTGCTTCGATAGACCTACGTCGGGGCGTCGTGGTTGAGTGCGTAAGCGATTCATTCAGATAGGAGAGATTCCGTTGGGTTTTAGTGGGTAGTACTAGCTTTGCCGGTGAGTCCCACACCTCTATAACAAAGGAAAAGGAAGCGCGGTTACGAAGCACCGAGCAACGTCAAAAAGCGCAAAAACAACATATAAAGTCTATGTTTGAACATTAAATGTATGAATGCACTCAAGATTTATCTAAAACTAGTATTGCCCGTGGCTCCGCCCGCGTTTAGATGACCAAAAACCAAATTCTTAGGTTTTACATATTAGTATACTCTTACAATGCAGTTTTTGTATTTTTCTCAGAAATAATATATTTTCCCGCGGTAAAAAGTATCCTATATGTTGACCCGGATAACCGGTTATCATCATACCAAATTTCATCAAAATCCCTCCAGTGGTTTTTCCGTGATGCGGTAACAGACAGATAGACAAAAATTCTAAAAACTATAGATTCGGCCTCTGTATCGATAATAATGTGTATTTCAATAAGATTTTCCAAAAAATATTTAATGTACAGATTTGACTTAGTTACAATTTTATTATATGTATAGATAATCCTGGTCGTTTCAATTTAAAATTTACATGTGAACTGATAGTAAATGCCAAAGTTATTAGCTTACTTTCAAGCTTCATATTGTGGTTAATACGCCCTAAATACTTTGCTCTTTTTGATGCATAACTGTATCATTAAACACTTTGTCGGCTATACCGCCGTCCTGGTACTGTTAATTTTGGCGCAGTGTGCTCATAATATCAAATCAAATTAAAATATACTTTATTCAAATAGACTTTTACAAGCACTTTTGAATCGTTCATAAAGTTTTGTGATATGGTAAAGCTCGTATCTCTGATAATAAGGAATGACAGTGCATAAGTGATCTGACCTCAAGGTAGCTTGTTAGTGTTCTGGCATCTCGTGTATCTCGTAGTATTTATACACGTCTTAATAAAGCCACTTTGTTTAGAATTTACACTTAGAAATAAAATTAAAGTTATCCTATTTAATTATGACACCAAGCTCTTGAGTCATAAGTTTGCCTTGTATGTCTGTCCGTCTATATTTTCACCGACGGATAAAGGGATTTCTGCCCGATTTCACCAACGTCACCAAGTTTAAGGGATCCCCTAAGCATGGTTAGGGGGCTGTTAGGGGACAGTTTCTGTTTCACCGACAGTTAGGGGTCACCTAAATGTTAAAAGGCCCCCTAAATTTAGTTGCCCGAAATAAGGGCTTAAAGACGATCGTAAAACGAAATTTAATTTAGGGGCTAGTTCAGGGGACTTTTAAGCTAGGTATCCTATACGTAGGTGGTAGCTTATGGGTTGTTGGTGAAATCGGGCATTAGACGAGCAGAATATATTTTTTAATCCTAAAAACGTGTTCTCTCAATATATACGAGAAACTATACTTTTTAACATATGTATGTAGTAGGTACGTCGTTCATTAAATAATACGGATAATTAAATAAAGATATAAATAAAATATTACATTCACAATTGTTTTATTTATTGGTTTAAGTTACTATGAACATCTGACTATTAATAAAGTGCATAAAAACTATTAGACATGGCATTGGTAGGATGCAGGATGTCTAAAAAAACTTACCTAGAATTCTTGATGACTAGATATAGTACTCTACCAAGTTGTAATTACACTAGCAGCTGTTTGTGCGTTGAAACAAAAATGCATACTTACATATGAAACTGGATTTCTATGATTTTCGAATAAGTGATTTTTTCTCAGCCTTTGCAGTATAATCTTTGTATTAATTCTTGATCTTTTTACATATTTGTTTAATTAACTATTATTTATAGAAATGTCTATAAAATCTGTATATAAAAATTTATGTGCGTATGTATTTTCTCTATGGACTTCGAAATGGCTGGAGCGATTTTGATGAAATTTTAGTTACCGATCGGAGTTTAAACGCGGGTAAAGCCGTGAGTAGTGCTAGTATTTAAAAAGAATCTGTACCTACTATGAGATATACACATAGGTATATATACACTCTACAAGTCCAACAGTTTTAAGTATAAAAAGTACCTGTCGCTAAATACAAGAAAAATGGCTATAAAACTGGACTTATCTGCCAATTCATTTAATTTGATACATCATACTAATTTTATACGAAAAAATTGTGTATTCAATCCAATGCTATTTATTATATTGCGTAGCAGATCGACAAAGTAACAGATTTATATATATTTTTTGTGTTCATATATGTATATAAGGCGAAATGTCTTTTGCGATAAAATTAAAATTAATGAATTGAATAAAAATGTCGAATTTAATAAACATCAAAATATATAACACATCGAAAAAATATTTTTTTTGTCCCTTCACCGAATGTAACGGAGCTGAGCATATCTGCATTTTTTTAATTTTTTGTAGGTTATTCATTAAGTACCGTTTATATATTTTTAATTATAAAATATTAGAGCCGTAGGCAGAGAAAATGTAGATAAATATCCGTTATGTTATAGTATAGTATTGTAATTTTATAGTAGACTAGCATTGCCCGCGGCTCCGCCCGCGTTCAGATGACCAAAAACCAATTTTTTAGGTTTTACATATTAGTATACTCATTACAGTTATATTACAGTTTTTGTATTTTTTCTAAGAAATGAGATATTTTCCCGCGGTAAAAATTATCCTATATGTTGACTCGAATAACCAGCTGTCATCATACCAAATTTCATCAAAATCTGTCCAGTGGTTTTCTCGTGATGCGGTCAGAGACAGACAGATAGACAAAAATTCTAAAAACTATAGATTCATACTCAGTATCGATAATAATGTCTATTTCAATTAGATTTTCCAAAAAATATTTAATGTACAGATTCGACTTAGTTACAATTTTATTATATGTATAGGTATAGTAAATACTCATATTGTGGGCTCGTCTTCAAGGAGGTGGACTAAAAGGGTAACGATATGGATAAGCCCACGAGGCAAAAGGAACAAGAGACGACTATACAGTCTATGTGGAGATGAGATTAGACAGACGGCTAGTCCCAACTGGGTTCAAACAGTTGAATCTTGATAGATTGGCTATCTTTTGAGGAGACCTTCATCTGTGGCCGTTCTTGGAGAATAATAGATTTTTAACACTTTTTTTTAATCTTTCTTAACGTAACTATTAAAATACTAACATCTAGGTATAAATTATAATTGTATTAACATACTTGAATGCCAAAAATGCTAGGCTTTTTTATTTAATTTTTCATCAAAATATTCACAGAAAAAGTGATGCACAACAACACGTTATATCAATCATTATCATCATCATCCCCATTCCAGTACGATAGAATGTGGATGATGATGATGATAATGAAGTTTTTATCATTAATCAGTAAAGAATATTAATGAAAAAAAACTTCGATCTAATGTTGCGAAAAGTACAATCTACATTCAAATATAAAATATTGTCTACCATAACAATATTGTTATTTCCATATTAAACTATTTTTTATCTACACACATACAAACTTTCGCATTTATTCCTAAACCTATAAGTAATCATACGAAATTAAATACATACGTTCAATCAAAAATCGGTCGACACTCATTCGATATTTTGCGTGTCGACACCGTTCTCAATTTCACTCGATACTATTGCTCCCGAATTCACAAGCGCCACTAACACAAATTGGTGCCAATGTTGGTCCCCATATAATGTACGCCAAAAACAGATGTCAATTATAAACAAATATGAATAATTCCTTATACGATACTAGCATTGCCCGCGGCTCTGCACGCGTTCAGATGGGCAAAAACCAAATTGTTAGGTTTTACATATTAGTATACTCTTACAATGCAGTTTTTGTATTTTTTCTCAGAAATGAGATATTTTCTCGCGATAAAAAGTATCTTATATGTTGACCCGGCTAAGCAGCTATCACCATACCAAATTTCATCAAAATCCCTCCAGTGGTTTTTCTGTGATGCGGTAACAGACAGACAGACAGACAAAATTTCTAAAAACTATATATTGGGTCTCTGTATTGATAATAATGTCTATTTCAAAAAGATTTTCCAAAAAATATTTAATGTACAGATTCGACTTACTGAGAATTTAATTATATGTATAGATTTTATATATTAAATAGTATGATTAAATGGACAAACAGATTTTTTTAGTTTCATATATGTTTGTAGATTTGATTTTAGGTAAATTGTTTCTAAATCATTGTTGGACATTGGTACCATATGTTGAACTCGAACCAGCGTAATAGTGTGTCGTGCCAAACTCGCATAACTCTGGAATTCGACTAACTGTTACTTGTATCAGTCATACACTCTCAATTAATAGAATTCACTTCGTTTATGTGACGTACTGCCACATTGCTAGCGAGTTTTGTTATATTTAAAAAAAAACTGTGATAAATAAATAAAATTAATATTATTTTTATGAAAATATATAATAAATACATTATTTAAAAAAACATTTTATTTTGCCACGAAGCAATTTCAACATGAATTCCTCGTTATGTCAACAAAATAAAAAAAAGATACTTTAAAATTGAGAAATTGGTTAAAAATAAATGAGTTTTTATATAATCTATTTGAACTAGATTTTTGAGATTCAATGTATTTATTAAGAAAAAAATGAAAATCCACTTACAATAGGCGTAACATACACAAAAAATACAGACAAATGCATACATAGGTGTTCTTCCACCTTTCAACTGTCAATAGAAAATGAAATAATATGAAACTATTAAAATAGAAATATATATTAGCTTTAAATTTTTATATCAATCTTCAAACGATATATCCCCGCCATCGCTTATTCTTTCACTAACAATAAGACCACACATTCGCACAACCAGGCCGGTGTGTCATTCGTGTTGTACAATTCGTCGCGCGGATCGACCCAGTGCGGCGCGTGCGCACATCCATTTACTTTTTATTGTACCTCGTTTGTGCTAAACGATATCAGACAATTAACAGACAAAATCATTCGATTTCGCAAAAACTTGATCTCTAACCACCCATAGAGTTATGGCTTCTGTATATGATTTGCTTCAGTATTTGGTAAAAAAATCTTCAGTAACTACTAATACATTTCAATGATCTTTAATTATGTATTAGTTATGGATTCTTTATCAAAAATATGCATATTATCCATATATTAAAATATTAACTATGCCAATATCCACCTCCACCGCTATTTTGAGTTCCAATATAAACTAATATTTCACCTAATTCGCTCTTTAGTGTTCCATACTATATCACAACATACATACATAGGTAGTGTCCAAACTCCAAACCAACCCAATGTTATATAGGGTCACATATTTGAATCATCAGAGAATTATCTAAAAGCTGTTATTTAACTTCCTTAAAACTTATTAAATAAAACTATCTTTTCGGATTTTTTGTTCCCGATTTTTGGTTCCCGACGTTTCGAATGCTTTACAGCATTTATGGTCACGGGAGAGACTGAGGTGTTAGATGTCTCGAAGGTACTATAGTTGTTACAGACAGCCTACCAACAAATAACAAAATGAAAATTGCACCAATTACCTTACAATATTTTTATAAGTTTAAATATTTTTATACTTTTAATTAGTTTTATAATTGAATATGAAAAAAATATTTATTTAATTTTTGCTAAGCTATTTTTAAAATGTCAAATATTCGTGATGTTCTCCTAGCCGATTCCGGCCACGGCGGCCAATCTCAATGAGATTAGCCAACTGCGCAGGAGATATTATAGTGCTCAAGTGTACGCGCAGACACAAGTGCACTCTCTATTCCTATCACTCTCATACTCCGGTGGGACGACTGCTCGACACGACCGGTGAGAGTTAATCAATAACTAAACTTGGCCCGACCCGGGACTCGAACCCAGGACCTCCGGGTGCGCAGCCGTACATGCTAGCCACTACACCACCGAGGCAGTTAAGTTAAAGTAAACTTGGTAAAATAAGTTATCAATGATCATAATTTTGAATAACCAATCTAATTATCACGTCATTAATCAATTCCGGTTAAAAATCAATAAAAATGTGGGTACATTATAAAATAATTAAGTAATTACAACTTTGGTATTTCTGCCATATTAGACACAGTAACCCATGGTCAGGAGGGCAAGTCCACATTCCCACGTCACCTATACTCATTACGTCGTTGGCACAGGCATGTTTTTATACACTACGTAAGTGGTTTGTTGCATTCGGAACGCATCTGCTAGTTTGTGGGACTCGCGGAGATGTGCCACTTCTTTATTGACCCAAACCTTGTCTTATTAGAATATGTTTGTAGGTACGTTTAGACGTTTTATATGATGATATAATGGGCTTTACTTGCGAATTTTTTTCATTTTAAATAAAACTATCTTTTCGGTTTTTTTAGCAAATTTATTTTGGTTTTTGGTCCCCGACGTTTCGAATGCCTTACAGCAATCATGGTCACGGGACAGACTTAAGGTTTTAGATGTCTCAAAGGCGTTATAATATAGTTGTTACAGATAGACTACCCACAAAATAATAAAATGAATTCAAAAAATTAAATAAAAATGGCACCAAAGTATCTTCTTTGTTAATTTTAATTTCAAACATTGCTATAAAGCATTCGAAACGTCGGGAACCAAAGATCAAAATAAATCCGCGAAAAATCCAAAAAGATAGTTTTATTTAAAATGTCAAATATTCGCGTCAATCTAAAGAAAATTTTTTATTTTTATAGCAAAGGTACAGGCAAAGTGGTTAATTGTTTGAACAATCTTGGGTTTTATACATCTTACTTTTACTTGTAGTCAATCTTCAGGTCATCAATTTGTCATACATTCACTGCAATCTACTGCTATCTTAACTTTACCGTAATAACTAAAGATTAAATAATTTCTTTTTTATTAAGAGGTACAACTGTACGACATGTAATCATTCCTCCGAATCTATATACTAGTATTGCCCGCGGCTTCGCCCGCGTTAAGATGACCAAAAACCAAATTCTTAGGTTTTACATATTAGTATACATTGCAGTTTTTGTATTTTTTCTCAGAAATGAGATATTTTCCCGCGGTAAAAAGTATCCTATATGTTGACCCGGATAACCAGCAATCACCAGCCCAAATTTCATCAAAATCCCTCCAGTGGTTTTTCTATGATGCGGTAACAGACAGACAAAAATTCTAAAAACTATAGATTCGGCCTCTGTATCGATAATAATGTCTATTTCAATAAGATTTTCCAAAAAATATTTAATGTACAGATTCGGCTTAGTTACAATTTTATTATATGCATAGATATATTTTCATTTTGCGATTACATAATTGCCGAAGTTATCGCGTAATATACACAAAAATCATACTCAAATTGATTATCTAACTCGTTATTGTTCGATCACAAATGTCCAGTTTATAAATACACCACGTAACAACATTTAAATACAGGCGTATTGAGCACCTTCTTTTTTGATATTGGTTAAAGCCATTACGTTTAATTACATCCCATTAAGTTGCATTTCGCTAAAATATTCACAGCTTCATTTATAGTAATCGTTCTATTAATCTTCTCGACCATCTCCATTTATATGGAAGCCTGAAAGTATAAACTTGGAATGTGACTGAAAATGATGACGTCATCCATCACAGTTAACTAAGTCATTTGTAAGGCATCATTGCAAATACATTCGTTTCCTTCCATCAATATGACAGGAAAAAATAAAATAGACTTCATGTGTAAGAGGTATCTTTATTGCTTATCGTCTGGCGTCAAAGGAAAAGTTGTAAACCTATCAGTTTTGTATTAAAAAGTAATTATATCTATACACTAGCATTGCCCGCGGCTCCGCCCGCGTTCAGATGACCAAAAACCAAATTCTTAGGTTTTACGTATTAGTATACTCTTACAATTCAGTTTTTGTATTTTTTTTCTCAGAAATGAGATATTTTCTCGCGGTAAAAAGTATCCTATATGTTGACCCGAATAACCAGTTATCATCATACCAAATTTCATCAAAATCTGTCCAGTGGTTTTCTGGTGATGCGGTAACAGACAGACAGACAAAAATTCTAAAAACTATAGATTCGGACTCTGTATCGATAATAATGTCTATTTCAATTAGATTTTCCAAAAAATATTTAATGTACAGATTCGACTTGGTTACAATTTTATTATATGTATATTTATAATAAAATTCTAAGGCGAATCTGTACCTTAAATATTTTTTGGAAAATCTTTTGAAATTGTCTTTATTATCGATACAGAGGCCGAATTTACAGTTTTTAGAATTTTCGCCTGTCTGTCTGTCTATCTGTCTGTCTGTCTGTCTGTCTGGGAATGAATCACGAGGACACCAATGGACAGATTTTGATGAAATTTGGTATGATGATGGCTAGTTATACGGATCAACATATAGGATACTTTTTACTGCGGGAAAATATATTATCTTTGAGATATCTAGGTATACTAAACGTTAAAACGTAAGTAGGGACGAACCTGAGCGCAGCGAGAAGGGTGAGTCGCTAGTTTTATCATAATATGTACTGTTGTACTTTCTATGTACCTACTTGAAAACGGTTTCATCTTATTTCCTTTCTGTTTTCAGTCGATATCGATTCAGTTCATTGTGTACGAGAGTGACAGATTAAACTTGAAAGGTCAAAAACTATAAAAGAGATCAGGTAAACTATATAGGTATACATATGGCCAATATGTAAATATATCAAGCCGATGACCTCTAAGGCTATAGCCAGAATTAGTATTTATCAAACTAGTTCAACTAGCATTCCTAAAAACATAAACAAAAAATTGAATATCTTTATATATATAATTCTTCTGTGAGTGTGCATGTCACTGAACTTCTCTCAAACGACTGGACCGATTTTGATGAAATTTTTTGCGTGTGTTCAAGGGGATCTGGGAATGGTTTAGATTCACAATTTTGTCCGCTGGACAATGCTTTTTTAATTAATTTTTAATTTATTAGTAGTTGTTGATTTTGGAATGTTTTACATTGGATCCGACAGACGGCGCTGCCATCGCAGTGTCAAATTTTAAATAATATTCGAATTTTAATTTTAGTCTGTCCCGACAGTTAGCGCTGCGATCAAATTAAAAAAAAGTTTTGTTTTCATTGTAGACAGGACAACGTCTGTCGGGTCCGCTAGTTTACCATAAAAATGTCGAAAGATCTAGTTTGTCGATGTTTTTTTCTTAAATTCCTATCAGTTTAATATTTTTAACATTTACAAAACAAATTAAAATTTTTACTGAATCAATTATGATATATGTACAATTTAAATTATCATACTAAAGTAATGTACAGTAGCCATTACAAATATAAATACAGCTACCAATACGTCAAGTGATTGATTTTGATTTATAAGCGGAACGAGATTGAGTAATGAGAGCTATTTAGTTCCGCTAATATGTGCAATAAATTAGAATGTATTAGATTTTAAATCTCCAGCTTAGTGCTAGAACATTGTATTAATCTAACAATTATTATTAAAAGGCAGTGGTAGCCCAGTGGTAACGCGCTCGCTTGGGAAACAGAGTGTAGCGGGCTCGAATACCGATGCTCGCTCGCACCTCTGATATTTTCATGTACTAATCATTTCCAATATGATTACCACTTGTCTTACGATAAAGGAAAAAATCGTGAGGAAATCAGCGTGTCTGAGAGAACCTAGCAAGTTTTTGAAAGACATATAAAGTCCGCCAACCCGCTCTACACCAGCGTGGTGGACTATGGCTTGATCTCCCTCGTATTGAAGACGGCAGTAGGACGTTAAAAAGGGCTCAATACGATTAGTATTATAACGATTCACTAGAGAATTGTGTCTATATATTTTCTTATACAAACATTTATAAAATATAGTATACATTGCATTGCCCGCGGCTCCGCCCGCGTAGATGACCAAAAACAAAATTCTTAGGTTTTACATATTAGTATACTGATATTGCAGTTTTTGTATTTTTTCTCAGTAATGAGACATTTTCCCTGGGTAAAAAGTATCGTATATATTGACCCGGGTAACCAGCTATCAGCATAACAAATTTCATCAAAATCCCTCCTGTGGTTTTTCTGTGATACGGTAACAGACAGACAGACAAAAATTCTAAAAACTACAGATTCGGCCTCTGTATCGACAATAATGTCTATTTCAAAAAATATTGAATGTACAGATTCGGCTTAGTTACAATTTTATTATATGTAAAGATTATGTCAAACTAGAATTTGCAAAAATTATTAGAATAACGGGTTTATTTCTTGGAAGTGCAGAACGTAATGTCGATTTTTTCAATGCCAGCAAATTAAATCGCTGACTATGTAACATATAAGTTGTCAAACACGTTGTAAGATTACTATGAAATCCGATTTAAACAATGTCGTTACTCTTTTAGCTTCCTGTAGCAAAAATTTGCCTGGCTTCCGCTTTGTGCTGTCAATGAAAGTACATACATGGAATATTACAAAAGGACTTTATCCATAGACATATATATATATATATATATATATGCTAATTTTTCAAATAAGTACTGTCTGTATATGAAAGTAAGTAGACGGCCATAACTAGCGGTAATTATACTCATAGTTTCTAAAATAACATCGTTAGCCACTAAGGTTTTTTTTTATTTGAATTAAACATAAAATTATAATTTTTGATCAATTTCTTTTGTCATTTAATACTCTTTAACGTTAATTAACCGTATGTCGGGATTTATTTATTTATAATTTTGTCTAACAATAAATTTATTTTAGCAGTAATCCATCAGTTTAAGTTGGGGCAGATCTTCAGTTTTCTAGCAGATGAGTCCCACGTAATCTATATATTAATTTATCATTTTGTCTAACAATAAATTTAGCCCATTTTATTTTAGTAAAAACCCATCAGGTAAAGTTGGGGCAGATCTTCAGTTTTCTAGCAAATGAGTCCCACATAAACTATGTGGTATGTGTCAATGCATTTATCGACGTTAAAAAAAATCTTAAATTTTACTCTAACTATAATATCTAAATTTGTTACTATTTTCTAAATAAAATTATTTCCATAAGCACCGATACAGTTGTTCCCAGCATTTTACCGTAGCCGTGTTTATGTTCTGCTAATTATATTAAGATGAAGCTGACCCACTGTCACTTCCCGTCGACTTGCGGGCAATCAAAATAGCGTATCTAAATAATTTACATACCGATCTTTATCATTTGATAACTATTTATATACACAGCTTTGAATAGAATTGATTAATTATCTCACATTGTAAAGAGGTTAAATTTGTTTGTTTGTACGAGATTATCTCGGGAACTACTGAACTTATTATGGTTTGTTCGCTCTTATACTTTATGTCATTTTAAATGAGTTTGTTTTGTCGGCGTATTATACGAGTAGCTATGGGTTAAAACTAGTTTGGAATGTAACTAAATGAATTATACGAATAGCAGATTTTTATTATTAAACTAGTATTGCCTGCGGCTCCGCCCGTGTTCAGATGACCAAAAACCAAATTCTTAGGTTTTACATATTAGTATATTCTTACAGTGCAGTTTTTGTATTTTTTCTCAGAAATGAGATATTTTCCCGCGGTAAAATGTATCCTATATGTTGACCCGGATAACTAGCTATCATCAAACCAAATTTCATCAAAATCTGTCCAGTGGTTTTCTCATGATATCTGTATCGATAATAATGTCTATTTCAATTAGATTTTCCAAAAAATATTTAATGTACAGATTCGAGTTAGTTACAATTTTATTATATGTATAAATATTGTTTTGTTGTTTCAATTTAATCATATATGTCTATGTTTTTTTACAGGTATGTGCAGCAACAGAGATTAGAATAAATTGGTATGTTTGTTTGCATAATTAACTGATATAGTTTAATTTTAAATTGCATTATAGAAATAATAATTAAAATAACTGAGTAACTCTCAAATCTAGGTTACGGGTTCGATCCTGACTTCACCTAGAAGTATATTTTTACATAGATTAATAAAGCGCTATTAAATGGCTTAATCAAATTAAAAATAGGTTTAGTTTATTAGTTAAATAATCAGTGTACAGTTAACTTGCTGGTCTTATATAAAACATCACGTGCAAAACATCTACTTGCCAGTAAATATTTGTTCAATGATTTCTTTGCCAAGGGGGTCATATTCGGTTCGAACCACGTTAACACAATGACATAGAGCATCGTCACGCATAAGTGACAAAACCTTCGACATTCCGTCACAAACTATATGGCACGTAGCGTATCTTGTAGGTCAGGCCATTAGGGAAAATACGCGCCTTCACAAGCTTGGGACTGTGGAATTTTAATATCACTATTAGTACAAGCAGTAAAAAATATTAATGCCTAATTAAAATACTAATTAATCGTACACTGTCTAGTTACCTATATACACTGAACGGGAATCGAATTCACGATCTGTGGTAAGAAGAACGAGGCTCTTTTACTGAGCTTAATTGTCATCATAAAGATCTGGCTTATTAATTTATTTATGTCTCAAAAGGTTATTACTCGATAACGTATCTTATATTTACAACTGAAATAAAATCGTTTAAATTATTTGTCATATTGTACTCCTTTTAAGAACAGATACAGTGTAATAAAGATTTTGATGTAAATTCAAAAACAAGTTAACCTAGAAAATTCGAACTTAAGGAACTTATAGAAATAATAAAATACTTAATAGATAGCAACTACCATCTTTATATATATCATTCTTCTGTGAGTGTGTATGTCACTGAACTTCTCTCAAACGACTGGACCGATTTTGATGAAATTTTTTGTGTGTGTTCAAGGGGATCTGGGAATGGTTTAGATTCACAATTTGAATAATAATTTTCATCAAAAAAATTATAAAAAAAAGTTTGAAATTTTCAAATTAAAGACGTGTAGACAGGACAACGTCTGTCGGGTCCGCTAGTAATATATAATACACTAGTGACTCACCCTCGCTTGGCTCGGGTTCGTCCTTGGTGAAAAAAGAAATCTATCCCATGGGAATCGTGCATTTTTCCGGATTAATAAGCAGCCTATGTGCTAAAAGACAATATCTATCTATCTAGACTATATCTATCTCTGTGCAATTTCATCCAGATCCGTTCAGCCGTTATGGTGTGATTGAGTACAAACATCCATCCATCCAAACTTTTGCATTTACATAGTAGTAAGATTTTGTGCATGGGAGTTAGAGTATGGGCATATTTTATAAATAAAACACAGTACCTAGATATATGACATTAGGTGTATTTTAAAATAAATTGTAGCTTTATTTTTATTTGCCTATATAAAATTTTCCATTTTCGGTATCATATGATGAAGTGCAAATAGTTTTCATATAAGACTAACCTAGTAACAAACGGACAAACATAAAAATGATACGACGTGTAGTTAATTGATATAAATAACATCGTCAAGTCTCGTGGCATACTGCTACGGGCAGGCGACCCAAATACCGGCCTAACGGTGCACTCTACCGGGGATAGAAGGATAACATCAGATCTGTTTTGATATACATGTTTTATTATACACGCTCTTATAGTGTTAAATATTAATGTATTATCTATAGTAAATACCAAAAAATATGCAATTTGGAGATTTTTTGGCATGAAGTAAGTAATTAAATATGCTTACTGAATTAAAATATTGGCGTAAATGTTAATAAGTTCAAATATTTTTATTTAACATTTATCTTGTATGTATTTTTTTAGTAATACATTACATTATGGACAGTATTGGAGATAAATAAATATGTCAGGACATTAATACACAACACCATCTAGTTCCATGGTAAGCTACGAGGCTTGTGTTATGGATACCAGATAGTTGACACATTATACATATATAACTTTAAATACATACATATTATAAATATAAACACCCATGATTGGAGTACAAACATTCGTGTTCACCACACAAATTAATGCCCCTAGCGGAACTCGAACCCGCGACCGCTGGCGCAGCAAGTAGGGTCACTATAAACTGAGCCAAACGATAATATAATTATCTGTCTTAAACTAAACGTAATTTATTACTAATAAGCGGCGGCTTTTACAAGTTAAACAATAGCATTATACCAAATGATTATATATATATATACAATTAACTCAAACGCAGATATGCGCGCTGTGACTAGTCACAAGGCCAAAAGCGTAAATTATCGAGAGGCGAATAATTCTAGCTAATTATGGTCCATACGCTACCGCTACCGTTATGGGAACGGTAACTCTGGTTCAACGTCACACTTGACGGTCCAGTGAAATTTGTAATTGCCACTCAAGTCGACAAACCTTGGAATCAAATCAGTTTTGGCTGTCGGATGGAAGACAATACGAAATGTTACTATTGATCGAGACGATGTGACCCATGTTTACATTCATGTCATTTGGTTATCGTTTTCAAAAGATCGAGTTAAAACAATATTATAAAAGAGTAAACAAAAATTTAATCAATAATAATCATATTATGATAAAATTATATATTTTGCATCAGCAATTATTATTAAAACTGATTGTTTATTGTGATATTAGTGTCAAACTGACAATGTTTTAATATATGAAGATCCTATCAGCTTCTGGAAGGGATGTAAATAGAAAGATTGTAAATTTTACCTTACTTCTACGTTATAAATCATGGAAGTACACGGTGGAGATGGTCTATAAATAACGCAAGGGCAAAGGCTTCTCTAACTGCGTAACGGAATTATATTTAACGAGATAAAACGGGGAATTCGTCTGGTCTGGTGTATGAGTCATCGAAGGATGGTCGATTGATATTTGCAAAATTATGCCTATTGATACTTAATTTATTAACCTCAGATGAAATGTATGCATTATTTAATACACAAAGAAAGAACTAACACTCATTGTAAATAGATGCTATCTAAAAGCCAAGTGCTTATGAGATCAAGGATAAGGAACGATATGTCACCATCAAGCAGGACATATTTACTGCGTCTTGACACTGCGTATTCACAGTTCGTAATTCTCTGCTATTTATTATATCTGTGACTAGTTGTTGTTGGGTACAAGTGATTTGCTGGTATATAATTGTTTATTAATTTTTATTGTTCTTTTAATTCATTGTAAAACAAGAAACATGTTTGTAAATTTTTTTTCGTTGTAGTATTAAATTAAAGGCAAATAATGTTTGACTCCTGCAATACAGTGGAGTTCAGGGGCTATGGAATTCATTATATATATCACTTATAAAATTATGTCAATAAATAACTTATTTATTATTTTTAATCTAGCAAAATTAAATAAGTAGAAACTAAAAATTGGGAAAGCAATTTTCTAAATATTTAAGAACTTTCATATTTTAAGAAACCTACGGAATGTAATAGTGAAAATAGTAAATAGGAATATGACAAAGTAAAAAAATTTTAGTATAAAACATAAAAAATATTACTGCAATGATAAAGTAAATGATAAGAATAATTAAATTTCACTTGCAACAAAATTCACTTGATAAAAGTATGAAATTACTTGAGCCAGCGCATAAATGAAGGAACGCGTGACGGCTGCACCGTGACCTTGCGATTCTAGCTTTGAAACACATTATGTGGTGTATGCTTCTTATGTGTCGCTTGCACTGAATGATGATGACTATACAATGGCTTTAACTATGGAAATATTATACTATGCTCTCTCTCTGAAGTTTTATAATGGTAAATCTTAAAAATTTCTTTTACTTTATGAGGGTACCGCAAGGTAATCGTTTTGGACCGCTTTTGTTGTTTACATATAAATGACACTATCAATGTTATAAAAACGCACTATTAAATTTTAACACCTTCATCTGAATTTTATAACCAATACATGTCTTTATTACAAAGTAAACCTCAAGTGTGTCGCAGTAAACGACTAACTGTACTTAATCTCCGTTAAATACGACCGATTTGAATACTCTCAATAAATCTTATTGCTGGCAGCTTTGTACGTGCGACATCGTTACCAATTTATGTGATATTACTGCCTCGGGTTTAAACTCAATCAACAATTGAATTGAAAACGGTAAGACGTGACTAACAAGGCTATTATTTAGAATTACTATTGCAAATCTATCAAAAAGACCAATATGTAGACGATCAGAAGAACATTTAAATATACTTAGAATAAAAAATATAAATGATTTCGTCCCACATAAACAAGCAAAATTAAGACATAATTTAATCCTTATAAAATAATTTAAGCAAACAAACCAATCGCATTCCTGAAACAGACATTGAATAACATGACGGCCCAACTGATCACCATATTAGATCAATTAGAGTTACAGATATACCAAGAAAGGACCATAAATCGAAACCGCTATGGACACATTCTATCAATATTCTAACAACGCAAGCATTAGAGATTCCACGTCCAACCGACGAGGATATCTTAACAAACTTACAAACGGACGATGCGCTTGACAGTATTGGGATTATAAATATTATTTTATAACATGATGTCTAGACGACATATTTAGTAAATACAAAAAATATAAATTCTGTCTCTTAAATGGTAGAATTGTTATTCTTCTATCGATTGGTCTTTTGTTAATATTTTAATTCTATAGGTCGGTCTAGTGTTCAGTAGTTTCAGATAAATGACTAATGCCAAATAGTGTTCTTTTCAGATATTGAACCCGCAATCTCCGTGGAAACGATAAACATACTAGAATCACGGTAATGTTACATATTGACATTACCTTGGTATAATTTTGCCTGTATATAATACTTAACACAAAGTACATACTTCTATATTTTTCTTAGTTTAGATAATACAAAAAGACAATGTAATTAATAAGACTTTAATGGAAGGACATTTTTGACTCCAAATAATGGGTTACATTAATCTTACTAATATTATAAGTGTGAAAGTTTAGATGGATGTTTGGATGTATGTTACTCAATCACTCAAGAACGGCTGAACGGATCTGAATAAAATTTGGCACACAGATAGATTATAGTCTGGAATAGCACATACTTTTCATCCCGAAAAAATGTACAGTTCCCGTGGGATAGGTTTGTTTCTGTCTCTCCAGAGGCGAACCCAAGCGAAGCGAGGGTGAATCGCTAGTGTATGAATAAGAAATGCCATGCTAGTAAATGTCGCATTAAGAAAATGTTATGGCTTCACACTTATTGAAATAAAATCATTTTTTCATTACTCCTATTGAAATTGCTTTTAGAGATTAGCTAAAACAAATAAACGAATTTAAAAAAGACCTATTTTGACATTGTAGACGAACTAATTGTTGTACAATCGTAGTTAAAATAAACAGTTTTAATATTATTGTACAGTTATTCAGTACAAAGATCTCTCTCTATACTCAAATTAATGGATATTGTGCTAACATTGTTTACGCCGAGAAGTTTACATGTTCTATTTTACAAGTGAATGAAAAGCAAAGGTGTTGTGTGATGAAGAGTAGTTGCTTGAGTTGAAATGTAAGAAATTGTTGCAAAATTCAAAAATATTTTCCAAGGCAAACTGATTTCATTTTAATTTAATTCTCCATATACGGCAAAAAGATGACTTAATTTTAAAATTAAGTAAATTTATAGGAAATTACTAAGCTTTTGACATTTTAAATAATACAAGTAACTATTTTAGCATACTAGCGAGTCACCCTCGCTCCGCTCGGGTTCGTCCCTACTTACGTTTTAACGCTTAGTATAGATTTCTAAGAGATGAGATATTTTCCCGCAGTAAAAAGTATCCTATATAACCAAATATGATCATACCAAATTTCATCACAATCCCTCCAGTGGTTTTCCGTGATGCGGTTACAGACAGACAAAAATTCTAAAAACTATAAATTCGGTTTCTGTATCGATAATAATGTCTATTTTCAAAAAAAAATATTTAATGTACAGATTCGGCTTAGGTACAATTTTATATGTATAAATTTAACTAGATCACATTATGGACATTTAAATAAATTCATAGAATATCTATACATATAATAAAATTGTAAATAAGCTGAATCTGTACATTAAATATTTTTTGGAAAATCTTATTGAAATTGGCATTATTATCGATACAGATGCCGAATCTATAGTTTTTAGAATTTTTGTCTGTCTGTCTGTCTGTCTGTCTGTCTGTCTGTCTGTCTGTCTGTTACCGCATCACGGAAAAACCACTGCAGGGATTTTGATGAAATTTGGTACGATGATAGCTGGTTATCCGGGTCAATCTATAGGATACTTTTTACTGCGGAAAAATATCTCATTTTTGAGAAAAAATAGAAAAACTGCAATTTAAGAGTATACTAATATGTAAACCCTAAGAATTCGGTTTTTGGTCATCTGAACGCGGGCGGAGCCGCAGGCAATGCTAGTAAAAAATAAATGTCAATTGTTGAACATAACACAAAATGAATAAATTCATTCGGTTTTATTCAATCTGTTGAGGCAGTTCACCTCAATCATCTCAAATATGAAAGCGCATATAAATCCCATATACCTACATACTATTCTTTGCATCATAATTTCAATGAACCTTAAAGCACTTAGCTTTTATGAATAAGATGTATAAAGTCCATACATGTCTGAGATAGTCCATTAATTTTAGTTGGTAGTCGGCGCAGTGCATTGCCCTTGAAAGTTTATTTTGATGGCTAAATCCGTACACCATACGGCTGGCTTCACATTGTACCTCCAAATTAGTAGGTACATCTGCTGGCTGTTTCTAAGGGTTGTCTTCTTATGATAGCGTGAACGTTAAGTAAAATACAGTCGAAAATTTCGTATTGGCAAAATGTAGCCTTTGATTAGGTTAATCTGATTTAGTTTAATTGAAATTCAAATTCAAAATATTTTATACGGTATTATAACATTACTAGCATTACCCGCGGCTCCGCCCACGTTCAGATGACCAAAAACCAAATTCTTATGTTTTACATATTAGTATACTCTTACAATGCAGTTTTGTATTTTTCTCAGAAATACGATATTTTTCCGCGGTAAGAAGTATCCTATATGTTGACCTGGATAACCAGCTATCACGATACCAAAATTTCGTCAAAATCCCTCCAGTGGTTTTTCTGTGATGCGGTAACAGACAAACAGACAGACAAAAATTCTAAAAACTATAGATTCGGCCTCTGTATCGATAATAATGTCTATTTCAATAAGATTTTCCAAAAAATATTTAATGTACAGATTCGGTTAGTTACAATTTTATTATATGTAAAGATAAGTCTATATCAAACTTAGTGTAGTAAGTCTAATAACATAACATAGGCTGACCGTGTATCAAATTGGACTATCGTTAGTAACACAATTTTGTCATTTGTAAATAATATGTGTACCTAAATAACTTTTATTATTTTTAACTAACTTAACACGAAGCAAAGAAACAGTATATAATAAGATGGAAGAGAAGCAAAAAAATCGGATACCGGCAACCCTATACATCCTGCTAATACCATTCATTTATTTCACTTCTACCGTGTTCTCGTTTGGGAATAGCGAAAGATATTTGTAAGAATTATTAGCGAATCTTTTTTTATAATATCTACTTTTAAACCGGATCTACACTAATCAATCTAGGTATATCTGACTTGAATTGATAAGTAAAGCCTAATTAGCTCATTTTACAGTATTTTTTGCAGTCTTATTTATTTTTATTTGTTTTTTTTTAAATGCATTTACGCATACCATCTGTAGACATACAGGTTATGTGGGGCTCACCGGCTAGAAAAGCCAGTACTACCCACTAAAACCTCTCCCGTCTAAACGGGGCCCGACGGCAGGTCTGCCGAAGTAGACCACAACAACCATGGGGTTGCACCAACTGTCCACTCTGCTGTCAGAGATGTACCATGAACAACCAGCATGATACACCGTTCATCGAAGTGGGCCGGCCACGTCCCAGTGCGTTTCTTGGCTTCGCGCCCGGCTGAACTGCTGGACGTTAATGAGCCCCAAACCACGACTGGATTTACCCACGTTGGGGAGAATTATAGCTAAGTAACTACAACAATACCTCAACGTAACAGCCATTACACGTATATAAGTCCACCTTATCTTGAATAATGCCTGAAAAATCTATAACTTTGTAACATTTCTGGTAGGTACAATTAAAATAACGAGTTTTGAAGTATTACATTTACTTTATAAAACATATTATATTTCTAAGAAACATTTTACACGTAAAGACAAGTAAAAACCTCGTTAAGATGTTAGATGGAGCGTAAAAGTGTTAATTGCTTTACTAACTCCTGAACTCTTGTACTTAGTTATTTTAAGATGTAAACGGGATTGATAAAATCTTTACTTCTGCTTTGTCCATTTTGCTACCGTTATTTTAGAAAATGTATATGTCAGTAGCCACTCGTTACTTTGATGTTAACAACGTTAGAGCTAACATTAATTATGATATATGTATATACATACATATGTACTGTAGACTATAATATATGTATGTACTAGCATTGCCCGCGGCTCCGCCCGCGTTCAGATGACCAAAAACTAAATAAAATAGCGCTATTGTAGTCTTTTTCAAGATTAGCTATTTTTAATAGTTTTTGCTTTATTTAGTAAGTTACCTTGCTTAAATATATATAGTATCATCGTGGTTTTCTTCTAACCAGTTTTTGTATTTTTCTCAGAAATGAGATATTTTCCCGCTTTAAAAAGTATCCTATATGTTGACCCGGATAACCAGCTATGACCATACCAAATTTCATCCAAATCCCTCTAGTAGTTTTTCTGTGATGCGGTAACAGACACAGACAAAAATTCTGAAAACTATAGATTCGGCCTCTGTATCGATAATAATGTCTATTTCAATAAGATTTAACGACACGTTTGTTCAGTTTGTAGTGACCCTACTTTCTGTGCCAGCGGTCGCGGGTTCGAGTCCCGCTGGGGGCATTTATATGTGTGATGAGCATGAATGTTTGTACTTCAGTCATGGGTGTTTATATTTATAATATGTATGTATTTAAAGCTATATATGTGTAGTGTATCAACTATCTGGTATCCATAACACAAGCCTCGTAGCCTACCATGGAACTAGATGGTGTTGTGTGTTAATGTCCCAACATATTGTGCCAACATATTATAGATTTTCCAAAAAATATTTAATGTATAGATTCGGCTTAGTTAGAATTTTATTATATGTATAAATGTAACACAGTACAGTGTAGTCTTGAGATCGAAGTTGTTGCGTCTAACACGACGCCAACCTACA
Organism: Brenthis daphne; assembly: GCA_947093115.1. Lineage (NCBI taxonomy): Eukaryota > Metazoa > Arthropoda > Insecta > Lepidoptera > Nymphalidae > Brenthis > Brenthis daphne. Next base: position 1,070,747 of record OX352473.1, read on the forward strand.
TACCTTTAAGCTATAAAGGCATCACTAATACAACACTCGTATATTTTATTAAGAAATACCGCTGTAAGAATATTTTTTAGTAATGTTTCTAAACAAACGAATAGGTACGTAAATTCAATCATCGCTAACCGCTAAAACACGTCGAACAAAGCATACAAGATGAGAGTAAACACAGTGTGTTTATAGTATGTTTATATAGAATTATTTTATTTTGAATACCATCGGGGCAAGGAACTTCTTGAAACATGTTATGGGCGTCTGATTTGGCATCGAAGGATTTCAACTTTCCAAACGAATAATTCGCTAACTGCAATGATCTCTAAAAATTGTTTTAGAACACAAAATAATAGGTTTTTTTGAATTGAATTATAAAAATTATTCGTCACATCTATTCATGGCTAATTTTTACAATATCCCATACAAAAACAACTTTAAGTACTAAGTAAATAGGTATGCCATGCCATAAGATATGGCTGTCTCCGACCCATAAACTATGTGCAAATAGAAAAAAAAACTCATCGACTATTACTTCGCTATTGCGTGACAAACTAACAAACACTCTGTATTTTTAAATAATCATAATTATTCAGTGATGATCATTTTCACCATATTTTAAGTTGTTTTATAATACAATTCCATATGAACTGCCACAGTTATTAAAAGTATGGTACAAATAATAACACGAAGATGTATCTCGTTTTTTTAGTGGTTAATCGATGGTACATACATTTAGTGGTATAAGTCTATAACATATTTATTAATATATATTTATATATATATATATATATATATAATTTATATATTATATATATTTTAATTTATATATATATAATTATAATATATACTATATATAATATATATATATATATATATATATATATATAATTTCTTCATTATTTAGATATAATTTCTCAAATTGGTGTTCTAAAAACCTAAATTAAAAATGTAAACTAGTCGGTATACATACCACATAAACGTCTTCTAGGTTTTTAATTAACATAGCTAATAAGAATTTGTTAAACTATCTATCAACTATTTTTTACAGAATTTTTTCTACGATATGTCGGTGTTTCATGTACACGCGAGAATTGTATCAAATTCTTGGCGAATTTGCATGTCGTCTCTTACTCAGAAATGCGCAGAAAATATTCTGTCCCAGACAAATATTTCATCTATTCCATTTCATGTAAATCAGTACTACCTGGTATACGTTAATAGATCTTACGTACCAGACCTGTGACTCTGGAATTCCTAGTTATTACCATTACTTCCATTATTTAGGGTTGTCATCTACGAAATTATGGTCAGAATTCGTTTTTTTATCTAAAAAAGAACATATTTCAACGAATTTTATTAAAAATTAGCGTTGCCCGCGGCTCCGCCCGCGTTCAGGTGACCAAAAAACAAACTTAGGTTTTACATATTAGTATACTCTTACAATGCAGTTTTTGTATTTTTTCTCAGAAATGAGATATTTTTCCGCGGTAAAAAGTATCCAATATGTTGACCCGGATAACCAGCTAATAATAACCACTATACCAAATTTAATCGAAATCCCTCCAGTGGTTTTTCTGTGATGCGGTAACAGACAGACAGACAGACTAAAATTCTAAAAACTATAGATTCGGACTCTGTATCGATAATAATGTCTATTTCAATTAGATTTTGCAATAAATATTTAATGTACAGATTCGACTTAGTTACAATTTTATTATATGTATAGATTAATTTATTTTACACAAAATTAACATGTAAAATTGATTTTGCTTTATCTTGATCATAATGTGTTTATGTAAAACTGCGAATACCCTCATATTAATTAAATTTTTTAAGCTATTTTGTTAGTTTTCTAAAATATTTTTCAATTAAAACATCTAGTGGAATGCTTAAATTAAATATTCAGATTAGCCAAATTTAACTTTTTTTATCGTGTGTATTATCAGTCGTTCCCAAACATTTACTTCAGCTTTACAATAAAGTAGAAACCCTAGTATAGTATAGATACTGCTATAGCTAACTATATATAGATCTAACATCTCTAAATATAAGAGTTCACCCTTAATACCCCATCAATAAAGATCAGGATAGCTAAAACGGTTACCAAATTCTATTTCTCGTAAAAGCGGGTTCGAAAGCTATTGGTATTCATAAGAAATAGCTTCTAATTGTTATTTATAGTATGTTATTTGGCTACCTATAATATTTCGTGTACACTATCATTTGACTTAATCATCGTTTAAAACGCTAGAATTAGATACGATTGTCTAAATCAATAGGTCTGATGATAAAGACGTTTCTTTAGATAATAGATTACTTTTGTGCTTTTATATTTACATATATTACTTTAAAAATATATTATAGTAAAAGTTCCAATACAGCGTATCTTGAAGTTAGAATTTTTATTTGATAAAGTTGTTTCTGTTAACTGGAACGAAATAACTAATAACACTTCATAAGATACCTATACATATAATAAAATTGTAACTAAGCCGAATCTGTACATTAAATATTTTTTGGAAAATCTTATTGAAATAGACATTATTATCGATACTGAGGCCGAATCTATAGTTTTTAGAATTTTTGTCTGTCTGTCTGTCTGTTACCGCATCACAGGAAAACCATTAGAGGGATTTTGGTGAAATTCGGTATGGTGATAGCTGGTTATCCGGGTCAACATATAGGATACTTTTTACAGCGGAAAAATATTTCATTTCTGAGAAAAAATACAAAAATTGCAATGTAAGAGTATATTAATATGGTTTTTGGTCATCTGAACGCGGACGGAGCCGCGGGTAATGCTAGTTTAATAATAAAAAATACTCAACGCCACATTTAACATAACACACATTTCAATATATGTATGACCTAAATATGTTTAGCATACCTACAGTAAATTGCACTTTTTAACGTTTGCAAGTAAATTAAGAATGTTGATGCACTTGATTTAAAAGGTGTTCTTTAGTGTTCAGTTTTTTACGCGGATATAAATCGACGTGATTTTTTGTGTAGATACAATATAGAGTAAGATAGGTTTGTTTGGCTATCAAAGTATATAAATAATCCTTGGGAATTGTTCAAAATGTACTCAAGGCTGCTTGGAAAAAGGCTAAAGCAGGCGACAGAGCATGTTAAATATCATATGTTTACTAAAAATTGGAAAGCTATAGAAATAATGATTTCTGAGACAACTGTAAACATAATCTGTTCATTGGGTCAACTGTTATAAGTGCCACCAATATTCAATTACAATTATTTTAACGATCTGGCACATCACTGGTTATAACTAAGCATTAGTGCTACCGAGCCATGTTGGCCGAAGTGGCAAATCGATGCAGAAAATGGCAGAGAAACGTCTGCAGGACTAGGGTATAAGTAAAAAAAATATGACCTAAGGTACAAAGATGAAATGACTTATATTATTATTCAAGGCAGCGCATAAACACAAAAGAAATTTCAAAATTTCTTATCACAGATAACCTGTTTCACGTCCGATAAACATTTACTTGAATTACGTACGAGATAATATTTGGACTTATTTATTTCTTTTAGAAGAAAGTTATTTTAGTTGATAAATAGGTAGCATTTATCTGACGTGTTCAAATTGCGATAGTTATCTATATCAAAAGTTATACGTTTAAAAAAAAATAAGATTGATAATCTATTTTTTCATTGAAATAATTTGTATAAGAAGAAAGAAACAGAAGCTGTAATTATTGATATTATAAAAAACTAGCATTGCCCGCGGCTCCGCCTGCGTTCAGATGACCAAAAACAAAATTCTTAGGTTCTACATATTAGTATACTCTTACATTGCAGTTTTTGTATTTTTTCTCAGAAATGAGGTATTTTCCCGCGGTAAAAAGTATCCTATATGTTGACCCGGATAGCCAGCTATCAGCATACCAAATTTCATTAAAATGTGTCCAGTGGTTTTCTCGTGATGCGGTAACAGACAGACAGACAAAAATTCTAAAAACTATAGATTCGGACTCAGTATCAATAATAATGTCTATTTCAATTACATTTTCCAAAATATATTTAATGTACAGATTCGACTTAGTTACAATTTTATTATATGTATAGATGAGATGATGAAATCTTGCAATACACCAGTGAAGGAAACGTGGGGTTTGTTAAGACCTAAGCGAATTTAGGGCGAATTTTAACTAAAAAACCATTGTCGTATAGAGAGATAAATAAAAACTACTTAGTTTAAAGACATTTTCACTGAACATAGTCTTGTTAGATGATTACGTCATGATAGCAACTAAAATAGGACATACTAAACGTACTAAAACATTATGTCACAAGCAATGTGAATGTCTTATATAACGTGAAATACCTTAGATCTAGATAGTCGTTTAACTGGCGCTGACATTGGATAATGTTAGGATTTATATCTAGTAAAAACTCGATTATCCGGACTAATTGTTGTCGGTAGGCTTTCGGATAATCGAAAATCCGGATAATCGAAATGTATAAAAAAAACGATTTTCGTACATATTACATATTAAAATCAACTAAAGACAAATCAGCATTTATTTTATCTTTAAACGATAACACCACTCTCTTACGGTTTGACATTTTTAAGCACAAACGTGACAAGTAACGATTGGTAACTACAGCGAACGCGCAGGGCGAGGGTGGGTACGTCGCCATGGGTAGTCCGGATAATCGCGAATCCGTATAACAGAGGGCCGGATAATCGAGTCTATACTGTATAGGATATATGTATGATACTAAAGTAGAACAAGTACGAGATCAATTTTTAAATTACTTAAATAACAGATATTTCACGCTTGGCTTCTCAGATTTATGTAGGATTTAGATAGTTTTTGTAAATCTATTTCAATAGAAATTAAATTTAAAATGTACGTTTCAATTCCCGCAAATTGATGTTGAAAATGTTTGAAGCACACACTCACTAAACGATTGCTAAATCCGCGTGCGAGTTCAGTATAAAAAGTTAAATTGTTCCTATAATATTTTCATCATTGATGTCGCGCCTGTATTGGAAACGCGAGCTATAGTAAAGATTACGACGTTGAGATAAAATTGATATTGCCTTATCAAAAACGTACACTTGATGCAGAAGCTACCCAAGATTTTGTAATGATTCATAAAACGGAAAATGAAACAAAGTTCGTTGCAAAACTATTTCGCAGACACCGTTTCGTTTTTGTCAGATGTGTCGTAATCTAGATATTGAATGAACTTATGTAGGTAATTCGAATTTTACGATCCATATAGTTGACTAGCATTGCCCGCGGCTCCGCCCGCGTTCAGATGACCAAAAACCAAATTCTTAGGTTTTACATATTAGTATACTCTTACATCTAGCTATCATCGTACCAAATTTCATCATAATCTGTCTAGTGGTTTTCTCGTGATGCGGTAATAGACAGACCAAAATTCTGAAAACTATAGATTCGGCCTCTGTATCGATAATAATGTCTATTTCAATAAGATTTTCCAAAAAATATTTAATGTACAGATTCGGCTTAGTTACAATTTTATTATATGTATAGATTTTAAATTAATCAAAGTGCAAAGAATGCTATCTGACTATATTAGTACGTGCCGATCCCGTCAACCTACATTCTAAGAAGTTAAATGTAAATACACGCCCAATTTGAATAAAATTTTACTAAATCTATACTTAATATTATAAATGTGAAAGTGTGTTTGTTTGTTTGTCTGTCCTTCTTTCACGTGAAAACAGAGTGACAGATTGGCGTGATTTTTTATGTGGAGATATTTGGAGGGCTGGAGAGTGAAATAGGCTACTTTTTACCGTGGGAAATTATCTCAATCCCACGGGAAAACACGTTATAATACAATCCAAAAAAATATTTATGATTAGAATTATAACGCTCTTCAATATACTTAAATAATACGTGTTTTAGCATTTTTCGAAATTCATTCTAAAAGGGGGTAAAATGGGGATGAAGGTTTGTATGAAACCTACCTATTTAGAGTTATATTTTGTAGTTTTAACGCGAGCTAAGACGCGGGTTCTGCCAGTAGCTTTATAATTTATGTCCTATCTAAAAAAATATGTGTATTTTTTTACAATAAAAAAATAAAAAAAAATAAGTAGTAAGTACATTTTTTGAAAAATTAATACCATTTACAATAAAGTAAATAATTCTTTGCATTTTTCAAAAAAATAATAATAATAAAATTTCAACATTTTATTCAAAATTTCGATAGTAGGGCGGCATTTTTTACTATGCCCACAGCCCAGGGGCGGCACTAAGGTTAAATCCGCCACTGTCTTTTTATAATCATCAAGACAATGTATGTTGTCTTTAACTTCGTTTTTTTTTCTTTTAGCTATTAGATTAGATAGATTTATACCCAATTTCACCAACAACCCATAAGCTACCACCTACGTATGGGATCCCTAGCTTAAAGGTCCCCTAAACTAGCCCCTAAATTAAATTTCGTTTCACAATCGTCTTTAAGCCCATATTTGGAGCACCTAAATTTATGGGGCCTTTTAATATTTAGGTGAACTCTAACTGTCGGTGAAACAGAAACTGTCCCCTAACAACCCCCTAACCATGCTTAGGGGATCATTTAAACTTAGGTGACGTTGGTAAAATCGAGCATTAGTCATATTTATTTAACCACTTGTGACTTACCTTCGCTTCGCCTGGGTGCGTCCCCAGGTACGCGGTTTTTGTTCACAATATGAAGGGTTTTAATTTTAAGCGCGGAACCCTAAATCTATTTCTAAAATAAAAATAGCCTAAGTTACGCCTTATAACATCAGCTATCCGCCAGTGAAAGTCCCATCAAAATCGGTCAAGCCGTTTCGGAGATTAGCGGGAAGAAACAGACAGACAAAATTTTTAAAATTGCTTATTTCTTATAAGTACCACTTATACTTTCATATGTAAAAAGATGATATTTTAACATTAAAAACAGACATCAATTTTATTTATTTGTATAGATTAGGTACTTTTATATATTAGTAATAAAAATTATTACAATACTGAAAGAACCTTTCCGCCTTTAGAAAGTCGAATTTAAAACTTATATTTATATAGAAGATAAGATATGCTATTTTATTAGAACCGTCAGCGATGCAGTATCTTTCAATAAATTCCAGTAGTTACCTATCTAAGCCATTGTTTCGTGCTGTTAATAGGTATCTCGTATCATATTTTCTAAATAACAACACTATGAGAATGCTGACATCTTTCAATTCGTCCATTAACGTCAAGTACATCCCTTAAGACTTGAGCTTATCGACTTGAGCTTTTACTTAACAGTCTCATAAGCTTTTCTAATCTCTATTACAAGGGAATAAAGATGACAATAGTTTATACTAAAATGTTTTTACTGTTACCTTGTTAAGCTTTTTAGCAGAGTGGTAGTTAATTTCACCCACACATGGTTGTAAGCGGTCTGAGAATGGTAGTTGCAGTCAATCGTACAGATTATGATGCGGTTCAAATATATAAACTGTATAGAAAATTGTTGTGGGTATACACTTCGTTTTAGGTGTATCCTTTATGTATATTTAAATATAGTCCCTGGGCGACTGAGCTTCGCTCGCAGTTTTTGACTCAAAATACAATTTTCTTTTACAAAAAAACTAATAACTTGAATAAATACAAAAAAAAAACAAAAGTAAGGACTTTATATCCGACCGGGATTCGAACCTGGACCTGTGACTTTCAACTTGCGCCTTGGTCGCTTGACCTCGATGCATATGCCTGAGCGTGCAAAATTATATTTTATATATTTTGCGTGGTATAATGCGAAAGAAAACCGCATGAAAACTCGAAAAAAAACCGTTTTTCCAGACAAGACTAATCTAGATCGATTTTTCGCTCCCGAAAACCTCCACATACCAAATTTCAGCGAAATCGATAGAGCAATTTCCGAGAATGCCGGTATAAATAAATATACATGATTAGCTCGTTTCAATATATTAGAATAGGTGATACTTTCTTAGGTTTACGTGAATATTTAACATTTTAAATAAAACAATCTTTTAGGATTTTTGGTTCCCGACGTTTCGAATGCTTCACATCAATCAAGGTCACGGCCCTACGGGAGAGATTTAAGGTGTTAGACCTCTCAAAGGCATTATATAGTGGTTACAGACAGCCTACCCACAAAATTAACAAAATGGATTCAAAAATACAAAAATGGCACTAAAAGTACCCTAATAATGGTCAACTGCACACCATAAAGCATAGCTGTACGTCTTTAAAAGAATTTTACTTTAAAAAAAGATAACAAGTCAATATTAGTCACGCTGAGTTCCTTTCGCCAGTTCTTTTTAGGTCTGCTTTGTAGGTTCTTCTTTCCGAACTGGTAGTAGACTCATGACGTTCAGTAAAAAATTGTAATAGTTTAATGCTGAATAAAATATTTTGATTCGATTTATTATTTTTTTAATTGTTACGTAGTTGTTGTTAATAACGTCTACTTTGTTGTGCGTATTTTGTTTCGCATGTCTAATAACAATTAGTTTTACTGTGTTTTATGTTTATTTTAACTTTTAAAGCTTATTAAGCGTATCGAATCCGCGACCTTTTGTTATTAGAACACCACCAGCTTACTGTATCTCTGTACGGTATATAATATTATAAATAATATCAAACTAACTTATAACCTAATCCTAAATCTATACATATAATAAAATTGTAACTAAACCGAATCTGTACATTAAATATTTTTTGGAAAATCTTATTGAAATAGACATTATTATCGATACAGAGGCCGAATCTATAGTTTTTAGAATTTTTGTCTGTCTGTCTGTCTGTCTGTTACCGCATCACAGAAAAATCACTAAAGGGATTTGATTAAATTTGGTAAGGTGATAGCTGGTTATCAGGGTCAACAATAGGATACTTTTTACCGCGGGAAAATATCTAATTTCTGAGAAAAAATACAAAAACTGCAATGTAAGAGTATAGTAATGTGTAAAACCTAAGCATTTGGTTTTTGGTGACCTGAACGCGGGCGGAGCCGCGGGCAATGCTAGTTGTATTATAAATTAAAACCAAGCTTAGGCTTAGGTTGTTCAGGCTTATAAAGTTAATTTAATTGGATAGCTTAGTCTAGACGTAATTCGAAAGGAGGTTAATCTTCGAATGACAGATATAACGTTTAAATAGAAAGATCAAAATCAGAACCTGTCACAAAGTAATTGAAATAAAGGCCTTTATAATATTCGTACTATATAACTTGTAACGGGTGCATTTCTAATCTGTCCTCCCAGGTGCGCGGGAACTTAAGTGAATTCTGGTTTGCAAATCCGCAAATGGTTCGAATAATGTCTATATTGGTCTGGTTTGAAAGACACAGGCAATAATTTATATACACACTAGCGGACCCGACAGACGTTGTCCTGTCTACAATGATAACAAAACTTTTTTTTAATTTGATCGCAGCGCTAACTGTCGGGACAGACTAAAATTAAAATTCGAATATTATTTAAAATTTGACACTGCGATGGCAGCGCCGTCTGTCGGATCCAATGTAAAACATTCCAAAATCAACAACTACTAATAAATTAAAAAATAATTAAAAAAACATTGTCCAGCGGACAAAATTGTGAATCTAAACCATTCCCAGATCCCCTTGAACACACACAAAAAATTTCATCAAAATCGGTCCAGTCGTTTGAGAGAAGTTCAGTGACATACACACTCACAGAAGAATTATATATATAAAGATATGCTATTTGTTTATATCTACGTCTCTTCATACATTTTTTACTCTCGCTCTGGAAACCATCACGGACCTTGCCGGCAATCGGTCGGCAGGGTACAGTGAGTAGGTACTTGGTGTACTAACTCACTAAAACCACATGGGAACGAAATCGTAGATAGTATGCACACACTACATCGACCTGATTTCACTTTACACCTGGATGCAGACAAAGCAGATCGCTAGTACCTCAAAAGGATGATATATGAAGTAGTATATATTGGATTTAGGTCAAAAAAATTAAATCAACTAGATGTAACGAAGTAATGTAATATATTTAAGATAGTACAATATACTGAGAAATTTAACACGTAATATTTAATGTTGATTGTAGGTAAAAAATATGAAATAGCCTCGAGTTGTAAATGTCGGACAATTTGATTTGATCTGTTACGTTAATGACGGTGGAACAGCCATAGAGAATGTTAATTTTTGTTGCGAACGGTCGGCAGGTCGTTGCTCTCAACCATATTTGACCATAGACTATGAGTATAGTGTTGTTGGTTAACAGAGCGTGTATGAAGGCCTTTATTTGAATGTTAGTTCGTAGAATGCATCACTGATTTATATATTTTGATGATGTATTCCATTATTGTGCAAATTCAAATATTTGTAAACATAATTTTAAAAACAAAACCAGTTACTAAAATGTATTACAGTTCAGATGAGAAACCTTTTCTAAGTGAATATTTAAATTATAATCGATGATGTATTGCTCCAGATTCAATCCTACACAATATGCAACTTAAATTGCACAATGTCCACCAATTTGACGCGTCCTTACAAAATCCGCTATGAAATATTCAACAAAGGTTGTGATTTTTAAATGTCTATTCGTATTCAGGTTGAGATTCTGTATCACACCTGTTTTGTAAGCAATTTACATGGCAAAATGCCCAAACACTGACATAATCATTTCGCAATTCAACCCTACATTGTGATATTATCGCGCTTATGAAGCGGTTAACTTTGTAGGTCCAAACGATTATATTTAAACAGTCCTAGACAAAAAAATTTTTTTAATCACCCAACCTGTTGTACATACAGATTATAAATATTAAATTATAGTAAATAATTTGTTTCCTTACATGTGATGGGCCTCTGTACTCGATGGTTGTAAAGTAATGAAATTATATTGGTTTTCTTAATCAATATTATTGTTTCACGGCGTAATTGATTATTGAATAAACTATGAGAATTTCTGAACGACGTAATGAAGTTGTTACGAATTCAACGAAGAGTCTTACTGATTCTAAAAAAAACATATTTAAAATTTACATATATTAAATTCACTACACTTATCCAAGCCCATGACAAAAGATATACCTTACGCTAAATACGACGATTCGTAAGGGCTTTAACGGGAGATTGCTGCTTAAAAAAACGCAACATGTCATGTTCAATCTAAGATTGACTGACACTTGGTGACTTGTCTCGAAAAGATGTATGGAGGCAGATGCAACGCTACTTCATCTTCCGTGGGAGTGAGTGTGGACTTCTCATGCATAAGTGTAATATTCATCTTGGGAAACAGTTTCTTCCGAAGCAAATCCTGCAGTTTATTACAGCTGCAGAGTTCAGTGGTTTAATCTAGTTCATTACGCGGCGATCACAATAGGCGACCAGGAATGGTCGCAGTGATATTCTATAGCCACAACAACGAAATAAAAAAATGTTAATTCCGCTACTTACTATACAGTGTAGCCTAAAGTCAAATAAAACCTTACTTCATATATTATGTCACTGTATATACGCAAGTCATTATTAAAAAGCTGTAACAAATAATTTATAAACAAAATCAAATATGATTGGTATAATTGTCTTCTATTAGTGTTAATAGATGATAAACCTAATTCCTTAAATCAATTGTTTCTATATCAACCTCATAAATTTCTTGTGGTCGACATTGTTGAATTCCACAGTTTTGCTTCATTAGCCTCTATTGTGTTAGTATTTATTGAGAACATTGTAGCCAACTGGTTGATTGTTGGTAGTCTAATTTTAGACTTTCGATCTATTTAGAACAGATTCGAGTTCATGCGAATTAACATTAATGTCTTAAATGGGGAACTCGATATTATTTTAATTAGAGTAAGGAAAACATATTGGTTCAATATTATTACATAACATATTATTTAAAGCAATAATTAGTCTACAACAAGTTATACTTTTGTCATTTTGAAGTTATCAAAATTTTCTGTCTACTTCAGATAAAATGTATATATAATACACATGGTGTCACTTGTATAATTTGATTGTAAGCTTTTAAAATTTTTCAAGTGTAACTATATGTTACACTTGAAGACTCTTGAATGGTTCCATAAATTTCAATTCTTTTGAAAACGATTTATTTTGTATATGACTGCCTCACGGACAGTCTAAAAGTTTTTGGCCACTATTTCAGATTAGAATATTTGGACGAGTTTCCTTGGTAGAGGTAACCATAAGACGACTAGAACAACAAGAGATGTTTGACTATTTCCTTACCCGGATACTTTTCCACTCAAAATCTCATTTCCTGGGGTAAACGTGACCCGACTACCGTTGAAAATTAATACATGGCGTATAATTTCCATGATAACCTCAAACCTCATACACGACGTTAGCATAAGATGCATATCGGTTGTCTAAAATTTCACCACACTCTGGCACCGCACGATTGCACTTTCTAGAAACTTCCGGCATCTATATTTTAAGTAATTACAATAAAAATATACTCGTAACATGAGTATAGTGACAGTATGAGACAGGAAATGTCAACGCTCAGACAAAGAATGTACCAAATTAAATGTTGAAATGACTATCCGACTGCTTAATTAATTTATCATTATATGAATTAGATGAATTATATTAAAAATGGCTGCGGAATATTTTTAAAATACCGATTTATGATTAATGTTAGTGTGACCATTCAATTTCATAAAATAAACCTTTCTTTTTTTCTTTAGGTGACATTTAACCATTCAAAAGTAAAAGTTTATAATTGCATAGAATGATGCGCTAAACTGGATAGTTGGTGGACAAGGCGTGGTCAGGGCCGAAATATTCATAATCGAGCCTAAGAGAAAGTTAATAAACAACAGTTATTACTTATAAAAACAATTTAATATTCAACACGTAACAGGTAGGTACATAATAATTAATTTAGAGTTATTCAATCAGAAATATCTTTTAATTTTCCTTCTTCAATACGATATACAGGTGGAAATAAAATTCTAATTGAAATCACAACAAACTACGAACCCGACGAACTAATTTAAAATCAAGGGCCCCAAAATCAATCCATCAAAACAAGACGGGAGTGGTCCTACAAAAACAAAACCGGCTATGCATACCATCGTCCTTAGGAGCAACAGCCGGCATGTGGCCTACAGTTAAAACCAAGGTCGTTTGTGTACCGCTTTACAATCTTATTCTTCTTTTTTTGTACCACCTTTCTTCCTTACAGCTTTTCAAAAGTAATATCTCTTGATTTTGGGCATACGAAAAGCAACTTAAAAGACGCGTGCCATGATTGAAATTTGTTTGTATACGAACGAAAAATTTCAAAGGTCATCGAGGCTCCATGTTGTGTTCTTTTTTGCAAAAGTTTTTTCCGAAGTCGAAATGATAGGTTATGTTAGCCCAGACGAGTCCATTTCTTGGTTGAGGCGGGTGAAGCAAAAGTAAATTTGAAGCTCTCTAAAACCGACTTTTTTATTGAAGCTTATTATTTATGCTTGTTTTATTTAATTGCGTACGAGTTGTGAAATTATAACTCGAAATATTATAAAAGTAATTTGGTAAGATCTCGAAACATCTCTACAGTTGTTACCAAAATAAAGATCTAATCTTCTAAATATTGAATATATAATGAAGAAACTTGTTCTTACATCGATTACGCTTTAGATGTAATTGACCAATCTAGAAATTTTATATTAAATTTGCTCAACTTCAACGCTACATGTTCTAAACCAGTAGTACTTAGTTGCTAGGCAGGTAGTATTTCGTCACCGGAATGTGTAGTATCGAATACCAGTGTCGAGAGACGACATGTGCAATGCCTTGTAAGGTCTGAAAATAAGTTTGTTCAGAACTGGAAATGGAATTTTGTCGGTTACTTTATTTGGAACGTTTTTAGTGCAGTTGTTACTTCTATTGGAAAATATATGTTTGATTAGTTTGCACGATAATTTATATATCAAACTAGCATTGCCCGCGGCTTCGCCCGCGTTCAGATGACCAAAAACCAAATTCTTAAGTTTTACATATTAGTATACTCTTACATTGCAATTTTTGTATTTTTTTCTCAGAAATGAGATATTTTCTCGCGGTTAAAGGTATGCTATATATTGATCCGGATAACCAGCTATCAGCATACCCAACTTCACCAAAATCCCTCCAGTGGTTTTTCTGTGATGCGGTAACAGACAGACAGACAGACAGACAAAAATTCTAAAAACAATAGATTCGGCCTCTGTATCGACTGTTTATTTCAATAAAATTTTCCAAAAAATATCTAATGTACAGATTCGGCTTAGTTACAATTTTATTATATGTATAGATTTTGTTAGCTTCTGAAACGCTGTTCTAATTTAGGAGTTAAGGCTCCGTGGTATTTATAACAGTTGTTCATATATATATAATAAAATTGTTTTTATTTCTACGGCGAATATTTGCACGTTTTTGATAATGATGATTGCTCTTTCAATAGCTATTAAGAATTGAGCTGCTACCTGGAACCGATTAACGTATCACGGCAGTAAATTACTTAACCATTGGATAGCTAAATTAAATATTTATTAATAACTAGCATTGCCCGCGGCTCCGCCCGCGTTCAGATGACTTTTGTATTTTTTCTCAGAAATGAGACATTTTCCCGCGGTAAAAAGTATCCTATATGTTGACCCCGATAACCAGCTATCACTATACTAAATTTCATCAAAATCTGTCCAGTAGTTTTCTCGTGATGCGGTAACAGACAGATCATATATATCATGTCACCGGACATCGCGCCAAAATAGTAAATTCTATCCACACCACCTCGATGTCCAGCGTTCCACAACAGTGCGATTTTTAAGGCATTTTCTGCCCCGCACAACCACTCTGTGGAACCAGCTATCGCCGGCGGTCTTTCCGAACCGCTACGATCTGGCCACCTTCAAGAAGTGAGCGTATTCCTTCCTTAAAGGCCGGCAACGCATCTGCAAGCCCTGCGGTGTTGCAGATGTCCATGGGCGGCGGTGATCACTTTCCATCAGGTGAGCCTCCTGCCCGTTTGGCCCCTTAGTCCCATAAAAAAAAGGCAGACAGACAGACAAAAATTCTAAAAACTATAGATTCGGCCTCTGTATCGATAATAATGTCTATTTCAATAAGATTTTCGAAAAAATATTTAATGTACAGATTCGGCTTAGTTACAATTTTATTATATGTATAGATAATTATTCAGCTATAAAAATCTTCATAATATAAAGATTTGTATCTTAAGTGGGTCCATACTCTCACATTAATTATGAATGATTTTCTCATCTATAGGGATCGATTTTATTAATTAAAAATTTAAGTTGACAGAAAAACTTGTTTGTATTTACACTCTGGCCTTGAATGGTGTCGTATGTTGTTGATCGACCACTACATTTATACTAATTTGGGCCCGAAAAATCGAAAGTTGCAGTTGTTTTATACTAATTTGAATTTTAATGGTACAGTATCGTGTGGTTTGATACTTGGACTGTGTAGGGCCGAACTTGCGGTTTCATGAAAGTCGACACAGCGAAAGTGGTTTATCGGGATTGAAAGTTTGCTCTTTGAGTAGTTGACAAAGTCCTTTGAATTCTTTCGCTTTAGGAAATAGATCGTTAATTGTTATGTATAAAGACATTATGTAAATAAATAAATAAATATGTTGGGACATTAACACACAGCACCATCTAATTCCATGGTAAGCACAAAGCTTGTGTTATGGATACCAGATGGTTGATACACTACATATATATAACTTTAAATTATAACATTATAAATGTAACATTATAAATATAAACACCCATGAATGGAGTACACACATTCGTGCTCATTACACAAATGAATGCCCCCAGCGGGACTCGAACCCGCGACCGCTGGCACAGCAAGTAGCGTCACAACAAACTGAGCCAAACGTGTCATCAAATTATGTAAAATGTGACTTGGCCCTAGATATATCCTCCTGGCCTTTATCATCAATTTTACTGATTCATATTGTGCAGTTGTCATTACTTTTAAATTGCATATTTTAAATACCACGTCTACAGCTTCATTCGTACTGTGAATCATATTGTCTATTTGAACATGGACTAATATGATGAGTAAATGCTAATTTATCATTACATACCACATCAGATATTGAGCGCAAAATGTACTGTATTAAAAGCTGCCAAATGTCTGCTTTATGTTATGTCTCCATTCTAGGACTAAAATTACTGTAATTAATTTTATGTGTACAATATTTTTAAATACTGTTTAAAATGTCAAAAATTAATCCCACTAATGTTATAAATGCGAAAGTTTGTGAGGATGTCTGGATGTTTGTTACTCTATCACGCAAAAACTACTGAATGGATTTTAATGAAACTTTACAATAATATAGCTTATACATCAGAATGACACATCAACTACTTTTCATCCCGGAAAAATGTACGGTTATCGTGGGATAGATTTGTTTTTCTGAAGGCGAACCCGATCGAAGCGAGGGTGAGCCGCTATTCTATACATGATATTCTCCTAGCCGATTCCGGCTACGGCGGCCAATCTCATTGAAACTAGCCAACTGCGTAGGAGATATTATAGTGCACAAGTGTACGCGCAGACACAACGTGTACTCTCTATTCCTGTCACTCTTATACTCTGGTGGGACGACTGCTCGACACGACCAGTGAGAGTTAAGGCGCAGGACCGACGGCTTTACGTGCTCTGCGAGGCACGGGGGTGAAACACCGCCAACTTCCCAACTCCGGGCTGTTATTGAAACTTACTATACAGAAAAACTCAATAACTAAACTTGGCCCGACCCGGGATCCGAACCCAGGACCTCCGGGTGTGCAGCCGCACATGCTAGCCACTACACCACCGAGGCAGTTAACCTTATTCTAATCTATTTTTATACATATAACAAAATTGTAACTGAGTCGAGTCTGCACATTAAATATTTTTTGGAAAATCTAATTGAAATAGACAGTATTATAGATACAGACTCCGAATCTATAGTTTTTAGAATTTTTATCTGTCTGTCTGTTACCGCATCACGAGAAAACCACTGGACAGATTTTAATGAAATTTGGTATGATGATAGCTGGTTATCCGGGTCAACATATAGGATACTTTTTACCGCGGCAAAATATATTATTTCTGAGAAAAAATACAAAAACTGTAATGTAAGAGTATACATATATGTAAAACCTAAGAATTTGGTTTTTGGTTATCTGAACGCGGGCGGAGCTGCGGGCAATGCTAGTCTTATATAAATTACACGACTTTTTATATCCTGAAGTCTATTATTTAGTAAATTGCTTATAAGTACCATATAAATTTATGTAATCCTACTATAAAGTTCATATTCCACAACATATATTTATTACCTAATCGCTAATGCAATGTTATCTCCGTTATTAACGCCATCGTCTAACAAGTTGTAAGTCAACATAGTGACAAAGTATTAATTAAATTATGTCGCGTACATATATTCTACTAACATTGCCCGCGGCTCCGCCCGCGTTCATATGACCAAAAACCAAATTCTTAGGTTTTACATATTAGTATACTCTTACATTGCAGTTTTTGTATTTTTTCTCAGAAATGAGATATTTTCCCGCAGTAAAAAGTATATCCTATATCCCGTATATAAGATCCCGGATAACCAGCTATCACCATACCAAATTTCATCAAAATCCCTCCAGTGGTTTTTCCGTGATGCGGTAACAGACAGACAAAAATTCTAAAAATATAGATTCAGCCTCTGTATCGATAATAATGTCTATTTCAGTAAGATTTTCTAAAAAATATTTAATGTACAGATTCGACTTAGTTAGAATTTTATTATATGTATAGATGATTATCATCATGTAATGAGCGGGTGTTATGTAAAATATTATGAAAGACTTTAGCATAGGTATTATTATAATTGTCAACATTTTTCTATGTTTTCCACGAAGCTATCTCTTTTTCCGTATACTAAGCTAACGAGGTAATTAAATGATTACCATTTATTAAATACAAGTATTTTGCAAAATGAATCTACTTAACTTTTTGAATTGATTAGTTCAATTATAATATCAAAGATTTAAAAAATTCTTAAAAATGCAATAATTTCATGTGAAATTATAAGTAAACTAGCATTGCCCGCGGCTCCGCCCGCGATCAGATGACCAAATACCAAATTGTTAGGTTTTACATATTAGTGTACTCTTACATTGCAGTTTTTGTATTTTTTCTCAGAAATGAGACATTTTCTCGCGGTAAAAAGTATCCTATATGTTGACCCGGATAACCAGCTATCACCATACCAAATTTGATCAAAATCCCTCCAGTGGTTTTTCTGTGATGCGGTAACAGACAGACAGACAAAAATTCTAAAAACTGTCGATTCGGCCTCTGTATCGATAATAATGTCTATTGCAATAAGATTTTCCAAAAAAATATTTAATGTATAGATTCGGTTTAGTTACAATTTTATTATACGTATAGATAATGGTAAAAATTTAGCCACAGGTTGAAAATTTCAAATTTTATAATGTAAGACTTGGAGAGATAGCATCTTGGCTTAGATATATCGCTAGGCGACGGCTTCTACAAATGCGTTCGTTGTTGATGCTGTTTATTATCCGTTAGACGTGTAACTTTTTACCTTTCTACAAGTAAACGAAAATTAGTGTCTGGCATGTATCATAGCTTGTTAAAGATATACCTTCTGTCGCCATCTACTCGTAGTACTTTACAAACCACGTTCCAGTGGATTTGATTTTTTTATTAGCGAGTTCAAAATTATACCACTTCTACGTGACTTGACGAGTATTATGAATGCTGTTTTACGTTCTTTGGCACATTTATAGTACAATTACTAGAATTATTTGTTTAATGATGAGATTTTAACATATATATTGCCTAAATAGCTAAGGGATCTTGAAACCAACTACGTCCTTTCCTCCCTTAAAACCTATATTCTAACTACATTGTTATAGAATAGTCTTTTATTTTCTACTTTGCCATCATAATTCACAACATATATAATTTATTCGAGCATTCTTGAAACAACAGGGATACACACGAATTAAATTTTCGTTTAAATAACACTGAAAAATACCAAGAAAAGATTGACCTTCAAATGTTTATACTGTAGCCGCAAATCCTTTATATATGACAACGCGGCACACAAAAAGCGAGTGGTCACCCGCTAGCATGCTCTGCGCGTGCGCATCCCGTTACGCTAGCGTTTTTGTGTTGAATACAGCTATGTATAGGGTTGACAAACTTGTTTCTGGTGTTAAATGTAGGATGTAAAAAAATATTTGAATTTAAATAAAAAGTATAACTACTTAGTACATTTTTATACTAATATATAAATTTTCAAATAAATTATGATGATATTATTCATTTATTCTCTTCATAAATTGGCTTTTACGTAAAAAAACATCAATTATAATTTCTTCAACATGCCAAATAAACACTGGTTTATCTGTCAAAGAAAAAAGCACGGAATTTTATTAATTTTAAATTTAGTATGTGGCAACCCTTGCTAGCCATGTGTCCCATTCGCGCTTCACACCAATACATGACAGTTATCAGCAGATCTAGCCAATACGACTGAATAACAACATGAAACGTGAAAACGTGCGCTTCGTAAATTGTGTTTTTATTTACATTATTGTTATATTATCCCTAAGTACCTGCTATATACTTTTAGGTTTAAATTTACTTTTACCATAGATAATTTTTAAATTACTATTAGTCAGGTGAGAATTCACAACTGATAAGAATTTAACATGTTATCCAACGGATAATCGGATCGATCTCGGATCTATCCTGGGATTAAAAGTAGCCTTTGTCACTCTGGCCCATCCGGTCCATAAACGATTTCTATAGAAAAAAATTACCGTGATCTGTTTCTTTGCGAAAGAAGGACAAAACAACAATCTTCCATATTTATAATATTAGTAAGCGATGATTTTTACTCATAATTGTCCTTAAGGGCATTAAATATAAAAAAAATCATTTCAATTTATATTACATTCAATTAATTGAATATAGGAATATGAAATGTATGAATCATAGGAAGAAATAATGAGGTGAAATTATTTCTCCAACATCCTAAGGACAACGAATTATTTTCAAAGGAAATTTAAGCTTTACTGCTTTGCGATAAAAGCTATTTGATTGATTGACCTATGTACAAAATCGTGTTGCAGCGTAGAAAGTGTCCCGGCTTAAGGTGACCAGGAGGTACAAAGAAAAGGGAACACTTGTAGGACTATTTGTGAATGTAGTTTAAAAATATCGGCCCCAAATTTCTGAACATAAAACTAAATAATAATAATTTGCTGTTGATAAATGATAAATTTTCAACTTTTTGCTGTATTATTTTACTTGACATTTTATATTTTACTTTTTTTTCTTAACATTTCAATATCAATTATCAATTCACTAAGAAAATATGTAAAACCTGTTTAGTATTAACATACATCGAATTATTATAATATAAGTACAAGAATTCAACCTTGAAGATAATTAAAAAAAAGGCTTCACTACCTTTCTCATTTGTAAATGTTTCGACCAACAACTGAAGCTGGATTCGCGTTGGTATTTTAAATTTTGCTATTTACATAATATATTAATTGCTCAAAGTGTTTTGGTTTTATTGCTTATTTAAGTTGTCGAACAAATATTTTTACTTTTACTTCAAAATTTAACTCAAATGTAGTTTTTGATTACTGAATCGATTTGAATCGAAATGATCGATGCTATCAAAATGGATAATCGAAAATGATCATGGCAGCAGAAATTTTTTTGGAGCCTTTTTTCAAAGTAACTTTGATGTTGATTTCGTCATTTTAAAACTAAAAACTTTCAAGTTTCAAATGAAAAGTCAACGTTATATCTTCGAGATATTTTTTTATCTTAACTAAGGCCATAAATATGTAAGGTATTGTTTATCTTGAAGTATTATTGGTTTATTGTCACCCTAACTTTCCCCTAGTTCTAGATAGTCTGCGGTTTGCTCTATTGTAGCGATCTCAATGTGTCACGATACTTGATAACCGAACAGGATACTATTGCAGTACTTTATACAGCAGTTGCCAATACAACGGTATCTCCTGCTTTGTTCGTCGAAGGATTTATACTAGTTTTATGTTAAATAATGATGAAAAAACAATGGAAGTTGATCTGCTGGCGTGTAATCACTAATAAATCATTATCATTATTATGTATCATTAATATATACTTCATATAAAATGATAGAAATTTATTTGTCACATAATTCAGTTTAAATATTATAATGAAAACTTTATAAACTTTTATATATAGGTACTAAGCCATAAAATAAGAATAAATTTTAAATATTTTGCATTTTAAACACACACAATAAAACATGCTTTGCATTTTTATTAGTTTTTAATTTATACTAATACAGAAAGCATGTTTTTTTGTTTGTGCGAATCTCTAAAACTACCAGTCTGGTGTGAATTTTTTTGAAGTGAAACTTTTTTAAAATCGTTGTGATTTGAAACTCGATGAAACGGAAATGCAACACTAATAAGAGATAACACATAAATATATAAGATTAAGCCGGCGAGAGAATGAGATAGAATACATTGCCATGTTGCCATGGTAACCGTTGTTATTTGAGATAGAATACTTTACACAGGAAGTGAAAAATAATAATATTAATTACTGAATAATATATAATGTATATTTATGTCAAATAAAATGTAAAATAACTTTTAAACTTGATAAAATATATATATATATATATATAATATTATTAAAAAAATAAACATTATAATTATCCTACTCCTGATATATTATCCTATATTCATCTCATTCTCTCGTAGGTTTCTTTTCCGAAGTTTCACTTCTACCGTGTGTGAATGTAGTATCCGGGGATACTAATAAAAGCGTTTAGAACACTATTGACTATTTATTCCTTTAAAATTATACAAAACAATGTTCACGCGTCGCCTCGTGTCGTCATTATGACACAATATTTTTCTTTCCTTTTATTCATCTATTTCATTCCATTCCATTCTTAAAATTCTAACATACGTCTCATTTTATTCTTAAAATATCATTTCATGCATACTCATCTTGCAGATCCTACATGAATGTGTGAAAAATGAAAAAAAAAGTGCATGGTTTTTTTTTCACTTTTTTTTTTCATTTTATAGCCTTAGGAGCTGAGTGATTATGCAAAGATAAAGTTTGGAGTAAATAATTTAATGTTCGGTAATATTATATTAATTAATATATTTCTAAATAAAACTACATTTTCGGATTATTTCGCGGATTTATTTTGATTTTTGTTTCCTGACGCTTCGATTGCTTTACAGCAATCATGGGAAAAGACTCTCTCTCCCGTGACCATGATTTCTGTAAAGCATTCGAAACGTCGGGAAACAAAAATCAAAATAAATCCGCGAAACAATCCGAAAAGGTAGTTTTAGTTAAAATGTCAAATATTCGCGTAAATCTAAGAAAGTATTATATTTCTTTACATTAAAAAACCTTAAGTAAATTATCTTATTATTAATATTCAGAAACTTGTCGAGACAATTTGATGTTAGCATTCAAAATAATTATTGTAATATTATAAACAAATGACGTTACTCAATAGTAGGTACGGCCGTTGTGTTCCGGTACAATGTTACATTTCCAAACATCGGTTACAGTCCACATTCTTAGATATCGCTCAGGTACAGTAACTGTATGAAATGACGGAAGCTGCTGTTTCGTAATCTTTACGATCTACATTTTAGCCAATGAATTACACAATATTGTTATAAATTTTTAAATTATTGCCATTGAAATTGATTTTTTTAAATAAAACTATCTTTTCGGATTTTTTCGCGGATTTATTTGGATTTTTGGTTCCCGACGTTTCTAATGTTTTACAGCAATCATGGTCATGGGAAAGACTGAGGTGTTAGATGTCTCGAAGGTATAGTTGTTACGGACAGCCTACCTACAAATAACAAAATGAAAGTTGCACCAATTACCTTACAATATTTTTTAACTTTAAACATTTTTATAATTTTAATTAGTTTTCAACCGACTTCAAAAAGGAGGAGGTTCTCAATTCGACTGTATTTTTTTTTGTAATTGAATATGGAATATTATTTATTTAATTTTTGCTGTTATTATCTTTATTATCATCTGTTAAACGTCGGGAACCAAAAATCCAAATAAATCCGCAAAAAAAATCCGAAAAGATAGTTTTATTTAAAATGTCAAATATTCGCGTAAATCTAAGACAGTATTATGAAATTGAATTGTTGATTTAAAAAAAAATCTGTCTTTCCTTAAAGATCCAAATAATCTAAATTATTTTACTTGTAGCCTTCATTTTTGAAATACGTACTTAGTTCAAGACTAAAATTAAGTTTTGAATGTTAGAATTAGAAATTTAATATTGTTATACAGTGGTGCTTGCATCACAATTTACTTAATGTTCACACATCTAAAATATCAACCTTTTGTTAATGTTAATAAAAGGAAGTGGTTTCAGTATTATATTATAATAACTAAATATAACAAGAGAAAACGCTAATAAATGCATAGTCATTGTAAATAAAAATATGTATAATGATCAATTATTATGTGACGACAGATCGATACTTAATTGAGTAGGTAAACTACATATATATATATATATATATATATATATATATATATATATATATATATATATATATATATATATATATATATAAATGTATACTTATAGGTAAAATAATTGAATCGCGTTAATAAAATAACGTGATAATTAATGTTTATCGTTAAAATACGCCAGTAATGTTCACTTATCAATTTCATCACAACAGAAATCTCGGGTTGGAATCCCGAACGAGCAATTAATATTTATTTTGATCATATTTGCTCTGTTTATAACATAATATTAATATTGTACCGCAATATGTATGAGTTATAGGATATTGATGAAGCTGGATTTTTTTCTTTCTAATAAGGGTGGATGGTATGCGATGACGAAAATACGATCCTGGGATAAAAGTGCGGTTTTTTTTTATATTAGGCTATATAAGTACATTGATAGTCAATTGGACTTAAATAATCGCTAAACAATAAAAAAAATAATGCATAGATTAAACAACTCGTATTAAAATACCTACGTATTGTTGGGCTGCATTTTTATTTTTTGGTATCGATTTTTAAATAAAAACTAACACCTTGTTATCGATCAACGATCTCTCTCGAATCTCGATTGCCGAGAACGAGATTCGATCGTCAGTGTGGATCGCGAAGTGGTCGGGAGCGGACGTACGCTATCGGGTAGATAGTCAGCGCGTGCGCATAACCGCGTTATAATATTTTCTACTTTTTGTCCGTGTTATATAATAGTGATGTGCTAATTGATTTATGGATGTATGTTTTTGTTACTGGTAACTTGTATTGGTTTACTTATTTTTAACCGACACTGACCGCCCGGTTATTTCTGGGTTTGTTTGAACGTCCCCGTGTAATTATCGATATGTCGAATGTTAATTTTCTAATACGAAGAGAATTAATGTATGTATAACAATCAATAATATAAAAATATAAAATACTCCCAGTATACTAAAAATCTGAATTTAGTTTTGTATGTGAACACGATCCATTATAATAAATAATTTTCGATTATAACATTATTTATTAATTAATGTGTATGATATTTGATTATTACATTTAAATTGTATGAAGAGTTCTAATGTACTCAAAATAAAAAAGTAAGTAATCGATGTAAAACAAAAATACACCTGAAGATAAAGAGATAAGATTTGACAACATGAGAATTGGTTTATCATAATAATTCATCTTATCTTCGTAGAACATTGAGACTGAATTACGCACTGCTATTATCTTTAGGTTTAGATTTATTTTTAGGATAAAATCTAGAACTTTTCCATCCTTTTTGTCTTTTTTTTTAATTTACTTTTTTTAAGATTAAGTAAAACTTTCTCGACCAACTTTAAAAAGATCATCTAAAAATTCGGGTGAACTTTTTGATGAAAATAAGTCAGTGGTGATAAATCTAAACATGTAGTCTATACATTAATAAAATTGTAAATAAGCCGAATCTGTACATTAGATATTTTTTGGAAAATCTTATTGAAATAAACATTATTATCGATACAGAGGCCGAATCTATAGTTTTTAGAATTTTTGTCTGTCTGTTACCGCATCACAGAAAAACCACTGGAGGGATTTTGATGAAATTTGATATGGTGATAGCTGGTTATCCGGGACAATATATAGGACACTTTTTACTTCGGGAAAATGTCTCATTTCTGAGAAAAAATACAAAAACTGCAATGTAAAGAGTATAGTAATATGTATGTAAAACCTAAGAATTTGGTTTTTGATCACCTGAACGCGGGCGGAGCCGCGGGCAATGCTAGTAATTAATTATAAAGTGAATTTTTTTTTTAGTTTAAAAATATACTTTACGTAAAACGTAACACAAAAAACTTATGTAAAACAAAACCTTTATATCTCATATCGAGTCAAACATTCTCTAAGTACTTAAATATTTCTTAAAGAATTAACACAACAACTAAACCTCTTGCTTAAACTTAATTACCTTTCAAGTATAAAAAAAAAACGCGATACAATTTAAATAACCTCATAAACGACTTTAAAATCGATTATAATCAAAACGAATGGCACGTTGTTAAATCGCAAGCAAAATTAAAAGACAATTTCGCTAAGTACCTTCTAGATTTAACATTTTTCAATCTCGCTAATAATACCTTATATAACAATAACTATGCTACGTTACATAAATCTAATTTAGTTATTTGGTACACTGTCGAGACATGAACATATATTTAGATGCAATAGCCGTTGTAAATTTTATGCCATGACAGTGTAAGCCCATTAAAGTACACGTCGTAACAAAAATAACAGCTAGTTTTCATTTTACTATATTTACATATGACTAAAAATCGATTATCTGTGAAATAATATTATGTCTTGATAAAGAATTATGTTTGTCGATTGCTATTCTTAAGATTTATTTATCGTTATTAATTGTAATCTAAATGAAGAAAAATATATAGGTTCTATTACTAGAAAAGCCAAGTGAAAATGCGTAATGGATGACTGTAGTATAATAAAATATCTTGGATATTTTACAGCTTTAATCTATACTTAATATTATAAAGAGGTAAAGTTTGTGAGTTTGTGACGTTGTAGGGGGTAATCTCTGGATGTACTGAACCGATTTAGATGAGATTTGATAATAAGATAGTTTGAGATCCTGGGAAGGACATAGAATACTTTTTATCCCGGAAATCATTCCTTAAGGGGGTAAAAATCGGGATAAAAGTTTGTATTATCAGTCAACAAATCAATAATAATGAAGTCCAAAATATCAAAAAAGCTAGGCAAAGGCTAATATCTGCTCCGTTTGGAATGCTTTACAGAATACATGAAAACTTTCATTTAAAGTGTCAAATATTCACATAAATCTAAGAAAGTATTACGCAAAAGAAATTATTTCTCAATATATTAATAGTTTTATCTCTTTACAGGTAATTAAAATGGACACTAAAGTTCAGTGAAGTGCAGTGTAGTGACGGTACAGTGATGTCAGCATGCCGTCGGACGGTACCACGTGGTCACCCCCGGCGCCCAGCGAGCGGCGGCTTAGCAACTCTTCAGATGGAAGCGCAGGCAGTGGATATTCTAAGGCTGTAAGTCCAATATTAACAATTAAACTAATAGAATATATCACAGCCTACTAATCCATACAGTCGTCTAACCAAGGCTTCTAGGCAGGGAGGGTTGTGAGACGTGAATGACGTGATACCGACTGCCAAATTCAATTTTCTTATTCTCAACTGGCACGCTTTGAAGTTAACAGGAGAATTGAATTGAATTGAATTTTCTTGTTAATTGCTTCAAAGCGTGCTAGTTGACCACAGATTACTTCGCCATTGTCACGTAGACTGATAGACAAATACATTTTATTATTATACATACGTACTAATATTGTAATTGTAAAATTGATCGTCTGTTATCTTTTCACGCTTACACCACTGAAGATATTTCGATAAAATTTGGCAAGGACATAGATTGCATCTTAGGATCGAACATAGGCTACCCTTGATGACTGCCCCACTTATCACGCGAGCGAAACCGCAGGCAATAACTAAGTTATTCTATAAGACAGAAAGTCTTTCTCAATGTACGTATGTAGCTATAGAAATCTGTTTATTATTCTTTATAAACAATATAGATAGTGCCAAAAATTTAAACCAGAATGTTAGACACTGTTCCTCAAATGGAATTCTCAACCAATTACAAACGAAAAACCGGAAGTTAGACAAACAAAGTACACAGTCCATGGAAGGCCGAATGAATTTTGTCGAGACTTAAAATTAGATAAAAAAATTATCTTATCTTTTTATCGTTATCTCGTGATATATGATAAATAATGTTATGAAAATTAAACATAATAATTTACTGTTTAAATCACTGAATAGCAAAAAGTTTAAGAATCTCTGCCGTCTGCCTTCTATCGTTTCGAGTAGAGCGGCTAGCGTGGTTATTCACCATTATCACACCATGTAAACAATATCGTTACAACACATCGGCTTGGCTATTGCTAACCATTCGTATTGGATCACGAGATCGCTAAGAGAGGTCACGAGTCATTGTGAAACTCGTTATTTAATCGATTTATTTTCGATTGCCATTATTAATTAAAACATGGTGTATTTCCAAATAAACGATTAAGTACTTATAATAAATGTTAAATATGCAGTTAATGTCTTTAAATAAATTATGATTGACAAGTGATTATATGTAATAAGTAGATACACAATTTATTATACCTTCAATCGCAAAAGTAGACTTACTCATGAAATTTCTTGACAACAAAATGCTTTGTTAGATTTGATGACATGAAAATTTGATATTTTACGTAAGCTAGAGAATTTACATTATTTAACATTATTAACTTTTTTTTCTGTTTCAATATTGTACCGGTCGGCATTTCCGGTGCCATTTCTCTTTTCCATATTATTTAATTTTGTAGGAATAAAACAAAATCTAAAGATGTTAATATAATAAAATTCTGAGTCGAATACGTACATTTTTTTTTAAATCTTATTGAAATAGTCATTATATTGATACGGAGGCCGAATCTATATTTTTAAATTTTTTGTCTGTCTGATTATCCGGGTCAACATATAGGATGCTTTTTATTGTGGAAAAGTATCTCATCTCGGAGAAATCTATACTAAACATTAAAACCCTAAGTAGGGACGAACCCGAGCATAAAACCGCAAAACAAATCCGAGAAAAATATTTTATTTAATATTGTAGAAACTGTTTTATTATCATTTACTATCACACTTGAATTATCACATCAAGGAAGCTATAGGTTGACACGTCAGGTAAAAGGACTTCCTCTGTTAGCAATCTATGTAAAACGTTATTAGGTCTTAACGACTATTACTGGCTGTTACCTTCCCGCATATTATTGGAGTAAGTGGTATTATTAATATTATTATTCAAAGTCAATGCACCTTTATTTATAACTAGCATCGCCCGCGGCTCCGCCCGCGTTCAGATGACCAAAAACCAAATTGTTAGGTTTTACATATTAGTATACTCTTAAATTGCAGTTTTTGTATTTTTTCTCAAAAATGAGATATTTTCCCGCGATAAAAAGTGTCCTTATGTTGACCCGGATAACCAGCTATCATCATACCAAATTTAATCAAAATCTGTCCAGTGGTTTTCTCGAGATGCAATAACAGACAGACAGACAAAAATTCTAAAAACTATAGATTCGGACTCTATCGATAATAATGTCTATTTCAATAAGATTTTCCAAAAAATATTCAATGTACAGATTCGGCTTAGTTACAATTTTATTATATATGTATATAGATTATACTTTATTTTTAACTTAACTTATTTTTCTAGATCTAGATGAACATGATATAATATAAAATAACCATAAAAATACAGTTTTATAATATGAATTCAATTGTCATATAATCTGTACAAGAAAAGGCGTTGTGTTGATATTAAAAAAAAATACATTTGCTGGCTGGCTTTGAAATTTGAAACTTGATCGCGGGATCCATTCCCAGACAGGGAAAGAAAGAAAGTTTATTATTAGTAGCGCTGAGTATCAATTATCGACGTATCTATACACGTACTTATTTAGATTAATGTAGACTTACCAAAAAGACATATCTTTATATATATATAATTCTTCTGTGAGTGTGTATGTCACTGAACTTCTCTCAAACGACTGGACCGATTTTGATGAAATTTTTTGTGTGTGTTCAAGGGGATCTGGGAATGGTTTAGATTCACAATTTGAATAATAATTTTCATCAAAAAAATTATTAAAAAAAGTTTGAAATTTTCAAATTAAAGACGTGTAGACAGGACAACGTCTGTCGGGTCCGCTAGTCTAATATAATTTATGAGTGAACAATGAATTCACAATGAACAACAATTCTACAGTGAGTGTCTTAGCGCGATCATAACTTACTTGCCTATCAAGTAATATGTAAGTAAATGTTATGTAAAAAAATTTTTTATTACATATTTGGTTAAAACAGTTAATATAACAGTAAACTATTACAATAAAAATTAACAATGTTGGTGTTTTTCTTTCCGTAATTTAACATAAAAATAAATACAAAAGCTTCACTGGTGCGTAAAAGAACATGGCTTTCACTTTTGTTATCTTCATCGACGACGTTTTGTTTTTGTTTGATGAAAAATAATTACTTAGCCTTATTTATTTATTTTTTTCATTTTATTTATAGATTTTTTATACAAATTTCAATTGACGTAAGTTTATGTTAATTGCTTGAAAATTATTCATTCCAAAACTGGTTTTGAATTGGCATAAAATAAAAGTTAAACGATAAATAAATGTTGACTTATCGTATAGTTAATTATGTAAGAATATTATTTTATTATTATTTAGTTATTTATTTCGTCTTACGGTGAAGGGAAATGTCGTAGGAAACCTGCATGTCCGAGAGAATCTAGCACCTTTTCGAAAGACATGTAGTCCACCAATGCGAACTTATCCAGCGTGGTGGACTATGGTCAGATCCCCCTCAATATTTAAGGGAGGCCCGAGCCCAGCAGTGGGACGTTAAAAGGGGCTCAATATAATTATATTTATACGCCTATATAGACAGCGCTAGTTTTTCCTCTATTGAGCTATCAAAACTTATAAAGAACCTAACGAAATTATAAGTTAATTGTTTAACATATTTTATTGATAACTAGCGACTCATCCTCGCTTGATTGGTTGATTCTCCATACAAACTTTCATCCTCATTTTCATCCCTTTAAGCGACGATTTCCGGGATAAAAATTACCCTATGTCCTTCCTAAGGTCTGAAACTATCTTCTTACCAAATTTCATCTAAATCGATTCAACAGATCCAGAGATTAACCCCTACAACGTCACAAACTGACAATTCACAAACTTTACCTCTTTATAATATTAGTTATAGATAAAACAAATATTTGTGTAGTAAATTAAGCTATCAATACGTAAATATTCCCTAAGTCACGACGCTACAAAGGATGCTGTCAATCAAACGCAATTTACGTATCCTTTGCAGATTCACACGCTTCTGTCCCGTCTCAATTTATAAGCGACTAGCATTGCCCGCGGCTCCGTCCGCGTTCAGATGACTAAAAGCCGAATTCTTAGGTTTTACTTATTAGTATACAGTACATTGTAGTTTTTGTCTTTTTTCTCAGAAATGAGACATTTTCTCGCGGTAAAAAGTATCCTATATGTTGACTCGGATAACCAGCTATCACCATACGAAATTTCATCAAAATCCATCCAGTGGGTTTTCCGTGATGCGATAACAGACAGACAAAATTTCTAAAAATATAGATTCAGCCTCTGTATCGATAATAATGTCTATTTCAGTAAGATTTTCCAAAAAATATTGAATGTACAGATTCGACTTAGTTACAATTTTATTATATGTATAGATATTAAGAAGAAATAAAGTTCAAATTGAAATGTCGAATAACCTTGTCCGTAATAATATTGTAAAATGTAAAAGTGTTTGTCTACTTTGTCCTTAACTAACGGACACGCGTGAATTTTATGTATAAACATAGCTTATGGGATAGTATAAAGCTTGGGTTATTAGTTATCCCGGTTTCCAATTATCCTGGTATCTCCTTATGCTTGTTGCAAGATACTTAGTACTCTTTAAGCGAATCGAAGGTGTCTCTAGTTTTCTTCATAAAGGTCGACCAGTGTACTTGTAATTTTATTGTAAATATTCGACCTTACGTGTATAAATATAGTGGTATAAATTTTTACTTTTTCTGCCTTTCGCTACATAATTGTCGCGTGCCAAGGGCAACAGAAATGTTAAATGGATCAACATTATGAATCAGTCTTTGATTTTTAATCTACACAAATACTAAAAAGAGGTAATGTTTGTAAGTTTTTGTGTAGGAGGTATTTCTGTAAGTACATACTTACACCGATGCTTGAAATAGATCTTCAGCTGTATATTATTTAGTTAAAAGACTCTTCGTCGAGAATTTCGCAACGCAAGTCGACGAGAAAAATGAAAATAAATCGCGATTTGCGCGCAGTTATTTAGAAAATATATATTTTGTAATGATAAAGCCTTAACCTTCGTCTTTGAATAATATATAATAATTTTATATAGTTTGCATTTTGCTGGCACATATTTTTTTGCTTAAACGGTACCTATACAATACTGCGTTGTCCGCGTTACGTGTTTTCGGTTGAGGTTATCGACACTTTCCAACGCACTTTTGTTGTAACCAAAGTATAACAAGTTTAAAAATATTAATATTATAAGAAGCTTAAAACATATTAATATTGTTTAAATAAAAATTTAATACTTCAATATTAAGTACGGAAGCTATAGCTTCTCAGTACATTCTAAATTTTTTTCTAACAAGTTTTAGAATAATATTATGCGTGAGAATAATTTTCAGCAAAAAATTACAATCGTAATATATACTATTCAAGTCATTAGGGCGTGAGCGAGTCGAGAGTGAGTCGCTAGTATTTCAATAAATCTGTTTAAGTTTTATTTTATTCATGCATAATAATAACAAGATGCAGTGGTAGTTCAGTGGTAATGCGCATCGGAAAACGAGTGAAGCGGGTTCAAATCCCGGGTCTTGTACATCTCATATTTTCATGTTTGAATCATTTCCAATATGATTACCATTTACACCAAAAACATCGTGAGAAAACCTGCGTGTCTGATAGAATCTAGTAATTTTTCAAAAGACATGTGAAGTCCGCCAATGCGTACTTAGCCAGTGTGGTGGCCTGATATGGCCTGATCCCACTCGCATTGAAGGGGCTCAGGCCCAGCATAGGACGTTCAAAATGGCTGAATGAATAATATCAAAGTGCATTTTATAAACTTTATACGCTACATTTAAATTCAACAGCCGATACATCATCGAGCCAGACCCATTCTACAATCACTTCAAGTTATTAGGGCCGCGTCACACAAATAGGATTATAAGAGTAAAAGTGATAAGGACTAATTTAACGCTTAAACGCATACTGGTACAGATTTAATTTTTAACCTTGTTATTTTCAACCTATAATTTTTAATCTATACTAATATTATAAAGAGGTCAAGTTTGTGCATTTATGAGTTTGTGGCTTTGTAGGGGGTAATCTCTGGATCTACTAAACAAATTTAGATGAAATTTTGGTAAGAAGATAGTTTGAGACCCTCTGAAGGACATATGATACTTTTTATCCCGGAAATCATCCCGTAAAAGGGTGTAAATGGGGATGAAAGTTTGTGAGAAGCAAGCTAGGAACAAACCCGAGCGAAGCGACGGTGAGTCGCTAGTTTATGATGAATGCTATCATAAACGTTCATATTTAGTACATACTCGTATATGTGCGAAGATTTGAGAATGAGTGTGCTTTTTCACGCTGTAAAGTGAAATCCCAAAAGCCAGCCTATGTGCTATTTTTGATATATAAGCTAATACTACTGTAAAGTTTCATTAAAATCTGTTCAGTAGTTTTTGCGTGAAAGAAAAACAAACATACATCCATCCTGTCGTGTTCACAATATTAGTTTATAACGTTACTATCTTACGTTTACTCACAAATATGCGAGAACTTTTGTATCGTTAATAATTTCTGTACCTCATCCGACTACATCCGTCTCGCGCATTAGTTGTTGTACATAATACTTGCAAAGAATTTAAATTAGCAATACAGTAATTTATTTAACGAATATTTAATTATTTGTTAAACAATCGCGGAAAATGCCACTAACACACAATGCACACACAATAACCATATTTAAATTATCTTCATGACTGATTAGTGATTACAGTTTTTGTTCTACTTTTGTTAGTAAACTTGTTACCTTGTATACATTTGTACTCTTATCTAGTGTGTGTGTGGTACGTTTTTAATTTGTATGTAGCGAATATCTCAATACTAAGCTTATTTTTTTAATAACTTACATTAAGCCAATAATAGCACAGCCCTAGTCTGTGAGTATAATTTATACTCATTATAAAAAAAAATAACACAAACTAATTAATGATTATACTTAAACTAAAAACAAAAACAAATCTATCCCTCGGGAACTGTACATTTTCCGGGATAAAAAGTAGCCCATGTGTTATTCCATACTATAATCTATCTCTGTGCCAAATTTCATCCAGATCCGTTCAGCTGTTCTGGCGTGATTGAATAACAAACATCCATACTCACAAACTTTCACATTTATAGATAATATTAGTATAGACTATAGAAGTATAGATTTAAATTTCCAATAACTGATGTCTCTAATTAATAACTAAAAAAAATATTGTCAATACCCACGATCTACGAAATCTTTTATTACCTAATTAACATTTCTGACATTCCACATATACCTTAATGTGGCTCTTCCCTTACATATTTGGTTCCGCACCTGCCTTGCAGCTGACATTTTGAACGACCTTCGACGACCCTTCAGATTTTATTATCTTATATACAAATAGCACGCGTTTGAGGACTTTATCAGCATAGTATTAAAAGCTAATTTTCTATAATCAAATTTCATCATGATGTGGTCAATCTTAAGATAAATGTTAAGGATGCTTACAATTTATCTGTAGTAAAAATTTTATTTCTTATAACCTTGTAAATTGATTACCTTTCCTTGTATTTCCGTATCATACTTATCGTTGACTTACTCTTGTTAAAATAATATTGTGTGTAATTTGCAGTCATAATGTATGGACTGTAAGTAAATCCATTTCCCTCTAGTTATATTATATCAAAAATCAAAATAAAACATCAAAATATCTGTAAAAATAGTTATATTTCAATGTCAGATATTAACTAAACCTCGATTTCCTACAAACGATTTACGAGAATATATTACCACTAATCCTATGATCATGGTTGATGTTGCTGTAAAGCATCGAAACGCCGGGAATCAAAATATAAATAAAACTGACACAAAATCCGAAAAATAAATTAATTAAAACTAATAAGTTTAAGTATGATCTAATCTTCTGTTAAGGTAATCTTATTATATTCTACAGTAATTATTCACAAGTACCCTTCTAAGAATATTTCATTATCTAATATATAAAATTTCCATGTCACAATGTTAGTTACCGTACTCCTCCGAAAAGGCTTTACCGACTTTTACCAAATTTTATATGCGTATTCAGTAGGTCTGAGAATCGGCTACTATCTATTTTCCATACCCCTAAGTGATAAGGGTGGCCCACGTTAGGGACGAACCCGAGCGGAGCGAGGGTGAGTCGCTAGTAAAATATAAAGTTAATTGATAAATCAATAATCAATTTGTATATTGACGTGTAAAGGAAAACCACGCCATGTGTAAAAAAGATCACATGTCGACAGTAAAAAAATATCTACAACATAACCAAGGCCATGTACCTTTCACTGAACAGAAGCATTAAAGTATAAAAATAATGCAGGAATTACTCGAAGGCCTACGAAAGTTCACTTGCGGTGTTTTAAAGCGTAAATTTTGATATTTTATTTCTTCAATGACAACGCGGAAGACATTTATTAACATCATATCTTAAGTAAATACGTACATAAAGTTCTTAATAATTAATGCTTGGTATTTGATACTTTAAGAATATGTTAAAAAGTTATTATAATTAACCGACTTCCAAAAAGGAGGAGGTTATCAATTCGTCGGAATCTTTTTTTTCTTTTTTTTTATGCATGTTCACCGATTACATTACAATATCTTAAGATATGAATATTTAATAAGTAAATATGTATTTTATATATCGAAATATATTAGATTTGCTTTGTATCGGCTGGCACCGACTTCGAATATATCTGATTAGGTATCTATTCTAAATGAAAACCTCCCTTTAGTTTTTCTTTACATTTTAATGCCTGGAAGTCGGTGTTTATTTTTTGTT
The DNA here is from genome assembly GCA_947093115.1 of Brenthis daphne. NCBI lineage: Eukaryota > Metazoa > Arthropoda > Insecta > Lepidoptera > Nymphalidae > Brenthis > Brenthis daphne. Next base: position 1,106,147 of record OX352473.1, read on the forward strand.
AAAAAGTTTTTATTAAATGTCACAATTAATTATAATTACTTCGATTTGTTACTTGTACCTATAACTAGGGAACATCTGATAGGTATTAAATCAGTACCTACATCATCATCCTCCCCATGTCCCAAATTACTTGTAATCGGCGCAGTACGTCTTACTCTTCCACCCTTTTCTAATGCTTATCTCCTATCATTCACCCCTTTCTCAATTATGTCCTGTCACACAATCTTTCCATGTTATCTTCTTGTCCTTTTTCTTCAGTCTTCTTCTTCTTCTTCTTTATCCATCTACAATAATTTCCATCACTCTTCTATTCACATGCATTTCATCCTTACTCATCACATCACATGCCCAACTCAGACCTACATGATCAGAGCAATCAATACTTTCATAATCAATTCTAAATCCTACGTATGTTTGAATCACTATCAGGACAATTAGATATTAGCAGCAGTTTTACTTAACCCACGACTCTTTCAGTAACTCTTCGCATTAAGCTATGACTACACAGATACCACTTAATATAGGATAAAATGAATCCTGTCTCAGGATATTAATATAGGACAAAATGTAACCTGTCTCAGGGATACTGTAGCTTTAGTCCCAGAGTTCACCTCCCATATCCGAACACAAACTTTAGTTCATCATATTATAAGCTTGGATAGAGACACGTAGATCTTATTTTGATCATGTCAAATAATTGACTAATTACATGTGAATCCGGAAATCTGGGTGCATTTCTTATCTACACAGGAAGCGGTACATGCTAAAACCAGTTTTGAAGTTTGAACGTCCATTATGCATATCTCTAGCCTTACTTTCAATCATTGTTACACGACGTGATCTCAAATCCATACTAATATTATAAATGTGAAAGTGTGTTTGTTTGTTTGTTTGTTTTTCTTTTATGTTGAAACGGAGTAACGGATTGACGTGATTTTTTGTGTGGATATAGTTGGAGGGCTGGAGTGTGACATAGGCTACTTTTTACCGCGGGAGATTATCTAATTCCCACGGGAAAACACGTTATAATACAATCCAAAAAAATGTTTATGATCAGAATTACTTGAAACTCGGTATTAATGCTCTGCAATAAAATTAAATAAATACGTGTTTTAGCATTTTTTGAAATTTTTTCTATAAGGGGGTTAAATAGGGGTGAAAGTTTGTATGAAACTACCTTTTTAGAGATTTTTTCAGTTTTAGCGCGAGCGAAGCCGCGAGTTCTGCTAGTATTTCTATATATCTATACAAAATAAGGTTTGAGTTTCAATGGTTAAAGCAAACGGTACACGGTATGCAAATTCGCTGAGTGACTACTCTTATCATATATCTAAATTCTTAACTATCATTTGTGCTAGTCTTTACGCGTCCTATAAACAGAACTAAAATGATATTGCTTTAATAAAGCTGTGCAATATTATCCTATCGTAGAAGCGTAGGAAGGGAAATATGAACGAATTGTGGCTAATTCGTTCATGGGAAAAGAGTATGATTTAGATACTATTTCCGACAAATTTATGTGTTTCGGGTTCGGGGATTCGGCATTACATTTATAATCTAACTACCGTGGTTTTCTGGCTGGGTAGAGGCTTGCTATCAATGCGAGGGGATCAGGCCATAGTGATTTGTCACATGTCTTCCTACACACAAGAAAACCTTGACTTCTACCAACCCCACCTAACCTTTCCACAAATTAATTATCTAAGATAAATATGTGTGACCAAAATAATTGCATGTTCCGGATTCAAACTGGTGACCTCTCTCAACCAACTGAATGCTAGACAATATATATAAAGATTTTATGAATCAATTAGGTAGTCAAACAAAAGGTTATTTTAATTTATATTACTATTATTAGTGCCTACAAGTCTAGGTTGTAAAAAATATAGTGCCTATTGTTATTTTCAAGGAGTCGTTTTAGTTTGATTTGAATGTACAACCAGTTTAATTCAGGTCAAGTGCGATATTTAATTTCCTTATACGGTACTGGTCGGTCACCCACTTTGATCATTATCGTTTCGATCAAACTATTGGTGCCAGTTTTATTGTTAATGTTAAATATACCTGTTAAAATACTATATTTGATGATATTTTTGATGCTTGTGCTATGAATGATGTTGAATTTATAATAGCCATCTAATGTGTATTTGTTAGTCTAGATCATAAGTTGAAAATGGTGAAAATTAAAGATAACGCTACTAAAATATGTGCGTAATTTTCGAAAGATAATCTTATAAACATTTTTCCAACGGGACAAAATTCTTTTAAGTATTTACAATACACCATAATTTATTCAAGTTTGTAAATTGACATTTGATGCTGTAAAAAAAATTGTTTACGTGATGTGCTCGCTTTAGAGACTGGGCGAGCACACCTCATCGGCTGCTTAGAGCCCTATTTTCAATGTTAAATATGTATAAATCCGCTCGGGTTTATCTCTACTTACGTTTTAACGTTTAGTACCTATTTTTTAAGAGATGAGATATTTTCCCGCAGTAAAAAGTATCATATATGTTGACCCGGATAATCAGCTATCATCCTACTAAATTTCATCAAAATCTGTCCAATGTTTTTCTCGTGATAATTTACAGACAGACAGTCAATAGGTAAACTTAAAAACTATAAATTATTATAGATACAGAGTCCGAATCTATAGTTTTTAGAATTTTTGTTTGTCTGTCTGTTACCGCATCACGAGAAAACCACGGGACAGATATTGATAAAATTTGGTATGATGATAGCTGGGTATCCGGGTCAACATATAGGATATATTTTACCGCGGGAAAATATCCCATTTCCAAGAAAAAATACAAAAACTGCAATGTAAGAGTATACTAATATGTAAAACCTAAGAATTTGGTTTTTGGTCATCTGAACGCGGGCGGAGCCGCGGGCAGTGCTAGTGGAACATATAAACGCTCTAATTAATATAACACAAAACTTATATCATCATCGGAATTACATTAAATCCATAAGCACAAATAAAATGTGTTCGAGCTGACGTAACTCACTTTCCTTCCGAGGTTTCCAAGGAACGTAACGCCGTCACGCTTATTGCATTTTAATGTCTTAAGATTTTGGATGAGGTATAAAAAATACTAAATTGATGCGTTTAGTAGCTAAGTTGCTTTCGTTCCTTCGTAGAGGGATTTGTTGCGTGAGAGTATAAGGCTATATCCTGATGTTAAATACTTGTGTTACCGACTTTATGTTTTGGCGATTAAAATATAATTAAAGGGGCGGGATGGGAAGCGTAGAAGAGAAGGGTTTGAAAGCTAAACTGACTTCAAAAAAAATTTCAATTTAGTTGGTCGTTTCATACGTTATCGTGGTAATAAAGAGGAATAATTACCTTCAAAATATTGAAGTCGGTTTATTTTGACGACACGTTTGGCTCAGTTTGTAGTGACCCTACTTGCTGTGCCAGCGGTCGCGGGTTCGAGTCCCGCTGGGGGCATTCATTTGTGTGATGAGCACGAATGTTTGTACTCCAGTCATGGGTGTTTATATTTATAATATGTATGTATTTAAAGTTATATATGTGTAGTGTATCAACTATCTGGTATCCATAACACAAACCTCGTAGCTTACCATGGAACTAGATGGTGCTGTGTGTTAATGTCCCAACATATTTATTATTATTTTCTTAGTTAAAACTCATTATACAAATATGTCATAACATAATTATCAAACAAACACACATTCATATTATTATTTAAATTAATACTTAATTATCTAATCATCATAACATTCTAAAGGGAAACTGCGCTTTCAATATACTCGTATGATAACCTCTTTAATCATTATTTAAATCAATTAACATTGACATAATTGACACCACTTGGAAACTTACACCATATAATGTTCGTAAACAAAAACAATTAGTTGGACTATGATGCGTGGTAAAATTTTAAACTCGGTTTAATTTCAGATCATACTAATTAATCTAAGGCCAATGCATATCATTGCATTTGTTTTAGATTCTAGAAATGTTCTAGCATAAACAACTATCTCACATATTTACTTTGAAAGAGAAATTTTATTCAGCCCTTTTTAAATTAAATTTAAAAATTAAAAAAAAAACTATTTATTTCTAAAATATATCTATTTTGTATAATATTTTAAGAAACTTCATTTCTGTGCATGCTGTGTTTATTTATAAGTAATCACTACATTTAGTTCTTAGTTTTTAGATCTATTTTTTTAATATTGTGTGTACTATTGTAAGTGATTGTAAATAAACCTAATAAATAAATAAATAAACAAATAAATAAATATATAAATAAATAAATAAATAACATCCCACTACTAGGCATGGGCCTTCTATACGATAGCCCATACCATATAGGCCATAGCCCATCTCGCTGGCCACGCGGTTTGGCAGAATTCACATGTCTTAAGAAAACGATTGTTCACGATGTTTTACTTCACCGTGTGGCAAGTGATAATCATGTTGGAAATGACCCAGTATTTGAACCCGCTGCACTCGATTTCCCAAGCGAGTGCGTCACCACTGAGCTACCCACTACCTTAAGAAATATTAGTAATTATAATATGTAAAACCACCATGTCTTTCATCTATAAGATTAAGGGTAAAGCAACATCGACAGACATTTTTTAACAATTAACATATATATGAAATACCACTTATAATGTATACAAGACACCTATCTATGCTATCTATAAATCACACATACTTCTAAGTTTATTTATAAGTATAGTTATTAGTCTGTAAAAACTTTTTAACAAAAAAATAAAAACCGACTTCAAACAAAAGCACTAAAAAGTGAAAAATAACTGATTGGTAGTTTTCATTTACTATACATACCTAATCAAATATTTTCGAAGTCGGTGTGCTTTGCTTTGTATGGGCTGGCACCGATTTCGAAAATATTTGATTAGGTATGTATTTAATAGGTAGGCTTTAATTACTTAGCCAAAGCACACCGACTTCGAAAATATTTGATTAGGTATGTATAGTAAATGAAAACTACCAATCAGTTATTTTTCACTTTTTAGTGCTTTTGTTTGAAGTCGGTTTTTATTTTTTTGTTAAAAAGTTTTTATTTTTCCCTTTTTAGTGTAGACAGTAGTAGCAAAGTAAGGATTCTAACGTGCTAGTCTTGTCAAATCAAACAAAATAAGCCCAAACTCAAAGTATCTACTATTAGCCGTTGAAGAGTTCCACCTATCCACCTTCTGGCCTTGCCATCAGATCAGGTCAACAACACCGAACCACTGTACTATCAACGAAAATAGAAATACTTGCAAAGTTTCAAGTCAATATGACAATTAGAAGTAGGTTAAATTCATTATTAGTTTTAAATAAAACTATCTTTTCGGATTTTGTCGCGGATTTATTTGTATTTTTGTTTCCCGACGTTTCGAATGCTTTACAGCATCCATGGTCACGGGAGAGACTGACAAAATCCGAAAAGATAGTTTTATTTAAAATGTCAAATATTCGCGTAAATCTAAGAAAGTATCATTATTAGTTGTTTTTCCACCCTTAGAGGTGGTATTTTTTTTTTGAAATTTAAATGGGACCAATCTGGAAGTATACCCTTTCAAACAAAACAAAAATTGTCCAAATCGGTTAATAAATGACGGAGTTCTGAGGTAACAAACATAAAAAAAAAAAACATACAGTCGAATTGAGAACCTCCTCCTTTTTGAAGTCGGTTGAAAATACTATATTAGTGTTTTTATGGGATTTTAGTTATGTCTCTTCTCATAAATAACTCTTGCTCTATATGGTTCTGAATAGTATGAAGCTGTAATCTATTATTTTCAAATGAATGGCTGAGTTTACTAGCAAACGATTCAATGAAATTCACACCTCTTCAATAGTCGACACACATTTAAATGTACACAGTGTTCATGCTTGTAATGTAATGCACAAACAAAAGTAAATAGAGCGACCTAGATTCTGGTAAAAAATTTTCAATTAAAAGTATGATACATGTTATTTAAAGACTAAACTAGATATATATTAGACTTATAAAATTGATATGTTTTATTTTATGTTATAGCTAAGGTTTACATCTGTACCATGTCATACATAAACAACTATAAATATACTTATTAATAGGTATAAAAAGTCTTATAGGCTATATATAATAAGTAAAATAGCCTATAATAAATAAATCACTCAGCGATAGTGTACCTTTCTTTTATCAGTGAACAAAATTTTAAAAATGAATTCAGAAATTCCATTTTACGAACAAACTACATGCCATCTGTATTATATATATATATATATATATATATATATATATATTATTTAGCATAAATATTACACGCAACATATAAGTTAAAATAAATTATTTCCGACTATTAACTATAATAAATTCAGCATACGATAACGACTAACCAAAGTGTATATTTTTTATGAATCAAACTTATTTAAATTGGTCACGATTTTTAAATTAATCGTAAATCGTCCTTTACTGCTCCGTATTATGTAAATACATATCTTAATAGGTGCAAACTGGTGGCGTTATAGTTGTTTATGTATATTTATTATGATTAGACATTTCTACGCAGTTAAATATAACGATCTGTAAAATATAACGTTTTTTGTATGTAAATTTGTTTTTTTAATTGAAAAAAGAGTGTTGTTATACATTTTTATATCATATCGTTGACCTTATGCACAGATAAATCTCTCTAAACGAGAAATTTTAAGATGTTAGATACCGTATCTAAATAAAGTTATTAAGGTACGTTTTAAATATATATAATACTAGCGGCTCACCCTCGCTTCGTTCGGCTTTGCCTCTAAAAAAACAAAAACAAATCTATCCTACGTACATTTTTCCGGGATAAAAAGTACCCTTTGTATTATTCTGAATATGAGCTTATATTATTGTAAAGTTTCATTAAAATCCATTTAGTACTTTTTGCGTGAAAGATTAACAAACATCCATACATCCATACATACTCACAAACTTTCGCATTTATAATATTAGTAAAGATGTTGTTTGTTAACGAAAGAGATTTTTGTAATAATACTAAAACGCACAAGTACCGATGTATGAACAACATCAATATTCGTGCTAAACTCAGTTAACATTTAATTTCTCATTTAGGCGGACTAAGCATATAAGGTGAAATAGTGACTTGTCAGACATTTGTGCGTATAATCGCAGGAACTTATAAATCGAGGCTTAAAATAATTGAAATAATTAAAAACTACACGTTCCTCATATAATAAGCTATAGGTATTTATGAAAAGCCGAACCGCGGCCAAACACTTGTGATTTTATTTCTATTGAATATGCATAAAAAATCTAATAAACATAAATTGTGTAGGTGAACTAAAATTTTCTTATTTTAGGAGAAATTTACTAAAAATGACAAAAAATATCTTATTGATGTGCGCCGATAGATAAGGATAGACAAGCGTGTTATGAAATAAAGGAGATAATAGAAATTGCAATGGAGATCGTAGTCACAAAAACTTTCTATACCAACAAATCTATACTATAAATATTATAAAGAGGTAAAGTTTGTGAGTTTGTGGCGTTGTAGGGGGTAATCTCTGGATCTACTTAACCGATTTAGATGAAATTGGGTAAGAAGATAGTTTGAGACCCTGGGAAGGACATAGGACTTTTTATCCCGGAAATCATCTCTTAAGGGAGTGAAAATGGGGATGAAAGTTTGTATGGGGAAGCAAGCTAGTATAATATAATCAAAGAAATAATTTAAAAAGTAACATGGTGTCTTTAGTAAGCGTGATACATACGCACAAACATACGATTTATTAAGTTTTAGGTCGCGACAAAAATTTTCTATACCTACCTAATACAATTTACTGACTAGGATTTTGAATACGGTTGTAGTTTAAGAATTTCATAACATATTACGTTTTTTTTGTTGTGTTAGCTATTTTCGTTTATATTTTATCATCATTTGCATATAAAATGCTTCATACGAGGCCACTTAAAGTAATTTACAAATAATGACAGCTCAAAAAGTATGTACAATACATTAGTAAATTTAACAAATTTTCTAAAAGTTATTAAACAACGACCTTTCATGTCTGTCCATCATCGGTTTATTTGACACTTTTGTAATATAGACAATGTAGTGGCTTTTGGTTAGTATTGAAACACGAAAAAATGTGAAAGAAAAATGTATGCTAATATCTATTATTCATTGAAAATATTTGTTTTGATTTTTAATTTTGAAGGCCCTTATCACTGAATGTAGATAGTTAGTAATAACCTTAGTTGAACTCACATAAATATAAATAAATAATTGTAAATATGTCAGGACATAAACACACAGCACCATCTAGTTCCATAGTAAGTTACGAGGCTTGTGTTATGGATACCAGATAGTTGACACATTATTATGTAACTTTAAATACATACATATTATAAATATAAACATCCATGACTGGAATACAAAGATTCACGCTCTTCACACAAATGAATGTCCCCAGCAGGATTCAAACCCGCGACCGCTGGCACAGCAAGTAGTATTACAAAGTGAGCCAAACATGCCGTACTTGTATAAGACCAAAACTCCTTACTAATACTATTTTAATACATTTTCTAAAGCGTTTTTTTTTGTTTATCTTTCATAAACGTAGCAATAATTTTTTGCTTGTAATGATCAAGTTTTTCTAGTTTATTCCTACTAGGATACGAGCACGTCTATTGTGTAATTGGTATTGTTCTATTATAGCATCGTGCGTCCTGTCACCTGAGTATTCACAATGAATGTGGATACCATGGAGACTAAACTCTCACATTGTTGCATTATTCTTTATGCGTTATCCATTTCCGCTTTTTTATGGCGTTCCCTTATAAATGACCAAAAGTAGTAAATAAAATAGATTATATTATAACAGCTTTACATATTGTTAAATTATATTGGTGATGTATGTGTATACAAGAGTGGAAGCAAGCGCGATCACCAAGTATCAAAAAAACTTGTCAAACAATTCGATTATGATAAAACTTTCAATAAAAGAAACTAGGTATATTATCAAGTGACAAAGGCAAATTTATCGGTATTGCGAGCTAAAATCAATCAAATTTCCTATAGCTAGAACATTTTAAATATTATATTTGATTATAATTATTTTAGTATTTCTACCAAATATAGGTATATTGAGGCAGTGGTAGCCCAGTGGTAACGCGCACGCTTTGGAAACCTCAGTGAAGTGGGTTCAAATCCCGGATCTCGCACCTCTGATATTTTCTAACATGATTACCACTTGCCTTACGGTGGAGGAAAACGTTGTGAAAAAACCTGCAAGTCTGAGAGAACCTAGCAAGTTTTCGAAAGACATGTGAAGTCCGCCAACACGCACTTGGCCAGCGTGGTGGACTATGGCCTGATCCCCTTAGTATTGACGGGAAGCCCGTGCACGTGGCACTTAAATATATATCACGCTATCTATACTTACAAATACGGATACATAGACGAGTAATATACAAAGTGACTCAATACCAGTAAGTGTATGTTCGTCCTTTAGCTGATAACTAATGCATTTACAAGTGTTTAAATGATATTATCATTCAATCTGCATCGATTGCATTGCATTTCGACATGGTGATGAAGGCCATTCGGAAGAACCTTATACGAAAGGGAAATCTTGTTTATATGGGGTCAAGTTATAAAGGTTACATATAGCTGTCTATGTCTTGATATGTAAAGGTCTTGTAATAGACAGGACGCAGGTGGCTTAGTAGCATGGATATCTAATGAATTATAGTATGGTTTTATTATATGTTAATGGTAGTTTCGTACCAACATCGATAAAAGAAGAAATGCTTTGAAGTCTAGTTGATAAGTATAAATTAAATTTTATTAACTTGATTATCATCCCATCGGAACAAGCATCTCTATCAATATTAATATTATAAAGAGGTAAAGTTTGTGAGTTTGTGACGTTGTAGGGGGTAATCTCTGAATCTACTGAACCGATTTAGATAAAATTTGGTAAGAAGTTAATTTGAGACCCTGGGAAGGATATAGGATACTTTTTATCCCAGAAATCATCCCTTACAGGGGGGAACATGGGGATGAAAGTTCATATTGGAAAGCAAGCTAGGGACGAACCCGAGTGAAGCGAGGGTGAGTCGCTAGTATACATATAAATAGACAAGGACAAAACAGTTCGGTTTCTTTTCTGTTTGTTAACAATTTTTTTTCGTTAAGTAGCTTAATTGACGAGCTATTTTTTTAACACAAACTTTTTTATGGTTGAATTTCGATTAATTGTCCGAACACTAGTTTAAAAAATCAAGGAAAAGAAAGATATTGGATATTAATCATAGGCTATAGGTACATATTTTCAATTTTGTAAGAAATGTGCACAGTATATAGATTTTATTTCCACACTTGAAGCATTGTACAGCTGTTTATGACACAGACCTATTTTTAAGAACGAACAACTCATAGTATAATTATTTAGCAAGTTAAATAGAATTACAAATTTTATTCATTTAGGAAATAAGTATCTAAATCTATACATACATATGTAGATATTATAATAAAATTCTGAGTCGAATCTCTAAATTAAATATTTTTTGGAAAATCTTATTGAAATGTCTTTTTTTTAGCGATATAGAGGCCGAATCTATAGTTTTAAGAAATTTTGTCTGTCTGTCTGTTTGTCTTGAAACACATCACGAGAAAACCACTGGATTGAATTTGATGAAATTTGGTATGGTGATAGCTGGTTATGCGGGTAAACATATAGGATACTTTTTACTGCTGGAAAATATCTCATCTCTGAGAAATCTATACTAAACTTTAAACTTACGTACGGACCATCCAGAGCGCAGCGAGAATGAGTCGCTAGTTATTTATATATATAGCTACAATGGACAAGTATTGTGTTCAATTTCAAGTAAATCGAAAGTGATGCAAAGTAATAGTAAAGTAAATACATGACTGGTTTTTCTATGTATTATGACATATTTTTCTTTCTTCTAGCAATTGTTATAAAACGCTTGTGAAATTTTTCTTGGACAAAAACTTGCAAAAAAATTGTAAAGATCAAACTATTATTGGCTTTCGTATAAAAAGACTGCTAGTTTCTCTAAAGTTGAGTAAATTACCACGTAAGTAAATGCTAACCAACTTGTAAAAAAAGTGATGCTTACGTAAACAATATTACTGTGACAAGTGTTTTTACCTCATTATACAAACACGTGTTACCAACTACGGTAAAATACTTTTACCGTAGTTGGTAACACTTGTTGTATAATGAGGTAAAAAGTGTACACTTAGGGTAAAATATTACTCTAATATTTCCTTAATATATAACATCAAGTGATAGATGACATTTCTCAAAACTAGTTACGATTTATCATAACAAATATTCGTATAATAGATATAAATTGACCCTAATAGAATCGAACTTACGATCTCTCTCGCAGTATTTAATGCCTGTCGTACGCACGCCACTAAAGTTGATTTTTTTTAATTTGTATAGCAGAAGTTATGAATATTTATGGATTCGTTAGACTAAACTATACAGTAGCAATATGTAGCCCGAGGCCAGTTTTCACCAACCATCAATGTCTTTCTCCTTTAAAAGGAGACGTTTGTATTTACACTAATAGGCCATTATAATGAAACTAGCGGCTCACCCTCGCTTCGCTCGGGTTTGTCGCTAGGTACGTTTTAAATAGATATAAATAGTTATTAGCCAGTGTTATTAGCCATATAAATATTTTTTTTTCGTTAATTTTTCTGACGTTTTAATACTTAGGTATTAACCTATTCCGGAATGAGAGAAATCCAAAAATTCAAATATCATAAAAATTGGTCCAGCCGTTCTTGAGTCTTGTATACGGGAACGCAGTCAAACGGGCTAAAAATCCTATGTCCGTCTCCTGGTTCTAAGCTACCTTCCCACCAAGTTTCAGCCAAATCGGTTCAGCCGTTCTTGAATTATAAATAGTGTAACTAACACGACTTTCTTTTATATATATAGATAGATGTAACAGAAAGTCAATTAAGTCTTCTATCGACATGAATTAATATAAATTGAGCCTTTCCGTCATGTGTCAGTACTGGTGGCCTTTACCTGAATATAGGGTTACATTGTCACTCAGAGACACCACACCCCACTATAAAACTACAAGTATATACAAACTGTAGTTAAAACATGTATGTATGTATATCAGGAAGGCAAATTTTAGTATGAAACAAAATACCTGCTTTTTTAAATTCAGATCAATAATTCTTACTTTTTTAACCGACTATCAAAAAGGAGGAAGTTCTGTGATTGTCTGTATGTTTTTGTATGGTGTGTTCACCGATCCCTCGGTGACGGCTAGGCCGATTTCGCTACTTTAAACTATTCTATTAAGTTAGCTACCAAGGTGGTATCATCAAATTTTCTATGCCTTGGAATTATTACTATAATATTATGTTAATAGCGTATATTTTGCTCAAAAACCTATATGTTTATATACTTGTAAATTATCTCATAATATATTTTCTTAGAAGTCTCTTCATATTACACTGTAGAGCATATCGCGTTCGGTGGCTTGCAATTCCATGCAAGTAGTTGTATGTGGCAAAGCCTCTTACGAAAATTGAAACCACGAACTCCCTGCTAGTTAATTCGACATTCGCATAAGAAGTAAAGTTTGTGAGTTTGTGACGTTGTAGGGGGTAATCTCTGGAACTTCTGAACCGATTTAGATGAAATTTCGTAAGAAGATAGTCTGAGACCCTGGGAATGCTTTTTATCCCGGAAATCATGCCTTAAGGATGTGAAAATAGGGATGAAAGTTTATATTGAGAAGCAAGCTAGGGGTGCACCCGAGCGAAGCAAGGGTGAGTCGCTAGTTAATAATAAACGATCGATTCATCGGAAGTAATGGATAAAGAAGATACTAAGTCACTACTAAATTACTGGGAGTGATATTTAAAAAATGTAAACATACGAGCTTTGTTAGTTATAAATATGAAGTGGTAGTGACTCTACTTGTTGTGCCAGCGGTCGCGGGTTCGAGTCCCGCTGGGGGCATTCATTTGTGTGATGAGCACGAATGTTTGTACTCCAGTCATGGGTGTTTATATTGATAATATGTATGTATTTAAAAGTTATATATATGTAGTGTATCAACTATCTGGTGTCCATAACACAAGCCTCGTAGCTTACCATGGAACTAGATGGCGCTGTGTGTTAATGTCCCAACATTTATTTTACATTTTTTTATCTTTTAATTTAGCAGACTTGCATTTCATATAATCGACTGAAACTGGTAGCAAAAAGCATTCTATATAAAAATTTCCGCTAGTATATTGAGTCACAATAACAAATTATATTCTAACGCAATCAAGATTCCTACGCGGTCATCGAGTAAAGGTTAAGGTTGAGTCTGATTTATATGATAAATGGAATTCGCCTTACCAATCAAAGTTGTAATACATTTTACACGGTTATGAGACAAAAGGCTCAATTAAAGTGATATGGTAAGTTAGTTAAGACTAACTTAAGAGTTTAATATCCTGGTTGTTTCTGAGGGTTCTAAACTCAATATTTAACTTGTTTAGAATTTTGACTTGATTAAAATGTTATGAATGTATATTATATAGTTTTATTAACCGTGTGGGATTTTTGTGGGATATTTGAATATATATTGTGATGTATGTTTGTATGTATATATATAAAATATGTATGTTTGTAGGTATGTAAAGGTATAAAATATTTAGTATTTGATGAAATATTTAATAGTAACTAGGTTTAATAATAACTATTTTACTTTTATTAGCGAGCGGAACACTAATTCTTTTACTGAAATAAAATCAGTCTAAGTTAATCGTTATAACATCAACTACCTGCCAGTGAAAGTCCCGTCAAAATTGGTCCAGCCCTTTCGGAGATTAGCCGGAACAAACAGACAGACAGACAAAAATTTTAAAAATTGTATTTTTCTTATAAATACTATATAATAAAATTCCATATGCATTTAGCAAAAGCTGTTATTTTTACATTACAAACAGACACTTAAATTTTTTTATCTGTATAGATTATGCGAATAGACGAAGCTTCTAGCTTAAAATGACAAAAATGTAAAACACAGCATCCACCCACACTCTAAAGCAGGTTTGAGAGAAATTAAATCAAATGACATCGCCTGACCTTTTCTGACCGCCAGTAAATTGACTTAATAACATATGACTCATTGCTTTGTTTTATATGGAAAAAGTCTTATTAGATATGTGCAAAATCTATTAACATAAGTTGTGTGACTTTAACTGTTTGAATACTTATTGTTAAGCTATATAATATAATGTTTTAAGAAAACATGTTATTTTTAATGGTAATAATCAACCTATATTATAGAATAAGAATAGGTCTTTACTAATATTATAGAAAATTGTGTTTGTTTGTTTGTTTATTTGTTTGTTTGTTTGTTATTATTTGACACAGTAAACACACACTCACACGGTGAAAAGATAATGTCATTTTGTGCGTTAAGATTCTAGGCCGGAGAGATAAAAGGCAGATTCACCGGATACATTTAGTGAATCGTGTGGAAAATTCAAACTTACATTGTTTAAAGTCATTAGGGACGTGAGCGAATGTGAAGGGTACAACACTATTACACGTAGTTTCTAACATTCGTAAGTTTGTATGTAGATTACGAGTAATCTCTAAAACTGCTGATCCGATTTTGATAATTCTTTCACTAATAGATAGCTATACAACATATTGCTAAAGGCTAGTTTTTATTACAATTAAAATCAGCTCTATTACCGGCGAAAGCTATGTAGGATACATATAAATATAAAGGAAAAGTCGGCGTGCTCTTCCTAAACGGCTTGAAATAAAACAACAAAATGCACTTATGGCATAAAGATACCTAGGGAATGTACCTTAACCAATGTCAGTCTCTAATATTAACTAGTTTTGTAGAAATATTATAACTTATTATATACTAATACCTTTTTGCTCATCAAATGATTAAAGTAAAAAATTTCTTAAGTTAGAGTTAGTAACATATTGTTATAATATTAACTTCCTAAACATACAATTGTTTTAAAAAATTTACATACGCTACAAGAAATACGATTAAAATTAAAAGAAACGGCTGTGTAAACTTGTCTCTACAATTAGGTCAAGATGTCAAGGAATACTGGTATTGTTTATGCAAGTTTTTATATAGAAACTAGCATTGCCCGCGGCTCCGCCCGCGTTCAGATGTCCAAAAACCAAATTCTTAGGTTTTACATATTAGTATACCCTTACATTGCAGTTTTTGTATTTTTTCTCAGAAATGAGATATATTCCCGCGGTAAAAAGTATCCTATATGTTGACCCGGATAACCAGGTATCATCATAACAAATTTCATCAAAATCCCTCCAGTAGTTTTTCCGTGATGCGGTAATAGACAGACAGACAGCCAAAAAATAAAAATAAAACTATATATTTGGCCTCTGTATCGATAATAAAGTCTATTTCAATAAGATTTTCCAAAAAATATTGAATGTACAGATTCGGCTTAGTTACAATTTTATTATATATATAGATATTGAACGATGTAATAATTACTTATATTAAAACTTAGTCATTTCGCGTAATTTCCATTGGTTTTTATACAGACGTACGTAATAAAAATATAGGTAAGTTTTCCTTTACATATTTTTTTAATATTATTGTTATTTTATACTAGTTGCATACTAAATAGTGAACACGGTAGAGTCCTTTTGTCCTGATAAGCGTTATCGTAATGAATATATTTGCATAACACAGTAATAAGGAATGCTAAACTGATAACGATAAAACTGTTGCAAATATTATCTTGTAATCTGGTTATTGAGGACTTTGCATAATAACTTGGTATTTATTTAATATATATATTTAACTAATAACACTTTGATTGCTTTCCACGCAGTAATGGAGGGAGATTCGATCGATGCTTAGGAAAAGTTAAAGTAGGCTAAAGGTACCTTTAGGATATTTTTACTCTTTAGGCAGGTATCATATGGTCCCCATATTATTGTGACCAAAATTAGTTTTTTCTTTAAAACTTAATAAAAGTTACTTAGATAGAAGAATGACATATAACAACTAGTTTCCATATATTGAAGTGCACAGAAAGAAAATAGAATTTATTTAATATACAATATACAAGCATCGAATCTGTTACAATCGAAGCAGTTAATCGAGTAGCAGTTATCCCTAAGGTGTCTTAATTTAATTTGAACAAACCACTCTATTCCGACTAAACTAGATGTTAATTTATAGAATCAATCACAGTCACGAGTCGTGCATTAGTCTAAAAGTAAACCATAACACTCTCCCAGCCAAACAATGCACAATAGATCGACCTTGGTGAAAGTGGCTTATGCCCCCATTGCTGCGCACGCGACACTTCATTTCTTTTCTATGATATCATCTCCCATGATTTATATACACGGCGTATCGATCATGTTTTGACATTTCCTATGAGTTGGCTAGGTCACACAAACATGAATCTGTTATATATACATACATATATATTAAATTTGACAGTGGACCATCTGTAGTCTTTGCTATATACAAGTACGTATATTAATAAAGCCAGAAAATTTTTTTGTGCTCTCTGCTGGTGTAAAAAATACCTTGTGGAACTCTCCCAATAACTAAGTATATGTAAAAAATTACATCAAACTGTTTTGTTCTTTAATTTTTTTTTTCTTTGACATAACAATGCAAGCGAAGCCACGGTTTAAACCAGTATAATAAACAGTTACTCAGCAGTTACACTAAATCGATAATACATAATTGTATAAGGTATTCATGCGTGGAATGTTATTACACAATTTACCTACTATTTGCATACTTTATCTATACATATAATAAAATTCTAACTAAGCCAAGTCTGTCTGTACATTAAATATTTTTTGGAAAATTTTATTAGACATTATTATCGATACAGAGACCGAATCTACAGTTTTTAGAATTTTTGTCTGTCTGTCTGTTACCGCATCACAGAAAAACCACTGGAGGGATTTTGATGAAATTTGGTATGGTGATAGCTAGTTATCCGGGTCAACATATAGGATACTTTTTACCGCGGGAAAATATCTCATTTCTGAAAAAAAAAACAAAAACTGCTATATAACAGTATACTAATATGTAAAACCTAAGAATTTGGTTTTTGGTCATCTGAACGCGGGCGAAGCCGCGGTAATGCTAGTCTATAAATAAATCTTGTATTTGTTCGTAACAGTTCGTGAGTTATCTTACCTCGGGTTCAATGAATGCCTTGTTCTTTAGTTATTTTTATATATTTATATATTTTTTAATATTCCTAAAGAGTATTGCGGTAAAGAAAATATTTATTTTACATTCCCAATATGAATAAAACATACATAGTCATTCATACCTACATTGTAAATTGTAAAAGGTTTTTCAATAAAACGTTAAACGTATGAGTATGAAATGACAGTATTTCTCTTGTCGTGAAAATTCTTTGAGTAAGAAAAAAAAATAAGTGGACTACTATTTTTATATTTGATTAATTTTTAAACAAGGCAAAAAATTCAGATATTTTCCGTGAACTTCTGAGATTTTCTACCTACTTACCAACATGTTTTTGCAGGAGTAACATAAGTGATAAAACTAAATTAATTATTCGTGGAGAATTTTGGTAATACAAACAAGTAGTTGGTTAGCTTGTACGTCTTTTTATGATATCATAATGGCATTAAAATAAAGTTTTGTGCAAAAATGCTAGTTAGGAGGCTTCTGATAACAAGTTCACGGACGATATGTGTGTGTTTTTGTATATATAAGTACTAGCATTACCCGCGGCTCCGCCCGCGTTCAGATGGCCTAAAACCAAATTTTTAGGTTTTACATATTAGTATGCTCTTACAACGGAGTTTTTGTATTTTTTCTCAAAAATGAGATATTTTCGCACGATAAAAAGTATCCTATATGTTGGACCCGGATAACCAGCTATCACCATACCAAGTTTCGTCAAAATCCCTCCAGTGGTTTTTCTGTGATGCGGTAACAGACAGACAAACAGACAAAAATTCTAAAAACTATAGATTCGGCTTCTGTATCGATACTAATGTCTATTTCAATAGGATTTTCCAAATAAATATTTAATGTACAGATTCGGCTTAGTTACAATTTTATTATATGTATAGATAACTTCTATCACTTAAGGTCAGGTATATATCCATATCAGGTAGTTAAAAAAGTAATTTAATTTACATAAATTATTAACGATATCAATCAGTACAGGGTTCATTTACATCCGTATTAGGAAGCTCTATTTATTCACGAACTGATACAAATCTGTGCTTATTGGCTGCAACCTGAACCGGGTCAAACAGCCTTAACGAATATCGATCAGTATACGTCATAAATCCGTACAACTGCTCTAATGGGGTAATTGGATATTTCCAAAGCTATCCATTACTAACACCTAAACCCTCTAATCACTGATAAGTATTCGACCTCAGATTCTAATAAAATCTGTTGTAATTTTTCTGTACGTTATACTTAAACGAGGTTATCTATACATCTATACATATATAATAAAATTGTAACAAGCCGAATCTGTACATTGAATATTTTTTGGAAAATCTTATTGAAATAAACATTATCATCGATACAGAGCCTGAATCTAAAGGTTTTAGAATTTCTGTATGTTTGTCTGTCTGTCTGTTACCGCATCACAGAAAAACCACTATAGGGATTTTGATGAAATTTGGTATATTGATAGCTGGTTATCCGGGTCAACATATAGGATACTTTTTACCGCGGGAAAATGTCACATTTCTGAGAAAAAATACAAAAACTGGAATGTAAGAGTAGGTATACTAATATGTAAAACTACGAATTCGATTTTGATCATTTGGACGCGGGCGGAGCCGCGGGAAATGCTAGTTCTGCTATACAATTACAGACCTAATTAATGAATTAAACTTTTAATTATGCATATATTACAGTTATCTTAACTTCTATTATACTTAGCTAATTAAGCATGAAAGAAACTTTGCGTGACGTGGGCGGGCGCTTTAGACGGATCTCGCTTTAATATCGACACCTAGATATTTATACGTTTAAACATTGTTATATTCCAAATCTCTTTCTTTATATCCATACATAATATAATAAAATTGTAACCAAGCCGAATCTGTACATTAAATATTTTTTAGAAAATCTTATTGAAATAAACATTATTATCGATACAGAGGCCGAATATATAGTTTTTAGAATTTTTGTCTGTCTGTCTGTCTGTTACCGCATCACGGAAAAACCACTAGAGGGATATTGATGAAATTTGGTATGATGGTAGCTGGTTATCCGGGTCCACATATAGGATACTTTTTACTGCGGAAAAATATCTCATCTCTGAGAAATCTATACTAAACGTTAAAACGTAACTAGGAACGAACCCGAGCGGAGCAACGGTGTGTTGCTAGTTTTTATATTATAACTAGCTACTCACTTTCGCTGCGTTCGGGTTCGTCCCTGGGTACGTATTAATGCTTAGTATAGATTTTTCAAAGATAAAATATTTTCTCGTAGTTGTTTATTTCCAACATGTTGACCCGGAGAAGCAGCTATCATCATACCAAATTTCATCAAAATCTTTCCAGTAATTTTCTCGTGATATCATATCCCAGACAGACAGACAAAAGTTATAGATTCGGCCTCTGTATTGATAATAATGATTATTTCAATAAGATTTTCCAAAAAAAGTTTATGTACAGATTCGACTCACAATTTTATTATATGTATATACTTATATTAGATCAAAAATATTTTCACTGCTTAACTTAATTTCAAACTTAAGTTTTTTACACCATCGACTGTTATACGAAGTATTATATGTACTTTAACTTACAGTACTTCGTATTAAAAACAATCAAGTCTTACACGTTTAATAAATATTACACTTATTTAACCTTTTCACGCAAAACATCTAAAAGTTAAGGTTAACAAATAACAAAATATTCTTTATCTACACTTTGTTCTAAAGTATCGATAAAGTCGGTAGCAAAGACTAGTATAAAATAACTACTAAAATGCATCGTTCAATCTAATAGTTGCACGTCGCAGCGGTCATTGCCCCCACTATCGGTCATGATTGTTTGTTCCGTGATAACGCATCTCGATGTTTCCGTTTTGAGGTAGTGTGTGAAGGTATTGTCTGATTACATCTTGTAGATCTAGCTAGAACCTATACAATACGTCTACCTGTACACTTTCATGTATATAACTATGTATTAGAAGTGTGTAGTGGATGGCTGTTTATATTTTTAAATATATAAAATTATAATGTCGTTAGTAGGTATTAGTGTACCTTTAAAAATCTACTCTTTTTTGAAATTTATGTTAAATTTTATGAAAAAATCCGTTCCGAAAAATTGATTTATGTATGTAAAAATTAAGGAAAATCTAATTCCAGCCTCTAAGGAATGCTTAAATGAATGTTTCACAATAAAACATATTTTCATAAATTTTCATGTCCATTGCTATTATATACATATTCAATTAATGACAATTTAGCGACTATATCGATTTTGATGAAATTTGAAATAAGTGATAGATGTTTGTGAATTAAAATTTTTATACGAGAAATATTTTGAGCAAAGAAATAAATATGTAGTAAAAATAACTCTAAAGCTTGTAATAATCAGAAAGCATCGACGTGAAGTAAAAATTATTATTGCCGAAGCATAGCTTTCACAAGTCATAGACTGATGGAACCACTCGTTTGCAACTATATTATACTCGTACTGTATGTACATATTTATGCAATACTAGCATTGCCCGCGGCTCCACCCGCGTTCAGATGACCAAAACCAAATTCTTAGGCTTTACGTATTAACATACTCTTACAATGAAGTTTTTGTATTTTTTCTCAGAAATGAGATATTTTTCCGCGGTAAAAAGTATCCTATATGTTGACCCGGATAACCATCTATCACCATACCAAATTTCATCAAAATCTCTGTAGTGGTTTTCTCGTGATGCGGTAACAGACAGACAGACAAAAATTCAAAAAACTATAGATTCGGCCTCTGTATCGATAAAAATGTCTATTTCAATAAGATTTTGAAAAAAATATTTAATATACAGATTCGACTTAGTTACAATTTTATTATATGTATAGATTTACAAAGACAAAGTCAATGACAATTGAAGATGCATTACCTGCATTAATGTTTTTATAAGAAGAAAGTTGTTATTACAAAACTAAGAAGCCACCGGTGTCATGTGAAATAAGCCTTATATGTTAATCTAGCATCGCCGGCGACTCTGTTAGTATGTTTATTTATATATATTTATACTTCTAAGGGTATATAATCTATGCTACGAATAATAAAATGCGGGAAAATCAATGTTGACTGGTGATTTTCAAGCGCGTTCAAACAAACACACAAAAATACAAAAAAATAATATGGCGTGAACATTATGTATATATTTCACTGCTAGTCCAGTGGCTGGCTAAAATGGGTGCGAAATATGAGGTCTTGGGTTCGAGCTCTAGAACAAACGAGATGTTCTCCATGACAATGACCAGTTCGCCTCTTAGCCTTATAAAAGCAGATTTTCTGAAAAGTTGTACAAGAGTATGGTTAGTGTGAAGAAAAAGTAACGACTCAAAAATTTTACTAAAACAAACTATGCAATTAGGCAAGTATATTTATAATTACGGCTGTTAGTTCAAGTTATATTAAAGTTTGGTAGCAACCTATGACCCCCAAACTACATGTACCATAAACTACTTCTGAGCCACAATGGTCTATCTTATATTATGTCTACTAATGATAAGTACTTAGACTTTATCTAAATTCTAGAAACACTAGAACCAAGCCTAGAACTACATAACGCTTCTACAGCTCTGTCAACAATGAAATCAGTGTAAGCCATAAAATAACTTAGATAAGAATATTACACAAAATGCATATATCACTTATATTTAACAAAAAAGTTTGTTATTTAATACATTCAAAATATTTATAATTTCAGTTTCTTAAACCTAGATTAAATAAATAACAGTCTTTAATTTAACTGGACCTAGTTATGCAAAAAACAGCCATGTGCGTAAAAGTACCAACAGAGTTATAATTTTTCTGTCGATAGTTGCACTTGGGTTATGTTTTGTTTTTCTGGTTATATTAAAAGTAAACAATATTTATATAAGTATTGTTTATATTTTATAATTATTTTATTTTTTATAATAAAATGCCTATAACTCTGTTGGTACTTTTACGCACATGGCTGTTTTTTGCATAACTGGGTTCAACTATGCTAATGCATATTTAATAATGATCATCATTCAACTCTTTAACGTACTGCGGAGTCTCTCCCTTCAATGCGAGGGGGATCAGGCTATAGTTGAACCAAGTATTAATTGGCGGACTTGAATGTTGTTCAGAAACTTAGTACATTCTTTCAGACATAAAGGTTTCCTCACAATATTTTTCTTCACCATCAGGCGATCTGTAATCATTCCCATCTCGTGATGTGTAAACAATATCAAGTTTTATTTAATTAAGACCAAAGTTTCTTCAGAGATCAAAGCGCATTATAAAAATCAACGTATGAATATCTAATAATAAAATTATCAATCAACGTCGCCATCTTGAGTAATATGCGGCAAATCTATAATTCTATCTTGAGAAATAATTAGCTCGTGATGAAATTGGGGTAAGGTTTGATCATTATATTTATTATATATGTATTATATTCAAAATGATGGTCTGTCTGTCCAGCGAAATTATAATTTGATATTCAAAGGCCCTATATTTACGAATATAATTACGTTGCATATTTTTTTCATAATTCTTATAAAAGTCCTAGCCTCAAGCTCCGCTTGCGTAAATAGAATTGTTAAAAAAAGTAACAATTGTATTAATTCAGGATAATATAAATAAATATGTTGGGACATTAACACACAGCGCCATCTAGTTCCATGGTAAGCTACGAGGCTTGTGTATGGATACCAGATAGTTGATACACGTATATAACTTTAAATACAAGCGTATTATAGATGTAAACACCCATGACTGGGGTACAAACATTCGTGCTCATCACACAAATGAATGCGCCCAGTGGGATTCGAACCCGCGACCGCTGGCGCAGCAAGTGGGGTCACTACAAACTGAGCCAAACGTGTCGTCGAATATGTAATTTGCTTTATCCATTTTGATTAGTATTCGCTCAAATCTATTGAGCAATTACATCGAGAGAAAATAACTAATCATCACACATCACATTACTTAAAAAAATTACTATGTTATAATAATAACGTGATAAGTAGATTACAGTGATACTATTTTACACTGAAAATAACTCTTAAGGCAAGATTACAGAGATCATGAGAAGTATAACATTTTCCAATATAGATATTTTTTTGTAAGCGAGAATCGAACTCGCATTATCATATCCACTGCGCCGAGCCAGGCGTGAGATTTGTTTAAGCCGTACATTATGTTAATACGACAGAAGCTAATTATTAGAACCTATCAAATGTCAAAAGCACCTCGTCATTACCATAAATAATTTGGAAATGACATAAATCTGTCTTTATTTTTTGTTGCCCAAATATGTTATAGTTATTGATAGTATCAGATAGTGACAAAAGTGAAAATTTGCATATTAATAGTTTTATAATTGTCAAATGAAATCTCTTTCGAAAAGTTTGTTTGTTGAATGTCATAACTTGCCTAAATATTAGTAGTGTTTCGATATATTTTTTTTTGCTTTATGGGGTTAATGATACCGCTATGGAAATTTAGTTTTTATGGCTTATTTCCCCATTACATATACAATTTTTATTATAGTTCTCAGATCTTCCTTCTGATAATCATTTTGATAGCTTTGTTCATCTTTGTAATAATTACAAAACTGTTTTAGTAAAAACCGGTGGATTATTAAAACAATCTACACTTATATTGAAAAGAGGTAAAGTTTGTACGTTTGTAAGTAGGGCGGAATTTCTGAACTACTGATCCGACTCAGAAAATTCTTTTACTAATAGGAAGTTGAGCATCACTCATAGGAAGAATTACCGCCAAGTGTTATTATTTTATTACGATAGTAATGGGTTTAGTATTAAAAATAAATTACTTTAATTGAAATCAGATGAACAGTGGCAGTTAAAATGCTTTATTGGAGACAACAAAGTTAAAACAAAAAGACTCCTAAGACGCACCAAAGCGCAGTGAGGCTAAGTCGCTATTCTACAATAATATTATAAAAAGGAAAGATGTGTATCTTTGTATGTTTGTAACGAATAAACTCAAAAACTACCATACCGATTTTGATGAAGTTTGATAAGAAGATTGTTTGAGACCCTGGGAAGGACATAGGATATTATTTATTCCGGTAATCATTCCTTAAAGGGTTGAAAATGGGGATGAAAGTTTGTATAGGGAATCAAACTAGCGAAGCGAGAGTGAGTCGCTAGTCTATTATATTTTTGAAATTTATAACGTATAAAACACTTGGTAAGTTCTCACAACATGACACAGGGCAATGAATATAATGTGGCCCAATCCCATATAAAAGAATGTATTCGCGAAGGTGGTTCGCCCACGCTGGCGGTGACCCGGCGGCGATGACAAAATGATATTACTAAATTATTTGTCACGTAAGTTAAAGTAAACATAGATTTCATCAATAGAAATTTGTAGTACTTTTCGCTTAGGGTAACCAACACCCGTGCTTTATTGTTTTTCAAAAGAAATTTAATTTTATAGCATACTAGCAATACCCGCAGCTTTGCCCGCGTTCAAACTTCCGATCGCTACTAAACTTCACAGGATCACCCGTTTTAAAGTCCATAGGGAACATACATACACATATTATCTATTTATATATATATATATACACTAGCATTGCACGCGGCTCCACACACGTTCAGATGACCAAAAACCAAATTCTAACGTTTTACATATTAGTATACTTTTACATTGCAATTTTTCTCAGAAATGAGATATTTTCCCGCGATTAAAAGTATTCTATATGTTGACCCGGATAACCAGCTATCACCATACCAAATTTCATCAAAATCCCTCCAGTGGTTTTTCTGTAATGCGGTAACAGACAGACATGTCCGTCTGACAGACAAATTCTAAAAACTATAGATTCGGCCTCTGTATCGATAATAATGTTTATTTCAATAAGATTTTTCAAAAAATATTTAATGTACAGATTTAACTTAGTTAGAATTTTATTATATGTATAGGTAATGAATAATATATAGGTTTATCTATCATTACGCCAAGACCTTTTTGACGAGGAGTAACTATAAATAAACAAACTGGGAGCGGAATTGCAAGCAAAAGCTTGTATTATGCGAATAATATCAAAGGATACCAATAGACACAGTTTTGTATTTCTTACAAATTAAACGATTTTATACATTTAAGTGTACATTTCTTAATGCTATTTTTGAACCTGACGTTTAAAATACATAGTTTTCAGTTATTCGTGGTCACGGATGAGACTATCTAGCCGTGACCACGAATAAACTTTGTTATGTTTTTTACAGTTTAAACTATAACAGAATCGTTATAATATATTATGTCACAAATACTTTTATTTTTTAAATTTTATTTTTGTTTTTATAACTTTTTTTTTTAATCTTGTAGAGGTTAACTGGAGGAATAGTCCTCTTGCCTTGCTCCCGCTCAACACCCTAGGGAGCTAGGTGTTACTGAAAATCAGCGCTGCTTGAGATTTAGGTCTTAGCAGCATTAGCTGAGTTATTACCCTTTGCCATAAGTTACTTTAAGCCTTACTGATTCTGCTAACATTTGTTACTGTTTTTATGGCAATAAATACTATTTATTATTATTATTATTATAATATAGGTACTTTACATACGGACACAGGAGATTTGGATAAAGAGCATAACATGAATTGTTATATATACATAATAAAATTCTAACTTAAACCGAATCTGTACATTCAATATTTTTTGGAAAATCTTATTGAAATAGTCATTATAATTGATAGAGAGACCGAATCTATATTTTTAGATTTTTTGGCTGTCTGTCTGGAAACGCATCACGAGAAAACCGCTGTACAGATTTTGATGAAATTTGGTGTGATGATAGCTGATTATCGGGGTCAACATTTAGGATACTTTTTACTGCGGGAAAAAATCTCATCTCTGAGAAATCTACACTAAGCTTAAAACGTAGGGACGAACCCGAGCAGATCGAGGGTGAATCGCTAGTTCCATTATAAAATTAAGTTTCCACTTTCCATATTAAAATTATCTAATGCTGCGAGTAATTCGCATCGCGCTCGCAGTTACGACGTTACGCCTCATGTTCTATGTATTACGGTAATGCACTTAAGGGGAAGTTGTTCGTGGTGATTTTTCTTTGTAATATTATAAATAAAAACTTTTTAACAAAAAAATAAAAACCGACTTCAAACAAAAGCACTAAAAATTAAAAAATAACTGATTGGTAGTTTTCATTTACTATACATACCTAATCAAATATTTTCGAAGTCGGTGTGCTTTGGCTAAGTAATTAAAGCCTACCTATTAAATACATACCTAATCAAATATTTTTGAAATCGGTGCCAGCCCATACAAAGCAAAGCACACCGACTTCGAAAATATTTGATTAGGTATGTATAGTAAATGAAAACTACCAATCAGTTATTTTTTAATTTTTAGTGCTTTTGTTTGAAGTCGGTTTTTATTTTTTTGTTAAAAAGTTTTTATTTTTCCCTTTTTAGTGTAAACAGTAGTAGCAAAGTAAGAATTCTAAAGTGTTAGGCTTGTCAAACCAAACAAAATAAGCCCAAACTCGAAGTATCTACTATTTATCGTTGAAGAGTTCCACCTATCCGCCTTCTGGCCTTACCATCAGATCAGGTCAACTATACCGAACCTCTGTACTATCAACGGAAATAGAAACACTTGCAAAGTTTCAAGTCAATATGACAATTAGAAGTAGGTTAAATTCATTATTAGCTATTTTTCCACCCTTAGGGGTGGTATTTTTTTTTGAAATTTAAATGGGACCAATCTGGAAGTATACCCTTTCAAACAAAAAAAAATTTGTCCAAATCGATTAATAAATGACGAAGTTCTGAGGTAACAAACATAAAAAAAAAAAAATACAGTCGAATTGAGAACCTCCTCCTTTTTGAAGTCGGTTGAAAAGGTAAAGTTTGAGTTTGTGACTGTATCTCTGGATCTACTGAACCGATTTAGATGAAATTTTATATTTTGATAGTTTGAGACGCTGGGAAGGACATAGGATACTTTTTATCCCGGAAATCATCTCGTAAGGGGGTGAAAATGGGGATGAAAGTTTGTATCGGGAAGCAAGCTAGGGACGAATCCGAACGAAGCGAGGGTGAGTTACTAGTTTTAAATAAGTTAGGAAATTTGAAGATAATCAAGCAGTGATAATCATAATCGGCTTATCTCTTATCAGATAATCAGCACATTTAAAAAAACAGTTATATAGCAAACGATAAATAGAAAATTTTTATAACTTGTAAGTTGTCCGCATCGTTG
Organism: Brenthis daphne; assembly: GCA_947093115.1. Classification (NCBI taxonomy): domain Eukaryota; kingdom Metazoa; phylum Arthropoda; class Insecta; order Lepidoptera; family Nymphalidae; genus Brenthis; species Brenthis daphne. Next base: position 1,133,645 of record OX352473.1, read on the forward strand.
TGTAGTGAGGGCGCCCCCGCGTTACTTTTTCTGAAATTTACACAAAAATTGTATAATTACCGTGCCTTTTGAGATTTATAGCTGTGGCATCGTTATACTAATCATAACTTAACGCCCGCACCACAATATTTCTTCCGGCTCAAACTAAAACCTTTATAATTGCTAATACCCTCATAGGTATCGTAAATAATACCTTTCTTTGTTAATACAAAAAGATAATGAAAATTGATAGTTTTAAGAGTTATAAACATACAGACAAACTTTAGTTTTACATATATATCGTATTATATATATATATATATATGACTTAGCTTTACGCGAAAAAAGCTTTAAAAAAAGCATATTGCCCTCGCCTTATCTATTAGGTCATATAGATAGCGCCGTTCTGGAAAATGGTATATGAATTCTCAAAAAAGTCACGTATAACTAGAAAGCATTCCAGCGTAACGCGGACCGCCCGACCAGTATACTTTTATACGTCCAACTGATTACTCCTTTACTAAGTGATAATTTGATCGTAAAGAGTCAGGTTAGTTATTATTTTTTTATTGTTTCTTAAATAACTATAAACACGTATATTTCCACATAATCAAGTTTTTTTAAATATAGTTCTAATAATAAATTCTATATACTTACTCTCGAGTTCTTTTCTAATGCTTATTCCAATTTTATTTCAATATTTTATAATACATTATTAAAATAGTATTGCGTTTTGAACATAATATTGTTGGTGCATGGGAAAATCAAATATTGTTGTCTGCTTGTACAAGTAATTACGATCCTCAATGCGGAAGACTTATTACTGTGCCGTTAACAAAACAAGATAACACCTGCATTCTTTGAAGTCCGAAACAGAAACATTGTGTTGTAGGTCAAAGTTACAAAAATATATTATGAGTTATAGCGTTTTAAGTCTAGTTATTATATGTGTGTATATATATATATATATATTTCAGTTATTACCTAGAATACGTCATTTGTCGTATTAAGAAATAAAATTAAGCTGCTTTATTTGTTTTGTATATTAGTTATGTGAGCTTATTAAAAATATATGTAAATACTATAGACTCACCCTCGCTTCGCTCGGGTTCGTCCCTACTTACGTTTGAACATTTAGTATAGATTTCTCAGAGATGAGATATTTTTCCGCAATAAAAAAGTATCCTATATGTTAACCCGGATACCCAGCTATCATCATACCAAATTTCATCAAAATTCCTCCAGTAGTTTTTTCGTGATGCGGTAACAGTCAAACAGACAGACAAAAATTCTAAAATCTATTGATTTGGCCTCTGTATCGGTGGTAATGTCTATTTCAATAAGAATTTCCAAAAAATATTTAATGTACAGATTCGGTTTAGTTACAATTTTATTATATGTACCTATAGAGTTCGATGATTGAGCTTTATAATAAAAAAATATACGTATTTAAACTTTTGTTTCAAAACCATATTTCATAACATTTTATCACGAATTCGCTTACGAATTTTGTTATTCTAAGAAAAAAAATAATCTTCATAGTCGTCGAAAAACTAACAAATTGGGGCATAATGTGTTCGTCTCAAAGCTAATATTAAAAACATATTGTAATTATAAGTATATTTGGAAAAAAGATCAATAACTAAGCTATACCTATTTGTCCGAATGATGCACTAATGATTAAAACAGCAAGTTTTAAATTGTTTAATTAGTTAGCGGCTCCTTTCTAATTGCGGGCAAGTCTCACGATTTCTCCCGTTATGTCAAAAGTCATAATGTTATAGATAAACTCTACGTATAATTAAAAAATAATAATTTTACATATCGATATTAAATTTTGTACCAGCTTCAGCTATATTATAATTAAAAATTATTATTTTTACATATAAATATGTTATTCTACGTCAGTACATACTTTCTTTCCGTTTATGTTTTCTTTATTTAATATTGCCTTGACTTTTTTGGTGTTTTTTCGATAGTTGGTAATTTTTAAGTAAATATTCCAATTATGAGTTTTATGTAATTAAAGTTAAATCTGTCATAGAACAAGTTGAACGGAACTTATGTTTTTAACCGACTTTAAAAAATGAAGACACTCATCACTCAATTCAGTTGCCTAAAGAATGGCTAGCAAAATTTTGAAAATTATTTTCTCAACTCATTTTGTATCATAAACTTGTTTTTATGTTTATTTACAAATGTATCTTATAGTAAGTTAGAGCTTTCAAATTAACTATATCCCACAGTGAATTTAAGTAGGTACCTACCTATCACAAAGCAAGTGGTGGACATTTAAATTTTTTATCGGTAATTTTTTTCGATGTAGAACACAATGCACATACAAATAATCTATATCGAAAATCTTATTGAAATAAACATTATTAACGATCGAATCTATAACTAGTTTTTAGAATTTTTGTCTGTCTGTCTGTCTATTACCGCATCACAGAAAAACCACTGGAGGGATTTTGATGAAATTTGGTATAGTGATAGCTGGTTATCCGGATCAACATACAATATACTTATTACCGCGGGAAAATATCTCATTTCTGATAAAAAAAAAACAAAAACTGCCATGTAAGAGTATACTATGAGTAATATGTAAAACCTAAGAATTTGGCTTTTGGTCATCTGAACGCGGTCGGAGCCGCGGGCAATGCTAGTGTATTATACAAATCCCTCCCGTAATCGATTAAGTGTTGCCAGTTTCGATTTCATATTTTACCGCTAGCATTTTCATAAACTATCAAGCGGAAAACAATGATTATGACATGCTACAAGACAATAGACAAGTAGTCGTTTTTATTTTTTATATGTTTAATGTACCGCAGACACGCGAACAATAGCAACAAATGTACCGAATGTTATACTCTTTCCACACTTCCTAAAGCTATTTATTTACGTAAAATAATTAGTTATTCGTATATGCAACCAAAAATGGCATTTATGAGGACTTGCCACTTGAATATTGTTATTGAAAAATAACAAAAATTAAAAAAAATATATATAAAAAATAACTTTCTTGATCAATTACAATAATGAAAAATGTGTATTTAAATGAAATTTATCATCATTTAAATGAAAATATTTACCCAAAAGCTAAATTTAAAAGTTTAATCAGATGCTTTTACATAATTTTGTAAGTACCGAATTGTAATTTATAAACATATTGATTGATATCCACAGTATGCGTAGGCGTCTCAAGTACGATAAGATAGAAACATAATGTAAATAATTTATTAGATACCATGTTACGATGCTACTTTAGAAATGTTCATGGCCCAAAATTATGTATTACATTAAAAAAAATGTATTAGTTTTAGAGCTTTTCTAACTCTTATTATAAACTAGTATTGCCCGCGGCTCCGCCCGCGTTCATATGACCAAAAACCAAATTTTTAGTTTTTACATATTAGTATACTCTTACATTGCAGTTTTTGTATTTTTTCTCAGAAATGAGACATTTTTCCGCGGTAAAAAGTATGTTATATGTTGACCCGGATAACCAGCTATCATCATACCAAATTTCATCAAAATCCCTCCAGTAGTTTTCCGTGATGCGGTAACAGTCAAACAGACAGACAAAAATTCTAAAATCTATTGATTTGGCCTCTGTATCGGTAGTAATGTCTATTTCAATAAGAATTTCCAAAAACTATTAAATGTACAGATTCGGCTTAGTTAAAATTTTATTATATGTATAGATTATTAACAAAAGTATAATAAGCGTCTCACTTCCAAATATTTTAATTTATTTGATAAATACTCATCTGTTAAGCCTTTTGATGACAAGATATAATAAACCTCATATTAACTTATACTTAGTTCTAATCAAATCAAAATATACGTTCAAATAGACTTTTACAAGTATTTTTGAATCGTCAATTTTCCATTTTAAATTTAAATTAAAGGGAAGTGTGTAAGTCCGAGTCTAGATTAAAAATTATTATTTCAACCGGACCCCTAACGGTATTGCCACGGCTACGTAACCGACTCATCAATTGTAACCGCCAGTATTAAAAAGAACACCGTATTAATTATAAAGACTTTCCCCCGAGGAAAAGCGCGAATGGCAGTGCCTTGTCGAACTAACTAGAGAACGCGCGCTACCACTACACATATCGAGCTTCTAACATAATATACATTAATTAAATTTTAATTTTTTAATTAATTTGTATACTCACGTGCGATATATTAACATTTGAGTTTAACTTTTAGTTATTTTTGTAATGTGATTGTGTGATACTGGCCGTTTTTGAATAAGTACCTAAAGGACTCGTGTAGAGGTATGTAATTTTGTACGTATTTATTTACATAATATATTATCCACTTTATTATATAAAAGATTTTGATTAATTATAAGGATAATTATTATTGATATCGTTAAATGTAAAATTTGTTTTATGTTGCTATGTATCTATATAGATCTGCTTTACGTTAACACGTCTTTGTGGCTAGCGGCTCCCTAAAACATGCTACCGGTTACTGAGTACCTGCAAACTCGATCAGTTATTATTTAAACCCAGATATTAAAACTATATTTTCCACTTTAGAGTTACTTCTACCAAAAAACTATTAATATATTAAAGCAGAAGAAATTATGTTTTTATTTGTCCAAAAAGCTAACGTTTGGAACTACCAGTAAGCTTGAAAAAGCCTTAAACTTATAAAGCCTGCTTGATTTATTTATTTTTATTTCTTGATTAATTTACTATTAATTTTATTTGCTTGATTGAGGAAGAATCTAATCTATTTAACATCACACGCTACGACGTTTATTCTAAAAATATATATACACTAGCGACTCATTCGTCCCTAACTTGATTCCCCATATAAACTTTCATCCCCATTTTCACCCCCTTACGGGATGATTTCCGGGATAAAAAGTATCCTATGTCCTTCACAGGGCTTAAGACCCTTTTCTTACCAAGTTTCATCTAAATCGGTTCTGTAGATCCAGAGATTACCCCCTACAACGTCACAAACTCACAAACTTACAAACTCACAAACGTTACCTCTTTATAATATTAAGTATAGATAAATAAACAAATCATGCGAGCGGAGTTCGGGCATAACTATATAGTATGTAAACGTCGCCAGAGATTAAAACTAGTCAAATAATATTTCGTATTAGGTATTCAAATTACGAAATTAGGTTACTATACGTTCGGAAATAAACGCGAGTGCCAAGTGTGAACAGTGAATAGTGTCTATTTATATCTAAGGAAATTTAGATCGTATGCAGTCTATATATAACGTTGCAGCTGGCTTGAACTTTGTACGTGTGTCCTTTTTAATGGGCTAGTAATGATAATTGCTTAAATAAATCTAATTTTAAGGGATAGTAGTTTAGTACATTTCTGATGGCCATCAAAGTAAGGAAAAAATGCTACTTATTATTTACTAGCATTGCCCGCGGCTCCGCCCGCGTTCAGATGACCAAAAAGCAAATTCTTAGGTTTTACATATTAGTATACTCTTACTATGCAGTTTTTGTATTTATTCTCAGAAATGAGATGTTTTCCCGCGGTAAAAAGTACCCTATACGTTGACCCGAATTACCAGCTACCACCATACCAAATTTCATCAAAATCCCTCCAGTGGTTTTTGTGTGATGCGGTAACAGACAGACAGACAGACAGACAAAAATTCTAAAAACTATAGACTCGGACTCTGTATCGATAATAATGTCTATTTCAATTAGATTTTCCAAAAAATATTTAATGTATAGATTCGACTTAGTTACAATTTTATTATATGTATAGACTAGTCTTTACTTGCTACTTGGTCTTGTAAAATCTATTGTTTTAGATTATTCTCCACAAAATCATCTTTTCGGAGTTTTTATAGATTTATTTTAGTTTAATACATGAAAAACCTTAGTCTCTCCCATAACCATGATTGCTGTAAAGCATTCCAAACATCTGAAACCAAAAATTAAAATAAATCCGCGAAAAAATGTAGTTTTATTTAAATTTCCAAATGTTCGCGTAAATCTACGAACCTATTTAACTTTATTATTATACAATACACAAGAATTACACAAATTCATATTTCATAAGCTATGACTATATAAGTTTAAATACGAATTATCATATTATTATTCTTTTTACCTACTTATTAGATAATCAAAAAATGCCTACAGTTTACATTTTTACGTTTCAGCATATTTCATCATAAACTGGCTTACAATAAAATACCAAACCTTTACTCAATCTATACTAATATTATAGAGGTAGAGTTTGTTTGAATGCCCTAATCTCAGGAACTACTAATCCGATTTGAAAAATTCTTTTTGCTTTAGATAGCACGTTTTTTGAGGAAGGCTATAGGCTATATATGATCCCGGAAAAATTTACGGTTCCCGTGGGATAGATTAGTTTTTGCGTAGGGAGGAACCCGAAGCGAAGCGATGGTGAGGCGCTAGTCTATACATATAATAAAATTGTAACTTAGCCGAATCTGTACATTAAATATTTTTTGGAAAATCTTATTGAAATTGACATTATTATCGATAGAGAGTCCGAATGTATAGTTTTTAGAATAATAGTTTTTGTCTGTCTGTCTGTCTGTCTGTCTGTCTGTCTGTCTGTCTGTCTGTTACCGCATCACGAGAAAACCACTGAACAGATTTTGATGAAATTTGGTATGATGATAGCTGGTTATCTGGCTCAACATATAGGATACTTTTTACCACGGGAAAATATCTCATTTCTGAGAAAAAATACAAAACTGCATTGTAAGAGTATACTAATATGTAAAACCTAAGAATTTGGTTTTTGGTCACCTGAACGCGGGCGGAGCCGCGGGCAATGCTAGTGTATTATATAATTATACATAATATTCTGATATTTTTAACAGTAAAAATATTATACGTTGTACACATAACTTAGTTAAATGGTGTCATTCATATAATACATATAGAATACGAGAGAGGCATTAGACTCGGACTCCGCATAATAATTACAGCAAACAACTAAAACAATTGGTACTTTCTCCATTTGTTAAGTATGGGCCCTGTATGCAGTGAACGTTAAAACTGCCCAGATTGTTACTGTTAGAAAACGTAGTAAAATATAACATGGCTCGTGGCACTTTGGTCGCGGGTTCGAATTCAATATAAACGTAAAAGTTTAGATTTGGGTGTGTATGCTTGTTACTATTTCACACTGAAGCGGCTGGACGAATTTTCGATAAAATTTTGTACATAAGACTATGACAAGTAGTAGGCTATGTTATTGCTAGGCACGAGGGGCCCAATGGAGTGAGGAGAGAGTAAGACGCTAATAGGATAATCATGCTCATAAGGATATACCAGAACAAAAGAAGATTATCTTAAAATGATTAAATGGATAATTAGTTACTAGTGATCGCTCCGTGGTTGAGAATCAACCATAATTCATTAAGTTTGATTCATATTGAGGTGTTTTTTCAAAGTTATATAGATACCTATAAAATCCATAAGAAGATTCAGAGATCAAAAAACAAACTTTTCATCTTTATATTATGTAAGTACTCGTATAGATAATATTGATGAAAGATAACTTACATCATGTTACATCTTTAAGCAGTGTAGTATTCTATCTATACTAATATTATAAAGAGGTAAAGTTTGTGAGTTTGTGACGTTGTAGGGGGTAATCTTTGGATCTACTGAACCGATTTAGATGAAATTTAGTGAGAAGACATTATGAAACCCTGGTAAGGACATAGAATACTTTTTATCCTGGAAATCATCCCTTAAGGGGGTGAAAATGGGGATGGAAGTTTGTATGGGGAATTAATCTATATATACCTAAATAAAATGCCTAAGCGGATTCGCGAGTAAAAGGAAGTCAATTAATTTTGGCTTTCTGCTGTCCTTCTCTATATGAACTTTAACTATGCCAAAGCTCATATTCCTCTGTACATGCAATACGCTTAAAAAGGGGTTCAAAGCTTTCTCTTGACGTATTAATATATATGTAGACTAGCATTGCCCGCGGCTCTGCTCGCGTTCAGGTGACCAAAAACCAAATTCTGAGGCTTTACATATTAGTATACTCTTACATTGCAGTTTTTGTATTTTTTCTCAGAAATGAGACATTTTTCCGCGGTAAAAAGTATCCTATATGTTGACCCGGATAATGAGTTATCACCATATCAAATTTTCTAATCTATATCTAATCTATATCTAATCATTGGTTTTTCTGTGATGCGGTAACAGACAGAGAGATAGACAAAAATTCTAAAAACTATAGATTCGGCCTCTGTTTTGATAACAATGTTTATTTCAATAAGATTTTCCAAAAAATATTTAATGTACAGATTCGACTCCGTTAAAATTTTATTATATGTATGTATAGATAAGAACAAAAACGTTTCATTTGCACGTAATTCGTCACGGAAGAAAAATGTTGGTCACAATCATCAGTGTGTAATATTGTGCAATGTTGATCTGACGTCATCTTGCCTTAATTATATAGCCCTATAGGTCGACTTGAGATGTTTTGTAAAATATATATGAGTTATTACGATCAGAAGTGCAGAATCCATAAATTTTCTAGTTAGTATTGCAAATAAACTAAATAATATAATATATAGTACCTTATTTAATGTACTTAGGTATTTAAGTTAAACCTATTTTAACTATTAACAAATATGTAAAGTCGGTCATAATTTGCTTAGCAATTACTCATTTTTTATATAATCTGAAATAGAAGGAAGTTGAACTAAAAATAAAATTTAAAACTCGTAAATTGTAAAAATTCAAAATGACCACTAATCCATTGTCAGTCGTTACATAACATTGAAACGTTACGGCTTAATTTGTAATTAACTCCTTTTAGTCTCAGATTTCGCTAGTGTTGTAACTTTAGAATCAAATATTACCTTGTTCTATGTAAATTGTCGATCCATCTTGATTTCTCAATCAAGATTGCTACTCTCTTACAATTTAATTATTATGTACTAGCATTGCCCGCGGCTCCGCCCGTGTTCAGATGACCAAAAACCCAATTCTTAGACTTTACATATTAGTATACTCTTACATTGCAGTTTTTGTATTTTTTCTTAGAAATGAGATATTTTCCCGCGGTAAAAAGTATCGTATATGTTGACCGGGATAACCAGCTATCACCATACCAAATTTCATCAAAATCTGTCCAGTGGTTTTCTCGTGATGCGGTAACAGACAGACAGACAAACAAAAAATCTAAAAACTATAGGTTCGGCCTCTGTATCGATAATAATATCTATTTCAATAGAGTTTCCAAAAATTATTCAATGTACAGATTCTGCTTAGTTACAATTTTATTATATGTATAGATATTGTTTGAATGTGGTCTTTATCTTTTATTTAAAACACTTCACCCGAAGGTTACAAAAATGAGTACAAAACCAATTCTATAAGATAATTGGATAAATTATTTTTTCCTTAATCTCTTGCACTTTCTCCTCTACATGATTGCATTTCTAACTCCCATAGATTGACTGAAGCAGACCTCTTTTAGAGATAATTCTACCACTTACTAAACAACACTATTACTATATACTTTTACAAATGAAAAATATTAATCTGAAATGCTATCATTTTGATTCACACAGTAAGAACTTATTACATCTACCTGTCTGTTATGTTTAGATTTATTATTTGATTTTATTATATTAATAACAGGATCCCATGACGATGGTAGTATCCTGATTGATGACGTGACCCTGATTGCTGTAAAGCGTTCGAAACGTCGGGAACCAAAAATCCGCAAAAAAATCCGAAAAGATACTTTTATTTAAAATGTCAAATGTTCGCGTAAAATCTAAGAAAGTATTATCGATCGATTTTATTGAAAATATTAAATGTCCAGCGTGCCTAGGTGCCTAAGAGTGCCTATATATTATTCCAGATCGAAATTTATGTTTGTACTAAATTTCATCTAAGTACATCATTCAAGCCCTTTCATCATGAAGAAGTAACAAACAATACACACGCACATACAAATTTTCACCTTTATAGTATTATCCCGACTAGCAATTAATAATAAACATTATTAATTTTGTATTAATTTATTATTTCCTTTTGTCCATAGACAACAGACAGCGCGGATTTCCTCGCAACAAGACCGCACACGGCAGCGGTTATACCGGGCAAGCCTGCGGCCAACCCGCTACAGTTCATCAAAGTCGGGCCAGCCGACCTCGGCACGAGGGCGCGCGAGCAGTTGAGGCGAGCTGAACTAGCTAAGCGTACAGAACCTGCGAGGGTCGAAAGGCAGGAGGATTGGCAATCGGTAAGTTACTAAGTGAAGTAAATCTTTAAAATCGGGTAAAAAATATCAAGATTTCTATAAAGAGCGTCGGCGCTTTCAGAAGACGTTTAAAAAAGTTAAAACATGTCGGTACACGTTTGATGTTTCATTCATTAGACTTTAAAATATTTAATTTATATTAGTCGTGTACAAAGTATCAATACTAAATAAAATTTCGACGCTTCGCAAGCGGACGCATTGTGAGTCTACAAAAAATATCCTGTGCTTGTAATGTTCAAAATTAACATTACAATTCTTAAACGCGGTGCCATGAGCTTTTACAAAAACCCTTTTCAAGAGCAAATCGTAAAGCGTTAATAAAGCTGAACCGGATAAGCCATTTAATTAAATTACATACAATGAGCTGTTTTCACTTTTTGTAAGAATCGACAATACGAGCGGAAACACGTAGCATGCCGGCGCTAACCCTGGAACTTCCGGTGGCTGGTATGTCAAAGTGCCTTGGCATTGAAATAGTTTAAATATCTTGAGTTAAAGGATAATTAGTTAGAAGACTCTGAAGGCGCCACTAGCATCATTGTGTTGAGATTTTTCTCTGTTTAGTACAGTTTTAAACTTCACTAAATACATCTATACATATAATAAAATTGTAGCTAAGCCGAATCTGTACATTAAATATTTTTTGAAAAATCTTATTGTAATAAACATTATTATCGATACAGAGGCCGAATCTATAGTTTTTAGAATTTTTGTCTGTCTGTCTGTCGTTACCGCATCACAGAAAAACCATTTGAGAGATTTTGATGAAATTTGGTATGACGATAGCTGATTATCTGGGTCAACATATAGGATACTTTTTCCAAAATATCTCATTTCTGAGAAAAAATACAAAAACTGCAATGTAAGAGTATACTAATATGTCAAACCTAAGAATTTGATAATATAAGAATGAAACTTAGTAAAAATTATCGATTTAATAGAAAATCGATGAAGTACTTGATATGGCAAATTGACGTTGTTAAGTTTTTGAAATTGATGTTTATCTGCTATAGGTTAGTTACATACATGTGGCACAGCGAAAAATTACTTTGATTTCTCTACAATTTACTTATTAAAATTTTGGAACAGAGCCTTGAGATTGTTTGGATTTTTTTCAAGCATTTGTTAGGAACATTCTTCAGAAAATATCTCTCATTCAAGTTTCATAGAGGTCAGGAATCTCAGGCAATAATAACGAAGCAGGCGGCCATTCCGACTTTGTTTTGAAATAGGTTACTGACTGTCCTTAATTGCATCGTACCTCTTCTCTTTCCAAGTCAGCCATATATAAGTGTGGCTTTTGTGCCATAAACTAAGTTTGAATCTAGTTTACTTGTCCTAAAAGTATAAAAATATTTCTAGTTTTTTCATCATCATCATCATATGTTAACTGGATGAGTGAGTGCTGCTTACTTACATAAATTACTGATTGTACCTGTCATCTTCTAACTAACTTTTAAATTATAACTAAGTATATATCGCAGAAATCTTTATATCCTATCGAACATCATAATATTCTTATGATTTTTAAATAAGTGTCTTTAAACCCACTAATGAGTAATTATTGGAAACAAAACATAACTTATTCAAAAGCTAAAGCCAAAATAAGGTACGAGACAAATTACTCAATGAAGCAAATGCACAAGTTTTGTTCAGTGTTTTTAAACAATGGCCGGTTTTCGGAAGGTTTGTACGGACGTGATCGATTTCGGCGTTATTTATTACTCTGTGTTTATAGTTTTTGCGAACGATTTTATGGCAAATAAATCACTAACAAAGATGATTATTGTTCAAAAAATTGGGTTCAAATTTAATTACTGAGTCATGTTTTGCAGTAACCATTCTGATGTCATCACCAAACTTTGCTTTAAATTTGGCTTGTTTGATAACACATTTTCTTAGATAATTTTCATGTTTCGAAATAGTATAAAAAACTATACCAAATAGTGATTAACCCAAATGCCAACCGTCCGTGGAAACCTTGTACAGTATAAACCACAATAAATTTATTATAATTTAAACGTCAAACGCTTTCGTTGTCTCAAATGGACCCAGTTATGCAAAAAACAGCCATGTGCGTAAAAGTACCAACAGAGTTATAAGCATTTTTCTGTCGATAGTTGCACTTGGGTTGTGTTTTGTTTTTCTGGTTATTTTAAAATTGAACAATATTTATATAAGTATTGTTTATTTTTTATAATTATTTTATTTTTTATAATAAAATGCTTATAACTCTGTTGGTACTTTTACGCACATGGCTGTTTTTTGCATAACTGGGTCCAATTTTAAGGCACTCGTGTTGCTTGCTGTATGTAATTAAGGTCAACTCTTCTAAGATAAATAGCATCTTCTTATATTCCGCTAAGGAAGTAACAAAATGTAAATAGGATTTCTAGTCATTAGAAACCTACGTGTTATAAAAAACATACATATATTTCTCGAATCCTCATTATTTTCCGCCTCACTCATTGTAGTGTACAAGGGAATTTATTTAAACTTCAACGCACAGTAATTAACTTTATTGATTATGATTTAACACTATAATACACACTTCACAGATAACACTTCTATTTTATTCCACAATCACAATTCACTTTATTTAGAAATTACACACAATATAACCCACACGATACACAGCACAGTTCCTAGGCTTAACACTGACTTTTACCAAGTGAGGAAACAAAATGAACTACCAATTTTAATTTGATCACAACTTTTTATTAATTTGTCCCCACCCGCCTAGGCTCTGTACACGCCAGTATGACGTTTGTGTGTCGTTGACGGTCCGTATTCATTTCCCGTATTCGACATATTTTTGAAATCACAATCTGTTTAGGCGGAAAAGAGCCAATTTACATTATAATTTATACTAGCATTGCCCGCAGCTCCGCCCGCGTTCAGATGGCCAAAAACCAAATTCTTAGGTTTTACATATGAGTATACTCTTAAACAGCAGTTTCTGTATCTTTTCTCAAAAATGAGATATTTTTCCGCGGTAAAAAGTATCCTATATGTTGACCCGGATAACCAGCTATCACCTTACCAAATTTCATCAAAATCCCTCCAGTAGTTTTTCTGTGATGCGGTAACAGACAGACAGACAGACAAAAATTCTAAGAACTATAGATTCGGCCTCTGTAGCGATAGTACAGTTTATTTCAATAAGGTTTTCCAAAAAATATCTAATGTACAGATTCGGCTTAGTTACAATTTTATTATATGTATAGATAAACAATACTTATTCATGATGTTTACAGTATTTTTATTAATACCTTTTAAATATTAAGAAAAAAATATTCGAAACACTAAATATAAGAAACATAATTAATGCCAATAAAAGGAGAACGAAAGTCAAATTACTGTTCATATATTTTTTGTTTGTAAGAATAATATCTACAGAAATGAACATTTTGAAAAATATTAACTACCATGTTCCAAAGAAACATGCAAACGATACTTCAATTCGAAGCGCAAGCACTCATTTTACTGCAATTATAACTATTAGTATTACGAATAAAAGGTGAAATTATGATGAACGTGCACGCGACGCTTCGACACGCGACAGTATTGGCTTTGAACATTCCTAGGAAATTGAAGCATCGATAGATAATGAGTCTGTTTAGTGGCTGCAGGGTACCAATTGTTAAGAATTAGTAGTGGTAGATGAGTAGCGATCTGTTATTACCGGGGACGATCGTGCTAGATGAAAACTGGCTATTATATCCTTACTTAAGACAATTTTTTATATTGCGTTATTTTAGACTTTGCTGTTTGTATCTAAGTGTAATCCGATTGGTTTATCTTAAAAACTTGAAAATCTTCTTTGATTCAACATACGATTTATTACTATACATTATATGTACATATGTATAGACCATATGTAAAAAGTAATGAGTATTATACTTGTAAGAAGAATAATACTGTACTTTTACTATTCCAGTTTAGAAAAGTCAGAAAAGTAAGAAAAGTAAAAATTTTGTTTAATCTTTTAAGTGTGAATCACACTTTCTTTGTGTGTTTAACTCTTTAAGTCGATAGTTTTTTCAAAAACCAGCTGAACCTACCAATTACTAACACCATAGGAATATTTAATATTAGCCAGTGTTGTTATCTTCCCAAATGTTGTTTCCAGAATTTGGACAATTGGAAGTCATCGCGACGGAAGCGTGTGGAACATATCATAGAACGCTGCGTGGAGGTGCGCAGGTTCGAGAACGAGCCTCGAGAGCCTCGTGCCAAGTCTAAGACCTTCAACGAAATGCTTGAAGAACGGTGAGTTATCTTTATTTTAACTATTTTCGATGACAGTGCTATGAAATATTTCTTAGATTCACATGTCATGGAATAGTTTCATTAATTTTTTTTTTATTTGCGTGTCTATCGATTTTAGTTGTATGTATATATTTAGTTATTAGGTGCCTTTTAAAATTGAAGGTATTAGAAATTGTAGATTTGAAATTGTTATTTTGAACTAATTTATATCGTCTACGAAGTGGACAATGTGATTTGTAAGGATTAGTTGAGAGACTGTACATAACATGCACTTTTATTTGAATAAATTGACTACACAAGCTATTATCACAATTTTGCTCTTATGCATTTAGTTGCACTTTGTCACTCGCATAATTTTGTGTTTAAGCACTCATAAACTTTACACCCACGTTGGTTAATCGAGACGATGCGACCTTAATTACCTTTGAGCCAGATTCGCAATAATTTGTCGATAATAAATCAATGGTTGATGCAAACCCTATTATTATATAGGCTTTGTGGCGCCTTGTTCACTTTAGTTTAATACGTTTTTGTGAATTTAACAAATGTGGAAAAATCTAATAGAAGTTATTTATTAATATACGTAAAATAAATAGAAATACATAATATAATAAGATGTATGTATGTACGTAATATTGTATTTTTTGTTATTCATTGTATTTTTCTTATGCCGATTTCACTGCAACATATATTTTATTGATGTTGGAATGGAATATTAGCGTATAATAAGAATTAAGGATATCATTTACAATTAAGTATGTTTCTATTAAATAGTTCTTACTATAATTAAATTTGAAAGTGTTTTTGTTGGATTGTTACTCGTACAATATCATTTCTGTGTTGAAAAGATACATATTATCGTTTTTGTAATAGAAATTTGTCACGGGTATATTAATAAATTAAAAATATATATTATAGATTAAGTATTTTTCCCTGGTGTTGACGAAAAGTCACTAAAAAAGCGCTTGATACAAACGCAAAGGGAACTGGGAAAAAGGAAAGTGTGTAATAATATTTTTTTAGCCTGACGAAGATTTTGGTAATTTATAGATAGATAGGTTAACTTTCGAATTTTACTTCCAGATTACATATTTACTACAGTTAAATTAACTGTCGATTAAGTTTCTCGTATTGCATACATTAAATACAAACACCTTATACAACTTTCTTATATATATTATTAGTATCTATCATTAAATTAACCGATATGTTAATGGCATGTAAACTAATCTCATGTATAGCTTTTAACTCGAATTTCCCAAAAGGAAATCGGCTTTCCACCGTCACGAGCGAGTGCCCAGTATCAGTTACGTCCGTCGCGCTCGGTGGGCGCCGCACGACTGATCGGGTTACACTACAGTATAGTGTGCACGCGCAGCCAGCTGGTGATCCAATTGTCTATGGTTTCCAACATGTCTTCTTGGAAACTTTATTTATTTATTGGTTTAATTGTGCTTATATAAGATTATAATCAGGTTTTTCTCTTAAAAAGAGGTAAACTCTTAATAACAGCAATATTATCTATGAATTTATATTTCCTAACTCTTGAATGACAGTTTCCATTGATTCCTTTTTATTAGAAGACAGCTCCATTATAAGTTTTAAAAATTATAAAAATAAGTTCAAATTAAATATGCCTACTTGATTTTTTTGAATTGAGACTCTTTTCAACCTTCTATAAATTTTATATTCTTAAAACAAAGTTTTTTTGCTAACGTTTCTTGTATTCATTAGCTCTCATTAATCTTAATTGAAGGCACAATTACTTCAGCGATTTAAAGTAAATAATTTAAAATGTCATCTAAATCCCGATGTTAAACTTGCCAAATGGAACATACGATTGTTATTTACACATTTATATAACATAGTGTGAATAGTGAAAGTGGTAATTGAATAAAACGATTCAGACGTGCGATGTTTACAGCAATTATGGTCGTAAGGTTTTATATTACTATTATCTAAGTATTATTATTATATATTTTGTAATTATTAACTAGGAAAAGAACCTGGCATTGTGTAATAAACTAACATATTTAATACGTATCGTATATGTATACTGTTTGACACAGTGACCGCGTAATATGCGCAATAAGATTGCATTCCGTGACTTGAAATAAAAATATAATTCATATAAATAGATTTTTTCCAAGCACTTAAAAATTTGTGTTAATTTTAACATTTAAATTGTACGACGGATACTTGCTCTGTGCGTTTAATAGCTAGGTATAATAATTAAATATAATTATGAGTTATGGTCGAACAGTCTTGTATGTTCATACGAAGATTTTTCTTTTGTCTTGGCTCTAAACACGAAACAATGTGTTTCTTAGCAAGCAAACATCCGACGTTTACAAAACTGGCATTAACAGTAACTAGAATGCGCCAGCCGACAAACAAACCGACAACGTTTGTATTACAAGTATGAAACGAGAACATTGATAAGAAAAAATACTTGCAACAAGAAAAGTTACTCACTTTTCTTGCACATTCTAATAACGAAATTACTAACAATTCACTTCTTCTTTTTCATTTTAATCGATTTTTTGGATATATCTATACATATTATAAAATTGTAACTAAGCCGAATCTGTACATTAAATATTTTTTGGAAAATTTTATTGAAATAGACATTATTATCGATACAGAGGCCGAATCTATAGTTTTTAGAATTTTTGTCTCTCTGTCTGTTTGTCTGTTACCGCATCACAGAAAAACCACTTGAGGTATTTTGATGAAATTTGGTATGGTGATAGCTGGTTATCCGGGTCAACATATAGGATACTTTTAAACGCGGGAAAATATTTCATTTCTGAGAAAAATTTAAAAAACTGCAATGTAAGAGTATACTAATATGTAAAATCTATTAATTTGGTTTTTGGACATCTGAACGCGGGCGGAGCCGCGGGCAATGCTAGTTCAGTTATATAGCTATGTATCGTGTAGCTAGTGACAGTAAAAAGTGCAATTTAATGTTATATCAGCATCTACGTTCAATCTGTTATCTAACTCATTGTTATGCTGTTAAAGAGAGGTTACAAAAACATGTACAAACTACCGCATAGCATATTTCATGCAGCCAAAGCTATACTAAGATATAAACAAATCTTAAGTTTTATGCATTAACTTATTTTGCTGACTGTACGTGATTAACGATAATAATAGATATAGCTTACATGTGAAATTGATGTATGGTGTTTTGCAAGTGATGTAAATTATGACACTACTTGATCTAGGTCTTGCATTAGTCTTTGTATAGAAACATTAGGTACAAATAATAATGAAAAAAGGTCTAAAAATATGTTTGTTTACATTATATTTTGATTTAAATAACTGGACTTTTTAAAGTCGGTGGGAATTTTTTTTGGGCACGTTCGACTTAATCAGAGTTTGTAGGTTCGATTATCATGAATGCGTTTGACAAGTTATGTATTCAATCGAACAAATTCAAGATATTTGACATTGAATGTGTGAGTCAGAACAACCTGCTTATCTACCGCGACATATAAAAAGTATATTTGGAATTACGAGTATATCCGCACTAACAAAGACTTGAAATTCAATCAGGACTTCTGGCAAGGATAAAAAAAAGGTGTTACAAAAGTTTACAGCATAATTTTTACATCATACCTCGAACTGTGTAATAGAATTTACTGTGCGTGACACGTTTTGTAACTCGAGATAGTCAAAGGCCTTTGCCCCCTCGACATGAACACTGGTATATAAAAGTTTTCTCATAGAAAACCGCATGTCCCTCGTCGGGACGCTCGGCTGCTCACCACGGGCTCATCTATCCGCCGTATTTAGGTCGTTATCGATGTTTAATACTCTTCCTGAGTTAGGGATAGCTCTAGAATTGATTAATAATTCTTAAGATTACATAAATTGAGCGATAACTTAGATGACTTGACGCCTTAGTCTCGTGATGTTTGTTGTAAAATCCAAAAAATCCGTAAAAAATCTGAAAACAGATTTAATTACATTGTCAATATATTTGCGTTAATGTAACAAAGTATTATCTATACTAATATTATAAAGAGGCAAAGTTTGTTTGTTTATTTGCATGCGTTAATCTTAGGAACTACTAATCCGATTTGAAAAATTATTTTTGCATTAGATATCCTGTTTTTGAGGAAGGCTATAGGCTATATATATATATATATATATATATATATATAAGTTACTTCACAAGGGAGCGGAGCAGTAATATAATATATAGTAATATAATATATATACTAACCGTTGAAACGTACCTAGGGACGAACCCGAACGTTTGATTTTCAGTTTGTTATCTTTATACATATAATTCTTCTGTGAGTGTGTATGTCACTGAACTTCTCTCAAACGACTGGACCGATTTTGATGAATTTTTTTGTGTGTGTTCAAGGGGATCTGGGAATGGTTTAGATTCACAATTTTTTTAATAGAAAATAATATATTAAAAAAAGTTTGAAATTTTCAAATTAAAGACGTGTAGACAGGACAACGTCTGTCGGGTCCGCTAGTCTTTATATATATAATTCTTCTGTGAGTGTGTATGTCACTGAACTTCTCTCAAACGACTGGACCGATTTTGATGAAATTATTTGTGTGTGTTCAAGGGGATCTGGGAATGGTTTAGATTCACAATTTGAATAATAATTTTCATCAAAATGGTCCAGAATGTTTTAGCTTATTAAAAAAAGTTTGAAATTTTCAAATTAAAGACGTGTAGACAGGACAACGTCTGTCGGGTCCGCTAGTGTTGTTGTATGACATGACGTATATGTGGGTAGTGCTGTGGAGCATTTCGGTTTAGATTACGGATGTTGAATCACTGGGTATGACGCCAATTGTTACACAAATAAACGGGGACTGTGAATGTGTACAATCTACGTAATCTTTCAGATCTCAATATATATATTTAGTTTTTTTTTATGTTTTGTTTGTTTGTATTATTAAATATACTTAATTCGTTAATTTATCTTTATATCTCATTATATCACTTGTTTAAACACAATTATTATTTTCAAAGCACCTACACAATCTTCTGTTCAGTTGTATACTGTATATAAAAAATGCTTTAAATTTGCAACAGCCATGTTGTTTGTCAATTCAATACATTTAGTCTTAAATTATATATACAATAAGGAGATAGATTTTTTTGGTTGCATCGAATCCTATTAAATTAAAAAACAGGTTAGAATTGTAGACCTAGTTTAATCGCGGTTACAACATCTATTGTAATGCTTCATAACAATGTCACAGCTTTGACTTCACGTTACTATGTAATTCGTGTCACTGTAATTTTCATTTTCCGATCAATCTCAATAGCTTACGTACTAAATTTCTCAGTCTTTAATATATGACTACCTTAACCTACTGCGCTGGTTAGTGGATTCGATTCTCAGACGGGGTAATATTTATATTGATCTTATAGAATACTAGCATTGCCCACGGCTCCGCCCGCGTTCAGATGACCAAAAACCAAATTCTTAGGTTTTACATATTAGTATATTCTTACATTGCAATTTTTGTATTTTTTCTCAAAAATGAGATATTTTACCGCGGTAAAAAGAATCCTATATGTTGACCTAGATAACCAGCTATGACCATACCAAATTTCATCAAAACCCCTCCAGTAGTTTTTCTGTGATGCGGTAACAGACAGACAGACAAAAATTCTAAAAACTATAGATTCGGCCTCTGTATCGATAATAATGTCTATTTCAATAAGATTTTCAAAAAAATGTTTAATGTACAGATTCGACTTAGAATTTTATTATGTCTATATCTATAGACTATATTATAATAAATACTTTGTAATTATGATACACGTGAATTGAAAATTACAAAACGAATACCTATATTACCTATATTTTAGATACATTTATGATTACGCATTTACGCTATGTGTAATGGGATGATTTGCACATATCTGTATCCACATAATACTGATGACATACTACGAGACGAACGATTACTACGTTTCTAAACATGTCGATAAGAATTTATTCAAGATGTTGTTGCAGTGAGAGGCATTTTTAATTTTTTATTCTAAGCAACACGCTCCATTAAAATTTTCAACCGATTTCCTAGTACGTTTCAAGCAATACAGTCACTAGGTAGGCATGGTATTTTGATTGACTACTAAATAGGGTTCAGATTTGATATATAATTACTAACCGACTTCAAAGACAAGGAGATACCTTTTAAATAAAACTATCTTTTCGGATTTTTTCGCGGATTTATTGGATTTTTGATTCGTTTGTTGGTGAAAAATAAATCCAAATAAATCCGCGAAAAATCCGAAAAGATAGTTTTATTTAAAATGTCAAATATTCGCGTAAATCTAAGAAAGTATTAAGGATATACCTATTCAATTCAAATGTATGATATTGTATGTTGCGCGATGTCCCTTGTATGGATAGGCTATATATTCAATACAAAATTCCACCTAATGATAGTATCATCACTCACTTATGAAATGTTGTTCATTGAGTTCGAGATCCGTGTTCTTTATAGTTAAAAAATTACTTTTTACCTATTAGAAATTAGTCTGGCTAATTCACAGAAACAAAATTACCATCAAATATGATACAGACATATGCATTACGGATGCCATTCGTCTCTAAGCTTAGTATCAACAAACAAAGTATTTCTGCGAATGGCTGTAATGTTTTAGCCGTAATAAATCTGTAATGCCTGGCTCGTAGCTTGTGTCGAAATCGTAAACGTGTAGTATTGGGACATAATTAATGATTTGATGATATTGCAACATTTGACACTAACTTCGTTATATGTCATATGGTAAATGATACTTTGATAAATATAATTAAATATAGTTAATTTAAGGGTTGATAGACAGCGTAGTAGAAATACTGTAATTTTTACCTTGTGTAGGATTGAATCTGCGACCAACAGCTTATTAGGGATTGCTAATCACAACGTGCTGGTGTAGTCGTGACTTTGGAACATGATGGGGATTTCAGATATCTTTAAATGAATAACTATAATTATTGGAAACCAGTTAATTATTAACAGCGCAAACAATGATCGAAGTGCATCGATCTACCTTTCTAAATGCACAGCTTGCGCGTAACCGAATCCTCCACTTTCGCTAAAATCGACTGATACTAGGGTTGGCAAATTTGTAAATTAAAATGTTAGTACAGTTTTCAAAACGAAACTAAATACGTTTTGAGTTTTAACATCTATAAGGTATACTCATAGATGTATTAGAGCAAAGACTGCCAGATAAAATTACAAAAATATCAGTCACTCAGCCAGACATAAAGATAAATTATTGGCACGCACATAAAAATTCTAGTTGAATTAATATATTTACTTGAACATGCAAAAACTAAAACATATCTCCGTCTCCTTGTGATATGTCTAATTTTATATGAAAACTCATTACACGATTTTCTTGTGAAAAACATAGATGACTATGATATGTTAACGTAATATTTATTAGTCTAAGTACATATTACTTTTCGTATGTTTTGTAAGTGTTTAATGGCAACCCTAGCTCAAAATAACAATTGTTGGAAAGCGGCTAAATGTTAACAATTACGTCTGTCCGTTTGCGCTTTAAATGCACTTTGTGTCGATCACGTTTGAACCGGCCAAATAGAGAAATTACCACAGAAATGCTGTGGAGGTATACCATATATTTTTGTTTTGTTGCAAAAATATACATCAGTGTACATAAAATTTAATATTAAAATATTTAGTAGTAAATAATTAGTTTTACAACAATAAATGACATTTCATACACCAGCTTCACAATAAGTATAATGTAATAAACTGTAAATAAATAAATATGTTGGATCATTAACACACAGCACCATCTAGTTCCATGATAAGCTAAGAGGCTTGTGTTATGGATACCAGATAGTTGATACAGTACACATATATAACTCAAAATAAATACATATTATAAATATAAACACCCATTACTGGAGTACAAACATTCGAGTTCATCGCACAAATATGCATACCCCATATGTCCCAGTGGGACTCGAACCTGCGACCACTGGCACAGCACGTAGGGTCACAACAAACTGAGCCAACATGTCGTCAACTATCTGAAATACATGTAGCAAAGTAAGCGAAGATATCGCGTAACATACACAAAACATGCACTTTAATTGAGAACTTCCTTTTTAGATGTAGGTTAAAAATAAACTTATACCGATGTATTTTCACCACTTTTTCTGACGTCAATCTGACAGCTTGGGCCATTCCGTTGTTCTCTTAAAGTGTTTATTTCCGTTCAAAATCTTAAAAAAAAGCCCTTACAATGAGCTTGTCCATATTGTACCTACATTATACTATTAAATTTGACCTTCAAACATTTTGTTTATTTGCTAACTTAACTCTGGAACATCATATAATAATAATAATAATATTTTATTTGCATAAAGAGATTGAAGTTTTTTTTTTCAAATTTTGTGGTTGAGATCGCCTTTTAAGCAAATAATTTGCCTGTATTAGAAGACCCCGCCCTTTCATAACAAAACGTAATTTAATCTTAAATCTGATTATAATATAGGTAATACGACAAACTTAAATAGATAAATTAAGACAAACAAAAAATAGTTAAGATAATATAGATATAAATTAGTTGGTACAATATAATAGGTTTTCAAATTTTTGTAGTAATAAAAATTATAACTCTAATCTATCGAAAATCGTCTACTGCTAGAGAAAACGGCAAAATTGAAATTACACCCTTGTCAATACCAACGGCATGGTTAACAGAACATGTCTAAAATTGCCACTTGTTGATAACGTTTCCGATATAGCTTTCTATCTGTCATTAGGGGATGATAATTGCTACACTTTCCCCACTATAAATACGTGACCTATTATACGCCCTAACATGAAATGGACGTTTTATCGTCTGCAATACTACAGCTTTACGTTTAAATAGATACGAGCTAATACGTATTGCGTGTATCATCTTAATCCTTAGTAATTTTATATACGTATGTTTGTTTGTCCGTCTTTTGACCATTAACAGATTGCCGTTTAATTGCAAACTGTGGTATCTACAGTTACAGTGAGAAACTTTTGAAGTTTTGTTTCTTAATTTACTGATTATTTACATGACGTAATATTCTAGCTTAGGCTTATAGCTTAAAAAAATTATAAGCTACTAGCATTGCCCGCGGCTCCGCCCGCGTTCAGATGACCAAAAACCAAATTCTTAGGTTTTACATATTAGTATACTTTTACAATGCAGTTTTTGTATTTTTTCTCAGAAATAAGACATTTTTCCGCGGTAAAAAGTATCCTATATGTTGACCCGGATAACCAGCTATCATCATACCAAATTTCATCAAAATCTGTCCAGTGGTTTTCTCGTGATGCGGTAACAGACAGAGAGACTAAAATTCTAAAAACTATAGATTCGGACTCTGTATCTATAATAATGTCTATTTCAATAAGATTTTCCAAAAAATATTTAATGTACAGATTCGACTTAGTTACAATTTTATTATATGTATAGATTTAATTTTACACACTTCGCAGAAGTTAAAGACGTGATTAGCCGATATGGCGTAGATTTATTTCACAATCACGGTCGGAATGCGGTCTGATAATATATGTAGCCAATGTTTATGTGTATCGAATGCAATGTATCAATATGTTGCGTTTTTATTATTGTTATATGAAAAAATAGAGAAAATTTATTCGACATTTTATCTAATAAAAACAATTAGCCTATGTCTGTTATTCGCTTAATGATTTGTTATTATTGCTGTACTTTTTCCTATGAAGTTACAAGGATATAGTAGTCACAACTTAACACGCAGTTTCCAAATTGTACTACAGTTCAACCAAACATAGTTTACAATGATGTGATATTTTATTGGTATGGAATTAATGTATATCCTTTCTTATGTTATTATTATTAGTGAGTTATAGTACCATAGGGTCCATACAGGACGCCTTATCTTAAAATTATTTGTCTATAATTTTACATACATTTAATTTTTTGATTGTATAAATGTTCTTTTGGAAATATATGTCTATATCTATATAAATAAAAATGAATGTTGGTAAGCGCATAACTCAAGAATGGCTGGACTAATTCGGCTAAATTTTTTTTCGTATGTTCCATAAGGTCCACGGAAGGTATTAAGGGAAGGACATAGCATACTTTTTATCCCGGAAGTAATCCCTTAAGGGGGTGAAAATGGGGATGAAAATGTATATGGGAAATCAACCTAGGGACGAGCGAAGCAAGGGTGAGTCGCTAGTTATAAATAAGAGTCTGTCCCGTGACCATGATTGCTGTAAACCATTCGAAACAACGAGAACTAAAAATCAATAAATCCGCGAAAAAATCCGAAAAGATAGTTTTATTTAGTAGGTATACCTATCAGGCTATTTGGCTATTTGGCTGGTTAAAACTACTACTAACTTTATATAAAATATAGATAATATAGATTACAGCACTAACTTCCGTCAAATTAATCAAAATACTGTCTGCTATACTCATTATATTGCACGTTTCCTTTTTTATTTAAATTAAGTTCTCACGCGATAAGCGCAGGAAACTGCAGGTTAGAAAGTTCACATTTTTTACATTATGTTTGTCATTATACTATGTGCCAATAGAAATATTTGTGCATTCTTTTGATTTGCATAATTGAAATGCTCTAATTAATTCGTTTTCAAATCGAAGCCATAATTTTTATCGAATATTGGTATTAGAAATACGCTTATTATAGATATATTCGTATCTAATGACAAAAACTATCAGCTGTTCTAAATAAGTCATAAGTAGATAAATAGATTTTTGCAAACAAAAGATATTCAAAATGTTTAATGATAAAAAGTATGATAGCTATGAAATACACACTTTTTATATCGGACTGACGAACAGGCTGTTATTAAAACTTTTATATTTTATATTGAAATGAAACCTCTTTAGACTCATGCTTTAAAGCTCGAGGAAACGGAAATGCGACACTAAAATGAGACAAACACATAAATATATAGGATTAAGCCGGCGAGAGAATGAGATAGAATACTTGCAATGTTGCTATGGTAACCGTTGTTATTGTCTGACAAATATATTATAATATTATATTTTTTCCGTATATGATATTCTATAAATATATGATTGTAATATGCCTAATATGCCTTATTTAATTATTGATTTGTTGTAATGTAATTGCTATATTTGCCAAAGAAGTTTTAAAGCTTACATGCATCCTTTTTTATATACCTACATAGAAGCAAAGTACCACTTTTTTACGGCCTGTCCGCACTGCGATATTTCACCGCACGTTTTTATTCTCGCAATTCTGTAACACATTGAATCTTATAGGAGTATCCGCACTGGCGGTTAAAAATTCGCGCGGAAAAAAATCTGTGATTTGATGCAAATTGAACGCGATGCGGTGCGGATTATTTCCGCGCAAATGTTTTGTACAGTATATAATATGTATGTCTATGGCCGCACTGCGAAATAAAATTCGCGCGTTTCGCTCAGTCGTG
Source organism: Brenthis daphne (assembly GCA_947093115.1). NCBI lineage: Eukaryota > Metazoa > Arthropoda > Insecta > Lepidoptera > Nymphalidae > Brenthis > Brenthis daphne. The sequence goes on from OX352473.1 coordinate 1,159,672, forward strand.
CACCGACGCTATTGGTTTATCGAATGATTTTGTAGTCATTCTGTAATATCCGAAAAACTTTTTACTGTATTTTCGCAGCTCTTGATATTTAATATAGAAAAACATCATTTTAGGTTACTAAAATGTCTCAGTAGATATAGTAGATTTACCATTTTAGACGTTTGTCTCAGTCGGGAACTGCATCAAACTGACAAAAATCGTACGAAATTTTATTCGCAGTGCGTAATAAGTACAATTTCGATCACGGAATATAATACGCGAGAATAAAAATCGCGCGGTGATATATCGCAGTGCGGACAGGGCCTTACTGTTTAATAACGATATCTCAGAAAGATCTTTACCAGCGGAGGGAGTATGTAATTCGTTGAGAAAGGATAGTTAGAACTTCAACGATTGAAGTGGTCAAAAGGGGTTAGAAAATTCGTCTAAAAATTCATTATATTTATAAACTACAAAAGCAGAGCCGCGGCCAAATAGTAGTGTTTATATATATCGAAAAATATAAATACAATATGTTATGAAGTTTAATTTCTTCTATCACGCACTACCATTTCCCGATACGCGAGTGAGTTATCAACGTATCGTAATTATAGTTATTAACTTTGTACCGACATGTTGAATTATTTTGTAATTTTGCTAGATGCAATAGCCTCTTTTATTTATATAAAGTATGATCGGAGAAAATATCTGCTGGAGATATAAATATAATTAAATAGTAGATTATTTGCATGGCTTATTAGTTTATTACATTTCTAGTTTTATCTATCTGACCTATTCTGTATACAAGGTTTTGCCGGCGGTTCTGTTTGCGTAGTCTAAATATAACGATTTTTTGTATATTTTCCAACCCCTTTTGCATCGCGTTTATGTATCATTACTTCTTCCTATACTTATTGTTAGCAGCAGTCCAAGTGTCTGGTCGTAAGCCATAGCGTTATATAAGACAGCCTTTAACAAGAGATAAAAAAAGAAGTTTCTAGTACCTAACTAAGAGTATCACGTTCAAACACACTAACACTTTAGTTTTATATATAGGTAATGTTAGTATTCATTTTCAACATACATACATACATATTACATACATACATACATACATACATACATACATACATACATACATACATACATATAGGTATCATATAAAGTCTGTCAAATTACATTCAATCTAGAAAGATTTATTAGGTTTTGGAGTTCTTTAGTGATCTTAGAAATTAGTCCTTGTTTTTATCTATGTCGCTTGAAATATTTATTTACTTTGCAACAACAAACTTGCACTAGAGAAATAGGGGATTACATGCTAGCAACGTTTGACTTTTTAATTTAATTTAGCATTTCAAGTGCTTCTTGTAGATAAATTAGTTGTGGGCTTAGACAAGATGTTATTCTATGTACAATCGTTGAAAAATAGACTTTTTTAAATTGTACTAGCATTGCCCGAGGCCCCGTCCGCGATCATATGGCCAAAAACCAAATTTTTAGGTTTTACATATTAGTATACTCTTACATTGCAGTTTTTGTATTTTTTCTGAGAAATGAGACATTTTTCCGCGGTAAAAAGTATCCTATATGTTGACCCGAATAACCAGCTATCACAATACCAAATTTCATCAAAATCCTTCGAATGGTTTTTCTGTGATGCGGTAACAGACAAACAGACAGACAAAAATTCTAAAAACTATAGTATCGATAATAATGTTTGTGTCAATAAGATTTTCCAAAAAATATTTAATGTACAAATTCGGCTTAGTTACAATTTTATTATATGTATAGCTAAATTATATTAATATGAAAAATACTATTGTATCGTATTTCATACATCATAATATTATGTCATTCGTATATCTACTTTTTTTTTATACTTCGATTTGCTACATTTTATCCAAGCACATGTTTTTTCTTTTTATTTTTTTTTCTCTTCCTCACACATTTCCTTGCAAGTTAAGCGAACAAAATAACTCTTTGTTCGCATTTTGCCAGAAATGACTGTATCGGGCGAAATTTTTGGCTTTCAGACATAAATGCATATACATATAATGTATTTGAAAAGTGAGAAAAAAGTGTTACAGACATCTCAAATTCATCGCCAATGCTATGTTCATATTTGCCAAGAATTTTGTAGTCTGTTGTAAAAGAACATGTTAGATACATATCTGATAAATAAAATTGGAGTGTCCGTTTGTAATGTCAAAGTAACAGCGTTTTACTATGTAAATGCATATCAAATTATATTCGGTACTTATAAGAAAAAACACATTTTTTTAAATTCTTCTCTGTCTGTTTGTTCCGGATAATCTCTGAAACGGCTGGACTGATTTTGACAGAACTGACACTGGAAGATAGCTGATGTTATAGGGAGTAACATAGGCTACTTTTATTTTAGAAAAAGAATGGGTTCCGCTCAAAAAAATTAAAACGTACCTATCGTCGCTTGTTGTTTATATATCAATAAAAGTTTTCATTTATTTATGTTTCAAAATAATAAAGTCCAAAAATTTAAGAATTTTCTATTAATAATAAATATCAATAGAATTTTATGTATATTACATATCAAGTTATGTGTTTGGAAGATGTCTTCCTAATCCACTTAAATAAACTTCATAAATGTACCAACAGATTGTCGTTTAGGCTATAAGCTGTGGCACACGATTTCGCGTGGGTCTTTTTATGTATTATTTTTATTGTTATGTAGGCGTGTTACTTCACTTGCAATGATGAAAGTTTGTTACTTTTTAATCTTTATATAAGGCTGGCTGTAGTTACTGTTTACATGATTTATGTATATGCCTTTTTATGTTTGTGCGTTAAAATCATTCGTATGTTCTGCACGTTTGATTTATATACTAACAACTTACCCTCGGTTCGCTCGGATGTGTCTCTAGGTACGTCTTTTTTTTAGCGGAACTTCAAATTATTTTTCTAAAATAAAAGTAGCCTAATTTATTTCTTATGACATCAGCTATCTGCCAGTGAAAGTCCCGTCAAAATCTATCCAGCCGTTTCGGTGATTAGCCGGAACAAACAGACAGACAGACAAAAATGTTAATAATTGTGTTTCTCGTATAAGTATCGTATATAAGTTCATATGAATTTAGTAATAAGCTGTTATTTTGACATTACAACTCAATTTTATTTATCTGTATAGATGTCTAAAGTTTGTATTAGCGAGAAACATAGTTATTAGAATCCCATTTATACTGGAGACATAATCTTGTAAATAAGAATACCTTACTGTAGCTGGTATATGGGTATGTACACATATATAATCTACATATGCATATAATCGATTAAAGACAAAAATAATCATTATATAAAAATCATTAAAAACCCACTATATTAATTTAAATATCTAGGTAATAACTTGTGACCTAGCAGTCTAGATACTATTTAATTACGCAGAGCAAGTATCGCGTGTCAACCTGTCTGTCACGGCCCGACCTGCTTACATTATTTATGCAATATGTTATAGCTGACTCAATTGTAGGCTAAAATTAAAATCCTTGTATGTATTTTAAACGTTATTTATTTGTCTTGACCTAAAATGCTCAAACTTTTTGATTCGATAGAGTTTATTAATGATACTTGGATGTATTCCAAACCCTAAATTACTATCAAAGAATTATTTATTTAGGCTACCTAATAGATTGTGCGTTTTATTTGACAATGTTAATTTTGTTATTGTTGTTGCAGTAATGTAAAATTATTTTAAGTGAGGTAGCAATGCCCAAATATTTGTTAAAGTCTGATAAACCAAGTTTGTTGAATTAAAACATGTAATACGTATCTATAAATTTTTGAAACATCGATAATACGTATATGTTAGCAACAAATCAATATTCCCACGTAGAATAAATAAATTTTATGTATTTTAGAGATTTTAGTTATAAGACAAACACACATAAAAAGACAGAAACAACAGATGATGATGAAAAAATTAAATGATTGTATATTAAACCTTGACATACATTAATAAAAAATTACGTTTACTGTAGATTAAATCTAGGCTTATGAATAAGGTTTCAAGTGATAATTTCTACATGCACATATATGCACATTGCACAAGGCTAGGTGGCTGCGTAAGGAAAGTGGATACTTATATGCGGAGAACAAAAAGTCGGGAATCTTCCCATCGTTTCCTGTATGGTGCTCTATGTATATGGGAGTCGTTGGAAAGCTAACTGTCATAGACAATCTGAATTAGGAAAGTTATATATGCTTGAATTAAAAGTTAACTAAAACTAACAGTTAAATTTTTGACGACACGTTTGGCTCAGTTTGTAGTGCTACTTGTTGTGCCAGCGGTCGCGGGTTTAAGTACCGCTGGGGGCATTCATTTGTGTGATGAGCACGAATGTTTGTACTCCAGTCATGGGTGTTTATATTTATAATATGTATGTATTTAAAGTTATATATGTGTAGCGTATCAACTATCTGGTATCCATAACACAGGCCTCGTAGCTTACCATGGAGCTAGATGATGCTGTGTGTTAATGTCCTAACATATTTATTTAAATTTATTTGGTTATTGGTATTATTGTTTCGATCTTTTGAATTATCATTTATACTGAATATCAGTTAAACCAAATATGCAAGAGAATTTTCAAGATTCGTCATTGATTTAGGTATTATAATTTTTTGCTAGCAAAACGACTTTTTTTGTATAGAGTCACCAATTTGATGTTTTTTTTTTTGTATTAAATAACACTGTCCTTGCCACAATGTTTTTGCTTTATCTATTTTTTGGACCACATTTTCAACTCTAATTCCTTAAACATAGGAGCCAAGTAACAGTTGAATTCATTAATCGTAACACAAAATCTGGATCATTCGGATCATAAATCATGGCTATTGTTGTCTCGCAAAAACATAGTTTCCGACACTAGTAGAATTGATTTTACCATTCAATTTGGATCTAACTTACGCTTTCAAAGGGAAATGTGTATGGTAATAGTTTATATTCAGTTCAATTCTTGTTAGATCTTAAAGATAAGCGATCATGCTGGAACTTGCAGCGGAAATTATTAATATTCTATTTTTATGGTAATACCTATTGATATTATTATAAATTTAATGCTTCGTTGGTCTAATATCTAGATCAGGAGGTCTTGGGTTCGAGTGCTAGGTCGGGTAAAGTGTATTTATTGAGATATTCTCTTAAAAAATCTCAGCAACAGCCTGGAGTTGGGAAGTTGGATGCTACCCTAACTCGTATTTACTATCATCGATGCCATATTACATATAATAATAAAAGTGGAAATTTTATGTCAACCTAGTAGTTGTCTTGCTAGATATTACCAAATCTTGTTGTTAATAGCATTCTCAGGCATTGGAACAAAGTAACAATAGTATGAAGTATGAGGAAAAAATTCTCACCGGCAAATTGCAACATTACACGCTGTCAGTACAACAATGCTTGTGTCATCGCCTGCCGCGTGGACACAGTGTAATCGATGAGCGAATATACATATATTCGCTGTATGATAATAGTTCATATCAAAAGCCGAAGTTATACGTTTTGTAGAAGTGTACTATTATTTGTACAGCATGTTCTTTGCACACTTGTGTTGAGGTTCGGAACATGAACCTTTCGGTGTATAGTAGGGTGGAGTGAAAAAAATATTTTTTCTTAGCTTGGGGGTAGAATTTGTAGCTTATAAAAAAGTATTGAAAAAAAAATTTTTTTACTAAATATTTTGAGGTAGTTTAAAATGACTATACTCGTCAATTCTTGAATGTTTTCAAAGATGATACTCGATATAAAAAAAATCATCCAAACCAAAAATTAAAATTAATTATCTATATATATAAAAGAAAGTCGTGTTAGTTACTTCGCTTATAACTCAAGAACGGCTGAACCGATTTAGCTGAAAATTGGCAGGGAGGTAGTTTAGAGCCAGGAGAAGGACATAGGATACTTTTTATCCCGTTCGACCGCGTTCCAATTTTTATGATATTTTAATTTTTGGATTTCTCTTAGTCCGGAATAGGTAAGTATTAAAACATATAATTAAAATGTGAGAAAGAAAGATTTTTTCTTTTTATATCTATTTAAAACGTACCTAGCGACGAACCCGAGCGAAGCGAGGGTGAGCCGCTAGTTTATTTTAAAAATCAGTGGGCCTCCTTAATTAAATGTTGAGTAAAAAAAAATTTTTTTTTTCAAAAGTTTTGTTTTTTTTATAAGCTACAAATTGTATCCCCAAGCTAAGAAATTTTTTTTTCGTTCCACCATCGTGTATATTGTAAAAAAAAAACAAAACGCACCTCCCAAAGCCTGGCAAGTTTAAAAAAAAATAAGCTTTGTTCATATCATATTTTTTTTTTATTTATTGGCCAATACATAACAAATACATTATAATTTGCAATTTAAGTACCACGAAAACCTCGCGGGTTTATCTGGGTACAGTGAGTCATTCAGTTTATTCGGTTTGTTTTTGTAAAAAATATTTTTTTAAAAGTGATTTGATTTTCGTGGTACTTTTATACATTTCTTGCAGTTCTCTGGGCAGTTCGTTAACATATTCAGGTATTAAGTAGTTATCAGTTCTCTTTCCATACTTATTGTGTTAGTATATGAACTGATTATGTAACTATAGTTAATATAATATTACCCGCATATACATCACGCCGATGTTAATACTATATAGAAGAATGCGTTCGTGCAAAAATTCACGAATTAACGCGTTTACGTGCGCGCCGTGTCCGTCCGACCTGTACGAGTACTCCATCGTAGTGCTTCACTGTGGTACAAAATACCAGCGATTACCCCATTACGAAACGTTTCCACACTTGGACAACCATTCTTTCACGATTGTACCTTTATGCTCTAGAAAGATATACTAATGACTGCTTTGTATCTTGTCGTTTTTATCCGTATTTTGTAATCGTGACCCTAAGATTTGACTTTCTACAAGCGATATAGCTAATAAAAAATAGAAAGAGGCTAATAAAATTTTCATTGGAATTACATATTCACGCCATGTGCTTGCATATACCATAATACTCAGATACATATGTCACATCCATTTTGAATTTCCTATAATTAGCCATAGTGAGTAAAGTAATATTTTCCAAGACCGATTATTTTCAGAAACTCATGGATAAAATACAGTACATACTGTTAGGTTTATTTTAAATTGCTGGGTGATATTGTTCGTGACCTCAAATAATACTACATTTTTTGCTCCCTGTCCCCATTTTTTTTACTTTAAGTGTAATATTTTTTGTAAACGTCGATCAATGAATAGCTTTGATTATAACCATTGATCAAAAAAAGTAGTAGATACACAATCAGCGACAAAAAATGTCCCCACCGAATGAGCGCTCATTTGAACATTTAAGCGCGATTTTAATTAATCTCTTTTTGTAAAAACAACTTTAAGCATTGCACTAAAAGTTCAATTTACATTGTTGTATATATATTTCAATTGGAATAATTACCTAAACACATTTGGTGACAGTTTTAAGAGAACTTTAATGGGATTGTATATCTAGTACTTTTTTGATCCATGACTTTATATAAGGTTATAAATAAAATATTTTGAGACATAAATGCACATTTTTATTCGTTTATATGCGAATAAAAGATTTTTTTTATGTTGGGACATTAATACACCGCACCATCTAGTTCCATGGTAAGCTAAGAGGCTTGTGTTATGGATACCAGATACATAGTTGATACACTACACATATATAAACTTTAAATACATACATATTATTAATATAAACACCCATGACTGGAGTACAAACATTCGTGTTCATCACACAATGAATGCCCCCAGCGGGACTCGAACCCGCGATCGCTGGCACAGCAAGTAGGGTCACTACACACTGAGCCAAACGTGTCATTCGCGACCACAACCATGTCAACCACACTACAATCATCGTATCTACCGTATTCACCGTAAAAAATGATCCATTTATCATAATGGGGCTTTCCATTGACCACAACATTTTACAAGATCAAATCTGGAGATTATATACCTCGTACCTACATCATACTAATAAAGTTTATCACAAAATAATATTAGTGTAGAATGTAGATATATAAAACCGACATAAGTGAAACTGTCTCTCCTTATAGCAATTTCCTTTGGGAACAAATTGATTCGTGATACACGAGGCGTGATCCGGGTTCGATTCCGGAAATTGCCAGCACGTCCGTTAAATTCCCAGGAAATTTTGTAATTTGCGAATACTACAACGTAACTCATTGATTTGGTATGGGAAAACATGTTAGCTTTTGTTGGTCTAGTTTATTCAGCCATGGCAATTGTCCGTTTAAAGGCATGTAAGCATTATTTCGACGCTTTCATTAGAAACTAACATTTTATAAAAGATTAATAAAATAAATATAAACCATAATTTCAACTTCTATTACTTGTTTCGGGTACATCCAAAAAAAAACACGTGCTTTCCTTATACGTATCGAACCCGTGACTTCTTTCTTTGTAACACTGTCATACAGTACTATTCTACTTTACAACCAAATTTTTTTTCTGAACGAATTGAAGAAAATTAAACTTGAAATTTTTTGTACAATCTTTCCTCATTTAAGTGGCATCATCATCATCATCGTAACCTTAATATCTTTGGAGATGTGTTCTATAGTCTCGATGACAAGCCAGTTTCCTTATACAACTATAATTAGAGACACGCGATGGTATTTGAATCCGCGACCCTCGCGCTCTCTGCCAAATCGTACCATTGCATGTGATGTAACACTTACTGAAGCGTACGCCGATAATTGTGCGTTTAATGCCACGATTTTATTGGGACAATGCTTAGAGCTGAATTTTTTAAAGAGCTTCACATTTCCAAATTTTGTTTCTATAATATGTTCATCTAGCAAAAGTAAAATTATTCTCAACTTTGAAATGAAAATCAGAATTTTTTACAACATTTTAGAATCATATCATCATTCGTCAAAATTTAAGTATAAGAAATATTTGGGCAAATTCCTTTAAAACAATGGAAAAGTTGCCACTCAGCGTAACAGTAGGATACACAATCATATACTACGAGTACATTTCACGTATCTTAATTTGATCTATGTTATAGTTAAAAACAACTTCGTAATAGATGTTTAGATATTTCAGACATTAAGAAGCATGCTGTAGACTTATTTAGTAATCTAGAATATATTTTCAAGCATTCCAAGTGCAACAGTTTGCCTTTAGGAATTAAGACTTAGTGTTCATACTACTTTACTGTCTTACGGTGAAGGAAAATATCTGCATGTCTTAGAGAACCTAGCAAGTTTTCGAAAGACATCTCAAGTACGCCAACCCACCCGCATTTGGCCAGCGTGGTGGGCTACGGCCTGATACCCCTCGTATTGAAGAGAGGCCCACCCCCAGCAGTGGGACGTTAATAAGTACTAAATACTTACTAATACTAGTACTTACTCTAAGGCTTCTGAGTTCTGCGCATATTATTACATCTATACATATGTACACGCTCAGATGAGAGGGCCTAATGAGTCCTATTTTGGTATTTTCATAGTGTCAAATTAAACTCGTTAATAGATTATGCACTCAGGGTCAAGTGACAGCTACGCATAGGTCTCCCATGGGTCCTATTACTTCGCCATATCCCATAAAACCACCATAAATATATAAAACATAATAAATCTAAACGTCAAATAAATCGGTCCCACCTTATTAAATACGACGAATTATCGCGTCCATATTAAGTGGCGTTGTATATTATACCAAAGCTTTCTATTCAAATGTCCAAAAGTATGACGGCGAAAGTCGCGACCAATAACGCAGATGTATGCGTGTTTTTAAGTTTTCACTTTTCTTTAATGCCGATGCTCCAGTGGATGTGTAGCTCTAATTAACGCGTGATTTAGGTTTTAGTGGGATAAAAGCAAAACTACGTCTTGGCATGTAGAAACATCACAAAATACTGTACTCAAAGACTATTTTACCCACTAAAACCTAAATCATAATTATTTTATAATAATTATGATTTGATTATGAATAATAATTATTTTGATCAAAAATTAAATTGTCTTTGAAACAAGCCAATAATTCAAAACATACACACAAGAAACAAGTTTCGAATTTTTCGTTTTGAATTTCAGATTTGAAATTGCAATAAGAAAATATTATTTAAATTTTTTCTATTTGCCCTCAGAACACAAAAATAACTCAAGAAAAGCATACAAATTATTTGAATCACCGCGCATTGTATGACTTACAAATGCTTTAAGTTTATCGTTACGTTAGATGACCCTCGACATCAGCGACACCGATCACGAATTTTTTATGACCTAACGTGTGTTAATCGTGAGAAACTGCTGGTTTTAACTATGTACATCTGGAAAACCTTTCTGGTGAATTATAATAAAAAATGTAAATCATATGTTATATCTATACTAATAATATAAAGAGGTAGAGTTTGTTTGTTTGAACGTACTAATCTCAGGAACTAATCCGATTTGAAAAATTATTTTTGTATTAGACAGCTCTGTTTTGCGGACAGCTATAGGCTATTGATCATATAATGATATAATATATTATATATAGTCTATTCCATACTAACCGTTAAAACGAACCCGAGCAAAAGGAGGGTGAGTCGCTTGTGAAAAAATATTAATAGAGTGGGTATTTTAAATAATCTTCTCGGATTTATTTGGATTTTTGGTTCCCGACGTTTCGAATGCTTTACAGCATCCATGGTCACGGGAGAGACTGAGGTGTTACATGTCTTGAAGGTATAGTTGTTACAGACAGCCTACCCACAATTGAAAATTGCACCAATTACCTTACAATATTTTTCAACTTTATACATTTTTATTATTTTAATTAGTTTTATAATTGAATGTGGAATATTATTTATTTAATTTTTGCTGTTATTATTATAATTATAACAATTTTAAAAATATTAATTAGTAATCTATATTTAGTGTTGCCATTCTTATAATTTTTATAATTTTTATATAATAATTTAAGTTTATAACCATAAAGAAAAATATAAAATAAAGTATTAATTATTTACGCTATAATTGTTCTATGTGTAATTTAAAAAGTTAAAATTAATTAAGGATAATAATTTTAATTTAGTTTGTTATTATTTAAAAAGACAAATTACTAAACAACACTATTACTATATACTTTTACAGAATGTCAAATATTCGCGTAAATCTAAGATGGAGTGGGTATTATTTCTGTTGGATAATACTTGTGTTGTTTCTAAATTTTGATCTTGAAATGTATATTAATGAGTCCACAGATTATTAAAATTAATATATGCAGAATCTTGATAAGGCTATTATATTAGTATTATGCACGTTGTTGTATCATTTTGGTCACTAAGTTTGCATAATGTCTTTATTAGCGAAACTAAAATTAAAAAGGCTTTAATTTTATAGTACAACTAGCATTGCCCGCGGCTCCGCCCGCGTTCAGATGACCGAAAGCCATATTCTTAAGTTTTACTTATTAATATACTCTTACAATGCAGTTTTGTATTTTTTCTCAGAAATGAGATATTTTCCCGCAGTAAATAGTATCGTATGTGTTGACCCGGATATCCAGCTACCATCATACCAAATTCCATCAAAATCACTCCAGTGGTTTTTCCATGATGCGGTAACAGACAGACAGTCAGACAAAAATTCTAAAAACTATAGATTCGGCCTCTGTATTGATAATAATGTCTATTTCAATAAGATTTCTCAAAAAATATTTAATGTACAGATTCTGCTTAGTTACAATTTTATTATATGTATAGACGAACAATTAATGCTATGTTTCACTGGATAGTGTGCGTTATCGTTACGAGATGTTCCATGTAAAGACCCCGTCACACGTGACACGACGTCTGAATGTGACCTGAGCGCAACAAGTGCTGACTTTTGTATCCCGTGTGAACGTTTGACTTTGTTTATCCTATGGTGTATTAGATTAACACGTGCTAGGAGATTTGAACTATTTATTTGTTTTATATATGATATTAGTTAAATCAACTGCCTCGGTGGTGTAGTGGCTAGCATGTACGGCTGCACACCCGGAGGTCCTGGGTTCGAGTCCCGGGTCGGGCCAAGTTTAGTTAATGAATCTTTCTGTATAGTAAGTCTCAGTAACAGCCCGGAGTTGGGAAGTTGGCGGTGTTTCACCCCCGTGCCTCAGAGAGCACGTAAAGCCGTCGGTCCTGCGCCTTAACTCTCACCGGTCGTGTCGAGTAGTCGTCCCACCGGAGTATGAGAATGACAGGAACAGAGTCTTCGCATACACTTGTGCACTATAATATCTCCTGCGCAGTTGGCTAGTCTCAATGAGATTGTCCGCCGTGGCCGGAATCGGTCGGGAGAACATCATCATCATCGTTAGTTAAATTATATTGTAGATATTTTATATAATTATAATTTAAAATCTAAGAATTTATTAACTAAATATTTATATTTAAGTTGCGAGTAAGTACTTTACCATACAACCTTACAGAGATTTATAAGTGTTAAAGTTCGATGATAGTAACGACGTAAATTCTTACATAAAATTTTTATGCAAAGAATTACACCAAACTGGCTTTGAACCCGCGGCCTACGCGTATGCTGATCAGACAACAACATTGTATTCGATTGATTTTATAAGATAACTTGAATTTTTTGAGTGATAGCTTTTAGGTACGTAACTTGCATAGAAATTATTTTAAATGATAAAATAATCATAAAATTTAATCGATGTAATTTGAAATGTTACGAGATTTATCACCGGAAAGTGTCCACTAGATTGACATTCGCCTTGAAAATACCTGTCTTGCTGGTTTTTTTTAATGCTTATATAAAAACATAAAGCTTTGGTCACATTGAACGAATAACATAAGGTAAATAATATATAATATAAAGGTTTTTTTTATAAAAATCTACTACCTATGTATACTAATATTAATATTATAAAGAGGAAAGATTTTTTTGTTTGTTTGTTTGTATCGAATAAACTCCGAAACTGCAGGACCGATTTAGATGAAATTTGATAAGAAGATAGTTTGGACCCTGGGAAGGACATAGGATAGTTTTTATCCGAAAATCATCCCTTAAAGGGGTCAGCAGAATGGGGATGAAAGTTTGTATGGAGAATCAACCTAGGGACGAAACCCGAGCGAAGCGAGTGTGTGTCGCTAGTATTTTATATACCTAATTAACTTTTTATCTCAAATCTTAAGCATGTAAGTGAAACTGAAATTTTACTTATAAATAGTATTTAAAATCATTTTCGTTTATCTAAATTAATTGGTACCTACAATATCTATGTTAAAATGGTTTTTTTAATAATAATTTCAATTAATCTGTTGTCCTTAAAGCTATCTTTCTGTTAATTCGAGTTCTGTTAGTGTTAGTAATATTAAAGAAAAAAAAACAATTTTAATTACTGTGCCACAGGAAATGTGCCAAAGAAAATAGATATTCTTACAATTTAACAACAGTGTGGACCAGGCCTTTGGAAGCTAATGAACTGTTAAAAATATGAGAAACTATCTTCGAAAGCGTAAATTTAAATACATAACATTAGAATTCCATTTAGCATCAAATCTCTGAAGCAAGGAAGGTTTTTTGCTACAAAATAGTGACAAAATACTGTTTTGAAAACTAAATAATTTTAGTAATATCTAAATTTACTTGAGATTGATAGTTATTATTTATTAAAATATATATGTCTGATTTAAAAACTAAGAAGTATTTTGGAATATTTAAAAATAAATACTTACATATTCTGTTTCTCTAAGTTTATGATTGTACTAAATTAGTCCTTCACATATAACTTCATATATGACGTTATATTAATAAAAAACCGTATTAAAATTGGTATAATATTTCTTACGATCGTAAAAGTCTGAGAGAACAGTTTTTTAACATAGCTAAGTGTTAAGTTTCAATGTATGTAGTTTAAGTAAAAAATATGCGTCACCTTTGTTAAGTACCGCTTATGTTCACAGTTGTTCTGACAATATCCGATATTTAAAATTCCACATCGATTGCAAAAGCAGCCATTATCTAGTTTTGCACCTACCTTTATAGATCGCTGACTAACATACAAACAACCATGAGTAATGCCATGAGCCATTGTTGAAAAAAAATGTATTTCTAGAATATTTCTTCTTGTACATGATAGTTAGAGATTATAAATAAATATATAAATATTTTTGGGACATTATTTCGTCTTACTTCGACTTCTAGCAAATATAATTTTAAATATTAATAGCTACAGTGTATATATGATGATAAAAAATACAATTTAGGTGTCAGTAAGATTATAATTACAAGTTACGAAATAACTCTTATAAGAGGAATGTTGTCAAACGAATGAAATTTAGTAACAATCACCGTTAGCGATCTATCAATAATGCAATGGTCTGGACCGGCCGAGCCCTTAAAGGAAATCTCGGTCTGATGGACTAGGAAATCGTTACGTACATTTCTTTGTTCCAACACCGACTTGGCCTTTAATAATATTGTAAAAACACAACAGAATAATCATTGTTAAAGTCTTGAGAATTTTATGTGTGAAACTATGTATTATATCCATGGCATGTGAATTTAATTCGCTTTTATTGAGACCAATTATATTTAAAAGGAGTTAAAAACTTACGTTATATAATTAAATATAATATTTTCTTATGAATATAAGAAAAATGTGAACATAAATTTCCTGGTTGTTGACATAATCCGTAATAATAACAATCATTTCACTTTTTTTTGTATAAAATGATCTATAGATTAAATTATTTAGAATCATATGAAGTATCGAAAAAATGTTGTCACTAAATATGTTATCTGTTGTTGCAGCGCTGGACGCAGAAGGCGAAATCCACTGGCTTTGTACACAGAAGACGATGGCCACGACCTGAGCGATCTTGGAATCGGTACCTCCAGTACCAAAAGTAGCCTCAGTGAGGATTGCGACACGCACAGCTTGGCCGTGAGTTTTGTACTAATTAAAGTTTGGGAATAAATAACTATTGAAGAGTATTAGATTAAGGTGTTGATATTTAAGCCTGATATAGAGCATCTAGTAACAGGTTTAGCATCTAATAACAAGGTATTATAATAGGTTATACAGACACGTTTGTTTTTTTTTCAGAGCGACGGTATGGACCTTGATAAAAACCACTCAGATATGGAGAATATATCTAATTGCGAGAATAATCGCAAGCTCGGTTCCAGTGCTAACGAATACGACACATGCACGACAACGACTATCAGTTCTCCAGAGCCCGAGGAGTATACATATGAGGGCGCTATAGAGGGATATAAATCGAGAATTATTTCACAAACTAACAGTAATATTGTTAAAACCGTTGTCAATAATAACTTAAAAGATAAATCCCCAGAAAAGTCAAATGGTGACTTAAACAGAATAAGAACTTCAGTTAGCAATAAAATTGAAGAGAAAGTATTCTCCTTCCAACAAGAGAGGGCGAACGATCTGAAAAACAACAATAAGAAAGATTTACCCAAAGTGGACATTCATAAACGAAGGGAACAATTTGAAAGAGAAAATTCACAAGAACCACAATTAAATAAGCCGAAATTGCCTGATATCGCAAACAAGAAATCAATTAAAGAGAGATTGTCAAACTTAGAGAAATTTAACGAAGACATGCAACAACAAAAGTCTACGAGTGATCTGACTAAGTTACCTGTTGAAGTAAGACCGTTGAAAGATAGGCTGTCTTCACTTGAAAAGGTTAAATCAACAACTACTGAAGTAGATAAAACAAAAAGACTGTCAAATGGAGATCTTAGCAACGCGAGATCACTAAAAGAACGCTTGTCAAGTTTGAAATCACAAACATCAGAGGAAGAAGTAAAACTTACAAAGACGGAAGTTAAAGAAGTATCTATGAGCCTTAAAGAGCGTTTGTCTTGCCTTGATGCAGCGAAAAATAAGGATATACCAAAAATAACTATCGATGACGAAATCATAAACAATCATAAAATAAATGAAGTAAGTGAAGATAGCGAAGTGAATGAAAAATTGTGTGACAACTCTTTAAAAATGACTTTATCGGGCATCGAAAACCAAATGCAAAGCTTTTGCCGTTCCCTCGATAGTTTAGATATCAATGGTCAATGCTCTCCAAATTCCTTTGATAGAGTTCAGAGTCTTGAAGATTTTGATTGCGCTGAAATGCAGAATAATACGGTTCAAAGTGATATAGAAACAGAGGACAGTGGTATCCATACTGCTAGGGATTCTTGTGCACCTGCAGACGACATCGCTGATTTGACTCAAGTAGCTTCTCCCATTGGAGAACCTATGGCTGAAGTTTCTGAATACGAGTCTTCGAATGAGGATAGTGCTATGACTGCACCAAAAATTGTTGAGTCCGTTAAAATAGATTCAGACTTAAAACATGAAATGAAAGAAGAAATTCAAGAAGTTGATGAAATGAGCAAAGCTGACAGTGACAGCGGCAGTAATTATATCCAAGCAGTTTCTCAACCTGAAGAATTAAGCGTTACAGATGACGTCACTGAAATACAAATGGACAAAGATGACGAAGACACGTTGAAAAGTTTAGAAAATCAAGACTCCAGTGTAAGTCTTAACGAAAACCTGTCTACATCTGAAGGCGACACGGTCGTGTTTGAGGGGAAAATGACTATCCATTTGAACTTGAATGAAATATGCAACAATCTTAGCTCTGGTGCTGGGACTAGCTCTAATACTAACGAATTATTAAACAATTCCACTAACAAGAGCATGCCAATGGTAACTGTCTCTAATATTACTACTACTACTAACATTTCAGCAAAGAATTCCATTCAACCGCTAAAAATTGACATAAAGCCATGTAGCGATAACCAGCTTTCTAATTGTATAGCCAATGTAACATCAACAGAGCATGCCACCAGCTCCGGGGTCATAAATGTAAACAACTCACACCATTTTGATCATTTTTCATCTAATCATAATTCCAACGACAACCTTAATACACTTCCCAGTCCCGACGATACAGCGGTAAGTAACTCACAAGATTCTAATCCATTCTGGCAAAAAAGAACTAAGCGATGTGTAGAACCTAATAGTAATAGGCGTAAGACTATATTATTCATAAATAATAAAGTAACAACAGTAAAAACCGTAACAACGAGTAGTAAAGGTGATAACGAAAGGTCTAATTAAGGTATGAAATACCTAAAACTTCGCTCGAACATGTTCTCATATATTGCATTGCAAGATAGATGAGAGTTTTAGTTATGAGCCTAATTTTCTAGAACTTTTATGATCTCTTTCAAACCGATATTACGGTCTTCCAGCATCTTGTAAACTACGGTCCTTTTTTAACTTACTTTTAGTGTTAACCTATATTTTAAAAGAATTTTGGTGGTGATTAACGAGAAAACTCCTGAAATAACGGAATGCGACTAATTCTGTAAATCAATCCCGTTATATCGGGAATTTCCGTTACGAGAATCATATTGCCAAAATCCGTTATAACTATCATAAACTCCCACATAAACACTAATAGGTCACGTAACAGTATTCATTCATTAAATAGTTCCATTGTGTTTAAAAATGTGTGGTAAATAAAATTAAAAATCCTGAAACATCAGAACAACAGCTCATTTTGTAGTGCCTAGATTTATACAGGGTTTGTAACTTGTAGTCACATCACTCATTGTACTTTATAATTACGTAATGTAGACCCCATTTATTCATCCTTAGATTATCTGTACGTAATATAATATGTAAATTCATTATCGAAATATATGTTAAACTGTTATATGGGTTTTATTTATGTAATCTATTATATCCTCATGTTCATTATATATAAGTAGGAAGAAATCTAAATACTTCATTTGATTGTATGATAAAGACAATGTTATCTTATGAGAGTCATATCTTATGTAAACTGGCCCCTATCTTCTGATTAAGTTTCAGTAAAACGATAGTGTTCAACGAATAGGCTTATGTCTAGTGCTCATTTAAATATGTATTATACTTAAGGTTCTCGTTAGGTTTTTTCATCGGCTTTTGGTGATGGGTTAATAAGGTAAGATATATTATGTAAGTGCGCTTCTAACATGCATTCACCGCATTTTGTGCTAATTTGTTTCACCGCTATTTTCTTTAAGCATGTTTATTTATAATGTGACGAAATGTAATGGGAACTCTCAAATTACACTGAAACGAATATTCTGTTCTTTTTTTAACTAAAATTACAAAAAATATGAAAATTATCTAGCTTAATCCCATTGCATTTTCTAAAATTAATAATATTATTTCTTTTTACGCAATGAATGTTTATAATTTATTTTAAGCTTTGATTAAACATATTTTTTGACCATATCTATAATAGTACTTTCTAAATTCAGGTAATTGACGCTTTAGAGCTTGCATTCAAAGAATTGGATTCGGAAGAAAGCGTCAACGTTACAATGGACACTACTGATAAACCAAACGACGAAATAAATGAAAAATTCCACAAATTACTTGATTTCGATATGGACAAAGTGTCTGTGACACCGTTGTATGAAAATATCGATATCATGAATCAACATAGCATTGTGGATACGGCATTCCCCCTCGATCTCCCGACCAATGCAATGGAACCGCCCAAAGAAAAGCCCCCTCCACCGCCTATGGAAGATAACCCTGAAGATGAACTTCTTGGAAATGTGAGTACCCTTGCAAACAAACATTTTACATTTTACATACTGTTTGTGAGTTAGTATACTAATCTTACTAATATTATAAATGTGAAAGTTTAGATGGATGATTTGATGTTTGTTACTCAATTACGCCAGAACGGCCGAACTGATCTGGATTAAATTTGGCAAAGAGATAGATTATAGTCTGGAATAGCACATAGACTACATGTCGTAAACGCATGTGCATGTACGGTTCCCGTGGGATAGATTTGATTGGTTTTTCTAAAGGCGAACCCGAACGAAGCAAGGATGAGCCGCTAGTTATAATATAATTCAAAGTTTGAATTTTTGGTCTACGATTTGATCTAATCTCTTATGTTCAATTTGTCACTTTTCGTAACATACTTTTAGCGTATTGCAATGCGATCTAAAGTTATTGTAATAGTTAGTTCTTATGAATGTTGTTGTAAAATAACAATCTAGAAAAGAAATAAATATTATATGTTAAATATTTCTCTAGTTGTGGGTACAAATACTTATAATGATGCATTACATTCCAGGGTAACTTTAAACACAGTAGATCAGCACGTCGCATTAAAAAGGAAATTCGCAATAAACGAACTAGTTTCTTGGGAATTGAAGGTCAAGTTGATGATAGTTATTTAGACGTCGATCTTACACTAGCGCCGCGCCCTGACATCACTTCGTTTTTGCAAGAAGAAACGAAAATCGAAAAGTTGTTATACAAAAAAACCCTTTCACATGAAATGGATGCGAAGCTAAGGGATAGTAGGGATTCAGGTGTCGATATATCGGCTGAGGCGTGGTACAAAGGGTCGTCGCCAGAAACGTCTAATTCCCATAGCAGACAAAATAGCGAGGTAAATTTACTGTACTTTAATAATTTTCTATGTGCAATGGAGTCGAAAATCACAAAATTCGTTTTTTTTAATATAGCACAGTATGACATAAATAAAGAAAAGACATAACTTATATGTATTATTTACTACCTTTCCAGCCGTACACACAAATGACAGTTACATCGGATGAAGAAGAAGTCACAAAACGTAAAACTGAGAAATTCTCCAAAGACCTTGCGACAAAACTAACTGGCTTGACCGAAAACGGTGAAACACATGAGAACAAAATCGATAATTTGGATAAAAAACTACAACAACAACAGGTAAGGCCTGAGAATTGTGATGCATAACAAGCTACTGCTCGTACTACAAGCTCGTGTACTTTTAGAAAGGCGATTACGAATACTTTGTTTAAAGCATGTAATATATTTTGTTATTACAGTTGTAATTGTTATTTTAAGATGAGTTAGAAAATATTATTTCATATATTTAAAATCTAATACAAACACTGATTGATTAGTCATTTACTTTAAACCTAAATTATTCGGATATTCCATAAAACTAAGCACGTTTTAAAGGCTCTATACTTAATATAATTCGCACTTTAAAGGCCCAACATCTCAAGTTTTGATGTCCCAAATTGTTTATTTATAATATCTTTAAAGATTACCAAAGATTAGTTATTTTACAATAAAAAATGAATATTCTTTTCAAAACTAATTTTGTTATTAATTTTGAAAATATGATATTTTAATTTTTGTAATACATTTCGTAATCGCTCTGTAGTTAGATATAATTAATGGCTGTAATGTTTTTTCTAGATGCACCCTAATAAAATATAAATTTGATTGCTATGAGAATATCAGTTTAGTTATGTTTGTATGTATCAAGTATATTGAAATTTTGATTTTGCATATACATATATATTTATTTTTGTAATAAGCTTGTAGTTCCTTATTAGAAGAAACAATAACTATTCTAAAATAACGTATATTTTTGATAGAACTCGTTATTATTATAATTGGTAGATTTTGTTAAGTTTATTCGATTTATCGTAGTTATTTTATGTAGGAATCATGATTTAATTTTGTTATAAAAGTATATAAATTACAAAAAAATATATGACTAAGCTTGTATTATGGTTTTGGTATGTACATAAATATGGTTAAGGGTTAACGCTTCACAGTGCCATCGATCAATTATTATTTTGTACATTCGTAAAACAGACGGGATCAAATTTTTTTTGAGTAATGATTAAAAAATCTGGAATATATATCAAAATAACGATTACGATAAAAATCCCGTTATTTTCGGAATGTTGTCGTTAATTAGTAATATTATTTTTCCTGTTTTGCGAATACCATTTAATTTGGTTCTGGTAACACTCATATATTCTTTTTCTATTGTAACAGACACCGCTTTCTAATATTCCTTAATTATATACTATATCTCAACAACGCAATAAATATACGAGTAATGTAGATTTGTTTAGTATCCGAGATATGTATTTTTTTTAAATAAAATGTATTTATGTTACTATATACCCTGCCTTTTATTTTAAGCCTCCTTTTAAAGCTTTTATTGCACTGTGCATGCACTATTTGATTGATTATTTTTTTCATTAATTCAACATTTACTTTGAATTTTTGTGCTAATCTTATTGTTTGTTTTAAATTAACTTTGTTTCACATTGGAACTATTATATTTAGATTATTTTATTGAGCTAATACAATGATTATATTATTTTAAAACAATAAAAATAATTACTTCTCTAAATCATTTCATTTGCAACTAAACAGATTTTGATTTTACTTTAAAATATCAACCAATACAAATATTCATAGCTACATAATAATATTCCGTAATAAACTATTTGATGATATTGTTTTCAATATAATAGTTCCGTAATAATCATCCACCATTTTGTGTAAATAACATTAAACAAGATGGCCGCCAATATATATTCCAGGCTGCCACTAACGAGGATTGGCCTGACGGGCACTTTGACGATGTTCACACCAAGGTGATTGTTTTTACACTAAACAATTTAATTAAAATAAATTTTTGGTTTCCACTCACATAGTAGATGCTAGCTTTAGAATCTTGGTCTATGCTATTCGTAGCCGCCATTTTGTATATCTCCCTGCCATTCCTTGAGTGTAAACCGAAAATTTTATATTTCAAAATCATTAAATTAATATTAATTTCACGCGCTTTTCTTTCCACTAAAACTCGACTAACTTGAAATATTACTTAAATGATACTTAACCAAATCCAAAATTAGGAGGTACTGCGTTTCGAGCGAGAGCTACTGCAGTTAGAACAAGAAGAGCTAAGGAGGCAGAGGGAGAATTTGTTAAGAGATAAAAATAGAATGATTCAAAAATCAGTTCAAGATGTATCTACAGTTGTTCCAGAAAAACCAATAATATATAGAGCTAACAAAACCAATGGAAACTACAGGCATTCCATGCCAAATCTTTTAGTAGAAAATTACATGCCAGTGGTTGAAAAAACTATCCACGAAATGCATATTGATGAAGAATTAAAAAGGAAACCGTTCGTTTCCGAAGAACACATCCAAAGCCATTTCGGTGTAGAAGAAAGTCGTAAAGTGCTATACGATGATAATAAATTGATTGAAGTCAGAAAAGCTGTACCAAATGTGATGAAAATCCCTCAGCCTATCCTACCACCAAAGCCTAGAAGTAGGGATTCTATCGAAAGAGAAATAACTATGAGGTAAGTGACTTATGCTTTATAGTTTAACTAGTTCTTGTCTACGGCTCCATTTGCGGCATTTATTCCAGGATAAAAAAAATGTTTGTATTAACTTCAAAATATTATGTACATATATTCACAAGGTTTCGCATTATTTTTGTGATATATTTTCAAATTTAAACAAAGCAGTGGACTTCACGTCTTTTGAAAACTCGCTAGATTCTGTCAGACATGCAGATTTTACGATGTTTTCCTTCACTGTAACAAGTGGTAATCCTGTTGGGAATGATTCGTACATGAAAATATCAGAGATGCTAGACCCGGGATTTGAACCCGCTTCACTCGGTTTCCCAAGCGACCACATTACCACTGGGCTACCACTGCCTATATATATATATTTGTCTAATACAGTACGCTGAGCTCGCTCATTTGTTTGTCTGTTCAGATCTGAGTAATAAAGATAACATGTAATATGGCATCATTGTTATTCATATTTGCTCAAGTCACGTCATCAAAGATTATCTCGTGTCATGTCTGGTTTATTTTCTGATTAGTTTATTACAGAAGAAGGTCACGGGTATGATTACTGTATTTCAAACATTTGTATTGATCATACAATCCATACTCGTACTAATATTATAAATGTTAAAGTTTGTAAGGATGTGTGAATGTTTGTTACTCTTTCACGCCAGAACGGCTGAACGGATCAGGATGAAATTTGGCACAGACATAGATTATAGTCTGGAATAGTACATAGATTACTTATCGCGAAAAAATGTACGGTTCCCGTGGGATAGATTTATGTTCGTCTAGGGACGACCACGAAGCGAAGATGTGATAAGATATAGTTACTATATATGTACTATATTTTCTAATAATATTTAAAATTAATCAAATCAAAATATACTTTATTCGAATATAATTTTTAAAGCAAATTTGAATCGACACTTTTTACCTTTTTAAAATTTAAATTTAATGGCACTACGCGAGTGTGCTATTTTTATTTTGCGTTTAATTCCGTTTTTTATCGTTCTGTTGTGCAAAATGTCATTCTTCTAGCCAATGATTTAGACTGCGCGTTATCTATCAGTCAGCTTATTAGTTTTTCTTTTAACAGTGATAACGTCAAATGTAATATATAATCAAGAAAAGTGACATTCAGCTTTCTGGTTTCTATTAGTACCAACTACAAATATATTTTTTCGTTTCAGAAGTAGTCGAGTCCCATCTGCAGTGGAATACGTTAATATAGACAGGAACGCCGTACAAATGCGCCAGAAGGCTCAAGCCAATGGCAATGGGAGCTATCATCCGATGACAAGACACACGTTACAGGTAGTTTTATTATAATACTAGCATTGCCCGCGGCTCCGCCCGCGTTCAGATGACCAAAAACCAAATTCTTAGGTTTTACATATTAGTATACTCTTATATTGCAGTTTTTGTATTTTTTCTCAGAAATGAGATATTTTCCGGCGGTGAAAAGTATCCTATATGTTGACTGGAAAATCGGCTATCATCATACCAAATTTCATCAAAATCTGTCCAGCGGTTTTCTCATGATGCGGCAACAGACAGACAGACAGACAGACAAAAATTCTAAAAACTATAGATTCGGACTATGTTTCGATGATAATGTCTATTTCAATAAGATTTTCCAAAAAATATTTAGTGTACAGATTCGATTTAGTTACAAAATTACCATCGCTTCTTTCGGGTGCGTCCCTAGGTATCTAACAATGGCCCATAAAATAACTCAACGTCCATTTTTTTCCGTTATTATTTTAAGTTATTATGATTTTTGACAGTAACCACATTTTTATTGAAATAAAATATACCCTGATTGACAGATTGTCAGAATCGGATCAGTAATTTCAAAGATTATATCCCCTACATTCAAACTTACACGTAACTAATTCTTGTCCGCGGTTCTGCTCGTGTGGTCTTTATTAGTCGTCATTCTGCCACTTACCGTCCCACTGGTGAGCTTCCTCTCACTTATGAGGATAGGCCATAGGTCACCACGCTGGGCAAATGTGGGTTGGTAACACACACATATTTCAAAAATTAGTTATTTTCTCTCAGACAAGCAGGTTTTAGACGTTTCCCGTAAGATAATTGGTACCTAAGTTGAAAATTATTATATCAGAGGTGCGTAACGCTGGTTTTGAACATCACTGTGCTACCACAGGCTTTCGGACTACATCTGTTCATATTGTCAGTTTTGCGTTAGAGTTTTCAATACAATAGAAAACCTTGGTGTTATATTCCAGGCTTTAAGTGCAGCGCCAACTCCAAAACTGATCTCAAACACAGATTGGATGCAGACGAGGAACCAGACGAGGCAGAAGCCAAACATCAACTACAACCAACATTGGGTAATTCAGGTAAAGAAAACGAAATTATATTTATAAATAATTAAAATATGTTCCTATTAATAATTAAATTCATGTATTAACTAAAAGTATTATATTTTGCAAGACAAAAGGGATTCGATGAAGCAATTTTAAAACCACATTGTATTTTTATGGCAAAATTTCTTCTAAATATGACTTAAAATTTTATGTTATGTTAGATCTTGATTTTTATTTAAATAAAATACCTAATAAAAAGTTTTATCAAACATTACGTTACGTTAAAAGACAGTATTAATATTGATTGAAACAATGAAATAATATTAGTATTTTAGTTTTTTGTCCTTTCCCTCACCATGCTTTCTCTTATGGTATGAACAGGAGGGAAGTAATTCATCCTCTCAATCCACTGTAAGTAGATGGAAGCTTAGTACACTTAAATAAGTAAATAATGTGAAAAAAAGCTTTTGTATTTTGCGAGATTAAATATGTCAAATAAAATAAAAAAATTGTCTAATATTCACGTAAATCTAAGACAGTAATTTGTAAGGAAAAAATGTTATTTCTTAAAAGAAAAAAAAATTGTTACAGCTTAAGTCATAGACAATTTTGTGCCGACTTACTTATCATACAAGCATAATTGAAGGAAAATATTATTTTAAGAATATTCTCTATGAGTTTCGTTGTTCTTTAGGAAGCAGAACAAAGAAGGATACAGGAGCTGCGCGCGCGCCCGCGCCCCGCCCACGCGCAGCGCGCGCTCGCCGCGCCGCCGCACGCGCCCGGCACGTAAGATACCACTACATATTATATAACAAAACTAGCATATTAGTATACTCTTACATTGCAGTTTTTGTATTTTTTCTCAAAAATATGACATTTTCCCGCGTTAAAAAGTATCCTATATGTTGACCCGGATAACCAGCTATCAATCACCATACCAAATCTTATCAAAATCCCTCCAGTGGTTTTTCTGTGATGCCGGTAACAGACAGATAGACAGACAGACAAAAATTCTAAAAACTATAGATTCGGCCTCTGTATTGATAATAATGTCTATTTCAATAAGATTTTACAAAAAATATTTATTGTACAGATTCGACTCAGTTAGAATTTTATTATATGTATAGATTGCTTCGGTAGTCTAGTGGCTGCAGGTGCTGAGGTTCTCGGTTTGAGTGCCGGGTCGGGCCAAGTTTGCTTATTGAAATAAATTGCAAGTTTGAAACAAATTGTTCGGCTCAGAACTGGTTTTTGAACAAGTCAACTGTTACCTAAAGTCGTAAACACTGTGAATATAATTAATTGTAATTAAGAAATCTCTACCTAATTAGTAAACCAATTCTTTATGATTGATTAATATTAAATACTAATAAAACATATTAACATCTTCCAGGCAAGTAATGCCACAAGAGCGTCGCCGCCCGGAGCAGGACAAGATGCTGAGTGTGAGCGGGCGGCGCAAGTGCTCGCACTGCGGGGAGGAGCTGGGTAAGTGGGACTTATTATATATTTTATTATGATATAATCTTTATTAGCAACTCACCCTCGTTCCCAGATTGCTTCCCCATACAAGATTTCATCCCCATTTTCAATTCTGTAAGGGGTTTTCGGGATAGAACTATCCTATGTTCTTCCCAGGGTCTCCAAACTATTTTCTTATCAAATTTCACCTAAATCGGTTCTATAGTTTTGGAGCTTATTCGGTACAGACAAACAAACGAAAAAATCTTTTGTATTTATAATATTAGTATACACATATATTTCATTCGTCAAAGCAATACGTCATACAAAAAAATAAACAGAAAGTGACGTGGACAAAGGTGGACTTATCTCTATATCATATGTGAGATAAAGTGTTAAATAGCTGGACAGAAACAAAAAATATTTTAAATATTTAGATTGTGTTACTGTAATAGTCTTAAAATGAAACTGACGCTTTTTAAATTAAATTGAAGTATCAAAAATGTTTATTGAATAAAGTTCAATATCAGTAAGAAACAATGAATGTTGCAGGTCGCGGTGCAGCGATGATAATCGAACCCCTGTCCCTGTGCTACCACGTGCGCTGCTTCGCGTGCGCGCTGTGCGGCGCGCCGCTGGGCGACGGCCGCGCCGGCGCCGACGTGCGCGTGCGCGCGCGCCGCCTGCACTGCCACCGCTGCTTCGTGGCCGACGACGGCTCCAAGTACTCCTGCGTGTGACGCCCCCGGCACCGATAGTCGACCTTCCGACGTTACCTGACATGCTTTAGGTAGTTCACATCATAAATCAATATTTTCAAGGGAATTTTTCTTGAATAAACCTAATTGTCACACATACATCGCCTTAGTGCTTATTTGTTCAAACAACCAATACTTATATTTTACAGTAGAGGCTTTTTCGTCTAGTTTTAAAAACAAAACTTTATTTCTAAGATTTATATACATACATACATACATACATTTATAGATAAAATACATTTTTTCGGCTTTATTAAAGTAAAATATGTATTTAATATCAATAGAATTTACATTTAAAAGTCAATAATTCTATATTAATAACTTTTTCGGTGAATTGATCGTTTCGACAAATTAGTACTAAGACGACGATTAATCGAACACATATATTTTTCATATTTAAAGCTTAAATTATATCCAAACTATTTTTATTTGGAATAAATCATGAAGAATCCTTATTATTAAATATACACAAATGATTTCGTATATGCGTCTGTTTGGTTTTGTAATAATTATTATCCCACAACAACACCCCTATTTTTCTTAACTGCAATATTTTTATCCAAGATAAAATTATAGCAGATTAAGGTTTTGTGTTTCAACGTGAATTTCTTATATCTTATGTTTTAATATTAAATGAGCTATCTTTTGTATATATACATTTATTTTGTGTATCTCGGAACCGGTTATTTGAAAATCGTTAGATTTGGATCACACTTTGCATTTAAGATTTTGCTTTTTATCTATAAAAATTATATATAATTATATAATCTAGAAAAATAGCAATTTTTATATATCTTTTCCAAAAAAAAAAAATTATAAAACAAAATGCAGGAGCACGGTCGTCCAGATACTTTATTTAAATAAAACATTGTATCAATGGAAATGAATACATTAAACAGAAAATATTTTAATTTAAGAAAACGTAAATTTTGAACTATTATTAAATATATACATATATTTGTAAGAAATTCACGTAAAACTTCACCAACCCCTCACGTCTTTGAGCTCAGCGCGATCTGAGTTCATTTTTGCACGCTTTTTCACCTCATATTACGAACTATGTTCTCTAAAAACTATAAAAGATACATATAATATTAATATTATATTAAATTTAGTATTTAAATGGTCATTTTTATATATTTGTATAAAAAAATTTCCAACTATCTATTATAATTTCTGAGAACCGCTGATATTTTGATTTGTGTAGGTACATCTGATTGATTTTTGAATCATTTTGATATTATTAATTACATTTTGTTTTTTCAATTACCATCTTTATTTCTCATTTTTCTTAAAGAATCATGTAACTCTCGAATTAATAAAATTTTCTTTATATGTTATATTTTACTTTTGTTGGGTAGAGCTGTTTGGTATGGGAAGAATATTTTAATATTTGAAGTACATTTAAAAAAATTGATTTAATATGCAAATAAAACTAATACTATTATAAAATGTTTATTTTTAAAAGAAGTTGTTGAAACAAAGATTTTAGTTTTATATCATATAGCGGTGTGAAAGCTGTATTCTGTATGGAAAATATTTGATTTATATCAATCAATATGTAATTAAGTTTTTTTTATACGTTACAACTAACTATAACTGATCTATAGATCATGTCACTAACATTGACTGCGTGATTTAGTTACAGTGAAAATAATCTGATTTTTTTATTATAAATAACACGTTTTTTCACTTTTTTTTGTGCCATTACGTGTGTCTTTGAAGGATACCTTCATACTGTCTCGATAATAATTGTATTTTATATGGGGATTTTGTATAATTTTGTAAATAATTCTTATTTATGTTAGAGTGTGTACTTAGCTTTAATAGTTGTAGAAATAGTAAAGTTATTTTTATGTATATTAACGGTTTTTAATAAAGTTCTAACATTTAAACATGTTCGGAGTTTTGGACGGGAGCAGGTTCGATTCCCGGCGCCGTTCGCAGTTCAGGATGTGGTGTATTATGTTATTGAATTGTAATTATGTTAATTAAATCGTGTACATTATGTAACATGTATGACTCTTATCAATAAAATATTACAAACTTTTTGTGTTTTTTATTTTCATTGATGAAATCTATCAAATTAGCAGATTTCAATCAAAATAAAATGAGTTAAATTATAAAAATGAAAATATTAAGATACAAAAGACTTATCCTTGCTTTGTTTGGATGACCTCTAAGACCTAGGTACCTAGCAGTTGTAGGCTATGTGTTGCTCCAGATCATGGTCTATAGTATTAAATCTCACCCAAATCGATCCTGTCGTGTGTGAAAAAACGTACACTGCCGTCATAAGAAAGAAGGCCGTAACTAACAATTTGATCAAAAATGACTTATATGCAGATTCGGAATCGGCAAAAAAATGCTCCTTCTCTTCTCAATAATTGTTCTATTTTGCTTTCAAATGCTTAGGAATTTAGAACCATATAACGCTTATGAGGACTGAAATTATTTTTTTACCTTCAGTTTCATGTAGACATAGTGCCGATTTTTTTTTCATTTATTATAACTTGACTGCAGATTTAAAGCTACTGGTGGGTCAGCGATCCAATAGCTTTTGAGTTAAATGATTGTAACATACGGACAGATGGATAATAAAGAAAAAATAAATTAATCTTGTTAGTTTTACTCATAAACCTCTAAGTCTTATGAATCCGGAGATACCATAATCGTTTTCATCGTAACTACGTCAAAACTAGTAGTAATTTTGACATAGGAGTAAGACAAAACTTCAAATATCTCGAAATCAACTTTGACGAAGTTACGGCCTTCTTTGTTATGACGGCAGTACAACATTCATATTTACAATACTCGTAGTTTAATTTACATAGTAGGTACTCGTCATACAGGTGTAAAAATATCTTTATTAAAAATGTATATATATATATATATATATATATATATATATATATATATATATATATATAAATACTAAAAATATTTCTTAATAATATTTTTTAACTAAAAAGTTACGCCAATTTCATTATAACTAAAGAATAGGTAATATTTAACAGATGTAGATTTCTGCTTGACATGTATATTCTACTAGCAGAACCCGCGGCTTCACTCGCGCTAAAATTACAAAAAAAAACTAAAAAGGTAGGTTTGTGAAAAATGCAAAAATACGTGTTTATTTAATTGTATTGAAAGTCATTAATACCGACTTTCAAGTAATTCTGATAATAAATAGTTTTTTGGATTGTATTATAAAGTGTTTTCCCGTGGTAAAGAGATAATCTTCCGCGGTAAAAAGTAGCCTATGTCACTCACCGGCCCTCCAACTATCTCCATACAAACAAACACACTCTCACACTTTTATAATATTAGTCTGGATATAGAACCACTCTTAACGTACAAATTATACCAATTGTATAGACTGTACGGTACGATCGGACGGATCGACGGAGTAAAAATAGGTATATAAACTAAAAAAGATATCATCTATGTATTAAGTATCTCCATTTTTGAAGTCAGTCAAATTCTCAACATAGTCACCGAATGTTGCGTCGCATGAGTCACGCTGACAGCAAAATTAAATAATGACAGGCTGTAAACAACTTGACACGTTTGGCTCAGTTTGTAGTGAGCCTACTTGCTGTGCCAAAGGTCGCGGGTTCGAGTCCGCTGGGGGCATACGTTTGGGTGATGAGCACGAACGTTTGTACTTCAGTCATGGGTGTTTATATTTATAATATGTACGTATTTAAAGTTATATATGTGTAGTGTATCTACTATCTGGTATCCATAACACAAGCCTCGTAGCTTACCGTGGAACTAGATGGTGCTGTGTGTTAATGTCCCAACATATATTTTATTAAACAAGTGACTCCTTCGAGATAATGATAATTGAGTAAACTGCAACGGGCATTACTAGAAATTGTACTAGTGACCCCTAACTATACTTCGTGGTTTAAAAATCCTATACAGACGTTTTCAGACCACAAATCATCATCTGTAACACTTTCGCTGAGTTTTTTTCGCTAATTCTTAGATCTGAGGCGTATTTCCGGACTGCTACTTGAGTTTATGACAAACAAAATGTATTTCTGAATTAATAATCACTGCATATTATTTAACAAAGTCCATCCACCGCGTCTGTCTGTCTGTCTGAACGCGATAAAGTCAAAAACTACCGAACCGATTTTCATACAGTTTTCACCAATAGACGGAGTGCCGAGTGAATGAATTCAAGAATGAGTTCAAGAATGCCGGGTTCGAGTGAGAGCGGGTCGAATTACATACGGTATCTACAGGACAATTTTTTATCTTTTAAATAGTCGGGACGATGATTGATTGTCGTAGGGATTGTTCAATCTACAAAAATTAAATGTGGCACTCGGAGACTGCCGCGGTAAAGCTATTGCATAGCATTTTTTATCAACTTATGCAAGTTTATTTTAATATCAAAAATTTTGGTTATCTTTATTGCAGTATTATATATAAATTAACAAAACAAAAAATAATACTGCATTAGTGATAATAATAATAAAATGAATGTATATAGAGTACTAACTCATTGTCTTTCACTATTTTTTCGTGACTTTCTTCATTAATAAATGCACTTTGTTTATTCATATTTAAAACACTTTGTACACAAATTATACGAGTACAGATATTCACTTTCCATGATGTCAATACCT
This sequence comes from Brenthis daphne, assembly GCA_947093115.1. Classification (NCBI taxonomy): domain Eukaryota; kingdom Metazoa; phylum Arthropoda; class Insecta; order Lepidoptera; family Nymphalidae; genus Brenthis; species Brenthis daphne. The sequence continues at coordinate 1,191,076 of OX352473.1, forward strand.
ATACACCTATATACTTTCTCACAAACAGCTGATTACGGTAGTTTTCCAATACAACCAATGCCACCTAAAGGCGGGTTGCTGAACTAAAGAGACAAGCGTGATATTTCAAAAAGTCATTAAAAGTTCTGGTATTTATCGATAGATGGAAAAACTAAAAAGTATCACCGCTGTGCCGGTCGGAGCGGGGGGTGTCAGGTTTTTCGTTACGGAATTTCTGGATTCGGTCCCCACGCTCAAGGCCCGCGATAGAAGCTATGCAATAGCTTAAAAAACTTTAGCTTTATGTTATATATAGCGGCTCACCCTCATTTCGCTCGGGTTCGTCCCGGTGTATAATATAATAGTAGAACTCACGATTTCCCGCGCGCTTAAGCTACAAAAAAAGTCTTTGGCTGTATGCTATTACTAATATTGTATGGAAGTTTGCCCGACTTGTTGATATTTACGATTACTGCTCCGCTCCCTTGGATATTAGTATGATATATGCCTATAGCCTTGCTCAATATACAGGCTATGTAATGCAAAAAGAATTTTTTCAAAACGGTTTAGTACTTTCTGAGATTAACGCGTCCAATCAAACAAATGAACGAACAAACAAACAAACTCGCCTCGTTATATTAGTATAGATTTGTAAATTTATAAAGATCATATTTATCATACGTTGTTTTCACTTTTTAACAACCTTTTAAGCAGCTGTTAGCTAGAATAGATATAAATATAATTGATAGTAAAATATAATCTTAAATCAGTTCAGCAGTTTCAGAATTTATTGCCCACAAATAAAAATTAAAAATCAAATCTATACATATAATAAAACTGTAGAGGTCGAATGTCTGTAAATAGAAAAAAAATGCTAAAAACCGAGTCAGAGGGATGTAAGAAGACAAATAGAACAAATCCAGATTTTTATCAATTTTTTTGTTTCTCTGTCTGTTTGTCTGTTTGTACGGGCTAATCTCCGAATGTATTGGACCGATTTAAATGAAATTTTGCATGGTGGTACCTTATATTCCCAGTCAATATCTTAGATACTTCTCATCATGGAAAATTAAATAGTTCCCGTGGGATAGTTAAAATACTATAGTAACTTATACAGCTTAGTACACAACAAATTATGCACCTAATTTAGTAAAATTTGGCATACTGATACCTTATATTGCCGGTCAAACAACAGGTTACTTTTTATCCCGGAAAAATGAACGGTTCCCGTGGGATAGATCTGTTTGTACTTTGTGAGCCGCTAATATTAAATATAAACAACAGAGAAATTCACCCCTAAAGTTTTTGTAGTTGGTATACATTTTTGTTAAAAAGTAATTATTAAGTTCCGTCTAGAGATTGTGGTGCGGCAAGTAGCAGAATAAGCTATTAGACTGATGTTCTCCTAGCCGATTCCGGCTACGGCGGCCAATCTCATCTCATTGAGATTAGCCAACTGCGCAGGAGATATTATAGTGCAGCGCGTGTACGCGCAGACACAACGTGCACTCTCTATTCCTGTCACTCTCATACTCCGGTGGGACTGCTCGACACGACCAGTGAGAGTTAAGGCGCAGGACCGACGGCTTTACGTGCTCTCCGAGGCACGGGGGTGAAACACCGCCAACTTCCCAACTCCGGGCTGTTACTGAGGCTTACTTATACAGAAAGACTCAATAACTAAACTTGGCCCGACCCGGGACTCGAACCCAGGACCTCCGGGTGTGCAGCCGTACATGCTAGCCACTACACCACCGAGGCAGTCATTAGACTAGTATAGTATTATATGATCTGTGCTATTAGTCAATAATATTAAGTACCTAGTAAACATGTAATTGCCATATTTTGAATAGCCTACAATATCAACCAGAAAATATTCCACTGAACTGGATTATAATTGTCGTGTTCCTCATTCAGACTAATGATGTATCATCACCGATTTATACTCCCATACCTGAACAAACACACATACTGGTATGACGATAATGAATATGAAGATTTCAGCCACGGGGAAGATATAGGGAGATAGTATGCTTATAAAGACAAATGCACTCTGTTCATTCCATTCTCAAACTTCTTGAGATCTCGAGCCTTTGGCCACGCACTAACAGCTCGTCACAAACGGCTTTACTGGCTGACACTTGCCTAAGGATGACATAGATTAGGTCTACGTGTCAAGCTATCTTAATATATATAATTCTTCTGTGAGTGTGTATGTCACTGAACTTCTCTCAAACGACTGGACCGATTTTGATGAAATTTTTTGTGTGTGTTCAAGGGGATCTGGGCATGGTTTAGATTCACAATTTTTTTAATACAAAATAATATATTAAAAAAAGTTTTAAATTTTCAAATTAAAGACGTGTAGACAGGACAACGTCTGTCGGGTGCGCTAGTTACATATAAAGTAATTATTTTATTGGTTATCTAATTTTGCCCGTGGCACCACTTACGTTGCTTATGCGATAGACTGTCTTCGAGTACAATCTGAAGATGTAACAAACTGCATATAAAGAAATTATTTCGTTATAATATTAGTTTGATGGTAAGACAGCCTTTGTGTGCGAGTCTGATTAGCACTTTTTTGTCAGACTTTAAGTAAGGTTGAGTACCTTTCTTAAAGTCGATCAGTTCATCCATCAATACGTCAGTATTTAGCTTGTGTTACTGCCTCGGTGGTGCAGTGGCTAGCATGTACGGCTGCGCACCCGGAGGTCCTGAGTTGGAGTCCCGGGTCGGGCCAAGTTTAGCTATTGAGTCTTCCTGTATAGTAAGTCTCAGTAACAACTCGGAGTTGGGAAGTTGGCGGTGTGTCACCCCCGTGCCTCGGAGAGCACGTAAAGCCGTCGGTCCTGCGCCTTAACTCTCACCGGTCGTGTCGAGTGGTCGTCCCACCGGAGTATGAGAGTGATAGGAATAGAGAGTGCACGTTGTGTCTGCGCGTACACTTGTGCACTATAATATCTCCTGCGCAGTTGGCTAATCTCAATGAGATTGGCCGCCGTAGCCGGAATCGGCTAGGAGAACATCATTTAGTTTGTGAGTATGTTACGGGATATTTTTACTAATTGTAAATCGATTTTAATTACTTTTATTTACTGAATACTCAAGGGTAGTTCTACATAAATTTTAAAAATATATACGCCCCTAAATGTTGAATAATTATTAAGTTTACACACTTTATGTGACTTTGAACTTGCTGTACCATTTTGATAAAAATAAATATAACTGAGTGATTAAATTTTTAACATTGGGTAAAACTATTGTTATATAATCTCAATTTAAACGTAACATTATACTCTCAATTGTCTTAAACCTCCATAATTTAAATCACAAGACCAGAAAAACCTTCCACAGAGCTAATATTACAAGAATTTATTATATAAAGCACGTAAATCTAAAACTAAGTATAGGAAGTAGACAATTGTGATCATTAACTAATCCGTACCTGTGAGGATGCTGGATGCTGGATGCGATCAGGAATTGACCTCTGCTAGTTTAAGGTTACGGAGTCGGAGTGATTTATTTATAGTTTATAGCGTAGGGAAGAGGAACTTCTTGGAGATCAGTGCCGATTACAATAAATATTTTTGTAAATCTATACGTATAATAAAATTGTAACTAAGCCGAATCTGTACATTATATATTTTTTGGAAAATCTTATTGAAATAAACATTATTATCGATACAGAGACCGAATCTATCGTTTTTAGAATTTTTGTCTGTCAGTCTGTCTGTTACCGCATCACAGAAAAACTACAGGACAGATTATGTTGAAATTTGGTATTTTTACCCGGATTTTAACTACCCGGATAATCAGCTATGACGATAGCTGATTATCCGGGTCAACATATAGGATACTTTTTACCGCGGGAAAATGTCTCTTTTCTGAGAAAAAATACAAAAACTGCAATGTAATAATATACAAATATGTAAAACCTAAGAATTTGCTTTTCGGTCATCTAAACGCGGGCAGAGCCGCGGGCAATGCTAGTGTTAAATAAGAGTGGTCACGCCTTGCTATTAACATATTAAGACAACTTGTAGGTACTGCCGAGTATATTTATCTATATTACGTATTATGTACTTATAGATAATTTGTACTTAAATAACTATACTTAATAATTAAAATTTTGTGTTTGTTTGTATCTTTGATATCATTCAAACGCGGTATTCTCTTCAACCAGTCCAATTTGAAAAATTATTTGTGTTTTGTAGCCTATTTATTCACGTCATTTAATATCTCGATACGACCTCAACGGTCTAGTTATTACAAAAATAAACGCTTGTCATATTTAGGTACTAGTAATACGTAATGTTTCGGATACAAATAAAAAATACTCTTTATTGTCAAAAAAGTTCAAAAGAAAATTTTGGAGAAACAACAGCAATATCTGAATATTGCTGCTAAGTGCTAAGTGTGTAATAAATACTCAAAAAACTTACAAAAACACTCTTTAACATCATATCGTCAAAAAATATGTCATTAAAGAAAGAAATTTGGAATTTAAAGAAATACTGAGAAAGAAAAAAAAACTAAGCAGGACTATATGTATTTATAGTAAACTTAAAAGCATTAACAAATTTCCCATAAAGGTTGTTTTTTTTTAATATGTCAGGACATTAACACACAACACCATCTAGTTCCATGGTAAGCTACGAGGCTTGTGTTATGGATACCAGATAGTTGATACATTATACATATATAACTTTAAATACATACATATTAATTGGACTTTGGTCTATTTTTCGACGTAAATTGTAACCCATGTGACCGTCACGGCCGTGCACATAATGTGCATAGAGAATCGGCTTTCAATGATAACACTGGAACTGATTTCATTACTTACATGATTACGGCGGCACAATGAATTTCCTACTAAAAAGGTTTGGTATTTGATTATTATTACAAATTCCCAGCGATCAGTATTTTTAGGGTTCGGTAGCCAAAAAGCACATACGGAACCTTTATAATTTCATTTCTTTTTTCCATCTGTCCGTATGTTACAATCAATTATTTGAAAACTATTGGAGATACATCGCTGACCCACCGGTAACTTTAAATCTGCAGTCAAGTTACTTATAATAAATAAAAAAAATCGGCACTCTATGTCTACATGAAACTAAACGTTAAAAAATAATTTTAGTCCTCATAAGCGTTATATCATTCTAAATTCGTAAACATTTTCAAAACCCAAATAGAACAGTGCAGTAAATAATAATTCTCCGGTAGGTAAGTAGGTATTTTAATATCAATTTTAGTACCATTGCTTCCGATACAATAATTTGCGTGCTGATCCCACGCGTGCAATTAAGTGTCTGTACATACATCATACATTAGAGTTGCAAATCAGAATACTATTGAATTGTTTTTAACCGACTTCTAAAAAAAAGGAGGTTCTCAATTCGTCGGAATTTTGTTTTTATGTATGTTCACCGATTACTCGAAGACGCCTGAACCGATTTTGATTTTTTTTTTGTTTTAAAAGGTACACTTTCCAAGTGGTCCCATAAAATTTTTATCGAAATCCGTCGAGCGGTTTTTTAAAAAATCAACAATTAATTATTTTTTGTAAATAAATTGTTTAATCGAATATGTTATTAAAAAACTTTCTTCTTACAAATTACCTGCTTATTACGTCTATACTAAGAATGGAAAAATAAAAACTTTTAAAAAAAAGTTAAAAACCGACTTCCAGGCACTAAAATGTAAAAAATAACTAAACGGATGCTTTCATCTAGAATAGATACCTAATCAGATATTTTCAAAGTCGGTGCCAGCCTACAATATTTTAAGATATGAACATCTAATAAGTCAATATGTATTTTACGTATCGAAATTATTATTATTTTATTTCTCACTTTGCATCGGCTGGCACCGACTTCCAAAAAACCTCCGTTTAGTTATTTTTTACATTTTAGTGCCTGGAAGTCGTTTTTTTTAATGTTTTATTAATTACTAGCGGCTAACCCCACGCTTCGCTCGGGGTCATCCCTAGGTTGCTTCCCCGTACAAACTTTCATCCCTATTTTTACCTCTTTAAGGGATGATTTCCAGGATAAAAAATATATTATGTCCTTCCCAGGATCACAAACTATCTTCTTACCAAATTTCATCTAAATTGGTCCAGTAGTTTTTGAGTTTATTCGTTACAAACATACAAAAATACAAATCTTTCCTCTTTATAACAGTACCTATAGCGTAGACTTATGCCAAATTAAGTCAAATATTCGTATTCTGTAGGTACACCTAACAGAAACCGAGAGCTTTGTAAATATGCATATTTAAAAAAAAACCTATTCATTTTTCTAGGTAACCAAATGTCATCGCTCATTAGCTAATAAGTCCAATCGGAATCCGGTTTGGAAAGAAAATATTGAAAACCTGAAAAATGTTTTTTTATTTTTAATTTCTAGAATAATCTTTTGATTTTCATGAAACTAAGGGAAAATAATTTTCAAAATACATATAAAGGATAAAAAAAAGTTAAATTGAAATGCTTAGCCAAAAAGTATAAATTTCTTTCAAGAAGAAGAAAGAAGCATCCTTAAAAATTAAAAAAAATTGGAGAAATCGATAATTTTTATTTTGTAAACTACATTTTTTTCAATTATCATTGAAGAAGTGTAATTTATTGACCAATTTTTTATGAATTAATTACACCAATGTATTTATCGGGAAAAAAAGAAAAGAAAGGTGACCTTAAGTAAAAATTTAAACTACGCAATTTAACGAGTCGTGAAAAAATAATTAAAGTTAGAATTCACGTAAAATATACCTACTACAGCTTTTGTATTTTTTTGCCGTAGAATCTATTTATGTTATTATTTTTCTTGAATTTATCGATATTTTATTAGTTTTGATCAATTTTGGAATTACATTTATTGATTTTTTCAAAAAAATAGTTGAAATTTAAAAAAAAATGTCATAGTTTTGTTAAAATCATTAAAATGTAAAAAATGAACAAAAAAATTTTTTTTTATTAAACTCTTTACGTCGATTTTTTCCTGAGATATTCGACTTTCAATGAAAAAGGATCCTTTTCTTTTTTATCATCAATATCTTTTAATGGATGCACAGTAGATTAAAAGGTAATTTTATAAATTTAAGTCATATTTTTATATAATAAAAATATTATGATATATAATAAAAAATATTACAGTTTTTTAGTCCGGTTTCTAACCACCATTTATTATTTCACCTATTTCACGATAACGTCGAATGTAAGATGTTGGGTAACACTCTCTAATTCTAATTTGTAGGTATATTCAACCCAGCTATACTATCGATGAAGCAAATATAAACTTTTTACTCTCATATAGAGAAACAAATTGCCACTAAGTCAGATGGTTCAATCATGTTAATTGTAGATACTAGTCCATACACAAAGTGTATAAAGACGAAAAAATGTTAGCAAATACGTGTATAAGACTTGTGAGTTGTCGGACCGGCCATTGTTAATAGCTTCTGATCGTTGTAGCAAACCATGTATACACTATACGATTTTTTAATAGTAGTCTAAAGTGATATTTAAGAAATACTTATTAGACTATAGTAGATATACCATTGCTTTACGTAAAAAAATATATCTTATGATCTACAATTTTGTTTCAATCAAAAACAGCAATTTAACAAAGGCTGTCTTTGATTGAACAGATGTTTGCATAGAAAGTTGTTTACGAATATTTAACTTTTTAGTTTTAATATTTATTTCAAGTATCGCGAGCGAGCGAAAAGTAATAAAACCAGACACGTGTCTATTATCAGTAAAAGTAATATTTCTTCAGAAATTGCTTATAAATATCATGAGCACGATCCCTTATAACAGAGGTGCGCGATTCATCCACATCACGGCAATTGGCGGACAATAGGCGAGTCAGTCTCGCGCCGACCGCCCGCATGCCCACAGCGCGCAGCCTACTCTCCGCGCGCTGGTTGCGCTCGCGCCGTCCTCCGCGGACAGACGATACAGATGACTCCCCTAGCCCAAACATGGACCGAAGACCCCGCGTCGCTCGCGTCCTCAGCTCCCCGGCCAGGGCCCAGACCACCCCCCTCGATGAGGAGTCGCTCGAGAGAGCCTACCCCTCCATGGGCCACTTGGAGTATGTCCTCGCCGGTTCCTCACCCCCGGCAGAGAGCGCCCCCAACATGTACGACAGCTTCGAGGAGCCTCCCCTCGACCTAACTGCGCACATCTGCGCCGACTCGCTACGTCAGAGCGCCTACGAACAAATGCGAGCTGTCGGCGGCCGACTAAGACTCCTCGATGAATTGGAATCCGGCGTCATAACAATTGAGACCGTTAACACATTCATAACAGCATCGGAAGCCGAGAGACATGTCTGCTTATTTTGGGCCGCATATCTCAAACTCGATCATTTTTTGCAGCCTCTGGTTGAAGCGGGCGCGGATCCGCTATACTTCGACGCGCTAGGCCTGTCTCCCTTGCACGCGGCCGCGTTCAGCGGGTCGACGGAATGCGCCAGTTACTTACTGTCTTGCGGAGCGGACCCTAATTATATGCCAAGATGCTTCGTGCCGCTGCATTGTGCCGCGTTCGGAAATTCTGTACAAGTGGCTAATTTACTAATCACTCATGGTGCTTCAGTCCATGCCGCTGTTAAATACGTGAATTGTGAAGGGGGCCTACTACATTGCGCCGTTCGAGCCAACTCTGTTGATTGTTTAAAGCTGTTTATATCTCATGGTATTGACGTCAACCAAATAGAGCCTGGCGGTACAAATGCAATCCACCTTGCTGCCGACTTGGGCATGATTCAATGCCTTGCGATCCTTCTCGAAACACCAGGGGCGGACCCTAACGTTAGAACGAGAGTAGGCGATAGAGAATCTACTGCGTTACATTTGGCAGCAGATGGTGGTTTTGTGGAATGTGTTGATCTTCTTCTAACAAAAGGTGCGGATGCTAGTTTAAAAAACCATAGAGGATTTACTGCTTTACATTTGGCAGCACGTTCAGCAAGCTTAGAGTGTGTCGAATCATTACTCAGAAAAGGAAACGCTGAGCCGAATTCAATGGATTTCGATAAGAGAACACCACTGCATGCCGCAATCGGAAAATCTGATAGTGCATGTGACATAATCGAAACATTAATCAGTTGGGGAGCAAACGTCAATCAGAAGGATGAATATGGCTTTACACCTTTGCACTTAGCCGCTCTCGACGGCCTGTCCGCGTGCGTGGAGACGTTAATTTATCACGGTGCTGATGTAACGACGCGATCTAAAAAAGGAAACTCGGCTCTTAATGTCATCGCCAGAAAGACGCCCGCGTCACTCGCTATGATAACGAGGAAGCTGGACTGCGCTATCACGTTGCACCACTCGCAGACGAGTAATAGAGAGGTCGAACTTGAACTTGACTTTCGCAGCATACTCCAACATTGCTACCCGCGTGAAATTAGTTATCTTAATACTTTCGTTGATGAAGGTCAAAAAGAGGTACTACTTCACCCGTTATGCTCCGCTTTTCTTTATATAAAATGGGAGAAAATACGTAAATACTATGTGGCACGACTATTTTTAAGCTTTATTTTTGTCCTATGTTTAACGTTATATGTATTGACTGCGCTGGCGCACAACTGTTATAATGGGAGTAAAGATATGGAAGAGACTATACAGGAACAGGAGCTATGTCAAAAGCAATCTATCTTAGGAGACTTACTACGAAAAAATCCATTTGTCATAGAAATGCAATGGTGGGTTTTAGCGGGAATAACAATTTTTGAAATATTTCGAAAGGTTTATGGTATCGCGGGCTACTCTACCGTAAAACAGTATTTGATGCAATCAGAAAATATTATTGAGTGGTTCGTTATAGTGAGCGTGTTTCTGATATCTTATATTTACACAAATATTACATACACATGGCAAAATCACGTGGGAGCATTTGCAGTGCTCGCGGGGTGGACGAATTTAATGATGATGATCGGTCAGTTGCCTGTCTTCGGAACATATGTGGCGATGTACCAAAAAGTGCAAAAGGAATTCGCTAAACTCTTAATGGCTTACTCGTGTATACTTATTGGATTCACCATAAGTTTTTGTGTTATATTTCCCGATTCCTCCTCATTTGCTAATCCTTTCATGGGGTTTATCACGGTGTTAACAATGATGATTGGTGAATTAAATCTTGATTTGCTGCTAAACGAACCAGATGGAAACGACCCACCAGTTCTATTGGAATTTTCTGCACAAATAACGTATGTTTTATTCCTCATGTTTGTAACAGTTGTGCTCATGAATCTACTTGTCGGTATAGCAGTTCATGATATTCAGGGTTTGAGGAAAACCGCGGGTCTATCCAAACTCGTCCGACAAACTAAACTAATCTCATACATGGAATTGGCATTGTTTAACGGCTATCTGCCTAAATGTCTATTAAAAATACTACACAGCTCAGCCCTCGTGTCACCTCAAGCATATAGAGTAGTATTGAGTGTCAAACCATTGAACCCAAGCGAGAAACGTTTACCGCGAGACATAATGATGGCAGCTTACGACATTGCTAAACTGAGAAAGCAGTATGGACACACGATATCGTCTAACGGATCGACAACAGGGGCGTACTCGTGCTTTAAGAAATATGAAAATAATAATGATTCGGGATACCGGGAATACGGTTATTCATCCGGTCTGGGAAGTATTCAAGGGAGGCTGGACGAGACGTCTGAGAATGTGCGGCAATTAACACAGGAGGTGAAAGAATTGAAAAAGCTTATAAGCGCACAACAGCTTGTGATACAACAAGCCCTCGCGAGCGCGTTGGACAACCGTTGATGATATAATAGACCGTTTATTTTCAATGCCAACGGTACAAGTCAATAAACTATAACGTTTGTTGTATATTTACACTCGTTTAGATTCTATTGTAGATGGGTACGGACTTAAGGTGTGAGGCGGAGTCGTTTTAGTATGAGCTGTGATCGTAGATGAGTTAGAGTAAGCTTTTGTGATATAAATTATCATGATAATAAATTTATTTTTCAATTATATCTATTTTTATTTATTAATTCCTAAATTAGTAATTCTATTTGACTTATGTAGTTTAATTAAAATTAGTTAATGTAATTAAAAATTGTTTTATATTTTAACATTATTAATAATGCTTCCAAGTACTCATATTTATTTAAAAGCAGTTATTTTACTTAATTATTTAAAATTTAATCTTGATTTCCGTTTCCTCAGTACTTTTAGCAGCTTCTTATCTGTTGTCAAAATCGACAAATGAATAATTATGAAATAAACTGCTTGAAATGCTGTCCTTTAAATTTTAATAAAACAAAACATTTAGGTATAGGTCACAGCAAAATGTTAAATGTAATTAATTTAATTATCTAATAGAATATTATTGCACTCTACATTAATAAACATACCATTTCTATTCATAACTTACTTTAACCGTAAAGTAAATATTATATTTTATCACTTTTCTTTTAAATTACTCTCATTCAGCATGAATTGTTTTAAAATCATTGATAAACTTGTAAGTTTAAATATATATATATTTCATTTCGTATATTTCATTGAGAGCCCTTTCTTATTAAGCTGTTTGAATTTTAAGGTTCCAAAATTTAGTAAGCGTAACCACGATATTTTTGACCTGCCATGTACTAGAGCGAAATATGCTCGAAATATACATATTATCTTCTGAACTAACTCTGAATATATTCTTCGTTCATGTAATAAGTATAATAAAAAATTACAAGTATAGACATATTTTCCAATTCACTTATATATTTCAAAAATGGTATTAGTCACTTATTGTTTGATTGATAATTTTGTGTTTTATGTATTTAATTTTTTTTCTTTATTTTTTATTATTTATGTAATATTGTACTCTTTGCTTTCCTAAAATAAATAAATTTATAATATAAATATACGCCCGTGCGTGAGTAGTACCTATCTTTAGTTTTTTGTATAGTATTTTTATTAGCGAGACATATTTGTAGAGAAGAATGTTTTCTTAAATAATACATCACTAGCGTCTTACTCTCCTTTCGCACGACTTCGTCCCTAGCTTGCTTTAAAATACAAACTTTCATCCCCATTTTCACTCCCTTAAGGAATTATTCCCGGGATAAAAGTCTTCCCAGGATCTCAAACTATCTTCTTACCAAATTTCACCTTAATCGGTTCAGTAGATCCAGAGATTACCCCCTACAACGTCACAAACTCACAATCTCACTAATTCACAAACTTTACCTCTTTATAATATTAGTATAGATTAAATTAAATGAATTTTATATGTTTTGAAATATTGTAGTACGTACTTTGAATAATTGGCAAAATATAGAAATGTTGTATGTTTTTTATATATCAAGCAAAAACAAAACTTTACACATGACAGCTGTCAATTTTGCAATTGGCAACACTGCATACAATTCACGAGTTGCGCGCTAATATCAAATTTGATAATGCGATCGATTACTTGAAGAGGCGAGAAAATCTAGATTCAGGTCTCATCTCTTTCGCCCAGGCAGACTGAGAGCGCTTAACCCGATCTGTACCTAAATTGGTGTATTGATTACGGTTTCCGACCATTCCGCGTGTGTCACTCAAATGCAGGGCAGTTTTAAGATTCAGCTGATAAACATGGGGACTCGGGCGGCGGCCTGTAAGTTCATTATTAAACGCTTGACCGCTCATTGATAAATACGCCGCATGCATGTCGATTAACGCGTTTCTTTTTCAGAGGTAGCTCGATCAGCGGCCTCGCTCTTAGTGAAAGCTTTTTGTGTGTCCCTAATGCAGTCCACGCAGGCGTTCGATAACATGCAGCTTGTTTTGGAGCCGCTGAACCAGAAAGGTGAGCTCGTGAACGGGCTAATGTTGAACTGTTGCACAGTTATACCCTGTATCACGCTATGCTTTGTCTCAACCTGACAATAGACGTCTTCTAACCCTGTCTATGTCTTAGTATTGCCATCTCATCTCGAAGGCCTATATTTCTTATAGCTTAGATGCTGAATTTCTGTCGCTTCTTCTGATTACCTACTAGTTGACATGTCACCTCTTAAATTAAAATTTCATATATAAAAGAGTAAGAATTTATATGAAATATAGCTGGTTATATCCATAGTTTAACGAATTAGAAAATAATAAAGTCCAGATGGCAATTCTAGCTTGTTTTGGGTGTACCCTTTTGGCGTTTGACTCCAAGCTGCACGTACATCCCGAGGTATGTCAGTGTTGACCTTTGCTCTTTGATGTTTGGTGTTGACCTTTTATGGACCCAGTTGGTGTTGTATTGTTGAACAAAATGTTGATGTCGTTCATATTGTTGTTGCAGCGTGGTGTACTTAGAATTACATATTTGTAGAATGTTTAAAGTGTGAAGCCAGTGTATTTTTTTATTTCTGCCCAGATTGTTCAGAGTAATTTTATAAGAGCATTCAGCTTTTTTATAGGATATTGGCTATTATTACATTACAATCCAAATGTGTGATATAATTATGTAATAAGGTGAATTTGTTTAAAAATATTTTATAACAAGGAAGTTCAATATACGAAGTACTTAAAAAAAACTTCAGTTTTTGTTATTACAAATATACTGCTATATAATGATATACAATTCTAGCTGTACATTAGGGATTAGATGTCAAAAGTATAATAATGATTTTAAAGGGAAAGTATCTGATGTAAACATTTTAGAATAAAGTTGGTAAATATTACAAAAAAAAAAAGAAAAAAGAATGACAATCTTCATCTTTTAATAATAAAGTATTGTTTTGAATAAGTATGATGTTATTACTTTGATTAAAAATCAAATATTATAATTTGAATTTAATTATATCATAAAATAAATTAAAAGTATAAAAAATGATTAAAATTTGTGGTGTATTTTTTCTAGTTTTCTCATATAACATGTGGAGCACATGTTAATCAGTAAAATTAATAGTGTTATTATTTATGATTCAATATTAATAAATATATTTTAAAACAAAATTTTAGTTTATTTATTTCCTTCGATATCTTTTTTAATAAAATCATATATTTTAAAAACTAATTGTTTATATACTAAATATTTAAATTTAAGTTTCATTTACAAACTTATCTTCTTTAATACTTATAATAGGCTTTAATGTGGAATAAAATTTTTACACAAAAATTATCATTTTTTTATTACATATGTTATATTTCGAAGAATAACATTTTCTGCTGCATTTATTTCTGCCCTGTTACCTATGTGGCCTCTGCATTGGGACATCGATAAATTATTTATATTTTTATTTTATGAGCATGATTAGTATTACTTTTTTATATTTTTTAAGTTGCTCTATGCATATTTTGAGATTTTTAGCTTGTTCTAATGTTTTATAGTAAAAAATAATGTTTTGTAGATTGTCTTAAAATAGATAATTAGTATAGTTTTGAATGTATGTACCAATTTTTGGTTTGTAACTGTAAATTTTAGGTACCTATCTAGAAATTCAAGGTAAATATTATTTCGTAATTATTGAAGGTCTGTATGTGATAGCAAAATATTTTTTTTAGAAAAATAATACATTTACCATTTACATAAACAGCAAGAGAGATATCAATATTACCTAAAAAATTATAATAAGAGTGGATCCCTTTGTTGTAGAATTTTCTTTTAAAATTTATTCATCTGGTCTATTAAAAAAAAAAACATTGAAATTGGTTCATTGTGGACACAAAACAATAATTCTGAATTGAGAACATCTCTCATTTTTTAAGTCATTAAAAGTATAAAAAAAAAGTTTAGTATGTACTTTGTATAAAATGGATGAGTAAATAATAATAACCGGACTAAATGTATAATTGTGAAAGCCCGTATGTATATCTGCGTGTGTATGTTTGTTGTTTGTTACCTACTGGCTACTCCTTCATGCTAAACGGCTGGACGGTGTTGTGCACAGGTAGACTATGACCTGGAGTAAGATATAGCCTAATATTAGGTATCTAAGGCCTAGAGACTCGCCCGAGCAAAGCGTGGATAAGTCGTTAGTATACATAAATATTTATATATAAAATTATTATCTGTTATATTAAAAAAAATTATGATCTGTATTACCTAGGCCAAAATGTAGGTAGTGCTAAGTATTAATAAGTGATGTTACAGTCACGGCGAAAATCCGGAGCCTATACGACTGCCAACTGCGACTCATGCACAATATACAGCCGCTTCCTTCCGGGACCGACATCGCCAACACTGTTAAATACTTTTCACAAACATTACTCAGTAAGTACAATATTTATACAATAATAGTAAGCCTACAATATTTTAAGATATGAATATTTAATAGGTAAATATGTATTTTACGTATCGAAATATATTAGATTTGCTTTGCATCGACTGGCACCGACTTCGAAAATATCTGATTAGGTATCTATTCTAAATGAAAACCTCCGTTTTGTTATTTTTTACATTTTAGTGCCTAGAAGTCGGTTTTTATTTTTTGTTAAAAAGTTTTTATTAAAATATTAATAATTTAGCCCATTCTGCGTCCCACTGCTGGGGACGGGCCTCCCCACTTCGGTTCCCTGAGTCGTGCAGGTTTCCCCAAGATGCTTTCCTTCATTTGAAGTCAAATGATAATTATGATGATTGGCACATAAATAACTTAGTTATGTGACATCCGAATTTGAACTCGTGTGAGCGTGTTACCACTGAGCTACCTCTGCCTTTATTAATATTTAGGCATTAGGAGACTGAGATATTGGCCATATGATTATGAATAAATCTCAGGCTTAATGAATCCATGAAGGATATGGTTATTTATATTAAAAAAACGTATTCTATAATCTATTTGTTGCTAACAATAGAGTTTTCTCTGGCGTACATTGGTGAGGCCTGAGTTTGTCTTTAATTTTTGGTTTTGCAAGAGGGTCAGATTCGCATAAATTCTTTTACTCTTAGATACACTATTCTTTTATCATTTTTTGTTTTCGATCTCTAAACGTAATCTATCTACAAGAGAACGAAAACCATTCACTATTTAGGGATATACACATCAAACTTAGCTATTTGTTTATTTCAGACCCTTATGTTTAGTAAGTTTCATTATCCATATAAGTAAAACCACCCTGTCAGAGGAACATATGATTAAATGGATATACACTAAAAACTAAATATGGTATCTATTTGGCATCTTACATCAATAATATCTCTCGAACAAAAATTTATTGAAAAATATTCAATCAAACATAATATCTCTCTAATACTAGGTATAGACTACTGACAATTTCTTTGCTAAGTTGTGTCCGAACGAAATAATAATCCCTCCAGGCAAATTTCTAAGAAATTAATTAAAATTTTAAGAAATCTATTGTTAACTGACACCTCGGGGTGTCCGCGGTCGTGGAGGGATGATTTATAACATGAAATGTTGGCATAATATCAATTAATATTTTTCAGGTGTCCTAAAAGATGTGCCCAGATCACCCTTAGAAATGATCCGCGATGCTGACAACGATTCGGAGAGGATGAGTCTGTATCCCAACTTGGATTATAAGGGGCTGTTCAACGCTATATCTCAGCTCGTTGATTCCGCTCCACATTTGCAATATGGGATACAGGGTAAGATCCTATAAGGTCACAGGAAAAAAATTGTGATTGTTTTAATACTCATGTTATAATTATTCCATGAATAATTGGTATATTCTCTTTTTTTCCGAGTCTTTAAAGTTAGAAATATTTGCGACAGCATTCGGGCAAGCAGTACTGCAGTGCTTAGGCTGCCTGTTACCATTTCTGGAGTACGACATGATCGACAACTTGCCATATTTAGTGGCATACTGTGTGGCGGTGTTCCCGGCCAACCTGCACCAGGAGATATTGCACCTTCTCTGTTACTATATACTGCCTTTTACTATCAGTAAGTATTTTTGTTTATCCAGTGAACATATTTACTTATTGGGAATTGTAAAATAAATTGTCGAAAATATAAGATTTTTGAGCTGATATTATTTACTTATTATTAGCTCGTCGATATTCTGGACTTGAGGAAGAGAGCGAAGCGTCTCAATCTGTGGGAGCCATTATTATGATGGTATTCCAGCATTCCAACAATCCAGGTAACTTATTACAATTTATTTTTATCCTAATCACTTCCATTTTTTTCTTACTTAAAGAATCAACATTTTCTGTGATTTTAGCTCATCATTGCCAACTGCTTGAATGCTTAATGTCTATGAAGCAGTGGGTTGTGAAAGACGTTCTGTGCGTCATCGCGTATGGAACGTGCGGCGCAAGAGTTTCTGCAGCCAAATTACTGTTCTATTATTGGCCGCCTTTTGATGCTAAACTCTTCGATCGGAAAGGGCTCTTGTGCAAATTTTCAAGTAAGTTTTTATGTTGGCATTAATTTTATTTTTATTGATGTTGTTTTTTTTATTTTGTTCTTAGAAGTTTTATGTTTACATTTCCTTGTCTCATTAGCCATGAAATATGTGCTGGTTTAAAGAAGAGAAAGGGCGGTGGACCATCGCTCCAGATATCCGTTCGCTTATAGGTGTCGTAGTGGTAAAATTTTGGCTTATTTTGTTTTATTAATTAACAGCTTCTAAGTTATCTAGCTTTAATGTTATAAATTAATAAATTAAATTATTAAATTATAAATAATTTTCATACGTTTATGTATCTATCAATTTTCATATAAGAAAGCTTGCAAATGTAATGGGTCAATTTTTAAATGTATTGGGTCTTGGCTTAAGCTTTCAATAAGCACAAAATATATATATATATATATATATATATATATATATATATATATATATATATATATTGAATTTAATAACTTTCACGCGTAGGTATCTCTTCAATTGAAGCAAGTGTAAAGCGTAGCTTAATATTTTTAGATGACTTGGTACCGTTTTTTTGTCAACGGGACATGTGTCCGAACGCGGGCTCGGCTGAGGCAGCCAAGGTGTGCTACGACCACTGCATCAGTGTGACGTTCGCGTCCGACACTCCGCCGCCGCTGTATCTGTGCATCGAGTGTGCTAATGAGATCCACAGGTGAAGTCATACGGAAGTCATACTCTTGCACTGAGAACCACACTTACAATGCTGCTATAGCTTACTAATCTATTCAGTAGTCTAAAGACGGCGTCTAAATAGGGCAATCGTGCAGGGATTGCGGGGGGAAACAAGATTGACGCGCTCCCGATTGTCATACATACTTTTATATAAAAATCGGGAAAAGCTTTACGGCTGACGGGTGTGAATGTAACTTGCTATGAGATGACATTAAAGTACCTACTTTAATTTCGAAACCGCCTTTATTCATAACCGTACTTTAATTTCGAATTCGCCTTGAAGATATTTTTTGCCCACTCTTGCATTGGCAGGACTTGATTTTTATACTGTGATGTACACTAACCTTGCGATGACGCCAACACGTTATTCCACAAATAATTAAAATAAAGATACTTATTATATTTGTATAACAGTGACGTACTCTGTTGCACTAAGTTTTTACTTATTCATATAATATGATCTACAATTTATATTTTTATTTATTTTGTCACTTACTTAACTATTGGACAATTATTTAAAACTAACCGATCTTTTATTTTAGGGAACATCCAAATCAACGTTTCTTCGACATCTTGCATCCTC
Organism: Brenthis daphne; assembly: GCA_947093115.1. NCBI lineage: Eukaryota > Metazoa > Arthropoda > Insecta > Lepidoptera > Nymphalidae > Brenthis > Brenthis daphne. Next base: position 1,209,665 of record OX352473.1, read on the forward strand.
AACAGCAGGTGTCGATGGTTTGCGAGAATAAGGTACGTTGTGAATGTATATATTGCCTTTGGTCAAGTGAAACACATTTAACTCCTATATACTTTTCAGAACTGCCGTTCGACAGATAAAGCTGCGTACTCTATTTGTTTTTCTAACGAATGTGCGAGTTATAATGGCAATCATCCTATCAGGTAAAATTGTCAATCTACATCCATCATGCACTGGCGAAGACATCCAAATTTTCATCTCATATCATTGTGTCGCAAATCATTTATCATTATCATTTTTTTACGATGATGTACTTACGTACATATTGTAGAAAAATAAATAATAAAACTCATAGTCATACAATGGAGTCATGCAACACACAAACAAAAGCTACTATTGTAAAAGAAGAGATATATCCTATGTCTATCGTTTAAGATGAAGGGCAAGATTGTTCGAAAATGAGAGACAGAAAGTTAATTTTGGGCAGTGGATAAATTACAACCGAGCTCCCAGTGTAGGTGATCGCCATATTTGGCTCGCACAAATGGCGAACCCTAACCTGGGAAATCGGTTGTTATGAGCAAAGCAAAGAAAATTCATGGAATCATCACTTGAAAACAATTCCAGGGATAAGTCAGAAGTCTCCCAAATTTGGAGCCAGAGTCACTGGAACTTACATTTTTTGGATCGATTAGCTTTATAATCTTATAAATTATAGGGAATTGAATGCAGTTATTTTACGAATTATATAAAAATTTTAAAATAAATTGTGAAACTCTTCAATCTGTCAATTTCTTTGGAGTTAACATTTTAATTGATCAATCAATTGCTTAATTATAAATGTTTGTAGTTTTAAAATGAAGACAAAAATATGTAATATTTTATCCGCTATTTAATAATCTGAAAACAACGTTTTAAGACTGTTAGATAATGGATATAAATATTACACTATAACCACATGCCAAGTTTGAGCCAGGGTGTACTGCTCTTCGAATTTATGCTACTCTTTCTAATATTGTACTTATATTTACAATGTGTAATGGCATGAAGATGGACATTGAAGGATTCGTAGAGCAAAACGAAATTTTTTATTATATTCTGTATTTAAAATAGATTGTTCGTGACTACCATTTATCACCGCATAAATCCATTAAATCAGTGTTGTGGAACGAGAGATAGGTAAGTGTTAATTATATATTTGCTTTGCGCTGTAATTGTATAGTTTTATATTTTGGTCCAGTCTTTCTATACCATTAAAGTTGCATTTGTGTCAAGTCTGAAACTCTACAAAATCGCCGTACATAGATTAATTTGGCAGAATAGACGAGTAAGACTTTCTTCGATTCATACGAATTTTGATATTGTACTTGTTTCCCGACTATTCAAATATTTTACATGAAAAATTTGTTACGAGAGAAAAGTCGGGAACCAAAATAAAATCACAAACAAATCCGAAAATATTAAAATATCAAGAATATGTCACTTTTTACGTAAAACTAATGACGGAATTTCAATTGACTGCATAAAGTACTACTGTAAGTGAACAAAATTTGTAATACCTCATCCCCGTCCGAAGATACTGCCAGCAGTGCCACGGCAACCGCCACAACAGCCGGCGCGGCGGCGACCACGTGGTGCACACGCGCCTGCCGCCCGCCTGGCAGATGGACAGCGACATGCAGACCAACCTCGTCGAGGCTATCATCAGGTAGCATGCCTGATACACCTTTTTTGGGTTCTGTAGCCAAATTAAATTCTTAAAGTCACAATTCTTAAAACCACGACCATTTTACTCGAAGATTATTGGAATTACGTTCCTGATATTCGGGATTTGTCTCATAAGAATCGTTAGACAATTCCGTAGTCAAATTATAAAAAATAAAAGATATGGCACTCCTTATATATATGTAATTGAGGGTGAAAATTTTTTAAGCACATGAACATATGGGATATTTCTGTATAGATCTTTAAAAGTTTTAAATGTTTTGAGTGACTTTTTTCTTTAAGCTTAGCTCGTAGAGTTATATGCTAAATTTAATTTCACAGCTTACTAAAAGAAGCTAAACCAATTAACATGGAGGATCCGGACAGTTCTGCGGAGCAGATGAAGTCACCCCTGAGCGTCAGCCTGCCAGACCCCATCAGCGTGGAGGACAGACAGTTACTTGGACGGTGAGGGCTTTTTATGGAAAGTTATTAACAATTTCTTTATTTATAAAAAATATTTTTTTGTACTTAGTTTTTTTTGTTTTGATGTACTTGGCAGTACAATAAAAAATTTTTTAACAACAAAATTCTTGTATTTGCAACCAGAACTTGAGTATTAAAAGTTCAGTTTTAATGTAAAAGAAATAACGAATGCATTTCATCAATACCTATATTTTTAGATGTTATCTTAGGTTTTTCTGAATACATTGAATTAGACATGATTTTTTTATTAGTTATGGAGTATGGTTAATGGTCGGACTCTGTACACCGAACCCCGACACCCCGGATGAAGTGTTGGGACGATTATTATCCGTTCTCTTCCACTGGTTTCACGTCACGTCCTTCTCATATACTGGTAAGCAATAATAATGAATATTATAGTACTTATTGTATATTGCAATAAGATTTAGAATTTATTTCAATGGGATATTGCGAAAATCGATAGGATTTTAATTTTAGTTTGGTTAATTATTACTAGTTATAGTCCATCATTGAACCAAACATCAAAATAAATCCGCGAAAAAACCGCGAAGAGAGACTGGAAGTTTCTCCCGTAACCATGATTGCTGTAAATAATTAGAAACGTTGAAAACAAAAAATTAACATAAATCACCGAAAAAGTCCAAAAAAATAATAATAATTAGTTTTATTTAAAATATCAAATTCCTGTAAATCTAAGAAAGTATTATCGTATCACTTAATTTACCAAGCATTGGTTTATATTACGACTGGGCTACCATTGCCTTTATAAATAAATAATTTAATTAAATTATTAAAATAATAATTACTAGTTGAACATTGTTGACCTACGAGTAATACGAGTATATGGACTGAAGCAAATTCCCACAAATTGAGCGGGACAATTGATCTTCTCTTCTAATTCCTGTTACATTTGGTGTAAAACGGTTGCAGGCGAGACAGCAGACACAGTGGAGAAGCTGAAGTCGTCAGCGGTGTGCCCGTGGCTGCGCGGGCTGCCGGCGCGCGTGCTGCTGAGCTGCCTGCTGCCGCACCCGCCGCAGCACACGCGCCAGGCCGGCCACTGGGACACGCTGGCCTCCAAGGCGCACCACCTGAGGGACGGCCTCAACAGGTGACAGGACATCTTTTCAATCATTAATCAATAGAAGTCGTCTAACGAAGGCGTCTAAATAAAGCAATCGTGCGGGTGACGCGCTCCCGCCTGTAATACATACTTTTATATGAAAGTCTGGAAACGGCTTTAGGGTTGATTTCCGTCAAGTTCAAAGGCTATTGTTATATTTTCTATTTTTTATTATATCGCTGTTTGTCCCTCCCTCTGTGTTATATATCTTTAAATAAATGTAGAGCTATGCTATATGAAATTCTAAGTAATTTTTCCAAGATAAAAAGTGACATTTGTTCTATTCCAGACTAATATATCTCTGTTCCTAATTTCATCCAGATATGCTCAGTCGTTCTGGCATAATTGAGTAACAAACATCCATCTATCCTAACATTCATATTCAGCATCATCAACATCATTCATATATTTATGGGATGCATTCATTTCAGATTATACTGCTTAATCCCATACGGTATCATCACTCAGTCTATCTGGGACACCATCATGCCGGCGTGGATGGAGGCCATCTGTACTGATGTTCCTGAAAAGGTATTTCATCAAATCAATTTTTATTTGTATAGTTTAATACTCTAGTATTAAAGATAGTGATAGATGATTTTTTGATATAGAAAGCTTTACACGAAAAAAAAATGTTAGTAAGTCTAAATATTTTCCACTCAAAATTCTAATTTTTCATATAACTTATAAAAGATGAAAATTTCGTTTCAGAATGGATATGTATATTGTATAAGCTATTATTCGATGAGACGTATTGAAAATAATGAATAAATTATGTATTAATACCTCTACCCAGTGTAGCAAATAATAAGTATATAAAATAAATAAAGCTAACGGTCTAATTATACTTATATATTTTTTAAACTTTGACTTTAAAACCTTTACATACACATAATAAAGCAAAAATATTATAATATCGTAAATCTATACATATAATAAAATTCCAACTGAGTTGAACCTGTACAATATATTTTTTTAATCTTATTGAAATAGTCATTATTATCGATACAGAGGCCGAATCTATAGTGTTTAGAATTTTTTGTATGTCTGTCTGTCTGTCTGGGAACGCATCACGAGAATACCACGACAGATTTTGATGAAATTTGGTACGAATATAGCTGTTTATCCAGGTCAACACACAGGATACTTTTTATTGTAGGAAAAAATCTCGTCTCTGAGAAATCTATACTAAAATATTTCAGGAATTGTTAGAGCTGAAGGTGCCAGTAGCGAAGATTTTGGAGCCAGACGGCAGCATGGTGGGCGTGGACGAGAGGAACCTGTACAACTTCGCCACCCTCAAAGTGACGGACAAGCCTCGTCCTGACACAGTGTTGCCTGTGCTCGAGTGGTTTCAGGTTGGTTTTCAACGGGCTGAAACGGGGTTTCAAAATTTATTTGGAGAAATCCTTTAAGAGAGATACATCAGTAAAAAAATTAAAGAGTGCGTGTTTGAATGTGTACACGCGCAAGAAATAAAACTTCTGTAGGTTATCGGTACTCTTAATGAAATTCAATTTATGATTAAATAAATTAAAACGTATTTTGTGCTTATTCAAAATCAACCCCTTCAGGAGGGTGACAGGAGGTAAATATCCCAAAAAATCAAACTTGATGCGAGCAAGGCAGCGGGCAAAAGCTAGTTATTTATAAGGTAAATAAAAGTATATAATTTTGTCAACAGACTATATCGTTGCTGGAAGTAAAGATCCCGCTGTCCACGTTGTTCGACCTGTTCAGTTTCTGTGTCATCAATATGCCTGAAAAAATATGTAAACCACCCTCTGGTATGTTTTGTATTTTTTATTTTATTCTTATGTTAATTTAATTTTTTTTTAATAAACTTATTAGAAATGAGAAATGTTGGTTGATTTTTTTTAATATAAAAAAATATATAAAATGATATAAGAAAATAAAATGTTTTTAAATAAAGCTAACAAAATCCTTCATTTTAGACTTATTGTGTTATTTTCCACTGTATGAAATTATAACAAATATGGTTGCATATTAATTATTAGGTTTTTATACAATGTTATAGTTTTCGATAGTTTTTCATTTGTGTTTCAAATTTCAGATGAAACAAAGCCAAAGAACGCTGAAACAAAAGAATCTCCCCCCAACAATGAGAAGGAGAAGGAAAAGGAGAAAGAGAAAGAGAAGGACGATGAGATGAAGCCGCAGAACCTCACGTGCTGCATACTCATGTTAGATATACTTTTGAAGCAGGTAATCTGAAAACTGACATTAAACCTAGATTCTTTTTTTCTCTGATATGATCCATCTTGCAGATTTTAATTATTATGTTTTGTAGCGTTAATGATTAACACAAATTTTAGCATTTATTAATGACTCACGTCCCAAGAAACCTTTTACCTTTTAAGTATTATGGAAGCTCTCAAAAGACATACATTATTTGCTTAATTAAGAAATAGGATAATACCAGTGGCCTATTTTTGCGAAATATTTTTAAATTATGGCTCTAACCTTACCAGATAGTCAATCACCACCACCACTATCTGTTAGGGAAAGCTATAAAAAATCTTTTAAGTGGTTTCTGAAATATTAGTTCGTACAGACACAAATTCAGCGCGGTGGTGTTTTCTTTTGAAATAAGTTTATTTAATACTTTCTTAGATTTACGCGAATGTTTGACATTTTAAATAAAACTATCTCATATTGATTTTCGATTCCCGTTTCGAATTGCTGTAAAAGCAACCGTGGTGACGTTAGAGACTAAGGTTTTAAATATCTCAAAGACGTTATATGTATAGTTGTTACAGACAGTGCATATCCACAAAATTATACAATGATTTTTTAAAATACAAAAATGGCACTAATGTACCTTACAATATTTATTAATTTTAAATTTTTATTACAAATAAGTTTATTTAGTGACTAAAAATTTGTATACAATTTTAGATGGAGCTGCAACAACACCGTATCAACATCCAAAACGTCAGCAGTGAAGCCACCAGACTGCTTCGTCTCATGTTGAAGTCTAATCAGATGAATACCATCGAACATGGTAGGTTGTATTATAAATAAACATGTTGGGACGTTAACACACAGCGCCATCTAGTCCCATGGGAAGCTACGAGGCTTGTGTTATAGGTATAGCTATATATGTGTAGTGTATATTTTATACACTACACATATATACCTTTAAATACATACATATTATATATGTAAATATAAATATCCAAGACTGCAGGACAAATATTCGTGCAAATCACACAAATGAATGCCCCCAGCGGGACTTGAACTCGCGACCACTGGCACAGCAAGTAGGGTCACTACAAATTGAGCTAAACGTGTGGTCAAATACACATTGCATAATACTTATATATTTTTTTAATATTTAATTTGTTTAAATGCAGTAAAACCGAAACGTCGGGAACTAAAATACAAAATAAAACCGGAAAAAAACGGAAGTATAGTTTCATTTCAAAGTGTATGTATGTGTGATTTGCGTAGATCTAAGCAGGTGTATTATTAACGATTGAATGTGTGTGCAGCGCAGTGCCTGGCGGCGGGCGCGTGCGCGTACTGCGAGGCGGCCGCGCTGTGCCAGCAGCTGGCCGTGCGCCTCGTGCGCGCGCTCGTGCCCACGCGCGAGGTACCCGCGCCCGCACCCTGCACCCTACACGCTGCACCCTACACGCTGCACCCTACACGCTGCACCCTACACGCTGCACCCTACACACTGCACCCTACACACTGCACCTTGCATCCTAAACCCTAAACCTTACACTTTGCATGCGTGACATTCGAATTTCGATACGGCTTAAGACATATTTTAAAGTAATTTTTTTCACACATACCTAATCTGATATACTGGAGACTTAGATTTACAAACATTGTATACTATCTAAAATTCTAAAACCTAGTTTAATATACATATGTAGCTGACTTATCGTTAATTAAAGAAAAGCGGAATTGGGGTTTACTTTAGTAATTTACTGTGTTTCAAATATTTTTATATTAACCTTTTTTTTTAATATAACGTCTGTTCTAAAGTTTTCTCATTTATCGTGTAAAACCTTGTTTTAATAAATCAAAATTGGTCCAAAATAAAGAGTAATCTATACTAATATTATAAACGTGAAAGTTTGTTAGTATGTATGGATGTTTGTTACTCTTTCACGCCGGAACGGTTGAACGGATCTGGATGAAATTTGGCACAGAGATTGATTATAGCTTGGAATAACGCAAAGGTTATTTTTCATCCCGAAAAATTTACGGTTCCCGAGGGATAGTTTTTTTTTGTTTTTCTATAGCCGCTAGTTTATTATAATACTGTTTTGAATAATATAAAAAAAAAACTTTTTATAATTGAATTTAATACAAACCCCTCACCGGTGGGTGCAGCCGTCGGTGGAGGAGTGGTCGGAGCCGGCGCCGCGCAAGCCGGCGGAGGACGAGCGCAGCAAGTCGGGCGGCACGCCGGCCGCCGAGCTGCTGCCGGCCGCGCACGAGCGCGCCAGCGTGGGCGGCGTGCTCGTGCACATGCCGCATGTGAGTGGGGGGAGGGGGAGTGGGGGGGGGGTGGGGGGGATGGTGGGGAATGTGTGTGGCAGTTGTGAGGTAAAGAGCTTTAAGGAAAAACGTGGAAATTCTGACATATGTATAATGTTTTCGATGTAAGGCATAGAGTCTGTGTTAGTTTATTGCCTTTTAATACTTATATTTTATTATAGTGTTTTTAATATTTTGTTATAGTTTTGTATGTATGTATTCAGTTCAAACATACATACAAAACTATATATATGTATATATATATATAAGTATTAAAAATATATATTAAAAAAAATAGTTTTACAGATATATTTAAAATATCCAGTTTGCAAGTCGAGCTGTTTGCGTCGCAACTGCCCTTGTTGTATACAGTGATCGTAGGAATTAGTTGCGTCTTATCATTGTACAGTATAAATACAAACATTGGCATCGCTTTATCCATTCTCTGTGTGTTATAAATGATTTCTTTATAAATATCTATATTATCTTCCTTTAGTACTAAATTTTATTATGAAAATATATTTGTAGCTTATACGGCTGCATGTTTATTGTTGGTCGCTCCTGCATTTATGTTTATACTGTGGTTTTCAATTTTGAGATTTAAATCCATTGATTTAAAGTTTTTTTTTTTGGATTTTTAAATACGATTTTTTAAATTTTTTTATACTAAACGTGGGAGCGATTGTTTTAAGAACGCTGCTAATTTCTTTCTATAATTAATTCTGTGTGATAGATTTTTTACTTTCTAGTTAGAGATACAGCTATCTTTTGTCTCACTCACACTACTTTTTTTAAATATTTCTAATACTACCATTTTTTTATATATATTTTATATATAAAGCACTCTTTTTACCTCATTAGAAGTTTCCATACTTGAGCTGTGTTTCTATCTATATATATATATGTTCCTATAAACAAAATATGTTCAATAATGAAAAAAATATATATGTATTGAAATTTTAAAGCATTACATTACTATTTTGTTTATAGAGGACATTTAACAAATTTGTAACATATAAATACAGTGTTTGAGAACGACAGTAGTATTTATTATTTGGCTAACTTTGAATTTGTTTAGGAATTATATAAATATTTGGATCGTTCACAAAGCCAGCTAGTGGCCCGTGGTGGGAGGGGAGGGGAGGGAGGGGTGGATGAGGGAGAGATGGGAGGGGAGGGAGGAGTTTTGGGGAGAGACAGGGGGGGAAGGGGGCGGGAGCTAGTATGCATATAATAGATGTATAGTTTGTTCATTTCATGCAACTGTCACTAATAAGCGACGTGGGGTCGGACGCCACCCTCACTAAGTCGTCGGGCGATACGCAAGTACGTTTCGACATTTAGCATTATTTCGCTTTTCACGTGATTTTTCGTTTTTTTTTCTTTCAGAAAATTGGTGTTATTCTAATGTATTGGTTTTATTTGTCTGTGGTCGCGTCTATGTTGTCTATGTTTTTGTGATCATTGGCTTTTATTTTTTTTATTTGAAGTGATATCTCAGTGGGAGCGCACTCGCTTTAAAGCAGAGTGTATCGGATTGAAACCTCAGGTCCCTCATGTCTTGGCAATTTCATGTGTGAATGTTATATGTAACTTCATTACATTCATAGATTTATGCGAATATTTGAAATAAAACTATTTTTTTTTTCTAATTTGTTCGTGCTTTAATTTTGATTTTTTGTTAAAGCAGTTTCGATGCTTTCCAAATTAATTTCAAATTGTAAAACTAATGCAACGCTTAATAAAATTAAAAAGTAAGAAATTTTTTTGCCATTTCACTTTTGTTCAAAATAATTGTATAATTTCTTGTGGCTAGCCACAGATGAGATGGTATCTAGATACCATCTGTAATAAGTAAAACTTTTGAGAGGACAAAAACCTTTCATTGCAATCGAATCGTTGGAAAAAATCAATATCAACTGCAAAAAAAGTCGAGAAAATAGAATATACTTTTATTTAAATCCAATACAAATAACTAATGGGGGTGAAAAAATTCACTGGGAGGAAATTTGCATGCCTGAGAGAACCTAGCAAGTTTCTAAAAGACGAGTCTGAATTGATATTATTATTTTATTTAGATTGTTACAGTTATTATTTGTATCACCTATATTGAGTGTTTCATATGCACATGCTTTTTCATCAAATTTTGTTTTAATTTTAATATCTTTATAGATTATATAAATTTTTGTATAACATTGTATATATTTTTGTACTGTATTTCTTCTTTCCAGTCTTACATTATGAATAACACTATTTTATGACTTCACTTTGATGTACTAACAAGTGTTTATTGAAAATTTTTAACATAGCATCAATGTTCTTATGAAAATCGATTTTTTAAAAAATATATTTAATTTAATTTATTCGAGTGAAGTCATTCTTTAATATTAAACGTGAATGAATTTAAAAAATTCTTTTCTATTTTATTTTTAGAGAAATATTTTATTAAAAAAAAACTTAATCTATAACCTGCCTTATTTAGATTAAAGCAGTAACTAAAGCAATTCTTTTTTATTTTAATGTACATATAAATTATGTATTACTTATATTTTTAAATTTAACAATAATTATAATACCATCATATATCGGTAGTACAGTTTAAGATAAAATTATTAATAATAATTTTCATGTATTAAAAAAAACATAAATAATCAATTATTAATAAAAATCACGTTAGAAATAAATTGACCGTCAAATAAATTAGTGTCATGCAGGAGTGTGATAATAATGAGTTCCGAGGAAGACATTCTAAAGCGAAAGCGTGTGGGCTTTTGTTTTTTATCAATATATTAGCATTGCCCGCGGCTCCGCCCGCGTTCAGATGACCAAAAACCAAATTTTTAGGTTTTACATATTAATATACTCTTACATTGCAGTTTTTGTATTTTTTCTCAAAAATGAGATATTTTCCCGCGATAAAAAGTATCCTATATTTTATCCTCCTCTATCCTTTTTTGTGATACGGTAACAGACAGACAGACAAAAATTCTAAAAACTATAGATTTGGCCTCTCTGTCGATAATTAAGTCTATTTCAATAAGATTTTCCAAAAAATATTTAATTTTTTGGAATTCGGCTTAGGTACAATTTTATTATATGTAAAGATTAATGTGTTAGTGCATACAAGTTTTTAAGTTCACGCATTCATATACGTTTTTCTTGTTAAGCCAAGTTAGTACTATAGTTTACTTATCGATACAGAAGGCGTCTAACGAAGGCGTTAAGGGGAGACGCGGGCGAGTTGCTTCCAATTGTCATACTTTTATATGACAATTGGGAAATGACTTTAGGGTTGACAGATAAAACTGGAATTTATCAAGAGATAGCACTATAGTGCTTTAACTTTGAAACCGTTCACCATTTTAATTGGTATTTTTTGGTAACCCTATCAACCTACTGTGTGGATTTTTGTACTGTGCTAGCCCAAACTAAGCTCACATTCATTCTTAAGCTTGGTATGTCCCAATAATCGAACCGGCACCGCACTACACATGTGCACTAGATAATGACGGCAACGGTGGAGACGATCACCGAGCAGCTGGACATGGCGGTGTCGCTGCCGCCGGCCGAGCAGCCGCCCGTGGCCACCGCGCACTCGGTCACGCTCACCGACACCGACGTGGCTACGGCTACGGCTAACGTAAGGATTTGACTATTAGTATTGATGAGTTTTAATAATTAGACCTTATAAATTATGTTTATTTTGTCCGTGGTAACATATTTTCGCATTAATTGTATTAGGTATGGACTTGATACTGCCCGTAATTTCGCTTGTGTATAAATATATTTTTGTTTAGTCCAAAATCCATAACAATGTCCATCACTGTGTTACTAAATAAGTCGTTTTGATTCCTACATACACCGTATTGACTATGAACGCACATATTTATGTATGTTTGTCTCAAATTGGTCAACAAGAAGTGTCATTTTGTATCAGCTTAAATATGGAGTAGAATCCCAACAAAAGAAGTTTGTTAGAGAAAAAAATGGTTTGTATGGAAAAAAATGCTTAAAAACAAACATTTTAGCGATTTAATTCTTTAAATTCTATTTATCTATGCTTAACGCAGGTATCCACACCAAATCTTCTAGGGGATCATGAAGGGGAGTGTATAGAAGAAGACATTGCTAACTTTTGGCCCACATCTGCTGGAAAATTTCATTTTTGTATCGAGGAACTGCCTCAAGAGTTACAATACATACATCAATTATTACAGGTACTGTGTTATAATAAAATCTACTATTTATCGAGCTGCTATGTATATTAGTCTTATAACTTAACTTGCCTCTGAATTCTGAAATTCATATGGTGTCTCAATTATCCCATCACCTCATGTAAATATGATTCGTATTCAGCCCTTATAGCGTCCAACTGCTGGGCAAGTGAGGTTAGGCTGGTGATCATGTTGGAAATGATTCGCATATGAAAATATTAGACGTGCGAGACCCGGGAGATGAACCCGCTTAACTACCTAAGCGCATTACCACTAGCTACCACTGCTTTAAATAAGTAAATATGATTATTTCTTTTCAGGAATTGAAGAACACGAAACGTCCAGACGTTCTTTATAATCTTCTACAATGTCTCCAAGTCCTGGTGCTGAACACTGACGCGCTGGCCGAACATAAAGGCTTCTTGATATGGTGTCAGGAGAATTTACTTATTGAAAAGTGTGTTGAAATTTTATTCTATGTTTTTTTTTTTAAGTTTTTGAACGATTATCTTAGTTGTTACATTAACATCACAGTAGAAACTGAATTGAGATAACAAAATATTTTTTAGCTTTATTTAAATCATGGATTAAACTTGTCCCTAAATAATTACATATTTAAAATAATATCCTACTAAGTCTTAAACTAGTTCCTCGCTAACAATTATTATTATATTAAATCTATTGGCCATGGACTAACAAATACTTTTTCAAGGACAACTTTACTAGCCAGTGGCACCCACTGGTGCTGACAGAAGCCATAGCTCTAATTGAAGAGTGATTTTCTCGGTACAGCCTGTGGAGCGTATGCGACGCGGCGCAGTCGCACATCAGCTCGGTGGCGGCGCCCGTGCTGCTGCACTGCGTCACGCTGGCGGGCGGCGCCGACGTGTTCTGCGCGCTCGTGCGCGACGCCTTCCATCACGCTCACCCCGCTGTCCGCTTCACGGCCGTCGAGCGCGTCACCGTGCTCATCAGGTTGGCGATACTGTGACACCATCAGTTATGGCACCAAAATAACTAAGTAATATCGATCTAATGAAGTGATGCGAGTTTTGTATGTTCACTTGTTACTTCTTTTATTTCAAAATAATCGAAAGCTGCCTCAGTTTGCTATTATTTTTAAATAAAAGAAGGTGGTCGCTCGGGCTCGAGCAATGTTATTTACTTGTCAAAAAAATCTCAGTAATAGCCTGGAGCTGCAAAATATTCGATATTTCACTTCCGTACCTCTTTACTTCCGTACCTCTCTCACGGTTCGTGTCGAACTGACCCACTGGAGTTTGAATATGACAGGAATAGAACCATTATAGATACTATCTCCTGCACAAATGGCTAGTCTTAGTGATTTGTTGTCGTAACTAAAATTAATCAGAAGCAATTTTTATTATAGAAATAATTGATTCGATCAATCGAATCAATTATTAATATTCCATGTAACTAAACCATCTCAATAGATTCATGGACGGGTCGCCGATCAAGTCGAGCCTGGCGCTGCAGACGGCGCTGGCCACGGCCTTCTGCTACCTCATCTCCAGCATGGACGACATCAGCGTGTACGTGGCGCAGCGCGCCACGCTGTACATCGGCACTATACACGATAACGCCATTCAGGTAACTTGGGAAAGCACTTGGAAATACTATAACAATAACAATAATAATAATCTTTGTTGTACACCAAAGTAAATGAATTAATTGAAGAGGTAATAAACAAGAAAACTCCTTCAAACAATATTAAGGCATGGGAAATTGTAAGAGGGAAAGGATGTGAATATGTGTATAAATAGAGTTATTATTACTACTAAATATATATTATAGTGTATATTATATGGTATTATATATATTATTTAATTAGGTATTTAGTTTTGAGTGTCTATATATTATTTATATAACTACGACTGCTCGAATTTAGCCCGATTTGTAACACTATTTCTCACTACCATAGGTTGGCTGGAAGAGATCAACAACAAGTCCACCTTCGTAAACAATAACTATTTTTAAATTACTGTATTGATTTTTTAAGTGCAATAAAGAACAGTAATAATATATACAAAAGAGTAGAACATATTAATACATAAAGATACACTTACTATTTAATATGGATTCGTGATTATATTCTGATATTGCAGCGAATAAAATTTTTGGCGAATACTTCGATAATTGTTAACTCTTTCGTTTTTGTTTTCCTAAATCTATTTCTTTTCATGTATCAAAGAAAATTCTATTTTTTTTAAATTACCTTTGCAAAAACATAAAAATCGAAGTGTTCAGCTCGTCAGTATGTTTCCAGCTCCTCCTCTACTGCCTGGAGACGCAGTTCGACCTGGTGATCGTGGACCGGCCCATGATCCTGCAGTCGGTGTACCAGCTGCACAACACGCTCAGCGACCGCAAGATCCTCACCTGGGACTTCTTTCTCAACCGATTTGAAGCGCTGTTCCTGGAGGCCCAGATCAGCGCTGATAAAACTGTGGATTATACTAATTTGAGAGGTCTGTTTGGTAGTTATTTTGTGTGTATTAGGTTTGTGGTAGGATAGGACATTTTTTAGTGTTTTTAGATATTTAATATGTTTCTTTTTAAGTAATCTACATAATAAAATAAAACGTTGTTTGTTGGTAACCGCATCACTTTAGGACCGCAGGGCTGATTTACCTTATTTTTATTTCGAGTAAAGTTTTTAGATAAGTCTAATAAAAGTTAGGAAGTTTGGGAGAAACTGAAAAATCATAAATGTTATTAAAATTGGGACTAGACAACAAACGTGATTTAACTTAATGTTAGCCAAAAAAAAATATATCACAAAAAAGTGTTTAGATATGTAATATTGCCTACTATTTACGTATTACTGGTTAAAATGAAAAACAAAACAAACAGAGCTAGTGCTGAACTGCGGCAGCACGGAGCGCGCGGCGCGCACGGCGGCGCTGGCGCGGCGCGCGCACAGCGCGCTGGCCGGGCCGGGCGGCGCGGGCGCGGGGGCGGGCGCGGGCGCGGGCGGCGCGCCGCGCTCGCTGGCCGCCTCCTTCGGCGCCAAGTGGCCCTATAAGCGCACCGTGTCCGCGCCCGCCACCGTGCCGCCGCAGCACCAGCCGGGTACTGCTCGTCTCCTTATTGTTTCTGATAGCCTGGTACATATGTATGTATGAATGTACAAAGTCCAGGAAAGATACTAGAAAATTCTGAATTTGGCACACTCACTCTTTCTCGCTTATGATGGCCCGATATATACGAGCACACTAGCAGTGCGAACTCTTGACTTTTTCTTGCTTATAATAAGCCTTATGCATATACATAGTATAATGGCATGCTCGAGATATTTATTTATATATGAATGCAAAGATAGCCAGGTACATACACAGTGCACTATTAGACTTATGATAGATTTCAATAATTAATTTATCTTTGGTTCTCCTTTCTAGATATAAGAATTTGACATAAGCTCTATAGAGCTTATATTATATTTCTATCTCAAGTAGCGAAAACTTCAGGTAACTGGAGGTAGCTCATAAAGATAGTAAACCGCGCACCTTCTGAACCACAGCAACCAATTTTTTTGTTGACCATATAATTAAAAAGACTGACAAATTGAACATATTTGTTTTTATCCAAAGCGGCGAGCAGTACGGCGGAGCGCGAGAAGGTGTACCCGCGGCAGTACTCGGCGCCGCTGCTCAAGCGCAAGACCTCGCGCTTCGGCCTCGGCCTGGGCCTGCAGCCCGCCGCGCCGCGCACCAACAACGCGCACGGTACCCGCACACACATACGCACACATGCACACACACACACACACACACACACACATGCGCACACACGCGCACGTACGCATACACGCGCACACACACACACTCATACACACACGCAAGCATACGCACACACACCGACACACAGCACTATGCCCTTATGTACCTATTCTCAAGTATATGTAATACTAATAGAAAAACATATAACTACTACAACATTTTTTAGATAATTTTCCTAACTACAGATGGTATCCATTCTCTGTCCGGACGATCGACCGACGACACGTTGACGACCGTTCTGCCCAAAGCAGTGGACGTGGAGGAGTCTGATAAAGAAACAACCAATTTGCTAGTCTTTCTGTTGATGCAGTTCCTTTCTAGGTTTGTTGTGTTTATCATTACTTATATAATATATCGTTACAAAATGCACTTTTACTACCAATGACACACACAGACCTTCTCAACATTTTCAAATCGCTTGTAACAAGTTTATATTTTTATTTACTACGTCTTAGTCTAATATCTCTACTCGTTTATCGTGATATTTTTATTTATTTATTTTATTTGGGAAACAAATTGCTCAATTTAGGTAATATAATTAAAAACAAAATATAATAAATAATATCTGGCGACACGTTTGGCTCAGTTTGTAGTGACCCTACTTGCTGTGCCAGCGGTCGCGGGTTCGAGTCCCGCTGGGGGCATTTATTTGTGTGATGAGCATGTTTGTACTCCAGTCATGGGTGCTTATATTTATAAAATGTATGTATTTAATGTTATATAGCTTACCATGGAACTAGATGGCGCTGTATGTTAATGTTCCAACATATTTATTTAATATATTGACCAATCAATTTTCCACAATTAAATAATACGTAGAGTAACGCGAGCATGTTAAATAATTAGTCATGTAATATGTATGTTATTTAAACCAAAGTACCGATGAGTAACCAATGTTTACTCGCAGCCTGCTCTCGCGATGCGTAAATTGTAGCTTAGACAGTAAAATACTATTAAGACCTGAGATAGGCTATTCATTCAGAATTTCATTCAAATCGCTTGAGTTGTTTCAGCTCTAAAAAGTTACGAACACATTCACTCATTCATTCAGTCTTTTTCATTTTTTATAATTGTATGATTTTTACACTCCTGCATATCGGTATCGAGCAAAAACATAAACTATATCTCAACAATAGTATTACTGTAAAATACAAACAATATGTATATCTAACAGAGCGGACCAAGCGCATCCAACAGAGGATAAAGCGACGTTAAAAACACAAGAATTGGTGTTGCGGCATCTATTTCTGCTGTTGGGATATAACTCTGTGGAGAAATACTTCACCATATCACCTCATACGTTACGGTGGGTAAAGATTTTTATGTCACTATAATGTTAAAGTTAAAAAAAAACTCGTTTTTGATCAATTATAGTTGAGTCTGTCCTAAATGAATCAGATGATTTCGAATGATTATGAGTTCTAAATAAAACTATCTTTTCGAATTTTGTCACGGCTTTATTTAGATATTTTTTGCCCAAATAAATTCGCGAAAAAATATTTAAAATGTTAAATATTCGCGTAAATCTAAGAAAGTATTATGCTTATGTATTTATTGAAAAGTTCCACTATTTATCTCTCTCCGTCATGAGTTTTAACTAGAAGAATATTGACATAATAGGGTTTAGGGTTATTTCAGTGTCGTCTAAATTTCACATACTTACAATGTTTGAAATCGATACTTCCAAGTTTTAAAAAAAATATATAAGTTTATAATTTGGATTAACTTCTTTTATCTTAGGTTATTTATTAATTTCAATAGATGAATGGAAAAAATTATGTTCTCCTAGCCGATTCCGGCTACGGCGGCCAATCTCATTGAGACTAGCCAACTGCGCAGGAGATATTATAGTGCACAAGTGTACGCGCAGACACAACGTGCACTCTCTATTCCTGTCACTCTCATACTCCGGTGAGATGACTGCTCGACACGACCGGTAAGAGTTAAGGCGCAGGACCGACGGCTTTACGTGCTCTCCAAGACACGGGGGTGAAACACCGCCAACTTCCCAACTCAGGGCTGTTACTGAGGACTTACTACACAGAAAGACTCAATAACTAAACTTGGCCCGACCCGGGACTCGGACTCAAGACCTACGGGAGTGCAGCCGTACATGCTAGCCACTACACCACCGAGGCAGCTACATCATGGAAAAAATATAGGAAAATCCAATTCAATATGTCGTCAAATAACAAAACTAAAGAAGAAGTAATTTGATGGATTTTTTTGTAAGTCTGCAATAGAGAAAGAATTTTGTTTGGTAATGTTTTCAGGTTATCATCAATCTTCAACGCGTTCATGGCGAATTTGCCACAAGTGCTGGATCAGAACCACGTGATGGGGGCCACCATGGTGGAGCCCACGCTCATGCTGTTGCAGGTACCCAGCTGGGCGACCATAAATATATTATTATGATTTTCTCAATAGTTTTGTTTGGTTTTATTACTTTACAGTTAACTAGCAACTCACCCTCGCTTCACTCGGGTACGTCCCTAGGTTGATTTCCCATACAAACTTTCATCCTATTTCAAGGGGGTGAAAATAGTCACCCCCTTAAGGGATGATTTCCGGGATAAGAAGTATCTTTTTTCCTTCCCAGGGTCTCAAACTATCTTCTTACCAAATTTTATTAAATCGGTTCAGTAGGTCCAGAGATTACCCCCTACAACGTCACAAATTCACAATCTCACAAACATTACCTCTTTATAATATTAGTATAAATTAACACAAAATATTTATTATGATTATTGATTAAGAGTATAACGAAATATTTCCTTTTCATAAAATTTAGGTTATTTTGAATTTTGTTTAAGAATTTTATCTAAATTATTACAATATTGTCCGTATACTTCAATTCAATCCAACTCAATTGTTAATGGCTTCGGCTTCAATGCGTGCCAGTTGAGTACAGATTACTTCGCCAGTAGCCGGTATACTT
Organism: Brenthis daphne; assembly: GCA_947093115.1. Taxonomy (NCBI): domain Eukaryota; kingdom Metazoa; phylum Arthropoda; class Insecta; order Lepidoptera; family Nymphalidae; genus Brenthis; species Brenthis daphne. The sequence continues at coordinate 1,228,424 of OX352473.1, forward strand.
TCATTTCTATTATAATCTATCACATTTATAATAACATCAGCAAGAAAGTCAGGGGTATAAAAATACTATAATGACACTCTTGGTGTAAGCGTGTATAGCCCACGGCATCATCCCCTATATCCCGTGTCCGGATGTCCGCAGCACTGCATCCGGCCGGCGCAGAGCGGGCACGGCGGACACGGCGGGGACGACGCCGTGCACTCGCTGGGCGCGCTGGCGCCGCACGTGCGCCGCCACTGGCTCATGGCGCTGCTGGTGGTGCTGTACAAGTACCAGCAGCCGGGCGCCGCCGCGCCGCTGGTGCGCGCCGTGCTCGCCTCCGTGCAGGCGCAGCACCACCACTGCAAGCGCATCCCGCCCGTGCTGCTGCTGCACCACCACACCCACCACCACCAGCAGCCGCACCACCAGCACACGCACCACCACCAGCAGCAGCCGCACACCCAGCAGCGGACGCGTGGTGAGTTATCACGTAAATAAAGCTCGCAACTACAGCATAAAAATTCATACATTAGAAATCGCCTTTAATTTTAACGGAAATACTGTCAAACGTATGATAATAGAGTGCCTTTGTATTACGACTGCATCGAATAATACACTGTATTATTTGATACAGTTACATATAAAATATATCGCAAATTGAGAATGAATATCGTTTAAGTTTTTACCTATGCATATTAGTCTTAACTGTGATACAACTGATACGGATTTCATTTTCAAAAAAAAAACATATAAATATTCGGCTAAAATACCAATATTGTATACCAAAGGCGGAATATATATAAGATGGTGTTGACACGTTTAGCTCCATTGTAGTGACCCTTCTTGCTGTGCCAACGGTCGCGGGTTGAAGTTCCCCTGGGGGCATTTATTTGTGCGACGAGCACGAATGTTTGTACTCCAGTCATGGGTGTTTATATTTATAATATGTATGAATTTGAAGTTATATATGTGTAGTGTATCAACTATCTGGTATCCATAACACAAGCCTCGTAGCTTACCATGGAACTAGATGGTGCTGTGTGTTAATGTCCCAACATATTTATAAAAAAAGTTCATTCCAGACACCCGCGAGGCGCCGCCGGCGGCGGAGGAGCCGTGCGCGAAGTCGCCGGCGCACTGGCCCGACCCGCCCGAGCCCGCCAAGTCTGTGATCGCTGTTGCTATTATAACTTAACTGTCTCAAAGGTTTAGTGACTAGCATGTATGATTGCACTTCTGGACGTTTTAGGTTCGACTCCCGTGTCCCGCCGTGGTTAATCATTGACCTCCTTCTTATCAGAAACTCAAGAACTAAACCTGGCTCGACTCGGGACTTAAACCTAAGACTTCCGGATCCGCAACCGTACATGCTGGCCACTAGACCTACGAAGGATTGAAATATGTACGAGTACATATAAACGGATTAAACATTTTAATTAAATTCATAACATGCTTTAACTTCCATTGTAACTAAACGTGTTTGACCTTACATTTAGATTAACAAAGAGGTGGATTGTGAAGTTTTTCAATAACAAGACTACAAGTAAAAACTTTGAGTTCTTTTATAGTAGTTACTACATGTAGTTGAAATAGTATAAATATAAAATAAGTAAGATGCTCTTTTATAATTAGTAAACCCAAATAGACATCAGACATTCTCCATTACGCCACAATTAGCATCACCTATTTTTCTGTGCAAAAATTTTGTTTAATGCAATAATTTTGTTTATCTGTACTTGTCTGTATGTGCTGTGTGTGTGTCGGCAGATATCAGCAGTGGAGCTTGGAGCAGGAGTCGTCGGAGAGCGAGCTGATCGCCATCCCGGAGACCAGCGACAAGTCCGACACCACCGTGCACGGCAGCACCGCCCCTGTTAGTTGTTATATATATACTACACTAAATTTCGTCTATTTGTATGTGTAATGTTCTATCCAAAGAAGTGGATTTTATATGAAACCACCTGAATCGTTCACAATTAATGAAGTAATCACATAGTATACACAAAAAAAAAAACAAAATTGAGTAACCCCACTTTTGTTAAAGTTGGCCCTATTATTAATTAATTAAGCTACTAATATCAATGCGAAAGTTAATATTTGTGCGTGCGTGTGTGTGTGTGAGTGTTAGTGTTTGTTTGTTTGTGTGTTATGCACTAAGAACGCACCCAAGCAAAGTAGATAATGAATTTGTGCTGTATTATAGGGTTCTTTCGACGAGCCTTCCCACTACGAGGAGATGCCGCACGCCATCTTCCCTTCGCAGAGCGGCGTGTCTCCCTACCAGCACCTCAGCAAGATTGTAAGTATTTGGATAGTAATAATAATAGATAAATTACACAAACATGATATTCCATTTCTAGGTAAGACTATTATATACATATACGCATATATGTGTATTGTTTTAACGATGTTTTAGCTTCTTTTATAATGACAATAAAAATGTTCTCCTGACTGATTTCGGCCAGAGCTCAGTCAGTTGCTAATGTCTCATGGCCAGCATGTACGGCTTCAGATCGAGAGGTCCTGGGTTCAAGACCCGACTACCGGTCGGTTCAAAATGGTTACTGGGTTTTACTGTCACAAAATTCTTAGTAACTTAAAAACATTACTACAATATAAATATCTCCACAGTTGGCTAATCTCAGTGAGATTGGGAGCCATGACAGAAATCGATCTGAAGGACATTAATATTGTCTTTATAAGAAAAACTAACAATAGGAGCTAAATCATCGTTGAAACAATTCCTCTTCAATATCTAAATTTATCCAAAAAAATATAACAAAATACTAACTGACTCACTCGTTACGCAATTATAATATTACTACATACAAACTTACTTCTACAACTTATGGGATGAATTTAGAAAAATGCTAAAACACGGTATTTATTTAATTGTACAGAAGAGCAATAATACCATGTTTCAAGTAATTCTGATCATAAATATTTTTTTGGGTTGTATTATAACGTATTCTCCCGTGGGAATGAGATAATCTCCCGCGGCAAAAAGTATCCTATATCACTCTCCAACCTTCCAACTATCTTCACACAAAAAATCACCCCAATCCGTCTCTCCGTTTCGATGTGAAAGAAAGACAAACAAACAAACTCAATTTCATATTTATAATATTAGTATGGATTGTTTATATGTTGCAGCAAACGACAGTGGGGTCTCGCTCTGGACAGCAGCTCTCCACCAGCTCCTCTGTGTCCATCGGCAGCGACTCATCCAACTTGTATGTATTTTCGTCTTTTTGTCCTTACCTCACGATGTGAGATCTACTTAGCATGTTGTCTTTGAATTAACGGATTTAAGGTGTAAAAAGAAAGGTTTAATTGCAGACACGTAATGATTTAATCGAGATCAATTTACAGAGACAGAAGGTCGGTAGAAGAAAAAATAATTAGCGGTAGAAAGTTAACACAAAATCAACATTGCCTTCAAATATGAAGAGGCGCTTAAAACTATTTGAATAGTAATATTAATATTACATAAATTTATAATTAACTATAATATAGATTTATAAACATGCCCCCAGGCGTTGAAAGTAGGACTTTCAACAATCTTCGGGTTGCTGTAGTGGGCAGATTTTGCTGAAAGCCCTTCGGATGATTCCATTTGAAGTCTTGATATCTGCCACTCTAATTACACCATCAGTTCCTGGATGAACGTTCGTTATTTTTCCAAGTCTCCATTTGAGTGGTGGTAGATTATCATCTTTTACGAGAACGAGACTATTTAATTTTAATTGAGCTTCAGACTTTTGCCATTTCATTCTTGTTTGAAGTTCAGAGATGTACTCTTTGCTCCACCGCTTCCAGAATTGTTGACGCAATTGTTCTATTCTCTGGTAACGATTCAGCCTGTGAACATTTTCATTTTCGTAGTTGGGTGTCGGAAGGGACGAAAGTGATCGCCCAATAAGAAAATGTCCCGGGGTCAATGGTGTCAAATCCGCAGGGTCCGTGGATAAATAAGTCAGTGGTCGGGAGTTTAACACAGCTTCAATTTGTGCTAGTACAGTATATAACTCCTCATATGTAAGATTACATTTGCCCAGTACTCTTACTAAGTGATATTTTGTGGATTTGACGCCTGCTTCCCACAGACCTCCGAAATGAGGTGAATATGCTGGAGTAAAATGAAATTTTATTCCGTCATCAGCAACAGTCTCAGATAAAGTAACAGCGTTGGTTTTCAAAAAGTTTGCAATATCATTAAACGCGCCAACAAATGAAGTTCCATTATCTGTATATATATTTTTTGGTTTCCCTCTACGGGACATAAATCTACGCAAAGCTAACAAAAAAACAATTACTCGTTAAATCACTCACTAATTCTAAGTGCATAGCCTTTGTGGAAAAACAGACAAAAACCGCAATATACGCTTTAACTAGTCTAGATCCACGTCCTTGACGGCTTACAATCATAACAGGCCCTGCATAATCTATTCCTACATTTTCAAAAGGAAAACTTACAGATACACGGCTAGATGGCAAATTTCCCATAATAGGGGTTACTATTTTAGCCCTAGCTCGAGCACAACGAAGACATTGCCGGTAACATGATTTTGCCAAATTCCTGCCTCCTATTGGCCAAAATGTTTCTTTAATAGTGCTTAATAATAATTGCGGACCTGCATGTAGCAAGCGTTTATGTTCAAAATGAAATAATAATTTTGTAAAGGAATGCTTAGAATGGATTAATATTGGATGTTTTTTATTATAAGGAAAACCACTATGTTCTAGACGCCCTCCAACACGTATAATATTGGATTCATCCATAAAAATGTTTAATTTTATTAACTGACTTTTATTTGGTAATTTTTTATGATTAATCAACAAGTCATATTCTGGAAAGGACTGTTTTTGTGATATTCTAATTAAAATATTTAATGCATTATCCAATTCATCTACCGTTAAAAATTTATCTTTGATAAAATCCTTTTTACAAATTCGAACAAACCGTAAAAACATATGCTAATGTGCGTTTAAGCCTAGAAAAATTTGAAAATTTACTAAAATTTATAAAATCATTATCATCATTATTTGTAATTGCAACATTTACTGCTATAACAGAACGCAATTCCGGAAGTGGCCCAACAATTTTGGGATGAGTAGGCCATTGAGACATATCACGTTTTAAAAACGTTGGCCCAGACCACCAAATATCTAGTGACATAATAGTTTTAGCATCAACTCCACGGGAAATATGATCGGCGGGGATTATCATGAGTGGGAACATGCTTCCAAATACAGTTAGGAGACTTTTCCAAAATTTCTCCAACTCTGTTGCGTACAAAGGGTTGTAATTTCCTAGGTACCATTTTAAGCCACCCCAATACGATAGAAGAGTCGGTCCAAAAAACGTACGTCTTACCTTGACTCGAAGTGCATTAGTCGCCTTTTCATAAAGCCGTAACGCCACAAGTGCTCCGCAAAGCTCCAGTCTCGGTATGGTCGTAGGTTTGATTGGAGCCACTCGACTTTTTGCCATGAGCAATCGAACTAAAGTTTCACCGTTATCATTTCCGCTACAAATATATAAACATGCTCCATAAGCATATTGTGAAGCATCACAGAAAACATGAAGATCTATATATGTATAAGAATCTACTAAAACGTTACGTATAATGCGCAGATCATTAAGTAAGGGTAAATTTATAATAAATTCATTCCAAGATCTTGATATATCTGATGGTAAAGGATCGTCCCATGATAATTTCAGTAACCATAATTTCTGTAGTAAGCATTTCATACTAATAATACAAGGGGCGAGTAGGCCTAAGGGATCAAAAATTTGTGAAATTACAGAAAGTATACTACGTTTAGTCATGACACTGGGGATTTTATTATTTATACTAAAACAAAGTTCATCGGAATCTGATTGCCAACCTAAGCCTAGAACTAACTTTATATTAGGATTATCAGATCCAATATTTAAATTTAAAGAAGTAGTTGCAATTTCATCATTATCAAAATTTAATGCATTTGACTTCCACTTTCTAAGTGGCATTTGAGCTGAATTTAAAGCGTTGGTAATATTTTGCTTAATATATAAAAGTTCATCAATAGTATCAGCTCCAGTGAGTAGGTCATCCATATAAAAGTCATGTATAATGATTTCACGTATTTTATCATCTGCACAGTCGAGACCAATTTGTTTTAAACAACGTACCGCTAGAAAAGGTGCACTCGCTGTGCCATATGTTACAGTATTTAATTTATATATCTCTAATGGATCAAATTTACTAACGCGCCATATAATTTGTTGAAGACACCTATCATCTGGATGTACAGCAATCTGCCTATACATTTTTTCTACATCAGCAGATAAAATATATTTATGTTGTCTGAATCTAAGAAGTATGCTTAAAAGGTCGTCCTGTATTGTGGGACCGACCATTTGAATTTGATTAAGTGAAATACCTGTGGTAGTAGGACTGCTAGCATTAAATACAACCCTTAATTTGGTCGTTGAACTACTATCACGCCACACTCCATGATGTGGAAGCAGGTAAGAAAATTCATTAGGCTTTAAATCAGATTTTGACATATGTCCTAGTGCAATATATTCTGACATAAAATCGTGATATTTAATCTTAAGTAAAGGCTGTTTATCAAGTCGACGTTCAAGAGATAAAAAACAGTTTTTTGCACGCTCATAAGATTCGCCTAAAAGATTTACCTTGCCCTTTAAAGGAATCCTAACGCAGAAACGGCCATCTGTAAGACGTGACACATTATTAATAAAGTGCTCCTCACACATTTTTTCTTCCTCAGTATAATATGAAGATTTGTCATTAATCTCTTCTAGATGCCAAAACTTTGATAAATTCTCTTGAATAACTTCATTAGAATCTACCGAATCTATCGACTCAATTTGTGCCAAATTACATTTAATATGTGACGGTAACCGATTCGACACATGACCGCCTAATATGGGTCCTGAAACTATCCATCCAAGTCTAGTCTCAAAAAGTATCGGTTTGCCGGTACCTAATTTAATAATTTGTGACCCTAACAATTCCCAGAAAAGATCAGCGCCTATAATTAAATCTATATCACCTGGCGTATAAAAGTTAGGATCGGCTAAAACAATATTTGATTTTAAATTTAACATCGAAATATCTACGTGACCGTAAGGCACTTTGCTTATTATCGATGGTAAAACAAAACAGGTAAGATGTGCGGAATAATTATTATCTAAAGACTTCATTTGCACACGACACATTTTACCAATAGGTAAAGTACAGTTATTTATTCCTAACACTGACTTTTCGACATTATCAACTGGCAAACTTAATTTATTACACATATTTTCTGTAATAAGACATGATGTACTTCCGCTATCAAGTAATGCACGGGCGATGTATTCCCGGTTGTGTGAATCGTACAACTTGATAAGGGCAGACGATAACAGTACATCATGATTGCTTGTCGCTGGATTATTTAAATATGCCGAAAAGGTTACGTTAGAAGTAGGACTTTTTTCAGACACAGTATTATTTTCAATGCATAATGATCCAGCATTAACTGGTGATTGTGATTTTAGATCTGTAACGTGAATAAGTGTATTGTGTTTACGTTTACATATTCTACAACCTGGTTTTTACATTGATTCGCATAATGTCCTACATGTAAACAATTATAACAAATTTTATAATTAGGTAAAAGTTTTAAACGCTGTTCATTATTAAGACCTAAAAATTGTGAGCAATTTTTAAGTTGATGTTCACCTTTACATTTTGGGCAGGGTTTGGGGGTCGAAGAACCTATTAAAGATCTATCATCTCCTACCCGAGTTGAACTTGTGATAGAAACCATACTTTTAAATTTAGTATTAATCTTTCCAGTTTGATTTAAATAATTATTACAGCGTGGTAATTCTAAAGCCTCTAATAGGTCTGCACGGCTACGTAAAAATTTTAAAAACACATCTAAAGTTAAAGGTTCATCCTTATTAAGCTGACCCTTTAATTCCTCCCATTCACGATATGTTTTACAATCTAGTTTTTGAGTAACAATATGTATAAGAAGTGTGTCCCAATGCTTCGTTGGCTCGCCTAAAGAATCTAAAGCTCTTAAATTTTTATTTAATTGATCAATCATACGTTTAATAGACATAGAAGACTCCTTACTGATTGAATCAATGTTGAATAATGCATTTACATGATTCTGAATTAACATACGCTTATTATCAAAACGCTCACAAAGAATCTTCCAAGCAACAGAATAAGTTTTGGCTGAAAATTCAATGGACTGTATAACGACAGCAGCGGTGCCCTCTAATGACGCCCTTAGATAGTGAAACTTATTTATATCATCAATATCTTCATTGCAGTGGATAAGACTAGAAAAAGTGTCATGGAATTCTAACCAATTATCGTAGGATCCGCTGAACTTTGGCAATTGTATAGTGGGTAATTTAACGAGATTATTGTTGTTATTAGCTCGCATCGAACTCTTGTCACTCTCAGCATTCGCTTCGTTCGATTTAGAAAAGCGCGTAACTATACCCTGGGCTTGTGTTATTAATTTATAATATTGAGACTCAAAATCATTTCTTACAACTAATTGATTTTGCATGTCCTCTGTTATGCATTCTATTTTAAACTGTATTTCATCATATTGTTCAAAAATATTAATCATTTTATTAATACGTAATTGTAGTTCGTTTACCTGAGACTGGCTTACTGATTCTTCCAAATGACTTAAATAATTACCAAACAACGTAAGACGGCCTTTAAAGCTTGCACGTTTTTTAATTAATTCTCTTTCCTCTCGGTCAGTCATTGTGGGGCAAGTATCAAAGCCTGGAACGTTATACAAATAAAAGATTAAACTATAATATATAACTATTATGATTAAGTACTAAACAGTTTTAAAGTATAAAACAATTTTAATTTTGCAATGAACCAAACTGAAATGTATCTAATTTTTAATATACAAAGTCAAATTAATAACTATTATTATTTAAACTAAAGAAATTTAATCAATCTAACTTTTTTAACACTGATAAATATGTAAATGTTTTAATTTTACTTTATTTTACAACTTTATAATTTTAAAGATTAATTTTTTACAATTATATTAATTTACAATTATTTAGATGTAATTTGTAACTTATTTCAATTAATCAATAATGCATATTAAATCTACATATATCATTTCAATTATAAGTATTATACTTATATCATTAAGACAATGAATATAATATTATGTGATATGGAAGAAATTTAAACAATGGAATGTGAAAATTACAGAATTATTATTAATTTATAATTTTACTAACCTTTATACATTTAAAACACCTTAAATACTACCTGAATTAGAGTACTGGGTGGAAATTAAGTATTGAAATTGCTTAAATACTGCATAAATTCCATAAACCACGCCTTGTCGAAGTCTTGATATGATGACCCCGGAACAATTTGTGATTTCACTTATTTTTCCACAGCAAAATCCAGTATTTTTATATACGCCGGTTATTTTTAATTTTAATATCCGGCTCGAAGGACCATGTCTTTGAATTAACGGATTTAAGGTGTAAAAAGAAAGGTTTAATTGCAGACACGTAATGATTTAATCGAGATCAATTTACAGAGACAGAAGGTCGGTAGAAGAAAAAATAATTAGCGGTAGAAAGTTAACACAAAATCAACATTGCCTTCAAATATGAAGAGGCGCTTAAAACTATTTGAATAGTAATATTAATATTACATAAATTTATAATTAACTATAATATAGATTTATAAACACATGTTTTCTTCCTCTATCTCCCTCTATCAGTTCTATGTAGTGTGTATCTCAGTACACACGCCTGTCATATAAATAACCTCTTGAAGAGTCCGTATACGAAATTTTGCCGACTTCGCTGATTGACGCGATTTTATAAACGCTATTTCACAGTTAAAAAACAATTTTTCTATAAGTTTAAATACATAATTTGAAAGGTTATTTTAATTATGAACCAATGAGTGGACTCCTTTTTTATTTTTAGTATTTACTTTTGAATTATCGACCTCAAATCCGTGACTGAATAGTGATTTTTTATATATAGATTATTATTATTATAACACTTTATTGCACAAGAAAATAATACATTAACATAAAAAAATACTATATAATTAAAGAGATGTGCAAAGGCGGCCTTATCACTAAAAGTGATATCTTACAGGCAACCGATAGAAAAGGATATAAGAAAATAAATTTAATATAAATAAACATACATTAAAATTAACATATATAGAATACTAGTTTTACCATAAAGGTAATAATAAAGATTATTTGTTAGACAAAAGAATAAATTATTTAGAAAATCAACCCCCATGAGCGGGCAGTCGGTGGAGATCTGGCCCGACCAGCTGCACCAGCAGAACTCCCCCCGCACTAAGATACTCGGCAAGCAGAAACGGATTGTGGGTGAGATATGTGTTTTCATATTATTTAAAACTAGCGGCTTATCTTTGCTTCGCTCGGGTGCGTCCCTAATTAGACGGAATTTCGTTCAAAATTTTGAGGTTTTTTTGCGCGGAATCATAATATTTTTCTTAAATAAAAGTAGCTTTAGTTACTCCTAATAACATCAGCTATTATCAGTGATAGTTGCGTCAGAATCAGTCCAGCCATTTCGGATATTAGCCGGAACAAACAGTCAGACAAAAATTAAAAAAATATTTGTTTTTTGTTCTTGTACGGTGCAACCGTTCCAGTTCGCGTACCGCTAGCAAGTAAGCTGCGCGTGCTCACATATCCATATCATTTTATTAATAAGTCTACAGACAGTATCAAGTGTTAATTTCAAACGTCTTTCATTTCAACAATCTAATAGTGATTTAGTTAACAAGATGTTAAGAATCGGTACAGTTCTTATAAGTGATGTATAAACTTTTGATGTTGTGTTACTGCCTCGGAGGTGTAGTGGCTAGCATGTACGGCTGCACACCCGGAGGTCCTGGGTTCGAGTCCCGGGTCGGGCCAAGTTTAGTTATTGAGTCTTTCTGTATAGTAAGTCTTAGTAGCAGCCCGGAGTTGGGAAGTTGGCGGTGTGTCACCCCCGTGCCTCGGAGAGCACGTAAAGCCGTCGGTCCTGCGCCTTAACTCTCACCGGTCGTGTCTCGTGTCGTCCCACCGGAGTATGAGAGTGATAGGAATAGAGAGTGCACGTTGTGTCTGCGCTCTCTCTCACACGCGCTGCACTATAGTATCTCCTGCGCAGTTGGCTAGTCTCAATAAGATTGGCCGCCGTGGCCGGAATCGGTTAGGAGAACATAATTTATTATACTTTTATATAAAGGAATGATTATGTGCAGCGGGCAGCAGCACGCCGCCCGACACGGCGGCGTCGTCGAACGGCGACGCGCTGCACGCCGCGCTGCTGCGCAGCCCCGGTCTGTGCAGCACTTACTTGTTATTCTATTTACTCTATATCTATATACATGTTCTTCACTTATTTTATTTTTATTTCATTTCTATAAGTACAGAAATAGAATACAATTTAAAAACTACGTTTTTGGAGTTAAAATATTAGTTTTTTTTTGCTGTCCGATTATATCTGTACGCAAAATTTTAATAAATATAATTATATAAACAAACCTAATGAAAAAGATAAATTATGAATAAAATACAATATTATAGTGTTGGCAGTTAAAATATTAAAACCAAAAATTAAATTATAATACTTAAATTGTTTTGGTCTAGTAATTATGTAGCTTCAAGCTTGTACTGCTATAGTTAAGGAAACCTTTGGTTCGCTACTCTGGTCGGGACCAAAAAACATTTACTGGATTACTTTATGTATAAAATCAGATCGTATAAGATTTGTGGAACAGGTGTATAAGAGTGAATGAAAAAAAAAATTTCACCACTTACTGAATTTATTTGCCTCACCTTTCATGTAATCAGAATTTTTTTTTAAACAATCTTAGTTATTTTCTACCTTATCAAAAAAAGTCCCAATGAATTTTCGATTCAAATATAACTCTGAAAAATACTTAAAACTATTTCGATAAATTGAACATTTATATTACACTTCTGTAATAAAATCCTTTTTATTATTTTGTACATTTTATTTTATAACAGGAACCCTAATTCTTGTACAGAAATAAAAGTAGCCTAAGTTACTCTATATAACATCAACTACCTGCCAGTGAAAGCCCCGTAAAAATCAGCCCAGCCGTTTCGGAGATTATCCGGAACAAACAGACAGACAGACAAAAAAATGTGTTTTTATTATTAATACCATATATAACTCCATATGCATTTAGTAAAAAGCTGTTATTTTGACATTACAAACAGACATTTCAATTTTATTTATCTGTATAGATTTCACACGCTATTGAAAGTACATAACAAAAGAAAATATTGTACTAAAGATTGTATTTAAACATACAAAAAATATGTGCGCAGGCGTGGCGTACGCGTCGCCCGAGTCGCCGCTGTCCAAGATGGAGGTGGCGTGGAGCGCGCCGCCGCCCGCCCCCGCGCCGCCCGCGCCCGCCTTCCACATACACCCGCCCGCCCCGGAGAGGTACACTACATAGTCTCAGTCATTATACTCCAAACGTCCGGTTTGCCCAAACTTTTTTAAACTTAAATGCCAGTTCTATTGGTATTAACTACACATGTTACTTTAAAACAGCCGAGATGTATTTTATTTATATATGTATACAATAAATCTTAGAAAAAGCTTTCTTTTTAAAATATAGAGTAAAAAAACTCTACGGTAAAGTACAACTAGTATTGTTAGCTTAAACAAATAAGTACTAAGGCGACAACTTATTTCTTTAGTCTATTCTTTTCGCCTTGTTTTATATATCTCAAAGGTAACTGTTAAATGTAAGATTATTGTTAAATGCATCTGCAAATTTTTGTTGTTTCTACATTTTTTTATATACAGTACTACGGTAATATTTATATTTTATGATTTTCATTTTTTTAAATAAATTCGAAAAATTAAAGTTATGAAAAAACTAATATATAATTTAAAAGAAAAATAATTAGAAAAATTACGTTGTTGAAATCATATTAAATAATACCTGGGCTACCGAGCTTCGCTCGGAGTTTTAGGTCAACAGTACAATTTTCTTTTTTTTTTAAAACAAAGAAACTTGAATAAGTATTAAAAAAAACAAAAGTAAAAACTTTGTATGCGACCGAGATTCGAACCTGGACACCTGTGATTGTTGATCTTGCACCTTGGCCGCTTGACCACGATGCTCATGCCTGAGCATGCAAATTACCGACCATATTTTGCGTGGAATAATGCAAAAGAAAACTACATGTAAACTCGAAAACACGCGTTTTCTCAGACATTAGACAAAACTAAACTAAAAATTTGAATAAAAAAAAACAAAAGTAAAAACTTTGTATCCGACCGGGATACGAACCCAGACACCTGTGGTTGTCAAACTTGCGTCTTGGCCGCTTGACCTCGATGCTTATGTCCTAGCGTGCGAATTAACAACCATATTTTGCGTGGAATAATACTAAACAAAACCACATGAAAACTCGAAAACATGCGTTTTCCCAGACATAAAACTAATCTAGATCGATGTATCGTCCCCGAAACCCGCTGTATACTAAATTTCATGAAAATCGTTGGAGCCGTTTCCGAGATTCAGATTATATATATATATATATATATATATATATATATATATATATATATATATAAATAAACAAGAATTGCTCGTTTAAATATATTAAATAATATATAAATGGTGTAAATGTATTCTCTTATTATCTTATTCTCAGACTTCTTCCCATTGGACCAAAGCCAAATAAAGAGCAGTACCCGGTGTTCAACGCGTTAGTTGACAGGGTCAGGGAGGCCTTAAATATTCCTGGTAAGTTATCTGTATTTTATACCTTTTTCTTTAAATTTTTTCTATCAATATATGTACATAAAAATATATAAAAAAAAGTTCTGTGAGTCGACAATTAATGTTTCCACAATATATTATTAATGTTCATATAAAAGGTAAATATTAAATAACTCAACAAAATAATTTTAACAAAAATTACAATCAAAATAACCTAAAAAGTAAAAACTGTATATCTTAATACCCTAAAAATTTGAATCATTTCCCAAACTCAAATGAGTCTATTTCGCTCTTAGTAATGAAAAAAAAAATTGTCGAAGGTATCTTTTAGTATATACTGCAAATTACCGATTAAGTAAATAAACCTTTAATCGATAAAACTATAGAGAATGCACCAAATAAGCAATAGCCATGAATGCGAGCAGACATGTTTTCAGACGACTCTACAGAGCGCACGGACTCCAGCGAGCACGAGCCCGTGCGCCCGCGCCGCCTCGCGCCGCCCGCCGCCCCGCCCTCCGCCCCGCCCGCCCACGCCGCCCACGCCGCGCCGCCCGCCCAGCTCCCCGCCCAGCACGCCGCCCAGCCCGCCGACGAAAAGGAGCGGTATGATTTTAATTTTTTTAAACTTTGCACTAGTGATTTACTCTCGTTTTATATAAAATTATGTATGACAATCGGTCACTCCTGATCTACGTATGTCTCGCACGTTCCCCATGGTTGTCATTTAATTTGTTTTTTAATGTTGGGAAATGCATTTACGAATACCACCTGTATACATGCAGATGATTATGCGGGACTCACCGGGTAGAAAAGCCAATACTACCCACTAAAACCCAACAGAACCTCCCCCGTCATATTGGGGCATCGTAAGGTCCCTTACACACTCAACCACGACGCCCCACTGGCTGGCTTGTCGAAGCAGACCACACAACCAAGGGATTGCTTCCACGGTCTATTCTGCAGTCAGAGAAGTACCAGGAGCAACTACACCAAGCAGCGGGCAAGACAAAAGATACACTGAGAAGTGGCCTTCACCCCGTGCGTCTTTTGGCTTTGCGCCCGACTGGATTGCCGGATGCTAATGAACCTCCCCACCACAACAAAACCAACACACATCGGGAGTCTCCACGGTTGTTTTGTACCAAAATCTTCATTAGACGACTATGGATTAGTAGACTATTAATATATTAATCCATACTTAATATTATAAATGTGAAAGTGTGTTTGTTTGTCCTTCTTTCACGTCGAAACGGAGTGACGGATTGGCGTAATTTTTTGTGTGGAAATAGTTGGAAAGCTGGAGAGTGACATAGGCTACTTTGTACCGCGGGAGATTATCTCATTCCCACGGGAAAACACGTTATAATACAATCCAAAAAAATATTTATGATCAGAATTACTTGAAAAAGACTTACTTGGTCTGCTCTTTAATAAAATTAAATAAATACGTGTGTACGGGCTGAGACGAAAACCCCTACAGTCTTAGGCTGATAGGAATTATTGATATAGAAAATGATAGTCCAAAATTAAGTTAATTGTATATTAACTGTACTTTTATAAGAAAATGATAGAATGATAGATGAGAAAATGATATATATATATATAGCCTCTATCTACGTAGTATGTCGTAATGTGCTTATGCGACAAATATTATGTACTAGCCCGTACAACGTGTTTTAGCATTTTCTGCAATTCATTCTATAAGGGAGTAAAATAGGGGATCAAAGTTTGTATGAAACTACTTTTTTATATATTTTTTTGTAGTTTTAGTGCGAGCGAAGCCGCGGATTCTGCTAGTATTTAATATATTCATATTGGCAGGTCGCCGCGCCGCCTCGCGCGCCAGATGGCGCAGCTGGGCTCGCCGCCGCCCGCGCCCGCCAGACCTCTGTCCACTGGTAGCTAACTATTATATTATGTCTATTCTATATACATAAATAAAAATGAATGTTGATAATCGCAAAACTCGAGAATGGCTCGACGAATTCAGCTAATTTTTTTCGTATGTTCCTTAAGGTCTACGGAAAGTTTTAATAAAGAGAAAAAATATAAAATAAGGTATATATAATTATATATACTCGGTAATTAATCATATTAATTTAAATGTTAAACCCTTTAAAGTTAAATAACTATGACCAAGTAATATGTATGTGTGTGCGCAGAGAGCGGGCAGGCGTGGTGGGGCGGCGCGCGGCGCGCGGCGCGGCGCGCGGCGCACGCGCAGGCCGCGCCGCGCCGCCCCGACGCCACGCTGCGCTACCGCTGTACGTGTGCACGTGCCTTTATATTGTGCTCTTATCACTTGTAACCATTCATATATAAAAATATACATACACATTTTCTAACGAATATCTCTTCGACAAATGACATCGACAAGTAACGTTGAGTTAAACAAAAAAATTAAATTATAAAATAAATTTTCAAACTTATTGTCTAAACACAAATACGAACTTACGCACACCGCATAAAGTACTTTTTTGCACAAACAATATGCCTTTTAATTTTGTTACCCGAAAAACGAACAAAAGAGATTTGAAAAAGGCCCAACTCAATTTTAAATTATGAACTCTTTTTAAAGACACCTTTGAGATGCTTCAATTGTATATCTTAAATTAAATATGAAGTCTAAATTATTACTTTTTAACTGATTAATCTTGACTAAGCTTTAAAAGTTGATTTTGTTGTTCATATACTATATGAATTATTTATATATATATGAATTCTTTGAACTCTTTCTTTATTTTACAATTATATAAATCATGTTCATTGATCCCTCTATATGTAATATATTCATAATTTAATGTAAAATCCATTTAATTTTTAATTAATTGTATTATTTTATCGGTCACAAAAATGCATTAACATATATAACATATATATATATATATATATATATATATATATATATTGTTCTTTTAGAGGTTAATGTTATACTAATATAATAGCATGTTGTAATTACCTGTAATTAAAAGTGCAATCATCATGTTTTTATACTAATGAAAATATTTCTATATGTAATTTATTGTAACTTTTGTCAGTAATTCTAATAAATAAATATTTAGTATCGATGTGTATGAGAGTGTGTGTGTGTGTCCGCAGGCGGGGAGTGCGGCGGCGCGGAGGAGCAGTACAGCGACGAGGAGCTGGGGCTGTGCGTGATCGTGCTGGCCACGTTCGTGCGCCGCGAGCCCGCCGCCGCCGCCGCGCTGCTGCCCGCGCTGCTGCACAGCGTCACCAGGTCCCGCTCACTCGCGACCACAGATACACTACATTTTTCATTGTCTTCATTTATCTTTTTATTTATTTTTCTTGTTATTTGTTCACACCCCTGTGACGTGAATTATTTTTATTAGTATTTTTGATTTTTAATGGTATTTTGTCACTTTCTGATTTTTAAATATATCGTTAAAAATTACTTAACTTTTTTGCTCCGTTATGTACTTTTAAACAAAACAAAAAAAACCGTCGAATTGTTGACAACCTGGTAAGTACGTATGTGAAAAAAGGGATGGTAATACAATAATTCAATAGCATCAAGGTCGTCTGGTGACACAGAGTATGTATGTATGTGGTGTGTGCAGGGTGGTGCAGCTGGGCAGCTACGCGTGGCAGGCGGAGAGCAGCACGCGGCTGCCGGGCAGCGCCGTGCACGTGGCGCACCAGTTCCTGCGCTGCGTGCTGCACCAGCTGGCGCCGCACAACGTCTTCCTGCAGCTCTTCCTGCAGCGCACGCCCGGTACGCAATGTTATATATATGTAATGAATGTAATAGCACCTAATAGCCCTATTCCTTCTCCTTGGTCAGCAATTTTGATGGTTCATAATGATTAAATATTAATTATAGTTTAGTTCGATTCCAACATCCGCGCGTGACACTTGCCCTAATAAAATCGGGTCCAACCTTTTAATTAAAACTGTGTTTTATGTAATTCCAAGTTATTTTCTTTTTTTTTTTAAACCAATTGGTGGAAAGTGCTATAACAGCACGGACACTGGCTGCGTATATGTGGCTTATGTTAATTTCCGATTTATAAATAATAATGCGAAAATTATTATCGTTGTTTCAAAAGAAAAAAGTAATTTGAACATTTTTGTGAATTTTTTACACTTATATGTTTATAATGGATCAACTAATTTGAGTCAAATTCAGAATATTGTCTAAAACTTATATCTTACATTAATATATAGGATTGCCTTTATTGGCATATCTATTGTCTACCACGCGAGTTGAGTTACAGGCAAAACTTGTTTTTTTTATTAACAAGTTATAGTTAAGTGTTGCATGGCTCATCTTCATCGCAAATATATCAACATTTATTTATCGATAGCAATCATAAGCTTGGTTTCCATACCCGCAGAAAAACAACGGCAGATGTTCTTCAAAAGCGTGGCGCAAGCATTCGTAGATTTTAACGAGCTGTACCCGTGCGGGCCGCTGCAGCTGCTCATCGAACACCTCAACTCGAAGAAGACTCTGCCTATTGATGTGAGAAATTGTTTCAAGTATATTATAATTACTAGTTTTAAATTAATCCCTCCACGGCCGCAGACACGCCGGCGTGTCAGTTAACAATAAATATCTTAGTATTTTAATTAATTTCTTAAAAATTTACCTGGAGGTGTTAAGTGAAATCGCAAAATAATGTCAAATTGCATAAAAAATGCTGAGAACCGCCATAACCCCACAGTTTTGTAAATATTTATTTAAGTATAAATTATTTTCAACCAAATCAAAACATACTAAATTCAAAGAGAAATTTCTTAGCACTTTGGAATCGTCACTGTTAGAATTTACAAAATTAATGTAGTTTGTGAAGAATCTACCACCGGCTCGGAAGGCAGTTCGGCTGAGAAGATCCGGCGAGAAACTCAACCGTTGCTCTTTAAAGAGAACGAAATCAATATAAGTTTACGTGTGTTTGATACGATGATATGACGCGTCGCCAGCAAATGGGCGTGATCGCGGGCAACATGGCGATGTACCTGGAGTGCCTGGCGCCCGAGGCGCTGGGCCCGCTGAGCGCGTGCAGCGCGCTGCTGGCGGCGCTGGACACGCTGCTGCGCGCGCTGGCGCTGGCGCCCGCGCCCGACGACGCCGCGCCGCTACTGCGCGCCGCCGCCGCCGCGCTGCGCGTGCCCGGCGCCGCGCACCACCGCGCGCTGCTGGAGCCCGTCAGCAAGCTGCTGGTGCGCGCGCTGCACGCCTGCGTGCTGCCGCTGGCGCTGCTCACCGAGCTCAGCGCCGCCGCCGCGCGCGCCTTCGTGCGCGACCGCGACAAGCTGCTGCTGTGCCGCGTGCTCGTCTACGAGCTGCTGCACGCGCTGCGCACCAAGACCGCCGTGCCCGACGAGAACTTGTTCGTCCTGCTCCAATTCGTGTTGCAAGGTGGGGACGTTTTCGTCAGTTACGTCGAGTTAAAGTTTATGGTATTTTTAAAAAAAATAACAAAGTAAGAATACAGTAAGGTATGAGCATGTGGCGGGCAGGGCACGGCGTGACGCTGCTGCTGCCGCCGGCGCTGCGCGCGGGCGCGCTGCTGGCGGCGGGCGGCGCCGAGCGCGAGCTGGGCGCGGCGCCGGGCGACGCGCTGCGCCCGCACCTGCCCGACATGCTGGACCTGCTGCACGACCCGCACCTCCTCAACAAGATCAAGGTGACGCACACGCGACCAACACTCACTCACGTCGAGTACTCGACTTCTAGTTTCCATTGCATTATTCCAATTAGATGATTAAAAATGAAATACATTTAACTTAAATTTAATAAACTATTTTATTACATAAATAATATAACGACACGTAGATCAATCGAGTTTTCACTTATAGCTAATACTAATAAAGGCGAAACATTTATTCAAATAAACTTTTACAAACATTTTTGACACATAAAAAAGTTACCCATATCACCCAGTACACTACCCCAACAGAGCCCAGTACCCGTAGTCGTAAATAAGTCTAAAACAATAAGTTCCTACACAAGTGAGTGACATTACCCCACCAACTATAGAGCTCAATGTTCAAACCCATAGTCTATACATATAATAAAATGGTAAATGAGTCGAATCTGTATCTTAAATATTTTTTGGAAAATTTTTGTCTGTCTGTCTGTGACCGCATCACGAGAAAACCACTGGACAGATTTTGGTGAAATTTAATACAATAATAGCTAGTTATTCCGGCTCAACATATAAGATACTTTTTACTGCGGAAAATTATCTCATCTCTGAGAACGAACCCGAGCAGAGCGAGTGAGGCGCTAGTTGTGAATAAGTGTAACACAGTAGCTAACGCTGGCGCCCCGGCAGGGCTCCGTGTCCAAGTCCATAGTGAACCGCAACGCGATCTGCCTGAACGAGGACACGCTGGGCGCCATCGTGAAGGGCGGCGTGGCGCAGTACGTGGCCGCGGAGCTGGCGCTGGAGGGCCGCGGCAAGGAGCGCGGGCCCGCGCGCCACCCGCTGCCCTGGCTCTCCACCACCCTGCCTGGGTTTGTATTTAGTTATACTACATTTTATTTACTTAAAGAAAATAAATAAGAATACAGAACATACAATTTACTATAAAAACACGCAACCAATGAAGTTTTTACAAGGAATAAACATATAATTAGAGTAGCAAATATTAGAATAAATTAAGCAAGATTGGCAAAGTACATACAAAAAAAAAATTAAAAATTATTTGATTAATTCTATTTCTTTCTGTCTCTCTCTCTCTTTCTCTTTCTTTGTATTTTTTACGCTTCTTCGCTCTAATAAATAATATATCATAAATGGAATGGATATTTGATTTGATTGCACTTTGTGAAATATATATATATAATGTATATATATATATATATATATATATATATATATATATATATATATATATATATATATATATATTTGCCATTGTCAAAGTAAATGTTGTAAATGATAAATGTTTATAGAGTTACATATGTGTATCAACTACCTGGTATCCATAACACAAGCTCGTAGCGTACCATATTTATCCAATGAGTATCCGGCGCCAGGTCGCGCGACGCGGCGGAGTGCGCGGGGCGCGTGCGGCAGGTGTCGTGGGTGCTGCTGGGCGCGCTGAGCAACGCGCGGCGCCGCCCGCTGCAGCTGCCCGTGCCGCTCGACGCCGCCTGCCACCTCACCGACCTCATACAGGTGCGACTCCGACTCCCGACTCCCGACTCCCGACTGCCGACCTGGTCCGAGACTTGAACCCAGCACCGAGGACGTCTGGATGCTGATGCGGTCATACTATAGTTTTTATTATGCTAAAAAATTGTAGCGTTAACTATTCTATATCACTTTGAATGTTATTTTTTAAATAAAATAACATTTTTTTGTTCTTGTCGTGGTATTTTTTTTTCGTTTACTTAATTAGATATTTTGATTTTGTTGCCGTGTTTACTTTTGTTTAATATGTACTAGCATTAAGTTTTTTGTCAATTACGACGTTTGTGAGGCGGGCGCTAGTAACTGCGACACAGTTTATTACTGATGTAGTTACTATTGTTAAGTTGTATTTGTTATACATGTACTGTTTTAACTCCTCCAGGTAAATTTCTAAGAAATTAATTAAATTTCTAAGAAATCAATTGTTAACTGTAACACCGGTGTGCCCGCGGTCGTTGAGGGATTAAATGATTTTATGTCCGCAGTGCATCATGTCGTCGTACATCGACCAGAGCCCGGAGGCGGGCGGCAAGGGCGGGGGCGGGGGCGGCGGCGGGGGCGAGGGCGGGCGCATGGCGGCGCTGTGCGGCGCCTTCCTGCTGTGCCAGCTGTGGACGCTGTACGCGCAGCGCGCCGCGCCCGACCTGCTGCTGCACTTCTGGTGCAAGCTGGTGCCCACCATCACGCAGCTCACGCACGCCTCCAAGCTGGTCAGCCGACTCACTTGTATTCAGACCATTTTTAAGTCCCACCGCTAGGCACGGGCCTCCCTTCGATATGAGGGGGACCGAGCCATAGTTACGCTAGCCGAACGCTTTATGGCGGACTTCACACATCTCTCGAAATCTTGCTAGGTTCTCTCAGACATGCACGTTTCCTCACGATGTTTTCCTTCACCATAAGACAAGTTTAATCATGTTAGAAATGATTCGCATTACCTATACCAACTTACTGGCTTATAGTTTTACTAGTGGCTTACATTTACGTAACAGTAGATGTATTATTTAAAGTCCTGCTCTGTCTAAGTATGTAGGAAATGCATTTAAACTCGCATTTATAAATTTAATTTAAAAGTGATCCGATGCGTTCGTTACAATTAATTCATTGAGAACAATAAATTTCATGTGTGAAATTTTACAATTTTAACTATTGCTTTTGTGAATATGATGAAGGAGATAATCTATACTAATATTATAAAGAGGCAGAGTTTGTTTGTTTGTTTGTTTGTTTGTTTGTTTGTTTGTTTTTTTGTTTATTTGTTTGTTTGTTTATTTGAACGCACTAATCTCAAGAACTACTAACCCGATTTGAAAATATATTTTTGCATTAGATAGCCCGTTTATTGAGGAAGGCATACATACATATGTCATATAATATATTCCATACTAACCGTTAAAACTTACCTAGGGACGAACCCGAGCGAAGCGAGGGCGAGTCGCTTGTATAGGATATATATCCTTCAGACTAGTTGTAGAAAGATGTACAAAATCCGCCAACTTGAATGTGGCTAATGTGGTAAATGGCATTGTTCGCGCATCACTCGAACGTGAATCTGAGGGACGAGGAGAGGGCAGCGGGGAGAGGGCGGCGTCAAGCTGTCTGCGGGTGCGCCGGCGGGCCACGACTTCAAATACCGGCGGCTACCAACGAACACACGTCTCTCGCGTTATACCATTCGCTATATCTCAATTTACAAGTTAATACAGTTATTTTATACAGTCCACTCTCTATCATTTACCAATCTCCAACATTATTTGGTCCTTCTCCCGGTAAATTAAGCAGCGAGATTAAGAAAACAAGAAGAATCGTTGTAAGAAACGTCGAGAACACGCAGTTGAACTTTGGACCCGGCATCGACAAATGTGCCAAGTCATCGCCGTCTTCGGTCTACAATTTCGAAGTCAATGTGGATAAGGATAAGGATATTTGTGAGTTCGTTCCAATTATTCCTCTTTCTTTCTTTATCCCACTTTTTCAAAAATATTTTTTTATTAATATACACTTAATCTTTTCATATTCATTTTCTTGTTTCCTTTGCTTGCGTTAGTTTATTGTATACATCATTCATTCATAAATGTTATCAATAGCTAGCTTTGTAGGCATATATTTTTAATATCAGTTATTCATAAAAACGACCGGTGCGTAACAGTATCTTGACTGTCGCCGAGTCATTAGCGTCTATTATATAATAATAACAGGTGCATTCATTCATTATCTTATCTTGTTTTTTATGCGTATTTGCAATTCTTACGGTACTTACTTTATTATCTTAGCATTTTTTCACATACTTGCCATTTTTTTTCTATTCTTTGCTTAAAAATGGCTGATAAATTAATAAAAAAACGTAGTTCAATGAAGGCTAAGCTTACAACGTTTAGCAATTACTTAGATGTGCTTAAAAGTTGCGATAACTTATCCACTTTACAACGCCTTGAATTAGACAGTCGCTATAGCAAATTTGATGCTTTATATGCTGAATTCGACGATTTACAGACTGAGATCGAGCTATTATCAGAAAAGCCTGAGGAAGCCTACACAGTTCGTGCCCAGTTCGAAGAACAATATTATGCTTTGGCTGCGTTAGCACGAAGCTTGCTGTCCGGCAACGAGAAGCCGCGTGACTCAGCAGGGTTTGTAACAGGCTCTGAAGACTCGATGGCAGGTGGGCTTAAAAATAATTTCATACGTTTACCGAAAATTGATTTGCCCTACTTTGATGGTAGCTATCAGTGCTGGCTCGAGTTCAGAGACACATTTTCTTCTTTGATCCATGATAATAATTCTATCGATAATATAAGTAAATTCCACTATTTGCGTGCCGCTCTTAAGGGAACTGCCGCAGAAATTATTAAAAATATGGATTTTAAAAGTGATCAGTATAAATTAGCGTGGGATTTATTATGTGAGCGATATGACAACAGTCGACTTTTGATAAATAATCACGTGCAAGCCTTATTCAATATTGAGCCTATTGTTAAAGAGTCAAGTAGTTCCATACGTAATCTCATCGATGTTACTAATAAAAATATACGGGCGCTTAAGATATTGAATGAGCCTACTCAATACTGGGACACTCTTGTTATTTACATGATGTCAATGAAATTAGATAGTGCAACTAGTAGACATTGGGAAGAGTATCGCAATACTTTGTTATCTTCACCTACTTTGCCTCAATTTTGTACATTTTTAAATAATAAAGCTGATTTATTAGAAACCATAGAAGATCAAAATTTAATTAAAATAAATAAAACAGAAAATTATAAAAACAAAACCCTTTTAATTACGTCTAATAATAATTATTTAAATAAAAATCAATTAAATATTTCTACAATAAAATGTCCTTTATGTTCTCAAAGACATAATTTATACAGTTGCGAATCTTTTAGAAATTTACCAATTGAGACACGCATTCAAAAGGCAAAAGAGTTTAAACTTTGCTTGAACTGCTTACGTTCAGGTCATTTTGAAAATAAATGTAAATTATCTCATTGCAAATATTGCAGAAGCAAACATAATACTCTTTTGCATCTTGAACAACCTGGACCTTCTATTCGCAATCCCTTGCCTAAAAATGAAAACGTTTCTCTTTCTGCTAATATTGTACCTACACAGAATACTACGCGTTCGCATGTCTTACTTTCCACAGCGTTGGTGCAAGTTGTAAGCAACGACGGCAAGAAATACAGCGCGCGAGTGCTACTCGACAATGGTAGTACTTCCAATTTTATAACGGAGTCTTTTTGCACAAAGCTTAGTTTGTTCCGACGCGATGCAAGCTCCACGACAATCACAGGTATTAACAATCAGACCAGTAATAGTACACAGTCTTGTAACCTCACCATTGAGTCTTTTTACAACGACTATTCATTCAACATAGATTGCATAGTATTACCTGTTATCACAAAATTATTGCCAACGACTTGTATTGATATTCAACATATTCGTATTCCGACGACATTACAATTAGCTGATCCTACTTTTAATATTCCTTCAGCTGTAGATATTTTAGTAGGTGCAGAATGTTTTTGGAATATAATTCTACATAATTACATTAGTTTAGGTAAAAATCAACCAAAATTGTGTGAGAGTAAGCTTGGGTGGATAGTATCAGGTATCGTACCTACTCATTTAAATTCATCCCATTCACAATTTTGTAGTTTTGTAAAATCTGAAAATAGTCCTGATTTAACAAAATTTTGGGAACTAGACAATATTTTACCTAAGCATTCACTCTCCTCAGAGGAACTTGCATGTGAAGAGAGCTTTCTTCAAAAAACTACCCGTGATAGTGACGGTCGATTTATAGTAACAATACCGTTAAAACAGAATGCTGATGTTTTAGGCGATTCATTGCAATACGCTAAGCGACGTTTTTTTACATTAGAAAATCGCTTCAATCGGGACGCTTATTTTAAATCGATGTATATAGACTTTATGTCTGAGTACGAAAACTTAGGTCATATGACCGAAGACCTATCATTAAATACTCAAGGTTATTTTTTACCTCACCACGGTGTTATGCGTGAGTCAAGTTTGACTACAAAATTACGTACGGTATTCGATGCATCAGCCAAAACTACGTCGGGAATATCACTCAACGATATACAAATGGTCGGCCCTAGGGTTCAAGACGATCTTTTTTCAATCTTGTTACGATTCCGGCAGCATAAATACGTAGTAACGGCCGATATAGAAAAAATGTATCGAGCGATTAACGTGAATGTCGATCAGCGTCCATTGCAAAGAATTATTTTCCGTAAAAATCATACGGAACCCTTAAAATTTTATACATTAAACACTCTTACGTATGGTACTGCGTCCGCGCCTTACTTAGCGACAAAATGTTTAGTTAGCCTTGCGAAAGATACTTCTAACGAACAGGTTAAAAATTCAATTCAGCGTGATTTTTATGTTGATGATTATTTAAGTGGTAGTGATTCTATTTCTAACACAATTCAATTATGCAAAGATGTGACTTCTATTTTATCAAATGCAAAATTTAATTTAAGGAAGTGGCAATCTAATAGTAAAGAAATTCTTAAGGAAATCACATCGGAAAATTCAGATAACATTTTAAATCTTTCTGATCGAAATATATCATCAAAAACTTTAGGTTTGTTGTGGCTTTGTGACTCAGATACGTTGTCTTTTTCGATAAATATTAGTACAGAAGGCACGATCACGAAGCGGAAAATTCTTTCGGTGATAAGTCAAATATTTGACCCTTTAGGACTCGTAGGGCCTTGTGTAATAGAAGCAAAAATTATAATGCAAAGATTATGGCTAACTAAGTGTGAATGGGATGATGAAGTTCCACAAAACATTGCGAATGAATGGCTTCTATTTTCAACTACTCTGGCATATTTAAACAATCTAAAAATTTCCCGTTGGATTTTAGGCAACGCATCGACTAAATATGAGGTACATGTCTTTACCGATGCTTCAGAAAAGGCTTATGGGGCATGTCTTTATATTCGTTCTATAAACAGTTCTGAAACAATTATTACAAGTCATCTTTTAACTTCTAAAAATCGTGTCGCTCCAATTAAACCTATTACTACTCCGCGCTTGGAGCTCTGTGGCGCATTGTTAGGTGCAAGACTGTGTAGTAAAGTTTGTGAATCAATTACTATACCGATTGAAACTTGTTACTTTTGGTGCGACTCCACAATAGTGCTGGGCTGGTTGTCAACACCTGTGACTCAACTAAAACCTTTTGTAAGAAATCGCGTTAATGAAATCCTAGATACAACTGTGGGTTATTCGTGGAGCCATGTACCCTCGAAGGAAAACCCGGCAGATCTCGTTTCTCGAGGGCTGAAGGCTGATCGTATCAGCAAATCAAAATTATGGTGGTGTGGTCCTGCATTTTTATTAGAGAAACAGTCTTTATGGCCTAAAATGCCTAATCAAACCCTTGAACGAGATCTACCAGAAGTCATTTCTAATTTTTCCACAAATGAATTAAAAAAAGTAGAAAATATAAAAAACAATCATATTATCTTACAACTATTAATTAAAAAATCTAATTTTATACACGTACAAAGAATCACAGCATATATTTTACGATTTATTTTCAATCTACAAAATAAAAGTAATAAAATAATTGGATCCCTAACTAATCAAGAATTACAAAATTCATTGACATTAATTATACATACAGCTCAGGTTGAAATGTTTCCCTATGAACATAACTTACTTAAATCTAGGCAATCATTAAAACGTAAGAGTAGACTTAGTACATTAAGCCCTTTTTTAGACACAAATAATATAATTCGTGTAGGCGGCAGACTCGATAACTCCCCTTACGACTATAATGTTAAACATCCAATATTACTCTGTAGTAAGCATCATTTAACAAAAATCTTATTTCAAATGTATCATAAAAAATTATTACACGCAGGTCCACAACTACTTCTTGCAACCATTCGACAAAGCTATTGGCCTCTAGGAGGCAGAAATCTTTCAAAATCTATTGTCAACAAATGCATAACGTGCTTTAGGCATAAGGCTCAAGCTATACAGCCAATCATGGGTCAATTACCTACATCTAGAAGTACACTTGAATTTCCCTTTCTTAATACAAGTGTTGATTATGCGGGGCCTGTCCTGATAGCTGACCGGAAAGGTCGAGGTTGTAAATTGTTAAAGTCCTACCTGTGTATCTTTGTCTGTCTTGCTGTTAAAGCAGTTCATTTAGAGCTTGTTACTGACCTTACTAAAGAGGCTTACATGGCTGCATTAAACCGTTTTATTGCACGTCGTGGTAAGCCACGCAGCATTTTATCCGATAACGGAACTAACTTTGTAGGCACCTCTAATGAAATTTATCGATTTTTGCAGGACTCTAATCTCTCTTCGAATATTTCTCAAGAGGGAATTGAATTTTCTTTCGCACCGCCATATTCTCCCCATTTCAATGGCATTGCTGAGGCTGCTGTGCGTTCTACAAAACATCATTTAAGGCGTCTACTTCGAAATGTACATTTCACTTTCGAAGAAATGTATACATGCCTAACGCAAGTAGAGTCAATCTTAAACTCCCGTCCTCTTACTCCCATCTCTTCTGATCCCTTAGACTTTTCTGCCCTGACTCCATCTCACTTTCTAATTGGACGACCACTTATGTCTGTTCCGCATCCTCAGGTTACTTCGATCGACATCAGCCGACTCGAGCGCTTCAAAAGAATTGAAAATATTAAGCAGCACTTTTGGAACAGATTTAATTTAGAATACGTTTCTCTGCTACAGCAAAGGACTAAATGGCTTAAATCGTCTGGTGACGTCGCTGTGGGAACCTTGGCCCTAATTAAAGAAAGGGCACTTCCACCACTTCTCTGGTCTCTGGGAAGGATAGAGAAGGTGTATCCTGGCAGCGATGGAGTTTCGCGCGTCTTTGAGCTACGTACCAAGAAGGGCACGGTGCGGCGGGGGTTCAACAACATTTGCCCCTTGCCTATTTATTGAAGTGCACCACTTCAACCCGGGGAGCATGTTCGCGCATCACTCGAACGTGAATCTGAGGGACGAGGAGAGGGCAGCGGGGAGAGGGCGGCGTCAAGCTGTCTGCGGGTGCGCCGGCGGGCCACGACTTCAAATACCGGCGGCTACCAACGAACACACGTCTCTCGCGTTATACCATTCGCTATATCTCAATTTACAAGTTAATACAGTTATTTTATACAGTCCACTCTCT
This sequence comes from Brenthis daphne, assembly GCA_947093115.1. Taxonomy (NCBI): domain Eukaryota; kingdom Metazoa; phylum Arthropoda; class Insecta; order Lepidoptera; family Nymphalidae; genus Brenthis; species Brenthis daphne. The sequence goes on from OX352473.1 coordinate 1,257,097, forward strand.
ATCATTTACCAATCTCCAACAGGCATATTCCTCATTACGTTATTAAAAGGCGGAATTTCATTATTTAACTTAATAAATTGCCATATTATATCGTTACTTTTCAAAAAAAACTGATTGTTAAATTTTAACTATTTTCCAGTTGGCTGAAACAGTGAATCTGCATTTCTTAAGTCTGCTAGAATCCCTGTTGGAGTGCAACTCGACGGTGCTCAACAAACTGCTGCCACTCTGGACGCCCATACTACATTCACCTCTATTTAATGTAAGTGTAAAAAATATACCTACGACACTAATGCATTTGTATAAAGTAAATTAAATTATATCTCAGATTTTAGATTTACTTGAATATTTGTCATTTTTAAATAAAACTACTTTTTTCGGATTTTTTTGCCGATTTATTTTATATATTTTTTCTCTCGTAACCATGATTGCTGTAAAAAATCTGCTGGAACTAAAAATCAAAATAAATCCGAGAAAAAAATCTTCTATTTTAAATTATTTTTTGTTTTTAACTTAAGAAAATATTTTCATTTATAACATAATTAGCAGTCTGCGTTGACTTTTTTTTTAATTTCATACCTGAATATTAATATTGTTCGACATACCATCTTTGCTACACCTTTCTTACTTCTTTACGGATTTAATTTTTTCTTAGCGGTTATATAAGTTTTTGTCCGTTTATTTGATACACATGTCATGCATTCTTTTAAATATTACTAAAATACACTGATATTCAAAAGGGTCTTCTGAATGTACCATAAAAATAAGTAGCTTGTCATTTTCCCAACATTACACTATATCTAAATCCATGAATTATGTGGATTACGTGAATCACATGTTTTCTATTACTACATATTATATTAAAACCAAATCAGCAAACACATGTTACATGTAGGTACTTAATATAAATAAGTCATCATCTCCCTGCCCATTTCCCAAATCACTTTGGGTCGGCGCAGTACATCTTTCGTACTACTGAAAGGCTTTGGCAAAAAACAATTACGACCAGCCGCCCGCAAGATATATAAAATACCTGCGCCACCGAGCTTCGCTCGGAGTTTTTGGCCTGGAGTACAATTTTCTTTTCCTTTAAAAAAAGTAAAAACTTTGTTTGCGACCGAGATTTGAACCGACACCTGTGATTGTTGATCTTGCACCTTGGCCGCTTGACCACTATGCTTATTCCCGAGCGTGCAAATTACCGACCATATTTTGCGTGGAATAGCATAAGAAAACTGGACGAATACTCGAAAACACGTGTTTTCTCAGACATGAGACTAATCTAGATCGATTTATCGCCCCCGAAACCCCCTGTGTACTAAATTTCATGAAAATCGTTGGAGCGGTTTCCGAGATTCAGATTATATATATACAAGAATTGCTCGTTTCGAATTGCTCGTTTCGAATTCATTTGAAAATCGTTGGAGCCGTTTCCCAGATTCAGATTACAATTAAAAAAAAGAGTATTATTATTCGCCAAAAGATGTCAGAAAGAGTCATTTTTTTCAGTTTATGTTTAAGTGGCAACATTAGGACTACCCAAACGCCACCTTTTTATTATTTTTTCCAATAAAAAAATAAGTATATGTTTTAGTTAATTATCGATAAAGTTGATTATTGAAAACACGAATAAAACGACATTTTCTAAAAATACCTGGGCCACCGAGCTTTGCTCGGAGTTTTGGTCGAAAGTACAATTTTCTTTTAAACAAAAAACTTGATTAAATACAAAAAAAAAAACAAAAAAAAATTATACCTTTGTATTCGACCGGGATTCGAATCCGGACACTTATTCAATCTTGCGCCTTGGCCGCTTGACCATAATGCTTATATCCGAGCGTGTGAAGTTATCGAACATAATATTTTGCGTGGAATAATGCAAAAGAAAACCGCATGAAAATTCGAAAACACGCGTTTTCCCAGATATAAGACTAATCTAGATCGATTTATCGCCCCCGAAACCCCTTGTGTACTAAATTTCATTTAAATCGTTGGAGCCGTTTCCGAGATTCAGATTATATATACAAGAATTGCTCGTTTAAATATATTAGACAAGTATAAGAAAAGTATCAAAATCACAATCCCTTAGATGCCGCGTCACGTGGCGCAGCGCCTGGATGCGTGCCGCGAGATGAAGCCCGAGGTGGTGGCAGCGGCTCCCCCCGCGCCCCCAGGGCTCCCCGCGCCGCCCGCGCTGCCCGCGCCGCCCGACGCGCGCGAGCACCGCCGCCTCTACCGCCTGCTCACTAAGATGGCGCAGCTGGAGATGCAGCCGCACTCATTCTACTTCATATAGGCTATACCTTCTTCATAGATAATCCATACTATATTATAAATGAGAAAGTGTGTTTGTTTGTTTGTCCTTTCACGTCGAAACGGAGTGATGGATTTGCGTGATTTTTTGTATGGAGATAGTTGGAGGGCTGGAGAGTGACATAGGCTGCTTTGTAGCGCGGGAGATCATCTAATTCCCACGGGAAAATTTATAAATTTATGATCAGAATGATTTGAAACTTGGTGTTAATGCTTTTCAATACAATTACATGAATACGTGTTTTAGCATTTTTCGAGATTCATCCTATAAGAGGGTAAAATATGGGATGAAAGTTTGTATGAAACTACCTTTTTAGAGGTTTTTTTGTAGTTTTAGCGCGAGCGAAGCCGCGGGTCCTGCTAGTGTAGTTATAAATCCTAAATCGTCTATATAAATAAAAATGAATGTTCGTATGTTTGTCCAATATGCGTTCCTAAACCATTGATCTGATTGTGATGAAACTCTGGTGGATTATCCTGTATACGCCTGTGAAGGTTCCTGGCATAAAAAAATGTTTTTTTCTTTAGACGTTTTCCTTATATGCGTCCCTAAATCATACAAGCTTAGTAATAAATTGTGTCACAGTACTGTCAAAAAGATAATGACATAATCTAATGGGAAACAGACTAGAAAAATTCTTGAGATGATTAAATATGGGTATTAGTATAGGTACTGGTTTGTTTATGGATGTTAGAATTTATTGTTTTTTTTTAAATAAATGTATTGATGTTTTCTTTGCTAATTTATTTCAAAAGATAGTTAAGTATATTTTAAATAGAAATTAATTTGATATAAGAAAATAGAATCTGATTTTGTACAATTTATTGATGACCTTTTCTTTGTTTAACAACATTACAGCAAAAGAGTATAATTTTTACATAGAAAAATATTTTTATTCGCCATTTTTTAATTATATATTGTTATTTATTAACTGGTCTCCTCCACTCCCTATATCAGTGTAACTGTCCACGTTCACGACACAGCATAGCAACAGCTAGTTAAATGGTAAGCTACGAGGCTTGTGTTATGGATACCAGATAGTTGTTACACTACACATATAAAACTTTAAACACATACATATTATAAATATAAACATCCATGACTGGAGTAAAAGCATTCGAGCACATCACACAAATAAATGCCTCCAGTAGGACCCGAACCTGCTACCGCTGGCACAGCAAGTAGGGTCACTACAAACTGAGCCAAACATATCGCCAATACAGGGTCACCATCTAAATAAGACCGGTTTTGGTTACAGCGGCCAATCTCATTGAGACTAGCCAACTGCGCAAGAGATATATAGTGCACAATTGTATGCGCAGGCCCATTTGCGCTCTTTATTCCTATCACCCTCACATTCCGGTGGGACGCCAATTCGATATTCGGGTGAGAGATAAGGTGCAGAACCGACGGACGATCTTCACTTGCTCTCCGAGGCATCCGTACCAACCGGTAATTTAATTTTCATGACAGAATACCCCGGTAATCATAAATGAACAAAATATATTGGTATTTTTACTAAAAAAGCTACTAATAATAAATTATAATCATAAAATTTTAATATCTATATTAGCATATAATTTCTTTCTTTATAAATAAAAAAATCCTATTAATAAATGTACAGAAGCAAATAATGTATGTATAAAATAAAAGATATATCCCTGCTTGGATGTAATTAGTTAGGTCCCAGACTCGAACCCTGGACCTCTCGATCTGCCGTATATGCTAGTCACTAGACCTACATCAACGAGTCAGTTTAGAATAGTGGGGGTCATTTAGTGTGTAGCATTTTTTGTTTAGGTGTAAGCGGGAGTAAATTTATTTTATGTAACAATGTTTACCCTGCGCGAGAATCGAACGCACAACCTCTGACAAATGGCAATACCAGCCAGCAAATTTGCTTCAGCGCATTTTTTATTACATTCAAAGTAAAGGTTTTTATTTTTTTAAATAAAATATTTAAAAAATATATTTTATTAAAAAAATTAAATTTAACGTTAATTAACAATTGTCTTATATTTATACAGATTAGGTAAACTAGTTGAAAATAAATTCAGATACTACATAAAGAAGTTTATCCAATGTATGGTCAAAATTTATAAGCAAACTTTCAATTATTTGATCCAATAAACTTAAAATCAATCTAAAATAAAAATCCTTAATATGTGAAAGAAGAACATATTGTTCTTCCAATATATTACCTTCTCTATATAAAGTATCGCCATACATTTTAATTAACAACACCTAAAAATAGATAACAAAAATTAAAATCTATAGAAAATACAAATAAGTTATAGACTAATATGTGAATTTCAAAGGCTATCAAAATACCTGGTCGATCGATATATAAAAACAGGAACTGATTTTAAGTTGATAGAAAAAAATAAAATAACAAATTACTTCTAATAAATATTACATACATACTTACATACATACATTAAAAGTTAATAATTTATAGTAAAAATAGTTTAAAACAGAAAAAATACTGATTAAAATCATCTTAAAAATATCTTCTTGAGCAAAGACATTTTGAACTTGGCAACACTAATATATTAAATAACAGATATTTATTTAATGTGTAACCTTTAGTTAAGATTTTTATATAATTGTCAAAAACTTAATGGCAATGTCCTAACTAGGCGGTGGTCGACTTTATTCTTCGCAATCTTCTTCTTCTTCAGCTTCTACTTCTTCTTCTTCGCCTGCTTCAACTGATTCTTCTTTGACTTCTGAAATCAGAAGATAATATTTGTGCGTCTGGACATGTGTAATTTCTTAATTCAATAAAAAAAAATTAGGTATAAGTGTGTGAAGTGTAATATAATTTTATCTTTTCTATAAATTTAGTTAAACAAAACTTAATCATATTCAGAAATGAACTTTATTACGAACTAGCCGACCCGACAGACATTGGCCTGTCCAAATTTTTTCGTGTTTTTTGATTTCATACAAAAAAACCTATAGAAAAAAATATTTTTTCATTTTTTCCGGATATCTCAATTTTTCTTACAATTTTTTTTTCTCTTTCAAAATCTTATGGACTATGTACAACTGATATTTTAAAAAAAATAGGCAAATCGGTCCAGCCGTTGTTGCCAGCCGATCGGTACAAATGATTCACTGATCAAATAACTGAATATTTAAAGCGGCAAAAACAAAACTTTTTATAGCATTTATTTAAAAAATCTGTCATGTTAAACTTAAAACTACAATAATTTTAACTGGTAAAGTAACATATACGGATGGCTTTAAAAAAAGTAGTTTCCAGAAGTAGTATTTGAGGATTTTCATTAACTGTATGACAATGAGTTAATAAAAATATTTAACTTAGGTGTTAATAAAACATGTACAGTGTACATCAACTAATAGATTCTCTAAGCATCGCAAAAAAAATCAAAGTTAGTAAATCATACTCACACCTACCTCCCATTGCTCGCAGATCTACCACTTGTACCTATATTCGACCCCCGGACTGAACATGTACCCACTATTTATGAACGTGGGGAACTTTTTCTTTCCCTGAGAGTTCATGAAAGGGATTAATTGACTTTTTGATATTTTTAGAGGTTTACTATTGACTATATGGTATGCTATTTGTGGACTGGGCGTCGGGTTGGGAATGGTTTTGGAATATGAAGGCAGGTAGTAAGTTAGATCAGTGTGGTTGGTTTTTGCTGCATTTTCTTGATATTCGTGTAATATTTGCAACGGTTTACTCTCTTGAGGCTGGATTGGACCGGACTCTGTAAATATGGAAATTGTTATCGAATCCTTGATTCTTTTAGGGAAGTTTTTTTTGGAAAATAAGGAAGATTAGATGGCGTTGCTTGGAAGAGAAGGAAGAGTAGATCAGATGTTCAAGATTGGTCTAGAAAATATTGCTATAAAACTTGTACTTTAAAGCCTGCTTAACTACTTATTCTAATGTAAGAGTGGGGGTTAGTCCTGAGTCAGTCAATAAGTGAGATGTCAAGTCAAAAATCAAGTCACGAGTTGAGTCGAGTCATAAAAAAATAAACGATTTTTAACAAAAAAAAAATGTTTATTAAATAATTAATTCTCGTTCCATATTAACTTATTTTGGGACATCGCACTTATGTTTTGTTAGACTTCAAAGATAAACAGCTGTTTGCGAACGAAATGAGAGTAGTGAGCATTTTTATAAATATTACTTAGAATCGTAAAAAAGATGTAAAAAAATATATCACAAATTAGCCTACAGCGAATTAACTAATACTATTTACATTATATTAGTTGATATTGGAACAGAACATTACACAACACACATACACACAACGTTAGAAAAAAGAAGTACATAAAGATTTTAGGAAGAAAGAAGGAGAAGGTCATCTTTTTAGATGACCTTTTAAATTCAAATGAAAAATCATAACTTAAACAAGTTCCATCCAATTACAACAAATATGTTTTATATTTTGCACGCTTTATATCGGTATTGCCAGATTATCAATCAAAAATAATATAGGAAAAGAACTAAAAAACAAAATATCGGGAAAAATATTAATATTATTTATGATGTTTTTGAAGTTATGCTTCTTTTGGCACGTTTGGAAAAAAATATGAGAGTAAAATTTTTACGATGCGCGCGCACACCGACAGCCAAAAAGCGACATGAGGAAGTTAGCTGCATTCCTTTTACAAACAGAGAGTTGTGACATACTCGATGAAATATTTACCTATTTTTGTTCTGTTACGCCAAAGAAGTATAACATTATACGGGCATACATAAATACACAAACGTTTTTTTTAATATATAGTATCAATGTAACCGATTATAAAGCGTACAGCGTAGGAACATAAGCTACTAGTGCTGGTAGTCCGACTGGTAGTACTGCTGGGTTTCTGGGGCTGACTTGTACTCTTCGTGGTTAGTACCTTCGTGGGAGGCGTCGTGCTTGCCGAGGCCGGCCGCCGCGGCCTTCGCGGCCGCCTCCGCCGCGTTCGCTTGCGCTTGCTGGGCCGCGGCCTGAGGGGTTAGGTTCGTGGTAAATATGATATAAAAATAATTAAAGGGTAATTCGTGGTTATAATTATTGGTAAATATGAACTTACGCCCAAAATTAATATTTTTGTCTTTCTATTATTTGGGCTATTAGAGACAGATATTGCATAACTATAATGGGTGCTTGTGATCTATGATTATTTTTAGGAGGTTGAACAAAAGATTGGTTATTAATAAAATCCGCTAATACGTCAGACAAAATTCTGTAGCTTTTGGACTTTCTTTGATTTGAAGTTTTGAAGATAATTTTAGATATTTCTCGAAAGGAATTTTAAATATAATTTATTATGAATTTAATTTCAAGTGGGGCAAAATAAAGAAAAGATATCTAGATATGGAAGGTTTATTTAACTTGTCAGTCTAACTTGATATATTTTTAGGGTTTTTAAAAGAAAATGGATATTTTGACATCTTCCATTAAGTATATTCTGGAGTTCCTCGTTTCCTGTTTACGAAACATTAGTAGTCAGACTCATAGAACTTTAATATTAAGCTTGATCCATTCATTTTTTGCTTACTTGTTTTTTTTAAATGTGATGCCTGTCAATTGGATCACATAGCTAGGTCGTAGGTTGAATTCCCGCACGTGACAAAATGCTAAAGTAGGTTATGTTTTAATTTTGAGTAATATAAAGAAAATAGAAATATTATTATGAAATTACTCCTTAATTTAAGTCTAAAGAAAAAAATTGCAATAACACAAAAGTTTTTAGAACTTTGAATTGTATCCTATCAAATGATTTAACTTATAAAATGGCTATTTTTGCGGAATATCATCTACTAGAAAACTAACAGTCTTATAATACATTCTGTCAATGTCAAATGGTACCTACATTTGACATTTCATTTCAATCAAAATAAAAAAAAAATGGTACTAATGGCTCTATATGCTAAATGTTTAGTCTATAGGTCCTGGTCCTCTTACCTGAGCTTTTCTGGCAGCAGCCTGAGTGGCCTCGAAGTCGATCCTGACGCCCTTGAGCTGCTCCTGCAGGGTCTGCAGGCGCTGGCGCGCGGCGCCCACCATGGCGGTCTGCGCGCCGAGCTCGCCCGCGGCCTGCGACGCCGCCTCGTTCGCGTTCTCCGATGTGGCCTGTGCTGCGTTGAGGGCTGCTTGGATCACGTTCACCTGGGTTTTGAAAAGGATTAGGAAATAATTAATATTATGCGTGTATTAGGGTTCCGTACCTCAAAAGAAAAAAATCTTTATAGGATCACTTCGCTGTCAGTTTGTTGGTCTGTCTGTCAATAACCTTTTCCTTAGGAACGTTGGAGGTTTCAAGTTGAAATTAATATCGAATATTTAGGTCCGCAACCTGTTGGAGCTGTAAAAAAATCTATCCGTTTATGTCGTATTATTATTTATTATTTGACAATCGCAAGGGAAACAAGATCTATAAGGCACTCCCCGTTGACAAGTAAAGGGAGAAATCCGAAAACCGTAAATTTCTAATTAGAATTTGTATTTTATTATTAATTTAATGGGGAATAAATTCAAAATAAATTTTAATATAAAATATTATGCTAATTAAAATTTCGCATATAAATAAATAACATTAAAACCGATCTACATAAATAAATAAATTCAGCAGCATTTAGCTGAATTAAAAAAAAACTAAAATATATACTATTTTTTGAAGTCGGTTTAAAATGTAAGATATTTAACAAGTATAATAATAATGATTGTTTTTAATACGTTGCTATTAAACTTCATATTTCTTACTTTAAAATGTACAATAAAAACTATTACTAACACTTACATAAGCTAATAAAATACAAATAAATTGATAGATATGTATATTACATTTAAACACGCGATAACCACCTTTCATAGAAATAGAATAAATTCTTGCAAAATGAATTCTTTCCCATTTAGAAAGTCTATAAACGCAATTTGATTTATAAACTATTTTATGTTTAAAATATAATTACAGCTTACAAAAACTTTTTATTAAGTTTTTCTAATCTGTGGATTTTATTAAAATTTAAAATTGGAAGCAAAAACACCGTGCTAATAATCTTATAAAAAGTTTGTATACAAAAAGTTTATAATTTAACGGTTAGTATAAATTTCTTAGAAATGAGACATTTTACCGCTGTAAAAAGTATCCTATATGTTGACCAGGATTACGAGATATCATCATACCAAATTTCATCAAAATCTGTCCAGTGATTTTCTCGTGATGCGTTTCGAAACAGACAGACAGAAATTCTAAAAACAATAAATTTGGCCACTGTATCAATAATAATGACTATTTCAATAAGATTCTCCAAAAAAATATTTAATGCACAGATTTTATTCAAAATTATATGTATAGATATAACGATATCCTTATTTAATCAATCAATCAAAAATAGATTCAGAAAAATCTATTGAAAAATATAATTAAAAGAGTGTTCCGACATTTTCTGTGTCACGGTTATTGGAGCGTGTCGTTACGTCAGTAGGAATCGGTCGAACTCCACTTTTCTGTATGACAGATAACTGATGTTAAGAAATAAAAAGGTGACTTTGAAAACGATAAATTATTTGCATTCAATGTTACCTTGAATTTGTTATATTTTTTTATTTATTTTTTTTACAAGAAAAATATCGATTTGATTTTGAAAGCTATATACGATTTTACGGGATTTGTCAACAGGAGTAGGTATCCGTATTATATTTTAATATTATAAATGTGAAAGTTTGTGAGTATGTATGGATGTTTGTTACTCTTTCACGCCAGAACGGCTAATCGGATCTGGATGAAATTTGACACGGAGATAGATTATAGTCTGTAATAACATATAGGATTTTTATCCCGGAAAAATGTACGGTTCCCGTGGGATAGGTTTGTTTTTGTTTTCCTAGGAGTGAACCCGAGCGAGGCGAGGGTGAGCTGCTAGTTATTTATATACCTAAGTAAAGACGCAATCAATTCTTCCCCAATACAACTAAGTGGTGTTAACTGTTGGAAATAAAAAAAAATTGTTTTTATAATTTAACTTTTTCATTTCATTATATTATAAATATATTTTTTTTTAATTTTAAACTTTTAAAAACTTGAAGTATTACAAAAACAGATATTCGTGGTTTGCAATAACTCAAGTAAATCGTACTTATGCACGGAAGACATAGTTTACGCTTGTTAGAATTATATTTATCCTCATTCCGTGTAGAATGAATTCTTTAACCATTATGTATACATACATATATTAGTCACTTTATTTTCAATGTTAGTAAATTAGTAGAACCCACGGCTTTGCTTGCGATAAAACTACAAAAAAAAGTCTGGCTTTATGCTTTTAGTAATAATGTATGAAAGTCTGCCAGATTTGTTGACATTTATGATTACTGCCCAGCTCTATTGGGTAGTAGTCTTCCTCAATAAACGGGTTATCTAATGCAAAAAGAATTTTTAAAATCGGATTAGTAGTTCCTGAGATTAGCGCATTCAAACAGACAAACAAATAAAACAAAAAAATTGTGTATGTACTTATGTACGCACATACGTAAGAAGTTATATGCGTAACAGAACAAAAATAGCTAAAGATTTCATCCCGAATGTCACAACTATCTGTTTGTAAAAGGAATGCAGCTAACTTCATCATGTCGCTTTTTGGCTGTCGGTGTGCGCGCGCATCGTAAAAATGTTACTCTCATAATTTTTTCTAAACGTGCCAAAAGAAGTATAACTTCAAAAACAAACATAAGCTCTATCTCTTTATAATATTAACTAGCCTTGCCCGCGGGTCCGCCCGCGTTCCGATGACCAAAACCCAAATTCTTAGATTTTACATATTAGTATACTAATATGTAAAACTCAAATCTAAGAATTTGGTTAATGTAAAAGTATACTCTTACATTGCAGTTTTTGGATTTTTTCTTAAAATGAGACTTTTCCCGCGGTAAAAAGTATCCTATATGTTGACCCGGATAACCACCTATCACGATACCAAATTTCATCAAAATCCCTCCAGTGGTTTTTCCGTGATGCGGTAACAGACAGACAGACAGACAAAAATTCTAAAAACTATAGATTCGGCTTCTGCATCGATAATAATGTCTATTTCAAAAAAAAAAAATTAATGTATAGATTCGGCTTAGTTACAATTTTATTATATGTATAGGTGAAAAGGGGTTTCAGACGAAGCATGCACGTAAATCAACTTCCATCGTCGATATTTCACCACTTTTGTGCAATAATTTCGATATAGCACAATGTCGTAAAATAAGATAGATTTTTTGCATCTTTGCTGTTGCGAGATACAATCAACGGTAAGAAATTGAATTGGTTTTTTAACTCATTACACAGTTCTTTTACATTGAACTTACTTTTAACAAAGCAGTTAATAGTTAGTACCATATTAGGCGATTTCATATTTTTAAGGTATTATTTGCTATTTATTTATGATGCTAAATGATAAAATTTAACTAAATATATCAAGGCTTTATAGTTATATTTTTAGTTCTTTCAGATCTTTATGAATCGCAAATTTATCAACCAATCAAGGTCAAGCAGTTACAGGTAATTTTTTACAGGTAAAATTTTATTACAGCAGATTATGAACAGATTTCAGAAAGCAGAATAAATTTTTACGTGGATTACATATATAATCCAGTTAAGCGCAAGAATATCACCATACATTCATCATTATCACATAAAATGATGTCCCACACATTGTTAAACAAAAATTAAGACGTGTATTGTATAAGTGTACTATTGATTGTTATTTCAGACAAGGTATTTAAAAAAAATCATAATCTATACTATAATAACACTGTAGAGGTCGAATGTCTGTACAGAGAAAAAAATGCTTAAATCCGAGTCAGGGGGATGTAAGAAGACAAATAAAATAGAAAAAAGTCCAGATTTTTTTCAAATTTTTTGTTCCTCTGTCTGTTTGTCTGTTTGTACGGGCTAATCTCCGAATCTATTGGACCGATTTAAATGAAATTTTGCATGGTGGTACTTTATATCCCCGGGCAACATCTTAGATACTTTTCATTCCGGAAAATTAAAGAGTGCCCGTAGGATAGTTAAAAAACTATAGTAACTTATACAGCTTAGTACACAACAACTTATGCACACAACACCTTATATTGCCGGTCAAACAACAGGTTACTTTTCATCCATCATCATCGGAAAAATTCACGAAAAAAAATTGAAAAAAAAAAAAACTTGCGTCAAAACGTACCTAAGGACGAACCTGAGCGAAGCGAGGGTGAGTCGCTAGTTTTCTGTATAACTAAATACCTACATTTATTTTAGCGTAAAACTTAAACTTACATCACAATGACAGTTTCATATTCAACATAGATTTGTTAAGAAAAACCAGAGCAACGCTTACGTAAATTAATCGAAGCCTTTCGATTACTATTTTATTTTACGTTTTACGTATTTTTACGCAACTGGGTTTCAGATGGAATTTATCTGTTAAAAATGCTTCAATAAAATTGGCAATAATACTTAGTTTTTTTTTTTTTACAATTACTAAGAGATATCCATTAATGATTTCTTTACAAAAATCTATGTAATTTTAGTTTAAATTCGATTATACGTTTGGAACAATTATTTAAATTTTAGGATTTGCAAGAAGAACTTTGATAAAGTTGATTACAATATGATACTCATGTACATACCTGGTGCATAGCCTGTTGGGCAGCCTGGGCGGCAGCTTGGGCGGCTCTCTTAGCTTGTTGCAGTTGCATCTCTTCCCCCTGGAGGCCGACCTTTGCGTCACGCACTTGCTGCTCCAACCCTGCGAGGATGACCTGCTTCCCGGCCAGCGCCGCCTGCGCTGTCGCACTCGACTGAGCCGCTGACTGAGCCAACGTGTTCTTAGCAACATAAGCCGCTTGGTAACCCGCTGCCTGTTGGTTCCCAAGCGCTGTTTTCGCTTGATTGGCCGAACCAACTGCTATAGTTCTTAAACCACTGCCTCGACTGAAACCTTTCTTCGCATTGTTTCCTCCAGAGGCAGCAGATTGAACGTCTTGGATATACGCGTCGTAGTGGCTGGCAGACTCCTCAGGCTCACTCGCTTGGTTGGGCTTTGAGCTTTCATACTCATAATCGTATTCTGCTCGGGATTGCGAGTTCTGTTGATTGATCGGTGCTGAAGAGACGAGGGTGAGAGTGCCTACAACAATATAGTGATTTGCTAAATTATTTACATATAGCTCTAAAGCTATATGGGCAAATGGCTAAAATATACCACAATATAACCTGGCCCACTTTAGGTATATGAAAACTTATATGATAATGTATCAAATGATAGTCTCAAGTCCCAATCGAAGAAACATTATGTATAGCGATCACGCTGCGTGAAATTTTAATCTAATTAGTAATTGTAACTAAGTATATACTAATAGATAAAGGAGCGTTTACACAATATGTATATACACACGCACGATCATCTCGCGCAGCGGACCGCGACGGCATCGGCATTTCGGAAGTAGACTCACACAGTTCCTACCATCTTAGATAACATTCATTAATTGTTTCGGACCATTTGATTCATACGTAATGTGCGTGTTATTGACATTACGTGTTAGCGTTTGATTTTGGTAACTTAAATCTATTGGGGTAATCTTGGGGCTTAGTCAAGGTGTTATTTTGGGGCTTAGTCAAGATGTCAATATTCAAGCCATTACGGAAAGAGAAATAGAAATTTAAAAATTGTATTAAAATACTTAATCCATGTCCCAATATCTTATTATGTCCCATATTATTCTTTTTAGATATCTATTTTTCATTGGTGTAGAATAAAATCTTATTTAAGCCTCCTGCTTCGTAGTCTTATCCACCTTTGCCATATCTTATTTTATTAAATGGACAATTCTTGTATAAAATATATGAATTTATTTCCTGTATTTCGGAAATGGCTCTAACGATTTGGATCAAATCACATTAATTTAATATATTAATTTTGATCAAATTTTGTATTTAAATAAGGTTTTGCCTATACCTATAGGTGTATTTTCTAAAAAAAACGCATTTTTTATAACATTTCCGAAATACACCGAGCGAAACTCGGTCGCCCAGGTACTATCAACATATAATATCTATAACAATTAAATAACAGCAATTACGATACAAATAATTTTATTATTGAGTAACATAATAGTATTATAGTAATAGACTAATTATATTTTATAAAACATATTATATAGGTCAGGTATCAAGGGCAGCGGCCGCGCTCTTTACATCAGAAAAAAAAAACAACATTCATTTTTGTGAAAATCACCAAATGTAAGAGTAATAAGTTAAAAAGAAGTAAATAATACAGATTTCTAACTTGTATTTGAAAACAGAACAAAACTCCAAAAATCTATTTTAGCCCACCCACCCGTGTTGTCAAAAATAAAAACCTAATCTCAAAAAAATTCTAGACCCAAATTTTTTTATCCAGCCTTTTAGCCCTCATTTTTTGTGCTATCAATATTTTCTGAGTTTAGGGCGAAAAACGGATCGAAATTAGTTATTGAATTACCTCGTTTATTATTGACTTTTGTGATCAAAGTTGTGTGGAATTAAAATTCCTACAACTTTGATCTCCATTCTTTTCGTAAAACTAATATTTAAGGTCCAGGCTTCCAACATCTGATGAGCAAACACCCCATGACGAGAGACCCTTAATCAAATTTTTCGAGCCGAATGTTCTGTTCAACTTAGCACCAATGCCTATTTTCAATGAAGAAGTAAAAGTTTGAAGATTTAACTATCTTTTTAACCAGAGTAAAGTCTCCTTCATTCATTTTTATCAGCTCATTCAGGTTAAATTGACGTTAATCAGCGTTTTCCTTAATATAATTGAAAACGTACTCCATAGGTGGTGAAATAAAATTTTGGCCTAGTTTTTTCGGGGTTCAATACTAACTGGTCTGAGCTATGTGCCTTTCATTTTTTGGACAACAGATCTGCTTAAACCACTGAACACCATGACCTTTGACTTAGAAGTTCAAAGTAAGCCTCAGCTTGTGGTTTATATGCATATATCATTTCATGGAGAAAGCTATATCACTTTACATGATACAATTTAATATACATAACTACGAGCATGCTTTCCTTGCATTTCTCAGACTCTACCCCTAACAATTTTTATAATAGTAAGTTTCGCAATAATAAAAAGTACCGGTTAAACACATATCTTTCCCCTTTTTGAAAGTTCAGGCCTAACCCACCCCCAACTTTCGACTTATACCAAAACTCTGGGAAAAAAAATAGGTTGGACTGTTGCTGCGTTAAATAATAAAAAATAAACAAACAGAGTCGCAATTATAATATTACTAAGAATATAAAAATATCAGAAAAATCATTCAAAACTTTGTGAACAATCTTTTTAAGTTAATTTTAAGTTAATTAATTTGAGGCGATTGAATTTCATTGGATAAAATTAAAGTCGACTGTACTTTTAAATTTCTACTAAATATTTTTATTAAAGCTACAACTGTACGAATCGGTTAAGTTCATTGCGTCAAGTACATTTAAATTTACATCAAGTAAGAAAACGAGTTAGTACATAATAAAAGCTTTTAGTGAAAGCCTTAAATTACTTAATTTTTTTTATCCCCAAATTATTCCTCCCTTATGGGTGGATAATTTTTTTATAATTTACGGGACCACCGAGATGTCGCGTAATATAACTATATACATAAAAAACATACCCGAATTGGAAACCACCTCCTTTTTGACGTCGGTTAAAAATACATATTGTAACGATTGTTAAATAATAGATTTTTTTCAAATATTACTAACTCGAACTTGTTAATTGTTATAACAATAAAAAAAATAATACCAGTAACTAAAAAAATAGGCAAAAGTTACAAATTTGCTTTTATAGATGAAGTCATTTAAATATATTTTTTTTTAGTTTAATTGATATTAAAATAAAATACATCTTAATTTATAACAAATAAATATTAAAATAAAATTAATTTTAATATTTGCAACTCACCAACGCACAATAAAACAGTAAAAGCCTTCATTTCCAGTCGAACTGAAAACACAATGCACTATTAATTTAAAATATTATATAAATAAAAAAATGATTTAAAATATATTTTATTCACCAAAAATCACTTAATACCTTCCAATACTTTCACGAACTTTAGATTTGATTAGATTGTGGGGTCTAAAGTACCCCTAGCTCGAGTTGTGAGGCAATGTGCTGACGGACTGCGAACATTCGTATTTATAGAGAATGTGCTATCGGCCGCAACTGCCAGATGTTAGATAATTGTATAGAGCTGATTGTTACTTGAATCACGATATTTTTAAACGTTTTACTTTTAAACCTTTATAAAGTAAATGGTAAATGAAGAAAATTGAGTCGGTTATGATGTAATTGAATACAATCGAAAAGAGGATGAAATATGATTTTATTTGTAAGTTGGGTTGTGTGTTATTTGACGGGATTAAATTTTTTTTTTTAACCTGTATTGTACTAAGTTAATGGCATAAGCATAATGACATATTGAGCCAATGGATGCGAACAAGTAAAATAGTTTTTAATTGCGATAATGGATATAAAAATACTTATTTATACTTTTTATAATAACTAATTGTATTAAATATAATAAAATTTTATTTACTATTTGTTTTTTTATCTGTACAATTACTAACTAAATGTTGTATCAGCACGTGTAATATACAGAGATCTAAATTTTACAAAAGGGTGTAAATGACGCAAAAATTATATCATAAACTAAATTACTTTGTATTATAACTTGATTAGGTTTTAAATTCCTTTTCTAACTAAGGTTAGATATAGAAAGGTTAATTTAAATTTTCAAAGGTTTATTTTTGGGAACAAGTCAATTCTATTACTATTTAATTAAATAATACCAGGGCGACCCAGCTTTGCTAAGGTTAAGCTCTGGACAATGCAAGTACCGCAAAAAATTACGAGATGGCGCATATGACATTGTAGTAGGGGAGCCCAAGAGGGGATTTTCTGTAGTTAATCGAGCGCGGCAGATTAACATAAAAGAGGTTACCTTGCACTCTATTGAGTACTTTCACCATAATATAAGTCTTCTATATAAAGGGGCGCGTCTAGGGAAGCCGATTAAAATATTTAAAAAATGTTTTGATAAGGTAGAAATACTTGAAACCGTCAGATTAAGGTGTGGTAGGCTAGTCACATCCTGAAAAGTGTCCAATTCAATAATCTGCCGATTTGCACAAGCCGAAGAGGCAAAAATCGACTATAAAGTTTATGATGATTTTTGCCTCTTAGGCTTGTGCAAATCGGCAGATTATTAAATTGGACACTTTTCAGGATGTGACTAGCCTACCACACCTTAATCTGACGGTTTCAAGTATTTTTACCTTCTCAAAACATTTTTTAAATATTTTAATCGGCTTCCCTAGACGCGCCCCTTTATATAGAAGACTTATATTGTGGTGAAAGTACTCAATAGAGTGCAAGGTAACCTCTTTTATGTTAATCTGCCGCGCTCGAGTAACTACAGAAAATCCCCTCTTGGGCTCCCCTACTATTGTCAGCATGAGAGCAGATGGAAAAAAGCTCTAATTATAAATAATTATTAGTTAAAAACTATTTATATAAGGTTAGGTTTAATCTGTTAATCCATCTAGCAATTTTTACTTTTATTCCATTATTAGGTCAGTTTGGTTTTAGGCGCAAGTTTAGGCGAGTTTCGACGCGTTAGTCAAAATAGTTTAAAAAAATAAGGCATATTTAAATTTCACGACATTTAAGTACATTTTACTTGATAAACATTAAAACTTAAAAGGATTAGTACACGTAATGTGTCTCCTAATCTTAAGACAAAGTGAATGGTATTCGTGCAGAGTTAGTCAGTAAAAATAGTCTTACATAAATAATCAATAAAAGTATTGTAATTAAACAGTTAAAATAAGAAATGTTAAAATCTTGAGCGTGCACCATGGAGTTAAAAATATATATATTTAAATGTACTGAATTTTTTTTCATAACCTATATATAATATTGTAAAATTAAAATAGTTATATTGAGTCATCATAATTATAGTAGATTCGATATTCTAACTAGACTATATTGTGGAAAATCCTTCCTGTTTAATAATTTACATAATCGAACATCGGAAATGTTAAAAGTTATGATCATTTTCATATAGACGTTACACAAACAGATGCTACAACTTATAATTAAATCGCATAATACCTAGAATGTTTCAGTAAAATATGTATTATATTAGCCTCTGGTCTATTGGTTAACATGTAGGTATGTCTGCAGATGATGATGTCCTGGATTCGTATCCGGTTTGGACCAAAATAGCTATTGAACTTTTCTGTCAAATTCTGAATAAAAAGCTTTATTTTTTAACATTTTTAAATGACTTCAAAAATTAAGGTGGTCAATTCATGTGTCATTTTCAAGGTTATTAATTATTATGAATTCAGTGTTATATTTCTAATTATAATAATTATTTTACTAATTATAATAATTTGTTTAAGATAATTCTGAAATTTATCAGGATTTCATATAATGTAATCGCACAATGCATATTAAAAATTGAGCAACAGACTCAAGCATTTGGGTTACGAAGAATAAAATAGGATTTTAAAATTTAGAAATTAAACTTTATCTAAACTTTACCCATTTTATGCAAAATTTCGATAACAGGGCGGCTTTCTTTTTACTATGCGCATGGGCGGCGCTAAGGTTAAATCCGGCACCAGCTGGACCGATTTGAATAATTGTTTTTTTTTTGTTTTGTTGTTTTGTTCGGGGTGTGCCAAGGGTGGTTTAAGTAAAACAAATAATAGGGAAAACTCAAAAAAAAACCGATGGAAAGTCGAGAAGCTCAGAACTGTTTCTTTTGTATCTATGTATATAATAGGGACGAACCCGAGCGAAGCGAGCGCCACCAGTTTAGTAAATACCTAAACATAATTTTTCATATAAATATAACAATTCTTAGCCAAGAAAGCTTCAAAATCAATCCCCATGAGTAAAATTTCGCGTTTTGATTAGAATTTTCGAATATAATCTAAGAACGTAATAAGCGTATTTTTATTATTTGGAATAATCTAAAATACTAAATTTTAGACTTCAATTTAGATTAGTAAGTGGTTAGCTGTTACATAACATTTTACATTGTCTAAATAAAATGAAAACTTAGTCAATATAAAAATTCGGTAAGAAAATTGTAGATAATAATAAAAAACCCGACTGAGTAAAAAACGAACCAAAAAGAAGAGAACAAGTTGACGAAGAAACAAAATTTATGCAGTCGGAGACACACATACACATAGCAAAACCAGCAGCTATGTCTATAACATGTACAATGTACACTATATGTCTCCGACTATATAATCTGTACATACCTATAATAAAATTGTAACTAAGTCAAATCTGTACATTAAATATTTTTTGGAAAATCTTATTGAAATAGACATTATTATCGATACAGAGTCCGAATCTATAGTTTTTAGAATTTTTGTCTGTCTGTTACCGCATCATGAGAAAACCACTAGACAGATTTTGATGAAATTTGGTATGATGATAGCTGGTTATCCGGGTCAACATATAGGATACTTTTTACCGCGGGAAAATATCTCATTTCTGAGAAAAAATACAAGAACTTCATTGTAAGAGTATATTAATATGTAAAGCCTAAGAATTTCGGTTTTTGGTCATCTGAACGCGAGCGGGGCCGCGGGCAATGTTAGTACTACATAATACGTTTCTTCATCAACCTGTTCTCATTTTTTCAGTTTTGCTTTTTACGCAGTCAGGTTTTTTTATTTTCATAAATATTTATTTTACTTTTCAGCTTTTTAGTTTAGTTCAGTTAGGCATTTTTAGTTTTATTTAACAAATTTCTTATCCTAAACTATTTTTAAACATATAAGTTGTGTATATGTTTATAATCGCCTCTTAAAAACCTGTATTTTGATACCGCACTCAATTCTTCGAACCTTTATTTTATCAAGACTAGGCCGAAATGCAACGACTAATAAGTGATGTGTTTTTGTATGAAGATAGTTAGTCGGAAAGTGACATAGACTACTTTTTGCCGCGGAAGTTAATCTATCCATAAACTACTTTAAAAAAAACTGTCATCGTGATATCAAAATAACCAAATATAGAGCTTTTACTATATCTTATAGGTACTTGAGCCGACAAGCCTTCAGTCTTTGTTCGAAACCATAAAAAAAATGTTCTGCCCATCTTTTTGTCCCTTAATGTCGGATCAACTCTCTGAAATAGCGGAAATGGTTTTAGCGAAACTTACACTGTAAAAATAACATTTGACTACGTTTAATCCCAGTTAAAGAAAATGTTTCCAACTGGAAAGCAAATATTTTTTTATGAATTTTTGGCATAGAGTGCAGTGAGTGTCGGAGTGAAAGATACAGTAGTTTGAGCAGACTTCGAAGGTCGTAAGTTCCATTTCGTTTAAAAATCATTAACTTCTATATTATTTAAGGTTTAGTTTTATATTATGTTAGTCATAAAATCTGTTTATTTTTTTATTATGCCATGACCGTCAAATAACTAAACACGCTGCCATTCTCAGAGAAAAATAAATAAATTTAATATTTTGATTCATGATAAAAACTTGTAGCAAAATCGCACATTTTACAATAGAAATATTTTACACAATTATTGTGAAAACTAGGAAGCGTTGTTATCAAATGATTTGAAAGTATTATATTATTGAATCGTGCAGACGAAATAGACGTTCATGACCAAGAAAGAAAAAGCATGAAAAAGGATGATCATGCTCTATGAAATAAGTAATAACTGTGAAACCCTATAATGTTGCCGTTATGTCAGCATGGTAAATATATATATATATATATATATATATATACATATATATTACCTATTTCCCTTGGTCACGCCATCACGCATGAAAGGCTGGACCGATAATACTTTTTTATTTTGTTGTGTTTGTTATTGTCAGGAGAAGGTTCTTATGAAAGAAAAAAATTAAAAAAATAAAATGTATATGACTAATGCTGGCTAATAACTATTTATATCTATTTAAAACGTACCTAGCCACGAACCCGAGCGAAGCGAGGGTGAGCCACTAGTATTAAATATATAGCTTAACCTGTAAAGTAATATAAATATAAATATTTGATTTAAATGTGTTAAGAATTTGGCAAACGACAAACAATACATTAACATGGCATTTAATGAAATAAAAAAAATAGTGCAACTAGCTATAATGAAAAATAAAAGATATAATAGGTATAATGACGATTATTTAAGTTTAAGAATGATTCCTATAATTCATTCATAAGGTAGCAAATTGTGTATTTGTGGAAAGTGTTCGCGTTGACCTGACCATGGCCCTCTTACTTTTTTTAATAAGAAAAAATGCTCTGATTTATATATATATATATATATATATATATATATATATATATATATATATATATATATATATATTGTAGAGGCGTAGATATTAGAAGATAGATAGTAGAAGTATAAAATTTTTTGTCCAAAATTTGAACAAGAAGTTTGACGTCACTCACACAAATTGTATGGAAATAAATGAATAGTAAAAATTTTATCTACACCGGTAAATCTCGCGACAAGCTTTTATATCATATAAATTGTGTAATGTAATAAATTGTTGGGTTTGATTTTTACTTTTAGCATTTAAATGAAAGCTTGTTTTTAAAAACGTTTTTACTATTAATTTATTTTTCATTTTTTTTTGTTTTATTCGTATTCTTCTCAGCAAACATTTTATTTCATATCCATATCATAGGGGGTGCATAAAAACCATAGTCCGCAATCTTTGGAAGTCCGCCATATTGGATTTAGAATGACGTCACTTTATTTTTCGAGTTATTCTCTCTCTCTCTTTTAAAAATTCACTTTCGTTTTCTCCCGAATTTCGAAATATTATTCCCAAAAAAAAATTCCCCAAAAAATTCGGACAAATATAAAAAAATATATGTAGTATAAAAAAATATATATAATATAAAAAAAATATATAAATCGGTCCAGTCCACCAACCAACAGTTTTCATTTTTATTATATAGATACTAGATAGAGGGAGAATATAATGATTTCTGATACTTTCAGTTTGTATTCAGCAGTCGCGAACGTCACGGCCAAGAAAAGAAAATTAGATTTGCAATTTATTTAATCACGTGCTAAATTGGGCAACTAGCGGCGCACTTTATGAAACTGATGTTCCGTAAGTGCGGTTACCAGTTCGATTCCTGGTTCTTTTACTTATTTTATAACGTCATTTTGTGTATCAATTGTGTGATATTTATTGAATTTAATGTTGTATGGATGACTAATGTCTTAGACATAAATGTCTTAGACAGTCGAGTCTTTTTTTAATTAAAAAAATATTAATCATTTATTGTAATCATTTAAAGTTTATTTTATTAATTTTAGTTTATAACACGTTTAGAATAAATATTAAATATTTATTTATTATAAAAAAAGTATAATATCGATTTATTATCTAAGATAATTAGTACCTCTGATTAGGAACTTAATAATAAATAAAATATTAATAAATTACACGACCTTCTACTATAATATGATTTTTAAGGTACCATAACCGGAAGTTAAAAATGGAAGGATTATAATTTCGTCATGTCCGTATACCTCATCTAATTTGCTTAGATACTCTTTCGGTCGGAATCTTTTTTTTATGTATGATCACCGATTACTCGAAGACGCCTGAACCGATTTGGAAAATTTGTTTTTTTGTTTCAAAGGGTTCCCTTCCCAAGGACTTCGAAAATATCTGATTAGGTATCTATTCTAAATGAAAACCCCCGTTTAGTTATTTTTTACATTTTAGTGCCTGGAAGTCGGTTTTTTTTAAGTTTTTATTCGTAGATACATTGATAAGCTTGGTGAAATTAATAATGATTTTTTTCACAATAAATTACTTATATTATTATATTTACTTTACTGAACCTATTTATAATCTCCTTTTATAAACGTAAAATTAATGGAGTGGCATAAAATCTAAATAAAAACAAGAACATGGTACAACACCTAGATGTAATAGTTGTCTAGTCACTCCGTTCTGGTGACTAAACAAGAGTTTATTTATTTATATCTTAGGCTTCCTATTGATTGAATAATCATTTTGTAATTTGGAACGAAGGAAGTTAGCAAAAGTGCACAAATAATGTGTAAATAAGCACATGCACACAAACGCACACGCGCACGCAAGCACGCACGCACGCACGCACGCACGCGCACGCGTACTGTTATCATTGGAAAAATTAAAATCTTTTTAAAAAAGAATTTATTTATTAACACTAATTAATTTATAATATAATTAATGTAGGACAACTTAGACGTGAGAAATTCGGCAAGTGTTAATGGTTCCGCGATCAGATCCGAACTGAGCTTGAGCTTTACTATGGGATAAATCTATGGAGTTAAAGATGCTGATGAAGCACTTACTCATTATTAATCCCTACAGTACAGGGATGTAACAGCCCCCCCGATAAGAGGAAACTTACATTTTAATGCTAAGTTTCAGGCAATTATCCTGAGTCTTGGAACTGGTATTTCCTCTGTTTCCTGACTAGGTCCGATTGTTGCATCGGGATTTCTAATATCTTTTGATTTAAAGTTAAAACAATTGCCAAATTTCTGATAAATTTTAAAACATATAAAAATTAAAATGAAAACAATTATACAGTATGTAAGTATAGGATAATGTGAATCGTACTTGACAAATGGATTAGGCTCATTTAATATTTTATCGATATCTGTCATAAATTGGTCATTTGCGACATTTGTAAGTTTTTCCAAATTTGCTTCAATTAATTTTATTGGTTTCAATTTTGGTTCTTGAGATTTAAATTTCATTTCATCACAGCAAGGGTCGTTAATTAAGTTAAAATCTGACGTTACAGGTTTTACAGTTATATTAAAGTTATTTCTACTTGAAAATTCTTTATTTCTGCAGAAGGCTTTACAGCTTGGCGGTAAATTCATTATGCCAGTACCTAATAATTTAAAATCTGATATTTGCCCTTGACATTCAACAGTGAGTTTAATAGGATCGGTCTCCACAAATAACCATCTATTACCAGTTAGTTCTTGCCAGATATCGATTTTTCCATGAATTATTTTAGTTTTACACTGCTGAGGTAATTTATCTAACACATTACATAAAATTTCTGTTTCACAAGTAGGGATATTTTGAACTGAATATGCATTCAATTTGTTACAAATATGAATATCATTAATAATATTAACACAATCTCTTAAATCATTAAGATATATATATGTTGTCTTATCTCTACTTATAGCTATGTAATTACAATTTGGAATCACCATCGCATAGGAATAAGGATGGTTTTTGTCGTGTGGAATCGGTACAGGTATAGTTTTATACAAACTGTATTCTATTCTAGTAACTAAGGGTATCTTAATTACAAATACAATTTCCTTATTTACGTAGTAGCATGACAGTTGCGCTAAGTTAATCAAAGAATGTATACTATTTAGACTTAAACTTAAAGGTAATTCTAAATTATTATCTAAATTTTTAACATTATGAGATAATTCTTCGTAGAGTTGTGTTGGGGTAATAACAGATGGGTGAATCGAGTGGCTTTTTGTAAACATAATAGAGTCGATGACATTCTCGATTCTAAATGATAGAGTAAATAAACTAGAAGATAACTCATTATAAATTTCGTTCATTTTCGATTCTACATATAGTATTGATGTTGTATTGGATAAGCCGTTAACACCAATATTTAAGGATTCAATAGCGCTATTCAAACGGGCTTCGTTGATTTTAATAGCTTTTAAGGTTTCGTTATGATTATTTATGGCTGCATTTGTCATCAGAATTTTATCTTTAACAAGAGAAGCAAGTTTTTTATTATTATCATCTAAAGTTTGAATGGCATTATTGTATCTGATTGCGTCATTCTCATCCATTGTTCCTATTATCTGTTTAAATGCGGACCCAATTCCAGCAAACCACGCAGATCTTTTATCTCTATCCGAAATCAAATGTGATATAGCATTATAATCTCTTAGAATACTGTCAAGACGCGGCACCAAAGGTAACAAATAATTATGACATTTAGAATTATTGTTATATTCACTCTGTTGGCAGAAAAATCTAGCGGTTCCTAAGATGGTTTTTATATTATCGATGTGAGGTTTTATGTAACTAATGTCAATGGGAATTAATACATGAAGGTAATCATCCGTGATTTAATAGAACCCGCTGGGTCGAAATAGATTCCGGGACTTTCGTTTATCTGTTCTATAATATTTGATGCGACAACGAAGTTAATCGCCGTGGTAATTCTGAAATATGACAGAATCTAGTTTTATTATCTATGCTACGTCTAAATAACTACATCTACGCTTAAGTAACAATTAGTTTGAAATGAATCAATAAAATTCAATAAAAATAAAATGTAAAATATAGAATCTTATGATAAAATATGTTTATTCGGAATTAGTTTCCGCTAGTTTGAGCTCATCGTAATGATACTTTACGTGTCGACGATTTATTAGTAATGTTAATGTGTTGTTTCCGTTTATTCGGACAACTTTAAAGGGACCTTTCCATATGGGTGATAAGGCCTTACGGAGCCGTAAGTGATTTTTCACATACACCATATCACCTACTTTATACTTAATGGGCTTAGTTCGTTTATCATAGTATGATTTGGAAATCGATTTTGATTTTAATATGTTCCCTAGAGCCTTTTCTCTAGAAAGCTTTAAACGTTGTTGTAGAACACGTACATAGCTATTATATGTCGGTTCTAAGGAAGTATCGTAAATAGAGGACGGGATAAAGGGCTTATGGCCAAAAACTAATTCATATGGGGTAAAATTTGTTGTTGAGTGAACTGTAGTATTATACGTGAGCATTGCAGTGAAAACATACCTTGGCCAATTATCTTGGTGTTCATTTATAAAGGACTTAAGATACTCCTTTAGGGTGGAGTGACTACGTTCAAGAGCACCCTGAGTTTGTGGGTGATAAGGACTGGACCAAAGTTGTTTAATTTTGAGAAAAGTGCACGTTTGTTTAAATAATTCAGCCGTGAAGTTTGTACCCTGGTCTGTTAAGATAGATTTCGGTATGCCGAATTGACAGATGAAGTGGATAAGGCACTCGGCAGATTCCTCAGCCGTGGCGTTGGGTAAGGGATATGCAGCTGAATATTTTGTAAGGTCATCCTGTAGTGTAAGTATAAATTTATATTTAGAAGGTCCGGCCTCCGGGAGAGGGCCAACGAGATCTAGCGCGACACGTTCAAAGGGTTGTGTAGATGTACTCGTAATCTGCATAGGAGCTCGGTTAACTTTACGCAGGGCTTTATTGGTTTGGCATAATTCACATTTACGGACATAATTTTCGACGTCACTGCGCATGTTTCGCCAGTAATATCGTTCTTGGATTCTATTTAACATTCTATTAGAACCTAGATGACCCGAGATAGGGATATCATGGTTCTCTTTTAAGATTTTATTTATTTCAGTCATCGTTGGATATATAATGGAATTTTTATAAATGTGGATAATTATGTTTGTATTGTGGAATAGGTACGTAATTATGTTATATATTTTTGTAAATGTATGTACATCAAAAGGATTGCGAAAATCAGTTATACTAAATTCTGTAACGTTGTTTGCAATAAATTCGGTTTTTAGATTAATTAAGCTTTTAAAGATATCTTCATAAGTATTCTTTTCATAATGGTATACTTTAACGAATAATAAATAATAATTTGTATTGTCCTTCTGAAATGTTACAAATGAGTGTAAGGTTCTTTCTTTAGATAGAAATTCTGTGGACTCCGATAAGTTACCAATAATATCTGCAACGTAATGATTTGATTCGTCGAGGTCAATAGAAGTAGGTATGACTACATGTTTAATTTTTGTTTTTAATAGACTTTCGTTATGTTCTTCAATTTTAGTATCAAATTTTATTAATTTATTATTTAAAGTTTTCATGCATTTAGAGTATGTGTCATCGTTGCTGACGTTACTATCGACAGATGGCGGAGTGGGAATATTAAAATCCTCCGGCAGTTCTAAATCTTCAGGGAGTACAAAGTCATCTGGTAAGTCAAGGTTGTCAGGTAAATCAAGGTTGTCAGGTAAATCAATAGTTTCAGGTAAGTTTTCAAGTCTATTAGAATCAGCTGTAGGATTTTGATCATTTTGTTCTTGTACAGGGTTAACTGGATATCTCGAGAGTGCATCTGCGTTTGAATTCATTTTACCCTTTTTATATTGAATTTCATAGTCGTATTCTTCTAATTTTAGACGCCAACGTACTAACCTCGATCCGGGGTCTTTGCAGTTAAAAAGCCAATTCAGAGGCTTATGATCTGTGATTACCGTAAACCGACGACCAAACAGATAGGGACGGAAGGTCTTTGTGCCGTAGACGATTGCTAAACATTCTTTTTCGGTAACACTATAATTACATTCTGCCTTATTTAATGTTCGGGATGCGTAAGCGATGGGTCTATCTTTACCTATATCGCCTTGTGAGAGAACGGCTGAGATGGCATAATTAGATGCATCACAAGTTAAAAGGAACGGTTTTGTAAAATCTGGATATATAAGAATCGGAGCTGTGACTAGTTTTTCTTTAAGTTGTTCAAAAGCATATTGTTGACTATTTGTCCAATTAAAAGGAACATCTTTCTTGAGGAGATTTGTTAATGATTTAGCATATTTTGAAAACTCTGGAATAAAACGACGATAGTAAGAAGCTAAGCCAAGGAAAGACTTGATATCTTTAGGACATTGCGCTACAGGGAACTGCATGACAGCTTTAATTTTATCAGGATTAGGTTTAACTCCTTTGTCACTAATTATGTGACCTAAGTATGCGACTTCTTTGCGAAGGAACTCGCATTTATCGGGTTGTAGTATGAGGTTAAAGTTTCTTAATCTTTCGAAAATTAGATGTAGTTTCTCGATATGGGAAGACAGGTCGTGAGAGTAGACAACGATATCATCTAGGTACACAAAACAATGTATACCCTATAACCCAGATAGGACAGTGTTCATTGTTCTCTGGAATGTTGCAGGAGCATTTTTAAGACCAAAGGGCATTCGATTAAATTCAAAATGACCTTGTGGTACACTAAATGCTGTTTTGGGTGCATCTTTAGGGTTCATATTTATTTGGTGAAACCCGGACGCTAAGTCTAGCGTCGAAAAATATTTACTTTGGCCTAATTGGTCTAATATTTCGCTAATTTGAGGGATAGGATAACTTTCTCCAATCGTTATATCATTAAGTTTTCTATAATCTATTACAATCCTCCATTTTCTTTGGCCAGATGAATCTAATTTCTTTGGTACAATCCAAATAGGTGATGACCATGGAGATTTTGAAGGTCGGATAATGTTTTGGCTTAACATTTTTGTTATTTGAGACTTTACTTCTTCTTTATGTACTTCCGGGAATCTATAAGATTTGACACTAATCGGTTGCGAAGTTGTTGTTTGAATTTCGTGTTGGACGACTTCTGTTGAAGTCAGTTCATCGTCTGGTAAATGGAATATATCGGCATATTGATTACAAATTTCTTTTAGGTTATCGATTTCTTCGGTATTTAAGTGTGATGTTTGAAGGAGTTGGAATAATTGTAAGCTTCTTTTAATACTATTAGTTCCTATTTGACCTTGTCTTCTGTGTCCTAATTCGGTATAATCAATTGGGGATAATGTGAATAATAAATTCGAATTTATATGTATAGGTTCATTTGATACATTAAGTACTGTTAGGTTAATTCTATTATTATTTTTTAATTTTACTATACAATTAGATACAAGCAATGAGTCCGAAATGTGTTGGTCAAATACTATCCCTTCTTTCATTTCAGGATTTTTAACAGAGCATTCAATTACTGTTTCTGTCCGAGGCATAATAGTATAGGAAGGTTCATTAAATGATAACTTAATATTGCTATCTTCTATTTCTAGGGACTTTGAGTCATAATTAATACTACAGGCATGTTGTATGAAAAAGTCATTGCCTATTATACCGTCATAAGGTAAGTTAATGCTATCAAAGACATGGAATTTATGTATTATTTGTAAGTCTTGAGAGAATTGTAGTTTTAAATTAAGGTAACCTAAACTTTTTATAGGACTATCATCTTTTGAGTCTATACCCTTTACCTTGACATCGGTATCGCATAGCTGTGTTGGATTGGTTAAGCAATCATTTTTTAAGATGCAAAGGGACGCTCCAGAGTCTACGAGAAAGGTAAGTGGATTTTTATTAGCAGATGTTTGGACTACGACGTAAGGTAAATACTTTCTTTTGGTATTAATTTCGTAAATTTGTTCAATTTCAGAATTTTTTTCACAAGGAAGGCCACGAGTTTGGGGCTGACTACCCTGTCCATGGGCCTGTGTAGAAGAAAGACCACGAGTTTGGGGCTGGCTACCCTGTCCATGGGCCTGTGTAGAAGAAAGACCACGAGTTTGGGGCTGAGTACCCTGTCCATGGGTCTTTTTGAAGGAATGACCGTGAGTTTGGGGCTGGTTACCCTGTCCATTGATCTTTTGGAAGGAATGACCGTGAGTTTGGGGCTGATTACCCTGTCCATTGGTCTTTTGGAAGGAATGACCGTGAGTTTGGGGCTGGTTACCCTGTCCATTGGTCCTTTTAAAGGAAAGACCGTGAGTTTGGGGCTGATTACCCTGTCCATTGGTCTTTTGGAAGGAATGACCGTGAGTTTGGGGCTGGTTACCCTGTCCATTGGTCCTTTTAAAGGAAAGACCGTGAGTTTGGGGCTGGTTACCCTGTCCATTGGTCCTTTTAAAGGAAAGACCGTGAGTTTGGGGCTGGTTACCCTGTCCATTGGTCTTTTTAAAGGAAAGACCGTGAGTTTGGGGCTGGTTACCCTGTCCATTGGTCTTTAATTTAGCGTGAGTATCGACTTTAGTAGGAAGAGACTGACCCGTGCGATACTTATACGGGGCAGTAATTAGTTTAAATTTTTATCCGTTTCATACTCACCTTCAATTTCGTCATTTTCTGCATAATTTATGCGGGGACCTGGTTTATAATCATTCGCTTTTGAAGTTGATTGGTAAGGTGTAAATGTTCTAGTAGGTCCATTCGAATATTTTTTGTTATTATATTCGCGGAGCCTACAATTATCTAAGGTATGACCGATTTTCCTACAATACCTGCAAAACGGCGCTTCTTTAGAAGGGGAAGGGGCATATTGATTTTTGGCATTATTAATATTATTATTTGATCGGGGTCTGTCATTAAAGTCATTTCTTTTAGGGATAGTTTCATTGGATTTTTGTTTGAAATTATTGCGGGAAGAGAACTGTTGGATTTTCTCCTCCGATATGGCACAGTTTATAGCATCATTTAGATTCTTAGGGTCTCTACACCTTACTAGGTTGGAAATGCGGGGATGTAAACCTAGTGTGAAAGTATGAAGGGCAAGGTCCTCCATAGCTGCTAACCTACCCGCTAGCTCCATTTTCTTAGAATTAGAAACCGTGACCTCAGTTAATAATTTCTGCAAGCAAGTTTCTACCCTAAGGGAGAACTGGCTAACAGTTTCTAGATTGCCTTGTCTACAGTCTTGTAATTCTGTGAGAAGGTGGGCGTAATGTTTACGCTCACCGAATTGGGTTTTAAGAAATTCTTTTAAAGATGCCCAGGAATCGAAGTCTTTTATGGAACAAGCTGTTTCAGCTTTACCCTCTAATTGACTAAGGATGTATTTTAGAATTAAATCTTCTTGTCGTAGAGATGCCAAGGAGATTGCGCTGTCGCAATTCCTTAAAAAGGCAGTAAGTTTATCGCGGTCACCGGTAAAAGGTTTTATAAATTTTAATATAGTATTTAATGGGATTTCTTCTTCTTCTACTCGAGTCTCTCTCAATTCCTTTTTGGAATCTGATTTCGACATTTTGAACAAAACAAACAACAAAAAAAAATGTAAAAAAAATATATATATATATATATATATATATATATATATGAAAAATAAAATTAAGAGTAGACGAAACCTGTAAATAGGAGTAGTATAGTATTCTAAGGTATTATAATACAAATGAAATCGATACGCTACGGATGCGATAATAGTTATGAGAAATAATTGATAAGAATGACTGCGTTGAATTATATTGAATTACAATTAGGTTTCAATTTAATAAATATTAACAAATTAAATTATAAGATGCCTTAATATTTCTATAAACATGTAAATTATGACTACACATATAAAAGGTTTTTTTTTTTTTTTTTTTTCACTGGAAATTGTTCACGATAATTACTGGATCAATAAAATGAAATAGTTTGACTCACAGGAATAGTTTCACACACTTCATCTTTGATTTAACTGGAACCTGGGTTTAACAACTGGACTCGGTGTCCGGATGCCGTCGGGATGTCACGTTGATTAGGTCGGTGCTGGATACAGAGCTGCGTCAGGCGTGTATGCCTCAACAGCTAGATACCGCTTACTGCACAATGGACTCTCTTCGTGATTCAGGATACCGGGATTTTTCCGGTTTAGAATGGTCAATGCTGTGACCTTGGGTTGAGTTCGGATCGGGAACTTGACACTGGATTATGACATTGGATTTAGACACTCACTCACTCACTTGCACGTTTTATTTTATTGGGATCCTTATTTATTAGGCACTATGGAATGTTTTCGGGATCCCACCGCTGCCACCAAATGTTATCATTGGAAAAATTAAAATCTTTTTAAAAAAGAATTTATTTATTAACACTAATTAATTTATAATATAATTAATGTAGGACAACTTAGACGTGAGAAATTCGGCAAGTGTTAATGGTTCCGCGATCAGATCCGAACTGAGCTTGAGCTTTACTATGGGATAAATCTATGGAGTTAAAGATGCTGATGAAGCACTTACTCATTATTAATCCCTACAGTACAGGGATGTAACAGTACGCACACGCGCACACACACGCACACGCACACATACACATTTTAAAATTAAGATAGAGAATAGTTTTCTCTTTTCAAAATATTCACGTAATGGGCCTGTTACTATATCATTTCTGCCAAATCTATACTAATCGATAAAACGTATAGTAATAGGGACCAACCCGGGCGGAGCGAGGATGAATCGCTAGTGTTAAATAAACTTATATTACATGAGATTTCAAAATTACTACCTCATATTGATCACATATTGTAATTTGTACCCACTTATATCCTGACAAGGCAGTGGTAGACCAGTGGTAACACGTTCGTTTGGGAAATCGAGTGAAACGAGTTCAAATCCCGGGTCTCTCACCTCTGATATTTTCATGTGCGAATCATTTCCAATATGATTACCATTTGTTTTAATGATGAAGGAAAACATCGTTAGGAAACCTGCACGTCTAAGAGAACCTAGCAAGTTTTTAAAAGACATGTGAAGTCAGCCAACCCGTACTTGGCCAGCGTGGTGGACTATTGCCCGATTCCCCTCGTACTGAACGGAGGCCCCTGCCCAGCAGTAAGATGTTAAAAAGGGCTGTATACAATATCCTGTCGATCTAGCGACTTGCCAACTTTAAACGTTTAAGAGCCGATCAACGCTATAGTGCTGATAATAATAGGCCTTTCTCCGGTTTGATATCGGTCTGGTAAAGTATTTTTATATTTTATATACACGAAACGACCCTGGAGTGTGATTCAACTGGAACTTAACTTTTACTGATAGTGTGAATGCACTGCACACATTGTTTCTTGTATAAAAATAATTTACCAGACCAATATTGGACCGAGAAAGAACCGTGATTGGTACTATAGTGTGGATCGGGCCTAAAACTAATTAACAGCCAGTTTTTTTTTTCGAATTCAAATAAAATGCTTATGACTCCGCACTTTTTGCGACACATTTTTTTTGAAAGAATAAATAACATATAGCACTCGTAATATAGCTTTCTATTAGTGAAAGAATTTCAGAATCGGAGCAGTTGTTTTAAGGTAATCTCTGAAATTACCTACTGAACTGAATATTCAAACTTATAAACCTTATCTATACATATAATAAAATTGTAACAAAGTCGAATCTGTACATTAAATATTTTTTGAAAAATCTTATTGAAAAAGACATTATTATCGATACAAAGGCCAAATCTATAGTTTTTAGATTTTTGTCTGTCTGTCTGTCTGTCTGTTACCGCATCACGGAAAACCACTGGAGGGATTTTGATGAAGTTTAGTATGATGATAGCTGGTTATCCGGGTGTAGTGGCTAGCATGTACGGCTGCACACCCGGAGGTCCTGGGTTCGAGTCCCGGGTCGGGCCAAGTTTAGTTATTGAGTCTTTCTGTATAAGTAAGCCTCAGTAACAGCCCGGAGTTGGGAAGTTGGCGGTGTTTCACCCCCGTGCCTCGGAGAGCACGTAAAGCCGTCGGTCCTGCGCCTTAACTCTCACTGGTCGTGTCGAGCAGTCGTCCCACCGGAATATGAGAGTGACAGGAATAGAGAGTGCACTTGTGTCTGCGCGTACACTTGTGCACTATAATATCTCCTGCGCAGTTGGCTAGTCTCAATGAGATTGGCCGCCGTGGCCGGAATCGGTCGGGAGAACATCATCATCATCATCCGGGTCAACATATAGGATACTTTTTACCGCGGGAGTTTACCTAATTCCCACGGGAAAACACTTTATAATACAATCCAAAAAATAATTGATCAGAATTACTTGAAACTAGGTATTAATGCTATTCAATAAAATTAAATAAATACGTGTTTTAGAATTTTTCGAAAGTTATCCTATAAGGGGGTAAAATAGAGGATGAAAGTTTCTATGAAACACCTTTTTAGAGATTTTTCGTAGTTTTAGCGCGAGCGAAGCCGCGGGTTATGCTAGTTTCTTTATAAGTGTTAATATGGATGGTTTCAAATTTACCGCCAAAAGCTCCGTACGATGATGTTTGATGATGACGCGAATCATGAAGTCAACTTAATGTGAAAAACTTTTGAGTTTGTAATTATTTATAATAAATAAATAATAAATTAATAGGTTGGGGCATTAACACAGCACCATCTAGTTCCATGGTAAGCTACGAGGCTTGTGTTATGGCCACTAGATAGTTGATACACTACACATATTATATAACTTTAAAACTATACGTATATATTATAAATATAAACACCCATGACTGGAGTACAAACATTCGTGCTCATCACATAATTTAATCATATTGATAAAGACAGAAAAAATAAGTTTTTTTTTAGTCACATATTACAATAATTTGTTTAGTCGCATAATTTTGAATATTATCACATAATTTAGGTTACCTGATTTATCTGAAGTGGTTTCTAAATTGTCGCAATTCTCGTTTATGGTTTGAGAAGCGCTTTCAGTCCCTTCTGTGAATTCGTCTTGTCGTTGTTTTGAAGGAGCGGTTCGAGTAATAGTACAAAATGGTAGACTTCTTTGTCGATCTGGATGACAATCAAATCTTGAAGGCAGGCATCCAGGTGTCATCAGTACTCTCTTAACGGAACCCGTTATTTTGTACTTTGTGTAATTTAACATATCGTACGGCAACTGCATTAAAAATATAATATTTTTATAACAACTATTAAGTACTAACTTAATCCAAATAGTGTTATTAGATTTTCGATTCGTAATTTTTTTTATAACAATTGCAATTTGTTTTTTTTTCAGAAAAAAAATGTCTAATAATCGCTCATAATTTTCTGACTTTTCTATTTTTCGCAGAACTTCTGACTAGACTAAAAATTGACACATAAAATATTGTAAATGAGATGAAATTTTCAAGTTTCAGAGTAAATACGCAAATAAATACTACGAAGACGACGTGTAAGTACAAAAATATGACGAAGTTTTAGGGCAGCATCTTCCCTTATTTCAAGTTTTAACCATTTTTACCCGACTGCGCGATGCAAAGGAGGGTAATGAGTTAATCAGCCTATGTATGTATGTATGTGGGTTTGTACTTTTGTGGAACTATTTAGATCAATTTTAATAAATGATACGCCGTTTGATTTGTCATGATGGTGCGAATGTCATAGAAAGCATAAAAATTTGGAAAAATTGAAAATAGCCGATTTTGGACGCCATAATGTGAAAAAAATAATTAAATTAAATCGACCGATCCGGGGGTATCGTTGAATAGTTATTTAAAAATTATTTTTAGGTTTCTTACATCATTTTTCATTTTAATAACAGTTTAGGATGTATAATGATTTAAAGTTTTTTTTTATTTTTTATTACCGTATTGCTAGTTTAAAAGTCAGTGATATAAACACTTTATACAGCGCAGTTTTAGACGTATTTGTACAACGAAACACCAATAATACACTTTTCTATTAATACAAAAATGCTTTTTTTTTAATGGATTAATACGAAAATATTTAATAATTATAAAAAGGGTTACATACTCTATGATTACAAACGCGAATTTCGTGTCTAAAAATTTACCGTTTATGACCTCGCACAAAGTTGACGTCACGCAGTAACGTCATTGGGCAAATTGTACTTGGCAGTTAATTCAAAACCACTGTAAATAATTTGGCTTTTATTCTTTCATAACGTAGAAATTGGTCATTTTTTTCATTCATTACAACTACATTTTTTTTAATGTTCCTTTCCAGTCTTAAAAACAGTTACACAATAACAAAGAAGAAAATTTGCGATATCTATCAGTGGTGTTACTTTATGTTCTTGATATCTTGTTGCGAATTGCGATATTATCTACTCTTTAATATTCTAGTAACCAGTGATACTATTATTTTTTATATTCATCATTAGGTCTTTGTTTATCTACCTGATTAAGAGTAACTTTGTAAAATCAAATAGCGCAAAAATTTAATATATAGGCGGGTTATAATAATGTTTACTTACATTGAAATGATCTTCACAGAAAAAAACAGTTGAATGGTCTCGTATACCGTCAGGATTTCTACGAGCGAGTTTTAACCACATTTGGCGCATTTTGGGATTTTTCGGTACACCTACAAATATTTTTTTTGGTGTTTTAATTGTACTACTTGTGCATCCTGGCACTAAGCACCATTTGTACATTTTTTTGGGGTAATATTAAATAATAACAAAAATATACTTTAACTTAACTGTGACAGTTGACACTTCATTGTTTATACTTCAATATGACGGCACTGACAAAGCTGCCATAAGGCAAGCAGACTACGTCAAATGACAACATCTGAATAACTTTAAAACAACGAAACATGAAAATAAAAATATATAAATATTACTTAACACTAATTACCAATTATTTAAAAATGTCTGTGTATGTCAATGTATTCGTTTTCCTTATTATTATTAAGTTAACAAGTACTTCTATAATTTATTAATAAGAAAGGGTTAATTAAGCAAGCTGGTAATTGACCATATTTCGTAATATTTAATTTATTGGCACATTATATCGTATCGAAGAAAATCTAAACACATACTTATTCGCACTTGCAATTTTAA
Organism: Brenthis daphne; assembly: GCA_947093115.1. Taxonomy (NCBI): domain Eukaryota; kingdom Metazoa; phylum Arthropoda; class Insecta; order Lepidoptera; family Nymphalidae; genus Brenthis; species Brenthis daphne. The sequence goes on from OX352473.1 coordinate 1,293,853, forward strand.
AGAATACCTACATATTAAAATTTCATAGGAGTACAAGCAAATTCGTGCATGGTGGCAACGCTGAATCACTGACGCCAATATAGCATTTCGGTGCCCTTTTTAAATTATACTTTTTTAATGTTACTTTTTGAAGTATAATACTTATAAGAATTAACAATAATAATATTTTTTTACGCTCTCAATGGGGAAGAATTTTGCCTTTTTCTCCAGCCAGATTTCATGATAACTATGATCCTCTTTATATTGTAACGCTATAACGTGGATGGATTTTATTTCGTTTTATTGAAAATTAAATTAAAAGGACAAATTGTGCAGTACCAGGATGCAAAGAAAATAAATATCATTTGTTCCCAAAAGACAAAAGGTCTAACTTTCAGGTACAAGACATTGCACAAGGAAGATACGAACTCAATAGGAGCAAAAAACAAAAGAGATATCATAATAAATTCCTTAACCTCAGACTGTATGTAAATAGATAATACATGTAGCGCCCTCCTTGCAAGAAATCTTCCCTATTCAATTCTTTAGTTTCGTCGTGTTTAGGAGTGCCGTTTGGGCACAATTTACTTCGCCAATGTCGCGTAGAATGGAGAAGACACATTTTAAAATATATAATGATCGGTAAAAAATTTCTATATTAAGAATTTTATTTCTATAAACATAATTCTGTTATTTATCTATGAAAATGACACAATGACAGTTTCTGTCAACTGTCACTTGTAATTTAGGATTTTTGATCGTGTGTCGTTTCCATGTGATTTTATTTGAGTATAAATAATTTAGAATGACTATAGTTCAGAAAAAGAAACGTGTGTCCAAAAAAAACAAAGCAGCATGGCGCAAGCATTGTGATATTGCTGATGTGGAAGAATACCTTGAAGATCAGCGATTAGAGGAAAGACTAGGGTAAGGTTATGTTTTAAAAAATGTTATAATTTGGATTTTTATCAATTCAATACTTTGCAGAATTTCGTAAAATGTTAGTTAACAATTTAATAATTGCTGGCAAATACTTCGATATTCAAAAAAATATGATGAATAAAAATAATTCATAAGTTGTCCAATATTGTACACATTTTATAAAAATTGTCAATTCTTACGTAATAAAATTAATTATAATACTATAATCTTAAATTATAATATCACGTTTACTTTTTCATTTCAGTAAATTTGACTCAAAACCAGATTCAGAACTCTTCGTATTAGACACACATGGTAATGATACACCAGAAGAAAAATCTGATATAAAGCCAGATGTAAAACTTTTGTCAGCCAAACTTAGAAAAAGAGCGAAATTATCAGAGACACCTAAGTGTTTTGAAGTGTTATTACCAACTTCTAAGGTATGTAGCACAATAAAAAAATTAGCTTTATGATATTACTAGCTGCCTTGCGGTTTCATCCCCGTTAAATTTGTTTGAATAGAAACATCAGTTGCACATTAATGTATAAATATGTGAAACCAGCCCAATTTGTTGACATTTATGATTACTGCTCCGCTCCATTGGGTAGTAGCACAATGATATATAGCCTATAGCCTTCCTCAATAAACGGGCTATCTAATGCAGAAACATTGTTTCAAATTGGATTAGTAGTTCCAGAGATTAGTGCGTTTTTTACAATAAAATGTTATAATAAACATCATTTTTAAAGAAATTATATTACAGGTACAAGATCCAAATGCTAAAAGAAATCATGTGAAACCTGTTGGTTCAAAACCTACAGACTTGTCTAAACTTACAAAACAGCGGCAACTTGTCAAAGGTGTTTTAGAAAGAAAAATAGAACACACAAAGAAGAATAAGAGGCTTGTTGCAGCAAAACGGAAAAAGTCAAAGACAATAAGGCAGACCTTTGATAAGAATATTTGGGGAGAAGACGGTATTATTATTTATTATTTTATAAGCATTATGTATTATAATATGATTTCATTTATTATTTTAAATAATATTAATTTTAATATTCAATGCATCAATAGATTAATGTAATTTTTTGATATGATTAAATAATCATAGTTAATGGACTTGAAAAGGACCACATTAATCCCATTAGAGTAAGACAAGTATTTCTCTTTATAGCCTTAGAGACATAAGACATTTATATGATAAAAATATATAATCCTTGGTAATTTCAGTGCTTGAAGCTAAAGGTATACCGGAGACACTTTGTGATGAATTCATATCTCCAGAAGCCCAGTTGCATAATGTACCAACCACTAAAAGATTAAGAACCAAGCCACCTCTACCGAAAACTTTAGTAACAAGAAAAGCTGTGGAAGTGCCGCATCCCGGAGTCAGTTATAATCCATCATTCCAGGTACTCATTTATTGAATCTTATCCTACAATAAACCAGCTTGTGCCAATACCTACTGCCACAAGTGCTCTTCTGTTAAGGTTTTATTAAAACGAAATGTATCAATTAACTTGAGGAGACCATAAATATCTATATTAAAATAAAAAACCATGAACCAAAAGTTCTCATATTATAAGTAAACTAGCCTAAGATCCCAAGGCCACAAGACATTACTTATTTTTGGAGTAACAAAATGTGTGAGATAGAGTAATAAAAAGATGTCTATGCAATTTTTCTACCTTGTACTTATGATTTATTCCAGGTAGTTTGTGTCCAAAATCCTAGGAATATGACACTAACCTGTAAACTGGCCATTGGCCCAAGCTAACAGGAGGTACACATACATTCACAGTGCACACTAACATTACTCTATCCCACTCATTTCTTACTTGGAAAATAAGTAACGTCTGGTGACCCTGGGATATTAATCTACACATGACAGAAGTGACCAGATAGACAAAAGACATGATATGTTAGATAATATTATATTTACAAAATTTTTTTTAGCTTATAATCATTAAGCTTTGGATTTTTTCCCATATGATACTTGACAATGATGACATGACAATATAGAAACAATAGATTTTGGCCAACTGAAATGTTGCATTCTGAGTGCACATATAATATTAAATATTGACAGTTATATTTTAAATTAAATTTTGTATGGTGTATTGAGTATATATTTTCCTATATTATTAAAATAGTACACATTATTTGATGTAATAAATAAGCAATATTTTAGTAAAATAAAAAATGTATTAAAACATTAATCTATCTTCTATATATATATAAAATCGATATGTGTATGTATGTTTCCTATGAACACCGAAACTGCTGGCATGATTTTGATGAAATTTTTAGGCAATCTTCAAATTAGCCCTGTGAGTCATCCAAATTTGGTAGCGTTCGAAAGTTTGAACGCGGGCAAAGCCGTGGGAAGTGCTAGTATATTATAAATATTTACTTACTATTTATAGGAGCATCAAGAGCTACTACAAGAAGTAGTACAGCATGAGGAGAAAATGATGAAGCGTGAGGCGCACTTGCAGAGAGTCACTACTGGAATGTTCAAAAAAGTCACTCCACAAGAGAAAGAAGTGAGTATTTATAATTTTAAATAAAACTATCTTTTCTTATTATTTCGCGGATTTATTTTGATTTATGGTTCCCGACGTCTCGAATACTTTACAGCGATCATGGTCACGGGAGAGACTAAGGTTTTAGATGTTTCAAAGGCGTTGTCTGAAATAAGTATATGCAAATAAATCCGAAAAGATAGTTTTATTTAAAATGTCAAATATTCCCGTAATTCTAAGAAAGTATTTAGATTTATAATTTTTTTTATTTATTTTTATTTATAATATTAAAAGTATTTTACGCTTTATGAAACTATTTTTTTAAACTTGTTAATATTTTTACATGTGGCTAATGCATCAATTTTTTTTAAATAAAAAAAATAATGATCCATGTAAAACATAAAATAAAACCCGCACATAAAATTAGTATATAAGTATGATATTTTATCAATTGAATATGTCATTTTAGAACCAATGGCGTGAAGAGATGAGTGCAGGTTTGCCTCAACCACACAACCCAGCAACTGATCCTGATGCAGAAGAACCTTCGGACAACGAGTACAGAGCAATCAACCCGCCCGTCCAGAACAAGAAGAAGGATCACAAAGCTCGCAGAAAGCAAAGAGAGCAGATTGTAGAGAAGGAACGGTTGAAACGGGCAAAGATTGATAAGAAAAAAATCACTGATATTTATAGGTTAGTTTTATTAATTCCATTAATGTTATAAATGTGAAAGTTTCGATGTATGTTTGTTACTCGATTACTCTAGAATGTCTGAACGGATGTTGATAAAGTTTAGCACAGAGATAGATTATACTCTGGAATAACACAGATTACTCTTTTTATCCTGGAAAAATGTATGGTTACCATGGGATAGATTTCATTTTGTCATTAGGAACGAATCATAGTTGCTAACGTATTATATATTTTTTCTGTAGAAATAATTTCAAAATGCAATAGTATGTTATCAATTTCTTGTTCCTTGTCTATTTCTTCAGTAGGCACTGCACCCTGGGCATAGTTGTAGGAGTGCCATAGAGTATTATAATATTAAAACATGGCACCTGCAAATTACAAAATGCATTCAGCCCTGTTTTAACGTCCCACTGTCTGGGCACGACGGACTTCCTTTCAGTACGAGGGAATTACAAAATGAAGGAAATAAAAAAACATTTTTGGTATTGTAATTATATCATATGTACGTTACTATTATAGCTTTAATATTATAATTTCTAATCCATTCAACATATTATTTTCAGGCTTCGCAAGATCCAAGCGTCCCTAACAAAGAAAGAGTCCCGGGACGCAGAGCTGCGTACAAAGAGGACGACCAAGCGCAGTGAGATGGAAGAGAAAGCTCTCCCCGCATTGAATGCAAACAAGCCACCAACGAAGGAGCCCGAGTTTGTTGACCCCAAACAGCTGACTGGGGACTTGAGGAGTTTAGCGGCAAATGGTGAATGTTTATACATATATCTAGTAAAACTAATACTAAACGACTGATTGACAGCACACAGTTTTAACGGCTCATTCTAAAAGCATGTTTTATACAAGAGTTCCTTATATAACAGAATCTTTTATTACTATTTAACTTTTTTTTAAAGTATTTTTCAAATCGAAGGATACCCACAGTTTAAAAAACACGATTGAAAATTTAAAATTTAAAATTCTCGATAAAAACATTTTAAACAGTTTTTAATATTTTATTTTTTGTAAAGGTCATCCAAAAACCAACACTTTGAAAAAAAAAGCTTAATGTCGACCATTATTAAAAAAGTTATGAGCAAAAAGACCAAAAAAAAAGAGCGGTCTTGAAGCAGTGATAAAAAAATGTCTAAATTTACCAGGAAGCCTCTTTTGAAGGGTACTAAAAAATGCCAAAAATTAGGAAAATCAAACGTAAAATTTTTTTAAAACCGTCATTTTTGGCGTGAAGTGCCCCATATATAACATATAATATGTATTATATAAATATTATATAGTCCCCGTAATACATTATCAAATTACAGAAAGGTATTGTAGGATATTCCTGAATGAAGAGTATTAGCAATTAATGATTTTAATGTAAAAAACAGATGATTTTTTTTTATTTTTTATTAAATTATTAATTTACACTTCTCTATGTAGCCAATCTTCTCCGAGACCGGTTCGAGTCCCTCCAGCGCCGAGGAGCGCTCGCAGCCTCCAAGATCATGATGAAGAAGAAGAGGAAGCTGAAGAGCTACTTCAAGGCCGGCCACAAGGTCACAGACCAAGACGTGCAGAAGTTCATGAAGAAATCCTCCGCTAAAAAGGTCAAGGTTAAGGCTTAAAGGTGAATGGTATCTTGAAAGGAACCAATAAATGTATAAATAAATGGTTGTTTTTTTTTCTTCGCAATATTAGTTCACTGACTTTATAAAAGGCGAACGAAAGCAGATTGGAAGCAGTAAATAATTTTTAATTTTATATTGTTTGTATGTTTCTCAATATTTAATCAAATTTACAAATTCTCTTTTTTAAGTTTATCACTTCTTATGTTTGAAAATCAAAATTAAAATCTTATGTTAAGTAGAATATTAATTATTTATCTTAATTAAGTCCAATAAAGAAAACATCGGATTTAAATATTAATTAAAAAAAATGAAAAGGCACATTTTAAAGCAAGTAAAATATGGGACTCATCATAAAGAATCAAATTTAACTCTCTCTAAGTATATTTCAATTTTTTTAGGAATTCTGACTTGGTCAGTTTTTTTTAAGTCAAAAGAAAATTTGCTATAGTTAACCCGGATAACCAGCTATCATCATACCAAATTTCATAAAAATCTGTTCAGTGATTTTCTCTTCCTGCATTCCCAGACAGACAGATGAAAATTGAAAAAAATATAGATTCGGCCTTTGTATCGATAATAATGACTATTTCAATATGATTTTCCAAAAAATATTTAATGGGTAGATTTGAATCAGAATTTTATTATATGTATAGATACATATATGTAGATATCGGTAAAAAGGTTCTGATTCAAGCCATAGAAATGTATAAAATAATATAAAAATTGTGAATTTTATGAAAAAATTTATTATATAAAAATATCTTCAATTACATCTTAGTTAACCCTTAATATAATACAACTCGATTGGCAATGTCGAAGCTAAAGTACTGTAGGTAACTCTATCCCAAGTAGTCTAAACCTATAATCTAATTAGAATACTAAGCGGCAAGTTATAATTAAAAAATATAAAACAATAAATTATGTGTATAAAACATTTTTGATCAGAGCTTATCAAACATTAAGATGGAGGCCTAATCGTATGTGGTATCTACAAATCACATTTTATAGTCTTTATACCTAGGGTTCGTTTGAACGTTGAGCATTTTAGAAGTTAATTTTTACTGATTTTAACTATAATGATAATTTAACGTATTTGGTCTTACTTCGAGTCTGAAGGCATTTGCTATCTAATATTTTATTGACCAGTTTAAAGGAGGTTCTTAATGTTTGGTTATTGGTTTTTTTGTGCGTCTGTTACATAATTTCTTCGCCAATTGATAGTGAAACCTCCTTTTGTCCAAGTGACAATATTTTTTTTTAATTACTAGGTTACCTGTGGTCTTAAATAAATTTAAAAAATATTTTCACCGATGCTTTCTAAATTGGGTTTCCTTTGTAACTTAAAAAGTAATTATTTGTCAAAACAAGACCGAAAATAAATATATTCTGACTCAAAGTTTGGAGAATTACCTCTAAATTACCTTATCATTAAAATACTTTCATGAATAATTTTATTAACTAATTATAACGAAATGAGTCTTAACTTTAATAGTCTTATTTGAGAAATAACGAACCCTAATTATAAATAAATTTACATTAATTTTTTAACCCCATCTTGCTGCGATTGTGTACAGAGATCGTAGTAACTCTAACGCCCGAGTGTCTGATTGGACTTTTAATTCGCCTTGAGGAGCAACTCTCGCTTCGGCGATTGGTCGGTCGGGGATTGTTGTCCCGAATTGCTCGACTTCAGTTGTCTTAGCTACATACTTCCTTCCACCTCTACGTTTTGGAGTACTTCTTGACGTACTAGTTGTTGTGTACTGCGTAGTCTCCTCAGTCTTAAGACTCTCTGTTGTTGTGGGGCTTGATAAAGCATTTATTTCTTCAGCTTCTATATTCAAATTCTTGCTTCGTCGATTTATATCTGGTATTCTGTCCAGACGACGTTGGAATTCTGTCGTTTTCACATATTCTACATCAGAAACTGTTGACGGAGCTTCTGTTAGATCCTCCTCTTTGGCGATTTCGTCCATATCTTTTTGAGAAACTGCCATCAGTGCTTCAAGTAAAGCCTTTTTGGACGCTTCAGCAGTAGAATTATGATCATCGTCACAAGTCTGTACTAATAATAAAATTAATCGCTTAACGGTTTTTGATTTCGTCTTTTTCATAACGTTCATTAGTTTTTGTGTAGTAGTGGCGTTCATTCCTCCCATTATTTCTTTAGCTTTTTCTACTATAGTATCAGTTACTGTTGACAAATCTTGTGCGGGCTCAGTGGATGTAGTAGAGTCTCTGAGAAATTTACCATATCGCTCGTTTTGCTTATCACTTGTGATAATTTCTACATTTACAGTTGATGAGACAACAGGCTCATTGGTTGTTAAAAATGTAGTAGGAGTAGGGGTAGTTGCAGTATCGAGTGCCCAGGAATTGGTTTGTTGAGCAATTTCTGATACTCCTTGTTCAGGACCTGTAGGGCTGAGTCCATCATTTAAAGTAATTGGATCAAGAATAGTGCTTTGCCAATTTCCGAACGTAGTTTGCCATTGGAAGTCGTTTGTCGATTTTTCACTATCCGGAGATGTAAATATATTGCTTACTAAAGGACTTGCTGTTGTTAAAGTTTCAGTTTGTTCACGAAGAGTAGTAGTTGCCTGAGTAGTGGTTTGTGCTGTAGTGGGATCTGCAGTTGATTGTGTTGGTGCTTCCAAATTTTCTGACGGTTTTCTTATATTTTTTTTATCCTCTTGTTTTAGTTGTTTACCTTGACGTAAACTGTTTGATTGAGGTGACACGAAAGATTGGCTGTGAGCACGTTGCAATTCTTCTTCATTTTCGAATTCAATACTATCTGTTTCAGTATTATATGCGGGTGTTGTGGTTGGAAAAAAGTTTGGAAATTTGATTTTCTTGCTTTCAAATAGTTGATGTGAATTAGTTATAGGGGATAAGGTAGACTCTATAACATCCAGGCCAAATGCTGTAGGCACAGTTGTTACATCTGATACATCATTAAAAGGCGTCACATCTGAAGAACTTATAGTTTTACCATAAGATGGAAAAACACTGTCTCTTATACTTCCGTGCCTAAATGTCGTAATTTTCTCAGTAGTAGATGCACCTTCGCTATTAGTATTTGTTGCTAGCGTATTTACATTTACGGCTGCAGCTTTTGTGTATGGGAATAAAGTAGAATAAACATCCCTCGACGTAGAAGCAGTAGTGTAAGACGCAGAAATCCTGCCACAACATCTAAATGGACTTCTGGGAGTTGTTGGTCTTACCGAAAAATAGGTTGAAGGCAATTCGGTAGTTGGTTTAACTGTAGTACTTAATTCTTCTACTGTTGTGGGATAATCATTAATAATATTTAAAGCTTTACCTCCTCTTAGAGAATTTTGAGTTTCCCTTATTTTGTGATCATCAGAGAAACCCAACAATTCATCGTCTTCTTCGTTGACCATTGTTGTTGGTTCAGTATTAGATGGCTCTTCAGTGGTAGTAAAAACTTCTGCAAATGACGGATGTGTCGGTCTTATGTCTGAAAGTACTTTCCTAAACTGTACTGGATCTTGAAGATAAGCAGAAAGTGCATGCGTAAATACTTGGGCAAGTTCTCTTATTTGTGGGGATGTAGCTAATGGTCCTTGACTCATTTGGATAGATAAATCTTCTGCAAGTTCGTTGTATGTGCCATTAGGATCAAGTTTAATATCCTCTAATAATTCCGCATTATCTTTACCATGTCCAAAAAGGTTGCCATACTTAGTTATTGTTTGATGACTGAATAAAGCTGGCAAACTATGATCCAGTGATTCATATTCATCAATACTAGGTGTAGTAGTTTCGTCATCCTCTGGGTTCGAGGTAGTAGATAAATTATCTAAAGCAGTGGCATAGTAAATGGCTAAAGAATGTAATGTTTTAGGGGTTAACGATGGAGGTACGGCTAATCTCTGTCTTTGTTTGACTCCGAAATCTTTTTCTGTTGTGGCAGTAGTAGGTTCCTCGGTATCTGATGTCTCGAGATTTAATTTTCTCATAAGTCTATCTCGACGATTTTGATAAGATTCTTCAGTTGTTGGTTCATTTTGGTTTAAGATAGAATATACTTCACCAGCAGTGGATGCAGTTTTGATAGGTTTATCGTCCCCTGTAGTATCTGGAATCTTAGTAACAGATTCGAAAGTATCTTTAGGATCGGCCGTTACTCCTTTTTCTGGATTAGGTTGACTTTCGAATTTATCGCTTCGGGCCGTAGCTGCAACTAATTTATCAGTAGTGGTTGATAATGTCTTATTTTTCTCTTTTTCAAGAAAATCTCTTAGCAATGATATTCCTGGCCTTGTGTAAGGCTCTCGTCTTTCATTGACTGTGCTCGCATAACTTTTAGTATATGGGACTAATGTTTGTCGTTTTGTTGTCGCTTCTTGTAAGTATTGTGTTGTTTGTTTTGTGTGAATATCATACAATGTTGTTAATGATGGGTTATTGGTTTTAATCTGTGAAGATGAATTGGGAGTATATACTGGAAATGGTCTAAAATTTTTGCTATTGTATTCTTGTAAGAATTGTCTATTTTGATTTTGTGCAAAAGAAGCTGTTTCGGCTGCTACCTGCATTTCTCTAAGACTATTATGATCATAAACAGGGACAGCAGTTCTATAAGTAGAGCTGTCAAAAACTGGTAATGTTGTTTTTGCAGGACCGTTTCCAAAATTATTGGAAATGAGTTGCGCTAGATTTTTTCTTCTATTTTCGAATGCAGCGACAGTCTGAGCTCTTTGAGTTGGATTTACTTCAAATAGAGCTTGGTAATTTCTTGCTGTTGGTTTCCCATTAGGTGCATTTGATGAGGGATTATCACTTTGCAGCTTCTGTTTGTGTCTTAAGAATCTTTCAGTAGTGGTCGGTACGTTTACTGGAGCTCTTCTAGATTCTGCCCGAACATTAGTATCAGCACCAATTTGTTGGAGATCTGGATTTCTCACAACGTTATGGTTGCCTCTTTGCGACTTCTTTTGTTCGTTCGAATAATACTCAACGCTGGACTCGTAAAGAGCTGGAGCTGATGCGCAGTCCACCTTGAACCACCAATCACAGATAAGATGCGACTGGCTGAAGATGGTGCCATTTGGACATAAGAAGGAGATCTTGCGAGAAGTGTCACAGATATGGAACACCTGAAAATAAACAAATGTTTTTTTTAATTATTGAATGGAATTGATCGTGCTATAATCAAGTATGTTTAATTATTTATGTTATTGACATGTATCTTAATCTAAACTTGTATGTATACCTTTGTTTTAGTAAAACTGGTTACAAGTTTTTAAGTAGGTATATTCAAGTATTTCTTCAATTAAAAAAGACACCCAGACACAATCACAATATTAATTATTTATTGTTACCTGGCAATCTGTCTCCAGGTCAGCATAGTATCCAGTGGGCACGTTCTTGCAATTAAAACCAGTGCTAGGGATATTGGGCAGTGCCGGGAAGTCTACACCCGCTCTGCCAATCACACCTGAAAGGAGGAAAAACAAACACATATTTAAATACTAGCTATGCCCCGCGGTTTTACCGTGTTAAATTTTGATTATAAACGTCAGTTTTAGAATAATGTATGGAAGTTTGCCTGATTTGTTGATATTTCTGATTACTGCTCCGCTTGGGTAGTAGCATGGTGATATATAGCCTATGCCTTCATCAATAAACGGAATAACTATTGCAAAAAAAAATTCAAATCGGATTAGTAATTCCTGAAATTAGCGCGTTCAAACAAACAATCAAACTGCCTTTTTATAATATTAAGTATAGATTTATTGAATTTTACAGTAATAATGCCTTCTAAAGACAACGGATGTTAGGATAGACCATCCTATAAAAGTAAATTTACCAGAAGAAAAAGAAGTCACATGGTTATTGTATTATGAAATGTTGTTATTTATCCTATTATTTTCGAGCTATTTTAAATAAATTGGTTGTGACATTATTTTGGTTGCTTAGTAGGTTATTGCTTAGTAAACTTCCCCTTAGACGAACTTAGATTTTAACTAGCGATTTAGCCTCGCTCCGCTCGGGTTCGTCCCTCCTCACGTTTTATCGTTTACATTTCTCAGAGATGAGATATTTTCCCGTAGTAAAGAGTATCCTATATGTTGACCCGGACAACCAGCTATCATCATACCAAATTTTATCAAAATCCCTCCAGTGGTATTTCCGTGATATGGTAACAGACAGACAAAAAATCTAAAAACTATAGATTCGGCCTCTGTATCGATAATAATGTTTATTTCAATAACATTTACCAAAAAATATTCAATGTACAGATTTGGCTCAGTTATAATTTTATTATATATATATATATATATATATATATATATATATATATATATATATATATATATATATATATATATATATATATATATAGATGTGCATCTTTCGATTCATATACATACAATATTCATTTATTAACAATAGTAAAGGATATGTAGACGAATAGTAATAGCATTATACTAATGATACAATAGAAAAGCCGCTATTGTGTTTGAATCGTTCAACGACATAGGCTAGTTCCTGTTCCTGAACTTTCGAGTGAAAGTAAGGACTCAAGTATGCACGTTCACACACTAATAGCTAAATGTTAGAATATTTTTGACCGCCTTCAACAAAGAGTAGTTAGGTGCTCAATTTTGGTGTATGTGTCTGTATGTTAAGAAATAACTCTGTTAATTATATTTAATTTTTTACGATAAACGCTTCAATTGATTCCAAATAAATTTTAAGAATAAAAATACAGTCTTTATGGTGGGAATTATTACACTTAACATGATTTTGAAGTTAATTTACTTTTAGTTAGATATAATATTTAATGTATATATATTATTTTCAAAAAGATTTTACGGGTTTAGAGTATTTCCTTTTGATCTGCTAACGATTGAAATTTCAATTTATTTAGGGCTCAGGCATAAATATCGTATAACTAGGGACCATTGTAGCTAGTTTTAAATTACAGACCAATTCCAATTTGATATGAAATATGTAGTTACATACCAAGATGTTCAACAATGTCTAGATCAGGCTGGTTATCAGCAGGTATCAGTCTCTTGACGAGGGCCTTTCCTTCAGTGTAGTCTTCGAACCCAGCTGCACCCATCGCTTGAGCGATTGCTGTAAGCGATTCCGCACTTGGTTCTGGTAGGTAAATGTCTGGGGTATCCTGGAAAATATGTTAAATATCAAGATTTTCTATTTTTTCTTTGAAAATCTAGTGTCTATATTATAAACTTAGTCTATTCATCTTCAAGACATATTTGTGTATGGCTAATAAAATTTATAAGTTATTGAAAAATGAATATAGTTATAAGGAAAGTAAAAATACACGTTTTTTTGGTCAACTGTGCACTAAATTTCCTATCCAATTTTTTTATAAGGTTTAGGATCACTTACTGAGTATAAGATCACAAAATGCTGACAGATTCCGATGGAGCTTCAGCCGCCATCTTTAAAAAACGTTTTTGGCCGATATCTCGGAAACTATGCACTTTAGGGCAAAAGTCATTCAGATAATTTTTGTAGAAAATAAAATCTCGCATCTTTTGTTTCCTGCAATTTTTTTTTGTAAAACTTACCATTTACGATTTTTAGCACATTTAATGAAACAGTTTTTCTATCTCGGCCGATAACTCTTAAAATATTGGTTTAATAAATAAAATGTGTCTCCGAGATATCGGCCAAAAACATTTTTTCAAGATGGCGCCTGAATCTCCATCGGAATCTGTCAGCATTTTCTGATTTTATACAAATTGTATCAGAAATTTAGTGCAAAGTAAAATTCTATTTTTACTGGCCTATATCACGTTGTCGTCTTTACTGTCTAATGAAGGCTTGGTGTGACTACTATAGAAGAAAATAAGAAATATAACATAATACATACTTTTCTCCGTTGCGAACGCCGAGCCGCGTCACAGATTTGTAGGGCATCTGAAATGAGCAATTATTGATTTAAATAAAACTTATTAATCTTTTGAGATTTTATTTGCAAATTTAATTTTGGTTCTCGTTTCATGAGCTTAATTATGCGTACATCATTAAGCATACGTCATCTCGTGCAATGTCCTTAGCCGCGTCCCCCTTTACTATAATTGAACACTTTTATCGTTCCATGGGCAATGCGAGGAAAATCAGGCCGTAATCCATCATGCTTGCCAAATGCGGGCTGCACTTAGCGGAATAACCATATCTTTCAAGAACTTGTTAGATTTTTTCAAACATACAGGTTTTCTCACGATGTTTTTTTTACCAAAAATCATGTTGAAAAATAATTTACACATGAAAATCTTAGAGATGAGAGATTCCCGGAGTTTGAACCCGCTTCCCTAAGTTTTTAATCGAGCGGGTTATCAATTGGCTACCATTGCCCAACTTTAAAACCGTCTAATATCCCACGAGTATCTTTTGTTACTTGGCGATAAGCAGTATCTCTGTGTAAAATCGATTCGTTGCTGCGTGAAAGGAGGACGCACAAACAAACACAATATTGAATCTGTAAGATTAGTAAAGACTCCATGTATGATATTGATCCTACTTCTCGCAAAACAATTACACCTCCGATAATATTATAATACCAGTTATCACCATATTCAATTTCATCAAAATCCCTCCAGTGGTTTTTCTGTGATGCGGTAACAGACAAACAGACAGACAAAAATTCTAAAAACTAGATTCGGCCTTTGTATCAATAATAATATTTATTTCAATAAGATTTTCCCAAAAAATATTTAATGTACAGATTTGGCTTCATTACAATTTTATTATATGTATAGATAATGCATCAATACAAACGACGGATAAATATAAAACACTATACAAAATACAAAGACCATTCAGAGCTTTCTTAAATGAACTAATCTGTCTAAGCCTCTGAGGCTTTCTAATCAACGGCTTAAGTATGTGGTGTTAGAAATGTATTCGTACCTTATTTTGCTTATAGACTAATTAGTATTGATTATTATGTATATATTCAATGCATTGAGCTTATAAAATCCTACATAATTTTTGTACAAATGGTTTGTATGACTACTGATATCTCAATAATAATAAGCTTTCACAGACAGAAACGCTTGATTCTTTAACGGTTTCGCTTTAAATACATTTTTTATTATGAAACCCTAAAAAACTGATATTTTCTTTTGAAGTCTAAACAAAATGTAACATTCGCTATTGTCAAATTAAAAAAAAACTTAAAAAAAACCGACTTCCAGGCACCTAAATGGTAAAAATAACTAAACGGGGGTTTTCATTTAGAATAGATACCTAATCAGATATTTTCGAAGTCTGTGCCGGATGGAACCACCTGGGAAGTATACCCGTCGAAATAAAAAAAAATCCAAATCGGTTCAGGCGTCTTCGAGTAATCGGTGAACATACATAAAAAAAGATTCCGACGAATTGAGAACCTCCACCTTTTTGGAAGTCGGTTAAAAAAATCTGCACAGGCTCTTACCTATACAGAGAATATTTATCTTGAAAAAGAAAAAAATATTTTATTTTATATTGTAGTAGATATATAAAAGTAAAATAAAAAAAACGAGTGATATTTATAGTCACAGTGCAGACGACTGTCACATCGCACTCTGGTGGTCAGGGGTTCCATTCCCAATAAGAACATTAAAACATATTTACGACAGTTATTTTTGTTGTAGTCTTCACAAGACAAAATAATTTTTATAAGTACGGACAGAATCGTGATGAGAGTTAGTGTTTCGTAAAGCTTTCTTATTCTATGTCTTAGTGAGTCAGCGAGCTTTCACTAACTTCCGATACTAACACACTTGTTATCCTTATTCACGTTTATATGTAGGTGTTTCATGTTAAGTGACTAGTAAGAAAGAGACGAGAATTGGCGACTAAACATAAGGTCGTGCATTCAATTCCGTTTAAAGCAAATAATTATATTATCTTTGCCATTTTCATCTAAAGCTGATCTTGGACAAGGAAACTTGTACAAGCATGTGTTAATACAAATATAATATAGTAAAGTTTCTAATATTACTTGTAGAGGCTATAAGAAAAATTCATAGAATCTTTATGTGTTTATAAAATATTTACAAATTTATTTCACACTAGCATTGCCCGCGGCTCCGCACGCGTTCAGATGACCAAAAACCAAATTCTTAGGTTTTACATATTAGTATATATACTGTTACATTGCAGTTTTTGTATTTTTTCTCAGAAATGAGATATTTTCCCGCGGTAAAAAGTATCCTATATGTTGACCCAAATAACCAGCTATCACCATACCAAATTTCATCAAAACCCCTCCAGTGGTTTTTCTGTGATACGGTAACAGACAGACAGACAGACAAAAATTCTAAAAACTATAGATTCGGCCTCTGTATCGATAATAATGTTTATTTCAATAAGATTTTCCAAAAAATATTCAATGTACATATTCGACTTAGAATTTTATTATATGTATAGAAAAAGTTACAATAATGTTCAAGACAGTTCAGCTAATCTTTTATTTATATTTATACTATATATAGATATGTATCGAAAAAATATTATCATTAAATAACACAGTAATTTTTGTATAAGATATTTTAACGCAATGAATTGTTTTAACATACTTTACTGTATTATTTCTACGTTACCGATTGATTTATGGCCATACATATTATTGAACAGCTTACTTTCTTTGATATTTTTTCTATGAAATTGTTAACAAATATTCTGTTCAATTTCAATAATTAAAATACATTGTACGTAGTCTTGGATTCGATACCCGCAAGAAGTACCAATGAATAACACTCTGACAAAGCAAGTCAAACAAAATAAACATCTATACATGGTTATACTTGAATATATATCTATACATATAATAAAATTGTAACTAAGTCGAACCTGTACATTAAATATTTTTTTGAAAATCTAATATATATATATATATATATATATATATATATATATATAATATAATATTTCATCAGAATGAATGTTTGTGGGAGCCCTAGTGTTCATCTCCACTTTAATAAAATCTAATGACTATTGGGCAGCCATTAAAGTCCTAATGAGTACTATTACATAAATTGTGTGTCAGACCTAAATGCCATATACCTACACATACTATGGCTATAAAGTTGGCTAACGTGACAATAGTCTGCTTTTATTAAAAATTGCGAAACTGGCTATATCGTGTGCCATCTGTGGTTGATTTGCATGAGTATATATATTGTTCATATTAAAATGAATGAATTGGTACAGGCGTATGTGGTCGTGGGTTCTTTTTTTTTTATTAAAAATAGGCTCACTCTTGACCTTCATCTTAGCTTAAATGTATAGATAAGGTCTATGATGTACCGAGTTTGCCCAGGAGAAGCCTGTTGACACGCACCTTAAAAAGTTTCAAGTTGTATGCTCTCGGAAAAACAGACGCAGGCAGGGCATTCCATTTCTTGGCTGTGCGCAATATAAAAGATGATGAATAGCGCTTAGTGCGAGTGGTCGGAATGTCAACCAAAAAAGGATGGTATCCTGCAGTACGTCTGGTGTTCCGATAGAAGAATGACGATGGCGGTATGAGACTGTGGAGCTCGTGGGCACACTATCTGGGTGGGTTCTATTCCATCGAAGCTAAAAGACTTTTTGAAATTCTGATTTATTCTCCAAACAAATTCTCAAAGCGTTGTTCTTTATTTAGAAAAATTTGTGCGTTTTCTTTTATTTTTACTCGCCTGAATGGATAATATAAAAATAGACTTAATAGAAACAAATATACTCAAAAACTTACATGAACCAATTTTCATGTCGATGAGTTGAACAATGTAGAAGTTAATACTACATCGTTCGAATGCGAGTTTCAGCAAAATGGATAGTTAAAATTTCAGAGCTTTGGAAGATTTGTAAAAAATATTTGGAAATGTTAATCTTTAAACATTCAGATACAAGAGTTTTAAAGGAAATATTTCAAAATCTTGAAACTTACAAAAGCTCATTCGAACCTATTATTTCAAAGGAGACCTAGTTTTTAAGCATCTCATCTGTTGAAATTATAATTTCCAAATGACACTCCTGACATTTCCTACTCACAATCGATACAATTGTAGGGTATAGAAAATTATGGGGTCACTGGATTACTATTTACTTGTCGTCTCATCGCTCTGTGGGAAAGGAAAAATCTAGTACTGTCGCGTTCAACTTCAATATCTATGTACTTTTTGGGTTTTGGGAACCCTTTTATTATCATGATTGTTTTCTAAGAACGTTTAAGAAAATAACTAACTCATGCTATCTTGATAAAAGCATGCAAGCTTTGAGGTTTCCGGGTTCGTACTTCTGCGATTTTTATATGCGAACTAGCACTGCCCGCGGCTCCGCCCGCGTTCAGATGACCAAAAACCAAATTCTTAGGTTTTACATATTAGTATACTCTTACAATGCAGTTTTTGTATTTTTTCTCAGAAATGAGATATTTTCCCGCGGTAAAAAGTATCCTATATGTTGACCCGGATAACCAGCTATCATCATACCAAATTTCACCAAAATCTGTCCAGTGATTTTCTCGTGATGCGGTAACAGACAGACAGACAAAAAATCTAAAAACTATAGATTCGGACTCTGTATCGATAATAATGTCTATTTCAATTAGATTTTCCAAAAAATATTTTATGTACAGATTTGACTTAGTTACAATTTTATTATATGTATAGATCTTATGTAAATGAATATATCATTTGGTTATTAGGTGAAGGTGAAACAATGTGAGGAATCTTGAATATCTGAGTAAACCAGTAGACTGATCGTCAATCCGCATATGACCAGCGTAGTGAAGTAGAAGACCTCTGTAATGCAGGAGAGATTCCTACCCAGCAAGAAGGGGGTAGCAGTGCTGAATTATTATTATTATAGACTAAAACGTTGAAACTGAAAACTAAACATACTTGTGCTATGTATACTTGTATAGATAATAGTTATTATCTGTGACCTATGTCTTGGTCTCGCAGCAATGGTAAAAACGTATATACTTAACTGGGGACTATTTGATCCATTACATGAAGTTGATTTGTAATAATAAATAATAAATATATTGGGACATTAACACACAGCGCCATCTAGTTCCATGATAAGCTACGAGGCTTGTGTTATGGATACCAGATAGTTGATACACTACACATATATGACTTTAAATACATACATATCTTTATAAATAAAAATGAATGTTGCTAAGCGCAAAACTCGAGAACGGCTCGACCAATTCATTTAATATTTTTTTCGTATGTTCCTTAAGGTACACGGAAAGCTTTAATAAAGAGAAAAAATCTATACAGATAAATAAAATCTATATATAAATATAAACACCCATGACTGGAGTACAAACATTCGTGCTTATCACACAAATGAATGCCCCCAGCGGGACTCGAACCCGCGATGGCTGGCACAGCAAGTAGGGTCAGTACCAACTGAGCCAAACGTGTTGTCATATTTGTGGAAAATAAGTTAAAATTAGTGGTTAATGCTTGAATAAAACACATGCGGCTTAAAAAGAAATAGCACCCTCCAACAGCGTGAAATTTCTTCAACTATTAGGGAAAGTCGACTTACCAAGTGATCGACCGCTGTTTTTCAACTGACATTTAAAATAAACATAAATAAGTATATATATATTTATTATATATAAATATTCATATCTATTGGTTACTTATTAAATTAATTATTTATCAATTTCAATCGTAAAATTGTAAGTTTTTGCACTGAAGATAATGCATATATGTATATATATAGCCAGCAGATAATTAGTTTAATACAAAAAATATTCTTAAGACACTTTCTTTAGATTGCATAAGAATAAGGTAATGATACTACTGTAGTACAGTTAGGGTAACTGATCTTACATATTAATGCTATATTTCGCAGGTTTGAATCCTGTATGGGTTAATTTTAGTATAATTTATTATGATTGTAAATCATTTTTTTTACATGAATGTAACCACACAATTTCTTGATAGCTTTTGCATTATAAGCATTTTCTTTAATAATTTTTCGGGAGAGAAAGAGAGAGAGAGAACATGAGATCTTTTAAAGATCTACTTGTGTCATACTAATTTAAATATATTAGATGTGGCTGGGTGAATCTGTTTGTCCTTTATTACTCTGTAACATTTCAACAAAGGGTCAATTCTAAAGAATCTTATACCACTTTTGATTAACTTATGCACTTTTTTTCATGATTTACTTATAATTTTACAATGGACCCACAAAACTGTTTGCACAGTTTGTCTGTGGGATCATAGTCTCAGATAGATATTTAAGGATGTTTATATATATTTTACATTTATATATATATTAACCATTATATAACATACTCAAAATATATATATATATATATATATATATATATATATATATATATATATATATATATAATATATATATATATATATATATATATATATATTTTGAGTATGTTTAATTATGTTAAGCTGTCCATATAATATTTTTTTAATAATTTGGCGAATTTACTTAAGACGTGCGGGTAAGATTTAGTATAGTGTATTTTGAGTACGAATTGAAAGAATGTTATTAAAAGCCAAGTCGCGAGGCGCAGACCATTCTATCAACAGTTATCAAGGAGTTTTCATCACAACTAATACAGATAATATAATAAGCTTTGAAAAGACACTTGCACAATGTCACTTATTGTAACCTTTTGATACTCGTAGGTCAATTATCGATGTTTTAAATCGGTCATTTCAACATTTGACGGGTTCGAAATGATTTTCTTTGTTGTATTTGAGCTTATTACGATCAATTGGATGAAGCGTACAAACTGTATAGTGATTTATTTCTACATATTTTTTATTTGTTATATAAATGATTAGAATAAAAAAATACATAACTTAAAGTGTAAAACTGACCCATTACTGAGTGATAGGTGACGCACAGTTTAAATCAGGTGTAACAAGAAATTTTAAAATTAGAGAACATGCTGTATAGGAGATTTTAGAGAATTTATATATAAATATAAAACTAGCGACTCACTCTCGCTTCGCTCGGGTTCGTCCCTAGCTTGTTTCCCTATATAAACTTTTATCCTCATTTTCAACCTCTTAACGGATGAATTCCGGGATAAAAAGTATCCTATGTCCTTCCCAGGGTCTCAAATCTTCTTACCAAATTTCATCTAAATCGGTTCAGCAGATTCAGAGATTACACCCTACGACGTCACAAACTCACAAACTCACAAACTTTACCTCTTTATAATAATAGTATAGATACCAATCAAAATATTATGTATCATGAAAATCAGCTTATAGGTGGTCAATATAATATCACGTAATATCCTAGTACAAAAGATCACATAATACTACTAATCTATACTAATATTATAAAGAGGTAAAGTTTGTGATCTTGTGAGTTTGTGAGTTTGTGACGTTGTAGGGGGTAATCTCTGGATCTACTGAACCGATTTTCAAAATTCTTTTACCAATAGAAAGCCACGTTCTTTCTGAGTGTCATAGGCTATATAGTAACCCGAAAAATGAAAAGGCTTTTTCGTGGTAGTCGGATTTGCAAAGTAAGTCGGAGAAAAAACGGTCGAACGAAAACGTTTCTTACGAACGCTGCCTTAACGATGAGAGATATATGATTATGTTCTAGAGAAAAGTTGTAGAGCTTAATAATGCCTACAAAAAAGTCAGCGACAGCATATGTCTAACTTTTATATTTAAGTCACAAAAAGTAGTTTTTTATATTAAAAAAATCATTTAAATCGGTAGGTCATGTTTATTGGTCATATTATCAACAATTATGAATTCTTATCAAAATAAGTAAATTTATCGTCTAAAACGTTTAAAATAAAAGACTTTTCCCTTTTACTGCATATAATTTGGACAAATGGTTAAAGAGATAATACAACATATTCGTATGTATGGACGAACCCGAGCGAGCTGTTTATCTGTTTTTCTCTTTGTACGGGCTAATCTCCGGATCTATTGGACCTATTTAAATGAAATTTTGCATGGTGTTACCTTATATCCCCCGGGCAACATCTTAGATACTTTTCATCCCGGAAAATTAAAGAGTTCCCGTGGGATAGTTAAAAAACTATAACAACTTATACAGCTTAGTACACAAAAACTACTGATTGGATTTTAATGAAACTTTACAATAATATAGTTCATACATGACAAAAACAAATCAGCTAATTTTCATCCCGGAAAATTAAAGAGTTTCCGTGGGATAGTCAAAAAACTATAGTAACTTATACAGCTTAGTACACAAAAACCACTGATTGGATTTTGATGAAACTTTACAATAATATAGTTCATACATCAGAATAACAAAAAGGTTACTTTTTATCCCGGAAAAATGTACTTTTCCCGTGGGATAGATGTTTTTGTTTATTTGTAACGTATTATGTACACAACATAAACCCCAAAACAATAGTTATTAAAAAATTGTCTGTTTGACTGTTTGTCTGTATGATAACTTATTAATCGAGTCAACATTTAGGGTACCTTTTGTATGTAGTATGTATGTATGTATGTATGTTGTATTCAGCCCTTTTTAACGTACCACTGCTGGGCACGGGCCTCCCTTCAGTACGAGGTGGATCAGGCCATAGTCCACCACGCTGGCCAAGTGCGGGTTGGTGGACTTCACATGTTTTTCGAAAACTTGCTAGGTTCTGTCAGACACGCAGGTTTTCCTTCACCGTTAAGACAAGTGGTAATTTTGTTAGAAATGATTCGCACATGAAAATATCAGAGGTGCGAGACCCGGGATTTGAACTTGCTTCACTCGGTTTCTCAAGCGAGCGCGTTATCACTGGGATACCACTGCCTAGATACCTTTTACTTAAAGAAAATCTTTCTTTCCCACGGGAAAATACAATAACTGGTTTTATCGAGTCCTCCCTAGAAACCTTCCGCTGGCTAAGCCTTAAGACTTACATACATCAAAACAATATGCTAAAAAATTGTAGGTCTTGAAAACTCCTACAGAAAAATTCTGAATAGTATATGTCTATCTCCTAAGTTACACTCACAATATTTATTCTTATCTATACCTATAATTAAACTTAGTCAAATCGATGTGCGCGTTTCACGCAAAAAGTAATCAACCGATTTTAACTTAATTTTGTATAGTGTTAAAACTTAGTGCTCGGGTTAATATTTAGAATGCCTTTTACGACAGGCAAATTATTCATTCCCACGGGAAAACACAATAACTGATTCTATCGAATTGTCCTTAGAAATTTTTATGGCTAACGTTGGCTCATCAAACATTGTACAAGAAAATTGTAAGTCTTAAAAAGGTCTATAGAAAAGTTTTACATAGTATATGTTTATCTCCTAAGGTACACTCGCTATAACTATTTTCATTATTATATATTAC
The DNA here is from genome assembly GCA_947093115.1 of Brenthis daphne. Taxonomy (NCBI): domain Eukaryota; kingdom Metazoa; phylum Arthropoda; class Insecta; order Lepidoptera; family Nymphalidae; genus Brenthis; species Brenthis daphne. Next base: position 1,316,943 of record OX352473.1, read on the forward strand.
TGTTTTATTATACGTTATTTATTCTATCTGAATATACATATATGAATAATAAAACTGTAGAGGTCGAATGTCTGTACATATATGGTAGAAAAAAATGCAGAAAAACGAGTCAGTTCTCTTCTTACATCCCGTAAGGAGAGAAATAGAACAAATCCAGATTTTTTTGATTTTTTTCTTTCTCTGTCTGTTTGTCTGTTTGTACGGGCTAATCTCCGATACTATTGAACCTATTTAAATGAAATTTGGTACTTTTCATTCCGGAAAATTAAAGAGTTCCCGTCGGATAGTTAAAAAACTATAGTAACTTATACAGCTCAGTACACAACAACTTATGCTCCTAATTGAGTAATATAGGCATGCTGATACCTTATATTGCCGGTCGAACAACAGGTTACTTATTTTTATCCCGGAAAAATGAACGGTTCCCGTGGGATAGATCTGTTTGTACTTTTCTAGAGGTGAACCCGAGCGAAGCGAGGGTGAGCCGCTAGTAGGTACAGTATTTACGTCGAAATTGATATATTCTTTTTGAAATTAATCAATAAAGATGCATGATGAAATTAATATTTATTAGCCCACAGGTCTCAATTTGACCATAATCATTATATAAAAAAAACTAGCTGTTTCCAAAAAAATAATAATCAATAACACTAAAACTCGTCAATAACTATTAAACAAAAAAGAATCAGTTGAAAACAGAGTAGCAAGAGGCACTGACAAGTTTTGTCTTTGCCTATTTATATAAAGACTAGCAATGCCCGCGGCTCCGCCCGCGTTCAGATGACCAAAAACGAAATTCTTAGGTTAGGTACACATTAGGCATTGCAGTTTTTGTATTTTTTCTCAGAAATGAGATATTTTCCCGCGGTAAAAAGTATCCTATATGTTGACCCGGATAACCAGCTATCACCATACCAAATTTCATCAAAATCCCTCCAGTGGTTTTTCTGTGATGCGGTAACAGACAAACAGACAGACAAAAAATCTAAAAACTGTAGATTCAGCCTCTGTATCGATAATCATGTTTATTTCAATAAGATTTTCCAAAAAATATTTAATGTACAGATTCGGCTTAGTTACAATTTTATTATATGTATAGATTAGAAAGACATGTACTATACACGATATATTTTAATAAATAAGTTCTGGCCAATATGTCGAACCAGAGCTTTCCAAAGAGCTTTTAGCTTATTTTTTGTTGAAATATAGTCATTGATTTTATAATGAGGTACCTATCTATACTATATATACTATAATAAAACTGTAGAAGTCGAATGTTTATACATAGAAAAAATGCTAAAAACCGAGTCAGGGGGATGTAAGAAGACAAATAGAACAAATCCAGATTTTTTTCAATTTTTTTGTTTCTATGTCTGCTTGTCTGTCTGTACCGGCTAATATCCGAATCTATTGGACCGATTTAAATGAAATTTTGCATGGTGGTACCTTATATCTCCGGGCAACTTTTCATCCCGGAAAATTAGAGAGTTCCCGTGGGATAGTTAAAAAAACTATAGCAACTTATAGCTTAGGACACAACAGCTTATGCATCTAATTTAGTAAAATTTGGCATGCTATACCTTATATTCTCGGTCAAAAAACAGGTTATTTTTTATCCCGGAAAAATGAACGGTTCCCGTTGGATAAATCTGTTTGTGCTTTTCTAGAGGCGAACCCGAGCGAAACGAGGGTGAGCGGCTAGTTTATTAATAATATTTGATGTGTGAGATAGAACATATTACGGGTATGTACGAAACAAGATGTTGCGAGAGTCTTTTGTTAGGACGCTCATAAATACTCGTAAGCGGTACTTCGATTACTTCACACTATTTATGCGTTCCTCCCGATGCATTTTGTTATGTGTAAATAATTTGTGTTTTATATTATGTATATAACTTCTATACTACTTTATATATTTAACAATTATAATCGAAAAATAGCCTTAATCTATGCATATAATAAAATTGTAACTAAGCCGAATCTGTTCATTAAATATTTTTTAGAAAATCTTATTGAAATAGTCATTATTATCGATACAGAGGTTGAATCTATAGTTTTTAGAATTTTTATCTGTCTGTCTGAGAACGCATCACTAGAAAAGCGCTGGACAGATTTTGATGAAATTTGGTATGGTAATAACTGGTTATCCGGGTCAACATATAGGATACTTTTATTGCAGGAAAATAATGTCTGAGAAATATATATTAAACGTTAAAATGTGCTCGATAAAATGACACTGTAATTTTTATTTACTTACTAGCGATTTACCTTTCAGATATTTGCTAGGGCTTGTCCTTAGGTTCCTCAGAGTACCATATGTTTAATTCCAGGACATAGTCTATCTGTGTATTAAATTTCATCTAAATCCGTGCAGCCGTTTCACCGTAAAGAAGAAAAAAATATACACAGCTAGCCACTCACGCTCGCTTCGCTCGGGTTCGTCCCTATGCGCGTTTTAACGGTTAGTATGAAATACAAATCTTTGAATTTCTCGGCTTTTTTGTACTAAAATAATGCATATTTTATGTATTATAGATGTAAACCTTCCTCTTGAATCACTCTATCTATTGCTGAAAACTGCATTAAAATCTGTTCAGTAGTTTAAAAGATCTAACCGAACAGACAGCGGAAGCGACTTCATTTTATACTATGTAAAGTTAATATTATACAAATGCACTTTGTGCTGTCAGTTTTGCAATCGCCATATTTAACACACTTTTATTATTAACTAGCGGCTCACCCTCGCTTCGCTCGGGTTCACCTCTGGAAAAGCACAAACAGATCTATCCCACGGGAACTGTTCATTTTTCCGGGATGAAAAGTAACCTGTTGTTTGACCAGCAATATAAGGTATCAGCGTGCCAAATTTTACTAAATTAGGTGAATAAGTTGTTGTGTACTAAGCTGTATAAGTTACTATAGTTTTTTAACTATCTCACGAAAACTCTTTAATTTTTCGAGTTGAAAAGTAGCTGATTTGTTTTTATCATGTATGAGCTATATTATTGTAAAGTTTCATTAAAATCCAATCAGTAGTTTTTGTGTACTAAGCTGTATAAATTGTTATAGTTTTTTAACTATTCCACGGGAACTCTTTAATTATCCGGGATAAAAAGTATCTAAGATGTTGCACGGGGATATAAGGTACCACCATGCAAAATTTCATTTAAATCGGTCCAATAGAATCGGAGATTAGCCCGTACAAACAGAAAAACAGACAAACAGCTCGCTCGGGGTCGTCCATACCTACGAATATGTTGTATTATCTCTTTAACCATTTGTCCAAATTATATGCAGTAAAAGGGAAAAGTCTTTTGTTTTAAATATTTTAGACGTTAAATTTACTTATTTTGATAAGAATTCATAATTGTTGATAATATGGCCAATAAACATGACCTACCGATTTAATTTATTTTTGTAATATTCAAAACTACTTTTTGTGACTTAAATATAAAAGTTAGACATATGCAGTCGCGGACTTTTTTGTAGGCATTATTAAGCTCTACAACTTTTCTCTAGAACATAATCATATATCTCTCATCGTTAAGGCAGCGTTCGTAAGAAATGTTTTCGTTCGACCGTTTTTTCTCCGACTTACTTTGCAAATCCGACTACCACGAAAAAGCCTTTTCATTTTTCGGGTTAATATATAGCCTATGACACTCAGAAAGAACGTGGCTTTCTATTGGTAAAAGAATTTTGTAAATCGGTTCAGTAGATCCAGAGATTACCCCCTACAACGTCACAAACTCACAAACTCACAAACTCACAAACCCACAAACTCACAAGATCACAAACTTTACCTCTTTATAATATTAGTATAGATAGATCAAGAAAATACTTTGATTCGTATTTATTTATTACAATCTAATAAATAGTTTCTATTGTAAAATTGCAAAAAGTATCGTCGGCGGTACGGAACCCTCGATGCGCGAGTCAAATTTGCATTTGCCTGATTTTTATATTTAACGATTAGAACTAGGAAAATCTATAAATAGTACTCACTCAAAGCTAGTAACATGAAGATGATGACAGTATGGGACGACATTTTTATTTTTGACTGCTTCCACCACCACATAGTCTATCTGTAACAAGGAAACGATCTAATGTTAGTGCTAAAAAATATTATAAATAAACGTTTACATTAACAGTTTTAAATAAAAGTACCTATTCGATTTTTTTCCCGGATTTATTTTGGTGTTAGTTTCCGAAAGCCTGACTCTCACATGACCAAGATTGCTGTAAAGCATTCGAAACGTTGGGAAGCAAAAATCAAAATAATCCACGAAAAAACCCGAAGACGTAGTTTTATTTTAAACTAGCATTGCCCGCGGCTCCTCCTGCGTTCAGATGACCAAAAGCCAAATTCTTAGGTTTTACATATTAGTATACTCTTACAATGCAGCTTTTATATTTTTTCTCAGAAATGAGATATTTTCCAGTGGTAAAAAGTATCCTATATGTTGACTCGGATAATCAGCTATCACCACACCAAATTTCATCAAAATCCCCTCTGTGGTTTTCTGTGATGTGGTAACAGATAGACAGTCAGACAGACAGACAAAAATTTTAAAAACTATAGATTCGGCCTCTATATCGATAATAATATTCATTTCAAAGAGATTTTCCAAAAATATTTAATGTACAGATTCGGCTTAGTTACAATTTTATTATATGTATAGATGTCAAATATTCGCGTTAAATCTAAGAAAGTAAGAAGACAGTTAACAAAAACGAAATATTCATGTAAACTTAGAAGCTTACATTTCATGAATAGAAGTCTCGGGAAATTGAAGTTAAATTATGAAGTGGAAAATGATTATATTCATAATTTATAGCTTGCTGTACGTAATATCTGTAATATTTCACTATCAGCCTGACGCGATGCGTGCGCGCAGCTCTGACATAATGTTAACGATATTTGTAATGAACATTCCAGATTGTTGGTGTAAAATTAAAAACATAGGTAGATATGCTTAGTAAAATTGATTAAAAAATTGCATTTTTAAATTTTGTGTATCTATTCTCTATAGAGGGATCATCAAATAAACATGATTCGAATTTTCAAATGTAACTTTAATGACATTGCTACAATGTTGGAAAATCTTGAAAAATACTGCTTGAAAAAGTACTTATTAAGTCCAGTACGGTAGCATAGCCTAACCCATAACATCATTCAAATCTCCACCCGTAAAGATCAGCCCTTTCAATGTCCTACTGCTGGACACGGCCTCCCTGCAACGCTGGCTAAATCCGGTTTTTTTCACAAAATAGAAAAATTGTTAGGTTCTCTAAGATATGTGAATTTTCTCGCGATGTTTTCCTTTACAGTAAGGCAAGTGATAATCATAATTCGAGACCTAGAGTTTGACTCGTTTCACTTGGTTACCAAAGCGAGAGTGCTACCACTGGGCTACCACTGCCACACATACCTCCTCAGTGTCTGCCTCAAAAAAATATTTAACAGACAAGATGTCACTACGTTAGATTGACTCTAACTACTATATTTATATTATCTTTTTGCCCATTAAAACTTACATATAATAAATATCTATAAAAACAACATATTTTTGCTTATATTTTGCTTTGGTAACTTGTTTCCAAAGCAAAATCTGAGTAAAAATATGACTTCTTCCGCCTTACATAATGTGGAGCAGACGATCGATCAAATTAGACACAATTATAGTCCATACTACATTTACATAACGGCGAAAGTTGCATGATTACTTGTCAGAGTTCAACAGTTGAGAGTGCCCGTAATAAAATTGGAGCTACCAGATAATTGCATAGGTCAGCGATGGTGGAACGAGCAACGGTTAACTTTGCACTTTAAATAAACTTCTCGTAACAAACTCATAGAAGACTAGCATTGCCCGCGGCTCCGCCCACGTTCAGATGACCAAAAACCAAATTCTTAGGTTTTACATATTAGTATACTCTTACATTGCAGCTTTTATATTTTTTCTCAGAAATGAGATATTTTCCAGTGGTAAAAAGTATCCTATATGTTGACTCGGATAATCAGCTATCACCACACCAAATTTCATCAAAATCCCCTCTGTGGTTTTTCTGTGATGTGGTAACAGATAGACAGTCAGACAGTTACAATTTTATTATATGTATAGGCTAACGATTCTCCCTGGCTCCGCTCTCGTTTGTTCCTAGATACATTTTTAACGGTTACGATAGGTTTTTCAGAGATGAAATATTTTTAAACATTAATAAGTATCCTATATGTTGACCCGGATAATCAGCTATCATAATAATAAATTTTATCAAAATATGTCCAGCTTTTTCCTGGTGATGCATTTCCAGACAGACAGACAGACAGACAGACCGACAAAACGACAGACAGATAGATAGACAAAAATTCTAAAAACTATAGATTCGGCTTCTGTATCGGTAATAATGAATATTTCAATAAGGTTTTCGAAAAAATATTTAATGTACAGATTCGACTCAGTTACAATTTTATTATATGTATGCACGTATAGAAGAAGACAGTCTACAGTCGATACCGCTAATAGATAACTAATAATTATTTTTTAACTAGCAAATGTACCAGTATACTTCAAAATAATTTCATATTAAGGGATTATCCTATCCTTATTTTTTTTTAATTTAAAGTACAATATTTTTTTAAAAGTAAATCCGTATTATTTATAGTTTGAGGTAGAGTATCACTAATTATAATAGTTAAATATAACAAAGAAACAATCGTGACGTCTGTGAAAGTTAGTTCGCGTGTGAGTCTGAACGTTCTCGCTGAGGGATCTTATCAAATCACGAATAGAGTATCGGTTTCATCAAAGGCCTTTAGGGCTTATGATAAGATGTCTAAATCGTAAGTATTACTTGCGCAGTGGTACGTCTAATAGTTTTTATTTACAGTAACAGAGGTAGTTCGTTCAAAAAAAACCATATTGAAAAAAAAGGATGAAGTAGTTTGAGTCTTGAGTCGTAAAAATAGTTATTGGATTTTTTTTCAGAAATTTTTTTGTTGTGTTTGTTATTGTCAGGAGAAGGTTCTTATGAAAGAAAAAATTAAAAAATTGCGCTACTAATATTATATAGAGGTAAAGTTTGTGAGTTTATGGGTTTGTGACGTTGTAGGGTGTAATCTCGGGATCTACTGAACCGATTTAGATGAAATTTGGTAAGAAGATAGTTTAAGACCCTGGGAAGGACAGAGAATACTTTTTATCGCGGGATTCATCCCTTAAGGGGATGAAAATGGGGATGATAGTTTGTATGGGGAATCAACCTAGAGACGAACTCGAGCGAAGCGAGGGTGAGTCGCTAGTCTAAAATAAAAAGGAAAAACTATTAAATTACAGCAACTGAATATCATGATTAAATTAACACAATAACATATCTTACGAAATGAATTAATTCGTTGGAGCGCGAATTTTTTGAAGGATTTAACTGGAACAATAGATGCTTAAAGAAACTGCATGCACTTGAAGAATCTGATCGACTTAATAATACTGTATTTAATTTCCTACCTTGATCGCTCTCTAGCTTTATTAGTTTGAAGATAAACAAGGAATTATTTATAAATAACAGGTTTAAAAAGTTTCAAAATTATATTTTTACTCTACCAATATGTATGTATGTATGTATGTATGTATGTATGTATGTATGTATGTATGTATGTATGTATGTATGTATGTATGTATGTATGTATGTATGTAGTGCACTAACAAATACTTGGCCAGCGTGGTGGACTATGGCCTGATCCTCATCGTATTGAAATTGTACGGGCTTCCAGTGCCCAGTAGTGGGATGTTAAAAAGGGCTGCATAGATAGATAGATTATATTCTATATGCATGTAAAGTAACAGGTCTAGTCTTAGATTATCTACAATCTAGATGGAGCTATAGGCCACGTGATATTCGTGAGAAAATCCAGTATCTCGCACCTCTGATATTTTCATGTGCGAATCATTTCCAACATAAACACAATTTTCCGGAAAACAACGTGAGTGTATGATAGACATCAGTAGTCCATCAACCCGCACTTGGCCAGCGTGGTGGACTATGGCCCTATTCTCTACATAAAGAATAAATAGACAGTTAAAGAACAGACTATATGTTTTAAGGGTTTTCCGAAGAATTTATTTTTAATTAAAGCTTTATTGAATTAGAGAGGCTGAACACTAGGCATGTTACACTACCTCATATAAAAAAAATCTGTGACTTATACTGATCCCTGCTTCTTAAATATTAATCAAAAATTATGTACATATTTTTTTACTATACTTTTCTAATTATTCACGATAAGTGTTCACAAATCAAGGAATTTTTAAAAATTGCTGCGTGAGTCGTTGAATTTCTTTGTTGACTTTCCGCAATGATAAAGATTTATAATTAATTTTAATATCATTTAGAGAGAGAGAGAGAGAGAGAGATTGTAAAAACTACTGAATTTACTGTATAAATTATGACTGTAAACTTTTCTGGCATTCGTCTTTACCCAACACCCAACAATCAAGAGCGTCACTAAATGAAAATTAAAAAAAAGACTAATATGTATTATATTTGCAAAATGTTTATAAATTAAACCTATAATAACCTCTATAGTAGGTTAGGCATCTTCCTCTTGGTGAAAATAGTATAAAACCCGTACAGTGCCTAGTTTCTAAGATTATAACATGTAGTAAACCAAATTGACCGATTCAAACAGCTCTAAAGCTTTTACATTTATGTCCTTTTTCTATTTTTTCCGAAGGCTAGCATATAGTGCGTATTTCCCGCTAGTATGCGCTTGCGCAAGATTCGCCACTAGAAACAATGGATGAGATATATTAAATGTAATTTGTTTGCAACGTTAATAGTGCCCGACCTTATTGAGGTCCGATGTAAATTCAAGGGTATTCCGATTGTTTGATTATCACTTAAGATAAAATATACTGTTAAATATCGATTTAATTCTTCTATAGTAGGAACGATGATGGTACGAAGTCGAAAACCTTCGTGAACCATGTAATGATACATCATTAAGAAACCGGCCAAGTGCGAGTCGGACTCGCGCACGTAGGGTTCCGTATAGGTAATTATGTATAAAAACGGCAAAAAATCACGTTTGTTAAATATGTATTTTATTCTGTTTTTTAGTATTTTTTGTTATAGCGGCAACGGAAATACATCATCTGTGAAAATTTCAACTGTCTAACTATCACGGTTCATGAGATACAGCCTGGTGACAGACGGACAGACAGATAGACGGACGGACAGTCTTAGTAATAGGGTCTCGTTTTACCCTTTAGGTACGGAACCCTAAAAAGTAATAAACCCTATAAATTGATATACACTCATAAATTTCAATAAAGAATTATACATATATAACAAAAAGGTGTAAAACCGCGGGCTAGTGCATGTATTTGAGAATAATTATTACGCCATCATTCACTACGATGTAACGATATGTACATTATTAAAATATGATATATTATTAAAAGGAACTTAATTAAACATTGAATATCAACATAAATCGCACTTTCTAATAGAAAATCAGTAGTAGGACTTGGAGAAAATCATTAGGATGTAGGAACTTGTTTGTGTCCACTACGTGTAAGCAGATGCGATGATATATATATATATATTATGGATATATTTGAAAGTGTTAAACAAGTACAATTGAAATTAATTTATGACAGACTAGCATTGCCCGCGGCTCCGCCCGCGTTCAGGTGAGCAAATTCTTAGGTTTTATATATTAGAATACTCTTACATTACAGTTTTTATATTTTGAAATTGAAATGTGAACTTTGAAATTAAGCTTAACTTGTAAGCTTTTTTCTTGAACTTAGAAACGAAATTTCAAAGAAATTCTATATTAACACAATATGTAGTACTTATTAATAATGTAAATACCATACGAACAATGCAGTGACCAAAAACTTTTTAACATATAAATATTAGTTTAAGACTTGCGCAAAAGTTTAATGCAAGATAAACATTTCGCCTAGACTCCATGGACCTTCGCAAATTGTCTGAAAATTACTAAAATGGTTTATGTAGTCGACACCGTCATTGTTCGCGGCAGCTTCACGCCGTAAACGCAATATAGCTGATTGATTGCTGTAGCCATTTTGAAGAAACTTATACTAATATATTGAAAGTATAGTGTTTACATAACGTAATATTAGTTTACATGAACTAGTAGTATTTATCTAATATTAAAAAAAAAATTAGTTCCTCACGTAGTTTCTCGCGTTGATTTGATTTCAGCATAAGAAAAGACAGCGCCAAAAATGATTTTTATTTTATCATTAATCAATTACAATTCTACGCATGAAGTATGTAATTCACCACGTCGGAACGGAGATCAGCTCTTATCACATGGCCGGGTGGCATGGAGAAGTATCTCAACTACCCTCGGAATATGTGAATTTTCTGAAGAAAAACCCATTACCTCTTTTGAGCTGAAACTGGATTCGAACCTAGGAATTCCATCTATCTACTAGCTAATTGAACCAACATTATATCTACGAATGGAATGGATATTTATACTATCTTTATATATATAATTCTTCTGTGAGTGTGTATGTCACTGAACTTCTCTCAAACGACTGGACCGATTTTGATGAAATTTTTTGTGTGTGTTCAAGGGGATCTGGGAATGGTTTAGATTCACAATTTGAATAGTAATTTTCATCAAAAAAATTATTAAAAAAAGTTTGAAATTTTCAAATTAAAGACGTGTAGACAGGACAACGTCTGTCGGGTCCGCTAGTAATATTATAAAGAGGTAAAGTTTGTGAGATTGTGAGTTTGTGACGTTGTAGGAGGTAATCTCTAGATCTATTGAACTCATTTAGATGAAATTTGGTAAGAAGATAGTTTGAGACTTTGGGAAGGACGTAGGATACTTTTTATCCCGAAAATCATCCCTTAAGGAGGTGAAAATGGGGATGATGTTTGTATGGGGTATCAAGACAGGGACGAACCCGAGCGAAGCGATATAGCTCGTATAGTAGTAATTAACACACACACATATATATATATAAAATGTTTGATGAGTACTATAATAGTGTTGATCTCTGTTGATTAATTCGTGAAACGACATAATGCAATTGTGGTTTTGTCTCAGGTTATCATGAAAAAGGGTCATTGTAAGGTATTTTGATTACATTAATAGAACAAAGCTTTTGACTAAATCAAGTAGTCAAGGCCAATATGTAATTATGTAAATTCTATCATACTAATATTATAAACGCGAAAGCTCGAGTGGATGTTTGTTACTCTTTCACACAGAAGCTACTGAACTGATTTTGATGAAACTTTGCTTATACATCAGAGTAACTCGTAGGCTATAATTTTTAAACATAATGTATTGGATATTGAGAACGAAAACGTGTTTCTATGAAAGAAAAGTTTTGAACGAAAAGGAAAGAAAGAAATATGAAAAGAAAATAAATGTTTGGATTTGCTTATATGTGGAAGTACCAGTCCCATTTTAATAATCCTTATTACATTTTATAGTCTACTAGCATTGCCCGCGGCTCCGCCTGCGTTCAGATGACCAAAAATCTAAATGTTAGGTTTTACATATTAGTATACTCTTACATTGCAGTTTTTGTATTTTTTCTCAGAAATGAGACATTTTCCTGCGGTAAAAAGTATCCTATATGTTGATCCGGATAACCAGCTATCACCATACCAAATTTCATCAAAATTCCTCCAGAGGGTTTTCCGTGATGCGGTAACAGACAGACAGACAGACAGACAAAAATTCTAAAAACTATAGATTCGGCGTCTGTATCGATAATAATGTTTATTTCAATAAGATTTTCCAAAAAATATTTAATGTACAGATTCGGCTTAGTTACGATTTTATTATATGTATAGATTATAATTGTTGATATACGTTGATGAATAATGAAAGCTGCATGCATTGTGGATAGCTGCCGTGGGGACAATAAATAAGGTAAGAAAGTGCGAGCGAAGGTCACGCGGAGCTTTCCTTTCCCTATACTTGTCTACTTATCACTACGTCATTATTGTAAGCTCAATATTTGACTTAGTATTATATACTATACATTATCCATCTAACTTTTCATTGTATTGACATGATTTGCTCTCTCTTTCTCTCTCTCTCTCTCTCTTAGTTAGTTAGTTTCTATAGTATTTTTTGCTATATAATTATAATAAATAAATAAACTATAATATATATAATAATTAAATAAAATATAATGGCAGTGGTAGCTCAGTGGTAACGCGCTCGCTTGAGAAACCGAGTGAAGCGAGTTCAAATCCCGGGTCTCGCACCTCTGATATTTTCATGTGCGAATCATTTCTAACATGATTACCACTTGCCTTACGGTGAAGGAAAACATCGTGAGGAAATCTGCATGTCTGAGAGAACCTAGCAAGTTTTCGAAAGACATGTGAAGTCCGCCAACCCGCACTTGGTCAGCGTGGTAGACTATGGCCTTATCCCCTCGTATTGAAAGGAGGTCCGTGCTCAGCAGTGGGACTTTAAAAAGGGCTGAATACAAATAAATAAATATTTTAGGACATTAACACACAGCAACATCTAGTTCCATGGTAAGCTACGAGGTTTGTGTTATATATACCAGATAGTTGACTGATAACTTTAAATACATACATATTTTAAATATGAACACCCGTGACTGTGATTATAATACGAGTACGTATGTATTTAAAGTTATATATGTGTAGTGTATCAACTATCTGGTATCCATAACACAAGCCTCGTAGCTTACCATGGAACTAGATGGCGCTGTGTGTTAATGTCTCAACATATTTATTTATAATTTTATTGCCATTAAGTCCTGAAATTATAAATGCAAAAATTAATTTGCAAATATGTGTGGATAACATCCTTTTATAATCATTCTTGTTACAATTTTAGAATATCAACAATTATAGTTGTAAATTGTAAGGCAAAAAATGTATTATTTTATGATACTAAAATAAATATATCAAACTTTTTTAACTAAACAAGAGATTTACTTTGCATAAGAGTGTTTAATGTTACTTATATTGTTTCTTGGTAGTCTTGGTAGTAGTCTTGTGTTATACGGTAAAGGTCGTGAGGTCAATTCCCGCTCGAGGACAATATTTCACTCTCAACCCGCCGACTCGACGCCTTTACAAAGGCGTGTCACTATTTAACTTCATGAAACTAATATTCTATGGAAACCTATTAAAATTTTAAAATAAAAGCATACTATGTATATTTTATTATTATTTTTTACTTTCCAGTAAGACATCTAATAACAGTTATCAAAAGAAAAATATTTTTTGCTTAAAATAACAACTAGCGACTTATCTTCATTTCGCTCGGATACCTAAATGTCCTGTGTACTATTTTTTATTCAAATCCATCCAGATGTTCCAGCCTTAGGGATCAACAAACATATACACATATAAACACACAAAATTTCTTTCTTCTTTCTTCGAATTAAAACATCGTAAGTAAACCTGCATTTCTGAGAAAACCTAGCAAGTTTTCGAAAGGCTCAGTCCGCCAACCTGCATTTGGCCAGCGTGGTGGACTATAACCTGATCTCCCTCGTATTCAAGGGAGGACCGTGTCCAGTAGTGGGACGTTAAAAACGGCTCAATACATATTTGCTCTATAAATTTAATTGACTGTCCGTCGCATAATATCTCCCTATGCATAATATCAAGAAATTTCCCAGTTTAAATGAAGACAAATTAACAAACACATTTTCGCATTTTAATAAAAGTACCTGGGCCACCGAGAATACAAAAAAAAATACAAAAAAAAATATACCTTTGTATCCGACCGGGATTCGAACCTGGACTCCACTTACTCAATCACTTATTCAATCTTGCGCCTTGGCCGGTTGACCATGATGCTTATATCCGAGCGTGCGAAATTATCGAACATAATATTTTGCGTGGAATAATGCAAAAGAAAATCGCAAGAAAATTCGAAAACACGCGTTTTCCCAGACATAAGACTAATCTAGATCAATTTATCGCCGCCGAAACCCCTTGTGTACTAAATTTCATGAAAATCGTTGGAGCCGTTTCCGAGATTCAGATTATATATACAAGAATTGCTCGTTTAAATATATTAGATAATACTGTCTTACATTAATATAATTAAGATTTTTGTTTGTTTAGAAGCATAGATTTTATCTAATTCATTTTGCTAACATATTAAGTGGTAGTTACATCTGTATTGAGGCAAGTAACCATCAGAGCATTATGCCAGGTTGAGGTTACATCACACAGACGTGATCAATTAAGTTTCGATCCGTTATAGCGACTCCCGCGCATCTCAGTGAAAGCATTCTTGTGTTTAAGTTATTAGATCATGCGAATATAAGTTTTGTTATACATATATCAGGGGTCTAGTATGTGCGGCAGCAGATCCAGTGGTCCTGGATTCGTATCCCGGGGCGGGCTAAATTCATTTATCAAGTTTTTCTGTAAAGGAATTCTCAGTGACACTCCGGAGTTGGGAAGTTGGCGATGTTTCACTCCCTTTCTCTGGGAGTGATTTCTCATCGGCGTGTCAAATTATCATGGCATCTGAATTCGCTGGTGTCTCCGCGAACACTTGTGCACTACAATGTCTCCTGCGCAGTTGGCTAGTCTCAGTGAGTTCGGCCGCCGTGACGAAAATCGGTTAGAAGGACATCATATATTTTTGTATGCTTACACGTACATTTATTGTATTATTAATTTTTATATGAGGTGTTATCAGATATTTTCGAAATCGGTGCCAGCCGATGCAAAGCAAATCTACTATATTTCGATACCTAAAATACATAATATCTACCTATTAGATATTCATATCTTAAAATATTGTCGGCTGGCACAGACTTCGAAAATATCTGATTAGGTATCTATTCGAAATGAAAACCTCCGTTTAGTTATTTTTTACATTTTAGTGCCTGCAAATCGGTTTTTATTTTTTGTCAAAAAGTTTTTATTTTTCCATTTTTAGTGCAGACGTAATAAGCAGGTAATTTGTAAGAAGAAACTTTTTTAATAACATATTCGATTAAACAATTTATTTAAAAAAAATATATATTGCTGATTTTTTTTAAAACCGCTCGACCCATTTCGATAAAATTTATATGGGACCACCTGGAAAGTATAACCTTTCAAACAAAAAAAAAATTTCTTAATCGGTTCAGGTGTCTTCGAGTAATCGGTGACCATAAAAAAAAAGATTCCGACGAATTGAGAACCTCCTCCTTTTTGGAATTGGAAGTCGGTTGAAAATATGTGTAAGTACATATTCTTATAATTACGATAACGATTTCAGAACGTTATCTTCTATCTCTATCTAAGCCTGAAGATTATCAAAGCCAAGTAAAACAATATGTACTATAAGCACATGGGGTACTAATCAAAGTGAGTGCCAGTCGCTAGATTCTTATTAAGGCGCGTTCCCGTGCGAAACGCAGCGTTAGCCGTTTTTAGGCTGTTTTTGGGAGCCAACTTCTCTTTATCTAAAAGAAATAACAACTAATAAAAAATACATTAAATTTCTACATAATCTTGACTCCAAAATGGTAGGTTTTTTTTTTTTTAAGCAGCATAATATTTAATTAAAGGGCCACAAAAAAACCACAGAAATGAGAAATAATTATTTATAACATGCATCTCCTCCTAAATTAACCATTATTTTGATTTGCTTCCTTAACTAATGGATAGGTAATTAAATAGAGAACATTTTGGTAGTTTTATTTTTTTCAAAACACAAAAAATTGATTTTATAAAGATTTTATTCTAAAATCTAAGCGTACTCGCTACGTAACTCTTGCGCAGAGTTAGTGTGCCACAAGGTCTCGAGGGTGAAACATGTGTCGTTCGTCATCGCGCCGCGTCGGCACTCGTGCACTTGTTCGCTCACATCACAATAATATTAGTTTATATTATTGTGTTTTTGTTATTGACATTTGTATTAGTGATAGTTTTTTATGTTTGTTATTTATTTATTCTTATTTATTTTTATTTATAAACTCGAAACAGTATACAGAATGTATAGAAATTAATATCGATGATCGAATATGATGAGTATCGTTAAACAACGTGTAACAAAAAGCGTATAGTCATCGTAAAAAAATATCAGCTTTCTTATACATACTTTTTGAATGGGGCCGTTGATAATTTTTCGATTATGATGGTGTTCCCATCGATAAAGTTCTCAGTTAGATTGTCTCCAGCACACACTTTCATATGACTATACCCTTACTTACACGTTGTATAAACAAGCTAAAATGAACCATAACATAATTAGATGATTTTTTGTGAGATCATTGACCACAGTTAATGATGTTTCAGACTAAAACCTAATTTTTTTTTGTATAAACTTCATAGACGTGATGGGTAACGATAAAAAAAATCTCAATTTATTAACAACAGCACTAGTGGTCAATATCACGTCTGCAGAGTTTCTCTAGAATATTTTATTTGACACTGCTAGCAATACCTGTTAAAAAACCTACTAAAAAATAATAAATGATGATAAAATTGACTTGGTTATTTAATTTTTCTGCTTTTATCAATCACCCACGGTCTGAATTACAAATAAACCTTCAATCTAAAAAATAAACACCGCACAATCTTTATTATAGAATACCTTTAATACTTTTAAATGAATAAATGTTAGAAGTATTCATGAACGTAAGTATAGTCACTAGATTCATCATGATCAAAATAAATAAACATTTCATAAAAAGATATTTTTATTGAATGCCATGCCATTGAATTAGCCATGTCTGTGAATTCTTAGATCTGCGATTTTTACTTGTATTCGGAAGGTGATCGCTAGATGGCGCTAGTACTGCTTTACGAAGTATTATAGAGGTGAGGTGCGGCAAAGAGGGAACGAATGCTCAAGGTTATTTGGTCAGGGTAGCGCCTTAATTGACCTGAGATAAATTATAGATATAATGGAATGCTCGTATCGGAGTCTGTGAATTGTACACGTAACATCGAAGCATGGTTTATCAATAAGCTTATATTATAGAGGTTATTAAATAATTTGATAGCAACTTTAGTCGTTCACTGTACAGTGTACACACATTGGATTATAATTTGATGTGATTACTTTCGACTGCCTCGGTGGTGTAGTGGCTAGCATGTACGGCTGCACACCCGGAGGTCCTGGGTTCGAGTCCCGGGTCGGGCCAAGTTTAGTTATTGAGACTTTCTGTATAGTAAGTCTCAGTAACAGCCCGGAGTTGGGAAGTTAGCGGTGTTTCACCCCCGTGCCTCGGAGAGCACGTAAAGCTGTCGGTCCTGCGCCTTAACTCTCGCCGGTCGTGTCGAATGGTCGTCCCACCGGAGTATGAGAGTGATAGGAATAGAGAGTGCACGTTGTGTCTGCGCGTACACTTGAGCGCTATAATATCTCCTGCGCAGTTGGCTAATCTCAATGAGATTGGCCGCCGTAGCCGAAATCGGCTAGGAGAACATCATCATCATCATCATTTGATGTAATATAGATTACTATTATAAAGATTATATATAAACTAATATTATAAACAGGCAGAGTTTGTTTGTTTGAACACGCCAATCTCAGAAACTACTAATTCGATTTGAAAAATATTTTTTGCATTAGCTAGCCCGTTTATTGAGGAAGGCTATAGCCATCGTTATATATCTATCATCATGGTACTACCCAAGGGAGCGGAGCAGTAACCATAAATGTCAACCAATTGGGCAGACTTCCATACATTATTGTAAAACTATATTGACGACACGTTTAGCTCAGTTTGTAGTGATTCTACTTGCTGCGCCAGCGGTCGCGGGTTCGAGTCCAGCTGGTTCATTTGTGTGATGAGCACGAATGTTTGTACTCCAGTCATGGGTGTTTATATTTATAACATGTATGTATTAAATTTTTAAATTTCATTTTAAGTTATTACGTATTTTTATTGAAATCTTTTATTCGTCACAGACTATTTCTCAACAGTTTTGTTAATTATTTCTGTAATAAAATTTGATTTGGTATAATTTCAGTGAACCAGCGGTATAAAATAAGTTGGATCTACTGGCAGCAGTTGTCTCTACTGGCAGCCCTGGCGAGGCGTGACATGAACTTTATCTATACATATAATAATATTCTAAGTCGAATCTGTACATTAAATATTTTTTTGGAAATCTAATTGAAATAGACATTATCGATACAGAGTCCGAATCTATAGTTTTTAGAACTTTTGTCTGTCAGTCTGTCTGTTACCGCATCATGAGAAAACCACTGGACAGATTTTGATGAAATTGGGTACATGATAGCTGGTTATCCGGGTCAACATATAGGATTCTTTTTACCGCGGGAAAATATCTCATTTCTGAGAAAAAATACAAAAACACAAAAACTACAGTGTAAGAGTATACTAATATATAAAACCTAAGAATTTAGTTTTTGGTCATCTGAACGCGGGCGGAGCCGCGGGCAATGCTAGTCTATCTATAAGCATAGACAAAACATATCGGTACCTTTTCCACCTCGGTTTGTCATATAATTTTATTTTAGTTGTTTACTAGCTATATATCTATATTCTATATATAATATATTCAAAAAGTATCAATAAAAAGTTCTGTAAATTCATATATACGAGTACTGTCCTTAATATTTCACTATTAGATTTCAATCATTGGGCGAACACCAGTAGGTACATATATGATATATTGTTATAAAAAATTGCTTATATCAAAATTAACATATTTTTTCATATCATTTAAATAACAGCAAATAAATAAATAAATATGTTAAGACATTAACACACAGCACCATCTAGTTCCATAGTAAGCTACGAGGCTTGTGTTATGGATACCAGATAGTTGATACACTACACATATATAACTTTATATACATACATATTATAAATATAAACACCCATGACTGGAGTACAAGCATTCGTGCTCATCACACAATGAATGCCCCCAGCGGGACTCGAACCCGCGACCGCTGGCACAGCAAGTAGGGTCACTACACACTGAGCCAAACGTGTCGTCAAAATATTTAAATAAAAATAAAGGCAAGCGTTTAAAAGACCTAGATTCTCATATTAATGGCTAATTAAGGATAATTTTTATTATATTTTTATAATCTTCGTTTATTTGCGTAAAATTTTTATATTTTTCTTGTTGAAATATATGTAGCAATATTTACATATATGTATGTTAAATTTAGTAATACCTATTTTAATGAGTTTTGTATTAAATCGACTTAAGCAGGTATTCGTTGGTGGTACAGGAACGGTAAATAACGTTTACATGTTATTTTTTTCTAATTATCTTCTAAAATTAGGAGCAAAATGTCTTTAAAAATTGATTGTATGTTTGATTTATAAAATTAAATGTATATATTATATAAATTAATAAATAAATATGTTGGCACGGGAATACAACACCGCCAATTTCATAACTCCGGGTGCTACTGAGAATTTAAACAGAAAGACTTAATTACTAAACTTGGCCCGACCCGGAACTCGAACCCAGACCCTTCAGATCTGCAGCTTTACATGATAGCCACTAAATCTTAAAGGCAGTTATATTATTAGCTAGTTTCTTCATAGTATTAAAGTAATATAAATGTTTTCAGGACTTAGTCCAGCCAAATAAGGTATGAAATCGAAATGTTGCCAAATAAGGTATGAAATGAAAACTCAACTTTGCATTTTTGATATAATGTAGTTTTAATTATCATTAATTTTATTAATATATACATTTAATTTGTATCCAAAACATTTTAAAGTAAAGTTTAATTATCATTAATTTTATTAATATATATAAGTATTTAATTTGTATCCAAAAACAATGTGTAAAGGTTTTAGCGTCGGCAACCCCCGGCAAGGGTTCAAAAAAATAGTCCAAAGTATATTTTCGCAATTACTCGAAAACGGTAAAAGTAAGACAGAAAAGTCTTAATAAAATATGTAGAGCTTAAAATTTTACATCAAAAAGGTTTTATGACTTTTTTTCTTCCGGTCAAAATTAACCGAGTTATGGAGGTTTTCAATTTAAAGGAAACTAAAATTAGCTTATATTTTTTAAATTTACATTCATCCCTTAAACTTTCCCTATAAACTTTCCTTATCCCTTCAAATTTTGATTTCAGACCTGAATTATAACTTTAAAATAATATAAGTTTACAATGAAGAAAATGGGAAATTAAAATATGTAGTAATAAAAGTAATGTTCTAATCTTTTTAAAGATATAAGTAAGATTTATATTTTAATAGCCCCGAGCTATCCCCGCATCAGGTTGATGAAATTGAGAAAGGCGTGACGAGTAAAACGCTTCACGTGAGAATTTATTCCAAGGCTTTAGTCCCATAAAAAAAAATAAAAAAAAGCTCTAAGAACACATATACATACATACGTATAATAAATTTCACAGCTTATTATTTGAATTTATTATATCTATAATATAAAAATGAATCGCTGAATGTGTTGATAAGCGCAAATCTCGAGAACGGCTGAACCGATTTTGCTAATTGTTTTTTTAGAATATTCCTTGAAGTACGAAGATGGTTCTTACGGAGAAAAAAATTTAAAAAAAATGCCTGAAAAAGTCTAAAAATAACACTTTTCTATTGTCCCATACAAAAGATTCGTAATAATACTTAAAAGTCAATTTGAACTATAATACCATACCATAAAGTTTAAGTGTTGGTGGAGAGGTTCCGGGAAGGCAAAACAATTGAGTGACGTTAGTATCGTATAAATATTAATGTCAATATTTGTCAATATTATTAACAAAAAAAAATTATATGGCTAACGTTGGCTAATAACTATTTATATCTATTTAAAAGGTACCTAGTTATAATTAAAAACTACCTCTGAACGTGTCTAATAAATACTTCTAGGATAATTTCCAAGTTGGTATACCTTTTTTGTTCCGATCAAAAGAAATGTCAAATAATATGTAGTTCTTTCACATTTTAGCCCTTACGAGCTGTATAATCAAGCAATTATGTAGCACTAACCACTCACCCTTGCTTCGCTCAGGTTCGCCTCTATAAAAAAAACAAATCTATCCCACGAAAACAGTATATTTCTCCGAGATGAAAAGTAGCCTATATGCTGTTCCAGACTATAATCTATCTCTGTGCCAAATTTCATCCAAATCCGTTCTGCCGTTCTGGCATGAATGAGTAACAAACATCCAAACATCTAAACTTTCACATTTATAATATTATTGTTTATTTTTTCTAATCATATGTAATAGGCAAATATTTGACAATAAAATATATTATTACAAAATAAATACGTATAGTATGTTGTGTAAATATGATGAATGACTGCAGTTATTGCAGTTTATCACGATGCTACTTACATCATTATGTTATTTTATAATTTGGAGAACAATTGTTACTCCAATAGCCGAGGCTGAGTTAAAAGCTAACTAACCATGAAACGTAAATTACATGGTTAAATAATAACAAATCACTCAGTTCGGTAAAGTTACAGTTTCGATTTGCACTTAATTACATATTTGATACTAGCGGCTCACCCTCGCTTCACTCTGGTTCTTTATAAAAACAATAACAAATCTATCCCTCGGGAACCGTATACTTACCCGGGATAAGTAGCCTATGTGTTATTCCAAACTATAATCTATCTCTATGCCAAATTTCATCCAGATCCGTTCAGCCGTTCTGGCGTGAAAGAGTAACAAACATCCATACATACTCTCAAGTGTTTTTATAATATTTACACAGATTATATATAAGGCCACTTGAACTTAAAAGTTAAAGGAAATACATAACAAGCGATATTTTTAAAGAGCGCTAAAGTAACATTAATGTGATACAAATTGTATTGAACGTTTTTTTTTTGTTTTTTTTTTGCAATCAACTATTTTACTTAATTATTAAAAAATATTAAAAAGTACCACATGATGTTAGTTATTATATATGATAGTTTCCATATTCATAGAAAATAAACAAAAAAATATTCATTCGACGGCGACATTAGAGAAGCCGCTTTCAAATTACTATTATTATTATTAGAACAAGTCCTTCCCACACTTTTTTATTACGTATACATTTTCTACTTTTTATAATATAAACTAGCATTGCCCGCGGCTCCGCCTGCGTTCAGATGACAAAAAACCAAATTCTTAGGTTTTACATATTAGTATAGGTACTCTTACATTGCAGTTTTTGTATTTTATCTCAGAATAGAGATATTTTCCCGCTGTAAGACAAATTTCATCAAAATCTGTCCAGTGGTTTTCTCGTGATGCGGTAACAGACAGACAGACAAAAATTGTAAAAACTATAGATTCGGATTCTGTATCAATAATAATGTCTATTTCAATTAGATTTTCCAAAAAATCTTTAATGTACAGATTCGACTTAGTTACAATTTTATTATATGTATAGAAGAAACAAGTTTTATAAAAAGCAAATGGATTCAACCTTAAATCAAGCAATCAACCCAAAACTCTATTCTAAAGAAAACAATTTCTCAAACTCCACCTAATTAGTAAATAATCATATAGTCAGCAAACCTCATTACGAAAACTCAGTAAATCTATCAAACACATCGTCCAATAAACTTAAACAGACAATTTAATTACCGTCACGCACTATTTCTGTTAAACGGCGGATGATGATATCTGAGACCTGAACGAGATGAAAACGAGTGTGGCCTTTCATTGTTTATGCTGGTACAGATTTTCAAGCAAGGCCTTAAAGTGCCTTTGGAAACGTAAATTGGCGTATACTCTCTCAACTAATTTTATACGAGGCCTTTTTTATTTTTTTATATTATCCATAGTAATATTATAAATGTGAAAGTTTGTGAGGATGGATGAATGTTTGTTATTCTTTCACGCCAGAACGGCAGAACGAATCTAGATAAAATTTGGCACAGAGATAAATAATACTCTGGAATAATACATAGGCTACTTTTTATCCCGGAAAATGTACGGTTCCCGTGGGATAGATTTCTTTTTGTCTAAGTACGAACTCGAACCAAAGCGAGGGTGAGTCGCTAGTTCAGTTCTTTATAAATTAATAATTATAATTTTAAGTTAAAGACAGTGATGACTCAGACCTAACAATCTTGCTAGAAAAATCGTAAGTAAAAAGTTATTAGAGTTCAAAGTTTTCATGTCTCATTTTAACATGATTCCTACTCGCTTTACAGTGAAGGAAAACAACATATTGAGAAGTCCGCTAACCCGCACTTGTCCAGCGAGGTGGACTATGGCCTGATCCTCCTTGTATTGGACCCACCCTACATTCAAGCTTTTCTTTCTAAGCTTCAATTTGACATATAGCTTTTTGACCGACTTCAAAATTCTTTATAATAAGTGCCTTTTTCTATTTGGTAGTATATATATATATATATATATATATATATATATATATATATATATTTTTAATTTATAAAGGTGTATAATACAAAGTTTTAAATGAGAGCTTTATCACCTTTAAAATAGAGTATAAAGTCATAGTAAAAGAGATTATAAGGAAAACAAATATATGGAGAAATAGACAAGTATATATACTTGTAACTAAATGCACTACGTTATATTTTTAAAGTAGAGCCTTATGTTCACGTATTCGGGAGCTCCCTGACCTCACTTTGGACCATTGTTTTGACTAATCAGTCTCCTAAAAGTTTTTGAAATAATTTATATCTTCCAAAAAACTAATGAATCTATTACTGATAGGCGATTCATTTTCAATTTGCAAACAAAGGCGTATTAAAATACGAATAAATAGTAATAAAACTAACATATTGTATGCTAAAAAGATAAAATATATTGCTTGTAAAATAAATTCGAAAGTATTATAACATCAGTTTGCTAAATTGGTATATTGCAAAAAAAAATTTTGAAATATAAAATTTAACAAGTGGATGCAGTAGGCAGTCTACCGCCACGAACCTTTTTTTATGTTGGGAAATGCATCTACATATACCATCTCTTTACATATAAGTGGTTATGTGGGACATTGGCTAGAAGAACCAGTACTAGCCACTAAACCCCAACAGAACCTCCTCCGTCTTATGGAGCGTCGCAGGATCGCTTACGCACTCAACAACGACACAGTGACGGCAGGTCTGTCGAAACAGACCACACAACCAAGAGGTTGCTTCCACCGTCCACTCTGTTGTCAGAGAAGTACCAGGAACGACCCGCATGGTACACCGCCCACCAAAGTGGGCACCTTCCTGTGTGTCTCTTGGCTTTGCGCCCGGCTGGGTTGCCAGACGCTAATAAGCCTTCCCATCATAACAAGGTGAACACATATCGGGAGAGGAGGGCGGAGAAGGGAGGGGGTACCGCTACGAACCTGGCCTCGCCGGAAAATTAAATGTCGCCACGCCACCAACCAACTAAACCATCCATATGACCCTATAAGTACACAAAAATATCGGTTCAGTCCTTTAGGTGGACAAGTTTTATGAACAGACTTTACCGTATACCAGAATTTTATATTTAATATATATAAATAAATAAATGACAGGCAACGTTATCGGCGGGAACTAGTTCAGTTATAATACAGTGAACGGCAGGTCTGTCGAAACAGACCACACAACCAAGAGGTTGCTTCCACCGTCCACTCTGTTGTCAGAGAAGTACCAGGAACGACCCGCATGGTACACCGCCCACCAAAGTGGGCACCTTCCTGTGTGTCTCTTGGCTTTGCGCCCGGCTGGGTTGCCAGACGCTAATAAGCCTTCCCATCATAACAAGGTGAACACATATCGGGAGAGGAGGGCGGAGAAGGGAGGGGGTACCGCTACGAACCTGGCCTCGCCGGAAAATTAAATGTCGCCACGCCACCAACCAACTAAACCATCCATATGACCCTATAAACACAAAATCACGCGATGCGACGTATACAATTTTATATTTAATATATACCGTATATGGTACAGGCGTTTAGAAATTATATTATATAAAAAAAAATATTTCATATTAATATTATTTTGTATCTATTATAAACTAGCAACAGACGACTTACTGTGTCGATTCGATCGCGTTTTCATGTGCGTTTCATAGTGGTCTATATTTTATTTCAAGTCTATCTGTTATACTATAGTCTGTGTACTAAATTTCAACTAAATGAACGATTAAAAACTAAACATCTCAGATAAATAACTTAAAGACTGTACATTATATATATAGAGTTACATTTTGTGAATAAGTATTATCTTACAATTATCTAATCTATACAAATAAATAAAATTGAAGTGTCTGTTTGTAATGTCAAAATAACAGTTTTTTACTAAATGTATATGAAAGTATTTATACGGTATTTAAAAGAAAAAAAAAAACATTTTTTAAATTTTTTGTCTGACTGTTTGTTAGTTCCGGATAATCTGCTAAACTGCTGGATCAATTTTGACGGGATTATATATATATATATATATATATATATATATATATATATATATATATATATTAATATACCGCTCTAATAGAGTGTATGGCACCAAAAAACCACCAAACGTCAATTAGCAATATAAATGACCATAGCCCATGCCTTACACCATCTTATTACCATTGATGAGTCCAATCCTTTCTATTTTGAAAGTAAAGTTCAACTTTACATAACATCATATAAAATTACATAGAACAAATGATAAACGTAATGGTTATTGTTGTAACTCTTCTTAAAAGGTTTGCTTTCAAAAACTATTATTCTATACATATAGTTAGGTCAAAGCGTTGATGTGTACGTGTGGTAGTGTTTTTGTCTCATGGTCCTTTGCTTGACATCAGTCGGACTTATTCGATTTGTTCTTATTTGATTTGTTATAATTATTATGATGATGTTCTCCTGACCGATTCCGGCCACGGCGGCCAATCTCATTGAGACGTGTACGCGCAGACACAACGTGCACTCTCTATTCCTGTCACTCTCATACTCTGGTGGGACGACCACTCGACACGACCAGTGAGAGTTAAGGCGCAGGACCGACGGCTTTACGTGCTCTTCGATGAACGGGGGTGAAACACCGCCAACTTCCCAACTCCGGGCTATTACTGAGGCTTAATATATAGAAAGACTCAATAACTAAACCTGACCCGACCCGGGACTCGAACCCAGGACCTCCGGTGTGCAGCCGTACATGCTAGCCACTACAGCACCGAGGCAGTTAACATTACAATTATTATAGAATACAATGAAATGGATTACAATTTTTATTTTAAATTAAACTCAAATATTCAAACGATCACTAAAGATAGTTTTGAGGGTTCCGTACCCGAAGTGTGCCTACGAAATGTCCGTCCATCTGTCAGAGGCCTGTATCTCATGAACCGTAATAGGTAGAGAGTTGAAATATTCACAGAGTATGTATTTCTATTGCCGTTATAACAACAAATAATAAAAAAAAAACAATAAAAATCTTTTTAACGTTCGAAATCAATCATCGAATTTAATATACTACATTCATAGAATAAAAGTCATATAAAAAAAAGTATATGTACGATGGTACGGACTCGCACTTGACCGATTTTTACTTTTAATAAATATAAGAATAAGAATATATCTTTATTGAGACAATTCTTTATTGTTACATGAGCCTGTTGAAGCCTCTGACTCCCAAACTAGAATAAACCTGCATGTCAGGAATCAGCGCCCTCTTCCATCTTCAATCATATGGAGGTAAATAATATTACAGAGCATGTTTAACAGTAATATTACGAAAAGTCGTAAATAATCCCATGACTTAGTAAGGTTTTAATAATGCCATAATTCTATAGCCTCTATGTATACATTTAAATGTAACATCCGTCGCTAAAGGTCAACTTCGTGTGACTTACTTTTAAACTACGAGTATTTATGGTGTTCGTATTTAAATTACGTGAAGGATACAATACTTGTCCTTTACATATTTAAGACCGTTACTGATGAGGTTATGGGGTTTCTAATATATATTTTTATTAAACAAGTACGAGTCGGACTCGCCCACCGAGGGTTCTGTACAAAGTAGGAAACCTGTTTAACTTTAATTTTCATTTTTTTTTTGATTTTTTTCCTTTAGTTATGCTGTAAGACCTAGCTTTTTGCCAAATTTCGTGATTCTAGGTAAACGGGAACTACCCTATAGGTTTTCGACCCAAAACCTATAGGTTACATCCGGTTGACCAAGAATTGTCAATTTTGGTTAAAAGCAAGGTTTTACAGCACAAGTAAAAGGACAATTTCGAGAAACAAAAAAAGTTAAAAATTAACGTAAATTTTGGTACTTACAAGTTTCCGCGACAATCTAAATTTGCCCATATCTGTTTATTGTGTTGACTCACGACCTTGATTTTTTTCATCTAATAGGGACTATAAACTTCAGTATTTGGTATAAATTTCAAGTTGCTAGGTCCACCTGTTCGTAAGAAAATTGGTGGTGACATACGGACAAACAGACGGACAGACGGACAGTTATCTTATAAGGGTTCCTTTTTTTACCTTTTGAGGTACGGAACCTTAAAAAGAGAGAGTTCTCCGTTCTCTACATATCTCTCTACATGTTTATCCTCCTTAAGTCTTGTCCAACTATCTGATGTTATACATTTTACATATAAAATTAATTTAAAACATTAACAATATATTTTTTTATTGAGCTAATATGTGAGACTCGTTAAAACAAATGAAATGACCCCAAAAATTAGGGAAACAAAAATGCAAATAAATCCGCGACAAAATCCGAAAAGATAGTTTTATTTAAAATGTCAAATATTCGCGTAAATCTAAGAAAGTATTATGAGCCCAAACAATTAAATTCAAAGGTTTTACTACTAACCGTTCAAAAGTTCTACTATACTACTCCTGACTCTATAATCGCTTAAACTCAATTTTAATTACAACTCAAAGTTCACATACTTAAAACAATTAAAATTTTATTACATAGTAACAAATGAAACTATAAAAAGAATGTTTATAAGTCGATGTAATGTTCCAAGACGTAATCAAATCCGCTTCTTCTGAACCAATAGAAGCTAGAAAGTTACAAAATCACATATAATCTTTGTTTGTATCTCCTGTTATATCAAAATTGTGTATTCACTGGGTTCGAACTCACGACCTTTTTGTCTAAAGTTTTCAGCTCTATACATAACACCTCGTCAGTTTCTATTGTCAACGTTAACATAATCTCCAACTATTGATAAAAATCACTGCACATTGTCCCTAAATAAAGTATTTGGACAGTGTTTCGTAACAATCAAAATGACAGACCTACAAACAGATGTATGTATATGGAGATAAATCAATAAATATATTGGGACATTATTAACACAGCACCATCTAGTTCCATGGTAAGCTACGAGGCTTGTGTTATGGATACCAGAGAGTTGATACACTACATATATATAATTTTAAATACATCCATGTTATAAATATAAACACCCATGACTGGAGTACAAACATTCATGTTTATCAAACAAATGAATGCCCCCAGCGGGACTCGAACCCGCGACCGCTGGCACAACAAGTAGGGTCATTACAAACTGAACCAAATGAGTCGTCAGATGACAGTCTGGCATTATCATTAGTGCTAACACGAATTGACGATTATATTTTATTTGTGACATTAGTGTTTGTCTATACTCACTTTCAATTCCAAATATCGAAATGTCCTGAACAATGAAACGATCCTAGAAAAGATTTTAGGCTTTAGACTATTTTATTTGATACTAGCGGCTCACCCTAGCTTCGCTCAGGTTGGCCTTTAGAAAAACAAAAACATATCTATCCCACGGGAACCGTACTTTTTCTGGGATAAAAAGTAGTCTATATGTTATTCTGATATATGAGCTATATTATTATAAAGTTTTATCAAAATCCATTCAGTAGTTTTTGCGTGGAAGAGTGACAAACATACATCCATACTCACAAACTTTCACATTTATAATATTAGTATAGATAGGATGAGCATTTTTTAAATTTTTCTCTTCAATTATTTACATAGAAGCAAAGACTTGCAATAATATACTTATTCGTCTTGCTATTTCCACATTTTGTTTTTAAGCAAACAATGTAATTTGAATATAGTCCATTAATACTCGTATGTGTGCATACATAGTTAATCCGGCAATGTTGCCATTCTTAAATTTCAACTCCTGCGCAACAAATACATCATAAATATCATATTCGCCCGAATTATTCATTTAATGTGAAAATTACATATCAAAATATCTGAATTCACAGAGATTGCGCGTTCTCAAGTGCGACCTCCCACACACAATGCATTTGTTAATTAATTAACTTTAGTTACAAGATGGTATGCCGATTTTTTCGGTCAAGTACGAGAGTTAGAACGAATGTGTCTTTTGTTCGGTGACGAATCTTAGATATGATGTAACGGAAAAGATATAAACTGAAATAAAAATGAATTAAAAACAAACTTTAAGCGTTCTCTTGCATGCAGGATGAACATTTTCAACGTCAATTTCAATAAAACAATTAATTATATCTCACTAGTGACTTATCTACCGCCTTCTATTGGCTTAATCTACTATACCCGGCATGATAAAATAAAGAAATAAATAATAAATATCGCAGGACATTAACACACAGCGCCATCTAGTTCCATGGTAAGCTACGAGGCTTGTGTTATGGATACCAGATAGTTGATACATTATACATATATAACTTTAAATACATACATATTATAAATATAAACACCCATGACTGGAGGACAAACATTTGTGCTCATCACACAAGCGAATGCCTCCAGCGGGACTCGAACCCGCGACCACTGGCGCAGCAAGTAGTAGGGTCACTACACACTGAGCCAAACGTGTCGTCGAAAAAATATATTATTAGCAGGAAGCCAAATTGCTATCGCTATGTGTTGGGAGATACTAGTTCGAAGTCCTGGTCACGTGACATTATGTATTTTCATACTTAACTAGTGGCTCACCCTCGCTTCGCTCGGGTTCGTCGCTAGGTACGTTTTAAAAAGATATAAATTGTTATTAGCCAGCGTTAGCCTTATAAATTTTTTTTTTCGTTAATTTTTAATTTTTTCTTTCATAAGAACCTTCTCCTGACAATAACAAACACAACAAAAAAAATAGTTAAATCGGTCCAGCCGTTCACGCGTGATGGCGTGACCAAGGGAAATAGGGATTCATTTATATACGTATATATATGTATGTCTATATTTATTTATATATATATATATATATATATATATATATATATATATATATATATATATATAGATAGATAAACAAAGAATCGTGTAAATTAAACCAGAATTGTTCAGGCTATACCTAAGCATATAAAAGGACAAAACGATCTGCCTACAAATTAATGTCATGCCCATTAAAAAAGTAAATGCCAATTGCCAGTTCTCTTAACGCAAGTAGAAGTATATAGTGAAGATAAAAACTTAAAATATTAATAACAACTTCGAGGCACTAAAATGTAAAAAATAACTAAACGGGCGTTTTCATTTAGAATAGATACCTAATCAGATACTTTCGAAGTCTATTCTAAATGAAAACCCCCGTTTACTTATTTTTTACATTTGAGTGCCTGGAAATCGGTTTTTTTAGTTTTTTCTCCATAAGCAGGTAATTTGTAAGAAAAAAGTTTTTTAATAACATATCCGATTAAGCAATTTATTTAAAAAAAATAATTGTAGATTTTTTAAAAACCGCTCGACCGATTTCGATAAAATTTAAATGAGACCTCTTGGGAAGTATAATAACCCTTCGAAGCAAAAAAAAAATCCAAATCAGTTTAGGCGTCTACGAGTAATCGGTGAACATAAAAAAAAGATTCCGACGAATTGAGAACGTCCTCCTTTTTGGAAGTCGGTTAAAAATTAAGCTAAATCAACGTGTAATTTTTCTTATGTTGGCTGTCTGTAACTTTTTTGAGAGTTGAGAAATGAGTTTCATTGTTTAAATTGGTAAATAGATGAATTTAAAAAATGTGTGTTTTTAGCTAATTTTACTACGTAATATTACATTACTCGTACATTATATATTATAACTGACTCCTATGCCATAATGGCACTACGTCAGTACCGACTGTATCGAAGTCCACGAGTTTGTTTTGCATGAGGCAAATACCACGTATAATAATCATTACTTTTTTAACCGATTTCAAAAAAAGGCAGTTGTCAATTCGACTTGTATGTATGTATGTAATATTATTGGAAATGCAAAATATTAATATATGATATAATCTAATACAGGCTTCCAAACAAATATACAAAATTCTATAGGTGTATGGTATGTATTGTTTGTATGTATGTATCTTTGTCTACGCATTTCTCCGAAACCAGTAATCGAAAACTACTTATTACAAAAATTATTTCATTTTTACTTAAAACTGAAAATTATGAAATATAAAAATAATTAAAGAAAAGTTAAAAGTAAAAAAATAATTGAATGGGAGTTTTAATTTACTATAGATATTAGATACTTAATCGGCACCGACTTCGAAAATATCTGATGAGGTATCTGTAGTGAATGAAAACCCCGATTCAGTTATTTTTTACTTTTTAGTATATATTTTTTTAAGTCGGTTTATTTTTTTAATGTTTTTTATAAGTTTAAATATGTATTTATAAAATAAAAAGGTGCAATATGTAAAATATCAATAAGTGTTACCTTGATACATAAACATAATAAATGGTTACATCAATTATGTTACAGCATACGATATGGGAAGATGGCCTTTGGAGTTTGGATGTATATT
Source organism: Brenthis daphne (assembly GCA_947093115.1). NCBI lineage: Eukaryota > Metazoa > Arthropoda > Insecta > Lepidoptera > Nymphalidae > Brenthis > Brenthis daphne. The sequence continues at coordinate 1,348,592 of OX352473.1, forward strand.
AAATCATTTATAGTTTGGGAGCGTCAGCCAAAATTCATATTAATTTATTATCAGCATATTGCATTTTTTGTTTTGTTAGACGAAGTTTGAAGCTACGATAAAGGTATAGGATAACACAATAAATATAAAATTTAATCGAGGGTCAGTTTTTCAGCAAGAGTCAATATACCAGACTCTACATTTAATAAACTGTTTGAAAATAATATTCGTTATTGATAAATCTTTGTATTTATATATTTATTTACGTGGTTCTTGTCTTTTTATAAATTTTGATTAAACTCTATATCGAGCGAAGCGAATGTAATTCGATATTTAATAATACAATCTTCTATAGTAATATTACTTTTTCTTCTAACGCTACTGCACTAAATACTGGTACTGCAATGAGGTTGATCGTTAAATCCTTTCGACCTTGAACTTTGAGGGCTGGCATTTATAAGTACATGATGTGTTTAAAATTCACACAAGTTTGTTGTCTGTTCAATATTGGTCAATTTTTGGATAAAATTTTCACTTCTGCTCCCAATTCCGGTTCAAAAAGCAGAATTCTAAGAAGAAATAATGATTTTTTTTGATAACTATTTGAAATAGAATCGGTTTTAATTGTATAACAATTATAAAACTAATTAAAAGTATAAAAATGTTTAAAGTTATAAAATATTGTAAGGTAGGTACTTGGTGCAATTTTTCATTTTGTTATTTGTGGGTAGGCTGTCTGTAACAAATATACCTTACGAGACATTTAACACCTCAGTCTCTCCCGTGACCATGGATGCTGTAAAGCATTCGAAACGTCGGGAACCAAAAATCAAAATAAATCCGCGAAATAATCCGAAAAGATAGTTTTATTTAAAATGTCAAATATTCGCGTAAATCTAAGAAAATATTACGGTTTTAATTGTACTGTTTACATATCTCATCGAACAATAAATATTAAAAAAAAAAACATTTATGTATAAATTGATCTTAATCAGCATACCTGAGGACTTTTTTTATATTATATAGACATTTCTTGTTAAAATTGTTAAGATGGTAAAGAATAAAACTAGGTAAAGCATATAACTAATTTTGTATAAAACTTAATAAATAAATGTTGGAACATTAACACACAGCACCATCTAGTTCCATGGTAAGCTACGAGGCTTGTGTTATGGATACAAGATAGTTGATACACTACACATATATAACTTTAAATACGTATATATTATAAATATAAATACCCATGACTGGAGTACAAAGATTCGTGCTCATAACACAAACGAATGCCCAGCGGGACTCGAACCCGCGACCGCTGGCACAACAAGTAGAGTCACTACAAACTGAGCCAAACGTGTCGTCTCACAGCCGTAATTAACATTAGATCACAAAATAAATCATACTTAATTATTTTTTTAAATCAAAAATCAAACCCCTGCCAGATGTATTCGTAAATGTCAAATTAAAGTCCTTTCTTGGTTTAGTGACAAGACATAAAAACAGATTGACATTTGTACAACTTTTAAATAGTTGATTGCAATGATCGTCCACATTGCGCAAACAAACACATATACAGAGCATGTACGGATGACAATTAACCTTTAAAAAAAATTAATGATAGAAAGTAGTACTCATAGAATTATTGACGATTCAAGATTTTATTTTACAATATTAAAAAAATAGAAATCTATAGACATTTATGGATATGACATTATTATTATGATTCTATGACATTCGATTCAATTTCGTTATTGGCTTCAAATCGTTGTTCAAAGTTGAGCACAGATTACTTCTTGTTTAATCTGTGCATTACTTCGCCAATGTCACGTAGAATAGAGAAGAAAACATAACGATTAAATTAATTTTATTATAATTTTTTAAAATTCTGTTCTTCAACGATTTCAGAATGACATTTTGTCTTAGCCCAAAGCTATTATTATCCATACATATAATAAAATTGTAACTAAGCCGAATCTGTACATTAAATATTTTTTGGGAAGTCTTATTGAAATAGACATTATTATCGATACAGAGGCCGAATCTATAATTTTTAGAATTTTTGTCTGTCTGTATGTTACCGCATCATGGAAAAACCACTGGAGGGATTTGATAAAATTTGGTATGGTGGTAGCTGGTTATCCGAGTCAACATATAGGATACTTTTTACTGCGGGAAAAAGATCTCATTTCTGAGAAAAGATACAAAAACTGCAATGTAAGAATATACTAATATGTAAAACCTAAGAATTTGGTTTTTGGTCATCTGAACGTGGGCGGCGCCGCGGGCAGTGCTAGTTATAAATAAATATTATTGTACACTACAAATAATATTAAACAAAAAACAATAAATTGAAGGTAAATGTATAAAAACTTGTACAATATGACGTTCTTATGTCTTAATAATGATTTCTTCAGGTACACACTATATTCCGCGAGATTTTTAAAATATTTATGCCTTTAATAGCCCAGTGGTAACGCACTCGCTTGGGACACCGAGTGAAGCGGGTTCAAATCTCGGGTCTTGCACTTCTGATATTTTCATGTGTGAATCATTTCTAACACGATTACCACTTGCCTTACAGTGAAGGAAATCATCGTGAGAAAACTTGCATGACTGAGAGAACCTAGCAAGTTTTCGAAAGACATGTGAAGTCCACCAACCCGCACTTGGCCAACGTGGTGGACTATGGCCTGAACCCCCTCGTATTGATGGGAGACCCATATGTCCCTAAAATATGGTAAATATTTACTACTAAGTACAGAAAATTAGCCAATGTTATTCTGTAAGCCAATCATATCAATCAACTAAGGTACAACAACAACAACTTTCACATTTATAATATTTAATTCGTTCAGTGAGGAAACAAGGATAATTACCCTCTTTAAACTAATCTTAAAGCTTTAGTAATGTGTAATTTTATCAGTAATAGACGAACACTCATCTCTTGAGAAACTGTGGATCAGGTTTTAAAGTTTTACAGTTTTATGACACTCATTAGCATCACTATAATAGACCCAGTTATGCAAAAAACAGCCATGTGCGTAAAAGTACCAACAGAGTTATAAGCATTTTATTATAAAAAATAAAATAATTATAAAAAATAAACAATACTTATATAAATATTGTTCAATTTTAATATAACCAGAAAAACAAAACATAACCCAAGTGCAACTATCGACAGAAAAATGCTTATAACTCTGTTGGTACTTTTACGCACATGGCTGTTTTTTGCATAACTGGGTCCTATTAAAAGGCGTTTATTCTATACACGTTATAAAACTCCTCCATCGCTTTAATGTAACTTGAGCAACTGTTTAAATTTTAATTAAAGGAGAAAATCTGTACAAATAATAAAATTCTAACCGGGTCGAATATGTAGGTATATTAAATATTTTGCGTCTGTGTCATTATTGTCGAACGTCGAATCTACACTTTTTAAGAATTTTTGTCCGTCTGTTAGTCTGTCTGTCTGGGAACGCATCACTAGGAAACCACTGGACAGATTTGGTATGATGATAGCTAGTTATCCGGGTCAACATATAGAATACTTTTTACCGCGGAAAAATATCTCATTTCTGAGAAAAAATACAAAAACTGCAATGTAAGAGTATACTAATATGTAAAACCTAAGAATTTGGTTTTTGGTAATTTGAACGCGGGCGGAGCCGCGGACAATGCTAGTGTGAAACTAAAAATTTAAATAAATAAAATCAATAAATAATACATTTACAATATATTTTCTTATAAAATCACTTTCACCATTGATAAAATATTAAATAAACTTAGCCGGTATGTTTCATTTCAACTATAAAAATAAACAGAAACATGCAAAATCGTCACGACAAAAGGCCATAAATTAAAGTAAATTAGCTATATTATGCTAATATACTTAAAAATATAAATAAAATTTTAATTACATATAATGTCGCATGCTGGCAACACTTGCTAACGAGGATTGCACTGCGTACAATTCGGATGAGTTAACGCGAGAAATGTTGCCATTGTTTCGGTGATTACATAATAAAAAATTTACATTTATTCATGAAAGTAACTAAAATATGTATGCTATGGGAACAGGTACAATTGCGAGCAATTAATGTGGTGAGATTGTTGTCTGTTAGTTTTAGGGACACCATGTAATGTATTGTTAGATTGGTGGTTATTATTTGTATACATGTTCGTTATATGTTAAGATTTATGACTAGCGTCTGCCCGCGGCGTCGCTCGCTTGGTAAAATAATAATAAAATCAATTTTTGTACACACAGAAAATAAAATATAAAAAGTGGTTAGAATATGTAAAAGTAAAACTGTAAAATATAATGATGTGCATATAAATATATATAATATGTATACTAATAAATATTGTATGTATGTATGTATGTATTTTTTCAGCACTTTTTAACGTCCCACTTTTAGGCACGGGCCTCCCTTCAATACGAGGGGGATCAGGCCATAATCCACCACGCTGGCTAAGTGCGGGTTGGCGGAATTCACATGGCTTTCGAAAACTTGCTAAGTCCTCTCAGACATGCAGGTTTCCTCACGATGTTTTCCTTCACCGTAAGGCAAGTGGTAATCATGTTAGAAATGATTAGCAGCACATGAAAATATCAGAAGTGCGAGAATCGGGTTTTGAACCCGCTTCACTCGATTTCCCAAGCGAGCGTGTTACCACTAGTATGTTATTTATATTTTTGGCATCATCAAAGATCCCATTAAGAAAGCAAACCCACTATAACGTGACACTATAAATGACACAGCATTTATAATAAAAACATGACATAAAAAACTAATTTAAAAATGTTATAACTATATATTTTTAACTACATAAACTACCTATCAGCCATCTAAATATTATCAATAGTATGTACTTATATATAAATAATGAATATTTATTTAAAAATTATTTTAAAATATAATTACTTCCGATAACAAGTTATAATACGTACATTTAAATTTCATCATCTATATGTTTTTTTTCATATCATTAACAGTCTCGCTTACCCTATAGGAATTTGGGCCCGCCCATGGCCAGGGCGGCAGACTGCGAGGGCGGCATGCGGCGAGGGCAGGACATGCCTCGTCCAAAGTTTACTAATTGTTTGATTGTTATTTCTGTTACTTGTATGTTATTTTTATCTATTAACTTGTACACACGATAAAAACAATAAGTATAAATGTTGTCTGAAAAAATATTTAAGGCGTGTAAGGGCGGTGTTATTGCTTAAAACAACAACCTTTGGTGATAGAGGATTGAATAAGAATAAGTGGGACGGTGCTAAATGATGAAAAATAATATATCAAATAATAAACATATCTATATTAAAAATATAAAAATATGTATACATACATACTATTATTTATCGAGATTTTTTAAAAGAAATTTGTATTTTTATCAACATATTGAGGAAAAAGATATAAAATGATTAATATGGTCTTTTACTTGTAAATTCCTTTTTTTGTTTCGTCTTTCTAGTAGATACAAAGGGTGTAGAATGAAAAGGGCTGTCAGTATTATGTTAAACGACCCTAAACTTTAATACGGTCTGCCTACTGACAATAAATAAGGTAGTGATGTTCTCCTGACCGATTCCGGTCACGGCGGCCAATCTCATTGAGACTAACCAACTGCGCAGGAGATATTATAGTGCACAAGTGTACGTGCAGACACAACGTGCACTCTCTATTCCTGTCACTCTCATAATCCGGTGGGACGACCACTCGACACGACCAGTGAGAGTTAAGGCGCAGGACCGACGGCTTTACGTGCTCTCCGACGCACGGGGGTGAAACACCGCCAACTTCCCAACTCCGGGCTGTTACTGAGACTTACTATACAGAAAGAATCAATAACTAAACTTGGCCCGACCCGCGACTCGAACCCAGGACCGATCCGAGTGTGCAGCCGTATATGCTAGCCACTACACCACCGAGGCAATTAAAAAGTATAAGGTAGTATTTACCTTATATACTCGTAATATAATAAACATATCGTGAAAATATATCAACATATTCTATTTATTGTATACATATAATACAATAAGTGTCGTAAATCTGATAAGAATGAGATAAATGTCAGATTCTGTTCAACACCGATGTTGACATAGAAGCGTTTCATATATCATAATCACGACTTTGTTTTATTATGTTACGTTATAAATGTGGCTTTAGGGCTATAAAGCAACTACGTACAGTGGATTTGAATAACCTATCTATATACGGTTTTCCTTACTGGCGATAGAAATTTGATATAAACTGTATGGAGCGTGAGAAGAACGGCGCTATACGGAACAGGCAGATTCACTAGCAACAAAGGAAATGGCCAAGCCAGGAGTTCGCAAAATATCAGGGGAGGCACCCTACTTGGACGCGCTTAGTCGATTTGATTTCTGTTGACGATGAACCTTCTGCTTGATGTTCTCGCAGTTTTACGGAAAGTAAATGACCTATCCAGTCATGCCGAGGTCTTTGGGAAAATTAAAAAAAAAATTAGCCTCTCTATTGCGAAGGTACAATGCACAGGATTGAGTTTTGCTATATCTGTAATACATATCTATTTAGGTAGGTCATTTAATGAGCACTTTCTACCGAGATCGTAGGCTTCGTACGCACTTGTAACTGATTTTTATACTAAACGAGTTCAGATGACCAAAAACCAAATTCTTAGGTTTTACATATTAGTATACTCTTACATTGCAGTTTTTGTATTTTTTCTCAAAAATGAGATATTTTCCCGCGGTAAAAAGTATCCCATATGTTAACTCGGATAACCAGCTATCATCATACCAAATTTCATCAAAATCCCTCCAGTGGGTTTTCCGTGATGCGGTAACAGACAGACGACAGACAGACAAAAATTCTAAAAACTATAGATTCGGCCTCTGTATCGATAATAATATCTATTTCAATAAGAATTTCCAAAAAATATTCAATGTACAGATTCGGCTTAGTTACGATTTTATTATATGTATAGACTTATATTTTTTTGTAATCTAATTAAAAAGCATATTTAATTACCACCCGACATATATTTAAGATATTTAGTATTATTTGTTTTAGTGTTAATTGTTTTAATTATTATATAGGTATGTATCTGTTAAACGAATTTGGAGTGATAGTCTTGTTTCTCTCCATACCGTTCCGCCAGCATTTAGAAACAAATACACATGATTTTACTGCTCACTATCATAGTAAATTATCTTCTTAGCATAATTTTATACCCCTATAGTATATAATATTAATAGGCAAAAATTATTTTCATAATATTTTCATAGTATCATTAAACATACACACAAATAACATAAATCCAAATTGAGAACGTTCACCTTTTATAATAATTCGTCAAAAAAAAGTAAAAATTAAAATGAATACGCATTAAAACATACCAATCTGTATACATTTTCATTCAATTTGTACCGATAGCAAAAGAAATAAGTTGCTTGGAATTTTTTTTAATAAAAAGTTTATCGCAAAATTATACAGCATTAGCTGTTATTTTACTTCATTTTATATTCACTAAAGCTTGAACTGAACAATCTAGTAGAATTGTGTAATATTAAAATATATTTTTGTTAGAATAACAATATTTTCTTGCAAAACATGCATTTATTCATAGAAATCGAACCCTTGACTTCAGTTGATGTATGGCATCTAAATGTTATACGCATATATCACTGTCACGTCATACATAGGCTTTCATATCTGCACTTATACTTAATAATGGCCAACTTTGTAAGTTATAGGAGGAAATATCTGATAGTACTTAAGACAAGTTGGCTTTTAATAGTCGTTATCGCTAAAAGTAAAAAAATGATATGTCCCGATTTAATCTATCTATACATATAATAAAATTCAAACTAAGCCGAATCTGTACATTAAATATTTATTGGAAAATGTTATTGAAATAGTCATTATTATCGATACAGAGGCCGAATCTGTAGTTTTTAGAATCTTTGTCTGTCTGTCTGTCTGTGACCGCATCACGAAAAAACCACTGGATAGATTATGATGAGGTATGATGACAGTTGATTATATAGGATATTTCTTACTGCGGAAAAATATCTCATTTCTGAGAAATCTATACTAAACATTAATAACGCTAGTTTCTATATATAAAACTAAAACTCGTCAATAAGTACTCGTAGGTACTAAAAGAAAAAAGAAAATCGGTTCTCATACAGAGGAGAAAAAGGCACTGAACTGTTTTGTCTTGTCCATATATATATATACATATATGTGTATATATATATAATATAGATGGTGCTGTGTGTTAACGTCCCAACATCTTATTTATTTACTCAAACATTTTACATGATAACAATAATAATTTATGTAAAATCTAAACTAACCGCAAAATGCTACCATTCAAACGTTATGACTAACGTAACGATGTGTTGACAAAAGTTTACAAAAGCCCAAGTCAATATTTTATATACATTTATGTCTCTTTGTACTCAATGTTCTGGTAAATCGATTCAGACATTTAGGTCGGTAATAGCTTCGATCAGTGTTTCTCAAACTTATGTTTCAGACCACCGGTCCAGTTTGTACACGAATCACTATTTAGTATGTATTTAATTAATGTAGTTAAATGTCAAATGAAATAAATCTTATCGTGAACTCTTAATGATACACCGACGAAACTCTAGACGTCTGTGTGTGACACTTTGAGAACCTCTGGCTTAGATTTTCTAGCTTTTAGGAAATATTTGATTTGCATAACTTGTGTGTTTTGTAACTTATATTATGATGTGATTCTTAGATCATATCTAGTATTCTGCAATTAGCAATATTTTAGCATATTTAATATAGTGTTAAAAATTATAAATAGTTGATAATACCTTTTAGATTTACGCGAATATTTGAAATTTTCAAATGAAGTAATCATGGTTACCAAAGCATTTGGAACGTTGGGAACCAAAACATAAAATAAATTTGCAAAAAGATCTGAAAAAATTTAGGTTTGATAATAATTAGCATATGTGGGTTCGTTTCTTAAGTAGGAAAATCTAGTAAACAAGAAAGAGTGTGTAGGTAAAATACTAATAGCAAACTATGAGTAAGTATATAACAATTTTTAGTAATTATTTAAATAAAATAATAAATAAATATATTGGGACAGTAACACACAGCACCATCTAGTTCCATCGTAAGCTACGAGGCTTATGTTATGGATACCAGATAGTTGATACACATATATAACTTTAAATATATACACATTATAAATATAAACACCCATGACTAGAGTACACACATTCGTGCTCATCACACAAATGAATACCCCTAGTGGGACTCGAACCCGCGACCGCTGGCACAGCAAGTAGGGTCACTACAAACTGAGCCAAACGTGTCGTCAACTTATTTTTAAGGTTAAAAAAAAAAGTAACATCACAGAATGCTATCTCCTTCTCGCTAACAATTTGGATTCAATTCAATTCAATTCTTCTGTTTAATGGCTTCTAGAATACTTTAGATGACACTGACACGAAACTCTTTAATTTAACTTTTTTTTATCTTTATTTTATAGAGGTTTGGTCGCACAATGATCAAGCTGCTTTATAAATAACAAAGATAAAGTATTTCTATATCTTAATCCGACTTGTACTATTTTAAATTTAACACCTCCAGGTAAATTTCTAAGAAATTATTTAAAAATCTAATAAATCTATGATTAACATTTATTTTAGTAAAAATTAACGTCAATTTTTTATATGAATATATTTTGAAATCGTCAAAGTTTAAACTGTAAATGTATATATTTCAAATATTTACTTCTTCACTAAAAGAATATACCAACAACCAAGTAAAATTTCTATAAAAATAATTATTCGTTATATTGCATTGGATTGTTTTAGACTCTTAGAGAATGAGACCGCTCGTGACTTTTTTTTTATGTCGGTCAAAAATATTTCAATTTTGATACTTAATAAATTGCAAAAGAACTCCATATTTCAATAAACATGACCTATTACATAAACTAACTTGACTTCCCATTATATTATATTATATCCATTTTGATGGAACTTTCACCCGATTGCTATAAATAAGTTATTACGTTAGTTTAGCTAAAACCAAACGATCTCAAAGCAATACAAGACGCGTACAGCATCCATTCTAACGCATCTCTATGTAGCGTTATGTCACGATAGACAGCGGAATTATGTCATAGCTGTTACGGCGAACCATCACCGTTACCACCGATTCCCATGCGATACCATCAATTCAGTTTCTGTCAGAGATCCCAAATCGATAGGCTAAGGCCGTGTTCACACTATTACTTTATAATCGTAATAATAATATCATTTATTTCAACCATCAAGGATCATATTTTGTTAGTAAAGACACGCTTTAGCCTAATGTTAGTACACAATTAAACTTCTTAATCCTAAACCTTATCTAAGACACACTCGATTTGTCAGCATTTGGCAATGGTTCAAATTCCCTCAGGATGCTATTGGAACTGGCCCGAACTCTGCGCGCCAGGGATGTGCACCGTTTGCGCATGATAGTGTTGAAATAATCTACGTTATCTAATAAATTCTAAATTTAATAAATTCTAATTTTATTAGCTCTGTAATTTTTTTATATTATACTCGTGCTTAGCGAGAGGGCAGCACTGACCATCTGGAAGTGTCCGGTGGTAAAACGCCATTTTTGTTGTATTTTTTGGGATAAATAGATGTCTTAAACAATAAAACATATTAATAACAGTAATATTCTCTGACTGATTTCAGTTACGGCGGTCAATCTCAATGAGACTATCAAACGACGGAGATATTATGCACAATGCGTGCTTAAATACAAGTGCACTCCAGATAACTTAAAGTTCGGTAGGACGACAATTTGACACGACCCGTGAGAGATCAGGCAGGATCGTCATAGATGTAAAAGGACGGGGCTGCTCTGTCGCTAACTTCCCCTAAAAAAACGTAATAATTACAATTGGCCCGTCATGCGACTTGAATCCCTCTATTAAATGAAACTCTATATCTGCAGCCGTATTTGTAAGTCAAAATACCAACGAGGCGAATACTTGCCAACTTACATCTTATATTGCTATCTCGGAAGAAAAAGACCATGTCAATTTTTTTTTGTCTTTTTTAATCGGAAGTTAAATGTTGCAACGTAAAACAAAAACATATAAATATTTTAGATGTAATACTTTTTAGACGCCAGTGTGGTCATCTTCTAGATGTAACACAATGAAGTATTTGTAACGGCAACCACGCACACGTGGGAACTAGTGTTTGTGTAGATATAGATATTGTTTGTTTTTGTTGCTCTTGTTAATTAAATATATGTTTATGGTATATACATATGTATAAAAAAGAGTCATCTGTTTGTCATATTAAGTTTACTATAGCACCTGGACGACCAAACTTTGCTCGGTGTTTTTCGGAACACATAGTTATAAAAGTTGAGTTATTTCAGAAAAGACAACTTACAGATAACCTTTAAAGCAAAACCTCATCTTAATACAAAATTTCATCCAAATCTAGTTTAGAGACGTTTCCGAGATACACAAAATAAAATATTTATATGTATATACAAGAAATACTCATTTTATATTATAAGATAACAGGAACATGACATTAGTACTATTATTGGGAAAGTAAGTGAGTGAGAGTGTTGGTGACTTCTTCATGCTGACACAGATTGACTTTAAATAAAATTCTCTATATAGATTTCTTTCTTTGGTATTTACACAAAATTAAAGCCAAGTACGAAAAAAAGTATTAATATAAATATTTAGCATTATTCAGTAACTTTAAAATATTGATATTTATCTATTTATATATAAAGAAGTATTAAGTATTTTTACTCTATACTTAGTTTTTACTGAAAAAAAAAACATAAAATGGTCCTTGGTTTTCTTATCTAGATAGCAACAAATTAAAATTAAATGGTTACATACTGGTATAATCATCATTAAAGTCTTCAAATCACAACCTCCACGATAATTTGTAAGATTATTATACATATACCTACACAACATATTTGTTGGAAAAAAACATGGAAAATATAAGAAATATTAATCTGTAGGATCAACATGAAAATATTTTATCAAAAATTTTTGGCAAAAATATACATAAAAATCCACAACTAATTCATTTTATATTGACATCACTAAAATTCGGTTCAACATACTATTTTAGAACAGATACAACTAAAAACCAATACTGATGTTAACATGACCTTAACATGATCTCCAAAGCGACAAGTGTAGCACTCGCTCAATAACCAACAGGACACCGTGTTTCTAGACGGGAATATTCAAACATTTTTGGCCGACGCCGGAATCAAACCTACGACCATCTGTATGTCAATCTAGCTGCTAGACCACCACGCAGTAAACAGACAGTAAGTATAAGTTCATTGACATTACAGATATATTTATTGTAACAGTAATAAATTTAACATCGTACATCTGTGACTCGGCGAGGGTGAAAGCCCGTGCGTGCGGTTCCGCTACGCCGACTGCGAAAGTTAAGTCATATCTTGTAATGATATTGGACAAATCGTTACTTAATCTATTAGCCTTGACTCGATTCTTTACTTCTTTACAGATCATTTGATCTCGTTTAGTGGTTTGATTTTCTGTTTTGTTGTTCTATGACATTTTGTAAAAGAAATTTTATTTGGAAACTAGCATTGCCCGCGGCTCCGCCCGCGATCAGATGACCAAAAACCAAATTCTTAGGTTTTACATATAAGTATACTCTTACATTGCAGTTTTTGTATTTTTTCTCAGAAATGAGACATTTTCCCGCGGTAAAAAGTATCCTATATGTTGACCCGAATAATCAGCTATCACTATACCAAATTTCATCAAAATCCATCCATCCAGTGGTTTTTCTCTGATGCGGTTACAGACAGACAGACAGACAGACAGACAGACAGACAGACAGACAGACAGACAAAAATTCTAAAAACTATAGATTCGGTCTCCGTATCGATAATAATGTCTATTTCAATAAAAATTTCAAAAAAATATTTAATGTACAGATTCGGCTTAGTTACCATTTTATTATTTGTGTAGATTATCCTGATTCGTCTCCTTTCTGCGAGAAAGAAGGATCATCACTTCTCGTCAATAATTTATAATATGTACATTTAAAGTTGTAGCCCAGCGGTACCGCGCTCGCTAGGGAAACCGAGTGAAGTGGGTTCATATCCCGGGTCTTTTACCACTGATATTTTCATGTGCGAATCATTTCAAACATGATTACCACTTGCCTTACGGTAAAGGAAAACATAGGGAGGAAACTTGCATATCTGAGAGAACCTGGCAAGTGTGTTACCGCATCACAGAAAAACCACTGGAGGGATTTTGATGAAATTTGGTATGATGAAAGCTGGTTATCCGGGTCAACATATAGGATACTGTTTACCACGGGAAAATGTCTCATTTCTGAGAAAAAATACAAAACTGCAATGTAAGAGTACACTAATATGTTAAAAAATAAATGTGCAATTCACACATCGTAGAAGTGAAACTTCAGAAAATGATATGAATATAGAGTATCAGGAGTAGGATAATCATAAGGATTTTTTTATATTATTTTTACCAAGTTTAAAAGTTATTTTACATTTTATTTGACATAAATATAAACATTACATAATAATCAGTAATGAATTTTATTATTTTTCACTTCCTTTGTAATGTATTCTATCAAATAACAACGGTTACCATGACAACGGTTACCATGGCATCATCGCAATGTATTCTATCTCATTCTATCGCCGGCTTAATCCTATATATTTATATGTTTGTCTCTTTTTACTGTCGCATTTCCGTTGCATCGAGTTTCAAATCACAACGATTCTAAAGAAGTTTCACTTCAAAAATAAGAATTTGCTTTTTGGTCATGTGAACGCGAGCGGAGCCGCGGGCAATGCTAGTGTTCATATAAAAGTAATTTATGCGAAGTGACATGGATCTATTTAGTAGGGCATAAATTGCTTCCTGTGGAAATAAGTTGCTAAATAAAATAAAAATTAAGGACGCTAGTGAAGTAATAAGTTAGTATGTAATATGGCGTGAATTTTCTTAGAAACCACAACCACTTCAACCCAACTTCATAATAAGCTAAGCATATGGTCATTAAGCCTCAATTTTAAGACGTTATGTCGTGTTTCTTTATTGTATTTAATTGATATAATTTAACACATGCAAGCAATTGTAAGCAAGTAATAATGTTAAAGTCATTATCCCACTATTATTAATGTGAAAGTTTGTATGTGTGTATGTTTGTTACTCTATCACGCTGTAACGGCTGGACAGATTTGTATGAAAATTTTGCACACAATTAGACTATGATTTGAAATAATAGTACTGTGAGTAAAAAAACTTGTGAAAAAAATAGATCTGATTGTTTGTCAAAAGATGAATTAATTGTACATATATATTATATTATATATCGAAGGAGAAGTCCATATTTTATATCAAATCGTAAAAGGCACATAGGGACGTACCCGAGCGAAACTAGGGTTTATATATAAATACTTATTAGGAAATATAGTTAACTAACCAATGTTAATGTTATGGTTTAATAGTGTAGCATTTCTTTAAGCGCGGGGCACAAACCTATAGGGGACAATATTCTTCGCCTTTACTTAAAAAATATACTAAAATTTACTATAAGCGAAAATCGAACCCACAACCGTGTCTTTATTTGTACACCACATGCAACTATAGCGCTTGTCAACCTTCATTCACAGTTAAGTGGTCGTACAATGTTTTTGCTAATTAAAATTTAATTTAGGTGTCAAGTTTTTGTGTTAATTATGAACACACAAGACAAAATTATTAATAAATTACAATCGTAGAATAGTAAAGTTTCTATATTATTAATACACTAGTGACGTGCTCCGGCAACGCGCACATTTCTAATAATAGTTTTTTTTTTATTAAAGAATGATTTCACAGAAGTCTTAATGCATAATTTATTATCTGGTGCAATCTTGTATTAAGAGTTGTTTTGTTTCAATGCACATATAATTCTATATTGTAATGAAATTTCTATGATGATGATGATGTTCTCCCAGCCGATTCCGGCTACGGCGGCCAATCTAATTGAGACTAGCCAACTGCGCAGGAGATATTATAGTGCACAAGGATACGCGCAGACACAACGTGTACTCTCTATTCCTGTCACTCTCATACTTCAGTGGGACGACTGCTCGACACGACCAGTGAGAGTTAAGGCGCAGGACCGACGGCTTTATGTGCTCTCAGAGGCACGGGGTTGAAACACCGCCAATTTCCCAACTCCGGGCTGTTACTGAGGCTTACTATACAGAAAGACTCAATAACTAAACTTGGGCCGACCCGGAACTCGAACCCAGGACCTCCGAGTGTGCAGTCGTACATGCTAGCAACTACACTACCGAGGCAGTTAATTATAATTAATTTTCAATAATACTCCTAAGATTAGTTAAAAGCTTTCTCAAGAATACAAAAATTTAAGTGCCAGCTTCCTTTTTATCAAAACAGAGAGACGAAAAGATTGTAAGTTTGCATGTTTGAGACAATCTCCGTCACTACTAGTTCTATTTCACAATCAGCGACAAAAAATGTCCTCGCCGAATGAGCGCTCATTTGAATATTTGAGTGCGCTTTTAATTTTGTTTTGTGAAAACAACTTTAAGCATTGCATTTTAAGTTCAATTTATACTGTTGTATATTTATTTCAACTAGAATAATTATCTAAACACAATTGGTGACAGTTTCAAGAGAACTTTTGCATGGAATTGAATTGGATGACATAAAATAATTTTATTTTTGATTTTGGTTGTGACCCAAGAAATTAACGTCTGACAGGTCCCGTCTGTTGTGTTATAGTTTATGCCCATGGACGAATTAGAGACTGGACCTGACATAAAATACAAATGTATGAAAACTAGTTCAACCAAGTGACGCATAACGCACACAAAGATTTTATTACATTATTATAAACACTGATACACAATACAATATTTCTAGTGCTTGAACGTAATCGATAAAATACATATATCGATGAACCAATGAATGACATTTTAGACATTTGTAAGCATAGTCAACATATTTTACATCTTTTAATTTAAAATATCTGTATTTATTATAATAAATTAAAATAAATGAATTAAAGAGGCAATAATAATGTGTCAAATAATAATTATTTTTTAATTTGATTTATATAAATACGATGGCATTGATGGCAACATTCTGTTGGCCTATAATAATGTTAATGAACAAATGAATATCGGGTAATATTCCATTAATATATAATAAATATTATTTTGTAAAGATTAAAAAAATATTAAGCTAATTTAATTAAATAAAGTGATTTGGTTGATTCTATTATTGAACTATTTTAATTGGCAATTGGTTGTCTCGGGTAGTTATAAAAATGTGACACTGTCCTAATATTGCTCAGTTCTTAATAAGCATTTGTGAAATTAGGAAAAAGAAAAAGTGATTGCAAATTAAATTGAGTGTTGGGTCGTGAAAGTAAAATAATTAGTGCAAGTGATAAAGTGTTTTATTACAAATCGCCAACCCAGAAGTTTAGTGCTAAAACATTATTGTTTGATTTTGTGTAATTTGTGTTGAAATAAAATGATCTTTATTATTATTACAATGGAATAATATTCCAAAGTATATAAATGTGGAATAAAATAAAATAAAAAATTAGGTACACATACTAATTATAATTTTTGCATTTATATTTTTATTTGATTTAGAAAATATTTTTATAAATTTATTGTCATCAGATTGTAGGATACTGTGGTAAAAGTATTTTATGTTATTGTACTGTACAAATAACACAATTCGTTTAGTAATTTCGTCAAATATCGATATATTTTTCGACATTGTCAAGCACTAGTCGATGTCAAATGGACTCACTCGACAGTTTAGTCATTTGTTCTGAATGGTATAATCCAGGGATTTTATGATGGTTGTCAGATGTCAACAATACATAGAAATATCGACTATATTTAACATAGTTGGATAATATGACATTTTATTTTACATTTAATTAAATTGTGTGATAAATAACAATAAATTTAATAAAATAATGTATTTACAAGTGAAAAGAAATACTGCTGCTTCCGCCGTTATAGTTTTTACACCATTTAACAGAACATTTAGTCATTTTTGGCAGATGTTTTGTTGACAAGTAAGTGCTTGAGACTGACGCAAAAAACAAACGACCAAGCCTAAAATCTCCTGGTTACTGAGAAGACCGATAAAGGTACGTCCGCTTATATGTCTAGTCCAGTGGTTAATTCGTTCATGTTTATGCCTTATGACATAATTCGTTGGCTCACTATTACAAGGTTCTATGTTACAATTTTAGTACTTATTTAGTTATTAATGCTACGAGGTTCTATGTGTCATTAGCTACAGTTTTGCAAAAATAAACCACTAGATAGCAGCACTTTAACTAGAAAATATTCAATTTTACATAGTTCTATGTTGTTTTTTACGATAACAAAATAACGAAGTTCTATGTAAAAATTACTAAACTTCATTAAAATTAACATAGAACCTTGTAATAGTGAGCCAACGAATTATGTTCTCGTAATGCTCCGTATTTTTTTTTATTAAATATTATGCTTTAAGTATCTTAAAAGTATCGGCCGTGACTTTTACGAAGAAAAAATAGTACTCAGCCTGTCAATACTACTTTTTAGTCATTTTATATTAAGCTTTATGTATATGAGAATAAGAGCGATGTTTGTTGTGAGATTTTAAACATGTCATTTATTGTGAAAAATATGACTAATATTTTATAATTACTATGAATTGTTTTGTTTGTTTTTGAATTAACTTATTACTTTTGATGTTTTATAGAGCTGTATAGTAGTGTTATATCTTATATCTTTAAACGTGCAATTTTTGTATATATATATATACATATATACTAGCTGACCCGACAGACGTTGTCCTGTCTACACGTCTTTAATTTGAAAATTTCAAACTTTTTTTAATAAGCTAAAACATTCTGGACCATTTTGATGAAAATTATTATTCAAATTGTGAATCTAAACTATTCTCAGATCCCCTTGAACACACACAGAAAATTTCATCAAAATCGGTCCAGTCGTTTGAGAGAAGTTCAGTGACATACACACTCACAGAAGAATTATATATATAAAGATATAATCTGAATCTCGGAAATGGCTCCAACGATTTTCATGAAATTTAGTACGCAGGGGGTTTCGGGGACGAAAAATCGATCTAGATTAGTCTTATGTGTAAGAAAACGTCTGTTTTCAAATTTTAATGCGGTTTTCTTTCGCATTATTACACACAAAATATGGTGGGTAATTTCGCACATCCTGCATCATAAACATCGTGGTCAAGCGGCTAAGGCGCAAGATCGACAATCTCGGTGGGATACGAAGTTATTAATTTTGTTTTTTTTTTTTAATTCAAGTTTTTAGTTTAAAAAAAAAAGAAAATTGTACTTTAGGCCAAAAACCCCGAGCGAAGCTCGATAGCCCAGGTACTATAATTTTAAATTAAAGTATTGCTTTTTCTGTCATAGATTATTCTCTCGTTTCAAAGAATCTCTTTTACTAATTGTTATGCAATGAAGCGTTTTTATGTACATTTGAGATCTAAGTTTGATTCTCGTTCGAAGCAAATAATAACGGCCATCTAGCGAAAGGTTTAATATCTTTATTAAACCTTTTAAACGGACCATTTTTCCATGTTAATCTTTAATGGATAAAATGTACCATTTTAGTTACAAAATAATAATGGAAAAATAAATTGTAGTTAAAAATAAGAAGATTGGCAAATCTCATGTTATAGTGTGTAAATGTAAAAAAAATACAATAATGAACATTGTAATCGTGGCGCTTGCTGTGGAACTAAGTAGGTCACGTGTTACCATGACCTTCCTCAACGCTGCTCAACTTGTAACAGAGTAATGGCACACAGAATGAAAATAATAAAAACTAAAAAAAAAGACTTCAAAACACTAAAAAGTAAAAAATAACTGATTGGTAGTTTTCGTTTACTATAGATACCTAGTTGGACATATTCAAAGTCGGTGCCAGCGACCAATGCTTTTAAATATGAATGTCTTATATGTAAATATGTCAAGGTATGAACTTTAATTATAGTTTCAAATTTTATACATCAATTTGTCATGTAAACTTTGCTTTGATTTGCATCGGCTGGTACCGACTTTTACTATTTCATTATTGTCATCATTACGATATCACTTTTCTCATCAGAACTTGTTTTAGTCCTAGATAAAATTATTAATTAGTATAACTTTTTTAATGTTAAATATATATAAGACGACATCTTATTTTTTTTTAATTTAATTATTTATTTCAGGCAATATTTACAAAAAGATCTTAAATATGTAAACAGAGGCCCATAGCATAATATGTACTTTAAAACTAACATATATATTAATTATAACTATTTAGCACGTAGTGCAAAAACATATATTCATTGTCATTTTATACAAATTTTGTAGTTATATATATATATATATATATATATATATATATATATATATATATATTATTATCGATACCAACCTAAAATATCCACCTGTGCACGATTGTTGAGCAATAAATTATTTTTATTATTTCTTAAAGATTAATTAGATTAAATTCAAATATATACGATCTGTGTGTTACCTACACTGTGCACCGTAGTGTCGTCCTTTCCCATCTAACTGACTCTAAGAGCAATCGCTACATTCACTAGCGACTTAAATTATATACTCTGGTCAGTAAATGATAACTTACATGGAAATGGTTTTTTATAAAACTTATAATTCATCTCACTTAGTTGCGAATTCGATTCCAGGCTAAAGCAAAGAAGAATTATTACCCATCACTGTAAGAAGGTGATATAACGTTAAAATTAAAAATATATAGTAACTTTTGTCAAAAAGTTTGTAGATTATTGAATCTACTTACTGTGCTAGCGGTCGCGGGTTCGAGTCCCGCTGGCATTCATTTGTGTGATGAGCACGAATGCTTGTACTCCAGTCATGGGTGTTTATATTTATAATATATATGTATTTAAAGTTATATATGTGTAGTGTATCAACTATCTGGTATCCATAACACAAACTCGTAGCTCACCATGGAACTAGATGGTGCTGTGTGTTTAATGTCACAACATATTTTTTCAAATAGTTTAATATAAATTTTACTATTTTAAACTGACATTTAAGTCTTAACCTTGGCACCTTATACTTGTAATTTTACTGCATTCTTATTAAGCTACATCATGATTTTTATAAAGAAAAAAAATAATATTTTACTTTAAAAGCCGTCACTACAAAAATATAAATATGTTAATCTTTTACAATTAAAAATAAATAAATCACATATAATATCTTTTTATAAGTACATAATTGGAGTATAATTTTTAATTATATAAATTACTTAAATTAATTTTTAATAAATTTTTCATATTGGCAACATTCATTATATGTATTTATTTATTTTTATAATATTATTTTTAATAGTAATTATAATTAATACTGTAACGATTTTTGAATTAAAGAAGGATTTTCTGAGAGAAAACATCACCAAAGAACTAAGTATGTAGACGGAGTCCACTAAATTAAATGTCAAAGTCAAAAATAGTAGCGTGATTTGTTGTTTATGCTACTATAAAAATAATACTATATTCTTTTGTATTTTTTAAATATTAGTTCTTTTTAATTAGCTTTTTTTTGCTTTATTATAATAAAATCCGTTATCTTATTTTATTTACTCACATTTATTTACTTATCACTCAATATACAAATTGTCATTTACATACTGTTTTAAAAAATTATATTTTACAAGCTGTTCCGGAAAACGTTGTTCTGTCATATAAATTATCAAAAAAATTTAAAGTAAGATACAAAAATACTAAAATCGCGATTAAAAAATAGGAAAAGGAGGAAGGGGTAGGTGTGTAAAAAAATATTTGCGACCTATTCTTATACCTACCAAATATATAAAAAAATCATTAAAATCGGTCGAGCCGTTTCGGAGGAGTGCGATCATAAACACCGTGACACGAGCTTCATATATTAGATTTTAAAACATTATTTTTTTACTTCATTTTTAGTGTGTAGGCAAAACGTATATTTCTATAAGAATAAAAACTTTTAA
The DNA here is from genome assembly GCA_947093115.1 of Brenthis daphne. Taxonomy (NCBI): domain Eukaryota; kingdom Metazoa; phylum Arthropoda; class Insecta; order Lepidoptera; family Nymphalidae; genus Brenthis; species Brenthis daphne. The sequence goes on from OX352473.1 coordinate 1,369,699, forward strand.
ATATTCAAGTTAAATAAATTGAATTTCTTATTAGAAAGATTTAACAATTTCTTTCACAAATCACGTTAACTACACAATTAAAACTTTCACCGAAGAACAAGTTAACTATAAGACGTACAGTATTTACTCTCACACATTCTTAATACTATTGAATTTTCTTACCACATGTTGCTAATCGATTTTATTTTGATTTTTGGCTCCAGACATTTCGAATGCTTTACAGCATTGGTGACGGGACCTCCCGTGAAGATTTATTTAAAACTAGCATTTCAGATGACCAAAAACCAAATTCTTAGGTTTTACATATTAGTATACTCTTACATTGCAGTTTTTGTATTTGTTCTCAGAAATGAGATATTTTTCCGCGGTAAAAAGTATCCTATATATTGACCCGGATAACCAGCTATCATCATACCAAATTTTATCAAAATACCTCCAGTAGTTTTTCCGTGATGCGGTAACAGACAGTTAGACAAAAATTCTAAAAACTATAGATTCGGCCTCTGTAATCTGTATCGATAATAATGTCTATTTCAATAAGATTTTCCAAAAAATATTGAATGTACAGATTCGCCTTAGTTACAATTTTATTATATGTATAGATGTCAAATATTCGCGTAAATCTAAGAAAGTATTAATAAATTTTAAATCTAAGCTGAATGTCCATTACGACACTTCCGTTTGCTTGAACTTTGACATACTCTACTCTGCATTTACTTTTGTTACACACTTGTACTACTTGCAATACATAAGCATCTTGATATTTACACATTAACTGCTTCGACGGTGTAGTGGCTAACATGTACAGCTGTAGATCTGGAGGGCCCGGATTCGAGTTTAGATCGCGCCAAGCTTAGTTATTGAGTCTTTTTGTTATGAAAGTCCTCTCAACGGTCTTCTCAACGGTCGTGTATCATCCTATCGGAATTTGAGAGTGACAGGAATAGAGAGTGCACTTGTGTCTGCGCGTACACTTGTGCACTATAGAATGACGACACGTTTCTGACGTTTCTTACGTTCGTTTTTGATATTTCTTCGCAAATCTGACAACACTATTGGCTCAGTTGGTAGTGACCCTACTTGCTGTGCCAGCGGTCGAGGGTTCGAGTCCCGCTGGGGGCATTCATTTGTATGATGAGCACGAATGTTTGTACTCCATCCATGGGTGTTTATATTTATAATATGTATGTATTTAAAGTTATATATTATGTGTAGTGTATCAACTATCTGGTATCCGTAACACAAGCCTCGTAGCTTACCATGGAACTAGATAGTGCTGTGTGTTAATGTCCCAACATTTAAAAAAAAAATCTCCGGCGCATCTGGCTAGTCTTATTGTGGCCGAAATCAGTCTTTAAGTGATTCACCACAGACTGATATTTCATAGAAAACAGTTGATATGTTTTCCTATTAGAATGTTTTGGTAATGATCAAATATAACATTAAAATCTAAACTTTATAATTTAGTATTATAACAATTTTTTACTGAACGTCCCGAGTTTACAGCCAGATCAGTACGGAAAGAAAAATGCCTCAGTTCTTAGAAGAACTGGCGATAGAAATTCAGTGGGACTTGAATATTGTTTTATCTTTTTGTAAGAAGAAATTAAGATTTGATATTATTATTTTTATGACCCCGCTGAATGATTCTTGTCATTTTTTAAGGCTATATCTAACAAGTATTGAGAAGAACAAGTTATATTTAAAGGGCAGAATAAATATAAATAATAAATATGTCAGGACATTAACACACAGCACCATCTAGTTCCATGGTAAGCTACGAGGCTTGTGTTATGGATACCAGATAGTTGATACATTATACATATATAGCTTAAAATACATACATATTATAAATATAAACACCCATGACTGGAGTACAAACATTCATGCTCATTGCACAAATGAATGATGACCCCAGCGGGACTCGAACCCGCGACCGCTGGCACAGCAAGTAGGGTCACTACAAACTGAGCCAAACGTGTCGTCAGAATGAATTAAAATCTGGCTGGTTTTAATTTTTTTTTGTTATCTGTGTAATAACAGTGATAATAGAAAATTAAAAAAAAAATTCTAAACCAGCCCAAATATTTTATGTTAATGAGTAATTAAAAATTGTAAAATTAGACTGTTAGATAAAAACAAAAATTATGAATAAATAGTACATAATTGAAAAAAAAAACTGGAGAAAAAATGTATTATAAGCTAATTAATTCATTGTGTTAGAGATTCGCACAAACATACATACATACATATTACAAACATGTTCTGCGTGTATGTAATTGGGGCTATTATATATTTACATAATTTTGTAAGTATTGCCTACTATATCATTTACTTGTTATGCAAACTACTGCGATGAGAGTTAATCTCTGCATATTAAACAATGTATTTCGTATTTCGTTTTGCTGAACTGATTTTAATGTGATTTTTATTATCATGTAAAGTTGTTATGACAGACATAATTTAAAAAATCTCAAAGCGTAACTATGAGAATAAATTTGCAAATAAGTTTGGTGAATCATTACCAAAAATTCTAAATTCAAGCACAATATGAACTGAGATTTCCGTATAATTTTAGCTCTACTTTAAATAAAATATATCATCTATTTTAATATATATTATTTCTCTTAATTTTGGTTATTGTGTTGGTTCTTTAATATTTGTATATTAAATTTTCATATATATAAATAACTTTCATATTAAAAGAACCATTTTGAATAAAACTAGTCTCTCCCATGACCACTGAACCTGTAAAGCATTTGAAACTTCGGAAACCAAAAATTAATATAAATCCGCGAATAAATGCGAAAAGATAGTTTTATTTAAAATGTCAAATATTCGCCTAAATCTAAGAAAGTATTATGAGAACCATTTTCCATCACAACCAACATACCCTTTTGTGTATTTTGAATATATTGTCTTTTGATCTTTACTTATGATTCGTTAGTGTTTTTTTTTCTCCTATTTACCGGTCATTCTATATATAACGTGCCTTTTCCATTCTACGTGACATTGGCGAAGTAAATTGTGCCGAATGGCACTCCTAGAAGCCACGAAACTAAAGAATAGCCTTTTAACAGCGTCATTATATACGTATGTATTTGTTTTGTTAATTTCGATATACAAAGTGTACCAACTCTGCAATTATTAAATATGCATTAAGAAAATTGCTGTGACGATTTCGATTAAAATACAATAAAATTTGTACGATTTCATACGTAAGATTAAGTGCGGCTATAAGGTATGAGATACTCGTGCTAAAGTAGGTAAAGAGGCTACCAAATCAAATGAAATAAGTATTCTTTATTGTACACAACGTTTAAGTTTGTGAGTTCAGATGAACAGATGTTTGTTACTCTTTCACGCCAGAACGGCTGAACGGATCTGGATGAAATTTACATTCGAGATAGATTATAGTCTGGAATAGCTCATAGGTTACTTTGTATCCCGAAAAAATGTGTGGTTCCCGTGGGATAGATTTGTTTTTGTCTAGTGACATACATAAATATATTAAAGAAGAAATAGCACAACAGGCAGTCTTAACGCTAAGTGAGCGATCTCGTCCCGGCAACATTCGGGCAGAGAGAAAGAAAAGATCGACTAACAATTAAATGAAATAAATAATTCTATATGTAAAATATAAGAGTGTGATTTACGTATTAAATGTTTTGAAATACTTCTGATGCTTACATGAGTACTATTGTATAATTTGTAAAGTAATAAAAAAATATCATTTTTAAGATGTGTTTTCTATCTTTCTGTGTGTAATTCTCACTTTAAACTTTGAAACCAATTAAATTGTTTAACTAAAAGTAATGAATTATAGACCGTCAGAGCTTTTCAGACCATTTAAGCTTTATTTTTTCGCGAGTTGGAGATATAAGGAAGCCTATGTCCGTCCCCATAATGCAATCTATTATTCTTGCCAAATTTCATAAAAATCTGTTCAGATACTTAAATGTAAAAAAGTAACAAACAAATTTACTTTCACATTTATGATATTAGTATGAAAAAAATATAGATTTTAACTACCTGATAGTAATAAAATAATGAATAAATACGCATAAAGTCACGGACTAAAGCTATTATTCTTATAATCGCCTAAACATGTACAAGAACATGATAGATGACGTCCGCTAATACTCGAATTGACTTAAAACCGGAAACATCAATATAACTGTTAATAACAATACAAAATTATTTTATTCATTTCTTAGTGAATGTTAGCGAATAACCCAAAACTACTTACAGTTTGAATGCTAAAAAATATTTATTTATTAACATTCTACGATATATATATATATATATATATATATATATATATATATATATATATATATATATATATATATATCCCACAGCTGGGCACGAGCCTTCCTTCAATACGAGGGAATTAGGTCACCCTCCACGCTGGCCAAGTGCGGGCTACACTTGCTAAGTTAGCGGTAATTAAATCTAGTATCGTGTTTTATATATTTATGAAGAGAATTAATTTGAATATTTTATATTATTTCTTTCTTTGTATGTTGGAAATACCTTCTGGAAATACTGGACTGATTTCTACACAAACCTAATGGTTAAAAGCTACGTTATATATTGGTAATATTGGAGATTTCTATGTTATATTTCTGTTTTCTATAATTCTATATGCGACAGTAGAATATTTAAAACGAACAGTAATTAAATTTTATAACCTGCTATATATCGAAAATTAGCAAGTCATCTTGAGCTCTATTATAGAGTCGATAGTTAATTAACTCATAAGTAAAGTTTTCATCACTTTCATATATAAGTATTAGCATAAACCATCGATCATTTGAAAGCTGATCAACTAAATAGAGTGTGAGTCATTATCTCAGGGCTCACGGTGCGTTAGAATACAGAGCGAATGCTGCCAATTCAAAGGTCGTCGTATAATGACGATGGATAAACATAAACATTGCAAAATTGTAGCTACGTAGAGTCGCAATTAATGAAATAAAAGCGTATTATATTTTAAATTTAGAAAATTGTACAAAGACTCTATTCTCTCTATACAGTAAGCAAGAAGCAAAAATGAGAGAAGAATTGGTAGGCAATATCTACCAATTCTTCTAAAATGATTAAAAAAAGCTGTCATGGGGACTGCCAACAGAAGTGAAAACTTAAAACTATAAATACAAAAAGTTCTTATTTTTGGATATTCAAATGATTTTTTTGATTTTAAATTAAAATTTGTAAATTAAAACTGTTTACATTTATCTGGTATTGACATCTATCGGCACTCTGAGTGTTAGCGGTAACACGTCACGTGACCATGTCGATGACGACTTACATGAGTTTACTCCCCATCCAAACCTACCTATAGAAGTTATCACTTCTAAAAACCGTTTTTTCTGTATTATTTGTCTTGTTCTAGTTTATTGTGTATACATGTCAATTGTAGATATTAAAATTAAAATGCTTTTCTTTACTATAAAGGTAACTTAACTAACTAAACTTTTTTATAGAGCTTAATTGTATTTGGTTATCATAACAAAAAAGTTTTAAGCGTTTATTAATTAATATGTTTATAATTTTTCATGTATATGTAAATAAAAAAAAATCTATTTGAAATAGATATTCTTATTCACTTTAAAGCAATAGCAAAAAAATAATTTTTAATATATGGTTAAAAGTAACAAAGTTATATTAAAGTGGAATTTTATTATAAAATTAATTTCTTTCAAATCACTTATAACTTGGGCCACGTACGAATTAGTTCGTAAGTGTAAGTGAAGCAACGCTTCATCGGCGTTCACACAAGTGTATCGAATCATATTCAATATACTTAGCGACCATCAGAGGACGACTTAATGATTATTAGTTCTGTATTGCATACAAAACACGCGTAATTTTGTTATTATAATAATAATAATTTTAACTATAATTTAAATATAATTATTAGTACATTACGATACGCTTTAAAATAATTTAAAAAGTAAGTGATGAATTATGTATATACAAAAGTGAAAATGTTAGTTTGTCCTTGAAATAAATAACGCACTGTTCATCCCTACCTATACACCAAATGGTGCGATGGAATGGTGTGGTGTGGTGATGGTTGTAGTACGTTATCTGGTATTTCTATTTATGCATGGAAAGTATTTTTAACCCACTTCCAAAAAGGAGGAGGTTCTCAATTCATCGGAATCTTTTTTTTTTATTTAATTATAATACGCTTGTTCTCAAAAGAAATATAATAGTCTTATTGTTATAATATTTTTTATTAAAATATAAGCAAATTAAATAAATAATAAATAAATATGTCGGGACATTAAGACACGGCACAATCTAGTTCCATGGTTAGCTCCACGAGGCTTGTGTTATGGATACCAGATAGTTGATACACTACACATATATAATTTTAGATACATACATATTATAAATAAATAACCCATGACTAGAGTACAAACATCTCACATCATCACACAAATGAATGCCCCCAGCGGGAATCGAACCCGCAACCGCTGGCACAGCAAGTAGGGTCATACAAATTGAGCCAAAAGTGGCGTTAATGTAAATTTTTATGGGATATTTTTAAAAGGTTCTTGTGCATAATTAATTGAATAGTCCATTGTTATGAAGCTAGCTGATATGGGTACTAGATCTTAATGATCAATGTTAACTGCTCGTAATATGGACATTACCACAAACCGCTCTCTTGAAAAGATATTTCCGCAATGCAAATAGTCTAAAGATTTTTATTCCTTATAAATAAAAAATGATCAAGTGCGAGTTAAAATATTATGAAGGATTCCTTACATTATGAAAAAATGGCTCTTTCGTTATATTATTTTTGCGAAGCATGTGTAAAATACTGTATTTTGTTTTGTTTTTTACAAATTTCTACACCTAGTAGTGTTGATGACTCTAGGTAAAACTTTTTTCGTTGATTTTCCAAAAAAAAAAGAACAATCTTTATGTTTAGGTACTTTAATTAATACAATATTATAAATTGTATACAATTTAAGTATTCAATATTTATTTATATATGCCATACTACAAGCAAGCTCACATAGATGTCTTTGGTAGTGTTTGATAAACAAATGAACTTTCATTTTATTGACGAACGGAACTCTAAAAGTAGTTGATCAAAAAATTCTTATCTATACTTATATTATGAAGAGGTAAAGTTTGTGAGATTGTGAGTTTGTGATGTTGTAGGAGGTAATCTTTGGATCTACTGAACCGATTTAGATGAACTTTGGTAAGAAGATAGTTTGAGACCCTGGAAAGGAAATAGGATACTTTTATCCCGGAAATCATCCCTTAAGGGTGTGAAAATGGGGATGAAAGTTTGTATGGGGAATCAAGCTAGGGACGTACCCGAGCGAAGCGAGGATGAGTCGCTAGTACTATACGAGTATAAAAATCTAAACGAAAATATAGATTCGAATCTCTATCAATATATAAAAGATCATGATTGTATGTTCTGAAATAAATTTTCAATCGCTTAGAATTATATCGATTGTTTTATTCATTATTCAAAAAAGTTATAATATATATAAACCCAATTTTAGAAAATCGCAACTTTGGTATAACGATTCAAGTTAAAAATCATTTAACGTTCAAAGTCCTCGTGAGACGAATACAATATAACTACATGGTAATACCATGGTCATGGTATTCGAAGAATGATTGTGGATACTCTCTGTTTTCCCATGATCGCGATAGGATTAGTTTAAAGTAAGCGATAAGATTGCAATAAAGTATAAAATGTTTCAACTTAATAAATGCTGTGTGATCGTTGAAGTCTTTTATATGACATTTAAACACTTGTCGCGACGCGACGGTTAGCAAGTTATTTTTGATTGAGTTTTTATTCATATTATTGAACATATTACATTAATTACTTTTCAAAATAAATATTGAACAAATTTTTCCTTTTTAATACTCTTTTTGCCTTTATTATAGACCATATTTTTTCGTATTTTAATTTAAAAATAATTGTGAAACTTACGGTTAACATTTTTATATAAACTTAGACTAAATATACTGTTATTTTTATACTTACTTTATGTCATTCAAAAACTGAAAAAATATAAGTAATCTATTTATAAATATAATATGCATATTCAAAAGAAATATACACTTTCTGAAATTCTTGCCTTAATAATTTTGAAGAGTTCAATTGCCGTATATTTTCTTTTCTACCTAGTTTTCTAATAACATAAGAACCATTCACTTACCATTAAAGAAGAACCGCTTATATAACATAATAGTTTTACGAAATTTTAAATTTAAATCAGGCCCCTTTATTTAGACCAATTGACCTTGAATTTTATGTTTTTGAGTAATATTTTTATTCAAATTTCAACATATTTACAAACAATATGATGATGTAAAAAATCAAAACTTTACCGTCATTTCCGCAAATTTCAAGTACATTTCTATATTTGGAACATAATAAGTAAAAAGCTCCTTAATTCAAACAACATATTGTTAATCGTTTGTTATAAACAATTTAATATTTACGCCATTACATTACACGATACGTATATATCGCGATTTAAACACTATATGAAGTGAAATTCCTCGCTATTATTTATAGCTATCATATAAAAAATAAGCATGAATTGCTCGATTTTTGATGAATTGCCTCTTTAAAAAGTACTTTAACTTTTTTTGTTAAATCTTGTAAATTAGACAATTCCGCCTGATAGATTTTTATTATAGTACTAGCAGAACCCGCGGCTTCGCTCTCAGCTCAGCTTATAATCTACGAAAAAAAACTATTTTGCTATATAGCGACTCACCCTCACTACGCACGGGTTCGTCGTTATATATTCATAATATAATATTGTTCATACAAAAATACTAAAATCGCGATTAAAAAATGGGGGGTGGGGGTAGGAGGGTGAAAGTTACTTTACGACCTATTCTTATACCTACCGAATATACAAAAAACATATTAAAATCGGTCGAGCTGTTTCGGAGGAGTGCAACCACTAACGCCGTGACACAAGATTATTTACTCGTATATATGAGATAGTATTATATAATTAATTATATTAATTCTAAATTCAATATGACATACAAAATTTTAGCCGTGTAGCACTCGGCTTAGAATGGCACTACCTCATTTCCTCCAGTAGGTGTCGTAGAAGACGACTATTAAATCGCACCTTGAGTCCTTTGCTCGATGGCTGGCGAAAAACAGCATTCTCAAACAGGTTGACGTCAGGCAGGCGGCCGGTCGGAAAACTTTTGCCAAAACGACTCCCAAGTAATTTGGGAAATGGGCAAGGAGATGATCATATAAAAATCGAACATTTTTCGATATTGAAGATGATCCAATTTTTCTTTTGAAACAATGAAGATTTTTTTGGAAAGTTACATAATACTTATATGACAATTCTATTGCAATAAACAGAAAGTGCAAGTTCAATATATACGAAACAGACAAACACTGGAACAAGGTATACATATATATTTATCTCAGTTTTGATATGAAAATCGTATATTTAAAGACTTCACGCAATAATTTTGCCTGGAAAAGATAGTGCTAAGTACATAATTTATTAAATATTTATTATATATACAATCATGTTGTGTGATTACGTGTTACATTAATTAGAAGCCTTAAATAGCAACCAGTTAATTTAAACAAGGTGTGACGGGATGTCAAGAAAATCCTGGCTTAAGAATTTGTTTTTTTCACCGTAATTTGTAAATTTCAAATATTTTTATCAATCATCGTAACATCTGCTATATTTATTATTATAAAAAGTATATAAGTATTAGATAATGAAATGATAACTTACCTATTATTCTTGCTGCAGCAGTTCACTGATATAATCACTTCACACGCAACACACTTTAAGTATGTGCTTTAAAACTGTGGATTTTATTTCAAAAAATATATTACAATAGAACTATATCTATAAATAATCGCAAGAGTTAAAAGTAAAATAATTTATATGAGAATAAGATGAAAGCTTTGTGATTATAAGTGATAAGCTTTTTATGAGTCCTAAAAAGTTGTTAATTAAATAGATATTGAACACATATTAATAGTTCCCTATATTGTATAAGAGTATAACACATAATGGCAAAAACCGCGGCGAGGAGCGAACAATAATTCTCACGAGTGTTACGCAAAAATTGCACGTAATTAAGCTCAGCAATTTTGCTTAAAAAACATTTATTTGGACAATTTTTAGATATTTGACAAAGATAGCGATATGTGTCAATTGCTCATTGTTTTCGTAAATGTTGTTTTATGATGTGTCAATATTCACTATTTGTTAATTTTTGTTAATTTTTTTTTGTTTTTTGTTTATTATAAAAAAATGATTCTTTTTACTAAAAATCCGAGATAAAATGAAAAAAAAAATGTTTTTGCATAAAACGATAAATATTGAAAAAAAAATAAGGGGAAATCAAAAAATCAGAAAAAATACAAAAAAAAAACAGTTTAAAAGCACAAACCCAACTATAAAACACCATAGAAACTATATGAAAAAATTAAAATTAAATTTAAAATTGCAATACCGTTGTAGGCGAGGAGATGGGTCGCGCGTTGGATGAAGACTGCGATGGTAGCGTCGAGAGCGTCGCGGAATGTCGTGAAAGCTGGGGGATTTGGTCAAGGGCGGGATTTATTTCATTATCCAAACGAATGCGGAATATTATGCATTTTTATTTAATTAAATGCCTTTTTACTATTTAGTCTAACTTGCCTTAAGCCTGACTTTACTCTATTTTTTGTGTTATAGAAATGTAGAGTTGATTTTTATATGGAAATTTAAATTTTCCTACATACATAAGTAGTTCCAAGCGCGATATCGCTTATGTAAAGCAAAGCAAGGAAAAACAAATTAGTTAAGATTATATACTTACAGAATATCATATGTATGTATATTGAATAAATGAATGAAAACAACATATTTATGAAACGGTATTTGTTACTTAATCTAATTAATTATAATCTTATATTAAAACTTACTGATTCAAGCTTTTTCATGTAAACGAAACATTAACTTAATAAATGTAATATACTCCGTTTTTAAATTGGCTTCATAGCTTTGCTTCTGGTTAGTTAAATTTTACTCGAATATAGCAACAGCGAAACAAGAAAAATATCTCAGTATTGTATTTTATTCAGCCCTTTTTGTCCCACTGCTGGGCACGGGCCTCCCTTCAGTACGAGGGGAATCAGGCCATAGTCCACCACGCTGGCCAAGTGCGGGTTGGCGGTCACAATTAGGGATTTTTTGAGTAGAATTCTTCTTAAATGATTTAAACATAATTGGGCTATTATTGTGAATAGGAAAGTATGTATGAGTGTATGTATTTCTTTGTTACTTTTTCTGGCTGAATAACAAGGGTTTGGATGAAATGTGGTACACAGACAGACTTTGAGCTAGACCTAGAGTAACACATTAGTAACTATCAGGTACCTAGGGAAGCGAAGTTAGTGTAATTCATTAGTATAATTCTCAGCTTCACTTTAGTGAACCCGTATCGGAACAAATTGATGGGACATGAAAGAAAAGTACCTTATATATTGAAGTTATCAAGATTTATTCAAAGGAAACATTGCTTTATTTTAAAAAATAATAATAATTGCATTAAATTCTTTTTTTAAATAGTTTACCTGAACCGGGAATCGAATCAACTAAAAATGCAAAAAAGGACACTGTCACTATTTTATCGAATTAGTCGATAGGATAAAATCTCTCAAACAAACATTGCGTCTTAGAATTAAAGAAAACGATGAAATCTTACAATTTATACATATCGATGGATGAACCAAACGACATGGAAGAAAAGTGTCTTAAAGACTGAAAATATCAAGTTTCACTCAAAGAAAATATGTTCCATGTTCCATCGACTTGTTCCACCCTGTATATAGGGTGCTAAATAACACGTTTCCACACAACTACATCACTATTACATGCATTCATAAATCTTTGTGATTGAGAATTAAATAATAATAATTATTATTGTAACTGTGTTTAATAACACTTTTTCCATCTTCCACGGCGATATGGATTATTTATACAAAATTTGCACGAAATTCCACGCAAATATCGAACCTACGCTATCTTTCTGATAGTATCGATCAGTAAATATAGTATTGACACTTAATTCTTATTATTTCGAATGACATCCAATTCACCTAATACTTCCTTAGATTTACGCGAATATTTGATATTTTAAATAAAACTATCTTTTCGGATGTTTTCGCGGATTTATTTGGATTTTTGGTTCCCGACGTTTTGAATGCTTTACAGCATCCATGGTCACGGGAGAGACTAAGGTTTCAGACGATCTCTTTTAGAGTATCTCAAATTCAAATTACCTATTCGTTTATTTTGTTCCCAGGACTGGCCGCAAATTGCAAATTAAAACATAAGTAAATGATAAAGCTCGTGTGAGAAGCAATCAAAACAACATTATTTCAAATTCAAATGTAAAGGCGTGCTGTTATAAATTAAGATGATATTACCCACTTGCATCATTAAGTCTAAAGGATATATATCATAAGGCACTTAATCGTTGATCAATTTTGATTAAAAAGCGTTAGGTTTGATTCCTGAATGAAGCAAATATACACGCAGAGAAATAAATATTTAGATAATAACTATATTTTTACCTTTATAACATTAAAATGCAATAGTGTGTTTGTTGCCTTTTTCTAGCAGCAACAGTGCAAAAGATGTTGACTTTTTATGCATAAATAATATGTGGGACATATATATAATTGAGGTAACACTTTATGCCGATATATCTATTGGTTTCGTAAACTAACTAAATTAAAAATACTAAAGAAGAAGAAAGGAGTGAGATAGAGTCTGAGCAAAATTAGAAATACTTTATTCAAAGGAAATGGTTCATAACTCTACACTGCATTGTTAACATCTTATATCTGAAAACTAATGATGATGTTCTCCTGACCGATTCCGGCCACGGCGGCCAATCTCATTGAGACTAGCTAACTGCGCAGGAGATATTATAGTGCACAAGTGTACGCGCAGACACAACGTGCACCCTCTATTCCTGTCACTCTCATACTCCGGTGGGACGACTGCTCGACAAGACCAGTGAGAGTTAAGGCGCAGGACCGACGGCTTTACGTACTCTCCAAGGTACGGGGGTGAAACACCGCCCACTTCCCAACTCCGGGCTGTTACTGAGGCTTACTATACAGAAAGACTCAATAACTAAACCTGACCCGACCTGGGACTCGAACCCAGGACCTCCGGGTGTGCTGCCGTACATGCTAGCCACTACACCACTGAGGCAGTTGAGGCATCTGAAAACTATAGACCTCCAGAGTCATAGATGGAGAGGGAAAAATATTTTTTATATATAAAATTATTGCGTAAGCGATTACTGCTGTTATTTATTTTTTCCATTACAAGTGTTTTAGATTATTTGTTATATTATATGTTGGTATCAAAAGAAAAAAAAAATTCATTTAATTTGCTCTACATAGAGAGTAGCGAATGCGGCATTACCGTATGACGAACAAGGCCACGGGTAATTCTAGTATTTAACTGGTATTTTATTGGCTTTTATCAGACATCTTCGCATAAAATTGGTCGCCATTAATATATTTGCGAGTAACCTTGTACTGAAGTATCGTGTTGCAGATGTTGTTCAAAAATATGGCATTTTTAATAATAGCGAGAAAAATATTATCAGTGGTATTTGTTTTAAAGTCATTCTAGTCATTTGTTTAATATTAGTATTAAAAAGAAATTTAAAGTACTAATGCAGATATTTAGCAAAAAAATAGAACCAGTTATTAAAAATTCTTTTTTAAATGTACATATTACGTATTCTTCTATATAAGCCACATTATTTAAATGACGGATAAAGAAAAATTTAACATACTACTTCACTTTGGTTCTAAAAGTTCTTTCTTTAAAAGAAATCTAATCATATAAAAATATACAATTAAAATTGCAAATCTATTAATACACACATACATAGCATTACATCTCCATATTGATACGGAAACAGATAAAATGTAGACGTTTTTTAAATTACCGAATTTCCTTAAATATTACGTAACACAAAGTATGCACTCCATTTGATTATATAGTAGTAGCTAGAGATGGCGGCCTTAGCGATAGCTACGTATATATAGATTAGAGTTCTGTTTGTTCCATTTTAATTTATAGTTCGATAGATTTAAATTTTACACATATATATGGCACACGGTATAAAGGGTGATGAGAGAAAAATTATTTTAAATATATATGTTCTTTTAATATTTTTTCCCTTTAACTATGGATTTTTAAGATCATTTATTTATATATATATATATATATATATATATATATATATATATATATATATATATATAACTAGTGATACAACGTTGCTTCGCTCAGGCCCAACAGTAGGTCGCCACAGACTAATGCCAGAGGAATTAATTTAAATTCAGAGGTAGCAGTATTATATCAAAAGCCGATCCAAATTTTAAATAATCACATCGACACATTAGTCTGTGGCTGCATGAAAAAAAAACAAGAAACCAAGAAGCATAATATATAAAATTAATAAAAAATATATATTATAAAATGTTTTTTAGACTTAATTACTGACATACATATTTTTAATAGCCTTTTTAAAAAGCAACTAGTTTTGTTAAGTAATATTTTAATTTCTACATTTTTTTTAAATAACATTTCCAATACATACTAATTTTTATATAAATTTTTAATTTATATGTTTTGTCTACATCAAATACATGAAAATTAAAAACTATTCAGCAAATCGGAAAACTTCATACATTACAATATATTGTGTCCACAGTTTCATGAGTTTTAGTTTATCGTGCGGAATCCTAACTCTTTTATCTAAAGTAAAAGTTATTCCTTATAACATCGGCTATCTGCCAGTAAAAGTCCCGTCAAAATCATTCGAGCCGTTTCGGAAATTAGCTGGAACAAACAGACAGACATTTTTTTAAATGGCTTTTTTTTCAAAAAGTACTGTATACACCTCCATATGCATTAAGTAAAAAACTGTTATTTTAATATTACAAACAGACACTTCAAATTTATTTATTTGTATAGATATAGTGAGAGTAATTGCTAATCTGTTACAAAATGTGTACACACATATTATGGTCGGTAATATCCACAACTACGACACATTAGCGCATTTAATGTTTGTGTGAATCTCAGACTAAGGTATAATATAGATCCAAAATAAATATTTATGATCAGAATTACTTGGTAATGTTCTTCAATAAAATTAAATATAAAATTCACTATGATATTCCAAATCAAATTAAAGTATGAGTAGAGTGTAGACAAAAAAGCTATTTGTTTTATAATTTAAATATGCTTAGTACAAAAGTGTACATAGACTCAAATTACTTTTGCATTACAGAGTTTTGTTTTTCAATTTTATCCGGCAATAATTGTTAGCATCGCAAGCCCTTAAGCTTGCGTTTTTTATTGCGTATTAAAAGAATTTTATTTGGCAATAGTTAGCCTCGCTAAGGGCGTGAGCACACCGCGTGTCATAATTTGATGACTGAAATGAATTTGACGACACGTTTGGCTCAGTTTTTAGTGACCCTACTTGCTGTGCCAGTGGTCGCGGGTTCGAATCCCGCTGGAGGTGTTCATTTGTGTGATGAGCACGAATGTTTGCACTCCAGTCATGGACGCTTATAATATTATGTATGTATTTAAAGTTATATATATGTAGTGTATCAACTATCTGGTATCCATAACACAAGCCTCGTAGCTTACCATGGAACTAAATGGCGCTGTGTGTTAATGTCCCAACATATTTATTTATTATAATTGCGCCGTCGACGAGCGTATATAAGCGTACGTCAAAATCACTAATATTATAGATGTAAAAGTTTGTGTGGATGGATGGATGAACGGATTTGGATAAAATTTGGAATAGAGATAGATTATATACTTTTTTATCCCGGTAAAATGTACGGTTCCCGTGGGATAGGTTTGTTTTGTCTAGGGACGAATCCGAAGCGAAGCGAGGGCGAGTCGCTCGGAAATATATTACAACGTCAATTAGGTTGCTATTATCAAGTGTTACAAACAGACATTTCAACTTTATCTATAATGTAAAAACCCTAATATTATGACGCGAAAGCTGTTTTTATTTATTTATTCATTGTGATTTTATCTTTTGCTCACTTCAATCAGGTATGATGAAATTTTATACTTCCGAATCTATGTGGAAAAGAAAAAAAGAACACTAAGTAATACATTGTAGTTTCTCTATTTGCTACTTGTTACTAAACGAAGCCATAACATTTTTTTTTTTTTTTTTTTATTTATTTATTGTACTATATATAAAGTGACAATATAAGGGGTTAAAGTAAGTAAAGCAAGTTGTACAAAAAGTGTCAAAAAATAAGTTAAACTACTATCTCCTAAACTAAGCCAGAGCCTGTATTTTAGGTGATAGTCGTTCCGCTTTCACAATTGAATTTACAACTATTTATATGTCATGCGAGTGCTTCAACAATATCAACAACTTATATTATAAATATGCATCATATTTGGATAAAAGAAAAAGATTTTATTTATACATTAAAATATATACATATATATATATATATATATATATATATATATATATATATAGGTACTACTCAATTTTATTCAAATACGTTTTAACGTTTAGTATATATTATATATATATATATATATATATATATATATATATATATACAAGATATTATGACGGAATTGTTAAAAAGAGCTCAGTCTCTTCATACGATAACTTTTGCAACCATTTAGACACGTTTATTTTGACACTAAATTTGGAAGAAGAATATATGAATATTATTTTATTTAATTTATTATATAACATAGTGCTTGCTGCAACAAACTGACGACGAGCTAGGGCAGTATTACATAGAACAGGTTCGGATACAGGTAAACCTTGGCGCCTTTTTAATTTTGTTTCATCGACTGGTGTCGCGCTGTGTCTTCGCAATATACAGCGAAGAATGTACAGCTGTCTAACTGTCAACACTTGGGTTTCAAGATATAGTTGAGCAGTAGAGAAATCTCTTTTCTTAAAGTACATGACTTTTAGAATAGCCCTTTGCGCTCTTTCTAACGCCAGCATGGAAGTTTTATAAGTTCCACCCCAAGCTGGGATGCAGTATATTATTAAAGACTGGCATAAACACTTATACACGAGCTTAGAAGTTTCAGCATCGGTTGAATGTCTCAGTTCCTTAAAAATATATATTAATTTCCTTAGTCTTGAACACAGAGTTTCAATATGTTTTTGCCAGTTCAGCTTAGCGTCAATACGAATACCTAGATAATTAGTATCCGGCACCAATTGCAAGGATGAACAGCAACAGTTTATTTTGTTTCCCAAGCAAGTGTGAGCTTTAATAAGTCCAGATTCTTGAGGCAGCCCGTAATTGCGAGGCAAAGTAAAGCGGATGAGTTTCGTCTTAGTTAAATTTAGGGTTAATAAATTATTAGAAAGCCATTCCATTACTTGGCGCAGCGCCTGTTCTGTTCTTAATTTTGCTTCATTCCAGTTTGAGTCATAAACAATGAGAGCAGTGTCATCAGCATATGTAAATATATCACACTTTGGAATTTGCAGTTGGCATAAATCGTTAATATATATTAAGAATAGCGTCGGGCCAAGAATGCTGCCCTGAGGTACACCGAAGCGGATTGTTTGGTCGTCACTGATTGTGTTATCAATTTTCACCCGTTGGGTACGATTTGTGAGATAATCGCTAAAGATTTTCAATGCGATTCCTCGAATTCCTACCCTTTCCATCTTTGATATTAATAAAGGGATAGAGACAGTGTCAAAGGCCTTAGTTAAATCGAGAAATATGCCATAACATTTTTGTTTTCGGTCTAGTTTATCGACGATAGTTTTAGTAACATCAATGACAGCATCTTCCGTCGATATACCCGCCCTGAACCCATATTGGTTAGTAGCAATAATGTTATATTTTGTGAGATAAGCAACGAGGCTATTATTTAGTATTCTTTCAAGAACTTTAGAAAGAGAGCTTAGAATTGAAATTGGTCGGTAATTCGCAATATCAAATCTATCCCCACTCTTAAAAATTGGTTGTACGACAGCTTTCTTGAAGGAGTTTGGAAAAGTTCCAGTCTCAATGGCACGATTGCAAATGTGTTTAAGAGGAATTGCTAATGACGAACATGATTGCTTTAATATTTTAGCGGGAATATTATCATAACCAGTAGCACAGTCACTGCGCAGGGAGCCAATAATTTGTTCAATGTCATTAACATCCACTGGCAATAAACCAAGGGAATGGCAAGAATATCCAAGTGCCATATCGTTACTTAGATTGCCTTTGGCTTGTTGCGAGACTTGACTTGCTAGTAGTTTTCCTACATTGACAAAATAACTGTTGACTTTATTAATCGATGTTTTAGGCTCAGGTGTTAGTTGAAGAAGTTCAATAGGGGCCCTAGAATGTGGACTACAATTTGCAATTGTCTTAACGACATTCCAAGTAGCCTTACGGCTATATTTGGATTTCTGTAACTCTATTTGGTCATGTGTTCTTTTCAATTTTTTTAGTAGATTATTAAGGAAATTTCGATATCGCTTATAGGCTGTTATGAGTATAGAATTTTCAGGGTTTCTTTTAACACGTTAAACATCTGAACTAATCGTGATCTAGCTTGATATACCTCAAGGGAGGAATAACTATATCACACTGTTATAAAAGCGAAAGTGTCTGACAGTGTGTATGTTTGTTACTCCTTTATTCAGAAACGGCTGGACGGATTTGGATGAAATTTAGTACACAAATAGACTATGACCTGGAATAGCAGACAATGTATTGTTAGTAATAAAATTTTAAAAACTTATAATATTAAATGTGGAAGTAACTCTGTCTTTCTGTCAGTCTGTTACATTTTTACGCCTAAACCGCTAAACCAGTTTCAATGAATTTTGATATAGAGATAGATAGGAGGCTGAAGAAGGGCATAGACAATTTTGGGGTATATATATATATATATATATATATATATATATATATAATGTAAAACTTACCTAAGGGCACACTTGAGCAAATCGAGGATAAGTCGCTAGTAATCTATACCCATACTAATATTATAAATGTGAAAGTTTGTTTGTTTGTGTGTTTGTCCTTCTTTCACGTCGAAACAGAGTGACGGATTGGCGTGAATTTTTGTGTGGAAATAATTGGAGAGATGAAGAGTGACATAGGCTACTTTTTACCGCGGGAGATTATCTAATACCCACGGGACAACACATTAAAATACAATCCAAAAAAAATATTTATGATCAGAATTACTTGAAACTTGATATTAATGTTCTTCAATAAAATATGTGTTTTAGCATTTTTCGAAATTCATTCTATAAGAGAGTAAAATAGGGGATGAAAGTTTGTATGAAACCAACCTTTTTAGAAGCCGCGGATTTTGCTAGTATTATATAAATAAATACAAAGCCAGGATAAATTGTTAGATTATGATAATTTCAAAGTCGATGTACCTTTTTACTTTGAAAATACGAGCATTTATTGTTCTTCCTACCGTTTCCCGCAAAGGAGATAACATAAAGCCATACTTTAATCATTTAATGATAGCCTAGTTAAGGAGCAACACGTAACAGACATAAGATACGGTTGTTTTATAGCCATCTAATAACAATAGGGTGAAAAGCGGTTTCAGCGCGAGTAATGAGATTGTTACATACGAACATACGGACTAGTTCCGTTGAAAAAATATAAATTATTGTTTACTTTGCCGAGTTAAGATGTAGATTAGATACTTATATATAACTCAGTGTATGTTTGTGTCTTCGAAGTACAGTACATATTATTTAATATTATTTTGCATTCGCTAAAGCGACTTTAGACCGATCTTTATAGTACACTAGCATTGCCCGCGGCTCCGCCAAATTCTTAGATTTTACATAGCAGTATACTCTTACATTGAAGTTTTTGTATTTTTTCTAAGAAATGAGATATTTTCCCGCGGTAAAAAGTATCCTATATGTTGACCAGGATAACCAGCTATCACCATACCAAATTTCATCAAAATCCCTCCAGTGGTTTTTCTGTGATTCGGTAACAGACAGACAGACAAAAATTCTAAAAACTATAGATTCGGCCTCTGTATCGATAATAATGTCTATTTCAATAAGATTTTCCAAAAAATATTTAATGTACAGATTCGACTTAGTTACAATTTTATTATATCTATAGATAAGAGCAAAAAACATGAAATATGTTAATTAAATATTTCTTATATGTCTACTTCAATTATTTTGGTCAAACTAGGTTAAAGAAGCAACTAAATTTAAAATTATAATTAAATACATAATATTTAGTAAACGAATTTAATTCTAATGATCTATTGTTGCAATTGGAACTAACGTTTTGGTTTCTTCTGGCTTTAGTTTTATACGCTCAGTAGTGTTTGGTGGAACAAGTGCAATAGAACAGACCACATGTATAATATACTCGCGACTCACCCTCGCTTCGCTCGGGTTCGTCCCTACCTTGATTTCCCACACAAACTTTCATCCCCATGTTCACCCCCTTTAAAGGATGATTTCCAAGATAAAAAGTATCCTATGTCCTTCACAAGGTCTTAAACTATCTTCTTACCAAATTTCATCTAAATCGGTTCAGTAGATCCAGAGATTACCCCCTACAACGTCACAAACTCACAATCTCATAAACTTTACCTCTTTATAATCTATATATATAAAAGAAAGTCGTGTTAGTTACTTCGCTTATAACTCAAGAACGGCTGAACCGATTTAGCTGAAAATTGGCAGGGAGGTAGTTTAGAGCCAGGAGAAGGACATAGGATACTTTTTATCCCGTTCGACCGCGTTCCAATTTTTATGATATTTTAATTTTTGGATTTCTCTTAGTCCGGAATAGGTAAGTATTAAAACATATAATTAAAATGTGAGAAAGAAAGATTTTTTCTTTTTATATCTATTTAAAACGTACCTAGCGACGAACCCGAGCGAAGCGAGGGTGAGCCGCTAGTATTAGTATAGATTATACTATGGCATAGAATCTGATTTGGTTATTACCTACGTTAAAAATTGTGCGTAATTAAATTAACATTCAATAAATAAAATACAGTGTTATATGTTTACAGTGAGTTTCCAAGCTTCAGTGGTTTAGGAACACATGAAAGTCAAAATCCCAAAAAAGACTCTTTTTTTGTTCTACAAACATTTTTAGGCGTATACAAAATAACCCACTAAAGTCACAATACTTTAGGAACGCGTAGAGGACAAACATAAAAACATTCATTTTTATATATATATATATATATATATATATATATATATATATATATATATATATATATATATATATATATATATATATATAGGTAGATATAAAAAGAAGATGAAAATACGCACTTGGCCAGTGTGTTGATGGTCTACTCTACGCATTATGAGATTCCCCCATCCCCAGCAGTGGGACGTGAAGGCCTAATTATTTTATAATATGTTAAATATAAAACAAATTTTTATGTTAGCATTGCACCACACAATCAATTTTATCTATTTTCATGTAACCAAGGACGATTGTAATCAAGTAATCAATGTCATACTGTCTGTCTGTACGTGCATTTGTTACGGCATTCAATGAACATTAAATACCTTTACATATTTTATGCTCATTAGGAAATTTAACATGCACATTGCACATCATACGTTTACATATAAATAAAATTCAAATATCATCTATCTCATACTCAAATGCATCTTATTCAGATTTTTTAACCGACTTCTTTAAGGAAGAGATTGTGAATATCTGATATATGTATGTATGTATATACTACACAATCTTTGCCAATCGTGCAATTTTATTGTAAACTAGCGGCTCACCCTCGCTTCGCTCGGGTTCGTCGCTAGGTACGTTTTAAATAGATATAAAAAGAAAAAATCTTTCTTTCTCACATTTTAATTATATGTTTTAATACTTACCTATTCCGGACTAAGAGAAATCCAAAAATTAAAATATCATAAAAATTGGAACGCGGTCGAACGGGATAAAAAGTATCCTATGTCCTTCTCCTGGCTCTAAACTACCTCCCTGCCAATTTTCAGCTAAATCGGTTCAGCCGTTCTTGAGTTATAAGCGAAGTAACTAACACGACTTTCTTTTATATATATAGATTAAAAAAAATTGTCTGAAATGAAATATTAACTGTACTAGAAAAATTTTGTTTTGTGTATATTAATTACCCTTATTAATAATAAGTTTATGAATAATTTTTTTATTTTTTTTTATTTAAAGGTTCTCAGGATAGGTATTATTTTTTTTATCCATTTGTGGTATGGAAATGGATGGTTTCCATATTAAGTAATGTGTAAAAGTGGAAAATAGTTTGGAGTCATAACTATTAAATTATACTATGTCGAAACGAAAAGGAATGCTATCGTGATTTTAGCAAAAAAAAATAATTATTTTAGCGGTTTTTATTTAAATGAAAACTCTTTCAATGTCACAAAATGGTGTAAATGATAGTTATTATAGGTATATTATTAATATTCCGTGACGTCCTTGGAGGGTTCGTCGTGACTTAACCTTTGCAAAATAGGCGAGTGCTTTTACTCGTAGTTTTGTAAGAGAAATATACTTACACTAAAAATATTTTTATGTAACTAGCTTATTACTTCGGTTTTGCTTGCTTGTAAATTTTAATTTTGTTCAAAATAATCAGGCACGAAGTGCTAAAAAGAAGTATTTTTTATTATTATATTTATTATAGGTTGATTCAATATACAAAATTTCATCTCCATTTTCACCCCCTTAAAAGATAATTTCCGGTAAAAACTATTCTATATCCTTCCCAGAATTTCAAACTATCTTAATACCAAATTTCATCTAAATCGGTCCTGTAGTTTCGGAGTTTATTCGGTACAAACAAACAAAAAAAAACTTTCCACTTTATAATATTAATATACATAAAGCTTATGCCAATTAAAAAGTTATCTCTCCATTTACGCCAATCTCTCCCGAAAGCTGTACAAAAGCTCACTTCGTTATTTCGTTTCCGATCGTAGTTTTGGCAGAAGGTTATCTTTACAAACTGAAAATTATGTCTTACAATTTACCACGTTCAAGCATCGAACCTGTAAACTGACTGACTGTAGTAAACAAAATATGTGAAATAGCATTAAGAAAATGTTATTACAATTTTGCTTTAAAAGCGGTAGTATGTGTAGTATTTAGACTGTCATATTTATGTTTCACGGTTGTTGAAACGTAGGTTATTTTATAATTATTTGAAACGATTCGTTAACAAATTATGTTTATAAAACTTTCGCAAGCTTGAGTCGGGCTGCGGTTAGTTTTCATTATGTTTTCATAGTAAAATATAAAGTCCTAAATTCAGTTGGCCATCTAGATAAGCTTATCTATATATTTAAATAGGTATATAGTTGGTATGGTCATGAATCTCAATTGTATTTTTATTGTATAGAGTATACAATACTGACCAAAGTCTCTAAGAAACTTTGGAATGAAATGATTCTTTGATGATTTTTTATGATTCTTTAATGATTTTTTAATGAATGAATATTTACGGCCAGCAAACATTCTCTAATAAAAAAACCACATCGATGGGTTGATCACCAAAAACATATATATATATATATATATATATATATATATATATATATATATATATATGTAAGATAACTATGTAGATCATAGACAAATACTACAATTTTGTTCATAAGCATAAACAGGCATATCATCAATAGGTAAAATGTTAAGTATCTTTTATATAAAATGTCAAATATTCGCGTAAATCTAAGAAAGTATTATGTTAAGTACCTGCAATAGGTGCAACATTAATGAGCACTAAAAATATCTTTCTATTTATATTTATGTATAAGCTTATAATGTCAAGAAAGATCAAAAAACTAAAAATAAAATCGAGGCGACTCTGGTCGCTAAAAACACTTCCTTAGTAAATAGTATGCTTGTAAAAGACCAATTGCGCCATATTTTGAAATATGCATGAGTTTTGTATAAATAACTATACTATTAATTTAAAAAAACATATTTTACACCATGTTTTCTGATGATTGTCATGAATGGTTTGTCTTAAGCAGTCAATTACAATGAGACTAGCCAACTGTACGCAAAGTAAAGAGATCGTACATTAAAAATTGCAAGACCTCCGATAATAAGTGTATAAATATATCATCTTTATAACTTCTGGCTACTATTGTCTTTCGGAATTAAAGATTTTCAAAAAGATCCAATATCGTTACGGTACAACACGGGACTCGAATCCAGAGCCTCTGCCGCTGATTGAGACATAGACAAACGACTACGACGAGAATTGACGACATGTTTGGCTCAGTTTGTAGTGACCCTACTTGTTATGCCAGCGGTCGCGGGTTCGAGTCCCGCTGGGGGCATTCATTTATGTGATGAGCACGAATGTTTGTACTCCAGTCATGGATGTTTATATTTATAATATGTATGTATTTAAAGTTATATATGTGTAGTGTATCAACTATCTGGTATCCATAACACAAGCCTCGTAGCTTACCATGGAACTAGATGGCGCTGTGTGTTAATGTCCCAACATAATGTCCCAACAAATGAGGCACGTGAAAGTAAAATATAGGAAACACAGAACCAAATAGTTTATGTTACTCATAAAACTGCCACAATAACTGCGATATTTTTTTCCTTTTTTTTCCAAAACGTACATTTATATTTGCAAAAGCTACTGATTTTTACTTGTTTTTCAACCTTCTGGTGACAACATATTGTGAAGTATCAATAACATTTTGCTTGAATTAAAAACAATGGAAACAGACCGCAGGCATAAATTAGTTATTTTATAAAATACCTACTTAAGCTACATCTATACATATAATAAAATTGTAACTAAGCCGAATCTGTACATTAAATATTTTTTGGAAAATCTTATTGAAATAAACATTATTATCGATACAGAGGCCGAATCTATAGTTTTAAGAATTTTTGTCTGTCTGTCTGTTTGGTATGGTGATAGATGGTTATTTGGGTCGACATATAATATATGTACTTTATATCGCGAGAAAATATCTCATTTCTGAGAAAAAATACAAAAACTGCAATGTAAGAGTATACTAATATATAAAATCTAAGAATATTTTTTGGTCATTCCAACGCAGGCGGACCCGCGGACAATGCTAGTACCATAGAAATGCCCTATTTCTTTTAAATGTAACACAATGACAAAGTCGTGATAAGTCGTGTGTAGAGTTAGAAATGTTATTGTTTCAACACTAAAATTCAAAACCTCCCCCGACCTTTAACACATCAGATCAGATGTTATTAACATATTGCTCAATAAAATATATTTAAAAACTAGCCAACTATCCCGACTTCCCCCAGATACTTTCTTTACTTGTATACAATATGAACCCTATTGACTGAACACTGACTGACGACATGTTTGGCTCATTTTGTAGTGACATTACTTGCTGTGCCAGCGGTCGCGAGTTCGAGTCCCGCTGGGTGCATTCATTTGTGTGATGAGCACGAATGTTTGCACTCCAGTCATGGGTGTTTATATTTATAATAAGTATGTATTTAAAGATATATATGTGTAGTGTATCAACTATCTGGTATCCATAACACAAGTATCGTAGCTTACCATGGAACTAGATGGCGCTGTGTCTTAATGTCCAAAACATATTTATTTATATTTATTTGTCTTGATGAGTTTCATTCTAAAAACTTAAAAGGTTTTATATTTGTACTCGTAATAGACGTAAAAAATATCATAGTGTTTTCATACGAACTTCCATAAAGGAGAACCACATGGAGGTTCCGTTGTAAACTTTTATTTAGTGGCAATTAAATCAAATTAAAACACCTTATACAAATAGACTTTTACTAGCACTTATAAATCAACACTTTTTACATTATTAAAATTGAAATTAAATGTCTGTAAATGAAGAATCTACTACCGGCTCGGAAGGCTGTTGAAAAGAGCGGGCGCGAAACTCAACCATTGCTCTTTTAAAATAATACTTATTTATAATATTCTAATACAACTCATCCTACGTGAGACCCTTATGTATACCTAGTACCTACTATATCTATATAGAAGTAAGAAGAGTGTTAGTTTGAACATTATAAGATTTCGAAGCTCCAGTCAGTTTTGCAAAATGTTTTTCTTATCTCATTTAATTTTTCTGAGGGTTGTCAAACAGCACAGTACGACCTCTAGGAGCGGAGTTATTATTTCATTATTTATTTATGTATATATGTACAATGTACATACATACACTATACAACGAAAGCGCGGGCAAAAGCTTATCTATACTAATATTATAAAGAGGTAAAGTTTGTGAGTTTGTGACGTTGTAGGGGGTAATCTCTGGATCTAATGAACCGGTTTAGATGAAATTTGGTAAGAAGACAGTTTGAGACCCTGGAAAGGACATAGGATAGATTTTTATCCCAGAATTCATTACTTAAGGGTGTGAAAAAGGGGATGAAAGTATGTATAGGGAAGCAAGTAGTTAATATATGGAAGCGATATCAAATTCTAAGTCCATTCTCCTAGTAAGATTTGGGCAAATTTGTTTAATTAAAAGTTGTTCATTTTTAACTCCCACAACTCACTCTGGTTCGTTCGCTCAAAAAATCGGCATTGTCATTCAGCGGAGGAATGCAGCTAGCATTCTTGCCACAATTCCACGCGAACATGACTTGTACAGTTATAATTATGTGAATCTACATCTGTATTATTTATACAATAAGTATATCCTAACTTCTTTGGACAAAAAAATTTTATTCAATTCAATTCAATTTTCTTGTTAATGGCTTCAAAGCACGTGCCAGTTAAAAAAAAAATATTTAAATTCTTTCTAATTCTTTTCTAAAAGGTTTCGCTATTTTAATGTATAATAAAACAATTATTAATTGATTATACTGGCCACACTGATAACGCACGGAATATGATACCTTTATAAATCAGGCAGTTAAAAATGACGAAATTGTTAAGGCCGAAAATATATAAAGATAAAATTAATAATAGAAAGAAAAATAAACAAAATAGAGCATTGGTCGGCGGGGGATTGAAATGGGTGGATGCGATCTGTGATTTTTAAATGGAGCAAAAGAAATAATAAATTGTTGATAATGAATGTTTTCTAATAAATTGTAACTAAATCTAGTCAAAATATCTAAGTTTTGAAACTTGATGCTGGTTTTTCTAGAGATAAAATCTATCCTACTGAAACCAAATGATCATAAAATGTAGTTATTCTTATGATCTTTAAAATGAAATATGTTAGCTTACTATTACAAGGTTCTATGTTAATTTTAATGAAGTTTAGTAATTTCTACATAGAACTTCGTTATTTTGTTATCGTAAAAAAACAACATAGAACTATGTAAAATTGAATATTTTGTAGTTAAAGTGCCGCTATCTAGTGGTTTGTTTTTGCAAAACTGTAGCTAATGACACATAGAACCTTGTAGCATTAATAACTAAATAAGTACTAAAATTGTAACATAGAACCTTGTAATAGTGAGCCAACGATATGTATATCACAACTTGATACACTCTGGAGACGGAATCCATACAAAGTTGCCCATTCTCCTTAAATATTACTTTAAAACAATTCACATGTCAAAGTTTGTAAGATATCATTTGACGTTCCCATACAAAATCAATTATCACGGAAGCGAGATAAGGATTCTTACATAAGAGATGAGACGTGAGATGTAAGACACTCCATTTCGGCTCGTCACTAGTCTCTCGTTTATATCCGCGTGCCGATTTGGAGATGAAAGTTTCAAAACCTAGACATAAAGCAGACAGGCGACATAAATGTATATGTAAAAGGTAGTCACTCATGATAATAATAATAATTAACACTATTACACATCATGCTAGAAATATATAAAGAGAGATATAACAAAAAAGATGCACAGCGGCTTTATCGCTAGAAGCGATCTCTTCCAGGCAACCTTAGGGTAGAGGAATCAGTATATAAAATGGTAGGATATATGTATAAACATACATACATATATTATACTATACATTTGGGAGTTACAAGTTTTATAGTATTTTTTTCTTAATTTTTGGTAAAATAAGTATAAATATTTATAAGGCACCACTATAAGCCATACAACAAGGAATTAAATTGAAGATTTACAAACGTCCTTCTCGTTTGTCTTTAGTATGCCTCATAAGCTCTGTCATGCGATCACGGTTTTTCAGAAAGTCTGTTAGGCATCACGTATCTGCCCTATCTAGATCCTCGCGGTCTAGAAATATAGCTTTCTCTTCACACGAATTAAATTTTTCAGCTCATTAATGCACGTATTATTACATCATGAAAAATGAAAGTCTTTTTTAATGGTAAGTTTCTTCTTTATTTGGGATTTTTAATAAGCAGAAAATATATATATACTAGCATTGCCCGCGGCTCCGCCTGCGTTCAAATGACCAAAAACCAAATTCTTAGGTTTTACATATTAGTAGACTCTTACAATGCAGTTTTTGTATTTTTTCTCAGAGATGAAATATTTTCCCGCAGTAAAAAGTATCCTATACGTTGATCCGGATAACCAGCTATCATCATACCAAATTTCATCAAAATCCCTCTAGTGGTTTTTTTGTAATGCGGTAACAGACAGACATAAACTCTAAAAACTATAGATTCGGCCTCGATAATAATGTTCATTTCAATAAGATTTTCCAAAAAATATTTAATGTACAGATTCGGCTTGGTTACAATTTTATTATATGTATAGATATATATAAATTTATGTTGAGCTTTCATTTCCGATTTTATTACCTACCTACTAGCAACGCAATCAAAAAAACTTATATAAGAAATAATGATAACTGCTGCTGCAAGTGGTCGAAATTCTACCATAATATTATGGGTAATTTGAAAAACATATTATATGAACAGAATTTACTTAACCTATCTACGTACATTATTCCCAGCGCTGGATTTACACTAGGGGCACTCGGGGCTAGTGCGCCCAGGGCGGTAAATTTTTAGGGGCGGCAAAATTCAGAGGGCGGAAAAATATTTTTCTTCGCGTTATCGAAAATGCTTTTTTTATTTTACAAAAAATAAAAAAAGATGAAACTAGTAGGGTAAACATTTTTCGAAAAATTGATATCATATTTCAATTATTTCTTTGCATTTTTGAAAAATATAATAATAAAAAAAATACTTTCAAGATTTTATTCGAAATTTCGATAATAGGTCGGCATTTTTTACTATGCCCAGGGGCGGCGCTAATGTTAAATTCAGCACTGATTATTTCTTAAACAGTCTTAGTACTAAATTAAAATAATCAAAACAAAGCATACTTAATTCAAATAGACCTTTACAACACTTAAATTAAATGTTAGTAATATAAGTCCATGAGGATGGTTCTTCAAAGAACAACCGGGATTCTGCCCTTCTAAAACAGTACTGAGTAATTAGTTATAGAGTTGCTGTCCCATTGAACTGTTATAGCAAAAGATTAAAGCGTACTTGCTTTGTACGTATTTATCCGTTTTTCATATCCCACTGCTGGGCACGGGCTTCCCCTCAATAAGAGGGGGATCAGGTCATAGGCCACCACGCTGGCCACGTGTAGGTTGGTGGACTTCACATATTTTTAAAACTTGCTAGATTCTCTCAGACATACAGGTTTCCTCGAAGTTTTCCTTCACCGTAAGACAAGTGAAAATCATGTTCAAAATAATTCGTGTCAGCGCGGGGCACAATTTTGTACAATATTATAACAGTATTTCTTACATAATAAGCTGAAATAAATAAAATCGCCATGACCGGAAGCGGTCTCCTGATCGACATACTATTAAATGATACGATTTCAATAAAATCTTACACATTCATTGTAATAAATAGGTATAATTCACGTTCATATATCATTCTAACTTTCAATACTTCTCATTGTTAAGACTTTATAGTAATGCATGTCGGAAACAATGTCGGACGTCGGACAGTCGATCGTTGAATCAATCACATCGATAACTTTCAATTGATTTCTTTGTGATGCTATAATTGCGTATATTGGCTTGTCTGGGCATTTGGTCATTTTTTAATCGACTTCCAAAAAGGAGGAGTTTATCAATTCGTCGGAATCTTTTTTTTCCTTTTTTTATGTATGTTCACCGATTACTCGAAGACGCCTGAACCGATTTGGGAGTATTTTTTTTAAATAAATTGCTTAATCGAATATTTTATTAAAAAACATTCTTCTAACAAATTACTTAGTTATTACGTCTACACTTAAAAATGGAAAAATAAAAACTTTTTAACAAAACATAAAAACCGACTTCCAGGCACTAAAATGTAAAAAAGCCCATGCAAAGAAAACCTAATATATTTCGGTACGTAAAATACATATTTACCTATTAGATATTCATATCTTAAAATATTGTAGGCTGGCACCGACTTCGAAAATATATGATTAGGTATCTATTCTAAATGAAAACCTCCGTTTAGTTATTTTTTACATTTTAGTGCCTGGAAGTCGGTTTTTATTTTTTGTTAAAAAGTTTTTTGTTAAGATCTGAAAGTAATTTTTATAATAGCATAACAATAAATTATTATAGTAACTTAACTATATTAAGCTAAAAGATCCGATTGCGTAAAATAGGAACTACCCGGGTTGCTCCTGATACTTCTTTGCTAGCAGAGTGGATCGTGAGAGCAACCCCTTGGTTTTTGCGATCTGCTTTGGCAGGCCTTCCGTAGGGCGACGTTGTTGAGTGCTTAACCGATCCAGCGAAACTCCATTAAGATTGGAGTGGTTCCGTTCGGTTTTAGTGGGTAGTACTGGTTTTTCTAACCGATGAGGCTCTCATAACCACCTGTATTTATATATTTCGCAACATTAAAGAAAAGGAGGCATAGTATTATGTAGTGTGAGACATAAATACACGTAACAAGACTCATACAAAATTACTGCCTCCGAATAGTGCCCATTGAAGAGTTTCACAACATCTTCTGACCTACACCTTCTTCATCTCTTGGCTCCAGCATTAGATGAGAATGGTATCAATGTGATTTAAATGATACAGCTTTGTGTACTCGAATACTTACATTTTATTTGATTCCCCTATATAAATCCTTAAACTAAAATAAGCTAAAGTTGGATTTATATAAAAATAAAAAAAAAATGATCACGCCAATAAATACCTACTTAATATATATATATATATATATATATATATATATATATATATATATATATATACATATAGCACCTGTTTCTATTCTATTACAACTAAAGTTAACTATACATGTAATAGACTGTAACATAATAAATATTAGATTCCGTCTAAATTACGACAATAGCACGCGTAAGCGCCTTATTGTTCAATCATTGCAATCTCAACACAAATCTAGGCGAATTTGCGAATCTCTTATATGTAAATAACATAATAACTGAATAACTAGAGGAGAACTAGTAAAAACATGTCGCTCTATGAATTAGGGATGTGACTAATCTGTTTTGTCGATAAAATCACATTTATTATTCGATTTTAATAATAGGTAACAATAACATAATTAATCGATATTGTTTATCATTTTCTGTTTGTAAGTAAAAAGAACATACAAAGGTTAATGTACCTTGGAAAGAAAATTAAGTATTTTTAGATTTTTTTAAATAAATTTAAATAAATTTAATTCGTATGTGTCAAAATACTTTATACCCGATGTTTCGACTGGGTGGATCGTGGATGATAGAATCCACGCGTTTAAGTCCCGTAGTGTTTTTAATATACAATAACGCGAAAATTTAAAAAGTTATAAATTTAATATAATATAATTTGTTTGTAAAGTGGAGATTGTACGGTGTAATTGTTAAAGATTTTTTTTTAAATATCTATGGCTATAAAAGTTTAATTCATTAGGTATGTGCTGATTGCTACTTTAGTTAATGATTTCTGTGGTTTTATTATTTGGCTTTAAAAGCTGAATATAACCTATTTTTTGGCTCTAACTAACAAAATAAAGGAAAGCTTTAAAAAATATTATTTAAGTTTTTTTTATTATTTAAAGAAAGTGAGTAACATTTTAATTGCCATCGATAAGTGTGGAAAGGTTTTCACTCGCACTGACTTGTTATAGTGCTGTGAAATAAAGTCAGATTGCTTACCTGTTTCATCTTAATATCGTAAGAATTTTTAATAATAATGCAATAAATGCACTTGGTTTTAAATCTGTACGCTGTCTTTATTCATTTTTTAATCTATACATATAATAAAATTCTAAGTCGAATCTGTACATTAAATATTTTTTAGAAAATCTTATTGAAATAGTCATTATTGTCGATACAGAGGCCAAATCTATAGTTTTTAGAATTTTTGTCTGTCTGTCTGTCTCTTACCGCATCACAGAAAAACCACTGAAGGGATTTTAATGAAATTTGGTATGATGATAGCTGGTTATCCGGGTCAACATATAGGATACTTTTTACCGCGAGAAAATATCTCATTTCTGAGAAAAAATACAGAAACGGCAATGTAAGAGTATACTAATATGTAAAACCTAAGAATTTGGTTTTTGGTCATCTGAACGCGGACGAAGACGCGGGCAATGCTAGTCTTAAATAAGTAAAATGAAACAAAAAAATCAGTTAAAAACCACCCTTAACAATGAAAAACACCCCAAAATCAGCTATCAAACATATCTAATTTTGCATTTATAAAATACTACTTTTTGCCCGCGGCTTCCCTAACATTGTAAGTAGAGCGGGGATCAAAGCTAACGTCTGTCACGGATGTAATATATGCAGAGCTGGATTTACACTAGTGGCACTCGAGGCTAGTGCCCAGGGCGACAAATTTATAGGAGCGGCAAAATTTGGAAGGTGGGAAAAAATTTTCTTCGCGTTATCGAAAATGCATTTTTTTAACCAAAAAATGAAAGGTAAAAAAAAGATTAACTTGTAGGTAGATTTTTCGGAAAATTGATATCATTTATAAATTATAATTATTTTTTTTTGGATTTTTCGAAAAATTAATAATTAAAAAATTTAAAATTTCAACATATTATTCAAAATTTCGATAATAGGGCGGCATTTTTTGTGTCCAGGGGCGGCGCTAAGGTTAAACTCGGCACTGAATATATGTATGTCCTTGCCAAATTTCATCCAAATCTGCTTAGCGGTTTGAGCATGAAAAGATAACAGAGTGACGTGAATTTAGATACATTGATATGATGAAAATTCGTGTGTAAAATGCCTTACCTCTAACAATATAGACATACATATCATCGGAAGCTTATGTAATGTTAGATTATGCTGAACCGCTAATGACGTATCTGCTCCACTTCTACGATGATCTGTGAACAATGCAGCGACAAAGTATAACGCACTAAGTGTTAGCCTCAGGCATAGACTTGAGCAGCTGTACTCAACCTGCGGTCCGCGGGCCGCATGCGGCGGCATCAAAAATCGCATTATAACATATCTATGTTAAAAAAGTAACTAGATTGTTAACTTGGAATTACGTTTCCATGAAGACCTAAATAATTTTTGCTTGCGGCCCTCGACACCATGACTGAAACGTGTTTGTGGCTCCTCTAAAAAAAAGGTTGAGTATGGCTGGACTAGTAATAAAAAGGAGAGTCAAAAGTTCATTTTAAAGGTATACATCACTTGCTATTCTTAGAAATTAGACTTAGAGTTATTTTCTTATTCTTATTATTAGAGTTGTGACATACGGGATGCAATCTTTAGCTTTTGTGTTCTGTTACGCCAAAGAAGTATAACTTCTTACGTGCGTACATAAGCAGACACTTTTTTTTATTGTAAAACTATCTAACTTTTGTTTAGGCTTTGTCTATTTAATTGGATAACGTGGAAATATTCTTAGTACTTAAACACATGTTTGCCAATATATATAGCCAGCTATCGGTTGGACGGTGTGGAAGTTCATAAAGCACTGTTTAGTAGCAATTTGACGCAACATGAGTAGCATAAACAATTTTCTCTTCTAAATTCATTTGTATCTATCACAATTTCAAAACAACTGAGAGATTTACGGTTTCGCATAAGCAAATATTTATATACATATATACTATTATAAACTAATATGTCATTTATGTGTGTATGTTTGTTTCTTATAGACTACAAAACGGCTGAAGCGATTTTGATGAAATTTTCAGGCAATGTTCAGGTTAAACCAGCGGGTGATCCTGTAAAGTTTGTAGCGATCAGAAGCTCGAATGCGGACAAAACTGTGGTTAGTTCTATTTTATATAATTAAAACCATTAAAATCCATGCAGTTGCCCCCAAATGAAGAGATTTCAAACAAGCGAAATGAAGAGATTTTGAACACATTTATAATACTAATAGTAATAAGGATTACAAAAGAAGTCTATAATTATAAAGTTTATGATACATTCAAGACTGTACTATGTTACTGCAATATTTACAACCCACCAGAAACTAAGCACTAATTGGTATGTATTTATGTCTACAAATAAAAACTTTTTTAAAAAAATTAATCCGACTTCCAGGCACTAAATGTTAAAAATAAGTAAACGGAGGTTTTCATTTAGAATAGATACCTAATCAGATATTTTCGAAGTCGGTGCCAGCCGACGCATAGGAAATCTAATATATTTTGATACGTAAAACACATATTTACCTATTAGATATTCATATCTTAAAATATTGTCCGAGAATATATTCTATTTCATAAAGTTATGCAGGGATATTAGAACCTAGATGAACTGTTTCATCCATCAGTTACATCTTTCAATGAGACATATATAAAAACAAAATTTCTATCAATTAGACTGAAGATTATCGCAAAGAAACGTAGTAATCTAATGGAAGTTATATAACGGTAAGTCTAATGTAAGTTATGTAAAGTTATATACGACTAGCGACTCACCCTCGCTTCGCTCGGGTTCATCCGTAGCTTACTTCCCA
Organism: Brenthis daphne; assembly: GCA_947093115.1. Classification (NCBI taxonomy): domain Eukaryota; kingdom Metazoa; phylum Arthropoda; class Insecta; order Lepidoptera; family Nymphalidae; genus Brenthis; species Brenthis daphne. Next base: position 1,404,645 of record OX352473.1, read on the forward strand.
ATACAAACTTTCATCCCCATTTTCACACCTTTAAGGGATGGTTTCCGGGATAAAAAGTATCCTATGTCCTTCCCAGGGTCTCAAAATATCTTCTTACCAAATTTCACCTAAATCGGTTCAGTAGATCCAGAGATTACCCCCTACAACGTCACAAACTCACAAACTTTACCTCTTTACAATATTAGTATAGATAAGAAGATATAAATACTTTCTATAGAACCTTCTAACTTTTTATTTAACTATAGCAAATAATTAGCGGGTACAAACACCATGACAGACTCTATATCCAGTTGCAAATATTGAATATATATAATATGACAGGCCCTCATTTTTTTATAAGTAGCTACTAGTACACGCCTCGAAATTCGACCATAATCGTTATTGAAAATTTAAGGAAAACATAAAATTTACATATCCATATAAAAAAATACATTTTTTTATTGATAACACTAAAGCTTGTCAGATACTAAACAAACAAAAAAGAAAATCGATTAAAAACAGAGAAAGAAAAGGTACTGGACTGTTTTTTCTTTGCCTATATATATATATATATATATATATATATATATATATATATATATATATATATATATATACTCATACAATACAATGGTAGGTACTAAAGCGTTATAAACGTTGATGCATTTTCTCATATCGATTCTAATTAAATCAGATATATTGATAGAAAAAAGGTTCAACTATTAACTTTTTGTAGAGCTGATATAACTGACTCATTATATCGTAACTCATAATACCTTAGGTATATGTAACTTGTGTTTGTATATTATAACTATATTTAGGTATATTTATTTTATTTGTTTTTGGCAAATGTATTAAAAAAATAACAGTTACGTAGGTAAATACATACATACACTTATTGTAGTAAAACACTAGCAGCAGTTTAAAAATGCTTTAGTCCTAAAAACAACTGCCGAAAAAGATAAAGCGGATATATTTCTTTTTTTATAGGAAAACTAGCGACTCACCCTCGCTTCGCTCGGGTTCGTCTAGTCGTCCTAGGTACGTTTTAAATTAAAATGGATATAGTATGTTATCCTTAAGAGATAGACATATGCCATCGCGGACTTTTCTGTAGACCTATATAAGATACACAATTCCACCATACATTATTTTGTTATATCTCAAAGGGTTTAGGCAGCGTTTTCGTTGAAAGCTCCCAGACGTCTTATTTTTTCCGACACCTCCAACAAATATCGTTATATTTTAGCCAATGTATACAAAACCTTAACAAATTATATATTAAAACCTTCCTCTTGAATCACTCTATCTATTAAAAAAACCGCATCAAAATCCGTTGCGTAGTTTTAAAGATTTAAGCATACATAGGTATATAGGGACAGAGAAAGCGACTTGTTTTATACTATGTAGTGATGATGATGAGCAAACGTACAACCCATCCACCTGATGGTAAGTGGCTAAAAAATACAACTATAAAAATAAAACAAATCCCCGACTGCGTTAAAAACGAACTAAAAATGTATATATTTTTGGACATGCCTCTTATGACCCTGTATTTTGATATCCTACTTTTTGATTTTGACAAAAAGATTGTTTTCAAAACACCGATTGGCACCTGATCCATCATTTTGATTTTTAATGATATCTATTATCTATGACACTATCAAGACGAATCTCATTAGATTCGTCATTACGTATGAATTACCAGAGTCGGTTGAGCCATTTTGTAATTACGAGGGCATAAATGGTTGGAAAATATACATACAGGTCAAACACATAACCCCTTCTTTGGGCTTTGCCGCAGTAGGGTAAAAAAATAGATATCACTTTAAAATCAAATTAAAACTGCCTCTAAATAAGAACTATTGTAAACTTTTTTAACATTGCCTACTATTAAAAATAATGATAGGATTACTAAACGTTCACAATGCCGGCTAATGAACCCGTTTTGATGGGATTGCGTCGGTATACCGATACATTGTCCGACACGCCTGGTTTCACCATGTGGGCGAACACTGTAATTATTTAATTAGATTTACCCTGTAAAATAAATAGGCATACAGCACAAGTATTTGTTAACTTTACCATTTTAACATTTAATTTGCTCAGCTTTAGAATACTTGGGTTGTTTACATGTTTTTAAGCTCCAGGTAAATTTCTAAGAAATTAATTAAAATTCTAAGAAATCCATTGTTAACTGACACGCCGGCGTGTCCGCGGTCGTGGAGGGAATAAAAACTAAAAAAAAACTTATTTGAAACCAATCGTTTAAAGTGCTCAAACGTTTAACATCTCATTGAATAGGCAGGTACTAGTGCTCGCAAAATATTAAGAGCTCGAAAATATTTTAAACACCGCCGAAACGACACACTTAGTGAAAGCAAGTGAGACAAAAGTTTGTAAGAGTGGACTTTATTTACTAACGATTAACACGTTGATTAAGAGTATATATGATATTAGAATTTTATACCGTGAGGTATGTAGCGTAGTGATATTATTTGAAATATATATTTATGTACATGTATTCAGCCCTTTTTAACGTCCCACTGCTGGGCACGGGCCTCCCTTCAGTACGAGGTGGATCAGGCCATAGTCCACCACGCTGGCCAAGTGCGGGTTATATATGTAACAATATTACAGCCCAACGCCTGGCATGCCCGTCACATAAGTGAGTTAGGCCATCACAAAGTCTTTGTAATATGCCTATTGTGGAATTTGATTTTCAAATAATAGACAAATACTATAAGTTCCTTACAATCATTCATTTATTCAAAATTATAATATCGTCACAATATACATTTTCAACTTCCTCACACAACAACCTCCATCTTTTTCCTCTTTTTTATAGACAACCCACCTTGTAGTTTTTTGATACCCTCACTCTTATTCAACGTCAACATTTATAATTTTTAATCTATGCCACAAAAATGAGCATAATTTATAAATCTATACATATAATAAAATTGTAACTAAGTCGAATCTGTACATTAAATATTTTTTGGAAAATCTTATTGAAATAGACATTATTATCGATACAGTCCGAATCTATAGTTTTTAGAATTTTTGTCTGTCTGTCTGTTACCGCATCACGAGAAAACCACTGGATAGATTTTGATGAAATTTTGGTATGATGATAGCTGGTTATTCGGGTCAACATATAGGACACTTTTTACCGCGGGAAAATATCTCATTTCTGAGAAAAAATACAAAAACTGCATTGTAAGAGTATATTTATATTTAAAACCTAAGAATTTGGTTTTTGGTCATCTGAACGCGGGCGGAGTCGCGGGTAATGCGGGTAATTCATTACTAAATGAATAACTCGCTAACACTATGTCGTATAATCACAAAAAAATCACAAGGCAGCAAGCAGTGAGTAGATCATAACTCCAAATTGAATTTGATCACTTACTATACGTTTAAGTATAGATATATCATAATAACGTTATATTTCGTATAACTTTACATTTTCCTACATCAAGAAAATCGTTTTAAACGAATTATTGCAGCAAATATTTATTATACGAAAATCGAACCCAAACATTCGCGCTACGAGACAGTTCATTAACATTGCTTTTTAATAAGAGTACCTATTCTTCAAAGTATTTTTTCTGTGTCAAATTCTAGTGACTATCGTAATTCAGACAGACGGACAGACGTGACTCAACCGCGTGTGTAATTAATTGTTATGACGTGTTATGTAATGTAATATTGCAATAATTGTACTATATAATATAAAGATGGGTTCACACGGTATATTCGCATAAGTAAATCTTTATCACAACGCTTACACTATTTAAAAAAAAATCTATTTAGTAATTAGATATTTTTAAGTTACCACCATTGTCATAATATTTGTTGCAAATAAATTCTTTATTTGTTAAATAATTGTGTTGAAATTAAAATTATGAAGAGCTAGTTCATTACCATCACAATGTAGTTGTTTTTGTTACGTACAATAGGTACAAGATGTAGTGATTTAGTTCTCACTATATACAAGATACTTGTATATAGTGAGAACTAAAGTCATCGACACAGGGCCGAATGCCGTGCCTGGGGCCCCTAGGCAATGCAATTCTCGAGGCCCTTTCACCTTTTTCTAACTTATTTAAATACATTTTTCGTAATTACGCTATTAGGTAGATTTCATAGAAATCTAACTGTTGCATTCGTTCTCATAGTGGAATTTTCACCTATTTTTTAATTTTTCTAAATAAAATTTTTACACGATGATACAGTTGCCTAAACTGCCTTATGGATAATCCGGCCCTGCTGATCGACATAGCCAGCCCTGGATTTACATTAGGGGCACTCGGGGCTAGTGCCCAGGGCGGCAAATTTTTAGGGGTGACAAAATTCGGAGGGTGGGAAAAATTTTCTTCGCGTTATCGAAAATGCCTTTTTTATTTATAAAAAAATTAAAGGAAAAAAAGATTAACTTATAGGTACATTTTTCGAAAAATTGATATCATATATAAATTATGATCTTTTTGCATTTTTCGAAAAATTCAAAATAAAAAACTTTAAACTTTCAACATTTTATTCAAAATTTCGATAATAGGGCGGCATTTTTTACTGTGCCCAGGGGAGGCGCTAAGGTTAAATACCGGCACTAGACATAGCCCAAAGAATTAGCGAGTTTAAGTGGCAGTGGGCTGGTTACATTTGTCACAGAATCGATAACAGATGAAGTAGACGGGTTCTATTATCTATAGTGGAGACCACGGCTCGGCTTACGTAGTGTGGACGTCCTCCAGGTATACGTAAAGTGGCTGGCAGCGGTTGAATGCGTAGAGCTGAAGATCGAGCTCATTGGCGTGCTATAGGATATCTAATAGTGGACGAAAGCAGGCTGATATGATGATGATGACATAATGAGACATTCATAAAAAATAAAAAAAATAACAACATATTACTTCGAAACAGCACCTTGTATTGTATGAGAAGTAAAATTTCTTAACTCTAGGAAAACTTGTATTGTACTATATATTTAATTACATAAATATGAGATATAAACATTATACGTAATATAATATAATAAAGAAGTTAAGGAAAAATATCACAATAAGTCTAAGACGTAACAAATAATGAAAGAAGTAAAAGTCATACTTAATGTTTTAAATAAAACTATCTTTTCGGATTTTGTCGCGGATTTATTTGGATTTTTGTTTCCCGACGTTTCGAATGCTTTACAGCATCCATGGTCACGGGAGAGACTGAGGTGTTACATGTCTTGAATGTATAGTTGTTACAGACAGCCTACCCACAATTAACAAAATGAAAATTGCACTAATTACATTACAATATTTTTTAAATTTAAACATTTTTATAATTTTAATTATAATTGAATATGGAAAATTATTTATTTAATTTTTGCTATTATTTTTATAATTATTACAATTTTAAATATTAATTAGTAATCTATATTTAGTGTTGCCATTATTATATTTATAACCATAAAGAAAAATATAAAATATAGTATTAATTATTTAAGCCATATAATTGTTCTATGTGTAATTTAAAAAGTTAAAATTAATTAAGGATAATAATTTTAATTTAGTTTGCTATTATTTAAAAACAACTTACTAAGCAACACTATTAATATATACTTTTACAAATGAAAAATGAAAAATATTAATCTGATAAGCTGTCATTTTGATCTACACAGTATGAACTTACTACATCTGTCTGTCTGTTATGTTTATATTTATTATTTGATTTTATTATATTAATAACAGGATCCCATGACGATGGTAGTACCCAGCCATCTTCCCTATTGAAATTAGGATGTTTTTTAATTTCTATGGCTTCTCGAATCATTCTAGGGCGATATCGGTTTTCTTTCGCCAGGATTTGAGGTCTATCAAAGCGAATATAATGGCTTGGTCGGTCCTGACTATGTTTGCAGACAGCAGATGTTGTATTGCGACGGTGCTTCACATCAGCTATGTGTTCTTTGACCCGGGTTCTAATGGATCTCTTTGTTTGTCCAATGTAAGAGAGCCCACAATCACAATCAAGCTTGTAAACTCCTGCATCTTGTAGAGGGATGTGGCACTTGACAGGTGGTAGAAACTGACTAATTTTCTTTGGCGGCTTGAAGTAAGTTTTAATTGAAGCTCGCTTTAGAATGTAGCCAATCTTGTCAGTGACGCCTCTCATGTAAGGTAGGACTGCAGGGACGCGCTCGACTGTGGCTGGTTTCACTCGGTCCCTGTGACGTAGGCGCGGCACTTGCAGCTTGTTGTCTCGCAGAACTTGCTTGACATGTTGCAGCTCTCTGGCCAGGTGTTGCTCGTCACAGATCCCGCGTGCCCTCTGAAACAAAGATTTTCCCACGGTAGCTAACTGTGAAGGGTGGTGGTGAGATTCACCATTCAAGTACCTATCAGTATGGGTCTTCTTTCGATACACAGTATGACTCAAGGTGTTATCTGGGTTACGTATAACTAATACATCTAAGAAAGCTAAAGAATTATTAGACTCCAATTCCATTGTAAATTGTATTTTAGGGTTTATGGAGTTAAGATGTTCTAAGAATACAGATATTTTATCAGATGGTAATATTGTGAAAGTGTCATCTACATACCGCTTGTAGAAACGAGGGGTCACAGGTGATGTGTTTAGGGCGGTCTCCTCGAAGGCCTCCATGAAGATGTCAGCTACAACGGGAGAGACCGGCGAACCCATGGCCACTCCATCCACTTGCTTGTAGAATTCATCATTCCACAATAGATAGCCAGATGTAAGGCAGTGTTTCAAAAGTTCAGTGTATTCTTCTTGCATACTATTATCCCGTAGCTTTCTTGATACTATTTTGACACAGTCCTCTACTGGTAGGCTGGTGAATAGAGACTGTACATCAAAACTGACCATAGTTTCATTGTCCATGAGTTGTAGGTGTTTTATCTCATTGACAAAATGGTACGAGTCCCTTGTGAACGCTGATGTTTGTCCTCTGAGTGTTGAGAGTACTTTCGCTACTAGTTGGGCCAATTTATAAGTCGGTGTGTCGATTTGACTCACAATTGGACGTAGCGGAGCGTTAGGTTTGTGTATCTTTGGAAGTCCATACAGTTTAGGCGGCTTTGCACAAGATGGAACAAGATTTTTGACATCAAGATTCAATGCATCGGAGTGTTTCTTAATCAGCTTTTTAGTATTATTTAACACAGTGGTGGTCGGGTCTGTTTTGACCTTTTTATATGTACTTTCATCCGACAAAAGTTGTTCAATTTTTCCATTGTAATCTGATGTATCCATCACGACGGTGGCATTTCCCTTGTCTGCGCGTAGTATGATAATGTCTGACCTGCTGCGTAAGTTCTTCAACGCTAAATACTGTTGTTTGTTGAGATTAGGTTTGGGCCTTGAACTACGACGTAACAAAGATGAAACATCTTGACGTATGGCCTCCATATCCTCAGATTTCATAGTATTTTTGGCCAGGGCATCTTCAACTGCACAAATAATGTTCTCATAAGGGATGCGTGTCGGCGCAACAGCAAAATTTAAGCCTTTACTTAGTACTTGAATAGTAGATTCGTCCAATGTTTGTTTTGACAGATTGACAACTGCTTGACGTACGCACGAATTTGAAACTGTGGTAGACGGGCGCGTTCCGTTATTGTTTTTGGTTTTCTTTTTGATGTTATATTTCTCGACTAATTTTTGGTATTTTAATATATGTTTGTTTTTGCATTGGTTAAATTTAGATGTTTCGCGCTTATTTAAAGTTTCAATGCAATCATTGAAATCACTTGGTGTCAATACTGTCTTTATATTAAGGGACGTTTGTTCTACGTACCGGTCGTTACTGCGTAGATCACGGCGGGTTTGACGAATCACCGTCCGTAACAACTTAAAACTTGCCTTGTTAACGATCTTGGCGCTTCCCCGTATGTTCTTTTTAGATGATATTTTCACACACGTAGGAATGAGACGATGATCCCGACATCTCTTCAAGAATGTTAAAGATGTTAATAATCTTGCGCGCTTTGTCTTCAGATCTTCTAACCGGCGTATTTGGTTTGCGATTTCCAGTCCGTACTGGTTCACATAATACTTTCTTAGATTTACGCGAATATTTGACATTTTAAATAAAACTATCTTTTCGGATTTTGTCGCGGATTTATTTGGATTTTTGTTTCCGGACGTTTCGAATGCTTTACAGCATCCATGGTCACGGGAGAGACTGAGGTGTTACATGTCTTGAATGTATAGTTGTTACAGACAGCCTACCCACAATTAACAAAATGAAAATTGCACTAATTACATTACAATATTTTTTAAATTTAAACATTTTTATAATTTTAATTATAATTGAATATGGAAATTATTTATTTAATTTTTGCTATTATTTTTATAATTATTACAATTTTAAATATTAATTAGTAATCTATATTTAGTGTTGCCATTATTATATTTATAACCATAAAGAAAAATATATAAAATATAGTATTAATTATTTAAGCCATATAATTGTTCTATGTGTAATTTAAAAAGTTAAAATTAATTAAGGATAATAATTTTAATTTAGTTTGCTATTATTTAAAAACAACTTACTAAGCAACACTATTAATATATACTTTTACAAATGAAAAATGAAAAATATTAATCTGATAAGCTGTCATTTTGATCTACACAGTATGAACTTACTACATCTGTCTGTCTGTTATGTTTATATTTATTATTTGATTTTATTATATTAATAACAGGATCCCATGACGATGGTAGTACCCAGCCATCTTCCCTATTGAAATTAGGATGTTTTTTAATTTCTATGGCTTCTCGAATCATTCTAGGGCGATATCGGTTTTCTTTCGCCAGGATTTGAGGTCTATCAAAGCGAATATAATGGCTTGGTCGGTCTTGACTATGTTTGCAGACAGCAGATGTTGTATTGCGACGGTGCTTCACATCAGCTATGTGTTCTTTGACCCGGGTTCTAATGGATCTCTTTGTTTGTCCAATGTAAGAGAGCCCACAATCACAATCAAGCTTGTAAACTCCTGCATCTTGTAGAGGGATGTGGCACTTGACAGGTGGTAGAAACTGACTAATTTTCTTTGGCGGCTTGAAGTAAGTTTTAATTGAAGCTCGCTTTAGAATGTAGCCAATCTTGTCAGTGACGCCTCTCATGTAAGGTAGGACTGCAGGGACGCGCTCGACTGTGGCTGGTTTCACTCGGTCCCTGTGACGTAGGCGCGGCACTTGCAGCTTGTTGTCTCGCAGAACTTGCTTGACATGTTGCAGCTCTCTGGCCAGGTGTTGCTCGTCACAGATCCCGCGTGCCCTCTGAAACAAAGATTTTCCCACGGTAGCTAACTGTGAAGGGTGGTGGTGAGATTCACCATTCAAGTACCTATCAGTATGGGTCTTCTTTCGATACACAGTATGACTCAAGGTGTTATCTGGGTTACGTATAACTAATACATCTAAGAAAGCTAAAGAATTATTAGACTCCAATTCCATTGTAAATTGTATTTTAGGGTTTATGGAGTTAAGATGTTCTAAGAATACAGATATTTTATCAGATGGTAATATTGTGAAAGTGTCATCTACATACCGCTTGTAGAAACGAGGGGTCACAGGTGATGTGTTTAGGGCGGTCTCCTCGAAGGCCTCCATGAAGATGTCAGCTACAACGGGAGAGACCGGCGAACCCATGGCCACTCCATCCACTTGCTTGTAGAATTCATCATTCCACAATAGATAGCCAGATGTAAGGCAGTGTTTCAAAAGTTCAGTGTATTCTTCTTGCATACTATTATCCCGTAGCTTTCTTGATACTATTTTGACACTATTTTGAGACTATTTTGACAAAGCGCGCAAGATTATTAACATCTTTAACATTCTTGAAGAGATGTCGGGATCATCGTCTCATTCCTACGTGTGTGAAAATATCATCTAAAAAGAACATACGGGGAAGCGCCAAGATCGTTAACAAGGCAAGTTTTAAGTTGTTACGGACGGTGATTCGTCAAACCCGCCGTGATCTACGCAGTAACGACCGGTACGTAGAACAAACGTCCCTTAATATAAAGACAGTATTGACACCAAGTGATTTCAATGATTGCATTGAAACTTTAAATAAGCGCGAAACATCTAAATTTAACCAATGCAAAAACAAACATATATTAAAATACCAAAAATTAGTCGAGAAATATAACATCAAAAAGAAAACCAAAAACAATAACGGAACGCGCCCGTCTACCACAGTTTCAAATTCGTGCGTACGTCAAGCAGTTGTCAATCTGTCAAAACAAACATTGGACGAATCTACTATTCAAGTACTAAGTAAAGGCTTAAATTTTGCTGTTGCGCCGACACGCATCCCTTATGAGAACATTATTTGTGCAGTTGAAGATGCCCTGGCCAAAAATACTATGAAATCTGAGGATATGGAGGCCATACGTCAAGATGTTTCATCTTTGTTACGTCGTAGTTCAAGGCCCAAACCTAATCTCAACAAACAACAGTATTTAGCGTTGAAGAACTTACGCAGCAGGTCAGACATTATCATACTACGCGCAGACAAGGGAAATGCCACCGTCGTGATGGATACATCAGATTACAATGGAAAAATTGAACAACTTTTGTCGGATGAAAGTACATATAAAAAGGTCAAAACAGACCCGACCACCACTGTGTTAAATAATACTAAAAAGCTGATTAAGAAACACTCCGATGCATTGAATCTTGATGTCAAAAATCTTGTTCCATCTTGTGCAAAGCCGCCTAAACTGTATGGACTTCCAAAGATACACAAACCTAACGCTCCGCTACGTCCAATTGTGAGTCAAATCGACACACCGACTTATAAATTGGCCCAACTAGTAGCGAAAGTACTCTCAACACTCAGAGGACAAACATCAGCGTTCACAAGGGACTCGTACCATTTTGTCAATGAGATAAAACACCTACAACTCATGGACAATGAAACTATGGTCAGTTTTGATGTACAGTCTCTATTCACCAGCCTACCAGTAGAGGACTGTGTCAAAATAGTATCAAGAAAGCTACGGGATAATAGTATGCAAGAAGAATACACTGAACTTTTGAAACACTGCCTTACATCTGGCTATCTATTGTGGAATGATGAATTCTACAAGCAAGTGGATGGAGTGGCCATGGGTTCGCCGGTCTCTCCCGTTGTAGCTGACATCTTCATGGAGGCCTTCGAGGAGACCGCCCTAAACACATCACCTGTGACCCCTCGTTTCTACAAGCGGTATGTAGATGACACTTTCACAATATTACCATCTGATAAAATATCTGTATTCTTAGAACATCTTAACTCCATAAACCCTAAAATACAATTTACAATGGAATTGGAGTCTAATAATTCTTTAGCTTTCTTAGATGTATTAGTTATACGTAACCCAGATAACACCTTGAGTCATACTGTGTATCGAAAGAAGACCCATACTGATAGGTACTTGAATGGTGAATCTCACCACCACCCTTCACAGTTAGCTACCGTGGGAAAATCTTTGTTTCAGAGGGCACGCGGGATCTGTGACGAGCAACACCTGGCCAGAGAGCTGCAACATGTCAAGCAAGTTCTGCGAGACAACAAGCTGCAAGTGCCGCGCCTACGTCACAGGGACCGAGTGAAACCAGCCACAGTCGAGCGCGTCCCTGCAGTCCTACCTTACATGAGAGGCGTCACTGACAAGATTGGCTACATTCTAAAGCGAGCTTCAATTAAAACTTACTTCAAGCCGCCAAAGAAAATTAGTCAGTTTCTACCACCTGTCAAGTGCCACATCCCTCTACAAGATGCAGGAGTTTACAAGCTTGATTGTGATTGTGGGCTCTCTTACATTGGACAAACAAAGAGATCCATTAGAACCCGGGTCAAAGAACACATAGCTGATGTGAAGCACCGTCGCAATACAACATCTGCTGTCTGCAAACATAGTCAGGACCGACCAAGCCATTATATTCGCTTTGATAGACCTCAAATCCTGGCGAAAGAAAACCGATATCGCCCTAGAATGATTCGAGAAGCCATAGAAATTAAAAAACATCCTAATTTCAATAGGGAAGATGGCTGGGTACTACCATCGTCATGGGATCCTGTTATTAATATAATAAAATCAAATAATAAATATAAACATAACAGACAGACAGATGTAGTAAGTTCATACTGTGTAGATCAAAATGACAGCTTATCAGATTAATATTTTTCATTTTTCATTTGTAAAAGTATATATTAATAGTGTTGCTTAGTAAGTTGTTTTTAAATAATAGCAAACTAAATTAAAATTATTATCCTTAATTAATTTTAACTTTTTAAATTACACATAGAACAATTATATGGCTTAAATAATTAATACTATATTTTATATATTTTTCTTTATGGTTATAAATATAATAATGGCAACACTAAATATAGATTACTAATTAATATTTAAAATTGTAATAATTATAAAAATAATAGCAAAAATTAAATAAATAATTTTCCATATTCAATTATAATTAAAATTATAAAAATGTTTAAATTTAAAAAATATTGTAATGTAATTAGTGCAATTTTCATTTTGTTAATTGTGGGTAGGCTGTCTGTAACAACTATACATTCAAGACATGTAACACCTCAGTCTCTCCCGTGACCATGGATGCTGTAAAGCATTCGAAACGTCCGGAAACAAAAATCCAAATAAATCCGCGACAAAATCCGAAAAGATAGTTTTATTTAAAATGTCAAATATTCGCGTAAATCTAAGAAAGTATTATGTGAACCAGTACGGACTGGAAATCGCAAACCAAATACGCCGGTTAGAAGATCTGAAGACAAAGCGCGCAAGATTATTAACATCTTTAACATTCTTGAAGAGATGTCGGGATCATCGTCTCATTCCTACGTGTGTGAAAATATCATCTAAAAAGAACATACGGGGAAGCGCCAAGATCGTTAACAAGGCAAGTTTTAAGTTGTTACGGACGGTGATTCGTCAAACCCGCCGTGATCTACGCAGTAACGACCGGTACGTAGAACAAACGTCCCTTAATATAAAGACAGTATTGACACCAAGTGATTTCAATGATTGCATTGAAACTTTAAATAAGCGCGAAACATCTAAATTTAACCAATGCAAAAACAAACATATATTAAAATACCAAAAATTAGTCGAGAAATATAACATCAAAAAGAAAACCAAAAACAATAACGGAACGCGCCCGTCTACCACAGTTTCAAATTCGTGCGTACGTCAAGCAGTTGTCAATCTGTCAAAACAAACATTGGACGAATCTACTATTCAAGTACTAAGTAAAGGCTTAAATTTTGCTGTTGCGCCGACACGCATCCCTTATGAGAACATTATTTGTGCAGTTGAAGATGCCCTGGCCAAAAATACTATGAAATCTGAGGATATGGAGGCCATACGTCAAGATGTTTCATCTTTGTTACGTCGTAGTTCAAGGCCCAAACCTAATCTCAACAAACAACAGTATTTAGCGTTGAAGAACTTACGCAGCAGGTCAGACATTATCATACTACGCGCAGACAAGGGAAATGCCACCGTCGTGATGGATACATCAGATTACAATGGAAAAATTGAACAACTTTTGTCGGATGAAAGTACATATAAAAAGGTCAAAACAGACCCGACCACCACTGTGTTAAATAATACTAAAAAGCTGATTAAGAAACACTCCGATGCATTGAATCTTGATGTCAAAAATCTTGTTCCATCTTGTGCAAAGCCGCCTAAACTGTATGGACTTCCAAAGATACACAAACCTAACGCTCCGCTACGTCCAATTGTGAGTCAAATCGACACACCGACTTATAAATTGGCCCAACTAGTAGCGAAAGTACTCTCAACACTCAGAGGACAAACATCAGCGTTCACAAGGGACTCGTACCATTTTGTCAATGAGATAAAACACCTACAACTCATGGACAATGAAACTATGGTCAGTTTTGATGTACAGTCTCTATTCACCAGCCTACCAGTAGAGGACTGTGTCAAAATAGTATCAAGAAAGCTACGGGATAATAGTATGCAAGAAGAATACACTGAACTTTTGAAACACTGCCTTACATCTGGCTATCTATTGTGGAATGATGAATTCTACAAGCAAGTGGATGGAGTGGCCATGGGTTCGCCGGTCTCTCCCGTTGTAGCTGACATCTTCATGGAGGCCTTCGAGGAGACCGCCCTAAACACATCACCTGTGACCCCTCGTTTCTACAAGCGGTATGTAGATGACACTTTCACAATATTACCATCTGATAAAATATCTGTATTCTTAGAACATCTTAACTCCATAAACCCTAAAATACAATTTACAATGGAATTGGAGTCTAATAATTCTTTAGCTTTCTTAGATGTATTAGTTATACGTAACCCAGATAACACCTTGAGTCATACTGTGTATCGAAAGAAGACCCATACTGATAGGTACTTGAATGGTGAATCTCACCACCACCCTTCACAGTTAGCTACCGTGGGAAAATCTTTGTTTCAGAGGGCACGCGGGATCTGTGACGAGCAACACCTGGCCAGAGAGCTGCAACATGTCAAGCAAGTTCTGCGAGACAACAAGCTGCAAGTGCCGCGCCTACGTCACAGGGACCGAGTGAAACCAGCCACAGTCGAGCGCGTCCCTGCAGTCCTACCTTACATGAGAGGCGTCACTGACAAGATTGGCTACATTCTAAAGCGAGCTTCAATTAAAACTTACTTCAAGCCGCCAAAGAAAATTAGTCAGTTTCTACCACCTGTCAAGTGCCACATCCCTCTACAAGATGCAGGAGTTTACAAGCTTGATTGTGATTGTGGGCTCTCTTACATTGGACAAACAAAGAGATCCATTAGAACCCGGGTCAAAGAACACATAGCTGATGTGAAGCACCGTCGCAATACAACATCTGCTGTCTGCAAACATAGTCAGGACCGACCAAGCCATTATATTCGCTTTGATAGACCTCAAATCCTGGCGAAAGAAAACCGATATCGCCCTAGAATGATTCGAGAAGCCATAGAAATTAAAAAACATCCTAATTTCAATAGGGAAGATGGCTGGGTACTACCATCGTCATGGGATCCTGTTATTAATATAATAAAATCAAATAATAAATATAAACATAACAGACAGACAGATGTAGTAAGTTCATACTGTGTAGATCAAAATGACAGCTTATCAGATTAATATTTTTCATTTTTCATTTGTAAAAGTATATATTAATAGTGTTGCTTAGTAAGTTGTTTTTAAATAATAGCAAACTAAATTAAAATTATTATCCTTAATTAATTTTAACTTTTTAAATTACACATAGAACAATTATATGGCTTAAATAATTAATACTATATTTTATATATTTTTCTTTATGGTTATAAATATAATAATGGCAACACTAAATATAGATTACTAATTAATATTTAAAATTGTAATAATTATAAAAATAATAGCAAAAATTAAATAAATAATTTTCCATATTCAATTATAATTAAAATTATAAAAATGTTTAAATTTAAAAAATATTGTAATGTAATTAGTGCAATTTTCATTTTGTTAATTGTGGGTAGGCTGTCTGTAACAACTATACATTCAAGGCATGTAACACCTCAGTCTCTCCCGTGACCATGGATGCTGTAAAGCATTCGAAACGTCGGGAAACAAAAATCCAAATAAATCCGCGACAAAATCCGAAAAGATAGTTTTATTTAAAATGTCAAATATTCGCGTAAATCTAAGAAAGTCATACTTAATGCTTTAAATTAGGTACTTACTAGTTAGGTACTTAGAAAGATACAAGAGTGTAAATCCTAAGTCAAGCTACAAATAAATAATTATTTATTCGTAGAAGTAAAGTTAAATTACTAAACCAGAATTTGTATGTAGCTGCATTTCAAGATGATTTTCAAGTACAAAATATTTTTTTGAGCATTAAATTATTATAATTTTTTACTAAACGTCTGATGATAGTTCTGAAAAGCCTTAATTATGCGAATGCTTGGCGGAAGATACAAAACAAAAGCATTTAGTATATAATATAATAGCGACTCAGCGTCGCTGCGCTCGGGTTTGTCCCTAGGTTGATTACCCATACAAACTTTAATCCCCATTTTCAATTCTTTAAGGGATGATTTCCGGGATAAAAAGTAACCTGCGTCTTTCCCGGGGTCTCAAACTATTTTCGTACCAAAATATCATTTAAATCATATCAATAGTTTCGGAGCATATCCGGTACAGACAGCCAAACACAAAAAACTTTCCTCTTTATAATATTAGTATAGATGGATACGTCACATACTGAGACTTGAGAAGGTACTTCCCCGGTCCGCTCGGTCTAGATTCTCTTATACAAATTACATATTAATTTTTTCTTTTAAGAGATTTATTTTAGGAACTAGCAGAATCCGCGGCTTCGCTCGCGTTAAAACTGCAAAGTCTCTAAAAAGGTAGTTTCATACAAACTTTCATCCCCTATTTAACCCCCTTATAGAATTAATTTCGAAAAATGCTAAAAAATATATTTATTTAATTTTATTGAAGAGCATTAATACCAAGTTTCAAGTAATTCTGATTATGAATATTTTTTGCATTATATTATAACATGTTTTCCCGTGGGAATTAGATAATATCCCGCGGTAAGAAGTAGCCTATGTCACTCTTCAGCCCTTCAACTATCTCCACACAAAAAATCACGCCAATCCGTCGATCCGTTTCGACGTGAAAGAACAAACAAACAAACACACTTTCACATTTATAATATTAGTATTGATTACAGCAAATATTTTTAAAATTTACTATGCCTATATACTATTCTATATCAAAAAAACTAATTCACAAATAATTACTGTAATAATCACAAAGCATAGACCATAGAGTGACTTCAAATATAATCATAACAATCGATAATTTTACTTCGGCGGAAGCGAGTTCAATTCCGCTTAAACAAAATCAAATAAAAGCCAGCATAGCATTGATATACAAAAACTCAAGATAGGTACAAAATTAGTGTCTAAAAGTGTCATCAAAAAGATTGAGTATAATTCGTATTTAAAAAAATATTTATGAAAGTCAATAAATCGGACAAGCCTGAGTCTGACTCGCACACAGTGGGGTTCCGTAGCATGCTAAATTAAAACCTATAATAAATTGTGATGTAACTACAAATTTACGGTTCTCGGATTTTTCCCTTTAATTATGTGTTATAAGATATTGCTTCTAACCAAACATGATTCTAATGCCCGATTTCACCACCATCACCTAAGTTTAAGGGATCCCCTAAGCATGGTTAGGGGGCTGTTAGGGGACAGTTTCTGTTCCACCGACAGTTAGGGGTCACCTAAATATTAAAAGGCCCCCTAAATTTAGGTGCTCGAAATATGGGCTTGAAGACGATCGTAAAACGAAATTTAATTTAGGGGCTAGTTTAGGAGACTTAAGCTAGGGATCCCATACGTAGTGGTAGCTTATGGGTAGTTGGTGAAATCGGGCATTAGTCAACGGAAAGTAGTCTGTTAAAATATGCAGAATAAATGACCGTATCATTTGATTGCGTTGATTTAGAAGTTTGTTTCATAGCTCCAAGGGATTCCAAACTTGAGTATTTAATATTAATTTCAACTACTATTTTAATTACTCCCACGCGTTCCTGAGAAAAAGGGTCTTGACAGACAGACAGCATGACGGACATTTAAATGTTCCTATTTTCCTTTTAAGGTACGGAACCCTAAAAATGACAAAGTCTATTGAATTCAAAAAAAAATACCGTAAAACCATCTACAGACGATCCCGCGTGGATTAGTCAAAGTTCCAAGCCAATACGTTTAGTAGTTTTTACGTGATGGCGTGACATAGGAAATTATAAGGGAAATAAAAGACTGACATATTGATAGAAATTAAACAAAACAAAGCCTTCCTTTAATTTTTAATACATCAGACAAATTGAAGATTGGTCAAATTTATTTTTTTCTATTACAAACTCTTTTGAAAATCCCATAGTGTGCAGAATAAAATGTTCCATTAAAGTCACAATGTGTTTTAAACTATATGTAAGGATAATATGTTCAGTGAATTGTCAAAAAGATGGCGCAGATAAAGAATGGGATTATAAATGGCTTCTCATATTCACTTTTTACTCACTCATAGACAATTTATAGCAAAAGTATAATAGTATTAGAAATATTATTCTAGTTCCAAAAACAGAAAACGCCAATGATTAACTTCACCTGACTCAAGAGTCGAACCCAGGACCTATAAATGAACTATATGCACAACCAAATTAATTTTTATTATTTAATTAGCGAAATAAAAAACGGAACTGCCATTTCTAATCCCTTTCTTTACCTGCACAGGTAATAAATAGTATAAATAACACAAAAACCACTAAACATAATACACTTTGTGCTAATGTTAAACCTGAAACCTCCATCCTTACACAAAAAAAAGGATAAAAAAAATTAAAAAAGTCCGTCATATTCTATACTCATATACATTTTATCCTGCACATTATATATGTAATTGTAACATGTAATACAAAAAAAAATCGTCATTTTGACTAGACATTACTTAACCAGGCACTTTATAAAACGTCACACAAACTCAACCAGTCCATACAATTGTCACAACACTAAACAAAAACCGTACAAATACAGACTGTGTAAACTTCTCAATGATTATTTCATATAAAACAATGTAGAAAAGTTAAATTAATTACTGTCAAGTGCGAGATCAATTTAAATTGTAACATATAAAAATATTAGCACCATTTTTAATTTTAAACAAAAATGGAAATAAATATTGTTTATGACCCTTACATATATTTTAAAATATTTGAATAAAAAAAATTTGTAAATAAAAATTGTAATTATAAATAATAAAAACTGACATGTCTTGCTTTTGAGATAAATCTTGCCATTATCAAGTTTAAAATTATTAGCAAAATGAAATTATAAAACTAAAAATTAGTAGATACAAGATTAGGGTATGGTGTTACCGTTTAAATTGACCTCCCAACCATTAGGTAATATTTTCATTAAACAAAAACTAACATGCAACTTCTTTATCAGATTCGTTTGTTGCTAAATTACATTTAGATTCTACTTTAGAATCGGTCGCTTCCACTGATTCATCTTTTGAATTCTCTTTTAATACTGTTTTATCTAATATAACTTCTGAATCATTTACATCTTCGATTTTGTTATCCGGTTCAACTTTAGGTTCGTCAGATTCAATTATTTCTTCAACTAATACTGCTTGGTCTAATTCAACTGTCTCATTTTGCTTTTCATTAACAATTTCAAGATCGCACAAATTGATATTTGCCATATTTATTGCTTGAATCAGTGTTTCCATAGCTTTACTATCTACTTTCTCTTCGGGACTGTCTTCTCCATTTGGCTTTACTTCTTCTACACTTGCTTGATTCTCTTCAGAACTATCTTTAGTGTTACCATCTTCTAATTTTTCAACTTCTTGATTAGCTTTTTGTTTGTCGCTCTTATTCTTTTTAGACTTAGACTTTTTCTGTTTCTCTGGTTTTGGAGATTCTTCCTTTTTATTCGTTAACACGTTTAATTGGCTTTGTAAATGCGCGAGGCTTTGCCTCAGTTGTGCACAGTTGGCTGCCATAGCGTCCACCTGGTGTTGAAAAAAAACAAATAATATAAATGGATATTTAACTAAAACTTGATTAACTGTCATACATAATATTATGACAAAAGAACTTGAGTTTAAACTTAAACTTATTTATTTCATTTTAGAAAAGATGGTATTCTTGAACTTTATATATTTTTAGCATAATTTTTGTGTAATTGAAATTAAAAGTACATCATAATTTAATACTAAAGAATGTATGTTTGTTCTTGTAAAAGTCTTCATTCTCACGTGTCTCATATATCATTTGTAAGTAACAAACTTAATATACGAAACACCCAGTTAGTAGAAATACATTTTTTTACATAGAATAATATAATTGTAGCTGTAACATAAACATACATTACATAATGTAAATATAAAAAGTGCGAGAGCTGGTTTTTGAGCATGCTTCTCAAGCGAGTGCGTTACCACTGGGCTACCACTGCCTCAAGAATAAACAAAGTGAATGAATAATATCTATAATAATATTATAAAGAGAAAAATTTGTTTATTTGTACCGAATAAGCTCCGAAACTTCTGAACCGATTTAGATGAAATTTAGTAAGAAGATAGTTCGAGACCCTGGGAAGGATATAGGACAGTTTTTATTCCGAAAATCATCCCTTAAAAGGTGAAAATAGGGATGAAAGTTTGCATGGGGAAGCAAGCTAGGGATGAACCCAAGCGAAGCGAAGGTGAGTCGCTAGAGGTAAATACAATGCATGCCTTTCCAATCACAAAATAATAAATGAATGAATAAACGAACGTACGAATGAACGAATGAATGAATGGTGAAATGAATAAATACATCAAAAGTATATATAATGAAAGTAGTAAATACCTTAGCATTACTGGCGGGCGTGTGCGCCGGCGGCGGCGCGGGCGCGGGCGGCGGGGACGGCAGCGGCGGCCGCTCGATGTTGTTCTCTTTGAGAGTGCCCAGCAACACCGTGCGCTCTGCCTGAAAAACATATCATATTCAACACAATATTATATTGATATATTCTTATCTACAATTCAATTTAAGACGATACATTTGGCTCAGTTTGTAATGACCCTACTTGCTGTACCAGCGGTCGCGAGTTCGAGTCCCGCTGGGGCCATTCATTTATGTGATGAGCACGAATGTTTGTACTCCAGTCATGGGTGTTTATAGTTATAATATGTATGTATGTATTTAAAGTTATATATGTGTAGTGTATCAACTATCTGGTATCCATAACACAAGCCTTGTAGCTTACCATGGAACTAGATGGTGCTGTGTGTTAATGTCCCAACATATTTATTTATTTAATTCATTCATTTAATTTTCTTTTCACTAGCTTCAAAGCGTGCCAGTTGAACACAAATTACTTCGTCAATGTCACATAGATTGGGGAAGAAAAGAAGGAGATTGATATTCTTATCTACACCAATATTATAAAGAGATTTGCAAGTTTGGTGTAAGCTGTAAATCTCTAAAACTACTGATCACAGAAATCATTACAACTTTAATTGAAGTCTGAAAAAAATTGCCATTCATTTTCAAAATCGTAACTGAATTACAAACATTACTTACATTTTAAAAATGAGTGTCTAAAAATACTTTCTTTAAGGGATTTTATATTCTAACTTGTTAGAAACTATCTGTTATCAGGTCTAAAAAGCTCACTAGCAGAGTTATGTGTACCAACGGCTACATTCAGATAAATCTTTTATTTAGTGATAACTAATAAGATAGTATAATCTTAAACTGTTGCATCACTTCAGATATCTTTCTCGGAAGGATCTTTTATTATAAAAACTAAGTTAATGTTAACATACATGTATGTATTTAAAACTTTTTAATAAATTAAAGATAGATAGTTCAAAGGTCAAGGGTTCTCTTTTGTTGAAAAAAGCATCAGCTTAGAGCACACATGTACGCACACTTGTAACATATTTAAAGAATTTAACTAACAATTAAGAAATAAAGACAGTTGTAACCATTCTTTGAATGAAGAAATTTGTTTTAATACAACCCCATTCTGACTACTTAACTCCCAATAGTAATTTTTTCACCTTTCTGTATTACATTAACAGGTGTTATCAATACGAAGAACTATAGAGGTGGCTGTTTAAGCATAATATTGTCAATAGAATAAGGTTGAAGCAACAACAACAACAGGATTTAATCTTACTTCTTACTAATATTATAAATGTGAAAGTTTAGATGGATGTTTGGATGTTTGTTACTCAATCACGCCAGACCGGAACGGATCTGCATGAAATTTAGCAAAGACATAGATTATGGTCTGGAAAAGGTTACTTTTAATCCCGGAAAAATGTTCAGTTGTCGTGGGATAGATTTGTTGATGTCTTCCTAGAGGGTATCCGAGCCAAGCGAGGGTAAATCGCTAGTGTTCTAATAAATACCATTATTTTTTGCAGACTGTACATATATGTGTTAATACAGAAAAAAGTTTTCAAACGAAAGAAGAAAGTATTATTCAATATTCTTCCCATTATTGTGAACTCACCTGTAAAGTGCGACACAGACTCTGCATCTGCGCTAGATGCCTCGCTGCGAGGGCAGCCCTCTCCTCGCTCGCTTGCCTCTCACCGCACATATCCAGTAAAGCTGTTTGTGATGTTTCCCATCTTTTCTTCCATGATAACGACTCCTTCTCAAGCTTTTGGATCTTTTTTGACATCTGATTGATTGAGATTATTTTGTATTAGACAATTGTTAGGAAATTAGTGGTATCGTCATAATATGTTAAGAGGTACAGGAGATTTCTATATTAAATGCCTAAACTAAACATGAAAAATATAAGATGACAGATAAAGACAAAGAAAAAAGTCATCTAAAATTTTATAAAATAATATTAAAATACGCACCTATAGTATTGAAAATAACCTAAGACCCTTAAAGTTTGAAATAACAAAATTATTTTTAATGCAAAAACCAAATTTTACTCAAAAATTTACAAAAGAAAAAAAAAATGTCTTTAAACAACATGTACTCACTTTCTCCATCTGCTCTTTAAAACCACCAAACACTTGGTTACTCTTCACCAAAGCGTTCTGGAACTCGTCATACTTGTCAGTATACACTGCCAGCTGACCCTTCAGAGCTGTCTCCGTACCCTGAAGTTCCATTATTTTCGCTCTATATTGTGCAAGAGTCACTTTTAGCTGTTCCATTTCCGCTAATATGCGTTCTCTTTCAGCTTGGTGCTCTAAAGATGCCTTTTGAAGTTTGGCATCCGACAGTTGCGATTCTAGTGCCATTTGCTTGGCCATTTTGTCTACCTGGAATTTTATTATTAAATTATTGGGTATTGGCGTTGACTTGTTCTCTAAATCAAACAAATATTGTGAAATTGACATAAACGAATTTTCAGTCAAATCCAAATACATATAAATGTAAGCATGTAGTGTGGGAGTGGTAGTCCAGTGTTAACACAATTACATGATTTAAATCCCGGGTCTAGCATCTCTAATATTTTAATGTGTGAATCATTTCCAACATGATTACCACTTGCCTTAAGGTGAAGGAAAAGTAAGGTGGCCAGTGTGATGTCATATGTCAGGACATTAGCACACAACATCATCTAGTTCCATGGTAAGCTACAAGGCTTGTGTTATGAATACCAGATAGGTGATAGATGAACTATGGCTTGATCCCCCTCAAAATAAAGGGAGGCCTGTGCCCAGCATTGGGATGTTAAAAACAGATATTATCCACTTAATAAAGTAAACATCTATAAACAATTTAGTCTAATTTAAACTTGTAAATTACCAAATGTTTGTCAAATCTCAACTCCAATCAGAAGGTACGATTGCATGGCAACATCAAAGGATATTACACAAAAAGAAGCAACCATTAAACACTGTGTAAAAATATAAAAACTAAAAAGTAAAAATGAATTGCATCAAAAACATATTATTGAGATAAAGGGTCATCAGCACTATCTAAGTACCTGTTGTTCTCGTAACTGATACTGCTGAACTACACTTTTAAACTTTTCCGTCATACTAATATTGTCATCCCTTAATTTTGCATTCTTCTCGTTATTCTGTTGTAGAAGAGATGTTATTTCTGTAAGCGTGTTTTGGAACTTAGCTTGAGTTTCCTTACGCCTTTCTTCTTCTTCACGAATTTTGAGTAGAGATTCTTCCTAAAAAGTTTTAAGCAATTATTGTGATTTAATTTATTTATTGTATTTTAGAACATTGTATGATGAAAATATTTGTTTAAAACTGTATAATTTTTAGATTTTTGTGAATCGTGTTGGATTCTTATACACAAACAATAATGATGATTAATGCAGTGGAAAGATAAAAGGTGAGAAGAAATCTCAACATTTTATGTTATACAACAATAATACAATACCCATATTCACATGAAAATTGAAGAAATATTATTACTTTTATTTATAAAGGCAATTTCCATTCATATTACATTAAAAATTTTACAAGCAAACAAACCTTAATAGCCTTATTCTGTTTTTGCAACTCCCGGCAGAGATTTTCAAGCTTCGACTTGACCAAAATAGTTTTATTGAACTCATGTTGCAATTGTTCTTTCTCTTTTAACAATAAAGCATATCGTTTGTCAGACTGTTTAATATAAAATTGCAGCTTTTTATTGTCATCAGCTGTTTGTACATATTTTTTACATACTAATGATAACTTCTCATCTAATGTTGGTACTGAATTTAAAGACTTCATAAATTGTTCAACATTTTTGTCATCTTTTTTGGAACGGTCATCTTTTTTAGATTTCTTTGGTGGGTCTTGAGGTGCAGGTTGTGTTTTTTCCTGAAATCCATACTAATTTTTGTAGCATATTACTAATATTATAAAGAGGTAAAGTTTGTGACTTTGTGACGTTGTAGGAGGTAATCTCTGGATCTACTGAAACAATTTAGATGAAATTTGGTAAGAAGATAGTTTGAGATCATGGGAAAGATATAGGATACTTTTTATTCCAGAAATCATCTCTTAAGGGGGTGAAAATGGGGATAAAAGTTTGTACGAGGAATCAAGCTAGGGACGAACCCGAGCAAAGTGAGGGTAGGTCACTAGTAATCATATAAAGAATTTATACAAAACAACTTATTTTAATAAGCTCTATGCTATACCTTTACAAATACAAAAGTCAAATATTATCTTATTAAGCATACAACCATAGCAACAACATTCTGTGCATCTTTTAAAGTTTACTCCATCACATAAAATCAATAACGGCATCAAGTTATCCTTAACCATAAAAGAATAAAACGTGCTTCTGAACAAAAATATCGTAAACATTTTAAATCTGGCATAACGCCAAAATAGTACAGGTTAACTTACCTATTTATTTAAAGTAATAGAAAGTAGTATACAACTTACTATGAATGGACAATCTCACTTTAACCGTATTATATCAAATGAAATTGTATTTTAAATAATTACAAATATTTTAAATAATCCGTCGTCACCTGATATTGTTTTATTTCTATTTATAAAACAAGGTGCAACTTAATATGTACTCACTTCAACATTGTTTACCGGTAAAGGATTCCCTGAACTTTCTTTAGGTATTTCTTCTGTAGTAACTTCCATTTTCACAACTTAGTGCTTCTTGAATTTAGCTAACTAAACAAAACTGAAATAGTTAGATGCCAATAATAGTAACACTAGTGAGGTGCTGACTTGCTGAGCTCAATAAAACTGTCTTTTCGTAGGGCCGGGCTGTCAAAAATTATATCGACTTCGAGTCTAGCAACACTAAAAACAAGTTTACAAGCACTAATTATAATCATTATTTTGAATGTGAACGAAATCACCTCTTCCCAAATCCTTTTTGGCGGTTTCAAACGTTTCTATCCTGTCTGCCTGTCCTTCTAAATTCTCCCACCCAATTAATAATTAATGTATAAAGTGAATTATATTACAAAATTATATAATCCATACAGATAAATAACATTGAAGCGTCTGTTTGTAATGTCAAACAACAGCGTTTTACTAAATGCTTATGAAATTATATACGTTATTTATAAGAAAAACACATTTTTTTTAGTTGTCTGTTTGTCTGTTTGTTTCGGATAATCTCTGAAACGCCTTCACTGATTCTGACGAGACTTTCATTGGAAGATAGCTGATGTTATAGTGAGTAGCATAAGCTACTTTTATTTTAGAAATAGAATTAAGGCTCCGCTCAAAAAAAAAACGTACCTAGGGACGAACCCAAGCGAAGCGACGGTGAATCGCTACCTAGTTAATGTATAAAATTGTTTGTTAATGTTTGTGTTAAATCCATTGTGTAGATTTCTGTGTACATTATGTATATTAAATGTAATAATATTTAAAACGAGTCACTCCGTTACTTTCTTTTTGGTCATTCTAAATATGATGTGTCTTCTCCATTCTAGACGACATTGATGTAATAATTGTGCCAAATCTGCACTCCTAGCAAATATTGAATAGCAGAAGAATAGAGTAATTTTATTTTTTTTTGCCTATTTTAAACTTCATCTTTATGAAGTAAATGACAATATCATTTTACTAATTTTAATTTAGGAAAAATAAGTTTCAAGCTAGTAATATTTATATTGCCATTACTGAAAAAATTATAGTATGTACAAATATACAGTACATCTAAGTATATTAAATTAAATATAAAAACCACAAAATTGTAATCGATATTTAATATTCGTAAGTACACATCACTATGCTGGAAAACGTTCAAAAACATTTATCAAATATATAAATCAAATAAGTATAATACATAAAAAATAATATGGTAATGAGTGATAATAAAATTGTTATTAGTATTCTTATTACCGAATCAATATATATTTCACAAATAATCTAAAAGTATATTACGAAATTGTATTTTTCTTAAAAAAAATTATAAACTGCTACAAACTAGTTTAATGCGGTTTGTGGCATAATGTTACCAATTAATATTTTGTACTATATTGTAGCTTTATGTGTCATTTATTTGTTTTGTTTTATTTTCCCCCATAATAATGCGCTTGTTTTATACTAAAGACAGTTTTCTTTTAATTTACTTGAATTTAAAAAAAAAATGTTTTCAAAATTCTATTACTGATCAATTATGTATACAAACTTATGATAATACTATTATTAAAACTTTTGATAACTAGTTTCTTAAATTGTAATAAATATGATAAAAAGTCCTTGTAAATCATAGTTCAAAATCAAGGAAAACTTCTCAGTAATAATTTAACTATATAGCTAGCAACACAGGAAATGTCAAATTTATTGTCGTCTCTTTTCTGCATTCATTCAACTTCATTCGATCAAAAAGAAGGAAACCGATTGGAGGTGAGTGATCTTATTTTATTACACATAATATTCGAAAAAACTGCAACCTAAAGATGAATTATTACACTATTAATTAAGTAACATTTATTTATTATTATTGACGTCGTCATATATAAGCATATTAGGTGTTGGTTTTCCTTTGTAATTTTTGCCGGCCGGGAATAGTTTAGCGAGCCGTTATTTTTCAAGATTGTAAGGTCAATGCGCTTACTGTAGTCGAGCGTTGGTATGGGCGGATTTTACATATATCCGCTTAAACCGCAAAATTACAGATTCTTTCTCGCCGTTTTATCGTCAAAAACCGTTAGATTCGATGACTGTCATAGTAATTTGGCTGTTGTCTGACGTATGGAAAAAAACAGTTAGTCATAATTATTGCAGCATACGTTCTTTGTTATGCTTAGGTAGTTATCATAACATTCCTTCTGAATTTTACTGCATAAATATTCTCTGTTTTATATTATTTTTATTATTAATTTATTAATTTAAAATGTTTTAATAGATTCCTTGAATTTTTTTTTTTTTCATTTATTAGTAATCTCAACCACCCCAATATAGTTTAACTAATAACAATCATTGCTTATTAAATGTATTTACATTCCATATCAAAATGTAGAGAGTAGATATTTTCTGAATATTGATAATATTTTATCTTTTATTGACTATTAAAAGGAAATTTATGTCAGCATTATGTATATCTTATCATTAATCTTTACAAATCAGTCATGTCCTGCCACGCAAAAATTATTTAGAAATGTTGAAATTTTAACAGTATATTTGAATATTTGTACACATTTAAATTTTAAAGTATAATGTAGGTTATCAATTTTAAATTAAGTACTTTTTTTGTGAATTTTATGATATGCATAGTTGTTGTCGCAGATATTTTGACAAAGATTACATGCATAATAAATAGCAGTTTACAATAAGTACTATAAAATATTAAAGAATGCTGAAAATGATTAACTACATGAATTATAAACTAAGATATTTATAAAGAAATAGAGCTAGATTAATGAACATTATAAACACTAAAATTATTTAAGATCCAATTATTAGCTTGAAATTTAGTGTTTGTCATAATAACATTATTTTATAATTTAATTCATTTGCTGTTGCTCTTGTATGTCAAATTATTTCTGTTTTATTTCTATATTTTTGTTTACTCGAGTTTGTATTGTTCTAAATAAATGTTTATAACATTTTATAATAATAAAAAGAGCTTTATTTTGATAATAATTTTTAAGCTGCAATAGCTGCTGTTAGTAAAAATAATATTTAATATTAATGTCATTGTTCGTTACAACGTTGCAAAGAAAGCAAAGAACTCATAAGAAATTGTCAAGGGTATTGCTTAGGGAAAAGCGATTCATATTCATTTTATGGCCTAAACAGTAAGGAATCTTTGACATTATATAAGTACTAGATATTTATATGCTAATATAGCTGCCAGTTTTATAGTCTGTATCTTTATTTTTATATGAAATATATATAATATTATAACACCCATATAATTATTTTATTTTTAATTAATTAATAGTTATTCAAAATTTATTATGTTGAAAAATTTGTATAACATTGTATATATTTATTATATTTACATAATTATCCATTGTGCTCTTTATTGTTGTGATACAGCATCTGAGTGTTAATAAATAGTTTTTTTTAGAAACAAAAATTTGAAATAGTTATCCGTTTCCCAGATTAATGTTGTTAGGTACTCTATATATGTATCTAAGCACATTATTATGTACTGGCACTCTACTACTACTCACTCAGGTTTTTCCCTAGTGAAAAACATAAACAAATCAACTCCATAGGAACCATACATTTTCCAGGATAAAAATAACTTATGTGCTTCTCCAGACTATAATCTATCTCTGTGCCAAATTTCATCCAGATCCGTTCAGCCGCTCTGACGTGAAAGAGTAACAAACATCCATCCAAACCTTCACATTTGTAATATTTATGGGATATAATGGGGTTGGATTTTATTAAAGTACAATAGACAATATACATGTTTCTTGAAACAAAAACTACAAACATTCTAAAAAATTATAATGTTTATGGTAAATAAATATAAAATTATCCACGGCACAATGACGATTCGATTTTTTCTAACACAACTCATTAATGAAAAATATAATATTCACACAATAATCTACATGGAACAAAGACGTTTTTAAAAATTAATATATATATTTTGCATCCAGTAAATTTTCCATTGGTCTAATTTGACATGTTAGTTACTCCTCATATCTCCCATATACTTCCTATCAGTAGTTATCGGATAGCATATCCCATGGCACCCTTGTTGCACCATATTTGCAAACCCCTCTATTTCCTCACATGCGGTTGTAACGTGATAGCGTGAAGTGCCTTAGCTAATCAGTATACAGTTACCAAATAAAGCGTATGTTATTGTAAATTCGTTTTGTATAACTGATAATATATCGTGTTTAAAATCGATGTTATCTATAAAAAGTTATTTAAAAATTTTTGATTCTAACTAAACTTACAAAATTGTCAAACTGTATATATATAGTTTTACAAATATCTTATAAAATTTTAACTAAAATAAAACTTGACGTTTTCTCGTTATTCCGTGAATCGTCTTGGTAATCTCTCCCGTGAGTCGTCGCCATGTTTGTAAAGCATTCGAAACGTTCGGGAACCAAAAACTTTAAAAAATCGTTCTCGTAAATCAAAGAAAATATTATTATATTCTTTACTAATGATAACCTATTATTTAAAACTTTTCCACATTTTCCAATATAGGCAAGTCGAGCGAAAGGTAGTAATTCATAATACATAAACATAATTCTCAATAACTATTAAATACGACTGTCGAGAGATCTCGTCAATGGCACGATTCACAGGATTTCCGTTGAGTCATTTGACGTCTTACGACTTTCTTTCTTTGCACGATCTGTTTTATTATATATTGCTACTTTTTTTCTTGCTATTTTATTAGATACATATATTTAGGTATACAAATTCGTTTTACTTTTTAATTTTATCTAGCGACTCACCCACGCTCAGCTCGGGTTTGTCTCTACGTTTTAAGGTTAGTATTGATTTCTCAGAGATGAGATATTTTTCCGCATTAAAAAGTATCCTATATATTGACTCAGATAACCAGCTATCATCATACCAAATTTCATTAAAATCTGTCCAGTGGTTTTCTCGCTAGGTTCCTCGATAGACAGACAGAAAATTCTAAAACTATAAATTCGGCCTCTGTATCGACCAAAAAATATTTAATGTACAGATTCGACTTAGAATTTTATTATATGTATACATATATAATATAAATATATATACAAATTTTCGTTTCAAATTTTTAATTTTAATTACATGAACTTTTTATTATTCATTGTCTAATATGGGGATTGTCTTACAAAATATTCCAGTCGAGAGCTCCAAAGTTATGAAACGATTGAGAGCGATAAACTTGCCAACTTAGGCATATTGCTGTTTAAGTCTTAATTGCATACAAAACAGTGTAAATACAAATTGTTCGCATATCCTTTATATAGAAACGTATACCGGTTTGTAATATTTATAGTGTCTCAGCTTATTCCAAATGAGATTTTAAGAGATGACTCATATGTACTATGCCATTACCATAGGTATGTCTTCTAACGTCGTGTTTCGCTCGACTAACTTAACTAAAAATTTGACTTCTGCTTATAGTAAAGTGTTGGGTAAACAAATATTGAAAGTTTTTAAGTTGGAGCCTAATGACAAAAAAAGGTTAGTGATTCATCTTATCTTGTAGAGAAAATTACTGGTTTTTACTAACAGTAGTAAATTTCACGCTTAATTGAAGTAATCAGTAACCGTTATCTATACTAATATTATAGAGAGGTAAATTTTGTGACGTTGTAGAGGATAATCTCTGGATCTACTGAACCGATTTAGATGAAATTTGGTAAGAAGATAGTTTGAGACCTTGGGAAGGACATAGGATACTTTTTATCCCGGAATTCATGCCTCAATGGGGTGTAAAAGGGGATGAAAGTTTGTATAGGGAATCAAGGTAGGGACGAACCCGAGCGAAGCTGGAGTGAGTCGCTAGTAACTTATAACATACAGTTTCAAATAGTAAGTCCGTGAGAGATATGTGGCGGTATATAAGTGGTTAGTATATATGTTGGAACATTAACACACATCACCATCTAGTTCCATAGTAAGCTACGAGGCTTGTGTTATAGATACCAGATAGTTGATATACTACACATATATAACTTTAAATACATACATATTATAAATATAAACAACCATGACTGGAGTACAAACATTCATGCTCATCACACAAGTGAATGCCCCCAGCGGGACTCGAACCCGCGACAGCTGGCACAGCAAGTAGGGTTACTACAAACTGAGCCAAACGTGTCGTCAAATGTATTACATGCGATATTATATTTACAATGTTTTGTTAGCCCTAGCAGTACATAAAATGCATAGTTTATAATTCTCTTTGAAGACGTCCAAAGCAAATGCCTTTCTACCTAATAAATTCCAATCTCTATACGGTAAGCTGTTTGATGACCTTGTTGAATAAAGATTCGCTATCTCGTGATTGTCTCGACGTCCATATAAGAAGTTTCCGCTTCACTTACTAACTGCCAATACATGGGCGACGCCAATGTAACATGAGTCTGGTCTGTTTGTGATTATTTCCTATTTCGTTTGAGGTATCTTATCAATTTAAGAGCATTTTTGGATGTTTTTTTACTGAAAATTTTGGTACTGACGCCATATTAAGACAATTTATTCTAATTATATTTGTAATCTGGAGTATCTAGGAGTATCTAGTTTTCTTTAAGAATCGTTCTCATTTATTAAGATTTTGAATTTGCTATTTTGCATCTACTTATCATGTTCTCTGCTTTATAAGGTAGCGCATTGTAAGATTAGCCAAGAGTGCATAATGAGTTATATCTGTAATTGGATTTAGTTAGATAATGTGATGAAATGAATGAATGAATGAAAGATATGTATGTATAAGTATGATGAATGAACGATATGTATGTATAAGTAGAATATGTAAAGTTTCTTGTCAAGGCTGTTTCATCATCGCAAGCTACTGTGTTATCATCACAGGACAGGCCTATAATAATATATGGACTCACGTAAACTTTTAGACTGGTTTTTTTCAAAAATCAAGCTCCAAAATGAGTAAAGGGTAGAAAAGTTGATATTAGGGACGATATTTTGGTATTAAATAAAAAAAACTGGCTGACTGACAATTATGAGCAAATAAAATATAGAAAGACTCGTTTAGTTCTTTCATTTTCTTATGATTGTTCAAACACTAAAAACATTCAATTTGCAATTTATTATAAGTATATAGGTTTGCTTTGAAAGGGTCCTTAAGTTTTACCTCTTGTGTCTCACCGTCTAGACTCGGGTCGCAATCCAATTACATCCCACACAAGAGGAAATGCTAGTACGCTGTTTAAATGTATGGACTAAAACGAGTTCACGGCATCCATCGGATGGGGAAGCGAGTTATTTGTAACAGACATAATTTGTTGAATGAAAGATTTTCGATTCTTTGCACGTTTAAATAAAAAAATTGATTAACCGCTCGATAAACGGTTTTTATATAGTTAGTTACTACCTACGCGTTAGAAACCTTAAAAGGATCTTGCGTAATTTGGGAACAGGCCAGACTGTTTTGTACACGTCGATAATAATGTTTTAGTGTGGTTGTACGCGGTATTTGGCAAAATAAGATTTTTGTATATTCAGACGAAATTCAAAGGAATTTGTGTCAATATAATAAGCTACACTCTAATATTCATTTAACTAAAATCTGATCATACGATTCGAAGAAGAAAATTGATATTAATTTCAAACTACTGTAGAGATTTTCATTCAGTTTTACTTTTAACTAATAGAAAAATATATTTTCTTGGGAAATATAGGTTTCTAGCGAAAATGACCTATCTTATTAGTTTTTTTTTTATAAATTCGGAAATAGCCGTTCCTGTGATCTACCGTGATATTATAAATGCGAAGGACATCTAGTAACGCTAGTTTGACGTATTATGATAGCAGTGGAATGATAGATGAACAGAATCTACTTCCGCCACTATTGCGATGAATGCGAATTATTGCATGCGATATTCTACCTTGTAACCGGGAGTGGTGAGTTTTGCAACAAGTGAACGCCCGTCGCGGTCAACGGACAAATTTACAATTGAATTTCTCTTGTACTAGTATAGCATTGGATTCGCAATATCGATCTCAAATCTCAATACTTTCTACTTACAGTTATTATGATGATTAGTTTGTTAAGAGTTGCGGTTAAAACTGACCACCTTTAGTATAATAGGATTTTTGTTTTAGTACTCATTAGAAGAAAATACACACGAATATATAGAAGAACTTCAACTGCCTCGGTGGTGTAGTGGCTAGCATGTACGGCTGTACACCCGGAGGTCCTGGGTTCGAGTCCCGGGTCGGGCCAAGTTTAGTTATTGAGTCTTTCTTTATATTAGGCCTCAATAAGAGCCCGGAGTCGGGAAGTTGGCGGTGTTTCACTCCCGTGCTTCGGAGAGCACGTAAAGCCGTCGGTCCTGCGCCTTAACTCTCACTGGTCGTGTCGAGTAGGCATGGAACATTTCACGAGTAGCAAGTGAAAAATCACATGAAATGCGTTATCATACGTCACACCTGCTACTTAAATTCACAGTGACTGCTACAAATAAACTTTATAGTCGATTATTGCCTCTTCGGCTTGTGCAAATCGGCAGATTATTGAATTGGACACTTTTCAGGATGTGACTAGCCTACCACACCTTAATCTGACGGTTTCAAGTATTTCTACCTTATCAAAACATTTTTTAAATATTTTAATCGGCTTCCCTAGACGCGCCCCTTTATATAGAAGACTTATATTATGGTGAAAGTACTCAATAGAGTGCAAGGTAACCTCTTTTATGTTAATCTGCCGCGCTCGAGTAACTACAGAAAATCCCCTCTTGGGCTCCCCTACTAATACTTCATTTTAATAGCAAATAATATAAAGTGTGACACCAGACAGTCGAAATAAAAAATCATTGCCTGTGAAAAGTAGTGAAAAGTAGTAGTGAAATCACGTGAAAAATATACGTAATTTTATCATATGATTATGATTTAAAAGTAGCAATCATTTCCATGCTTAGTGTCGAGTGGTCGTCCCACCGGAGTATGAGAGTGACAGGAATAGAGAGTGCACGTTGTGTCTGCGCGTACACTTGTGCACTATAATATCTCCTGCTCAGTTGGCTAGTCTCAATGAGATTGGCCGCCGTGGCCGGAATCGGTCGGGAGGACATCATATAGAAGAAGGTCTTATCGCTTTAAGAACGATCTCTTCCAAGCTGTCTTTAGATATAGGAAATATTCAAAGACAAAACATTTTCTTCTCCGTTAATCAACTGTTTTTTTTTTGTTTTTTTTTTGTTTAATAGCTATTGATGAGGTTTAGTGTTGTTAATAAAAAAAATATTGACGAATTTCGACCACTGGGCTAAAACTAGTACAAATTAACTAATACAAAAATATAGAGAGAGATATTGTTTGTCTGTTTGTTATTAATAAAAGATAATAAATAAAACATATTAATTAATGGGTTCTCCCATGAAAATTTTAGCATCAAAAGTTAATTACTATCGAATTATTTTCAGAAATTAAGATGTTACTAAATTAGGCAACGAATCGCGATTACTCATAGCGTAATGAGAAAATGACTGCTTTTGTGAGTCAGAGATTAATCTTACTCGCTAGACAGTGGAGTAATGACTTTGTGTTCTATGAAATAACTACCTACCGATTGTTCTCACGGTTTTTACTAAATTGGTTAAAGTTTCATATTTGCCTTTAATCTATTACTGTTTTTTAATATATTTTTTTATGTATAAAATGGATGTGTGATTTGTGTTTCTATCTGTTTGTACCATTCTTGTACTGTTTCTGCTTAATAAGCTTTGGTGGCTCAAAGGTTTTCGCTGTCCATTATATAATATGAAACTAAAATAATTATAACTAAAACTGTAGATCTACGTTAAAATAATTTTAGAATTGATTATACCACCCTTTTGAGCGGATTTCTTCTGGATGAGACCTTCTTTAGTAACTGATTATAAAGTTTTCTTGGTCTATCCGCAGTGATGATACTTTCTATGTTACAGTATAGATTCTTTTACTGGGTAGTTCATACTACTTATTGTCATTATTGGGCGTGCCCTTCTGAGTAATACAGAAAATGGTCGTGAGAATCCCTAGCAAAAAGGGTGAGGCTTTTTAGTATATTAAAGTCGGTCTAATAGTCTAGACTAAAAGGAATTTCATTGTGTTTATTCACGTAAATTTTTGCTTTAAAGCACAAGCTATATCACCAGACCGTACTCGTCTCAGTTTCGCACATTTTTTAACGTGTTTTATTTTCCTGTATTTTCTAGATGTACTTGAGTAAGATAACCTGTTATTTGTTAGCCTTCAAAAATCTGATCGAAAAAGTGTTCTATTATATATATACATGAAACTAACAAAATATGCAAATAAAGGACTTGATTGTCTGATGGTTTTTTTTTTAAGGTTTTTAGTTATGTAATTGACCCGATAGACGTGATGATTCAATTTAATAAAGTTATCTTTGAGGTTATGAAAAAATCAATAGAAAAAAGCACTAAGTTTCGTCTTAAATGGCTAATTTTTTAAGCCATAAAAGGCATAATACTTTCTTAACAAGTACCTAAAAACCTTAGTATCTCCCGTGACCATGATTGCTGTAAAGCATTCGAAACGTCGGGAACCAAAAATCAAAATAAATCCGCGAAATTATCCCGAAAGATAGTTTTATTTAAAATTGAAATGCCAAAAAAGGCAATTTATAAACCAATCTGGCAAAATTGATTCAGCTGTTTTAATATAAGATTGTATATATATATATATATATATATATATATATATATATATATATATATATATATATATATATATGTGTAGTTACAAAAGATTCCGTTCAAATGAAAAAGCTCTTATTCATTTCAAAGCTTATAGCTTAAAGTTTTGGCGTATCATTACTCGAAGACGAAAAACATCTGGCACCTTATCCTCACTCACAACTGTTGTTTTTTTTTGTTCAATATCCTTTTTTTCTATAAGTTTAACGGCATTTCGGGTTTGAAATAGCCAGTTGGTATCGATATTTTATTATACGATGATATTTCCATTCATATTTTTTTTCAAAATATGTACAAAAATGACTTATTTAATATATTTTTTTGGAATAACTTACCTTTTGCTCTCCACTAAGTTCTCTATGAAATGTAACTCTTGAATATTTTTTGAGTAGCTACTATGTCAAAAGAGGCTCGTTATACGATTTGTTGAAGTGGATTTCGTATGTGATTTCCAAACTTATTCAAATAACAACATCTACATATGTATGTACCTAATCTATACATATAATAAAATTGTAACTAAGCCAACTGTAACTAAGAATCTGTACATTAATTTTTTTTGGAAAATCTTATTGAAATAAACATTATTATCGATACCGAGACCGAATCTATGGTTTTTAGAATTTTTGTCTGTCTATCTGTCTGTCTGTTACCGCATCACAGAAAAACCACTGGAGGGATTTTGATGAAACTTGGTATGGTGGTAGCTGGTTATCCGGGTCAACATATAGGATACTTTTTACCGCTGGAAAATATATTTCTGAGAGAAAATAGAAAAACTGCAATGTAATAGCATACTAACATGTAAAACCTGAGAATTTGGTTTTTGGTCATCTGAACGCGGGCGGTGCCGCGAGCAATGCTATTAGAAAATATGTATGTGTGTATATATGTATATGCAATCGTAAATAAATGCGTATTGTATTGCATAATATATTTATAATTAAAAAATTCTATTTATTTACGCGCACAGATGGAAGAATGTTAGACAATAATTATATCTAGATCATTAAAATAGATTTTCTATTAGAATGAATTATTAATAATAAATTAATTAAGTGTAATAAATAATAATAAAAAAAACACCTACCGTTCAGTAATCCGTTCGTTCTGTGTTTAATAAGGCCAAGCTTTACTGACGCTTGCTAAACACATTTAAGACTTTAAATTAAGATTTTCGTGAAAGCTCTTGTAAAAATGAACTTGACAGAATGGCTTTTTGATAGCCGCTCGCTCCGCCGGCACCACTTGAAGGGTATATGGATACCTATATATATAGATAATCTATGGAGATTAGATTGTTCTACACGTTTACTTAGCTATAAAACTTGTACTATTTATATCCTCTCATAAGTGATACCATTAATAAAAACAAATATTTAAGTATGTACGTTTTAATTGATGGTATTCGAATTGATTGTGTTTTAAATTAATAATTTTCTTAGCCTATATGTATATAGAATATATAAAATTTTTAGTTTGTTTCTCGGTCCTTATCTCAGAAAATGGACACCATTTTTTTATAAGTCTAATGCCCGATTTCACCAACAACCCATAAGCTACCACCTACGTTTGGGATCCCTAGCTTAAAGGTTCCCCTAAATTAAATTTTGTTTTACCATCGTCTTTAAGCCCATATTTCGAGCACCTAAATTTAGGGGCCCTTTTAACAATTAGGTGACCCCTAACTATCGATGAAACAGAAACTGTCCCCTAACAGCTCCCTAACCATGCTTAGGGGATCCCTTAAACTTAGGTGACGTTGGTGAAATCGGGCATAAGTCTAGTCTAAATTATTTACTATAATATATTTTTAAGAAAATATAACACAGTAAATAAATCATTTTTCATTAGCAACAACTAGAATACTTGAGCTACACAGTATCTAGGTAACGGTATATGAACATATAAGAATTTTAAATGATATTAAACAATGCATGGAAACTGTAATTTTTCGATTTCTAATCAATAATCTATCCAACCATAGATTATTATAAGCGTATACATATGTAGGTTGTGTTGTGTAGGTACATGGTTTTTAGTTTGACGATAAAACACAATGAACTATCGATCCCGTAATAGCTATAATTTAACTGGCAGATATTAATCATTAAAGCATTTACGAGTATGTACAGACATGTCTATACAAAAATTTATGTAGTTAAATATGTATGTAAATTTATCATTTTGTGTGCTATGTCAGTTTGTTACTTATCGCCCTAATGTAGAACATATATAGTGATAGATAGTAGATACTTTATAGTAGGTATAGCTTACTTTTATTATTATGAACTGGCGATTTACCCTCGTTTTGCTCGACAACGTGCCTTGGTCTCTATGGTGATTTTGTTTACAATTTCATGGGTTTTAATTTTTTTTGCGCGGGACCCTAATGCTTTTTCTAAAATAAAAGTAGCCTTAGTTACTCCTTATAACATCAGCTATCTGCCAGTGAAAGTACCGTCAAAATCGGTCCAGCCGTTTCGGAGATTAGCCGAAGCAAACAGACAGACAAACATTTTAAAATTTGTTACTTATAAGTATCGTATTGATATAGTATATGTATTTAGTAAAAAGTTGTTTTTCGACGTTACAAACAGACACTTCAATTTTATTTATTTGTATACATATTTGTGAAAGTAGCTCTATCTGTCCGTTCGCTACGCTTACCACTGAACGAATTTCGATGGGATTTTGTAAGGAACATGATTGCATCTGGGAGATTATAGGGATGGAACCTTTTGCCCTCATAGGTAGTAGAAGAATAATGGCACTTAAATGACTGCTAGTAAGATTTTGCGAAGTTTTGGCGTATCTCATACATTTCTCTAAATCAAATGTGATTTTTAGTTAAGAATAATAATAGGTCGAGTAGACATTTTAAGCTATACCAACATAAATTTATTCACATTTTTAAATCTGTTGAATCACGATTTTTTCAAATAACCTATATACCTATATAAAACAAGGCCTTGTTAGTTATACCATTTATAACTCAAGAACGACTGGGCCAATTTTTACGATATTTGATGTTTTGGGTTTCTCTTAGTCCGGAATAGGATAATAAGTAATAAAACATCAAAAAAATTAACGAAAAAAGAAATTATATGGCTAACGCTGCCTAATAACTATTTATATGTATTTAAAACGTACCTAGCTACCTAGTACCGCTAGTTTACTATAAAACTATCATTTTATAAATATATCCATTTCTTCATACTAAAAACCGTCTTTGAAGTCTTAAGACTAAATGGAATTAAAAATCTGATGCAGCATTTAATTGTAGCTGTAGCGAACAATATCGTGTCGCAAAGGAAATGCGCGCGCGCATTGATAATTATAATGAGTTCTCTTAATTAGTAGTTTGAATCAACTATTGTTATCGTAATTGTGTGCACGCCTGCGACATATGGCTTTCTCGTGCTTTCCCTTTTTAGTATTCTTAATATAATTTGGTTTTAAATATTTTTGTAACACGCTTTTTAGTGACCATATCTTATGATAGAACAGTGTATAAATAAACATATAATTTCAGGACGAGGAAAATAAGAACACAGTAAACCAATGCAATAAGCTTTATATTATCACTTTTTACTTTATAAGTTTTACAATGTCACTTCAATTTTCGTATTTCCATATAATATAACAATTAAATGTAGTTTTAACGATCACTTTATATCACTACTATTTAACCAATCACAGGAAAACTTTATCTTTTACTTTTTACACATAAGTTTACCACTAATTTGATCAATAAGTTTACCAGCATAAATTCAATATTATTTTAACAACGATTACTTATCTTTTCTGGCGTAATGCACGTCTGTCCAAAAACTCACTCTTCCAACGGTTACCTTACGCTTTTATATCAATCAGCCGGAAGTGAAATTTTAATTATTTTTATAAAATCATCCTAAAAATCAGTTAAGTATCCATAATTTATAATTTAATTTTATAAAATTAAACAATAGTATTTCAGAATTTTTAAATGTAATAATATAATTATGAACTTCTTACTATTTGATTTATTTTCAAGCAATCATTTATAAGCATATAATTACAAAATTAGTAACTCGAAAAATATGTTTAATTTTAAGATATTGACTGTTAAATTATTATATTTTAATATTTCTTTAAAAGTATAATCAATAGATATTCCAATTTGGAGAAGTCAAATATTTCCTGTTAATGTATTAATGACTTTTAATGAAAATATTATTATTCATGATTTCTAATTATGTATATTATTTTATTATGTACAATTTTACTACTCCGTCTAAGCCTAGTCTAACAGTTCGTCCATCCTGACGAATATTTGCGACCTCGCAAATGAGCAAAAGGTTTAATAATTTCAAATTTTCTTTATTATCAGATCTTAACTTAATACTGGTATTCCAAAATGATATTTCTTCGATTCAAAAATATATATTTTTTTTTGGCATTAAATTATTATTATTATTATTTTTTTTTACTGAACGTCATGAGTCTACTACCAGTTCGGAAGGAAGAAGCCTCAGACCTGAGAAGAACTGGCGAAAGAAACTCAGCGGGACTAATATTATTTCATTATTATTATTACTAATACTCAAAGTAACCAATAAAAGTAACAAATAAAAGATCCGTGACTCAACAATATCAGAAATATTAGTAGCAACTTCATCATCTAAGCTATTAATGGACCATCAACAACAAAACTATTAGTGGCCCATCAACACCTAAAACTATTGGTGGCCCAACAACACCAAAACTATTGGTGGCCCAACAACACCAAAACTATTGGTGGCCCAACAACACCAAAACTATTGGTGGCCCAACAACACCAAAACTATTGGTGGCCCAACAACACCAAAACTATTGGTGGCCCAACAACACCAAAACTATTGGTGGCCCAACAACACCAAAACTATTGGTGGCCCAACAACACCAAAACTATTGGTGGCCCATCAGCACCCAACACTATTAGTCGTCCATCAACACCAAAGCTATTGGTGGCCCAACAACACCAAAACTATTGGTGGCCCAACAACACCAAAACTATTGGTGGCCCAACAACACCAAAACTAGGGATGTAACGATACATGTTTTTTTCGATACGATACCGATATTGATGGCTTAGTAGATAAGTGCTTCGTGTATGTTAAACAAATTTGAAGGAAGTTATTAAGATATTGACACCACATATTAGACATAGACATACAACTATCTCTCTTCAAAGTTATTTCATATATATGAAACACCATATGTATGTATTTAGGTCCTAAAGACTGTGAAGGAAAAATACTTAATTAATAAAAATTCAGTAATGAGAATGAAAAAAAAAACATTTATTAGTTTCAAACAAAATCAATCACATAGTTATTAAAAAAAAAAGATACATAAAGTCAGTAATTAAAGTTTACTTTTGGTAGATTTTTGTTAAGAAAACAACTTTTAGAACTGGTTGATATCGGCCGTGTTGTATCGCCGTTGCCGATATATCGGCCTGCCGATTATATCGGCCGATATATCGGTATCGTTACATCCCTAACCAAAACTATTGGTGGCCCAACAACACCAAAATTATTGGTGGCCCAACAACACCAAAACTCTTGGTGGCCCAACAACACCAAAACTCTTGGTGGCCCAACAACACCAAAACTATTGGTGGCCCATCAACACCAAAACTATTGGTGGCCGCATCAATACCAAACTGTTGGGTGGCCCATGAATTTCTATATACTACTTGTTCATTATATAAATATATT
Source organism: Brenthis daphne (assembly GCA_947093115.1). NCBI lineage: Eukaryota > Metazoa > Arthropoda > Insecta > Lepidoptera > Nymphalidae > Brenthis > Brenthis daphne. The sequence continues at coordinate 1,446,232 of OX352473.1, forward strand.
ATGTATATAGCTCCATTATCACTCTAATGGGTCACCAAGTTCCTCGATGTTATTAACGCTTGAATTACTTGAACCTGTGTCACTATCTGCTTCATTGATAAATTTCCGTAGAACATCCGTCTAACTCACAGCACCATCTAGTTCCATGGTAAGCTGCAAGGCCCGTGCTATGGATACCAAACAGTTGATACACCACACATAGATAACTGAAAATACATAAACATTATAAATATAAACATCCATGACTGGAGCACAGACATTCGCGCCCCCCACACAAATGAATGCCCCCCAGCGGGACTCGAACCCGCGACCGCCGGTACAGCAAGTAGGGTCACCACAAGCTAAGCCGAAAGTGTCGCCGTTGAAACAGACGCATTGTACTTTTTATATGCCTTGAGCCCTTTAAACGACGTAACTGGGTATCTATCATTTTATCGACATTTTATAGGGTCCACTAAACTTTTCTTTAAGCTCTCTTCTTACATCACATGAGCTGACTACAGACTTCTGACAAAGTACTATGTTACCAATTTTATACTGAGTTGGAAAACTGTGTTTACTCCCCTTCCTTGTAATAAACCACATTTAGATTTAATCATCAATTGATATGCGCAATATCCCGCCAAAATAAAAACATAAGACAATACAATAAGAGACTAGTCAAATTTGCACCTGAAAACAAATATTATTACATCCGTAACTACCATAGACTCGTACCGTTATACATAACACAGGTACACACATATACTCACACATATACATACCTACACACGTACACAACCGCACATACATGTAAACACATTATGTTTGATGTGCATATCATTAGTAGGACCAATTTAATTTATTCAGATTTTTTTTCTTTTTCCTTTTTCAATATATGAGTACTCTGTTGTCTAATACATATACTATTACGAGATATCTAATAGAGTAATCTAATTTTGGCCATATTAATTAATAACTTTGTGCTCTAACTGTATTTCTACAATTTTGTAACGCTGTAGGATTACCAAGAAATAAATAAATAGCAAGTTCCAACGCAAGCGACACAAGAAATGGACATGGAGATTTCCCATTAATAAACCAACCAACTTGTACAAAATTTTTGATATAATAATTATCTGAAGTTTAATATGCGATGCAATCTATCCTTAGACATAAGGCTAACTAGAAGAGAAAACTTGTTAATTACATTACAGATATGAAAACTATTTTAAAAGAGAGCTCTAAATACTGGAAAAAATAAACTTCCAAAACAATACGTACATCTACAGAGATACACAATCAATATAATAATTTAAGAGACAGAATTAAAAAGATTTCTTGAGCCAATTCAAATTCATCTTAATCATTCAAATCAGCCAAAAATAGAAATGTAATAATAACAAAAGAACTTTTAGAGCAAAGAAAAGAGCTACATATGTAAAGAGAAAAGGAACGAAAGAAATAAAGTCTAAAGAAACAGAAATAAGTAAAAACATTAATCGTAATGTTACTCATCAGAAAAATAACAAGACAAAAACTTTCAAAAATCTATATGTAGTTATAGTGAAGTGAAGTGCTAAGTGATTATGTACAGAGTGACAATTTTGATTTCAACGACTTTTCTTTATTTGTACCAACACTTCCCGTATAACGCTCACGGTATACCGTGGTCATAATAAAATAATGAAAAATCATGCTGCTTCGATTTACAAAATTTTCTCAAAAATCGTGTTGAACAGGATGAAAATTATATTAAATCGAAACCACCCTCGTGAATAAGCGAGCTTTTGTAAAAGGTTCTCGACTATAGATCATATATAAGTTGTAACACAAATAATAGAAAAGTAAACGAATACCTACAGAAAAGTTGTATCTTGAAATATACACGTTTATTTTTGTTTTTTTTTTATATACTTTTTTTTTAACATTTGGTTCACTATATTTTGAAAATACAGAATTATTACAACAAGGCGTACATCCGAAATATATAATAATATGCCATGCGAAAGGTACGATTAGATCGTGATGGAACGGATTTCACCATTCAAAAGGAGTGAGACAAGGAAACCTCCTTTCTCCCAAAAACTTTTCAACTATGCTAGAATCTGTTTATAATGCCTGAATTGCGAAATGAAGGGAATAAAAGTAGGCGACGGACTATTGAATCACCTACGGTTTACAGACGATATTGTGGTATTTGCAGATATAACTCGAAATTATAGTAACTAACTAGAAATAGAGCGTCAAAAGTAGAATTATTATTCAATACATGTAAAGCTCATTTTTTTTTTAAAGAGCGCTGCAAGATAAAAAGTACAAAAATTAGGTATATGAATGCGTATATCTAGGACAACTAGTATCATTCGAAAATACAAAAAGAGCATTAACGTACGAATTAAGACAAAGGTATACGATACAACAATGCTACCGCGCCTTGAGACGAAAATCACTGTCTGTCAACGCGAAATGGAGCGTAGCATGCATTGCTTTACATAATCAGATAGAACCTGCAGCAATAATTCATTAACACTGTCGAGAACGTTCAGAATAAATTTCTTAGGAGGTTATATTTCAACTTTGAATCTATTGAGGGTAATAACCTAAACATCAAGATCAAATTTTTCTTTGCATAATTATCAACAATCATATCAATTGTTATCTGTTGTCTAATATTTTCTTTAAATGCCTTCGAATTAATAAACGATCCAAAGATATGTCTTATCTGTTCCCTTTCTTAGACCAAATATGCCAAAACTAGAGTCTGTAAAATTTATATTAATTACTAGCAGAACCCTCTGCTTCGCTCGTGGTAAAACTACAAAAATCTCCAAAAGGCAGATTTCATACAAATCTTCATGCCAAATTTTACCCCCATATGGGATAAATTTTGAAAAATGCTAAAATACGTTTTTTTTTTTAATTGTATTGAAGAGCATTAATACCAAGTTTCAAGTAATTCCGATCACAATTATTTCTTGTGTTGTATTATAACGTGTTTTTCCTTAGGAATGAGACAATCTCTCGCGGCAAAAGAGCGTATGTTACTCTCCAGACCTCGAACTGTCTCCATAGAAAAATTACACCAATTCGTCATTCCGTTTCGACTTGAAAGAAGGACAAAGAAACAAACACACTTTCACATTTATAATATTAGTATGGATTACAAACAACAAATATTTCGTTTGCATATACTGAATATAAACAAATTTATAACCGAACTTGAAAAGACACTAGCAAAAGACTATTTCTATATTTTTCTTTTTATTTTGTAACTACACATTTTATTTATCTCCGTTTTGGTTTAACAGGTTTTGGTCTACTCAACTATATTTATGTAAAAGTGGAAACTTTATTGGCCAGGTGTATTAATTTTGTTGTATTTTTTTGTTGCATTTGATGTTTGTATACGCTGTTTGTTTTGCAATTTTACATAAATAAATAAGCAAAAGATAGAGAGATATCTTTAATCGAAGATTTGCACCAGACTGGATGCAAAATACGAGGGAAATAGAAGTATGAAAAAGTTTTGGGGCACTTAGGAGACTAGCTCAAAAACGTATAACTAAATCATTTGAAATTTGTATAAAAAGTTTAAGAAGGAGGAAAAATACCATACCGCCTAATCGAGATTGCATGTTGGTAGCTTTTAGTAGCGTTCACCAGACTAGTTATCTATTATGGCAGTAAGTATGATTCCTGGTCTTAATACCACTTGGTCAAAGTAATATGGTTGGATCTTACCAGAATTTAGGTCATAGACGATGCAAGCGTTGATACGGCCTCTGCGGTAGTCAAAGAACCAGCTATAGGCCTGGCCAGGATGGGTACTTCCGAGTGCTGGGAGTGCCAGGACTGACATCGTTTTTCTAGCGGATTCCGAAACGGGATACTGGTGACGTTCCGGGATCCCACTTCTGAAAATTGATAGAACAGTGTATAAATAAACATATAATTTCAGGACGAGGAAAATAAGAACACAGTAAACCAATGCAATAAGCTTTATATTATCACTTTTTACTTTATAAGTTTTACAATGTCACTTCAATTTTCGTATTTCCATATAATATAACAATTAAATGTAGTTTTAACGATCACTTTATATCACTACTATTTAACCAATCACAGGAAAACTTTATCTTTTACTTTTTACACATAAGTTTACCACTAATTTGATCAATAAGTTTACCAGCATAAATTCAATATTATTTTAACAACGATTACTTATCTTTTCTGGCGTAATGCACGTCTGTCCAAAAACTCACTCTTCCAACGGTTACCTTACGCTTTTATATCAATCAGCCGGAAGTGAAATTTTAATTATTTTTATAAAATCATCCTAAAAATCAGTTAAGTATCCATAATTTATAATTTAATTTTATAAAATTAAACAATAGTATTTCAGAATTTTTAAATGTAATAATATAATTATGAACTTCTTACTATTTGATTTATTTTCAAGCAATCATTTATAAGCATATAATTACAAAATTAGTAACTCGAAAAATATGTTTAATTTTAAGATATTGACTGTTAAATTATTATATTTTAATATTTCTTTAAAAGTATAATCAATAGATATTCCATATTAATTTGGAGAAGTCAAATATTTCCTGTTAATGTATTAATGACTTTTAATGAAAATATTATTATTCATGATTTCTAATTATGTATATTATTTTATTATGTACAATTTTACTACTCCGTCTAAGCCTAGTCTAACACTTATACTTCTGCCTCTATGATTTTTAGGTAATTATTTTCTCTTTTTAATGGCCTCTGGGAGTAAGATTTGTAAAATTGGACTACCTACTTCTATTGTTATAGTTTCTGGTATATTAATTTATCAACAACGTAGGCGAAGTTACTTTGGTAGTAAATAAATATGTTGGGACATTAACACACAGCACCATCTAGTTCCATGGTAAGCTACGAGGCTTGTGTTATGGATACCAGATAGTTGATACACTACACAAATATAACTTTAAATACATACATATTATAAATATAAACACCCACGACTGGAGTACAAACATTCGTGCTCATCGCACGAATGCCCCCAGTGCGCTGGCACAGCAAGTAGGGTCACTAGAAACTTAGCCAAACGTTTCGTCAAGGAAACAAAATGATAATGTAATTTGAAAATTGTATTGATCATACAAGAGTTGTATATCAACTGTTAATACACTGTATATCTATACATATAATAAAATCGAAACTAAGCCGAATCTGCACATTAAATATTTTTAGGAAAATCTTATTGAAATAGACATTATTATCGATACAGAGGCCGAATCTATAGTTTTTAGAATTTTTGTCGGTCTGTCTGTCTGTTACCGCATCACAAGAAAACCACTGGAGGGACTTTGATGAAATTTGGTATGGCGATAGCTAGTTATCCGGGTCAACATATAGGATACTTTTTACTGCACGAAAATATCTCATTTCTGAGAAAAAATACAAAAACTGCAATGTAAGAGTATACTAATATGTTGTAAAACCTAAGAATTTGCTTTTTGGTCATCTGAACGCGGGCGGAGCCGAGGGCAATGTTAGTTCAAATATATGAATCGGGAGAATAACACGTTGAAAATATATGCTTTAAAGAAACCTCATGCCATACCATATTGTCAACACAATAATCAGTATCACATGATTTCGCTAACTTATTAGCACAAACCCCTCTAAGTGACATTTAATAGTCTGTCTGTTTTGCATGTAATACACCTGCCTTCTCGGAAACAGGTGGGACTCCTTCTAATTATAAGATCAATAGCTTGTCGTGGGCTATCATTAGCAAGCCATACAGGTACGAGTAGTCAAGGGTGTCCAAGTAAATTATGTATATAGGGTTCTGTAGACAATTTTGAATGGTTTTTTAATACTATAATTTGTGGTGACGAATCTAATTGGCCCGATGGTTTGCCCCAATCGATGTAATAGTTGGTTTAACCCTAATTTTATTGTATGTCAGGACTAGGTGGATGTTTTAATATAAGATAGTTATTATAAATTATAGCCAATGCGTTATAGTTATGTATAAGTTTTGTGCAGCTGCAAAGTTATATCAAAATCCTTTCAGTAAGTAGTTTTTACGTGAAAGAGTAACAAAAATACAAACATAAGTGTTGTGTCGGGATGAGGGGAAGCCGAAATTCAATCATACATACATACCTACATATATCCATACTAATATTATAAATGTGAAAGTGTGTTTGTTTTTTTCCTTCTTTCACGTCGAAACGGAGTAACGGATTGGCGTAATTTTTTGTGTGCATTGTTGGAGGGTTGGAGAGTGACAAAGGCTACTTTTTAACGCGGGATATTACATAATTCCCACGGGGAAACACGTTATAATACAATCCAAAAAATATTTATTATCAGCATTACTTGAAACTTGGTATATATACTCTTCAATAAAATTAAATAAATACGTGTCTTAGGATTTTTCAAAATTCATCCTATATAAGGAGGTAAAATATGGGGATGAAAGTTTCTATGAAATTTATGAAACTACCTTTTTCGAGTTTTTTTTGTAGTTTTAGCGCGACCGAAGCCGCGGGTTCTGGTAGTATTATATATGCACCGTGTTTTTACAAATATAATAATAGTATCACAATGATTCAATACACTGCATACCATTTGTCGCTCTTGTATCGATAATAATTAATATACATCATATATAACATATTCAATTTTTTATGTATATGCAAAACCTCACGTCGTACCATTGCTACATGCAAAGGACAAAGCGACAAACAAGCAAAGTTCGCATTTAATATATTGGATCCATTGTGCAAATCTGACCGCTTGAACAATTTTATATAGGCACTTATAAATAAAATACTCGCATTGCGGTTACAAAACAATGTGTCTGTCTGAATCACTCGGTCATTAACTATTGTATTGTAAGAGGTTTATAGGTGTTCAGACGCACGGACAGACGGACTGTGATTTGTTGGTGCTTATTGTTAGTACATTGTCTAGTGAGCGGTTTTCATTCAATTGTTCATAGCTTGTCGATTGGCTTTTAAATTTGAACTAGTTTTTCTACGTGCCTTCGCTCGCGTTGTAGGTAAGACGAAAGAAAGTATGTATATGTGAGGAAAAGACGCAGATTTTTTTTTTAGTTTATTTCTAGTGTGTATTTTATTTAAAACTGTGTGTGTGTGTGTGTATTTATTTTATTTAAGCTAGATTGCTTCCCCATATAAACTTTCATTCCCATTTTCATCCCCTTAAGGGATGAGTTTTGGGATGAATCCTATGTCTTTCCCAGGGTCTCAAATGATCTTCTTACCAAATTTCATGTAAATCGGTTCAGTAGATCCAGAGATTTCCCCCTACAACGTCACAATTCACAATCTCACAAACTTTACCTCTTTAAAATATTAGTATGTATAGATAATTCAGAAGCTTTAAATAAAAGTTAAAAAATGATCATTCTAAATTTTTAACTATTTTGAGTATCATAAAGATAACAGGAATTTTACTAAAAATGTAACTTCTTTACTAGTTTAGATATTATCGTCAAGTTTGTGCAAGTTTTCGAAAGCTTGTGCTAAATAAATAAATGTTAGTTTCACGTAGACACTATAAAACCATGTACAGATAAAACATGTGGGCGTTACATCTATCAGTCAGCTAACTTAATCGTTTGTTTTATGAATATAAGTATGTACTTAAAACCTTAACCTCTTTTGTATTGAATCAGTCGGTTGGAGGTCCAATTATAATGATTAATTTATTTATATTTGGATTTCGTTGCTTTTGGCTTTGATGGGTTTGTGTGGTTAAGTTTTTAAATATGGTAAGGAATGTTGCTTTGAGTTAAATCTATACCTACATATAATAAAATTCTGAGTCAAATCTGTACATTAAATATTTTTTGGAAAATCTTATTGAAATAGTCATTATTATCGATAGAGACCGATCTATAGTTTTTATAATTTTTGTCTGTTTGTATGTCGTGTCTGTCTGAGAACGCATCACGAGAAAACCACTCGACAGAGTTTGATGAAATTTAGTATGATGATAGCTGGTTATCCGGGTCAACATATAGGATACTTTTTACTGCGGGAAAATATCTCATTTCTGAGAAAAAATTCAATCTATACTAACTTCAAAACTCAGTCGCTAGTTATAGATATAAAAGTCATGTTCTTTTTTAGAATGTGATCTATCTGAAGAGGTCGAGTTTTGTTAAAAATCTAATAAATAATTAATTACCTAATTCTAAGGCATGCTCTTATGAACTTTTCTTGCTTGATGAATTATTTTTCGCCGATATAGAGCTTTCTTGTGTACTTTTGTTATCTCATAAACAAATTGAATTGATAACATATCAATTGTTGATTCTTACACCACTGCCCAATAAATAGGCTAATATTATTATATGACTCATATTAATCATTATTCTTATAATAATAGGCTATTTTCCGCAAGATCTGTGGACATAACATTATACATAATATGTATGTATTTAGATTTGTCATATACGATACGTTCTATAGTTATGTATTGATGTGTTTCAGAAAGGCGAAGTAAAAGTTTGTTAGAAACAGTTTATTTAAAAATTTAATAGTCCATATAATGTCTTTTTCAGGATCTAGAATGACTTCGACATCGTTCAACGTGGGCCTCGGTGATGGATCGAGGTCGTCTAGCCGGGTGCTCCGCCCTCCCGGCGGTGGGCATACGGATATCTTCGGAGGGGATCCTGAACCCCCTCGTGGGCGTCGCATGGGGCCCCCTGCACCTGCTAGTCAAATTCAAGGTTGGTGTTGTGTGATTTCTTATGGTACTGTAGACGAAGCGCTAAACGGAACCTTTATAGTTTTATTATCTTCCTCTAGCTGGCACAGATACTATACTAAAAATTGATGTCCTCTCGGTCGATTTTGGCTACGGCGACCAATCTCACTGAGACTAGCGGACTGCACAGAAGATATTATAATGCACAAGTATACGCGCACACACAAGTGCACTCTCTATTCTTGTTATCGATGAGACGATCGGCTTTAAGTGCTCCTAGGAACAGGGATGAAACACCGTGAGCTTCCCAAAATCCGGACTGTTACTTGAGACTTTCTTAACAGAAAGATATGGCCCGACCCGGGACTCGAACCCAGTACAATACTTTATTTTAAATTTATCCATGGTCCACTTAATTATTGGATACGACATGAATCTTTAATGGCAGCTAGTTTAGTTTAAAACAAAAGATTGATGTACTTATAGCGTAATATTATAATAATTGATCGCCTATATAGTAGGTACATGGAGAAACGTAGGCATAATATATGTATATTGTTTTGTATTTAGAATCTTATTATTTTGGGAATCATATATTTTGCTTTTATTAATTTTATAAACATAATAAAATTCTGAGTCGAATCTGTATTCTACACATTAAATATTTTTTGGAAAATCTTATTGAAATAGTCATTATTGTCAATACAGATGCGGAATGTATAGTTTTTAGAATTTTTGTCTGTCGGTCTGTCTGTTTGGGAACGCATTACGAGAAAACAACTGGACAGATTTTGATGAAATTTGGTATGATGATAGCTGGTTATCCGGGTCAACATATAGGATACTTTATACTGCGGGAAAATATCTTTTCTCTGAGAAATCTATACTAACCGTTAAAACGTATCAAGGGAAGGTGAGTCGCTAGTTAGTTATATTTGTATTACAATTCAAATTTATTGTCTACATTTTGTATCTACCTACCTACACCTATAAAAAAGAATGATCAATGCTATTCAAAGCCTTTTTGCTTTCGGCATACAACACCAAGTTGGGCAACATTAGGCTAGATCGTCGATTCGTACAACAATAATCTTATTATATTATAATTCACTTACAGCTTATATTAGTTATATGGTCAATGTTCCTCGAATATGTTAGCCTCTAGATTATATGGTGGGTGGTAGGTTTGAAACCCGCTCGGGTAAATAATAAATATCATTACTAATATGTACATATTTTTTTAAATAACTACAATTTTGTAACTAAATTTAGAGCTTTAGTTAAAAACTAGGGTAGGGAATCCCACTTGTCATAATAGTAAATTTATTTTTAAATAATACTATCTTTTCGAATTTTGTCGCGGATTTATTTGTATTTTTGTTTCCCGACGTTTCGAATGCTTTACAGCAATCATGGTCACGGGAGAGATGATTGCTGTAAAGCATTCGAAACGTCGGGAAACAAAAATACAAATAAATCCGTGACAAAATCCGAAAAGATAGTTTTATTTAAAATGTCAAATATTCGCGTAAATCTAAGAAAGTATTAATAGTAAATTTAATAAAAAAAAAAACATTTAATATCTTATAATCTCCATCTTGAGAAAAACTACTCTACGGCCGCTAGGAGCATATCTACTTATAACACTTATAAATAGACTCCGCGCGTGGAGCAGCTTGCTATCTCTAGTTAACCAATTATACTTATATATACATTTTTTTCTCCCTTTTACCGGTCATTCTAAATATAACGTGTTTTCTCCGTTCTACGCGCCATCGGCGAAGCCATTGAACAAAAAATTTGAATGGAACCATATACCGTATACTTGAGTAACACTAGCGACTTTCCTTCGCTTCGCTCGGGTGAGTGGTTGCTTAAGCTTGGCCCTGGGGATTATTTTCTTTTGAAACGCATAGAGGACAAACATACAAACATGCATTTTTATATGTAATATTAGTGGTATAGAATTTGTGTGTTCTTTGTTACTATATAAATGAAATGAATAATTCTATAAATTTACAGGCCAAGGCGATGAACCCGCGCAACCAACAAACGGTGACACACCCAGCCAGAATGGCCAAGCGAGTGAAACTCCTATGTCAATTACACCAAAAACACCACCAGAACCTACCCCCCAACCCCAACCAACCCCCGAGGCTCGGACCCCTGAAGAGAAAACCCCTGAACCCCCCGCTGCTACACCCAAAGCGGTCACCCCTACAGAGAAGAATGAAGCACCAAAACGTGTGAGAGTACCCCCTGGAGGTTTCTCATCGGGGCTTTGGTAAATAAATTGTATGGGACGGGCGTGTTTAGTAATGCATTAATAATATGTATACAAATATTTTGTACACACAGAAGAGAGTACATGGATTATTATTATACTTTATTTTAACAACAGTGGAAAATTTGCTGTTGTGTTATTAAAACAACACATTTTTAGTTGGTTAGGTTAAAATTTGTTATTTTCCTTGTTTGTTATTGAAACATTTTAAATAACAGTTTTGTTATTTGGGTCAAGAACAAAAGGATAATAAATGGCGTTATTCCATATTATATGTTTAATTTGACCATAATATTTTTTTTAATGGTTTTCTAGAAAAAATATCATACGCAAGTCCTATACTTGTACTTGTGTTGTAATAGTGTCTGAAAAAATGACTGTTTTTTTTAGTTTATTCTGTAAGTTTAAACTTTAGTTCCCTCAACGACTTTCTTAGAAGTTTAATTAATTTCTTAGAAAATTACCCGGAGGTGTTGAATGAATACTTTTTTTTGGAATTTCAAAATATTTGTATACTTTGTCATATTGATGTGTTATATTCGCAAGCAAGGCCCCGGTCCCAGGCTAGACTCGCTTTTCATTGGTTCTTTAATTCCTCGCAAATGTTTATTTACTTGGATGTATTTTCATAATACCAATTATTTACGCAATTTTTTTATGAAGAATATATTTTTAACATGTACTGTCTCACGGATTTGCTTGTCATAGTGACGTCACAAAGTTGTAGTGTATGAAGGTTTTGTTGTTTGGTTAAATTATGATATGGGTACCTTCCTTTTAGCGTTGTTGGTTAATTTAGGGTCATTGAACTCTAATTATGGTAATGTCGTTTGTCTGTACTACTGTTAACTCTATAGGATTATGGAAGACGAATTAAAAGGTAGATACACAATTTAATAGGTTTTGAACTATATATATTAATATTTTAACGAAAAAGTTACATGAAAAAGTTTTTTTTTATCGTTTTTGCATTTATATGTTAGAGTTAGCAGTATCATTCAAACAATGTGATGTTGATCTGAGACTGTTTTTAGATGATTGAATCGATTAGGATGTAACTAAAAGGATTGTATAACTGGACTTAGGTTAACTTGAGTGGCAAATTTAACTGTGTTTGACTCAGACTGACGTGTGCCTAAAGTTGTACTTAAGTTTTTTTAGCAACTTCGCTGTTTTAATGTATGCGGCATGCCGCCGGCACACGCGTATGTATATTAATGATAATTGTATTTTTATATGAATTAAAATGCAATAAACATTGAAGAGTGTTTTATTTTTTATGGTTTAACTAGCGATTCACCCTCGCTTCGCTCGGGTTCGTCGTTAGGTACGTTTTAAATAGATATAAATAGTTATTAGCCAGCGTTAGCCATACAATTTTTTTTTTCGTAAATTTTTCTGATATTTTAATATTTATTATCCTATTCCGGACTAACTAAGAAATCCAAAAATTCAAATATTTAGCCGTTCTTGAGTTTTATGTCACGTCACAACGGACACGCAATCGAACGGGATATAAAGTATCCTATATCCGTCTCCTGGTTCTAAACTACCTCCCCACTAATTTTCAGCCAAATCGGTTCAGCAGTTCTTGAGTTATAAATAGTGTAACTAACACGACTTTCTTTTATATATATAGATGATAATAAAGTTTTTTTTTATATGTCGCGAGTTGTATTTCAATAAGGTTGAAAAGATTGGGCTGAATAGGTTTTTCCTTAGTCTTATTATATTAATAAATATTTGGAAGCAGGTTTTTTTTTTAAATTTCGTTAAACTTGTGAGCATTAAATATAATAAAATTGATTACATTTTTTAAGATACATTATTGTTTTTATGGTGTTATAATTTTTTACATCGAGAGAAATCAATTTTAAAAATATACGTCTTCAAATAATTGTTTTTGAATAGAAACTTGGTTGCATCTTTACTTTTTTACTTTAGCTCAAAAATATAAAAAAAATAAATGTCAAATTGAAACAGTCAAAAATGTACAAAAAAATGGATAAATAAATCAAAAAGAGTTGTATCTAAATACAAAAATATGTTGACAAATACTTTTATATTTAAATAAACACTTTTTTTATTATTCAAACGAGACATAAAATCAAGCATAAATGAAACAAAGTATGGAAAGTAATAGTCACGTGGGGCGGCAATCGCGTTTCCTGGGAAGGTTGCTCGAGAAGCTGCGCGGCGAACATCGATACTCTACTCTGGATAAAAAAAATTCATTTACATCCTCAGGGTTAGTAAAATATATTTACAACACAATGACAGTATAAAAATATTTTAATACTAGCCACTCACCCTTGCTTCGCTCGGAGTTCGTCCCTAGCTTAATTCCCCATACAAACTTATCCACATTTTCACCCCCTTAAGGGATGATTTCTGGGATAAAAAGTATCCTATGTTTTTTCCAGGGTCTCAAACTATCTTCTTACTCAATTCAATCTAAATTGGTTCAGTAGACCAGAGATTACCCCCTACAACGTCACAAACTTACAAACTTTACGTCTTTATAATATTAGTATAGATAATTGATTATAATGAAATTAAATATAACAAGTTAGAACAACAAGGTAAAAGAAAATACCTTTATGATACAAAATATCTAGACATATGAAAAAAACTCCGAGGCATGATTGTGCAACATCACCTACTTCCCACATTCCAGATTGTTACTGAGAATTTCTTCCGAAAAACTCAATATCTAAAATGCACACAACTTTCGCATTTAAAATAATAGTCCGTGTTATTATATCTAAATTTTAAAATTTTGAGGTCAGTGTAAGCACTTAATTTTTAAAAATTGTTTTTTTTTTCGTAGAATGAGTGAAAGCGTAGGCTGCGGCAGCACAACCGAAGACGAGACGGAGACGGTGCATGTTGGCGTCTCTAGCTCAACTATAAATGATGTGCAATTTGCTTCTAATATTGATATGAGGTGAACATTGATATTGTTTTAATATTCCCTAAAAATGTATTATTCCGACATATTATATTAAATTTCTTTTACGAATTTGTGTAGGTAGTTTACACTGCGTCTAAAACCGATAAACTTTCGATTCGCATCATCTTTTGGAGCCATAAAATCATAATATGTAATATGTATAAAAACTAAGCAGATAATATAAACTTAAACATTAAAAATAAATAATCCTCCTTTGGGCTTCACCGCAGTCATGTAAAAGTATAGGCTAGCTGTATTTTTGATGGTCATTATTCTGTTTTTGTGCTTGATATCCGCTTCTTAAAAACTTAGATACGGCGGTCAATACCTTACTCCAGAACAGCTGCCGGAGTTTTGCAACCAGCTTCATCACTTGGTGGAAGTGATTAGAAACATACAATCATATGCTAAAGTCACTGGGGAATACCCGAGGTTAGAAATTTTACTTACCAGATATAGAGAAAATGATAATTTTTTTGTTTATACTCGTAGTGTTGTCTTGTACTAGTTCACCATTTCGGACGCTCTGTTAATGTCTCGATTGATAGGTACAAATATTATGGAGTGCCACCCCTATCTTTTTGTTATTTGTACCTAATTTGATAACAGTATTCTGTATTATCTATGGTTTACGTAAAATATACCTTTCCTAATTCCCCGAGAAGAATTCCTGGGACATTAAAAAGTCAAAAACATTGATGGACTGAAGACATTTTCACCAAATTAGAATTTTTGGCCGTAAAGGAAAATGTAAAAAAAGCATTTATGACAGACAGTATTAATCATAATGAAATAAATATATTTTCTTCTTCTTTTTACACGTTCTTTTCTATATTTTTGCATTCCACTGTCCATCAGTGCCTAAGTTCGTATATGGCTTAAACGCATTTTACCAAATTAGGGCGCACCAAAAGTAGATCAGACTTTCATTAGGTAGAAAAATCCAGACAAATCTTTCAAAAGGTAAACGTTGGACATTTTGCCTTTCTTTCTTTTGTTCTGTAGAGAACTAGAACGTCGTTTAGACAGGGAAGCTCGGGAAGTAGCCGCTCTCGTAGCCGAAGCGCGGCACGCGCGCGAGGCGGCGGCGCGGGCGCGGCTGCAGCGGCGCGCGCTGCGGCCGGAGCGCGCGCGGGCGCTCCGGGACCTCGCCAAGTTGAGGGATACCGGTAGGTTGTTTGATCATACTTCATATTTCATTGGTTTATCCAGTTTTTAATAAAAGCCTTTTTTTATATTGGGAAATGCATTTACGCATACATACAGGCGGTTTTGTGGGACTCACCGGCAAAGCCATCAGTACTCACTAAACATAGGTTATTGGTTCTCAATTCGATTAAATGTCCTTGTATCGGTAAGAACTAGCATTGCCCGCGGCTCCGCCCGTGTTCAGATGACCAAAAAGCAAATCCTTAGATTTTACATATAAGTATACTCTTACATTGCAGTTTTTGTATTTTTCTCAGAAATGAGATATTTTCCCAGGATAAAAAATATCCTATATGTTGACCCGGATAACCAGCTATCATCATACCAAATTTCATCAGAATCCCTCCAGTAGTTTTTCCGTGATGCGGTAACAGACAGACAGACAGACAGACGAAAATTCTAAAAACTATAGATTTGGCCTCTGTATCGATAATAATGTTTATTTCAATAGGATTTTCTAAAAAAATATTTAATGTTCAGATTCGGCTTTGTTACAATTTTATTATATGTAGAGATTATAACTTTTTAGACAGGTATTTTACATATATAAAGTTTGTTTAAAGTTGCATCTTAACCTCTATTTAAATATAATCATGTTTTATGTAACGCAAGAGATTCGTGAACTCGAAAGCTCGGTGCGTGCGTTGGATCGTAAACTTTACAAAAGCTGGGAAGCTCTACGCGACAGGAACGACCTGGCAGCCTTTGAGCCGTTGCTTGAAGAAGTTAGAGTAAGATTTTCTTTCAATAAATCACGTTAATATTGTAAAGAAAGTGACCGCTAGTAATTCAATAAAATATAGCTAAGGACGACAAAACTAACTAAATATATAACATAGTAAATGATGCTATCTAATAAAAACTTAAATAAAACTATTTTGTCGGATTTTTTCGCGGATTTATGTTGATTTTTGGTTCCCGACGTTTCGAACGCTTTACAGCAATCATGGTCACGGGAGAGGCTAAGATTTTAGACGCCTCAAAGGCATTATATACTTGTTACAGACCAGTGCCTACCAATAAATATGTGTCTACCAAGAAATAATACGAAAATATAGTTTTTATTTAAAATGTCAAATATTCGAGTAAATCTAAGAAAGTGTTATAAACGTTTGTTGAAAATGCGTTACATAATCAAAATTATTATTAAAATATATTTTTTTCTTATAAATTTGAATATTTATATGTAATTAAGCTGTTTCAAATAATATCAGAACAAGCAAGCTGCCTTAGAATGTCTGATCCGTCTGATAGAGAATCGTAAAGCGTGTATCGGGCGCGCGCCCGCGCCGGCGCCTCACGCGCTGCCGATGTCCACGAAAGAAGGTGAGTAATGAGAATCCAATAAATTTTTCTTCCGACTTTAATAAAGGAAGTAAGTACATTGACGACACGTTTGGCTCAGTTTGTAGTGACCCTACTTGCTGTGCCAGCGGTCGCGACTTCGAGTCCCGCTGGGGGCATTCGTTTGTGTGATGAGCACGAATGTTTGTACTCCAGTCATGGGTATTTATATTTATTTATAACATATGTTTAAATTTATATATATTTGTAGTTTATCAACTATCTGGTATCCATAACACAGGCCTCGTACCTTAACATGGAACTAGATGGTGCTGTGTGTTAATGTCCCAACATATTTACATAATTTTCATACATTTCTTCTGAGGGAAAGACTCTATAGAGATCGAATTCTCTATTTTTTTATAAGAATAAGTATGATGCGATAGTACTAAAAGTAAGTATTATCGTTACTTAAAAGTAACAATCGCAAAAAATGAAGCGTAAAGACAAAAATATAAATAAAACCGACTTCAAATAAAACTCTAGTTGGTGTGCTTCGTGCACCTACTTCTAATATATTTGATTAGATATCTATATTATTTATAATTAGCTATTTTTTACTTTTTAGTGTTTTTTGAAGAGATATTTGTTAGTAAATATGTATCTATGTTTTTATATATTAATGGGCATATTAATTTTAATATTTATATTTTAAATATTATTAACATCTCCAGGTAAATTTCTAAGAAATTATAATTAAACTTCTAATGCCCGATTTCACCAACAACCCATAAGCTACCACCTACGTATGGGATCTCTAGCTTAAAAGTCCCCTAAACTAGCCCCTACATTAAATTTCGTTTTACAATTGTCTTTAAGCCCATATTTCGAGCACTTAAATTTAGGGGGCCTTTTAATATTTAGGTGACCCCTAACTGTCGGTGAAACAGAAACTGTCCCTTAACAGCCCCCTAACCATGCTTAGGGGATCCTTTAAACTTAGGTGACGTTGGTGAAATCGGGCAAAGAAATCTATTGTTAACTGACACGCCGGCGTGTCCGCGGTCGTGGAAGGATTAATATTTATTTTTTGATAGATACGATAAAAACAGGTGGCATCCATAAGCGCCAGGACGCGCGCCGCGCCAGCAAGCGCCGCAGGAAGGAGGCGGCGCGCGAGCCGCGCTCCGTGCCCTTGTCGCTGGAAGCCAGCCATCACAACCCGCAACAGGTGAGAATCATTTAATAATAATTTTTGCTTTTTTACTAGGGTTCCGTATGAAAATGGTCACATGCTGTACTAGAAGACTATTGTAGCTACATTGCTAAGATTTGATAGGTAAAAATATAGATAAAAAACTGGGTGTTGCACTTTCTACAATGTAAATGAAACCTCATTCCTGAAAAGAATTAGTCCATTGTAAATAAAACTATCTTTTCGGATTATTTCGCGGATTTATTTGGATTTTTGGTTCCCGACGTTTCGAATACTTTACAGCAATCATAGTCACGGGAGATACTAAGGTTTTAGACGTCTCGGAGGCGTTATATACGTGTAACAGACTATGATTCCTGTAAAGCATTCGAAACTTCGGGAACCAAAAATCAAAATAAATCCGCTAAATAATCCGAAAATATAGTTTTATTTAAAATGTGAATCTAAGAAAGTATTAACCAGTCCAAAGTTAATCAATGTGAGCCGTGAATGTTATGTTATCTCGTAAACTCCAGGTGACACTGTACATACAAGGGTCGGGCGCCACCGTCGGCCCCCTCGAGCTGCCCTCGCGCCCGAGTGTACGCGATATATTGTTTTTCAGTATCGATTAATGTTTTATATTAAATATAAAAAATTATTCTATTCAAGTGTTGTTTTATTAATTATAAAATAATAATTTTTGTATCGTATTGCTGTCAACACAATTAGTTCGGTTTTTATCTGTAGTTGTATGTTAAAAAATTATGTTTTTTAATCTGTATGTATATGTAAGAAATAAAAAAAAAACGGCATCGTGATTAGTGGCGATAATAAAAGTAAAAAGTTTAAAGTATAAGTTGTTAAAACATTAAAATACTGTGAGAGAGATGAAAATTTTTTAAAATAAATGGTTGATTGAAGTTGCGCATCGTTTTATTAAATTAACAATTAATTTAAGATAATCTGTGGTTAAGTGCGAAAGCGGTCCTGCGATGCCCCATTAAGACGGAGGAGGTTCGTTAGTAGTGGGTAATACTGGCTTTTTCTAGCTGATTATTCATACAACCTAGTATGGAAGGTTAAAGAAAAACGAGTGGAATGGAGTTTTTTTTTTAGTCTTGGTTGCTTTGGATGTTCACACTCTAAACACATAGATACATATATAGAAAAGCTTTTTATAACCGAGCAATATTTTTTTTTATTTTTATATTGTAGCTATGGAATATCACTGCGACCATTCCTGATCTATTGTGATCGCCGCGTTATGAACTAGAGTCAACCACTGAACCCTGCAGCTGTAATAAACTGCAGGACTTGCTTAGGGGTACACTCCACTATTTCATATAGATTTTGGGCCGAAAACTCCGCCAAATTATAGGTATTTACATTCTAATTAAGAAAATCCTTAACCTAAAACTACTTTAAACCAAATAGCCCATGCTATATATAACATATGGTTTTTTGTGCCTGATAAGGTTCCATAACCTTATCAGGAACAAAAAAAAACATAATATGTTAAATTAGTAAAAAAAATCATTGTTACATTAATAAAATAAAATAATTATGATAAATTAATAAAATAAAAGATCCCAAAAAGGTATATTACGTATGGAATATATAATAGCGGTATAGCGTTTTCCTTTGAGTGTGACGCACTCGTCCTGTGATTGTCAACAGTTGAAACCGGAAACACCGGTTTTGTCAACGGGCTGCACGTACGTGATTTCGTAGGCGAGATTTTATGTGTAGGTACCATTGTTGCGTGGTTGGATGAATGAATGTATTCAGTATGACACTGTCTTATATTTTAAGGCATACATGGGTTCGATTCCAGTGCGAAGCCAATGCTGCGATTACGCATGATAATGCAATATTTCGCAGTAGTTATTGCTATTTACATTGAAGGTGTTCATTTTGACAAGTTTGAAAGAAAAGTAGCTGATGTTAATTTTTCTTATAAGATAGGCATTTATCATCCTTTGCTTTTTTTTAATAATACCCCTGTTAATTTTTTAAATTATATCGACACCATTATTACGTATTTGAGAAGTCTACAGAAATAAAATTCTGTAATTATTAATTAAATAAATATTTCATAATATTCTATTTTATTCAATATATTTGTATATATTATATTACTTAGGTATATTTTAAACTTCAAATCACGCTTTCTTTTCTTCAGCCTGGGTCGCGGGTTCACTGCGACTGGGTGCTGCCTCTGATGGCGGCGCAGATTTCACCTGTTACATTAAACGATAATTAGTTTATTGAACTAAATCCCTATATCAATACAAGATTGTTATATATTATTATTCTTATATATCTTCTTAGTGCAAGAGTGGCATAACCTTAAAAAAACATCGCAACCGGTAAACAATTTTACTTATTATATTTTAAGGAGGTATTAGAACCATCATATTTTTATTTACTATCTGTTCCGTATAAGTTTATATAATTATATAGTAAATTTTCTAGAAGTAGATATAAACAATATTAAGTAACGTATTGAGTGATACCTAGTTATAAATTAAAAATTTTAAAAATCCCCTACGCAAATTAATTGTCATTTAAAGATTACACTGGCACGTGTGAAGCACTTAATCGAGTAATCTTACGCCAAAATGCCTTAGATAATTTTGAAAGAGAGCTGATACTCTTACACTGCTGGAGCGATATTAACCAAACATAGCTAAGAACTACGAGCACGTAAAGCCGTCGGTCCTGCGCCTTAACTCTCACCGGTCGTGTCGAGCAGTCGTCCCACCGGAGTATGAGAGTGACAGGAATAGAGAGTGCACGTTATGTCTGCGCGTACACTTGTGCACTATAATATCTCCTGCGCAGTTGGCTAGTCTCAATGAGATTGGCCGCCGTAGCCGGAATCGGTCAGGAGAACATCACCATAAAGATTTTTAAAATACTATAAAATACATATATTCTTAAAATACTAAGGTAGGTACCTCTGCAGCGGGCTGCGCCGCCGGTGTGTCTGCGGCAACAGCCGCGACGGCCACATCCTTTTTCTCTTCATCGGGAGTGGGCGCTGAGTGACTCAGCTACGAAATGTCAAAATTTACTTATTTGCAATGCGGTGTTCTGTTATATTTACTAAGTAGTTATGTTAATAAAAAGTGACAGGTTATACAGTCATAAGTCACTGACTAAACGTACAAATCTCGAAAATGACTTTTGACTATAACTAGGCAGGCTTGCAGCAGGACCGAATTAAGGAGACTTAAGGCTAATGTGAGTTTAAATGTATATTTTTGCTGCTAGAGACAAACATGAGTTTTTCTATAATTATTATATATAAATCAACTACGCAATAATAGCTTCAAACTGCTCTACATAATGTTAGAGCTACGTGTCTTCGCCATTCTATGCGATATTGGCGAAGTAAATTGTACCCAAACGACACTCCTAGAAGCCACGAAATAAAAGAAGAATTGAACGAAATTACTATTAAAGCTATAAACAAAATAAAAGTTAGTTTAAAGTAATAGGAAAGTAAAAAAACCCGTATTACCTGTACAGCCACAAAGGCGAACATAGCAACGATAAAAACAAGCTTCATTGTGGAACCACGAAACTGACAATGTGAATGAATTTCAAACAAGGCTTATATAAATGCGGAAACAGTTTCAAGTGAATCAAAATACAGCCTGAAATTACAGTCAATAATCCATCTTGTTTATAAAACAACCGGAGAACAATTAATATCGTTATCGTTTTATCCGCTCTTTTCAATTTTATAAGCCAACTAGCATTGCCCGCGGCTCCGCCCGCGTCTAGATGACCAAAAAGCATATTTTTAGGTTTTACATATTAGTATACTCTTACAATGCAATTTTTGTATTTTTTTTCAAAAATGAGATAATTTCCCGCGGTAAAAAGTACCTTATATGTTGACCCGGATAACCAGCTATCATCATACCAAATTTCATCCAAATCTGTCCAGTGGTTTTCTCGTGATGCGGTAACAGACAGACAAAAATTCTAATAACTATAGATTCGGACTCTGTATCGATAATAATGTCTATTTCAATTAAAATAGACATTATTATCGATACAGAATCTAATTAGATTTTCCAAAAAATATTTAATGTACAGATTCGACTTAGTTACAATTTTATTATATGTATAGATGAATGTAATTCAAGCGTGGAATTTTTTTATAGCTTGACTCATTAGGCAGGTGTTGACAACTTTTAGGTAATTATGGCAGAAGCCCACAGTGTTTGTAAAGGAGGATCGGAGTTTATATGGGGTTTGGCTCAGTTTGTAGTGACCCTACTTGCTATGCCAGCGGTCGCGGGTTCGAGTCCCGCTGGAAGCATTCATTTGTGTAATGAGCACGAATGTTTGTGCTCCAGTCATGGATGTTTATATTTATAATATGTATGTATTTAAAGTTATATATATGTAGTGTATCAACTATCTGGTATCGATAACACAAGCTTTGTGCTTACCATGGAATTAGATGGTGCTGTGTGTTAATGTCACAACATATTTATTTATTGTTTTTAAGGTCTACAAAGAAAATGGTATGCTTTTATAGATTTAATATTATTTTTGAACTAAAAAGAGTAACGATGTCAAAATCTCTATAAAATTATTTACTTGTTTCGCTCTTAGAGGTGTAAGTAAAAAGTGTTCATTAGCGTTCGGCAATCCAGACGGGCGTGAAGCCAAAAGACAAATGAGAGGTGGCTCATTCAGTGGGGGGTGTACTATGCGGGTAGCTTTTGGTACTGCCCTTGTACCCTATTTAAAAACTCCAATATTATCCTATCAAAAACGACAAAAGCCAAACCAATAAATATTTATTAGTTTCTATGTGGCTTTTGTCGCTTTTGATGGGATTCTATTGGAGTTTTTCACCAGGGTAGCAAAGTGGACTAGAAAGTATTTTGCTGGTAGCAAAATACCCTCTGAAGCACAACGCTTGACTTAACATCAAGGCTTCCTTGGGGATCAAGGGACCATTCATTTACGCACTGTCATGACGTTTCAAAAACTTATATATTATTACTACGTACATTGAAATCTACATATTCTCTGGAGATGGACACAGAATCTAAAATATACATAAATATTTTAAATACCTAAAAATAATGTCCTGATCGATTTCGGACTCGGTGGCCAATCTCACTGTGCAACTAGCCAATTGCGCCAAAGAAAGTTTTATAGTGTACATATGTATGTATGTGCGCAGACGAAAGTGGACTTTGTATTTTTTTTACTCTCAACGACCGATGCGGTGCAAGCCCGATGGTTTTAGGTACGTGCTCTCCGAGAGTTATATACTGCCAATTTCCTAGCTTCCGTCTGTCAGTGACAATTTATTATTAAAAAAACTTAATAACAAGTTACTAGACTGCCCGACCCGAGACTCGAATTTAGGGCCCCCGGATTTGAAGCCAGTACAGTAGCAGCCAGAGACAGTAAAATATAAATAAAATCCGAACAAATTATTAACAATATGTGTACAATAATATATTTTAATGGTGTATATAGTTATATGGTTGTGAGAAGATAAAACACAGAATATCAATTTTACAGTTTTTTTTATAAATTGTCTTATTTGGTGACAGGGACGCCCAAGCCGGCCGCTGGACCTTCTTACTTTAGTTATTGTTGTTAAGCAGGCGAACGTTGACGCAAAAAGAAAAGCTATGAAATTTTATTTTCAGTACCTATGTGATTTTGTGCTTGCAAGAAATATTAAATGAGGTTTTAATGTAATACAAAAATGTAAAAAGAATGTGTAAATAATAATTAAATGAATTATTATAAAGTGTGAACGAAAATAAATTATATTTTCTCATTTACATAAATTATATTTTTTTATGCTATATAAAAAAAAACAAATAAAAAAGAATAAAATTAAATATTATAAATAGCAAATTTAAAGATAAAGTCTGTTGAGTGTTTTTTAATCTCAGAGACAAAACTGACATTACATGGGTTGCCAGTTTTCTTTTGCAATTATTAAATAGTGATGTGCCACTATTGAAAATTAACGTTAATAAAATCAAGTATCGTTTTTTTATAATAAGTTTTCCTGAAATAATGTGTAGGTACTTATTTAAAAAGTAATAATACAAAATTAATAAATATGATATTTAATGATTTAGAATTAATAATGTGAATTTTAATGATACACTTTGGAATATAAAACTTTGAAGCGAATCATCTAATAAAGATAAAAAGTTACGATTCAACAAACTGGTATTGTAGGTACAACACTGCACAAAAGAGCTGGCAGCAATATTTGTAATATTGACATTTGCATGTGTCAATTTAGTCTCTGAGATTAAAATTAAAAAAACAGACAATTTAAAAACAATAAGTCATAAAATATTATTTATTTACTGCCATGTTTCATTTCTGAACGCTAAAATGTCAACCTTGGAATGTTGGCATTTTTGGCATGTCAGTGCGCCAACTCGTATCAAATTGGCAGATGTGAAAGCGATGGATTGATTAGAATTAATTAAATAAAAACATACATATATAAATTTACAATCTTAAACTAATTCTAAGCGTTGTAAGATTTCATTTACATTATTTGAAGCCTCAAGTTTATTTAAGAAATGGCTTCAAGGGGAGGTATTATGGTGACAGGTACAAACGGAGCTGATTATGAGCACAGGGAAAAAATAGCGGCTCAGTATCAATTAAGGTGAGCTTTGGGATTATTTTTACGTGAGATGAGCTGCTGGGTAAAGCTATGTTCAGTGAGAATGTGACACGACATTTCGTCAAGTTATGTCAAATTATTTTTAGACAAAAGCTTGATCGAGGACAGTTTGGCGCCATTTATTTGAATTATATGTTTTGAATACGTATTCATATTGTACCAGCTGTTTGTTCAACAGGTCTTGATTACTAAATATTTACGTAAATAAACAATCAACAATTCTAATGGTTCAATAATTAATCATTAATGGTACTGGTTACACTTAAGTTTAAATGTAAATGAAGATCAATTTCATTGGTATAACAGTTTCAAACAGTTACATGTATATAGGACTTCTGATAAAGATAGAATGATAAAATATAAAGTTGTGCAATAAGTTATATTGTGTATTAGAACTTGTGATATTCTTTGGAATGCTTATAATAATATAAAAAAGTAAAATAAAATTATTTCTATCATTAAGTTAACGACTCCTTTGTTGAAAAGAACTCAAACTATTAAAATAACATTATAATTACAGTCAAAATCTGTTATAACGACATGAAAGGGACCACTCATATTTGGTCGTAAAAACCGATAGTTGTAGCAGCCGTTGATGGTTTTTAGGTACAAAGTATTTTTTTTATGAAGTGGTATTATTGAATGTATACATATAGAGAGAGAGAGAGAGTGCAAACGAAATGATGTTCATTAAGACGCTGAGCAAAATCGTTTGCTTTTTGTTGAAGAATTGTTCCATTTATTGGCACATTATTTGACTTTTGATATTTAAACCACTTTAACAAAGCTTCCTCAATCTTCGTATTTTTCGTTTTCTGGCTCGTTTCATTTTCAAAAAATTGCTGTCATAAAGGGTTTAAATTTTTTCCCTCTCTTTCCAAATGGTTGACATTTTCGAGTGTGATACACCATATTCTTTTGCCAAGTCTTTGTTTGGAATTCCGATCCCTAGCTTTGATATAATATGCGATTTTTCCTTGATATTAATTTGTTTTTTTTTCTTTGCGACATGTTAAAAGTTTCACAAATAACTCGACTATATGATTTGGTGCGTTTTGTGTACAGATAAGTAAGAAACTGACTGAATAGATATGGAAAAGCGGGTTTTGATTATACTGCATGCACGTGTATTTTGTTTCTAAGAATTACAAAATACCCTAAACTTGACAAGTTTTTGTTTACTTTTGCGATCTTAATAGCCATTGACCATTATGCTGAGCCCCCGAGGGCCAGATGTTTATAATGTTACCTATTCAAATTGCTTACAATACAGCTGGTCGTTCTAACAGATATAATTCGCCGAAGATATTAGTTAAATGTGGTCGTTTATA
The DNA here is from genome assembly GCA_947093115.1 of Brenthis daphne. Lineage (NCBI taxonomy): Eukaryota > Metazoa > Arthropoda > Insecta > Lepidoptera > Nymphalidae > Brenthis > Brenthis daphne. Next base: position 1,471,927 of record OX352473.1, read on the forward strand.
GAGGTATGTCGTAATAAGCAATGTCGTAAAAAACAATATTTTTAATAAGGCAGTCATATAGCATTCAGCCTGGAACTCTGATTTTGGTCAATATAACCGATATGTTGTTCTAAACGATGTCGTCATAAACGGTTTTAACTGTATATCAAAATGATAATGAATGATGATGAATGAGGAGTTTGAAATAACATATGTAATAAGTATAATGAATTTAATGGGAATAATCTTATTATAACCTTACATTTTTCAGTGCACTGAACAAATCTCGACTAAAATATTGTGTATTTTTCCATCATGTGCTGTTCCTGGCAATGCTAGCTAAACTATCTGCAGATATTCTTGACAAGCTTGACATATTTATACTTGAAATAGAGGAACTACAAATACCACCGGTTAGTATTTATTTAAAGTTTTGTATTAATTTTTTTTTAAATCGTTCCACTTTCAGTGATTTCTACTACCCAATAAACCTTTTTAAATTATGACAGAAGTAGGTAAAACTATTGACATATTGGGCATGATTGAAAATCAGGTCCCAGATTTAGCAAGCAAATCAAATTCCCAGCAAATTTAAATAACGTTTTGAAAAAAGTTTTTAATTATTTTATAAAATAAAAATTATATAACTTTTCAGCCGCTGTGGTGGGAATATTTTTGGTCCTTGTCCCTTCTACTATCATTTGTTGGCCTCTCAGCAATCAAACGTAACAATATAAAGTTCCTTCGTCAGTACATGTATGGTATTACCGCACTTGGTATGGGACCATTATTGTATTGTGTAATATATTATTGTGGAGATGTGTACCAATACTTGACGTTTGATGAAGATGAAGATGATTATGATGATATTCAGTTGTGGCAGGTTTGTTGAATTTTTATATGTATTTTATTAATATTAAAGTCCTAATATTACATGGTTGATTATTGAATAATTACTTCTGTGCCAAAAGATTGCACATTACAAGACCCTTGTAGTTTAAAAGTTCTTTCTTACTTTATAGTGTAACAAAATCTCGTGTGCTGGCTCAGGAAACTGAGTGAAGCGGGTTCAAATCCCAGGTCTTGCACCTCTGATATTTTCATTTGTAAATTATTTCCAACATAATTACCGCTTGTTTTACGATAAAAGTAAACATCGTAAGGAAACCTGCATGTCTAAGAAAACATAGACAGTTTTTGAAAGACGTGAAGTTTGCCAACCTGCACACTTGGCCAGTGTGGACTATGGCCTGATCCCATCATATTGAAGGGAGGCTCATGCCCAACAGTAATGTTAAAAAAGGCTGAATACACAATCTATTAATTAAAATTGAATTTTTGAGAATCACCATTGGTGAAGAAATTGCATAACAAAAATTCTAACTGAAAAATAAATACATTTTATATGCTATTTTGTTGCAGGGTTATCCCTATGGACTATTATGGTATGCATTCGTCCTTCTCGCTTCTCAAGTCCACTTTTTCCAGCTCTATTTCTCATACAATCTGTTAAAGGCGTGGCGAGCGCGAGGCGCGTACAGGAAAGCTGAATAAATATATTTGAATGAAAAATTTAGTTTTTGTGTGATGTCCATTTGTTGTATGGGTTTTTGTTACTTGTTTTTATAAAGTTGGATTTTTTATTCTGTGTCAGGTAGTTAATAGTTTTGGTCCAATTTGGTCAATAATTACATGTAATGTTATAGAAAAGTATGAATATGTTTTTTTTTCACATTTATTGCCAAGCTTTTCTGGGTTGTGCGGTATATGTTCTCAATATGATGCAAGTTTTTGAAATGCCGCCTCTAGGTAATTTTCATTAGGGTTCCATAGGCAAATGCAAAAACAGAGACCGTACAATTTCATCATTTCCATCTGTAAACTGTGACATATGCATGTCAAAGTAATTTTACTCATAGACTAAATTAGAACTATATTATTTGAATAATTCTGTAGCCATTTGTTAAAAGTAAAAAATTAGGGGTGGCTCTCTCTCCTGATATAACTGAGGGATGAAAAAACAAATTGTCTTTTAGTAGCTAGTACAACTATATACTTTTTTTTTTTGGTGTTTTAAGGGAACTTAGCAGTTGTGTTATTATTGGCCAAATCGAGAGCAGCCACTGTATAGTGTACAATGTACATGTAGATGGGTATGGTTTGTTTAATCTAGAATTTCGTTCTTTAGTCGTTCGTTTAGGGCTGAACACGGAACTCATTATAGATAAATAATAAACTGATTAATAGTCTTTTATAAATACCTTTGTATAAATATATTATTAAAATTTTATTTTTAAATATTTTGGTACTATGTAATAGCTCCAAATTCCGCCCCTTTGTACCGCCTGATGAGGCCGCATCTTTGCACCGTACAGCCCTGGAGTTTGTATCATATTAGTTTTAAAAATATTCATATATGTAATTCAAATTTAAATTTTTTACTGTGCTCATTGTTGTTTAGACAAAATAAATTAAATGTGTATTTTCTGAACTGTTATACATAAATCAATATATAATATAATAGTAGCTCGCTCATATATTTGAATATCAATACAGACAGTTCATTTAATTTAAATGTATTTACGATTTGAAAGTGCTTTAAATGATTATTTTCGTTAGGTTTACTTTGATTTAATTAATGAGTGAATTAATATACTATGTATATGTTATACGAGTATAACAATAAGTCCAAGTCAATGTTAGTTACATTTTTAATTTATTTTGGATTCTATCCGTCCAGTTGTTTTATATTAATAAATGAAAGAAAATCAATAATGAAAACTATAAAATCGATGTTATACAATATTTTTCTATGGGTTTTTCTATGATTATGAAGTATTTTATAAACTAAGGACATAAAGTACTTTATGGATTAATATTAGACCAAAGTGGACTAAAACTGGTGCAATAATATTATGAGTCAAGTTGAACTTTATCTCTGTCTGGATTTTATTATTTTTTCATTGATTGTGTTTTAGTTCTTATTTTTTTTTCTAAATATCTAATACATTTGACACCTGTCAAAACTTTTTGGAAGTAAAATGATTTGTTTGCTAAAATACACAAATACTTGTTTTTAAATATATTTATTAAATTGTAAATAATAGTGTTTTAGATCTTGTTACACAATTTCTACATAACCTGCCTTTTGTTGTCTGTTTTGTATCTGCATTTCTCTGTTATAAACGTTTCTTACAATTATGTACTTGGTTTCTTTGCACTGTTTTGTTGAATTATTTTACAACTCACTTGTTAAATAATATACAATACCAAAATGGACAAAAATTATATTAAGAGGCTGATTTTTGGTATATATTATTTTAAACAAAAAAAAAATGTTTATTAGAGATAATATATAATAAAATTATACTATGGCCTATATGTAACTAAAAAAAATCTTTAAATATATATCAAACATTTTGTCAGAGTTGCCAGAATATAAAAACATGGCATGTTATCTCTGTAGTTTTTTTATTAATGATCTACATTTCCTAACACTGCCGCGAGATGTGGATTGAATGTTGATATTTTGTTTTGTAATAAAAGACAGCTCTAATTTTGTTAAATATTATATGGATAATAAATACTGATATTTAACCCACTGTAAATATATTATAGAATAAAAAATTGTAAGAAAATTATTTATTTCATCGTCTCGATCACTTAGTCTGTCAAAAAAAAATAAGGATTTAAATTTCGTTGTGCAAGTAAGAGAAAAAATGGAGGACAGGTATTGGCCACTCTTAATTTTGTCTGTTTCTAAAATACAAGCAATTTTTCTAACAATGAAAAACAAAAGTCGTAGCACTGAGAACGTCAGATGTGTAAACCTTTTTAGCTACACAATGTAAGCATTATGTTTGGGTTTTTAATTAATATTTTTTGGAAATTATTTTTATTAACGTAATAATAATTAATATAGTAATAAAATTTTATTTTATTGCGCTGTTTTACACTAAAAAGAATGTTTATTATCTATTTAATACAAATAAATTCATAAATACATCAATTTTATAAAATATAACTGCCGTCGCTATCTGTCTCGCTCACTCTTCGTAAAATGACTTTCGCCGTCTCTGTCATTTTAACGTCACTATGTATCTGAGCCCTCACGTGAGTTCAGTACTTTTTCCTCGTCCCAAAAGTGCCCAACGTGCCTAAAAAAGTTTTCACTTCAAAATAGACAGAAATCGAGTTTAAAAATATGAGCAGATAAATAATATGTTTCTATTTAAATTAATCTTCCAATTAAGATGGCGACACGAAAGCTAGACGTTAAAAACGAACATTAACTTTCTAAATAAAACTATTTTTTTCTTAGATCTAGATAACATTCTAGAGTGTAGATAATTTCAGATTATTTGTTATTTTATTTTGATTCGACCGACCGACGATTCGTATACGTTACAGCAGAGATGGTCAAAGGAAAACACCCAAGTTTAACAAAAAAACTTGATTAAAATGTCGAGCATTCGCGTAAATCTACAAAACTAACGAAATATTCAAACGCAAAATTTGATTTTCTTTTATTTTATTTAATATTTTATGAGAATGAGACATATTTATCAAATGAATGAAACCATCAACTGGAAATATGTTAAAATGTTATATGTTAAAAAATTAACGGTCATTTGAATTTTTTTTTCAATATTTTTTTAGGATAGATACTTCTCAGTCCAGTATCGTATCAAAATTTCATATTACTATATTACTGGTCTCTTAAAGAAGGGAAAATCTTTACTCTCTTAGACTTCATCCATGTCTTCAGCGCAAGCGCAAGAATTGAAAGTGTTTACATGTGTGTGCCAATACCTCCACAATACTCAAAAATCGCACAAGGTATGCATAGTGCATACAACGGGTTAAGTAGTAAAAAAGAGATAGAAATAGTCGTTTTCTGTCTTGCTTACTCCACAGTACTTTAACTTATGTGTCACGCCCATGTCTATTTTTTTTTATTATCATATTTGACATTGACAGATAATGTTCAATATTTACACGTTTACAGATTATAGATTTTATAATTATATTATATCTATAAGTCACATATTATCTGGGTAATAAATTTGGTGTCTATTTTAGATAAATATATTAGAGGTTGCAACAAGCAACGCATAGGTTGTATTTAATTAGTTTTCTAATTGTACTATCAGTGTGTGAAATGAAGTAAATATATAAATCCATTAAATTGTATTTGTTTTATTTTTAATCGTATTCAAAAAAGTGAAGGTCCTCAAACATTATTGGGCATGTTTTGCGATTCGCCTTTTATTAATGAATTTTCATATTTTATTAAAATGGCAACACCTTAAGGGGTTTTCCCCAAATGGAATAAAGAAAACCTTATTATGAAATTACTTCTAATACCAAAGTGAGACGAGCCGAGGGGATCGGCTTTGTCGTTCGAAAGAGGGCTATTTTTTTGCATTTCGAGTCGTCGCATCTAGATACCAAAAGGACTCTGCGGCTTTTTGTGACGGGGAAGTATCTGTTGGGTTGTAGTGAATAGTACTAGCTCTTTTAGAACAATTTCCAGGGTTCCAGGTTACAACCTTATAACTACAACCTTATAAATACAAAAGATAAAAAAATAACTAGAGAAATAACCAAGCAAAGTGAGGGCGTGTCGTTAGCTTAATTAAATTCCTATGTTAAATATAAACACTCAGTCAAAATGATTTACTCTTGTAATTACTTGTGAGTGACAATTATTGACGCCAGACGATCAACTTTTCTTGCATTCAAAGAAACAATTAAGTACAATGCAATAATAAAAATATTTTTATCAAATAAAAATTTATACTAATTGATGATAATTCAGCCAAAAATAACAGAAACTGACGTCTTTCGAATATAATTAATCAATTAATTATTACCAGCTGTTAGATGCGTAAGACTTTTTGGGTGTGGGTGTTATAATTTTATCGATTACTAGCGGCTCACCCTCGCTTCGTTCGGGTTCGTCGCTAGGTACGTTTTAAATAGATATAAATAGTTATTAGCCAGTGTTATTAGCCATATGATTTTTTTTTCGTTAATTTTTCTGACGTTTTAATACTTAGGTATTAACCTATTCCGGAATGAGAGAAATCCAAAAATTCAAATATCATAAAAATTGGTCCAGCCGTTCTTGAGTCTTGTATACGGGAACGCAGTCGAACGGGCTAAAAAGTATCCTATGTCCGTCTCCTGGTTCTAAGCTACCTCCCCACCAAGTTTCAGCCAAATCGGTTCAGCCGTTCTTGAATTATAAATAGTGTAACTAACACGACTTTCTTTTATATATATAAGATGTATATGGCCTTTTTATGGGAGAGTGAAGACTGAAGAGTTTAATTTTTGGACTTATTCGATCGATTGTTATTGATATATTTGCTTTACCTATTCCATTCTCGTGCGACGGTATCAGATAATTAAAAATTTATTTGGTGGAATACATCACAATAAGTGACCAATTTAAGCATATAATACGAATGTTTGTATGTATAATTGTGTTATCCAATAACTATCAGGAGGACCCTGACCGATTTTGGCCACGGTGGGCAATCTCACTGAGACTAGCCAGATGCGCAGGAGATATTATAGTGCAGCTCGTGTTGCTCAGACACAAATGCACTCTCTATGCCTTCACTCAAATTCCGGTGGGACGACAAATCAACCCTCGCGGCGAGAGATCATGTGCAGAACTGACGCGTCCTACTCTTCGAGGCACAGGGACGCACACCTGTAACCACCCAACTCCGATCTGTTACTCAAGATTTTTTATTAGTACAATTCAATAACTACATTTGGTTCGACTTAGGACTCGAACCCGGGACCGTCGGAACAGGAGCGAGGTAGTTGTACAGCTAAATGTGGGTATGACTCGTATTATCACTTGACGAAAACGAGGAACCTTAAATTACAATATGTTTCGAGTTGTTCTTAAAATTATTTAAACTAAAACGTAAGAAAAAAAAACCAGTTATGTCGGTAAAAATATAAATTTATTATGAAGTATTTACTATTTAGTATTTTTTAATACTTAAAATGGAAAGTGGAGTACAGAAAGGCTTGACCATCCCCTTACTCAGTGAACCACCATATCTATCCTCTAGATCCTTAATGTGAAGATATTTAATCAATCTTCATCAGCTATTTGTACTTCATCATCAGACTCCTCAGCAGTGGGCGGACTCCCTGCGTCTGCGCTCTCAGGCGTTGTTCTCCTCCATTTCGCGCGACGATTTTGGAACCACGTCTTAACCTGTTAAAATATAATTTATGATCATTCCAAAAGGCTAAGGAGAGTTCTAATTTGTTACATTTACTTATCTATACCTACCTAAAATTTATTGTGCTCGTATTGGAAAAAATGGTAGTAAAATTGGTTTTTCGAGAATATCGTCTTTATATAACTTTTTGTTTTGATATTTCAAAATATTTAATACTAGCATTGTCGGCGGCTCCGCCCGCGTTTAGATGACCAAAAACCAAATACTTAGGCTTTACTTATTAGTTATACTCTTACAATGAAGTTTGTGTATTTTTTCTCCGAAATGAGATATGTTCCCGTGGTAAAAAGTATCCTATATGTTGACCAGGATAACCAGCTATCATCATACCAAATTTCATCAAAATCTGTCCAGTGGTTTTCTCGTGATGCGGTAACAGACAGACAGACAGACAAAAATTCTAAAAACTATAGATTCGGATTCTGTATCGATAATAATGTCTATTTCAATTAGATTTTCCAAAAAATATTTAATGTACAGATTCGACTTTGTTACAATTTTATTATATGTATAGATTGCCAATATTTATAGCTGTGTCAAGCTTTGTTAAAAAGGACAGCTGATTTCATGTACATTTTTAGGGTTCCGTACCCGAAGGGCGCCAACGGAACCCTATTACTGAGCCTCCGCTGCCCATGCGTCCGCCCGTCCGTCTGTCAGAGGACTGTATCTCATGAACCATAATAGATAAGAGAGTTGAAATTTTCACAAAGTACGTTTTTCTATTGCAGCTCTAACAACAAATAATAAAAATAAATAAAAATGAAAAAATAAACATACTAGAAACATTTTTTTAATTTTCGTCATCGATCATCGATGTTATTATACTACATAGCGCCAAAGTCATATTAATAAAAAGTACATTTACGATGGTACGGAACTCTTCGTGTGCGATTTCGACTTGCACTTGACCGATTTATAATTATTATATTTCTTACCAACTTTAATGTAATTTAGAGAAAACAAAAATAGATATCGCACCTGCCGATCGCTAAGCCGTAAAGACACTGCCAGCATCCTCCTCTCATCGGGGCTTAAATATTTGCTGGCACGGAAACGACGCTCTAAAGCGCTGGTTTGGGCTGCACTAAACCGCACTTGACCGCCCTTCCGTCGAATACCAACACCCCACCACGGGTTACAGCAAGAGGGCGCTGGAAAAACAATTTAATACTAATCAGTGGAAATCTAATAATAATACATTAACTCTACCAGCATAATAATATACGTATAATATCTAATGTCCGTGATCAGTGCCGGATTTAACATTAGCGCCGCCCTGGGCATAGTAAAAAATGCCGACCTATTATCGAAATTTTGAATAAAATCTAGAAAGTTTATTTTTTTTTATTATTTTTTTCAAAAATGCAAAGAAATAATTTATATAATATGATATCAATTTTTATGAAAAAATCATTTTTTTTTATTTTTTTTTGATAACGCAAAAAAAAATATTTTCCCATCCTCCGAATTTGTCGTTGTCTGAAGTTGCCGCCCTAAAAATTTGCCGCCCTGGGCACTAGCCCCGAGAGCCTAGTGTAAATCCAGCGCTGTCCGTGATACATACACAAAACACAAAAAAAAAAAATTCTATCGTAGATTCTTAGTTGCCTGTCACTATGCCTAGCGGTCAAACCCATAATGCCTAGCGATCATACAGATACAAAGTATATGAAGTGTAATTTTTATACAAGAAAATATGTAGTGTGACTTATGAGTATCTCTCACTCATATTTTTTAACATTTTATCTGTGCAGTGTACTTTAAACTGGTGGCGAGATTGAACAACTTAGGTTATTTAAACGCGAGCAGAACCGCAAGAAATAATTTAGTTTAATTAATTTGATAAAATGTATTTTTTTGGGGTCAAGAGTTTGTAAAAATTCAGATTAATTTATTGCATACTAGGCTAAATACATACAAATATATGTATGTACCTACATAAACATACGTTCAAAAAGTCTTTAAATGCTGTCTATCTTTTTTTATATAAAACTGGTGTATGTCCGTGGTTTCGCGCGCCTAGTTTAATTATGCATTACTAAATCTTCAAAAATTACAATCCATGTACTACTCTGATGTATAAACTATATCACTGCAAAGTTTCATCAAAATCCCTTCAGTAGTTTCTGGGTGAAAGAGAAACAAACATACATCCATTCTCACAAACTTTCGCATTTATAAATTTGTAAGGATCTAAAAGAAGAGAATGTTAAAAAAATATTGATATTTTTTTTCCTATCATTACATAACACCATCTAAAATTAATTGCTATAATGTAGTCGAAAACATTCTTATCACAATCATTGTAAATATTATGGTCCAGGAGCCAGGTAAAAATTTGGTCAATTATTTCCTCTCAAGGGATAATTAGTGGAATGCACCAGAGAGTTGTATCATAAAGCTTTGTGAACGTCAGCTGTGTATCCGTGGGTGGGATGAGCGGTGGTAGCCTCCCACGCACGGAAAAAATAAAATAAACGCAATGATTTCCTCATAACTGAAAATTTATCTGATGGTAGCTTATATGCAAATATGGATAAATATATATGTATGTCAGCTGGCTGTATCTCGGAGGAAAAACCATCAGCTGATACTTTAAAAGTCATAACGCAGCGTCTATCGCCGAAATATTCTGTTAGCAACAATTTAATAAATCATATAAAAAGAAATGATAGATTTTTTTTTTCGTGCGCGGGAGGCTAATGCCGCTCATTCCACCCACGGAACCGCACGTTCACGGAGCTTTATGATACAACTCTCTGTTGCATTTCACTAATTATCGCTTTAGAGGAACTTGGTTATGTAAATCTGTCACCGGCTCCCGGACTATTAGATTGTCCTAATTGTAAAATATGATAACTATCGATATATGATTGATGATACAATCCAGTGATAACGGAACATTATGTTTTTATTACTTTATTATCAATAAGATACTTTTAATTTCTTAATAACATGCAAGTATTGAAAAGTACGATTGTTGAAGTGTGCTTTATTACCCTTCTATACATATAATAAAATTCTAACTAAGTCGAATCTGTACATTAAATATTTTTTGGGAAATCTTATTGAAATATTCATTATTATCGATACAGAGGCCAAATCTATAGCTTTTAGAATTTTTGTCTGTCTGTCTGTCTGTTACCGTATCACGGAAAAACCACTAGAGGGATTTTGATGAAATATGGTATGAAGATAGCTGGTTATCCGAGTCAACATATAGGATACTTTTTACCGCGGAAAAATATCTCATTTCTGAGAAAAAACATTAAAAACTGCAATGTAAGAGTATACTAATATGTAAAACCTAAGAATTTGGTTTTTGGTCATTTGAACGCGGGCGTAACTGCGGGCAATGCTAGTCCTTACATAAAAAGCTTATTTGAGAGAAATTCCATTCAAATCATATATTAATCATACTTCTTCCTTGGTAAATACTATAAAGGTATAACGTCAAAAGTGAGATGTTGTAGTGTAAAAGTCTTTTATTTTAATTCATTTATTTTGCAGTAGAACTTTTAAAAGCTGTCTAAAAAGCTCTATTTAATTCAATGCTCAAATGTAAGATTTTGTTGTATTATTATGGACATATGTATGTACGTGTTTATAGTTGTATATTATGTATAGATCTTTAACTACCTCAGTGGTGTTGTGGCTAGCATATACGGCTGCACACTTGGAGGTCCTGGGTTCGAGCCCCGGGTCGGGCCAAGTTTAGTTATTGAGTCTTTCTGTATAGAAAGTGTTTAACCCCCGTGCCTCGGAGAGCACGTAAAGCCGTCGGTCCTGCACCTTAACTTTCACCGGTCGTGTCGAACAGTCGTCCCACCGGAGTATGAGAGTGACAGGAACACAGAGTGCACGTTATGTCTGCGCGTACACTTGAGCACTATATCTCCTGCGCAGTTGGCTAGTCTCAATGAGATTGGCCGCCGTAGCCGGAATCGGCTAGGAGAACATCATCATCATCATAGATCTTTAGTGTGTTACATATATATTTATATGTTAATTTTTTAATCGTTTTTCTGCCTTTTCATTTTATGTCCTGTTACTTAAATCTATATCCTACATACATGGTTTAACTGGATGAGATCTCTTTAGAAATACCACCACCTCCACGTCATACATCCACCTCTGTCTACATCCCATTCAATGCATTTTCTTGTTTGATTTTTAGTGCAATAAAAAATATATACATAGAACGATTTATTTGCACTAATTCACATGAAACTGATAAGCGGAGTTCGTAGAGACACATTTTTGTTTTGTTTTAGGTATTTAATCTTATAGGTACTTATTAATTTGAATTAATAATTGCTAATATTACCACAGATGACATAATACTATTCTATTACATAAAGATTACTTTCGATGGTTGACATTATTTCATTATCTTAATGATGTTTTAAATAAAACTATCTAAGGTCTAAAACCTTAGTCTCTTTCGTGGCCATGATTGCTATAAAGTATTCGAAACGTCGAGAATCAAAAATCCAAATAAATCCGCAAAAAAAACCCGAAAAGATAGTTTTATTTAAAATTTCAATGTTTTTCGCGCCTATCTTTGTATGTTTGTAATATTCTCTATTCCCTCATATCTTCCAAACCACTCGATGGATTTCATTTCTTTAATTAAGATATCATTAGATTCGTCTCATTAGTCCAAGTATTCTTAGATAGGTGACATAAAAAAAATATGGGGGCTGCTAGATTTTATAATGTGAAAAAGAAAAAAATGAATATCGACGTACTATGTCAAGTTGTGTATCGTTGAATAGGTATGTAAATATCATTTTTAGGTTTCTTTCAACATTTTTCATTTTAAATATTATAAGTTTAGGATATATAATGATTTAAAGTTGGTTAACAACCATTCTCGCTAATTTTCCTACTTAAAAAGCTTTAAATAAATAAATAGATTATAAAAAAAAACCGACTGCATAAAAGCTATCTAAAGAGATGAAAACAAGTTCACGAAAGAATATAGTATTATGCAGTCGAAGACATACATACGAATATGTACATCTCGTGGCAAGGATGAAACGTGTATGTCTCCGACTACATAATACTATAATATTCCTTCGTGAACTTATTTTCATCTTTTTAGTTAGCTTTTATGCAGTCGGGTTTTTTTATTTATTATAATATATTTTTTTTATTTACAGCTTTTTAGTTTTTGCCAATTTGACATTTGAAGTAAAATAAATAAACATGGTTTTAATTATTATTATTTTAAGTAATACAGAGATGTTACACCTTTTTGAAATCCTTGTTATGAGCCCTTTAATTTGATACCCATATTGCAAAAAAAGAAGATAAAAAAAAATCACTTTAAACAATGAAACCTAGCAGTAGAGAATATGGGGGATATTTAATTTTTTTATGTCACCTATCTATGAACGCTTGGACTAATGAGACGAATCTAACGATACCTTAATTAGAGAAATCCATCGAGTGTTTTGGAAGATATGACGGAATAAACAATATTACAAACATACAAAGATAAGCGCGAAAAACATAACCCTTTTCTTGCAGTCGGGTAAAAATACTGTTCATGAACAACGCAATATAATAGTTTTATTATTAACTAACATATCAATTTGTCAAATTTCCATTTTAAAATTATTGTGATTATTTATCGTAATCCACATTAATATTATCTATCTTATAACCGCTTTAAACTACTAGATTTGGGCGATTACTGCAAAATCTATGGACTAAATTTGTTATCAGAATAAAGGTAAATAACCTAAAATACTTATAACTTGTAATACAAGATAAAATATGTTTAGTTCAAATGATCCCATTAATCCCATATATATTTCAAATTTTTCTATTGGCTAAATTACATTGTAAAATAGCATTTGTACACTAATATTATAAAGAGGTAATTTTTTTAATTTTGTATGTAGCGGGTGATCTCTAAAAATAACGATTCGATTCAGAAAATTCTATCACTAATAGAAAGCTATACATACCGCCGAGTGTTAAAGGCTATTTTTTATTCCGATAAATATGTTTTTAGTGTCAGAAATCATAATAATTTTAATTGAAGTCGGAAATAGAACAATTAAAATGTACAGAAATTGGAGCATAGACATAAAATATGTCCTTATCCTTTAATACTTTGTCCTGTGACCGTTTTTGCTGTAAAGCATTCAAAATGTTAGGAAAGGCGTTTACGCATACCACCTGTATACATATAAGTGGTTAAGTAGGACTCAATGGCTGACTCAACTAGCAAGGCCAGTACTATTCATTTAAACCCAACAGAACCTCTTAATAGGGAGTCGCAGGATCGCTTACGCACTAAATCACGATGCCCCGACAGCAGGCCTGCCGAAGCAGAGCACAAAACCAAGAGGTTGCTCTCACGGTCCACTCTGCTCTTAGAGAGTACCAGGAGTAACCCGCATGGAACACAGCCCATCGAAGTGGACCACCTTCCAGTGTCTCTTGGCCTTGCACTTCTCTGGATCACCGGATGCTAATGAGACCCTCCACTACAAGGTAAACGCACATCGGGAGGGAATGTGCGGGGACACCTACATCGTCGTGGTTAAGAGCTGATTTTTTTTATGATTATTATATGGGACTGCCCATGGCATAGTATAATATTTTTATTAAAAAAATTAATATATAAGAACGTTTTAGATTAGGCCAATATAATAATAGCAAAAAAAATGTACAACCGAATTGATTATTTCCTTTTTTTAGTAAATTTTAAACGTACAAGAAGTTCTGGTGAATATTTCTTTTATTTTTTATGTTATATCTGTATGTAACTTCTTTGCGGTACAACGAATGAACGGATTTGATTTGAAATCAGACATAACGGAGATAGACTTGGATAAACACAATTTTTTTTGACCTACCTTCTTCCAGTTTAGATGTAGTGATAATGAAATTTTGCCATGTTTTAAATTTAGACCTATATTTGTTTGAAAAAAATCTTATCGATCGTAATTTTACTGTTCAGCGACGCGCAAGAACGCACAGAGTCAGACGAAACGTTTGAAAAATTTACAAAAAAAAATTGACCCTGAAAATGTGTCTAGATTTTTCTACTTATAATATGTCTATTCCATATGTTTTAGATTCCTTTCTAAGACCCTAGTTTTGGTAAATCCTACACACCATTCTACTGCAGATTTTATATTTTTGAAGAAAAAGAAACTTGAAGATTTGCCTCTGCTCCCTAAAAGAACTACATAATACAAATTTTTTTATTAAAACCCTTTCAGAGGGGACAAAAGTAAATAAAAATTTGTGTTATAACCCCGACTTCTATTTTTTTTTTCAACATTCATTTATATAATTTTATCAAACAGCATCGATTTTCAAAGATTTTAAAAAGGTGGAGGTGTTACGTTACTCGTATACTTCCGCCGTTTGTGAACCGATGCTCATGATTACTTTTTGCTAAAAAGTTTATGTATGCTTTACAGGTCGCCTGATAAAAAAAACATCCATAAGGGTACTTTTTTCATTAATAAAGAAATATTTATAGTGCTCAGCTATAGCACCATTGTTATTTACTATTAGCAATTAGCATTGTCCGCGGCTCGATGATGTTCAGATGACCAAAACCCAAATTCTTAGGTATTACCACAGATCATATAATACTATACATATTAGTACACTCTTACATTGCAGTTTTTGTATTTTTTTCTCAGAAATAAGATATTTTCCCGTGGTAAAAAGTATCCTATATATTGACCCGGATAACCAGGTATCATCATACCAAATTTCATCAAAATCTGTCCAGTGGTTTTTTTGTGGTGCGATAACAGACAGACAGACAGACAAAAATTCTAAAAACTATAGGTTCGGACTCTGTATCGATAATAATGTCTATTTCAATTAGATTTTGAAAAAATATTTAATGTATAGATTCGACTTAGTTACAATTTTATTATATGTATAGATTTTGGTTTTAGTTATCAACAAATTGTTGCTAGTATAACCAAGCATGCGTTTTCCGATGAGTCCTTTATTTTTTGCGCCCACTAACTGCGGGCAAGGCAGTGGTAGCCCAGTGATAACACGCTCGCTTGGGACACCGAGTAAAGCGGGTTCAAATCCCGGGTCTCGCACCTCTGATATTTTCATGTGCGAATCATTTCTAACATGATTACCGCTTGCCTTACGGTGAAGGAAAACATCGTGAGGAAACCTGCATGTCTGAGAGAACCTAGCAAGTTTTCGAAAGACATGTGAAGTCCGCCAACCCGCACTTGGCCGGCGTGGTGGACTATGGCCTGATCCCCCTTGTACTGAAGGGAGGCCCGTGCCCAGCAGTGGGACATTAAAAAGGGCTGAATACAACTGCGGGTACAAACTGTACCGTACAATCAAGGATAATTTATAACAATTAAACATTAGGCATACATATTACTATGATGGTTTTTTAACTGATAAAAAAAAAATTGGTTGTTTTTTAACTGATTTAAAAAAATTTGGTTGTTTTTATGTATCTCAATAGTCAATACTATCTTGCTAATTATAAACCAATTTTTGATTCTCGTTTACTGAATAAGGGACAAAATAAATCCACTAAAAGCATGGAACAATACGTTTTAAGTCGGTTTAGTGTTTTATGTAAAAAAGTCATTACATGTAACTTTGTACTTAATCAATAATCTATATATTGGCTTTATCTTATCTCGCAGCTAGATTTCTTTTAGTTGGTGATATTTCGTGTACTTGTTTGAATTATTGATTTTATCTTAACATTTTAAGTTGTAATTGTTTTGTTACTAATTCGATATTCTTGTAATGTGCTTTTGTAATTACAATTTTTAATGTTTTTTTCTTTTAAATTGTAGAAAGATAGTGTTAATGATTTCCAGAGAGTTGTTATCTGTTTACTAAAAAAAATATACAAGTCTAAAACATAAAATGACATATACCTGTCATAGTATATATGAAATATACATAAGGGACATTCCACGCCAAATCGGACGGTTTCAAAAATTTTTTTTTTGATTACCTTAATATTTTGGTATTATTGGTACCTCTCAAAAGAAGTTTGGTTCTTGGTAAATTTTGTGATTTTTTTGATCAGTGGTTCAAAAATATCGAATTTTAGATTTTTTTTTCTTTTTTAAAATTCGAAAAAAAATTGTAATTATGGAAGGCTCACTATCGGACTGGGCTTAAAAGTTGAATGATGGGTAGAAGTTAAAAATAGAAAATTTTCAAAAAATTCAAAAGTTTCGATTAAAACCATTTTAATTTTTTTTATATTTTTTTGTAAAAGTCATCCAAAAGCAAAAAATTCGAAAAAAATGAATTTCGACCATTATTAAGAAAGTTATGAGCAAACAACCAAAAAAAGAGCAGTTTTGAACCAGTGATCAAAAAAATCTCAAAATTTACCAGGAAGACTCTTTTGAGGTGTACTAAAAATACCAAAATATTAATGAAATCAAAAACATTTTTTTTGAAACTGTGTGATTTGACGTGGAATGCCCCATATGTATATAAAAATATCAAAAAGGAAACGCAAATGAATCCTACGTGTAATATATTTTAGAAATCTAATTAATAAAAGTAATGACTGAAATAAATAAAACAAATATCGACTTAAAAATTTATAGTGCTACTAGCATTGCCCGCAGCTCCGCCCGCGTTCAGATGACCAAAAATCATATTCTTAGGTTCTACATATTAGTATACTCTTACAATGCGGTTTTTGTATTTTTTCAGAAATGAGATATTTTCCCGCGCTAAAAAGTATCCTATATGTTGACCCGGATAACCAGCTATCATCATACCAAATTTCATCAAAATCTGTCTAGTGGTTTTCTCGTGATGCGGTAACAGACAGACAAACAGACAAAATTCTAAAAACTATAGATACGGACTCTATCGATAATAATGTCTATTTCAATAAGATTTTCCAAAAAATATTTAATGTACATATTCCACTTAGTTACAATCTATACATATAATAAAATTGTAACTAAGCCGAATCTGTACATTAAATATTTTTTGGAAAATCTTATTGCAATAGACATTATTATCGAAACAGAGGCCGAATCTATAGTTTTTAGAATTATTGTCTGTCTGTCTGTTACCGCATCACAGAAAAACCACTGGAGGGATTTTGATGAAATTTAGTATGAAGATAGCTGGTTATCCGGGTCAACATATAGAATACTTTTTACCGCGGGAAAATATCTCATTTCTGAGAAAAAATACGAAAACTGCAATGTAAGAGTATACTAATATGTAAAACTTAAGAATTAGGTTTTTGGTCGTCTGAACGCGGGCGGAGCCGCGGGCAGTGCTAGTTTTATTATATGTATAGATATCAACAAATTGCCTTCAAATTGTTTGACATTACGACCATACAATAATTCACTATTCAGGAAGTCGTGATAGTAAATTAATTGATTTTAATTTTTGTCGATTATCGTGTTTCTATCGTAAACAGACACTGTTTTTTATTTGCACTGTCGATAACGATAACACAGTATGGCCGAAGTTATCGGGATTATCTATCGATTAATTTACTTTTAAATTCGTTAAGCCAATATTAATTTAGTCAACGCGGAAATTTGCTTAGAATTATTTTCGGAAAAATATATATTTGATTATCATTTTTTCAATTTGGTTCAATATAAAATTTTTATAATTTTTCAACAAAGTTTCTTTAAATAAAAATAGCATATTGAAAAATTTGTAATAAGGACAGACGAAATGTTTTAATATAGATCAGGTAAATTTTCGTTAATTTTTGAAAATTTAATCAAATAGCGGAAGAACACCAGTGGGATATGTAAAGAATTGATGATTATAATATGGAATAAACATTTTTAATCCCTTAAAGACAGCGGACACGCCGACGTTACAGTTAACAATAGATTTCTCAGAAGTTTAATTAATTTCTTAGAAATTTACCTGGAGATGTTAACATGATTAATAATGAAAAATATACTAAATGAAACTATCTTATTCTAATAATATTATCTTCATGATTTGTTTAAGACTAGCCTTGCCCGCGGCTCCGTCCGCGTTCAGATGACCAAAAACCAAATTCTTTGGTTTTACATATTAGTATACTCTTAAATTGCAGTTTATGTATTTTTTCTCAGAAATGAGATGTTTTCCCGCGGTAAAAAGTATCCTATATGTTGACCCGGATAATCAGCTATCACCATACCCAATTTCATGAAAATCCCTCCAGTGGTTTTTCTGTGATTTGGTAACAGACAGACAGACAAAAATTCTAAAAACTATAGATTCGGCCCCTGTATCGATAATAATGTTTATTTCAGTAAGATTTTCCAAAAAATATTTAATGTACAGATTCGGCTTAGTTACAATTTTATTACATGTATAGATAGATTTATATTCCACCTACCTCTGTCAAATCCGTACGGCTGTCGCAAGCTATAAGACGTCGGCATAAATCTATTAACAGCGAGTTGATTCCTCAGAATTTGGTCTGATTTTAGCATGGGGTCGCTGTAAAAACTGACATGTCTTGCGTCCATGGGGTAGCCCTTCACCTTGTACGGCCATGGGACATTTGCTTTAATCGGTGTGGGATATAATGGATACGTATTCCGTCTTTGCTCTAAATTTGCCTTCATCCTAGTTAACTCCAGTTCTCTGTCCACTTCGGTTATAACATTAAATTTAGTCTCCAGGTCATTATATTTTACTGCAACCTTCTTTTCTTGGCTAACAGTTTGAGATTTTGACTTTAAAGAACTACTCGGTTTGTGGGTGTTTTTAGCATCACTCAATATGTCGTCTATAAGAAATGATGATTTCTGTCTACACGCGCACATTTCAACGGCTTAATTCACACTGCCCAAATTATCAATAATAAAGATAGAATCGCTGTAATTGATAGCTTGTTATTTAATGGACAAGCCTAATCTGTTTTCCTGATAGGCGATTTCAGGTATATAGCGTTTGTTATATTTGCAATTGCGATTGTGGACTCTATTGTGAGGTGTTATAGGGCTTAGTGTGAACAGACACGTATAAATGAGTGAAATTAAGTTATTTTCAGTATATTTTGTTTAGGCTTTTAGGTCGTATTGACAGCAAAAGATTAGGTCGTTAGGCGCTAGAGTGGTGTGATACACGCATAACACTCGGATTACTGAAAGCTGTCACTTGTATCACTTGCGAGGCACTGGTCATTTTATCTATGTACTAGCATTGCCCGCGGCTCCGCCCACGTTCAAATGACCAAAAACCAAATTCTTAGTTTTAAATATTAGTATACTCTTACAATGCAGTTTTTGTATTTTTTCTCAGAAATGAGATATTTTGCTGCGGTAAAAAGTATCCTATATGTTGACCCGGATAACCAGCTATCATTATACCAAATTTCATCAGAATCTGTCCAGTGGTTTTCTCGTGATGCGGTAACAGATAGACAGGCAGACAGACAAAAATTCTAAAAACTATAGATTTGGACTCTGTTTCGATAATAACGTCTATTTGAATTAGATTTTCCAAAAAATATTGAATGTACAGATTCGACTTAGTTACAATTTTATTATATGTATAGATTATGAAAAGTGACAAGCTGTGTGTAAATAGATTGTTTTATTTACTTGTGTTTGAGAGCTTTAGATTACATAAAAGCTCTTCAATGACAATATTCTAATGTTTTTGCTGGCTTAATAAGCTTTTTAATGAATTTATTACCATTATCAGGTTTCACTCAGAGGCATTTCAAAAGCTACACGGGTTTTTCTCAAAGCTTAAAGAGTTAAGATTTGTTTAATACTTCTTTATACTATTTCTTATATGAACGAGAATAATTAACGTTTAAAAATTAAAAAAATATTGTACGTATGTATGTCCTTTTGTGAGATCGTTCTATTTATTACAAATTATTATATAATTTTGTACCCAAATTGCACGCTTATAAGCCACAGAATAAAGAACATTAAACATAATTTTGTGGGTAGATTGTTTGAGACATCTAAAACCTTAGTCTCTCCCGTCACCATGATTGCTGTAAAGTATTCGAAATGTCAGAATTAAAAAAAAAAACGAAAAGAGATTTTAAAAAGTTAAGATTTGTATTTTTGATACATACCTACTCGTATCTAATATATTTCAACGAGCAATTCTTGTATATTTATACCGACGATCTCGGAAACGGCTCTAACGATTTTGCTGAAATTTGGCACTAGGGGTTTTCGGGGGCGAAAAATCGATCTTGATTAGTTTTATGTCTGGGAAATCGCATGTTTTCGAGTTTTCATTCGGTTTTCTTCCGCATTACTCCACACAAAATATGGTTGCTAATTTTGCACCGTTCGGGCATAAATAGCATAAATCGTGGTCAAGCGGCTAAAGCGCACGATTGACTATCACGGGTGTCCGGGTTCGAATCCCGGTCGGATACAAACTTTTTACTTTAGTTTTTTTTTGTTTTCTGTTTTTGTATTTATTCAAGTTTTTAGTTTTGTTTTTTGATCTAAAAAATACGATATAACAAAAAAGAACTCCGAGCGAAGCTCGATCGCCCAGATACTATTTACATTAAGTTATTTAATATCTAGCTACTGTATGAATTTCAAACTAAGAAGGTTTTATCTAAAGAAATATTTATCTAAAAATTATATTATAATATTATCTTACATTAGAGTTAATATCTAAAGAATTTATTATTATTGACAATGCAAATCAATATAAACAACTGATTACTACCCGCGGCTTTGCTCGGGAGGTATGACCAGAGGTTATTATAAATAGCACATTCATGGATAGTATATAGTGTTATATCCTGCTAACAAGAAAGTTTATGAGGATAGATGGATGAATGTGTGCTACTCTTTCACGCATAAACAACTGGACCGATTTCGATGAAACTTTACAGTAATATAGCTTATACATATGAGTAATACATAAGCTATAAATTTTAAAGATATAGTAATTAGTAATATATTATTAAAGTACGCGTGCGGGGCCGCGGAACACCGCTAGTTAATAATCTATACATATAATAAAATTGTAACTAAGCCGAATCTATAGTTTTTAGAATTTTTGTCTGTCTGTTACCGCATCACAGAAAAACCACTGGAGGAATTTTGATGAATGGTGATAACTAGTTATCCGGGTCAACATATAGGATACTTTTTACCGCGGGAAAATATTTCATTTTTGAGAAAAAAATACAAAAACTGCAATGTAAGAGTATACTAATATGTAAAACCTAAGAATTTGGTTTTAGGTCATCTGAACGCGGGCGGAGCCGCGGGCAATGCTAGTAAATTATAATACTAAAGAAAATGCTTAACTTAATTCAAATGTACATTAAAAACATGCTTTACTTTAAATACATAAAAATTCAGAACCGCATACAAATTAAGTAGCTAATACGTAGGTATGTATAATAAGTTAGTCGTTGACAATGCATATAGACCAGGGTCGATAATTTTTGAAACAAAAAATATAACAATACACGTAAATTTTGAGGTTATGTGAAAAAAGTGTAAATACAAAACAAAAGTTGTAGATCTTTTTATTACCTACAACTTTTCCGTTTAACTTTTTTCTATAGGACTTATAGTTTTGCCGGAAATCGAGATAAACCGTTTTTTATCCTTAAAAACTCACCCCATTCCACTTCCCGACCTCAGATCGCCCGTAAATCATATTTTCTTTCATTTTTGTTACATTATAAATTATTATTTTTCACCTTTTACCATTTTCAAAGGTTTCAGCCCTGGTCTAATAGAGTAAATTATCGATTTACATCTGCGATATTATATGCAATAAAATTAATATAATAATAGTAGGGGAGCCCAAGAGGGGATTTTTACAGTTAGTCAAGCGCGGCAGATTAACATAAGCTTTCAAATCTTATCAAAATCAACATAAATTTTATATATTATTATAGCCGATTTTTGCCTCTTCGGCTTGTGCAAATCGGCAGATTATTGAATTGCACACTTTTCAGGATGTTATTAGCCCACCATATTTTAGACTGACAGTTTCAAGTATTTCTTACTTATTATTTTTTTTTTATATTTTGGTCGGCTGCCCTAGACGCGCGCCTATAGATGAGTGGAGATACTCAATAGAGTGCAAGATATCCCCGCTGATGTTAATCTGCCGCGCTTGAGTAACTGCGAAAAATCCCTCTTGGGCTCCCCCACTATAAATATATATTTCATTTTTTTCATAATAATATTAAGCTAATATCTAAAGTTATTTATATTCTGAATCAGACAATATAAAATTTGAAGAATTATATCCAAATATAACAAGTAAAAATTCAAATTGTTTTAATTCATATATTCAAATGTATTTATTTAAACATCACATTTAATGTAATGTAAGTTAAAATGATTATAAAATTTGAAATAAAACTACGAGTAGGTATCTTTTCGGATTATTTCGCTGATTAATTTTGATTTTTGGTTCGCGACGTTTCGAATGCTTTACAACAATCATGGTCACGGGAGAGACTGAGATTTTAGACGTCTCAACGGTATTATATACTTATTACAGACAGTGTCTACCCATAATTTTACTAAAATGAATTCAAAAAATTCAAAAATGGCACCAAAGCACCTAACAATATTTGTTGATTTTAATTCTAAGCGTTTTAAAAAAATTAATAAGTATGTATTATATAATATAGCAATATTATTTATTTAATTTTGGCTGTTATTATAATAAATATTACAATTTTATAACGTCAAGAACCAAAAATCAAAATAAATCCGCGAAATAATCCGAAAAGATAGTTTTATTTAAAATGTCAAATATTCGCGTAAATCTAAGAAAGTATCACATAGTATAAAACAAAGTCGCTTTTTTTGTCCCTATATCCCTATGTATGCTTAAATCTTTAAAACTACGCAACGTATTTTGATGCGGTTTTTTTAATAGATAGAGTGATTCAAGAGGAAGGTTTTAGTATATAATTTGTTAAGGTTTTGTATACATTGGCTAAAATATAACGATATTAGTTGGAGGTGTCGGAAAAAATAAGACGTCTGGGAGCTTTCAACGAAAACGCTGCCTAAACCCTTTGAGATATAACAAAATAATGTATGGTGGAATTGTGTATCTTATATAGGTCTACAGAAAAGTCCGCGATGGCATATGTCTATCTCTTAAGGATTATTTACTATATCCATTTTAATTTAAAACGTACGCTAGTTATGATTATAAAATTGTTGCGTTAAACGCAGTCTACGTTAAAACGCTTTAATGTATTGTATTCATACTCGCCGCGGGAACAGCAAAGTAGTTGTGAAATATCCTCTTGCCATCACTTGAATACGGTTTAACTGTAGATAGCTTATAAAAAGAGTTAAAAGATACTGTTAAAATAATATAGTTATAAAAATCTGTTATTATAAAAGTATAATAAATGAATCAAAAAAAGGCAGTGGTTGCCCAGTGGTAATGCGTTCTTTCGGGAAACCAAGTGAAACGGGTTCAAATCCCGGGTCTCGAATCTATGATAATTTCATGTGTGAATCATTTCCAACATGATTACCACTAGTCTTAACGGTGAAGGAAATCATCGTGAGGATCTGAGATGACGTAGTAAACTATCGAAATTAGAAAGACATGTGAAGTCCGCCAACCCGCGCTTGACCAGCGTGGTGGGCTATGACCTGATTCCCCTCGCACTGAAGGGAGGCATAACAGTAGCATTTAAAAGGGCTGAATACAACTGAATCAAGTTGTAGTAAGACGCAGTTCTTGTGCTAAAGGTTCAAAACTTATGCGAGTTACTTATTCATCTAAATCTGTTTAGTCATATAAGAAATAGCGTCAAACAACAGTTTTGAACTATTTTTTATCTATACATATAATAAGATTGTAACTAAGCCGAATCTGTACATTAATTATTTTTTGGAAAATCTTATTGAAATAGACTTTATTATCGATACAGAGGCCGAATCCATAATTTTTAGAATTTTTGTCTGTCTGCCTGTCTGTTACCGTATCATAGAAAAACCACTGGAGGGATTTTGATGAAATTTGGTATGGTGATAGCTGGTTATCCGGGTTAACATATAGGATACTTTCTACCGCGGTAAAATATCTCATTTCTGAGAATAAATACAAAAACTGCAATATAACAGTATACTAATATGTAAAACCTAAGAATTTGCTTTTCGGTCATCTGGACGCGGGCGGAGCCGCGGGCAATGCTAGTTGTTAAATATAAGTGGAAAATTTATTTTACGTATCAAAATATATTAGATTTCCGATGCGTCCGCTGGCACCGACTTCGAAAATATGTGATTAGATATCTATTCTAAATGAAAACCCCCGTTTAGTTATTTTTCACATTTTAGTGCCTGGAAGTCGGTTTTATTTATTTTTTTAAAGTTTTTATTCGCCATAATATATATAAAAAATATGTCTATATTATATATGCCTCTAAGATAACTGGCCTGTACACACAGTAGACTAGTATCTCTCAAACGGATTCCTCTCGAAAAACAAAAGGGTAGAATTCGCGAACCAGCCGTAATTAATGGCTGGAGTTTTTACCTTTTGTTGCGGAAGGGCGGCTAATTGTCTCTAATTAATTGGGGTTGCGTATTTTTAACCCCCTTTATTCTCTTTGTCTAAAACAGGCAAGAGCAAGTATTCTATACTAATAATATGTTATAGCGATATATGCTGTCTTGCTTTGGTTTAAGGATTATTTTCGGTTACACTAATTTTGTTGACGTTTCGATTGAACGGTTCCGTTCTAACGAGGTACTAAATTGTATGTATATAGTGTGTTTAGTCAATTTATGATTTAGAAAGCCTTTATCGTTTTGTTTGAATGTTTGAGTTTTATTGATAACTCATTGTGGATGGCCGTTTGAATGCAAAAGCTCGAAATCAAATTAAATACTTATTAAAAATGATGACTGATGCAAAGTAATAGAATATTTGACTCATTACGTACAACACTAGTTAAATAAGTTTTGCAATAAAACAATAGCTATTTAAGTTAAGTAAAGCATAGATTAAAAATGAATTATATTATTCAAATTCTAGACGAACAGCTAGTGCTGCCCACTAGAGCGTAGAGACACCTTATATATTATTTATTACAATAATAATAAGCTTTTTCATAGTTTTAAGTAATAAATGTTATGATACTTAGTTTGACTGATGTAAGAAAATATTTCTATACGTGTTTAAGTTTTTGTCTAAAATTCAACGCGTTTTATGTTATTTTTATTTTCTAACAATTTTAGAATATGTATTGATTTTCTATATCACATTTTACCATTGATATTACGGAAAAATGTAAATACAAGCGTTCGCCCAGGGCGGGAATCGAACGAGTGAATTACGACATGTACGTAGGTTCTAGCGTATTTGCATTAGGACAGACAATAGATGGCTTTCTACTGCTAATCAATTAAGTGCCTCAAAAGATCAATTATATAACTACTTTATGGTCAACTCCAAAAATATATCACTACTAGCGATCTAAAATTAATATCTAAAAACACTAATAGAGATCTATTAGTTCCCACGGGAACCGTTCATTTTTCCGGGATGAAAAGTAACCTGTTGTTTGATATCAGAATGTTAAATTTTACTAAATTAGGTACATAAGTTGTTGTGTACTAAGCTGTATAAGATACTATAGTTTTTTAACTATCCCACCTATTTAATTTCCAGGGATTAAAAGTATTTAAGATGTTGCCCGGGAATATAAGGTACCACCATGAAAAATTTCATTTAAATCGGTCCAATAGATTCGGAGATTAGCCCTTACAAACAGACAAACAGACAGAGACACAAAAAAAATGAAAAAAATCCGGATTTTTCTATTTGTATTCTTACATCCCCCTGACTCGGTTTTTAGCATTTTTTTCGACCTCTACAGTTTTATTATAGTATAGATTAAAAAAACGTTTGTTCTATCGTTTTGACATAAATTACAAAATATTACGTTAATTTTTTATGCTATTTACCATTCTATTTAATTTTAGATTACTATTTGATTGTTTTTATTTATTTGAGCAATAAAAATATAAGTTGCTGGGCGAGTAACATAATATATTAGTTTATTAATACAGAAGCAGCAATGTAGAGCGAGCAATGAAATGTAACAATTGAGTTACAAAGCGCTGAATTGCGGGTGAGTTGTTATAATGGGCGATTACTTAAGAGCCGGCTGACAGCCCTGAGGGATTATAGAGCTTACTGTAAGGTGTATCGATATCGATAGGTTGTATCGAAATATTTATAGTAGAATATGTTACACACTAGTAAGTAATGCTTAAAAAATGTATTTTAAAGATTTTTCATTTACGTGTTGTACCAAATTCGGTACCAAAACATTATAATTCGTATTAAAACGTCACCATTTTAATATACTTAAAGAAAAGTGTGTTATGATAAATAAGCAATTCACAGCTGCATCGTTTTTTTGAAATTTCCAAGCTCCAGACTTGTAATAAAATATTAGCCATATCGATAAAATTTATCTCTTTTGGACTATATTTCTAACTGTAATCATTTAACCGCATATTGTAATCTATTGTTGTACATATTATATTTTACGGGCCCCAAACATTAGGTAATATATATATATATATTAGAAACGTAGCGTAATTTTTTTTATAGCTTATAGCATTATAATTTACATAAAATATATTTTAGTTATCAACAAATAAATTTTCGTTATATAAAAAACTGTTGCTATGTTCACGCTTTAATTAGCTATTAATAAAATCTATGCGTATTATCATTTCTTTTAATGACGCTTGTTGGTAAAATCCCAGATTGCGAAATATTTAATCTTAAATATTTTTAAATATATCGTAATGACTCATTTAACAATCATAATACCATCGTCTTAAGATATAATCGTGTTTTTATCAAATAGAATTTAAATACAGATGTCACGTTTGGCTCAGTGTGTAGTAACCCTACTTGCTATGCCAGCGGTTGCGGGTTCGAATCCCGCTGGGGGCATTCATTTGTGTGATGAGCACGAATGTTTGTACTCCAGTCATGGGTGTTTATATTTATTATATGTATGTATTTAAAGTTAAATATGTGTAGTGTATCAACTATCTGGTATCCATAACACAAGCCTCGTAGCTTACCATGGAACTAGATGGTGCTGTGTGTTAATATCCCAACATATTTATTTATTTATGTCGAAACAACACTTGCCCCATCACTATAGCTATCTTACAAAGCATTGTATTGATTTTAAGTCTATTTTTAAGCCCACCTGGGTTGCACAAACGGCTCAGTTCAGATGTCACCAAACATCACAAGTGTCTCTACATTGTAGAGCCATATAACTTTCCTGGGTTATATTAGTATTGGAAAAATATGATATAATAAGTATTTGCCGGTAAATGTAAAATATTCTCTATTTTAATAGTTGTTGAGTCTAATTTTGTTTATTCGTGACATAGTTGAGTTGATATATCGTAAAGCAATGAACGATTCTTTCAAGCACGTGTATTGTATAATACCAAATGATTTGTTTATTGTTTTATTGATATCTTGTGCGATTGTTTTGAACTTTTGTTAGAATAAAACTTTCCATTGAATACCGTCTCCAATTTATTTCAATATAAAAAATATGATATTCAACTTTTAATAAAGAAATATGAAAAACTTATTCATATTCAAAATCTTTTATTCAGTATTGGTATACAGAAATATAGATATACGAAATACACTAAACTTATAGTAACCATCTCATGGACCAGTACCAGTTCCTTTCAGGATTTATTTAGGTATTTTATTTTGAATCGCCGGTAGATATGAGAAATAGTGAGTATTGACATATAACATATATTTTGTAAACAAAAACAAATTTGTCGATAAAATATTATTGTTTTTGTTGCAAGATTGAACGATAAAATGACTCTTTACATGCTTCTTCGCTTTTGGTCAGATTCTGGAAGTGGTCATTTGAGCGATATAATTTTTTCTACTTAATTTCATCAATTTTACATCTTCAAATAAACATTTCATGAAAACAGATCTCATTTTTTTCATTTGTTACAAAATGGTTGCAACTGACAATATAACATTACTTTTACACAGCCCTGTATTTAAAATATGAACAATGAGATAAAAAAATATTAGGTTTGTCAAAGAAATCGAATAATTTTTTTTTTTATAATCACAATTCGTTTACTGATTGTGAAAGTGTTTAATTTTAATCTTCCAATCTAGTTATTTTTAATGAAATCAAGGATTTTTTTTATAAATACACCAATTATATAAATTATTATGATTAAAGCTGTAAGTCTGATAAAATTATTTTTAACTAAATATAAGGATGTGCGTATCATTAAGAACTTTCTCCCTTATGTAAATAGAAATAAAGCTTAAAATTTAATAGCTGTTCATCATATCTATTTATGCAGAGATAACACTTACTGATATTTCATTTCTATTTACATACAATTTAGTATGTAAAAATAGTTTATTCTTCATTTTTATTTCTTTTCTTTATAAAGTTTCATATAAATATTCTACGAGAATCGAACCCGTTCACCAACACAGTACCAGTGTTTTTTCAAATAAGTTATATGCTTAGAATAAGCGTTATTATTCTAAGGTTATATGTATATGTACATATGTGCAAATGTGTAGGTCGTAAATCTATACATATAATAAAATTGTAACTAAGCCGAATCAGTATATTAAATATTTTTTGGAAAATCTTATTGAAATAGACATTATTATCGATACAAATGCCGAATCTATAGTTTTTAGAATTTTTGTCTGTCTGTTACCGCATCACGGAAAAACCACTGGAAGGATTTTGATGAAATTTGGTATAGTGATAGCTGGTTATCCGGGTCAACATATAGGATACTTATAACCGCGGGAAAATATCTCATATCTGAGAAAAAATACAAAAACTGCAAAGTAAGAGTATACGAATATGTAAAACCTAAGGGTTTGGGTTTTGGTCATATGAACGCGGGCGGAGCTGCGGGCAATGCTAGTATTACCTATATTTTTATTACATTATGGGAAGAAATTTCTCCCTCGAAGTCCTCTAAATACATCATAATAACTATTGCACTAAAACGCCCTTTCCATCCTAAATCAATGCATTTAAGTATGGATAATCATAAAACAATAATAAACGCTTAATATCTTGGCGACCTTATTATGGCCAGGGGTAAGTGGGTTGAGGGCTGAGTAACTAAACAATTTCTGATTTTATTTCTACCCATAAACGTGAGCGGTTTTGGGAAAAAAATAAATATTTTCATTGATGGGTTCCTTTGACTTTGTATATACTATCATAATATGTACTTTACTATTAGTTATTGAGTCTTTCTGTATAGTAAGTCTCAGTAACAGCCCGGAGTTGGGAAGTTGGCGGTGTTTCACCCCCGTGCCTCGGAGAGCACGTAAAGCCGTCGGTCCTGCGCCTTAACTCTCACTGGTCGTGTCGAGTGGTCGTCCCACCGGAGTATGAGAGTGACAGGAATAGAGAGTGCACGTTGTGTCTGCGCGTACACTTGAGCACTATAATATCTCCTGCGCAGTTGGATAGTCTCAATGAGATTGGCCGCCATTGCCGGAATCGGTCAGGAGAACATCATCATCATAATACAGACGCTTTAATTAAATGAAGTTCCTTTAAAAATGCTTTTAGAGAATGTAGAGTTCAATTCACCTTTGTATCTAGCTGAAAGGAATTTTACGTTCATTGAATACGGAAGTAAAGATGAAGAGAAAATCAAATTACTTCTAGAAACAGTTTTTCCGTTATAATAATCAAATATTGACTTAATGTAATAAAACCATTTTGTTTTATTTATTATTAGCATTGCCCGCGGCTCCGCTCGCGTTCAGATGGCCAAAAACCAAATTCTTAGGTTTTACATAGTAGTACTCTTACATTGTAGTTTTTGTAATTTTTCTCATAAAAGAGATATATTCCCGTGGTAGAAAGTATCCTATATGTTGACCCGGATAACCAGCTATCATCATACCAAATTTCATTAAAATCTGTCCAGTGGTTTTCTCGTGATGCGGTAACAGACAGACAGAGAGACAGGCAAAAATTCTAAAAACTGTAGATTCGGACTCTGTATCGATAATAATGTCTATTTCAATTAGATTTTCCAAAAATATTTAATGTACAGATTCAGCTTAGTTACAATTTTATTATATGTATAGATTAAAATGTTAGTTAAAAGTTTAAAATTGTTGTAGTAAGGATTTTCTTGTGTTATATCGAACCCAAGCTATGAGGGTCGCACTAATTTTTATAGCCCGCTAGGCCGCTACCTGCATTCTTCATAAATGACAAGATTTACTACCAATTAAGTGTAATGACGGGCGTTTGAGTTTTTTGTGACACTCTGAGCTTTGAGTTCGGCTCTAAATGATGACTGAACCAAAAAAGTCGAGTTATTTAAGAGAGCTGTCAATATGAGATACTTGTCAGTTTGGGCCAAAGAATATTTAATAATATTTTTTGGAAAATCTTATTGAAATAGACATTATTATCGATACAGAGGCCGAATCTATAGTTTTTAGAATTTTAGTCTCTCTGTCTGTTACCGCATCACGGAAAAACCACTGGAAGGATTTTGATGAAATTTGTTATGGTGATAGCTGGTTATCCGGGTCAACATATAGGATACTTTTTACAGTGGGAAAATATATCAATTCTGAGAAAAAATACAAAAACTGCAATGTAAGCGTATACTAATATGTAAAGCCTAAGAATTTGGTTTTTGGTCATCTGAACGCGGGCGGAGCCACGGGCAATGCTAGTATGTTATTTGAAAATAGTGATAATAAGTATTAATAACTTGTGATATCGTAGAAGATGTACAATATATTCTAATAGAGCGCACCCGAAACGAAGCTTTGCGAAATAATTTGACAATTTTTTTTGATTTTAATGTAAAATATGTTATTAGATTTCATATCATACTTGCTACTCTTATAACAGAAGAAGCTAAATAAGTTTTTAATGAAATGATAAAAATACTTAAGGAAGTAACAGCTATGTAGATGTGTATATGATCTTGTGATACGATAGGTCTTCAGAGATCTTTCAAATTTAAAGGATAAATTTTTTTTATATATATATATATATATATATATATATATATATATATAAAATTTGTTTGTTTGATGTAGAGGATAATCTCTGAAAAAAGCTGATTCTCAGAAATATTTATTTATTGACAATAAAAAATTGTTGTTGAGAAATATAAGCTATTATTTTATTGACATAACATGTAAGCAGAGCGGCGGGTGAATGTTAGTCTTATTCATAATAAATTGCAAATAACATAGCAAAATACAATTTTTAAACTAGCAGGAGATACAGCGTGACAAACATACACATTTACCTTTTACATTTTATTAGTTTAGGCTCACAGCTCCACTCACGAGAGAGATAAAGCATCCAATAAGATAGTTCAAAACAGCTATTTCTAATTTCACTTAAATCCATTTAGCCTTTACAGCATGAAGAAGAGATAAACATACACTATATCTGTATAAATATTATAAATGTAAAAATTTGTGAGTATGGATGTTTGTTATTCTTTCACGCCGGAAAGACTGAACGGATCTGCATGAATTTTGGCACAGAGATAGATTATAGTCTGGAATAACACATAGGCTAGTTTTTATTCGGGAAAAATGTACGGTTCCCGAGGGATAGATTTCTTTTTATTTTTCTAGAGGCGAACCCGAGTGAAGCGAGTGTGAGCCGCTAGTTTATAATACTTTTATGTGAAATAACTTAAGCATAATATGAAATCCTAGAGTAAGTTTATAAAAAACAGAGCATCTGATGAAGACGTCGACAGATTCTTTAAGCGATTTTTTGTCGAAGAACGATTGAGACGGGATTTTTAATTACTGTCTTAATTGTTTGAAAAGGATCTTTTATAGATCGTTTTGGACGTTTTAAATGAGGCATGCCGTGTATAATGTGGGCAGACATTCTTTCATATGTTGATGCTAAAAGCTCTTGGTATTACGATTTTAAAGTATTTTTATTGTGAACTTATAAAAGAACTTGCTAGCTTTTGCCCGGTTTCACTTGCGTTGTTTATTTCTGTATATTTTGTCTTTTTTTAATCTACCTCTACCTCTTATCTGCGTTCAGATGACCAAAAACCAAATTCTTAGGTTTTACATATTAAGATACTCTTACATTGCTATATTTGTATTTTTTCTCAGGAGTGAGCCATTTGCCGCGGTAAAAAGTATTCTATATGTTGACCCGGATAACCAGCTATCACCATAGCAAATTTCATTAAAATCCCTCCAGTGGTTTTTCTGTGATGCGGTAACAGACAGACAGACAAAAATTCAAAAAACTATGGATTCGGCCTCTGTATCGATAATAATGACTATTTCAATAAGATTTTCCAAAGAATGTTTAATGTACAGATTCGTTAGAATTCGAATTACATTTCGCTTAGTTAGAATTTTATTATATGTATAGATGACAAATATTCGTGTTAATCTAAGAACGTATTATTTTATAAACCCTTTATTAAACGACGGCCCAACTTCTTTTATTATATACATAGTTCTAATAAGATTCCTAATAGGAATATAACATAACTTTCAACTAAATGTTTTGTATGTATGTATATATATATATGTACGTGTATTTCAAGCGTAGCTCGTGCAGCGCTACGGCGTAGTCATATTGATAATATTACAAAAATCATCTCATTTTTCCCAGTAAGTGGACATGTTCAGATGTTTTGTACGGAACAGTCAACTTAGGTTGTGTATTGGTTGAATTCGACTTATTAACATGAGTGCTAGGGATGTTTATTGATGAATTTTTCTGGAAAGTCTTCTATCTCTTTTTCATTCACATCATTCTCCAATTAACTGTCCTTGTCATAGACTAACAACATACTTAAGCAAAGCGCATTAAAGTAGTTTTAAAATCATTAGAAGAAAATATTACAAGTGTGAATGCAACTCTTGTATTTTATATTTTAACACTTTAACCGTTAAAAAGATTTTGAAGAAATTTGGCCAGGATATATAGCTTTCATCACCGTCCCAATTACCACGCGAGAGAAACCTCGGGTAAAAACTAGCTATTAATAAAACATTTTTGAAGTAAAACTTCTTTAGGCGTGACTGAAGGGTAAGTCAATACGTTGGAAAAATTAGTGTCGAGGAAGTGAGAGTCAAAATTATTGTTAATATGTAATTTAAAAAAATATTATATATATATTTTTATAATTATAATTATTTATAAAAATATATATTTATTATTAATAATTTGATAATAATTATTACTTATAAAAATGACTATTTATCTATACTAATATTGTGAAGAGGTAAAGTTAGTGAGTTTGTGAGTTTGTGACGTTGTAGGGGGTAATCTCTGGATCTACTTAACCGATTTAGATGAAATTTGGTAAGAAGATAGTTTGAGACTCTGGGAAGGATATAAAATACATTTTATCCCAGAAATCATCCCTTAAGGGGATGAAAATGTAAATGAAAGTTTGTATAGGGAATCAAGCTAGGGACGAACCCGAACCAAGTGAGGGTGAGTCGCTAGTTACTAATAATTTTGTAAAAAATATTATATGTATAAAACATAATTTAGTTGTAGTATCTGCCAGAGCGCCAAAGAAATTTTACTTCAACCGCGTTACACGCACTCATTTTTGTAATAAAATATTGTTTTTCTTTGTTTATTCATAGCAAACGCTATCACGAGGATAACTATTTAATTTACTATGCAGTATCCGGCCGCTACACATCATAGATGTACAAGTCACTCAGTTCCGAGAGACCGACACTTAACGAGGCAATAAAATGATCATAAAAAATAACTTAGCGTTTAATAGTGTTGTTAATACTCATTATAAACGAATATATCTATATATATAAAAGAAAGTCGTGTTAGTTACTTCGCTTATAACTCAAGAACGGCTGAACCGATTTAGCTGAAAATTGGCAGGGAGGTAGTTTAGAGCCAGGAGAAGGACATAGGATACTTTTTATCCCGTTCGACCGCGTTCCAATTTTTATGATATTTTAATTTTTGGATTTCTCTTAGTTCGGAATAGGTAAGTATTAAAACATATAATTAAAATGTGAGAAAGAAAGATTTTTTCTTTTTATATCTATTTAAAACGTACCTAGCGACGAACCCGAGCGAAGCGAGGGTGAGCCGCTAGTAAGAACTATAAAATCTAAAGCATGAGACGAGAATACCAATGATCGTGCTTGTAGCGAGGTGTAGGAGGTACGGTTTGGAAAGTTCTATATCTCGTGTCTTCTGAGTATACTTATAGAAGTACTAGCATTGCCCACGGCTCCGCCCGCGTTCAGATGACCAAAAACCAAATTCTTAGGTTTTACATATTAGTATACTCTTACATGACAGTTTTTGTGTTTTTTCTCAGAAATGAGATTCCTGCGGTAAAAAGTATCCTATATGTTGACCCGGATAAGCAGCTATCATCATACCAAATTTCATCAAAATCTGTCCAGTGGTTTTCTCGTGATGCGGTAACAGACAGACAGACAAAAATTCTAAAAACTATAGAATCGGACTTTGTATTGATAATAATGTGTATTTCAATAAGATTTTCCAAAAAATATTTAATGTACAGATTCGACTTAGTTACAATTTTATTATATGTAAGTATAGATAGCTCGAAATACTTAGTAGGAACTGTGAACATCGAATCGACAGTCGTCCTAAAATCGCCTACTTATTTTAGGAGTTCGTAGTGGCTACTACAGTTCTCAAATTGTTTTAGATGTTTTATTTTAATATTGTAAAAATATATTGCTAAGTATAACGTTTTACTTTCAAAAGTTACTTGTAAAATGAATACACTTACATTGTGTGTATACAATTGATTTCAAAATCACTTAACTTTTACCCCTTGTGTGTGTGTCTTCCTGTACATTTCCCTATCACTTGGGGTCGACGCAGTTCATATCCCGTACTGTTAATAGGATTTGGCAAAAGACCGGTCGCCTGCCTGACATCAACCCTCCTCGCATTACTTTTACCCCTTAGGGGTTGAATTTTTGATGAAACTTTAATAAAAACGATGAAAATTGATTCACGTTCGATAGAGATCTTGGCTGTTATATTCACAATGTAAAATATTCCAAGTTGAAATAGTAATGAAAAACTTTTTTAGATTAGGCTTATACAAGCACTTTTGAATCATTTAATTAATTTAAAGAATGTGACAATGCAAATCTGCTGAGAAGAGCCGGCGAGAAACTCAACAGTTGCTCTTTTAAATAAAGAATTAGGTACTTTTTATTTATTTTATCGATAAAACATCAGAGATGAGCATTTGAGTCAATTCTACACATTTCCATCGACAAGAAATTCTTTAACTGAGTAATATGTTTTACTTTACATTATGAATTTTATCATTAAACTAGCGACACACCCTCATTTCGCTCGAGTTGGCTTCTAGAAAAAAAAACAAATCTATTCCACGGGAACCATACTTTTTTCCGGGATAAAAATTTAGCCAATGTGTTATTCTGACGTATAAGCTATATTATTGTAAAGTTTCATTAAAATCCATTCAGTAGTTTTTGCGTGAAAGAGTAACAAATATCCATACATCTATAAAAAACTTTCGCATTTATAATATTTATAATTTTATCATTTTATTGTTGAAAAGGTAAGTAAGATAATATCTACCCTAAATCTTCTTTAATTGAGTTCCTATCTAGTTTTTGAAGTTGGTTAAGAATATTGTAAATCTCTTCCCGCTCACTCTTTTCAGCTCTCTTCTCTCTTTCTCTCTCTCCGTCTTCCAACTCGGAGACAGTTTTATACGGACTGTTTACTCCGACACTACCTAAATTAACTTAACGATTCAAAAGTTTTACCTTTACAGGTAAAGTTTAGCTATTTTGATCAATGATCTAATATGATTTCAATGTTGTAGCATCTATTTCAAAAAATCTTGTTATATTAGTGTGAGTGTGGGCCTGCGAGAAATATTTGATGGAGCACTAATTTAGGGAATACCCTTCGCAATGATTACCATTAATCACGATTGGTTGATATATTGATATGTCAAAAGATAACTAGAAATTCATTTCTTCATTATGATAATATTATCTAGCAATAATTACTTTGCTGATATTTGTTTGCACGACGGTTGCGTCTGCTGGTGACAAGGCCGTTTAGGTCTTAGATCAGCTATACTCAACCTGCGGCCCGCCGGGCCTTTGTTATTGGCCCATCTGAAGTTACATTTCAGAGTTGGCTTCCGTTTTAAATTGTAATTACTCAGAGTTGTTTGATGAGTTCATCGATTTTGAATACGAAACCAATATAGAAGTTCTATTTAAAGAAAAAAGGCAAAACAGACCATGACTGAAACGTGTTTGTGGCCCCTATAAAAAAAAGGTTGAGTATGGCTGTCTTAGATGGTCTAATCTTTGCCCAGATTCGTTTATATTAAACAAATAAACAACATTAATATTATATGTAGGAATTATTGAAAATAACTAAGTGCCTGTCACACTGTAATAGATCAACGGCTTTGAGAAAAAATTGAAATTGAAATAGATATTGTACCTACCGAAGATTTTTTTTATTATAAGGTCTAACCTTTTAATAAACAAAACCTTTATTTAAAAAAAAAGTTTTATATATCTTTTAGGAAAAAATTCCGAATTAGAATAATTGCTTCAAGCTGTATTGTTTCAAGTCACGGTTAATTGAAAATAAAAAAAAAATGTACTAGAACCATCGGCTTACAAAGACGACTTAGGTCGAGCTTCACGGATTAGTAAATAATTTCAATTATAACACTATTTTCTGGTAAGGCTTCTTTGAATTGCTAAACTTAGTGGACATCATTAAATTTATTTCTAATATAATATTTTAGATTCATAATAAAAAACGTGATGTTCTCCTGACCGATTCCGGCCACGGCGGCCAATCTAATTGTGACTAGCCAACTGCGCAGGAGATATTATAGTGCACAAGTGTACGCGCAGACACAACGTGTACTCTCTATTCCTGTCACTCTCATACTCCGGTGGGACGACTGCTCGACACGACCAGTGAGAGTTAAGGCGCAGGACCGACGGCTTTACGTGCTCTCCGAGGCACGGGGGTGAAACACCGCCAACTTCCCAACTCCGGGCTGTTACTGAGACTTACTATACAGAAAGACTCAATAACTTAACTTGGCCCGACCCGAGACTCGAACCCAGGATCTCCGGGTGTGCAGCCGTACATGCTAGCCGCTACACCACCGAGGCAGTTAGATAATACTAACATGAGTGATGTTCTTGAGATAATGTCGATACTTGATACAAACCATTGTATTATCTCAATCTAGCATCGAACCCGCGTCTTTTGCGCTAGAAGAAAGTGCGAACGAAGAATCATGCAAATGCTTAAAGGCGAAAAGACGTAGAGCTTAGAAGTAAATTATGTGAACCATGACAATTAAAGTTTCACTGTGCTGTGATAAAACAATGCCGTACAAATCAAACCTACAGGCCTAATTAAAAGCGTGCACTGCGAACTGTCGGCTTAATTATTGTTATAACGTATTATATGTACAGAGTGTTGTTTAAGAAGAGCATTACATATAAAGATAATTGTACATTTTAAATTACTATAGAAAATTTGCTATACATTAAGGTTTTTTATTAATAATTATTTTTTATTAATAATAAAATTAAAAAAAAGCCCATATTATATGTATGTGTAAGTGTTTTTCAAACAATTTTTAGACATAAAACCTTTATTCTAATAATGTAATAGATATCAGTTGTTTATTTTTTTTAAATTGCGTATGACTTTTAGAACACGCTGTATACATAATATATAACTTGATGATGTACGCTTAATACGACGCACGTTAATATGTCAAATGGATACATAGTATTAACAATGCGATGTGATGGCAACGCACACAATTAGAAGTTTAGTTCATTCGCTACAATGATGTGCATCTTTTTTTAAATAAGTCATCTAAGTGCCGGTGGTTATATGAATACTGTAAAAATTTACTTATTTAACTGCCTCGGTGGTGTAGTGGCTAGCATGTACGGCTGCACACTCGGAGGTCCTGGGTTCGAGT
This sequence comes from Brenthis daphne, assembly GCA_947093115.1. NCBI lineage: Eukaryota > Metazoa > Arthropoda > Insecta > Lepidoptera > Nymphalidae > Brenthis > Brenthis daphne. The sequence continues at coordinate 1,510,253 of OX352473.1, forward strand.
CCCGGGTCGGGCCAAGTTTAGTTATTGAGACTTTCTGTATAGTAAGTCTCAGTAACAGCCCGGAGTTGGGAAGTTGGCGGTGTTTCACCCCCGTGCCTCGGAGAGCATGTAAAGCCGTCGGTCCTGTGCCTTAACTCTCACTGGTCGTGTCGAGCAGTCGTCCCACTGGAGTATGAGAGTGACAGGAATAGAGAGTGCACGTTGTGTCTGCGCGTACACTTGTGCACTATAATATCTCCTGTGCAGTTGGCTAGTCTCAATGAGATTGGCCGCCGTGGCCGGTATCGCCTAGGAGAACATCATCATCACTGTAAAAATTTGCATTGTATGTTTGTATTTGAAAGCAATTTGAACTATTAAGAAGTAACGTTCTGGTATTTTTGGATTCAATTTTATTCATTATAAATATGAAATCATGTATGTTTGTACATCTGTTACTCAATTGTGCGTAGTACGTTGGATGAGTTCAGATAACAATTAGGATGATGATTAATATAGGATGCCTTTATCCCATATTGGGTTTTTATGGGATAATCAACTTTATTGTTATTTTAACACTTTATAGCTAGACATATCAATAGATGGCGCTATCTATAAATATTGTAAAATTAAAAAAAAAATATTTCCTACGGGCAATGACGCGGGAATTGCAATTTTTGAAAAGTGTTTGAAATATAAAGCTCTAAAATATTTTTATAATAATAATATATCAACGAGAATTAAATATTAGTAAATGTTAGTAGAATTAAGTTACATAAACAAATTGTAATAGATTATAATTGGCTCAATTTGACATGTTTATAATAATGTCATGTAATTTTTATTTATTAGTCAGTGTATTTAGACGACACAAAAATTCCTATAAGGGCAAAGATTATTTTACAATTCCGGTTATATCACAATTCATCATTCAATAAGCGTTTTATCTATATTAAAGAGAATACTATCTTGCCTGAAAATCATGAAAATCGTTGTAGAATTATAACCCTGAACTAATATTTACATATAATAAAATTGTAACTAAGTCGAATCTGTACATTAAATATTTTTTGGAAAATCTAATTGAAATAGACATTATTATCGATACAGAGTCCGAATCTGTAGTTTATAGAACTTTTGTCTGTTTGTCTGTCTGTTACCGCATTACGAGGAAACCACTGGACAGATTTTGATGAAATTTGGTATGATGGTAGCTGGTTATCCGGATCAACATATAGGATACTTTTTACCGCGGGAAAATATCTAATTTCTGAGAAAAATACAAAAACTGCATTGTAAGAGTATTCTAATATGTAAAACCTAAGAATTTGGATTTTGGTCATCTGAACGCGGGCGGAGCCGCGGGCAGTGCTAGGAAAATATATATTACATGGTTTTAACATAGAAGTAGATATTTTTTATGACACATAAATTTTAAATATATTTTATTAGAAATCACGCAGTTCACTAAATGTTTGTTATACCTTATTTAATATTGTAAATGGAAGTACATTTGTTTGTTTGTCCTTAATTTACTCAAGAACAAAATAAAGTATAATAATAAAGTGATTATGTTCATAGACATAGACTAAGAGACCAAGAGGCATAAAGTGCTATGGTCATTTTATTATAATAAAAATATTGGTATTATTAGAAAAAGTCATAATGGTCGATGTGGGTCATTATAGTAGTACATAATAGTAGCGTGGGCATGTTTTTAACTTAATATGCCGCTGCGTAATGAATATTCTTTAATATTTCCATTAAAAACTGCTAATTTCTCGTTGCTAGCTCGTGTGGGTGCAGTATTTCTGTAAGAATAATAATAATATATATTGTGTTATAAGGAGAATAAGATTGAGAGAAGAACTCACTGGAATTGCTATTTTTAACCAATTTAAGTGTTTTCTTTTTTTTTAATTATAAACTTGTAAAACTTTATGTGTTTTGCTCATGTAACACACATGTAACTAATAAAGGAATATTATAGAATATTATTAGAAAATAGTAAGGGTAACGAATTATATTATGTACAAATTTTATTTTTTAACATATCTATATATTTGAATAGGTTGTCTAAAATTTTCTAAACTTAATTTCTAAATGATCGGCATAAGCCTTAAAATTGAAACATTACTAAGGTAATACTAAGACCTATTATTTCATAAAATGTCAGAGTGCAATTAAATAATGAAATTAAAGCGCGAGGCCCATTTTAATACAAGACACGTTATTTCTAGATTTGATTCTCATGTGTTATGTCTTTAAACAAAATTTAAAGACACTACATGATACTGATGATGAATTTATATAAGTTTTAATCGAATATAATTAAATCAAACAAAAATGTAAACATTTTTAAAAATATAAGTGTCACTCTAACCAAGCGAGCGTACTGCACGTGTGTCCGACACGCGCGCCGCGGTGTGAGTGCGCTCTGTCGTGTGGGTGCTGTAATAGAGCGATGACGTGATTTCCTGCGCTGAGTTATTGCTACTGTACCGGCGCTAAATGCTTTGGGCGCTACAACCTTGTACTGCCGTTCTGTTTGTTAACTAAGCCAATTTAAAAGTACAGCTTTTTAAATGTTTAATCAACTGGAGTGGAATATAAATTGATTGGTTTTCAATATTAACGTTGTCGTGATTCGCATGATATTGATAAGTGAATTGTCGCAATTTTGTAATATTCGCAGTTTTTATAGTCGTAAATAGATTTTATTATGTTGCTTGATTTTCTTGTGTTGTTTTGTTTTTTTGTGAAAACTAATTTATAGAAAATGAAATTAATAACAATTTATCATAAATCACACAAACACAAAAGTGTCTGTATCTTTCGATATTATATCGGATGGCAATTAAATAATTTCTAATTAGTAATATATCAGGATTATCGTGGTATTGAGACAATTTAGTCCAATTTTGATAACAATTTCAGTGTTTTGATCGGGCGATAAGGTAATTTTTTTTATGTAGATATACATAATATTGTAATCTATATAAACAAATTGAAGTGTCTCTTTGTAATGTCAAAATAACAGCGTTTTACTAAATGCATTTAAAATTATTACTACTACATACAACTACTAAAGAAAAACACAATTTTTTAAATTTTTGACAGTCTATCTGTTTGTTCTGGATAATTTCTGAAACAGCTGGACTGATTTTGACCAGTCTATCACTGGAAGAAAGCGGATGTTATATGGAGTAACATAAGCTACTTTTATTTTAGAAAAAGAATTAGGGTTCCGCTCAAAAAAATTAAAACGTACCTAGAGACGAACCCGAGCGAAGCGAGGGTGAGTCGCTAGTCTGTAATAAAATAAAAAATAGATTATCTAATAATATTATGTACATAGATTGTGAGATAGCACGTAGATTGAGACTCAATAGTTAACATGCAATATAAAAAACGAAAAAAAAATGACATAAATAAACTGACAATTATATCTAAATATAATATAAGTATGACAATAACTTCTAAACAAGAGATCGGACGTTACACAAAAGTTATGCCGAGCGATGCGAGGGGTGGAGAAGGCAACAACTCATAAAATTAAGCGATTTGGATGTTAGTCTAACTGTGAAGACCGGCGCGTTAACAGCGTTACGGCGCTACCCTCTGAGGGACGGACATACGGAAAGAATTAACAACAAGTGCCAGTTTATGTTATATTTGTTTTGTGATTTTTTTAATTGGGATTGTTTCCACAGGTGAGACTAATAAATAATAAGCCAAATATTTTTTTGATAGGATTATCTTATCGCGGATTAACTTGGGTTTTTTGGGAGCTATATTACGGCTATATGTTATTTTACTGTGCCTACGTATAGAAAATTAGCGAAATTTTACTTGGTAACTAATTTTTTTAAAAATTTATTTTATTTTGATTAATTTATTATTATTTTAATTATAAACTAATCAACTATTGTAAATTTCAAGGATGGCGTTACAAATAAAAACTAACTTTACAAATCTTTAATATAATAATCACTAATCTTTAAGCTTTAAAACCTGAAAATATATTAAAAATATCAATTTTGAGTGATTTTACAAAAAAAAAAAGAAAAAGAAAAGTAAAAAAAAGAAAAAAGTTTGTGAAAGCTTAAAGCAAACTTTAGTGAGTAAAGAGCAAGTTCTGACTCTGTGATACTAATTTGTCGGCGATGACCGCCACAACAGATAGCTGGAAGAGCGTTATCAAGTGATCGAAGTGATTGATTATATTTTTAAATAAGTATTTTTAATGGATTATCTTTTGTTATAATTCTCCATTGTTTTTATTGGATTTGTGTGATTACGAACAAACAAAACATACACATCTTTGTTGTTTATAGATAATATTTAGAGTATCATATATATTTTATGAACGTACAAGATTTTGCCCGCGAATTCGATCACATTGTTTCTTATTAGCAAATTCTTAGGGATATTGTATACTATTATATATATATATTTTTTTTTAACACTATATGATATACTTTCATTTTGCAATGGACCCACAAATTCCACATTTATATATATTAAATTTATATATATTACATTATGATAATTTGAGTAGATATGTTAAATTATGTTAAGCTGTCCATATAATATTTTATATATATATATATATATATATATATATATATATATATATATATATATATATATATATATATAAGTATATTGTAGTGATTTTCGTAAATTCCGATACATACAGTTATAATATTTTTTTTATTCTCAGCTAATAACGAAAGTTGTTTGTTCGGATATAAGTTTTACCTTTTTTATACATAATTTTTTTAATGAAATTTTTTTTTTTTATACAAATATACAATTTATTATAAAGATATTATTTATGAAGATATTATTTTATTTAAATTAGTAGATTATTGGTGATAGTTTATTCCTTGAATTGAGAGTTTACTTAATTAATATAATCCATTTTAGTTAATTTTAATCTTTTTCTATGAATCAATATTAAACTTTTATATATTATGAGATACATATAAGTGTAATAATATTTTTTACTAATTCTAAGCACCATTATAAAGGAGAATTTGTTTATTTGTTTGTTTGTAACAATCTCCAGAATGAACAAATTAAGTTTCTTTCACTAACTGAATCGCACTATACGTATGTATAGCCGTTATTATTGGCGCCCCTTTTGAGCGGAGTCGGGTCTTAAAATTAGTTAATATTATAAAAATCATTAAGTTTATGAATTATATACAAACTAAAAGATATTATATTTAAATATGTTAAAGCTTCATTTAGTAAATGTGTAATATACTCGTAGACTATGCTATATTGCGTTTTTGTTAGTTTTTTAAATAAAACTATCTTTTCGGATTATTTCGCGGATTTATTTTGATTTTTGGTTTCCGACGTTTCGAATCTTTACAGTAATCATGGTCACGAGAGAGACTAAGTTTTACAAAAAATTCGCCTAAACCGCGTAATTGGCGTATTTTGTTAGTGTTTTTATTATAGGGTTATTTTTTATGTTACAGAAATAACCTGTTTGTTGTGTAAAATTAACTATAGAAAATAGCTAAATTGCACATACATATGCAATATGACTTAGATAAGACATAGATAACACATTGTGAAAGCTTTCACAGTGATGCGCACGCGCAGTGTTACATGTCGCATTGAGTTTACGTAAGAAATGATCTAACAATTTTTTTATGATATTTATGAGTTTGTTTAAAAGAACATATATAAATTGTAATTATTATGCTCAGGGAACCACTTTAATAGAGATAAAATATCTTTGTAGAATTAAGTTTAATTAATCATGGTCACGGGAGAGACTGAGGTTTTAAACGTCTCATAGGCATTATATGTATAGGTAAGGTTCCTGCAACTAGAACTAAATTTGCCAAAAATTCATTTATTAATAGAAGTTGTGCCCAGTACGATAAAATTTTTAAGAGACGTGGGAAAGACAATCTCCCGCGGTAAAATGTCACTCTCGAGCCCTCCAACTATCTCAACACAAAAAATCACGCCAATCCGCCAAGCCGTTTCAACGTAAAAGAAAGACAAACAAACAAATAAACAGACACACTTTCAAATTTATAATATTAAAAGTATGGATGACATATTTCATCTCTCTCTTAACAAATTTAAATTTAATATTATGTACAACTTGAGCTGTGATAGATTTTATTTTTATTTATTATGATTATTAACTAGTTTAATAATTGTTTATATTCTAAGTAATTTATTATTAATTTATTGATCGATTCTGATCTCTCACTATCTCTTTTTTAAATTTTAGACTTTATTTTAATATTATTAGTTGAATTATTATAACCATATTATGTTATTTATTATTATTATTATATGTTTTACATCTACTTTTCTAACTTTGATAATACGTATTTTTGTAACATTGGAAACTGTTATTGCTTAAGTTTTTTTAATGAATTGCTATTCCATATTTATTGTTAATTCCGTTTGTTTCCAAAATGAATAAATAAGTGGTAGAAATGTAATATTAATATTTTTAATATACATTATTATTTTAAAATAAAAATGGTTACGCTATACAGTAGATATAGACAGACAAACAGACATAGGATTATTAATAGAGTCCGTCTAGACTTTTCCAGTACAGATTCCTAAAAATCATATTATTTATTAGGTTTTATTACTATCGTCGTCTATTTGACAATTCAAAGTATCAGGTCGGGTCCCCAGCTGAATAAATTTTATACGAGATTACATTCTACCTTGTACATCTTTAGATATAGATGTGTACAAGGAGGACGTCAAATCGGAAGTCCCCGAACACTCAATGCACCTGGTCTGTGCATCCGACCTGCAGTCCCGAGCAGTGCCTTAATAACATAGGGCTTGTGCACACCAGACTATCTTAAATAATACTATTTTCGTATTTTTTTATGATTTTATTTTACTTTTTGGTTTCCGGCGATTTTTATGCCTTATAGCTAACTAGCATTGCCCGCGGCTCCGCCCGCGTTCAGATGACCAAAAACCAAATTCTTAGGTTTTACATATTAGTATACTTACATTACAGTTTTTGTATTTTTTCTCAGAAATGACATATTTTCCCGCGGTAAAAAGTATCTATATGTTGACTCGGATAACCAGCTATCACCATACCTAATTTCATCAAAATCCCTCCAGTAGTTTTTCTGTGATGCGGTAACAGACAAACAGACATAAAAAAATTATAAGAACTATAGATTCTGCCTCTGTATCGATAATAATGTTTATTTCAATAAGATCTTCCAAAAAATATTTAATGTACAGATTCGGCTTTGTTACAATTTTATTATATCTATAGATTACTCTACGGACTATTTTAAATGTTTAACTCTGGAATATATTTTAATCGCGACATAAAACCATTTTATTTATTCGCATATTACATTTAGTTAATAAAATATATAAAGATATAGCTAAAGTAGGTACTGTCTAAGCGAAATAAAATCTAAATCAAAGAAAATTATTCAAATATATTCTTTAATACAATACGAATAGGGGTGTAAATTGAATATGAAATATTTCCTTATACGTTTGACCTGATAAGGTGGCGTCTTAATGACGTCAATCGAAAGTAATTGTAAGCATAAATGATTTAAAACTGTGGGACATTCGTAAATGCAAACGTATCGAAATACTTGGTATTGTTTGTATGTAGAGTGTTGTTGCAAAGTTTACTGTAATAAATAATTAGATAAACTAAATTAGAATTAAATAAATTAAAAAAATATTTACTAAAAATATAATAACATGAACTAACTTATATTAAAATAATTCAAAAATGTAATAGAGTAAACTTGTAGAGTCGCTATATTGTATTTCTGTTAGTTTTTTTAAATAAAACTATCTTTTCGGATTATTTCGCGGATTTATTTTGATTTTTGGTTCCCGACGTTTCGAATGCATTACAGCAATCATGGTCATGGGAGAGAATAAAGTTTTAGACGTCTCAAAGCAAAAGCACGTTGTTACAGACAGCAAAAATTAATATAAATCTGCAAAAAACCCAAAAAATATTTTTGTTTAATATTTCAAATATAAATCTAAGAAAGATAATAAAGATACTTGATTAATTTTTGTATTGTATCGCTATGGCATAGAGTTAGCGCTTCAATTACAAGAAAGAGCAAAACAATAAGCAAACAAAAATTATGATTTTTGTTTAGAGACCGCTTTTTAGTATTTATTATATTCTCCACTGTGGAAGAAGCCCTTCATGGTAAGATAGACATCATAGACATCATAGTAATGGTTATCGATCTTCAACGATAATGTTGAGAGTAATTTATCATAGGATCGTATTATAGTATATTCAAATAGATTGCTAGTAAAAAGTGTCTGATAAAATTTGTATACTAAAAATAAATGTTATCCGTCTGTCCGTCCATCTTGGAAAAGAGTTATTACTTCTTATATATAGGTAGGTAGGTATAAATATTCTATATGAAGTAATTCGTAATGACAAGAACTTCAAAAAAAATTTTTGTGTTTGAATTTAAGTGTTAAACAAAGGTTTTTAGACTGGTTGTTACTAATTATTTACAAATATAGTATTACTTTTGTTTAAGTACTAATTTAACTAATACGGAGCTAATCGCACTATTTAATCTGCCTTTTAATCGATAGACCTTACAAAGTCGCGGAAGTCCGCAACGTGTGTGGGCCCTTTGATATGGCCGACCAAATTAAAATGCAGCTCATTTAAACACGCCCAACGAATATGAACCTAGCACCCTTGTAATAGAGCGGAATGAAATGTACCGAAAGCATATTAATTTTGATGCGATAATAATTTTAATAGATGCCGTCGGAAGCTACAAGTGGCGAATCCGAAATGCGACGGACGATTTTCAAAGTAAGCTTGTTAATTCAAACACTTCCTGCCGATGTTTTTATTTATATTTCTCTTTGATTTTGTTGGGTGTTTTGCTACAAGTGTCGCCTCGGACGGATATCTGGCCTGAGATCTGCCAGATATCTTAACAGTTACAAATAGTTTTATATTCAAACATTAATTTTTAATTGTCAATCTGTTATGTTGTTCTAAATTAATTTTTTGTCAAAGAGCCACTTTAATCTGTTGCCTAGATTTCACTTTTAAATATTTAAAAACATATCTATATCATTAATCATAGAAATTGATTAAAATATCTTACCTATCGCTACTATTCATACGTGTTTTAGCGTTACTCAACCGATGCCTAGGAATATTTTGGGGGCAAAGTAAAGGGAGAGGCAGAGGTAGCTCAGTGGTAAAGTTCTCGCTTGGGAAACCGGGTGAAACTGGTTCAGATCCCGGGTCTCGCAACTCTGATATTTTCATGTGCGAATCATTTCCAACAGGCGAGGAAAACTACATTTCTGAGAGAATCTAGCGAGTTTTCAAAAAGACGTGTGCAGTACGCTAACCAGGTTTGCCAACGTAGTGGATTAAGGCCTGATCCTCCTCGTATTGAAGGAGGCCCGTGCTCCGCAGTAGGACGCTAAAAAGGGCTGAATACAAAGCAAAAATAATCAGTATTATATTATAAAAGGTTTTCGAATACTTTCAAGTGTAACTACAAATAAGCCCGATTCGTAGGTTAACTTATGATGAACAAACAAACATTTATCAGTTATGAAGAATAGAATAACAATTCGCAGTACCTATGGCGTATCATTTATTACAATGCAGCGCTACAGTTCGTCTGCGCCGTGTGTCAGAATGTATCGGTTTCGGAGTGCGGATTGTGATATGACGCCCCCACTGACAGCTTTGTTTCAATTTACCCCTTAGGGTTGCTACAGAGCTTTTAAAATATTATTTGAACTTTTTTATTGTTATAGAAGAAAGAAGCTTAAGCTTTAAGCTTTATAGAAATGTATAGGCTAGCTTTAATTGTGGTTAGTCTAAACTTTATAACACATTCTTCAATTGTAATAAAATTATTCTTATACAAATGGAAAATAAGGAAAAGCAAAAATAACACAATTTATTTAGTTTCAGTTAATTGTTTATATTGAATAATGTTCACTCGATTATTTTTATTTTAGTAATTTTAGATGACATTTCGCAAATTAGCATATTTGAAATGAAAATATCAAAATATTTATATTTAATTATGGCATTAATTTAAAGTAATTTTAGAATAATTGCCCAATGAGCGCAATTTTAGTTAATGAAAATAATTTCCAATCTCCTTATATAATAGTAATATAAATATATAGGTAAATATGTTGGGACATTAACACACAGCATCATCAAGTTCCATGGTAAGCTACGAGGCTTGTGCTGTGGTTACCAGATCGTTGGTACACTACACATATATAACTATAAAACTATAAATATACACATATTACAAATATGAGCACCCATGAGTGGAGTACAGACATTTGTGCTCATCACACAAATGAATACCCCCAGCGGGATCCAAACCCGCGACCGCTAGCACAGCAAGTATGGTCACTACACACTGAGCCAAACGTGTCGTCAAAGTAATCTGGTGACATTTCATATAAGATATTGATTTATAGCCTAATTTATTATCAATGCTGTGTTAATGCTTTAATGCTTCTATTTTTATGAAATGTAGAATTATTTTTTACAATGAGGGCAATAAGGAAAATATTCATTATTTATGATGTAATAACACTTATTATGATAATATAAGCTTTATAATTAAGATTTAACAAGCCAAAAGTAGTAGTAGTATATTATAGTAGGTATAAAAATAATGATAATTTATTTAAATAGTACTATCAAAAATTGTACGAAAATCGTTTTACTTCGTACACCATGAATTTCTTCTTTTATGATAGGGAAATGCAAAAATATATGAGTAAATCGATGTTACATCCAAACGATAAAAAGTTTATTTTTCTCAACTTCATATGGTTTTATTATTATTTAAACAGACAGCATAAATGCTTTATATTTTAATGAATAAATATTGACAAATAATATATCATTCTAAAAATCAAATGCAACAACCCTAATACCTTCCAATAAAAATCAATCAGCGTTTACCGATGATAGTTACACGAATGTTTTTGTGTGAGTGCGATCAAAGGGGGGATGATGTGAGGGGTTACGCAGATAGAGCACGATGGAGGGTAGTCCAATAAATACGCTTTTATCTTTGCCAGCCATTTTCAAAAGACAATAGACAGGTTTAGTTTGGTTTTTATTTTTACCGTGTATCCTATCATCGTTTAAATGAAAAATAAATTGTCCTTGGTTTTTTTCACATTTAAGGTTTTTGGTATTTTTTTGAATATATATAACCGTATTAGAAGAAAAGCTTATTTTCTAATTCAAAATTATATTATTTGTTAGTTATAAATGATAGCATAACAGATATTTTGTCTTACATTTAGTTGGTGTGTATCAAGTAAACTGTAGAGTAAATAAATAATCGAGTCTAGATAAAGCTCCATCAAATACATATATTAATAGTTTTGCATTACGCATACAAAAGTATAGATATGGAACATCCACTCATGTTGCAACTAAAATAGCCAACACAGAGCCCTAGTCGATCAGAGCACTCAATTAGTCTCAAATCGTCCGTTTGTTACAGGAAGCGGCGAGAACATTCTACTTCAAAGCCACATTCGACATCAAACGACCCCGCTTCAATCCCGAGTGGCTATTAAACGCTAATTCAATCATAAAAACAAACATGACCGACTATTTCCGTACAATTCGCGGTTGAAACTTACACATGAACGAACAAAACGCGGTCGAATGTAAAGAAACAGAGTCTGGAGAGATGCAAACGGTAGTGTCCAGTTACGTAGCGCCGAATCTAATTCGACAGGAGAGGCTGGATGTGCACTATTCTGCGGATAGCTACACTGAGTACCAGTACGGTGAAGAAGTGGACAGAACAAGTAGTCCAGACACGGATGAAAAGATCAATGTCGATGATGAAGATAAAGATGAACTGGTCATAGCTGATGATGATGTGTCAGAAAGGAATGAAGTTTCCATCGAAGAAAAAGAAGAGGAAACAGAAGATAAAGATCAGAAGAGTGATAGTACTGAGAGGGAAGAGAGCGGTGAACCGTCATGGCATCCTCACGTGTACGGAAAACCACCGAAAAAGCCCACTCCTCATACAATAGAATATATTTTAGGATTATCAAAGAACGGGGACGTGTCTAAGGAAGAACCGAAGCGTGTAGTGAGCCAATTAATGAACGTTAAGCGTAATTTCGATAAAAAAACTTTTTCATATCAAGAAAAAAGTACGCAAGTGCAAAATCTGTCGGACAAAAAGTTTAGTTTAAGTGTGCATAAAAACAAACTTCAAGAGCAACTATTGCAGCGCGGTGTTCGAACTAATGAGAGTGAATATGACAAAGTGATTGCGTTCAAGTCTGAGGAACAGCCGCTCAACCTTTCTGTGCCAAAATCTAAAGATATACCGGGATGGAGCTCTGGCGTGGACGAAGACAAGTTTAGTAAGGGTAAGTTAAACTGTCTTACATATTGACTTAATATTTAACACTAAATAAAACAACTTATTGAAACCTGTAAGTAACAATGTTGCAGATTGTTGGTAAAATTAAAAAAACAAAATTTAAACACCGTTTTACAATACTATCTTGATTAAAATCGCTACAATGTTAAGTTTGAATTTTAATTAACATGAGCAGTCGCCATATAAAAATTAACAATGCAAAATGAGACATGGGCATACCTAATCGTATATTTTTGTCTATTTTTATCATGTTCAATATAAACTCACATTCTGGAAATCGTTAGTGTGCAGCTACAATTTGAATTGACTACTTGTTAGATTTAAATATATAATTTTATTTTGCAAAGCCTAGTTGCTCTTAGTTTAATAAGTTTTAATCTATACATATCCATTCCGAATTTCACTATAATCTATGGATCGTTACGGTATGAAAAAATAAAGACACACACACACTTACTTACTACATTTATATATAACATAACTTATGCAAGCTTATTTTAGTCCACAATAATGATGCAATATAGTTTCGCTCTCATATTCGCAAGTGTCCAAATCGTTAGAGCCGTTTCCGAGATATATAAAATAAATTTATATATATGCAAGAAGTGCTCATTCAATATATTCATCAGCATGGTTATATGCAATCACCGTTTTTGTTGTAATAGCTATAACAATGTCCTAATGACCGATTCCGGCCACAACGGCCAATCTCATTGAGACTAGCCAACTGCGCAGGAGATATTATAGTGCACAAGTGTACGCGCAGACACAACGTGCACTCTCTATTCCTGTCACTCTCATACTCCGGTGGGACGACCACTCGACACGACCAGTGAGAGTTAAGGCGCAGGACCGACGGCATTACGTGCTCTCCGAGGCATGGGGGTGAAATAGTAACAGGTAACAAGGTTACCTGTGTAGAAGGTTATTCGAACCTGACAATGAAAACAAATATGTAATAGATTAAAGTATGAATTGAACCTGTGACCCACGGTAACGTGGGCTATTGCGCCTCTACAGTAATTAGAAACGATTAATAAAATATTTAACATGACGATTATAGTCATATTAATATAAAGCCATAAAAAGTCCAACCCATTGGTCTCATCAGATACCACACACGCTGACAAATAAACAAAATGTTTCACGAAACTCTCTCGTAACGTTCTATTGAAAAAGCTGACCTTTGCCCTTAATGTGTAAGATCAATTTACATCGTCTAATGCTTTATAATATTTCTTAAAGCGAGACTATAAACCTGTAGAGTGGTAAATCACAGTCAATTAGTGGAAAGTGTTCGGTGCAATGTGCTTATATTTTCGGCCGAGTGGTAATATATATATATATATATGTTACTCTAGCTTTTGTATTTCTTGAGTTAATTTAAAGGTTTATTATATATTATATAGATACAGGTAGTGCAAACATAATGCCCGTACTCAAATAAATACTTCTACTAATTTGTATGTAGATATTAATTCACAGTGTAATGCTATCTATTGGTAAATTGCAAAAAATGGATAGCATAAAACCTAAAAATACTTAAATCATGTATAAACATTACAAAAAAAAAATAATAGGTAAAGAAATTACTGTTTGCGATTTTGTACAAACGAACATATTACATATTTTTATTTATGTAGATAGTATTTTGTGCTAGGTATTCGTAGTTTCTGTTAGAGGATGTTTGTGTATTATCATTGAATTGACAACCATTAAGCATGTCCTGTGTTTTGCATGACTGGAGTACAAACATTCGTGCTCAGATGAATGCCCCTAGCGAGACTCGAACTTGCGACCGGTGGCACAGCAAGTAGGGTCACTATAAACTGAGCCAAGTCGTGTTACTTTCACATTTATAATATTAGATTGGAAGTATATATTTTAAGCTTTACTTTAGGTCAGTATTAGTGGCTAACAACAATATCACTTCTCCAACGCACAAAATCCTACCCCTTAAGCAGAAATAGCCTAATTCTAATCTCAAGTAGCATGCATTGTAACATTTAATCGAGCCCAATCCACCGCGAATCTAAAACTACCGCCATAAAACAGAAATACACGCAATTTTAGTACTTAATACCTGTATATAAAGGCTTGATTAGGTTTTTAGCATATGCACGATGTTTGTACAGTAATTTGTAATAAGCTATCGACTACAGCTGCGTCCGTCACTAGGGTTGCCAATTTATTTTTAGATAATAAATTTGCGAGGATTATTTGTGAGTGCTAATACGGGGTTATTGCGTCAATCGTTCTGTAGTTAATATGCTAGTGAATGCACCTCGCAGTTTGATTGTTAGGGATGTGATGATCTTTGATGAAACTTTTTATTAATTAATGTCCATTTTGATGAATTTTAAGAATATATTTCATACAAATATACGTACAAAATCATGCAGACGATATAATATAAAAAATCTAACATCGCTCTTTATGAGTGGTTTTTAATCTGTCGTACTGTCTCGAGCAATAATAAAAAAGACAGTTTTTTAATCGCTAAATTTGTGCTCCGTTCATACGATGTACACTCTACTGTTAATTAATATTAATGCAAAAGTTTGTATGTGTGTGTGTTTGTTACTTTATTGATTAAAATGGCTGAACAGATTTAGATGAAATTGAGTTCAGAGATAGACTATAACGCGACACATCCAAGCGAACCGAGAGTAGTTTATGATAGAAAGTTACTAAAGGATATAAAACATGTAATAAAGCCTGAGAGAAGTTAGTGCGAGCTTGCAGATAATAAAATCTGCTTGGCGACAGCCCTACGTAATTCATTAGTATATACAAATCACCTATAGTCCTGATGGTTAATTTGCCTGCGTCGTGTTTAGACTACACTTAGCACCTACTTTGAATCTTACTTTTTAGTCACATTATGCTCGGACTTAGCGCTTGTCAGTAATGATTATATATACCGAGTGAAATCTTAGATTAAAGATTGCTATATTCAGATATATCTAACTTTAGACTTAAATTAGTTTTTTTTAATTTTTAAATATATAAAAAGTGACTAAGGCCACTTGCAATAAGTTCTTAATTAGATTTATTGCTGTTTAACAATTGTTAAATAAATTTAATAGATTTTAATCAAATTAATAATGTTGCCATAAATACAATAGTATTATAAAGTTTTACTTACATATGTAAATATTTAATCTTCACGCATTTTCGAATGATATATGTCAAAATAGAGGAAAAAAGTATCTATCTACTGTAAAGCACAAAGAGTATTGGTGGTTTAACAAATAAACACTAAGGCGACAACATAGCCCCCTCAATAAATAAGCTATCTTATAGAAATAATTCTTCAAATCAGACTGTTAGTTGCAGAGATAAGCGTATTAAAATAAATAAACACTTCAGCCTTAATATTTATATTAGAAATAGTGACTCACCCTCGCTTAACTCGGGTTCGTCCCAAGGGATCCCATACAGACTTTCATCCCCATTTTCACCCACTTAAGGATGATTTTAGGGATAAAAACTATCTTATATCTTATATAAACTATCCTATCTCCTTTCCAGGGCTTAAAGTTATCTTCTTATCAAATTTCATCCAAATCGGTTCAGTAATTTCGGAGCTTATTGGGTACAAATAAACAAACAATTTCTCCTTATATAATATTAGTAATATAGATTAGGTATCAAAAAATAACGCTAATAGTTGGTTCAATTTTTTAGTCAAACTAATCGGCCTTAGTCATAACTGTCACAAAGCCCATAACAAATCTATTTATAAGTTAATTGTAAACAAAACTTAATCGACTATTTTCTTTCTACTCCATTGCATCTCTAAGTGCTCATTCAAACATATATTCGATCCCTGGAGCTTTCATCGGCCTTTAATCTCAAACCACTCGTAAATCTTAAGTAAAGCGACTGTTGTTAATGACGAATGGTTTCATTTACTTTTGTGACATTTGGTGTCCGGTTTACTTGACATTTGTGAGTGCAAAAGTATAAAATCGTTAATTTTTTTTCTTTATTTCGAACAACAAATATGTCGAATTAAAAGTATTTTTGATATTTTTTTGTAATACTCTATTTTTATATACAGGCAGTGGTAGCCCAGTGGTAACGCGTTTGTTTGGCAAACCGAGTGATGATGGTTCAAATCCCGGGTCTTGCACCTCTGACATTTTCATGTGCGAATCATTTCTAACATGATTACCACTTGCCTTACGGTGAAGGAAAATATCGTGAGGAAACTTGCATGTCTGAGAGAACCTAGCAAGTTTTCGAAAGACATGTGAAGTCTGCCAACCCGCACTCTGCCAGCATGGTGGACTATGGCCTGTTCCCCCTCATATCGAAGGCAGGCCCGTGCCCAGCAGTACGACGTTAAAAAAGGAGCTGAATACACACTCACTTTTTTGGTTGGATAATACGTAGCTGTCCATGCCCTTGTTGTAACTATCTTTTTAGACAACAATTTTGTAGCGTTTGTCTGAATATTGATACTATAGGGATAAGTAGTAATCTATAGGTACATATAATAAAATTCTGAGTCGAATTTTTACATTAAATATTTTTTGGAAAATCTTATTAAAATAAACATTATTATCGATACAGAGGCCGAATCTATAGTTTTTAGAATTTTTGTCTGTCTGACTGTCTTTGACCGCGTCATAAGAGTGCACTGAATGAGACCGCATGATGACGACTAATGGACAGATTTTAATGTTTGATATGATGATTCTCAACATATAAGCTACTTTTTCTGCGGGAAAATATCTCATCTCTGAGAAATCTATACTAAACGTTAGTATATGTATGTATAATGTATATAATATGTAACAAACAACTTAGTCAATTACGTGTGTACTTTACTTTATAATTTTATCGTGTATGTACTAGAATTCCTTGTACAATCTTTGCCTCTATCTAGTAAAGTAAATTGTGACAGGACGGATCTCAATACATGGCCGTACGTGCTAAAAGCTAAACCAAAGAGGCAGTTTTGATGGCTGCGAGGTTTTTATTAGAATTTATCAGGGCTTTAAAGGTTTAAAAATTTATGGAGAATTAATAGAGTTTCTACTGAACCCTTTTGGTCACAGAACCTTAAAAACTTATTAACAAAAAAATAAAAACCGACTTCAAGAAAAACACTAAAAAGTAAAAAAACTGATTGTCAGTTTTCATTTACTATACATGCCTAATTAAATATTTTCGAAGTCGGTGCCAGCCGATACAAAGCAAAGCACACCGACTTTTGAAGCGAAGCACACTTTCAAACAAAATAAAAATTGTCCAAATCGGTTAATAAATGACGAAGTTCTGAGGTAACAAACATAAAAAAAAAACATACAGCCGAATTGAGAACCTCCTCCTTTTTGAGGAAGTCAGTTGAAAAGCGATGAAAATCTCGATCACAATAAACAGACAGACAGACGATGGCATAATTAGTGATCAATTTTAGCATCTTACGCCCTGTCGATATACGAATAGGTGTTTATCTGATCGGTAAAGGTCAGGGCCTAATAGCTTTTCTATACGTTTCACATTTATACTCCTCACGTCAATAATCCTCGGTTAAAGCGCGGATTAAGAAACCTTACACTGTAGTAGCAAAATCTAAGATTAAAGTGTCTTAAGTCGAAAAAATGTGTCGTTTCATTCGTCTTAATTATAAAAATCGGGTAAGTGCGAATCGTAATTGGGATACGTTTTCGATTACGAGTTTTGTTTTAATCAATAAATTTTTGTTACGTATCTATACATATAATAAAATTGTAACTAAGTCGAATCTGTACATTAAATATTTTTTGGAAAATCTAATTGAAATAGACATTATTATCGATACAGAGTCCGAATCTATAGTTTTTAGAATTTTTATCTGTCTGTCTGTCTGTTACCGTATCACGAGAAAACCACTGGACAGATTTTAATGCAATTTGGTATGATGATAGCTGCTTATCCGGGTCAACATATAGGATACTTTTTACCGCGGGAAAATATCTCATTTCTGAGAAAAAATACAAAAACTGCAATGTAAGAGTATACTAATATCAAAAACTAATAATTTGGTTTTTGGTCATCTGAACGCGGGCGGAGCCGCGGGCAGTGCTAGTGATCAATAAAATGGCAACAATTTTTTATATTTTATATACCTACATAGATATGTAAATTTTACTCATGATTTATGTTTTCAACAACGGCTACGGTCGGGTTTCGACCGAGGAGCGAACACTTTAAATGAATAATTAGTTTTTAAATATCTAATTAATTAAAAGAACCGACTACCAGTTTTCAACGGAAACGTTTCGAGATATCTCCTGTGATAGCTTACGCGAGCAAATAATATTATTTGTTATATCTATACATACTTGTAATTTTTATTTATTTTGCTGAATATTGCCGGTGGTAGTATTCCTCACGGACTTACTGACTTTAAATTTTAATAATGATTCAAAAGTGCTTGTAAAAGTCTATTTGAATAAACTATACTTTTATTTGATTGATTAAAAAAGTTTTTATTGCTTTTATTATGAATGTATGTAAATATCATACTTGTACTCTATAACAGTTTATGGTGGTTGTGGTGGTTTCGTGAATGTGTTGTGTTCCATTTTAATGATTAAAAGTGCCTCAGGTTCAACCCCTTATTTTCAAGAAAACAATCTATTTATAAGCTATGAAAATTATAACGCTGTAAATAAAAATTGAAAATTCTGAACTTACGGACATCTTCTTCTTCTGACATATAACTAGCTTCTAAATATTACTATCATTAATGGTATATATATATATATATATATATATATATATATATATATACCATTAATGATAGTATATAATATTAATGATATATATATACCATTAATGATAGTATATAATATTTGTGTACTATATATATATATATATATATATATATATATATATATATATGTACACAAATCCTACTTTTTCATATATGTATTATATATAGCTACATACATATGTAATATCTATACTAATATTATAAATTTGAAAGTGTGTTTGTTTGTTTGTTGTCTTTCTTTCAAGTCGAAACGGCTTGGCGGATAGTTGGAGGGCTGGAGAGTGACTGACATTGCTACATTTTACCGCGGGAAAACACGTTATAATACAAGCTAAAAAAATATTTATGATCAGAATTACTTGAAACTTGGAAGTAATGCTCTTCAATACAATAAATGAAATACGTGTTTTAGCATTTTTTTGAAATTCATCCCACAAGGGGGTAAAATAGGGGATGAAAATTTGTATGAAAGCTACCATTTTATGACTTTTTTTTGGTAGTTTTAGTGCGAGCGAAGCCGCGGGTTCTGCTAGTATATATATATATATATATATATATATATATATATATATATATATATATATATATATATACATACTAGCATAGCAATATAGATATATATATATATATATATATATATATATATATATATATATATATATATATATATTAACAAATGTTTACAGAATAAAGAAACTGTAATACATTTTCAAAATGACGTAAAATAAAGCCATTCGAACTTAATTGCCTCATACCGTCGAATTTGACGCTCATTATCACCTTGCTCTAAACACTAACAATAAATCTCGTGTAAAGAATCCTTTGAAGTCGTCAGTCTGCGGTCGGCTTTACTGCGTCGTTTTTCCATTTCATGTAAATAGCTGTAAATACTTATTTATGTGGATGTTAACGATCAACTAATCTGGCGATTGTGAAAACAAGCTTTGTGTGCATTAAAATAATGGGCCGTTGCATCAAAGTGGCCGAATATATTCAGATTTTTGTTTTATATCATTTTTTATTGCTGTGTTTCCAAATTTTGCTACTTGAATTCAGTAATAAATAATTTGAAGTCATTAGTTTAATGATGTATATAATAGTATCTTTTGACTCTTTTTAAACGGAACTTTTTTCAGGCTACTTCAACTTGATAGAAATATTGTAAATCATAATTTTACTTTAAAAAAAGATTATACTTTAAGAAAAGATATTGGTCCCGTTGAGTTTCTTTCGCCAGTTCTTCTCAGGTCTGAGGCTTCTTCTTTCCGAACTGGTAGTAGACTCATGACGTTCAGTAAAATATTATGCTGAATAAAATATTTTGATTTGATTTGATTGATTTTATTGAGTAGCCTTATCACTTTCCAGTTGGGGTAAGTTTTTAGTTTTAGCCTTTATTATGCAAGAGCGGTTAGTAATCTTTTTTTAACGAGCTAAGGCAGAGGTTTTTAAGCGTGCATACATTTTTATAGAGCACTAGCGACTCCCCCACGTTTCCCTCGGGTTCGTCTTTAGGTTGATTCACCATATAAACTTTCATTCCCATTTTCACCCCCTTAAGCGCTGATTTCCAAAATAAAAATCTCTTTTGACCTTTCTAGGGTCTCAAACTATCTTCTTACCAAATTTCATCCAAATCGGTCCAGTAGTTTTTGAGTTTATTCGTTACAAACATACAAAAATCTTAAACTATCTTTTTACCAAATTTCATCCAAATCGGTCCACTAGTTTTTGAGTTTATTCGTTACAAACATACAAAAATCTTAAACTATCTTCTTACCAAATGTTATCTAAATCGGTACAGTAGTTTTTAAGTTTATTCGTTACAAACATACAAAAACACAAGCCTTTACACTTTATAATAATATGTAGTATAGATTATGATTTTACTCATACTTTTTAATTGGATAAGGTTACGAAAATTTTGGCCACATTTCAACTTTATCTTAATATTCGTTGAACGCAGTTGGTCACTTCATTTTTAAGATTTTAACCATAAACTGCCGTACTCAGAAGATAATTAACAGTTACTTAAGTCGCTTTTTAGTAAAGATTAAGAAAAAAAGGCAGTGGTAGCCCAGTGGTTACTTGCTCGCTTGGGTAACCGAGTGAAGCGGGTTCAAATCCCGCGTCTCGCACCTCTGATATTTTCATGTGCGAATCATTTTCAACATGATTACCACTTGCCTTACGGTGAAGGAAAAACATCGTGAGGAAACCTGCATGTCTGAGAGAACCTAGCAAGTTTTCGAAAGACATGTGAAGTCTGCCAACCCGCACTTGGCCAGCGTGGTGGACTATGGCCTGATCCCCCTCATATTGAAGGAAGGCCCGTGCTCAGCAGTGGGACGTTAAGAAGGGCTGAATACAAGAAAAAAAAAAACATTTTCAGTCATAATCATTTTATCCATGAAATACCTACGATGGTATAGGATGGTATAGTCATAGGAAAAGAGAAGTTAAATGAATCTATACATATAATAAAATTGTAATTAAGCCGAATCTGTACATTAAATATTTTTTCGGAAAATCTTATTGAAATAAACATTATTATCGATACAGAGGCCGAATCTATAATTTTTTGAATTTTTGGCTGTCTTTATGTTGCCGCATCGCAGAAAAACCGCTGGAGGGATTTTGATGAAATCTGATAGGATGATAGCTGGTTATCCGGGTCAACATATAGGATAGAAAAAATACAAAAACTGCAATGTTATAGTATACTAATATGTAAAACCTAAGAATTTGGTTTTTGGTCATCTGAACGCGGGCGGAGCCGCGGGCAATGCTAGTTTACTGTTATAAGTCTAGTAGACGTTTGTATATATATATACATATATATATATATATATATATATATATAACGATCCCATTTAGAGGATTTTGTTCATAGCGAGCAAAATGTACGGCATCTTGGAAGTAAAAGCCTGAAAATAATTGCTACAATCTAGTAAGATCTTAAATGTCAGAAAAACAGACGGCGTTTTATTGCTATATAAAATACTTTTGTAATAAAATTATTTAAATTATTTGTATTTTGTTTTAGCTTAGATTTTATTAATAAAGATTAATTTTTAACTTTTGCCCAAAAAATACTATAACAGAGTAAAGACTCTGTTAAAGCATTCTTTGGGAAAAAATCGCTCACTGAAGTACGGGTTTGATGTACGGATGTGTAACATCGCAAAATCATAAAATTTCTTTTTTTATTTATTTAGAAAACTTCTTAAATTTATTTTAAATAGTGAAAGATTGCCAAAAGTTTACTTAAAATTATCGTAGGTACGAAACTAATTATGAATTTTTATATGATACTACCAAATTCTTAGGTTTTACATAGTACTTATTAGAATACTCTTACAATGCAGTTTTTGTATTTTTTCTTTTTAATGAGATATTTTCCCGCAGTAAAAAGTATCCTATATGTTCAACCGGATTACCAGCTACCATCATACCAAATTCATCAAAATCCCTCCAGTGGTTTTTCCGTGATGCGGTAACAGACAGACAGACATAAATTCTAAAAACTATATATTCGGCCTCTGTATGTCCTTGATATGGCCTTGATAATAAAGTCTATTTCAATAAGATTTTCCAAAAAATATTTAATGTACAGATTCGGCTCAGTTACAATTTTATTACGAGTATATGAATGTTCATGACCAAATGAATTATCTTAATTTCACCGAAATCTATTAGCAGTTAAAGCGTGAAAATGTTACAAACTGACAGACATTTACTTGTAAATGAATAAAAATAATATTTATTATATTGTAGTTCTCTGAACAAAAGTCATTAGTGTGTTATGATAGGGTTGGCGTTTCTAGCGCGTCCTTCGAAGAAACGGTGAAGGTACCACACATGGAGATACTTTGGTGTTAACAAAACAATATAACGCAGAAACATTTCCTCTATAAACTTGCCAAACTCCAGTTGGACTTCATCGAAGCTATTTAAAATTTTATTTTATTTATCTTAACTGTGCTTTTACCGCGGCTCGCCACGGTTTTATTGTTCCACTCAGTATCTTGTTAATTCTGGTGTCTTCATATTTATTTTCTAGTTTATGTTCAGCCAATTATCGTAAAGAACGTTTTAAAAATTTCTTTTGATTTACTTTAGCTATTTATTCGTAGTTTTTATCGATGGCTGATACTGGTTTTCTATTAAAAATTATTGTACAGTGTGATTTCAGTATTATTATAAAATTAGCGGCTTCTCCATGAGAAATGTAAATATTGAGAATTGCGAGGGCGTGTAAAACTATTATCAATTTATTGCCTCTACATTTATTATAGGGCGCCAATTACTTACGTAGAGCTTTATTATTTTTAATTAAAGTAAACACATACAATTATATCACTCATAGTAAAATTATCGACTCTTCGATATCCGGCTTATTACCTGGTCATAAAGATAGAATTATGGCTTCACATCTTAAAGCCAGTTAAACGAATTCGAAATAAATCTGTGAATTGCAAGTGTATTTTTAATTGGTGTTATTACAAGAGGAATGTAATCTTCTATTAATAATATGTTTATATAGCATGAGGAAATTCTTAGTACTGGGTATCAATGCGAGCAACGTGTGATTCTTAAAGTGCTCTCGTCAGCTCGAGTCGGTGCACGGTGATGAGCGGAGCGATTTAAAATCTATACAGAACGTAGGACAGTATGAATCTAGTTATGTGTGTATGTTTGTTAGTCCTTAACGCTAAAACGGCTGGTTGGGTTTGGATGAAATTTAGAACCTAAATAAACTACTACGTGGAGTATCACATAAGCTGTTACGCATCTAGTGTCAAATAATGACAAAGTTATATCATAGTCCAGTCAAATATATATATATATATATATATATATATATATATATATATATATATATATATATATTGTAAAACTTAATTTATAATGGGTAGTTTTGCTGTAGGTTGTATGTATATTGTTACTTTAACTTTTAACTGCATATTTACTTGTTGTTTTATTATGTGGTAACATTTAGTTATTATTAAATTCAAAATTTTTATATAATATGTATCATTTTATCGTGGTGGTAAGCTTTTGTTTATGTGTTGTGAATCTGTGGAAACTTGGTTGTTTTTTAGCATTACTTTTATATGATTTAGAATATAATTATTTACTGTACCGTTTGTTTGCCTTGAAAAGCTAATAAATAAATAAATAAATAAGGTCTGAAATCAAATTTTGTACCTCAACTTTGCATTTTTGATATAATGTAGTTTTAATAATACAAAAACAATGTGTAAAGGTTTTTATATCATTAACCCCCGGCAAGGATTGAAAAAAAATTTTCCAAAAACGTTTTTTCGCAATTACTCGAAAACGGTACAAATTAGACAAAAATTTTTTTATAAAAATTTGTAGAGCTTAAAATTTTACATAAAAAAGTATCATGACTTTTTTTCCTCTGGTCAAAATGAACCCAGTTAGGGAGGTTTTAAGTTTAAGGGATGAACGTAAAATTAAAAAAAAATCGTAGTTAGTAGAAACATAAGCGATTTTTAATTTCCCTTAAACTTAAAACCTCCATAACTCGGTTAATTTTGACCGGAGGAAAAAAGTCATAAAACTTTTTTGATGTAAAATTTTAAGCTCTACATATTTTTATTAAAACTTTTTTGTCTAACTTTTACCGTTTTCGAGTAATTGCGAAAAAATACTTTTAACTATTTTTTTGAACCCTTGCCGGGGGTTGCTGACACTAAAACCTTTACACTTTTTTGTATCATTAAAACTAACTACATTATATCAAAAATGAAAATTTGAGTGCCAACATTTTGACTTCAGTCCTTATTTGACTGGACTAATCAATACTGTGTGACACAGCTTTAAAACTTTCTTAGATTTACGCGAATATCTGACATTTTAAAGTAAAACTATCTTTTTAGATTTTTTTCGCGGATTTATTTTGATTATATAATGATCTTTAAGACGTCTTACACACGTTTCACCCTTCACCATGATTGCTGTAAGGCATTCGAAAGCAAAAACCAAAGTAAGTTCGCGAAATAATCCAAATAGATATATTTTTTTTTACACAGCTTTATCTTGACACGACGCCTGTGAAGAAGTAAAATAATATTCTATCTTCCGCAAAATCTTAGCTATGCTTCTTCACCATAAATAGATATTTGAAATGCTTTAAAGCCATCATAGTAATAGTAAAACGAGACATAATTCTTAAAACACACTCTAATTCCATTATGTACACGATTGGCTCAGTTTGTAGTGACCCTACTTGCTGTCCCAGCGGTTGCGGGTTCGAGTCCCACTGGCATTCATTTGATGAGCACGAATCTTTGTACTCCAGTCACGGGTGTTTATATTTATAATATGTACATATTTAAAGTTTTATATGTGTAGTGTATCAACTATCTGGTATCCAACTCAAGCCCCGTAGCTTACCATGGAACTAGATGGTTCTGTGTGTTAATGTTCCAACATATCTATACATATAATAAAATTGTAACTAAGCCGAATCTGTACATTAAATGTCTTTTGGAAAATCTTATTGAAATAAACATTATTATCGATACAGAAGCCGAATTTATAGTTTGTAGAATTTTTGTCTGTTTGTCTGTTACCGCATCACAGAAAAACCATTGGAGGGATTTTGATGTAGTATGATGGTAGTTGGTTATCCGGGTCAATATAGAGGATACTTTTTACCGCGGAAAAATATCTGATTTCTGAAAAAAAATACAAAACTGCAATCTAAGAGTATACTAATATGTAAAATCTAAGAATTTGGTTTTTGGTCATCTGAACGCGGGCGGAGCCGCGGGCAATGCTAGTACGAGTACATTTATATATTTATTTTATATTATCCGCAGAAATCGACAATGCAGTGTGTCCTCTCTCCAATAACAAATTGCTAACGACAATAATAGTGTTTTTCTCACGTAGCGATATGACGCTTTCGACGCCATTACAATTAAACGGCGCGTATTTATGTCACACTCAATTATGATTTTCAATTAAATCTCGTAGATTGAACTACATTATTTTAAATATTATTGCAAAATTTAGACGCACTCGTTAGAGTTTATTTATTATTATACTTCTCATCGTTTATGGTGTTCCTTCATAGTGACATGTTTCTATTGGATTTTTGCAATAATTACATACTATTGTCCCATGGGAATGATTTCATGAAATGGGTTTAATTTTATAGTTTTACATATATGTGTGAAAGAGAGGCACAATAATAAATATATTATTTACATATAACATTTGAAAATTTATAATGCTATCTACTGTATATTCGTTTCGCTGTGGTTCATTCCTAGGTGATTCTTTAAATTGATATAACTTTTTTATTTATGAATCGATTGAAATAAAACCAATACTAAATTTTAAGTGAAGCTTATCACAATACATGAGTGGAAATAACACCCAAATCGGTTAAGCCGCTTCTGAGATTAGCGCGCACAAAAGCACAGACAAACAGACAAAAATTCTAAAAAATCATTGTTTTGTGTTCTATTCCGTTAATAAAGACCCTCCAATAATAGTTTCTCTCAAATATCTTCCATGAACAGACAGCGATCATTTATACACAAGCGCCTTCTTTTATGTAAGCTATATATTACTCCAGCTAAAATTATATCTGTGTACTAAATTTCATCTAAATCGCCCGAGCCGTTTCGGTGTAAGCGAGTAACAAACACACAGACATACATACATACTATCGCATTTATGATGATAATATGATGGATATAGTATATAGTAATAATTATAACTGTAAATGAAGATAAATAGTCAAACAATAGTGTGGATGGTGAGCTTTTCCCACGTCGCGTCGTTTTGCGTACATTGCGACAGCTATTCGGGTGAGCACTCATTGTTCGATTATCTTCTAGGAACATTCATTTTATGAATCATATTATACAATCTAACGCCTGCTAGATAAGTTAATTTGCCCAGTAACTGTTCTAGAATTTGCCATTGAAAACGTGCTTCTCTTGCCCGATTTCACCAACAACCCATAAGCTACCACCTACGTATGGGATCACTAGCTTAAAAGTTCCCTAAAATAGCCCCTAAATTAAATTTCGTTTTACGATCGTCTTTAAGCCCATATTTCGAGCACCTAAATTTAGGGGGCCTTTTAATATTGAGGTGACCCCTAACTGTCGGTGAAACAGAAAGTGTCCCCTAACAGCCCCCTAACCATGCTTAGGGGATCCCTTAAACTTAGGTGACGTTGGTGAAATCGGGCATCTGTCTTCCATATCCCATAGACTTACATAGATTGAAATAATAATCTGTAGTTAATTAATAAAAAAGTGAATTATTAAAAAAATGTTAAGCTTTTTTATCATAGATTTTTCTTTGTGACTAAAACATACTTTTAACGACACGTTTGGCTCAGTTTTTAGTGGCCCTACTTGCTATGCCAACGGTCGCGGGTTCGAGTCCCGCTGGGGGCATTCATTTGTGTAGCATGATTGTTTGTACTCCAGTCATGGGTGTTTATATTTATAATACGTATGTATTTAAAGTTATATATGTGTAGTGTATCAACTATCTGGTATCCATAACACATGCCTCATAGCTTACCATGGAACTAGATGGTCCCGTGAATTAATGTCCCAACATATTTATTTAATTTATTTATATTGATTTCTTCTCCTCTTTTTTCTTAATTCAAAGCACAAGCCAAAGTTAAAACACTAAGTGTTGGTTATTTGTGTGAAAGACTGCGATAGATTTTGTATGATCAATTCAAACTTTAGCTCCAACCAATATTCGAACTCAGTACCATCTGAATAAGGGCAGTATCAATTGTCTTTATAAAATATTTATAAAAAAAATAATGTTCTAAAAATAAATTTTAGAACAAATAATAAAACACGTGAAGTTCAATTCTAAAGCTAGTTCTAAAACAGAAATACACAGAAAAGCTTATATTAATTTAATTAATAATTATACCTCAATCACAAGCACCGTAAATACAACTCAGCAATAATATTTATTTAGCACTATTTCAATTATGAATACGCTTGAAATGTAACGATTTAATTAAATTTTATCTTCAAATAATCTGTGTTTGAGATATTTTTCCAGTAACACTCGTTGTTTCATCATTTAAGCTGTAGAAATAATATCGAAGGCTCATCTCAAAGTAATTGGTGTATTTTTATTCTTTCTTTTCTACATGCTGTAGCGTTTGTGTTTATCGATAGTTAATAAAGATAGGTTATAACTGTGTGTGTGTCCTTACGTTATATTAATATCGTGAAAGTTAACTTTTTGCCCAGAATGGCGTTATCATTAACATGCTTTTGTACTTGTAACTTATCATAAATAAATAAACAAATAAATATGTTGGGACATAAGCACACAACACCATCTAGTTCCATGGTAAGCTACGAGGCTTTTGTTATGGATACTAGATAGTTGATACACTACACATATATGACTTTAAATACATACATATTATAAATAGAACCATCCATGACTGGAGTAAAACGATTCGTGCTCATCACACAAATGAATGCAACCAGAGAGACTCAAACCCGCGACCGCTGGCACAACAACTAAGGTCACTACGAACTGAGACTAATGTGTCGTCAAGTATATCATGTTATCTGGAAGTCGATTAACAACATACGATTTAACCTAATTCTAATTCAACAGATAGATAGTTTTTTGATGGCTAGTTTTACTATACTCTTCGAGTTTAAACTAATTTGATTCATTTGCACCAAGGACCATTTTTACTTTAAGTTACCTTTTAAGGGGTTTAGAACATGGTTTTTTGCAAAATATTTTAACAACAATCTTTTTCATCTATACATATAATAACATTCTAACTGAGCCGAATCTGTACATAAAATATTTTTTGGAAAATCTTATTGAAATAGACATTATTATCGATACAGAGGCTACATCTATAGTTTTTAGAATTTTTGTCTGTCTGTCTGTTTGTCTGTCTGTTTGTCTGTCTGTTTGTCTGTCTGTTTGTCTGTCTCTTACCGCATCACAGAAAAACCACTGGAGGGATTTTGACGAAATCTGGTATGATGATAGCTGGTTATCCGGGTCAACATATAAGATACTTTTTACCGCGTGAAAATATCTCATTTATGAGAAAAAATACAAAAACTGCATTGTAAGAGTATACTAGTATGTAAAACCTAAGAATTTGGTTTTTGGTCATCTAAACGCGGGCGGAGCCGCGGGCAATGCTAGTAACTTATAAAGTTATCCCGTCAAAGGACTTAATTAAATTATTTGTCATTAAGTGTGTTACCACACTAAGCCTTTTGATAGCTTTAATTCTATAATAGCGTTGTCATTATAAGTAACTAGCGGCTCACCCTCGCTTCGCTCGGGTTCGTCGCTAGGTACGTTTTAAATAGATATAAAAAGAAAAAATCTTTCTTTCTCACATTTTAATTATATGTTTTAATACTTACCTATTCCGGACTAAGAGAAATCCAAAAATTAAAATATCATAAAAATTGGAACGCGGTCGAACGGGATAAAAAGTATCCTATGTCCTTCTCCTGGCTCTAAACTACCTCCCTGCCAATTTTCAGCTAAATCGGTTCAGCCGTTCTTGAGTTATAAGCGAAGTAACTAACACGACTTTCTTTTATATATATAGATTAACACATTCTATTAGCTGGTAAGAAGGTTTTTTTAAATCATTTTGGATGAGTATCTGTAAATTATAAGGCTTAGCTCAGAACCCGAGTTTTACTGTCCCTGATAAATACTACTATATTACCTATGCTTATTCATATTATGTTTTTTTTTATTATTGATTTATTATGTTCTGTTAGAGTTTAAGTTTTGCTTTTTTGTGTTTTTTTTTTATTTTATAAATTTTTTTTTAATTTATTTTTTTGTAATTTTGACTTAGTCATTTTTTTTGTTGTCCTTTTTGTAGTGTTTTTTTCAGTAACTTTTGTTAAAATTTTATTATATTGTTTTTATGTTTAAACTAATCATGTTTACTCTACCTGTGACATATTTATAGGTGGAAACTTTGCTGGTGTGTGGATGTTTTAGTTTGTAATTATTTTTAAGAATTATCTCACTGTTTGTTTCCCAAAAATTAATAAATAAATAAATACTACAGTTGGATATTAACAAAGACATAGATTATGAGCGTAACAGTTAAACCTCTGTTATATCAAACCAAGTAGTGTCTGTGGACTTTTACCTAGTTTTTTGCTAAAAAAATACCTCATCTGAGCCGACAGAGGGCGTGTCATTGCTACTAAATAAATGGACCCAGTTATGCAAAAAACAGCCATGTGCGTAAAAGTACCAACAGAGTTATAAGCATTTTATTATAAAAAATAAAATAATTATAAAAAATAAACAATACTTATATAAATATTGTTCAATTTTAAAATAACCAGAAAAACAAAACATAACCCAAGTGCAACTATCGACAGAAAAATGCTTATAACTCGGTTGGTACTTTAACGCACAGGGCTGTTTTTTACATAACTGGGTCCAAGTATAGTTAATGGGCAATTTATCAAGTATTTTGCCCTAACTATTAATAACTAAAACACTTTAATATTTATAAGACACTCCACTTGTCTTGTGCTAATTAGAATTCACCGTCGCATCCACCTTTTCTAAATATAATATGACATTTATATGGGACGATTTTGTAATTACCATTAATTACAAGCATCGTGTGGTATGAATGGGCCTCGGTGCATATTTGTGTCTACGCCAAATATTTTAATTGTCCGAATGAGTCTGAAAGAGTCGATTCATAGTATCTTTTGAACAGTATTTATCGACTGTTTACAGCGTGTAATTATGGGTACATCATGAATATCAATGATTGAGGGTTATGGTTTAACGTGCGGTGTAAATTTGAATAGTTTAAGACGACGGAAGTAGAAATGATGGGAGAGATGATGAAAGGTTATTAGGGATAAGAAAACTAGATTTAGAGTTAGTGCTTCTCGTTAGTTTTCTATTTTTACTTAGCAATATATTTTATAACACAGATACGACTAATTTTAATGATACTATATGTGTTTTATTGATATTAAAACACAATTTTAATACGTAATATATTTGCCTGTTTAAATAAACAAACAAAACAACACAAAACAGCCTCACCTTCCTAGTCTAGAAAATTCTATACAAACTAAGGGTTACAATAAATGATTGCGAACTTAATTTAAATAATTAGAAAGATTAATATAAATATAAATATATAGGACATTAACACACAGCACCATCTAGTTCCATGGTAAGCTACGAGGTTTGTGTTATAGATACTAGATAGTTGATACATTATACATATATAACTTTAAATACATACATATTATAAATATAAACACCCATAACTGGAGTACAAATATTTGTGTCATCACACAAATGAATGCCCCCAGCGGGACTCGAACCCGCGACTGCTGGCGCAGCAAGTAGGGTCGCTACAAACTGAGCCAAACGTGTCGTCAAGATTATTTACTTAATATTAGCAAGTAGCAGCTATGTAAGTAGTAATGAAAAATCTTACTTTTTCTAGATAAACAACAAATGAAACGTAAGAAATCTACTGAAGATGTGCGATCACCTCTTGGAGGTGAAGGGTCGATGACCAGTGAAGAGGGTGAAGAGATTGGTAGGCGTAAGAAAGCCAGGACCACCTTCACTGGGCGCCAGATCTTCGAACTTGAGAAGTTGTTCGAGGTTAAAAAGTATTTATCTTCTGGAGAAAGGGCGGACATGGCAAAATTGCTTAACGTGACAGAAACTCAGGTGAGCCTTTAATATATTTTGCTGATAATTTTATAAACTTCTACATTTTCCGCACAAAAGTAATAATTTTACACTTATTGACTTATTTAATGGTAATAATAAAAACTAATGATAAAACAAATATGAATTCGATGGTTTAAAACTTTATTATCTAATATCTATCATCTAAAACAGCATCAGAACAAAGTTTAAAAATTTAGATAGAGTTTACATATTGATTTAAAGGGTTCAGAATAATAATATAAGTTTTATAAATACACTAAAAAGCCCTATACTTTCGTACGTATTGCGCTCTCGAACCGTCCACCCGCATGCGCACGCGCAGCTTCACACACTAATAGCAGGGAGTGTATCTGTCAATAGATGATATTTAAAGCGTTACAAATCGCCGCTGTAATTACTTAATGGGTCATCACCTCATCGTGTGTTCCACGAAATACCATTTTAAACGTAATGTAAACGAGCAACTACGGTCGGTAAACGGTTGTATTCTATTTAACCTACTTCAAAGAAGAAGGTACGCTCTATTTGGATGAATGTTTTTTAGTAATTATGATATTTTTAGTATATATTAATATATTTTTAGTATATATAATATGTATGTTATGATATTTTAGCTAATTATACAACGACTTTGAAGATTATTTTTTTTATTCATCAAGTTATTAGGTATAAAAATATAGATAATATATATTTTTTTGAGACTGTCTGAGTGCCGCAGGTCGCCAACTCCACTACTGAATGTTTATCCTGTACGAATATCTTCCATATTGAAGACGTTCAATAAATGTATTTATTGTATTATAAATGAAATAACTGCATAAATGTTCATTAAAGCCAGCAATCATCTATTATTATTGCATTACTAGACTCCATAATACAAACTAAAGAAGGTATAGGTATATTAGATAGCAGATATTTAGATTAACTGTGCTATCACCATATAAAAGTTACCTTCCAATAAATAAAGAGTTAAATAAAAGTGGACTATTTCGTTATATTTTATCTAACATCAAATAATCTAACATAACAAAAAATCCAATAATATATTATTAGGGTGCATATAATTTATTATCTCGCAAACCAACAGTTAATTATTGTAAATGATATATATACCGTGGTGACAAATTCTTTCGCACGACTTGCTTAATGGGCCACCGTCCTGCTCCCGCTGCCGTGCGGTCGGGGTTCCTCGAAATCTTCACAAATTAAGTGCTTAGTTGCCAGCTGGGCCTCTACTTTTCTTATAAACTTACAAGGTATGAGAGATAGCGTTTTCTATATATATAATAAAATTTTAATTGAGTCGAATCTGTACATAAAATATTTTTTTAAAAATCTTACTGAAATAGTCATTATTATCGATACACACGTCGAATCTATAGTTTTGAGGATTTTTGTCTGTCTGTCTGTCTTTCGGTAAAAAGTATCCTATATGTTGACCCGGATAACCAGCTATCATCATACCAAATTTCATCAAAATCCCTCCAGTGGTTTTTCCGTAATGCGGTAACAGACAGACAGACATACAAACAGACAGACAAAAATTCTAAAAACTATAGATTCTGCCTCTGTATCGATAATAATGTCTATTTCAATAAGATTTTCCAAAAAATATTTAATGTACAGATTCGACTTAGTTACAAATTTTATTATATGTATAGATGATATATAGCTTATAGCTTTCCTCAATAAACGGGATATGTAATGCAAAAAGAATTTTTCATATCGGATTAGCAGTTCCTGAGATTAAGGCTTCTAAACGAACAAACAAATTCTACCTCTTTATAATATTAGTAAGTAGATAATGAATAAAATTAAATCATAACAAAATCACGTTATTATATTATAACGGAATTGAAACCAATGTACAAGTAACTTACACCATACAGTTAGCTCAAAGTAGATAATTATACTATCCAAGGTGGTAGCGTCCCCCGCTGACGACGCACACATGGCGGCACTAATTAAACCGTCCCATCATATTCTAAACAAAATGAAATTAACACATGCCTCTGCAGTGACACCATGGCGGTTCCCTTAAATAGTCTATTTTCAAAATTATGGAAATTATACTATAGAAAAGCAGGTTATTTAACAATAGAAAGGGCTTGTCTTACTTTACTTAAATCTAATACAAATTATTAAATTTATTAAAATGTCTCCAATATGTTTAGCAAACGTCAAATTGTATCTACTGTTTGACGTTTAATATCACATCTATTCATATAATAAAATTGTAACTAAGCCGAATCTGTACATTAAATATTTTTTGAAAAATCTTAGCGAAATCGACATTACTATCGATACAGAGGCCGAATCTATAGTTTTTAGAATTTTTGTCTGTCTGTCTGTTACCGCATCACCGAAAAACCACTGGAGGAATTTTGATGAAATTTGGTATGGTTATAGCTGGTTATCCGGGCCAACATATAGGATACTTTTTATCACGGGAAAATGTTTCATTTCTGAGAAAAATAGAAAAACTGCAATGTAAGAGTATACTAATATGTAAAACCTAAGAATTTGGTTTTTGGTCATCTGAACGCGGGCGGAGCCGCGGGCAATGCTAGTTATTATTATAAATACCAAAGCTTGTGTGTTTGATTTGATCCACACTCAATTAAAATTATAAAACTATCCCCTAAATTGTGAAAAAGCTCTTAAGGTGTTTTAAAAAAAACTGTCTAAACTTTTTGCGAGCTTCCGTGTGGCATCCGCTCGTTAATTGTCTTGAAAATATTTAGACACGTGGTGTGTCGTGAGCTTACACATTCTTTACTTAATAAGGTTCTTGTAAAAAAAGTTATCTTGTAAAAATAATTATATTCCCTAGATAACTTCGCGTCCAGCGTCCTTGACTTCGGCCACATGTCTATTTAACCAAAGGACATGCTTTAAAGGACAAATTTTATTTTGTATTAATTATAATTATGACGACACGTTTGGCCCAGTTTGCAGCGATCCTACTTGCTGTGCCAGCGGTCGCGGGCTTGAGTCCCGCTGGGGCATTCATTTGTGTGATTAAAACGAAATTTGCACTCCAGTCATGGGTATTTATATTTATATATAACTTTATTATATATGTGTAGTGTATCAACTCTCTGGTATCCATAACACAAGCCTCGTAGCTTACCATGGAACTAGATGGCGCTGTGTGTTAATGTCCCAACATATTTATTAATTACATTCACGACATAGCCGAAAACTACTATTTAAAGCATAAAAAACTATACCTGCGCCGACAAGTTCAACCCTCATACATTATTCTCTTCCCCATAATCAATTAACAGTAAATTCAATAGTTATCATAGCGGAAACAATTAAGAGATCAATTTAATTTCTCTACACGGGAATCAAACCTGCGAATCATCATTATAATAGTCAAACGTTATCTTACTAGAATATCAAACTCGTATTCAAAAAGACTTATATTGTGCTAGTCTATACTAATATTATAAAGAGGTAAAGTTTGTGAGTTTGTGACGTTGTAGGGGGTAATCTCTGGATCTACTGAACCGATTTAGATGAAATTGGGTAAGAAGATAGTTTAAGACCCTGGGAAGGACATAGGATACTTTTTATCCTGAAAATCATCCCTCAAGGAGGTGAAAATGGGGATGAAAGTTTGTATGGGGAATTAACTTATATATTCTTACCTAATGACTTACTTATATTTTCCGTAACGTAATTCATATTCTTTAGGAATTACTCGAACTTAATCTATTTACATAGCTAAGTGGCTTATTAATTCGCGGTCGTGTTTCTGTTTGTTCGTCCGTACGAATGCGACTTGAATGTTATTTTATCGCAATCGCAAGAATAGCTACACTAATTGACCCGTCTTTTCAAATAAGAGTATTTATCGTACCGCGTAAGTTATAGGAAAATAGTTCTAATAGCTAAGGTGTAAGGTTAGTTTTGATTTAGCAAATACTGTTACTTGAAGCGTTTTGGCGGTTGGACGTAAGTTGAATCCGCGGGGATCGAAATGTATAGGGTGATCTCGCTCAGTGTTTCAAGTATGAGGGGACGATCTTTTGAATTCGCAATTGAACATTCAGATATAATTAATCTTTGTCCATTAATTATAAGTTATTTCCTACAATTATAATATTGACACAAAAATAATTTTGACCGACTTTAAATAATGTGGATGTGTGTTTTGGGCTCTATGTTACGAGATAGCTTTACCAATTGCGAATTGTCGTTGTTACTTTATATCTATGTATCTTTATATCTATGTATCTTTATATCTATGTACTATATATCTAAGTTGCTGATAAATTCTATGAAAAAAACCCATCTGTACGGGTGGAATGATTAAGTTTAAAATTACTTAAAGTCGGTGCATGTATAATTTTAATTTACTAATTATATCAAATTTTAACATTTTTTTTTAAATTTTACACTAAATCAATATAAAAAAAGCTATCTCTATCATAATCTGTTGCTTTGATCACTGATGTGCATTGCTATAACAACAATATAATATTTTTTTAATACATGGCTTGCTGTTATTTATTTGCAAAAACAAAACAATTATAAATAGTTTAAATACAAACAGCCTCTATCCATATGTCATGCGCACATGTCAGCTGTTAAGTGTTTTTGTCCCCGTGGTGAGGTGCTTCATCTCAGACGGACGCTGCGCGTGCGCAAGCTATAGATATTTATCTATGTAAAAAGATTTAATTGACATCATCACTTGTAGTATAAATATGTGCATTTATTTTTGAACACTGTCTGGTATAGTGGCGTTTTTATTTTGCTGTGTAGATTATAAGTTCGATTTTCCTGTGGGGTAATTTTTATGGTTTCTTTAGAAGTTATGAAGAAGGTTATGTTAGAATGGATATATGTATAAATAAATTGTATATATTATATGAAACGAATGATTCATTTCATATAATATATAAGCAAATTTTTGCTCAACGCTGGTACTTATCGAGGACCTCTAGAAAAAAAAGGCTTTGTGGTTCTATAAAATATATTTACGCCAAAGCTCCCCAAAAAATAAAAAAACTGTACAAATAAATATATCAACAAAAACCATAGTATTCATAGTAAGGTCATTAGCTTTGATAACCGTCGACTAAATCATTCAAATGTCATCAATTCAAATGATTGTATACAGATTATAGAGCTATTATATTCATTATCTATTATATTCTTACATGATATTACTCTTAGGCACACTGTAGTTTTATAGGTAGGTATTAGGTATTACATATTTTGTAATACATAATTAATATTTATAAGGTATTCTATAAACAAGAGGATTTCTCTGATTTGGCGGCACGTTTGGCTCAATTTGTGATCCTACTTGTTGTGCCAGCGGTCGCGGGTTCGAGTCCCGCTGGGGGCAGTCATTTGTGTGATAAGCACGAATGTTTCTATTCCAGTCACGGGTGTTTATATTTATAATATGTACAGTCTTAATATAAACCATTATACCCATCGTCTTCCCCCATATACATGGCATTGGCGATGTGTGTATTCAGCCCTTTTTAACATCCCACTACTGGGCACAAGCCTCTCTTCAATATGAGGGAAATCGGGCCGTAGTCCACTACGCTGGTGAACTGCGATTTGGCAAACTTCACATGTCTTTCGAAAACTTGCTAGTTTCTCTCAGACATGCAGGTTTCACGAAGTTTTCCTTCACTGTAAGACAAGCGGTAATCATATTGAAAATGATTTGCATGTCAGAGACGCGAGACCCGAGATTAGAACCCGCTGCACTCGGTTTCCCAAGCAAACGCATAACCACTGGGCTACCACTGCCTTCAAT
This sequence comes from Brenthis daphne, assembly GCA_947093115.1. NCBI lineage: Eukaryota > Metazoa > Arthropoda > Insecta > Lepidoptera > Nymphalidae > Brenthis > Brenthis daphne. The sequence continues at coordinate 1,548,030 of OX352473.1, forward strand.
TGGCGATGTATACACATATGATATATTACACTCAAGTGACACGCTTAAAGGCTAACAACCAGACAATTGAATAGAAAATGTTTGATAGACTATAATTGTTCGAGCGCAAATATAAAAAAATCTCGAGATTATTTTTAAATAATTTTGAAAACTATCTTTTCGGATTATTTCGCGGATTCATTTAGATTTTTGGTTCCCGACGTTTCGAATGCTTTACAGCATTCATGGTCACGGGAGAGACAGACTTTTTCATTTTGTTAATTGTGGGTAGGCTGTCTGTAACAACTGTACCTTCGAGACATGTAACACCTCAGTCTCTCCCGTGACCATGGATGCTGTAAAGCATTCGAAACGTCGGGAACCAAAAATCAATATAAATCCGCGAAATAATCCGAAAAGATAGTTTTATATAAAATCTCAAATATTCTGTAAATCTAAGAAAGAATTATCTCGAGATTATTTATACTAGAATCCGATGTTCAATTACAAGTGACCCACAACTTTCTATGAAAATAATAACCGTATTGCGTAACAAATACGAGAGTAAACAAATTTCAATGGACATTAATAGTGTGTAATCAGTTGTAATTAAATTATACTCGCGTTTCAAGCAATTCTAACCCATAATGACATAGTTTTTGAGCATATAATCGTATGAATTATAGATATCATCAGATATTCATAATCCGAATACAAATAGATGGGTCTTTGAACGATTCACTTTTGGAAATAATACCTATTATAGCAAAACAATGGAAATACGACTCTATTACTTTAGGATTTGGTGTGTTTTTCAATAGAGTTGTGTGGAGCTTGTAACGATTGAGCACAGGGTTGCCAAGCGACGGTTTTGACTTCCCATTATTTTTTGTTTTGGTACAATTGATGCGTCTCGTATCATAACATGCAGAGTTTTGGAAACTTGTAGAATATGAGGATATCGTGTGACTTTGTTATTTTGATATAATAAATGATTGATATATGTAAGGCACTAAATACCACTATTTGGAACCACCTGTATAATTTTTATAAAAATATTTACTATCTCATTTTTTATTATTATTTGTATAGCATCAGTTTATGATTACTATACATTCATACTAAATATTAAGCAAGCAGAAAATAAGCTCAATGAAAGTAAATAAAAAAATATAATACATATAAATTCTGCCTAATAGTATTATACATAATCTTATTTAAGAATAAATAAATAATTAAAATCAATTAAATAAGTAAATAATATTAAAAAATTAAAAATAGCCACGCACACCCCTAATTTACATTTTGTTAGGCCGCAACCGGTAAATGGGTCGTCAGATCGACGGTCGATTGGTCGTTGGAAGGCCCATATAAATTAATATAAATTAATAAAGACCAATGGCGTATAAAATGTTTAATGCATGAAGTCATTAACGCTTATAAAAAACTGCATATACTTACTAATTGATGGTAAAGCGATATAAACTGAGTAGACCTTTTAAAGTCTCTTATACGCCCTTTTTAATTAATAAAATTTTGTATATCAAATATGCGTATTTCACCTTTTATTGCATTTAATCACCTGATTTCATTATATACTAATACTAAGCTGGATTATGAATTTATGAATATGATTAAGTTTCATTTTTTCAATACTTAGTCACTTATGTACGTTGTACAATAATAAATAAAATAAAAAAATATGTTGTGACATTAACACACAGTTATACTATATACTATACAGTAGACATCTTGCTTGTACTATATACTAGTCCTCTCCCACGGCTCCGGTCGCGTGGTAGGTTGTTTAATAAATAAATATAAATATGTTGGTAAATTAACACACAGCACCATCTAGTCCCATGTTAAGCTACGAGGCCTGTGTTATGGATACCAGATAGTTGATACACTATACATATATAACTTTAAATACATACATATTATAAACACCTAGAATACAATAGTTTAGTTTCTTTATTGTAAATAAAACACGGGAGAAACCTCCGTGACCATGATTGCTGTAAAGCATTCGAAACGTCGCGAACCAAGAATCAAAATAAATCCACGAGAAAACCCGACAATATTTAAGTCAAAAGTTTTTTTTTAATCTTTTCTTAGTACAGGATGCATGTGTATGTATTATTTCAAGTAAAATTAACAAACATAAAAATGTGTAAGCTATTTAAGTTTTAATTTAACTACGATGATATAAAACTTCTAATAATAAATAAGCTAACCATTATTGTTGTAGATATACGATAAGAAAATTCAACATTTGCATGTTATTATGATCGATAGTCGCTGTTGGACGCAGTCAGTAAGATATGCATTAAGTATATTTTATTATATGTATGTAAATCCTATTTAATTTTATGTCAAACTAGCATTTCCCGCGGCTCCGCCCGCGTTCAGATGACCAAAACCCAAATTCTTAGGTTTTACATATTAGTATACTCTTAGAATGCAGTTTTTGTCTTTTTCCTCAGATTTTCCCGCGGTAAAAAGTATCCTATATGTTGACCCGAATAACCAGCTAACATCATACCAAATTTCATCAAAATCTGCCCAGTGGTTTTCTCGTGATGCGGTAACAGACAGACAGACAGACAAAAATTCTAAAAACTATAGATTCGGACTCTGTATCGATAATAATGTATATTTCAATTAGATTTTCAAAAAAATTTTTAATGTACATATAAGACTTAGTTACAATTTTATTATATGTATAGATTACTTTTGGAATATTTAAATAGTTTTTTACAACATACTGAAACCCCATATAAATCTTTGAGATGATCCAAATGTACTTAGACAATACACTGTCCGGCTGACCCAACCAATAGTCACATTTTCGAATGGCACATAATATTGCTCGAAGTATCTTAATGGATTAAAAGAGAAAAAAAAACAGACAGGACAAAAAACATATTCTTATAATTATACATTTTCAACATTTGTCGAACTGAACATTGTGGCGCCAGCAAAAATACCATTCCTTTTTATTTTACTTTTCTAATGTAGGCAGCGATAGGATGAATCTAAAATTAATTATATATTGAATCGATTAAACATTTAGTAGTTACGAGGGAACATAACAATGGATATACTTAGAAACATAAATCTATAATATACTTACATACTATATAACCTCCTTTTAGCTTCGTCGCAGTCGAGTAAAAGATTCATTCAATAAAATAACAATAAAAAAAGCAGCAACACCAACCCTACTTCCGACCAAAACGACGATTACGTTGGTCATTGGATACGTAATTTAAATTAATAAAGCAAGCTATTAATATTTGATGGATGGAGCAATAATCGCGGCGTGACAGCCCTGCATCAAACGGCCCGACTCATTAGTACAAAAACGGGCCGCGGCGGGGGACTGGGGTTTGTTTGGACCGTTTTTGTATTCCACAGTTTAGAGTTTAGACTAAAGGCATGCTACGTGTTGGTCATCAATTTGTAATAGATTTCTTGAGTTCGTCTCATATTATGAGAAATCTTCATTTTAAGCCTATAAAAGATATTTAAATACGATTTTTATTACATTTTTACAAGCTTTTATTTCACTTGTAATGTTTGTATATATGTTTGTTCGGGTCAAATCTTGCAACTGAATTTTAAAGTAGTTATCCTCAATCGATTGATCTGAAATTTTGTATACACGTTTAGCTTGAATGACAATGCTTGGTTAGAAAAGTGACGTAATTCTAAATCCAACATGGCGGACTAACAACAATGGCGGACTATGCTTTTTTAATGCAATTTCATGATATGTACATTCAATGAAAGGGTTTACTGAGAAGGATACGAATAAATACCTAAAAAATAAAAAATAAACTTTAAATTAAATCAAAATTATTTCACAATTTATATGATATAAAAACTTGTTTTTAAAAAATATTTTTTTATATTAATTCACTGTAAATAAACTTTTCTTTATTATAGGACTCATAATTACTATATTTTAATAATAAACTTTTTATTACTATATATGATATCTTACTTATTGATAATTAACATTTTTACTTATCACATTTCATTCACTTTTTATGAACTCTTTTTGCTTTAACGAAATTTTTTTTGCAATGTAACGAGTAAATGTTTTATGTCACCTTTAAATAAAGTGTTAGATATTGATCTTATCTATATGCTTTTAATTGGTACGTTTTTGTTCTAACAAGCAGTTGTCCTTTATCAGGTCCTTGTATTTTTTTGATAAATAATAATCTGTATTTAATACTACAAGAAGGAACGATTTTTTAATTTTTTTGTTTGTTTGTACCGAAAAAGCTCCGAAACTACTGAACCGATTTAGATGAATTTTGGTAATAGGATAGTTTGAGTTCCTGGGAAGGATACAGGATAGTTTTTATCCCGAAAATCATCCCTTAAGGGAGTGAAAATGAGGATGAAAGTTTGTATGGGGAAGCAACCAAGGGACGAACCCGAGCGAAGCAAGGGTGAGTCGCTAGTAATTTATATTTGCTAACAGACATTTATTTAGCAGTTTAAAATTGTGATCTATGTTTTTAAAAATAATGTAAATACTAAGTATAATCACACTCTTTATTCTCTCCACTTATAACATAAATGTATATCAAAAACTGCCTCGGTGGTGTAGTGGCTAGAATGTACGGCTGAACATCCGGAGGTCTTGGATTCGAGTCCCGCGTCGGGCCAAGTTTAGTTATTGAGTCTTACTGTTAAGTAAGCTTCAGTAACAGCCTGGAGTTGGGAAGTCGGCGATGTTTCACCTCCGTGCCATGAAGAGCCCGTAAAGCCGTCGGTCCTATGCCTTAACTCTTACTGATCGTGTCGAGCAGTCGTCCCACCGGAGTATGAGAGTGACAGGAATAGAGAGTGCACGTTGTGTCTGCGCGTACACTTGTGCACTATAATATCTCCTGCGCAGTTGGCTAGTCTCTATGAGATTGGCCGCCGTGGCCAAAATTGGTCTGGAGGACATCATTATATCAAAAATATTGTTTGATCTTCTGAAATTGAACCCCCACCCTCTCTAGTAGAGATCCAAGCACATGACATCGGTATTTCAGTCTCTATAATATAATTTTAAGCCCCAAATGTCACCAAATAATTTATGCTATTAAACAAATATAATTAATTTAAATGATTATCCTTTGAAGACAAAAAGCTACGTTTTAATTTCGGGAAGCGGCTGCAAAGGATTTGATTTATCTCCCATTATCTAGCCTCAGGGCTGCCAATATTTCAATTTAATGTTAATTTTGATGCTCTTTTATTTTTAATTGTTTTTATGTTAGTTATGTTTTTGTTGGATATTAAAATTGTTAAGTTTGATCTTGTTTTTGCTAAATGGTGGAGTCTGCAGACTATTATGGCTTAAGTAATTCGTGAAGCATGGTTTACTCCTTTTGAATGATCGTTAATTATTGTGGATAGTTGTCTTTCAATTCAATTCAATTTTCTTGTTAATGACTTCAAATCATGCCAATTGAGCACAGATTACTTCGCCAATGTCATGTAGAATGGAGAAGATACCAAGGAGATTGGTAGGATTGTTTTTAAAAATAACACTATCTTTTGAAAATTATGTCAACATTTACAGATTGGGGAACTAGATTCGAAAACCTTCTACTACACTTGACTTTCATTTTACCATGGGTTTCGTATTTTACCATGGAGCGTTGACAACTAATTTTTGACATATGTGACATTGGCAAAATAAACTGGCAAAAAAAAATACTTTTTAATCCCTCAAGGACCGCAGACACGCCGGCGTTACAGTTAACAATAGATTTCTTAGAAATTTAATTAATTTCTTAGAAATTTACCTTGATGTGTTCGTTAATGAGCAACCCTACAATCACCGGTGTTATTCCAACACTAATGAAAATTTGATTTTTTGTCCCCACACTGGCTTGACGGATTATGAAATAGAAAACGAAGCTTTAATCTTTTTATTGCCTCATACTTTACACATGATATTATCAGAACTAATAATTATGACAATTTTAATTGCTCTATGTTATTTATATGTGGTATGAGAGGAAGGAGGGCTTATTTGAGATCATACGTTTTTTTAGGGCAGTGGTAGCCCAGTGGTAACGCGCTCGCTTGGGCAACCGAGTGAAGCGAGTTCAAATCTCGGGTCTCGCACCTCTGATATTTTGATGTGCGAATCATTTCCAATATGATTACCACTTGTCTTAACGGCGAAGGAAAACATCGTAAGGAAACCAGCATGTCTGAGAGAACTTAGCAAGTTCTCGAAAGACATGTGAAGTCCGCCAACCCGCACTTGGCCAGCGTGGTGGACTATGGTTTGATCCCCCTCGTATTGAAGGGAGGCGCGTGCCCAGCAGTGGGACGTTAAAAAAGGGCTGAACATACGTTTTTTAATGTTATCTGTGTACGATGAAAATTGGATTGTAATTTGCCTATTATTAAAAAGGCAAAGACCAATACGTACTCAGCCATGTTTTATTCGTTTATTCGGATAACTAGCACTCGATAAATTGACATAGGATAATATTTATCTTACAAATAAAAGGGGTTTGCGAAATAAGAGATAGAAATAGAAAGGCCTTAACAGACATCGATTTGATTTTCACTTTCGGGTAAAACATTTGGATAAGAGTGATTTAAGCGTTTTACCGTCATAAAACGAACGAAGCTGCGTGTAAAAACTTGTTAAAAAGTATTTTTACCGCATTATGGCTTTAAGGTATTTAAAAATAAAATTACTCAATAAAAACAAGATACCAAGCCGGCGTGATAATAAGCCGTGACGATGATTAAGTAGCTTTGATCTCAACCGATACATTTCACACTTTTTTTTTTTATTTAGAAGAGATCCATTAAAAGTTTCCAAACTAAAGGAGGTTGTAAAACAGTATTAACCTTTCACAGAGTAACTTCGCATAAGCTTTAATTTCCTACGAAACGCGCAAATAAACAATCAAATAAAATCACTAGAGCACTCATCGGCCACTTAAATATGCCAATATATACAGAACTGTACAAAACAAAACACAACACTTGCTTCAATGAAATACAGTTCATTATAATGTATTTCCAGCCTTGATAGGGGTCAAGTTCATTTGGTCGTGTCGCACTTAGGGGCTAGTGATGTGAACGTTTGATATAATTGTGGCTTGTATCGATATAACGAACGAGTTTTCAGATTTAATTGGTATTTGGGATTGAGTTTATACTTCCGTGAGCACTGAATGTAATATTAATGTGCTTTTTCAACGTGTAAATAAACAAGTTAATGAATAATTAATTACGCTATTACAAGCTTTCTTTTTTAAATAGGTTTAAAAAAGATCATAATATTAAGATTAAAGGAAGTAAGAGAGATTAAACGAGTTTCTTTGTACATGTATTTTGGAATTTTATCATTCACTCATTACGAATACAAAAAAAATAGTGCGTGTAGCCTTTACGCGTGGTTGAAGTAAAACTTCTTTGGTGCTATGTCAAATATTGCAATTCAATTAAAACAAATCAAGATATAATATTTTATAAATCAAGATATAATAATTTTATATATTTTTTTATAAAATTATTAGTAATTAAGGATACCACAATCACCTTAATATGTTTATTAACTTTTTAATAGCTTATTACATCTTTGCAGTTTGCATCTTTCTTTAAAAACTAAAACTTTCTCTTTTAACATGGCCGAACACACTATGTCCCTTTCACTCATTCTTTCTCTCATTCACACTTCAAACATTAGTCATAATAGCTTTTATTTAATTTATGCACATTCATCCCATAGTAATAAATATTAACTTTTGTAAATAATAATTATTATAAAATTATTAATAATAAAGATATATTTTCATAAATAATAATTATTATAAAAATATAAATATTATCACCTCCAGGTAAATTTCTAAGGGATTCATTAAAATTCTATGAAATCTATTGTTAACTGACACGCCGGCGTGTTTCGCGGTCGTGGAGGGAATAATATATTTTTCAAAATTATTAATAATAAATTTGACTCTCACTTTCGCGACACACTTCCACTACACTCATTTTTCCAATGTTCAATACTTACTCCTCAGTCACTCATAAAGAAACTTTACTTCAAAAATATTTAACAATGTCTTCTTCATTATTTCACTATATTAATATAAATTTCTTAACCATCGTCCAATTATGGACAATTTAGATAATGATAAACTATTTGATGGCGTGTTTTTCTTACAGACAACAATGAATCAAAAGATCTACTTATTTTTTGTATGAGTATATTGGAAATTTAGGTAGCATTATCTATATTAATTAGGGTTCAATAACCCTTATAGGTTTCTTTTGCGAGATTTTCATGAGATATTTTTCTGTAATATGATTTATCTTTTTGTTGTTAGGTTATTTTGATACTGTATGTCTTAGATTAAATAATCACTTTAACTTAATCAGTACGCTTATTTTAATAAATAATAATACGCACGGGTCTCCATCAACCTTCAATATTGGGGAAGGCCATAATACATTCCGCTTGTCAATCACTCCACGACCGCGGACACGCCGGCGTGTCAGTTAACAATAGATTTCATAGAAATTTAATTAATTTCTTAGAAATTTACCTGGAGGTTTTAAGTGCGAATTGGCGGACTCCACATGTTATTGAGAAATAATTCGGTCGGAAATCTTTTCTTTCATCGTAATAAATAAATATCGATATAATTCTGTAACATCACTAACCTTATCAAACCCCAACAATTTCGAAAATACTCCCTTCACTTTGGAATCTCGTAAACCATATTCAGCGTTATTCTTACTCATTGGCGAAGTGAGAGAGATATATGTATTTGTTTGTGTTGAAGTGAGATAGAAAGAAAACAGGATGATGGACGCTTTTATGAAGAGTGTAATGGGTTAAATTCATGTTAAATTGGTCGTTTAATAAGTAGATGTCAAAGCTGTGAATTCAAAATGGGGTTTTATTCATTTGTTTATGTTTTATTTATACAATTTCTTTTGTGGGCTTTTAAGATAATTTTTTTTATTATCATTTAAATTGGATGTGCTATCAAAAGGTAGATTCTTGTAAAAATACACATAGATATATAGTTTGTAGTAGTAATATTGTTGTCATCTGTGAAGTATTACAATATTAGAAAAAATCATTGAGGCAGAGAATTTAATGACCCACAAGTTTATTGTTCGAAACATAACAAGGACCTATGTAAGCGGTAAAATCTATTAACAAATCATTCTAAACTAGCATTGCCCGCGGCTCCGTTCGCGTTCAAATGACCAAGAACCAAATTCTTAGGTTTTACTCTTACATTGCAGTTTTTGTATTTTTTCTTCCTGCGGTAAAAAGTATCCTATATGTTGACCCGGATAAACAGCTATCTCCATAAAAAAATCATCAAAATCCCTCCAGTGGTTTTTCTGTGATGCGGTAACAGACAGACAGACATAGTCAGACAGACAAAAATTCTAAAAACTATAGATTTGGCCTCTGTATCGATAATAATGACTATTTCAATTAGATTTTCCAAAAAATATTTAATGTACAGATTCGACTTAGTTAGAATTTTATTACATGTGTAGATATGGTCGATTATTATGTTCGAAAGAACGTAATTTCTTCTTTATGTATATAAGAAAAAAAAATAGAAAACCATAACAAAGAGCAAATCATAACACATCCCCTCTCTTACAAGGGAAACTTAATGTTATATTATTATAACACTAATGATGTTTATAACGTACTAGCATTGCCCGCGGCTCCGCCCGCGTTCACATGACCAAATACAAAATTCTTAGGTTTTACATATTAGTATACTCTTATATTGCAGTTTATGTATATTTTCCCGCGATAAAAAGTATCCTATATGTTGACTCGGATAACCAGCTACCACCATACCAAATTTCATCAAAATCCCTCCAGTGGTTTTTCCGTGATGCGGTAACAGGCAGACAGATAGACAAAAATTTTAAAAACTATAGATTCGGACCCTGTATCGATAATAATGTCTATTTCAATTAAATTTTCCAAAAAATATTTAATGTACAGATTCGCCTTAGTTACAATTTTATTATATGTATAGATTAGATGACACACCACTTAGATCCGGTCCATTTTCCATACAGACTTCCCAGAACTATCTACGAGCTTAAGATAAGCCTCTATGATTTATCCAATCACTAAGTATATAATGCCGATACAGTGTGTAGAGTTGTTATATCCATACTTAATATTATAAATGCGAGTAAGTCTCTGTCTGTCTGTGTGTCTGTCTGTCTGATGTTTTGACGCTTCATCTGCTGGACCGATTTAGATGAAATTTGGGATGGAGATAGTTTGAGACCTTGGGAAGGACTTGGGATAGTTTTTATGCCGAAAATAAAACCTTAAAGGGGAGAAAAGGGTGGTGGAAGTTTGTACGGGGAATATAGTTGCTATTCCATACTAAGCATCACGTACCCAGGGATGAACCCAAGCGAAGCGAGATTCATTCTATGTATCCATATATATATATATATATATATATATTATATATCCATATATATATATATATATATATATATATATATATATATAGTGTACGCGCAGGTCCGACGGCTTTACGTGCTCTCCGAGGCACGGGGGTGAAACACCGCCAACACTTCCCAACTCCGGGCTGTTACTGAGACTTACTATACAGAAAGACTCAATAACTAAACTTGGCCCGACCCGGGACTCGAACCCAGGACCTTCGAGTGTGCAGCCGTACATGCTAGCCACTACACCACCGAGGCAGTTAATTAATTATTATTAGACTATCTGTGGTTTAACTCGCGCTTCTTAATTAAGCCACCCTCACTTTAATAGTCTTATAAAAAGAAAAAGATAAATTCGAAATCTGTATGGCTTATAAAAAATCGACCTAATCAATCTATTAGATACCTTAAATAAATAAATATTCCACTATATTTTTTTCTATTAAATATTTTTTTCTCTTAGGTACTGCTATGAAAGAAAAATAAAAAAAATAATTATCATATTTAAAGCAATTTTTCAACGTTTTATTGTACCTCAATATTGTTTAAATCAAAGTACTAAAACAAACAAACATATGAAACGTCATACAATTATTTTCTTACAAATTTTCTATTTCCCCCAATAGAAATAATTATATTTTATATATAAACTAGCTCTACCCGCGGCTTCGCCCGCGATCAAACTACTAAAAAAAACAAACCCTTTGTCACACCGACAGCAGCGCCACCTATTGTGTACAATTGTGAATCTAAACCATTCCCAGATCCCCTTGAACACACACAAAAAATTTCATCAAAATCGGTCCAGTCATTTGAGAGAAGTTCAGTGACATACACACTCACAGAAGAATTATATATATAAAGATAGCAAACTCTATGCACACCTTTGTGTGACGTGTAACATCTCAGTTACGTCTATATCCAATCGCATACAGAAACGTCGGAAATAATACTCCTGACAGCCCTAAACTAACATGACGTTTGATACATTCGGAGCAACCTGTATAGCAGTCCATTTCTCGCCAATTATACTACAAGTACACGCGGCATATAACTCAAATCACTGCAAACGAAGACAGAGCTTAGTGTTTTTGATTTAAATACCAATTTGCCTTGTCAATTTCCCAGTTCATTGAAAGCTGTGAAAGCTGTTCAACGAAAAGTTTGTCAAAGGAAAATCAACTTTGAGAATCAGTAATTTAAGTATAATTTACATAGATTGATAGATCAAAGAGCGATGTTGTGCGATACTTCGCAATAATATGGTGATATTCCAAAATGGTTGTTAAGGGGGAGTTTGGTTTTAATTGTATACTAGTTTTTGGTGCGAATCTGCTCGTATAGTTTAAATGTATTGTCAAGTTTGGCTAGCCTATATAGAAAATTAAAATCTTAATAAACAGGCTAAAGATACTAAGACAATGTTCTGAGTTCTAGTTACAGAGATTAATGTGTTTAAAGAAACAAAAAATGCTTTTTTGTTTTTTTAAACATTTTGGTAATATAAATAACTAAAGTTTTGATGTAAAACATATTCTTGTGAAAATTTTACATATCTTTTACTGTATCTCTATGTAAATCAACAGTGCGACCTTATTATCTACTAGTTAAGTCTACATATTACACATTCGGAGACCAGAATTTTCATTTCATAATAGTAATTTCATAGCGAATTTTGATAGATTTTGGCTGAATTAATTAAGTAGGTAAAAATTTTCCTTATACATATTTGCGAAAGTACTAAAAACATACTTTATTAAATTTAAAATATAAATCTTCTTAGTTGTAGGTATTTACTTTATACATTGACGACACGTTTGGCTCAGTTGGTAGTGACCCTACTTGCTGTTCCAGCGGTCGCGGGTTCGAGTCCCGCTGGGAGCATTCATTTGTGTGATGAACACGAATGTTTGTCCAGTCATGGGTGTTAACATTTATAATATGTATGTCTTTAAAGTTATATATTTGTAGTGTATCAACTATCTGGTATCCATAACACAAGCCTCGTAGCTTACCATGTAACTAGATGACAGCTATTATTGTCCCAACATTTATTTATTATTTATTTTACGTAGAAATTAAAAATAAATAAATAAATAACATACTCTATTCTAAAGTTATGAGTATCTAGTAACTGCCTCTTAAGCTCACCAAAGCGCAACGATCACTGTGAAGCATAACACTACGTTTGATGCGATATGTTAGATTGCACTGAAAACTTACTAGCATATATTAAACTACTAACGTAATTTATCCGTAAGCCGTTTTACCTTTTCTAAAAAAAGGAGGTTCTGTATTTGATCCGTATGAATGTATGGATGTTTGTTTGTCAGTGATAACTACTAAATTAGTTTTAATTCGTACACTACATATGTATGTAGTGTATTTAGTGTACTTATGTGTGTTTAGTTTACTTGCACAACAGTTTGGATAAGAGCACGTAAAATACGGAGCCCAAATATTGATCTGTCCATCTTAAAGTTGTGATTTAGGCATCTTTTGATTGACTTTAATAAGGAAAAGGTAATTCGAAAAAGAATTTCTGGAAGAAATATAAATTTATAAGATTGTAGTTGTTACTTTTAAGTGATTTATAGCTGGTGTGATTTTTTAGTGAAAAAAAAAATTATTTACACGCCTAGGAACCTAATGGTTGCCTATGTGTAACTCCAGGTCATAGTTTATCCGTGAACTACATTTCATCAAAATCCGTCCCGCCGTTTTAGTGTGAGATAGAAACAAACATACACATACAAACTATCACATTTATTATAATAATCCGATTTTGTTGCCATTCTGACATCCTGTAAATATCTATACATATCTATACATATAATAAAACAGTAACTTGGCGAAATCGATGTGCGCCTTTCACGCAATAAGTACTGAACCAATTTTAACAAAATTTTGTGCAGCAATAGCTTATTACTCGGGTCAACATTTAGGATACTATTCAATACAAAAAAATCTTTTATTCCCATGGAAAATCACAACAACTGGTTCTATCGAATCATTTTTCCAATGTCTAACGCTGGCTAAATCTTAAAAGATAAATCAAAACAATGTACTAGCAAATTGTAGGTCTTAATAAGGCCTATAGAAAAATCTGTAATAGCATAAGTCTTTCTGCTACGGTACTCTCGCAATAACTATCGAATATCTATTTAAAACGTACCTAGGGACACCCGAGCGAAGCAAGAGTAAGTCACTAGTTCTAAATTAAAAAAAAAACACATTAGTTTGATCTAATATATGATATAATAAATAATTATGATAAAATTCATACGCACAGTTTCCAAACATTTAACGCGCAAATCACAGGTAATTTAACGGTTATATAACAGCAATTTGGCATACAGCTGAGTGTATTTCATCTTACTGTTCAATTCGTAGAATCTATGTTTGATCTTATTCTGTAAAGCGCGTGTCGCAAACACGCTTTCTAATAATTTAATATTTTATTGGCGTACATCATGTATTCAGCTCTTTAGCGTCCCACTGCTGGGCCTCTCTTCAATACGAGGGGGATCAGGTCATAGTCCACCACGTTGGCCAAGTGCGGGTTGGTGGACATTACATGTCTTGCAAATGATTGCTGTAAAGCACTCGAAATATCAGGAAGTTAAAAATCTAAATCTGCGAAAAAATCCGAAAAGATAGTTTTATTTTAAAACTAGTATTGCCTGCAGCTCCACACGCGTTCGGATGAACAAAAATCAAATTCTTAGGTTTTACATATTAGTATACTCTTACATTACAGTTTTTGTATTTTTTCTCAGAAATGAGACAAGTTCCCGCGGTAAAAAGTATATATTAGTTAGGCTATAAAGATAACCAGCTATCACCATACCAAATTTCATGAAAATCCCTCCAGTGGTTTTTCTGTGATGCGGTTACTGACGGACAGACAAAAATTCTAAAAACTATAGATTCGGCCTCTGTATCGATAATAATGTCTATTTCAATAAGATTTTCCAAAAAATATATTTAATGTACAGATTCGGCTTAGTTACAATTTTATTATATGTATAGATGTCAAATAATCGCGTAAATCTTGAAGTATTACTTTAAGCGTAACATAACCTCTGTTTACGAGTAAGTTTACCTTGCATTCTACTCTTCTTCTCATTTTGCATGATCTCTCAAAACAGACTAATAGTGAGTACCTTTTACATAAATTATATTTTGAAATATTTCCATTTGGCAATCCATACATATAATAAAATTGTAACTAAGCCGAATCTGTACATTAAATTTTTTTTTTTGGAAAATCTTATTGAAAAAGACATTATTATCGATACAGAGGCCGAAACTATGGTTTTTGGAATTTTTGTCTGTCTGTTTGTTTCCGCATCACAGAAAAACCACAGGAGAGATTTTGATGTAATTTGGTATGGTGATAGCTGGTTATCCGGGTCAACATATAGGATACTTTTTACCGCGGGAAAATATCTCATTTCTGAGAAGAAATACAAAAACTGCATTGTAAGAGTATACTAATGTAAAACCTAAGAATTTGGTTTATGGTCACCTAAACGCGGGCGGAGCCGCGGGCAATGCTAGAATTATATATTTAGAAAAAAATAATATATACAAAATAAACATTTAACGCCTATTTCTACAAGACTACAAGTTATAAAACCACACTGTCCTGTTGCTCGTAACGCGCTAACTATAGAGTGTTTAACGGCTATCGAGCGTCCATTTGGCACAGTGCAGAGGAAGCGACAGTGCTACTTACGACTAGCGCTCAACTTCGAGAAGATATATTTAACTGCTTTTAATGTAATAAACATCTTAGTTATTCTGCTACGTCTTATCGGTACCTTTAATCCTGGCGAGGGTGGAAATTTAGAGTGCTGCGTTTATTATATGGGTGCTTTGTTAGCTTACTAGGTAGACATTTTTGTCCTTTATATCTATACTAGCAGAAACCGCGGCTTCGCTCTCGCTAAAACTACAAAACAATCTCGAAAAAGGTAGTTTTATACAAACTTTCATCCACTATTTTACCCCCTTATATGATGAATTTCGAAAAATGCTAAAATACACATTTATTTAATTTTATTGAAGTGCATTAATACCAAGTTCCAAGTAATTTTCATCATCATTTTTTTTTTGATTGTATTATAACGTGTTTTCCGGTGGAAAAGAGATAATATCCCGCGGTAAATGTCACTAGCCTAGCCTATGTCACTCTCCAGCTCTCCAACTATCTCCACACAAAAAATAACTCCAATCCGTAGATTGGAATGGAATGAATAGATGAATAAAAGAAAATAAGGATGTTGTGTCAGAATGATGACACGACGAGACGCGTGAACATTGTTTTTATATAATTTTAAAAGAATAAATAATTAATAGTGTTATAAACGCTTTTATTAGTATCCCCGGATCCTACATATATATCTATATATATAAAAGAAAGTCGTGTTAGTTACTTCGCTTATAACTCAAGAACGGCTGAACCGATTTAGCTGAAAATTGGCAGGGAGGTAGTTTAGAGCCAGGAGAAGGACATAGGATACTTTTTATCCCGTTCGACCGCGTTCCAATTTTTATGATATTTTAATTTTTGGATTTCTCTTAGTCCGGAATAGGTAAGTATTAAAACATATAATTAAAATGTGAGAAAGAAAGATTTTTTCTTTTATATCTATTTAAAACGTACCTAGCGACGAACCCGAGCGAAGCGAGGGTGAGCCGCTATAGTCTATATATATAAAAAGAAAGTCGTGTTAGTTACTTCGCTTATAAACTCAAGAACGGCTGAACCGATTTAGCTGAAAATTGGCAGGGAGGTAGTTTAGAGCCAGGGAGAAGGACATAGGATACTTTTTTTATCCCGTTCGACCGCGTTCCAATTTTTATGATATTTTAATTTTTGGATTTCTCTTAGTCCGGAATAGGTAAGTATTAAAACATATAATTAAAATGTGAGAAAGAAAGATTTTTTCTTTTTATATCTATTTAAAACGTACCTAGCGACGAACCCGAGCGAAGCGAGGGTGAGCCGCTAGTATATATATATATATATATATATATATATATATATATTGTGTTTAATAGCAACAGACTACTACACTACAGTAGTAATTTGGCGCGATCTAAAGGAAGAGACACTGCTATTAAAGCTAAGCTTCGATGCTTTACATTTGATCGCCTTCTCTGAATCGTTATTTCTGGCTGATTAATGTACGTATTGCTTTACGATAATTGACAACTGGACGCTCGACTTGCTAGATGTAGTGTAGTCAATGAGGTCGGTGTGGGAATAGAAAAGTATAAATAGAATTTATTTGGTACTAGCATTGCTCGCGGCTCCGCCCCCGTTCAGATGACCAAAAACCAAATTCCTAGGTTTTACATATTAGTATACTCTTACATTGCAGTTTTTGTATTTTTTCTCACAAATGGACATTTTCCCGCGATAATAAGTATCGTATATGTTGACCCGGATAACCAGCTATCACCATACCAAATTTCATCAAAATCCCTTCCAGTGGTTTTTCTGTGATGCGGTAACAGACAGACAGACAGACAGACAGACAGACAAAAATTCTTAAAACTATAAATTCGGCCTCTCTATCGATAAAAATGTCTATTTCAATAAGATTTTCCAAAAAATATTTAATGTACAGATTCAGCTTAGTTACAATTTTATTATATGTACAGACTAACGACTCACCCTTGCTCCGCTCTGGTCGTCTGTATTAACGTTTTTACGGTAGTATAGATTTCTCAGAGATGAGATATTTTCCCGCAGTAAAAAGTATTTTATACATTGCCTCGGATAATCAGCTATCATTATACCAAATTTCATCAAAATCTGTCTTGTGGATTTCTCGTGAGGCGACAGACAGCCAGACAGACAGATATAAAATTCTGAAAACTACAGTTTCGTCTCTGCATCTATAATAATGACTGTTTTAATAAGATCTTCCAAAATATGTTCAAAAAAAAATATTTAAAATACAGATTGGACTCAGTTGGAATTTTATTAGACTTTGACCCTAGACAAAAACTATTCTATCCCACCTGAACCATACATTTTTCTTGGATAAAAAGTAACCTAAGTCCTATTCCAGACTATAATCTATCATTGTGCGAAACATCCAAATCTGTTCAGCCGTTTCATCCATCCATTCTCACAAACTTTCAGGTTTATAATATTAGTATGGATATAGATATTATTATATATTGTACATACTCGTATGTCACACAGATAGTAATTTAGCGCCATGTACAATACTCTAACGTATTTGATATTACAAGGGTCTATTAGTTTGGATATTGGCGTGTAACCGGTGTAGTTCAGTTTACCTGGTTAGTTAGCTGTTAATATAAACCTCACAAGCTTGTTTCTTTGGTTTTACCTTAGTTTATTGATATTATTTGAATTGTTTTAATGAACGTAGTAAAAATAATGGTTTTGTATACTAACTTTCAACCCCTTTTTTATCCATTTGGGGTTGAATTTCCAAAATTTCTTTTCTAGCAGATCTACTCCCTAAGAGGATTTTTTTTATTTTTTTTTATTTTTATTTATTTATTTATTTATTTGGAAGACAAACAGTATTATGTTACATATTATAAACAAAAGAAAAAAATTACATACACCAATTAAGTCTTCACTGTTTACACATTCTTAAGGTAGGTATATGTTAGCTTATTAAAATTAAAAATTATAGTATATAACAAAACAAACACAAAAACAAATTTTAAATACAAAATTCAAATTTGTATCATTTATACTTTTTTAGATTTCTTGATTGATGATGTTTTATTCCTAGCCGATTCCGGCTACGGCGGCCAATCTCATTGAGACTAGCCAACTGCGCAGGAGTATTATAATGCACAAGTGTACGAGCAGACATAACTGCGCTCTCTATTCCTGCCACTCTCATACTCCGGTGGGACGACCACTTGACACGACCAGTGAGAGTGTCGGCGCAGGACCGACGGCTTTTCGTGCTCTCCGAGGCACGGGGGTGAAACATCGCCAACTTCCCAACTCCGGGCTGTTACTGAGGCTTACTATACAGAAAGACTCAATAACTAAACTTGTCCCGACCCGGGACTCGAACCCAGGAACTCGGAGTGTGCAGCCGTATATGCTAGCCACTACACCACCGAGACAGTTATTTCTTGATTAATCAGTAGGTAGGCTATTATATTTTTCTATATATAGATTATTGAGATGAACAAGTTTATTTTTGATGTAATATGTATCCTTTTTTATATAAAATTTAATTTATTTGCAATTTGTAGCTTCTGTGGGCGGGAAACTGAATAGATATAAAGATTCTCAGAAATTTATTTTCCCTCTTCTTTGTACAGTTTATATTGGATGTTCCTGAAATGCCAAGTATATAATTTAATTTTCATGCTGAAAATATTTTGTATGGGTAATACAAAATTGACTTAAGATTTGTATGAGTTATTCAAAATGAACTATTTTATAGAAGCTGATAAAATAACTGTTAATTTTCATAACTAAACTACTAACATTGAAGAAGAATTGATATAAATTAAGAAACTTATGAATTATTAGCGTTTGCTTTCACTAACAATAATAATACAATATTATATGTATGTATTTGCTCCTAGTGGTCATAGCTTGATGATAGACATCGTACCACTATAAATCTATACATATAATAAAATCGAAACTAAGCCGAATCTGTACATAAAATATTTTTTGGAAAATCTTATTGAAATAGACTTTATTATCGATACAGAGGCCGAATCTATAGTTTTTAGAATTTTTGTCTGTCTGTCTGTCTGTTACCGCATCACGACAAAAGCGCTGGACAGATTTTGATAAAATTTCGTTTGATGATAGCTGGTTATCCAGGTCAACATATAGGATACTCTTTACCGTTGGAAAATGTCTCATTTCTGAGAAAAAATACAAAAATATAAAACCTCAGAATTTGGTTTTTAGTCATCTGAACGCGGGCGGAGCCGCGGGCAATGCTAGTCTGCTATAAAATAGATTTTTAAATGAAACTATTTCGGATTTTGTCGCGTTTTATGTTTATGTTTTTGTTTCCGACGCAAATATTATTCTGTAAAATGTATAACGTTTTCAAATTCGACTGTTCGTTATAGAGACAATCACATTAAAGGCAACAAAATAATTTTCTTTATAATATAAGTATAGTTAAACAACTTATTCCTTTCAATCTATACTAATATTATAAAGAGGTAAAGTTTGTGAGATTGTATGTGACGTTGTAGGGTGTAATCTCTGGATCTACTGAACCGATTTAGATGAAATTTGGTAAAAATATAGTTTGAGACCCTGAGAAGCACATAGGATACTTTTTTATCCCGGAAATCATCTCTTAGGGGGGTGAAAATGGGGATGACAGTTTGTATGGGGAATCAAGCTCGTCTAATTATATGCATATAATATAGTATAAATTATTATATATTAGCATTGCCCGCAGCTCCGCCTACGTTAAGATGACCAAAAACCAAATTCTTCGGTTTTACATATTAGTATACTCTTACATTGCAGTTTTTGTATTTTTTCTCGGAAATGAGACATTTTACAGTAGTTTTTATGTGATGCGGTGACAGACAGACAGACAGACGGATAGACAGACAGACAAAAATTCTAAAAACTATATATTCGGCCTCTGTATCGGTAATACCTAATGTCTATTTCAATGAGCTTTTAATATCTATTTCAGTAAGATTTTCCAAAAAATATTTAATGTACAGATTTGACTCAGTTAGAATTTTATTATATGTATAGATTATATAGTATTCGAATACTAACAATAAAAACAAACGGAGCCAGGAAACAGAGCTATATCATCGCCTTAAGCGGCAGCCTCATTCGACAGAGGTTAATTAGTCCAACCCTCGCGGGCCTCTTAACAAAGCGTCGTTATAAAGAAATCATTTTTTCTTTGTTACCGTGCCAATTACTTTCTTTGTTCCTTTTGTGCTTATAATTTCTTTATTAGACCTTATTATTGAAGATTCAGGTGTATTGTAAGTATCTCATTCTGCCAAAATTCTTGGATAGTTTGTTACTATACTTATTGTATTATGTTTGACGTTTGCCTACCTCATGTTATTATAAGTTACTAGCGTTGCCCGCGGCTCCGCCCGCGTTCAGATGACCAAAAAACAAATTCTTAGGTTTTACATATTAGTATACTCTTACATTGCAGTTTTGTATTTTTTCTCATAAATGAGATATTTTTCCGCTGTAAAAAGTATCCTATATGTTGACCCGGATAAACAGCTATCACCATACCAAATTTCATCGAAATCCATTCAGTAGTTTTTCTGTGATGCGGTAACAGACAGACAGACAGACAAATAGACAAAAATTCTGAAAATTATAGATTCGGCCTCTGTATCGATAATAATGTTTATTTCAATAAGATTTTCCAAAAAATGTAAAATGTACAGATTTGACTTACTTAGTTACAATTTTATTATATGTATGGACTAGCAGAACCCGCGGCTTCGCTCATGCTAAAACACTCAAAAAATACTCTAAAAAGGTAGGTTTCATACAAACTTTTATTTCATATTTTACCCCCTTATAGGATGAATTTCAAAAATGTTAAAACACGTATTTATTTAATTGTATTGAAGAGCATTAATACGAAGTTTCAAGTTTAAAAATTTCCACAAATTGTTCCTTAGTTAAGGAAGATTTATTGAAAATTTTCGAATAGGATTTAAATAGAGAATGGAAATTTGTATGTATGTTTGTCATTTTTGAAGTAGAAAATGTGGAAGTAGATGTTAAAACTTCTATTTATATTTCCCATAGCTTTCCTTTTGGGTACAACGCTAGCTAATTGTATGGTATATTATTATGATTATATAATTTTAGGGGTATAGAGGAAGTGATAATTTTAGTGTTAGTTTTAGTTAATCAGTAAATTTTTTCTAAGAAATTATTTTATTTCTAGTTCGATTTCAATAAAATGGCAACATGAAAATAAAATAATTTCAAACAGCAAATATAGAGGATATTAACTATAAAGTATAAAACATCGCAATGTTCCGATCGCTAATTGCGAGCTTCCGGCGATAGGGTTACACTCGTGCCGCCCGCGCGATTGATCTTTTCGCATCCGTCGCTCTCCTTTAAATATTTGCCATTTTAATTTTCCTTAAACACTTAAATATATTTGTAACGTAATGTTTAACGATTAGTATGAAATAAAAATCTTTGAATTTCTCGGCTTTCTGTACAATAATACGCATATATTATACATATAAATCTTCCTCTCGAATCACTCTATCTGTTGCTGAAAATTGCATTAAAATCCGTTGAGTAGTTTAAAAGATCTAACCGAACAGACAGCTGAAGCAACTTCATTTTATACTATGTAAAGATAAAGATTCTTCAAAAAATATTTATTTTCTTATGTGTTGTATTAGTGGTTACTGGCTAGCATGCATGATTGCAGATCCGGCAGTCCTAGGTTCGAGCTCTGAGCAGGTTAATAAATTTTTATTCATTACCGGCCTGGTGTTAATAAATAGGCCGTGTTGCAGTAATGTGTTGAGGTAGAGCTCGTTAAGCCATCGGTCATCCACCTGATCTCTTTACGGTCATATTAATGATATTAAATTGTCATCTCATCGGATTTTGAAAGTGAAAGGATTAGAGAGAGGGCTCTTGTATCCGTAGTCGCACTTGTGCACTGTATACTATAGTATATTATTTTTACTGCCTCGGTAGTGTAGTGGCTAGTATGTACGGCTGCAAACTCGGAGGTCCTGGGTTCGAGTCCCAGGTCGGGCCAAGTTTAGTTATTGGGTCTTTCTGTATAGTAAGTCTCAGTAACAGCCCGGAGTTGGGAAGTTGGCGGTGTTTCACCCCCGTGCCACGGAGAGCACGTAAAGCCGTCGGTCCTGCGCCTTACTCTCACTGGTCGTGTCGAGCAGTCGTCCCACCGGAGTATGAGAGTGACAGGAATAGAGAGTGCACGTTGTGTCTGCGCGTACACTTGTGCACTATAATATCCCCTGTGCAGTTGGCTAGTCTCAATAAGATTGGCCGCCGTAGCCGGAATCGGCTAGCGCCCGAACCCAATAATGAATCCACAATCTCAGATTGAAATCAATCTTAGATCAGACAGTAACAGTCGATCGATCTCCTATCTGAATCCCAATAACCAAACTCTACGAAGGCAATCCATTTTTGACGACGGATAGAATGCAATTTTTTCCCTTTGTTGTTCCATTTTACTGAGTTTAAACTCATATTTATAATCAATATAAACGAAATAAAATTATTAAAACCGTACAAATAACATTAAGACGTATATGCAATGTTTAAAACATAACAAATAGTTTATAAATTATTTTAACAACTAATTTAAGTTAAAATCTGTTAAAATAATTAACCATTGGAATCGAGCTTTCGTTTAACAATATAAGTGAATTAATTAAAACAAAGAAGCATAAAAATCGATTCACAATTATCAAATATATTTTGTAACATACATCCGACTAAAATACGTACCGTTGCGTTTGTGCAATCAACGAAAAATAATTTATAAACACCCATGACTGGAGTACAAACATTCGTGCTCATCACACAAATGAATGCCCCCAGCGGGACTCGAACCCGCGACCGCTGGCACAGCAAGAGTCACTACAGACTGAGCCACACGCGTCGTTAAATGTTTCGAAATGTTTCTAATTTGTATCCGTAATGGTATAATTACAAGGTTTGTGTGGGCGAGATCAATCGTCTGTAATCAGATCGCAGGAAGCCGCAATTAAGGTATTTAGGTCTTATGTAAGTATTGAGAGATGGTACGTTTAACATACGCCTATGATATACAAATTTTATATATACTAATTTTGACGACACGTTTGGCTCAATTTGTAGCGATCCTACTTGCTGTGCCAGCGGTCGCGGGTTCGAATCCCGCTGGGGGCATTCATTTGTGTAATGAGCACGAATGTTTGTACTCTAGTCATGGGTGTTTATATTTATAATATGTATGTATTTAAAGATATATTATGTGTAGTGTATCAACTATCTGGTATCCATAACACAGGCCTAGCTTACTTATTTATTTATATTTATTTATATACTTTCCTTTGTACTTCTCTATCTGCTTACATTATTTATGTACTAGAAATTTTTCGTAAATACATAATTCTGTTCTGTAAACAAAAAAATTATAATAATAGTTGAAAAACTCATGAATTTACCTATATATGTATATGGTGATGAAAATGACATAAATGAAGGTGAAGCACAGTTAAACTAAATCGTTAGATTGATTTCTTCTTAAAGTATTTATAGAAAACGCTTATTAATTACAATAAAATCTATGTATGTATATAGCCTTATACTATTTTATTCAGCCCTTTTTAACGTCCCACTGCTGGGCACGGACCTCCCTTCTATAGGTACCAGGGGGATCAGGCCATAGTCCACCACGCTGCCAAGTGCGGGTTGGCGGATTTCACATATCTTTTGGAAACTTGCTAGGTTCTCTCAGACATGCAGGTTTCCTCACTCTGTTTTTCCTTCACCGTAAGGCAAGTGGTAATCATGTTAGAAATGATTCGCACATGAAAATATCAGTGGCACGAGACCCGGGATTTGAACCCGCTTCACTCGGTTTCCCAAGCGAGCGCGTTACCACTGGGCTACCACTGCCTTTATTACTATTACGAAAAGCGAAAATTTGTATGTTTGTACGAAAGGGGTTTTTTCAGGAGTACAAAGGTTTTAATTAACATGACAATAAACAAAGCCGTAGTCTTAAACTAGTGCACAATAGAACAACTTATAAGACATAACGTTTCAAAATAAAGCATTCAGAACATCACTATTCACTTCTGAGAACACGAACATTGAATATGGGATCAACTTGTCAAGGGGTAATTTACAAAACGCCATGATAACTAAGTCTAATGCAAATCAATCGTCCAGTTCGCTGAAATATATTTTTACCGAATACTAAAATTCCTCAAGGGACACTAAATGGCTTAGTATTTCATACTGACGACACGTTTGGCTCAGTTTGTATCAACCCTACTTGCTGTGCCAGCGGTCGCGGTTCGAGTCCCGCTGGGGGCATTCATTGTGTGATGAGCACGGATGTTCGTACTCCAGACAGGTGTTAACATTTATAATACATATGTGTATATTTAAAGTTATATATGTGTAGTGTATCAACTCTGGTATCCAAAACACAAGCCTCGTAGCTTACCATGGAACTAGGTGGCGCTGAGTGTTAATGTTACTAAATATTTATTTATTTATTTCATACTACCAGCACTTAAAAGTCTACTTTATCCTAGGTTCAATTTTCGCCTAAGGTAATTTACTTTTTGAAAAAAATTGGTTTGTCAAATTATGTGTTATGTGAATGTTATTATCTATACATATAATAAAATTGTAACTAAGCCGAATCTGTACATTAAATATTTTTTGGAAAATCTTATTGAAATAAACATTATTATCGATACAGAGGCCGAATCTATAATTTTTAGAATTTTTGTCTGTCTGTCTGTCTGTCTGTTACCGTATCACGGAAAAACTACCGGACGGATTTTGATGAAATTTGGTATGATGATAGCTGGTTATCCGGGTCAACATATAGGATACTTTTTATTGCGGAAAAATATCTCATTTCTGAGAAATCTGTACTAAACGTTTAAACGTAGGGACGAACCCGAGCGGCGCGAGGGTGAGTCGCTAGTACCTATCTTATATACTCTACTCATATATACTCTACGCAATTCAAACCTTAAAAACTTTAGCTGTGGTCAAAAATAACATAAAATTTAACATTTTATTTAGATAATATATCCCATTTCACAAGAATTTTTCATCGCCGACCCACTGTATAAAGTCATCTCCAGAAATCTATTTGACAACTGTCTTAGAAACTGCTAATAACCGTTTTCCTTGTAGTGTTGCATCGTGTTTCTGTTCCACAGAAATGCATTAGCTTTTCGTCACTAGTAATACTCTAACATTCAGACACTTTTTCATCACAGTGATTTAGACGATCATGTTTCTTTTGAAATTGCGAGCTGTTGAAGTGACTGTTGAAAATATTCTAGGACAGGTGTTGAATAAATTAATAATGTTTTTTAAGCTTTTATTATGTAATATGTCAGTGGAAAGTATTAGCGGCAGTGTGGTTTAAATTAAATTATTTTGGTTTTTGTGTATTCTTGCTTATATTATAATTAAGAAATCTCAAGAATTTCTAGTATACAGCTTCTTCTTCTCTCTGCCTATTTCCCAATCACTTGGGGTCGGCGCAGTACATCTTCTGTACTGCTGAGAGGATTTGGCAAAAGTTTTACGACCGGCCGCCTCACGCCTGCCTGACGTCAACCCTCCTTGGGAATGCTATTGTCTCTCTTTGTCTGAATGGTGTCGCGGAAGTCTTGTAATAATTATGCACTTTCGATTCTGCTGTCTTTTAAAACATTTTTACTAAAATTTTTAATGTTATTTTCGGATATATTTTAAAATAAATTTTGATTACACCATAAATTTTGTTTTGACGTTGTCATTTTTTTTCTAGTATACAGCTATGTTACTTTATTATTGAATCTTACAATATAATTGAATCGAATAAATAGAATCTAAATGAACATACAATAAACAAAGATTTATTACTTGTGTATATCGAATTTACGACTTAAGCACAGTAAAACTTAATTTGTTATGTAAACTTATCAATAAAATCCAATGTAGCTTATGAAAGCTTAAGATAGCTTTTTCTCGCGACTGCCGTTTTTATTTGAAAATACGAAAATCATCTTTATAACTATAGAAAGTACACTGACTTCAATATCGCTTAAGAGCGTGGATTTTTTTTAACTTTCTTGAAGAAATAAACTTCATTGAAAGCGAATTATGAATATCCTTTTACAAGCGGCGAAGTAGAAGACTAGCGAAGGTATTTCGTAACATACATATAAACGAACATACAACCAAATGGAATGTATGTATGTATTCAGCCCTTTTTAACGTCCCAGTGCTGGGCACGGGCCTCCCTTCAATACGAGGGGGATCAGGCCGTAATCCACCACGCTGGCCAAGTGCGGGTTGGTGGACTTCACATGTCTTTTGAAAACTTGCTAGGTTCTCTCAGACATGCAGGTTTCCTCACGATGTTTTCCTTTCCCGTTAAGACAAGTGGTAATCATGTTGGAAATGATTCGCACCTGAAAATATCAGAGGTGCGAGACCCAGGATTTGAACCCGCTTCACTCGGTTTCCCAAGCGAGCGCGTTACCACTGGGCTACCAGTGCCTACCAAATGGAATACCTCTATTTAAAATCGATCAAATATAGCCTATCCCAATCTCATCCGAATTGTCCATCACTAGTGAATATCGCGTTTAAATAGGTTAAGCCGAGATTAGTAAATGTAAACAAACAGTGGCATACAGATAATTTTTAGTGGATGTAAGAGTGTTTTGTTATTCAACAAGTTCAATCTGTTTCGAAATTATGGCAAACGCTTTGCTCAGGTTCTCCTCTAGAAAAAAAAAACAAATCTATCCCACGGGAACCGTATCTTTCCAGAAGAAAAAGTAGCCTATGTGCTATGCCAGACTATAATCTATCTCTGTGCCAAATTTCATTCAGATCCGTTCAGCCGTTCTGACGTCAGAACCGAGTACCGAGTACCAAACATCCAAACATCCATCTAAACTTTCACATTTATAATATTAGTAAGATTTTAATATGTTTATCAATATCGGGGAAATATATATTTGTTAGGGTATATGATTTTACAGACGATATATTTAAAAGAAAAACATTTTTTAACATTTTTTTCTATCTGTTAGTTCCGGCTAATCTCCGAAATGGCTGGGCCGATTTTGACGGGACTTTCATTGGCAGATAGCTGATGTTATAAGGCGTAACTTAGGCTACTATTATTTAAGAAAGAGGCTTAGGGTTGTGCGCAAAAAAATTAAAACTTATGAAATTGCGAATAAAATCCGCGCACCTAGGGACGCACCCGAGCGAAACGAGGGTAAGTTACCAATTGTATATAAAATGTGTTATGAATGTTAATTGACTGTAAGATATATCACATTACGTTATAGTTGTCAAATTAAGAGTTTTATTAAATTACTAGCATTGCCCGCGGCTCTGCCCGCGTTCAGATGACCAAAAACCAAATTCTTAGGTTTTACATATTACCATACTCGTACATTGCGGTTTTTGTATTTTTTCTTAGAAATGAGATGTTTTCCCGCGGTAAAAAGTATCCTACATGTTGACCCGGATAACCAGCTATCACCAATACCAAATTTCATTAAAATCCCTCCAGTGGTTTTTCTGTGATGCGGTAACAGACAGACAGACAAAAATTCTAAAACTATAGATTCGGCCTCTGTGTCGATAATAATGTTTATTTCAATAAGATTTCCCAAAAAATATTAAATGTACAGATTCGACTTACTTCCAATTTTATTATATGTATAGATTGAGCTTTTTTGAACAATCACGTATACAACTTTGAACATGAAGTACCTACCAAAATTTCTTGGCCATTGTCATATTGAGGAAAATTAAAAATTAAACTCAATTTAAATATAGGTGTTCAACAATTTGCCATACAAAGACAAAACGTATAAATCTCAATGATTGATTCCACCGTGTTCCACCCCGCCCTACGCCCGTCCGCCCTCGGTCGCGCGATAACGCACGTCTGGGGGAGGCTCGTTACTACGCTTTTATTTTAATAATGACTTGCTTTAAATTGTGTCTATTACGTGTTTTTTTATAGGGCTACCGCTTTCAGGATAATTTTGGGTAAAAAAAAATATATATAAATATAATTATGTCAGGACATTAACACACAACACCATCTAGTTCCATGGTAAGCTACGAGGCTTGTGTTGTGGATACCAGATAGTTGATACATCTATACATATAATAAAATTGTAACTAAGTCGAATCTGTGCATTAAATATTTTTTGGAAAATCTAATTGAAATAAACATTATTATCGATACAGAGTGCGAATCTATAGTTTTTAGAATTTTTGTCTGTCTGTCTGTCTGTCTGTTACCGCATCACGAGAAAACCACTGAACAAATTTTTATGAAATTTGGTATGATGATAGCTGGTTATCCGGGTCAACATATAGGATACTTTTTACCGCGGGAAAATATCTCATTTCTGAGAAAATATACAAAAACTGCATTGTAAGAGTATACTAATATGTAAAAAATAAGAATTTGGTTTTTAGTCATCTCAACGCGGGTGGAGCCGCGGGAAATGCTAGTTATACATATATAACTTTAGATACATACATATTATAAATATAAACATCCATGACTGGAGTACAAACATTCGTGCTCATCACACAAATGAATGCCCCCCAGAGGGACTCGAACCCGCGACCGCTGGCGCAGCAAGTAGGATCATTACAAACTGAGCCAAACGTGTCGTCGCGAATAAAAAAGTTTCAAGGTTATTAAATTAAATTAAAAATATAATCTCTACTAATATTATAAATGCGAAAGGAGGATGTATGGATGTCTGGAAGTATGATATTTGTTACTATTTAACGCAAAAACTACTGTATGGATTTTAATGAAACTCTACATGAATATAGCTCATAAATCAGAATAACACATAGGATATTTTTTATCCCGGAAAAATATCGGTTCCCGTGGGATAGATTTGTTTTTGTTTTAGCTAGTTAAAACATAAGTAAATGTGTAATAAAAGTCATTATACATATTTCATGTACATGTTTAGTTAAAAATATTCACTAAGAGTAGATATGTTTTTTTTAATTCATAGGGATAGAGTAATTTTGAGTTCTTAACAGTTATATGTACCATAATTTAAAAAAATACATGATATATTCCTAAAGTTTAAAAGTCAGATTTCAGTAAGTTTCTTGATAAAAAATCGAACCCATTATCTACCACGGCCTCAGGGATACCACAATTAAAATAAATTATATTCAGCATTATTAAGACTACTTGGAATTTTTAAAACCTTGTAACTTGTTTTTCAAACAGCTATGAACTAAACGTCCATTACACCATTTTAGTTCAATTAAATTCACATTATACCTGATGATATTATAATTTAAAGTTGGCAATTTTAAACTATAATAGTATTAATATGTAAAGTGAGTTATAATTTAACTTGAAACGAATTTTTTAGCATCGCGCAATTATTTAATTTTAAAATCAAATCATACTATACTAAACTTGTTATATTTAGTTTGGTTCTGTGCTATTCTTATTTTTGTAAGAAAATCACGATTTCCCAATGAAATTGTAGATAAACAATAATAAGAAGGCTAGAACGTGAAATATCATGTTTAACACTAGCGACTCGTCCCATTGTCTCCCCATACAAACTTTCATCCCCATTTTAACCTCTTTAAGGGATGATACCTTGACTCTTTCCAGGGTAACTATCTTCGTACCAAATTTCATTTAAATCGGTCCAGTAGTTTCGGAGCTTACTCGGTACAAACGAGCAAAAAAATCTTTCCTCTTTATAAAATTAGCATGTATAGATAGTATAGATTAGTATAGATATAGATCAACAACATAAATCCTTTGTTACATTAAAACACTAAAAATAACTAAATGCAAAATATCTTAAATTATATCAGTCCGTCATTCCGTTGGTGCGGATGATAAACTAAAAAAAATAACTTAAAATTATCCTATACTAGTTTTAGCCGTGGCTTTGCTCGCATGGTAGCGACATTGGGACTAGCCTATATCCTAGAATATAACCTATATTATTTTGCTTAAAACTTGTAAAATACAATGCTTTTGTCTAACTTTTGTTTTATAAAAAAATTATAATTTTTACAGTTTTATTTAATCACATTATATTCTAAAAAGCGTGTAGAGGCAACCCTATAAGCGATTTCTTTTGACGTAATATAGTAAGTGTTAGTGGGGTCAAATTACGCTGTAGCTCGGCGGCTCGCCGGTGACGGCTGTTTGGGGTTCAAATCTGGGGTATTATACGAGCCCGCTTTGTGAAGGTTTTGTGAGCGATTTTACGGGAAGCCCTTCAAATTGAGGGAGTGTATGCGCATGTGTTTCTTTGTGTTACCCCATATCTGGCAAATTGTAATATTTTTGTTTAAGAAATATATGAAACTAGCAGAACAATCGGTTTCGCTTGCGCTGAAACTACAAAAAAAAGGTAGGTTTCATAAAAACTTTCATCTTTATGGGATAATTTTCGAAAAATGCTAAAACACGTGTTTATTTTATTGTATTGAAGAGCATTAATACAAAGTTTCAAGTAATTCTGATCATAAATATTTTTTTGGGTTGAAGTATAGCGTGTTTTCCCATGGGAATTAAATAATTCCCCACGGTAAAAACTAGCCTATGTCACTCTCCAGCTCTCCAACTATCTCCACACAAAAAATCACACCAATCCATCACTCTGTTTCGACGTTAAAGAAGGACAAACAAACAAACACACCTTCACATTTATAATATCAGTATGGAAGTATGCATATATTTCGTATTTAATACTGTCCACTTTAATAAAAAATGACTGGTACGATTTAGTGACATCTGTAATATTCTACTCTAAATAAGTAAATATGTATATCTTAGAAACGAGTTCATTAACAGATTACACCCTAAACGTTTTTTATTTTATTTTTTTATTTCTTATATTTCTCTTGTATTTTATTTACAAGTGAATAAACCTACAGAAACACTCGCATATACATATAACTAGCAACTAACCCTTGCTTCGCACGGGTGCGTCACTAGGTACTTTACAGGCTATCAATTACTTGAAGTCATAGAATCTAATTTAGACATTTGGCTGAGTTTGTAGTGACCCTACTTGCTGTGCCAGCGGTCGCGGGTTTGAGTCCCGCTGGGGGGTATTCATTTGTGTGATAAGCACGAATGTTTGTACTCCACGTATGGATGTTTATATATATTATATATATGTATTTAAAAATTATATAATATATGTAGTGAATCAACTATCTGGTATCCATAACACAAGCCTCGTAGCTTAGCATGGAACTAGATGGAGCTGTGTGTTAATGTCTCAACATATTTATTTATTTATTTATAGAATCATAGTCGATCTATAAAATAACACACAAACAAACATTCGATTTACAATAGTATTGCATACTACATAGATGCATACACAACACTTAAGTATTGATCCTTTAAATAATTAATACATTATAGCAAATCCGCATTTCTGTATACCGCATTAACGTGATTGACGTGCGGTCACGCTACAGTCGATATCTGCGGATACGGATGTGGGTCGAATACGATGACAGAGATAATCTTCGAATTATACTGATATAATTGTTAATTGTCCGCCCGCGTTCAGATACAGAGATAAAAAACCAAATTCTTCGGCTTTACATATTAGTATACTCTTACATTGCAGTTTTTGTATTTTTTTCTCAGAAATGACATATTTTCCCGCGGTAAAAATATTCTATATGTTGACCCAGATAACCAGTTATCACCATACCAAATTTCATGGAAATCTCTCCAGTGGTTTTTTCGTGATGCGGTAACAGACAGACAGACAGAGAAAAATTCTAAAAACTATAGATTCGGCCTCTGTATCGATAATAATGTCTATTTCAAAAAGATTTTCCAAAAAAATATTTAATGTACAGATTTGACTTAGAATTTTATTATATGTATAGATATTAATTATGTTTTAATTATACTTTCTTTTTACCAGAATATTTGACATTTTAAATTAAACTAATTTAATTTTGGATATCTGACAGGTTTATTTTGATTTTTTGTTGTTTTGTTTGTTTTTTTCGAACACTTTACAGGAAACATGGTTGATAGACTAAGGTTTTTGACGTCTCAAACGTTATAGCTATTATAGATAGTGTCTTTTTCAAAAAATTATAACTAAACCGTGAATATATGTGAAAGATTAATTTTATTCAAAATTGCAAATTTTGCTTTAAGATTGCTTAAAATAAGAGTATTAATCGCTTACGTAAGTGATTAATACTGCTGTATTTTTTTTCTTGCAAAATGCTAATAAAATAAAGCTACCATTAAGTTCTTAAAAGGATGTGAAAGCTTTTTCGATGTTAAATCAAACAGTTAATTGTGTAAAAGCTTATGATTTTTTTGCTTGTGAGCTTTACGACAAATTAAGTATGGTTCATACATATATACCTATATACATCTTACATTGTCATATGGTGGTAATTTTTTTGAAGTGAAACCTCTTTAGACTCGTGCTTTAAAGCTCGAGGAAACGGAAATGCGACACTAAAAGAGACAAACACATAAATATATGATGATGTTCTCCTAGCCGATTCCGGCTACGGCGGTCAATCTCATTGAGACTAGCTAACTGTGCAGGAGATATAATAGTGCACAAGTGTACGCACAGACACAACGTGCACTCTCTATTCCTGTCACTCTCATACTCCGGTGGGACGACTGCTCGACACGACCAGTGAGGGTTAAGGCGCAGGACCGACGGCTTTACGTGCTCTCCGAGGCACGGGGGTGAAACACCGCCAACTTCCCAACTCCGGGCTGTTACTGAGACTTACTATACAGAAAGACTCAATAACTAAACTTGGCCCGACCCGGGACTCGAACCCAGGACCTCCGAGTGTGCAGCCGTACATGCTAGCCACTACACTACCGAGGCAGTTATAAATATATAGGATTAAGCCTGCGAG
Organism: Brenthis daphne; assembly: GCA_947093115.1. Classification (NCBI taxonomy): domain Eukaryota; kingdom Metazoa; phylum Arthropoda; class Insecta; order Lepidoptera; family Nymphalidae; genus Brenthis; species Brenthis daphne. Next base: position 1,581,211 of record OX352473.1, read on the forward strand.
AGAATACATTGCCATGTTGCCATGGTAACCGTTGTTATTTGAGATGGAATACATTACACAGGAATTGAAAAATAATAAAGCTAATTACTGAATAATATATAATGTACATATATTTATGTCAAATAAAATGTAAAATAACTTAGATATAAAAACTTTTTAACAAAAAAATAAAAACCGACTTCAAACAAAAGCACTAAAAAGTGAAAAATAACTGATTGGTAGTTTTCATTTACTATACATACCTAATCAAATATTTTCGAAGTCGGTGTGCTTTGCTTTGTATGGGCTGGCACCGATTTCGAAAATATTTGATTAGGTATGTATTGAATAGGTAGGCTTTAATTACTTAGCCAAAGCACACCGACTTCGAAAATATTTGATTAGGTACGTATAGTAAATGAAAACTACCAATCAGTTATTTTTCACTTTTTAGTGCTTTTGTTTGAAGTCGGTTTTTATTTTTTTGTTAAAAAGTTTTTATTTTTCCCTTTTTAGTGTAGACAGTAGTAGCAAAGTAAGGATTCTAACGTGTTAGGCTTGTCAAATCAAACAAAATAAGCCCAAACTCAAAGTATCTACTATTAGCCGTTGAAGAGTTCCACCTATCCACCTTCTGGCCTTGCCATCAGATCAGGTCAACAACACCGAACCACTGTACTATCAACGAAAATAGAAATACTTGAAAAGTTTCAAGTCAATATGACAATTAGAAGTAGGTTAAATTCATTATTAGTTGTTTTTCCACCCTCAGGGGTGGTATTTTTTTTTTGAAATTTAAATGGGACCAATCTGGAAGTATACCCTTTCAAACAAAACAAAAATTGTCCAAATCGGTTAATAAATGACGGAGTTCTGAGGTAACAAACATAAAAAAAAAAACATACAGTCGAATTGAGAACCTCCTCCTTTTTGAAGTCGGTTGAAAATATAAACTTGATAAAAATATTATAAAAAAATAAACCTTATAACTATCCTACTCCTGATACTGTATATTCACCTCATTCTCTCGTAGGTGCTTTTCTGAAGTTTCACTTCTACCACGTGTGATTTGCACATACACACATTTTTTTTTTAATTTTGTATACAAAAATTATTTAGACCAGATCCTTATATAATAAAAGAAATCTATATATTTTAGGTATTTCAAAGGAACATAAACTATTTTTATAAATAATTTTTTTTTACTCCATTTGTTTGAAATAAAGTATTTTTAAATGGTGTGATAGCGAAAAGACAATTAGAATTTAAATAATTATTACCAAGGGAATAATTCAAATAATTTACAGGGTGATTATGTAAAAATAAAGCTGATTGAAGGGACCATCTATCTTCTCTAATTTTAACTAATAAAAGCCTACCACTATTTAACTTTTTTCAGGCCAACATAATAATAACTAAGTCAATAACTCATGATTTAGATAAAATAAAATAGTATTTTAGTTGATCTTTTTAACATTTTGTTATATATATATTTACGCACATTTTTTTCAGTTCATCTTTGCAAGAGGTGGGTTTTTTTTAAATACTAGCTTCTCTAGCAATGTAGGAAATATAAAATTTCATCAAAATCAATTCAGTCAAACTTATATATATGTAGTTACATATACAGTAGAATCAAGGCAAGTGAAAAGTAATTATCTTATAATTAATCTGTAATAGCTTATATATAGCGAATGCTCATTCCTGCAAACCGCATTAGCGTGATTGACGTGCGGTCGCAACACGCGCTGTCTGCGGCCGCGGCTGTGACCTACACCCGGACGCGATAATAGGCCTAATTCTGCTGTTAAGTTATTGTTCAACTGACCTTATGGTTAATCTTCACTTATACTATATACTAGTATTCACCTGCCGCTCCGGTCGCATTGTTTCATAAATAAATATAAATATGTTGGATCATTATCACACAGCACCATCTAGTTACATGGTAAGCTACGAGGCTTGTGTTATGGATACCAGATAGTTGATACACTACACATATATAAGTTTAAATACATACATATTATAAATATAAACACGCATGACTGGAGTACAACTATTCGTGCTCATAACACAAATGAATGCCCCCAGCGAGACTCGAACACGAGACCGTCGGCACAGCAAGTAGGGTCAATACAAACTGAGCCAAACATGTCGTCAAAGCAATCTTTACAGCAATCATGGTCACGGCTAGACTGGCTAATTTTATTTATTACTAGCATTGCCCGCGGCTCCGCCCGCGTTCAGGTGACCAAAAACAAAATTCTTAGGTATTACATATTAGTATATTACTTTAACATTGCAGTTTTTGTATTTTTTCTCAGAAATGAGAAATTTTCCCGCGGTAAAAAGTATCCTATATGTTGACAGACAGAAAAAAAAATCTAAAATCTATAGATTCAGCCTCTGTATCAATAATAATGTTTATATCAATAAGATTTCCCAAAAAATATTTAATGTACAGATTCGGCTTAGTTACAATTTTATTATATATATAGCTGGTACATATAAATGGTGTTAGTATTTGAATAGGAAGTGAAGATATACAGTAGTTAGGTATAACGTGTTAGTTAAACCTCTGTCGTTTACTGTTCCGACCGCAGCCGCTTAGGTCCGAGTGCATCAAAGGCCACTAAATCACTCGTCACACGAGAATTTACCGCAAACGGTATGCTATCGACAGTCCTCTACATATAAATATACATATAAATACAGCTATATAATCAGATTATGATGATAATTTTATATATGAGAAGGATTGTGAGTGTGTTTGTTACTCTTATACTCTGTAATGGGTCAGAACATTGCAGTGAAATTCAGAATGGTAGCTTATACCTTAAATTATCTTATAGGTTACTTTACGTTTATGTATACATCTATACGTCATATAATAAAATTGTAACTAAGCCGAATCTGTGAGTACATTAAGTATTTTTTGTAAAATCTTATTGTAATAGACATTATTATCGATACAGAGGCCGAATCTATAGTTTTTAGAATTTTTGTCTGTCTGTCTGTTACCGCATCACAGAAAAACCACTGGAGGGATTTTGATGAAATTTGGTACGGTGATAGCTGGTTATCCGGGTCAACATATAGGATACTTTTTACCGCTGGAAAATGTCTCATTTCTGAGACAAAATACAAAAACTGCAATGTAAGAATATACTTATATGTAAAACCTAAGAATTTGGTTTTTTGTCATCTTAGGTAGAGCCGCGGGCAATCCTAGTCGACGTATAAATCGAATTCGCGGACAAGAAAGAGGTCATTTCACATTTATAATATTAGTATGGATATGGTTTGATTTTTTTGGACATGCCACGCCAGCGAAGTCATTGGCAAAACCTAGTGATATATATAAAAAATTTTCTTTGTTGCCTTAAGCTTTGTTTGTTAGTACACGTATAATTCATACGTAACAGTTCGTGTGAACTAACAAGTGTGCGATTGTTGTAGAGTCGAACTCTACATCGCTGCGAGTATGTTATTATCGTCGTTTTAATTGCGGTTTTAAAACTAAGCCTAATTTGGATTAATATTAGCTTCATTATGTTAATCCAATACTACACTCGTTTCCAATTATTAAATTAAATATACATATATAGTTAAATAAAATTTACCTGTCGGTCTGTCTAAAGGAAATATTTTGATGTTTATTTTTATTCTTCTTAATTACAACTATGTATATTTTATGCTCATTTAATCTATAGTTTTACTAAAGGTACAGCGATATCATAAGCACATTATATGGAACTATAATTGACATATAAATTATTTAAAACTGCCTCGTTTGGTGTAGTGGTTTATCTAAAGATTCTGGATTCGAGTCCCGGGTCGGGCCAAGTTTAGTTATTGAGTCTTTCTGTTAAATAAGTCCCATTAGCACCTTGGAGTTGGTGGTGTTTTAAACCCGTGCCTCGGAGTGTACGTAAAGCCGTCGTATCGGTCCTGCGACTGATCCTCACAGTTATTGCGTATGTACCGAGCATGAAATAAATAAATAAATATAAATATGTTGGGACATTAACACATATCACCATCTGATTCCATGGTAAGCTACGAGGCTTGTGTTATGGATACCAGATAGTTGATATACTACACATATTATATAACTTTAAATACATACATATTATAAATATAAACACCCATGACTGGAGTACAAGCATTCATGCTCATCACACAAATAAATGCCCCCAGCGGGACTCGAACCCGCGACCGCTGGCACAGCAAGTAGGGTCACTACAAACTGAGCCAAGCGTGTCGTCATTATGAAATAATTTTATAATCGTTACGTTATGATAGATATATCCTGAAGAACACTAAAATCACAGTGTTTTATATCTATTCTAACCAACTTAAAAGAGGAGAAATCTATGTTAGGAGTGACTTATTTTTTGCACCAATTATAAAATTGTCGATTTTTTAAATAAATGGTTATCTTGATGTCTTCCTAACTGGTTTCGGCCACGGCGGCTAATCTCACTGAGACTAGCCAACTGCGCAGGAGATATTAGGTACAGTACAGCGCGTGTACGCGCAGACACAACGTGCACTCCTTTTACTCTCAAAGTCCTATGGGATGATACTTAGATACGACCAGTGAGATATAAGGCGCAGGACCGACGGCTTTGTGTGCTCTCCGAGGAATGGGGGTGCAACACCACCAACTTCTCAACTCCGGGCTTAGAATATCTTTACTAAAAAATAACAATAATTACTCCACGAGATTAACCCACGACTTCCTGATCTTTAGCCGTACATGCTAGCCGAAAAATTAAATTGATGCAAATGTAGTTTTATAAATCATTAACAATAAGCCCAACAAAATTTTCAAAATTTCACAAGCGAAGTCAGATCTGAACGCTAGTTTGAAATATTAACTTTGTAAGCATAATAGAAGGAAAATAAAGGTAAAGCACTGCAACCGTACGTGGGCACTAAAGAGTTTTACAATTAGAGTCCACTCTATACACGCTATAATTGCGCCGCGTTTTCTTCAACTTTTGCCTTCTGTCCTATTCGGCACGTTTCACATCTGTGGAACTAGTCGACTTAAGTGATTTTAAATTCCTGTACTAATCGATCTAATAAATGCTTATTCAAACTGTTACTTGTTATACTTAGCCATTGATCGGCCTTGTTGAAGAGAAACTGTGACACGTTTGTATTAATGAAGTTTAACTAAATAAAATCTATATATATAATAAAATTGTAACTAAGTCGAATCTGTACATTAAATATCTTTTGGAAAATCTTATTGAAATAGACATTATTATCGATACAGAGTCCGAGTATAGAGTTTTTAGAATTTTTGTCTGTCTATCTGTAGGTTTGTCTGTCTGCTACCGCATCACGAGAGAACCACTGGACAGAGTTTGATGAAATTTGGTATGGTGATGGCTGGTTATCCGGGTCAACATATAGGATACTTTTTACTGCGGGAAAATATCTCATTTCTGAGAAAAAAATATATATACTAATATGTAAAACGTAAGAATTTGGTTTTTGGTCACTTAAACGCGGGCGGAGCCGCGGGCAATGCTAGTCGTGATACATAGTTAAAATGCAATGTTCACTCATATTTTTATTATATATTATGTATTTAAACATGCGAATAGATGCGAAAATTGTCGCTGTGTTTTTCACTTCTTCAAAGTAAATTCTTAACTGATTTGAGTGAAATTTCAAATGGAGATATTTAAAAAAAATTATCTTACTAATAAATGTGGCTAAAATTATATTTCTAAACATGTATAATATATATCTATATAAATATTCAATGAAATAAAACTTATTGGTATCACATTTTTAAGTTTTATGGCTTCGCCAGTACTTATATTAAATTACTAATATCCTGCAAAAAATACTTTGTTTTTGCATTATAAGTAATCAATATCGTTTTCAATCTCACAAATAATAAAAATCAAGTCAATTCATAGCTCTACTGTAGAGTAAAAAGGTGACAAACAAACAAACATAGGCATGTTTCACATCAACAACCATACAATACTATAAAATAAATTATACCTACCCATAAAGCTATTATCATTTTACGTCTTTAGCATGATGGTGGATTTTAAAGCTGAATTTCTATGTATGCAGCCCTTTTTAACGTCCCACTGCTGGGGGTGGGCCTCTCTTCAATACGATTCAGGCCATAGTCCACCACACTGGCCAAGTGTAAGTTGTCGGACTTTCTATGCATTTATAATATTACTAGCATTGCCCGCGGCTTCGCCCGCGTTCAGATGACCAAAAACCAAATTCTCAGGTTTTACATATTAATATACTCTTACATTACAGTTTTTGTATTTTTTCTCAGAAATGAGATATTTTTCCGCTGTAAAAAGTATCCTATATGTTGATCCGGATAACCAGCTATCACTCACCCAAGTTTCATCAAAATCCGTCCAGTAGCTTTTCTGTGATGCGGTAACAGAAGGACAAAAATTCTAAAAACTATAGATTCTCCCTCTGTATCGATAATAGGTAATGTCTATTTCAATAATATTTTCCAAAAAATATTTAATAAACAGATTTGACTCAGAATTTTATTATATGTTGGTACATATAGAAGATGAGTGTTAAAATTACAAAGTTTATGGAATATTTTAATTAAAGAATTATTTTTTTTGCTTAAATCTATTCTCAAGAACTTATCTTATGAATCATTCTAAAACAAGGTGCAATTAAGTAGCGCGAGTAAAGTGGTTTTTAATTGGAGCGCTTAGTGCTGACTTGTGAAGTTCAAACCGACAATTGACTTTTTACTGTTATTTTTGGCTAGGTATATATATAGATGGCCTGGTTTATTTATTATTTAAAAGTCACTTTACTGACAGACTGTTCTTAAATAATGTTAATATATTATATAGGTACATATAAGATTAATTACTGTTTGGTAAAAGATTCAAAATATAAACGTACGGATTTTAAATTAACAACTAAGATTACAGTATTAGTTTAATTATTGGTTTTTGAACTAAATCAAAAAAATGTATTTAAAATATAGGTACATATAGCAGTCCGTCGTCGTTATAATACAACTATGAGAATGGGCTTACAAGGTTTTCTATTTCTTTTTTCATGTATAATCAGTGCCGGATTTAACCTTAACGCCGCCCTTGGCCAATGTAAAAAATGCCGCCCTATTATGGAAATTTAGAATAAAATGTTGAAAGTAAAAAAAATTTATTATTATTTTTTTCAAAACTGCAAAAGAATAATTTATATTTATATCATTTTTTCTAAAAATGTACCTATTACTTATTAGTCTTTTTTATTTTTCATTTTTTGGACAAAAAAAACATTTTCGATAAAGCGAAGAAAAATTTTTTTTCAGTCCTCCAAATTTGTCGCCCCTAAAATTTTGCCGCTCTGGGCATTAGCCCCGAGTGCCTCTAGTGTAAATCCAGCACTGTGTATAATAAATAATCTATTCTAATATTATAAAGAGGCAGTTTGTTTGTTTGTTTGTTTGTTTGTTTGTTTGTTTGTTTGTTTGTTTGTTTGTTTGTTTGTTTGTTTGTTTGTTTGAACACACTAATCTCAGTAACTTCTAATCTGATTTGAAAAATTATTTTTGCATTAAATAGCCCGTTTATTGAGCAAGGCTATAGGCTATATGTCATCATGCTACTACTCAAGGGAGCGCAGCAGTAATCATAAATGTCAACAGATCAAGCAAAAAGTCAAAGCGTTTTTTTTTGTTACTTTTGCGCGAGCAAAATCGCGGGTTCTGCTAGTATTATATAAGACCGAGAAGATAAGCACCGTGTGGTTTCTTCATAACTAACTTTATAAAAACGGTGTCGTTTGTCGGGCTGTTTGCTACCAAATTATGTGTAAGGAAATTTTTTATCTTGACAAGATTATAATTTTTATTTTAAATGAAAAAATAAATTCTTCTTAAAGTTGTTGTGATGTTTGTGAAGATACGTTGATTTACATACATACATACATTGTGCTCATGGCATGGTTGAAATATATATTTTTTTCTTAATTCTATGCAAAACCGCAGGATTAGCTAGTATGTATTAGATTAATATAATGAAAATTAAAGCCAAAATGTAGTTTTCTCTAACAGTTTGATACTCTAATATCAAAAACCGCTTATAAATTAATTAATAAACTAAATGAAAACAATTTTAATCTAATTAATGACCAATCGAAACAAACACTAGAAACATAAATAGAGCTAATAAACGTATCGTTGTTTTGTGTATATTCAATTAAGGCGCGTGTCGATGCATTTTTATGCAAATGCCCTCGCTGGTGGTCTCACGTATTAACCGAATGGCCGCTGATTCCTGTTATCTTATCTACGAACTATAGTGTGTGATTATTTAGATTAAATTTCAAAATTAAATACTATAATTTATTATGTATGTATGTATGTATGTATGTATGTATGTATGTATGTATGTATGTATGTATGTATGTATGTATGTATGTATGTATTTGTCCTTTAATGTCCCACTGCTGGGTACAGCTTCTCCTCAATGCAATCAGACCATTGAGCTACCACAACTTATTTTTAAAATTTGCCAGGAGTTATTATGTTCTAGTATTCTAGATAGATCTTTTTATAGGTAGCCTGCGTGAATCTGTCGTCTCTCCCGAGATAAAATTAGCTTTTGCTACTTTCATCTGTAAAGGTTTGATAAAACCTTGTAATTTCAATTTATTTTACTACAAAATTATATGAGCTCCATATATGACTACTTAAAGAAGCAAGCATCACGATTTTGACGACACGTTTGGCTCAGTTTGTAGTGACCCTACTTGCTGTGCCAGCGGTCGCGGGTTCGAGTCCCGCTGGGGGCATTCATTTGTGTGTTGAGCATGAATGTTCATACTCCAGTCATGGGTGTTTATATTTATAATATGTATGTATTTAAAGCTATATATGTGTAGTGTATCAACTATCTGGTATCCATAACACAAGCCCCGTAGCTTACCATGGAACTAGATGGTGCTGTGTGTTAATGGCTCAACATATTTATTTATTTAGAAGCATCGTTTTATTTATAAGTCTAGACTTAGGATTCGAACCCGCACTTGTCAAACGGTTATACTATTGGCGTAGGTAAAAATACGACTGAATTAATATCACTTGGTTATTCGAAACCATTTTAAGCAAAGTATTCATCCTATTAGGTTTAATTAGCACCTTCTATCTCAAACTATTTTAAATCGACCCAACGAACCGGCTACCTTCTCAATATAAACTTTATTTCCTGCAGCATAAAGGCAATTAGCGATTCATAGATAATCAACTTTAAATCTTATCTTCTTAAAAATAAGATTTATTTTACAGAACCAGATGTAGAGCTTAATCTCTTATGGTAAAATATGTTTGTGTACAAACAATAAAAGATTGTATTTGCAAGATTTAAAGTAGACTTTCCGTTAACAGCATTTGTATAATGGGCCACCGTACTTAGTGTAAGTTTAATGGGATATTGCGTATCGCTAAGTAACATGGTCGTTAGAGATTTTTTAATTCTACATAAACTTGTGCTGTTGACTGTACGGAATGAGAAGTTGTTACGTGTTGCCAATTTATTATAATTATTGATATATATATATATATATATATATATATATATATATATATATATATATATATATATATATAAGATAACGTTTGACTGACATTATTTTGTCCTAAATTCAATTAATTTATTTATGATCTTTAAGGTCATATAAAAGTTGTATAGAAAAAAGCACTTTCAGGTTTTTCCAAATTACCAGATTTTTTAGAATTTTTTGCCTAAAAATCTTACTCGGACTATTATGAACATTTAAGAAAATCTATTAGCCAAATCCGCTTTTAATATATGTACATAGTAATTTTGTAAAATAGTTGGTAGGCACTGTCTGTAACGAGTATATAACATAATACTTTCTTAGATTTACGCGAATACTTGACATTTTAAATAAAACTATCTTTTCGGGTTTTTTCGCGAATTTCGCGAAAAAATCCGAAAAGATAGTTTTATTTAAAATGAGTATATAACACTTTTGTAAAGTCTATAACCTTAGTCTTTCCCGTGACCATGATTGCTGTAAAACATTCGAAACGTCAGGAACCAAAAATCTAAATAAATACGGGAAATAATCCGAAAAGATAGTTTTATTTCAAATGTCAAATTTATGTATATAATGTGGATTACTGACTGCAGTATGAGTAAATTTTAATATAGTCAATTTGAAAACCTCAGGAGAAATCGAAGAGCGTATGATAAGAATGATTGCAAGTGAAAAGACAGATGCACCTATACAAATCGGTATGCTTGGCACTCTGTTTCTTCTGACTTTGCCGCAAAGGTTGTAGCTTGTACACATAATATTATATGTATAGTATGGGAATTGTATATTTAAGTATATATATACTTAACACGTATATCTTGATTAATATAGTACTTCATCTGCGCCATATCTTCATGTTTGTGGCTTAATGGCAATATTTAGAAATAAATATTCTTTATTATTATGATGATAAAAAAATTGTGACAGTGTTGTGCGTATTATAAAAAAATTTAAGAATCTCGCCATAATAAATACGTTGAATATCTCATTCATTTTTGAGTTATATATGTACGTCCTTTCACAGCGTATTGACCCCAATAAAACGAGAACTGACATATTTACAACGTACGATGGAACATTAACACGGACTAACATTTTACATTTTTTGAAACGCTCCACCCACTTGACGCTTTGCCAAATAGTTGTTTTCAAATCTCTGACCAATAGAAAAGCAGTATCCACCAGCCTAGATATCTTCAGCCAATCACAGGCGAGCGAGTGCCCACGCGCATGTTTTAGTTTGCAATTCAATGAGTTAATTGTAGTTTTGTCCTGTCATTTCTATTTCATTCAGTTTTGTTGATTGGCAAAAGCATTTATTTGTCATCTAAACTAGGTCAATATTTAGTGTTCAAATATATTATTTATATTATCAATCTATGTTATGATTATTATCAAAACACATCGGTCTGTCATCTCATAGGCCGTAACTCGTGTGATTTATTGCTCACAAAATCTATAGATAATTCATAGGTACTGGTCTTATGAGAAAGAATACATAAGGGATACAAAAGTGATATCTATCAAACGGTCTTTGTTGAAAAGAATTAACAAAGCGAAAATTAAACTTAATTACTAAGAAACATATTATATAATTAATTAATCAATGAATAATAATGTGTTAGATGCGTACAGCTGAAGATCGAGCTCAGTAGCGTGCCATAGGAGAGGTCTATGTCCAGCAGTGGACGAAATCAGGCTGAATATGATGATGATGATGATGAGATAACATTAGAAAATGTTGTGAAGATTCAATGGCGAATGTCAGAATGATTATTATATAGCAGAACTTAACAGATTTCACAGTAAATGAATTGGCGCGGAACTATATAAGTACTTTTTTGTCAATATTTTCGTTCTGTTTATGTTAAAATATAACTTATAAGCTATTATAGCTTAAAAGCTATCCCCTAGCTTACATTATTAAGTGCAAAAGCATTTTCAACAATCCAATAGAATTTGTAGTTTGTAGTTAGCAATATAGTACGTTAACAATCTATTCGTAAACGTAGTATTATTCACAAAGCTAGTTAGATACATATTTCATATACCATCAACGGATCAGATAAATCGAATCCAAAGTGGTCGAGTAAAGTGTTTCATTAAGTGTATTTCTATTTTATATATAATTTGGTGTAGTGCCAACTGCCCGCCCGCAGTGCCGAGCTTTGCAGATATTGGTGTAGAGCACACTATGAATTCAAGGTGGATAAATATAATGGATGTGCCAGACATTTTGTTTAGTATTATTATTATTTTTTAAGATTGCGGAAACTAAATTGGTTGAAAAATTAAAGACTAGGCCTTCTTCTATGGATCAAATCAAAGTTATAAATATATACCTGATACAATAATGCAATAGCTTAAAAAACTTATTTTGATGTATGAAATTTGTCAGAAAAAAATGTTTTAGTCGCCAATGAAGAGTTAACAGGCTATTATGGACGTCGTCTCATTCTCAGCAAGATAGCATCAAGATAGCATATTGACATACTAGCATTGCCCACGGCTCCGCCCGCGTTCACGTGACCAAAAATCAAATTCGTTGGTTTTACATATTAGTATACTCTTACATTGCAGTTTTTGTATTTTTTCTCAGAAATGCGATATTTTTCTGCGGTAAAAAGTATCCTTTATGTAGACCTGGATAACCAGTTATCATCATACCAAATTTCGCCTATCCCTATTAACATTGTCGGATGTGAAAATCGGCAACTTTACAGGAGAGTGCGTCAAAGTTTGAATTGTTGATATTTTTTTAAATGTATAAGTTAGGTTAACAAAAATTACTTGTGGCTATTTAAATTACTACTCGTAAAAAATATTTTTTTGTTGCAGCTACTAAAAAAAGAGACTTTTTAAGAGTGATTAGTAAAATAAAAAGAAAATGACAAATTTGCATATCCGACAATGTTAATAGGGATAGGCGATTTGTCAGTGGTTTTTCTGTGATGCGGTAACTGACAGACAGACAGACAAAAATTCTAAAAACTATAGGATCGGCCTCTGTATCCATAATAATGTCTATTTCAATAAGATTTTCCATTCATTTTGGCTTTGTTACAATTTTATTATATGTATAGATAGACTCATACATGAAGTACCTACATACAAAATGTTAGATGTATACAATTCAATTGTTATGTTCAATGGTTTCTAGAAGTGCCGTTTGGGTACCATTTAACAAAGGTTAAGGATGACCTATAAATTGATTCATGTTTTTTGACATAAATAGAGCTAATAAAAAGGACAAAAAGTTCCTTTTACAGAAATCGAATATACAATCAACGATAGAGCAAGAAATCTAAACTCTGCATCGATTTGGGTGACAAATTTTATTGTTTGCAAAGTAACATTTCTAGCGTATTTATATCTTCGTTCCTATAGACTGCATTGAGTAGGCCGAGTGTCTGTTTTATTTAGGTTTTCAGGTGCTACCAATATCATTAGTTGCCTTAAAGTACTGATATTTAAATGATGTAAAGTACTGATATAACTAATTAATATATCATTTTCATATCTATACTAATATTAGTTTGTGAGTTTGTGATGTTGTAGGCGGTAATCTCTGGATCTACTGAACCGATTTAGATGACATTTGGTAAGAAGATAGTTTGAGATACTGGGACGGACATAGGATACTTCTTATCCCGGAAATCATCCCTTAAGGAGGTGAAAATGGGGATGAAAGTTTGTATTGGGAATCAATGTTGAAAAAAACATTTTACTAAAAAAGCGCTTTGTTGGAGCTTAGATTATTTTATTTTGGTACATGGCTATATAGATGGTAGGTCTGACTATGACAGGGGTCAGAGATTTGAGTCTGCCTGATGTAAATATCAAATCTTTCATATATTAGGAAAAAGCTTATTTTTAAGAACGATGAATTGAGTGTTCTAATTAGAACTTACTTCAATGAAACATTTCCAACTATAATGTACTGTCCAGCATCTCTATATCTTTGCAAAAACACTGTACGAAGAGACTAGAGATCGCAGCATCCGGCGTTCATATAGCAGGTCCTTTGAGAGTTGATTTGATAATATCATGTATCCTAACTCCTGTTGGGGTTTGTCACACACAAATTGCATGGTGTAGTTGAATTTTAGAGAAATGAATAAAAAAACTGTAAAACGGCGTATAAATAAATATATTACAAAAAAGTAGAAGTTATATAAATATAGAAATAAAAAATTATTCAATTCTAAATCTGTATATATTTTATCACTTTCATACTACTATTTAACCGACATCAAAAAGCAAAGGTTATGTTTCTATGGATAACGACTAAGAGAAAGTGTGTAGTAGGAGGATTTTGTGTGTGCTTCTGAGTTAATAATTTTTCACAATATCAGTTTTTTTAGTTCTATACATTTTTGTTGTTAATTGCAGAAATTTTTTATTCATTTATACATAGATACGATACGTTTATTATAGACTAGCGATTCACCCTCGATTCGCTCGGGTTCGTCCCTGGGTTGATTCCCCATACAAACTTTCATCCCCATTTTCACCCCCACAAGAGATGATTTCCGAAAAAAAAAATATCCTATGCCCTATGCAAGGTCTCAAACTATCTTCTTATTAAATTTAATCTAAATCGGTCCAGTAGTTTTTTAGTTTATTCGTGACAAACATACAAAAATACAAATCTTTTCTCTTTGTAATATTATTATAGATAAAAATTATAACGCAACGATATACGATTAACAAATATCTGACGTGAAATATATAAATACGTATATCTTCAGATATACTATATGTAGTGGTAAAGATATATGTTAGGATAAATCTACAATTCTACCTGCATTGATCTTTGAGAGTATCCGGTGTTCACATTAGAAGCTCACGAGACTTGGAATATGTCCATTTGATATCACTTATTTATTTCTTCCTATATACTAATGCTTTTCGACAAGTTGGCAAGCGAAATATCGAGTCAAAACTTCAAACTGTCAAGTGTAAAGATAATATTTTATTTTTAATATTTGTAGTAAAATAAATTTAGAGAACAAGGGAAAAGATCATTTTATCAAACCTTTTATACAGATGAAAGTAGCAAAAGTTACTTTTATCTTGGGAGAGACGACAGATTCATGCAGGATACCTATAAAAAGATCTATCTAGAATACCAGAATTTAAATATTCCCGATAAAGACGAATCTAACGGCTAAATCTGAAAGGCATCCAATCTGACCCGAATAACAAAAAAACATACAAATTTGCGCCATAAATCCGCCATTTTAATTTTCAATTATTTTTACACTACCAAGGTGAATCTAAGGACGTATGAATTATCAAAATTGGCCCACGGGTTTGGCCTTTAGAATATCACATAGGAACAAACAAACATACATACATAGACTGATAAACACATTAACCTCCTTTGCGTCGCACAGTCGGGTAAAAAGTCTTTATACTAAAAATTCTATGGAAATTAAATACATAAGACCTAAAGTCCTGAACTAGAATACTGTGTTTTAGGAGTCATAACAAAATTCTATTTCAATCATCGTAACAGACGGTCGAAATGACAATTTTTTTAATATATTAAGGTAAATTTGCGTCTTTAAAATAACTTTTCACAAATCGATAGTTCAATTCCAAACAAATGTAACATGTCCAATAAAACCTTACCTATGTATCTGTCTAGAACAGAAGTGAATATCCGGTGCAATATCATCACGAGTGGTTCTTTGATGTGAGCTACTTTATTTCTTTACCTGTTTGGAGAGCTTTTAGCTCGATATGTTGGCCAATAATGGTACTTAAGCTTTATTTTCAATATAATATATTAAACTTTTTCTAAGTAGTTATAAATATGTATGTATATGTATATACGTATGTATGTATCTATGTACGTATGTGTGTTTGTATATGTGTATATTTATATTACAATTGATGTTTGTAGTTTGTACCTACGCCGCACCGCATTATTATTTTTATATTTCCTCACGCTTGAGGGTTTCTGGTAGAGATCTCTTAAAGAGATAAGTCATCCTTTGTACACATGGTATCTGTTTTCACTTGTATGTTTTTTTTCTGGTACATAAATAAATAAATATATTAGTTTTTTTTTTTCTAAAAAGCAATTGCTTATGTTTTATTATATGTGTATACTATATACGAGATTTTCATCAAGTGTGATTTTTTTATGGTTTTTGGATGTATAAGTTAGCCATATTGTAAGAATAATTGCCAAAGTTAGCCTCAAAGTCTTAAAAGTAATTATTTTTTCCTAGAACATACAGATACAATATGGCACTATAATTATTCGTTGTTCTCAGAGATAGCAGGTTCGATTTTTAGCCTAATATGGGTTACATTCAGTATCAACTACTCAACACCAACAAGGATGCTGAATGTAAGATATCTACTACAGGTAGTATCAATATTTGTTTAATCTTACACTTTTACAAAGAGATAAAGTTTTTTTCTACAAAAGGAACTAATAAACCTTTTAAAAAATTTTCCACTACAAATCTTTATTTCATTGAGCTACTCGTATGTATAGTATCAATATTTGTAGATACTTTTCGATATTTTTAAAACACGTTCGAAGCCGCGGACTAAAAAAATACCTAATTATTTATTTGTATTTGCTTCAGTGACATGTCCAAATATTATAGCTCTCGATATAAAACGGAAGTACCTAATATAATGTATTGTAATTCACCTCCAACCAAATCAATACAGCAACCAACGATACTATCTACTATAAACCTCATTGCTCTTTAGTGACTACATTAATTACTTAGTCAGGAACTATCCCGCATTACGGTGACACTACACGCTATCCCGCTATCCCGTATATCCGCTTTGGACTGAAAGTAATTGATAATTGTCTTCTACTTAACCCGGGATAAAAAGAAGCTAATAATAATTTTCTTTACTAAACTTTTATTCTATCGGCAATTCAAAATACCTACTGTAAATCAAATCAAAATATACTTTATTCAAATATTTTTTCATATTCTTTTTGTCACATTCTAATTATCAAATTGTACAGATTTGAAATTTAAATTAAATGTCTGTCTAGCATACCTATGCTAGTTCAAATTATGTAAAATTTTCATTAGTTTTCAATTATGTCTTCTATCATATGTTAATCTATTATCTTTTCAAGTGTAAGGCCCATACAATTAAAATTATCTAAAAAGTTATTGCGTCAAAGAAGAACCAACGAACATATTTTCCCATTCATATTATTATTAGATGATATTTAAAAACAAACATCTGGCTACAATTGTAAATGCCTTTTGTAGATGTACGTACATAAATATTTGGTATCCATTCACGATATAACGGCTGAACAAATTTAGATTAAATTTTTACACTTACATTCAGCGACCGGAAGGAAACGGGGGGAAGTCGCTAGTTAAGCTATAACTCGACCAAATATAGTGGAGAGGTCGATCATATAAAATCGACAATTGAATGACTGTGAACCGCAGAACTCGCTGTGTAATAGGTTTAGGCGACACGTGCCTCGTTACATGCCTAATTAATAATTGTTGTTTGAAATAGTTGACGATCTAAATATATTAATTTTCTATTTGTTTACTAACATTTTGTAGCTTAACGGCGGCACAGAGTGGCTTTTGATACTGTAAACCGATTGATATTTTTATTTATTAGATTTATTATTAGTACCTGGGCCACCGAGCTTCGCTCGGAGTTTTTGGTTGAAACTTACAATTTTCCTTAAAAAAAAAACTAAAAACTTGAATAAATACAAAAAAAAACAAAAATAAATTATACCTTTGTATCCGACCGGGATTCGAACCCGGACACCTATGATTGTCAATCTTGCGTCTTTTTTTTTAAAAAAAACTAAAAACTTGAATAAATAATAGAAAATAAATAAAAGTAAAAACTTTGTATGCGACCAAGATTCGAACCTGGACACCTGTGATTGTTGATCTTGCACCTTAGCCGCATCACCACGATGCTTACGCTTGAGCGTGCAAATTACCTGCCATATTTTGCGTGGAATAATGCAAAAGAAAACTGCACGAAAACTCAAAAACACGCGTTTTCTCAGACTTAAGACTAATATAGATCGATTTACCGCCCCCGAAACACCCTGTGTATATATCTATATATATATATATATACATACATATATGTATATATATACAAGAATTGCTCGTTTAAAGATATAAGATCTTAAAAATATGGATATTATGATTATAATGGTTATATTTACTTCATATTAGGTATTATATGATCTGTGTTTATTAGTGAGAATTCGTGAGTCTAAGTTAACTCACAATTTCATTTTCCAGTTCAAACAAAAATGTACACGTTCAATTAACATTAACCTCGCACAGGAATCGAAGCCGCTTACTTACTTACCAGCATTTCTGCGGCTATATCAGAGAATAGCAATAGATGCAGCTTAATTAAAAACCGTTCAGTTGCACATGACACGTAATACGATTTCCAATACACGTATTTGTTTGTTTTTGCTCTCATACCTTTGTTTGAACATAGGTAAATCATCAATAATTTAAATTCTCGTGTATTGCCTATTAACTGGGTGTGCCTAATGAGCTGCAATAATGCCTCCAATGAAATACAATGCCCGCGTGCCACCTGACACTGTGGTATAACAACTAGAATAGATACGACCAGAGTGTCGGTCAAATCGTTTATTAATTAAACGTAAGTATGGCCTACAATTTATTTACTTAAATTATAAGCTTATTTGGAAATGAGCTTTTAAAGCTCGACTTAGATTTAAAAGATATCGTGTACATAATTTTTGGTAAGAATGTTGATATGTAAAGAAACAAGTCTTCTGGCTTTTGGCAATAAAATCTATAATATAAAAATGAATAGCTGAATGTGTTGGTAAGAGCAAATCTCGAGAGCAGCTGAACCGATTTCGCTAATTCTTTTTTTAGAATATTCCTTGAAGTACGAGGATGGTTCTTACGGAGAGAAAAATTTAAAAAATTGCCTGAAAAAGTCTAAAAACAACACTTTTCTATACTCCCATACAAAAGATTCGTAATAATATTTTAAAGTCAATTTGAACTTTAATACCATACCATAAAGTTTAAGTATTATTGGAGAGGTTCCGGGAAGGCAAAACAATTGACGTTAGTATCGTATAAATATTAATGTCAATATTTGTCAATATTATTAACAAAAAAAAAATTATATGGCTAACGCTGGCTAATAACTATTTATATCTATTTAAAACGTATCTAGCGATGAACCCGAGCGAAGCAAGGGTGAGCCGCTAGTAATATTATAAAATTGGGAATAGAAATGAAAAAAAAGGCTAAACGTTCCTTGGACCACTCTATTTCGTCAATATTTCTCAGCATTAAGCATTTTCTGTCTAAACTGATGGTACTTTTAATAGCGTGTTCAGACATATTCTTTTTGCTTTTACTTCTGCAACTTAAAAGAGTAAAATACGAGTATAAAGAACCTTACTTATCCACTTTCATTAGCACTTTATACAGAAGCTAAAATATCGATTTCCATATTTCCTTAAAAAAAAGTGTTATTTCCATACAAAATATCATGTTACCTATGCTATAAGAAATTCATATATAAACTTTTATAAGAAATATTGTGTACTTTTAGAACTAGCAAATTATTGTGTGAAGAAATAATCAGTTAGTGTAAAATATTTATCAAATAGACTCGAATCGATATATGTATTAAGTAACAATTTCCTCTACGCAAAAAATAACTAATGGAATCTAAATATTTCGACCTGAAACGGGAACGGAACTGACGACCGTATATATACATATAATAAAATTGTAACTAAGTCGAATCTGTACTTTCAATATTTTTTAGAAAATCTAATTGAAATAGACATTGTTATCGATACAGAGTTCGAATCTATAGTTTTTAGAATTTTTGTCTGTCTGTCTGTTACCGCATCATGAGAAAACCACTAGACAGATTTTGACCAAACTTGGTATGATGATAGCTGGTCAACATATAGAATACTTTTTACCCCGGGAAAATATTTCATTTCTGAGAAAAATTACAAAAACTGCATTGTAAGAGTACACTAATATGTAAAACCAAAGAATTTGGTTTTTGGTCATCTGAACGCGGGCGGGGCCGCGGGCAATGCTAGTTAAATACATAAAAATCTACACCTATAAATAAAATCCCTTTGCACCCTTAAATTAGCCCTTTCTAGTACAGATATATCTTGGGACGTTTGATCGTTGAAACGTAATTATGATCGCAGTAAAACAGACGGATTACTCGTCGCAGTTATTCACGGTCTATTATTATTAATTCGTTTATATACGCTTCTACGCATATGTGTTTAATGCTTTATTGTAAAAACTTTTTAACAAAAAAATAAAAACTGACTTCAAACAAAAGCACTAAAAATTAAAAAATAACTGATTGGTACTTTTCATTTACTATACATAACTAATCAAATATTTTCGAAGTCGGTGTGCTTTGCTTTGTATGGGCTGGCACCGATTTCGAAAATATTTGATTAGGTATGTATTTAATAGGTAGACTTTTATTACTTAGCCAAAGCACACCGACTTCGAAAATATTTGATTAGGTATGTATAGTAAATGAAAACTACCAATCAGTTATTTTTTAATTTTTAGTGCTTTTGTTTGAAGTCGGTTTTTATTTTTTTGTTAAAAAGTTTTTATTTTTCCCTTTTAAGTGTAGACAGTAGTAGCAAAGTAAGAATTCTAACGTGTTAGGCTTGTCGAATCAAACAAAATAAGCCCAAACTCAAAGTATCTACTATTAGCCGTTGAAGAGTTCCACCTATCCACCTTCTGGCCTTACCATCAGATCAGGTCAACAATACCGAACCACTGTACTATCAACGGAAATAGAAAAACTTGCAAAGTTTCAAGTCAGTATGACAATTAGAAGTAGGTTAAATCCATCATTAGCTATTTTTCCACCCTTAGGGGTGGTATTTTTTTTTGAAATTTAAATGGGACCAATCTGGAAGTATACCTTTTCAAACAAAACAAAAATTGTCCAAATCGGTTAATAAATGACGAAGTTCTGAGGTAACAAACATTAAAAAAAAAAAACAAAAAAAATACAGTCGAATTGAGAACCTCCTCCTTTTTGAAGTCGGTTGAAAACATTGGTTTTGAATAAATGTTATGATATTATATGTTTCGAATAAATAAATCTACAATTATAAATAGCACGTATCAATATTTGAATTCTATAGGTACATATAATAAAATTGTAACCAAGCCGAATCTGTACGTTAGATATTTTTTGGATAATCTTATTGAAATAAACATTATTATCGATACAGAGGCCGAATCTATAGTTTTTAGAATTTTTGTCTGTCTGTCTGTTACCGCGTCACAGAAAAACCACTGGAGGGATTTTGATGAAATTTAGTATGGTGATAGCTGGTTATCCGAGTCAACATATAGGATACTTTTTACCCTGGGAAAATATCTCATTTCTGAGAAAAAATACAAAAACTGCAATGTAAGAGTATACTAATATGTAAAACCTAAGAATTTGGTTTTTGGTCATCTGAACCTATTTTTATATATCAACGTAAAAAAACCATACCGACTCTCAAAAATCACTTTAAAAGCTATTATTTTACTATTAGGGGTGGCTTTTTTTGTTATGCCCCCTATGGAAAGTTTAAAAAAAAAAACTGATTAAAAATCATAAAAATTGATCTACAGTTAGCAATGATGATAACACTCAAAAAACATATATTCGTACTTTCTTTTTATTTAAAGTCAGTCAAAAATATAAGACTAAGTACAGTAAACTTCACTTGCATGATAATGTTGTTAAAAAAATCGTTAAGAAATAATCTACGAGTGTGTTCATTCCTGCTAATCTCCCGAACGTTTAAATTGATTTTAACAGTAGATACACTGATGGATAGAGGTTCCAAGAAATAAAGATATAATAAACTATCTATCGTAAGTTAGGGCTTTATAATTTTTTAATAGCAATATAGTCGTCCTAACCAAGAGCGGCCAATTACACTCAGATTAGTCATCTGCGCAGGAGATAATATAGTGTAACAAGTTTAACGACACGTTTGGCTCAATTTGTAGTGGCCCTACTTGCTGTGCCAGTCGCGGGTTTGAGTTCCGCTGAGGGCATTCATTTGTGTGATAAGCACGAATGTACTCTGACTTTACTCCAGTCATGGGTGTTTATATTTATAATATGTATGTATTTAAAGTTATATATGTGTAGTGTATCAACTATCTGGTATCCATAACACAAGCCTCGTAGCTTACCATGGAACTAGATGGTGCTGTGTGTTAATGTCCCAACATATTTATTACTCGTAAACTTGTAAAGCTTACTTTAGCTGTGATAGTTTTCTTTTCGTATCTACGCGCAGACACAAGTGGACTTTCTATTCCTTTCACACTCAAAGTACGATGGAACGGTAATACAATAGCCGCGGTTAAAAATCAAACTCAGGACCGACAGCTTTTAGTGCTTTTCAAGACTTGGTGTGAAACACATAGGTACTATATGTAAGCTCTTAGACTAACTAATTTGTGTAAAATGATTTTCTAATAAAATGTAATTAGAGCTAAAGTGAATCAAGGGCTAGTTATAAATCAAATTAAATTATCTATCCATGGGCATTTATAGAATACTAGCATTGCCCGCGGCTCCGCAAGCGTTCCGATAACCAAAAACCAAATTCTTAAGTTTTACATATTATTATACTCTTAAATTGCAGTTTTTGTATTTTTTCTCAGAAATGAGACATTTTCACGCAGTAAAAAGTATCCTATATGTTGACCCGGATAACCAGCTATGACCATACCAAATTTCATAAAAATCCCTCCAGTCGTTTTTCTGTGATGCGGTAACAGACAGACAGACAGAAAAAAATTCTAAAAACTATAGATACGGCCTCTGTATCGATAATAATGTCTATTTCAATCAAATTTTCCAAAAAATATTTAATGTACAGATTCGACTTAGTTACAATTTTATTATATATATAGATTTTTATTGATTTCCAACGATTACGCGAATGGAAGATTCGAACATCGGCACAAAACAGTGATCAAATAACAACCTCCATTTTATTGGCTTCAATCAGAATTCAAAGCTGAACCCACAGTTAATTCAAATTTAATATTGATTTTCAACCGACTTCAAAAAGGAGGAGGTTCTCAATTCGACTGTATTTTTTTTTTTTTTTATGTTTGTTACCTCAGAACTTCGTCATTTATTAACCGATTTGGACAAATTTTTTTTTGTTTGAAAGGGTATACTTCCAGATTGGTTCCATTTAAATTTCAAAAAAAAATACCAAACCTAAGGGTGGAAAAATAGCTAATAATGAATTTAACCTACTTTTAATTGCCATATTGACTTGAAACTTTGCAAGTGTTTCTATTTCCGTTGATAGTACAGAGGTTCGGTATTGTTGACCTGATCTGATGGTAAGGCCAGAAGGCGAATAGGTGGAACTCTTCAACGATAAATAGTAGATACTTCGAGTTTGGGCTTATTTTGTTTGATTCGACAAGCCTAACATGTTAGAATTCTTACTTTGCTACTACTGTCTACACTAAAAAGGGAAAAATAAAAACTTTTTAAAAAAAAAATAAAAACCGACTTCAAACAAAAGCACTAAAAAGTAAAAAATAACTGATTGGTAGTTTTCATTTACTATACATACCTAATCAAATATTTTCGAAGTCGGTGTGCTTTGCTTTGTATGGGCTGGCACCGATTTCGAAAATATTTGATTAGGTATGTATTTAATAGGTAGGCTTTAATTACTTAGCCAAAGCACACCGACTTCGAAAATATTTGATTAGGTATGTATAGTAAATGAAAACTACCAATCAGTTATTTTTTACTTTTTAGTGCTTTTGTTTGAAGTCGGTTTTTATTTTTTTGTTAAAAAGTTTTTATTTATTTAATAAATGTCTTAGATATAAATAGCGTCACAAATTTATTTTGTGTCTTCCTGAGTTATTTACTTATTTATTATTTCCAAATATTATAAATACGAGGTATGAGGCTTAGATAAGTGACTTTACAATCATTGAATAACAAAAATATATAGGAATGCCTCCACAGATGAAGGTATAGTATGATTTTATGACAATAATAGTTAGTTTAGATTTCTCAGAGATGAGATATTTGCGGTAAAAAGTATCCTATATGTTGACCCGGATAACCAGCTATTATCATACCAACTTTCACAAAAACCTGTTCACTGGTTCTCAGACAGGCAGACAAAAATTCTAATCACTATAGACCTCTGTATTGATAATAAGGATTATTTCAATAAGAATTTCCAAACAAATATTTCATGTACAGATTCGACCCAGAATTTTATTATATGTTTAGATATAGATTACTAAAGTAACTTCAATACAATTTTTAAGATTTCTTTTCTTAGAGGGTAAAATAGCGGATGAAAGTTTGTATGAAACCTACCATTTTAGAGTTTTTTATGTAGTTTTAGCGCGAGCGAAGCCGCGGGTTCTGCTAGTATTATATGATATGTAGATGGTTATAAATTACACATAACCAGTTAAGTACAACAAGTTACTCCGTAGGGTGTAGTTTACTTCAAATAGACAAAGTTTCAGTACAAGAACTAAGTAAACACTCAGTAGTATACTAATATATTCTTCTGGCTGGCATTGGTTACTCCACCAGTTCACAGATTCGATTCTTGGGTAGGGTAATTTATATTGGTATTCCTTATTTATATATTGTATAAATTATAATGCTATCTTATACAAGCCACAGAATTTGCTTTACTTTGCATCATAGATTGAAACTATCGATACATGAACAAAATAATATTGAATCAAATGAAATCGACCCTGCTGCTAATTACAACGTTTCTAAGGAAATAATGCCCGATTTTACCAACAACCCATAAGCTACCACCCACGTATGGGATCCCTAGTTTAAAAATCCCTTAAACTAGCCCCTAAATTAAATTTCGTTTTACGATCGTCTTTAAGCCCATATTTCGAGCACCTACATTTAGGGGGCCTTTTAATATTTAGGTGACCCCTAACTGTCGGTGAAACAGAAACTGTCCCCTAACAGCCCCCTAACCATGCTTAGGGGATCCCTTAAACTTAGGTAACGTTGGTGAAATCGGGCATAAGACTACCACACCTCTTACTCTAGTCTCATGTAATAGTAATAATAATTAATTGTAGTACATAATGAAGCCGGTAAGCCGGCTAATGTGCTTATGTCAAACGGCTTAACATAATCCTTTGATCGCGCCGCCATATAACACCTACGCGGTTAATCAACTAACTAAGCGAATTGGATTGTAATATACTAATCGTTGGCTCACTATTACAAGGTTCTATGTTACAATTTTAGTACTTATTTAGTTATGAACGCTACAAGGTTCTATGTGTCATTAGCTACAGTTTTGCAAAAACAAACCACTAGATAGTGGCACTATAACAACAAAATATTCAATTTTACATAGTTCTATGTTGTTTTTTTTTACGATAACAAAATAACGAAGTTCTATGTAAAAATTACTGAACTTCATTAAAATTAACATAGAACCTTGTAATAGTGAGCCAACGAATTATGTTGGTAAATTATTGACCCATCATAGTTTACTCACTGTCTTTGGTGCTTGTCTTCTATTGTAATGCAGCTATATCGTCATCAAGCTTAGGAGGTACATTGCTCACGATACGAGAAGTTGGGGGGTTTGATTTTATTTTATACTCTAATAAGAAAGCAGATGTAAGTTAGGTTTAAAAAAAAGTATATTTTCTATTTAATCTATAACAAGACTATTGACGTAAAAAACAGCTTTAAAAATTTTATTGGATTTGGACACAGATAGATTTACTGAATGTATATATATATATATATATATATATATATATATATATATTCATCATTGTATCATTTCTACATACATAGAGTTAATATTTGCTACATTGGTTGTATTTATTTAGTTATACAATGAAGGAGGCGTTGGTAGATATTCAACACGCATTAAGTCGAGTGATCGTGACATTTAGCACCTCGAACTCTGTAATTTGATCTATTAACATTGAATAATCATGTTGTCTTTAAAAAAAAAGTAAGTAACTAGTTATAAATAATTTCGAAGTGCAATCAGAGAAAATATATTTTTACGGCCCTTGATCATTATTTTTGACCACTAAGTGACTGGACATAGTGTGTTTCTGTCAGGCGCTTGACACTATCTTAAATCAAGAATTTGTAAAATTTCTAAAAATATTACTTTTTTTAACTAGTTGATTCAAAATACTTTGCCCGATTCTTCTAATTTATTTCGCTATCTTTTATTTCATACAGAAATCATATAGAATAAGCACTTTCAGTATTCCAAATTTTTAAAAATTAGCTAAGTTGGTCCACCCGTTTTCAAGTGATGTGCTTAGTACTTACTAACAGCATTTTTATTAATATATCTAGATATATTAATATATAATAAAATATATATAAATATATAGATAAAAGTTGAACAAAGAGGTTCAAAAGTAGTGTGTTATATGAGACAAATGTTCTATATCATTAAACTTCATAAAATCCTAATATTTTTGCAATGATGCGAAAACATAATGCCAGCAAACAATGAGGATTTAAACGTATTTAATAATCGATCAAGCATTCTCCGTCTCTGTTTAATAGCACCGATTAGCGGGCGAGTGAAAGGGACGGATGTATACTATTTGGGTGTCAGGGTTGCTTGTTTTGTTAAAAAAAAAACTAAAGGATTTATTTGGCATGAATTATTGAAATTTCATTGTCTGCTCTCCTGAAAAATTTGATAATAGAAATACTTAAATGCATTTTTGTTAATAATATTAAGTAAGTAAAAATATTTTGTTCACTAATCACACCACTACTTCACTAAATGTGTGTGTATGTCTGTAATTCATTGATGCTGGACTTGATAGATTTGAATGAAATTTAGATCATAGATAGACTAAAATATGATCTGTAATAACACTTACACAACTATTTGTATAAGTAATAAAATTTTCCAAGAAGCTTCACTTCCTCTATGATTTATACATACATAAAACTGATCGCAGTCTGTACATGAAATTTATTTGAGAAAATCTATTATTCGGGGAGGGGAGGGGGGTCTTTATGAACGCAATAGAATCTATAACAATGATTTTAGATTTTTTATCTGTTTGTCTGTGCGTTTCTGCGCGTTAATCTCAGAAACGGCTTAACCGATTTGGGTGCGGTTTTCACTAATGTGTTGTGGTAAGCTTCACTTAACATTTAGTATGTTTTTTCCACCGGTTCATAAATAAAAAAGCTATGTCAATTTAAAGAATCCCCGAGGGACGAGCGAGTGCGAGTCGCTAGTAATATTATAAGTAATAACCAAAAGGTTTCCACACGTTAAATTCAATATTATAGCTGTGGAAAAATAATGTATTTTATGATTCTTCAATTTTTTACGTAATAATTGTAAGTTTGCATGATTCAAAAGGTGTTCCTATAGATAATACTTTTGACTGTAGTAAATGAAAAACATACATAAAATATTTATAAGTAATATAATTAATAATAATTTATTCTTATTAATCAGTCTTTTAGAAATGTGGCAACCCTATTCCCACTTGACGGGAGAAGTCGGACAATCTTCAATGAATAATTGTTAGATTAACGAGCCTTAGTCATCGACTCCGATCTGAGCAAAGATAAGCTTAGGGATGTGAACTGTCCAAATTTTATTATTTTAATTTGTTTAGTTATATTTTCATAAATCTTACTAGTTCTATGATTAGTGGATGTTTGTTTGTCCCCTTTCACACAGGACGTGATTGTTGCATTGATATAGTTTGGACGTTACACATATTATTCGGTACTTTAAGATATTAAATCTTTCTATGAAATCGTCGTCTCAGTGCTTATTAGTCCAAGCGACCAATTTACCTGAAGAGTTTTTAAAACAAAATTATTGATTTTTAAAGACAGTAACTATTAATTGGGCGTTTGGATAAATAAACAATAAGGTGAAGAAATATTAGTAAGTATGTATGTAATTACACAGATAATATAATACTATACTCGATAATATACTCGATAATATAATACTATACTCGATGAGAGGAGTATCGATACGTAGCTCACCGCGTTTGCCAAATGCAGGTTGACTTCACATGTCTTTTACGAACTAGTTAGGCTCTTTCAGACTAGCAAATTTCTGCACCACGATATTCTTTATTGGCAAGAAATAATTAAGCTGAAAATGTTTCGTGCATAAAAATGTCAAGGGATACGAATTCCGGGTTTAAACTCGCTTAACTTAGCTTTTTAAGTGAACGTCTAAAAGAATAAATGACGATATTGAGATTTTTATCATGATCATTATTATGGTCATGTGCTTGAACGACTTATTTTTCTTCAGTGTTATTTGTATGTATAAAATATTCGATTAGAAAAATGCTTAAGAGTTGCTGTATATCTAATATAAATATCTAATTTATCGATATCGATAAAAATATAAAGCACGTTAGTGCCTTCCCTAGTTAATAGTGGATGCGGACACACGCTGACTTATGATTGCTCTTCTAAAATACGTGTTCATTTTATACCCTCCCTTGAATATCCTTCAAGCTGTTTAATAGCTCTATTATATATGATATTTTATTGTCGGCTTTTACTTGAGATTTGCAAACTCAACCACTTGCTTCAGACGCCATTTAAAAAGTAATTTAAAGTAAACATTAAAATTTCAATTGTTATATACATAGGTATATTACATAATATGCGTCTTTATTACTTTGAATCTATACTAATATAATAAATGCAAAAGTTTGTAAGGATGTATGGATGTCTGTATGTCTATACATGTACGTATACAGGGTCATTTTTAATTTATTACATAACTTTTGGGAATACACTATTTACAACATAACAACAACATCTGTAAGAAAAAAAATAATATATCTTAAATTTAACAAAAATAATAATATTTTTATTGTACCTTCTAAACGGTAATAGTTCAGCATTAGCAAAAGAAAGTGCGTGTCCGGTGGAGGGGGAGGGGTGGAGCGGTGTAGGAAGCCGCGCTTACTCATTTAAACCTGGCCAGATGCTAGAACTTTAAAGTTTAGAAGGCGCAAAAAAAATGTTTTTATTTTTGTATGAAAATAAAAATTTAAGAAATATTACTTTTTCTTGTTACAGATGTTGTTGTTATGATGTAAATAGTATATTCCCAAAAGGTTTCGTCAAATTAAAAATTACTCTGTATATCGATGGATGTTTGTTACTCTTTCACGCAAAAACTACAGAATTGATTTTAATGAAACTTTGTAATAAAACATAGCTCATATATCAGAATAACACATAAGCTACTTTTTATCTGAGAGAAATGTGTGGATTTATTTTTGTTTTATGTTTGTTTTCGCTAGTGAATAATGATGCAAAAATATGAATTAATTTTAATTATTTCTAATTAATTTATCGTAATTATACTCTCTAGCCCATCCCATGGTATATTTTGTTTTGGCAGATTAAGTTTTTAGTGTTCAATGGTTTCTACCAGCTTTCTAGAACTATGTAATATATATATATATATATATATATATATATATATATATATATATATATATATATATATATATATATATATATATATATATATATATATATATATAAATGAATCCCTATTTCCCTTGGTCACGCCATCACGCGTGAACGGCTGGACCGATTTAACTATTTTTTTTGTTGTTGTGTTTGTTATTGTCAGGAGAAGGTTCTTATGAAAGAAAAAATTGAAAAATTAACGAAAAAAAAATTTAAAATGTATATTGCTAACGCTGGCTAATAACTATTTATATCTATTTAAAAAGTACCTATAAGTATATATAAAATAGTACTAAATATATATTATAAAAATATTTCAGCCTTACAATTTAATATTTCATATGATCGATTTGAATCCCCCATAAGTTGCAAGTTCATTTTTCGAGTGGAGCAGTCTTTTGTATCACTCATACTGATATGGTATACTCGTAGTAGACTAAATGTTAAGTAGAAAATTCCTCAAAATTTTGAATGTAGTTTATTTCTTAATAATAATTAAAATATACTTTAAGTAAGTTATTAAATATTAAGAATAAAATGGTGCTTTCATTTTGTTTTTTAGAATTTAAAAAAATATATATATTTTCATTTTATAACATATAATCTTTAAAAAAGTTAATCGGGAAGTTTAACTAAAAATAACGAATATTAACGTAAAATTGAAGAGTGTGAACCGGAAGCCAAATACCATTTTGCACTTCCTTCCTCTATTTCCATAAAACTCTCCTTTTCAGTAAAACGATAGTTATCAGTTAAAACTCACGATGAGACAGACCACATATCTACTTGTTTATCTTACTTCTAACCATACAATATTATAATGAGAAAAGTTTTTATTTTTGTATATTGGTAACGAATAAACTCATAAACTACTGGACCTATTTAGATGAAATTTGGTAAGAAGATAGTTTGAGACCCTGGGAAGGACATAGAGAGTTAGTATGGGAAATCAACCTAGTGACGAACCTGAGCGAAGCCAGGGGGAATTGTTAGTATATAAAAAAGTGCAAACCACAATATTTTGATCCATTTTTAACAACAATATACAATATTTATAAGGTACTCGTAAACTTATGTAGCATTTTACGTCATTTTAGACAAATTTTAGCATTTTAAAAGGGTTAAGTCGTGCCCTAAAATCGCAGTGTTTGCATAAAGAGGTTAATGAATCAAGAGATGCTGTGTTGGGGCAGGTTGAGATCTGTTTCATCCCAAGCCGCTGAAATACAACGACACATTATACCTATAGACAGGCGTATTCGTAAATATTCTCACTGTAAATATTCACATGGTTGAGTTGAGCTAACCATTAACTAACCATGGAATTCATTACCGTCTCACGTGTTTCCCTCTTCCTATAATCCTGGGTCGTTTAAACGGAGCGTGAAAAAGCACATTTGCAGGCCGACAAGGTGAGTTTGATCGGAATCGAGTCAAGTCAAGTCCCGGAACCGATGGATCTCATTCTGGATTCCACTGTCGCTTACCATCAGGCGTCATGGAGTCATCTTGTCGAGCGACAATAAAATATATATATATATATATATATATATATATATATATATATATATATATATATATATATATATATATGTATATATATATAGAAAATAAGGATTTTTTGTAATGATCTTGTTGAATTAACAATTACATTTATTGTTAACTTACTGGCGACTTAAATTTGCTTCGCTCGGGTGTGTCCCTAGGTAGGTTTTTCTAAGCGGAGTCCTAATTTATACTTTCTTAGATGTACTCTGATATTTTAAATAAAACTATCTTTTCGGACTATTTCGCGGATTTATTTTGTTATTGAGATGAAAATCAAAATAAATCCTTAAAATAATCTGAAAAGATCGTTTTATCGGAATCCTAATTCTTTTTCTAACATAAAAGTAGCCTACGTTACTTCTAGCAACAGCTATCTGCCAGTGAAAGTCATCAAAATCAAACCAGCCGTTTTAGAGATAAGCCGGAAGAAACAGACAGACAATTTTTTTAATAGTTGTGTCTTTTTTGTAGGTACCGTATATAATTTTATATGCATTTAGTAAAAAGCTGTTATTTTGACATTACAAACAGACTCTTCAATTTTTTACATTTATATATATATATATTTATATATATATATATATATATATATATATATATATATATATATATATATAACATCACATTATGTCCATTCATGGCATCCATCTATCTATGACAGAGTTAAGATTATATAGAAAATTTCATGTACGTTGTTAGATCATTAGTGTTATGTTCAATTTAAGTAACAAAAAAAAATATATTGTGGATAAATTTTCGTAACTGAAGATTTAGTGAGAAAAGCGTTGAAATCAAAATCCTGTTCCTGGTTGCCACAAAACATAAAATCCCAATTATTTTTGTGTGTGTTATATTTGTCAATAATTTTTACAAACATTCAATTTAAACTCTATTTCATAGGTCATAAAGTGATTTTTCGTTGGCAAACCGCCGCAGGCCATCGATGTAACAACGAGGGAACATCGAAAAGGAATTAAAGCGTTAAAACTGATCCTTGTTTAAAAGTTTTCAATATAGTGACCACATTTATACACCATATCTATACATATAATAAAATTGTAACTAAGTCGAATCTGTACATTAAATATTTTTTGGAAAATCTTATTGAAATAGACGTTATTATCGATACAGAGTCCGAATCTATAATTTTTAGAATTTTTGTCTGTCTGTCTGTCTGTTACCGCATCACGAGAAAACCACTGGACAGATTTTGATAAAATTTGGTATGATGATAGCTGGTTATCCGGGTCAACATATAGGATACTTTTACCGCGGGAAAATATCTCATTTCTGAGAAAAAATACAAAAACTGCATTGTAAGAGTATACCATTATGTAAAATCTAAGAATTTGTTTTTGATCATCTGAACGCGGACGGAGCCGCGAGCAATGCTAAAATATATTACATTACAATTTTCAAAATTTCTGTTCATCAACAACTATTATAGAGCAGTGACTTATCAAAATTCTTTAAAGGATTATTAAATAGCTTGTCTCATTTTGTCTTATGTAATTTAGAATTTAGTTAATGAAAAACAAAAACAAACCTATCCCACGGGAAGCGTACATTTTTCCGGGATGAAAAGTCTATGTGCTATTCCAGACTTATAATCTATCTCTGTGTCAAATTATATATATATATATATATATATATATATATATATATATATATAGTATGGATGTCTTACCATGTAATGTAATTTCTATATTGATGTAAAACTCTGTTTAAAGCCAATTCCTAATTAAAATTACATATTTACAAAATAACACACGTATCCATAGCAAGATAATTAATTATTTGTATATTTTTATTGGTATTTGAATTCGAACCCGTGACCTGCAGCATACAGAGTGGCGTATACGAGTATGGCTAGAAGCACTATACTAGGCGATCTTAATTATTTTTTATAATATGTATTTTATTTTATGGCAATCATGAACGATCTACTCGTTATCCGATTATTTTCTTAGTTAATTTTTGTACATTCCTAAAAGAAAACTGAACTTTAAGGTTAATATAAATATTTGTCATCGTCGGGAATGAACTCCGTACGCAGTGTACAATATACATACATAATATGTTAGTTATTTTCAAGCCTCTAAGATGCCATTGCCATTTGACAGCTATTTGATCAGACATTTCATGTAAATTGTAATCAAATGCTCCAATGATCCAGATTCTAGATTGTATCATGTACATATTAAGTCCTATAGGAATAATTATTAATATGAAGACGAATGTGTATTGTACTAAACAGTTATATTGTAACATTAAACTTACCTTACCAAGAATGGAGTGGCGAGTAAAACTTCATTTCTATAGACATTTAGATCCAGATCAATGTATCCTACATTTAAAAAAAGTTAGTACTCTTACATAATTAATTAGTAATATGTACAGGACATGTATTTTTTACTAAACTAAGGAAGCCCAGCAAAGCTATCCCTCGGGATTAGACTACTAGGGATGTAACCTAACCTGTCATGGTGAACAAATCATTATTTAATTGCCATTAAACATCGATAAACATCCACAAACGCATCACTATCACCGCGACACAATTAGCGCGGCTTTGACATGTCGCATAACCATTGTATCATTCCGCCACCGCATCCCTCGTCCCTCTCCCTCCCCCACCCACCCCCCGCGGATATTCCGTCTCTCTCCCGCCTAGTGCTAATGCGCAATCAATAATAATTATCTTTGTGTTTGCAACCAAGTGGATTGCATTGTGCTGTAATGTAAAGGTGTGGTTAGGGTGACCATGATTTGTTTAAGCAAATATATCAAATAAAATTAACTTAAGTGTATTTGTGTATAAAGGAAGACGTCAAACTCAACACGTATCTTAATGAAAAGACAATAAGGCTCATGTTAGTTATAAATGTCTCAATTGATTATATATTTATAATTTGATAGGTCATATTGGAATATTCATTATTTAGAAGATCATAGTATTGATTCATCATACTTTGTTATTTATAAATATATATTTTATAATATTAATTTGGTATTGAATAGTTATATTTTAGTAGGTAATTATTTATTTTATTGAACTGCCTCGGTGGTGTAGTGGCTAGCATGTACGGCTGCACACCCGGAGGTCCTGGGTTTAGTTATTGAGTCTTCCTGTATAGTAAGTCTCAGTAACAGCCCGGAGTTGGGAAGTTGGCGGTGTTTCACCCCTGTGCCTCGGAGAGCACGTAAAGCCGTCGGTCCCGCGCCTTAACTCTCACCGGTCGTGTCGAGTGGTCGTCCCACCGGAGTATGAGAGTGTCAGGAATAGAGAGTGCACGTTGTGTCTGCGCGTACACTTGAGCACTATAATATCTCCTGCGCAGTTGGCTAATCTCATTGAGATTGGCCGCCGTGGCCGGAATCGGCTAGGAGAACATCATCGTCATTTATTTTATTACAATTTTATAATATTAATGGATTGAGTTATAATATTAAAGATATTGGTTAATTAAATTTTTCATATTGATATTTTTAAATTATTATTTTTTAATAGATGGCGCCATATTGCACCTAACGGTGGGGAAATAATCTTTAAAAAGTAGTTACGTACCTCAACAGAAATTAACCATTCAGTTTACATAACTTAATATAAACTTTAAAAGCTAAAGTACTAAATCTTAAGCTTCCATTCTAAAATATCCCTACGAATATATTTTTCATACACAACGATAAAATAAATGAGATTTAAACAAAGTAATTTAAACTGTCCGCGCGTCACTGACCGCATGGTCGCCGCGCGAGAGCCGCAGGTCAAATGTCACATGTCCCGGGATTAATACGCGAGGTAATTATACGGAAGTGGTCGAGTGACGTACGAGCTATGAGCATTGAGCTGACTGTCATATACAAGGTGTATGTAGATTAATGGTTTTAACTGTATGTCCGTATGTTTAGGCTTTAGAATATTTTGGTGTGTCTCTAACTAGAGTGTCGTTGGTCTCTAAGTTTTAACAAAACCGGTCAAGTGCGAGACGGACTCGCACAAGAAGGGTTCAGTACCAACGAATAACTTAAAACATTTTGTACCATTTTTTTCAATTTGCATGGCGGCCATTTTGAGATTCGCCATTTGGGTTTATATTATTTGTTGTTATACTAGTTGCTGTACACAACAATATTTATTTATCTAAAAAAGTATTTATAACTAAATAGACAGCCTATTATGTCTAATTTTCCTTACATATTAAAATGATTATTGTGTAAATTAAAGGTGACGAAGGCGCTTAATTAGTTTACAAATAAATCAGATTGTATAATTTCATTACCGTTGGCTCACTATTACAAGGTTCTATGTTATAATTTTAGTACTTATTTAGTTATGAATGCTACAAGGTTCTATGTGTCATTAGCTACAGTTTTCCAAAAACAAACCACTAGATAGCGGCACTTTAACTACAAAATATTCAATTTTACATAGTTCTATGTTGTTGTTTTTTACGATAGCAAAATAACGAAGTTCTATGTAAAAAATTACTAAACTTCATTAAAATTAACATAGAACCTTGTAATAGTAAGCAAACGAATTATGACGTACATATTCTAAAGATACAATATATACAATTAAAAGTAATCTTTTCTAAAATTTTATTATTGATGGTGCAGTTTTTGCAGCAGCTTTATGTCCTGCAATGACATAAAAAGTAGCCTTTGACGATCTTTCGCTAATGAACTATATCTATTTAAAAATCGATTTTAAAAGATTAAAAAAATCTATCCTATATACCATCTGTACCAAGGCTGGGCAGTGTTAGCCCAGTGGTAACGTGCTCGCTTGGGAAACCGAGTGAAGCGAGTTCAAATCCCGGGTCTCGCACCTGTGATATTTTCATGTGCGAATCATTTCCAACATGATAACCACTTGTCTTAACGGTGAAGGAAAACATCGTGAGGAAACCTGCATGTCTGAGAGAACTTAGCAAGTTTTCGAAAGAAATGTGAAGTCCGCCAACCCGCACTTGGCCAGCGTGGTGGACTATGGCGTGATCCCCCTCGTATTTAAGGGAGGCCCGTGCCCAGCAGTGGGACGTTAAAACGGGCTGAATACATACATACATACATACATACCATCTGTAATGTGAAGGACTTGTCAAAACAAATTAAATTAATCTAAACTCGAAGGTATTACTAACCATAGACCACAGAAGATTTCAACTATCCATCTCCTGACTCCACCATCAGATTAACTCGATATTATAAAATTACCGTATAATCATCCACATTTCCTATAATACTTACAAATTTTCAAATTGGTTTCCAAGATTTGATTACATAATAAAAGCGTGTTAACTGCCTCGGTGGTGTAGTGGCTAGCATGTACGGCTGCACACCCGGAGGTCCTGGGTTCGAGTCCCGGGTCGGGCCAAGTTTAGTTATTGAGTCTTCCTGTATAGTAAGTCTCAGTAACAGCCTGGAGTTGGGAAGTTGGCGGTGTTTCACCCCCGTGCTTCGGAGAGCACGTAAAGCCGTCGGTCCTGCGCCTTAACTCTCACCGGTCGTGTCGAGTGGTCGTCCCACCGGAGTATGAGAGTGATAGGAATAGAGAGTGCACTTGTGTCTGCGCGTACACTAGAGCACTATAATATCTCCTGCGCAGTTGGCTAATCTCATTGAGATTGGCCGCCGTGGCCGGAATCGGCTAGGAGGACATCAAAAGCGTGTTAAAATCCAGCCATTCTGTCACTCTCACTTACACAAACACTTAGCCATAAATAATTACTATGGACTTTGTCTTAAACTATGATTAATCTGATCAGTTAAGCATTAACTTCAAACTAATTCTATTATGAAGATTTATCTAATTAATTTAATCTTAAACGTGAACTAACATTATATAATTATACTATCATTGCCCGCGGCTCCACCCGCATTCAGATGACCAAAAACGATATTCTTAGGTTTTACATATTAGTATACTCTTATATTGCAGCTTTTGTATTTTTTCTCAGAAATGAGACGTTTTCCGGCGGTAAAAATTATCCTTAATATTGACCCGGATAACCAGCTATCACCATACCAAATTTCATCAAAATCCCTCCAGTGGTTTTTCTGTGATGTGGTAACAGACAAACAGACAGATATTCAAAAATATATTAAAAAATATATTCGGATTAGTTACAATTTTATTATATGTATAGAAGTATATTCTATTTATAGTTGAAGTAAATGCTTTCAAATCTATCTAAAATTATCGCCCCATCCCTCGCCGAAATCGGATCGATTATTTCGTAATTAACCGTTTGTTAACTGATATCGCACCGCAAGCGGCAAATACACACCCGGCATGCGAGTTTCGTGTATAGCTATATATGTGCGATGTGAGGGGAAATAACTTGGTTAATTCTGTATCATATATCATATATATGTACGTAAATTGCTGCAATGACACATTTTTGAGTAACAAGGTTTTCAATTCTATGTGTTTTTAGATCTGTGATTATTATAAAAGAAATTGTTCGGGATCGTTTTCGCAATAGTAGACTCTATTCTAAATAAAAATCGTTTACACAAAACTAGATTATACTAAAGGAGAACTATCTTTTCGAATTTTTTCGCGGATTTATTTTGATTTTTGTTTCTTGAGGTTTTGAATGTTTTACAGCAATCATGGTCATGGGAGGGGTCAAAAATCAAAATAAATCCGCCAAAAAAATCCGAAAAGATAGTTTTATTTAAAATGTCAAACATAAATCTAAAATTTTTGTAAATCTAAGAACATATTAAGATTATCCTTAAGTAATATTATTGCCTATCTTCGTCGATTTATGTTTGAGCGGAATCGGAGCAGATTACTAAACATACATGGAAAATTTGACGTGTAATTTTTTAATTTCAGTAGACTTCGCTGAAGTAAATTATCTAATTAAATATAGTATTTAATTATATTCATTTTCTGTTTCAGGTAAAAATATGGTTCCAGAACAGAAGAACGAAATGGAAGAAGAAAGACAACGTGTCGAATGCAGAAGTTGCTGAAATAAAGCAGCAAAACAAACCTAGCGTTGAAGAAAAAGGCGATGAACCAAAAGATCCTTTAGCACTAGACATGTCCAAGAAAACCTGTAACAAAATCCTTAGTGAAAAGCTCAAGAGTACAAAGGTCGTAACCCAAAATCTACCAAAACCTAGGCGAGTTGAAAAAATCGTGGAGACCATTTGTGACGCGAACGATATCGAAAGTAGAATATCGATAACAAAAATAACGAATAAACTATCTAGTACTGATCTATCAGAGACGGTGTCAGTGAAAAGTTTTACTCCAGAAGAAGTGAAGGAAAAATATGATTCTTTAAGCAGAGACGTTGAAATGTGAATTGTACATAATTCGTAGTAGGTTAAAGCTTGTGATCTGGAGCGATCTCTGACTGGTTGTTTTTGTATACACGTGTGTAAAAATGTTGGCTTCTCATTTTTATTTGATTTAATTTTAGTGGATCTGAATATGTAGTTTAGAGTTTAGATCATTTTGCTTTTGGACGGCAACTTTTAAGTATTATTGGTTTTTTTAGTGCAATAATCTGTTATTTTTTAATGGCGAATTTAAAACGTATACGAGTAGATAGGTAATAAAATTTAAATATGAAATTACCGGCTGATTTGTAATATTTTTATATGTAAGTATAAATTATAAGATTGTTTTTAAAATATTCAAAGATCGAATCAGGTCACAATATATAAAATGATATTGTTTTGTTATTAAAATTTGCTTCAATTCTATCACAGCTTCATACAAATGTGCCTCCTGAATATATGTATGTTTGTATGTGTTTATGTATATAACTCTGTTTAGTTCCATTCACTTTTGAAATATACTCAATAAAATAATAGTACAATTTAAAATACATTTAAGTTTTCTTGCAATACGAAATATTTGCTATGGCGACTGTTTATTTTATTATCTAAAATCATTTTTGCATTTTTGTACAAGTAATTAATATAACAAGTTATTTCTGACAGATAGCGAAATGCAAAAAATTGACAACAGATTATTAATAACTTGCTTAGTTTTTTTTTTAATTTCTCTTTACATATGAAATTAAAAAAAATGTTTCTAATGAACCTATTTTATGTCACATTATAAAAACTAATCAGGATTCTACAATTAAATATATATACTAGTATGACAAAAGTGTGGATTGGACCCAGTTATGCAAAAAACCGCCATGTGCGTAAAAGTACCAACAGAGTTATAAGCATTTTTCTGTCGATAGTTCCACTTGGGTTATGTTTTGTTTTTCTGGTTATTTTAAAATTGAACAATATTTATATAAGTATTGTTTATTTTTATAATTATTTTATTTTTTATAATAAAATGCTTATAACTCTGTTGGTACTTTTACGCACATGGCTGTTTTTTGCATAACTGGGTCCAAATACAAAGTACCTATCATCAAAACTCTGTATGATATTATTATTGTCATTTATTTATAAATGTATATTTTCTCACTCTAAATATGTTTTTTTTAATCGCATAGAGAAATGAAAGTTTTGAAATTTTTCATTTCTAACCGTTATACCTGTCAAACGACCCATCGTCGTCTTAGTGCTTATTTGTTAAATGACCAATAATTGTTGTAGCCAGTCGGGTTGTCGAAATAAAGAGGCTAACCCCGAAAAAAATCTATGCCAAATTTTTATTTCACCAGAATCTTTGTAATAATAAAACTATCTTTTCGGATTTTTTCGCGGATTTATTTGGATTTTTGGTTCCCGACGTTTCGAATGCTTTACAGCATCCATGGTCACGGGAGAGACTGAGGTGTTACACGTCTCGAAGGTATAGTTGTTACAGACAGCCTTCACCAGAATCGTCGTGAGAATCGTTTTTCGCCGATATCTCTCTGCCATTTTTAACTTTTCGAGAAAAATCATAACGAATAAAGTCGTTCATTATTCAATTCTCTGCATTTTGTTGGATTTAATTATTGAATTATTTCATTTAATATAGACTCTATAAAAATTAAAATGTACCTACAGTAACAAAATTCTGTCGAATTAAAATTTGTACAACTTTGATCTCCACCGTTTTTTTCGGAGATGATAAAAATTGATCATTTTTTACATCACTAATATATGTATATAAATATAAAAAAAATTTTTTTTCGGCTTTATCAACGTAAAATGTGTATTAATACCAATATAATAAAAGTAAATTCTGTAATAAATACTATTTCGGTGCATTGGTCGTTCGTACAAATAAGCACTGAGATGACGATATCTGGATATTTATAGATATACATACCTATTATTATATAATATAGCCCAATCACTCTTTGTGCAATATCACTATTTTGCGAGTAGACTTCTTTTCTATTATCTACTAAGTAAGAAACACTCATTACACAAGTACAGATTACAAAATGCATATTGCCTCGAAATTACATATCATTTTATTGAGATTAAATATATAATTATATATGTTACTATTGACGCAAGTTGCAACTCGAATAGAAATGGTGAAATGGCTGGTTTTTTATAGATTTTGTAAAATTACATTCGACTGATATCTATCTGTTTAGTCCAAAAGTGACGTTCAAAATCATTATATATATATGTAAAATTTGTTTTATGTACGAATGTACAATATTATGTATAATTTCAATATGTAAAGCTGTTTTAGACAATAAATAATATTATGATATTTTAAAAAATAATCTAAATATGTAAAATGTTTGACACAATTATACACAAAAAGACAAATTGTTTTTTTATATATATTTAACATTAAGGTACCACTTAACTGTGGCTACTGGATATTATAAACAATCTTCGAATTGAAAGTTGTAGCGAGAAAGATAATTTCAATCTTATGGACAGTCTGAATATATTTTAAATGTCAAATTGGTATAAAACCACCAAGGTTCGACTAGAAACAGACTTTGTTATATTTAATTAAACAAAACTCGTCAGATTTTAAATAAAATCTCAAACGAAAATGAATTTCTATTGCCTTAAATGCTGATTAGATTAGAAGATAATTGTATACTAAAGATACAAAAATCTAGATTTTTGTGGAATGAAAAATAATAATTATTATTAAATATTGAAGAACCAGCCATTGAACTAAAGCCCGACATTGTGTTTGACGAAAGCTTTTTTTACTAACTTAGTTCAGTAAGATATGATTTGCTTCCTATAGCCATAAGTGAAATTGTAAATTATTTATTGAGAGTGTAGACGTTTTCGGTATGTATGTAGCCTAGAGTTAGCATCAGGATGAGAAATACAATAGTTTTTCATAATTTTTGACTTTCATTTTTAAGTTTAAGTTGAAAATAAATCTTATATATTATCTGTACAGTTATTTATTATCTGTAGTATATTTTATCTTTGGAGTTAAACTAGGTTTTGTATAAAAAGCAATTCTACTTTACTTTCTATTATACACAATAATAATAAAAATATACAAGTACAAATAATTTTGTAAGGACTCATTCAATTATTCAAGAAAGTACAGAAAGTAGCAGATATACTTATTATCTATACAAGCGACTCACCCTCGCTCCGCTCGGGTTCGTACCTAGTTACGTTTTAACGTTTAGTATAGATTTCTCAGAGATGACATATTTTCCAGTAAAAAAGTATCCTATATGTTGACCCAGATAACTAGATATCATCATAGCAAATTTCATCAAAATCTGTCCAGTGGGTTTGTCGTGATGCGGTCACAGACAGACAGATAAAAATTCTAAAAACTATGGATTCGGCTTCTGTATCGATAATAATGGCTATTTCAATATCATTTTCAAAAAAACAAATTTAATGTACAGATTCGGGGCTCGGTTAAAAAACAAAGTTCTTGAGGTGGTAAAAATTTTCTTTTATAAATAGTACGAAAAAATTATTTGAAAGAATAATATTAATGAACATATTTAACAGATTTTTTTAATAATTCGGTATAATTAAAGTGATTCAGTGAATATATGTATATGTTTTTTAAATTTAATTACAGCGTCATCTTTTAATTTAGTGTAGTACTACGTATTATACGAGAAACTAACAGCGCCATCTATTATTGATTGTACGTACAATTACATCACTTTAAAGTAGCACTTATGTGAGTAGTACGGTAAGATTTCGATAGATGTCGCTACAAATATCTTTCTATCTTAACCCACCGTTGATTATATTATTTTTAAAATATAGCCAGGATCACCCAAGCCACTGCATTAGCTTTGATAGTCCACAAATACTCTCGAAAGAGAACCGCTATCGCCCCACGATGATTCGCGAAGCTATTGAAGTTAAAAAATATCCAATCATCAATAGAGAAGATGACTGGGTACTACCATCATCTTGGGATCCTGTAATAAACATTATAAAATCTAACAACAAAAACAAATATAACAGACCAGTAGATGTAGTTAGTTAATGCTGTGTGGATCGCAATAATAACAGTAATTCTGATTAATATTTTTTGTCTATAAAGTTAGAAATAGTGTTGCTCAATGTTTTAACTTTAAATAATAACAATCTAAATTATTATTTTAACTTTTTTTAAATTATGGATAAAACAATAATATTGCTTAGATAAATAATTAATATTTTTAATTTTTATATTCTTTATGGTTATACTGTATACATAATATAATAATAGCAACACTAAATAATATTATTACCTAATTAATAAAGTTTTATTAAAAATTGTAATATTTATAATAATAATAACAGCTAAAATTAAATAGATAAATAATATTGCTATAAATGATTATACTTAATATATAAATAATTATAATATTTTTTTTTAAATGTTTAGAAATAAAAATCAACAAATATTGTAAGTAGAGTGTGGAGGAGGAAAGAGAGTGGAGGAGATTTGGAGTGAGTCGTGGAGGGATTAAAAAGTCAATTTAAATCTCTTATAGAATAAGACAAATTAAAATTGACAACATTATTTCCCTATGTATAATGCAATAAATGATTCTTTCTAGAAAATATGATCGTATAATTTTATAGGTTTTTTTTTGGTTTGCTCTAATCATGCCTAATTTATGTACAGGTTTATTTCTACAAAGCAACAAACAAGACAGCGAAAAATAAATCTGTTAAAAGATATTATTTAAAGACGTTAAAATATGAAATATTTAATAAAACAAATTTATATCAATTTTCAGCTATCAGTCGTACAATTTGGGCAAATCTCAACAAATGAGTAATCCGGATCGGTGTTATTCGCGGATTATGTTTGTTATTCCTTATTTAGTGCGAGCGGGAAAGCGATTGAGGGATGAGGGCGAGTGAGCGGGACGGATGTGAGTGACGTGTCGATTTGTCCCGCGCTAAACAAACACCTTGGTAGAGATGCGCACATTTGCGATTTTGATTTTTTTTAATTTTTTAAAAATAATTATTATTAATTTTTTTTTTATTTTTTTAATAAATATTGTGGCTTTGTATTTTTAGGCAGTGGAATTAAAGGTCTTAAAGGCAGAGTGGTCGTGGTTGACGACGATAGATTTTCTTTGGCTAATGTTGCCCCTGGGATGTGCCTCCATTTATAGCGGTCTTCAGCGTCTCGGAACACTGGACTATGGAGTTTTGTATTACGGCTT
This sequence comes from Brenthis daphne, assembly GCA_947093115.1. Taxonomy (NCBI): domain Eukaryota; kingdom Metazoa; phylum Arthropoda; class Insecta; order Lepidoptera; family Nymphalidae; genus Brenthis; species Brenthis daphne. Next base: position 1,624,482 of record OX352473.1, read on the forward strand.
TTATAAGGTCTGTCCAACGCGTGTGTGATTGCCCGCGTGACCGCTTGCCTCCTACTTTCCCCTGGACAACGAGTCGTTCCATGGAGTGCTCATTTTGATCAATGTGTCCGAAGTATTTGAGAATTCGTATCTGCACTGTAGACAATATCTGTTTGATGTTTAGTTTCTCCAAAATCGAGATGTTGGTTCGAAACGCTGTTCAAGGTATTCGCAACAGTCGCCACCACCACTAGGAATTATAGGTAACGACAATTAATTTTAAAAATATACCTATTGGTTAACATTAGTGTAGTTATACTAATTATCTTCCCCGATGTGTGTTCACCTTGTCGTACGTCCTTCAATCCAATCGGGCGCGAACACAAGCGACTCACTGGCAGGGCTATTCCCGGTACTTCTCTGATAGCAGAGTGGACCGTGGGAGCAACACCTTAGTGGTGGGGGGGGGGGGGGCTTAGTAGTGCCCGGCAATACAGCCGGTTGCGAAGCCAAGAAACGCACAGGGAGGTGGCCCTTTTTGGGGGGCGGTGTACCATGCGGGTTGCTCCTGGTACTTCTCTGATAGCAGAGTGGACCTTGGAGCAACCACGTGGTTGTTGTGGTCTGCTTCGGCAGACCTGCCGTAAGGGCGTCTTAGTTGAATGCGTAAGCGATTCTGCGACGCCCCATTAAGACGGGGGAAGGTTTTGTTGGGTTTTAGTGGGTAGTACTGGCTTTGCCGGTTAGTCCCATACCTCGTGCGTAAATGCATTTCCCAACGTTAGTTTCCCAAGAAAAAAAGGCCGTCGCGTCAGGGCGTCATGGTTGACACAAGGGAGGTTCCGTTGGGTTTTAGTGAGTAGGTGCCTCCATTTCTAGCAGGTGGTATACGTAAATGCATTTTTCAACGTTAAAAAGGAAGTTACGCCAATATGTATAATTATACTTACAATAAACCAATATAAGAGGCAGTGGTAGCCCAGTGGTAACGCGCTAGCTTGGGAAACCGCGTGAAGCGGGTTCAAATCCCGGGTCTCGCACCTCTGATATTTTCATGTGCGAATCATTTCCAACATGATTACCACTTGTCTTAACGGTGAAGGAAAACATCGTGAGGAAACCTGCATGTCTGAGAGAACCTAGCAAGTTTTCAAAAGACATGTGAAGTCCGCCAACCCGCACTTGGTCAGCGTGGTGGACTATGGCCTGATCCCCCTCGTACTGAAGGGAGGCCCGTGCCCCGCAGTGGAACGTTAAAAAAAGGGCTGAATACATACATACAAACCAATATAGTTCCGTTCTAACAGGCTGTGGGATTATTTATCGGATTCTAAAAAAGCTACTTTTCGCTGAGTTACATTTAAATTATTTCATTGTCGTTCAAGATATCATGATACATGTTTACCTATAGTTATTGAATTGGATATTGTGTTGGTTTTTTTTAATTTATTTTTTGCAAATTATTTTATGAATAACTCATTCGTTTAACAATGGTTACATAGAAATTTAAAATAATGTACACTCAAATATACGATAAAGACTATATATTAGGAATATGCTTATTTTCATCTTTTCAACCGACTTCAAAAAGGAGGAGGTTCTCAATTCGACTGTATTTTTTTTCTTTTAACTTGTCAGCGCCTGCCACGCCACAGGCGGCTCGGTTAACAATTGAATTTAATTTTAGAATGATAAAATAATGAAGGTTCAAAATAAAAATCCTGTAGCGGGAATCGAACTGATAAACTCCTCTTTTAATAGAAAATTTGTTACTTTTTTTAAACAACATTTCATAGAATATGCATATAATTTACATAGCTTATATCGCAAAAAATTCGCAAGGTGTGCAAAAACTTCTATCCGGGACCCGAAGAGTGATCGCGGCGATTACGACGGGCATAGGATTAGTCCCAATTTTAAATTGTTGATTACTTTCCCCCCTCTCCCCCTTTAATCTGTTATCTTTCTAGGTTCTATATTCATTAGACTCGTGCCTAAACCTAAGTTTACTTCTATTTCCTAGAATTAGCTTTCTAAAAGCTTTTTTAATGCTTTACTTGTAGATATGTCTGGTTTTTGAGTCCATAATTTGATTTTTTTTTCTAATATTTTCAGATTATGTCCTATGGTGATGAGGTGATGGTGAAGATAAGAATAGATAAAAACTGCTTAACCTCGAATTTCACTGACATATCAAGAACTCGAATGAAACATACCTAGATCATTTTTCTATCATGATACGTAGGCAATGCCTTTTTTTTTTAACGTTGGGAAATGCTTTTACGCACGACGTGTGGGACTCACCGGCGTAATACAGCCAGTACTACCCACTAAAACCCAACAAAACCTTCCCCCGTCATAATGGGGCGTCGCAGGATCGCTTACGCATTCAACTACGACGCCCCGACGGCAGGTCTGCCAAAGCAGACCACCACAACCATGAGGTTGCTCCAAGGTCCACTCTGCTATCAGAGAAGTACCAGGAGCAACCCGCAAGGTACACCGCCCCCCCGAAGAGGGCCACCTCCCACCGCCCACCGTAGTGGGCAACCTCCCTGTGCGTTTCTTAGCTTCGCTACTACTACTGAGCCCCCCCACCACGACAAGGTGAACGCACGTTGGGGGGGACGTAGCCAATGCCTAGTACAACTAATAAAATTTTAAAATATTTCTGTTTATTTTATTTAATGTAAGTAATTTATAAAATACTAGCATTTCCCGCGGCTCCGCCCGCGTTAAGATGACCAGAAACCAAATTCTTAGGTTTTACATATTAGTATACTCTTACAATGCAGTTTTTGTATTTTTTCTCAGAAATTAGATATTTTACAGCGGTACAAAGTATTCTATATGTTGACCCGGATAACCAGACATCACCATACCGAATTTCATCAAAATCCTTTCAGTGGTTTTTCTGTGATGCAGTACAGACAGACAGACAAAAATTCTAAAAACCATAGATTTGGACTCTGTATCGATAATAATGTCTATTTCAATAAGATTTTCCAAAAAAATATTTAATGTACAGATTCGACTTAATGAGAATTTTATTATATGTATAGATATCAAGTCACCACAGAAACTCTAATACGCATTCCATTTTGTGAAAAACATAAAACATTATTGTGTGGCCTAAACCACTTCCTCTTCTAGAAACTGTATAGAAAACAAAATAAAATCTAAGCGTGTAATAAAAGCCACAACAAATAGCCGTTCATTAGGTGGCCATATAATTTACGAGACCAATCAACCCTTGAAGCCGCCCTCCGATTACCTAAACAAAGGTACCGCCCGCCCAAACAAGGGTTCAAAACATTATTCTAAGTGCGTAATTATTATTTGCTCAGTTTTCGCATTTGTCACACCTTTTGCATTTCAATTTGATTTTACCCGTTAATTTTACTATCAACACGAAATGTTGATGACTGCAGAGAATCTCTGTTAAGTCGTCACTCCTTTCCACGCTAGTAGTAACAGGTTTCATATGCCCTAATGAATTATTATAATGACCTCCCGACCGACTTCCGGTCACGGCGGCCAGTCTCATTGAGACTATCCATCTGCGCAGGAGATATTGAGAGGAGACACAAGTGCACTCTCTATTCCTGTCACTCTCATACTCCGATGGGACGACTGCTCTACACGACCGGTGTGAGTTATTTAATTATTACTATAATATTGGTCAACTAATGTAAAAGTTTTATTTAACTCGATAGCTGAATTAGTAGTCTTACTTACGACAACATAATTAAAGTATATTCGCAGATTCTGCTACGAAGAATTCTAGACTAGGTTTAGACCAAATCTAGTTCATGAGCCAAATATAAAAAGAAAACCCAGTTAATGTTCTTTTAAGGGCGGCACTACACGTAAAGTATTTACAATCTATTTCTATTGTCTTCAAATTTACTAAACCATTGGGTCGAAAAGTATAATATTTTTCCCAAGACTTCATATTCTCTTTCTTATCGTGATATCGTATTCAACCATTTTTAACGTCCCACTGCTGGGCATGGGCCTTCCAATACGAGGGGATCAATCAGGCCATAGTCCACCACGCTGGCCAAGTGCGGGTTGGTGGACTTCACATGTCTTTCGAAAACTTGTTAGGTTTTCTTAGACATGCAGGTTTCCTCACGATGTTTTCCTTCACCGTTTATCGTGATATACATAATGAGTAATCTAGATGTGTAATGACTGATTTATACGTGTGAGTACTGAGAATTGAATTGCGCTGCTTGAGATTTAGGTCTTAGCAGCATTAGCTGAGTTATTACCCTTTGCCATAAGTTACTTTAAGCCTTACTCATTCTGTTAACATTTGTTACTGTTTTTATGGCAATAAATACTATTTATTATTATTATTTATTATTACATTGCAGTTTTTGTATTTTTTCTCAGAAATCAGATATTTTTCTGCGGTAAAAAGTATTCTATATGTTGACTCGGATAACCAGCTATCACCATACCTTTCATCAAAATCCCTCCAGTGGTTTTTCTGTGATGCGGTAACAGACAGACAGACAAAAATTCTAAAAACTATAGATTTGGCCTCTGTATCGATAATAATGTTTATTTCAATAAGATTTACCAAAAAATATTTAATGTACAGATTCGGCTTAATTACAATTTTATTATAGGTATAGATTAGTTCCTCAATCTAAACAGTAGATACAAATTACTATGAACTGCTATATATGATATACTCCCAATATCTATTTATTTAGATAAAATTTCAACCCAAAAATTTCGAACATTTTTAAGTTTTTTTTAAAGTTTGCAACTAAAAAGTCTTTCCTATAATTGAATTTAATCTAGCTATATAAAGTTGTAAATAAAAAAAAAACACATTTTTTTAGAATATTACATTGATTTCATAGGTATATTAAAAATTCAGTCTTATTACAAAAACTTTAAATAACATTTTCTATTATTGTAAAAATATTTTTTTTAATAATAATTAATACCTCCTACTTTTTTGAAAAAAAAATTAATTTTATAAATGCACAGTATGATATTGTATGTTAATTTAATTGTATTTAATTGTAAAATGAATATTTTTATATAAACAGCATGGAATAAAAGGCATTTTAATTTTTTTATTTATTTTATTTATATATTAAAATATTTATAAAACTTATAATTACATATACATACATAGATAAATATTACCATTATTTTTTTTAAATGATATCATTATACATAACACTATAAATCCTCTGTAAGTGCATTACAAAGCAATAAAACCAATTTCACAGTTCGATCGGCAAGTCAACGAACACCTTGAAAAATTACAGATGTTCTATTATAATATAAACTTATTTGTCGCACAATTTGGTCCAAAATACATTCAATACGGAATCGAATCTGCGACCCGACAGATGTTACTGACAAATTGTAGCAAAAAAGCTATTTAACGTTTACGCTTATTGACTGCGTTATTAGAAGTTTATTTTGTAAATGTTAACAATAAAAGATACTTATAACTGTAACTTTAAATAGATCTGATGAATTAGACACTAAACAAAATGTTTTTTTTCCACACTTGATTAAAGTGTGCGAATTGAATTTTGCATTAAAATATAATAAAAAATCGTTTAATTTAATTTATTTCATTTCCTTTAGAGAACCTAGCAAGTTTTGCTAAGATATGTGAAGTCCACCCGCACTTGGCCAGCGTGGTGGACTATGGCCTGATCCCCCTCGTACCTATAGAAGGGAGGCCCGTGCCCAGCAGTGGGAAGTTTAAAAGGGCCAAATATGATACGCATATTTACACTATAATTATATTATAATGAAACTATTAGTCCGATTTGAAAAAATCTTTTAGAATTAATTTATAATTAATTTGGGCCTCAAACCTATGCATATATATATATAAACTAACCAACAAAAAAAGCAGTTCATCATTTAGATATTATGAGACACTTTAAATTTCAATTTTAAATAGACAAGCTTAATTATTGTTCAATATTGAGGTAATATAAAAAAGTGGCAAACAGACTAAAGTATAAATTTTGTTACTAATTTTGTTATTCAACAATATGTTTTGAATTTATGCACCAAAATAAAATAAAAACGGTAGCGTCCAGCGATATGTACGGCGGCGCTGATCTGCTTATCAACGTAAATTATGGCAGATTATTTCAATAAAAACATATTAAATGAATATATTTGTTTACGCTATTGAGTATCGCGGGGTAGAGTTGCTAGGGTTACATGACGACGTAAGAAATAAATGTAGAGAACTAGCACTACCCGCGGCTCCGCCCGCGTTCAGATGACCGACAACCAAATTCTTAGGTTTTACAGATTAGTATACTCTTACAATGCAGTTTTTGTTTTTTTTTCTCAAAAATGAGATATTTTATCGCGGTAAAAAGTATCCGGTAAAGAGGTTATAATGATATATCTTATATTCACTACTTTCTTCCTATTACTGAAATTTAAAATTGCAAAAATATACGCAGTAGCCAAATTATTTTATGCCCCATGTAAACTCTACCTAAAGATTAAAGAGAATATTACCGAGCGCATGAGACTCTTATTAACTTATTTGTCAAGTAACGATTTATTTTTTCACAATAAAAATGTTTGTTTTGTGCTTTATGTTAATATAAGTATATGGCCGTTTAATTTCTTTCTAAAATTAGAAATTTGACCCTACGGCGCCGTGGCGTATCTGGTTAGTTCTTTGAAGTTTTTCTTAGTGATGATGATGATGATGATGATGTTCTCCTAGCCGATTCCGGCTACGGCGGCCAATCTCATTGAGACTAGCCAACTGCGCAGGAGAGGTGACACACCGCCAACTTCCCAACTCCAGGCTGTTACTGAGGCTTACTATACAGAAAGACTCAATAACTAAACTTGGCCCGACCCGGGACTCGAACCCAGGACCTCCGGATGTGCAGCCGTACATGCTAGCCACTACACCACCGAGGTTTCTTAGTATGCAGGTAGTTACGAATATAGTCTGGAAAATAAAAATTTTGCAAAAGGTATTTTGCTTTCTATGCACTAATTACATATATGAAAATGTAGAAAAAATGAAGTGTCTGATGACTTGAATGTTAGTATATATTAGATAATTATAATATGATTTCTAAGCAGAGTAAAATCGTAAGATAACGAAAGAGAAAATTAACACCACAGATATTACCAATGCAAAGACGTTTCACGTTACAGAAGTATTGAATTGGCAACAAAATCACTATTATATTTATGTTTTTATAAACATCATAAAATTGTATGAAATAGTTGTTTAAATGCAAAAAAAAATGATATGTGATTTCAGTATTCATATAAGTCATCGTCTATACATACAATAAAATTGTAACTAAGTCGAATCTGTACATTAAATATTTTTTGGAAAATCTTATTGAAATAAACATTATTATCGATACAGAAACTATAGTTTTTAGAATTTTTGTCTGTCTGTCTGTCTGTCTGTTACCGCATCACAGAAAAACCACTGGAGGGATTTTGATAATATTTGGTATGGTCATAGCTGGTTATCCGGGTCAACATATAGGATGCTTTTTACTGCGGGAATATGTCTCATTTCTGAGAAAAAATACAAAAACTGCAATGTAAGAGTATACTATCTGAACGCGGGCGGAGCCGCGGGCAATTTATGTAATCTGTCATAATTTTGTAAATTTTGCATCCGTCTTGCAGATAGTTTGTCTAAAGTAAGAAGGGCTACTACTTTATAAATATTCTATATATATACTAATTAATTATTATCCATCTCTGTTTTGAATATAACTGCTCCATACTGAGTGATCTGATCTGATTTGATTTTTTTTCGCGTAACGTTCGTCATAAACTTAATGACTGTCTACATATTTCAAAGAGCGTTTGACTGGTCTGTTGAGGTTCACGTAAAAGTAACTTAGTATATGACATAATATCGTCTGCATATACGAGCGGAGGCACGTGCGTGTGCTAGTGCAAAATATATATAAACATATATAAATATATTTAATTAATCTAGATTTATTAAGTTGTCGTGTGCATCATTGACACAAAGTGTGGAGTCATTACTCTAACGAACAGGTAGCGGTCGGGGCAAAGAGGCCAAGAGCCTGATAAATGAGCACCCATTGTCAGCTACTGTTTGGTCAATACAGACCGGTGCTTATGTATAGTGTTCCGTACAAATTATACTACACAAGCTTTGGTCTGCGGCATCACATGTGTGCCATATTTAGTTGTCTTAATAATAATTGAATTGTTTCTATTATTTGTAATGGAACATTTTTTTTTAATTTTTTTAATAGTTCTTTAAGTTTTTGTTATAGTTCTTTTGGCATCTTTGGAAAAAAATTTGAGAGTTAAATTTTTACACCGACAGCCAAAAAGCGACATGATGAAGTTAGCTGCATTCCTTTTACAAACAGAGAGTTGTGACATACAGGATGAAATCTTTAGCTATTTTTGTTCTGTTACGCCAAAGAAGTATAACATCTTATGTGCGTACCTACATAAGTACCTACACACACACGTTTTTTTTTTTATTTAGACTTTGTATGAGTTTGTCGGTCGTGATTTTAGTTTAAAAATGCTAAATTCGAATTCAGCAAGCTAGAATTGAGTGATGCACTCAAAAAAAGGCATAATCTGTACAAATTACTGTCTTTAAATCAAACTATACCGCAACAGACACCGGAATGACCAAAACAAATATAGCAGATAGCAGAATCTAGACATCCAATGCACAAAATTAACTAATCTCAATTATAAACTAAAAACAATGGCAGAATATATTAAAATCACTGTTTTCTCCGTCATATATAATAGAGAAGAAATGAGGAATATGACAGTTTTTTATTTTGCAAAAATATACAAAACAGATAATATGATTTACTTATAATTTTACAATGGACCCACAAAACTGTTTGCACAGTTTGTCTGTGGGATCAGAGTCTCACAGTTAGTAATTTTACATTATGATATTTAAGGATATTTATATATATTTTACATTATATATATCATAAATTAACAAAAATAAAAATATTTTTATTGCACCTTCTAAAAGGTAATAGTCCAGCATAGCAAAAGAAAGTGCGTGTCCGGTGAAGGGGGAGGGGTGGAGGGGTGGAGGGGTATAGGAAGCCGCGCTTACTCATTTAAACTTGGCCAGATGCTAGAACTTAGAAGGCGCAAAAAATTTTTTGTATGAAAATAAAAATTTAAGAAATATTATTTTTTCTTGTTACAGATGTTGTTGATAAGATGTAAATAGTATATTCCCAAAAGGGTTTCAGTAAATTAAAAATGACCCTGTATATTTTACATTAATATATATATATATATATATATATATATATATATATATATATATATATATATATATATATATATATATATATATATATTACATTATGATAATTTGAGTATGTTTAATTACATTAAGCTGTCCATATAATATATTTTTTTGATAATTTGGCGAATTTACTTTTACTTGGTTCATGTCTAACAGCTGGAACCATTAACAAAGGAACCCTAAATAAAAATAAAAGATCAACATACGCTAGTGTGGCGGCGTCGGTGTATTAATGTTAAAAGTTAGACGGCAGTTTATTGATGCTGCTATAGAAGGTAGTTTTATTATTTTGTAACTCCTTTTATTTTATGTTAGCCTGGTCATTAGACGCGCGCGCTACTAGGTGCCCTGGTCAGTTGAGGTGTTGGGTTAAAGATAGAATTTAGATTTAGTAGGGGTGGGATTTTTTTCATTTACTATAAAATTATATTATATACATTATGAATTAATTATAATATGTATGTATTTAAAGTATATATATATGTAGTGTATCAACTATCTGGTATCCATAACACAGGCCTCGTAGCTTACCATGGAACTAGATGGTGCTGTGTTAATGTCCCAACAAACTTATTTATTACTAGCATTGCCCGCGGCTCCGCCCGCGTTCAGATGACCAAATACCAAATTCTTAGGTTTTACATATTAGTATACTCTTACATCGCAGCTTTTGTATTTTTTCTCAGAAATGAGACATTTTCCCGCTGTAAAAAGTATCCTATATGTTGACCCGGATAACCAGCTACCATCATATCAGATCAAAATCCCTCTAGTGGTTTTTCCGTGATGCGGTAACAGATAGACAGACAAAAATTCTGAAAAGTATAGATTCGGCCTCTGTATTGATAGATAATAATGTCTATTTCAATAAGATTTTCCAAAAAATATTTAATGTAATATGAAATTGCAACCTATAACCTTCGACACCAAGGTAACTATACTAACCACTGCACCAGACTGTTAATATTTTACATCTGCTAATGAAGTATCCAACTTAAAGCTTTTAAAATTGCATTGAATACCAAATTTTATTATCTTAAAATACTTTCAAAGACTAAAATATTCTTTTTATCTATTCAAAAGTATATCGTAATAACCATGACCGACACGTTGCAATAATAACGGTATTTGGATAGGACGATAGTGTGTGTATGTCTGTCACTGAGCAACCTCTGTGACGATTTCCGTTCACCACTAATTGCGTCATGTAATATTTTAGTTTTTTTTAATCCTATTACAACTATCTGCCTGTGGCTTTACATGCAAGTATAATTTAATTTGTAACCACTAATAATAGTATACTCTAGCAGTGACTCCCGTGCCTCGGAGAGCACGTAAAGCCGTCGGTCCTGCGCCTTAACTCTCACTGGTCGTGTCGAGTGGTCGTCCCACCGGAGTATGAGAGTGACAGGAATAGAAAGTGCACGTTGTGTCTGCGCGTACACTTGTGCACTATAATATTTCCTGCGCAGATGGCTAGTCTCAATGAGATTGGCCGCCGTGGCCGAAATCGGCTAGGAGAACATCACTCTAGCAGTATACTAGGTAGGTATAGTAGCTAGTGCTGCTAGTCCAGTACATTTTAACACCATATATTATTAAATATTTCTCTCTGCCCATAGAATTAATCCGTAAATGTAATAGATCTCAGACTAAAGAATTATAAACAAAGTCCGCCAAAATAATTGACAAAGTCAAAAATAGTAGCGTGATTGTTGTTTTTGCTACTCGATTTCGCCATATTTTTTTTTCTTTAAAGAATATAGATACTTCTTGAATTGAATTTATTTTTCATTCAATGTCATAGAAGTTATTATAGCTAATTAAGTGAAAAAAAAAAAACTTAAAGGATAAGTAGAAAAAAACGAAGTAAGTTAGAGCGTACCGTATTTATGATATACGCCAAAAAAAATATATCCAATATCAGATTTACCCCAAACACAAAAATTAGTTTCAATATAATCCGAACTATGAATGGCGATAAAATTAAATATGTCACTTAACAGATTTAATCCTACGTTCAATGGCAAATAGAAATCGAGCCCTATTCACTTAAAGACATCAAAAGATAAGCCAATAATAGGAACTATTGACAATTAAATTTTTTTTTCATACTATAGAAAATCAAAAAAAAAATAATAATAATTAAACAATTATACACTCTCTCGTGATACATTTATAGATTAATTTTGCATGAAGTATTTAAAATAGCGCCGCTATTTGCGAGCTGTATACTATTTCCTTTAGACACAATAAATGCTCTAACAAAGCATCGAACCGGAAACGTTACGTTGAAAAGTCACTTTTTTTTCTATGAATGGAGTAAACTCTATTGACGATTACTTGTTTAAATGTCGCGTAAACTTTTTTCTATGACATTACGTGTTTTGGACAGCACTTCGAAGATTGTATAGAATAATGAAGGTGAACATAATAGGGCATGCTGTAGGTTGAATTATATACAGGCTAGTAAATTTATACGTAGCACTAAGTAATACCTGCGGCTTTGCGTGTGTATTTTTAAATAATAATAAGACCGCAAGGTACCTAGCTTGTGGCGGGCTGTTGTTGAGTGACGACACCACGGCTTGAATTCATTGGCCATCCAGAGTGGAGCGCAAGAGCCTAATTCTCGAAAGGGTGGAAGTGCTCAATCTATGTAACATCGGGGAAACCCGCTCACGAGCACTCCCCGATACATACATGCATAAATACACACAAATATTATGTTTAAATTTTGACGATACGTTTAGCTTAGTTTGTAGTGACCCTACTTGCTGTGCCAGCGGTCGCGGGTTCGAGTCCTGCTGGGGGCATTGATTTGTGTGATGAGCACGTTTGTACACCAGTCCAGGGTGTTTATATTTAAATTATGTATATATTTAAAAAGTTATATATGTGTAGTGTTAAGTGTATCAACTACTTGGTATCCTTAATACAAGCCTCGTAGTTTACCATGGAACTAGATGGTGGTGTGTGAATGTCCCAACATATTTAATTTAGATAGGATAAGTAGCATAAAAATTATAATATATAAAGACACTAAAGAGATAGATATGTAATATGATTTTAACAGTATCATATAATTATCAAGACTTAGCACGCCTAATTGGAAGAGTATATCATAAACGTGCAGCTTTTACTGCGAAGGAGTTGGTCATGAAGCATTTTTATATTTACCAACATTAGTAACTTAACTTTAAATGATTTGATTTAGGTACTAGTTTTAGAGCATTAAAATTAAAATACCCGTTTTGGGACATATATAATATAATATTCTTTAATGCGCTAAACAAATAATAAAAAAATACATAGAAAATGATGTGGACAAAGGTGGACTTATCTCTATAAGAGATCTCTTCCAGTCAACCCATGTATGTGGGAAATAGTGTTAAGTAGCGGGACAGAAAGAGAAAGTGCAAAAAAACGAAAAGGCAATAAATAAGAATAAGCATAATATGTAGAACAAAATGAATAATATATTTAAAAGTATAAACACAACACATAGAGAGTTACGTACTTTAAAAACACTTGTAAATCCTTCTTTTTTGGTTGGCAATTTTTTTTTTAGTTAGACTTAGCATTCTTTTGGCTTAGCTAGACAGAAAAACGTCTAGAAAATGTTATTTTTGTTTCTATAACATTCTTATGTAGTCTACACAGAAGATTACTAAAAAATATATTATATTAACGTACAAGATTTATTTGTTAAATAAATATGTAAATAAATATGTTAGGACATTAACACACACCACCATCTAGTTCCATGGTAAGCTACGAGGCTTGTGTTACGGATACCAGATAATTGATACACTACACATATATAACTTTAAATACATACATATTATAAATATAAACACCCATGACTGAAGTATAAACATTCGTGTTCATCACACAAATAAATGCCCCCAGCGGGACTCGAACCCGCGACCGCTGGCACAGCGAGTAGGGTCACTACAAACTGAGCTAAACGTGTAATTTAATTTCTTTTAACCGCTATTCTCGTCCATTAAAAACTTTTTCTGAAGTTATGTGTTATTGATATGAAAATTTTAATATAAAAAACTAGAATAATTATTAATTAATGTTAACGATTTATTTAAAAACCTTCTTTTGTTTGCTCTCTTTCTACAATTTAAATAAGTTTTTATAACATTAAATTGCATTATTGTAATTGGACCCAGTTATGCATAAAACAGCCATGTGCGTAAAAGTACCAACAGAGTTATAAATATAAACATTTTATTATAAAAAATAAAATAATTATAAAAAATAATCAATACTTATATAAATATTGTTCAATTTTAAAATAACCAGAAAAACAAAACATAACCCAAGTGCAATAAACGACAGAAAAATGCTTATAACTCTGTTGGTACTTTCACGCACATGGCTGTTTTTTGCATAACTGGGTCCATTTAGCCTTGTTGTTTCAGACTATAGTCAAGAAAAGTTGATTTTAAAGTTTGAAGAATATTAAATTTAAAATTAATGTATTAAGAAAATAATAAAGGAATTATAACAAACGTCACAGCCATTAGGGAGTTTAAACACAACGTGAGGCGAGGTGTCAGCAAGTATCATTAGGCAAATTGGATATATTTTGGGATAAAAAAACTTGACAAAAACACCGTCCCAGACAGCGTGGCACCGATCAACTTACTAGCACTAGAAAAATAAACTATTTCACCCAAAAATTAAGCAAAATTCAATCTTATTTCAGTACTCTCAACGTCTTTATAAACGCATTACAATTTTGTTACGTCATTACAAACTTGTGTCTGTCACACGATTTTCGTCCTTATGTCTATGATTTAAACGATTTGGTTATTTTCTAAAGGTGTCAGATCCATTTAACTGTCAAAGTGATGGAATTTCATTCATGGTAATGGATAGGAGGAAGGAAGTTGCAGGTACGCAGAAAAAATATTGAATGCGCGCGCGCAGCTTCTAATATAGGGTGGGATTTGTGGGTTACAGCCTTTTATGGTCATATTATTGTTAATTGGGTTGGATATAAAAACGTGTTTTTGACTTTTAGAGTACTATAAATTTATTAGTTTTATTATTTTTCTTTGCCATGTATTTATTACCTGAAAATATTTTTGTTTTGGGTTATAGAATCATACAGTTTCTCAGTCATAATATCGTTAAAGAATTATATAAAATAATGTATGTATGTATGTATGTATTCAGCCCTTTTTAACGTCCCTCTGCTGGGGGTGGGCCTCCCTTCAGTACGAGGGGGATCATGCCGTAGTCCACCACACTGGCCGAGTGCGGATTGGCGGATTTCACATGTCTTTCGAAAACTTCCTAGGTTCTCTCAGACATGCAGGTTTCCTCACGATGTTTTCCATTACCGTAAGGCAAGTAGTAATCATGTTGGAAATGATTCGCACATGAAAATATCAGAGGTGCGAGACCCGGGATTTGAATCCGCTTCACTCGGTTTCCCAAGCGAGCGCGTTACTACTGGGCTACCACTGCCTCTATAAAAATGAAATAATGTAGTAGAAATAAATATTTTATTAATATAAAATGACATTTTAATCTTAAAATGTTATTTTATTGAATTAATAAAACAAAATAAAATTGTTACCTAAAACAAAAATCAAAATAAATCCCCGAAATAATTCTAAAAGAGGGTTTTATTTAAAACTAGCGACTCACCCTCTCTTCGCTCGGGTTCGTCCCTAGCTTGATTCCCGATACAAATTTTCATCCCCATTTTTACCCTCTTAAGGGATGATTTCTGGGATAAAAAGTATCCTATCCTTTCCAGGGTCTCAAACTGGGTATCTTCTTACCAAATTTCACCTAAACCGATTCAGTAGATCCAGAGATTACCCTCTACAACGTCACAAACTTACAAACTTTACCTCTTTATTATAATATTACGTATAGATGTCAAATATTCGCGTAAATCTAAGTAGAAAGTTTTATATTCTTTAAACACATTAAAACTATTTTTTTATACATATTACCAATTAGGAATATAATTTTACATATAAGGAAGCAAGAGATACTTTACTATGATTTCTAATATTGAGTTAACTAAAATATTATTATTTTTAAACTACTGGATCACAGTTGTACTGCAAGCAAAAACACAGTTAGAGGCTAGTATCCAGGCAACATTAATGTCCATTTTCAATCACACTGTATATTCCTTTACATAAATACATTTTTGAAGCTCTCAGCCTACACAAACAGTCTCACATTTCACCGACAGAGAGAGACGGTGTGAAAGAGACGGATGACATAACGCTAATGATGTTAGAATCATCTATAATTAATTTTATTATGACGCTATAGTGATGCGCCACTCGAAAGAATATTATTATTATTTCCTTGAATTAATGTTCATGTAATTTATTGATATTTTTAATTTTATGTTTCTTCATTAATAATTATTTTCTTTACTAATGACTAGAAATAATCTATTTTTAATGCCTAATATGTTATCTGTTTTCTAAAATCGATATTAGATGAGTCACATCACTAGTCACATCACTATCAAACGTCATCGCCATTGAATCAAAAGCTAATCCTTTTCAGCTACCGGTTATATTACATTTTTTACATCAAACTCATACATCATCTATTCACCTCTAACACACCGTAATAAGGTTTATGTGAGCCTTTTTTGGTTATTAAGAAATCATTTATTGATCTTCAAGATATATATTTTTGATAAGTATTGTTAGATCTTCACCGGATATGGCTGGATACCTGGCTTAATTGTATGTATTTTTTTAGTTAAGATGAATCTAACGACGTTGTTTCTCATTGGTAGCATTAGGGCCAAAGTTACTAAGTCTAGACTTTCTGTGACGGATATTACGGGTTTGAGCTCTGGACGAAGACTGAATGGACCTAGTTTATTTTGACTGTAATTCCCAGATATAGAAAAAAGTGAGTAATGCTGTCAGTTAAAATCTAAGATTTTCTTATTCCCATAAAATCAAATTGTATTATACCAGTACTGGTGATCCCGCCCTTTCTTTGCGCAGATTATAGAAGATATACTGCAAAGTTTACTAATGAAAGGAAAAGTTACAAATCGAGAAATACATGAAACCAAATGAAATGTTGATGTGCTGTGCACAAAATCGAACCCGTGATGAACTGATACCGAACTGAACCCGTGATAACTTGACTCCTAATATGTTCATTCTATCCACTGACCTATAGGTACTTCTAAAGGAAATACTTCGAAATCGTTCGTATATTTAAATATATAAAAGTTAGCGTAAAAATATAAACTATTAATAAAAAACCCATAAAAATTAGATTGATAGTTAAAAAATTAACTAATTAAATCTTTACAACGGTAATAAAATTATTTCATCTGAAAACATACTCTATGCGTTTATAATAAGGTTTATATTAAATATTAAGAAAAATCTTCATAAAATACAAGCCCATTCGAAGTACGGTTGAATCATTTTATAACCAATAAAATACTTATATTTGCCCGCAACTTTGCCTGCAACGTGTGGAATTTACTGTGATTTTAGAATACCTTCTTTGATGAAAATTTAAAAATATCTAAGTAAGCAAATGGAGTAAGCATTGCCCGCGCAGCTCCGCCTGTGTTCAGATGACCAAAAAACAACCTCTTAGGTTTTACATATTAGTATACTCTTACATTGCAGCTTTAAATTTGGCACAGAGATAGATTATAGTCTGTTATAGCACGTAGGCTTATTATTCCGGAAAAATGTACGGTTCCCGTGGGATAGGTTTGTTTTTGTTTCCCTAGTCTAGTCTTTTATAAATTTCAAATCACATTTTAAAACTTTTTGGTCACGTTCTCATTTATGAGAAAGATAGTTATATCAAAAAGAAGTGATGATGTTCTCCTAGCCGATTCCGGCCACGGCGGCCAATCTCAATGAGATTAGCCAACTGCGCAGGAGATATTATAGTGCTCAAGTGTACGCGCAGACACAAGTGCACTCTCTATTCCTATCACTCTCATACTCCGGTGGGACGAACACTCGACACGACCGGTGAGAGTTAAGGCGCAGGACCGACGGCTTTACGTGCTCTCCGAGGCACGGGGGTGAAACACCGCCAACTTCCCAACTCCGGGCTGTTACTGAGACTTATTATACAGGAAGACTCAATAACTAAACTTGGCCCGACCCGGGACTCGAACCCAAGACTTCCGGGTGTGCAGCCGTACATGCTAGCCACTACACCACCGAGGCAGTTAAAATAAAAACCATGTATAAATGCAAGAATTAAGATACCTCCATTTTATATTTCAGATTATATTTTGTAGGCATACTTTATACTCGATCACATCACATAGATCAAAGGCCGGCAGCGCATCTGCAAGCCCTGCGGTGTTGCAGATGTCCATGGGCGGCGGTGATTACTTCTTCAGGTGAGCCTCATGCCCGTTTGCCCCCTTAGTCCCATAAAAAAAACATAGGTCCTATTAAATATAAATTAAATATAAAGAAAAAAAAATACGTCTAAGGGTTAAAAATGGTTGAAGTTTTCAGTCTAAGTATAATATTCAATTTTAGTCTAATTGTATATTCATTGCAGATTTTTAAAAGCAGTATATATTATTTATCAAATGAAATAATAATAATTATCATATTCAATTAATGTGTAGAATAAACACAATGTTTGTAAATATGATACACCTAAATAGATTTTTGAACGACCGCAAAACAAGTTTTATCACTCGGTTAGAAATATATTAGGTATATATATATATATATATATATATATATATATATATATATATATATATATATATATATATATAAGTATATATATATATATACATTCTACATATGTATTTCTATTCGTACTTATAGTTAGTCAATGTCATATATGTTGAGTGTTATATAAGGTAATAGGTACCATAAGATCTAATATAGGTAATAGGCATTTACACAAAATATTAAGTGTTATTCTTAGAATTTAGTGCTAGTTCTTCATTAAGCTCCATATCTGACAGCCATTCCTTCTAGAAGGTGCTCCTTCTAGTTCTAGCACGTGTCTTGACTCGCATGATACTTACATATTATGTGAATGAGACGTAGCCGAAGTTTATTCAGTATATGGTACACTAGCGACTCAACCTCGACGAACCGGAGCCAACTCCGGTTCGTCCCTAGCTTGTTTCCCAATACAAATTTTCATCCCCATTTTCACCCCCTTAAGGTAGGTATCTGAGATAAAAAGTCCTATCCTATGTCCTTTACAGGGTCCCAAACTATCTTCTAACCAAATTTCATCTAAATCGGTTCAGTAGATCCAGAGATTACCCCTTACAACGTCACAAACTCACAAACATTACCTCTTTATAATATTGGCATAGATGAGATATCTTCATTCGAAAGTATAAAGAAAATAAACATTACAACGTAACAAACGTACACTCACTCAGTTAAATATTTTTGCATTTATAATATTTGTATTATTTATTATACAAAGCTGCAAATCTAATATAGATAGATATGTATAGACATATAATAAAATTCTAACAAAGTCAAATCTGTACATTAAATATTTTTTTGGAAAATCTTATTGAAATAGACATTATTATCGATACAGAGGCCGAATCTATAGTTTTTAGATTTTTGTCTGTCTGTCTGTCTGTTACCGCATCACGGAAAAACCAATGGAGGGATTTTGATAAAATTTGGTATGATGATAGCTGGTTATCCGGGTCAACGTATAGGATACTTTTTATCGCGGTCGGTGTTTGGTCATCTGAAGGCGGACGGAGCCGCTTGCAATGCTAGTCTTCCATAAGGGGTTAGATCAAATATATATTATACTGTCAGGAGTATTTCATTATTAACGTCAACCAGAGAACCGAATAACAAGTCATTCTCTATATAAAGAATGCGTGAAAGACACAAAAAAAATCGATTATTCTAGAAATTATTCAAACTGACAAACATGATTTCTTTCTGATATATAGTTATCAGTGACAATAATCCGTCCGTCTGTCGAGGTGTCATTAAACGGCCATCGTGGCTCATAGCCTACATAAATAACAAGGGATTTATACGTATATTTATTTATTTATATGCTCTTATTTATAGCTTGTACCTCGCCTGTGTTTGATAGGTTTTTAGTTGGTACGTAAGTTTGTGTTATTGATGTCTATCACGACTCTAATTTCTTTCAAATAATGATCTAAAAGTTAGAATATCTTTTAATTAAATGATATTTTCGGTTTTTTTGTCGATTTATTTTAATTTTTGTTCCCTAAAATAAATCCGCGAAAAGATAGTTTTATTTAAAATCTATACATATATTAAAATTGTAACTAAGTCGAATCTGTACACTAAATATTTTTTGGAAAATCTTATTGAAATAGACGTTATTATCGATACAGAATCCGAATCTATAGTTTTTAGAATTTGTGTCTGTCTGTCTGTCTGTCTGTCTGTTACCGCATCACGAGAAAACCACTGGACAGATTTTGATGAAATTTGGTACGTTGATAGCTGGATATCCGGGTCAATATATAGGACTTTTTACCGCGGGAAAATATCTCATTTCTGAGAAAAAATACAAAAACTGCATTGTAAGAGTATACTAATATGTAAAAATTAAGAATTTCGTTTTGGTCATCCGAACGCGGGCGGAGCCGCGGGCAATGCTAGTAATAAATAAAAACGATAAACGGGGGCATGCAAACTTTTTTTATAATACGAAGAGGCTCAACAGAAGAAAGGTTGGGAAACCCTGTAGTAAAGCATATTTGTCCCGGTCTAACTAACATTAGACAAAAGATTGGACAGATAGTTTCCTTCATGTGCAAGGCTCTTTAAATTATTATTATACAAAATATAAACAAAACTAAATTCGAAATAACTCTCATATTTCAAGATACACGATGAAAAATTAATATTTTAAAGACTTTTTGAACAAAAAATACTAAAATGGTAACAATAACATACACCTCGGTGACAGCTCGAGGCGTGTTGATCTTAGTTCAAATATCCGTTTCCTGTTCAAAAAACGATATCGTCACAAAACAATGCTGCGACGAAATATTAATGATTCATTTTAAAATTATTAACGACGTTACTTTCTTTTGTTATAAAATCTATACATATAATAAAATTGTAACTAAGCCGAATCTGTACATTAAATATTTTTTGGAAAATCTTATTGAAATACACATTATTATCGATACAGAGGCCGAATCTATAATTTTTAGAATTTTTGTCTGTCTGTCTGTCTGTCTGTCTGTCTGTCCGTCCGTCCGTCTGTCTGTGTGTCTGTTACCGCATCACAGAAAAACCACTAGAGGGATATTGATGAAATTTGGTACGTTGATAGCTGGATATCCGGGTCAATATATAGGACTTTTTACCGCGGGAAAATATCTCATTTCTGAGAAAAAATACAAAAACTGCATTGTAAGAGTATACTAATATGTAAAAATTAAGAATTTCGTTTTGGTCATCCGAACGCGGGCGGAGCCGCGGGCAATGCTAGTAATAAATAAAAACGATAAACGGGGGCATGCAAACTTTTTTTATAATACGAAGAGGCTCAACAGAAGAAAGGTTGGGAAACCCTGTAGTAAAGCATATTTGTCCCGGTCTAACTAACATTAGACAAAAGATTGGACAGATAGTTTCCTTCATGTGCAAGGCTCTTTAAATTATTATTATACAAAATATAAACAAAACTAAATTCGAAATAACTCTCATATTTCAAGATACACGATGAAAAATTATTATTTTAAAGACTTTTTGAACAAAAAATACTAAAATGGTAACAATAACATACACCTCGGTGACAGCTCGAGGCGTGTTGATCTTAGTTCAAATATCCGTTTCCTGTTCAAAAAACGATATCGTCACAAAACAATGCTGCGACGAAATATTAATGATTCATTTTAAAATTATTAACGACGTTACTTTCTTTTGTTATAAAATCTATACATATAATAAAATTGTAACTAAGCCGAATCTGTACATTAAATATTTTTTGGAAAATCTTATTGAAATACACATTATTATCGATACAGAGGCCGAATCTATAATTTTTAGAATTTTTGTCTGTCTGTCTGTCTGTCTGTCTGTCCGTCCGTCCGTCCGTCCGTCCGTCCGTCCGTCCGTCCGTCCGTCTGTCTGTGTGTCTGTTACCGCATCACAGAAAAACCACTAGAGGGATATTGATGAAATTTGGTATGGTGGTAGCTGGTTATCCGTGTCAACATACAGGATACTTTTTACCGTGGGAAAATGTCTCATTTCTGGGAAAAATGACAAAAACTGGACTGTAAGAGTATAGGTACTAATATGCTAAACCTAAAGATTTGGTTTTAAGTTTTGGAGCCGCGGGCAATGCTAGCTTAAAGATAAAATTCAAAATATTTTATCAAACAAAGCCTGTATTACTCTGTTGAAGAGTTTCTTGGCAATGGGTTGAATTAATATAAATTGATTCATATGCGGGCTATCTGTAATATTATGTTTATTAATGTAACTTCGATATTTAAAAGAGCAACTGTTGAGTTTCTCGCCGGTTCTTCTCAGCAGAACTGCTTTCTGAGCCGATGGTAGCTTTCTCACGGACTGACTCACTGATACTCATTTAATTAAATTGACGATTTAAAAGTGTTTGTAATAAGTCTATTTGAATAAAATTTCTTTTTATTTCATTTCATATAAGAAATGGTGTTTAGTGAAATTTATTTTTAAAATATTTTTAATTCCATTCCATTATGACATTTTATTATTATATTTATTTTCTTAATCAAAGAATTTTAATCAATAATAAACAAACAAATTTTGTTCAGCAAGATCCTATATAAGTTGGGTTAAAAATTCAGAATTTTTACCTTGCCTCACCTAAATACGAGAAGGTTCAGGCCATAGTGCTTCTAGATCTAAACTAGTCTAGAATTAGACTAGGTCTTGTCAAGTGCGAGTTGGTGGATTTAAATGTCTTCCGAAGACTCTTTCAGACACGCAGATTTCATTATCACGTTTTCTTCAAGTGAGACCTGGTGGTTACATAATAAATAAAATAAAGCCAAAGGCGCAGATAGCAGAAAGTTCAAAAAAAAATATGAAAGAAATAAAGATTAGTATTAATCAGGTTAAATCTTCGGTACATAACATTCTCTGTTTCAGTTCAAAATTGCCAAGGCTGTTCTATCAGAGAGTGCACTTACATCATTTTGATATATATATATGTGTCGGGTTAGTTACACCATTTATAACTCAAGAACAGCTGGACAGATTTTTATGATCTGTGGTTTGTTAGATTTGTCTCTGTCTCGAAAAATTCACGATTTTTTGTATCTATATGGCTAACGCTAAAGTATATGTATAGCTATGAAGTAAAAAGTGTGCATATGGATATTAAAATTGAGTATTGACACATGACTCTTTGATGTTTGTGGCTGACTTACATTAATCATAAAACATTAAATAAATTCACACACCTTACACACACCCTACATAATAGAAAAAAATAAATAAATAAAATACGCATAGAACTTGAGCCTTGAACTTGAGCCTCAAGGACAGCTGATCGAGGTGACGCAATGTTATCTTTCCTCCCACGCACCGCACCTCGGTGTTTACCGTTAGCGGCGCCCGCGCATTGGCAGACGATCTTTTCAAGTTAATTAAAAGTTAAAAGTTATAACTCCAATCAGTCGCAATCCGCACGCTAGACGAGAGACACGTACCGCTCGCTTACTCGCCATTCCAAGCTTACGTATTCAATCCTATAAGCTTCGTAATTTTATGTATTTTATTTCTACTATCTTTGTGCTTTCTATCGTGTAAACTATATGAACTATCTTTCCGCTTTGCTCTTTCTCCTTCTATATTTTGTGGGTGTAAAAATAGTGTATTAAAGGCTGTGAATTGTACATAGACTTTTATTAAGTTCTCGCCAACTCAACAACAACACACTACCAAACACCCACAGTGGTGACCCAATTGAACATTAAAATGAGCAGTGACGACGGTGCTACAGCAGAATCTGGACCCTCTGCGAAAAGTCCACGTGTTCGCCAACGTGTTAAGAAATGTGAGCGCGTTTCAACGGACCGAGATCTTTCGACGGAGTTATTTCGTGTCGGCGTGCGTATACCGCCATTTTGGATAGAAAAACCTAAGATTTGGTTTGCACAAATTGAAGCGTAATTTAACTTAGCACGGATAACGGATGACAACACTAAATTTTATTACGTTCTGGCGCATTTGGACGGGCAATATTCTGCAACGGTCGAGGATATAATTGAAAATCCACCCTCTACTGGCAAGTACGAAAAGCTTAAATCAGAGCTTATTAAGCGTGTTTCTATATCGAGACAAAAGAAGGTGAAACAATTATTACAATCTGAGGAATTAGGAGATCGCAAACCTTCTCAATTTTTGCGACACTTACAACAATTAGCAGGACCGAATATGCCTGACGATTTTATTATGGATGTGTGGACTAGTCGTTTACCAAATAATTTACAGACTATTATCGCTTCTCAACCTAATATGGCTCTTCAAGATTTAGCCGAATTAGCGGACAGGGTACATGATATAGCACCTAGCCAGCCTCAATTGGCAGTAGCATCTATTTCAAGGTTAGAATCGGCGATGGATGTCATGGCGCGTCAAATAACGGCATTGACGAAGCAAGTGAGTGAACTGACTACCCAGAACTTCGATCGTGCGCGCCCACGGCATAGACAAAGGCCACGTCAGCGCAGTCATTCCAATTCTAGAAGATCACATTCCAACTTTAGGAAGTTTCCCATATGCTGGTATCACTACAAATTCGGCAATAAAGCGACTAGATGTACCTTACCATGTGATTATAAGTCGGGAAACGAGACGGGCAGTCGGTGATGGCGGCTGACGATTGCCCTCCGTCTTCTAATACTGGTCGCCTGTTTGTGACAGATCACAGTTCGAAAGTGCAATTTTTAATCGATACAGGAAGTGATGTGAGTGTTTTTCCTCATGACGCGATTCAACAACGACGTGCAAAAACGGATTACCAGTTGTGTGCAGCAAATGGTTCTACGATCAACACGTATGGTTATGTACAACTTATTTTAAATTTAGGCTTACGTAGAGAATTTATGTGGCGTTTTGTAGTTGCAGATGTATCTAAAGCAATTATTGGCGTAGATTTTTTATCTTATTTTAATTTAGTTGTAGATATTCGCAATAAACGCTTAATAGATAATACAACTAATTTGTGTACTGTAGCCATGATTTCTAGTAGTGTAGATAGTCTAGTGTCTAGCGTTAAGATCATGACTTGTGATAATAAATATAATAATATACTTTCCGAATTTTCTGAGATCACTCGACCAGCTGGCCCAGTACGCATCATAAAACACAACATTACACACCACATTCGCACCACACCAGGCCCACCAGTAGCTTGTTCACCAAGACGTCTCGCTCCAGATAAGCTAAGGATAGCTAAGGCTGAGTTTGAAGCCATGTTGGCTAATGGCACAGCTCGACCTTCAGAAAGCTCCTGGTCCTCACCGCTTCATCTAGCTCCCAAAAAGGACAATAGCTGGCGTCCTTGTGGTGACTCCAGGATGCTAAATGCTAGGACAATTCCTGACAAATATCCCATTAGGCATATCCAGGATTTTGCTCATAGCCTTTCTGGATGTAACATATTTTCTACGGTTGACTTAGTTAAAGCATATAACCAGTTACCAGTGTTTGAGCAGGATATTCCAAAAACTGCTATAACTACACCGTTTGGACTCTTCGAATTTCCATATATGACTTTTGGTCTACGGAACGCC
The DNA here is from genome assembly GCA_947093115.1 of Brenthis daphne. Taxonomy (NCBI): domain Eukaryota; kingdom Metazoa; phylum Arthropoda; class Insecta; order Lepidoptera; family Nymphalidae; genus Brenthis; species Brenthis daphne. The sequence goes on from OX352473.1 coordinate 1,649,582, forward strand.
GCTCAGACCTTCCAAAGGTTTATAGATGAAGTGACACGTGGTTTAGATTTTTGTTACCCATATCTCGATGACATATTAGTATTTTCAAAGGACGAGTCACAACATCAGGGCCATCTTCGTCAACTCTTCACGAGGTTAAGAGACTATGGCATTTTAATAAATACCTCTAAGTGTCAATTTGGAGTAACAGAAGTCACTTTTCTAGGCTACCATATTTCACAGGCCGGCACTAAACCTTTGGAGAGTAAAGTAGAGGCAATAAAAAATTACCCCGTACCTAAGACGGCTAGGCAGCTTAGGAGATTTTTGGGTATGGTTAATTTCTATAGGAGGTTTATACCTCAAGCAGCTCATATCCAAGCCCCTTTAAACGCCCTCTTAACTGGTTCCGTGAAAGCCTCTCAGACTGTAGACATATGTGGAGATTCGTTGAAAGCATTCGAGAAATGTAAAGACAGTTTGTGCAATGCAGCTATGTTAGCACACCCTGATCCTGACTCAAAACTAAGCCTAGTAACTGACGCTTCAGATTTCGCCATTGGTAGCGTTTTGCAGCAGTTAAAGGATGGTAACTGGCAACCTCTAGCTTACTTTTCTCGTAAGTTGAGTCCATCGCAAAGGAAATACTCGCCCTACGACAGAGAACTTCTAGCAATTTACGAGAGTATTAAATACTTTAGACATTGGCTAGAGACAACAAGCTTTATTATTTATACTGACCACAAACCCTTATGTTATGCATTTAGTGAGCGTAAGAATAATTGCTCGCCGCGTCAATATAGATATCTGGACTACATATCTCAATTTTCTACAGATATATGTCACATTTCTGGCAAGGACAACGTAGTCGCAGATACATTATCACGCATCGAAGAGTTACAGATCCCTGTAGATTTCAAAGTGCTAGCTCAGGCTCAAAACTCTGATAGCGAACTTAATAAATACCTAAAAGAAGATTCTTCTCTGCGTATTGAAAGGATGACAATCCCAGGTAGTCGCACTTATCTGTACTGCGATGTAAGTACAACGACACCTAGGCCTTTCATACCTCAATCATTACGCAAACAAGTTTTTAATAGCCTGCATTCATTAAGCCATCCCGGCGCTAATGCTAGTGCTAAACTCGTAGCACAACGCTACGTATGGCCGCAGATGAGGAAGCAGTGTCGCGAGTGGGCTAGGGCATGTTTGGATTGCCAACGCGCGAAGGTGAATCGACACGTGTCGTCTCCTCTGGGCACGCACGATATACCGAAGGCGCGTTTCAAATATGTGCATCTAGACCTCATCGGACCATTACCTCCATCTGCCGAGTATCGGTACTGCTTAACAGCCGTCGATCGTTTCACACGATGGGCCGAAGCTGTACCTCTTACCGATATTACGGCGGAGTCTGTAGCCAAAGCATTTTTATCCGAATGGGTTGCACGTTATGGTTGCCCTACAGACATTGTCACTGATCGTGGTAGTTAGTTTGAGTCTACGCTATTTCAGCAGCTTTCGAAGTCTATTGGCTTCCGACATCGTAAAACAACTGCTTACCATCCTCAGTGCAATGGTCTAGTCGAGCGATTCCATCGACAATTAAAGGCAGCAATAATGTGCCATGCTGATTGTAGATGGTCGGAATCGCTACCGTTTATACTCCTTGGAATACGAAGTTCCTTCAAAGAGGACTTACAATGTTCCTCAGCAGAGCTCGTTTATGGAGAACCTTTACGTCTTTCAGGCGATTTCTTTGACCAGAGCATTGACAAGTGTACAACTGATATAACAGATTTTTCTTCCCGTATCAGATCATTTGCCAATGTCTTAAAACCAGTCCCTGTTAGACATCACACACATAATAATAAAATTTTTATATACAAAGGCCTCTCATCATGTTCACACGTATTTTTACGCGAAGATTCTCTTCGAGGTGCACTTCAAGCAGCATATACTGGCCCGCATGAAGTAATCGAAAGAGATTCGAAAGTTTTTAAAATCCGTATAAAAGGTAAAGATGTCACAGTATCGATAGACCGTATAAAACCAGCCTACATACTGTCAGACCAAAACATTACACCTAAATCTTTCGATGATAAAAATGTTACCATCACTCCAATTTTAAAAACTACTCGATCGGGTCGTAAAGTTAGATTTCCAGACTACTTTCGCCCGTGAACGGTCTCTGGAGGGGAGTGATGTGGCTGACTTACATTAATCATAAAACATTAAATAAATTCACACACCTTACACACACCCTACATAATAGAAAAAAATAAATAAATAAAATACGCATAGAACTTGAGCCTTGAACTTGAGCCTCAAGGACAGCTGATCGAGGTGACGCAATGTTATCTTTCCTCCCGCGCACCGCACCTCGGTGTTTACCGTTAGCGGCGCCCGCGCATTGGCAGACGATCTTTTCAAGTTAATTAAAAGTTAAAAGTTATAACTCCAATCAGTCGCAATCCGCACGCTAGACGAGAGACACGTACCGCTCGCTTACTCGCCATTCCAAGCTTACGTATTCAATCCTATAAGCTTCGTAATTTTATGTATTTTATTTCTACTATCTTTGTGCTTTCTATCGTGTAAACTATATGAACTATCTTTCCGCTTTGCTCTTTCTCCTTCTATATTTTGTGGGTGTAAAAATAGTGTATTAAAGGCTGTGAATTGTACATAGACTTTTATTAAGTTCTCGCCAACTCAACAACAACACACTACCAAACACCCACATGTTTTTCTATTATGATGTCCATACATTTCTGTAATGTAAGTAAACTTAAAAAGTAACAAAAGCCAAAGATAGTGATATACAAATATACACATTAAACATATACATATACTGTTACGTATGCTGACTTGCCTCCAAGTGAAATACTTGGTAGTTGGATACGCACTGTTATATAGTTCGACCAGAACACCAACACACAATAAATATATAACATATACAAATATTTGTATATATATATACATATATACACATATAATATACAAAGTATTAAACGAATCATTCCGACTCGCATTTGGCCAGCGTGACAAAACAAAACAGCTGCCTTGATAATTACGTGTATTATTTCGCTAATCGTAAATTTAAATTTCCAAAGCTTCCGACAGAAACCTAAGTGTGTTTTGATATGTGCATAATTATTAAAAATAGTACAACCTTGTTAATTACTTTCAATTCTTTAAAAGCTCTTTAGAACTTACGATATATCTTATACGTTCTAATGTATTGAAGTAAAATTTTAAAAATATCACAGCTATAATTACTTAATATATATTTTAAAACGTCTTGGATTCAGGCTATAGTCCACCACGCTGGCCAAGTACGGACGGACGGACTTCACAGTTTTCGAAAATTTATTAAATTCTCTCAGACATGCAGGTTTCCTCACGATATTTTCCTTCACCGTAAGACAAGTGGTAATCATGTTGAAAATGATTCGCACATTAAATATCAGAAATGCGAGAACCGAGGTTTGAACTTGCTTCACTCGGTTACCCAAGCGAGCATGTTACCTTTTGGCTATCACTGCCTAACATCTTAATATGGTAATAATATTTTATTTGTAAATAAAACTTAATTTAAATAAAATAAACAAATTGACAAAAAATATTGCCAATGAGCATTTAAAATATATAATTTACTAGCGATTTCTATATATCCTTCAGATCTAGATCTATCAATGTACTAATTTCGTCCAAATCCGTTTAGCCGTTCCAGCGCGAAGGAGAAACAAACATACATACATACATAATTATTTATCTATATATATAAAAGGCAAAAGTGATTGACTGATATATCAACGCACAGGCCAAGCCCTTAAGGTTAGAAAATTGAAATTTCGCACACGTATTCCGCATATGACGAAGGCACCCACTAAGGAAGGCGTTTCAAAATTCAACCCCTAAGAGGGTAAAATAGGGGATAAAAGTTTGTATGAAATCTACCTTTTTAGAGATTTTATTTGTAGTTTTAGCGCGAGCGAAGCCGCAGGTTCGGCTAGTTTATTATAAAGACTTACTAACAAAATTTATATAAAACATGAATTTAACATTATAATATTTCGTTATTTTTATATAAATTTAATTTATAAGTATGTACAGCTTTATATAGAAGTATTTCATTTAAATTTTATGTGGTTATGAGTATATAGGGAGCCATTTAAGTTGTACAACGAACAAACAAAAGAAAAAATCGAATTTAAATAATTAAATGCAATTTCTTTTTAAATAAATTTAGGCTATCAGAAAAAAATGTCTATATCACATTGCTGAAATATAAAATTATATAATTTAAAGCTTCGTAAGAGTAGCGAAGTAGGATTTTTTTTTATTATAAACTAGCATTTATCATTATTAGTCCGATTATTCACGTATTTTGATTCAATTAAGTCAAGTGAGGCAGTGGTAGCCCAGTGGTAACACGCTCGCTTGGGAAACCGAGTGAAGCGAGTTCAAATCCCGGGTCTCGCACTTCTGATATTTTCATGTGCGAATCATTTCTAACATGATTACCACTTGTCTTAACGGTGAAGGAAAACATCGTGAGGAAACCTGCATGTCTTAGAGAACCTAGCAAGTCTTCGAAAGACATGTGAAGTCCGCCAACCCGCACTTGGCCAGCGTGGTGGACTATGGCCTGATCCCCCCCTCGTATTGAAGGGAGGCCCGTGCCCAGCAGTGGGACGTTAAAAAGGGCTGAATACATACATACATATATACAAGTCAATACGACAAAACTCAAGGACGACCGTCTACAAAATCGTATCGTGTAAGCGATCCCCCAAGCACGTAAGGGTACGTGCACACCTCGCTCATTTACATGTAATAAAAAGTAGCATTAAAGAGAAGTCGTGATTAATAGCGGATCATGTCTCCGTCGTTAAACGACGTTATTTATAACATTTTAAAAAGTTTTAATGCGTAAAGCTTTATCGTCTCGGACGGGTTTCAAGTAGAATTATTATCAATGTTTTTATTGGTGATGTTGGAATGCGAAGACATGGCTATTGTTTGGTTGAGTATAGTTATAGTATGTGGGTTAGTGGTTTGAATTATAGTATGGTGCTATGTGCTTCGCTAATTCGTCATTTTGACTGCTAACATATCTATACTATAAATAAAAATGAATGTTGGTAAGCGCATCACTAAAGAATTGCTGGACCAATTCGGCTAAATTTTTTTTTCGTATATTTCTTAACGTCCACGGAAGATTTAAATACAAAGAAAAAATATAAAATTAACGAAAAAAATATTAAAATTTATAGGCTAACGCTGGCTAATAACTATTTATATCTATACAAAACGTACCTAGCGACGAACCCGAGAGAAGCGAGGGTGAGCCGCTAGTTTTAAATAAAACTATCTTTTCGGATTTTTTCGCGGATTTATTTTGACTTCTGGTTACCAATGTTTGGAAGGCTTTTCAGCAATCGTTGTCACAATCAAAATATTAAGCTTATATATTATATTTGTAGATTTATACAAATTTATCATATTTAAATAGATGATTTTGTTCAAAAGTATGTGTTTTAAGTACCTAGTCCCTAAAAATCTTTCGAGATTATTATTTTATTATACATCGGCCCTTGCTAATTCGACCAGTTTTGATCTTTTGTATTTGTAGCTCCTTTGGAGTAGATTTAGAGTTCTCCACTTAGTGTACTTATACTTACTGTCACTCTCACACTCTGGTGGGACAATAATTCAATACTCGCAGTGTGAGACCAAGCGCAGGACCGCCTATAAGCTTTGCAAGACTTGGAGATAAAACATCACCATCTTCCCTACTCCAAGCTGTGCCTGAGACTTATTTGATAGAAAAACCCAATAACTATACTTAGCACGACCTGAGACTCGAATTCAGGACTCTAGATTTGCAGCCGTGCATGCTAGCCACTAGACCAACGGGTCAGTTATTAAACTTATAACTAAAGCTAATATTGCTAGATAACAAAAACCTATGTATATTATACTTTATAAGTATTGTTCAAAAATAAATTTGCCATTGCAGATGTGCTTAGGATATTATACGTAGATTTTGTTAACTATAAATGATATATTTTTTTAATAAAACTTCCATTCACGATATATTTTACACCTACACTTAAAAGATTATCTATATTTATAGAAAATAATTGATCCACGTTTTAGATAACTAAGATATAATTAAAAAATGAACTGAAAGTTAGTTTTTGCTAGAAGTATATCGCAGTTTACGACTTCATTGGTCGTAAATTTACGGGTCTATATTAAACTTGACGAATAAATTAATTTACACGAAGTCTTTCAACCTGTTTTGCCAATTAAAATCAATCTTATCTAATATCTTTTAAATCGTAACGCGAATGTGACTAAAGTGACACAATCGTGTGATAGAGTAGGGCTGTCAGATATCATTATTTTCATTTGTTATCGATATCAGGTTTATTTAGGCAATAAAATGAGTTTTATTTTTATAATTATTTTGGGCATTGATTTTTTAATATTTGTAAATTTTGGAATAGTAGGTAAACATAAAATATTTAATTGTAATTTTCTGATTGAAATGAACAGTTCCAACCTGTTTGTTGACTTGAGGCGGTCATGTGCCTACTTTTTTCTTTTCTATTTAAAATTGTTATGTTCCAATGTTACTGTAAAAAGTATTACCGGGCAATAAACGTTGAAAAAAAAAAAAGTTTTAATATGAAGTAAATATTAGCATTTCTATAATTTCTATAAACATCTGTAATAGCTATCTATAAATATAACTAATGTTATAATAGTTTTTGTCTGTGGCTGCACTTGCACTGTAAGCGGGGATAAGTGCTCGGAATTTAAAAAAAATGCAACCTATGCCATTGTTATATATATTTCATTGAAGTCAGTTCAGTGACTAAAGCTTGAAAATGTATTATATATAGATTATATTATAGAAGTATGAATTGTGAAGTTGCAAATATGTATTTATAATTTATAGTGTTCAAATCACCTTGCATAGATAATTTAAATATTTTATCTGTCTGTCTGTACGTGTAAGTAAAAACTAGTGAAGTATTTATTTTATATCGATACTCGATATGTATATGTTTTAGTTACAGTCTATAATAGTGAAAGCCGAGAACGTACCTCTAAAATTTTTATGTGTTAATGAGAAATACGCGTAAAGTCTGCTAAACACACTTGACCAGATTCGTGGTTTCCCCTATCTCCTGATTTCCAATTGTATTCAGAGAAAACTTCTCGCATCCTGCCGCATCCTCGTATGGTATGGGAGGATGTATTATCATGATATCTGAGTACAATAATTGCTAAAAGTATTTAATCTATACTAATATGATACAGAGGTAAAGTTTGTGAGTTTTTGACGTCTTAGGGGGTAATCTCTGGATCTACTGAACCGATTTAGATGAAATTTGGTAAGAAGATAGTTTGAGATCCTAGAAAGGACATAGAATACTTTTTATCCCGGAAATCATCCCTTGAGGGGGTGAAAATGGGGATGAAAGTTTGTATTGAATCAACCTAGGGACGAACCCGGGCGAAGCGAGGGTGAGTCGCTAGTATTACATAAACAAACAACAATCTATAAGGGCTTATATGGTGCAACTCAATGTGACTTCAATATATGCATGTACATAATATATCGAAGTTTACCAAAAATTTTCTTTCTAGCAACCCTAACTGGCCACTATAAAATGTGAATACATTAGCATGTACATGTGAAGTTGAAAGGCTAATGAGAGCGGTGTGCTCCCGGTTTTATGGTGGGTTTATCAATTCACGTGTCTTTAATACTATCGTTTACATTTTATATACTATACCCATATTAAAATAATTACAAAATATACGAATTTTCTGGCAATTATCAGTTATAAGTGTGGAAAAAATTTCAAATTGTATAAATATGTATAATTTAAAGATCTAATTCAATTACTACAGATTTCATCTATCTAGTTATGTTTGTAATAATGGGGAGAGTGAGTGAAGCGGGTTCAAATCCCGGGTCTTGCACCTCTGATATTTTCATTTGCGAATCATTTTCCAACATTACCTACTAATATTGGTATACGGTGACGGTTTCTCACGATGTTAGCTCATGAAAGTTCTCGAAAAATATGTGAAGCCCGCCAACCCGCACTGGCCCAGCGTGGTGGTATGTTCCTTCTGACATTGGAAAGAGGCCCGTGTCCAGCAGTGGGACGTTAAAAACGGCTGAATACATACGCTCCATACAATAATTTTTTATTGATTTTATCCTCATTATTACACATAGAGGTAGATTTATTGAAATGGAATAAAAGAATCATGAAAATCAATAATCAGGCTTCCGTACCTCAAAAGGTAAAAAAAGCAACTCTTATATCTTATGTCTGTCCGTGTGTCACCACAGATTTTCTCAGGAACGGGTGGACCTAGCAAGTTGAAATTTATACCAGATACTGAGGTCTATAGTCCCTATTAGGTGTATAAAAATCACGGTCCTGAGTAAACACGATAAAAAGATATGGACAAATTTAGATTTTCGCGAAAATTTGTAAGTACCAAATTTTACCTTAATTTTCAACTTTTTTTATTTTTCGGAATTTTCCCGTTACTTGTGCTATAAGACCTCGCTTTTAACCAAAATTGACAATTCTAGGTTAACCGGAAGTACCCTATAGGTTTTGGGTCGAAAACCTATATGGTAGTTTCCGTTGATCTAAAATCACGAAATTTGGCAAAAAACAAGGTCTTACAGCACAAATAAAGGAAAAATTCCAAAATAATAAAAAGAAGAAAATTAAAGTTAAACAGATTTCCTAATAATTTGTACGGAACCCTCGATGGGCTAGTCCGATTCGCACTTGTCCATAATTGTATTTTCCCAGACACTTTGCATGTTTTACAGTAAATATGGGCATGGGAGATACTAAGGCTTTAGACGTCTCAAAAAGCAGTTATTACATAGGATTTTTACCCACAAAATTAAACAATAATTTGGAAGAAAACGAAAAAGGCACAAAATACCTTAGAATACTCACATAATTTTAATACTTTACTTCAAAGTTACTATTAATTTTCTTAATTTTAATGGCGATGAATTTTCGTAATTTTGATGGTTCTATAAAAAAAAACAAAATAAAACCATGACAACAACCGAAAAGATAAGTTTTGTATCGAATTTCCTTAAACTACTAAAAAAGAGGTCACTAATGAATTAAAATAGAGAACACTGTTTAGTTTTAAATTAACCAGACAAAAGTGGCAGTAAAATATAATATATGATGGACAGTTTTATTATGAGTTATAATGTTTATTATAAAGTATGAAGGTACACAAGCGCACGCGCATCACCTGCTAGCTGTTATTAAATTTATTTAATTACCTACCCTGCGACAAAGATAAACTATAAGTTATTTTAATTATTAAAGCTTTATTTACCTATTATACTTTTTGTTTAACTATGTTTTAAAAAAAACTATCTTTTCGGATTATTTCGCGGATTTAGTTTGATTTTTGGTTCCCAACCAAAAATCAAGGGAACCAAAAATCGCAATAAATCCGCGAAATAATCGGACAAGATAGTTTTATTTAAAATGTCAAATATTCGCGTAAATCTAAGAAAGTATTAAATATGTTCTGTTAGACTTAAATTTTCAATCGACTTCAAAAATGAGGTAGGTAGGTACTCAAATAGACACGCTGTATCATGTTTTAAGCAGTGGGACGTTAAAAAGGGCTTTTCGAAAACTTTCTAGTTTCTCTCAGACATCCAAATTTCCTCACGATGTTTTCCTTCACTGTAAGACAAATGGTAATTATGTTGGAAATGATTCGCACATGAAAATATATGAGATACGGGATCTGGGATTTGAACCCATTTCACCCGGATTCCCAAGCGAGCGCGTTACCACCGGGGTAATAAGTGATCTAAAATCTATAATTCTATTTCTAATGAATAAACTATTCTAATAAATGTATCAAAAGTTATACGTATATACTATTATTATAAAGAGAAAACATTTTTCCTTTGTTTGTACCGACTAAGCTCCGAAACTACTGAACCGATTTTGATGATATTTGCTAAGAAGATAGTTTGAGACACTTGAAATGATATAGGATTGTTTTTACCCCGGGAATAATCCCCTTAGGGGTGAGAAATTGGGGATGAAAGTTTGTATAAGGAAACAACCTAGGGACGAACGAGCAAAGCGAGGATGAGTTGCTAGTAATAAATATTTTTTTATTAAAAGTAATTTTGAATTTATTGTGTCGAACGAGTCACTTCCAGTCTCACCATCGTCGATCAGTTGTCGCGAATGAACGCTAATTGTCAGTTACATGTGTTATTGCACCTCAACTCTCCTATTTATTGGCGATAATATATCCTTTACTAGACCGACACCAGGCTTTCTTTTTGTTGCTATAAATTCTTTATGGGATCAACTTCATATATTTAACTACTGAAACAGAAATACGAATGGTCATTATAGCATTAGATAACTTGGAACAGATCACCAAAAAAAAATATTTGAAATATCGAGATGATACGAGAACGTAGTCTAGGTCTCACCAGCAAATTAGCACTGTCCAATCTTTCAGTTGCTGTAAGAAGGACGAATCTGTAAGCATACTTTGATTTTTTTTCTTTAACTTTTAAAAATTTCGATCATATTGATCTCTATCTACATATCCATATAAATAAAAATGAATGTTCGTATGTTTGTATCCGATTATGATGAAACTCTGGTAGGTTATTTTGTATACGCATGGTGAAGGTTCCTGGCGCGAAATAAGATTTTTTCTTTGAAAATTTGTCTTTTTATGCTTTTCTAAACCATTCATGGTTAGGGATACACCCAAGAAATGTGAGGGTAAGTCGCTAGTATCTTTATAAAATTCCTAGCTTTAACAGTTAGTATGGTTATACGAGTAAATATACATACGCTACAAATTTCCTTAAATTGTTACAGTTGGAGAGTGAAGGAGCACACTCACAATCTTTCGCATTTATTTCTAATACTAGCGACTCACCCTCGCTTTGCTCGGGTTCGATCCTAGATTGAATCCCCATACAAACTTTCATCCCCATTTTCACCCCCTTAAGGGATGATTTCCAGAATAAAAATTCTATGTCCTACCCAGGGTCTCAAACTATCTTCTTACCAAATTTCATCTAAATCGGTTCAGTAGATCCAGAGATTATCCCCTACAACGTCACAAGCTCACAAACTTTATCTCTTTATAATATTAGTATAGATTAGATGATGATATCTTCACACAAATTACTGATACAATCGTAAAACAAAAACCGCAATCAATCGATACCTAAATAAAAGTAAAAATATTTTTATTATATAAATAAAAAGACGGGCAATTTTATAAGTTTCTCTCGACTCGTACTCGGTCGGTATGAGACGGGTGTTTATTGCATTTATTGGTTTACAAGCAAACTTATCAATTTCAATAAAATCGTCCACCATAATGATTTTAACAACGTTGTAAAAATGCATCGCTTTCAATTTTTGATTAATTCCAATTTCACACAAACATAAATAATTATTGAAATTAGAGAGCTTTACCCGCCATTCCTTAAATTAAATAGCTACGTGATTTTATATACAGTTGTAAATATGCAAATATTAACCATATAATATAGGAAGTAGGGATATTACATCTAAAATATTTCACTATTAATAAATATTTGATAGGTACTAGCGGCTCACCCTTGCTTCGCTCGGGTTCATCGCTAGATACGTTTTAAATAGATATAAATAGTTATTAGCCAGTGTTAACCATATAATTTTTTTTGTTAATAATATTGACAAATATTGACATTAATATTTATACGATACTAACGCCACTCAATTGTTTTGCCTTCCCGGAACCTCTCCAATAACACTTAAACTTTATGTTATGGTATTAAAGTTCAAATTGACTTTTAAGTATTATTACGAATCTTTTGTATGGGAGTATAGAAAAGGGGTGTTTTTAGACTTTTTCAGGCAATTTTTTAAATGTTTCTCTCCGTAAGAACCATGCTCTCGAGATTTGCGCTTTCCAACACATTCAGGGATTCATTTTTATATTATAGATTTTAAGATAATTAAAACAAATTTTCATTTAAATGATTTAATTTAATTTAGATTTTACTATTATATTGTGCTATTAAATCTCCATCAACTTCGAAAAATCAATCTTAAGGCACTACTCATACGGCACCGTTAATACCCGCGTGTCCAACAATAAATTAATTTTCTGAAGTCCAACAACTCGCATTATTCTAGCGTGGTGGGTTATCCTCCCCCGCGTTGAGAACAGACCCGAGTCCAGCAATGAATATTATAAGGGCTGAATTATTATCAGCTTATTATGCTTAGTGATAATTATGTAGATACATATCTTACCAGCAAGATTAATTATAATCACATCACTATTATTATGAATGTTAGTTTGTTTGTTTGTATGTATGTATGTATGTATGTATGTTTCAGTGGAGAAGGGTACATACAAGACGTCTTACCTTAAAATGAATTTAGTATTATTTACATACATTTAATTTTTTTTATATGTATAAATGTTCTTGTGGATATATATATATATATATAGCTTTATTTATTTTTGCATTAATACGTATATAAAAATTGTATATTTTTTTACGACTTACCTCTGCTAAAATTTTACCATTCGCCACTGGATGTATGATTGTATGTATGTACAAATGCACAAATATACTACCACTCGGAGTAACATATCGACTACTATTGGTTATTTTTGCTAATTTGATGCTACCTGTATATAAAAGGCAGCTAGTGATGTGCCGAAGTGTAGTAAGGACAAGTCGCTAGTATAATAATAAAATACATCTCGTAAAACAAACAGTTATTTTTTAAAGTCTTAATATTATGTTATTCTCTAAACTCGAGCTCTAACATCGTAAAGTAGAGAGTATTAGATTGTGAGTAAGGTTTTATCATTTGATGAATCTTTATCATTTGATCGAGTCTCGGGCGACCGCACGCTGCATGCCATCGTACGGACACAATAAAAGTATCGATACCGTTTATGACACTATAAACATTTTGTTATTGTTTTAAAAAATATAAAACTTATTTTGATGTTTCACATCAAAAATGAATTAGTGATTATAAAGCAGTTTCTCAAAACAACTCTAACTTATAAGCTCATGTATTTTATAATAAGATTTATTTGGAACAGTATTTATTCGGTTTATTATATTTTTTTTACTATCACGTAAACAGAAAAAAGTATGATTTGTGGTTATTATTTAACTAGCGACCCCCCCTCGCTTCGCTCGGGTTCGTCCCTAGCTTGATTCCCCATACAAACTTTCATCCCTATTTTCACCCCCTTAAGGGATGATTTCCGGGATAAAAAGTATCCTATGTCCTTCCCAGGGTCTTAAACTATCTTCATCCCAATTTCATCAAAATCGGTTCAGTAAATCCAGAAATTACCCCCTACAACATCACAAAATCACAATCTCACAAACTCACAAACTTTACCTCGTTATAATATTAGTATAGACAAAATTTTGAGACAGAACTGGAAATACCCGTACAATTACATCTATTTTGTAAGCGAACGAAATTGAAGTAGTTAAGTCTTCGTAATTTCATATTTAATTAGAATTTTAACTCGTCACAGGTACTCGAAACAGTAATAAAATATGCAAGAAGCTATTTATTAAAGTTACTTGTCTCTATGGTGTGTTCTATTATGGGTAAATCAATTTATGGAATTTACATAGAAAAATTAATAAAAATATTTGCGATTTTTATTTATCTATATCTACTTAATATTATAAAGACGAAAAATGTTTTTATTTGTTTGTTTGTTTGTACCGAATAAGCTGCGAAACTAGAAGACCGATTTAGATGTGGTAAAAAGATAATTTGAGTCCATGGGAAGGACATAGGATAGTTTTACACCGGAAATCATCCCTTAAATGGTAGAAAATGGGGATGAAAGTTTGTATGGGAAATCAATCTAGTGACGAACACGAGCGAAGCGAGGCTGAGTCGCTAGTAAATTTATACAGCGATCAATAGTACATATATATACTATACCCATTTTAAAATACTTACCCAAGCAAATCTATAGGAAACAAGTAGAGTGATTTATCTAATAAGCTGACTTGATCGCAGCATCTCAACATAAAATGATTTGTATTTACGACCCTTTGTTTTAAATCACGTGGATGTCTTTATTTATTGGGCACCGCTATAAAACTATTTACTTCTTCTAATTTTATTTGTTTTTGGCTTTCATGTTACATTTAGTTGGAAACCACATTTTTGGTCTCAAAGAATCTAACAGACTTTTTATAATTTAAAGATGAAAGGCGTGGTGACATTTTTGTTATTCATTCCTAACCGACTTAAAAAAAGAAGTAGTTCAATCACAGTGTATAGTTAAAGCTTTCTTAAAGAATCTAAAAAGATAGTTATATTTAAAAATAGTGTATGGTTCTTTAATAAAATCTCTTAGCTATATTTATTAAATTTATTTACTTATCACAGTAATGATTATATTATATACGTTGGTCGAACATAACTTCGATAGATAATAATTTACATATTAGAAACAGTACTCGTTCCACATGTAGAGTCGCGGCGTCGAGAATTTCAAACTCAAAATCATCAATCGCATCAATTTTAATATATAACTAGCGTGATTCTTTAAACTTACGTAACTTTTTTATTTATGACCCGATTGAAATAAAACAAAAATTATTAAATGTTAAGTGAAGCTTACCACAATATATTAGTGGTAACCACATCCAAATCGGTTAAGCCGTTTCTGAGATTAGCGCGTACGAACGCACAGACAAACCGACAAACAGACAAAAATTCTAAAAATCATTGTTTTGGGTTCTATTATGTAAATAAAGACCCCCCAATTATAGTTTTTCTCAAATATCTTCCACGTACAGACAGTAATCAATTACACTTTTATTATATGTACAGAAGTGTTTTTTTGCCAATATTATATGCTTGTAAAAAAAAATAGCCAGAACTAGTTGAAAATATAGAAAATGGGTCAAATTTTGATTATTTTAGCAAGCCTTAATACTTTCTAATCCTATAATATGGAAGTATAACAATAAAATATTGGATATTAATTAGACGCGGTGGGCGCGATGGGCGCGGTGTGGGTGATAGCATAAATCACGGACGGACAGACGGACGCTATAAATCTACTGACGTGCATCACTCAAGTACGTTGAGTTGACTTGTTTCACAACTTACGTGGTGTTATTCCGAAATAAAAATAAAATCTTAGATATAAAATTTCCATGTCACAATGCTTGTTACCGTACTTCTCCGAAATAGCTTTACCGATTTTTACCAAATTTTATATGCGTATTCAGTAGGTCTGAGAATCGGCTACTATCTATTTTTCATACCCCTAAGTGATAAGGATAAGGGTGGTCCTCCCAGACCCCACTCCAGGGATGAACCCGAGCGGAGCGAGGGTGAGTCGCTAGTATTATAATAAAAAAATAAAAACTTTTTAACAAAAAAATAAAAACCGACTTCAAACAAAAGCACTAAAAAGTAAAAAATAACTGATTGGTAGTTTTCATTTACTAAAAATACCTAATCAAATATTTTCGAAGTCGGTGTGCTTTGCTTTATATGGGCTGGCACCGATTTCGAAAATATTTGATTAGGTATGTATTTAATAGGTAGAATTTAATTACTTAGTCAAAGCACACCGACTTCGAAAATATTTGATTAGGTATGTATAGTAAATGAAAACTACCAATCTGTTATTTTTTACTTTTTAGTGCTTTTGTTTGAAGTCGGTTTTTATTTTTTTGTTAAAAAGTTTTTATTTTTCCCTTTTTAGTGTAGACAGTAGTAGCAAAGTAAGAATTCTAACGTATTAGGCTTGTCAAATCAAACAAAACAAACCCAAACTCAAAGTATCTACTATTAGCCGTTGAAGAGTTCCACCTATCCACCTTCTGGCCTTACTATCAGATTAGGTCAACAATACCGAACCACTGTACTATCAACGGAAATAGAAACACTTGCAAAGTTTCAAGTCAATATGACAATTAGAAGTAGGTTAAATTCATCATTAGCTATTTTTCCACCCTTAGGGGTGGTATTTTTTTTTGAAATTTAAATGGGACCAATCTGGAAGTATACCCTTTCAAACGACACAAAAATTGTCCAAATCGGTTAATAAATGACGGAGTTCTGAGGTAACAAACATAAAAAAAAAAAAAAAAAAAAATACAGTCGAATTGAGAACCTCCTCCTTTTTGAAGTCGGTTGATAATTAAATATATAGAATTTTGTAAATTATGTGTAGGTAAATACCCTATATAGGTACCCTGATCTCGTCTTTCTTTATATTTATTCTACGGTTATTTAAGATGCGTTAGTTTATTGATTATATTATATATATATTGATTATAATATTATATATTGATTATATTATGATGACTCGCGTATAATCAAAAACGTGCCAAGATTCAAATTGGACTTAATTATTGTATAGATAACACAATAAAAAATAATAAGATTTTTATATATTAATGACTTTAGTTCTATGCATGCACTTCCACATAAAGCATAGCTTATAATTATTGATTAAAAGTTTCATAAAAATTATTTCACAAGCAAAACCGGATACAGCAGTTAGTAAGCAAATAAAGTCCGCATACAAAGAGAGAAATGAGAGAGAAATGAGAGAGAGAAATTTTAAAGTCATGTGTTGGGATATTGTAAAATATACAAAAAACAAACACATATTCACACTACGACAAATGTTTATATGATTCCAATAAATATTAGCTTTGAGAGAGACTCGAAGCCGCGACCATACATATGTATATATTGATATCAACAATCACTACGTCCAGCAGTTTTTAATATAATAAATGCTAGCGGAAATTGAACCCACGAACGATGACATAGTATTTATGATAGATATACCTATGAGAGAGTTAAAGATTTTTAAACCAGAATAATCCTTCTAATCGTAGTGTGTGGCCGCAGCGGAGGAGTATAGAGCGAAGCAGCGTCTATCAGTCGATATATGCATGGCGTAGGCTTTATTATGTTTTTATATTTCATTTACTGGCAGCTTAGCGGCACATTAGCGGCCAGCGCTCCAATTAACCAAGTTCTGCTCGTTTTCTATACATATAATAAAATTGTATCTAAGTCGAATCTGTACATTAAATATTTTTTGGTAAATCTAATTGAAATAGTCATTATTATCGATACAGAGTCCGTCTGTCCGTCTCTCTGTTACCGCATCACAGAAAAACCACTGGAGGGATTTTGATGAAATTTGGTTTGATGATAGCTGGTTATCCGGGTCAACATATAGGATACTTTTTACCGCAAGAAAATATCTCATTTCTGAGAAAAAATACAAAAAGTGCATTGTAAGAATATACTAATATGTAAAACCTAAGAATTTGGTTTTTGGTCATCTGAACGCGGGCGGAGCCGCGGGCAATGCTAGTTATAAATAACAGTCATCTGTCACTAAACCTTGGTTAAATATGCTCTCAGGTATAGAGTTATTGCATAATTAGTAACTTCACTTCACTTGGATGTGTCCTTAAGTGTCTTTTGTATCTTAAAAAATATTGATTATTATACATATATGTATATTGTATATACGAAAGTCTGTAACAAACATTCACGATCACATACATTTTTATATATATATATATATAGTAATAGTGTATAAGGCAGTGGTAGCCCAGTGGTAACTCGCTCTCTTGGGATACCAAGTGAAGCGGGTTCAAATCACGGTTCTCGCACCTCTGATATTATCATGTGTGAATCATTTCTAACATGATTACGACTTGCCTTACGGTACGCGTTTGCAGTATTATTTATAATATTAATTAACTATCAGAATTTTTTTAGGCAGTGGTGCCCAGTGGCAACGCGCTCGCTTGGGTAACTGAGTGAAGCGGGTTCAAATCTCGGGTCTCGCACTTCTGATAATTTCATGTGCGAATCATTTTCAACATGATTACCACTTATCTTACGGTAAAGAAAACATCGTGAGGAAACCTGCATGTCTGAGAGAACCTAAAAAGTTTTCGAAAGACATGTGAAGTCCGCCAACCCGCACTTGACCGGCGTGGTGGACTATGGCCTGATCCCCCTCGTATTGAAGGGAGGCCCGTGCCCAGCAGTGGGACGATAAAGGCTGAATACATACATACATCAGAATTTTCTTATTAACCAATAACGTGACACGAATTGATATTTTTCATTATAATAATGATGATTTTTTCAATATACAACAATATATTGAATTGTTATCCTAAAAATCCTGTTATTATAAAAACGTAATTCTATTCTTTCAGCTAAATACATACAATACCGAAACATAAATCAGTACATATTGACCTCATACCTTAAATCCCAATGGTAAGAAATCACATGCCGAATTGCCTAACACACTTGCCCCCACTTTAAAATGGAGTCATAAATAAAAGGTAGACGCACCTTATCGCGAAAGCCACAACAAATGAAAGAATACCCCTCACCCCCTACCCTCCTCCAACCCCTTACAGGGGTTGAATTGGCCATCTCTTTTCAACTTGAAACAGTAAAACTCTGTTTTACATTTATAAGTACAAGCCACATTCGCGATGCCAGAGCTCTACCTCGAACTCTACATTTCAATTGCAATAGAATGTAGACTCTATGTTTGTCGTTTTAGGTTGTTTTTTGTTTGCAAATGGGTGCTGAAGTGGTTTCTATGGCAACGGGGGGTCGCGTCGCGATTTTTGCCTCCTTCGATTGCGAAGGTTTTTCTGATCACTTGCAGTGGAAAGTGTTTGTTATATACTTGTAGGGTTGTCGCGCGGGAAAATTATGAGGGTTCACTAAATGTGTCCTGTGCGAATGTAATTTTCCAAAATGTGAAAAAAGTTCGTCTACGTTGAATTAAGTTTTTTTTAAATTATTGGTCATATGTTATTTACGAATATTTTATAAATATTTTATTTTTAAAGTACTTAATTTAGAAATGGCTTTACGAATAAAAATTATAACTATAGATAATTTAACTTTTAATAAGATTTAACTTTTTAAAAACTATTTTTTTCCTTTTGAAATAAGATATTAATAAAATAAAAATATTTTAAATATATAAACAGTGTGATTTTTGCTTAAACTAATCTCTTTACTAAGCATAGTTAATTCCTCAAAAACACTTGATTAGTATACATTTTTAAAATAATCAATAAAAATTGTGACGTTTCAGCCCTAACAATTCAGTTCGATAAACGATGTCAGTGCAAATAAATTGTACCGCCTCAAACGTTCCGACAGTTCGCGAGATAGTGTCTCCCCTTGCTGAAAATACAGACATACTATTTTCTTATTCGTTTAATGATCTTTAGCATGTGATTCAATTCATTTGTTTACATACATTTTTAATAGTGTTGATAGTTTATTATGTTTACAAACACTATTATTAATTACACTTATATAAAGTAATTTTGATGTTATTTACTTACTTTATTGTACTTGTTTATAAATAGTTTTACTATCTTTTATATACAACTAGGTTGATTCCCCATACAAACTTTCATCGCCATTTTCACCCTCTTAGGAAGATTTCCGGGATAAAAAGTATCCTATGTCCTTCCCAGGATCTCAAACTGTCTTCTTACCAAATTTCATCTAAATCGGTTCAATAGATCCAGAGATTACCCCACAACGTCATAAACTCACAAACTCACAAACTTCACCTCTTTATAATATTATTATAAATGAACATTTAATCTTTTTACTCTAAAATCTACATACTATTATAAAACTGAGTGATCTGATGCCTGAAACCTGCAAGCTTTAGCTGTAATAAATACAGCTAAAGCTTGCAGGTTCGATATCTGTTGTTTGCGTTCTAAGTAAATTCAGTATTTTATCAGAGCATAATCTATAAAATCGTATCACGACTTTTTACAGGAGTTGAAGTAGTTAAGGTACTAGTTGCACAGTGGCAATGCGCCTGGCTTATATCCGATCAAAAGTTCGAGTTCAAGCTTGAGTTTTCATACTACTACTTGGTGAATCTTATATTTAATACTAGCATTGCCCGCGGCTCCTCCCGCGTTCAGATAACCGAAACTACTCTTACATTGCTCTTTTTGTATTTTTTCTCAGAAATGAGACATTTTTCCGCGGTAAAAAGTAACCAGATAGCACCATACCAAACTTCATCAAAAACCTCCAATGGTTTTTCCGTGATGCGGTAACAGACAGACACACAAAAATTCTAAAAACTATAGATTCGGCCTCTGTATCGATAATAATGTCTATTTCAATAAGATTTTCCTAAAAATACTTAACGTATAGATTCGGTTTAGTTACAATTTTATTATATGTATAGACTTTCTGTATTTTTGATGTTATACTATACCCTTTGCATGTAGAGATTGTGGGTTTGGGACGTAAAGAAAAGACAAAGATTATATTTTACTAACCGTTTATTTCAACCACATCACGTAGACTTTCCACGCTCAAGTACTTTTTATATATATATGTATAGTATATTTATAAATGTAGAGTCCACATTATCGTAATTACAAATAATTTGAAGTATCTGATGTAATAAAAGACCTCATGAAAAAACATAAAAAACTTTTATCTATTGTAAAATTAGACTTATAATTAATTTAAATTTAATATGAATTTTATTTTTTTAAATGAACAAAAATTATTATAAATGATGGTAATAAAAAAAATATTAGAATGCATTTTAACCGACTTTACATACGAGTACTGTTATTGAAAAATTGAGATCTTATATTAGTGACTCTATGAAATTTTACCTTTATTATGTACATAAGGAATATTAGTAAGCTTTTCTAAGCAATTGTTTTTTATTTTCGTTATATATTTTAGTTTTCGGCGTTGATTTTAAATTAATTTTGAAATACAATTATTAGAAAAAAAAAATGTTTAGTTTTTATAACAAGTTTTTACGAGAACATATCTGTTTTAAAGAAGCGAGTAGCGTTGGCATGTAAAATTATATGACTTGCTGTATGTTTAGGTACTATATATAATAGCGTGATTTTAAAGTTTAAAAGGTTTTATGTTTTTAATTTGTATTTTTAAATTTTAGGTACCTATGAAGAAGCTTTTTAAGATATTTTTACTAAAAATACAAAAGCATGAAGTGAAAATAGAACTCTTATGCCCAATTTCACCTACGTCACCTAAATTTAAGGGATCCCCTAAGCATGGTTAGGTTAGGTTAGGGGACAGTTTCTGTTTCACCGACAGTTAGGGGTCTCCTAAATATTAAAAGGCCCCCTAAATTTAGGTGCTCGAAATATGGGCTTAAAGACGATCGTAAAACGAAATTTAATTTAGGGGCTAGTTTAGTGGACTTTTAAGCTAGGGATCCCTTACGTAGGTGGTAGCTTATGGGATGTTGGTGAGATCGGGCATTAGTTGGTCAAATATTGTATATAGATGATTTTTATATTTTAAGACATTTTCTCGTAAAACATGTACACAAATAAATATTAGATGTATTTCATCCTAAAAATTATCATAATATTACAGTTTAAAATTTATTATAAAGTATCTTGTATCAGATTCTAATCCACATGTAATGTAGAGTTTAGAGGTTTTAGTCTAAACGGCATATATACAGCTGTGCTGTTTATGTACCGTCAGCATCAAAATTAAAATTATTGAATGCATAAATATTTTCATTTATACTATAGTAAAAATGAGGATTTTGGCAAAAAGTTTGCTGCTGTCGGTACTACTCTCGCGTGGTTTTCACTACAATAGGTAAATTCGTTTAAATATCTTTATACATCTTATTACATATATCATACAGTACATATTGCAATGCGTTTCCTCATTAGTATATGACGTTCCTACTAATATTTACATTAGCTTTTAAATCAACTTAAACTTACAATATATATTCAAATATTACATACTACCTTAGTAGCTTAATGGCATCATGTTTGGTTGACGGAGACTTCTATGCTGAAGATCGTGGGTTCATTCCTGTGCAAGACATGTTTTATTTGCTTACAGATTTTGCCTTTGCATGTTTCAGATGAAGACGTATTCGAGAACCGCCACCGTAATATCCAAATATAGGCGGAAAGTGAAATATTGTGACTACTTATTGGGTTTTCTTCTATCTTCTTCGCAAATAACCAATTTACAATGTTTATAGTATAATACTATACTATAAGATTCTAATATTATTTTACATTATTAAGACATTTCGAAATCAAATATATTTTGTTTACAAATTTGAAATGAAAATTTTTATTTAAAACTAAACTTACAGTGCTAAGTTAACGCCGTTTAGAAAGTATCTTATTTAGAAACGTCATCTTAAACAGCTAATTTAAGTAGAATTGGCACCGAGAATCTTATTTTTTTAATGTACAGAATCATTAAAATTAGATAGTTGACGAATATGTAAAATCTAATTATAATAATTTATCACGTAACTAGTGTATTTACAGTACTATATTACTTATGCTAAAATTACAAAGCGTTTAATATTCGGAACCACAGACAAAAGCTTTTTAATAGTAAGAAAACTTAATCGAACCGATTCCGCTGAAAGCTCTTAATATTTCGACAAACTTTTGTTATAAACTCATAAACATACGAGTATAATAAATAATTTCAAAATGTACACAAATGATAACATTCAATACAAAAAACGGTAGCTGTGAAATTAAAAATGATAATACGCAAAGTTAATCGGCTGACTCTCCTCAGAATCGTTAACATTTAAATCGTCACTATCACTAGCTTTCGTCTCGCGCACTTCGTACCTGTCCCGGGCATCGAATCTGTTGACTCTGTGCCAGTTAGACAGATCGAAGGGCGTGTCGTTGGGATCCTTGTTTATATAGTCGTTATAGTAATAGTATTCACTTTGTTTGGCACTGTCAATGTCTTTGTGGGGGTGCCCGTGACCCAAGGTTGGGGTTGCGCGGTGGGACGGGTCTGGAGGAACCTCCGCGCTAGGGTCTGATCACTGACGGTGATGCGGCATGTGGAGGTGAAGAGCTTCGAGACGTGGTCTTTTGGCCTCATCATCATCACTACACTGATCTGCCTCGTGCGATTCTTGTTCATCACACTCTTCACCCAACTCCTCCTGTTTACGCTTCGCCGTTGCCATTTCTGCGGCGTGCTTTTTTCTCCACTTCGTTCGTCTGTTTTGGAACCAAACCTGAAAAGACAATATAGGCTTAGAATATTTGTCTGAATTGTAATTGTAATGATTTTGTTTTAAACATCATATCAATATTTAAATTCCGTTTTAATAAAAAAAATATATAGTTCAATGAACCTTTAACATTGCTACGTGGAGTATGTCATTATAGCTAGCGATGTCTTGAAAATATTAAAATTTAAATGAAAAAAAAATATAACAATCTCTAACTGCATGCCTTAACCTTTACATAATAATTTTTCATTACTCTATTCCCTTTCTATTAGAAATAGTAATTATTAGAGTATCAGCTTGGCTTAAGTTATTTTGTAATATTAAATGACTTTTGATATGATTAAGTTAAAATACAAACAAATTAACAATAATGCTACAAAAAAATATCATGTTATTACTTTTGTATTCAGTCATGATATAATTTGTTAATGGTGATTCTTATTGAATAAATAAATATTATTAAAATATCAGTTTTGAATGTTTTTGATATGAAACTTACACTCCATTAGTTTTATTTATCACTACATAGTATAAAACAAAGTCGCTTTCTCTGTCCCTATATCCCTATGTATGCTTAAATCTTTAAAACTACACAACGGATTTTGATGCGGTTTTTTTAATAGATAGAGTGATTCAAGAGGAAGGTTTTAGTATATAATTTGTTAATTTTTTATATACATTGGCTAAAATATAACGATATTTGTTGGAAGTATCGGAAAAAATAAGACGTCTGGGAGATTTCAACGAAAACGTTGCCTATAACCTATAACCTATGGTGGAATTGTGTATCTTATATAGGTCTACAGAAAAGTCCGCGATGGCATATGTCTATCTCTTAAGGATAACATACTATATCCATTTTAATTTAAAACGTACCTAGCGACGAACCCAAGCGAAGCGAGGGTGAGTCGCTAGTTTAAAATAAACCAGCAAATTTCTAGAACTCAGCAATAATTTCGCCAAAACTCAAACAAAAGGTGCTTAGCGACACAAACTGACATTTTACATTTGGAAATGAGCCACTAAGCTCTATGTTTGCTTTCCTGAAAGCCAAATATAAAGACCGGGTCAACATTGCGCCATGTGAACCTAATCTGTACGACATCATAATGTCTCATTAAATACCGCCTTTCAAGTCGCAACGGTTACCCATAACGTCTCTTTCCTTCGCATAAAATCTTGCTAAGAGCGATAAAGACAGCGATAGTAGCCATGTTCTATGGTAATTAAGGGTCGTTTTGCAAATTACACGATACTTAACCAGCCATATAACAGTCATTAATCAACGAGATGGGGTGGCGGGCGTCTCGCTCCCACTTGTGGGCTTGGTGAGTGGCGTCTCTGTCCCGCAGGTTTCAGTGCTTCGGTGGTAGACAGGAGTTTGATTAGGTCATAAATACATTTTCATTATTAGAGCCCACTCGAGGTTGTCGATCCGATCTTTGGGCGATGGCTAAAACAGCTATACTTTGAATCAGATCGTAACGGTTTATGTTCTTTGTTATTTGCCACTTTATTTTTATTCGAGTCGTAATCTCGAGTGGTATTAAAATGAAAGCTATATCTTTCGTCTATGGCTTAATGAAGATGTCGGCGCACGTTGAGAGCAAGTTTTTGTTCTGTTTATTTAAATACCAATAAGTTTACGTATAAATATCGTATCGCGTCGTATAAAACCTATACATATAATAAAATTGTAACTAAGCCGAATCTGTACATTAAATATTTTTTGGAAAATCTAATTGAAATAGACATTATTATCGATGCAGAGGCCGAATCTATAGTTTTTAAAATTTTTGTCTGTCTGTCGGTCTGTTACCGCATCACGGAAAAACCACTAGAGGGATTTTGATAAAATTTAGTATGATGGTAGCTGGTTATCCGAGTCAATATATAGGATACTTTTTACCGCGGAAAAATATCTCATTTAAGAGAAAAAGTGCAAAAACTGCAGTGTAAGAGTATACCTATATGTAAAACCTAAGAATTTGGTTTTTGGTCATCTGAACGCGAGCGGGGCCGCGGGCAATGCTAATTGTGAATAAAATAATATATATACAATTTTTTTAACAAGTTAATTAATATGATCAAATAAATAAAAAATGAGCTTAAAAAACCAATATATAAAGTACCAGCGAACTATTCACTTCGCTCAGGTGCGTCCCTGGATAACTAGCATTAGCCTATACTTCAGGCTATCTGTGTACAAAATTTCATTCAAATTCGTCCAGCCAATTCATCATCATTAATTTGACGACACGTTTAGCTCAGTTTGTAGTGACCCTACTTGATGCCCCAACGGTCGCAGATTCGAGTCCTGCTGGAGGCATTCATTTGTGTGATGAGCACGAATGTTTGTACTCCAGTCATGGGTGTTTATATTTATAATATATATGTATTTAAAGTTATTTATGTATACTGTATCAACTATCTAGAATCCATAACACAGGCCTCGTAGCTTACCATGGAACTAGATGGTGCTGTGTGTTAATACCAACATATTTATTTATTATTATCATGAAGGAGTAACAAACATACACACTTTCGCATTAATAATGGTATTTCGATTTGTCCAAATCTCAAGTCAAACACAAAAGAAGCAATTAGTATGGACATAATAATAAATTACTTAGTTATATTGAGTAATTTTAGTATTGAAATTCTCCCTCCCACATGTAGACAAGCTGTAAGCAGTTAACATCTTGTAGCGAGCACTTAACACGCCTAATCGACGCTTGGTGTTACATCGATATTCGTGTATAATAATATGACTGATATAAATTGAATTTTTTATATACAACAGCTCTTGCAACCAATTTAACCGATTTTTGATCAATTTTAAAAAGGAGTTATTGCTTATTAGGTTTGCATGTTTGTTTGTGTGAAAGTTTCATGATATTTTCTAATGAAAAGGTTCTTCTACGATGGTCCAAATTTTTAAGATTGATTGTACTCTTATGTATGTGTTGTATTCAGCCTTTTTTAACGTCCCACTGCTGGGCACGGACCTCCTTTCAATACAAGGGGATCAGGCCATAGTCCACCACGCTGGCCAAGTGCGGGTTGGCCGACTTCACATGTCTTTCGAAAACTTGCTAAGTTCTCTAAGACATGCAGGTTTCCTCACGATGTTTTTCTTCACCGTTAAGACAAGTGGTAATCATGTTGGAAATGATTCGCACATGAAAATATCAGAGGTGCGAGACCCGGGATTTGAACTCGCTTCACTGGGTTTCCCAAGCGAGCGCGTTACCACTGGGCTACCACTGCCTTAACACGTACTTATACAGGTACTTAATTACATTACAAAAAATATGTTAACTTAATAAGTAACTTTTATTAATATTCTTTATTGCACTAAACAAGTAATAAAAAAAAAATTTTTTTTAATTCATTCCAATATAGCAATTTTATTCAAAGGCCATTGTGGCCCAATTTTAACGCGCTTGTTTAACATACTACCACTCGCCTTACGGTGGAGGGAAACATCGTTAAGAAACCTTTTTTTTTTTTAACCTTGGGAAATGCATTTACGCACGACGTGTGGGACTCACCGGCGTAATACAGCCAGTACTACTCACTAAAACAGAACAAAACCTTCCCCCATCTTAATGGGAATGGTCGTTAGGAAACCTGCTTATCTAAGAGAATATAAATAATTTTCGAAAGATGATGAAGTCCGCCAATCCACTCTTGGCCAACATGGTGGACTATAGCCTGATTCCCCACATTGAAGGGCTATGCCCAGCAATGGGACGTTGAGAATTGCCGAATATATTCAAAAAAACGTAGGTATTATATAGCAAAAGGCTAAATCGCTACGATATTACAAGACACGGGGTATAATAAAAATGCATCATAACGCTGAGTTAACAACGTTGCCATAAAGGGTTTAATAAACTGCGAGGTGGTGAGGATTTATGCTGATTCTCAGAATAATGAAGCAAGCTAATTAATGAAAAGGGCCCATTAAAATGTTATAAAGTATATTAGGTACATTCAATTTTATATGGTTTTATAAATAACTATAATATAGCGATTTGCCCCCGCTTCGCTCGGGTTCGTCCCTAGGTTGCTTCCCCATACAAACTTTCATCCCCATTTTCAGCCCTTTAAGGGATGATTCCGGGATAAAAACTATCCTATGTCCTTTTTAGAGTCTCAAAATATCTTCTTACCAAACTTCATCTAAATCGGTTCAGTAGTTTTGGAGCTTATTCGGTACAAACAAACAAACAAAATCTTTACTCTTCATAATGTTAGTATAGACTAGATTTAGCTCGCGACTTCGCTAAGTGATAAGCGGGACGGGGTTCAAAGATATATAACATTGCTAAGTTTTATCGAAACCTGTTCAGCGGTTTAAGCTTAAATGGTAACGTACAAAGTTACAACCACATTTATAATATTATTATATTAGTATAGTATATTAGTATGGATAATTTATACAGGTTCAGTTCTCGTGTAAGGTACAATTTTGTATAGATAAATCAACAATTAATGTCTAAATGTACTCTATGGCGCCATAAATTGGTGTTAAGTTTATAGTCTGAGCTTTTGACATAAGACTGTTATTTTATTATGAATATATTATTAATATAGTTTAAACTAGAAATGTACCGTATGCTAATATTCAGGACTAGCAACTTATCTGACGTCTATCTGCAAGTAGAACTCCCTTGAAAATCGTTTCAGCCGTTACGGAGATTAGCCGGAACAAACAGACAGACAAACATTTTAAAAAATGTGTTTTTCTTTTAAGTAGCTACCTACCGTATTTAGTAAAACGCTGTAATATACTTTAACATTACAAACAAACACTTTAATAATATTTATCTGTATATTTATTTGTATAGATAAAACAGTATCTTTAATATATAAATTAATATTAGTATTGTGAGCTGTTATTACTGTTTTGAGAAGTAAATTATATATTAAACTACTAGCAGAACCCGTGGCTTCGCTCGCGCTAAAACTACAAAAATACTCAAAAAAGGTAGGTTTCATACAAATTTTCATCCGCTATTTTACCCCCTTATGAGATGAATTTCGAAAAATGCTAAAACACGTATTTGTTTAATTGTATTGAAGAGTATTAATACCAAGTTTCAAGTAATTCTGATCATAAATATTTTTTTGGATTGTATTATAACGTGTTTTCCCATGGGAAAGAGATAATCTCCCGCGGTAAAAAGTAGCCTATGTCACTCTCCAGCCCTCCAACTATCTCCACACAAAGAATCAAGCCAATCTGCCAGGCCGTTTCGACGTGAAAGAAAGACAAACAAACAAACAAACACACTTTCACATTTATAATATTAGTATGGATATTCATTAGTTATAGACGGTTCAAACCGTGTTACTTGCGAAGATATAAAATCTATGAGAATACAACTTCTTTAGAGTAGTATATTTATTTAGTTTTATTATTTGAAGGCATATAATAAAATTACTTCATTAGAGTCTCGAGGAAAACGTTGTTCTATGGAAGAGTGAACAGAAGTAATATATATCAGCATTGATCATTGGTTCCGCGCGACTGCGATCGCTCGAATAAAACTAACGCACAACATGGCGGCAATAAAAAAGCGTACGAACAAAACAAGATTTAGTACGAATACCTTGTATTTGGGCCATTTTCTTTCATAGGGCGTGTGCACACTATGGCTTCTCGTACCTAATAATTGGACGTAGTCGATATTAGGTCACTAATCAAAATTATATCAATACTAGCAGAACTCGCGGGTAAAACTACAAAAAAAACTCTAAAAAGGTAGTTTTCATACAAACTTTCATCCCCTATTTTACCCTCTTAAGGTATGAATTTCGAAAATAGCTAAAACACGTTATTTATTTCTATTGTAGAGCATTAATACCAAGTTTCAAGTAATTCTGATCCTAAATTTTTTTGGGTTATATTATAACGTATTTTCCCGTGAGAATGAGCACATTAAAAAGCCTATGTCAGTCTCCAGCCCTCCAACTATCTCCATACAAAAAATCACGCCAATCCGTCACTCTGTTCCGACGTGAAAGAAGGACAAACAAACAAACAAACAAACAAACAAACAAACAAACAAACAAACAAACAAACAAACAAACAAATACACTTTCACATTTATAATATTAAAAAAGTATGGATATAGATGTTCAAATGAATACCTAATGTATTGTCTAAACACTAGATTTTCTAAAAATGAAATATTATCTTTATTACTCTATGACTAAAATCTGAAAACTTAAATTTTAGCACGATTAAAACTTTATTTAAAAAATGAATAAATAGATCTTATAAATATGTTAAATATGTTGGGACACGTTCCATGGTAAGCTACGAGGCTTGTGTTATGGATACCAGATAGTTGATACACTACACATATATAACTTTTAAATAAATACATATTATAAACATAATCACCCATGACTGGAGTACAAACATTCGTGCTCAACACACAAATGAATGCCCCCAGCGGGATTCGAACCCGCGACCGCTGGTGCATCAAGTAGGGTCACTACAAACTGA
Organism: Brenthis daphne; assembly: GCA_947093115.1. Taxonomy (NCBI): domain Eukaryota; kingdom Metazoa; phylum Arthropoda; class Insecta; order Lepidoptera; family Nymphalidae; genus Brenthis; species Brenthis daphne. The sequence continues at coordinate 1,679,307 of OX352473.1, forward strand.
GCCAAACGTAATTAAATTTTTAGATATTAAAAAGACGGGTAAAGTTAAAAGAAACGGCATGTATTATTAGGTTTTTACCTAAGATCTGCCCACAGCCGCTGCGACAATTTACCCGAGAGTGTGCACATTCTCGTAGATTATCATTGCTCCATTTACTTTTACGACAGACGGATACACGCGGGGACATGCCTTGTGTTTCACTTTTACATTGAATACCGTATTTATGTCCTTTGCACAACTTCATATTTACTATTGTTTAGTAAAAAAATAAGGCAAAAACAAAATTAGATACATAATATATACGATATAAATTATACGTTTTGCTCATATTCTTGTTGTATATGTGTTTTATTTCTCACCAGTTTTTTGTTGTAGTAATAATCTTTTTAAGCTAAGAACCATCCATCTGACGCTATATGTACACAAAAAATAATTAAAATCGGTCAAGCCGTTTAGGAGGATAAATATTACAAACACACACACAATTTTATCTATACATATAATAAAATTCCAACGAAGCCGAATCTGTGAATTAAATATTTTTTGGAAAATATTATTGACATACACTCTGCTATCGAGGAATCTATAGTTTTTAGAATGTATGTCTGTCTGTCTGTTACCGCATAACAGGAAAACTACTGGAGAGATTTTGATAAAATTTGGTATGGTCATAGCTGGTTATCCGGGTCAACATATAGCATACTTTTTACCGCGAGAAAATGTTTCATTTTTGAGAAAAAATACAAAAACTGCAATGTAAGAGTATACTAATATGTAAAACCTAAGAATTTGGTTTTTGGTCATCTGAACGCGTGCGGAGCAGCGGGCAATGCTAGTATAAAGTAAAGCATATAATTCATATGCCCCTACATCATTTATATTACATAATTAGGTAGTCTTTATTCTATATACACAAGGCACCTAAAGTAATATGGAGTGTGGAAATTAACATAATTACACCTTTTTTAGTTGTTATATCGGGATAATAGCAATTAAAACATACACATTTTTGTACTTTGCATACATTTTTCTTTTTAATTAAGTTAAATTACACGTTATATTCATTAGGGTGATTTTAATAGCAATAAAATTAAGGTGAGCATGAAGAAATATATATTTATCTTAATAGCACGTAGTATCTATGTCAGATATTGCGTCATTCAAATGAAATTAACAGTTCCGATATTAGTATACTCTTACATTGCAGTTTTTGTATTTTTTCTCAGAAATGAGATATTTTTACGCGGTAAAAAGTATCCTATATGTTGACCCGGATAACTAGCTATCACCATACCAAATTTCATCAAAATCAGTCCAGTGGTTTTCTCGTGATGTTCCCAGACATACAGACATAAATTTTAAAAACTATTCGGCTTCTGTATCGATCGATATAAATGACAATAAAATTTTCCAAAAAAAAATATTTAATGTACAGATTCGACTGAGTTAGAATTTTATTATATGTATAGATTTAAAAATAATATCATCTATACTAATATATAAGTGTATAAAGCTTGAGTGTTTGTTTGTTCTTTTTGCATTTTACGATCTATATTTTGTAGAAAGTTACAGGCGTACCATTTCGACTTAAGAGTATAGCTCTTAGATTCGGAGCAATTATAAATACATACTTACATAATATCTGATCTGCAGGCAAAAGCTTGTAATTTAGATATTAAAGTTATTGAACTTGTGACCTGTGTGTGTAAAGCTACATGTAGGTAATATTATATTATGTTAATGATAATATATTTAGTACTACCTATTGTACGCTACTGTCTGTCTGAACGCGATAAACTCAAAAACTACCGAACGGATTTTCATACGGTTTTCACCAATAGACCGGGTGATTCATGACGAGGTTTAGGTAAACATTTCATTAAGGTTTTATGGAAATTGCCTGAAATATTCCAGCCAATGCAATCGTCATATGACGATGATTGTTGAATATGTCAGAAAAAATCATGCCGGCCAATAGGCATGCGCCCCGTAAGCTCATAAGTTATATAAAAACAATATAATCAATGCCATATTATATTATATATTTTTTCGCTTAAAAAGATCAATTAAACTAAAGTAATCCACTAGTTGGTAATAAAAGACATTTTTAATTACGGACAGAGGAAACAAAATAATCTGTATGAATATAATTTGCATTCGCCATTTGTTTATGATACACGCACGGCTTGCGAGTCGTCAATCAAATTATTTAACTTTCTCATTCCAAAAATTAACCAAACAATCCTTTCATTCTCTTTTATTATAAAACATTCAAATGACAAAATATTTACATTTCAATGTCGCTAGCACAATTACGGTCTTTATAGAAAACCGGTGGCAAATAATAGAGAGGGGCAAAGTGGCATCGACGCCATCACTGTCGGCCTGCCGTGCCATCAAACATACTGACGTTATGTTATTATATTTATGCGCAAACTAAACAAGTCTTCGAGAATATTATTACATTTATTATACTTTATTCCCCGACTCACCCAACCCCTGTGTTCAATTACTTAAGTGCTAAAAGACGAACCGCGAGACGTATAACCGTCCTTTTCTGTCGTCATAATAAAATTATTGCCGTTTCATTCTCGCGGGGAGGGTCGGGGTAATTATATGATATTATTTTTCTCTGTAATAACGATAGGTAACTTTCAATAATGCCTCAGCGGCCATGTTTTTGTAGTCATTATTTTGAATGAGACGCTGAATGTTTGTTTTGTTGATTTGAATACGTTGTAATGTTAAATAGTTATTGGAAATATTGGTTCTTTATAGGTAATCAAATGATGATGAGCACTTTAACACACACAGTGTTTTGATTTATTCTAAGTATTAATCATAGAAAAGGTTAGAAAATGTCATAGAAAAGGTAAGAAAGAATAAATTTTCTAAATTCTGTTCGTGATTTCCCCGTTTTTTTTTATTATATACTTTAATTTTTAAGCTTAATAAGCTAACATATACCTACCTTAAGAATGTGAACAGTGAAGACTTAATTGGTGTATGTATTTTTTTTTATTTCTTTTGTTTATAAATGTAACATAATACTGTGGGTCTTCCAAATACATAAAAAAAATAAAAAATATATATCTTCTTTTATTCTTCTATTACTTCATAGAAAAGTGATGCTTACTTGATATTTAATTGGACACGATATATAAACAAAAATATGACGGGATCATAAAAGCAAACTATTACATCCATTATATACTCCATTCGATGTCCAAACAATAGATCGAGTCATCAATCAAAAAGCCGCCATTTTGTGCCTAGCGAATAAAATGCAGCAGACTCGTGTATTTTTTTTTTATCCAACACCCATTAGTGAACGCCATCGATCAAAAACACAATTCCAATTTACCTATCGGCCACAAATTCTTCAAAACGACTGTTCAGAAATAAAGATAAAAAGTAAATTGAGTGCGCGTGGCGCGGTTTTTTAATCTGTATTTTGTGGGGACGTCTATAATCTATATTCACGTATAATCTGTAATTGTTTTTATCTCCAGTAAGTTATGTAGATAAAAAAATATTTCATATTGCTTATCTCGATACAAGATAGCTGAATGGTCCATTTCAAAAATGTATTATTATTTTTTTACAATTGTTTTACTATTTTTAAATTCTTTTCATTAATATGCCTACTACCCATTTAGCTATATCTATACATATAATAAAATTCTAACTAAGTCGAATCTGTACTTTAAATATTTTTTTGGAAAATCTTATTGAAATAAACATTATTTTCGATACAGAGTCCGAATCTATAATTTTTAGAATTGTTGTTTGTCTGTCTGTCTGTCTGTTACCGCATCACGAGAAAACCACGGGACAGATTTTGATGAAATTTGATATGATGATGGCTGGTTATTCAGGTCAACATATGGGATACTTTTTATCACGGGAAAATATCTCATTTCTGAGAGAATTTTGTTATTGGTCATCTGAACGCGGACCGAGCCGCGGGCAATGCTAGTTTATTATAATGACACTATATATAGGTAACAAAAAATCTTTTAGTACTTTAAATAATCTATTTACTTAACGAAACAAAGATCTAACAATCATCCTTATTTTTTACTTAGAATCGAGTAAGTGGGTTGTTCTTTAGGTATATTTACTTGAAACAAACATCGTTGAAAATATTAATTGTAGGTAATATTGCCAAAAATCGTGATAATATTATGATTATTGCCATACCTATTGTTTATTTCATTAAGAATCATCATTTAGAATTACTTAAAAATGATTCACATAATTAATAGTAAATATTTTCAACCGACTTCAAAAAGGAGGAGGTTCTCAATTCGACTGTATTTTTTTTTTTACATTAGAGAATGACTTAGATACATTAGAGGTAGACTGAAACAAATGTTCCATCATATTATGAATAGGTAGATGTGTTTTATTCATACTTTTTATTAATCATAGATGCTAGGTACCTCTATTGCAAACTCATTTATACCTATATCTCATTTATATATATATATATATATATATATATATATATATTTTATTATTTATATCTGTCGGTCCGTACAACCCCATTGGGTATATCACAGATTTGTATCTGTTAATTGTTACTAGATATCTATTACTATAATATTTTGAAAAAATATTTTAAATAAAACTATATTTTCGGTTTTTTTCGCGTATCTATTTTGATTTTTGGTTCCCGACGTTTCGAGTGTTTTACAAGAATCATGGTCACGGGAGAGACTCAACGGGGTAAAGCATTTGAAACGTTAGGAACCAAAAATCTAAATAAGTCCGCGAAAAAATCCGAAAATATAATTTTATTTAAAATTTGAATTATTCGCATATATCTAAGAAAGTATTATTTTGAAAGAATTTTTGCACGCGGCTTCGCTCACATGGTAATACATCACATAGGGCGCATTCAACGTAGGGCGGCTCGAGTTATCGACGATCAAGCTCTCTCCGATCGGCTTGATCCTTTAGCTCTGCGTAGAGATGTTGGATCACTCTGCATCTTCTACCGCATTTATCACGGGGAGTGTTCCGAGGAATTGTTCGGACTGATCCCGGCTGCTGAATTTCATCATCGGACATCGCGCCAAAATAGTAAATTCCATCCACACCACCTCGATGTCCAGCGTTCCACCACAGTGCGATTTTTAAGGCATTTTCTGCCTCGCACAACCACTCTGTGGAACCAGCTATCGCCGGCGGTCTTTCCGAACCGCTACGACCTGGCCACCTTCAAGAAGAGAGCGTATTCTTTCCTTAAAGGCCGGCAACGCATCTGCAAGCCCTGCGGTGTCGCAGATGTCCATCAGGTGGTCACTTTCCATCAGGTGAGCCTCTTGCCCGTTTGCCCCCTTAGTCTCATAAAAAAAAAATAAAAAAAAACATATCACATAGTGGATATAAGATATCCTATATCCATTCCCATGATACAATCCTTGCCTTTCATAGAAATCTGTTTAATGATTTAAGCGTGAAAAATAACAGACAAGTAGAGTTCACTTTACTTTTATAATATTAGGACGGAGAGATTATGGGATGAGATTGCAAATACTTATATATTACTTTTTTAATGTTTAAAGTTTGAGCGCTGCACATGTAGTAAAATTATTATTTTGTTTGTCTATTTGTTCGCTCGTCTCGTCGCCCAAAAATACTATACATATGTACCTATAATAAAATTCTAACAGAGCCGAATCTGTACATTCATATTTTTTTGGAAAATCTTATTAAAATAATCATTATTATCGATACAAAGGCCAAATGTATAGTTTTTAAATTTTTGCTTGTCTGTCTGTCTGTCTCTCTGGTAACACATCACGAGAAAACGGACTGGAGTGATTTTGATGTATGATCATAGCTGGTTGTACAGGTCAACATATAGGAAAATTTTTAGTGCGGCAATATATCTCATATTTAAGAAATTTAGGTATACTGTTGAAATGTACCTAGAAACAAACGAGCGGACTGAGAGTGAGTCGCTAGCTTATACAATTTTTTTTTAATTTAAATCTTGTGATATACAAGTATTTTGTCAGGTTTTATATCTCTAGAAGGCACTTTACTCCAACTTAACTATCTAAGTACCTATGACCATCGATCATCCATCACTCGTACATGTGCACATCTAACTCTTTCGCAAATCCCCACGATATCTACTCGCAGACTGACAAGGCATGTCACAAACCACGGCTATTAACATCGTCGATAAGCGTGACAAATGACACGCGCTAATGATGCTCGCCACCGCTGCGTTTGAAAACGCCCTTATTCAATGCTATGGAGGTATTTGAAATTAACTCTATTACAACAATAAATAGTATAATACTTTCTTAGATTTAGGCGAATATTTGAAATTTTAAAACTTATAAAAGCATCTTTTCCATTTATTTGGATTTTTGGTTCCCGACGTTTCGAATGCTTTACAGCATTCATAGTCACGGGAGAGACTGGTTATAAATATAATAATGGCAACACTAAATATAGATCACTAATTAATATTTTTAAAATTGTAATAATTATAATAATAACAGCAAAAATTAAATAAATAAATATTCCATATTCAATTATAAAACTAATCAAAATTATAAAAAAAAGGTTTAAAGTTAAAAAATATTGTAAGATAATTGGTGCAATTTTCATATTGTTACTTGTGGGTAGGCTGTCTGTAACAACTGTACCTTCGAGACATCTAACACCTCAGTCTCTCCCGTGACCATGGATGCTGTAAAGCATTCGAAACGTCGGGAACCAAAAATCCAAATAAATCCGCGAAAAAATCCGAAAAGATAGTTTTATTTAAAAAATAAATAAATAGCAATCATAATACAAAATAAAAAGTGCTTGGGCCAGCTAAATATCATAATGGTGTCAAATGATTAGAAAATAAACTAGGCGTTTGCTAGCTTCGTTTTCTTGAGTAACTTCAAAAAAAAACGATGCACCGAATTTGTGTGTACCTATATTTTATGTATACCTTTGTTAATGTTTTTAAGTGTACCTAACCTTAAGAGTAGTCTCAATTTTTTTTATTACAATTTAACTTTTAAAGTTGTACCATATTTGTGTATCTTTTTATTTTAAAGGTAATTCTAAAAAAAAAGAAATAAATAAGTATGCTATATATATATATATACTTATTTAATACTTCTTTTTTCTGCTTTTATGGTCACTGGAAAGCTTATTTTGCTGCAAAAATTTCGAAATGTCAGAAACCAAAAAATGCGGAAAGATAGTAAATTAATAATACTTAATATATCACATTAATTAATATATTATAGGTATGCTAGCATTGCCCGCGGCTCCGCCCGCGTTCAGATGACCAAAAACCAAATTGTTAGGTTTTACATATTAGTGCTCATACAATGTATTTTTTGTATTTTTTCTCAGAAATGAGATATTTTCCCGCGGTAAAAAGTAGCCTATATGTTGACCCGGCTAACCAGCTATCACCATACCAAATTTCATCAAAATCCCCCAGTGGTTTTTCTGTGATGCGGTCAGACAAACAGATAGACAGACAGACAAAAATCCGAAAAACTATAGATTTGGACTCTGTATCGATAATAATGTCTATTTCAATTAGATTTTCCAAAAAATATTTAATGTACAGATTCAACTTAGTTACAATTTTATTATATGTATAGATTATATTATGTAAGAAAAAAATGTTTCAGACAGTTGTCAGTTACACTTCCCCGATACTTTAAAGAGATACAAATCTAATAGAACTGAAGGAATGTAAATTAAAGCCTTCGCAAAAAGGTAAAAAGAAAAACAAACAGTAAACTTTTATCCTTTATCTGCATTTAAGTCCCATAAATCATAAAAGGATTAGAGCGGCGGCTACAAATTTGGCATTATTAAAAAAACTCATTTGCAAATTTCAAAGACAAAAAGATATTAAAACGATAAAATTAATTATCTACAATTTGCTTCCCCGAGGGCTGGAATCACCCCTTTTTTAAAGGTTTATAAAAATGTTAATGAAAAACATTTAATGATATTATAACCTAAAAAAAAATATTTTTTTCTTACTTGTCTGAAATTTGGTTACTTTTGACAGGGGTAAGTTAGAAACGCTACACTTTCATTTGAGGTACCTATTGTACATATTGATACATATTGTAAAATACGATTATTGATTGAGCAAATAAATAAATATTTTGACGACTCGTTTGGCTCAGTGTGTAGTGTGCCTTACTTTCTGTGCTGGCGGTCGCGGGTTCGAGTTCCGCTGGGGGCATTCATTTGTGTGATGACGAAGGTTTGTACTCCAATCATGGGTGTTTATATTTATAATATGTATGTATTTAAAGTTATATATGTGTAGTGTATCAACTATCTGGTATCCATAACACAAGCCTCGTAGCTTATTAGGAACTAGATGGTGCTGTGTGTTAATGTCCCAACATATTTATTATTTATTTTCTCATTACTAAACTTACTTTTTTTGAACCTGCCTCTTGTTATAGAGTAAAATAAATTTAAATGTACATAAATGCTTTCAGTCATCTTGACTTATAATAGGTAATTTATTAGATTTACGCAAATAGGTATTTGACATTTTAAATAAAACTATCTGTTTGGGTTTTTCCGCGGATTCGAAGACCGTGACCATGATTGCTGTAAAGCATTCGAAACGTTGGGAACCAAAAATCATAATAAATCCGCGAAATAATCCTAAAAGATAGTTTTATTGTAAATCATCTTATCTGAATAAACTACAACACCTATATTAATATATGTATATATTACATAATATAATATATTCATATTTTATACATTAATATACTTTTATTTTTGTCTATATATGCATTTAGTCACTCTTGATTCGCATCTTTCCATTTAGCGATCGCTACGTTAACGACAAGGCTGCTTCGTGTATATTATCTAGGTTTGTATTCCTGTATATATTTCTTATACTATTATTAGGTATATATTTATTTGAAACTAAATTTTTAACAGATTAGATTTCTCAGAAATGAGATATTTTCCCGCATTAAAAATTTTGTAATGTTTACTCGGATAACCACCTATCATCAAACCAAATTTCATCAAAATCTTTCCAGTGGTGTTCTCGTGATGCGTTCCCAGACAGACAGACAGATGGAAATTCTAAAAACTATAGATTGGCCTCTGTATCGATAATAATGACTATTTTAATAAGATTTTCCAAAAAATATTCAATGTATAGATTCGACTCTGAATTTTATTATATGTATATACTTATAGATAAAAGAAGTCCTATGAAATTCTATGAAATCAAATAAAATCTTTACGCTCATTCGAAATCTACTGACAATCATTTCTATTCCCAACCTAAAATCAAGAAATAAAAAATAATAATTAAGTTAATAAACAAAAAAATCATAAATAAGTATAATTTAATAATAAAAGACCATCTAATAACGAAATCTATTTAAAAGAAATTCGAGACACTAAAAACAAGTGATATACAAATCACAAGCACGTACAGACCGGACAGCGGCGGAACAGCGGAAGTTTGCAAATTAAGAAAATGTAATTAGACCATCCCCCGACATAATTAAACGGAATCTTGTTGTAATTTTGACATTTCATTTTTTCCCGCCACCTCGCCGTTATTAATTAAAAGTGCCTCTAAAATGTAATCTGTGCTCTTCTTTTGGTGACATTTTTTTTCTTTTTTTTTTCCTCATAACTTAATGAAATGGCAGAGATTCTTGATAGGCGTTACAATTTTTTTTTTAATTTAAACTTTTTAAGATTAAAAACGGTGGAAGTTTTAAATTGTTTCTAATTTTTCATTTATCTTAAATTATGTTAAAATATGTAATAATAGATATTATGATGTATAATTTTCTTTTTCCGATTTGTAAATACGAGTAGAAAAAAAATAGAGCTTTAGACAACGACAAAACGCACAAACAAACACATATTTTTGTTGTACTTCTAGATATGAAAATTTTGGTAAAATATTTAAAGTTTAAAAAGGTATACAATATTTCAATACATGTTACTAAAATAATTATCATTTTATTACCAAAATAATCTTTTAAAACATCTCCCAAAGGCCATTGAGTTAGCCATGACTAATAAGGTGTAGGGAAGATGTGCGATAACATTTTAAATGAGCAAAACGAATTCCGCCAGTAATCCCGCTATCTATCCAATCGGTAATTTTAAACGGGGGTGTAATCCGCCCTTATCACGTGTAAGCCACTCGTCAACGGAGTTAAATGTAAAAATGAGTTTTTGTTATGATGTGTTGACATGGTAACTGGTAACGGATGAAAATGTAAAATATAGGAAAGTTTTTACCATTAATTTATATAAAATATATCATATAAAATAATTAGCACTAGCATTGCCCGCGGCTCCGCCCGCGTTCAGATGACCAAAAACCAAATTCTTAGATTTTACATATTGGTATACTCTTACAATGCAATTTTTGTATTTTTTCTCAGAAATGAGATATTTTCCTGCAATAAAAAGTATCCTTTATGTTGACCCGGATAACCAGCTATCACCATACAAAATTTTATCAAAATCCCTCCGGTGGTTTTTCCGTGATGCGGTATCAGACAGACAGACAGACAGACAAAAATTCTAAAAACTATAGATTCGGCCTCTGTATCGATAATAATGTCTATTTCAATAAGATTTTCCAAAAAATATTTAATGTACAGATTCGACTTAAAATTTTATTATATGTACAGATTTGTTACTAAATTCTATACGAAGTAATATATAAAAAGACGCAAAATCATTTCACTTTATCGATATATCACCTACTGACAAGTAAATATATACAATATCGAATAAATATTACAATATCTAACAAAAAAAAAACAATTTAAACAAAAAGTTTAGTTAAAAAAAATCATCCCTCTGGGATAACAATTTCGTTCACGAGTGCATCCTATAAGTCGTCCGTCGCGAGCGCCACTGGGCGGGCTTTACTGTCATTTAAATTTAAATTAAGGCATTAAACGTTGTTTTGACTGAGACCGACACGCATTCGTTTTCCTTATCGCGAGCGTAGCCCAGCTTTACAGTAACACGGTGTAATCGCGGTGACGCATGAGAATCGTCATGTAAAAGCCGTAGGGTGTTTTAAAGCTATCGAATCTAAGCTTTGAATAAAAGTAATTTGAATAAAATTAAGTATTCCACATTTTAAGTATAGATTTCTATCGTCTGTTAGTGTCAGATGTAAGCGATTGTTCTTTTAATACAAATTTAAATAATAGATACAATATCTTTCTTATAGTTTCTATTGAAAAATATATTTTTTCTTGAACCTGAATTTAGTGAGTTCTTTTCTCTACTATTTTCTACTTATAATTTATTACTGATTTATTTATTGATGACACGTTTGGCTTAGCTTATAGTGTCCCTATTTGCTGTGCCAAATGTCTCGGGTTCGAGCCCCGCTGAGGGCATTCATTTGTGTGATCAGCGCGAATTTTTGTACTCCAATCATGGGTGTTAGTTAATGTCCCAACATATTTAATTTTTTTGTTTATGGTATATTTTTTACTGACTCGAAGTAGATAATTTTTCTACCTACTCAATTTAGGCGGATGTTTTATGTTGTGTAATAAATGCTATGCTAGCAGTCTTATAAATCATCTAATTATTACCCAAGTATTATATATATAAATCAGCTTTTATACTATAACGTAAGTAGAATTATGATTTCATGAAAAGGGTGTCTGGCAAGGGTTTGCCACGATGTTAAGTGTCTGGCATTGAATGACGTGATTTTTAATAATATTCTGAAGGTAATACCAAAAAATCACACTTTATTATTTGACGAATTTAGATCGGTACTTTACACACCTTTAGTACCGTGTACCTGCCAAAGCCACCATAGCCTGAACTTTATAATGGTCCATCGTTCTTTTCTGCGTTGGGACCATGCGCTGACAAACTTTCAGCTTTTATAAAATGACAAAGGTCTGGCGTTCACAGGCTCTTAGGCCAAAAGTGATTTTAAACCGTTGTACTTTTTCACACAAAATTCTCTGTAAGAAAGGATATCGCTATAACACTCACGTGCTCCTCTGATCTCGAATGTCGTATATCTCGCATTCAACCCTTTAAGACTAGCCGACCCTACCCGACCCGAAATCGAACCCCGTAACAAATTGAAAATATCTCATAAAACCAATACTGACACATATTGTTTTATTATTTATTAAGCTCTTAATCCGCTGCCATAAATCTGCCGACGTTCGTGGCGTTTTTTCGCGAAAAGAATCGCTCGTGGAAAGCGGGAATGAGAGCGAGATTAGGGGATAAGGGCTGTTATTAATGGACAGAGATACACGACAGAGGATAAATAATGTTTTAACGAATTTGTTTACGCCGCACGGATTGATCGGGTTTATCAAATGTGTTTTATTGCTTCTATGTACAAATTTTGAATAAAAATTATCGCAAAATATTATATAGTCACACTATATTGTAAAAGTTTCATTCAAAGTAGATAAATAATTAATTTTACGCCGTTTGAGATAATATGACCCATTGATATAAATAGCAGTCATGATTTTTTCTTAAACTCAACGTATTACCTAACTTACATGAAGAAAAAAAATACATACACACGATTTGAATACCTCTTTCTTTTTGAAGTCGGTGAAAATTGCGGTTTTTATATTTTTTCTCAGAAATGAGATATTTTCCCGGATAACCAGCTATCACCATACCAAGTTTCATCAAAATCCGGTATCAGACAGAGAGACAGACAGACAGAAAGAAAGAAAGACAGACAAAAAATCTAAAAACTATAGATTCGGCCTCTGTATCGATAATAATGTCTATTTCAATAAGATTTTCCAAAAAATATTTAATGTACAGATTCGACTTAGTTAGAATTTTATTTTAAGTATAGATAAAGTTTGTACCGCCACACTATACAAGTCAGCTGTCGGTTTATGATCGCACGCTTTACGTTCCTCCCGCGCCGACTTGCTTATTAGGCGTTATATTATTACACTTTATTGACCTATGGCTTATGTTCATACTTTATGTGTTTTACCTGCTCTATATATTTTAACTGCCTTGGTGGTGTAGTGGCCAGCATGTACGGCTGCACACCCGGAGGTCCTGGGTTCGAGTCCCGGGTCGGGCCAAGTTTAGTTATTGAGTCTTTCTGTATTCTAAGCCTCAGTAACAGCCCGGAGTTGGGAAGTTGGCGGTGTGTCACCCCCGTGCCTCAGAGAGCACGTAAAGCCGTCGGTCCTGTACCTTAACTCTCACTGGTCGTGTCGAGTGGTCGTCCCACCGGAGTATGAGAGTGACAGGAATAGAGAGTGCACTTGTGTCTGCGCGTACACTTGTGCACTATAATATCTCCTGCGCAGTTGGCTAGTTTTAATGAGATTGGCCGCCGTGGCCGGAATCGGTCAGGAGAACATCATCATCATCATCATATTTTATTTATATAATAGATACAAATAATTATGTATAGCAGATTCATTTAGAAATAAATTAGAATTATTGAAATGCTGTAATTCATAATATGTTTAGCAAAACAATAATTTATATCTTTTAATAACTAATCTATTCCCACTGCTCATAGAGTTTATGACATTTTTTTTTTTGCTAACATTAAATATATTTTAGTACAGAAGGATGAGATTAGAAGTCTATTTGCTATTTCCAGTAAATTAAGTTTGATACTAAGTTACAAAATCACTTATAGTTTGATTCAACTTTAAAAGGAATATTGAAAATTGTAGATTTAGATCTAATATATGATTTTGTTTAATTTTATTATTTAAATAGCGGCTCACCCTCGTTTCGCTCGGGTTCGCCTCTAGAGAAACACTAATAGAGATCTATTAGTTCCCACGGGAACCGTTCATTTTGCGGGATGAAAAGTATCAGAATGTTAAATTTTACTAAATTAGGTGTATCAGTTGTTGTGTAATAAGCTGTATAAGATATTATAGATTTTTAACTATCCCACGAGAACTATTTCATTTTCCAGGATAAAAAGTATCTAAGCTGTTGCCCGGGGATATAAGGTACCACCATGCAAAATTTCATTTAAATCGGTCTTATTGATTCGGAGATTAGCCCGTACAAACAGACAAACAGACAGAGAAACAAAAAATTTGAAAAAAATCTGGATTTGTTCTATTTGTCTTGATCCCTGACTCGGTTTTTAGCATTTTTTGCTATGTACAGACATTCGACCTCTACTGTTTTATTATAGTATAGATAACAATCAAACTAAACACACAATACATACAATTTTTATAAGCAAATGCGGCCATTAGTTTCAAATATCATCGCTATCTAAAATACAAAAAAATAGTTGTATTAGAATTCTATTAAGAAACAAATGCGTATCGAAAGAATAATCAGAAACGACGTCCTTATACAAAATATGTATCACTTTGTATTCATGAATCGCAATCGTACATTCTCTATAGGAGAGCTCGACTATATAGAAACTATATCAACGGATCTTTACGTTTTTAGCCATTATCAAACTTTACTTGTCTACGTACGATATTATCCAATATATATATATATATATATATATATATATATATATATATATATATATATATATATATATACTTTTAAAGATAATATACAGGAAAAGCCTCAAAAAACTTCATAGCTACATTAAAATATAAATGAATGTTTGTGTTTAAAAAAGCATTACTAATATTAAATAAAAAAAAAATATAATGTTAAATGAATAATATATTATTATATATTACTCATTTTAAAAATTAAAAAACTCACTTTTAGGTAGTTTGAACATGTCGTTTTTCATTTCTCTAATCTATTGATTAAAATAAATATTTATTTGGCTAAAATGAAATAAGAAAATTAAACAATATATCAACTACCAACTCTAAGTCAGTATCAAATTATAATGCAAATCAATTTTCCGCTATCATATATAAACTAAGGCAGTGGTAGCCACGTTGTAACGCGCTCGCTTGGAAAACCGAATGAAGCGGGTTCAAATCCCGGGTCTTGCACCTCTGATATTTCATGTGCGAATAATTTCCAACATGATTACCACTTGTGGCCTGTGCCCAGCAGTGTGACGTTAAAAAGGGCTGAATACATATATAAACAACCTTTGTTCCGTGTCAGAAAGTTCAAATATATTTAGCTTAAAATATTAATACCATTACAAAATAAAATTTTATATAATATTATATTTTCTTATTTTATGTTCATGAGGTCAGTAAAATGAGGGTGTATTATGGCGCGATAGCAATAACTTGTTAATATTCTTAGAGTACACTGCTGGCCAATATATTATATATACATATTAATTGTATATTTAATATGAACATATAACAGTGAACGTATGGTGTAATGCTAAGGTGTTTTGAGATAGAGGTCTATTAATAAATATTGGGTCATTTTAAAATTTATTAATACATTTATAAGTACAAAAATAAGTCATTTTTAAATGCATAAACGTACTACTATCTATATCGTATATCTGTCAGTATATCTGGGCTAAATTAGAATGTGAACTAGTATTATTAATAATATTATTTTTATATATTATATTAGGTATATGTATTAAATACCTAATATATTATATAAAAATAATATTATTAAAATATTTCTTATAAAAAAGTGTATACATGAAGTGTCCCGCGGTGTAGACGCGTGTCATGTAGTGGCATGTTATTGGGAAAGTTTTACGCTACGTAGCCTCGTAGCCTCGTAGCCGCGTAGCCCGGAGACGCCCACTACAATGTGCTACATTATTATGTGCTATTAGAATGTTAAAAGATATTAAAATAAGCAGTTTTTGATAATCTACAATTTTTATATAACTAAGTGAAGTGAAGTGAAGTGTAAGTAAAAAAGTGAAAGTGTCAGGTTTGAAGTAATAAAAGTATTTACAATTTTTCCCAACCTTCCCGATTTTCCGGTAAATTTTTCCCATTGTTATTTTCACCTTATGTAAAATATTATAAATATATTAAAAACAATTAGCTAAATCGTACTAATTTTCAATGTATACAAGATTTCGTTTTTATTTGTATAGATTAAATTATTACCAGCCTAACGAAGTGGTGGTGAATGATGCAGAATTGATTCGGTATTACATGCCCTGAGTTTTTGGCTTAACAGACGCATTCTTCTATACCTATAATAAAATTAAATCTGAGTCGAATCTGTCGGTATGTAAATTAATGTTATTTTTTGAAAATCTTATTGAAATAGTCATTATTTTCGATACAAAGGCCGAATTTGTAGTTTTTAGAATTTTGGTCTATCTGTCTGTCTGGAAACGTATTACGAAAAAACCACTGGACGGTTTTGATGAAATTTGGTATGCGATAGCTGGCTATATATATCTGATAGAATACTTTTTTCTGCTGGAAAATGTCTCATCTCTGAGAAATCTATAACCGTCAAAACGTAACTAGGAACGAACCCGAGCAATGCTAGGATGAATCACTAGTATAAGACAATAAAATATAACTTGGTAGTGACAAAGGATAAGTAAGTACTTTTTTCGTAAACTTAAGTTTCATTAGTCATAACATGAGCATTCGATACGATGTATCCAATAAATACTGTTGAAGTGTAAAAAATATTAAAAAGTTTAATAAATATAACACTTATAATAAATATAACACAATATAAAATCAACATTATTCCCTAATACGCTACCAATATAATAAAGAACGATCAAATATTCGATTGTGACTTAAATTCCTACAAAAATGACGTACAACCCTTTATTTTATTATTATTCAAGCAGAACTGGGTCAAAACGGTATATGAAATCCGATGTAACATGAAAGTTGATGCGCGTAGTAACGAGCAACTCGATTGTGAATCGATTCATGAATTTATATTACTATCTCTCTTGTATATTGCTAGCGAATAATATTTGATTATTTTTATGATATGTTATTGTTTTAATAATACTGTTTTCTTCAAAGAATCTGTTGTTAGAAATAATTCAGAAGTTGTGATTTTACAGTAAGTTTATTTTATATTCGTGTAAGCAATAAACCTTTCACGCTTTGCTCTAATTGTGAGGTTTAGACATAAATTAATTATAATAAGTATACCTGTTTAACAGTTATGTTATAAATAAATAATAAATATGTTGGGACATTAACACGCAGCGCCATCTAGTTCCATGGTAAGCTACGAGGCCTGTGTTATGGATACCAGATAGTTGATACACTACACATATATAACTTCAAAAATATACATATTATGAATATAAACACTTATGACTGGAATACAAACGTTCGTGCTCATCACACAAATGAATGCCCCCAGCGGGACTCGAACCCGCGACCGCTGGCACAGCAAGTAGAGTCACTACAAACAGAGTTAAACGTGTCGACTTAATTTAGGACATAAATAAGAGCATATATGTATTGAAACTTAATTTTTTTACTAATACCAAAAATTTTTTAATTTATATATTTTTTCAGTTTATACCAGTCCAGATTTTTAACATAATTTTATTTATGATAGCCAATTTTGTTTGAAATAGTTTTAGCATTGACTTAATGGGCCACCAATCTTGCAACCTGTGATGTAAGAGTACCTACGATAAGTCTGAGTGGAGCGACGTTCATTATTTTATTTAAATCTTACAATATTAAAAGAGCAATTATTGTAGATATGTAAATAAAATTATTTCATGTATCTCGGAAACGGCTCTAACGGTTTGCATCAAATTTTGTATTTAGATAAGGTTTTGCTTTTTAAGTCTAAGATTTTTAAGCGTTTTTCTATATATATATATATTTATATTTATATATATATATATATAAATATTTTTATATCTTTTCAGAAAAACGCCGAACCAAACTGTAACCCAGATACTCCTTTTAATAACGTATTAAATAAAATAATTTCATCAATCATCAATAAAAAGATTGAGCACAATAATACAAATTCACTAAAGTCCGTTAAACAAAACTATCGCCATCTAAGAGGCTATTCGCCAACAAAATACTGCGATGTAATAAATCGGGTCCTGAGTAAGCAATAACTGAGGTACTAGCATTGAGTACACGACTGTTACCGATGTTGCGCCGATAATACAACGATAATATGGCGATACGTATGCGTGGCGTGCAAACCTTTATTATTATTTCCACATATTGACTTTTCGTTGTCTATTGGGGGGTGGATCCACCCCCAGTCCCGGACACCCCCCGGGCCTTCCCTGAGGGGGAAGATGTAGTCGCTAGACACATGTAGCGGTCGAAATCGATAGGATAATGCGTTTAGGATTGGCTCGTCGTTTGCACTGCGGTCGTCTGAATTAGATATAGTATTATATTAGATTTGAGTTTAATATTATGTGCTTAGAAACACATAGTAGTATGAAGTTACGGTATTACGGCTTTACGGCTTTTTGTAGAGTGTAAGTTGATTTTGATACTGTATTAAGTTGGTAACATATATCTATATATATATATATATCATAATATATATATTCATGTATGTTTTATTATAGAAGGCTATTTTATATATTTTTAAGTATTTTTAAAACTAACCAATCATAAAACATACTTTATGCAAGAAACTTAAAATTATATCTTGTTATTCTAACCATACGCTAACTGCGTGCAAGAAATCATTTCTAACATTATTAAGGCCAACTCTACTGTTAGAGGCATTTACTCTGTAGTTGCTATAAGAATAAAATAAAAATACTTACAAATAATAATTTTATTCGTATTACACGTAAGCCGTAATTTCAATATAATAAGGAAATTCTGTACGGTAATATGCGTTCCCGCGCTCGTCACTAGGCTTGACCATCCAAAAAAGTCAAACCTAGTGACTCATATACGGGCCACGTCTTAATCTGACAAACATGTGATTTCACTTATAGATATTCATCGTGTCATTACGACATCAAAAGCCGGAACGTTCAAAAATCAATTAAAACGATACTTGATGTTCAAAATTAACTGCCGCTCTACAATAGAGTTTGTATCTTAATACCATCTAGGTTTAATATATCACTCATAGGCATAACATCGGTGAGCTGTCCGTCCGTCCATCGCCTTGACTAATGAAAGGGTCCGCCCGACAAATTAAATACGGCCGATAATTATCTGAGAAAATGTAGAGCAAAGTAAATTAATCTCTACAAGAGTTAAGATGAGTCTAAATCCGTTTGAAAATTAAGTATGAAGTTATTACGTTCTAATATTTTGTGATTTTTAGGGTCCCGTGGAGATAACACCGTATCCAATATAAATGCTACGAGTATTTACCTAAGTAATCATGTAATATAATGTATGTATGTTTTTCGTCAAAAATACACAAACCCTTCAAGCTTCTTTGACTTTCAAGTCAAATTGAAATTGTCATAGTAATTTTTTCATTTTTTTTTAAATGGTCATTATATATAAAAAATAATAATAGCTGTTAATAAAATATTTCTATGGTAGTAACCTAATTTAAAATTAAAAAAAAAATTATCACAGAGGGTGAAATGTAAAAAGATAAAAATGAATTTGAAGTGATTGTAGAGTCAAATATACATAATACATTTGACTTGTATACTAATATTATAAAGACGAAAGATTTGATTATTTTGTTTGTTTGTACCGAATAGGCTCCGAAACTACTGAACCGATTTAGATGAAATTTGGCAAGAAGATAGTTCGAGGCCCTCGGAAGAACATAGGATATTTACTTTTTATCCCGGAAATCATCCCTTAAGGGGATGAAAATGAGGATGAAAGTCTGTATGAGAATGCAACCTAGAGACGAACCCGAGCGAAGCTATGGTAATTCGCTAGTATTGAATATAACAGATATTTGTATTTTATATAATCATACAATTCAAAACACTTAAAATCATTTAACTATAAATTATTTCATAAAAAAATTATCGACAAACCTTTTACATATTTTCAAAAATTATATACGTACAGAACCTTCTTTTCTCAGTTCAACTTACACCCAATAATTTTAAATTATAAAGCCTTTATATATTAATATCAATCAAAACACCTTCTTAGGTTTCAGCAATACGTTTCAAAATCCACTGACACGAGTTATATAAGATATAACATTATTAACTGATGTCATAATACGGTTGATACAGCACAGTGTACACTGTACAGTAGCGGCCGACGATTTTATTAATGTCATTAGCTACTAATGATGCTTTAGTTAGAGAGAGCGCGGTTCAACGGCCGGATTTGGAGTTTGAATATTGAAATTATATTACCTACTTGTTGTCATTAAAATCTTTACTAATTAAATTTTAATAAAAATTTGTTTTTAAAATATTGCGCTTGCGTTTTTTTAGATAATGTCAATTGATTTTTTTCTTTTATACGCTTTTCCTCAGTGGCTCAGTAGCTCAGTGGTAACGCGCTTGGGAATTGAGTGAAGTGGGTTCCAATCTCGGATCTCATTCATACCTTTAATATTTTCATGTGTGAATCGTTTTGCAACATGATTATTAATTGTCTTACGGTGAAGGAAAATATCCTAAAGAAATCTGTAAGTTTTCGAAAGACATGTGAAGTCCGCCAACCCGCACTTTGCTAGCGTGGTGGACTATGGCCTGATCGCGCTCGTAATGTGTGAAAAAGGGCTGAATACTTTTCCTTTTGAGCAACTAAAAGTTTTATATTTTATTCTATAGTAGTACTGCAAAAGACTACACAAAACTTAGTGAAGTTGAAAATTAAAACCATGATATCCAGCAAGGTAGAGATAGAATATCAAATACATACCTGACTACAACATAGTGGATATTCTATAAAATCTTTTATAAAATTCGATATGCCAATAAAGAAAAAAAAATATAAAATTCGATAGCTGACATTGACTGACAGTTGACGAGATACATGCATACGAGTTTTTCGTTCAAGATAGATTGTTTTTCATTATCGATTTTCCTATAAATGTATCTGCAGTAAATTCTTACGTACTAAATCTTTAATTAAGCTGAATAAATTAAATACATTATCCAAATAAGCGAATCCAATTGATACGTAAGTAAGAAAAATCTTTGAAGATACAGATATTGACTTGTTGTGGTAGGTACTTTGATTAATTTATTATCAGAATTACTAGAATTACAAGAGTTATTGATAAAATGTAAAAATTAACCAGCAATCAAATTGCACTCGATAATGATTAACATACGATTAAATATTTAAAAATCGATTTCTAATAATTGAAATAAAAAATCATAATTTTGTATGTAAATGTTTAAAATAAAGTAAACTAAAACAATAATTAAAGCAAAAGGTTTATTAGAGGCCGTTGTCTGATCAAAATGGCGGGATTAATGCCGCGGTTGCGTTATTACAACATTAATTATAATATTAATTATTAGCTAACTCGTGTCCCGACTCCCGGCCCTAAAGGGACGTGTACTGACACCAAAACAAAATGTGAAACTCTGATGAAGTTATTGAATAATGACGCAATTAAAGTAAAATATTATAATTTATAAGGATGTTAAAAGATAATATGTAATTTTATAATAAAATAAAGCTAAGCTGCAAAATAATAGTAACTTTTAAATGAAATCATGTAATTTTAAACATTTCTAACCGTTTTTAGTCATATTTTTCAGAAAACCGTACCAGAAAATGAACTATTGCAATAAATTAAAGAATAAAACTATGTCAAGAGCCGTTGATATATATCTATATTTAAGCGATATTGAAATAAAATCATATTGGTTTCGATTTATTTTAGCATCTCAAGCAATCGATCAACGGTAATTGGTTTTGCGGACGGTACTTTAAAGTCGCACATAAGCTCGAAGACGCGAGCGACATCTGTCGACGTAATTGAGGGATTACGCAGATAATTGAAACTGTGCGATAGGGACCGTTATATTACAACCACATAAGAGTGAGGGAGAAGGTAAATTCGCTCAACTCCGACGTCAAGCAGAACGGTTAACAACGTGTCTTCTTGTATATTGTATTATCTTACGTTTTATGCCCTATTAATCTTGGTAAAGCAAGCATTTTAAAGCGTTACACAATAAGAGACTCTGTAACAATGCAATAGAATACATTTTTGGGTTATTTGTTAGGATGTATGTTTGTTTTCGGTGCAATAAATAATTGTTGGCGTAAAACTGGAGTGCCGTCGTTCAGTCGGCTGTCAGAACGATCGCTTTG
The DNA here is from genome assembly GCA_947093115.1 of Brenthis daphne. Classification (NCBI taxonomy): domain Eukaryota; kingdom Metazoa; phylum Arthropoda; class Insecta; order Lepidoptera; family Nymphalidae; genus Brenthis; species Brenthis daphne. The sequence goes on from OX352473.1 coordinate 1,701,437, forward strand.
TTTGAGACGTAATAAGGCATCACGAGCACTATAAAGATGCTCCAATAAACAAGTCATAGATAGTTAGTTCCCATCTATGTTTCAAATTAAGTTGTTATTTGGGTGAAATCGCCATATATCTAATTAAATCAACGTTATGAGCAACTGCTGTCTGGTACATGATTACAGGACCAATCATTTGCTTAAGGTATCAATATTGAGATTATAAAATGTAATTTGTAAATAATTGAATGATTAGTCAAAAATATCTCAACTTCACAAATTATCATAAGATTTAAATAATACATTAGTTTTTTTTAGTAAAATTTTGTTTAAAAATGCTAAAATGTAAAAAATGCTATATTTTTGAGTCAGACAAATTTGAATGACACTTTTTCAATGTACAAATTGAAATTTAGTTTAGAGATATAATGGAAGCTTTGTTTAAGGATTATAGATTAAATAATAATACAAACGTGAGAGAAATTACAGCATAAATCTATACATATAATAAAATTATAACTAAGCCGAATCTGTACATTAAATATTATTTGAAAAATCTTATTGAAATAAACATTATTATCGATACAGAGGCTGAATCTATAGTTTTTAGAATTTTTATCTGTCTATCTATCTGTCTGTTACCGCATCACGGAAAAATCACTGGAGGGATTTTGATGAAATTTGGTATGGTGATAGCTGGTTATACGGGTCAACATATAGGATACTTTTTACCACGAGAAAATATCTCATTTCTGAGAAAAAATACAAAAACTGCAATGTAAGAGTATACCAATATGTAAAACCTAAGAACTTGGTTTTTGGTCAACCGAACGCGGGCGGAGCCGCGGGCAATGCTAGTCAATTATAATTACGAGTATAATGGAATTTTAAATTTCAATTGAACATGTTATAGTAATATAATAATTGAGATACAGCTTAAACATAGCTTTCAGATGTTGTCTAAACGTTAGCAATACGTGATATGCTTGAAGATAGTGTACGGTCAATGAGAACGTGTAGAGGCACTACTGTATCTACTGGTAGTGTGTAAAGATGAATAGTAATTGCTTCAGTATTTCTGGTCATTTTCAAAGTACTTTATTTCAATATAAACATATAATTTTAGTCTTACAAAAAATGTTATAGATAGCATTATTTATCGTTTTTTTAGTATTTTATTTTATATGTTATAACCCACTTTTTATTCGTTTGAACTGTAACTACTCACACATCTTTTTTGTAATTTCCCACGAAAATAGTTTAGTAAGTACTAGATAAAATTTAACTTAGGCCTTTAAGCCATCTCTATGCAAAAAATCGTGTAAATCTGCCGATAGGGGATGGTTCTACTTTTGAAGTGGGTGTTAAATAGTCTATATTTACCTATACTTTAGACAGTATTGTGTAGTTCTAACTGCCTCGGTGGTGTAGTGCCTAGCATGTACGGCTGCACACTTGGAGGTCCTGGGTTCGAGTCCCGGGTCGGGCCAAGTTTAGTTATTGAGTCTTTCTGTATAGTAAGTCTCAGTAACAGCCCGGAGTTGGGAAGTTGGCGGTGTTTCACCCCCGTGCCTCGGAGAGCACGTAAAGCCGTCTGTCCTGCGCCTTAACTCTTACCGGTCGTGTCGAGCAGTCGTCCCACTGGAGTATGAGAGTGATAGGAATAGAGAGTGCACGTTGTGTCTGCGCGTACACTTGTGCACTATAATATCTCCTGCGCAGTTGGCTAGTCTCAATGAGATTGGCCGCCGTGGCCGGAATCGGTCAGGAGAACATCATCATTGTGTAGTACATAAGTATTTCCCAATCTTCCCTAAAATACAGATTAAAAATGAATTAGCTCTCATAACATAAATAGCGTGAAGACGAACTTTTTAAATATTTGAAATATTTAAAATTCCCATACATATAAATGAGATTAAGTTCATCCAATATCAAAATTACCATAGAAGTCTAAAACAATTTAACGGTTGATTTAATAAGCGGATTGCTTAGATAGAAACGATACTAAGTCGATTAAAAATCGATTTTATATTGACGCAGGAAGTGTCACTCGGCGACTGACAAAGTTAATTAAAAGTTATGTTTCGTTTCTTGTACAGAATTGTACTCGGATTATTGGAACACGATTAAGTGTTTGAACGCAAACACTTCAGTTATGTATAATTACTATTTATTGAACTTGTACTATGCCCTGGATTCACCAGGTTTTTTTAATAAGGCACCTAAATAATTATATGCAATATAACAAATTAAAAAATTTACTCCTTTTTATATATTTTGATGTTGAATACCATTTTTTTTTCTTAGGATATATTTTTCATAATGTTGGAATGGACAGTCAAAATGATGATGGTATTATATGAGCGATGACAAATAAATAAAAATAACTGATAATGAATAAGTAAAAATAGTAAGATAATCTATAAATGTTGCAATGTTTGATCTGTAAAAAGAAATATGAATGATAAAACTATTATTCAATAATTATATATATATATATACGATATATATATATATATATATATATATATATATATATCTATAATTCTAATTTAATCTTCATTCAATTGTCATCATTCACGTTCACCAGCAAAAGTAATGGAAGTTGACCACAGATAAATTATAATATATATTTTGATAAGTAAATAATATATAATATGAAAATGGCACAAAATCATAGAGCCACATAATCATTCAATTTCATTCATTCCGTTCGCGCGAGGGCGGGAAGGCGACGCCATAAAAATGCAAATGGCCGTGTCGACGAGGGATGCTTGTATCAATCACGCAGCTCTCCGCCTTATTATTGCGGGATTTGCTCCGGGATTCCCCGTTTATTGTTTTCGACTGGCATCGTCTCCGACTTATACGGATTTGGATTTTTTAGACAACTTTCCTGATATAAATGGTGATACATTACACGAGGTGAGGTAAATATAAGTTATATTTTGCTTATTGTTGGTGAAAAAATATCTATCTATTTCTTACTTTAGTGAATTATTTTTTCAATTTATTCGTCTATTAGGTTTCTGCATACATATTCGGTGTATTACAATACATTTATTATCATTTTATAATATTATTTATTATTTGAGAAAACTTAAGTACCTACAAAAATACCTAATTATGTTAGAAGACGAATTAAACAAGATTTAGTACCATATTTTTGACAAAATCCTGATTCTTCATAAGTGTTTATTACTTCATAAATACGACTTTAAAGTACATTTATGTTTAGATCATAATATCTCCAACCTCTCAAATTACATTACAAAAACAACTCACGATTATCCAGAACAAACATATCGATATTACTAAGCAATATTACTTACACTTAAAAGTTAATCGATCAACAATAAAATACCGATTAGTATAACATATTTTGCAATCTGTGTCCATCTGTCACACGACAAATAGACCGTCGTAGGGCACCATTGTGATGGTAATGCGACCACAGTTGTTGTTAACAATGCGCCGTGGCCGCATCCGACACGCCTACGCACATGCGATTTTTTATTAATACTTGTATGTCGGATACCGATTTACAAATATAAGTTACGAGTAAATGGATCATGTGGGTTTATTTGTTGGTTTTATAATTATACTAGGTTTTGCTTTTGGATTCAACGTGTTAATCCTGGGTTTGAGCTATGTATTCAAAAATTTGATTTAAATCCATTGAGTCATTGCAACATGAAGTAACAAACAAACACACAAACTTTCTCATTTATAGTAATATTAGTGATTACTATTGTTTGATTTTAAAATTTAATCCTACTAATACGATAAAGAAATGCATGCCAAAGATGTGTGCATATTTGTTTCTTAAGTACGTGTATAGTTTAAATAAATCTTTTCGATTTCTTTCGTGGATTTATTTTGATTTTTGATTCCTGACGTTGCGAATGCTTTACAGCAATCACAGTCATACAAGAGACTGAGGTTTTAGACGTCTCAAATCGTCTTGTATACTTGTTACAGATAGTGCCTTGCCACAATTTTAAAAAATTATTGCTGTACAGCATTCGAAATTTCGAGAACCAAAAATCATAATAAATCCGCGAAAAAATTCGAAAAGATAATTTTTATTGAAATGTCAAATATTCGCGTAAATCTAAGAAAGTATTGCATTTAAAATGATAAGCTGTTTTCGATGAAATTTATCACACAGATAGACCATGTTATGGAACAATATATAAAATATTTTTATTTCTATTTTTCTTTACAACTTATTTCATTATTTGTTTTCTCTTAAAAAAATACATATGAAAAATACTTTATTGAGTATTGTAATATATTCATTTAAATTTAAACGTACATATGTTATACATTATGAATTTAAATACCATTTTTTGAACCTTACTTTAAAAATAACCTTTGCTATAGTAAGTCATTATAATATCTCAAATCTGAAGGACAGCTTGTGTTTTATAAAAAGACAGATTAATGGTAAAATTATCTTTGTATGTAATTACAAAATAAATGATGTTCAGTACATGATAATTTATCAGATCAATTTAAAGGCTACTTCACACTTAACATTTATACACTTATAGTTTACTAACTTTTACCTATGGTTCTTGCGTTATACGTAAAAAAAAGATTTTTTTTCATATTTTTAGTCATAACACTTAGATTTACGCGAATATATATAATACTAGCATTGCCCGTGACTCCGCCCGCATTCAGATGACTTTTCTATTTTTTCTCAGAAATGAGACATTTTCCCGCGGTAAAAAGTATCTTATATGTTGACCTGGATAACCAGCTATCACTATACTAAATTTCATCAAAATCTGTCCAGTAGTTTTCTCGGGATGCGGTAACAGACAGACAGACAGACAGACAAAAATTCTAAAATCTATAGAGTCGGCGTCTGTATCGATAATAAAGTCTATTTCAACAAGATTTTCCGAAAAATATTTAATGTACAGATTCGGCTTGGTTACAATTTTATTATATTGGTATAGATAAACCTATCTTTTCGGATTCGGAGCTTTCGGAGACTCTCAATCTCTCGTTTCCATGATTGCTATACAGCATTAGAAACGTCGGGAACCAAAAATCAAAAAAAAAAACCGCAGAAAAATCTAAAAAGATAGCTTTATGTACATATAGTTTTAGACTTGTTAATGTTAAGTAAATATCAACTAGTTTGACAAAGACAGTTTAATTTAAATTACACTTGTATGTGTGTATGTTTGTTACTACTTCACGCTGAAATAACTCAACAAATTTGAATGAAATTTAGCACAAGTATAGACTATAAATTGAACTAACAAAAACCTATTTTTATTAAGAAAATTTGTCAAAACTTAGCACAACACAAATAAAAGACGTTGTTTTAATATGAAGGCACAAATACAGCTAAAGATGCACCCGACCGAAGCAAGGGCAACTCACTAGGCATTTTAAATACTCATAGGTATTGCTTAGTATATTCCGCCTACATATTGCAGCAGTAGTAATATGTTAGAGTTCGCTCCGCCTCCACGCCCACCGACACTGTATAATGTGACTGTAGACACAAAAGGTATATCAAATATACTGTCGTCGAAAAGATTAGATGATAGAATAATTCTCGCTTAAATAAAATAAATAAATATATATATATATATATATATATATATATATATATATATATATATATGTTATTTAATTAAATTAATTATTTTTCTTATGATATTTTAAATATATCTACAATTCGTGTGTGTGTGTGTGTATATAATATATATATATATATATATATATATATATATATATATATATATATATATAATAGTAAATCAACGAATTATTTTATTTTCTTCAAATATATCTTCATCTATTGAATGATATCAAAATTTACCTCCTGCTGAACATTCTTATAATGAATTACCTATTTTAAGTAATTTCTAATATGGCAGATTATATGTAATGGATTTAAACCCCATTTATAAAGGTTTATATAAGTATATATACAATAGATTTCTTAAACTTCTATTAAAAAAAACTGTTTTCTGTATCCTTGCAATCCTGAATTTCATTTACTACAACAAATTGAATGAAACAACATTCCTAGACACTTATAAGTTGTTAAAGTTAAGTTAAAACTCGAAACTAATGAAATATCCACCTTACTCTACTAAAACATAATCGTCATCAGTCTGAGCTCGCTCTAACAGAGTAATTACCAAACGCTCCTTTAACAAATTAAGGCGCTACTGATTTATTTCTTCCATTCACTATTCGATCATCATCACTGGAAAACACATGCACGATTCACTCATACATTCGATTAATGACCGCCCATTATCGTTCGCTCTCCGCTGTCATCGGCACAATCGATTGATTGCTCTACATTCGTATAGAAAATACTGCCTTGCGACTCTACGATAGAGTTGAATTCACTTCAAAACACTGTTTATTACACAGGGTGCATGAATCTGTCGGATAGATTTAGGCGTGAATTTAGGCATGTCAGTTAGTATTATGTGAATGACGTCGAATCTATTGGTTCGGATGATTGAGATTGGTTCTGCTAATGAGTTCGCCTGTGAAAACGTTTGTGACTCCATCTCGTAGAGATCTCTGCTGTTCGTTTTGTTTTTTTTTTTTATTTATATAATAGTTTCTAAAGCGAGGTAATGTTGTGGCTTAAAACATTAAACAATAGATTTTTTTAAAGTTAATATAACAATAATTGATGTTCTCCCGACCGATTCCGGCCTCGACGGCCAATCTCATTGAGACTAGCCAACTGCGCAGGAGATATTATAGTGCACAAGTGTACGCGCAGACACAACGTGCACTCTCTACTCCTGTCACTCTCATACTCCGGTGGGACGACCACTCGACACGACCGGTGAGAGTTAAGGCGCAGGACCGACTTCTTTACGTGCTCTCCGAGGCACGGGGGTGAAACACCGCCAACTTCCCAACTCCGGGCTTTTACTGAGGCTTACTATACAGAAAGACTCAATAACTAAACTTGGCCCGACCCGGGACTCGAATCCAGGACCTCCGGGTGTACAGCCGTATATGCTAGCCACTACACCACTGAGGCACTATAACAATAATTATAAAATAATGAATTATAATAAAATGTCACAGCACACTTTAATCTAGTTATCTATAGTGTTGCTACTATGCAATTTTTTTATAAAAAAAATTGTAAATTAATAAAAAAAACATCTAAAATTGAACCAGCTGTATACAAACTTTCAAAACAAGTTAACAGAGCGATCGATCAAAGTGTCTAAAGCGCATAGCAAATCGTATAACTATTAAGATTCAAAATTAAAAAGCGTCATCAGACCGTTACGTTTACGCATTCATAAAGTATTTAGTGGCAACACATCAGACAGCATAGTAACTATCCATCAGTATAATTTAATATGCGCCCCTCTATCGACGATCTACACGAGTTTAAAGTATCGTTTATCTAATCTTAGTAGGGGTCGTTTAAAATATTACTATAAGTCATTGTTTAGATGCTTTAAGTTTATATTTTGAGCTTTAACTCGTAACCCTGGTAAGCTTATCTGTTATCTATACATATAATAAAATTGTAACTAAGCCGAATCTGTAGATTAAATATTTTTTGGAAAATCTTATTGCAATAGACATTATTAACGATGCGGAGACCGAATCTATAGTTTTTAAATTTTTTGTCTGTCTGTCTGTCTGTTACGGAATCACGGAAAAACCACGAGAGGGATTTTAATAAAATTTGGTATGAAGGTAGCTGGTTATCCGGGTCAACATATAGGATATTTTTTACCGCGTAAAAATATCTCATTTCTGAGAAAAAATAAAAAAACTGCAATGTAAGAGTATACTAATATGTACAACCTAAGAATTTGGTTTTTGGTCATCTGAACGCGGGCGGAGCCGCTGGCAATACTAGTTAGAGATATAAAATTACATTTTTTATCAATCTCATGGATATAAAGAATATATATTTGAATAAATATTTTTATCACAACTTGTACTTAATAATAATTATTAAATTTTAACATATTTAACAATCGATTTTAGCGTATTTTCAACCGACTTCAAAAAGGAGGAGGTTCTCAATTCGACTGTTTTTTTTTTTATGTTTGTTACCCTAGAACTTCGTCATTTATTAACCGATTTGGACAATTTTTTTTTTGTTTGAAAGGGTATACTTCCAGATTGGTCCCATTTAAATTTCACAAAAAAATACAGCCCCTAAGGGTGGAAAAATAGCTAATAATGAATTTAACCTACTTCTAATTGTCATATTGACTTGAAACTTTGCAAGTGTTTCAATTTCCGTTGATAGTACAGAGGTTCGGTATTGTTGACCTGATCTGATGGTAAGGCCAGAAGGCGGATAGGTGGAACTCTTCAACGATAAATAGTAGATACTTCGAGTTTGGGCTTATTTTGTTTGGTTTGACAAGCCTAACACTTTAGAATTCTTACTTTGCTACTACTGTCTACACTAAAAAGGGAAAAATAAAAACTTTTTAACACAAAAATAAAAACCGACTTCAAACAAAAGCACTAAAAAGTAAAAAATAACTGATTGGTAGTTTTCATTTACTATACATACCTAATCAAATATTTTCGAAGTCGGTGTGCTTTGCTTTGTATGGGCTGGCACCGATTTCGAAAATATTTGATTAGGTATGTATTTAATAGGTAGGCTTTAATTACTTAGCCAAAGCACACCGACTTCGAAAATATTTGATTAGGTATGAATAGTAAATGAAAACTACCAATCAGTTATTTTTTACTTTTTAGTGCTTTTGTTTGAAGTCGGTTTTTATTTTTTTGTTAAAAAGTTTTTTGTAAAATTACTACACACGTGTCGTGTATTTTTTGAAATATTTTTTTTTATAATACTTTCTTAGATTTACACGAATGTTTGTCATATAAAATAAAACTATATTTTCGGATTTTTTCTCGGATCTATTTTAAGTTTTGATTTCCGACGTTTCGATTGCTTTACAGCAATCATTGTCACGGGATAGATTTCTGTCCTGATCCGATCCTAATCTGGAAGGATAGTTATATTTAAAATAATTTTTTTTTCATAGAAAACACAAAAAATATGCAACCAAATACAAAACCATCAACTTTGTTTGAAAACCCAAACATGCTATAAACCAAAACAATACAACTTACCTATACCAATAATAATAATAATTTACCAAACAAATCTCATACAGAACAAACCTATACCAACATAACGAAGCATCTAGCAGTAAACAGCGTGTTTCATGTATACATCCGTCGTAGGTCCTTAAAACTTTACAACCGACTGATTTAGTACAGTCCATATTAGAGCCTCGCGAGCTCAAAATGCAAATCGTCGTACATTGCTATCTATCCTTTTATTACAGCAGTAAATTCGAACAAAATTAGTTGCGGGCCAGCCTTCTATGTTCCCACGCAATGCACTCGCTAGCATTTATGGTCTCAGAATAATAGAATGATCTCGAAGCATGCTGTTTATGACGGTTGAAGTTGATGAGATTTGTATATCAATCATGGGATTTAAGTTATGAATTCTATTTTTAATGTTGATAAGTTATGGGGAAATTCTTTGACTCTTAAAGTGGATTTGGTTGTGAAGTGGTTTGTTTATTTTATATGGAACAAGCAAAAATAGAAATATCGAAACAGATATGGACGCGAATGTTTGTTAAGGTTTAATTAGGTTATATTTAAAATGTCTTCAAGAATGTGACTTCTTACAAAAATACTAGTTACTTGATAAGATATAACAATTAATAAATAAATATGTCAGGACATTAACACACAACACCATCTACTTCCATGGTAAGCTACGAGGCTTGTGTTATGGATACCAGATAATTGATACACTACACATATATAACTTTAAATACATATATATTATAAATATTAACACCCATGACTGGACAAACATTCGTGCTCATCACACAAATGAATGCTCCCAGCGGGACTCGAACCCGCGACCGCTGGCACAGCGAGTAGGGTCGCTACCAACTGAGCCAAACATGTCGTCAATTAGTAAGCCTCTATTTATAAATTTATCCATTCTGGCTGATAAGTACGCATGCTTCACTATCATAACTATCACGAACATATTAAAAGTTATAAAAATGACAGTAAAACTATTTAAAACTAGCGACTGACTCTCGCTTCGCTCTGGCTCGTCCCTAGGTTGATTCCGCATACATAATTTCATCCCCATTTTCAACCTCTTAAGGGATGATTTCCGGGATAAAAAGTCCTATGTCCTTCCCAGAGTCTCAAACTATCTTTTTACCAAATTTCATGTAAATCGGTTCAGTAGATCCAGAGATTACCCATTACAACGTCACAAACTCAAACTCACGATTCACAAACTTTACCTCTTTATTATATTAGTATAGATTAGTAAACAATGATGTTGAAAGGTATTAGCTTATTGTGGTATTAGTCTGTTCACTGACTTTATGCCTAATTTGAATGCGATCGATTCAAATTGGATATCTTGTATATATAAAACAAAGTCGGGTTAGGAGTTACATCATTTACAACTCAAGAACGGCTGGACCGATTTTTATGATCTTTGATCGAATAGCAGAATAACTTTTAGAACATCGGAAAAATTAATTTATAAAAAACAACATTTACATGGCTATTGCTGGTTAATAACTATTTATATCCATTTAAAATGTTCATATATCCTGGGACGCTCCCGAGCAAAGCGAGTTTAGTCGCTAGTAGTAATATATAGTCCAAGATAAACTCGTGTATGATTTACAACTGAGTCAAAAGACAATGTTGAGATGTCTAAAATCTTAGTCTCTCCCGTGACCATGATTGCTGTAAAGCATTCGAAACGTCAGGAACCAAAAATCAAAATAAATCCGCGAAATAATCCGCAAAAATAATTTTATCTAACATGACCCAAAAGATATACTTTTGTAATAATTGTAAAACACGCCATACACTATTACAAAGAGAGAAATTAAAAAGACCGAAGTTTAATAATAATTTGTTTGTATGTAGGGAATATTGAACAGACTCTAAGGATTCCTATAATATTGAGCTGGATTATGTTAGATCTATACAGACTACTGTATCGCATATCAGTGCGAAGGAATAACAACAAACATACAAATTTTCGCATTTCATTTTTAGTTCAGTAAATTAAATATTCCAGTATCAATAAAATTTAATCAGCTTCACTAACTTACTTTTTTAACACATGACCAAGCGTGCGTTACCAACATGTCTGATTTATTGACATATTTTAATTAATTCGTTTAAACAATATAGGGCAAACACAACAAAATAAGTTTATAATTAATTGCATTAAGCTGCACGATGCACCGGCTGCAACACATGTGTAAACACGCGACCGGCCCTCCGCCCTCCGCCCTCAGCTTTCCGCCCTTCGTAATCTGCCCTTCATTAATTCTATCGAATACCAAATGAGGTATGACATCATAGGGGAAATAAAAGTATCGCATATCATTACGACTCTACCAACTCTATCACCACGATGTAGAGCCTAGTATGGACTGACTCTACATTGTGAGGGTAAACATTTGTGGATTGCCTTTTGAGCTCAATTTGCAGCTAAGAGGTATTTAGCACAAAGGATTATGGATAACGCTTTGTTGGTTCCAATGTGTAGTTACAGCATTTAGTTAATTGTTACAAATTATACCTTTTATATTCAAGGTTTTGTTGATTTTGAACTTATTTATATAAGTTTGGATATAGAATAAATTTTTGGCACATCTAGTGCATCAGCGGAATATCTAGATGACAGTGTTACCAACACGATCTAAGTCTAACACGGTATAGCTCCGTAATGTTCTATTAAGACACAATATGAAATAATTATACTGAGTTGCTACCAATTTTCTTTTTTTCTACATTACTATATTAGTTCAGCGAGTTATTTCTGTATGTGTATATAAAAACTGAACTCAATAAAAAATATAACAACTTATAAAACTTTGAACCAATTTTCTATTAAAGTTTACAATATAAAAAATCTAATCTATCTAATATTTAATATTTGTACCTTGAAATTTTAAATTTTAGAAAAGCAGTTAATAATATATTGAAGATATTATTAATTCATCACCTGGAGTCACGTAATACGGTAGCTTTATAGTAATTGATGTGCATACATTAATAAATTAAATACGCGACGAATTGAGAATGCCTTACAGTTTAGTCAGCTTTTGAATAAGCTTTTTCTTATATTATATTCACACCTGCTCTATAAGCATTTAACTACTGTAGAGTTAATTTTGAAAGTATAACCAATGAGTTTTAATACAATAATTATGAATTAATATTCATTTTCATAATATGTCTCTACCTTTGGTATATATAGAGAATGAAAAATCTTCTAATCTACTACTTACACATTTCTTTTATTATATACTTATTTTTATATCTTTCTTCTATGTAGATACATACATAGTAAAACTCAACAATAACACAGTCTGATGTAACAGATATCCCAGTTGAACCGCGTGCATCGATACATTAATATAGTTACTCTCGGTTCACTGCTTGCGCTACATTGTCGCATTTGGCGATAAATATTGTATTGAAATATATTACTTTAATGCCATTTATGTTATTGTTAATCCAACCAGCATATTAGGACACCGATTTACAAATTTTAAGTTTTCAGATTTAATTTCTAATAGTTAATATTTGATATTTATCATTCTTGTCTAGGTATAAAACAAATTGAGCAGTTCTCAACACACAATTTCCTAAAAAGGCTCTATTTGCCAAAGCATTATTATCTTTTTAAGTAAAAATCATATTTGACAATATAAAACTTGGAAAAATTATATGGTTGAATAAAAGTCAAGAGTGGAGCAACAAAGTACTGTCACTAATTTAGTATTGTAGAGACCCCTAAATGGAGCGTTTCACTTAGTGTAACGCGATTCGCCCCTTGGAATTAAAAGCTAAATACGCACGATGACGCGACTCTCGCGGGGAACCCTCTCGTATTATTTATTGTACTTTTACGCATGCAAGTAAGTAATGATTTTTGTGACTAAATTGACAGTTCATATTTGTATGATATGCTATTGAAACTTTTAATTTATTTTAGCTATTTTAATTATCTGCTATAAAAACGATATTTTTTTAAGTTAATATGCTTATTTACAGAAAAAATTCTGACAGTTATAATCTTGATACAACATTTTTAAATTATATCTAGAAATCAGTAGAATATACTGGTTGGGCTCTGATGCAGATATAAAATATATAGAGTGCTTTTAGTATGTGTTATTGATATTAACTGTGAATCAGTAAAAAATATAAAATATATACTATTTTATATTTTTAATTTATAAAATAAACCTAATTTACTTTGAAATTGAAAAGTTTATTTCAATTGTTATATATTAAGCGATTTTCGTAGCATCATAAAATCACAACACCAAATATCCAAAAATATTTTATATTCTGATAAAACGAAAATAGAATTTAAACGATGAACAAAACAACACGGCCGGCGACGTTTCAATAAGCATCCCTTATTGTATCAAACGTGCGTGACCGCAGCGCGGGTCGACTCTACCCTTGTTACACCACTCCATTATGAACGAGTGGAAATCCTGGACACGACCAATGCTCTTTTGACTGAGACTGAGTTTAAATTTTAAAACCAAACCAGCAATGTATTGTCCATTTCAAAATATTTTCGACTCTCAATTGTGTTTACCGTTCATAATAATCCCTAATATAGAGCATTAGCTCTATTACATTAGTCCTCGGCGTTTAGCGATCCGAGGGGTCGGCTAATTAGTTTAAAATCAAATGATATTTTTTCGCCCCTTTTTATTATTCAATTTAAATATATTACGTATAATTTTGTTTTTGTTTATTTTCTACAATAACTTTATGAAGCTTTTTTTTTAATTAAGTCAGAAATATGTATCTTGAAACAGTTATGACCTTTTTAGACCAAAGGTCAAAAGGACATATATGCTACACATTTTAAGGTAATATATACTAAAAAACCTTATATAGTTTAATCTCTACTTCACAAGTAAATAAACAAAGTCAAATTTGATATGAAAAGTTTCGTTGACACGACAAACTCGCACAACACGATATTTGTGTAAATCAAAAGCGAATATTCTTAAAAGTTCTGGTCGATAAGAAACAAACTGCACAGCGATACGTCCACATGTTATACTTAATCCCCTGTAACAGAGAATCGTTTGATAGCGCCGACTAAGTGATTGACTTTTCAATCTCTATAATCCGATTATGGACACGGACGACTCTACCGATTTCATATGATACGATTTTCACCCCTATTTAAATTGCATTTGATACATAATAGCCTGTACATATATCCCATATGGCGTGTCAGATATTTAGTGAGCCGTAGGGTGAAGGCCGTATAGGTGTTACCCCATTAGAGTGGCCGTTAGTTAATCTTCAAACTTTATCGCATACAGTGTTTGACTATTGTTTAAATTAATTGTTTCCAACAATGAAGGGATTACATATTAATATAATTGGCTTGTATCTATTAGATTTGTTTGTTATGAAAATGTTTAATCTAGAAGACGTTAGATAGCTTGCAACACTTTAAAGGCTTATTTAATAAGTTTTCTACGTTTTCTTAAAGTAGACCAACATCTATACATACGAGCATGATAAAATTGTAACTAAGCTGAATCTGTACATTAAATATTTTTTGGAAAATCTTATTGAAATAGATATTATTATCGATACAGAGGCCGAATCTATAGTTTTTAGAATTTTTGTCTGTCTGTTTGTCTGTTACCGCATCACGGAAAAACCACTGGAGGGATTTTCATGAAATTCGGTATGGTGATAGCTGGTTATCTGGGTCAACATATAAAATACTCTTTACCCCGGGAAAATATCTCATTTCTGAGAAAAATACAAAAACTACATTGTAAGAGTATACTAATATGTAAAACCTAAGAATTTGGTTTTTGGTAATCTGAACGCGGGCATAGCCGCGGGCAATGCTAGTTTGTTATATAAGTATGTAAAAATGATGCAAATTATATAAGCTATTATTACACTTATCTTTTCTTCGCAACCATAATACCAAAAAAAATTCTTTCAAAACCAATATGTGACGATATTTCGAACCATTTCGTGCACGTCGGTTGTGCGATAACTTGTGTTGATAGCGTGTAGCTTACAATTTTACTTCGTAGGAAAAATCTTACGTAACTTTAATTATGAAATAAAAGCTTTTCATTTAAGGTTACCTTAACTTGTGATTCAGTCATGCCCAAAGCGTATGCAAGCTTAGCTCTCTCTGGACCAGCGAGGTACTTGGTCTGCTCGAAGGTTTTCTCTAGCGCGAATATCTGCTGTCCGCTGAAGGTTGGTCTCGTGTGTTTCTTCTTGCCGTCCTTATCCATACCACCAGCTTGTGCGGCACATGCACTGAGAGCGCCGTTGCTCACTGGAACAAAATTATTTATATCAAACTACTACCACTACCATAAATGTAAAAGTTTATTAGTTTGTATATATGTGTGTTTGTCACTCTTTAACGCTGAAACGAGTGGAGGGATTTGGATGAAATTTTGGTATAGAAATATCTATTTGATTTAGGATCCTGGTATGTATGTACGGCTGCACACCCGGAGGTCCTGGGTTCGAGTCCCGGGTCGGGGTAAGTTTAGTTTTTGAGTCTTTCTGTAAAGTAAGCCTCAGTAACAGCCCGGAGTTGGGAAGTTGGCGATGTTTCACCCCCGTGCCCCGGAGAGCACGTAAAGCCGTCGGTCCTGCGCCTTAACTCTCACCGGTCGTGTCGAGCAGTCGTCCCACCGGAGTATGAGAGTGACAGGAATAGAGAGTGCACTTGTGTCTGCGCGTACACTTGTGCACTATAATATCACCAGTAACTACACCAACTGGCTAGTCTCAATGAGATTGGCCGCCGTGGCCGGAATCGGTCAGGAGAACATCATCATCATCATGTATATACATATAAGCCACTGACTGTTTAGTTATAAAATTTTCTAAAACATTACGTAAGAGAAGGCGAACGAATATGTGATCACTAAAATTTTCCCTATATTTTTTTTTGTATTAGAAACAAAATTTTCATACATTCCTGTCACTTGACAGGGGATTGTAACATAGATTCGAAAAAAAACTAAGTTAATTAATCGAAATAATAATTTTAGTTTAACATTAATTACCTAAAAGCAATCATAGTAATCCTAAAAAATCGATTTATTTACTATCACATACTCGTTTTATTTAAACCTAATAATCATCGATTAAATTACACGTCAACGAATGACCGTTAATTTATTGTAGCATAATTGCACGTATTTGCTCTCGATCACGCCACTGCGCTAATTACCGGCGTGACGGGATGGTTTCACGTTATTTATAACGTACTCCATATCAAATTGACGTATAGGCGGGGAGACAGCTGTTGAAATGGCACTGTTCATGTTTGTTTTTTCTTTGGATTATATTTATTTTTTTTTAAAACTTTATTAAGTCGATATTATAGGAAAGTAGCGTTTAAGCTAACCTATAACTTACAACATTTTTACAGTTCGTGTATAACTTGGTCAAGAATAAAATACAATAAATATGTGTAGGATTTAAATTAGCGTGAAATGGAGCGTGTAGCAAAAACAATGGTAACTGGTTGTTTTTTGAATGGTAATGGCGTCTAGAGAATATGGCGGATACGTTCGTTGTAATCGGTGCAGTGTAAAAAATTTAAATTAAATTCCTTATAAATAAATTAAGCCTATTATTTCCATCCCATATATGCAAGAATATTTTCATATCAATATCAATAACTAACTGAATATTATGAGAAAGAGATCTAGATTCTGGATTTATTTCGCATATTTCGATCCAATTGATATTAAAACTATCTATAAAATACCACTTGATGAGTTTTTCAAACAAACGTGATTTACCCAGCCGTCTCTCAAACTACACTTACAAACCTACAGCAAAATGATCATGTAAGCCTTGTAATGTATTACCACGAGCAAATGATCGTTAATTGTGGAACCAGCACATTTATTTCCCATTCCAATTTCCGGTTTATTACGAATTTGGCCGGTTCACATTGTTTTCCAAAATAACCATATCCCATCAACACAACAACCAAGCTACCATAATTTCTTCTGATAATTTCTTCTGTTTTTTACACTATAAAGTAAATTCTACTCTTCTTAAAAGCCATGATTACAAATGGATCACGGATCCTACATCACGAATCGATGAAATTGTTACCATAGAGTTTTATGGGTAGGAGAGTTGCACGTTGTTCCGTGATACCTAAGCGATACTTTCTTATAATAATTTCTAAGATTTTGGCAAATATTTGATATTTTAAATCGAACTATCCGGATTTCGGAAGTTGTTGTAGTTTTATTTCTCGTTCCAACTTTTCGAATGCTTTGCAGCAAACATGGTTGGGAGAAACAAGGTTATTGACGTCTCAAAAGCCATACTTATTACAATGCTGTATTAATTTTAATTTAATATTAATTCTTTGCTTAGTGCTTAATATAATATTGCAAAAGGTTACCAAGGGTCACTGATGAAATATTTCAAACCTGAAGATATATAGAATACTAGCGACTCACCCTCGCTCCCCTCGTGTTCGTCCCTAGGAACGTTTTAACGATTAGTATAGATTTATTAGAAATACGATATATTGCCGCAGTAAAAAGTATCCTATATATTAACCCGGATAACCAGCTATCATCATACCAAATTTCATCAAAATATGTCCAGTGGTGTTCTCGTGATGCGTTCCCAGACAGACAGTAAAACAAAAATTCTAAAAACTATAGATTCGGTCTTTGTATCGATAATAATAACTATTTCAATCAGATTTTCCAAAATATATTTAATCCTACAGATTCGACTCACAATTCCATTATATGTATAGATATTATGAAAGAAATTTCTTACAATTAATATACAAAAACAACACATTACCTATACATGATCATATTATTTCATGAACAATTATAATAAATGACGAAAACAAAGGCATTTGTATGCATAGTTATTCGATCCCTCAACGGTGTCGACGTTTTTATCCATTATTTCCATTTCATTTTCCTCCGACCGCACCCTCCGGCCTGGGGGAGTTCCGGCCGCTTCATCAAAACATTTGTACCCGATGAAAAATATAACAATTCTATGGTGATATGCTTTTTGTTTGCCCTCCAGGCTCCGGCTTTATTGTCCTTTTATACGTTCCGATGACTGTTTGTCGCAATATTAGAATCAAAAGATAAAATGCTGCTGGAATATTAATTAACTTTTATATATCTTTATTATTATTATCATTAAATATAGATATGAGTTTGGAATGAAATATTCAGGTCTGGACGTTTTCATAGCTACGTAACTAACAGTAACAAAAACGATATGAATAACTAAAAAGTTTAGACAAGTAAGTGCAATAAAGAAATTATTGTTGTTTTTAGAGGAAGAACATTTATTGTTATTGCATTAAATATTTAGCAATATTATTTTTTCGTATTGGCATATATAGATAGGTACTGGTACATATGACCCCTGCCAACGAGAGTCAATATATCGATTTACATACGTATACATGTATATGCAGATACTTTTCTTAATAACTAACAAATTTTAACATTACACACATTTTTAACCGACTTCCAAAAAGAAGGAGGTCTTAAATTTCATTTTTTTTAATGTATGTTCACCGATTACTCGAAGACGCCAAAACCGATTTGGATTTTTTTTTGTTTCAAAGGGTATACTTCCAGGAAGTCCCATGTAAATTTTATCGAAATCGGTCGAGCGTTTTAAAAAAAATCAACAATGAATATTTTTTTAAATAAATTGTTTAATCGAATATGTTATTAAAAAAACTTTTTTCTTACAAATTACCTGCTTATTACGTCTACACAAAAAATGGGAAAATAAAAACTTTTTAACAAAAAATAAAAACCGACTTCCAGGCACTAAAATGTAAAAAATAACTACTAAGTTACTATAAAGATTAAAAAAAAAGTTCCTTGACTCTTGAATAACCTATTTATAAAAAAAATCATAAAAGTCAAATGACAATTTGAGACTTCTTTTTTTTTAAATCGGTCAAACATACAATTGATAATAGCTAACATTTTTCCGCGCATAAATCTGTTACTTTTCCGACCTCTTCACCGACCTCATAAAGATAAATATTAATTTCATTCAAGACAGGGTTAATCGGATGCTGCATTAATATTAATGTAACTTTGCGCAGAGGTAGTTTGTTTATGCGGAATGTACTACAAATGTACGGACAGACGGTCTGTATTGCCGTCTTATGAGTTATGGACGACGATGTATATGCTTTATGTGATAACTGAATTGCTTTGCTCTACTCGTTCCATTTCCTGACTTTACTTTTATTTTGAAAGTACAATATATAAGCTAATTAAGTAAAATTTTAACAATAACATTATCTATACTATATTGTACTATACACTATAATATTATAAAGAGGTAAAGTTTGTGAGTTTGTGACGTTGTAGGGGGTAATCTCTGGATCTACTGAACCGATTTAGATGAAATTTGGTAAGAAGATAGTTTGAGACCTTGGGAAGGATATAGAATACTCTTTATTCTGGAAATCATCCCTTAAGGGGGTGTAAAATTGAGATGAAAGTTTGTATGGGAAATCAAGCTAGGGACGAACCCGAGCGAAGCAAAGGTGAGTCGCTAGTAAGTTATAAGTTTTACATGGTTTTTATGAAATGTTTGATTGAAGGTAATTCAATAGAATCTATTAGGATCTTTTTATTTTTTAAAGTCTTTCAGAAACCAAATCTAGTATCTAATCAAAGAACAAACTAAGTCTCATTTAGCTCACTTAGAGATCTAAATGTATAGGTACAAGTGGTATAGTATTATATGATCTGTATTATAGGTTAAACACTACAGTCTACATACTCATATTCTAAAATAGACATTGTGTTTATATACATATATGTATGATGTTCTCCTAGCCGATTCCGGCTACGGCGGCCAATCTCATTGAGACTAGCTAACTGCGCAGGAGATATTATAGTGCAGCGCGTGTACGCGCAGACACAACGTGCACTCTCTATTCCTGTCACTCTCATACTCCGGTGGGACGACCACTCGACACGACCGGTGAGAGTTAAGGCGCAGGACCGACGGCTTTACGTGCTCTCCGAGGCACGGGGGTGAAACACCGCCAACTTCCCAACTTCGGGCTGTTACTGAGACTTACTATACAGAAAGAATCAGTAACTAAACTTGGCCCGACCCGGGACTCGAACCCAGGACCTCCGGGTGTGCAGCCGTACATGCTAGCCACTACACCACCGAGGCAGTTATATAGTATATGTATATAGATAGAATTACATAGAACATTTAATAGACTAAATAGTAGAAGTCGCAAATGAATAAATTAATATTTGTAGCAAATAGGTATAGGTATCCCATGTAAAGACCACAATAACAACAAAAACCATTTTCCGCCAACGAGTGAGAGAGCTACTCTCTTCTTTAAATTTAGCATCCTTACTTAAATTCTATAAATGAAAAAAAAACTTATTAAAAATAATTGAACAGGGGTTTTCATTTACTATATAGATTCCTAGATCAGAATATATTCGAAGTTGGTGCCAGCCGATGCAAAGCAACGCAAATCTGTTTGTTTTAGTTAAAATATACATCAATTTGAAATTTATATATATATATATATATATATATATATATATATATTTATATATATATATATATTTATATATATATATATATAAATTTCAAATTGATGTATATTTTAACTAAGATTAAAGTTCATACCATATCATATTTACCTATCAGATATTCATATCTTAAAGCACTGTAAACTAGCGCCCACTATACAAAATATACAAATAATAAAAATAAAAGCTCCTTCTTTTTTGGAAGTCGATTAAAAAAGCCCCACACAGGAATCAAATTCGTAATCATCGGCACAGTATTGCCATACTAATGACAGTTGGTCATTGATTTGTATAAGCAGGTATTATTATAATTTTTAATTTTAAATTAACATTTTAAAAACCTCTTACGCAAATTAATTGTGATTTAACGATTCCACTGGCACGCGTGAAGCACTTAATCGAGTAATCATACGCCAAAATGTCTTACATCATTATGGAAAAGAGCTGATACTCTTACACTGCTGAATCGATATTAACCAAACATAGCTAAGAACTACCACAAGGAAACTGGCTTTAAAATGGAAAAAACCGCATCGAAATCGGTCCATCCGTTTGAGAGCTACGATGCCACAGACACACACACACAACAGACAGACATCGACGTCAACGTCAAACTTATAACAAAGAAAGCCTTTTATCAAGTTTATATAGTAAATAGAATTTATTAAAAAAACACCTCGTTCTGAAAGCAAATGAAAACTATATAACAATCGCATTCATTTCCTTTACATACATATGTAGGCATATTGAGCTCGCACCACATTGATTCAGTCGGAGCCGCAGAGTGAACAACCAAATATGAACTTTACTTGCTTGACTTATGGTTGCAATTAATTTGGCAGTTAATTTAGTATAACGTGCTCAATGATTTTCAACTGTATCAAGAGGATATAAGGTTTAAATTAAATTATATCTTTTGTGAGGTGAGTTATTGCGTGAGGGATGCAGCGTAGGCTGTTTATACGCCGGGTCTATACCTATTGGTCTTAGGAAAATGTGAACAAAAGTAATGTGTTAGCTGTAGGCTGTAGCATATAGTAGTTTTAGTCTGTAAATTCCTTCGCATAGACTAACAAACAGAAAAACAACCTTTTCTTTATATATATGTCTATACATATAATAAAATTGTAACTATTCGAATCTTTACATTAAATATTTTTTGGAAAATCTTATTGAAATAGACATTATTATCGATACAGAGTCCGAATCTATAGTTTTTAGAATTTTTGTCTGTCTGTCTGTTACTGTATCACGGAAAAACTACTGGAGGGATTTTAATGAAATTTGGTATGATGATAGCTGGCTATCCGGGTCAACATATAGGATTTTCTATTAGTTTAAAATGTCTCACCTCTCAGAAATCTACACTAAATGTTAAATCCTAAGTAGGGACGACCCCACTCGGGTCCATAGCCGAGCGGAGCGAGGGTAAGTCGCTAGTTTATATATAAAATAGATTTATAAAAGGGTAAAAATTTATATTGCTAATAATATTCTTAAAATTTTATCTGTGTTGTGCAAAATTATTTAACATGAAAATAATGAGAATTTAGAATAACTGTGTTTTCATGAGTAATTAAAAAAATGTTTTAAAACATGAAATAAAATAAACAACCTAACTACAGTGTTGTATTAAAACTAACTTTCGATTTGCTTCGTAATTTTATGAAAAACTAGCGGGTCACTCTCGCTTCGCTCGGGTTCGTCTCTAGGTACGTTTTAAAATATATATATATATATATATATATATATATATATATATATATATATATATAATCTTTTTTCGTGTATTTTTCTAATGTTTCAACAGTTATTCTGCTATTCGGGGCGGAGACAAATCCAATAAATTAAACATCATCGGAATCGGTCCAGCCGTTCTTAAGTTATAAATGGTATAACTAAGTCGACTTTGTTTATACATAGATGACCTTTACAATTCTGTTACCGCATCACGGAAAAACCACTAGACGGATTTTGATGAAATTTGGTATGGTGATAGCTGGTTATCCGGGTCAACATATAGGATACTTTTTACCGCGGGAAAATATCTCATTTCTGAGAAAAAATACAAAAACTGCAAGAGTATACTCATATGCAACACCTAAGAATTTGGTTTTTCTCACCTCAAAGCGGGCGGAGCCGCGGGCATTGCTAGTAGAAAATAAAACGGCGACAAAATCTTAAAACATAGAAGTTTAATCTATTTTTTATAAGAAAAGATAAATTTACTAGACGCTGCCATATAAATAAAGTATAAAGACACTAAGCTAAATATAAATAAGATGAAACCACATACGATTATTATAACATAATGAAACAGGTACTACGCGCCAGATTCACGTTGTCGACAAGACAACATGCGTTCGTGAAATCTGCGCTACATCATGTATACACCCCCTACACCCCAAACACCCCCAACACCCCCCCGCCTTTAAGGGTCGTGGTCTTGAGAATAGCAACTTGCTCGTAATCATAAAGGGTTGGAATAAAGTTCCAGCAGTTTTAATTGTCCCGTCGTGTAGCGGTTTTCTTGGTAGGGCTTTGTCACAAGTTTGTTTAGTAATAAAAGTTAGGCAGTTGGGAGATGATATATATTGTTATTGATATTGCTATATTTACTCAGCATGCTTATGAATGAACCTTTCTTAGTTAAGATGAGCTTTTATAAGCATTTTTATTTTTATACTAGCATTGCCCGCGGCTCCGCCCGCGTTCAGATGACCAAAAAGCAAATTCTTAGGTTTTACATATAAGTATACTCTTACAATGCAGTTTTTGTATTTTTTCTCAGAAAGGAGATATTTTTTCGCATTAAAAAGTATCCTATATATTGACCCGGATAACCAGTTATCATCATACCAAATTTCATCAAAATCTGTCCAGTTGTTTTCTCGTGATGCGGTAACAGACGGACAGACAGACAAAAACTATTATTCTAATAACTATAGATTCGGCCTCTGTATCGATAATAATGTCTATTTCAATTAGATTTTCCAAAAAAAATTTAATGTGCAGATTCGACTTAGTTACAATTTTATTATATGTATAGATGAACTTGTAATTAGGTATTTTATATTTTCTGTTATTTTTTTATATATGTGGATTCTCTCTTGCACCTATAAAAACAAAGAAACTAAAATGCAAAAATTAATTAAAACAAATGATATTGATAATAAGTATTTTTTTAATTATATTTCGAAAACTTTTCAAAATTATATGAATTAAATCAAAATAGTTGTAAATATTTATATTACTTTATTTCCTTTAAAATAGACATTTAAAAAAAATACTTTAAAAAAATATAACACAGATTCAAAAACATACTTAAAATAAGAGCAGAAGGCACTCTTAACTTCTCGCACATAATTTTCATGAGCAACCCTTACATATAAACGCCACCCTCGCACCCTACATAGGGGTATATACGTTAACGTGAGCCTTCGTTGGCTCCTCGTTAGATACAAATGGCTATCCCACGGGACGGCACAGATTTACCGGGATAATTGTCTTGGGATAATCGTCTCGAATAATTATCCTGGGATAACAATCCCAGTGTAACGTCCCAGCTATAATTGTTATTGGGCACTTACCCGACAACGTTTGAGAGCTCGTCAAGATAACTCTGAGTGAAGGGTTGCGATGACTACGTGACAATGTTTATGGTTTTATATTTAATGGCACCAACTTGTGCTGTATATCACTGGCTCACTATTACAAGGTTCTATGTTACAATTTTAGTACTTATTTAGTTATTAATGCTTTAAGGTTCTATGTGTCATTAGCTACAGTTTTGCAAAAACAAACCACTAGATAGCGGCACTTTAACTACAAAATATTCAATTTTACATAGTTCTATGTTGTTTTTTTTTACGATAACAAAATAACCAAGTTCTATGTAAAAATTACTAAACTTCATTAAAATTAACATAGAACCTTGTAATAGTAAGCCAACGATTATGTAGGTACTGTAATGTTCTAAAGATTATAGTCCATCTATATTTTTATATCTATACGTATATATAAAGTATCACTTATCATTGTCCGTACATGGAATATATTTGAGAAAAACTATTATACATAACTACGGTCTTTATTAACGCAATACAACCCAAAACAACGATTTTTAGACTTTGTGTTTGTTTGTCTGTATGTTTGTGCGCGCTAATCTCAGAAACGGCTTAACCGATTTGGGTGTGGTTTTCACTAATGTATAGTGAATAATTAAAAACACTAGCGACTCACCCTCGCTTCGCTTAGGTTCGTCCCAAGGTACGTTTTTTTTTTTTGAGCGGAACTTTAATTCTTTTTCTAAAATAAAAATAGCCTATGTTACTCCCTATAACAACAGCTATCTTCCAATGAAAGTCCTATCAAAATCAACCCAGCCGTTTCAGAAATTATCCGGATCAAACAGATAGACAAAAATAAAAAAAAATGTTTTTCTTATAAGTACCGTATATAATTTCATATGCATTAAGTAAAACGTTGTTATTTTAACATTACAAACAGACACTTCAATTTTATTTATCTGTATAGATTAATATATATTTAAAAATCTGTCAGTATTAGAATGGTTTTCAACAATTGTAACTGATCATTAAAACGAATCATCCAACGGGCTCTCTCTAGTGCAGCAAGTATACCTATAGTACTGAACCCAAGGGACCCATCCCCCTGGGACGCGGCGCTGTGGGAGCGATTTCATTATAATATTTATAGCGAACAATCAGACACCCCATAGAAAGCGTTACGACTTGGTTTAAACACCCGTATTACTGTTAAATACTTATGGTTACACTTAAAGACTTGAGTACAATGAAGCATTTTGATGCAATGTATTTTGTAAATAACATATTTTTAAGCTTATTGGAAAATTCAAAGATTTTTAGTCTTGATTAAGTCATTAACAAAATAAAATCTAAATCACCAGAACTAGTACCGGTAGAACTAGGTAAGAAATACGACAGATAAAAAATAAAATGATACGGGTAGGATATGCATTAAAAATGAAGTAGGTACCTACTCTGGGAAAATTTAAGGAAATGAAATAATATGTTGTTTTATCTCTTTGTAATTTCAAAAAATATCTAAGTATACATACAGTACATCACACAAAATACTAACGTATATATATATATATATATATATATATATATATATATATATATGTATATATATTGTATGGTAAATATGAACAAAAACCCTATTTCATAGAACAGTTCTAATTAAAAGTTAAAATTGTAAAACTAACTCTATTTTCCTCTACGAAAAACGAATTGTCCGTCAAGCCACCCTAAAACACCATACGAATTCAACGTGCATAGTTTAATCTCGGACATATGCCGCTATGGGGAGTTCGCGGGGGTTCGGCAATTAAAAAAAGGCGTCCCACTCCATCCGAGCGGCGACCACAACCCGCCCCGCACTAATTAATATCCGACCAGCCGGAATAAAACCCGCTACACTCGTAGTATGCGCTATGCAAAAATATACCTTGGAAAGACTTTAAAATTTAAATAGAATATGTAAAAAAAATTAATAAAGTAAAAAAAAAATCGACGACACGTTTGGCTCAGTTTGTAGTGATCCTACTTGCTGTGCCAGCAGCCGCGGGTTCGAGTCCCGCTGGGGGCATTTATATGTGTGATAAGCACGAATGTTTGTACTCCAGTCGTGGGTGTTTATATTTATAATATGTATGTATTTAAAGTTACATATGTGTAGTGTATCAACTATCTGGTATCCATAACACAAGCCTCGTAGCTTACCATGGAACTAGATGTCTCTGTATGTTAATGTCCCAACATATTTATATATTTATATTTACTTAAAGAATAAATT
This sequence comes from Brenthis daphne, assembly GCA_947093115.1. Taxonomy (NCBI): domain Eukaryota; kingdom Metazoa; phylum Arthropoda; class Insecta; order Lepidoptera; family Nymphalidae; genus Brenthis; species Brenthis daphne. The sequence goes on from OX352473.1 coordinate 1,727,983, forward strand.
GAATTTTTAAACTATACTACTACTACAGTCGTAGGCTGTTTGTAAATACGTAATAAAATTTAAATTGTAACCATATCTTTTTGTTTTAGATGTTTGGGACATAGCAAAAATATTTTATATTTTATCGCATAGTTCAATATAATATTTAATACAATACAGATTTTAAAACATAGCATGTGAAAATCTAGATAAAAGCTAATTAGTAACAGCAAGTACTTAAATAAAGTACACAAACTCAAAGATTCATTTTTCGGAAGTTCTTTATACTTCCGGAAAAAGAATCTAGGAGTTTGAAAACTTTTGCTTTTTAAGTAATTATATATTTATCAATATATTATGTATTTTATTAGTCATAACTAGCTCTCTTTCCTTTTAATATCTATAGCAAAGCTGTTCTCTGAGTGGACGATGACGTCACTAATGAAACGGCCTGTGAAGGTTTTGTGATTTTAATAAACATGAAAGGTTTCCGGAAGCGCCATTACAAGATCGCAGATTATCCTCTCTATTATTATATGTACATCCGTTTCTGTTATGAATATATTAATATTTAATATTAAATTATCTTTAAAAATGTATAGAGTCTATAATTGCTATATTAGAATATTAGCGACTCACTCTTGTTTCGGTCGGGTTCGTCCCTAGGTTGCTTCCCCATACAAACTTTCATCCCTATTTTTGTCCCGTTAAGGGATGATTTCCGGGATAAAAACTATCTTATGTCCTTGCCAGGATTTCAAAATATCTTCTTACCAAATTTCAACTAAATCAGTTCAGTACTTTCGGAGCCTATCCGGAACAAACAAACAAAAAAATAAATGTTTCCTCTTCATAATATTAATATAGATAAAAAATGCTTTAATAAGTCAAAGCAAATCTTTTGGTTATACCTACATTTGGGTATAGTTAGAATTTAATTTTGAAAATACTTCAAAAGTAGGTATAAATATAATCTAGTCTATACATATAATAAAATTGTAATTAAGCCGAATCTGTACATTAAATATTTTTTGGAAAATCTTATTGAAATAAACATTATTATCGATACAGTAGTCGAATCTATAGTTTTTAGAATTTTTGTCTGTCTGTCTGTCTGTTACCGCATCACATAAAAACCACTGAAAGAATTTTAATGAGATTTGGTATGGTGATAGCTGGTTATCCAGATCAACATATAGGATACTTTTTACCGCGGGAAAATGTCTCATTTCTGAGAAAAAATAAAAAAAAACTGCAATGTAAGAGTAACTAATATGTAAAACCTCAGAATTTGGTTTTTGGTCATCTGAACGCGGGCGGAGCTGCGGGCAATGCTAGTCTTTAATATAATTTTAACGTATCAAATAACTATATACGAATAGCCTTACAAATGTACCTAATAAATATCTGAAGCAACCCTCTCGTTCCTCTCAGATTCAAATAAATTGAATTGCAAATATTGGAAACTGTAATTTTTATTGAAAACTCATCTTTAGCGGAATAAAAAATTGCTCCAACTCGAGGTCACGTAGCTTTCTATTAGAGTAAGAATTTTTGTAATCAATTCAAGATTCCGAAGCTCACCTCTCACAACCAAACTCACAAGCTTTTATTTCCTTACCTTATTTGTATACTAGCGCCTCACCCTCGTTCGCTCGGGTTCGTCCCTAGATTGCTTCCCAATACAAACTTTCATCCTCATTTTCACCCCCTTACGTGATGATTTCCGGGATAAAAAGTATTTTATGTCCTTCCCAGGATCTCAAACTATCTTCTTGCCAAATTTCATCTGAATCGCTTCAGTAGATCCAGAGTGCCACAAATTTTACCTCTTTACAATATTAGTATAGATTATTAATATAACACATTTTATATAAACAAACACATGACGTGACCTGGCTATTTTCCAAAGCTTGATTTCCTAAATCATCATCAAAGTCTATATAAGTATCTATCTAACTTATGACTAAGACTAAATAACCACGCCTATCTATAAATAAATAAATAAATATGTTGGGACATTAACACACAGCACCATCTAGTTCCATGGAAAGCTACGAGGCCTGTGTTGTGGATACCAATTAGTTGATACACTACACATACTGGAGACTGACATACACCCATGACTGGAGTACAAAGCCGCGACCACTGGCACAGCAAGCAGGGTCACTTCAAACTGTGCCAAGCGTGTCGTCAAAAAATATAAACAATTTTTCGCAAGAAGTTTAAATATTTAACAAAAAGTTTGAAAAAAACTGCTTAACTTTGACTATATTTGTCATAGGTATACCTAGATACGAGAACATACATACATACATATATTTGTATATTTTAACGTTTAGAATAGATTTCTCAGAGATGAGATATTTTCCCGCAGTAAAAAATATCCTATGACCACGTATGTTGACCCAAACAATCAGCTATGACCATACCAAATTTCACCAAAATCTATCTAGTGGTTTCGTCCTTGTTGTGGTCATAAACAGACAGATAGACAGATAAAAATTTTAAAAAACTATAGATTCGGCCTCTGTATCGATAATAATGACTATTTCTATATGTTCAGATAAACGTATTTCGGATCTTAGACTATAACACATAATATAAATAAATTTAATTAATTAAATCCATCTACTAATATAGTGTATGAACAGCAATATGTGCGATAGTAGCCGCGGAGCCATAAACCCAAAATCCTTTAACAAATTAAGATAAAAAAGCCCACACAAAATAATATCGAGGCATTATTGCCAGATAACCGGCTATTGTGAGGTGACGCGGCGACCTGCACCTTGTTATCGCACGTATGACTGTAAGCTGTTATAAAGCTAATTAAATTTCCTACTCGACCATGTAGTTTTTACTGGTTAATTTATTTCTACCTGAATATTATTATAATTGCGAAGGTTTGTATGTGTGTTTGTTTGTCACTTTTTCACGTTGTAACGGCTGGACGGATTTGGAGGAAATTTAGCATATCGATAGACTATGACCTGGAGTAACATATATTAACTAAATTATATATGAAAGTTATATATATATATGTATGTATATATATATATATATGTATATAAACAGCTACTGTGTGGAAATTAAGACCGCGTTCGTGTAAAGCGAGTGTATGTCGCTAGTATATTTATATGCAAATAAAAACAAATTTTAATTAACGCTTAAGTAAACGTCAATCACAATGTGAAAGTCTTATTTAAATAATTAAGAAGCGTGTCTTAGGATTATATGTTAAACTAGCAGAACCCGCGGCTTTGCTCGCGCTAAAACTACAAAAAATCTCTAAAAAGGTAGTTTCATACAAACTTTCATCCCCTATTTTACCCCCTTATAGGATGAATTCCAGACAATGCTAAAACTCGTATTTATTTAATTTTATTGAAGAGCATCAATCAATACCAAGTTTTAAGTTATTCTGATTATCTACATACATCGTATAAAAGTTGCAAAAATTAAATAAATTACTGTGTTATACTATCTTAAATTGACACGAATATATGAGGCATTTTCGAATAAAACTATTTTTCCAAATTTTCTCGCCGCTCTTGTTCTACACGATTTAAATTATTTTCAGCAAACATGGTAGAGGTGAGAGTATAAGGGAGAGCCTTTAAACACAAAATTAAACCGCGACAAAATTAAAAAAAACGTTTTTTTTTAATTATTTTACTTATTTATTACTTTGTACATAAAAGAAATTGAAAATGAGGTAATATAATAACCAATTTGATTATTTGATGATCAAATTATCTGTTGTGTAGCAGATAAATAAATTTATCTGCTAAATTCATAGTTTTACTTCATACATATATATTTATTACTTTTTTATAAAATTACTAGCATTGCCCGCGGCTCTGCCCGCGTTCAGCCAAAAACCAAATTCTTAGGTTTTACATATTAGTATACTCTTACATTGCAGTTTTTGTATTTTTTCTCAGAAATGAGATATTTTCCCGCGGTAAAAAGTGTCCTATTTGTTGATCCGGATAACCAACTATCACCATACCAAATTTCATTAAAATCCCTCCAGTGGTTTTTCTGTGACGCGGTAACAGACGGACAGACAGACAAAAATTCTAAAAACTATAGAATCAGCCTCTGTATCGATAATAATGTTTATTTCAATAAGATTTTCCAAAAAATATTTAATGTACAGATTCGGCTTCGTTAGAATTTTATTATATATATAGATGTTTTCAATGAAAACTACTAAGTATTAGCAGGGTAATATTACATATTACATTACCGTGATATTAGGTAGGTAATTTAGCAAGATATAGGTAATATAGTCAGATTAAGGTACACATACATACCTATATTTTTTTTATAAAAATTACTACAAATTAATAAATAATAAGAAGTCGTAAATATTACCATATTTAAAAAAAAAGAAATTATTTGTTTATGTATAAACAGCATTATTTTAGAACAGATGGGTGTAAATAGACATATAGTGCATTTAAAATCAATAAATATAAAAGCTTTTATCATGAAAACAAACAAACACACACAACACCTGTTCCACGCTTTGACCATACTATTGCTAACTGATAAAACTATATTATTCCGCGACGCAATTAGCGTGAAGCTATCTCAAGTGGGAGATTACGAAAGATTACACGCATTACGGCTGTAATATTGTAATATTCAGATAACCCGTATAGATATCAATCAATGGATATTAATTAGAAAATCTTTTACGTTTGGCGCAGTAGCGACTTGTTTCGGAATAGCTTATTGAGGAGGACTTTGCAGGTTCGATTCGTAATGAGGTTTAGTATGCTGGTATAAGTTATATTACTTTGTATCACTGATAAGGTGATAATACTTTCTTAGATTTAAATTTCTTAATTAATTCTAAATTTAATAATGATAAGGTGATGTTGATAGAAATCTTTACCAAGCACTGACCCATAATTACTATATTATTTTTTCTATATCTCATTGTATACATAAGATTACACAGATTTGATACTCCGTTAAAAAATAGATTTTTTGGATTTAAAGAATACCTACCTATTACTTTTGAGACAATCGATATTTTTCTATTTTCCATGAAGCACATGCTTATAGCGAAAATGTAATTTACATAGCAGGTGTTTATTCGATATTTACAATTTGTTTTCAAAATAAATATTTATTCTTAATAATTTAGTAAATTTTAAAGTGAAAACATTTTCAAAATTGGTTTAATTTTGGAATTTATTTATCCACACTAACGGTTAGTGCCATATTATCTGTTCAATATAGACAACATTAAGGACCTATATGTACGTATCTATATACGAGTATATAATACAAAGTCGAGTTTGTTACAACACTTATAACTCAAGAACGGCTTGACGAATTTCTATGATCTTTGATTTGTTGTATTTGTCTCTGCCCCAAATAACAGAATAACTATTAAAACATTAGGAAAAATTACGAAAAAAAAAATTTTTGTGGCTAACGCTAGCTAATAACTATTTATATCTATTTAAAACGTACCTAGCGACGAACCCGAGCGAAGCGAGTGTGAGCTGCTAGTATCTGTATATACTATATAGTAAGCTTTAGTAGCCAACCCGCACTTGGCCAGCGTGGTGGACTGTGGCCTGATCCCTCTCGTATTGAAGGGAGGCCCGTGCCCAGCAGTGGGACGTTAAAAAGGGCTGATTACAAGCTTTAGTAAGACATTCTAAGATAAATAGTAAATTAAATATGAAAGATAGTTTGTCAAACATACCTTTTTGAGGTAAATAAAATGTACCTAGTAGGTATTTTACACTGTCCAACCCATAGGAAATATTGATTAATTTACAATCAAAATCAGCCACATGACAATCTTTCATAAAAAATATCATTTCAAATATTATTTCTATTATAACATATTGCTTAAATAAAATTGCTTTTTAAATCTCCGTTTAATATGATGTTTTTTCGTCTCTTTGTCCATCATATTTATCTAAGCGAGTTCTAAACGCATTATATTATATTAATAACAGCAACGTATACGTTGGCGCGAGTCCAGTTGGGCGATTAAATTGTCTCTCCAATCCTATTTGTATATCAAAATTATATCATCCTATGATTTTTATCAAAATGATAGCGAATTATTGATTCTTGGCCAAAATATTTCAATTTTCTATAGTTTCTTTTATGTATATAAAGAAAAAACTTGGAAAGATTAGCCTTGGAATGCCTGAATAATGTAAATCTAGGAGAACAAAAATATTTATTACGATTACCCGTTAAAATATGCCCGAGTGTTTTTTTATATTACGTATTAGCAGAGCCCGCGGCTTCGCTCGCGCTGAAACTACAAAAAAATCTAAAAAGGTAGGTTTCATACAAACTTTCATCCCCTATTCTACCTCATTATGGGATGAACTTCGAAAAATGCTAAAACACGTATTTATTTAATTGCATTGAAGAGTATTATTACCAAGTTTCAATAAATTCTGATAATATATTTTTTTTAGTTGTATTATAACGTGTGTTTCCGTAGGAATCAGATAATTTCAAAAGAGAAAGAAGAAGCCTATGTCACTCTCCAGCCCTCCAACTATCTCCACACAATATTCCAATCCGTCTCTCCGTTTCGACGTGAAAGAAAGAAAACAAACACACTTTCACATTTATAATATTAGTATGGATTTCCAGAAGTTATAACTTATATATGTTATAGGTATAATAATGTAATTTTAATTGAGTATTAAAATGTACTTTGTTCAAACAGACACTTTTTAAACATCAATTTTTACCAAGCACTTTTGAATAAACTTTTGATTAAAATGTGTTTCAAATCAACGTTTATGCGCCGGATACAAAAGCTACTCTTTAACTTGGTAAAAAAACGAAATATTACTCCATATATCATAAATAGTTACTTCATATTCAGTTAAAAAGTAAAAATAAATAAATATTAAATGGTAACATTATTAAAAAAAACGTAGGTACTATATGGAACTGGTGTCCTCTATAAAAGGCAACACTGAATACATAATATCAATATAATAAATTATCATAATTAATTAAATTAAAGTTTTTACATCCTATTTTCTCATAATTTAATATATTAATGACCGATTAATTAAATCAAATTTGTTTTGTATATTAATAAACTACGTTAGATTATAATTAGTGGCTCTATTACAGAAAGAATTCTGAAATTTAATTCATTAACTAAAAATCCGCCTACACTATTGTCGACCTACACTATATGTATGAAGCTAAGGACATAAGCTAGCTTATCTACCTATATATATATATATAATAAAAGTCTAACCGAGTCGAATCTGTTCATAAAATATTTTTTGGAAAATCTTATTGAAATGTTCATTATTATTGATACAAAGGCCGAATCTATAGATAGTATAGGGTTTTTGTCTGTCTGTCTGTCTGGAAACGCATCATGAGAAAACCACAGAACAAATTTTGATGAAATTTGGTATGATGATAGCTGGTTATACGGATCAACATATAGGATACTTTTAATGCGGGAAAATATCTCATCTCTGAGAAATATATATATAACCTGTACTAAACCTTAAAACGTAATTAGAGAGGAACCCGAGTGAAGCGAGGGTGAGTCGCTAGTATGTTATATTATGATCGTGATAAGATCAGATTTCTAATTATACGAGATAGCTTTATTAGTCAATCTATTTTATTTGTTTTATTATAAAAGAAATTAAAGCTCATTGAAAGCTTTTTATATAAGCTTTGAATATAATAAAATTAAAAGAAATTCGTGGATCATTTCGTTTGATTTTTTAATTAATATTAACTAGATGTGAATGACAGATGACACGTGAGCGATATCAAGATCGGAGTTGATTACACCGTAAATATTTTAATAATTAAATATCATTAATATTGCAAATACGAAAAGTATGTTTGTTTGATTTGGAACGGATTGTTGCGATTTTTTGCATACATTTTGTAGGATAAAGAGTATCAAAGTAGCTTTATTTTATAGTTCCAGTAATATAAGTTGTTTTCGTAAAATAATAATGAACAGCAAAGCAGATTTAATTACTAGTTTTATGCTATTATATTCTAAATAAAAAATAATAAAAAATGAATTAATAACATAACGTGTTCTAATATATGAATAATAAGTTATAGCATATAATAATGTAAGTGAGCAATATAACTTAAAAATGTATGTAATAAATGAAAATAAAATAAAATAAAAATGAACTTTTTTTATATAAGTTTATTTTAAAATAGTTAAATAGTGTATAAAGTAGTATAACATTGTATTATATTTATTACCCACGGTTACTTTCCGACGGAACCGGAAGCGACGTGCGCACATTAAAGAGCGGCCGACGGACGGTAACGACCGAAACCACAATACTTCTATATGGAGATATATAGTATATGGATAGATAATACTAGTGGAGAACTAAATATAAAGGATTTGATAAATAAATGATTTTTTATTATAATATATAGACCATTTCATATTTACACCAAAAAAAAAAATATATTACTTTACAATGATAAAAATAATTGAACAAAACCAATTGTTATAGATGCAATGAAATCTAGAAAGCTAATTTTTTAATGACTATTAAGTATATAAATAAAACGCTACTTATTTATATAACGATTAAGTATGTTAATTATTAATAAACATTTAATACTTAATAAGTTTTATAATAATCATTTTTTTATTTAATGATTTTTTCCTTATTAGAAAACGAGTTTGGAGATTATATCGACAAATTGTAATGACCTTATACATATATTTCATATAAAAAATATTCTAAGATTTTTTTCTTAACCTTTTGTTAGAATATTAACATTTAATTATGTTCTAAAAGATAATAATATACTAAAACACGTTTGCTGATAAATAGCGAACGGATAATTTATCTTAAAGTCATATTCATTTTAAAAATGAGTTCTTTTAAAGAAAGTATTAAATAAGCCAACTTAAATAATTATTATTTAGGTATATGTAAAAGTTTTTTAACAACTCTACAAGCAGAGCCGAGGAAAAATATATAGTAGGTACCTACAGGAAATTGAAAATAGAGACACAAGTAATTTTATAATCTTAAAATAAATTTTATTTATTATTATCATTTAATTAAAAATTGAAAGCGCTAGTTTATAATGTGAAATTTATTTTTTTAATATTTTATTATTTATAATTTCTTTTTGTTAATTAAAACTATAAAATATAAAATATGACTTGCGCGTTTGTTCTTAAAAATAAAGTTCATAACGGTATAGTTGTTTAAAATAATACAAGCAATACCAGCTCTCACATGTAGGTACCTAGGTATAGCTTTAAATAGTAAAACCTAATCTTCCAAACCACACTAAAACCACGGTAATGTGCTAAAACTGTCGAAGAAAACTAACTAAATCGAAAACATTGCTCTAGGAATAAGTGATATTGATTTCGTTGAAGTCTTTTATAAGCACACATTTAACTCTGTCTCTATCATTCTATTAATGACACTTACTTGACTGTAATCGTTCCCTCCACGCCATGGGGTTTGAAACCAACCCTTGAAAACCAGGCCAGTAGAGAGGCTTGTGTTGCAGGTAGTGCGCCATGCCTGCTGCCGCCGCGGCCAGGGAGAGCCTCGGGGTTAGCAGACCAGCACCCATATTGGCTCCCACTGATGGACGAGACAGTATGTGGTCAATACCGTGAGGGTTAGGAGCCGGAGGAGGTGCCTCCGCCAAAGAACTTAAAGCGGCTAACGGTGCCCCAAATCCACCTTCCAAAGCCCGAGATAGAGGCGGCGAACCACGAAGTTCCGACATTCTTGAAGCTCACTCACTGCTAAGAAGTTTTAAAACATAGTCTATACACACTTAGTGATTCAAATACACGCGCACATATCAATATGAAGTGTCACGACGCGACTGTCTGTCTGTGCGAGCGACGCCGACCACGAGCTAGCGGCCGCGTGTGCGGACCGACACCAAATGAAAAGCTTCCAAACCCGGAGCAAACAAAAAAACGTTGAATAGAGAACGCCCAGTCAATCTAAACCTTATATCCGAGGCCCCGCCCCCTCGCAGACATGGCACACAAACTGTACCCGTCTCTCTCTGTCGCCCATACGAACGAGCGGGATGGACGACTCGTAGTGTTAACACGAGAGCGTAGATTTAACGAATCGCTATTTAATGGCGCTTCTTGTCTCTTTATAATTAAGTCGGGTGCAGTTTTTGCGGTGCCGCTCCCCCCTCGCCCCCTCACCCCCCACGCTCCCCCGCTACGTACTATTGTACAGAATAATAAGTCCCGAAGTGAATAGAGCAGTTTATTTTATGGTCCTTTCTAAATACCGGAAGGATCTATTTGTCGTGATAATTTATGTGACAAATATTTTATTAATTGACACTCGATGCGTGGAAATAAAACACCCAGAGCATTAACTCGCCATCTGCCCTAAGGGTTGAGATTGCAGTTTTGCGTATTGTTAATGCCTTTTATGGCATTTAGCACCTTTACAAATTGTGAGAATTTAATTTTATGTGGTATATCATTACCAATTAATATCACTGGCGTTCACGTACTTATAGGTACTTCCCATAACAAAATAATGACAAGTAACATTTATTTTAAAAATGTCTGTTATATCTCTATTCAAATCATATTGAATATTAAGAATAATATTAATTAATATATTTTCTTTATATCTAACACACTGAGTATTATGTAAATTTTACCTCATTTTAATTTACAAAACCACTTTATATTACTCTATATGTAAATAAAACCCGAAACATAACAGACATTATCAAAATCCTAACATCAAATTAAAAAGTATGACCACATCCGTTTCACATCACAAAGGAGAGACAAAAAATTTTACCATAATAGAGTCAATTTTTAAACCCTCTTTAATCCTTAATGGCCGACACTAACCAAAATTAAAAACATACTCCCCATACAAAAATGGCTGCGAAAATAAAGATAACAAAACCTTTGGAATAGGATTAATAAGTATTAATTTATATTAGAAAAGCTCGGGGTGGTTTGAATAAAACTACAGGGAGATATAATTTAACCGTAAAATTACATTATATTTATCGAAATTGAAATTTGGTATCCAGAATCAGAACAAGCTGTATTAGCATTTTTATTGTACATTTTTAAGTTGAGAAATAAAAGTTGAATGAATATAAAATTGTTATAGGTACGTTTTATTTATTGTATATTTATTTATCTGTTATATATTATTATGTATTTATAAAACTTTATATTTTAGTATTAACCTGTTAGATATTTATAAATATTATACGGATGTGTTATATTCGTTAATATATCCTATAAATTACCCATATCCCAAATACCCAATTAATTCATTATTATTTTTTTATGTATTTATCGGAAATATTTGTTTTATTTATATTATCGTATTGTATATATATATTTATAAATATGAATGCTTAAGTCTTTTATCAGTTACAGGCGGTGAAGGGCAGTACGCAAGTGGTTTCTCTACAAAGTAGAGTCAATGAAGCCGACAGGTATTGTTGCGGACCGGACGTAGAGCGAGTGTTCGTGGCGGGACAAATCGATGAGGTGCGGTCGCACTTGTGTCGGATGTTACTACTACAGCTGTGCATGCAAGAAATAAAAGAATTTGTACATTGGATGTTTTTTTTTTTTTTAGATAACACTATTTTGTAAGTGATGTGGGCAAATAAATTATTTGTTATATTGTTTATTTTTATTTATAATTATGTAGGTATAATTTGTAGCATCACCGAATTCTTCTAGATTTTTTTTATTATATTTTTTCTATTTTCTTCTTTCACAAACAAATACTAAAATTATTACTGTTAAACATGCTCTGTAATATTATTGACCTCCATATGATTGAAAATGGAAGAGGGCGCTGACTCCTGACATGCAAGTTTAATCTAGTTTGGGAGTCAGAGGCTTCAACAGGCTTATGTAACAACAAACAATTGTGTCAATAAAGATATATTCTATGTTCTTTACTGAAGATATTGTTTTAAATTTATTAAATTGTACTTCCTACCTTAACTTGACTTAAAAATATTACTTATCTAATATTTTTAGAATTCCTATTAAAAATTGTGCCTATCTATAAAATTAATAACAGAATAATATAACAGGAGTCCAAAATATTTTATAAATAAAGATAATATCTATATTTTTTTTTCATTAGGTTAGTAGGTAGGTATATGAAGGTTTCATTAACATTCTCATGGGTTTTTTTATTGTTTACATAAACGAATTTAGACTACATGATTGATAGCTGATTTTTATATACCTATTTAAAATATTTTTTTATCTTTTTAGTTTCGTTTTTTTAGTTTATTAATAAGTTTAGAGTATAATTTTTGTTTATCATGTGCAATGTGTAAAACGCAAGTAATTTTAGGTTGTGTTTTTATAAAAAAGGCACTTTAAATAAAAAGTTTATTTCTTTGTTTTTATATTATTTAGTTTAAAATATAATGAAATGCCAAATAAGAGCGTGTTTAATTTAAATAACTATATAAAAGCCAAGTTTTTTTTTCATTTATTAAATTGTGGTATTTTTTACCCGGTAGCGACAGTTCGTGTTGTACTATGGGGTACGCCTCCCGCCGGGTTAAATTGTGTGAGTTCCGCTCAAACTAAGACTACACCTTTAAATCTCCCATCTATAATAGTTTACTTTGACCAACATGGTGCAAGAAAGCCACATAAATTAAAATGATATGTATGTCCACATCCGGCCTTTACGGTTTTTTGAATAACCTTACTGAAGATAGTATTTAAAAATTTTACTTTTCTATCAAAATGAAAATACTGTAAGATTTTATTGTTAAATAGATTATATACTCGTATATCTTATCTATCTTTGAATTTATAACTTTTAAACATGACAAGGCAGTGGTAGCCCAGTGGTAACGCGCTCGCTTGGGAGACCGAGTGAAGGGGGTTCAAATCCCGGGTCTCGCACCTCTGATATTTTCATGTGCGAATCATTTCCAACATGATTACCACTTGTCTTAACGGTGAAGAAAAACATCGTGAGGAAACCTGCATATCTGAGAGAACCTAGCAAGTTTTCAAAAGACATGTGAACTCCACTAACCCGCACTTGGCCAGAGTGGTGGACTGTGGCCTGATCCCCCTCGTACTGAAGGGAGGCCCGTGCTCAGCAGTGGGACGTTAAAAAAAGGGCAGAATACAAACATGAGATACTCACCCTCGTCTCATTTTAGCCTGTATAATAGGTATACACTAATAGGTATTATAGATATACACTAATATATCATTACCTAATATTTATTAAGAACTAAACGTGCTGGGATAAAAAGTAACCTATTTGATATTTCCACGTAATTAATTACTACTCGATTGCTAGGTGGATGAAGTAGATGAACAAACACACTATTGTAGTTTATACATTAGTAAGGCAAAGTTCACTTTATTAATTTAAAATCTCGCCATATACATCAAATTCCATATTATATTTGTCTATCATAATTGAACAAAATCAATATGTGTATATTTTTTCGCTGCCATAAAAACGTCGACAAAGCTCTACAGTAGAGTCACCTCGATATATCATTTAATATTGCCGCGTAGGCTTTAGGCTAAACACTGGCTATGGAGTAAACAGCAAATAAAGACTACCAATAGTCTACTTTATACGATACAAGTTTTTATTTATATTACCTATTTATTATAACTCAATATAGAGCTAACAAAGTTGTTATAAGCAATAGTAACCAAATTTGGTTCTAAATCTAAGGCTTAAAAAGGTATATGTATGTATATTTTGTTAAATAATTAAAAAATATGAAAGTCTATGGTTTATTTTATTTTGTTTCAAATAATATTCCGGGGAAAAAAGTAGCCTTTGTTACTCTTACTCCAATTCAGAGGCAAGCAGATACACAGATGTTATTTTTTGGGATTGGTATTATGATTTTATATATAATGTGCTTAAATCGAGATGTTGAGACAGATTTAAGATCAAAGATTGGCCCAGGCTTCGCAACCTACCCAGTACCATAATTCTCATATCAACTTTTAACATTAACATTAATATACCAACATTTATTGTTTGTTAATAAAAAATATGAGTTAAAAAATTCCCACATAATTTCTAAATGATAATTCTAATAAGACTATAATATCATTTAAAATCAATTGTAGAGTTCTATCACACTTTAATGTATCACACTCATAATATACAATTTCCATATAAAAGCATACATATTATGATAAAAATTTCTAACCCACTTTATAACACGTTACGAACCTAAAATATAAAATTGAATCATGTTCATACTTTTCAATACAATACAGTAGACGCCAGCGCTCAAACTTTCAAAAATAAAAAATCAACTTCGCAGATATGAGGAATCGACTACGCCAATCTACGTATTAGAAAGAGACGTGCGATTGTGCGAGCGAGACGGAACACATTAGCTCGCTGCAATTGGTTGAATTAGTTAACAAACCCCGCCCTCCCCCGTGAAGTGACCCACGTGTTTTTGTTGCGCTCAGATGAATTTCAGCCGCGGCACGATGCGGACGTGCTAATGTATTAACCAACTTAGCTACGCTTTTAGTATTTTAGGCCTTATTATATTATATTTTCTTTAATTGATAAATAATTTGGATATTATATGATTTATACTCTATTGTTTAGGTAGTATTATTATGTTTATGTGTATAAAAATAATAATATGGTACCTACGTGTGGCAAGATTTTTTGCATGGGCCAAACAATTTAAAATACCATAATAATAAATATCTACTATAGTTAAATAATATTATAAAATTTTCTTATTTCATATTCAAAGTAAACTTATATCATAATAAGTTAAGATTAAAGTAATGTAGTTTTACATAAAACGTTTGAAAGTAAGTAAAGCTTTTAATACGCTTTACTTAAACTTAGAGCTTTACTGCCAGCAATGTAAATCAAGTTAGGAATCATAAAATATATCAATCATTATAAATATTATATTATACATATAAATATTTTAATTTCACGATCAATAAATATATAGATTAAATAGATTAAGCATTTTTTATTGTACCTGTGGCGGACGTGAGGAGAAAATAATAAAGCTTTAATATTAAGCGTTTATTGAAGTGCGTATTGCACTTGCGAGACCAAGCGAGAGACTGTACAATCGATACATATTCGATCTAAAATCTAATGTAATATCTATACTTATATATTATGCCCGTTACAAATCATATTACCTCATGTTACATAGGTACAATATTCCCCCCTTTTTTTTAAAAAAAGTAAAAAATAATATATAAAGTTATTAAGAATATATAAAAATGAATACATTTTGACGCAAAAAAAATCTAAAATGTATAAAATTAAATTCTAAACATAAAATATAGTTTGCAAAAAAAAAATTATTAATACCTAAAAATATCATAATTACATGCTATTACAGTTTCCTTACATCTATCACAAATTATTTTTTCGAACATGATTTTTTTACCTATTCAGCATAATTATTCACTGCACTACGCGAAATTATGTGTTTAACATATACAGTATACACTTGCACTTTTTAACTAAGACGTACACTGGCACTTAAAACATTATACTGCAGCAGTTAAATCTGGCATGCTCTGCATTTCCTTCCTTATAGTCTCTCTAAATTTCCTTCGGCAATATCTGTATATTCCCAACGTGATTACAATAAGGATTATTAAAAATAATAAGCCGAAATATATATCAACTTTTAACTCAGAAATTTGCGAAGTATTATTTCCTCCCATTTGGGCGATTATAACTTCTTCCTTCTTTTCTTCTTTGCTCTGATTATAACCCATTATAATTATTGGCAATATAACTAGAGAATGTGAATGTGTATAGCTTCACCAAGATGCAGATTTTAAATAAATTTATCTCGGAATCTTACTACTGGCTTGCTGATTCGGCCGGATCGCGTTACTTTATTATTTACATGTGTCTCCTTGTTTGGAATTTCGATACTAGTGCTATCCCGCGTATCAAACTCTTCATTATTATTTAATAAAAATGCTGGCTTTAATCTATCAATAGAAACAGTAGATTCTTTGTCTGCCATTAATATTTTAAAATGTTTTTCTTTACGGTCTAATACTTTGTATGGTCCTGAATATGGTGGATTTAAGGACTTACATAATTTATCGCACCGTAAAAATACATGAGAGCATTTTTGCAATTCAGGGTGAACAAATATATTTTTCTGTGATTTCTCTCGTTTGGGTACTGAACAAATATTACTTATATGTTCTCTCAGTTGCTTTAAAAATGTCTCGCTATCGGAATTTAGTGGCGTTGTAGGCTCAAAAAAATCTCCGGGTAGCTTAATTGGACTGCCATAAACCATCTCCGCTGCACTGGTTTGCGTATAATCTTTTAGGCTTGCTCTTAAGCCTAGTAGCACAGTTGGCAACTCCTGAACCCAATTATTGTTTCCTCTAGTCATTAACGATGCCTTAAGAGATCGATGCCAACGTTCGACAGCACCGTTTGCCTGTGGATGGTACGCAGTTGTTCGAGCTTTCATAATACCAAGGCGCTTAGATAATTGATTGATAAGATTCGACTCAAACTGTCTTCCTTGGTCAGTCGTAATTCGTAAAGGACAACCAAAACGTGAAATCCATCCTGAATATATTTTCTCTGCAACGGCCTCAGCTGTTATGTCTCTTAAGGGAAAAGCTTCCGGCCAACCCGTGGCTCGGTCTAACATCGTAATTAAATATCTGTATCCTTTGTAAAGTGGTAATGGACCAACAATATCAATATGTATATGTTCAAAACGATTGCTTGTGGGAAATTTACCAAAAGGTGATATTGTATGCCTATGTATTTTACATTTCTGACAATCTATACATGCTCGAGCCCAGTTAGTAACATCTTTGTTCATAGAATGCCAAAAGAATTTATCGCATATCATCTTTCTAGTTGATCTTATACTCGGATGACTCAATCCATGTACGGCGTTGAAAGCCTGCACTCGGAATTCTTTAGTCAAATATGGTCGTGCGAATTGTTTTGAAACTTCACAGTAAATTGATTCTTGACTGTTATGAAGTTGAAACTTTTTAAAACATAAATTTTTAGATTTTAATAAAACTTGTAATTCTTTATCTTTTTCCTGAGCTTCGCTAAGAGCATTGTAGTCGATGTATGATGGCATGTTAATTTCAGAAATTCGTGATAACGTATCAGCAACAATATTTTGAGATCCACTAATATGTTCAATATTCGAACAAAATTGCATTATAAAATCGAAATGTCTTAATCGACGCGGTGTATCGCTGTCTGTATAAGAATTTTTTTTCAAAGCATAAACGAGTGGTTTATGATCTGTGTAGACTGTTAAGGGGCGTCCCTCGATCAAATATCTGAAATGCTTTATAGCCATATAGATAGCAAGTAATTCTCTATCGAAAGCACTATATCGCGTTTGCGCTTCGCTCAGCTTAGTGGAGAAAAATCCTAAAGGCTTCCATGTGTTGCCTTCACGTTGCTGTAATACTGCGCCAATGCAAGTCTTAGACGCATCCGTCATAAGGGCTATATTCGCGTCTGCAGCTGGGTGTGATAGTGTAACGGCGCTGATTAGGCTCTCCTTACACTGTTCAAATGCCGCAATTGACTCATCTGTCCACTTGACTTCTGTCTTGTCATTTTTTCTACAGTTATGTAAAAATATATTTAATTTTGACTGAATCTCTGCTGCTTGAGGAAGATGTCTTCTGTAAAAATTAATCATACCTAAAAAACGTCTCAGTTCCTCGATTGTTTTAGGCCTAGGAAAATTAATTATAGAGCTAACTCGTTGTTCTAAGGGTTTAATACCATCTTTTGAAACGTGGTATCCCAGAAACTCTATTTCGTTCTGCCCAAAATTGCATTTTGAAGTGTTAATAGTTAAGCCATATTTATTAAATCGCTCAAATACTAGTCTGAGGTGTTCCTTATGTTCGGATTCAGATTTCGACGCTACTATTACATCGTCGATATATACAAAAATAAAATTAAGATTTTGAAGTACGACGTTATTTAAAAATCTCTGAAATGTTTGAGCTGCGTTTCTTAGCCCAAACGTCATCCTTGGGAACTCAAAAAGACCGAATGGCGTAGTGATGGCTGTCTTCTCTATGTCTTCACTATTGATGGGAATGAAATGATAGGCACGTGTTATATCGATCTTCGAAAATATCTTTTTACCCGAAAGTAAATATGTAAAATCTTGTAAGCGTGGAATCGGATACCTGTCAGGCTTAGTGATGGCATTTAATTGCCTGTAATCACCACATGGTCTAATACCACCATCCTTTTTCGGGACTACGTGGAGTGGACTTGCCCAACAGCTCTTCGATGGTCTACATATGCCTACTTCTTGCATGATTTCAAATTCCGATTTTACCTTCTGATATTTGTCCGGAGCTAAAGGTCTGGGTCGCGCAAATACAGGAGGTCCTGTAGTCTCAATATAATGAACAACAGAGTGTCTTGGTGTATCTTTGAAACAAATAGGTTTCGTTATATCGGGATACTCTAACATTAAGTCGTAATATTTATTATTTATATCCAACGTAGTTATAGATGACTCATCGTGTTGCACTATCGATGTTATAGTATCTATATTTGTTATTTGATCAATAAGTCGACGACGATATAAATCTACTATAAGCTTATGATAGGTTAAAAAGTCTGCGCCTAAAATTGGCTGTTTAACGTCCGCTAACACAAAAGTCCACCGAAAAGGTCGGCGTAAATTTAAATTTAACACTAACGATTTAACACCATATGTCTTTATTTCACTGCCATTAGCTGCATAAAGTTTATATTTATCACTAACTACATTGTCATAGAGTCGTTTTTTGTACGGTAACACTGAAATATTTGCACCTGTGTCCACAAGAAAACGTAAACCACTTTTGCAGTCGGTTACGCATAAACGGTGGAACGGCGATATGGTGCAGACATCCACCCTTGGCTGCACCTTGTCTAGTTTTCCGGCTGCTCCTTCCAAGCACATGGCTCAACACATTTCTTTGCTTTAACGCCGAAACGGTGATGATAGAAACATAGCCATTTCGATGATTCGGACCTGCGGCGTCGTTGTTCGGATACTGAACGTCCGCGTGATGTAGTACGTCGCCTCCAATTACATCGAGTACTTCGATACCTTGGTCTCGATCTCTCAAGTTCCATGACCTTCACACTTAACTTGGCTATTTGCGACATAAGAAATGACGTATCATCCGATTTTTTAGCTTGACAATTTACTTCAGCAGCATGTAAAGGTCTCGTGGTCTCCATAATTTTGTCAGCGATAGCTGCAAGGTTATCTAGATCCTTTACCTCGCTAACTGCCAACACCGCTCGAACTGACGTGGGTAAATGTCCTTGCCACATGATACACAGCGTTTCATCAGGTATCTTATTACGAGCCAAATCCCGCATTCGCCTAAGAAGCTGAGAAGGCTTCTGATCGCCAAGTTCCATTTCCCCCAGCAACTTCTGGAACTGTCGGTTCTCCGACTCTTCGTAAACAGCGAGCAAACGATTTTTCAAGGTCTCATATTTATGTGTTCCTGGTGGATTAAGCACAATATCGCTAACCTGCTCGATGACTTGCTTGCCCAATTTCGGAAGCAACAAGTTAAACTTCGCTTCATCGCCTAATTTTTGAGAAGCTAGCACCGCCTCACACTGGGCGAACCATAATCGCGGCTGGTCGCACCAAAATTCCGGTATTCGCGATGATACGCTGATTGTTGCCAGTTCTGAATCTTCACGTAAATTTTCCTTCGCTTGTACAACTGGTTTAGAATTGGTAGCCATCGTATATTTGTTCTTCAGTCAGGTGTTGTTTTTCAGTCGGGGTCACCAATATGTGGCGGACGTGAGGAGAAAATAATAAAGCTTTAATATTAAGCGTTTATTGAAGTGCGTATTGCACTTGCGAGACCAAGCGAGAGACTGTACAATCGATACATATTCGATCTAAAATCTAATGTAATATCTATACTTATATATTATGCCCGTTACAAATCATATTACCTCATGTTACATAGGTACAGTACCCTTAGAGCATTAGAGCTTAGTTATACTAAGGCAGATCTCACACTAGAACAAAGAGGTAAAGTTTGTTTTTAGAAGGTGGTAGTTTTTGGAAGTACCTACTAAAGCAATTTCAAAATTCTTTCACGAATTCATACTGACCTACCTACCTACATTTTTCGTAAAAAGTAATAAGATATAAAATTATGAAATATTGTATCACATCTTCTCAACCACACACACATAAATATATATTTATATAGTAGTCGATTAAAAATCGTTAAATCCGTTTCGGAGGAGTAAGGTAACAAACATTGTGACATGGAAATTTTATATATGAGGTATATATATATATATATATATATATATATATATATATATATATATATATATAAATCAAACCTCTTCATGTAGGGTATAGCAGAATAAGTCCTTATAGTCATTTTAAATATCTATTTTTTCAGATTTTTTGGCGAATTTATTTACATTTTTTGTTCTCAATGTTTGAATACCTTATAACAATCATGGTTACAGAGAGACTGATCATGTCATGATATTTTCATATAAAATATCAAATATTCCCTTAAATCTAAAAAGTGTTATCTTAATACTTAATTACTAGGCCTGTGTACAAATGCCTATTAATAACGCCAAATTTAAACCTATCGTTACATTTAAGTAAGTGAAAATTTAATTATTTTTTTTTAATAATTAATTACAAAATAATGGTTTTTCGAGCAGCTTCTACTTCTCTTGTTACTATCTACGATACTTAATTTTTTTATAAGAAAATTAACAAGCGCTTAAAAAATAATCATGGACTAAAATATTGGAAATATATAATTTAACATAAACTTATAAAAACTCCGTCGAACTCTATATAGTACTAATCAAACTATCCATCTCATCTAAATAAATGAAAACAGAATCAAAATCATTTCATCTATACATACATATAATAAAATTGTAACTAAGTCGAGAGTCGTTAGAATTTTTGTCTGTCTGTCTGTCTTTCTGTCTGTCTCTCTGTCTGTTACCGCATCACGAGAAAACCACTGGACAGATTTTGATCAAATTTGGTATGATGATAGCTGGTTATCCGGGTCAACATATAAGATACTTTTTACCGCGGGAAAATATCTCATTTCTGAGAAAAAATACAAAAACTGCATTGTAAGAGTATAGTAATATGTAAAACCTAAGAATTTGGTTTTTAGTCACCTGAACGCGGGCGGAGCCACGGGCAAGGCTAGTTAAAAAAAATCTCGGACGATAACATTTTCTATCCTATTAAGTTTTAATCATCGTTAGATGTCGTCACTTACTTAAAAGCAATTTCAATGAAATCCCCGTCCGAGGGTCATAATCATATTAGAAGAACGTTACTGAGTTATAACAGCAAATGAAATTGTTACGCTCGATTTAACCCACGCACAAACATTGGTTATGAAATGCCTCGATGCTCACTTCTTATTAGAAATGATAGTATAAACAGTTTTTTGTAGATTTATGTTTCGGGAAATTTAATTTAAGTTGCTAGTGATATTTGTTCATAGTTGGGGTTAGTGTAATAATACATTTTTAAGACTTTACGGGACAAGTGTGAGCCCGAACCCTTTTGTGGATGATTAAAAAAACTATTGTGGAATATTCAACGTTTCAAGTATCAGTGGGTTAGGGCATAGGCCAGAGATTTTTTTTTGATATTAAGTACCCGATCATGATTGCGAATCGAATGGTTTTATCATTCGAGACGTCAGAAACTAAAAATCGAAGTAAATTCACAGAAATTTTTCAATTATAAATATTAATTATTAAATATTATTAATTAAAACTTATAACTTTTTACAAAACTATGTTCCTGTTTAAAATACTTCAGTATTGTTATACGCACATATAACATCATAAAATAGTCTTAAAATACCTAAATAATACCTGAATATATATAATAGAATTTGAACTTTAAAGCTTTAATAATTTTATTCTCAATAGTATGAGTTGTCGAAACAATAAACACCGAGGTTATTGGCGTGGAGGTGTAGCTCGAGGGCGGGCGGGGGCGGGCGGGCGCAGGTGCGCGGGAGGTGAAACTTGTACAATTAACAAACGGACACCGCGGACTTGGCGTAGCTAGACATGCTACATGTCGATAGTTAAATATTATTGAAACTATCTTTAACGGAAAATACAAAGTATGATCGACTTATACGTACCTACTCTCGCTTGGTGAATTACTAAGTGCTTGACATTGGCCTATCTGTTTTCTAAATTTGACCCAAATCCGTTCAGTCGTTTCAGTGTGAAGGAGTTACAAACATACACACATACAAACATTTCGCATTTATAATAATCGTGTAATTAAATGTTTACTATAATATTCAATTCAAGAGAAGTAATTAGGTACCACTACTACTAGTACTACTAGTAAATAGGTACCAAAGGTACCTCAAAGAACTTATTTGGTACCATACCATGAAGTAAGGTGTTTCAAAAAATTTCAAATGTTACACAACTGGGTAATCTTCCGACTACGTGAAGATTATTCTATATGTCTTCTCTCGTTACCTTCTCCATTATCTCTTATTCCTTCTTCCT
Organism: Brenthis daphne; assembly: GCA_947093115.1. NCBI lineage: Eukaryota > Metazoa > Arthropoda > Insecta > Lepidoptera > Nymphalidae > Brenthis > Brenthis daphne. The sequence goes on from OX352473.1 coordinate 1,750,602, forward strand.
TTATAAAGTTAAACGCTCCAGGGGAAAGGGAAAAAATTGTGAATATCCCACAGAATTAATTAATTATCAAATTCTAAGGATATTTACAACTTCCTCTTTTAGAACGTTGCATAATATCTCCAACGCCTGATTGTTTAAAATATCTATTATTGGACCAAGGATTGCTAATTGTATTTTTACTCAGAGTCATTTTCTATACATATAATAAAATTGTAACTAAGCCGAATCTGTACATTAAATATTTTTTGGGAAATCTTATTGAAATAGACATTATTATCGATACAGAGTCCGAATCTATAGTTTTTAGAATTTTTGTCTGTCTGTCTGTCTGTTACCGCATCACGGGAAAACCACTGGAGGGATTTTGATGAAATTCGGTATGATGGTATTTGATTATCCGGGTCAGCATATAGGATACTTTTTATCGCAGGAAAATTCTTCTCAGAAAAAATACAAAAACTGCATTGTATGAGTATACTAATATGTAAAAAGGGCGGAGCCACAGGCAATGCTAGTTATTTATATGTTAATCAATTTGCCATAGAACTAATAAAGTAGCCATTTTTCATTTATCGATTACGATTAAACAAAGAATATTAACTTTAAATCTTCGACAATACAGTTTCCCAACACTATTTATTAGTGCTGAAAGCTAACATTTATTTCGTAGGAGCAAATGATCGTGCAGTACAGGTACCAGGTATTGGTAAATGAAAAACAATAAATATTACACTGCCTTCTAAGGGGAAGTCATGTACTGCGGCCAGGGGTTGAGCGAGGGGTTGGAGCTCGGGGGTCGCCGATTAAAAAACTTAGAAAACTCGTTTTATTTATCGATCGTTAATAGTTCATAAATATATGCTGTCAAGAAATAAAGCTGAATATTGTTAGAGTTTCATTTGGATATTGGATTTTGGCTATTTATTATTACGAAGGAAACGCTCTAAGGAAGGAATAAATTATTTTCCATTCAAAACTTTTTGTTGTTTTTTTTTGTCTCTCTCTCTCTCTAGCTTCGCTCAGGTGCGTGTATATCTATCGTCTATACCTGTGCTTTTCGTATTCAACGCCAACTATTTAATCAGTATGGTCTCTGATGGTAAAAATATAACACGATTTTTTTCTAACATATCGGTAAGAAATGGTCTCAAATGCTTATAAAGATACAAGTCATTCTGAATGACTTTATAAAAAAAGCTTTTATATAAGCTAGTATACTCTTGAGCTAGTATACTGAGCGAGTCTCTTTGTGGCGACCATCGAAAAAATTATTTACAATATCTGTTTATCACACGGATGAAGTCACGGGGTATCCATACTAATATTATAAATGTGAAAGTGTGTTTGTTTGTTTGTCTTTCATGTCGAAACGGTTTGGCGGATTGGCGTGATTTTTTCTGTGAAGATAAATGGAGGGCTGGAGAGTGACATAGGCTACTTTTTACCGCGGGAGATTATCTCTTTCCCGCGGGAAAACACGTTAAAATACAATCTAAAAAAAATTTTACAATTAGAATTACTTGAAACTTGGTATAAATGCTCTTCAATACAATTAATTAAATACGTGTTTTAGCATTTTTAGAAATTCGGAATGAATTTCGGATTATTCGGAATTATAAGGATGTAAAATAGCGGATGAAAGTTTGTATGAAACCTACCATTTTAGAGTTCTTTTTGTAGTTTTAGCGCGAGCGAAGCCGCGGGTTCTGCTAGTTATGTATAAATATGAAAATCATCTACGATTGTCTGTGCGAAGTGAGTTTGGATGAGGGGTAAAAAATATTATGTACTTAGCATATAGATACAAACTATGTATTTTTGTCCTATACACCATATATAATGCCTCATCTGTGCATGATAAAAAAGCAGATTCGCACATTACTTAAATGCTGATAAAGTCTGGGACTGTTTAGTATTTGTATGAAATTTATAAAAATATAAACCAAAAATTTCCAAAGACGATAAAGCAATCAGAACTATTACCACGGTAATATAATGCATATATTACCGTGCTATTACTGTAAGCTGTTGTTGTTAGTTCTGAAAACAGCCACCAAGAAAATCTAATCATCACCAATACCCTATTATATAGAAAACAATTTCGAAATCTAAGTACATATTCCGAATCGATAAACATATCTATCTATATATATAATAATTGTAACTAAGCCGAATCTGTACATTAAATATTTTTTGGAAAATCTTATTGAAATAGACATTATTATTGATACAGAGGCCGAATCTATAGTTTTTAGAATTTTTGTGTGTCTGTTACCGCATCACAGAAAAACCACTGGAGGGCTTTGATGAAACTTAGTATGGTGATAGCTGGTTATCCGGGTCAAAATATAGGATACTTTTAACCGCGGAAAAATATCTAATTTCTGAGAAAAAATACAAAAACTGTAATGTAAGAGTATACTAATATGTAAAACATAACAATTTGCTTTTTGGTCATCTGAACGCGGGCGGAGCTGCGTGTAATGCTAGTTTATATTAAGAATTGAGGTGAACTAGTTTTAAAATTGGTTACAAATGATTAACTCAGTAATAAACATAACATCAATATCTCATTTCCTTGGAACAATATCTTAGTAATTAGCAAGGAAACATTCAAGACTCAAGTAATTACGAAGCATTTATCCCAAAATCTACAGTTTATTGTCCGGTTGTTCGCTTAAATATTGTTAAATAGTGCTGTTAATGTGCCTCGGTTACATTTCGGTTATAACCAGTTTGGTGCTAACGAGACTCTATGACACAACTCAAAACACTTTGAATGGACGTTCAGCTTTTACTAATCAGAATTTAAATGGGGGTCAATTGGACCCAGTTATGCAAAAACAGCCATGTGTGTAAAAGTACCAACAGAGTTATAAGCATTATTCTGTCGATAGTTGCACTTGGGTTATGTTTTGTTTTTCTGATTATTTTAAAATTGAACAATATTATATAAGTATTGTTTATTTTTTATAATTATTTTATTTTTTATAATAAAATGCTTATAACTCTGTTGGTACTTTTACGCACATGGCTGTTTTTTGCATAACTGGGTCCAATTAAGTAATTGTATGATATAAATAACATTATATACTCTGGCCCTTCTAAATAACCCTCGTCTATGGTATTTACAGACACATTCGTTTACATTATTAATTCTAATCGAAATCCAGTAGTTTAAATGGATTGCAATATAATTATATCAGTATCAAATTGATTATTTAGGTATATCCATATTAATATTATAAATGTGAAAGTGTGTTTGTTTGTTTGTTCTTCTTTCACGTCGAAACGGAGCGACAGATTGGCGTGATTTTTTGTATGGAGACAGTTGGAGGGCTGGAGAGTGACATAGGCTACTTTTAATCGCGGGAAATTATCTAATTCCCACGGGAAAACACGTTATAATACAATCCAAATAAATATTTATGAACAGAATTATTCGAAACTTGGTATTAATACTCTTCTATGAAGTTAAATAAATACGTATTTTGGAAATTTTTAAATTCGACCTATAAGGGGGTAAAATAGGGGATGAAGGTTTGTATGAAATTATCTTTTTAAAGGTTTTTTTGTAGTTTAGTGCGAGCGAAGCCGCGGGTTCTGCTATCAAGCATGGTATGCAAGGCTATGCAAATCAAAGTAATAGGTAACAGTTAAATGTATTTCATGTTTAACGTTATTAAAGATTGCTATGTTTTTAAGTCTAAGGCAGCAGTTTTAGGTAATTATTAGACATTTTGTATATATATATATATATATATATATATAAATATATATAACTTCTATACATATTATTTCAGTTACAATGTAGTAAATTGACATTCTCATTGGAGGCGTTAGCAAATGTTGAGCAATTTTACGTGAATGTGGATTAAACAAAACAAATGCCAAGTGAAGCAACTGTCAGAAGCTACCTACCTACTAGGTATTATTTATTGCACTAAAAAAACGAGAATTAATATACAAAAATGAGTTTTCAAAGTGGACTTTCCTTATGGAAAAGACTTCTTGAAACATGTGGAAGAAAATGCTAGCGGCAGAAAAATGCAGTGCAAGAAAAATATATTTATTGATGAATCTAAAAAAATATGAGTCTTCTAATGGTCAATCAAAAGTTGTGACTTGTGGGTTCTATTTCTACTTGGGATAACAATTCATACCGCCAATAATAATGGCTTAGGCTAATAAGAATGACTTAGGATAAATCTGTTCGGCGTTCAATTCGTCATAGAATACGTGCAAGTGATCTATAATAATTCGTTGGCTTACTATTACAAGGTTCTATGTTAATTTTAATGAAGTTTAGTAATTTTTACATAGAACTTGGTTATTTTGTTATCGTAAAAAAACAACATAGAACTATGTAAAATTGAATATTTTGTAGTTATAGTGCTGCTATCTAGTGGTTTGTTTTTTCAAAACTGTAGCTAATGACACATAGAACCTTGTAGCATTAATAACTAAATAAGTACTAAAATTATAACATAGAACCTTGTAATAGTGAGCCAACGAATTACGTCGTGTTATCTATATTCCACCGATATCATCTTTAATGATTCCTTATCTTGTGGACGTTATCAGAGCTCAAATGATACAGTATTTAATGCTCAATATAATTTAGTAACGGAAAACAAAATGTTTAAAAATCTCGACATCGATCATACTTCCACATTCATGATCCTCCAAGGTCAACCAACTTTACTAAACCACATATCTCTAATGGTTGTCATGATGGCGTCTTATATCTATACATATAATAAAATTGTAACTTAGCCGAATCTGTACATTAAATATTTTTTGGAAAATCTTATTGAAATAGACATTGTTATCGATAGAGTCCGAATCTATAGTTTTTAGAATTTTTGTCTGCCTGTCTGTCCGTCTGTTGCCGCATCACAGAAAAACCACTGGAGGGATTTTGATGAAATTTGGTATGGTGATAGCTGGTTATCCGGGTCAACATATAGGATACTTTTAACCACGGGAAAATGTCTCATTTCTGAGAAAAAAATACAAAAACTGCAATGTAAGGGTATACTAATATGTAAAACCTAAGAATTTGGTTTTTGGTCATCTGAACGCGGGCGGAGCCGCGGGCAATGCTATATTTAATATTTATGTGAAATGAGCGAATTTCAATCTTTATTTAATTGTGATTAAAAAAATTAATTTAAGAGTTGGTTATAGTACTATGCATCTCAATTTTTTTTCAATATATGAAGCAACAGCGATGATTTTCGTTTGAGAAATATAGGAAAGAGAGGTAACGCCATTTATAATTTCATACTTTATTCATACATACAAGTTCAACTACTATTTACAATGTTAAAGAATATAAGCATCCTAACTCAACCCAAAGCAAATTTTCGCAACCTAACATACCATCCTCGGTAGTATAGTGGTAAGTATCCCCGCCTGTCACGCGGGAGACCGGGGTTCGATTCCCCGCCGGGGAGACGTTTTTATATTTTTATAAACCACTTTTTTAAGCAAATCGAATCAAAATTTATTTTACTTATATAAACTTTTTCTAAAATCTTGAAATTGTAATTTTTTACATATTTTAAATGTAATTATGTAAGTCCGGGAAGGAGCTATTACAGTAAAAATCTAAGGTAAATAATATCTACAGTAAAATGCAGTAAAAATCTTTTTGTATGGTTTACTCTTCTTAAAAATATTACTAAGAATTTTTATTAAAAAAAATCTTACCATCCTAAAATCGAGCCGCGAATATGTAAGATCGAGATTGTGTGACAGCTCAGTAGTACTATCTGACCACATACGAGTAATGTTTATTTATAAACAATATTATAATATCATATTACACAATAATAACATTTCATTTCATACTTTCTTACATTTACATTTTAATTAAAATTTTATTATGATTTTTTGAGCGGAACCCTAATTCTTTTACTGAATTAAAAATAGCCTAAGTTACTCCTTATAACATCAACTACCTGCCAGTGGAAGTCCCGTCAAAGTCGGCCCAGCCGTTTCGGAGATTAGCCGGAACAAACAGACAGACAGACAAAAATTTTAAAAATTGTGTTTATCCTATAAATACCGTATGTAATTCCGTATGTATTTAGTAAAAAGCGGTTATTTTGACATTACAAACAGACACTTTAATTTTATTTATCTATATAGATATCACCTCTAGCTTACCTAAAGATGAACTATAAAATGTAAAATATCAATTTAAAGATCAAACTCTTACAATAACATTAAAATAAAATAAAAGTCACTTTCATACAAATATTCAACTATAGCTGTGTTTGTCTGTTTGTTATCTCGTCACGGCAACTATTATAATTTGACATAATTCACCCATATATTATGTAAATTCGTATAGATATAAAAAAATATAACTTAACAAAAATATGCCATTTTCAAATTTGATTCTATTACAATTTATTATTATTTTAGGTTCTTTTAGATACGTTTTGAAGGTTAGTATGAAATACAAAACTTTGAATTTCTCAGCTTTTTTGTACTATAATACGCATGTAATATACATATAAACCTTCCACTTTAATCAGTATATCTATTGCTGAAAACTCCATTAAAATCGGTTGAGCAGTTTAACAGATCTAAGCGAACAGACAGCGGAAGCGACTTCATTTTATACTATATAATAAAGATTTTTAACTATCTTTGCCAAGCATTTTTTAAGAAAAATACAACAATACCATATTTTATACTTAAATGAATATTTCATTGATTTCCTCCGTCTCACAAGTAGATGGCTTGTGATGATGTTCTCCTAGCCGATTCCGGCTACGGCGGCCAATCTCATTGAGACTAGCCAACTGCGCAGGAGATATTATAGTGCACAAGTGTACGCACAGACACAACGTGCACTCTCTATTCCTGTCACTCTCATACTCCGGTGGGACGACCACTCGACACGACCGGTGAGAGTTAAGGCGCAGAACCGACGGCTTTACGTGCTCTCCGAAGCACGGGGGTGAAACACCGCCAACTTCCCCAACCCCGGGTGAGACTATACAGAAAGACTCAATAACTAAACTTGGCCCGACCCGGGACTCGAACCCAGGACCTCCGGGTGTGCAGCCGTACATGCTAGCCACTACACCACTGAGGCAGTACGAGTAGTAGAACGAGTTAAAATAATTAAATTTTCTTAAATGGAAAAGTCAGCGTATGAAGTATAGAAACACTATGAACTATAATTTTAAATATTATGCATAAATTATCACAAAATTGGCACAATTTTAAAAAGCTTCAACATAGTACAAGCGTTCGAGGGCAGGGAGAGGGAATGGGTGCGATTAGCAATATTGTAAGCCTCGAGGTTTCTAAGTGCCCGGAAGCGTTAAAAGTCGACACTACAGAGTTACAAACTTTTAGAATAGAATTTTATTTCATCACTTTTACTTCAATTTTACTGTTAACTTAAAACTTTAACACAACACTAGCCAATTTTTATCATTATTTATCGTTTTTTTTTTCATTTCGTTTTCTATATATATTAGAAAATGATACTTATTTTATTTTCGGATATTTTTTTTACGTTCAATGAAGAGCCTTCAAATAAGAAAAGTATTATAATCTAAGATTTAGTTACATAAAAAACTATATCCCAAATCTTTCTTTCACAAAATCCACAAAGCGTACTATATTGAACCGCTGCGCCGGCGCCGCCTAACGTAAACCTTGTATCACATACCTGCAGATAAGGTATCTTATTTAAATAGGCGTGTGTTAACTCTTTTTTATACTTTGTACCTAATATACTTATATATTATTAAATATCTATGTTATAATTTTTGTTCTAACACAATAATCTGAATCGAGAATATTTTGAGTATAATTAGAATTGCTTTAAATTGCATTAGAATTTTAGTTTTTTAAATATATATTAAAACCTTGTTTTTGATTAACAATAATTAATATGTATATATACAGTACTCTTGTATATACAGACAAGACAGCGTTTATCTGCATCGGAACTTCTATAAAATATATTTCTTCTCGTGAAAAATATGATTCATAAGAAAATGTTATAACTATATAACGTACTAGCATTACCCGCCGCTCGGCCCGCGTTCAGATGACCAAAAACCAAATTCTTAGGTTTTACATATTAGTATACTCTTACAATGCAGTTTTTTGTATTTTTCTCAGAAATGAGATATTTTACCGTGATAAAAAGTATGCTATATGTTGACCCGGATAACCAGCTACCATCATACCAAATTTCATTAAAATCCCTCCAGTGATTTTTCCGTGATGCGGTAACAGACAGACAGACAAAAATTCTAAAAACTATAGATTCGGCCTCTGTATCGATAATAATGTCTATTTCAATAAGATTTTCCTAAAAAATATTTAAAGTACAGATTCGACTTAGAATTTTATTATATGTATAGATATACTAGACTATAAAGACGAAACGAATTAAACTATTTAATGAAAATTAAAAAAAATCAAGGATCTACAAAGGAGTAAATTATGAGAGCGATATCGCTAATATACTAACTACCAAGGTATTTAAAGCGTCACTTCTAAAAGATCTTAATACGTCGTAACACACGTCGAATTCTAGGCACAAATTACGATTTACGTCGCCTCCCACGCGACCGGACGGCGCCAAGTCGCGCGACCAGCTAATTTATCCAACTTTAACCCAATTTACACGCACTCTAAGTGTTTCAAGCTTGCGGTTCCGGAAATGCTCCTAGATTAACATTTAATGGAACAAACGGACATATTTTTTGATTATCGCGAATGCAGTGGTTTCAATAACTTACTGTTTGTTTGTTCAAACTTCAACTTACCTTATTTTCGTGCTATTGTTTTGAGAGAGAGATTATACGATTTCCTATGTTATGCTGATTTATATTATGTACATAAATGTTTGACGACACGTTTGGCTCAGTTTGTAGTAACCCTACTTGCTGTGCCAGCGGTCGCGGATTCGAGTCCCGCTGGGGGCATTCATTTGTGTAATGAGCACGAATGTTTGTACTCCAGTCATGGGTTTTCATATTTATTATATGTGTGTATTTAAAGTTATATATGTGTAGTGTATCAACTATCTGGTATTCGTAGCACAAGCCTCGTAGCTTACCATGGAACTAGATGGTGCTGTGTGTTAATGTCCCAATATATTTATTTATAATTTATCATGTTAACTTGATAAAAAATAGGTTATGATTCAAATATTAATTTATTTTTAATCTTTTTTCTCGTAATGTTTGTAAACAAAATATTATGTAAATTCAATATTGAACACAAATTACTTTAATTAAAAGTAATTATACATATTGCCTCATCTAAAATTTTTTTAACAATCCTTATCATAATTTGCTGTAGATGGCTTTAGATTTTTTAGTTAAAACACTTTAACTAATAGAGGATAGAGATAAACGAGTTGAACTTAAAACAAAGCTATTTACGAAATGAATATTTCGCGATGGCAATTAGTAAAAAATGTCATTTGGTAGTGGAAGCGGAAACGGAAGCTAAATCTCAGTAACAGAAAAAACACCTCATCTACAAATGGACCCAAATAAGTTTCAATTCTTCAAATCCAATTCCAAAACGAATTCGTTCCAATATTTATTGGGGGTTCGGTTTAATCTTTAATTCGCCCTCCGAGCCGCTCTGTTTTAAAACGCTTATAACTTACACGCAAAAACTTAATTTCGACTCTATTTTTTCACCTATAAAGTATATTATCATTTGTAAATTTCGAAAAGTAGTAGTAAAAGTGGCAAATATTTATGAGCTTTCGAAGGAAATTCTTTTTGAATGTTTGCATTTATGAAAATATGCTCGAATGAGGGGCGATTGGTTGATACAGGTGGCTAGCTGTTACGTTGTTTCTATAATAAAGTTAAAAATCATTTAAAAATTATTGATAAATACATATTATCCATACATATAATAAAACTCTAACAAAGCTGAATCTGTACATTAAATATTTTTTGGAAAATCTTATTGAAATAGACATTATTATCGATACAGAGGCCGAATCTATAGTTTTTAGAATTTTGTCTATCTGAGTGTCTGTCTGTTACCGCATCACGGAAAAACCACTGGAGGAATTTTGATAAAATTTCGTATGATGATAGCTGGTTATCCGGGTCAACATATAGGATACTTTTTACCGCGGGAAAATATCTTGTTTCTGTGAAAAAATACAAAATCTGCAATGTAAGGGTATATTAATATGTAAAACCTAAAAATTTGGTTTTTGGTCATCTGAACGCGGTCGGAGCCGCGGATAATGCTAGTTATATTATAAAAGTGTGGTATGGAATGGAATTGTATACTCAGAATTTTTTATTTATTTATTTTTATTTTTTCATTTATCCACTATCATGAATTTTAATGTTTATTTAGATATTAAAGTTGGTAGAAATATTGATATTTTTTTTAATACTGAATTATATATTTGCATTCAATTAAATTATTAAAACGTATAATCATTTTATTAATACTTTCTTACAAAACTGACTACAAGGCTACATATAAAGCAATAAACCTGCTTCCTACATTATCAGCTCTACTATACAGGTAGAATTTTTAACAAACAAGTTTTTCTGAAATACTAATATTAAATAAAGAATTTTTAACCGAATTATTTTCTATATAAATTACTATCTAAAAGAATTGATTTTTAAAAAGTTTTCATATTTTACCAATTTTCATTCCATATATGTAAAAGATTTTAGTTAACTCAAATGAAACACCCTATATAAAGCTATCGTTTCCGATCAGAAGCAGTAATTTATAAGGGGTGGCTAATAATGTTTCTCGAACACCCCCCACCCCCTCCACGAGTGCTCATTACTACTTAATACTTGTAAATGCTTCATACATTATCATGTTCTTGTAATTAACGAACTATATGATAATTGTTGTTATGTCGTTTCCTTATTGACGACACGTTTGGCTCAGTGTGTAGTGACCCTACTTGCTATGCCAGCGGTTGCGGGTTTGAATTCCGCTGGGAGCATTCATTTGTGTGATGAGCACGAATGTCTGTACTCCAGTCATAGGTGTTTATATTTATAATATGTATCTATTTAAAATTATATAGCTGTAGTGTATCAACTATATGTTATCCATAACACAAGCCTCGTAGCTCACCATGGAACTAGCTAGATAGTGCTGTGTGTTAATGTCCCAGCATATTTATTTATTACTATTATTTATTATCTAGCATAGGAACTGTGTAAGTGTATGTTTGTATGTTTGATCTTATTTCACACAACAATAGAGTCACGAATCGAAGTGGAGATATATTATAATAAGTTTAAAAGTTACAGAATGGCATAAGCTATATCTCTATACCAACATTGTAAAAGGATTTCATTTCGATGGGATGTTAAAGTGTTATAAAAAATTACTTACTAATCATAACTTTCGTACCACTGCTGGGTGCGGATCTCCCCTCAACACGAGGAGGATCAGACCACAGTTGATCACGCTGACCAAGTAGTTACTGTTACCGCATCACAGAAAAACAACTGGAGGGATTTTGATGAAATTTAGTATGGTGATAGCTGGTTATCCGGGTCAATATATAGGATACTTTTTATAACGGTAAAATATCTTATTTCTGAGAAAAAATACAAAAACTGCATTGTAAGACTATACTAATATGTAAAACCTAAGAATTTGCTTTTTGGTCATCTGAACGCCGCTGGCGGAGCCGCGGGCAATGCTAATGTACAATATATTTGCTATGTTCAAAAATACATTTTTTTCAATTTTTACTAGAATTAACAAAAAAAATAAAAACTGACTTCAAACAAAAGCACTAAAAAGTAAAAAATAACTGATTGGTAGTTTTCATTTACTATACATACCTAATGAAATATATTCGAAGTCGGTGTGCTTTGCTTTATATGGCCTGGCACCGATTTCGAAAATATTTGATTCGGTATGTATTTAATAGGTAGGCTTTAATTACTAAGCCAAAGCACACCGACTTCGAAAATATTTGATTAGGTATGTATAGTAAATGAAAACTACCAATCAGTTATTTTTTACTTTTTAGTGCTTTTGTTTGAAGTCGGTTTTTATTTTTTTGTTAAAAAGTTTTTATTTTTCCCTTTTTAGTGTAGACAGTAGTAGCAAAGTAAGAATTCTAACGTATTAGGCTTGTCAAATCAAACAAAACAAGCCCAAACTCAAAGTATCTACTATTAGCCGTTGAAGAATTCCACCTATCCACCTTCTGGCCTTACCATCAGATCAGGTCAACAAAACCGAACCACTGTACTATCAACGGAAATAGAAACACTTGCAAAGTTTCAAGTCAATATGACAATTAGAAGTAGGTTAAATTCATCATTAGCTATTTTTCCACCCTCAGGGGTGGTATTTTTTTTTGAAATTTAAATGGGACCAATCTGGAAGTATACACTTTCAAACAACACAAAAATTGTTCAAATCGAAATAAATGACGGAGTTCTGAGGTAATAAACATAAAAAAAAACATACAGTCGAATTGAGAACCTCCTCCTTTTTGAAGTCGGTTGAAAAAGAACAAATCTTACTAATATTATAACTGTGATAGTTTAGATGTTTGGATGTTTGTTACTGAATAACGCCAGAATGGCTAAGCGGATATATATATATATAATAATATAATAGTACATAGGTAACTTTCAATCCCGGAAAAATGTATGATTTCCCGTGGGATAGTGGCAGTAATAATAAGTTCACAAAACATATCACCATAGCAAACAAGTCATAACCTTTCATCGTCAAAGAAAATTAATATTGAAAACTACCTCGAAAGCCGTAAATTTCCACCAACGACAATCATTCACAGTCGCACCTAACGATTATATTAAAAAGAATTACTTTTTCAATCTTATTACAAACAATTGGCCGTTCTCTACCGAGGTAGAGTCGACTCTAGCATATGGGTGTAGAGCTGTGTTTTGCGTTTTGAGAGAGTTAGAGGTGGGTTTCTTGAAGGTTCGATTTGTCGGGTAGTTTAATAAGTGCAGATGATTTATACGCCGCCAGCCGCACGCGGCGCTCCCCCTTAATTAGAGAGAAAAAATACGCCTTAAACACCTCTCGGACTGTCATCTTAACGATATGGATAATTAGCATCTGATTTAACTTTCGCACTGATTTTAAATTATATTTGATTACTTTCTATTATATATCTTCAGGTCGATTAGTTTGGAGGTTCTCTTCAAATTCTTAATTTAACTTAAATGTGATAGATGTGCTAAGCAAACTTTAAATAGTACTGCTGAAATAAATAATAAATATGTTGGGACAATAACACACAGCACCATCTTGTTCCATGGTAAGCTACGAGGCTTGTGTTATGGATACCAGATAGTTGATATACTACACATATTATATAACTTTAAATACATACATATTATAAATATAAACACCCATGACTGGAGTATAAACATTCGTGGTCATCACACAAATGAATGCCCGCCCCCAAACGGAACTCGAACCCGCGACCGCTGGCACAGCAAGAAAGGTTACTACAAACTGAGCCAAACGTGTCGTCAAATGCTTCTTCGCTTATGTAGTATCTAAATTAATTCTCTACTCTGATGATATAATAATAGATGCATCAATTAAATAATATGTTGCATTTTAGGTCTTTTTTTAGTTGACTTTAAAATATTTTTCTATACATAATACTTAAAATCTGTTACGTTCAAAATATATATTTTTAAAAATAATAATAAAACTAAGACCAAAATTGTACTGTTTTACAATCAACTTTCTTCTTAAATGAAGTAAGTATTATTATAACGAAATTATCATTGTATCCCTCAAAACAAATCAGATATAAAACAAAAACACTCCAGCGTCCACAAATCCCTTTGAAACTACAAGAAAAACAACATCAAAGTCGCTGATGGCAATCGAATCAAAACACAGGTAAATATCAAACATTCCCTTCATAGTGGAATGGTCTCATTCTAAATAAAAACATAGCTTCCAAATCGTTTCTATTTTCCAAACATCTGTAGAAGAAAGCAAAAATAAAATGTACTTAATTTTCTAAAACTCGATTCTAATCCCTTGTAATAGAGGTTTAGATAGTGCATTTTCAAATAGGCGGGATTATAGTTACGAGATTGCATGGAGTAGCGTGTGTGGCAACATTAAGGCGAATAAAATTTAAATATGGCAACACGGTGCGCTATAAAAGAACGAATAATATTAAAAGAAATAAAAATAATATAGCTATGAACCCACCCTGTTCCATTGTACTTAGCTTTACATGGGTTTATTCTATGTTCGTGCATTGAAATAAAGTATTATGTGTTATTAATTATGAAAATTAAGGTTTTCAAATAATTAAGTTACTTTAAAAGATTATGCTATAAAGAATATGAATACTTCGTCAATACGTGCATATCAATTTTCCGATAGAAACAATCATTTAGATATTCAGAAAACTAATTTCCCGAAATATGAGCAAGGTAAAATTTTAAAACATACAATTTACAAGGCGTAAATTTTTAAGTTTGGCGTGATCTCTATGATCACAGCCTTTAAAAAATAAAGAATTAAAAAAAATAATTATAGTACTCTATAAAAGTATAACATCAATTAGTAAAATTAAAATTTATTTTTGTAATATTAGACGCTGTACTGAGTATCTCCGAAATAATGTCAAACCATACAAAAAATAAAAAAATGGCATAATGGGCTTATACGCTACGAATAAATAATAAGATTTATTATTTATTCGTAGCTTGTACGTAACGTACGCGTGTGGATGAATATTATAATTTTGTAGAATGATAAGTCATAAATATCTTGGACATAATTTGACACATTTGGCTCAGTTTGTAGCGACCCTATTTGCTGTGCCAGCGGTCGCGGGTTTGAATCCCGCTGGGGGCATTCATTTATGTGATGAGCACAAATGTTTGTACTCTAGTCATGGGTGTTTATATTTATATATGTATGTATTTAAAGTTATATATGTGTATTGTATCAACTATCTGGTATCCATATCACAAGCCTCGTAGCTTACCATGGAACTAGATGGTGCTGTGTGTTAATGTCCCAACATATATAATATTACTGTTATCAAAAATGAGAAATAATATCATCATGATATGAAAATCAGAAGAAAATTAAACTACCACAAAGATGCATTTGTACTTGGATGGTCTTGGGTTCATCCCCAGTTCGGGCAAAATGTATTATAGCTTCGTATCAGAATAAATCTTAGTAGCAGATCTCCCGTCATGTTGTTTTACTGGTTCTTTGGACAATGAGAGTGATAGAATAAAGAGTGGACGGTCTGTGCTAGTGTTTGGCAGCGTTCAGGACGATCTGATTCGACTACTCTCGTCTCTTAGTGACTGCTTCAACTAAACTTTCAGCCAAAAGGCCGGAATTTAATTAATTTTTATTAATTAATTTTGCCAAATATTATAATAACTAATTCCAAAATGGGTGATTTTAAAGCTTAACTTTAATGTATATCCCGACATTTCGAATGCATTCCCGCGGCTCTTCCCGCATTCAGATGACCAAAATCCATATTCTTAGGTTTTACATATTAGTATACTCTTACATCGCAGTTTTTGTATTTTTTCTCGGAAACGAGATATTTTTCCGCGGTAAAATGTTATGATATGGTCCTATATGTTGACCCGGATAACCAGCTATCGCCAAACCAAATTTCATCAAAATCCCTAAAGTGGTTTTTCTGTGATGCGGTAACAGACAGACAGACAGACAAAAATTCTAAAAACTATAGATTCGGCGAATAATGTTTATTTCAATAAGATTTTCCAAAAAATATTTAATGTACAGATTCGGCTCAGTTACAATTTTATTATATGTAAGTATAGATTTTACATCCCTCTTATTAAAAAGATTTCTAAGAAATTTGCTACTAGCTCTGACAGAAAAAGAAGATTATTTCTTAATTTTTTGCCTTTTTAATTAAGTCATAGCAGAAGTTTTATAGATCGTAACTCGTATGGTACCGAGTATGTTACAGTCGCATTTACGGGGCATGTTAAAGGTAAATATTTTTGCGCGTCAAACATTCGGTACGCTCGTATTATTCAAATGCGGGCCAATAAGAGAGCATTTACGGCCATCCATAAAACTACAATCCAACCGTACGAATAAATATCCGACCTCTGTAACTTATAACCTTTCATACATAGATGTACATGAAACGGAATAGGCGCTCGTTTTATCGCCTCCAACAACTCGATCGCGCTAAGATCATCTATCTATTCTAATACTAGCGGCTCACCCTCGCTTCGCTCGGGTTCGTCGCTAGGATTTAAATAGATATAAATAGTTATTAGCCAGCGTTAATCATATAAATCTTAATTTTTTTTCGTGACTTTTCTGGTGTTTTAATACTTATTAACCTATTCCAGACTAAGAGAAATCCAAAAATTCAAATATCATAAAAATTGTTCCACCCATTCTTAAGTTTTATGTCACGTCAGACGGGAACGCGGTCGAATGGGATAAAAAGTATCCTATGTCCGTCTCCTGGTTCTAAGCTACCTCCCCACCAATTTTCAGCCAAATCGGTTCAGCCGTTCTTGAGTTATAAATAGTGTAACTAACACGACTTTCTTTTATATATATAGATTATAAAGAGGTAAAGTTTGTGAGTCTGTGACGTTGTAGAGGGTAATCTCTGGATCTACTGAACGGATTTAGATGAAACTTGGTAAGAAGATAGTTCGAGACCCTGGGAAGGACATAGAATATTTTTTATCCCGGAAATCATCCCTTAAGGGAGTGAAAATAGGGATGAAAGTTTGTGTTGGGAAGCAAGCTATGGACGAACCCGAGCGAAGCAAGGGTTAGTCGCTAGTTAATTATATATAGAAAAATGAAAATTTTCAATGATAATTAAAATTTTAAATACACTAATTAATCTATTTTTGAATTTTCACCCCATACTTTAAAACGAATGGTACACTATATTGACTTAAATAAACTTAACTGTATAGTACTAATGGTCTCAGAGTTAAATGTTATTGACACAAGGTCAGACACACGTCTGTGATAGCAGAGTGTTGGAGCAACCCCATGGTTGTGTCGTCTGCTTTGGCAGATTTGCCGTCGAGATTCGTTGGGTTTTAGTGAGTAGTATTAGCTTTGCCGATAAGTCCCACATAACCACCTGTATGTATGCAGGTGTTATATCTAAATGCATTTCCCAACGTTAAAAAAGGGACAGACATACTGACGGACATACAAAGATTATTTGTTAAATTTGAAGAGTTTTTTAATTGAAAGAATTAACTGTTATGACATCACTCAGTTTCTGATTTTACAAGTAGTAATTGTGAAAATTATAAAAATAAGATAAGAAAACGGCGACAAAACTACCCAAAAATAGACGAGGATGAGGAAAACGGATAAAATGCTTGATCATCTAAACCAAAATTATCTAATAAATCGGTTTCATTTAATTTTAATCTACTTGTTTTATTGGCGTAGATTAGAAACTTTAATAGTTAAAGTTTGGTCATTGTTTAATATAGGTATTTGTGTAGGCCAATCATATTGCAGGAAAACTATTTAAAACATAATATTTCTTATTTACCGGTAACATATTGCGTATATTTGCTTCCAAAAAGCAAATTCTGGTATGACCAATTAAATTAGTTCAACGGCTTGCCATCAAAACTACAGACAGACAGACTTTACAAGAAAAAGCGTATTTTATAAAAACTTAAAAAAAACCGACTTCCAGGCACTAAAATGAAAAAAATAACTAAACGGAGGTTTTCATTAAGAATATATACCTTGTGCTACCTGGTACTACGGTGCCTGGGAAGAATATTCTTCGAAACAAAAAAAATCCAAATCGGTTCAGGAATCTTCGAGTAATCGGTGAACATACATAAAAAAAAAGATTCCGACGAATTGAGAACCTCCTCCTTTTTGAAAATGGGTTAAAAATCAATAAATTGTAATAAAGAAACTTATAAAAATTAAAAAAAAAATGCAAATAAATAATAAATATTTTCAAGGATTACGATTTTTTAATTCATTTTGTTATTTATGGGTAGGTTGTCTGTAACAACTATACCTTCGAGACATCTAACACCTCAGTCTCTCCCGTGACCATGATTGCTGTAAATCATTCGAAACATCGGGAACCAAAAATGAAAATAAATTCGCGAAAAAATCCGAAAAGATAGTTTTATTTAAAATATTTTCAATAGAAATATTAAAATCACTTCTAGGGAAAGGATATTCGCACATGGATACTAATAAAAAAATAATACAAGCTATAACACAGAGGTTATGGGCGGTAACCCGTAGCCGAAACAACCGGACTCGGGTTAATTTTGCACCTGCACATACGATTGTGTGCTTTCCACCGACCGGCGATCGCAGCTAGCTTGAGCGATTTTTTCTTCAATCTAAACATACGTGTTGTACTGGCAAAAAATATGTTCATATTAGTACTTAAACGTCGAAAGTAGGTTTTTTTACCTAGAGATTTTTATTTTATATATTAACTAGAAGAACCCGCGGCTCCGCCCGCGTTTAGATGACCAAAAACGAAATTCTTAGGTTTTGCATATTAGTATACTCTTGCATTGCAGTTTTTGTACTTCTTTCTCAGGAACGAGACAATTTCCCACGGTAAAAAGGTATCCTATATGTTGACCCGAATAACCAGCTATCATCATAACTTATCAAAATCCCTCTAGTTGTTTTTCTGTGATGCAGTAACAGACAGACAGACAAAAATTCTAAAAACTATAGATTCGGCATCTGTATCGATAATAATGTTTATTTCAATAAGATTTTCCAAAAAATATTTAATGTACAGATTCGGCTTCGTTAGAATTTTATTATATGTATAAAGATATTAAAAAACCTAATTTTTTTTTTGCATCTTACTAGCATATTTAACACATCTAATTTAATTTCATTCAATTACATCTTATTAAGTTATTGCCGATACATTTCAAACTCTGAATTATTAGCAGGGTGAGTTAATTTTATTGAAATACACATTATTATCGCTAACAGAGGCCGACCGAACCTATAGTTTTAAGAATTTTTGTCTGTCTGTCTGTAACCGCATCACAGAAAAATCACTGGAGGGATTTTGAAGAAATTTGGTGTGGTAATAGCTGGTTATCCGGGTCAACTAATATATTTATACGAGTATACTAATATATAAAACCTAAGAATTTGGTTTTGGTCATATGAACGCGGGCGGAGCCGCGGGCAATGCTAGTATAATATATTATTATTCAGTGAGGTAATGTATGTTATTATTAAATATTGTAATATAAACTTTTTCTTTATTTATTTATTATAATATACTATAAATGTAAATTTCGGCTATCTCTTTAACGGCTTTGATGTTTTGAATTTTGGCCATGATGTTTTTTAGTCTACATCGGCATTGGTGTAAACTAACAAAATCTTCTCTCCGCTCGGCTCGAAGATCACCTAGATAGGTACGTTTCAACGGTTAATATGGAATAAACAGAGTATATATAATATTATACGATATATAGACCTTCCTCAATAAACGGGATATCTTATGCGAAAAGAATTTTTCAAATCGATTTAGTAAGTCCTTATATTAGCGCGTTCAAACAAACTAACTCTGCCTGTTGCCTGTTACTAGTATAGATTATTTATTCATTAAGATATTAATCCAATTTTTATTATTATGAATTTAAAATTTATTTTTCGCTCGGGTTCGTAACTATGTAGGTACGTTTTAATTTTTTTGGAGCAGAACCTAATTTTTTTTCTAAAATAAAAGTAGCCTATTTTACTCCCCATAATATCAGCTATCTTCCAGTGAAAGTCCAATCAAAATCAGTCCAGCCGTTTCAGAGATTATCCGGAACAAACAGACAGACAGACAAAAAAATTTAAAAATGTGTTTTTCTTATAAGTACCGTATATAATTTCATATGCATTTAGTAAAACGCTGTTATTTTGACATTACAAGCAGACACATGTAAATTAATTTCTATATAAGATACACATTTCCACCATACATTATTTTGTTATATCTCAAAGGGTTTAGGCAGCGTTTTCGTTGAAAGCTCCCAGACGTCTTATTTTTTCCGACACCTTCAACAAATATCGTTATATTTTAGCCAATGTATACAAAAACTTAACAAATTATATACTAAAACCTTCCTCTTGAATCACTCTATCTATTAAAAAAACCGCATCAAAATCTGTTGCGTAGTTTTAAAGATTTAAGCATAGGTACATAGGGATATAGGGACATAGAAAGCGACTTTGTTTTATACTATGTAGTGACTATTTAAAAATATAATAGAATAGGATAGAATAATCCAATATCGATAGCTGTAACATTATAGTAACATTACCTGATCTGCATTTATTTGGCAGTGCTCAAGTTTCATGGCGGCCGCCACACCGCCACACCGCCAGGTGCGACGCGTGTAAACTTTTATATGTTTTGATCCGCTAACCAGTCGAGCCTTTCCAATCGGATTCATAAATTCACTTTACTATAAATGATCATATTTTTATATGTTATGCATGAATTTTATATGATTATTCTATCTATACTTAATATTATAAAGAGGTAAAGTTTGTGACGTTGTAGGGGGTAATCTTCTTGATCTACTGATCCGATTAAGATGAAATTTGGTGAGATAGTTTGAGACCCTGGGAAGGACATAGAATACTTTTTATCCCGGAAATCATCCCTTGAGGGTGCACAAATGGGGATGAAAGTTTTAATTAGGAAGCAAGCTAGGAACGAACCCGAGCGAAGCGAGACTGAGTCGCTAGTATTATAATAAAAATGAAATGTTTTTGTTGATAATCGCATCACTTGATAACACTAACTCGACAAAATGTTTGTAAAATGTCGTAAATTTTACCTTATCCCAAATTTCAGTAACCGAGAGGTGTTGGAATAACACCTTAAGAATTTTAGGGGAAAAATTTTAAAAATTGGGTAATTCAGGAGAAACTAAAATTATTTTTTATATAAAATCGTATGAACTCAAATATCATAAACGATTTTGTTGAAATTTGGAGAGAACAACGCCTCTCAGATCAGCTAAGCTAGTACAGATTATTACAAGCCATTAAAAAAAAAAAACAAATCGATCCAGCCTTCCTTAAGTCAATAAAGCGCCGGTAGAATAAATCTTATAATACATTTTTTCTCGTGGAATAAAAAAGAGTTATTTTTTTTCAAGATTAGCTATTTTCAATAGTTTTTGTGTTATTTAGTAAGTTACCTTGCTGTACAATCCAATGTTGTCCTTGGGTTTTGGTTTCCCTCTCGGTTTGTAATAAAACTCCAGTGATTGGATAGTGGTTCTTCGCTGATCAGGTTCTTGAAGGACCAAATGTACAATCCAATGTTGTTCTTGGGAGTAGGGTTCCCTCTAGGTTTGTAAAGAAACTCCAGTGATTGGATTGTGGTTAAAAAAAATTTTTTTTAACACCTTATATACAAATCATCTAAACCTAACGATAGCTCGTTTTAGAAGACCCCTAATGCCATCTATTACAAATATATGTACAACCCTAATATATTTAAATTTTGAATATAATAGAATCTGTTTTATACTATGCCAATACTAACTTATCATATAGGGACTTATACATTGCTAAAATATACCTACGAGTATATAGTATTATTGTGGTTTTATTCTAACCATTTTTTGTATTTTTTCTCAGAAATGAAATATTTTCCCGCGGTAAAAAGTATCCTATATGTTGACCCGGATGACCAGCTATGACCACACCAAATTTCATCAAAATCCCTCCAGTAGTTTTTCTGTGATGCGGTAACAGACAGACAGACAGACAGACAGACAGACAGACAGACAGACAGACAGACAAAAGTTCTAAAAACTATAGATTCGGCCTCTGTATCGATAATAATGACAATTACAATATGATTTTCCAAAAAATAATTAATGTACAGATTCGGCTTAGTTAGAATTTTATTATATGTATAGATTATATACATAAAATACTTACATAAGTAAATAAATCTACGTTTAGTGAGTGCTCGCCACTCGCTCTCAGACAAGAGGCTAAGTCGCGGCAAGTTGCTCGCGCGAGGGACAAGTTTTTGTGCGACAAGTGTAACACCCTACACAATTCTACTTCACTACTTATTTGAATAATATTTAGGTACCTTCGAGGTCATATTACTCGTATCTTAAATAAGATTTATTTAATTTTTTCGTATAAAAACAAGGCTAAAAGTATTAGTACCTACATGGATGTAGAGCTGCATACGGACCGTCTTTGCTTATTTTATTCTTCTATACATTATAATAAAACTGTAGAGGTTGAATGTCTGTGCATAGTAAAAAAAAATTAAAACCGAGTCAGGGGGATGTAAGAAGAGAAATAGACCAAAATCCAGATTTTTTTCAATGTGTCTCTGTCTGTTTGTCTGTTTGTACGGGCTAATCTCCGAAACTATTGGACCGATTTAAACGAAATTTTGCATGGTGATACCTTATATTACCGGCCAATATCTTAGATACTTTTCATTTCGGAAAATTAAATGTTTCCCGTGGGATAGTTAAAAAACTATAGTAACTTATACAGCTTAGTAAACAACAACTTATGCACCTAATTTAGTATTTGGCATGCTAATACCTTATATTGCCGGTCAAACAACAGGTTACTTTTCATACCGTAAAAATGAACGATTCCCGTGGGATAGATCTGTCTGTGCTTTTCTAGAGGCGAACCCGAGCGAAGCGAAGCTGAAATAAAAGTCCAAGTTCATATCTCCTAGAAAATATTTATTCATACAGAAAGACTGCATTATGCTGTTATCAATATATTGCAATAAAAAAATTAAAATCTTAAAATTAAATGAAGCAATTTAACCAGGTCTTACAAACGACCTATTTATTAAAAAAATAAAACCATATATAAGCACAATACAACTTTAGTAGTTATAATAAATAATATTTTTAAATCGATGAATCGATTTTTAAAATAAGAGTTAAAGTTACCCCGTAAAAATAAAATGTATTCGGTAGTTAGTTAGCTAGGTAAAATATATACGAGTAACTATCTTTCTAGTTTAGTGGTTTGCCTATACGACTACATATATTGAAGTCCCGGGATGAATCCCAGGTTCAATCCCAGGCCAAAACAGAGTGATTAGATTTATCTTAGCCCAAATTTCAGCAACAGAGAGCCACAGAGAGTTCAGAGAGAAAATAATAGTAAAAGTTCAACTTGTGAATCTATCGCACAGATAACTTATGACATGAATGTGACATGTATTAAACAAATGTCAAAAAAAATATTTAATATAAATTATTGAATTACCTAATATTTAGGCAAAAATCTACAAAAAGTACAATGAATATTTTTACTTCAGTTAAAGAAAATGCCCATTGCACAATTTCTTACGTAACTGTACCAGAAACGGATGGCGATGATGCAAAATTGATAGCTCAGATACCGAGCTCCGCGCCGCGCCGCGGGACACGCACCCGAGTCATTGCCTTTAAGTATAGGCTCTACTCATCACAAACACATCTATTATGTTTCACTAATAAGTCCGCGTTTTAAGTCGCCGTAGAACTGTCTTAGAAACTTTATGTTAAAGAGGGCCAAATTGTATTAAATCACATTTAGAAGATATTCTTGTTTGAAAACTAATTTACTTATGAGCATAATATATGACGACGCCAGCGCAGAAGTGGCTTGTTTATAAAATAATTAATTTTATACGATTTTGATTTATTTCTTACTAGCAGAACCCGCGGCTTCGCTCGCGTAAAACTATAAAAAAAACTCTCAAAAGGTAGATTTCATACTAACTTTCATCCCCTATTTTAATTTCGAAAAATGCTAAGACACATATTTATGTAATTGTATTTAAGAGCATTTATACCAAGTTTCAAGTAATTTTGATCATAAATATTTTTTGGGATGTATTATAACGTGTATTCCCCGTGGGAAGGAGATCATCTCCCGCGGTAAAAAGTCTAGCCTATGTCACTCTCCAGCCCTCCAACTATCTCCACACAAAAAATCACGCCAATCCGTCACTCCGTTTTGACGTGAAAGAAGGACAAGCAAACAAACAAACAAACAAACAAACAAACAAACAAACAAACAAACAAACAAACAAACAAAAAACAAACAAACAAACAAACAAACAAACACACTTTCACATTTATAATATTAGTATGGATTTGTGTAACACCAGTTCCACGATATTTGCGCTGAACAAAATATGTTTGTATTGATGATATTAAATGTTTATCCAGAGGTAGTGTTGGGTCCCTAATAAAACTTCGAGATATTCCTTGCTTATATTCTTATATTCAGTACTTTTATAAACGTCAGTGAGTTACATAATTTATAATCATAATTTTTCAGTATTACAAACAATTCGTAGTGACCTACAGGGTGGTACCGACATCTCTGTGCAAAAAAGCGGGAAAACAAATGAACATTTGCGCCCTTTATATTTTTTTTAAACACATTCCTATCGGCCAAGGTCACATAAGTAAATGCCTTATACAGAAATAATTACAAATTAATCAAATATATTATTTTCTATTAAAACACTCAATATATAAAAATGCAACCTTACAGTAGTTAATTACAAACGATTCTCTATATATCTAGTATTTATTTTACATGAGAATGAATTATTCAAGATAACAGAATTGTGGCTTTATTCCCATGACTTAACTATTTGAATTTCACATAGGTAACACTAAAAATAATAGGTAAAATGATTACCTTATACTCGTAACTGGGGCTTTGGTAATCTATTCGTATTAACAACCCTTACCCACCAACACTCCTATTTGCACTATTAACTAAACCTTATTTAAACACGATAACATGTGAAATATCGACATAATAGTATAAAGCATACTATTGTTTACTGACACGTAATTTTGTGTAACCCTTTATGTTGTTATTAACTGTGGCATGCGACTTGCATGCGACTTGCACGCGACTTGCACGCGATTTGCACGCGACGTGCAAACGTCCTGTATCAATGACGGGACGCTGTGGCGTGACAACAAACACGCTAATCATGTTAGAGGATTACACGAGTGATCGATGTTCACACATTAATGTCTCGTTATCGAGTTGAAGTGCACTATGCACAGAGCGCTCAGCGTGAATTTTGGGAGGCGGATGAACTCGATGATTAATAGACCCGATAATTTATTTATTAAAGAACATACTATTATAAAGATCTAATAAAATATAATTTTCGTAAAGAATAAAAGGTTTCTCGGGAAATATTTTATAAGCGAGAATTTTCTAAAGTACCTACAAATATAATAAACAAAAAATTCCATGAAGTTATATTTAAATTAGTAGACACCACCATCTCTGCTGTCTGAGTTTGAAGTGACACTGATTCTGATATATACAAATAAAGAATAATATTGTTAGAACCTAAAAATGCGTATTACTAGCAGAACCCGCGGCTTCGCTCGCACTAAATCTACAAAAAAACTCTAAAAATATAGGTTTCATACAAACTTTGATGCCCTATTCTACCCCTTTATGAGATGAATTTCGAAAAATGCTAAAACATGTATTTATTTAAATGTATTGAAGATTAATACCAAGTTTCAAGTAATTCTGATCATGAATATTTTTTCGGTTGTATTACAACGTGTTTTCCTGTGGGAAGTAGATGATCATCGAAAGTAGCCTATGTCACTCTCCAGCCCTTTAACTATCTTCACACAAAAAATCACGCCAATCCATCATTCCGTTTTCACGTGAAAGAAGGACAAACAAACAAACAATCAATCAAACAAACAAACAAACAAACAAACAAACAAACAAACAAACAAACAAACAAACAAACAAACAAACAAACAAACAAATAAACAAACAAACAAACAAACAAACAAACAAACACACTATAACATTTATAATATTAGCATGTATATATGTATGTGCTTTCATTATATTAATGACATTATTCCTTTCCAACTATACTCAGTTAATTAGATACTCGATACATATAAATGACGCGTGTAAAAATCAAATTGGTAAGGCTAATCACAAGGAATAAATTTATTTATAATTTCACCATTTATTTTAATTTTTTTATATGAAAAGAGGTTCATAATTAAAAAAAACTCAAATTACTACAACGTTTTTCAAATCTTTCCGTCCATAAAAAAAAACTTAGAAATACATCGGTATGTTGTTCCATCTAACATTACAGTTGATCTTTACATCATACAAATTGCAAACATCAAAACGAATCAAAGAATGTGGTAATAGTTGGTATAAACAGTTTCAATTCAATTCCCACACTGGATGCTGCTTCAAAAACTTCGCCCTTTTAGAATTTCTAGCTGACCGATGGAATATCAAAATAGTTATAACATGGATAAGACATAAGACTACTGTGCCTTAGGACGATTATTAAATAATGTTTTAATAGGAGACAACTAAGTATTTTTAGTTAGTGCACTTGATTAATTACTAGCGACTCACCCTCGCTTCACTCGGGTTCGTCTCTAGCTTACTTCCCAATACAAACTTTCATCCCCATTTTCACTACCCTAAAGGATGATTTCCGGGATAAAAAGTATCTATGTCCTTTCCAGGGACTCAAATTATCTTCTTACTAAATTTCATTTAAATCGGTTCAGTAGATCCAGAGTTTACCCCCTACAACGTCACAAACTCATAATTCACGAAATTACAAACTTTACCTCTTTATAATATCAGTATAGATTGTATAAATTAAAAATATGTATGTTACATTAATTGATATAAATTTAAATTATAAAAAGTTTTAATACATGAGCTATCAAAATCTCCCAGTAACCAGTAACCTTCATTGGCACTATTTTGATTAGATTAGATAAGATTTTGGAAAATAAACTTATAAGTAGATATACTAACTAGCGATTCACCCTCGCTTCGCTCGGGTTCGTCCCTGGGTTGATTCCCCATACAAACTTTCATCCCCATTTTCACCCTGATTATTTCCGGGAAAAAAGTATCCTATGTCCTTCCCAGGGTTTCAAACTATCTTCTTA
Source organism: Brenthis daphne (assembly GCA_947093115.1). Classification (NCBI taxonomy): domain Eukaryota; kingdom Metazoa; phylum Arthropoda; class Insecta; order Lepidoptera; family Nymphalidae; genus Brenthis; species Brenthis daphne. The sequence goes on from OX352473.1 coordinate 1,777,643, forward strand.
AAAAAATTCATCTAAATCGGTTCAGTAGATCCAAAGATTCCCCCCTACAACGCAAACTCACAATTCAAAAACTCACAAACTTTAAATAACGGTATATATTGCATAAAGGTATATATGTATGTAAATATAAATTCAAGGTAGTTAAGTTACATTTTTAAATCCAAGTTTAACAATAAAAACATTTGCTATAAAACAAAAATAATTTAAAGGCAGTTTAAAGAAAAAATAAAATAAATAAGTCATGTCCACAATAACAATACATCCAATCGTTGGATTGATATTCAATTCGGGCCGGAAAGATCGCCGCGGGACGGCGGGCGAGGGCGGTGCGCGGGGACGCGGGGGGAGAGGGGGAGGGACGGGACTCGCAATTGAATTTGAAAACAGAACATTCCACCCTCGCACACCCTCATCCCTCATACGCGAGGTACCCATGTTATAAGTTTTTTTTTTTATTTTATTTCTGTTTATGTAGGTACTCATTTATTTATTTATATAATAGGTTAAATATGTGTAGTATAACCTCAGATCAAAGGTATATAATAAGTTATAAATACTTTACTACTCTACTTTTAAAAATTAAACAAAAACTATTTTATCGGATGAATTAGCTAGCCTATAATGTAGAGGTAGCATTATCATTATTATATAAATAATATTAAATATACAAAATATTCTATTGCAGACATAGTAACAACTTTTTAATTCACTACTACATAGTAGCAACATTGAAAATATGGCCACCCTATTTACCCCCTGGGCAGCGCCATTTCCCTGGCCATAGACAACAGTTTTATTGTTTTTATATTTATTTATCCGGCAGCGGTGTTTTTGCGTTATGCCTGTCTTTATGACGTAGCAAAGGGCGAGATGGACACTATGGACACTTTGTAAACATGATGATAATGCTTAGCAGAATTTATTTAATGTTACATAAGAAAATGATATTTTCTATTATTTCGCTCTATTGTTTTGTTCAGAAACAGAATTATCATACCATTTAGATAAAATAATGCTAGGTTCATATATGTTGAATAGAAACATGTAAACTTTTGTTTTTCTATTTCTACACCTATGTATGTGGATATTTTAAATCATTTTACTTTTTGTACATTTTTGATATGACCTATACCTACTAAATACTCAACATTCTACCTTTACGTACTAAATACTAAGCCTCGTGTTCCAGACAGACGTCCTTATTGTATGAAGTTTATTTATACGCATTACATATTAAAGAGCACTTAGTATTATTTTTTTCATTTTAATATTTTCACCTCATGTAAAATAAACTCTATATCAAATCTTCGATTTCCAATAAATTAAAAAAGAAATAGCAAGAAAATAATGCCACAAAATGAATTATCTATATGTACGTATAACAATTTTACAGCGAATATAATTACATATAACCCCATACGAAAGAAATAAAAATTCCAATTTGTACATAAAACAAAAAATGGGTAATACGTAATGTCCATACAAATTCTGGCAAGTATCAGGTGAGGCAAAGGTCGCTATTATACGTCAGCGATTCCTAACAGAATAGCCACCCTTATTTTATCGTACATTCACAAATATAATTTTTCATTTGCAAAAATATATAATCAACCGTACACCACAGTAATAAGGTACACGAGGCAAGTGTTTGTATGTTTGTGTGTTTGTGCTAGAGGAAATAGCCATGTTCTTTCGCTTATCAATTCAATATCACAACGCTTTTGATCGCATCGTTTCACTCGTTTAGTTTGTTCTCGTGTTATTCGAGATATTTGTTTGAGCTATTTATTATGTACTTTCTACTTGGATCCTATTATGAAACATCGTTATTTATAATACCTTATGTCCTTTGTTTCGTTCATTAACATTTAGAATTACGTGTCACTTCTTTATTATACCACAGATAAAGACAGTACTAGCAGTAGGTACTAGATTGACAGTATTTTTTTTTAATACTTACCTGGTAGTAGGTATTGAAATTGCTCTCGAAATGTTTAGATTTTCCGTCGTGTCGAGTTTTTATTTATATTCAAACAAACATGTTAAGATCATGATAAAAAAGTAAGAAATCGAATTACTTCACTGTTCTTTTAAAGAAAATGTGAGCAGGTACTATGGAGTAACAAAGTGTTCACTTTGTATTCATACATATTTATTTTATTCGCTCGGGTGCTTTTCTAGGAGCTACCTAAGAGACGTGCTTTAGATGTGGCTCACCTCGGTGGCTGGGTTGCTCCTGGTACTTCTGATCGTCGGGGCATTGTGGTTACGTACGTAAGTGATTAGTAAACCTGCGACGCTTCAATAAGATGGTTGGTTTTGTTGGTTTTTTCTTGGGTTTTAATGGGTATTTTCAGTACCTACTGGCTTTTCTATTCGATGAGACTAACATAACTACACGTATCTGTACAGATGGTATGCGTAGATGCATTTCCCAAAGAAAAAAAATTAAGGGTCGTAGTCTTTATGTATTAAAAAGTTTATCCAAATCCACATAGAAACTTTTACATTTATAATTAAATATAATCTATATTCTTAGTCATGTTCTGTTAAAATAATTTTCTATAAACCTCAATAAATACGCGCTCAAAATATTAAAATAGATACAAGATGGCGCTCACCAGTGGTCAGTTTTTGCGGCACTAACTTCGCTCATTTTGTTTTTATGAGGCTAGTAGCAGCCGGCTGCTGTCACCTAATCAATCACTGTTTAACTTGCTGTCCTGCCAAATTAGTTAACCAAATTTAAAATTTTCCTCGTACAAAAAATATATAAATCTAAAATACTACCACATTAATATAATATATGATTATTAGCTTTGAAACAGACGCAGTGGATATCCATTATCTCCTAAAACTTAATATAAAAGCTTGCGCTGATTAGTACCTACATATTACATAATAAGCATGACTATATATTGAAATTACCAAATCTCTAGTTTGCACACTATTTAGTGAGGCGTATTGTTAGCCAAGATTTCTACCATCACTGCAGAATAGAATCTAAAAAATATATGATGTTCTCCTGACCGATTCCGGCCACGGCGGCCAATCTCATTGAGACTAGCCAACTGCGCAGGAGATATTATAGTGCACAAGTGTACGCGCAGACACAAGGGCACTCTCTATTCCTGTCACTCTCATACTCCGGTGGGACAACTCCTCGACACGACCGGTGAGAGATAAGGCGCAGGACCGACGGCTTTACGTGCTCTCCGAGGCACGGGGGTGAAACACCGCCAACTTCCCAACTCCAGGCTGTTACTGAGGCTTACTATACAGAAAGACTCAATAACTAAACTTGGCCCGACCCGGGACTCGAACCCAGGACCTCCGGGTGTGCAGCCGTACATGCTAGCCGCTACACCACCGAGGCAGTTAAATTAAATTAAATATATATAATACATACAGTCGAATTGAGGAACTCCAACTCAAAACGTCCAACTTTGTTAAAATTAAGCACAACTATAATTTCAGATTTATTAATTTTTAATTTCTTGATGTTCTTTCAGACGAACAATATTTTGGATTTTAATAATTAAAAAAAAACAGCTTTACTGGTATGGTTAGTGAAAGTTTTTTTAACTTATTTTAATCCTTCGTGTTACAATTATAGTAATAATAATCGATTCTCAGTCATCTGTAGCTGTTTTATACTTGAAATTTAAAATAACAGCACTTACAATACAATTACGATTTGTTTACGATATTGGGAGAAGTTCTGGGTTTGAAATAAGAAATAAACAAAACGAAATCAGGGTTTGAAATAGACTTATCGAGAAGGCTAAGGCGGGAGCTTCTCAGCCTATGTTATCCAAGTCGGGCCTGTCACAATCAAAAATTAAAACTTACCAATAAATAATGTAATCTCGAAAACAAATCGAGATATTAAAAAAAAATCTTACTCTTCGTTTTATTTTTTCAAGATCTATAGGTAAGAATTCATCGTCAAATTCCGGCGCCAAAGCTTGACTGAGTCCGTCTCTAAATGCAGTATAGTGTGGTTTCTGACCTACTTCCGACTTAGATCCTTTTAATTTACTTTCTTAATGAATAAGTCGAACTTGCCTTATTGTTATTAGCTCTACGTGCCAGGTAGATACTTATTACATAATACATTACATGATGTACTTAGAATGAGCAGATGAAATCTTGAATGTAACAATATAGTTGTGGTAGATACTTACTTGAATTTAGAGTAGTACTAGCGACTCACCCTCGCTTCGCTCGGGTTCGTCACTAGGTACAATTTAGGCAACGTTTTCGTTGAATGCTCCCAGACGGCTTATTTTTTTCCGACACATCCAACAAATTTTGTTATATTTTAGCCAATGTATACAAAAACTTAATAAATTATATACTAAAACCTTCCTCTTGAATCACTCTATCTATTAAAAAAACCGCATCAAAATCCGTTGCGTAGTTTTAAAGATCTAAGCATACATAGAGACCGACAGACAGTGGGAAGAGACTTTGTTTTATACTATGTAGTGAAAAAACTTTATTTTCTGTATAAAATAATTGTAATTGACATTTTTGTAATAATTTTATATTGTATGTAATGTGCTGTTGATATAATCATTTAAGATTACGCGAGTGCAGACATACATATATTAAATACTATATTATATTAAATACTATATTGAAATATAATTTATAAAATATCATATCCAAGGATAGCCGCTGAAAATATTAAAAATAACGAAGATGGTGTATAAATATATTATAGTTAAATAATACAATATTTTTTATAAACATTACAAATACACTTTAAATGTAATGACTACCTAGAATTATAATTATAGTTGCAGTAGATGAAAGATAACTTTAAATTGTGGATAGAAAATCTGCCCACCGCTAGCAACATTGTTATGAAAGAAATTATGTTTCGCCTATCCCTATTAACATTGTCGGATATGCAAATTTGTCATTTTCTTTTTATTTCACTAATCACTCTTAAAAAGTCTCTTCTTTTAGTAGCTGCAACAAAAAAAAATTTTTACGAGTAGTTTTTAAAATAGCCACAAGTAATTTTTGTTAACCTAACATTTAAAAAAATATCAACAATTCAAACTTTGACGCACTCTCCTGTAAAGTTGCCGATTTTCACATCCGACAATGTTAATAGGGATAGGCGGTTTGTAACTTCGCATTTTTGTATATAAATTACAAACAGTATTTTTTATATAAATACAATTTTAATCCTCTAATATCTAATAAAAATGTATAATATACTTAATCTATTTGCTACAGTATTGTAGTGTCTTGCGTCTGGCAAATGGCAATACCACAAGCTAATCGCTTCCCGCCGGCCGGCAACTTAAATATGACGTGAATCGTGACATTGACAATAGCAATATTTCCATTTTCCATTTGAAAAAACAACGCGCGTGGTGTGTGACCGGTTGTTAGCAACGTGCTGTTATTAATTATTAAATATTAAATACATATTTAAAAAGAAACAAAATGAAGGGAGATAAAAATGTTGACATCCAAGCTCTTAAGGACATCGCCAACAAACTTAGGATAGACAGCATTGTCGCTACAAATGCATCAAAATCCGGGCAAGTAAATAACCTCAATTAACATTGCCGCTTCATTGAAGGTCTTATGAAGGTTATAAAGTAATATGATTCCCATGGAATTTAATTACAACTTTATTTCCTTTAGTGGCATACTTGTAGTTTATAGTTTCAAAGTGTATAATTCCATTATCTATACTATTGTTCGTAACTTGCATTTCTGGGACATGTGACTATGGCCCCTCGCAACGAAAGGTTATTCTAGGTCAACGTTTACCAATTCAAATTGATCAGGCTATCATGTTTAATGACCGTAACTTAAATACTTATTTGATTTATTGAAATAGAAATGTTAAATTAGTACCTAATTCAGAAAATTTTAACATTTTAATTTTTATCTCATCGACAATAATTTTACTACACTATTCTAGAACACTTGATTGTTGATTACCAAAATGTAAACAAGATATGAATTGTTTTAATAACTTATAATATATTGAGAAATGGTTTTACGCATTTTGCTACAACCACATTAATTAGAAAAAAACATGCCTAATTTTAGCATTTCCTTTTCAATTAATATATGATAACATGACTGCTTTATTCGATTAATGATTACAAATCAAATGTTTATCATTGTAATTACTTAAATAATGTATAAGGCTTAATAAAACAATGATATAAAAATCTTCATCTGAAAAATTCTAACCAAGATAGTGTGTATTGATTTTTTGATAATAGTTCTAAGTTTGCAGTGTAGTGTTTTTTTTAATAATCAGTTGCTTTAGTAACAAGTATTGATTTAATACTGTTATGGAATTAGGACAATGTCCCAAGAACTTACATTTGTAATTGTTAAGAGTTGAAATTATATTAAGATTAATTTACAAAATAGCTCAAAATGATTTGATTTTTTATATATTAATAGAATTGTCAGTATATTTTTAAAAAGTCTCATTTTTATTGTCAATTTATTTGTAAATCATATATATACTAATAAGTCAGTATAATATATAATTAAAAACAATTTAATTTGTTTTAAAACTAGTTATAATAATATTAATTTAAAGCAATATGTGTGCTAATAACAATTATGCAACATTCATTGGGATTATGGGAAATTTCAAATTAGTTATTATTAGTAGTATTAGTAAGGGAAAAATAATATTATACATTTGTCCTTACTGTGTCATCTTAAGCTTAAAGTATACTCTTAAGTTATATAATACTAGCAGAACCCGCGGCTTTGCTCGCGCTAAAACTACAAGAATACTTTAAAATGGTATGTTTCATACAAACTTTCATCAGTTATTTTACCCCCTTATGGGATGAATTTCGAAAAATGCTAAAACAAGTAAGTATTTAAATAATTGTATTAAAAGAGCATTTATATCAAGTTTGAAGTAATTCTGATTATAAACATTATTTTGAACTGTATTATAATGTGTTTACCCGTGAGAAAGAGATAATCTCCACGGTAAAAAGTAGCCTATGTCACTCTCCGGTCCACAAACTATCTCCACACAAAAAAATCACACAAATCCGCCAACTTGTTTCGACGTGAAAGAAATACAAACAAACGAACACACTTTCACAGTTATATTAGTATGGATACCTTATTGAAGTGTATAGTAACAATATAATTTTTTATTTGCTACAATTTCAAATGACCAATAAAAGATAGTAGAAAAGATTCAGATCTTCCACCATATTATTTGTAAAGTACAGTTGTTTTATTTTAATTTAGGTTATATAGTTAATTTTAACTTTACTTTTTTAATTATGTTCATGGATTTCTTGAATTATGTATGTAGTATTAACATTGGAAATGAAAAATATAAATCTTTGACAAGAGTAAGATAAGAGAATGAAAAACTTGAAATCAAACTTCTAATAAATTCTTGAATACTTAATTGTTTACATAACTTGAATTATCATATTCTTACTTGTAATATCTAAATTCTAATATCTTTAAACAAGCAATTCTTGTATATTCATACTGGCGATGCGGAAACGGCTCTAACAATTTCGCTGAAATTTGGTATGTTTTGGTATTTTGGGCGCAAAAAGACGATCTAGATTAGTCTTATGTCTGGGAAAACGCGTGTTTTCGAGTTCGAATCCCGGTCATATACAAAGTTTTTACTTTTTTTTTGTATTTATTTAAGTTTTTAGTTCTTGTTTTTTAAGATAATTGTACTTTTGGCCAAAAACTCCAAGCGAAGCTCGGTCACCCAGGTACTAATAAAATAACATTGTGATTGTCAATCACTATGTCCTTTATGCTTTTAATCTAGCCACAACTAATAGATTTTATAAACTTTATAACAAATAGTTAATAAAAGCTCTTATTATATTGTTCATGTTTAATTTTTTAATATTTTGTATGTTCGATAGTCATCCCACATCATGCGCATCAATGGCTGAGATCATGTCGGTGCTCTTCTTCCACACCATGCGCTACAAGGTGTCTGCACCCAAAGACCCATCTGCAGACAGATTTATATTGTCAAAGGTAAATTAAAGACAAAAATTACTTATATATTTTAATTTTTTCAAACAATTTCATAAATATCATTATTACCCTTCAACAAATAGCAATATAGTTTTAAATGATGAACGAAAACTTAATAAAAACAATCTTCTATACAATTGGCACTTCCTAAGTCCCAGGTGTTTCCTTTCTCAACTTGCTATATCTCCTCAAGATTCAGCAATTTATTTTAAACTCGATTTTTATTTCTTCCCAGGGTCACGCAGCACCAATCCTATACGCAGCATGGGCTGAAGCCGGCCTCTTCCCCGTGGAGGACCTGAAGAACCTCCGCAAGATCGACTCTGACCTGGAAGGCCACCCCACGCCCAGACTGAACTTCATCGACGTGGGCACGGGCTCGCTGGGGCAGGGGCTGGCCGTGGCCGCCGGCATGGCCTACGTGGGAAAGTACTTTGACCAGGCACCTTACAGGTGAGACCTAACGGAATACGCTATATGTATTTGTTTGGCTTTCCAGCGGAAGACACAACAATATAGAAAATTATATTATAATAGAAATCAAAAACCATTTTGCATTTCTGCTTATAGATTAACACAGCATGGACTAAATAAATATGACAACATTATAATATTATATAACACTAATTAATAGAAGTGCAAAAGATAAAATTTAAATAATTAAAATTAGGCCTTGGTGAGATGAGGTTAGTTCAAGAACTACAAACACTGATGTATAGGTTAATATGAACAAAAATATAAAAGGTCATTTGAATGTCATGTTCGTGTTTTGCAATATATGTACATATTGGTTCTTACATTTGACACATACATACAATTAAAATTACTGCCAAATTACCTGAACCTTGCTGTATATATGAATGCAAAGTATGACCATTTAAAACTATTTCTACAGATTAACTAAAATGATTAAAAAGGCAGTGATAGGGCAGTGGTAACGCGCTCGCTTGGGAAACCGAGTGAAGTAGGTTCAAATCCCGGGACGGCCACCTCTGATATTTTCGCGTGCGAATCATTTCCAACATGATTACCACTTGTCTTAACGGTGAAGGAAAACATCGTGAGGATATTAGCATGTCTGAGAGAACATGTTCGAAAGACATGCGAAGTTCGACAATCTGCACTAGGCCAGCATGGGCTATGTCCCCCTCATATACAAGGGAGACCTACCCCCAACAGTGGGGCGTTTAAAATGGCAGAAGTGATTAAAATAAATATAAGTGAGAAAATTAAATTACAATTAATCTGTGGCATAAATATTAAAAACTATTTTTTAAGTTATAACCCAGATTCAAAAATCTTGAGCTATTTTAATACTCAATGAGATACGACCTTATTGCTTGGTGATTATAGGCGTGTGAATCATCATTGTTCGTGTGTTGGTATTTTCCTATAAATATATTGCAAAGTCATTACACTGGTGATGCTATAATATATCCAAAGGAATTATACTTTGAGAAAAATTAACTGAGGTTTCTTATTTTGGTCCCGTGCATGTTCAATCCAATTAAATCCGAAGCATAAATTACCTTTTGTTGTCAAAGACAAAATCTGAAAGTTATAGGATATTATTGATTCCTCCACGGCCGCGGACACGCCGGCGTGTCAGTTAACAATAGATTTCTTAGAATTTTAATTAATTTCTTAGAAATTTACCTGAATAGGTTTGATATAAACAAAATAAACCATTATGGGATCTTTGAAAAGCCAACAGATGATTATATATTTTACCCAAAAACCTTAAAAATACTCCTTCCACTTATATATAGCAATTAGAGCTATTTCGTCTGCGCACATCTATACTTGTCTGCACTCAACTGCCTCGGTGGTGTAGTGGCTAGCATGTACGGCTGCACACCCGGAGGTCCTGGGTTCGAGTCCTGGGTCGGGTCAAGTTTAGTTATTGAGTATTTCTGTATAGTAAGCCTCAGTAACAGCCCGGAGTTGGGAAGTTGGCGGTGTTTCACCCCCGTGCCTCGGAGAGCACGTAAAGCCGTCGGTCGTGCGCCTTAACTCTCACTGGTCGTGTCGAGCAGTCGTCCCACCGGAGTATGAGAGTGACAGGAATAGAGAGTGCCCTTGTGTCTGCGCGTACACTTGTGCACTATAATATCTCCTGCGCAGTTGGCTAGTCTCAATGAGATTGGCCGCCGTGGCCGGAATCGGTCGGGAGAACATCATCATTTGTCTGCACAGATGGCTAGTCTCAGTGTTGTATGGTTGCTGTAATTGCAAATTATCCCACTACATATAAATATGAAAGTTTGTGAAGGAGTGTGTTTGTTACTTCATAACCACCAGAGCGACTAGTGCTGCTGTGGCTTCCGCATACGAGCATGCTTCCCATAATAGTAATTATAAAGTGTTTTTAAGTGAAATTCGTTTTTATCTGAAATTATTAAAACTACTTTGTAGTACTGTTTTGACAAACATAAATAATTTGAGTAATTTTTTGTGATATTATCCAAACATAAATATAGCCCTGCTCAATTGTAAAGTCTGAACGTATTTGGATGAAATATGGAATGGAAGTAGCTTATATTCTGTAGCATGCAAATCTGCTAGTGAACACTAGTTCATACTAATATTATAAATGTGAAAGTGTGTTTGTTTGTTTGTCCTTCTCTCACGTCGAAACAGACTGATGGATTGGTGTGATTTTTTTATGTGGAGATGGTAGGCTGGTGAGTGTCGTAGGCTACTTTTTACTTACGAGATTATCTCATTTCCACGGGAAAACACGCTACAATACAACCCACAACAACTCATCACGCATACACACGCATCATATCTATGTAAATATATAATATAAAAACAAAACTATATATATGTCTAAAATATATTCTAATCATTATATTGTGTATGTTCGTTGCAGAGTGTTCTGCCTGATCGGCGACGGGGAGTCCGCGGAGGGCAGCGTGTGGGAGGCGCTGCACTTCGCCAGCCACTACAAGCTGGACAACCTCGTGGTCATCTTCGACGTCAACCGCCTCGGCCAGTCCGAGCCCACGTCTCTGCAGCATCAGGTATGACGATATAGCTTGGCTCAAACCTCTACTACTAACTCTTAGCTATTTTAAAATATAAAATATTCTCAACTAGTCATACAATTATAATAACAACTATCGCTCACTTTAAACATTAAAGAGGAACAAACTTCCACATTTATAATATAAACCAGCAGAACCCGCGGATTCGCTCGCGCTAAAACTACAAAAAACTAAAAAGGTAAGTTTCACACAAACTTTCATGTCTCATTTTACCTCCATAAGGGATGAATTTCGAAAAATACTAAAACACGTATTTATTTAATTGTAATGAAGAGCATTAATACCAAGTTTCAAGTAATTCTGATCATACATATTTTTTTCGGGTTGTATTATAACGTGTTTTTCCGTGGGACTGAAATAATATCCCGCGGTAAAAAGTAGCTTATGTCACTCTCCAGCCCTACAACTATCTCCACACGTCAAAATCACGCCAATTCCTCGTTCCGTTTCCACGTGAAAGAAGGACAAACAAACAAACACACTTTCACATTTATAATATTAAGTATGGATATATACATAATTGTTGAGGAATAACTATGGAGAAAAAATAATTTATATCAGAATTAAATATTTACATACTAACATACTTTTTTAATATCAATTATAATTGTAATCTTTAAACGGAATTTTTCAATATCTGAATTATCTACCATGACAACAGTAATCAATATATGCCAATGATAAAAAATATAATTATAATATGGCGTGAAAAGTGTTAAACTGCTCGAAACATCTTAGGATTTATACATAAATATATTCCATTCAATCAGAAATATACAATGAACCCTAAGATATAGTAAAAGCGTGATATAAGAGCACTGCATTCAACGGCATGTGGCTGCAGACGAGTCGCGCTACACACGTTTTTTTCTCTAAATAAATAATTTTCATATATCATTTTTTTCTTTTTTTTTTTTTATTATTAGTCATAATTTTTTTTCTCTAAATAAATAATTTTCATATGTCATTTTTTTCTTTTTTTTTTTTATTATTAGTCATAATTTTTTTTCTCTAAATAAATAATTTTCATATGTCATTTTTTTATTTAGTCATAATAGAAGTGAGGGATAAGAAATAAAACTATTTATCTGTATATAATGACAACTATTATATACTAGCAGTTCCCGCGGCTTCGTCCGTGCTCAAACTTCCAATATAAACATCAGTTTTACAATAATGTATGGAAGTCTGCCCGATTTGTTGGCATTTATGATTACTGCTCCGCTCCCTTGGGTAGTAGTATGATGATATATAGCCTATAGCCTTCCTCAATAAACGGGGTATCTAATGCAAAAGAAAATTTTAAAATCGCATTAGTAGTTCCTGAGGTTAGCGCGTTCAAACAAACAAACAAACTCTCTTTATAATATTAGTATAGATGTGAAAGTTTGTATGTGTATGTCTGTATGTTTGTTACTACTTCATGCTGAAACGGCTAAACACATTTGGATGAGATTTAATATACAAATGGACAAGTTATATTTGTAGTAGAACAGGCTACTGTTAGGCTCTTTAATAAATAATTTAAGAGGCATTGCTGTATGAAGCAATTTTTCATTTTATTTTATCTATGTATATCCAAAATAAGTTAGTTTAGATTTTGAGTGTTAAAAAAAAAGAAAAAAATTATTGAAAGTATATATTATATATTTTTAGAAATACAGTATCATATTATGTACTAGCCTTGCCCGCGGCTCCGCCCGCGTTTATATGACCAAAACCAAATCTTTGAGTTTTACTTATTAGTATACTCATATAGTTATTGTATTTTTTTCTCAGAAATGAGACATTTTCCCGCGATAAAAAGTCTCCTATATGTTGACCCGGATAACCAGCTATCACCATACCAAATTTCATCAAAATCCCTCCAGTGGTTTTTCCGTGATGCGGTAACAGACAAGACAGACAAAAATTCTAAGAACTATAGATTCGGCCTCTATATTGATAAAAAAGTGTATTTCAATAAGATTTTCCAAAAAATATTTAATGTACAGATTCGGCTTAGTTATAATTATATTATATGTACTAGCGGACCCGACAGACGTTGTCCTGTCTACACGTCTTTAATTTGAAAATTTCAAACTTTTTTTAATAATTTTTTTGATGAAAATTATTATTCAAATTGTGAATCTAAACCATTCCCAGATCCCCTTGAACACACACAAAAAATTTCATCAAAATCGGTCCAGTCGTTTGAGAGAAGTTCAGTGACATACACACTCACAGAAGAATTATATATATAATTATTTTTTTTTAATTTTTTCAATGTATCAAAGATTTATTATGACAAATTTTAGATAAAGAACATGTAATCGCATTTTGTGAGTTTTTTTATTTAATATCTCCAAAAATGAATTAATTGTCAATAAAAATAATTAAAAAAATTCAATCCTCTAACTACACAAATAAACTTGAAGGTTATGTTGGTTGTTAATAAACGCACGTGTAAATTAAAAAAGATAATTTATAAAAAATATACTCACTTCGATTCCGCACTAAATTTACAAAATGTATAAGTTATTTATATACACTTCAGAACTCTTCGAAAACTAATTACATTAAATATTTTAATTAGCAACTTCACTTGAATAACACAAAATAACGAAATACTTTTTCAAATTGATCGTAGCACTATCTGTCGGGACAAACTAAAATTAAAATAGAATAATATTGAATGCGATGGTAGCGCCATCCGTCGAATCTGATGTAAAACATTCCAAAATCAAAAACTCCTTACAAATAAAAATTAATTAAAAAAACATCTGAATTCACAAAATTATTTATACACACTTCAAAACTCTTTAAAAAATAATTACATTTAATATTTTAATCAGCACATGAATTGAATAACAAAATTTTTTTCATATTAATCGTAGCACCATCTGTCGGGACAAACTAAAATTGAAATAGAATAATATTGAATGCGATGATAGCGCCGTCCGCCGGATCTAATGTAAAACATTCCAAAATCAACAACTCCTTATAAATAAGAAATTAATTGAAAAAACATTTTCCAGTAGACCAAACTGTAAATCTAAACCATTCTCGAATCTCCACGAACACACACAAAAAAATTCATCAAAATTGGTCCAGTCGTTTAGGAGGAGTTCAGTCACATACACACGCACACAAGAAATATATATATTAAGATAGATTAAAAGATTTATTTATTTAGGTGACGACTTTAACTGATAGCAGCCGACATTGATCCCCACACTTGTGTACGTCACCTTATCATTCGCTTACAGCTTACATAATATTTACTTGTGAGGTTATCGGGTTCCTTCAAGAATGTAGAACAATGTTAATTATTATTAAACAATAAATATTTAAAAGAAATCTAATTTAGTGCGAAAACTACGCTAAATATCGATTTCACCTAAAACTAAAGTAATTTAATAAACAATTTGTTTAAAAAAATATATTTATTGTTGATTTTTTTTAAAACCGCTCAACCGATTTCGATAAAATTTATTTGGGACCACCTAGGAAGTATACCCTTTGAAACAAAAAAAAATTCCAAATCGGTTCTGGTGTCTTCGAGTAATCGGTGAACATACATAAAAAAAAGATTCCGACGAATTGAGAATCTCCTCCTTTTTGGAAGTCGGTTAATAAAAAGTAACAGAACCGTCATAAAACTTTTATGTCTATCCTAGTTGACTTATTGACCTGTATATGATGACCCGGATAACCAGCTATCATACCAAAGTTCATCAAAATCTATCCATTGGTTTTCTCGTGATGCGTTCCCAGACAGACAGGCAAAAACTCTAAAAACTATAGATTTGGCCTCTGTATGGAAATAATAAATAATAATGAAAATAATAAGTAATAATGACCATTTCCATAAGAATTTTTTTTAAATATTTCATGTACAGATTGGACTCAGAGAGTCAGAATGTTATTATATGTATTTGTATAGTTAGAGAATTGAATGACCAATCGACTGTCCATTTATATTAGTTTCTCCTCACAAGATAAATGAATTAAGCTACTGAACTGGTTTTGTTAAAACTTATTCTCTGTTCAAGTTGGGTTTTATGTGTTTATTGTCGTTATTGAACACAAATACATACTTATTTCTGATTTTTCAAGTGTTATTTTTTTTAATTTTTAATTTATTTAATCAATATTTTTAACTAGCATTACACGCGGCTCCGCCCGCGTTCAAATGACCAAAAACTAAATTCTGAGGCTTTACATATTACTATACTCTTACATTGCAGTTTTTGTATTTTTTCTCAGAAATAAGATATTTTCCTGCAGTAAAAGTATTCTATATGTTGACCCGGATAACCAGCTATCTCCATACCAAATTTCATCAAAATCCCTCCAGTGGTTTTCTGTGATGCGGTAACAGACAGACAGACAAAAATTCTAAAAACTAAAAAATGTAGATTCGGCCTCTGTATCGATAATAAAGTCGATTTCAACAAGATTTTCCAAAAAATATTTAATATACAGATTCGGCTTAGTTACAATTTTATTATATGTATAGATTTACGTTGTAATAATTACATTATTTAATGCACTGAACCCATTTAAAAAGAGATGTGTATATTATTATATATTTCTATGAGTGAAGTGCTAAATGAAAAGTGTGTCGTACTCACGCGGCCGCCGTCGGCCGACGTGGGCAGTAGCATTCTGACATAATTTTTTTCGTTCGTGAAAATGAAATATTTGGTTTGTTTAATCAAATATTTTAAATGGAGGAGGTACTCTAATTTGTTTTTTGTTCTGCAATCACTTTTGAATTATAACCTGCTTTTTATGATCCTTTTTTAATGAATAATGTGGTTGGTATACATATCTTTAGAATAGGCGCATTTTGATATTTATATAAGAAATCTATCTGTAGGGGTGTAATAATCTTATTATATTAAATGAGCAATTCTTGTATGTACGTTGTATATAAATTTATTTCATATATCTCGGAAACAGCTCTAACGATTTGGATCAATTTTTTTTATTTAGATAAGGCTTTGGTTTTTAAGTTTATCTATATAACAGCTGTTTTTTTTCTTGGAAAATATCTTTTCCAAACATGTATTAGAAATCTAAAAATTAAAAATTAATAATGATTACTACAACGTATACCGTGTTTCCACCAACACAGATGGAAGTGTACGAGGCCCGGCTGAAGGCGTTCGGCTTCCACACGCTGGTGGTGGACGGCCACGATGTGGGCGAGCTGGTCAAGGCGCTGGACGAGGCGGAAGCCACGAAGGGTTGCCCCACCGCGCTCGTCGCCAAGACCTACAAGGGCAGGGGCTTCCCCGGCATCGAGGACAAGGAGAACTGGCACGGCAAGGCGCTGGGCGCGGAGGGCGACAAGATCATCAAGGTACACCCATTACTATGTTCTATATAGTGTTTGTCTCTGTGTGTGCGCGTGTGTTTGTGTGTCATTCCATACTCAACAACTCCCTTGATATTGAAAGTGATGGATAAATTTGGGTGAACTTCAGTATACAGATAGAATATGACTTGTAACATAGGCTACTGTTGCTTTTTAGATAACTAGGGATGTACCCGAAGTCAAAATAATGTGTAATGCCGAGATAAATTTAAAATTTTGATAGTTATACATTAGGCAAGATATTATTTTGTTTTTTTTTAAATATTTCTTTGCTGATGCACTTACTCAAATAAAATAGAAATTCATATTGTTATGTATTTCTAACTATGAAGTGCTAAATGAAAAGTGTGTCGTACTCACGCGGCCGCCGTCGGCCGACGTGGGCAGTAGCATTCTGACAAAGTATATGTATGTTAAATACAACTATTATAAACTGGTTGCGGTTTTATTTTGGTTTTTGATTCTCAATATTTTATCAAAAAAGTTCCATGGTAAAAAATCAAAATAAAACTATGAAAAAAAAGTGTGATACTCGCGTAATCTTATGAAGTACTAGCATTGTCCGCGGTTCCGGCCGTGTTCAGATGACTAAAAACCAAATTCTTAGGTTTTACATATTAGTATACTCTTACATTGCAGTTTTTGTATTTTTTCTCAGTAATGAGGTATTTTCTCGCGGTAAAAAGTATCCTATATGTTGACCCGGGTAACCAGCTATCACCATACACGATTTCATCAAAATATCTTCTGTGGTTTTTCTGTGATGCGGTAACAGACAGACGGACAGATAAAATTCTAAAAACTATAGATTCGGCCTCTGTATCGATAATAATGTGTATTTCAAAAAGATTTTCCAAAAAAAATATTTAATATACAGATTTGGCTTAGTTACAATTTTATTATATGTATGTATAGATTAAGTAAAATATACGTAAATTTTTTAAATTAAATATTATCTATAATTCCACTCCTCAGCTCCTCCAGTCCCAGATGAAGAGCGACAAGATCACGCTGAAGCCCCGGCCGCCGCTGGCGGAGGCGCCGCGCGTGCACGTCGCCGACGTCACGCTGTCGGCGGCGCCCGCCTACAGGCGCGGCGAGCTGGTGGCCACGCGCCTCGCCTACGGCAACGGCCTGCGCAAGATTGCTGACACCAACATGAGGTACGGCCTCGACCTTCACCTTCGACCTTCACCTTTACTTTCATTCGCACATTCACCCTCACCTTTGTCCTGGCCACCTCCCCTCTCTAAGCCACAGCCACAGAATAGACACTATACTTTGATTCCATGTCGCTCCTTCAAATATAACATAAAAGTGACAAAAGCTAACACAAAAGTGACACTTCATATGTAAACTTAACTATAAAATGTTCATTTGTAAGTGTTGTTTTGATGAATATTATGTACATTTTATAAAATTCATTACAATGTAAAATACATTTTTATAACAAAATAAGGTATTATATGAATGAGCGAGACAAACCATTTTTGATATTCAAACACGGTACCATGATAACATATAAATAAACAAATGATATAGACCTCATTATGTCTAGACGTAACAAGACACATATATACAAATAAAACTTTATTGTTACCTTGTCCGACCTGCTAACAACAAAACACCAGCTTTTTTTTTTTAATTTTAAATCCAACCCCGTGAATGTACACCCCTGTCCATTATTTATACCGAACGGGACTGAACCCACGACTATTAGATATACCGGGATGAAAAATACTCTATATTTATACTTAATATTATAAAGAGGTAAAGTTTGTGAATTGTGAGTTTGTGTCGTTGTAGGGGGTAATCTCTGGATCTACTGAACCGAACTAGATGAAATTTGGTAAGAAGATAGTTCGAGATCCTGGAAAAGACATAGGTTATTTTTCGTCCCGGAAATCATCCCTTAAGGGGGTGAAAATGGGGATGAAAGTTTGTACGGGGAAACAACTAAGAGAAAACCCGAGCGAAGCGAGGGTGAGTCGCTAGTTCATCAATAAAGATAAAAAAAATATAAATTCAAATCCATAGTTTTTGTTAAAGAAATTATTCTTAAATACTGTACATTTGTAAATATTCGATTCTTTTATTTGCACTGATTTAATTGGTATAGAAATTCATATTGTTATGTGTTTCTAATTATGAAGTGCTAAAAGAAAAGTGTGTCGTACTCACGCGGCCGCCGTCGGCCGATGTGGGCAGTAGCATTCTGACAAACCTTATTTATTTGTATTAACATTAACATTGCTATCATCAATTAATTATGTTTCAACTGACAAAATTTCATGTTATTTTTATTTTATAAATATTTCTTCCAGAGTGATCGCGTTGGACGGAGACACTAAAAACTCCACATTCAGTGACAAGCTGCGTAACGCTTACCCAGACAGGTGAGCTTGTGTAATTATATTACTGAATTAAAAACTAAAACAAGCGACCGATGTTCATTATAGGAACAACCGCTCAACTTCAAGCAAGGGACTGAGAATTGTGAAAACGTCTCATTAAACTACCAAAAGCCAAAGTAATTTAATCTGACTGACATAGAAACTATATTGTTCAGAAAAATGCATGGTATGATGGTTTATTAATGGAAATTATATATATTTTTTATCCATTATCTTAATATATGTAAATATTAATATTATGTGATACAACATAATCTGATAAGAGGTGTCCGTGCTTAACAATTCCCCTCTCATGTCTATATTTAAAAATAATGATCAAATTTTAAAATGTTATTTTTTTTTTAAATGTAAATTTTTGTTTTAACAACTACATGTACCTTTAACAAATACGTAAATGTATATATATAACGGTGCGTGGTGTGTGTGCAGGTTCGTGGAGTGCTTCATAGCGGAGCAGACGCTGGTGGGCGTGGCGACGGGCGCCGCGTGCCGCGACCGCGCCGTCGTCTTCGCCTCCACCTTCGCCGCATTCTTCACGCGCACCTTCGACCAGGTACGCGCGCACGCACGCGTACGCACATACACACACACACACACATACACACATACACACACACACACACACACACACACACACACACACATGCGGACACATGCGGACACATATACGCACTCATATCTTACGGAGTCAAGTAAAGTTTTGGTAATCAGAAGTTGGACGTAAATAAAGAGAACAAATTCAAAATAAAACTATGTTTTCGGATTATTTCGCGGATATATTTGGATTTTTGGTTCCCGACGTCTCGAATGCTTTACAGCAATCATGGTCACGGGAGAGACTAAACGTTTTAGACGTCTCAAAGGCGTTATATACCTACTTGTTACATACAGTGCCCACCCACAATTTAAAAAAAGTTATTTCAAAAATTGCACCAGAGTACAAAAGTTTTTTTTTTATATCTGTCTTTCTTTAATTAATTTGTATTTAATTATAATACTTATTGATTTTTTTTTAAATGTTTAGAATTAAAATCGACAAATATTGTAAGATACTCTGGTTCATCCGCGAAATAATCCGGAAGGATAGTTTTATTTAAAATGTCAAATATCCGCTTAAATCTAAGAATGTATTGTGAGAACAAATTCTAATTGAAATTTAAAACAATTTAAATATTAACAAATGTCTCCGACAGTCTCGTTGTGTGAAGTCTTATTGTCTATAGGCCCCTATAATTATGCCACCATACTATTTATAGTAGTGACGCTGATTTAATGACCGCATTTATTTTATAAATATATTAAACACCTTGGACATTTTTTATATTTAATTTATATTGAAAGTGAGATATATCCATATGTGTCTCCTTCATTCTATTTGACATTGGCTAAGTAATCAGTACTCAAGTGACACGCTTTGAACCCATTAACAAGAAAATTGAATTAAATTGTATATCTGTTGTCCTCTACAGATCCGCATGGGCGCCATCAGCCAGAGCAACATGAACCTGGTGGGGTCGCACTGCGGCGTCAGCATCGGCGAGGACGGACCCTCGCAGATGGGGCTCGAGGACTTGGCGCTGTTCCGCGCCGTGCCCTCCTGCACCGTGTTCTACCCCAGCGACGCGCCCGCCACGGAAAGAGCAGTGGAACTGGCCGCCAATACTAAGGGCATCTGCTATATACGCACCTCCAGACCCGCTACAGCTATACTGTATGATGCTGATACTGTGTTCAAGGTATGTAACTATACTGTGTTATCATTTAATTGGAGCTGTCCAATGGCTAGCGTACTTTCTAAGTGCTAACACTTATTAACTCTCACTGATGGATAAATGAGCCAATAGGCTAAAATATCACAGAGCGAGCAGTAGAGCTAGCAGCCAATTTCACCAGCCAGAAGTACCCTAAATATTGAAATTATCAAGTTTTACTTAAAGAAAACCTTCCTTTATTTTAAAAATAATAATAATTGCAATCTTTTTAAAAAAAAGCTTATCTGAACACGTAATTGAATCAAAAATAAAATGTATCGTCACTATTTTATCGAACTAATTGATAGAATCTATAATAAGGATAAAATTAAGTAACTAGGTACGTATTTGAATTTTCTCGACTTTTCTGTCTATCTATTAAAAAAAATCGCATCAAAATCCGTTGCGTAGTTTTAATGATCTAAGCATACATAGGGACAGACAGACAGACAGCGAGCAACGACTTTGTTTTATACTGTGTAGTGATAAACATTTGTTAATTATTACGTGTATTTATGTACAGGTGGGTGAAGCTAAGATAGTGCGTCAGAGCGCGTCGGACCGCGTGCTGCTGGTGGGCGCCGGCGTCACGCTGCACGAGGCGCTCGCCGCCGCCGACAAGCTGCAGCAGGAGGGTAAGTGCAACATCACCACACCCACACCACACCACTAATCCACCCACACACCGCCACCACACCCGAACACCACCACCCCACCCAAAAACCGGCACCCCACCCACACCACTCCATTCAAACACTACCACTTTAACCACACATGACTGCCATAACACCACCACACCAACATAAAAGTCCATATCATCCCAACATCACTTTCACATAACCTCCAAACTAACCACACATTTCTATATACATATTATTGATGCTTAATATTTAACGATATTATTTTGACCAACTTGAAAAAAGAAGGAAGTATTGATAAGAGCATTTCCTATCCATATGTTATACGATGTGTTTGACAAAAACGTGAAGAGATTTCAAACAACGGATATCAACTTTATAAATTATAAGAGAGATGCCACTCCCTTTTTATTTTACTTTATGCCAATTTTTATTGTTTATAATTTTTTTATAATTAATGGTACGATTGATAACGTGCAGGCATCAACGCGCGCGTGCTGGACCCGTTCACGATCAAGCCGCTGGACGCGGCCGCCGTGCGCGCGCACGCCGCCGCCGCCGGCCGCGTCGTCGTCGTGGAGGACCACTACCAAGCCGGTCTGTGGCATTGCTTCCTTGAAAATTTAATGCCAACATTAAGCATTAACTACGTTAAACATTTACTGCTATACTTAGACAATTTCGAGCACTTACTGTTCACTTAGGCATGATTAAGCATTTACTTAGACAAAGTGTGTATTTAGTACTTACGTAGACATGATTGTACATTTATAGCTTACTTAGACATGAATCAAGTTCTCTCTGCTTAGTTAGATATAGATCAAACACTCATTGCTGACATATTCACAATTAAAAATATTATTGACGATGGATATAATCTCTAAAAAATCCCAGTACATATTTAGAAAAATGAAGTTACTAAATACCTTGTAAGGATGATTTTAAAGTGGCTACGGAGAAATATTCAAGAAATCATTTAGACCGCTTATTAGAATGTGATCTAATTTGCGATGGGTACATATTTACTATTTTTATATTTAATTATCGATTTAAAAAAAAACAACATTTGTTCAGAGCGTGGTACAAAGTTACAATGCTGATATAATTTTGCTCGGAACTAATGTACTGTATGTCATAACCGTTAGCTCTTAAAACTGGTACTATGGAATTTTTGTCACCGCTAATAGTCCAAATGAAATTTAAAATACACCTTTTTGATCCATTTTTTTCCTCTGCTTTCACTCAATTTAAACTATTTCGTTAATGCACTGATTTAATTACTATAGAAATTCACATTGTTATGTGTTTCTAATGATGAAGTGCTAAATGAAAAGTGTGTCGTACTCACGCGGCCGCCGTCGGCCGACGTGGGCAGTAGCATTCTGACAAATATGACTTTTATATCGTTTAAACTTCTATCAAGTATTTCCAATATTAATAATATTATAAATGAAAGTATGTGTGTTTGTCACTTGCTTACGTCGTAACTTTAGAATATAGGCAGATTATATCTTAATCACATCTGTATAATAAGTAATTCATATAATGATAATGCTATTCATTGGTGAGAACAAGTGGATTGGTGTGATTGTTATGTAAAAAAATGTTCTTAATAGTTCAAGTAAAATTTTTAGGGTAAAGGGAGTGTTTTTTCATACAATTAATTTTTATGCGGCCTTGAAGTTCATATGTATGGACAAGATGGGAAATGTTTGTCGGGTCAGTTAGAAATGAATAATTAATCTATACAATAATAAAATTCTAACCGAGTCGAATCTGTACATAAATTTTTTTTTTTGGAAAATCTTATTGAAATAGTCATTATTAGCGTTATAGAGGCCGAATCTATATTATTTTGAATTTTTGTCTTTCTGTCTGTGACTGCATCAACGAAAAACCATTGTAAGGATTTTGATGAAATTTAGTATGATGATAGCTGGTTATCCGGTTCAACATATAGGATATAATTTTTACTGCGGGAAAATATCTCGTCTCTGACAAATCTATACTAAACGTTAAAATGTAAACGTATATTTATTTACATTTATATCTTTATGTATATATCATTATATGATTTTTATTATTATTCATTTATTCATTCATTATATGATGTGGTTTCCAGGTGGGTTGGGAGAAGCGGTGTTGTCTGCGCTAGCGGAAACACGCGACGTGTTGGTGCGGCACCTGTGCGTGCGCGAGCTGCCGCGCTCCGGCGCGCCTGACGAGCTGCTGCACAAGTACGGCATC
This sequence comes from Brenthis daphne, assembly GCA_947093115.1. NCBI lineage: Eukaryota > Metazoa > Arthropoda > Insecta > Lepidoptera > Nymphalidae > Brenthis > Brenthis daphne. Next base: position 1,801,145 of record OX352473.1, read on the forward strand.
TCCGCTCCGCACATCGCACGTGCCGCTAAAGAGCTGCTGCAACTGTAATACTGCAGCAGTAGCAGCAGTAAGGTGTACTACGAGTTGCTGATATTTACATATTATGAAATATATACAGGAGGCGATCCCATATGTAATACTATAAAATTCATACAGCACTGCCAAGTGTAAGGGTTGTCAAAAAATATCATTTTTTTTTTAGTTTTAAACAATTATTATACTTGTCAATAAGTTTCCCGACTGGCAGATAAAAATATGTACGACAGTCGGGTGATCATGATAAATAGGCGCCTTCGATAGACTGTATGGATAAGTAGACTGCTATTATCAATATTAACGAGTATAGGATTGCCTCATGTCTTCTTTCATGTTATCCCCAAATAATTGGACAGATTTCTAAACTCACTAACAGATTCTGAAAATATCAGTAAGATTGTATCTATCGTAATGAAACTCGTAGTAAGAACACTGTTGTAAGTAAGCGTCCCTCTACCTTTGATGTTATTGCCAATAAGAAACTTGTACCGACGCCTATTTTTTGGGACTTTTTCTTGGGATTTTTAAATTAATTTTAAACTTCAAATACTCATTTTACGAGTGTTTGAGATTTTCATACCAGTGGACTGATTTCAATGTTTTTTTTTTTTACTATAAAGTTTGTCAAATAAAAGATTTAAAAGTTCACGCGAGTTAAATCCGTCATATAATAGTGATAAAAGCTATATTTCTCTGTTCTGTAACTATTTGAATATCATAATCGATAAACGTTCAGATAAATTATAATAAAAGGCTGAAAAATGTGTGATACTGTACTATGTAAGAGCGATCAGATATATATTGTTTTTATGTCAAAACCGTAGCAACATTGTTACAGATAAAGAATTGATCGGCTATTTATGAGACATTCCTAAATTAAAGAAAAATCATTCCCAATTTTCCTAAAACCAGTTCCTCACACTCAGGTTTGAATGAGTTTATATACATTCAATTTTATTGTTTAGGAGATAAAAGTAATTAATAAGCGAACAAACAAACTGTCCGAGCACTAAATGTAAATGAATATGAACTATATTTTTTTATATACATTATGGTGGTTTTGTAAGTTTTTATCATATCAAAGTGCCTTACTGCTCGCACAAATATATACTTTGAGATATTCGATGGGTGTTTTAGATGTTATCTGTTTAGCACAACTTGTTGGTTTTCTTTTTCTATGCATTTTGTTTTTTTTTTTTGCTATTATCTGTTGTAATGTCAGTCGTTACATTTGATTGATAATTTTTGAATCGTTGAGTTTATTCGCTCAATATATTTAAAATCTTCAAACGTTAAGTTTGACGACTGGTTAGAGTACATATTGTCATCACTTGTAGTGTTTCCTATTGTTTAGTATATTTGGACCCTGTTATGCAAAAAACAGCCATGTGCGTAAAAGTACCGACAGAGTTATAAGCATTTTATTATAAAAAATAAACAATACTTATATAAATATTGTTCAATTTTAAAATAACCAGAAAAACAAAACACAACCCAAGTGCAACTGTCGACAGAAAAAGGCTTATAATTCTGTTGGTACTTTTACGCACATGGCTGTTTTTTGCATAACTGGGTCCATTTTTGATCAATTTTCTATAAATGATTTATTTGTACTTGTTGTTCGTTACAAGTTTAAAACCATGTATGCATGTATGAAGGTCATTTAATATTTTGGTGAATGATTTACTTTATTATTATCGTCGAGGGCTTCCATTAAATCACAAAATCAGGTTAAAATTTTTATTGGTTTCATACATTCCTGTTGCATTTTTGTAATCACAGAATTATTTGAGTTTTTATTTTTTAATAAAGTTTATTGTACACAATCGAGTCTTATTTATAATTAACAATTAATAATAATAATAATAATAAACTCTTTATTGTACACCAAGAATAAAAGAAAAATAAATAAACAGAGAGTAGAAATGTACAAGAGGCGGCCTTATCGCTAAAACAGCGATCTCTTCCAGGCAACCTTTAGGTGTAGGAGATAGCAAACTGCAAGAGGGAAGGGGTGTAAATAATAGAGTAAATATGTATATCACAATATATATAAAAAAAAATATTATTATATTATTACATTATGTACAGATTACAGTACACACTAACACATGACTAGAAATACTCAGTGGGCGCTCGCCGCGAGACGCGACGCTCACGATGCGATTCGTTAAGGTAATTCCACACGATTAGTAGGTTGGAGCGAAAAAAAACTTTTTTTTTCTTAGCTTTGGGGGTAGAATTTGTAGCTTATAAAAAAAAAATTTTTTTGAAAAAAATATTTTTTACTTAATATTTTGAGGTGGTCCACTGATTTTTAAAATAAATGATTTTAATTTTTGGTTTGAATGTTTTTTTTTTCGCGTGATTATGTTTGAACACATTAAAGAATTGACAAATATTGTCATTTTCTACCCAACTTTCACTGTTTTTTATTTTATTAAAATTTTGTTTTTTTTTTTTTTGTAAGCTACAAACTACCCCCAAGCTATGAAAAAAACTTTTTTTCGCTCCACCCCAACGATTAGTCTCGAGTAATACTCATTATTAAAAATTAGTAGCTTTCTTATGTTAAAAATAATAATATCACACTAAATTAAATGTAAATTTTTTCACCTTCTCCAATGAAAATATTGAAAAAGTTGAAATTTTATTCCTTGTTGTTGTTGCATTTCAATTGTACTATAAATTATTATAGAAGGTATAAAACGTTACTTAATTTCAACAAAATCCTTACGCTAGATGTCAAATGACTAGTTAGTATTCGTTAGTTGTCACAATATTTTACAATATATATATATTTTTTGACATTAACAAGCCAATATAAAATATTTATAATTTTCATAATTCATTATCTAATTTAACATTATAATATATTTTCTATTTTAAGTATTAGACACTCATAAATAAATTCATAATGAGTAGTGTTGCCACTATTATAATAAATATCATACTTATTGGCGTTGAGCAGATACACTGGCGGTAAGTTGCTGAACTAACTTAGACCTAAAGTTACTTTAAAATATCGAACAATAAAATAAATATAGCTCTTTAATAAGTTAGCTGCTGTTAGTTTCGAAAGCTAAAGAAATCTATTCGACACCAATTCTTCAACTATATGGCAACACCACTAAAAGTTTACGTTTAGACTATAGAGAAAAACAATAATAATAATATATAACAGCACGGAACCGTGGACGGATGCACAAGCGAAAACAGCTCCCGATCAAGTCTTAGTGAAGGCAAATGTTAAATGCAATACCAGCGCGTCTCCTTAATACCGCTGGAGTCTTTGGCCTAATCTTACCTAACCCGCTTGGAAGAACTTTTCCCTGCTATTTGTTAATATTCTGTTCGAAATTGCAAATAGAAATCGATTGGTTTTGCCGCTAAATTTTCAATCAAGAAACTTTTTATTCAAATCAATTTAAAACAAAATGTGTCTATTGGAATATTATTTATATTTATTATTTATATTTATATTATATTATATTAATATTTCAACACAACAAGAACAGCCAGAGTTCAAGATTCGTGACACTCAATATGTAACCACTGTTAGCTTCCAAGCGTGTTCGTTTTTCCTACAGCAGCAGCTAGGGCGGTTCACGCCCAGTGCGCGGGCGCGGGGGTGGCGGGCGCGGGCGCGGCGTCCAGCTCGCCCGGCAGGTAGTCCTTCCAGCTGCGGAACAGGTAGCGGGTGAACTTCCGCAGCTGCCGGAACTTACAGTACGTGGCGCCCTCTGCCGATTGCAGCTGCTGCGTCTGGATCAGAAACCCCTTCTCTTTGAACGTTTGCTCCAACTTCTCCCTTTGCAACGTCTTTCTAGATTTCCTCTTCTTTTTGCTTAAATCTTCCTTTTGTGTGTCGATTTTTGGTAACGACGTTCCCACTTCGGTTTTTTCTTGGCTTAAGTCTTTTTGTAGATATTCGTAGCCCTTGTTGCCCTTGCCCCCTGTGCCACTATAATATCTAAAATTTCCCCCAGAGTCTACTGACAGCATTTTCTTCTCTTGTAACGATGGCTTGGAGCCGCCTGTGAACTTGAACTTACAAATGCTAACTTCGGTGGTGGGCGTGGTCGTATTGGTTTTGGCCGGCATGGGAGGAATGAATATTGCCGATCGTTTCCTTTTCACGGGACCTTGGGCGGGATTGGGTGATACTCTCTTTTTGCTGAGTTCTGGGCTCTTGGTCTCCTCAACTTGCTTTATAACTTTAGGGTCCAATAATTCGGAAATTTGTTTAAGTACTAATTTACTTTTACCATCCTCTGGTAACGTATCGTTGTTCTCAGAATTTCGAGATATTTTCTCCCGATCTTCGGGAGAGAAAGGTAACTGCCCGGAAGCTGCTAGCCTTTGATAATATAGCAGTTGCGTTTGTAACGCTAGTGGATGCATATATATGCCTGCATTAGGCCAGTAGATGTATCCGGGGAACTTCTCATCTTCGGGATGAGAAGTGGATTGAGCAGGTTCGGACAAAGCTGGTGAAATATTTCTAGTCTGGCGCGACAGGTCTGGCGAGCTGCTGGCGGTGGCGGGCAAGTTGGTGTTCCTTTGTATTACTGAAATGGCGTTAGGTTGCTCACTTTTCACACTTTCTTGTTCTGAACTATCCTCGAGCTCAATCTTCACTTCTGGCATTGAAGTGTAAATGTTGCCAAACTTTTTTTGTATTTGCAATTTCAAATCGTGCAAATCTCGTATACAGAGATTTAACGGTTCATCGTCGCTATGTAATGGGCCCGCCGTTGTTATTGGCGCTTCAGGCATAGGCTCGTCTGGACTACAGAATCTAGGCGGGGACGGATTTTCTAGTTTTCTCTTTTGCTCATGTGAAAGTTTTCTTTCTAGAAGACTTGAAATGATTTTATTTTGCAAGTCGGTTTTGGGCGTACTGAATGGTAAATCTGTACTTCTAAACGGACTCATGTTCACTTTGTCTTGAGGAGGTGGTTGTCCAGGCACCACTGTACCGTAGTTTTCGTAAATCAGGTGGCAAATATCAGCCTTTTTAGGTTTTCTACCACGTCTGGGTTTCGAATTATTTAAAGTCATTTCTCCCATATACGGTAAATCTTCATAAGTCATGATTTTGCTGGGCGTGATTGCTGGGCTTTTCTTTTTCTTTTCTTCTTTATTTTTAGCGGCCATATTGAGAAGTGGTGTCTGTGGAACTGTTAATGTTCCGGTTTCATTTTGCACTCCGGCTAATCTTTGCGCCCAGATTTTAAAAGATTCGTTTGTGAAATTGTTGTCTACGTTTTGTTCTTTAGGCTTTTCTGAAGATTTTTTTTTAATATTGGCCTTCTGCAAGCTCTGCTCGTAGTGGTCGAGGTACTCCTGGGGCAGGGCCTGGTGGTGGAACTTCAACTTCCACCGATTTTTCTGTCGGCTCCTCGTGTGCTTCACTTTAGCGGGCTCCGACTTTTCAAGATTTCTTTCCTTGCTCGCGGACAACAACTGTTGTCGTAGTAGTTCTTTATTTTCCGATGATCTGAAAAGAACACGAATGATTTATTATAATAATAATAATATTATTGTAATATTATAAAATATTGTATAAAATTATGTTGCTTTGTAAATCTTTCTATTTTTGAGTAAATATTAAAATTTAAAAAAAAAGCCTTTATAGAAAGTTTAGAGAATAATCGATCGAGAAGATATCGATGATTGATATTTGCAAAGCACAACTCACTTGGAGGGCGGGCGGGGCGCGGGCGGGCACACGTCGCCGCACGCCGCGCGCCGCATCACTTCTGAAACAACAATACAAACATTACTAAAGGATTTTTATTCTTAGTGGGTATAGCTAAACTTGTACGAATAGCTCAAGCTTCCGTTCGGGCTTTTGTAAATTATATTATTTATATAATAAATAATAAATTAATTATAAAATTATATAATTTCATAGTATAGTAGGTAGTAGTCTTAACTCGTAAGTACATTCAAATAGGAATCCCATAATAATAATCTTATCTATACATATAATAAAATTGTAACTAAGTCGAATCTGTACATTAAATATTTTTTGGAAAATCTTATTGAAATAGACATTGTTATCGATAGAGTCCGAATCTATAGTTTTTAGAATTTTTGTCTGTCTGTTACCGCATCACGAGAAAACCACTGGACAGATTATGATGAAATTTGGTATGATGATAGCTGGTTATCCGAGTCAACATATAGGATACTTTAAACCGCGAGAAAATATCTCGTTTCTGAGAAAAATACAAAAACTGCATTGCAAGAGTATAGTGATATGTAAAACCTAAGAAATTTTTTTTTGGTCATCTAAACGCGGGCGGAGCCGCGGGCAATGCTAGTTACTATTATAAATGCGAAAGTTTGGGTAGATGGATGTTTATTACTCAATCACACCAAAACGATTGAACGGATCTGCACGAAATTGGGCATAGAAATAGATTATAGTCTGGAATAGCACACAGGTTACTATTTATCCCGAAAAGATATACGGTTTCTGTGGGAGAGATTTGTTCTTTAGAGAGCGAGGAATCGAACCCGAGCGAAGCCACGATCAATCGCTAGTAATATTATAGGTACATAAATGCGAAAATTTGTATGGGTCTGCATAGGTCTGTTATTCATTCACGCTGAAACGTGTGGGCGTATTTGCCGATAAGCAGCTAATCGGTAATATAGATTATATTATACTTTTCAAAACCACAATGGGAAAACTTTGTAAATGAAATAACAAACAACGATTACGTAAATCCACGTGGGAGCAAGTTTGGCAAAACAGTAAATTCAGTGACGTCGGAATCAAAGTAATCTTACACAAAGCTTGGAAATAAAAATAACATTAACATCCGCATTCGATCTCAATGTCATCGAAAATGTCGACGGGAAACATTTCTCATTCGAGCTTCTACGAAAAACCAACTGTAAACCAAATGTGTCCAACTTGAACAATAGTGTTGTACCGCAAGAACGTACGTGCGCTCGAGAGGCTTATGCCCGATTTCACCAACAACCCATAAGCTACCACCACCGTATGGGATCCCTAGCTTAAAAGTTCCCCTAAACTAGCCCCTAAATTAAATTTCGTTTTACCATCGTCAGAGCCGATATTTCTAGTACCTATATTTAGGTGGCATTTTAAAATTTAGGTGACCCCTAACTGTCGGTGAAACAGAAACTGTCCCCTAACAGCCCCCTAACCATGCTTAGGGGATCCCTTAAAATTAGGTGACGTTGGTGAAATCGGCCATTAGCGTACGGCCAGTGGCCACGCGTCACTGTTTGTTTACACTAGGTGTAGTACATATAAGGTAAATGCCAAACCCTTTTCGGAATAATCATAATGACGCTTGTATTTTATATTTAACTAGCATTGCCCGCGGCTCCGCCCGCGTTCAGATAGCCAAAAACTAAATTCTTAGATTTTACATATTAGTATACTCTTACAATGCAGTTTTTGTATTTTTTCTTAGAAATGAGATATTTTCCCGCGGTAAAAAGTATCCTATATGTTAACCAGCTATCATCATACCAAATTTCATCAAAATCTGTCCAGTGGTTTTCTCGTAATGCGGTAACAGACAGACAGACATAAAATCTAAAAACTACAGATTCAGACTCTGTATCGATAATAATGTCTATTTCAATTAGATTTTCCAAAAAATATTTAACACAGATTCGACTTAGTTACAATTTTATTATAGATATAGATTATAAAAATTTACAATATATGTATATTGTAGATTAGTTACGTCATTTTATCGATAAGTACAAATTGTATCGGTATATAATGCATCGATCAATGAAAAACTGAGCAGCTAATGAGTATTAAAATTACAATTTTTACTACACGAGTTTATTCTAAAAAAATAGACTACAAGGCGGTTTCAAGACTATCATACAAAGAGAAAAAAGTGGTATATAATTTAATATCATCTGTACTTCTATAATGAATGCCAAACATGTGTATCTGCTTATTTCTTAGTTTTCATGATTAGATCTGGAAGATTTAGATCGATTTCATAAAATTCGGTATATCGATATAAATTCTGATATGAGAAAAAATATTTGCATGAAAAAACGGTAGGTACGTATATGTATATACGTAGGAAGGTTTTTTTAAATATTATTAATTAATTACCTTTGATGTTTTCCTAAAAAATAAATGATACAAATGACGTGCCTTCAAAGTAATACAACTGCAACTGAGCGTATATAGTTTACCAGCATTGCCCGCGGCTCCGCCCGTGTTCATATGACAAAAAACCAAATTCTTAGGTTTTACATATTAGTATACTCTTACAATGCAGTTTTTGTAGTTTTTCTCAGAAATGAGATATTTTCGCACACTAAAAAATATCCTGTATGTTGGACCCGGATGACCAGTTATCATCATGCGGTAACAGACAGACAAACAAAATTCTAAAAATTATAGATTCGGACTCTGTATCGATAATAATGTCTATTTCAATTACATTTCCCAAAAAATATTTAATGTACAGATTCGACTTAGTTACAATTTTATATAGATACGATTTGAAAAACTAAATAGAATATTTTAATGTACTTTTTTATATTAAACCGTACATAATATATGAAGCCACCCAAATAGATAATACGCCCAAATCAAAATGGTAATATGAAAAACGATCTGATTAGGAACTATATTGGTCAGTCCGTATGTCCGCCCCGAGCGCGCACGCGGGCGGGTGCCGACACTCGAGCGCTGTGAGTTGGCGCCCAAAATATGCCACATGTTATTTCGCAACTACACTATACTAAAGATGGACAGTGCTATTCTCACCGCCAGATAGGGTTACAGATGCAGGGCGCAGGCCCAGCCTCCGGCGCTGAGTGCCTGTTCTCATTATGAACAAATGGGTTCATTTGTTCTAATATATATTTGTAAATATATTATAGTTATAAATATATTAATACTCATTTCTTTATACATAGCTACCACAAAAACAAGATAATGCGTACAAAGAACAATTTAGGTATCCCTGACTATTGACATCGACACTGCTCAGAAAACAGGAGGTCGCGGATTCGATTTCACTGCAGCACGAATATAGGCAATGCGGGAACTGTCAATTGATATACAATGATTATCTATACATATAATAAAATTGTAACTAAGCCGAATCTGTATATTAAATATTTTTTGGAAAATCTTATTGAAATAGACATTATTATCGATACAGAGGCCGAATCTATAGTTTTTAGAATTTTTGTCTGTCTGTCTGTTACCGCATCACGGGAAAACCACCACGGTAAAGTCTCAGAATTTGGTTTTTGTTCATCTGAACGGGGACGGAGCCGCGGGCAATGCTAGTAACTTATATAATTAGTATCACAAAATTATTTAGAGGTATAAATTACCTGAAAAAGCTTTTTCGATACCCGTAAATACAACCATCCTCACACCCTCGCACTGACACATCTACACCGACTGGGCGTGGATTTATGAATAATATAATATATATATATATATATATATATATATATATATATATATATATATATATATATATATATTTTATATCACTTTATACTACTCAAAACATTGTAATACGTAATAACCATCGTATAAAACGAAACAAGTGAACTTAAAGATGACCTGCCAGCAAATAATAGCTCTACACAGCGCACTACTTAGCGTTATTTTTGAACAGACAATACTCGAGTATTTTGAGGTTTTAAAGACCTTTAAAGTATTTATTAAAACTGATGCTATATATTTTCAATGAAAAGTCTTCGTGATACGACTTGTAATTCAAAATATGTGATAATCCAAATGAAGTCACTGTTGATCTAGATTATTTTAATATTAAACTTGTTGAAACAAGTTTGGTACTAAAAAATATAGCAGAAAAAATAAATATACTGTTACGTATGTACTCGTATATAGTTTACCAGCATTGCCCGCGGCTCCGCCCGCGTTCAGATGACCAAAAACCAAATTCTTAGGTTTTACATATTAGTATACTCTTACATTGCAGTTTTTGTATTTTTTCTCAGAAATGAGATATTTTACCACTCTAAAAAATATCCTGTATGTTGGACCCGGATGACCAGCTATCATCATACCAAATTTCATCAAAATCTGTCCAGTGGTTTTCTTGTGATGCGGTAACAGACAGACAAAAATTCTAAAAACTATAGATTCGGACTCTGTATCGATAATAATGTCTATTGCAATAAGATTTTCCAAAAAAATTTTAATGTACAGATTCGACTTAGTTACAATTTTATTAAATGTATAGCTAGCAATTGTATGGACGGCGAGTCTAAAGTAGATGCGTCAGAGACTGATATTTATTACCGCTGACTCATAAGTTCAGATCAACGCACAATAAATCTATAAAAGATCGATACTAAATTCATAAAAGTCTATAACAGCGCTAATTGAAATTCCGAATTGTTTAATATTTTGATTATAAGGAACTAGGTAAAAAGACATAAACAACACATTTAAGCATATATGGCAAAATAATAAATATACATACGTTATATATATATATATATATATATATATATATATATATATATATATATATATCGCCAAAGTATATACCTATTATGTGTTTGATCTGTGTGGTGTTTGATAATACACGCTATCGACACAAATACTTATCTAGTTATTTGAATTATAATATAAAATGGTGAGTGTGAGGCAGTGGTAGCCCAGTGGAGTAGAGAGAGTACAGTAGAGTAGTGGTAACGCGCTCGCTTGGGAAACCGAGTGAAACAAGTTCAAATCCCGGTCTCGCACCTCTGATATTTTCATGTGCGAATCATTTCCAACATGATTACCACTTGTCTTAACAGTGAAAGAAGACATCGTGAGGAAACCTGCATGTCTTAGAGAACTTAGCAAGTTTTCGAAAGAAATGTGAAGTCCGCCAACCCGCACTTGGCCAGCGTGGTGGACTATGGCCTGATTCCCCTCGTTCTGAACGGAGGTCCGTGCCCAGCAGTGGGACGTTAAAAAGGGCTGAATACATAAATACATACATAAAATTGTGTAATTAATTTCTTTGGTATTATAGCGGTTTGCTTAATCGCTTAGAACAAATTTCAGGCAGTGTATATTTATAGATTTGATGATGATTTATTATAGTGAGTTCCATCCGTACATGAGTCACGTAGCTTGTAATTCATTATTCAAGATAATAATAATAAGTTTCAAAATCGTAATTTTAAACTTTTAAAAGCTTTCTCTTTGCCAAATGCTTAAAAGCTTATCTTTTTATATATATCTCCACTCAACTATATAAAATCGAACCCGGAACATTTGGCGCAGGACGCTTATAAATTAAACGAAGTCATAATAGTTAATCAACATTCGCATAAACTTCAAAGAATGAGTAATATGTGAACGTGAATGAATGACCTAGATCTGTCAGATTATGAAATATTTCGGCAATTATACCCAAAATCACTCGTATGTGACTGAAACCCGTGGAGACTTATACGTTTCAATTCAATTAAATAAACAATATTGTATCTTTAAGTAATTATGCCTATCTCAGGAGGCAGTAGCAGCTTCTTCTTCCAACGTTTAAGAAATATTCTAAGTTACGTACATACTCGTAGATATATTTGTAACATTCAGTTATCAACCGACTTCAAAAAGGAGGAGGTTCTCAATTCGACTGTATTTTTTTTTTTTTATGTGCCAGTTTGCAGATTTTTTGGATATGTCAAATGGACAGTCGGTGATTCGGATTATACGAGTTAGGAATATAAAATACAAATGTAAAATGAGTATACAGAAAAAGCGAGATATATAATTGTTAATTGCCAAATATTTGACTTCCTGGAAAACCCTTCTGAGCTGTTTTATATTAATACAAAACTAAATGAGCTCAGAGTTTCTAGAAAGTTCATTTAAAAATTAGAAGTGAATGATTTTTTGAAGCTGCGAGTCTTGTGTCATGGATACCAGATAGTTGATACACTACACATATATAATTCAAATAGATACGTATTATAAATATAAACACCCATGAGTTGAGTACAAACATTCGTGCTCATCACACAAATGAATGCCCCCAGCGGGACTCGAACCCGCGACCGCTGGCACAGCAATTACAAAAGAAAAACTACACTACAAACTGAGCCAAACCTGTCGTCAATTATATAACATTTACACAATTGAGGTATCAAATTAGTACAAAATATAATGAAAGTCGTGTTCATACTAAATATGATTAGCTAAATAATTAGAGGTATTTTAAAAATTTCCAAGCAACGAGAATTTTGCTTAAACAAAAATAATAATACAAGTAGCGTAAAGTGTCTACAGGCATCATACCGAGCTTTAACACTCAAGGTTCGATCGACGTACAAGCAACATCTATACATATAATAAAATCTGTCTGTCTGTCTGTCTGTTACCGCATCACGAGAAAACCACTGGACAGATTTAGATGAAATTTGGTACGATGATAGCTGGTTATCCGGGTCAACATATAAGATACTTTTTACCGCGGGAAAATATCTCATTTCTGAGAAAAAATACAAAAAGTGCATTGTAAGACCTCAGAATTTGGTTTTTAATCATCTGAATGCGAGCGGAGCCGCGGGCAATGCTAGTGAAACATAAACAGCAGACCGACAGTGTAATTACCGCGTCGCGCGTCGCCACGGGGTCTCGTTTCACGTACCCATAATGTGTCACCTCATCACCATATTGTCCTTATTTCTTTAGAAAAGTTGAATCATTTTCAATTTAATAACACTTTAATTCAAAAAGTCCTATGGTTATTTTTTCCGGTTTTGCGATTTTCGATAGAAAATACCGCGAAAAGGCTAATAATGTTTTTAAAAGTGGATTTTGGCAAATTTTCCACAGGATAATTGATGCTCTGTTAATAAAGCTTATAATATGATTGCGCATGACTATAAATTCTTAAATAACTATAAAAGTACTTGGGCTACCGAGCTTCGCTCGGCGTTTTTCGGGGAAGGTATGAAACTATTTTTTTTTCCAAAAGATACCTATTACCTATACATATACGTATTGTATATACACTTAAAAAGTTAAAAGTTTTAATTTCACTAAATACAAAATTTGATCCAAATCGATAGAGAGCCGTTTCCGAGGTACACGAAATTATATATATATATATATATATATATATATATATATATATATATATATATATATATATAAACGTTAATAGTCCAGCATTACCAAAAGAAAGTGCGTGTACGGTGGAGGGGGAGGGGTGGAGGGGTGTAGGAAGCCGCGCTTACTCATTTAAACTTGGCCAGATGCTAGAACTTTAAAGTTTAGAAGGTGCAAAAAAAAATATTTTTATTTTTGTTAAATTTAAGAAATATTTTTTTTTCTTCCACATGTTGTTGTTGTTGACCCTGTATATATATATATATATATATATATATATATATATATATATATATATATATATATATATATATATAAATTGTTGAATGTTCGTCGATACGAGATAGAATTAGCACGTAGTCGTCATATATTCCGGTAAAATAACTCATTTCTTTAAATTAATTTTACCATCAGAATGTAATCAAAACGATATTGTTTGATTATAAATTTGAAAGTTGCAAACAAATACAAGAAGTGCACTCAATGATGCAATCGTACGTAACGCGCGGGCTGGAGAGCCGCCAGCGTGACGTCACGAGCTTTTCCAATTACTGCGTACGGGCAGATTTTCAATCGGTCAATCTTAGCGGATCCATTCATTGTGATAAATTCATATATTTATATATTTAACGTTATATATAACGTTAACATTCACACCAAAATATATTAAACATAACCTTAGAAACAAAAACAAACTTGAATTTTGGCAGCCTCGAACGAAATCCTATGGCAATAAAAATATAATGTGTGAAGGTGTCCTTTTATATAATAATCTACCGGATACTTTAAAAAATTGTAATAATATTAAGCCTTTTAAGAATAAGTTAAAATCATATGTTATAGATAAAATTTTATAACTGCATGTCTTCAATTTAAAAAAAAATATGAATATTATATATGGTTAAAGACATTTATTTCTCTAAAGAACACACTGTTCACTTACACAGAGATTAAGTACAATATATATAAAGATAATATTAACAGTATTTACACGGTAGCATGCATTATATAATTTTTTGTTACTTTTTCTTATGTAACTTTTTTTGTATAATTATTTCTATATTTTGTACATATGTATTATAAAAAGATAATCTTTTTAAAAAAAAAATATTAATATTATACTAATATTATATATTATATTTTATTATATTATATTTTAATATCATATTAGTATAATATTAATATTTTTTTTAAAAAGATTATCTTTTTATAATACATATGTACATAATATAGTAACAAATTAAAGTTACATAAGAAAAAGTAACAAAAAATTATATAATGCATGCTACCGTGTAAATACTGTTAATATTATCTTTATATATATTGTACTTAATCTCTGTATAAGTGAACAGTGTGTTCTTTAGATAAATAATTGTCTTTAACCATATATGTAGACTAGCAAAAGTAAAATAAGGAATTTGTGAAAATATTGTTTATTTTGCTTTAATTTATTGTACATACATACTAATATTATAAATATGAAAGTGTGTTTGTTTGTTTGTTTGTTTGTTTGTTTGTCCTTCTTTCACGTCGAAACGGAGTGACGGATTGGTGTGATTTTTTGCATGGATGTAGTTGGAGTGCTGGAGAGTGACATAGGCTACTTTTTACCGCGGGAGATTATCTAATTCCTACAGACAGACATGTTATAATACAATTCAAAGAAATATTTATGAATAGAATTACTTGAAACTTAGTATTAATGCTCTTTAATAAAATTAAATAAATACGTGTTTTAGCATTTTTCGAAATTCATCTTATAAGGGGGTAAAATAGGGGATGAAAGTTTGTATGAAACTACCTTTTTAGAGATTTGTAGTTTTAGCGCGAGCGAAGCCGCGGGTTCTGCTACTATATTAATAAATGTGAACGCTATGTATATAAATATTGTTATTTTATAAGCGAATCATATTTTGAGAACGGCTGAACCGATTTGGCTATTTTTTGTAAATGTTCGTCATAAGGTTTTTACGAAAAAGATATACTGCGAGATTTTTTTTCTATTTGAGTTTGTGTGAACTCGAAGAACAAGTTTAATAAAAAATAGTACTTTACAGCAATATATCCGATCAGTTTTTATTCTTTACATATAATAAAATTGTGAGTCGAATCTGTACATTAAATATTTTTTGGAAAATCTTATTGAAATAGTCATTATTATTGATACAGAAGCCGAATCTATAGTTTTTAGAGTTTTAGTCTGTCTATATGTTTGGATACACATCACGGTAAAACCACTGGACAGGTTATGATTTTTGATATGATGAAACTTTTTACTACGGGAAAATATCTCATCTCTAAGAAATTTATACTAAACGTTAAATATAAATTAGGAATAATAAAAACCTAAAAAGCTAAGTGATATGATAAGAATGCCTTGGCAATTGGCAAGGATGTGAATTGTTTATTTACGATAAACAAACTAAATAGGTAAAGTATTTTGATGTAATGGGATGAGGATGTTTTCCTTCGCCGAGCTATTTTCTCTTACAGTGCAGCGATACGATCTATTGTGAACGCGTCTGTAGCACGTGTTATATTGTTGATGCATTATACGAGTAAGTACCTGGGCTACCGAGTTTTGCTGAGAGTTTTTGGTTTAAAGTACAATTTTCTTTTTTTTTAAACTAAAACTTGAATTAATATTAAAAAAAAACAAAAGGCACCATGGCCGCTTGACCACGATGCTTATGCCCGAGCATGCAAATTATCGACCATATTTTGCGTGGAATAATGCAAAAGATTACTGCATGAGAAATCGAAAACACGCGTTTTCTCAGATAGAAGACTAATCTAGATCGATTTATCGCCCCCGAAACCACTTGTATACTAAATTTCATGAAAATCGTTGGAGCCGTTTCCAATATTCAGATTTTATATATATATATATATATATATATATATATATATATATATATATATATATATATATATAAAAAAATATATATATACAAGAATTGCTCGTTAAAGATATAAGATTATACAAATTCCTACTCTACATATTTTATGTAATACTTTTTAATTCTTGCAATTATTTGGCAGCAGTGTCGAAATAAACTTTTATTATTACTTTTGTTTTCAATCTTATGAGGTTATATGAAATTCAAAGTGTAATTTTCATAAAAAAGTCGTCAATGATTAAGATTTCGATTGATTTGATGTGGACATATAAATAAATATTTTATTTATTATTTATTTTTATTTAATTTTTTCAGATCTGCATTTTTCGTTTACAAGCAATATGGACTCTTTTTTGTTGTTTAAGTAGCAAAAGTCTATACATATAATAAAATTGAAAATAAGCCGAATCTGTACATTTTATATTTTTTAGAACGAGACAGACAAAAATTCTTAAAACTATAGATTCGGCCTCTGTATCGATAATAATGTCTATTTCAATAAGATTTTCCAAAAAATATTTAATGTACAGATTCGGCTTAGTTACAATTTTATTATATGTATAGAAGTTATATAAGTAAGTAATAAAAGATAATATTAAATTTAGTAAAAAAAAAAAAAATTGTTAATCATTTTAACTTTTGCCTTCTTCTTTATGGTGCTTTGTGTTTCCTCCAGATACCACTTAAAGTATACGGACGCCTGCGCACGAGTTTGTTTAATGGTGATATTTATATTTTTTCCTTTTACCGCTATAAATTAAACAAATATAATAATAGAGTCAAATATCTTAAACGGAATTTTAATAGCATCCTTATATGGTATACAGAAAATGGAATGTAAAGCGTGAATCATAAGCGGCGTAGGACGAGGCGATACGACTCTACCTCAGACGGACGCACGCAAATTTTATATTTATATCATTTTATATTATCCCCATATTTCTATACGCGTATATGCGACTCTACAGCTGCGCAGCACAAAGATGGGCTAACGAAGCGTTTATTTATAACTTGTACTACGAAATCGAACCGAAATGGTAAATGTTCCGATCTGAAATCTAATATATAAATATGTATGTATATAGCATTATGTTACAGATTTCCGTAAATTACAAATGTATACAAAGTTTATCAAATCTATACTAATATTATAAAGAAGTAAAGTTTGTGAGTTTGTGACGTTGTAGGGGGTAATCTCTGGATCTACTGAACCGACTTAGATGAAATTTGGTATTATTAAATTGGTATTACATATATAATAATTGGTAGTTGTTTAAGATAGTTTGAGATCCTGGGAAGGACATAGGATACTTTTTATTCCGGAAATCAGTCTTTAAGGGGGTGGAAATGGGGATGATAATATTTCTATGGTAGCTATATATGTATAGTAGCTATATATGTATAGTAGGTAAAATAAAATAGTTGAATAATATAAAACGGTATTATTAGCTTTGTTTGTGACTATGTATGTAATTAATTTTATTAGAAAACAATTTTAACTACTTGTAATAATTATTGCCATATCGACTTGAAACTTTGTACATCTATACTAATAAATGGAGAGCCGATTTTTTTGTTCGTTTATACTGCGATAACTACGGAACCGATCGGAATAATAATCATACTATAAGGTGCAGCATGTTTCGGAGAAGGTTTTAGTATATGATATTAATGTACTATGCGGGCGGAGCCGTAGGAAAACGCTAATTAATATAAAAAATCGAATTCTCATTGATGACCACTGGAACAATTCGAAGTTTTCATTCATTTGATTCGTTTTGAATGGTTATACCTACCTAAATGGTATGGTTCATTATTACGTTGGTCAAAAGCAAATTTTTATTGTTTATTGTTACTTTTAACTGCATTTATGTCTTGTCTAATCTTTACTTATATACTGGATAAATTAATCTGTCATATGTCATTAAATTAATCTTGTTTAAACGAAATGAATGAATCGGGAATAAGGAAACTAATCTATACAGATAAATAAAATTGTAGTGTTTATTTGTGATGTCAAAATAATAGCGTTTTACTAAACGCGTATGAAATTATATACGGTACTTATAAGAAAAACACTTTTTTTTAAATTTTTGTCTGTCTGTTTGTCTGTCCGTCTGTCTGTTTGCTCCTGAATCTCAGAAACGGCTGGACTGATTTAGACGGGTCTTTCACTGGAAGATAGCTTATGTTATAGGGAGTAACATAGGCTATTTTTATTTTAGGAAAAGAATTACGATTCCGCTCAAAAAAATTAAAACATACCTACACGCACGTAGTACATTAAAATACTATATTTCAAATTATATTCCACTTTCCTGTGGTTATAAAATAAGAACGTGAGTAAGTTATTTATAACTATTAAATCAATTTGTTGTAATTGTACCTAATTTAGAATTTAATTTGAAATAATTTATGTAAATAAACATGCAGAATAAAAAAACACGATGAATTTAATTCGTTTTAACATTTTCCTTTATTATAGTGTGCCCTAAACCTGTTTTATTAAGAAACATATGTAGTAGGTATAGTCTGTCTGTAGCTGGCGTGCACTCCGCGTAGATCGTAAACCTTAGCGCAGGAAAATGTGGGTTCATTTTATGATCTTGTCGTCTTCTTTGTTGTAATGTAGGTGGTCTGTATATTAACTACACTTATCCCCGATTTCACCAACGTCACCTAAGTTTAAGGGATCCCCTAAGCACGGTTAGGGGGCTATTAGGGGACAGTTTCTGTTTCACCGACAGTTAGGGTCACCTAAATATTAAAAGGCCCCCTAAATTTAGGTGCTCGAAATATGGGTTTAAAGACGATCGTAAAATGAAATTTAATTTAGGGCCTAGTTTAGGGGACTTTTAAGCTAGGGATCCCATACGTAGGTGGTAGCTTATGGGTTGTTGGTGAAATCGGGCATTAAGATCCTAGAAAATTTCCATTCCACAGCGATTATAATTGTGACATATTTATATGAGATAACGTAAATTATGGTACTTCATAATCACATTATCGTACGACATTTTAGCTTTAATTGATATTTAGAATTAATATTTTAAGTCGACTGAAAAATATAGAGACTACTAAAGCTGATATTGTTTTTGGTGGTCATTTCCTAAAAATATTTTAATTAAAATAAATAAATAAATATGTTGGAAAATTAACACACAGCGCCATCTAGTTCCATGGTAAGATACGAGGCTTGTGTTATGGATACCAGATAGTTGATACACTACACGTATATAACTTTTTTAAATACATACATATTATATATATATATATATATATATATATATATATATATATATATATAATTAAAATAAATCCAATAATGACAGTATTAATTAAGGCAAATTATTAGGCAACAAGTAACATTAGCTCGTTACACAATCGCAATGATAATACACTGTATCTCGATACGGCGCGTTTATCGCGTATTATTAGACTTAGACTACTCCAGGATTACAATCTAATGTCACTCGTATCACACACACAGACGCGACAGAATAGAGATGGCACGTCCACTAGCATCGTCGTGTTTGCACTCCGCGGGAGACATTTTGACACTTGCCATAAATGGACAAGAGCCGCTAGCTGAACTTTTCCTATGTAATATATCGAACAAACAAAATTTCCCAACTGTAGGTACATGCCATATAAATAAGTATTTACTTTTTAATTTTATTTAATTTGAACTTTATATTGGAACTCGATAATTTGTGTACAGTTTCTGAACAAACAGTAATTTATTAGTGCGAATAAATATTAATATATTTAATGAATAAAATTAAAAACTATAATATAGTTACGTTTTACTCTGTATAAAGACCTCTTGAAATCATATCACAATTCTAATTCAGCACAAAACTCACTTGTTATATCTAAAATAAAATATTTTTCAATCATATGGTAAACTGTTGAATGTATCGAGCGATTTATAAATATGTGCATCTATTCCGATATCACTGATCACTATCACGTCAGTATAAACAACGATAACGCGGCTGCTGTCGTCTGTAAACATTCAGAGCCGAGGCAACACCACTACGGTACAAACACACTGCATTTTTCAAATACGAGTGAACGAACCACCGTAGAAGAGAAAAAAAAATCACCTCCAGCTTCGGGTAGCATTTGCGACATCCAAGTTTCTGTTGACACGACACTCGCGGGGGGTGTGTCGTGGGGCGCGAACTAGGGCGGGGGTGGCGAGCGGCGGCCGACGGTGACGAGGTATGACGGGTGGCGCGGACGGTGCACTGCTGCAGCGCCTTATCACAGGGGTCGAGCGAGTCGTGCGCTCCCGACTAATCTAAATACAGACAACGCGGCCGCGACCAAAATCGCCATTGCTTTACGGCCTAAATTTAGAGCAGCAGAAATAAATGCGTTTTTACGTGTTTTTCACGAGTATTAGACGGGAATAGTGATTTCTGGTGGTGTGCCAGCGAAACCCGAGATTCGTGCCGTATTTGGCAGGCGGCGGACGCTTTTGGTATTTAGTTTCGAGCGCCCGCGCCGCGCTAATTCGAGCTTCCGTTGTGCGATACCTGCGCCGCTAGCGATGCGCCGGCGCATGCGCATCGCGATCATTCCATATATGGCTATCTGTTTTCACACTCCGACACCAGGACTTTACGATTGGAAAAAACTTCGTTACAACTTCATTTTGTAATATAACTCATAAATATATAAATATGAATAACTAACTACGTCTGCATAAGATACTATATAGTTGTTTCTAAAAATGTACTTTGTAAATATATATTAAGCCAACACCATTTATTACTGGTACAGTCGGTGACCTATATTCGTCGCTACACAAGATTGGCGGCGTGCGTACATTAGAAGCAAAATTATGAACGCCTCACTGATAAGCCATCGTTGTAAATTATTGGCGCTCAATTATAGCAATAAATTGTTATAGCTTCAACTATACGTTCATTCAAATTGTTCATTTCATTTCAATATCGCAGCCTACTGCTCTATTTTCTGACCGCTTTAAGGCAATGCGTGTTGAATTACTACTACATACCTATATTATAATATACAGATAAATAAAATTGTCCTCCGAGGTCCTGGGTTCGAGTCCCGGGTCGGGCCAAGTTTAGTTATTGAGTCTTTCTGTATAGTAAGTCTCAGTGACTACCCGGAGTTGGGAAGTTGGCGGTGTTTCACCCCCGTGCCTCGGAGAGCACGTAAAGCCGTCGGTCCTGCGCCTTAACTCTCACTGGTCGTGTCGAGCAGACCGGAGTATGAGAGTGACAGGAATAGAGAGTGCACGTTGTGTCTGCGCGTACACTTGTGCACTATAATATCTCCTGCGCAGTTGGCTAGTCTCAATGAGATTGGCCGCCGTGGCCGGAATCGGTCAGGAGAACATCATCACTATAATATAACCATATCCAATATAAAAATCAATTTCATATTTTTAAAATACTAGTGAACTCTCGGTTTTATTCGCGCTAAAACTACAAAAAAAACTCGAAAATGATAGGTTCTACACAAACTGTCATCCCCTATTTTACCCCCTTATGGGATGAATTTCGAAAAATGCTAAAACACATTTTATTTAATTGTATTAAAGAGCATTAATACCATTTCAAGTAATCCATACATATAATAAAATTGTAACTAAGCCGAATCTGTACATTAAATATTTTTTGGAAAATCTTATTGAAATAGTCATTATTATCGATACAGAGGCCGAATTTATAGTTTTTAGAACTTTTGTCTGTCTGTCTGTTACCGCATCACAGAAAAACCACTTGAGGGATTTTGATGAAATTTGGTATGGTGATAGCTGATTATCCGGGTATACATATAAGATACTTTTTATCGCGGGAAAATGTCTCATTTCTGAGAAAAAACACAAAAACTGAAATGTAAGAGTATACTAATATGTAAAACCTAAGAATTTGGTTTTTGGTCATCTGAACGAGGGCGGAGCCGCGGGCAATGCTAGTATTATATATATGTATATTCTATAATACAGTATCTGCCATTTAGGTCCAGTTAATGAAGCAATTTCAATGTACATACTAAGTAGATAACACGAAAGTCAAAATCCATTTAAAGGAATAGCTATAAGGAGTTGTATTATCGCGGATATCTCGCCCGTTCACATTTCATATTATAATTGTCAGGCTTAATGCATAACGCAGCCCAATTAGCATACGCTTAAGTCCCTATAGGCTCACTATTTGCATGTCGACAAGTACCTACTCTAGGCTGCGGTATAAAAAACCTATACTAATATTATAAAGAGGTAAAGTTTGTGAGATTGTGAATTTGTGATGTTGTAGGGGGTAATCTCTGGATCTACAGAACCGATTAAGATGAAATTTGGTAAAAAGGTAGCTTGAGACCCTGAGAAGGACATAGGATACTTTTTATCCCGGAAATCATCCTTTAAAGGGGTAAAATGGGGATGAAAGTATGTATTGGGAATCAACCCAGGGACGAACCCCAGCGAAGCGACGGTGAGTCGCTAGTAAAAAAAATACAAAGGTATACTTATGCGTAAGAAATAACTATTAGAATACTATGAATACCGTAGCCTGTAGGTATATCTATACATATAATAAAATTGTAACTAAGCCTAATCTATACATTAAATATTTTTTGGAAAATCTTTTTGAAACAAACATTATTATCGATACAGAGGCCGAATCTATAGTTTTTAAAATTTTTGTCTGTCTGTTAAACCATCACAGAAAAACCACTGGAGGGATTTTGATGAAATTTGGTATGGTGATAGCTAGTTATCCGGGTCAACATATAGGATACTTTTTACCGCGAGAGAATATCTCATTTCTGAGAAAAAATACAAAAACTGCAATGTAAAACCTAAGAATGGGGCTTTTGGTCATCTAAGTACTAATATGAAAACTAATATGTAAAACCTAAAAATTTGATTTTTGGTCATCTAAACGCGAGCGGAGCCGCGGGCAATGCTAGTTATTAATATTTTTAAATACTTTTTTGTGTTGTTTGCTTCCCTTTTAGTTTTTAATTCCGTTAAAATAAAACCGCAAAAAAATCCGAAAAAAGTTTTACTTAAACTAATATAATTAATACTAACCTTAAAAGATTTTTTTAATTATAATACGAGTATTATCATAAAAATATATAGACATTACTGTCCCACAGCCTACTGTACCATCCGCCTTGACCATATTAAATTGTGCGCATACATACATACGTGGGATTCTATATTAATAATAAACTAACGCCTCGGGCTCGCAATGACACCATTGCGCATGTTTTACGAGTATATTGGCCCGTTGCAACTTAGTAATTTGACAATGAAATAATTGTCTATATGCTCCCAAATTGGCGCCTGAGATCCGCAATTTTCTTTTAATAATATCCATATAACCTATAGCACTCGCTATATTAAAAAAAAATGGTAAAAAAAGAAAAAATTAACGAAGCACGAATCATCAGAATCGGTTAAGCCGTTTAGTAATTACGAGGGAACAAACGCGATTCGCACGCATTTTCGCGAAGGAGTTTGCTTATTGCCTATTGGAAATGTCAAAACCTAAGACTTTCATTTTATAGGATATATTTTTACTAGCATTGCCCGCGGCTCCGCCCACGTTTAGGTGACCAAAAACCAAATTCTTAGGTTTTACATATTAGTATACTCTTACATTGCAGTTTTTGTATTTTTCTTAGAAATGAGACATTTTCCCGCGGTAAAAAATATCCTATATGTTGACCCGGATAACCAGCTATCACTATACCAAATTTCATCAAAATCCCTCCAGTGGTTCGGCTTAGTTAGAATTTTATTAGATATATAAGCATATTTAACTCACCATACAATTCCCATACACAAAAGCTAGAGAGATAGAATAATAAAACTATAAGGGGCAATAAAATTCTTATCATTTATTTTTAAAACGTAATATTCAACATTATGTTAGAAAAGTCATAAAATATCATAATAGTGATAAAATATGTCATTATGTCGTAAATCAAGTCGCAGAAAGATGCTAAGAGATGACACTTGTAATGAAACGTATCGCCTTTCACCGCACGCGCAGAGGCGTGTCGCTAGCCGCTGAGGCATGCCACTCCCCCGCAAACCTTACTTAGGTACAGTTTTTTAAATGATATAGTTACACTAGCATTGCCATTATTACACAGACGAATTAGATTGTAGAATTTAGATATAACTAAATCTAAAAAACTATACAGTTATGGAATACCTATTATCTATACATATAATAAAATTGTAACTAAGCCGAATCTGTACATAAGATATTTTTCGGAAAATCTTATTGAAATAAACATTATTATCGAAACAGAGTCCAAATCTATAGTTTTTAGAATTTTTTTCTGTCTGTCTGTCTGTCTGTTACCGCATCAAAGAAAAACCGCTGGAGGGATTTTGATGAAATTTGGTATGGTGATAGCTGGTTATCAGGGTCAACATATAGGATACTTTTTACCGCGGAAAAATATCTCATTTTTGAGAAAAAATACAAAAACTGTAATGTAAGCGTATACTAATATGTAAAACCTAAGAATTTGGTTTTTGGTCATCTGAACGCGAGCGGAGCCGCGGGCAATGCTAGTATAGATATATAAATGTAGGTACATAAGTCCATAATATACCTACTTTATAAAATGAGAAAAATGAAAAATATACGTTTTTACCTAACTGGTAACTACTGAGTTTTCCGTTGTAATAAGTCTATATAATATAATATAGTGTTTAAATGACGCCGGCTTCAATGACAATATAATACACAGCTGCCAAGATGGAGTGTGCAATGAGAATGTTGTAATACTTTACATATAAATAATATTTTACTTTGTTTGTGTTTTTTACTCAGTCCACTAGCTAAGTACAAAAAACAGTATCCTCTAAATCGTCTAACAAAATTGGCTTTTAAACGCACTTTGTTATTATGGCAATATCATGATCAAAGTGAACTAATATAAATCTTATTTGCACATAATTGCTTCTTACAAGTATATTTATACACTCTGCAGTGATTGAAAATGAAGTGCACTGTAATAATCTATACATATAATAAAATTGTAACAAAGCCGAATCTGTACATTAAATATTTTTTGGAAAATCTTATTGAAATAAACATTATTATCGATACAGAGGCCGTATCTATAGTTTTCAGAATTTTTGTTTGTCTGTCTGTCTGTTACCGCATCACGGGAAAACCACTGGATAGATTTTGATGAAATTTGGTATGAGGATAGCTGGTTATCCGGGTATATAGGATACTTTTTACTGCGGGAAAATATCTCATCTCTGAGAAATCTACACTAAACCTTAAAACGTAAGTAGGGACGAACCCGAGCGGAGCGAGGGTGATTCGCTAGTGTATAATATATAATTTTTGTCCCCATCCTACATCGAGGTCGATGATCGGCGACACAGAAGAAATTAGCATAATGAGGTAATGAAATGATTAGAACAAAAAAGTGCGTGGCAATTTGTGTACGTCGGCACATATCGCGCTCCGCTGTGCAAGCCGCGCGGGGGTGTCGCGGCTTGTACACTGTACACAGGGCTACCATACCCTCGCTATTTAAAAAAATATTGGTATATCGAATATCTTGTATACATCATTTTAAATTTTTTCTATTTCAAATGATATCTGATGGTACTTTAAAGTCGCACTCAGTTTTTATTCGTTCCATAAATTGGAATATTATTTATTTTAAGTATGTATATAATACTATATATGTATCTTTATCGGTAATAAGACACTAACTCTCCATGCCGATCAGACTGGAAAAAAATCCATAAGTGTTCGCGATCCTCATCAGTGAGGGAATAATATAACAGTTCTAATTTCTCATTTCAAATATAATATTTTTATTTTATAGTGATAGTACTTAATTAGCGTCAGCCCTATGTAATTAATGTCCGTGGCTGCGAGGGCGCATGCGCTCGTGGGCGCTCCCCGAACACCATCCATCAGATACTTGGCCCTAAATGGAGACAATGAAAACATTCGATTGAGTGTAACGACTCAATACTAAAGTCACTTTTAACATCAGTGGTAGCCCAGTGGTAACGCTCTCGCTTGAGAAACCGAGTGAAGCGGGTTCAAATCCCGGGTCTCGCACCTCTGATATTTTCATGTGCGAATCATTTCTAACATGATTACCACTTGCCTTACGGTGAAGGAAAACATCGTGAGGAAACCTGCATGTCTGAGAGAACTTAGCAAGTTTTCGAAAGACATGTGAAGTCCGCCAACCCGCACTTGGCCGGCGTGGTGGACTATGGCCTGATCCCCCTCGTATTGAAGGGAGGCCCGTGCCCAGCAGTGGGACGTTAAAAAGGGCTGAATACAATACAATACTTTTAACATAAAGCTGTGATTTTTTTTTAAAGGAAACAAAATATTGATGTCTGCAAAGTTATGATTATATTGTAATATCGTTTCGTAATAGATGGTAGCATTTATTATTTACACTATATTGATGTAGGTAGTGGTAGCCCAGTGGTAACACGCTCGCTTGTGAAACCCAGTGAAGTGGGTTCAAAGCCCGAGTCTCGCACCTCTGATATTTTCATGTGCGAAACATTTCTAACAAGTTTACTACTTGCCTTACGGTGAAGGAAAACATGGTGAGGAAATCTGGATGATAGCAAGTTTTCGTAAGACTTGCAAATGCGCCAACCCGCACTTGGTCAGCGTGGTGGACCATGGTCTCATCTCTCTAGTATATAGTATAGTAGAATAAATATATAATATTATGCGTGCAACTGTGTGTGTGTGTGTGTGTGTGTGTGTGTGTGTGTGTGTGCGTGTGTGCGTGTGTGCGTGTGTGCGTGTGTGCGTGTGTGCGTGTGTGCGTGTGTGCGTGTGTGCGTGTGTGCGTGTGTGCGTGTGTGCGTGTGTGCGTGTGTGCGTGTGTGCGTGTGTGCGTGTGTGCGTGTGTGCGTGTGTGCGTGTGTGCGTGTGTGCGTGTGTGCGTGTGTGCGTGTGCGCGTGTGCGCGTGTGCGCGTGTGCGCGTGTGCGCGTGTGCGCGTGTGCGCGTGTGCGCGTGTGCGCGTGTGCGCGTGTGCGCGTGTGCGCGTGTGCGCGTGTGCGCGTGTGCGCGTGTGCGCGTGTGCGCGTGTGCGTGTGCGTGTGCGTGTGCGTGTGCGTGTGCGTGTGCGTGTGCGTGTGCGTGTGCGTGTGCGTGTGCGTGTGCGTGTGCGTGTGCGTGTGCGTGTGCGTGTGCGTGTGCGTGTGCGTGTGTGTGTGTGTGTGTGTGTGTAATTTAAAATTAGAACAAATACTGTTTATCCAACACCAGTTTGGAAAAGCTGACAGACAACACTTTAACTAAGCAGAGTACCTAATAATAAATTCTTACTAAAGGAAATATATTTTACATATTAAGTATTATTTCAAAGTGGTATTTAAATTAGCTACCTGTAAATACAATCACAATATTTCTGCTACCGGCCTGGTACGGTCAAGTCTGTCATCGATTTACAACAATTTAGTTAAAGTAAAACCTACATTTGCGCAGGCGCACCCACGTGGTATAATATCTGCCCTTACTAGGAAAGTGTCGTTAGGCAATGCTGGATTGTTCTCGTTATTAATTTTATTAATATTTGTAATACATATTTTGTTTTTATGTGTTATCTAGGATATTTTCAATAAATATATCAACACTTGATAGTGATTCATTTCTCGATAGGAAAAGTAATATTTAATATTTATATAATAAAAAAGTACGCTTGTAACTAAACAGTTCTCAGTAAACATGTAAAAATTAAATGCGTAACAAAGCACATATCTCACAGTTTTACGTAAGACCTGCGAAATACATGACCCATGTTATTGGAAATTGACAATTGAAATCAGTAAAAACCTTTGAAATGGAAATGACTCAACATGGCAAATAAACACATAAGGGCTAAGCTTTTGGACATAACGTGCTATAAACAATAACACGACTTACGTTATAATGAGGATAACGCGGGGCATGCGCGTGGGATAATATTTTGGATTCTAAAGTACGCACTTTAGCAGAGGCATACATAGTAGTCGCTCTACGTGTTCATATATTCGTACACTAAGGGCTCACCCTCGCTTCGCTCGGGTTCGCCTCTAGAAAAGCACAAACAGAGCTATCCCATGGGAATCGTTTATTTTTCCGGGATGAAAAGTAATTTGTTGTTAGACCGGCAATATAAGACATCAGCACGCCAAATTTTACTAAATTAGGTGCATAAGTTGTTGTGTACTAAGCTGTATAAGTTACTATAGTTTTTTAACTATCCCACGGGAACTCTTTAATTTTCCGGGATAAAAAGTATCTAAGATGTTGCCCAGGGATATAAGGCACCACTATGCAAAATTTTATTTAAATCGGTCCAATAGATTCGGAGATTAGCCCGTACAAACAGACAAACAGATAAACAGACAGAGGAACAAAAAAATTGAAAAAAATCTAGATTTGTTCTATTTGTCTTCTTACATCCCCCTAACTCGGTTTTTTGCATTTTTTTTCTATGTACAGACATTCGACCTCTACAGTTTTATTATAGTATAGATATTGTTACGTTCTGTGAGTTCGGGGATCGGAAATAAAGTGCGACTTCTGCACTACAGATGATAGATTGCTCTTGGTTAACAAGACTGACTTATGGAGATTCACCAACACGCGAAGTATGTATATAAGCACACAACCGTCTTAGGATGTATAAAGCACGCTTAAGAAATAGTGCCTTTTAAATATATTTTTTTGGTGCAATGACTTACACACTCTCCACTACACGACGCGGCTGAAGGTATTATGTATTTCTCTCGTAAAAGACAAAATGCCTAATATTTTACTTTATGTCTTTTCATAATATTTTAAATTTCAAAAAGCTTAAAAGTTGTTAAGAAAGTTAAGTCATAATTATATTCACGTTAATTTTTATTCGTTAATATTTTCTTACATTTATGGAAAAAAATGACATTTTAAATAAAACTATATTTTCGGATTTTCGGGAAAATCCGAAAAGTTAGTTTTATTCGTGAGTTCGTTACATCAGTAAGTAAGTTATCTAAAATATTTAACTCCAAGCACTCGCCGACTCCGAAGCGGGAGGCAGTATATATTGTATTATTGTATTGTCCACTCTTGATATTTGTGCGCATTATAGGTACTTAGAGTGGTTTTTTTAGAAATTGGAGTAACAATAGCAATTTCATTTTCCATCTTCATTAAACCATGTCAATAAGACTTAAAATTCACACAGAAAGCAACATATATACTGACAAAGTACAAATTATGAGTAATATTTAAAGTAACATGAAAATAAAATAAACTCCATAATGAGTGTTGAAAATGAGTCGCTCGTGTCTATACAGTGTACAGTCTGTCATATCTTTTCGAGTATCAATAATAATACCAAATCGGTCGGACGGGAATCGGCGATCGCACCAAAAGCAGCTACAATAAATATAATATAATTTAAGCTCGGCCACAAGTGGCAGTGTCCTCGCATTTAGTTCCTTATAACCAATAATACAGAGCTATTTGTGAATATTTTCCTCATAGAAATGTCTCCGCGCTGTAGGTCCGTTTTATCGATATGTTGATTTTAGTATTCTACTATCATTGCCCGCGGCCCCGACCGCGTTCAGATGACCAAAAACCAAATTTTTAGGTTTTACATATTAGTATACTCTTACACTGCAGTTTTTATATTTTTTCTCAAAAATGAGATATTTTCCCGCGGTAAAAAGTATCCTACATGTTGATCCGGATAACCAGCTATCGCCATACCAAATTTCATCAAAATCCCTCCAGTGGTTTTTCTGTGATGCGGTAACAGATAGACAGACAAAAATTCTAAAAACTGTAGATTCGGCCTCTGTAATCTGTATCGATCGGCTTAGTTACAATGTTATTATATGTATAGATAAGCCACAATTCGAGGATATATTGAGAAAAGTTTTTGATAAATAAAAAATATATTTAGTTAGAATTATTCGCTAAAATATGAAATGCCGACAGGACCAATTTTAAACTTGTAATGCCTTATACATATATTATAGATATATGAAACGTATTATTAAGGACTAATTTGTAATTGAATCTAATAACACAATAATTCATTAATTATAATAATACGTCTGTGGTGTGACTCCTACACTAGAATCTTCGGCAAATGTTCCATACAAAAGATGGACTGATTCGGATGACAGATTGATTAGATACGGTTAGGGTTGCCGACTTTTATCGTGAATTAATTTAGACTTATTTTAGATTGGCTAATGACATCAAAATTGCACGTATACGTTTTACCATTTTTATGAAGTTGTGATGGTTCAATATAATAATGTACATAGTAATAACCATAAGTTGAATATAAATAAAGATGGTAAAATGCTTCTGTATGAGCATTCAAAATAATAGTAAAATTATAGATTTTATAAAGGTACAGGAACACAAATATAATAGAAAAATGTTTAATTAAAAAGATTTTTTAAAATAAACAAACTGATTTTTTAGTATAAGGCTAAAATGAAGCCCTTATAATCTTAATATCCCCCTGTCCGTATGTCACAGTCATTTTACTCGAAGACTATTACTGAAATTTGGAACGTGCATTCAAAATACTACCTATAACATCGTGTACTCAAATAAAATAGGGATGACACTTCATACATGCAAGTTAGGGGTGATTTTTGATGTGAAACATCTATTGGCACACCTTGGCAGTAAAACCAACTCGTGGTGTGACGGCAAATGGTGACGTGACGCTGTCATGCCATCATGCCCCTTCTGCGCCACCACTCTCGACTCTCTTGTGCGCGCGCGTTTAGACCGTATACTAACACGCTCCAGTGTAAACAGTCCCTATTAAAAATTCCTACATATATTCTGTTCTTCTTTAATTTCTATATACCTAAATAAATTAATAAGAAAAATAAATTGATTTTATTACCGAAGCTCTATTCTTTCTTTATTTTACTTCATATTTCGTTTTTTTTTATTAATTATGAACTCTAATGTTAACGTAGATGTTTCACATCGGCCGGGTGCCCCGTAAGAGTCAACTTTTTTTTAAATCTACAAAAAACTTGTGTTGTATATCTGTGTAGGTCTTCAAAATTAAAATACATATTTTTAAGACACTTTTTTGTTCAAGTCAAAAATTGCAGAGTTATGTGCTTCTCAAGTCCTTAACATTGTGTCAATATTTTATCAAGAGAGAACCCTTAGTACTTAAGTAGGTACTATGAACTGAGGAAACATGGCCATTCAAAGATCGGTCCATAATGCTTGCCTACTTGCCGCCCACGCGCTCGTGCGGTAATGACGGATGGACATCGCACATCTTTATTGTAGACAAGCTCATTATATTCGTCTATCTGTCTACTAAGTCACAAAAATGCCATACATTTTTTAAATTCTATCGTACTTTACGTATTTACCGCAATAATAAAATTAGTATAATTATTATATTAGTGAATTAAGCAATTTTTGTATATATTTTTTCCGTTTCTGAGATTTAGATCATATACGATGGCGGTTTCGGGGGCGATAAATCGATCTAGATTAGTTTTATGTCTGGAAAAACGCGTGTTTTCGAGTTTTCATGCGGTTTTGTTTCGCATTATTCCACGCAAAATATGGTAGCTAATTCGCACGCTAGGACATAAACAAAGTGGTCAAGTGGCCAAGGCGCAAGTTTTACAACCACAGGTGTCTGGGTTCGTATCCCGGTCGGATACAATGTTTTTACTTTTTTTTTTGTATTTATTCAAATTTTTAGTTTGTTTTAATTATAAAATAAGTAAATTACAAACTGTTAATACTAAAGTTTGGACAATCGTTCATTCTACATGTTTTACACCTGTACCCACTATTACCCCCACAATGATCCATAATTTTCGTAGAGAAACGAGACGGTTATTTTGTCAACCTATTTAATCATTTTTTCGTCAGTATATCTAATCATTTTTAGAAATAGTTAAGGGTTCTTCGAGGATTCATTTGAGTTTCTTTCATTAATATCTGCTATATGAACTATATTACATGACTTAGGCCATAGGCATAATCATAAATCTAGACTTAGCAACAAAGATCGTGGAAATAAACCTTGTAACTTAAACTTGTTGTAAACAAGTGTAAACTTGAACAAAAAAACTAAAGTGTTTTCACACTTCTATCGAAACTTAACCTGATCTTGTCTTGACAAATAACTTAATCGTCAGGGTGTAAATTCAAAAAAATCAATTTAGTACAAATGAATACTGTATTTAGTAGAAGGATAAAATGCTCTAATTTTAAGTGCCTATGACGACGTCCTCGGAGTATAGAGGTGATTACTAAGAAGTGTAATGTCATAAAAATTTTTTAACAAAAAATAAAAACCAGCCAATGCAAAGCAAATATAATATATTTCGATACGTAAAATACATATTTAATTCATATCTTAAAATATTGTAGGCTAGCACCGACTTCGAAAATATCTGATTATATCTATTCTAAATGAAAACCTCCGTTTAGTTATTTTTTACATTTTAGTGTCTAAAAGTCGGTTTTTATTTTTTGTTAAAAAGTTTTTATTTTTCCATTTTTAGTGTAGACGTAATAAGCAGGTAATTAGTAAGAACAAAGTTTTTTAATAACATTCGATTAAGCAATTTATTTAAAACAATATATTTATTGTTGATTTTTTAAAAAACCGCTCTACCAATTTCGATAAAATTTATACGGGACCACCTGGGAAGTAAACCCTTTGAAACATAAAAAATCCAAATTGGTTCAGGCGTCTTCGAGTAATCGGTGAACATACATAAAAAAAAGAAAAAAAAAGATTCCGACGAATTGATAACCTCGTCCTTTTTGAAAGTCGGTTAAAAAGGACGGATTGTGTTCCTAGCACCAAGGACTAAAATTGTATTGCATTTAAAGATATTCAGCCTATTACTTAGGCAAAGCGAGATATTGGACATAACCACCTAATAGGTATACTCGAGTATCTACATCGATATTAGCGGATGCGGAAGATGGAGTCAAGAGATGAGAGAGATTGTCTTTTTGTTTAAGCGCAAGGTGGAGTAAGTACTTACAGTATAAATATGAAGACGTTTTTACATAATTATAATATCTATTGACCAGATTTCATCAATCATTTCTTTAAAAAATACATAATACTTTTTGTTTTCTTAGCTCTACAGTTTGTACCATATTAAAATACCTACAGTAATAACTCTACGAAAAAAAGACTCACTGAAAAGAGATCATGGATTTATCTAATATTTTTAACTTTAAGCGATTCTATAATATTTAGTGTTGTTATTTAAAACTCTAATGCCCAATTTCACCAACAACCCATAAGCTACCACCTACGTATGGGATCCCTAGCTTAAAAGTCCCCTAAACTAGCCCCTAAATTAAATTTCGTTTTACGATCGTCTTTAAGCTCATATTATGAGCACCTAAATTTAGGGGGCCTTTTAATATTTAGGTGACCCCTAACTGTCGGTGAAACAGAAACTGTCTCCTAACAGCCCCCTAACCATGCTTAGGGGATCCCTTAAACTTAGGTGACGTTGGTGAAATCGGGCATAAATGTACTAAAATATTTAAGATAGGTTTGCTTTATCGAGAATCAAAGAATTTATGATTGGATATTAGCATACCCACCTACTTGCATTAGTGTTGCTTATTAATTCACTGTAAACGGGTGCTAGGTGCATAAATATGTAAACACAATATTGATGTAGGAAAATTATATTAAAGTATGCAATTATAATTATTATGTTTCAAGGTTTCTAACAAAATGCGATAAACGTAGAATATTTCCAGTTAATAATATATTATTATCATTTACATGCAAGAAGTTATTGTTGACAAAGTATATATTTTGTGAAAGCCTTTTGAATAAGGCAGATCTAAACTTCATTTTAATATTTATTTGTATTCATTACTTAGTTACAATACTGAAAAATATTTTATAATAATAAATAGAATACGTATTCTCTTAGAATTCTTTCTTTTCAGAATTGATATTTTAATTTAGTAGGATCTAGGAAAATTAATCTTATAAATTAACATATTGTAAAGTTCTATATTTTAAGCTATTGCATAGCTTCTATCGCGGGCCTTGAGCGTGGGGACCGAATCCAGAAATTCTGTAACGAAAAAAACCTGACACCCCCCACTCCGACCGGCACAGCGGTGATACTTTTTAGTTTTTCCATCTATCGATAAATACCAGAACTTTTAATGACTTTTTGAAATATCACGCTTGTCTCTTTAGTTCAGCAACCCGTCTTTAGGTGGCATTGGTTGTATTGGAAAACTACCGTAATCAGCTGTTTGTGAGAAAGTATATAGGTGTATAGGTATTTATCATCTATGTACAACAGTGAATATCTGTACTCGTATAATTTGTGTACAAAGTGTTTTAAATATGAATAAACAAAGTGCATTTATTAATGAAGAAAGTCACGAAAAAATAGTGAAAGAAAATGAGTTAGTACTCTATATACATTCATTTTATTATTATTATCACAAATGCAGTATTATTTTTTGTTTTGTTAATTTATATATAATACTGCTATAAAGATAACCAAAATTTTTGATATTCTCATGCAGTCTCCGAGTGCCACATTTAATTTTTATAAATATTTTAATAAATTGGATTTAATATAATAAATAACATACGTTTAAAAACAATCCCCTGCGCTCCTTGAAATCCGCACATTAGATATTGCACTATTTAAAAACAAACAAACTTCAAATTATGTTGATATATATGTACATAAAATATTTATAATATCATTGCATATAATCACTCTCACATAACCATATTAATTTTTAAAAGTAAAAAATATTTCGTTGATAAAAGTGAAATAGTTTCGCGCCGAAATTGTTACTTTTCTTCGATAACGACACGTTTAGGCAAAGGCTTTATTGCATACTGCCAGAGTTCCAGCTCGAGCGCAGGCTGTACGCTTGTGGGTCAACGCCTACAGCCTGCAATGAGATCACGGTGTTTCGAACGTAATTTACACTTACGCGTAATGCAATCAATCTTTCGTGCGCTCAATAAAAGCTTCGATAATAATATTTATGGACTTTTTTTTAGAATATTTGGCAGATGTTTTTATTATTTTTTCATTTATATTTTTTTAGTTTTATTCTATATTCTATTTATTTTAGTACTATTCATATTGTTCATTACTTTTTTTTAATGACTCTAAGCTTATACTAAAGCTATAGTATAGTATAGTATACGGTTATAATTATTATTTATTATTCATGTGTTTATAATGAAATAGGTATGCTTTAATTAACCGAACGAACCCGAGCAAAGCAAGAGTAATTTTTAATTTCATAAAAGATTTATGATTTTTACTTAATATACCTAATGTTAATTTTTAAATAATTTAATAAAAATATTAAAAAAAAAATCAAACAAAACTTAGACCGTACAATACGTAAATGCTGTTAGAAAACGAGTTATTCGTTTTGTAAATAAAACATGGTAAATAATAATAAAGGCTTGTCGATGATTTCATTGCAATAATACAAACAACGAGATGGTCTACGTTTAAAAATCATTAGATATCGCGATGACGTTATCAAACAAACACTGATGGATAGAGAAATCATTATCTGCAATGTAAATTATAAATGAACTTTTTATTAATAACATGTTACATACATCTGACACCAGATTGTAGAAATATAAAATTAAAGAAAAATCCTTATTATAAAAATACTAGGATTTTATTATAAAATCTTAAATTATGATAGCATTATAAGACAATTAGGTATAGAATATAAAAAAAAATAACATGGTAACTTTAGATTTTTTTCTAAATAATCGATTGCTAAATATTCAATTTAAAAAAGTAATACAATTAAATATATGAAATGCGAATGAGTGATTAAGCATCGTTGTCGCCTGTGGCGGAAGGTTTAATGGGCATGTAGTCGAAGAGTACTGCCTTTTTGTCATACCCGCAGCGGAACAAGTTCCACGCGAGCTCTTCCGGAGTCTGTCCGCCTTGATCCGCGCATCTCTCTAACACCTGCGATGAATGTATATAAGGATTTGTTTAAATATCATCATAATTGTTTATCTTAAAATTTACTATAAAATTTTGATTCATTAGAAGAGCAATTTTCTGTGTTTGCAGTTTACAGACCAGACATACATTTACATAAATAAATAATAGCTTTATATAAATATTTTGTTGAGAACGAGACTTGAACCCGCGTCCTCAAGTGACGAATAAACATTTTAAACATCTACGCGCTTGCAACTGTACTGAAATATTGGTACCTCGACGATAAATATGCTGTTTCTCATTATAATAATATGTGAATCTGACCTTAGTAACATTCTTCCCGTCGGCTCGATGAGCCATCTTCCCAAGCACCACAGCTTTTTGGAGCTTCCCGTCTTTACTAATAACTTTACATTTGAGCAGCACGCAGTAGACGTGTTTCTTCAGCGCCGGGTCATCTATCAGTTCGCCGCGCAAGAGACTGTCCACGAGCTTGGGGTCCACTTGGGACTGCGCGAGACAAGCTTCGGAATGCGCTCGGAACATAGCTTTTTCATCTTTACCTAATGTCTTAGTAAAAGAAGTGAATATTTAAGTATTATTTTTATCTCTTATGAACGTGGTTTTTTTTTCTCATTTTAAATTATATGTAAAAAGGTGTAAATTATAAAGATATAATTTTGATTTTTGATCTAAGTATATTTCTTAAACTTTTTAATTATCCAATTTATTGTTATGAATTTCGTTGAGACGAAGTTCGAAAATGAACAAAACTTAAAAAAACCGACTTCCAGGCACTAAAATGTAAAAAATAACTAAACGGGAGTTTTCATTTAGAATAGATACCTAGTCAGATATTTTCGAAGACGATGCCAGCCGACATATTTTAAGTTATGAATATCTAATAGGTAAATATGATTAGGTATGAACTCTAATTATAGTTAAAATATTGTACATCAATTTGTGGTGTATTTTAGATATCGAAACAGGTATATTAGATTTGCTTTTGCATCGGAATTTTTTACAATATTATAGGCAAGGAATTTGTAAGAAATTTTTTTATTAACATATTCAAATAAGCAAGTTATTAAAAAAAAATTGTTGATTTTTTTAAAAACCGCTCGACCGATTTCGATTAAATGATACCACCTGGGAAGTATACCCTTCGAAAGAAAAAAAATTCCAAATCGGTTCAGGCGTTTTAAATAAAAAAAGATTCCGACGAATTGAAAACCTCGTCCTTTTTGGAAGTCGGTTAATAAAATACAATTCATGACAGTACTTACCACACAATTCTTACACTCGGCGGCTGCCTGTAGAATGTGAAAAAAAAATTATTTAATAGATTTCATTTATTTTGCTACTAAAATATATATAAAAAAAACTGTTACTAAATTAATAACATAAAAATAGACACAATTTGTTCACAAATTTCCTACAATTCACTTACAAAGAAAAATATTCACCCTTTCCCATGTATATCGTATGATCCATTCAATACTCACATTCTCAATGTACCAGAGACAGGATACCTGCTCATTATATTGAAAATGTACAACATCCAATTTGACTGCCGTGATAGATAGCTGGCTATCTATACATATAATAAAATTGTAACCAAGCCGAATCTGTACATTAAATATTTTTAACAAAGTCTTATTGAAATAAACATTATTTTCGATACAGAGGCCGAATCTATAGTTTTTAGAATTTTTGTCTGTCTGTCTGTTACCGAATCACAGAAAAACCACTGGAGGGATTTTGATGAAATTTGATACGGTGATAGCTGGTTATCCGGGACAACATATAGGATACTTTTTACGGCGGCAAATTATTTGATTTCTGAGAAAATATACAAAAATTGCAATGTAAAGGGTATACTAATATGTAAAACCTAAGAATTTGGTTTATGTTCATCTAAACGCGGGCGGAGCCGCGAGCAATGCTAGTAAACTTATAATATTGTAAGTCGAGTCAAGCCATAAGATTTATTGAGAACAAATGCTACATTTTGCTAAGGGAACATCATAAGACACTCCCGCACGGCAGCACATCTTCTACGCCTTTACCTACGAAAGCCTTCTAACTTCTACACCATAAATTCTCATCGGTTATACCAGAAAGAAAAGCTAATCGTGCACTATCATCTTTCAGTTCTGTAGTATGACTGAATTTCGGTAAAAACATATTTCTCCGAGTGTGTCATGCCAAAAAATATGGCTACTCGTGCACTATGTTATGCATCATGACAGAATCAGTCAGAACAATACTTCTAGTTTAAATTCATCTCAAACATCATTATACCTGATGAACCAACACCACAGCTAGAACGAGAGCTAGCATCATGTTTCGTTGCGACAGGAGCAGCGACAGGAGCAGCAACAAAGGAGCCAGCGGCAGCCAAAGCAACGGTTGCAGAAACACTCGCGCGCGCATCGCCCAGCCGGGCGCTTTATGCGCTTGCGCATGCTTGCCTAAACGCTACTATTGTTATGGGCGAGTTTGGTTCGAGTTTGCTGAGAAATATTATATGGTGGATTGATTTAAATTATATGTATAATAATTTAATTTTTATATGATTACAATATTTTTTAGAGATTATTTTAACATAATTGTCAGCAGATGATTGTGAATCACCAAAAATATTTGAACATCTAATATTTGTATAATATCAATAAAATTAACTTTTAGTCAATCCAAGATTTTCATTATTTATGTATTTCTTAACTCTAGCATATACCCCTATATCCATAGGTGATATTACGTCGTAACTAGTTAGGGACCTCTAACATAATTTTACGAATACTGCGACAGAGAAACATCAATTGCCTTGCAACTAATTTACCAACATCTCTACTATATTTTAGTTATAAAAATATACTTATGTATTTACTTTTCTAAATATAACATGTATATCTATAGGTACTAATATTATAAAGAGGTAAAGTTTGTGAATTGTGAGTTTGTGACGTTGTAGCGGGTAATCTCTGGATCTACTGAACCGATTTAGATGAAATTTGTTAAGATAGTTTGAGATCCTGGGAAGAACATAGGATACTTTTTATCCCGGAAATCATCCCTTAAAGGGGTGAAAATGGGGATGAAAGTTTGTATGGGGAATCAATTTAATATAAAACTTTAGTACGAACGCCTGAGCTCTAAATAATAGACAATGCGAGTTTATTTGGTAAACAGGGGACGGATGCGAGTCCACAACATCGCTCGTTCACTTACCAAATATTCATGCATTGTCTCTACATGTTTATTTACGCTATATTATAACTATAACGATAATAAGATTATATATTTTACCTTTATAATACTTTCAGTACTGAAGATTTAACACTTACACTCGTAGATTTGTAACTCGTAAAAACTAACACTTTTTAGAACATTTAACGATGTATCTGAAAATAAATATCACTTATAAATGTATTTACTGAAATATTTTCAAATTTTAAGACGCAATTCATTACTTTCTGAAAGCTTTATAACATAGTTTTTACAAATTATTTTATTATTGGTTATATTTTTATAAATATATAGACAAACTACGAGAATATTTACATTTATACATAAGTATAATAAAACAGTAACTAATAGCGAAATTTATACAAGAAATATTTTTAAAAAACAATGAGTATAACGTACTGTGTACAGAATATAGACCCCAAAGCAATAGTTATAAAAATTTTGTCTGTTTGTCTTTATGCCATTATATCTGTTTTTAAATTTAAATAAAAAGTACTGAACCGATTTTAACTAACTTTTGTGTAGTGATAACTTATTACTCGGCTCAACATTTAGCATACCTTTTACTACAGGAACATCTTTCACTTCCTTAAAAAAACATCATAATTGATTTTATCGAGTCGTCGTTAAAAATTTACATATCTATCGCTGGCTAAAACTTAAAGAGATACATCAAAACAATGTACTAGAAAATTGTAGGTCCTTTGAGCTTCGCCTCAGTCGGGTAAAAAAGCTCATCCAAATTGTTCAACGGCTTAAATGAGGTCGAGTCACATACAATCAAACATCATCAGAAACTATACAGTGCTATGAATAGGCTAATACCGTCCGTAGGTACTGACCGGTGCCTCTGTGGTCTAGTGGCTATCATTTACGGCTGCAGATCCAGAGGTTCTCGGTTTGAGCCCCGGGTCGGGCCAAATTTAACTACTGAGTTTTTCTGTAAGATATTCTCAGTAACACTCCGGAGTTGGGAAGATGGCTGCGTTCCACCCCCGTGCCTCGAAGAGCAAGTAAAACCGACGGTCCTGCGCCTTAACTCTCACAGATCGTGTCGAAGTATCGTTCCATCAGACTTTAAGAGTAAAAGGAATAGAGAGTGCATTTGTCTCTGCGCAAATACTTGTGCACTAAAATATCTTGTGTATTAAGTATCAGTGAGATTGGCCGCCGTGGCCGAAATCGATCGGTAGGACATCATTATTATTATTACTGACCGATCGTCCGGGTGCAGGCGGTGCATGCACACGCTGGAGGGCGGGCGGGCGGCGCGCGCCGGGCACGCACGCTGCAGCACGCACGGCGCCACGCCCAGCGCCACCACCGTCGTCAACAGCACTTGGAAGAGCATCCTATCTACTACATGAAGTGGGAGCTTTGGGCATGTCTTGAAAATTTTTTTTCATAACATATATATATATATATATATATGTATATATATATATATACATACATAGCAGTGATACATAATATAGTTATACTAAATTACTATATGTATATGTCGATTTAAATTTATTTAACACTAGAAGAACCCGCGACTTCGCTCACGCTAAAACTACAAAAAAAAGTCTTTGGTTTTATGAAATGAGTTATAGTCTACCCGATTTTTTGACATTTATGAATATAGCTCCGCTACTTTGGTTAGTAGTATGATGATATATGATCTAAAGCCTTCCTCAATAAACGGGCTATCTAATGCAAAAAGAATTTTTCAAATCAGATTGGTAGTTCCTGAGATTATCGCGTTCAACCACACAACAAACTCTGCCTCTTTATAATATTAGTATAGAATCTATACTAATATTAATCTATACTATAGATTAATGAATATTGAATTATTCATATATTTTGTAATAAAATAATATTTAAAATTTATTTTACACATGGTTAAACATTACTTACCGTGTATTTACCAGGTTATATTTCAGAATCGGTTTGTAACAGTTTAAATTGATAGTAACTATTAATATTATTCTAGGATTCTTAGGATTCTCGAACCAAAACATAATTATGAATATGCAAAATAATTTTCATGAATTTTGATATAATGACAACTCGATTTTTAACGTCATATTTTAACTCATTGTTTTCGCAGACTTGCTTATTCACCTTAAGCATAATATTTATATTATCTGTACATAGCATTATCATATTATCATTGTTTTTGGTTTTTTTAATCAAACTAACAATTTATCCCTGCTTCGCTCGTTCGCGTCCCTACATAACTTTCGGGTATTTATAATAATAAAACTGCCTGCAACTTTGTCAACTGAACATGACCACTACATAGTCTTATAGAACTGAATTCTCAACTTTATCTTAACATCTATCCTACCGATTGGTAAGAATTTTACTACGTAGTAACTTATTTATTTATTTATACTTTATTGTACACCACAATCATAAAGTAAATACAAGTAAACATAATATCAAAAAAAAAAAGAAACAGAAACAAAAGTGTGCACAAAAGGCGGTCTTATCGCTAATTAGCGATTTCTTCCAGACAACTTTTGGGTTAGGAAATATGGAAGACTATACAGGGTGGGTGGTGTAAATATTAAAGTATATTAAAGTAGTTCAATTAAAATCATTTTTGTACACCTTAATGCGCGACCATACGCAAAATTTCAATTACTTGATATGGTGTTGCACTAAATATATTAAAAACATCGAAAACCATACATAGGTTTTCATGATCCCCGAGACACACTGTCGAAAACTGTCGTCAAGTTGTCGAGCCTACACCTTACTTGTCACCTCGGTGTTGATTCGTCCCACAAGAGTTTAGGGGTTCAAAGTAACAGCGCACGCGCACTGTAGTATACTCCCCGGAGTTACATAGTTATTATTTGTGTCTACTCCCAATAAATATATATATATATATATAAGTTAAATATGAATTTACATTCAATTTTCAACCGACTTCAAAAAGGAGGAGGTTCTCAATTCGACTGCATTTTTTTTTATGTTTGTTACCTCAGAACTCCGTCATTTATTAACCGATTTGGACAATTTTTGTGTTGTTTGAAAGTGTATACTTCCAGATTGGTCCCATTTAAATTTAAAAAAAAATACCACCCCTAAGGGTGGAAATATAGCTAATGATGAATTTAACCTACTTCTAATTGTCATATTGACTTGAAACTTTGCAAGTGTTTCTATTTCCGTTGATAGTACAGTGGTTCGGTATTGTTAACCTGATCTGATGGTAAGGCCAGAAGGTGGATAGGTGGAACTTGTGATTTGACAAGCCTAACACGTTAGAATGCTTACTTTGCTACTACTGTCTACACTAAAAAGGGAAAAATAAAAACTTTCTAACAAAAAAATAAAAACCGACCTCAAACAAAACCACTAAAAAGTAAAAAATAACTGATTGGTAGTTTTCATTTACTATACATACCTAATCTAATATTTTCGAAATCGGTGCCGGTTCATACAAAGCAAAGCACACCGACTTCGAAAATATTTGATTAGGTATGTATAGTAAAAGAAAACTACCAATCAGTTATTTATTACTTTTTAGTGCTTTTGTTTGAAGTCGGTTTTTATTTTTTTGTTAAAGTTTTTATTTTTTGCTATAAATATACATATTATATACACAATATTTTAACCAATGATGAATTTTCGATGTAAGTTTAAGGATGAAATGAAATATTGGTCGTTATTATGTAAATAAAACAAAATAAAAGTTTAAGTATATTTTTATCTATATACATTGAAATGTACCATTCAATTATATTATACAAAGGTTTCAGATATATCTGTCGCCTCACATTGTCTTATTCGAATAAATATTTATTTGAACATGAAACAGTATATTAATCTGTTAATTCCAAACATTTAAAGTGTTTATAAAACAACGTTACATGTAAACATTTAAACTAATTAAAATAATAATTTATTTAAATAAATTACTAAATTATGCAAATAACACTAGACGAAAAGTACATCCGCAGTGAGAACTATAATTAAAACATGTTATAGTTTAAATAGTTTTTAATTGACTATTTATTCACTTCCGTAACAACCGTTTCCGTTACAAAAATCGTAACGCCAATACTTTTTCCTCTCTCACGGCGCACCTAAAGAAGTTTCAATTCAATAATATTTTTTACATGTAACCTTGCCCTATAAAAGACTTAATAATATTCGAGCTAGGTAACTATGACATAATACAGCCACACTAAACATTTAACACATCTATAAACGAACAGAATATAAGAACTTTGTATAAAGTCAAGATCTAAAAATAAATAAATTAAATAATATTTTTGTGCCCTCCACAGTTCCATAGCAATGGCTACTTCACTCAACACACTTACAAACGTTTAGCACCACAGACTAATATGTTAAAAATTTAACATAAATAGCACAGAATGACACAATAACCTTTTTCGTTTGGAACATTCACCGAGTGGCAATTCTGAACAGAACATATCTTGATTATCTTTGACTAAAAAACTACCTAGTATTCATTTGGCCAATACAATCCTTAATCGATGGACGTCACTCACTAATATATTATTAGTAATAAAACATTTTCGAGATGAACTTGATCTAATATAATTTAACTTAAGCAGTGATTGAATTAAATTTCTTATAAAATATTATTTAACTAACACTCGTCTTAAACATGAAAAAATCATATTTTAAGACTTACATGTAAAGACACCCAATCTAATATATTATGACAATATTCATATCCATCTCCTCCAAAACTGACATTGAAAAATCTTCACAGCTTACACCACCCTGTGCTCCGCATCTAAACTGTGCCTGTATAGAGGCCACCGGGCGCGGCCGCGGGCGGCGGCGGCGGAGCCCTACGTCTGCGGGTG
This sequence comes from Brenthis daphne, assembly GCA_947093115.1. Taxonomy (NCBI): domain Eukaryota; kingdom Metazoa; phylum Arthropoda; class Insecta; order Lepidoptera; family Nymphalidae; genus Brenthis; species Brenthis daphne. Next base: position 1,845,310 of record OX352473.1, read on the forward strand.
CGGGAGAGGGTGCGGGTGAGGGTGAGGGGGAGGGTTAGGGTGCCGGCGGCGGCAGTACACGCGCAGCAGCACGGCGGCGAATACGAGCAGCACGCCCAGGCCGCCCGCCGGCGACACCGCGTGCCCGTACACCGCGCACGACACCAGGATGGACACCGCCTGAGGGATAATAATACGTGACGCTAATCTTAATACAAACACACAACATGTATAGCAGGTTCGGTCCCGGCGTAGGCAGAGACAACGGGCGCCAAACGCTACGATCTCTACATACCCCTTTCGCTTCCTCCATTATTAATTAATTACTAGCGACTCACTATCGCTTCGCTCGGGTTCGTCCCTACCTACACTTACATTTAGTATCTATTTCTCAGAGATGAGATATTTTCCCGCAGTTAAATGTATCCTATATGTTGACCCGGATAACCAGCTATCATCATACCAAATTTCATCAAAATCCCTTCTGTGGTTTTTCCGTGATGCGGTAACAGACAGACAGACAGACAGACAAAAATTCTAAAAACTATAGATTCGGCCTCTGTATCGATAATAAAGTTTATTTCAATAAGATTTTCCAAAAAATATTTAATGTACAGATTCGACTTAGTTACAATTTTATTATATGTATAGATATCCAGTAACCACAACAATATAGTATAGTTAAACGTTAAGAGTTTGGCAACATTATTGATCTGCCTCCAATGACTAAGTGTCGTAGATTTATCATTATTAATAAAATGAAACTTTATACATACAATATAATACAAGCAGAACCCGCGGCATCGCTCGCACTAAAACCGCAAAAAAAACTCTTAAAATGGTAGATTTCATACCAACTTTCATGCGCTATTTTACCCCCTTATGGTATGAATTTCGAAAAATGCTAGAATACGTATTTAATTAATTGTATTGAAGAGCACTTATACCAAGTTTCAAGTAATTCTGATCATATATTTTTTTTGGTTGTATTATAACGTGTTTTCCCGTGTTAAAGAGATAATCTCCCGCGGTAAAAAGTAGCCTATGTCACCCTCCAGCCCTCCAAGTATCTCCACACAAAAAGTCACGCCAATCCACCACGCCGTTTCGACGTGAAATAAAAACAAACAAACACACTTTCAAATTTATAATATTAAGTATAGATTTCGACAGTTTTATTATTTTATTCAGTTAAATATTCAATGCATTTTTATTTATCAGCATCTATTCATATTCATCACAGTATAGATATCCATAGTGTTAACGAAAAAAAAAATAGTTTATATTTTAACAAAAACGACACGTTTAGCTCCGTGTGTAGTACTTGCTGTGCCAGCGGTCGCGGGTTCGAGTCCCGCTGGGGGCATTCATTGTGTGATGAGCAGGAATGTTTGTACTCCAGTCATGGGTGTTTATATTTATAATATGTATGTATTTAAAGTTATATATGTGTAGTGTATCAACTATCTGGTATCCATAACACAAGCCTCGTAGCTTATTATGGGTGTTGTGTATTAATGTCCTACCATATTTATTTATTATTTATTATTTTAACAGATACTCTGTTCAATATACTGGTGGTCAAATTATAACAATTTTCATGACAAACGATTTCAGAGTTAAGGCACTGTAGAGCCATCTCGTGGCAGGTTATTCTAGTCTGTAGTATAGTAGTATTATGGTTCTGTCTCTAGAAGGCGTCTACGCCTTCATTAGACGCCTGTGTGAGTAGACACTAGACAGGTGTGATTAGACCGATGTGAGTAAACTGGTGTGAGTAGAGGCTAGTTTGAGCAGACTGGTGCGAGTAGACCGGTGTGAGTAGACCGGTGCGAGTAGACCGATGTGAGTAGATCAGTGCGAGTAGACCGATGTGAGTAGATCAGTGCGAGTAGACCGATGTGAGTAGACCTGTGTGAGTGCGTAAGGTGCGTACCTGTCGTATGGTCATGATGAGCGTGAAGAGCACGGGGCCGAAGCGCGCGATGGTGCGGTAGATGAGCAGCTGCCCCGCCGCCGAGCTCACCGACAGCAGCAGCGCGTCCACCACGAACATCGGGTTCTGCACACACACACACACACACACACACATGGGGCATGTTATTACATGAAATAGACTAATAAACATACACATATAATCTATTCATACGCACAATAAGAATGAGAGTTCTGTATGCCTTTACGTTGTTTATATTTGGAAATAAAATAGTTTGGTAGATTGAGAATAAGTAATATTTTTTTTTGTTTTTTCCATTTTTGTCTGTCTGTTAATAACTTCAAGTTAGAATAACTATACAAATTAAGTAAGAAGAAGAAAAGTAACTAAGACATATCTTTTTACGGAATACGGTTTTATATTCCTAGTACCCACATGTGACACGAGCGAAGTAGCGGGCACAGCTAGTAAAGGCATAAAAATTCAAGTTGTAATAAATTGGAGTGGAAGACATGACTTTGTATGTTTGTAGGTGCACTATTACAAATCGAGGGCGGAGTGTGCGTCACGGATCACTATAGAAAACTGAGTTTTTTTAGTCAGTTCTTTTCAGAAATGAGGTTTTTTTTCGAACTGGTTATAAACTTAAGATATTGAGTAAGAAACTGTAATAATTTAATAAAAAATGTGGATAAAATCAAGAGCGCTAATCATTCAACGGAAACGCACACACCGACGTCTCTTGCGGTAGCGGCGTATCAGGCTGTTTACACAATATAAGTGAATACTAAAGAAGCATTTCTCCAGCATACTCCTTAATCATAATGTCAAATCAGTTTGCTTTTATTATTATAACTAGCGGCCCACTCTCGCTTCGCTCGGGTTCGCCTCTAGAAAAAGACTAATAGAGATCTATTAGTTCTCACGGGAACCGTTCATTTTTCCGGGATGAAAAGTAACCTGTTGTTTGACCGGAAATATAAGGTATCAGAATATTAAATTTTACTAAATTAGGTGCATAATTTGTTGTGTACTAAGCTGTATTGATACTATAGTTTTTTAACTATCCCACGGGAACTATTTAATTTTCCGGGATAAAAAGTATCTAAGATGTTGCCCGGGGATATAAGGTACCACCATGCAAAATTTCATTTAAATCGGTCTAATAGATTTGAAGATTAGCCCGTACAAACAGACAAACAGACAGAGAAACAAAAAAATTGAAAAAATCCGGATTTGTTCTATTTGTCTTCTTACATCCCCCTGACTCGGTTTTTAGCATTTTTTTTTCTATGTACAGACATTCGACCTCTACAGTTTTATTATAGTATATAGAAGATATTATCATTTAAAGGGATAGATGAATTATGGATATTAACACACAGCACACGTATCGTTTGAATTTCATATACCTTAAAAATTTGAAATCGATACAAAAAAATAGAAAAAAAATTAAGATATACTCTCTCTCTCTATCTGGTCTATACTAATATAATATTATAAAGAGGTAAAGTTTGTGAGTTTGTGACTTTGTGGGGGGTAATCTCTGGATCTACTGTACCTCGGTAAGAAGGTGGTTTGAGACCCTGGGAAGGGCATAGGATACTTTTATCCCGGAAATCATCCGTTAAGGGGGTGATAATGGGGATGAAAGTTTGTACTGGGAAGCCAGCTAGTAGTATCTATATAAAGCAGTAACTTAGCGAAATCGAACGTAACATATCGTATAGGTACCTGCAGCAGCGCGGCGGTGGTGGCGCGCGGCGCGGCGCGGCGCAGCAGCGCGGCGGCGGACAGCGCGCACGAGCACAGGTTGACGGCGGCCAGCATCTGCAGCGGGCGCGGCGCGTGGCGGCGGAACAGCGCGCCCTGCCACGCCGCCGTGAAGCTGTCGCACCACAGGTACAGCGCCAGCAGGCACAGCCCCGACGCGCGCGTCGTGCCCCACGCTGCGCACGCACCGACATTGACTAACCATGACCGACATAAGGAACGCGGACACTGCCCCGACATCGTAGTGCCCCACGCTACGCACGCACCGACACCGTACACAAATATTTCCCATAACATACTTTCTTTCGCTAGTTCTTAGGACTGAAGCTTTTTTACCGAACTGGTGGTACTCATCAGTCTAACGTTATTCAGTGATGAATTGTATTAATTTATTTAATGTTTAATAATATGAATTTGAATTGAACAAATGTCTGATATACAATGTTACACAATTTATGTGACCATTAAAGAGTATTTCTCCAGCATACCCCTTAATTATAATGACAAATCAGCTTTTTTATTATTTTACTAGCGGCTCACCCTCGCTTCGCTCGGGTTCGTCGCTAGGTCCGTTTTAAATAGATATAAATAGTTATTAGCCAGCGTTAGCCATATAAATATTTTTTTCCGTTAATTTTCATTTATTCTCTTTATTAAAACCTTCCGTGGACCTTAAGGACAAACTCAAAAAAAAATATTGCCGAATTGGTCCAGCCATTCTTGAGTTATGCGCTTAACAACATTCATTTTTATTTATATAGATTAATTATCACCTGAATTTTAAGTAATTAAATTTGGTAAGATAGTTTGAGACCCTGGGAAGGACATAAGATACTTTTTATCCCGGAAACATCCTTTAAAGGGGTGAAAATGGGGACGAAAGATTATATTGGGAATCAAGCTAGGGACGAACCGGAAAGGCGTAATTACATGCCATGAATAACTAACAAAAAATATAACATATGATCCTGGATTGCTGGCGGATATTATCCTCCTGACCGTTTTCGATCACGGCAGCAAATGTTACTGAACTAACCGACTTCAAAAGATATTATAGTACACAAATGCACACGCAAACACAAGTTCCTCCTCTAATATTCTCTATTAATTTCACTCTCATACTGCATGGGGTTAGATAGGCAGTGGTAGCCCAGTGGTAACGCGCTTGCTTGGCAAACCGAGTGATGCGGGTTAAAACGATTGACAGATTAACAGCTCTTTTTCGGTTCGGTGGGTGGTGGATGATCGATCTTAGTTGATTGAGGGATTTGTCCTGTTAATAATACGTAATTCGAATTGTATCTTAAAGATATGAAGCTGAACTTAAGTAGTAGCCACTAACGAGCGCTGTCGTCGTGGCTGCCCAGCATGAAGAGCACCATCCCCACGGAGATGAGGAGCGCGGTGCCGTACTCGTAGGGCTCGTACTTGTTGCGCGAGATGAGCTTGCCCATCAGCATCACCGGGATTACCTTGCACGACTTGGACAGCACCTGCGCAAGCGGACAACGGGTTAGGGAATCCACCGGGGTTAAAAAATATTTTATTGATACAATGTAGACAAAACATAAACAATTGTACCTGAGTGGGAAAGCTGACGTACTTTAACGCTTCATACTGACACCAGGCGCTGATGATGTTGGTGAGGGAACAGTAGGAGAACTTGTACAAGGGCGCCACGATGACCGCCTGTCCCGTCTTGAGGAGGCGGCCCAGGGCTAAGAGGAAGCCCAGCAGCCGGTTGATGAACACCAGGAACTGGGAGTCGTTGAACCTGAGCAGCGTGCCGTCGGGCATCTCGTAGTTCTGCGGGCAAGATTATATGTACTCGATTATGTCATATGTCTATGATATGTCACCGAAATAGTTATAGGTTATAATTATAACTTTTAAATTACAATACATTTTTTGGAAAATCTAATTGAAATAGACATTATTATCGATACAGAGTCCGAATCTGTAGTTTTTAGATTTTTTGTCTGTCTGTCTGTTACCGCATCACGAGAAAACCACTGGACAGATTTCGATGAAATTTGGTATGATGATAGCTGGTTATTTGGGTCAACATAAAGGATACTTTTTACCGCGAGAAAATATCTCATTTCTGAGAAAAAATACATAAACTGCAATGTAAGGGTATACTAATATATAAAGCCTAAGAATTTGGTTTTTGGTCATCTGAACGCGGGCGGAGCCGCGGGAAATGCTAGTAAAAATTATATAGTTAATTTAACAAAACAGTGAATCAAGGTACTAACCTGCGTCATAATCTTCTCTTGCAAGAGCCCCCATATCAAGTAAAAACACATAAGTCCCGTAAAGCAGAAAGCGAGTTCTAAACTTTCACGTCTCGGGTTCTCTTCCACTTTCGGAGGTTTCACATTCTCCGGGATGCGATCGTGTTCAGAAAAACAGGCGAATAATATACGAGATACCCATGTGTTGTTTGCTGTAAACATCAAAATATCTTGTTAATGTTTTTTCTTTTTATTTCACCCAAATAAAATACAAAAGTACTTGACATGTAATTTTTAAAAAATTTTGTATTTATTACTTTATACATAAAATCTTAAAAAAAACCGACTTCCAGGCACTAAAATGTAAAAAATAACTAAACGGAGGTTTTCATTTTGAATAGATACCTAATCAGATATTTTCGAAGTCGGTGCATAGCAAATCTAATATATTTCGATACGTAAAATACATATTTACCTATTAGATATTCATATCTTAAAATATTGTCAGCTGGTACCGACTTCGAAAATATCTGATTAGGTATCTATTCTAAATGAAAACCTCCGTTTAGTTATTTTTTACATTTTAGTGCCTGGAAGTCGGTTTTTATTTTATTTTTTCCATTTTTAGTATAGACGTAATAAGCAGGTAATTTGTAAGGAGAAAGTTTTTTAATAACATTCGATTAAACAATTTCTTTAAAAAAATATTTATTGTTGATATAATATGAATTGGGAACCTCCTCCTTTTTGAAAGTCGCTTAAAAATTAAATGAAAAGTCGTTTTCAAGTTTTAAACCTATATGAAAGCATTTGGGCAATGAGTACAATAAAGTAGCTAAATAAATTGTTTATCACGGACCAATACCATATTAACTTATGGCTGGCTATGAATGGCTGAACTTATATCAATGAGAACTGTGCATATATCTAATTATAATGGTTTGATTTTATTCTAATTAGTTGAGATTATTATATATTAGGAACGCAAACAAATTTTATTCCTATGTTGGTAAAAATACTAAATATATATATTAATTCTTGTTGTTTCATCTTTGATTCTTTTATTATTCCATTGCCTGTCACAGTTATATTATCACACAATAAATATGTATTGTGAATAATAATAATAAGTTTTATTTGCACTTAAATATCAACAGAGTTGATCCAAAGATACATAATATATACATACATATTACATACATATATGGTTGATTGCCTTTAGGCTATGTGGTATGCATGGTTCTAAAGTGGTAAATAGAATTATTACAAAAACAATAAAAATAAGAGTTAAATCATTTCAATGTGTACTATTTCAAGTATTTCAGGTACTATGATGGTTAAAGTATGGATATGGTCAAAGCAACTTTTTTAGGCCTCACAACTGTAAACAATACTATGATTGCTAACATGGTAGAGATAATAATTTCTCATGTAATAATTAGATATTTAAATTTATAAATTATATATTTTTTACTTACTTATCTTATCAAAATAATTTGTTTTCTCCAAATATTTATACAGGACATAACACGGCAGCAACACTGTAGAGTATCCCACTAAGTTCAATAATAATCTAAAAACCCTGTAAAAACATAATTTACTATTATATTAAAGAAATAAAACTGTACTAAAAAAAATATTAAAAAAATTAGACAAGTGAGAATTGTTGTAAAGAAGATTAGGGTAAACTAAATGCAGCACTTAGTTACTGCATAAAATTAAAATAACTACAATGTAAATAAATGTGGATATAAAACAAAACACATATATTATGTATATCATATTTGAAGTTTGAGTTTTTAATACATTTACTATATATATTTAATACATTTATCTATACATATAATAAAATTGTAACCAAGCCGAATCTGGACATTAAATATTTTTTATTATCTTATTGAAATAGACATTATTATCGAAACAGAGGTCGAATTTATAGTTTTTAGAATTTTTGTCTGTCTGTTACCACATTACGGAAAAACCTCTGGAGGGATTTTGATGATATTTGGTTTGATGATAGCTGGTTATCCAGGTCTACATATAGGTTACTTTTTACTACGGGGAAATATGTCATCTCTGAGAAATCTATACTAAACGTTAAAACATCCACAGGGATGAACCCGAGCAGAGCGAGGGTGAGTCGCTAGTAATAGTATATCGTGTAATATATTACCATGAATATTCAGAGTCTGTTAGAGTGCCCGTTTGTTCATAAAAATACAGCAGCTCTCTATATAAATGTCCAAAGAGCCATGTTGCCAATACACACAACACTAACACCAACCTATAATAATAAAAGCATACTTGAAAGATGTGTATATAAAAGTGCTACAAATTGCAATTATTTTTGTTTTAATAATTAATAGTTTCCAGTGTATTTTAAGTGTAATTAATCTGATTTTAAGACACTAAATGGTTGGTTATTTTAAGAATTGTAATTAATTCTGTATGTTTCAAAAGAAAACTTTTATCATTATTATACTTGTTCTTATTGAATCATTTTTAATTTCCATTTTCCAAAAATTCACTAGTTATTAGACCTGTTAAGTAATAATGAAGTCATGTGATATTAGAAAGCTATTTTGTGTTGATAAAATGATTATATAAAAAAAAAAAACAAAAAATAAACTATCGCATTTCTATTCAATTTACATAGTTGTAATTTGCGATTATTATGTCGTAAATTATACATGATTGTTTCAAATGTGCAATAAAATTGTCAAATAAGCAATATAATATTATTTTAATTCGCTTCACTTACCCAACTATATATTTCGATTGCATTATTTCCAATAATCCTTATACTGTGTAATAGACTTAAATAATAACACTGTTTGATACGTATAAATGTACAAATGTATTATTTTTAATTAATAAATTCATATCTTATTTACCGAAACATAGCTTCGGCGTTCCATGTCAAATGTCAGTTGAAATTTGCGCTGTCAAGTGTCAAATGTCATTGTCAATTGTGAAAATATATTTTGACGTAAGTTAGTTATGATGTTGCAAGTGTATTCATAAATTATTCAAATTATTATGTTATGGAGTACATACTATAAATGAGAATAATTTTCAAAGCAAATTAAGATATTCTGTTACTTTGGGGATTCGTGAAGCTTTGTATTCATAACTTTAAATAAAACTATCTTTTCGGATTATTTCGCGGATTTATTTTGATTTTTGGTTCCCTACGTTTCGAATGCTTTACAGCATCCATAGTCACGGGAGAGACAGAGAGAGATTAGTAAAAAATCAAAATAAATCCGCGAAATAATCCGAAAAGATAGTTTTATTTAAAATGTCAAATATTCGCGTAAATCTAAGAAAGTATTCATAACTTTAGTTTGAACGTCGGTCACTCTGGCAATGTTGGTACTTAAATTTAAAACTGCAGATTCGTGTGCTGAGGCTAATATACAGTGCGGATCTTTAGAATATTTTGCCAATTTTTGATCCATCATGATATCTATAATTATCTCCATTTTTCGGAAATCGAAACGCAATTCCTTTATGATGATTTCACAAATAATTTAAGATGACAATCATTAGAAATAAGATGATAAGATTTATTGGTGACTTCTAGCTGTCAATAGACTAACAGCTATGCTTAGTGTCTCCTATTCTTTATAAGGCAACTATATAAACATACGACTTACGAGTACATAATATAATAGTCATTTTTATTTAATTTTAAAATTTTATTTATAAAATTTTCCTATTAGTTATTACCAAGCTAATTTATTTGTTATATTAGTCGTCCAAGGTTATTACCAAATGGTTTAAAATATAATTATTATTTTAAATATGGTATACAGCTATTTTCCTTGTAAACTTTTTATATATTGTATGAACATTAATGTCATTAAATTTTGTTTATACTTTTCAGATTATTTTATGAATATATTATAAAGTTATTTCGAAATTAATGAAATTATTAAGTCTATAGTATAATTAAATTAATTTATGGAGTTAAAATATGATTAGAGAATGTTTTACGACACTTTAATGTTCGTGCTAGAATTTTTAGCAGCACTTTGTGCCGTGGCTGTCTGCGGCCCCTGTGTCCTCGCCTGCGCTCGAAGACTGGTCCTCGGAGACGAGCTCCTTCAAAAAGGTCACGGTATCCAAGAGGCCGATGTCTTGGGTTGTGACGAACCAGCTTGCCCGTATTATAAGAAGAATGTCAGATACCTCATGGTGCCGGTGAGGAGGCGGCAGTTTAACTCACCAGTACGGCATTGACTGTATGATTTTATATATTCTTATTTTTTGATTAATAAATATACATAATATTTTACAGTACTCTTTTACTTTAATTTTTTAATAATCGTTGCTATTGGCAAATTCTAAGAAAACCATAAAAATATCCATGAATTTATATTATCTCTACCAATGACATCTATTTTTCTTTTCCGCTATCGAACTTGTATAGAATATGGTAATGTTTTTAAAATGTATAACATAATATTATATCATACAATTATATAGAATACCTAAAAGCCCATTATATGCTCTGGTATGTGTTAAGTTAAATTGAGTGCGATATAATGTTTCCAATCCAGTTATATATCATGCTCAATCGCGCAGTTATCAATCCCGCGAATCCGCACAATGGGAAGTTAATGATGCAATAAAAACTTTTTAACAAAAAATATAAACCGATTTCCAGGCGCTAAAATGTAAAAAATAACTAAACGGAGGTTTTTATTTAGAATAGATACCTAATCAGATATTTTCGAAGTCGGTGCCAGCCGGTGAAACAAAAAAAAAATCCCAAATCGGTTCAGGTGTCTTCGAGTAATCAGTAAACATACATAAAAAAAAGAAAAAAAAAAGATTCCGACGAATTGATAACTGCCTCCTTTTTGGAAGTGGTTAATAAAAGAAGATCTTATTCAATTTTTTTTGTTAATAACTTTAATAACATGAAATCACAATTTCTTACGAATGTTATATTAACTTCATCGAATTTCATACTAAAGAGAACGAGAATGATTTATTGCTACAGGTGTTAAACTTAATTTTTTTTTTATCAAAAATTATAAATACTTTTAATTTGATAAAAATTAATTAAGATATTTGTATAGAATTCCACACACGTTTTCAACAACAGCACTTTTTTTCCTGAGATATAAATTATATGTGCTTTTGTATTAAGTATCCTAAATTGACAGTTTATTTCAAAAGTGGGGTAGGTATTTTATTAGGAATTAGAACCCCTAAGTATCACTAGCTTATGAGTCAAAGAAAGCTACTGTAAACTGAACGGTTTTAAGGCTACAAAAATAAAAAGTTCAAGTGAATTGTGATATCATAGAGTTATTCTACATTTATTTCTGTTACGTTACAATTAGGCAAAACATATTAACAATGCAAAAAATTAAATTAATTTCCTATTAAAGGTTTTGTATTTTTAATCTATCTTATTAAAACTATAGAAGAGGTTTTTGTCCTATTTGCTCGTTGTCCACATCGATTTCTGGGTCTTTTTTATATTTTGGCGGCACATAGTAAAGGTGTTGGTTGCAAGTGTTGATGTAAGGTAGAGGAGCGTCCTCAATGTTGCCATCTTTAAAATGATCCATGTTTGTTCTTTTCTGTAAAGAACTTGCTTAAGTTAGCAATTTAGATGTAATTGAGACAAATTAAAAGTAACTTCAAAATTTATACATTAGATTCGGTATAAATACTTCAAAACGATCGATTACAATATACGTACCTATATATTTTATGGGAACAAAATATATTGATAGTATACGTATATAGTACCTATAGTTGTCAACAACCAGAAATTTATGCATATGCTAGAATTCCCGCGGCTCCAACCGCGTTTAGATGACCAAAAACAAAATTCTTAGGTTTTACGTATTAATATACTCTTACATGGCAGTTTTTGTATTTTTTCTCAGAAATGAGACATTTTCCTGCAATAAAAAGTATCCTATATGTTGACCCGGATAACCAGCTATCACTTTACCAAATTTCATCAAAATCCCTCCAGTGGTTTTTCTGTGATGCGGTAACAGACAGACAGATGCGTTACTTCAGGTCATAGTCTATTTTCATCCAAATTATTCTAGCCGTTGCAGTAGCTAACATACGCCTACATACATACAAATTACTATGATATATATATAGAGAATATATGTATATATAATAACAAAGACAAGCAAGTGAAACAAACACAAGGGGCATACATAGCACACTGCAGCCAGCATGCACTTTGGTCTGAAGAGGAGCAGCAACAGTATCACGGCGGCAGCGTGCAGCAGAGCCTTCATGATCACGACGCTTCCTCCTCACGTAACCCAATTATAGTAATTTTTAACCAAACATTTCTATTTTACAGATGAAAAAATATTATGAGCTTGATGTGGTCTGTGTTGTGATTTACAATTTTATTCGTCAGAGAGTAGTGTGTTCCTTGTTTATGACATAACTGTAATAATTGACATTTAATTCAAGTACAAAACACACAGCAAGGAGTATATGTATATAATTTCTTATATAAATACTTCTTTTCAAACGATGTAAGATATAAATAGAAATCTTTATTCGGTTATTCTCTAGCCGAGCATGTCTAAAATATTATTTTTTAATATATTGAAAGATAAACTTATTTATTCTAATAAAGATAACTGGTACGCTAAAATTTACAGGTATTTTTTTTGTACGTACAGGTAAAATAATGCAAGTAAAGAAGCAAGTGATGATGATGATGTTCTCCTGACCGATTCCGGCTACGGCGGCCAATCTCATTTAGATTAGCCCACTGCACAGGAGATATTATAGTGCACAAGTGTACGCGCAGACACAAGTACACTCTCTATTCCTGTCACTCTCATACTCCGGTGGGACGACTGCTCGACACGACCAGTGAGAGTTAAGGCGCAGGACCGACGGCTTTACGTGCTCTCCGAGGCATGGGGGTGAAACACCGCCAACGTCCCAACTCCGGGCTGTTACCGAGGCTTACTATACAGAAAGACTCAATAACTAAACTTGGCCCGACCCGGGACTCGAACCCAAAATCTCCGGGTGTGCAGCCATACATGCTAGCCAATACACCACCGAGACAGTAAAGAAGCAAGTAGATACTTGGTAGCAAGTAAACTGAGGGCAGGAAATAGAAATAACTTCATCAAGCGCTCTTATCATTACAAATTTATCTTTGATATTATTTTGGGAAACATTTATTCGTGTCTGTCTTCAGTAATATACGAATAGTTTGCACTTGACCTTGCGTGCTATGATGCGACACACGTTCTGATATCATCAGCTCCGGTTATTGCATATTGACAGACCATACAAGTGTACAGTAAAAATTATCTCTATTATTACTAAAAAATATATCTATATTACTGCCTCAGTGGTGTAGTGGCTAGCATGTACGGTTATATATCCGGAGATCCTTGGTTCGAGTCCTGGGTCAGGCCAAGTTCAAGTTTGAGTTCAATTATTCAGAATAACTCACCCAAAGTTTGATCTGAATCGGATAAATAATTAAGAGACGCATAGAGTACAAATAAGCAAAAACAGTCATTTTTAATTATATAGACGTAAATAATATGTATGTATTATTTACTTAAGTTTTACTTTAGGTTTAAGTCTTTAGAAAATATCTCGTAACATAAATTTTCTAAATCTAAATACAACAAATTGTAATTAATAACATTCGTAAGGTGCTACGAATACAATAAACAGAAGAAAACATCTAAACTGATGCCACGTACTTCATTACATATTAACTTGTTTTTCTAAAAAATGTGTTGTCTAAAGTGTAATGTAAAATTTTAAATAAGACTATCACGGGAGAAACTGTCCGGTGACCAAGATGTTGTAAAGCATTCGAAACGTCGGGAACCAAAAATCTACCTAAATAAATCCGCAAAAAAATCCTAAAAGATAGTTTTATTTGAAATGTCAAATATTCACGTAAATCTAAGAAATTATTATGTATTGTAAAAAATTTTGTTCACTAAACACCTATTTTGTTAAGAATATTGTAATTCCAAAGTTAAAATAAATGGAAGTGAGCGATAAAATGGTATCACTTTATTCGCCTGCGCTTTGTCTGCAGTTTCGTGCAGTTGGCAAGTAATTTCAAAATCCATTTTCTACTTGAGATATAAAGCTTATATATTATATATAAAGCTTACTGTAATACTTCTTGGAGGATATATAGCACCGGCTTATATGGAATCAAATACACCTCTATAATCTATTACCACACAGTACACAATATGATGCAACGCCATTTCGCTAATACTTATAATTACTTTTGGTACTTTTCTGATAATGAGAACTTTTTGACTAAAAACTTCAAACTAAAAAACGTGATCAGGCCTCGAACCTTAAATAAAGGCTTCAAGGTTACATTCTGATAAGCTAACCATTGGGTTACGGATGCCAATTATACTATAATATATGCAGATACATGCTGCGGTGGCGCCGGCGCACGCGCTTCTATTGTGTTTTACCACACTTAATACTTCACAGACTATGTTTTTTACAAGTACGCGATACTTATTAAATTGAGAAATTCATATTTAAAAAATTACTTCTCAGTCCATCATTAAAGAGCTATCTTAAGAAAAAGCCTTAAACTCAATAAATAAAACGATATCCTACCTATTTATAAAGGTTATTTTAATATTTTATTTATTTTATTATTAAGTCTATGTTCTCAAGAAATAATTAAGTACAATATACAAAAATTCGAATTCAAGATGCCACATCCGAAGTTTATTAGCTCGCTATTATTTTATTATTCAACTCAAGTGGTATATTACATCTGTCGATGGAGCGCATAATGATTTGCGGTTTTTCATTGAGTTGCGTGAATTGGCAGATGCCTCACAGTTCACACCAAACGCCAACCATACGATCTTTCAATTGAAATAAACAATTAATTCATAATTTGCTGATAATTTTATTAATTAATTAATAAGCAACATTAATAAAAATCTGATTTTGTTCAGCTTATCCTTCGGCCGGTTGGTTTGTAGGCAAGTGCCTATTGTTATATAAGTAACTAGGAATACCCGCGGCTTCGCCCGCGTCTAAACTTCCGATCGCTAACAAAATTTACAGGATCACCCGCTAGAATAATCTGAAGATTGCGTGAAAATTTCATCAAAATCGCTCCAGTTGTTTAAAAGTCTATAAGGAACATACATACACACATCGATTTTTATTTTATTTAATCAAAAATTTAAATGTATTTATTGCACCAAAAATGGAGTCTTTGATGAAAATTTGGTGACACACCGACTGCAGCGCCACCTACCGGATCCATTTGTATTTTCAAACCATCCAGGAACCCTTTGAAATTGAAAAAGCAAAATTTCATCTAAATCGGTCCAGCCGTTTAGGAGGAGTTAGGTGACTAACACACGTGCAGAAGAATTTTGTACCTACATACATACATTAAGATTTAGCCTAGTCAGTCACTGGCAATATTTTATTATTTGAAACGAGATTTATCACGTTTTCCACTTACTCTGAAATATAAGAATAAATATTTGACGACACGTTTGGCTCAGTTTGTACTTTGTAGTGACTCTACTTGCTGTGTGACGGGTTCGAGTCCCGCTGGGGACATTAATTTGTGTGATGTGCACGAATGTTTGTACTCCATTCATGGGTGTTTATATTTATAATATGTATTTATTTAAAATTATATATAGTGTATCAACTATCTGGCATTCATTACACAAGCCTCGTAACTTACCATGGAACTAGATGATGTTGTGTGTTAATGTCCCAACATTTTTTTTTATATATAGCCACTGATAGTCTCGGGGCCATTTATTATACCTTTAAGCAAGTAATCTAAAACCCAAGTCAGTAGTAAACCAAAAAACATATCTATTTGCGTTGTTGATGAAACAAAAAAAATAAACATACTTTCTTCTAAAAATTATCTGTTATAAGGAAAATGAAATTTTGATATCATTTATTCGAACTCAATAACTACTCTGTAGCATTATCCAGTTGACACACTAAAATAAACAGGGTAAGAAAACAGCTGCGAATTGAGGTTCAGTGACCTAATAGCCAGCTAGATACGAAAATATTAGACTAACTTATGTATAGATCATTTATATACATACATGGGAACGGCTTATCGATACTCTTCTTTATATTATAGCCCAAAATTATATAGGTAGGTAATAAATTTTGTTAATGACAGTTTTTTCTTTTTCAACCGACTTTCAAAAAGGAGGAGGTTGTCAATTCATCGGATTTTTTTATGTATGTTTGGCTGTCGCTTTGGAAAATTCTTTTTTTGTTTTAAAGGGTATACTTTCCAGGTGGTTCCATTTAAATTTTATTGAAATCGGTGGGCGGTTTTTGAAAAAATCAACAATATATATATTTTTTTAAATAAATGTCTTAATTGAATATGTTATTAAAAACTTTCTTCTTATAAATTCCGTAATTATTTATTATATATTATTCCGTAATTAGTAATTCCGTGCCTTATTACGTATACACTAAAAATGCAAAACTAAAACCTGAAAAAAACGACTTTCAGGTACTAAAATGTAAAAAATAACTAAACGGGGATTATCGGTGTGCTTTAGTTTGTATTGGCTGACACCGACTACGATAATATCTGATTAGATATCTATTCTAAATGAAAACTCCCGTTTGATTAATTTTTACTTTTTAGTACATGGAAGTCGGTTTTTATTATTTTTTTTATTGACTAAGTTAAGAAAAAACGCTGTTTTGTACAAAATAATTTGTAAGAAAATTCTCTATTTTGCTTCTCAAAACGACAATTCGTTATTAACTTTATGCTTCCGTGTGATTATATGCACTGTACTTTGCTTAACTAGGTATCATCTCACCGCTTTGACATTATCATTATGTACATCAACAAATAGGCCACAAATACTTAATTTATAAGATAAAATACAATAAAAGTTTTTATTTCTCAGTCATCTTTACAATTTTATGTTCGAGTCACCCCAGTAAATAATCCGATGGATACTTGTGTTGGGAATGGCCGCTTCTTCCCATATGCATACTCTATGAATAAGTGGGTGAAACTTTTTTTTTTAAACTTTATAATACTAATATAGGATACTAGGATAGTTATAATTTCTATTTTATTATATTTATATCTTATTTGATATTTTATTTTATTATATTTTATTTATATCAACGTATAATTTTAGAGTGATCAACAGTTTACAATGGGCGGTGATTTTCCAACAATTGCACCTTTGTTTCGTGTCGCTTCGAAACAAAACGTAATATCGAGTGTAGTGACACTACAGCTGCCAAGTAGGGTCTCGCATGATCATTGAGGAAGGGACAAATAAGGTAAAGTCTATTGTTCGAGCGTCGCATTATGAATGCGGCTGAAAAGGCGCCAACTGAAACATTTGTGCCAACCGTGTCACGCTCCTTGTACGTCGTGTAGGGCTTTAGACCATTTATGAAAATAAATGTGAACTGAGAACTAATTATTAATTAAGGGCTACTTGCAACAGTATTTTTAAAATTCAATAACTGTACTAATATTATAAATGTGAAAGTGTGTTTGTTTGTCTTTCTTTCACGTCGAAACGGCTTGGCGGATTGGCGTGATTTTTTGTGTGGAGATAGTTGGAGGGCTGGAGAATGACATAGGCTAAATTTAAGTTAAACTCGTATCATTATTTTTTCTTACAGATGTTGTTGTTATGTTGTAAATAGTGTATTCCTAAAACGTTTTCAGTAAATTAAAAATGACCCTGTATATTGAACATATGTCACAACAACTCTGCACATTTTCAATACGCCACATTCGTCGTCACTGTGTACGCGAACGATTATTGAATTGAAATATTATAAAAACTCATTCGTATTGGTCTCGCAAGCCCCAAGTCTACTTCAAATACCTCACGAAAAGTCGCGCGGCGTCAGCTCTGTCATTTCAGAACTTTGCCAATTTAAAACATTCTGACGTTTAGACAACGCGTATTTTTTTTTTAATAATGGCTTATAGTTGCGTTAACAGACTCAATCCATTCTGCCAGTGTCACGTTTTGTGAGGAAGACACGAATGAGATACGCGTATTTTACTTATATACAAGACAGATTTTTTAAAAGTAAAATAATTAGAAGTAAATGACATTTCATTTAATTTCTAGCAAAGTTAATTTACTTAAAACGTATAGAACAAACTTGTTAAGATGTTAAATAGACTTATTTGGTAAAAATCAATATTATTATGAATAAAAAAATAAATAATAAATTAAAAAAAAACCCGACACAAAAACCTAAGTTCCCTTTAAAAAGTAAAAAAATATAAAAAAAAACTCAATCTTAAAGTACCTAAGTATGCATTAATAATAAAAAAAAAATACGTCGCGTTGGGGGACCGCTTCAAATTATTATTTATTATCTACGATTTTTTTCGGTCCGGAACAATTTGGTCGACCAAAGAAAACTATTTAATAACCCACATGACAAATCATCTTTAGCAGAATTGCAAAGACTGAGATGTAGTAATTGATACTCACGCTTGACAATCGGATTTCCATGTCCCAATTTTCACACCACCAATTTTCTCAACAAACGCAGCGGAGAACACTCTCGATTAAGTCATGAATATTCTCTTTTAGTGCGCTTTCATTTGAGACCCCACTCAAGTATATTTGCAAACATTCGGTTATACTTCCCCAATTTCATGCCTCACAACTTTTCAACGGCTCAACCGATTTTCATCAAACATGTCTAAGAACACTCGCACATAAGTCACCTTTAATACAAAAAAAAACTAAATTCGCTTCATCCGTTCGAGAGCTATGATGCCACAGACAGACATACACACAGACAGACACGTCAAACTTAGAACACCCCTCTTTTTGCGCCGGGGTTTTGAATTGAACCCGTTAGTTTCTCGGTACTATCGATTGTGATCAGACTTTATTATTATTATTCTTATTTTCTATTAAACATGCTATACCTTAACGGATCCGGAACGGATCTTTTGAGAAATAATTTCAGCCTTATCACCTTCTAGACATAAAAAAATTTCTTATCACACATTAAAAATTTCATTTTTACCTTTTTCAATTTCAATTATACTTTTTACAAGCAACCGCTCTTAATAAAGCTAATCTAATAATTGGTATATAATTATTATTTTTTATAATAATAAAACAATCCATAAGCTATTTAAAACAGAAGAAGCCGACAGTATGCAAGCACGAAATTGACTTGCTTCGTCCCGGATGTGTGCTTCGATTGTTGAAAGGATGTGGCTATTAAAAACACTCGCTTTAATAAAGCTCCTTGACATCTATACATATAATAAAATTCTAACTAAGTCAAATCTGTACATTAAATATTTTTTGGAAAATCTTATTAAAATAGACATTATTATCGATACAGAGGAAGAATCTATAGTGTCTGTCTGTCTGTCTGTGCGTCTGTTACCGCATCACGGAAAAACCAATGGAGGGATTTTAATGAAATTTGGTATGATGAGCCGCCGGCCGCCAGTCGGGCCGCGACAGATAAACGATCTCGCTGGATAGGTGCCGTGCGGATGAGGTCCTTCACATTTTCAGTATACAGGATCATTTTTAATTTACTGAAAATCTTTTGGGAATATACTTACATCATAACAACAACATCTGTAACAAGAAAAAATAATATTTCTTAAATTTTTACTTTCATACAAAAATAAAAATATTTTTTTTGCACCTTCTAAACTTTAAAGTTCTAGTATCTGGCCAAGTTTAAATGAGTAAGCGCGGCTTCCTACACCCCTCCGCCCCTCCCCCTCCACCGGACACGCACTTTCTTTTGCTAATGCTGGACTATTACCGTTTAGAAGGTGCAATAAAAATATTATTATTTTCGTTAAATATAAGTTTTTTTTTGTCTTACAGATGTTGTTGTTATGATGTAAATAGTGTATTGCCAAAAGGTTTTCAGTAAATTAAAAATGACCCTGTACAAGTAACTTACTTTGCATGTAAGGAATTATAGAAAATCAATATTGAGATATTTTTTACTACAAAGTTATATTACCGAAGAATGCTTGTAATAACTTTAATTAAAGTTGGTAACATTGCTAACACTTTAACGTTCTTTAAAATGAAGCAATAATATATATATATATACTAGTATAAGCGGGGTACACAGTAACACGGGTTCACACCTAGTACAGGGGCCTTTGCAACTATTTGTAACGCATATTGTATAAGTCAATAAATATTTAGTCATTTTTCATATAAGTACACATGCATTATATACACAGGCAAAATACACATGGACGCATCACGCACCCGATCTGATCTCCAAGGGTAAGTCACTAGTTTTATATATATATATATATATATATATATATATATATATATATATATATATATATATATATAAATCACTAGCATTGCCCGCGGCTCCGCCCGCGTTCAGATGACCAAAAACCAATTCTTAGGTTTTACATATGTATTAGTATACTCTTACATTGCAGTTTTTGTATTTTTTTCTCAGAACTGAGACATTTTCCCGCGGTTAAAAGTATCCTATATGTTGACCCGGATAACCAGCTATCACCATACAAATTTAATCAAAATCCCTCCAGTGGTTTTACTGTGATGCGGTAACAGACAGACAGACAGACTGACAAAAATTCTAAAAACTATAGATTCAGCCTCTGTATCGATAACAATGTTTATTTCAATAAGATTTTCAAAAAAATATTGAATGTACAGATTCGGCTTAGTTACAATTTTATTATATGTATAGATTTGGTATAAAATTAAGTGAACTATAAACTGCGTGCTTGCTCTGCAAAATCTTTTGTTAGGCATAAAATTCAAATTGAGTGAAAGTAAAATCATCAAATCGATAATGCACAGCGTTTAGGGACAGACCTTGCGAGGGACCACGGTTCAGTGAACGCTTTATAATACTTCAATTGCACTAGCAAATTAGTACTCGTAGAATTCTAATCTATTTTGTACCTTAAACAGATTTGAGTGATGCAAATATAAAAAAAAATTATTGCTATATAGCAATAAAAATAACTTGATCTATATATAATATATTGACTACATGTTTGGCTTAATTTGTAGTGACCCTACTTGCTGTGCCAACGGTCGCGGGTTCGAGTCTCGGTGGGGGCATTCATTTGTGTGATGAGCACGAATGTTTGTACTCTAGTCAAGGGTGTTTATATTTATAATATGTATGTATTTAAAGTTATATATGTGTAGTGTATCAACTATCTGGTGTCCATAACACAAGCCTCGTAGCTTACCATGGAACTAGATGGCGCTGTGTCTTAATGTCCCAACATATTTATATTTAAACAATAATTAATTAAGGAAATATATTGATTTAGATTAAATTCTGAACTTCAAACTTTTCTTAAATTGCATTTTAAAGAATCGCCATGATTTCGCTTAGCTTGAACCACTACAGCTACAGGAAAAATGTCACCTATTTACGTTTCTCACTTACCTTCGTAATCTATGAGTACGTATATCTACGTAAAACATCTATTTAAATCTTTTGTTGGTACAGGAAAGAAAAATGAACTAATAAAGCTTTCTTAGATTTACGCGAATATTTGACATCTATACATATAATAAAATTGTAAGCCGAATCTGTACATTAAATATTTTTTGGAAAATCTAATTGAAATAGACATTATTATCGATACAGATTCCGAATCTATAGTTTTTAGAATTCTTGTCTGTCTCTCTGTCTGTCTGTCTGTCTGTCTGTTACCGCATCACAGCAAAACTACTAGACGGATTTTGATCAAATTTAGTATGGTCATAGTTGGTTATCCGGGTCAACATATAGGATACTTTTTACCGCAGGGAAATGTCTCATTTCTAAGAAAAAATACAAAAACTGGTTAGAATTAAACCACGATGATACTATATACATTTTAGCAAGGTAACATACTAAATAAGGTAAAAACTGTTAAAAATAGTTTATCTTGAAAAAAAATAACAATAGCGCTATTTTATTTGGTTTATGGTCATCTGAACGCGGGCGGAGACGCGGGCAATGCTAGTTTTAAATAAAACTCTCTCTCTCCCGTGACCATGATTGCTGTAAAGCATTCGAAACGTCGGGAACCAAAAATCAAAATAAATCCGCGAAATGATCCGAAAAGATAGTTTTATTTAGAACTAATAAAGCATCAATCAATCTGTTGTCATCATTATCAACATCATTATCACCATAATCAGCCACCCAACCAATCATCATGTCCATCCATTATAACCAACCATCTCGTAAGTCGTATGGTACAACACTAAGCCCGAAATTCAGCTTTACGCACGCACAACGCACTATATTTTTAAATATCCACTAAAGAGTTTCAAAAGAAAAAATAACTATCTAACTTCAACATTAATGTATATTTTTTATTGCATAATAACGGAGTAACACAGATAGTACAGAGACCAATATGGGCAAAGGTGGACTTATCTCTAGAAGAGATCTCTTCCAGCCAACCTATGGAAGTGAGAAATAGTGTTATATGACGGGACTAAAAGAGTGCAATTGATTTAAGATAAAATTATAAACAATTATACAATTAAATAAGATGACTTACTTGACTTATGTTCCTATGTCCCCTAGGTGAGGCAGAGGGCGTCCACAGTGCATCGCCATCCCGTTCGGTCTTGAGCTAGGCGTTTCATTTCGCTCCAGGTTTTCCCGATAGCCTTCGCTTCGCCAATGACTGTCCGCCGCCAGGTTTGTTTAGGACGGCCGCGTATGCGTTTTCCTTGGGGATTCCAGTCTAGCGCTTGCCTCGGTATATGGTTTAGGTCCCTTCGGAGAGTGTGACCTATCCAGCGCCATTTACGGCGTTTGATCTGCTGAGTGATCGGGACTTCATTGCAGTGTTCCCAAAGTTGCTCGTTGGAAATTTTGACGGGCCAGTAAATACCGAGAATTTTGCGAAGGCATCGGTTCACGAAGACTTGGAGTTGCTGCGAGATGTTCTTAGTGACCTTCCACGTCTCACACCCGTATAACAGTACGGTCTTGACGTTGGACCGGAAGATTTTGAGCTTGATTCTCCGAGTCAATTTCCGTGATTGCCATACGGGCCGAAGTTGTGCGAAGGTTGCTCGCGCTTTGGAAATTCTCGAAGCGATGTCCTCCTCGGTTCCTCCCGCTTCTGACACGCAGCTCCTGAGGTATGTGAATTTGTGGACGCGTTCCACTACCTCTGTGCCGATGACCAACGGGGATGTACTCGTTGCTCTGCACCTCATCTCCTGGGTCTTCCTTGCATTAATTTTGAGCCCTGTATTTGCTGCCTCCTTTCGTAGGTCGTCCAATTTGGTCTGCATGTCTGCGCGAGTGTGACTTAAGAGGCATATGTCATCTGCATAGTCCAAATCTTCTAGGGGGTTGGTTATGCCCCATTCTATACCGCGGCGCTTGTTTTCCGTGGTGCTATGCAGAATGCCATCAAGGACGACAAGGAAGAGAAGTGGCGAAAGTAGACACCCCTGTTTTACGCCTGCATGTACCGCTATGTCCTCCGAGACGAGCCCATTATGCGTCACTTTGCATGAGTAATTCTTGTATAAAGCTCGTGTGATGTTGATTATTTTCTCGGGGACACCAATTTTGCGTAGTCGGGACCAGATGCTGGCCCACCTCACCGTATCAAAGGCCTTTTCAAAGTCTACAAAAGTAAGATATATCTCCCTTTGCCATTCTGTTGCCTCTTCCAGTATGATGCGGAGGGTGTTGATCTGGTCTGTACAAGATCGATTGGGTCGGAATCCTGCTTGCTCTCTGCGTATGAGAGGATCTACGGCCTTCGATAGCCTATCCAGAATGACTTTGCAGAGCACCTTAGACGGGATCGAAAGCAAAGTAATACCTCTCCAGTTACTGCATTGACTAAGGTCCCCCTTTTTTGGCACGGTGATAAGCAGGCCTTTATTCCAATCGTCTGGTAGCTCTTCTTTCTGCCAAATGTGCTGTAGTAGAGGCGTCAGGGCGTTTGCAGCTGTAGCAATGTCTACTTTCAGCATCTCGGCAGTGATTAGGTCGATTCCTGGGGCCTTTCCATTTTTGAGCGAGCGAATGGCGTGAATTACTTCACCTCCAGTCGGTGGGGAACAGTCAATGTTTAGACTTTGCAGAGGCAAATTGTTTTCGGGCATAGCATTAACAGGGTCGTTTGTAACATGGAAGATTTCCTGGAAGTGTTCTTGCCAGCGTCGCAGTTGTCCTTCCGATGTCGCAATAAGTTGGCCCTCCTTGTTCTTCAATGGCTTCTTCCTCGCACCTCGTTTTCCTGTCAGAACCCTCGTGGCTTTGTACATCTCCTTCAGATTGCCGACATCCGCTGCTCTTTGAGCTCCATCAGCAATTCCATCAGTCCACACTCTTCTATCTCGACGGGTGCTGCGATAGATACTCTTGCGGATCTGCCGGTATTGCAGTTTGAGATCTTCCTGCACATTTTCGTCACTCGGGGTAATAAGTTTTAGGTGGAGTTCTCGTCGTTGCGCAATGAGATCCCAAGTTTTTTGCGACATCCACTCTTCTATTGCGTGTGTTTTATGTCCGAGAACGACGGAGCTGGTCTCTGTATAAACCATTTTGATGCGATTCCACTCCGCGTCGACTGTTGTAGGGTTCGTATCGAGAACAGAGAATCTATTTTGGAGCTCCAGTTTAAAAGTGTCGCTGATATCTGGGTTCATCAGTTTGCTGACATCAAAACGTCGGCTTGTCTTTACCGTGTCGATTTTCGCACGGGATGCCGATACTTTCAGTCGCACTTCTGCAACTAAAAGGTGGTGGTCGCTATCGATATCAGCGCCTCTGCGGTTTCGTACATCTAGCAATGACGTCCGCCATTTAGAACTGATGGTCAGGTGATCGATTTGGTTCTTGGTAATGCCGTCGGGTGAGTTCCATGTGTACTTGTGGTGATCTCCATGTATGAATAAAGTTCCTCCATAAATAAACACATATAATGATAAATATATAATAACTTACATATTATACATACTATATAAATATATACATACATATTAAAATAAAAATATAAACGTATGCATTTGGAATACATAAAAATAGTATATCTGATAATAAAATCAAGAAGCAAGTTGTGTCAGAAGGTATTGTTAAATATATTTTTTTTGAAAGAAGTTACAGAGGGGCTTTTTTATTATTACTCTTACTAAAACGGTTTTTTAATTCATTTTTTTAAATTCCAAGTAATATTATTGTAATTATTTCATACTAGCGTGAAAGTGATTTTATTTATGTAAAACATCGTATGAAAGTAATCACTTTTGACTTTTATATAAAACAAAACACGTTATATATAATTCATATAATTATTTTATATACAATATGTTTAGGGTATTTCTCCGAGATTGCGTTCTTCGTCTGATTAATCTGGCCAAAAATTATTTTCATTTTTGGCTCTATTCAACATACTCTTATGATTAATCAAAAAAGACATGCTAAATAATAAGTATTTGGCATGTCTTTAATCATAAGAGTATGTTGAATAGAGCCAAAAATGAAAATAATTTTTGGTCAGATTAATCAGATGAAGAACGCAATCTCGGAGAAATACCTGTTTAATGCTTTTATATTTATGTTGGTTCTTTTTTGACTTTGTGTGATATAATGAATATTAATTGATGACGACATTTGTAATAAATCGGTTTGTTAATCTCTCGTTACTCTTAATGCTTAGTTATTGACTAGCATTGCCCGCGGCTCCGCCCGCATTCAGATGATAAAAGCCAAATTCTTAGGTTTTACATTTAGTATACTCTTAAATTGCAGTTTTTGTATTTTTTTCTCAGAAATAAGACATTTTCCCGCGGGAATAGTATCCTATATGTTGACCCGGATAACCAGCTACCATCATACCAAATTTCATCAAAAGCCCTCCAGTGGTTTTTCTGTGATGCGGTAACAGACAGACAGACAGACAAAAATTCTAAAAACTATAGATTCGTCCTCTGTATCGATAATAAAGTTTATTTCAATAAGATTTTCCAAAAAATATTTAATGTACAGATTCGACTTAGTTAGAAATTTATTATATGTATAGATTATATTGACAGTGGACATCGCGTCCATTCCCCGGGGGTATGTCCAGGGTCGGTAGGGGGTCGCTGCGGAAGGTTGCAGCGTGGGTAGACATTATTTTAGCACTTAATTAATTCAATCTGCATAATTAATTACAAATTAGTGCATTAAAAAGATAAACCTCGCCCTTATGCAAATTCCTCAGTTCACTATCGCTTCCAATTTTTTTCACTGCATTTTCTTTTAAAAAAAATCAAGAATGTAAAATGTAAATCCATAGTAATATTACAAATGTGAAAGTGTGTTTGTTTGTTTGGCCTTCTTTCACTTTTTATCGCGAGAGATTATCTAATTTTCACGGGAAAACACATAATACGATCCAAAAAAAAAATTTATGATCAGAATTACTTGAAACTTGGTATTAATGCTTTTCAATAAAATTAAATAAATACGTATTTTAGAATTTTTCCAAATTTATTCTATAAGGGAGTAAAATAGGGGATGAAAGTTTGTATGAAACCTTCTCTTTTAGAGTTTTTTTTTGTAGTTTCAGCGCGAGCGAAGCCGCGGGTTTTGCTAGTAGTTTATATATAACATGATCATATTAATATATACCTGTATTGAAATGTTGTTAAAATTCATATTATCAACAGAGAAAACACAGTGAGTGAATGTTTTAGCTTTTCTCTATCATCAATGCTATGTCTTTTACCAAAAAATCCAACGACCCGCAATAGTAACAAAATATCAATTGTAAAATGTAAGATATTAAAAGTAAGAAGTTTTTTTAACATATTTAACATCCAGTTAAAATATTCAAACATACGATTTACATTTACATATTTAAACGCATATTTATGCGGACCATTCACTCCTAAATAAAAGGACCAAACTTAATTGACTTTTGTAATATACATAACATGCCCCTAGCACTAGATCACCAGTACAAGGTAGGTGGTACCACACATAACCACATGATGTTCTCCTGACCGATTCCGGCTACGGTGGCCAATCTCATTGAGACTAGCCAACTGCGCAGGAGATATTATAGTGCACAAGTGTACGCGCAGACACAACGTGCACTCTCTATTCCTGTCACTCTCATACTCCGATGGGACGACCACTCGACACGACCAGTGAGAGTTAAAGCGCAGGACCGACGGCTTTGCGTGCTCTCCGAGGCACGGGGGTGAAACATCGCCAACTTCCCAACTCCGGGCTGTTACTGAGGCTTACTTATACAGAAAGACTCGATAACTAAACTTGGCCCGACCCGGGACTCGAACCCAGGACCTCCGGGTGTGCAGCCGTACATGCTAGCCACTACACTAAATAGTACTACTAAATAACCACATGAAGAGATATACGGCACGTGCCCATTTCATAGAGCAATTATCTGTAGATCTGTATCTGTAGATAAGTTAAGTAGAGTCAGTAGCTGCAAGTAGCCGCAAGTGGCTCTATGTAGAATGACACAAGCGGTGCGGTAACACTCAGTCGGCCCGGAGTGCGTAGAGAGCGCGCGCGTCCCCTTGCTCCCCCTCGTAGCTCGGCCACGACGAACTTACTCGCGTTTGTTATTCAACGAAAACTTTATAATTTCGTGATAAAATCCTAGTGAACTGGTCGCTAGTGTTGTGTCATGCAGTACTGATCTGCAAAATATACGCCGAATATATTTTTGGTAATTACTTATTATAATTATATACATATATGTAGTTTGTTTTGATTTTTAATATTTGCTTTCTTCAATAATAATGATTTAGTATAATTATTTTAAAAGTAATAACTTAATCTATAATAATAAATGATAAACTATAGCTACGTTGTATCAAAGTAAGAATAAAAATATCAGTACTTAATATTTTCTTAGATTTACGCGAATATTAGACATTTTAAATAAAACTATCTTTTCGGATTTTTTCGCGAATTTATTTTGATTTTTGGTTCCCGACGTTTCGAATGCTTTACAGCATCCATGGTCACGGGAGAGTCTCTCCCGTCTCTAGTTTTATTTAAAATATCAGTACTTATTAAATGCACATTTGTTTTGCGAATAGTAAGCTTTGTCGAGCTTAAACGGTTGATTACGAAGTGCATTAAAGTAATTAAACTTGTTATTTTGTAATTTTTGTGTAATCTTATAAATATGTAAACAATCTCCGCGGATGCCGCCGCGGCGACTCGATGCTCTCCGCGCAGCGTACTTTCATACTAACTAGACCTTTTTATTCATTATTTTATGTTTTATGACTTGATATGTTAAAAAAAAATCATTTTATTTTTTTAACCGACTTCCAAAAAGGAGGAGGTTCTCAATTCGTCGCAATCTTTTTTTTTGTGTATGTTCACCGATTACTCGAAGACGCCTGAACCGATTTGGATTTTTTTTATTTCAAAGGGTATACATCCCAGGTGGTCCCATGTATAGCCGACAATATTTTAAGATATGAATATATAATGGGTAAGTATGGGTTTTACGTATCGAAATATATTAGATTTGCTTTGCGTCGGCTGGCAACGACTTCGAAAATATCTGAGTAGGTATCTATTCTAAATGAAAACCCCTGTTTAGTTATTTTTTACATTTTAGTGCCTGGAAGTCGGTTTTTATTTTTATTTATTTATTTATTTATTTATATATATATAGTTTTTTTTCACAATTATTTTTTACTAAGATATTTTTATTCAAATTGTCAAAAAATCGCGTTAATATAGTAACTATTAATATTGTTAATTTACTTATTTAAAAGGCCAAAACCTTGCTTTTTTACCTACTGTAGGAGGATAAAATAACATACGTTCTAAAGCAGAATATAAATATTAATTCATTAATTCATGCCTGTAACAAGTAAATAAATGTTAATAAATAAAAATAACCAACGGAGTTTATTATAAAAAATAAAATAAGCTATATATGTATTATCTCTATTTCAAGGGAAAGAAACCTGATGCTTAAAAAAACTAAAAAAAAAAACCGACTTCCATAACTTATAACTTATAACTAAACGGGGGTTTTCATTTTGAATAGATACCTAATCAGATATTTTCGAAGTCGATGCCAGCCGACGCATAAGAAATCTAATATATTTCGATTTCACATTTTTTTGTCAAAAATTGTAAATTATCGACTAATACCTATATTATACATTTTTCCTTATATTGTTATGAAGAAAGTAAACGATAAGTATCTATTGCAAAATCAAGAATAAGCAGCAAAACACGCTACTATTTTTGACTTTGACGTTTTTTGGCAGACTTCGTCAAGCTAGCATGTACGGATGTAGATACGGAGGTCCTGGGTTCGAAACCCGTGTCGGGAATATTTCTGTTAAGAAATTCTCAGTAACAGATAGTCTCAAAATTCATAGATTTGTATTTCATAAATTATACTAACCGTTAAAACGTACCTAGGGACGAAACCGAGCGAAGCGAGAATGAGTCGCTAGTAGAGTACAAACAAACACTTTTCCTCAATTTTACACATAACAAAGTTTCATTTGATTTTACTTTATTTAATTTATTTTAAATGTAATATAAAATGTAATTCTTTTATATGTAAAACCTTATTACAATAAAATAATATTTTTATTACCAGAAATTGACCTTTAGGTATCGTCACTTAGAACTTTTTGCCGTCCAATGTTAAACTTTAACGATTACTCAAGTAAGTATATCCTACATAAATGGAACAAAGCAAACTTAAATGATAATAGAAAATGTTTTAAAATGCAACGAACTATGGGGACGATAGAATTTTAAGAGGCCGCGACACGATTTACTATGCTGAATTAAATAGTCGGGATTGGGTAACAGATGACCACTGAGTACTGAGTCTTGTACATTACACTATCCTTAGGGTATCATCAACATGTTTGATGAACGCTTTGCTAAGTTTCTTACAAAAACTTAGAAGAAATACTCTACACGTAGAGCTACCACCGAATATATAGAATTCACTTTACTTCTTACGTTTCGAGATTTAGTATTTTTTTTGATTTATTTAAAAATCAGTGAATTAAAACTTAATACTTTTTTAGATTTATGCGAATATTTGAAATCTATACATATAATAAAATTCTAGCTGAGTTTAATTTGTTCATAAAATATTTTTTGGAAAATCTTATTGACATATCCATTAATATCGATACAGAGGCCGAATCTATATTTTTTAGAATTTTTGTCTGTCTTTCTGTCTAGGAAAGTATCACGAGAAACTACTGGACAGATTTGATGAAATTTAGTATGGTCATAGCTGATTATCTGGGTCAACATAAAGGATACTTTTTACTGCGGGAAAATATCTCATCTCTGAGAAATCTTTACTAATTGTTAAAACGTACCTAGGGGCGAACCCAAACGGAACGAGGGTGAGTTGCTAGTCTATATAAATAAAAATGAATGTAGTATGTTTTGTCTTCTATGCGTTGTTAAACCACTGATCCGATTAGGATGAAATTCTGGTCAGTTATAGTGCATACGTCTGCTAAGGTTTTTGGTGCAAAAACAATCTTTGGACGTTTTTTTTAAGCGTTAGGGACTTTGATTTTTGGTTAACATTAAATTTTTGGGAACAATAATGAGATATAACATGATATAATGACAAAACTATGCAAATATAACGTTTAATATGTCTAAAGCCTTATTCTCTCCCATGACTGTTATTGCTGTAAAGCCTTATAAACATATAAATATAGTATTATTGAACGTATATTTAGTAAAGTAAAACATAATTTATGTATGTAATGTTGTTATCCTATATACCTATAGATTATTTCATTATATCCATACTAATATAAATGTGAAAGTGTGTTTGTATATTTGTCCTTCTTTCACCGTTCACGTCGAAATGGAGTCACAAAAATCACGCCAATCCGTAGATTGGCGCGATTTTTTGTATGGAGATAGAGGGCTGGAGAGTGGCATAGGCTACTTTTTATCGCGGGAGATTATCTAACTCCCTCGGGAAAACACGTTATAATACGATCCAAAAAAAATATGGTCAGAATTACTTAAAACTTGGTATTAATGCTCTTCAATAAAATCAAATAAATACGTGTTTTAGCATTTTTCCAAATTCATCCTATAAGGGGGTAAATTAGGGGATGAAAGTTTGTATGAAACTATCTTTTTGAGATTTTTTTGCAGTTTTAACGCGAGCGAAGCCGCGGGCTCTGCTAGTATTTAATGAAACTTTTTTTCGCAACAAGACTTTTAGACGAGATCAATCACAAGATGTGCAGGTACTATAAGCGATATGCCCCAGGATGCATCGTGCACTACACAGCTTCCCTCGGGCGGTTGTGAAGGATAAACGCCCTGCTCTTTGCCGCGAGTGCCCTCTTACCAATTAGATACCCTCGATTAAACTCGCCTCTAAAGAGGGCCTAGGAACGCTATCCATCTACATATTTTCTTATCATATATGTATTTATGGAAAAAAATTAAAGTGTATGTTCGTGTCTCTAAATTTATACCAGTGAGGAAAAAGACAAAACATTGTAATGAATCTTTATGGACAAGGTTTTATGATGTTATTCAATATTTTATTTATTTCCTAGCAATACCTGCGGCTCCGCCCGCGTTCAGGTGACCAAAAACAAAATTCTTAGGCTTTACGTATTAGTATACTCTTACATTGCAGTTTTTGTATTTTTTCTCAAAAATGAGAGATTTTCTCGCGGTGAAAAGTATCCTATATGTTGACCCGGATAACCAGCTATCACCATACCAAATTTCATCAAAATTCCTCCGGTGGTTTATCTGTGATGTGGTAACAGACAGACAGACAGACACAAAAATTCTAAAAACTATAGATTCGGCCTTTATATCGATAATAATGTTATTTCAATAAGATTTCCCAAAAAATATTTAATGTATAGATTCGGCTTAGTTACAATTTTATTATATGTATAGATTTAAAAATTAATGCATTGACACTGTAACTTAAGATACAGTATATAACCACTCATTTGTTTGTAGTAAAATGTCGATTATTAAAACGGTCAAAACAGCGGATGAAATTAATATATGTATAAAATATAGAAAGCAGTTCAATACCAAGCTTACACAAATCGCAACTAATATGAAGCTATTATAATACAAATATTTAGAACATCGATTACGATTTATTTCCACTCGATACAAAATGAAATTCGCAATTTTTTCTAAATTTAGATCGCGATGCAATATATCACGATATTGAGATAAGCTCTGAAAACAGAACCGAGGCGGAATGCACGCTGGATGCCGCGCTGTGTGTGTATTATATAGTGCCTAACTCCTAGCCTATAGTATACTTGTCAGATATAATATAGGAGCTATTTTCTCTATATTGCTAAACATCTCTCTATGGTAAAACAGGGAGCTTAAAGTTCAAAGCTCAAAGCTTATATAAAACTAGCATTGCTCGAGGCTCCGCCCACGTTAAGATGACCAAAAACCAAATTCTTAGGTTTTACATATTAGTATACTCTTACATTACAGTGTTTTTGTAATACTTTCTTAGATTTACGCGAATGTTTGACATCTATATATATAAAAGAAAGTCGTGTTAGTTACTTCGCTTATAACTCAAGAACGGCTGAACCGATTTAGCTGAAAATTGGCAGGGAGGTAGTTTAGAGCCAGGAGAAGGACATAGGATACTTTTTATCCCGTTCGACCGCGTTCCAATTTTTATGATATTTTAATTTTTGGATTTCTCTTAGTCCGGAATAGGTAAGTATTAAAACATATAATTAAAATGTGAGAAAGAAAGATTTTTTCTTTTTATATCTATTTAAAACGTACCTAGCGACGAACCCGAGCGAAGCGAGGGTGAGCCGCTAGTTATTAAATAAAACTATCTTTTCGGATTATTTCGCGGATTTATTTTGATTTTTGGTTCCCGACGTTTCGAATGCTTTATGGACCTTTATGGACAAAGTTTTATGATGTTATTCAATATTTTATTTATTTCCTAGCAATTTTTTCTCAGAAATGAAACATTTTCACGCGGTGAAAAGTATCCTATATGTTGATCGGGTTAACCAGCTATCACCATACCAAATTTCATCAAAATCCCTCCAGTGGTTTTTCTGTGATGCGGTAACTGACAGACAAATAGAGAGACAGACGGACGGACGGACGGACAGACAGACAGACAAACCAAAATTCTAAAAACTATAGATTCGGCCTCTGTATCGATAATAATTTCTATTTCAATAAGATTTTCCAAAAAATATTTAATGTACAGATTCGGTTTAGTTACAATTTTATTATATGTATAGGTGATCAACTAGTAGCCTGTTTTAAATGAAATTTAACTACATTAGTAATGGAGATATTATTCATACAATAAACACACAGTCACCAGTATCTCCCGTGATCATGATTGTTATAAAGCATTCGAAACGTCGGGACCGAAAAATCAGAACAGATTCACGACAAAATTGGAAAATATACTTTTATTTGAAATATAAATTTTCGCGTATATCTAACAACGTATTAACAGACAATAACGCTAAAACTCATTAAAAAAAAACTTGTTGCAAGATTTGTTTTTAAAGATACAATAATGATTTTTGACCAACATCAAAAGAGACATTTTAGGTACCTATATGTATGTATATATTTTTATTTATAATATTTTAACTAGGTCTTAAATCTTACTATGCTCACTTAGATTTTGCACTCACAGCAGAGATTTACATGAGTCATAAACCTCCTCTTTGCTACAATCTATACATAATATAATAACATTCTAACTAAGAAGAATCTGTACATTAGATATTTTTTTGGAAAATCTTATTAAAATAAACATTATTATTGATACAGAGGCCGAATCTAAAGTTTTTAGAATTTTTGTTTGTCTGTCTGTCTGTCTAGTACCGCATCACAGAAAAACCACTGGAGGGATTTTGATGAAATTTGGTATAGTAATAGCTGGTTATCCGGGTCAACATATAGAATACTTTTTACCGCGAGAAAATATCGTATTTTTAGGAAAAAATACAAAAACTGCAATGTAAGAGTACTTATACTAATATGTAAAACCGAAGAATTTGTTTTTTTGTCATCTGAACGCGGGCGGAACCGCGGGCAATGCTAGTAGATACATAAGTTTAATTTAACATGTATTTTTTATTTATTTCTATCCATGGCGCCTCTATTTATAAACAAAATTATTTTTTAGTTGCATCACTTCATAATTAAAAATAGCTGTGATAATTGTTATCTTGCTACAAAATAGAAAATAATTTGTATTTTACAGTATCACGGGGAGATAAATCCTGTAGAGATGCGCTTCTGTCGTTAGACCATTACTCTATCATATCTATTGGCTGAACAGACTTTGGACATTGCTTTGATTAATAATATAACAAACATAAAAAAAAACATACTGTCGAATTGAGAACCTCCTCCTTTTTGAAGTCGGTTGAAAATGGACTACAAACAAAACATAAAACGAATGTGACTAAATATTAACCGGATATACATTTTGTATGTAGAGTGTAAACGGAGCTTTACTAACAACACTTGACACAAATATCTTACGTATGCGATATGAAAAGGAATTATTGATCGATTAAAACATTTGCAAAATAAATGTGAACAGGCTTAAAGCGTCCCAAAGTATTTTTTACAGCTTTTTTATATTCATTAATCGCTTTGTCTTCTATATCGTATATTTTTACTGTTGAGTTCTAGCAGGCCTTATTCTTTACTCTTCCTCGATCTCTTTTATCGATATTTTTCGATGTGCTTACCTTGTCGAGGTGGGGGCGCTCATTAGCGTCCGGCAATCCAGCCGGGCTTAAAGCCAAAAGACACGCTGGAAGGTAGCCCACTTCGATGGGTAGTGGTTGCTCTTAGTACTTCTATGATAGCAGAGTAAACCGTAAGGCCACCATGATTGTTATGGTCTGCCTCAGCCGTCGGGGCGTCGTGGTTGAGTGCGTAAGCGATCCCACAACGTGCCTTTAAGACTGGGAAGCTACCGTTTGGTTTTAGTTGGTAGTCCGTAGTACTACCTCTTCTGGCCGCAGAATGCCACGTAATCACCTGTATGTATACACGTGGTATGCGTTGAATTTTTCAACTTTAAAAAAATCTTATTTTATTTGATTCCCTTATAAATATGTAAATACATGGTCTTAAAACATGACGCTACGACCAAGGAGTATAGATGCAAGTTTTTAGTCTTTCTAAAGTAAATATAAACAAGTTTAGCATTATGAAGCTTTAAGCGTTACAAAATATGCAGCATTGGTAGCTACTACGCAAACAAGAATATATAAAATCATTTAAAATATCGTATACAAGAGCCATTCAAACGAAACACTTGTACTGAATTATGGTACTCAGGATTTTAATGTTGGCCCTAAAGTATGTTGACTTCTGTACAAATATAAAACACTAGCAGCCGGCCCCGGCTTCGTCCATGTTAAATATGATTTTTCAGTTATTTTAGCCATTTATGTATGGACAACTGAGAAATAACAAAACGTGTTCAGTATGTACACCTAAGAAGGTTTGATTAGTATTGAATACTATAAAACACAATCAATAAATATATTGGTGCTTATCAATACTTATTAGCATTTTATTATCCACACCAAGTCCGACAACTCAATCTATACATATAATAAATTTCTAACTAAGTCGAATCTGTACATTAAATATTTTTTGGAAAATCTTATTGAAATATACATTTTTATCGATACACAGGCCGAATCTATAGTTTTTAGAATTTTTGTGTGTCTGTCTGTCTGTCTGTTACCGCATCACGGAAAAACCACTGGAGGGATTTGGATGAAATTTGGTATGATGGTAGCTGGTTATCCGGGTCAACATATAGGTTACTTTTTATCGCGGTAAAATATCTCATTTCTGAGAAAAAATACCAAAACTGCATTATAAGAGTATACTAATATGTAAAACCTAAAAATTTGGTTTTTGGTCACCTGAACGCGGGCGGTGCCGCTGGCAATGCTAGTAAAAAATAAATGCGGATGACATCGCTTTCTATGAACTCAGATTCTTTATTTTTATTGTTGCAGGCTGATCTAGGAGAGTGAGCGATGCTCGCGAAAAATACGCTTCGAAGGCATTCCTCGACTCGACGCTTATGCGACTGCCAATAAGCCCAACATAATAACTGTGTGAACGTTTGAAAAAACTCATAAACATGTACAGCATGAGTGAATTTAGTACAGAGTCGTACGACACGAGCTCTTTTACTTCAGATTTACTTTACAATACTACTGAGTACTTGGTGCACAATGCGACGGGCGGGTGCGGTGCTGGACGGCCAAGCAAAATGTTTGGCTTGGTGGTGAAGGTCGTGTATGCTATCGGCATCATCGGGAACGCCGTCGCCATCATCACGCTGAGACGCGGCGAGCGGCGCGTGCGCAACAGAAAGCACCTCTTACTTCTGACATCCCTCGCTGCAAATGATCTCGTAGCTTTGGTGAGTACTATGCATTATAAACTGATTTCTGATTGCATTTATGCCCGATTTCACCAACGTCACCTAAGTTTAAGGGATCCCCTAAGTATGGTTAGGGGGTTGTTAGGGGACAGTTTCTGTTTCACCGACAGTTAGGGGTCACCTAAATATTAAAAGGCCCCCTAAATTTAGGTGCTCGAAATATGGGCTTAAAGACGATCGTAAAACGAAATGTAATTTAGGGGCTAGTTTAAGGGGACTTTTAAGCTAGGGATCCCATACGTAGGTGGTAGCTTATAGGTTGTTGGTGAAATCGGGCATGAGTGTACTAAAAAGCTATTTTACGAGTAGCAACGCGTTAGTAATGTTGTCAGTAATAAACCGATATTGTATGCAGGGTCAAATTGTTAATATGCAATAAAGAATATATATGTATATATCATCCTTATGGGGATGAAAATTGGGATGAAAGTTTGTATTGGGAATCAAGCTAGGGACGAACCCGAGCGAAGCGAGTGTGAATCGCTAGTAAAGTATAAATAAGATACGTTTGTGGAAAAAATTAGGGCTTCCAAGCTGCAGTAAAATGTTCGGTTTTATGCAAGTAGGCAATAATTAATTGCGTAGTTGGAGACTTGTATGTATTACATTATTATGTATTTGTGAGAACCAGTTAAATTCAAGTAAGAAACTTCTTCGAACAGAGAATAACATAATACATACGTATAGGATGAATTTTAATCCAATCTATATAGAAATCTAATATATAAAATTTCCATGTCACAGTGTTAGTTACCGTACTCCTCCGAAACGGCTTTACCGATTTTTACCAAATTTTATATGCGTATTCAGTAGGTCTGAGAATCGGCTACTATCTATTTTCCATACCCCTAAGTGATAAGGATAAGTGTGGTCCTCCCAGACCCCACCCCAGGGACGACCCCGAGCGGAGCGAGGTTGAGTCGCTAGTATTTATATAAAATTTATATAAAAAGCAAAATACCACTCACTGGCACTCATAATGCAATGAAACTCGGCAGCTAGATTACTCATAAGGAATAGGTATTAACTTAGAAAGGGTTTTCAGAAACCAAACCAGAAACAGCGACTAAAAAAAGTTCAGAAGTTCTTGATCGTTATAGGCAGTAGATCTAGCGATGATGAGCAACTTAGGAGCATTGTAAATAAATAAACTACGCGAACGGAGTCGTGGAGAAACGCTAGTGTCTCATCCTGGGCCTTTCGCCGCTATGTGTATAGCATACAGCATTACAAAAAAATCCCATGTGTAAAGTTTTTGGCTGCAATGTTTGCTTGATGATATCACTATGAACAGGTGGGGATGATGTGCGCGATGGTGGTGGCCGAGCAGTGGGCGTGGACGAGCCGCACGCGGGCGTACTGCGCGGCGAGAGTGGCGCTGCGGGTGTTCGGCGTGGGCAGCGTGTGCATCGCGGTCACCATGGCGCTCGAGCGCTACCTCGCGCTCACCAGGCCCTTCTTGTATCAGAAGGTAAGGAAAACGGACTATTATTATATATAAATACGAAGTTTCATGTGTGTTTGTTTGTTACTCCTTTACGCTGAAACGGCTTGTGATAAAATTTTAGTACATATAGAGACTATGACCTGAAGTAACACAGTCTAGAATCTAGATAATTAGTGCATTGTTAAATACCCGAGCGATGTGAGGGATGTGAGAACACGAACGTTATCCAATTATACTTAAAAAAATTACCTACAGTTTATTCTGTAACAAATTCAGAATTATGTTATTACTTGAAGACACCCAAAGTTGCTTAGAATATTTACTCTACAAACGATCCAATTTGCTTTTCTAAAATCCGCCAACATGATACTGCCGAGAGACAGATATTCTGAGAATAATTTAATAAGTAAAGGATTTTATATTATGACTAGCATTGCCCGCGGCTCCGCCCGCGTTCAGATGACCAAAAACCAAATTCTTAGGTTTTACATATTAATATACTCTTACATTGCAGTTTTTGTACTTTTTCTCAGAAATGAGATATTTTCCCGCGGTAAAAAGTATTCTATATGTTGACCCGGATAACCAGTTATCACAGGCAGATAGACAGACAAACAGACAGATAGACAAAAATTCTAAAAACTATAGATTCGGACTCTGTATCGATAATAACGACTATTTCAATAAGATTTTCTAAAAAATATTAATATATAGATTCGGCTTAGTTACAATTTTATTATATGTATAGATTTATGTCGTTCAACATTCCACATATTTTATATGAATTCATATTTATTGAACGCGCGCCGAGAGCAGTTTATGAATTAACCAAGTCCACCGTCCACGTGGTGGCATTGAGAGGATGTTTTGTAGCTTGTTATTATCAATTATCCGCTTTTGGAACGCCTACCTTTTTGTAATTACAAAAGGTTATACTAAGATTTTTAATTTAATATAATTACGTAGCCGAGTAACGCTCCGTTTCCGGAATATTCATATACCAGTAGGTACATAGTATTGTATGTATACCTTAGATGTCAAAAATTTAATGTGAAAAACAAAAATTAAATATCAACTAAGAGGTTGGTTTTCTGTAGATCAATATGTCATCCATACTAATATTAATGTTATAAATGTGAAAGAGTGTTTGTTTGTTTGTTTATTTGTTTGATTGTTTGTTTGTTTGTTTGTTTGTCTCTCTTTCACGTCGAAGTGATGGATTGGCGTGATTTTTGGTGTGGCGATACTTGGAGGACTGGAGAGTGACATAGGCTACTTTTTAGTGCGGGAGATTATCTCATTCCCATGGGAAAACACGTTATAATATAGCCCAAAAAAATATTTATGATCAAAATTACCTCAAAATTGCTATTAATGCTCTTTAATACAATTAAATAAATAGGTGTTTTAGCATTTTCCAAAATTCATCTCATAAGGGGGTAAAATAGGGGATTAAAGTTTGTGTGAAACCTACCTTTTTAGATATTTTTTGTAGTTTTAGCGCGAGCAAAGTCGCGGATTTTGCTAGTAATTGTATAATTTATGTATCACATTATCCATATTAAAGAAAAATAATTACCTATCAAAATCGACTTACTTATATTATTATTTTTTTTAATTTTAATCATTTATTTCAGGCAATATTTACATAAGGATCTTAAATATGTAAACAAAGGCCCATAGCATATATACCTTAAAACTAACATATATATTAATTATAAAAAAATTAAAAACTATTTAACACGTAGTGCAGACGTGTAAGCTGTGTCGGCGGGCAAACGACCTCGGAACTTCCGAAACAATGCAGTACAAACCGCGGGACACTCACGTGACAATTTAAAAATCTAATTTATATATGTACCTAGTGCTATACTATAAAAAGCTTTATGTAATTCTACATCTGAATTCTCGATCAAACTTCACACAGCTCCTAAATAAACTTTTCTTTTTTGCTGATTCAATCGTCGCGTAACATAAAAGTTATTACAGAATAACACTACTGGCTACTGCACGGTAGGTACATCAGGACGTAATATATATATATATATATATAATAAAATTGTAACGAAGCCGAATCTGTACATTAAATATTTTTTGGAAAATCTTATTCAAATAGACATTATTATCGATGCAGAGCCCGAATCTATAGTTTTTAGAATTTTTTTCTGTCTGTCTGTCTGTTAACGCATCACAGAAAAACCACTGGAGGAATTTTGATGAAATTTGGTATGGTAATAGCTGGTTACACGGGTCAACATATAGGATACTTTTTACCACGGGAAAATATCTCATTTTTTGATAAAAAATACAAAAACTGCAATGTAAGAGTATACTAATATGTAAAACCTAAGAATTTGGTTTTTGGTCATCTAAACGCGGGCGGAGCCGCGGGCAATGCTAGTATCTAATATTTTCATTGTAAGTAAATAATTTATTATTATATACCTATAATGATTAATAAAATTATTAAGTACTGCAAGTGGTCTCTTAAACATTTTGCGGTTAGCCCAACCTACGTCGTTGTTATTACTGTGTACATTTACTTATTTTTTATTGAATCTATACATGTAATAAAATTCAGACTGTGCCGAATCTATACATGAAATATTTTTGGGAAAATCTTATTGAAATAGACATTATTATCGATACAGAGGCCGAATCTATAGTCTTTAGAATTTTTGTCTGTCTGTCTGTCTGTTACCGCGTCACGGAAAAACCACTGCAGAGATTTTGATGAAGTTTGGTATGATGATAGCTGGTCATCTGGGTCAACATATAGTATACTTTTTATTGCGGGAAAATATCTCATTACTGAGAAATCTATACTAAACGTTAAAACGTAAGCAGGGTCGAACCCGAGCGGAGCGAGGTCGCTAGTCAATAATATA
This sequence comes from Brenthis daphne, assembly GCA_947093115.1. Taxonomy (NCBI): domain Eukaryota; kingdom Metazoa; phylum Arthropoda; class Insecta; order Lepidoptera; family Nymphalidae; genus Brenthis; species Brenthis daphne. Next base: position 1,886,111 of record OX352473.1, read on the forward strand.
ACTCTACTATGTACACACTATTCACTTTTAATGTCGAATATCAATCAAGTACCGATACATCAGTAATGGCAGATTATACATTAATATTAGGTTAGAACGACTTTGATATCTCTTTTTGGCAAAATCGGATAAAGGTACTAAGAAAGCAAACTCACATCGTCCCTAGGTACGTTTTAACGGTTAGTATGGAATAGATAGTCGATAGTTTGGTTTGTGAAAAACAAAAACAAATCTATCCCACGGGGACCATTTTTCCGACATAAAAAGTAACCTATATTCTATTCCAAACTATAATCTATGTGCCAAACTTCATCCAGATCCGTTGAGCTGTTCTGGTGTGATTGAGTAAGAAAAATCCATAGAAACTTTCGCATTTATAATATTAATTAATTAATAGGATTAAATTATATAACACTAGCATTGCCCGCGGCTCCGCCCGCGTTCAGATGATCAAAAACCAAATTCTTAGGTTTTACATATAAGTATACTCTTACATTGTAGTTTTTGTATTTTCTCTCAGAAATGAGATATTTTCCTGTGGTAAAAAGTATCCTAAATGTTGACCCGGAGAACCAGCTATATATATATAAATTTATACCAAATTTCATTAAAATACCTCCAGTGGTTTTTCTGTGATGCGGTAACAGACAGACAGACATAAATTCTAAAAACTATAGATTCCGCTTCTGTATCGATAATAATGTCTATTTCAATAAGATTTTCCAAAAAAATATTCAATGTACAGATTCGGCTTAGTTACAATTTTATTATATGTATAGATAATATTATAAGGCACAGCTCAAACGAAAGTATAGTTTAGAAACTTTTACAGAGATACTTCATGCTTTATAGTTTTCTTTTTCCGTACTTTATACAATAACGACGATAAGTACGTACTATAAAAAATAACCATAAGAAAGTGAAAGAATGAAAAAGTTATAGATGAGCAAAAACAGGGAACATTTGTTAATATTTGCTAATGCTAACGATTCGTTTGTCTCAGTTTGTAGTAATCCTACTTGCTGTGACAGCGGTCGTGGGTTGGAGTCCCGCTGGGGGCATTCATTAGTGTGATGAACACGAATGTTTGTACTCCAGTCATGAGTGTTTATAAATCTATCTGGTATCCATAACACAAGTTTCGTAGCTTACCATGGCACTGGTGGTGCTGTGTGTTAATGTCCCAACATATTTATATTTATTTATTTTTATATCAAGACTGCCGTGTAGTAAAAAGTGCGTCAAATCTATAAAAAACAAAAGATCAAGCCCAGAGATGAAAGATAAGCCACATATAGAGCTCATTGTGCTGGACACGAGCGCGGCACACGCCAACGGACGGCAGTCTCGCCCATTGTCCTAACATATCGGGATTATTATAAGGAAATATTACGTCAATTATGGTTTTTTTAGAGCTTAATTAAAGAAAACCTGGTATCTTGGTAGTGGTGTCCATTTTGAAAAAACATCGATGCTTTTTTCGATTCGATAAATCAGAACTGTACATCGATGTCTTTCGATGTATCGGGTGAAAACATCGATATTTTGTACGCATTAAGTATTTTTTCAGGGTTTCGTACCCAAAGGGTAAAAACGGAACCCTGTTCTAAGATTTCGCTGTCCGGCTGTCACCAAGTTGTATCTCATGAACCGTGATATTTAAAGAGTTGAAATTTTTACAGGTTATATATTTCTGTTGCCGCTATAACAACAAAAACTAGGAAATAGAATTCACAGGACACAGATCAGATATGCTACTTCAACACAATTTTTCATGCAAACCATCAATAATTCAAACATTGTTTTATTAAAAAAAAAATATTATTTAGAATTTTTTTTATAAATTATTGTTTGTTGTGTATTATATGTTACTTACGTAAGAACAAAAAAAACATCCGCAATAATTTTGCTAAGTCTGCCATGTCCTATTCCCAGTGTTCTTTTGAGAGACTTTGCAAAAACAACAGTTTATTTAAACGTTTGCCTTTCAGTCTGTTTCGTTGTTGATTGTCGATTTGTGCCGCTTTAGAAAACAAACGTTCAGATGGGACTGAAGTTTCTACCATGGTTAAGTATTTGTATGCAATTGTATGAAGTTTAGGGACCTGAATCTTGAGATCATACCAAATTTCTAAAGGGTTCTCATTTAATCTGCCTACTGGGCTCCGTAAGTAAATAGATAGTTCATCTGAAATAGAATCATCAGGTTTCACCGTTTATCAGCTCTTTTGGACTAATTTGTGGTGATCTTCCCACAGAGAAAATTTTTACATAGAAGCCGGCCGCCATGACATGAGCAGTTTTTTTCTGTCACTGACTCGTGCGCAGTGTTGCCAACATAATTTATTAGTACACGTTGGCCGCAACGACATTATATTGCCAGTCCACTATTGAATAATAAACTTTTCTTTTTTAAATAAAGAAATAGGAAAAAAAAATTTAGGTAAAATTTTAGTGGTCGAACTTGAGTTTTTGTGAAATTAATTGGTTATAATCGATTCAATGTTTTTCTACTAAAAACTGAAAAAAACATCGATACATCGAGTATATCGAAAGCATTTCAAAACATCGGATCGATTCGAAGTATCGCATTGTAAATATCGATGTTTTCAATGCATCGATGTATATCGAATATCCCTATATCTTGGTTATAAAAAAATATAATTTTAACTGTTTTATTGCGAAGGTAGCGCTTGATTTGTATATATGGTATAATCGTCTTCCACAATAACAGAATAATTAAATATTTTGAAAGTATTTTTCAATATTTTACCTTAAATTGTCTACCCATATAAAAACTTTTTAACAAAAAAATAAAAACCGACTTCAAACAAAAGCACTAAAAAGTAAAAAATAACTGATTGGTAGTTTTCATTTACTATACATACCTAATCAAATATTTTCGAAGTCGGTGTGCTTTGGCTAAGTAATTAAAGCCTACCTATTAAATACATACCTAATCAAATATTTTCGAAATCGGTGCCAGCCCATACAAAGCAAAGCACACCGACTTCGAAAATATTTGATTAGGTATGTATAGTAAATGAAAACTACCAATCAGTTATTTTTTACTTTTTAGTGCTTTTGTTTGAAGTCGGTTTTTATTTTTTTGTTAAAAAGTTTTTATTTTTCCCTTTTTAGTGTAGACAGTAGTAGCAAAGTAAGAATTCTAAAGTGTTAGGCTTGTCAAACCAAACAAAATAAGCCCAAACTCGAAGTATCTACTATTTATCGTTGAAGAGTTCCACCTATCCGCCTTTTGGCCTTACCATCAGATCAGGTCAACAATACCGAACCTCTGTACTATCAACGGAAATAGAAACACTTGCAAAGTTTCAAGTCAATATGACAATTAGAAGTAGGTTAAATTCATTATTAGCTATTTTTCCACCCTTAGGGGTGGTATTACCCATAAAATATTGATCAAAAATTAGTACTAAATTTTTCTCACAAAAATTAAATTTTAAAAATCGCACTCGCTAGCGTATTTAAGATTTTAATACATTTTGTAAGCATGTTAATTTTTAACTAGAATCTTTGTTTACATAAAGAAAAATAGATATGTAAAAGAAAATATAGTATTAAAATAAGATGTGAGTGTACAGTGCAATGTAGTTTACAAATTGTTTCTCGATAGAAGAGTGTATTCGTATTATAAATCAGGTGCAACAATTCGTAAGTTTAATCGATTTTAGCAACGATAGTAAGTAAGTAGTATAATACAAAATGCTGATAGATTTATAATCGTATAAAAAATAATAAAAAATATTTTAAATGGTTCCCCTTGTCAAGGTCGCATCTAAGCTTATCAAATATATTATGTATGCAGATCATATAATAATCAATATTGCCAACTTCTGGGGAATTCCCCAAATTTCGGGGAATCTCAAGTTGATTGGGGATTTATTGGAGATTAGCATTATCCGGCGAAAATGCGGAGGTTTTGAATATCGATAGTCCGGACCGGACACTTCTTTAAAAACTCAATTGTAACAATTTTTTTTAGATTACTTATGAATATTGAACAATTTTCCATATTTAAATAACATTTACACCACATTTAATTTTCGGCTTTATTTCTCATCTTCAATCTGTCATCAATAGTAAAATACTTTTGTGTATCATATAATGCTTTTACATTTATTTTATAAAATTTAGTGTCCCTAAAAATGAAAAAACAGAGAACCGCAGTGGTCTTTATAAAGATACTGTAGTATATATAATGGCAACAAAGAAAGAGATTAAAAAACTGGGCTGCAGTGTCAAGTTAACCCATCGTGCAAAATACTTGTAAAAAAATATGGAAAGTGTGAAAAAAAAAATTAAAAAAATATATAAAAGATAAACAATAAAAAGTATTTTTTTTTTGTTAATATAACACATTTTTTCATTTATCTTTTTTTTCTTTGACGCCCGTAAGAAGCTATATTCTTGTTTTTTTTTAGAGCATTTAAATAAATTGTTTTGTTTTTATTTTCGTATTCTTCTTAGCGAAGCATTTGATATCCATACCAAGGGGGTGCAAAAAAAATTCGCCATCGCAGTCTGCCATTTTTGGATTTAGAATGAAGTTTAGTTAAATTTACAGTCAGACGGACACTGGGACAGGTGAAACTAAATAAAAGTTTGTAATAATAAATTGCCATTTTGTGGCGCCCGCCATATTAGATTAAATATGGCAGCGTTTAGGTAAATGTGCATTGTCACGAGAACCATACTTCACGCTAGTCTAAATCTGTTGCATCATAAAAATAATAACTCTCATCATTTTTTTCTCCTAACGTGCCAAAAAAAGTATAACTTCAAAAATTTAAAGTAGTTGAAACTTGTTTCATTTCTTAAAATAATTTTGAGGAGACTTCAAATAAGTTTGTGGGGAGCTAGTATATGGATTTCCCCAAATTGGGGAAGTTGACACGGATTTTCGTAGAATTTGATAAGTTGGTATTGGCAGCGCATAAAATACGAGTAATCTCAATGAACTCCGGCGCCAAGTGTCCCACATCGCGTGGTCTTGCAACCTGAACGTCTAATATTTCATTTATTTATAAGTACACTTGTTTTTGACACAAACAACTCGGTGAGAGAAATGATTGAGGAAAATGCATCGCAATAAGAGACTGTCCTACTTCGTATTCAAATATGAAGCCAGTTATTTACTACCTGAAATATCTACTCGTACATTAAGACAGGAATTTTCGTATTTTTTAACCCCCGACGCAAAAAGAGGGGTGTTTTAAGTTTGACGTCGATGTCTATCTGTGTGTGTGTGTGTGTGTCTGTCTGTGGCATCGTAGCTCTCAAACGGATGGACCGATTTCGATGCGGTTTGTTTCATTTGAAAGCCAGTTACCTTGCTGTGGTTAGCTATGTTTGGTTAATATCGGTCTAGCAGTGTAAGAGTTTCAGCTCTTTTCCAAAATGATGCAAGGCCTTTTGACGTATGATTACTCTATTAAGAGCAACACGCGTGCCAGTGTAATCGTTAAATGACAAATAATTTGCGTTGTGGGTTTTAAAATTTTTTAATCTATTTAATAGTCTTATGTTTTTGTGTTTCAAATTCCATTGTTTAAGTAAATACTGTGCTCTAGTCATACTAAAAGCGTCATGAATTCTCTCTAACTGTAAAACAGTAAGCAATAAAATTCAACCAGGACAAGTTTAATATATTATAAGTAATATAAAATAAATTGTATATATAAGAATTTAGTACACGTCGAGTACCTACGAGAAGCCACTTCCTTACTATTTTCGCATCACTTCTACCGTATCAAAACAAAATCATAAAAATCTGCGAATCATTTTTAGTACATGCATTGAGCTATTTCTGTTAGAATAATATCGAAGTTTGAAATTGAAATAGTCTAATCTGTTCGAAGAGTACAAAGTTTTCCTGTTAATACTTTATTAGATTAATTTTTTTTTTTGATTTTGGAGTTTTCTTGTAATTTTTTACATTTTGTGCTTGAAGTGATATCAATGAAAAACTGCGGCTCCCGCAGAGTGGCAACTATAGAAAATGCTGATATATGTATATCATAATAAATAAATAATAAATAAATAAATATGTTGGGACATTAACACACAGCACCATCTAGTTCCATGGTAAGCTACGAGGCCTGTGTTATGGATACCAGATGGTTGTTAGACTACACATATATAACTTTAAATACATACATAATATAAATATAAACACCCATAACTAGCGTTCAAACATTCGTGCTCGTCACACAAATGAATGCCCCCAGCGGGACTCAAACCCGCGACCACTGGCACAGCATGTGGGGTCGCTACAAACTGAGCCAACCTGTTGTAAATGCAGCACTCTGCTCTTCACATAATATTATGCAAAATTTTAAGCGTAGTGTTGATCGCATCACATCGAGCGGCCGGCAACGAGAGAACTATTGCATTTTTTAATCAAATATATATAATATGTATATTAAATATATATAATATGTATATCTCCAATTAAATTACAAGTAAATATATATAATATGTATATATATAATATGTATATATACAATTTCTTACCTGTGTTCGAATACAGGAAACAATATAATAAAACATTAATATTTTTAACCAACTTTATATTGTAATTGGCAAGTGAAATATAAATAAAAGACCCGGAAATGGTACAATAAATGTGAAACTCAGCCTCCATTTTAGGAAACAAGTATAAATAGCAATTAAAAATATTTTTTAATTTTCGAATTGTATGTTTTTATGTTATTAAAATCGGCCATATTTGTATTAGCATCCAAAAAGGGTGTAGTTTGATTTGCTCTATATCTATATCTTTCTATAAACTAACCAGTTATTTAAAATTTTCGGCTAGAAATTTTTAACCGACTTCCCAAAAACAGGAGGAGGTTCTCAATTCGTTGGAATCATTTTTTCTTTTTTTTTATGTATGTTCACCGATTACTCGAAGACGCCTGAATTGATTTGGCACCGACTTCGAAAATATCTGATTAGGTATCTATTCTAAATGAAAACCTCCGTTTAGTTAATTTTTACATTTTAGTACCTGGAAGTCGGTTTTTTTTAAGTTTTTATACATTACCACAATTTATACAGCATGTGTCTTACAACCTACTACTACTTAATACTATGTCATATAGGGATAGCATCCCTGAACCATCCACATGGGGTAGCTAACAAATAGATATTATAAAATCAAAAACAAAAACGTTATACAAAACAATACCCTTGATGTATGTATATGTTGATTTCGACAATGGACATACAAGTTTATTCTATACTAGCATTGCCCGCGGCTCCGCCCACGTTCAGATGACCAAAAACTAAATTCTTAGGTTTTACATATTAGTATACTCTTACATTGCAGTTTTTGTATTTGTTCTCAGAAATGAGATATTTTCCCGTAAAAAGTGTCCTATATGTTGACCTGGATAACCAGCTATCACCATACCAAATGTTATCAAAATCTCTCCAGTGGTTTTTTCGTGATGCGGTAACAGGCAGACTGACAGACAGACAGACAGACAGAAATTCTAAAAACTATAGATTTGGCCTCCGTATCGATAATAATGTCTATTTCAATAAGATTTTCCAAAAAATATTTAATGTATAGATTCGACTTAGTTACAATTTTATTATACGAGTATGTATAGATATTTAATATTATTACAAAAACATTAACATTTATTTCAATTATAATCGAATAGATATCTAATAAGAGAGTAGTTGGTCTACAGATCTATTGCATTCACAGAACGGCCTTTCATCGCTTACGAGTGATGATAAATAATAAATTGATCTTTAAGCATAAGTCATAACTCTCCGGCCTACAGGGCTCTGTTTGTTTTAAGACTAGTTGCTCTGGTTTTATGGACTTGCGATGATAGTCCTATCACCGTTACACAAAGGTATCTTAAATTCAATTAAATACTCTATATATTCAAAACATCAAATCAATATTATATTGAACTAGCGACTCACTACGTTTTAACTATTTTTTTTATATATTGGGACATTAACACAAAGAACCATCTAGTTCCATGGTAAGCTACGAGGCCTGTGTTATGGTTACTAGATAGTTGATACACTACACATATATAACTTTAAATACATACATATTATAAATGTAAACACCCAGAAGTACGAACATTCGTGCTCATCACACAAATGAATGCCTCCAGCGGGGCTGGAACCCGCGACCGGTGGCACAGCAAGTAGAGTCACACATACAAACTGAGCCAAACGTGTCGTGTTTGAACTGTTAGTATAGAATAGATTTGTGTATATATATATAATACCATGACAATTAATGGCAAATCATTATAAAAAACCGGAACTGTTAAAATTTATTAAGTATAAAGTACAGTAAGTACATAGAGTCTACTGTGTGTTAAAGATTCGTATATAATTGGACTGCGTTTAGGTCGCTCTCCGCGTGCGGGTTCACGGCCGCGCTGCTGGCATTGTTAGCTTCCGTGCCACTAAGTGTAAAGTTATTAGTAGAGTTCAAGTAAAATAATATTCCATCTAAAATACTTGTTGTGCAAAAAAATTTCTGTCACTCTCTGATCTGTAAAAAACTACTAACTAAGCAAAATTTCCATCGATCTGTGCTGTTGCTGCATTGAAAAAAAAAATTTTCATTCTATAATGCTGATTATGGATGACACATAATATACATTACCATATCTTCCCCAATAACTGTAAAGAAACAAAACTGACATCGTAGTGAATTGGTCTACTGTTGATGGTACTTGAATGCTGAGTTTTATTTTTTCTAAAACTACGAGTATTAAGACATTGCATGGCCAATATAAACCATGCTTTTTCACAACATAATACCATCTATTTTTTTTTTATGTAAACATATTTTTGTATTGTAAACAAATAAGGTTGTATAGCTTAGCTTTAGACTGAACTTCACAATTTGTTATATAATATAATTATTTTAGAGCATTTGCAATGTAATTCATACAAAATTAATAATGTCTCAATAATTTTTTTTTTAATTGATTTTTTTTTAATTATTCAATTAATTATTCTTTGAAGTTTAATGCTTCCATATTATTTAATAGGTTTTATATATGTGTGTTTAATTTGCAAATTACGATTATTTATATGTAGTGATGTTATTGTAATTTTATTTATATTTTAATTTATCAAAATTTAAAATTGTCAATTGTTAAATTGTGTAATTAATTTAAAAATGTTTTAATGTAATTATCACTAGAGGATCCAAATAGATTAAAAAAAAATATCCCAATCGGCTTACACTGTCCAAAGTTATTTTATTATTTTACATGTCCTAAAAAAAGGTTTGCAAGGTATTAATCGAACTTGTTAATATACGTTTTAGGTTTCAATATTCATAGCGGATTGATTACAACCTGAACAAAACCACAGGTGAAAGGTGGACTTGGCAACAAGTGCTTACGCATACATAGTTCATACGTAATAATGAGAGGCACAAGTGTATCGTCGTCACAAGGTGATTCAGTGGCCAGTGACCTGCTCTCTACGCACTGCTGAAATTATTTAAAAAATGATTTTTATTTATAATAATTAATAACATTATATTTACTAACTAACTCGTCTTGACGGTACTAAGACACAAAAATTTATAATTATATTAACAACTAGCATAACCCGCAGCTCCGCCTGCGTTCAGATGACAAAAAACTAATTCTTAGGTTTTACATATTAGTATACTCTTACATTGTAGTTTTTGTATTTTTCCTCAAAAATGATATATTTTCCCGCGGTAAAAAGTATCCTATAAGTTGACCCGGATAACCAGCTATCATCATACCAAATTTTATCAAAATTCCTCCAGTGGTTTTCCTGTGATGCGGTAACAGACAGACAGACAGACAAAAAATCTAAAAACTATAGATTCGGCCTCTGTATCGATAATAATAACTATTTCAATAAGATTTTCCAAAAAATATTTATTGTACAGATTCGCCTTAGTCAGAATTTTATTATATGTATAGACTAGTGAACTAATGAAAGCGAAAGCTAGGGTATGTAACTATTAATCGTCAATTCCACTAAAAAATATTTCAATCACTAATTTTTATTTTAAATAAAACTATCTTTTCGGATTTTGTCGCGGATTTATTTGTATTTTTGTTTCCCGACGTTTCGAATGCTTTACAGCATCCATGGTCACGGGAGAGACTGAGGTGTTACATGTCTTAAAGATATAGTTGTTACAGACAGCCTACCCACAATTAACAAAATAAAAATTGCACCAATTACATTACAATATTTTAACTTTAAATATTTTTATAATTTTAATTATAATTGAATATGGAAAATTATTTATTTAATTTTTGCTATTATTTTTATAATTATTACAATTTTAAAAATATTAATTAGCAATCTATATTTAGTGTTGCCATTATTATATTTATAACCATAAGAAAAATATAAAATATAGTATTAATTATTTAAGCCACAATTGATCTATGTGTAATTTGAAAAAGTTAAGATTAATTAAAAAATAATAATTTTAATTTAAATTTGCTATTATTTAAAAACAAATTATTAACACGTTCGGGCCAGCAACGTCTCATGACGGCAAAATTGGAAATTAAATAATTGACACAACGTTTAGTCACGTCTACTTTAAACGTGCATTTATTCGCCCTACGTTTCATAACGTCAGGAGTCAATATGATATTCTACTAAAGAGGTATTTGCGCCGCATCGTTTGGAAGTTTCAAAAGTCTACTGCCGCAACGAATCAACTTTTAGTGGCATTTTGCTAACATCCATCACGCGCGCACATGCTCACATACGCATACCCACAACGTCCGTACACGTCGCGGGGAGTAGCGACGCAGCTAGCTTCTGTCGTTCTGCGCCGCATCAAGAGGAGCGCGTGCTGCGCGAACGTCGCTCAACCGTATTGAAGTGAACGATAAACCGTAAGATTTTTATAATATGTTTATTTTTAATAATAATTATAAATAAGTGTGTATATTTAAATATATATTACATTTATTTTTATATAATTATAATAATTAGTTGATATATTTTAATTTTGATATTGTTTTAGATGGATAAAAAGCGTGTCTACAATAAGGGGTTTCTGAAGGTATTTGAAGATTCTTCGTCTTGGGAAGTTACTCCTGATTCTTTCAGTGATGATGGAGAGTACGATACTGACAAGGATTACGATCCAGAATCCATAAATACCGATAGCGACGTAATTCATCCACAGCAAGGGTCCACAGTAATGGGGATAGAACTCCCCCTTGCGGACATCCTCTTGCTGTGGATATATAGATAGCTGTATCGTGGAGGGCTAGTTTTGCTTTTCTGCTAGTGAGCATAGATTTCACCTACTTTACCGTTGTTGGGTCGACATTTTTAGTTATCAACCCATTTACCAACAGCGAAGTAGAAGAGTTATCAAAAGCACCTTCGATATCTAGAAATGCACATAGTGCTATTTCCTTGTCTTCTAACGCCTTTTCCACTTGGTCTATAAGACTTGTAAGGGCAGTCTCGGTTGATTTGCCTTTACGATATGCATGTTGGTTAAAGTGGATTGGACTTTTAGTCAAGACTTCATCTCTTATATACCTATCCAGTACCTTCTCCATTGCTTTGAGTAAGAATGAAGAGAGGCTTATTGGTCTAAAAGACTTTGGCTGGCTATAGTCTTTTTTACCAGTTTTAGGTATAAATATGACCCTGACATGGGTCCATATATCTGGTACATATCCCCAGGCGAAGCTCGCTCTGAAGATTTATATATTCAGGTGGGAAAGGAGGATGTTCACCCCTTTGCTGCAGTAAGATTGGTGGTATCCCGTCTTCCCCTCTCGCCTTGTAGGGCTTAAAGGAGTCTACGGCCCACCGAACATGGTTGGGTCTTATGATCTTGGCAGCTTTGCACCAGTCCTCACTGCGAGGTCTATGATAGCCTGCCTGCTGATTATTAATATTATCCAAGAGACACCCAGGGAAGTGTGCCGTGGCCAGCAACTCGAGGGTCTCTTTCTCTGTAGTTGTGAAGGAGCCGTCTTCCTTCTTGAGAAGTCCGATAGGATTAGGTTTGGTTTTAGAGAGAAGTTTGTAGAGTCTTGCTACTTGTGGAAGACTTTTTGATTTCCTCACAGAGCTTCCTCCACGATTCTCTTTTAGCCCTCCTAATCTCTTTGTTGTAGTCTGTTAGAGCTTTCCTATAGATCTTCCAGATAGTTTACCGTTGCTTGTAGCTGAAGAGGTTTACCCAACAACACGCATCTTGTCACCAGCGCCACTGACTGCAGAAAAGTGCGATCAGCCGCACGCTCCCACTCATTTGCCATCACATGAAGAGATAGAAATGGAGAAGCACTCATCACCACCACCCTCATCAAGTCCACTAAGGGTGGAAAACAACCCGATGCCCGGAGCTTCTCACGATCACAATCGTAATCGAGAAGCACTGACAGATAAGCTACGACGACCAAAGCAACGGACACCTTCTCCAATTAAAAATTGGGAAGACTCTCTAGCAGATATAACAATGTTTTACTTTGAAAGTACTTTTACTGAGGTTACCAATTTGAACTTGGCCCAAATGCTTTAGTCGTAGACGTTTTCGATAAAATATTTCCACCACATATGTGGTATGGAAGGGCAACAAGAAACTCACGCAATTACCGTTACAAAGATACAGATTCCGAAGACATCAAAAAGTAAATGTCAACGTGATAGGACTTTGATAGTCGTTTTACATAAGCATAATTAACTTTCAGTAACGCAACGTCTATGAACGTCTACGTAACTAAACGTTGCTCTTAGGTTTCTATACCTTATATTGACTGTATGCGACGCAGCGTTTATTAATGTCAACGTGATTTGACGTTGTTTTCTAGCTTATGGTAAATACTCAAACTATATGTGACACAGCGTTATAAAACGTCGACGTCTCTCAACGTTTGTGTCGCATCAAAAATTAATCTTGCACACATGAAAAGCACAACGTTTATCAACGTAAATCCAATTTGTATGGGGAAACGGTGTGTCACAATGCGAGAATCTTCTTACGGCGGCGCTGGGCCGAACGTGTTAAGCAACACATTACTACATACATTTACAAATGAAAAAGTGAAAAAATATTATTAATCAGAAATGCTATCATTTTGATCTACACAGTAAGAACTTACTACATCTACCTGTCTGTTATGTTTAGATTTATTATTAGATTTTATTATATTAATAACAGGATCCCATGACGATGGCAGTACCCAGCCATCTTCCCTATTGAAATTATGATGTTTTTTAATTTCTATGGCTTCTCGAATCATTCTAGGGCGATATCGGTTTTCTTTCGCCAGGATTTGAGGCCTATCGAAGCGAATATAATGGCTTGGGCGGTCCTGACTGTGTTTGCAGACAGCAGATGTTGTATTGCGACGGTGCTTCACATCAGCTATGTGTTCTTTGACCCGGGTTCTAATGGATCTCTTTGTTTGTCCGATGTAAGAGAGCCCACAATCACAATCAAGCTTGTAAACTCCTGCATCTTGTAGAGGGATGTGGCACTTGACAGGTGGTAGAAACTGACTAATTTTCTTTGGCGGCTTGAAGTAAGTTTTAATTGAAGCTCGCTTTAGAATGTAGCCAATCTTGTCAGTGACGCCTCTCATGTAAGGTAGGACTGCAGGGACGCGCTCGACTGTGGCTGGTTTCACTCGGTATACCATCCCATACTGATAGGTACTTGAATGGTGAATCTCACCACCCCCCTTCACAGTTAGCTACCGTGGGAAAATCTTTGTTTCAGAGGGCACGCGGGATCTGTGACGAGCAACACCTGGCCGGAGAACTGCAACATGTCAAGCAAGTTCTGCGAGACAACAAGCTGCAAGTGCCGCGCCTACGTCACAGGGACCGAGTGAAACCAGCCACAGTCGAGCGCGTCCCTGCAGTCCTACCTTACATGAGAGGCGTCACTGACAAGATTGGCTACATTCTAAAGCGAGCTTCAATTAAAACTTACTTCAAGCCGCCAAAGAAAATTAGTCAGTTTCTACCACCTGTCAAGTGCCACATCCCTCTACAAGATGCAGGAGTTTACAAGCTTGATTGTGATTGTGGGCTCTCTTACATCGGACAAACAAAGAGATCCATTAGAACCCGGGTCAAAGAACACATAGCTGATGTGAAGCACCGTCGCAATACAACATCTGCTGTCTGCAAACACAGTCAGGACCGCCCAAGCCATTATATTCGCTTCGATAGGCCTCAAATCCTGGCGAAAGAAAACCGATATCGCCCTAGAATGATTCGAGAAGCCATAGAAATTAAAAAACATCATAATTTCAATAGGGAAGATGGCTGGGTACTGCCATCGTCATGGGATCCTGTTATTAATATAATAAAATCTAATAATAAATCTAAACATAACAGACAGGTAGATGTAGTAAGTTCTTACTGTGTAGATCAAAATGATAGCATTTCTGATTAATAATATTTTTTCACTTTTTCATTTGTAAATGTATGTAGTAATGTGTTGCTTAATAATTTGTTTTTAAATAATAGCAAATTTAAATTAAAATTATTATTTTTTAATTAATCTTAACTTTTTCAAATTACACATAGATCAATTGTGGCTTAAATAATTAATACTATATTTTATATTTTTCTTATGGTTATAAATATAATAATGGCAACACTAAATATAGATTGCTAATTAATATTTTTAAAATTGTAATAATTATAAAAATAATAGCAAAAATTAAATAAATAATTTTCCATATTCAATTATAATTAAAATTATAAAAATATTTAAAGTTAAAATATTGTAATGTAATTGGTGCAATTTTTATTTTGTTAATTGTGGGTAGGCTGTCTGTAACAACTATATCTTTAAGACATGTAACACCTCAGTCTCTCCCGTGACCATGGATGCTGTAAAGCATTCGAAACGTCGGGAAACAAAAATACAAATAAATCCGCGACAAAATCCGAAAAGATAGTTTTATTTAAAATGTCAAATATTCGCGTAAATCTAAGAAAGTATCACTAATTTTTATTTGGTTTAGGAGATAATCAAGATAAAACGATTTACTTACTGCGATAGACATATAAATAGTTATGAAATGAAATAAACTTTATTTAATAAGACTTATGATGTACTTTTGAATCGTCAATTTAATGAAAGCGTCAGTGTAGTCAGTCCGTGAGGAAGCTACCATCGGCTCGGAAAGCAGTTCTGCTGAGAAGAACCGGCGAGAAACTCAACAGTTGCTCTTTTAAATATCCAATTTACATTTAGTATTTTATTAACACAACATTATAGATAGCCCGCATATACAGGGTCATTTTTAATTTACTAAAAACCTTTTGGGAATATACTATTTACATCTCAACAACAACATCTGTAACAAGAAAAAATAATATTTCTTAATTATTTTTTTTCATACAAAAATAAAAAAAATTTTTTGCACCTTCTAAACTTTAAAGTTCTAGCATCTGACCAAGTTTAACTGAGTAAGCGCGGCTTCCTACACCCCTCCACCCCTCCCCCACCACCGGACACGCACTTTCTTTTGCTAATGCTGGACTATTAACGATGAGAAAGTGCAATAAAAATACTTTTATTTTTGTTAAATTTAAGATATATATTTTTTTTCTTACAGACGTTGTTCTTATGTGGTAAATAGTGTATTCCCAAAAGGTTTTCAGTAAATTAAAAATGACCCTGTATAATATTACTCAATTCCACACATTTTCATGAAAAAAATACATAGTATATACATATTATGTAGTTCAACTCTAACCCATAACCTCTAATCAATGTCGTCCGTTCATCCAGCTAATGTAACATATGCCCTAGAAACTTTTATCTCCGGCGACCGTCTTTAAGATCTTTAATGAAGCAGGCTGTGAGTGAGGTAAGTTGCGCAAAAAAGTATTAATTCAACTATTAGTACCTAATTTGGAAAATAAAACTTTTCGGATTATTTCGCGGATTTATTTTGATTTTTGGTTCCCGAAGTTTCGAATGCTTTACAGGAATCATGGTCACGGAAGAGACCAGGGATTTAGATGTCTCAAAGGCGATATTTACTTGTTAGGTATAGACAGTGCTTCCCACAATTTTACATAATGATTTCAAAAATTCAAAAATGGCACGAAGTACCTTACAATATTTGTTGATTTTAATTCTAAAATTTTTTTTTTAATAAGTATTATAATTAAATATAGCAATATTATTTGTTTAATTTTAGCTGTTATTATTATAAATATTAGAATATAAAAAAATACTATTTAGTGTTGCTATTATTATAATATGTATAACCATAAAGAAAATAAAAAAATTAAAAAAAAAATATTTATTTGTGCTATATTGTTGTTTTATATGTCAAATTTAAAATGTAAAATATTCGCGTAAATCTATAAATGTATTATTAGTAGGTATCTAATAGGCCAGTCCAGTAAGTGTTGTTAAATAAGTTAATACTGAATGAAAAGTGGATAGGTTAGGAAAAAAATGATAAAATATAATATAATAGTTAATAAAAATTGACAAATATTTATAATCATTGATTTATCGATAGTTCATCAACTATATATGGCGCGTTTTCGACCGGAGGCACCGGTTGACCTGAAGTGATGCTGTGACCGCGCGCTCTCCGCCTCTATCTCAAAACCGGTTCACCGTATAAAAAAAATTTTTAAACAAAATTTGTAGATAATTTTGTATTCTACAATATTGATAATAAATACAAATAGCAAAAAACCCATAGGAAACGAGATATTTACAAAAAAAGCACAAAAAACCGATTTTTGTGACCTTTGGCCTTGAAATTTAATAGTTGCGTACACCCTACCATATGTAAGTTTTGAGACAACTTTTAGGGTGTCAATATACAAGTATTTACAGACTTACAGCTGGGTATCTCGAATTCCGAGATTCTTACCTAATTTAAGCTTAAATAACTGGACTATAAGTTTTCTTAGATTTAGTCGATAAAATATTTATAAATTTTCATCCAATCCAATGGCAATTTCGATTGTAATTAGGGATTGAAATGTTTTTTTCCGGAATTGACGATTATTAGTAATATCATAATTAATATTAATATTTATGAATTTTCATCCATAAATATTTTATTAATATTAAAAAAAACTCCAAGCACGACATTATTTTCAACATTACCAAAAATATTTTTTAATAAATTTACCTACCTCAGTAAATAAATATTTAGAAATTTTAAGATGGTGAAGATAATGATGTAACGTGAGTGTTCCAAAGCATAGCTTTTCTAATATTTTACAACCTTGATATGAATTCCTTGTGGACGCCTTTGACTGATGTTCATTGACCTAAAATGTTACAAAAGCCGATTCTGTAACGCTTACATATGCGTGGTATTCATTGTGGATCTTATTGGTGTGTTAGTAGAATGAAGGTAGTAGATTCGATTTATATTCGAGGCAATTATACATTTATTATACTGTTCCTAAGTTTATTCAATGCATTCAAGGAACAAAATAAAAGTTTTCATTTGGTATTTATCTTGAAAAAATCCATAGAGCATAGTAGATGGCCCGGCACGAATTGTTACTAATATAAATGTTGCGGAAAATTGAGAATATTTTAAAGTCATCTCTAAAATCCTGTAGCTTAGCTCTATAGTGTTAATATGGTTTAGGTATACCATAAAGTACAAAATAATATAACCATTTCAGTAATTTTCAATAATATATAATAGTACAAATGTCAAAGGTCCTGACGAACTACGCACGACTCCCATGAAATGGCGAAACCGCTGCGAATAAACGAGAAAACTTTTACTATCTCCTATGAAGTTTACTTGAACGCTGAAACAAATGATGAGTCTCATATAACTATATAATATATAAAGAGATATATGTCGTGTTGTGTATTTGTTCATATGTCAAAATTTCTACAGTAATACATTTAATTTTATAGCTATAAGTTACTGATTATATTCGCACATGAGAATATTAGAACTGCGAGACGTGGGATTTGAACCCGCTTCACTTGGTTTCCTAAGCGAGCCCGCTACCACTGGGCTGACATTACTTCATAAAATATATTAGGTATATAAATAAAAGAAGGATATTAAGTTAATAGTGTTTGTTCCAGCAAGTGACATACTACGTGATTCGCATGGCGTTGCTCGTATCTTGGTTCTGGGCGGCGGCGTTGACGTGCGCGCCCGTGCTGGGCGTGGGCCTGTACTGGGACGAGGCGACCCGCTGCTGCACGCGCTACCGGAACGCCGTCTCCGGGCTCGACTTTGGATATGCCGTGTTTTATGTTATTTTTGGTAAGCTTTTCTTTGGTAATATCTATAAATTTTTATATCTGGTTTTGAAAATAATAGCTACTGATTTGAATTTATTTAATATGTTAATACAAATCACAATCGTAAATTTTTTACCCTCATATTTTTTTTCCAAACGTCCCAAAAGAAGTTTAAATTCAAAATATCATATTGAAATAGAAGTTATCCATAGAAATATGGAATAAAGTATTTGTATCGTAAGTTTAGGTGATTTTATTGATATCTTGAATATCGTGAACTCAGAGGGCATGACGTTTGTGCTTTACGAGAGGGTCGGCGCACTTGACTGAATTACGTACACTATGTAGTATGTATGTATTCAAGATAAGTGTTTAGGGCGTGGTTTGACGAAATTGACTAAATACGAATAACACTAGCGAAGGTATATTTTTCAACCGACTTCAAAAAGGAGGAGGTTCTCAATTCGACTGTATGTTTTTTTTATGTTTGTTACCTCAGAACTCCGTCTTTTATTAACCGATTTGAACAATTTTTGTGTTGTTTGAAAGTGTATAATCAAATATATTCGAAGTCGGTGTGCTTTGGCTAAGTAATTAAAGCCTACCTATTAAATACATACCTCATCAAATATTTTCGAAATCGGTGCCAGCCCATACAAAGCAAAGCACACCGACTTCGAAAATATTTGATTAGGTATGTATAGTAAATGAAAACTACCAATCAGTTATTTTTTACTTTTTAATGCTTTTGTTTGAAGTCGGTTTTTATTTTTTTGTTAAAAAGTTTTTATCCCATTAAAATATGAGGGTGTCAATAACCATAACGGTAAAACTTTCTTGACCTTGCATTCATTTCAACCAACGCACAAAACTTAGGCACGAGTAATAATAAACAATGTGAACGCACAAGATCTTTATACTGAAAATGAACCCTATAAAACTATTGGGCGACAGAAAGTCTGCAGTGTACGGGGCTTTTATAGTCACAGCTCTTAATATATATATTCAGTGCTGGATTTACATTAGGGGCACTCGGGGCTAGTGCCCAGGGCGGCAAATTTTTAGGGGCGGGAAAATTGGGAGGTTGGGAAAAAAAATTCTTCAAAAAAAAATCCTTTTTTTAATTTCCAAAAAATGAATAATTTAAAAAAATTACTAGTATATTTTTGGAAAAATTGAAATAATTTATAAATTATATTTATGCATTTTCAAAAAAAAAATTATAATTAAAAAAAAACTTTATCGAAACTTTATTATTTTTATGACAAAATTTCAATAATAGGGTGAAATTTTTTATTATGCCCAGGGGCGGCGCTAAAGTTGAATCCGGCCATGCATATATTTCAACTTAGTTATTTACAATTTAGTTTATTTACAATTTAGTTTGAAGTTTTAGTTAGTTTGTAGTTGATACAATTGAAAAGGCTTTTATTACAGGATCTTATCACTGCTGAAAATGGGTACAGTTCACAGTGCCTTTAAGACATTACACCAACCCGTGAGACACGAAATCTAATTTATGTTCAATGACTAATAGCGTGCAAACTGTAGATATCCGGTCGAGCTCACGTTCGTAGCTACGAGTTAAGCAGCTACATATATACTACGATATAAATATTCAAAAACTACATCCGCTTGTTTGTTTTCTTCTCTAACGCTATTTACACTCATATTGTTTGCATTCTATGCGCCTTGAATTGAACGGCTCTACAATGTAGCGACACACCATTGACGGCTTTACTATCATACCTATACTTACGACTCAACTAGCATTGCCCGCGGCTCCGCCCGCGTTCAGATGACCAAAAACCAAATTCTTAGGTTTTACATATTAGTATACTCTTACATTGCAGTTTTTGTATTTTTTCTCAGAAATGAGATATTTTCCCGGGGTAAAAAGTATCCTATTTGTTGACCCGGATAACCAGCTATCAACATATCAAATTTTATCAAAATCCCTCTAGTGGTTTTTCTGTGATGCGGTAACAGACAGACAGACAGACAAAATTTTTAAAAACCATAGATTCGGTCTCTGTACCTATAATAATATTTATTTCAATAAGATTTTCCAAAAAATGTCTAATGTACAGATTCGGCTTAGTTACAATTTTATTATATGTAGGTATAGATTAATTATAAACACAGTGCATGTAGTGTTTATTTGATTTAAATTTTTCATTACATTTTTAATGTTTTTTTAGTTTAACGGCGTTTGTAAGGCTACTTACTTGCCACCTAACTTAGAAGCATTTGTGGCGAAACACTTAAAAAGGTTTTATATGTCGTTCAGCTTCACTCGATTAAAAAGGAAGAAAAAGTTAGTTTTATGTTATGTAATTTTATACGTCAAAAAAGGCAGTGGTAGCTCAGTGGTAACGCGCTCGTTTAGGAAATCTCGCACCTCTGATATTTTCATGTGCGAATCATTTCCAACATGATTACCACTTGGCTTACGGTGAAGGAAAACATCATAAGAAAACCTGCATGTCTGAGAGAACCTAGTAAGTTTTCGTAAGACATAATATGACGCACTTGGCCAGCGTGATGCACTATGGCCTGATCTAATAAAAGGGTGACCCGTGCCCAGCAGTGGGACGTTAAAAAGAACTGAATACGATATAAAACAATACTTTCTATAGGGACGATGCTCTGCGCGATCCTGGTGTACTGCAACCTGGCGGTGATCCGGGCGCTGTATGCTATCACGGCGCCGCGTGGTAGTGGGCCGCCCGTGGTCCGCCGTGTGTCCAAGAGCAGCTGCCGGCAGCGCGGCAAAGCGGCGCACGCGCACCACAACGCCGCCACCGCCGAGGAGGTCGCCTTTAGCAGGCTGATGGCTACTCTCTCCGTGCTCTTCATGATCTGCTGGCTGCCGCAGATGGTGAGTACTTTAATTGTGGCTAGTTAGGTTCATTTTTATTATAGTTTAAATCGGGCTACAATTATAAATTTGAAAGTTTGTTTATGTGTAGGTATATGTGTTTGTTACTTTTTGGCACTAAAATAGCCAAATGGATTTGGATGAAATTTAGTACACCTGGTGTTACCTGTTTAATACCACACACGACCTGGAGTAACACATAGGCTACTGTTGAACAAGCTAGGGACGTATCTAAGCGAAGTTGCCAGTACTTTGTTATAACAAAGCTTTTATAGAACTTTGCAATTTTTTTTTTCCTATTAAGTATACTTCTCTTTTTATGACAAGTGTGTCGTGTTAAACTTTTATCAATATAAAAATCATGAAAGAAACATAGACTAAGATTTAGATAATCAAGCAAAAACTTACACAACTACTCAATATAAAATATATCGGCGATTACTTCATAATTATAAACTTTTGTGTAAAAGTAATTTTGTATGAATGTCCGGAGTGACCACACAGCATTACGTTGCAAAAGCAAATGAAAAAGGGTTTATTCAAAAATACGTTGGTAAATTTATAAAACCCTATGACCACACCCCTCGTTTCTTACGTCATTTTCCATAAGCACGTTTTGAGGGTTAGTACAAAAATATATGATTTCCCGGATAAAAACTATCGTATGTCCTTCCCAAGATCTAACTAATTAATCAAAGAATAAACCATATAATTTTTTTTAATTAATTATGTTCGGTACTTTCCAATTTGTTCTTTTTAATTAGATTATTAGAATAAAAATGAAAATACCCAAACTTTTATTTGTTCCTAATACAAACATAGTATGTAAATATGATAAAACAATTCTTACTGATAGTAATTTACATGTGGAGAAATTCAGTAAGAAATCAGAGTGTATGAACAATAAAGCTTCATAAAGCTTATAGATAAAGATAATAAATAAATATGTTGGGGCATTAACACACAGCACCATCTAGTTCCATGGTAAACACAAACCTTGTGTTATAGATACCAGATGGTTAATACTCTACATAAATATAACTTTAAATACATAAACATTGTAAATATAAACAACCGTGACTGGAGCACAAACATACATGCTGATCACACAAATGAATGCCCCCAGCGGGACTTGAACCCGCGACCGCTAGCACAACAAGTAGGGTCACTACAAACTGAGCCAAACGTGTCGTCAATAATGTATTGTGATTTCTGATGAGTGTCATCTCCACAATGACCGCCACACTGAGAGATTCCTCACAAATTAAGCTCCCAGAGCACGCGCGAGTAGATCAGTATCGACAGTAATGGCTGGCACATTGATATGCCGCGGCGGTCGCGCTGGTGTCAGATGCTAAAGTAACTCCATGTTTGACAACCTTGAAACTTGACAATAAAAGGGTGTGCCGATATGATGCAGTAATAATCTATTATATCTTTAATCGTCTAATAGGTGATGGACTATACGAATCCTTTTTTTTTTTGTAAAATTATATATTTACTAGCCATTCATTCTTGCTATGCTCGGGTGTATCCCTTGGTGCCTAGCAGTAGTATCTGTTACTTCAGGTGTCAATCTAACTGTAAATTATATCGAAATACCTTCAAACATTTCAGTATGAAGGAGAGAACAAACATACACACACAGGTATACATATAAATTTCCTCATCAATAATACAGCCCGAATTCCGTTTACTAACGTGCAACAACATCTAACTGTACTATATAAAATACTAGCGACTCACTCTCGCTTCGCTCAGGTTCGTCCCTAGGCGATTAGAATGGAATAGATTTTTGTTTTCAATTTTTTTCGTGAAGTTTTCCGATGTTCTAATAGTTATTCTGCTATTCCGGGTCAAGACAAATCCAACAAACTAAGATCATAAAAATCAGTACAGCCGTTTTCGACTTATAAGTGTTGTAACAAACCCGACTTTGTTTTATATATATATATATATATATATATATATATATATATATTATTGTTAAATATTTAATTTTAAATGTTGTTAGGTATAATACATATTAAACTATGGACCTGTGTCTGAATGAAAATTAAATAAATAAAAAAAAATAAAAATAAAATAAATAAATATATATATATATATATTTAAAATAAATATATATATATATATAAATTGCCACAAATTAGCAAAAAAGATTGAGGAGGAAGATAACAATATAATTAAAGAAATATTTGATGGGAAAATATAAAAATTATGCATAAACTTTGTTGTTAAAAATGCCAGTCATTATAATATTATAATTAATGGACTAAAAGAATGTTTTATTCATTCCTCTTCGTTATTATTTTAAAAAAGGCAATCGTACTAATTTAGCAAGGAAGTTTTATATTTTTGGGCAAGAATTTTAACGCCTCGAGGAATGCGGCACCGCGCGCCGAGCATCTGTATTCCGCTCAGGATTGATGGCGAAGATATCACGGACTATTTTTATTTTTCAATCACCATCAGTGTACAGACGGACGAATTTTTCATGTTAAAAGAAATATTTAAAATTAAAAAGTCCATGGACGAATTGTGTTTAATTCGTTCATGAAAAAGTCACTTTATGATGCAATCGCAATTGTATTTTAGTAAACAAACATCTTATTTTTAATATAGTCGTCAAGAGTCAATATTAAAAAATGCTACTCTTATGCCTTATATGATTTCACCAACGTCACCTAAGTTTAAGGGATCCCCTAAGCACGGTTAGGGGGCTGTTAGGGGACAGTTTCTGTTTCACCGACAGTTAGGGGTCACCTAAATATTAAAAGGCCCCCTAAATTTAGGTGCTTGAAAGGCTTAAAGACGATTGTAAAACGAAATTTAATTTAGGGCTTAGTTTAGGGGACTTTTAAGCTAGGGATCCCATACGTAGGTGGTAGCTTATGGGTTGTTGGTGAAATCGGGCATTAATCTCCCAGCTGAAGCACTAAACCATCTCGATAAAACTTACCAGAGTGTTCACTAACATTCTTTGCTTTGTTTAAAATTTTCATGGAAACTTTCAGTTAATTTCTAGTTTAATAGATATGCGAACAGTTCAGAAAACTAATAAATATGCAAACAACACCTTTATTAAATACTAGCAAGTATCGACTCACCCTCGCTCCGCTCGGATTCGTCCCTGCTTACATTTTAACGTTTAGTATAGACTTGTCAGAGCTTAGATATTTTCCTGCAGCAAAAAGTATTCTATACGTTGACCCGGATAACCAGCTATCATCATACCAAATTTTATCAAAATCCCTCCAGTGGATTTTCCGTGATGCGGTCACAGACAGACTAACAGAAAGACAGACAGACAAACATTCTAAAAACTGTATATTCGGTCTCCGTATCGATAATAACGTCTATTTCAATAAGATTTCCCAAAAAATATTTAATGCACAAATTCGGCTTAGTTACGATTTTATTATATGTAGGTATAGATTTCGATTCCATTTCAGATTCCCTTTAATAAAACAATTTAATCACATTATTTTACTAAAACGTATCGTAAAGCTCTTAAATAATACATTTTCATTAGTGATAGGGGCTACAAAAATACGAAAACAACGTGAGGCGACATAAAATTAAGTCGTATGTATATGTAAGTTTGAACGCACCATAACAATTGTACTGATGCCACTCATTAGTATGCACAAACCGTTTTGATAGCAGCGAAAATATTTCATTGTTTCGATAAATGGTATTCGCATAATGTATACGATTATTCGCGAATTGTTCTCCGATGACAGTTCTGGCGATTAAACTTATCTATTAGATGGCCTTACGCGGCGTGACGGCGGCGGTGCCCAGTTTAACGACGTCTTGTAGAATTACTCGTAAATCACTATTTCTAATCGAAACAATAGTGCTATATATCCACTGATCGTTTTGACTAAATGCTTGTCATGACACAGTATGTGAAATTAAATAGGGGATTTGATTATAATATTATTAGAGAAAAAAAAACAGAGCCGAAATCTATACATATAATAAAATTCTAACTGAGTCAAATCTGTACATTAAATATTTTTTGGAAAATCTTATTGAAATAGACATTATTATCGATACAGAGGCCGATTCTATAGTTTTTAGAATTTTTGTCTGTCTGTCTGTTACCGCATCACAGAAAAACTACTGGAGGGATTTTGATGAAATTTAGTATGGTCATCGCTGGTTATCCGGGTCAACATATAGGATACTTTTTACCGCGAGAAAATATCTCATTTCTGAGAAAAAATACAAAAACTGTAATGTAAGAGTGTACTAATATGTAAAATCTAAGAATTTGGTTTTTGGTCATCTGAACGCGGGCGGAGCCGCGGGCAATGCTAGTCATAAATATAAAACTTATTTTTTACCCGCGATGGCCACGGAGACGGTACATGCGTTGGGGGTAAGAGGTGTTTGTGTGTGTCTGCCAATATTTTTCTCGGAAACGGCTAGGCTGAGCATGGTTTAGCTAAGTCTATAATGTAACAGACCGCAGAGGCCGCTAAAGTATATATATGTTTCTCCAAAACGGCTATTTTATTTAAATAAATATATCGCATTTACTATTAAAATTTAAAAAAACCCACAACATTAAAGCGTAATCTATACATATAATAAAATTTTAACTAAGCCGAATCTGTACAGATTTAATGTCGTGGGTTTTTGAATTTTTTATTTGAAGTTCTTTTCATGTCCCAATTTTCTGCCGTGTGTTTTTTAAATTTTATTTTATCTTAATCGTTGTTACCGCATTTACTCGTATATTTATTGTTAGAATACATTATTTTTAGGATTTTTTTGTGTTGAATAGACAATAGACCCTGTACCTTTAGTCTAACAGTTCCATCGAGTTGTTGGCTGAAATATGTGTTTAAAATGGGCAGTATTTTTAACCGCTCAAATTATAAAAATGCGATATTTATACACGATTATAAGAACCACCCAGCGCATCGCAAATAAAAAATCATATTGTGGATTTTTCACATGGTAGGTGCCCTCTAACATCTACTTTGGTACTGTTGAAACAGTATATAAATGGAAAATATATATTTTTTAAATATATTTTTATTTATACACTAATAATTGTCGTTAAATAGCTTCTAAAGTAGTTACCTTCCAGTTCCGACTCCAGATTTATTGATGTTCCGTGAACTCCGTGATGTCTTAACATTATTATAGTGTAATACTGTACTGTACTTACGTTTTAACGTTTAGTATAGATTTCTCAGAAAAGAGATATTTTCCCGCAGTAAAAAGTTTCCTATATGTTGACCCGGATAACCAGCTATCGTCATATTAAATTTCATCAAAATCTGTCCTGTAGTTTTCTCGTGATGCGGTCACGGACAGACAGAAAGACAAAAAATCAAAAAAATATAGATTGGCCGAATCTGTATCGATAATAATGTCAATTTCAATAAGATTTTCTAAAAAATATTTAATGTACAGATTCGGTTTAGTTACAATTTTATTATATGTATAAATTTGAAGTTGAAGTTTCAAATGCGTTTTAATTTAAAAAGATAAATATAAGTTTTAAAGAATAGCTACATACAAAACAGGGTACTGTCATATCATATTAGTAATAGAAGAAATCATCGTCTCTACCTCTGTCAAATTATATTATCGTTGGGCGTGGGCGATGCGGCATTTACAATAGAAGCCTGAAGGGTTTGGTTTTATCCTTTTCTATTTTTATCCTCCGGACACGACAGGATTCGATTAATTTTATAGTTATTGATTTGGCGCCAGCAACCTTCGTCAAAAACCCATTAAGTGATTAAATATATGTCGATATAACTACGTTGTAATTTTTTTATTGTCCGTTTCATTTATATTGTTATACTTATGTATAGTTCTTTATTTTAGATTAAAAAAAACTGCACATAGCGAACTGTACCGTACACATACGACCTGTATGTCGGACTCAGGGGCTAGAAAAGCCAGTACTACCCACTAAAACTCAACAGAACCCTTGCCTTAATGGGGCTTCGCAGGATCGCTTACGCACTCAACCACGACGCCCCGACGGCGGCCTGCCAAAGCAGACCACACAACCAAGGAGTTAATTCTTCGGTTCACTTAGCTGTTAGAGAAGTGCCAGGAGCAATCCGCATGGTATACCACCCACCTAAGTGGGCAACCTCCTAATGTATCTCTTGGCTTCACGTCCGGCTGGATTGCCGGACGCTAATGAGCCCCTACCACGACAATGTGAACGCACATCGAGTGGGAACTAAAAATTAAACTACTAACTAACGTAATTACAAAAGACACAATTTATTTATTTTAAAAAATTATCCCATATATTGCTACATAAAACAGCTGTTCGGACTTTGAGTATATCATCGTAGCTCGTGGGTTACATGATCATGTAATATTATATGGTAATATTATGTCTTTCGTACAAAACAATCACTGTTAATGAAGAAACAGTGACAGACATAAAATAAATACATCTTTTCATGTATATATATATAACGATATATATATATATATATATATATATATATATATATATATATATATATATATATATAACGATTAACGACACGTTTGGCTCAGTTTGTAGTGACCCTACTTGCTATGCCAGCGGTCGCGGATTCGAGTCCCGCTGGGGGCATCCATTTGTGTGATAAGCACGAATGTTTGTACTCCATCATCATGGGTGTTTATATTTATAATATGTATGTATATAAAGTTATATATGTGTAGTGTATCAACTATCTGGTATCCATAACACAGACCTCGTAGCTTACCATGGAACTAGATGGTGATGTGTGTTAATGTCCCAACATATTTATTATATTTATTTATTTGTATAATATTATTCTATAGTCGATATTGTGCTTGATACTTAAATAGTTATAAAACAAAGTATATAATGCGCCAGCTTTTCTATGCAGAACTGCCTTCCAACTTCCAAGTTCCAATCGGTCACCGGTAGCTTCGTCATAGATTTATATATTAACATTTTATTAAATGTTGATAGAAATGTATGACTCACAAGCGCTTGTTACAGTCTATTTATATATAGTATAATTTGATTTATTTTCATTTAAATACATTAATTTTGAATTTTTCGCTTGATAAAATTATATTTTAAACTAGCATTGCCCGCGGCTCCGCCCGCGTTCAGATGACCAAAAACCAAATTCTTAGGTTTTACATATTAGTATACTCTTACATTGCAGTTTATGTATTTCTTCACAGAAATGAGATATTTTCCCGCGGTAAAAAGTATCCTATATGTTGACCCGGATAACTAGCTACCATCATACCAAATTTCATCAAAATCCCTCCAGTGGTTTCCGTGATGCGGTAACAGACAGACAGACAGACAAAAATTCTAAAAACTATAGATTCGGCATCTGTATCGAAAATAATGTTTATTTCAATAAGATTTTCCAAAAAATGTTTAATGTACAGATTCGGCTTAGTTACAATTTTATTATATATTATCTATACTTAATAGATAATAGATATTATATAGGTACTTTTGCGGTGATATTTACTATACATTATTTTTATGAACGGAACGACGAAGAAAGTGTGAAAACGAAATGATAACTTATTGATATTATGTAGATTGTAAGGACAATGAAAGTCAGATCATGACATCTAAATATATCGAATATACACCGATGCATGTTAATGTCCCACGATAGACACGCGCGATTCGATACGAGTGCCGCGGCAGGAAGCGCAGGCTTTCCGCATTAGAATTAGGCGTACTTGTACGACACGTTTGGCTCAGTTTGTAGTGACCCTACTTTCTGTGCCAGCGGTCGCGGGTTCGAGCCCGCTAGGGACATTAATTTGTGTGATGACGAAGGCTTATACTCCAGTCATGGGTGTTTATATTTATATTTATAATATGTATGTATTTAAAGTTATATATGTGTAGTGTATTAACTATCTGGTATCCATAACAAAAGCATCGTAGCTCACCATGGTACTAGATGGTGCTGTGTGTTAATGTCCCAACGTATAAAAAAATTAAAAAAATAACTTGTAAAACAATTTGTTCATCTATCTACAAAACGAAATATACTGTAGAAAATAAAGAGAGTTTTTTGTTATTTTTACTCAAAGGGAACGCTTCGTTACGTTTATTATCTGTTGAAAAATTGATGTGTGAAAAGCATTTTAACTTTTATTATACCTAATCGGAATTATATATTAGCATATTTGATTATAAGTAAGCATAACATACGCACAAGCGATAGCGTAGCGTAGGGAGGCAGGGGGAGCGGCCCGCCCCGGACAAAATTTCACAATAAATCCCGAAAAATTTTACAATAAATATTGTGTATTGTATTCAGCCCTTTTTAACCTCCCACTGCTGGGCACGGGCCTCCCTTCAACACGAAGGGGATCAAGCCATAGTTCACCACGCTGGCCAAGTGTGGGTTGGCGGACTTCACATGTCTTTCGATAACTTGTTAGGTTCTCTCAGACATGCAGGTTTCCTCACGATGTTTTTCCTTCACCGTAAGGCAAGTGGTAATCACGTTAGAAATGATTCGCACATGAAAATATCAGAGGTGCGAGACCCGGGATTTGAACCCGCTTCACTTGGTTTCCCAAGCAAGCGCGTTACCACTGGGCTACCACTGCCTTAAACTTACTGCAAATATTGTGTACCAACATGAAATGGAGAAAATTAATAATTTGTCAAAAAAATTACTACTAGCACGTACTCGTATATTGTATATATTGTGTATCTCGTTTCTCTGCAGCGTGATTGCCATCTTTAGCCATTGTAGTCTATTATAGGCCCATTTTAAGGGTCCGATTCTTCGTTCTTCCAACTTCTAACCGGAAATGGTTCTGTTATATTGTTTTTAATATAATTGCCCAAAGAAGAGGGCGGCGAATTTGACTTCTGCCCCGGGCGGCATAAATGTAGCCTACGCTACTGCGTAGTACTGCTGCACAAGGTAGTGTTTTTCTTTTAAACTAACATAAATAGTATATTATATTACAAAACACTAAAAGAGATCCTTTCAAACCTAAGAAGAGTTAAATCTATAGATATAATAAAATTCTAACTGAGTCGAATCTGTACATAAAATATGTTTTTTTAAATCTTATTGATATAGTCATTATTATCGATACAGAGACCGAATTTATGGTATTTAGAATTTTTGTCTGTGTGTCTGTTACCGCATCACAGAAAAACCACTAGAGGGATTTTGATGAAATTTAGTATGGTGATAGCTGGTTATCCGGGTCAACATATAGGATACTTTTTACCGCGGGAAAATATCTCATTTCTGAGAAAAAATACAAAAACTGCTATGTAAGAGTATACTAATATGTATGTAAAATCTAAGAATTTGGTTTTTGGTCATCTGAACGCGGGCGGAGCCGCGGTCAATGCTAGTCTCATATAAAATTATTCAGACTTTATTATATTATTTAGAAAGCACCCGAGCAAAGCCCGGGTAAGTCACTAGTGTTATAATAAATATTTACACAAAAATTATCTTCTTAGAAACATATTGGGATTTACATAAATTAATATATTAATATAAGAAGTTAATAACATTAGAGGGGTCGATTCCAAGGAATAGAACACGCGCCGCGGGCGGGCGGCGAGGGCGGGCGGCGGCTGCCAATTAAACTCCATCAGATAAATGACAAGCCAATTACTATGTGTGTCACCTCCGAGCGAAATATACTGTCACTAGCTTTTGTCTAGACTTACGTATACTTGGGAGAGTCGTTCACTGTATTTACTAAATTAAGGCTACTTACTACAAATTACTTTAGTTGGACTTTTTTCCTATTAATTATATTAGATACCTTATATAGGTACCTAATATAATTAATAGGAAAAATCTAATTAAATTTCATACGAGATCGAAGCAGAAAAACTTTAAAATGAATGAATATTTGACAAAAGGCCACGAGTATTTTATTTTCCGCCCGCGTTCAGATGATCAAAAACCAAATTCTTAGGTTTTACATATTAGTATACACTTACATTGCAATTTTTGTATTTTTTCTCAGAAACGAGATATTTTCCCGCAGTAAAAAGTAGCCTATATGTTGACCCGGATAACCACCTATCATCATACCAAATTTCATCAAAATTGGTCCAGTGGTTTTCTTGTGATGCGGTAACAGACAGACAGACAGGCAGACAGACATAAATTCTAAAAACTATAGATTTGGCCTCTGTATCGATAATAATGTCGATTTCAATAAGATTTTCCAAAAAATATTTAATGTACAGATTCGACTTAGTTTGAATTTTATTATATGTATAGATTATAGCGACTCACCCTCGCTTCGCTCGGGTTCATTCATCCCTAATTACGTTTTAACGTTTAGTATAGATTTCTCAAAGGTGAAATATTTTCCCGCAGTAAAAAGTATCCTATAAGTTTTATTTATTTATTTATTCGTAAAAAGCACACTTACAACATACATATGAAACATTTTCAATTTAATTAATGTAATAATAATATACCTTATATGCATGTCAATTATAAGTGTACATAGCATTTAAATATTCAAGAATTAAAAGTACAAAAATATAAAAATAATTATTATTATTATTATTATTAAAGATAAATGTCATATTACAAAAGAAATTTATAATAATACGTAATAATAAGAAGTAAAATTAAAAATCATCATTATAAACAAAAAAAAAGTAAAGCTATCACCATACCAAATTTCATCAAAAAATGTCCAGTAGTTTCCTCGTGATACGTGATGCGGTAACAGACAGACAGACAAAAAATCTAAAAACTAGATTCGGCCTCTGTATCGATAATAATGTCTGTTTCAATTAGATTTTTCAAAAAATATCTAATGTACAGATTCAACTTAGTTATAATTTTATTATATGTATAGATGCACATATATTTTGTACCTTTACTATGAAAAACAAACAAAAAAAGCACTCCTGCACACAACCCTTCAACTTCTTACACCGCGAAATCATTCGACAGATTTTGTGATGTAATGATGTTCTCCTAGCCGACTCCGGCTACGGCGGCCATTCTCATTGAGATTAGCCAACTGCGCAGGAGATATTATAGTGCTCAAGTGTACGCGCAGACACAACGTGCTGTTATGGGTCCCTGGATAAGACCCTTTTTAAAAAAAGATTTATTTATCACTGAAAACACTTTAATAACTTTATTAATTATTTATACAATATATATGGGATATGAAGAGCTAGTGCTCTCGACCGACGATACTCTCGAACTGACTTAATACAAATTAAAGGACATATATATAGAGTACAAAATGATGATAGCTAGTAGGGCTATAACATAAATAAGCAATAACCCATACAGCGAAGGGGTATAACACCTCCCCCGTTAAAATAAACTTCGGACTTCCTTTTTAAACCGAAGTTTATGAAAATTAAATGTTACATCTGATTGATGGATAAGAGGGTTGATCCTCTACCTGTAAGTTACTATTATCAGAAATATTCTCGTCTTTTAAATCTATGTTAAGGCCCAATGATTTATTACATTTTTTATAATAGTATATAATCTTAATACTAATAAAATAAACTAAGACAAAAATAATAATAACCAATATCATTATGGTTAACATAGAATAATGTGTCCCATACTTAATTATATGAGGAATATCTGTATCTATTTCAGTTTCTAATAATTTCCTTTTCAATGATTCTTTTTGAACTGTTAAACTATCTAAATCTATTTTTTCTAAATTAATAGGAGACACACTGTCCATAACCTTATCTAACTTAAATTTATTACAACAAGTGTCATTAATAATATTATAATCAAAGGTAATTATTTCCGAATGTATATTTTTATTAATTTTTCCCATCAGTACTGTGTTTTTATTATAGGCAACGCAGGATTGGGGTAGGCTCAAAATACCTGTTCCCAATAATATA
Source organism: Brenthis daphne (assembly GCA_947093115.1). NCBI lineage: Eukaryota > Metazoa > Arthropoda > Insecta > Lepidoptera > Nymphalidae > Brenthis > Brenthis daphne. The sequence continues at coordinate 1,919,150 of OX352473.1, forward strand.
TTTTCACGATGTATTTTCAATTTTTGACATTCTATTACTATTTTACTACTTTCAGATTGAATAAATATCCATTTGTTATTATTTAAGTTTTTCCAAATATCAACTTTACCATATATAAATTTTGTTTCACACTGGTCGGGAAGTTTATTAATAACCTTTGATAATAATTCACTTTCACAAGTAATCTTAGCATCAGTTGCATATACATTAGGAACATCACATATAAAATGCTCATGACTTATAATTAAACAATTATTCAAACTGTCCAGATCAAAATAATGATTTTTATCAATCGTTATTGCGATATATTTAGCACTAGGGATTATCAGACTGAAGGACTCAGGATTTTTAATATTATGTGGTGTAGGTAAAGGTATATTATGATATAATTTATATAATTTATTAGACACTAGCGGTATTTGCAATACAAATACTAGTCGGGGTTTCATAAAATAAGATGATACTTTGGAAATATTCGTAATAATATGCATCATATTAATTTCAAGAGGGACTGGTAGTTCAAGTCCTTGTGGTAAATATCGAAAAGAGTCTACTAGCTCCTTATGAAGCTGTGTCGGTGTCATTATTGCCGGGTGCAGTTTATTCAGACTGCTGAAACTTATGGCCTTTATAATATCCTCTAATTGAAACGATAAGGTAAGAAGGGACATTTCAAGGTTGCTAAATAACTCGTTTATACTTAACTGTAACTGAATTTTGTCGGTAGCAATAGATATATTTTCTACTACTGAAGAAAATTTATTAATTGCTTCATTTAAGTGACATTCATTCAATTGAACTTTTAAAATTGTTTCATTAAAACGTGTAATTATAGAATTAGTTACTAAGATATTTTCCTTAATTAATGATGACATTTTCTCCTGGTTTTTTAGTATAGACTCTATTGCATTATTGAAAACTAGACCATCGTCCTCGTCTAGAGTTCCGAAAATATGCTTCATTACTGAACCAATGCCAGCAAACCAGGCACTACGTTTATTTTTTGTGTCTAATAGATGAGAAACAGCAGAAAATTGTTTTAAAATTTCATTGTAACGAAATGTTAATGGTTCAAATATATTATAACATTCTACGCTATCTGGAATTTGGTTACAGTTGTTTCTAGCTGTATCGATTACTGAATTTATGTTGTCAATATGTGGTTTTATAAAAGATGTATCTATCGGAATTAGAACATTTAATTGTCCTTCAATTATTTTTACATTTCCTAAGTAATCAAAATAAATGCCGGAGCTTGCGGAAATTCGTTGGATGAATTCCTGATCCAGTTGGGCGGATACACTGAAAATATTATAACGTGTTAATTATTTTCTATTTACGTAATTAATCCGATGCTAAAATTATTTAACCCTTAAGTTGAATATAATAAAAATAAAATAAAAATATAAAAGTAAATGTAAATTAACTGCAAAAACTTATATCTAATTAATTTGAAATTTCATAAACTATTATATTAATAATTATATCAGTTTATATTATTACTAGATATATCAGCTAGTTTTACTTGGTCATAATGGTGAGTAACATGTCGTCTATTGATTAATAGTGATAACGTATTGTTACCAAGAATTTTCACGATTTTATAAGGTCCTTTCCATAAAGGAGATAAGGCCTTCCGCATTCTTAAATGGTTTTTCAGGTAAACATAATCACCTACTTTATATTGCTGTGGTTTACTATGAGAGTCATAATAGTTTTTTGAATTGTTTTTAGAATTTCGTATGTTTTGAATTGCCTTTTCTCTTGAATATTTAAAACGGTTTTGTAGCATCTTCACATATTCTGGATAGGTTGCTCCAGGTGATTCTTCGAAAATAGAATTTGGAATAAAGGGCTTGTGAGCAAACATTAGCTCATAGGGTGTAAAATGAGTAGTGCAATGCACACTGGTATTATAAGCTAACATTGCAGTATAGACGTAACGAGGCCAATCCGTTTGTCCTTCGTTAACATATGATTTCAGATATTCCTTCAGGGTGGAGTGACTTCTTTCCAGTGCTCCTTGCGTTTGTGGGTGGTAAGGCGAAGACCATAACTGTTTAATTTTTAAAAATTTGCAAGTTGTTTTAAAAAGTTCCGATGTAAAATTTGTTCCTTGATCGGTAAGGATCATTTTGGGAATTCCGAAAATAGCAATAAAATGAAGAAGACATTCGCTTGTCTCTTCTGCAGTTGTACTACGAATTGGGTAAGCTACAGAAAATTTAGTAAGATCATCTTGAAGTGTGAGTATGTATTTTAATTTAGCTGTCCCAGATTCTGGAAGTGGTCCTACTATATCTAAGCTAAGACGTTGCCAGGGAGCAGTAGAAGTACTGGTTATTTGCATAGGTGCTCTGTTTATTTTCCTTAAGGCTTTATTTTCTTGACATGATTTACAGGCTTTAACATATGTCTCTATATCTTTTCGCATTCCTTTCCAATAATACATGTCTTTTATTCTGTTATACATGCGGACAGAACCAAGATGTCCTGCAATGGGTATATCGTGATTATCACGTAATATCTTTTTTAATTCAGTAGGTGAAGGATAAACTATGTTATTATGATATATATTTATTTTTATATTAGTATTATGGAAAAGATACATCAGCATATTATATATCTTAGTAAATGAATGTTTTTCAAAAGGATTTTTAAAATCTGAAATTGCTATTTCATTTATATTTTCAAATATTAATAACCTATTTCTAGCGTTTTCTAGAGTTTTAAATATTTCAGCATAACGTGACTCATCAAAATGATGTACTCTAGTGAAAAGAAGAAGATAAGTTTTATTGGTTGATTCTATTATTTGGAAAGAATGTAGCTGTCTCTCTGCTTCTACAATCTCTTTTGAATTTTCATGGTTACCTAAAATCTCTTCTATATAGGGATTAGATTCATCAAGGTCTATTGAGGTAGGAATTATTATAGTTTTTACAGTAGATTTCATTAGACTTTCGTTATGTTCTATAATTTGTGTATTAAAATTTCTATTTTTTTCAGATGTTGCTTTGAGAAATGTTGAATAGTCATCAGTAGATGGGCTTATTTCTCGACTTGGTAAGTCAATGGGTTCAACAGCAGGTGAAGCAATAGGCTCTGCAGTTGGAGAACCAGCAGGTTCTTGAGAAGGTAAGTCAACTTGTTCTGAAGAAGGTAAATTAATTCTTTCTTGTTCTGGAGAAGGTAAGTTAGATCTTTCTCGTTCTGGAGAAGGTAAGTTAAGTCGCTCTTCTGTATCAGAGAGAATTTCATCTAATCGGAAAGAAGGTGGAGAAATTAGCAGTTCTTCTAGATCTCTATCTATATTTATAGTTTCTTGTTCAGAAACTTGCGGCGCTTCTGGATTCATTTCGTTTGTATAAACTGAAACTGGGTTCACTGGGTATCTTGAAAGAGCATCAGCATTAGAGTTAACTTTTCCTTTTTTATATTTTATATTGTAATTATATTCTTCTAGTTTCAGTCTCCATCTTACGAGTCTGGATCCTGGATCCTTACAGTTAAAGAGCCATTGGAGAGGTTTATGGTCTGTGACAATGGTGAAGGTATTTCCATAAAGATAAGGTCTAAACATTTTAGTACCAAAAACTATTGCTAGACATTCTTTTTCTGTAGTGCTGTAATTTGTTTCAGCTTTATTAAGAGTACGGGATGCAAATGCAAGGGGACGGTCTTTTCCTATTTCTCCTTGAGATAGAATTGCTGAAATGGCGTACTTCGATGCATCACAAGTGAGAACAAAAGGTTTGGTAAAATCTGGATAAGAGAGTATAGGAGCTGTTAGTAATTTACCTTTCAAGGTTTCGAATGCAAGTTGCTGTTCATTATTCCAGGTGAATGAGGTGTTCTTCTTTAAAAGTGAAGTTAGGGGTTTAGCTAACATGGAAAAGTCTGGAATAAATCTGCGGTAGTAGGAAATAAGTCCTAGAAAGGATTTTACGTCCTTTGGAGTTTTTGGAGTAGGAAACTCTTTCACGGCTTTAACTTTGTCAGGATTTGGTCTAACTCCTTTGTCCGTAATTATATGACCTAGATAATTTACTTCTTTACGGAGAAACTCGCATTTGTCTGGTTGTAATTTTAAATTGAATTGACGTAGCCTATTGAATACTTTCTGTAACTTCTCTATATGTGAATTTAAATCATAGGAATAAATGACAATGTCATCCAAATAAACATAGCAATGTAATCCTTGGAGACCAGATAATACGGTGTTCATTAGTCTTTGGAAGGTAGCCGGAGCGTTTTTTAGCCCAAATGGCATCCTCTTAAATTGGAAGTGTCCTTCTGGAACGGTGAAAGCTGTCTTATCGGCATCTTCTGGTGCTATTTGAATTTGGTGAAAACCTGACGCTAAGTCGAGAGTAGAAAAATATTTACTATTACCTAATTGGTCTAAAATTTCATTTATTTGGGGAATGGGGTAAGATTCGCCTATGGTTATATCGTTAAGTTTTCTGTAGTCTATTACTACACGCCATTTTCTTTCGCCAGAGGCATCAATTTTTTTCGGTACAACCCATATTGGTGAAGACCATGGTGATACGGATGGCTGAATTATATCCTGATCTAACATCTTATTTATTTGTTTGTGTACTTCTTCTTTATGACACTGTGGAAACCTATATGATTTTGTATTAATGGGAATATCGGAGTTAGTTTTAATTTGATATTTCAGTGCATTTGTATATGTTAGTTGGTCATCAGGTAAATGAAAAATATCAGAGTACTGAGAGCAAATATCTAGAAGTTGTTCACTCTCTTCATAATTTAGATGAGATATTCTAAGAGATTCTAGAACTTGTTCAGTTCTTTCTATTGTATTTTGACAATTGTTTACTAATTTTACATTCTGTGCTGGAATTTTCTCTAATTTGAGTTGTAGATTAGAATTTACTTGGATAGGTTCTTCTGTAATATTTAATATAGTAATGTTAACTCTATTGTTAGGTTTCACTCTTACCATGCAATTTGAAATAAGTATTTTATCTGAAATTTTCTTATCTAATATTAATCCTTCTTGAATTTCAGGATTTACAACAGTGCATTCTATAACCGTTTCAGATCTAGGTTTTATTGTATAGGTAGGTTCGTTAAACATAAGGTAAGTTTTATAGTTATTTATTTCTAGGCTGTTGGAATTGTAATTAATTTGACAATTATATGTCATAAAAAGGTCAGTACCAATAATACCATCATATGGAAGCTGTAATTCATCAAAAACGTGAAATTTATGACATATATAGTTATTACCAATTTTTAATTTTAAGTTTACATAACCTAAACTTTTCAATGGAGGTTCGTCTTTCGAATTTATTCCTCTTACAGAAATATTGTTGGGGTACACTTTTAAGGTGTTTGATAGTGCTGAACTTTTAATGAGGCAGACTGAGGCACCTGTATCTATTAATAATGACAAGGGTCTAGAACTGCCAGAAGTTGGCAATTTAATATGGGGTAAGTATCTATTACTATTATTACTTGTTATTTTATAAATCTTATTCGTGCCATTTTTAAGATTTTGTCGCGTCTGACACGTTGACGGGACAACTACTCGTTTAAAGTAGGCTGTTGACAGTCATAGTCGTCGTCCTCGTTGGGTTTATCCTCAACGTATGAGCCCGTTTCCTCATAAGGGAATGAACTCCCTTCTTCTTCATAGTAAGAAGGATTATCCTCTACAAAATTTATACGAGGTCTATTTGAGTAACTCGGATTTTTATTACTAAATTGAGGCCTGGAGTTATTAGTAAGTCGATTATATTGACTAACTTGTCCTTGACCTTGAGGAGGTCTTGGGGTAAATGTGGTAGGCGCACTATTAGGATAACGCTGCAAAGGGTTAAAAGACCTATACTGATTAACCTGCCTGGGTACATTATTAAAATAATTATTTCTATGAAAATTATTACTATTTGTAAATTTATCTACTTTATTAGGTTTTTCAAAATTTTCCGCCTTTTTATATAGTGTTTTCTGAATTTTTTCTTCAGAAATAGCTAAACTAATGGCCTCATTTAAATTTTTAGGCGATCTACACCTAACTATATTCGATATGCGTGGGTGGAGACCCATCAAGAAATGGTGGAGGGCTAGGTCCTCCATAGCAGCTGTTCTGCCTGGAATCTCTAATTTTTTAGTAGGATTCATAGAAATCTCTGTCAAAAGTTGAGATAAGATAGATTCAATTTTAATAGAAAATTGTGTGACATTTTCCACAGATGTTTGTCTACATTCCTGTAATTCGCTTATTAAATGAGAATAATGTTTCCTTTGACTAAACTGAGTTTTTAGAAAATCTTTTAATTGGTCATAGGATGTAAAATCTTTTATTGAGGCTGCTATTTCAGCCTTGCCTTGTAATTGACTCAAAATGTATTTAAATAATATATGTTTTTGTGATTCAGATGCAAGTTCGTATGCGTTATTACAATTCGTTAGAAAAGAATTAATTGTATCCCTAGATCCGTCATAAGGCTTAATAAATTTTAAAAGAATATTTAAATCAATTTCATTTATATTATATTTCTTTTCCGTTTTAGACACGGCGGGTGAAGGCGCTTTTTCTCCGTCAGTAAGCGGAACTATTGGGATATCAACTTTTTTCGCCATTTTTATATTATTTAAATACTTGATCTGGATAATTTGTTACAAATTAATATTATATTGTAAATATTAAAAAATATAAAATCAGTAAAAATAAACAGAACAATCAGAAAAATAATAAATCAGTATAAAATATTCATAAAGTATTATAACTTTTGTTTCATTAAAATATTCGTCAGAATAACAATTATACTATAAGAGTTTAAAATAGAAAATTCATAATAATATATTATAATGTCTTTAACGCGCAACTTCCAATAATTGTTTTGATTGTAATACTATCTATCACTCACGTGTGGGCCACAAGTAACACGAACACGACGCGGGTGGCGACGAGCTGCATTCTTGTAGATAAGGCCAGACCTTATATGCCCGCCAGCTCAGTGGTCACAGGTTCAAAACCTGGCGTCGTTCCGGACGGGAGACGAACACGGCACACGTACTAGGTCCTCTGCCAGTAGACGTAGGCGTCTCACTCTCTGGTGGACAACCTGAATATTCACTAACACTTTTCACAGCTTTTTATAGCTTTTCACAAATTTTCACAACTTTTCACTTATGGTGGTTCCCCACTTATTTGAAGTTACGCGGAGCCGAGAGTTCGCGGTTATTTAAGGCACAAGAATTTTCGTTAATCCTGGGGTATCCGGGATTATTATTACCCCCTGGGATTATTATTATCCCACCGCTGCCACCAATTGTTATGGGTCCCTGGATAAGACCCTTTTTAAAAAAAGATTTATTTATCACTGAAAACACTTTAATAACTTTATTAATTATTTATACAATATATATGGGATATGAAGAGCTAGTGCTCTCGACCGACGATACTCTCGAACTGACTAAATACAAATTAAAGGACATATATATAGAGTACAAAATGATGATAGCTAGTAGGGCTATAACATAAATAAGCAATAACCCATACAGCGAAGGGGTATAACAGTGCACTCTCTATTCCTGTCACTCTCATACTCCGGTGGGACGACCACTCGACACGACCGGTGAGAGTGTCGGCGCAGGACCGACGGCTTTACGTGCTCTCCGAGGCACGGGGGTGAAACATCGCCAACTTCCCAACTCCGGGCTGTTACTGAGACTTACTATACAGAAAGACTCAATAACTAAACTTGGCCCGACCCGGGACTCGAACCCAGGACCACCGGGTGTGCAGCCGTACATGCTAGCCACTACACCACCGAGGCAGTTGTGTAATATTATGTAATATTATGTAAGTAAACATTTGAAACTCAATGCCGGCTAATGAGACGATAGGGTGATAGAGTTAACTCTGGTGTACTGCTAATTACATTCGCAAACAGTAAGCAATTGGTACGCATTGAGACTCTTGCTCTACTGACCTATTATATATTTGTTGGTTAAATAATTACCCCGTATCTGTTAGTGGTGTTACTCATTATGTAGGAAGTTGCAAGTTCGATTTCCACTTGGGTCAGTTATTTTTATAGGCCAATGGCCTTAAACATCTCTATGGTACTTATTTATGATCTTTCATGACAACTATAACTGTAAGACATTGACTAATCTATACATATAATAAAATTGTAACTAAGCCGAATCTGTACATTAAATATTTTTTAGAAAATCTTATTGAAATAAACATTATTATCGATACAGAGGCCGAATATATAGTTTTTAGAATTTTTGTCTGTCTGTCTGTTTGTCTATCTGTTACCGCAACACAGAAAAACCACTCAAGGGATTTTGATGAAATTTGGTATAGTGATAACTGGTTATCCGGGTCAACATATAGGATAATTTTTAAAGGATTTGGCAAAAGTTTTACGACCGGCCGCCTGCCTGACGTCAACCCTCCTTGGGAATCTCAAACACTATCCACTCCTATTTACAATCTTGTTACTTCATATTTTGTACACATTCAACAATATTTAAATTATGACAGCTCAGTTTTCGATATATTTACATTTCCAAACATGTTTCTTTTTTTTTCTTTTGCTATTGGACATAGGCATAGATAATACAGAAATAATATATTTTTTTTTATATACCTATTTTTATATTATAATTTTTATTTTAATAGTTTTTAAATAATAATATAAAGAAATTTCTAAATTGATAAAAGTACATGTTGAATACGACTATTACTTGTACGCTTAGATAGATCATCACGATTTGGTTACATAGATAACTAGCTACTTACCCTTCTTCCGCTCGTGTGCGTCCCTAAAGATCTTCTTGTCTTACATTTTATCTCATCACGAACTGCTTAGGATGCGCATTCGGTGATGCCAAAAGTCAAGTTTTATTTATTTCATACTAGCAGAACCCACTATTTTACCCCCTTATTTATTTAATTTTATTATAGAGTATTAATATCAAGTTTGAAGTAATTCTGATCATAAATACTTTTTTGAATTGTATTATAACGTGTTTTACCGTGGGAATTAGATAATGTCCCGCGGTAAAAAGTAGCCTATGTTACTCTCCAGCCCTCCAACTATCTGCACACAAAAAATTACGCCAATCCGTCAATCCGTTTCGACGTGAAAAAACGACAGACAAACAAACCAACAAAGAAACAAACAAACAAACAAACAAACAAACAAACAAACAAACAAACAAACAAACAAACAAACAAACAAACAAACAAACACACTCACATTTATAAAATATATTAGTATGGATTTGATTATTGCAAATTTAGATTTCAATGAAGCCAACAACAGTAACAAACTTAAAATTATTTCCAGGTGACGTCGGCCCTATACCTTGCTCTAGGACAGGACGCCTGGCCACGTCTGGGCACGCTGGCGAAGCTCTCCGACGTGCTGATGCTGCTTAACTACGTGCTGGACCCCATACTCTACGTTCTCATGAAACAGAGGCGACACGTCTCTATCACTGCTATGTGCCACTCTATCACACATTGCTTTAAGCGAGTAAGTTCTGATCTCCCAACAAATTAATTGATGAATTAGCTTTTAATTTTAATAACCATATATTTATTAATCAGAATCTTTCTTTTCTATAGCAGTTTATTGGTAATGATCACTTTGGAGACCAATAATCTGATGAATTCCTTATCGAGAGTTACGAGATCGATCGCGCGCCCAACAGATATCTAAAGCCGTTGGTTCAGGCTAATTACAAAACAATAATAAATTCTTAAAAATGTTCTAAGTATGATATTATCTATACATATAATAAAATTTTAACTAAGCCGAATCTGTACATTAAATATTTTTTGGAAAATCTTATAGAAATAGATATTATTATCGATACAGAGTCAGAATCTATAGTTTTTAGAATTTTTGTCTATCTGTCTGTCTGTTAGCGCATCACGGAAAAACCACTGGAGGGATTTTGATGAAATTTGGTATGGTGATAGCTGGTTACCCGGGTCAACATATAGAATACTTTTTACCGCGGGAAAATGTCTCATTTCTGTGAAAAAATACAAAAACTGCAATGTAAGAGTATAAATACATATTTTACAAATATAAATACATATTTGTTAATTCTAAAACAAAAACGTAATTTCATAAAGATATTACACAGTCTATGAAAACACAAACAATTCAAATGCGAAGTAAAGATTACACTCTAGATGTCCAAGTGCACATTGATACTTCCGCAGTGACCATTCGCACGTGACGTCTCACGCGCTAGTACGAGCCTCGCATGTGAACTTATATCAAAGTAATTTAAGTACCGTAACAAACCTAAATTGAAATTAAACAACATGGTTTTCATTTAAATAATATAACAAATAATTTTCATAATAAGCTGTTTAAATATCCATAGAGGTAGGTACTCAATTTAGTTAAAATACGATCAATACCAGTATTGCCAGTAGAAATATATATGTACCTACCTATCTAACCCTTGCAAAACCATACTTCAGCTACTGTTAGGCTTAGGCACTTATTCTTTATTCAGATGTGTAAGTCAATTTGCTTATCTCAATTAATCAGTCAATAGATAAGCTTTTATAGTAGGTACTAGCGATTCACCCTGGCTTCGTTCGGGTTCGTCCCTAGCCTGCTTATCGATACAAACTTTCATCCCCATTTTCACCCCCTTAAGGGATGATTTCCGGGATAAAATGTATCCCTATGTCGTTCACAAGGTCCCAAACTATCTTCTTACCAAATTTCATCTAAATCGGTTCAGTAGATCCAGATCACAAACTCACAATCTCACAATCTTTACCTCTTTATAATATTATAATAAATATTATAAATAATAATATAATATAGATAACAAAATTCCACCTCAACTCCGATGCTTGTTCCCTGTTCCAGAGTTACCTCGGGACGTCATTATCGTGACACTTGCTTTTTGTCTTCGTCATGTCTATATTATAATTTATAATCAATTATTATGTATAAACAGAGGTATGAATTTACACGCGCATTCGAAGCCTGGAAGTAATGAATTAACCGACCGTTCTATAAATAAGCAACAATGCCACATTGTACTCGGTTATTTGGCAAGGCTACTAATCGTAAATTTGCAATTTAAATTAATAACAATAAATAACTACCCCAGCAAAAGTAGGAATCTTTTGTTTTATTTATAGTATTAAATTTTTGCGACGAATTTAAGCCACAACTATATCTAAATACAGTATTACAGACATAATTACTTGACGTAGCCTAAAGCTTAAGCGAAAATAAAGTTACTAAGAGTCTCGCCATACAACAATTGTAAGGTTGCATTTTTATATATTAAGTGTTTTAATAGAAAATAATATATTTGATTAATTTGTAATGATTTATGTATAAGGCATTTACTTATGTGACCTTGGCCGATAGGAATGTGTTTAAAAAAAATAAAAAGGGCGCGGATATTCATCTGTTTTCCGGGCTTTTGCACAGAGATGTCGGTACCACCATGTAGGTCACTACGAATTGTTTGTAATACTGAAAATTATGATTATAAATTATGTAACTCACTGACGTTTATAAAAGTACTGAATATAAGAATATAAGCAAGGAATATCTCGAAGTTTTATTAGGGACCCAACACAATGTATATAATTTTAATCATTCAAACTTTATTAACGTCCCACTGCTGAATACAGGCCTTTCCTCAATGCGAGACAAATCAGGCCATAGAGCACTACGTTGACCAATTGCGGTTTAGCGTACTAATATATGCATTAATACTCGCAGCGATTCACCATTTTGATTCCCCATTTTCACCCCGTTAAGGGACGATTTCCAGGATAAAAGGTATCCTATGTCCTTCACAGGATCTCAAACTATCGTCTTACCAAATTTCATCTAAATCCGTTCTGTAGATCCAGAGATTACCCTCTATAACGTCATAAACTCACAATTCACAAACTTTACCCCCTTTATTATATTAAAGTATAGACTAACGTTTTCCTGCGCATCTTATGGTACGAGTATTATTCCGATCGGTTCAGTAGTTATCGCAGTATAACCGAACGAAAAAATCGGCTTTCTATTTATTAATTTAAATATATAATGTAGATAGTAAAATTTATATTATTTTTTCTTTTTCAGAGTCACAAAACATCGACTGAGTCGATGAAAACATCGTGCTGTCCGCAAGAGACAGTCATCATCAGCGAGAGCTCCGGCGCAGAGATGCGGCCGCTCCGCCCGCCGGTCTGCGCCGCCATTATCAAGCTGGACGACTGACACACACAAACGGACACACCAAAACTTCCTAAAAACCCATCCGGTTACATACATCGAGTAACAACGAATGCAGTACAAATACTCAAGGCAAGAATATAGTCCGTTTTTAATAGAGCCACGAGTTTTATGTATTACCTATGTACTCGTATACATATATTTACCCAAAATATTTCTAATACTATATTTTAATAGGTAAATACTATGGTATTTACCTATTAAAATATAGTATTATGATATAATTATACGTATACCGAATTTATATTGTACATAAAGACTTGTGGCTATAAGGCTATGAATAAGTGACAGCAAACCAAAGCATTGTATATAAGTAGATTGGGGGTGACATAGTTATTTTATAATTATAATAAGAATTAAGCAAATGGTAAAATTGTCTTGATACTAATTTTGGACATTATCTATACATATAATAAAATTCTAACTAAGCCGAATCTGTACATTAAATATTTTATGGAAAATCTTATTAAAATAGACATTATTTTCGATACAGAGGCCGAATCAATAGTTTTTAGAATTTTTGTATGTCTGTCTGTCTGTTACCGCATCACGGAAAAACCACTGGATGGATTTTGATGAAATTTGGTATGGTGATAGCTGGTTATCCGGGTCAACATATAGGGTACTTTTTACCGCGGGAACATATCTCATTTCTGAGAAAAAATACAAAAACTGCAATGTAAAAGTTTGCTAATATGTAAAACCTGAGAATTTAGTTTTTGTTCATCTGAACGCGGACGAAGCCGGGGGCAATGTTAGTATATAATAATTTACGTCAATTTTCTAATAAATCAGTTAACCCTGACATAGAAATGGTGGGTACCGAACGACGACCATGGAGACAGGCGCAATTATTAATATGACAAAGAAAAGCTTTAAGCATTTTATTTTTATATAAAATATTATGAATTTTATTATAACTTAAATAAATAAAAATTAAAACCTCTACTCATAAGAGCTGTACCTAAGTGATAAACAGTTGTACATTTCTTAGTTCATTCATGTTTTCAACCAACTTCAAAAAGGAGGAGGTTCTGAATTCAACTGTATTGCACACCGACTTCGAAAATATTTGATTAGGTATGTATAGTAAATGAAAACTACCAATCAGTTATTTTTTACTTTTTAGTGCTTTTGTTTGAAGACGGTTTTTATTTTTTTGTTAAAAAGTTTTTAAAACCTACAAGAGTACCATAAATATAAAGACCCGAGGATAAAACGACAAATAAGTTAACTTTTTAATTATTTAGATATTACACGACTTATCTACGAGAGCAGTATTAAATGCTTATCTAGTGCTTGAATAGATACATAACACATATACTTCGAAACTTTTTATTGCATTTATAGAGACTGCACAATGTAAAAAAAATATAACTTATTAACTATTTGTCTTTGATTAATTACCAATGGCCGCCTATGAGTAGTAAGTACATACTTGTGGTAGCAAGTGGCAGTGGTAGCCCAGTGGTAACTCGCTCGGGAAACCGAGTGATGCGGATTCAAATCCCGAGTCTCGCACCTCTGATATTTTCATGCGCGAATAAATTGTTACTTTATTTTCTTTCTTCACATAGTACAGAATTGAAATATAACAATAAAAATAAAAAAAGATGTCTGCGTTAAAAACAAAGGAAGAGAATGAAAACAAGTTGTAGAAATAACATAGTTTAATAAAGTCGGAGATACACTTGTATGAATGTTACTTGCTGCGAGAAAAAAATTCAAGACACAAATCGGCGCCTGGGATCCGCCATTTTGATTTTTTATAATATCCCATAACACTCGCGGTATCAAGACAAATCTAATGACATATGAATAATTAAAATCAGTTATGCCCTTTAGTAATAAACTACGAGGGAACAGCATCAGAAATACATATATGTACATATATGTACATATATAGGTCAAACACATAACCCGCCTTTGGCCTTTGGGCCGCTACGACCCCATCCCCTAAAAGTTTAAATAAACCCCTAAGTACCGAATATTAAAATTAACTAGTCGTAACGCGTCAAATTATTTAAATATTTAATGTTAAGTGAACAAAAATATCTTGTACTTAATTTCTATTTTTATAAAATGTTATATCAGTGTTACCATTCGTGTTTAAATATAATGCATGTATATTTTGTGTTGTAGCATAATATATAAGATAATATAAAGAGGGGCTAATGATTTTGAAATCTATGAAATTATAAATTATAAAAATTAAAAAAACTCCCTACGCAAAATTGTCAATTAACGATGACACTGGCACGCGTGAAGCACTTAATCAAGTAATCATACGCCAAAATACCTTACATGTCATTTTGGAAAAGAGCTGATACTCTTACACTGCTGGGCCGACATTAACTAAACATAGCTAAGAACCAACACAAGGAAACTGGCTTTCAAATGAAAAAAAAACGCATTGAAATCGGTCCATCTGTTTGAGAGCTCCGATGCCTCAGACAAACACACACACAAAGACAGACGGACATCGACGTCAAACTTATTACACCCCTCTTTTTGCGTCGGGGGTTAAAAAATATATAACTTACGATTAACAATATTTGAGAGAATTATAATTATGCCCCTATTTGTAATATGTAATTCCAATGAATGTATTATCCATTCCTAAACTTTATTACCAAATTAAAATGAGAAACATATCTATTTTGATATAAATATTAATCTCAATCTAATATTTTAATTATTATTTGTATACAATCTACAAGTGTTTTTTTGTACATTGTTATAAGATAGAATAAGCGTATTAATTTTAATAAAAGAGATGTTGATGCCATAACTAGGTATTTGTTTTATTTTATTATCTTTGTAAATTAAACGAGATATGTAACAATATTAATAAGGAACGAAAAAAGTTTTGTAAGTAGATAAAAATATAAATAAAAGTGTGATTTGTTTTATAGTGATAAGAAAAAACTGCCTTGGTGGTGTAGTGGCTAGCATGTAGAGCTGCATGTCCGTAGGCCAAGTTTAGGTTTTGAGCCTTCTGTTAAGAAAGTTTCAGTAATAGAGTTATGAGTTGGCGGTATGTCATATCCGTGCCTCGGAGGACACGTAAGGCGATCGTGTCGAACTATCGTCCCAGTAGAGTATGAGAGTGACAGGAATAGAGAGTGCACTTGTGTCTGCGCGTACACTTGTGCACTATAAATTCACCTGCGCAGTTGACTACTTTTAGCGAGATTTTCCGCCGTACCTGAAATCTGTCAGGGGGACATCATGTAACAAATAGTAATGGAAGCATTTAAGCCCTCATTTTTAGGGTTCCGTAGTCAACAAGGAACCATTATAATTTCGACATGTTCGTCCGTCCGTCCGTCTGTCCGCAGCTTAGCTAGAGGCTCTTGGTACTAGAAAGCTGTAATGTACATATAAGTCACACCGATAATGTGTGTTATTATATTTTTTTTCTCTAAATGCAAACAGATCTTTTTTTGTCTACCCCATTTGTTGAAACAATTTTTCGATTAAGGGATCCGTTTGTGAAATATAAAGCTTTAAAGTCCCGAGTTCGTTAGAGTCAAGTACCCGGCATCCACCACCCCTACTGCCAGCTAAATAGTTTTTGAATATGTGAAAAAATCACGATAGTAGTACATATAACGAAGTTAAAAGGGAAATTATTACAGCTAAGTAGGCTTTACAAGTAATCGTCGACCAACTTATACTTGTAACAATGAGCCGCCGAAACCGTTAACGTTAAATGTTTATAGTATGAAACAGTAAAAAGTCCGCATTATTGTTATGAGCAACTACGGAACCCTACATTGCGCGTACACGCACTTGGCCGGGTTATTTTTTATTCGTATTTGGATTACAAGCATATCGATGATATCATTGATAGGTAGGTATGTTACAAATATATTTTTTAAATATCAATTATTTTCCGGTTATTTTATTATGTTTTGTCTTTCATGGGATCCTTCTAACCAGGTATAAACTAATAGCTGAAAGCACGGAAGTGGAACTTCCGTGGCTGAAAGCATCAATATGGGGAAAAAATTTGCCAATTTCTCCCGCCAGATGTCACGACCGCTATGATCCTCAATATAATTTAAGCTCTACAGCGTGGATGGATTTTTATTATAAAAAAATTAACTAAAGTGACGAATTGTGCAATGATAAAATGCAAATAAAATAGATATCATTTGTTCCCAAAAGACAAAAACTGAAGAAATTGTAGGCTAAAGCAATACTAGGACCAAAATTGGCGAAATCACAATCTATATATTTTAAGGATATGTGGACATCATTTTAAAGAAAGAGATTTTAAAACTTTTTTACGTATTATAGAGTTTCATACAAATTTTTATCCTCCATTTTACCTGATGGGATTGAATTTGGAAAAATGCTAAAATACGTATTTATTTATTTGTATTGAAGAGCATTAATACAGTTTCAAGTAATTCCGATCATAAATAATTCTTTGCCCATAATATAAACTTTATATCCCCCTTTTACCCCTTTATGGGATGAATTTGAAAAAAAAATAATTTTTATATTTTATCTTAAAGTTTAACATTACATTCTGTATATTTCACATTAATAATGACAGAGTTTCATACAATCTTTAATCCCCTATTTTACCCACTTAGGGCATAAATTTCGAAAAATTCTTTCTTATCAGATGCCTCCATTTTATATAAGGAATACTTCCGCCAAATTTCACGTCTTCACGATCAGCGATTTAGGCTATGTGTTAGTCCATCAGTCAGGACCACCATGACAGGACCCACCTCTTCTTCTCAATTCTTCCTTCAGCTGGTATAAATTCCAGGTACAATACATGTAACAGGCACAGGTAAAATGCGAACACAATAAAAGCAAAAATTCAGGTATAAAAGAGATATCAGATTAAATTGCCTAACCTGAGACTGATGTAAATCGACCATACGTGTGGCGCCCTCCTTTCGAGAAATCTTTCCCATTAAGCCGCCAGGATCTATGCTTAGGATTATTTGCTGTCACTGTCAGCTGTCAAAAGTCAAAACCAATCTTACATTATTCTTTATCTATGTACGCTACTGTAGTTGTTTGAATAGATATTTTCCTTCCTATCAAAGAAAGAATGTTGTAATTTTAAAATTATTATAATATAGTAGATTATTTGTAATTGATTTTTATATTAAATTAGGTTATAATCAATTTGTGATTTTTCAAACAAGATGTCCAAGTGGTAAGTAACTTAATAATAATTGTTTTTGTCTTACAACAAGATGGAAAAATTATGTTTCTGAAAAACTTTGTAACTAACAAGTGTCTTAATATTCAAAGTAAAATATTCATCGTACCTTAAGCGATTTGCGTATATACGTTATAACCGTTCGTAGGCAATCGGAGAGAAGTATTCACGAAATGTTGAAAGATACTCCGCCACTACGCGAATCCAGCGACTCGATAACATCGGGTACAGAAGCAAAGTTTCCTACATCACGTTCCATGCCATTTCCACCGGCTTATGGTAAAAAACTTATTTTGCTTTTTAACAATAATGTAAGCTTATAATAAACATCAGTGCACATGAAATTTGACAATTATTACATATACTTATATAAATATATAAATTACTATTCATTAATTCAATTTCCGTTTATTTTAAATCTACAGAAGTGTCATAATAATTTAATTTAATCCAAATATGGAATGTTTTTTAAAGGTTTTTTTTAAACTATTTCTTTTGTAACTAGATATAAAATAAAATTTAAGTATTAGTTGTAAGAATTACCTTTTTATATTGTTTACTTTTTTATTATTAATTCATGGCAAAATAATTTGCAGCTCCACCAGATGTATCACAAAATGGAGCTGCAGGCAACAGCACTCTCCTGCGTGCAGGATCTACCAAGCTGGAGTCCATTAAGAATTGGAGTGTCTCTACCTATAAATGTACTAAACAGATATTATATGAGAAACTGGGAAAAAGTTCACGAACTGTCGATACTGGTAAGTAATGTCATATTAAACACAAATAAATAACATAAATTATTTGTGACTATTTAAAATAGATTGCATTTACATAAAAATAATTGGCTACATTATTAATCTTACTAATATATAAATGCGAAAGTTTGGGTGGATGGATGTTTGTTACTCAATCATGCCAGCTACTTTTTATCCTGGAATAATGCATGGTCACCATGGCTTCGATTTGTTTTTGTATTTTACTGTGGACAACCCCTAGAGAAGCGGGTATGAGCTGCTAGTATGTTAAATACTCGATGAATATGTATTATACTGTATAAATATAATATTGATATGTTCATTTGTCCATTGTTCTCATTTCATTACACTGACTCAATTTAATCAGAATTAATTTAAACTCTGTCGACTGAACAATTTAGAACACAACAGAGGCCTAGTTTGTATGATTAGTGTAATGATTGTGACATAGCTATGTAATATTTCAATAATTTATATTGGAGTTATGAATACTAATTGTTTCATTATTATTGAAATTTATTTGAATTTTTTGTTGCTCACAATGTTACTAAAAATTAATTCAAGTAATATTTGTAGCAAACCTGGATCAAGACTTATTGATATTTGAAATAATTGTACATAATCAAATATATAAACTCATCTTCACTAAATTTTATAGAGAAATATAAATTGAAAAGTTACAAGTTAGCAGTTAGTTTCAATACAGACGTTACAAGTTCAAGATGAAAATATTCATTACCAAGAATGGTATTCAAGCACAATTCATGTAATTTTAATTAAAAAGTAATTTTTATTAAATAATTCTAAGCTAATTAGGTTTTTTTTAAATAAATATAACAATAGGCACTGGCTGCTGACTGTACAGTACTGTATAGTATGTACACTACAGTGTCAAAAGTAAATAGACAGGGCATTTTTAATGAAATCCTTTTTTTCATCATAAACTAAACATTGAATTAAAAAAGTAATGCATTATTATTAGTATCGTGTCGATCCTCCTTTATTATAAAACAACTATTTTATTCTAGCTTTTATAGTATTAATCAATTTATTGATCGGCTCTTGTTTGTAAATTAACCCATTCTTTAACTAAAATCATGTCTACACCTTTTTATTCGAGGGTTTCACTGGCCTTTTTGCAACATTTATTTTGTAAAAGGTGTCAAGCTTTCTTAATTGGACTCATATCATGTGATTGATTTGACCACGGTGGAATTGTAAGACCTTTTTGAGAGTTCCAGACAGTCGTTTTTTGAGCTCTATAACATGGTGCACCATCTTTCATGAGAATGTATTCTTTACAATTCAAATTAATATGTTGAAAGATAGGTAGAAGGATCTTATTTTGAAATATTAGTATATTTTTCCGTATTAATTTTATCATCACAGAAAACCAGGCCACTTCTTCCACCATACCAACTAGCCTCTCAAACCATAACACTTATTCCGGTCTTTTTTACAGTATGTTGCAAAAATCGGTTTTCCAACTACATTACTGCACGACGTCACATCCATTTTACTCGGTTGTTGCTAAACTGAAAATATCCCGATTCGTCTGAAAAAATAACATGCCTTGAAAAGTTCATCATCCTTAGATATCATATCCTGTGACTAATCATATCTTCACATATATAGAAATTTTGCCAACAAAAGTTTCTTTTTGGCTACTCTTTTATAAAAATCAATAATGTGTAAATACTTCTGAAGAGTTTGACCTAACTTATTTAAAGATATAGCCACATCATCCACAGATTTTTCGGGATTTCGCAAGATTTTTTGAAGTACCGCACTCTTTTGCCTGGCAGACGGCTCAGATCTCCCTGATCTTGGCGAAATGCTTGTCTTTCTATCTCTTTTGAGTTGCATGATTTTCCAATTAACAATTGACAAAGGCACATTTAATCTAGCCCTGATTTAGAGCCCAGACTTACAACCTCCAAATTGGCCGACAATACACTCTCGAGTAAAATCGGTGAATTCTAACGTCCCAGATATACACGGTATTTTGAGTATAGTGTTAATAAATTAGGTTCAGACCCCATATACTTCAATAATTTTTTCAGAATTTTTCAGAAGATTGCGTATTCTTAAAAAAATGATATATTTATAGGTGTCTATTTACTTTTGACACGCTAGTGTATGTGTGTGTGTGTTGTGTGTGCAGAGTTGGAAGCACAGATCGAGATGCTGCGCGAGACGCAGCGTAAGTACCTGGGCGTGCTGCGGCTGAGCGGCGCGCTGACGGCGCAGCTGGCGGCGGCGGCCGGCACGCAGCGCGCGCTGGGCGAGGCCTTCGCCGAGCTCGCGCAGAAGTCCCCCGAACTGCAGAATCAGTCAGTCACCTCTCTTGAACTACTATTATAAATGCAGTGGTAGATCAGTGGTGTGGTAATGTGCTCACTTGGCAAACCAAGTAAAGCGGGTTCAAATCCCGGATTTTTGCACTTGTGATTTTTTTTTGGGCAAATATATTGGAACATGATTACCATTTATCTTTAAGTTAAGGAAAACATCTTGAGGGAACCCGCATGTACAAATCCACCAACCCTCATTGGCCAGTGTGGTGAACTATTGCCTGATACCTCATATAGAAAGGAAGCCGGTGCCCAGTAGTGGGACATTAAGAAAAGACTGAATTTACATTATAAATGCAAAAGTTTCATATGTGTATGTTTGTTACTTCTTCATGCTTCTACAGCTAGGCGAATTTTAATGTTTAGTATAAAGATAGACAACCTGGAGTAACACATAGGGACCCAGCAATACACTGTAGTAAAGTAAGTGTAATTTGCTAGTATTATTATGCTCGAAAAAGGTTCCTCTACAACGCGGACACGCAGCGCTCGCTGACGCGCAACGGCGAGACGCTCCTGGCGGCTCTGCACTTCTTCAACAACGCTCTGAACACGCTCACCAACAAGACCATGGAGGACACGCTGCTGACCATCCGGCAGTACGAGGCGGCGCGCGTGGAGTACGACGCCTACCGCGGCGAGCTGGAGGCGAGCGGCGGCAACCCGCCCGAGCTGCTGCTGGCCAGCATCGAGCGCCACCGCCGCCACTACGAGCGCCTGCGCGACGACTCCGCCGTCAAGCTCAAGCTGCTGCACGAGAACAGGGTACGCACGCGCACACAAACACGCAAACGCGAACGTACTCAGACACGCTCACACAGTTTTTTTTGTTTTTTTTCCTGGTATGATTTGCGATCAGTCTTGACTATAGGCAAATTTGTTGAGAGATTGCTGTCATGTGGAGTTGATCCTCATTAGGATGTAATCTCATTCATTATTCAGGCTAGAATTATAATGCTAGATCTAGTATGGTTTTTTTTGAGACGTCTTGGGCATTTATCATCTAGAAGTCTGTGTGTTAGGATGTTAGAAACACAGAAAA
The DNA here is from genome assembly GCA_947093115.1 of Brenthis daphne. Classification (NCBI taxonomy): domain Eukaryota; kingdom Metazoa; phylum Arthropoda; class Insecta; order Lepidoptera; family Nymphalidae; genus Brenthis; species Brenthis daphne. The sequence goes on from OX352473.1 coordinate 1,940,782, forward strand.
AGTGGACATATTTGGACCATTGTAAATGTTTAGATTGCTTGTGTGTTGTTTGGTTTATTGATATAGTTTATGATCTGAATAAGAAAATGGCTAAATTTCATTTTTATTGGTAGAGATCTAAACATTCAAATTTTAATTGAATATTTTACGCAAGGTTAGAAAAATAATATTTTTAATTTCCCGCAGGTGAAAGTGATGAACAAGCAACTACTGTTGTTCCACAACGCTGTGTCTGCGTACTTCAGCGGTAACAACGTGGCGCTGGAGGCAGCCGTGCGCCACTTCAGTGTGCCCGGCGCCCCTTCGCACAACCAACACCCCCCACATCCCCCCGCGCTCGCCCCCCCGCACCCGCCCATGCTGGCCGCCCCGCACGCCCCCCACCCCACGCTTGCCAGTCCCTCCACCAGCCCCCCGCGAACATAGGACTGCGCCCCTGAAGGCCTACCGCATCACGGTAACCCCCTGGACTATGTCTAACACGGTAACCATTATACTATCACTGACCCTTACTTATACTTGAAACAGACAATTTGCTGCTTTAGTATTGTAGAAACTCTTCCAATTCAAGAAACAAATTCCTTAGAAGAAAATCTCTTAGACCCTTCCAAGTGTTAATATGGCACCTGGGCACCCTTTAATGGGCTTAGAATCATATAAAAACCATCAATTTTTATTCCATTCCTTCTACATATAAAGAATTTAAATGAAGTGAGTGCTCCGACTCGACATGCTCGTAGGTATCCTACTCATCTGATGAATTAAACCCCAGTAGAGAATGTTGTACAATAGAAAGTAATATAAAGGGACATACAGACAAACCACTATTTAATAATTATAGTAATATAAAACCATAACCAATATGAAAAAGTATCTATTACTTTTATGTTTTTTTTTTGTAATTAAGAACTTAAGGCAAAATGTTATACAAATTAACTCTTTAAACATTTTTTATTTATATCTGACTTTATTATGAATAAGTAAGATGCTTGATCTAAGATTTTCTCTTTTACCTAATATTTATTTAATTTTTTCAAGCTTTACTTCTATTAAAGTATTATTGAATTTTAAAACCTATATCAAAAATATAAGGCATTCAAAAACAGAAATTTATCATTAAAAAATATTATATAAGACATATATCTCGAATATTGTATTTTATAAAGGCGTTTTAAGCAGAGCTACTTAGAACATTTTACTAGTCAAATAAAACAAAACTGTTAAAATACAGCGCACCTATATAGCACTTAATATAAATAAATTAACACTTTGCAAACTAATATGGAGAATTGAAGTATTATAAAAATAGATGTAAAAATTATATTTGATCTTTATTCATGCTTTGAAAATGATACTAATCAATATTTTGCTGGTAAGAATATAGACAAATATGCAGCTAATAATAAATATTACAATACCATTGTGTCAGTGGACTCCGGGACATAGCGTTATCATTCAACATGATTTCCATTCCCTAAGAGCAAGTGATAACAAATATTATTTCTATTTAAAAGTATCACACATTGTATAACTGATACTTCAAATTGGACATAACAGGTCCCTTACCTTAGTCTTAACATAATATAATAACAGAATAAATAATACTACCTATTGGCAACTTATTTAAATAAAGGAAAATAATTCATAGACTAAACTACAACAAAGATATTTAATAAAATGATGAAATAATTCACTATAAAATAATTAAATCACTGGTTTCATTGATATTTTTGTCGATTATAATTTAGATAAAGACGTTACCTTTACATGCAATGATTATTGACATATAAGCTCTTCTAACTAAAATAGCATTGTAATCAATATAATTTTGAATTTAATACATATGTTGAATTGACTAATGAAGATTTATTTTTGATAAATTTTATAATTTAATTTCTATACATATTTTAAAAATTCACTTTCTGATGTATCGATATTTGTTCATTGCATCTTATTACTTTTTTTTTTAAATGTTTTATTGTTACACTAACATTTTTATCTTATGTAAAGTTAATTTGACCAAAAAGTATTATTATTGTACCTAAGTTAGTAACCAAAATATTGTAAATTAATAAAAAAAATCTTTTATATATTCATTTCTTTGTGCTTTAAAATATTCCAGTCAAGTTCTTTATTAGCTTCTTCAATGATACATACTTAGCTCAAATTGGTCCTTCCGTGTTGTAAATTCACAATAAGTGTTCAAATAATGAAATTATTCATCAATATGTAATATCATAGTTAAGAATAATAAGCGAATATAAGACTAGGTCATAATGTATTTATTTTCAATGTTCAATTCTGTTATCTAAATTATATAGTTATGGCAATTCAAATGAATAGAGAAACTATCTGTTGTTGACTCAAAGATTAAATAAAACAGCGTCTATCGAAATAGACTATATCCAGTTTATAATTCAATTAATTATTTATCATATATATTATACAAAGAATAACTCAACAAGTTTACATATGCATAAAAATAAAACTTACATAATAATATATGATGATTGATGATACCAATTACATATAAAGAGCTATTGCTGTAGCATCTAAATGTTACGACCTGTTCATATTAGCTCTTGATTCATATTTGACTTTAACATTTAATAAATATATAAATATTTAAAACTTCCAATGTATATATATACATATATACATATCTACATACATATGTACACTTTTATCTCTTATTATAGTTCATTTATTGAAAATGTTAACTTTTTACAATTGCCAAGTAATTTTATTTATATTTCCTTATGTAGCGAAGGTCAAGCTATTAAGAACAGGTCCATAAATTCTAATCAATGACAATATATGGATGATAGCTTAAATATCTTAGGAGATAAGGCTTAGAAGCAATTCTGATTAGCTAGTCAAACTGCATTTCATTTAAATGCTCTATTTACTTAATTTATATTTATTTTATTTTTATTTACAATAGATGATTCCACTTTATGGCACATTGACAAAAAATAATTGTAATTTGTGTAATCTAGTGCTTATTTTATAAGTAAAATGAATGTGTGTTGTAAATTATATTTATGAAGTGTAAAATAAAGTATCTATCAGAGATAATTGGTATTTATTGATAGTATCACATAACATCACAGCATCCCAACAGTATCATTTTAAATGACTTTGTTGACACCATTCCTTTAAGAGAAGCTTCTCTTTCAAACAATAATCCTCAAGATATTTCATCTTTTAATTGTTTTAGGCTTTCACAGCTTCCTTTTCTTTCGATTCACTTTGTAATTCTTCAGCTTCTGCTTTAAATTTGTCCTTCAAAAGAAATAAAAAATTAAATTTTGAATTATTTATTAGTTGGTAACATAAAAAATATTTTCTATCAAAAAGATAGTAAAGCTTACCAAGTCATATATAACTTTAACAACTAGGGAGCAGCTCGGGCATGTCGCAACTTCTTCTCCGGCCATTAACTCTTCCTGTAATAGTTATCAGAAAATCTTTAAATACTATAAACTTAATTTAACATACATACTGTATAATTTGCAATAAAATTATTTAAAAATCCTAACCTTACTGATCTGGAACCTGTCTCCACAAGGGCACGGATAGTAATACATGTCGTCATCTTCATCATACTCAAAGTCTTCAATCTCTATTTCATCGTGAAATATTGTCATTGTATAGTAATATAGTTAACTAACAATAATAGAATTATGATCCAACCACACTTGGTGTTCGCGTGCATAGAGTATATTGCTACATATATAAATTCGCGTGTTTACAATTCACTGTGACACTTGTTTTGACATTAACATTTTCAGTGATTTCACTGACAGTTGACAGACGACGGTAGTGCAAATTGCAATGAAGTGGGATCATTACAATGGATTAACCATTGTAGCTTCAAGAAAACTATCTTCCCCAGCTCTTAATTTTCAACCCAACTTTTTACTTTTTTTATAAAAATGATTTTGTGCTTATAACTTTAGAATTACTAATATGCTACGTTTACAGAGCTAATATATTAAATATTAATTTATATGGCAATTCTTGTTATAGTCACGTTCTACTTCTATATCAAGGTGACAACATTGAAATCGTCATGTCAAACACGTCATAAGTCATTCATTTCATTTTTATGAAAGAGGATGATCGCGGTGGTCTTGCGTAAATTGATATCATTTTTAATTTAAGTAGTGCAGTGAGTGAATCAGTGCAAATATTTTACTCTTTATACTAGAAGTTACAACAGTAATTATGTTTAGCTGGCTTAAAAAAGAGGGTGAAAAAACTGAAAGTATCGAAAATGTCGTGGAGGGTCTTAAAAGAATTTATAAGACGAAACTTTTACCACTCGAATTGCATTATCAGTTCCACGACTTCCACTCTCCACAGCTCGAGGAACCAGACTTCGATGCGAAACCGATGATTCTGCTCGTTGGTCAATATTCGACGGGCAAAACTACATTTATCAAATATTTGTTAGAAAGGGATTTCCCAGGAATACGTATTGGACCAGAACCTACAACAGATAGATTCATCGCGGTCATGCACGATGAGAAAGAAGGTATGATTCCCGGAAATGCACTCGTCGTAGACCCAAAGAAACAATTTCGTCCATTGAGTAAATTCGGAAACGCCTTCCTTAACAGATTTCAATGTTCTACTGTAAATTCGCCGGTACTACGTGGAATTTCAATTGTTGATACGCCTGGTATTTTGTCTGGTGAAAAGCAACGTGTTGACAGAGGATACGATTTTACCGGTGTTCTCGAATGGTTCGCAGAGCGTGTCGATCGTATCATCCTGTTGTTTGACGCCCACAAACTAGATATTTCAGATGAGTTCAGGCGGAGTATTGAAGCGTTGAGAGGTCATGATGACAAAATTCGTATTGTATTAAATAAAGCTGATATGATTGATCATCAGCAGCTGATGCGAGTATATGGCGCTCTGATGTGGTCGTTGGGCAAGGTGCTGCAAACACCTGAGGTAGCCAGAGTGTATATAGGATCATTTTGGGACCAACCTCTACGCTACGATGTCAACAGGCGATTATTTGAGGATGAGGAACAGGATTTGTTTAGAGATATGCAATCTCTACCACGAAATGCAGCATTACGTAAATTGAATGATTTAATCAAAAGGGCACGACTTGCCAAAGTTCATGCATATATAGTTAGTGAGTTAAGAAAAGAAATGCCTTCAATGTTTGGCAAAGATGGTAAAAAAAAAGAATTGATTAAAAATTTAGGTCAAGTTTATGATAGAATTCAAAGGGAACAGCAAATTTCTCCTGGTGACTTCCCAGATATCAAGAAAATGCAAGAAACACTAGCTAATCATGATTTCACCAAATTCCACCCTCTGAAGCCTAAGTTATTAGAGGTTGTAGATCACATGTTGGCCACAGACATAGCTCGTCTCATGGACATGATCCCACAGGAAGATGTCAACATTGTCACCGAGCCCCTCATCAAAGGTGAGTACTGTAGTTTAGTGCTATTTGACCTGTACAGCAACTGTTCATCATTCATTATTTAGAAAACCCGATTATTATTAATGTTCAGTGTTATTACTTAAATATTCTATTTAAAATTATTTTGCTAAATTTAACACCTTCAGGTAAATTTCTAAAAAATTAATTAAATTTCTGAAAAAATCTATTGTTAACTTTAACGCCGGCGTGTCCGCGGTCGTTGAGGGAATAATTAACATAACTTGGCATGAATAAACTTCAAAAACCATTTGTTCATGTCAATTAAAGTATTTATATTTTTTGCAAGAAATATTACTAGATAATAGTAGTGACTATTTAGGAAGTAACGATAATTTTGTTTAATTTAAATGTAATTTATTACATTTGTATGAAGATTGCACAATCCCTAAAGAGACTTATTATCTTAACAAGATGCAAACAGGCTGTGTGGGCCGAGCCTAGTATGCATATAAGTATTTCAAAATAACATTATTATCTCCTTGTTACTTGGCTATCAATTCAATTGGAATTCTTAAAATAATAGGAAATATTGAAATCAATTCACAATTCTATACAAGTATACTTCATGTTAGCACATTTACAGGGCTAACTATTATGTGCCAGTAACTAAAGTTAGTACTTTTAAAGCTAGCCATCTTATCTCAAGATATTGACCTGAATGAGTTCTTATCAAATGATAAACACAGCATATAGCTGCAACTACTTAAACTTTAAAACTAAACTATTTAATCAGAATAAGGTATTTTAAAATTATCTTATTTGGAAAATTCTTTTTAGGTTTGAATTGAAATATATTAGTAACAAGCGACTCACCCTCGCTTTGCTCGGATTTGTCCCTAGGTGATTTTTAACTTGACATAACATTTTAATTTATGAATTGATTGAAATAAAAACAAATGCTAAATGTTAAGTGAAGCTTACCACAATACATTAGTGAAAACTGCACCCAAATCAATTAAGCCGTTCCTGAGATTAGCATGCAAAAAACACAGACAAACAGATAAAAAATCTATAAATCATTGTTCTGTGTTCTATTATGTTAATAAAGACCCACAATAATAGTTTTTCTCAAATATCTTCCATGTATAGACAGCGATCAGCACTTTAAATATATATTTATACATAACAATTTGATACATTAATTAAATTGCTACTCTGTGCTTCTAATAATACGGGAGTCCTCTTAGTTAAAAAATAATTTTAAAAGCAAATCTTTTAATAGTTTGGATACCTCCAAATTTATATAAAATAATTATATTTAATATATAATACTAGCTGACCCGACAGACGTTGTCCTGTCTACACATCTTTAATTTGAAAATTTCAAACTTTTTTTAATAAGCTAAAACATTCTGGACCATTTTGATGAAAATTATTATTCAAATTGTGAATCTAAACCATTCTCAGATCCCCTTGAACACACACAAAAAATTTCATCAAAATCGGTCCAGTCGTTTGAGAGAAGTTCAGTGACATACACACTCACACAAGAATTATATATATAAAGATATATTTATTTAATATATATTACTTATATATTAAATATAATATACAAATGATTTGTTGTCACTTAGTATACATTATACATACAAATTTACATTTCACACATGTAGAAGATTGCTTAGGTCATTGTTATTTTTGGTACATATGGAGCATTATAATGATGATAAAACATCTTCAAATAAACTGATAAGGTTTATAAAACTGTAAGGAAAAAGTATTAGGTCTTACTAGAATTTTAATATGACTTTATGATTTAAATATGTAAATAGGTACTGCCTGATTTAGACGAGCAATAATTGAACGGAGGAAGTAGTTGTGCTTCACGCCTTTGAGCACTTTGTACTATAAAAATTAGCCATCCAAATCTAACATACATTAAACATGTCTATTAAAATTTTAATCAAGTTTATATCGTAAACTTTTCATACATAGAATAGTAAGTAGGAAACTCTATAGTTGAAAATCGCTTCGCTCGGGTTCGTCCCTGGGTTGATATCCTATGCAAACTTTCATCCCCATTTTCATCCCCTTAAGGGAGTATTTCCGGTATAAAAAGTATCCTATGTCTTTCCCAGGATCTCAAACTATCTTTTTACCAAATTTCATCTAAATCGGTTCAGTAGATCCAGAGTTTATATATTACCCACTACAACGTCACAAACTCACAAACTTTACCTCTTTATAATATTAGTATAGATTATGTTTAAAATTCAAACTTCTTACTTCGTTGTTATATTGAAAAACCAGTTGGGTAAATTAAACAACTTGTACCAGTACATATCAATATAAATTACAATTTTAATCAGCACCATCATGTACCTTGATTCATCACTAGTATATTATGTTATCGTTTATTTGAAACGTCCGTAACCAAAAATCGAAATAAGTAAAGCGAAAAATTCCGAAAGTTTTTAGTTTCATATAAAATATTATATTATTTCCAAACATCCAATTTAAATATATTGCACTTACGATATGTATTAGTTCAGTCGCTTGACAGCATATCTTGTGGTTTTACCGCAGGGTAGATTTTAATGAGACCTAACAGTATGAAACTTTAGATGCCTTTATTAGAACATTTTGCCAATAACAGTTCGCGCGATCACTTTAAAAAATAAATATGTTGGGACATTAACACAGCACCATCTAGTTCCATGGAAAGCTACGAGGCTTGTGTTATGGATACCAGATAGTTGATACACTACACATATATAACTTTAAATACATACATTTTATAAATATAAACATCCATGACTGGAGTACAAACACTTGTGCTCATTACACAAATGAATGCCCCCAGCGGGACTCGAACCCGCGACCGTTGGCACAGGAAGAAGGGTCACTACAAGCTGAGCTAAACGTGTCGTCAAAAAGATTACTTTTTTCCCCCTAAAATCAGGTATTGAGACGAAAAGGTTAACAAAATCCGAAGTAAAATTTCTTAGTGGTCATAAAACAGCTCATATCTGACCCGGTTGGAGCCCGACGACCTCTTAATTGGCATTGTTCTTACTGATTCACTAACTACTGTTTCATTTTTAACTAAATGATTGTAAATTTGAATCACAGATTGTGTTCGTAGCACCTCCCAAAGTAACAGCGCCTCTTCAAAACTATTTTCAATGCACGTACACGAACCATGGCTACGTTTTATTACATCAAAGAATTCCATGTCGTATCTCCAAAGTGCGTACGTGACGAAATTTTCAGAAAATCTATACGTCTACATATTGACTTGTTAGAAATTTAAAAATTTATTGTATACTAGCATTGCCCGCGGCTCCGCCCGCGTTCAGATGACCAAAAACTAAATTCTTAGATTTTACATATTAGTATACTCTTACATTGCAGTTTTTGTGTTTTTTCTCAGAGATGAGATATTTTCCCGCGGTAAAAAGTATTCTATATGTTGACCCGGATAACCAGCTATCACCATACCAAATTTCATGAAAATCCCTCCAGTGGTTTTTCTGTGATGCGGTAACAGACAGACAGATAGACAAAAATTCTAAAAACTATAGATTCGGACCCTGTATCGATAATAATGTCTATTTCAATTAGATTTTCCAAAAACTATTTAATGTACAGATTCGGCTTAGTTACAATTTTATTATATGTATAGATTTGTTGAGTATTATTGGTAGAGCTGTACGTACTTAGTTTTTATTTTCTTATATAGTTGTTCCAACAAAATCTATATTCCTGACCTACCTAAGGTCATTGTCGTAGCCTTTGTACGTAAATAACGCTGTTTTATTGCGTTGAGATATTTGTTCACGTTATTCTTATGTTTAAATATATTATAATCGCGGTAACAGACAGACAGACAGATAAAAATTCTAAAAACTATAGATTCGGCCTCTGTATCGATGATAATGTCTATTTCAATAAGATTTTCCAAAAAATATTTAATGTACAGATTCGGCTTAGTTACAATTTTATTATAATAATGTATAGATAAATAAAATACAAAATATTAAAGACAGTTATAGATAGTTACATACTTAAAGATTGAGTACACAATAGATACTTTATAAGAAACCAATATTATGAAATATATTTCTGACTCATTTATTATTTTAATTGTGACTCATGAAAATGAATGCAGATATTGTTCTTTTCCTTATTAAATTTCAAGTATGTAGTTATGTATATTTTTGCCAATTTACTATAAGTATATAATTTTTAATGTTTTTTTTTTAATTAATAAATTTTAACTTTTTAGTTAATTTTAAGTACTTATTCAAAAATTTACACTCGATGCGAGGTAAATGTACATAGTTAGGTGCTAATGTTTATGACATCATGGGCGCGTCCCGCATACGGTATATGTCGGCTGTTATCTTGCTATCACGTGAATGAGCAAACTCTATATTTGATAAAAATGCGTTTAGTGAAAAGTAAGCTAATATATGAATTAAATGAGACCTTCATATAACATTGGACCCAAACGCTTACAGGCTTTTATATAATTATAAATTAAAAAAAAAACCTGCCCAAATTAATTGTCATTTAACGATTACACTGGCACGCGTGAGGCACTTAATCGAGTAATCATACGCCAAAATGCCTTACATCATTTTGGAAAAGAGCTGATACTCTTACACTGCTTGACGGATGTTAACCAAATATAGCTAAGAACCACCGCAAGGAAACTGGCTTTCAAATGAACGAAACCGCATTGAAATCGGTCCATCCGTTTGAGAGCTACGATGCCACACACAGACAGACATCGATGTCAAACTTATAACACCCCTCTTTCTGCGTCGAGGGTTAAAATAAACTTTGATGTAATCCAAATCAATACAGATAAGATATGGATAGTTTCTAGTTATAAGGAGTAAATATAGTACTGACTTTTTTTTTTATTATGTGATAGAGTATGTGCTGTGCGAGTGGCGCATGTCGTCAATTAAGTAATTCAAAGTAAATGATTAATTAATAGCATATCAATAAATAGCTATATATCGTCAAGTTTGATAGAGGAAGCTTTTGTACATATTTGTTTGATGAAACGAGTTTGTAATTTGATTTTATATCGATAACTCAATCCCCCATCACTAACAAGGTCATTGTAACATAGCATTCGCTTGAAGTATTTAACCTAGCACGAATAGGGTTGTAATGCATGCATAGTAAAGCTGGTATTTCCTCAAGGAGGGCCCGGTGACGTGGTGGCCGAGGTGCTGGACCGCCTGCATGTGAAGCGGGGCTTCTTGACAGGTAAGGTCAATGTATGGGTTTGGGAATACTAGGATATTATACCTACATATATACACCATAAGACTTCTCGGCAAATGGTTACGATTCATTTTTAACCGACTTTAAAAAGGAGGAGGTTCTCAATTCGACTGTATTTTAATACATACTAAAGCTCTCTACTCCCATTTCACATCTTATAAGATCTGTCTTGGAACAATATTAATAGAACACATATTTATGTGTTAAATTAACATATCAATACTTAATTTGATTGATTGGTTGATTTAATATTATTTTCAAAAGCAACAATTTTCAAGTTTAGTACAAAGTTAATGTCTATATTTTGTACAATAATAATTACACTGGATGCACGTGAAGCACATGATTCAGTAGGTATGTGTTGTTTATGACAGTATAGTATCCTAGTGATGTGCGCTATATGTTTGTGTTGTCGCTAAACTGTACACTCTATATAGCACTAGTGTTGTGCTGAATCTCTTCTGGGTCGCGTCATTCGATCGTTATTGTCTCATTCTAACATACGAGTAATATTGGATATCACGCTCACGTAGGTATATTTACTTTATATGTACATATAGTAAACCAATTTTCTTCAATTTAGATGAAATAGTCGATAGCATTAAAGACCGAAAGAAAAATACTCTATATAAAAAAACTTATTTAGCTTGTGTTTCTATGCCACGTATTAATATTGTAAAGTTTATAAAGTTCGATAAGAAATTTTAAAGTTTTGAAAATGATTCACTTGTTACTTCATGTGTAATTAAAAATGTTAGGTACATACATACACATGTGGACAAGAACGGGCTATCTTTGACCAAACAGATAATCATTGTTATCTAACCTTCGTAGCTGCCATTTTCAACACCACAACATTAATAAAGTCGACATTAGCAGTGCCTCTTAAGTATGTGCAATGTACATTTTATTGGATTAAATTTTATTAGTTGGCTGTATGCAATAAGTGTTTGCCTGTTAATTTTTGATATTGTAACACCTGATGGCGTCACTATATTTCTTCCTTCTTCCGGTTTTGTAAAGCAAGCGTCGAGCGTCTACTTACTGTGCAAGTGTGAATTTAAATAAACTTTTTCATCAGAAGTCTTGCTCAATAAACTAATCTTAATACATTTTACATACATAAGTATGTACGTTCATAATGAGTGATACAGTTAAGATTTCCAATATTTTATTCTAGACTAAAAATATTTAAAACTTTAAATTGATATTAAGAATTTTTGTGCACGCAGCTCTTGTTGTAATTTTCAAAGAAACAGCGTGTTACCGTTATTTTATGATAAAACTAGCGACTCACCCTCGCTCCGCTCGGGTTTGACCCCACTTACGTTTTAACGTTTAGTATAGATTTCTCAGAGATGAGATATTTTCCCGCAGTACAAACTATCCTATATGTTGACCCGGATAACCAGCTATCATCATACCAAATTTCATCAAAATCCCTTCAGTAGTTTTTCCGTGATGTGGTAACAGACAGATAGACAGACAGAAAAAAACTAAAAACTATAGATTTTGGCGTCTGTATCCGATAATAATGTATATTTCAATAAGATTTTCCAATCTATATTTCAATATTCTAAATATTATATATATATAATAGTATAGACAATAATATTTTTTGTGTTCATTAGCGTAATAGGGAATAGTTACAAGTCAACTTTAATCCCGGACGACAACCAAACCTGTGCACGCCGCGTGCATTCCGACGTGCATGCCTAAGTGTTATGTAATAGTATCATGTAGTTTTCCGCAATTTTATGAACTTTTCACAAACCCGTCGCACGTACAACTACATATATCTGTGACTGGCTTATCGTTTGTTACGCAATCAATGCGGTTACTATTAATCGAGCCGTATCATTTTTTCTTTATCGATTACTTAAGTTTTTGATATATATAAGTATTATATTTTATCTTCGTATAAAACTGCGGTTCACACCTAACAATCATAAAACTTGCTACCCGCGGCTTCGCTCGCTCGCTAAAAGTACAAAAAAATCTCTAAAAAGGTTTCATACAAACTTTCATCCCCCATTTTACCCCCTAATAGGATTAATTTTGTAAAATGCTAAAACAAGTATTTATTTATTAACGTTGAAGAGAATTAATACCAAGTTTAAAGAAATTTTGATCAGAAATAATTTTTTGCATTGTATTATAACGTGTTTTCCCGTGGGAACGAGATGATCTCCCGCGGTAAAAAGTAGCCTATGTCACTCTCCAGCTCTCCAACTATCTTCACACCAAAAATCACGAAAATCCTTCACTCCGTTTCGACGTGAAAGAAAGGCAAACAAACACACTTACAGATTTATAATATTAGTATGGATTTACTCCTTGTACGAGTATGTCCATACATCCGTCCCAATGCTACGAGTATATGGAGTCATTACATTGAGTCATGCGTATCGTTCAATAGGAACTGCGCCGGCGCATGGTGTACGAAGCTAATGCGGAAACGTATAATTAGGGACAAATGTTAGATTGCACTCTGAACTTAACCACTTCGCCAAACTACTACTATTGTGCTCTAGTTTATCCAGTAATCATGCATTGGCCCACAAACATAAAATATATATATATATATATATATATATATATATATATATTTGACGGCCCATGTCACGCCGGTTCAGGGGCACTTTTAGTACAAGATGTCACATCCTTTGGTTGGTTAAGCATTGCGTGCAATAAGTAACTACAAATTGACCCACGCTTTCAAATTTATAATAATATTAGCGATTCACCCTCGCTTCGCTCTGGTTCGTCCCTAGCTTGCTTCCCAATACAAACGTTCATCCCCATTTTCACTCCCTTAAGGGGTGATTTCCGGGATAAAAAGTATCGTATGTCCTTCCCAGGGTCTCAAACTATCTTCTTACCAAATTTCATCTAAATCGGTACAGTAGATCCAGAGATTACCCCCTACAACATCACAAACTCACAAATTTTACCTCTTTATAATATTAGTATAGATTGATTTTGTTATATAATGATAATAGGTATGTTCATTTAACATTAACGCTATTTGTTAATTAATCGTAATGTAGTGAAGTAGGTATTATTGCCCTTCAATTTCCGTAATAATACTTATATATGTTAGTGACGTCACATTTGAATTAATAAGAATCGATAATAAGTGATCGAGTAGCGCCAATGTTATCCATCGCAATACTTGTCACTAAGTGCGGCCTGCACTCGGTGTGCATCACTACTTGTCTTGTTTATTTTTTATCAGTTAGCAAAATTTTAATTTATACTAATATTATAAATGTGAAAGTGTGTTTGTTTGTTTGTTTGTCTGTTTGTTCTTCTTTTACGTCGAAACGGAGTGACGGATTGGCGTGATTTTTTGTGTGGCGATAGTTGGAGGAATGGAGAGTGACATAGGCTACTTTTTGTCGCGGGAATTTATCTAATTCCCACAGGATTGGACGTTATAATACAACCCAAAAAAATATGATCAGAATTACTTGAAACTTGGTATTATTAATGTTCTTCAATAAAATTAAATAAATACTTGTTTTAGCATTTTTCGAAATTCATCCTAATTCCTATAAGATGGTTAAAGGGGGGATAAAATTTTGTATGAAACTAGAGATTTTTTGTAGTTTTAGCGCGAGCGAAGTCGCGGATTTTGCTAGTATATATATTGCCAAAATATCCTCAGTCTTGTAATATTATGAAACGCGAAATTGTGTTTGTTGGATTGTCACTTTTTCCCACAGCAACAAATTAGCGTGAATTTTATGAGTCAGAGAATGAAATGTGTATCGGACTAAATACCCACATACTGGCACGTCTGTATTTCCGTAAGATATTATATCGTAAAAAACAAACTAAAATCGAAATAATGCCTTTGAAATTAAATGACTCTTATCATGATAAGGTTAGCTCATAATATTATGTTTTAACAGGTTTTTTTATAGTCAAATTATCCAAATCGGTTTATCGGTTAGAGTTGTTTTGTTATCGATTCGTAGTAGAGTGCAGTTCGGCGTAACAGTGCCCGTGTCAGGTGTGATAAGAGTGTCGTAAAGTATGCAATACATAATCACTATAGTAGGTATCGGCGAACGAATGTCAAGGAGTCATGGTGGAGTCGTAAGCCGTTAATTTAATCGCTAACTAATAATATTCATAAAAAGCTTGAGAGTAACATTAAAATGGCGTCCATAATATGTTGTTTAGTTGTTGTTTAACTTAAGTTACTATTAATATAATCAATATACATATCACAATTATGGGAGTGGTAGCCCAGTGGTAACGCGCTCGCTTGGGAAACCGAGTGAAGCGGGTTCAAATCTCGGGTCGCGCACCTCTGATATTTTCATGTGCTAATCATTTCTAACATGATTACCACTTGCCTTACGGTGAAGGAAAACATCGTGAGGAAACCTGCATGTCTGAGAGAACTTAGCAAGTTTTCGAAAGACGTGAAGTCCGCCAACCCGCACTTGACCGGCGTGGTGGACTATGGCCTGAGCCCCCTCGTATTGAAGGGAGGCCCGTGCCCAGCAGTGGGACGTTAAAAAGGGCTGAATACATACATATCACTTGAAACTACGTAGATCGAAATCTCATAATAATAATATCCTACTAATATTATAAACGCGAAAGTTTGTAAGAATGTATGTTCGTTACTCTTTCCTGTCAGAACGGCTTAACGGATCTGGATAAAATTTAACATAGAGATAGATTATAGTCTGGAATAACACGTAGGCTACTTTTTATCCCGGAAAAATATACGGTTCCTGAGGGATATATTTGTTTTTGTTTATACACCCGAGCAGAGCGCGGGTGAGCCGCTAGTGCTTATATAACAAAATATTTACATTTACAACGCTCCTAGACGCATTTATTTCAAAAACTGGAAGAATAATTATTTACATACAGTAAAAAACAGTTTTAGACTAGAAAAAAGAAAAAGTACCCAATTTTCCTGTATTTTCTGTTTGTTAGTATGTGATGGGATATTTTTGCCAATTGAAAACCCATTTCCATGATTCTTTTTTCATGAATACGGAATTGTTTTAATAGTTAAAGGGCGGTCCCATATATTTTATATTAAAACCGTGCGGGAGGGATTGTTATTTACTTTTTCAAATTAGTCTATTGTGTTTAAAACTTGTTATAGGTATATCCTCATCGTGACGTATCTACATACATGTCAACAATTACTTATATAATTAATGAATTATTACGAATATTTTGTGTAGATTTGCCAAAGTTTTGTAAAATTAAAACCTTATAATTATAATTCAAAGTTGACCTCGATAAATAATAATGAAAGTCACAATATTACGTCGCGTCAGCGTTTTATTGTCGCTGTGGCGTTAGTCACTGAGACAGTAGACAGTACATATTTATTAATTACTAGCATTGCTCGGGACTCCGCCTGCGGACAGATGACCAAAAACCTAATTATTAGGTTTTACATATTAGTATACTCTTACATTGCAGTTTTTGTATTTTTTTTCTCAAAAATGAGATATTTCCCCGCGGTAAAAAGTATCCTATATGTTGACCCGGATAACTAGCTATCATCATACCAAATTTCATCAAAATCCCTCCAGTGGTTTTTCCGTGATGCTGTAACAGACAGACAGACAGACAGATAAAAATTCTAAAAACTACTTATAGATTCGGCCTCTGTGTCGATAATAATGTTTATTTCAATAATATTTTCCAAAAAATATTTAATGTACGTACAGATTCGGCTTAGTTACAATTTTATTACCTATATGTATCCATAGATTACGTGACATTTTTACAAAGTGATTAATTTTTCACGTCAAATAAAATACAATATATGAATATTATCTATATATAAATATTTAAATATATACATACATTGTACAGTACCTACTACCTAGTAGGTATATGTACATACAAGCATTTGAATAACAAACAAAAACGTGCCACACATCACGCCCGAGCTTAGTCCAATTGTTATAGTACTTGATTGGTGTTATGATTGCTATCTACCTACAGTATAAATCTGTTATTTTAAAGTAATATTTGTAGAAATATATTAGTGTAACAGTAGACTGTGTGATACTCCATGTCATAGACATATTCAAACGTACCTTCGCAATTATCCTTCTCTATGGCATTTTTTATCTGCATCTATAATTCATTTTTTTTTTAATTACTTGACGAAGTGATGTATAGTTACTAGTTAGTATAACTACTAACATATGACCCTCTGCGATGCTACCTGACAGATACGTGAGCGGCAAATTTCGCTAAAATATGGAGACTAGGATAATAAAACCATTTATGCGTTTATATTTATCTATACATATAATAAAATTGTAAGTAAGCCGAATCTGTACATTAGATATTTTTTAGAAAATCTTATTGAAATAATCATTATTATCGATACAGAGTCCGAATTATATATATATATATATATATATATATATATATATATATATATATATATATATATATATATATATATATATATATATATATATATATATATAGCATTTGGTCTAAATAGGTATTTAATAGGTCCACAAAGGTACAAATCCACATACATACATACATTCATACATAGGCTGATAAACACATTACGCTTATTAATATTAAAGCAGTCATGAGACAAATTAAACAAACAGTTGTTATTTTAGGATATTAAAATTAATTTTTGTCAGGTTTTGATATCTATCGGCGCTCTGAGTGTTAGCGTTAACACGTCACGTGACCATGTCGATGACGACTTACATGAATTTACTCCCCATCCAACTTGCCTATAGAAGTTTTTACTTGAAAAAAAGGTACTAAAAGTATAGGTATAATTTGTGTATTGTGTATAGAATATAGATGTAAATGCAACAGTGGAATAGACTCTAATATGGTGTAACTGTGTCTCCACGGACAATGGGAGCGCGACCGATACTTTCGCCGGGCGTGCGCCCGCACCGGCACCGCGCCACACATATCACCGCTCGTTGTATTAATTACACAAAGCATTACCTTTATTTCAATCTATACATATAATAAAATTGTAACTAAGCCGAATCTGTACATTAAATATTTTTTGGAAAATCTTATTGAAATAGACGATTATTATCGATACAGAGCCCAAATCTATACTTTTTAGAATTTTTGTCTGTCTGTCTGTCTGTCTGTCTGTCTGTTACCGCATCATAGAAAAACCACTGGATGGTTTTTCATGAAATATGGTATAGTGATAGCTGGTTATCCGGATTAATATATAGAATACTTTTTACAGCGGGAAAATTCTCATTTCTGAGAAAAAACACAAAAACTGAATTGTAAGAGTATTCTAATATGTAAAACCTAATAATTTGGTTTTTGGTAATCTGAACGCGGGCGGAGCCGCGGGCAATGCTAGTATCAAATATTCGTGTAAACCTAAGAAAGTATTACACGACGGAATTAAATATACTCGTATATTCTTATACTTTTGACAGTTATTTCCATCCTAAAAATAAAAGTGACTTAAAATTATTTCTAATTTTCTACCTTTTTCGACACTAGTCACGACTATGCGTTAGTCATGCTACAACTTAATATTAGCAGTACAACAGTATAATTACCTACGATTTAAAGAAATTTATCATGTGTCCTAATTTTAAATACTATTAATTACTAACATTGCCCGCGGCTCCGCCCGCGTTCATATGACCAAAAACCAAATTCTTAGGTTTTACATATTAGTATACTCTTACAATGCAGTTTTTTTATTTTTTCTCAGAAATGAGATACTTTCCCGCGGTACAAAGTATCCTATATGTTGACCCGGATAACCAGCTATCATCATACCAAATTTCATCAAAATCTGTCCAGTGGTATTCTCGTGATGCGGTAAGAGACAGATAGACAGACAAACATTCTAAAAACTATAAATTCGAATCTGTATCGATAATAATGTCTATTTCAATTAGATTTTCCAAAAAATATTTAATGTACAGGTTCGACTTAGTTACAATTTTATCATATGTATAGATTTAGGGAATTTAAATTTTATAGTAACAGATTATATGAAATCCGATCTCCAAACCGATCATGGTTACTCCGTTACGTCATCCTATCTCACTAACCATCTGTGCTGGATATTAGTGCACGAGTGGTCCTTCCACACACAAACTCCGATGAGACGACCACTCGAAACCCCCGAGAGATCAGGCGCAGGACCAAGCCTTGCGTGCTCTTCGGAGACACACTATTGTGAGTTATCGTAAAAAAGAAACATAGGTGGTATATTTGACAATTAGACAATATTATAATTAAATGAGCGTCATCAATTAAATGTACTGTTTTCGCATATAGACTTTTGTATTTAATATTAATTATTGCCGGAAGAACTGTTAGTAGTAAGAACTAAATAGGTTTACGTAAAGCATCGCGTGCGAGCAGAATCAGGTCGGTGGTAGTGTCGCAACTTGTACCTGTACACTGCTGGAGCATCACTAACAGTTGTGTCTACAATATATTTTGTATATATATATCATGAACGAATTAACCACTGGACTAGACATATAAGCGGACGTACCTTTATCGGTCTTCTCAGTAACCAGGAGATTTTAGGCTTGGTCGTTTGTTTTTTGCGTCAGTCTCAAGCACTTATTTGTCAACAAAACATCTCCCAAAAATGACTAAATGTTCTGTTAAATGATGTAAAAACTATAACGGCGGAAGCAGCAGTATTTCTTTTCACTTGTAAATACATTATTTTATTACATTTATTGTTATTTATCACACAATTTAATTAAATGTAAAATAAAATGTCATATTATCCAACTATGTTAAATATAGTCGATATTTCTATGTATTGTTGACATCTGACAACCATCATAAAATCCCTGGATTATACCATTCAGAACAAATGACTAAACTGTCGAGTGAGTCCATTTGACATCGACTAGTGCTTGACAATGTCGAAAAATATATCGATATTTGACGAAATTACTAAACGAATTGTGTTATTTGTACAGTACAATAACATAAAATACTTTTACCACAGTATCCTACAATCTGATGACAATAAATTTATAAAAATATTTTCTAAATCAAATAAAAATATAAATGCAAAAATTATAATTAGTATGTGTACTTAATTTTTTATTTTATTTTATTCCACATTTATATACTTTGGAATATTATTCCATTGTAATAATAATAAAGATCATTTTATTTCAACACATAAATTACACAAAATCAAACAATAATGTTTTAGCACTAAACTTCTGGGTTGGCGATTTGTAATAAAACACTTTACCACTTGCACTAATTATTTTACTTTCACGATCCAACACTCACTTTAATTTGCAATCTCTTTTTCTTTTTCCTAATTTCACAAATGTTTATTAAGAACTGAGCAATAGTAGGACAGTGTCACATTTTTATAACTACCCGAGACAATCAATTGCCAATTAAAATAGTTCAATAACAGAATCAACAAAATCACTTTATTTAATTAAATTAGCTTAATATTTTTTTTAATCTTTACAAAATAATATTTATTATATATTGATGGAATATACACCCGATATTCATTTGTTCATTAACATTATTATAGGCCAACAGAATGTTGCCATCAATGCCATCGTATTTATATAAATCAAATTAAAAAATAATAATTATTAGACACATTATTATTGCCTCTTTAATTCATTTATTTTAATTTATTAAAATTAAAAGAAGAAGATTAAATTAAAAGATGTAAAATATGATGACTATGCTATCCAATGTCTAAAATGTCATTCATTGGTTCATCGATATATGTATTTTATCGATTACGTTCAAGCACTAGAAATATTGTATTGTGTATCAGTGTTTATAATAATGTAATAAAATCTTTGTGTGCGTTAGGCGTCACTTGGTTGAACTAGTTTTCATACATTTGTATTTTATGTCAGGTCCAGTCTCTAATTCGTTCATGATATATATATATATATATATATATATATATATATATATATATATATTGTATAACTGCCTCCGTGGTGTAGTGGCTAGCATGTACGGCTGCACACCCGGAGGTCCTGGGTTCGAGTCCCGGGTCGGGCCAAGTTTAGTTATTGAGTCTTTCTGTATAAGTAAGCCTCAGTAACAGCCCGGAGTTGGGAAGTTGGCGGTGTTTCACCCCCGTGCCTCGGAGAGCACGTAAAGCCGTCGGTCCTGCGCCTTTACTCTCACTGGTCGTGTCGAGTGTTCGTCCCACCGGAGTATGAGAGTGATAGGAATAGAGAGTGCACGTTGTGTCTGCGCGTACACTTGTGCACTATAATATCTCCTGCGCAGTTGGCTAGTCTCAATGAGATTGGCCGCCGTGGCCGGAATCGGTCGGGAGAACATCATCATATTTTGTATATTTTTCAAATATCTACATTATGCTTGATATCATAAATAAATTACATTTGTACTTTATATCAGACTAGCGACTCATCCTCGCTTCGCTCGGGTTCGTCCCTAGCTTGCTTCCCAATACAAACTTCCGTCCCCATTTTCACCCCCTTAAGGGATGATTTCCGGGATACAAAGTATGCTATGTCCTTCCCAGGGTCTCAAACTATCTTCTTACCAAATTTCATTTGAATCGATTCAGTAGATCCAGAGATTACCCCCTACAACGTTACAAACTCACAAACTTTACCTCTTTATAATATTAGTATAGAGTATAGATGTAAAGTGATCTAAGAAACACTCTGTGAGTCCAACGTCTTATACATTTTTTATTGTCCTATAGAAAATTATTATATGTATAGATTTGAAATTTTGACATGATGTTCTCCTAGCCATTTCCGGCCACGGCGGCCAATCTCAATGAGATTAGCCAACTGCGCAGGAGATATTATAGTGCTCAAGTGTACGCGCAGACACAACGTGCACTCTCTATTCCTATCACTCTCATACTCCGGTGGGACGACCACTCGACACGACCGGTGAGAGTTAAGGCGCAGGACCGACGGCTTTACGTGCTCTCCGAGGCACGGGGGTGAAACACCGCCAACTTCCCAACTCCGGGCTGTTACTGAGACTTACTATACAGGAAGACTCAATAACTAAACTTGGCCCGACCCGGGACTCGAACCCAGGACCTCCGGGTGTGCAGCCGTACATGCTAGCCACTACACCACCGAGGCAGTTGACATACATAGGTACTAATTAAACTTCTATGTATTCCATCAGTACCTATGTGATACATAATTTACATCTCGACAACCGTGCAATTTCTGTTCTTATAAGTATTTATGTTTAGAAATTACCTAGTAGTAAAAAATAACCTGTGACCTCTAGCCAGTATACAAACATTACGTTGATCACTAGCCTGTTATTATTTCTAAACAGCAAGATGGTATATTCTCATTACAATTTCATTTTGTTTTAATATTAGTGAAAAGATCTAAAGTTTCATTTTATTGCTTAACATTGGACGGTCTAGTATAAAGTCGATACGACCACCACTGTACTAATACAACTTACCTATACAAGTATCTTGGTTTTATGAATATTTTATATCGTTTAGAGATTTTCACGTCAAGATAATGAGACGTGTCATTAGATAACGAGATGTCGCGTCGCACGCTGCACGTCACAATTTATTTATTTACTAGCATTGCCCGCGGCTCCGCCGCGTTCAGATGGCAAAAACCCAATTCTTAGGTTTTACATATTAGTATACTCTTACATTGCAGTTTTTGTATTTTTTCTCAGAAATGAGACATTTTCCCGCGGTAAAAAGTATCCTACGAGTATATGTTGACCCGGATAACCAGCTATCATCATACCAAATTTCATCAAAATCCTTCCAGTGGTTTTTCTGTGATGCGGTAACAGACAGAAAGACAGACAGACAGACAGACAAAAATTCTAAAAACTATAGATTCGGCGTCTGTATCGATAATAATGAATATTTCAATAAGATTTTTCAAAAAATATTTAATGTACAGATTCGGCTTAGTTACAATTTTATTATATGTATAGATTTAAATTCACTCGCTCCAATTCCAGTCGATCGATGTCTGCGTCCAGCCGATTGTTTACGCAGGATATACAGTTAATTGTGCACAGGGCATTGTTCCCGGCTGACATCACACAGCGTGTCCATTCAGACGCATCTCATTGTCGACGAGATACGACCCACTTGCTCTCAATGGCTGGTATTGTGCGATGCAGCGATCGCGATATTACGAATGATTTACCCTTTGTAGCGCTCCGATTCTGGATATTACCTCCGACAACTCGGTATTGACACTGACCGGATTGCCTATTTATTTCATTCATAACTCTTGTCCATTTCCTGTTGTTACTCATTCGTAGCTGCTTGCTTGTTTTGTAGGTCAGCCGACAAGCTAACAAGTGGCCTACCCCAATAATAATAAGTTAAATCTTAATACTTGTGGAACTTTTTTGTCAACTAGCATTGCCCGCGGTTTCGTCCGCGTTCAGATGCCCACAAACCAAATTCTTAGGTTTTACATATTAGTATACATCTTACATTGCAGTTTTTTGTATTTTTTCTCAGAAATGAGATATTTTCCCGCGGTAGATATCACCATACCAAATGTCATCAAAATCCCTCCAGTGGTTTTTCTGTGATGCGGTTACAGACAGACAGACAAAAATTCTAAAAACATTAGAGTCGTGGCCTCTGTATCGATAGTAATGTTTATTTCAATAAAATTTCCAAAAAAATATTGAATGTACAGATTCGGCTTAGTTACAATTTTATTATTGTATAGAAGATTTTATGATGCAATAGACTTGTAACAACTAAATTACTAAATAAGAGAAATATATCACGTAGTATAATACCACAAATAATTGTATTAATTTACAAATATGCCACTTTAAATCTTGTAATTTTAAGTTATAAGTTACAATGCTCGTAATCTATATCTATACATACATATAATAAAATTCTGAGTCGAATCTGTACATTAAATATTTTTTGCAAAATCTTATTGAAATTGTCATTATTATCGATACAAAGGCCGAATCTATACTCTAGATTTTTTATTCATCTGTCTGTCTGGGAACGTAGTACGGGAAAACCACTGGACAGATTTTCATGAAATTTGGTATAATGATAGCTGGTTATCCGAGTCAACATATATAATTCTTTTTACTACGGGAAAATATCTCATCTCTGAGAAATCTATTAAAATTTAAAACGTTGGGATGAACCAGAGCAGAGCGAGGGTGAGTCGCTAGTTAAGTAGAAATAATCTGTGTAACATAAATGCTAATAAACTGTAAACAGTTACGTGAACAGTTTCACGCCGATGCAGAAATCTTATCTATACATATAATAAAATTGTAACTGAGTCGTATCTGTACATTAAATATTTTTTGGAAAATCTAATTAAAATCGACATTATTATTGATACAGAGTCCGAATCTATAGTTTTTGGAATTTTTGTCTGTCTGTCTGTCTGTCTATCTGTTACCGCATCACGAGAAAACCACTGGACAGATTTTGATGAAATTTGCTATGGTGATAGCTGGTTATCCGGGTCCACATATAGGATACTGTTTACCGCGGGAAAATATCTCATTTTTGAGAAAACTACAAAAACCGCATTGTAAGAGTATACTAATATGTAAAACCTAAGAATTTGGTTTTTGGTAATCTGAACGCGGGCGAAGCCGCGGGCAATGCTAGTAAAAGAATAAAACGTAACCAGTATCGAAGTCACAAAGCGTGATGATCGGAAATGCGATGTGGGGCGCGCGCGAGCTGAATATCGCACAATGACATCGAGTGCGTTCGGATCGCTATTTACGGCTGCGATTATCGTCTATAATAGCACCGTGTAATTTGGAAAAGCTATGCAAATAAACATTATGTATAGGTTTATATCATATTGTTTGCTAAACTGGTATTATTGTAAGAGCAGGTTTAAAGCTTTGAATAGTTACATATATATGTATATATACTGATTGTTACTAAATTGTCCAAGTCTGTTTCATAGGTTTTCTAGCTTGTTCTAAGACAGTAACCGTTCGTATTGAATTTAATCTGTACAGTGTACATATAATAAAATCTAAGTCGAATCTGTACATTAAATATTTTTTGGAAAATCTAATTGAAATAGACATTATTATCGAAACAGAGGCCGAATCTATAGTTTTTAGAATTTTTGTCTGTCTGTCTGTTACCGCAAAAATATGAAAAATATCTCATTTCTGAGAAAAAATACAAAAACTGCATTGTAAGAGTATACTAATATGTAAAACATAAGAATTTGGTTGTCGGTCATCTGAATGCGGGCGGAGCCGCGGGCAATGCTAGTATAGTATATGTTGCCGATTATTTTTTATTTCTCGTGATAGTCAGACTGTCGACTTCAAATAGTCGACGACACGATTGGCTCAGTTTGTAGTGATCCTACTTATTGTGCCAGCGGTCGCGGGTTTGAGTCCCGGTGGGGGCATTCATTTGTGTGATAAGTACGAATGTTTGTACTCCAGTCATGGATGTTTATATTTATAATATGTATGTATTTAAAGTTATATATGTGTAGTGTATCAACTATCTGGTATCCATAACACAAGCTTCGTAGCTTACCATGGAACTAGATGGTGTTGTGTAATAATGTCCCAAGAAAAAAAAAATAAACAAAAAAATATTATTAAATAAAAATAATGAAATTCGATTAGCCCTACGTAAATATATCATGTACTTTTTAATAGTTTGTGCAAATTTAGTAGCATAAAGATTTTGTATTTCTCGCAATTAAGACAAATCGAACGGCATATTGTTTACCAAAATCTAACAAAATAATGCGAATTTTTGTGCATCATAAAAACTATCTAGGTACTAACAAAAAGAGAGGTTTCTATTTTAATGGCCAACTAAAACAAAATTCATTTTTATAACTAATTTAAAGGTATTTGGACAAATTGACTACTCAACAGTGTTTACAATTAACAAGATTGTCTAAATAGTAGTAACTAAATAAATAACCAAACATTAGCCAAAAGACATTTAAAAAAAATCACTCACATTCTAAAAACCCATGACCTATAGAGCATTCAGTTTTCAGATTAATTAAGAAAATTAACGATCCGATAACACATTGAGGAACACACAAGTCTTAACAGTTCGTTAGATTGTTTATAACGACATTAACACCAAAGATTTCGTGGACCTCGCGCTCAGCGTATAGAGCGTGCCAATGAAATTGTACAATATATCTTATAGGTAAATACTCGTACTCGTACGTAAATTCGAAAAGAGTACACGAATAACAAACTGCAGTGGTTTTGATTTATCCACAAATGGAATGAGAAATTTACTGTCATAAAAATATAAGATCGCAAGGTGCATGCCAATTGTGTTCCAATATAACAGAGAGTGGGTGAGTCAGAATCGTGTGTCTCGATTTCAATAGCAATGTTGATTGTTGTCCGAAGACATTAACACCGAGCCGCATACGGATACTTGTAACGGTGATCTAGATTCTCTACATTCACAACATCTCAGTATTATACTCATGCGTTGCTTATATGATTAGTCACATTAAATTATTAGTAAATACCGTTGATATTGATTTGAACTATAATAATAACATTCAAACTAACAAAAAGAAGTTAATACTTTCTTAGATGTACGCGAATATTTGACATCTATACATATAATAAAATTGTAACTAAGCCGAATCTGCACATGCAGATATTTTTTGGAAAATCTTATTGAAATAAACATTATTATCGATACAAAGGCCGAATCTATAGTTTTTAGAGTTTTGTCTATCTGTCTGTCTGTTACCGCATCACAGAAAAACCACTTTAGGGATTTTGATGAATTTTGGTATGGTGTGAGAAAAAATACAAAAACTGCAATTTAAGATTATCCTAATATGTAAAACCTAAGAATTTGCTTTTTGGTCATCTGAACGCGTGCGGAGCCGCGGGCAATGCTAGTTATAAATAAAACTATCTTTTCGAATTATTTCGCGAATTTATTTTGATTTTTGGCTCCCGACGGGAGAGACTCTCCCGTGACCATGATTGTTGTAAGGCATTCGATATACGTCGGGAACTAAACATCAAAATAAATCCACGAAATAATGCGAAAATATAGTTTTATTTAAAAAGAAGATAATGAAAACATAGGTACTATGTTATATGTAATGATGAAACATACATACATACATTTGCGTGAATAATATTTAAAATAATGAATATAATATTTCTATATCTGTACATCTATACATATAATAAAATTGTAACTAAGTCGAATCTGTACATTAAATATTTTTTGGAAAATCTTATTGAAATAGACATTATCGATACAGAGTCCGAATCTATAGTTTTTAGAATTTTTGTCTGTCTGTCTGTCTGTTACCGCATCACAGAAAAATCACTGGAGGGATTTTGATAAAATTTGGTATGATGATAGCTGGTTATCCGGGTCAACATATAGGATACTTTTTACCGCAGGAAAATGTCTCATTTCTGAGAAAAAATACAAAAACTGCATTGTAAAAGTATACCTACTAATATGTAAAACCTAAGAATTTAGTTTTTGGTCATCTGAACGCGAGCGGAGCCGCGGGTAATGCTAGTATTGAATATAGTATTTCTATATCTGTCGATATAAAAATAATGTTTGGTTATAAATATCAAACGAGCATTTCAAGTTCTAGGGCCAATCTGCATAACAGTATAATAACCCTTAGTGGAGCAAAGACCTCCATCATTATCAGACTCTAGTCGAGCCAATGTCGCCTCGAATGCGGGTCGACAATCGACATATAATTTTGTACAAACAGCGTTATTTTTTATTATACTTTAGTTTGTTTGTTATAATTATTATTTGAAATTAATATAATACTAGCAAAACCCGCGATTTCGCTCGCGCTAAAACTACAAAAAAATCTCTAAAAAGGTAGTCTCATACAAACTTTCATCCCCTATTTTACCCCCTTATAAGATGAATTTCGGATAATGCTAAAACACGTATTTATTTAATTTTATTGAACAGCATTAATACCAAGTTTCATGTAATTCTGATTAAAAAGTATATTTTTTGATTATATTATAACGTGTTTTCTCGAGGGCATTAGATAGTCTCCCGCGATAAAAAGTAGCCTATGTCACTCTCCAGCCCTCCAGCTATTTCCACTCAAAAAATCATGGCAATCCGTCACTCCGTTTCGACGTGAAAAAAAGGATAGACAAACAAACAGACACACTTTCCCATTTATAATATTAGTATGCATTTATGCCTTAAAACTTTATTATCTTTCAATTTATATGTTACACAAAATTTGATGTATCGATACATATCCGTCGAGAATGATTAAGATCGTACCGGTTATTGTGACTGTCTCTGAGTCATTGCAGTTTATAGACGAGATAAATGCAGGAAGTACACAGGGTTCATATTTAATGATATAATCTATTGACCTCTTGTAACCTCAATCTCTCGAGTGCTGTAACACACTTTGCCAGTTTGCAAAACTTTGATAATTATTCTGTAACTAGCGGCTCACCCTCGTTTCGCTCGGGTTCGCCTCTAGAAAAACACTAATAGATATCTATTAGTTCCCACGGGAACCGTTCATTTTTCCCGAATGAAATGTAACCTGTTTTTTGACCGGCAATATAAGGTATCAGAATGTTAAATTTTACTAAATTAGGTGCATAAGTTGTATAAGTTATTATAGTTTTTTAACTATCCCACGGGAACTATTTAATTTTCCGGAATAAAAAGTATCTAAGATGTTGCCCGGGGATATAATGTACCACCATGCAAAATTTCATTTAAATCGGTCCAATGATTCGGAGATTAGCCCGTACAAACAGACAAACAGACAGAGAAACAAAAAATTTGAAAAAAATCTGGATTTGTTCTATTTGTCTTCTTACATCTCCCTGACTCGGTTTTTAGCATTTTTTTGCTATGTACAGACATTCGACCTCTACTATTTTATTATAGTAGAAGATATAAATCTGAGATAAGTTTTAAAACTAGTTAGTCCAGTTGTAAAATCGTACCTGATTTTATAATATCGTGTAAATTAATTACTTGTAATATGTACTATACCGTAATACTACTGCTTGTACAAGCAAATTTTCCTCCTACGCTTCTTGATAATCGCAAAAAGCCCAATAATAAACTTGTAGCATTTTCCAGCAAAACCATTTTTTTCTTTCTCTGAATTCAAATCGTCATACATTCTTCTCATCTTAATCCTCTAACTAATATTGAAAGACTTGGTATTAAGATAAAGTACATATTTGAATTCGTTGTTATGAACTATAATTTTCTTACAATTTATTTCCATGTAAGTAACAACAAAGCAGTGGTAGCCCAGTGGTAACGCACTCTGATATTTTCATGTGCGAATCATTTCTAACATGATTAACATTTGTCTTACGGTGAAGGAAAACATCGTGAGGAAATTTGCATGTCTGAGAAAAGCTAGCAAGTTTTCGAAAGACATGTGAAGTCCGCCAACCCGCACTTGGCCGGCGTGGTGGACTATGGCCTGATCCCCCTCGTATTGAAGGGAGGCCCGTGCCCAGCAGTGGGACGTTAAAAACGGGCTGAATACAAGTAACAACTAATGAAAATATCCATTATTGGAAGTGTTCCAACATGTCCTAATATTGCTCTGTTCAAATAAATTTGTACGGTAGTAACATAGGCGTATTCCTGCGCGTACTCAACTATTATGAGGATTACGATAAAAGCTTCGTTTTAAGATTCACATGACTCGAGTCCGGCGTGAATGAATGCCCTTTACCAACACAAACAGACCGCTTGCACCGACCGGCTACTGAGGGCCCATCGTGTGAGGAATTTATATTTTATCGGCTCACTTGCATAACAATTATTGTGAACTAGCGGAAAACAAAAACAAACCTATCCCTCGGGAACTGTACATTTTTCCGGGATAAAAAGTAGCCTATGTGTTATTCCAGACTATAATCTATCTCTGTGCCAAATTTCATCCAGATCCGTTCAGCCATTCTGGCGTGAAAAAGTAACAAACATCCATACTCACAAACTTTCACATTTATAATATTAATAATAATAACACGGATTAGTATATTAGCATATAGTATAGATTGATTATAAAATTTTGAACTACCCTTGTTTTTGTGTGTTTTCGACATAAATAAAAATTATTAGCATATATATAAATTATTATAAAAATAAGCAATAAAAATATATACCTTAGTTACTTATATCTTTTCCATTGTACACTCTATACTAATATTATAAAGAGGTAAAGTTTGTGAATTTGTGACGTTGTAGGGGGTAATCTCTAGATCTACTGAACCGATTTAGATGAAATTTGGTTAGAAGATAGTTTGAGACTCTGGGAAGAACATAGGATACTTTTTATCCCGGAAATCATCCCTTAAGGGGTTAAAAATGGGGATGAAAATTTGTATGGAGAATAAACGTAGGGACGAACCCGAGCGAAGCGACGGTGAGTCGCTAGTATTAGATATATTTGTTCTATTTATTAAAATGAAAATGAGACAGAAGAGTACACGTAAGTTAATACAGGATAAAAAATGCGAAAAAAATCACAGAGTGTAAGACTGATTGATGTTTAAAATACTTGTTGTGTAAACACTATTACGACGATTCTCGAGTGCAACTGGATTCCGCATCAAGTTACCTTTATTAATATTGATCATTAAAATGTCACAACATTTAATGAAAATACTTATGTGACGCGTGAGCCTGAATGTTATATGGATCCTAACATGTCATTACGAGTATAGTCATTTCTTATATAGATGACTAGCATTGCCCGCGGCTCCGCCCGGTTCAGATGACCAAAAACCAAATTCTTAGGTTTTACATATTAGTATACTCTTAAAATGCAGTTTTTGTATTTTTTCTCAGAAATGAGATATTTTCCTGCAGTAAAAAGTATCCTATATGTTGACCCGGATAACCAGCTACTATTATATCAAATTTCATCAAAATCTGTCCAGTGGTTTTCTCGTGATGCGGTAACAGACAGACAGACAAAAATTCTAAAAACTATAGATTCGGACTCTGTATCGATAATAATGTCTATTTCAATTAGATTTTCCAAAAAAATATTTAATGTACAGATTCGACCTAGTTACAATTTTATTATATGTATAGATGATTTTGTTTTCTTGTTACTTCAAAGTTCACACTATGTTTCCTAACTTTGATATTTTTTCAATATATCAACATCAATAGAATAATAGGTACTAGATGCCATCCGTTTGGAATTTGATCCGTTTTGAAAAAAAACGTCGTTTTAAAACTGTACTATTCTTATTAAGATCAAAAAGCTTTCTTTTTATTTTACGATTCAGCGGGTTAGAAGTTGTTCATCATTATTTCCTTTCTATTTGTTACCTGCGAGTTAATCTGATCAATAACTGCGAATTACACTTAGAACCTACCCTCTTACGTCGACAACTTTCCAATCGTTTTCCTTTTAACGGCGCGCAGGCTCGAGCTAGCAAACCTACTTCCGCTATATCATTTCACTCGCCCCGCCGAACGCCGTCGAGCGCCGCCGCGTGCCTCGCCTCCCAAACCGGTGATAGCTAACAACTAACGGACCTGCACATTTTTTTTTATATATATAGTTACTATTTGTATCACGTATTGCGTTTTGTAAGATTTCGGGCTAATTATTCCAACTCCTAAGTGGGCAGATGTAAAGTTTGCTTCTTTTTTAATTTTAATACTAGCATTGCCCGCGGCTCCGCCCGCGTTCAGATGACCAAAAAACAAATTAGATATTTTCCCGCGGTAAAAAATATCCTGTATGTTGGACCCGGATGACCAGCTATCATCATACCAAATTTCATCAAAATCTGTCCAGTGGTTTTCTCGTGATGCGGTAACAGACAGACAGACAAAAATTCTAATTACTATAAATTCGGCCTCCGTATCGATTATAAAGACCATTTCAATAAGATTTTCCAAAAAATATTTAACGTACAGATTCGACTCAGTTAGAATTTTATTATATGTAAGTATAGATTTATAAATTCTAAGATTATCTCTTCCACGTACTTTTCGACCCTAACATTTGAATGTTCTTTATAATAAATACTCATAGGAAAAGTAATTTATTTATTATAATATAGTATAAGGACTGACACGTTTGGTTCAGTTGGTAGTGACCCTACTTGATGTGCCAGCGGTCGCGGGTTCGAGTCCCGCTGGGGGCATTCATTTGTGTGATGAGCACGAATGTTTGTACTCCAGTCATGGGTGTTTATATTTATAATATGTATGTATTTAAAAGTTATATATATGTAGTGTATCAACTATCTGGTGTCCATAACACAAGCCTCGTAGCTTACCATGGAACTAGATGGCGCTGTGTGTTAATGTCCCAACATTAAAAAAAAAATGATATTTACATTTAAATTATAAAATTGAATCTATTTTTGTAAGTTTTTTTTCTATGATAAAAATATACGAGTATTATTGCTATTTAGGTGCCTAATACATAAAGTGCATACGAAATAGTAGAAATATTATTACGTAATTTTTCTCACCATTATTTCGAAATAACTTATATGGTGACACCAGCTTTTGTTTTAAAATAATGAAAAGAGCAGTGTGTCATCCAAATGTAATTAGTTGGCCTCTTTTTGTTTTTGGTAATACCTGCATGCAAACGAATATCTGCAATCGACGTTGCTCATCTGTTCCACAACGGCCCATGTTGTTATTTTTTTTTATATCCTGCGTTCCTTTATTTATTTAATTTTAATTCTTTATTACACCAAAAAAGAAGTACAATTTTAAAACAATACAGCACTTTACAAAATACTTCAGTGTAAAGGCGGCCTTATCACTTGAAGTGATCTCTTCCAGGCCTTCCTATAAAGAAACTCTTATGCCCGATTTCACCAACGTCACCTAAGTTTAAGGGATCCCCTAAGCATGGTTAGGGGGCTGTTAGGGGACAGTTTTTGTTTCACCGACAGTTAGGGGTCACCTAAATATTAAAAGGCCCCCTAAATTGTGGTGCTCGAAATATGGGCTTAAAGACGATCGTAAAACGAAATTTAATTTAGGGGCTAGTTTAGGGGACTTTTAAGCTAGGGATCTCATACGTAGGTGGTAGCTCATGGGTTGTTGGTGAAATCGGGCATTAGGGTAGAATGGATAGGGGTTGGTGCAAACAAAAAAACCAATATAGCATACTTATACGACTCCTTTATTACTCCTATACTATCCTTTACTGCTCTTGAAAACGCTAATTGATTCTATTTACAACTATAAATTCTAATAACTTAATTATTACCGAATAACTTAATAATTAAATAATATGTCAGAAAAATATCGAAACTGGAATATGTTTCAAACCTTGCCCTTGCGCATCCTTGAAGGCCGCGAAATACGAATGTTTTACAAAGTGTCTGTTTGCAGCCGCGTAGGCGACGGATGCGCTTCCTCCTTAGCGCAAGGTACCCGTATCCTGCTCATACTCCATCTTTGCTTGATGCTCCCAATTCTGCCGAGAAAATTGCACCCGTCCAATTGCCGTCTTTGACTTTTCCGACGACATGTATCTACTAACTGTTGTATGTAACTACTAACTATAAGTACTGTGCCTATAGGTAATTTTGTGCAGTTGTGAATCTAGTCTGAGTTTGAGCGAAATGGACAATCTCGTGGAACATCAGTTTAACAGTAACTTATAATTTAATTGTTAATTTCCTCTGTCTCCATCTTATTTTCCATTAGGCGTCTTTTTCTTTACGTGTTTCTTTTCGTTTTATCATTCTACCAATTCTAGGGGTTTGCTAAAGAAATACGCAAAATAATTCAAGTATGTTACACCGAGATATATTTGATGGTAGAGATATTCGTGTGTATGCTGGAAAGGTACGTAGTATCCTTCTTCAGAGTACATAATTGACGACACGTTTGGCTCAGTTTGTAGTGACCCTACTTGCTGTGTCAGCGGTTGCGGGTTCGAGTCCCGCTGGGGGAATTCACTTGTGTGATGAGCACAAATGTTTGTGCTCCAGTCATGGGTGTTTATATTTATAATATGTATGTATTTAAAGTTATATATGTGTAGTGTATCAACTATCTGGTATCCATAACACAAGCCTCGTAGCTTAGCGTGGAACTAGATGGTGCTGTGTGTTAATGTCCCAACATATTTATTATTTTATTATAATTCACTTTAGGGCTACTTGTTTGCAAAGATAACAGTTTGTTTTGGCGATGTAATGTTTCTAGAGGACGTCTGTGCTGGGAATAATTAATAACACTGGTCAACAAAAGAAAAAAAAATGTTTGTTTCCTGTGATTTTATTTTTGATTTTATCTCAATGTGACAAGTATTTTTTAAATATGGCAACAATATTTCTCTAACAGCTTTTGTTTTTGAGTTATAGCTAACTACCCTCAATTACTATTTTTACTTACATTTTCGTTTTTTGTTCGACACTAAAATATATTTTGTTGTTGTTTTCGATATGGCTTCGTCAAGAAGATGTTGTGTACTTAATCCAGATTGTTTTTGCTATATTTGTGGCGAATATATATTTAAAAAATATCGAAAACCTATATCGGACTTTGTAAAAACTGCGTATCATCAATACTTTAAAATAAAATTATGTAATCAAGACAAGCCATGGGTTCCTCATATTGTATGCCAGAAATGTATTGTGTGTCTACGGTTATGGTCCAGTGGAAAAAGGGATGCAATAAAGTTCGTAGCACCTATGATTTGGCGAGAACCTCGGAACCACCATGACGACTGCTACTTCTGCGTTGTGAAAATAAACGGAATTAACCCTGGAAATCGAAGTAAGTGGTCATATCCTAACTTATCTTCTGCTCAAAGACCTCAATTAAAATTACGAGAGGTACAACCCAGTACATCTAAATCCTCTGATGATCTAAATCTCTGTAAACCTGAACAAAATATATCAAGTGATGACTCTGATCCAGACTACAAATTTAGCCTTGCAGAACCTGAACTATTTAATCAAAAAGAACTAAATGACTTAGTAAGAGATCTGAACTTACCAAAAGAAGCTTCTGAAATTTTAGCATCTCGTTTAAAAGAGAAAAAATTGCTTACCCCGGAAACCAACATCACTTTTTATCGTACCCGAGAAAAGAATCTGTTACAGTATTTTTCTCAAGAGAAGGATTTAGTCTTTTGTAACGATATTGGTGGAATTTTGCAACAGATGGGTTTATACAACTATCAACCTCGTGATTGGCGTCTTTTTATTGACAGCAGCAAAAGAAGTTTAAAGTGTGTTTTGCTTCATAACGGTAACCAATACGGATCCATACCTATTGCACATTCGACGACTTTGAAAGAAGAATACACAAATGTTTCTAAGGTTATGGAAAAAATTAAGTATCAAGACCACAATTGGGTCATTTGTGTTGATTTGAAAATGGTTAACTTTCTTCTAGGTCAACAAGGGGGGTACACAAAGTTCCCTTGTTTTATTTGTCTCTGGGACAGTCGTGACAAGCAACACCATTGGTCACAAAAAGTTTGGCCAGTGCGGGAAGAGCTGAAAGTTGGTACAAAAAATGTTATAAACGTGCCTTTAGTTAGCTGAGACCGCATCATACTTCCGCCACTTCATATCAGACTCGGCATAATGAAAAAGTTTGTGAAGGCGCTTGACAAAAGTGGCGAATGTTTCAATTTTATTTCACACAAGTTTCCAGGATTAAGTACAGAAAAATTGAAAGCTGGTATTTTTGATGGGCCACAGATTAGGCAACTCGTGAAAGATCCTAATTTTGTTAAATCAATGACTGAAGTCGAATCCAAAGCTTGGAACTCATTTGTTTTGGTCATGAGTAATTTCCTTGGTAACAAGAAATCTGACAACTATGTCGAGCTTGTTGAGTGCATGCTATCAAACTTGCAAGAGCTAGGATGCAACATGAGCATAAAAATCCACTTTCTCCACTCGCATTTAGACCGATTTCCAGAAAATCTGGGCGATTATAGTGAGGAGCAAGGAGAAAGATTTCATCAGGATATTCGGACAATGGAAGAGCGTTATCAGGGAAGGTGGGACTCACATATGATGGCAGACTACTGCTGGAGTTTGCAACGAGATCTACCTAAAGTCGTTCATTCAAGGAAATCTTATAAAAGATCATTTGATTGTGTTAAATAGAAATTTTGTTAACATATGTATTAATTTTCTTGTATTTTTTAGTGAAAATAGTAAAAGTCTATATTTCAAAAAGTAAAGCTGTTAGCAATCCCCCAGTATTTTTATTGTACTCTAGGCCATAGAAATACCCAATAACAGTAAAAAATATTAAGGAAACAAAAATTGTGTTGACCAGTGTAATGTGAGAATGTTGTTATCTATCTAATGAAACTTATTTGCACTTCCATATCTATTTACACTTGACTATTGAATCATAGAATACACCTTTAGGTACCTACACTATAGTCGATGACTTCAAACATTATTTTATAGGAGCTGCAAACTAAAAATTTTTATTATCTGCCTTAATATATGATAATATTTTTCTAGTACGTATTATGAAGTGTTTAATAGTAGGTTCTAGAATTCTGCAAAAAAATTTTTGCTTGAAAATCTTGTAATTTGGCATAACCATAATATCACAAACCACATTATTTATTCTGTTTACGAAAGAACATCTGCACAACACAGATGTGTCGAAAGGGAAAATTTTCTAAAATGTAATTTTATAGTATGTTTTAAACAATTTAGCTATGGATATAAAAATCACCACTTTGCCGTCCTAATGTAACGCACTGCGTGTAAAATGTAACGCTAGGCAAAGAATTGTCCAGTGCGGTGGGAGCGTCGTGTCGTCATAGCTGGCGCTCTCTTCCTACACTTTCACTGCGCGCGCGCCGATACGATCTAGATTACTCACTCCTCATTACGATTACGTGACTTAGAACTTGGGCATTGTATCTGTAAACGACTTTGTATTTCTGTACTTTGAATTCTACGAATCGCATAAAATTCTTTCATATTTGTCACATTCTTACTATTGTTTACATCAAAATCCACGTACACTTTTTAACCGAGCAACATCAGATGATTAATATTGATCTAATTTAAAAATAATATTTTTCGATTCAACAATCAAATTTTTACTCTACATTATTTCAAATTAGTGTCTCCACAGCCAGCTGTGATCTATACATATAATAAAATTGTAATGAAGCCGAATCTGTACATCAAATATTTTTTGGAAAATCTTATTGAAATAAACATTATTATCGATACAGACGCCGAATCTATGGTTTTTAGAATTTTTGTCTGTCTGTCTGTTACCGCATCACAGAAAATCTACTTGAGGGATTTTGATGAAATTTAGTATGGTGATAGCTGGTTATCCGGGTCAACATATAGGATACTTTTTACTGAGGGAAAATGTCTCATTTCTGAGAAAAAATACAAAAACTGCAATGTAAGAAAGAGTATACTTACTAATATGTAAAACCTTAGAATTTCGTTTT
This sequence comes from Brenthis daphne, assembly GCA_947093115.1. Lineage (NCBI taxonomy): Eukaryota > Metazoa > Arthropoda > Insecta > Lepidoptera > Nymphalidae > Brenthis > Brenthis daphne. The sequence continues at coordinate 1,977,961 of OX352473.1, forward strand.
TAGTCATCTGAACGCAGGCGGAACCGCGGGTAATGCTAGTTGAAAATAAAATTAATAAATGTATATGATATAACACGCAGTTTAGTCAGTGCGTAGGTTTTTGCAACAAATAATAAGTTACATTTACAGCTCGCATTGCCCCTCGCATTGCCCATCGCATTGCCCAATGTTCCGGCGCCGCCTCGCAACTGATAGTATTATCGCAATTTACAAGTGATGTGCAACACTTATTTGTTAGCGACTCTCATTTACTTAATTACACTTAACTACGCGTACACGCACAATCCGTGCTTTACATTTAATATTTATTTGCACGTCATACTTTAAAATTTAAAGGTAATTTCATATAATTTTCACAAAAATAAATCTCATTCCACCATTTTATCGGGCCATTCTATCGAGTTTTAATCCTTCGAATAACGTTCCATTCTAATCTTTATGCTTATTATGAACAATGCCTGCAAAAGAAACTCCTGACTCGAAGGTAGCTCTCACTTTATCACTCACTCCCAAATAATTAGAATTATAGTATTTCCCATAATTTATTATACGCTGCATCAATATTGTCTATATCATATTCAAATAAAAAAATCTCTTACGGGAGTTGGCTTTGTATTTCGGCATAATGCTGCATGGCGGTATGTTCATTGTCTACCCAGTTAAGGTCTTAAAATTAATAACGCACTCATATAATCAAATGGATTTTAACCACGAAGGGAAAAATATGTAAATATATAATAATAATATGTTGGGACATTAACACACAGCGCCATCTAGTTCCATGATAAGCTACGAAGCTTGTGTTATGGATACCAGATAGTTGATACACTACACATATATAACTTTAAATACATACATAATATAAATATAAAGACGCATGACTGGAGTACAAACATTCGTCATTACACAAATGAATGCCCCCAGCGGGACTCGAACCCGCGACCGCTGGCACAGCAAGTAGGGTCACTACAAACTGAGCCAAACGTGTCGTCAAAGACAGACAGTATGAAGAAAGGATGTCTAAATAAATTATATATTAACATACAAGGCGACGCTCTAATGACTAATCGAACAAGTACCAAGATTGCTCGATGTTATCTGGCATTGTTTTCAAGTTATAAGTTGTATTGCACAATTGGTCATAACGCATAATAATCCTATACATCCCGATGGAATGCAGAGCTGTGGGCGACGAGACACAATATGAGATATGTACCTACTACTTAGTACTTATACAAGACTAGCGATTCACCCTCGCTCTGCTCGGGTTCGTCCCTACTTATGTTTTAACGGTTAGTATAGATTTCTCAGAGATGAGATATTTTCCCGCAGTAAAAATTATCCTATATGTCGACCCGGATTACCAACTATCATCATACCAAATTTCATCAAAATCCCTCCAGTGGTTTTTCTGTGATGCGGTAACAGACAGACAGACAGACATAAATTCTAAAAACTATAAATTCGGCCTCTGTATCGATGATAATGTCTATGTCAATAAGATTTTCCAAAAAACATTTAACGTACAGATTCAGCTTAGTTAGAACTTTATTATATGTATAGTTTTACCGTGACTAGCTGCTGCCTACGACTGCGCCCGCGTCTGTAATTCCCTTTAACTCATGCAACATGATACAATTATATTCAATACCTATACTATACATACGAAAGTTTGTAGAACTTAAAGCTTCAGATCATAGCATCAGAAACTTATTTATACTAATAATTCTTACTCATCATTCATTACTCTTAGTACAGCAGCAGATACATTGCAAAGATTCTGAACTAATGAGCGAGAACAGACATAATTTATATTATTATAGCCTACGATCTTTTAAAAGTAAACGGAGTAAACGAAGCAGAATGATTAAAAAATAATTTAAAACAAACTCGTAGCTTCCGAGATTAAATCGTTTAAATATACAACCTACCTCTTTCATTAGACTTGGATACCGATATTTTAAAACTATATCTGATATATATGGAAAAGAAGATTAGATAGATTAGTCTCGTACAGTAAACTTTGTAATCGTAACCAATGATCAACTGCCAGGCATCAATCATAAAACATTAATTGCTCAGTAGGTTGTCAGGGTCACTCGTCTGCCATCGTACTACTGTGTACCTACTCGCGAGCAGTGTGGTGACCCACGTCCCTTATATTTATTGTTACTTAATGGATAATATCATTTTGTAAGGAATATTAAAATAAGGAAACTAAATTACCATAAATATAATAACGGGATGGCATAAAATTAGCTAGGTGTAATCGCTCGTACAGTAAGTAGGGCGTCATCCATTCGTGACAATGCAAGTACCACAAAAATTTACGAGATGGCGCTATATGACAGTGTCAGCATGAGAGCAGATAAAAGCTCTTATAATTATTATTTATAATTTTTTTTTGTTTCTGTGAAAAATTGCGTTTTTTTTCTTCAGAAAAAACTCTTGTCTACATACAAAATTTGATCCAAATCGTTACAGCCGTTTCCGAGATACACGATAGACACATACAGATACATATAACATTTACGTACTGCTATATTTTCATTTTGGTGGTTTAATGAAACTTACCGCTCCTACAAATATTTTTGATGTTTATCTCTCTGTATTGCGATTAAAGCGACCGGCTAAAATAATCTGTGATATGCAATATTATCTCTTATGATGGTATCGAAATAGATTAGTCATTAGTGTATCAGTCATTTGTACTTAGAAGCAAATAAAATTGTAAAAGAATTAGTTAAAATTTTTAAGTACCGCAATGTAATGACTAATGAACCAATAAATTCTTGTAAAAAAAATAAATCACCGATTGCAGCATTCTGGTTGCTAAATATAAGTTGGCTTCAATAAGCCACTTACCTGTCTCGTTAATCTTTTATTGCAATATGAACTCTATGCATTTGATAGATGGTAGGACCAAATTACTGTAAAACCCGTCCGTCCGTGTTATATATAGCCTGCATTGGTAGTTTCTTCAAGCATTCGAATGTCCTATAAAAAATACTTAGTCAATTCGCACGACACCATGGCGACCTTCTGAGTGTATCTCAAAAAAAGCCCACTGATCTAAATATTACACCCCATTGATAAAAGCAATAAGTTAAATTCTTATTCGGAAAAGATACAAGTGAAAAATGATTTATTTAAGGAAATAGTAATTTCGGGTCCACAATAGCAGTTTTGCAATATGCATGTAACAACATCGAAATATTGAATAGGTATGTTTATGATTTATATAGTAACTAGTATTGCCCGCGGCTCCGCCCGCGTTCAGATGACCAAAAACCAAATTCTTAGGTTTTACGTGTAAGTATACTTTTATATTGCAGTTTTTGTATTTTTTCTCAGAAATGAGACATTTTCCCGCGGTGAAAAGTGTCCTATATGTTGACCCGGATGACCAGCTATCACCATACCAAATTTCATCAAAATCCCTCTTGGTTTTTCTGTGACGCGGTAACAGACAGACAGACAAAAATCCTAAAAACTATAGATTCGGCCTCTGTATCGATAATAATGTCTGATGATACAGAGGTTGAATCTATAGTTTTTAGAATTTTTGTCTGTCTGTCTGTTACCACACAGAAGAACCACAGAAGGGATTATGATTCAATTTGGCAAGGTAATAGCTGGTTATACGGGTCAACATATAGGATACTTTTTACCGCGGGAAAATATCTCATTTCTGAGAAAAAATATGCAATGTAAGAGTATACTAATATGTAAAACCTAAGAATTTGGTTTTTGGTTGGCAATGCTAGTATATTAATATCAGAAAACCGCTGGCCGCTTGTATGATTCAACTTAACCAATATCAATGTAAAACAATTTTACCTTGCTCACCTTGAATGAATCTAACTGCTGTTGTTGTTGTGGGCCGTTTGTTCAATTCATCTGAAGAGTACTAAAGGTTCATTGAAATGCACTAACTAGCAGGTACCAACTGGTGTATGTAATATACGCAGTTAAACGATACGAGCGTTAGATTGCGCTGATCCCTGATAAGAGGACATGAAGCATCTCGTCTCCGAATAAGGTGGTTAATCTAGTTTACTTTTTTTAAATAATTTTCTTTTAAAACCATCTCGCTAGATAGATAATTATTACAGAGTATAAACAATTATTTATCTTTGGCGCTACTTATGGAAGAAACTGATGTTTTCAATTTTTTCTTTTTTTATATTGGGAAGTATATTTTTTCACCCACATCAAGCACTAATTGTAAGAAATATTATTATTGTACTAGCGGCTCACCCTCGCTTCGCTCGGGAAAGCAAAGATGGACCTATCCCACGGGAACCGTACATTTTTCCAAGATAAAAAGTGCCTATGTGTTATTCCAGACTATAACCTATCTCTGTGCCCAAATTTCATTCAGATTCGTTCAGTCGTTCTGGCGTGAATGAGTAACAAACATCCACACTCACAAACTTTCACATTTATAATATTATTAGTATGTATGTAAACTATCGTCTAGAATTAACAAATATGTCACTAAACGGGAAATAGTTTAAAAGTAAAAGCTTTAAAACAAATATATTAATTACACATTACACAATTTTATCGCGCAAAATCTTGGTTAAAATTAAGTATCGATTTTAAATAAATGTCTATTATTTTCTAATTTTAAATTATTAATTGTAAATAAACATTGTCTTTATTTTATATAACACTGTAGAAAAGAAACGGCGTTCTGGAAGCGAACTAATAATTATCTATACATATAATAAAATTGTAACTAAGTCGAATCTGTACATTAAATATTTTTTTTGGAAAATCTTATTGAAATAAACATTATTATCGATACAGAGTCCGAATCTATAGTTTTTCGAATTTTTGTCTGTCTGTCTGTCTGTCTTTTACCGCATCACGGGAAAACCACTGGAGGGATTTTGATGAAATTTGGTATGGTGATAGCTGGTTATCCGGGTCAACATATAGAATACTTTTTACCGCGGGAAAATATCTCATTTCTGAGAAAAAAATACAAAAACTGCAATGTAAGAGTATAAGTACTAATATGTAAAACCTCAGAATTTGTTTTTTTGTCATCTTAACGCGGGCGGAGCCGCGGGCAATGCTAGTTATAATATAAAAATATGACGTGACGATTTTCCTTTCTTATAAATTAATATCATATTTTTATCTTGTCTTTTGTTAAACTTTTTAACTTGGATAAAGTTTAACTCAAAAAACAAACAGAAGAAATAGCACAATTGATTAATATTATATTTTTTTTTTATATTTTTGCTCAGTGACCTTCAGTTATTGATTTTATAAAGGTCGAGTCTTAAAATTCATTTTTTGTTTTGCTAATGACAATCTGGTATTTAGTTTAAAAAATTTAACCTTCTAAATATATACTTTTTAAACGCATATAACTATAACTAGTATTGCCCGCGGCTCCGCCCGCGTTCAGATAACCAAAAACCAAACTCTTAGGTTTTACATAATAGTATACTCTTACAATGCAGTTTTTGTGTTTTTGTATTTTTTCTCAGAAATAAGATATTTTCCCGAGGTAAAAAGTATCCCATATGTTGACCCGGATAACCAGCTGTCATCATACCAAATTTCATCAAAATCTGTCCAGTGGTTTTCTCGTGATGCGGTAACAGACAGACAGACAGACAGACAAAAATTCTAAAAACTATATATTCGGACTCTGTATCGATAATAATGTCTATTTCAATAAGATTTTCCAAAAAAATATTTAATGTACAGATTCGACTTAGTTACAATTTTATTATATGTATAGATTTGATGATTATTCTCTAGACCATGCCAAGTTACTTTTTGTGTACTAGATGTCTATTTAGCTTTACCACTATACTTTTTGTTAGTTTCGACCTATTAAAGGTTTTAACAAGCATATCGTGTCTAGCCTAGCACGTCGCGCCGAGCTCGGTAAACTTGGCATTGTCGAGAGCCGCCGTGTCGGCAATCACTGCTAATTGCCACAGTCCATCTACAGAATATTGGTACATCCGCAAAAATACAATAATTTATTTGTGCAACGTTTAAAAAGAGACGGATATAGATATTACCTAAATTTTGTTCCAGAGGGAAAGAGATAGATATAGATACCTAACCATTAAGTATAATATATTTTTAGTTCTATTGTGTTGCATGAATGTTATGTCATGTAACACATAATAATAGTAGTACCGCGCGCTGGATTTACCACTAAGGGCACTCGGGGCTAGTGCCCAGGGCGGCAAAATTCAGAGGGCGGAAAAAAAAAATTTCTTCGCGTTATCGAAAATGCTTAACTAAAAAAATAGGTAAATTGGTACATTTTTTGGAAAAATTGATATCATTTATAAATGTTTTTTTTTTGCATTTCTCAAAAAATTAATAATCAAAAGAAAAATAAAGTTTATCGAAACTTTATCCATTTTATACAAAATTTCGATAATAGGGCGGACTTTTTTTACTATGCCCAGTGGCGGCGCTAAGGCTAAATCCGGCCCAGGTAATACAAATCTGTAATATGTATAGATACTAGGAATATACCTACATTTGTAGGTACTTATGTGAATATTTTTCTCGTTGCACATTCAATTGGCTTAGGAGACATAATGGCATTATATTGTTTATCCCCCAGCACACATGTTGTGCGCTCTTTCTACATACAATAATGCTGGAATACTGTGATTTGTTCAATAATAATCTTATTTACTTGACAGTAATTTAATATCTATAGATTACGTTATAGCTTAAAACGACGAAGTACCTATAAATGTTATTTTTTAATATTCCAGGTGGCGCGTTCGAAGGCGTAGAAGACCAAGTGTCGCCATTCGGCTATGGTCGCGGCGAAGGCGTGGACGCCGGACACGGAGACCCCGAGTGGATCTGCAGCAAGGAGAAGCCTCAGTACGACGAAATATTCAAATCTTTGAACCCAATCGATGGAAAAGTCACCGGAGCTGGTAAGGAGCTGATCTCTCACGCGCACACTCTCGCGAGAATAGCGTCCACACATCCACACTTACGAAACACTATCACAGTCGATTCAGCCTTACAAGCTCTGCTCTCCACCACACAGAATTGCTCTCAACTAACCGAACTCTGCATGCTATTAAAGAACCAAGAACGTAAAGACGAGGAGCATAGTTTTAATAAAATCGCCGAAGTTTTAGCAATGGCTACACAAAATTGCAGCAATATTTCTCAATTTTTAATGAACGAATCTTCAATAAGTCTAGAAAGCATTCATTCTGGAGCTGTCTCGATACATAGCTTAAACGAACCTATAATCGACCACAGGGATGACAGCGACACTTGTTCAGATTATAACAGACCAGAAACATACAAAACAGACCAGACCGACTGCAACGATTCCGACGATAGCTGCCACGATACAAATACTCCTAAATTAAATATTATCGATCAAACAAATGAACAAAGTGGAATTTTTCAAACCGTTTTGTTTCCCATCAAATTTATACTTTTATTGATATTGAATTTGATAACGATAACGATAGCGACAGAATGTATGTTTATCTGCTTGGTGTACATTTTCACTGGAAAATTATATATAGAGTTTAATATTGGGAGATCTCCGCAGACTTGGGCGGAGCGAGTCAAAGAGCTGACTTTCGGCATTGATGAAGAAACCGTTCAAATTAATTCAATTTTTCAATTGTTCCAAAGTCACAATGTCGTTCGTATTCTTAAATATCTTACATCGCGTTTAAAAGATGATAATATCTAAGTTGCAAATATTGATGTAGTGATTTGTTCGATCTGAAAGTATTTTTACAATTCATATAATATATACTATGCTCCTCGTCTGGATGTTCTTGAATGTGATTTGTATAAGAGCGAGTGAATGATTTTTAGATCGTTCTTCTTCATTCTTCGCTTATTATAATCATTCATCTTATTATGCCAAAGTAGAGTTTTTAATATCTTTTGCACTGAAACCATTAACAAACTTAGACCTACACAGTCATACGTGAACGAATATTTTGTTCGTTTCTTGTTATTTATTTTTTATTTGATATTTTTAAGCTTGTTAAAACAACCCTAGACGCTAAGTAGAAATATTTACTTACTCGTTATCAATAATAATAGTTGACAAACCAATCAATGGAGAGGACTGTGAATCCATAATGCATACGGTCACAGAGATTGGCTTTATTGTACCAATGTACGCATGCTAGTTCGTATTTATTTGGCCAACGCGTGTTAATTACCAGCGATGTTCCGCTATGGGCAATCGAGTTCAACAATTGGACCCAGTTATGCAAAAAACAGCCATGTGCGTAAAAGTACCAACAGAGATTTTATTTTTTATATATATAAGCTTATTTTATTATAAAAAATAAACAATACTTATATAAATATTGTTCAATTTTAAAATAACCAGAAAAACAAAACATAACCCAAGTGCAACTATCGACAGAAAAATGCTTATAACTCTGTTGGTACTTTTACGCACATGGCTGTTTTTTGCATAACTGGGTCCAATTATATTAACCAGTCACTATCATCTCAATAATGGGTAGATCCCGTCAAGTCTCAAATGTATTGTATGTAGGTATATTAGTTGAAGATACATTTTAATTAATTCGATGAAATAGTGACGTTGTGTGCATTTTTATTTGGTTCGGTTCCCGGTTCGGGTAAACTTTAAAAAAAAATGCAGTTTTTTAAAAATAAAGAAATGTTTCCTTTGAGTAAATCTTGATAACTTCAAATATTTAAGGTACTTTTCTTCCATGTTCCATCGATTTGTTCCACCCTGTATATTTTGTAGTATCTGTATTTAATCATATGATGGAAATATTAAGGAAGAATGGTTGGTTTTAAATAATTAAATATCTTAAGAATTACCTAAATAATACTTTCTTAGATTTACGCGAATGTTTGACATTTTAAATAAAACTATCTTTTCGGATTTTTTTGCGAATTTATTTTGATTTTTGGTTCCCGACGTGGTGCCATTTTTCAATTTTTGAATTCATTTTGTTATTTGTGGGTAGGCTGTCTGTAACAACTATATAATACCTTAGAAACATCTAACACCTCAGTCTCTCCCGTGACCATGATTGCTGTAAAGCATTCGAAACGTCGGGAACCAAAAATCAAAATAAATTCACGAAAAAATCCGAAAAGATAGTTTTATTTAAAAATTACCTACATTTTCAAATAGTGAACGCCATGCAATTATCGTTAGAAATGACAATCCCACCAGTATATTGTATGGATACGACTGTAGTTGATTTTTGTCCAACAGCGGCGAAAACAGAGATGGTGAAGTCAAAGTTACCGAACTCCGTGCTCGGTAAGATATGGAAGCTATCCGACATCGACAAGGACGGCTTTCTCGACGAGGAGGAGTTCGCGCTCGCGATGCACCTCATACGCGTCAAGATCGACGGACACGACCTACCCTCGGAGCTGCCCCCCCACCTCATACCCCCCTCCAAACGCAATTAGTCACAGCCTCCCTCCCTCACATTATTTTACGCGCAAATGTTGAGTAGTGCTGCCACAACAAACTTGGTATGTTCTTAGCTAACTCGTATGCTAATCGATTGTATGTTAAGCACAAAATCGATTAAGAGTTTATATAGCTGGTGCAATATTGTATTTTTTCGTATTTCTTTAAAGTTTTAACAATTTTGTACATATCAGGTTTGTTAGAAGCGATGGCCCGCGACCGCTCGACCGGATATTGTTGTATGGCAAATAAAAATGAACTTTTGACTCCCTAGTACCTTTATAAATTTTGAAACCCTCGATTAATTTTTTTTTCATTCCATAAACGCTAAAATGTGATTAATATTTTATATAATTTGGCACTCATTTTTTTTAAACTATTTATTATTGTGTGAGTTTTTTTTAAAGGTTTTGAGCTGTTTTTTTTATGCTTTAAATATTCATCCTTCACTCCAATCAATCTGTGTGGCGGACGCGGAGTCTGGCGGTCAACTCACACGAGTATTAAATGTTCTTCGTGAACTGGTCACTGATTATCACGGGACACTTGGGCCCTGGCTTTTTGGGATCCGAACTGTGCGCCAGTTGGGTTTATATTTTTATATGAAGCTTAAATCGATTCTTAATGAAATAATATCAATAGCTAAATAAGATTTATGCTTATGAAATTAATGTATATGTCCAAAGGCAAAGGTGGAGTACATAGGCGGCTGGTGGGGACGCATATTGCTTACTCCAGCCATACTCAACCTTTTTTTTATAGGGGCCACAAACACGTTTCGGTCATGGTCTGTTTTCCCTTTTTTCTTTAATCAGAACTTCTAGATTGGTATCGTTTTCAAAATCGATGAACTCATCAAACAACTCTGAGTAATTACAATTTTAAACGGAAGCCAACTCTGAGATGTAACTTCAGATGGGCCAATAACAAAGGCCCGGCGGGCCGCAGGTTGAGTATAGCTGGCTTACTCGTCGTGCAATTTGTTCAATTCAAAAACCTTTACACGTCTTATTATTATGATGTTCAATATACGTATATAGTTTAAATCTTAATTGTTATTACATTTTTAATATTTAGCTTTACGACTTAATTTATTCGGAGGCGATCGTTTGGTGCTTCAGAGTTTCTTGTATACGTGAGATATAAAATTATTTTTTGTCTTTATACATTAAGTACATAAATTATAATTTTTCATATAAATTTATTTAATTCATATGTTATGCATGCTTTTTCATTGACATTTTCTATTTTAAAAATATATCATAAGTTGTTCCTATTAGTGATTTTCCGGAGAAACTAAATTTTATTGTAGATAGATTTCAATAAACGAAAGTAATAAATGAATAAATGGTTTAGTTGTAAATTACCTACTCTGAGTACTTATTGTTAAACCCTTTGACACGTTTCGAATCACTGGCATTTTGAGGCAGCATTTATTTTGAAGTTCATTATTCACAGACTTCAACAGTGCCTTCGCTATTTTTAGGAAATATCTTTCTTCGCAAAGTCCTTCTGAAATGGAAGGATTGGGTTGAAGTCGGAGGCTCACTAATACTTGGGGGCGATCTATATGTAAATATGGAGTTTTACGAAATTTAATTTTTTGGGAATTTATTCGAGTCTTGTGCGTTGCAGACATTGTGTGTCACTGTCTAGTGTCTGCACTTAACAAGTCTATATAATATTTTTACATTTGCTACTGTGTGTACATAAACAAAATAATATGTAAATGTATTTATCGTAAATTATACACAGAGTTGTAATAAATAGTTAAGAAACCAGCATTTTGTTTTTTATTTCACATGCAACTTGCAACAAAATTTCTATATCTGTTAGACAATACACATCTTGAGGATCTGTGCGATTGTTTACATAAACTTTCAGCATTCTCATTACCTTTGTGCCGGTATATTGAAATTATTGAAGAAAATAAACTAAGTTGTAAAATAGATCTATAACATGATTTATGTTTAATCATATGTGGATAAAATATTTTAAATAAAACTATCTTTTCGGATTTTGTCGCGGATTTATTTGTATTTTTGTTTCCCGACGTTTCGAATGCTTTACAGCATCCATGGTCACGGGAGAGACTGAGGTGTTACATGTCTTAAAGATAAAGATGTCTTAAAGAGAAACAAAAATACAAATAAATCCGCGACAAAATCCGAAAAGATAGTTTTATTTAAAATGTCAAATATTGGATAAAATATATTAAAATCAGATCTAGTATTGGTAATTTTGTTTTTGTCTAAATAACTTCAACCATGAGTTTTTCAAGAATTTTATTAAAATCAATTATTTATTCTAAGTAATAGTATGTTAAGTTAAACCGAGACATACACAAGTAATACTCTGATTTAACATTGGTTTGCATTTTCTAAATATAATATTGCATCTGCAGCTTGTTTGTTCCCACTGCATCTACATCCTACAATTGAACCTAACTACATAGTGTTAATGTTACATGTACACTTGATATTAAAACAAAATTCATTTTATATAATATATATTATATAAAATCTGACAAATCCCAAAATAAAAACATCTCAACAGACACAAACATCAAACACATGTGGCTAGTAATCTTGTGGATATAGTATAAATTAACTTAAGAAGAAACACAGGTGAGAAGTACCAGTTGTAGTAAGAATATATTTTTTTCACAGCACAATATACAATTTATAAAGATAATCTTTCATTTTAAATAAAAGGTTGCTAAAGAGACTGTAGCCACCTTGTTGCTGCATGAAAGGATAACACCTTTCTTAGTTTTACTGCGATGGTGGAGGTGGGTTGCCACCGGGGCCACCAGGGCCGGGGGGACGCATCTGTCTTCTCAATTGCTCTACAAGGTCTGGATTAGCACTTTGCATGTGTTGTGCGAGTGCTTGGCCAGCCTCGAGTAGCATATTCATACCACCAGCACCATTTGCTGCTGGGTTAGGTGCTGTAGTATTCATCAATCCAGAAATTAGATTTTGCATGTTAGGATCAGAAAGCATCTCTGTAGCCATATTCAGTAAAGCGGGATTTTGAAGAAGACCGCCGAGATCTAGCTGCCTTCGGTCCCCACGCTGTGCACAGCGTTCTTCTGCAAGTCTTAAATTTTGTTTATAAGATTCGTTATCGGGTTCAAGTTGAGCTGCGCGGGCGAACGCTGTGCGAGCCTCGGCGTGGCGGTCCAATGCTGTGAGTGCGAGTCCAAGGCGTCCGTGGGCTTTACCATAGTTAGGTTGCAAGGCTAGCGCCGCCATGCAATCGGCGACAGCCGTTTCGTGTTCCCCGAGCTTGAAGTGCGCAGCGGCTCGATTACAGAAGAAAACTGAGTTATGCGCGTCTATTTCAATAGCACGAGTATACTTCTCAAGAGCCTCGCGATGACGTTCAGCTTTCATAAGTTCATTTCCTTCATTCTTCAACTTTTCTGCTTCAGCGCGGTCCGTCGCCGAGAAACCGCCCCTCTGTTGTCTGACAAGTTGAAGTAAATCCACGCCTTTTGAGAGCTCATCTGGGGTTAATTCGAAAGCAGTTTCAATGCATTGCACGCCAACTTCCACGCTCTCCCGAGAGTCGACGCTCAGGGTATCTGTGTCCAGTTGCTGCTTGAGAAAGTTGACTATACTCGCTGCCACTATTTTTATTTCGGACATTTTAACAATCTAAACTAACAATTAATAAATGAATTTCAAATATGTTTCTTTCTTCACAGTATTTTTGACTATCGGTCTGACAATTTGACAAGTCATTGACAGATGCAAAATTATAAATTTAAACACAGATTACAAATGAAAGAGTATGTATTGTGCGTAATCTGGCACCGCCTCTATATACCTAGATATGATTTGGATTCGATATGATTGAATTTGAAGGAAGTATTCTTATTTTCTTAAATTAACGCCTACATCATCTGATATGAAAGAATTTTTCGTAATTCATCCCCTAAGTGGGTAAAATAGGGGATTAAAGATCGTATGAAACTGTAATTCCTAAAGTGAAATACACAAAAAGTAATTTTAGCTATAAGATAAAAATAAGAAATACATTTATTAGATTTTTTCGAAATTCATATCTTAAAGGGGTAAAAGGGTGTAATAAAGTTAAATGGGCAAAGAATTATATATGGTTAGAATTATTTGAAACTTGCTATTAAATATTAATGCTCTATAATACAATTAAATAAATACGCTTTACAATATACTAAGGATAATAGGGATTGCGACATCTGGCGGCAGAAAATAGCAAAATTCTTCCCTATTGTTAGTCAAAATAACTAAGTACTAAAAACTTATTTACTAAATACTACTGTTGGTACTTTTACAGATACATAATATATAAACTAAGTGCCATAATTGTTTAAAATACAGGTTTTCATTTACAACGTCGAAAGTTAAAGGAGAATGCGATAACGTCCCTTTTCCCTTGGCCTTAAAGACTAGGTACGAAATATAAATCTGAAAAAAAAAGTTTTTCCCACAAGAATACAAAAATTGATACAAAATATTTGTATTGTTTATTTTTCATTTTAAAGGTAAATACCAGTATCTGTGCATTAATTACAGAATTTCATACAAATTTGAAACTTTCATCCCCCATTATACCCCCTTATGGGCTTGAATTTCGAAAAATGCTAAAACAAAAATTTAACTACTAGCATTGCCCGCGGCTCCGCTCGCGTTCAGATGACCAAAAACCAAATTCTAAGGTTTTACAGTTAGTATACTCTTACATTACAGTTTTTGTATTTTTTCTCAGAAATGAGATATTTCCCCGCGGTAAAAAGTATCCTATATGTTGACCCGGATAACCAGCTATCACCATATCAAATTTCTACAAAATATGTCCATTGGTTTTCTCGTGATGCGGAGAGACAAAAATTTTAAAAACTATAGATTCGGCCTCTGTATCGATAATAAAGTTTATTTCAATAAGATTTTCCAAAAAATATTTAATGTACAGATTCGGCTTAGTTACAATTTTATTATATGTATAGATATTGAAGAGCATTAATAGCAAGTTTGAAGTAAATCTGATCATAAATTATTATTTGCCCACATTAACTTTATTACCCCCTTTTACCCCTTTAAGGAATGAATTTCGAAAAAAATCAAATAAATATAATATTACTTTCTTTCAGTTGCACGGTGCGTTCAATTTATTATTATTTGTATTTTATACAATATACTATTTTAATCCCTCCACGACCGCGGCCACGCCGGCGTTACAGTTGACAATAGATTTCTTAGAAAAATAATTAATTTCTTAAAAATTTACCTGGAGGTATTAAACTAACCTTATATTTTAAAGATGAAGGAAGGGCTTTTTATGCTGTTTACAAAGAGTATAATGGAGACAATGTTACTAAGCGTTTGCTGCTCGGTGTATCTGCGTCCAACTTGTAAATACTGTATCTTTTGAACTCAGTCTCTCCAGACTCCAGAGCATCGCGTCGAGAATAAAGAATCAAGATAAATCCGCGAAAAAATATGTAGATTGATTTATTAATTAAAATGTCTTATATTAGCGTAAATATAAGAAAGTACCTAATAGACAAGTTTTAGGCTTTAAATAAAACTATCTTTTCGGATTTTGTCGCGGATTTATTTGTATTTTTGTTTCCCGACGTTTCGAATGCTTTACAGCAATCATGGTCACGGGAGAGACTGAGGTGTTAGATGTCTCTAAGGTATTATATAGTTGTTACAGACAGCCTACCCACAATTAACAAAATGAATTCAAAAAATTGAAAAATGGCACTAAAGTACCTTACAATATTTTAACTTTAAACATTTTTATATAATTTTAATTAGCTTTATAATTGAATATAGAATATTATTTATTTAATTTGAGCTGTTATTATTATAATTATTACAATTTTAAAAATATTAATTATTAATCTACATTTTTAGTGTTGCCATTATTATATTTATAACCATAAAGAAAAAATCATAATATATTAATTATTTAAGCCACAATTGATCTAGGTATATGTAATTTTAAAAAGTTAAGATTAATTAAAAATAATAATTTTAATTTAAATTTGCTATTATTTAAAAAACAAATTATTAAGCTTACTAGTTTAGCTAGCTTAGCTTTAGGTACTTTAGTGCCATTTTTCAATTTTTTGAATTCATTTTGTTAATTGTGGGTAGGCTGTCTGTAACAACTATATAATACCTTAGAGACATCTAACACCTCAGTCTCTCCCGTGACCATGATTGCTGTAAAGCATTCGAAACGTCGGGAACTAAAAATCAAAATAAATTCGCGAAAAAATCCGAAAAGATAGTTTTATTTAAAATGTCAAATATTCGCGTAAATCTAAGTATAAGTATTAAGTTTTAGGTTCTTTTTGGTCTGTTGTAAAAATTATATATAATGAACAGGCCCCCAAGCGCCGAAATTTACATGATTATTTGTAGCGCGGTAGAAAATTTACAATTTGAATTATTTTATAGTTTTAATGTAACATATAGGACGAATTTGATACAATATTAAGAAAAACGAAATTTGGGTAAATAATTTATTTATCAGTAATAAACTTACATAATAATATGTTCAACTTTAATATAACAGAGTGATTATCTTAAAAAGCAGTTACGGTCTTAGTATTTATTTATATTTCTAATAGTGCATAACTGGTAGCCAAACAGTGCTTAGGGCCTATACACACGATGGCTTGAACACGCATGTAATCTACTTAATATGTATGATGTAAGTTCATCATACGTCGTCGGTGCGTTTGTAGGACTCGGTGTGGATAGGCCCAAGATCATTGTTCACAAAATAAGTCGAAGAGAAGGATATGTTACAGAAACGGTTCCCAAATTCTGGTCCGCGGAACCCTAGGATTTAGTGGAAGGGTCACAGGCATTCAGAGTTCCGTCCGAGAGTTAAATAAAATGTTGTCAAGGAAGGCTAATTTTAGTGCTATTATTACATCAAATTATACGGTTATATTTTTGGTACAATAAATATTAATATTTTTCATTTATGATTTGTTCCTTCAAGTCAAACAAGAATGTATTCTATCTACAACACATATATTTTAATTATTATCGAAACGGGTATCCGTCAAAAAAATAATATGAATTAGTGTTCCGTGACCAAAATGAATTGGGAGCCGCTGTATTAGTGTGTAGTGTGTGGGGCGCAGGGTCGGATTTAGGTACGTTGAAAACGATAGTACAAAAAATTTAAAAGGACAGTATTTTGTAAAAAATAATAGTACAATGTGTTTTTTTGAATTTAACATAATAAATAAAAATTTATCAGTTCTTAAATATTAGTTTCATCCTTAGAAATCTTAGAATTTTAACTTATTAACATATCCTCATTAGGATTAATTAATAAAATCAGTACAATTCCCACTTTTGCTAGGTACCTTCTTTGATGGCTTTACAACTCAAGATAACAAAATGGCGTCTATTGTGTTGCCAGTTTGTGTCTTATTTTAGTCTTAGTAAGGTTCACTTTACTGAATATTCTCACACAGACAGCATTAGCGTTGGGAAATTTTAAGCAATCTAGGGAAAAATTAGTCAATTATGTAAAGTAATGAAATTATAATATTTCTTCGTACTATCCTTAGATATGGATAGTGTATAGTATGAAGCATGAAAATGTAGTATAAATACAATAATATATCCAACCCCGGCGGGGGCGGTCAGTCGGCAGCGAGCGCCCAGTGCGGGTGGTCGTGCGGCGTGCGGTGCAGCAGGCACGGCCAGTCGCGCAGGCGCCGCGCGCGCGCGTACACGTCGCGGGCGAGCGCGCGCGCGCCGCCGTCCGCCGCGCCGCACAGCGCGCCGCCCGCCCACGCCACCGCGTTGTCGTGCGCCGGCGCGCTGTGGAACTTGAACTCCTTGATCTGGAGCTTCGAGCTGTTCATATTGAAGCGGACTATTATTTTGGTTGATCATTATTGTTGCTCACAGCATTTAATACATATATATATATATATATATATATATATATATATATATATATACTATAGTGTGGGAAAATACATATGATACAGTATCTTTAGTTCATTCGCGTTAAGAAAATAGTGAGTCATGGGTGTCCACCGGCCTGGCCACGCCCCCCGACCAATTAGGTTGCTTGAAATTATAAAAATGAAGTTCACAATGACCAGTTTGAAGGCAGACAATATATTATTAATGACTTTATTTTGATTTAAGATAATTAAGTTTATTAATTATCTTAAATCAAAATAATGTCATTATCATCTCAAATCAAGATTTGAGATAAGTAAAATAATTATGTTGATTTTATCCATTAAACTTAATCTTTTGAAATATTGAATTTGAAATGAATTTTTACTCCCGCTTTGTATACATACATACACCTTTAGCTGCCGTTGCATTTAATGACTCACAATTTTCTTAACGCGAATGGACTAATAGTAATGTGAGAGTGAAGATGTGAGACAGTAGAACGTGAGACTGTAAGTGTGAGGCAGTAGGTGTGAGACAGTAGGCGGACGGTAGGTACCAGTAGGGCGGCTGCGTGACGAGGTGCAGCAGCTCGTGCTTGAGGCGCGCCTTGAGGCCGGGCAGCGCGGCGCCGCCGCCGCACACCAGCACGTTGCCCGCCAGCTCGCGGCGCACGTCCAGCGGGCACTGCGCCGTGCAACAACAGTGACCGTTTTTACTGGGTGTTTGTGGGCGATAAACTGTCGCCAGGTCTTATGTCTTATCTTTATATTAAACTAGCATTGCCCGCGGCTCCGCCCGCGTTCAGATGACCAAAAACTAAATTCTTAGGTGTTACATATTAGTATACTCTTACATTGCAGTTTTTGTATTTTTCCTCAGAAATAAGATATTTTCCCGCGGTAAAAAGTATCCTAGGATCGCGCGCTACATCGCCCGGTTTATATAGCTTGAGCAGGCGGTCGAGCGATGCGGGGCAGAGGGGATGGACTCGCCGTAGGCATCTCAATGCTCGCCAAGCATTAAAAATGTTTCGCTACTAATTACTTCTAACAACGATATCTCAAAAACTATTCATCTGATTGATTTAGTGTAAAGAGCAATTTTAATCTGCATTAAATGACTAAGCTAACTAAAATATTCATTTGGGTAAGGATTAATACCGAACTAAAGAAAATAACTTTGAAAATAACGTAATGTTTTTAATTAAAAATGTTAACATAAAAGTGGTTATTGTAAGTCAACCGTAAGAGATAGAGATATGCTATCGCGGACTTTTTTGTAGCATTTTTATAGATTTTGAATTCTCTAGTACATTACTTAACTGTATCTTTGCTAGTTTACGCGGCGTTCGCGTGGAAAGTTCCCATTTGGCGAGATTTTTTGCGACCTCTTCAACATTTGTCGCCGTATTTCAGCTAATTTACATAAAAGCATAATAAATTATATACCTAAACCTTCCTCAAGAATTACTCTTTCTATTGTTGAAAACCGTATAAAAATCCGTTCAGTAGTTTTCGAGTTTATCGCGTACAGACAGACAGGAGGACAGACAGGAGGACAGAAAGACGCGGCCGGGGGACTTATTTTTATAATAAGTTGTTTTTACAGTATGACTACAGATTACTCTAAAATCACAGATTAATTTCTTGTAAGGGATATATAATAATTAATTAATTTAAAATATTAAAAAAAAAAACAGAAAATTGGCTGCTATATGAAATTTATACCAAATAAAATTGTTAATATATGTGCCGTACTTACAACACACTAAATTAACTTTCTTACATCTGAAGGTTTTCTAGAAAAAGTCTGAAATTGGTAATAACTACTTTGTGCATATTTTCTTCCTTATTTTCTAAACATATGTTACCGATTAACGATACATAAATAGATTAATAAAAATCAGTCAACATTAAATCGACCGAAGTTCAACGCTCGTGCCGAGGCGAGTTGAGGCGCGGTAATGTATTCAGCGTTTTTCAACATCCCACCACTGGGCACGGGCCTCCCTTCAATACGAGGGGATCAAGCCAAAGTCCACCACGCTGGCCAAGTTCGGGTTGGTGGACTTCACATGTCTTTCCAAAACTTGCTAGGTTCTCTCAGACTTGCAGGTTTCCCCCACGATGTTTTCCTTCATTATTAAGACTAGTGGTAATCATATTGGAAATGATTCGCACATGAAAATATCAGAGGTGTGAGACCCTGGGTTCGAACTCGCTTCTTTCTGTTTCCTAAGCGAGCGTGTTACCACTGGACTACCACTGCCTCTACGAGCCGAGGTACGTACCTGCATGATACACTGCAGCACGATGTCCGGCACGGAGGCCATCTCGTTGTCGCGCGCGAACAGCGGCTCGGCGGCGAGCTCGCGCGCGGCGCCCGGTATCGCCAGCGTGCGGTCGGCGCGCGCCAGCGACGCGCCCGCGGCCGCCGGCGCCGCGCCCGCCGCCAGCCGCAGCGCGCGCTCGCGGCTCGGCACGAAGCACGCGCGCGCTGCACGGTCCAAAATATGTCGTCTTAATGAGTTTGCCCGCTACACCATCTCATACCATGACCGTGCTAGGACCGTGTCAGGCAAAAAAATATTCTTTGTATTGAAAAGTATGAAGCCTTTAGGTTAATTACACCAGATTATAGAGCAGACAGCGTTGAGGGTTAGGCTACTTCTTGAACGGGAAGTGTACCGCCCGTGTATGGTTCTGGTACTTTTCTAATATTATAGTGGATCTTGGGAGCAAGCAATTTGTTGTCGTGAATAGAGAGATACACAATTTCATTAAAATCAACTCAATCACAAAGTTGGTCGGGCAAAGGGATGCATGGTATGGGGCAGCTTGCTTTATAGCTTAGGGGAGTCGACCTCAGACCTCAGTGTGCGTGCATACTTCTGGCATTACTAGCTGGTGAGCCTTTACATAAACATCTATGTGTATTATGTATACATGTTGCACACGTAAATGTATTTCCTAATGATTAAAAAAAGATATACCAGTTTATAAATCCCACCAGTTTGAATTTATCACATCACATAACTAACAAAAAACTATAGAGTTAAAAATTAAAATTGAAAACTTTCATTCGGTTCTGTGTTTTGACAGTCTTATTTATCTTCACTCCCGTAAGATATTTTTTTTATATTTATATAATTCGTAATAACAAAATTGATACAAATATAGAATATATTATTCTAATAAACAAAATATTCTATAACAAAAAAAAAACCCCTAATATCATGAAAAATGATATAGTTTCAAGTTGAGTTTGTGTGTGCGTGTGTGTATTTTCCTTGGTGCTGACCTTTGATGTCTTCGAGCACGTGTTCGGGCAGGTCGGCGTCCAGCAGGCGCGCCAGCTCGCGGTGCACGGCGCGCGCGCCCAGCGGCGCGGCCTGCAGCGCCGCCAGCACCGGCACGCCGTGCACCACGGCCACCACCTCGGTCTCCAGCGCGCCGATGGACACCACGAGCACGACGGGCGCGCCCAGCGTCAGCGCGCACATGCGCGCGCTGTCCGCCCACATCACGCCCGACACCTGCCAGACAGATGGCAACAGGAGCGTTATATTATGTCACAAGTATTGCCAACATGAGCTATAAACACAGATCGATTGCCGATTTTAAGTAATCTAGAAAATGTAAAATGATTAAATAGTGCCAAATAACACACCAATTAATAATAATTATGTTCTCTTGACCAATTTAGGGCACGGCAGCCAAGCTTCAGACTAGCCAAGTGCACTCTCAATTCAGAAATACTTATGTATGTTACCTCATAATGTAAGAATAGCACTTTGGCCAGTGTCTCTCGGAACAGTGTGGGTGTGAGCAGGGATTCCACCACTACTACTTTACGCTCCTTTGGATTTACAAGCACATGTCTGAAATGGTATAAATTGATTCTGTTATTCTGATCCTAATATAAATATGTACCAGTACATATTGGTATTCATTGTTAAAATAATTTGATTTACAAATGATAATATATGCATACATAATGCTTAAAGAGGTAAAAAGGTAGATTAAAGATTTTATTATAAAATCAAATAAATGTTCAATATCATAAAAGTAGTGACACAGTTTATTACAATATTATGATAGACTAGATATAAAATTCATTATATGATAATTAATTAATATCAATATGGCCACCTGAAATACAGTAAATGCAACATATGCACAAGGTTATCATACAATTCTTCTTCATTTTTATAATCATATACTCTTTTAAATCTTCTCTCTGTAGTGCACCAATATTGAGATGGTATAATACAGCGTGGAGCAGCTTCTCCAGTAAAACCGAATCTACAAATTAATATTAAAAACATTTATATATTTCATAAATTAAGTTATTACCAGGAAAAAAAGGTATCACAATAATCAATATTGATATTTCGACAAGATTTTTGTAGCATAGTGCTTAGTTGGAATAAAGTTTTGCATTTAAAAGCAAATTAACCATCACATGCACTGGTTGAGCGAAAGTATATTAATATTTTTAATTAACTTATATTCTTACTTCGTATAATCGGTGCCAAGATCTAAAACGACAGCTTGTTTCTCTTGTATTAGTGCTATGCCCTCATATAGTGCCATCGTGTGCGTTTTTCTTAGTAAAATATATTACATTTCTATTAGTTATTGACACTAAAGGGAAGTTTTTTTTTGTTGTTATTAGCAAAATAATTTAACACAACTTATGTGACTAAGTACTAACTAATTATAATTTCTAATAAAAAATTAAAAGTTTTTTTAAATGTTTTTAGGGTGGATGTCAATCATGGATGACAAATAAAATGTCACTTGTCTTGTCATTGTTGATTGTCATTTGTCATCATGATTGTCATTATATTACAGATTCAGAAGACATACATAATAAACCATAGACAGATAACAAATAAAAACCATAGATTAATAGTAAACCATTTTAAAAATGTTGCCTATTAAAAAAAACTAAAACTCAAAAAACAATAACTGGTAATACGTAACTATGGGGCTACACTTCCAGTATAGGTATAGTGATGATATAGATAGCAAGTTTGAAATGTAAGCGCGGGTATGAACAGTCCGAAACGTCAAGGACGACGCTATTAGTAACGAAAAGTCAATCACGCTGACTGTTTCTCTCGTCAGTATTTATTTGATTTTATGTAATCATGGGGAAATGTGCAGTTCCAAGCTTTAAAAATGATTCACGAAAGCAAACTAAAACGAACAAAGATATTTCTTTTCATCGGTAAATAATATTTTAATCAGAAAACGCTAATTTTAACAAAATTGCACAGGCGTGAGCGGGTGTTCCGGGAGGCGCGCGGGCGGGTCGACACAACACATGCTTCCGAGCCCCCGCTTCTCACTTTCCCTCATTAAGAGCTAGTGCCTAGTGTTGTACCACGTTGTACAACTCCAATATTTTGTATAACTATAGTATTATAAATTAAGATCCTTTGTATTTGTCAAAAATAAAACCTTAAATTTTAATGGTACCAAACAAATTTTAAATATTTTTATAACTTTAATAAGTTTAATAATTGCGTGGAATATTATTTATTTCATTTTAGCTATTCTTATTATAATTATTTCAATTTTATTAGAAAACTTTATTAATTAGTCATCTTATTTAGTGTTGTCATTATTATACATATTTATAAACATAAAAAAATAATTATTCAAGCCACATTACTGTTCTATGTGAAATTTAAAAAAATTAAAATGTTAAAATTAATTAACTATAATTATGTAATTATTACTAAAATCATTAATTATTTTCTATTAATATGGTATCACTTTATTTAATGTATATTTTTTTAATTGTAATTAATTTGATCGCATTGTTCTATGTATTATTCAATTGTGGCAACTTTATTGGACAATGATCTATATTTTATATTTTGTATCTAATTATATTACTTTTTACTGTTTGTTTCCCGAATAAAATAAAAAATATAAACGATTATTACCTAATTAACCTTTTTTCTATTTCGCCATATCCACTAACGAATAGTCGCAAAATTATGAAAAAAAGATTGAATTAACATATCACTTCGGAATTTTGAATAATAATAGTTTGTTTACAAAAAGTCATGATATCCCATCAAAAACATAAATGTGAAAATAGGAGCCAGGTTCAATTTAAGAATATGCGTGTTTGTCAACTTCACCGACAAAATAATTGATATCTAAACGGGTGCCAAGTTCTATAGATAATGCTGAATTTTTTTCTTATGAACACAACAATCTAAAATAAATTTAAAACACAATTTCTTGTTTTTTTTCTGCTACAAAAGTGTTTGCTATTTAAAAATAGAACTTCTAAAATTTGAACATTCGAATTATTTACACAAAATAGATAACTTAGGATAAATTGAAGTTCAAGATTTGACTTGGCTAGTTTTGACGTATAAGTTATCTTATATTTGGCTAATCACTTATAACTTCTTTATGCTATATGCAAGTTACTGCTTTTATATTGTAACATGTATCACTCTTCTAAAAACTTGCTTTACTGGTAAAAACTCTTTTAAAACGTCGCCTCCTAGGTAATTTTCATTAGAGTTCCGTAACTAAAATGCAACAGAGCCGCTAGAGCTAGCTTTGCATTAAGAAAATATTATTTACATATTAATTTATAAATTCAATAAACCAAAAAGGATTTTCTTCGTACGTCTATCACCCTTTAATAATAATAATTTACAACTTATGAAAACTCTTTAGTCATTTAGACAACGACAAACTATAAACATTATGATTAAAGTATTTGACTGTTTTTCAAAAATGTAAAAATAAATATTACAACAACAAAATAAATATAACAAGTATATTTTGCTTTGGTTTTCAGAGTACTAGAATTTATGATTGCTCTATAGATTTTACTAGCAATTTATTTGGAAATGAAAATTACAAAACTCGTCTACCAATTAGCGCGTGCATCAAGATTGGACTCATCTGTGACTGAAGTAAAAACAGTATCAATAAGGAGTAACGAAGTTGGTCCTTCAATCAGAAAACAAGCGACCACGCGTCTTCCGCGCGTATCCTCCAAGTATTCGAGGCGGCACTGTTGCATGGGCTGTGTCGCGAAACTTGTTGATTCTTTTCTTACTAATTATTCATGACTGTATAATTTAACATGAATTTCTAGAATACATATTTTCTTTGACAGCGTAGTAATATTCATTTCTGTTGAGAAAAGGACATTTATTTCTATAATTAATAATTAACATATTTTATCACAAATCACATATTATACAAGATTTTACTAACTTTAACGCTGATAGGGATATTTTCTGGCAATTTGGCTTTATTGAACCAACCCCTACATTAACACAATGCTATATTATTATATATTTTTTCAAGTTGGCACACAAAGAAATACTACGACTGATTGAAAAAAAATCTCATAAAGTTCTTTTCTTATTAACAACCTTCGGAAAAGTCTGTATATTCCGCAATATTGAAAACTTTTTTTGTAACCTTTATTTTTTACTATAATAGCATGGATATTAAGTACCGTTAAGCGAAAGGGGCCTATGTAAGTAAATATTTATATACAGGTGTTAAAAAAACAATAACATAATATAAAAACAATAATAACTATTTACTAATCATTTATTTTACATAAATTCCGCTATAATACATATTTACAAACGTAAAAACAAACCGAAATTGTCACATTATAAAAAAGCTTGAGCAAGACGGCGCTGCCGCCTCAATTACCTACACTACCAGTAGCACTACGAGACGCGGCGCGGCGCACTCTCCACTTAAGTGCACACAAAAACATTACATGAGTCTCGTAGAACCCCCAACAGCCTTCTCTTGACTGCGGCAGACGTTTCAGTGTATCTGACCGACGTTATGTAACCTATATCTTATAAAAATGTAAAAATACCACCTTCATCAACACGCTTCATAAAAACATTCGATCAGATATCACAATGTCTATCCGCTCTAATTGTAAAGTAGACTGTGAACCACTCACCACTCAAGGAAGCTAAGCCTCATAAATAAATACAGATTTTGCTTTATCGACCAATAAGCGGAGTCTGATTCACTTCAAGCTACTAAATTAAACTACCCTCTCCCACAATCTATCTAAATATAATATAACGCTATTGCAGGTTCTACGACGACTAGGAAATCACGACACAGCACTGGGCATTAAAAATTATATGAATGAATGAAAATGGATATAATTAGAATGAATAGTTTTGTTTATTATAACGAGAGATATAAGAACAAATAAATAATTGTCAATCACTCATGAAATGAATACAGTAAAAATTTTTGAATGCATTATAAAAGTATGAAACACAAATATTTTCAACAATGAAAATCGAATCACAGTGCGAGATACGAGTGTTGCAAATTCGATATTTATGTATCATAGTTTTACTAACATTGTTTATGCGGCCCCGACGATACAATTATCTTTCAATCGATACTATCGTAACGATAGAAAGCACCCAACGCGGGATTTTTCTATTTCCGTGTTCAGTCAAGTAGCGGGAGTGTTCGCCACGATAACACACTGCGGTCATATTTGCGATGCTCATATCACGACTCGGAAGAATTTAGTTTATAATTGAGCGTTTGAATTAATAGAATGAGTTGTCCGAGTCGGGATACGAGGCCGCAATAACCGAAGCCTCTCGATATTATTCTAAGCGTGAACGCATTAAATGATAGAAGTGATCAATCGTGCTTTGAAGTTGACTATCCTCTCTGAGGTTTGCGCAATACGCAGGATCAGGTCCTGGATAAGGTTGGCGATGCCGCGGTTGGCGATGATGAACAGACGGGTGATGGGGCCGGGGACTCCCTCGGTCAGATTGTCACCCTTCCCAGCGCCATTATCATCACCTTCAGTTGCGCCGGCATCACCGGACGATGAACCAGACGATGAGCCCGCTACGAGCTGTAACATCATAGGTTATTATAAGCATTTTAAATTGATGATCCGTCATATTTTTTCTACTACTTACTTACTATCTACTTAGCTACACTTACAGTATTCGTAGTTTATATATAAAATACAATTAAATAGTAGGTATTATACTAAATAGTGCAATCTAGTAGATATAATTGTGCAATTAGAAGACAAAGCGGAAATAGAAACAATAGAGAAAAGGAAATGAGGATGAGGATGGGAATTTGCATAACACTCGAGATTCTAAAACGATTTAATCTACTGAATGTCGACGTCTCAGCGACTCCATCTATCCCAGGTCTAAAGTGTAAGTATCTAAGGTCTACAGTGTGCAAAGTATGTGATGTACTTGTGGCGCGCTGTTAGGGTCCAGTGTAGCCGAGTGGGAGGCGGTTAGGCCCACGTTAAGGGAATCCGTGCCCGCGAATAGACGGAAGGCGTTGCCAGCTGCTCGCGCTACCACTTCCGCTGGGCGCTGTAACATCAATCCTTCTAACTCGCAAACTTCTCATACATCTTTCATTCATCTTTGGAGTTGTCAGTGTTTGAGCTGTACTAATCGACCAAGTTCACTTCGATTACAATGATAACGGTGAATAGGTAACGAATAAATAATGGAACGGCGGAGGTGATAGAGAAGAAGTTGTAAGAAGATGTAAGGAAATTGTTAAATCATTTTATACATACTCGGACGATGTCAAATAAGAAGTTGCCAGAGCCGCCTCCTGACGCTGAAGCTGATCCTCCAAAGTTGAGGAACCTATAAGCAAATAATTATTTTTAATCATTACATTTTATACACATTCGACGACACGTTTGGCTCAGTTTGTAGTGACCCTACTTGCTGTGCCAGCGGTCGCGGGTTCGAATCCCGCTGAGTGCATTCATTTGTGTGATGAGCACAAATGTTTGCACTCCAGTCATGGGTGTTTATATTTATAATATGTATTTATTTAAAGTTATATATGTGTAGTTTATCAAATATCTGGTATCCATAACACAAGCCTCGTAGCTTACCATGGAACTTGATGGTGCTGTGTGGTAATGTCCCAACATATTTATTTATTATATTTATTATACAACTTATATAATTCTTTATAAAATTAAAATAATTTAGTTAAGTTAATCGGAGATCTATAAATGAACAATAGATATTATGTGAACAGATACCTGATAATTCAGGTTTAATAAAAAGAATTTCGTGTGAAATGAAAAGTTAGTAAGAACGGGCGTGAACTATTCTCGATGTGTATTGTTTACCACACGCCAATGTCGCTGTTGCAAAATCCAGTGAAAGAATAATGACAGCTGTTCACGGAGATTTTTGTTAAATCTTTGTGTCTAACAGCCTAC
The DNA here is from genome assembly GCA_947093115.1 of Brenthis daphne. Classification (NCBI taxonomy): domain Eukaryota; kingdom Metazoa; phylum Arthropoda; class Insecta; order Lepidoptera; family Nymphalidae; genus Brenthis; species Brenthis daphne. The sequence continues at coordinate 2,005,642 of OX352473.1, forward strand.
ATAGGTTGATTGTGTTATTTAATGAATATTATTATTAACTTTAAATAAACCTATCTATATATAATTGATCTACAAAAATATTCTTTATGATAATATTTTTTTTATATTTAAAATAGAATATTAAATATTATTAAACTAAAACATTAAATGTTCTTAAAGGTAATACTAGTTTTTACGAATTTTTATCATAAAATATTTGGGCATTATAATACTCGTACAGTACCTCTTATTTCTATTTTCTTCGCTTTCATCAGCATCGTCTAATGTGATCTCGTCGATGGTCGCAGAATTGGTTTGTGCTGCGGTTTGCTGATCTTCACTGGCAGCAGCCTGACTGTCACCTCCGAAGGCAACTCGTACTTCAGCTTGCTGAGATTCAGCTCCTGATAATAACTGGTTCTCTTCGGCGAGGGCATTCTGTAAATAGAACAAGAAATCAGCAAGTGTTCGTTGTGTTATCACAATGATCATGAGATGGGGGTGGATAAGAGATGGAGGAATGACGATGACGTGATGATGACGATGAAGGCGTGCGGTCTGCGCATGCCCGCGCTACCGTCCTGTGGCAGGCTGTTAGTGCGCAAATGTGCGACGCTCATACCGGCAGGAAGAACAGGGCTCGCTTTCGTCTAGCGGGCGCCGCCGTCGTCGTAGTGGTCTTTTCATCTTCGTCGTCATCATCGTCGTCATCCAGCTCGACGGTGCCACTACCGCTGTTGCTACGCCCACTATTGTTGTTGCCTAGGAAGGCGCGAAGCACCACAGGCCCAAATACCTTCAGCACCAAACTTGTGATCTCCTGTACCTTCTGTTCGATTATCTAGAACATACACCACCCTTAGCAAACCTTTATCACCATTCTACATATTATTATATAGTGTGCAAAGCGTCTACCGATAAGCTGCTTTTAAGTCGTGTATGGTTAGTATCGACGAGTAAGCCCCGTATTTTTTGGCTAGAACATTGAAAACACATGTGGATTCACATTACTTAAGTACCTACTTAAAAAGCATAATATTCTAAATTAAAAACTTGTCAATTACCAAATGCGAAGCATATTAAACTATTGTAACACTTACATTCATTTATATACAGGTTCGAATTAACCATGTCGGGGGCCCCTAGGCAATGCAATTCTCGGGGCCCCCTCCACCCTTTTCTAACTTATTGAAATACATTTTTTCTACCACAATGCAATAATATTCGTAATTATTACGCTATTAGGTAGATGTCATAAAAATCTAACTGTTGCATTTGTTTTCATGGTGGGTTTTCACCAAATTTTTAATTTTTCAAATTAAATTTCCACTCGATGAAATATTTTCAAATTTTTCTTGGCGCGTGGGCCCCTAATCGATGCGGGGCCCATAGGCAGTTGCCTAAACTGCCTTATAGATAATCCGGCCCAGTTTATATATCTCCATATAGTCTCCTCAATAATAAAGTAAAGGCAGCAGCCATTTTTACTACTCTTTAGAGTTATAATATATACCTACTTATCATACGTTGTTAATATATAAACATATTAATAATATATAAACATAATAATAATAATGTACTTAGTTACGCTTTATATGGACTTTCCATATTACCTGTGTGAGTGTGGGGAAAAGCTGCCTCAGGATGCCGATAGTACGCTTGTTGCGTTCGCTCAGTTCCGAGCCGGGAGCGCCGAGGTTCAACGTCGAGAGACTCTCCTGAGGACAATAATTAATATTGTGTTAGTTTAAGTTTATGCGATTAAAGTTGATGTCAACGATAAATACATTTTAAATAAAACTAAATTTTCGGATTATTTCTGTTACAAGTATATATCGCCTTTGAGACGTCTACAACCCTACAGACTTACTCTCCCGTGACCATGATTGCTGTAAAGCATTCGAAACGTCGGGAACCAAAAATCAAAATAAATCCGCGAAATGATCCGAAAAGATAGTTTTTTTTTAAATGCCAAATATTCGCGTAAATCTAAGAAAGTATTAGATTTGTATAATAAGAACTCAGCGCTTAGTGCATATCTATTTAAATTGAAGCAGCTTGGCTTAGAAAATGTCGGCATTCACCTATTGTGGATGATAGAACTTTAACATTTTTCTCACGACCAACATTTGTTTATGATGGAATTATTATTTTTATATTAGAAGAGGTTGCGTTGCGGGGACATGCAAAATATTTATGCGTCGCGTTGACCCGTGACGGCCCATGCGTTGAAACCTCACGAAGAGTTAGTTTTAAGTACCTTTACCCTCAAGATAACAATGCAAATGAAATTTTCAACCCATTTCAAAAAGGAGGAGGTTCTCAATTCGACTATATTTTTTTTATGTTTGTTACCTCAGAATTCTATCATTTATTAACCGATTTGGACAATTTTTGTGTTGTTTGAAAGTGTATACTTCCAGATTGGCCCCATTTAAATTAAAAAAAAAATACCACCCCTAAGGGTGGAAAAATAGCTAATGATGAATTTAATCTACTTCTAATTGTCATATTGACTTAAACTTTGCAAGTGTTTCTATTTCCGTTGATAGTACAGTGGTTCGGTATTGTTGACCTAATCTGATGGTAAGGCTAGAAGGTGGTTAGGTGGAACTCTTCAACGGCTAATAGTAGATACTTTGAGTTTGGGCTTATTATTCTTTAAAACTTTGATGTCTGTATATTATAACTTATGAACACTGGATAATAATGTAATTCAATATGTTTTTTTATAAAACAGAGCAAAATTATTTGATCATACATTATACAAGAGGTCAGCTATGTTATGAAAGAGGTGTTATAAGTTTGACCGCTATGTGTGTGTATCTGTCTGTAGCACCATAGCTCTTAAACTAGTAAACTGATTTGGATGCGTCTTTTTTTATTTGAAAGCTAGTTTTTGTGGCGATAATTCTTAAGCATGATTTATCAAAATCGTTGCAGCCATTTACAAGATATAGGGGTGAAAGTGGTGATGAATAATCGAATATTTTCAAATATTTGTCAAATAAAAGGCATGAAGTGTATATTACAATTAGACATGTTTTATCAAAATCAGATCAACCATTTTAGACATGGGGATAAAAGTGGGGATGAATAATCTTAAATATACTTACCCCAAGTGGGGTATCAAATGAAAGTGCATTATGTGTTTATTTAACCACCGACGCAAAAAAGGAGTGTTATAAGTTTGATGAACAGACGTTTGCGTGTATGTGTATCTGTGTGTCTATCTGTGCCATCGTAGCTTCTAAACGAAAGCTCCTAAGCCGCTAAGTAAATAAAATAAAAACCAGAATACAAATAAAAGAAGAAGATTGATAATGATTAATAACAAAAGAAAATATTAATAATAAAGTATTAGCGGTATCCCGACGCAGCGACGCTCTTCATCAAAATATTAATAGCTATTTTTAATGAAATTAAAGGCCTAGAGAGATTTTTTTTTTTACTTTTTAGAGGATTTTTTTGTGTCCGGGGTTTTAATATACGATTAATGATCTAGAACTCGGAGACCAGAACGTGTTCGGTGCGTATCGTTACATCATAACGAGAAGCAAAACTTAAAAAGGGAAATGTAAATTAATGTAAATGTAAGTATTTCGTGATAGTGAGCACATTGTTGCGTCCGCGGTGGCTGAGCAACACGGCCGCCCCCCGCGCTCCCCCCGCGCTCCCCTCGCACTCCCCCCGCGCTCCCCCCGCGCTCCCCCCACGCTATCCCCCACACACACCTAAATAACACCAGCTTAATCTTACATATTTGTCCGAAATAAATGTTATGGACCTACTATAAATTCGACGGCTGATTAGTGGTAGACCTTGTCAGATTTTATCTTGATTTCAACTGACATATAATTTAGGTAATTATTTAAATGAACATTGAACAGGTCTACGGACCCATGTCCGGAATTTTTTATATGAGTTATGACATTCTGTTTTTATTCAGAGTGACCAATTTTCGCCAGTCAGTCAGTCAGACCCTAACTATGTCCTAAGTATATATATATAAGGCAGCATCTTTTAATCAAATTTTTATTTATTTAAATGATATATATGATGAGCTATTATTAAACATAATAACAGTATTTCACGGGAATAAAACTTACATCTGTGTTTTTCGCTAACTATATTGCGTGTATTTTTTTTGAAAAATCTGAATGTTTGATACAAATATTAAAATAAAAAATGCCCAGATTGACAAAATTTTCGTGTAACTTATTTCTTTTTTCCGGAATATATAATAAAAATAATAATAAACATGTTGGGACATTAACACACAACACCATCTAGTTCCGTGGTAAGCTACGAGGCTTGAGTTATGGATACCAGATAGTTGATACACTACATACATATAATTTTAAATATATGTATACAATATACATATCTATACATATAGTAAAATTCTAACTGAGATGAATCTGTACATTAAATATTTTTTGGTAAATCTTCTTGAAATAGACATTATTATCGATACAGAGGCTGAATCTAGAGTTTTTAGAATTTTGTCTGTCTGTCTGTTACTGCATCACGGAAAAACCACTGGATTTTGATAAAATTTGGTATCATGATAGCTGGTTATCCATGTCAGCATATAGGATACTTTTTACAGCGGTAAAATATCTCATCTCTGAAAAATCGAAACTAATCGTTAGAACGTAAGTAGGGACGAACCCGAGCAAAGCAAGGGTGAGTCGCTACTTATAAATATAAAGACCCATAAATTAAGTACAAACATTCGTAACGTCACACAAATGAATCTCCCCAGCGGGACTCGAACCCGCGACCGCTGGCACAGCAAGTAGGGTCACTACAAACTGAGCCAAACGTGTTGTCGTGAATGAATGAAAAATTATTCTTTATTCTGTTAGTTGAAGATTGAAAAGTATACTATATCGTAGAAATTACAGACAATGTAGACGGTTTCTAGGGTAAAAACTATTGCTAAGTAAATTCAGTAGAGTCCGACGTTAGCGACTATGGAGCAACGATAAATGCAAAGTGGCAGAGGAAAACTCCGCAGTCGAATGCGCAAGCGATCCCGTGGCTCTGTCTCTTGCGATAGGGATCACCGTTGGGGTTTTAGTGGGTAGTCTGTCGCGCTTCTCGAGATAGGAGTCCCATATACCCCGCGAGCTCCGGCGCTCGGGCACTCGTAAAGGGGTTTCCCCACAAATTAAAAAAAAGGCAGCGGAAAACTAGGAATTGAAGATTGAGATAAGATTGTCCTTTACAGTGAACAAATCTGGTCTAAAGATAATAACGATAAAGATAATATATTAGGAGTACCTGTCCACCGGCGGCGGGGGCGATGATTTCAATAATTTCCGGTGTGTTGTCGTTGGCCGGGGCGGGCTCGGGGGCGGGCTGCGCGGCCGGCGCGGGGGCGGGCTCGGGGGCGGGCGCCGCCGTCGACATCGCTAGTAGAGCTAGTAGGTACACTGCACTCCTCATTCTGATTAATTTGATCTTTGCTCTTGGTAGATATCTCTTCTTTTCTCTCCTTTATCTTAGTTTTCTCTGTAAAAATATATAACCTTAAGTTAATACTATATGCAATATTAATAATTCTATATATCAATTTCAACATTTATGAACAACTTATTAAAAAGGTTTCATAATTTTAATTAGATAGTTGAACATATTTAAGTGAGTAAACTAACTTAAATAATAAATAAAATGAATTAAATTCATGAAACACACAAACACATTGCTTTATTTTTAGTCTCGTTCATTTCATAGTGCATATTTATTGCTTGTATGTGACTTTGAACTCATTAAAAAATGAAAGTAAGACAGCCAGCCTTCGACGCCATTTTTATTCGTTTTTATTAATAATACTCACTCGTATAATTCAGATGATATAACAAAGTGTTACTTAACGAAATATTGTTTTGTGATCAATTGATGAAATCGTGTTAAAATATGAAAGTTTATTGTACGTATATTTAAAATATGATGAGTTATTATAAAGATATGACCCATACGAATAATAAGCCTATAAAGTACTAGCGACTCACCCTCCCCATACAAACTTTCATCCCCATTTTCACTCTTACAAGGGATGATTTCCGGGTAAAAAGTATCCTATGTCCTTCCCAGGGTCTAAAACTATCTTCTTACCAAATTTCATCTAAATCGGTTCAGTAGATCCAGAGATTACCCCCTACAACGTCACAAACTCACAAACTTTACTTCTTTATAATATTAGTGTAGATATCGTCGGCATCGAGTTGCTTTTAGATTGCTTTCTCTTATTTATTTTATGAACAGGTAAAAGTAAATAAATTAAACTTTTCGTATTATTCGAATGCTGACGACGTTTCAATTGTTTTATATATAACTAGCGGACCCGACAGACGTTGTCCTGTCTGCACGTCTTTAATTTGAAAATTTCAAACTTTTTTTAATAATTTTTTTGATGAAAATTATTATTCAAATTGTAAATCTAAACCATTCCCAGATCCCCTTGAACACACACAAAAAATTTCATCAAAATCGGTCCAGTCGTTTGAGAGAAGTTCAGTGACATACACACTCACAGAAGAATTATATATATAAAGATTTAAAAAAGTTAAAATAATAATTTAGATTGCTATTTGTCTGTAACAAGTACTATATAACGCCATTGAGACGTCTAAAACCTCTCTCCCGTGACCATGATTGGTTTAAAGCATTCGAAACGGCGGGAACAAAAAATCAAAATAAATCCGAAAAGATAGTTTTATTTAAAATGTCAAATATTCGCGTAAATCTAAGAAAGTATTAGGTAAAAAGAAAATTTAAAAAGAAAAGGACATTCTGGTACCTTGTTTTTACGAACGAAACATAGGTAACACAGATTATAGTAATTTTATAACCGTAAATTTATTAATTCATTATCTGGAATACGTAAATGCTAAATCGATACTCCGGCCGTTAGATCAGCTCTTGTGAAACATAGTTATTACTACATAAGCTTTTAATGTGCTAATTGATGCGTGCAGCATCACATGTCAAGATATTAGGGCACTGAGATCACTCGGATCAAATAAATGGTGTTAGCGGTTAGACCATCAGGTGGTTGGTTTGCCTTGGAAGTCATATCCAATCTTGATCATAAATAAAATGTTTTAATTATAATAAAATTAATATTCCGTAAAGGTTAAACTTAGAAGTGTTAATGTAATGCTGCTTGTTGGTGAAGTATACAAAGTAAATTATAAATTGAATCGTGACGATTTCTTATAAAACTATTCTAGGATGAAATAAAGTGAAATTTTATTGATATTGCCACCTTGCCTTGAGCGGACACAGCGCTACGAGCTCGTACTTCCGCTATATATACATTACTAGCATTGCCCGCGGCTCCGCCCGCGTTCAGATGACCAAAAACCAAATTCTTAGGTTTTACGTATTAGTATACTCTTAAAATGCAATTTTCGTATTTTTTTCTCAGAAATGAGATATTTTCCCGCGGTAAAAAGTACCCTATACGTTAACCCGGATAACCAGTTATCACCATACCAAATTTCATCAAAATCCCTCCAGTGGTTTTTCTGTGATGCGGTAACAGACAGACAGACAGACAAAAATTCTAAAAACTATTGATTTGGCCTCTGTATCTATCTATAATAATGTCTATTTCTATAAGATTTTCCAAAAATATTTAATGTACAGATTCGGCTTGATTACAATTTTATTATACGTATAGATTATGTTAAAAAAGGAGTAAACTATAACAGTAATATATAATTATATTATAATATAATAAATAAAAACTAAACTAAATAAAAGTGTATTATATTTTTAATTTTTGCTGTTAATATTATACATTTTTTGCGTTAAACATATGTAATGTACTCGTATATAGAATTACAGTTGAACCTATATAGTAATATGCTATTTATTGTAAATGACGCTCAGAGTTTACGAGTGCGGCCTCCATTAGATATAACACACTACTAAATGTTGCCATTATTCATATTGCTCGATTACCGTTTCAAGGTCCAACGCGATTTGCAAATGCGAGTTCTTATTAATATTATAATTTTAATAAGAAAATGTCCTCCTGTTAAAGTTTAATTAATATATAATAAATAATACACGTGCATAGCTATATACTAGCTACCGATATCTGTAAAGATTAACATCATTCTTCAGCTCTTATTGCATTGTTTTTTTGTTCCCCGTAATGTTAAGGGTTACCACACTCTTATATGCAGGGCTGGATTATCCATAAGGCAGTTTAGGTAACTGGGCCTACGGGCCCCGCATCGGTTAGGGGCCCCACGAACCGAGAAAAAAAAATTGAGAATGTATCATCGAATGAAAATTTAATTTAAAAGAAATAAAAAATAGGTGGAAATTCTACCATGAGGACAAATGCAATAATTAGATTTCTATAAAATCTACCTTATAGTGTAATTACGAAAAATGTATTTTAACAAGTTAGAAAAGAAAGGGCTCCGAGAATTGCATTGCCTAGGGGCCCCGGCATGGTTAATTCGGTCCTGCTTATATAATTGTGGATATTTTGTTGATAATATTCGATATGTGTTGGTACCTACAATATGTCTGAAGGTCTACAAGCAATGTGGCAAGGACCAACTAGTCTGTACCATTATAAATCACTCTCGTTATCGTAATACTAAATTGCGGTATCGCAAATCATGCGAGCTATTATGTGGACATGCGAAATGTAATCTTTCTATCTCAACTTATCATATAGATTCAACTTTATGTCCTTATATGTAAAGCCTAAATTTTGTGTTGTTGATTCGTAGGTATGCTGTGATACAATACTCGAGTGTCACAAGTCGTGCGACAGTTTCCACATCAGTTGAGCGAAGGATATTTTACTTACAAAACACAATTTTTATCTTTACAGCGCTTGAGTTAATAAAAGTCCCGAATATATAATTAAAGACTTCATATGTTGTGGGTTACTAAAATATATTTAAAAACTAGCATAGCCCGCGGCTCCACCCGCGTTCAGATAACCGAAAACCAAATTCATAATATGTAAATATTATTAGTACTCTTACATTGCAGTTTTTGTATTTTTTCTCAGAAATGAGACATTTTCCCGCGGTAAAAAGTATCCTATATGTTGACCCGGATAACCAGCTATCACCATACCAAATTTCATCAAAATCCCTCCAGTGGTTTTTCTGTGATGCGGTAACAGACAGATAGATAGACGAAAATTCTAAAAACTATAGATTCGGCCTCTGTATCGATAACATAATGTTTATTTCAATAAGATTTTCCAAAAAGTATTTAATGTACAGATTCGGCTTATTTACAATTTTAGAATACTTTATTTGTAAGATTAACTATAAAGGTTAAAAATGGTTAAAAATCCATGGGTCTACATCTACATATATAGTGGAAACTTTTATTCTTCCTTCTGTTTTTTCACAACAGTATATAATTCCAAATCTATTTGAATAATAAATTTTTAGATACGTGTTTGTAACTTTAAAGGTGTTTAGCTAAAAATAATCTATGAGCACGAGACAAAAGTATTGTTTCCTTGTAAAATTATAAAGAAATATTTCGAAAGACTGTTACGATCACCTCACACTGACGACATCACGGCTGCTGCCATAAGCTTAAACGTATAGTAAAACCCAATATTTCGACACTTTAGCAGATACTTTACGGACATGAAAGAACAACTTCAGTTTTGCTTTGCTTTAAATGCCACCGTAATTAGTAATTTAACGGCCGCTAAATGAGCGCATATAACTACTGGTTTATTTTGTTGCGCTAAAATTGCGTAAATATTTGTTAATCATACAATTTACGTGTGTTTCGAATACTTATAAAGGTATGTCGATTGAAGAGCCGCGATGATCCTAAATTATTTAAATTCTCTAAATATATGTGAGATATATTAAATTACTCGGGTTCGTCCCTAGCTTGCTTCCCAACACAAACTTTCATCCCCATTTTCAGCTCTTAAGGGATGATTTCCGAGATCAAAAGTATCCTATGTCCTTCCCAAGGTCTCAAACTATCTTCTTACCAAATTTCATCTAAATCGGTTCAGTAAATCCAGAGATTACCCCCTACAAAGTCACAAAGTCACAAAGTTTACCTATTTATAATATTAGTATAGATTAATAGGTAAAGACTAATTATAATAAAACAATAAAAAGAACCACGTGTCCGAAAAAAAAAACCTAGCTCTATGACGGAATTATTGAGCAAAAAGTAATTAGAATTAAAAACAAACTAGAATTATTTATGATCTTCTTATTTTAATTTTTTTGATTTTTTTTTCACAAAAAATGTATATATTTTTGCAAATTAGTCTATATAAAAATCTAGAGACTTATATGAATAAGGCTCAAGATTTTTCTATGACTATGAAGTTACAAGGAAAGATAACTACGATCACCTAAACTCTAAAATGTACAGAACTCTACTTTTTTATTTTAAACTAGCATTGCCCGCGGCTCCGCCCGCGTTCAGATGACCAAAACGCAAATTCTTAGATTTTACATATTAGTATACTCTTACAATGCAGTTTTTGTATTTTTTCTCAGAAATGAGATATTTTCCCGCGGTAAAAAGTATCCTATATGTTGACCCGGATGACCAGCTTTCATCAAAATCTGTCCAGTGGTTTTCTCGTGATGCGATAACAGACAGACAGACAGACAGACAGACAAAAATCCTAAAATCTATAGATTCGGAATCTGTATCGATAATAATGTCTATTTCAATTAGATTTTCCAAAAAATATTTTATGTACAGATTCGACGTAGTTACAATTTTCAACCGACTTCAAAAAGGAGGAGGTTCTCAATTCGACTGTATGTTTTTTTTTTTTTTTTATGTTTGTTACCTCAGAACTCCGTCATTTATTAACCGATTTGGACAATTTTTGTTTTGTTTGAAAGGGTATACTTCCAGATTGGTCCCATTTAAATTTCAAAAAAAAATTCCACCCCTAAGGGTGGAAAAACAACTAATGATGAATTTAACCTACGTCTAATTGTCATATTGACTTGAAACTTTGCAAGTATTTTTATTTCCGTTGATAGTACAGTGGTTCGGTGTCGTTGACCTGATCTGATGGCAAGGCCAGAAGGTGGATAGGTGGAACTCTTCAACGGCTAATAGTAGATACTTTGAGTTTGGGCTTATTTTGTTTGATTTGACAAGCCTAACACGTTAGAATCCTTACTTTGCTACTACTGTCTACACTAAAAAGGGAAAAATAAAAACTTTTTAACAAAAAAATAAAAACCGACTTCAAAAAAAAAGCACTAAAAAGTAAAAAATAACTGATTGGTAGTTTTCATTTACTATACATACCTAATCAAATATTTTCGAAGTCGGTGTGCTTTGGCTAAGTAATTAAAGCCTACCTATTAAATTAAATACATACCTAATCAAATATTTTCGAAATCGGTGCCAGCCCATACAAAGCAAAGCACACCGACTTCGAAAATATTTGATTAGGTATGTATAGTAAATGAAAACTACCAATCAGTTATTTTTTACTTTTTAGTGCTTTTTTTTGAAGTCGGTTTTTATTTTTTTGTTAAAAAGTTTTTATATTATATGTATAGAAGACAGTAAGAACAAATAATATAATGAAAAAAGTAAAAGCAGATAAATAACATCTAATATTAGCACTGCAGCAGTAGCCAGTTCACAGTATGAAATTACAGGAAGCCACAAGTGAGTTATGACGCCACTAAGGCGGCGCGGATTCTAATTAACAATGATTTTGTTAACTAATTAGATTACTTATCCTTGATATTATCATATAGTTAGCCGTTAGGTAAAATTCGTTACGACAAGTCCGGAGTCGATAGTGTGAGCTGTCGAAACTGTCCTCGCCCTCGATAGCCAAGTAGCGCTTTGGACCTAAAAGTTTTCTATCGTGAACGATATTAATTTTGATTTGTGTCTGATAAATATACCTAGTTTAAAAAAAAATTATAAACATCCAATCTATTATAAAGATTATTAGGAAGATTTTAAAAGCTAAAATGTTGACGAACATTGTTTACCTTCCTATACAAAACTAAATAAACAGTTTAATGTAAATTTAACATCTGTTAATTATGTTACAAATGTTAAACAGAAATTTCTAATAAATATAAATCTCAATAAAATATTTTAAATTCATTGAACATATAAGGTCGAGGCGCGGGTCCCCGGGTGAGACGCGAGGCGTGCCATTTTACTTTAGTTACGCGGCTGCTGATTGTATTTTTTGATGTGAAACATCTATTGGCGCGCCTTGGCACTAAAACCGATTCTAACAAATAGAACTCAGTAATTTTTCATTTAAACCATTTCAGAATACGGTCTTTGAAGTGTGTCTAATCTTTGTATTATAATACTTGTCTGTTAACTCTGAGTGTCTCTGGCAACAGCAAGATTTTAATAATTAAATGTATCATTAAAACTGAACGATAATTTCTCTAAACAATCAAGAATGCTTTAAGGGTAAAATGAGTAACAACATTCTCCATCAGCACGGTCGTCGTCACGGCGGAATGATAAGGAGGCGCGCACCGGAAATCCGCTTCGGAAGCGCCACCACTGCGTCACATTATATGCGACAATAATGCGAAACTGAGAGATCATTGTTTTATCATTATATTTTATAACATAATTTAAGATTTTTTTTCATATAAGTTATGTAGAATACGTACGTAATTAAAAAATTTTGATGTAAATTTTTCGGTAGGGCCTTTCAGACTCATCAATGTGCATACATACGAGTATGTATGCAAAAAACATTGGCGTCACTGGCGCAGTGTTGCAACGATGTCACATCATCCCTTATATTTTGATAAACGTTCACGTCTATATAAATCTATACTAATATTATAAAAAGGTAAAGTTTGTGAGTTTGTAAGTTTGTAGGGGGTAATCTCTGGATCTACTAAACCGATTTAGATGAAATTTGGTAAGAAGATAGTTTGAGACACTGAGAAGGACATAGGATATATATTCGGAAATCATCACTTAAAGGGTTGAAAATGGGGATAAAAGTTTGTAATGGGAAGCAAGCTAGGGATGAAGCCGAGCGAAGCGTGGGTGAGTCGCTAGTCTATAAGATGACCTATCTCGTATTTAGGTACTGCCTGGGCATGATATTTGTGACATGTCGCATTGTTTCATGGGTTATTTTAACGTCAACTACAAGACATCGTTTGCAAGACTCGAGACAATGCGATATTATTATTGTAACTTGTCAAATTATTTAATTAGAATGGTTCAAAACGTCCGCGTTGTTATAAACTTTTTGATCTGACGCAAGCGTCACAAGCCACGGCGCTTCCTGGCGATGTTTGGACTCGAAATGAATGTAGGTATATTATTATTTATTAAATTAGCGTTTCAGTATATATATATATATATATATATATATATATATATATATATATATATCATTATGTCTGACGTTCATTTCCTTTATTTTGTTTTTGTTTAAATGCCCGTTATGTTGTTGCTATCATTCTATTGTTAGTAGCATTTTAATAGGTATAAAATGTCGAACTTAACTATTGCTAGCAACGATACGTCCGCAAGGTAGTTTTAGAACGTCCGTTCAAATTACTGCTTATTTTTTGTTATTCTATCTAATATCATATTTACTAAGTTTTATTATTTAGTTTTTTATTATGAGCTTCTCACTGGTAGTGTCGAACAGTCGTCCCACCGGAGTATGAGAGTGACAGGAATAGAGAGTGCACCTGTGTTGCGCGTACACTTGTGCCCTATAATATCTCCTGCGCAGTTGGTTAGTCTCAATGAGATTGACCGCCGTGGCCGGAATCGGCTAGGAGAACATCATCATCATGAGGTTTTAGGATTAAAGTGTGTATTTCAAATTGTATTTAACTTTATTCTTGATCTATACCTACATATTATAATAAAATTGTAACTAAGCCGAATCTGTACATTAAATATTTTTTGGAAAATCTTATTGAAATAAACATTAATATCGATACAGAGGCCGAATCTATAGTTTTTAGAATTTTTGTTTGTCTGTCTGTCTGTCTGTCTGTCAGTCTGTCTGTCTTTACCGCATCACAGAAAAAACACTGGAGGGATTTTGATGAATTTTGGTATGGCGATAGCTGGTTATCCGGGTCAACATATATCATACTTTTTACCGCGGGAAAATATCTCATTTCTGAGAAAAAATACAAAAACTGCAATGTAAGAGTATACTGATATGTAAAAACTAAGAATTTGGTTTTTGGTCATCTGAACGCGGGCGGAGCCGCGGGCAATGCTAGATTTTTAATATAATGTAAGAGAGTAATTATGCAAAAAGGATGTATATAATTTATGTAATAGATCAGGTTCCAACAAGGTTGTGATTGACATGTTGTGTATATAGCGAGTTCCTTATTAATTTATGACCATCAATTCTAGAGGAATAAATGTTTTTTTTATGAGTGTTACAAAATTTGTCGAAGTGTTTCTACCTGATTAATGTGTCAAGTCGAATATATGAATATGCATAAGTCTACTTACATCAGTTCAATAAAAAAAATTTAATGGCTATAAGCTGTTATGGGTTACTTTGCAAGTTGACTGATTAAATATACACAGTGTGGTCACATTCAAACGTTTTGTGTGAGATGAGAGATCGTTATCAAATCAAGGGTTATGTTTAGATATGATGGATACGGCTAACAGTTTGTACATCGTGTTCGTCATCGAAATGAGAATTTAAAACAAACAAGAATTATTTACGATCTTCTTATTTTAATTTTTTTTGTTTTTTTTTTCAAAAAATTTATATATTTTTGCAAATTAGTCTATAGAAAAATCTACAGACTTATATGAATAAGGCCGCGACCCTAATTATTGATCATATTTTTTTTAGCGGATCCCCATTTTGATAATAATTAAACTAATTGTGTTGTAGTTAAAATACTTTCATGTTTGAATTAAAAGAACAAATCATAAATGACAAATATTAATACTTATAATAATACAAGCATTGCTCGCGTTCAGATGACCAAAAATCAAATTCTTAAGTTTTACATATTAGTATACTATTACATTGCAGTTTTTGTATTTTTTCTCAGAAATTGAGGTATTTTACTGCGATAAAAAGTATCCTATATGTTGACCCAGATAACCAGCTATCATCATACCAAATTTCATAAAAATACCTCCAGTGGTTTTTCTGTGATGCGGTAACAGACAGACAGACGACAGATAGACAGACAAAAATTCTAAAATCTATAGATTCGGCCTCCGTATCGATAATAAAGTCTATTTCAATAAGATTTTCCAAAAAATATTGAATGTACAGATTCGGCTTAGTTACAATTTTATTATATGTATAGGATAACGCACCTATATTTGTAATTTCCGTTATTGTAAATAAAGTACATAATATCTTATTTAATATTTGAATTTTGCATGTTTATTATATCTATCTTGTTATATAAACTATTTATACTTATAAACTACCGTTGGATATCAGTTGTTCGATGTTTCACGATATAGCATTATGTACAAGTTACAACAAAGAACAGTAAAATTCAGCTAGATATCTAACAAGGTATTTACAATATAAGATTATCTTGTCAAGTGTCATAGCAATATTCTATTAAAAACTTTAAATTGGCTATGTATTAATTACCCTCATGATTACTTCAGCGCAGGGCTATCAAGTTGATGGCTCGTAAAGTTGCCGCGATGTCGACACGGAGCGATCTTGTCGTGAGACCGCAACTACGCCTCACAGTATGGAACTGTGTTTATTGCCTAGCAATTTATAGACTAATCGATCAATATTTATAATATACTAGCAGAACCCGCGGCTTCGTTCGCGCTAAAACTATAAAAAAAATCTAAAAAGGTAGGTTTCATACAAACTTTCATCCGCTATTTTACCCCCATATAGGATGAATTTCGAAAAATGCTAAAATACGTATTTATTTAATTTTATTGAAGAGCATTAATACCAAGTTTCAAGTCATTCCGATTATAAATATTTTTTGGATTGTATTAATATAACGTGTTTTCCCGTGGGAATTAGATCATTTCCCGCGGTAGAAGTAGCCTATGTCACTCTCAACCCCTCAAACTACATCCATACAAAAAATCTCGCCAATCCGTCACTCCGTTTCGACGTGAAATAAGGACAGACAAACAAACAAACACACTTTCACATTTATAATATAATAATTGCCCGCGCCCGCGTTAAGATGACCAAAAACCAAATTAATACTTTCTTAGATTTACGCGAATGTTTGACATTTTTAAATAAAACTATCTTTTCGGATTATTTCGCGGATTTATTTAGATTTTTGGTTCCCGACGTTACGAATGCTTTACAGCAATCATGGTCACGGGAGAGACTGAGGTGTTACATGTCTTGAAGGTATAGTTGTTACCGTTGCGGATACGATTTTACAGGGAATGGAATGCTTCATTCCCAGTTCTACCGTCCGTATCGGCGGTCAATCGCAACCTTGGTACGATGCATCCTGTGCTAGAGCTTCTAGCGAGAAGCAGGAATCCTATCGAGCCTGGGTTGCTGCCCGCATAGCGAAGGATCCTAACGTCACCGATCTCAAAAAGAAATTTAATGCTGCTTCTAGATCGTGCAAGACACTAATGGCCAGGGCAAGAGACGATCATATTCGCAGCATTGGCAAGAGACTTCTAAGCCTTCCATCTGGATCGCGTGCTTTTTGGGCTCTCGCCAAAGCTGCGGAAGGAAATTTCTGTCGACCATCCATACCAACTCTGTGCAAACCGGATAGCACGCTGGCACATTCTGCAAAAGACAAAGCAGATCTCCTGTGCTCTTTTTTTGCCTTAAATTCTACTCTTGACGACGGGGGATTATCGCCGCCTACCATCTCGCAATGTGATAGCATGATGCCCGAAGTACGCTTCACGCAACGTGAAGTGCGTCGAGCACTTATCTCCCTAGACGTCAAGAAAGTCCAGCGGGCCTGATGGTATTCCCGGCCATTGTACTTAAAACGTGTGCCCCAGAGTTGACACCGGTCTTAACCCGCCTGTTCTCTCAACTCTACGCCGTTAGCCAAGTCCCGTCTTCTTGGAAGGTTGCCATTGTTCACCCTATTCCCAAAAGGGTGACCGCACAGACCCGTCCAATTACCGGCCCATTGCGATAACCTCTATACTCTTTAAGGTGATGGAGCGCGTGATTAATACTAGGCTCCTTGCATACCTAGAAAGATAACCAGCTCATTAACGACCGACAATACGGATTTCGACAGGGTCGTAGTACTGGTGATCTTCTAGCGTATCTAACTCACCGTTGGGCAGCTGCCATTGAGAGTAAGGGGGAGGCGTTAGCACTTAGCCTTGATATCGCAAAGGCCTTCGATCGGGTCTGGCATAAGGCACTTCTATCGAAGCTGCCATCATATGGACTTCCCGAGAGATTATGCCAATGGGTCGCTAGCTTTCTTTCTGGACGTAGCATAAAAGTTGTCATTGACGGTATATGCTCCGACACTGTTCAGATCAACGCTGGCGTTACCCCAAGGCTCAGTGCTATCGCCTACACTGTTTATTCTGCATATCAATGATATGTTGTTAACTAACACGCTCATTGCTATGCAGATGACAGTACAGTCGATGCCTATTATACTGGCCGAGCTAGCATCTCTCGGGCTAAGGTTGAGGAGAATAGAGTCCAACTTGTGTCTGAAATCGAGTCTTCCCTAGAGCAGATCTCCGATTGGGGCCGACGAAATCTCGTCCAGTTTAACCCCTCAAGACACAAGTTTGTGCGTTCTCCACAAAAAAAACCCCATTTACTATAGCGCCAAAGTTCCAGAACACTTCTCTTAACATCTGTAAGAGTATCGGGATCCTAGGGGTCGAAATATCGAGCGACGTCCAATTTAGATGTCATCTGGAAGAAAAAGCCAAATTGGCTTCCAAAAAAAATGGGTGTCCTTAACAGAGCGAAACAGTATTTCACGTCAGGGCAGCGACTTTTGCTTTATAAAGCACAGGTTCGCCCTCTCATGGAGTACTGTTTCTCATCTCTGGGCCGGCGCCCCCCAATACCAGCTTCTTCCATTTGACTCTATCCAACGCCGGGCAGTTCGTATTGTCAACGATCCCGTCTCACAGACGACTTAGACACTCTAAGCCTTCGGAGAGATGTTGGCTCTCTGTGTGTTCTCTATCGTCTATACAATGGAGAGTGTTCTGATGAACTTTTTGACATGGTGCCACCGTCGCGCTTCTATCATCGCACCCTTCGCCGTCGGGTAGGATGTCATCCACACATTTTAGATGCTTGGCATTCTACAAATGTACGTGCGTCTCGATCTTTTTTACCTCGCACGTGCAAGATGTGGAATGATCTTCCTCCCGAGGTATTCCCTGAGCGCTATAATATGGGGCTCTTCAAGAGTAATGTCTATAGGTCCCTTAAAGGCCGGCAACGCATTCGCAACTCCTCTTGTGTTGCAGATGTCCATGAGCGACGATAGCCACTTACCATCAGGTGGATCGTTTGCTCGTTTGCCCCTTTTTTCTATAAAAAAAAAAAAAAAAAAAAAAAAAAAGACAGCCTACCCACAATTAACAAAATGATAATTGCACCAATTACATTACAATATTTTTTAACTTTAAACGTTTTTATAATTTTAATTATAATTGAATATGGAATATTATTTATTTAATTTTTGCTATTATTCTTATAATTATTACAATTTTAAAAATATTAATTAGTAATCTATATTTCTATGTATAGATATATAACTCTTTAACATAAAAAACGAATGTTAAACGGTTTCTTATTAAAAAATATTATCGAGCTATTTAAAATCATTATATTTTATTTTTTACACCATAATTACGTTAGTTCGACGTAGAAGTGTTCTAATCACTGTGGGAGGTAATTTAGTTGTTACCTATTAGTTTTTTTTTAATTATAACCTAGGTGTATCCTCTAGCAACTTGTGCATTGGGGACATTCTTGTTACATAAAAACGTAGTTAAATATAATTTTCACGTGCCTTAGTAATATAATATCATAATTTCATTAAAGCAATTTTTAGTACAACCTATGATTATTACGTAGATGGTGTAATTGTTAGAGAATTTACGACGCGCGGCGAAGGCGGTAGTTAAGATTTAATCTTCTTTAATGTATGAACAAACAGCATGTGCAATTGGCACTTTATTAATAAAAGGTGCCGATTCTATTTCCACTTGTGACAAATCTATACATTTAATAAAAATGTAACTAAGCCGAATCTGTACACTAAATATTTTTTATAAAATCCTATTGAAATAGACATTATTATCGATACAGAGGCCGAATCTATAGTTTTTAGAATTTTTGTCTGTCTGTCTGTTACCGCATCACAGAAAAACCACTGGAGGGATTTTGATGAAATTTGGTATGGTGATAGCTAGTTATCCGGGTCAACATATAGGATAATAATCGGGAAAATATCTAATTTCTGAGAAAAAACACAAAAACGGCAATGTAAAATTATACTTATATGTAAAACCTAAGAATTTGGTTTTTGGTCATCTGAACGCGGGCGGAGCCGCGGGCAATGCTAGTATTTATATATCAGCTGCTAGCGAGCGAGTACATCGATTGAATTTAGAAATAACGTACCTACTACAAATCGTGCCGTATCGAATATAAAAAATAGGTTTTATTTACTCAAATGATATCCTCGCTTCCACACTATTCTATGAGTATTATTCGTCTTCCCGAAATAAAATGATGTATAGTAACATCAACATTCATTTATCACTTATTTTGGTGAAAGAACTTTTCCAAGTTTATATGGAACATAAAAATATGTTTTTAGGGAATATAGAATATAGATATTCTAATGCCATATTAGGTTTTTTTTTGCATGAAAAAGCATATATAAGGTTTTTGAAACATTGATAGTTCATAAATTTTATTGAAACCGTTCATTTTAAATAGAACTATCTTTTCGGATTTTTTCGCGAATTCATTTTGATGTTTCATGAATGAAATGAAAACCCCCGTTCAGTTATTTTTCACTTTTTAGTTTTTTTTTTAAGTCGGTTCAATTTTTTACTATTTGTTGCCTATTCTTGAGATAAGATTCTAGTAATTTGTACGCTAATCAACTAATATTAATATGTTTTAGTTTTTGTACTAATATATTGTGCGATACGATAGTATAAAAGTATAAAAGGTTTTCTTCAGGGACTCCAAAAGCTAGCAGCAAAGTGTTTTTATGTAAACAAATATTTCACATATAACAAATAGCCTATCGGCAAACGTCGTTTCATTATATATATATATATATATAAACATGATATATATATATATATATATATATATATATATATATATATAATATATATATATATATATATATATATATAAACATGGAATATAGAAATTTCCATAGCACGATGAATTGCAGTTAACAAGTAAGTTTCGATATGATTTGTTAAACATTTCACAAACAAGATAATAAGGTTTTTATTAAGACATTCACAAAATTGACCAATTAATCTGTACGTTAACACAAAAGACATCTGTCGCGTACTATCGCGGCCGACCAGCACAGCTGGTATAGCATATAATAAAACGAATAATTTCAAAACTTAAAAACATTTCTGAACTATATATATCTTATACATATAATAAAATTGTAACTAAGTCGACATTAAATATTTATTGGGAAATCTAATTGAAATAGACATTATTATCGATACAGAGTCCGAATCTATAGTTTTCAGAATTTTTGTCTGTCGGTCTGTCTGTTACCGCATCACGAGAAAACCACTGGACAGATTTTGATGAAATTTGGTATGATGATAGCTGGTTATCCGGGTCAACATATAGGGTACTTTTTACCGCGGGAAAATATCTCATTTCTGAGAAAATATACAACATCGACAATACCGATGCAAATGAATATTTTGTGTCAAACATGGATATGAATCGCAGGCGGGAGTCGTCGAGAACCGCTCACTTCTGTGACCTTGTTTTTTTATTCTTAATATATAGCGCGTATAATTGATTATTATTGACATTGTATTGAAATATAGTTTATTAATGCCCGATTTCACCAACGTCACCTAAGTTTAAGAGATCTTATAAGCATGGTTAGGGGGCTGTTAGGGGACAGTTTCTGTTTCACCGACAGTTAGGGGTCACCTAAATATTAGAAGCCCTCTAAATTTAGGTGCTCGAATATGGGCTTAAAGACGATCGTAAAACGAAATTTAATTTAGGGGTTAGTTTAGGGGACTTTTAAGCTAGGGATCCCATACGTAGGTGGTAGCTTATGGGTTGTTGGTGAAATCGGGCATAAGTCTGCTTATGATCTATTAATAACAACAAGAGTTGTTAGTGATAGATTATTGAGACAAAATTATTACTGATGTCTTAGAGACTTATCACGTTATGTTTTGAAACTTGCTATTTATGGGGGTCCGTAAGAAGATGTGAACTAACAGTTCCATATGTATTAAATTAGTATTTTAATTCCATTTTTTTTTTCAAAAACGTTGTATTTACACTGTATAAATAAAAAACGCGTTAAAGAAGTTGAGATTTATAAAATTATAGACTTATAGCAACTTTAAGCAATTATGTACTAGATTTTTGAAAGTAATATACTTAAGGCCGCCATCAGTAATCAGTTAAGTATAGCATTAGAAGTGTATTATTTAAAGGCTTTAACCTATAACTAAGAGAACTCCAGCTCTCGTCATATCAGCGATACGAATTACAAGCGCAATCGGCCACAGATCAAGGCCACACCGCAATTACTTTAAAATACAAAAATAAATCAAAACTTAACATAATTATAATTAAATTATTGCACGTTACGAGCGAGTGCATACGAGCAGGAAGCAATCTAGTTTTATTTCTTTATTTTGTAGCCAAGTTATTGTAAGTTACGAATTATCTGTTAGTAACAGTAATCTTACAAAGAGGTATGTATGTTTTTCGCACACCTCTGATATAATAAATATTTTGGTACATTAACACACACAGCACCATCTAGTTCTAGCGGGACTTGAACCCGCGACCGCTGCAGCAAGTAGGGTAGAGCTACAAATAGAACCAAACTTATCGTCAATCTTTGTCGTCTGATATGAAGACGCAAAAAAACTGTAGGACAGATTGCGAGAACGGATGCATTAAATCACTTGATAAGCTTAATTGACACTAGCACTTCACATTCGACAAACTACGTAGTTATTGCTTATTAACGATTTTTTTATAGTTTGCTTATACATACATAGTTTCATCGTATAAGTATAAATAATCTAACGATTTGTCCGTCCATTGATACATAACATGTTAATGCCACAATATCATAATGTATCTGTGTACTAAATTACATCCAAATCCATCCAGGCGTTTCGATGTGAAGGAGTAACAAACATACACACTGATGTAAAAACTTTAGCATTTATAGTTATAGCCTTTTTTACTTATAGATGAATGTGCCGTTGCCCGCTAGTTCGAATCGCATAATATTTGTCAAAGCTCGTAGGTCAATGTATGTGTGTCGAGCGCGTCACGTCGCGCGTAATAGTAGGAAGCGACCGCGTTACGTAAAGTTAGTCGGCGAGTCACTGCGAGGGATAATGTAGGTAATATATTGCAATACCACTTGCCCGTCGATCATGATAACTTTAGGCAAAGGGCCATGAGCGTTTACATCATTTTATTTATCTTGTAGTTTTATCTAAATAAACCGTTATATAATTAAAACGTATTAAAACCATGGATAGATTATTTAATATGCTAATTTTAGTTTAAGTCGAATAGTCTTTGTGCGTACCGTTTGCTATAGTATTTAAACTGTAAATTGATAAATAGAAAAAAATTGACAACGTCAAAACAAAATTTATGGTGTAATCAAAATTTATTTTAAAATATATCCGCATCTGTTAACGCAACTGTATGCTATTTAATATATATATATCCGAAAATAACATTACATATAATACAACATATACATAAAAAATGTTTTAAAAGACAACAAAATCGAATGTGCATATTACAAGACTTCCGCGACACCATTCAGACAAAGAGAGACAATAGCATTTCCAAGGAGGGTTGACGTCAGGCAGGCGTGAGGCGGCCGGTCGTGAAACTTTTGGCAAATCCTTTCAGCAGTACAGAAGATGTACTGCGCCGACCCCAAGTGATTGGGAAAGTGCAGGGATAAGAAGATAAAAATATGTAACCTATATGACAAATAAAACACAAGCATTTAAAATAAAAGTTACAAAAAGATATTCTCGTAAAAAATTGGAATACTTGGATTACATTTAAGTATTTTTCTATACCCGTTTATGTGAAGGACAAAAATTAAATCTAAACTTTAAGTGTACTACATATTTGTTTAAACTTCCAATCGCGCGCTTACGAAATTAACTTAATAATTAACGTTTGGAAAATATAATTTTCTTAAATACGGCTTTAAACCAGAGCAGCTGCAGGATATATTTAATAAATATTTGTGGTGTAGCGATTCTCAATCAGTGCAGTATCTAGACCATCCACTCGACTTAAATATGATTCATTTCACGCGGCCCGCGCAGTGAAGGCCCTGTTTTCATTGACCACGCCCGCGTGCAACTGTACACTGTACAGTACTTAAGAATAAAACCACATAAGGAAAATGGCTTGAATATTATTATTTATTTCTGTGGCCTTTACAGTAGTTTTGTTTTTATCACCAAAAAATTAAATGGAGAGATCTTCCTTATTATATGTATAATTAAAAGAATCTTAAATGTTTTTGTGTTGTGTTCATCATTTTTCTAGCTACTACTATGAATAATATGGTTCATAAAATAGCAATTAAATATATAAAATCCCAATCTATGCAGATAATAAATGGATATGGAATTATATAAGGTATTTATAGGAAAAACAGAATGTTTAACAATTTTGTCTGTCTGTCTTTTTGTTTCGGCTAATCTTTGAAACGTCTGGGGCCATTTTGTCGGGACTTTAGGAGGACACTGGCAGGTAGTCGGTGTTATAAGGAGTAACTTAGGCTAATTTAATTTCAGTAAAAGAATTAGGGTTCCGCTCAAAAAAAAATCTACCTAGGAACAAACCCGAAACGAGGGTGAGTCGTTAATTATAAAATAAATGTTACATTTTCAATATATGAATACATAGTTAATAAACACTATAGTTTTGAACCGTACAAAATGCAGGAAACCACTCAGTAATTTTGTTCTGGCTCAATAATATTTATAGACGTTGACAAATGTTATCACAATCTGATTTAAAGTCAAACGGTGAAATCTATTAAAGCTTTGGTTTTTTATGACAAATAATATAAAACTTCATTACATGTTTGCCTAAAGTATTAATAATTATTAATTAAATATTTTACCAAATTTACGACTTACATATTAGTCGTCGAAAATATTTTTATATCTATACAGATATATAAAACTGAAGTGTCTGTTTGTAATGTCAAAATAACAGTGTTTTACTAAATTCATGTGAAATTATATACGGTACTTATGGGAAAAACATTTTTTTTTTATTTTTGTCTGTCTATCTGTCTGTCTCTTTGTACCGGATACTCTCCGAAAAGGCTTAACTGATTTTTACGAGACTTTCACTGGAAGATATCTGATGTTATAGGGAGTGACATAGGCTACTTTTATTTTAGAAAAAGAATTAGGGTTCCGCTCAAAAAAATAAACGTACGTAATCATACTTAACGAAATATTATTTTAGAAATATCATGAAATCTATCAGAAATATATGGAATATTATTTCAAACATTACGCTGTCGTACTTGTTTAAGCATATCGTAGTGTAATATATACACTCACTTAGCTCACTCACGTTGGTATCAGCGGCCTCGCATCGCTTTCAACCAGCCTTGTTCCACTTGCTATTTTTCAGATAGTGTGAAAATATATTATATATTCACTTTTTAAAATTTATAACTTTACTAGCATTGCCCGCGGTTTCGCTCGCGTTCAGATGACCAAAAACCAAATAAACTAGCGCTATTGTTATCTTTTTTCAAGATAGGCTATTTTTAATAGTTTTTGCCTTAATTACTAAGTTACCTTGCTAATATATATATATTCGACTTAGTTAGAATTTTATTATATGTATAGATATGTTTTAAAATCTTACTAGATTAATCTTTTATCAATACATGAAAATTATAAATATTTCAGGAAAGAATTGTTGGCAACCTTGGCTATTTTCTTATTAAAACTTGCTTAACTTTTGTTAGCTTCTTTTGCAACAATGTAATCAAATATTAGATGTCAATTTTAGCCTAATTCAAATAATGGTATCGGTTTAAAATATTTGTATATCAAAGATAGACGAGATTTCAATATTTAATTTCAATCAACGATGGAGGAGCAAGTTACGACTCATTTCGTTTGATGAGTTATATGTATAGATATTACAGTAGATTAAAAACGTGTGTTTTATTTATTTAAAAATATGAATATTTCCTTTATAAACTTATAATATCAGACCCAGTCCCAAGACCATTTTATGTTTATCAAAAGTGTGTATGTAAGGTTAAATTTTTACACTATTGATATAGTAGAAACTACTAGTTCGATGTGAGAACAAATTTGCCTGATAGGCAATTGTCGTTTTTTATTAAGCGCTTGCGCAACTCGCATTGTGTGATTAAGAAATACTCTGTGCCAACATTTTTCTATTATGAAAGTTAAGTTAGTGATAAAATATTATGATAATTCTACTTTTAAAGTCATTGCTCAAACATAAATTTATAATTCTAGATAATTTTATGTCAATATTCAAAATATGTACAAAATGGGAAAGCTCTTATGTTAAATTGCTATAAATTGATAAAAAGAGTTTGAACTATAATTAAAAACAATAAAGAAGTCAAAATGAACCAAACACTTAATATAGCATATTAAGTATAGTTCGGCTCATTTTAAAAATATTCCATACATTAGACATCAACGCGTAGCGCTCGTCGTAGGCGTGAAGAAGGCACGTATTGCTACGCAATACTCATTGTTATATATTATTTATGTACGTAATTGTTCATATATTATTGGATATATACATTTAAATTTCTACTAAACTCTATTTATAGATATAATTATATAAGAGATTCATTAATTTCATCGCAAACTAAAAACAGCATGATGATAAAACTTGTATAAATATAGGATTTTAATTTTTACTGCTAAAAATTTTAAATATTTTGGTGAACAATAGAGTTTAACATGGCCGTGACCGGCCAGGTCGGGTCGGGTCGCACCGGACTGTAGTCGTAGGAGTATAGTTACACACGGCACATTCTACAGAACTTCTTATGCAACAGCTCCCAAAAACGAGTCACAATAATATAAAAAAAGTTACACAGTCTGGTACACTGACCTTTACTGTCGTAATTTTATAACATCTCAAAGAATTCTGTCAAATTGAGATACTTTAAATTATAAATGTTTATTATATTAATATTAATAATGAGTGAAAAAAATGAAAACTTTTCAGATAAGCTCTCGAACTCGAGCATTCTTTAAAGCTAAATAAATATTTTTTATTTAGTTTGGCTCAGTTTGTAGTAACCCTACTTGCTGCGCCAGCGGTCGCGGGTTCGAGTCCCGCTGGGGGGCATTCATTTGTGTGATGAACTCCAGTCATGGATGTTTATATTTATAATATGTATGTATTTAAAGTTATATATGTGTAGTGTATCAGCTATCTAGTATCCATAGCACAAGTCTCGTAGCTTACCATGGAACTAGATAGTGTTGTGTGTTAATGTCCTGACATAATATTTATTAATTTTTATAATATTAATATATTGAAAACAGATCAGTAGCTCACGATCAGGTTTTTCACAGAAATTTAATATTTATATAAAATGTTGTCGTAAAAGCCTTAGCAAAAAATATAAATGTGTCAGTGCCAAATTCATAAAAATATTTTAACGTGAGAGTCATCAATAAATTGATTATAATTGATTACATAATTAGCTAACTAATTACGTCGATAATCACATATTTTTGTACAACAATTTTAAGTATGAAAATCATTATATTCGTAAAGGAATATATAATTATATACTAATTTTTGTAAATTAGACACAAAAATATACATCTTATTTCTGTCAATGTTTACCAGCTACATTTAAATTTGTGGTCATACACGTGGAACACAAAATCATATTACTTGATTATTCAAATATTTACTAACAGAATTCACACTCTACTAAGCGAAATACCAAACACACGAAGTGTTACAAATAAAATCAAGAGTGTTCTCGATATTGAGTGTAACATAACGCCGTACGTGCGCGAGCAGCTGTGTGTTACTCAACGCCCCTTTCCCTCTCACTGAGGCTTCGCCTTCCGCACACTCACCATTCACAGCGGAAAGATTCTGTTTAGAAAGGTTACTTGTACCAACTATAAAACTACTTGCAAAATGTTGCCGTTTGCGTGTTCATCTATACAAATAAATAAAATTGTAGTGTCGGTTTGTAATTTCAAAATAATAGCTTTTTACTAATTATATACGGCACTTTTAAGAAAAACACATTTTTAATTTTTCTCTGTGTGTCTGTCTGTTTGTTCTGGCTAATCTTAGAAATAGCTCGACAGATTTTGACGGAACTTTCACTGGCAGATAGCTGATATTATAAGGAGTGACTTAGGCTACTTTTATTTTTGAAAAAGAATTAGGTATCCGCTCAAAAAATTAAAACGTACCTAGGGACGTTTTTCTAAACTTACTAAGTATTTTAACTTTATTTCGCATTTCTAATAAAAATATGAATAATATGACATTTCATATTTTAATTGTAAACGATGACCGTAATTCTATGTATTAAATTTTTGTATTTTTAGAAAATTAAAAATATATTTTTAACTAGCATTCCGCCCGCGTCCAGATGACCAAAAACCAAATTCTTAAGTTTTACATATTAGTATACTCTTACATTGCAGTTTTTGTATTTTTTCTCAGAAATGAGATATTTCCCGCAGTAAAAAGTATCCTATATGTTGACCCAGATAACCAGCTACCATCATATTAAATTTCATCAAAATCCCTGTGGCTTTTCCGTGATGCGGTAACAGACAGACAGACAAAAATTCTAAACACTATCGGCCTCTGTATCGATGATAATATCTATTTCAATAAGATTTTCCAAAAAATATTTAATGTACAGATTCGGCTTAGTTACAATTTTATTATATGTATAGATAAAAATGTACGATGTGAGTGGTGCCAGTTCCCGATGCGTTGATCCGTGCGCCCCACATCGGTGGCGGCGACGCTCTCCGGTTATGTCACATTATGTCATTAAGGTTTTTGAGTGTTGAACTACTTATTCACTTTTTACCGATCGTGAATAAATAAAAAGTAGGCTATACTATTATGTCAATAGTTTTGATTTAATTGTAAAATATCATTAAAATGTACAATTATTTATTCTTGTTATGTTTTTGTAGGTTTGTTTTGAATTGATGGTTACATTTAAATATTTTTTTAAACATAGCGGTGAGTTTATTTCATGCTCCATATGATGTTCTCCTGACCGATTTCGGCCACGGCGGCCAATCTCATTGAGACTAGCCAACTGCGCAGGAGATATTATAGTGCACAAGTGTACGCGCAGACACAAGTGCAATCTCTATTCCTGTCACTCTCATACTCCGGTGGGACGACTGCTCGACACGACCAGTGAGAGTTAAGGCGCAGGACCGATGGCTTTACGTGCTCTCCGAGGCACGGGGGTGAAACACCGCTAACTTCTCAACTCCGGGCTTTTATTGAGGCTTAATATACAGAAAGACTCAATAACTAAAGTTGGCCCGACCCGGGACTCGAACCTAGGACCTCCGAGTGTGCAGCCGTACATGCTAGCCACTACACCACCGAGGCAGTAAATAAATGCTCCATATATAAGGCACTACACTCAAAGACATTGACCACCCGCACGACATTCAGCAATCGATTGCCTTGAGTGATTGAACTTATTTAATTCATTATTTCATGCTTATTACTGATTTAAATTAATTTACAATATTATAGTTAAATGAACACTGTGCTGATTTCGCTTGTCAATGCCATTTATTCTTTTTCTTATATAATACATAACTTTAGTTCGGCAACCTCAATCAGCACGAGCAATAATATGGCAGCCGGTTCTGTTATTCATGTCACCAGTCAGAGGTCGTGGGAAACTAGTGAATCGAGATTTTCAATATTTTTTTTTTCTTTTAAGCAAGTAAATATAAGCAAAATATCGCTCTTAGAATTTTTTTATTTCTGCTGGATATAAGACGTGTATTTATTAATAACTAGCGGCTCACTCTCACTTCGCTCGGGTTCACCTCTAGAAAAACAAAATAAATCTATCCCTCGGGAACCTTACATTTTTCCGGGATAAAAAGTAGCGTATGTGTTATTCCAGACTATAATCTATATCTGTGCCAAATTTCATCCAGATCCGTTCAGCCGTTCTGGCGTGATTGAGTAACAAACATCCATACATACTAACAAACTTTCATATTTATAATATTTATACAGATTTATGTAAGAGATTGATGAGGACGTATTATTATACTATTATTTAAAAACAAATCATTTATGCTACATTACTACATTGAACTGCATATAAAATATTCTGACCAATTTTGCTCTCAATTTTACAAGCAATCTTTACCGATTTTTTTATAAGGTTAAGGTTAGATGGTGGAATGAAGGATAATATTGTGGCATTTAATAATATCAGTTGAAATTACTGACAAAACGATTTTAGACATGTTTTTACGTAAGTTTCAGGTATATATGTACAAAAGATTGAAATGCTAGCAGCGCCGGGCGACGCGGGCCGCGAGGCGCGCGGGGCGGAGTCGTTGTGCAATGGATACTTTTATTCTTATTTAAATGGTTTCGAGGCTAAATCGTTTAATATAGAAAGCAATACAATCTATATTCTTTCATAAATTTATAAAGCATTTTATGAAAGATCTCTACATAAAGACATTGTAATAATAAGGTTTTGATATGGCTGTTTTTAAAATGGATGTAAACGAACACCTCCTTTAATAAAATTCGATTAATAAGATTAGATATCCACGACCTCGTTACAATTTTTGTAATAATATGGTAGATTCATTATCTATTGTTAAATACTAAAATGTTCGTAATGTGACCTCGGATTTGCTATAAACTAAACGAAATCAACGATAAAAGTGATCGTAAAGACGTGTTATGTAAGTAATATATGGAATGAACTATACCAGCGAAATGAGAGGTCTTCTAGTTTGACGACTCTACTGTTGGCCTTTTAAATGTTTCAATAAAGCCCAATACTCGTTACGTCACGTGTTATGTAGTGATTTTAAATATTATTTGTATAGTAAAATATTTATGCATATAATAAATTGTTATATACGAATCAGGATTGAACATGTCATATTTTATAATTGCAAGCCTTTTAATATTTGTTATGTACTGTTAATTTGAAAGGCAAACTAATATGCCAGGAAACCGGTGTAACGACTTCAACTCAAGTCGAGAATGTATATACATATTTTTTGTTGAACACCCAAAGTGTGCCTTTTAATCGTCCACTAAGTTAGCTAGTTAGTTACTTGTAGTACTTAAAAATCTTATTAACTTCGTCAAAATCAAATCTCTAATTGATGTAAGTCCTTTTTTTTGTTACTTTTTAACCGACTTCCAAAAAGGAGGAGGTTCTCAATTCGTCGGAAACTTTTTTTTATGTATGTTCACCGATTACTCGAAGACGCCTGAACCGATTTGGAAATTTTTTGTTTTGTTTGAAAGGGTATACTTCCCAGGTGGTCCCATACAAATTTTATCGAAATCGGTCGAGCGGTTTTAAAAAAAAATCAACAATAAATATATTTTTTATGCCAGCGGACAATATTTTAAGATATGAATATCTAAAAGGTAAATATGTATTTTACGTATCAAAATATATTAGATTTCCTATGCTTCGGCTGGCATCGACTTCAAAAATATCTGATTAGGTATCTATTCTAAATGAAAACCTCCGTTTAGTTATTTTTTATATTTTAGTGCCTGGAAGTCGGTTTTATTAATTTTTTTTAAGTTTTATTGAAAATAATAATATTAAAAATGAGGAAGTCAAATGTTTAATCATTTAAAAATCAAAGTAGAGTTAATATTTATATTTCATTTAATAATTTAATGATCGCTGTATGTAAGCGTCCGTTCTCGCATAAATTAACGAAAATTTGATGTTTTAAATACTTTTTTAGTTTTAAAATACTGCTACTGACTGAAAAGTTAACTGATTTTGTGAAGTTGAAAATGGAATGTTATATTATATATATATATATATATATATATATATATATATATATATATATGTATATATATATGTATATATATATTCCTTCCTTATACTGTTCGTACTAAAGTAGCACAGTACGGGAAATCGTTTAACGATTTGTTACATGAGTTATGATAATTTAGATGCACTATTATAATGTGATTAATTCGCTGTGTTTATGTGTCAGTGTGGCGGCCGGAGTGTGCGTGCGGGAAAGTGCGAGTGACGCAAGCGTGACGTAACCGCGCCGGCACCGTGCGCTTGCGCCGGACTGAACGTCTTAACTACCATGCCACCCTCATAACGTAGACGTCCCCAAACTTGAATCTATACAGATAAATAAAATTGAAGTGTGTGTTTGTAATGTCAAAATAACAGCGTTTTACTAAATGCATGTGAAATTATATACGGTAATTATAAGAAAAAAACATTTTTTTAAATTTTTGTCTTTCTGTCTGTTTGTTCCGGAAAATCTCTGAAACGGCTGGACTGATTTTGACGGGACTTTCATTGGAAGATAGCTGATGTTATAGGGAATAAAATAGGCTACTTTTATTTTAGAAAAAGAATTAGGGTTCCGCGCAAAAAATAATAATAAAATAGTATGCAGAATCAGCACACCTTAACTAAAACCCCTTAAGGTGAAATAGTTCCAATACTAATTGTACAAAAGGAAAGTTGTTAGTATGAGCACAAATTCTCTATGTAAAGCAAAGGTATAGGTATTTTACAGCTAAGATTTGCTTGAACTATTAGAGTTCTGCATATATGTTAAAATGCTAACATTTAGTCACTATATTACTGCTATGAATGTCATTGTACTATTAAGTATTATATTTATGTAAATTATGTATTTTTGAAATATTTATTTGTATATATCATATACATACTTTATTTTGAATATCACAGCATTTTATAAGTGTGATGTAATATTACAAAACTGTTAGTACCTTTAATAGTTGAGCAAAATGAATAGACATTATGTCATCATAGATACAGGTTAACATAAATACTGTGTGATTATCATAATAAGAGCCCCCTCAAGTCTGCAGATCATTGCAGAGGCGAAATATGGAACAAGTGGAGTTTACGTAATTACAACAAAAACAAGCTTTTACCCACCTTCTAGATAATTTAATTATAATATATATATATAGTATGTACTTTGTATAAAATATTAGTTTCCAATAAGTTGAACTATAACAAGTCGTGCAGTTCGTTTAAAGTATCACGTTTGTTTACATACAATTTGCAAGGTATAGTGTGTATAAACGGGCGCGTGGTCGGTGTGTGGCCGAGCTTCATGCGACTTGACTTGGGGTGGCGACGTTGCGTTACAATCAGCTGATCTGCCGCAAACGGTCAACGTCTCAATTATATATATATATATATATATATATATATATATATATCCATTTATTTTTCATATATATATATATATATATATATGAAAAATAAATGGAGAGCCTTTTTTTTGTTCGGTTATACTGCGATAATACTGAACCGATCGGAATTATACTTATACTATAAGATGCAGCGTGTTTCGGAGAAGGTTTTAGTATATGATATGTTGGTGATTAATGTACTATGCGGGCGGAGCCGCAGGAAAACTCTAGTGGTGTATATATTGCCATGTGTGATGAGATGACATCATGTAAAGCTTACGGCGCCATAATCCGTGACAGAATAAATATTAACTGATTAATGATAGTAGTAGGTAATCTATACATATAATAAAATTGTAACTAAGCCGAATCTGTACATTAAATATTTTTTGGAAAATCTTATTGAAA
The DNA here is from genome assembly GCA_947093115.1 of Brenthis daphne. NCBI lineage: Eukaryota > Metazoa > Arthropoda > Insecta > Lepidoptera > Nymphalidae > Brenthis > Brenthis daphne. The sequence goes on from OX352473.1 coordinate 2,038,745, forward strand.
TAAACATTATTATCGATACAGAGGCCGAACCTATAGTTTTTAGAATTTTTGTCTGTCTGTCTGTTACCGCATCACAGAAAAACCGCTGGAGGGATTTTGATGAAATTTGGTACGGTGATAGCTGGTTATCCGGTTATAGGATACTTTTTATCGCGGGAAAATATGTCATTTCTGAGAAAAAATACAAAAACTGCTATGTAAGAGTATACTAATATGTAAAACCTAAGATTTTGGTTTTTGGTCATCTGAACGCAGGCGGAGCCGCGGGCAATGCTATCATATAAAGCATCAAATCGTATTTACTACAAACATATATGTCACCTCAAACACCTTGGTAATATTCACGCATATATTAACTTGCGCTTAAATTCCTATCAAAATCCAGTTCGCGAACAAGCTGAGGTTTACGAAATTATAATATGGCCTTTTAAAATTGATTGTCCTCGATTTTATTACTCGACTTTTAATTTAACCATAAAAATGTTAAAAAAAAATAAATGTGCAATTCACACATCGTAGAAGTGAAACTTCAGAAAATGATATGAATATAGAGTATCAGGAGTAGGATAATCATAAGGATTTTTTTATATTATTTTTAGCAAGTTTAAAAGTTATTTTACATTTTATTTGACATAAATATAAACATTACATAATAATCAGTAATGAATTTTATTATTTTTCACTTCCTGTGTAATGTATTCTATCAAATAACAACGGTTATCATGACAACGGTTACCATGGCATCATCGCAATGTATTCTATCTCATTCTATCGCCGGCTTAATCCTATATATTTATATGTTTGTCTCTTTTTACTGTCGCATTTCCGTTGCATCGAGTTTCAAATCACAACGATTCTAAAGAAGTTTCACTTCAAAAATTTAAATATTTTGCAGCCTGACGACACGTTTGGCTCAGTTTGTAGTGACCCTACTTGCTCTGCCAGCGGTCGTGGGTTCGAGTCCCGCTGGGGGCATTCATTTGTGTGTTGAGCATGAATGTTTGTACTCCAGTCATGGGTGTTTATATTTATAATATGTATGTATTTAAGGTTATATATGTGTAGTGTATCAACTATCTGGTATCCATAACACAAGCCTCGTAGCTTAGCGTGGAACTAGATGGTACTGTGTGTTAAAGTCTCAACATATTCAACATATTTACTTCTTAACTAAGATAATTTTAGGAATATATCTCATCTGCGGTTAGCATATACCTTAATATATTTTTGACTGGTTATTAAACAACAAGACAACTAAACAGTTAATAAGTTGTTCGTTAAAAATTATTAAATTTTACTCCTTCAGGTAAATTTCTAAGAAATCTATTGTTAACTATAACACCGGTGTGCCCGCGGTCGTTGAGGGATTATGGATATTGTAGTTTGTACGATTTCAACGAGTGCAGCCGCGGTGTGCCGCATGTCGCGACGCTCGCAAGGTCGCGGCCGTACACGCTCTCACGTGCTTTTAATCTGTTCTATTTGTAGTGACATCTAACTGTATTTCCTCCTCCATTGTTTACAAGTTCAAGACTAGCGACCGGTTCCGATGAACAATGAGAATTGGATGTGTCGGTTCACATGCGATATTTATATTATAAATTAAAAAAAAAATAGTATAAGTTTTATTACTCATTTGTAATTATAGTTGTAATATTATTTACGGAAATTGCGAGCAACTTATTTCAGTGTGAATAAAGCAACAGGTCACAGGACGACCCGCGCGACACGCAACCCGACCGCGGACCGACGACACTACCGGCTGTGTCGACACTTTTGTTGCAGCTTTAACGTGAAAGTTCTCAATGTGACATTTGGTTTTTCTTGATCATTGAATAATTGGACCCAGTTATGCAAAAAACAGCCATGTGCGTAAAAGTACCAACAGAGTTATAAGCATTTTATTATAAAAAATAAAATAATTATAAAAAATAAACAATACTCATACAAATATTGTTCAATTTCAAAATAACCAGAAAAACAAAACATAACCCAAGTGCAACTATCGACAAAAAAAATGCTTATAACTCTGTTGGTACTTTTACGCACATGGCGGTTTTTTGCATTACTGGGTCCAATTTTATGTGTAGATTTAGAGATTATAGTTATTTAATATTTGTTATGCAATAGAAGCAAATAGCTGTATTACCAAAAAATTGTTACCTACTAGAGATTTTTTAGATTTGGTCGGGTAGTAGGTTATTTTTATAGAAATGTTACTAATATCCTCTCCGACGGATTTCGGCCACGGCGGCTAATCTTACTAACTGTTAAGTACTACGCAGGAGATATTATAGTGTACAAGTCTTCACGCAGACACAAGTGTACTCCCTATTCATGTGACTCTTAAATACCGATGGGATGATACTTCAATCCGACCTGTAAAAGACCGACGGCTTTACGTACTCTCTGAGGCACCGACAACTTCCCAACTCCGAGCTGTTATTAGGACATCCTTAACAGAAAAACTCAACCCGGCCCAACCCGGCCATCAAACCCAGAATCTCTAGATGTGCAGCAGTACACGCTAGCCACTACACCATCGAGCAAAAATGCTACTGCTGTTATAATTATAAGAAATGTTATACAATACGATCTACTTAAAAAAAGTTTAAATATCATAATTAAACCACTGGTAATTTCAGAAGTTGCGGTTTCATATAATTACTACCATAATTTTAACTGCCTCGGTGGTGTAGTGGCTAGCATGTCCGGCTGCACACCCGGAGGTCCTGGGTTCGAGTCCCGGGTCGGGCCAAGTTTAGTTATTGAGTCTTTCTGTATAGTAAGACTCAGTAGCAGCCCGGAATTGGGGACCCCCCCCCAACGTGCGTTCACCTTGTCGTGGTGGGGGGGGCTCAGTAGTGCCCGGCAACCCAACCGGGCGCGAAGCCAAGAAACGCACAGGGAGGTGGCCCACTTCGGTGGGCGGTGGGAGGTGGCCCTCTTCGGAGGGCGGTGTACCATGCGGGTTGCTCCTGGTACTTCTCTGATAGCAGAGTGGACCTTGGAGCAACCCCGTGGTTGTTGTGGTCTGCTTCGGCAGACCTGCCGTCGGGGCGTCGTAGTTGAATGCGTAAGCGATCTTGCGACGCCCCATTAAGACGGGGGAAGGCTTTGTTGGGTTTTAGTGGGTAGTACTGGCTTTGCCAGTGAGTCCCACACCTCGTGCGTAAATGCATTTCCCAACGTTAAAAAAAAAAAAAAAAAAGGCCGGAATTGGGGAGGTGGCGGTGTTTCACCCCCGTGCCTCGGAGAGCACGTAAAGCCGTCAGTCCTGCGCCTTAACTCTCACTGGTCGTGTCGAGTGGTCGTCCCACCGGAGTATGAGAGTGACAGGAATAGAGAGTGCACTTGTGCCTGCGAGTACACTTGTGCACTATAATATCTCCTGCGCAGTTGGCTAGTTTCAATGAAATTGGCCGCCGTAGCCGGAATCGGTCAGGAGAACATCATCATCACAACAATTAAGTTTTTAGCAACAGTTTTTCAAGTTTGGACAAGTTGAACGGACACGTTACTTAAATATCGGCCATTTATAACACAATTATGAGAATGAAAAGTATTTTATTTTACGTTTTTCGGACATATAAGGAGCGAGGGTCGCGGCCGAAGGTTTGAGTAAGTATTGAGTGGACCAAGTGTCAGGTCAAGAGCGCGTCCTCGCTTGCGACACCAGCCTTTGATCGTGAAAATTAGCGTGACATTTCGGTTGCATTTATCGTTACACTTTTTGACGTTTTTATTATCGATTTAAATGTTAAATTATAAATACCGTAAATAATGCTGGTTTTGTATATTTTATTTAAAACTAGCTAGGTAGGCTAGGTACGTTTTATATATTTATATATATATATGTATATATAGTTATATATATATATTTATATATATATATATATATATATTTATATATATATATATATATATATATATATATATACATATATATATATATATGTATATATAGTTATTAGCCAGCGTTAGCCATATAAATTTTAATTTTTTTTGTTAATAATATTGACAAATATTGACATTAATATTTATACGATACTAACGTCACTCAATTGTTTTGCATTCCCGGAATCTCTCCAATAACACTTAAACTTTATGGTATGGTATTAAAGTTCAAATTGACTTTTAAGTATTATTACGAATCTTTTGTATGGGAGTATAGAAAAGTGTTGTTTTTAGACTTTTTCGGGCAATTTTTTAAAATTTTCTCTACTTAAGAACAATCCTCGTACTTCAAGGAATATTCTAAAAAAAGAATTAGCGAAATCGGTTCAGCTGCTCTCGAGATTTGCGCTTTCCAACACATTCAGGGATTCATTTTTATATTATAGATGATAAATATTTTTATAATTTTTTTTATAATACTTTATTGCACTCGAAAACGGTCCATTAAAAAACTTGATAGCATTTAGAGCTTTATGGCTGGAACCTCAAAAATTATAAAAAAAAGTACTTTGTATAAATAAAATAATCATAAGGCCTAAGCATACAATTTATTCGTAAACAGTTTAATTGGACCCAGTTATGGAAAAAACAGCCATGTGCGTAAAAATACCAACAGAGTTATAAGTATTTTATTATAAAAAATAAAATAATTATAAAAAATAAACAATACTTATTTAAATATTGTTCAATTTTAAGTGCAACTATCGACAGAAAAATGCTTATAACTCTGTTGGTACTTTTACGCACATGGCTGTTTTTTGCATAACTGGGTCCAATTGGACATAATTATTCACAAAAAGAGTACTACTAATGTTTTTGGTCAGAAACAGGTAAGTGAATGATTGAAATAGAGCGTTAAATGTAAAATTTATCCTACAAACAAGTTATATACAACTGTCTGTATTATACTTATCGATTGTATTGAACTTCTATGTAATTTTAATGCCTTATTATTTTAAGTTTGACTGCAGCGCTAAATAATTGTTCTAAGAATTCTGTTCTTCTGCTTCTCAAAGCTGTATTGAGAAATATTTGTGTCACACAATATTTCGCGTCCGAAATGAGCCATCTTGGCGAACAAAGTACATACATTTAAAATTGTCGTTTTAAAAAATATTTTTTTCCATTCAACGTTTAATATAAACCGCTTGAAGCACGAAGTGAATTGAAAGGAGGTTAGTCATAAATAGAGCAACTAAGATAGTTAAAAGTTTAAAGACCAACAAACACAAATAAACATAAAAATAATCAGGTAATCAGGTTTTACATTTGTAACGAATATACATATATTGAGAAAATTGTAAAATTTTATAGGCCCCCGAACAAATATATTTAAGTATATTTGTTCGGGGGCCGATAAAATTTAATAATTTTCTTCCAATACATATAATACTAGCTTGCTTCCCAATACAAACTTTCATCCCCATTTTCACCCCTTTAAGGGATGATTTCCTGGATAAAAGGTATCCTATGTCCTTTCTAGAGTCTCAAACTATTTTTTTACCAAATTTCATCTAAATCAGTTCTATAGATCCAGAGATTACTCCCACAACGCACAAACACACAAATCATAAATTTACAAACTCACAAACTTTATTTCTTTATAATATTAGTATAGATTATATATAAGCAATATTTTTAAAATATTTTTCCTTTCATATCGCTAAGTAATAAATATTATTAAAATTTAAATTTAAATAACATTGCCAATTTTTACAAAATTACCTTTTCAAAACTTTACTTTATTTGCTAACAATAAACGTTAAGTAAAGACACATGCGCGTTAACATTCACTTATCAGATGGATGGTCATCTCTTCTTTACGTAAGTGATTAGCGCTAGTATTATTGTAGCGGATTTAAATATAATAATAATAATGATAAGTATTTATTTCAGATCAATATATATATATATATATACTAATAATATTAACATCTAATTACTATATATATATATATATATATATATATATATATATATATATATATAGTAATTAGATGTTAATATTATAATTCTTTATTATTATACATATTGCCGTGTCAGGTCACTTGTGGCTTCCCTTTTTCTTTTAAAATCAATAAAACGACGATAGGCAAATCCTTCAGGTCAAAATTCAACTTGCATAAACAAATCTAGTTTGTGTTTTGGAACTAAAATTTTGAATGATATATAATATAAGCAACGTGCTGTTGTACTGTTGTGGCGAAACACTAAAATAGTTTTTATATGTTGTTTCGTTTCGCCCGTTTAAAAGGAGAAGAAAAAAGTTAAGTCGCCATTCGTCATGTAAAAAATATATATTACTTTTGCTCACATAAAACAGATGTAAATATCTCTATTGGAGTTGGTTTAAATTTCTCCCATACTCCAAACTGTCTTCATAGCAAGTACAACAGATCTCTTTATACTGAGCCCACTCGGAGGCAAGAGCGAAGCCGGAATCAGCCTAAGAAATGAGCGCTATTTACATATAATAGCAAGCAGCAGTCAATAATTATTGATTTTTTCTTTATATATTATTTACTTAGCACGTTTTCTGGAATAATTTTTAGTATAAATATTATTATATTTCTAATCTATACTTATATTATAAAGAGGTAGAGTTTGTTTGTTTAAACGCGTTAATCTCAGAAACTACGATTCCGATTAAAAAAAAATTTTTTTGCATTATATAGCCCTTTTATTGAGGAAGGCTCTATAGGCGTATAATATATAATTCATCTATTCCATACTAACATAAAACGGACTTTAATGTTGAGAAAGCCACTAAAGTACTAAATAAAGTTTCAGCACTACTTTGTTAAAACTATACTAAGAAATAATACACAGTCCTAATGCTGACGGAAACGGCTAAAAATCGTATAAGAATGCTTTAAATGATTGCATGGTTACTGGTTAGATAGAAGAAAAAAATTGTTTGGTTTAGAACTAACTGACTTCGATAATTAAATATAAATGAAACTATCTTTTCGGATTATTTCGCAGATTTATTTTGATTTTTAGTTCCCGACGTTTCGAATGCTTTACAGCATCCATGGTCAGGCTGTCTGTAACAACTATACCTTCAAGACATGTAACACCTCAGTATCTCCCGTGACCTTGGAAGCTGTAAAGCATTCGAAACGTCGGGAACCAAAAATCAAAATAAATCCGCGAAATAATCCGAAAAGATAGTTTTATTTAATAATGTCAAATATTCGCGTAAATCTAAGAAAGTATTACATATAAATGATTGAAATTTTAATCATAAAGCTTTAAATATATATTTGTGACTTAATAGCCCACGGCTGTTACTTACCTACATCGCTCTACTAGATATTTAAACTCAGCTAATAGTTATACGACGTTCAAACGATTATGTCACGAAAATAAAATAAAATGACCACCGCCGTTTCCGCTTATAACGAAACTAAAAGTGCACTCTAATGTAATATAAATCGTAGATATTAAATAGGAAGCGCTTTGACTACTTTTCTTTATCTCGCTAACAACTTTTTAATTGTAGAAAAAAAAGGAGGACCGTTATGTTTGGCGATTAATTAATTTAGATGAAAACACATCCCAAGTTATTGGCAATACTAGCGATTCACCGTCGTTTCAATCGGATTCGTCCCTAGCTTGATTTCCCATACAAACTTTCATCCCCATTTTCACCCCCTTAAAGGATGATCTCCGGGATAAAAAGTATCCTATATCCTTCCCAGGGTCTCAAACTATCTTTTCATCAAATTTCATCTAAATCAGTTCAGTAGATCCAGAGATTACCCCCTACAACGTCACAAACTCACAATCTCATAAACTCACAAACTTTACCTCTTTATAATATTAGTATTGATGAATGATTGTTTGTTGGACTCATTATTAACATTGTAGTACACAGCATAATGCATTTTCAAACAGTGATCTTACCGTGTATCAGTATGAATTGTCTTATTCTAGATATGTACTTTTTAGATTTATATGTTTATTGTGATTTTATATAGTCACGTAACAAGGTTAATATTGTCCTAATTACCAGCGACGTGTCGCAAACACTTGCGATGCGTGCTGTGTATTTTTACATAACTCGCCCGCGAAGAGGCCTTTCTGCTACTACCGATGTTAGACTGCTTGCTTACAAATCGGTTTTACAAGAACATAATCGGATACACAATATTAGTAATACTAATCAAAGAGAAATTATATATATTATGTACTAGCATTGCCCGCGGCTCCGTCCGCGTTCAGATGACCAAAAACTAAATTCTTAGGTTTTACATATTAGTATACTCTTACATTGCAGTTTTTGTATTGTTTTTCAGAAATGAGACATTTTCCCGCAGTAAAAAGTATCCTATATGTTAACCCGAATAACCAGCTATCACCATATCAAATTTCATCAAAATCCCTCCAGTGGTCTTGCTGTGATGCGGTAACAGACAGACAGACAGGCAGACAAAAATTCTAAAAACCATAGATTCGGCTTCTGTATCGATAATAATGTCTATTTCAATAAGTTTTTCCAAAAAATATTTAATGTACAGATTCGGCTTAGTTACAATTTTATTATATGTATAGTTAATTCTTGCTCTATCTTAGTTTCATTCGATATAGTGTTATACAATAAAAGATAATAAATTATTAAGTGCAACAGTTAGCCAAAGCATAATATTTACGAGTTAGAATATGTTTCTGCGCACGCATTCTAAACATTCCTTTGCGCAAGCACCGTATTTGTTTCTTTGATAGAGTCGAATATAGAATTTGTACAAAGAATAATTGCAACGGTCGGAACTAAGCTTGTTCTTTAAACGGAGTCATTAATATTTGCTTTATTCTAATGATAGAGTCAACTTACACTCGTCTCCTTCATACACATTTTTCCTCTTAGAGACGTCATCGCCGCGTCTCTAACGACAAACTATTGCGTGGTACTCGTATATATGTACGTATTATGTTGCAACCGTATTCTTTATATCCACCGCGCTTGTTAGCATTAGCTATGTCGATTGTTACTTTACAAGAGATGAAGACTTTAAATAATTGTTATTGTTTCAGTATTTCCTTGTTTGTTGTACATTTTTATTTGAATTACTAGCGGCTCACCCACGCTTCGCTCGGGTTTGTCGCTAGATACGTTTTAAATAGATATAAATAGTTATTAGCCAGCGTTAGCCATATAATTTTTTTTTTTGTTAATAATATTGACAAATATTGACATTAATATTTATACGATACTAACGTCACTCAATTGTTTTGCATTCCCGGAACCTTTCCACTAACACTTAAACTTTATGGTATGGTATTAAAGTTCAAATTGACTTTTAAGTATTATTACGAATCTTTTGTATGGGAGTATAGAAAAGTGTTGTTTTTAGACTTTTTCAGGCAATTTGTTAAATTTTTCTCTCCGTAAGAACCATCCTCGTAATTCAAGGAATATTCTAAAAAAAGAATTAGCGAAATCGGTTTATCTGCTCTCGAGATTTGCGCTTACTAAGACATTCAGCGATTCATTTTTATATTATAAGATATGAATATGAATATATGAATTATTAATATTTTATTAGTTTTAATGTAAAAATCTTGTTCTATTTAATTACATACCGCAAAATTAAAGAATGTTCGTATTAACCAACAAAACAAAAAGCAAACTACTTCGAGTCTACCTTACATTTTAAATATATATTTGTAATTGGATATTATTATTATATTTCAATACAATGTGAAACGTCTCGCGCTAAGCACGAACGATGAATATTAAAAATATATTTTTATTTTATTTACTGGCAGTAATTTGTCATACAATATTTTGATAAATATTCATATACTTGTGTCATGAGTCAAGAGTCGTGAGCCATAATAAAATTGGCATTGTCACATCGAGGAAACAAGTGTGCTCATATTCGCACATTGTTTTGTTTTGGAGATGTTCACGTCAGACACATCGCAATGTGCGGTCAGTTGGGCGGGCGGGCGGCGGCTAGGTCAAGTGTAGGGCGGACTCAGCCGTTAGGTAATACTCTTAATTTGTCGTCACGTCCACTGGAAACGGACACAGTGGAAAGCAAAACGAATGTATGTCGAAACGTAACAGCCAACACAAAGTGCCGGCTACGCCTCCGCCTGTGCTGCGCTCGCGCAATATATTCCGTCCCAAATAACAATCAAATATTTCACCAAAACTATTTTCATAATGTCCTTGACCACTGCCTTAAATCTTGATTTGTCGCGGATTGTTAGTTCTCTGACTAATACTTGTCAAAGTAAAATCGTAGTTGCGAGTCAACCGCGAAAACGATCAACTATTATTTCTAAATCGGTGAAAATTGTCAAGCACATTGAGATTGATCAATTCTGTGAGACGAGAAGTAAAAATATACTTATAATAATATAAAAAATATATTGTAAAATAATTGGTTCATCACTAAATTGTCCTTTTGTTTAACAACATTTAAATAAAATCATATTAAGGTTAAGTCATGCAAGAAGGATGACCTCCAAACTGCAGGTCACGCGACCTTAACCTCACAAAAATTTAATGAAAATAGAAATTAAAAATTTTCATATACAAAGAAGATTCATACTAATTTAAAGCTGAAATCTTTGATTAAATAAACCTTTGATATGTGTTTAGTAATAAAAACTTAACTAACATTATATTATTTCGCGAAATTTCGGTGCACGTAAAAGTTTAACTTATGACAGTGTTATGTATAAGGCAGTCATGCTCACGTGAAAGGGTTCGGGTGACCTTCAGTATCGTTTCCTCGGAAACACTTCACCGGCACCGCAAATTAAGTAAATCACAAATTATAAAATTCACAAAAATATTGTACTGACGGCTCCGCCGAGGCTCTAGTCGACAATGCTCCGACAAATTAAGCTATCGAAATTTAGTGTTGAAATTCAATATGGAGCAATTTGGATCGGGTAGAGCATCGGCGGTTACGCAAGTGAGAGCGCGGGTACGTACCGGGTGGACGCGGGCGGCTGGTGGGCGCTGAGCGCGTGCGGGCGGGACGGGCGCGAGTCGCGGAGTGGCGCCTGCGCACGCGCCGCCACACTCACCACCCTCGAGCGCCCTGCCTCCCCCCTCCCCTCCCTGCCCATCGCCCCCTCGCACACCGCACACCACCACCTCTAATCTCCGTCGCGCTACATGACCGGGCTTGCAGAGTGCTCTCAAAACCCGCTTCCGCTGCCTGAAAACTGATACGAGTTCCGTACACATATAAGAGCATTAACATAATGTTTTTATCATAAGTTTTATTAATTATAAATTATTTTTATTATTAGATACAATTAGCTTTATTAATTATAAGTAATTAATATTTACAACATTTCTTGTTTTCACTTCAATGAAGAAATCAATAACTTTTACCTACAGTTGTAATAAGCCCAAGGCAAATTACAGTTTCTTAATCACTAGTGACTTACCCTCGTTACGCGCGGGTGCTTCTATGGGTGAGGTGCCTCTCAGTAGTCTATGTGCTTATAGCCTATCAGCTGTGTACGTAAGTTCATCCAAGTCCACCCTTTCCGCCCTTCCAGTCAATACTAGTTAGATTGTTAGAAAAATTAAAAGTCTATGAATAAAGAATGTAATTTTAAATTAAAAACCATAGATAGATATCAAGACCACCTACGACCTAAAACTTAAGCTTACGGACTGGCTTCTAAAACAGGATTATTCGAACACAAAATCACTGCTGATGTACTCCAGATAAGAACCATTTCTTTCATATAATCACTATCCATTCACAACAAAATCACACACAACAAACACACACACATTACCACACTTACACACTCATCACAGACACATACATATATATATACATACATATATATATATATGTCGGAAACCAAAAATCCAAATAAAATTTCAGGATTATATATACAGAACTTGGCACCCATTTCGGTCTCAATTCTTTTAGCGGCGAAATCACTCATATTCTTAACTAGCGACTCACCTTCGCTTCGCTCGGGTTCGTCCCTAGCTTGCTTCCCAATACAAACTTTCATCGACATTTTCACTCCCTTAAGGGATGATATCTGGGATCTGGGATAAAAGTATTCTATATCCTTTCCAGGGTCTCGAACTATCTTGTTACCAAATCTCATGTAAATCGGTTTAGTAGATCCAGAGATTACCCCCTACAACGTCACAAACTCACAATCTCACGAACTCACAAACTTTACCTCTTTATAATATTATTATAGATAATATTATGATCTTTATAATATTAGTTTAGATCTTTATAATATTAGTATGTGAGTGTAGTTGTAGTTGTATAATTATTATTTGTCCTTCTATTGTTATTACTTGTACTTTTATCTAAGTCTTAAATTACAAACTTGTCTTCTTAATTTTGCCATTGTTATAATTTTTTTCTCCCAGTAAGAGATGCACGGTACAAAATAACCGGTTACAAATTAACTAAACGATCTAGTTTCATTGTTCATCATTTACTTAATTTTAATACAACTTATGATTTATTCATAATTATGTAAGATTTCATATCTTGTATATATCATGTAACTTTGTAAGAGTATCCATACTGATATTATAAATGTGAAAATGTGTTTGTTTGTTTGTCCTTCTTTCACGTCGAAACGGAATGACGGATTGGCGTGATTTTTTGTGTGGAGATAATTGGAGGGCTGAAGAGTAACATAGGCTACTTTTTATCGCGGGAGATTATTTCATTCCCACGTGAAAACACGTTATATTAGAACCCAAAACATTCTTATAATCAGAATTACTTGAAACTTGGTATGAATGCTCTTCAATACAATTAATAAATATGTAAATATGTAATTTAGCATTTTTCGAAGTTCATCCCATAAGAGGGTAAAATACGGGATGAAAACTTGTATGAAACCTATCTTTTTAGTTCTCATTGTAGTCCGAGCGTGAGCGAAGCCGCGGGTTCTGCTAGTGTGAATATCTTTTTATTATTATTAATGAATGAACTGGCAGTCAGAAAGAAATTGTCGTCGTCCTGAAAGCTTTGTTTAGTTTAAGCTACCCTAAGACTAAACATGCCGTCTCAAATTATTCTTTTATTGTTTTTTGTAACATCACTTCAAAATTTATTGTTAAAATGATATTCTCCTGACCGATTCCGGCCACGGCGGCCAATCTCATTGAGACTAGCCAACTGCGCAGGAGATATTATAGTGCACAAGTGTACGCGCAGACACAACGTGCACTCTCTATTCCTGTCATTCTCATACTCCGGTGGGACGACCACTCGACACGACCAGTGAGAGTTAAGGCTCAGGACCGGCAGCTTTACGTGCTCTCCGAGGCACGGGGATGAAACACCGCCTCTTCCCAACTCCGGGCTGTTACTGAGACTTACTATACAGAAAGACTCAATAACTAAACTTGCCTTCCCGGGACTCGAACCTAGGACCTCCGGGTGTACAGCCGTACATGCTAGCCACTACACCACCGAGGCAGTTAAAAATATATATAATATGATATGCCCTTTTTGTTAGTATTCATTTAACATTGAAAGAAAAATATGGGTATATTAATGAAACAAAGGCAGTGTTATCATATATTTTAATATTTTTTCATGTTTTGTGTTATTATTTTAATTACCTATTATTAAACTTAGTATATTCAGTGTTAAAACCTAGTTGCTTAATCCTTATCTCATCCTAATAATCATAAATAATTGGGTATATAGTGTATTATCTTTTGAATTATAGTTACTTCTAGTTGATAAAATGTACATAATTACGGAATGTAACAAGATTTCTCTTTAATTTTATCTCATACAAGCGATTTAACCTCGCTCGTTCAGGCGCGTCCCGAGCTGTCTTTTTGTGTAACATTTTAGTGCTTTATTTCAGACCGTTTAAGCGGCGCACAGCTATAAAACAATTCATCGATCAGTTGTTTTTATTTTTGTTTATCGACTTCAATGAAAGTTATTATGATTTCTGACTGTAAACACATATAATTAATCTATACTAATATTATAAAGAGGTAAAGTTTGTAAGATTGTGAGTTTGTGACGTTTTATATGTATCTTTGGATCTACTGAACCGGTTTAGATGAAATTTGGTAAGAAGATAGTTGGAGACTCTGGAAAGGACTTAGATTTTTTTTATCTTTTTATCCTGAATATAAATAGAAATCGTCTCTTAAGGGGGTGAAAATGGGGATGAAAATTTATTTTGGGAATCAAAACGCGAAGAAGAAGCGGGAAGCGAGGGTGAGTCGCTAGTTAATAATAAACTCTCATCACTCGCGGGCAATGTAGCTTCCTATTAGTGAAAGAATTTTCAGGATCAGTAGTTTCAGAGATTGCACGGTCTGCAGTGTGCCGCACGTTGCCGCATGGAGCCACATGGAGCCGCACACTGCACTCGTTGCGCAACGCGGGCAAGATAAATTGTATCTACAGTATTAAGTAGCTTAAATGTTACTCAACACGAGTCAAGTGAGTGTGTCCCTGTAACGAGTAACTTAATGTATTAATGAGAGACTGCATAATTGTGTGATAGTAATTTGCGGTTAAAATATATGTATAATGAGTCAGTATAAACAACAATATTGAACAAAAATTCTGCAATAATTAAAATATAAGTACATGAGCGCAGAGAGCAAGTGCGGCGCACTGCAGTGAGTGGGCGGTCAAGGGTGCGCCTACTGATCTTTGCTCCCTATTATTACTCTTAGCGTGCAGTAATCGTAAATTATTATGTAATAAAATTCTTAACTACTATTTAAGGTAGTTGCATTGCCTATAGACATCTATATAGTGTACACGTATGTACTAAATTTATATTAATAGGTGGGTTATACTCATCAACTCACCTTCAAATTCATACAAACTAACTTCGTTTACCTATCCCACAGAATCTCCTTATCATAAATAAATAAACAAATATGTTAGTACACTAACACACAGCACCATCTAATTCCATGTTAAGCTACGAGGCTTGAGTTATGGATACCAGATAGTTGATACACTACATATATATAACTTTAAATACATACATATTATAAATATAAACACCCATGACTAGAGTAGAAACATTCGTGCTCATCACACAAATAAATGCTCCCAGCGGGACTCGAACCCGCGAACCTTAGCACAGCAAGTAGGGTAGCACTACAAACTGAGCTAAACGTGTCGTCAAGAATCATAGAAATTTTCTATTTTCGATTATCATGTTTTCCTATATTAATCTACAAAATTCGTCGTGAAAGTCCCGCTACATTTGTTTCAGCAGTTTTTCTTTTATCCTTTATCTCGCGGGAACTTACACTGTCACCCTATTCGTCTATTCGTTAGCGAAATGTTTATTTGAATTTTTAAATATATTAAGTGATTATTTGTAGTTTTTAAAAATTGGCTTTTAGTAACTTGAAAAGAAATAACCAATAAATGCATTTATTTATTTTCATTTTTCCTTATTTTTCAAGTAAAACTACGCACACTTGACTTGGGTGGTAAGCTGGTGAATGCGTTACGAACAAAATGTACGTACGTTCGTTGCCATGGTAACCGTTGTTATTGTCTGACAAAATATGATGTATAATATTATATTCTTTCCTTAAAATAGGATACTTTTTACCGCGGAAAAATTTCTCATTTCTGAGAAAAATACAAGAATGCAATGTAAGAGTATAACAATATGTAAAACCTAAGAATTTGGTTTTCGGTCATCTGAACACGGGTGGAGCCGCGGGCAATGCTAGTGATATTCTATAAATATATGTTTGTAATATGCCTAATATGCGTTATTTTTATTATCTCACCTATCCTAATTATTTAAAACATAAATTGAATTTCATAAAGAGTATCGGTAACCTACACAAGTTTTACTTTTTGTGCGTGTACATATTCATACACGCACTCTTAAATTTTTTTTTAAATAATGTTTTAAGTAAAGTAGGAAATAAGACGACGCACCGTACAGAGTTAGATAACTTTATAAGCTCACTTGTGTATTTACTAAAGTTACATAATGTAAAATACTATCTTTACTATTCATAATATTAAAAAAGATAAATTAGCCTTAACAGGTAATTACCGTACACCTATGACGGTTCAACAACTATGTAGATATATATGAAATACTAGCAGTACCAGCGGCTTCGCCTGCGTCCAAACTTCCGATCGCTAACAAAATTCACAGGATCACCCGCTGGGCTAATCTGAAGATTACATGAAAATTTCATCAAAATCGCTCTAGCTGTTTTAGAGTCCATAGGAAATAACACATATCGATTTTTATTTAATTTAATCAACAATTTAAATTTATTTATTACTTGGAAAATGGAGTTTTTTATGACAATTTTGTGACACACCGACTGCAGCGCCATCTACCGGATCTATTTGTAAATTCAAACCTTGCAGGGATCAACTCGAACATACACAAAAAATATCATTAAAATCGTTCCTGCCGTTTAGGAGACGATTAGTGACATACCCAACAGCAACCTACCGGGTAAAATTGTGTTTTAAAACCATCCAGGAGCCTTGATATGAACACACAAAATTTCATCCAAATCGGTACAGTTCTTTAGGAGCAGTAGGTTATTTATACATCCGTTTTAAAAATGACTAACGGCTATACAAATGTCTATCCTCGATATACATACGTATATTTAGAGGATGAATTTTGAAAAATCCTGCTCTAGCATTCATCTTTATCATATAAGGAATACTTTTGAGACTTATCCTTATTATAAGAGCTTCAGGCTTAGGTTGTCAGTGAGGCAGTGTTAGTCAAATATTAATGGTTATGTCTTATTGTAAAACGCTGTGTTAAGTCAAATGTTAACTTAATGACACGTACAACATTTCGACTCTCCAACATTGGCAGAAAAGTTATCATCAATATTCGGCACATTATTCATAGTTGGACCCAGTTATGCAAAAAACAGCCATGTGCGTAAAAGTACCAACAGAGTTATAAGTATTTTATTATAAAAAATAAAATAATTAGAAAAAATTAACAATACTTATATAAATATTGTTCAATTTTAAAATAACCAGAAAAACAAAACATAACCCAAGTGCAACTATCGACAGAAAAATGCTTATAACTCTGTTGTTATTTTTACGCACATGGCTGTTTTTTGCATAACTGGGTCCAGTTAATCTTACGGTGACGAATACACTATAATAACATTTTATGTACATACATAATCTGTTTGTTACTTACTTTAAGCTTTATGCTATTAACCTTGTCAGATTAACTTTGTGACTGCATATACTTTCTGTGAGCGCGCCGGACACAAGTTTAGTATATGGGACGCGGCCCCTAGAGAAGTGCGTGGTATTTTTGGATAGAGGAGGTTATAGGGAGTTCAAATATAAAAAAAATTTTTGAGGAAACGAAGAAGTCAAAAGTTATAAAGTTTTAAATTTATAACATTTCCATACATTTCAATACCTGAATAAGTCATTACACAAAAGATAAACATACCTTCAACGAATAGTAAATATACTTTTTTGTGTAAAATCCATATTTTCATAACAATTAAATTATTGTATTAATATTTTGATTATTTCAGTAAAAACAATTATCTAAACAAATTAATCTTAAATTTTTACAAAACGCTATCAGAACAACAGATTATCGCGTAATAATTAGTTAAGAGGTATATATATTATTAAAAGTGAAAATTGTTATCAGATTACTAAGATTTTAAAATAGAAAAAGGTTATTTTCAATTCATGCATGTATTTACGAGTTTTATATGATTTTTGTAAAAAATTGAGTTATATAATTAACTAGCATTGCCCGCGGCTCCGCCCGCGTTCAAATGACACAAACCAAATTCTTAGGTTTTATATATTAGTATACTCTTACATTGCAGTTTTTGTATTTTTTCTCAGAAATAAGACATTTTCCCGCGATAAAAAGTATCCTATATGTTGACCCGGATAACCAGCTATCACCGTACCAAATTTCATCAAAATCCCTCCAGTGGTTTTTCTGTGATGCGGTAACAGACAGACAGACAGACAGACAAAAATTCTAAAAACTATAGATTCGGCCTCTGTATCGATAATAATGTTTATTTCAATAAGATTTTCCAAAACAATATTTAATGTACAGATTCGGCTAAGTTACAATTTTATTATATGTATAGATTTTTGACTGAAATGTTGTAAGGAAATGCAATTTAGTATTTTATAAAATAAATTTATATCAGCGCATATAAATTAACGTTAATTTACATTCGTTAATATAAAATTATCTTAGAAAGTATAAAAAAACCAAAAGTTACTGAAAGTTATTAGTATTAATATCTGATTGTTTAATTAATTAGTTTCAAATATCAGAAATCTATAAATTCAGATACAGTTCTCAGACGAAGGGTGTGGCAAGCGCGGGGTCACCAGGGGCGGGCGGGGTCGCGGGGTGCGCAGGCGCAGGGTGAAGGTCAAGGCGGTGCTAATTGCAATCAATATTATTATTGTTTACGAGTTTCTCTATAGGCCTTGGCTCCGTTTTCTCACTCATAAAAAATAGTATTCAAATTTGTCATAGTCTCGCTATGTACTATGACGGCGCTTACTTAATATTCATTTAATATATGAAAGCGTAAAAAAACTCCATATTAACAGTATGTATTGTTGTAATAAGTGTGCAAATGTAGAATACTAAAATTGGGATTTTTGTACATAAATATTAAATGTTGTGGGTATACTTATGTAGTATGTACGTAATAGTTTATGTATAAGGTATATATGAAAATTCTTCAGCGTTTTTACTGATAATACTTAAACTATTTCTTACAATGTAATAAATATCTTACGCGACGTATATATTTAGGTATACAAGTGATTTGTATATTAATGACATAATTTTATAAGCTGACTAGCGGTAATTGTGGCATTGAGTCTTTTAATTTTGTAGAATTACTTTGCTCTCGTAGGTCGTACCAGAAGCGACCCGCATGGCACACCACCACCGAGGTGGACCACGTCCCTGTACGTTTCTTGGCTTCACGCGCCCCCCCCCCCCCCCCACAACAAGGTGAACTCACGTGGGGGGAGGGTATATAAGATAGGCTAACCTTCCACAGTAAATAAGTTTGATTTGTTTAGTATAATTAATAAAAAAATTGTAATACAAAATATTCTTGCTTGTGCAAAATACACAATGTTGACACGATAGGCGTGTCAAAAATATTTTTATTGTGCTGAGAGAGTTGTTTCATAATTAGCTTTGTTGTAATTTTGTTAAATTGGCTTTTTAAATGGTTTAAAAGTATTACAATAGTAATTTTAATTTTAAATGAACAATATATAAATGTATAACGAACATTTTAAATTAAAGGATAAGGAAGTAGATACTTAAAAGTGTGACATTGTGTTCTTAGTAATTAAAATTATTATATTAAGCACAGTCCAAACATATTTCCTCACAATCAATGCAACTAGTTTCTGTAGAATTTTGCAATATTAAACACAATGTCTCCGTTTGACGCCATCACAGTTTTCTTAAAGAACCACATACATATATGGTCAAAGTATTTCCAAATGATTTTGTCAAATTAGTTGCGTAAGCTAAGGAGATAGAACTATCACTATGATGAGTAAGTACGTACAACATATCTATACATATAATAAAATTGTAACTAAGCCGAATCTGTACATTAAATATTTTTTGGAAATTCTTATTGAAATAGACATTATTATCGATACAGAGGCCGAATCTATAGTTTTTAGAATTTTTGTTTGTCTGTCTGTCTGTCTATCTACCGCATCACAGAAAAACCACAGGAGCGATTTTGATAAAATTTTGTATGGTGATAGCTGGGTATCCGGGTCAACATATAGGATACTTTTTACCGCGGGAAAATATCTCATTTCTGAGAAAAAATACAAAAAGTGCAATGTAAGAGTATACTTATATGTAAAACGTAAGAATTTGGTTATTGGTCACCTGAAGCAATGCGGGCAATGCTAGTATTATATACTCGTAGAGTACTGATGACCTCAGGCTCGGACAACACACCGCTCTTCCTTCACCACAGAATACTTAGTGTGCCGAGATAAAGAGCACCCCCTTACAATACACAGTCCGGAAATTAATTATGTTTACGTAAAACATACTGATGTTTTTTTACGTAACGTGTAAAAAGTACTAATCGTATGAAACTGAATGAAACTTCAGAAGAATAATCAATTAATAATATACATGAGTGTAATGAGATTCCTTAAAAAAATACCTAATAATTCAAAAATAATATTATTATACTTATAATATAAGTTTACATTATATATTTGTACTTGTACTGTAAATAAAAGTAAAATAATCGTAATTATTACTATCCTATTCTAGAAGAAAATGTATATACTTTGTTAATATTATGAATGTGAAAGTGTTTGTTTGTTTGTTTGTTTGTTTGTTTGTTTGTTTGTTTGTTTCTTTGTTCGTTTGTTTGTTCTTCTTTTACGGAAAACACGTTATACTACAACCCACAGCAACTCATCATATCTATGTATATATCTATACTAATATCATAAAGAAGTAAAGTTTGTGAATTCTGAGTTTGTCACGTTGTAGGGGGTATCTCTGGATATACTGAACCGATTTAGATGAAATTTGGTAAGAATATAGTTTGAGACCCTGGGAAGGACATAGGATACTTTTTATCCCAGAAAAATCCCTTAAGAGGGTGAAAATGGGGATAAAAGTTTGTATTGGGAAGAAAGCTAGGGACGAACCTGAGTGAAGCGAGGGTGAGTCGCTAGTATAATATATAATCTATCTATTCCATACTAACCGTTAAAACTTACCTAGTAATATGCTAGTATTACAATAACATTATTATTACTGATATTACTGATGTATTTTTTATACTTTCACACGTTTTTATAATTATTTGTACATAAGTTTGTTACGTATTCATAGTTAAGTGTTGTTTCAACAAGAAGCAATTATGGTAATGGAGGTAGAAATGTAAGTCATTACCTATTTATATTTTTATCATGTCTTTATCTTCTAGGTTCTAGGTCCCTTTCATTATGCACTGGAACTGTCAATTCGATTTCAAAATATTTTCTTTTTTGAAGGAAAACTTCTTTACGCACGCTTGACTTGGGGGGAGTAAGGTGATGAATGCGTTACAAAAAAATGTACGTACGTTTGTTGCCATGGTAACCGTTGTTATTGTCTAACAAATTATATATAATATTATATTCTTTCCTTAAATGATATTCTATAAATATACGATTGTAATATGTCTAATATTCGTAATTTTTACTATCTCACATATCCTAATTATTTAAAACATAAATTGAATTTCATAAAGAGTACGGATAACCTACAGATATTTTACTTCTTGCGCGTGTCTTGAAATTTTTGAATATTAAACACATTTTTTTCCAAAAGGCTCTCTATCGTTATTATGATCCTTAGAAGCAAAGAACTTTATAGCAAGCGAAGCCACAGACTAGATTACAACAAATCTGGAGCTTGTTATAATTTCCATGAAATACCTGTAGAAAATGTAAATATTTTCCTTTAGTCAATAGTGATATATTAGAAATTTACGAAATGTTTGTAAATATTTTAAGAAATTTGTGTATCAATTCGTATTTAGCATTTAAGCCCCGCCCCGAGCGACCTACAATTGTATACGTAACATTTATTGCCTAAGCGTTGAATTTCCCAGCCTTTTAATATTTACCAATACATAATCGTGTAAAAATAAACTATCTTGAAAACGGATAAAATATACGAGTATTTTGTAAAAATTTAGTACTTTTAAAGAATTGATGTTTAAATTATTATAATTATATATATTGGCAGTGGTAGCGCAGTGGTAACGTGGTCGCTCAGGAAACTGAGTGAAGCGAGTTCTAATCCTGAGTCTCGCACCTCTGATATTTTCATGTGCGAATCATTTCCAACATAACAACCACTTGTCTTAACGGTGAAGGAAAACATCGTGAGGAAACCTGCATGTCTGAGAGAACCTAGCAAGTTTTCAAAAGACATGTGAAGTCCGCCAACCCGCACTCGGCCAGCGTGGTGGACTATAGCCTGATCCCCCTCATATTGAAGGGAGGCCCACGCCCAGCAGTGGGACGCTAAAAAGGGCTGAATAAATATTGTAACATTAAACACAATTGCAACATTTATACTCGTACATGTCAGTCATATTTAGTTCACGATCTCATAAAACATATTGCATTACATAAAATATCGCTATAAATAATATATTACGTCAATAAATGCATACTGACAAAAAATATTTACGTAATAATATGAATAAATCTAAAGGTTAATAAAGCGAGCGTTGACCTCGATCTGATCAATTATGTTTAATCTAAGTATGACGCTTATACAAGGGCCTCAGAGCTTATTTATCAACAAAAACACATCCAAATTTTCATCATCTTTGACCCACAGCTCGATGACCCGTTTGTAAAGTTGCAAAATGACATAATAAAAATTTATTAGTTTCGAACAATCTTTGTATGGTATGGTATATTTGGACTTGTTTCCGCAACTCGACGACTGTACGCCTATTTTGCGTGTAAAGTATCTTAATTTCAGTTTGATTATTAATTTTATAGCCAAAGATATTACAGAGATTTACTTTAAGGATATATTTTGCAATTACCAATAAAATAATATTAAGGCGACTTTGAAGCCAATAAACACTTATTATAATAATAATTTATTAAAATAAATTAACATGTACAGTTGAGGATAAACAAAATTACTTTTCACTATTTTTTATTACTAAATACCCTCTCAGGGGAGAAGTTTCGAGTGATCTGATTTATACTCGTATGTCTTAATTTTTATCTCGTATCTCTTCTCTTCTTATATTTATATACATATTATTCGAATATGTTCCTAATTTTAACAATAAAAATGGCGAATTTTCTTACTAACTTTACCACCCATTTTAAGCCCGGAAGGGGCTAAATTAAAAAAAAATGTAAAAAAATACTAAAAAAGTTTATTTTATTGTATTGAATATATATTAATACCAAGTTTTAAGTAATTCTGAACATAAACAATTTTTTTCCCATATAAACGTCACCACCCACCCCCCTTTCGAAAAAATCTAATAAATACATTTTTTATCTTATAGTTAAATTTAACTGTTTTTATGATTTTCATATTAAGAACAATAGAATTTTATACAATCTTTCATCCCCTATTTTACTCCCTTAGGGAATGAATTTCGAAAAATCTTTCTCATTGGGTGTCTACATCATATAAAGAATGCGTCTTCCAAATTTCATTTCTATAACCATTGGTTTAGACTGTGTGTTGATCCATCAGTCAGTCAGTCAGTCAGGACAAAGCCTCCTATTTTCACACCCTTAAGGGATGATTTCCGTGATAAAAGTATCTTATGTACTTCCGAGGGTCTCAAACTATCTTCTTAACAATTTTCATCTAAATCCGTTCAGTAGATTCAGAGATTACCTCCTACAGCGTCACAAACTCACAAATTCACAAACTTTACCTCTTTATTATGTTTAATATATAGAATTCACATTTTAATGACGTAAATTTTTTGTATATTATATAGGATTTACATTTTAATGACTAAATGAAACGAAATGAAGTATGAGTCAAAAAACTTGAGCTTTGCTACTGAATTCCAATAAATCCGTTTGGGTTTCCCGCAGCTAGTGAATGTAAGGCAACACTTACTTTATATAAGCAAGTCTTGCGATATACCTACTATGACTACGCCCACAATATATGTATATATATATACTAGCGACTCACCCTCGCTTCTTTCGGGTTCGTCCCTAGCCTGCTTCCCAATAGAAACTTTCATCCCCGTTTCCACCCTCTTAAGGGATGATTTCCAGGGTATCAAATTATCTTATTACCAAATCTCATCTAAATCGGTTTAGTAGAACCAGAGACTACCCCCTACAACGTCACAAGCTCGCAATCTCACAAAATCTCTTTATAATATTAGTATATATATATATTAAAGTTTGAACTTAAAATTTCCCAGTCTTCCACTGGGTTGGGCTTTAGTCGTGTGAATAAAGTTCTTTTTTCAACGTCAACATTTCAACATTAGATAAAAATACGATCTCTAGCACAAAAATAAATGGGTTATAACAATCTAAAAACTAATTATTATATCTTTAGAGGTAGTATTTATATTTAACAATGGCAACTCACGAGTTTCACTAAAATGAAAACTCTTATTAATGATGTTTCGTAAAATAACAGCTTGAAAGTATTTGGGTTACAAGTAACTTATAACATAACTAGCATTGCCCGCGGCTCCGCCTGCGTTCAGATGACATATCAGGTTCTACATAGTATACTCTTACATTGCAGTTTTTGTATTTTTTCTCAGAAATGATATATTCCTCCGCAGTAAAAGTATCCTATATGTTGACCCGGATAACCAACTATCAACATACCAAATTTCACCAAAATCCCTTGAGTGGTTTTTCCGTGATGCGGTAACAGACAGATAGACAGACAAAAATTCTAAAAACTATAAATTCGGCCTCTGTATCGATAATAATGTCAATTTCAATAAGATTTTCCAAAAATGTTTAATGTACAGATTCGACTTAGTTACAATTTTATTATATGTATAGATGACATAAACGTAATCGGGTAATGAATTGACCACGCAAGTTAGTTAGTTGTTAAAGCTTCTCTTCCGCCATCGTCTCTTCTATTCTTGCAATAGCAATCAGAAAGTTAATGTTCTTGACCTGTATACTTATCTCATATTTTTTTTGTTTACGACGTTAAAAAAATAAAATAGCCATAACGTGTGGTAATCTATCCCGCATTCTTGGCTCTATAGATAGATACAGCTTAAAATATATCTTCTAGTACTCTAAATAAATATAAATAAATAAATAAATAAATAAATGTTGGGACATTAACACACAGCACCATCTAGTTCCATGATAAGCTACGAGGCTTGTGTTATGGATACCAGATAGAAGCTCACTACTAACTGAGCCAAACGTGTCGTCAATAATAAATAATTTTCTTGAAGTGCACATACTTAGACGACACGTTTGGCTCAGTTGGTAGTGACCCTACTTGCTGTTCCAGCGGTCGCGGGTTCAAGTCCCGCTTGGGACATTCATTTGCGTGATGTGCACGAATGTTTGTACTCCAGTCATGAGTGTTTATATTTATAATATGTATGTATTTAAAGTTATATATGTGTAGTGTATCAACTATCTGGTATCCATAACACAAGCCTCGTAGCTTACCATGGAACTAGATGGCGCTGTGTGTTAATGTGCCAACATATTTATTTATTTATTATTATTGGTTTCAACGTTAAAGTTTATCATAAAAGTTTAAAGAAAAACGATATTTTCGGTATATTTTTATGATTTAGACTAATAAGCATTAAAAATGACTCGTTCGTTGTTGAAATAGGTAGAGTTCCTCTACGAGGCTAATTAACGTTACGATTATATTCATTGTTACGTAAAATTTATATAATCCAAGGTATATCGATGTCTGAGCTTTACAACATCTGTAAATGACCCTCTTAACTCTAATGGTATGTATTTTTGTTATTATGTCTGTTGTAATTTCGGCCGGTAGCGGGCGCCGCGATAACTTTGTTCTGTTTCATTTATAACTGTTGCGTTTCAGTATTCCTTTCATTTCCACATAAAAAGAAGTTTTCTAAAAAAATATAATAATTATAATAATAACAGCTATAATTAAATAAATAATATTCCATATTCAATTATAAAACTAATAAAAATGTTTAAAATTAAAAAATATTGTTAGGTACAGTGATGGTGATATTTTTCAATTTTTAAAATTAATTTTGCTATTTGAGACATCTAACACCTTAATCTCTCCCGTGACCATGATTGCTGTAAAACATTCGAAACGCCGGGAACTAAAAATCAAAATAAATCCGCGATAGTATCCGAAAAGATAGTTTTATTTAAAATTCCACCTCCACACTTTGATGATAAATTAATCAATACTAATAAAATCCATTTAGCGGTAATAGCGGTCGAGGATGCGTTGCGACATCGCACTTACTGTTAATTTCCATAATGTGTGCAGGACTTAGAAGATTTAGCTAAACGTTCAAAATGTGTACACTTTACAAGTCGTCATCGTTGTTGGCGTCTCAGCCCAAACACGTATCAATCGTCGACCTTGCAGGGAAATTTATAAGTACATAAAAATCTATATATATATATATATATATATATATATATATATATATATATATATATATAAATTGTAACTAAGTCGAATTTTATTATATTTATATAATAAAATTGTAACTAAGTCGAATCTGTACATGAAATATTTTTTGGAAAATCTTATTGAAATAGACATAATTCTCGATACACAGTCCGAATCTATAGTTTTTAGAATTTTTGTCTGTCTGTGTGTTACCGCATCACGAGAAAACCACTGGACAGATTTTGATGAAATTTGGTATGATGATAGCTGGTTATCCTGGTCAACAAATAGGATACTTTTTACCGCGGGAAAATATATAAGTATTTACATATAAATGATAATGATATAAAAATATCAATAATTGTCCCGCTAAGTTTCATCAGTTCTTCCGTGGTCTTTAGTAACAAACTGGTCGTAGAATCAACAACGTTAAGCGAACAATTATGTGAAAAAAATATCTTGAATATTGTTTTGGCTTGTTATTTATTCGGCACTACTGCCGAAATATAATAATTAAATTGGTCTCTAAACTTACCTACTATAGCAATTATGTCGCTCTATTGGCTGCTAATACTAGATTAACCACTCCTTTATAAATTACTAGCATTGCCCGCGGCTCCGCCCGCGTTCAGATGAACAAAAAGCAAATTGTTGGGTTTTACATATTAGTATACTCTTACATTGCAGTTTTTGTATTTTTATCTCACAAATGAGATATTTTCCCGCGGTAAAAAGAATCCTATATGTTGACCCGGATAACCAGCTATAACCATACCAAATTTCATCAAAATCTCTTCAGTTGGCTTTCTGTGATGCGGTAACAGACAGACAGAACTATAGATTCGGCCTCTGTTTCAATAATATTTTCCAAAAAATATTTCATGTACAGATTCGGCTTAGTTACAATTTTATCATATGTATAGATAATAGCATCGTTGGCAAGGAAGTGCAAGGGCATCTTAAATTCATTTATCAATAACAGAAATAATTAATAAAACTTACAGTGTATTAATTATGCTAGGAAGTGTTTACAAAAATAATGAAACGTCAGCAAAGCGGCCCTCGTGCGCACATATTTATTATAAACACAAACAAAGCAACAGTTAAAAAATAAGTTTTATTTCCTGCCTGCTTTCGTTTATTTAGGAGTTAAAAAACTGTAAATACAACGTCCTCCCGTTGTATAGTAAATGGGTTATTAATAGAACAAAATTAGCAGTAAGATTTGATCTATAATAATCACAGAATTTGTGCTCGTCCGCGACTCCGCCCGCGTTCAGATGACCAAAAACCAAATTCTTAGGTTTTACATATTAGTATACTCTTGCAATGCAGTTTTTGTTTTTGTATTTTTTCTCAGAAATGAAATATTTTCCCGCGGTAAAAAGTATCCTATGTGTTGACCCGGATAACCAGCTATCATCATATCAAATTTCATCAAAATCTGTCCAGTGGTTTTCTCGTGATGCGGTAACAGACAGACAGACAAAAATTCTAAAAACTATAGATTCGGCCTCTGTATCAATAATAATGTTTATTTTAAAAAAAAAACCAAAAAAATATCTAATTTACAGATTCGGCTTAGTTACAATTTTATTATATGTATAGATGTACCAGTTTCCTTTTCGCAAGTATCTACCTAAGATTAGTATTTCGCAAACGTTATACTTTGTACAAAAGGAAATATAGCTAATCATAAACACAATAAAATTATAATAATATGAAGAAACAGCGACCAGTATGGGTTGTCCTTGATCTACATAGTTACAATTATAGAACTTTAATATTTTATGAATTATTTTAAATCCGCAACGCTAACCTTGCTTTAATGGTTATATTTTTTAA
This sequence comes from Brenthis daphne, assembly GCA_947093115.1. Classification (NCBI taxonomy): domain Eukaryota; kingdom Metazoa; phylum Arthropoda; class Insecta; order Lepidoptera; family Nymphalidae; genus Brenthis; species Brenthis daphne. The sequence goes on from OX352473.1 coordinate 2,066,711, forward strand.
CAGTTTCATGCAACTAGCATTCACAACTCAAAATCAAGACAAAATATGACCAAAACTACTACCTAACGTAGCCATCCCTTTATTACATTACATATATATATATAAAAAACAAAGTCGAGTTTGTTACAACACTTATAACTCGAGAACAGCTAGACCGATTTTTATGATCTTTGTTTTGTTGGATTTGTATTCACCCCGAATAGCAGAATAAATTAAAACCTTGAAAAAATTCACGAATTTTTTTTTCTTTATAACGTGACAAACTTAAACTTAAATGTTATAAATGTCAAAACTACTTGCCTTTAGCAGTCTTCCTTTTGATTTTTTATATTAGGCAAGTCGCAAGCTCAAGACTCGACATATTTGTCTTGGATATTAAAAGCATTACGATATTTAAGACTGATATTGTTCTGAATATTACAGCATTGCAAATGTTTTCTTTGCAAAATAATTTCATTGTGTATAACGACCATTTACTTTTCAGCATTGATTAATAGAAAGGATTCGACGAGAATTAAGATAAATATAGATCAAAGTCTTTATTCAAAAATTTTATAAATAAAAAAAGGATTGTACATTGATTAAATAGATTTGGTTTCGAAAAAATAATAACTTATTATTATTATTATTTTAATATGATTACGACTTGTCTTCCGGTGAAAACATCAGAAGTAAACCTGCATGTCTGAGAGAACCTGACAAGTTTGAACTATTGGAGAGAGGCCCGTGCCCAGCAGTGGGACATTAAAAAGGGCAGAATAGCAATATTAAAATTAGACTTGAGAACATACCGAGAGCATTGTTGATAAAAATATAATTGAAGATTACGATTTATTCAATCCGTTTAAAATTAACAGATAAATAAAAAACGTGTGTGTGTAATTATGTAAGTACGTAAGAAGTTATACTTCTTTGACGTAACAAAACAAAAATAACTAAAGATTCCATCCCGTATGTCAAAACTCTCTGTTTGTAAAAGCTAACTTCAAAGTATCGTAAAAATTTTACTGTCATATTTTTTCCAAACGCGCCAAAAGAAGTATAACTTCAAAAACAATATTCATTGTTTAAAATGGATTATAATAACTAAGTATATTTTTGTATGATAAATATAGAAAACTGTCAAATATAGAAATAAGTTCATTATATGATATTTTAAGATATGTCTCGTGATTTCAGTAAGTAATTGTTCGTAGAAAATTTAATCGATAATAATAATTTTTAGGGTTTAGGCAATTGCTGGAAATATATATTGTTGTAAATGAGTATGAGTATATCAGTAATACTTTTAAATTTCTTAAACAAATTTAGTACAGTAGTCTCTCCCGTGACCATGGATGCTGTAAAGCATTCGAAACGTCGGGAAACAAAAATACAAATAAATCCGCGACAAAATCCGAAAAGATAGTTTTATTTAAAATGTCAAATATTCGCGTAAATCTAAGAAAGTATTACAGTAGTCTGGTCAAATAACATTATCTGTCAGTTACTGCTATTTAGTGTACTTCCTTAATCCATACTAATATTATAAATGTGAAAGTGTGTTTGTTTGTTTCTTTGTTTGTCCTTCTTTCACGTCGAAATAAAAAGATGTATTAGCGTGATTTTTAGTGCGGAGAAAGTTGGACGGCTGGAGAGTGACATAGGCTAATTTTTCCACGGGAAATTATCTCATTCCCACGGGAAAACACATCGTCATACAATCCAAAAAAATATTTTTGATCAGAATTACTTGAAACTTGGTATTAATGCTCTTCAATAGAATCAATTTAATTCGTGTTTCAGTATTTTTCGAAATTTATTCTATAAGGTGATAAAATAGGCGATGAAAGTTTGTATAAAACTACCTTTTTTGTTAGATATTTTTTGTAGTTTTACCGCGAGCGGAGCCGCGAGTTTGCTAGTTATAAATTTATTAACTTATTAAAAATAACGAAAATACTTTTAATTTTAATTTTAATGGACTTAAATAATATATACAATATGCATCACATCAAACCTACACCATTCTAAACGTACTTTAAATAAGCAGGCATCCTTTTCCTTTTCCTTTTTGCAAAAATCAAACCACTAAAAACAGTTGTGTCACTTGAACGTTTCTAAATAAGCTATGCATTATTATGGCCACTAACTGCTCGGTCTAACATATTTTCTTAAGTATTACAATTTGTTAGTAACGTTTATATATTTGAGCAAATATATGAAATTGCGACAGTCTGTCGTCGGTTTGTAGGCGGCCTAAACGTTATCAACATCACGTGGTTTTGCCTGCTATTATTGAAACCAGTATTCACGCCGTTCTCTAACGCAAGGTTAAAGCTGAAATATTTGTAAGTTACTTATATAATAAATAATTTACCTTTAAACTTCGAGTAGGTAATTAAATATCTATCAAAATAGTACCCATATTTATCTTTTAAGTGAATGTAATCCGTTTGCTTAGTTATTAGTCAATCTTGAACCAAAACAAAGGTAATTTTCAAAGTTTTGAGTTAGAATGTTTCGACACGTCGGATGTGCAATCTGTAAAATTCTATTTATCATTCATTCATCGTACATGGAAGCGGACTTCCAATTATGAAATATTATTACGCAAATTGGTTTTTTTTCTTTTAGTTTGGTCTTAAACTCTTATCAGGAAATAAACATTGCAAAAGTCCAAGCGTATGTTATATAATGAATACGTATACAAATTATACATCCGTTATACGAGTACGTACACTATTAGTAAAATATTCACTATATTATGTACTAGCATTGCCTCACCCGCGTCTCCGTCCGCGTTCAGATGACCAAAAACCAGATTAGATTAGATTTTACATATTAGTATACTCTTACATTGCAATTTTTGCATTTTTTCTCAGAAATGAGATATTTTCCCGCGGTAAAAAGTATCCTATATGTTTACCCGGATAACCAGCTATCATCATACCAAATTTCACCAAAATCCTTCCAGTGGTATTTCTGTGATGCGGTAACAGACAGACAGACAGACAGACAGACAGACAGACAGAAAAATTCTAAAAACTATAAATTTGGCCTCTGTATCGATAATAATGTTTAGTTCAATAAGACTTTCAAAAAAATATTTAATGTACAGATTCGGCTTAGTTACAATTTTATTATATGTATTAGATATTGAGGTTGTGCATCAGCTTTGAGAGATGCTTTATGTAATCATACGAGTGAGAACAATCATAGATACATATCTGTAATTTATTTTCTCCGCCTAATGTATGTAATGTTGAATTTTAGTCAAAGGTTGTATTGCACAATTATGCGGTTACGTTTGCATATGACCGCAGCGCACGCGGGCCGGCGCTGATCTTAAGCTCATAATATAATCAATAAATCACTATTTAGTAAGTGAAGGTGCAAAATTCTCAATGATGTAAAATATTACATATCATAAGCACATGTCTAATATGAAAAATTTAAAGTTTCGTAAATATTATTTATTATATTTTATACTAGCATTGCCTGCGGCTCCGCCCGCGTTCAGATGACCAAAAACCTAATTCTTAGGTTTTACATATTATAGCCTATATGTTGACCCGGATAACCAGCTATCATCGTACCAAATTTCATCAAAATCTGTCCAGTGGTTTTCTCGTGATGCGGTAACAGACAGACAGACAGACAAAAATTCTAAAAAGTATAGATGCGGACTCTATATCGATAATAATGTCTATTTCAATTAGATTTCCCAAAAAATATTTAATGTACAGATTTGACTTAGTTAGAATTTTATTATATGTATAGATTTAGTGAAAGTTTCTAAAAACACTGTAGGAATATTTATGTAAATAAATTATTAAAGTCAAAGTTTTCCTTAAAATAGTCGCGCGTACGTGGAACAAAAAAAATACATGAATATTTCCGCGTTTTAGACAAAAACTATTTTAATGTCTATACTTCATACATAAACAAGAGCTCATGGGGCCTTAACCTTTTATTACAAAAAAATAATTCTAAATAAAATTCCAATTAAAAAAAAGTATTGTCAATAAAATAACTGCATTTGTTATAATTTATTTATTGTATTTATCTCCAACCAGAATCAGAACTACACCAAAATTGGTTTAGAAATGTAAAACTTTTTATTTTTAATTTCATGATGAAAATATTTTTAATTTTGGAAATATCCACATGGTATTTCATGTTAAAATATGTGAATAAGTTTGAATTATATGTTGTTGCTGGTGTTTGTTTTTTTTCTGGAGTGGTACTGTGTATTATCTATCAATAAATCTCAAGATTCAACAAATCAATTAATAGAACTGATATATACTTTTAAATTAATTATTTATCGATCAACCGTCTCAGTATAATATGTATTTTGTTATATTAAAACTATTTACTTAAAAACTTTTTATCAAAAAAATAAAAACTGACTTCAAACAAAAGCACTAGAAAGTAAAAAATAACTGATTGGTAGTTTTCATTTACTATACATACCCAATCAAATATTTTCGAAGTCGGTGTGATTTGCTTTGTATGGGCTGGCACCGACTTCGAAAATTATTTGATTAGGTTATTATGAAAATAAAAAACCCGACTACATAAAGCTTATTAGGTTATTATATATTATTATTATAGCTGATTAGGTTATTATGAAAATAAAAAAACCCGACTACATAAAAGCCAACTAAAAAGATGAAAACAAGTTCACAAAGGAATATAGTATTTTGCAGTCGGAGACATGTCTGTTGTTTTGGGTTCTTTAAAGTAATCAGATTGCAATAACTTATATTTAAATTTATATAAACATTATAAAAAATCATACATTGTTCTTAAGTTTATAAATTAGTATTAAAAGTTTCATAATTACCGCAGCAGCCATGATTGCACAAGTTTATAATTATTAAAATATAATTTAAATTATAAAGACATTACTTTGATCACACAAAATTTTGAAACAAGAAAGAACGGCATCTAGAAGAACCTGTTTTATGGTTTGTTTACCTTAATTTAACTACCTAAACTTACGGAGTATAGTAATATGAACTTGTAAAATATTAGATTACCGAAATTGATAAATTGGTTATTTATTAGATACTAGCAGAACCCGCGGCTTCGCTCGCGATAAAACTACAAAAAAATCTCAAAAAAGGTAGGTTTCATACAAACTTTTATCTTCTATTTTACACCCTTATAGAATGAATTTTGAAAAATGCTTAAACAGGTATATATTAATTTGAACTAAAGAGTATTAATACCAAGATTCAAGTAATTCTGATCACAAATAATTTTTTGGTTTGTATTATAACGTGTTTTCCCGTGGGAATAAAATAATTTCTTGCGATAAAAAGCGTATGTCACTCTCCAGCCTTCCAACTATCTTCATAGAAAAATCACAGCAATCCGTCACTCTGTTTCGACGTGAAAGAAGGACAGACAAACAAACAAACCAAAAAACAAACAAACAAACAAACAAACAAACAAACACACTTTGATATTTGTCATATTAGAATGGATTCCCTTGACTGTTAATGTTCAGTTCACGCGCCGATAATACTATCTACAGATCAAGCTCACCGATGAAACGAATATTTAATATTGGAACCACATATATTTGCATTCATTTCAATGTGGTTAAAATGTGAATCTTCGGCAGTGTTAAGTGTCTGTAATGGCGGAGCCGCGCCGGGTGACGGTGTCGAGGCTGCGGACCAGAGGCGAAGGTCTGCGCCGACTTACGATACCACCTTACTATAATTACATAATATTTTTATTTCAGTACTAACTAATACCTGTGACTTTACACTAATCTGTATTTATACGGACAGACAATTTCTAAAACCATTAATTCTTATTAATCAACTAGCATTGCCCGCGTCCAGATGACCAAAAACCAAATTTCTAGGTTTTACATATTAGTATGCTCTTACAGTGCAGTTTTTGTATTTTTTCTCAGAAATGAGATATTTTCCCGCGGTAAAAAGTATCCTATATGTTGACCAGAATAACCAGCTATCATTATACCAAATTTCATCAAAATCTGTCCAGTGGTTTTCTTGTGATGCGGTAACAGACAGACAAAAGTTCTAAAAACTATAGATTCGGACTCTGTATCGATAATAATGTCTATTTCAATAAGATTTTCCAAAAAATATTTAATGTACAGATTCGACTTAGTTACAATTTTATTATATGTATAGAAGAAGAAGAAAAATGTCTAGATTAGGTAATATAGACTACACCATTAAGTATATTAAAATATTTGAATAATATTAACATATAAATTATTTTTCTATTTAAGTCGGTCAATTATAAAATTTATTCAAGAAAATATGTTACCTAATTATATACATTACTTAAAAAAGAATTAGCATGTTTTACTTGACATGATTATGGCTTTTGTTTATACTTATTTTAACTTATTCTGTGCTAGCGTTTTCTCGCAGTTTCGCTTACGCTGTTTATTTATATATCACAAGCATTGTGTGACATTCATCTCTCAGTTTACCACCTTAGGTTTTTAATATATAAAAAGTGTGTTAGTAATGCTCGCCCACATTATGAAAAAAACTTTGCTCGTAATTTCCCAGTCGTTTAGTCTGTCGACTGATTATCAGTCAGTCAGTCATTTTTTCCTTTACAAATATATAGATTACAAAGAGATAATTTGTAAGCTTATAAATATTAAAGCTGAACTCTGAACTTGATAATGTACTATAAAGCTGTATTTTAGGTCACAAACTCAAATTCACTCTCTATGCTTGACAAAACGCCCAATCATAATTATACTTATGATCACACACGCTAGCTGCTACACCAACGAGACAATAAGCTTTGATTTTAATTTCACTAATAGGTAGCGATTTTACATTGGTATATAGCAGACTTTAGATAGAGTGAAGCAAAGGCGAACCGCTGGTCAAAAATAAAACGATATAAAGCATACTGACGTAATTCTCAAGTAATTATGTAAATAAGTACATTTATTAATACCTATGTTTAACTCAGTAAAAATCAATGAAAACCATTAATTAATTAATTAATTAAAAGCACAAGAAATTACTATTACTCAAAAACTCGCGTTTTCCCAGACATAAGACTAATTTAGATCGATGTATCGCCCCCGAAACCCCCGTATGCTGAATTTCATGAAAATCGTTGGAGCCGTTTCCGAGATTCAGATTATATATATACAAAAATTGTTCGTTTAAATATATTAGATAACTTCGAGGATGATAAAGAATTCCTTTTAGAATTTCTGTGCCTACCTTCTAACATGAGGTAGGTGGTCGTGACCACTCATCTCGTGACAACCCTCGTGTATGAAAAAATTAAATACGTTCTGAGACAATTCTAATATTATGAAATACGAACACCTTGGTACAATAAGTACACATACGAAGTTGTCTTAAACAAAACATAATATGAATAGTTTTATCTAATAAGTATTTGTTCAGTGAAATAGCTAATTGAGCGCTCTGCACAAACTGACAATATTTTTTTTTATTACATTGAGGTTTTCAAAGTGCTTTTAGCAGTCTATTTTAAGCCAAAACTATTTTAAGTTGAAGCAAATAACTGTTATTCAATTAAAAAACTATTTTTCGCGATACAACAAAACCAGATATTGTGAGCAAATACTTATGTAATTTAATTCCAAAGTGAAGTGAATCATGTCCTTAAACAAACGAACTAGTTATATAATTCCTCTCTAAGACACCATTTTAAGCATGCATTTACTGACCAGACACAAAGAGAGTTTAGTTTAGAATTTAGTTTTAGTTTAGAATTATCAGTTTTTCAATTTATGCGATCAAAGTATTACCTGTAACGTACAACGTTGAATAAACGTACATAATTGGTCACATCTATACATATAATAAAATTGTAACTAAGTCGAATCTGTACATTAATATTTTTTGGAAAATCTTATTGAAATAGACATTATTATTGATAAAGACTCCAAATCTGTCGTTTTTAGAATTTTTGTCTGTCTGCCTGTCTGTTACCGCATCACGAGAAAACCACTGGACAGATTTCGATGAAATTTGGTATGATGGTAGCTGGTTATCCGGGTCAACATATAGGATACTTTTTACCGCGGGAAAATATCTCATTTCGGAGAAAAAACACAAAAACTGTATTTTAAGAGTATACTAATATGTAAAACCTAAGAATTTTGTTTTTGGTCATCAGAACGCGGGCGGAGCCGCGGGCAATGCTAGTAAGAATATAAAAATAAATTGAGTCCTGTTGCGTAACCAATGAGATAGGATATTTTTAAATAAAAGTGTAAATCTGACTCATAGACCACGAACTCCGTCCATACCACAAAAATTGTTTAATTAAGTAAAAATATTTATCTAAGCACAATACTTATTTAATTAATAAGGCAAAAATATTATGTTTGTATTTAATAGTAATTTCTTCGTGTTTTTTATACAGCATATATATGGTTGGCATTATGTATTAAAATATAATATTTAAGCGTATTATGAATATAAAAATAATTTTTATTATTGTTCTTACAAAATAACAACTTCGTCAGTCTTATTTGTTATAGAAAAGACATCAACGCGTGTCATTTACAGGCATGGAATAAAATTGCTGCGATTTATTGGTTGTCCAATTATTATTTTTATTTAATTATCATATTTAATTAATCACGTATTATTATGTATTTTGCGGGTTTTTAATGTCTCTCTGTCTGTCTGTTGTTCTAAGAAGGAAACTTCTTTAGAATCGTTGTGATTTGAAACTCGCAAAATTTTTATTGTTCAGTGAAAACTCCAATAATTCTTATAGTATCACTCTCCTAGGAAACACATAGATTCTCTTTTGCCAGCGTGGTGATAGTGACCTAATTAATCCCTCAACCGATGGAAGATGGCACGTATCTTATAAAAAATAATTAGGTTTTCTCACACATGTAGTTTTCCTTACAATGTAATTATTATATTCATAACGAATGATATGAGAATATCGCAACTGGCGATGTAACAAACATCGGGGTGGCGAAATAGCTATCATCTACAGCGGGTCAATGAACACGGTTATCATGTTACTCTCCCTTCCTGTCCAAAGGCCGGTTTACTTTCGTACCCTAGTTAAGCATGCCTCAAAATATGTACATATATTGTCTTTTAATACAATAGTAAACTAAATATAAGTTTATCTATAAGAAACAGATCTATATAAATATATATATATATAATAGTGACAAACACACTTATTTATAAAATGCATTTTTTTAAAAACAAAATAGTACTTAATAGAAAAAATCACCGATTTAAAAATGCTTTCAAATTAATTATTAACTTTTAATGGTGGAACTTGCATTAAAACTTTAAAATAATCTATTTTAAATTTTTTATTAGGTATCTATATATTTAGTTGTTAAGATAACTATGTAATCTGCAATTAATCACCTTTTATAGCTCATAAAAACAGCGAATAAAAAACCTTGAAGCAACTTTTGAATGTAAGTGTGGGAACATGAAGCTCTAATAATTCATGTAATTTGTTACTAAGTAATAGAACTAATAAGTATCTTATTGTAATTTTTTAAACATAGAAAAAAACAATACACTAAAGAAATATTGGTAAGACGAAGGCAACGGGAACATTGTACATGTACATTTACTAACCATTCATCATCGTCCATTCGTTATTCACACAAAATGTAAAAATAAGTTAATGTGTCTATACTTAATATTATAAAGAGGTAAAGTTTGTGAGTTTGTGACGTTGTAGGGGATAATCTCTGGATTTACTGAATCGATTTAAATGAAATTTGGTAAGGAGATAGTTTAAGACCCTGGAAAGGATATAGAATACTTTTTATCTTGGAAATCATCCCTTAGTGGGGTGAAAATGGGGAAGGAAAGTTTAATGGGAAATCAAACTAGGGACGAATCCGAGCTAAGCGAGGATGAGTCGCTAGTAATTTATATAAACGTATACGCTATTTTAATCAAACATAACAAAAACACGGCCAACTTAATATATATAAGGCAAGTTAGTATAGTTTAAGACAATTATTATAATGCATGTTTTGGTAGAGTTATTGTATTAAGTACTAACACTGCGCAGAAAACGGATCTACATAGACTAGGTCAGTTGTATACATAAAGAAAATCGGTTATAATTAATTGTTCATTTCAAATATTCGCCGAGGCATAGAAGTGTATGTAACATGACCCATTATTCAACCGGACTGTTACTGAGAAACTCTTGACAGTTCATAGCTACACCTACTTGATCCAACTCGAGACTCAAACCCAGGACATACATACTACCTATTAAACCAACAACCTTACTATGATATTTATAAGGATATTTATTTGTTGTATATTATAAAATATTTACATTAGACAAATGAGCAGCGCCCGACCGGAAACAGTGTTAGAACTGCTCGTACGATATCATCGCGGTAATTACGCTTACCGCGCTTACGTTTCATGAAACATGCCAGCGGTGGAAACAATAACAACAATATATATTCCGGAAGGATGTAACGACAAAGAGATACATTTCAAGAAACCACTGACCGTCACTTTTTAATGATTAGAGAACTTGACAATCACACTCCGTAGGTAGTTTTTCAAAAATAAAAAATAAAATTTTTAATACTTATAGTCTGTGCTGTGTTAAAATAGAAGCCGATTGAAATTGTGTGCGGAGAATTTTAGAAGCAATTTAAAACGTTTATTTTATTTACAAATAGTATGGAAGACTACATCCGGTTCAGTTCATCTGAATAGTACTCGTAAAATATTATCCTCCTAACGCCCCTCGAACTATAATGCTTTCCTGATTTAAATAAAACTTTACAGGTAGCTAAAATATTGAATCATAATTATGAATCAAAAATTTTGAAAAATCCCTACGCAAATTAATTGTCGTTTAACGATTACACTAGCACGCGTGAAGTACTTAATCGAGTAATCATACGATAAAATGCGTTACATCACTTTTGAAAAGAGCTGATACTTTTACACTGCTGGAATGATATTAACCAAACATAGCTAAGAACCACCGCAAGGAAACTGGCTTTCAAATGAAAAAAACCGCATCGAAATCGGTCCATCCGTTTGAGAGCTGCGATGCCACAGATACACACAAACGCACGCACGCACGCACGCACGCACGCACGCACGCACGCACGCACGCACGCACGCACGCACGCACGCACGCACGCACGCACGCACGCACGCACGCACGCACGCACGCACGCACGCACGCACGCACGCACGCACGCACGCACGCACGCACGCACACACACACACACACACACACACACACACATACACACAGACATCGACGTCAAACTTATAACACCCCTCTTTTTGCGTCGGGGGTTAAAAATATACTAAATATTCAAATAAGTTTTTCAAGACACGCCACAAGTGAATTTATACATAAATATTTTTCTGTAAAGATGCGAAGTTTTTTTAAGGAAGTCCAATTTTCTGAGACTTTCCTAATAGAAAAAGCGGCGCTCAGCGCTCAGTCTTCTCGCAAAAGACGACTGTTGGGAGCTTCAATAAAGACCTGAATCTGAATGATTTTGTCATTATCTCCAGAATACTGTGGAATCTGTAGTATTAAGAATCTCATTACTTAGAAACAAAATACTAATATGCTGACAAAGTACGAAACACAAAAACCGGATGCTGCACTTCGAAAAAAGGCTTTTCCGGATAAACTATACATAATCCACTACCCTGGGTGTGATTAACAAAAAAAAAATATTCTTATGTAAACAGATTGTAAAATAAAAAATAATTTATAAGTAAATTATAAACAAATTATTTCGCTTACAATTATAAATAATTTTTAATGTAATGTAATAAATTATTTATATACAAAGATACTCTTTTCCCCGTTTATTTTAAATGATAATCGTGATAGCATTAATTATGAACAAAATTGATAATATTAAAAATGTAAATTATACAATTATCAAAGATTTCAACAGTGAGTGTTTATCCTTTACAAGTAGACATTGTACCGATATTTAATTTACTGCACATTTTTCTACAACATCTTTCGGTTGTGTATAATTTAGCAAAATCAAAGCTTCCTGATAAGTTTGTTTGATAATTAAATAAAGGGTTAATGTTCACCCCTTCTTTGTACAATATTCCTATTACTCTCTAGTATTTCACAGATATGCGAAAAATGTCATTTGGAAGTCTCATACTCGTTTTATTGTCATCTTTAGATTTCTAATAGCCTAGGATTGTCCATAGATATCTCAAGACGCTGTTTATATAATCCTTATTGTGAAAAACAATTAAACAGAAAATGATGTTCTCCTGACCGACTCCGGCCACGGCGGCCAATCTCATTGAGACAGATATTATAGTGCACAAGTGTACGCGCAGACACAACGTGCACTCTCTACTAGTGTCACTCTCATACTCCGGTGGGACGACTGCTCGACACGACCAGTGAGAGTGTCGGCGCAGGACCAACGGTTTTACGTGCTCTCCGAGGCACGGGGATGAAACACCGCCAACTTCCCAACTCCGGGCTGTTACTGAGACTTACTATACAGAAAGACTCAATAACTAAACTTGGCCCGACCCGGGACTCGAACCCAGGACCTCCGAGTGTGCAGCCGTACATGCTAGCCACTACACCACCGAGGCAGTTTAAACATCATTACACAGAAAATACATATGAAATGAAGTGGACAAAGTGTACTTCTCTCTATAAGAGATATCTTCCAGTCAACCTACGTATGTATGTGAGAAATAGTGTTAAGTAGCGGGACAGAAAGAGAAGTGCAAAAAAATGATAAAAAATATATATTAGAATAAGCATAAGTAAAATAAAATTAATATAATATATAAATATACAACAAATAAATCTATATACACATTATAATCTCTACATATATGGAAAATCTTATTGAAATAGACATTATTATCGATACAGAGACAGAATCTATAGTTTTTAGAATTTTTATATGTCTGTCTGTCTGTCTGTTACCGCATCACAGAAAAACTACCAGACGGATTTTGATGAAAATTGGTATGGTCATAGCTGATTATCCGGGTCAACATATAGGATACTTTTTACTGCAGAAAAATATCTCATTTCTGAGAAAAAATACAAAAACCGGTTAGAATAAAAAAACGATGATACTATGTAGATTTTAGCAAGTTAATTAACTAAATATGTTAAAAACTCTTAAAAATAGCTAATCTTGAAAAAGTATATCAATAGCACTATTTTATTCATTAAAAAAATTTTTAAAGAATATTTATTTTTGTATTATTTAGATATTTGTCTGTGTGACCGCATCACGGAAAATCACTGGAGGGATTTTGAAGAAATTTGGTATGGTAATAGCTGGTTATCCGGGTCAACTAATATACTAATACGATTATACTAATATATAAAACCTAAGAATTTGGTTTTGGTCATATGAACGCGGGCGGAGCCGCGGGCAATGCTAGTCTATACATATAATAAAATTGTAACTAAGCCGAATCTGTGTATTAAATATTTTTTGGAAAATCTTATTGAAACAAATATTATTATCATACAATTTTTGTCTGTCTTTCAGTCTGTCTGTTTGTCTGTCTGACTGTCTGTCTGTTACCACATCACAGAAAAACCACTGGAGGGATATTGATGAAATTTGGTATAGTGATAGCTGGTTATCCGGGTCAACATATAGGATACTTTTTACAATACAAATATGGAGATATATTAAGGAGACAACACAATTAACCACTAAGTAGTATTATTTTCTGGCCTTTGCACTATTCAAGCGTGAAATATATATTTATAATTATTATTTATTTATTTATTCATTTACCAAACACAAAAAATCATTTATACAAATCTTAGACACTCGTACTAAATGAACTTGTGTTACGAGCGTCTTGCCTTCCATGTTGAACAAAATATAGATAAAGTGATTAGTGCCACAATTAAGAAACCAACGAACTTTTATACTTTTATAAGAAGTATTAGTCAAGATGCTATTTTCAATTATGAAAGCGAAAATTTAAAGATGAAACCATTATTTAACGCAAGATGACTAAGATGTGGATCAGTAGGACGAGCGCTGCGCCCGCGCAGGTTGCCTCACGTCACACGTACATGCTCGGACAGGAAGCCAAAAGGTTATTGTACAATATATCAAAGGTTAAATATTTCAAATTTTTGTAAACATATTATTTTGCAATGAAGATATACTAAGACTCCAAACAAAATAATAAAAATGAGGTTTAGTAGCACTATTGAAGTTCATTTTTATGATACATAGTTAAATATAATATTTAAAAATATTATTGCGACAGAACACATTGCTCTAAAAACGTTGTTCTAATATTGTTTGAGACATTAAAGGCACTAGCATATAATCTATACTAATATTATAAATGTAAGTTTGTGAGTATGGATATATGGATGTATGTTTGTATCCTTTCACGCAAAAACTACTGAATGGATTTTGATGAAACTTTACAATAATATAGCTCATACATCAGAATAATACATAGACTACTTTTTATTCCGGAAAAATGTTCGGTTCCCGTGGGATAGATTTGTTTTTCTCGAGGCGAACCTGAGCGAAGAGTTAACCAGTAGTAGAAGTTATTCTCGTCTTGTGACTTACTTTCAAGAGGCTTGGTCTACAAAAATACTTATAATGTGCGAGTAAACTTATACTCGCGCATGCTCATTGCTTATCTAATTGAAACATCACCGTTCATACATATGTGTTTCGTAAGTATGTGAAGTATGAAACAGCGGTAAATTAATTAAAGTACCGCTAAAATACGGATCTAATGCAAATAAGCTCAGTCACGCGTTATGCGTATGGCTAAATTTATGTAATTAGTACGAGGATAGGAATGCTAAGTTATCCTTTTGATTGATTGATGAAAATATAATTAGGTTTATGAGTCTAAAGTGATGAGAAAAATTTGACAACGTCAAAACAAAATTTAGTGTGTAATCAAAATTTATTTTAAAATATATCCAAAAATAACATTAAAAATTTAAGTAATAGTATAAAAAATGTTTTAAAAGACAACAACATCGAAAGTGCATAATAATTACAAGACTTCCGCGACACCATCCAGACAAAGAGAGACAATAGCATTCCCAAGGAGGGTTGACGTCAGGCAGGCGGCCGGTCGAAAAACTTTTGCCAAATCCTATCAGCAGTACAGAAACTACTGCGCCGACCCCAAGTGATTGGGAAATGGGCAGGGAGAAGATGAGTCTAAAGTCGAAGTTATAGATAAATGTTCAGAATCATAATCTTTAAGTAAATGCAAGACAACAGTATGTTACATGCCATTTGGCGATACCTTAGGTTATGTAAATCTATCAATAAATTATAATTATTTACGTATTAATAACTGTAATCATTACTACGCTACATTACTTAATCTTTCTAGAACTTTAATTATTTCGTCGAATTTCATTTGCGATTGGTCTCATAAAAATCATTATTCATAAACAATTAGTCATGAGTTGCTTTGTTACAAGAGTTTAGTCACTTTTTTATTTCTATGTGTAAGATAAATTAGTTGGGACATTAACACACAGCACCATCTAGTTCCATGGTAAGGTACGAGGCTTATGTTATGGGTACGAGATAGTTGATACACTACACATATATAACTTTTAAATACATACATATTATAAATATGTTGGGACAGTAACACACAGCACCATCTAGTTCCATGGTAAGCTACGAAGCTTGTGTTATGGATACCAGATAGTTGATACACTACATATATATAACTTTAAATACATACATGTTATAAATATATACCCATGACTGGAGTACAAACATTCGTGCTCATCACACTAATGAATGCCCCCAGCGGGATTCGAACCCGCAACCGCTGGCACAGCAAGTAGGATCACTACAAACTAAGCCAAACGTGTTGTCGAGAAGATATAAAAAGAACTTTATTATAATCACAAAACTTTTTTTAAATAGCTTATTTCGGTCTTTGCAAAGTGCCATATGAGCTATGCGTACGTATTAAGTAGTCAAGTAAATATAAAAGCAGGTATGTATCAATGTCAGCGCCCCGCTCGGAGTGTACTCAGCTATTGCTCAATTAAATTGTAGTTATTGCAAGGACACGGAACAAAAAAAATGGCAATGAAATGAATATGGATACAAAAAAATACATAATTTATTTAGTATTATTATACAGTATATTCAAATAAACATTACAAAAATCGAGAAATATGAATAGGAAGAATACGTTAAATCCGAGACGCTCCCTTTTCACAGTATTATTATTTATCGGATGATTGCCTTGGTGGTGTAGTGGCTAGCATGTACGGCTGCACACCCGGAAGTCCTGGGTTCGAGTCTCGGGTAGGGCCAAGTTTAGTTATTGAGTATTTCTGTATAGTAAGCCTCAGTAACAGCCCGGAGTTGGGAAGCTGGCGGTGTTTCACCCCCGTGCCTCGGAGAGCATGAAAGCCATCGGTCCTGCGCCGTAACTCTCACCGGTCTTGTCGAGCAGTCGTCCCACCGGAGTATGAGAGTGACAGGAATAGAGAGTGCACTTGTGTCTGCGCGTACACTTGTGCACTATAATATTGGCTAGTCTCAATGAGATTGGCCGCCATGGTCGGAATCGGTCAGAAGAACATCATCATTTATCGGATGTTATTAAAAAAGTGGGGAACAAAGGTTAAACAATATATAACTTAAAATATATAAATGTTAACCACACACTGTAGTACGGCAGCTAAGTACGAGATTAATATAGCAAACTATATAAATAAGAAGACAAACACACATTCTCTGGTGCAGCGTGTGATTGAAGTCTCAAAAACCTATCCTAATCTGTGGCATATACTGATGTAAGAGGAATAAATTTTAATGAACTGTTGGTTTGATATTTCGATGAATGATTTAGAATAAAATGGAATAAGTCTATAGTGTAAAATAAAATATTTAACGATGCAAGAACTCTTTATGCTACATATATCAAATGCCACCTTTTACCTTTAATCACCTTACATCATTACATACGAGTATTATATTGCAATGAAACAAGCGTTTGGAAAAAGCAGCATACTGATTGATATAACTCGTATTAACATGTACGAGTATCATCTACACAAAGTTTTAATTGTCTCGGTGGTCTAGTGGCTAGCATGTACGGCTGCAAATCTGGAGGTCCTGGGTTCGTGTTCCGAGTCAGGCAAAGTTTAACTAATGAGATTTTCTGTTAATATATTCTCAATAGCAGCCCAATTTTCAATTTTAGCTACAATGGACCATAACTGGTCGACGTAGTAAGGGCCGACCTCGGCACCACTCCCAATAAAATATAATAATATAGTAGTCCAAAGTTCGGAAGTTGGCGGTCTTTCAGCCACCATGCCTCGGAGAACACGTAAAGCCGTTGGTCCTTCCCCTTAACTCTCAACGGTCTTGTTGAAGTATCGTCCGTCCTAAGTAAAAGGAAGAGTGTACTGGTATCTGCGCGCAGACTTGTGCACTATAATATCTCTTGAGCACTTGGCTTTTTTCAGTAAGATTGGCCGCCGTGGCTAAAATCGGAGGACATTATTATTACACATAAAGTAAAGTTTATCATTTTACTATTTTTATATTTGTTTTATGTAATTTAAAATCATTTACTACTAATTGGTACTACCAGTAGGAAATGGTAGCCCAGTAGGCAGTGGTAGCTCAGTGGTCACGCGCTCTCTTGGGAAACTGAGTGAAGCGGGTTCAAATCCCGGGTCCCGCATCTCTCATATTTTCATGTGCGAATCATTTCTAACATAATTACAACTTGCCTTACGGTGAAGGAAAACATCGTGAGGAAACCTGCATGTCTGAGAGCACCTAGCAAGTTCTCGAAAGACATGTGAAGTCCGCCAACCCGCACTTGGCCAGCGTGGTGGACTATGGCCTGATCCCCCTCGTATTGAAGGGAGGCCCACCCCCAGCAGTGGGACATTAAAAAGGGCTGAATACATACATTCATACAATGAGTCCCCGGTTCCCCTCGCGTAATCTATTTATATACAACTATGTCCATCCTAAAGGTCGTAGCATGATGTCAGAGTATTATATATAAATTTCATCAAGAATTAGGCTGTCAAATGCAATTTTCTATACATATAATAAAATTCTAACTGAGCCGAATCTGTACATGAGATATTTTTTGGAAAATCTTACTGAAATAGACATTTTTATCAATACAGAGGCCAAATCTATAGTTTTTAGAACTTTTGTCTGTCTGTCTGTCTGTTACCGCATCACGGAAAAACCACTAAACGGATTTTGATGAAATTTGGCATGATGATAGCTGGTTATCCGGGTATATAGGATACTTTTTAATGCGGGAAAATATCTCATCTCTGAGAAATCTATACTAAACGTTAAAACGTAAGTAGAGAAGAACCCGCGCGGAGCGAGGGTGAGTCGCTAGTTAAAAAATATTTTAGATGATGTTAAATACATAGTCAATTAGTGCTTTTAAACAAAAAAAACAACTAATTCATTATCTTTATATATCTATCTATTGGTATGATATCTATCGTACACTTGTTTTAATTATGACGTTTATACCTCCTTTTTTGAAAAAAATAAGAAGTGAAAAAAAAAATTTTTTTTTCTATTAAAACAAGAACTTATCTCTTTTTTTTTTATTTTGTAATCTTACAGCGTTACAAAAATAATAAAATACAATTTGAGCACAAAGTTATTAACAAATACGGCCAAAATTAGATTACTCTATTATGATATCTTATGTAATGGACAACAGAGTACTCATACATTGAAAAAAAGAAAAAAGTCTGAATAATTAAATTGATCATACAAATGATATGCACATCAAACATAATGTGATTACATATATGTGTACAACTTAAGTAGACTTAGACATTTCTTTGTAGTCAAAAATAGAACGTTAGAGTTAAATCTAAATTAATAGATTGTAGTGTAAAAATGACTATAATCTACATCAATGACCATCTACACTACTACTATAAAGAGGAAAGATTTGTATTTTTGTATGTTTGTAACGAATAAACTCAAAAACCACTGGACCGATTTAGATGAAATTTGGTAAGAAGAATTTGAGATCCTGGGAAGGACAAAGGATATTTTTTATTTCGGAAATCATCCCTCAAGGGGGTGACAACGGGGATGAAAATTTGTATGGGGAATCAAACTAGTATATTATATAAAATCGCTACTATATATCATATAAAAGAATAATACATTGCTTATACACACACACACACACATATATATATATATATATATATATATATATAATTCAAATAATTTTCATTAGTTAATGACGGATAAGATTCCTTAAATAGTTTAGTACAAGTTCGCATTGAGGACAGAAACCGTACCCAACAGTAGAACGTTAAAAAGGCTGAATTAATAGTATCGAACGAACAAACAAACAAACAAACAAACAAACAAACAAACAAACAAACAAACAAACAAACAAACAAACAAACAAACATACAAACAAACAAACAAACAAACAAACAAACAAACAAACAAAAAACATAAAAATAGAGTATTCCTTAAGAGCCTTCAATAAAATACGATGCTGACACATTCGAGGATAGCATGTAGAGTTATCAGTGGTCAGTGGTGTATGTGGTCGAAGCATCCCGTGCAGCCGCGGGTTGCGTCAGAGCGGGCGCCCCCCCACGGTGGCGGCGCGCGCTGCCGGGGCAGAGCCGAGCTGCCGAGTACAGTGTGACAGTGCCAATCGGTCCAGCATGTCGCCCACCCGCCTACCCGTGTTCGCGCTCGTCGCCCTGCTTGCTGCGCTGCTCGTTGCGCATGCCGCCGCCGGCCCCTCCCACCCCGCAGGCCACGC
The DNA here is from genome assembly GCA_947093115.1 of Brenthis daphne. Lineage (NCBI taxonomy): Eukaryota > Metazoa > Arthropoda > Insecta > Lepidoptera > Nymphalidae > Brenthis > Brenthis daphne. Next base: position 2,086,537 of record OX352473.1, read on the forward strand.
CGCGCTGCGCCTGCGCAGGCAACTCGCCGACGACAACACCCTACAGCCGCTCGATGTAAGCACAACAATACCTAATATATCGCTTTTCATTCACAAATATCACAATGATTTTCTTTTAAATTCCATATGTATAATAATTTAAACGTCATTAGTTTATCTGTGCCGAATTAAGAAAAAAAACCTTGCATTTTTTCTTCTATGACTTACCTCAACACCGCTGAAAGGATCTTTTAAATTGATCAAATTTTACCAAGCATAATATATATAATTTTATCCTATTAATAACCATTTGCAAATATTCGTGCAGGTTAAAGAGGTAAGTGTAGGTTATGACCTACATGCAATTTTGTCCATCATAGTTAATTTTTTAACTTTTCCGTATTACAAAATAATAGCTTTCATTTTCATCTATCGCTACTTACTCGAAAATTAAATAAATAAATTAATATAATTAAGTAATTAATTTTATTAATTATTAAATGCACCTCATCAGAAAGCACTGTGGTCTATGATCAAAGAGGAGTAAAACATATTATATTATTAAAACAAACTTTTGTAAATCATCATTTGGAAAATTCATTGACGTTCTCAGTTTGATTAAAGGCCACATGATAACTATAAAAAACCATATCGTGAATATTGTTAAAACTATCACCGCGCTTTCCCGCGCTGCAGCTGAGCTCGTCGCATTGTTCGAAACATGTACCTATATATTATATAAGACTGACACTCAGTTACATGACCCGCTTCATTCTTATTTGTATATAAAAACTTTTAATTGACTATAGACGACACGTTTGGCTAAGTGTGTAGTAACCCTACTTGCTGTGCCAGCGGTTGCGGGTTCGAATCCCGCTGGGGGCATTCATTTGTGTGATGAGCACGAATGTTTGTACTCCAGTCATGGGTGTTTATACTTATAATATGTATGTATTTAAAGTTATATATGTGTAGTGTATCAACTATCTGGTATCCATAACACAAGCTTCGTAGCTTACCATGGAACTAGATGGTGCTGTGTGTTAATGCCCAAACATATTTATTTATTTATATCATAACTGAGGCGAGTGTGTGTAGGTATGCAAATGTGCTATTGCAGATCGTCTCAAAAAAGAGTCCGTACCACCGGCATACACCGCTCGCGCCTGTCAGTAACTTTGACTGATCACGAACCGTTAGAAGCTCATATCAACTTTAACAAAGTCCTCACTATATAAATTCATTTGTCAAAAAATATACCGTTTTCGTTAATCGTGATCGACCAACTCTACTCATCTGGCCGCAGCATCCTGTCTCGCATTTAACCCCATTCTGCGCCGCTAACACTGCACAATAATAATACTTTCCATACAAACAGCCTTGTATTTACACTAGGGGCACTCGGGGCTAGTGCTCAGGGCGGCAAATTTTTAGGGGCGGCAAAATTTGGAGGGTGGGAAAAATTTTTCTTCGCGTTATCGAAAATGCTTTTTTTTATTTACCAAAAAATGAAAGGTAAAAAAAATATTAACTTGTAGGTACATTTTTTGAAAAATTGATATCATTTATAAATTATTATTTTTTTGCATTTTTCGAAAAATTAAAATTAAAAAAATTTAAACTTTCAACTTTTTTAAAAGTTTCGATGATAGGGCGGCATTTTTTTACTGTTCCCAGGGGTTGCGCTAAGGTTAAATCCGGCCCTGCATACAAATATAATTTTCATCAGTAATATAAATAATTAAAGAGTACTATTTCTTTACGTCTAAATAATTGATAAACTCATTATTTGTGTAATATTCTTAGCTGTAAGTAAACGTAATTATGAAACAACTATGACATAAGAATGATGCTTCGCTTGAATCGCGGCGAATTCACATTCTCAGGGATGTAAAACTTATCTTTCTATGTCATCTCTATGATATCGAAAATTTGGATGTAATGTATCATATTTAAAGTAATTTACATATGCCTGGCGTGTTTCGTTACGTAACAACCCTAAATACGTCTATTCCTAGTCGAGTCAATATCTCAGTCAACTCGCGTTCTTACAAGTTTTTCAATTTAACTCAAGGTCTTACGCATAGTGCGAGTATAAAATATCTCGTTGACACACTTAGCGCTCATCACACTACACAGCTGCCTACTTTATAGCATTTTTATGTAAATACCACGACACGCGCCCATGTGCATTACCTTACCACAGTCCCCCATAAGCCGAGATACACTTCTCTCCACTCTTTTCTTTTCCAAAGAGTCGATATATTTTTGAACTAAATTAAAAAGATATATACAAAAAATTAAACAGAATATTACTATAACAGACTATGTTGCGAAATTTTATTATAGTTCACGCTTAAAATGTAAAATTTTATCTATACCAAATACTTGAAAGTACGATAAATTTTATCCAACACGCTCGGGTGCGTCCCTAGGTGTCTTTTTGCCTTATTATTTACTAGCATTTGCCCGTGGCTCCGTCCGCGTTCAGATGACCAAAAACCAAATTCTTAGGTTTTACATATTAGTATACTCCTACAATACAGTTTTTGTATTTTTTTTCTCACAAATGAGATATTTTCCCGCAGTAAAAAGTATCCTATAATGTTGACCCGGATAACCAGCTATCACCATACCAAATTTCATGAAAATCCTTCCAGTGGCTTTTTCGTAACCGACAGACAGGCAGGCAGACAAAAAATCTGAAAACTATAGATTCGGACTCTGTATCGATAATCATGTCTATTTCAGTAAGATTTTCCAAAAAATATTTAATGTACAGATTCGGCTTAGTTACAATTTTATTATATGTATAGATTTACTTCAAACCGTTTAGTCGACACACGCCGGTAAAGCAATTCAACGGCCAATTTTATTTCGAATTCATTAAATTTATTGTTATATCTGACAGTAAATACATTTTAATCTGGATAAAAATCACCTTGCCTATATCACTCGGGAGTTACGTAGCTTTCTATTAGTGATAGAACTTTTAGAATCCGACCAATATATCAGATTTTATCTTCAGAGATTACCTCTGCATAAAAACATGCAAGCCTTACCTCTGTATAATGTTATTGTAGATTGTTGCATAGCGAAATTATTCGTCTGACCGTATAACAAATACCAACATGAGTTTAATAAAGGGCTATTATTCATTTCATCTATACTAATATTATAGAGGTAAAGTTTGTAAGTTTGTGACGTTGTAGAGGGTAATCTCTGGATCTACTAAACCGATTTAGATGAAATTTCGTAAGAAGATAGTTTGATGCCCTGGAAAAGACATAGAATACATTTTATACTGAAAATTACCCCTTAAGGGGGCGAAAATGGGGATGAAAGTTTGTATTGGGAATAATTTATTATTGACACACTAAACTTAAATTTAATATGATGTTAATATTAATAATTATCCTATTGTGAGGATACTGAGCTTGTCTTACTAAATAAAGAGAAAGCATGAGTTTTACGCTATGACTTATAGGAAACAAATTTATATTAAAAAAGAACCTTTAAAATAAATTTATCTAGCGCATGGTTCAAGGAGCCCGTGTATTCATTTCGAATCTCGCTCAAATCGTAATCGTATAGTCCCACATATTTTGATCAGCTTATAATGACTCTGTTAGACTTATTGAGTGACGCAACGATTTTATTTAAATTTATACAAAACTAGCGGATCACCCTTGCTTCGCTCGGTTTCTTCCCTAGGTACGTCTTAGCGGTTAGTATGGAATAGATAGATAGTATGGAATAGATAGAATAGATATATTATATACATAGGTATGATGAGTTGTTGTGGGTCGTATTATAACGTGTTCTTCCATGGGAATAAGATAATCTTCCGCGGTAAGAAGTAACTATCGCCACACAAAAAATCACACCAATCCGTCACTCTATTTCAACGTGAAAGAAGGACACACAAACTCACTTTCAGATTAACATCTCCAGGTAAATTTCTAAGAAATTAATTAAACTTCTAAGAAATCTATTGTTAACTGTAACGCCGGCGTGTCCGCGGTCGTTGAGGGAATAATATTAAAATAATAGTATGGATTCTTTGAATGATGTACCAAATTAGAATATGTTAAATTATATCTACCTTAAGCTGATTTTACTTCATTATCATTATGTCAGCGTGTTAATACAATTTAGAAGAACCAGTTCATTTAATTTGGGTCAGATGAATTGGTGACGTAGAAATTTCATAATAGATTATAATATTATATCAAAAATATTTTACACAAGCATATAATCTCTGTATTAGCTAATAAATGCTTCTAGCGAATAATTTACTGCAATAACTAGCCACCTTTACAAGTAATTTAACGTTACGAGCCTATAATTTTTTGATGAGTCATAAAGTTTTGGACACACGTTTGGCTCAGTTTGTAGTGGCACTACTTTCTGTGCCGGCGGTCGCGGGTTCGAATCCCGCTGGGGGCATTCATTTGTGTGACGACGAAGGTTTGTACTCCAGCCATGGGTGTTTATATTTATAATATGTATGTATTTAAAGTTATATACGTGTAGTGTATCAACTATCTGGTTTCATAACACAAGCCTCGTAGCTTACCATGGAACTAGATGGTGTTGTGTGTTAATGTCCCAACGTCCCAACGTAATTGTTGAAATATATTAATATTGTAACCATCGCGCTTTAGTTGTCGGTAACGAGACATTTCATAGTATAACATGTACGTATGTACATTCATGGGTAGTAGAAATCCATACTAATATTATAAAAGTGAAAGTGTGTTTGTCCTTCTTTCACGTCGAAACGGAGTGACGGACTGGCATTATTTTTTGTGTGGAAATAGTTGGAGGGCTGGAGAGTGACATAGGCTACTTTTTATCGCGGGAAATTATCCAATTCCCACGGGAAAACATGTTATAATACAATCCAAAAATATATTTATGATTAAAATAATTATTTGAAACTCGGTATTAATGTTCTTCAATAAAATTAAATAAATACGTATTTTAGCATTTTTCGAAATTCGTTCTATAAGGGGGTAACAAACGGATGAAAGTTTGTTGAGATTTTTTTAACCGACTTTCAAAAAGGAGGAGGTTTTCAAATCGTCGGAATCTTTTTTTTTATGTACGTTCACCGATTACTCGAAGACGCCTGAACCGATTTGGAAATTATTTTTTGTTCCAAAGGGTATACTTCCTAGGTGGTATAAATTTTTTCAAAATCGGTCGAGCAGTTTTCTAAAAATCCACAATAAATAATTTTCTTAAATAAATTTCTTAATCGAATAAGTTATTAAAAAACTTTCTTGTTACAAATTACCTGCTTATTACGTCTACAGTAAAAATGGAAAAATAAAACATAAAAAAAACCGACTTGTAAAATGTAAAAAATAACTAAACGGGGGTGTTCATTTAGAATAGATACCTAATCAGATATTTTCGAAGTCGGTGCCAGACGACAATATTTTAAGATATGAATATCTAATAGAGGTAAATTATGTATTTTAAGTATCGAAATATATTACATTTGCTTTGCATCGGCTGGCACCGACTTCGAAAATATCTATTCAAAATTAAAACCCCCATTTAGTTATTTTTTAAATTTTAGTGCCTGGAAGCCGGTTTTTTTTAAGGTTTTTGTAGTTTTAGAGCGAGCGAAGCCGCGGGTTCTGCTAGTATCTTTTATTTTCCTATGGTCGGTACTAACAGCTAAACTGAGTCTCTTATTATTAAATACCAGCAGTAGGAAGTATTGACATAACAATGTCTATTCGAAACTTGGAATACCTAATATATAAGCAAGTGAAAACATTACGCAAGTCAAGGTGAACGTCAAAACCAAGCCGTCGAGTCTCGCCGCGCACTTCCTATATCGGACACAGCTGCTGCCTGCTACACAATCAGCGTCACCTGGGCCTACTGTTGGCTAGTCGACTAGAACCACTTCACAGTCACAGTTCAGATGACCAATAACCAAATTCTTAGGTTTTACAGATTAGTATACTCTTACATTACAGTTTTTGTATTTTTTCTCAGAAATGAGACATTTTTCCGCGGTAAAAAGTATCCTATATGTTGATCCGGATAACCAGCTATCACCGTACCAAATTTCATCAAAATCTCTCCAGTGGTTTTTCTGTGATGCGGTAACAGACAGACAGACAGACAGACAGACAGACAGACAGACAAAAATTCTAAAAACTATAGATCGGCCTCTGTATCTATAATAATATTTATTTCAATAAGATTTCCCAATAAATATTTAATGTACAGATTCGACTTAGTTACAATTTTATTATATGTATAGATTAGAACACATTGTCTTATGAGAGAACTTCGCAAATTGTTTTGTAGATGAACAATAACCATTGTGGTTTATTGAGTAAACTGTCAAGCATCTGGTAGGAAACAATCGAAAGTGAACGTGGCAAACAATATACGCCTCCTCCCGCGCAGCTCTCGTACCTCTCTCCTTCATTCTCCTCACAGGAGTAGATAACACGCTTATGAAAGTGCATTAAAAAAATCTTGTGACGGTTCCCGCGAGTTTACGCAAGTGTCGATACGCCGCGCTGCTACCTGCCGATATATGATACAGCACCTATTATATTCTCTCTGTGTAATGCATTCCATTAAATTATTCACAAGTAGGAAAACCCTGTGATTGCGCCCTTCATTAAAAGAAATCTATTATGTAAGGCTTCATAATACATATTTTTTAAATAATCCGGATCCGGATGCTAAAAAAATGTCAAAAACACGCCTTTTTAATACTCCAGAATAGCAGTGATCTTTAAGGATAAATTTTGTATGCTTTATGCAAATTCATTCCATGTTTCTAATTACATACATTGTTATTATATTACACTAGCATTGCTCGAAGCTCCGCTCGCGTTCAGATGACCAAAAACCAAATTCTTAGGTTTTACATATTAGTATACCATTACATTGCAGTTTTTGTATTTTTTCTCAAAAATGAGATATTTTGCTGCGGTAAAAAGTATCTTATATGTTGACCCTGATAACCAGCTATCATTATACCGAATTCTATTAAAATTGATCCAATAGTTTTCTCATGATGCGGTAACAGACAGACAGACACAATAAAATTCTAAAAACTATAGATTCGAACTCTGTATCGATAATAATGTCTATTTTAATTAGATTTTCCAAAAAATATTTAATGTACAGATTCGACTCAGTTACAATTTTATTATATGTATAGATGCCAACCAAACGTTAACTAAGGAAACATAAAATATAAAAAAAAATCTTTTTAGACCGGTTTACACAAATAAAAATTATAACTAGAATTTCGTTTCTTTTTTTTACATAAAGCATAAAATATAAGGAAACACTCTACTCGCAGCTACGTTTACACAGCAGCTATACTAGCAGTAAGGGGAAAGGCAGTACTCGTATTCGAGTAAGGTTACCTTTACATATTGCGAAATTGTTATTTACAATTTTATTAACATATCGCGTGAGTTTTGTAATTACTAATTTTAAAGTTGGCATTTAATAATAAATATTTTGTCTTTTTGTCGTTTAAAAATTCCACCATTACTGTAACAAAGTCATACAGTACATTATACTCTATAATTTATCATTACCACAGCAAAATATATACAATACAGAGTAAATTAAGACGATGCTGGTGCTACTCGGGCGCGAAAGGCGGGCGGCCTCGACCCGCGCCGCCCTGCCTAGTGTCTAGATTCGCGAAACTTGCCATCTGCACATTGATTATGCTTTAAATACTTATAATTCATTTAATATTACTAATATAATGTTTCTTGAACAACACTAAGGTTAAAATATAACAGTTAGACATTCGATTCAAAAGTTTTATTTCCAATAGATAATATTGATAAAAGGGACGTGCAGTGAATGGTGATAGGCGGTGACTTTTTGATAAACAACCTACATCGACTTCCCTCGCTTGTTTGTTCTAATTTAAATATTGAATAGATGCTCTTAGGTGTACCCATAAAGGTGTCAATCAAGTAAAAACAAATATACAATGTTCAAATAAATATTTTGGGAGTTAAATTTGTATATTTTTTAGATGTAGTAAGTATTAATCAATAAAATAGATAGAAATAGCCGTAGAAATGGCGATAGAATAAAGTAAACACTAAATAGTAAACTTTGCTAATTGATAGTTGCCAAACGGTCAGTAATATGAGTGGCTATGAAACGTGTATTGCAGTAAACGAAAAGCGATGTCCGTGAGCCGGCGTCGGCGTCCGACATTGACACATCACACACTCGCGACGCTGCATGCGCTTGCGCAACCGCGCTCGCTCGTGCGGGTTATTGGAACCTAGTGCTCTCTACGAGCATCTATCTAAATTCACAATTATATACATAAGATAGGCATAATACGACGCGCTTAAATAACCTTCAAAAGTAATGGATGCTGTTTGCATGTCAAACAGCAGACCGGCCGCCCGCGTCGTCCGCGTCGTCCGCGCCCGTGCGTCCGAAGCACCGGTGGGCGGTGGCGTACGTGACTTTATTTACAAATACTTAGGGATGTAATGTTATTATCCTGATCCAATTTTGATTTAAAGTATAAAGGGAGTTAAGAAGAGCCTTCATATCATTTTATTGAATGCAAGTTATTATTGGTGGTGGTACATACAAATTGTGGTGTCTGGTTTATGGTGGTGTGTGTTGTGTACTGTAGTGCAGTGGGAGTGACGGGTGTGTGTGTATGTGTGCAGGACGCGTCGAGCGACGACCAGGCCCGAGAGAAGCGAAAGCTCGAAGGCGTCACGCAGGCCAAGTTCGGTATCAAGAACGCCGTCCTCGGCTTCGTATTCGGAGTAAGTATACTAAGGTTCGAGACTAAGATCATGTTTCCCTTCTAGAATAACAAATAATAGCTCCGTTTTTTGTAGAAAATCAACTCGTTGATCGACTCAAAGACTAGACTGGTCGAGTCACTAGACCGTCAGAACATCGAGCTGAATAAGCAATATGGGATCGAAGCACCCAAAGGAGGAGGGTTGAGCTCGCTCAGCGGCATCGTGGGACAGGTGATTGGGCCTAAGCTACAGCTGCTGGGGCCCAAGATCCAGGCGGTGTCAGGACTGCTGGGTGGCGCGTCCGGCGGCTCGTCCGGCAGCGGCGGCTCAGGTGGGGGCTCCGGCCTGGGCTCCATCCTCTCGCTCGTGACGTCCTTGTCTGGCTCCTCGTCCGGGGGTGCCGCAGCGGGCGGCACCGTCGAGACCGTTGACTCCTCCGAGGAGGACGACTCTTGATCGCTTTCACTTCCTTGTGCCTCGCTCCGACGTTTTGCGCCGATTCCTTGTTCTTGCCGTTGCGTTCCTTGTAACAGATGCTTCACATCTAGTGAGGCGGCCGTTGTTTCGTTTCCCGCGTAAGATCGCTTGGAGCGCCGCAAGGCATCGGGGCGACGCACGTGTACAGACCCAGTGGCGCCCGCGCTTCTGAACCGCGCTCTCAGCGCATTGTATTTATATGTAAATAGATTTAGGTGAGTGTTGGTGAATTATATAATATATGTGTTTTATTTTTATTAATTTGTTTGTTTTGCTGCACAGTACCCTTTATTTGCACGCACCACTCTTCTTATCTTACTGTTTGTTGTTACAAGTGAAAATAAAAAAAATGCTGAGTCTCATTGTTGAATACAGTACACGAGTGTAGACAGGATCGACTGTAAAACACGCTGGGGCATGTTTAGAGTAGTATGTAGTGCATGCTTGTAGTTGAATTGATTCATTGTTGTATTTTGCGTATTCAAGTGTAGGTGAAAATCTTGGAAAATAAATAAAACTATCTTTTCAGATTATTGCGCGGCTTGGTGAAACCAAAAATCAAAATAAATCCGGAAAATAATCTGAAAAGATACTTTTTATTTAAAATGTTAAATATTCGCGTAAAACTAAGAAAGTATTATCTTGGAAAATAGTTGTTGTTCGGCCGTTGTCAGTTCTGGATAGAATTCTGCGCTGTATAGTTAACTAAATTCGTACAATGAATGGTTATAAAACAGCTATCATGACAATAAAGTCTAAAACTAGTCCTTTCTTCTAGTCTATTTCTAGTGAATCTTCTTTAATCAATAACAGAAGCTTGATTCAACCGAGTTTTACAACATTTTGTAACACCAGAGAATATAAGTAAACGCCATTTATACATTAGTGCCATAAAATCTTTCGATTTTACAAAATCAAACAAGAAAATAAATCTTATATACATCATCTATGTATCATATTCTCGTATTTTAAACTAAATATACATAATATCTTTTAGCCAGAGGCTATGTAAATAAAAAGCATAACTGAATGTTTTCCATTCTATCGCATAAAAGTTCTTCTTCAATACTAATACCAACCCGATTCTTACTTATATTATGAAGATATTTTTTTAATTATATTACAATTTGATTCAAATGCGTCTAACACTAATATTATGTGTGTAAATAAAATAATATTGTACATTGTAAATAAATATATTCTACGTGTTGCTTGATTTGAATGTAAAATTAAAATTTCCCCAATCAGTAAGTACCATTTCAGACGTTTTATACTAAATTAGTGTTCAAAAATAGTAATAGCTAAAAAACCTAACTATTAAGAAACATAAAGGAATATATTTCAGAATTCAGTTTTTGCTCAGGTTTGAAACACAATTGTGTAAAGATAAAAGTGATAGCATCAAACCTTCTTAATGATCACTGGCAGAAGACCTATATATAAAATAATATATATATATATAAAATAATATAAATAAATAAATAATAAAATAAAATAATAAAATAATATATATATATAAAAGACCTACCATCAAACCTAATCAATTATATAATTACCATTCTCAGACAGAAATAAAACACGCATATAGCGCCTTCATGCATGAGTAGTAGTTTGTTAGTTGCCGGTAGCTCTTCCGAAGTCCATGCACTGTACCGTGCCGTGTGGAGTATAAAACACTTTCAGTAATAATAGACTAAACAGAATGCAACAAGTATTGTTTACATAAGAATCGTAGTTTATTATCACCGTAGATTGATTAACACGTAAAATTTGCACGTAATTTTGCCATATAATAAATCTGAGATTATGGAGATTACCCTCAGTGTAGAATGTAGAGGTATTTTTGCCGGAAACCACAATAACTTCCGCTGAGAGCGTTCAAGACTGTCCATTGGCTATTATCTTATACCGACATGTACCTGAAGAATAAATTATTGAAATCCATCTAGTTGTTTAATTTTTATAAAGATAATTGTTTTAATTTCGAATAGAAATTTGTTTGACATATCAAATTACCAGTTTATAGACCTCAAAAAATAAATAATCCACTAAAATTATCGTTTACAGAAAACTTCTTCTTTCATTCATTCAATACGTCTAACAATCTTTAGAGCTGTTGGTATGGAAAAGTTTTCTTTATAATAGATAAATAAACACGGTCTCCAAATATGATTCACGAAGGCATATGTAAGTAAATTTTGAAAAAATATTATTTAATCAACACTCCACATCGACTCTACATTTACACAATATACATACATACATGCAATTATATCAGTAACAAAGTGTGCGCGACGGGATGCTAGGGCGCTATAGCGTGTTGTACCTGCTAGTTGTTGATTGTTCCGGTGTGGCGCAGAGTGGCGCTACGTGGAGGCTCCAGGCCACAGACCGCTCGAGGTCACCGGCCAGTACACTGTTGCGCCCGAGTTCGTCGGCTACACGGCCAGCCCGGGACACGCAGAGCGCGTCGAGCTGGTCGAATACCCGCGATCTGACGAGGGCGGCGCGCCAGACGACAGCCGCGCCCACAGACGACATCCCCGTGTTCGACCGCAACAAAGTCAGCCTGGACTTCCCGGGGAGCCTGTTTGGACCATCCGTGTCGCTCCTCATCCGTACCACTAAAATTCTCGGCGATGTAGTACAGGTAGTGTTCGCATCTCAAGTAGATTTTGGAAAAACAATTTGTTTACACTTAGATGCAATTGTTAGAAACACAAAACATCTCAACATCACCTACATACTCGTATATATATAAAAATTACCGAGTTTAAAATTTAAATTACCATATTATTATTCTTATAAGAAGTGTTACTACAACATTCGAAGTGTTTTGTGAATAATGTTGATTTTTCCAAAACTAAATAAATAAGTTACTAAAATTGTAGAATTTATCGTAAATTAATGAATCGGAAGTATTCAATTTCTGAAACAAGGTTTTATTTTAAATCGATATAAATCTTTCATTTTATCAAAAATCTATTTATATTATCGAATAGTACATAAAGGAGAATAAATATGAAATGTACGTATTGTATTGCATTACAGAACACAGCAGTACGATATCAGTCTTTCTTGAGATTGTTCCGACCTCTGTTCCGCGGGCAATTCGAAATCAAAGGCTTGGACCCTCCCACCACCACCACCACGCGCAGACCTACCACCACCCGGACGACCACCACCACCACCACCACCACGCCGGCGCCTGCCACCCAAGATAATGAGATAAATCGGAGAAGATAACAGATCATACTCATTTCTATTTAAAATAACTAGTAATCCAAATAAATTATTGAAGAGGCTGGTACATGGCTCTTCTCATGTTACTAATGCTTTAATACTCAATTTTATACAAATGTTCTAAGATAAGTGAAGCACTGTTTCTATAGAGAAACTGCTGGTTTTCATAAAGTTTTGTTCAACAGTATGAGTAAATAGCTGACTACCTGCAGTCGGTGGTGGCGGGGATGGAACGAAATTAAAACATACTTTTAAAACTTGTTTCTTAAAGGTCAAAATCATTACGTCTAATGTTGTAGCAATTAGGTCAATGGATATAATTTGAATAATTACAAGTAGTTTAGAGTGAGTGTGGCGAGGACTGACTGGATTAAGTCTTATAGAAACTCCATGAACGTTACGAACAGACACTTCATACTTATTACCTAAATTGTGTAATTTCAATGAACATTGTCCGTTTGAATCTTTGATTTCAGCCATATTGTTCCGTCCGACGTTAAAAAATATATTTTTGTCATATTATTTAATATATTACGTTTAGAAAATAGTTAAAATTGGAGGTAGTTTTGGCGGTATTTAAAATTTTAGTAGATACTAATTAGATAAATAAATAAATAAAAATATTTAACCATTCCGTATTTTTTTAATATCATACCTAAATATATATTTTTAATATTATATCTATTTAATCTGTTGCTGCTTAATAACTTGCAGTAGATTATATAAAAAAAGAAAAACTTGAAAGTAAAATTAATTTACAAACTCAAATTGTCTGATATTTCTAGATTTATGAAAACATAAAACTTAATTAATCGCTGAGTTAAAAATAATTAAAAAAAAATTGTACCAAAATACAATATATTATAGTACCTATAGGTACAGTACCTAAGTAGATTGAGTAAACTTTTATTATATTATTATTTTGCTAATTCAAGCTTTATCCTCGCAGGTAAATTAATATAATAATACTTATAACTTAGCGTTTATATTTCTGTAAATTAAAATAATAAATTAAATAACTATGTTTGATAAACATGTCCGAAAATACTTCCCAATTTATACCGGTGGTCGCGAGTTCGATTACAACCCTAGGCTTTCATTATTCTCCTTTGATGCTTGTAGAAAACAGATACTTGAGTCCCTGTCCAACACAGACAGACATAAAATGCGAAAGTGTGATTGATGGTTTGAGTAAAATTCAGAATTTATGTTATTTATTAGGATTAAGTATATTTTAGATTAAACGTTTGGTATTTCCTATTGATATACGTACCAAGCCAGCGGAACCACGTGAAAACACTTGTGAGTATATATTAGTAAGTTTTATTACTATCTACCTATATATTTTTATTTCTAATAAAATCGTTGAGATTTTGTGTCTCTATATTAAGATTTTTTTCAAAATTCTCTGTCTAATAAGCTTTTTTTATTAACCGACTTCCAAAAAGGAGGAGGTTATCAATTCATCGGGATCTTTTTTTTTTCTTTTTTTTTATGTATGTATCACCAATTACTCGAAGACGCCTGAACCGATTTGGAAAAAAATTATTTGTTTCATAGGGTATACTTCCCAGGTGGTCCCATATAAATTTTATCGAAATCGGTCGAGCGGTTTTTTAAAAAAACAAAATAAATATATTTTTCAAATAAATTGCTTAATCGAATATGTTATTAAAAAACTTTCTTCTTACAAATTACCTGCTTATTGCGTCTACACTAAAAATGAAAAAATAAAAACTTTTTAACAAGAAATAAAAACCGACTTCCAGGCACTAAAATGTAAAAAATAACTAAACTGAGGTTTTCATTTAGAATCCTCTAACCTAATCAAATACTTTCGAAGTTGGTGCCAGCCTACAATATTTTAAGATATGAATATTTTAATAGGTAAATATGTATTTTATGTATCGAAATATATTAGATTTGCTTTGCATCGGCTGGCACCGACTTCACATGTCTTTTGAAAACTTGATAGGTTTTCTCAGACATGCAGGTAAGGTAGCCATTTGTGAAGATTTTTTCAAGATTGTAATATAACAATCACTGACATGACATCTCTTCAATAAGTCCCGTCCCACTGTCCAACGTCCACCCGAATCGTGTGCAGCGGTCTGTTCTATTTTGTTTTTCTTCTATTTAGCCTTCTGCAGTATTTGCTATATGATTAATCTATATCTGTATAAATATTTAAAACGTGAAAGGTTGTGAGTATGGATGTTTGTTACTCTTACACTTCCTTTTTTATCCCGGAAAAATGTATGGTTCCCGTGGGATAGTTTGTTTATGTTTTATTTGTGGTATAATAAAATAATAACTTCGCTAAATCTATACATGGTTTAAAAAAACAATGACTTTAACGTATTGTTTACAGAATATACACCAAAACAATAGTTATTAAATTTCTTGTCTGTTTGTCTGTATGTTTGTTTATCTGTAGGTATGTCTGTTTGACTGTATGTCTGTGTGCATTTCACGCACCGATTCGAAAAGTACTGAACCGATTTAGAATTAGCTATTAATAATTTTCATATATGACAACTGTCTCAATAGAAATTAACGTAAAGTTAATTTTTTTAATTAAATTCAAATTTCTCAAATTTTCACTCAACATTAAAAGATACATAGGCAGGTATCTATATCTCTGGTATAAAAATTAATACATACATACATACATACATACATACATACATTATGACGAATAGGATCTCTCGCGTTTATATGTGACCAACAATTTCACTTGCAAAATCGTTGTACAAGTAAATTCACATAAAGGTATTTCAACATTTCATATTGCGCTATTCATATTATTTTATCAACCTCGTGCTTTTATACCACAGTCACAAAACATGACGCTCGCCAATTACAATTTAAATAGGTACTTATTATAAATCAAAGAACGGAGCTCGAGCTACGCCTTAGATCTAATCGGCTAATTAATAGAAATCTATTATTGTTTTTAACTCACTCAGACCTACTGCGAGGCAGATGGATGGACGGATGGACGTCAGGCCAAACTAAACTTTGTTTAGAATATGGAGCGTGGAGGTAAGGAGAACGGTCTTGTATCAGGGACCAGTTGAAAAAATGTGCTGCTGTAAGCAGTAAATAACAGTTCAACAATTCACCAGAGTGGCGTTCGCGTAGGAGAGATCGAGTATGAAATGAATTAAGCGGTTGTAGACGTAGTAAAGTGTGATGAATTAAATAGTGTAATATTTCTATTGACTACAGTAGCTCATGAAACCGCAGTGTGCAAAATTATTATTTCCTGTTCATTTCTCTGTCCTACTCTAATTATTATTAATTTACTTTTGACGCTTTCTTTAAAATTTACCCACTTGCTAAAGTAGCTCCAATCTAAACTATTTAGCATAAGCCTGCATTTTATCATGGAAAAACAGTTTTTTTTTTGACAAAACCTAGGCCCACCCAGCCATTTTTGACGTCTAGGCTCTGCCATTTTGTACAAAATATTTATAAATTATATAGGTACACAAACCTTTTTTCTATTATGGAAATTAATATTTTTTTAATAAGGCTTTACTTCGGCATCTTTATTCTGTCACCAATGATAAAATACATTTGTGTATCTGGTAATGCCTTTACATTTTAAAATCAATCAAATCAAGCCTGGGCGGCTGTGTCAAGTTTAACCCTCAGAATACAGAAACTCAGCGTACGTTATCCAAGTCGGACTGCCACTTAATCGAAAATAAATAATACACTTAGATTAAAAAAAATAATACGTTTATAAACTGCATGAGTACACTTAAAACACTAAGAACATTTAAAACTATAGTAATACTATTACAACAAAAGACTAGAAATGAACGTATACGAAAATTAACAAAAACTAATAACTACGTCAAATAATATGAGAAAAATAACTATGAAAAAGAGCAAAAAATATGAAAACAAACACGTTTAATGAGTACAGATCGTATTCATTAAACGTGATACACTAATCACTATCGAACTTTGCCGTATTTTGTGACTAGTAGTCACAAAATACGGCAAAGTTCGATAGTCACTAAGTAGGGTGGTCACTGACTACCCGCAAAAAAATACTGAAAAGTATTTACACTCACAGATAATAAAATCAAGTAATGGTTTAAAAAAATTTGCTAAATATAAATTCATTATATAACTCAATATTTTACATAAATCAAATAAAAATTCGTAAATGTATGTATGAATTGAAAATAACATATTTCTATTTTAAAATCTTAGTAATCTGACGACAATTTTTACACTTTTAATAATATGTATATTGTATAACTCTTAACGTATTACGTATTATATGATCTGTGTGTTATCAAATTATTAAGCGATAATTAATCTGTTATGTCCTGAAAGCGGTTTAAAAAACAAAAATTGACAGTTTTGTGTTTATCAAAATTTAAGATTATTTTGTTTAGGTTATTGTTTTTAGTGAAATTATCAAAATATTAATACAATAAAGCCTTATTTGTTATGAAAATATGATCACAATTTACATACAGTAGGTACCCTACACAAAGTCAGCTATATATTAGTCCATTTTTCAGTCAGTATTCCCAAAAACAATTTGGGGATGTTAAGATTTGTAATGTTCATTTTTTACCCCATCACTTAAGCGAAGCATGTAGATTAACTTCTGACGCAATTCCTTCATTGAATTTGCCAAATCAATCTAACAATAAGCCAAAACTGTTTTACTTTCGACCATATCTTGAAATAAGTCCTCTATTCATTCATGGTCAACCTCTCAAAATAAAAGTAGTTGAGTTTTATCCAACAGACAGAATGGCTTCTGGTTTTACATCTACAAATGAAGTGCCCCTGTTGACAAGCAAATCAACTCTTTCCGTTAGTAATAAACCAGTTTTTAATTACTAAGGACTCTTTTCATAAGGAGGAAATCTATAGTTCTAACCCATCCAATAATATACCTTTAAATATATCTTGTGAACAGTCTTCAGTTTCTACTTCTACACATGTAGTGGCCCACAAACCAATTCATAATAATGAACCAGTCTTAGATCCAACTGTAAAAATTATTCAATATTCCCAGTGATTTCTGATCCAATAAAACCATTTGTAGGGAATTACATGTCATTAGACTTCTATCATAATGAGAAATACTATACCCAACCAGTGGTTGAGCTACCAGCAGAGGCTTCCCAAAATACCAACATATCGAGTACCATGCCTTCGGATGTCAAGTCTCATTTTGTACAGGAACCGACCACACCAATTAAGATTAAAAGTTCAAGGCATACTCACTCACACACAGATATAATTCCAAGAGTTCACCTAAATAAAAATGAGAATACCCCTCTTAAACAAAAGTTATGTCAGGGTAATAAAATATTAAAAGCAAAGTTAAAATGTATGGCTCATAAATATAATAGATTAAAATCAAAATTGCAATGTAGTAAAATTCAAACTTTTATTAAAAAGTATCCTCTGTTAAGTAAATTTGGTAAATTATTGATTCGCAGTTGCAATTATCTGTTGTGAAAGTTAAAGCTCTCAGATACACCAATGATGAAAAAATTTTTGCACTCTTATTATACAAATTAAGTCCTAAATGTTACAGATTCTTTTAAAAATGCATTAGATTACCAAGCAACTCTACTATAAACTCTATATTAAAAGATATCCCTGTAAGACCTGGTATGAATGATTTTATGTTACAACACTTGGCACATGTTGCTAAATATAAAGACACTTTGGGGTTGCAATGTGTATTAATGTTTGATCAAATGGCTATTAGAATATAGAATTAATTTTTCAATTTCCAAACTGGGGTCATTGAAGGTTTTGAGGATTTAGGAGGTGGGCGCACCAATAATGTTGCTGATAAAGTTTTAGTTTTTATGTTGAGAGGAATTTTTTCACTCTGGATAGATACCTATACCTAGCTTTTTATTTTGTTAGGGATGGCATCAAACCCTTTTTACCATGCACACATGCACACACACACTTTTTATTTTTAAATTTCTTATTGCTTTTTGTATTCATTATGTTTTTTCTCTGACTCCTGTAGAGGTTAACTGGAGGAATAGTCCTCTTGCCTTGCTCCCGCTCAACACCCTAGGGAGCTGGGTGTAACTGAAAATTAGCGCTGCTTGAGATTTCGGTCTTAGCAACATTAGCTTAGTTATTACCCTTTGCCATAAGTTACTTTAAGCTTTACTGATTCTGTTAACTTTTTTTACTCTTTTTTATGGCATAAATACTTTTTTATTTATTATTTATTTATTTATTTTTCTTAAAAAAGATTCTTAAAGAAATCATTGAAGCAATTTATAATAATGCAGGTTTTTTTTTGAAATTAACTGTCTGCCAATGTTGCTGCAATAAACTCCGTAATATCAAATGCATGGGATTATCTGCTTGGCAGTGGCAATAATGGATCCAGTATTAATTATTGTCATTAATGGCAAAAATATATATCATATGTATGATGTCTGCTTAAAAGTTTTCGAAATAACTTTCAGAAAAAAGACATAATCATCAGGAATCAGCGAGTTCAATGGCAATTCATTGAGAAATTCTGAAATTGTATACTCTAGATGGTATACATGGACCTGCGACGGATACAAAATTAACAGATAAACATTTAAACCCAAGTCATGATAAAATGAAGGCAAGTAAAGATTATCATTACTTTTATTTTATAGTCTAGTCTATTTATTTTATAGTCTTAAGATTGTTTTTCTAAGGTTCTATCTATTTAAGTCTTTTCTAAGGTACTAGTTGTAGCCGTTAGTTGAAGTAACTATTGAATAGTAAAAATCCTTACTAATATAAATGTGATAATTAATATACTTAATATAATTAAAACTAAGGATTATTATCATGAGATTAACATGATTAATTTAGGTGAAATTGCATTAAATTGAAATTTTAACTTTCCAGGAGAAGTATGCCGCACAAGTCTTCAGCAGAGATGTGGCCAACAACGTTGTCACTGCAGATGGAAACTTATTAGGACATTTTTTCCATTCATGATTATTGTAATATACCTGTAATCGATAATGGCTTTTTCACTGCCAATATCATTTCTTTTATAAATGATTTATTTGATAGTTTGAGTAGTTCTGGTCATGTTAGAAGCAATTTGAGTAATGAACAAAAAAAACCATTTAGAGTTTTGGAATGAAGCTTTGAAAAACTTAGAATCGATGAAATTCGATGCTGCAGACTCTTTGGTGAGAATTGAAATCGATTCCAGGCGTAAAATTCTTGAGTATGGAGCATCTAAACCAGGAAGGATCTACTGGAAAATTTCTTTCGCCAAATTAGAGGACAAGGTGGCTGTAGTACACATCCAGAGTGTCATAAATTTGTTGGATTGTACAAAACGTTATTGATTAATGATATTTCAACTGGTAAATCTCTATTTATGCTAATTGCACCAATGTTAATGACAAAATGCTGGGTAAGCCTTTGGATAGGTGGAACTCTTCAAGGACTAATAGTAGATGCTTTGTGTTTGGGCTTATTATGTTTGATTTGATAAGCCCATTACGTTAGAATTGGATTTTAAGTTGTAATGTTAGTTAGTATAGATATGTGCTAGTTGTAAAATTTCACAGTTTTCATTAATTGTAACATACAATTTTCGTTCGAGACATTTCATCCTTATCATAGACTTTATCCATTAATTCGATAAAATAGTGACGGCGTATCTTTTTCCATTTTCAGTTGGTTCGACTCTGGTTCAGGCCCACCTTTTAAATAAAAATTTAATGCAGGTAATCTTATTTTTTTAAATAAAGTAATGCTTCCTTTGAGTGAAACTTAACATTTTCAGTGCTTAAGACACTTTTCTTTATGTCCGTGCATTTGTTCCACGATTTCATCGTTTTCTTCAATTCTTAGACGCAATGTTTGTTCGAGAGATTTTATCCTTCCCATAGAGCGATATCGATTAATTCGATAAAATAGTGACGGTGTCCTTTTTTGCATGTTTATTTGGTTCGATTTCCGGTTGAGGTAAGATTTAAAAATAAATAAATGTTTCTTTTGAGTAAATCTTACTAACTTCAATATTTAGGGTACTTTTCTTCCATGTCTCATCGATTTGTTCCACCCTGCGTAGTCAAATTACTAGCACAATCTTATGCATGAAGTTGATTGTACGAGTATATCTTGTTGTTCCTGGTCTATGGTTTGACGCGGAATATATGATTTTCTTTTGTGTATATAAATTTTTATTATTTAGTGACAATATAACGCTTAATACAGGTTAAAAGGTGTTTCATTGTTTAACAATTCATTTATTTTATTTAAGACTAGCGACTCACACTCACTTCGCTCAGATTCGTCCCTAGGTTAATTCCCCATACAAACTTTCATCCCCATTTTCACCCCCTTAAAGGATGGTTTCCGAAATAAAAAATATTCTACGTCCTGTCCAGGGTCTCAAACTATATTTTTTCCAAATTTAATCTAAATCGGTCCAATAGTTTATGATTTTATTTGTTATAAACATACAAAAATACAAATCTTTCCTCTTTATAATAGTAGTGTAGATTTAGGTACATCTTTCTGAAGTCGGTAAATAAAATATAAATATGTTGGGACATTAACACAGCACCATCTAGTTCCATGGTAAGCTACGAGGCTTGTGTTATGGATACTAGATAGTTGATACACTACACATATATAACTTTAAATACATACATATTATAAATGTAGTGGTAAGTAAAACAATTGTTATTATAATTAAATTTATTATTATTATTCACAAAATTGCTTTCTTTTCTTAATTTTAAACTTAACTTAATATTGCACAATATAAGACTAGGATTTTTAAATTATTACCTACTAAAATTATCGTTTTTTATTCTACTTAGGATGCTTTAAAATGTATGTATAAATACAGTACCTATGTATGTAGGTTTGTATGAAAAAACGAAATTCGTGATTTTGATAGCTTATGATTTGTGTGACTTCTAATATTGTGATTATTTTACTTCAAATTAAATAGGGTCGAAGAAAAAGCTTAGTATATATTTTTTTAAATCGGATCTTAATAGTCGATCGAAAGTCGAATGTGACGAAATACGAAAGACGAAGAAAGAGTAGAATAGAGAATAAGCGTGTGTGTGATTTAAATAAAGGTGATTTTTTTTTTATAATCTTTATTGCTTTTGATTTAAGCCTATATCAATATTTTAAGTAATTCTGATCATAAATTATAATTTTTTGGGTTGCATTATAACGTGTTTTCCCGTGGGAATGAGATAATCTCCCGATAACCTGGCCATGTCACTCTCCAGCCCTGAAACTATCTTCACACAAAAAATCACTCCAATCCGTCGTTCCGTTTCGACGTGAAAGAAAGACGAACAAACACACTTTCACGTTTATAATATTAGTATGGACTACTGCCTCGGTGGTGTAGTGGCTAGCATGTACGGCTGCACACCCGGAGATCCTGGGTTCGAGTCCCGGGTCGGGCCAAGTTTAGTTATTGAGTCTTCCTGTATAGTAAGTCTCAGTAACAGCCCGGAGTTGGGAAGTTGGCGGTGTTTCATCCCCGTGCCTCGGAGAGCACGTAAAGCCGTCGGTCCTGCGCCTTAACTCTCACTGGTCGTATCGAGTGGTCGTCCCAACGGAGTATGAGAGTGATAGGAATAGAGAGTTCACTTGTGTCTGCGCGTACACTTGCGCACTATAATATCTCCTGCGCAGTTGGCTAATCTCATTGAGATTGGTCGCCGTGGCCGGAATCGGCTAGGAGAACATCATCATCATCATTATCATTAGTATGTCAGGACCATTTTACGACCATTGGTAATATAGAGTTGTTAGAAGTAATTTTTTGGCTGATAGGAACCGCTATACAATACTGAAATAACTAACTCAAATTATGAAAAGTAAAAATAGAGGTGGTATTCCATATCTAAAATAATTGACATTTCTAACGCATTTTTTTAAAAGTTTGAAGTTATGCAAAGACGTTTTAAGTAAAATCTCATATTTTAAGACTTATACCGAAATATACAACATGCTTACTTTCAGATCTTTTTAAGGTCTTACTGCTGAGGTGCTGCGTCACCCTTTAATGCAGAAAATATTAAACCCTATTCCAAGATGCTGGTGAAGTGAGAGGTTCTCTCAGACATGCAGGTTTCCTCACGACATTTTCCTTCACCGTAAGACAATTGGTGATCATGTTGGAAATGATTTGCACATGAGAAAATCAGAAGTACTAGGCCCGGGGCTTGAATCCAGGACCTCTCGATCTTTAGCCCTACAGCTATTAGAATAACGCGACTCACTTCGCAGGCTTTTTGTTTTAAGACTGACAGATTTCATCATAATTCCTTATTCCACGGAATGCTTTTTCCAGAAATCCGCACGCCATATTGTCCAATAAACATTTGCTACATCTCTCTACATCTTTATATTCATCACATACGAGTACAAATAAAAAAGAACGAAAATTATAAAAAAAAAGTGTGTGTGTATTTATGTACGCACGTAACAAGTTACACTTCTTTGTTTTTTTAGAGCATTTAAATAAACTTATTTTTTTTAATTCTTAAACTTTTTTTAATTATTTATTTTTTGTATTTCAAATTCGATCTAATCAAATTTTGGATATCAAATGAAAGGGTTTGCTGAGAAGCAATTTGTAACGTCCGCCATATTGGATTAAAAATGGCCCAATTTTAGCTCAATCTGACACTGGGAAGTGGGTCTTTAACTTGAAAGATTTGCTTACAGAGAATACAGACAGATATCGGTATTAACCGTAGCCAATAACGACTAACTTCATACTGTAGTATAAATTTGTCGCATCGTAAAAAATCACTCTCATCATACATTTTTCATAACTCGCCAAAAGAAGTATAACTTCAAAAAATACTTTCTAGATGCCTAAATTCTTATCTATTATTGGCTATAAATATTAATTTTCATAATGTTCTTGATAGTAGCGTCGCTGGTAGTCGCTGGTGCTGGGCAGCGTGGTGGTGGGCGCGAGGGGTCCGGGGGGTTCGGAGGGTACGGCGGGCACGGGGGGTGCGGGCGCCAGGTACGGGGGGTAGTACAGCTGGGAGATGACATCATAAGTAGGCGGTCGAGCCATGCTGAACAGTGCCTCGGGGTCGCAGACGAATTTGTAGACGTAGCGTTCACCTGGAAAAGATAAAAAATGTGCAGTTGTAAATAAATAGTATTGATTATTCATATTCTCTGTTTATCTATGCATTTGGAAAAACGGTAAGGAATACTTAGCAGATATATCTAAATGCGTGGGAGTAGTTTCGTTTGATACTCACGTAAAATAAGTACCTAATTACCTACGTAATTATTGTATTGCAATATTGTGAACAAATATTATTTTTGATAGAGCAACTGTCTAGTTTCTCTTGGGCTCTTCTCAGCAGAACTGCCTTCCGAGCTGGTAGTAGATTACGGACTTACATACTGTCATTCAGATTGATTGCAATAACGTTATACTAGGTATCTAGGTACTGGGTATAGGTTTTGTACACAATTTCGTAGGTTTTAATTTTTTTGCGCGGAACCCTGATTCTTTTCCAAAAATATATATCCTAAGTCATTCCTTATAACATCAGCTATGTGCCAGTAAAAGTCCCGTCAAAATCGGTCCATCAGTTTCGCAAATTAGCCGGACAGATAGACAAAAATTAAAAATAAAAATTCTCATTAGTACCCTATCTTACCTTTATATGCATTTAATAAAAAGTTGTTATTTCGACATTACAAACAGACATGTCGATTTAATTTATCTGTATAGAATTATTATTTAATTATAACAATACCTGCAACTTTCTGCATGATGCCCTTCTCGTAGTAATATCTTAATGAGCGCGACAGCTTGTCGTAGTTCATCGCTGGGCGGTTCTTCTGCGCGCCCCAGCGCCTCGCCACCTGCGGGGCGTTGGTGGTTGTCAAAATTGGTTCACTATTAGCAATGATGATTAGACCAATAGGGAATATGTATGATTTTTTATCACGATACCAAATTTCATCAAAATCCCTCCAGTGGTTTTTCTGTGATGCGGTAACAGACAGACAGACAGACAAAAATTCTAAGAACTATAGATTCGGCCTCTGTATCGATAACAATGTCTATTTCAGTAAGATTTTCCAAAACATATTTAATGTACAGATTCGGCTTAGTTACAATTTTATTATATGTATAGAAGAGCAAGTTGAGTTTCTCTTGTGCTCTTCTCAGCAGGATTGTCTTCCAAACCGGTGATTCCTCACGGACAGACTACACTGACATTTAATTTAGATTTAAAATTGACGATTTAAAAGTATAATACTTTCTTAGATTTACGCGAATGTTTGACATTATTAAATAAAACTATCTTTTCGAATTTTTCGCGGATTTATTTTGATTTTTGGTTCCCGACGTTTCGAATGCTTTACAGCATCCATGGTCACGGGAGAGACTGAGGTGTTACATGTCTTGAAGGTATAGTTGTTACAGACAGCCTACGCACAATTAACAAAATGAAAATTGCACCAATTACATTACACACAAAAAAATTAAAAGAAACTCGCGATAAATTCTGAAACAATAGTTTTATTTAAATGTCCAATATTAGCGTAAATCTAAGGAAATATTAGAATACCTCCTCAGGTTCGTGCAGCTTAAACTCCAGCCCGCGGCCGGTCCAGGCGACGCAGCGCGCGCCCTCCGCCAGCAGCGACACCAGGAACTGCCACAGCTGCAGCGCGCCGCGGCGACCTCCGCTCGTCCCTGAAGATTATGGTGATAGGATCAGGTTATCGTGGTACACCATGACTTAATCTAATCTCGCGGTCCGAGAGAGTTTATGGTGGTATGTCATTGGCAAATGTCTGATCTTTTGGTCAAATCTATCTATAGATACATATAATAAAATTCTAACTGAAACAATTCTGTACATTAAATATTTTTTGGAAAAACATTTGAAATAGTCTTTATTATCTATCCCATCAAAAACATAAGTGTGAAAATGGGAGCCAAGTTCAATATTAAGAATATGCGTGGTTGTCAATTTCACCAACAAAAGAATTGAGATCTAAATGGGTGCCAAGTTATGTAAATGGGTGCCAAAATTAGATGTCAAATCTTATAAAGTTTTATTACAAAACTGTTCAAGAAAACAGATCAAAGTAAAACTATAAAATGCAATGCGAATAATTTTTGATGATATTTTTAATTTCATTTACCTATAAATAAACATAAACATAAAAGTATTTTATCCTATTTATCGAGTGATATCGATTTAGAAACAACACCTTATAAGAATAAAAGCAATAATTTAGAATCACAAGAAAAGTTCGCAAAAATTGACTCTCCGTCTAAACTGTCGGTCTTGCGCCTTAACCTTCTCATCCCAACACATGAGAGTGACAGGAATAGAGAGTGCACGAAGTATCTCCGCTACAATATCTCCTGCAGCTGGCTAGTGTCAGTGAGATTGGCCGCCGTTGCCGAAATCACTCAGGAAGACATCATAATCATGATACTATAATAATTGGCCGTAGTTATGCAAAGCAGATCCACAAAAACTTACCTTTGAGAAAATAGGAGTTTTAGTAAAATTTGTATATAAAAATTACAAGACCGTCTGTATGTTTCAAAAGCATTTTATTTTATGCAAATACTAAAGTTGATATGTAGGTGCCATTTGTGACAGTAACTCAAAAACGGTTTTCGTGGGCTGGATCCATTTTGCATAAAGAGAAAAGATTTGTATGTTTGTAGCGAATAAACTCAAAAACTACTGGACCGATTTAGATGAAATTTGGTTAGAAGATAGTTTGAGACATAGGTATTTGTTATTCCGGAAATCATCCCTTAAGGGGGTGAAAATGTGGATGATAGTTTATGAATGTTATTGATAATTATTTTATATTTATTATTTATCCGTATGCACCGGCGTGTGTGGTGGACACGTGTGGATGCGGCGAAGCGGTGTCCGCGCGGGACGCGGCGCCGTGCGAGCTGCTCACTGCAACACGGAGATAGAAGAGTTATGTAAGTTAAATATCTCATATCTCATTTAAAAATATTAAATATGGAAACTTAGACTAAATAATTATATAGACGGAGTCCGTCAAAGTCAAAAATAGTAGCGCGATTTGCAGTTTTTGGTACTATTCTCGATTTTGCCATACATATCGTTTACTTTGTTTAAAGAATGAGAAGAAAATATGAATAATAATAAAAATAATACTATATTCTTGTATTTTTTTAAACATAACTTAAACTCTCTTCCTTGCCTTTTAAAACAGTGATAGTATAATATTGTCTAATTTAACAATTTTTTATCTATATTTTATTGTCGACACATTTGGCTCAGTTGGTAGTGACTCTACTTGCTGTGTCAGTGGTCGCGGGATCGAGTCCCACTGGCGCATTCATTTGTGTGATGACCACGAATGTTTGTACTCCAGTCATGGATGTTTATATTTATAATATGTATGTATTTAATGTTATATATGATCAACTATCTGCTATCCATAACACAAGCCTCGTAGCTTACCATGGAACTGGATGGTGCTGTATGTTAATATCCCAACATATTATTTATTATTATTATTATTTATATTATACTAAAGTCCTTTAACTATTTTTATTTAGTTATTGTTTTGGCTTCGTGTTTAGTTCATTAATTTTCGTTCAATAATATAGACAGAGTGTTAGACACTATTTCTAGGTATATTATTCCTTTTTTTTTTAACGTTGGGAAATGCATTTACGCACGAGGTGTGGGACTCACCGGCAAAGCCAGTACTACCCACTAAAACCCAACGAAGCCTTCCCCCGTCTTAATGGGGCGTCGCAGGATCGCTTATGCATTCAACTACGACGCCCCAACGGCAGGTCTGCCGAAGCAGACCACAACAACCATGGGGTTGCTCCAAGGTCCACTCTGCTATCAGAGAAGTACCAGGAGCAACCCGCATGGTACACCGCCCTCCGAAGAGGGCCACTTCCCACCGCCCACCGAAGTGGGCCACCTCCCTGTGCATTTCTTGGCTTCGCGCCCGGCTGTATTGTCGGGCACTACTGAGCCCGCCCACCACGACAAGGTGAACGCACGTTGGGGGGGAGGTATGTTATTCCTTAGTCTAACTTAGGAAAATATAATATTGTCTTAGATTTACGCGAATTTTTGATATCCATACTAATATTATAAATATGAAAGTGTGTTGTAATTTGTTTGTTTGTCTGTCTGTCCTTTTTTCACATCGAAACGGAATGACGTATTGGCCTGATTTTTTGTGTGGACATAGTTGGAGGACTGGAAAGTGACATAGGCTACTTTTTACCGCAGAAGATTACCTATCTAATTTCCACGGGAAAAAATATTTATGATCAGAATTACTTGAAACTTGGTATAAATGCTCTTCAATACAATTAATTAAATACGTGTTTTAGGATTTTTCGAAATTCATCCCATAAGAAGGTAAAATAGTGCATGAAAGTTTGTATCAAATTTACCTACCATTTTAGAGTTTTTTTGTAGTTTTAGCGCGAGCGAAGCCGCTGGTCCTGCTAGTAATATATATATAATACAATACAATACATACCAAGTCTGTCCCCCCACGGCTCAGCGGTGCTAGTGACAGCCTCGTCCCGACACTCGCCCTCCTCTTCCGAGCACTTGCCGTAGTTGCTGCACCTGTGAATGTCAAAGTTGCACAAAATATGTCGCCATTTTAATTTGTTTTAAAATAGTACATAAAGAAATTTGTAAGTATGGATATAATACCTATGTAAATATTGTTCTCTATAGTCCGGTCTGGCTTCTTCCCCTTCGCCTTTACATCTGTAAAAGTTAATTTATCTATATATAAAATATATGAAATAAGGACTGACTTATAACGCATACTATATTTCACGTTTAGGAATCTACTAAAAAGATATTATTTAGAATGTAAGCACTAAGAGAAGGAAATAAGAAAAATCATAACATGAAGCTGATTTAAGTCTTAGGTTTCAGTCAATAATTATTAGTAAATAAGAATGAGATAAATCCTATAAAACCTCACTTATGTAAAAACATAGTCTACATAGCGCACTACGCATGGCACAGTATTGCAGTAATTACTAAAAACAAGGTACTTGATACATCTTATTGACGTGCCGCTTTTTTAATACGTAATTTGTAATGATAATGCGTCGAAGGACGGTGATTATAGTGCGCATAGTTACAAAAAAACGAAAAATTGACATAAATCTCTTTTTCGCGCAGTATTAAATTTTCTATCTGCTGCTATTTTAAGTTCAATCGAATACAAAATAATTCAAATACAAGTGGTATACTATCTATGCACGATGTGGGATGGCTGTAGTAATAAAATAATATAATCAATAATTTTGACAAATGCTAGATTGTTATGATACTTACTGTCTTTGATGAGTGTCGATTTGAGTTTGCGCGTGGTTGTGTCTGTGCGAATAGACCGGCGCGTGTGACTGCGCGTGCGCATGCAAATGTGTGTGATCGTAGCTTTCTCGTCGAGGGGCATGAGCTTCCCTGAAAGTGGTTATTTTTTTCAAATAAACGTACTCAAATAAAATATTACCAGACCTTCGCTTCGCTTAAGTCCTCAATACAACTCGAGCTTGACCTTCATCGATACAGTAAAATGTGAAATTTATCTAAAGGACTTGTTTACGTTGCCCTTCAGTCCATAAACTATCTTCTTTAAAAAAAATCGCGTGAGTTCATTTCTATGAAAAGAACCAACCAAAAAAACTAACAAACAATTTCGCAAATATAATTTTGGGATCGATATTAAAGTGTGAGTAAAAATTACTTCAAAAGATTTCTTATATGATGTATGAAGGAAAAATAAACAAAATACATTCTAATCTAACTGTCATAGACAGATTTCAAGGCTCCTTTCACTTAATTTAATTGTATACATTTACTCCACCTTTACAGGTCTTATTGTGAAGTCCCTCAATAGGATATGAAATACAAAAAAAAACAATAAAAAAACGTATAATATAAGGATTGCTTATATATGCGAGTTTAGTTATCATTATATTACATGATAATATTCACCTGTGCTGGTAGGGCAGGCCCCAGGGCAGGAATGGCGGCTGCGTCATCTCATCACCACCTCATCACCTTCACAGCTCACATACTCTGAAAATAATTAAATAATTTAAATTATTTATTGTAATAAATCATTTTAAATACACTTGACGAGAGCACTGCCGTGCGCCCATTCATAAGTCATCTTAATAAGGCAATGTTATTATTTGCAACTTATTTATATTTTCTGAAGTCCAGAACAGTTTTAGCTGAACAAAAAAAAAAGAAGATAAATTAAAGAAAATTAATTATTTTATTTTCATATAACGCAAGCGGAGTTGCGAGTGAAAGTGAATTTATGAATAAAATACACTTTAAAACGTTACAAGACGAACTTAGTGATGTATAGATCTTATCTAACACTAAGTAGTAGACTCATGACGTTTAGTAAAAAATTGTAATCATTTAATTAGACCAGAGTCGGTAATTTTTGAAACCAAAAAAAATAATAGTACGATGCAACCCATTAGAAAAGGAGGGGAATATTATAAAAATGAAAGGAAAAATAATTTACGGGCGATCTGAGGTCGGGAAGGGGGTAGGGGGGAGCTTTTAAGAGTAAAAAACGGTTTTACTCGATTTCCGGCAAAACTAAAAGTCCTATCGAAAAAAATGAAATGGTAAAGTTGTAGGTAATAAAAAGATCTAAAACTTTTGTATTTACACTTTTTTCACATAACCTCAAAATTTCTGTGAAAAATTCAAAAAACCAAGTTTTTGGTTTTTTATTTTTATCTTTTACAAAAATGTTTTTGTTTTAACGAAATTTGGTGAAAACTTACCTTTTTATGTCCCAAATACGCTGTAATTTATTTGATTAAAAATATTTATTTTCTCACCTTATTTTGAATTAATATCGAAAAAACACCCTAATTTTCAAAATATTTAAAAAGACTAATAAATAAATTCAGAGGGTGCGAGACCTGGGATTTGAACCTGCTTCATTCGTTTTCCCAAGTGAGCGCGTTACCACTGGGCTACCAATGCCTCAAATGTAAAAAATCAAATCCTTATTCAAATAGACTTATATAAGCACTTTAGCTATTATCGATATCGTTGTAGAAAATAATCTTGTCTGAACTCTGAAGGGGCAGAACCGCGCCTTGAGATTCGATTGCTATGCGCTATTTCCGGCGCCGGATGCTGCGACGCCGAGATGTAATCTCGTTACTGAGGTTGGGTTTTAGTTCTTTTGAATGTTTGTTTTTGGACTATCTGTAACAGAGCTTAAGACAACTAAGTTGGTAATGGACGCTTCTCTAGAAACTTTACAGTACGAGGAGTATATTTTTTATTTCCATTTTACTTTTTCTGCTTTTTCATTAGACAAGACTTGCCACGGTCATGCCTTTGCTTTTTTTTGTATAAACAATTTTTTTTTTAACACCACACATGTTAAAATATAACTTACCCTCGATTCGTCATAGTCTATCTGTGTACTAAACATCCAAATGGGTTATAGTGTGAATAAGTAAAAAAACAAGTAAGTATGTATTTAACCCTTTTTTAACGCTGCACTGCTGGGCGTGGGCCTCCCTTCAATGCGAGGGGGATCAGGCCGTAGTTCACCACGCTGGCCAAGTGCGGGTTGGCGGACTTCACATGTCTTTCGATAACTTGCTAAGTTCTCTCAGACATGCAGGTTTCCTCACGATGTTTTCCTTCACCGTAAGACAAGTGATTATGATGTTAGAAAAGATTTGTATTAAATATCAGAAGTGCGTGACCCGGGATTCGAACCTGCTTCACTCGGTTTCTAAAAGCGAGCACGTACCGTGGGCCTACCGCTGCTTTGAACAGTAGTGTGATTAAATTACTAATCGAGCGTGTAGATTTTAATATATATATATATATATATATATATATATATATATATATATATATATTAGTGGTATAGACAAGTTATCAAAATAAATATTAGAATATATCGAACTACCGACCTTCGCTGTGGTCACGGCCCCAATACATTGTATGAAAATCTAAGCAATAATCTTGATTACCTCACCTAAAAACACTAATGCGAGACAAGTGCGACGCGCACGCGGGGTTCTGTAGGATAATATTATAAAAAAATAAGGTTAAAAAATTGTTAGACACAAAATATCTATCTATATAAATAAAAATGAATGTTGCTAAGCGCAAAACTCGAGAACGGTTCGAACAATTCAGATAATTTTTTTTTCATAAGTTCTTTTAGGTACACGAACAGTTTTAATAAAGAGAAAAAATATAAAAGAAGTTAAATAAAATAAAGTCGTGTTATAACAATACACCATTTATAACTCAAGAACGGCTGGACCAATTTTCATGATATTTGGCTGGATTTCTCTTAATATGGAATAGGATAATAAATATTAAAGCATCAGAAAAATTTACGAAAAAATATATATGGCTAACGCTGGCTAATAACTGGTATTTATATCTATTTAAAACGTACCTAGCGACGAAGCCGAGCGAAGCAAGGGTGAGCCGCTGCTCGCTAGTATGAAAAAAAACTCACTGACTAATAATTATAAGTAAAATAAAATAAAAATTAAAAATCTTTTATTATCAAGCAACATAGGCTCATAGTTGGTTAGTACAATATAATTACTTAAGAACTATGTTAGTAAAACAAATTATACTTTCTTAGATTTACGCGTATATTTGACATTTTAATTCGTCCCTAGACAAAATATGTAACCTATAGCCTTCCTCAATAAACGGGCTATTTAATGCAAAAAGAATTTTTCAAATCGGATTAGTAGTTCCTGAGATTAGCGCGTTCAAACAAACTGCTTTATAATATGTATAAGTATACGTGAGAATTTTGTTATTGACAGAAGACGATGCGGCTTGTTAACAATATATAATACTCACTTTTTTAAAACTTAGTTTTACGCAAATTTTTTACAAGTTTTTATTGAACTTGCAATGTTTTAATGTAATTTTATTAAACTCAATTTTAAAGCAGATATCTTCAACCGATTTAGCTGAAATTTTGTAGACGTTTAGTTTGGATGACAATGCATGGCTAGCTGTGTGACGTTATTCTAAATCCAACATGGCGGAGCACCCAAGATGGCGGCTAGTTATTTTAAATGCACTCCTACAATAAGGGTATCATAAGAAAGGGTTTGCTGAGAAGAATATGAATAAAATAAAAACTAAAAAATAACAAAGAAATTAATATTAAAAAAATATTTTTAAAAGCAAGCTTTTATTTAAATGCTCTAAAAAGAAAAAAACAAACTTTAAATTAAATCAAACCCAACAATTTATTACATTACACAATTTAAATGACATAAAAGCTTGTCGCGAGATTTACCTGTGTAGATAAACAGGAATATAACATTTATAAAAACTTTTTAACAAAAAAATAAAAACCGACTTCAAACAAAAGCACTAAAAAGTAAAAAATAACTGATTGGTAGTTTTCATTTACTATACATACCTAATCAAATATTTTCGAAATCGGCGTGCTTTGCTTTGTATGGGCTGGCACCGATTTCGAAAATATTTGATTAAGTATGTATTTAATAGGTAAGCTTTAATTACTTAGCCAAAGCACACCGACTTCGAAAATATTTGATTAGGTATGTATAGTAAATGAAAACTACCAATCAGTTATTTTTTACTTTTTAGTGCTTTTGTTTGAAGTCGGTTTTTATTTTTTTGTTAAAAAGTTTTTATTTTTCCCTTTTTAGTGTAGACAGTAGTAGCATAGTAGGGATTCTAACGTGTTAGGCTTGTCAAATCAAACAAAATAAGCCCAAACTCAAAGTATCTACTATTAGCCGTTTAAGAGTTCCACCTATCCACCTTCTGGCCTTGCCATCATATCAGGTCAACAACACCGAACCGCTGTACTATCAACGGAAATAGAAATACTTGCAAAGTTTCAAGTCAATATGACAATTAAAAGTAGGTTAAATTCATCCTTAGTTGTTTTTCCACCCTTAGGGGTGGTATTTTTTTTTGAAATTTAAATGGGACCAATCTGGAAGTATACCCTTTCAAACAAAACAAAAATTGTCCAAATCGGTTAATAAATGACGGAGTTCTGAGGTAACAAACATAAAAAAAAAAACATACAGTCGAATTGAGAACCTCCTCCTTTTTGAAGTCGGTTGAAAAGACAAGCTTTATAACGATATAATACGAAGATTTCTTTATAATCATTTATCGATGTTATCAATTTTTTATCAGTCATCACGTGCCTACTGACCCTTACACAGGTTTATCGATGCTACAGTTACAATGTTAAAATCGACTTCTAAGGATTTGTTTACATACTTATAAAGAAATAATAAAAATATTATACAATATATTTTTTTCATTGCTCATAAGAAAATTCATGGCAATAACATATTTTTGTGAAATTTACAATAGCTTACTAACAAAGATAATATATATATATTTCAAAGGAAGGGGTTTTGACTGGTCATTAGACTTGCAGTACAGAACCCTAAAAATGAAGCATTAAGTAAATGATTAAGTAAAACTCTTTGCGGGGGGTCCCCGGGGGTGCCGCGGGGGGCCGGGGGTGACTGACACGTCATTATCAGTACATCAAAGGGAATTAGCTTCCGGGAAGGCTTTGTGCGTCGTCACCAGTGAGTTTGATTTCTCAATCTAGCCACTATCTTCGGCGTTGCTCGTCTTATACTTCTTTTTCAACCGACTTCCTCAAAAAGGAGGAGGTTCTCAATTCGGCTGTACGTATTTATTTATCTTTGTTACCTCAGAACTCCTTCATTAACCGATTTAGACCATTTTTGTTTTGATTGCAAGTGTATACTTCGAGATTGGTCCTATTTAAATTTCAAAAAAAAATACCACCCCTAAGGGTGGAAAAATCGCTAATGATGAATTTACTTGTAATTGTCATATTGACTTGACTTGTTGTTAGTATTTGAAGCGCGAAATTTTTGTGAATTTGCTAGCAATATCCGGCGGAGGATAAGCTTCGAGGGGCGACTGTCTGCGATGTACTCTAGATGTAGACGTGGCACAGTATGGAGTAATGATGTTTTTGTATATTTATGATATCCATTGATGTTCTCCCGACCGATTTTGGCTACGGCGGCCAATCTCATTGAGACTAGCCAACTGCGCAGGAGATATTATAGTGCACAAATGTACGCGCAGACACAACGTGCACTCTCTATTCCTGTCACTCTCATATTCCGGTGGGACGACTACTCCGCACGACCGGTGAGAGTTAAGGCGCAGGACCGACGACTTTACGTGCTCTACGAGGCACGGGGGTGAAACACCGCCAACTTCCCAACTCCGGGCTGTTACTGAGACTTACTATACAGAAAGACTCAATAACTAAACTTGGCCCGACTCGGTACTCGAACCCAGGACCTCCGGGTGTGCAACCGTACATGCTAGCCACTACACCACCGAGGCAGTTATGATATAATTACTGCATCATGAAAAACAAAAACAAATCTATCCCACGGGAACCGTACTCTAGACTATAGGTAATCTATCTCTGTGCTTTTCATCCAGATCCGTTTAGCCGTTTTGGCGTGATTGAGTAACAAACATCCATCTAATCTTTCACATTTTATATAAGTAAGATTATAAGCAAACATAAAAACTATTTATTTCAAACGAGTAATATACGATTTGTAAGTAAGTTTTTGTGTTAAAAAGCTTCTATTGCTAAATTAAAAAAAGAGTGTGTGTACTTATGGCATAACAGGACAAAAATAGCTAAAGATTTCAATCAGCCAAGTCAAATCTTGAACTTCAATTTATCCTAAATTATCTACTCTGTGTAAATAATTCGACTGTTCAAATTTAAGTTCTATTTATAAATAGCAAACACTTTTGTAATAGAAATTGATTGAAAGAAGAAATTTTGTTTTAAATTTATTTTGGAATGTTGTATGTTCTTATGAAAAAAAATCAGCATTATCTACAGCACTTGGCACCCATTTAGATTTCAATTCTTTTGTCGGTGAAGTTGGCAACCACGCATATTCTTAATTGAACTGAATTGAACTTGGCTCCCATTTTCACATTTATGTTTTTGATGGGATACTACGTACATTGTATATGTTTTATAATACCTGCGTGTGCGTATGTCTCCGAATTTATATGAAAAATTTGATAACGTCAAAACATAATTTATTTCAAAATATATCAGAAATTATATTAAAGCTTTGAATATACTATAAAAAGCTTTTAAAGAAAACAGTAGCTTTGGAATATGCATATTACAAGACGTAAAAGAACTCTCCAATATTAAGGCAATATGAACGCCTTACCTCAAGGAATTGTTGCAACAAAGTGGTGAAAAAAAATTACTGGCATCAGATAATTTTAATACCTAAATCTAAATTAGATGTGCTGGTCATCGCACCTTGGGTCCTTTCCGCGATAAACAATAACATTTCCAAGGAGTCGTAAAACTTGTGCCAAATGGGCAGGGAGATGATGTGTCCCCCCCCAACGTGCGTTCACCTTGTCGTGGTGGGGGGGCTCAGTAGTGCTCGGCAATCCAACCGGGCGCGAAGCCAAGAAACGCACAGGGAGGTGGCCCACTTCGGTGGGCGGTGGGAGGTGGCCCTCTTCGGTGGGCGGTGTACCATGCGGGTTGCTCCTGGTACTTCTCTGATAGCAGAGTGGACCTTGGAGCAACCCCATGGTTGTGGTGGTCTGCTTCGGCAGACCTGCCGTCGGGGCGTCGTAGTTGAATGCGTAAGCGATCCTGCGACGCTCCATTAAGACGTGGGAAGGTTTTGTTGGGTTTTAGTGGGTAGTACTGGCTTTATTACGCCGGTGAGTCCCACACCTCGTGCGTAAATGCATTTCCCAACGTTAAAAAAAAAGAAAAAAAAGGGAGATGATGTGTGCGTATGTCTCCGACTGCATAATACTGTGTTCCTTTGTCAACTTGTTTCATCTTTTTAGTTCACTTTTTGGGCAGTCGGGTTATTTTTTTGTAAATTAATTTTTTATTTATAGCTTTTTAGTTTTGATCAGATAGATATTTTTAGTTTTATTTAACAATTTCTTATTTTAAATTACTTTTAAACATATAATTTGTATATTTATGTAATTGCCTCTTAAAAATCTGTATTTTGATACCCCACTCGATTGATTCGGATGAAAATTTTTTCAAGAACACAATTGGCGCCTAGGATCCGCCAGTTTGATTTTTAATTCATATTTATATATAACACTCGCGTTATCAAGCAACTTAGAATCGGATATACATACATTCATACATGCAGGTCAAACACATAACCCTCCTTTCGGCTTCGCAACAATCGGGTAAAAAAATTTGTCGACTATAGTTTTTGCAAACAGCTTTCAGGTTACATTCGCCGCAATCGGGTATATTCAAAGATGGCCCGCGACAGAGCAAGCTGTGATCACTATGATATAGCAAGACCTATTGATCTCGCGGCTCATTTCCGATTTCATTTTCCACCAACATTTACAAACTTTCCACTGTTTTTTTATTTCATTATGAGACAGTTTTTCAGGAATTCGCGGCTATGATTTCCGGTTGAGGAAAATATATTTTAAGCTCTTTTATAAAGGGGGACCTTTTAAATAAAACTATCTTTTATGCTTCTGATTTTTCTCTCCCGTGTCCATGATTGCTGTAAAGCATTCGAAACCTCGGGAGCCAAAAATCAAAATAAATCCGCGAAAAAATCCGAAACCATATTTTTATTTACCTATATACAACTTAAAGATATATCAATACTTAATGTTACACGTAATGATAATTATACAAATAACTAAATAATGTGTACACGTTTGAAGAAATTCATCTATCTATACATATAATAAAATTGTAACTAAGCCGAATCTGTACATTAAATATTTTTTGGAAAATCTTATTGAAATAGTCATTATTATCGATACAGAGGCCATTCCAGAATTTTTGTCTGTCTGTCTGTCTGTGACCGCATCACGAGAAAACCACTGGAAGGATTTTGATGAAATTTGGTATGATAATAGCTGGTTATACGGGTCAACATATACGCGAATACTGCGAAACGTCAAAACGTATTTCATAGGTTTGATAGACTATAACAAAATTGCAATTTAAATAAAAACTTGTAAAAACCCCAGCATCATTCACTTGTTTGTCACGAACGTGTCTCTAATGAAAGTAAAATATTCAATTTTTACACCTGCTTAGGTTTCTCGCGCGCGGCTCGAATTTTAAGTACGCGGTATCGTTACAGTGTAAAGAATGAGTCTATTATTGGTATATTCTGATGGTATATTTAGAGCTATTGGCATTTGACTATCAAATAGAAGAGCAAGTTTAAGTTTCTGACGGTAAATAAATCTGTTTTTCATATCGTGCCTTCCATGGTGCAAATTTTGTAGTTGTTATGTACATAAAATATATTTTGGCGAGTGCTTAAAAGAGCAATTTATTTTTTTGAAGTGAAACTTCTTTAGAATCGTTGTGATTAGGATCAAGCCGGCGAGAGAATGTGATAAAATACATTGCCATGTTGCCATAGTGACCGTTGTTATTGTCCGACAAATGTTATATAATATTATATTCTTTCCGTATATGATATTCTATAAATATATGATTGTAATATGTTCAATATGCCTTATTTAATTATTGGTTTGTTTTAATTTAATTACGATATTTGCCAAAGAAGCTTCAACCGCGCGTAAAGGTTACATGCACCATTTTTTTTCTATTTCCTTGGAGATGTAACCCATTCCTAAAAAAATGTGGAAAATCTACCTTTTTTGAAGACAAATACAATCAATGCGTATTTTGGACTCCACTACAATGTAATATCACATTACCTCACTTTTAAAAGTCGGTTACTTTAAAAACTCAATATCGTCAATAAATTCAAAAATAACAAACCAATTTGATTATATTATGCTTAAAATTCAATCATATTGAGCACAGTCGCGACCCGCGGGGAGACGAGGGACGACGTGACAAGCATGCATTGATTGTTGCTGTTCATGAAAATATCTATCGAAAATTAGGGGCATGTGGCGCAGTGGTTTACTTGTGGCGAAGTCTGTGGTCGTAGGTTTGATTTTAATTTAAAAAGTAACAACTGGTTCAATATAGGGTATTTACCGCTGACCGGAAATTT
This sequence comes from Brenthis daphne, assembly GCA_947093115.1. Classification (NCBI taxonomy): domain Eukaryota; kingdom Metazoa; phylum Arthropoda; class Insecta; order Lepidoptera; family Nymphalidae; genus Brenthis; species Brenthis daphne. The sequence continues at coordinate 2,125,210 of OX352473.1, forward strand.
TGTTTGGCAAGACGCAATGTCTTATAGCACAAGTAAAGGGGAAAATACGAAAACGGTTATTTTATAGTTACGTCACAAAACAATTTTTTTGCTATTATGTACTTATTTGCAGTTGGTTTTTCAGCCAAATTTTAAATTCACAAACCTATTTTACTTAAGTAATAAAATAACTTTGATTCTAAATTTTCGACTACTCGTTTGGCTGAGTTTGCTAGCTGCGCCAGCGGTCGCGGGTTCGATGCCCACCGGGGGCATTCATTTGTGTGATAAACACAAATGTTTGTACTCCAGTCGTGGGTGTTTACATTTATAATATGTATATATTTAAAGTTATATATGTGTGCACTACACTACTGGTATCCATTGCACAGATCTCGTAACTTACCATGTAGACTAGACGTACCACTAGACGTTGCTGTGTGTTAATGTCCCAACATATTTATTTATATTTATTTACAATTTTGATATGAACTCCTACTGATCACAATTTCGTTTCTATAGATGTGCTAAGAAATAATGAGTTCGATTGCCAGATAAATTAGTGTTCTCAAAATTTCCTTCATTACTTACTTATCTCTGAAGCTAAGTACTTAGATTCCAAATAATTCTTATGCCTTAGCAACAAACAGACGGCATTTTATCTATTATAGTTTATAGAAATAAAAGGCTCGTACTCAACAGTAGAAAGAACGTTAAAAAGAGCTTATTTCATATATTACATAAATGTACTCGTATATATGTATATAAGGACAACGATATTTCATTTTCAACATGATTACTACTTGTCTTATGGTGAAGGAAAATATCGTGAGGAAACCTACATGTCTGAGATAACCTAACACCCTCGAAAGACATGTGAAGTCTACCAACCCGCACTTAGCCAGCGTGGTGCCAGATGCTCCCCGCTCAGAAAATCTGGAAGTTCCTGGAGTCAACAGGACTAAGCGGAGAACTTTGAACTTATTATAAAGGGAGCTACAATGGACCAAAACTGGTCGACGTAGCTAGGGCCGACCTCGGCACCACACCCAACATAAATAATAAATACCAACCCGCACTTAGCCAGCGTGGTGGACTTTGACATGATCCCCCTCGTATTGAAGGGAGACCCGTGCCCAGCAGTAGGATGTTTAAAAGAGCTGAACACAATATACAGACACTGCTCAGACACTAAAATTTCGTACAAGTGTGAGCAGTACAGAAATTAATATCTGACATTTATGTCGCAGTTTGTGTCGTAGTCAAGACTTAGAACACTCATCGGGTACTGTTACACGTTGCTAGTTACTGCACATGAAACGTATCCCACGGGACGGAGGTGATCATTTTAATTATTCAACCAAAAGTCCGTGGGCGACTGCAAAATCCTAACGTTTATCTAACAGTGGAACCCCACAAATTTCATCATGTTTTAAAACAAATACAAACACGCGTCTATTCAATATCTGCGCACTTCCGCTTCCGGCCACGCCCCCTCATGTACCATCCCCTCCCACACCCCCCTCGCTCTCTCACAGGCTCACCCCTGATCAAGTCCTCTTTAAATATTTTACGAGATGGGATGATCTTTTGAGCAAATAAAAGATTAACTTTATTTTAGCTTGTAGTGTAGTCTGTAATAGACCAAATGTTAGAAGATAGCGGGTTCAAATCGGACGGTGACTCCGAACACTCGAATTTTTTAGAAAGTTTCCCTCGCTCCGCCTAGATGCCTAACAGCATATGTTAGTTCAGATCATAGGCTATCTGTGTATAAACGACGACACGTTTGGCTCAATTTGTTGTGATCCTATACTTGTTGTGCCAGCGGTCGCGGATTCGAATTCCGCTGCGGGCATTCATTTGTGTGATGAGCACGAATGTTTGTACTCCAGTCATGGGTGTTTATTTTAATAATGTATCTAAAGTTATATATGTGTAGTGTATCAACTATCCAGTATCCATGACACAGGCCTCGTAGCTTACATTGGAACTAGATGGTGCTCTGTGTTAATGTCTCAACATATTCATATTCATTCAAATTTCATCCAAACCAGTCCAGCCGTTCCAGCCTGAAGGCGTAACAAACGTACAAACAGACAAACTTTCGCAATATTTATAATACATATTAGTGTAATATCTCAAAGCTAATCTATCGACCTTCATAATAAGTAATTACTGATTTATTTATCAAATAAACAGACAAGACAATTGTTTATATATATTTAATCAATATACTCAAGTAAAGGGTCCGCCCCTAGATATGTAATTGACCCTATGCTATTATTTACGGGTTTCATAAAACGGCACAACACTAATGCGCGAATTAATATTTAAGCCCCGCGGGATTCCGCGATTTGAATTAGGGGTGACGAAACTGAATATTATATTTTTGTTTTTTTACTATCTTATTTCTGAACTTAAAAAATATCTGGATCTCAACAACAGTATCACTAAGTCCAATTATTGCTAAGAAACAAGCAAGTAATCTATTGATACACAAAAAATCATTAAAATCGGTCAAGCCGTTTATTAGACGATTTGCTAAAATTAGCTGAATTTTGTATATAAAGATGAAAGTTTTTAGCTATGTTCTTTAAATATAAATTTACTAAAAATTATAGAAGTATTTAAAGATCTGAACGTTATTGCTTATCAAATACCTATTTACCTATAAGCAATGTTTTTAATTTTGTTTTATTTTTTAATGTGTATACGAGTGACTTTGCTTCTCTTGGGCCCCTCCCTAGATGTTGAATGCCTATGTGCTACTCTAGCTCATACTCTATCTGTGTACCAAAATTTCATCCAAATCCGTTTAGCCTTTCCGTGTAAATAAAGCGAAAGCGAAAATGTGTAACACACATACAAACTTTCGCAATCACAAACTAACAATGAAACTACAAACTGACACCCCTATTGTGTTCCCTTCATTCGAACTACTGTATTTGTAAATAGTGCTAATAGTCCCCAGTGACTCAGATCTCAGAGGGCTTGTAATGTATCGTAATGGAGCGGGTCGCAGGTTGAGTTAAGATGAAAAAGATGCAATGTTTTCCAATATTCATTATTTGAGATATATTGAGATGGTAGTAGTTTTAAATATTTTGAATAAAACTATATTTTCTGATACTTTCGCAGGTTTATTTTGATTTTTGATTCCCGACGTTTCGAATGCTTTACAGCGCATATCGCGGTCACTAGGAGAGACTCCCGTAAATGCTGTACAGTCCTCGAAACGTCGGGGAAAAAAAGTCAAAATCCGCGAAAAAATCTGAAAGTATAGTTTTATTTAATTGTAAGTATAAATCTAAGAAGATCAAGACATATGGTACGTACTTAAAAAAATAATATCAATAATGAAAAAACTACAAGTTTGTTGTATAGTGTATACTAAATACGTACAGACACACATTTTTTTATTGGAGATTTGTTCATATAATTATTTCGCTTCATTAACTAATAGCGTCCCGCGGCGAAGCCCCGCTGGTGTTACTGGCAACGTAAACGATATAGGCATTCTCAAAAACATCTGGTGAATATATCATGCTAAACGGACTACTACTAATGAACCTCCTTCATTCTGATCTCTCCGGTTTAATCAGATTTAGACCGATTTAGATGAAATTTAGTACGCAGATAGATTATGATCCATACTCTATAGTCCACCTCAGATCAGGGCTCGAAACCGGTTAAAAACCCATTTTATTTTGGTAATGTACCTAATGGTTAATTCATCGCTCGTTCTTTAGCCGGTTTTTGAAAACGAACGGCTAAGTAAAACGAAATAATAATGGTTAACGGGTACTCCAAGAGAATGGTTAGATTTCTGTTTTGATACCGAAATAAACTGGTTAATTCATCCATAAGCAAGAAAGGTACATATATTCTTATACAAAGCCATTCGCCATTAGCAAAGACGAGCCAAATATAAACTCACAAAAACGAATTTTAACCGGTTAATTTTGGTCATGTAACCTAAAGTCATCAAAAACCGTTCTCCCGGATTTAACCGGTTAAAGAAAGTAATCAAAACCTTAAACCGAAAAGCCTTTCGGTTTAGGGTCAGTTACTAAAACCGGTTTAAAAATTGAACGACTTTCCAAGCCCTCCCTCAAACTAGGGAATAATATATATTATATGGAATGTCATAAAACTTAAACATGTCGAGCAAAAATGTCAGTGTTATATTAGATTTATCAAGTGTTAATATAATCTCCTGAAAAAAAATATATTTTGATTTAGAATTTATATAGGAGATTATATCAACACCTGGTCTCTTTTATTTTTTTTTTTAAATTAAATTTTATAATATTTCAATTTAATGCAAATTTTTTACAAATGGTTTTATTAAAATTAAATATAAGAAAAAATACCTACAAAAATATAAAAATGAAGAAACTTACAGCATACAAATATTAATAAAACACTCTTTACTTTATTCTCCTCATTAGCGTTCGGCAAACCAGCCGGTCGTGCTGCCAAGAAATGTACTGAGAGGTACCAAGCGCGTTTCTCCTGCACTAAAAACAGTGTGAGACGCGGGAGCAACCACATGGTTGTGGGGGCCGTTGGGTTTTAGTGGGTAGTATTGGTTTCCCTAGCGTGGTCTCCACATAACTTATATGTATACAGATTGTATGCACGAATGCATTCCCAACGTCAAAAAAGGTTTTACAATATCATTGGATATATGTATGTATGTATAAAATTGTCAACATTAGATAGAATACCTTGCTAAGACAATAGACTTTCTAAGGAATACCAGAATTACTTTTTGCCGGTAACATATCGATTGTCAGCGCCGATACAAAGAGAATACGTACACAAACTAATAAGCTCCATAATGAGGCAGCTACAAGATCGAATCCATTTTAACCAATTACTAAAATAGAGCTTCTCAATTTTCCTTCTCAGTCTACGGTGAAGGTAAATATCGTGAGGAAACCTGCATGTTTGAGAGAACCTAGCAAGTCCTCGAAAGACATGCCTAGGGCTTCAACCCACACTTGGCCAGCGTGGTGGACTATGACACAATCCCTCTTGTACTAAAGGGAGGCCCACGCCCAGCAGTGGGACGTTAGAAAAAGTCTAAAAACTATCTCTCTTTTGACTCAAACACTCCCAATTTCGTATCATATCTACTAATATTATAAACGCAAAACTTTGTGAGAATGATTGAGGTGTAATGCGGGAACGTAATGAGACAACTGTTTGGCTCCAAGGTTCGTTTAATACTCTCTTAATTATAACAGGTCGTACAATATATAGGTATCGGGAAGGCTTATACACATACACACTACATCTCCCTCGGCATTTTGAAAAAAAAATTAGAATTTGTATTATTTTTTTGTTATAAATTTCATTTTTGTATAGTTACTTCATTAATCTTTACATATTTGGAAATATATCACATAATGTAATTTATTTATTATTTAATTAATACAGAACTTACACAAATAAAAATTACATTTGCATGACATAACAGGTAACAGGAAAATATATCTATATAAATAATTAATAATTCATAAGGTAAATAATAATAGTAGTACTAATATATTTTTTTTAAATTTTGAATCTACAATTTAAACCAAATCATCCTAAAATTTTGAATAGTTAACAAAAATATTTAATGTATCATCAGTATGCACTTGTATGCATTCGTAAAATAATAGTTTTTACGAAACCTTGGTATATTAACTACTAAATGTTTTATTAATATGTTAAAACTTAAAATAAAAATAGATGGTTGCTTTTTCACGCAAAAGCTCATAAACAGATTTTTATGAAACTCTAGGGGTTAAAGCTTATATATCAGAGTAACACATTTATACCTTAATAAATTCTATACTAATAATATAATAAAAAAATATGTGTAAGTACACACTTATGTACGCACGTAAAAAGTTATACTTCTTTGGCGTAACAGAGCAAAAATAGCTAAAGATTTCATCCTGTATGTCACTCTCTCTTTGTAAAAGGAATGCAGCTAACTTCATCATGTCGCTTTATGGCTGTCGGTGTGCGCGTGCATCGTAAAAATTTTACTCTCATAATTTTTTCCAAACGTGCCAAAAGATAAACTTTAAAAATGTTTTGTCTGTTTGTAGTCGATAAACTCTGATACTACTGAAACGATTTTAATATTTCTTTCATTAACAGATAGCTACTTAACTTGCTATATTTATAGTATAAATATTGATGTGTACATGTATGTTCCCTATGAACTCCAAAACGGCTGGAGTGATTTTGATGGAATTTTCAGGCAATCTTCTGATCCTAGCGGGTGAAGTTTTTATTAGGATGGAACAAAAAAAAATTGTTTTTTTTTCTTACCTTGGTGGTAGAATTTGTAGCTTATATAAACACAAAATTATTGAATAAAAAAAATTAAGGTAAATAATTAATTAAAATTTTTGGTTTGAATGAAAAAAAGTGAAAAGTCAATTCTTAAATGTTTTCAAACATGATCACTCGAAAAAAAAATCCATTTAAAAAAAATATTTTAAAAATCAGTGGGCCACCTCAAGATGTTGAGTATTTTTTTTATTTCAAAATTTTTGTTTTTTTTTTATAAGCTACAAATTCTACCCCCAACCTAAGAAAAAAAATTTTTTTCGCTCCACCTGTATTATATACATCTATACTATATATGTAAATCAAAATGAATGTTGGTAAGCGCATAACTCAAGAATGGCTGGACCAATTCGGCTAAATGTTTTTTTCGTAAGTTCCATAAGGTATACGGAAAGTTTTAATCAAGAGAAAAAATGAAAAATGAACGAAAAAGAAATTAAAATGTATGTGGCTAAAGCTGGCTAATAACTATTTATATCTATTTAAAACGTACCTAGCGACGAACCCGAGCGAAGCGAGGGTGAGCCGCTAGTACTTAATACATTACTATTATTATGTACATAATATGTATTCAGCCTTTTTAACGTCCCACTGCTGAGCACGGGCCTCCCTTCAATACGAGGGGGATCAGGCCATAGTCCACCACGCTGGCCAAGTGCGGGTTGGCGGACATCACATGTCTTTCGAAAACTTGCTAGGTTCTCTTAGACATATAGGTTTCCTCACGATGTTTTCCTTCACCGTAAGGCAAGTGTTAATAATGTTAGAAATGATTCGCACATGCAAATGTCAGAGGTGCGAGACCCGGGATTTGAACCCGCTTCACTCGGTTTCTCAAGCGAGCGCGTTACCACTAGGCTACCACTGCCTTACACACATACATACACATATTATATGTGAAAGTATCTCGGTCTGTTACTTCTTTAAGTTAAAACCGCTGAGCAGATATCGATAAAAAAGATTCGATCAAAAGGTTAGTATACTATATTTTTTCAAGATAAATACATAAATGAACAACGCGAGCGGAGCCGGGAAAAACGCTAGTCTATACTAATATCATAAAGAGGAAAGATTCGATTTTTTGTCTGTTTGTACCGAATAGGTTCCGAAGCTATTGAACCGATTTAGATGAAATTTGGTAAGAAGATAGTTTGAGGCCCTGGAAAGAATATAGGATAGTTTTTATCATGGAAATCATCTCTTAAGGGGGTAAGAATGGGGGTGAAAGTTTGTACGTGGAAGCAACTCAGAGACGAACCCGACCGAAGCGTGGGTGAGTCGCTAGTATGTAAAATAATTAGTATGATATGGTATAAATAAAAATAGATTAAAAACAATTTTTTTACAAACATTTGACAGAGTACAAAGTGAAGTGAACGAGCATTTCTTATTGTTTGTGGAACTCAACACGTTTTAACAAATTAGTTTATTAGTTCGGGTCTTTTGTAGGGAACCAGCGCAGACTTGCGACTCGCCACAGTGATCCGACTTTAAAAAAGAAGTTGCTCAATTAGGGTGTATGTTTGTGTGTTTGTTTTGCAATTATTCCGCCAATTCTTTACTAATTTTCATGATTTTCATGATCTAGAGTTGTAGGTCATGTAAAAATTTACATTTAGTAATTACGAGGTAATATAGAATCGGACATACATACTTACAAGTCAAATACATAACCCTCCTTTGGGTTTCGATTACTTATCGTATATAATATATTAATAAAAATGTTAATAAATAAAAATAGCTGATAGTTTTTTATTATAATAAAGAAAAATAAATGAATAAGCTACTATTATGGTATTTCTATTTCAAGGGAAAGAGAAGTAACACTAAAAAAAATATATTTTTATTACTAGCGACCCACACTCACTTCGCTCGGGTTCGTCCCTCGGTGATTCTTTAAATTGCCATAACTTTTTTATTTTGTGAACCGATTGAAATAAAACAAATACTACATATTAATTAGTGAAAACCGCACCCAAATTGGTTTCTGAGATTAGCGCGCACAAACGCAAAGACAAACATAGATAAAAATTCTAAAGATCATTATTTTATATAGAACCTCTATAGTGTTAATAAGTACCCCCAATAATAGTTTTTCTCAAACACCTTCCATGTACAGGCAGCGATCAGTTACAATTTTAATATATTCCCGCAGTAAAAAGTTTCTTATATTATTGACATAGATAACTAGCTTCCATCATACCAACTGTCCAGTGGTTTTATCGTATCCCGGACAGACAGAGAGACAATAAGACAGACATATTATAATTATTGTATTATTATAAACAACTAATTAAGCTACTAATTATAAATAATTTGGTCTTTTTTGCGGACTTTGTCTTTTGTCTGAGCTTTTAGTTTGAACTGTGTTGAGTCTGCGTCGTGTTTGAAGGAAGGTGTAGTTGAAGTGACGCAACAAATGCATTACTTGATTGGAAAACTATTAATAAAAGTTTGTCCTCATTGTGATGAGTAGATGTGTGTAGGAATGTGTATTTGGTAGGTTTTGGGAGGTCGTGGGTTCTATTTTCATTCAAACACCTCTATCAAGGTGTCTTTCTCTAATCGTTGTAGAATAGTTTTAATTTTTTTATTAAAATTACAATAACTTATTCATCCAAATCTGTCCAGCAGTTTCAGCGTAAAATAGTGACAAACGTATACATATAAACTTTCACATTTATTTTTTTGACGGCACGTTTGGCTCAGTTTGTAGTGACCCTACTTGCTGTGCCAGCGGTCGCGGGTTCGAGTCCTGCTGGCATTCATTTGTGTGATGAGCACGAATGTTTGTACTCCAGTCATGGGTTTATATTTATAACGTGTATGTGTTTAAAATTATATATGTGTAGTGTATCAACTATCTGGTATCCATAGCACAAGCCTCGTAGCTTACCATGTAACTAGATGATGCTATGTGTTAATATCTCAAAATAAGTATTTAATAATAATTATTATTATCGTTCAAAAAAATTCTTCGGTAACAGAACTTGTGAATAGATAGATAAATTAAAAAGGCTAGTTAGCTAATTACAAAAACACTAACCCATCCAAAAGCGGCTTATGTCAACAACGCTTAACCCAACACCCCGTGAAATGACCACTGAATATTGCATGGGGGTGAAACATCATTGTAATGGATTAGCCGCTTTCATAGTAAACAGAAGGGTTAATTTTTATTGTTTACTCAACTGCGGCGGTTAAAATGGGTTATGTGTTTGTTTCGTCCAGAGGTCGAAATCAGACCATAATCATTATTTAAAATTTAAGAAAAACATATGAATAGAACTAGCGATTCACCCTCGCTCCGCTCGGGTTCGTTCCTTGGTACGTTTTAAAGGATTTCTCAGAGATGAGACATTTCTCAGTGATGAGATATTTTTCCGCGGTAAAAAGTTGACGCGGATAAACAGCTACCATCATACCCATCAAAATCTGTCCAGTGGTTTTCTCATGATGCGGTCACAGACAGACATACAGACAGACAAAAATTCTAAAAACTATAGATTCGGCCTCTGTATCGATAATAATGACTACTCCAATAAGATTTTCCAAAAAATATTTAATGTACAGATTCAGCTGAATTACAATTTTATTATAGATATGTAGGTATAGATAAAGAAATCTCAATTAACACTAAATTGTTAGCGATATTGCCATAGCTAAGCAAAGTAAAGTGAAATAACTTACTTATTAATCATAAAATATCAGAAAGTGAAATTGCTGCAAATTTTAAATATGGCAGGAATATTACTCACAGTGATTAGGTTTAGCTAAAAAGGGGTTTAATTCTCTAAACCCGAGCAGAACCGCGGGTAAATGGTAATCTATAAAGAGTTTATGTATTAGTGAGAGTGGATGGACTTGGAGCCGGCGAGAGATGCCGGATGCTAACGTGATGCTTTAATATTACATCTAAGGACTCTTTTGAGAAATTATAGTCGATATACGAACGTCAGGAACAAGCGTGGGGACTCCATTTTGAATTAAGGTGTGGGATATTCCATTTTTGTTAAATTTGCCTCTCGGTTGTGTCCATAGGCTTGAATGGTATCGAAACAACAAGCTCTAAAAATAACGAACAACAAAACATATGACCCCCTTTTTGGGTTTAGCTGCAATCGGGTCGAAATAAAACGTCAATAAAGTTAAAAACAATTTTTAAATTTTGTTTAACAAACAGATTTATACTAATAATGAAGAGGTACACTTTGTTTGTATGTAGGAGTTAATCTCTGGAACTACTGACCACACGTTTGGCTCAGTTTGTAGGTTACCCTGCTTGCTGTGGTAGCGCTCGCGGGTACGAGTCCTGTTGGGGGCATTCATTTCTGTCATGAGCGCGAATGTTTGTACTCCAGTCGTGGGTGTTTATATTTATAATATATATGTAATTTAAAGTTATATATATGTAGTGTATCAACTATCTGGTATCCATAACACAGGCCTCGTAGCTTACCATGGAACTAGATGCTGATGCGTGTTAATGTCTCAACATACGGAACCGATTCCCAAAACTCTTTCACTAATAGAAAGCTATACACTATTTCTGACTGACAAAAGCTATAAGTATTATCAGTTTTGAATCTTAATATTTTCAAATCAAGTCAGGGATAAATGCGCTAAATAGCCACTTTAGTGGCCTGCGCTGGCCAAATCGTTGACTGTTTATGAAAATAATATTTATAGCGACTTCTGAATTGATTGATTCGCCATACAAACTTTCATCGTCATTTTCATCCCCTTAAGGGACGATTGCCGGGTTAAAAAGTATCCTATGTCCTTCCCAGGATCTCAAACTATCTTCTTACCAAATTTCATCTAAATCGGTTCAGGAGATCCAGAGATTACCCCCTACAACGTGACAAACTCACAATTCACAATCTCATAAACTTTACTTCTTTATAATGTTAGTATATATAATAATTAGAGTAGTCGCTAGTAGTTAATATAGAGATTAATAACCAATCTATACATATAATAAAATTGTAACTAAGTCAAATCTGTACTACATTAAATATTTTTTGAAAAATCTTATTGAAATAACATTATTCTCGATGCAGAGGCCGAACCTACAGTTTTTAGACTTTTTGCTTGTCTGTCTGTCTGTCTGTTTGTTTGTCTGTTACCGCATCACGGAAAAACCACTGGAGGGATTTTGATGAAATTTGGTATGATGATAGCTGGTTATCCGGGTCAACATATAGGATACTTTTTATCGCAGAAAAATATCTCATTTTTGAGAAAAAACACAAAACTACAATGTGAGAATATACTAATATGTAAAACCTGAATTTTTGGTCATCTGGACGCGGGCGAAGCCGCGGGCAATGCTAGTCAATAATATAATTATGGGACAATAATTACATAAATTACTAGGCACACGACCTGCGAGGACTTAAGAGAAGAGGGATACCCTAACAGGCAATTCCATGTTCTACAAAACAAACATTATTATATATTGTGATGATAATAACACTAACAGTATATGAATAAGGCTAATTATCCTATTAATTACGAAGTAGTTTAATTAATACGTCAATAAAAACAAGTAAGTAATAAAAACTTGTTGATAATATTTAAACGGGAAAATGTGTTAGTTTGTCGTTATTTTCAACATTTATAATAATAATAATAATAAAAAAAATGTTAGTACATTAACACACAGCCCCATCTGGTTCCATTGTAAGCTACGATGTTATGGATACCAGATAGTTGATACACTACACATATATAACTTTAAATACATACATATTATAAATATAAACACCCATGACTGGAGTACAAACATTCGTGCTTACCACACAAATGAATGCCCCCAGAGGAACTCGAACCCGCGACCGCTGCACAGCAAGTAGGTTCACTACAAACTGAACCAATCGTGTCGTCAAGTTAATTTAACATACCTACATGATACACAAGGATAATATTGAGCTTAAATAATATTTAAATTGCAGAATATTTTAAATGCTTTCTGAAATGTGTCATTTTTTGTTTTAAGACTCATTGACATATATTACACATGCAAAAATGGGTTTAAAAAAAAAATATGACCTTTTACCGCTCTCTACCAAGGATTTATAAAAAAATAAATAGTACTAATGTAGTGTTTTTTATCGTTGGGAAATGGATTTATCCGCTCTTCTCCAAACAAGCAGCATCGTCACCCTACCCCCTCGACGCCGCGCCGCATCCCGCGGCGCGAATCAAAAATATAATATCCCGCTCTCACCTGCCATACTTTCTTTTGCACTCTGTTACATACACATCGACTTTATTCCCTGACAATAAGGTTTTCTTTTGTATGACTCATACATGCCACCCGCAACAACAACTTGTCGCGGTTAAACTTGCCACAAACGATAAGTCAATATAAAATGAAGTGAACGATTTTGATAATAATTTAGAATGAGATAAGAATGTTTTTGGATTGATATTGAAAACTGTCAATTGCAAGAAGATGCCTCCTCACAGCGCGACCACACGGGGTGGTTTTGTTGAACAAGAGTTGTATCGCTAAAGACTTAGACCACTTGAATTATTGTATGTATGTATTGTATGTATTCAGCCCTTTTTTAACGCCCCACTACTGGAACGGGCCTGAGCCTCCCTTCAATACAAGAGGGATTAGGCCATAGTCAGTCGGGGATCCGACAAAAAAATAAAATTATTTTATTTCAAACTAGCGTAACGTTAGGTACGTTTTAACGGTTAGTATAAAATACAAATCTTTGAATTTCTCGGCTTTTCAGTACTATAAAATGCATGTATTTTACATATAAACTTTCCTCTTGAATCACTCTATCTATTGCTGAAAACTACATTAAAATCCGTTGAGTAGTTTAAAAGATCTGAGCGAACAGACAACTTAAGCGATTTCATTTTATACTATGTAAAAATGTCAAATATTGGCATAAATTAGAACTTGTTTGTTCAAATCAATTTTCAACTTTTTATAGAACCAAAAATTGTAATTCCACTAAAATCACCGCGTGTGATCGCAACAATGACGACTGACGGCGGGTCGCAAATTATATTTTGTTAATACACTATTCACGATGTTTTCCTTCACCGTAAGGCAAGTGGTAATCATGTTGGAAAATGATTCGCACATGAAAATATCAAAGGTGCGAGACCCGGGATTCGAACCCGCTTTACTCGATTTCCCAAGCGAGCGCGTGATCACTGGACTACCACTGTGTGAGGAAACCTGCATGTCTGAGAGAACCTACCAAGTTTTCGAAAGACATGTGAAGTCCACCAACCTGCACTTCGCTAGCGTGGTAGACTATGACCTGGTCCCCCTCGTATTGAAGGGAGGGCTGTGCTCAGCGGTGGGATGTTAAAAAAGAACTAAATACACTACTTGTATTATATTATTTTTTTATTTATTTATTTATGTACCATAAAATATATGTTATACAAAATAAAATAACAAAATGTTGACAAAGGATAACTTATCTCTTTAAGAGATTTCTTCCAGAAACCCTTCAGAAGTGAGAAAATAAGTTAATATAGTGCGGTGTAGGTATTAGGTGTGATTACGAGGACTTCTAAAAAAAAGAGATACGAAAATTGGGTCGCGATAAAGTCCTCTAGACATTTTGAACATAAAAAATCTAGTCCATACTCAGAGGGTACTCTCACAAAAACTCCAACAAACAAATTAGTAATTGTCCTTAAGGCTAGATCTTACTTAGAAAGTGGTTTTTTAAATAATAGCAAACTAAATTAAAATTATTATCCTTAATTAATTTTAACTTTTTTAAATTATACATAGAACAATAATTGGCTTAAATAATTAATACTATATTTTATATTTTTCTTTATGGTTATAAATATAATAATTGCAACACTAAATATAGATTACTAATTAATATTTTTAAAATTGTAATAATTATAAAAATAATTGCAAAAATTAAATAAATAATATTCCATATTCAATTATAATTAAAATTATAAAAATGTTTAAAGTTAATATTGTAATGTGATTGGTGCAATTTTGATTTTGTTAATTGTGGGTAGGCTGTCTGTAACAACTATACCTCCAAGACATGTAACACCTCAGTCTCTCCCGTGACCATGGATGCTGTAAAGCATTCGAAACGTCGGGAACCAAAAATCAAAATAAATCCGCGAAATAATCCGAAAAGATAGTTTTATTTTAAAAATGTCAAACATTCGCGTAAATCTAAGAAAGTATTATCTTTAATCTTAAAATGACTTTGAAGCCCATTCAATTTATTATAGAACCTAGAACCTTCACAAATACATTTTGATGGGTTTTAATGACATCTATACTAATTACTAATATTATAAAGAGGTAAAGTTTGTGAACTGTGAGTTTGTGACGTTGTAGGGTGTAATCTCTGGATCTACTGAACCGATTTAGATGAAATTTGGTAAGAAGATAGTTTGAGACCCGGGGAAGGAAATAGGATACTTTTTATCCCAGAAATCATCCCTTAAGGTGGTGAAAATGGATGTGAATGAAAAATTAAAAATGAGATGAAAAATGTGATGGACGTGTATGGATACCAGATAGTTGATACACTACACATATATAACTTTAAATACATATATATTATAAATATAAACACCCATGAATAGAGTATAAACGTATCGTAGTTAGAGTATTCGTGCTCATTACACAAAGTACTCTACAGAAGACTTTGAACTACTATTGCTTGGAAAGCTTGGACTATTATTAGGTACATTTCTATACATCCCAATAAAGAAATAGTACCACGAAAAGCGCCTCGATTGGTCATCAAAGTATAGAGTATCCTAATAAAAATGCAAAATTAAAAAATAAACCCTTTTCTTATTACTTCGCATATAAAAACGAATTTTGGATATTTTAAATATAACTGTCTTTACCGAACTATCTTTTTGGACTTTTAGCATTTTTTTTTAATTATTCAATCATGGTCTACGGGAGAGACTAATTAATTATCTATACTAACGACGTTTCGAATGCTTCATAGCAATCATGGTCTACGGGAGAGACTAATTAATTATCTATACTGATATTATAAAGATGAAAGACTTTGTTTGTTTGTTTGTTTGTACCGTATAAACTCCGAAACTACTGAACCGACTTACATGAAAGGTAAGAAGATAGTTTGAGACCCTGGCAAGGACATAGGATAGTTTGGTCCCGGAAATCATCTCTTAATGGAGTGAAAATGGGGATGAAGGTTTGTATGGAAAAGCAACCTAGGAATGAACTCGAGCGAAGCGAGGGTGAGTCGCTAGTCTAATCACTTGTTATTCACAAAACAGCCTACCATTATTGCTATTGTTAAATATTTAATTCAACGCGATGACTCATTAAACAAAACCGCAGCTATACGATAAATTTAAATAAACAAAGCTAAAATAGGCAGGCAGTGGTGGCCCAGTGGTAGCGTGCTCGCTTGGGAAACCGAGTGAAACAGGTTCAAGCCCCGGGTCCCGCCTGTGACATTATTATGTGCGAATCATTTTCATCGTGATTACCTCTTTAAAGGGAAATAAAATATTGTAAGGAAACCTGCATATCTCAGACGTGCATGTATGAAAACGTAGGAAGTAGCTAAAGAGCACTTAGTGACGTGACGGTCTATGGTCTGATTCACCTCAAATTGGGTGAAACGTAAGTGAAGGCCTTAAAAGGGCAGAGTTCAATGATTTTTAACTTAACTTATACATAATACTTTCTTACTTTCGATTTACTCGAAAATTTGGAATTTTAAAT
Organism: Brenthis daphne; assembly: GCA_947093115.1. NCBI lineage: Eukaryota > Metazoa > Arthropoda > Insecta > Lepidoptera > Nymphalidae > Brenthis > Brenthis daphne. Next base: position 2,141,285 of record OX352473.1, read on the forward strand.
AAAAATATCTTTTCGGATTTCATCGCAGATTTATTTAGATTTTTGGTTTCCGACCATTTTTAGTTGTAACTAGCACTGCCCGTGGCCCCGCCCGCGTTCAGATGACCAAAAACCAAATTCTTAAGTTTTACATATTAATATGCTCTTACATTGCAGTTTTTGTATTTTTTCTCAGAAATGAGATATTTTCCCGCAGTGAAAAGTGTCTTATATGTTGACCCGGATAACCAGCTACCATCATACCAAATTTCATCAAAATCCCTCCAGTGGTTTTTTCGTGATGCGGTAACAGACAGACAGACAGACGGACGGACGGACAAAACAAGACAGACAAAAATTCTAAAAACTATAGATTCGGCTTTTGTATCGATAATAATGTTTATTGCAATAAGATTTTCCAAAAAATATTTAATGTACAGATTTGGCTTAGTTAGAATTTTATTATGTGTATAGATAATCTTCGACACGTCTAACATCTCAGTCTCTCCCGCGAAAATGTTTGCTGTAAAGCATTGCACGTCGGGAACCAAAAACCAGAATAAATGCGCGAAAAAGCCGAAAAAATAGATTTTCAATAAGGAAGATGGCTGGGTACTACCATCGTCATAGAATCCTGTTATTAATATAATAAAATCTAATAATAAATCTAAACATATAAAATAGGCAGGCAGTGGTGGCCCAGTGGTAGCGTGCTCGCTTGGGAAACCGAGTGAAACAGGTTCAAGCCCCGGGTCCCGCCTGTGACATTATTATGTGCGAATCATTTTCATCGTGATTACCTCTTTAAAGGGAAATAAAATATTGTAAGGAAACCTGCATATCTCAGACGTGCATGTATGAAAACGTAGGAAGTAGCTAAAGAGCACTTAGTGACGTGACGGTCTATGGTCTGATTCACCTCAAATTGGGTGAAACGTAAGTGAAGGCCTTAAAAGGGCAGAGTTCAATGATTTTTAACTTAACTTATACATAATACTTTCTTACTTTCGATTTACTCGAAAATTTGGAATTTTAAATAAAAATATCTTTTCGGATTTCATCGCAGATTTATTTAGATTTTTGGTTTCCGACCATTTTTAGTTGTAACTAGCACTGCCCGTGGCCCCGCCCGCGTTCAGATGACCAAAAACCAAATTCTTAAGTTTTACATATTAATATGCTCTTACATTGCAGTTTTTGTATTTTTTCTCAGAAATGAGATATTTTCCCGCAGTGAAAAGTGTCTTATATGTTGACCCGGATAACCAGCTACCATCATACCAAATTTCATCAAAATCCCTCCAGTGGTTTTTTCGTGATGCGGTAACAGACAGACAGACAGACGGACGGACGGACAAAACAAGACAGACAAAAATTCTAAAAACTATAGATTCGGCTTTTGTATCGATAATAATGTTTATTGCAATAAGATTTTCCAAAAAATATTTAATGTACAGATTTGGCTTAGTTAGAATTTTATTATGTGTATAGATAATCTTCGACACGTCTAACATCTCAGTCTCTCCCGCGAAAATGTTTGCTGTAAAGCATTGCACGTCGGGAACCAAAAACCAGAATAAATGCGCGAAAAAGCCGAAAAAATAGATTTTCAATAAGGAAGATGGCTGGGTACTACCATCGTCATAGAATCCTGTTATTAATATAATAAAATCTAATAATAAATCTAAACATAACACAATTAGGTGTAATAAGTTGGTACTGTGCGGATCGAAATAACAGTCTCTCAGTTTACGAGTATTACCTAATAATAGTGTTGCTTATAATTTTGATTATTTTCTAAATAATTGCAAACTAAATTTAATTTATAATTCTTAACTAATTTTAACTTTTTTAAATTACACAATATTATTACTTTCAATAATTAATATTCAATTTTCTTTATGTTTATAAATCTAATAATGGCGACACTAAATAACATTACTAATTAATAAAATTTTCAAAAAAATTGAAATAATAATTATAATAATAACAGCTAAAATTAAATAAATAATATTCCATATTTAATTATAAAAGTTATTAAAATTATAAAAATGTTTAAAATTAAAATTAACAAATATTGTAAGATACTTTGATGCCAATTTTGAATTATTTGAATTCATTTTTGTGTGGGTAGGCTGTTTGTAACAAGTATATGTGACCGTGACCATGATTGCTGTAAAGCATTCGAAACGTCAGGAACCAAAAATCAAAATAAATTCGCGAGAAAATCCGAAAAGATAATTTTATTTGAAATGTCGAATATTCGCGTAAATCTAAGAAAGTATTATGAGCTTTACTGTTGACAATATATTTTTTTTTATTTTTTTTTATTATTTTATTTTGTTAAGGATCTCAAACAAAAGATACAAACCATAAAAATTAAATTCGAATTTCGACCACTCAGTGAACACTTGTTATAATTATTGTATTGTAGCAGTAGTAAGTAGTAACCCACTGCCCAGTGGTAATGCGGTCGCTTGGAAAACCGAGTAAAGCGGGTTCAAATTCCTGTTCTATCACCTCTGATATTTTCATGTGCGAATCATTTCGAACATGATCACCACTTGCCTTACGGTGAAGGAAACCATCGTGAGGAAACCTGCATGTCTGAAATAACCTAACAAGTTTTTCGAAAGTCCAAGAACCCGCACTTGGCCAGCGTGGTGGACTATGGCCTGTTCCCCCTCGTATTGAGGGAGGCCCACTTCCAGCAGTGGGACTTTAAAAAGGGCTGAATGCATTGCAGCTGTATTAAATAACGTTTGATTTGTGATTCATTTAAATATTATCGCAGCACTCCAACATACTAGTATCTATAATAATACATAATATATGTACATTAACAATGTTACCAAAACGGAATGGTGGGAGAATGGGGAGGTACAACTCTATAATAGAGAAGTTTAAAGTTTCATTTTTAATTGTTTATAAATTTAAGAAAATATAACAAAAATATGAAAGAATTATTAAAAATACCTCAACAAATGAAAAAATTATGAAACTTTAAAGTTGCGCTTGTTAGTATAATGGCAATATAATATATTATAATTCCATTGCGTTAAATATGATATTATCAACATCATGAAACGACTTTATTACTCATAGTATTAAGACACCGTATCAAGTATTAAATATTAGGTATACCTATATAAACTAGTGACTCACCCTTGCTCCACTCGGATTCGTCCGTTTTAAGGTAGTATCTAAGATTTCTCAGAGATGAGATATTCCCGCAGTAAACAGTGTCCTATATGTTGACCCGGTTAACCAGCTATCATCATACCAAATTTAATTAAAATCTGTCCATGGTTTTCTCCTGATGCGTTCCCAGACGGACAGACAGACCGACAGACAGATACACAAAAATTCTTAAAACTATAGATTCGATCTCTGTATCGATAGTACTTAATGACAATTTCAACAAGATTTTTCAAAATATATTTAACGTATCTACAGATTAGACTCCGAATTTTATTATATGTAAAGATTTGTGAACTTGTATACTTACATTTGAAAAAATCCGTAAAATCGCACAATTTTCACACAAAATATCACAACGATTCACCTTCTGTTATCACTTCCGATCGCTGACTGACGTAAGGGGTGGTTTCCGGGGGCGTGGCCGGCCGGTGGGCGTGGCCTGCGGGTGGGCGTGGTCTGGTCACGCCATTGGGATGCTAAAATATTTAAACTTTAAAAGGGGGGGATGAATTATAAAGGGCTTTAAGTTTCTCGTTTGTTTGAAAATTTCTCGCAATTATTGAAAATGATAGAAGAAAATTATTTTTCCTGGTTACTATCACATGTAGGTTTTTTAATCTCAAATAAAATATTGAATCGCTCGATCGATGTTTAATTTATATTTTGTACTACTTATTGAAAAATTGACATCAAAGTCAGTTCAGCCGTTTTGCGTTATGCATGATTGAACAACAACAGATAGACAAAAAATCTAATTAAGGAAACCTTAAGGAATAACTTGGTTTTTTTTTATTTATTACTTTTTTCAATTAATATCAATAGTATTTATCTAACGGCAGGGTGTGGAAGGTATTTCTTATTGAACTGGGTATAAGTAGGTCGATTAAAATCTTCTCTTCTTCTTTATAATAAAACAAAATTTAGAATCAAAATATAACTTTATATTGAAATAAAATATTCAAATATAATAAATAGACTATTAGGTACAAGCGGCTTGAATTAATGGATATATTATGAGTTACGTTTATTTTTACCCGACCGCCGTGAAGCCAAAGGAGAATTTTGTGTTTGATTTGTATGTATGTATGTAGCATACATACATACAGGTCAAACACATAATTCTCCTTTTTGGATTCATTGCTATAAATGAAAAAAAAGTTCTATACATAGGTAAGTATAATAAAATTCTAAGTCGAATCTGTACATTAAATATTTTTGGTAAAATCTTATTGAATATTAATATCAATACAGAGGCCGAATCTATAGTTTTTAGAATTTTTGTCTGTCTGTCTGTCTGTTACCGCATCACAGAAAAACCACTTGAGAGATTTTGATGAAATTTGGTATGGTGATAGCTGGTTATCCGGGTCAACATATAGGATAGTTTTTATCGCGGGAAAATATCTCATCTCTGAGAAAAAATACAAAAACTGCAATGTTAGAGTGTGTACTTAGATGTAAAACCTAAGAATTTGGTTTTTGGTCATCTGAACGCGGTCGGAGCCGCGGGCGAAAAATGAGTCAGCTCTCCTGTCACCAGTAGAGGTGATAAGATGAGGGTTTATGTCTTTATAAGAAGTTTTAAGAATAATTACACATTAACTATATATTCATTCTATTGTCATCTAGAATAAGCTTAGTGTACGAGTATGTACAGGCAGTGGTAGTCCAGTGGTAACGCGCTCGCTTGGGAAACTGAGTGGGTTCAAATCCCGGGTCTCGCACCTTTGATATTTTCATGTGCGAATCATTTCCATCTTGATTACCACTTGCCATACGTTGAAGGAAAACATCTTGAAGAAACCTGTAAGTCTGAGAGAACCTAGCAAGATTTTGAAAGATATGTGACATTGTGAAGTCCGCCAACTCGCACTTGGTCAGCGATCACCTTAGCTTTAGCCTTACAAATGTTGAAATCGATGTAAAAGTAATAATAATATGTACATGCATGATCAATTATAAATGTACCTACTCTACTGCCTCTACGTCGAAAGTTGCGGGTTCGAGAAATATTTAACTGTTGATATCTCTGACATACCTACATAATATAACCATTAACTACAACTGTTTGTTTGACCATTTTAGTTTACATTCAACGCAAACTCTTATAAATATTAATGTGTATGTATATTAGGTACCTATGTATGTATGTATCGCTAGTAGTGCTAGCCTAGTATAATGTCGCTTCCACACAGCAGTTAAAAAATGTTTTATTAACATTACATAACATTTTTAACACGAAATCATTAACATGTTAACTATTATTAAGTACATGTTTTCAAAGCTTCCACACTGATAAAACATATTGTAGAACATTTCCTAACATTTTATAACCACCACTTCGGATTAGTTTGGTTATATATTTTAAAATATTTAATATTTTATAACAAAAGTTACAAATTATTATATTTTACTCGAATTGTTTTGTTAGCAAGTGTTAGAATACATTTAATAAAAAGAAATATTTTTTTAATAAATTGTTTTTTTGCGATAAAATGATCGTTCACTTACAAATATTTACTAACATTTATTAACTACTGTGTGGAAGCACCTTCTTCCTGCCCATTTCCCATGTCACTTGGGGTCGGCGAAATAAGTCTTCCTCTTCCATTCGCCCCTATTACTCGTCATCTCATCATTCACCCCTTTCTCTTTCAATAACAATAAATATAATATTTTAAATATCGTAGTCAGTGGAGAAGTGCGTTTGCTGGGAATTTTTTCATGTAGGTAACAGTTTAACGAAATTTTGTAAAATTCGAAATGGTTACATGCTTCACTATATACCATACCATATACCTAGGTTAGACGCGAGTGGTAGAAAATAACTAATTGTATATATTAAAAAAATATATATTTCGCCATCGAAAAGGTTTTATCTATAGGTACGTGGTATGCGACGGTACATGGAATAGAATATAATATGGAAAATCTTATTGAAATAATCATTATTATCGATACAGAGACCGAATTTATAGTTTTTGGAATTTTTTTGTCTGTCTTTCCGAAAAGGCCACTGAAGGGATTTTGAAGAAATTTGGTATGATGATAGCTGGTTATCCGGGTCAACATATAGAATAGGTTCTTTATACTGCAGGAAAATATCTCATATCTCATCTCTGAGAAATCTATACTAAACATTGAGAATAATAGTAAATAGTTCTAAAACTATTTATAATAACATTACCTACAAGTTAACATACGTGATTTATAGGGTTACGACTCATTACGTAGGTACTACGTAGATCATGGTGAGGATATTGTCCGATATTGTGTATATATAGCTGTCCTTGTCGCACACTCGTGTAACATAAATCGTAATACGGTTGCGAATCTTTGTGTCGCCAGTTTAAAATATTTTATCTAAACTTAGGGATTCTTTAATGTTGTTATTGGACAGCTATTATTAACAAATATTAAATTTTTGAAATTTTATTAATAATACGATGGTTTGATGGACGGTAAATGGTTGTAAGTATTTATTATGATTTATTATAAAAAATTATATATATTATAAAAAATTAAAAAAGTGTGTGTGTACTTATGCAAAGAAGTATAACTTAAAAAATTATTTTGTAAGTATTTATATTCATGATAGTTTGATTTTTACCAAAATAATTTGAAGATTTGAAAAATTACTGTAATATTCAATTATTAAAAATAAAACTTCATTATTTGCTTCGCATAATTTTAGATAAATGATATCTTCGAGAGTGCCACACAATAATATGATATAAGTATCCATTTTAATGTACATTAATGATATATTTTATACTTAATCTAGCTCGTGTTAGCTTTCAATTTTTTCAGTTAAAAGCAAAATAGCCATATATTAATGCAAATAGCGACTTTGTTATATAAGCAATAGGGCCTCAAATCTCAATGAGTGCAATGTTATGAGTTTTTATTGGTTTTCAAATTATTTATCTACATTGTCGGTGCCTTTCCTCTCCTAGAAGTCGTCAGCCGCAAAAGTCCATTACTGGACATAGGCCCAAAAGACAGCCCGGCCTTGTGCCATTCGTACCCAGTTGGCTACTTTGACCAAATCGACGGTCCATTTTGTGGGAGGCCTGCCTACGCTTCGCTTTCGGGTACGGTATGTACGTATGTACACTAACCACCAGTTTACTTTTAATGCTTATTGATATAAACGTATTCAGACTTTATTCCTTAATACTAAAAAAAAACAAATAATAGGAATAGTTCTAATAAATATTAATAATTGGTATAAAATTTTGTTTTAAAAAAACGTAAATTGCAAATACCTTACTAGTTACTGGCAACTCCATTTAGTGTCATTCGAAACAACCATGTTTGTGGACGTGTGAAAAACTAAGTGATATACTGTTTTTATTGTTTATATCATTAAAAAATATAGTGTTAATTATTTATGTGCTGTTGAATTTTGTGCTGAATATTATTGAAATGAACATAATTAGGAATTGAAGAATGAGCGGTAAGTTTTATTAATTTATTAGATACCTGTATTTTGTAATGTCAAAATCAAAATGGCAGATATTTTGATTACTTGGTGGAGGATAAACTAAATAATTTAATTGAAACAACCATAATGTTCTAAAGACGTGTTTTATTGCGAATATAACTATACTATGTCAAACACAAACTCTATTGTTTTTATGCTTTGCGACATTGGTTTCCCGGATATAGAAATATTTAGAACAGATATGCTAATTATATTAAAATAAACAAGTTTTTATCTATATAGGTATATTTCTTAACTTTTAATTAGGCACTTTAATATTATTATTATAATCAGGTGTAAATTGTATTTAAATACATTTGAACTAATTAACTGGGTAAATACATAAAATATATATGTATTTAAATACAAATTCAGGTTAGTATTATTTATGTAGGCATACATTTTTAAATTAACATTCTAACCTAACTATTTTTGCCCATGGACTTGGGCTACTTTGGAAAAGGAGCAAAATATAAAGTAGAAATGCTCCATTATAGTTCACCTCCAATCGGGTGCTTCACTCAGTTGTCTAACAGAAGCCTATATCCAGGTCCATAGTCCTCAGTATACTAAAATTCATCCAAACGTATCCAGCAATTTTAGCATGGAGTAACAAACGTTCACGATTATAATAGACCTCTTGTTCTCTGAACTCTTATACAAATATGAATGCTTTATACTTAGCGGGTCAGAATCTATAATAAGCTTCATATTGCTTGTGAAACAATAAACTCTGTATTTTTATAATATAGTCAGAATAATTTATGACTATGTATTATATACTTATAATTTATTGTAGACTACAAAAGAAATTAATAAATACTAGTGGCTCGCTTCACTCAGGTTCGCCTCTAGAAAAACAAAAACAAATCTATCCCACGGCAACCATACATTTTTCCAGGATAAAAAGTAGTCTGTGTTATTCTGATGTATGATATGATTCAGTAGTTTTTGCGTGAAAGAGTAACATCCATACATACATTCTTACAAATTTTCACGTTTATAATATTAGTAGGATATGATGCACAGGAGGCAGCCTAATAGCTTTAAGCGATCTATTCCAGGTGACCTTAGGGTGTAGAAGTACTTATATATGGTATGCGGTGTACTTGCTACACACAAATACATATCCTAAATACATTCATAAATAATTACATACAAATACTCGTATACATCCATACTAATATTATAAATGTGAAAGTGTTTGTTTATTTGTTTCTTCTTCTTTCAAGTCAAAACAGAGAGATGGATTGGCATAATTTTTTGTGTGGAGATAGTAGGAGGGCTAGAAACATGATCTACTTTTTACCGGGGAAGATCTCATTTCTATGGGAAAACACGTTATCATACAACCCATAACAACTTATCATATCTATGTGTATATATTATGTATATAATATATACAGTCTTTCTATTCCATACAAACCGTTAAAACGCACCCAGGGACGAACGAAGCGAGGGTAAATCGCCAGTACATAAATATAAATCTGATAAAAAGTGTAAAATTTACCTAGAGATAAATAATTATATATATTGTGGCATTTCTGTAACTGATAAAGCAATATTATAATTAAACTTTGGTACACGTAATTTATTGATCTTTAAAACAATCACTTGACTTTGAATTTGCAGCTAATTAAGGACAAATATTTCTTTTCCTGAACTCAATGCAGGAAAGGAAAGTGAAGTGCAAAATACTATAATGTTTACTTTTGCTATAGATTGAAATATAAGAGATCTTTTCTTGAAGTTATACTTCTTTTGGGACATTCTTTTGGGAAAAAAATATGAGAGTAAAATTTTTACGAAGCGCGCGCACACTGAAAGCCATAAAACGAAATGTAAATAAAATGTAAAATGAAGTTAGCTGCATTCCTTTTACAAACTTTGATGACACGTTTGGCTCAGTTTGTAGTGACCCTACTTTCTGTGCCAGCGGCCGCCGGTTCGAATCCCGCTGGGAGCCATTCATTTGTGTGATAAGCATGAATGTTTGTACGCCAATCATGGGTGTTGATATTTATAATATGTATGTATTTAAAGTTATATATGTGTAGTGTATCAACTATCTGGTATCCATAACACAAGCCTCGTAGCTCTCCGTGGAACTAGATGGTGCTGTGTGTTAATGTCCCAACAACAACATACAATATACATTAAACAGAGAGTTGTGACATACGGGATGAAATTTTTAGATATTTTTGTTTTGTTACGCCAAAGAAGTATAACTTCTTACATGCGTACACAAGTACATACATACTCATATATTGTTTTTTTTTTTATGCAGTGATTATTTGTTTATCAGTTCTGGGCAAAAACATGACCTTTTTATCAGTGTCGTATAATCAATTACAGTATGGTGGTGACTCGCGATCTCCTCACTCGGGGCGTCTACGCTATCGGTTAGAATGTCTTGGTATGGTATGGTATGGTATAAGACGGGCCAGTTTCCGCAACTCGACGTCTGCGCGCCTATTTTGCGTGTGTGGGAAATTTCCAAATGTTTATTCTTGCCAGCCCAGTTCCTCCAGGAACTTCAGTAGTCTCTTCGTCCTACCGAAGACCTCCGGGAGTGTACTAGGGGTGCCAAGATGTTGAGCCCGGTACGCCGCTACACCTGGACAATGTAAAATCACATGTGCAGCCGTTTCATCTGCCCTCATGCAGGCTCTGCAGAGTGGGCTGTCAGTTATACCTAAATTAAATAGGTGTTTGTTATAGGGTCCGTGGCCTGTTAGAGCCGCGGTTATCTGTCTGAGTTGAGATCTGTTGAGATTAATCAGACGGTTAGTCGTTTTAGTGTTAATGAAAGGAAGCGATTCCTTTGCTTGCCTGCAGTCTGCGACTTCACGCCATATATTTTCGTGTAGTCGTCTTGTGCGTTGTCGTATTTGACCTTTGAGCCAGCAAGAAGGTAGCGCCACGATGGGCTCAGGACCTATTGCATTCAGGTCCGATCCTCTTCTTGCTAGCTCGTCGGCCCTATCGTTACCCCACGAGTTGCTGTGGCCTTTGACCCATTGTACTGAGACCTTGTTTTGGTCACTTACCTGTGTCAAAGCGTTATGACATTCATAGATTATACCTGAAGTGGTAGAATTACTATTTAATGCCTGTAGTACTGACATGCTGTCTGATAGTATGCGGATAGAGAAGTTTTTGACGTCTTTATTCGCAATTGTTCTAGCTGCCTCAAGGATACCTAGACATTCGGCTTGGAACACGGTGTTATAGGTACCTAGGGGTATTGAAGTTTGAATGTCTTTTAAAATATATATATATATATATACATATATATATATATATATATATATATAATTATTCACTTAATAAAAATTAATACCCGATACGTTTTATCGGTTAGTATAGATTTCTCAGAGATGAGATATTTTCCCGCGGTAAAAAGTATCCTATATGTTGACCCGGATAACCAACTATAATCGTACCAAATTTCATCAAAATCTCTTTAGTGGTTTTCTCGTGATGCGTTCCCAGGCAGACAGAGAAAAATTCTAAAAACCATAGATTAGGCCATAGTATCGATTATTATGTCTATTCCAATAAGATTTTCCAAAAAATATTTAATGTACAGATTCGACTCAGTCAGAATTTTATTATTATGTAATAGATAGATAATCTATGTAAATAATAATCAATTGCCAAATGTATGTAAGCGAATTATTTCAGAACGGCTGCACCTATTTGGCTAACTCTTTTTTTGTTGTGTTTGTAACTGTCGAGACAAGATTTAGGTATAAGAAATACTTGAAAAATTACGGAAAATACGGAAAAGAGAAAAATTTGGTTTAAAAAATAAAATAATGAGTTGACAGATTGACGTTATTAAGTTTGTTCATCATGTCAACAATATTTAAAAAAGAAATTGTCAGTTTTGTCAAAATAATTTTCATCCCCATTTTCACTCCCCTAAGGGATGATTTTCGGGATAAAAAGTAACCTATGTCCTTCCGAAGGTCTCAAACTATCTTCTTACCGAATTTCATCTAAATTGGTTCAGTAGATCCAGAGATTACCCCCTACAACGTCACAAACTCACAAACTTTACCTCTTTATAATATTATAGTATACCAGACCAGTATAGATTATATTTATCTATACTAATACTATAAAGAGGTTGTTGGTGTTTCTGGATGAAATATGGTCTAGAGATAGATTATAGTCTGGAAAAGTACATAGGCTACTTTTTATCCCGGAAAAATGTACGGTCTCCGCGGGATATCCATTCTAACCGTTAAAACGTACCTAGGGACGAACCCGAGCGAAGCGAGAATGAGTCGCTAGTCTATATATATATAGACTATCTGTCTGTCTGTATGTGTATCTGTTTTATACTATATATAGTATAAAACAGAGTCGCTACCGCTGTTTGTACGCTTAGATCTTTTAAACTACGCAACGGATTTTAATGCAGTTTTTAGCAATAGATAGAGTGATTCAAGAGGAAGGTTTATATGTATAATACATGTTATATTTCTACTAACCGTTAAAACATAAAGGAACGAACCCGAGCAAAGCAAGAGTGAGTCGCTAGTAGTATTATAAATGGCGTTGCATATTTTTAATGATTACTCTAAAGCCATCGCCGTTATCACACAACGATAGTATATAGCGCACAAACAATAATGATATAAATAATTTTATTTATATTTTATTCTATCATGTTCGAGATTAATTATAATTATCACTCAGTTCTTGACTCTACACCCTACAGGCATCGTCCTCTCCACACTTCAATTTTGTTAGTGACCTTTGAGGTCGTACACAAATTCTGTAGGAAACACTATCAATTTTTCCTAAACGCTTTTTACCGAGCAAAACAAAGGAGCGTTATGTGTTTGACTTATATGTATGTGCATATGTCTGTCCGAACCTATGTTCCCTCGTAATTACTAAACGGTTTAACCGATTTTGATTATTCATACGTCGTTAGATTCGTCTCGATAAAGCGAGTCTCATATCACGGAGACGTAAATACATACACGCAGCTACTATAAAACATACATACGTCTCCGACTGCATGATACTATGTCCTTTCGTCAAATTGTTCTCATCTTTATTAGTAGAATTAGTAAAAATCTACAACTTTAATCAAAATATTTTTTATTTTCCTGTAAAATTCTGTTCTCGATTACGATATAATTTGTTTTCGCCTCATATCGAGATGCTTACAAGGTTCCAAGATCCCTTCCAAGAAATGGAATGTTTTTATGTTTGACGCGCGTGGAAAGATTTACCAGCTAACCTAACCTACATCTATTTATCGATATTACTCATAGTATCGTCTGTACTCGAATTGGCTTTAGATGAAAAGAGGCATTCAAATCGTTTTAGACCATACGTAAAAAAAAAATTAGAATTTTTTCGCATACTCTATTTTGAAGTCAGTTAACAAGACAGATTATGCAAAACTAGTGGGCGGATTGCATTGAAACAGCGGCTTATTTATATTATAACGGCCAAAATCGAATCCATGTGGCCCGTTTTGGCGCAGTGGTGATGGAATTCAGACCTCTTCACTTTGATCTACGGACTATAGGGTTCGATGTTGTGCTAGTCTAAAATATGTAAACGCTAATAACAGTAAAACGTGCAAATGTTAGTAGTCTGTATGTTTGTGTTGATACTTTGTATATCTGAACCCCGAAATATTATTAAGGTGTAGAACAATTTCTGTTAATTATTTATTTATTCGATTATAATGAAACTCTGTTGATTATGACAGCTGCATAGAAAGTTTAATAACTGATAAAGTACCAGTAAAGTACAACAGATAGAGCACGAGTTTTATGAGAAAAATTGTGTTTTTTTTGTAGAAAAACATCAGGCGAAACCGCCGTAGACTACTAGTACACTTTTTTACAGTGATTGCCTCATCTAGGCTACATAGATCTACTGGCCATTACAAAGTCGAATTTAGTTCATACCCCTATACAAACTTTCATCCCCTTCTCATCATTAAGGGATAATTTTCGGAATAAAAACTAACCTATGTCCTTCCCAAGGTCTCAAACTATCTTTTTACCAAATTTCATGTAAATCGGTCCAGTAGTTTTTGAGTTACAAACAGACAAATCTTTCCTCTTTTATACTACTAATAATAAATAAATAAGTGTAGATGTAAATGAAGTTAATTTTATTAGGTATCTTATATCGACTTTTGATGTGTGAGGGCAAATAAATGTTTATATAAATAACGTTATCGAACCGGTTTCGGTGGAAAATACGCCAGATGCCTGCGCACGCGTTGGTTATATTGGATTTGCTGATAGTTAGTGTGTCATATGGATATATTATATCGTGTGGGGTTAGAGGTGGTATCAAAATATGCTATCGTCTGTTCTAGACCGCGGTTTCGGTCGCGCTTGAAGTCTAATCTTGTCTAGATCTTAATCTAGGACATAGGCTAAATGAATTCTCAATATTTCTTAAAATCCATTCAGTAGATACAGCCTGAAGAATTAATTAACACAATCATTCACTCAATATATATTAATTATTGTAATTAACGGTAAATTCCAATAAACTATATATCTCCGGTTTTGTCCGGTTTAGATAAATAAATAAATAAATATGTTGGGACATTAACACATAGCAACATTTAGTTACATGGTAAGCTAAGAGGCTTGTGTTATGGATACCAGATAGTTGATACACTACACATATATAACTTTAGATACATACATATTATAAATATAAACAAACACCCATGACTGGAGCACAAACATTCGTCGTCACACAAATGAATGTCCCCAGCGGGATTCGAACCCGCGACCGCTGGCACAGCAAGTAGCGTCACTACAAACTGAGCCAAACGTGTCGTCAAATGTGACAGCTCCTGTCAAATTCCTATCACTTGTAAGTAAAACCACAGATAGGTTATTAGGACCGGTTGTAAGTCATCACAAGTCAAAGTTTCTCGACGTCTTAGGCGCGGTAAAACCCAAATTCTTAAAGCCTTTTATTTTTAATTCCACACACAAACTTACATCCCCATTTTCACCCCCTTAAGGGATGATTTCCGGACTAAAAACTATCTTCTATGATATGGTATGATGATAGCTATCATATGTCTAAGCTTTGATATCAGCGTCTCTAATGATGGATAATCTCCATTTTACGATATGACCACTAATATTTGACCACATCAGAAGTAGCCGTCCGTTTATTCATTAATCGAGATCGCGGGATTGACTGAGCGGATATTTTCTATTTCATGAAATACAACCATATCATAAAATGGTCGGCGACATCATGAAGTGATCAAATTTTAAAATTTGGTCACGATATATACGTTACAGACACGGAAACCGGCTGTGTACCAAACTTCCCGCTCAATCGCAAACCCTTTCATTTTCCTGAGCTCAGTAGTAGGTCGCTACATGACAGAACCTCTCACCGAAAAAAAAACACGGTAAATTTCAATTACACAGACTACTCGTTCTGCAAGATTGTTCAAATTGCATCAACATTAATAAGAACAAGAAAAATTCGATTGCATAACCTTCTGACGTTAACTGATCTGTGATACTCTAACACCGTCTCACTGACACAAATATAGATTATTATAGAATTACTAACGACCCCGACGATTATCGTTACATTTTAACGTTTAGTATAGATTTCTCAGAGATGAGATATTTTCCCGCGGTAAAAAGTGTCCTATATGTTGACACGGATAACCAGCTATCATCATACCAAGTTTTATAAAAATCTGTCCAGTGGTTTTCTCATGATGCGTTCCCAGACAGATAGACAAAAATTCTAAAAACTGTAGATTCGGCCTCTTTATCGTAATAATAACTATGTATTTCAATAAGCTTTTCCAAAAAATTGTTAATGCACAGATTAGACTCAGTTAGAATTTTATTATATCTATGTAGATTATTGCGTAGGTATATAACCATCTGTATTTATATAAGTTGTATGCGTAAACGCATTTTCTGACGTTTAAAAAACGTGTGTGTGTACTTATGTACATATGTACGCACGTAAAAAATTATACTTGTTTGGCCTAATAGAACAAAAATAGCTAAAGACCTCATCCCGTATGATATGAACTCTACACTCTTTGTAAAAGAAATAATAAATTAATAAAAATAAATGACAGTTATCAGCTAACTGCATCATGTCGCTTTTTGGCTGTCAGCGTGCGCTCGCATCGTAAAAATTTTTCTCTCATATTTTTTTCCAAACGTGCCAAAAGAAGTATAACTACAAAAAGAATTATTAGTAGTTTATACGTATAATTTGAGTGGACACGAGAGGTGTTGAAAATCTAAGCGAGGTTAACTCGCTAGCAAGTATCGCGAAGTGTAAACTGTACGCTACAAAATTTTCCTCAATCACCATATGTGGAAAGTAATATTAATATATATCAGTGTATTTTGATATGTGCAGATGTTGTAGCAGCATATCTTTGTTTTATGTTGCACGATCATAGTTAGATTTCTATATTACACTAGGTTTTATATAGAAAAAAGTACTTATTTTGAGCGTACCTCTATAGGCCTTTTAAATACCTACAATTTTCTAACATATTGTTTTGACGTATTTTTAAAGGTTTATCCAGCGTCAGCCATGTAACCGTATGAAAACAGCTTTTTTGACAAAATACCATCTAGGCAGTTCCGTCTTTACCATAAGCCCTTATGGTAAAGACGGAACTGCCTAGATGGTGCCTAGCCTACACGGCACGTGCCCGGGCCCCCAACCTAATGGGGGCCCTGAAAACACAACATATTCGTAAACATAGAAAAGAAAGAAGTTCGATGTGTTATGTCTTACAATGTTATAGGTAATGTAATGCACTGTAATATACGCAGTCAGGATTCTTTTTATTTTTTTACATTCACATTTTTTGTATTTTTTAAGGGGCCCTAAATTGTTGTGTGCCTAAGACCTTGGATGACTTAAGATGGTCCTGCGTCTAGACTCAGCCATATTGTACAAAATATTTACAAATTGTATACACAAACCATGCCCGTTTATCGCTCTTTCTATTAGTGAAAACAATTTATGATATCAAAATTCGTTGCGTGGTTTAGAAGAAGTAAGCAGAGAAACAGACTGACTCAGACAGCGACTTCGTTTTATACTATGTAGGTATATCATACATATAATAAAATTGTAACTAAGCCGAATCTGTACATTAGATATTTTTTGAAAAATCTTATTGAAATAAACATTATTATCGATACAGAGGCCGAATCTATAGTTTTTAGAATTTTTGTCTGTCCGTCTGTCTGTTACCGCATCACAGAAAAACCACTGGAGGGATTTTGATGAAATTTGGTATGATGATAGCTGGTTATCCGAGTCAACATATAGGATACTTTTTACCGCGGGAAAATATCTCATTTTTGAGAAAAATACAAAAACTGCAATGTAACAGTATACTAATATGTAAAACCTAAGAATTTGGTTTTTGGTCATCTGAACGCGGGCGGAGCCGCGGGCAATGCTAGTTTAGATATATAGATTTCGTTAGAGTCATTAACATACCGCACACAATTTACTGCTAATGCTCCACTAGTTTTAATACTTGAGTGATGACGTTACCATTTCATACCATCACTGTTATTCAATCGCGAACTCTTAAGTCAATTATTTTATGGCTTATTTATATTGCTACTTGTATCATAGATGATACAGTACTACAATAGTACAGAGGCCCCAAGCCCATACAAAGATATTGGACACTGCTATTTAATTAGAGCTATTCTTGTTTACCTAAATAGATCATAAATAAATAAATATGTTGGGGCATTAACACGTAGATCAATCGAGTTTTTTCGATTTGCAAAGACGAAGAAAACTACTGCAGTTGCATTTTCACAGAAGAATTTTCATAGAAACCGGTTATTTCTTTACTCTGTACCGTACCCAAAGGTTGCCAACGGGACCCTATCACTAAGCCTTCACTGTCCGTCCATCCGTCTGTCAGCGGGTTGTATCTCATGAACCGTAATAAATAGAGAGTTGAAATTTTCACAGAGTGTGAATTTCTATTGCCGCTATAATAATAAATGAAAGTGTATTTAAAAAGTATAATTTTCCATGATGGTACGAAACTCTTTGTGTGCGAGTCCGGCTCGCACTTGACCGATTTTTTTTAAATATGTATATTAAGTATTAACACAGACGGCAGAACACGCGCAGTCGACTCGCTCTCGTCATACACGCTAAACGGCGCGTCTAATCAGCTTGGTATTTAAAGGCCTTTAGGTTACGACTACGGTTTTACCGTTGAATCTTGATGAATGTTTGACCCGGATAACCAGCTATCATCATACCCAATTTCATCAAAATCTGTCCAGTGGTTTTCTTGTGATGCGTTCTAAGACAGACAGAATGACTATTTCAATAAGATTTTCCAAAAAATTTAATGTACAGGTTCTCACCCCAAAATACCTTAGAAAATGTCCCAACAAAGCTCCTGTTAAAAGCGGATCTCAAAATTCTAATTCTAAGAGGTTCTCCATCGAACTTTAAGTTTTCCCATACAAATTGTATGGAAAATATGATTTTTAACACTTTTTTGTCCTGCAAACTATGACGAAAATATTTTTCAAAAGAATGAATGGACCGTTTTTACTATCAAATTTACTACTAAAAGTTCCGTTGAGTCGAATTTCTATCTTCAATATTTTATTTGTTATATAGCTTTAAAGTTCAAATTTATGGTTTTTTTGCATTTTTTAGCTAAACTGTAAGAGTTACAGAAAAATGTTAAATGGCAAATTTTTTGTAAGTTTAAAATCCTATAAAAAAATCCTTGTCAACTTTTTCATATCATCAATAACAACAAAGTTACAGGCTCACGAATATTTATTTTTTCAAATTTTTGCTCTTACGAACTGAACTGAAATACGATAATTTTATTACTGATATTTTATGTCCTTTATCAATATATTTTATAATATACTTGAAAAATCATTAAAATATGTCAAATAAGTCTGTCACTATTAACTATAGATCAAACACTAACTATAGATCAAAAACAAAATACATGATCTATCCAATTTTGTACCATTTTTTTTTTTTGTTTAATTATCGATATTTCAGTTTATCGTGCGACTCTGGTATTTGGAGTCTGGCGGTGCGATGCTAAATATAGAGTTGAAGCGCATATCGATTGTAAAATGAAATATCGCATTATGTTGTTTCGCACTAACTTTCGATTATCCATCAGGCAATTCTGTATACATATATTTAAAACATAAATGTTTGTTTATCCGAATGTGATGAAACTTTGGTGAGTTGTTCTGCGTGAGATCGCGAAGATTCCTGGGCTAAAAAAGTGTGGATCGACCCATACGGGTCTGCATATTTGCCATATCAAAGTGCCAAGTTCAGTAGTTATCTAGATTACTATACGTTTATTGAGGAAGACTATATGCTATAAATTACTATCATGCAAGGGAGTTGAGTAGTAATCATAAATGTTAACAAATCTGGCAGACTTTGATACATTATTGTAAAGCAAAGGGAAAGAAGAGTTTGTTTTTTTTGTACTTTAAAAGCGAGCGAAGTGGCGGGTTCTACTAGTCTATAATAAACTCTATATTATTCCCTAGTCTGAGAGATAAGTATAGCGTTTTGTCCAATAATAAAGTATAACGTCAGATGGACAAAGGATCGTTAAATGTTTGTGTCGATATATTGTTTGGTAAAGCCCATACATTATATTATAAACTAGCGAGATACTCGGATTTTATTTACAATTTCATGGTTTTTTTCCTATAAGTATATTTCTTAAATAAAAGAAGCCTAAGTTACTCCTTATAACATCGGCTATTTGCCAGTGAAAGTCCCGTGAAAATCGGTCCAGCCAGTCTGAGATTAGACGGAACAAACAGACAGAGTAAAATAAAAAAAAAAATATTTTTCTTATAAGTACCGCATATACTTTTATATGCAACTAGCGACTCACCCTCGCTCCGCTCGGGTTCGTCCCTGGGGTGGGGTCTGGGAGGACCACCCTTATCCTTATCACTTAGGGGTATTAAAAATAGATAGTAGCCGATTCTCAGACCTACTGAATACGCATATAAAATTTGGTAAAAATCGGTAAAGCCGTTTCGGAGGAGTACGGTGACAAACATTGTGACATGGAAATTTTATATATAAGATTAGTACAAAGCTGTTATTTTGACATTACAAACAGACACTTTAATTTTATTTATTTATGTGTATAATTTTATTTTAGTCTATAGATGTGAAAGTAACTGTCTGTTACCTTTTCACGCTCAAGCAGTTGAACAGATTTTGATAAAATTTGGCAAACATTTTGTGGATTAGGTACATTCTAGAGACGGATAAAGGCTACCCTAATTCTCGCCCCAGGTTCCAAGCGAGCGAAGCTAAGGACACAAACTAGTTTCATATAATATTTTCTTAGATTTACGCGAATTTATTTCAAATAGTTTCATATTAATAATAATAAATATTAGCCAAGAGTGAGTGGACTGTGATATTACGAGTATACGCTAAGATATTGTTGTACCTATGGGACAGTTTCTGTTTCACCGACAGTTTCTGTTTCACCGACAGTTAGGGGTCACCTAAATGTTAAAAGGCCCCCTAAATTTAGGTGCTCGAAATATGGGCTTAAAGACGATCGTAAACCGAAATTTAATTTAAGGGCTAGTTTAGTGGAACTTTTGAGCTAGGGATCCCATACGTAGGTGGTAGCTTATGGGTTGTTGGTGAAATCGGGCATTATACTTATTGCTGTCTTCTGAATATATATCCTGTTTATTACAAAACAAATGGACATTTTGATTTCCTTTTTATATAGATAGATATTGATATTTTTGTATGATAATGAAAATTGATAACTTTTTAGTTATGGAGATTGTATTTTTTAAATAACACACAGTCTTGTCCTCACTTCGCTCGGATTCGTCTCTAGGTCTGACAGTACCCTATGTGTTTCTTCAAGTCCATCTAAATCTGTCCAGCCGTGCCAGCGTTGAGGGAGTACATAACAAACATACAAACTTTCGCATTTATAAATACGATTATTATTATTAATGAAATCTATTTTGTTTTCAGAAATGCCTCGATAAAGATGGTGCCATGTCTGTTGATTCTGTGCATGGCGTGGATGGTGGGCGGCGACCCGTCCTATGACTCGTACGTATGAAAAGAAAGTTGTGTCTGTGCGTGCATGCGCTGCGCTATAATGTCTCATGTGCAGATGTCTGTCTAAATCGATCAGAAAAATATTGTATGAAAAAATACTGATAGTCTAAGAGTCGGATACACCACGACCTTCACCGATCTGTTAACCTGATGAAACATATTTTTTTATAAAGTTTCAATAATAGATAAATACGCCTAAAATAGATTGCCTATCGAAATCCTGACCAGGCTATTTTTAAATTAATTAATAAAAAAAATTTCACCATTCTATTAACCAGCCGAATTTATTTAATTAGAAATCTACCTGGTCCAGGGTTTGCCAAAATTAGTATACCAATTTAGGACAAGAGACCAACTAAAATCTGTCCCTCCCCACAGACTGTGCGTGTGACCTTTCATCACGATCGGTTCACGCCCCGATAAATAAAGTCACTATCGCATTTGCAACATTATTTTTAGTTTATATAATATATTTTTATTACACTCGTAGTGGACTAATGAGTGACGATAAGAATTTCCATCGCGAATTATTCTTGTACTTTTCCTTAAAAGATTCTTTGAAATTCGCCAGTTTATTTAGATACTACTATTCATATATTACAAGTGACTTACCCACGCTTCGCTCGGATGCGTCCCTAGCTACATTTTGTTATGTTTTGAGCAGAATCCTAACTCTTTTTTTTAAATTAAAGTAGCCTAAGTTACCTTACAACATCAGATATCTGCCATTGAAAGTTCCGTCAAAACCAGTCCAGCCATTTTGGAACTCCAATCATCTTAGCCGGGACAAACGGATAGACAGACAAACATTTAATAAATTGTTTTTTTTTTATAAATCTCAACAGATAAACAATGTCAATTATATGTAATGCACTGGACGATCAATATATAAAGCTCTCTCTCTCGTTTATCTTTCTGTTTATGTCGTGATAACCTTTAAGTAGAAAAAACTTTACCAATTGTAAAATTTATGCATGTAGTTTTTGCACGATTAAAGTGTACGTCCTGTTGGTTACCCTTAAAAATAAATAAGTATAAGCTATGTTATGTTTCTAGTAAAGTTTTATCAAAATACGTTCAATAGTTTTAAGAACTGAAGTAATAGGTACATAGGTAAGCCGCTAGTCCTGGATATTTTTTTTAATTTCCATTTATCATAAAAGGGAGGTGTTGCCGTATGAGTTGAGCTCGGACGACGGTTTCCCCCAAGAGGGGTGTCTAACCTCCGCGGGGTCGGGGGACCTATCCATGGACTGCACGCTGCCGAGCGGCAAGGCCTCTGTGACGATCAACAAGGCGGCCACAGCCCTGACCCTGTCCTATGAAATGGTGAGCCCCTAAAAACGTATTTCATATGGTCGAGGTCATAGTGTGATGTAAGACACTCGTAGTAACCTTCCTCCAGACAGACCAGTACGTCCAGAGATTAGCTCGTTCAAACAAATTGACAAACTTTTCATCATTATACATGTATATGTAGATTATATTTTTAATACATAAAGAGAAAACTTTATATCTCTTTCTAAGCATATGTTGTTTGAAGGGTATAAATTTTATGTAGAACAAAAAGAACATAACAATATAGTAATAATTGAAATGAGACAAGCCTGTGATTTAAAACAGTTGAAAATTATGACTTTGATTTGCTTGAAAATTGTACTTTCACTAACGAATGGAGAATAAACGCGAGATAAATATATAGAAGAAGATATATCAAGGCGATCTATAGATCATTTACTCTAATATTTCTAGTATTTACTTCTCGTTGCTCTAATTGATACCAAGAATGGCTTTAGATCCCGAGGTACTGGGTTCAATTCCCGGACAGAGCCAAGTGTAGCTATTCTCGTAACAGTTCAAGGTAGTTCTAGGGGTAGAATGATTTTTTCTTAACTTATTTTAATGTAGTGTACCTTTTTGAACAATTCATTTTTCAACTTCTTCTTGGCATTCGATTGAGATGAAATTAGGTACACTCGTGTAATTTTGGTGACACTGCAATGTTATGGTACCATCGAGCTGAACTGATGGTGCAGCCAAGATGTAGAAACTGGAACTCCCTAAAGCCATATGGTAGTACAATCGAGTTTGGGCTGATATATTTTGCTATTATGAGTACTATCCATTATACATGATGACGAGGACCTGAAGACGACAGCGCAAGATAACATAACTTGCTTCTAAATACTTTTAGGGTTCCGTATCCCAAAAGGAAAAGAGAACCTATATAAGATCACTCCGTTTTCCGTCCGTCAAATATTTTCTTTGCGATTATAAACATATTATAATGTTTACAGAACCCTCGGTGTACGAGCCACTCTCGTACTGGTCCATAATTTTTTTACTTTTAATTTTTTTTTTACAGAAAAGTGGTCCTTTAGTGTGTGATGAGCTTCAACAAACCAAACCTGTTATACAAAATTACACTAATACAAGAGATAGAGCAAACGTACGGATGAAGTTCTTCACTATAAAGTATGTGATATTATCGAACGAGAGTCTCGCGTGCCCTTTGGCGTTGCTAGGGACCGACCAGACCGAGACATTGACCCTAAATGCCCTAGAAGGACAATTGAGGCCCTCACATCTAGAGGGTATTAGAGGAGTCAAACAGCTGTATATAATGAATATTGGTAAGTATTATAAATACGAAATTATATATGTGTGTATATCTGTTACTCCTTCACGTTACGGCTAGACAGATTTTGATGGTATTTAGTACATAGATAGATTATGAACTGGAGTAACACATGGGCTACTGTTAGTGATAAGATTTGCCCAAAGGTGGCGCTACTCGAATATAATAAAAATACAAAATATCTAGGAACAAGCTCACATTTACTCGAAGTAAAGCGAGAATAATTTGCTAGTAGTATTATAAACATTAAAATCAAGCTACTACTTTTGACTTCAGCGTTTTTTTAGCGAACTCCTTTGTATTATTTTACTCTGATAGTGTTGTTTAATATTTGATATTTATTAAATTCGACATTTTATTTTGTTATCGTGGGTTTTCCCGTTTGCAATTAAACTATAAACAGCTATCAATTTACTAAGTTATCATATTTGTGTAATTATTTATATGGTATCCCACTTGTTTTAGAGATAATTTATAAAAAATATGTAATACTACGTATTATATAGAGGTGAAATTTTGTTTGTCTGTTTGTGGGAGATAGTTGTATTCGGCCCTTTTTAACGTCCCACTGCTGGGCACGGGCCTCCCTTCAATACGAGGAGGATCAGGCCACAGTCCACCACGCTGGCCAAGTGCGGGTAGACTGAACATGTCTTTCAAAAACTTGTTAGGTTCTCTCAGACATGGAGTACATGGAGCACGTCATGCAGGTTTCCTCACGATGTTTTTACTTCATCGTAAAATAAAGAGGTAAAGTTTGTGAGGTCGTGACGTTGTAGGGGGTAATCTCTGGATCTACTGAACCTATTTAGATGAAATTTGGTAAGAAGATAGTTTAAGACCCTGGGAAGGACATAGGAAAATTTTTATCTGTTGTTCGTTTCGTTGTTTGTGAACTTGTTCACAATTTCTGGGGTTTTCATTTCAGTTTTTGTGCGGAACCCTAATTCTTTTTCTAAAATAAAAGTAGCCTAAGTTACTCCTTATAACATCAGCTATCTGCCAGTGAAAGTCCCGTCAAAATTGGTCCGGCCGTTTTTAAGATTAGCCGGAATAGACAGACAGACAAAAAAAATAAAAAATGTTTTTTTATAAGTACTCTATCTAACTTCATATGCATTTAGTAAAGAGCTGTAATTTGGAGTTTTATTTATCTGTATAGATTCAAATATAACTTCGGTGCCGTACGAGGCCATGGCGCACTTCGAGTCGCTGGAGAGGGCGACTCTGACCGGCGGAGCTTTTGTCTTGAAACAAGAAGACACAATATTGCCAAAGTTGAAAGTTCTAGAACTTTCGAGAGGCAAATTAAACGCGATTCCGAAACGCGCGTTTAAAAACACGCCCGAGCTGCAAATGCTGCTGCTGTTCTCAAATGAAATCGAGTACGTGGATGTCGACGCTTTCGAAGGTAAATTTAGTTTAGATTAGTTAATTTTATTTTTTGTCATTTAACTGTATTTTTATGTGTCCTGGAAAAAAAATGAAGGTAGATAACTAAAGAAACAAAGAACAATAAAAACTATCTCCATCTTTGTCTAAGAGCATATGTTAGAAAGAGATAGAGATAGTGGCAATGATCAAATAACTATTCGCTATTCTGTCCCTTTCTATCATTTACATAAATTTGTAAAGGAGTTTGGTTTTCTTATTTTACTATAAATCATCAGATATAGTTAAAATTATTAATATGCAATAAAAAATATATTAATAAAAAAAAAATTAATAAAACAAAATGTCTGCTTGTGTGTGCAACTCACACACGGTAGAAGTGTAACTTCAGAAGAGTAACCTACGAGAGAGTGAGATGAATATAGAGTATCAGGAGTGGGATAATTGTAAGGTTTAGTTTTTTTATAAAAATTTTACCAAGTTTAAAAGTTATTTTACATTTTATTTGATATATATTTTTGTTATTTTTCACTTCCTGTGTAATTATATTCTATCTCAAACAATTAAATAAGGCATAATAGGTATATTACAATCATATATTTATAGTATATTATTTACGAAAAGGTTACCATGGCAACATGGCAATGTACTTCTATCTCATTCTTTCGCCGGCTTAATCCTATATATTTATTTGTTTGTCTCTTTCTCGTGTCGCATGTTCGTTTCATCGAGTTTCAAATCACAACGATTCTAAAGAAGTTTCACTTCAAAAAACACCTCTATTTATCTTGTCTCAGGCCTCACCCAGCTGAGGAACTTGAGCCTCAACTCGAACCGTATCTCGGTGCTGCCGCCGCGGGCGCTGGGCGCGGCGCCGCGCCTGCGCCGCGCGGACCTCTACGACAACAGCATCCGGGAGCTGAGCGAGGACGTGTTCTGGGGGCTGGACGAGCTCGCCATGGTGAGTGTTCTACTTCCACCTCATACTCTTATCTGTGTACTGCTACATTTCATACAAATCAGCCCAGTTGTTTTTAGCTATTTTCCCATATTTATATTATTATGAATAATTTATTTATGTATTTTTTTTTTGGGTTTTACGCGTATATTTGACGTAATAAATAAAATATTTTTCCCAAATTTTACGAGCGAAAGAGATAGAGAAAGAAAGAGAGAGAGAGAGACTCCCCCAGTGTTTGCTGTAAAGCATTTGGAATGTATAGTCTGTTTTTAATCTCTAAAAATCTAATTACAAATAATGTAGCCAGCCCTTTTGTGCAGTGTTGTATCTACGATACTGATTTGTAATAATTTTAAATCATTAAGTATCATTAAAATTCACATTATTAAATTTAAATTTGCATTATTAATTTTTATTGTTACGTTTCAAATAAGTACCTACACATTATTTCAGGATAACTTATTATAAAAAACGATACTTGATTTTATTAACGTTAATTTTTGATATTGGCACCATCACAATTTAAGAATTGCAAAAAACTGGCAACCCACGTAATGTCAGTTTTGTCTCTGAGATTAAAAAACAGAATATAGGCAAACAATAAATAATCAAAATAAACCTGCGCAAATGTCAAATATTCATGTAATTTTATAAAAAAAAATAAAATATTTAATTATTATTTATACAATTATTTTCCTTTCCCATCCAGGTGGTGTTGTTCAACAACAGGGTCCAACTGACTCTATACAATAGAACGTTCGCGAACCTCCCCTCCCTCACGGAATTGAAACTCGAAGGCAACTCGATCGCAACTCTACCGGGCGACTTGCTATCGAACAGCACCAGCTTGAAGAAGCTGTACCTGCAACGCAACCAGCTCGCGTCGCTGCCGCGGCTCCTGTTCTCTGGTCTTCGGTTAAGAGAACTGGATTTGTCTTCGAATAACCTGACTTTCCTGTGGGAGGAGCAGTTGAGAGATCAGGACCAGCTGGAGAGTCTACATTTGCAGAAGAATGCCTTAGAACACTTGCCCAGTGTCCTGTTCGAAGACACAGCTAACTTGAAAGTCTTGGATTTGAAACACAATAATATTAGCAGCTTGCGCGGGTGAGATGTGTTTGTGTTTTTTTTTCCAGCGATTTGATGAAGGCGATTGTACTTGATTGTCGTATACTTTTTTTTTCGACTCCAAAAAGAACGTCCTCTATGATGTGGTCATATTTTTTTTTGTTTTTTTTTTTTTAACGATTTCATAAAGGAGGTTTTTACTTAACTGTTGTTGTATAACATCGATCAGAAAAGCTTGTATGCGATTGTGTATCTAGTAGTCTTTTGATCGATGATATACAAGAACTGCTCATTTAATGTTATTAAATTTTTGTATATTACAGGGGCGTTTTCAACAAACTCAGCCAGCTAGAGCAGCTCTATCTCGATTGGAACCGTATCAGCGAGTTGAAGAATGTGTTCGATGGGCTGGTCAAGTTGGAGGTGAGTTTTTGTTAACTTTTAATTTTTTGCGCGGAATCCTAATTATTTAAAAAAAAAGTAGCCTAAGTTACTCCTTATAACATCTGCTATCTGCCAGTGAAAGTCCTGTCAAAATCGGTCCAGCCGTTTCGGAGATTAGTCGGAACAAACAGAGAGAAAACTACCTTTTCGAATTATTATATGGATTTATTTTGATTTTTGGTTCCCGACGTTTCGAATGCTTTACAGTAATCATGGTCACGGGACGGGTCTAAATCCTAAGTCTCTCCCATGACCATGATTGCTGTAAAGCATTCGAAACATTGAGAACCAAAAATCAAAATAAATCCGCGAAATCATCAAAAAGGATAGTTTTATTTCAAATGTCAAATATTCGCGTAAATCTAAGAAAATATTGTACAGGAAAAATTTAAGTAGTTTTTTTTTCTTTTAAGCATCGTGGATATTTCCATATGCATTTAGTAAAAAGCAGTTAATTTGACATTTTAAAATTTTGAAGTGAAACTTCTTTAGAATCGTTGTGACTTAAAACTCAATGAAACGAAAATGCGACACTAAAAAGAGACAAACACATAAATATATAGGATTAAGCCGGTGAGAGAGTGAAATAGAGTACATTGCCATGATGCCATGGTAACCGTTGTTATTGTCTGACAAATGATATATAATATTATATTCTTTCGGTATATGATATTCTATAAATATATGATTGTAATATGCCTTATTTAATTATTGATTTGTTTTAATTTAATTGCTATATTTGCCAAAGAATTTAACTTCAACCTCGTCTAATGGTTACACGCACTCAATTTTTATTACACAATTTTTCATTCTATTCCCCAGGTGCTGTCCCTCTCGCACAACAACATCACAATCTCCAAGCACCAGAACACCCTCGCAGTCAAAGACCTGGAAAAGCATACCGTGTATCAGGGTGCGGGGCCGGAGCCCTACGTGGAGAGGTTCTCCCCCTTCAGCGGGCTGCCGCGGCTGCGCACGCTGCGGCTGGCGCACAACGCGGTGGCGCTGCTCTGCGACGACTGGCGGCAAAAGTTCCACCTGCAAGTGCTGGACCTGTCGTATAACAATATCACCTCCGTCTCGGTGAGTTGGTGTTTTATTTGTTTGTTGATGACTGTGAGTCGGTGTGTGTGTGTGTATATTTGTGTGTGTGTATGTTATGAACAATACACGTGTTTTATTATTAAAGTATTTAATCACTTATTTAATTCATAACGTTTTGTTAATAGTATAAATTAATATATATGTATATAATAATATTATTCTCTTATTTAAAAATAAAGACTCAGTTGCGTTTCTGTAAAAGTAATAGAAACTACATTTACAGCCTCTATTTCAAATCTCTTTATAATTCAACAAATTATAGAAAACCTTTATGTTCTAATCAACTCATGAAGGAAAATTTATAATTATATATCTCAGTTATTTTATTAATTAATGTCAAAGAAAAAAAAAGGTAAAAGTAAATTTGGAATTGATTAAAAAGTATTTATGTAATAGATATAAACTTAAAAAAAGCTCTCGCATTTGGAATGGCTTTCTTTACATGTGTAATATATATATATATATATATATATATATATATATATATATATATATATATATATATATATCAAATTTACATTTACAGAGATTAGTCTGTTCAAAGGAACACAACAAAACACGCACTTTAGTTTTGCTTAACAAATGATAGTAATTAGTTTCTCTCGTTCCAGGACACGGACTCGTACTTCCAAAACAGCGTGAAGGTCGACCTGTCCCACAACGACATACACACGTTCGACCCCCACTTGTACTACGATATGCAAACCCTCCCCACGCTCATCCTCTCCAAAAACCCCTTCCGCTGCTCCTGCTCCCTCTACCCCTTTCTAAACAAATACAAATCACCCCACAAAAATTTTACCCTACCCATCCTAGATCTGGACGGAGCCAAATGCGCTTCACCCTCTCCCTTAAAGGATGTGAAGCTAACAGACCTACAGTTAGACTCGCTGACTTGCCAGTTCCCCTGTCCGAGTGAATGCGACTCGTGTCTCAAAAGACCGAATAAATTACAAGTAGAGTTGACATGTAACAAAATACCCCGAAATTTGACAGATTTGCCCAATTATTTCGTCTCGTACTCGTTGAAACTCACAAACATGTCAACTTCAGACCGTTTAACTTTGGACCTACCCCGAACTGTCAGGTTCGTTGATTTGTCAAATTTGAATCTGACAGCTCCGCCGGTGGCGACCTCTGTGACTGTCGACCTCAGGAACAACAGCCTAAGCTCGATTCCTGTGAGATTGATAGAGAGCAACTGCTCCCTGTACCTAGGAAACAATCCCATCGAGTGCGTGTGCGAGAATCAAATCGATCTAATGACATTGATGAAACACAACAATTCGATATTGGATTTTCGAACTATAAAGTGCACAGATAATCGATTGATTAAGGATATCGATTTAGTTTATTTATGCTACAATCGAGATTTGGCGGTCACTATCGTGCTGCTATTGGTCTCTATCAGCTTAATGCTAGCAATATGTCTCATCATCTACAAGAACTGGATTCTCATCCGCATTGAGCTGGACAAATTACGTATCTGGCCCTACAAACACACAAAGAACACGGAAAATTCCAGCGACATATTCCTCTCCTACGCGCATCAGGATGAGCTATTCGTGCTATCCCGCGTGATTCCGGAACTGGAGAAGCCCCCGGGATCGCTGCGTCTCTGTGTGGCGTCCCGGGATTGGAGGTTGGGTGACACCATTACAGAACAGATACAACGCTCTATACGCAACTCTTCCGTAGTCCTAGCTCTTCTGTCTCGCTCTTACCTGGACTCCGCCTGGTGTCGGATGGAGTTCGGTCTCGCTCACATGCAAGGGAAGGTTCTAGTCCTAATAATGGACGATTTCGACGAGAAACATAAAGAATTAACGCTAGAGATGAAAGCATATATAACCTCAAGGACGTACATAAAAGAGTCTCACCCACTTTTGTTTGAGAAGATTCGAGAAGCGTTCGCGAAGAGGCAGTCGAAAGACAAGGACGGCAAATTGAAACCGACCGGCATCGACACGCAGTTGGATGTTAATGGTATGATTTTCAATAACGCCCTCACAGCGCCCCCTGCCTGATGGTTTTTTAGGGTTCCGTACTCGAAGGGTGCCAACGGGACCCTATAACTAAGCCCCCGTTCTCTGTCCGTCCCGTCTGTCAACGGGCTGTTTATCAATCGTAATCGTATAGTTGAAAATGTCATAGTGCGTATATTTCTATTGCCACTATAAAAACAAATAATAAAACACCAAGATGGCGAATTACAAAATGGCCGATGGCAGATAGCGAATTACAAAATTAAAAAAAATCTATTATGGGTCGAAACTCTTCGTGACCTACTTGCATTTGACCGGTGTTTAGTTTTTAGGGCCTTTTAGGTATTTTAGTGAATGAATCCTTTTAGGTTCGATTTTGTCTGTCTGTTACAAGCTATTGGGGTAGGTTATGAAAAAACGAATGATTCTGGGGTTTTTTTCTTTCGATTGGATATTTAAAAAAATAATCGATCAATTGACACTTGACGTATGAAGCGAATACGACGTATCAAGAGAAATAGACAAATGTATTGTTTTTTTTTTATATTAGTACAGTTTTTTTTGTTTTTTACATGAAAAAAAATTAAAAATAATTGAGCATCAAAATATTCATTTTTTTTGTAAATCTAATAAGTCTAAAATATTTAAAAGAGCATTTGTCTTATTTTTTTTATCTTCATAAAAAAAATCTTGTTTTTTTTTCTTAATAACAATATATTTAGTCTTTGTAAAATAATTTTTGAATCTAGAAAAGCAATAATTGTAAAGTTAGTTTGTATATTTTGGTTTAATTTTGTAATTTTGGTCGATAACGCGTCACGTGATTTGATCCAAGATGGCGCTGGAAGATAAACTACATTTGTACCTATAAGTTATTTGACACGTCTAAATAAACCTTATATCAGATTACTTACATATTGTAAATTAAAGTTGAGTTTGTTCGTCCGGCCTGATCTCAGAAAGTGCTGCACGGATTTTCATGTGGCTTTCACCAATAGATAGAGGGATTATCTAGGATGGTTGTAAGGTATAATCTATACAGATAAATAAAAATTGAAGTGTTTGTTTGTAAGTTTCAAAATAACAGCTTTTTATTAAATGAATATAACGAAAGTATATACGGCGCTTATAAGAAAAAAAAATTTGTCTGTCTGTTTATTGTTAACGGCAGGACCGGTTCTAACGGGACTTTCACTGGCAGATGTCTGATGTTATAAGGTGTAACTCATTTTAAAAAAAAACAATTATGGTTCTGCACAAAAAAATTAAAACCAATGAATTTGCAAAATTCGCGTACCTAAAGACTAATTCGCTAGTTTACGAATATAAAAAGAAATCTATCCTGCGGGAACTGTACATTTATCCGGGATAAAAATAACCTATGTGCTATTCCAAACTATAATCTATCTCTGTGCTAAATTTCATACAGAACCGTTCAGCCGTTCTGGCGTGATTGAGTAACAAACATGCATACATCTAAACTTTCACATTTATAATATTAGTATATAGATAACAAAAATATCCGTGTGATAATTTTGTAAATTATGTCGAAATAAAATGGTTACCTCTGAGAGCTTCTTCTACACTAATGTTATAAACAGAAAAGATTTGTATTTTTGTATGTTTGTAACGAATAGAGTCAAAAACTATTGGACCGATTTAGATGAAATTTAGTAAGAAGATAGTTTGAGACTCTGGGAAAGACATAGGATACTTTTTATCTCGGAAATCATCCCTTAAGGGGGGGTGAAAGTGGGGATGAAAGTTTGTAAGGGGCATCCACCAACCAACGCAAGTTAATAATAAATTCAAAGCGATGCAAAATTAAATTAAAACATACATTTGTATAATAAGTTTCGATTACTTGTACCTGTATAGAATCTACATATTTTTTACTTTTAAATACGCTATTTTTGATGTAACTTTTACATACATAATAATATAAGCACAGTTTTGAGCATTTTTTGTAATCTGTACCTTTTATATAAAGAATCTCTGGTTATATCTCAGACAGTGTTATTTTATAAGATTATTTTGTATACCTTATATTTTTAAGGCAAAAGTGGCATAACACAAGGTTTTTTTGAAGTTATACTTCTTTTGGGACGTTTGAAAAAATATATGAGAGAAATTTTTTTACGATGAGCGCGCTCACCAACAGCCAAAAAGCGACATGATGAAGTTAGCTGCATTCTTTTTATAGAGAGTTGTGACATACGGGATTAAATCTTTAGCTATTTTTGTTCTGTTAAGCCAAAGGAGTATAACTTCTTACGTGCGTACATAAGTCCACACACGTTTTTTTTTTAAATAAACGTTTGCTTATACATTTATACATATATTATATGGACTTAATATGATATTAACAAATGGAAAAATAAAATATTTCGTTATGAATAATTTGTACATCGATCATAAAAGTACTACATACACAATCCCATGCAAAATTTCTCTTAAAACTGTCACCAATTCTGCTTAGGTAATTGTTCTAGTGGAAATAAATATACAACAATATAAATTGAATCTTAAATGCAATCCTTAAAGTTCTTTTCACAAAAAATAATTAATAGCGCGCTCAAATGTTTAAATGAGCGCTCATTTGGCGAGAACATTTTTTGTCGCTGATTTTGTATCTAGTACTGTTTTAATCGATGATTATAATGTATTGTTTTAGAATATTGAAAATGTTAGATGGACCATTTTTGCGCAGAAAGAAAAGAAAGTTGTCAACACGTGTATACAGCTTCGATTATCTATTTAAGTTTTGAAGTGAAACTTCTTTAGAATTGTTATGATTTTAAACTCGATGAAACGAAATCTCTAAAAAGGGACAAACACATAAATATAAACAAAATAGGATTAAGCCGGTGAGAGAATGAGATGGAATACATTACACGGGAAGTGAAAAATAACAAAAATAATACTGAATATTATTTAATGTATATTTATTTATGTCAAATAAAATGTAAAAGAACTTTTAAACTTGGTAAAAATATTATATAAAAGTAAATCTTACAATTATCCCACTCCTGATACACTCTCTCTTGATATTCATCTCACTCTCTCGTAGGTTACTCTTCTGAAGTTTCACTTCTACCGTGTGTGAGATGTGCGCGCGCACACACACATTTTTTTATTAATTTTATATTAAATCTTTTTTTTATTCATATATTTTTATTGACTGTTCAAACTTTTTCTGATGTTTTATTATAAAATAAGAAATACAAAACCTTTATATATATGCAAATGATAGAAAGGGACAGATTAACTAGTTTTTTTGATCATTGCCACTATTTCTGTCTCTTTCTAACATGTGTTGTTAGACAAAGATGGAGATAGTTTTTATTGTTCTTTGTATAGTTATCGTCCTTCGCTAAAGTTACAAGTATAAAGGCAAAATGTACGAAGTGGTATTTTTGTTTTATTTTTTTTTAATTAATTTGAATGCCTAAAAAATATAAATATATATAATTTATATATATTTTCTGAACTAACCTTTGGTCGCTTTAAATTAAGTAAATAAAAATATATAGAGCCGTAAATGTAAATAATGCAGTGATTTTTTTCTTTTCTACCCCACCTCGTAAAAAATGTTTTTTAATTTGTTTTTATATATTAAGTTTTTTTTTTTAAGTCGATGCTGCTATAATATTATATTGTGTAATGAGATGAATCTGATTTAATCTCGAATTTGTAATTCTTAAGCGATATTTTCGACTGAAAGTCGGTTTTAGTGCCTTATTTAGATGTAAGCTCTCGTTTATGTACATGTTTGTTTTATTTTTCGTATAAAAATTAAAATATTTGAATTTCTATTCACGCCTGTAGTTGTTATTTCGATTTTACACACAAAATTTAAAAACCCTTTTTTTGAACTCGTTTAAAAAAAAAATTATTCTAAAATGTTTAACATTTTTCTTTTCTAAAATTGTAAAGATTTATCTAGTGATGTTAGTAACTTTAATATTGAATATATTTGATTTTTTTCTCTTTATAATAGTAGTGTAGTTTAAATTAAATCAAAATCGGTCCAGCGAGAAAATATTACCACTTTTGATTATTTTTGCATAATTTAAATTAATAATGGAAGAAACTAACACCGTTTATAAGATTCAGAAGCTAAATACAATCGCGAGAAAGAACGTCTAAGACTTCTCCAGCGCATACTATCAGACAGCATGTCAGTAACAGGCATTAAAAATCAACTCTACCACTTCTGGTATGAGTAGACTTTGATAGTGCAGGTAATTGGAACGAGGTAGCCTTGCTATGGATAAAAGGCCACAATATCTCATGCGGTAATATGGCCGATGAGTTGGCAAGAATAGGGTCTGATATGATTCCTATAGGTCACGAGTTCATCGTGTCGCTACCTTCTTGCTGGTTCAAAGGCCAAATTCGGCAACGTACGAAACGCAACAAAATAGTCTATGGTTTAAAGTTGAGGACTGTGGACAGGCGAAGGAGTCGCTTCCCAATATTTATGCCAAAATGGCGAACTGCCTCATCAATATCAATAGATCTGAACTAAAGCAGATAACTGCGGCCCTAATTGACCACGGACCATATAATAAACATTAGACACAGATATAACTGCAAAGCCTGCATGGGGGCAGAGGAAGCGTCTGCACATGTACAGTGCACTCTTGTATTGTTCAGATGTAAAATCTCATAAAATTGAAATAATTTTAAAATGATTTCCTATAAAACTTACTTCCTTTCCTTTTAAAAATATTTGTTTTACATTTTCCTAAAAGTTCCTATGTACCTACATAGAATGTAAATGGGATTTTGTAATAAACAAAAAACAATTCAAACATTTATTATTATATAACGGTCATTTATAAAAAAAAATACATCATTACTTATAACTAGCAGAGACTAAGGCCTGTGCGCACTGGTCACTGGCCTCAGATAAAAGCATCACATTAACTCCAAAATATTCATAATATTTTTTTAGATTTACCCGAATATGCAATATTATAAATAAAACTATCTTTTTGGATTTTTTCGCAGATTTAAATTATATAATGCCTTCAAGACGTCTAAATCCTAGTCTCTCCTGTGACCATGATTGCTGTAAAGCATTCGAAACGTCGAGAACCAAAAATCCAAATAAATCCGCGAAATTATCCGAAAAGATAGTTTAATTTAAAATGTTCTAAATATTCGTTAAAAAATGTTTTCAATATAGTTTCCAAGTTTCATTATATTTTTAACAAAGTTTTTTGACATTTTAAAAGTCATAGTTAACACAAAAGGTGTTTACACAAATTATATATAACTAACAAATATCACTAATGTATGAACTCGTCTGGAAGACGTCATCATCATCAGACGAACACACGCGCAAACACCTCGTGTAACAGATTAAAAAAGGAATATATTTACAATAGCTTTGCTTTTAAAAAATATAAATATGTTGGGACATTAACACACAGCACCATCTAGTTCCATGGTAAGCTACGAAGCTTGTGTTATGGATACCAGATAGTTGATACATTACACATATATAACTTTAAATACATATATATTATAAATATAAACAAACACCCA
Organism: Brenthis daphne; assembly: GCA_947093115.1. Taxonomy (NCBI): domain Eukaryota; kingdom Metazoa; phylum Arthropoda; class Insecta; order Lepidoptera; family Nymphalidae; genus Brenthis; species Brenthis daphne. Next base: position 2,177,266 of record OX352473.1, read on the forward strand.
TGAATGGAGTACAAACATTCATGCTCATCACACAAATGAATTCCCCCAGCGGGACACGAACCTGTGAACGCTGGCACAGCAAGTAGGGCACTACAAACTGAGCCAAACGTGTCGTCTAATATGTAAAAGTTCTAAAAAAAAACAAAGTACAATTACCCAAAATGGTCCGCTGTCTTTAGGAATCACAAAAAAAGAAGAAAAGAAAAAGAATTTTTAAACATTTATAAGTGCTTTAAGCTATAAAATCTATTTTGAAATTGTGTTACCACAGTGTAATAATACGTACAGTCGTCTAATAAAGGCGTGTAGACAGAACAATCGTACAAAACGTGCGGGGAGACGCGAAGAGGGGCTCCCGATTGGCATACATATTACGTACTTATATAGGTAGATACTGTACGCCTGCTGCCTCGGAGATCTGGAGTTCGGGCCAAGTTTAGTTACTGAGTATTTCTATCAAGTAATTCCCAATAACAGCCCGGAGTTGGGAAGTTGTGGGTGTATCACCCCCGTGTCTCGGGGAACATGTAAACATCATCCTGCGTCTTAACTCTCATTGGTCGTGTCGAATAGCCGTCCCTTTAGAATTTGAGGATGAAAGGGATAGACAATGCACATTGTGTGTGCTCTCTCCCTCACACACTGCACTATATCTCCTGCAGTAGGCTAGTCTCAATGAGGTCGGTCGGGAGGACATTAGACAGCTTTATGGTTAAGGGCCATAACTGTTCACGGTAAAATATGGTATTTTGACAATCCTTAGAGGCATTTCCATTAGGATTATTGGGAATTACCTGCTGTATGGATTTTTATACTGTGGTATTGCGAAGGAGAAAAATACATATTATTCGATTTATTGCGTATAAAAAACACTATCCCTAAACCTAGACTAGATATTTGCATTTAGTTGTGCATCTTAAAATAATATTACTGATTGCACACAATACATTGTTGGTAATATGCACCCATTTCTATTTTTTTAATATATGAAACCTCTACCTATCATTTTTTTTTTTATTTTCCCCATTTTGAGAAAACGTAGACAAAGGTCTTAGACCATTCAACTTTAATATTATATTCATTTGATGCTAAGCCATACAAAATATTCACTTATAAAAAAAACATACATTTTTACTTGATTTATAAAAATACAATAAACAAAAAGCGACTCAATTCTCATTTGTTTTTACATTATTACCAAACAGCCTAACGTATAAATACGTAATTACATTTCGAGTATTTAATTTTTATACTTTATAACTTTTTTTACAAATGTATATTTTATTAAAAAAAACTTATTTTATTTATTGTCGTCTATTACAATCAGTCGTTGGATAAAAAAGCAATTATTAAATATACAAAGATAATATTATCAAAGTACGGATGGGAATATGGTTTTTTTTCTAAAACATGACTTTTGATAAATGAAATGAAACGATAAATATAATTTCCGGTTTCCGGTTCTTTTTTTCGTTTATATTAAATATAAAATCCACGTTTCCGGCGAATATAAAACTATACCAAATCCGTCCACATTTAAAAAAATAAAATAGAATATCTGTTACAAAGACATACATTTTTCGAAAAAGTGCATATTTTTAAGATTTCGTAAAAAAAAAGGAAGCTGGTTGGTTTTTTTTTGAACGCGTTCAGCTCTAAGGAAACCGGTCTAATTTGCAAATAAAATAGTCCATTCTTTAGCTCATTTATTGAGGAAGGATATCTAACATCACGCTCTGACCCTTAGCAGTAGTCATCCTATTTCCTCTGAATGTACTGAATGGAATAATATCTTTAATATTCAATTAAATTCGGGACATGAAATTACTATTTAGATAAAAAACTAGAGTTAAAGTCATGGTTTGACTGAAAGTTAATTAACCAAAATCCATGTAATACATAATACTTTCTTAGATTTACGCGAATATTTGACATTTTAAATAAATCTTTTCGGATTTTGTTCGCAGATTTATTTTGATTTTTGGTTCCCGGCGTTTCTAATGCTTTGCAGCGCACACGGTCACGGAAGAGACTCAGGTTTTAGATGTCTCAAAGGTATTATGTACTTGTTACAGACAGCCTACCCACAAAATTACAAAATGAATTCAAATAATTTAAAAATGGCACCGAAGTACCTTGCAATATTTATTTATTTTAATTTTAAACATTTTTATATTTAATATGTTTTATGATTGAATATGCAATATTATTTAATTTTAGCTAAAAAAAACTATGATTTTAAAAAAATCCGCAAAGATAGTTTTATTTTTCCATGTAATACGTTGGGAAAGTAAAGTAAGTCTAAGAAAGTGAAAAAAAGACATTCACTTTTGGGGGGTAGAACCCCAAAAAAATTATAATCGGAGGGCAAATGTACAATAGAATCCAGGATTTGTAGTTTTAGGATTATAACCTAGGTTTTATAATATATCCCAACAAGATGTCGAAATTCTCAAGCTTCATATATTTTGTGCGGATGTAATCTAGTTCTCAATTTATTAATAACAATATTTCGCAAGGTCGCAATAGTGTTGCTCAATATATTAACTTTAAATAATAGCAATCTAGATTAATATTTTAACTTCTTTTAAATTATATATAAAACAATAATATTGCTTAGATAAATAATTAATATTTTTTAATGTTTAATATTCTTTATGGTTATACATAATATAATAATAGCAACACTAAATATTTAGTAATTAATAAAGTTTTTTAAAAATTGTAATATTTATTTATGATAATAACCGCAAAAATTAAATAAATAATATTGCTATATTTAATTATAATATTTATTAAATTTTTGAAAATGTTTAGAAATAAAAAATCAACAAATATTGTAAGGTACTTTATTGCCATTTTTTTAATTTTGAAATCATTTTTGTAAAATAGTGGGTAGGCACTGTCTGTAACAAGTATGTGTTTGAGACGTCTATAACCTTAGTCTCTCCCGTGACCATGATTGCTGTAAAGCATTCGAAACGTCGGGAAACAAAAATCAAAATAAATCCGGGAAATAATTCGAAAAGATACTTTTATTTAAAATATTTCGAATACAATTAACCAAAAAAAATGTATTTTGAGGATACACGGATAATAGATATCCCTTTATACAACCAAAATACATTTTACAGGATTTAGGGGATGGATCGCGTACATAATTTCATAAAAAAAATACCGGAAACGTCAGTTTTTTTATATAAAAAAAATTAATTGCGGTTTTTTCAATACTTTTTGTTAAGTTTATTACTCTTGTCTAACGTAAACATCTCAAAAATGACAAATATAATTATTTTAATGATTGTACAAATTTGTTTTAATATTTAATTAAAATTTTATTTTTAAGATAATATATTAAAATGAGTCAACGACAGAATATAACAAAAGTGCGAGTGAGAGAGATAACGGTCTACAAGATCGAAGTAAGGCGACTATATCTTTCTAAAATCTAAAGCACGATGTGTTTTCACGAATTCTTCAAAACGAACCAAGAGTAAATAGAAAAGAGAGAAACACCTTTTGTTGTCTCACTCACTCCAATACACGTTTATGAACATAACAAAACAGGAGTATAGCACATATAATTATTGCAGAACAAAATAAAATAAAAACGTTTAAAATCTATTAATTTAATGAGATATACATGAAATTAAATTCATACGAAGAAAATCGAGAGTTGAAAAAAAAAACTGTTAAAAGCATACAAAAATGATAAAAATGTACGTTTATTTCTTTCGAATGAATCTGGATATAATAATAAAAAAATTGCACCGTCCCAGCGTTTCGCTTCACCCAATTAATAGTACCTTAAACAACTGGACTTCAAATGGTAATTTCTCATAAAGATTACCAAATTCACCCACAAATCTTCGACCGCGTCATTCATTTCACAAAAGATTACTAGTTTCAACCTTCATTCTAATGTAATATTGCAATACTTAATAAAAAAAAATAAAAAAGTTATATTGACACAAGCTAATATGGTCTTTCGCAATACTGAGATTACCATAAATAAACTTCCTGAACAACATTAACTTAGTATTACCACGGTAATCAACGATTACCGTTTATTACCGAATAAACGAAATGAGTAATACTTAAGTGGTAACATCGGTAATCACAAATTACCAAATATACCTATCTTATTACCGATGCAAGGGATGATTTTACAGAGTTGGGTGTAATATCGGTAATCATGTATTACTTGATTACTATTTCATGACGTCACGGTGACCGCTATGTCGCGAAGAGTGGACTTGATGGAGTCGTATGTCGCGAAGGAGATGCCCACAGCGATGGGGCCCTTCACCCAATTCATACTCAACCCTTTGAAAAACCCACGCCAGCCTTCGTTCCTGAAACAGAATAGTACATTTTAGGGTTCCGCAGTGAATGGAAATATTGTGTATGTGTCAATAGTCTGAGTGGTTATCGTGTACGCCTGCTACAGAAGGGGTCCTGGGTTCGAGTTCCAAGTATAGTTGTTGTATATTTATGTGAAGAAATTCTCAGTTACACAACGAAGTAGTCCTCTCTTCACGAGTGTCGAAGTATCGTCTCATAGCAGTGTAGGTGTGAAAGGGATAGAGAGTGCTAATGTGTGTACGCTCTTTCTCACACACACTATCTTTTAAAAAGCTAAGGAGGTAAGTAGGTTGAAGGTTACCCTTTTTTATACACCCTATATTATGTGAGAAAAGAAATATTAGGGTGAAGCGAAAAAAAAAGATTTTTTTCTTAGTCTAAGCTAATATTAATACTAAAATTGCATTATTGCAATTTTTAAAAAAGTTGAAAAAATAACAAGTTACTTTTTTGTATTACAGTGAAGTTTGAGTAGAAAATGACTATATTAGACGAGAAAAAAAATATTCAAACCAAAAATTTAAATTAATTATTTATTTTAAAACTCAGCGGGCCACATCAAAATGTTGAGTAATTTTTTTTATATCAATAATTTTTTAAAGGCTACAAATTCTACCCCTAAACTAAGAAAATAATTAACATTTTTATTCACTCCACCCTAATATATATGTACATATGTGCGTGCGTGCGTTGTCACATGTGTGTGTATGTGTGAGCACAACTCACACGTATACGGCACGCAGCGTGGCGACGATGGTGGGGCAGGCGGCGCGCGGCGCGGTCTGCATGCGGCGGCGCACGATGTCCAGCGGGTAGGACGCGGTCTGCGCGAGCGCGCCCGCCGCGCCACCGCACACCACGTTGGTGGCGCCGTGCGGCTCGCTGCCCGTATGCTCTGCGAGGACACACGGTAATCATGTATTCACGGTAATCATGTAATACATGATTACCGACGTTACACCCAACTCGGTAATGAAGTTCAGTAAGAAAATGTAATAATTTAATGCTGAATAAAATATTTTGAATTTTAACCCCTGCACTGAAAATGAGATGTGTATATTCGGTAATATAGCCGTGCTACAGTTTAGAGTCCATTAAGAATGTAATTAAGTATATGAACGAGATATAACTAGAACAATATTAGGCTTTGCTATGTGAATAATATGTGTGTGTACCTTTAATATCTACAATGTATTTATTAACTGTTGTATCAATACAAGAGAAATGGGCTGCACTAGTGCCACCTACTATATATATATATATATATATATATATATATATATATATATATATATATATATATATATATATATATATATATATATTCTACCTTCTAATAAAAAAATGTCAGTTAATTCGGGAAAACTTAACGGTTTTTATTAGTATGAGGGAGGGAAAAGAAGTATAAGAAAAGTAGTCTCAACGTCTGTGTGGTCTGTGGCGGGAAGTGGTAAATACATAACAATACTTAACTTCGCTGTCTGTGTAGTAAGTGGGAGTGAGGGAGTGGGAATGGGGAGTAGGGAGGGTGGAGTGTGAAAAGGGAGTGGTGGAGGAGTGAGGGGGCGTGGGGAAAGGGAAGTGTAGAGAAAGGGGGGGTATAATAAACTTTAGAATTCGGGACTATGAGAAAAGTAAACTTTTCCTACACACATGTAGTCTGTGGGAGGGGGAAGGACCATTAAAGCACTAGACTTCTGCGAGAGCCCTTCTGGTACCATTGGTACGCTTAGTTGAATATCAAAGCAAAATGGATTCAATTTTTTTTTAATTTATATAGAACCCTATTAATATTTACATATATAATATAATGCTTATTTGAAATCGGTCAATTAAAAAAATACATATAAAATTTCGTGTCATTTCAGTTTCATTCTGCAACTCACCACGATACAAGTTCCGGAGAGAGTCGTACGTGAAGAAGGACACGCCGGCGTACGGGATGACGCCGAGCACGGTCGCGGGGTAGCCTCTGTACAGCGAGTGCAGTCCCTCGTGGCGCGCCACGCGGCGGAACACGGCGCGCAGCGAGCGGTAGTCGGCCACGGCCATGCGCGCGCGCGCCAGGTCCAGCGGGTACGTGGCGCTCTGCGACGTGGCGCCGGCCAGCGACCCCGCCGCCAGCAGCCGCAGCGGGGACTCCCTGACGCACACACATACAGATATACAAGAGAGCTCCCAAACCAAGTAATTGTACAGTCTTAAAACGCGGTTTTTTTGTTTTTAGAGTTTCGTAATGGAAGAGTGCCAACGAGACCTAATTACTACGCCTCCGCAATCCGTCTGTAATAGGTGGAGAGGTGAAATTTTCACTGACAACAAATTATAAAAAAGATGCCGAATTCCAAATGCTTTGTATGGGCTGGCACCGATTTCGAAAATATTTGATTACGTATGTATTTAATAGGTAGGCTTTAATTACTTAGCCAAAGCACACCGACTTCGAAAATATTTGATTAGGTATGTATAGTAAATGAAAACTACCAATCAGTTATTTTTTACTTTTTAGTGCTTTTGTTTGAAGTCGGTTTTTATTTTTTTGTTAAAAAGTTTTTATTAAAATTTTTAATGTTTATCTGTTTGTTCAGGATAATCTCTAAAACAGCTGGACTGATTTTGACGGGACTTTCATTGAAAGATAGCTGATGTTATATGTACTAACATTGGCTACTTTTATTTTAGAAAAAGAATTAGGATTCCGCTCAAAAAAATTAAAGCGTACTTACTCGCTAGTTATATTATAAAGAAAAAAGATTTGTTTGTACCCAGTAGAAATTTAGTAAGAAGATAGTTTGAGACTCTAGGTAGGACATAGGATAGTTTTTATCCCGGAAATTATCCCTTAAGGTTGAAAATGGAAGTGAAACTTTGTACTGGGAAGCAACCTAGGGATGAAACCGAGCCAAGCGAGCGTGAGTCGCTAGTATCTTATACGACGGTAAGGAACCCTTCGTGTACGAGTCCAAGTCCCATTTGACCGGTTTACTATTTAAATAGACGATAGATGGCGTTAACATGTAAACTATTATTGTATTTTATTTTATAAATATGTACAGTTTACAGTATAAGAAATAAAGCAATTTCATTATACAATTTAAAAAATAAATAAATATAAGCAAGTTTAACCATTTTTAACAGTAAATAAAACTTAAAATTTAAACAACACCATCCATGAACACGCAGTACTAACGTATTATCTAATAGCTGATTTTTCAATCCTCAGTTAAATACAGACATTTGATTTCAGAAGGCATTTTTTTCATTATTTATTTTACTCAAAGTTTTTAGAAATTACAGACAGACACTTCAATTTTATTTATATGTATATATATATATATATGTGTGTGTGTGTATATATATATATATATTCTCTGACATATATTGTCAAAAAAATTTGAAGACACCTTAATTTTTCTTTTTACCCGACTGCGGCGAAATCCAAAGAAGGATTATGAGTTCGACCTGTATGTATGTATCTCCGGTCCTATGTTCCCTCGTAATTACTAAACGGCTACACCGATTTTGATGATTCATATATTTAACAGGCGCGGATCCAGAGTTAATTTGGGGGGGGGGGGTGTTGTCATAGGCTGTAATATACATATAATAAAACAGTAACTTAGCAAAATCTGACCAGGAGCGGATCTAGTTTTCTATTACATTAATTACAGACAAAAATTCTAAAAACTATAGATTCGGACTCTGTATCGATAATAATGTTTATTTCTTCTATTTAATTAGATTTTCTAAAAAAGGTTTAATGTACAGATTCGACTTAGTTACAATTTTATTTATATATAGATTTCTGCATCTTCAAAATACATATAATAACCATTTTTTTTAAATCGAAATGTTTATCCGTTTATTCCTTCCTTTCTTAGACTTCAAACTTCTCTAAAAAGTATATTTGGCTTGGGGGGGGGGGGGGGTCATGACCCCCATGACCCCCCCCTGGATCCGCGCTTGATATATAGTTCATAGAGCATGAGTGTATGTATGAATGTATGTATAATACGAATACGGATGTACGTATGAGGTACTCACTGGGCAGTCTGCGGTGTGTCGACGCCAAGCAGCCGCTTCCACTGCTCGTGCGCGGTGAACTGTATGGCGGCGTAGGGCACGATACGCGCCATGGTCGCGCTGTTGCCGCGCCACAGCGCCGCCCAGCCCTCTGTGCGCGCGCTGTGCGACAGGAACCCCACGGCCGCCTTCCAGGAATAGGGGATATGTCTGGAAGGGGAGACGCAGGTTGTTGGGTACATCCCCCCAACGTGCGTTCACCTTGTCGTGGGGGGGCTCAGTAGTGCCCAGCAATCCATCTGGGCACTAAGCTAAGAAACGTACTGGAAGGCGGCCCACATAGGTGGACGGTGTGCTATGCGGATAGTGGACTGTGGAGCGACCTCATGGTTGTTGTGGTCTGCTTCGGCAGACCTGCCGTCGGGACATCGTGGTTGAGTGCGTAAGCGATCCCACGACGCCCCATTAAGACGGGCGATTCCATTGTGTTTTAGTGGGTAGTACTGACTTTGCCAGTGAGTCCCACACCTCGTGCCTAAATGCATTCCCCAACGTTCAAAAAAAACGTTGTTGGGTACATAATACTGATATTTTAAATAAAAAAAAAAAAAATCCGTCAACTGCCAAACCCTTAAAAGTGTAAGTAAAATAATACATTCTTAGATTTACGCAAATATTTGACATTTTAAATAGAACAATCTTCTCGGATCTTTTCGCGGATTTATTTTGATTCTTGGTTCCTGACGTTTCGAATGCTTTACAGTTATCATGGTCACGGGAGAGACTGAGGTTTTAGACGTCTCAAAGTTCATTATATAGTTGTTACAGACAGTGCCTACCCACAAATTTACAAAATAATTTCAAAAATACAAAAATGGCACTAAAGTAACTTGCAATGTTTAGAATTAAAATTAACAAAAAATAACTCTCAAACTACTTTTTTTCTGGTTAATAGAAATAAATTGTTAAAAAAACTTGAACAGCTAGTGTTTTTAATATAGGTACATGTTAATTTTATCCATATATGTATGTTTTCCTCAAATTTTTAATAATGATTTTGGTGAAATGTCGGACAAACACTGGTTGGTAGATGTTAGGAAAAAATATATGTGTTGTAAAAATAATATATTACCGAAGTAAAGCCGTGGCCGGTCGCTATCTCTTTTAGTATATCTGTTTTAATATTATATAAACATATGAATCATCATATAAAGACAAGTTCACCGACCTCAATGTTCGTCCTCAAAAGGTCGCGAGTTCGATTCCCTTGTGGTAATTATGATGCTATTTATACTACTGTTTACAAACAAATGTCTAAAAAAAGATTTTTTATTATTTTACAATTTTTTATCGTTTCATACATTTTAGATACATGTGCAGGAGAAAAACTAGCCGCTTGCAAACTTACGACGTTTGAAAGTTGATCTTAGTCCTATCGAGGGGCGCTATGACAGTCTTGGCGATAGCTCCGGCGGCCGCGCCGGCCACCAGCGACGTGACCACCACCACAGTGCCCGACAGCTGCTTCCTGGTTGGTGGTTCTGGAAATTGGGAAAATTAAGCCTATATCAATATTTTTTAATATTATTTCTTTTTTATAAGGAAAATAATTATTAAAAAATGCAAATATAAATAAATAAATATGTTGGGACATTAACACAACACCACCTAGTTCCATGGTAAGCTACGAGACTTGTGTTATGGATACCAGATAGTTGTTACACTACACATATGTATAAAACTTTAAATACATATATATTATAAATATAAACAGTAACAGCCATGACTAGAGTACAAACACTCGTGCTCATCACACAAATGAATGCCCCCAGCGGGACTTGAACCCGCAACCGCTGGCACAGCAAGTAGGGTCACTAAAAACTGAGCCAAACGTGTCGTCGAATATATAGATGTCAAGGCGAAAATATAGGATGGGGAATTCAAAATAGTTGAAACGCAACGCCATTGGTCAGACGGAATGTGACGTCAGAGTATTATCATAACAGAGCGATTAGCGATTTTGTCGCTACAAAGCAAAGTCGTCATTTTCTATGTATGATACTTTGACGTCACGCCGAGCGCGCGACACAGCGGGCGTTTGAAGTATCCGTATAGGGATGATATTTAATATTTTTTTATACTAAATTTTATTTTTCTTTTTTCTTTTATGTTAGCTATTGTATGTCATAAACGTTAAAAAAATCACGCATATATTCTAGTTCTTGGGTGAATAGAAAAAAGGAAGGGAATGAAGATGGGAGAAATAGAAGTGATTTTGATTATGTTCAGGTGTAAAGTGGCATAAAATTCCTCTGGGAATCTACGCGACAATACGTAAAGTGTATTGTGTATGTATGCACACACACACATACTATAACTCTATTACTGAACAAGATTAGCTAGAGCCTAGACTATATATATTCAGGGTCGACTTCAGAAAGCTGAGAGGCTCGAATTAGAACTTTTCGGCGACAAATGTTGGATGGATTTGAATTAAATTTAGTACATAGATAGCCTATAGACCTGGACACAAAATACCAATAGATACCCAGGAACACATCTCAGCATAGCGAGAGAAGTCGTGAAGAGAGGGTAAATCGATGTATTTTTAAATAAAAAAAAGTTATTTTTCAACATAAATCACTGTAGCCATCCTAGTTGTATTTTAAGGAACCACATGACCTCCAAACATTTTTTCGTGCGGGATCGAACTGACTACCCTTGATTTTGGTTAGAGAAAACTGGACTACTTGGTAAATAACTACCAGTTATCTTCAACTTAATAATAGCGCATTGATGCACCAAACAATGCGTCTGTTTTGACCACAAGAGGACTATTGTTCCTATGAACTGTTTAGAAAGCATTGAACGTATCTAATGTACTTAGGGCAGCGGTTCTCAAACTTTCTGATGATGAAACTGTAAATATTTAGCAGAATCTATACTAATATTATGAAGAGACAGAGTTGGTTCGTTTGTTTGTGTGTTTGAACGGGCTAATCTCATGAACTACTAATCCTATTTGAAAAATTCTTTTTGCATTAGATAGCCTGTTTATTAAGGAAGGCTATAAACTAAATATCATCCTGGAAAAATGTACGGTTCCCGTGGGATAGACTCGCTAGTAAGTATAAAAAATATTGAAAAGTGAACAAAATCCTTATCCACCTCCTTGGTATCATCATCACAACAAAGTTTACAACAATTGACTTGAATAAAAAAATCACTTCGAAACCTATCACATCAACAACAACCAATCACCTATCCCAATTTAAAATACCTAGGTACGTATCTAGAGATAACCCATTACTATTCAGCGTTAGATTATTTTTATTTACGACACAGTTACAACTAAATATCTTTATATTATGTATATATATTTTATACACATATAAAAAAACAGGCAATGGTAGCCCAGTGGTAACGCGCTCGCTTGGGAAACCAAGTAAAGCGGGTTCAAATCCCACCTCTGATATTTTCATGTACGAATCATTTCTAACATGATCACCACAAGAACAAATAGGGCTGAAGGTTGAATGCGGGCGAAACCCCGGGTACTGCCAGTTATGTATAACTAGCGGCTCATCCTCGCTTCGCTCGGGTTCACCTCTAGAAAAGCACAAACAGATCTATCCCACGGGAACCTTTCATTTTTCCGGGATGAATAGTAACCTATCGTTTGACCGGCAATATAAGGTATCAGCATGACAAATTTTACTAAATTAGGTGGATAAGTTGTTGTGTACTAAGCTGTATAAGTTGTTATAGTTTTTTAACTATCCCACGGGAACTCTTTAATTTTCCGGGATGAAAAGTCTAAGATGTTGCCCGGGGATATAAGGTACCACCATGCAAAATTTCATTTAAATCGGTCCAATAGATTCAGAGATTAGCCCGTACAAACAGAAAAACAGACAAACAGCTCGCTCGGGTTCGTCCATACCTACGAATATGTTGTATTATCTCTTTAACCATTTATCCAAATTATATGCAGTAAAAGGGAAAAGTCTTTTGTTTTGTTTGTTAGACGATAAATTTACTTATTTTGATAAGAATTTATAACCGTTGATAAGATGAACAATAAACATAACCTACCGATTTAATTTTTTTTTAATATAAATAACTACTTTTTGTGACTTAAATATAAAAGTTAGACATATGCTGTCGCTGACTTCTTTGTAGGCATTATTAAGCTCTACAACTTTTCTCTAGAACATAATCATATATCTCTCATCGTTAAGGCAGCGTTCGTAAGAAACATTTTCGTTCGACCGTTTCTTTCTCCGACTTACTTTGCAAATCCGACTATCATGAAAAAGCCTTTTCATTTTTCGGGTTAATATATAGCCTATGACACTCAGAAAGAACGTGGCTTTCTATTGGTAAAAGAATTTTGAAAATCGGTTCAGTATATCCAGAGATTACCCCCTACAACGTCACAAACTCACAAACTCACAAGATCACAAACTTTACCTCTTTATAATATTAGTATAGAAGTATAGATTACGGAGTGCCAGCTGCTTTTTTTTGTAATTTGAATTCACTATTATCTAGCGTTTCACATAAGTTACATGCCAAATTTCAGCAGTATAGCTCTAAATAGACGGACAGATGGTCACATATAGAACAATAAATAAATTAGGAAATCATAAGTTATGTGTTTACGTTAAGGAAGTGTAAAAACATGCATTTCCTTTTTCAAAATCGGTCAAATCAAGAAGGATATAAATCAACGATCATATCAGTAAGATGCTGTCAACACCGAGTTCATTATCAATACACTTGTTATTACGGTGGAGTTATTTTATTTCATAATAACAAAAATATTATCTTTGATATCAAATTACGAGTATATTAAGAAAACTACGTCACAACTCTACTTACGTACATATATTTATGTATCCATACTTCCATACTTATACTTATTATTATAAATGTGAAAGTGTATTTGTTTGTCTGTTTGTCTTTCTTTCACGTCGAAACGGCTTGGCGGATTGGCGTGATTTTTTGTGTGGATATAGTTGGAGGGCTGGTGAGTGACATAGGTTACTTTTTAACGCGGGAGATTATCTCTTTCCCATGGGAAAACACGTTATAATACAATCAAAAAAAATATTTATGATCAGAATTACTTGAAACTTGGTATAAAAGCTCTTCAATACAATTAATTAAATACGTGTTTTAGCATTTTTCAAAATTCATCCCATAAGGGGATAAAATAGCGGATGAAAGTTTGTATGAAACACAGTTTTAGCGCGAGCGAAGCCGCGGGTTCTGCTAGTAGTGTAATATACACACAAAACATCATACACTTTCAGAACCTCCTCATGTCTTAAATCGGTCAAAAAGATTTTCTAACTTAATTTACACCACGATTCAGAGCTCTTAACTAATCATTAAACCATTTTTAAAGTCCCACTGCTGAGGGTGGGTTTCTCGACTACCGAGTGGAATTTTGCCACAATCCATCACGATGGCCAAGTGCGGAGCGATCTGAGCATATCTTTCTAAAACTTGCTAGGTTCTCTCAGACATGCAGATAATAGGTTTTCTCACGATGTTTTCCTTCATCGTAAGACGAGTGGCAATCATTTTGAAAATAATTCAATAAAGCATGAACCTCCTTCACTCGGTTTTCCAAGCGTGCACGATACTACTTCATATCAGAAGTCTGAACACATTCGGCAAAATCACTCTATAAAAGAATTCAAAGCTCTTCATCTCCCTGCCCATTTCCCAATCACTTGGGGTCGGCGCAGAACATCTTCTGTACTGCTGAAAGGATTTGGCAAAAGTTTTACGACCGGCCGCCTGCCTGACGTCAACCCTCCTTGGAAAAGAATTCAAATAACACTAAATATCAATGTCAATAAACACCTTATCAGTAAATATACACTCACAAACCAATTTATAGGAACGTTAAAAAAACCGTACTAAAAAATGGGAACAACAACAAGTTAACGAAGGAACATAGTACTAAGCAGTCATTTGATACCCACTCGATAGGTTTAGAAGAAAAATTTTTTAAAGACACACAAATTGAAATCCGCCCATGACATGGAGCATTCTAAGGAAAACCGTCGGAGCGACATAGCAGTGTTGCGAATTCGTAAACCTATGGCGTCCCGTTAAAATGATGAGGATACCAGTAGGCGAATCCTTCATAACCACCTACAGAAGAATTATGTGCAAAAGAATTAACTAGCGATTAAAAACGAATAATCCTACATGAACATTTCTACACGGTGTAGATCGAATCTATACATATAATAAAATTCTGAGTCGAATCTGTACATTCAATATTTTCTTGAAAATCTTATTGGAATAGTCATTATTATCGATACAGAGGCCGAATCTATAGTTTTTAGAATTTTTATCTGTCTGTATGTCTGTCTGTGGCCGCATCACGAGAAAACCACTAGACAGATTTTGATGAAATTTGGTATGATGATCGCTGGTTATCCGGGTCAACATTAGGACACTTCTTACTGCATGATAATATCTTATCTATGAGAAATCTATTCAAAACGTTAAAACGTAACAAGCGATGAACCCGAGCGGAGCGGAGCTGAGTCGCTGGTCATAAAAATATTACTTAGAAAAATTATGCAGTATAGGTAGATAATAATAATAATAATATGTTGGGACATTAACACACAGCACCATCTAGTTCCATGGTAAGCTACGAGGCATGTGTTATGGATACCAGGTAGTTGATACACTACACATATATAACTTTAAATACATACATAATATAAATATAGATAGTTGTCCTTATCAAATGAAAGCCCTGGGGCTCATGCTAAGTGATAGAGCTCGCACTCACCATGGTGCGCAGGCCTGTCGTCGTGAAGCAGCGGCACGCGCGCCTCTCCCACTGCCATCCTTCTAGCTCTCACATACCGGTATCGTTAGGTTTGTCTGCAAAAATAATAACATCTACAAAAATTTCCGCGATACCATGTATTTATCGTATAACTTTTATATTTTAGCAAATACACTAATTGTTTTAAATATTTTTATATTTAAAAAAAATATTTATTTAATCAAGTTATTTATCAGCAAATAATTATTAAATATTTGATATACTTAACAAAATAAAAACAAAATTGAATGAGATTACTCGCGTAATATAACTAATAAAAGTAATATGTAAGTAATAGTAGGGGAGCCGAAGAGGGGATTTTCTGTAGTTACTCGAGCGCGGCAGATTAACATCTTTTATGTCAATCATCATAAACTTTATAGTCGATTTTTGCCTCTTAGGCTTGTGCAAATCGGCAGATTATTAAATTGGACACTTTTCAGGATGTGACTAGCCTACCACACCTTAATCTGACGGTTTCAAGTATTTCTACCTTATCAAAACATTTTTTAAATATTTTAATCGGCTTCCCTAGACGCGCCCCTTTATATAGAAGACTTATATTGTGGTGAAAGTACTCAATAGAGTGCAAGGTAACCTCTTTTATGTTAATCTGCCGCGCTAGAGTAACTACAGAAAATCCCCTCTTGGGCTCCCCTACTATAAAACAGTCGACAAAGCGGAAGCGCTGACTGTAATTTTTTTTTTTTATTCAAAAAAGAGATGTCGTATTTGACTTACAAAGATTGATGCTACATATTTCTCCAATCATTCAATGTCCGTTTTAAATTGAATTTAACTAGCGGCTCGCTTCGCTCGTTTTAACGGTTAGTATGGAACAGATAGACTATAATATTATATATATATATATATATATATATATATATATATATATATATATTATATTACTGCTCCGCTGCCTTAAGTAGTAGCATGATGATATATAGCCTATAGCCTTCCTCAATAAACGGGCTATCTAATGCAAAAAGATTTTTTAAATCGGATTAGTAGTTCCTGAGATTAGCGCGTTCAAACAAAATAAATAAACAAACAAACTACGCCCCTTTATAACATTGGTATAGACTTAATAATATTCCCACCAAATGGGACCCATATAAATCATAAAGAAGTCCCTTTTAAATTATGTACTGTATAGTGTATGATGTCCGGACGTGTTTAGTTAACAATAGATTTATCAATCAAACTAAATCAGATCCATGGCCGAGCCAAATCCGGGGGTGTGTAGCGGCATCAATGACAGTAACTAATCAATAACAATAAATAGATACGAGAAGAAACACGTGGAATAAGGTATTATATAAGAATAATTATCAAGTTCGTTTGCCAATTTCGCAATAGATACTATATATCTATACATATAATAAAATTGTAACTAAGCCGAATCTGTACATTAAATATTTTTTGGAAAATCTTATTGAAATAGACATTATTATCGATACAGAGGCCGAATCTAGTTTTTAGAATTTTTGTCTGTCTGTCTGTCTGTTACCGCATCACAGAAAAACCACTGGAGGGATTTTGATAAAATTTGTTATGATGATAGCTGGTTATCCGGGTCAACATATAGGATACTTTTTACCCCGGGAAAATATCTCATTTCTGAGAAAAAATACAAAAACTGTAATATAAGAATCTAAATAAAGAAGATGATGTTTTTGCTCTAATAATTTTATTAATTCAATATAGACATTTCAACCTGTAAATATTCTTACTTCTCTAACTTAATATTATCTCGTTAATGATACATATTCATATCAATGTTAAATAATGTCTGTTATCTGTTTGTGCCAAATATAAATAGATGATATCTAAGAGCGTGAAGCTGGAGGAAAGATAAATATTTTTATCATTAATTACTTTTTATTTAAAAAGTTATACCAAGTTTAAAATAATTTAAATGTCATCATATTCATTGGTATGTCTGTATGGATCAAATCTTGCAAGTTGAATTAAAACGACTTTTATAACAATTATGACCTGATTCTCCATCTAGGATTGGCTCCAGACGAATCTAACGCCAAAGGTTAACAGTACAGTAAAAACTCCTTATTCGTGGGGTTTACGTTCCAAAATTATACCGCGATTTGTATTTAAATGTAACGGGTTGCGTTCCAAGGTAATAAAATTGTAATATATATGTGTCGGAGACGGTCATCAATACGGTCGCTAAACGAAGCGCGGCACGACGCCTGAGTGATGGCAGCACCTTCGGTATTATCGCCAACACTCGGCGAGCTTCGTGCTACGACGGAGCCTAGCTAAGGGAGGGGTGCTAAGAGGGCTGGACACTTGCCTTCGAGCCGAGCCAAGCCTAGGACCGCTCCACTAGGAACTGTCTAACGTTTCGTTTAGAATAATTAGTGTGAAGTGTAATATAGAGTGATTGTTGCATACGGTGTATTCTCTTTGTTCGATCTGCCCTACGATTTGCCCGCAAGATGTCGGACGACAGTAATAGCGTTACCCTTCCGAGATCAGATGTGGGATCGAATCGAGCAAATGAGAATACAAGAGGTGAGAATCCCGAAACTACACAATGGCGAATGATGTTGGAAATGCAGAACGAGCAAATGTGAGCGCTTATTCAATCGCTGAACGAGCCGCGACCTACTACCCATGTGACCCTTCCCGAGTTTAATCCAGATACACGAGATGCTGACCCTCAAGCATGGTGTGCGACCGCCGACCTGTGTCTATCTGATAGCTCTTTACAAGGCTGTCACCTAATCCTCACGCTCAGCAAAGCCTTGAAAGGAACGGCCTCAACGTGGTTGTCACAAGTCACTTACCCGGGGATAACATGGCAACAATTCAAGGACCTTTTTTCTGCGAGGTTCGTGCCTACGGAGACCATTCCTGCTACGCTTATCCAATTGAGCGCCAGTAAACCTAATGAGGGAGAAAATTACGTAGCCTACGCCAGCCGATTGATGTCATCCCTGATGAACCGTTGGAGAAACGCGAGTACTGAGCAAATTGCTGTCTCTGTAGTGCTAGCTCATTTAGCCCAGATAGATACGAGACTACAGCGACTCGCTTTCACTACTGAGATTAGTTCACGTCATAGCTTGCAACAAGAACTGCAAGCATACTCCTATCTCAAACGCAAAGCACCACAAGATGTTAACAACACTCCAGATAATGTGAAGCAACCCAGAACGTCATCGCCACCGCTTAAATGTTACTTATGTGGCAAGCTTGGACATAGGCTAGTCGATTGCCGTCTTAAAAAAAAAGAATTTAAGAAGTACCCTACGCCTTCTGCTACTAATGCACGTTCAGCTCAACAGCCGACACCTAAGGGAAAGCTCATCTGCTTCAAGTGTGGAGAGCCTGGCCACATCGCCACGCGCTGCGGGAGCGCTGCCCCCGCTGCTGCTGCGAATATCTCGCCCTCCACGGAACGCCGAGTCGACCTATGCATGGTGAAGCCCCCAACAGGATCACTAACTCATAACGGTCAGTCGATAACATTTCATTTTGATTCAGGAGCCGAGTGCTCATTAGTCAAAGAAAGTTATGCAAAAAAATTGTCTGGTAAACGTTTTAACAACGTTATATTGCTTATAGGTATAGGTAACAAAAATGTACATAGCACTGAACAGATTTTATGTAATGTTGAAATCAACGAATATCCCACTGAAATCTTATTTCATGTATTGCCCGATAATTATTTACGCAGTGATGTTATGATCGGTTGTGAAATATTGCTTTCCGGTTTCGTCATTAATATTAGCGCAAACGAGTTTACTTTAACAAAATGCAATGTTATTAATTCGTGTGTAAATACAATAAATACTCAGAGTGATTTTATGACAAATAATCTTGATAACGTTGACACTGACATTTCATTTGAACTTAAACAATCACTTGTCAGTTTATTAAAAAAGTTTTCTCAATATTTTATTTCTGGTTTTCCAACTACCCGCGTTAACACTTATAAACTAGAAATACGTTTGATAAATCCGAATAAGACGGTACAAAGACGGCCTTATCGTTGTTCACCAGAGGAACGAAAAGTAATGCGTGAACGAGTGAATGAATTATTAGATGCTAAAATAATAAGACCTAGTAATTCACCTTTTGCGAGCCCTGCGTTGTTTGTTGAGAAATCAGATGGTACGAAACGTATGTGTGTTGATTATCGTGAATTAAATAAAAATACCATTCCGGATAGATATCCGTTACCGTTGATTTCTGAGCAGATTTCGCGTCTTAACGGAGCTTATTATTTTACCAAATTAGATTGTGCAAGCGGCTTTCATTTGATACCGGTTAGTGAAGAATCTATTGAACGTACTGCGTTTATAACACCAGAGGGACAGTATGAGTTTTTAGCTATGCCTTTCGGGTTACGTAATGCAATCTCGGTTTTTCAACGTGCGATAATAATTGCGTTAGGTGAATTGGCTTACACCTATGTAATCGTTTGTCGATGATTTGTTAGTAATTTCTGAAACGGAAGAACAGGGTTTAGAGAGATTAGAGACGGTTTTGAAGGTTTTATCTAAGGCAGGTTTTTCATTTAATCTTAAAAAATGTTCATTTTTAAAAAAGCATGTACAGTTCCTTGGATATGAAGTAGAGGCAGGTGAAATTCGTCCAAATAAAAAGAAAATTGATGCACTTACGGTTTTACCTCCACCCGAATCAGTAACGCAGCTGAGGCAGTTTATTGGGCTTGCTTCATATTTTAGACAGTTTATACCCAATTTTAGTTGTTTAATGGCACCTTTACATAGACTTACTTCAAGTAAATGTCCCTTTGTATGGAAGTCTAATCACGAAGAGATACGTCAACAGGTAATTTCTATTTTAACAACAGAGCCTGTATTAATTATCTACGACCCTCGTTACCCAACAGAACTGCATACAGATGCCAGCATGGATGGTTATGGAGCTATGTTGCTACAGATTGTTGATGGTAAGAAACGGGTGGTTGGTTATTACAGCAAGCGCACTACATCAGCTGAATCGAAGTACCACTCATATGAGTTGGAGACTTTAGCAGTAGTGAATGGTGTGAAGCACTTCCGTTCTTATTTACATGGGAGGAAGTTTGTTGTTGTAACCGATTGCAATTCATTAAAGTCTTCTCGAGATAAAATAGATCTAACGCCAAGAGTACATCGGTGGTGGGCCTACCTGCAATCGTTCGACTTCGACATTATCTACAGAGCTGGTAAGAATATGAGCCATGTTGACTTTTTGTCTCGCAATCATTTACCCCGCCAACAGGCGAAACAGGTGACTAAAGTGCAGCAAAAGCGGGTGGACTTAACCGAGCTTTCAGACAATTGGCTATTAGCCGAACAACAACGAGACGCAGAGATACAAAAGGTAGTTACTCAATTAAGCAATGGGGAGTTGAAGGATGAGATTGCGCAAACATATGAGGTACGATCTGGTTTACTTTATCGTAAAATTCAACGTAATAGAAAGACCAAATGTCTACCTGTGCTACCACGTAATATAAGGTGGTCAGTAATCCATAACATACATGATTCCATTATACATCTAGGCTGGGAGAAGACTCTCGAGAAGCTCTACGACTACTATTGGTTCGAAGGTATGTGTCGCTATGTTCGTAAGTTCGTTGATAATTGCGTTACATGCAAAGTAGCTAAGTGTCACTCAGGCAAGGTACAGGCGGAGTTACACCCAATCCCAAAGGTAACGGCACCCTGGCACACAGTTCATATGGATGCGACAGGTAAGCTCAGCGGTAAGCGAGATAACAAGGAGTATGTGTTCGTACTTATAGATGCGTTCACAAAGTTTGTGCTGCTACATCATACAATGCATATTGATACCGCCAACAGTATTACAGCGGTGTCAAAGAGCGTGGCGCTGTTTGGAGCACCGGTACGTATTATTGCTGATCAGGGTCGTTGTTTCGCTAGTCACGAGTTTAGAGAATTTTGCAAAATTAAAAACATTAATCTTCATTTAATAGCAACGGGATCGTCCCGAGCTAACGGTCAAGTAGAGCGCACAATGAGCACGATAAAATCTATGCTTACCGCAGTCGAAGCTAGCGAAGATAGGTCTTGGCAGGATGCATTAGGAGATGTGCAGCTCGCTCTAAACTGTACTGTTAATAGGATTACAAAAGCGAGTCCTCTCGAACTACTTATCGGTAAAGTCGCGCGTCCACTTAATTTAATGGCTAATGAAGATGATATTGATGTCGATATCGGAAAGGTTAGAGAAAATGCAGCTCTTTTAATAGAAAAATCGGGTATATATGACAAAAAACGGTTTGATAGTACAAAAGCGAAATTGAACAAGTTTTCAGTGGGAGATTTCGTATTGCTTAAAAACGAAGAACGCAACCAAACTAAATTAGATACCAAATATAAGGGACCATTTAAAGTTGTAGAGGTGTTAGACGGGGATCGCTACATATTAAGAGCGTTAAATTCTAGGCGTACTTACAAGTATGCACACGATAGGTTAAGGAGAATGCCCGAGGGCCAAGTACCACTTGAAATAGAGGAGGATGAATTGAGTGATAGCGTGGAATCTTAGTTCGTATGGCCGGACCGTACCAGTAGCCATTTCGT
Organism: Brenthis daphne; assembly: GCA_947093115.1. Taxonomy (NCBI): domain Eukaryota; kingdom Metazoa; phylum Arthropoda; class Insecta; order Lepidoptera; family Nymphalidae; genus Brenthis; species Brenthis daphne. The sequence continues at coordinate 2,199,106 of OX352473.1, forward strand.
AGCCGTAGTCTGGTAGAAGTCGGTGTCTACTTGTAGTAGTCCGTGGATGCGCGGTGCGCGGGTGGCTCTGGTGGAGGTCGGGGTCTGTTATGACCATAGTGTGTAGTCATCGAGAGGGTGATACATACGGTGATCCCGTAGTGGATATGTTGACCGTACTAGTAACTATTACGTAGTCATAGCCTGGTAAAAGTCGGTCTTTTGAGGAAGCTCAAACTATATAGACCGTGGGTATGTGATGTGCGTTTAGTTCTGGCGGAGGTCGGATCTGGTAGAGACCATAAGAGTCGTGTGGGACTCGGCATTTGTAAGGAATGCAATAAAACAAACAGGGGTTTGTTGGAGAGGCTAAATGTAAAGCCATTGGCCGCGAATAAGATACCTGCTTAAATAATAGTTAATTTTAATAATGATTTGTGTTTACAAGTGGTAAATTAAAAGTGTACTTGGTTTCTCTAGCGTTATTATTTGATTTTATCATTTGTCTGTTCTTAGGTTTTCTAATGTTTGATGTAGAATATCAGACTCAAATAAAGCTTGTGTAAATGAAAAAAAAATGATTAGTGAAATCAAGTTTAAATAGTTTTTTTGTATTAAGTTAGTGAGGAAAATAAATAATGCTGTAGTGATGAAGTTTAATTTTATTTTTGAAATCGATTATAAAATTAGTGCTAGAATTATCTATTGTGTCAGGAATGACCGAACAGCATATACTGTGGTATTTGTTTTCTTTGTCGCAGAATGAACACCCGAGGACGTGTGTGGCGTAGGATGGCCGTGTCGGAGACGGTCATCAATACGGTCGCTAAACGAAGCGCGGCACGACGCCTGAGTGATGGCAGCACCTTCGGTATTATCGCCAACACTCGGCGAGCTTCGTGCTACGACGGAGCCTAGCTAAGGGAGGGGTGCTAAGAGGGCTGGACACTTGCCTTCGAGCCGAGCCAAGCCTAGGACCGCTCCACTAGGAACTGTCTAACGTTTCGTTTAGAATAATTAGTGTGAAGTGTAATATAGAGTGATTGTTGCATACGGTGTATTCTCTTTGTTCGATCTGCCCTACGATTTGCCCGTAAGATGTCAGACGACAGTAATAGCGTTACCCATCCGAGATATGTAATAAATTGCGTATTGTAAGGCAGTGGTAGCCCAGTGGTAACGCGCTCGCTTGGGAAACCGAGTGAAGAGAGTTCAAATCCCGGGTCACGCACCTCTAATATTTTCATGTGCGAATCATTTCCAACATGATTATCACTTGTCTTAACGGTGAAGGAAAACATCGTGAGGAAACCTGCATGTCTGAGAGAACCTAGCAAGTTTTCAAAAGACATGTGAAGTCCGCCAATCCGCACTTGGCCAGCGTGGTGGACTATGGCCTGATTCCCCTCGTACTGAAGGGAGGCCCGTGCCCAGCAGTGGGACGTTAAAAAGGACTGAATACATGTAATAAATTAAAAAAAAAAACAGTTTAATAACAAATAACAGTTCATTACAGTGCTATCAAAAGATATTAACATTAATAATTAATTATAATTGTTTGAACTATTTGGTTTGAAAAATTTAGTATTTTTTTCTTACTTCGCCGCCTTTAAAAGGGTATTTTTATTTTTTATTCCGCATAATATACAGCTGAGGCTTCATCAATTTTTCTTTAAAAAAAAAAACAAGACGTTTTCCAAAGACTGGTGAATTTTTTTAACCGTACCGATTGACGTCATACTCTAGTCTCTACCGTCCAAAAACTTGGAAACACCTCTGTTTTCAAACAAAACAAAAGATTGAAGAAGAATTAAATCTAGTTTTAAGATTACTTTCTCGAAATAAAAGGATTTTCATTGCACATTCATCAAGTTTTAACAAATACCTTGATTTTGACGAAACAACGTGTTTTGTTACTTAATCCGTCCGGTCTTTTATGCAATGGTGTGGTTTTATTGAAAACGTTCAATATTTAATAATGGATGTTATTTCTTTTTAAATTGTAAGTTACGTATCTGCGAATATCGAAATTTTCGGCCACGAATACAGCAAATTTTTCTTCTGCGAATACTGAAACCGCGAATAACGGATTCGCGAATAAGGAGCTTTTACTGTTACACATTCGAAATTTTATATACCTACGCTTTCAATTATTGAAATATATATTAGAACTAGTGTCCGACCGAAGCTTCGGCTTCGGCTTCGGCTTCGGCCACCTTCGGCCAAAAAATCCACCTTCGGCGAAACATTCGGCTTCGGCCCAAAACCCGGCCGAAGCCGAAGGTTTCGCCGAAGGTCCGAGCGACCGTCGAGATTGAACGAACTACGAAAGTCATGAGGCGGCGGGGAGTCACTGTCAAAATATCACATTGCATGCATCAAAACAAGTTCGTACGTGTATTTAAACGAGTGTTTTGTTTTGAATTTGTGTTTATCAATTAAATTGTGATACGTTATACGATGATAAATTATTATTTTTAGCATACAACATAAGGCTGTTTAACTTTGATTACTAATATTTTCAATTAGTACATATCGTTACTATGTGATTTTTATTGTAATCAATGTAGCTTTAGTTAAAAAGTTTTTGAGAGAGAAGGTTAAGTACAAATATGCTTAGTAAAATAGAATATTATATTATTCTTATAATTTGTTTGCAAAACAGTCATTACCTCATTAGTTCTATTGTTATTGTTACATTTATTTTGAAATTTCTAATATTTTCTAAACTGTGCATTTAATTGACCAACATTTAATTATTTACTAAGAAGTTAGTGTTTGTTTATTTATTAGTCTAGTTTTGGTCTAGTCGAGTAAAACAAAGACTGATTGGTCTAATTGTAATTTGTGAATTACATAATAAAGAAATGATTATTTTTTACCAGTAGGTATATCACAAAATCACAAACTTTTATTTATCTCTAAACCAACCATCTCTATGACATATCATCAACTTCTATATGAGACAGTCAATATAAACCTTCAATATTGAGGTTATTTGAGGTATTGATACAAAATTAATTACTGAGTGCTGAGAGAATATAAACCTTCGGCTTCGGCTTCGGCCGAAGGTTGTGGCGATAGCCGATTAATCGGCTTCGGCTTCGGCCAAAAATAGACCTTCGGTCGGACACTAATTAGAACGCACTTGAAGTACTTATCTTGTTTCTTATAAATAAGAATGTATGGTTAAATGTGTTGCTAAGCGCAAAACTAGAGAACGGCTGGACCAATTCGGCTAATATATTTTTTCAAATATTCGTTTCGAGGAAGGTTCTTATGACGAGAAAAATTAGAAAAATTTCACGGAAAAACATAAAAAACCATAACATTTTCCTCTTTCCTTACTACTACTTTATAATAATTATGAACGCACCCTTAAAATGAATACATATTAAAAACTACATATTTCAATGTATCTGTAAATTGGACGCTTTCTCTTTCTACGATATACCTACAGTTTGATTTTGTTTGTTTGTCCGTTTTCCACGTGGAAACAGTGTTTGGAGTCATTTTTTGTGTGGAGATAGTTGGAGGGCTGGAGAATGACATAGGCAATTTACCGCTGGAGATTATCCTATTCCACGGAAAACATGTCATTTTTATATGCTATTCCATACTAACCGTTAAAACGTACCTAGGAAAGGTGAGTTGCTAGTTGTACTGTTGCTAGTTGTAGCTGGAAAATCGATGCACAATTGTCTAAGATTATGCCACCAAAAATTTGCTTTGGTATAACAACCCTATATCATTAAAGTAATAAAATTATCTATATTTTGATAATATTTGGTGACAATCCCTCTTTTTTTAATAATTAATAAGTATTTGTTAATAATTAATACTTATAAGTTTAAAAAATATACTTCATGTGGAAAAGTGACCGGTCCACCATATACATAGATCGGGATCTTAAAACTAATATTCCTGAAGTCACGGCAAAAAATAAATTGAGTTAGAAATATTAAAAATCATCGTTTTTGCTTACTGACTGTAAAGTCCAAAGTATAAGGTCATTTTTGTTGTCAGAATGTAAATTATTTATTAATTCTAGGGTTCTGTAGCAAAAGGCAAAAACAGAACCGTAAGGGTTAATTAATGTTAAAAATTAATAATGAGAATAGTATTTTAAATATTGTAATCAATTGTTAAATAAAATTTGAGGCCAAAAACAATAAATACAATGGCCTCATAAAAATGAGAATAATGAATTAAAAATTACACAATAAAAGTGTGAGTCATGAAGACGGTATTAACTTACCCAGTATTTTATAGAGAGCCTACGAAAATGCATTACAATACTTCTTTATGCTTGGAAAAAGGAAATTTATTGATGAATCTTTGGTTACCTAGTGTATTTATCATATTACTAGAAGAATACTGCTAAACTATTCTAGAAAAACACAAACAAATCTATCCTATGCTAACCATAAATTTTTCCAGGATAAAAAGTAACCAGACTATAATCTATCTCTGTGCCAAATTTAATCCAGATACGTTCAGCTGTTCTGGCGTGAAAGAGTAACAAACATCCATACTCACAAACTTTTACATTTATAATATTCGTTATTATATACTGACATACACTATGAGTTACTACTACTAATAAGCCTATGTGTTCCTCTAGATCGTAACCTATCTGTCTACTAACTTTCATAATAATCTAACCAACTGTTTTAGCTTACAGGAATAACAAACATAGACATATACACAAAAAAATTCAAGTTTAAAATATTAGTATTATGGTAAATGGTTCTCTATGAATGCCAAGTTACGAGTCTGGATAATACATAAAGAAAACTGAACACTCAGGTTAATGAGATTCATTTGAATTAAAATACAATACTTCATGTTTATATTACAATATACATATTTTTATCAGTAGGCAATTATAAAAAAAAAATATAAACATGGTCATATGTCAAGGTAATCATTATCCATTAAAAAAAAAGACCTAATCTAAAAAAAATATTTCGTTTATTATAACTATAATTGATTGTTGTAACTTGTTATATAGTGTTACAATAAAGCGTCTAAGATTGAAGTTAACGTAGGTACCAAAGTCCAAAGTGTCTAGCCTAACCTTGAAATTCAAGAGAATGAAATTTTTAAGCCCTATTTTTAGAGACAACATTACAAGATACGACTTACTTCTAAAATCTCTGGAACCATGTATTCCCGTAATGCACTCAAAAAATTTGAAACAAGTAGACAAAAAGTTAAAACAAATATTTCAAGAAATAACAGTTGTATTTATTTTTAAAATAATTGATTTTAATTCACAGTAAAGTCTTATTCTTATTTCTTATTGAAATCTTTTTCGTAACTAATTTACGTCACACTTCCCGTGGATTTTGAAATAAACTTAGATCATTAATGACAGTTCTCTTCATTATTTTGGACTTTGACATTTATGACAGCAAACGATTTTTTTATTATTTACAGCTGACTTGGTGCTGCCATGCTTACATAAATGATATATTTGAAAAAAATACCTTTTATTGAAACATGAAACATAAAAGATTTCAATTTAAATCAAAGGAATAGTAATAAAATCAGAAGTACAAGTGCTCATATTTTTTAAGTTTATCATTGTTTTAGCCACTTACCTCGTAACAGATGCGTTCCTAGGTGTCTTTTGTATTATATACAGACAAAGCAATCTTTCTTCACGACTAATTACCCTGTTGAAAAGCGACAATACCCACATACAAACCAATAAATATTTTTTGGTTTCTATGTGGCTTTTGATGGGATCCTATTGGAATTTTAAATAGAGAAGAGCCTATATATTACTCTAGCTAAGTCATAGTGTATTTGGATATTCATTCAAATCAACCAGTGGTTTTATCGTAAAGAAGTGCATTTATTATAATTGTACATACAAACACAATACAATATAAGCAACACAATTTATTATTGTTGTACATAAATACATACAAACTAATAAATTTTAAACTAATTGTAAAAGGTACGTAACTTACCTCTTTAAATAGCTCTCTCAAAAGCTTTCCATTAGAGGAAATTTATTTTTAACAAGAAAATGTTGGTGTTGGTACAATTATTAGGAAAGGAATATGAAAAATTGAAACAGTTTAAAGTTGATGTACATATATTATGTATTTTATTAGAGCTGTTGTTTGTTTGTACGAAGTAACTTCCACACGTGCATAATATTTATTTTGTAAATTTTTATTATACAAAGTAACCAAATTATGCATTTCAATAATGCTATTATATACTTTTGTTACTTTTACAAGAATATACATTTTTAGCACATATATGTATTTATAAGTAAAAAAATAGCATCTTGCAATTTTTTGTTACAAATCTCTTGTAAAATGTAATTATTTAACAAATTGTAATTTTAAACAATATATCATAGTGACAGGCAGCGCGACGAAAATATGCATGACATTTAACAAACTCCCCTTTTATAAATAAATAAAATCAGCTGTTAATTAATAAAAAAATATTATTTAGACATTTTTAAAGGTGGCAACATTCTAATTGAGGGATTTTTTAAAGCTAACAACATCCTACGAATCAATCACTAAAATCTAAATCTGAGTCGGAATCAGCTCTGCCGCGGATGGTCTTCTTGCTCTGAATCTGAATCGCGCGCTGTTTCTTCGCCTCGTCGGGGGGAGTCAGGAGGTCTCCTGAATATTCTATTACTTCCGATCTGTAATAAATAAGGTATTTTGCGAGTGAAAATTGAGGTTTTAACTAAGCATAATTATGAATAATTAATAATTTCCTCCAGACCAATATCGGTCACGACGGCCAATCTCACTGAGACTATCTAGACGCGCAGGAGATATTATATGTGCAGTGTGTGAGGGAGAGATGCATTCTCTGTCCCTCCCACTAACAAATTCCAATGGGCGATACATAATTCGACAAGACCAGTGAACGACGCGAGACGTTTTCTGCCTCGGCTCGGGGGTAAAACACCGCCAACTTCCCAACTTTGGGCTACTATTGGGAACATCTTAGCAGAGAAAGTCAGTCATTAAACTTGGCCCGATCCTGGTCTTGAACCCAGAACCTCCGGATCTGCAGCCGTACATGCTAGCCACTACACCACCGAGGCAGTTAAAATATACATTATCAAATATTTGAGCATTGTCAAACCTGTTATAATTATGTACATTAGATATGATGTCTATATTCTTTTTTTATTATTATATATCTCCCTACCTGTATTTAGAACTAACATGAGAGAGTTTCTTTGGACTCACTTTTTTTTTTGACTTTATTGTCCTTAAATACTTTAATATTAAATCTATAAACAATATTCAGTGTTGCCATAAAAATAAACAGTAACTTATCACGACGTATTTTTAAATTAAAATATTTTCATGAATCACTGTAGATTTAATTTTTTTTTTGTTATTTCTAGAATAATTACCTAAACACAATTGGTGACAATTTTACAGTGATGCAGTCTTCCTGTCATTTTAGCCAGACTTTTAGTAATAAATAAAGGATTTGAATGGGACTAACATAGACTATTTCTATAATTGAAACAAGAAAGCAGAATTTCAGGATAAGTTTATACCTAGCAATCCTCCACTCCAGCATCTCAGTGGAGAAGTCATCTCGGTTGCCTACATCCGTGAAGCCCACTATGAAGTCCTTGGTTTTGTTGTTTTTCACCAGACCTATTGTGGGGATGACGCGAATCTTCAGGCGACCTAATAAAATAAAATAAAAATAAATATTATTTAAAAAAAAAAATTTTTTTTGAAGTGAGACTTCTTTAGAGTCATTGTGATTTGAAACTCAACTCGATGAAAAGAAAATGCGACACTAGAAAATGACAAACACATAAATATATAGGGTTAAGCCGGCGAGAGAATGAGACATGTACATTGCCATATTAACGTTTGTTATTGTCTCACAAATGATATACATATAATATTATTGTCTTTCCGTATATGATATTCTATAAATATATGCTTGTAATATGCCAAATATGCGTAATTGAATTATTCATTTGTTTTAATTTAATTGCGACATTTGCCAAAAAAAATTACTTAAACCGCGCGTAAAGGTTACACGCACCCATTTTTTTTAGTTACATACTGGTGTAGACTAAAGGCAACATTATTCACACATTGCAAGTTTAGATTAGAGCATTAGAAAGGAAGGGAGAGGGAAGACATAGATAGTTCAACCAGCAACCTATTTTTCTACTAGAATTTTGATTACATATAACTGGAACGGACATCTTAGTGTCATAAAATATATAAATTCAATAATAAGCTTATAAACATACAAAGTTTCATAAAAATTAGTTCAATATAGATTTCTCAGAGATGAGATATTTTCGCGCAGTAAAAAGTATCCTATATGTTGACCCAGATAACCAGCTGTCATCGTACCAAATTTCATCAAAATCTGTCCAGTTTGATTCTGTTATTTCTGAAATCGGGAAACCTTAAAAAACCACTCACCAGTCAAGAACGGTGCTCTCTCAGCGTCCAGCTTGACGAATCTGGTCTCCACGTGCTTCTTGGCCAGCAGCTTGAGGTGCATGTCCACGATGCGGCAGCGCGGCGCGTCGTTGCGGTAGAAGTGGCACACCACGTTGTCACTCTTGTTGCAGATTGTGAAGAACTCCTTTTCTCCGTCTATCTCTGTGTACTCACCGTGGCCCTGGAGTGGAGGGTGCGAAGTTTGTTTGTTTGTGTATTTGATTTAGGTACATTTCTATACTAATATTTAAACTTGAAGAGCTAGTATTTTTAAAAGTGCTATTGCTGGATCTACTTATCTGATGTGAAAAATTCTTTATGCGTGAAACACATACAGCATATTTGTTGAGGAAGTTTATATACTACAACACCTTCTATATAATACTACCTTCTACAAAATTAAACGACGCGGGTGAAGCCGCGAGAAAAGTCTAGTTATAAAATAATAATGAATAACTAAGAAGCAGCCTATTGTTCAATAGTAGTAAGGTAAAGTGTTCGCTTTGGAAACCAAGTGAAGCGGGTTTGTTCCCTGGACTCACATCATTGATATTTTCTTGTGCGAATCATTTTCAACATCATCACCACTTGTTTTATGGTAAAGGTAAAAAGTATTAGATCTTGCTGACAAACAAACTCTTCATTTATATATTAGGATAAAATTAATAAATGCTCACACCAAACTTACTTATTATCTATAATCTCGCTATATTTTTGAGATAAGAAAAAATTACAATTGTCGGCGCGTCTCTCTCTCACCGGGCGCGTGACGTATGAGCTGCGCGGTCGGGGAGGGTCCCCCGCCCGCGCAGCTCATACGTCACGCGCCCGGTGAGAGGGAGACGCGCCGACACATTAAAACTATTTACCTAATTTACTGAATAAATAAGTCTACATCTTGTCCAACTTCAAAACAAAGGAGGTATGTAATTTTCTTTTAAAGACAATTTAAAGTTTAAAAGTAACAAATTCACAAAGACTAAAACCAATGAAGGCCACTCACTGCCGCGAGCCACTCCTGCTTCTGCTTGGCGCGCAGCTTCATCTCGGCGATGCGCTGCTGCCTGATGGTCTCCAAGTCGCTGTTGTCCAACGCATCCAGCCTGCAATATGGGGTTACATTTACACGTAATACCACTAATGTTATAAACTAGCAATTTACACTCGCGTCGTAGAAAGATGAATAAATATAATGTGGTAGAAATTATAAAACTTAGGTAGCAAAAAACGGGAATCGTACATTTTTCCGGGATGATATAATATAGCCTTCTTCAATAAACAGGCTATCTAATGCAAAAAGAATTTTTCAAATCGGATTAGTAGTTCCTGAGATTAACGCGTCAAACAAACAAACTCTGCCTCTTTATACTATTTGTATAGATATAAACAATGGTAGCCTTGTGGTGACGCACTCACTTGGGAAACTGAGTGAAACTGGTTTAAATTCCAGGTCTCGCACATTTGTGACATTACTACTAGTCTTATGGGGAAGGAAAACATTGTGAGGAAATGTGAGAACCTAGCAAGTTTCAAAAGACATGTAAAGTCTGCCAACCCAGACTTGGCCAGTATGGTAGACTATGGCCTGATCACCATTGTATTGAAGGAGGCCTGTGCCCAGCAGTGGGACGTTAAAAAGGGCTGAAGACACACATGTAAAAGTTTAATTGAATAGTTTACCAATTATATTATTTTTCTATTATCACTATTGCTATATGTAACTGAATAAAGAATAACAAATAATGGACATATTTTTAAAGATGTACTATATGTTTGTACTATTTAAACACGAAATTTACCTCTCTATTTCAGCATCCAGCTGTTTCTCCATGGTCTGCGCAACATGGTGAAGTACTTGCTCCATTTTGAGCTGTTACCTGAAATAAAAAAATATTACAGAAACAGTTAATAGATCAAATAATAGCAATAAGTATGTATTCAGAGTTTCAGAAAATAATTTAAGTATTACAACAAAAACACGCTTTACAAATATTGGATCCAAACATTAAAATATGAGTAAATTGCTATATGTTTATAATAAGAAAATATTTAAAATACAAACTATTCAAATTTTTAATACCGTGGGCGGCACTTTCATTACGCACCTTAAAAGGAAAATAGTCGCAACGGCGCAGTAAATACTATAACGATCTAAATTAAAAGTAATGAATGTATTGTATTTATAGCCATAACACGAAAACATAACAAATGTCCAGTTATTGATTTCAAAAAATGTCGCATTTTACTTCCTTTTAGGTAAAAAATGTATAAAAATAAATTCAGGGCTAAGTCGATGACCTCATTGCCGCACACATGCAATACAAATCGTATAAAATAGCAGTACTTACTGTTTTTTCAAGTTTTAAGCTGAATTATCAACTTTTGAATGCTACAAATAGTATATAATTACTATCTTTTAGTTTTTATTTCAATTATATTTCAAATTTCACAAAATATTTTCTAAAACAAAACTGTTTACTAGTAATGTCATAAAAGTTATGACAGTCTGGACAGATTCATAATTCATTGACATTTGACAGCACTCAGCAGTGAGTGCTGCCAGTAAGAAAAATATTAATCTGACCAACTTCCAAAAAAGAAGATATTATAGAATTTAAGTATACCTCTAGATATAATAAAATTGTAACTAAGCCTTAGATTTTCCAAAAAATATTTAATGTGCACATTCGACTGTTACAATTTTATTATGTGTATAGACTCGCGACTTATCCTCGCTTTATTATAGCAAAATCTCCTTATAGCAATATCTTCCTCAATAAATAAGCTATCATGCGTATATAGTATCATTTCTATATAGTTTGAGGGGCTATCTAATACAAAAGATTTTTTTAAATCAGATTAGTAGTTCTTGAGATTAGCGCGTTCAAACAAACGAACAAACTTTGCCTCTTTATTATATTACTAGCAACTCACCCTCGCTTCGTTTGGGTTCGTCCCTAGGGTATGTATACAGCTTCCCTATTTGAATCGGATATTAATAAATTTTTCATTGGTTTTAAATTTTTTTCGTGGGACCCTACTATTTTTCTAAAATAAAATTGCCCTAAGTTTCTCCTTATTACATCAGCTATCTGCCAGTGAAAGAACCTTCAAAATCGATCCAGCCATTTCAGAGATTAGCCGGAACAGACAGACAGACAGACAAAAATTGTATAAAAAGTTGTTTTGGTATATGTACCGTGTGCATATGCATTTAGTAAAAAGCTGTTATTTTGACATTACAAACAGACACTTTAATTTTATTTATCTGTTCCTATAGATATAGTTATATTTTTAGTGAGATTGACGAAAAAAAAAAATAATTCAATGGCAGTATATTTTATATTATAGAAAGTTCAAATCAACAATTATTTTAAACAATAAGTAAGTCAAAATAAATCAACGTAAAACGGAAATGTAATGATAAAATTAAAAATTCTAATCGTGAACATGGTCAAATATCATGAAAATAAAAAAGTTCATCATCATCTATCTTCCTTCCCACTTCCCAAATTACTTGGGGTCGGCGCAGGACTACCATACTAATAAAATAAAAAAGTTGAAATTCAAAATTATTTCACCTTCTTTATTATGTCATTTTGCATATAATCTGAAATATATTCCAAACAATGTAAATTTTGACTTACTCTGTGGTTAAAATTGACAAAATAGTATCACAATAATAATAACAATATTTACAAAAACAATAGCAACACAATCAAAATCAGACATCCCTAACTATATTATAGCTACACAATCACCAAGTCTCTGTCTGTATGTTCCATCATATTGAAACTATTAGGTAAGCGAAAAGTTGAGGCTTTTGAATTAATTTCCTGGTCAAATACTGATTTTACTATTACAAATTTTGATTAAATACTTATTAAATCAAAATACCTACATAAAATAACAGAGCACCAGGGCATAGTATTCAAAATGTCTTTAAAAATGCTGCATACGAAACATGAACTAATAAGTTCTTTGTCAGGAATTTGTAGGCACAGCCTTGTACAGCCTAAGTCTAGATTCAGAGAGAGCCGCTAATATTGTATCTCCTGTTCTTTGCGCACAACACACATCCAACGCTGGCTCGGCAGCGGGCAGGGATATCGTCCTCCCACCATCCAGGCCATGAAGGTACAAGGAGGATTCACTCTCTGAATGAGAAGCAATCCAGGAGGCTCCTACTGTCTTTACCCATGTACTCCGAGACATGAGAGTAGACCGAGCTGAACCAGGGAATGTCTGTTCTATATCAAATAAAGTTTCTCCGCTTGACACATTGCTTTTCAGTTTGCATAACGTCAAACGAGATCTTTCATTGCTGCTGCCTCTAGAAGATAACAGAGCTCTATGAGACTCATTGTCATAGCATAAGGACATAAAAGGCCCATCAACAGGTAACGCTCTAGGCTCCCACTGCCGATTGTTACCCACCCAAAGCCAGCAAGAATTTAACTGGCAAGACAGTAACCCATATTCTGTCGAACAGAGTGAAACTACTGGTGACATATCTCCCGGAGCATTTAATCTTTGAATATATGAGCTAGAATTTCTTACATCATATTGATGAATCACACCGCCCACACCGCCTACATAGAATTCATTACTTCGTAAATAGTCCCAAGAACACGACCAAAGAGGTACACCACATTGTATAGGGGTATTGGGTATTCCCCTTTCAACAATTCGAGCGGTACTGTCAAGTCCTACACTCAACAACAAGTCTCGGGGTTGAGAATATGTTATATCACGAATCGGTTTCGAATGCAAAAGCACAAACTGGCCTAATTTATAATCGATGGAGCTAACTTTCCTAATACCGAAACCATGGAACAAATTATTTGTACTCTTTTGGGAAACATAAAGTTCGTAAGTTCGACAATTGTACGTTAAAACTCTACAGCCGCCATCTTTGCTAATTTCTAAATTTTTTTCTAAAGCAAAACGCCACATACGTTTCGGTTGTTGATCCTTCGAAACCTGATTTTTCATTAACGTATTTCTTAGTACTTCCAACTGTAGGACACAAGTTCGATGCGCTATCCTTGAATTTTGGAGCTCTAATTCTGTTCGAGTTTTTTCTGCTTGTAATATATCTATCTGTTTTTGTAAAGCTGTTAATTGGGAAGTATCCGCTGCAACAAGTTTTCTAGCATAAATGAACCTAATATCTTTTAAATTAGCTTTACTCTTGCATGTTGGACATGATCGATCTTTGCTAGTTTGTGCTTTCAACCATCTCTCGACACAATGAGCGCCGAATAAATGACCACACTTTAGAGAAACCAGTCTATGTTCTCCAGAATTCCCCCATGAGTCCAAGCAAATGGGGCAAGTTTCTCCATCACCTTCATCCGCAACTCGTTTTGGAGAACTAAGCTTTCGTACTTTGGCTGGAGGTTCTTCATGTTCTTTTCTAATATCAGCAAAAGAAGCTGCACTATTTGACTCTTCATGTATAGGAACAGACTCAGATTGCATTGACTGAGATTGGTTAGAATCATCATCATATATCACAGGTGTCCAGGGTTGAATATTCAAGCTTTGTACAGTATTTCTTAGAAAAGTTCCTGGATTACTGATTTCTCCATCTGATTGTGATGAATGTGGTTGTACAATATTGCTATTATCCATAGCAAGATTTGGCCTCCATATTTCTACTGCAATAGGAATACTAGAACTTATGTTATTTGTGTTTTGATCTTCATTTGCATCATCTACAAGATTATCAGGGCGATTCTCATTTCTAGACCATGATGGTAGTATTGGAGACAGCAGAAGGCTAGGACTGTCAGGTGATTCAGGCGCTAGTATACTAGGGCTGTTGTTGAGGGAGTCTTCATCCATCATATAACATTAAGCACCTTCAACAAAAAGAAAACAATAAGTCCAAGATAACAGGAATAATCACAATAAATTTTATAACTAAATTTAATTACCTAATTCCTTTTAATCTATGTATAATTACTTTAAATTAAGTGATAATAAAATTGATAAGCACCAATATAGGTCACAAGTTTTTGATATTCATTTTATACTTATGTTACAATGTCAATTTGATGTCAATGTTTGAATGTTTATTTATAAAAATTTATGGAAAAAGTTATCTTCAAATCTATATACCTTTGATAATAAAAAGTATATACCTAATCCTATTTAAACAGTACTTTTAGCATGGACCCAAAATTAAATTCTTGCATACTAGATTACTATGTATGATAATCTTGCTCTGTGCAGTACTGAAATTAACAACCTCTGGCATACACAAAGACATAAGACACATACACATACCCACACCGACTCCACTAGACTGTGATCTTAACTTTAGTCCTGTAAAGTCACCGCTAATGTGTACTTTTAATTTAAAAAAACTTAAATAACCAATGTGTCCTTACAAAGTATAACTGTTGTAATGAAAAATATTTAAATTTGAAATAAAAGGAATAGAAACAACTAGTTATTTTGTTTCAGGTCTTTCATTAAACAAGTTTAAAACAATAATAAAAACTTGTGCACTTACGATTTTGAGAAATTATCATTTGTTTGAATAACGTTTGTTGTTCGAAGAAAATTTCTAAATCTTGTAAAACAAAACGAATAATATTATATTTAAAAGTATATATTCGCAAAAATAACAATAGGACGAGCGAAGAAATTTCACAACGTAATATATTTACAAAGATTTTATAAAATTCGCAAATAAACCGACATTTATAAGTCAATAAACTCCAAAATTAAAAATAAATTCATTTTAGTTAGGTACTCTGTATTTTTTTATGTCAAAAATAAGTTCGAATACGTTTTCATGAATAAAAAGTTAAACAGAGCTAAAAGTAATGAAATATATATTTTATTTACCTTTTTATACTAATATTACCAGCTCATTTTAATAATTTACTATTAAAATATAAAAAAAAGCTTCTATACTAATAACCAAGCTATAAAAGTTAAGAAAATATTAGCGCATTTTAAATATTTAAGAAAATAGTATAAAACAAAATAATTAAATTACATATTGTTCCTTAGTGCCGCTAAAGTAAATTATTATTTGTTTGTAGCTCAGATATAATATCGATTATCCGATTTTGACATCCTATGTTGGTAGGACTCATATTTATTTATTTCACCCTGAAGTTGGCAGTACACTCAGAATCGCGAACGGGATGGTATAACGGGTTGTACTCGTTACTGTTTTTTATTACAATTTATCAACCCGACGAGCTTTTATTCGTGACTTATTTGTGTTAATAATAAAACAAGTATAGTAATTAGTGTTTTTAAGTATTTGTGAACTGTGATTATGTACAGCGATTAGATAAATCGCTTTACAAGATAAGTAAATGTTTTTAATGGCGGCGGAGTGTCAGTGCACATAATACAAAATGTTTGTTTAATATGACAAACTAATTGGATTATTGTGGTGTGATGCCAGTAATTGCAGGTGAATAATATTTTATATATTACTTAACTATATACGCCCGAACCTCATTCTTATTCGGGCTACGTTCAAGATTTCATTGTCGCACTTTCGTGTTAACATGTTTCCTAACATATCTTTACATATCATTGGTCAATCACTTGGTCGCGTCCGAGGCAAGCCCTGTTGACATTTTAGTATCGTATAGTTACAAAATAGTGTCGCAAGATTATCTGGGTCAAAGCGGTCGATGCGCGCGCCGTGACGTCAGACCTACCCTGCCGCACCCCCTAAGCCTGAATGTTGGCCTCGTACACAAATATATCTACAAATATAGGGTGGAATGCACAAAACACACCCTTATGCGTTGGCGTTGGCCTTTGGTACAAATATGCAAGATTCACTTTCATACTAAGTTATAGCCATAGTCCAGGCTCTAAGTAGGGCACCTGCTTGCGAAATGTATTTTGAACTGTACACACCAGGTCAGTATTTAATGTACATTTTTAATTAGATGACACAATTTTCTAATGGGTTTTTATCCTAGTTTTAATGGAAGTTCATATATTTTTAATAAAATGAAATAAGTGAAGTTTCATGAAGATTTAATGATGAAAATTTACAGGTAAATATTAAAATAAAACAAGGTAAAAGTTTTACAGATTAGATTCTTTAATAAGTGTAGACACATTTGAAGTTTTTTTAATAGAAAATGTGTTTAAAAATGTCCAAACATAGTTATTTTTAACCCCCCACCCAAAAACGATGGGGTGTTATACGTTTGACGTGTCTGTGTGTGGCATTATAGCTCCCGAACTGATGAACCGATTTTGATTTTTTTTTGTTTGAAAGGTGAATTAGTCGGCAGTGTTTTTAGCTATGTTTGATGAAAATCGGTCCAAGATGGTCAAGTTTCTTTTTAAATTTATTTAATTCTTTTTGTAAGTAATGTAAAGTCACAGTGTAACAAATAAGTTAAAATTTAGTAAAACTTTTTTTGTAACTATGAGTTTAAACACATTAGTAGTAGTCCTAAGACATTTTTTAATTATTTAAATTAATAACATTCTTAAGTAATGCAAGTTGATAACCTAGAGTAGTAGAAGAAGAATATTCAGATTTTTTCTTATCAGCAAAATAAAGTGTAGGTACTAGATTATGTCAATAAAATGTGTTGCTCATACAAACAATGTTTTATCTAAGTTTTTGAGGTTAATCCCCTTTTATATCTCTGTGAAGCTGTAGAGATAACAGTGTTTTTTATATTTACTGTTTGATTTAAGATTTCTTCCATTAGAATTGTTTTAAAAAGCCCCAGAGTAAGAAAAAATATACACAGTGTCATAGAACTAAACATGAAGCCAAACAATAATGTTTTAAAATAATATATAAACAACAATATGTTTACTAAATGATAAATAAATTAATGTTAATAAACAAAAATAGCTGACAGATTTTATTATAATAAAGAAAAATTCAATAAAGTAATTAGGATGAACTAATCCTTAAAGAATTTGTAAGATAAATAAATATCTTGGGACATTAACACAGAGCACCACCTAGTTCCATCATAAGCTACAAGGCCTGTGTTATGGATACCAGATAGTTGATACAATACACATACTCGTATATAACTTTGAATACATACATATTATAAATATAAACACTCATCACACAAATGAATGTGCCCAGCTGTACTCAAACTTGTGTCCTCTAGCACAGTAAGTAGGGTCACTACAAACTGAGCCAAATGTGTTGCTACATTAATTATTTATGTTTCTCCTCTATATCTATATGATATTTTGATCGTATTTTGCCCTTTTTTAACATCCCACTGGTCCCCCTACAAGGGGCATCAGGCCATAGTCCACCACTCTGGCCTTCATATGTCTTGTCCAGGCTGGCGGACTTCATATGTCTATCGAAGACATACTAGGTTCTCTTAAACATGCAGGTTTCCTCACGATGTTTTCCTTCATCGTAAGGCAAGTGGTGATCATGTTGGAAATTATTCCGATATGAGAATAAATCAGAGGTACAAGTAAATTTTCAATAAATTACGTTCTCTTGTATCAGAGTCTGTTATGCTGGTTCCACATGTTTGTAAAGCGATGACAAGCCATCAATAATTCAAATTTCAAATGTATGGAGAGGGCGTTGTGTTGACTTTTGCAGGTTTGTAAGTACTCATGGCCGTTCTGATCATGTCGGTTCTTGTATGCAATCAAATCCAAAAGAGCGGTATGCTCTTGTAATATATTCCAAAAAATACTACCTCATACAGGGTTCATGATTTTTTAACATCCACTATCTCCTTTTTTAACCGACTTCCAAAAAGGAGGAATTTCTCAATTCATCAGAATCTTTTTTTTATGTATCACCAATTACTCGAAGACACCTAAACTGATTTAGAAATTCTTTTTTGTTTCGAAGGGTACACTTGCCAGGTGGTAGCATTTAAATTTTTTCGAAATCGCTCGAGCGGTTTTTTTAAAAATCAACAAATATATTTTTTTAAATAAATTGCTTAATTGAATGCGTTATTAAATAAAAAACTTTCTTCTTACAAATTACCTGATTAGCTAAAAATGGAAAAATAAAAACTAAAAAAAAAAATATATAAACCGACTTCCAGGCACTAAAATGTAAAAAATAACACAAACGGGAGTTTTCATTTAGAATAGATACCTAATCAGAAATTTTCGAAGTCGGTTCCAGCCGAGAATATTTTAAGATATGAATAACTAATAGGTATAGGTAATAATAATATTATACATCAATTTGTGATGTATTTTACGTATCGAAATGTAAACCGACTTCGAAAATATCTGATCAGGTATCTATTATGAAAACCCCCGTTTATTTTTTACATTTTAGTGCCTGGAAGTCGGATTTTATATATTTTTTAAAAGTTTTTATAAAATTTTCCATTTCCTTTCATTTTGTTTAGTTTCACTTTGTTTCTTTTTAAAATATAAATACGATTAACCAAATGTAATACCCCATACAAGTTCGACGTCCATCGTGCTAGCTTCTTATTCCAGGCTCAAGCGGACTCGCAAGCGATTTTTGTCTCTTCAAATATCGACAAGCGTTTCGATCGAAAGGTACAGACAAGAGATAGGTGGAGAGAAGTAGAGGGTTGAATTCTGTAACTAATGGCAAGTGTGTGTATCTAGCATGAGGCGCGTTAACCATATCAATCGACAGAACCGGTTCCGCCCGAATTTTTACTTTTTGCAATTTTTTTTTCTATTTATAATTGTCGCTTTCCGTTTTTCGTCCATGACAAGAAAACTTGTGGGACATTACAATTTTTACGATTTTATTTCCAGTTTTAAACAAGCTTTAAATATAATGGTTTTTGGTTTAAACTTCGAACACTCTTTTTTTACTCCTTTAGGGTCTGAATTTCCATAAGTGTTTTTCTTAGCGGATATCTACTAAGTATTAATCAACGACACAAGATTTTCCTATCGTCGACCCTATGGACTTTAATATAAGATCTTAAGATCTTTTACAGCCATTTTGAAGTCTATAGGGGACATATATACATACACACATCGATTTATATACATATATTTCAATATAAAATATTAAATGTAAGATCGTATTTTCCAGGCGTGAGGCGGCGTGGGGTCGTCGCTCGATCGCCGCGGTGATGCCGCGCCGATGACCCGCCTGCTCTGCTGCCTGCGCGCGCGCGCCGACATGGGCGCCGCGATATCGCACCCCCAGGTGAAAACCCACCCACATTTTTGATTATAGGAAATGGATTTACGTACACCACCTGCATACACCTGGTTATGTGGGTTTCATCGTCCAGAAAAGCCATGGTCATGGGCTATTACTGAGAATTTCTTAACAGAAAAACGTAGTAACTATACTTGGCCCGACCCTTGACTCGAACCCACAACCTTTGGATCTCATGTTAGTCCCTAGAATATATGATAGTTGATGTTATAAGGTGTACCTTAGGCTAATTTTATTTTAGAATAAGAATTAGCGATCCGCGCCAAAAATATAAATAAATTGTGGAAAAAACCGCAAAGTCGCTAGTATAAAAAAAAATTAAATAGTTTTTAATCTGTGATGTATCGTTTGCAGGAGGGCGAGGCGTGCGACGGGGGAGTGCCCGCCTCGCCTCCCACCATGGCGGATGTCATAAGGTATTGTATGAGTTGCAGTTGAATGCGATAACTACAGAAGTAATGTGGTAGTAATTAAGATAAAAGTTTATCTAGATGCTAGTATTTGGAGAGTTGTATTATGCTTATTTAATATTATAAATGGGAAAGTTTCTTTGTTTGTTTGTCCTTCTTTCACGTCGAAGCAGAGGGACGGATGGGTGTGATTTTTTGTGTGGAGATAGATCTCTATCTAAGTAGCCTATATCACTCTCTAGCCCTCCGGCTAGAGAGTGATATAGGCTACTTTTTACAGCGAGAGATTATCTCATTCCCACGGGAATACACAGTATAATACAACCCAAAAAAATATAATCAGAATAACTTGAATCTTGGTATTAATGCTCTTTGATGGGATGGAAGTATGAGACCTACCTTTTTAGAGTTTCTTCATAGTTATAGCGCAAGCGAACCCGCGGGTTCTGCTAATATTTTTATATCTTTTAGTAAATAATTTGATTATATGAAGAAGATAATTAATATTAGTTATGATCTATTTTATAGCACATTCAAAATTTAATTAATTTTTATTCGTAATACTTTAACAGATTATCTTAGTATTTAATTAAAAAAAAACCCTCAAATGTAAAAGTTTGAATAAATAGCCATTGTCCTAATTAGTTACCATTCGATGATTTTCATACAGAAACAAATTTAAACTCATAAAATTTCAAATAGATAGCATTCATTTTTAAATATGGCTTTCTATTGAGCTCTTCTCAACCGAACCGCTTCCCGAGCCGGTGGTAGCTTCCTCCCGGACTGACTGCACTGATGCTTTAAATTGACGGTTCAAAAGTGCTGGTAATAAGCCTATTTGAATAAAGTTTCATTTATGGCTTCGATATTTCTGACTAATGCGTATTTAAGACAAATCGAATTCGTGCGTGTTCAGGGAACGCAAGAAGAAGGCAGGCGGTGCGGGTCTGGGCACGCTGCGCAGGCGCATCGCCGCTGCCGCGCGCCGCCCCAGGGACGCCAGGCCTGACAGAGGTATTACACATACACACACATACATATACATTAAATACAAAATAAAAAAAATGAATTGCCCGCACACATATACAGATACATACAAATATGTATATACATATATAGATACATAGTTACAAATATGTAATGCCCATGGAGCTGGTCTGATAATGTAGCCAGAAGGTGCATTGTGGAACTCTTCAGCGGCTACCAATTTGAACATTGAGGTATCTGGCAGAGTGTAGTACTTTCTTACATTTATATGAATATTTGAATTAAATAAAACACACTAAAGGTTAGTGACTAAGTTTGTTGGAAAGAGTTATATGTATTTAAAATATTCAGGAAAAATTGATTGTGTATAGTATAATAATAGTACAAAATGCCTGCTAATCGCTAACACGTCGTGGATGCAGGATGCGAGCACGCGCGCTTCATCCGGTCGGTGGTGAGCTCGTGGCGCGTGGCGGAGGTGTTCCAGCTGAGCGAGGAGCTGGAGGCGGGCGCGGCGCTGCGCGACCTGGTCACGCAGGCCGAGCTGGCGCGCGAGCCCGCGCCCGCCCTGCACCAGGACCTCGCCAGGATGTACCGCGAGAGGTGAGCGGCCGATACTTAAATAAAACTTCGTCAGACATGAAGAATAATTTTAGTGCTGTCATAAATAAATACATATTTGAAAAAAAAACATTAATCACATTAAGTAGTTTGGTTATATTTTTGGTGCAAGAAATATTTTTATGGGTCAAGTATTTTTTTCATTCATGATTTGTTCTTTCAAGACAAACAAAAAAGTTTTCTCACCACAACACAATCAGTTTATTTGTTATCAAAATGGGGATCGTTAAAAAAAATATTATCAATTAGGGTTTGGTGTGATGTGATTTGCCGGGAGCGGTGAGACACTACTCTAAGTACCTAGTACCGACTCACACTACAGTGTCGATCTCGGTCGATGCCGGTCTGGTAGAGAATTTTTATTTGTCTTACTCACCGTATGACAAGTGGTAATCGTGTTGAAAATATCAGAGGTGCAAGCAAGGTTCGGAAGCGGTTTAAAAAAAACGGCTAATATCGGTAATGTAATGAATTAATTCATCGCTCGTATTAAATTAATTCATCGCTCGTTCATTAACCGGTTAATAAAAGCGAACGGTTTAGTAAACCGAAATAATAATGGTTAATCTTAGAGAAGGGTTAGACCGGTACCATTAGTACCGGTTTACAAAAACCGGTTAATTCATTCATAACCAAGTAATTCACACCAAATATAGATTACAAAAACTCATTTTAACCGGTTCGAAAATGAAAGCCTTTAAAAATTTGTTTTTATGTCCTCGATTACGTTTCTAAACCATTGATCCGATTGTGATGAAACTTTGGTGTATTAATTAGGTTATAGGTAGATTATTCTGTATATGTCTGCGAATTTTTTTAGCGCTAAAAAAAAAGAACTTTTCTTTGGACATACGTTCGTATTACCATTCAAGCTCCGGGACGCACGGGAGCCGTGCGGGGGTGAGTCGCTAGTTTATTATAACCCAGTTCCTCTCGTGCAGGTGGTGGTGCGACGTGGAGCTGGTGGGCGCGGGCTGGTCGCTGGCGGCGCACCGCGTCATCCTCTCCGCGCGCTGCACATACTTCCGGGACCTGCTGCAGCGATACCCCACGTGAGCGCTGACACACACACACATAAATACACACAGACACATACATAAACATACACACACATACATAGACACATGAAGGGTTGAGGATTTACCAGCGATAGGACAATGTAACACTTTGTTAAGTTTATTTGATTTGCCCTATCGATCAAAAAACTACTAGATACACAAACCCATACAAAAGTTCTCTTAAAACTGTCACCAATTTTGTTTAGGCAATTGTTCTAGTTATAGTCTGAAAGACTGATCGCAAGATTTAATAAAAAAAAATTGTTCTAGTTGAAATAAATATACAACAATGAAAATAAATCCTATACTTAAAGGTGTTTTCACGAAAAAAATAAGAAAAATATAAGCGCGCTCAAATGTTCAAATGGGCGCTCATTCAGTGAGGACATTTTTTGTTCTTGATTGTGTATCTAGTAAATTTTTTGATCGATGATTTTTTTATACATACTTTTTAAATTGAACTTCTTTTTCAACATGGCGGAACATAGTCGATCCCTCTCACTCATGCCATCATCGACCGCTGGCACAGCAAGTAGTATCACTACAAACTAAGCCTAGCGTGTCGTCCCATATTCAATGTCAACCCATGTATCTGATATGTATGTATGTATGTGTCAGGTCGTGTCGCGTGCCGCTGGAGGGCGTGGGCGGCGCGCTGAGCCGCGACGAGGCGGAGGCCTGCGTGTTCGCGCTCTACGCCGGCACCTCCGCGCTCAACGCGCGCTGCGACCGCTGCTCAGGTGACGGGGCCACACTATCACTACATGTTCACTATCACTATGTACTCGCTATCACTACATATTATAAAGTCTCCCACTGCTCTCATTTAGTTTTGTTTGTCCGGGTCAACATATAAGATACTTTTTACTGCAGGGAAATACTCATCAAAAATCTATATTAACCGTTAAAACGTATCTGAGGACGAACCCGAGCGGAACGAGGGTGAGTCGTTAGTTTATTCCCAAAGAAATAATAAAAGAAACTGTTGTTTCGACGTTTCAGAATGGGAGAGAGGGATGAACTCGGACGCAGAGCTGGACATCATCAGTGTGGAGAACTCGACACGTGAGTCCTTTTGTGTTTATGGAGTAATACCGTCCTCCCGTCCATTGGCGGCCACGACAGCCAATCTCACTGACACTAGCTAGTGCAGGAGATATTATAGTGCAGCGAGTGTGAGGGAGACAGTACACACAATGTACACTATTCCTGTCACTCTCACACACGACACGACCAGTGAGAGATATCAGGCAAACTCTGGTAACTTCCCAACTCCGGGCGATTACTGGGACTTCCATAACAGAAAAGCTCTAAAACTACACTTAGCCCGATCCGGGACTCGAACTCAGGACCTACGTATGATATGACACTACACCACTGAGGTAGTTTATGGAGTATACAGTGTATGGTAAGTTGGTGGGTTTCCTGATAAGTTAAGAAAACACCAGTTTGATAGGCAAATCGTCCATTTTAGTGTTACACTTTATTGTGTATGTAAATAAAAGCGCTTTTTGTCAGACTGTTTGTAAAAGGTAGTTACAGGTGTTATCACATAGAGAAATTAAATATGTAAAGAAAACCACTCAATATGCGAGTGCTTAACATATATTATTCTTTATTGCACTTATATGTAAATACAGAGTTTAACAAATAATAAAATCAGTTAGCAAATGTGGATAAAGTTATATAAAGAAAAGTAAAACAGAAAACTGTTTTTATTAAAGAATTCTACTTCTTATTTTTTTTAAAGGAGGCTACTTCATAGTATTAGAATTATTGTCATTTATTGTTTATATATAAAACAATAATATTAATCATTTTGATTCCGTTGAGTTTTCTTCGTCAGTTCTTCTTAGGTCTGAGGTTTCTTCTTTCCAAAATGATGTTAGTCTTGTATTCTTCAATTGATATATATATATATATATATATATATATATACACATATATATATATACATATATATATATATACATACATACATATATATACATACATACATATATACATATATTTCGTTATTATATTTAAGTGGGTTAAATAAATGAACACATGCAAATTAATTAATTGCAGTTTATATTCCATTCGATCACAGATTATACCCTACTTCCTGACATAGAAAAATATAGACAATAATTCCTTATGAGTGACAAATGAAGATTACAACATGATGTGTGTATGTGTGTGCGCGTGCAGAGCGGCGCTGCGCGTGCGGGGGCGGCGGGGGCGGCGGGGCGGCGGGGGAGGCGCGCGCGCGGCGCGCGGGCGAGCTGCTGGGCGCCAGCGGCGCGGGGCTGGCGCGCGACCTGCGCCGCCTGCTGGAGCGCGGCGAGCACGCGGACGCGCGCCTGGCGTGGCCCGCGCCGCCGCACGGCTTCCGCGCCGACCTGCCCTGCCACCGCCTGCTGCTCGCCGCGCGCTCGCGCTTCTTCAGGTGTGACGTCGAGCAAACGAAAATGCGAAGAAACAAATATATAGAATTAAGGCGGCGAGAGAATGAGATAGTAGAATACATTGCCATGTTGCTATGGGAACCGTTGTTATTGTCTGACAAATATATCACTACATATTATAAAACAAAATCCTCCGCCGCGTCTATCTGTCTGTTCACGATGAACTTAAAAATTACTGCACCGATTTTCATGCTGTTTTCACCAATGGATAGAGTAGTTCTCGAGGAAAGTTTTAGTATATAATTTGTTGAGTTTTTGTATACATTGGCTAAAATATAACGATATTTGTTGGAGGTGTCGGAAAAAAATAAGTCGTCTGGCAGCTTTCAATGAAAACGCTGCCTAAACCCTTTGAGATATAACAAAATAATGTTTGGTGGATTTGTGTATCTTATTATAGAAAAGTCCGAAATGGCATATGTCTATTTCTTAAGGATAACATACTTGTATATTCGAAGAATGCGAAGCGAGGGTGAGTCGCTAGTAATATTATATTCTTTCCGTATATCTATTCATATAATAAAATTCTAATCAAGTCGAATCTGTACATTAAATATTTTTCGGAAAATCTTATTGAAATAGTCATTATTATCCATACAGAGACCGAATCTATCGTTTTTAGAATTTTTGTCTGTCTGTGACCGCATCACGAGAGAATCACTGGACAGACTGATGAAATTTGCTACAATGATAGCTGGTTATCCGGGTCAACATATATGATACTTTTTATTGCGGGAAAATATCTCATCTCTGAGAAGTGAGAAATATATACTGAACATTAAAACGTAACTAGGGTTGAACCCGAGCGGAGCGAGGGTGAGTCGTTAGTGGTATTCTATAAATATATGATTGTAATATACCTATGATGACTTATTTGTTTGAGATTACATTACGCACGAAGTGAAAAATAATAAAATTAATTACTGAGTTATATGTAATGTATATTTATGTATGTGTGTATTCCAGGAGCGTGCTCTCCCGCCGCTGCGCAGGGGGTGCGGGCGGCGCGGGCGGCGGCGTGGTGTGCGTGGACGAGAAGGTGCTGCCCAGGAGGTTCGCGAGGGCCCTGCTGCACGCCGCCTATACTGATCAGGTAATAAAAATATATTAATATTATAGCGATATTTTATTTATTATAATGTTTGTGCTCATCACACAAACGAATGCCCCCAGTGGGACTCGAACCCGCGACCGCTGGCACTGCAAGTAAGCTCACTACAAACTGAGCCAAACATGTCTATCTATATTACAAGATATTATTGCTTCCCCATACAAACTTTCAACCCCATTTTCACCCCCTTAAGGGATGATTTCCGGGATAAAAACTATATTCTATATCCATCCCAGGGTCTTAAACTATCTTCTTACCAAATTTAATCTAAATCAGTTCTGTAGTTTCAGAGCTTATTCGGTACAAACAAATAAACAAAAAATCTGTCTCCTTTATAATATTAGTATAGAAGTATAGATTAAATGTTTGTGTGTCTGTCTGTTCGCAGGTGGACCTCAGTCTCATCGGCAGGAGTTCGTCGTCGCCCTCCTCCAGCAACAGCGGCGGCGGGACGGTGAGTGTCACATGCTTTTATTCATATAATATTTCTTTATATATACATACGTATAAATAATTACCATCTACCTAAATTAAAAACCACTTAAAATGTATTAAAAATGTTTAGGAATTTCACCGATTTCCAAAAAAAGAAGAATGCGATTTGTTTGTTTTTTTAGTACTAATGAAAAATGGCTAGTATATTTTTTTTGTTTCAATTTTTACATTTTATAAAGAACTATTTTTTTAATATACAATATATTTCATGTAATTAATTTAAAATGACACAAAAATAATCTACGACCCCCAAACGTTGTAACAGATCGAATGAATGTTGCCATTAACTGTGTGTTTTAAATACAAATAATTATTATTTACAAAATAATTGCCATAACAATGTAGAAGTGTGAGTCACATACACATGCCCCAAGAGGATCGCTGATCTATTAATTCCCACGATTGTTAAAATAATAAATACTGTCGTCACTGGGACGGTATTGCAGAATTGCAATTTGCAAATATTTTAATTTTATATAATTTTCACATCATTCATTTAGCTTACATAGAGTGGATTTTAGATAATAAGTTTAATTTGTAAAAGTATTATTTTATAATAAATTAGTTTAAATTAGTTTTTAACCCCTGACGCAAAAACGAAGGGGTTTTATAAGTTTGATGTGTTTGGGTGTGTGTCTGTGTATGGCATCGTAGCTCCCGAACGGATGGACTGATTCTGATTTTTTTGTTTTTGCTTAAAAGGTGAATTAGTCGTTCTTAGCTATATTTGATGAAAATCGGTCCAAGATGGTCGAGAGTTTTTATTAATTTTTATTTATACTGTAGCTAACGTAACTTGTGCGACCATTTGTTCCAGTTGCGCGGGAACGGGCGAGGCTCGACCATAGCGATGTTGGACGACGCCTTCCAGCTGTATGAGATCGCGAGGTGAGACTGCTTCTTCCTCTCTATGTTCTCTCTTTCATCTTCTTGCTCTTTCTACACGTGGGTAAATAATAAAAATAATCGGCTTTTTACTAGCTTTCATTTGATATCCATATCAATATAATTTAATATTATAAAGAGGCAGACTTTGTTTGAACGCGCGAATCTCAGGAACTACTAATCCGATTTGAAAAATTCTTTTTGCATTAAATAGCCTTTTTATCGAGGAAGGCTATAGGCGGCTATGTATTAAAATCATGCTACTTCTTAAGGGAGCGGAGCAGCAATATAATATATGGTCTATCTGTTCCATACTAACCGTTAAAACGTACCTAGGGACAAACCCGAGCGAAATGAGGATGGTTCGCTAGCAATAAATAAACGCGATATGATTCGATGTTACGCTATCCAGTTTACGTTAAAATGTTAATGACTAAAATGCATTTTTTTTTAATTAAAAAAAAACGTAAAATATACCAATTAGAAATAATAAACGTTGTTTAATTTAATGTATATTTATTATTTGTATGTTGTGTTGTCGTGCGCAGGTTCCTGGAGATGCCGATAGTGGCGCAGGGCTGCGAGGACGCGGCGGCGCGCGCGCTCTGCGCCGACACGCTGCCGCACTGCCTGCGCTGGAGCGCCGCGCCGCACGCCTCCGCCTGGCTGCACCGGTACGCCGCACGCCCCTCAATACGAGGGAGATCAGGCCACAGTCCACCACGCTGGCCATTTGGTCTTTTGAAAACTCGCTAGGTTCTCTAAAACATGCAGGTTTCCTCACGATGTTTTCCTTCACCGTGCGACAAGTGGTAATCGTGTTAGAAATGATTCGCACATGTAAATATCAGAGGTGCGAGACCCGGAATCCGCTTCACTCGGTTTCCCAAGCGAGCGCGTTACTACTGGGCTACCGCTGCCTCTATAACTACCACTATATATGACAATATATATTTTATTTTAATTAGGATCTCCAACAAAGGATACAATATACCACATCATATAAAAACAAAAATCAAATAAGACTCACAACACATGTGCTCCTTCACTTATAGGAGACAGCTTGCTCATTAATTATAAGTTATAACTAAGTTTAAACTAAGAAAAAATTAACGTAGGTACATTTCTAGAAACAAATCTGAAACTATTTATAGAGATAGAAAAAAATTTATTATATAGTAGTTAAATCACATAATTTTAAAACATCCCATAGAGACATGTTTGAGTCCCTTTATATTAGGTATATAACATTAATATGGTATTTTTGTGTGCGTGTATGCGTTGCAAATATTATTTTTTCTTAATTAAATTTAACTTGTAACTTAAATAAGGAGATGTGTGAAGTGTGATGTGTGCGCTTGCAGACAGGCGATGCGGTACCTGCGCGACGAGTTCCCCGCCGTGATGGCGTCGAGCGCGGCCGCGCGCCTCCCGCGCTCCGCCCTCGCCGCCGCCCTCGCCTCGCCCTTCCTGCAGGCCAGCGAGGCGCAGGCGCTGCGCGCGCTGCTGCGCTGGGCGGAGCGCGCCGCCCAGCCCGCGCCGCCCGGCGCGCTGCCCGCCCCCTCCGCGCCCCAGCTCTGCGCAGGTACGACGATGACACATCACGTGTGTTGTCCTTGATTTAATGTGTTCTGAGGATTTTTTTTTAATCTATTAATGTAATATTGTCGTTCTTATATGATTTTATTTGTTATTATTAAATAGATATAGACTTTATTGTTCAAAGACATCAAACGCAATGAACGATCTACGCTATTTTCTTTTTATTGTTGTACGTATTGTTTATTTAGTGTTTTAACATCGAAATCGTTCGTCATAAAAATTGTTATGTTTTTGATAACTATTGAATTATTTATTTAACATAACATTTTTTTATATAATCAATGAGAAGAGTTTCTGACGAATCACAAAGTGTATTTCTGACATACCTAATATTGAATGAAGTTATTTTTTTAATTCGTGTACGTGTCATGGTGTGCCCCGACAGAGCCGAACCTGCTGTGGCACACGACGCACGCGCGGCGCGCCGCCCGCGCGCGCCGCCCGCGCCGCGCCCGACGCCGCGCTGCGCCACGCGCTGGCCGAGCTGCTGCCGCTGCTGCGCCTCGAGCACCTGCCGCCCGACTGCGACGCGCTCGCGCTGGCCGCCCGCCGCGGCCTGCTGCCGCCCGCCCACGAGGGCGGCACGGTGGACGCGTGGCTCGGGCGCGGCGCGCACCGCCCGCCGCGCTGCTTCCTGCCGTACCTGGACGAGCTGCGCGCGCTGCTGCACGAGCAGCCGCGCCCGCCGCGCGCCGCCGCCCCGCCGGCGCCCGCGCGGGCGGCGCGCGACGCAGGCCGGATACCGGACACGCTGTGAGATGTGGTTTTTTCTTTTTTTTTATTAATACTTTTTTATGTTGACTTTGTATGTATGCATAGTTGGTGTAACAGTCAGAATTAAAAAAAATATATTTGAGTATTTTTGAAACTACTGAGCTTATACTGAAAATTATTTCTTCAACAGAAAACTACATTACCGCTGAGTGCTATAGCCATTTTTTTTATTGAAAATTCAAATTAATTTTAATTTGAAATTTCAAAAAAAAGAATGTTGAGATACTTTACTATTAGGCATCTGAGGACGTGTCCTATTATCCCTATAACCGCAGTTATAATGATTATGATGACGATGATGATCACTGTTTTTTTTTTGCACCAACCATTATCCATGCTATCCTACGAGTTTCTTTATAATATGGGTTGCCTGGAAGAGATCATTGTAAGTGATAAGGCCGCCTTTACACTGAAATACATATATAGTTGTAAAGCTATGTATTCTTTTAAATTGTATTTTTGTTTTAGTGTAATAAAGAATTAATGAATAAATAAATACATAATATAAAACAAAATCGCTGCCCGCTGTCTGTCTGTCCCTATGTATGCTTAGACCTTTAAAACTATGCAACGTATTTTTATGCGGTTTTTTTATAGATAGAGTCATTCAAGAGGAGAGTTTAATTATGTATAATATATACATATTATAGTAAAGAATAACTGAGTAAATCAAAGATTTGAAATTCATACCAACCGTTAAAACGTAACTGATACGAACCCGAGTGATGCGAGGGACGAGTCGTTAGTGAATAAATAAATAATAAAAATAAATGATGATGACGATGTGTGTGCAGGTACATGGTGGCGGAGGCGGCGGAGGCGCTGGCGGCGGCGCGCGGCGCGTGCGTGTCGCCGCGCACGCTGCGCGCGCTGCGCCGCCGCGCCGCCGAGCTGCGCGCCGCCGCGCCCGCGCAGCGCGCGCTGCGCCTGCACGCGCACGACGCGCGCGAGGTGCGCCGGCAGGTGGGCCTCGCTTGTGAATGTACCAGAATCATGACTTGATATAGAGAGATACACTGTGCTAACGCCAGATAAAAAAGATATTATATACATACTTATAAAAAAAAACAAACCCATTTATGATACTTTTAATTTTTACATTAAACGATACCTATCATTTTTTTTCAAAGTTACTCAAAATGTCTTTGTTCTTTTTTTTTTATAACAAACACACAACTACATAACTTAACTATCAAAATATTTAAAATTATACAATTTCTTTTCTATGTTACTTACATCAGTATAAAGAATTCAAAGTTACCTAAAGTGTCTTTTTCTGAACCGACTTCCAAAAAGGAGGAACTAATGCGTTAAACTAATATTTTGCTCTTTTTTTATATTTTTTGTTTCAATAATTGTTTAAATAATATTCATGTTGTATCAGATCGCCCTGCGAGCGGTGCGCGAGATGTCGCTGCCGGACTCGTGCGCCGAGCTGCTGCTGGACGCGGACGCGCCCGACGACAGGTATATATATATATACATTCTTATTTATGTAATAAATAAATAATAACATATCGTGATAGCCTAGTGCTAACATGCTCGCTTGTAGAAGTAAAGTGAGTTCGGTTCCCAGTTGTTGCAAATCTAAGATTCTCATGTGCGAATCATTTCCAACATGATCACCGCATGTCTTACGATGAAGGAAATCATCGTGAGAAAACTTACATTTCTGAGAGAATTTATGTAGTTTTTGAAAAACATGTAACATCTGCAAACCCACAGCTGACCAACGTTTTTTGTAACTTATATAATTTTCAAATAATGTTTTCACCATCTCGTGTATAAAATAATATATATATATATATATATATATATATATATATATATATATATATGTATATATATACACACAATACAAATTGCATTCTATTCGTATATATTCGACGGACTTTCAAAGATTGGTCTTTCCACTTTTTTCATTCCAACCTATTTCATTGTTAAGTATAGTGAATGTTTTATATAATACCTACTAGATGTATGTACGTATGTATAATAATACTATCGGTCTTGCAGGGAGGGGTCGGAGGAGTGGGAGCGCGGCGCCGCGCGGAGCGACCTCGACGACAGCGACTGCTGCAGGTACGCACACATACACACATACATATAATATACATATATACATACACACATGCATATATACACATATTCAACAAAGACATATGCTTTATGTAATGACAATTATCAAATGTTAAAATAGAAAACATTGTCCCCTGAACAATCTCCCCCGTGTATCCTCCATTGTACGTTGGTGAAGTAATCTGCGCTCAACTGGCGCGCTTTGGAGCCATTGACATGGGAATCGAATTGAACATTTTTCCTCAATATACTCGTATAGATAATTAATTAAATAAATGATTATCATGCTTCGATCAAAAAAGTACTAAATAAACAATCAGCGACAAAAAATGTCCTCACCGAATGAGCGCTCATTTGAACATTTGAGCGCGCTTTTAATTTTTCTTTTATGAAAACAACTAGAAGCATTGTATTTAAGGTTCAATTTTTATTGTATATTTATTTCAACTAGAACAATTATCTAAACACAATCGGTGACAGTTTTAAGAGAACTTTTCCATGGGATTGTGTATCTAGTGCTTTTTGATAGATGTTATTATGGTGTTATTTAATGTATGTGTGTCTGTGTGTGCAGGTCGGCGTCGGGGTCGCTACGGCGCGCGGGGGCCGCCGCCGCGCTCGCCGCGCTCGGTAACGCACTGTCTATATACAGATTTTTATTTGTATCTATATAATTATGTATATAAAGACATTATTCTATTATTTAAAAATAATGACTTAACTGATTTTCTGTAATAATAATAGATTTATTTTACAAATTGGAATTAAAAAAAAAACATATTAAATAAATTTACACTAACAAGAAATATTAGCTCACCTATAAATATAATGGAAACTAACTTAAAAAACTCTATTTCAAGTATATATTTATAAATTATATGGAACATATTTATATTTAAGCAAATTTTATAAGGAAAATTATATAATTACACATCTCAATTATTTCATTTAAATCTCGAAGTCAAAAATATTAATTGTAATTTGGAATTGATCAAAGAGTATTTATGTAGTTTAGATTTTTTTTACATATATTACATATAATAATCTGTACAGATAGGTAATAATGTAATTGTGTTTGTTTGTTGTTGGGTGAGTCTGGCTGAACGGACTGGGCTGGTGTGTTAAGTTTTAAGGCAGAAAAGATGGTAATGTTACCTGGGAATTGTTTTTTTTTTCTATTAGATTTTGTATGAACGAATATTGCGTATTATTAAAATTAGAATGTCTGATTGCTTTAATAAAAAAAATGTTAATGAACAGGAAAATTTTCTTTATACTAGCAACATTTTAGACATTAAACATGGGAGTTTTATTTAATATATATGGTAACAAAAATATAAGTTAATTTTGTATCTTGAGTTTCCACCAGCTGGCGTTAGCTTCTTTGATTTGTTGTAATGACACTTCAGTTAGAGCAAACAAATAAATATGAGTTTGACAACATTCAAAATTGTGGAGTTTTAAGTTTAATAATATTTATATTAAATAATAGTATATACTGTTTATATTAAATGTTAATAATTGAAATAATAACATATGTTTGTCTGTGTGTCCGTACAGAGCCGACACGCGCCGCGTGCCGCCGCGACGCACCCCCGCGTGCCGACGCCGCGCACGTCAGGTATGCCACACGCTAATGACACGTGATTAGTGCCAATACAAAAGCTAAATATAAACCAGTTCCATTACGAGTTTCACTCGAATACGTTGAGGTTGGCTGTGTGAACTTAGCTTCTAACTTAACAAAAATTGTTCTTTTTAGGTTTGTTTGAAAGATTTAGGTAAGTACAAACTATAAACAACTACAGACGCTTATCTTCTTATAAGTTCTGTTCCACTACACTTGAAAATTCTTCCACTACTAACCTCTATGAACGTTTTTTGGTCGTTTTAGCGTTAATAATAATCGTATCGGCTTTCAAATTAAATTTATGTAGTAAATATCGTTTTGGAAAATACTCGAGAAAAAAAGTTTTCTTTATAATATATCTTTTTTGATTTACTGCAAACAAAAAAATGAACTACAAACTACTCCTGGTGTTTTTCTATAAGAAACAACCGAAAAAAAATTAGTTTAATTTTGGGGGATGACATTTTTTTTATTGTATTATATATTTTTTGGCACTACTACAAACGAAGTTAGCTCCACTACTATCCATTACTTACCGAAATCTTTCAAACAAACCTTTAAAAAAACCATTTTTCCAAAGTCTGGTGCTAAGTTAACAAATACAGCTGGTATACTTTTCCGAAGTGTGCAGTCAAGCTGTTAGTTTATAATTTCTCCTCGCGAGTGTCGAACGGTCGTTCCATCGTCCACAGTGAAAATAATAGAGTAGAGTGGGAGGGTAGATACTATAAAGTACGTGTGCTCTCCCTCGCACGCTGCACTATAATAATAACTGTTAATTAGTCTTAGTGGAATTGTACTGTGAACGGAATGGGTCAGGACTGTATGTTATTACTATAATAATAATTGATCTATGATTATTGTACATCACCCTTCGTCCTTTTCAAAGGACTTTTGAAATTCACCAATAAAAAAACAATATGTAGATTGCGAAGACAATTTATTATTGTTGAGCTCTGTAACAAAAAAATATATTAATTTTATTTATTAAATATATTCTCATTAAAATATTCCAGTATACTTTTTATTACCATAAAGATGTGAGTAATAGTCGTAGGTATGTATGTATGTGTGTCTGTCTGTTGCAGGAGCGCGAGCTACACGCGCGCGCGGCTGTCGGCCGCCGTGCCCGACGTGGCCATGGCGCCCAACGCCAACACGCACCTGCTCACGGCGCGCGACTACCCCCACCCCCTCGCGCAGCACCCCCCGCACCCCCCGCACCCCCACGCGCCGCCGCACCCCCCGCACCCCCCGCACGCGCACACGCAGCCGCACGCGCACGCGCTGCACGCCGCGCACGCAGGTACTTACAACACTATACTGTATTTGACCATTTTTTTCGATAAGCTCTGATAAATAATTTAAAATGAATTGCCAAGAAATACATATTGAGAGCTTTTTTCATCCCTGAAGATATTCAGTAAATATATTCATACTTTAGAAAATAAATAAAGTAATAATAGTATTTTTTTCTACAATTAATAATTATCATTTTTTTCTTAGGTTTATGTAAATATTTCATATTTTAAGTGAAACTATTATTTCTTCCTATTTTATATCTCCCTCGTGACCAATGATTGCTGTAAAAAGTAATACAATAGAACCTCGAAAATAATCGATAAAATAATTTTACATAATACTCTCTTGGATTTACGCGAATATTTGACATTTTATTAACTACCTTTTCGGGTTTTTTCCACGGATCAATTTTGATTTTTGGTTCCCGATGTTTCGAATGCTTGCCGATGTTTCAGTAATCATGGTCACGGGACAACAAACTAGTTTTTTTTTAAATTGTTTGATCGCGCGCAATGTATTTAGTATTATAATAACACATATATATAAGTAAGTAACCCGTGTGTGTCTGTATGCGCAGAGCTGGGCGCCGTGCTGCAGCTGGACCTGGGCGACGGCGCCACGCACACGCCGCGCCCCGGTCAGTATAACACCGTTTCTTTTTTTTAATTTGACGTTTTTTTTAATTTGACATTTCAAAATATGGCTTTGGACGGACTTTGAACTATTCAGATGTAATCCTTTTTTATTTTTAAGTTAATTTCTTTAGTATATTTAATTAATTAAAAATAAACTTTGAATTTAAAATAATGTAGCCAGATGAATAATATTTTTCACATACATTTTGCCACTTTCGTTCTTATACTGTCGTAGTTGTTTTAAAATATATGTATATCTGTTGAAACGATGAGTAATTTTATAATAACAATATAAATTAAAAATATTATATGAAATTGTATGGTTCAAAGTTACCCAAATTGATTTAATAACAAAAATTAAACTTTGATTTTATGATATTGTATCTGTGTACAGGTTCCCGAGCGCAGCGCGCGGCGCGGCAGCACAGGGAACACTCACAGGTGGGTCGCAGGTTCAGCTCGTGTCTCCTCATCATCACACCCTTGGAGGAGAGCACCAAGTTCTCCGAATAATTGTTATTATTGTTTTTTGAGTTCCCTTTATATGGAAGTTTTTTGGATTATATTTGTTATGTCACTTATGAGTGTTTGTTTGTCACATACAATATATTCGAGCCAATTTTGGGACTAACGTATTTAATTACTCAGTCTTGATGTTTCACATATGTTTCTTCTTTATTCATATATTTCATTAAAATCGATTTGGAAATTTCGTCTTGAAATTGCAATTAGTATCAAATAGTTTTTGAAATAAAACTATTAATCTATACATACATATAATAAAATTGTAACTAAGACGAATCTATACATTAATTATTATTTTTTAATTTTATTGAAATAGTCATTACTTTTGATACAGAATCTATAGTTTTCAGATTTTTTGTCTGTTTGTCTATCTGTCTGTGACTGCATCACGAGAAAACCACTGGACAGATTTTGATGAAATTTGGTATGATAATGATTAATATAATATAAGTTGGTTATCCGGGTCAACATATAGGATATATCTCATCTCTGAGAAATCTATACTAACCGTTAAAACGTAACTAGGGTCTAACCCGAACGAAGCAAGGGTGAGTCACTAGTATAATTCGTTGGCTTACTATTACAAGGTTCTATGTTAATTTTAATGAAGTTTGGTATTTTTTACATAGAACTTCGTTATTTTGTTATCGTAAAAAAAACACAACATAGAACTATGTAAAATTGAATATTTTGTAGTTATAGTGCCGCTATCTAGTGGTTTGTTTTTGCAAAACTGTAGCTAATGACACATAGAACCTTGTAGCATTAATAACTAAATAAGTACTAAAATTGTAACATAGAACCTTGTATTAGTGAGCCAACGATTATGTATATCTGTAACAATATATAATATGTGATATGTTACAGGGTATGTCGTGCTCTCGGCGCGACGACGACGAGCTGCGGGCGGCCATCGAGCTGTCCGTCATACGGGGTGCGTTGTGTTTGTTTGTCTGTACACCACGGGAACGTGGAATGGAGAGACTAGATCAGCCATACTCAACCTTTTTTTTATAGGGGCCACAAACACGTTTCGGTCATGGTCTGTTTTCCCCTTTTTTCTTTAAACAGAACTTCTAGATTGGTATCGTTTTCAAAATCGATGAACTCATCAAACAACTCTGAGTAATTACAATTTAAAACGGAAGCCAACTCTGAGATGTAACTTCAGATGGGCCAATAACAAAGGCCCTGCGGGCCGCAGGTTGAGTACAGCTGCCCTAGATATACAGAGAGATCACTCACAAATACAGCTCATATTTCTATATAGTCGTGAACATAAATGTTTGTAGGGATGTTTGTCACTTTTTCACGCAGAAACTGTTGAACGGATATTCATAAAACTTTATAGTGATAAAAGGAAAAGCATCAATTTAAGATATTCTATTTAATACATCGATCAAAAACGTACTAAATACACAATCCCATGCGAAAGTTCTCTTAAAACTGCCACCAATTGTGTTTAGGTAATTGTTCTGGTTGATATTAAATATACAACAATGTAAATTGAACCTTAATGCAATGCTTAAGGTTGTTGTCACAGAAAAAAAACATTAAAAGCGCGCTCAAATGTTCAAATGAGCGCTCATTTGGTGAAGACATTTTTTGTCGCTGATTGTGTATCTAGTATTTTTTTGATTGATGATGATATATTAAAAAAACGGGGTACAAAAAAAAGTCTATTTTCGTTCTAGTATAAAATTTTTTAATTTTTTTTTTTGCTTTCTTTTTATTTACTTTAAAATGTACTTAAAGTTACCCAAAAAGAAATGTATATTCAAAGTTACACTGACTTCCAAATAAATGCATGTAATTAAAATGCAATTTTTGTAAACTCGACAGCGTACTCGTCGCTGCAGGTGGCGCGGCGCGCGCCGGCCGCCGACCTGTTGCCGCCGCCCGGTCAGTGTTCACTACCGTTTTATATACATATTTGTTGTTTTAATGCCTAGACAGGAAGTTCGTGTTACAGCCTTTGTACTTAGAAACAAATGTACATTAAGAAAAATTAACTGCTAGAAAAATTTACAATAAAATTATGAAAAACTACCAACTCACCCTCGCTTTGCTTGGTTTCGTCACTAGGTTGATTTTTCCATACAAATTTTCATCCCCATTTTCACCCCACTTATGATTTCCGGGATAAAAAGTATCCTATGTCTTTCCCAGGTCTCAAACTATCTTCTTACCAAATTTCATCTAAATCGATTCAGTAGATCCTGAGATTAACCCCTACAACGTCACAAACTCACAAACTTTACCTCTTTATAATATTAGTATAGATATATATTACTTTTTCAATCTTTTTGCCTAATTTAGACTAATGTTTTCTACTCATATAATGTGTGTTCTTATCTGTGCAAATTTAATTGGTGAATTTTTTATTGTAAATTGTACGTTCTGTAATACTTGTATGTGTCCCTAAAATAAATGAATAAAAATGTATGTACGTGTCAGACTTCGCGAGCGCTCGCAGTCGCGCCACGCCCAGCCCCGCCGCGCTCGCGCCCGCCCCCGCGCCCGCCGCCGCCCGCCGCCGCGACGCGCACTGTGAGTACATACACACACTTAACTACACACACACAAACACACACTCGAACGCACTCACACATTTACACGCACCCATACATTCACGCACATACTTACGCACGCACACATACGTATTCCTGTACAGTAGTCTAACGTACCGAACAGGGCACCGGCCGACAGGAGCCGCTCCCGATTGTCATACATTACTTTTGTATGACAGTCGAGAGCGACTTTAGGGTTGCCGCTATATCTAGCCACGAGATGACACTACAGTGCTGTAATATAGTAGTCGTCCTAAAACTAAAATAGTGCGATTTCAATATTAAAATATCAATATTATATTTTTATTATCTTATATACATATATTTATTATTTTATCAACTTTAATTTTTCAAGAGATATTTTTGTACGCATATTTAACTACTCAAAGTCAACAAGAGATTTAAAAAACATATATTTTATTGTACAGTGTCAATAGCCAGCAGCACGACGGAACGCCGCCCCGCGCCGGGGCCCAGCGCGCCCGCGCCCGCGCCCGCCGGCGCGCCCCCGGGGGCGGGCGTGGGGGCGGGCGGTGCGCCCAGAGCGGGCGGTGCCAGCCGGAGCCCCAGCCCGCGGCGGAGTCCCTATCCGCTGTATACGCTGTACGCGCAGAGGGACTTCAGGTATCATATTGTGTTTTTTTTTATAAAATCTATTTTCTCTATTGTTTAGCAAATGTGGTATTTAATGCACTTTTATGTATACATTTTGTAAATAAATAACAATGATTTGTCTGTCCGCCAGCAGCCGGTCGGAGGGCGGGTACGGACGCGCGCCGCGCAGTCGCGCGCACAGCCCCGCGCCGCGCACGCACGCGTACGCGTGACAGGTACGCACGCCCACACGCACATACACACATACACACGCACACACACATACACACGCACACACACATACACACGCACACACACATACACACGCACACATACACACGCACACATACACACGCACACATACACACATACACATGGGCGATGGCAGAATTAGTCATTCAATAAGGTGCAGGTGGTAGCCCAGTTGTGAAATGCCCGCTTGGGAAACCGAATGAACCGAGTTCAAGTCTCGGGTCTCGCCACCTTTGGTATTTTCATATGCGAATCATTTCCAAACAAAACTTGCAGTTGACTCCAAGTTGTCTGCAGACATGCCCAGATCGACCCGCACTCGGCCATCGTGGTGGACTGCAGTCTAATTCCTCGAGTATTGAAGGGAGGCTCGTGCACGGCCGCATGCATGTACGCACGTACACATATACTCATATACTCGGACGTGCGCGCACTCTCACGTACACACACTCGGCGTAGATTTATCAGTGAACTTTGCGAGTCTCCCGCGACCATGTTTGCTGTAAAGCATTCGAAACTTCTAAAAAATAATAAGAAATAAAAAGTCAATACTTTAATAAGTCTAACAAAGTATTATATTTCTTATATGTATATATAATATAATATTTATGTCTGTCTGTCCCACAGTCGGAGCGTGCGGACGCGGAGCGCGTGTAGCGCGCACGCGCCGCGCCACAGACTGCGATACTTATGTATGGCGATTGTTAAAATTATCTGTGGTATTAATTGGTAAATAGTAATATATTATTATTATTTAAATTCACAATCAAATTAAATGTTTTGAATTACCACACGATATAATAGAAAATGGCAACATTAATAGTGTTCTTGATGAAATTATATTTTAATTATATAAAGTATTATTATTGATAACTTTTGTTGCGACACTGTCAGTGTGTATACATCCGTCTCTTTCTGACGCGGTGTGAAAGAAAGAGACGCAGATAGCGGCACGGACGCGGGCACCGCACATGTATCTTGTAAATATTGTTACTCTATGTATAGACTCCATTGTATTATAGTAGGGACTGCGCTTTCATACATACATTTATATTTAAAAAAAAACATGTTTTAACCGACTTCCAAAGAGGAGGAGGTTTTCAATTCGTATCGAATCTTTTATTTATTAATTAAATCTAATGAGTTTTTTTTCTAACCGTACTTTGTGTTTTTATAATTTGTTAAATTATCCGTATATTATTAATTCATATGCAGTTTAAAACATTGTTATTTTAAATGTATATTTTTTTTTTTAATAAAAAACATTTTTTAATATTAAATTATTATATAATGAATTGACTGAAAATATTTCATTTGTATAAAGTTAGATATTTATTAGGTAAGTATGGAGGCGCAGTCGATGTTTTGCGATTAGCATAGTTATTACAGACTGTATCGTGTTTTACGGCTTTTGTTATATAATCTGTGGATTGAAAAATATGAATTTTAAAAATCATTAAATAATTATTTAAAAAAAACTATAATTTGGGAAAAAAGGTGACTAAATATAGTAAGTTTTTTTTTAAACATCTATCTGTTTTTATTGTAAAAGTTATTTGAGTATGTAAAAGTTTTTACTAATTTTTTACTTTAACTTCAAAATCACTATGAAAGCGAGTAAATTCAACAATATCAAAAGGAGGCCATAATATTGTAATATGTCCTCTTTTTTTAATTAAAGCAATATTACAAAGAAATTATAATATTTGTAGTAGCCACAGTTAAAAAAAATATTTATTAGTTTTATTTGAAAATGAATATTACTTTCAATAAAGTATTCGTCAGAATTTAATAGTAAAATAAAAACGTGAAAAAATCCGAAAAACAACTTCATTGTAAATGTCAAATATTCGCCCAAACCTAGAAAATATTATAATTTATATTATATATTAGACAGAGATATCATATTTGAAATAAACAATTTTTTTTCGCGTTATTCAAATTTTTGAAGCATTTTTTTTCAGTTAATAAATAATTTTAATTTTTTGTAACCACCTGTATATAACAAAAGCTGTAAAAAGAGCCTATATAAGGGACTGTCGGTGGTAAAGTGGCATAACTCGTAAACTCTTTAAAATTATTTATGATTATGACGTTTTTCCACTATTATGTCACATAAATTATTCTATTATTTATTGACTTCGTATCAATAAGAAATTATAAATTTGGCTTCATACATATTTTTATATTCATACATATTGTTTTATTGTACAGTATGTTTTTTTTAATTTGAATTTTAGTTAAGTTACAAAGTTTAAAGAAAATTTGTATTATATAAATATAATTTCATCATTAATAATAATTTTAGATGTTTTAGAATTTAGAGTTATGCCACTTGGCCGTCGGCCGCCTCGCGGTACTCTAGGGGCGACCAATTACACGTGTATATATATTGTACATACAGACGTACGTGTTATTATATTACATATAACTCGGTTGGATGGAGAAGGTGGAATTTTTTCTATGTTGTTTGGTTTTTTTGGGTTTGGTTGATGTTTGAGTGATTTTTTTTTATCAAATACATTTTTTTTATTAGACGTTATCGTGCCATAGGTCTCGGTACTAACATATTGAGAGCCACATTGAGGTGAGAGGCTGAAAATTTGCATTTTTTTAAATAAAGAAATAAAAAAAAGGTTGTTTCGAACATTAAAAAATATATATATTTTCATGTTCGATTTTTTTTTGTTTCGAATTTAATTTTTTTTCGAACATAAAATTTTTTTTTTTCGAAAGTTGTATTTTGTCTACAATAGCATTTAATGGGTCGAACTATAGTTATACCTAAAAACCATCCAGATGATCTCATAAGTATAGGAAAAATTTCATCAAAATCGGTCAAGCCTTGCAGGAAGAGAATGTACGACCGCACGCACACCGGAATATGATATATAAAAAAGTTTTATTTTTAACAATACAAAATCCACTAATATTTTTAAATATTTCTCAAACGTCAACCAAAACTGACAGTTCTAATAGTTTACATAGAGTC
This sequence comes from Brenthis daphne, assembly GCA_947093115.1. Lineage (NCBI taxonomy): Eukaryota > Metazoa > Arthropoda > Insecta > Lepidoptera > Nymphalidae > Brenthis > Brenthis daphne. The sequence continues at coordinate 2,241,713 of OX352473.1, forward strand.
CGTAATCTTTTATGACGAAAGAAGAGTATTTTTGAATCTGTTCAATTGTCTAAGAGACATCGTTTCTGTCTCTTTCTAACGCAATATAAGTGAATGAGACGGGGATATTATTATTTTTATAAACGACTGATCTCGTAAAGTCTGATTTGTTATACGGATGTTCAGTTATTTGCTACGTGAATGTATATTTTATTTTTTCTTATACAGTTAGAGGATTTGACTCAAGTTTTAAAAGATACATCCCCAATATAAATTCAATAAAATTTTACACACCAATTGACTTTTTAATGTGATTTCATATTTTTGAAAATTTATGTCCATTAACTGAACAGCCTGTATAAGATTATTCCAACAAAAGATACTGCTTATATAAATTTCAAAAGTATTATAACTCATAAGCGACTGGCTGCATTTTGATGCGGCTTCTAACAGAAAAAAAAGGTTCTGTGCACGCTAAAGAAATATCAAAATTGTATCAACCGGGATTCGAATTCACGACCATCATTCCTTTTCAAATTAATCTAAATCTGTGTTTATAATATTGATAAAGTGAATTGACAAACATACAGACATGTCATGTTTTTATGTATATATGTAAGAAACGTCACAAATATTAATATGTACCTACTATTGATTTAACAAACGAGCACAAAATATAATTATTGTATTCAAAATTATGTACTAATAATATAAATTATAGTTTGTCTGTTTGTTCATTTTCCATTTTTTTTTTATTGTGTGTAATATAAAACCCCTTAAGAGTATAGGATGAGGGGTCGCCAAATTTTCAATTAATAAACAACCCCTTTTGGAGGTTTGATGGTGTTTACAAACACACGAACTTTATTGTTTATAATATTAGTACATATTTGTTTTTTGAAATACGCCCCTGGTATTGTACAGATATAGATTTTTATTTTAAGTTTCTTTGTTAATGATACTGAAGTACTGCCATTTAATTTTATAATTTCTCTCTCATATTTGGTGTGAAATTTTGACTGTAGACATAAAAGATATGATTTTTTATCGTTTTTAATTGATAGATTTTTTTATTGTCTTTCGATCGTTAGTAAATTTTGTTCTAATTTTTTATCTTCATTTAGTATTATTTCTATATTTTCAAACCAATAATACATATTTACATATGTTTTTTTTTAAATGACAAAAAGTCAGTACTTGTGTTCAAAAATAAACGGAGGATTTTTGCTTTTGTGTAATTATATTCATTGAATGAAGTAGAGGCAATAATTTTAATTATATTTTTTATGTCTACAATCGTTTGCAATAAAAGTGTCGTGTCGTCTCTCTCGCACGGTCCGGTGTGAGCGAGACGGCAATATGTCATAATGAACAATAATAAAGTAACAAGTATCTCATATTTTAATAAACAACTCAATATAGATAAATAATTTGCTTTATTTTGGAGGAGTATTTTGTTTTGCTCAAATTTAAGAAAAAGAAAAAAAAATGAAAACGTTTATTTTTTTTATTTTTTTTTTTATTTATTGTTAATTCATTTGGTCAGTTTTATATGTTTTGCTTATAATTAAAAAAAAACTGTTTTATTTTTAAGTAAAAGTTTTGATATTCAAATCTTTTAAGATATTCTCAAAAAATGTTATTTTGTAATCGTACGAGTTTTATTTATAAGCAAAATGTATGAAACGTTACAAAATTGTTTATCGGATGAGGGCGAGTGTCGGCGGCGGAGGGCGGAGGGCGGTCGTTGTTACAACGTTATTTACGAATAAAATATTTATTCACACGATTTTGTTTTATTTATTTACATTCACTAAGAGTAAGAGTAAACTCATTTACATTTTTTAAATTATACTTCTTTTGAGATGTTTGGATAAAAATATGAGTTAAATTTTTACGATGCGCGCGCACACCGACAGCCAAAAAGCGACATGATGAAGTTAGCTGCATTCCTTTTATAGAGAGATGTAACATACGGGATGAAATCTTTAGCTATTTTTGTTCTGTTACGCCAAAGTATAACTTCTTACGTACATACTCGTGAGTACACACACGTTTTTCGAAGGTGTTTAATCGAAGTTGACTTTAAATATTACAATTATTTTTACATTCAATTCTAATTGTTACAGCGAGTAGCGTTTAGACATATTAATAATTGTAAAGGATTTTTTCCCAAAGGACTTTATTCGCGAAGGATTTTTTTTAATTTAAAAATAAATAACTTTGAATAACCTCGAAGATATAATAAAAAGATTATTAAGAACATTTTGAGGTTAGCTTAATAATTAAACACCTACACGTAACATACACACAAAAAACAAAAATCTAAATTCCTCCTCCTTTTGATGTCGGTTGAAATGAAATGTGGAAAAACGGGGGCAAAAATAAAACATAGTATATATTTTATAACATTATATTTGATATAGTTTAGACTACTCTAGCACCATCTCCCCAGTCGCTGTACATACATACATACATACATTTATACATTCATACACTAATTAATTATTATTATTTATGGCTCATTCATTTATAACTTAAGAAAACAACATAAAAACAAAGAAAAAATTCCGCCCGTCATAAATAATTCTCACTGGTGGAAGGAATTGCTTGAACATTTCCAGCGGAATCCCTTTTAGAAATAATAAATTTAATACTTAACATTATTTTTAGAAAAATAGCCAAATTCTCATATGATAAATATATTTCTTTTAACAATAATTATAAATTACAAATGAACGAGCTCCACTCTTCTAACGATCATAGCATATATAATATTGATTATGTATAGCATTCGGCCGGCTGGACTTTTATCCTTGAAAAATAATAAAAAAATAACACTTTCCATACAAAAATACTCAGAAAATCTTACTTATTGATAATTTCTAGACGCTTTGTTACACAACAAATGTTTTAGGAAGACTGTAATTTTTCAAATATATAAGTATATATTAAATAAACATGACGACATCTTAAATACAAAGTAGTATATTTAAAATGCGATTATTTATATTAAAATTAAAAAGTACAAAAAGGAATAAAAAACCATTACTATGCCAAACAAACAAACACACAAAATTCCTATTTACCATCATCCCTCCCCCTCTAACTGAACACTGCGAGTCCCCCGTCTCGCTCGCACACTCCGGCGGCCGGACGCTACACCTACACCTAATTAGATCAGAAACGTTCAGAAAGCTAGATTTTTAAGCCATTTAGAGGAAAAAAATTGGAAAAAATTGGAGTTCTAATATATTTATATAGAAGTATGAACTCAGCCGGAATAGACCGACAAGTCGAGTTGCCATTAATATTATTAGATATATCAATACTCTTAGATTTACGCGAATATTTGACATTTTAAATTAAACTATCTTTCTTTTTGCTAAACATTCGAAACAACTCCACGAAAATTCAAAATGAATCGGCAAAAAACTCTGAAAGGATAGTTTTATTTAAAGTATTAGATATATTGTTATTTTATTTAAAATGCTCATCTAACAGTCGACTTGTCAATGGGTTCGCGATTCTACAATGTAATGTACTATTTTTTTTTTCATCAGAAGCCAAGGCAAAGAGGGATATCTTACATATCGTCTTATTTTTGAAGTTATACTTCTTTTGGCATGTTTGGAAAAAAATATAAGAGTAAAATTTTTACGATGCGCGCACACGCCGACAGCCAAAAAGCGACATGATGAAATTAGCTACTTTCCTTTCACAAACAGAGAATGTGAGAGTGAAATCTTTAGCTATTTTTGTTCTGTTACGCCAAAGAAGTATAACTTCTTACGTGCGTACATAAGTACACACACACGTATTTTTTTTAATTTAACTTAAACTGAAAACACATATCCTACTAAAATTATAAATTCGAAAGAATTTATAAGTAAATGTGTATATTTCATAATGCTAACATGATATGTATTCATCTTTTGGCACACGATCAGCGCGATCTATTGGCAAATTTTATAACTAACAGTAGCCTATGTGTTACTCCAGCTCATAATCTATCTATGTACTGAATTTCATCCAAATCTGTCCAGCCGTTCCAGCGTAAAGGAGTGACAAACATACACACATACAAACTTTCAAATTTATAACAATAGTGTCGCAAAAATATATACATCACAGTGAATTCCAATTCATTTCATCCAGAAACTTTATAATAATATACAATTTCAACATTTTTACATATAAAGAGATATACCTCTTTGCCTCGACACATACATACATAACAATATTTTACCTAGCTTATTAAAAAAATATTATGCATACGAGATTTCCTGTTATATTTTAGATTCGATGTTTTCATATTATAGAATTTGACATTTAAAACAAAACACAACATTAATGAAAATTGACATTACACAAAAAAATAAAAAAAGACACAAAAGAGATTATATATGACACAATTTTTAGTCTATGGTTGATGATTTTTCTTTTTTTTTGTTCAAGTCTGACGTAGACCGGGACTAGTTAAATTCTAAACTTGGCAGCGAAGATCCTAACTAACATATCTATATACAAAACTAGAATTATTACAAAATGCATGCTTTTATTTAATAAAATGCCAAAAAAATATATTTAAAAAATAATAGTTTACAATAAATGCGTTTGCAAAATATTAGTTTTTCGCGAAAAAAATTTTTTGTACAATTCCGCCACATATTTTTTTTGTTACCAGTGGCATTTTATCACTTCTTCTTCTCTTCTTGGTATAATGTGATTATCATAAAAACGTTATTTTAAAAAGAAAAATAAAAATAAAATTTATTTAATTTAAAAAGTTCGGACCTATGACCGTCCAATGTTAAAAAATGGCATTTTCTTTATGACTAACTAAAAATAATAGAACAAAAATACTTGGATGGTGTAAAATTACGTTAAAAAATAATAAAATTAATGTAAAAGTCATTAAATTATACTACTTTTATTAAAACGTGATGTATAGGCCGTGATAAAATTTATATAATTATAATAAAAATGTCCGTCAGTTAGTATGTTTAAAAACAAAATTATATAATAGAAAAATTCAATGAACATACGGAGATTTTTATTATCATTACGTATTCACATTCATAGGTTAAATACGAATATTATGCATTTCGGAATTTTCTTAAAAAATATTCCGCAAACCACTTCTCCGTCGTACATTTTCAGAGATTCTCATATTTGTCACTTTTAGAAATGTAACTTGTGATATTATTACAAAACGCATTTAAAAACGATATTTATTTTTAATGTATAAGAAGAATGATTATTTTGTTTATATATAGAAAATAAAATTACTATTTTTTTACTTTTTTAATTACAATTAAAAAGACATAGATTATAAGAATAAACTCCAGATTATAAAACACATCACATATTCTAAAATATAAAATCAACATTACACTTCAAACATAAATACCATTTATAAACTCGTTCAATACAGAAAAATATATATATACCAAATCGATTCTCAATTTCTAAAAAAGCAAAATCGATTTTCAAATAATCAATATCAGATGATTTACATGAAACATGTTGATGTATAGTACAGATCTGTCTGTGTGTGTCTCTTTGTCTCTGCGTCTATATATTTGTGTGGGTTTATAAGTGTGTGCAGTGTGTATGTGAGTATGTATGTCTTTGTGTGTGTCTGCATGTGTATATGTATGTCTGTGTGTGTGTCATTATAAGTCAGTCTCGGAGGCGCGCGCGTCGAGCCAGTGCCGCTCGCGGCGGCGGCGGCGGCCGGCCTCGCCCTGCGGGACACGGTACGGTCAGTGTGCGTGTTTAATATATATCATGGCGTCTCATTAGAAACAAAATATACATACATTGTACATACATACATACATACATGTATAAACGATGGGGTCTCTCTTTTAAAAGGAAAGGCAAATTATTTTGTCATTTCCAATTATTATTTTTTATTAATGGCTTCATATTTACATAGGAAGAAGAAACAAACACGCAAACAAGCAATCAAACAAACAAAAAAGCAAACAAGCAAACAAACAGACAGACAGACAAACACTCCCATACACGAGTACAACAAAAGCATAAGCCTATATACTACTACACACAACTGCAACATGTAAACACCGACAAACAAACACACACACGCGCACATACACACACGCACGCAAACAAACAAACACTGACCTTGTGTTCGGGCGCGGGCTGCAGCAGCGCGGCCGCCCTCTCCGTCGCGCGGTTCTCTTTAGCCACGAGCATCTCCTGCGAATGTATTTATCTATACATATAATAAAATTGTAACTAAGCCGAATCTGTACATTAAATATTTTTTGGAAAATCTTATTGAAATAGATATTATTATCGATACAGAGGCCGAATCTATAGTTTTTAGATTTTTGTCTGTCTCTCTGTCTGTTACCGCATCACGGAAAAACCACTGGAGATTTTGATGAAATTTGGTATGGTGATAGCTGGTTATCCGGGTCAACATATAGGATACTTTTAAACTAAAATACCTCATTTCTGAGAAAAAATACAAAAATTGCATTATAAGAGAATACTAATATGTAAAACCAAAGAATTTGGTTTTTGGTCATCTGGACGCGGGCGGAGCCGCGGACAATGCTAGTTTACATATATATTCAGCCTTTTTGACGTCCCACTGCTGGGCGTGGGCCTTTAACTCAATAAAATAGAACAGACACGTGTCCTATTTTAACATTTTTGCTATTGAGCCTTGTTTTATTTATGAAATTTTTCAATAGATTTATTATTGAATAAAGTCGGATCGAATCTGGGAACAAATTTCGACAAAAATAGCTGACCATATTCCAATAACCGACTTGCGCCATTGTTAATACAACGTACAGAGTTATGTTTACAAAATTTGTATTTTAACTATTTTTAACCGAAGAATCCGTAAGTTGCTATTTTATAATACATTTTAAAGTGTTTTTTTCAAGGTTTTTATATAGTTACAATAGTATAATAAGTAGTATTTGTTGGTATAACATCGATTAGAAATAGCCGGTATTCAAAACTACGCACGACATTCGCGCGCGAGTTGACCGCGAATTGGCCGATCTGTAGCCTCCGTTTAATCAAAAGCATTCTATCGCTTGAAGTAAAATAATACCTTATCGTCGATTCGAACATAGGAGTATTTGAGTGCAGAGAGCGTCGAGCTCAAAAACTTAATACGAGAGGGTTTTGGTCACAGTCCACCACGCTGCTTCGTCATAGTGGACTAAGTCCCGATCCCCTCGTATTAAAGAGAGGCCCACCCCCAGCAGTGGGACATTAAAAAAAAGTCTGAATATATTATATTGACAATAATTATTATTGATACAAAACGTCGCCGCACCTGCAGCACCACGGCCGCCTCCATCTCCGCCATGCTGACGGTCTCCACGCAGCGCGGGTCCGCCTCCTCGTCCATGTCTGTGGAACATAGCATAGACTAATTACTAAGGGAACATCCATGGACTACGTGAGCTGTTTTTACACATAATTTGGACCCCTCCCTCCCCTTTGATTATCGATAAAAAAAGCACTAGATACACAATCAGCTACAAAAAATGTCCTCACCGAATGAGCGCTCATTTAAACATTTGAGCGCGCTTTTAATTTAACTATTTTGATTTTATACTTCTTTTGGGACGTTTAGGGGACAAAATATGAGAGTAAAATTTCTACGATGCGCGCGCACATCGACAGCCAAAAAGCGCCATGATGAAGTTACCTGCAATCCTTTTACAAACAGAGAGTTGTGACATATGGGATGAAATCTTCAGCTATTTTTGTTCTGTTACGCCAAAGAAGTATAACTTCTTACGTGCGTACAGAAGTATACACACACGGTTTTTTTTTGAAAACAACTTTAAGCAATGCATTTAAGGTTCTATTTACATTGTTGTATACTTTTTTCAACTATTACAATTACCTCAACACAATTGGTGACAGTTTTAAGAGAACTTTTGTATGTGATTATGTATCTAGTGCTTTTTTGATTGATTGATTTCTTTGTTAAAATTTAGTGAGATTTGGTGGAAACTTATTAAAATTGTTAATTGAACTTTATGAGTTTACCACTAGTTCGGGAAAAATCCTTAGATCTGGCGAAACAAACTCAGCGGGACCAAGGTTTTTTTAAAATCTATTAAGGTACGTGTTAATATGCATACGTGTCCGTGTGCTTGTGATAGGTATGTATGTGTGTGTGTATGTGTGTGTGTGTGTGTGTGTGTGTGTGTGTGTGTGTGTGTGTGTGTGTGTGCGTACTGACCGTGCGGCGAGTAGAGCGCGGGCGGCGGGCGGCTGCGGCGCAGCGCGACCGTGTCCCGCTTGAGGCGCGCCGCGTGCGCGCGCAGCGCCGCCTCGCACGCGGCGCTCCACTCCCCCTCGCCCTCCCCCTGCCCCCCGTCACCCTCACCCTCCGCCGCCCCCTCCTCCCCGCCCTCGTCCCCGCCCGACTCCTCGGACACCGCGCTCCTGTGACGTACACGTGACGAAATATTTGTAAATTGTACACTAATTAATGGTTTACATCTTACATCTATACGATTTGCATCTACAAATATCCCTTGATCTTTAGTATAAAATACCATTATTTATTTTATACATTATGTAACATACCAGAATATCATCTTATGTATCTAGCAGCAAACACATAGGTTTTTAGCCCACCTCGGTCCACCTACCTATACGTATCTTAGCTTCCCTGGCAGCCCATTAGTGAAATTAAAAACCTATGTGTTTGCTGCTAGATACATAAGATGATATTGTGGTATATTACATTATATAGAAAATAAATAGTGGTATTATATAATAAAGACCTCGGTGGGCGGTGTGTAATGCGGTTGAGTTACTCCTGGTACTTCTCTGATAGCAGAATGGACCGTCGGAGCAAACTCATGACTGTTGTGGTCTGCTTCGGCAGACCTGCCGTCGTGATTAAATGTGTAAGCGATGCTGCGACGCCCCATTAAGACGGGGGAGGTTCTGTTGCGTTTTAATAGGTAATACTGGCTTCGTATATTGGTAAAGTGCTTAAATGCAATTTTTAACATTAAAAAAAGGTGTGACGATGGTATGGTGTGATGGTATGGTGGTCGGTACCCACCGGTGGTGGTCGTGCCAGGGCCCCGGCGACAGCAGCGGCGCGCCCCACGCCGGCGCCGCGCGCAGCCGCGCCAGCAGCCGCCGCGCCACCAGCTCCGCCGCGCGCCGCTGCGGACACACACATATTATAATAAAATATAAGTTATTCCTTATAACATTAGCTATATGCCAGTGAAAGTCTCGTTAAAATCGTTACAGCCATTTCGGAGATCAGCTAGAACAAACAGACTGAATCGTTCGGAGGATTTGTGTTCGAGTCTTGAGTTGTTATGAAAGAAAAAATTTAAAAAATGCGCGGAAAATTATAAAATTTATGAATACTTATTTAAGGATACCTAACAACCATATTAAAATTTATATGGCTAACGCTGGGTAATAACTATTCATATTTATTTAAAACGTACCTAGCGACGAACCCGAGCGATGCGATGGTGAGCCGTTAGTTTATAATAATTATTTAATGTCTAAATTAATTTGGTTATGATAATGCGGTATGGTTATGTTTCGTGCGTTACCCAGAGCCGGACTCTGACCCTAAATAGATTTTATATTAAAAGCTAGCCAGGACAGAGCCGCACCCAGTTTTATAATAAGTTTAATTTTTTTTCTTTTTATAACAGTTTTCTTACATGTTAACAGTAGTTAATGATAAATTTATATTTTATAAACAGTTAATAATATTTTTTATTTAACTTACAGTAATATTTACAGGGTTTTATATTTTACAATGCGCGCGTGCGTGCGTACCTCGTGCGAGCGCGGCGCGTGCGCGGTCTCGGCCAGCGCCAGCAGCACGTCGTAGGCCTCCAGCGCGCGGTCGGCGGCGGCCAGCGCGCCGCACAGCGCCACCGACGACGACTCCTGCACGGCGCACGCGCACGACAGCCTGCCGCCCACACACACACACGTATGTGTTATACACGAAACTCTTGGCCGGTCGAAAGTAGTATTAATTGGACAATATTAACTAGTAATAACTTTGGTAATATTAGCATATTTCTTCACCGTTTTAGATTAAGTCGAGTCAGAGATATTGATCAATGTTTTCTAACCAAAACTACTTTTGACTGACTGACATTTGAGTGTTTTTTTGATCGATGGCTGTGACCGAAAATGGTCAGTTACAGTGCATAAATGTGTATTTGTGTTCAGTTGTACCTGTGCGCGGTGTCGACGGCGCGCGCGAGGGCGCAGTCCAGCACGCGGCAGTCGGCGGCCAGGCGCAGGCAGCGCGCGCGCCACGCCGCCGTCTGCGCCGCCGCCGCCTCTGCGCGCCCACACACACGGACATGGACAGACATCCATTATGTATGTATAAACACTGACACTAATCATCTCTTATATTACAAATACGGCATTAATCTTTGTGACGTCTAAAGCCTTAATCTCTCCCGCGACCTTATGCGCTGTAAAGCATTCGGAACGTCGGAAATCAAAAATCAAAATAAATCTATCTTATAAATATTTATAGTTATTTATAATAAATGTTTGTCAATAATAATGACCTCTCACACAATTCTGCCCTCATTTTAAATGAAATTTGATAATATTTTACTGGCCCACCTACCTCCACTTTGAGCTGACGTAAATTATGAATGCCCCTAACACATTCAGAAAGCCTCAACAAAATATACAACCGTGACCGAACACGGTAATAAAAACATTACATTAACTACACAATTACTCAAACTCAACAAGATACACTACCGCGACCATGATCGGTTAGAATATTACCGTGACCGCCCACGGTCACCGCGGCCGAATATCAAACAAGATGCACCACCGTGACCGTGAACGGTCACAGCATACGATAGTCAGTGAAACGGTCTCACCGTCGTTCCCGGCGGCGACGAGCGCCTCCCGCAGCCCCGCCTGCGCGCACACGTCCAGCGCCAGCCGCTCCGCCGCCTCCGCGCACCACGCCTGGCGCACGGACAGACAGACACACGTTATTTAATTTATATATTTAGCCCTTATTAACATACCACAGCAGGGAGTGGGGGATCAGTGGGGGATCATAATACACCACGCAAATCGGATTAGTAGTTCCTGAGATTAGCGCGTTCAAACAAACAAATGCCTGTTTATATATTAGTACATATGGACATAATCCTATTACTAAAAATATTGTAAATGCGAAAATTAGCATGAATATATACATATGTGTATGTTTGTTCCTCCTTCACATTACAACGGCTGAACATATTTGGATAAAATTTAGCAGATAGATAGACTAAAACTTGGAATAGTACACAGGGCACAGTCAAAGACAGTTCCTTGGACACAACCCACCTCCTCATCAGACACGTGGTCGCTGGCGGCGTCGCCGGCGCGCCGCAGCCGCACGCGCGACGCCATCTTGGCCTCTCTGGACTCGCACCGACCTGACATACATACATTTTGATATAATACTTTATTAGATTTACGCGAATATTTGACATTTTAAATAAAACTGTCTTTTCGGGGTTTTTTTTTTCGAGAATTTATTTTGATTTTTGAATCCCAAAGTTTCAAATGCTTTACAGTAACCATTGTTTTGAATAAACATTTTGTTGTTTCAAAAGTATTTTAACATTATTTTCTCTACCCACAAAATTATTAAATTCAATTCTTATGTTCAATGGCTTCTAGGAGTGCCCTTTGGGCACCATTTACTTCGCCAATGTCGCGTAGAATGAAGAAAACTATGTAGAATGATCGGTATAAAATAGAAAAGGTATCCAAAAATCTGATTACATGTAGAAAGAAAGGCAGCAATTCGTTGTAAAATCACAGACAACACAATATATTCAAAAAACCTATAAGAATATCCACAAAATTATACAATAATTGATTGTAATAAATAAGACTTTTAAGAAACGTCCAAAAAATAAGCAGTCACGAGGACTGCCGACAGAAGTTAAAACTTAAAACTATAAACAAACAGTTGTTATTTTTGGATATTCAAATTGATTGTTTGATCTTAATTTAAAATGTGTAAATTAAAACTGTTTACATTTATCTGGTTTTAACATCTATCGGCACTCTGAGTGCTAGCGTTAACACGTCACGTGACCATGTCGATGACGACTTACATGAATTTACTCCCCATATAAACAAACCTGCCTATACAAGTTTTCATTTCAAAAAAGACGGCGAAATGTAAACAACAAAATAAACTAAATGTGAAACCAACTGACCGGGCGAGGGCGGCAGCAGGGCGGGGGAGCCGCGCTCGCGCTCGCAGCTGCCGCCGTGCGCCGCGCGCGCGTACTGGCAGCATCTGACAGGACCATACAAAATTAAAAAACCGGCCAAGTGCGAGTCGGACTCGCGCACGAAGGGTTCCGTGCCATTATCTACAAAAACGGCAAAAAATATGTCTGTTGTATGGGAGCCCCCTTTAATTAATATTTGTTTTATTTTAATTTAATTATTTATTTTTAAAGTGAATATATAACTAAACATTGTGTTTCAAGCGTCTACTGTTGCCGTTATCAATATCGAGCACAAACGAGCGAAAAATTGCGTTTGTTGTATGGGAGCCTCCTTAAATATTTATTTAATTCTGTTTTTTAGTATTTGTTATTATAGTGGCAACAGAAATACATAGTCTGTGAAAATTTCAACTATCTAACGATCATGGTTCATGAGATACAGCCTGGTGACAGACGGACAGACAGACAGACGGACGGACAGCGCAGTCTTAGTCATAGGGTCCCGTTTTACCCTTTAGGTACGGAACCCTTAAAAACAACTTGGTTAGATATTATAACACAAAGCACAGTGTGGCTCAGTTTGTAATGATCCTACTCACTGTGCCAGCGATCGCGGGTTCGAGTCCCGCTGGAGGCAATCATTTGTGTGATGAGCACGAATGTTTGTACTGCAGTCATGGGTGTTTATATTTATAATATGTATGTACATATTTAAAGTTATATATGTGTAGTGTATCAACTATCTGGTATCCATAACACAAGCCTCGTAGCTTCCCATGGAGCAACTAGATGGTGCTATGTGTTAATATCATAACATATTAACATATTTATTTATTATTATTCCTCGAAAATCTCACATTATATTAGTTAAAACCGTATGAAAATCGGTGCAGTAATTTCCAAATCCAACCCAGACAAACACAGACAATTTTTTATAATATCGACGTATACTGATATGGCATACCTAGCAGTACTGACGCATATCTCGGAGTCCCGCTCGCACAGCGCCAGGCTGGAGCACTGCTCGGAGCCCTGAGGCGGCGACACTTCCAACTTTGGTGTTTCCAGCCTTCGAAAGTTATTTTTTTTATTATTTACCGACATTAAAAAGACGAGTTCCATAATACATATATGTATGTGTTTTTGTCTGCGTGTGTGTTGTGAGTGGACGAAAATAAGTTAAATTTTTTATCAAACTTTTTATCTGTAAGTGTGTAGTTGCTTGTTGTATAGCTTGTAACGATTTTTTTAATTGTTTTTTTTTATTACATATTATTTGTTTTTTTTTTAATAAAATGTATTTAAAAAGTTTCATTTAACAAATTAAACAATAAAACAAATAATAAATTTTCGACTTTTTGGTTTGCGTTTTACTTATAATTTATTCAATAAAAAAAATATTTAAAAAAAGATAAAAACAAGTTATCAAAGTATTCATAAAAACTTGAATAAGTACAATTCTGCATTGATTGTCGACCGATTACACGTTCTTAGTTCTAAATTATTTTTTAGAGAGGTCATTATGTCCATCTCACCCGATATGTTCAGTGGTGCTAACGTCGGTGTCGTCTGGTAGCGGTTCCACCTTCGAGTCCTGAGGAGTTGGCAGCTCAGCGGGACTTAGAAGCGAAGAGTTGTCATTCTATCGGAAAAAATAATAATAATAAAATATTACTCTTGAGCTTTGACTTTTGAACATGCGAAAGGATGGGTTTCCCATACAAACCATCCTCTATTTCACCCCTAACTCTATAAGTTTTATTTTTGTTACAAAAAACCTGTGGACTTTTGCAATATATAATCTATGCGTAGAGCTGAAGATCGAGCTCAGTGGCGTGCCATAGGAGAGGGCTATGTCTAGCAGTGGACGAAAGGACAAACTATATTAATATTATAAAGAAGAAAGATTCGATATTTTGTTTGTTTGTACTGAATGGGCTCCGAAACTACTGGACCGATTTAGATGAAATTTGGTAAGTAGTTTGAGACCCTGGGAATAACATAGGATATTCCGGAAATCATTACTTAAGGGGGTGAAAATGGGAATGAAATTTTGTATGGGGAAGCAAGCTAGTAAATGATAAACTTGAACTAAAACTTTCGACACTCTTCTTGTTCTAAAATCTTTTGCACCTTGTAAATTCAGAGCTACCCTCCATTTGAGACTTCAAGAAATTCCTAAAAGGTTTAGGGAGGAACAGAGTTAGAATGTTATCAATTGTGACTCACTTGTTCTGTCTGTGACATGTCCGCGTCGTGCTCCAGCTCGCCCGCGGGCTGCGTCGTAGATTCACATTCGTCTGAAAATAAAAATCATATACTATGTAGTATAATTAGAAAATGGCCGAAATCCATTGTAATATTATAAATGCGAAAGTATTGTCTGTCTGTCTGTTACTTTTTTACATCTACACCGCTGAAGCAGTTTTGATGAGTTTTAGTATAGAGACAGATGAGGCCTTAGAGAAGGACATAGGTTACTTTTTGTTGCGAAAATAAAACTTGGAATTTGGAGAAATGAAAGTCCCATGCATTTGCTATTATATTATATTTTAAGAAAATTGAGTGATATTTAATAATAAATATCAGGAGAAGCGTGTGTGGGGTGTATAAATGCAAAGGACACATAGGGGGCACATTCGCGTGAAGCGGGGGTAAGCCACTAGTCTTCTAAAAAAATAAAAATGAAATGTTGCTCATTGGTAAGTACATGTAATAAGAACTTCTAGACTGATTTATTAGTTAGATATTTGAGTTCCAAAAATGAATGAATTCGAGAACAATAGAAATTGCTTATTTCTATACAATTTTTGGATGACTTCAAAGGTTATGAATGTATTTATTGAAATAGAGACAGGATAACGTCTGTCAGATCAGTTAGTATAAAATAATAACATAACGTAATGAATCTTCGCTCTCAAGCCAAGATTTTTATTTTTTGATTATCTAATTATAATAAAATTGTAACTGAGTCGAATCTGTACATTAAATATATTAATCATAAAATCTCATTGAAATAGTCATTATTATCGTGGAGAGGCCGAACCTATAGTTTTTAGAATTTTTGTCTGTCTGTCTGTCTGTTACCGCATCACAGAAAAACCACTGGAGAGATTTTGAGCTGGTTATCCGGGTCAACATATAGGATACTTTTTACCGCGGAAAATTACCTCATTTCTGAAAAAAAATAAAAAACTGCAATATAAGAGTATACTAATATGTAAAACTTAAGAATTTGGTTTTTGGTCATCTGAACGCGGGCGAAGTTTATTTATAAAAGTCTAATCAAATAGATGATATTTCAAGTTTCAGCTAGAATGGTTCACAAATATAATTTTTTATAAGTCAACTACTAAATAAACCAAAAAATTGTATACCAAAAATGAAAAAAACCGACTAATTTATTTTCTACTCTACCAATTTCAAGAAGAACCATTTATTGGTTCAAGACTCCTCACCTGAAACCTCTTCCTCAGGTATAGCCTTCGCCCTCTTATCAGCAGTCCGTCGCCTGACCAGCTCTGCGATGACACCATGTAGCTCCGCCAGCCTCGCATCATGAGCTCGGGCGGCGGCTGCTGCACGTTGTCTCTCTGCTGCGAGGGCTCGGGCGAGGGCGTCTCGCTCCGCCCTGAGGGTCGAGAGGTCATCCACTCGACCACTGCTTTGGGTTGCCACCTGAAAATTTAGAATAAACAGACCATATAGTCGACTTGCACTAAAAAATATACACATATAGTTAAACACAGATTTTTTGAAGAAAATATGCTTTTAAATCGATAATCTCTGCCAGATAAATAGTTTAAATGTTATAATACTTTCTTAGATTCACGCAAATATTTGACATTTTAAATAAAACCATCTTTTCGGATGTTTTCGCGAATTTATTTTGATTTTTGATTCCCGACGTTTCGAATGCTTTACAGCAATCATGGTCACGGGAGAGACTGAGGTGTTAGATGTCTCAAAGATATTTTAAAGTTGATACAGACAGCCTACCCACAAATAACAAAAAGAATTCATAAAAAAGTACCTTACAATATTTTTTAACTTTAAACATTTTTATAATTTTAATTAGTTTTATAATTAAATATTATCAATATTATTTATTTAATTTAATCTCTGAGAAATCTATACTAAACGTTAAAACGTAAGTAGAGACGATCCCGAGCGGAGCGGGGGTGAGACGCTAGTACATAATACATACACATGTATACATATATGTATATACAGAAGTACGCATCACAACAGGTGTACAAGTATGCTAAGAATACTCGTATAAGTTGTTTTAGCTAGGAAACCAAACGGTGCATAAAAAAAACGCGATTTTTTAATTAGAGTCCAGGCAAAGGGCGGAATGCGCTCAAAAAAAAAACAAGATTTTTTTCTTACAGCCTGCATAGAACATATGCAGTATAACATCTACCTACCTTCCAGTATGGTAACTACACATAAACAATGATCTTGGGTTCGATTCCCATAACTACGTACATACATATATACCAAATACAGCAAGTAGAAAATTAATACTTATATATATATATATATATATATATACATACATACATACATACATACATACATACATACATACATACATACATACATACATAGTTTTATTTGACATTTTGAATAAAACTGTCTTTTCGGGTTTATTTTCATTTATGATTCCCGACGCTACGTTTTAAACGCTTTTCTACTTTACTCTTAGAAGTGACGAAATTGAAAACCTTAAACTAGTATGAAAAGAAAAAAGTTTGTTTGTTTGAAAGATCTTATCTCAATAACAACCAGTCTGATTTATAAAATCATTTTTGCTTTGATACCTAATTTTGAGAAAAGTAGTAGGCTATCTATCTATCATAACACTACAATTTTTAGGATCGATACAGTTATACATAAATAGACTACGCGAGCAGAGAGACAGGAAGAGCTAGCTTTATAATTTACACTACTATTAGAAAGCTTTGTATGTTTGTAAAGAATAAACTCAAAAACTACTGAACCTATTTAGACGAAATTTGGTAAGAAGATAGTTTGAGACTCTGGGAAGGACATATGATAATTTTTATTCCGGAAATCATCCCTTAAGGGGGTGAAAATGGGGATGAAAGTTTGTATGGGGAATCAACCTAGGGACGAACCCGAGCGAAGCAAGGGTGAGTCGATAGTATGTTATAAAGATGCGTCAGTAACTAACGGTTGGAATGCACGCCGGTACTTTGGGCTTCAAATGGCATCAAAAACGCACCGTCTTTTGGCGCTGACCAAAATCAAATATGATAATCGTTTATTTATTTGGACATCGGATATGTTACTACGGAATACTTGCACTGTTATTTCATATAAATATAATAGAACAATGTAGGTTTATTGTTTATTTTCCTCATACATGTTCATATTTGTATTTATGTATGTATGTATGTATAGGAATAACATAATTGTTAAAGGGTCAAAGTATATAGGGAGGTTTTTGGATTCATTTAATTTATTTTAAATAAAAACTATCTTTTCAGATTTTTTCGCGGATTCATTTCGAATTTTCGTTCCCGACGTTTCGAATAATAAATAAATATGTTGGGATATTAACACACAGCACCATCTAGTTCCATGGTAAGCTACGCGGGTTGTGTTATGGATACCAGAAAGTTGATAAACTACACTTATATAACTTTAAATACATACATATAATAAATATAAACACCCGTGACTGGAGTACAAACATTCGCGCTCATCACACAAACGAGCGCCCCCAGCGGGACCCGAACTACAAACTGAGCCAAACGTGTCAGTAATGCTTTTTACTTTACAGCGCAAATGATCACAGGAGAACTAACATAAGTTATTATATTTAGTTGTCACAGACACTACCTATATGTATATCTTTTTATTGATAACACTAAAGCTCGTCAATAGCTACTAAACATAAAAAATCCTTTTACAAACAGAGGAGCAAAAGATACTGAACTCTTTTGTCTTTGCCTATTTATGTATATTACTCTATATTGTCACCAATCAATTGATAATATTTTTTAGTGAATAACTTAAACCAAGTGTGCCAGTTAAACCGTGTTTTAAGAAAACTTACCATCGCTTAGGGCGAAATAATTATTTTAAAAAACATAAAATGTAAAACAAAAAGCGTAGCAGCTGAGCTCAGTAGCTAAGAGTCTTACTTAAAAGATAAAACAATCTTGAATCTATATATCATGGTGAATACTAGAGCATCCTCAAATATCCAACTCCTTACTCCATACACTCTCATACCGAACAAACGTCACATCAGGTACGTGTTCTCTGAATATACACAGTACCCACAATATGCGAACAAAGCCATAGGTACTGGCTAGTATAAAAAAAACTTTCATTGCAATACTGATGATAAATACCTAAGCATTACATTCCTGAATATTTTAGCTGATTTGAAAAAAAACTCATTTTTGTATTTTGAATAAATCATAAAACTTTTGAACCAACTAAACTTACCATATTAAAGCCATTTTGTCCAGGAACAGGGGGTGCAGTCACCGGCCTCAAGCTGGAGTACCTCCAGGACGATTCCCTTGATATCTCCTCATCACCTACGTTTGGACAGCACAAGTACCAACTCCTGCTCCTCCTCACTCCTGGAGTAGTGTCCAATTGGGTCAACGGAACACGTCCAACGATCTCCAATTCTGCTAGCAACGGTTCCTTCTCTTTAGGTTCTGGCATTGGAAAGGTCCCAGCTGTGGAGTAGGTTTCCCCAACCTTCACTCCATTTTCAGGAGTTGTATATTCCGGAGACCATCGATCCCGCAAGGGCGGCACATCTTTAGTTGCTCCATCGTTAATAACTTCATTTGTCTCATCATATTCGCTGAGCTCGTTTAAATTTTGCTCCTTATCTTGCCCACCGTGTTGTTCTTGGGCGCCATTTTGTCTTGCTTGGCCGCCATTTTGCCGTTTAATCTTCTCAAGATCGGCATAGTAATAGGCGGTAGAACGCGGGGGTTCCCCGCTGATAGTGCGGGTACCGGCCATTTGGTATTTTACATTTTCTTGAATTTCATTTTGAAAAAATATTTTCGACACTTTAGTTGATATGTTAAAACATCACACATTCACTTCAGTCATTATAACATATTTGCTATTTAGTATCGTTTGAACTACGAAAATATATTCTAAAAGTTAATTTTGGCAATCGGTTTGTTTTTCGCACATCTTAGTATGCATCATCAATCTTACTAAAACTAAAAAAACTCTCATTATCTAGTTTATGAGTATTATCACATATTATATATTATTTTTGGGTTGGCTCGGGTTAATTCAGAAACAACTGCACCCATTTTCGTAAGATTTCCACCAATAGAAAGAGGAATATCTAGGAATTCTATTATTGATAACCATTTTTCAAATATAATCTACTCTTATCTAATATATAAAATTCTCGTGTCACAGTTTTAGTTGGCATACTCCTCCGAAACGGCTTGACCGATTTTGATGAAATTTTATATGCGTATTCAGTAGGTCTGAGAATCGGCTACTATCTATTTTTCATACCCCTAAGTGATAAGGATAAGGGTGGTCCTCCCAGATCCCACCCCAGGGACGAACCCGAGCGGAGCGAGGGTGAGTCGCTAGTTGATAATATTTGTAAAAAAAAATCATCACTTCTGGTATATAAAAAAGTACTCACACATGCAATACACCCCAACAGCAAAGGTGCACTGGTGTTTACGTAAACAAAAATTTTTGCAGCCCTTAAAAAGCACCCCTTATTAAAATTTTAAACGTCCCCTACACTTTTATCCCCAACTAGGCTTTATCATAGCATTATTTATGGCAAGGCACGCGCCTCACAAAGAGCTTTCATAGTGAAACCAAGGCACAATGGCCGCCGCCCGATAGTTTTTAAGAAAGTCTGTAGTTTTTCGCCTTTACTGATTAAAATTTACGAAGATCCGGCATAGCAGTAACAATCAGCTAAGGCGGAGACCGTGAGTTCGAATTTCGCACACAACATATGTTTAGTGTTGACCTGCATAAAGCGAAAACACAGAAAAATTCGACCGACAACGGAATACACATAAAACTTATCTAAAAGTGTTTGAGAACGTTTTGGGATATAAAGTATGATATTATTGCTAGTAACATAAATAAAATTAACTAATGTTTGTCCATCTGTCTGCCTCTATATTTAATGCTATGTAATTCTAAAAGGCCAAATATTTTTGGCCTATTAAATTACATTTTTCCATGCTAATATTAAAAGGACGAAAGATTTTTTTTGTTTGTTTGTACCGAATAAGCTCCGAAACTACTAAGCCGATTTAGATGCAATTTGGTAAGAAGATAGTTTGAGATCCTGGGAAGGATATAGGATAGTTCTTATCCCGGAAATCATCTCTTGAGAGTGTGAAAATGGGAATGAAAGTTTGTATGGGGAAGCAACCTAGGGACCAACCCGAGCGAAGCGAGGTGAGTGGCTAATTAAGTATACGCGTATACAACGTAATTAAAAATTTTGCAGCAACTTTCAAGCAATCGATCAAATTCAGGAACTCTGTTTGAACTTCAATTCACATGTCCTTAAACGCGGAGACATGTAAAGTGGCTATGAAAAGACAAACATACGCGAGACAGCTACATGCACTAATTCTTTCTCAGATTTACGTGAATATCTGGCTGTTTTTTAATAAAATGTTTTTAGTATTCCGAGTAAGGTTTTACATTAAAAAAATTAATAAAAATGCCCGGAAAATTGGGAAATTTAGAAAAAATTGAAGTACATTTTTCTATAGAAATTATTTATACTATAGAAATTATTTACTCAAATATTTAAAACTTTTTGAATCTTGTCTTTACGGATTTAGTCAGATTTAGATATAATTATACTTTGTTCCCTGAAACTAAAATCTGATCTGGTAAAATATACGATCAAATCGCTACCACTCATGCGATGGACCAACATATTAATCCACCTGGCCGTTAGTTAACCGCTTTGTGCCTTTGAAAGCGCTGCATCTATACACTGAAGGTTTGATGTGAATTTTATGAAAGAAAACGTGCAAGTACATAAATTAATTTAAATTTAATTAAAGATATGATGGCTTTTTAAATATCTTAAAAGAACAAAATGCCCTTTGAAATATTTCTGGTATAATGTGTAAAACAAACAAACAACAAACAGATAACTAACGCGCTAACTCTCTTTCACTTTAATCTATCTTTGCCATGGTAACCGTTGTTATTGTCTGACAAATGACATATAATATTATATTCTTTCCTTCTTTTCTTTCCATTGCGGTCACTTTTACATAGGTAGAGGTATTTTATCATGCACAGAAAAAAATTAGCTTTAATTTGATATATAAATGATGAATATACGCCATGAACGTATAAATGTAACAAAAACATATTTTAATGACTCGCAACCACTTTAGCGGCCACTTTTACATCGGCAGACGTAGTTTATCAGGTACAGAAAGAAATTAGCTTTAATTTGATATATAAATGATGCATGTACGCTATGAACGCATAAACATACCAAAATATGACCCGCTTATACCTGGCTGCGAAGAGGTTGCGGCCAAATGCGCAACGGCAGCTATCATTTTTCAACATCTCTACGTATAGTTCTGTGAAGTGGAGTATAATTCATTGTAATAACAAATGCATCGTTTTTATTCCAAAAAGTCAACTATTATTTAGTAAATTAAACATACTAGCGGGCACATTTGAATAGGCACCCCGGCCAAAACATTGTCCCTTTTATTATTGTATATAAAAATTTGATTTCGATTAAATACGCAATGAACGTAGTAATCTTGCAGTGGTATCTCGATCCATTTTATTCAAAATATACAAATTTCATAAATATTCACATTTGATCTGCAAAATGCAATCCTAACGTCATAGGATAAAAGAACGACTTAACCTGAACGGCTGTACCAATCTAATCAAAACTTTTACTTCAGCATAGCTATGGGCGAGAGTAAGTGATCTATACTTTAACTAAATATTGCGAAAAAATAATTTTAAATATTTAGTTTCTATACATAGTATAAAACAAAGTCGCTCCCACTATTTGTACGCGTAGATCTTTTAAACTACTCAACTGATTTTAATGCAGTTTTCAGCAATAGCTGGAGTGATTCAATAGGAAGGTTTATGTGTATAATAAATAAATAAATAAATAAATAAAAAATAAATAATACATGCACATTATATCCACTTTAACCCTTAAAACGTACCGCTAGTATATTACTAATTTTTAGGTTACACGCAACTATAGGGCTTGCAACACTGCCGGGAAAACCATATGTTAATTGTAAATAAAGTACATTTCTACTTACATACTAATATTATAAATGGGAAATTAACTGTCTGTTACGTTTTCTCGCTTAAACCGCTAAACAGATTTCGATAAAATTTGGCAAGGACATACATTGCATCCTAGGAACAGACAGACAGCCTATTGATAACCTTTGATCCCCGTCCCACTCACCACATGAGCGAAGCCGCGGACAAAAACAAGTTCACTATAAGAGAAGTTCGAGCGACGGTAAAGGAATAGCGCGTTGTACGTTTCATAACCACTCTTTTTGCTCAGTACAGTTTCGTGACGGCGTCCTTTTTAGGACATGAATTAATAAAATCTACAAAAGCATGGAAGCTGGAGCGTATTCGAAATGCATCTGCATTCAAAAAAGCCAGTGCCTTCAAACATTACACGTGTTACTCGCATTAAGCTCGCGCGCGAAGTTCATAGAACTGACAAGGGCATGGTGCATACTGCAACGTACGGTGTAAGCCATAGGCGATGGCGATTTTATACTTTTTGGCGAAGCCGCGGGTTCTGCTAGTATTGTATATGGTTAAAATTATATAATGTCGAAACGCCTGTAATTTACACCATGCGGCATTACTACTGACCTAGAGGAAAGCATTCAACTGTTTCTGCGCTAGAGTTAGATAATTGTGAGCCAAATGCCTTTCAAAATCCATCCATTGCTTGGCAACAGTATCTTTTATATACACTTTGTCATCTTTTATTCGCTATACTACCTCCTGTCCGCGAGTTCGCTTGTGAAATTTATCTTTTATGAATTTTCAAAATCTCTTTTCACCTTTGGGCAAATTACGTGCCATATGCATTTTGAACGTTTAACTAACTTTTTTATAATAATAACTTAGCAGTTAAAGTCCCACTGCTGGGCATGCGTCGCCTTTCAACGCGTGGGAGGACCAAGTCATATTCTTCAGTCTAACAGACTTCAGATATCTTTCGAAAAATAGTTAGGACTCTCAGAGATCCTGCTTCATACACAATGTTTTCCTTAACCATAGAATAAATACGGAAATAGCTCAAGTTGAATATGATTCCCACATGAAAATATTTGAAATTCAAGACCCGGGTTTGAACCAGCTTCACTGTCTTATTATGAACTACAACTATGCTGACTCATCATGTGAAACTATGTTGAAAGATCAAATACCTCTTTCAAAATGTTATGGCACACTAAAAACAGATAGAGCATCATTCATAGCACATTTAGCTATAAAAATAATGGCATTTTATGTCTAAAAAACACAACGACTTCTAAATCACCTCAAAAATATTTTTAAAAATTATTTCATCCTTACACACCCACACCTGCTCGTATACTACTCGTAGAAGACCAAGGTTTTAACTACCCACTATTTATATTATGAAATTGGTCGTGTGTATGTTTGTTCCTCCACAGCTGGACGAATTTGAATGAAAATCAGTAAATATATAATCTACTAGCATTGCCCGCGGTTCCGCCTGCGTTCAGATAAACAAAAACCAAATTCCTAGGTTTTACGTATTAGTATACTCTTACTTTGCAGTTTTTGTATTTTTTTCTCAGAAATGAGACATCTTCCCGCGGTAAAAAGTATCCTATATGTATACCCGGATAACCAGCTACCATCATACCAAATTTCATCACAATCCCTCCAGTGGTTTTTCTGTGATGCGGTAACAGACAGACGGACAGACAGACAGACAGACAGACAGACAGACAGACAGACAGACAGACAGACAGACAGACAGACAGACAGACAGACAGACAAAAAGTTTAAAAAATTAGTTACAATTTTATTATATGTGATGATGATGTTCTCCTAGCCGATTCCGGCCACGGCGGCCAATCTCAATGATATTAGCCAACTGCGCAGGAGATATTATAGTGCTCAAGTGTACGCGCAGACACAAGTGCACTCTCTATTCCTATCACTCTCATACTTCGGTGGGACGACCACTCGACACGACCGGTGAGAGTTAAGGCGCAGGACCGACGGCTTTACGTGCTCTCCGAGGCACGGGGGTGAAACACCGCCAACTTCCCAACTCCGAGCTGTTACTGAGACTTACTATACAGGAAGACTCAATAACTAAACTTGGCCCGACCCGGGACTCGAACCCAGGACCTCCGGGTGTGCAGCCATACATGCTAGCCACTACACCACCGAGGCAGTTAAATGTAATGTGTTAATAGATGAGCTGGAGTAACACATAGGTTACTGTTAGGCATCTAAGGACGCACTCTCATGAAGGTAAGATAAATCTAAACTAGACTGAGGTTACATTGCATTGCAGCTGAGCACAGATCACTTCGCCAATGTCACGTAGAATGGAGAAGCCACGGGCGAGATTGGCCGGTAAAATAAAATTATAATAAGTACTTAATTGTAAAAAAAAATATCTTTGTTGTATATCTTGGACTTACAAATACAGTTATTTTATTATTTTTATGAACTCCAGAAAATAAATTAAATTCTTTTATTTAGTGCATTTGCAACCATTTGAGCAGAATTTGCTTCAACAATGTATCAATGTTAATGGAGAAGACTAAGGCTATTATAGATGTAGCTTGTGTAAGCACCCTGGGGAGAAAAAACCTTAACACGTATCCACCATATTTAAACTCTTTGCACCCACTAATTTATTAAAAAAAGTTTTATTATTAAAAAAAAAACGAATTAAAACCTAATTCATTACTCTTGGGCCTATTAAAAAAGGGTTGTTAAAATTAAATACTAACTATATATTCCCTAAAGCATTCTAGACACAATGATATAGAGTTAATTTACTAAACTAGGGTTCGCCCTCTGGTAGAAAAAATTAAATAAATAATTGGGACATTAACACAGAGCACCATCTAGTTCCATGGTAAGCTACGAGGCCTGTGTTATGGATACCAGATAGTTGATACACTACACATTTTCAATTTTAAATAGATACATATTATAAATATATACATACGTATTACATATTATAATTATTCGACCACAATCATATTTTTAACACTCATTTGTTAATAACTAGCAGAATCCGCGGCTTCGCTAGCGCTATAACTACAAAAAATGTTTAGAAATGTAGTTTCATATAAACTTTTTTTTACCCTCTTATAGGATGAATTTCGAGAAATGCTAAAACGGTTTGGTTTGTATTATAACGTGTTTTCGCGTGGGAATTAGATAATCTTCCGCGGTAAAAAGTCTATGTCACTCTCCAGCCCTCCAACTATCTCCACACAAAAAATCACGCCAATCCGTCACTCCGTTTCGACGTGAAAGAAGGACAAACAAACACACTTTCACTTTTATAATATTTAATATGGATTTCTTAGATTTACACGAATAATTGACATTTTATGTAATACTTACTAACTTTTCAGACATTTTCGCGGATTTATTTAGATTTTTGGTTCCCGACGTTTCGAATGCTTTACAGCAATCATGGTCATGGAAACCACCCTCTGTCTCTCCCGTTCCGCGAAAAAATCCAAATAGATAGTTTCATTTAAAACTCATTTATTAGTTCCACCATCTGGTTTCGACATCTATCGGCACTCTGAGTGTTAGCGTCAACACGTCCCGTGACCATGTCGATGACGACTCACACGAATTTACTCCCCATCCAAACAAACCTGCCTTTACAAGTTTTCACTTCAAAAAAGAAAATCGTTTGACAAACAGACGAAAAAAAGGTACTGAACTGTTTTGTCCTATCTTATTTATATATAGATATATTTTTAAAGGAAATATTTTGTAATATGGCTGCCACACTCTATTAGAGGTTAGAACTTTGTCGTAGCAACCTGTCGAAACAATGTTCTAACATTGTTCGTATATTATGAAAGCGCTAGTTTGATATAGTTCTAACAGTGTTCGATGTAATTGCGTTTCTGTATAGAATATACACACACTTAAATAACTTTGACTTTGGAATACTACTTAATAGTATTATAATACTAGTGACTTACCGTCGCTTCGTTTGGATCCCTTAGTGCGTTTACATAAGACTAACCTACATCGATTTATCGCCCCCGAAACCCCCGTATACTAAATTTCATGAAAATCGTTGGAGCCGTTTCCGAGATCAGATTATATATACATACATACACACACACCCACATATATATATATATATATATATATATACAAGAATTGCTCGTTTAAATATATTAGATAGATAAAAATCGTATATCTTGGAGACAGACGGCTCTAACGATTTGGATCAAATTGTGTATAAAAAACAATTAATTATAACTAATTTAATTAGCCTTTTTCTATCTGCTATATCGTGGCTATTATAAAAATGTATATATATGTGTTAATGTGTGTATAGATTAAGACCGAGAGCGTGTTGGATATTTGTGTACATAATTGAATCCCCATCGTCCTTGATAGCTGGCTTTTAACGAGGTTAGAGCTATTATGGGATATTGGTCGAGTGGCGGACGTTACATGTCGTGTGTAATTGATAAATCGATTTATTTATTTATATATGTTACTAGCATTACCCGCGGCTTCGCCCGCGTTCAGATGACCAAAAAACAAATTCTTAGGTTTTATATATTAATATACTCTTACATTGCAGTTTTTGTATTTTTTCTCAGAAATAATATATTTTCACACAAAACACAAGACAAAAGTATCCTATATGTCAACTCATAAAACCAGCTATCACCATACCAAATTTCATAAAAATCCCTCCAGTGGTGTGATGCGGTAACAGACAGACAGTAAAAAATTTAAAAACCATAGATTCGACCTCTGTATTGATAATAATGTTTATTTCAATAAGATTTACCAAAAAAATTTCTAATGTACAGATTCGGCTTAGTTACAATTTTATTATACGTATAGATTAAGGTTTTTTTCGTCTTCGGTCTAACTACCTCGGTGGTCTATTGGCTAGCATGTACGGCTACAGATCCGAAGGTGGGTTTGAGTCTCGGATTAACCATTGAAATCTGTTAAGAAATTCTCAATTTCATCTCAGTGCCTCGGAGAGTACGTATAGCCGTCGGTCCTGCGCCTTAATTCTCACTGGTCGTGTCGAGTAGTCGTCCCACCGGAGTACGAGAGTGACAGCAATAGAGAGTTCACTTGTGTTCACGTTTTTTTTTGTCGACCGGTTTTTTTACTATATTTTATGCTACATATTATGTAAATTCGTTAATCAAATCTCCGACTTTTACTCGAGTTTAATAATCCAATACATTTAAAGCAAACCTCTTTCTTAGGACTCGGTTAACAATAACATTATAATATTATATATTTATATCTTACCACACCTTTGACCTTTACTTGCAACTGTGAAGTAACACGTCTAGTGTCGAAACGAAACAGTTTGGTATCGATTACATAATAATTACTAGTAATAGCACTAGAAAAAAAATGACTGTCGGCGCTTGTACTACTTGAAAACTCTTATAATAATCGAGCCCTTTTCAACGTCCCACAGTTGGGGAGTGGGGGTGGGCGTCATTTCAATGCCAGGTGGATCATGACATACAACGCTGGCCAAGTGTGAGTTGGGGGACTTCACACGTCCTTCGTAAACTAGTTAGGTTCTTTCAGGTTTTCTCAAGAAACTTTCTTTTAAGGCGAGTGGTGAGTACCTAATCATGTTGAAAATGATTTGCACATGAGAATATCACAGACCCGAGGTTTGAACCCAATGGGTTTTCTAAGCGAGAGCGAACTCGCACTTAGCCAGCGTGGTAGATTATGCCTCCCTCGCATTGAAGGGAGACCCATCCCCACTGGTGAAGAAATTAGAGCTGAATACATAAATTTTATAAGTCATATTTTGAATTACAACAACAATTTAGCAATTTTCAATCAATCTAATCGATATTACATACAGATAGATTGAGGACCCTTTTCTATGCGCTCCCCCCATACGAAGCAAGAGTAAATTTTATTATAGGTTTATAGAAAGACATATGCAAGCGAAGCCGAAGATAAAAGTTAGAGCATAAATAACAACAAGTTTGTTGTTTCGACGTGATTGTACATGACGATGTAGGATTAAGACATATTATCTGAGCGCTTCTAAGATTTGTAAGATGTACATATTATAATTTCTACACTATCCTTTTTTTGGGGAAGATAATAAAAGCAATATGGTATTGACTCTATCTCTTCGTAATACGTTTTTAACACGCTTTCATTTATTATTATTTTACTGAGAATGTAACTAAAACGATTTTTTCGGATTTTTTCGCGAATTTATTCCGATTTTTGGTCTGCGACGTTTCTAATGCTTTATAGCGCACATGGCCACGGAAGAGACTAAGGTTTTTAGACGTCTCAAGGGATAATATATAGTTGTTACAGAAAGTGCCTACCCATAAAATTATACAATGATTTCAAAAAATACAAAAAAAAAATGGTTTTTTTTTGGTGTCCAGATATATGGTACAGGCATATGATTTTTCGACGCCTTAATCACTAATCACATCGATAATATCAAATCGATACGACATTAACAATTAGGTTAAAATAGACTTCAATTCGGTTTTCAGTTCAGATCAAAACGAGTATACAACTCATAATTATAAGTGTGCTGAAAATGCATAATCCTGCATATTACATGTCCACATAAAATAAAAGATAAGAAACGTTTTCTAGATTGGAAGACTTCCAATCCAAAAATGGGTCAAATAATTTCAGATAATTTTCATCACGTGTATGATCCATCCAAGGATTTGGGGAACAACTATTGCAATAGGCGACTGTTTGCTCTTGGCCGACTCACCTACATACAAATCCAGACAAAGCCAGGCTATACCTATGTATATAGGTATATCGCTACTGCACTGTCTGTACGTTTGACCTTGAGTGTGCTTGGTCGATATGTTCCAACAGCGCTTAACGTTATCCGAGCGCCCTGTACAATACGTTATAGGGTATATTTTAGTTTGACAATAGCGAGAGAAAATTCTCTTTCAAATATAGTCCTTAAGACAAAGTGTTTGAGTTCAATCTCGAATATACCACATGTAGATAAACTGTTGCTTACGGATAGCCAATTTTTTAGAACTAGACCTTTTTAACCGACTGTAAAATGGAGACTTGTGTATAATAATTATAAAAAAAAATTCTCATATCTATGAAAAAGGTAGATCTACGTTTTTCAAAATCAGCCCCTCAATAGCTAAGGGGTTCAAAAATTTGGTATGGAGTTGGGAAGAAATTTGGTATTCTCTTTTTCTTAAATCTTTCATTAGAGTTTCGCGACTATTTGACCTTTTTAATAAAACTAAATTTTCGGATGTTTTCTAAATCGAATTATTTATTAAAAAAAAAGTATATATACAGATTTTGTAGGTCTTCACATAGTCTGTGATAAGTGACAACTAAGACTTGACACGTCAAAATTTCGAGTATAAAACTAAAAATAAGTACCTAACGCAAGCAAAATCGAATGCAAAAACTAATCTGAATGTACATACATACATGTCTTCGACGTGACTCGCGAGGGACATGCATTAAGACGGGATAAAGCTTGTATTACATAAAAAGCTACGTAATATAAAACTGTGTGTTGCGGTTTGCGGCACTTTTTTTACAGGTTTCCTACATAATATATTAGGGCCTGCACACACTATTGCGACGGTGTAAAGGAAAAAAAGCGTGCTAAATTACTTATATGAGGTTAAATATGTATGTTTCTTGTATGCAATATAATATACTAATTTAAAAAAATCTTAAAAAAATCTAAAAAAAAGTAACCATTGTCTTGGTTGTCATTGTAAAACGGATTGGATTGAACGAATAGGATTTTGATAAGTAGGTAAAACTTAAAAGTAATAAAACCTTGAAATATCAGTTAATTTAGAAAAAAAAACCAAGCAAACCATCCAATGAAATGAAAAAGAATTAAATGATATTACCCATTGGCGAATTTATCGTATAACATACATACATACATACAAACACAAAACCAACAACCGAATTAAATACTTCTTCCTTTTTAAGTAGGTCAAAGGTCAATAACTCTTAAATTAAACATTATAAACCCCGAACACAACAGCCTATTCATTGGAGCCATCTCAACGAGCCTAAACACGATGTATCTGCAGTATTTTTGTGAAGAGTTGAGTAATTTGCAGATTTCAGGTGATGCTGTAGTCTGCAGCATCAGGCGAAGGTTACCATATCGTTGCAATGTCATTGAAGTAACGGGATACAAAGTTTCGAATGGATTAGGTTTATGTGAGTTGCTCATATCCTTTCACCGTCTAGAAAAAAAGTGATAACCTAGAAACTGTTGAACGTATTTTCTTGATTTATAGCTAAGAACACTCGATCAAAAGTCATCTTTCAAACAAAAACGAAAAAAAATTATATTAAAATCGGTTAATACATTTGGGCGCTACGATGCTACAGACAGACAGACACACAGATAGAAACGCTAAACTTATAAATCCCCTCTTTGCGTCGGGGGTTAATAAAAATAGAACTGGGTGCAGGCAAAGCCGCCGATAAAAACGAGTTTACAAATATTTAATTAGAAAAAAGTACGATCAAACCACTATGTTTACACGTCAGTCAATTTTGTGCGCGTTTGTACCGACTCGGTAAATGTTTGCTAGATAAACGGAGCGCGTTACGCCATAGTTTATCAAGGGCTCAAAATACGCCTTTTTTTAATGTTGGGAAATACTTTTACGCATACAATCTGCATACATACAAGTGGTCATGTGGGACTCACTGGCTAGAAAAGCCAGTATTACCCACTAAAACCCAACAAAAACTCCCCCGTCCTAATGGGACGTTGCAAGATCTCTTACGCAAACAACCACGACAAAATGACGGCAGGTCTACCGAAGCAGACCACAAACACCTGGAAGTTGCTGACCAAATACACCTAATCGTGTCATTAAGTATCTTTTTGCTATATCTCTATCCCACGGGGATGGGATGTCACTTACCGGGATAAGAAGCAAGATAATGTAACTTAATCCCTCTACGACCGCGGGACACGCCGGCGTTACAGTTAACAATAGATTTCTTAGAAATATAATTAATTTCTTAGAAATTTACCCGGAGATCTTAATAACAGTGAAACACTCATCATCAGATAGTTCCAGGGGTTTTGACAATAAAAAGTAAAGAATTTATTAATGCAGAAAGAAGAAGCTTTCTCCATTTTTAATTTCACTCAGTACTTTTTAGCTGTTAAATCCTCAAGTCAATCATACCGACACACAAACTTTCGCATATATATTAGAATACTACTAGCGACTATCCCTCGCTCAAGAGTATCACTAAGACTAACAGAAGCCTATGTGTTACTCAAGCTCATAATCTATCTGTGTACTGAATTTCATACAGAAACGTCCAGCCATTATAACAAGACAGGTGAAGGAGAAACATAGACAAAATTTGTATATCAAACTTTCTATTAATTATAATAGGCAGTTTAATGTTTCAATAATATTAGAACAAAACCACTAAACCGATTTCGATGAAATATTGCCCAGGTAGGTACATATAGCTCCATTGCGTTGAGTCTACATTATACAGCATGAGTTTATATCTATTCATATAATGAAATTCTGAGAATCTGTATATTAAATATTTTTGGAAAAATCTCATTGAAATAGTCATCATTATCGATACAGAGTCGAATCTGTAGTTTTTAGAATTTTGGTCTATCTGTCTGTCGTCTGTCTGTGACCGCATCACGGTAAAACCGCTACAGGGATTTTGATGTTTGATATGATGGTAGCTGGTTATCCGGGTCAACATATAGGATACTTTTTACTGCGGGAAAATATCGCATATCAGAGAAATTTATTATAACGTTAAAACGTAAATGTTGTAAATAAAACAAATAAGAATTAATGCCAAAAAAATTGAAAAAGGAATAACAGAAGCACTTTCCATTCGAGAGAATATTTTAGAAAGCTAGTGTAAATGTAAATTATAATTAAATGGCAAGCAAAGCCACACTCTTCTACTAGTATAAGCTATCAGACCGGGTGGGGTCACATTAACTTATTGTATCAATACACACAATTGTAACCAATTCAATCCTATGACTCATTTCAAAGGGTTTTCAGTGGATCATTTATTTTAACCAACTACAAAAAGAAGTTGGGATATTTTTCAAAACAAACAATTTTTGAAATGGATAAATATTTTGGTATATTAACACACATCAACCATCTAGTTCCATGGTAAGCCACGAGGCTTCTGTTATGGATACGAGATAGTTGAAACACTACACAAATGTATACATAACTTACAATAATAAATACATACATGATGATGATGTTCTCCTAGCCGTTTCCGGCCACGGCGGCCAATCTCAATGAGATTAGCCAACTGCGCAGGAGATATTATAGTGCTCAAGTGTACGCTCAGACACAAGTGCACTCTCTATTCCTATCACTCTCATACTCCGGTGGGACGACCACTCGACACGACCGGTGAGAGTTAAGGCGCAGGACCGACGGCTTTACGTGCTCTCCGAGGCACGGGGTTGAAACACCGCCAACTTCCCAACTCCGGGCTGTTACTGAGACTTACTATACAGGAAGACTCAATAACTAAACTTGGCCCGACCCGGGACTCGAACTCGGGACCTCCGGGTGTGCAGCCGTACATGCTAGCCAATAAACCACCGAGGCAGTTACAATTATAATACATACATATTATAATTGTAAATACCCATGACTGGAATACAAACATTTGTCCTCATCACACAAACGAATACCCCCAGCGGGACTCGAACCCGCGACCGCTGGCACAGCAAGTACACTACAAACTGAGCCAAACGTGTCATGAAACACAAAAAAAAAGAAAAATAAAATGTCAAAAAGAAAACAGTAAAAATGGTGATGGTGTAAAACCGAGATGCACTTGATAAAATTGTTTTTTAAGACATTTTTATATTAGCTAATAAAAGATATAATATGGAAACGCAGCTTTCTTTGCCTACTTTCAAAGAGCAACCGTTTGAGTTCCCAGCTTGTCAACAGAACTGCATTCCGGACAGGTGATAACTTACCGACTTCACTCTCAGCTAAATTGACAATTCAAAAAAGTTAAAAAAGTGTAATTGAATAAACATAATTTGAATTTTCATAACTTGAATAAAAAGTGCCAAAACATCTTTGAAAAAAAGAAAATAAGATAGATTATATAAAAATGTAACCAAACACGGAAGCTCAGCTATCATGCAAGTGAAGCCTTGCATCTATGCGTGATTAGATGTGGTATTATAAAAAAAATGAATCCTTACAGTTTTATGATTGATGATGGATGGACGTTTTCACAACATTTTTTACTCTAACGTTTATTACTCTGCGCACATAAAGTTTTTTCACAAAAAAGTGTTTTTTAATTCAATCTGTGACATATATTAAGTAAAAATATTACCAATCTTTCCTGATTTGTTTGAATGCGCTAATCTCAGAAACTACTAATCCAATTTGAAAAATTCTTTTTGCATTTTATATAGCCCTTTATTGAGGAATATCATAATATCATATGAGTATAATGCATTATCTATTCCATACCAACTGTTAAAACTTACTTAGGGATAAACCCAACCAAAGCAAGGGTGAGTTGCTAGTTCCAAATAATAAAGATATTCAAGCAATTCTAATAAAAATTACAATTTAATTATTAGATGACCAAGAAACATTAAAATAAATCTTTAGTCCGTTAGCTCCTTGAAGAATCTAGCACAACACTAATTGGAGATCTTCAATATTTAATTCATGTTTAAATTATTTTTATAACATGACTATGATTTATTTACTTGATTATTAATATTATTTATATATTTTATAATATCTCTTTAAAAAAATCACTTGAATAAAAAAAATAGATTAATAAGGATGTCTTTTTTGGAAGACCGTTTGAAAAATACAATATTTCATATCTGTAGACTTTGTTAGATTCACATATCTTTACGAATTATAATTGACAAAAAAAATTGCTCATTTATTTTTTAATGAATAAAACAATTTAATTATGAATAAAACTTTGTTGATTTTCCCTAAAAGTTTTAATTTAAACAATAACTAAAATAGTTTAAAAGTTTAAACACAAAAAAATATAAAAAGGTGTTCTTGAAGAAATACATATTTAATAAATATTGAAAACAGATAAAGAGAGAAATTATAACAACCCAGACTCAGTAAAAAATACAGTTATAAGGTGACAAGTAGAGGTCAAAAGATTACATTTTCGACTGAATATTTAATAAAAACCTGACTTTCACTTAATTATGCCAAACTTGATGCAATTAATCAAACTTTGGAGTGTCAAAGGAATGCAATTTTGTTTGAGTAATAATTTTGTATGTACGTATATAATAATTTATAATAAAAATAATTTCATTATTTTGTATAATTTCATGTACAGACATAATCAACTATATAGAATTAGCAATATCTTAAATAATAATCTGCCTCAACAAATTTATTGTATAAAATATAAACTTTATAAAGAACTACTTAAGCTCAGTTTAATGAAAAAAAAAACAAATCCGATTGCCATTTTCGATATTCTATTACAAGTCTTGTCAAAATAAACGTCAACCAACTTTATAATTAGTTTCGAAAACAAATTATCGATCAATACTCACTTAAAACGCATTTTCACAAAAAATAACACTGAATACAAAAAATAAACACGCGTGACGTCACTTCACTCATATAGGTCACTCACTATTCAACAACTTCTGGGACGAAATGTCAATTAAAAACTATTTATCTGTTTTAAATATAATTAATAATTAGTTTCGTTAATTAATTTAGTGTATTGGGACGGTTTATTCCGTTTATTTATTTATGTGTAGGCGCTCGACGTCGCGCGGACGAATGCCGAATGGCGCAGTTTTGTGTTGCCATTGTATAGATACAATTTCCCTATAACATGTGTTTGAAATTCAAAACAATGTTATAACCCCGGCTCGGAACCGGTTTAAAAAAAACGGTTTATTTCGGTAATGTAATGGTTAATTCATCGCACGTTCTTTAACCGATTAATAAAAATGAACGTTTTAGTAAGCCAAAATAATAATGGTTTTTCTTAGAAAGAGGTTAACGGTTATTCTTAGAGAAAGATTAGATGATTTAGAGATTAGAGGTTTCATTCATAATTAAGAAACGTGTATGCATCCTTCTACTAAGCCATTCACCATTAGCAAACACGCGCCAAATGTAAACGCACAATAACTCATTTTAACCGGTTAATTTTGTTCATTGAACCTAAATCCGACAAAAATCATTTTCTCGAATTTAACCGGTTAAAGAACGTAACCGAAACTTTAAACAGAAAAGCCTTTCAGTTTGGGGTCAATGACCAAAGCCGGTTTAAAAATTGAACGAAACCCGTTGGTTTGGCTCTAACAAAAAAAATATCCATGCAAGCCAAGAGAACGAAAATATAATTAATAAATTACGTGCGAATTCGTGTACAATTAATAATTATATAAAGTGGTAATCCGGTTATATCAAAATAAAACGTGTAAGAATAGAAAAACACACATTTTAGCATAGCTATTAGCTAGTAAATAATCATAAATATCTTTTTGCGTATCTGCGCGATAGAATAATCCACTAGCATTTATTATTCTTGTTAATTATATTTACTTATAGTCATAATACTATAGCAGTAAATAAACTCATAAGGCTAATCACGAGACTAATAATATAATTAGACTTTATTTCATTTGATGTTGCATGAAAAATATAACTTAACCAGATAACTCTACAAAACATTTATTAATATGTAGGTATGGTTAAAAATAAAGAAACAAATAAATTATTGAGCTCCAGAACATTCATACTTTACAACTAATAACTATAACGTATATATTATGTATACGTTATAGGATATATTAATAAGAAACCGTGAACCGAGGAAAAATTTAGAGTACGGCAACATTATTAAATGTCATTTCACCTTGCAATGTTATAACGCTACTATCTGTATTTCTCACATTAAACTCACGTATGATCTTGTTATTTATTCATTTTCTTGAGATAACAAAATATACCGAAGTCCTATCCATCTAAAATTTTATATTATTTATATTAAAATAAATACATATTATAATAAAGACATATAAACAAATATAAACTATTAATAAATCTGCAATAATAAAAAAACGTGTGTGTGTACTTACTTACATACGTACGTAAGTTTTACTTCTTTTGCGTAATAGAACAAAAATAGCTAAAGATTTCATCCTGTATATCACAACTCTCTGTTTGTAAAATAAATGCAGTTAACTTCATCATGTCGTTTTTGGCTGTCGGTATGCGCGCCCATCGTAATAATTTTACACTCATATTTTTTTCCCAACGTGCCAAAAGGAAAGAAGTATAACTTCAAAAACTATTATCATTAATGTTGAGATGAAATTGTTGCAATTGATAACGTAAAGTGAAAAGCTTTCGAGTACGAAACTAGTAGTAGTACCGCAGTGACGAGGG
This sequence comes from Brenthis daphne, assembly GCA_947093115.1. Lineage (NCBI taxonomy): Eukaryota > Metazoa > Arthropoda > Insecta > Lepidoptera > Nymphalidae > Brenthis > Brenthis daphne. The sequence goes on from OX352473.1 coordinate 2,278,743, forward strand.
CTGTCTACACGTGAGTTTTTGAATAAATAATATTGTAGCAAGATATTTTGTATATAGATCTTTTACAGCGTGAAATATATAAAACAAATGACTGAAATAAACACTATTCAGCGAATTTCTATCTTAGTTTTTTTTATCGCAGTGAATATTACAAGCGTTTCCGGCGACTCCGCGTAATTTATTTGTAACTAGCAGAACCCGCGGCTTTGCTCGCGCTAAAACTACAAAATAAAAACGCTAAAAAGTTAGGTTTCATACAAAATTTCATCCCCTAATTTACCCTCTTATGGGATGAATTTCGAAAAATGCTAAAACGCTTATTTATTTGCATTGAAGAGCATTATTACCAAGTTACAAGTAATTCTGATCGTAAATATTTTTTTGGGTTGTATTATAACATATTTTCCTGTGGGAATGAGATAATTTCCCGCGGTAAAAAGTACCCTGTCACTCTACGGCCCTCCAACTATCTCCACATAAAAAATCACGCCAAACTGTCACTCTGTTTTGACGTGAAAGAAGGACAAACAAAGAAACAAACAACCACACTTTCACATTTATAATATTAGTGTGGATACCATTATTATTGTTCCACTTCTTAGTTTCCCATAAACCTCTACTTTTATTTCTCCCTACCTAAAACTTTGAATTAAAATAGTCGTCCTTTTTACAAGCTTTTATTTAACTTGCAATGTTTGTCAATCTGTCTAGTTGTTTGTTTGTTAGTTGGTATGTGTGTTTATGTCCATTCTTTTAAATTGAATTAGAACGACTTTCTCTTATTTATCCGATAGCTTGTTTTTATCTTGGTTGATACTTTAGAAATAACAATTGCTAGGGTACATTCAAAAATCGTTTTTTGACGGACATCTGACTTTCTATGAGAAACTATCTGTCAACTTTTCGAGCTTGTAGCATCTATACTTTCTGAGATTTCGTAATTAATAAAAAAACATGAGTGTGTACTTATGTACGCACGTAAGACGTTATACTTCTTTGGCGTAACAGAACAAAAATAACTAAAGATTTCATCCCGTATGTCACAACTCACTGTTTATAAAAGGAATGCAGGTAACTTCATCGTGTCGCTTTTTGGCTGTCAGTGTGCGCGCGCATCGTAAGAATTTTACTCTCATATTTTTTTCCAAACGTGCCAAAAGAAGTATAACTTCAAAAAACTAAACACATAACAATGAAGGTATTTAATAACTGTTGACTCTTGCTTTACACTGGCATCAAACCAACTTTTTATGTTGATTTTAAAAGTTAGCTAGATATACATATAGTCTCACTATGTAAGCACTATTTTATTAGTGGTGATTAGATTTCTCTAGCGGCTGTTTTCGTAACTAACGAAAGCAGGTTACAGTTTTAATTACTTTATCTTAAACCTTTAAATTCATAGGCTTTACAATAATTTCATCCATTGAAATGCTACTTTCGACTGTATTTACGGTTATTACCAGGTTTTATTATCATTTAAAGCAAATATGTCGGGAATAATTTAAAAACTGCAAAAGCTTAATTTATACCGCATATAACATGGCGTACGTTTATACTATCTAATCTTTACTTTACTTTATAACTGCTAAAATGAATTTGTAAGTTTTTTCTGCATTCTCAGATAGGAAGTTCGTTGAGGTTATCGACCCGATTATTTGCTTAAAGATAGTAATAATTTATGGACCTAATAAGAATGATCTAAAAAAAATTTTAGACATTCTAGAATTTTTGCATAGGGTGCTTCCGTTTTTTTTCCGTAGTGAATCTTCAATGTTATAAAAGTAATGATGTCAATTTAGATCGAAGTTTACAGGTGGTAGGTTAAAAGCTTTTTTATCTTATAACTTATTTTTAACCCCCGACGCAAAAACGACGGGGTGTTATAAGTTTGACGTATCTGTGTATGTGTGTGTGTGTCTGTCTGTGGCATCGTAGCTCCCGAATGGATGAACCGATTTTGATTTTGTTATTTTTTTGTTTGAAAAGAGAATTAGTCGGAAGTGTTCTTAGCTATATTTGATGAGAATCAATCCAGAATGGTGGTTTTTTTTTTAATTTTTAATTTAATTTAATGTAAAACACTTGTATATTACTTTTAATAAAAAAATATATACAGAGATATAATGTTTTTACTTTTGCACTTGCCAAAAACAGTATTACTAAAAGTAAGACTTAAAATAATGACAAATAAATGAGTTCTTAGGTAATAAACATAAAAAAATACAAACGAACTGAGAATCTCCTCCTTTTTTTGAAGTCGGTTGAAAAGAGAATAATTTTGCCCGCACAAGACTCGTGTATTACATATTGATGTTGCCTTTTGAATTTATAATATTCAGAAGAGCGCCGCAAATTGTATGCGGTCCCAATTTCCTGGGATCACCCAGTGCACTGCCAACTGGCAAGTGGATGTATAGTGGATATTATTTTAAAACGGCTATGCAGCTTGTGCAATATTTGTTCAAATATAAATTACAATAGCGACTCACCCTCGCTTCGCTTGGCTTCGTCCCTAGATTGATTTCCCATACAAACTTTGATCCCCAATTTCACCCTTTTAAGGGATGATTCCCGTATAAAAATCTCCAATGTCATTCCCCGAGTCTCAAACTATCTTCTTACCAAATTTCATCTAAATCGGTTCAGTAGATACAAAGATTTAACCCTTTATAATATTACTATAAATACGACTAGCTTTCACCTTTGAGTTCATTTGAGCATTAAATAGTTAGACGTTATGTTTGTTTAATTCAAAAAAAATTTAAAAACCGACCTATTTAATTTTGCTAAAATCAATACAGTAGTTTTGTATATTTTCATAATGTCCTCAAACTAGATACATTTCCAGAATTCGTTTTATCGGTGCTCAAACTAGTATCAAAACACGTTTTTGCTTACTCCTCGCATCATCTGTTTATTTATTCCTCAAACCAATTATTGATTTTCAAAAATATAAAACTATCACCGTATTATTTTACCAAATTCGCATCGCAAATTCGTTCACGCATACCTTTACCAAGGGCAATGTAACTTTGTTACTTTAGTTATATGACAAGAATCTTCTAATTAAATGCCAAGCCATAATCTCCACTGATCCGCCCACGACAACAAATCGGCTTATATTTCACCATTTCATATTCGTGAAGTAGATCATACGTATTACGCAACTGAGCGATCAGAAATTATGAACTACAATTCCGGATAAAAATATATTATGAAAAAGTTCGCATTCGTATTAATATTATTTTGTGCGTGTGTATGTATGCGTGTGAATGGTGGATACTCCATCACTCTGAATGGTTGGATTGGAATGAAATTATTTAGTACTAACCCCCTTAAGAGATGATTTCCTGTATAAAAATTATTCTGTCCTTCCCAGGGTCTCAAACTATCTTCTTACCAAATCTAATCTAAATTGGTTCAGTAGTTTCGGAGCCTATTTGGTACAAACAAACAAGCGAAAAAACCTTTCCTCTTTATAATATTAGTATAGACATCGAGCGAAGCGATTGCCAGTCACCAGTATAAATGATAAAAATGTATAAAATTATGACCTATCGAATTTATAGCAGAAATATAACTATATTTATATTTATTATACAATATACTCTTTATTAATATTAAACTTTTTTTTGTAGACGAAGTTTTTTTTGTAGACGAAATAAAAACCGACTTCAAACAAAAGCACTAAAAAGTAAAAAATAACTGATTGGTAGTTTTCATTTACTATACATACCTAATCAAATATTTTCGAAGTCGGTGTGCTTTGGCTAAGTAATTAAAGCCTACCTATTAAATACATACCTAATCAAATATTTTCGAAATCGGTGCCAGCCCATAAAAAGCAAAGCACACCGACTTCGAAAATATTTGATTAGGTATGTATAGTAAATGAAAACTACCAATCAGTTATTTTTTACTTTTTAGTGCTTTTGTTTGAAGTCGGTTTTTATTTTTTTGTTAAAAAATTTTTATCAAACAAACGCGTTACCATAGGGCACTAGATAGGGTAAATAAAAAAAAAATAGTCCGTTTAAGGTTGCTTTTTGCAATAAGACCGCTTCTTTATGCCTTATATATTATGTTAACATTTTGTACCTATGTATTGGCTTTTTTGACACGCATAACATGCGTGTGTAGCGAATAATAAAAATTAAATAATTAGAGCAACGTGCACTGAGTACATAATTTAGTGAAAAGAATCAATTATTTTACAAAATGCAAGCGCCAACCCTAGAAAGAGAAAACCTCGTCCAATCCTTATACGAAAATAAACCAAGATGGCCGCCGCGTGTCAATAAAAAATAACTTCCGGTGTAATCGACGCTATTATTAATTAAGCGCAAATTACGACATGTTTAATTGATTTCGTCTAATTTGTAAGTCGGCGTCGTGTTACCGCAATGAAATATTCAAATATAACTGATGTTTTATTTGTTTTAACTAATAACTTTAGCGCGCGAGTTTATTATTTTATGTAAATGTGTTCGAAAGGTCAAATTACAAACTAACAAAAACAATTTCTCATTAATAATATTGGTAACTAGCGACTCACCCTCGCACCTTTAGTATAAAATTCTCAGAGATGAGATACATATTTTCCCGCAGTGAAAGTATCCTATGTGTTGACCCGGATAACCAGCTATAATCATGCCAAATTTCATCAAAATCTGTCCCGTGGTTTTCTAATGAGACGTTCCCAGACAGACAGAGAAAAATTCTAAAACTATAGATTCGTCCGTCTCTTTCGAAAATAATGTCTATTTCATTAAGATTATCCAAAAAATATTTAATGTACAGATTTGGCTTAGTTAAAATTTTATTATATATATAGATTATCGTTCATAATCACAAAAAGAGATTAATTCGGATTACGATTATTAAACGCGAAAGTTTGTATGTTTGTCTATTTGTTTCTTCTTAACGCTAGAACGGCTCGACAGATTAATTGGATGATACAAAGATAAGCTTTGACCTGGAGTAACATAATACAGGGTAGTTGTAGCGTTAGTGTATATAAATTTTTATTTATTATTAATAATAATAATATTTTAATATCGAACCACGAATAGAGATTCATGTTAAGGCTCATTTCACTGATATGATCAAAAAAGTACTAGATACTCAATCCCACGCAAAAGTTCTCTTAAAACTGTCACCAATTGTGTTTAGGTGATTTTTCTAATTGAAATAAATATACAACAATGTGAATTGAACCTTGAATGCAATGCTTAAAGTTATTTTCACAAAAATGAACTGAATTAAAAGTGGGCTTAAAATGTTCAAATGAGCGCTCATTCGGTGAAGACATTTTTTATCGCTTATTGTGTATCTAGCACTCTTTTCATTGATGGATATGTTGAAAAACTTTCATTATATCCCAGGGACCATTTTGCTTAAAATACACAAACTAACCTAAATTTATTTACGTAGGTCACAAATGCCTAACCATAAAGTATTTCTAGGGTTCCCTTGACTAAGGCAAAAACGGAGCCTTCATAATTTCAACATGTCCGTATGTCACATCCACTTTACTCAGAGACTTTTGGAGCTACATTGCTGGTACGTACGGGCCTTGGAGCTGCATTACTGTTAGCGTAATTACAAAAATTAAGGATTTTTCATTTTTTGTAATTATAAAATCACATTAGCGCCATATAGAATGAATGGTATGTAAAATATCTATACATATAATAAAATTGTAACTAAGCCGAATCTGTACATTAAATATTTTTTGGAAAATCTTATTGAAATAGACATAATTATCGATACAGAGGCCGAATCTATAGTTTTTAGAATTTTTGTCCGTCTGTCTGTTACCGCATCACAGAAAAACCACTGGAGGGATTATGATGAAATTTGGTATGGTGAGAGCTGGTTATCTGGGTCAACATATCGGATACTTTTTACCGCGGGAAAATATCTCATTCCTGAGAAAAAATACAAAAACCGCATTATAAGAGTATACTAATATGTAAAACCTAAGAATTTGCTTTTTGGTCATCTGAACGAGGGCGGAGCCGCGGGCAATGCTAGTCAACTATAAATTTTGGAACGTCAAAAACTTTATCCCCTGTAGTTCTCTCTCTCACCATTGCTGTAAAGTATTCGAAATGTCAAAACTAAAATAAATATCCCAAAAAAATATTAAAATATTTCATCTGGCTACTTCTAATCTTTTTAAACGAGATCGTCCAAGACGAAACAATAAAGACTGTCTTAGATCTAAGGCCCAAAATCCAAAGAATTTGCCTGACATTCCAAATCGAACTGGACTAGACTATAGGAACTATAGAGTCGCATTCTCCATTAAATTTGAGACAAAACAAATATTTATAATAGAGCCTATTAACAGAACGGGCTTGAACTTTGTCCATTATCGAATCAGTTCGAAAGTTTCATATTACATTTTGCCTTCTCCATATTTCTCCGATGTCCGAGAGGACTCGAGGATTTCAGACTCCATACGTGATGATATTTGGCAACATTTTTATTTTTAATTCTATTTCTATTTAAGGAAGTAACTAATAGATATATAACTTTAGTGATATAGCCATTCGATTGCAGATGTTGTAGTCGTAATAAAATTACAGACGCTACCGAAACCACAGACAATAACCAGTCTTTATGTTATATGGCAATTCAGCCCTTTTAAACGTCCTAATGCTGGGCAGCGGCTCCTTCTCAATGCGAGAGATTGGCGGACTTCAGACGTCTTACAAAAGCTGACATGCAAGCTTCTTTCATCGAAAGGCAAGTGGTGTCGCCAAATACCCTGTTCATCGGTATTAGACGAATATAACATGAGACGTAGATACAACACATATCATAATAATTATATGTATGTAACTGTTAAATATATGATTTACTGATTGCTGGTAATGAACATATACTGATTTAATGTACGAGGGTCTGGTCCCTCGCTAGTGGCCTCCAACCTCCCCTATAGCCACCCCGAGCCTCGCTAAACTGATAACTGTTCTGATTTAATAAACTGATTTAACTGATCTCACATCACTGGTCTGATTTATCTGATGACATGTTAACACATGTCTATACTGAATCGAATACTCTGAATCTGATTTCTGATCAAGCAATCTGCTCACACGCAATAACATTGAATATTCACAAACTGGTAAAATAAATCCACTTACTTGAGGACACACGGTGTTACGCCTGATCTGCCTCGCTCGCGTCTCGACCGCGTCTGTGTCAAATCTCAATCTATCCTATCGAACTCTTTTCGTACTACCGTCACGTTAATGACAAATAATAATTTGAATGATTAAACATTTATTTCGCGATTACCCTACGGTATTCGCGACACTCCCCGCCAAAAGGAAAATAAAATTGCTCTGATTTAACTGATTACAATTAGTCTTTAATTTTCATAAACTGATTACAAATCTTAACAGAAACAACAATCATCTGATTTAAAATATCTGAATAAATTATAATTCATCAAATAAAATTAACATAAGTTGAGAAGTCCATTTTTTAACCCTGTCCCTGGCTTTCGTAGCTGACACTCTGCTTGGTCGTTTGGAATTACTGGGCGCTGAATTTTTAATTTCACTGGTTGCTATTTTACTTATTCCAGGTTGTTCTAACTTATTGGCTGTATTGATTCCCTTTCAGGAACTGATACTGTATTCATGTTATCTTCAACTTCAAGAGGATATAGATGACTTATTGATCGAGTCAACGTTTCTCCTGTCATTGTATTAATTTTTGCAACTCTGATATGTCCATCCGAACCCTTAATAAGCTCTTTTATCTTGCCAACTTTCTAGTTCACTCTACTACCTTCTGCTTTTATCTGAACTATTTCACCGACCCTCGGTACCCTGTCAACTACAACTCTTGCTTGTCTATGTCTGTTTCTTCGTTCACGAAGACTACATAAATATTGATTACTAAACATTTTCACAAACTCCTGAATAATAATCTGACCACGTTTCCAACTATCAATTAGGTTATATTTAGTAACTGAAGATGGCTCTAGAAGGTCACGATCCGATATCTCGGTCGTAGTTGTTCCTCCGATTCGTAAAAAATCTGATGGCCCTAAGACATGCTCTAGTTCAGCTCCTACTGGTGTCAAGGGCCTAGTATTAATGATCGCTTCAATTTCTTTTACAACTGTACACAACTGATTATAGTTAAGCGAATGTTTGTCCACCGTTCTTTTAAGACAATGCTTTACTAAGCCTATTAAACGTTCATAAAAGCCCCCAAACCATGGAGCTAATTCAGGTATGAATTTCCAACGTATCTTATTCAAGATACAATAATCAGACGACAATACCTCTGACGTAAGTTTGAACTGTGTGGCGTTATCGGAAATAATAAGTTTGGGTAAGCCTCGTACTGCAACAAATCTTCTGATTGCTAATAGACACTCTTCTGATGATAAATCTCTAACAACTTCCGTATGTATTGCTCTAATCGTCAAACATGTAAATAAACACACCCAACATTTCTCCTTACTGTCATTTATTACATAAAGCGGCCCAAAATAATCCATTCCCGTAAATGTAAAAGGTAAATTAAACTTAACTCTTTCTGATGGCAAATCGGGCATCGCTGGCAATTTAAATGGACCACCTCCGTATTTTAAGCAATTTCGGCATTTTCTAAGAATCTTTTGTACGGTTGATCTACCATGAGGAACCCAGAATGTTTTTCTAAGTAAAGCCAATGTATGAGATACTCCAACATGATAGTTTTTCTTGTGTAAATCAGCTATTATTTTATGTGTAAATTCTGAATTTTTTGGAAGTAATATAGGTTCTTTATGACAATGAGTCCAATCAGTATGTTTAAATCTACCTTTACATCTCAATATCCCATTGACATCTTTATATAGGCCAAGTGATCTTGCAAAATTAGATACAATACCTTTCGTTTCTTCTGGAAAATATTGAGCTTGTACTTTCAAAATAATTTCTAAATCACTGTCACTATCGCTAATTGGTTCTTTATCTAATTCGGTTGTACTTGTCATATCTAAATTATTTATATTACTTTCATTCTCAACTAAAGTGCTTTTATTATTTGTATTCTCATTCGAGAGACCCTCCCCGACAGAAGAGATTTGTGTTTCCACTTGATATACACAATTATTAAACATAGAAAACCAATTTTCAGAGTTATCTAGTAAAAAGTCTGGACCTTTGAGCCACCTATCATAATGATCTATCCGGTCAGATCTCGTACCTATGTCTGCTGGATTGTATTGACCAGGTATATACCTAAGAATTAAAGTTTTATATTGCTTGATTTCGTTAATCCTCCGCGATACAAAAGGCAAAAGAAGCTTACTAGAATGGTACCAACCTAAAACTATTTGACTATCGGTCCACAAAACCTGCGCCTTTATACTTAACCTTAAATTTTTATTTACGTACTGTAATAGTCTATTTCCAATAAGTGCTCCAAGCAATTCTAGTTTTGGAATCTGTATATTAACTTGCTCCTTAATAGGTACTAATCTACACTTGCCAATAATAAAAGTGACAATATTACTAGTACCCCAAGAACTACGTAAATACATGCAGCGTATGCTTCCGTAGAAGCATCAGTAAAGCAATGTAATTCATGTCTCATTTTTTCACTAGCCCTGGTGTTACCTTTTAAGAAATATCTGTCAATGTTGATATTTTTAAGATAACTAAACTTCGATATTATTTGCTTCCACTCATTAAGTAAATCACTATTAATCTTAGTATCCCATAAAATCTTTTGTTTCCATAACTTCTGGAAAAATAATTTAGCTGGAAGCACTATTGGAACAGCATAACCACAAGGATCATAAACCGAAGCAATTACTTTTAAAATACTTCGTTTTGTGTAAACTGAATCTAAATCTGTTTGACTAATATCATATTTCAATAATAATTTATCATCCCTCGTATTCCATATTAAACCTAAAACTTTAACTGCCTCAATATCTGTACAAAATTTATCAGGTATATGTGAAAGAAAATCTTTTGAATTTGAATTCCACTCCCTTAAGTTCATAGACAAATCGTTAAAGGCTAATTTGGACGTATTGTACAAGTTTTGTGCCTCTAAAACCGTTTTAGCACCAGTTATAATATTATCTACATAAATATCGTCAGCTATCTGGTTTAAAGTTGAGTTATTAGATTTCATTAAATGGTATTTTATTGTAGCATTGAGGAGAAATGGACTAGATATAACTCCAAAAGGTACTCGACAGAATCTTAAAGTTAATATATTTTCTTTGTTAACTGGATCATTGATATTTTTCAGCCAAAGAAAGCGCGTCACGTCTTTATCTGGTTCTTGAAGACCTAATTGTAAAAATGCTTTTTCAACGTCTGCTATAATGCCAATCGCATGTTCTCTAAATTTAATCAATAACGCAGTAAGATCTTCTAGCATTAAGGGACCTTTATATAGGCATTCGTTCAAACTTTGATTTCCTATTGTTTTAGCTGACGCATCATATACAATACGAAGCTTATTGGGTTTATCTCGATTAAAAACACAATGATGTGGTAGATAGTGCACAGGATGACTCAGTGAAAAGGAAGCGTTTTTGACTATCTCTATTACACCATTCTGTAATTGTTCTTGAATGACTTTATCATATGACTTTATAGTTAAATTATCTAAACGTTTCAATAAATTACTTAGACGACCATAAGCTAAGCCTAAATTATTAGGTAAATTAGGAGGAAATTCGGCCCAAGGCCATTTAACGTAATATCTATTGCCTTTGTACTGAATAGTTTTATTAAATTGTTTAATCGCTTCCTCTTCACGAGAACATTTTGGTGAATCTACTATTCCTATCGATTCTAGATCCCATAACCTTTTAACATCGTCTGTCTTTAATGGAAGATCCGGTTTATGTAATTTACTATCATAAATTCCTGCTGATTGAAAATAGGTTAAAACTGATAATTGATCTACCGTATTTGTTTCGTTTACTCTACCTGACCATACCCACCCAAAATCTGAACTTACTAAGAAAAGATTATCAGAAATACATAACTTTTCATTCGATATAAATGTATGATAATAATCATTACCTATTAAAATGTCTATTTTATCTCCATAAGAACCATCATCTGCTAAAATGAGTTTGTTTAATCTACTGTCTTGAAATAATTTTGCTGAATTATTAAATACTGGCGCTTGTACGGAATTAGTAATATGGGGTACTACATTCGCGTATATAGATCGCTTAACACCGATTCGCGTCTTAATTATAAAATTAACTACACGACTTTTTATATATTGTGGAGATTTCGTACCAAATGTAAAAATAGACAAATCTACATTTTCTATAGTGGGCAGGTTTAAATAATTTGCAATTGATGACGTTATATATGAACGTTGGCTACCAGAATCAAGTAATAATCTACAAGTTTTCTCTTTAGGCTTGTCACTCAAATCACTAACTTTAACAAGGCAAGTCTGAAGTAAAGTGGTTGTTACTGCAGAACTAATATGCAGACTATCAGTTTGCGATGATTTTATTAGCGGGGCTGATCTATTGGGACATAAAGCACGATTATGGAGGCCAAATTTATTACAATGCCTACACTTTCGTTTAGAAAAGCAATTCTTAGATTTATGTCCTTCACCAAAGCAATTATAACAACGATTGCCTAAATATGATTTTCTATCTTGTACAGTTTTAAAATTAGTACACTCGTCATTAAAATGATCTTGTTTACAGAATACACATCTCTTTATGAACTTCTTTTTAGGTGGCTCATCGGTTTGATTAACTAGATCACGGGTTCGTTTTCGTGAGAATAATTTAAATTTATCATTAAATTTATGTCCTAGGTCTTTCCCTATTCATAGTCATAAAACGATTTTTATTACTTCTATTGTCTTCAGTCCTTACATGTAATGAACCTAATGTAAATTGCTCTGCGTTTAGCTTGTTTTCACTGTTACTACCTTCTATGCATGAACTTTCTATTTCTCTTTTTAATCTGTTGGACGTTTCTCTTGCAGATATTATATACTCTAAATACTTTCTTATAACATCAATAGATTCATTTTCGTCAGTCATTTTTAACCGTAACTCATAAATAAGATCTTCGGGAAATTTCTCTATAATCATTACTCGAAGATGGTTATGATTAACATCTTCGCCCAAAGAGTTAAGAACCCTTAGATGCCTTTCAGTCTCATTTAATACCTGTCTACACTCTTTTACTGCTTTACTTGCTGATTTAATTCTATATAATGCAACATAATGAGCATCAATAATAACGCTTGGTTTTCCATATCGTTCTTTTAATGTTTTAACCGCTATTTGATAATTTTTATTAGTTGTATCTAATCCTTCAATTGCCTGTTTAGCGTCACCTTCTAGAGTCGATTGTAAAAATAATAACTTATCAACATCACTTATATTCCTATTATCAACGTTTGATGAAAATTGATCCCAAAATTGATACCACTTAAGTACATTACCATCGAATTTTGCTAGTTCCATTCGCGGTAACTTACTGACTATATTTTGATTATCATCAGACTGTGGTACTTTTTTTTCTATACCTATTGTTTAGACAAACATTTATTTCTGCTATCAAATCTTGAGCCTTAATTTGTGTCGCTGTGTATTGACTAATTTCTTCTAAGTTGGATTCATTAACTGATTTACAATAATTATGAATTTCTATAACAAATCTATCAACCGCTCCCTTTAATTTAGATTCAATTAACTGTAATTCATTAAAATTAAAATCACTGTCCATTACTCGTGTATACGCACATTGAGCTGAATCTATATATGTAAGAAGAGATTCATGAATAATTCTAAGTCGGGTTCGGATGACTTCTTCCATTATGAATATAGTGTTTAAAATTCAGTATCAATAATCATATTATATTGGAAACTGTAACAAGACACAAAATAATACTAAATAAATAGCTCACAAAATCCTAGCGTAGTTAAATATTAGCCAGTTTTCATATTTATTATAAATTAAATTTATCATGTTTTATTTTATTTACAGTTTTATTCGACTTTTTTTTTTGTTCAATAGTGTAAACTTTGAGAAACACTGACTTTTTTACTACAAGTACTGTTTAATTTATGTAATCAAAAAAAATCATGAATATTACAATATAAAATAAAATCGTTAATAAAAATAGGTACTGTTAAATAACAGTAAAATACATATTAACTAAATATTTAATATACTAATCACTTTTTTAATATCGACATTATATAATTTTAAAACATTTAATCTCTGTAGAATCATCACTGCTTTTAAAATTAACTATTTATCATTTCAAATTCTTTAGAATTAAAACTTTCAACGTTCAACTAACAATTATTGATTATGCTTTATATATAGGTACATAATATATATACCTCATTCTAATTTCTTCTTTCATTTTAAATTAAATGTTATATATAAAAAATTTATGAACATGTAGGTACTCGTAAAAGAAAACGATATTCATTCGATATTATGCGGGTAAACTGTTTTACTTATAACCATCACGCGATACTATTTATAATTATCAACCGACCTTTGAATTTTTGAGAATAAAAGTTAAAATATAATATTCTATTGATTTACTATTATCACTTTAGAATATAATTTTTAAATAATAATAAATGTCAGATCCCAGCACCTCCACCATGTCGCCAAATACCCTGTTCATCGGTATTAGACGAATATAACATGAGACGTAGATACAACACATATCATAATAATTATATGTATGTAACTGTTAAATATATGATTTACTGATTGCTGGTAATGAACATATACTGATTTAATGTACGAGGGTCTGGTCCCTCGCTAGTGGCCTCCAACCTCCCCTATAGCCACCCCGAGCCTCGCTAAACTGATAACTGTTCTGATTTAATAAACTGATTTAACTGATCTCACATCACTGGTCTGATTTATCTGATGACATGTTAACACATGTCTATACTGAATCGAATACTCTGAATCTTATTTCTGATCAAGCAATCTGCTCACACGCAATAACATTGAATATTCACAAACTGGTAAAATAAATCCACTTACTTGAGGACACACGGTGTTACGCCTGATCTGCCTTGCTCGCGTCTCGACCGCGTCTGTGTCAAATCTCAATCTATCCTATCGAACTCTTTTCGTACTACCGTCACGTTAATGACAAATAATAATTTGAATGATTAAACATTTATTTCGCGATTACCCTACGGTATTCGCGACAAGTGGTACATACTCTTGATGAAAATGATTCGCATATGAGAATATCAAAGATGGGAGATCTGGGGTTTGAACTCACATCACTTGGCTTCCCAAGCAAGCGCTTTACCACTGGACTATCAATGTCTATTCCTATATAAACATGTTAAAAATACAGTGATGGAACAAAATTTATAGCACCAAGACGAATTAAGCTTTTCAGACTTGGTTGGAGCAATTATTGAGAAATGGGTCAAAACATGGCTTCGCCATTTAACACCTTATTTTAATAGGATTAAGATACAAATTCTGTAAATAATAGGGAATGGTGAGAATGAAAAGAAACTTTAGTTTTGAAACAATATGGTATACGTCCTCTTATTATATTACGCAATGTTGTGGATAGAGTTATTGCATTTGCTGTGTTATGACTTTGTATATCTGTTTGCACTCTAATTTCGTGTTAACTAATCTATATAATATATTAGACTACTATTATAAATGTGGAAGTTTGTATGTGTGTATGTTTGTCTCTCCTTCTCTCTGAAACGGCTGGACCGATTTGTATGAAATTTAGTAGGTACACAGATAGGCGATAACCTGGAATAACACATAGCCTACCTCTTAGGCATCTAGGGATGAGTAGCGATGGTACGTCACAAATGTGCACATACACATACGAACTTTCACATTTCTAATAGTCTGTATTATATATTCTATACTTTTATATATACTAATATTATAAAGAGGCAGACTTTGTTTGAACGCGCTAATCTCAGGAACTACTAATCCGATATGAAAAATTATTTTTGCATTATATAGTCCGTTCATTGAGGAAGGCTATATCATATAATATATATTCCATACTAATTGTTCGTAGGTACGAACCGAGCGAACTAGGACGAGTCGCTAGTATATCTGTATATATACAGATAATTTATTGATAAGAGAGGCACATAACATACAGTCCAGTTTATTTTGATGTTTAGAAAACACCAAAATACAATGAATGCGTGTAAAATAATACAATGAAAATATAAAAAAAATGCATTAAGTTTGAAGACACTCGACGGAACGTGAGGAATGAGGATATTCTTTCAAGTAATCTAATTGGGGCGCGATGTTGGCCCACTTCGCGTGTTGCGTTAGATGTCGAGATGAGAGGAAGCTCGGACGGTTGTTTTTTGAGTTCGTTTTGCTTGTCCATATCTATACATACATATCTATAAATATAATAAAACTGTAGAGGTCGAATGTCTGTACATAGAAAAAATATGCTAAAAAACCGAGTCAGGGGGATGTAAGAAGAGAAATAAGACAAATCCAGTTTTTTTTCAAACTTTTTGTTTCTCTGTCTGTTTGTCTGTTTCTACGGGCTAGTCCCTGATGTACCTTATATCCCCGTTCAACATTTTAGATACTTTTTATTCCGGAAAATTATAAAGCTCCCGTGAGATAGTTAAAAAGCTATAGTAATTTATACAGCTTAGTACACAACTTATGCACCTAATTTAGTAAAATTTGGCATGCTAATACTTTATGTTGCCGGTCAAACAACAAGTTACTTTTTATCCCGGAAAAATGAACGGTTTTCGTGGGATAAATCTGTTTGTGTTTTTCTAGAACCCAAGCAAAGCGATGGTGAGCCGCTAGTTTTAAATAAAACTATTTTTTCCGATTATTTTTATTAGTGACTAGCGACTCACACTCGCGCCGCTCGGGTTCATCACTAGTTACATTTTAACGTTTAGTATAGATTTCTCAAAAATTAGATATTTTCCTGCAGTCAAAAGTATCCTATAAGTTGAACCAGATAACAGGATCTATACATATAATAAAATTGTAACTGAGTCGAATCTGTACATTAAATATTTTTCGGAAAATCTTATTGAACTAGTCATTACTTTCGATACAGAGACCGAATCTATATTTTTAAATTTTTGTCTGTCTGTCTGTTATCGCATCACGGAAAAACCACTGGAGGGATTTTGATGAAATTTGGTATGATGATAGCTGGTTATCCGGGTCAACATATAGGATACTTTTTACTGCAGGAAACTATTTCATCTCTGAGAA
This sequence comes from Brenthis daphne, assembly GCA_947093115.1. NCBI lineage: Eukaryota > Metazoa > Arthropoda > Insecta > Lepidoptera > Nymphalidae > Brenthis > Brenthis daphne. Next base: position 2,295,011 of record OX352473.1, read on the forward strand.
ATCTATATTAAAGGTTAAAACGTAGGGACAAACCTGAGAGGACCGAGGTTGAGTCGTTAGTAAGAAATATATTAATAAAACTTTTATAACAACAAAACTGTTTTTGTTAAATAAATCCTCAATAACGTTCCACTTACCATTAATTTTAAAATGTGTTTGTTAATTTGATATTTTTCCTTAGCAATAGAAAATCAGCACAATATTTTTATATATATATATATATATATATATATATATATATATATATATATATATAAGTATATATATATGTATAAGTTTTTTTTTTATGAAAGAGAGCACAGATAATAGGCATGGTTAAATTTTATATTAGTAAAATTCTCTAACCCAACCTATGGCAGAGAGCAGTTCAGCCCGAGTGAAGAAAGAGCAGGCAGCAATTAAAATATTACAATATTCATGATATAATAATATAATTATCAATTATCAAAGATCTATACAGATAAATAAATATGAAGTGTCTGTTTGTAATGTCAAAATAACAGCTTTTTACTAAAAACCATATGAAAATTATATATGATATAAAAAAAAATTGTCTGTTTGTTCCAGCTAATCTCCGAAACGGCTGGACCGATTTTGACGGGACTTTCACTGGTGGCTGATGTTATAAGAAGTAACATAGGCTACTTTTATTCGAAAAATTTATTCGAAAAAGAATAAGTGTAATAAGGTCCACTAAAACCAAAATACCTAGGGACGCATCCGAGCGAAGCGAGGGTAAGTTGCTAATATAAAATGTAATTAAATATTTTTAGAAATTTACCTTACAATCTACGAATAAATAATAAGACTTATTAAGTATTTATTCCTAGCTTACAATAGACATTAAACATTTTGTGCGTTATAAATTTGAACTATTTTTCCGTTTATGTTGTCCACATCAAATTTCATAGTTCAATAGTTGAAGTGCAATAATTTTATTTAGTCAGTATAAATATTGCTAACACTTTCTTAGATTTACGCGAATATTTGACATTTTAAATAAAACTACCTTTTTGGATTTTTTCGTGGAAATTATTTTGATTTTTATTTCCTGACGTTTGAAATGCTTTACAGTAGGTCCAGTACTTTTAATGGTCACGGGAGAGACTGAGCTTTTAGATGTCTCAAAAGCATTATAGTTGTTACAGAATAACACAAAAACACAAAATAACAAAATTAATTTAAAAAAAATGAAAAATTTTAAAAGTACCTTACAATAATCAATATTTATTAATTTTGAATGAAAAAATCGAATCCAAAAAATTAAGAATAAATCCACCAAAATATCCAAAAAGATAGTTTTATTTAAAATATTGCTAACTTCTCTTACCTCTTCCTGCTGGCTCAGTGATGAGCGACTGCCCCATTCATCCCAACTTTCTTTTTCACCTGAAAATAAAGTATTCATTATTATTAAAATGCAGCCACTGATACTAAACCTATTATTAAACTTTTTTTTTTTTAATTTTCAAATTATTTCTTTTTACAATTCATTACTTAGAAAAACAAGGATTTTAATATAAATAAAATATCATGTACTTTTTAACGTTTAGTAGGTATAGATTTATTAGAGATGAGATATTTTTCTGCAGTAAAAAGTATCCTTTATGTTGACTTTCATCATACTGAATTTTGTCAAAATCTGTCCAGTGCTTGTCTCCTGATGCATTCCCAGACAGACAGATAGACAGACAGACAGAAATTCTAAAAACTATAGATTCAGCCTCTATAGCGATAATAATAAATATTTCATAAAATTTTCCAAAAAATATTTAATGTACAGATTCGGCTCAGTTAGAACTAATTTTTTATTCACTTACAGTAACTCGCTTCACTGGTTTCCTCCATTCTCTGCTAACTTAAATTCATCACCTAAAATGAAAAATAATGTTTGTTTGTATTTATAAATATAAAGAAATTGATTCAAGTTATTAAAAAAATATATAAAGAAAGTGGATAATTTTGTTTTTTTTCTAAAATATAATATTTAACCTAGCTTGTAATACATGTATTTTTTTTTATATTATAGTATTTTAAACAAGAAAATAAATAAAACGACATGTATTTTTTGCCGAAAATTACATACTAGAAGCAAATATACTTACTTGGATTTACTCAAAGAAACTCTCGAAAACTTTGCAAAAACACAACAACCACAAACATAGAATGTTTATTCCACGATACACATCGTTCATTTAATACTTCTTAAGTAAAAAATAGAGAAAATACAATTATTTTACGAGTTACACACGCCCATTTTCAATTATAACGTATTAAGGAATGACATACGTAATATTAGTAAAATAACTGAAAAACACAACTGTAGCACAATTAAAGTCTTATTTAATTTATGATTTTGTATTTACACAACTATTTCATTTATAATTTTATAATATTACAAAGAGTTCATTGTACTCGGTGTTTACGATATGTCAAATCGATGAACTGAAAATAATAATTGTCTATGGTCGAGCTGAAAAAGGTTTTACTTCAGGAAATAATCATTTAACATAAGAATTTATTATTATTGTATAAATTACGTTTAAAATATGTTGTATTTTGTGAAATTTAGCGTACGAACAATTTTTACGAAAGACCTAGGTATTTGATGAAATAATAAGTTGTTTGACGCAATCTTAAGTTTTTAAATTCTTACTTTCCAAAATGATAACTATATTGAAAATAAAAAAAATACAGAAAGAAATTTTTGTTGTCTTAATAATATAACATATTCATTCAAAATATATTGTGAATAAAATAAATTCTATCAACTTTTGGCTCTGACCAAATTCCCTGCGGATAACGGAATACTTGAGCTAGATAAATTTTTCAAACTAATTTCAGCTATAATACATACAAAATTATTCTATCGTAGCTTGCAAACAAAATACATTACATATTTTTAAAAGAGCAGTCTCTCTCATTTTTTTCAGCAGAACTATCTCAACGCAGACAGCTTTATCATGGACTTACAATATTCAAATTAATTAATTAATTTAAATATAAGAATTGACGATACAAAAGTGGTCATAAAACTATATTTAATATTATAAAGTTTGCTTGTTTGAACGCGCCAATCTCAGGAACCGATTTGAAAAAATATTTATGCATTAGAGAGCCCGTTTATTGAGGAAGGCTATGTATGCTATATATCATATAATATATACTCTATCTATTCCATACTAACTGTTACAACGTACCCAGAGACGAACCCGAGCGAAGCGAGGGTGAATCGCTAGTTATAGTATATTTTGATTTCATATGATTTACTGGCAACCAACCGGTAAAAATAAACACACTCTTAATTACTTAAATTAGTTCCAAAACAGCCTTTGAGCAAATCAAAACTCTACAAGAAATACTCTGTTCATTAATTTTCGATAGATAGATGTATAGAAATAAATAATAATACCTAACAATGTATAATAAATAAAATAATAAAACACTAGGAAAAATAAAAATACAAAAATTATTTTGATATTTTTTATTATATAATATTTTTTAAAACATAAAAATATATTTGAAAAATATGTATACATTTATTTAATTCTAATAAAAAGTACACATGATATTTTATAACATCCAATAAGTTGAACCAAGATGGCGATTGTCTATGGTCAGTTCGTTGTACATCAAGACACAAGATGGCGTAGACGTTTTTAATAAAAAAAAATTGCAATGAGTTTGTACTGCGTATTTATAGATGGCGCTGTTTACATTTTGAGTTGTTATTTTGCTAAAACAGTTAAAGCCTCTAAAATTATTTAAATGTAAAAAATAGGCTATATTTTACATATAACTTTCAAACTATTTTTTCATAAATATTTAAAAAATAATAATTCGACAGTTTATCTTGCCTTTGATCAACGCCATCTATGTTTATTTTTGTCTTCATAAAAAACAAAAATAACCCGAATTAAGACTGTTTAATGTCTTTGTTATTAAGTACCCATAGATGATGAAAAAATAGAGTTCTTGAATATCTACTGTATATTGTTGATAGTTCCGAAAATACCCGCTAGGGGAATTTAACTTATAATCTACCATCTCCGTCCAACTTATGACAACACATTCACTCTTTCTTCTTCTTACTAGGAGATTCTTCTTCTTCGCTACATCTTCTCTTGCGGGATTCCTGCACCGCTTCGGGTATAACTTTCTTCACTCTCGCCATCTCCGGCGAATACGCCCAAAGTAACATTTCTAAATGTTCTAGTGTGGGTTCATCTTTGTCGTTAAACAGTTTTGCTTCTGCATACTGTAAAAAAAATACATTTCTTTTTAATTTTATCTACCGACTTCACAAAAGGAGAAAAATAGTTATTGCAGACTTTTACTTGTAGACTTAAACTTTCACATATAATAATACATAAAATAATATCAATTTGGAGACTTTAACAAAAACAAACTTTAAAAAAAAGAACTTATAAATAATACTTAGAATCAAAATCTATGACAAGTGCGCACAATGGCGGTGTTTGAACCGCTCAAATTTATTATCTGTTTTAAATATAAAAAAAAAATTAAAACACTTCCAAGACTAATTTTACTACGATGGTATTTTGATGTAAACAATCAATTAAAAGTAAAAAAAAATAAAAAAGGTGTTTTTTGCCATTTTGGGAATATAAAAGAAAAAAAAAACAAATAATACCTTCTCTTTCAACTCATTCAAAGCACTATTTCTAACAATATCCCAGGTCTTTCCATCTCCCGCATCTACGGTCCTCAGCCGCTTGTACTCTCCTCGGACTGATTCATATGCCTCTATGAAGGCTTTCTGAAAAAAAAAGAAAATTGTCTATGGTTTTATCAAGGTATAGTTAAATGTCACTTTATGGAAAATAAAATTGTCTCTGCTTTTTGACAGTTCATTTGTATGTAATCTTAAGTAAGATTTGTCACCAAAAATTTGCTCCAAGCTATTTCTAATAAAAAAACCTCTAGTCTGGAGATGTTTTGGTATGACAACCCTATATCGTTAAATTTGTAATAAAATTATGATCATTTTGCTACTTGGTTAGTTCCAGAAAACGATACGAGCATTAACTACTTCAATTTACCAGTTTATACTTAGATGTCAGGTAATGTGTTCGAAAAAGGCCGCCAACCTTATGATGACATTTTCTACAACTCTTTTAGTTTCTATTGATACTAATTTGTTACAGGAAAAGAGATCTTTTACATACTTAAAAAAATATATATTTTTTAAAAAAATAGCCTGGAGCACATTTTTGAGGACAACCCCCCCTGGGTCGTATTTGTTAATATGTTTTATGGTTTAAAATATATATTTCCCCTGGAAAAAGAGTGAGGGGTCTACCACATAGATCGGGATCTACTATATATTGAGATTATTAGATATATATGTAGTTTTAATACTCACTTGTTGATCAGTCATTTTGTTTGTCTGTTCGTCTAACTTGACGCATGTTTTGACGATATTTAAACTTATGTAGGGATTGTTTTGTTTGCTCAAGTGCAAAGTGTCGAAGTCGTCTAAGAATTGGTCGAAAATGGAGATAGCTTCCTTTATGTTGGATAACTTTGTTTCGTCGCGGGTACCTGTAAAAATTTTTTTTTTTTAATTTTATCAAATTGTTCTTTATCGTTTTAATGTATGAGTTTAAGTTCAAAAAATAGCAAGGTTTTTTTGTTCAATGGAAAAAAATGAGAAAAAAATATCTATATGAATAAAAATAAAATACTGTTTGGATGAATCCGTTTTTTAAGATGAAGTTTATTAACGGAACCCAAAACAATGATTTTTAGGTTTTTTTGTAAGTTCTTATTTTGGTATGAACTTAAAGATTAGAAACAAAATTGAGATTATCAATATATTTAAACCTCAAGCGTAGAGCTTTTCTAACTTGAGGAACGCATAATGACAAACGTCCAAAGATTTTTTTTGCCGCCAGTATACAGAATAACGCGCCAGAGTTTCATCACAATCGGATTTATGGTTTAGGGATGCATTGCGGACACATACGAACATTTATTTTTATTTACATATGTCTATACTAGGGATGGAACATTTCACGAGTAGCAAGTGAAAAATCACGTGAAATGCGTAATCATACGTCACACCTGCTACTTAAATTCATAGTGGCTGCTACAAATCACAACTTGGTGAAATCTAGAGCTGTAGCAAACCGTATGTATTCGTTACTGAGTAACGGGTACGCCATCTAGTACCGAGTACCGAAACGTTACTCACGAATGCATTTCGTTACTCGCATTTTCCGTATACATTTTCGTACTGATGTTTTTATTGATTTTTTATTCAACAAAATACAATTTTCAGTTAATACCGTTGATCAGTAAATTGGGGAGTTTATTTATTTCGAGTTGCATGATTTCGGATTCTTAAAAATATTGTTTAGAAATAATTTTAAATTAGAAACAACAATTAAATTTAGAGCACATTTTTAGTTTTTTATCCAACAAATACTTATAATTTTTACTGAATGATTATGTGTAATACGTACAGACATAACCACCAACGCTGAGAACGAGCTAGATATGTTTATTAATGAACCAGTGCTTCCGCGCGATTCTTCGCCATTAGTTTGGTGGAAATCTCACTCCTATATGTACCCCAATTTGGCGGAAATATTTCATGAGCACTGTCACATCGTGGTGACATCAGTGGAGTGTGAGAGAGTATTTTCAAAAGCGGGAAATTTTGCAACCCAAAAAAGAGCACGATTAAGCAGAAAACGAACAGCGGAACTTGTATTTTTAAAAAGCAATGAAGACTATTGTATATAGATATCTCATAAAAAAATCAAAAAGCAAAAAAAATGATTATAAACAAATTAAAAAAATTAAGAAACACAAAAAAAAAGTGTATAAAATTCTTTTATAAAAATTCTTATTGTACATAAAAACAATGAACTTTTAAATACGCCAATGTAATTATGGAACTTAGCTTAATACAATTTTACCGTGTGATTACTCTGATATATTTAAAATTCATTTAATTTTACATTGTCAGTCCCAAGCCTGTAGAAGTATGAGGGAAAGTTCATTGTTTGAAAATAGGTTCATTCAAAGCACCATGTACGTATGCAACTACGTCAGATCTATATCTCTGCTCCATATCACATCAGTAGCGCCATTGGTGACATTTCATACTTCATTTTAATAGCAAATAATATAAAGTGTGAAACCAGACCGTCGAAATCAAAAATCTATGCGTGAAAAGTAGCAGGTGAAATCACGTGAAAAATTGTTGTAATTTCATCACGTGATAATGATTTAAAAGTAGCAATCATTTCCATGCTTAGTCTATACATATAATAAAATTCTAACTATGCCGAATCTATAGTTTTTTAGAATTTATGTCCGTCTGTTTGTCTGGGAACCCATTACGAAAAAACCACAGGACAAATTTCGATGAAATTTGGTAGCGATGATAGCTGGTTATCCGGGTCAACATACAGGATACTTTTTACTGCGGGAAAGTCATCTCTGAGAAATATATACTAAACGATTAAACGTAACCCGAGTCGCTAGTAAATAAGTAAAATAAAACTTACACGTCAAAACCCTCTTGGCTCTTCCTATTAGCCCTTTGACGGCCAACTTTTGATAGTCCGGATCCCTCCCCTCCAACTCCTTTAAAGTATTTTCTGCTGCAACCTGAAAAAGAGTCTTACTTCAATTTTTATTTTACATTTTCTTACTACATATACCTCCTTGACACTTCTGGTCGCCTGGTATTTTTGTCAGAAATATAAAGGCACCACAAACCTCAAGAAGTGTCCAATGTATGGGATTAGAGCCCATCATAAGAGTACGAACTCCTTACAACGCCTGGTACTTTTGTCACGAGTACTAGGACGCCACGGACCTCTAGGAGTCTCTATTACATATGTAGCGCCTCCAAACTTCTCCACGCTTATTTACATTTATAACAATGGTGAAGGAAAACATCGTGAGGAAACATAGCAAGTTGTCTGCAGACATGCTCAGTCCACCCACACTTGGCCAGCGTGGTGGACTATAGCTTGATCCCTCCCGTATTGAAGGGAGGCCCACCCCCAGCAGAGGGATGTTAGTGATGGGTGAATTTTCCCAATTTCAGACTGTTACTGAGAATTTTTTTATAAAATAATCATTAGCTATATATACTTTGTTTTGTTCAGACCTTTTAAACAGGACCTTGTTTGTTCGAATATTTTCTTTGTTTTATAACTATTTTTCGGGATTTTTTGCGGTTTTAATTTACATTTTTTTTTAACATTTCGTACATCGATACCATTTTTTTTTGTTATTAAAAATTATAATATAATTTTGTTTGTAGACACCGTCTGTAATAGCTATAACATTGATGAAACTAAAAATTTAGTCTCTTCCGTAACCATATTAGCTGTAAAGCATCTAAAATGGCAACAACAATAAAGAAAACTAAAACCGAAAAAATGAGAAAAAATATTTTATATAAAACATAAAATTGTCTATGATAAATAACTCACCTTGTCTTTGAATCCCAACCCCGGCACAGTGTCTGGGGGTAACTCTTTCTTCTCTTCCTTTGCTTTTGATTTGTCATCCATTTCTACATCTGAGCTAGATTCCTGTAAAAATAATTAAAAAAAAAACATTTATATAGTGACTTACACATTCTATAATTTATTTGCGATTTTTACATAGCAAACTTTATAAATACCTTATCATTATCATTATTTTCTTCTTCCTCTTCTTTTTTCTCTTCCTTCTTCTTACTTTCTTTCTTCTCCGGCTTCTTTTCTTTATTCTTCTCTAATTCTGCGAGCCAGTCTTCGAAAACTTGCATTGCTTCTTTGATATTCTTTATTTTATCTTCAGCTTTTGTCACTGAAAGTAATAATATTATAACATTAACCGATTTTTAAAACTAATAAATTAAGTTTTTAATTAATTTTATTATTTTTAAATTCCTTACTTGAAAGAACTCTTTTCGCTCTGCCCAAAAGGCCCCTAACAGTTAACCGTCTGTAGTTGGGGTCATGTTTCTCTAACAGTCTTAATGTTTCTTCTGCTTTCGCCTTGTCTTTGAAGCCGAAGCCAGAGTCTTCTTTTTCGTCTTTGCCCATTGTTCTGAAAAAAAAGGAACTTCTTTGATCTATATATATCATAACACAATGTACATATACTTATCACTAGAAATACTTATTAGACCCGTCCATAGATTTACATTGTAATCATAAACATAATTTTACATTTAGAATCTAGACATATAAATAAAATTGAAGTGTCTGTTTGTAATGTCTAAATAACAGGTTTTTACTAAACACATATAAAATGGTAGGTACTTATACCAAGAAAAAAATCTACTTTTAAAATTTTTGTCTGTCTCTCTGTTTGTTCTGGTTAATTTCCGAAACGGCTGTACCAATTTCCACTGAACTCTCAGTGGCAGATAGCTGATGTTATAAGAAGTAACTGAGGCTGGTACACAGTGATCGTGTTTCCATGTCACTTTTAAATCAAATAAGTTAGCTTTACGTCACACCTATAACTGTGCGTTACATCATCGATGCCTACTGATTATAGTGTTATATTACACTAGCATTGCTCGCGGCTCCGCCCGCGTCCAGGTGACCAAAAACCAAATTCTTAGGTTTTACATATTAGCATACTCTTACAATGCAGTTTTTGTGTTTTTTCTTAGAAATGAGATATTTTCCCGCGGTAAAAAGTATCCTATATGTTGACCCGGATAACCAGCTATCATCATACCAAATTTTATCAAAATCTGTCCAGTGGTTTTCTCGTGATGCGGTAACAGACAGACAGACAAAAATTCTAAAAACTATAAAATCGGACTCTGTGTCGATAATAATGTCTATTTCAATTAGATTTTCCAAAAAATATTGAATGTACAGATTCGACTTAGTTACAATTTTATTATACGTATAGAATATTGCGTATGCTAATACGCCTCGGTGATGTAGTGGCTAGCAGTAGCAGTAGTAGCAGGTCGGGCCAAGTGTGTTTATTGAGTCATTCTGTTTACTAATCCTCAGTAACAGCCCGGAGTTGGGAAGTTGGCGGTGTGTGCCTCGGAGAGCACGTGTCGTGTCGATTCTGCACCTTAATTCTCACTGGTCGTGTCGAGGAGTCGTCCCACAGGAGTATGAGAGTGACAGGAATAGAGAGTGCACTTGTGTGTGCACTATAATATCTCCTGCGCAGATGGCTAGTCTCAACGAGAATGGCCGCCGCGCCGTGGCCATAATCCGTCGGGAGGATGTTATTATTATTATTTACTAGCATTGCCCGCGGCTTCGCCCCCCGCCTTCTGATGACCAAAAACAAATTCTTAGGTTTTACAGATTAGTATACTCTTACATTGCAGTTTTTGCATTTTTTTCTCAGAAATGAGATATTTTGCCGTGGTAAAAAGTATCCTATATGTTGACCCGGATAACCAGCTATCACCCTACCAAATTTTATCAAAATCCCTCCAGTGGTTTTTCTGTGACGCGGAGACAGACAGACAGACAAAAATTCTAAAAACTATAGATTTGGCCTCTGTATCGATAATAATGTTTATTTCAATAAGATTTTCCAAAAAATATTTAATGTACAGATTCGGCTTAGTTAGAATTTTATTTTATGTATAGATTATATTAATACTATAAACATAGAGAGTGGATTGAGTGTTCCTTTGCCTGCTGTAAGGAAAAAATGGCAGAGAGGCGTGAGAGAGAAAAACGAATGTCCAGTAGCCTTCTTTATCCATAGAAATACAATTAATTTGTAGATAAAACAGTATCTATTTCTCCTCTTTCAACAAAAAAAAAGTTACAACAACAAAAAAAAAAGAAAACTTTAAACTTAAACTTTCAACTTTTTAAGTTTTTTTTGTTTAAGCAAACAAAGAATGCTTTTTCTAAAGTTAGTAAACTCTAGTTTTTAACTCCCGACGCAAAAAGAGGGGAGTTATACTCGTAAGTTTAACATGTATTTCGGTGTGTCTGTCTATTGCATCGTAGCGTCCAAACGGATGAACCGATTTTTATTTAGTTTTTTTTTGTTTTCAAGGTGTCTTGATCGAGAGTGTTCTTAGCTATAAATCAAGAAAATCCACACAGCCGTTTACACCGCCACGTGGACCGCCACGGAAAAGGCTGAACTACTCAAGTTGCGTCTTGAGTCGTCATACGCCTCCGTTACCCAAAATTAGGCCTTTATGCCATTTGTTGTAGAAACCCTTATATGGAGTCGAAGTGTCTAAATACTTCTTAAAACTCTCCTAAAAATCTTATTACCTCTACTGGTGACAAAAGAGCTGACTCATTTTTCGCTCAAAGAATCGGCATTGCCATTCAGCGAGGGAATGCGGCTAGCACTCATGTCACTATTCCACGCGAACATGACTTGTACAGTAATAATTAAGTGTACATTTGTTTTATAATATATTATGTACTGTACGTACTGTACTATATGTAGTGTAATATAATAACTGTACTCTATCGGATATAAAAATATATTGATGAGCTCATAAGGATGCAATTCATTTTTAAACACACACGACCAAATAAGAAAAATACATATAAAATTTAAATGCCAGTAGTATTTTTAAATGAAATATTTTAAACTGGCGACTTACCGTCGCGTCGCTCGGGTGCGTCTTTAAATCGAAATAACCTTTTTGCTTATGAACCGATTGAAATAAAACAACTACTTAATGTTAAGTGATGCTTACCACATACATTAGTGAATCGCACCAAAATCTGTTAAGCCGTTTCTGAGATTAGATCTAAATTCATTGTTTTGGGGTCGTAATCTATAAAATCACCAATTTCCCAGGTAAAACTACCAAATAACCGAACTATAAGTAGCTTGTTTAAATAGAACAGTCTATCTAATAACCTGAATATGTAAATCTAATAATACTTTCTTAAATTTACGCGAATATTTGATTGCTTTAGAGCGCCTTTGTCACGGGAGTTACTAAGGTTTTAGACGTCTCAAGGGTCATTATACTCACATTATGTGTACAGAAAATGACATACATATTATGTCATTTTCTGCAATACGTAGGTATATCTATACATATAATAAAATTGTAACAAAGTCGAGTCTGTATATTAAATATTTTTTTTGAAAATCTAATTGGAATAGACATTATTAATTATTATCGATACAGAGTCCGAATCTAATAGTTTTTAGAATTTTTGTCTGTCTGTTACCGCATCACGAGAAAACCACTGGACAGATTTTGATGAAATTTTATATGGTGATAGCTGGTTATCCGGTCAACATATAGGATACTTTTTACCGCGGGAAAATATCTCATTTCTGAGAAAAAATACAAAACTTCATTGTAAGAGTACCTATACTAATATGTAAAGCCTAAGAATTTGGTTTTTGGTCATCTGAACGCGAGCGGAGCCGCGGGCAATGCTAGCTATAATATATAATGATGACCTTTGAGACGTCTAAAACCTTAGCCTCTTCCATGGCCATGATTGCTGTAAAGCATTCGGAACGTCGGGAACCAAAAACAAAATAAATCCGCCAAAAATTCCGAAAATATAGTTTTATGTAAATCTAATAAAAAACATAAACATTGAAACGCTACCTAGTTATTAGGATAAATAGGTGAATAGTGAGTAATCATTGGACCGGTGCCATTATTGTGCAAACTTTTATTACGTTTTCACTCATATGAAAACTTTTAAATTCAAAAAAATACTACACCTATATAAAATAATCATATTTGTGAGTGTATGTTTGTATGTTGTTTCACTTATGTATGTTTCTATGTAATACCTATATAATTTTAAGCAGGTATATAAGTATCGTAATTAACTAGCTAAAAAAGAATGATATAACATACATTACACAGGAAGTTAAACATAATACTGTATAATATGTTATTACGTTTGTAATTTTAGGTATATTTTAATTATTGAAATATTGCATGCTGTAAGGCTGAATTTGGCTGAACATTAAATATGTTATTATCAAAATCTAAATGTATGTACTAACCCAAGTTCGCAATAAAGTGTTTGATTTGATTTGATTTGATTTGTAGGTAAAATGGCTAAAGGTAGGTAAGAACAACAACTTAAGATAGCGGCTAAACTTAGGTGTATAGGTTATGTATGTATTTATATTATAAAAATGACTATATTCGTCAATTCTTGAATGTTTTCAAAGAAAAAAAATCCATTCAAATTTTAAAAATCAGTGGGCCACCTAGAAATGTAAAGTAAATTTTTTTTATTTCAATTTCTTTTAAGGTATAAATTCAACCCCCAAGCTAACAAAAAAAAATTTTTTTCGCTCCAACCTAATACACAACCTATACAAATGTCTATAAACTTGGATGGAGTACATACGCTTTAACACACGTTAACGTTACGCGCCTGCTTAGAAAACCAAAAGAAGCGGGCTCAAACACGGGTCTCGTTGGATCTCTTTTGATATTTTCATGTTCGAATCATTTTCAACATGATCAACACTTCTCTTACGGTGAAAGAAAACATCGTGAGGAGACCTGCATGTCTGAGAGAACCTAGCAAGTTTACGAAAGACATGTGAAGTTTGCCAACCCACATTTGGACAGCCTGATGGACTATGGCCTGATCTCCCTCACATTGGCAGGAGGCCCACCCCCAACAGTGGACTACTTCATACGCGTAAGTTTCATAATTTATATATTAACACCTCCTGATAAATTTCTAAGAACTTAATTAAATTTCTAAGAAATCTTAACTGTAACGCCGGCGTGCCCGCGGTCGTTGAGGGATTTAAATTAGGATATAATCATATACTATCTGTAGTTTACTCAAGCAAAACGAGTCAATAGCACGAATTACATCATAAATAATTGTGATGTATATTTATCTACTACATAATCTTTACCTTGAAATACGCGAAAAATGTTTATTTTTTATTTCACTGTATTAGTAAAATAAGTTACTTTGTCGACACTTATTTATTTAAAGACTAGCTTGATTCCCAATACAAACTGTCATCCCCATTTTCAACCCCTTAAAGTATGATTTCTGGGATAAAAAGTATCCTATGTCCTTCCCAGGATCTCAAACTATCTTCTTACCAAATTTCATCTAAATCGGGTCAGTAGATCCAGAGATTACTCCCTACAACGTCACAAACTCACAAACTTTACCTCTTTATAATATTAGTATAGATTTGATGCCGGGTCCAGCGCCCTAGGGTTGAGCGAGAAGAGCGAGAGGAGCGGTCGCTCTAGGTGCCAGGTGGCAAGGGGCGCCAAAATGCCAATAGCGAAGATCAATTTGGAGCGAGAAATAAAATTTTGATGTACTGGTACGTTTTGAAGCCAAAAGAATTGAATTGAACTGAAAATGTTGATACCTCCTTTTGATGTCATTAGATCAATTTAAATTTAATAAATGGTTGTTGCAATAAAAGTTGATTGTTGAAAAAAGTTGTTATTATTATTTATCCGACCCGAGACTCTAACCCACGACCTTCGGATCTCCGGTACATGCTTGCCACTATACCAATGAGGCTGTAACTGTTATATAATTTTGTAAAGGTTTTTACTTTGTTAGATTCACGCGAATATTTGACTCTAACATTTATTATCAAATATCTCTTCAAAAAGTGGCGTCGAAATATGAGGATATTGAATTTTTGTTTATAAATTATTTTTTCGCTAATTTATTTTTAATTCTCGTTCCTGACGTTTCGAATGCTTTACATCGCATATGGTCACGGAAGAGGCTAAGGTTTCTAGACGTTTCCAAGATCATTATATACCTAAATATTACAGACGGTATCTGTCCATAAAATTATACAATGATTTGGAAGAAATAGAAAAATTGCATTTTTACCGCTTCTACCTACGGAACTCCAAAATTTACTCAACAACACAATGAGTAATGACATCACTCCATTCAATATTTATTTTAATTTATTGCGTTATCAAAGCATTAAATAAAGTGATAACAACAAAAATGTGCAAAATGCAAAACTACGATAAGATCGAGTTTCTAATTACATTATCTGACTTAAACTTTTATTTAGGTATATTTACATATTATTACTTTACTACTAAGTATATGAATACGAAAGTTTGTTTGGATGGATGTTTGTTACTCAATCACGCCAGAACGGCTGAACTGATCTGGATGAAATTTGGCACAGAGATTAATTATAGTCTGGAATAGCACATAGACTTTATAACGGAATAATATACAGTTCCCGTGGGATAGACTTGTTTTTGTTTTTCACTAGGGATAAACCCGAGCGCGACAAGGTGTGTCGCTACTCGCTAGTAATAAAATCTAATGTTTTTTAAAAGATTTTATTTAACTTTCAACGTTGGTTATTTAGCATGTCTGTATGCGTAGACTGAGAATACTATATCTGTCTACGTCTGTACGGGTCAAATCATGCAACCTAATTTAGTACCGTGATAATACTATGATACTTTGTCAACTTGATCTCGTCTTTTTAGTTCGCTTTTTACGCAGTCCGGGTATTTCTAATTATTTCTTTTTATTTCAATCTTTGTTAGGTATTTTTAGTTTTATTTAACAATCTCTTGTTCTAAATAATTATTAAATATATAATTTGTATGTATTTTTGTAATCGCCTCCCAAAAACCTGTATTTTGACATCCCACTCCACTGATTTGGACGATTTTTTTGTTCAAAAAACAAATCGGCGTATAATTTCCGCCATTTTGATTTTAATTATAACCATATAGAATATAACACTCGCGTTATCAAAACGTATCTAACGACATATGAATCATCAAAATCGGTTTAGCCGTTTAGTAATTATGATAGAACATACCTTTGGGCTTCGCCGCAGTCGGGCAAAAAAAAACCTAAGTAATTATATATTAAGCGATACTATTCAAATCGTGGACGGAATGATATACGTGTAAATATCCCGCATACAAAACACACGTAGACATATTAGCATCAGATATAGAAATAAGTATAATGCAAAATAGTAAATGGTCATGCCATTCCAATAGATTGTTTTCACGCGAATAACAGGCAGTGATAGCTCAGTAATAACGCGCTCGCTTGAGAAAACGTGTGAAGCGGGTTCTAACCTCGTGTTTCAAACTTTTGATATTTTAATGGCGAATAATTTTCTCTCTCTCTCTCTCTCTCTCTCTTCTTACGGTGAAGGAAACATCGTGAAGAAACTTGCATGTCTCAGAGAAGCTAGCAACTCAGACTAATAAAAAAGGATTTTATTTTGTCTGAGTCTAGCAAGTTTTCAAAAGACATGTAATCCTCCTTCGTGTCGAAGGGAGGTCAACCCCCAGCAGTGGGATTAATGAGGGATGAATACAACGGATAGATTTTTTTTTAAATCCTCTTCGAGCTGTGATATAGAGCCGATTCGCCTTAATGATCTACACTACTCGTACTACAATAAAGTGGAAAGATTTGTATTTTCTACGTTTGTAACGAATAAACTCAAAAACTACTGGACCGATTTACATGAAATTTGGTAAGAAGAAGGACACAGGATATTTTTTATTCCGGAAATCGTCCCCTAAAGGAGTGAAAATGGGGATGAAAGTTTGTATAGGGAATCGACCTAGGGACGAACCCGAGTGAAGTGAGGGTGAGTCGCTAGTACTAGTTGATAATAAAATGATAATTTTAATTCTAAGCTTATACTGTATTTACATTTTTTATCACTGAACACTTTTATAAATGCGAGAGTTTGTACGTGTGTGTTTGTCACTCCTTCACGTTGAAACTACTGAACGAATTTGAATGAAATTTAATACACGATGCACTATTGTTTGAAGTAGCATATATAGGCTACTATTAGTATCTAATACAATTAAAAGAAAAGATAGCGCTTTCTGTCTATAATATAATATAAAAGGCAAACGCACTGGCGTATCAATACCTTTTAGGACCCCAATGCATTAAAATGGATGTGCCTATTATGATAACGATTGTGGACTGCTGAGCATAGAACGAGAAGTCGTTTGTGGTCCACTAGGGCCCCCTCGAATCAGGGGCCCCATGCGACCGCAAAGGTTGCATTGGCATAGGCATAGCTACGCCCGCGCCACTGGGCAAAGGACGCACCCGAGCGAAGCTTTATGATAAATACAAGTAACTAATTACATTTTAATTAAAAAAGTACATTGACTTTAATATCAGCTTATTATTATACCCATCCAAGGTGAAACTTTTTATCTAGAAAATTACATAGGTATACTCCTGCAGAATAACTTATTTGTTAGAAAAGAAAAAAAACCATGTCAAATAGTGGCAAAGACATCGCGTAACATGTCTAAAGCTTTTTAAAACGGTTAAATAGTTAAAATAATTTTTTTTTATTAAAATGTTAACAAAAAGAGTTTTTTAGTCTACAAAAAACGTGACAGTCGCATTTTTTTATGTTATAATATTTATATAATAAAATACATAATATATATGTAGATAAAAAATGACCTTTGATGATAAATGATATTGAATTCTATTGAGAGAATTTTCAGAATCAAGTCGTTTTGAAAATGAACTACATGAAAACAAACACACTCATATTTCGTATAGTATTATATCATCTGTGGTACTAACGTCCCTACTCCCTAGTTTTCGCAGTGCACGTAAAAAATATATTATAAAAGGCAAATTTTTGATACCTTAGGTTACATTGTTGCAATTTTCGTTGGTAACTGTATTTTTTTTGAAAATAAAATACAGCCCATGTTACTCGTTGATAATTTGGCGTTTGATAGGTGAAAGATTTTTTTTAAATTGGTCCAGTAGTTTTATAGTTTATCCATTACAAACAAACATACAAAAAAGTATGTTTTTTCTCTTTATAATATTAGTATAAATAAGATTGAGGAATATTTTGTTATACCTTTGTAACAATAATATTTAGAAGGTTTTAAATTACTAACCAAGAATAAAAAATAATCTTAAAAACAAATAGGTACATTCTCAGCCAAAAAGCTAAAATTACTTTTCTTACATTACACAAGACTCAAACCTATGATAAGGCATGACTAATAGGATTTTAACTAGTATAGAAACGTCGTACATATTTTAATGAATATTAAAAACAAAACTTAAATATTTAATAATAATTATTCCATAATTTTATTTCTATTTTAAACATAAATATGTTTCATTTACAATTGAAATAAAATTACATACTTACTTGTAAATGCAGAAAACTGCTAATATCGTATTCATTTTAAAAGATGACAATATTTTATTTATTTCTAATGACTGCACGTAATATTAAGAAAAAGTACCTACAATTAGTTTGAAAAAATGTCCTTATATAGAGAAGTCTTGGCACATGCTAAATTTAATTTTACAATAATATGAAAATGGGAAAAACACTGCTTAATTTTAAATATGAAATAAAAATAAACTTACGTATAAAATACTAAATTCCAATTAAATAATCACAAATAAACACAAATAGGTTTTTAAGTACTAGGTATCGCTCTCAACCGCGGCTTTCTTTCGACTAATATTTCAAATAGTGAAGTCATTCGGCGGGAACTGTTATTAAAACCCGCCAAAATAAAATAGGCTAATAACGTAACGCCATTTCAAAGCAAAGAAGGTTATATTAAATTTATTCGTATAATCTTCTAATAGCAAAACGGCTAAATTAAAAAGAGATCTATTTTAACTCAGTTACTTTATAAATAGGACTTTTTAATTTGATCGCGTTATTTGAGTCGACAAATCGACAAAAATATATGGATGACGTCATTTGATTGCCTTCGGGCTTCGTCTATTTCCAAGGTTGTTTATTTCTTTACAGTGACATCATTTTTGAGGCCAAAGTTAAATTTTAAATAATTATGTACATTTATTAGGCAAATGAAAATCGTTTTTTTTTCAATTCCTTTCAGGATATATATTAGTTTACAAAAGAAAATATTACATTCTTAGACTAATAAAAAGTATGTATTTTATTTTTGTGGACCTGATCAAATGTAAAAATTGGACAAGTACGAGTCTGATGCCCGATTTCACCAACGTCACCTAAGTTTAAGGGGTCTCCTAAGCATGATGACTTTATAGTCGATTTTTGCCTCTTCGGCTTGTGTAAATCGGCAGATTATTGAATTGGACACTTTTCAGGATGTGACTAGCCTACCACACCTTAATCTGACGGTTTCAAGCATTTCTACCTTATCAAAACATTTTTTAAATATTTTAATCGGCTTCCCTAGACGCGCCCCTTTATATAGAAGACTTATATTGTGGTGAAAGTACTCAATAGAGTGCAAGGTAACCTCTTTTATGTTAATCTGCCGCGCTCGAGTAACTACAGAAAATCCCCTCTTGGGCTCCCCTACTATTGGGATTGTGTATCTAGTTCTTTTCTGATCGATGGAAAACTACAAAAAAAACCGTGTATGTACAATAAATATATAAACCTTCGATGAATGTCTGTACTTTTATTATTCATCTTATTAGTTTATGGTTTGTGGTCAAAACAATAACAAATATCTATGAAATACACAGTGATTTGACACTTGACATATGACATACATAAATGTCATTTCATTCGAGAAAACATACGGTTGTGCATTGTGGTATTGTATTTTGATTTTTAACAATATTTTCAATAACAATGAGCGCTGAAGACCCAAAACCACTGTTCAGGGATCTGACTGGGGAGGATCCAGACCCTGAAGTTACACAGATTGAATCCTTTTGTATGAATTGTCACGCAAATGTAAGAAAATTTGGATTATTCTAGAACACATTGTTTTTGTTGACTTTAGGCATTTTTAACCAAATATTTTAAATGATTTGAAATTTAGTTTTATTACTAACCTTTACTTTATGTTTATAAAGCAAATTTTTATAGGATTTCTTTTTGATTTGTAAGTATTGCAATATATTATGAACATAACCTATCAAAATGTAACATACCGGCTGTACTTGTAAATAATGTCGCCTCTTAATATATAAATCATATAAAAACATAATACATGGTTAACTAAAACGATACTTTTAATTTTTGTTTTATAGTAGTTAGTATTTTTTTACAATGTAATAAATAAAATTTTATTTTTTTTTTCTTCAGGGCATCACAAGGCTCTTACTTACAAGAATACCACATTTCAAAAATGTCGTAGTAATGTCATTCTCTTGTGAGGAATGTGGCTTTGAAAATAACGAGATACAGCCTGGTGGAGCTTACGCAGAGATGGGTGTCAGGTACAGGATTATTTATTGTATACTATGTAATAAAAAAATACTCTTATGCATGCAAATTATGTTTATTCTCCTTAAATAAGTGTTCTAAAAAATTTAAACATTAGAAAGCTAAGGTTGTAAACTTCAACATATAATATAGGGCTAATTGAATATAATCACAACTAGGCTATGGCTACATTTTGGTGCAACATTATGATAAAAAAATCTTTTATCTTATCTTACCGAATCCTTTCTCTTGCTTAAATTGTCTAACCTCATTAAGGTCTAAAGACATCTTCATCGTGTTATATTGTATATGTAAATAGTTAGTGTGCTAAATAATAAATAAAGTAAAAACAAACTCCAGATAAAATAGATTTAGGCATTTGAGGGAAAACGGGTGCTGAGTTCAAATAGAATGATACAGAAAAAAAATTGTTTTGCTTGTTTTTATTTTCAATATCATGTACACATACATTAAATACAGCGTATAATACTCTGAAATAAAAGGCTAACATTTTTGCTGGGACTAACCTATGCTAATATTATAAAAAGGGAAGTTTTGTTTGTTTGTAAAAGATACACTATGAAAATATCAACCCAATTTAAATAATTATCTCATGAACAGCTAACTATATTAACTAGTGCTTCATTATATTTTGGACTAGCGACTTATCGTCACTTTGCTTGGCTGTATCCCTAGCTACCAGTTTCTTCACAATTTCATTTCTTTAATTATTTTTGAACCCTGATTTTTTTTCTAAAACGAAAGTAGCCTTAGTTACTTCTTATAACATCTGCTATTTGCCAGTGAAAGGCCCCTCAAAATCAGTCCAGCAGTTTCGGAGATTAGCCAGAACAAACAGACAGACAAACATTTCGAAAATTGTCATTTCTTAAAAAAGCTAAGGTAAAAAGCTTTTATATCGACATTACAAACAGACACATCAATTTTATTTATCTGTATAGGTAGATTTTGTTTAGAAGATAATAAAAATGAAAATAAATTATAACTTATGCACAAACATATCATGGACAAAAACAAAACAATTTCACCAGCTTTATAATATTATTTACAGATGGAAACTCCGTGTTGAAGAAAGTATAGACCTGAATAGACAAGTAGTGAAAAGTGATTACACAGCAGTCAGGATACCGGAATTGGATTTTGAGATACCGGCACAGAGCCAGAAAGGAGGTAAATTATTATTAATTAACTTTTGAAATCATTTTTGTAAAATTGTGGGTAGGCAGTATCTGTTACAAGTATATAACGCCTTTGTGACCTCTAAAACCTTATTCTCTCCCATGACCATGATTGCTGTAAAGCTTTCAAAATATCGGGAACCAAAAATCAAAATCGATCCTCAAAATAATCTGAAAAGATTTTAAAATGTCAAATATCAATAAATCTAGCTAATCTATAATAATATTATAAAAAGGCAGTGTGTTTATTTGTTTGTTTGAATGCGTTAATCTCTTAAACTACTTATCTGAATTAAAAAAACTTTTTTTAATTCGGATTAGTAGTTCATTTCTTTGCATGGCTATAGCCCGTTTATTGAGGAAGGCTATAAGGCTATAATATCATCATGCTTCTACCAAAGGGAGCGGAGCAGTAATATAATATAGTCTATCTATTCCATACTAACCATTAACACAGACCTATGGGCGAACCCGATTGAAGCGAGGGTGAGTCGCTAGTAAAGATCTAAATCACTATTTTGTTTTTATTTTGTCTCTCAGAGGTAACAACAGTGGAAGGTCTCATCCAGCGAGCAGTATCAGGACTAACTCAGGACCAGGATGCGAGAAGAGCCCAGCATCCAGAGGATGCAGCTCAGATTGATGCCTTTGTATCAAAACTCCAGGAGTTGAGGGATCGGAAACCCTGGGTGTTGGAGTTAGAGGATATTAGCGGTAAGTTATGAAGATTCCACGTTGGCATCGCCAAGCTGAATGGGAAGATAGTCTGAGAATTACGAGCGCGTGGTGACGTGGCGACGCGTCGCCACGGCAACAGCCGGTTTGACGTGCCCCATTTTATGTTTCACATCTGTATATATAAATATTATAAATGTGAAAGTTTGTGAGTATGGATGTTTGTAACTCTCTTATGCCAGAATGGCTGAACGGATCTGGATAAAATTTGGAACAGAGATAGATTATAGTGTGGAATTATAACACAGGTTTTTTCACTTCACTTTTTATCTCGGAAAAATGTACAGTTCCCGTGGGATAGGTTTGTTTTTGTTTTCCTAGAAGCGCACCCGAGCGAAGCCCTATCAATAGCCCGATACACAATCCTTTGACGAATACCAAGTGTATGAATACAGAAAGACTAAATAATTAAACTTGGCCCGACCCGGGACTCGAACCCAGGACCTCCGAGTTTGCAGCCGTACATGCCAGCCACTACACCACCGAGGCAGTTAAAACTTTTTTTTATACTAGTATAATTGTATGGTCTATGAGTATTAAAAAATATATATATTTGAAACAAATGGATATTCTCTATTGTATTCACAGGTAACTGTTTCATAGAAAACCCAGAGGCACCCAGAAAGGACCCTCGCTGCGAGAGAACCGACTTCAAGCGCAGCAAAGAGCAAAATCACACTCTGGGCATTTATATGCAGGAGGAGGTAATATTATAGTTTATATTTTATATCTACATGAATATATACATATAATAATATATGTAGTAACAAACCGAAATCTGTACATGAATTATTTTTTAAAAACAATGACCATTCATTGGTAGTCAGAAATCAAAATAAATCCGCGAAAAAAAACCCAAAAAAATATTTAATAATATAGTTTAATGAACTAGCGGTACATTTTTTTTTTCAGTGGAACCCTAATTCTTTTACTGAAATAAAAGTAGCCTATGTTACTGCTTATAACATCAACTACCTACCAGTGAAAGTCGAGTCTAAATCGGCCCAGTCATTGCGGAGATTAGCCGGAACAGACAGACAAAAATTAAAAGAAATGTGTTTTTCTTATAAATACCGAATAAAATTCCATACGCGTTTAGTAAAAAGCTGTTATTTTGACATTACAAACAGACAATTCAATTTTATTTATCTGTATAGATGTCAAATATTCGCGTTAATCTAAAAATGTAAAAAAAAACATACTGTTCCCACCTTCCCCAGGTGGGACCCCTCCCTGGTGAGATCACGGCGGCGGACCCGGCGCAGGGCGGCTACGACCGGCTCGTGGCAGACGAGATCCTGCAGTTCCGTACCAACTGTCCTGACTGCAACGCGCCCGCTGACACCAACATGAAGCTCACTAGTGAGTATAGTGGGGCAGGCCATAGAGGTCAGGGGGTACAGGGTTCGAGGTCTGGGTAGTCACTAGCTTAGGAATGCGAAATTAAGGGTTAGCATGCATGTACGGTAACACATCAGGAGCTATACGGTTGGATACCTGCGTCGGGTTAATATTAGGACTTGGGTTTTGCTGTAGGTTCGCAGTAACAAGTCGGTAAGTACAGTTTTGAGCCCTAGATAGGTTAGTCGGATAGGGCCCTAGGTACCTAGTTAGGGCTACCTATAGGCGTGTAGGGATAATCTAGTTTTCAGTTAAGAGGTTCTCAGTATTAGGGGAGTATTGCTGGAAACCGCTGTGGTGGTGATGGCAAATTTCTTCCACCGGAGTATAAGAGTGAAAGAGACCGAGAGTGCATGTTGTGTGTGCGCTCTCCTTCGCTCGCCCTGTGCTGTAGATTCCCATGCGCTGGTTTGTCTTAGTGAGATTGGCCGATGTGGCTAAATTTTGTCATAGTCATTATTATTAATTATACAATACAACTTTTTGTTCACATTGTTTCTAAGTTTTTTTTATAAAGGATAGAATACGGATAGAAAAAAGTGTTTAATCTATTGTTACAAACACGTTTGTTTCCAGACATTCCGCATTTCAAAGAAGTAGTGATAATGGCGACCGTGTGCGACGCGTGCGGCCATCGCACCAATGAGGTGAGCACTGCGTTTAGATTTAGTGGTGCTATAGCTTTATAAATATATGCCGAGTTACAAAATATTCGGTCTTTTAAAAGTCCCACTGCTGGGAGTGGGCCTCACTTCAACATAAATAAATGTTAATATATTTAAATCCCCAGGTGAAGTCGGGCGGCGGTATAGAAGACAAAGGTGTGCGGTTCGAAGTCAGGATAACTAATAAAGACGACTTTTCTAGGGACATACTTAAGGTACTTACGACTCTTTTTTTTAAATAAAAAACACAAAATTGAGCCCTTCTATGGTCACTTGTGTGTCTGTCTGTTTGTCAGTCCATTCTATTTGAATTTATAAGACAAGTCGTCGTGTGACGAAGTCGACGTGGGTCGCTAATCTTTTCTTATTTTCTTCTAAAAGATGTCGTCTTTCACAGCGACTCGCACTTGATCGTAACTTTTGAGAACTTTTGCATGGGATTGTGTATCTAGTATTTTTTTTATCGATGCTCTTCTCCCAGTTAGAAACGTTGAAACGTTGAATAAAAAAATCTGAATTTATCCTATATCCGGCTCATAAAGGACTAATGTTTTTTTTTACCCTTAAGAATTTAAGATGATGATCATCTCTCATCTCACAGTTGGAAACTTGCAGCTTGTCGATTGCAAATCGACATCCATATCGAATTTTATATTAAAACTTTAAATTAAAAGAAGACTTGATAATTTTAAGCTACTGTTAAAATCATATTAATCATACCTTTAATGTCTTTGTATATTATACTGTTTACACTTATCGGATCTACATTTATGTATGTATTTTTATATGTATTTATTTATGTATGTATATCCAAGATCCGGCTCACAAAGGACTAATTTCTCTATTACTCTATAATCTATGACCTCTCATCCTCCAGTCGGAGACATGCAGCATGTCGATCCCGGAGCTGGAGCTGGAGGTGGGCGGGCGCGCGCTGGGCGGGCGGTTCACCACGGCCGAGGGGCTGGTGCGCGCCACGCGCGACCAGCTGGCCGACGCGCCCGCGCTGCGCGGCGACGCGCCCGCGCTCGCCGGGGACAGGATGGACGAGTGAGTGGCGGGGGATGAGCTGGGGCGGACGCGGCCTGATTTATTCATCAATCTTGTTGTAGTGATACGCGAGAATGGGATGCTTCCACAACGTTTATTGAAGTTCTTTTGGCACCTTTGGCAAAAATTATGAGAGTAAAATTTTTACGGCGCGCCCACACTGACAGCCTAAAAGCGACATGATGAACTTAGCTGCATTCCTTTTACAAAGAGAGAGTTGTGACATACGGGAAGAAATCTTTAGCTATTTTTGTTCTGTTACGCCAAAGTAGTATAACTTTCGTGCGTACATAAGTACACACACACGTTTTTTTTATGTTACAGGTTCATCCGTAAACTGGATGAAGTTTTGGAGAGCAAGTGTTCCATCACATTAGTCTTGGACGACCCCGCGGGCAACTCCTATGTGCAGAACCTTAACGATGACCCGCATCAGTATGATGATGGTAAGTATTTCTTTACAAGAAACAAAGGAAGCGCCTTTGTTTAAAATCATCGATCAAAAAACTACTAGATACACAATCCCATGCAAAAGTTCTCTTAAAACTGTCACCAATTGTGTTTAGGTAATTGTTCTAGTTGAAATAAATATACAACAATGTAAATTGAACCTAAATGCATTGCTTAAAGTTGTTTTCACAAGAAAAAAAAATTAAAAGCGCGCTCAAATGTTCAAACGAGCGCTCATTCGGTGAGGACATTTTTCGTCGCTGATTGTGTATCTAGTATTTATTTGATCGATAATTGATACATTTGTTGTAATTTTATTAATTTTTTTTCTTTATCTGTATATAAATAAAAAAAATTGTGCATAATTCAGTCACACATTTACATTTATAATAATTTGGCACGATAGAGATATGCGTCTGTGGGAAAGGGATATGTGGGATAAGTTAACAATAGCATTCCCAAGACGGGTTGATGTCAGGCAATACCTAAGGCGGCCGCTCGTAAAACTTTTGTCAAAACTTATCAGCAGTACGGAAAATGTACTGCGCCGACCCCAAGTCATTGGGAAATTGGCAGGGAGATGATGATGATGATGCGGGTTAAGGTCAAGGAGAAGGAGATGACATATTTTATGATATAAAATGGTTGGGGAGTTTGCAAATCAACGCCATCTATTGTCTTATTAAGAAAACAAAATAGCCCAAGTTAAGGCTGATCAATCTATACATATAATAAAGTTGTAGCTGATTGCTGTCTGTACATGGAAGATAATTGAGAAAAACTATTATTGCGAGGTCTTTATTAATGCAATAGAATCCAAAACAATGATTTTTAGAATTTTTGTCTGTTTGTCGAGTTAAAATTTTATTATATGTATAGATGACAAATTATGCTGTCCAATTTCCTTATATGGGATGGGACCTATGTACTAACATAGTGATATATGATCCATGTATTTATTATCTTCCAGGTCTTAAAGTAACTCGCTATGAGCGTACTTTTGAACAAAATGAGGAGCTCGGTTTGAATGATATGAAGACAGAGGGTTATGATGGGAAAAGTTGAAAAGCACAACATATTTTAATCTATAGTTGATATTTAATTTATATATTAAAATACCACACAAGTTACTGATTTTGTATATAAGAGAATTACTAAGATTTAATGATGACACGTTTGGCTTAGTTTGTAGTAACCCTATTGCTGTGCCAGCGGTTCGGGTTCTAGTCCCGCTGGGGGCATTCATTTGTGTTGTAAGCAATAATGTTTGTACTCCAGTCATGGATGTTTATATTTACAATATGTATATATTTCAAGCTATGTGTAGTGTATCAACTATCTGGTATCCATAACACAGGCGTCGTAGCTTACCATGGAACTGGATAGTGTTATGTCAGTGGGACTCGAACCTGCGATCACTAGCACAAAAAGTAGGGTCACTACAAACTGAGCCAAAGGTGTCGTCATGATGATATGAGGAGAATATTCTTGATTTATATTTAGAGTAAACGAAAAAAACAACAAAAAAAATAAACAAGAGGTGGAGTACTAGACTAGTTTAAAAAAATATGGCGGAAGGTTGCATTTGCACATTTCACTAAATGGTAAATTGTGTGGTATAGGTATTTTATTCCATAAATAATAAGAAAAATATTGTTAATATTGCATTTTAATGTATTTATAAAGATTTTTCTTATTGGAAAATTGTAATAAATATTTTTTTTCATGATGTTGTTTTTTTTATTCTTATTTTTTTTATCTGTAGCAGTTTTGGGACTGTGGAATGCTTATAAAATAGCATAATGGGGACCGTGCGGGAAATGTAGAGGGCAGTACCTAGTGTTTTATTGCCGATGGTAGTGGGATCAAAACTATTTTTTTTTGAAGTTTTCATTTGAATTTAATTCACCGATTACTCAAAGACGCCTGAACCGATTTGGAAAATGTTTTTTTGTTTTAAAGGGTATACTTCCCGGGTGGTCCCATATAATTTTTATCGTATTCGATCAAGCGGTTTTTTAAATCGACAAATAAAAATTTTTTTTCAATAAATTGCTAAATCGAACATGTTATTAAAAAACTTTCTTCTAACAAATTACCTCTACACTAAAAATGGATAAATAAAAACTAAAAAAAAACCGACTTCCAGGCACTAAAATGCAAAAAATAACTAAACGGGTGTTTTCATTTAGAACAGATACTACTAATCAGATATTTTCGAAGTCGGCTTAAAATACATCACAAATTGATGTATAATATATTAACTATAGTTAAGAGTTCATACCTAACCATATTTACCTATTAGATATTCATATCTTAAAATATTGTCGGCTGGCACCGAAAAGTTTTTTTTTCCATTTTTAATGTAGACTTAATAAGCCGGTAATTTATAAGAAGAAAGTTTTTTAATAACATATTCGATTAGGCAATTTATTTAAAATAATATTTTTTTATAGATTTTTTTTAATAACCGCTCGACCGTTTTAATGAGACCACCTGGGAACCCTTCGAAACAAAAAATAAATTCCAAATTGGTTCAGGCATCTTCGAGTGATCGCTGAACAAAAATAACAAAAAAAAACCCGATGAATTGAGAACCTCCTCCTTTTTGCAAGTCGGTTAAATAAAATGTAAGCTATGAAAGTATGATATCAAAATATCTATGTTTTAAGTTTGATTGCCGAAACTTCCTCTTCGTCCTACACCTCCTCCATGCATAAATATTAAAAAATATATAATAAAACAATATATTATGTTCAGAAAAGAGACTAGGCCTATGGAAATGAAATCATCGACTTCAATACTTATCACGTGGCTGACACGTAAATTTATAGTGGATCAGAGGTCCTGGGTTCGAGTCACACATCGGCCTGAGTATATAAGAAATTCTCAGCCTGGCGCAGGACCGACAACCTAACGTAAGGAAGGAGGCAACCCAAGGCAAGAAGGTGTACACGCTTCTTCCCAACTCAAGCTGCTATAAGTATGTCATGACAGAAAAACTCTGAAACTATCTTGGCCCAACCTGTAGATTAAATTGTGAAAATGGGTTTGTTTCTTTGCCCTTCTTTCACACTGAAACGGGGCAAAGGCAAATCGATGTTATTTCCCTATGAAAATAGTTTGAGGAAACAGCTGAAAACACATCGCATTGCTTATTTAAAACAGTGTAAATATTATTTATTTTAACACCATGATAACCTTTTATATGTATATAATAAATACGTAATACAGGTCGCTTGCGGGTCGGTAACATTTTATAATAAAAAATTATCTATATTAACTGCAATATATAATAATGAAGCAGCTGCCTGTCTGTTAGTTTATTACATTTTTACGTTTATACTGCTAAATAAATTTTGTTAAAATGTCGTATGGAGTACAATATGACTTTGGAAGAGGACATAAACTACTTTTTGTCCAGAAAATAAAACTTGAAGGGAGTGAAATAGGGAAGGAATGAAAATTGTATGAAGAATCCATAATTTCAATACAAGAAACACGAACAAGTTACCGAAGGATTCATATTCCTGATAAGAAAATAATCATAATATATTATTACTCTCAATATATCTCTTTTAGATCTATTTATTGGTCGACTTGAGTGAATAATAACGTTTCTTTAATAAAACAATGTCGAAGTATTTACTGTATTGTGTTATTATTTTAGGTAAGTTAAAATTTTTTGATCGATTCCAAAAAGTGGAAGTTCGCAATTCGAGTGTTCTTTTTTGTGCGTTTGTTCGCCAATTGTGGATCGATTTTCATGAATCTTAATAAATATTATGTTATATCCAACATGACTACCACTTGTCTTACGGTAAAGGAAAACATCGTGAAGAAACCTGCATGTCTGAGAGGACCCAGCATGCTTTCAAGAGCCATGTGAAGCCCGCCTCGCACTTGACCAGTGTGATGGAGTATGACCTGCTCATCCTTTTAGTAAAGTGGCCTCCCTTTGTGTCTGTGTTCTGTGTTTGTTTGTTTCGGTTTGACGAGTCCCATACAAACAGTTGGTCAAAGTCTGTTTTCACTGACATCCAAAAAGAACGAGGTTCTACATTCTTATACAATTTCGGTAATGTACAATAAAAAAACAAACGGTTTAGTAAACCGAAATTATAATGGTTAACGGTTATACTTATAGAAAAGTAAGATTAGGGTTTTTATACCGAAATAACCGGTTTATTCATTACATACATGTATGTAACATGTACCTTCTACTAAGCAATTCATCATTAGCAAAGATTCGCCGATTGTAAATGCACAAAAACTCATTTTAACCGGTTAGATTTGATCATGGAACTAAAGTCGTCAAAAATCGTTGTTCGAGTTAGAACCGGTTAAAAAACGTGACAGAAACCTTAAACCAAAGAACCTTTCGGTTTTGGGTCAATAACTAAAATCTGTTTATAAATTGAACGGGTTTCGAGCCCTGGTTAGAACTACATCATTATCGGTATCACCACACTTACAAATTCCGATAAATAACTTATAAACACCGAGCCAACCAATTACTTATTTTTTCAGGTTATCTTTCGAGAGTACAATCAAAATTGGATTATGAGAAAGAAACAGTAAGAATAATATATTTTTGTCATTGTACAACATTCAATTTTTTATTTACTCTAGATTCACCCGCTGCTCTCGCGTAGTTTATTGACCCTTGCTTCTCTCAAGAGGGACTAACAGTAGCCTATATGTTACTCCAGGTCACAGAGTACCTATGTTCTAAATTTCATACAAATCCGTCCAGCCGTTTCAGTGTAACAGTTAACTGAGGGAGTAACAAACATACACTATGTGTATGCAAACTTTTGCAATAATAGTCCGATAGTTACGTTCCTGAGGGACCTACATACCTTGACGTTAGATAGTCTATACCTAACCTTCCCCCCCAACGTGCGTTCACCTTGTCGTGGTGGGGGGGGGCTCAGTAGTGCCCGGCAACCCAACCGGGCGCGAAGCCAAGAAACGCACAGGGAGGTGGCCCACTTCGGTGGGCGGTGAGAGGTGGCCCTCTTCGGAGGGCAGTGTACCATGCGGGTTGCTCCTGGTACTTCTCTGATAGCAGAGTGGACTGTGGAGCAACCCCGTGGTTGTTGTGGTCTGCTTCGGCAGACCTGCCGTCGGGGCGTCGTAGTTGAATGCGTAAGCGATCCTGCGACGCCCCATTAAGACGGGGGAAGGTTTTGTTGGGTTTTAGTGGGTAGTACTGGCTTTGCCGGTGAGTCCCACACCTCGTGCGTAAATGCATTTCCCAACGTTAAAAAAAAAAAAAAAGAAAAAAGAAAAAAAAAATACCTAACCTTAATAAATGGCCTTTAAATTGCAAATAATTTTTCTAATCTGTCAGATATTTCAAGATAAAAATCAAAAGTTGGTGATATTTTTCATTTGACCCAAACCCCAACATCCAATTATTTACCAACTTTTACCCCTTCCCTTCCCAAATCCAACGCTCAAAATGGTGTTACTTTTAACCAAACAATATGTGCACTGTATAGAACAATTTGGAATTGGATAGATCTCATTCTTTGGATGTTGAGGTTAGACTATTCTCTGGACTAATTGCACTGTACTACTAGTACAAAATATTATTTATAAAAACTGTTATAGAAATAGGCTTCTGACTGATTTTTATGGGAGTACGCTCCTTCATTAGATCAGCACGATGGTATCATGTTAATACACTGACTGAATGAATAAAAATATTGGCAATATGGTGCCCTATAATGTCACGTTTACGACAAAAGTGCATTTACGTGAACTTCCACCCATGATCAATGATTATCGTAATCGTGGCCGAACCCATGTCTTCTGTTTGAGAACACATGTTGTTAATTTTCCGATTTTTTTAAGTAAGACCACACTTGAGATGTTAAAGACCCTTAAGACCCTCTCCCGGAGCACTGTAAAGCTTTTGGCTTTGAAACAAAAGCCAAAATGAATCTGAGAAAGTATTAATTTTTCAGAAAATTTACAATGATATAAGATTAAAATTTCCACCAGACCCTTGTGAAGAAGTCAACTTGGATATGCCAGACTTTACAGCCCCGGGACGGCGTGTGAGTGAAGTCAGTGAGTAACCAGAACTTCTAATCTTTAGAAATTTTTTACCCAACTGCTTAAAAAAAAACGTGCGTGTGTACTTACGTAAGCACGTAAGAAGTTATATACTTTTTTGGCGTAACAGGACAAAAATAGCCAAAACTTTTACAAACTCTCTGTTTGTAAAAGGAATGATCTATACATATAATAAAATTGTGTACTATACATATAATAATAAGCCGAATCTGTTCATTAAATATTTTTTGGAATCTTATTGAAATAGACACTATTATCGATACAGATGCCAAATCTATAGTTGTTAGAATTTTTGTGTGTCTGTCTGTCTGTCCGTCCGTCCGTCCGTCCATTACCGCATCATGGAAAAAGCACTGGAGGGATTTTGATGAAATTTGTTATGATGATAGCTGGTTATCCGGGTCAACATATAGGATTTTTTTTACAGCGAGACAATGTCTCATCTCTGAGAAATCGATACTAAACGTTAAAACGTAAGTATTAGTGCCCCAGTCGTCTAGCAGGCTGCCGGTGTCTTAGAACATTTCCAGGAGCGATCTTCTGGGGCCTAGTTTTTCTGCGCTAAGGGTTCCAGTTCACAGCATTCAAGAAGAATGTGGCCTGGTATTTTATCTCCTCGGAGGCTCTGCACAGGGGGTTGTCCGTGATACCTATTTTGAAAAGATGTTTGTTGAGATGGCAGTATCTTGTTATAAGTTTCACAGCCGTTTTTAGTTTAGTTTTGCTTAGGCGTATTAGTTTAATTGTTATTTATTTGTTAGGTTTGGGGAAGGCCATTTGGACTGACGGCAATCAGTATTTACCTTTCAAAGTGTGTCTACAGTTTTGTTTGTTAGATCATGTAGCCACGATTTGTATTCGCTAAAGGCGATTGGAGTTATGGGTGCAGATCCTTGTACCCTTAGTTTTGATGCTTCTTCAGCTAAATTGTCGGCAGTCACATTGATCAGTCAGGGATATTATAACTTATAGTGTATATATAACTAGCGGCTCACCCTCGCTTTGCTCGGGTTCGCCTCTAGAAAAGCACTAATAAAAATCTATTAGTTCCCACGGGAACCGTTCATTTTTCCCGGATGAAAAGTAACCGGTTGTTTGACCGGCAATATAAGGTATCAGAATGTTAAATTTTACTAAATTAGGTGCATAAGTTGTATAAGTTATAATAGTTTTTTAACTATCCCACGGGAACCATTATATTTTCTGGGATAAAAAATATCTAAGACGTTGTCCGGGGATATAAGGTACCACCATGCAAAATTTCATTTAAATCGGTCCAATAGATTCGGAGATTAGCCCGTACAAACAGACAAACAGACAAACAATAACACACGGGAACGCAGTCGAACGGGATAAAAAGTATCCTATGTCCGTCTCTGGGTTCTAAGCTACCTCCCCGCCAATTTTCAGCCAAATCGGTTTAGCCGTTCTGGAGTTATAAATAGTGTAACTAACACGACTTTCTTTTATATATATACTAGCGGCTCACCCTCGCTTCGCTCGGGTTCGTCGCTAGGTACGTTTTAAATAGATATAAAAAGAAAAAATCTTTCTTTCTCACATTTTAATTATATGTTTTAATACTTACCTATTCCGGACTAAGAGAAATCCAAAAATTAAAATATCATAAAAATTGGAACGCGGTCGAACGGGATAAAAAGTATCCTATGTCCTTCTCCTGGCTCTAAACTACCTCCCTGCCAATTTTCAGCTAAATCGGTTCAGCCGTTCTTGAGTTATAAGCGAAGTAACTAACACGACTTTCTTTTATATATATAGATATATAGATAATAGTGAGTATATAGTGTTAACATGACTTTTTACTATCAGATTAGTATCAGTATCAGTTATGCCGCCCACATACCAATCTAACCATTCGGCCATTTATTTTTCACAGAATGTCTGGAGTATACGTGGCAAATGAGAAATAATCAAATAAAGTCGTTAAGGGTGGATCTATGTAAGTATTTCAATGATTTAAAGAAGAGAAATTTATTTCCGACTTACTAAGGAAAACAAAAATAAAAAATCAATCATACGAGTAAAAATAATGATAAATATTGTTCTAGGTAAAAAATAATACTTAATACTCTTGACCGATTTTGGTCACAACGGCCAATGTCACTGACACTAGCCAACTGCGCAGGAGATATTATAGTGCACAAGTGTACATGTGGACACAAATGTATTCACTATTCCTTTTGCTCTCAAAGTCCAATGGGACGATACTTCAATATGACTGGTGTAAGTTGAGGCACCGGACCGACGACTTTACGTGCTCTCCGAGGCACGGAGGTTAAACACCACCAACTTCTCAACTCCGTAATTATCTTGGCCCGACTCGGGACTAGAACCCAGGACCGCCGGATCTGTAGCTGTACATACTAGCCACTAGACGTCCGCAGTCCGAGGAAGTTATTATAGGGCGTGTATCAAACGCAAAATTCATTCTGTCTCATCTCATTCTCAACATTCATGGTGAGAGATCAGGCACAGGCTTACGTGCTCTACGAACCAAAATTCTCAATGAGTTGGAATCAAGCTCATGACTTCTGGGGACTCTATTATACTTTCTGTTTACGGCAATGTTTGAGATTGTATATAAAACTTTATATATTAGATTTTTATCTGCAGTTTTATTTATAAGATTCGAATGCTTTATGATAATCATTACGGCAACGACATTTGTTGTGAATATTAGCATTCGAGAAATGAAAATAAAACCCCTAGGGGAAAGGGGGGTACACTGGATCACTTTTTTTCAAATTTAGCTTACCTATATAAATAAACTATAAATTATCAATATTTATAACTTGATCAATGAGTCGTTATGTTGGCTTGAGAAATCTAGTTCAACTTTAACAATAATATTTATAATTTTCTGAAAGCAAATGTTTTTTTTAAAAGTGGGAAATTATTCATTGTACCCCATATATGGGGTACATTGGATCTCTGCATGGGGTACAGCGAATCTTATTGGGACACAGTGAATCAACACATGAAATCATCATACGTTTTTCTATTAGGTTACAGGGAATCAATCAATATTGAAAAAATATACATTTAAATAAAATATTTATGAATTATGTGAACACTTAATCAATGATATTACAATATTATCAATCTCTACTTATTTTCTATCATCTTCTAGGGGCACTGAAGCTATGTCTGGAACATCAGGTAATCTGTACCAATTCTTCACTTTTGTGCTCTTTTAAAAAAAGTAGGTAACGTCGATGTCTGTTCCAGCTCGATTCCCTATTATAAAATAATTTTATTTTATGTGCATCTAGCTGTACTTGAACGGAAGCTTCTTCTCTGGGAATAGATTGAAGAGGACTGAAGTGGTCAGGATCTATTTCATTTTCTTTATTCTCTTAACATATCCTTCTTAAGAATATATATTCATATTATCTGCGACACTTAATTCACGAATTTCGTAAGGTGGCTTATGGAATATTTTTTAGTTTCGCAACTTTTCTAATTTTGCTACCCCCTAAAATAAAGTCAATGGAATTTTGTATCAATTCAGTTCTTCAGTCATGAGACCAATTTGAGTCTTTCTCTTTCGGTAATATTCATTCAGTCATTTCATATTCATTCATTCATCATTCAGTAATCTAAAACACAATAATTATTATTATACTATTAATAAAGGAGAAATATAAATTATTACATACATTATGTGGCCTAAACATCTCTAAATTTAGTGTGGTTGGCCCATCAATGGCCAATCCACTGTACCCCACATGGAAATAGCTCACTGTTCCCCAAAGCACCACTAACACTGAACAACGGATTACTACAGTTTACATAATCTATACGAATCAAACAGCTATTTATTTTTGAAGCTTATTAGATTATTGTTTAAGTAATTTAAAGATAGTCATTCAATATTAAACATCTTTTGAATAAAAGACTCGAGTAATAGAAGCAAAAAAATAGATATGATACTCACGGATGGTCAAATGACGATAACGCATCCTTCAACAGCGAGAGCGTGAGGGACATTGGCGGGCTAGAGTTCTAAGTACTAAAGCTTGCGTTCCATTATTGTAGTTTATGTATATAAAGCATAGGAAAAGAGAAACAGCCATTGACTCACTGTGTACTACGGCTCACTGTACCCCCCTTTCCCCTATTTTTATTTAAAATGACTATTGAATTCAGAGACACGGCCTTGAGTCCAAAATAATTTAATAAATCGTTTGAACAGGTGAATTGTCAAAAGTTCCATGGGACGGGCTGATAGGGGGAGGCAACGCTTTTGTAGGAGAATATCCTCACATGGTAAATATTCCATACTTTACTTATAAAAAATAACACGATTTAATTTTTCATTCATTTATACTACTAACTAAGCATGAGGAAGTCACTAAAATCTCATCATGTCTTAGCAATAGAAAAAGAAAAGTTAGTCTCAGTGAGCCTAGCCATTGGGGCCCAAATTGGCCAGAAGGATATTATTTATTGTTATAATTTTTAAGGGAGCTCTCGGTTGGAAGGCAAAGGTTGGTGGTTGGACTTTTAAATGTGGGGGAACACTTATAAGCGAGAAATTCGTAGTGACAGCGGCTCACTGCTCCCAAGTTCGTAAGATCGATCAGACTGTTGCTGACGTCCACCCTAAGATTGTGAGACTTGGCAGTAGAAATATTTTAGACGTAAGTAGTGTTATGTTAAGTCTTGATTTTTGATGTGAAACATCTATTGGCGCGCCTTGGCAGTAAAACTGACTCGTATGCCGTGACGTTAAACGGCGTGACGCTACCACCGCTCTCAACTCCCTTGTCTGAGTTGTTGCTTCTCTGTGTGAGCTGCATAATGTTTCTATCCGACTCCGAGTATACTTGACACGTTTACCGCTTGTGCACACGCTTTGTATTTTTCTTTTAAATATTATTGTTTTAATTAATTTATTTTACATAATATTTCGTTATAGGTTTTAATTAATTATGGATTCTAATATTAACATAGATGTTTCCTTTCTTTTAATATTAGAACAATACGTTTTAAGCGATTTTTTTAATGATTAATAGTTTTATATTTGATAACAGAACAATCCTGATGGAGAACAGGCGTATGATGTCGGGATTCTCAAATTTATACCCCACAACCGCTACAAGGCACCACGACAATATTATGACATTGCACTCGTGGAACTAGAAAAAGAAGTGCCTTTCCAATTTCGCGTGCATCCCGCTTGTCTTTGGACTAAATTTGAAAATCCTGAAAGGGGGATAGTGACTGGATGGGGTGTGGTGGATAGTAGTAAGTTATCGGTCTATTATTATAAACGCCAAAACTACAGTATGTACACAGGTACAACTACAACCGGATGAAATTTACTCGTAGTACGCAGATAGACATACGACGTAGACTCCCACCTCCCGAAATAGAACAGGTTACAAGAATTAAGTGTTATAAAATTCATCCCTCTCTTCGAACCTTGGGGGCTATAACCCACATTATCCCATAGTATTTTGCTCAATTCTTCCTCAAGGTTGGCTATCCTCTTGTCGCTCCGCAGAGTGCGCGTGTTCAGTATTGCCAGGTCTACTCGTCATTTTTGGTAGCCCGATCTCCTCTAGAGATTCTCGTTCCACCGTTGCCTAGACCATTACCAAGACCAGTACTGCCGGGTATTGGGGGCCAGTTTTGTGCGTTGGCATTTTAAGGCTATTTGCCATAATCGCAACGCTTGGCAGGCGGGTTGGCGATCGCAGTTACATATTATGCAGGCGCTCGGAAAATGCATATAAACAAGGCCAATTACTATTTAGTTAGATGTAATAAATAAAATCCCTTACAACAGTTTTATTTTTTCTGCATAAGAACAGCGTTTTCTCATTTATTATATCTCCGTTTCTCCAGACACTCGTGAAGTCTCCCCTGTATTACAAAAGGCACCAATTACATTAAGAGACTACGACGAATGTGAGGCAAAGTTAAAGATTAAACAAAATAGAAACTGGCAAGGTTTCCTTCGGCATCAGCTCTGCGCAGGAGAGAAGGCGGGAGGCATAGACACTTGTCAGGTATAATAGATATAGAAAAGTTAAATTCTGCCATTGAACTGAAAAACAGTCTAGCTCGATAATGATGCACGACGTAGGTATGCACTCATACAAGTGCGCTCTCTATTCCTTGTACTCAAAAAGTCCAATGGGATGGCAATTCAACACGACTAGTGAGAGCCAGTAGCTGATTATTGAATATCTTTGCAGGGTGATTCAGGGGGACCTCTCCAAAAACTGATACCTTTAAAGCGGGAACCTGGGTGGCGATACTACTATCTCTATCACGTCATCGGCGTGACTTCCTTCGGGTTTGGGTGCGCTCAACCTGACACGCCCAGCGTGTACACACGTATCGCCAGTTTTCTCGGCTGGATAGAAAACATCGTGTGGCCGAATAATTCCACGATGGAAGATAATCGATTTTTTTTATAAGCAAATAATTTAACATAAAATAGTTAAGAAGAATATATTGGGTTTTATTGCTAACAGTTCCTAATAAATATCTCTTCAATTCAATTCTCGTTTTTAAGAAAAAATAGGAAACGATTATCGAAATTCATCACCTAATTGGGTAAAATAGGGGATTAAAGATTGTATGAAGAATGTTAAAATCTCAGAAAGCGGTGTACAACTTTAAAATAAAATTTAGGAAATATATTTATTTGTTTTTTTTCGAAATTCATTCCTTAAAGGGGTAAAAGGGGGTGATAAGGTTTATATGTTAAAAGGGTTATTTATGGTCAGAATTACATGTTATTTGGTATTAAATAAATATGTGTTGTAGCATTTTCCGAAATTCAATCCCATATGGGGGTAAAAGGGGGGATGAAAGTCTTTATGGAACTCTTTAATTAATATGTAAAAAAGTAAAAAAATAAACAATATATTTACCTGTAGATAATTTAAGAGTTTTAAAATTCCTTAAATATAAAGCCTTAAATATAAAGATTGTAACTTCGCCAATTCTGATCATCTTATTGCTTTAGCCCAAAATTTCTTCAGTTTTTGTCTTTTGGCATGATGATGATGATGATATTCATTTTCTATGCATCTTGGCACTGCACAATTTGTATTTTTAAATGAAATTTTAAATAAAATGAAAAAAAACAAAAAATATCTTCGCTTTAGAGCTTTACAATACATATACTACGGGCTATAATGATCGTGACATCTGGCGGAGGAAAAAGACAAAATTCTTTCCCATTATTTTTAAATTAATGTTATAATTTTCAACACATAGTTCAACACATTCATATCAACAATTACACATAGTTTAATTATAGCGTAGACTGTAGTTAGAAAGTGAGTGTAGCGAAGGTCGGTCGCCAAACGAATGTAGGAAAGAACTCATCTTTTAATCGTTGCTTGGAACGTAGCCATAAAAATATATAATTGTCTATGATTATTAATTACGTTTTATTATGACATTAAATCATAAATGAACATTTGACAATTGACAGTTCAAATCGAAATATACAAAATGATGCTGTTTTTATTAAAAATTCTTAACATTTTTTTATTATCCGTATGTTAAATTATACACATTATCAATATTTAAAAAAGTTTTATTATTCAATCCAAAGAGATTTTATTTATGGAATAGGTAATGGAAAAAGAAGATAAGGATAAAGTACTTCTGCCACACCATGTGCAGCAGTCACTGTGCACTACACGGCTGCCGTACAGACAGGGCAGAAAGCTTACAGCCGTCAAGGTGTATATATCACATAGTATATGACAGAAACATGCACTATGGGGGTAGGGGAAGTGTTACTTGTTAGGGTTCCTTAGAATTGCAAGTTTTAATAGAGGGGTCTAAAGTATTAATTTGAAATTTTCTATTTAAAATTTTTATACTCCTTACTTTAGGTGTGACTCAGGTATTAATATATGCATTTTTCTTTCATATTTGTAATATTAGCAAAGTAAATTATTATGGGATAGATCATTACTCTTTAGGCCTTTAACCATAAGTATGATTGTTTTCAAAATTTGGTTATCCAGGGCAATTAAGAATTGAGGCCCTTGAGTATATTACAAAGAAATTAATAAGGTTTCATGTGATCCATTTTATTGGTTTGCCAAATTTACAGGCTAATTTCACAATAGAAAAATATCGATTAAGTAAATTCTGTTTCGAGAGCCCTATATTGTTGAATATTATATTAATACAACATCAATCTTTATACTTTAGAAATTATACTAAATGAAAACTTATGTTGATATTTTATTTTTAGGTGTATTCAATTGCAAAAGAGTCTAATCATCTTTTAATATTTGGAGTACCATCTCTAAAACTGCGGCAAGAAACAAAAGCCCAATTTGCCAAGTTTGGAAAACTATTACAGTTTAATATATCAAAGGAACATGCCGCTGAGGTCTTCACAGAGACTTACCATGCCCAATATGAGAAAATACAATCAGCCAGACTCGCAAAAAGAATGTTGGATACTAAAAATTTCTATGGAGGATCTTTACATGTCACATATGCACCAGAAATGGAAAATTTAGAGGAAACTCGACGTAAATTAATTCAAAGACAACAAAATGTTATTTATAGATTAAAAAATCTGCAAAAAGAGGAAAAGATTGAAAAACAACTACCTGTAGTTATAAATGATAGAGTGGAAACTCTTAAAATGAACATGGGTCAAACAAATACAATAATAATTGGCCCACAAGTGGTTTACAAGAAAAAGAAAAGTGATAATCTAACAAATAAAAAAATTAAATTAAAAGATAAAACAGAGGAAACAGATACTCTTAATATCTCTAACCAAAATATAGAAGTTATAGATTGTACCGATGTACAAAATGACGTGATATCCAATATAGATGAAGCATTAAATTATAATAAATTTGGTAATGAAGTTGTTAAAAAAGTTCCAATAAAGCCAATAAATAAAATACAGTTTCATATAAATAAAAAGTCATAGCCCATTTTGTTGTTTTATTTTTTAAACAGAACAGATTCACAGCTATTAAGTACTTACAGAATTATCATTTTACTTAAAGTTTCATGAAATATAGAGATAAAAACAATTTTCTATTCAAAAAATGTTTTTATATATTTATTCAATTTTATTTTGAACGCATTGAATTTATATTAAATTTATGTTCATGTAAAATAAGTACACATACTAAGTTAAACTTCAACTCTTTATAAAGTATTATTAAATAATGATATTGTTATTAGTGTTATTAATAATAACATTAATCTTTTCTAATATTTATTCATATGCATATTTTATTATTAACATAGATATTAGTTAAGATATTATTTGTGTTTTCAATAACACCTAATGACATTTATAGTTTTCCCGCCTTTTAAAATTTTATAGATTATAAATAAAAAGATATATACCTATAGGTAAAAAATGATTTATAAAAGAAATATTTTCTTTTTTACATGCACCTACATTGTTATACTATAATTAATAGCTATTTATAAAAATACTAAAAACTAACAAAACTATAAGAACGAATAAAATAAATTAAGGTGGGTTTAAAGGATCTCAAAATATCTATGTTTTATGACGTTTACTTCACTCTTCTGGATACTCTTCAGCCGGAACTTCTTCTTCTTGTTCGTCGAATTCGTCATCTACACCTACTTCCTGTACAGAAATAAAAAAAAAATTAAATAAAACAAAATATGTTCCGGAAAAGAGACTAGGCCTACGGAAATTAAATCCAATCAATCACATTTGTATAGTGTATAATATAGTATAATTCTGTCGAAGACCAGCGGACTAAGTATAGTTATTGAGCTTTTCTCTCAAGAAATTCTTATCAGTCTGGTATAAGTTAGAGGTAAGGCATTCCCATGCCGAGCAGTCTCTCTTTGGGTCATGTTCACCGCGAGTGTCAAGTTTTCGTCCCATAGGAGTTTAAGAGTACGAGGAATAAAGAGTGCACGGGTCGTGTCTGCGTCCATACTTATGCACTATAATATCCTCCGTGCAGATACTTGTCTCAATGAGATTGGCCGCCGTGGCCGAAATCGGTTAGTTGAACATTTTTTAAATCAGAAAATAAAACATAATTACCTCATACTGTTGATACTCTGACACGAGGTCGTTCATGTTGCTTTCAGCTTCAGTGAACTCCATTTCGTCCATGCCCTCGCCGGTGTACCAGTGGAGGAAAGCCTGAAAATAATATCTAGTAATAAATATTTTACATAAATTACATAGCAGCTGCTTAAAAGGCTTTCTTTCTGTTTCTTTAATGTTCTTGGACAGTGCCATCTATTGACAGTTTCAAATCTAAAATGGTGATAAAGTGGAATTAAAAAACCGGTCAAGTGAGAATCGGACTCGCACACGAAGGGTTCTGAACCATCGTGCAAGAATAACACTATGTATAGACTAATCGATTTTTCTTAACTGCACGGCGGCCATTTTGAAATTCGCCATCTTGGTTTTTTTGTTATTTGTAGGGTACCTTAAAAAGATTTTTTGTTATCTTTATTGATACATAATCGAGAATTTTTGGGAGTACCTACCTTTAGATAATAGTAGTTTCAGAGCTTGGATGAAATACAAATAATAAGTACAGCACAATTATTCCGAAATAAAGAAATTAAAATCAGCGAAGAAATAAAACAAATACGCCCTATTCGAGTATAATATTTTTATCTATGGCAGGTATGTTTTCGCCTACTTAGAATCTGATTTTAATAAATAACCTAAAGACTTTATACCTTATAAGTTGCTAGCAGAACCCGCGGCTTCGCTCGCTCTAAAACTACAAAAAATCTCTAAAAAGGTAGTTTCCTTTAAACTTTCATGCCCTATTTTATATTCCCCTTATAGGATGAATTTCGAAAAAACGACGAATTTCTAAAACACGTATTTGTTTAATTTTATTGAAGTGCATTAATACCAAGTTTCAAGTATTTCTGATCATAAATATTTTTTTCGATTGTATTATAACGTGTTTTCCTGTGGGAATTAGATAATCTCCCGCGGTAAAAAGTGTATGTCACTCTCCAGCTCTCCAACTATCTCGACACAAAAATTCATGCCAATCCGTCACTCCGTTTTGACGTGACAAACAAACAAATAAACAAACAAACAAACTAACAAACAAACAAATACACTTTCAGATTTATAATATCAGTATGGATAACCAACTACTCTCTAATATATATAATCGGGGATAAAAGATAGCCTTCGTCCACCGCAATGATAAAATATTCCTAATACATTCTTAGATTTACGAGAAAATTTGACAATTTAAATAAAACTCTTTTCGAATTACAGATTTATTTTGATTTTTGTTTCCCAATTCAAACGTTTCTCAGCCTCTATGGTCAGCGAAAAA
The DNA here is from genome assembly GCA_947093115.1 of Brenthis daphne. Taxonomy (NCBI): domain Eukaryota; kingdom Metazoa; phylum Arthropoda; class Insecta; order Lepidoptera; family Nymphalidae; genus Brenthis; species Brenthis daphne. The sequence continues at coordinate 2,338,112 of OX352473.1, forward strand.
CCAGGTTAAATCCGAGAGAAAAAAATCTGAAAAGATAATTTTATTTAGTGTTATGTACTTGTAATACACACCTTTCTCCTGAACATCAAGGTGAACTGTTCGGAGATTCGTTTGAATATCTCCTGTATCGCAGTGGAGTTGCCCACGAACGTCGCCGCCATCTTGAGCCCGCGCGGCGGCACATCACACACCGCCACCTTCACGTTATTCGGTATCCACTCAACGAAGTAGCTGGAAACGAAAAAAATTGATGAGCTCTTCCTCATCTATACATACATATAATAAAATCCTGAGTCTAGTCTGTACATAAAATATTTTTTGGCAAGTCTTATTAAAATAGTCATTATTATCGATACAGATGCCATATCTATAGTTTTTAGAATTTTTGTCTGTTTATCTGGGAACGCATCGCGAGAAAACCACTGGACAGATTTTGATGAAATTTGGTATGGATGATAGCTAGTTATCTGGGTCAACATATAAGATACTTTTTACCGTGGGGAAAATAAAATATCGCATCTCTGAGAAATCTATACTAAACGTTAAAACGCAACGTTATTATAAATGTAAGCGTACAATTCCGAGGGAGGTCATGCAATAAAAATTAAAAATAAACGGAAAAAGTAATAAAAATTGGTCAATGGTAAAAAGCATTTTTTTACCCTACTCTGGTTACAGCCGATAAGAAGGGTTATGTGTTTGACCTGTATGTTTGTATGTCCCACTCTATTGCCCCGAAGTATGTTTCCTGGTAAATAATTTTGATAAATTATACCTATGTAATAGCTAGATTCGTCTCGATGACAAGTATCATGTGGGTTATATTAATAAAAAAAAAGGATTTTATCCGTCAAGAAAAGAGCCGATATATATATATATATATATATATATATATATATATATATATATAAGTAGTTTACATAATATATATACATGTAAAGCAATAAACATTCCAAACTTTCAATACAAAACTCAAAATAAAACATGACGAAATCTGAAAAATATTTTTATATAAAATGTCGGCATCATTATTTATCTAGACAGTTCCATTTGACATTATAGGTCCATCGATGTGACAGCGCATGCGTGAACTTATCGATCCAATATTATAATTATAAAATATATCCATTGGGAATAAAACCTAGTCCCTACTGTTTGTGGGAAGGACGGCGTGTATTTTTATTAACATGCATTTTAAATGAAACTATATTTTCGGATTTTGTCGCAGTTTTTTTTATACTTTAGTTGAATCCTTTACAGCACTCATGGTCGCGGGAGACGCTAAGGTTTTAGACGTTTCAAAGGTTATATAGTTGTTAGACAGTATTTACGTAAAACTAAGAATGTAAAGAATACTTTTGTTAGCTTCCCTTGTTAGTCAAATCGAAGCCACTTTGAAAAATGATTACTATCAAGCTCAGTATTCTCGGGAGTAGCTTCTGTCAAGTCAGATAAGCGTTTTTTAGTTAATCTACTTATTCAGTTGAGTTGCCGAATTATATGCTTCTTCAACTAAAGTTGTAAAATACTTTCAACGAAAATTATTTTGAACCGACTTCCAAAAAGGAGGAGGTTCTAAATTCGTCGGAATCTGTATGTTCACCGATTACTCGAAGATGCCTGAATCGATTTGGTTTTTTTTTGTTTCCAAGGTCCCATTTAAATTTTATCGAAATTGGTCGAGCGGTTTTTTAAAAAATCAATATATTTTTTTTAAATAAATTGCTTAATCGAATATGTTATTAAAAAACTTTCTTCGTACAAATTACCAGCTTATTACGTCTACACTAAAAATGGAAAAACAAAAACTTAAAATAATAAAATAAAATTCGACTTCCAGGCACTGAAATGTAAAAAAATAACTAACCGGAGGTTTTCATTTAGAATAGATACCTAATCAGATATTTTCGAAGTCGGTGCCGGCCTACAATATTTTAAGATTATTATTTTTTTATGTTTTACCACGTGTTATCGCGGTAAAAGATTAACAATAATAATTGACATCAGTATACCAACACCCGGACTTGACCTAACTTTACAATTTCTGTTTTATAAATATGTTGGTACCTGCATTAACACACAGCACCATCTAGTTCCATGGTAAGCTACGAGGCCTGTGTTATGGATACCAGATAGTTGATACACTACACATATATAACTTTAAATACATACATATTATAAATATAACACCCATGACTGGAGTACAAGCATTCGTGTTCATCACACGAATGAATGCCCCCAGCGGGACTCGAACCCGCGACCGCAGGCACAGCAAGTAGAGTCGTTACAAACTGAGCCAAGCATGTAGTTATTTTTGCTATTAAGATTTCGTGACAAAAACCCAACTAATCTTAACCTGATCGGATCGCCACAGTTAGAAACTAGACCAACAAGCCAGATGCTGTAATTTTTTAATACTACATTGCTAACACTCAGACAGACTGTATGCTTTGTTGTCTCATCTTCGTGTAACAATAGAAAGACTCCACCAATATATAATTAAGAATTACGACGAATCTCCTGACTCTCGTCTCGGGACCCTCCACCCGCATCTCCCGACCTTGACTCTTGATCCTCACCTGCTGTTCTTGTCCTGCACGCTGAGCATCTGCTCGTCCACTTCCTTCATGGACATGCGTCCGCGGAAGATGGCGGCGACGGTGAGGTAGCGGCCGTGGCGCGGGTCGCACGCCGCCATCATGTTCACTGGACTGAACATCTAGAAGACGAAATAATCTTCAGCATATTGACTTCTCTAGGTTCCTAACAGTAGCATATGTATATACTCCAGGTCTGGTGTCTGTGTGTTATATCAAAATAACAGCTTTTTACTAAATGTATATGGCATTATATACGCTATATATAAGAAAAACAAAACTTTTAACATTTTTGTCTGTCTGTTTGTTCCGGCTAATCCCCGAAACGGTTGGACTGATTTTGACGGCACTTTCACTGATAGATAGCTGATGTTATAAGGAGCAACTTAGGCTACTTTTATTTTAGAAAAAGAATTAGGGTTCGGCTCAAAAAAATTAAAACATACCAAAGGGGCGCACCCGAGGGAAGCGAATGTAAATCGCTAGTGCTTCAGAAGCATATAGCGCAGATAAAATATTTTTGCTGTGTGCTTTTATCTGTTTTTATTTTATTTTGTGGCAGTGTTCCTCATAAGTAAAGTATTAATTTCTAGTTCTAAATTGTAACTAAAAACTCACTTGTTGCGTGAGCTCCGCCACCGTGAGGGCTCTATAGCCTTGACTGTTCCTCGCTGTAAGTGGTGCGAAACCTGCATAACATGTGAATAATTTTACCAATGTAGTTAATTAGAACTGTTCGAATATGAAATAGCTATATCAGATACGCTGAAAAGTATAGTAGTATTGTACGAGTATAATACTTAATCTTTATACAAATAGGCAAAGACAAAACAGGTCAGTACCATTTTCTTCTCTGTTCATCAATAAAAAAATTTATTACGGTCGAAATTTTACCACTGGGTGAACTCTAGTTAAATTAAAACTCTGGTTAAATTTAACTCTAGTTTAATTAAAATTAATTTTGTACAAAGTTGCTAGTTTTGCCAGTAAATATTTGTAGGACGGAATGTGGGAGACCCATCTGGAATTTCAATTATATTGTAATATATTAGCGACTCACCCCCGCTCCGCTAGGGTTCATCCCTACTTACGTTTTAACGTTTAGTATAGATTTCTCAGAGATGAGATATTTTCCCACAGATATGTTAAATCGGATTAAGGCAACTATCATCGTTCCAAATTGCATCAAAATCCCTCCAATGGTTTTTCCGTGATGCGGTTACAGATAGACAGACAAAAATTCTAAAAACTATACATTCGACCTCTTTATCGATAATAATGTATATTTCAATAAGATTTTCCAAAAAATATTTAATGTACAGATTCGACTCAGCTATAATTTTATTACATGTGTAGATATCTAATCTCACCGGGCATGAAGAAGTGCAACCTTGGGAAGGGCACCATGTTGACTGCGAGCTTCCTGAGGTCAGCGTTGAGCTGTCCCGGGAACCGCAGGCAAGTGGTTACTCCTGACATTGTAAGCTGTAAATAAATAAATACTGAACAATATATCGGATGAAACCTAAATGTCCCTAACGTTTAGGTTTCTTTTAAAGTTAATTGAAATGGTTTTTCTAACATTATCATCAGTGTTCATACAGTGTTTAGGTATTCTTCTTCGAAATTTTGGAAAGAGGAAAAATAAAAAAAACTATGATAATTCTTTAGCAAAGAAAATAGTTCATATTTTCTTTGCTAAAGAATCTGTTTTGATTATATGGCAACAGTTTTGTTTCAGTTTCAATGCCAGGTTCTTTTCTTTTTTTCACCTTTTCTAAACAGACCAAGTACAGATTGTGGTGCAAAAAATTAACAGAAAAAAAAACGTGTTTTTGTTTTTGCTTACATTATTATGTTAGGCAATATTTCTACTAATTGGAGATCGTTTTTTTTTCATAAATGTAATAATAATGTCCTCCTGACCGGTTCCGGCCACGGCAGCCAATCTCATTGAGACTAGCCAACTGCGCAGGAGATATTATAGTGCAGCGCGTGTACGCGCAGGCACAACGTGCACTCTCTATTCCTGTCAGGTCACACTCCGGTGGGACGACACGAGACTCGACCGGTGAGAATTTCGTCGTAGGACCGACGCGGCACGTGAGAGCCAAGGCACGGGGATGACACGCTGCCAACTTAGCAACTCCGGGCTGTTACTGAAACCTACTACACAGAAAGACTCAATAACTAAACTTGGCCCGACCCCGCACTCGAACCCTGGACCTCCAGGTTTGCAGCTGTACATGGTAGCCACTATACCACCGAGACAGTTCTTATCATATAGGGTATTAACCTGCAAAATAGTAAGCTCATTTAAAAGGTTGATCGATTTTGTTGGTAAGCAAATTGGCAAATCTTACCGACACCAAATGATTCAAGTCACCATACGTGGGTGAAGCTAGTCGCAGAGTCCGGAAACATATGTCGTAGAGTGCTTCGTTGTCTATGCAGAAGGTTTCGTCGGTGTTCTCGACGAGCTGGTGTACGGAGAGCGTAGCGTTGTAGGGCTCCACCACTGTGTCTGAGACCTGGGGAAGTGGCAGACAAAATTAATTCCATATTTCTTTCTCACTGACTGACTACAGTGACCTTAATTGAGTGATCCAAAAGTGCTTATAGAAGTCTAGTTCAATAAAAAAAATTCACTTTGCCCTACAAAAAAATAATTAAACAAATTCGTTATTATGAAGTAAACAAATTCGTTAGTTTTTAAACGGTTTTATTTAGTTAGCCATATTTGTTTGGGTCTAAAATATTTTAAATTTTACTCCTGTCCTGTTGACAGATCGATCTGATGATGATTTTTTTACACTTTATCCACTTTTGCGAAGGAACAAGCAAGGGATAATTTATTACCGGGTCAACATTTAGTATACAATATACATTTTACTACAGGAAAATATTGCATTTGCTCAGGAAAACACACAAAAATAAGTGGTTCTGTCGATTCGTCTTTAGAATTTTACATGTCTAATACTTTCTAAGCCTTGAGAGGTATATCAAAACAATATACTAGAAAAATGTAGGCCATAAAACTTAAAACACTCTACAGAAAAGTCAACAATATCAAGCATACATAATATATGTATGTCTATCTCCTAAGGTACACTCGCAATAACTATGTATTTATAACGTAACAAGTGATGAACCCGAGCGGAGTGAGGGTGAGACGCTAGTAAATTATAAATGGTTTTAAAAAAAATGACGCTTTTTATCAATTTATTCCACACTAACGAATCACCCTCGCTCACCTCGGGTTCATCCCTAGACCGTTTCAACGGTTAGTACAGATTTCTCAGAGATGAGATATTTTTCCCCAAACAAAAAGTATCCTATATTGACTCGGATAGCCAGCTATCATCATACCGAATTTCATCAAAATCTGTCCAGTAACTTTCTCGTGACTGACTGACTGACAAGAGAGAGTTTTCCCAGACAGACTGACAAAAGTTCTAAAAACTATAGATTCATCATTCAGCCGCTGTATCGATAATAATGTATATTTCAATAAGATTTTACAAAAAAAATTTAATGTACAGATTGGACAGGGTCATGGTCAGTTTAATTGCGACGCACCCGAGCGAAGCAAAGGTAAGTAGTTAGTTCCTTCATAATAAATTTATATACGCACTTCAAGAGTAATGAATACTCAGTACGCATCTCAAAAATTTAAAATTTCTACTTAGTATGAATTAGTTGCGATTGCATCAACCTCACTACATATCACGTTAAAGTAAACGTAACGCTTGCGCGATGCAGCTCACTACTACCGCCATCAAGTGAACAAGCATCGAACTTATATTTTTCTTGCTAAATTTTTCTCATTTTAACACGCTTTTATTAGTTATCAACGATAAAAAAAATAACTAAATAAATAACTATATTGGTACATTAACACACAGCACCATCTAGTTCCATGATAATATCTTAGAGACTTCACACCTGCCGAAATATACCAAGTAAAAATGTTTTTTCAATCCTAATATTAGGAAATTTTACGAAGAATCTAAATATGGCAAAAAATTAATGATTCATAAATTTTTAACTTTTAAGTATTGAAATTTCAATTTGAAAATTTCAAATTATTATATTATTTTTATAAAATAAAATTGTATATCTAAATTTAAAGATTACATTCTTTAAGCAATTTAAAAACAAAATATTAAAATTCACTTATTTTTATACTAGTTACGATTTTTTTTTAATTTACGTTCATCCCTTAAACTTAAACAAACTTAACTCGGTTAATTTTGACCGGAGGAAAAAGTCAGAAACCTTTTTGATGTAAAATTTTAAGCTCTTTGCACGTTATTATTACAACTTTTTTTGTCTAATTTTTACCGTTTGCGAGTAATTGCGAAAAAACACTTTTTTTTCATTAGTACATTATCGACATCATTATTATCTTTCTTTTCAATAAAACCGTTCTACTTACAAAAAAATATTATGTATTTTTTTCTTAAAAAGATATTGTTTTACTATATTATAATATTTTAATATATTACCTTAGGCGACGGGGTAACACTAAATGTATTGACGATGCGATCTGGATATTCTTCCCTGAGTTTGCTCAACAGCAGCGTTCCTAATCCAGACCCTGTTCCTCCTCCAAGGGAATGGGTTAACTGGAAACCTGCAATAGTATTTCAAAATGGAATTTATCGAATAGGAAAAAACTTATTTTTTTTTAATAAAAACCGACTTCCCGGCTAAAAAGTAAAAAATAACTAAACGGGGGTTGTCATTTAGAATAGATACCTAATCTGATATTTTCAAGTCGGTGTGCATTAATTTGTATTGGCTGGTTATTTTTACTTTTTAGTGCCTGGAAGTCGGTTTTTTTTAAGTTTTTATTTTTCCATTTTTAGTGTAGACGTAATGAGCAGGTAATTTATAAGAAGAAGGTTTTTAATAACATATTCGATTAAGTCTTTTATTTAAAAATATTTTATTATTGATTTCTTAAAAACCACTTGATCGATTTCGATAAAATTTAAATGGAACCACCTGGGAAGTATAGCCTTAGAAACAAAAAAAGAATTTTCCAGATCGGTTCAGGTGTCTTCGAGTAATCGGAGAACATCATAAAAAAATCAAAGATTCCGACGAATTGAAAACCTCCTCCTTTTTGAAGAAGTCGGTTGAAAAATTTATCTATGAAATAGGACAGTATACTGATGAAGAAGCGAAAGCAACGCTATATTAAACTTTCTATCTATCTTTGAATGTACTTTTCTAATTGAAATGTAATTATGATAATTTAAACCGACTTTCAATAAGGTGGAGGTTCTCAATTCGTCGGAATCTTTTTTTTTCTTTTAAGTAAAACTATTTGCTACACAAAATATATAAATTTTAATGACACGCATTAGCAGGAAAAATTTGGGAAAGTCTACAGTTAGCTGCACTCAGCGAGATTGACCGCCGTAACTGAAATCTTTCAGGAGGACATTATCTATACAGATAAATAAAATTGAAGTGTTTGTGTGTATTATGTTATGTCAAAATAACAGTTTTTTTACTAATTCCTTATGAAATTATATACGATACTTATAAGAAAAACACAGTTTTTAAAATATTGGTCTATTTTTCTGTCTGTCTGTTTGGTCCGGCTAATCTCTGAAACGGCTGGACTGATGTTGACGGGACTTTCACTGGCAGATAGCTGATGTCTTAAGGAGTAACATGAGCTACTTTTATTTTAGAAAAAAAAATAGGGTCTCGCTCAAAAAAAAAATAACGTACCAACCTAGGGACGCAACCGAGCAAAGCGAGGGTAAGTCGCCAACTTAAGAACTATAATTACGCTTACCCTGTAAACAGTCGCATGGCTCAGCCTCCTTCCTGACGACATCCATCACCGAGTCCACCAGCTCCGCACCCTCAGTGTAGTGGCCCTTAGCCCAGTTGTTGCCTGATATAAAAAGAATATTTTGAAATCTCCACATTAAATATTTATCCCGGCATAACCGGGGGAACTTTATTATTAAAAAAAAACATAAATGCAGTCCGCAAATCCACATTGGGCCACCGTGGACTATGGCTTCATCCCCTCGCAATCTTAGATGGTAAGCTCACCAGTATGTACTGTAATGTACAATAATAACAATAATAAATTACTTTATTAAATTTATTGGTAAAAACTGTATTGCAGGAGCCAGTGTCATCCCCATATAATTAATGACAGGTTTATACCAGCACAATATTAATAGAACGAATCGAACACGCTACAAGCGACATTTAAAAAAATATGTATGAACAGTCCTGTGACATGAGAGATGAGACTGACATATTACTCTTAAATGAAACTGAAAAATTTAATTAACTACCTATAATATAAACAATAAGTCGAATTTTCTTTAAAAATATTTACATTCTGTCGCTGACGACAGACTGAAGCTGACGCTTAGAGCTCCAAAGCAGTTGGGAAAAATGATTATTGCTATAATTTCAGTTGGTATACAATGACCCGGTGAAATTCAACGCTTCTTTCCATATTCTAGTCCAATTTAATCTACACAAATCAAATAATCTTCGTGTGCGAATCATTTCTAACAGGATCACCACTAGTCTTACGGTGAAGGAAAACATCGTGAGGAAACACGCATGTGTGTGAGAGCCTATCAAGTTGTCTGCAGACATGCTTAGTCCGTCCGCACTTAGCCTTTGTAGTGGACTAGAGCCTGATTCCCCTCGTACTGAAGGGAGGCCTGTGCCCAGTATACAAAAATATAGTGGGCCATCTCAGTACTCAAAATATACTAATGAGTATTTTTTTGGTACTTTTGGCAGTTTTCATGTTATATGGAATATACCGCGCTTACAAAAGATGCCATACAAAAATGATTAGGAGAGAAGTTAACCGAGAGATCATAAGGTCTACGTCTTCGCGAAGATCTGGCCGAAATAAGGCAGAGAAATCGAGTATTAGTGAGAAGTGAAGTGTTAAAGAAAGTGTTAGAATCAGTGTACTACTATAAATACTATAAAGCTAGTTATAATTATCAATACCCTCTTTTTACTTAATCGGTTTAAGACGCTAATATTAGTAGGACGTTACAAAGGGCTGCATACAAACCAAATAATATCCTCACCTGCACCACTTTGCCCAAACACATAATTGTCAGGTCTGAAGAGCTGCCCATACGAAGATGATCGAATGGCATCCATCGTGCCTGGCTCGAGGTCCACCAGCACAGCGCGGGGGACGTAACGGCTGCCTGCAATGAAACTAATTTGAATTAGTGTGATACTCTTCTTTCTATTTTCACAGACCTGTAGCCAAAAGGCTATAATGACATCCTTAATGAAATATTAAATTTATAAGATGGTTCACATGAGAGTATTTTTTTGTGACATGGAAAGATGGACAGGACGACATTATAAGGGTTCAGTTTTTACTTTACGCCTACGAAACCCTCAAATCATACACTCCCATTGAGTAACTTCTTTATATTGAATGAAATAAATCAAAGAGCAATAGCGGTACAGCAATTTAAAAATATTTAACTTCCTCAAATTGGCAGTGAAATTTTCATCAGAGATAATATAGGATATAGGGTCTACTGACGAATCTATGTGTAGAAAAGCTCGTCCGAAATTTCGCTCCGTTTATTACATAGAATTAGTGCAAGACTTACGTAGTTATTACATGTGAGCTTTAAAAAAACATGCTTTTGACCAAGTGTAAAGTACAACTTACGGAAGAATTAAATGAGTCCAAGCTCGAAAGCTTTACTAATAGGTTAATGAAGAGTTCCTGTACCTACATTCTGATCCGATCTCCAGATCAGCTCAATCGTGTCCAATTGTTGTGTTTTCATTTAGATTTTATCGAGAAAAACTCAAATCGATACAATTAAAAGTAGATTAAAGATTTGATTACATAGTTATAAGCAGTGCCGGATTCAACCTTAGCGCCGCCCCTGGGTACTGTAAGAAATGCCGCCCCATTATCGAAATCTAATATATTTAAACGAGCAATTCTTGTATATATATCTTCTTCTGCCTGAGATTATTAATCCCGGCTATTGCCAGGGTCTGCCTGTGTATATATATATAATCTCGGAAACGGCCCCAACGATTTTCATGAAATTTAGTATACAGGCTGTTTCGAGGGCGATAAATCGATCTAGATTAGTTTTATGTCTGGAAAAACGCGTGTTTTCGAGTTTTCATGCGGTTTTGTTTCGCATTATTCTACGCTAGGACGTAAGCATCGTGGTCAAGCAGCCAAGGTGCAAGTTTGACAACCACAGGTGTCTGGATTCGTATCCCGGTCGGGTATAGAGTTTTTTACTTTTGTTTTTTTTTTATTCAAATTTTTAATTTGTTTTTTTTATATTTTTTTGGCGTAAAACTCCGAGTGAAGCTCGGTCGCCCAGGTACTTTTGCATAAAATGGATAGTGTCTTGATAAAATTATTTTTTTTTATTATTAATTTCTGAAAAATGCAAGAAAATAATTTGTAAATGTTTTCAATTTTTTGAGAAATATGCGAGTTATTTTTGTAATTATTATATTTTGCCACCCCTGAAAATTTGCATTATATACCATAGTATAGCAGTTTACATGAGACCTAGAATATTTTAGCAATATAGTTTATCTTACATAGTCTCCAACCAGTAAAATGGCTGTGACATACGAACATATGACGAAATTAAAATGCTACAGAACCCACGTTGTGCGAGTCAAACTCGCCATTGTCCGAATTTCTCTGATGTTACGTGATATCTTCGCTAGTTTTATTCTTCATTTTATAATTATGAACCTCAAAAGTGGACCCAGATATAATTCTAGAATTTCAATCCGCATTTTAAATAATTTTTTTAACACTCTTTATAAATTAGATAAAACATGATTACTTATTTAGCTCTTATATGTTACTGTTAGCTTATTTCAGCACTTTCTTTAAACTGTTAAAGCGTGAAGGTACGAGTATAACGTTTACTTTCACGCTTAATATTACATGTAGGTATATAAAAGTTATGTTTTACACTAACGATTATAAATAACTCAACTGCCTGTGGTGTAGTGGCATGTATGGCTGCACACTCCGAGGTCCTGGGTTCGAGTCCCGGGTCGGGCCAAGTTTAGTTATTGAGTCTTTCTGTATAGTAAGTCTCAGTAACAGCCCGGAGTTGGGAAGTTGGCGGTGTCTCATCCACGTGCCTCGGAGAGCACGTAAAGCCGTTGGTCCTGCGCCTTAACTCTCACTGGTCGTGTCGAGCAGTCGTCCCACCGGAGTATGAGAGTGACAGGAATAGAGAGTGCACTTGTGTCTGCGCGTACACTTGTGCACTATAATATCTCCTGCGCAGTTGGCTAGTCTCAATGAGATTGGCCGCCGTAGCCGGAATCGGCTAGGAGAACATCGTCATATAAATAACTATTTTTTGTTAAATTAGTAACTGTTAGTACGCCAAAAGTTGCATATTTAATTACTTAAACGAAAACAAGCACGAAAAAATACAAAGACGAAGGAACTGATTGTTTTATTTCAATTTTTGTTTCCAACGTTCCGAATCTTAATATTGTCACGGGAATAAGATTTTCGACGTCTCAAAAGTCATAGTTATTTGAGACGATAAATAAGGACGAAGAGTTCTCGAGTGAGACGACTTTGTCATAGGAACTGGAACCCACTAGATGCGGACGACATAAGACCGGATGTTACGGAAATTTTTGGGACAGGCCTATGAACAGCAGTGGACTTATTTCGGCTGCGATGAATAGCAATGCAAACTAAATTATTTAAAAACTAATGGCTTACCCTTGCTTCGCTCGGGTGCGTCCCTAGTTACGTACATATAGCGTTGCTACAGTTTAATAGATCTTTTTAAGAGGAATCTTTCCGTAATACATACATTTTATTCATACAAATCGGCACGATTTTTGCCGACAACTTCAATAATCATCATTATATTACAACCAATTTACACAAATCTTAATGAATTATATATCTAAGCCTTCCTCATGAATCACTCCGTCCATTGGTGAAAACTGTATGAAAATCCGTTTGATTAGTATTTGAGTTTATCGCGTTCAGACAGACAGACGCGGCGGCGACTATATTTTATAATATGTAGCGATGTCAAATGTTCGCGTAAATCTAAGAAAGTATTAAAAGACGAAGAAGTAAGATTACTTCATACCGTCAGCAGCTTCATTGTAGTAGACCTGGATCCTCTCGAGCTGCAGGTCACTGTCGCCGATGTAGCGCCCGGTGGGGTCGATGCCGTGCTCATCTGATATTATCTCCCAAAACTGAAAAAAGAGCCCAGTTTTAGTTTAACTACAACATAAAATAAAAATAATGTTCTCCCAGCAGATTCCGGTCTCTGACAATCTCTTTGAGACTAGCCAAATTCGCGTGATGTAATGTTATGCCATGTGACATTCATCTATCTAATTATAATAAAATCCTTACCGACTCGAATCTGTACATTAAATATTTTTTAGAAAATCTTATTGAAATAGTCATTATTATCGATAGAGACGCCGAATCTATAGTTTTAGAATTTTTGTGTCAGTCTGTCCGTCTGGGAACGCATCACGAGAAAACCACTGGACAAATTATAATGAAATTTGATATTATGATAGCTGGATATCCGGGTCAATATATAGGATACTTTTTACTGCGGGAAAATATCTCAGATCTGAGAAATCTTTACTAAACCTTAAAACGTAACTAGGGATGAAACCGAGAGGAGCGAGGGTGAGTCGCTAGTATATAATTTAAATTATCTATGTTAGTACTAAAAATATTTAATGTACAGATTGGACTCAGAATTTAATTATACGTATAGATATATAAAACCTTTATGGCCAAGTCCTCAAAAAAATTTCAGTTGTATGTAAAATGACACAGGCTTTTCTTTATCTGTAGAACAAGAAAGATTGGGATTTGGGGGTAGGATAGTTGTTGTAGATTTTAAGTAGGCTTGTCACTTTTTTCATTCCAACACTCTTAAAGTCATTAAATAAATAATGGGACAAAAAAAATTGAGAAATATATTTTTGGCCAACTAAAGCAATATTTATGTTCACTGCGCGAATACTTTATTATATTTTCTTCAAATCACTGCTTGTAATAACTCGAGGTTTACTCGACTTTTTAAATAAAACTGTCTTTTTGGACATTTTTGCTCTTTATTTTGATTTTTGATTATCGAAGTTTTGACTTTGACGATCAGTTTTAGACGTCAAAAACTTTAATCTCTCCCGTTGACCATATTTTGACGGAACTAAAATCAAAATGAAACTGCGACAAGTCCAAAAAATTAGCTCCACCTCAAACTTTAGTTGATACCGAATCTCTGCCTAAAGAGTTTATGACGTAAAATATATTGATAAAATTGAACCGGCGACCTCCGCTATAGTAGGCACTCAGTCACTGTCTGACCCTATATCTTACGTTGCTTGAATGTAGGTTCAGCCTTTTTAACATCCCACTGCAAAGCCATGGACCTCCCTTTGATACGAGGGGCATCAACCGTTGTCCAACAATCTAGCCAAGTACTTGGCGCACTTCACATATCTTTTGATTTGAAAGCCTACTAGGTTTTGTCAAACATACAGATTTCTTCACGATGTTTCCCTTCACCGTAAGACAAGTGGTAATCATGTTGAAAGAATAAAAAATGACTCGCACATGAAAATCAGAGGAACGAGACCCGGATTCTGAACCCGCTTCACTTTATTTCCAAACAAGCGCGTTACCACTGGGCTACTATTGTCTTAAATGTATCTCGCTAAAAATATTGTTTACAGTGATTTATTTATTTTTGTATCCGTAAAAATAATACGTAACAATCAAAACAATTTAATAGAATAAAAAATTTAAACAGTAGCAATGCTTAGCATAAATCCTGACTTTTGTTAGTAATCATTAATTATAATTAATAAATTATACATCTTGTTTTTTTTTCTTTATACAATTTCTTATATTAAACCTATTACTTAATATCAAAAAACATACATCCAATACCTTGAATTAAGTGTAATTTACCAAAATAGGTATTCGTTGGAATAATAATATAATGTTTAGAAATACAATTATGTCTCCAAAATAAAAGTAATGCATATTTTAAATGAAATTTATGTATTACATCTTCAAGAACCAATGGACCGTGATCTCATCAAGACATTTAGAGCAGAACATTATAAATAGATTTGCCATTTCTATTTGCGTATGGACGAAAAATATTATATTTTTTATTGCATACCTTCGATCCTATTTGATTTCCACACTGTCCCGCCTGCAGATGCACAATTTCACGCATTTTCACTATAAAACTGTGAAAGTTATTTCAAAAACAGGGATATCTTGCGACTATTTAAAGCGTGTACACACGTGAGTTTGTATTGAAGGATTGTAATTCATTGTTGTGTTTGTTATTGTTATATGTATTTCATATGAATGTAATGTTATTATTAATAAAAAAATTAACACGATTTCAATGTTTTTTTAATTTATCCTATATAATGTTATATTCAAAAATATATAAATTTGGTGAAGAATCGCCTAAAATTTCAGTATATTTGTTACATGCGCACTTAAAAGTTAGAATTAATTATTTTTGTTAGTTTGTTTATTAAAAATGGGTAGGTAGATATTTTCAAACACGAAAACAAAAGATGTTATACTTTTTTGTATAAATTAAAACCGAAAGCATTTTTTATAAGCTGTGGTAACATGAAGGTCATAAAAATGTTATATTTTGTATCTGTGTCATTTCGTAATGTCAATTGTCAAACAATTTTTCGTGGGCTAAATTGCCGTGAATTTTATTAAATATTATAGTTATTTTAATTTTAAAGTTTCAACAAATAATAGATTTAACTTTAACATTTTTATTTTAATAATATTTTAATCGTATTTGTAAGTTTTCGCGTACGCCATGTTGATGTTATATCGCTCGAGGCGTAATGCCATATTATCTATAAAAGAATAATTTCTATTGTTGAATGCGTATTTTATGAAGTTATGACGTGTTCCAGTGCATTGTAAGTTTGCTGCATATCGCCGACGCTTTAAAAGTAAGCTAAAAATGATTTATTATAATCGTTAAAAAGTTTTATTGAAAATATATTTTACATCCATTTTTGTCGATTAGTCTCCACATACATGCCCATAAACTACATACCATATTTATAACGATTCATTCAATTGATTATAAATTATTTTAATGTTAGTAATGTAAAATTACTAATTTAGTAATTTTAAACGTAAATTCGTTTGTGTGAAGTAAATCTAAACTACTGAGTGCGAAAAAACTTCTCATATGGTCACTCTAAAAATGTATTGTTTTGATTTTACTTTGTTTATCATCGCATTTTTTAAATATATTGATGCTTTTCACCAAAAAAATAAGTATTTTCAAAGATATTTGTTTATAAGCCCATATTTAATATGAAAATACATATTAAAATCATAGAATTGATTATATTTATTAGAAAATTATTTTGTTAGCTGTATGTAAACTAAAAACTATGTTTTGTAATGCCATAATAGTTACTCAATAGTCTTAATGTTTTCATTAATAACATTGATTTATTAGGAAATAACTGTATTATAAATTAAGGACCACATCACGCTTTATGTTTTATAGAATAGCCAGAATTTGCTAATCTTAAAAACTGCTGTAAAATTATCATAAGGTTTTCACATATATAAAGATTCTCTTAGAGTGTCATTAAGATATCTTGAAGATTCCTAAAGTCTACCTTTTTAATTTATTAGTATATTGTGAAAATAAGCTGCTGATCACTACATATTATAAAATAAAACTCCCTAACTGTGTCTATCTGTCTGAACCCGATAAACTCAAAAACTACTGAACGGATTTTCGTAAAGTTTTCACCAATGTACAGAGTGAGTCATGAGGAAGTTTTATGTGCATAATTCATTAAGGTTTTACCTAAATTGGCTGAAATATAACAATGACTGTTGAAGATGTTAGAAAAACTCATGCCGACAGCTTTGTTGGCATGCTTCGCATAAACTAATAGTTATATGAAAGCAATGTATTACAGAATAATTCCTCTTAAAATAATCTATTAAACTGTTGCAACTCTATGTAACTAGGGATGCACACGAGCAAAGCAAGGATAAATCACTATATGATAATAATTTTGTACTAAGTTATAAAAAAGACATCTTTTCTAAGAACATCTGTAATATTCTAAATGCGAAAGGCATTAGAATATTATAAAGCTGAAAAGTTTGCTTTTTGTTCTTTTGTATTCACAGATTTCTAAAACCATCAGTCTAATTAAAAATATATTTTTTGCATTTTATAGCCTACTAGCTACTTCGCTCAAATAGTCTCTAGGATATGTGGATTTTTTTGTTTCATAATTTCATGGGTTTTAATTTTTTCATGCCTTAATTCTTTTTCTAAAATAAAAGTAGCCTAACTTACTCTTTATAACATCAGCTATCTGCCAGTGAAAGTCCTGTCAAAATCGGTCCAGCCGTTTCAGAGATTAAAACAGACAGGCAAAAATTTTAGAAATTGTTTTTCTTATAAGTACTGTATATTTTTTATTTATTTTATATTGATTAAATATAAATCTGTTATTTTGACATTGTAAACACTGTTTGTAAACAGACACTTCAATTTTATTTATCTGATATAGATATTGTATTCAGACAGCGCCACCTTTTGGCAAGTTTTATAACTAACTTTAGCCTATACGTTAATCCAGATCTTAGTCTATTTGTGTACTGTGTGTACTAAATTTCATTAAATTTCGTTCAGCAGTTTCGGTGTGAAGGAGCAACAAACATACATACACATTCTATTGTATTTATAAAAAGACTTATGCATATGTTAGCATAATCTCATGTTTAAGTTATTTTGTAAGCGCTAAGTTTCCTTATATAATATATTAGTAGGTACTAGGGACAAACTCGAGCGGAGCGATGTTTCGTTCGTCCCTAGTTACGTAAAACCTTTAGTATAGATTTCTCAGAGATTAGATATTTTCCGCAATAAAAAGTATCCTATATATTGACCCGGATAACCAGCTATCATCATACCAAATTTCATCAAAATCTATCCAGTGGTTTTTCCATCATGCGTTTCCAGACAGACAGACTAACAAAAATTCTAAAAACTATAGATTCGGCCTCTGTATCGATAATAATGATTATTTCAATAAGATTTTCCGAAAAATATTTATTATACAGATTCGACTCAGTTAGAATTTTATTATATTATGTACTAGCGACTCACCCTCGCTCCGCTCGGGTTCGTCCCTAGGGTGGACCACCCTTATCACTTAGGCGTATGAAAAATAATTTATGTCCTATTCTCAGACCTACTGAATATACACACAAAATTTTCATAAGAATTGGTCCAGCCGTTCGGAGGAGTTTTGTTACAAACACTGTGGCACGAGAATTTTATATATTAAAGATTAGATACAGATTTAGACTTCCTATGGGGTATTCTCTTGAGGACAGCCCTCTCGTTACGCATCTTGTACATACATAGATATCGATCGTCTTTACGTATGCATGTTGTTTTACAACAGGGAAGATGTTTTATATATGTACGTATTAATTAAATAATGAAGAATAAAGTGAAAGGGTGTTTGTTCATGAACAAGTTTTTGCCCACGGCTTCGTTCGCATAGTTTATTTATATATAATTGATTAGGAGCGGCTAAAAGTCGAGATGTTAGATAGAATACTTTAGTCAATAAATAGCCTGTATTTTTTTTAAATCTATAAAATTGTTTCGTAGAGTTTTATGTTCAAACAACAAACAAGGAACAACAACAAACATATGTTTGCAGTTTATGATGTAATTAGAATGGATTTCATTTGTTTGTTTGAACGCGCAAACCTCAAAAACTACTAATCCGTTTTGAAAAATTCTCTTTGCATTAGATAGCCCGTTTATGGAGGAAGGCATATATCATCCCGGCTATATATCATATAGCCGGGATGATATATCATCCCGGAAAAATGTACGGTTCCCGTGGGATAGATTTGTTTTTGTCTGGGGACGAACCCGAAGCGGATAGAGGGTGAGTCACTAGTAAAATATAATATAGAAGTAGGTAATACTTTTTAGATCCAGTTGTAAGGAAAACTCTGATCGAATTCGTGCGAGTCTCTCCCGTGACAATTTTTGCTGTAAAGCATACGAAACGTTGCGTCGGGAACAAAAATATAAAATACTAGAGACTCACCCTCTCCTCGCTCGGGTTTGTCCCTACTTACTTTTTAACGATTGGTATCGATTTTTCAGAGATGAGATATTTTCCCGCGGCAAAACGTATCCTATATGTTGACCCGGATAACTAGCTATTATCATACCAAATTTCATCGAAATCCCTCCAGTGGTTTTTCCGTGATGCGGTAACAGACAGACAGACAAAAATTCTAAAAACTATAGATTCGGCCTCTGTACCGATAATAATGTTTATTTCAATAAGATTTTCCAAAAAATATTTAATGTACAAATTCGGCTTAGTTACAATTTTATTATATGTATCGATAGAGAAAGACAAAACAGTTCAGTACATTTTCCTTCTCTGTTTGTCAAACGATTTTCTTTTTTTGTGGACGAGCTTTAGTATTATAAATAAAAAAAAATATTACAGTCGAATTTTGACCGCTAGTTTTAAAAATACTTCCATTTCTTGAAACATCTCGGAGCACACCCTAACCCTTACTGCGAACTCTGGTGACCCCAAAGTTAAAAAAAAGAAGTTTATTAATAAGTATTTTTTTTCTAATATATTTTCCTTGTCTTTGTATCTTGTTACTAGCGACTCACTTTCGCTTCGCTCGAACGCGTCCTTACATTATAGTGATGACCTTTGGTGTAAAGTGCTTTTAGAGCCTTTATAAATACTTATTAAAGCTTCTCAAACTTTAACTTTGCTGTAATTTAGTTCAGAAATTAATATTGTGTAATCACTAGTGACTTACCCTAAGTTCCTATCAGTAGCCTATGTATTACTCCAGCTCATAGTCTATCTGTGTACTGAATTTCATACAAATCGGTCCAGCCGTTTCAGCATGAAAGAGTAACAAACATACATGTAACAAACACACGTACAAACTTTTGCATTTTTAAGTCCGATAGTTTGTACTTAATTTCATTTTCATATTTTTTAATTCAAGCGGAGTGTAAATGATTTCTTCATTGATTTACATATTTTTTTTTCTAATCTATGATCAGGTACAATTAAACTGCTTTTAATATTTAATATTAATTAGTTTATTAATGATTCAAATCATCATTGGCACTATATTTTTTTTTTCACGTTTAACATTTTGAGGGTAAAAAGCCTCGCACTGACATTTATAAATTTATAGATACTTAGTTATTACTATATTACTTACGTATTTTGCGGTTCTCCAATGATAGAGGTCGTATCTGGCAATTACCAACTAAATTCAACGATGACACGCGAATTTATGAAATTAATATAGCTGTGACAGGTTTTTTTATTTACTACTAGCGGCTTACCCTCGCTTCGCTCGGGTTCGCCTCTAGGAAAACAAAAACAAATCTATCCTACGGGAACCTTACATTTTTCCGGGATGAAAAGTATGTTTCATTCCGGACTTATAATCTATCTCTGTGCCAAATTTCACCCAGATCCGTTCAGCCGTTCTGGAATGAAAGAGTAACAAACATCCATACTCATAAACTTTCACATTTATAATATTTATTATATTATACAGATTGGTTTTTTGTGTTATCTACCCTGTCCTCCCTCATTTAAAAAAAATAGGTTTGTTTCTATTTGTAGGTCTTTATCATTATAAAATCTACATAATGTTCATTTAACTTTACCGTACGTAATAAGACCACGAGCTTATCATGTCTCTTTAAAATAAATAAAAATAATAGTTAATATTACCAATATTAAACCTTTTTAATCTTGATTTAATTTTTTCCAGATAAACATGGAGGAGGGGATGTATCAGCAGCCGAAAATGGAGGATTATCCGCCAAAATTGGAAGATTATACTCCTAAAATGGAGGAATATCCACCGAAGATCGAGGGCCACTTCCTCGAACCGAATCCAGATGAGCAATATCCACAAGGAAGCTTGCCAGAGAACTATTCTTTGCCCAAAGTAGAAGAAGTTGGGTTTGAACCCCAGCCCATTCCCGAACAAATGATCCCCCGACCTGGTCCCCAACCGAACAGACCGCCAACCAAATTCATATCTGTGACCAGTGAAGCCCTGACCGAAGAGCAACGAGCAATGTACGAATCAGTCCTATCTACCTGGAAACCTATAATGTTCCCAAAGAGAACTAAACGGTACATTTGTCAGAAATGCAACAAGGAGTTCAAGAATTACCAAAACCTCTACCTTCACACAACTAGAGTGCATTCCTCTGAAGAGTCCGCAGTGATCTGTGACATCTGCGATAAAACATTCAAAAACAAACACTATCTGTACATGCATAGGATGAACAAGCATTATTCGGAATCTGAGAAATGCTATTGTCAATTCTGCCTACAAGAGTTCCGTACGCGACGGGCTTTGCACATGCACGTGAAGCGCATTCACCCCAACACGCTGCCCGAAATTAAATGCCCTGAATGTGGCAAAGAGTTCGCAGTCCCATACAAACTGAGATACCATATCGAAAACTGTCACAGACCAGACAAAGACAAGTACAAGTGTCCAATCTGCCAAAAATTGTACAAAAGTCATTTAAATCTAAACAGACACTTGCATTTCCAGCACTCTCAAGTTGAGAGACACCCCTGTGTTTTCTGTCCCATGACGTTTAAATCCCGACATCACATGAAACGCCATATTCTAAACATCCACCCGCCGTTGGAATCCAAAGTGACTTGCCCCGAATGTCTCAAGGAGTTCAAAAACGACCAATACTTGAAAGAGCACATGCAAGTGCACACTGCCTTCGAGAAAAAGGTCAAGTGTGAACTGTGCGACAAGTTCTTCCATTCGGCCGTACGTTTGAAGAAGCATAAAAAGATCGTGCATCCCAACAAGCCGAAGATTCGTTGCGAGAAGTGCGACAAGGAGTTTGCCCACGCCCACTATTTGCGACGTCACAACAACTCAGTGCACGTCGAAGTGGACGAAAGCCAGTACCAGCACGAATGTGACCAATGCGGCAAGAAATTTAAAATCAAGCGATATCTGAACAACCATCTGCAACGACATGAGCAACAACATTTGAAGCGTATATCCCAAATGGTGAAAACTGTCATGGACGACGGCGAAGCTCCGGAGAAGGCGACGAAGAAGCGGGGAAGGCCCCGAAAAGCTAGGAAGGAGATCGAATTCATCAAATGCGAACCGGTTTCCAGTTCGGAGTCAGGAGAATCTGAGTCGGCCGAGTCCGAATCAGATTCTGATTAGCTTACCACTTTACTTAACTAACATTAATCCTTTAAAAAGCATTTTAAGATTATTTTTAAGTGAACCACGCAGTAAGAGGAAGTACCGTTTGAACCTCATAAGAGGTGCTATAATAGCAATAAATCAACAAAATAGACGGTCATTAGTTTTTATATCCTAGGCAAAGCTAGCTTCAAGAAAATCTTAGTCGTACTTCAAAAAAAAAATTATACTTCTTAACCCTTTTCGTAGTGAAAACGAAGTTCTAGTTAAGTAGATAAATATATGTGCGAAGTTTGAAATTCTATCTTTGAAATGAACCCTATCGAAATGGGTACCTCTAGATATATCATAAACGTTAAGCTTAAACATTTTTTGGCTCTCGAGAAGTTAGATTAAAGTATTTCAAGCGAATTTCGATTCGATTTGCACACGTTTATAGATAAAAAATAATATTTCTTATTAAAAAAACCGCTATTTTGTGCAAATTGCAATGGATCAGTATAAACGTTTATAGTCCAATGAAGGGTGATAGATAGTTGAAGGCTGGTAATATTCCGAAGTAAATAATTACATAAAAATGGGTTCAAATCACTGATGTAGCCTCTGGATTTTATTGGGGATGTTTGTCCCAAAAATGTGGGGTACAAAGATGATCCCTAAGGTTTTAAGCCTGGTTTCATCTATTGGTTAGGGTTTTTGATGATATTATGGGGTCTAAACGACCCCATGAGGCTACATCGATGATTATAATAAATGGTTTAATAATTTCTAATATATTTTTTCTTGCGGCATAAAAAACAAAATTCATGCAATATCTAGTTGAAAGATATTGTAATTGGCAGGCAACATTATCCTTCCCTTCGCCAAGATACATTCCTCTCTCCATATGCTTCCATGCATATCCAAATAACTCTTTCACACATGATTTCATTCTTTTGTATGGTGTTTTGAAAGAAAATTTCCATTAGTGGTGGGAAACTGGTGATGATACTCCCTCGTGATGAGGAGAACACGTATAGAAGTTGGAGTACTGGAATATGAAAGGTAAAGATGCAGTTCGTATGTGTGTTGTAACTGTCTCGTTGGTCTAGTGGCTAACATATGGCTGCAGATCGTGAGGTCCTGGGTTCGAGGGCCGGGTCAGTCACAACAGTTATAGATTTTTGTGTCATGAGATACTCAGAAGTAGCCTGAAGTTGGGAACGTGGTGGTGTTCGTGTTCCATGCATAGACAGAATACATTCAGGCGTTGGATTTTGAACATGAATGTCGAGTTATGGCATATGAGAGTTAAAAGAACAGAAAGTGTACTTTGTGTGTGCTCTCTCCATTACTCACTGCACTACAATATCTCCTGCAGTTGGCTAGCAGTTCCAGCATGCCAACGGCAGTTTATCTCAGTGAGATTGGCTGCCGTTGCCTAAATCGGTTGGACTATTTTAATCTCCTGCTAAAATGGTCGGTTCAAGTGAAGTCTGGACTCATCAGAATTTGATACTGGAAGATGGAAAGTAACACCTCTAAAGAAACCAATCGATTTTGAACTCTTTGATTAGCCTTCGTTGGTCCACAATAAGTGTTATATTTATGTAATTTGAAATAATATACTGTTCTTTTTCTTTTTTTGTGAGGATGTTTTTGGTGTTTATGAGGATGGTGTAATAAAACGAAGATTTGTGTTTGCAAGATAACGATTGGACCAATGAGCCTTTTGTGGACCATCTCGAATTAAGTCGGCTCCCTTTGCATGGTCCTTGTGAGAATAGAAGAAAGAAATAAATGTATTCAGCCCTTATTATCCCCCTGCTGGGAGTAAGCCTTCCTTAATACGAAGAGGATCAGGTCATAGTCCACCACGATGGCCAAGTGCGGGCGGACTGAGCATGTCTGCAGGCAACTTGTTAGGTTCTCTCAGACATGCAGGTTTTCCTTCACCGTATTATTGAAGAAATAAGTGATAAGAATATCAAGGGTTTTTTTAATTTGTTTTTTATGCCAAAAGAAGATTTTAATGTAACGAGGTATTTTGATTTATGGCGTAAAAATAGGTGAATATTATTATTAAGTAGGAATTACCTCAGATATTGTTTTAATTTAATGTAATCAATTTTTTTACTATCTGTATTTTATTCAATATGGACCAAAAGCATTTTCTTTGGACCTAAGAAAATTTTAATGTTTTTAATTAAAAATAAAATAAAAATGCAAAAATAGCCTTTTATCATTAAATTATGTTTCTTTTTTTTTAATAGACTGTGTGTAAATATTTTATTTTATAGATTAAAAAATAAAAATAAATTTGATGTTTTTTTTACTTTTTTTGAAATTTACTTAAATTATGGGGATTTGAATTTGAAATATAATTTTAATTTTTTTTTATTACAATTAATTCTCAAATATCTGAGGTACTTTCGTTATTTTTAAATGTAAATAGAGTTAGAAGGTTTATTTGTAAAGTATCATTTATTTCAATAAGATAGTTTAAAATATACTATAAATTTTCCTATTATGCACTAATTATTTACTTTGTTATTCTGAATAAATGGTTTTAACATTTGCCATGTTTTTTTACAGTTTTTGTAGGGTGTTGGTGAGTTTTTGGCTGAGAGGTGATCTTTTAAATAAGTTTATCTTTTCCGATTTTTTCGCGGATTTATTTTGATGTTTGATTTCCGATGTTTCGAATGCTTTACAAAAATCATGGTCACGGGAAAGACTAAGGTTTAAGACGTCTCAAAGGTCGTTTTATAGTTGTTACAGACAGCGCCTACCCACAAAATTACAAAATGATTACAAAAACACCAAAGTATGTACCTTACAATGTTTGTTGATTTGGTTTTAAACATTAAATGGCCATGATTGCTGTAAAGCATTCGAAACTTCAGGGACCAAAAATAAAAATAAATCGGCGAAAACTTGCGAAAAGATAGTTAAAATCCTACTAATATTGTAAATGTTTGTGAGGATGTATGAATGTATAGATGTATGGATGTTTGTTATTCTTTCACGCAAAAACTACTAAATGGATTTTAATGAAACTACAATAAAGCTTACTAGCATTGTCCGCGGCTCCGCCCGCGTTCAGATGACCAAAAACCAAATTTTTAGGTTTTACATATTAGTATACTCTTACATAGCAGTTTTTCTAATTTCTCTCAGAAAAGAGACATTTTCCCGCGGTAAAAACACAGACAAAAATTCTAAAAACTATAGATTCGGGCTCTGTATCGATAATAATGTTTATTTTAATACGATTTTCCAAAAAATATTAAATGTACTGATTCGGCTTAGTTACAATTTTATTATATACTAGCGGCTCACCCTCGCTTCGCTCGGGTTCACCTCTAGAAAAGTACAAACAGATCTATCCCACGGGAACCGTTCATTTTTCCGGGATAAAAATAAGTAACCTGTTGTTCGACCGGCAATATAAGGTATCAGCATGCCTATATCACTCAATTAGGTGCATAAGTTGTTGTGTACTGAGCTGTATAAGTTACTATAGTTTTTTAACTATCCCAGGGGAACTCTTTAATTTTCCGGAACGAAAAGTACCAAATTTCATTTAAATAGGTTCAATAGTATAGGTGATTAGCCCATACAAACAGACAGAGAAAGAAAAAAATCAAAAAACATCTGGATTTGTTCTATTTCTCTCCTTACGGGATGTAAGAAGAGAACTGACTCGTTTTTCAGTATTTTTTTCTACCATCTATGTACAGACATTCAACCTCTACAGTTTTATTATTCATATATGTATATTCAGATAGAATAAATAACGTATAATAAAACAGTAATATATAACAATGAAAATAGTTAAAGCGAGTGTACCTTAGGAGATAAACATATACTATGTAGAACTTTTCTATAGATTTTTTAAGACTTACAATTTTCTTGTACAATGTTTGATGAGCCAACGTTAGCCATATAAATTTCTAAGGACAATTTGATAGAACCAGTTATTGTATTTTCCGGTGGGAATGAATAATTTGCCTGTCGTAAAAAGTATTCTAAATGTTGACCCGAGCACTAAGTTTTATCACTATACAAAATGAAGTTAAAATCGGTTGAGTACTTTTTGCGTGAAACGCGCACATCGATTTGACTAAGTTTTATTATAGGTATAGATAAGAATAAATATTGCGAGTGTAACTTAGGAGATAGACATATACTATTCAGAATTTTTCTGTAGGACTTTTCAAGACCTACAATTTTTAGTATATTGTTTTGATGTATGTAAGTCTTAAGGTTTAGCCAGCGGAAGGTTTCTAGGG
This sequence comes from Brenthis daphne, assembly GCA_947093115.1. NCBI lineage: Eukaryota > Metazoa > Arthropoda > Insecta > Lepidoptera > Nymphalidae > Brenthis > Brenthis daphne. Next base: position 2,364,349 of record OX352473.1, read on the forward strand.
AGGACTCGATAAAACCAGTTATTGTATTTTCCCGTGGGAAAGAAAGATTTTCTTTAAGTAAAAGGTATCTAGGCAATGGTATCCCAGTGGTAACGCGCTCGCTTGAGAAACCGAGTGAAGCAAGTTCAAATCCCGGGTCTCGCACCTCTGATATTTTCATGTGCGAATCATTTCTAACACAATTACCACTTGTCTTAATGGTGAAGGAAAACCTGCATGTCTGACAGAACCTAGCAAGTTTTCGAAAGACATGTGAAGTCCACCAAACTGCACTTGGCCAGCGTGGTGGACTATGGCCTGATCCACCTCGTACTGAAGGAAGGCCCGTGCCCAGCAGTGGTACGTTAAAAAGGGCTGAATACAACATACATACATACATACATACAAAAGGTACCCTAAATGTTGACTCGATTAATAAGTTATCATACAGGCAAACAGTCAAACAGACATTTTTTTTAATAACTATTGTTTTGGGGTTTATGTTGTGTACATAATATGTTACAAATAAACAAAAACATCTATCCCACGGGAAATGTACATTTTTCCGGGATAAAAAGTAACCTATTTGTTATTCTGATGTATGATCTATATTATTGTAAAGTTTCGTCAAAATCCAATCAGTAGTTTTTATGTACTAAGCTGTATAAGTTACTATAGTCTTTTGACGATCCCACAGAAAGTCTTTAATTTTCCGGGATGAAAAGTAGCTGATTTCTTTTTGTCATGTATGAACTATATTATTGTAAAGTTTCATTAAAATCCAATCAGTAGTTTTTGTGTACTAAGCTGTATAAGTTGTTATAGTTTTTTAACTATCCCACGGGAACTCTTTAATTTTCCGGGATGAAAAGTATCTAATATGTTGCCCGGGGATATAAAGTATCACCATGCAAAATTTTATTTAAATAGGTCCAATAGATCCGGAGATTAGCCGGTACAAAGAGAAAAACAGACAAATAGCTCGCTCGGGTTCGTCCATACATACGAATATGTTGGATTATCTCTTTAACCATTTGTCCAAATTATATGCAGTAAAAGGGAAAAGTCTTTTGTTTTAAACATTTTAGACGATTAATTTGCTTATTTTGATAAGAATTCATAATTGTTGATAATATGACCAATAAACATGACCTACCGATTTAAATTGTTTTTTTAATATAAAAAACTACTTTTTGTGACTTAAATATAAAAGTTAGACATATGCTGTCGCTGACTTTTTTGTAGGCATTATTAAGCTCTACAACTTTTCTCTAGAACATAATCATATATCTCTCATCGTTAAGGCAGCGTTCGGAAGAAACGTTTTCGTTCGACCGTTTTTTCTCCGACTTACTTTGCAAATCCAACTACCACGAAAAAGCCTTTTGATTTTTCGGATTAATATATAGCCTATGACACTCAGAAAGAACGTGGCTATCTATTGGTAAAAGAATTTTGAAAACCGGTTCAGTAGATCCAGAGATTACCCCCTACAACGTCACAAACTCACAAACTCACAAGATCCCAAACTTTACCTCTTTATAATATTAGTATAGATTATTTATAGTATAAAAAATGTTTCAAAAGACAAAAAAATCGAAACTGCTACTACTATAAGACTTCAGTCATACCATTCAAAGAGAGACAATAGCATTCCCAAGGAGGGTTGACGTCAGGCAGGCGTGAGGCGGCCGGTCGTAAAACTTTTGCCAAATCCTATCAGCAGTACAGAAGCTGTACTGCGCCGACCACAAGTGATTGGGAAATGGGCAGGGAGATGATTTAATAATGATTATCCTCGAATTTTCAATACTTTAGTTTATAATAAAAAGACAATTTAAATTATCAATAATATTTATTGTACACCTTAAAATAAACATACACTATTCCATACATTTAAGCGTGTGACTTTCTATACAAATACAACAACACAAGATCTATTTCCGTTCAGTCATTTTTGTACGGACAAGTCACTTATACTATATTTACATGCAAATTTCATCAAAATCGATACAATAAAATTACTTTAGCACTTTTCTATATAAAAAATAAAACAACAACTATGTATAATAACTTAATATTTAAATATAAAACATCAATCAAAAAAGTACTAGATACACAATCAGCGACAAAAAATGTCCTCACCGAATGAGCGCTTCTTTCAACATTTGGACGCGCTTTTAATTTTTTTTTTGTGAAAACTACTTTAAGCATTGCATTTAAGGTTCAATTTACATTGTTGTATATTTATTACAACTATAACAGTGACAGTTTTAAGAGAACTTTTGCATGGGATTGTGTATCTAGTAGTTTTTTGATCAATAATAAAATATTAGCTTCTTATGTGACTTCGTTTGAAATACCCCAAAGTGAACAATAGACGGACAAACATTTATTATATATAAAACAAATTTATATGTATAAAAATATAAAATACAAAAATCCAAACAAACAAAGAGTTAGTAGATAATAATGAACAAGTAATACTTAATTTTCAATTTGCCAAAAATCAGCCATTTTTAACAATATGTAGTTAAATATTAATGTCGTCATATTACCGTCTCAAAAGTGTCTTCAAAAAGAAGCGCAAGATTCGAAATTGTGCGCTTTTACAAATCTCTTCTGTTCATTGCTTTCCGGATGACAAAATCAAAATGCACGTTGTCTCGTTTAAAAAAGTACTTTATGTAGTGCGAGTTCGAGTTTGTGTTTAGACAATAGGGAATATGCGTGTAATAAAAAAAATATAGGTAAAGATTTCATCCGTATGTCACAGCTCTGTTTGTAAAAGGAATGCAGCTAACTGCATCATGTGGCTTTGAGCTAACTTCATCATGTCGCTTTTTGGCTGTCTCATAATTTTTTCCAAACGTACCAAAAGAAGTATAACTTAATAAAGGTGAAATATTTCTTTTCATAACCTTTATAACTTTTGAATTAAGCCTATATCAATATTTTTTAATGTAATTTCTATTGAATTAAAAAAATAATTATTGAAAAGTGTAGATACAGGTGGGAAATTCAAAGTAGTTGAAACGCAACGCCATTGGTCAGACCGAATGTGACGTCAAAGTATTATCATTATAGAGCGATTAGCGATTTGGTCGCTACATATACTGGTCATTCTTCTATGTATGACACTGTGACGTCACGCCGAGCGCGCGGTATGGCGGGGGTTTAAATCCGTATCGGTATAATAAAATTTATACTAAATTTTAGTTTTTTGGAGCTGGATTTTTTTTTACAATTATATAACGATGTAAGCCATTGTACGTAAAATAAAAAAAAGCAGTCATGAGGACTGCCGATATATAAACAAACAGTTGTTATTTTTAGGTATTCAAATTAATTTTTTGATCTTAATTTAAAATGTGTTAATTAAAACTGTTAACATTTATCTGGTTTTAACATCTATCGGCGCTCTGAGTGTTAGCGTTAACACGTCACGTGACCATGTCGATGACGACTCAACTCCCTCAAACAAATCTGCCTATACAAGTTTTCACTTAAATTTTTGAATGTTATTCTTTGGTTTGACTTAACGTGATATGTCGACGCCACTTTTTGAGGAGATATTTGATAAGAAATGTGTATATATGTTTTTATATATCAATGGGTTAATAATCGTTTAAAAATATGTTATTTTAGAGCAAAAAAAGTTTATATTAATTGAGTAAAATATTTAAAATGCTTAATTTTCAATACACATACAACCCCATTGGATATAATTGATCTATCGAATCAGTTAAAGTAGTGGGGGTTGAACTAACATTCCACCCTTTGGGATGGATTTTTCGTCTCCACCCACGAGATAGGAAATAAATAAAATTGATTTTGAATTCAATATACCTATTTACATTTATTATCCTTCTTTTTAGTAAAAAAATAACTTTTTTTTGTAGAAATCGTCTTAACGTTTAAATAATTTTTCTACACAATGACATCATAATTCACAAAATATAAAAGGGTTCTTTATTTAGGGTTCCATGCCGGAAGGGTGAAACATGACAGTTTAATGCACCACATTACTAACATTATTTTATTATTCGTTTAACCATAATCTATCCATTTATATGAGTTTCATCAAAAAAAATACACCAACTGCTATAGTAATATTTTCAAACCCCTCAAAACACTATATCCGAAGAATCAAAACCCCTCAAAACCTCACATCAAGGGGCAACAAGTTCACATATCATCACTTGCTTCAACGATTAACCAAAACATAAAATTTTGTCACTTTGGGACATTTCCATCGTTTATGGGATCTCTCTATCCCATGGCCCATGGAATTCACTACACCTCTTGTATTTCATACACTTCTTCGTAAAGCACTTCCGGTTGATCCTCCTGCTCCTCCTCATACATGGCAATCTCTGAACCCTCAACTTTCACTTCATCATACAGTATATCGCCATCTTGGTATACCTGAAAAAAAAAAACACCTTTTATTAACATTCATATTAGTTTCTAGAGAATCACCCCCTTAAGGGATGATTTTCAGGATAAAAACTATCCTACCCATATCCTTCCCAGGGTCTCAAACTATCTTCATACCAAATTTCATCTAAATCGGTTCCTCTGATATTTTCATGTACGAATCATTTCCAACATGATCACCACTTGTCCTACGGTGAAAGAAAACATCGTGAGGAATCCTGCATGTCTGAGAGAACCTAGCAAGTTGGCTGCAGACATGCTCAGTCCGCCCGCACTTGCCCAGCCTGGACTATGGCCTGATCCCCCTCGTATTAAAGCCCACGCTCAGCAGTGGGACGTTAGAAAGGGCTAAATACATTTATTTCAATATATATAAGAGTTTATTATTTTAGTCTAAGCTAGCCTTTAGAAAAGCAAGTGAGGAACAAACCTCTTGGTAAGTATCAGCATCCTGATATATCTCTCCGTCCGTCTCGTACTCCCTCATCTCCGTTTTGATCTGGGGCTGATACATACCTTCTTCTATCTGCACTTCGACATTCATTGCTGGAAATAGGTTTATAATTAGAAACAAGTTTTATTAAAATTTCTTATGTCAAAAAATATTGTATTTTCTTAGATTTATGCGAATATTTAACATTTTTATCTATACAGAGAAATGAAATTGAAGTGTCTTTGTGTAATATCAAAATAACAGCTTTTTTACTAAATGCATATGAAATTATATATGGAACTTATAAGAAAAATACGATTTTTAAAATTTTTGTGTCTGTTTGCTCTGGCTAATCTCCAAAACGGCTGGACCGATTTTGACGGGACATTCACTGGCAGATAGCTGATGCCATAAGGAGTAACTGAGGCTACATTTAAAAAAAAAATCAGTGTTCCACGCAAAAAATTAAAACACTTGAAATTGTGAACAAAACCCGCGTACCAGTGTTGTTAATGTAGCGATTTTGTCGCAAAAAATTATTTTTGTTTAAACAATTTTTAACGATAAAATCGCTTATTTGGCAACACAGCTGTACCATACACATAAAATATAAAACTTTAAATACATACAATTTATAAATATAAACACCCACAACTGGAGTACAGACATTCGACTGGAGTAAAGACAAATGAATGCCCCCAGCGGGACTCGAACCCGCGACCGCTGGCACAGCAAGTAGGATCACTACAAACTGAGCCATACGTGTCTTAAATAAGTATTTCTTACCTTGTCTGGCAGATTGTCTCGCACGTCGGTTCTTACTCTTGTATGGGGCTGGCATCTTGAGATGTACCGTCTTCACATGTAACTTCATCGAGTTGGACTGAGTGAAGAACTTGCCACATTGTGGACACTCGTACGGTTTCAAACCTGTGTGGACCTGAAAATTACTACACATTAAATATACAGATAAAAAAACTTGAACTGTCTGTTTGTAACCTTAGTAATATTATAAAAGCAAAAGTTTGCAATCACATCAGAATGGCTGAACGGATCTGGATGAAATTTGGCACAGGGATAGATAAAAGTATGGAATTGCACATAAGTTACTTATTATCCTGCAAAAATGTACGGTTCTCGTGGGATAGATTTGTTTTTCTATATATCAAAATAACTTTTTACTAAATGCATATTAAATTATATACAGTATTTACTAGAAAAACTTTTTTTTTCCATTTTGATCTGTCTGTTTGTCCGGCTAATCTCCGAAATGGCTGGACCGATTTTGAAGGGACTTTCACTGGTGGATAGCTGATGTTATAAGGAGTAACTTAGGCTCTGATATTCTCATATGCGAATCATTCCCAACACGATCACCACTTGTCTTACGGTGAGGAGAACATCGTGAGGAAACCTGCATGAGAGAGAAAACCTAGCAAGTTGTTTGCAGACATGTTCAGTCCACCCGCACTTGTCCAGCGTGGTGGACTACGGCCTGATCCCCTTCATATTGAAGGCTCACTCCCAGCAATGGTATATTAAAAAAGGGTTGAATACATACATCTGACTTACCCTATCATGCCTCAGTAGGGCAGCTTTGTTACTAAAGGCTTTGGGGCAGTGCGGACACTCGTAGGGTCGTTCTCCTGTGTGTGTTCTCATATGGATCTGTAAAACAACATGAAAAAATTGTCATTGGGAGTATGTCTTGAAATATTATGGTTTCTCTGTAATTAAATAACTCCCGGGCTAATATCTTTCTAAAGCCCTTCTAAAATAAGGAAATATTCATGTGATTTAAATAAAGGTTAAATATTTTTTATTATATTTATTGCTTTTGAATTAGCCTTTATCAATATTTTTTAATGTAATTTATTTTTAATAAAGAAATTAATAATTAAAAAAAGTGCAAAAACAGGTGGGAAATTCAAAGTAGTTGAAACGCAACGCCATTGGTCAGACCGAATGTGACGTCATGCCAGCGCGCGAAATGGCGTGCGTTTAAAGTAATCTGTAACGGTATGATATTTTTAAAGATTTTAGTTTTTTGGAGCTGGATATGTTTTTTAAAATTATATAGTGATGTAAGCTATTGTATAAAAAAAATCATGCATATTCCATATTGCTCTGGCAGATCAATTGTTCGTATTTAGAACGAAGTTCCTTATTGCACGTCACTCGGTACACATGGAGAATGAGACCAGGTGGAAATCCTGCCAAAATTAACGGAGTGTTCGTAAAAACACCCTCCCCCTCCCTCCACTCGAGTTAATCGTCCCTAGTTACGTTTTAATGGTTAGTATAGATTTCTCAGAGATGACATATTTTCTCGCAGTAAAAAATATTCCATATGTTGACCCGGGTAACCAGCTACCGTCATTCCAAAATTCATCAAAATCCCCCCAGTGGCTATTCTGTGACAGACACAAAAATTCTAAAATCTATAGATTCGGCCTCTGTATCGATAATAATGTTTATTTCAATAAGATTTTCCAAAAAATATTTAATGTATAGATTCAGCTTACTTACAATTTTATTATATGTATAGATATATATTTACCTGCAAAAATAGTGGCATAGTGAAACTTTTAGGGCACTCGCTACACTGATACGGCCTCTCTCCTGTGTGGACCCGCTGGTGATATCTTAAAGCTGCGTTAGACTGAAAAATAAATACATATTATAAAATTAAAAATATACTAACAATAAGATACTGTTTTGCTTGCATTAAAAAGAATTACAAGTGAAAGTTATTCATTTGACAACACAGTTAGCTCAGTTTGTAGTGCCAGCGGCTGAGCCAATGGTCACGAGTTTGAGTCCCGTTGGAGGCATTCATTTATGTGCAGAGCATGAATGTTTGTACTTCAGACAGGGACGTTTATATTTATAATATGTATGTATTCAAAGTTATATATATTTAGTATATCAACTATCTGGTATCCATAACACAGGCCTCGTAGCTTACCATGAAACTAGATGGTGCTATGTTAATACAATTATAATTTTTTTTGTGTGTTAATACAAATATAATACAATTATTCATATTTCATTTAATACTTATACTTAATCTCATATATTACTCTTAGATAAACATCATAAAATTTATATATGAATGCTTCTAAGGCTTTTATTGATTACCGCATATCTCTTCCCACACACTTCACAAACAATATTCTTCATGTTAACATATCTCTTCTTCTCTTGGTCCGAATCTTTCTTGGTGCGAGGCTTGGTATGGATCCTCTGGTGGATGAGGCATGCTCGCTCAGAAGCAAATATTTTGCTACACTGTAATTACAATGGACAATTAAAAATATAGAAGGGTAGATTGCATAATTATGAATAAAAGGTACTTATTGTATTTTCTCATTAAACATTCATATAAATATTAATAATCTTAAGAGTTTTTCAGGATGAAACTTTCAAGATGAATTAAAGAAATTATGCTACAATTTTTAATGTACTATTATTTTTTAATCAGAAAAAACTTTTTACGAATTCTTCCTTAAATAGGTACATCACCACTTTGAATAAGAAATTTGTAAATGTTAAAAGTAGCACAACAAGGTTAGTTTCCGTACTTTCAATTAATTAAATACGACAATTAATCAAAATAGACTTCTTAACTGTTAATGCATATTTAAACTTTATAATTTATATACAAGTATACAAAACACATATTGCACACAAATAAATGGTCTGTAAGCTATAAAGTATAAATATATATAAAATATTCAAGACGCTTCACCTATGATATTTATCATTATTATCTATTGTACACAATAAGCATTCCCGCCCAAAAATAGATGGACGTAAATATAATGGAATAAGATACTTACGGTGTCGCACTTGAATTCATTTCTTTCGATTTGTATTTTATTATAGTGATCCTTTTCCAAATGATCTTTTAGCGCCTCTTCTGTTGGGAAAGTGTCTCCGCATTCACAGATTATGTAGTGAATGCTAACAAACGAACAATAAAACATATTATTGCTCATTGCACAGATTAAACCGATCACTCCGAGGATAAAATATGAAATGATAGGACCACTTATTTTTCTATGCCGCCATGACAGTATCTGTGGACGCTGTGTAGCGTTGTGCTGATTTGATTTTGTTAATGTCTTCATATCGATTCATTGTGTCATAATATTCGTTGTGTGAATTATTCGTTATCTATATCATTGATATTGTTTCAAATGAAATTTTCATTAAAATTACGGTTAAAGTAATATTTTAAATAAATTTTTATGTTTTAAAATGTAAAGTGTGTAAAAGAATTTTGTAGTTACGTTTTAATAACATACATTTTCTAAAAATACTGTATTCTTATACATTTTCAATAATATAAAATTAAAAATTAAGTGATGTACAAATAAATTATGTATAAATAAAAATAATAATAAAATAATGAAAATTTACGTATCGCTTTATTACTTCTTTTTAATTTTTAGTTTAAACATTTCTCTGCTTATTTCAATTTTAAAATCGATTTATTGTATATCATAATCGATTATTGTAATCGCCACGCCATCCGAAAAACCACAGACCATAGAGCGATGCAACGTAGCGTTCCGGAAATAGATACCTCTTATAATGTTGTTAGTCTGTTTAATTTTTTGACTGTATCTATTTGGCAATTAAAAATTGATCTATGAGATAATGATTAAAGGTAATGTTTCCGTTTCCCGCGTTTTTTGCTTTGACGTTTGTTTTATACTATTTTGTTTTATTAAATTTATGCCAATTAATTAAATTATTTTAACAATTTGTATTATTATTTATAGCTTTCTTCGTCATTCTATTTATCAGTGATTTATGTAATTGACCTTGAACTGGACTGATTATGAAACTTATTACGGTAACGTTATTCTGTTTCCATTTTGGTCCTAAACCTAGTAGTAAATTTTGTGTTTTTATTAAAACGTCTACAGCGCACGCAATAATATTCTCATCCACTACGAGTTTATGATTCTTAAGCGAATTAATAGTTATCTTAGGTAATTCAGTTGCATATTTCTGAAAGTCAGAAATAAGTAAGAAAAGAAAGAAATACTGGCATTTTTATTGATTAAGATAATGAAAATAAAGAAAATGAAAAGAGACAGTTATAAACCTACTTTAATATCTTGATGGGAAACTAAACTTAAAGTAAACACCTTACCTATTTCGATAAAAGATGGCAGTTTAATATTTACCAATCACCAAATATTAGCATGAACGTAGGTATAAGTAATATACAGCCTGATTAGGTTGGATTTGCGTACGAGTTCACTTGAAATCTTAGCCATTTTAGTTATTCAGTAAATGAAAAACTAATAATTTATTTAATTTATCATAAAGAAATGAATGCCAAAATTAATTTCCAAAACTTTTTGGAATTAATTGATTCCAATATTAGGTATCTATATTCTATAATAAATGAAAACCCCCGTTTAGTTAGTTTTTTACTTTTTTAGTATTTTTTTGAAGTACCCTAATTTTTTTTAAATCACTTTTTTATTTCGTAATTTTTAGTTTTAAGTAAAATCTGAAATGGTTTTCGTAATAAGTAGTAATAATTACAAAAAACTATTTCAGTTTTAGTTACACGTTTTAGTCCATATCATAAAAAATACGAAACCGATTTTGATGAAATCCATACTATTTCCTAAGTTGAAATAAATGCAAGCAAATAAAATAAAGAGTAATCACGATCCGATTGTTAGTTTCGGAAATGTGCTTGGACAAACATACAAATATACATACATACAACAATAAAATTTTGTATATTTGCTTGGAAGCCCTAATAAATTATCAGATATGAATATTTTGCAGCTCCAATAATATTACATAAGTGTCGCATTGATAACCTCCGTTTTTTGAAGTTGATAAAAAGGTAACAGGTAAAAACAAAAAACGTTACTATTAAGTAATTCTGTTTATTTTTTATGTTTTCAATTTCAATATAGTTATATATAATTTCTATATATATATCAATTTTAATATAGAGATAGATTGGACTTGAGGGGGCATTGACCACTTTTTGGCTAAAATAAACCTTTTCGAAAACCATGATGGGTTTTCGAAAAGTTCTTAGGTTAAGGCTATGAAAATTCATATTTTCTGTTTACTTTGGACAAACTCGAACTTTGCCAGGGTGCCTCACTAGTATTTTGCAATGTCAATTTATATAATAACTAGCATTGCCCGGGGCAAATTTTTAGATTTTACATATTAATAAACTCTTACAATGCAGTTTTTGTGTTTTTTCTCATAAATGAGATATTTTCCCGCGGTAAAAACTATCCTATATGTTGACCCGGACAACCAGCCATCATCATACCAAATTTCATCAAAATCTGTCGTGGTTTTCTCGTGATGCGGTAACAGACAGACAAAAATTCTAAAAACTATAGATCCGGACTCTGTATCGATAATGATATAGTCTATCTATTCCATACTAAGCGTTAAAACGTAACTAGTACATAATACCGCTAATACATAATACAGTAGTTTGTGACGTTGTAGGGGGTATCTCTGGATCTACTGAACCGATTTAGATGAAATTTGGTAAGAAGATAGTTTACACCCTGGGAAGGACATAGGATACTTTTTATCCCGGAAATCATCCTTTAAGGGGGTGAAAATGGGGATGAAAGTTTGTATGGGGAATCAACCAAGGGACAAACCCTAGCGAAGCGAAGTTCTTTAGACTTAAATCCAAAAAATACTAAACGGATGTTAATGAAACTTAGGAATAATATATACTATTTAGGATATATAATGAACACAATATAAAAAACATGGCCATAAATAAAAGAAGCAGTATTTCTTATAAAATATATTAATTTATTTTATTCCGCCTATTTCTGTAAGGCGCGGGCATTTTCAAGTGGACAGTGTTGACGTGTAGCTTCATGGAGTTAGACTGTGAGAAGGACTTGCCACAGTGCGGGCAGCTGTAGGGCTTCGCCCCTGTATGTACCTGGAATAAGTTTCTTTTATTATTTAATATTATAAATGCGAAAGTAACTCATTGTCTATCTGTCTGTTATCTTTTCACGCTTTATCCGAAATGTTTTAAATGAAATTTGGATTTAAGTAGTTTAAAACTCTGGGGAGGACATAGGATAATTTTTATCCTGGAAAAAATCCCTTAAGAAGGTTCCTGGACAGAAAAAATCTTTGTATGTATTTCTTTTACGAATTTTTAAAGTAGTTTACCAGTCAACCTATATTTATTTAAGTTTTTGTACCTCTCTGATTTTTTACCTAAATCATTAAAATTGTTTATAAATTAAAAAAGCTGATACTCTTACATTGCTAGACCGATAATAACCAAACATAGCTAAGAACCACCGCAAGGAAACTGGCTTTCAAATGAAAAAAACCGCATCGAAATCGGTCCATCCGTTTGAGAGCTACGATGCCACAGACAGACATCGACGTCAAACTTATACACCCCTCTTTTTGCGTCGGGGGTTAATTATTACACTTATATTCTTTATTAAGTCTTATTACTTTTGCTTCAATATATTATCTGAAGATATATAAAATACTCACCCGGTCATGTCTGTTCAGAGCGGCTTTGTGTTTAAACGCTTTGGGACAATGTTTGCATTTGTACGGAGTTTCTCCTGTATGTGTTCTTATATGGATCTGTTGTAGACAAAAAAATATATTAAAACAGTCTGTTACAACAAAAGCTACATAATTAAATGTTTTACAATAAAATGTAAAAAAAAACAGTACAGAAGTGCCACAGACTTTGACTACTACCACTTGCTTGATGACAAAGATAAAAAATTGCCTATGTTTTAAGACTTAATCTATCTCCAGTAACAATTTCACTTAAATCTGTTAAGTTGTTACAGCGTTAATAACAAACAGACCTACAAACATACACTTTTATATTATTAGTCCGATATGAAAGTTTGTAAATATCTGTATGTTTGTTACTCCTTCACGTTTAAACGGCTGGACCGATTTGGAAGAAATTTTGTACATAGACTGTAAGTTAAAGTATTGGTACTAACTATAAAATGTTTGATTATTATATTAGAAAAGGTTTTACCTGCAACCGTTGAAATACACTAAACTTCTTCGGACACTCTGTACATTGATACGGTTTCTCTCCCGTGTGGATCCTTTGATGGTACACGAGGGTTGCTTTCGACTGAAATTATGGAAAAAATGTGTGCGTGTAACCTTTATGCGTGGTTGAAGTGAAACTTCTTTGGCAAATATCGCAATTAAATTAAAACAAATCAATAATTATATATAGCATATTAGGCATATTCCAATCATATATTTATAGAATATCATATACGGAAAGAATATAATATTATATATCATTTGTCAGACAATAACAGCGGTTACCATGGCAATATGGCAATGTATTCTATCTCATTTTCTCGCCGGCTTAATCCTATATATTTGTGTATTGTATGTTGTGTTTATCGAGTTTCAAATCATAACAATTCTAAAGAAGTTTCACTTCAAAGCACGTCACGTTTCGTGTGGGGAAAGGTGTGTTGGGAGATGTGGGGGGTTAATAGAAAGGAGGGTCTTTAGGGGGAGATGAATGTGTGGGCGAAGAGGAAGGAAAGGGGGATCGCAAGGGGAGGAAAAGGGAAATGTGTGTGTTTGTGTGGAGGGGTGGGGGTCGGGTTGTTGACAATAAACAGACTCACAATGCACTTGTACCCGCAGACCTCGCAGACGGCGCTGTCGCCGCGCTTGCCGGCGGCGCGGCGCCGCGGCCGCAGCTTGACGCCGAGGTGCACGCGCTGGTAGTGCGTCGCGTGCGACCGCCGCGTGCGGAACGAACGGTTGCACTACACCCCATGGGTGATGATAACCAATATATTTATACTTTCTTAGATTTACGGGAATATTTGACATTTTAAATAAAACTATCTTTTCGGATTCCTTCGCGAATTTATTTTGATTATTTAAGATCTATTGTGATCAAATAAAGATGAAAAATTTGTTTGTTTGTATCGAATAGGCTCCGAAACTATTGAACCGATTAAGATGTGGTAAGTGAATCGATTTCGATGAAACAACATGTTACAGACAACCCGTGACCATGATTGCTGTAAATCATTTGAAACGCCGGCAACCAAAAATCAAAATAAATCCGCGATGAAAAGAGAATTTAATTTATAGTGTCAAATATTCGCGTATAATTCGTATTCCCACTCACAAATAGACATACTGAAGTTCATACATAACATTTATAAATTATATCTAAAATGACTTACCTCTTCACAAAAAACAGTTTCTTCTTTAGGGTGTTCCTTTAAATGCTCTTGAAGACTCTCTTCAGACGAGAGCCCCTCCCCACAGTGTGGACACGGCCTAAAGTTCAAATAAAAAAAAACCTTAAAAAGGGTTATAACATTATTGCAAAAATGTTTCAGAGTATGGAATATTATGAGAGTAAAAAGTATAGAGAGTGCAGAAGATAGCCAAATATATATTATACTAGCGACTCACTTTCGCTCCGCTCGGGTTCCTAGGTTCCTACTTACATTTTAACGTTTAGTATAGATTTCTCAGAGATGAGATATTTTCCTGCAGTAAAGTATCCTTTACATTGACCCGGATAACCAGCTATCATCATGTCAAATTTCATCAAAATCTATCCAGTCGTCGTGTGTGTGTGTGTGTGTGTGTGTGTGTGTGTGTGTGTGTGTGTGTATGTGCGCGTGTGTGTGCGCGTATGTATCATCAATCAAAAAAGTACTAGATAAACAATCCCATGCAAAAGTTCTCTAAAAACTGTCACCAATTGTGTTTCGGTAATGGTTCTAGTTGAAATAAATATACAACAATGTAAATTGAACCTTAAATGCAATGCTTAAAGTTGTTTTTACAACAAAAAAATCAAAAGCGCGTTTAAATGTTCAAATGAGCGCTCATTAGGTGAGGACATTTTTTTGTCGCTGATTGTGTATCTAGTACTTTTTTGATTGATGGTATCAACTTACTTCAAATCAACATTACATATGTCATCCTTGGCATATTCTAGATGTTTCGAGAGTGCCTCCACCGACAGAAACTTGAACTCGCACAGCTCACACTGAGCTAACACATTGGTTTCGGCGTTCTGTAAAGATATGTTAAACTAGCGAGTCACCCTCACTTCGCTCGGTTTCGTCCTTAGGTACGTTTTAACTTTGAGTATAGAATAGATATACTATATGATATATAGCCCATAGCCTTCCTCAATAAATGGCTATCTAATGCAAAAAGAATTTTTCAAATTGGATCAGTAGTTCCTGAGATTAGCGCGTTCAAACAAACAAACAAACAAACAAACAAACAAACAGTCTCTTTATAATATTAGTACGCAAACATTTTGATTTTTTTGGCCAGTAAACTTTTTAGATAATCCATCTTTCTATTGGTGAAAACCGTATGAACATCTGTGTAGTAGTTTTTGAGATTAGTCCGAACAAACACAAAGTCAAATTTAATTTATACGTTTTATTTATACATCTAATAAAATAAAAGTCTCTGTCACAATGTCAAAATAACAGATTTTTTACTAAATGTATATGAAATTATATACGGTACTTATAAGAAAAAAAAATATATTTTTTTAATTTTTTTGTCTGTCTGTTTGTTCTGGCTAATCTCCGAAACGGCTGGACCGATTTTGACGAAACTTTTACTGGCAGATAGCTGATGTTATAAGGATAACTTAGGCTACTTTTATTTTGGAAAAAGAATAAGGGTTCCGCGCAAAAAATTAAAACCGAAAGTTAGTTTATAATATTATATAGTGATTACTTACATGAGCCTTCGTTTTATGCATTCTCAGTCCATACTCTCCTATGAAAGACTCGCCACAAATATCACATGCATTGTTAGATGGGTGTTGAAGACGTATATGTGTGAGATGGCTGGTTGATTTGCTGGGAAAACATTGGACTAGTTAATTTTTTTAACTTCCCACTGCTGCTGGGCGTGGGCCTCCCTCCAATACGAGAGAGATCAGGCCATAGTCCCCCATGCTGGCCAAGTGCAGGGCGGATTTTACACATCTTTCGACAACTTGCTAGGTTCTCTCAGACAGCAGGTTTTCTCATGATATTTTCCTTCACCGTAAGACAAGTGGGGATCATGTTGGAAATGATTTGCACATGAGAATATCACATGCGAGACTCGGGATTTGAACCCGCTTCACTCAGTTTCCTAGGCGAGCGCGTTACCACTGAGCCACCTCTGCCACTTAATAGTACTTATTTATATTTAAGTGCAAAGTTTGTATGTTTGTTACTCCATCACGACTGTAAAACAACCAGACGTAAGTCGATTGTGCTTGCTTGAATAGGAAATCGAACATGGTGACTTTCTTAAATGAATGACCCGCACTGGATTTTATGCGACATAAATGCGATAATATGTAATACCAAATGTACATCGAAAATCAAAATATTTTATTCTTCATTAAATTATAACTAACTTAATGATTCTACCACCAATTCAAAAGGAGAAAGCCTCAGTCCTGAGTTTTCTCCCCTTTTTTATTACGATTTAAAACATTGAAATTGCCCGGACGTGATCAAATGATCATGTTTAGCATTTTTTTTTTATTTAACAATAAAAGTGTATTACAAACTGAAACTTACACACCAAAAAGAAAAGAGAACAAGTGGCATAAGTAATACATAAAAAAAATTAAAATACTTACGCGAAAGACGCACCGCATATTTTACAATCAAATGTGTAACCGCTGTGCCACTTCAAATGTTCTTTTGCGCGATGACTGAAAAGAAAAAAATCTAAAAACATAACAGGATAAATGCCTACACAAATCAAAATAACTAAAAATTTAGAGTGTTATGATTAAAAAATGATACAAACCTGAAAAAATGTCATGACACAAAAAGAAAATGACATAAACCATAAAATGTCTGACACAAAATGAAAATGACATAAACCATAAAAATATCACAATTAACACAAACTTACCTACTCCTAGACACGTGATCACACAATTTACATATATATTTCCTTTCGTGTGTGTGCACTTTGTGGGCTTTGAGAGCTCGCGGTTCTGTGAATCTGGACTTGCAAATATCACATATTAAATCACCCCGTTCCTATAAAATAATACACTATTATTCACATTAATATTATAAATTGGAACGTTTGTGTGTGTATGTGTGTTTGTCACTTCTCCGCGCTATAACGGCTGAACAGATTTGAGTGTAATTCGGAATGGAGATACCTATCCTTGATCTACACATATGCATTTCCATCCTAGGGAATGCGTGTTTATTATATGAATTTATTTAGCACACAGATAGACTATGACCTGGAGTAAGACTGCAAGTTCGGCAGCGCTAGATTTACACTAGGGCACTCGGGGCTAGTGCCCAGGGCGGCGAAATTCGGGTGGCAGAAAAAAATCTTCGCGTTATCGAAAATGCTTTTTTTATTTTCCAAAAAATAAGAAAAGATTAACTATGTAGTAGGTACATTTTTCGAATAATGATATCATTTATAAATTATTCTTTGCATTTTGCAAAAAAATAATAATAAAAAAAAAACTTTATCGAAATTTTGCATAAAATATGGGTGGCCTTTTTTTACTATGCCCAGCTGTTAGCTACATAGTGAAACGAGGGTAAGTCGCGACACTACTTGAGCAATATGGTTAATTTCCTTACTATTGTTTCACACACCGTGCGTCGAGCACCACTTGACCCTAAACTTGCCGGGGAAATGCGCGAAAATACGCGCTCGTTAAAACGATAACTTTATTTCTTACTTGAATGCAAGCAATTTTTAATATGAATTTTAATGTACCTATACAACTGCTCACTTGCTTTGTACAAAGTATATTTATTATAAGTATAGTTCGAAAATTCTTAAGAAATTCTGAATTTTGAGATTTATATTATAAGGTACAAATCTAATACACGACGTATACTTCACTCCAACGTCATCACAGTATGTAATGCTATTTGAGAAAATTCCGTAATTAATCGGCAATAGATCTAGTGTGCGTGTGTGTGTGTGTGTATGTGTGTGCGTATGTGTGTATGCGTATGTGTGCGTGCGTGTTTGTGTCCGAATGTGTGTTTGTGTGTGTATGCAAGCGTGCGGACGTGTGTGTGTGTGTGTTACATTTATAGACAAAAGTTAGGCACCTAGTTATCATAATCATTTATCATTATGCTTTATAGATACTTACTGGGTCATGTTTCAACATATGATTCCTAAAAGTTGTTGCCATTATAAAACCTTTGTAGCAAAAGTTGCATTTATATGAAGAATTTATATAATTGGAAGAAGTCTTCCTTTCCTCGATCTCTTGCAATTGTTCTTGTTCACTTAAAATTATCACTTTCATATCACTTAGGTACGAATCATGAATAAATGTATCATTAACTAATGAATCATTAAACAATGAATCATTATTCAGTATATCATTTTCATTATCATAATCTTCGTTACCACTAAAACCATCTTCCAATTTTAAACTATTACTCGTTAACAAGTCTTCTTTTTTCTTCTTTTTTAGCTTCTTCTTTTTTGCTTCACTACTTTCTATTTTAATTTCTTCTATAATTGGTATATCTTCTTCTTTAATTGTTATTAGTTCTGTATATTCCATATCGATGATGGTATTTTTATTTGAAATTGTGTATGGAAGTTTGTGATTGGCTATCCCATTTATTTGATCTAAATTTAGCTAAAAAAAGTAATACAATGTTTTTTTTACATTTATAAGTTTTCGTTAGACTACTTTATATTTAAAATAAATAGCAACACTAAATAACATTAGTCTATACTAATATTATAAAGAGGTAAAGTTTGTGGAGATTGTGAGTTTGTGACGTTTTATAGGGTAATCTCTGGATCTACTGAACCGATTTAGATGAAACTTGGAAAGAAGATAGTTTGAGACCCTGGGGAGAACATAGATTTTTATCCCGGAAATAATCCCTTTAGGGGGGTGAAAATGGGAATGAAAGTTTGTATTGGGAAGCAAGCTAAAGACGAACCCGAGTGAAACGAGGGTGAGTCGCTAGTAATTAATAAAGTAAAAAAAATGTAATATTTATAATAACATCAGCTAAAATTAATTAAATAATAATTTCATATTGAGTTATAAAACTTATTTAAAGCATATTAAAAGTTTTAAATTAAAATTAATAAATATTGTAAGGTACTTTGGTGGCTTTTTTGTAATCATTTTATAATTTTGTGGCTAGGCACTGTCGGTTGCATTTTGTGCATTTTGTAATTACAGAGCATAATGGCGCTCTATGGCGTACAAACACGAACAACGCGAAAATTATACTTCTTATATTTTCTGCTACCGAGTTGGTTGGTCACGCCACAGCAGTACTTTTCAAAGTTCTCGATTGTGCGTTGGAGCGTTGCTGTAGTTGAAAAATTCGTCTTTAAGCATTATGCTGCATAATACGCTTTAATGCTGTAATTGGAAAACGCCCTATATGTATGTGTAATGACCTTTGAGACGTCTAAAACCTCAGTCTCTCCCGTGACCATGTGCGCTGTAAAACATTCGACATGTCGGGAACAAAAAATCAAAATAAATCCGCGAGAAAATCCAAAAAATATAGTTTAATTTAAAACTAGCGACTCACACTCTTTGCTCGGCTTCGTCCCTAGGTACATTTTAACGGGTAATATGAAATACAAATCTTTGAATTTCTCGGCTTTTCTGGTCTATAATATGCATGTATTATACATATTAAACTTTCTCTTGAATCACTCTATCTATTGCTGAAAACTGCATTAAAATCCATTAAGTAGCTTAAAAGATCTAAGCGAACAGATAGCGAAAGAGACTTCATTTTATACTATGTAAAGATGTATTTTAAAACAAAAAATATAGAAAAATTATTAGGTTAATCGTTTGGGCATCAACACCATTTACCCTCAAATATCGCAATTGGATATTAAAAGTTAAAATAAAAGAAGTTCAAAAGGCAAAAGTAGTTAGGAGGCAATTCAGTAGAAAAAACTATTTATACTATTCTTTAGCACTTAAATGGAATACAGATATTAAGATACAATAAAATCAGTATGTGATTGATGTTTTTGGACCTCACCTTCTCCTTTGCCGCATATTTCATAATAGTGTATGCGGAGATACATTTGTCCTTGAACGCTAGGAACTTGAGCAGTAACGAGCTGCAATAACTACATATGTATTGTGACAGCTCTTGTTGATCAGATATCTAAAAAATAATCAAATTTTATGGTTTGATGGGTTGATGTTTGAATTGTTGGATGTTTGTTACTCAATCACACCAGAATGGCTGAATGGATTTGGATGAAATTTGGCACAGAGATAGATTATAGTCTGGAATAGCAAATAGGCTACTTTTTATCCCAGAAAAATGTATGGTTCTCATGGGATAGATTTGTTGTTGTTTTGGTTTTTCTAGAGGGGAACTCAACCAAGCAATGATGAGCTGCTAGTAAAAAATATATCTGTTGCAAAACCAATCTTCTTTTAAATTTCATGGCAACTTCATCTCTGACGACTTAAGAAAAAAAGTAATAATATTAAAAATCTTCTCTATATGTATAAAACCTATAATATGTCAAAATTTTAAAGCATTTGGTGAAGATCTATTACACATTTGTAGATTTGTACAAATTGACAATTTATTTCATTTATTTACAGTTGAAGTCAAATTCCACTTTTAAAGGTAGCATAATACTTTTTTTTAATTAGTTTTAAAGTTAGTTTTGTTTATTCCAGTAAGAATGTTGCAGAGAAAATATTAAAAAAATTAAAGCTAATATTTTTGCGTTCCATAATAAAAAAATATAATAATGAAGCATTAAAATATTTGCATACTTCATGCTTTATTAGTAAATTGTTACAAGAAAGAAATATCTACATTATTGTTTTAATTACATCTGGACTTATAAAATATACTGAAAAAGCTATTGCATTGTTATTTATATTTTTTTGATTTCAAGCTCTACCCTAAGGAATAATATATAAAATTATTTGAATTTTTTTACCTCAATATCCATTAACCTCTCATAGGGTTCTGATAAACCAAAATTAATGACATTAAACAGTTTCACGTTATCTGAAGACAGGCAGATCCGACAAATTAGCATTTTGTTCATTTTTATATATAATAATTCCAAATTTTCATTCACAACGTTCTAATTAAAGATTTTTTAAATAGAGATATTCGTAATTATATTTTGATACACGCGTATAGATTAAATAAATAGGTTATATTTCAATTTGAATCCCATATAAATGGAACAAAAAACAAGTTTTAAATACGAAAATAGTTAAATGGTACAATATTTACAAACAAATTAGTTTAAAAACTTTATTTGACAGAATCTACACAGAGCAGAATGGTATTAGAGAGCGCCTTCATTTTATTGAAAGAAAAGGACGCTTCCATAGATTAAAAAGAGGTCCTACATGTCGATATCTATATCGATCCTTCTTTATCTGACCACACCCGTTTTTATTTCGAAAATTTTATAAAATTTAAGGCTATCTTGTTTGTATAAATCTTAAAATAATAATTTTGGAATATATTCTAAGAAAAAGGTATTATTTATTATTATTAATCGAAATTAAGTTGCACTCTGGAATTCCACTTATCTATATAATTTATAGAGTAATATATATCAGATGTTCTTTGGATGTCAGAACTCAGAGCAATTTAAAAAAATGTTTATTTTTTTTTAGCGATAAAGAATAAGAGAAACTTTCATAATATCATTTATTTAATAAAATAGTAGTATAATATATTATATTTTAATAAAACCTACATTTTTTTTGCTAAATACTCCGCATCTGAAAACTGCAGCCTGATGTCGGATAGCTTGATGGTAAATAAAGCTAAAGAATTTGTTTGTTTGCCCGTGTTGATCGGCTCTAGATAGATTAATTTGAATAAATATCTTTAAAGTGAGTGCTGCTTAAGATTTTGATTTTTTAAATAATAGCAAACTAAATTAATATTATTATTAATTAAGTTTAACTTTTTAATTTTTTAAATTACACATAGAACAATAATGTGTAAATATATCCTATGTCCTTCCCTGAGTCTCAAACTATCTTCTTAGCAAACATCTAAATCGGTTTAGTAGATCCAGAGATTACCCCCTACACCGTCACAAACTCACAATTCACAAACTCATAAACTTTACGTCTTTATAATATTAGTGATGTTCTCCCTGACCGATTCGCCACGGCGGCCAATCTCATTGAGACTAGCCAACTGCGCAGGAGATATTATAGTGCACAAGTGTACGCGCAGACACAACGTGCACTCTCTATTCCTGTCACTCTCATACTCCGGTGGGACTACTGCTCGACACGACCAGTGAGAGTTAAGGCGCAGGACCGACGGCTTTACGTGCTCTCCGAGACACGGAGGTGAAACACCACCAGCTTCCCAACTCCGGGCTGTTACTGAGGCTTAATATACAGAAAGACTCAATAACTAAACTTGGCCCGACCCGGGACTCGAACCCAGGACCTCCGGGTGTGCAGCCGTACATGCTAGCCACAACACCACCGAGGCAGTTAATATTAGTATAGATAGATTGACGTATAGTATTAGTATTGTATATAAAAAACCATCATATAGAAATATCACTCAATAGGTTACGACACGGTCGCGGTTCCATAACTACGTGTATGTCGTATTATCTCTTTAACCATTTGTCCAAATTATATGCAGTGAAAGGGAATTTTTTTTTGTTTTAAATATTTAGACAATAAATTTACTTATTTTGATAAGAATTCATAATTGTTGATAATATGACCAATAAACATGACCTACCGATTTAAATTATTTTTTAATATAAAAAAGCTACTTTTTGTGACTTAAATATAAAAGTTAGACATATGCTGTCGCTGACTTTTTTGTAGGCATTATTAAGCTCTACAACTTTTCTCTAGAACATAATCATATATCTCTCATCGTTAAGGCAGCGTTCGTAAGAAACGCTTTCGTTCGACCGTTTTTTCCCCGACTTACTTTATAAATCCGACTACCATGAAAAAGTCTTTTCATTCTTCGGGTTAATATAGCCTATGACACTCAGAAAGAACGTGGCTTTCTATTGGTAAAAAATTTTTGAAAATCGGTTCAGTAGATCCAGAGATTATTCTCTACAACATCACAAACTCACAATATCACAAACCACCTCTTTATAATATTAGTATAGATTTAGCTACGAAAATGACCATACATAGGAATAGTCACCATTAAGGGTAGGAATATTCTTACAGCAACTTCTATGTTCGGAAAATCCATTCTAATTTATCGGTTTTTATTAGGTTATGTAAAACTATGAGAAAAATTTATTTTTTGCCGTTATGTAAAAGGTAGTAGTACCTACAACATAGTTTTATTTATTCTTAATCTCATACAACTTACTTCAGATCTTTATTCAGCCAAATGGACGTAGTTATACTATATGTTTTTTTTTGTGAAATGTTTTTTTGCTTTGTAAATATGTATTACGAAATCGGAGGTCCGGTTTTATATTTATAATTAAAAAAATATAACAGTTCTTCGTAATAATAAGCAAAAAATTGAGCTTCTCTCTGTTCATGTAAAGGAATATTTTGTCTTTGCGGGGCCCCCGTGAGGCTGGGGGCCCTGGGCCGGTTTCCCGTATGCCCTTATGGTAAAGACGATACTGGGACGGAGCCAAAGTGCCAACGCATGTTGTGTCCCACAATTAAACCTCAAAATTATGTTTTATACCATTTGCTGTAGAAACCCTTGGCCCATGGAGTCAGTGTGATAAGCACTTCTTAAAAGACATAACACCTCGTCTTATCGCCTCTACTGGAGACAGGAGAGCTCGTTTTCCGCCCAAAGAATCGGCATTGCTATGCAGCGGGGGAATGTAACTAGCGGCTAGCATTCTTGACACTATTCCACGCGGACATGACTTGTACAGTAATAATTAAATGTATATTTGTTTTGTATGTATAATAAGTATAATACATATAAGTTTTTATAACTGCCTCGGTGGTGTAGTGGCTAGCATGTACGGCTGCACACCCGGAGGTCCTGGGTTCGAGTCCCGGGTCGGGCCAAGTTTAGATATTGAGTCTTTCTGTATAAGTAAGCCTCAGTAACAGCCCGCAGTTGGGAAGTTGGTGGTGTTTCACCCCCGTACCTCGGAGAGCACGTAAAGCCTTCGGTCCTGCGCCTTAACTCTTACTGGTCGTGTCGAGTAGTCGTCCCACCGGAATATGAGAGTGACAGGAATAGAGAGTGCACGTTGTGTCTGCGCGTACACTTGTGCACTATAATATCTCCTGCACAATTGGCTAGTCTCAATGAGATTGGCCGCCGTGGCCGGAATCGGTCGGGAGAACACCATCATCATAAAAAGTATATTTGTAATTTTCTTTATAAAAATCTTTTAACTAGACTTTTTAATATTTTCAATGCGAGTAAAACCGCAAGGCGATGTTAACTATCTCATATTATGATCTCAATATCAATAGATGTGTATTAAGCGACGGTACGTGAGAGGTGTGTGGAAGACGGCAGTAGGTCAGCGCGGCCGTGGCTTAAGGTCACCAGGTTTTGTAGTGATGGGACAAAATATGTGATAGGATATTATTATATAATCTATACAGATAAATAAAATTGAAGTGTCTGTTTGTAATGTCAACATAACAGCTTTTTACTAAATGCGTGTTATATTATATACGATACTTATAAGAAAAAACATAATTGTTAAAATATCTGTTCGTCTGTATGTTTCGGCTAATCGATCAAACGTACCTAGGGACGCATCCGAGGGAAGCACGGGTAATTCGCTAGTACATATTAATTTCAGATTTAATTTATTGATTCAATACTTGTATTTGTGTCTATCTTTTTTGAAATGTGTGTAACACCATGTGATTAAATCAATAATAAAAATTTAAAAGATTAAAAATTTAAAAATTTGCTTTTGTAGTGTATTTCTTGTTGATATTAAATAAATAAATACATAAATATCGCTATGACATAGATGATGCCTTTGGGAATGATGTGATCGCCTTTTGGCTACTTTGTTTTTTGTATAATAATTGTTATTTATAAATTTTTTGCTACAATAAAGATTAAAAAAATAACTTTAGTCCCGCTGAGTTTCTTCCGCCAGTTTTTCTCAGGTCTGAAGCTTTTTCTGTATCTGCCGAGGATGGATTAAGTTTAGACAATAGACTACGTACCTATTGCAGAATGGCTTATCTGTAGTCACATTAAGTTATAACCGTTTGGTGTCGGGCGACATTGATTAAATAAATGAATAGGTAAATTATTGATAGTTGATTTGTAGTTTATTGTTTTATTATAGTATTTTTATTACTAGGGGGTTCTGGGTTTGAAATAAAAAAGACAACAATCTGAATTTTCACTTCGAAACATGTGTATCTTTTAACATTTTCAATTAAAAGTAGGTATTACTATACTAACATTTTATCTCTGTCATATTATATCTTTCTTTATTTATCTTTTTCTTTTATTCAAAGAAAATGTATGAAGCTAATTCTAAAATTCTCAATTAGAAGAACTACTAACTTCAACCATGAAAGTTACTTTACAGTATAGATCAAAAAATCCAGGCGATAAATAATACCCCGTATTGCTAGTAAATTAGTGTCACAGGCTCCAATTATATGACAGACTAACCGTACGAGGCTTGAGTATTCAATTCGACTAAGGAACCCTAAACATGCACGTTTTAATCCAATTGCTACTTTCATAAAAAAAAACAATCACGAGGACTGCCGACAGAAGTGAAAACTTAAAACTATAAACAAACAATTGTTTTTGGATATTCAAATTATTTGTTTGATCTTAAATACATAAAAATATGTAAATTAAAACTGTTTACATTTGTCTGGTTTTGACATCTATCGGCACTTACAGTGTTAGCGTTAACACGTGTGACCATGTCGATGACGACTTACATGAATTGACTCCCTCCCCATCCAAACAAACCTGCCTATACAAGTTTTCACTTCAAAAATCTAACAATATCGATATCGATACATAAACATTCCGATCACATCACTATGGCACAATATTTACCAATCATCGAGTTCTACATCAGTTTTAATGATTTTGGGAGAGTAGAAGGTTGGAATTATTGACTTTTTTAAACGTTCGTTTTTAATAAATAGTGTTTTGTGAACATCTTAATAATATTCAAAAATATTTTAACTGGTAAAGTATATACATAATATCTATTATTAACCGACTCCAAAAAATCGAAGTATATAATTCTTGTGTATGTATGTTTTTGTGTGTATGTCCCGAGATATCTTCGCAAATTTGTTATTTTTAAAGTTACCGTGGCCAATAGTGTAAATAATCCTTCTGATTAAAAAGGCGACTAATATTGTTAAAAGTTTTAAGCAGTAGGTATATCCAATGGGGATGAAAAATAGGGGATGATGTGACATTAGAACTGTCGTTACTTTAAAAGCAAGAAAAATTAGAATCGAGGCTCTTTATGGGTGTTAAAATTAGTTAAGAAAGCATTTTTAGTAATATCCCATAATAAATATTATAAATGCGAATGTTTGGATGCATCGATGTTTGTTACCCAATCACGCCAGAACGGCTGAACGGATCTGGATGAAATTTGGACATGGAGATAGATTTTAGTGTCAAATAGCATATAGGTTACTTTTTATCCCGGAAAAATATATGGTTCCCGTGGGATATCCATATTTATCGTTAAAACGTATCTACTACTACTACGTACTAGTAAATACATAAATATGCAGACAGAAGCGCAGACAAACGCTAGCTATATGTATAAATGTATATTGTATTATTGTTATCTGCCCATTATCAAACAATTTTCGAAATACATCATAATTCATAACTCATTGATATACCTATCCATTTTTTTTAAATATATTGAACGTGTTCAATGTTTTGACCTTGGCTATTATTATTTTATGTAAACTATATCGTGACTTTGTTTTGATTCTTCGTATAGCTTAAAGTTCGTCCAAATAGAGTCTAAATTTTTATATACACACATGTGTATATATATATATACACACACATGTGTATATATATATATTATTCCATTAACGGAGAAATGCTAGACCGATTTTGCTTATTTGTTTCTTAAATTGTTTTTTTATCAGTTTCAATAAGGTTTAAAGGAAGAATTGGAAAAGTTACCCGGAAAGTTGGGAAATAATAATTGTATAATAAACTAGCTCTGCCCTGCGGTTTCACCCGCGATAATCAATACTGCTCCGCTCCCTTGGGTAGTAGCATGATGATATATTATATTAGCCTTCCTCGATAAAGGGGCTATCTATTGCAAAAATAATTTTTCCAATCGGATTAGTAGTCCTTGAGATTATAGCGTTCAAACAAATAAACAAACTGCCTCTTTATGATTAGTAATAATAATAATATTAGTAATATATCTAAGATAAAATTATTTAAGTCCAAACGTAAAATAATCCTGCCCGCGCCCATGTAGACAGCCTCCTCAATAATATCTATAGTTTTTTTAAATATGTGATAGTAACTCTGTCGGTTAATTTTTCACGCTTAAATTGCTGAACAGATTTCGATAAAATTTGGCAAGGACTTGAATCTTGGGATCGGATATCGGCTATCCTTGATTTTCGAGAGACATAACAAAAACTAGTAAGGTATAAAATGCAAAAAATACTTTTTAAATAATAAAAATTGTTTCACAATTTGCAAAGATGTCACGTAACGAACATACATTGACGAAATGTTGGGCTCAGTTTGTAGACTGTAGTGACCCTACTTGCTGTGCCAACTGTCGCGGGTTCGTGTCCCGCTGGGGGTATTTATTTGTGTGATGAGCACGAATGTTTGTACTCCAGACATGGGTGTTTATATTTATAATATGTATGTATTTAAAGTTATATATGTGTAGGTTATCAACTGGTATCCATAACACGAGCCTCGTAGCTTACAATGGAACTAGATGGTGCTGTGTGTTAATGTCCCAACATATGTATTATTATTATAGATATGTACATACAATCGAAAATATATTTTTTGAAATCGGTAAATAAAAACTTAATGTTAAAAAAACGTTGCAGTTATATATAAGTATTTAAAAATTTACGTGATGACGCATGAACAAAGAAATAAATCTTACAAAATCAGCGTCCAAATATACGAGTATAATATATGCTTTCTAAATTATCTAACTCGTTCCGCCTAGACTCATCATACTTACGGAATACTAGAAAAATTGACAAGTACGAGTCTGACTCGCACACTAAGGGTTCCGTAGCACGAAACATTAAAATAAGTTTACAATTGCATTTTTTTTTTGTGATGTAACTACAAATTTAGTGTTTCCGGATTTTTCCTTTACTTGTGAGGCATTCTTGCAAAGAGAAAACATTATATACAAGGACATTCCTGCAAAATATCATGGTTCTAGATCTACGGGAAGTACCCTATAGGTTTCGATTTCATTGCGAATGTCAAAATATGCGACTACGGCCGTATCTTTTGATTGTGTTGACTTAGAAGTTTGATTTTTTTACAGCTCCAAGTGATTGCAGATCTGACTATTAACACAAAAATATTCAATATTAATGATTCGGAATCCTCGGTGTGTTAGTCAGACTCTCACTTGTTCGATTCTAAAAACTATAAGCACCGGTCCACACTATAGTAGACCACGGTTTGGTCTCGGTCCGATATCGGTTTGGTAAATTATTGTTATACAAGAAACAATGAGTACATTCACACTATCAATAAGACTCACGTTCTGGTCGAATCACGCTCCAGCAACCTTTCTTGTATTAAAAAAAAATTACCAGACCGATATCGGGCCAAAAACGGACTGTGATCGACACCAAAGTGTAGATTGGCCCTAAATATTCATTGAAGATGCGAGCGAGTTGATGTCAAATATTATAATACAGATAAAAATATTTTTCAGATACACCTAAGCAATGGATACACAAGAATTATGTCATGCAGACCCAGAACAAGAGTTTACAGCTGGGGTCCGTCTTGTTGTTGTAAGTAATTGTGTTTAGCTGTCTCGGTGATCTAATAACTAGCATATACGGCTACAGATCCGGAGGTCCTGGGTACGAGTCTTGAGTTGGGACAAGTAATTGTTTTTGGAGTTCTAAATTTGACGGTGTTTCACCCCCGTGCCTTGAAAAGCACGTTTTGTAAGTCGTGGGTCTGATTTCTCAAAAGTCGTGTCCAATTTACGTTGTACTTTGAGAGTGAAAGGAAAAGAGAGTGCATGTGCGTTCTCCTTTGCGCTATAATATCCTCTGCGCTATATACTACGACTAATCTTATCGAAATCGGTCAGTAGGACATTATTATTTTGCGTCAGAAGTTTTATATTTTACTAACTTCAAATAGGAAGTACTCAATTTAGGTGTATATTTTCTTATGTAATGCTTAATCTACGCCGATTTTCATTATTCTTTTATTAATAGGAAACATTTACCGCAAGTTCCATATGAATAAAAAAAATCAATTTATTACTTTTGGAGTGATTTCAAGTTGGTGTAACTTTGTTGTTTTAATTATTGATTTGCTATTTCTCAGTTAAACCTGCCAGAGGATGAAGGGGAAGGTTTGGGATTCAGACTCACAAGAACATTGTGGGATCCATATCCATGGGTACGTTTTAGTTTATGTTTAACACGGTTTTCGATTTCCAACATTTCCAATGTTTTACAGGAAACATAGTTATGGGAGAAACTAATGTGTTGGACGTTACAGTTATCGTAAATATAGACATTTACCCACAAAATTATACTATAATTTGGAAAAAGACGGAGATGACGTGATTGTAACACCTTACAATTTTTACTTAAAAATCTCCTGTAACCATAGTTGTTGTAAAGTCAGGGCTCGGAATCGGTTTAAAAAATGTTTATTTTGGTAATGTAATGGTTAATTCGTCGCTCGTTCTTTAACCGGTTAATGAAAATGAACGGTTTAGTAAACCGGTATAATAATGGGTAAATACATAAGTAAGAATTTTATATAATAAACAATTCACTATTAGCAAAGATTCGCCAAATGTAAACGCACAAAAACTCATTTTAACCGCTTAATTTTGATCATGTAACCTAAATTCGTCAAAAACCGTTCTCCGGGAATTAACCGATTAAAGAACGTAATCGAAACCATAAACCGAAAACCTTAAAAGGTTTGGGATCAATGACGAAAACCTATTTAAAAATTAAACGGTTTTTTTGAACCCATTTGAAAAATTCTTAAAAATTGTTTTATTACAATATTAATTTTGTTTAAACATTAGAGAGTATTACGTGTTTATTAGCATCTTGCATATCACTATGATGAAATAAAAACCAGATGTTTATTTTTTTAAACCATAATAATTTTTTTCTAGATCCACGAAGTGACTCCAGAATCGAGAGCAGACGTCGCCGGACTTAAGACAGGGGACTGTTTATTGCAAGCGGATGGTAAAGACCTGTTGGGGTTAACGGTGAGTTACTTTATTTAATACTAACGTCCTGGATAACGCTGTATATATTTTTTCAGGCTTACCTGCTAGACAAAACCCATGACAGTTCACATAAAACATTCAGTATTTTTATTTACTTAAGATACTTTCGATTTGTTTGGTCGCTCCCTCGTGTATAATAAATAAGCGGCTAACGTGTTTCAGGACATAATTTATCTGTGTACTAAATTTCATCCGTCCTGACATTTCAGCGTGAAGTAAAAATTCGCAGCATAAACGGCGATATCTTTTGATTGCGTTGACTTAAAAGTTTAAGAATTTGACAGTTCCAAGGGATTGCGAACTTGAGTATTCGATATTAATTTTAGCTTAATATCTCTACACGTTCCTGAGAAAAAGGGTCCTGACAGACAGACAGACAGACGAACGGACACCGAAATAATCCTATAAGGATTCATTTTTTCCTTTTCAAGTACGAAAACTTAAAAGTTACGCTAATACATATTTGATATATAAATTTTCAGATCGGTAAGGTAGCGGGTTTGATAAGAGGCGACGGAGAGGGACATGGCGTCTCTTTACTGGTGTGGAACTGTGGGGTCGATCCAAGCGATGATCCTGAGGTATGTTTTTATTTCTAACTTTGCATTATAGTCTTAATCTATTATTATTATTTATTCATATTATATTATTATTTCAGTTTGTTTTTGTTTCTACACTGGCCAAGTGTACTAATTACATATTATAATTAATAATTAGTTTATTATATATATTATTCGTTCTGTTCTCTGTGAAGCAAAACCCTTCTATTTGAGCGTGAAATAGTAACAAACACACATAAACTTTCGCATTTACAATACTAGTCTGATTATAAGAGCAATTTCCCCAGTTGCTATGGAGTTGCGGCGGGGGTTCCCGCGGGGAACGCTCGAGACGAGCTCTGGCGGGCGTGGTGAAAGCGATATCGTGTTGCGTATGCGCCGCCACCGCGACTAAGGCGCTTAACTGTGCACGGTCACATTTGTATTGTGAAGGTAGGTTATAAATTATCAATAATAATATATACGAGTACATAGGTTCAGTTGTTTATAAACTAAAGAAATTTTGATTGGAAACGATTTTCGAATAATTATTTGTATTTTTTGAAAGGTAATTTTAATTTTTCGGATCTTTTTGAAGTTTTGGTTTGATATTTTTTTGCTGATGTTTTGAATGCTTTAAAGAGTGTGCCCACTACACCGTCTCTTACCATGACCGTGCTATGAACGTATCAGGCACGGAAATAGGCATGGCACGTTTTTAGTGCTACGTATGCTCACCATTGCGCCGCCTGCGCGCACCGGTCTCGCAACGTCGCGTGCCAGGCACGGAGCGTACTGGCATCGGCAAAATATTCTCGCTGACAATTGTTACCGCTCCGTGCACGGCACGCGACGGTGCCGGTCGGTGACGGAACGGTCTAGTGGACAGAGTCATTCTTTTCAATACAAAGAATATTTCTTTGCCTGACACGGTTCTAGCACGGTCATGGTATGAGATGGTGTAGTGGGCAAACACCTTTACAGCACACATGGTTATTGGTGAGGCAAAGGTTTTTAGTTAAAAAGAGTTTTATTTATACTGTAAATATAGATTATTAATTTTAATATACAAACTATACTTAACATTAAATAATACTTTCTTAAATATAGCCGAATATTGAAATGTTAAATAAAACTATCTTTTTTGGATTTTTTCGCTGATTTATTTTGATTTTTGATTCCCGACGTTTTGAATTCTTTCTTGTCTTGAGTTGAATTCTTAGTCTCTCCCGTGACCATGATTGCTGTAAAGCATTCGAAACATCAGGAACCAAAAATTAAAATAAAATGAAAAAATCCGAAAAGATAGTTTTCTTTAACTTAAAACATAAATATATAAAAATATTAATAACAACATTCATGGCAGGTTGTTGGAGCAGACTGCAGAGATGTGCCTTGTGTAGAGAGTCGTTGCCCGCTAAAGATTCACCTTACGCTAGAAATTTAGTCGCTGAACAGGTATCGTATATCTATTTATAAATATATATATTATGTTTGTTTGTAGTTTGTATTGCATAAACTATTGATTTGATTATAAAGAAATTTTGGGGAGTTTTTCATATATAGTACAATCACGTAGTATTTAACATCTACCTAAGTAACATGTATGTATAAAAAAATAAAAATGTTTTCAAAGATCACTCGAAAAAAAATAATTAAGACCAAAAATTTAAATTAGTTATTTTAAAAATCAGTGGGCAACCTCAAAATGTTGAGTAATTTTTTTAAGATACAAATTCAACCCACAAGCTAAGAAAAACATTTTTTTTTCGCTGCACCCGATGTACATTATCGATCGAAAGTAATTTTTAGGGATCTATGATATCGTACTGAAATTGCAACGAATCTACAATGTATTAAATGTAATAATATATTAATTATATCTATTTATTTAATTATTATTATTAATAAATTCAATATTTTAGGTCTTCGAAGCAATAGCCACAGAATACGAATTAAAGAATACATTAAAAAATACAAAAGCTACCTCAGCCCACACCTCGCCAACACGATCTCCAAATATATCTCCATCTTCAAGTCGAAAGGGCCAATATCAATTATCAGTGATGCAAAGAAACAGGAAAGCAATACAAAATTCTTTAAATAACGAAAAGTTCGCTTCAGATCCGAATATCAATCGGCACAAAAATTCAATTACCAATATGACACAACGTCAAATTAATAATGGCGGGAAATGTAGATGTCAAAATGAATTGACAGTGCCACAGACAACTGAAAGTAACTTGTGTAGCTGTCAAATACAGCATAAATTGGTAGCGAGGTTGAGACAGGCTTGCTCTCTTGCCGATTTACAAAGCGGACCTGTGCAAACTAGTACTTTATCGAAGTCGTTAAGTAATATCAATTCGAACGACCAAAGGTTAGTAATCAAAAAGTAAAAAAAAAATTTTTTGAGGCTATTAATATTATTTGTAACGTTGTGATATTAATTTTATTTGTAAAGTGTTTGTGATATTAATTTTTGTAATGGATCATTTTTTTTTTCATAGCCAAATTTGGTGGGTTCTTTTAATATAATATAAAAAAACAAAACCTATTTGAAAAATTGTTCATGATCTTGAATCTCTTATAATCGTTTCAGTAACACCACCGGCCAACAGAGCAACTCTATGGATAGTCTTAAACACTTAGGTATGGTATAATTTTGAATTCAATAAAATATAAATATATTCTAATAAGTACAAATATATTTATAACTAAAATTTCATTATTTATTTATAATTTTAAAGTTATGCACGTATGCACGTAACAAAAACATTTCAAAAGTGTCCAAACTAGTTGAATCGACTTTAAAGGGATTTTTAAGAGCGAAGAATAACGAATGTGTTTTATTATTGTGAAAGCTGAATAAAAAAAATGTTTTATCTATTCCTTGTAATATCATGATATGTTATAAGTTTTTAATTTACCACTCTCTCTCTCTTTCTAGATGCGCCAGTTTTCGTGTTATCGCCACCACCTATATATGTTTTAGCATGTGAACATAGCAAATGATAAAGATACAATGAATTAATTTAATTTAAATACAAAATATATTTTTTATTCTACGAATAGTAATTGGTAAATTCAGACTAAAAATATACATATATGTTAAGCTTGTAGAAGATTTATTTTGTATCGAATTTATAATCAATATTATGAACAAAAATATATCCCGTTTTGCTAGATTTTTTTTCTTTTATTTACATTAATGGTAAGTATGAAATAAATAGATTATATATTATATGATATATAGCAAGCCTTCCCCAATAAATGGGCTATCTAATTAATATAAAAATATTTTTTTTAAATTGGATTGGTAGTTTCTGAGATTAGCGTGTTCAAACAAACAAATAAACTGGCTCTATATGACATTAGTATAGATTATAGTTTTATAAAATAAAAAAAATACGCTTATAATGTGTTCAGACTCATTGAACGCAATCCAATGAGGCCATTAAACATGGCACATGAAGGGAGGAGTGTCCTGGTACAGACATCTTATATTCTTCAAAGGAATCTCTAACACTTTAAACATACATATCTCGATCTGAATGGCAATCCGGTGTATTCTGCAAAGAGGAACGCATTTACTCTTTGTTCTTTTTTATCTCGCAGAGAGAAATTAAAATGCCAAAAAGCACTTGAAAGATCATGATGATGGGTCATGATCAAACAGAAAGCGTAGTTCGTCTTACATGTTAAATAAAAATAAATAAATATATTGGGACATTAACACACAGCACCATCTAGTTCCATGTTAAGCTACGAGGCTTGTGCTATGATTACCAGATAGTTGATACCCTACACATATATTATAACTTTAAATACATACACATTATTATAAATATAAACACCCATGACCGGAATACAAATATTCGAGCTCATCACACAAATGAATGCCGCCAGCGGGACTCGAACCCGCGATCGCTGGCACAGGAAGTGGGGTCGCTACAAACTGAGCCAAACGTGTTGTCACGCAACAGGATGTCATACATATCGTTAAACATGATATTATAAGTCCAGAGGCCTTGAATGTATTCCGGCTATTACGCATAAGACGTGTGCCTCAGAACTGACACTCGTCCGTTATGTTATATCATTTTATTTTATATAATATTGATAAACTTACTTGTTAAAAATTCAAAAACGCGATTTTTTTAATACACAGTAAACAAATAAAACTGGAAACTTTCATTACATTATTGAATGTGTTGTAAGTGTGAATGAGCCCTAAAATATTCTTATCAATCTTATGTCACTGTCAGAATCACGTTTGTCAAAGAAGCAGAAGGCACGCCATACTGGCGTCTGGCATACTGTTTACATTAAATATGAGTTATTTAGTTCAAAATATTTAATGTTTGAATAGAATATAATTGAAAAATGGACACATTATTTCAAGAAAATTATCAAAAACTGGATTTTGATTCGACACAAAGTATTTGTCGATGTTGTTTATCAACAAACAGACGTATGACGAAAATTGATTTCTTTCGTGACCTTTTTATTGATTTAGCCGATATTATTGTAAGTAATCTGATTTTATATATACTTTACTTAATTTGTTCATCTTCTATTTACTACTACTTTAATTTAACTATATGTACATTTCTTATAAAATCATCTATACACAATAGAAAGTCTTGAATTTATTACAAAAAGCCGATATTTATTATTTACACGAGGTGTTTTTAACTTCTTAAAGATTTTTTACGAGTCATCATAGTTAGCCTTTTATGTTTTATTCAAATAAGTTTAGAATATATAAAGATAAGCAGTGAGATAGGCAGGGGTAGCCCAGTGGTAACTCTCGAGTCTCGCATGAACCTTGCCAGTTTTTGAAAGACGTGTGAAGCTCACGAACCCGTATTTAGCCAGCGTGGTGGACTATGGCCTGATCCCGCTTGTATTGAAGGGAAGCCCACACCCAGTAGTAGGATGCTAAAAAGGGCTGAATACTTACACACATTATACAAACATATATACATAAAGATAACAATAGTTAATTTTATTATTTTATTTCAGGTTTCAGATTCTGATGGGCTTCCTCAATGGATATGTTACGAATGTAGTGCAATACTGCTCAAAAGTGTAAGGTTCAAACACAAAGTCCTCAGAGCCCATGCCTTGCTATATGATTATCATACTAGATGTGCTCCAGTAAGTACTTTAGAATGTGAAACATTGATAGGTTTTTTTAGATTGATTAAGTTTCTGTGGTAATTGGATAAAGTTTTATTAATATTAGCATTGTATACTACATTATTTTGCTATTTAGAGTAATCATTAAAACACTTTGTTGTAATAAAAAGCCAATCATTATATTTATTTATTAGAAAAAAGCCATTTTAAAAATAAATAAATCATCTTACAGCCTTAGCACCTATTTGTTAAAACAAAAAATACTTGTATTTTACAGGAGAGAGTTTTCTTCCTCTATTTCAAAAACAAAACATTATTTCTAAGATTTATGTACATATACATATAGATAAATATTTTTTTTTTGTCTTTTCTAGAGTAAAATATGTTTTGAATACATACAAAGTTGACTTGATTCAAAATTCAATATTTCCTTAGCAAACACTCTTTTGGTAAATTGGTTGTTTGGACAAAAAAAACATAGACTATGTTATGTTAAAACTATTTATTTTCATATAAAATTCAATTTAAATTTACATTTTTATGATTATTTTAATATTATTTTTCATAGTTTCCAATAGATGGCCAAGATCCCGAACTTACTAAGTATAAGAGTCCACATTTGACACAATCAAGTATACTTGTGCTTGATACAAGTAAAAGTAAAGTTGGCTATCATAAGGTTTTGGAGGTGAGTTTATTTAAAAAAAATCTCTCTTTCCTACTCCTTATCCCGTTTTTTTGCGTAATATTACAAAGTATGAGCAATGAGCATGCCACCTGTATACATACGGGTTATGTGGCTATATATGATTCAAAGGCTAGAAAAACCAATATGGGGTAGTATTGGTACTTAATTCAACTGAACCTCCCCCGTTTTAATAGGGCGTCGCAGGATCGCTTACGCCCACGACGCCATACCAAACATGGGGTTGCTACACGGTCTGCTCCGCTATCAGAGAAGTACCTGGAGCAATCCCATATGGCACACCGCCCACCGAAGCGTTTCCCATTGCGTTTCTTGGCTTCGCGCCCGGCTGGATTGCCGGACGCTAATGAGCTCCCCTACCACGGCAAGGTGAAAAATAAAATGAATTTGAAACTAGGTAAAAACATTTCAAAGAACAAAGGTGGGAAATAAAAAAATATATAGCCTAATCTAACCTTACCTAACCTACCTACCTTACCTTATATTAATAATTCTTTGCAATTTCATTTTTCAATTTACCTCATAAACTTTTTAAGAGTTTTGAGCGATATGACAGTCGAAACTGATAGGGACCGAATTCTGCAGTAAAAACTACTTCGACTGTTATCTATATATTAAAACGTGAAGCAAAAACTTTGCACCTCTTTTTACGAAAATTGCGCGAACGGAGGAGTATGAAATTTCTCACACTTATAGTTTATACAGAGATGGAGTGCAGAATGCTATTTAAAAAAAAAAATTATGCATAAAAATACATTACATCAATAAAAAAACATTATACGCACTGTCATGTATTTGACACACACACATATTCTCTTTTGTTATTGTTAAAGTCTGTGGTCAAATTGAGAATTATGTATAGTTTAAACTAATCAAATCTATTGACGAGGTTTAGTTTTATAAATAAAAAGTTCGACCACTCGGCGAACTCCAGAGAATATGTAGGTTCTTAAAACTTCACTTACAGAACCATAAAACAAACATTTGTTTCTAATAAAGAGATTAAACCATGTAAGAGTTCTGACTGCAACATATACATTATGAGTATCTGTTTTTTTTAGTTGTTTAAGATTGGTGTGAGTAAATACTGTTTTGATTATCATAAGTCATAGATCCCCACAGATCTACATATTAAGCGTTAAGTCTTATAAAAATACTAGCGAATTACCATCTGGGCTTCGCTTGGGTCTATCCCTCAGTACAGCTTTAACTGTTAGTGTGGAATAGATAGTCAATTCGTTGCTGTAAAAACAAAAAGAAATCTATGCCACGGGAACCGTACATTTTTTCGGGATAAAAAGTAACCTATGTGCTATTCCAAACTAATCTATCTCTGTGCCAAATTTCATCCAGATCTGTTTAGCCGTTCTGGCTTAATTGAGTAACAAACATCCATACATCCAAACTTTCGCATTTATAATATTAATTTGATATTATTGTTATTATATTTTCAGCATGAAAAACAATATTCTGCATCGAAATTAGATGAGCTACCTATAACAGACGTGCAGAATTTTTTCGAAGACAATTTTTCTGTAAAGGACGAAGTTTTTGAATGTGACGACAATATACCCTTATTTGAGATTAAGTGAGTTTGAAACATCTATTAACACAATTAACAAAAAAGTATTAGATACACAATCCCATGCAAAAGTTCTCTTAAAACTGTCACCGATTGTGTTTAGGTTATTATTCTAGTTGAAGTAAATGTACAACAATGTAAATTGAACCTTAAATGCAATGCTTAAAGAAAAATATATATATATAAAAGCGCGCTCAAATATTCAAATGAGCTCTCATTAGGTGAGCACATTTTTTGTCGCTGATTTTGTATCTAGTACTTTTTTGATCGATGGTTTGAAATATTAATAAAATCTATATCAATCTACCTAGCGCAGTGGTAACGCGCTTGCTTGGGAAACTGAGTGAAGTGGGTTCGAATCCCGCGTCTCTCTCTGATATTCTCATGTAGGTTTCATTTTCAACATGATCACCACTTGTCTTAACGGTGAAGGAAAACATCGTGAGGAAACCTGCATGTCTGAGAGAACCTAGCAAGTTGTCTGCAGCAGTCAGCAGTCCGCTCACACTTGGCCAGCGTGGTAGACTATGGCCAAATCCCCCTTGTATTGAAGGGAGGCCCACCCCCAGCAGTTAAAAAGAGATGAATTACGTATCAATCGTTGTTAATCTTATAAAATTTATATTAACGCTGTTAAACTAAGGAGGTTGTTTTGTTTGTTTGCCTGTTTGTTTGTTTGTTTGTTTGTTTGTTTGTTTGTTTGTTTTATTTATTTGTTTGTTTGTTTGTTTGTTTGTTTGTTTGTTTGTTTGTTTGTTTGTTTGTTGGAACTCAATAATCTGTGTAACTTCTAGAACATTTGGAAAAAAATATTTTTGCATTTAATAAAATGCTATAGCATAACTATAAAGGAAGGTCTTGAAAATATAAAAAAAACAATACTTTAATGATTTTGAAAACATTCTGCTCTCTTAGATATTTGACATTTAAATTGATTTTTTTTAGGATGTGACAGGATTTTGCTTTTAGGTACAAAAAAAATATTTTGAAAAAAAGCTGCTTTACTTCGATTC
This sequence comes from Brenthis daphne, assembly GCA_947093115.1. Taxonomy (NCBI): domain Eukaryota; kingdom Metazoa; phylum Arthropoda; class Insecta; order Lepidoptera; family Nymphalidae; genus Brenthis; species Brenthis daphne. The sequence continues at coordinate 2,403,710 of OX352473.1, forward strand.
GTTCGGATCCTTCCCTAGATGCCTGTCAATATCCTATATATTACTCCAGCTCATAGTCTCTCTGTGTACTGAATTTCATACAAATCTGTCCAGCCGTTACAGAGTGAAGGAGAGACAAACAAACACACATACAAACTTTCATTATCATAATAGTGTTGTAATTGTAAACATAAAATATTTAATTGTAATTTTCTAAATGAACAGTTCCCATCTCTTTGTTAACTTGTGGCGAGCTTTGTCTGACTACATTTTTTGAAGTGAAAACTTGTATAGGCAGGTTTGTTTGGGGTAGTAAATTCATGGAAGTCGTCATCGACATGGTCACGTGACGTGTTAAGGCTAACACTCAGAGTGCGGATAGATGTCGAAACCAGACAAATGTAAAATTTACAAATTTCAATTTAAGATCAAACAATTAATTTAAATCAAAAATCCAAAAATAACAACTGTTTGTTTATAGTTTTAATTTTCACTTCTGTCGGCAGTCCCCTATGACTGCTTTTTTTTAAATTTATTTTTCTATTTAAAAATGTTATGTTCCACTGTAAAAAGTATTACCGGGCAATAAACGCTGTTAAACTATCTGTTTTATTATAATTGATTTTCTACAAATAGTAATTTAATAACAAATTTTATTTCCAGGACAAAAAAATTAAAAGAATCAGAAGAGTTATTTGATGAAGAGAAGAAAGACAAGAAGGAGAAAAAAAAGAAAGTTAAGAAGAAGGTAAAGATTAAGAAGGAAGTTGTTGATGGGCAAAAGACTGATGTAGAGTAAGTTAACTAGATTTTAACCATAACCACCATAATATAGAAGGCTGTTTTTTTGTGAATATCCCATGCGTTTTATCAAAAAGCTAACAACATGTCTGCTTTTTCTATGGATGTTGGTTACTTATTCCAAAAAATCTAACAATTATAATATTGTGTTGTACCTAGTATAGTATTATATGATCTGTGGTTGTACAAACGCGATAAAAATGTGAAACAAGAATCCATTAGAATAATATTCTTGGACCGTTTCGAAAAAAAAAATATATAAAAGATTTCTTCTTATATATAAATATAAAAAAATATAAATCAATAATGATTGTACATATTTTTAACAAATAATTAAAACAACTTGTTTTGACTTCGGCATAAAAAATGTTTTATTTTACAAACATAATTATTTCTTTCAAAGTATGTATAAATATTTTTTTAAAAGTGATTTTCTATTTTTGTCTCATTTGCGTAAATTTTAAGTAATTTCCTATAGGTTTATTTATTACAAGTACGAAAAAATGTATGAATTTTAACAAAAAAAAAAAATGATTTCTCTTAACACTCGAGGTAAATTTCTAAGAAATTAATTGAAATTCTAAGAAATCTATTGTTCACTGATACGCTGGCGTGTCCGCGGTCGTGGAGGGATTAAAATTCGAAAGGTCTTTGAAAATGTATGATTTATTAGCGGCTCACTCTCGCTTTGCTCGGGTTCGTCCCTAGTGAAAAACAATAACAAATCCCTCGGGAACCGTATATTTTTTCGGGATAAAAAGTAGCGTATGTATAATTGCAGACTATAATATATCTCTGTGCCAAATTTCATCTAGATCCGTTCAGCTGTTTTGGCGTAAGTTCTGGAGTAACAAACATCCATCCATCCAAACTTTCGCATATATATGTATAGTAGTTAGATTAGATTGAGAAAAACTTATGTTTGAGTGCATCGAAATATGTTTAACTGACTTACTAACTGTCAGAAAGAAAGTAAGAAATTGTATTGATAAAAAACCACTCCTGGACATCTCCTAACCATCTAACTCTTTTATTTTTTTATATCTCAAAAATTATCTCTATCCGCGAAATCAACTCGCTCTTGACAGATTTTTTTTTTCATTTTTATATCATTTAAAAAAATAATTAAATAAAAGTTTGCTCTTTTCCAGCACAGCATTAGAAGCTACGGAACCAAAGAGGACTCTGAGAAAACCAATAAATATAGATGAGACTAAAATAAGAATTATTAAGTTGGATCCAACAGAACAATTACGTCAAAGAGAAGTGAGTATATTTTTTTATTTTTTTCAATCCCGCGGGAATCCCAGGTGTGGCATTGTAATACTATATAATCTATGTATACAAATAAAAATTGTAGGAAATCAATTATAATAAAAGAGAAAGTTTAACAACGTTTATTGCCGTTTTTACAGTGACATGGAACATGACAAATTTAAATAGAAAAATAAATAGTAGGCACACAAGTTAACAAAGAGGTTGGAACTATTCATATATAAAATTACAATTAAATATTTTATGTTTACTATTCCAACAAAAAATAAAATGTTGTTTGTTTGTACGTGCATCATTGGAATGGCTACGAACCGATTTGAATAATTTAAAAGTCAACGTGATTTTTTTATACGTTATATCTATTAAAAGGTTTTTAAGTCTTGTTTTTTTTTTAATTTAATACTCTTTAATTCTAATTCCTTTTCGATAACTTTAAAAAGTTCCACCGCAGAGGTGGAAATTATTGTTATTTTTAAGATAGTTTAATTAAAAAAAAAAACTAACAAATATTTCTTTTTTAGTCTGTAGCTCAAACAGCGATAACGAAACTCATTTTAATAATAACTAAATCTTAATTGTATATTTCTTTAAAAAAAAATTGTAATTTTTATTTATCATACAATCTCTTTTAAACAACTACTCTTTGTGATTTCTTTGAATATCATTTTAAACTATACTGAAAAAGATTTTTAGTGATGTCATTAAATTCTTTTTTACGTGTTTTTGTATATTTTTTAAATAGTGTTTTTTTTTCAGGATGAAAGTAAATTAAAGTTTCCATTTCAATGCCATTTGTGTTATAAAGGGTTCAACTTTGAAGTAAAATTGCGTAACCACATGTTTAAACATAACCCGGTGAGTTTTTTTAACGTTTTTAGTGGGTAGTTTTGTGTTTGGTGAAAGGTTTTTTTTTCTCATTTTTCTGTATGTAATTAAATTAAGAATAAAAAGCTCTGAGAATGAAATGTTACCTGTGTCTTTTTTAACTTAATTTTTTATTTTTTTAAATTCTTTTTTATTTTTGTCTGACTTACTTTTTTTTCTTTCGGAAATTTTGCAAAGATACATTCTGTATTATTCTTTTAAATTAAAAATGAATTAATTATTTATAAATGAAGAAATAATGACATGTGTTGATTTTTTTATATCACAAAATATGTACAAACACTTAGCTATTACTACTAAACAGTGCAGCATTCATTTTGCGCCACGTTTTTATGGATGGTGGGTGTTAGGTGTATGTTTGTTTCACCTTTGCGCTGAATCGGCTGAACGGATTTGTATGAAGTTTAGTATATAGATGGGCTATGAACTGGAGTAACATATAGGCTTGGTAAGACAGATGTTAGTATTTTGTATGATTCTCAGGTAATTTTTAAGGAATCAAAATGTAAACATACATAAATGAAAAAAAAATGAAAATGAAAAATGAAAAATGATTTATTAATAAAAAGAGTTTTTAAATACATTAAGTCCGTTATTGGGACATCCATTTAAGTAAATAGATACCTGTGCCAGGATGTCCCGCTCTTCCGTAGAAAATTTCTTAAAATTATACAACTCAATAGTGTTTTTTATATTAACCAGCAACTTATAAATAATAGAAAAAAAGAAATAAAAATAAAATAAAAATAATAGAAAAAAATTGTGTGTCTGTATGTGTGTGCACCCAACATGTACATATAAGTATGCCACTCTGTAAGGTGCCCTAGAACTTGTGATAATTATTGTCACCAGATATGAGCTAAGGGTGAACTATAGTTCATTCGCGTTAAAAAAATAGTGACTCATCGGTGTCCACCGGCCTGGCCACGCCCACCGATCAATTAGGTTGCTTAAAATTATAAAGTCATATTTCACAACACCACTTGAAGGCAGACTTTCGTAAGAAATGGTTTGTGTCATTTGTGCGATATATACATACAATAAATTTAAAAAATGAATACCTCACCTATTCGTAAGAATAAAATCGGATCGATAATTCATAGCGGAGAGAGACGAGTATTTAGAATGTTTTTAAGTACTTTAAAGACATTAATAAATATATTATTATTAATGAGTTTATTTTGATTTGAGATAATTAAGTTGATTAATTATCTCAAATCAAAGTAAAGTCATTATTATATGATATCATTATTATATATTTGAATATAATGAAATATATTTAAATTAAATTTTTACTCCCACTTTGTATACACCTTTGCCTGCCGTTGCACTTGTTGAATCATTATTATCTTAACGCGAATGGACTAGGCTTATTAACAAGTCACCACCCCGTACCCCCTCCTCCCCCCACTCCCCACTCCCCACTCGGCAGGCGCGAGGCCCGTACAAGTGTCACATATGCTCGATGTACCTCCCCACCGCGTACTCCGCGTCCGTGCACTCGCTCACGCACACGCGCCGCTACGAGTGCGTGCAGTGCGGCCGCCGCATGCTCGACCGGCTCGCCATGTTCAACCACTACCAGTGAGTGATACGCACAAATAGATACACACTTAGAGGCATAACACATAAACATACTTATATAAATATATATATTATATGCTCGGGTTCGTCCCGATTGATTCCCCATGCAAACTTTCATCCCCATTTTCTTCACCCCCTTAAGGGATGATTTCCAAGATAAAAACTATTCCTATGTTATTCCCAGAGTCTCAAGCTATCTTTTTAACAAATTTCATCAAAATCGATCCAGTGGTTTCGGAGCCTATTCAGTACAAACAAACAAACAAAAAATCAAATCTTTCTTCTATATAATATTAGTATATATATTCACGTGCGTCACTTGTCAGTACGAGTGCGTGCAATGCAGCTGCCGTATGCTGGATTGGTTCGCCATACTCAACAATTATCAGTAAGTGACAGACACACATACACATATGCAGACAAACATACATATACAGACAAAAATACATAGACAGATACTTATAGATATTTATGTATACTACTAATGTGGCAGACAGACAAAAATTAAAAAAAAAAACGTATTTTTCTCAAGTACTGTATATAGTTTCATATGTATTTAGTAAAAAGCTGTTATTTAGACATTACACACAGACACTTCAGTTTTATTTGTCTATATAGATATGTAATGATGTATAGTGGATTTTATTTTCTTTTTATACTTTGTTATTTTTGTTTATACAGATTAAATATTTTTCAGATCCCAACATGAAGGCGTGCTTTCAGTGTTCACGTGCCACATATGCGGGAAAGTATCTAAGTGAGTGATGTTTTCTTTTTTATAATTCTATCCATTTTGATAAGACTTTGCTATATATTGTGTAACATATTTTATTAAATGTTCATTGATTTTGATTTTTTTAATTTTTATTACCAACACCGTAATTAGTTAAAACATAGCTAAGTTTTACATTCATTCTATCTTATCTTTCATTCCCACTGCTGGGAGTCGGCCTTCTTACAATACGATCACTATACTCCATATACGCTGGCCTAGCGCGGGTGGACTGAGCATGTCTTTCGACAACTTGCTAGGTTCTCTCAGACATGCAGGTTTCACGATGTTTTCCTTCACCGTAAGACAAATGCTGATAATATTGGAAATGATTCGCAAATGAGAATATATGAATACAAAGCAAGTATATATATAGGTTGCTGGTTCAAATCCGGCTCGAAGGACCAATTTTTCAATCGCGTAACTGTTATAAAAAAAACAGCTGCTTAATAAAATTAATTAAATTGGAATCTTTGGCTCTCTGGTCGCTATCATTATCCATTAACATGTTTATAGGTTTCCGTACCTCAAAAGGTCAAATCCGCCTGTTTGTCTGTCTGTCTGTCTGTCTGTCTGTCTGTCAAGAACATTTTTCTCATAAAAGCGACAGACACACATACACATATACAGACAAACATACATAGACAGATACTTATGTATACTACTAATGTGACAGACAGACAAAAAAAAAAAAAAACGTGTTTTTCTCAAGTACTGAATATAATTTCATATGTATTTAGTAAAAAGCTAGCTAAGAGATATTAAGTTGAAATTAATATCAAATACTCAAATCTGTCAAATCCTTTGGAGCTGTAAAAAAATCAACCTTCTAAGACGCATTTAAAAGATTCGGCCTTTTATGCCGCATATTTTGGCGTTTGCAAGAGAATCAATACCTACATTACGACTCACTTATTTCGGGGAATCCCTGAACGCTTTCGCATAGACATGTAGTATTGTGTCGTGTGTTTTCTGAAAACATTGATATTTTGAATTAAATAAATATTGTTATTTTATGTTAAATATTAAATATTATATATATATGTTATATTAAATATTATATAATATTATCCAGAAGCCCCCCTCTCGCCTCTCTCGACCCCATGCCATCAAAAGGCCTCTTCTCTTCCTCTTTTGGTTCTTACGTAATTTTTGAATGGCCGCAAATCGAAATATCCTAAAACCATGTAGTTTTCATCACATTTTTTTTTCATTCTAGCAACGATAAAACACACCGAGGTCATATGAGAAATCACCATTCCGGCACGAGGGTGAAGTGCGATGAATGCGGCAAGAGCTTCATCAACAGAGACTCGCTCTTTGACCATCAGCTGTGAGATTTACATATTTTTTTTTAATTCTTTTTTATTTTCTGTTTTAGCTATAGAAACAGGAAAATTAAAAAAGTAGAAATTATGTGTTTAAAGCTAAAATATAGTTTTTTGTTCAGTTATATCTGTACATTAATCGCTTCGCTTCGGGTTCGTCCATAGACGAAAACAAATTGTCCACGACAACCGTACATTTTTCCCGGAATGATATATTATAGCCTATAGCCTTCCTCAATAAACGGGCTATCCAATGCAAAAAGAATTTTTCAAATCGGTTTAGTAGTTCCTGAGATAAGCGCGTTTAAACAAACAAACAAACTCTGCCTCTTTATAATATTAGTATAGATAACATTCAAATAAATATTCATACTAATATTATAAATGTATTTGTTTGTTTGTTTGTTTGTTTGTTTGTTTGTTTGTTTGTTTGTTTGTTTCTTTGTTCTTCTTTCACATCGTGGAGATAGTTTTGAGGCTGGAGAGTGACATAGGCTTCTTCCTATCGCGGGATATTATCTCATTCCCACGGGAAAACACGTTATAATACGACCCACAAGAACTCATCATACCTATGTACATATTAATATAATATATAATCTATCTATTCTATACCTAAGGACGGACCCGAGCGAAGCGAGTCGCTAGTTTTATTTATTTAAATATATTGCGACATTAAAACAAAGCACCTTCTAGTTCCACGAGACTTGTGTTATGGATACCAGATAGTTGCTACACTACACATATATAACTTTAAATACATACATATTATAAATATAAACACCCATGATTGGAGTACAAAAATTCGTGCTCATCACAAATGAATGCCCCCAGCGGGATTCGAACCCGGGTCACTACGAACTGAGCCAAACGTGTCGTCTAATATACAGTCCACATTTCCAGTATCCACCAAGGAATCAAGAATTATGAATGTGAAAAATGCGGTAAAAAGTTTCGGACCAGGAATCAAATTAGATACCACATGCTGAAACATAGCGACTCGAAGGATTATTACTGCGTTGAATGTGACGTTAGGTATGTATGTATATCTGTCTGTATATATATATATATATATATATATATATATATATATATATATGGTGTAGTGGCCAGTATGTACTACAATTTTGGAGGTCCTGGGTTCGAGTTCCGGGTCGGGCCAAGTCTTTTTTTTAATAAGGTTTGCTAGTGGTTATTACATGTTGTACAAGAAATAATTTAAATTAAATGATTAAAATACAGCACAATTATGCTTAACCGTTTAAAAGCGAACACAAATTGAATGTTCTTGTGTTCGTTTTCACAATTATGAATATTTAAAAAAAACATAGTAATTAATATTCTAGATTAATCATTAGCTACAATAAATTAAATAAAAATATAACAACAATACAATTTACAAATGATTAATAATTATATAGATGTAGGATCCGGGGATACTAATAAAGGCGTTTAAACACTATTAACTATTTATTCTTTTAAAATATTACATAACAATGTTCACGCGTCTCGTCGTGTCGTCATTATGACACAACATCCTTCTTTTCTTTTATTCATCTATTTCATTCCATTCCATTCTTAAAATTCTTACATATCTCCTCTTTTATTCTTAAAATAATATTCCACGCACAGTCATCTCGCAAATCCTACATAAATATCTATATTTTTTTGTTTTTGAGTCTTTCTGTAGAAATGGAGAGAGCACTCACTGTCTCTCTCAGTCTCCGACTCCGACGACACTCATACTCGACACGGCCAGTGAGAGGTCAGAGAATGAAACACCGCTAACTTCTCAATTCCGGACTGTTATCAGTAATAGCTCAGTAACTGTGGGAGTGAGAGAGACTGAGAGTGTACGTTGTGTGTGTCTCTCTCTCTCTCAAACGCTGCACTATAATATCTCCTGCAGTTGGTCAGTCTCAGTAAGATTGACCGCCGTGACCGAAATCGTTTAGTAGGACATTGTTTGTTTGTTTTTTTTTTAATTAGAAATGTCATCAATACATATATTTAGAAAAAAAAAATATAAAAAAATGTGTGTGTGTGTGTATTTATTTATGTACGATGTAATTTGGCGTAACAGAACAAAAATAGCTGAACATTTCGACCCGTATGTCACAACTCTCTGTTTGTAAAAGGAATGCAGCTAACTTTATCATATCGCTTTTAGGGTGTCGGTGTAAAAAAACATGAGTGTAAAAATTTTACTCATATTTTTTCCAAACGTGCCAAAAGAAGTATAATTTCAAAAACTGTTTCCAAATTTGTTTATTATATGGTAACACGAAAGAAAGAGACACAAAAAAAAATCATTTGACAAACAGAGGAGAACAAGATACTGAACTGTTTTGTCAGATTTTATTTAATATGAAATATTATAGTAAAAGGGGAATAAAAATATTTAAAATAAATTTTACTGCCAAGTGTGAAAAAAATACTTTTTAATTAATTTAGATGTTCTTTTTTTAAATAAAAAAACTTTTATTTTTTAGATTTAAATCAGCGCACACACTGCGACAGCATTTGAAGCGGTCTTCCAAACATAAAGACAAGAAGAGTCTCAAGTGAGTATTTGAACTGTTATCTTCTTTATATACATGAAATTATATTATTTATAATAATAATAATAAAGCCATTTATTCCATATTTCCAAGATACAATTCGAATGTAGTTAGTAAGTTGTTAGTAAATTTACTTAATTATTATTATACATATTATGTTAGTATGTTTAGTTTTGTTAATTGTAAGTATGTTTAGTTAGTTTGAAATTATATATCTAATTTGAAATATGGACCCCTTTTTGGGTAAAGGCCTCCTCCAGCCTCTTCCATGTTTCCTTGTCCTTGCTTAAGTTTAACCAGTTGTTCCCTGTTACTAGTATAATATCATCAGCCCACCTTCTTCTTGGTCTACCAATGCTCCTTTTCCCCCCTGGGCCTTTCCATCGTGTGGTCTCTATAGTCCATCTTTTGTCCGTGTATCGTGAGATGTGTCCGGTCCATTTCCATTTTAGTGTTAATGCATGCTTTAGAGCGTCAGTAATTTTCGTTTTTTGTCTGATACTTTCGTTCTTCACTTTGTGTACTTTCCTAATCTTCAACATGCTCCTTTCCATTGCTGTTTGAGTGCATTTGATTTTCTGTTTTACTTTATTTGTGTATACCCAAGTTTGACATCCATATAGTAAGCATGGTAAGAGACATGTATCAAACACAATTTTTTTCAGATGTAATCCATAATTTCCTTTTAGAATTTCTCTCTGCGACCAAAATTTTTTCCACGTTACATTAATTCTCCTAGTTATTTCCTCTTCGTTATTAGATTTGTTAAATGAAACTTGTTTTCCCAAATATATATAATCTTGGACATATTCTATGTTGTTTCCTTTGATTGAAATAGGTCGTTTATGGCTGTTAGTCATTATCTTAGTTTTATTTAAGTTCATTTCTAGACCAATTTTGGAGCTTTCAACATCGAGTGTTGTCATCATTTTCTCAATATCCCTTGGAGTTTCAGCAATTATAGCTATGTCATCAGCGAATCTTAAATGGTTTAGGTAGTTCCCATTCACTAGCAATCCTTTGTTTGACCAGTCTAACTTCCTGAATATGTATTCGAGTACTGCGATGAAAAGCTTTGGCGACAAAGGATCTCCCTGTCTGACCCCTCTTTCTATTTTTATTTTATCTCCTCTATTTTCTAGTTTTATTGTGCTTGTACTATTGGAATAAATATGTTTTAAGATATAGATGTATTTTTGGTGAACATCTGAGCATTGCAGTGCATTCCAAATTGAGCAATGGCTAATGCTGTCGAAGGCTTTGCTGTAGTCTATGAAGGCCACATACAGAGGTCTGTTGAATTCCCGGTGCTTTTCTATAATTTGTTCTAACGTCTGTATGTGGTCCATTGTGCTAAAGCCTGATCTGAACCCTGCTTGCTCTTTTGGTTGCATTTTATCAATATCTTGTGTTATTCTCGTTAGAAGTATAGATGAAAATAGTTTGTTCATGCTTGATAGCAGACTTATGGGTCTATAATTTCCTACGTCTAAGGGATTTCCTTTTTTGAAGAGCAGAATTATGTCAGATGTGCGCCATTGTTCAGGTACAGTTTCTGTGTCCATTACCATGTTGAATAATCTTGTCAGATGATGGATTAGGATGGGTGCACCTGTTTTGAGAGCTTCATTGCATAGTCCATCTGGGCCAGGGCTCTTCTCATCTTTTAACCGTTTGATGTGTTCGTAAACTTCTAAATCTTCGATTGGTTTTATGAAGTTAGTTCTGCTATAATTACTGGTGTGTATTTCAATTTCGTTATTATTTCTTTTCCTGTATAAATCCTTATAGAAGTTTGTTGCATGGTGTATGACATCTTTCCTTGAATTCGTTGAATCTGGCTTTTTTTCTAGTTTTTGTATCCATGTTTTGTGTGTGGACAGCTCTTTATAGGCTCTTTTCGTACTTCTAAAATTACTGATGTTTCGTGTTATAATTTCGTGACGATGGTTGTTGTAGTCTTTCCTAATTGATCTGTTGGTTTCTTTATATGTTCTGCTAAGTTCAATTTTCATATTTTTTGTTTTGTGTTTAGTTTTTATTAATTCGCGCCTTTTTATTAGTTGAACCGTGTTTTTGCTGAATATTTTATGTCCTTCTGCTTTGATTATGTTTTTCAACTTTAAACTTTCTATTATGCTTTTTTCTAGGAAGTTGTAATAAGTTTGAATATCAATTGAGTCCATTTGGTTTGTTCCTAAATTTGTTTGTAGACTTATTCTGTAGTCTTCAATTTCCGCTTCCGTCTTCGGAATCTTAAGTGGTGTTACAAAGTTCTTTCTACTTTTTGGTGGATGGCTTAGAAGTACTGTTGCTCTCAATAATCTATGATCAGAAGTAAATTGTATATTACTTATTGTTTCCACGTTTATTATTAGCTTGGGATTATTTATCATTATGTAGTCGATTTCATTTTTGGTTTTCTGATCAGGTGAAATCCAAGTCCATCTTCGATTTAGCTTTTTCTTAAAAAATGTGTTCATTATAGACAACTTGTGTTGAAAAGCGTAGTTAATAAGACGGTCGCCTCTTTCGTTACGTTGTCCAAAACCATATTGACCTAGGATTGGATAGTGATTTATTTTTGAGCAGCCTATTTTTGCATTAAAATCTCCCATTACTATGACTTTCTCGTCGGCTAGCTCATGCGCAGTTTCCATTTCTTTGTAGAATTGTTCGATTTCATCTTCGGATGATTTTTCTGTGGGTGCATATGCTTGAATTATTGATAAATAAAAACTTTCAAATTTTAGCTGTAGAAGTGCTACTCTTTCGGAAATTCCTGTGAAGTTGTTTATATTTTTCTTATACTTTATTTTAATTAAAAATCCCACTCCATGTAGGCCTTTTGTTTGACCGATATAGCAGAAAATATAATTTTTGTGTTCTTCGATATTGCATCCCAATCTTCTGACTTCTGAGAGTCCTAAAATATCGCAGTTGATATTTTTTAAGGCATAATTTAGTTCGACGTATCTTTCTGTCGATGATAAGGATCTTACATTAAATGTGCATACTTTTAGATTTGGTTTTTCGTTTACACTTTTTTTATTGTTTGGTGGAGGGTAGTGGTCTAATTCCCCACGAGGACCAGTCGGCTTGGGGAATGTTTTGTTTAGTTCTTGTTTGGTTGTTGTTTTGTTCCGGCGGCTGATGATTTTATCCTATGCTTTCTGTTCCGTGGTCGGTGAACCGTTATCAGTAGGAAGGGAGTTGCTTCTATTCCTCATTAAATCAAATGCATTACGCCTATTTGTTTTTACTGTCAATTGTTGTTTGCGGGGCTGTCCAGATACGCTTGGTGAGGTAGAGGAGTCTCTTTTACGCTTTTCGTTTCCTGGCCTTCCCTCTTTAATTATTAATTTATCGTAACTTATTACTGCATAATTGCCTTTCTTTCTTTCTTCTTCGAGTTTTGGTAGTAGTTCTCTCCTCTTGTTAAGGACTTCCTTCGGATAGTCTTCTGAGACATAAACATTATTTTTTAATTTGTTTTTGTTCTTCATAATATTACTTTTTTTCCAGTTGTTGACAAATGATATGAGTATGGGCCTTCCCTTTTCTTTTTGCATGTCAATTTTACCGATTCTGTATATTGTATTTATGTCCCTGTCTTCCACTAAAATATTTAAATCATCTTTGAATTTCTTCGTAACTGTTTCCATAAGAGTATTAGTTGATTTTTCGCTTTCTTTTATTCCGTATAGGATTAGATTGTTAGTTCTTATATGTTTTTCAAGGTAGTATATTTTTTCTTTCAATGTCTCGTTTTCCGATCTCAATTCTTGTATTTCCCGTGTAAATGGTACTAATTTCTCATCTAGTTGTGCTATAATTTCCTTTGTTTGATTTGACATTTCAATTTTAACTTGGTCGAATAATTTTTGAAGATTGTCCATTTTTATACGCTGGTGTTATGCGTGGAAAGGAACGTAGTTACGTGAACGCAGTTTTTTGATGTTGCAACACTGTGCTAATACTGTCGATTGTCTGTGGTTGTGTGGTCGTCACTGACACTTGACAGTTAACTTTGAATCTTCTTTGGTACCCACTCGATTTTTCAATATCGTTTTGATAGCACAGTTTTCACTGTTTTTTTTTGCTTTATTATATATTATATTATTTTATTTTATTATATTATATATTATATTATTTAGTCGACTAAAAATAATATATCTTACAAGAGCTATTTGTACATAAATAACTCTTACACATTGAGATAAAAAAGAAATAGAGAGAGAGAGAGAGAGAGAGATAGAGAGAGGGAGAGAGAGAGGGGGGAGGGAGAGGGAGAGAGAGAGAGAGGGGGAGAGGGGGGGGGGGTAAGAGGGGGTTGTAACTTTTTTTTTAAGTTTTGAGCAATTCAATCTTCTTTAATGTTGAACTACGAACGATTAATGATTATATAAGTATTACAAACAAAAATACATTTTTTTCTCTTCATAGTATTAATATAGATATAGTCTATTTATTTCATACTAATCGTTAAAATGTATTTAGTACATATAATGTACTCGACATACAAATTTGCACTTACGTATTATACTAAAAAAAAGATAGTGGTAAAGCGGGGCATACTGAATGAAGCGGGTTCAAATCTCGGGTCTCGCTCTGATATTTTCAGGTACGTATCATTTGTAACTTGATCATCACGTCTTGTCTTACGGTGACGGGAGACATCGTAAGGAAACCTGCATGTCTGAGAGAACCTAGCAAGTTGTCTGCAGACATGCTCAGTCCGCCCACACTTAGCCAGCATGGTGGACTATGGCCTGATCCCTTTCGTATTGAAGGGAGGCCCAAACCCAGCAGTGGGACATTAAAAAGGATAGATAGATAAATAAGACATATTAGGCATTTTACAATCATATAACAACAACGGTTACCATGGCAACATGGCCATATATTCTCTATTTCATTCTCTCGCCGGCTTGATCCTATATATTTATGTTTTTATATCTTTCTCGTGTCGCATTTCCGTTTTATTGATTCAAATCACAACGATTCTAAAGAAGTTTCACTTCAAAAATTAAAATAGTTTTTTAAGTTTATAATATATGCGTTAGTTTTTAAGGTATATATGATATGGGGCTCTGTTTACATATTTAAGATCTTTTTGTAAATGTTGCTTGAAGTAAATGATAAAAAGCGCGTTGCCGATTGTGTATCTAGTACTTTTTTGATCGTCGCAACATACGACAGATTCGAGTGTAGCACGTGCGGCAAGCGGTACGAGACGGGCGCGCTGCTGGCGGCGCACGCGCGCGTGCAGCACGAGGGCGTGCGCGAGCACGCGTGCGGCGCGTGCGGCGCGCGGCTGGCGTCGCGCGCGTCGCTCGCCAAGCACGCGCGCTCCGTGCACGCGCGCGCGCGCCCGCCGCCCGCGCACGTCTGCCACACCTGCGGGAAGATGTTCAGGGTATGCTGGGATTTTATTTTTATTTAACGTATAGTATAGATTTCTTAGAGATGAGATGTTTTCCCGCAGCACAAAGTATCCTATATGTTGACCCGGATAACCAGCTATCATCATGCCGTTTCAATTTCATCAAAATCTGTCCAGTGGTTTTTCTGTGATACGGTTACAGATAAACAAATAGACAGACAAAAATTCTGAAAACTATAGATTCTTATATTCTGAAAACTATAGATAATAATGTTTATTTCAATAAGATTTTCCAAAAAATATTTAATGTACAGATTCGGCTTAGTTACAATTTTATTATATGTGTAAATTTTATTTTCCAAACCAGTGGTATATTTCTCAAAGACTACAATGAGACTTAAAATTAAATTACCAATTCAAATGTGCTTGTATAAGTCTAATTAAATCAATTTTAAAAACATAATAGGGCGGAGCGAAAAAAAAATTTTTTTTACTTAGCCTTGGGGGTAGAATTTGCAGCTTATAAAAAACAATTTAAAAAAATATAAGGTTGCCCACTGATTTTTAAAATCATTAGTTTGAATTTTTCGTTTGAATAGATCTGTGAAAACATTCAAGAATTAACGAATATAGTCATTTTCTACTAAAATTTCATTGTTTAAATTATTAAATTTGGACAATAAATTGAATTGATTGAAAATAATTTTGGGTAGACGGGAGAGTGTCTCCCGTAACCGTATTTGCTGTAAAGCGTTCGAAACGTCGGGAATCAAAACTCAAAATAAATCCGCAGCAAAAAAAATATCCGAAAAGATAGTTTTATTTAAAATGTCAAATATTCGCGTAAATTTAAGAAAGTATTATATAATTTCATATCATTCATTCATTCGTTCAAACACACGCAGGCCAAGTCCACGCTAGTGAACCACGTGCGCACCCACACCGGCGAGAAGCCGTACGAGTGCGGCATCTGCGGCCGCAGCTTCGCGCAGCGCACCGCCATGCGCACGCACGTCAAGCTCGTGCACCTCAAGATGCATAGGAGCGCTAAGGTGGGTGATGTGACAGGACTGACTGTGATGTGTCGTGATTAGGCATGGAACATTTCATGAGTAGCAAGTGAAAAATAATATGAAATGCGATTTCATACGTCACACCTACTTAAGTTCACAGAGACTGCTACAAATCATATCTCGATGAAATCACAGATCGTATTCGGATTTCATCGTAGAATTAAATCATCGTCACTTGTCATTGCTATTTAGAGAGCGAGCGAGTAGGCATGAAATGGGCATGTGGGCGAGTTAGAAAGAGAAAAATATATGTTGCTGATGCGTTATTACTTGTAAACAATAATATACCGTCCACTTCGTGACCTTTTAAAATAAACTTTAAGTCTAGGCGGATAAAGTTTCGATTTCCTTTAATTTGAATTTGTAGCAGGTCACAATTTATCACAAAGCACGAAATGAAACGAAATTACGTACCTATATATTATTTTTCACAGTGATATCAACTGCTACTTTTGACAGGCAATGATTTTTAATTTCGACGGCCTGGTGTTACACTTTATATTATTTGCTATTAAAATGAATTATGAAAGTAGCAATAGTTGACAGTAATGAAATTATTTTACTTGTCGCGCTAAATTCAATAGATGTGAATTGTGTTATGTATTGTACTGTGGCAGTCGTAAATTGCATTAACTATTTTGTGTTTTCGGTGCAGTTAAGTGCAATTATTTGCTATTAAAGCAAATAATATAAAGTGTGACACCGCAGATCGTCGAAATTAAAAATCATTGCCTGTGAAAAGTAGCAGGTGAAATCACTGTGAAAAATATACGTAATTTCATCATATGAAAATAAATTAAAAGTAGCAATCATTTCCATGCCTAGTCGTGATGTGAGAGGATGTGATGGAATAGACTGTGACATGTCGTGAAGTCAATTCACTGTCATGTGCACGTACGTCAAACTCATACATCACAAGTTATATTATAAGAGCGCTAAGGTGGATGTGGTGGGACTGACTGTGACGTGGCGTAGTCGTACCCTGGTAAGGACATAGGATACTTTTTATCCCCGAAATCGTCCCTTAAGGGGTTGAAAATAGGGATGAAAGTTTGTATGGGGAATCAACCTAGGGACTAATCCGAGCCAAGCGCAGGTGAGTCGCTAGTTAAAAATAATAGCGTGATAATAATTCCATAATTTTGTTTTGCTTTTAGATAAAACCAAAACTGCCGCAACCTGAAGCTCTGCCGAAGTCCGATGCTTTCAAGGAAGAGTCGCCTGTCATGTTTGAATGGCGTCAGGGAATTCAAAACGAATTCTTTACAGTTACTGCGGGACCTTAAAATATATGTATAAATATATGTATAATAAAATCAAAATGTTCGTCTGTGATTTCAATATCCAAATAAATGCCTTTTTCCTACAATAGCTTATAATTATAGGTCAGAGTTTCCAAACCTTTTTTGTATCCGTATATGAAGCACTAACAGTACACGCGGCTTCTCCCGTATTTAAACTTCCGATCGCGACCAAACTTCACAGGATCACCTGTCACCTGTCAGCCCAGTAGGGCTCATCTGAAGATCGCCTGAAAATTAATACGTACAAACATCGATTTTTATACAAATATACATTTACAGATATCATCCATATATGAAAAATCAAACTGAATCCCGTGTTCTAAATTTAAAAATGAATTTTGAAGATAATTATTATTATTCCATAGAAAATCTTTTTGCTTTAATAAATTGAAAATGCCACTCGTAGCCGTAGTTTAGTAAAACTACAGTTTAGTGAACTTATCTATATACTAGGTTGATTTCACATACAAACTTTCATCCCTATTTTCACCCCCTTAAGGAATGATTTCTGGGATAAAAAGTATCCTATATCCTTTCCAGGCTCTCGAACTATCTTCTTACCAAATTTTATCTAAATAGGTTCAGTAGATCCAGAGATTACTCCCTACAACGTCACAAACTCACAAATTTTACCTCTTCATAATATCGGTATATAAAATTATGTAGATTTTTTTATTTACATATATATTGCTGCGTAAATAAAGCGAATGAACAAACATACATTTACGTATTTATAATATAAGTAAAGATAAAGGACAATTTGATCTCAAAATTACGGAACTAGTGAGTGAATTGAATAAAAATTGTGAAACTAAAAAGAACTTTACAAAGTGGTTGTAGGTCAAAATGATAATAATTTTATAATTATGTATCATAGTGTTAATTGAAATAATTTAAACTTGTTTTAAAGTTGTCTTGTGTTTTTTCTAGTTTTTTTGTTGCTTAACTTCTAATAAGGGTAAATTCTTTAGAAAAATAAAATCCATAGTTTCTAAGTAAATGACAAAATTGCGCTATAAATTCATTATGACTTATCAAATATATGTATGTATATTTTAAAATAAAAATGTACGGTATGTTATGGGAATATATAAACATTAAAAAAATGTGTCTTGAGTATGAATTTAATTTTATTTAGGCAATTCTCTTCAAAAATGAATAAATAAATTTTAAGATTTTTTAAAACAATCATCATAAAAATAGCTATTATTTTTTAGGCTTTTACTTGTGTTTAATGATTTTTGCTTAGATTTATATTAATGTTTATATTATTTAAGTTTGAATGAAATCATGGACTAAACTGTGCAAAGTTTGAGAATCTGTGACCATTGATGAGATATTATGAAATATATGTAATGAAAGTGATTTTTCTGTAAAAGTATATTTTATTTTTCTGTCTTTACCTTTTCTGGACTATTGTATGGAGTTAAAATTTCTTCATTTTTTCGGCTATTATTAGAGTTTATTATTTCAATGAATCAAAATAACTTTAAAAGAATATTATAAAAAACTAAATTTCCATTTAATGGGTATCTTTTTTGAATTATATATTATGATTATTATTGGGCTATGGTCTGACCCCCCTCGAATTGAAGGGAGTTCCACCCCCAACTGTGGGACGATAAAAAAGGGCCGATTATATATATTACTATACTAGCGACTCACTGTCGCTCCGTCGTTTGTCTCTACGTTTTGAAGTTAGTATAGATTTCTCAGAGATGAGATATTTTCCCGTGGTAAAAAGTATCCTATATGTTGACCCGGATAACCAGCTATCATCATACGAAATTTCATCAAAATCTGTCCAGTGTTTTCTCGTGATGCGGTAACAGATAGACGGACAAAAAATCTAAAAACTATAGATTCTGCCTCTGTATCGATAATGACTATTTCAATAAGATTTTCCAAAAAAATATTTAATGTACAGATTCGACTCAGAATTTTATTATATGTATGTATAGAATAAGGCAAAAATAAAACTGCAAATATATTTTGTAATAAAGTTACACGTTTATTAACTACTTACAAGGGTCGGTGTTTTTTTGAAAAACGTTGTATTTTCTTTTCAAAAAAGGCGTTAACTACAGCCAATTAAATTTTTACATTTTTTTTTATCTAAAAAATTTTTATTTTTTGTCTTCTAATAAATTACGTCTAATTACAAAAAGTTTTGTCAATAATGTACAAGATGTTATAAATCTTTCTTTACTTAATTAATAAAAATATATGAAATAGACCTTATTTAAAAAAAAAAAACAGTAGGTATAACATTTTTTTTGTATTTTAAATTTTCCAGAAAAAAATTGACATATATTTTTTGTCATTTCTCTCTAGAAATTTCGATAACTTTATATTATTATTAATTAAATTGTATTGTAATCATTTTTGTCTTTAAATTAGTTTTTATGAGCTGAATAGACTTGAATATTGTAGAAAAAGTAAAATATAAAAGGAACTCACTAATAATATTAGTGTTTAATTCATCTTGTACAATTGACAACAATGGCCGCTCTCATTACACCGTAAATTGAAACAAAGCTTATCATGGCAGTGGGTTTGAAAATATTTTAAAAATTCACCTAAGTTAAGATTTCCAACTGTACTACCGTCTTTATTTATAATATTTTTTTATATTTATCGTTTAAAATAATATTTTTTATATAATTAACGTACCTACTTTTAAATTAATAATGTTTTTTTTAATATTAAGATGTAAAAGAAAATTATTAATATTTATAATCCATATGATTTTTGAATATAATTAAAATAAAAATGACCATTACAAAATTTTATTATAATTATTTATATAAAAAATATCAGTAATTCGTCTCACTTTTACTCTGAAGTGGTTTTAAAAAATAGAATTGTTTTTTTTAATTTGCGTTGTGAGTAAAGACGGTAGTACAGTGCATGGACTTAGTTTAGAAAATAAAAAATCCTTATTATTTAATGATTTATAATAAATTAGTGATGTGTCCAATATTGCTTCCGATTTTAAAATTAATATTGCACTTAAATTTAATTTCAATTTACATTTTGATTACAAAAAACGAAAGTACAGACAAAATATTTTTATATATATAGCTTTTATCACTAACACGTTTTATTGCTTATATAGGGACTAGCTGTTACCCGCGGTTTTGAGACACTATTTTTAACATTTAATATTTAAAATGCAAATGTTACCAGAGGTTAAAATAAAAAAAATATACATATTTATAATATACCATTAAAAATTAAGATTTTTTTAACTTTTCAGATATACGAGTATAGCTACTAAGTTCTTAAGTTAGTAGAAAATTATAACATTGTGGAGAAAAAACAGACTATTTATCCAATATGCAAGACGGGTTTATACGAATTTCTTTGATATACAGACACAACCGTCTTTAATATTAAATAGATAAATTACTTAGTATATAAATTCATTTATGATGCGTTTTAAATTATATGGAAAATTTTATTAAGCACTAATCTTAAGACTATGATCTCATGAAAATAGGCCATAATGTAAAAAAATAAGGAAAGCTCTTTCTCTAAAGCTGGAAATTCCGACATTTCAAAAAATTTAAATTATGGACATTAGATTGTCTTGTTTGTATATTTTTTTAAACATAAGAAACAATATTGTAGATATATTATTTCTTTATTTAGGAAATTATTATGTTTGTATTTGTATTAGACATATACTGAATGTATATTGTAGTTCAATTTTATTTCACTAAAAAGAAACAAAGAAAAATAACATTTTAATAGTAATTTAAAACAATCGAATTCGGTCAAAATTGGTGTGCGACATATCCTCTAGCCCAAACATTTCATGAGACCAGTTATTACATACTATATACAGCGTTAGAAAAAATACCCGCTAACCTACAAAATGGTGTTGTGCTTTAAAATTATTCAGTCAGAATAAATATATTTCATTAACCATATAAGTATAATATGAAATAAAAAAAAACCTTGAGTCATAAACAAAAAATAAAAATTCTGTTTTGTAATTTTTTTTTAAGTGAAATTATTGAATTATTTTGTTTATATTTTTAAAACGAAACTTAAGTGATGTTCGAAAAAAAAGAATGCGTGTAAGTTGTTGTTGTTTACGTGCGGTTGAAGTAAAACTTCTTTGGCGCTGTGGCAGATACCGCGATTTTAAAACAAGTTATAATACTTATAAATATGTATAATAAATATTATAAAATTATTAATAATAAATTTGACTACCACTTCTGCGATACTCTTTTTCCCAATCAGTCAGGCCTTAAAGTTTTGCTTCAAAAAAAATGTTGATATGATGGAAAATTTTGGAAGAAAATAGAGAAATTATTATTTATTTTCATAGAAAATATTCTTAAAACAGATTAAATATCTATATATTGAGTAATAGATTTTATTAAATGAACATATATTTCGATAGTTAATATGCAATATGTCAATTTATGAATCTTATAAAATATAAGGCGTTAATTAATAATATTATATGAAATAAAAGCTTTTTGTTCTTTTGTGCGTAATGTTAAATGATTTTTTTTTATATTTTATTAGATTTACGCCAAAATTTGATATTTTACATCAAAGTAATTCTTCGTCTTTGGATATTTTTGCGTTCTCATTTTCCTTATTTGTTACCAAAAGTTTGGAATATTTTTGATTGTAAGGTACTTTAGTGACATTTCTTATTTTTTCAAATGAAATAATTTTGTTAAATTAAGTTATTATAGACGGTGTCTATTTAAAATTTCAAATACGCACAAATATAAGGCAGGATAATTATTTATCTATGTTTTAGTTAATTTCATATCAATTCACAATCCAAAACACAAAATAAATATACAAAAGTTAGAGAAATATTTTTTTTTATATTAAAAATAAACAAAAATAATGAAAATTATAAATTTTCTGAAAATGTTATAATTTATTAAAAAAAAGTTTTGAAACATGAAATGACATATTATATATTTAATATTCACGTAAGTAAATAGTAACGTTGTGTCACAACGTTGGTTTATTCGTCTTTAGTACGTTTCGATTTGATCCATTTGTCGCTTAAAAATATTAAAAAAGATTGTATGGTTCATACATGTAACATCCTCCAACATATTTTTTTGTACGAAAATAATCGTATATAATATATTTTTTCCACCATTTTATAAGTTTAATAGCTGTATATATTTCTCATTTAGGTATCATTTAGAAATGCCATTTTATTTTGTCATCTCGTCGCAAATTAGTTATATCCGTCAACTCTATAGATCAAAAAAAATACTAGATACACAATCCCACGCAAAAGTTCTCTTAAAACTGTCACCATTGTGCTTAGGTAATTGTGCTAGTTAAGATACAACAATGTGAATTGAACCTTAAAGAAGTTTGCCCACTACACCGTCTTATACCATGACCGTGCTAGGACCGTGTCAAGCAAAAAAATATTCTTTGTATTGAAAAGTATGAGACTCTGCCCACTAGACAGTTCCTTCACCGACCGGCACTGTCACGTGCCGTGCACGGAGCATAAGACACTATAAAAGTGCGCTCAAATGTTCAAATGAGCGTTCATTCGGTGAGGACATTTTTTGTCGTTGATTGTGTATCTAGTACTTTTTGGTCAATGATCAACCCTAAAGCCATTTCCCGACTGTAATGTAAAATTGCGTATGCCAGTCGGGAGCGCTTTCTGCGCACACTGCCCTTTGTCCTGTCTAGACTTAATCGACTGAGTTTATTAGAAACCATTAGATTGATTCTTAAATATTATTTTGTAATTGAAAGTAGCATTATTCCTGAGTTAGAAGCTGGTTTTATAAGTAGTGGAAATGTGTGGAGCAACATTTTTAAGCTACGAATGGATCAAACAAATTGAGTTAATATATTACACATATTATAAACAAAATGGACTATACTTAATTATTAGCTTATACGAAGTAGTATTTGTCATTATTTTTATAGAAAAAAAAAGAAAAAAGGGCAGACACCTTGTAAAAAATTAAATTATATATTTTAAAAATATGACACATGTGTACAAAAATTTATAATTGGTGTATAAATTAACCGTTATACGATTTTTTTTTATTTAAATGAAATTTATGACCTACTTACATTTATATCTAGACAGACTTGGAATTACACATATTTGCTATAAACTACTGAAAGAAAAACAAAAAAACAATAAGACTGTGTGTGACATTTCAATTTTTAATTTGTCAAATGATATTAGCAATCTATGCAATATTAATATCAATCAACAGATAAAAAATTAAAAGGAATAACAAAAAAAAAATCATTAAAAGAACCATTGGTGTTATCCGCGTCATTGGAAACTTAATTCCAAGGGGATTCCCGATCATCCCACACATAATATGTATAGCGCTATAAGGATACATCCCACGCCCAAAGAACGGGATCCCGCGGCCGCGAATCCCACGGGCGAGAGTTCGTCTGCATGGGCGGAGTGGGATCCGCCGAGAGTGTGGAACTGGAATATGTCGCTCACCTAAAAATATTAAATAAATAATTAAACAACTAAGAATTAAAATGTCAATATACATACAAATAAATAATTAAAATATGATGATGATGATGATGTTCTCCCTGACCGATTCCGGCCACGGCGGCCAATCTCATTGAGACTAGCCAACTGCGCAGGAGATATTATAGTGCACAAGTGTACGCGCAGACACAACGTGCACTCTCTATTCCTGTCACACTCATACTCCGGTGGGACTACTGCTCGACACGACCAGTGAGAGTTAAGGCGCAGGACCGACGGCTTTACGTGCTCTCCGAGGCACGGGGGTGAAACACCGCCAACTTCCCAACTCCGGGCTGTTACTGAGGCTTAATATACAGAAAGACTCAATAACTAAACTTGGCCCGACCCGGGACTCGAACCCAGGACCTCCGGGTGTGCAGCCGTACATGCTAGCCACTACACAACCGAGGCAGTAATTTTAAATTAAAATATAATACAGTGATGATTCTATACAAAAACAAATATTTGGTTTTATAATAGTTTTTATTCATTTATCTCACTTGCATCAAATTTTTGACTCATAAAATGTTCTTTGAGTAATCTCTAGGCAACAAACATTAAATTTATATTTGTGACTTTATCTGGTCAGATCTGCGACTGTATCCCGTGGGGTCAAAGGGATATTTTCAAATTCCAAAAATGCTATTCAGCATTCAATTATTATATTTTTGACTAAACGAATCTACCACCATTTGGAAAAACCCTCAGCCTTAAAAAGAACTGGCGAAAGAAGTCCAAAGGGGCTAAAATCATTTTTTTATTTTTTCAAAAATTATAAAACTGTTTCGTACCAAAACTGTAAATTATTTTAAATCTAGCAATAAAAGTTTTTAGAACTATATCTCAGATCCTGTTATAAAAACGTAAAGATGGTCCATAAAAAGAATTACTTAGTGTTAACGAGATTTTCCTATCGTCGACTCTTTTATTATATCGAATCATTCATTCAACTAATGACACTCACTCGTAACTTCGTCACTCACTTATCGCGTCACGTCAATCATATATAACAAAACATAACTTCCATTCTACTTCTCCCACACGACACCGTAGTGGTGTCAATATAGTACAAATTATAATTCATTGTAATTCTGTTAAAACTTCTTTGAGGAGATATCCAAATCTTTCTCTTATCGTACACTTACCTCATTCCAGCCATATCTGTTCTTAGCCTGCACTATAGCCTCGTACACGGCACCCGGCTGTAGACCCCGCAGCTCGTGCGCTACGCGGTGAGTGAGGGACGCGGCGTGCGCAGGCGCAGGGATTACGACGTCGTGCCATCTCCCCGGTTGTTGGTAGGATTCGTTTATCTGGGAAATTATAGTATTATACACTAGCTAGTTGGTTTTTTTTAGATGTATGTATCAGTCTTCACATGTCTTTCAAAAACTTGCTAAGTTCTCTCTGGTAGGTCTGCGCTCAGCAGCGGGACGTTAAAAAAGGGTCGAATCATCTACCTAAACTCTTTTTAAGCAATATTTTAATGGCGTATAAAGAACTAGTGACTCACCCAAAATACAAAATGCACGTTACCGAAATATTCTATAGATTTTACATGGTACGAGCTATCTTATTATGTATTTTGATTTTAACTATGTACCTGAAAAGTTTTACTGAAAATAGGCTATCCATCCCAATAACGTCGAGTGTCGAAACAATAGGAAAAGGTATTTTCGGTACTTACCGCCAACTGTCTATAAAGCAGTCTCAATTCATCCAATGGAGGATAGCTGTCCACAGCAAAGGCGAGTGTGTAGGAGTGAGGTGCACGTGCCAGCGGCGGGCTAGTGAAGCGTGCAGCTCCCGGCCGGCCTGACACTTCCACGTGTTGACGTGCACGACCTAGACTGTTGTCGGCTACACAGCTGAAATCATATAAAATGATATGAAAAATATATTTGGTTTGATCTTCGATTAGATGTTGTAACAAAAAAGACTTTATAATATACTAGCATTGCCCGCGGCTCCGCCCGCGTTCAGATGACCATAAACCAAATTTGCAATTTTTGTATTTTTTCTCAGAAATGAGATATTTTCCTGCGGTAAAAAGTATCCTATATGTTGATCCGGATAACCAGCTATCATCGTACCAAATTTCATCAAAATCACTCCAGTGATTTTTCCGTGATGCTGTAACAGACACACGGACAGACAAAAATTCTAAAAACTATAGATTCTGCCTCTGTATTGATAATAATGTTTATTTCAATAAGATTTTGTACATTAAAAAATCTGTACACCGAATCGAAAAAATATCTAATGTACAGATTCGGTTAAGTTACAATTTTATTATGTGTATAGATTAAGGCAGTGATAGTCCAGTGGTAAAGCACTTTGCAAATCCCAGATCTCGCACCGCCGATATTCTCATGTGCGAATCATTTTCAATATGATCACCACATGTCTCATGGTGAAGAAAAATATCGGGAAGAAACCTGCATGAGTGACAGCTTAGTTTGTAAAAGACGTAAATTTTCTCATCCCGCATTGAGGGGAGGCTCGTGCTCAGCAGTTGTTAAAAAGGATTTTTAAAGTATATATAAAAAAATAAGTTCGCGGTGTTTGGATGTTGTAAAAAACCTTTATTTATAAAAAAAGGATAAACGAAAAGGGAATTCATCTTCATCTAGAAACGTATACGAGGAACACCAGGGCATCACTAGTATATATTCACAGTCAAACCGATACCACAATTTTGTGAGAAAATATTAAATATATTAAAATCTATGTGGGTTCCCTATGGACTTCAAAACGGCTGGAGTGATTTTGAGGAAATTTTCAGGCTATTTTCAGATGAGCCCAGTGGGTGATTCTGTGAAGTTTGGTAGTGATCGGAAGTTTGAACGCGGGCGAAGTCGCGGGTACTGCTAGTGTATAAATAAGTATATAACATCAACTCACGTATAGTTTCCAAAGTCTTCAGGCTGTACATTAGCTATTAGCAACGTGTGGTTGTTGCCTCGCACTGACATTGTGACGCGTTCTGACGCGCTCAGTGGGAAGGAGTTTTGGTACCAGAGGACCTGGAAGGTGATATTATTTTTTAATTTAAAATAATTTGTCAATTATTAGAATAAATTGGTTACATTCATCATAATATTTATTGGTTTTTAAATATTTTTTTTTGTTTTTAATATTTTTATCTAACTTTAAATGCATATACTGTTATATTCAGTTTTTGTTTAAGTTTGTTCGTATAATTATATGTATTTATTCGAGTGTTGTGTTTATAATCGGACAACAAATTTAAAATTATATTTTATCTTTTGATGTAGTTGTGTTTTTTTAATGTTTTCTGTTTCTGTACCTACCTAAAGAAATAAAATAAAATATTATTTCCATTAGGTAAGTTTTGTTTATACTTAGACTAACCTGTGTACCACAATGCTTTCTTAAAACGCAAATATTTAACATTTTATTTGATTGTGACCAGCTGTCTGCAGGTGTAATATTTTTTTGATAATAATTTTAGTGAATTTGTAGGGAGTATGAACAAATATAAAATAAAGGCCTATCAATGGATACTTCACACACATCACAGTAATGTACCTCAAATACTCCAATATTTTAGGCTATGGCAGCATAAAAAAACAGATATGGACGAACAAAGAACCTCACCTTTTTAAAAGTTGGTTAAATATAAATTACATTGCATATTTTAATATTCATTACATTACATTGCATAACTTAAGAAAATAACAATAATGTAAGTAAATAAATATAAATATGTTGGGACATTAACACACAGCACCATCTAGTTCCTAAGTAGTAGTAGTGAACTACGAGGCCTGTGTTATGGATACCAAATAGTTGATACACTACACATATATAAATACTACATATTATAAATATAAACACCCATGACTGGAGTACAGACATTCGTGCACATCACACAAATGAATGCCTCCAGCGGGACTCGAACCCGCGACCGCTGGCACAGCATGTAGGATCACTACAAACTGAGCCAAACGTGTCGTCAAATAAGTAGCACTATATTTACCTCTGCAGGCGGATCGGCGAGTACTGTGCATAGAAGTTCAGCGCGAAACCCTTCCCCGGTGTGAACCCACGATCTCTCTACCATAATTTCTGGCGGATCTGAAATTTTAATAAAAAAATAATAGAAAAAATATAATAAATACTACTTTTTGCAAGTGGTTTTGGTTACTTATTTAAGACTATATAAGAGTGTATCATAAAATGAGAAGCTCAAATTATGTTTTATCAAGCGATTATAATGAAATCAAGCAATAATGTTAATTTCTGACCGAATACCTATTCCAATAATGTTTCATTGAAATTTCTTCAACCGTTCTACATTGATTTACGACTCGTAATAAACTAACGATTCATGAAATATCATTTAGCTCCTATCTATTTTAATGTTCAATAGATATTCAGCCAAAATACATTTAGATTGATCAAATAAGGTAACATTACGTTTGGGAACGTTCAAGAATAAATTGGTAACACGCAAGAATAAACAGGTAACATCAACTCACAAAGCACTTGCAACTGGAACTCGGTAACTATGGGCTGACCGACGCCATTGTCTACAGTGCACACGTATTTACCGCTGTGTTGGCGTTCTAGACGAGAGAGCTGTAGTTGAGCCCCTTCTGCTAGACGAGTGCTGGAATCGTTCTAGAAAATACGTTGGATTTTCATTATTATATTATTACTAGCAGAACGAACAATCTACAAAAAAAATTTTTGGCTTTATGTTATACAGCGATTCGCCTTCGCTTCACTCGGGTTGGTCGGTATGTATTTATATAATATTTTTTGTATAAAAATACTAAAATCGCGATTAAAAAATAGAGCGTGGGGGTAGGAGGGTAAAAAATACTTTACGACCTATTCTGATACCAAACAAATATACAAAAAAAAAATCATTAAAATCGGTCGAGCCGTTTCAGAGGAGTGCGACCACAAACACCGTGGCACGAGATATATATTAGATGATATTTGATGGAAACGTGTAGGTATAATCAACTAAAAGTGGTCTAAGCGCTCTGTATACGTAACATATATATTGATACCTTGATTCGCAAATCGGTTAATTACGTTCACTCAACTTTAAACCAATCAAAGGCTACTAAAAACATGAAAATTTCAACAGTACTTTTTATTATAATAATATGTTTAAATAATTTGTATTAATATTGAAACAATACCGTTTTTAGTGCCCCCTGAAAAGCAAGGACATGATTGGCTCAGTTTATAGTGACGCTACTTGCTGGCGAGCGGTGGCGGTTCGAGTCCCGCTGGGGGCATTCATATGTGATGTGCACGAATGTCTGTACTCTTGTCATGGGTGTTTATATTTATAATATGTAGTATTTATATATGTGTAGTGTATCAACTATTTTATATTTATATTTTATCTTTATTTGTTTATTTGGTATCCATAACACAGGCCTTGTAGCTTACTACTACTACTTAGGAACTAGATGGTGCTGTGTGTTAATGTCCCAACAGATTATTTATTTATACATATATAGAATTTTCGGTATTGCCGCCCCGCTGTTAAAAATAATGGATAATATTGTGAATTTATAAAATAAAAATGTATCTAAAATAAAATATATGGCCATAAAAGGTTGGCCTAATAACCTTGAGATCAATTAAGTAGAACCACCAGCGTTGTCTTAATTTTGTCTAGTGCCATCTATCATTATAGATTTTGTAAAGGCACAGTGCCAATTAGTTTAGTACTAATTAATTAACTTAAATGTCATTTTTAGACCCCCACGAAGTCCTCCAGACCCCCCCCCTCCCCTCAAACTCACTGTCCGCCCCTGCTGATAAGAAGTTAGACGATTTGCAATATATATAACGGTTAGTATACCTAAATTTTTCAGAGATGAGATATTTTCCCACAGTAAAATGTTGACCCGGATAGCCAGCTATCATCGTACCAAATTTTATCAAAATCTGTCCAGTGGTTTTCTCGTGATTCTTTCCCAGACAGACAGATAGACGAAAATTCTAAAGACTATAGATTCGGCTTCTGTATCGAAAATACTGACTATTTCAATACGGATATATTTAATGTACAGATTCAACTCAATTAGAATTTTTTATATCTATAGGTAAAGACACGATTCACGTTGTAGACAGTTTACCACTAACTTTACGTATAATGAATATTTGATAACTTCATGTAGACTAATCTAAGTCTATTTTGCAAAATCTAGGCTCAAATTATAATTTATGCTGAAATCAGCTGTTCTAGCATCATCAGAACTTTTTCTTCTAAATCTAAACTTTGGTATTAAAAACTCAACTTATTTTGAACTTTCAACTTAAAATTATCACCCGATTTCAAAAATAGGAGATTCACTGACTGTATGTATTTTCTTTAACAATTAAAAATTATATTACTACTAAATATATATTACAAGATTTTGTGTTATTTTTTAGATTATAACATGCTGTCTCAAACATATGTAGATTGTGAGAGTAGACAAAAATAGTGCGTGACTTAAATAAATATGTTCCTTAAATAAATATATTTATTTATGTACCATAAAATAAGTATATGTTAAACAAAATATAGTAACAGAATGTTGACAAAGGATAACTTATCTCTTTAAGAGATTTCTTCCAGAAACCCTTCAGAAGTGAGAAAATAAGTTAATTTATTAACACAAAGCACCATCTAGTTCCATGGTAAGCTACGAGGCCTGTGTTATGGGTACCAGATAGTTGATATACTACACATTTAAATTACAAATTTAAATACATACATATTATAAATATAAATACCCATGACTGTAGTACAACAAACATTTGTGCTCATCACACAAATGAATGCCCACAGCGGGACTCGAACTCGCGACCGTTGGCAAGTAGGGTCACTACAAACTGAGCCAAAGGTGTCGTCAAAATATAACTTAGGGGTAAAGTAAAATTTTGAGTCCACATAAGCGTGTGGGGTATCTGTGGATAGATAGATAAGCACACACAAGTAGAATAATTTTGATGATTAAACTAAATAGGTAATACATCCATTTTCTAGAGTAAATAAAAACTTACCAGTTTATGCCAAGTGACAGTCGGCACGGGATTCCCCGACGCCCTGCACTCGAGCACAGCAGAGCCCCCACGACGTGCTGCGGCGTGTTTTGACTCCGGAGACGCTCTCACACTTGGCGGTACTAAGACTTCGACAGTATGGACCTGATCCCTCGGGACTCTGTCTGAGATCTGACAGACGTAGTCCCCAGCATCCTGATGGGGATTGGGATAGCTTTATTTATTTATCTACACTAATATTATAAAGAGGCTAATTTCGTAAGTTTGTATGTAGGAGGTAATCTCTGAAAAGACTGATCCGGTTCTGAAAATTCTTTCACCAATAGCTTGCTGTATTATTATCGAATGCTAAAGGCTATTTTTGTTTCGATAAAAATATTATGTTCACTGTCAGAAGTTATAGTAACTTTTAATTGATGTTGGAAAAAAACTAGCCGTTGAGTTTTTTTATTGGCGTGCTCAATAGTGTGAAAAAAAGGAATAAAATGTATGGTAAAACGATACCTAGGGATCGAAGCGACGGTAAGTATCTAGTTTTGACTATAAATGTCTAAATATGAAAAATGTTACACTGGGGACTTCGGAAAAAATATCGCTCTCTTAGGGTGTAAGAATTGGTTAAGAAAGGAGTTTTGGATATATTATGAATACACTATTGACTCACGGGTTCGTTCCTAGCTTGCTTCTCAATACAAACTTTCATCCCCATTTTCAACCCCTTAAGGGATGATTTCGGGATAAAAAGTATCCTATGTCCTTCCCAGGGTCTTAAACTATCTTCTTACTAAACATCTAAATCGATTCAGTAGATCCAGAGATTACCCCCTACAACGTCACAAACTCACAAACTTTACCGTCTTTATAATATTAGTTGACTTGTAATTATTTAGGGGGCATGTGAGCCGTTTTTCTCATAATTTGGAACCTTCCCTCCCCCTTGATGAGATTTTGTGGGTACCCCTCACGTGAGATTTACTCTAAAGTTTAAAAAATACAACGTTCTCTCTAAATAAATGGTATGGTGGGACAAATCGTAGACTTATAAAGAAAACGAACGAAACTCATAAAGCTGACGTAAGATTTTCAATAAATCCCCCCAAAGTTTAAATGAGATTTTATACCTCTCCTCCCCTATTTCGAGCTCACGTAATTAAAGGATGTCAATATATCGTAATTAATGACAATCAAGGTACCTAAAAAAAAGCTCTGTAAACTGATATAGTTACAAAAACAACCACTAGGTAAATCCAATCTCCTCCAGATAGAATAAACGTGTCGAAAAAACTGCGTTTGTACGAGATTAAGTTCGAACCAAAACGCTACCCGATTAGACATTAAAGTAAAAGTAAACGTTGACATTAAATTCTTTATCGTTTAATTGAATCAAAAGATTTGAAAAAATCTCAATTCGTAATATCTTTGCCAGAAAATTGACTTTTAAATGAAAAAAATTGTTAATTGACTTAGAAAAGTTATGTTTGCGTTTTGCATATTTATGTTATTAATTCTAATTATTTCGTAGATATTGTATAAGGCTGTGGTACAATATGGTGCCTGTTGTCACACCTTAAAATATTAAACGTTTTTCTATATTTTGTGTGTTTTAGTTATGATGTTATGATATTTTAACAACTGTGTCTCCTCCATCCATACTAATAATAAATGTGAAAGTGTGTTTGTTTGTCCTTCTTTCACGTCAAAATGGAAAGACGGATTGGCGTGATTTTTTGTGTGGAGATAGCTGGAGGGATGGAGAGTGACATAGGCCATTTTTTACCGTGGGTGATTATCTAATTCCCACGGAAAACACGTTATATTACAATTACTTGAAACTTTGTATTAATGGTTCTCAATAAAATTAAATAAATGCGTATTTTAGTATTTTTAGAAATTCATCCTATAGAGGGGGGTAAACTAGGGGATGAAAATTTGTATAAAACTAATTTTTTACACATTTTTTTGTAGTTTCAGCGCGAGCGAAGCCGCGGGTTCTGCTAGTAAATAAATAAATACATATTGGGAAAACAAAAATGTTGCCCGGGATTTAATTTTTTTTTAACCTTATTCTTTTTACTAGCAAGTAGCAACTAACACTAGCTTTGCTCAAATCTTTCTCCTACAATGTCTATAACATAACATTAGCCTATTTGTTAGTCCAGACCAGAGTCTGTGTCCTAAATTTCATCCAAATCCATCCATTTTCGTCAAGAATTAACAAACACACAGTTTACAAATTTTCACATTATAATAGTTGTATGAGTTACGGTATATGTGGTATGTATTTAATACTAGCATGCCCGCGGCTCCGCCAGCGTTCAGGTGACCAAAAACCAAATTCTTAGGTTTTACATATTAGTATACTCTTACATTGCAGTTTTTGTATCTTTTCTCAGAAATAAGATATTTTCCCGGCGTAAAAAGTATTTACTTATCCTATATGTTGACCCGGATAACCAGCTTTCATCATACCAAATTTCATCAAAATCCCTCCAGTGGTGTTTCCGATGCGGTAACAGACAGACAGACAGACAGACAGACAGACAGACAGACAGACAGACAGACAGACAGACAGACAGACAGACAGACAGACAGACAGACAGACAGACAGACAGACAGACAAACAGACAGACAGACAGAAAATAAAAAAATTTGCAGTCGATTTTAATCTACCTCTATAATCGATTTGAACTTTATAAGTAAGTATTATCCGGACAATACAATAATATAATGCTATGGAGCTATCAGATCAGCTGCAGCTCAGATGGTTGCAGGAGGACTCTTCAATGGTCACTAGTTACAGAGCAGCGGTATCCAATTTTTTTCGCCATTGAACATAACTTTTTTAATTTTTTTAATTTCGTCATAAATTTTTTAACGAATCCCTATTTTGACAATAACTAAACCGATTGTGTTGTAGTTAGAATACTTTTTTGTTTGACTTGAAAGAACATATCATAAATGGAAAATATTAATAGATATAATAATATTTATTGTACCAAAAATATAACCAATTTAATGTGATGAATAAATTTCTTTCACGTATTTTTTCATAATTGCACTAAAATTAGACTTCATGTCTGACAAAGTTTTATTTAACTCTCGGACGGAACTCAAAAGCCCTGAGACCCTTCCACGGAACCCTAGGGCTCCGTGGACCATCTTTTGGGAATCGATGCCTTAGAGTTTGGGCTTTTACGATTTGTCTTATTTATAGAGCCCGAGTTATTATAATTGGTCAAAAACGGTATTTTTTTAATATAATTTAACTTAAATTCAGAAAGTTTAGATTTTAGGATAGCAGAGAACGTGACCTATATTTATCAAACACATGTACGTAGTTTAAATATTTTTTACGTCGGCCCTCATAAAAAGTGTAGCCCTACATATCACCATCATTACACCACCCTTACCCAAATTACCCCATAAAATTGCCACAAAAAGCCCAAAAAATATAATTGGGCATGAAAATATGATAATTGGTGTTATAAAAGGGTGTTCGTTACTTTTACGACAAAAACGCTATTTCTGAGAATTGAGATACAAAAGTGACTTGTGCTAACAATCTTGATGCTTTTTTATGGAATAAATTGCAGAGGATAACGAATGTTTTAGAATTTTATACTTCAGTTTTAGTGGACAATATTTTTAGGTTTTGTATGTTCAATAAAAATCATTTACTTTCTGGTCATGGATGGAAGACACCTAATTAAAAAAAATAGTAAGATATATAGGATAATACTTTTAGATTTTAGATTTATGCGAGTAGATATGACACATAAATGAGGTTGGTTCCCTATACAAACTTTATTGCCGTTTTCATATCCTTAAGGGATGATTTCCGGGATAAAAACTATCCTATGTTCTTTCCAGGTTCTTAAATTATCTTTTTACTAAAATTTAATCTAAATCGGTCCAGTAGTTTAGGAGCTTATTCGGTACAAACAAACAATTATAATATAAGTAAGTATAGATTTAAAATAAAACTATCTTTCGAGGTTTTCGCGGATTCATTTTACTTTTTTTTCCTCTGCTGTGGATTTGTGGTCGTTCCCGTGACCAAGTTTGTTAAAAAAAATACCAAATAAAACTGCGAAAAATCATAAAAAATAGTTTCATTTAATGGACATACGATGTTATTCTAGTAAAAAAAGATGGCAATCAGAGCATACATGACTGACAAAAACTTCACAAACAAAATCTCGCATTTATATTTGCGAGAATTAAAGTAACACAAGCGCAAAAATCTTTTTCGATTACACTTGTCACAAAAAGTGTATTTTCTATTATCAATTAAAGAAAATGGTATTTCTACAAAGAATAGGGTGGAGTGAAAAAAAAAAAATTCTTAGCTTACAAATTATACCCTTAGTATAATTTGTAGCTTATAAAAAAAATGAAATAAAAAAATTTACTCAAAATTTCGAGAAGGCCCACTGATTTTTAAAATAAATAATAATTAATTAAAATTTTTGGTTTGAATGATTTTTTTTTCGAATGATCAACTTTGAAAATATTCAAGAATTGACGAATATATGTAGTCATTTTCTACTCAATTTTTTTTAAAAGCTTTTTATTTATTTATTTCAAACTTTTTTTTATTTTATGAGCTGCAAATTTACCCCCAAGCTAAAAAAAATTTTTTTTTCCCTCCACCCTAATAGCCAAATCATCTATTCGAATGCTTACTTGTGGTCCAACTTCAGTTATTTGCAGATTGTAACCGTCCACCAGTCGGAACCTCTCATCCCTTGTGACCATGAGGCTGGCTGCAGTTAGCACTGTTGGACCTCGTCTCCAGAGAAGTACGAGTGATCCTGTGGGGGTGTTATGTTATTATTTACTACCTTCTATATTTGTCTATGCCTATGTATTTTGCACCAATACACAAGTTGACTTTCTACAATCGATTTCTCTTATAGTTTACGAAAATATCTTTTCCAATATAGTATAGGTTTAGATAATTGTATATATTTAATATCTATACATAAAAAAGCAATCACGAGGACTGCCAACAGAAGTGAAAACTTAAAACTATAAACATACAGTTGTTATTTTTGGATATTCAAATTGATTGTTTGATCTTAACTTAAAATGTGCAAATTAAAACTGTTTACATTTATCTGGTTTCGACATCTATCGGCGCTCTGAGTTTTAGCGTTAACACGTTACGTGACCATGTCGATGACGACTTACATGAATTTACTCCCCATCCAAACCTGGCTATAGAAGTTTACACTTCAAAAAACAATAATATATATCTGAATAATAATAATAATAATAATATAGCCTTTATTCAGACACATTTGTGTTACAATATTAATTAAAATAAATTAAAATTATGACTCTCGTGAGTCGACATCGACAACGGTCTGTGTGCCGCCATTGGCAAAGGCCTCCTCCATATCTTTCCATTCTTTTCTGTCAAGTGCTGTCCTGGTCCATGTTTTCCCAGCTGTTGCTTTTATATCATCTTCCCACCTTAGGAACTGTCTCCCACGTTTTCTTTTGGCGTTTCTGGGATACCAGAAAACCAAAGCTTGGTTCCATTTTTTAATGCCTCTTATTGTGTGGCCAGTCCATCTCCATTTCAGTTTCCGAATCCTACATATTACATCATCAACTTCTGTCTGTTTCCTTATTGTTTTGTTCCTTATTCTGTCGCTTTTCTTGATATTAAGCATGCTCCTCTCCATCGCTGTTTGTATATCTGAATACATAGGCCCAAATTGAATCCTTTTTTATTGAAATCAGTCAAAAGTAAATGAGAATGACAGATTGTAACCATTCACCTGAGAATCATTTTTATTTGTGTGTATCATTGCTGAATATTTTCTATTAACGAAGTAAGTCTTCTTGAAAGAAATTCATCTTGTTAAAGCCCCTAGAATTATGATCGGTGGCATATAAAAGAAGTATCTCAAGCACTGATATTTTTCAATTTACGCAAATAAAAAAAATAAAAAAAATATTTAAATTTGACGATTACTTAGGTATTTGTTTTTTGAAACTAAAAAACTTTGTCTTACTAAAATCCATCTAGCAGTTCAAACAAGCAAGTCTCATTAATGCCTGACTGGCAAATAAAATTCTAAAACTATTTATGCTCCAATATATTCTAGATATTTTCCAAATATTGACAAACAACTTCCTTTTTTGAAGTCGGTTAAACACAGTTAAACAGTTATGCAATTTTGAAGTCAAAACATTGAAATTCATTGCTTAACAACATCGCAGTCAAACCTGATTTGTGCCATTGATGATCTGAATAGTGTCACCGATTTTAAGGAAAGTATCAAATTATAGGCTTTCATTGAATGGTCTTCGGAGCTACCTAAGGAACATCTTGATATACTATAATCTGCAGCATGACCTAGATCTAGAATACCTTAATACCACAAATTATCTATCTAAAACATTACCTAAATTTTGAACTTGGCATGGCAAAAGTAATGTATCTCCAACAACAGTTCTGAAGGAGTGCCCCCGAGATATGAACCTTGGACCATCATCTGGAACAGAAAGATAAAAAAATATTTATTTTTACAAAAAAAAATACTAAATACATTCATCTGCTGAATTCAGATCAATTAATTTGTCATGTTATATATAGAATGAAAACGTAATTATTATATATATGTAATACTCAGTTACAATTTATTAGCTCTAAATGTAAAACGATTTTCATTATTTTTAACAGGTTATCAAGAAGTCAAATAAGTACATTTAACAAAAATAATAAATATCTAGATTACTAGCGACTCACCCTCGCTCCGCTCGGGTTCGCCCCTAGTTACTTAGAAAAAGGGGATGATGATAAATACTTTGCGACCTATTCTCATACCTACCACATAAACATACACAAAAAAAAATCATTGAAATCGGTCGCTCGGTTTCGGAGGAGCGCGGCTACAAACAAGAGACGACGAGATATTTATATTATATTAGAAAGAAAGAGAGAAAATATAGTTAATATAAATATTCCAAACCCTTTTTCTAAACAATAAACATCATCTCTAAAAGCAAATATTTACCCCGTATGTGAGTGAATCTTCGTGATCCTCACTATAACAGATAGAGTAAAAACCCCAACAATTAATGTTTACTTAATGTATTCAGTGTTCAGCCCTTTATAAGGTCCCACTGCTGGGCACGAATCTCCCTTCAATACGAGTGGAATCAGGCCATAGTCCACGCTGACCAAGTGCGGGTTGGCGGACTTCACATGTCTTTCGAAAACTTGCTAGGTTTTCTCACATATACAGGCTTCCTCACGATGTTTTCCTTCACGTAAGACAAGTGGTAATCCAAGACAAGTGGTAATCATGTTAGAAATGATTCGGGCATGAAAATAGCAGAGGTGCGAGACCCAGGATTTAAACCCGCTTTACTCCGTTTCCTGAGCGAGAAGATTACCACTGGGCTAGCACTACTTGCTGTTTACTTAATATAATAACTTAATCAAAATCGATACAGCATTATTCCTTTGGTTTTGCCAATTAAAAGTCGTGTCTGCCAGCAATAGCGTTGGGGAAGTCTAAACGATCGCCTCTTCCGTTTTGTTCGTAATGGAATATTTCCGGTAGTACTGCTACGATTTATTGTATAATAGTCTTTTTTATATAACTATTTACACTAAGGCAGTGGTAGTCTAGATGCGGGTTCAAATCCCGGGTCTCGCTCTGATATTCTCATGTGTGAATCATTTTCAACACGATCACCACTTGTCTTACATATATTACGGTGAAAGAAAACATCGACCTGCATGTCTGAGAGAACCTAACCAATCAAAAGACAAGCTCAGTCCGCTTGCATTTGTCCAACGGTGTGGACTATGGCGTGATCCCCCTTGTATTGAAGGAAGCAGAGGAACGTTTAAAAAGGTCTGAATACATACAAATGTACACTAATATTATAAAGAAGTAATGTACATATGTAAGTTTGTATGTAGAATTTAATCTCTGAAACTACTGATCTGATTCTGAAAATTTACTAACAGCAAGCTATATTACCGCCGAGTGCTTTAGGCTAGTTTTTATTCCAATTAGAATGTGTTGTGTTGTCAGAAATTATAGTAACTTTAAATTGAAGTTAGAAAAAACTGGTCGTTGGGTTGCTTTATCGGCCTACGCTGCCTAAACGGTCTGAAGTAGCAATAAAAACTTTTGAAAAAAAAATCGACTTTTAGGCACTAAAATGTTAAAAATAACTAAACGGGGGTTTTCATTTAGAATATATACCTAATCAGATATTTTCGAAGTCGGTGCCAGCCGATGCAAAGCAGATCTATTCCTATCTATTAGATATTCATATCTTGAAATATTGTCGGTTTTTTTTTTATAAAGTTTTTATTTTTCCATTTTTAGTGTAGACGCAATAAGTAGGTAATTTGTAAGAAGTAAGTTTTTTAATAACATATTCGATTAAGCAATTTATTTAAAAAAAAATAATTTATTTGTTGATTTTTTAATAACCGCTCGACCGATTTCGTTAAAAATTGAATGGGACCACCTGGGAAGTATACCCTTCGAAACAAAAAAAAATCCAAATCGGTTCAGGCGTCTTCGAGTAATCGGTGAACATACATAAAAAAGCAAAGATTCCAACGAATTGAGAACCTCCTCCTTTTTGGTAGTCGGTTAATAAACTGTATGGCAACAAGACTAAGTCGTCAATTTTTCCATTTTCAAAATTTAAATTACGTTTTAACGTTTAGTATAGATTTCTCCAAGAGATACTTTCTCGCAGTAAAAAGTATCCTATACGATGACGCGGATAACCAGCTGTCATCATAAGAAATTTCATCAAAATCTGTCTAGTGGTTTTCTCGTGATGCGTTCTTAGACAGACAGACAGTCAAATATTCTGAAAACTATAGATTCGGCCTCTATATCGATAAAAATGACTATTTCAATTAGATTACCCAAAAAATATTTAATGTACAGATTTGACTTAGAATTTTATTATATGTATAGATATGTATAGATGACATTAAATCCGCGAGCTTACTTGTTACGTATGCTTTCTTAAACTATAAACTTGCACCCAGAAACCCTTACGACTCATCATATTTCCAACGTTGTACAATTTGCCTTCACCATTTTGTATATCAAGTGTTGGCAATTCGATGGTACTTTTATTTGCTGACCATATACAATATACCTGTAACGTATTGTCCCGCTGACCGATTTCGGTCACGGCGGCCAATTCCATTGAGACTAGTATTCTCCAGGAGAAATTATAGTCCATTTACACGCAAACACAATGTGTACTGCCTATTTGTTTTATTTTCAAAGTCCGATGGGACGATATTTCCATACAATTGGGGAAAGATCAGACGTAGAACAGGTTTCATGTATTCTTAAACGCACGGGGATAAAACATCGTCAATTTCCCGACTCCGGGTTATTACTGAAATTTTCTTGGCGGAAAAATTCAATAATTATACTTGGCCCGACCCTGGACTCAAACCCAAGACTTCCGCATAGACTATAGCTGTATATGTTAGTAAATAGGCCAATAAGACTGTCCAGCTTTGCAGCTTGCGACATATACGTAGATACATACATACATATATCCAAACAGTATATTATATATCTTTTTAGGTATGATGAGTTGTTGTTTGTATTATAACGTGTTTTCCCGTGGGAATGAGATAATCTCCCGCGGTAAAAACTAGACTGTTAGATTGTCACTCTCCAGTTCTCCAACTATCGTCTATGGCCACACATAACATCACGCCAATCCGTCACTCTTTCGACGTGACAGGAGGACAAACAAACACACTTTCACATTTATAATTTTAGATATGGAAGTAAGGATATACATTGTTTAAAAAGCACAAACGGACAAACATTCGCACATTTATGATATTAGTAGCGATCGCTTGTCCTGATTATTAATATGTATCAAATTGTAAACAAACTTAGTTCCGGCCATCGCTAAGGAAATGATAACCGGAAGTGTAGTGTTGTGAGTTCATTTTTGTAGGGTGGCTGTGATATAATTTAATGTTCCGAATCGAACAAAATATTTAGTTATTTTATATAGACACGTTTGGCTCAGTTTGTACTGACCCTACTTTCTGTGCCAGCGGTCGCGGGTTCGAGTCACGCTGAGGGCATTTATTTCTGTGATGAGCACTAATGTTTGTACTCCAGTCATGGGTGTTTATATTTATAATAATTATGTATGTATTTAAAGTTATATATATGTAGTGTATCAACTATCTGGTATCCATAAAACAGGCCTCGTAGCTTACCATGGAACTAGATGGTGCTGTGTGTTAATGTACCAACATATTTATTCATTATTATTTATTTCTGAAAAACTAAAGTTAGACTAAACAAAAGATAAATATTCAAATAGATATTGATTTTGTTATTTATAAAGCGTTTGATGACTTTAAGTTAGCCTTTTAATGTACTTTATATAAGTCCTTGAAAGACCTTTCGTCTCAGATCTAAAAATCAGATATCTATACAGATAAATAAAATTGAAGTGTCTGTGTGTAATGTCAATATAAAAGCTTTTTATTTAATGCATATGAAATTATATACGGTACTTATAAGAAAAAAGTAATTGTTAAAATTTCACTGGTAGGTGGCTGATG
Source organism: Brenthis daphne (assembly GCA_947093115.1). Taxonomy (NCBI): domain Eukaryota; kingdom Metazoa; phylum Arthropoda; class Insecta; order Lepidoptera; family Nymphalidae; genus Brenthis; species Brenthis daphne. The sequence goes on from OX352473.1 coordinate 2,444,840, forward strand.
TTAGTAGGAATAACTTAGGCTACTTTTATTTTAGCAAAAGAATTAGGGGTCCGCGAAAAAAAATTTAAACTCATAAAATTGTGAAGAAAACCTAAGGACGCGCACAAACGAAGCGCGGTACGTCGTTAAACTAAAACAATATTTGAACTCATTTGAAAATATAAAATGAGATATGATATTTTTATTGAAGCAAACAAAAAATATTGATTCTCCATACTTATAAAATTAATGTCAACATCAGTCTCAAGGTTGGACCAGAAATGAGTCATTTTAAATGAAATTTATCTTATTGGATTTTGTCGCGGTTTTATATTCTGATACCAGAGGTCGGTAACAAAATTATAAAAGATTTTATTATATTTTGGACTTTTGGGTTAGTTGTCTTAAACTTTAGTTTCTCCCGTGACTATGTTTGTTGTACAGCAGCTACTCAGTGGCGTACCCACTTTGAGTAGTTCACGAACCAACCAAATCCCCCAAACCTCCTCCCTTCTTCTCCCACCCTTAAATTTAAAAGACTAATTTAACAAACTACAGAAGCCGAACATATAGTTTTTAGAATTTTTGTCCGTCTGTCTGTCTATAATCGCATCACGGAAGCCACTGTAGGGATTTTGATGAAATTTGGAATGATGGTAGCTGGTTATCCGGGTCATCATATAGGATACTTTTTACTGCAGGAAAATATCTCATCTCTGAGAAATCTATACTAAACGTTAAAACGTAACTTTCCGAACTGGTAGTAGACTCATAACGTTCAGTAAAAATTTGTAATAATTCAATGCTGAATAAAATATTTTGAATTTGATTTAAGTAAGGACGAAACCGAGCGTAGCGAGGTTGAGTCGCTAGTATGAAATAAAGCCGCAATGTAATCAAATATTCAAATATTCGCGTAAATCTAAGTAAACATTTAGAAATAAGTCATTATACTACGCGCCGCCTACAAAATGTAAATACATATCCATCTTATATTTCAGGTGAGCGATATGCGTATTGCGTAATGAGAAACCTATTAGAATAGAATGGGAACAGACCAAAATATATGAGGAATAGGAGATAAATACTCGTATCTATAGAAATAAAAATGAATGACGACCCGTTTGGCTCAGTGTGTAGTGACCCTATTTGCTGTGTCAGCGGTCGCGGGTTCGAGTCCCGCTGGGGGCATTCATTGTGTGATGGGTACGAATGTTTGTACTCCAGTCATGGTTTATATTTATAATATGTATGTCTTTAAAGTTATATACATATGTGTAGTGTATCAACTATCTGGTATCCATAACACAAGCCTCGTAGCTTACCATGGAACTAGATGGTGCTGCGTGTTAATGTACCAACATATTTATTTATTATTATTTATTAATGTTCGTATGTTTGTCTTCTATGATTTGCTAAGCCATTGATCCGATTGTGATGAAACTCTGGTGAGTTATTTTGACAAAAAAGAATTTTTCTTTGTATGTTTGTTTTCTATGCGTTTTTAAACTATTTCTCTCAAAAGAGCATCAAAGTGAAGCGAAGATAAGCCGCTATTAAAGGAATAAAATATTTTTAATTTTGTTCTTGACAGTTTAATGATATACGTTACATATATTCTTTATTTTTTTAATGTGAATATTCTTAAATGCTTAAATGTTATACAATAAATAAAATATTAATAATTTAAAGTGAAAGTATAAACCAAACTTTGAAAACAAATCTATCCCACGGGAACCGCACATTTTTCCGGGATAAAAAGTAGCCTATGTATTATTCTGATGTATGAGCAGTACAGTAGTTTTTGTGTGAGAGTAACAAACATACATCCAGACATCCATACATCTTCACAAACTTTCGCATATATAATTTTAGTAGAATTTAATGTAAACGTTGTTCTGCAAGCTGCTAGTAACTATCTTTTATTGTAATGGTAATGGTCTTCCCAAAAGGCCAACAGATGCCAATTATACTCGTATGTAAACGGGGTTTCCAAATTACAAACACGATTAATAGTAATAAGGTTATATGGCCAAAAAGGCAATAAGCAAACACAAAACACATGTAAACAGGGCTTTTTAATTTTTAATGACATTTGAAAAACAGCTGGATGTAAACGAAAAAAAGTTGATCAACTCGTTATTCGACTTGTGTACACAGGTTTAGAAAATAACGTAAGTCAATATAATACTTTCTTAGATTTACGCGAATATTTGACATTTTAAATAAAACTATCTTTTCGGATCTTTTTCGCGGATTTATTTGGATTTTTTGGTTCCCGACGTTTCGAATGGTTTATGGCATTTATGGTCACGGGAGAGACTGAGGTGTTACATGTCTCGAAGGTATAGTTGTTACAGACAGCCTACCCACAATTAACAAAATGAAAAATTCACCAATTACCTTACAATATATTTTAACTTTAAACATTTAATTAGTTTTATAATTGAATATGGAATATTATTTATTTAAATTTGCTGCTATTATTATTATAATTATTAGAATTTTAAAATATTAATTAGTAATCTATATTGAGTGTTGCCATTATTATATTTATAACCATAAACTTCTAAGTGAGAAAGCATTAGGTACCACTGGTCTACCACTGTCTATATATAGGTCGTTTGCTATCAAAAATTGATCATTGATCAGCACGACAAAATGTAAACGGGCTATATCAGATCCCTTCAACTTTAAACTCCATTTTTCTCAAACCAAGCAAACTTAATAGACAAAAGCAGTAAAAACTATTCAAGTCCAAACGAATTTTAAAGTCGGATTTACTATAGGAGTTGTTCAAGATCCTGCATTTGACAAAGAAATGTGAGTTTCGTACAAAGTTAGACCATTTTTTATATTTTATTGTTTGAAATATTTTGATTTATGTATTCTGTAAGTGCTATACGGTAAAGTTATATTAGTCCTCGAAATTGGTTTGGACAATTAGACGTACTGAATATAAAATTATAAATGTCTACAATGGAGATTTTTTCAATTTTTTTTATGTATTAATTATAAAAAATTAAGTAAAATATAACAAAAATATGAAAGATTCCGCTCCAAAAATTAAAACGTACCTAGGGACGCCCCCAAGCGGAACGAGGGTAGGTCGCTAGTCTATACTAATATTATAAAGAGGTAAAGTTTGTGAGTTTGTGACGTTGTAGGGGGTAATCTCTGGATCCACTGAACCGATTTAGATGAAATTTGGTAAGAAGATAGTTTGAGACCCTGGGAAGGATATAGGACATCTTTACATCCCGGAAATAATTCCTTAAAGGGGTGAAAATGGGGATGAAAGTTCGTATTGGGAAGTAAGCTATATATATGTAATAAAAATCAAAAATTCGCTTAGTACCTTAAATTTCTCGACGACACGTTTGGCTTTGTTTGTAGTAAACCTACTTGCTATGCGAGCGGTCACGGGTTCGAGTCTAGCTGGTGGCATTCATTTACGTGATCAGCACGAATTTTTGTACTCCAGTCATGGGTGTTTATATTTATAATATGTATGTATTAGAGGTTAAATATGTGTAGTGTATCAACTATCTGGTATCTATTTCACAGGCCTCGTAGCTTACCATGGAACTAGAACCATCTAGTGTGATTACGACATTCTTGTCGGACAGCTGGCGCTGTGTTAATTTTCTAACATATTATTTTAACATATTTATTTATTTAACATGTTTGTATTAGCTTCACATGTAACTATTATTGGTTTTACCAAAATCCTATCATCTAAATCGCATAAGTTACATCACAATTGTTATTTCCGGTTTCCATTTCCTGTATCGCTGGATGGGCGGAAGTCGTCAGTTTGTTTGGTTGTACGAGTAAGTTCTGACATTGGGATACAGTATGAGATAAATCTTTACCTACGCTTACTTTTTTGCTGCTTCTTGTTTTAAAATTTTTATAATATCTATCGCTACTTACTTCTATTGTTTTGGGCGAAGACCGCCGCGAAGGCGGCAGCGAGCACCACCCAACCAGCCTCCATGTTCAACCTCTGCCCGTCCTCGTGCACTTCATCTGTGAAAGATTAAGATTATTATCGAATGCTGTTACAAATGCGATACGAAAGTTCAATTGTCAATTCTAATAATACAGGGACTATAACTTTACAAATTAAAAAAAAAACCCATGACAATAAAATAAAACATGAGTTTTTGGCTGACTTTAATATTTTAACTAGAGTTACGTTTTAACGTTTAGTATACATTTCTCAGAGGTGAGATATTTTGTCGCAGTAAAAAGTATCCTATATATCGACCCGGCTATCATCATAGCAAATTTCATCAAAATCTGTCCAATGGTTTTCTTGTGATGTGTTCCCAGACAGACAGACCGACAAAATTTCTAAAAACTATAGTATAATTTTCATATTAAAAAAAGGACTCATGAGGACTGCTGATAGAAGTGAAAAAACTTAAAATTATAAATAAACAGTTGTTAGTTTTGTGGATATTCAAATTAATTGTTTGATCTTAAATTAAAATATGTAAATTAAAACTGTTTACATTTGTCTGGTTTTGACATCTATCGGCACTCTGAGTGTTAGCGTTAACACGTCACGTGACCATGTCGATGACGACTCACACGAATTTACCCCGCATACAAACACTTTTCACTTCAAAAATATTGTGCTTTAAATTATTTATTTGTGTGCTTGTATGTGTGTATATTACACGATATCTTCGCAAAGGAATTGATTTTCATTTTTTTTTTAATGAATATATTATACATCAAGGGCTGTCCCAAATAAACTGAAAATTAAATAGGGGTGGACCCCCGAGGGTAGAATAATTAATCTAAGTGATTTTTAACTACGAGACATGATGTATCTCGATGAACCTTTTTATGGTTCCGTCCCAAATGGTAAAACGGGACCCTATTACTAAGACTCCGCTGTTCATCTGTCTCTCTGTCCGTCTGTCACCAGGCTGTATCTCATGAACTGTGATAGTTTTGAAATTTTCACAGATGATGTATTTCTGTTGCCGCTATAATAACGAATACTAAAAAACCATAATAAAATAAATATTTAAGTGGGCTCCCATACAACAAATGTGATTTTTTTGCTCGCTCTTGCTCTACATTGATAACGGCAACAGGTAGACGCTTGAAATATTCACAGAATATTTAGTTATATATTCACTTTAAAAATAAATAATTAAATTCTTTTTGATTTTTTGGCGTTGTTATAGATAATGGTACGGAACCCTTCGTGCGCGAGTCCGATTCGCACTTGACCGGTTTTAATTTGTTATGAGGCCTGTACTAATGACCGTGATTTTTCAATTTTATACATACCCATCTTTGGCGTCCTTATTCAGAGAGAGAGAGAGAGAGAGAGATTCGCTTATTAAATTATATATTTTGACTTTTCTTCAAAGTTACCACGAAGTACAAAGTTAACGTTTGGAAAATCATCCCTTGTGAGAATTTCCACAGTATATGAAAAAAATTAAATAAAACTATGACTCGAACTATGAAACTACTAATCAGTTATTTTTTACATTTTAGTGTCTTTTTTTATGAAGTAGGTTTTAATTCTATTTTTTTAAGAGTTTTTTTTCCATTTTTAGTGCAGACATAGTAATAGCAGATTAAGTAGAAAGTATTTTTAAAAATTCAGTAGGCGAAAAACCAATCACCCCTATTTTCAACACTTGAGGTGGATTTTTTTTTTCAATTTAAATGGTACCAGCTTTGAGGTATACCCTATCCAATACAAAAAGAATGATCCAAATCGGACTAAACTGTCAAAAGTTATGCGTGGTTAAAAAAAATATACATGTCGAATTGAGAACCTCTTCCTTTTCTTCGTCGGTTAAAAAGCGAGGGCCCTTAAGGACATTGGTTATACACAAAAATCGAATCTTGACCTCTCGATTAGTAAAAAAACATCACCCTACCAATATAATATTTAATAATATATATAAATAAAAATCTATATAAATAATCCACTTTGTCGAAACACCCTCATACAAGGGCGATTTAAAGGGTGGTTCGAACAGAATTATTTTACGATTCTAAATAGTTTTTTTTATTTTGAATAAAATACCTGTCTTTTTTCATTTTAGAAATTAAAATAACAAATACAAAAATGTCGTATTGATTAGAATAATAAAAAATAAATATGTTGGAGCATATAACACACAGCACCATCTAGTTCCATGGTAAGCTACGAGGCTTGTGTTATGGATACCAGATAGTTGATACACTACACATATATAACTTTAAATACATACATATTATAAATATAAACAGTCATGACTGGAGTACAAACATTCGTGCTCATCACACAAATTAATGCCTCCAGCGGGACTCGAACCCGCCACCGCTGGCACAGCATGTAGGGTTACAACAAATTGAGCTTAATGTGTCATCAAAAAGATTATGTTATTAATCCTGACATTGTACTAGATATTATGTATTTAAACTCAAAATAAATTCTTTTACCTAAATTAATATGATAAATGCGAAAGTAACTGTCTGTCTGTCGACTGTCTGTTACGTTTTCACTAAACCGCTTCCAAAAAAAATGCCTCAATTCTTAGAAAAACTGCTGACAGACATACAGACATACACTCAAAAAATTGAAAAACTGTACAAAAAAAATTTTCTTTAAAAGAAACTATCTTTTCGTATGTTCGACCGAGTCTCTCCTGTGACTATGATTGCTGTAAAACATACGAAACGTCGGAAACAAAAAATCAAAATAAATCCGCGAAAAAGTTCGAAAACATAGTTTTATTTAAAATGTTAAATATTCGGTAAATCTAAGAAAGCACTTACTTTCTTTAAAGTCGGTTATTACAAATCATTTGACCTAAAATCATGACTGATTGATTTCTTATAGGGGGTAGTTACGAGGGGATCGACCCCTCATGACGCGTGGTATGGCGGGTAGAATATGTCGTAATTGGTTGCTTTGGGATTTTTATATTGACATTTTAAACTAGCTTTTGATACGGTTTTGCATGTTTTAATTCATTTTTCATCTTAAAGTCAAAATGCTGGGGTTGGACCACCGTTAAATAGGGGGAAAAACCCTAGAGGGGGATCAGGCCGTACTCCACCACGCTGGCCAAGTGTGGGCGGACTGAGCATGTCTGCAGACAACTTGCTAGGTTCTCTCAGACATGCAGGTTTCCTCACGATGTTTTCTGTCACTAATATTTTAATAGGTAACGCATGGCAGAGAGAGAGAGAGAGTGATCTCTCTCTGAAGAGACTTTCTATCACCTTTTATTATTTTGATAAAATGACGTACATTAACTAAAAATTGCTTTAAAAGTAGTTATTCCATCTTTGGTCAAACTTTTTTTAACTGATGTCAAGACATTTATAAGATTAAAACCTTTTTTTCAGAAAACGGAAAAAAAGATAATTGAGTACCCTCCTTTTTGAAATCGGTTAAAAATATGTGATAACGTGCTCATAGCTTGCTTTTAAGCACACCTATGTTGTACTTACTAGGTGCCTAATCTAGTAGCCTACGTGTTACTCCAGCTAGCTCATAGCCTATCTGTGTACTGAATTTCATATAAATCAGTCCAGCCGTTACAGCGTGAAGTAACGACATATAAATATACAAAATTTTGCATTTATAATTATAGTAGTTCGATAAAAAAATCTATAAAGAAAAAATGGCATCCTTATAAAATTTCTGGTATGTCTGTATGTACATACGTCACAGCCTGTTTTGAAGATATAGCATTAAAATTTGACTTATCCGGAATTCAAACCCACTGCCTCAAAATAAGTTAAAAAAACACTTTCTCATATCTCTTCTATTTTTCCAGTACATAAACAAATATTGATCGTGCTATTAAAAATCCTATAATAAAAAATAATATCCCTGTTGACTTAAGCAAGTACAGACAGCAAAGAAATAAAAAAAAATGTTTAATCATTTATAGCGGATATTGACTGGCTTTATTTTTGAAATTATACTTCTTTTGACACGTTTGGAAAAATTTATGACAGTAATTTTTTTACGACACGACAGCCAAAAAGCGACATGATGAAGTTAGCTGAAAGCGACTTCATGAAATTATGAGAATTATGATATACGGAATGAAATCTTAAGCTATTTTTTTATTGTTTTTAATAGGTCCTCATTTTGATACCCGACTCGGGTTAAAAGTGATTTAAGATAAACAATCAGCGAAAAAAATGTCCTCACCGAAAGAGCGCTCATTTGAACATATGAGCGCGCTTTCAATTTTTTTTGTGAAAACATCTTTAAACATTGTTTTTAACGTTCAATTTACATTCTTGTATATTTATTTTAACTAGAACAATTACCTAAACACAATTGGTGACAGTTTTAAGAGAACTTTTGTATGCATTTTTTGATCGATATATAAAAATCTACGTAAGTGTCATTAGAGACAGATTTAAAATAGAATATTTTTCTTACATATATAATAATTTTATAACTAAAACCATATTTAAATCATTTATAAGACTAATATTTAATTTCAATTTTCGTCCCATTTTACACAGTCTCATATAAAGCAATCAACTAGATAGAAAAAAAATACATATAGATCAGTATAATACCTCCTTTTTGGAAATCGATTAAAACCTCGTGGATAAACAAAAAAAAAACATTTAGACAAGTGATAAATCCAATTTTTTCTGCTGACAGTAGGTACTTTATAAGACCCCCCGCGAGTATCTGAGGGGCGCGGCACAAAATACCGTGAAAAAAATCGATTCCTTAAGTGGAGTCATACATCATTCTAAAGAAATGAATATTTTGTGGTCGTTATATAATTAGTAATTATTATTTGTGTTGGTGGAGTTTGTTATGTTTTTTGTAATTTCTTATAATACTAGCGACTCAACCTCGCTTTGCTTTGGTTCGTTCCTTGGTACCATTTAACAGTTAATATGTAATAGATAGACTACTTAGATATTGTTATTCGTCCGCGTTCAAACTTCCGATATAAACATCAGTTTTACAGTAATGTATGCCCGATTTGTTGACATTCATGGTTACTGCTCCGCTCCCTTGGGTAGTAGCATGATGATATATAGCCTATAGCCTTCCTCAATAAACGGAGTATCTAATGCTAAAAGAATTTTCCAAATCATATTAGTAGTTCCTGAGATTTTTCCTGAGAGACAAACAAACAAACTCTGTCTCTTTATAATACTAAATATCGATACATAGGTATGATGAGTTGTTGTGGGTTGTATTATAACGTGTTTTCCCGTGGGAGTGAGATAATCTCCCGCGGTAAAAAGTATGCCATAAGCCTGTTACTCTCCAGCCCTCCAACTATCTCCACACAAAAAAACACGCCAACCCGTCACTCTGTTTCGACGTGAAAGAAGAACAAACAAACGAACTTTTACATTTATAATATTAGTATGGATATTGGACTAAAGAATTATATAGATAGAGTCCGCCAAAAAAATGTCAAAGACAAAAATAGTAGCGTGATTTGCTGTTTATGCTATTATTCTAGTCCTGGCAATACAGATCGTTCACTCCCTTTCATCAATAAGGAAAATTTTTAGAGGTATCTCAGAAAATACACTACAATATTCATTTGTATTTTTAAAAATTACTTCTCTTCCCCTTGAAAAAGACATTGCTATGTCTTATTTTAATATTAGCTTATTTCTTTGTTTAATACTAGCATTGCCCGCGTCTTTGCCCGCGTTCAAATGACCAAAAACCAACAAATTCTTAGGTTTTACATATTAGTATACTATTACATTGCAGTTTTTGTATTTTTTCTCAGAAATGAGATATTTTCCTGCGGTTAAAGTTATCCTATATGTTGACCTGGATAACCAGCTATCACCATACCAAATTTCATCAAAATCCCTCTAGTGGGGTTTCTGCGATGCGGTAACAGACAGACAGCCAGATATACAGACAAACAGACAAAATTCGGCCTCTGTATCGAAAATAATGCTTATTTCAATAAGATTTTCCAAAAAATATTTAATGTACAGATTCGGCTTAGTTACAATTTTATTATATGTATAGATAATATTTCTATATCTATACATATAATAAAATTGTAACTGATCGCTGTCTGTACATGGAAGATATTCGAGAAAAACTATTATTGGGCTTTTTGTTAACGCAATAGAACCCAAAACAATGATTTTTAGAATGTTTGTCTGTGCGTTCGTGGGCGCTTATCTCATAAACGACTTAACCTATTTGCGTGCGGTTTTCACAAATGCATTGTGGTAAGATTCACTTAACATTTAGTATTTGTTTTATTTAAATCGGTTCATATATAAAAAAATTTATGTCAATTTAAAGAATCGCGTAGGGACGAACCCGAGCGAAGTGAGAATGAGTCGCTAGTTGTTATTATAATATTTATATCATAAAATTCGTTATTCAGCATGAAGATGGGAAGTTGGCGGTGTTTTACCCGACAGAAAAAAAGAGAATAATAAAGGAATAGAGAGTGCACTTCTATCTAAACACTTGAGCACTAGGTAATATTATATTTTTTCTATATACAAGAATATATTTGTTTTACAAACAAACAAAAACCAACCCGTGAATCGATCCCACTATCCCCAACTTTATCAAACGTCGCTATTTTTTATAAGCTGGTTTTGGTAAACAAATTGCTTAAGCTCTCCATCCCCTTCTCACATCTTGTATGGGGTTGACATAATCTGACAGCCATGTGAAAAGGTCGCCGGGTCGGTTCCCGGGACAAATGGATGTGCAAATTTAAGAGTATTTAAATTATAATTGTATTAAAAAAAACAAATAATAGTAATATAAAAAGAATTAACCCCAAAAACTGGCGTCGAATTTTAAGTATTTTCATTATATAAATATTATAGTCTGAAACACGTAGGCTACTTTTTATCCTGGAAAAATGTACGGTTCCCGTAGGATAATTTGTTTTTTTTTTCACAGAGTAAGGGATCGACTATCTATTATATAATAACCATTAAAACGTACCCAGCGATGAACCCAAGCAAAGTGAGGGTGAGTCGCTAGTATTTCATAAATCTAAACTTAATAGGTTATGATGGCCGAATTTAAAAATATAAAGTAACCTAAAAATAAAAGAATACGCTTACAAATAGAGACCCCTTTTAAAATAGACAAAGAAAGGATAAATAACGGGTTTTATCAGAAACATTCCCTATATATTTCTCAAGGACAATCAAAATAGATACGGCTTGTTATGTGACCACGTGGCTGACGCGTGCTTCTACTGGCATTATACAATAGACCAAAATTAAAGGGTCAGAAATCTGCAACCAGATAAATTAACAACTCTCTATTATAATCAAGTTTACAACTATCCAGACTAATATTATAAAGCTGAAAAGTTTGTGTGTTTGCAATTTGTATGCACTAATATCTGAAACTATCAGCCAGATTAAAAAAAAATTTTTTTAGCTTGAATTGTTTAGGTGTTGTTTGTATATTTGTTCACTTTCACGGATAAAAAAAGTACTTTTAATTAAATTTTGTGTAATGATAAGTTATTACTCGAGTCATCATTTAGGATACCTTTTACTACAGGAAAATCTTTCATTCCCACGGGAAATCACAATAATTGGTTCTACCGGATCATCCTTAGAAATGTACATGGCTAACGCTGGCTAAGCCTTAAGACATAGGTACATAAAAAAACAATGTACTAGAATATTGTAGGTCTTAATAAGGCCTACAAAAAAAATCCGCGATAGTATATATCTATCTCCTAAGGTACACTCGCAATAACTATTTTTATCTATTTAAAACGTACATACACACACACAAAAAATATTTAATATTAATACTAGTATTAAATTAAGAAAAAAACTCGCGACTCACCCTCGCTTCATTCGGGTTCGTCCTTAGGTTGATTCCCCATATAAACTTTCATCTCCATTTTCACCCCCTTAAGGATTGATTTTCGGGGAAAAATAACCTATGTCCTTCTCATGATATCAAACTATTTTCTTACCAAATCTCATCTAAATTGGTCCAGTAGTTTCGGAGCTTTATTCGGTAAAACAAACAAACAAAATTATTTCTCTTTATAATATAAAGTATAGACTATTTAAGTTTATTATAAGATAACTTGTGTATAGGGGACTGCGCACGCGCCGACACGCGCTCATGTCATTTGTTATCGGGGTTAGAGATTAAGTTGAGGTAACTTTGAATGGTTATTTTATTTTGAAAGATACTTGTTATATAATGTAATTAGGTTAACTTTATACAGTTAATATTGTAATTTTTTAGATTCACGCAAATATTTGACATTTTAAACAAAACTATGTTGCCAGATTGATTACACAAATACTAATACTGTCTGTAACAACTATGTATATCTCGAGTCTCTCCCGTGACCATGTGCGCTGTAAGGTATTCGAAACGTCGGGATCCAAAAATTAAAATAAATCCGCGAAAAAATTCGAAAAAGATAAAAAATAGATTTATTTAAAATGATATACACTTAACTACCTCTTTGGTCAAGTGGGTAGCATGTATGGCTGTAGATTGTGAGGTCTTGGGTTCGGATCCTAGACGCCAAATTGTGTCTTGAAAAATATATGTGTATGTATGTCTCCGACTGCATAATACTATGTTTCTTTGTCAACTTGTTCTCAACTTTTTTGTCCGCTTTTTACGCAGTCGGGTTTATTACTTTTGTTAATTCATTTTAAAGTGAGATTTCTTTAGAATCGTTGTGATTTGACTCGATTAAACGGATATGCAACACGAGAAAGAGACAAAAACATAAATATATAGGATTAAGGCGGCGAGAGAGTGAGATAGAATACATTGCCATGTTGCCATAGTAGTCGTTTTTATTGTATATTTATATCGAATAAAATGAAAAATTACTTTTAAACTTAAAAAATATTATAAAAAAATAAACCTTACAACTATCCCACTCCCGATACTCTATATTCATCTCATTCTCTCGTAGGTTACTTTTTTGAAGTTTGACTTCTGCCGTGTGTGAGTTATATACACACGCACTTTCTTAATAATCGTATTACGTGTTTTAATATAAATTTTATTCTATCAGAGTCACAGAGTCACACGCATGCTATTGTGGTAGAGGCCTTTGTGTATCGCACCACCAATTTTCATATGTCTTTTATATGAAAGTTCATGTAGAGTTTTAGAATTGAGACCTTTCTTTCTCTAAAACCTAAGTAAAATTGACGTTGGATGTTTTATAAATCTAAAAGCGGCTCTATCTATATCGATCTGGATTAGTCTTATGTCTAAAACACGTGTTTTCGAGTTTAATACAGTTTTCTTTTGCATTATTCCACGCAAAATATGGTCGGTAATTTGCACGCTCCGGTGTAAGCGTCTTGGTCAAGCGGCCAAGGTGCAAGATCAACAATCGCAGATGTCCAGGTTCGAATCTCTGCCGCATACAAAGATTTTACTTTTGTTTTTTTTTTAAATATTTATTCCAAGTTTTTAGTTTAAAAAAAAAGAAAATTGTACTTTAGGCCAAAAACTCCGTGCGAAGCTCGGTAGCCTAGATACTCTATATATAAATAGGCAAAAACAAAACAGTTCAGTAACTTTTTCTCCTCTGTTTGTCAAACGATTTGTTTTTTTTTTTTAGTTTAGTTATTGACTAGCTTTAGTATTATCAATAAAAATTTGGAAACATTTTTCTAAATAGATAAGCTTTTTTATATGGATACTAACGACTCACTCTCGCTCCGCTCGGTTTCGTCCGTAGAGTGAACCGCCCTTATCACTTAGGCGTATGAAAAATAGTTTACGCCGTATTCTCAGACCTACTGAATATACACACAAAATTTCATAAGAATCGGTCAAGCCGTTTCGGAGGTGTTTTGTTACAAACACCGTGACACGAGAATTTTATATTAGATGTTAATTCTATTCGTTAAAAATAATAAGTCGAATTTCAACTTCTTAACCGAGCGACCACTAGTTTTAATTAACGAGCGACACTTTCACTGGCAGATTGCTGATGTTTTATGGAGTATCTTAGGCTAGTTTTAATTTAGAAAAAGAATTAGGGTTCCGCTCAAAAAAATTTGAACGCACCTAGGGATGTATTCGAGCGAAGCCAGGGTACGTCGTTAGTAGTATATAAAACTGAAGAATTTGTTTGTTTGTTCGTTTCTTATCTTTATATATAATAAAATTCTGTTTCGAATCTGTACATTAGATATTTTTTGGAAAATCTTATTGAAATAGTCATTATTATCGATACAGAGGCCGAATCTATAGTTTTTAGAATATTGGTCTGTCTGTCTGGGAACGCATCACGAGAAAACCGCTGGACAGATTTTGATAGAATTTGGTATAATGATAGCTGGTTATCCGGGTCAACTTATAGAATACTTTTTACTGCGGGAAAATATCTCATCTCTGAGAAATCTATACTAAATGTTACGTAAGCTACTGTAACAATATAAAGAATCATACATATCTTGTATATTGAAAGTAGATATTATTACTATTTATAACTAACGATTTTAATAATTCAATGTAATATCCTAAACACATTTTGATTGAACGGTAATGGGTAACCATTATTTATCGCACATTCAGTACTAACATGAACACGCGTTCCCCATAAATTAGGGTGGTCATGGCACCGGTGGGAGTTAGATTATTGAAACATTAGAAAAGGTAATATCTATAGTAATATATCAAGCTAAAGAGTTTGTTTATTTGCTTGCTTATTCGTTTGTACGTTAGTTTATCTATTTGTTTGTTTGTTTGTTTGTTTGTTTGTTTGTGTGTATGCTCTAATTTACTGTATGGATGTACAGACGTACTGCTTTGATTAAAAAACATTATTATTATAACTATATTCCATATTAACCGTTAAAACGTACTAGACGAACCCGAGCCAAACAAGGGTGAGTCGTTAGTTTACTTTAAAATTAAAGAAAAGCCGTAGTATGTAAGCTAGCTGTTGAACATGTACCGCTTATCAGCGATTGTAGCGGTTGATAGCGCTGATGGATCGCTGTAAATAAATTAGTCGTTGATAAGAAAAAGAAATTTTAATTGGTCTGGTTAAAAAAAAAGTAATTTTTGTTATATTTTTTATAATTTTACGCTGACTTTTTTCTGCGGGTTCGATAGCTTTTTTAATTAGATAAATCTCAGACGTAGACTTACCAAAAAAAAATCGAGTCTGTCAGTCATCCATCCTCACATGTATTGAAATAGTCATTATTATCGATACAGAGGCCGAATCTATAGTTTTAGAATTTTTGTCTGTCTGTCTGTTACCCCATCACGCAAAAACCACTGGATGGATTTTGATGAAATTTGGTATGATGATAGCTAATTATCCGGGTCAACATATAGGGTACTTTTTACTGCGGGAAAATATCTCATCTCTGAGAAATCTATACTAAACGTTAAAACGTAAGCAGGGACGAGCCCGAGCGGAGCGAGAGTGAGTCGCTAGTTTTTTATATTAGAATGGATTTCTCATTTAAATAGGTCATCGTGATCAAAATCTGTCGGACAATAATGACTTCCTCCACATGACAACCATCAAGATAAATCTGTAGGATATTGCTAGTATGTGAGACTACAAAATCTAATATCATTGGACATGTTATTGATCGATTTTCGTTCATAATTAAAATTGTGGAGCGAAGTGAAACGTACTTTGATTTATTATTTAGTCAGTGATAGTCCAGTGGTATCGCTCGCTTGGAACCGAGTGATACAGGTTCAAATCCTGGGTCGCGCTCTGATCTTCTCATGTGTAAATAATTTTCAACATGATCACCACTCGTTTTACGGTGAAGGAAAATATCGTGAGAAAACACGCACGTCAAAGAGAACCTAGCAAGTTGTGGAAAGAGATGCTCAGTCCGCCCGCATTTGGCCAGCGTGGTGGACTATGGCTTGGTCCCTCTCATATTGAGGGGAGCACCCACTCCCAGCAGTGGGGCGTTTAATAATGCTGAATACATACTTTGATTTATTTATTAGCCTTGCCATGAAGTGTCTATCAGTTTTTGCGTGCTGGTTTGTACGGTGGTGTATATATATAAAGTTACCTCAAGCTTTCGAGACTAAAGTTAATAAATAAATATATCTATCTTGTATACAGCGTCATCTACTGGAGTCTAAAGTAAGTACACGAAAAAATATTTGCAATTAGTAGTAGTATATATGTACATAGTCTTGATTAAACAAACTTAAAAAAAACGACTTCCAGATACTAAAAAGTAAAAAATAACTGTACGGGGGTTTTCATTAATAATAGATATCTAATCAGATATTTTCGAAGTCGGTGCCAGCCGACATATATATATATAAATCACAAATTGATGTATAGAATAAAAAAAAATACAGTTAATACCTTCCTTTTTGGAGGTCGGTCAAGAATTTTTTAAAAAATACTTAAGCGTGTTTCTATTTAAAAGTATTCAACAATACCCTATATGTTACTCCAGCTCTTAGTCTATCTGTGCACTTAATTTGATACCAATCGGTCCAGCCGTTACAGCGTGAAGGAGCAACAAACAAACATACAAGCAAACTATATATAATAGCTCTATGATTAAACTTCCAAAAAATTTTATATACAAACAGGAATTTCCATACCCTGAAAATATTTTAATATTCACAATTTAACGACTAAAAGTGAAAGGTGAAGTTAGAAACTTCATTCACACTTTCGGCTATTTGGCGACAGTTTCATTGAAAATAGTTTAGTAATTAATAAAGTTCCTCGTAACTTTGGCGCAATGGTGTATAAATTGGCTTATGGAGGTATGCTTCTATGTAGAAGGTTACTGGTTTGAGTTGTGACGACACGTTTGACTCAGTTTGTAGTGACCCTAATTGCTGTGCCAGCGGTCGCGGGTTCGACTCCCGCTGGAGGCATTCATTTGTGTGATGATCACGAATGTTTGTACTCCAGTAATGGCTAATATATACATATTTAAAATATGTATATATTTAAAGTTATATATGTGTAGTGTATCAACTATCCAGTATCCATAATACAGGCATCGTAGCTTGGAACTAGATGGTGCTGTGTGTTAATATTCACATAGGGTCCTACTGAAAATCGAGAGGAGACAAATCAACTCCTCTATAAATTTTTATATGTACTTTAAACGACATATTTACTAGTTTAAATCTAAAATTAAAAATATATTTATTGAATAAAGCTTATTACACCGGCACCGAATATTTTTTAGATGTTAATGTGTGGAACTAAAGTCTGGTTGGATCTCACGTAGGATAATTAGATAATGCTTGCCAAACGTTTTACAATAGTATACAAATATTGATAGAATACTCATTACTGAGGTAAATAAATAAATGTTAGTAAATAAATACAAATAGCGAAAGGATTTTATTATAATAAAGTAAAATAAATAAGCTAATATTAAACTATCTCTTTCAAGTGGAAAAAACTAATTTATTTATTTATTTAAATAAATAAACAAACAACTAAATACAACAAAAACAGTTGTATCTTATTATTCGTTATCTATACAGATAAATAAAATTGAAGTGTCTGTGTGTAATGTCAAAATAACAGCTTTTTACTAAATGTTTATGAAATTATATAAATATAAGAAAAAAATAAATTTTGTCGGTCTGTATGTTCCGGTTGAACTCCAATACGGCTGGACTGATTTTGACGGGACTTTCACTGGCAGATAGCTGATGTTATAAGGAGTTAATATTATTTTAGATTAAGAATAGGGTTCCTCTGAAAAAATTAAAACGTACCTAGCGTAGCGAGGATAAATCGCTAGTGTATCACATTTTCTTCTTAAAAATCATAATTAACGTCTAGTACATAAATAAACTTTCCCTTATTCTCTAAAGAAAGTAAGCGATGTGTATGGCAAAATCGAGAATAGTAGCATAAACAGTAATGTTGGAAATGATATGCACATGAGAATATAAGAGGTGCGAGACCCGGGATTTGAACCCGCTTCACTCGGTTTCCCAAACCGGTTGCCATTCTAGAAAAGAAATCAGGCAATTTAAATAAAAATTAAACATTTTTTAAATAAATGTATTAAATAAATATTTTATAAGCCCAACCTTATATAAATAAATACAAAAAATAGGTACGTTTTAACGTTTAGTATAGATTTTTCAGAGATGAGATATTTTCCCGCAGTCAAAAGTATTCTATAAGTTCACCCGGATAACCAGCTATCATTATACCAAATTCTATCAAAATCTGTCCAGTGGTTTTCTCGTGATGCGTTCCCAGACAGACAGACAAAAATTCTAAAAACCATAGATTCGGCCTCTGTATCGATAATAAGGACTATTTCGATATGATTTTTCAAAAAGTATTTAATGTACAGATTCGACTCAGTTAGAATTTTATTATATACTAGCAGAACCCGCGGCTTCGCTCGCGGTAGAACTACAAAAAATCTCTAAAAAGGTAAGTTTCATACAAACTTTCATGCCCTATTTTACACTCTTATGGAATGAATTTCGAAAAATGCTCAAACTTGTATTTATTTAATTGTATCGAAGAACATTAATACTAAGTTTCAAGTAATTCTGATCACAAATATTTTTTGGGTTGTATTAAAACGTGTTTTCCCGTGGGAATGACATAATCTCCCGCGGTAAAAAATAGCCTATGTCACTCTACAGTCCTCCAACTATCTCCGCACAAAAAAGCACGCCAATACATAATTTCGTTTCGACGTAAAAGAAGGACAAACAAACACACTTTCACATTTATAATATTAAGTATTAGATAAAACTTACCTAAATCAAACATCCAAATGCAACCACAATTATGTATGAACTGCACAAAGTCTAAAGTTAAACACTATCAAAACAGACACAGTAAAGCTTATGATCACGTGAAGCCAAAAAACTGCACTAGTCTGTGAAACGTCCTTCGTGCTGTAATGTCAGAAGAAGACTGACTACAGCCCATTATAAGGGAGCCACCCCATTTTTCAAATAGTTTAGAAAATAATTAATATAAATTCTTATAGTGCTGTGGTAATGTTTAATGGGGGATTGGTCGTGAATTCGATAATAGATTTGCAATTAGTTAAATAGAAAAATCTAAAAAATCCGCAAAAAATTCCGAAACGATAGTTTTAGGTATGTTTTAGCGGTTATTATGGAATAGTAGTCTATATATGTATATGTACAGTATACATAGGTACAGAAAAGTACTTTCAAAAAAATATATATCCCTTACTTGAGAAATGATGGTTTGCCCATACAAACTTTCATCCCTCTTTTCACCCCTTAAGAGATGATATACGGGATAAAAACTATCCTATGCCCTTCCCAGGGTATCAAACTATCTTCTTACCGAATTTCATCTAAAACGGTTGAGTAGATCCAGAGATTACCCACTACAACGTCACAAACTCACAAACTTTACCTCTTTATAGTATAGAAGTGTAGATTAGTAGGGATGTCAAATATTTGCGTAAAGAAATTATTATTTAAAATGTTATCAAGACTTTTGCATGTATATTTGGATATGATTAAATGAATTTTAAAGTTAATGTATCTTTGTCTGTAAAATTTTTTTATTAGTTTACAATTTTTCTCTGCACTTTCTCTTTCTGTCCCGCTACTTAACACTATTTCCCACATACACGGGTTGACTGGAAGAGATCTCTTATAGAGATATGTCCACCTTTGTCCACGTCTCTTTCAATGTTTTTTTTATGACTACTTTTTTGTGCAATAAAGAATATAATATATATTTTACTTTTAATTTTTTTTTCTACTAGTGGACCCGACAGATGTTGTTTTGATTGTTTTGCATTCACCAGTCTTCACATAACATCTTAGAATATGACTGCTGCACCACCTACCGGGTCCGGTTTAGAATTGAAACCAGGAACCCAATCAAACGTACACAAAAATGTCATCAGAATCGGTCCAGCCATTTAGGATGAGTTCAGTGACACACATACGAATATCTGTTATATAAATACTTTCTTTGGTCCATGCGTATTGCGTATATTTGTCATTTTTCTGATAATTTAAAAAATCACCCCCCTTAACTACACAGCCATAGCAATTCTAATTAGAAGTTTTGCTCTTTACTCTTGCACTCAATTTGTTTGATGCCCAATTTTATGAGATCTCAGTAAATTAAGTCATTAGAAGTGCAACGATGCTCAAATTTAATTAGCAACTTTCATGTCATGCCTTCAAAGGTCAAGGTAAGGTCAAGTGATAAAAGTACATAGTATTCTAAATCTATACATATATTCGACGCCCCTTTTGTGGCAGTTTGTAGTGACTTTACTTGCTGTGCCAGGGGTGGGTGTTCGAGTCCCGCTAGCATTCATTTGTGTGATGAGCACGAATGTTTGTACTCCAGTTATATATTATGTGTTGTGTATCAACTATCTGGTATCCATAAAACAGGCCTCGTAGCTTACCATGGAACTAGATGGTGTTGTGTGTTAATGTACCAACATAATGTCCCAAAAAAAAATACAAACTTTATAATATTAGTGCTATAAAACAAAACATAATATCTTTTTCAACAAAATCGGTATAAATTTTTGTTGTTAGAAAAAAAATTCACCACACCTTCGAGTAAATGACCAGAAAATAGTCGAAGGGTGGTTTAAGCAAATAAAAAAAATAATTTAGTTTATTCCCTAAGGTAAGCCACCCTCAGCAAGTTGTGGGATGGGGATGTAAAAAATGTTTACCCCAACATGTTAGAAAAGGTGGTTTTAAAAAACATATTGTTGCAAACACACACATTGTACGCTTGTTTTCGTAATTAAAAAAATATACATAATATATATTTTAGGATTTTTAAGGTTACATACCTGTGAACAAAAAGCGGGAACCCTTATCATCTTAAGGAACACTTTGTTATCTGTCTTACAGTCTGTCAAGACCCTTTTTCTCAGGAAAGCTTGAAGGGATCGAGTGAAAATTAATATGAAATATAATATATATGGTCCCAGCAGTTTCGTCTTTACCATTAGGGCACACGGAGTATATGCTCAGGGCCCCGGCTTTACGGGGCCCCCGAAAAGACAACATTTTCGTTTACTATCTTTATATCTTATATTTATATATTTTTAGCTGACTTTTAAAAAGGGCCCTAAATTGTTGTGCCCAGGGGCCCTTCTATGGCATAAGACGGATCTGCCTAGTAGCTGTGAAAAATGTATATATTTACAAGATTCGAAGTCAACGTAATCATAAACACGATCATTAAGTTAAGAAACCAGTTCTTAATATACAAAACCAAAATAAATAGTAAAGGAAAAAATACGAGAAAAAGATATTTTCAGGCCCACGCGTTCGTTCACAAAACTAAGTATTTTTTTTAACTTGTTTGTTATAAAATACTATGAGAAACAAACTTATTTTTTCTGCCGATGAAATGAATATTGTAGATGGGTAAATATTTTGTTTTACTTCAACGTAACAAATTATGTTAAAACACAATATTTTATTTCGTGGAACACTTGCTACGTAAGTCCCACTCGGACTTGCCAATTTCTTATATTTAGTTTTCGTTATACTATACAGTTAGTGTCGTCCTAGTGATTATGTGTAGGCTTACATAAACCTAGATCAGGCAGGTGCTACATGCCTCGCGATGGGGGCACTCATTAGCGTCCGGCAATCCAGCCGGCCACGTAGCCAAGAACGCACATGGAGGCGATCCACCTCGGTGTGCGGTGTGCAATACGGGTTGCTCCTGGTACTTCTCTAATAGCAGAGTAGACCGTTGGAACAATCCTATTTCAGCTTTTCCCAAATTTCCCAAATTGTGTAAACAAATTGAGTATCTACCTATTTTGACGTCGGTTTAAAAATGTATAAAAACTGAATATTTTAACATTCCTGTAGAAATTGAAAGTGCTATTTTCTGTAGAATTTTTGTATGAAGACATAGATTACATCCTGGGACAAGATATAGGCTTTGATCCCAGACCCGTATCACGCGAGTAAAACCGAGGGCAAGAACTAATAATAAATAAATAAATAAAAAATAGAAAAGTACAAATTACCTCTTTTTGGAATCCAGATTGACTAATTTTTATTCTTTTTAAAGCAGCAATATCTGAAACAAAAAAAACAGCTGTTATTATCTAAGTTTACAGACAAACAAGCTTTTATATCGTATAAATTGTGTAATGTAATAAATCAGTTTTATTAAATTCTAAGTTTATTTATTAATTTTTCAGGTATTTATTCGTATTCTCAGCAAACCGTTTCATTTGATATCCATATCATCCATGATTTATGTAACTCCAGTTGTATAAAAAAAAAATAGTCCGCCATCTTTGGCAGACCTTCTAAAATTGACGTCGCTTAGCTAACCATGCATTGTCATCCAAACTTGAAAACTGAAATTTTGAGCAGAACCCTAATTCTTTTTCTAAAATAAAAGTAGCCTAAGTTACTCCTTATAACATCAGCTATCTGCCAGTGAATGTCCCGTCAAAATCAGTCCAGACGTTTCGGAGATTACTCGGAACAACTAGACAGACAAACAGATATACTTTCATATTATGCATTTAGTAAACAGCTGTTATTTTGACATTACATATAGACACTTTAATTGTATTTATCTGTATAGATATGCGTAAAGGTAGCGAAATATCGCTTCAGTAAGTCTGATGACACTTTATGTATACGCTTCGATGTAAAGAAGTTTTGTTTAGTTATAATACAAGTCCTACAAAAGAACAGAATTTAATTTCTCCATTTTTCATGACATTATTTATATTAATGTGAAAGTTTGTATGTATGTGTGTATGTTTGTTGCTCCTTTACGCTGTAACGGCTGGACCGATTTGTATGGAATTTAGTACACAGATAGACTATGAGCTGGAGTGACACATAGGCTACTGTTAGGCACCTAAGGATCTGAGGAAAAAGGAGGTAAGCCGTTTTTTTTATATTTTTCGCAGTTTTCTTTTACTTTTTGAATACCGACATTTCGTTTTACATAATTTCAATTTGTAAAATTATTATATATACATATATATTATATATATATACATATTTTAGAATTTTAATTAAAAAAATCGATTTTTATCATATTTTATTTGTTGAATTTGTCTCCGCCCCGAATAGCAGAATAACTATTAAAACGTCAGAAAATTTTAGGAAAAAAATTATAATGTACATAGCCAACACTGACTAATAAATTTATATTTATATCTAATTAAAAAGTAAAACTCGAGTGAAGCGAGAATAAGTCGCTTGTTATGAAACTAAATTATAAACTACATGTTTCAAATGAAAAATGCATTCAGGATGAGAACAAAGTGCTGAGTTGAAATATTTTTAATTCGACAAATAATTAAAAGCGTAACATTAAATAGTATAAAACAAAGTTGCTATTTCTACTTGTTTGTGTTAGTTTTTTTAAACTGTCATTTAGAGATTTTTCTGGAAAGTTTAATTACTTAAGACAGCGCTAGTCCAGTGGTAGCGCGTCTGCTTGGAAAACCGAGTGAAGCAGGTACAAGCCCTGACACTTCTGATGTTCTCATGTGCGAATCATTTCCAACATGATTACCACTTGTCTTACGGTGAAGGAAAACATCGTGAGGAACCTGCCTGTCTGAGAGAACCCAGCAAGTTGTCTGCAGATATGCTCAGTCCGCCCGCGTTTGGCTAGCGTGGTGGACGACGGCCTGGCCCCCTTCGCATTGATGAACGAAAAATCGAAATAAACCCGCGGAAAAATTCGAAAAAATAGTTTTATTTAAAACTTTATTCATATATTCGCGTAAATCTAAGAAACGGTTTACAATTTGCGAATATCGTGTAACATAAGGCAAAACTAAAACATATAATTCCCGAATAACGTTTCTCTTAAAATCGGTTAAAATTTACTAAATTTGACTTACTGGTTATCTCGTTGGTCAAGTGTTCTTTCAAGGTGGCCTCTGAAATTTTGGAATTGGGTAAAATTACACCATTGGTCCTCGAAAAGCCTGAATCTCTTCTGAATTCTAAATGACTTTCATGAGGACTGAGTTTTTTTTTTGGATTAGACCAATCTTATTGAGACTACTCAGCGCAGGAGATATCAGAGTGCATAAGTTACGCGCAGATACAAGTGCACTCTCTATTCCTGTCATTTTCATACTCCGGTGGGACGACACGAGACGCGACCGGTGAGAGTTAAGGCGCAGGAACGACGGCTTTACGTGATCTCCGAGGCACGGGAGTGAAACACCGCCAACTTCCCAACTCCGGGCTGTTTCCGAGAATTTCTTGACAGAAATACTTAAAAACTGAACTTGGCCCGACCACGGACTCGATACCAGGACTTCCGAATCTGCGGCCGTACATGCTACCACTACTACTAGCCACTAGAGCACCGAGGCAGTATCAGACAATTTATATATATTAGATATGTCAAAAGTGCTGTCCGTCTATCTCATGGGATACAGAGTGAAGAAAAACATAAATATTAAAAAGATTTACCCAAAACACAAAAAATGTCAGCGTTTTCATTTAAGATTTTTTCCGTTCCACGGAACTTGTCGGACAATTCCTAGGATTCATTACCTGCTCTAAAAGTGAAAAAACTTTTTAATTAAACCGGTTATTCAGTGACATTTTGTTTCGTCGAAGCCTTCAGTTTTTAAAGGCGACGGGTTTTGTAAAGTTTATTTTATAATAACTTTAGAAACGCTGTGCTTACAAAACATTAATGACGTTTTGACATCTCATCATCTATTGCATCTATCGTTATAGCTGCTGTACACATTGGGCCAAGGTGCTGGGCCAGCATGTAGAGCCAATGTGTAGAGACTTGGCGGTAAGTTGGTTGTTGGCGACAACATTGGCCAGCCAACCAAATTGTCGGGTTTTCGTGCACACATCAAAGGGGCTTGGCGCGCACCGCAAACAGTGTTCACACGTTGGCGTCTTATTTAGTTTATTGTTATTCGTTAGTACAGACAGTCGTGTTGTTGTTGTTAGGGCGATGATGGCGGAGTGGACAAGCAATGAGGTTTTAAAATTTATAGAAATATACCAAAATGAACCGATAATATGGAACCCGAAGCATACACAGCATAAGATCAACCTACTGTATAAATAAATTGCCGCGACTGCAAGAGTTTCCGCGTCCATTTTTGTCAGTGCCAAAGCAGAATGACCAGTACGCCCATGTGTAAGCAGCAGCTTTTGGGATTCGATATTTTGGCCCAACATGCTGGCCCAGCATGTTGGCGCAATGTGTACAGCGGCCTTTACAGGTTTGAAATTGGTTAAGTGATGTGGTGTAATGTAACCGTATCTTATCCACTTTACACGACATTGGCGAGGAAAACTTTGATTAAATAGCATGCCCATAAGCTATGGAACAAATAATTGAATTGAATTGTGGTGTAGTGTGACAGAATGAACTGTTTGACTTATTTTGGAATGTAAGTTATATGTAACTCATTTGAGTTATATAATAAAATCTTAATATGATAAGAAAATACGGCCAATAGAGGAAGTAAATTAATGTAGTATTAAAAAAAACAGTGCCATAATCAAATGTATAAATATACATAATATGTATTTACGACACGTTTAGCTCAGTTTGTAGTAACCCTATTTGCTGTGCCAGAGGTCGCGGTCGCGGCTTCGTGTTCCGCTGGGAGCATTCATTTGTGTGATGAGCACAAAAGTTTGTACTCCAGTCATGGGTGTTTATATTTATAATAGGTTTGTTTTCTAAATTATATATATATATATATATATATATATATATATATATATATATATATATATGTATCAACAATCTGGTATCTATAACACAAGCCTCGTAGCTTACCATGGAACTAGATGGTGCTATGTGTTAATGTTCCAACATATTTATTCAGTTTTTTTCATTCTTTTGCTCTCAAACATCGTTTTAAAAGTACAAAGAACTGAAATTTTGTCTAGAAATAGTTTTAGGCATAAAAGACTGATAATTTGAAATTTAAAGTGGATTTGCCCCACGCCGGGCGCCATCGTTCGCGACATGTTTGTTTTTATGTGTGGTACAATGTATAAGCAGTTACTAAAAAAAAATATTTCGAGTATCAAAGAAAAATGAAACTTTTTTCCAGTAGACCTTCAGTGCAATTTAGAATATTATGAATATTCAAAATTTAAAATAGTGTAGGGACGATCACAGAATCCCTTAGGGTACGTTATCACAAATTTTGTTAAACTTTATAAAATAAACTAGTGATTTACCCACGCTTGGCTCGGGTGCGTCCGTAGGTACGTGCACATAGCGTTGTTACATTTAATAGGAAGATCTTTTTGACGGTTTTTTTAATTTTATTTAGGAATATTATAAAGAGGCAGAGTTTGTTTGTGTTGTGTTGTGTTGTGTTGTGTTGTGTTCTTTGTTTGTTTGTTTGTTTGTTTGTTTGTTTGTTTGTTTGTTTGTTTGTTTGTTTGTTTGTTTGTTTGTTTGTTTGTTTGTTTGTTTGTTTATTTGTTTGTTTGTTTGTCTGTTTGTTTGAACGCGCTAATCTCAGAATCTACTAATCCGACATGAAAAATTCTTTTTCAATTAGATAGCCCGTTTAATCACCAAGACTATAGGTTAGATATCATCATGCCACTACACAAGGGAGCGGAGCAGTAATCATAAATGTAAACAAATAAGGCAGACTTTCATACATTATTGTAAAATTATATACATCTATTATAAACATACATACGGACGAAAAAGTTGTTAGTATTAATATATTTTTTTCGCTATCTCTCTTTACTTAAATGTATAGCAGGTATACTTTGAAATAATTCAAACAGGGCGCTCGTAAAATGTTTTATACCACTATGAATGGCACATTCTGCGAGACTGTTGAAACTGTTAGCCACTACGGGGACAAAGAATTTTTCTATTACCCGACTGCTTCAAAGGAAGGTTATGGTCTTTCAAGTGTTTTAAAGACATAATTTCTTAGATTTAAGCGAATATTTGATGTTACATGTCGCTGTTTTATTACGTACTTTTGTTAAAAAAATAGGTTCTTTTGAAATTTCAAATATTCGTGTAACTATTGTGGGATCAAAAAAATTAAAAAGACCAATTAATATTATGTGGACATATATAAAATTCGAATAAGTAAATGACAATATTTAGATTAAAAAAATCGTGCTAAGTTAAAATCCATCCGTTTTTTTTCTTAAATTTTAGTATAAATATTGTTATCTTCTTTCCTTCAAACTGAGTTGTTATTTTGAACCACCATACGTTTAACTGACGTTTTAATGCCTAAACGAATCGTGATGAAATTATCGCCCACGTATCATACAGACATAGAACTATAAAGTTCTCCTGGAAAAAACCCTATCTATACCAATATTTAATAATTTTTTAAAAACTGAATCGAATCTGCACATTAAATATTTTTTAGAATATCTTATTGAATTAGAGATTATTATCGATGCAGAGGTCGAATCTATAGTCTTTAGAATGTTTGTCTGTCTGTCTGTCTGAAAAAACTACTGGAGGGATTTTGATGAAATTTGGTATGATGATAGCTGGTTATCCGGGTCAACATATAGGGTACTTTTTACTGCGGGAAAATATCTCATCTCTGAGAAATCTGTACTAAGCGTCGCTAGTAAACGATAAAAATAAATAGTGAAGATAGGTCGCTAGTATTTTTATGTGATGGCATAGTTTAAAAAGTTATTGATTCGCAGGGAATTCCCCGTATTTTATGGGGACAATTTTTAGAGGATATTGAATTCCTCAGTTCCTGGTTATGAGAATGGTTTGATTTTATATTTCGGTTTAACACAATGATTTATGTATTAGAGTAAAAATGAAAACCCTTTTTTTTAATGTTGGGAAATACATTTACGCATACCACTTGCATAAATACAGGTGGTTACGTGGGACTCACCGGCAAAGCCTATATTAAAACCCAACAGAACCTCCCCTGTCTGAATAAGTCGTCGCAGGATCACATGCGCACTAAACCAAGACGCCACGACGGCAGGTCTGTCGAAGCAGACCAGAACAGCTATAGGGTTGCTCCATCGGTCCACTCTGCTATCAGAGAAAGACCAGGAGCAACCCGCATGGCACACCGTCCATTAAAATGGGCCACCTCCCAGTGCGTTTCTTAGTTTCGCTCCCGACTGAATTACCGAACGCTAATAAGCCCCCCCACCACGGCAAGGTGAAAATTTAACCCCTTAGTCAGGGGGTCAGTATCACAGCGATAAAATAGTCTAGGAGGCTGCACTCGTTATCGCATTGCGCGTGAATTTTGAACGCCCTGTTAGTTCTTTGAGATCAGTTTATTCGCAAAACAGACAGTAGATGGCGTTGATCGAAACTCTGTTGTACTATTTTATAAATGTAGATATTTCTATTAAAACATATAAGATATATAACTTAACATATGTTATTCATTTTTCCTTTAATTAAATCAAATTTCAGTACTTTTAATAGTTTCCAATAGTAGTAAAATACTCATTAAATTAAAACATGGAACGGCGCTACCTACATATGAATACGCAGAACAAACTTATTACCTAATAGATATATGATTTTTAAATCATCTGGTTGATTGAATTTTTCCATTTTCGCATTATTTCGTATTATTTTACGTACAGTGATTGTTAAAACCAAAATATGCCGGTTACGGAATTTAATTCTTTTTCTTTTATTGTTTTACATAATTTAATAACAAATCAATGCATATAACGCCATCTATTGAAATTAATTTAAACTAATTTTTCTTTTAGTACTTTCTTAGATTTACGCGAATACTTGACATTTTATATAAAACAATCTCTCCCGTGACCATGATTGCTATAAAGCATTCGAAACGTCGGGAACCAAAAATCAAAATAAATTCGCGAAAAAATCCGAAAAGATAGTTTTATTTAAAATGTAATTTTTCTTTGCTCCTGATAAGACCTACGTTTGTACTAAATCTCAATATGCACTCTACATATGTATTTTATTTTATTCAGCCCTTTTTAACGTCCCACTGCTGGACACGGGCTTCAATATGAGGGGGATCAGGCCATAGTCCACCAAGCTGGCCAAGTGCGGGCGGGCTGAGCATGTCTTTCGAGAACTTTCTAGGTTCTCTCAGACATGCAAGTTACCTCACAATGTTCTCCTTCACCGTAAGACAAGTGGTATCATGATGAAAATTTTTGTCACATGAAAATATCAGTGGGTGCGCGACCCGCGAGTCGAACCCGCTTTCTCAAGAATATATTCCATAAATACCTATATTTTGTACATATATGTATATATTAAATTGGTTTATTCAGCTTTTCTCTATTTTGTTTTGTTCCTGCAACAGTAAATTTTGTTATCGAATTTCACTTACTTGCCGTTTGATCAAGTAAAGGTCGTAGGTGAAAATTCGATGGGGTTCAAAATGAAATTGTGAGTGCTGTCTAGTCCCTTGGGAGAGTGGTTTAGGTTACTTTGAGAGTGTATTTTTTAAGTTTATTTAAAAGTATATTTCTTTCATTCACAGATACAATATTTATTTTTATATCTATACTAGCGACCCACTCTCGCTCCGTTCGGGTTCGTCCTTAATTACGTTTTAACGGTTAGTATAGATTTTTCAGAGATGAGATATTTTCCCGTAATAAAAAGTATCCTATATGTTGATCCGGATGACCAGCATACCAAATTTCATCATAATCTGTCCTGTGCTCTTCTCGTGATGCGTTCCCACTTCTCAGCAGACGGATGAAAATTCCAAAAACTATAGATTCGGCGTCGGTATCTATAGAAATAACTATTTCAATAAGATATTCCAAAAAATATTGAGAGTACAGATTCTTTTTTTTTATTGTAGAATTGATATTATACATATGTATAGAAGATAATATAAATAGGCAAAGACAAAACAGTGTTATCGATAAAAAAATTGGAAATAGTTTTTTTATATAGATAGGTAAATTCTATTCATATATGGTATCCTGGAATTTTCAATAATGAACAGTAGTAATTATTAATTATTGTTAGAAGGTGTAGTTTTGAAATAAAAAAAAAACTAGATCTCGAACAACTGTGAAGGGCATTTGAGTTATAAATCAAAATAAAACCGCAAAAATATCCAAAAACGCTTTAAGTGCTCACCGAGGCACGGAAATGTAACTTCACAGCTCCGGGCTACAAGGATTTCTTATCAGAAAGACTCAATAACTATACTTGACTCGACCCGGTACGCGAACCCAGGAACGCCGGATCTGCTGCTGTACATACTAGCTACTAGACCAACAATGTAAATGTATAAATATTAAATACTAGCATTGCCTGCGGCTCCGCCCGCGTTCAGATGATCAAAAACCAAATTCTTAGGTTTTATATATTAGTATACTCTTACACTACAGTTTTTGTATTTTTCTCAGAAATGAGACATTTTCCCGCGGTAAAAAGTATCCTATATGTTGACCCGGATAACCAGCTATCATCATACCAAATTTCATCAAAATCCCTCCAGTGGTTTTTTTGTGATGCGGTAACAGACAGACAGACAGACAGACAAAAATTCTAAAAACTATAGATTCGGACTCTGTATCCATAATAATGTCTATTTCAATTAGATTTTCCAAAAAATATTTAATGTACAGATTCGGCTTGGTTAGAATTTTATTATATGTATAGACTAGCGACTCACTCTCGCTTCGCGCAAATGCGTTCCTAGCTTGATTCGCCATACAAACTTTCATCCCCATTTTCACCACCTTAAGGGATGATTTTTGTGATAAAAACTATCCTGTCTTTCCCAGGGTCTCAAACTATCTTCTTATCTAATTTCATCGAAATCGGTCCAGTAGTTTCGGAGGTTATTCGATACAAACAAACAAAAAAAAACTTTCGTCTTTATAATATTAGTATACGTATACAAAAACAAAGTCCTTTTTTTAAGGTAGTGCAGAAAATAGTCTTATTGCAAAATTTTTCGAGGCTTTAACTTCGCCAATTTTACTTTTTTTATTTAAACGTTACTTTTAGTAACACTTTTCACGGAAAATCCTTTAGTAAAGAAAATCCTTTAATTAAAACCTATTTGGTGCTCGATCTAAATGTTTAAATACTTTGGGACTTTTGTATCTGCTATTTATTGAAACGAGTGTAAAAGGAGAACATGTTTTAAAATTTAAGATATAAATATACAGTTAAAAAAAGATAAATAAGATTAATTATAACTCTACTTGAAAAATGCTTGTATTTTTTTAAATAATATACTAGCGACTCGCCCTCGCTTCGCTCAGGTTCGTCCCTATGTAGTGTACGTTTTAACGGTTAGTATGGAATAGAAAAGCTCAACAAAAACAAATCTATCCCACGGGAACCATACATTTTTCCAGGATAAAAGTAACCAATACACTATTTTAGACTATAACCTATCTCCGTCCCAAATTCCATTCAGATCCGTTCAGCAGTTCTAACGTGATTGAGTAACAAACATCCATCCATCCAAACTTTCGCATTTATAATATTAATGGGATTATTATAACAGACTTACCCTCGTATCTTATGGGTCGTTCCTAGATGGGTTTGTTTTACAAAGTACTCTTTTTTTCTATAATCGGTTAACCTTATCTATCAAATTTTATCTTGCGGGAAACTTTCCTTTTCCCGGGATTATCTAAACCCCTTATTCACCAATGATAAGTGTGAATCATTTCCAAAATCCACCTCACACTTGGCCAGCGGTGGAATATAACCTGTACCCCCTTGCATTGAAAGTCCGAAAGACATGTGAAGTCCACCCCACACTTTGCCAGCGTGGTGGACTATAACCTGATCCCCTGATCCCCTTCGCATTGAAGAGAAGCCCACCCCCAGCAATGGGATGGGAGTAAATATAGACTGTGTCCTATGAACATTCTCAACACGCGTGTTACCCATTTTTACTTCTTATCATTACATAAAATCATTTCATTTCGTGAAACTACAGCAATTTTTGAAATGGCCTGTAACTTATGAAATTTGTAAGTCTGCCAAAATACTAACTTCTATCTTTTATCTAAATGGTTCGGAATAAATCTATTAGTATTTTATACAGATGCAATTGAAAATTCAGATAAAAGCGAGTTACTCTACTCATTCTACGAAATTAAACGACACAGGCAGAGCCCCGAAAAATGCTAGTATATGTATATTGTGTTACGTGTACATATTTTTAATTTGTAATATAAAAGTACGCTGACTTCAAAATCTACACAGGCACAGCAAGTAGGGTCACTACAAACTGAGCCAAACGTGTCGTCATTCAGTTAGAGTCATCAAGAATGTAAATGACATGAATTTTTTTAAGTTGTCGTAAGTGATATCAGATTTTAGAAAAATATGATTTTTCTTTATTTTCTATGAATATAACATGGATTTATTTTACATATAATAAATAAGTTTTCTAAAAGAAATTCTCTATAGATAATGAACACAACTACATCAAAATCCATCACGTAGCTTAGAAGAACTAAGCGCATAAACACTCAGACGCATATAGCGACTTTGACTACTCCAAAATGAATTCTACTCATAACTCATGGGCAATAAAGGAATATTATTAAAAAAAATAAACACAAAAATAAATTTTGAATGCATTTATTTTGTAGAAGTTTC
The DNA here is from genome assembly GCA_947093115.1 of Brenthis daphne. Taxonomy (NCBI): domain Eukaryota; kingdom Metazoa; phylum Arthropoda; class Insecta; order Lepidoptera; family Nymphalidae; genus Brenthis; species Brenthis daphne. Next base: position 2,477,392 of record OX352473.1, read on the forward strand.
ATTATAAAGCAAGCCAATATTTTTGAAGCTCATGCGAACTTCAATGGTGTTAAAGTGAATGTTATCAGATCATTTTTTTTTAATAATGTAGCTACATAACGGAAAATACGCATTGACAAATTTTTATTATTGACCAAAAATCTAATGTAAGTCCAAAAAAATTTTTGAAATACGCGAATTTCATATCCAAAAATTTAATATATTGAATTTTATTGAATGTTGCCATATTTTTTTAAATTAGATTAACATTTTGTCAGTATGGGCACGGGGGTGGACATGGGGGTGGGCATGGGGGTGGGCATGGAGGTGGGCATGGAGGTGGAGGTGGTGGTGGGCATACAGGGGGTGTATATACTAGAGCAGAACAGCTACATGGTGGAGAGGGTCTTGGCACGCATATACTGGGTTGTGATATGGACGGTTGGCCGACTTCCCCAAAGCAAACTGTACTGCCGTCTTGGCACTTCACGCAACGCCATGGTGCTGCATATGCTGAGCTGATGAGGGCTAGCATAAAAAAAAACAAAATTAAAAGAAAGAAAATTAAAGCATAATAAATATAAATAATAAATATGTTGATTGTTGAGACATTGACACACAGCAACATCTAGTTCCATGGTAAGCTACGAGGCTTGTGTTATGGATACCAGATAGTTGATACACTACACATATAGCTTTAAATACATACATATTATAAATATAAACACCCATGACTGGAGTACAAACATTCGTGTACATCACACAAATGAATGCCCTCAACGGGACTCGAGCCCACGACCGCTGGCACAGCTAGTACAAACTGAGTACTACAAACTGAGACAAACGTATCGTCAAATAAAATAGAATATCATAAAAACAAGTGAACCAATATTGGATGAAGAATTTATCGTCACTTCAGGTTTCACTGAAGATTAATATTTCTTCCCTGTTAAATTTATTCCGGACTTCACCATGACATCTATAAATGTCTAAACAAAATTTCATTAAACTCTTGCATAATTCAACATAAAGAGAACCCCATCTCCTAAAATATACCTAATCAAAATAGCAAATTGATTTGCATTTTGTATATTCAGATATTTAATTGTATGCCTCAAAACTTTTAAGTCATGCTTATTGATAAACTTTCATTTCTATTTAAAGGCAGTGTTTTGTCAGTCGAAGGCTGGTAAATTAAAAGTTTTTGTGACGAAGAATGAAGATCAGATCGAAATAAATAAAAACGTTTCGCCAATACTTTCTTAGATTTCATTAACATCCCAGTGCTGGGCACGGGCCTTCCTCTAATGAGAGGGAGATCACATCATAGTCCACCACGATGGCCCAGTGCGGGCGGACTGAGCATGTCTTTGAAAACTTGCTAGGTTTTCTCAGACATGCAGATTTCCTCACGATGTTTTCCCTCACAAGACAAGTGGTGATCATGTAGGAAATGATTCGCACAAGAAAGTGCTTGCATTAGAGGTGCGATACCCAAGATTTGAACCCGCTTCACTCGGTTTCCCAAGCGAGCGCGTTACCACTGTGCTACCTTACAGTATGAATTGAACAACTATTAATATACATAACAATGAACAAACATATGAACATCAAAACTGATAAATAGACGCTGTAAGTATAAGCGGAATAAAATGTTGTATAATAAAGCCATTATGTATATATTTTCTACTTTACTCAGCTATCTGCTTAGTTTATGAGTCTGGAGAGGTCTTTAGCGAAACACTTGTTATGACTTGCGTATATACTTATTTTTTGTTCAAGCATTTTTTATAAGAGAAAGAGTGATATGAGCGATGTAAGTCATTATTTTGTTCACTCGTCCTTTTTTTTCAAGAGTTGAACCCTTGACCTACTCATGTAGACATGATAAAGGATTATTTATTTATGTACCACAATATATATATATATATATATATATATATATATATATATATATATATATATATATAGGCAAAGACAAAACAGTTCAGTACCTTTTTCTCCTCTGTTTGTCAAACGACTTTCTTTTTTTTTTGTTTAGTAGCTTGACGAGTTTTATTTATATGTAAAAAAAGTAAAAAATAATATATAAATGTTAATATAGAAATGTAAAATAATATAATATTAAATAAATGATTTGCATGTGTGCGTGTATAATATCAATTTATTTTATAAATTAAAGGATATTTTATTTTATTGATGAGATTTAGTGTTATCAATATATTTTTTTCGATACAGTTAGTTTTTTTTAAATATAGATAAGGTAAATTCTCACGATGATGATTATAGCCGAATTCCGATCACTCGGCGAACACTAATTCATATAAAAATACATACATATGTATGTCTACAAAGGATGAGTCATCTTTTTAAGAGATCATTACCAGTAATCCTCGAGCATGACAGAGGATATATATATATATATATATATATATATATATATATATATATATATATATATATATATATGTTGTACAGGGAAAAATAGTTCATAACGTAATCTAACAACTTTAGAAAGCTGATACGGGTTTGAGTAATGTAAAGAAAAAAAAAGAACCTGTTATCAAACAAGTAGTAGATATCACCAATTAGACATGAAAATACTTCAGCTTTCAGATGAAGGAAAACATCGTGAGGATATCTGCATGTTTGAGAAAACCTAGCAAGTCTTCGAAAGACATGTGAAGTCCGCCCTACACTTGCCCATCTTAGGTATAGGGGCAAAGCGCACGCCCAGCAGTGGAATTATCCATTTACAGTTTCAAGAATTTTTATCTATCTGTCTGTCTGTTTGTCTGGGAACGCAACACAAGAAAATCACTGGACAGATTTTGATAAACTTTGGTATAATAATAGCTGGTTATCCGACTGGTTATCCAAATTTTCACGATACTTTTTACTGCGGGAAAATATCTCATCTCTTAATAGTCTATAGCAGCGGTCGGCAAGTAGTTTTAGGTGGGGTCCGGATACTGTGGGAAAACTTTAAGGAGGTCCAGAAAAAAACAACCGATAATAATTAAGTGCTATGTATTATTTTAGTTTCAAATCAAATTCTGAATTATAAACAAGACCTAAAATTAATGTGAGAAACTACACCGTGTTTCGTGTGCGTAAGAAAGATTTAAAATATTTAAATCACGTCAGTTATAACTAATTCGCACAAACATACGCACACAGGCTAGATAGGAAACTAACCCGATTAACTAATGATGACAAAACTAATGACGATTCAAAATAACTTGTACGAGTATATACTTTATATTTGAATAAAGAATATTTTGATTGATTGAATCAAACCATATCAGTTGTAGGTACTTGTAAAACAGGTTAACTAGGAAACTTAAAATAGAATAAGTACTAAGTTAAATTCTGTGGCTTAAAAATATTATTTTAATTAATAAAGCTATAGTATAACTTATCCACGTATTAATTTATACTTGGTATACAAAACAATACAATATTTGGCGGTCCGAGGTTCGACCTGTCGAGGTCCGCAAACGGACCGCGGTTCGCCTGTTGCTGACCGTTGGTCTATAGTATCCGTTAAAACGTACCTGGGGACGAATATGGAGGGTGCGTCGCTAGTATACTCGTAATTTGTATAATATTGTAACATACTAGTTTTGTTCGCGGTTTCTCTCGCGTGGCAAGTAGTGCGGGGATTATAGTATCTATAATATGATCTCCATACTATCAAGGATAGGTGACTACAACACACGTATACTAATATTATAAAGAGGTAAAATTTGTGAGTTTGTGACGTTGTAGGGGGTAATCTCTGGATCTACTGAACCGATTTAGATAAAAGATAAAAACCCTTGGAAGGTTTGAGACCCTGGGAAGGACATAAGGTACTTTTTATTCCGGAAATCATCCCTTAAGGGGGTGCAGCCGATGCTAAGCAAATCTAATATATTTCGATGCGTTAAATAAATGTTTACCCATTAGATATTCATATTCTAAGATACTGTAGGCTGGCACCGACTTCGAAAATATCTGATTATGTATCTATTCTAAATGAAAACCCCCGTTTAGTAATTTTTTTACATTTTAGTGTCTGGATGTCGGTTTTTTTTTAAGTCTTTTTTTTCCATTTTTAGTGTAAACGAAATAAGCAGATAATTTGTAAGAAGAAAGTTTTTTAATAACATATTCGATTAAACAATTTATTTAAAAAAATAAATTATTGTTGATTTGTAAAAAAACCGCTCGAGCGATTTCGATATTTATATGGGACCATCTGGGAAGTATCTTTGAAAAAAAAAATCATATTTGAAACAAAAAAATCCAAATCGGTTCAAGCGTCTTCGAACATCGAACATCGGTGAACATACATAAAAAAAAGATTCCGACGAATTGAGAACCCCCTCTTTTTTGGAAGTCGGTTAATAAAGGTGACCATATAATCTGCCTTTTGGAAGTCGATTAAAGAAAGCATATATCACTCTCTAATGTCTAGTATAGATAAGATTACGTCTATCTATTGAGTAAAGAAGGACAAACAAACAAACACATTCAAGTTATTTATATAAGTATAAGTAAAATTTAAGAAAAATTCACTTACCAAGTAAGACCACAACGTACATCCCCATTTTGCCGAATGTCTAAGCTCTTTCGTTTTTTCACATATTTATATAGAACTAATAATATATTGAGAGTTAAGCAATTTAAAACATTATTTCGTTAAATTAAAACTTAAAATAGATTGAAAAATTTGAAAATTTATACAAAAAGTTGTATAGTAATGGTTAGATGAAAATTTTCCAAACAAATTTTATAATTTTGATGCGTTAATTTTTTCATGTATAAAATTCCTATATAAACGTTTGTGAAGGCAGTTGATAGTCAAACTTGAGGATGGGGCGACTCACGGCATTGGGTTTTATAGGTAATGTAATTATTTTATTTATATTTAAACTAGCACTGCCCGCGGCTCCGCCCGCGTTCAAATGACCAAAAACCAAATTCTTAGGGTTTACATATTAGTATACTCTTACATTGCAGTTTTTGTATTTTTTCTCAGAAATGAGACATTTTCCTGCGGTAAAAAGTAAATAATCCTATATGTTGACCCGGATAACCAGCTAACACCATACCAAATTTCATCAAAATCCCTCCAGTGGTTTTTCTGTGATGCGGTAACAGACAGACAGACACAAATTCTAAAAACTATAGATTCGGCCTCCATATCGATAACAATGTCTATTTCAATAAGATATTCCAAAAAATATTTAATGTACAGATTCGACTCAGAATTTTATTATATGTATTGATTTTAAAGTGTTTTAAGGATTTCGGCTAATAGATAGAGGGTTATTTAGGAATATTTTCGACTACCTTAGGAATATTAACGAAAACGCTATCAGTATTATGGTATTTGAATGAAATCGGAAAAACTGTCCCTTCCGAGAACTTCCGCAATAATAAATTCGAACGGCATCCAGGGACGCTAGTTACTAATAAACAAACAACACGACAGAACTTTATCCATTCTTTTCATACACCTCGAAATAAGACAATATAGACGGAGTGTAATGAAGCGAACAAATAGTGTATTTTCTTTACTTTATCACAATAAGGAAACTTCATCTAACATGTATTTTTACTGTGTGTTTATATCTGACTATGGCTTTGAGTAGCTAAAATACATAAAATCTTTTGTATGATAAAGGATTTGAATCTAAAAGATTTCGACGACTCGTTTGGCTCAGTTTGTAGTGACTCTTCTTGCTGTGCCAGCAGTTACGGGTTCGAGTCCCACTAAGGGCATTCATTTGGGTGATGAGCTCGAATATTTGTACTCCAGTCATGGGTGTTTATATTTTATAATATGTATGTATTTAAAGTTTATATACGTGTAGTGTATCAACTATCTGGTGTCCATAAAACATATAACAAGTCTCGTAGCTTACCATAGAAGTAGATGGTTCTGTGTTTTAATGTTCCAACATATTTATTTATGTATAGTAATACCAGTATTATAAAATGTTGTTCTTCCCAATGTAATGGAGAGTTTTCTTTCAAATATAGAAACCTTGAGAAAAATTATAAAAAAATGTAGACGAACTGAATTCCAGTTTTTGAAATCGGTCAAGAGAAGGTGTCTGTTGGTTTGTTATTGTATTTGTAGTAAAGAAGTTATGAAAAAACGATACTTTTTAATTGTAATAATTTGTGGGAATCAGATATAGACTGGTACATATAACCGATTTTTGGTGTCGAGAAACTCTTCTCGATCAAATTTTACTTTCTCTATTGCACTTACAATAAATTTTTTTACAGTATGGTATTTTGAATACTTTTTATCAACCCGTGAGCAAAGATAGATGATATTAATTGAAAAATGATTTAATTTTTTTTGTCTAGCGCTTATATCATCTGTGGCAGCGGCTCCTGCACCACAAGTGTGTTGCGTAATCCCGGATCCCTGCCCGCAACCTTGTCCCCCGCCGAGTCCTCCACCATGTCCACCGCCATGTCCACCACCGTATCCCCCACCCGGTCCACCAATAGGTCCTCCAAGCCCATGTGATGTACAGCCGAGTAAGTTGTTAATATTATTTAATTTACTTATATCCTTATTAAGTATAGTCATATAAAAACACAGATATCTTTTTTTACTATGTGAAAATCTATAATGCAATTAATTAATTATTTTCTTTTTTTTTCTGTTACGGTAATTAACACGAAATATTACTTCGATACAAATAATATAAAAAGTTGTATTTAAATTAGGCATACTTCTTTATTGCAGCAACTACTGGCGATGGACCAATAAGAGTGACGATCCAAAGAAGTAACACTGCGGAACAGCTCAAATGTGCCGGTTTCCAGGCTGTTCCCGTTGCTGGAGGGGTATTATTTACCCGTGCTAACCCTGACGTCATGATTCAATTACCACCAATCCTCGTCAGACCTGCTCCACTTAAACCTATCCAACCACCATGTATAGAAGTCCAACCACCTCAATTACCTCCAATAACGCCGCCTCCTATCTGTGTAAGACCAGCACCGCTACCACCAGTGTGTGTGCCACCAATTTGTGTCAGACCACCACCCTTAGCTCCGATCTGTCCTCCCGCAATAATAGTCAGACCACCATGCCCCAAACCTGTGCAACCCCCAGCGATTACTATCAGACAACCAGATTCGCAAGTGATTAACCCTCCACAAATAGTCGTACGGCCTCCAGCTCCTGCCAACATTCAACCACCTACAATTGCCGTCTGCACTTCTGCAATTAATAGAGGAGCAAACTCTGAAGGAGGAGGAGAAGGAGGATCAGGAGGTTCTGACGTGAATTGGTCTTATTCTAGACCTTGTTCAGACCCCTGTGCTCCACCATGCCCAGACCCTTGCCCGCAACCATGCCCAGACCCTTGCCCACAACCATGCCCAGACCCTTGCCCACAGCCGCCCTTGTTTCTGAACTAAATTAAAAAAATATGATATTACAAAATACATTACTTAACTCAATCTATTCACCAAAGATATATAGAATCTTCTAAGATATATATTGCCCTGGATATTAGTGGGTAGATTTTTGTAATATCTGTAGATTTTCAAGCAGATCTTGACTACGATTTGTTAAATGGACATGATTTTTGTAGCCCGTATTGGTTTCGTTAGTTTTTAATTTTTGCAAATGTAAGCTATTATATAGTATTATAGAAATATATATATTTGATTGAAAATTTGTATTATTGACCATCCCCCGATTAAATGAAACTTCTAAAGAAAACTGCTTAATTTATATTATTACAAGAATATTTAATACTCAAACTTTGGAAAGAATTTATAAACTATTTCTAGGATCTAATTTTAACAAAAACGTATGTGTATCTATACCAATATTATAAAGAGGCAGAGTTTCTTTATTTGCTTGAACGCGCTAATTTCAAGAACTACTAATCCGATTTATAAAATTCTTTTTGCATTAGATAGCCCATTTATTGAGGAAGGCTAAAGGCTATATATCATATAATATATAAGCTATCTATTCCATACTAGCCTTTAAAGCGTATTAAATAAGTAAATAAAACTAATATTTTTCCATTTAATCAATACTTTTATATTAAATGTAATGAAATTTTATATAAATGTTTTGTTCTTTTTATACACGTGATGATTGTCAAAATTTTAGACAAAGACGAGGAAGAAATCGCCATTATGAGAACAATTTTATTTCCAGAATTTTCTTCAAGCTAGTAGAGTTCAGACATAATTTAACTCAGGTTTTTAGAGTAATTATAAACAAAAAAGTCTTTAATTTTATCTAGGTATTTAATTTAAACTCGAGTGAAGCCAAAACTAATTTTTGCAATAAAACAGTAATTCAAAGATATAAAAATAACTTTTTGTTTAGAATATAATGAAACTTCGCAAGTTAGTTTTGTAGTCAAGATACGATGTGGAAGTTTGTGTCAAGACCAATACAATTTGAAACTTTTTTTGAGACTTATCTATCCATATGTATTATAAATGTGAATGTGATGTGTGTAATGAAACTTTACAATAATATAGCTCATACATCAGAATAGCACATAGGCTACTTTTTATTACGGAAAAATATGTGGTTCCCGTGGGATAGATATGTTTTTGTTTTTCAAGAGAAAGAGGCGAACCCAAACGAAGCAAGGGTAAGGCGCTAGTGACAATATAAAGTAATTATATTAAGTTTTACATTAGAATTTTTACATTGAAAACTGATAGAATGAAGAAGGATTTAAAATAAACAATAGATAAATAGGAAAGAAGAATAGTCTAATAACACACCCTTGTGGAACCCATATGCTTCATGGGGAATTTTAAAAGTTTCCTGGTTAACATTGACATAGATTTTTTGGAATCTATTAATTGAACACCAAATCTAAAGTTCAGGCAAGTTATTTATAATGTCATGATGATGAAGATTTTTAATATTCTATGATACACAGAATCAAAGGCCTTAGATAAGTCGCAGAAAATGTCATATGCCACCTAGGACTCTGCTGAGAATAGCAATGAGGTTCAACGAAGTCTGTGGCATCTGTGGCACCTACAATTACTTCTAAAAAAATTTTCAACCTTATTATTACTGATGTTAGTGTAAATACTCGTAGTTAGGTTAAGTATCGAAGGACGTATGTTGGAATAATTTTTTAACGGTTAGTATGGAATAGATAGACTATATGTACATAGGTATAGAAAAGTACGTAAGAAATTAAAAAAAAACTAAACATCATCCTCTTTTACTTGATTGGTCATAAACGTCGAAATCATTTTTATTTCTTACCAATATACCATTAGGGTATAATAATTTTTTTGTGAAATGAATGATTCCCCATAGAAACTTCTACCCCCTTTTTCCCCACCTTAAGTTATGATTTCCGAAATAAAAACTATCCTTCCTAGGATTTCAAACTATCTTCATGTCAAATTTCATCTAAATCCGTTCAGCGGAAACGTAACAGACAAACAGTGTTACTTTCGAATTTATATATTAGTATGGATGCTTCATTAGATCATGAAACCAACTTCGTTATACACAGCTATTAATAATTCCAAGATGAGGAGATCAATTACTCTGAGCTGATTGACTTTTAGAGATATTTCCTTTGAATTAGGTATACTTGATTTCATTACAACTTCAAGAGTACGCGGTGTAAGTTATGGCCGTAACATTAATATATAGATTTTCTATTTTTTTTACATCTTTTCTATTTCATTCACGTAGACGCTCGTTGAAGTTTGTTTGAATAACCAAACTAAGGCAAATTCTAACTCCCAGTAAGTTACTTTTGCTGTGAATCTGTTTGAAGTTTTATTCGACCCAAATCGTATATAAAGAGGTCAAATTTTTTGTCTGGACTTTTTAATTTATCATATATTATAAAACAAAGTCCTCCTGCCACGTCTGCTTGTCTATCTGTCTGAATACGATATACTCAAAAACTACCGAACAGATTTTCATACGGTGTTCACCCATAGACGTAGTGTTACATGAGGAAAGTTTAGGGGTATAATTCATTATGGTTTTATGTGAAGTGTTAAATGAGGTTAGTCGTAAGAGATAATTTCTGAAAAGTAAATTATTTAAAAAAAGGCAATGAGAAAGAAAATTCCTATAGGCTATTTTTAATTGAAGAAGCAAGCGAGTGCAGCCATTGGCAAAAATCAGTTTTATATATAGTTGTAGGCTTGTAGTTATTTAAATTCTTAAATTAGAATGTCCCACTGCTGGGGGTGGAAATCCTTTCGATACAAATGGGATCAGCCTATAATCACGCTGGTTCAATGCGGATAAAATAGTTTTTAATCTTTCTTAAAAAATAGCCTATTTATATATTCTATGCTATGGGCCTCTGTTTACATTTTTAAGATCTTTTTGTAAATATTGCCCGAAATAAATTATAAAATAAAAAAAAAATATAGTGCAAAAAGTTTTTTAAATTGGACTTATACTGTTAGAAATTAGCTCGTTCAAATTTTAATTTTATATATGTATATACTAGCAGAACGCGCGGCTTCGTTCGCGATAAAACTACAAAACAAGCTCTAAAAAGATAAGTTTCATACAAACTTTCATCCCCTATTCTAATTATTTATTTAATTGTATTTGAAGAGCATAATAATACCATCAAATATTTTTTTGAGTTAATAAAAAATAAATACAAAAATTTTTATCGGAATTTTATTTAAATAAAATAATAGTAAAAAAACATTATTTAAAAGAAGAAAATAAACGTCAAAATAAATCAAACCCATCAATTTGTTACATTACACAATTTATATGACATAGTCCGCCATCTTGGGGATTACACCATATTGGATTTACAATGACGTCGCTTTGCTTATTGTGTTTCGCTCATGAAGCTCTTACATTTGATGCCTATATCATAATGGTCACTATGGAAATGATCAACCGCCATTTTGTAACGTCAGCCATATTGAATTAAAAATGGCGGTATTTAAATAATCGGGTATTGTATGTGGAACCAAACTAGTGCTCTAAATTTCAGCTCAATCAGACACTGGGAAGTGGGTCAAATTTAAGTTGCAAGATTCCATTACACAACCCCAAACAGGTAAAACTAAATAAAAGTTTGTAAAAAAATAAAATCAGTTGACAAACAGAGTAGAAAAAGATACTGAACTGTTTTCTCTTTGCCTATTTATATAGTATCTATGTAAGATACTAGAATCTTAAAAAAATACAAAGATGAGACGAAAATGCCCCAAAAAAGTTACATCAGTTCAAAAAAGGTTCAAGAAAACTATTTTAAAATGTTACACAAACTAAATCGAACTAGGGGCATTATTCAAAAGCTTGGCTCGAATTTTTTCAAGAGCCAATTCCAAAGTGTATTAAAATTTATCTCCTTAGGAAATTTTATGAACGATAAAAGTTTTCAAGAGATATTTTGTTGATTAGATATTTCAACAATCTAAAAAATTGTACTTGTTCAAAAAAATAAAATGAAGAGTATAATATTTTTTCATGTGGGACTTAAATATACATGAATCTGAAACTAACTTCAAATATATTTTCTACATTTTTTCTCCAAATTCGACTATCGCCAAATTTATTAGAAGACCTGCTCAAAAAACCATAATCAGTGATTATTAAAGATGCCAAATACCAAATCTTAGCCATTTTTTAACATTGGAAAATGTATTTACGCAATGCATACATGTGGTTATGTTGGAGTCACCGGCAAAGCCAGTACTACCTACTAAAACCCAACAAAATCTCCACCGTCTTAATGGAGCGTCGCAGGATCGAACTCAATGCTGGCGCCTTAACGGCTGGCCTGCCAAAGCAGGTCCCATGGTCCACTCTGCTATCGGAGAAGTACCAGGAGCAACCCGCATAGCACACCGTTCACCGAGGTGGGCCGCCTCCCATTGCGTTTCTTGGCTTCGCACCCATCAAATTTTAGCCTAATAGGATTCGGCCAAGTTTTTGCAAAATGGATAGCGCATGCACTTTGATACAGGAAGACTGACAGACACGCACAAAACAACTTAATTTAATCTTGTAAATACTGATGGGATAGAAGTTTTCAAAGTTTGTTGAAATAATCCGGAATCGAACCTACTACTTAATAGGCCAAATATATTCCGCGATTTTATAATATTTAATTTTTCACATATAAATAAATCAATTCATCACACTTTAATAAAAATCAAAACTAAAACTGTTTAAAAAAAACGTTAAAAATTTGCTAATCAAGCATTTATAAACATTTTATTTTAATTTTCTTTATCTTCAGAAAAAAATAAAGTTTCTTCTACAACAATTGTAGTCTTTATAATTTAGTGGTTAAGATTGATTTCTCAATGTCCGGAAAATTAGTCAATTATAATATTAAATTGGTAGCTTAAAAATCTTTGCTATAAGAAGGGGTGCACTCAAAGTCAGGTATCAGACTGGAAGATGGTAGCGGGGACAGTCGTTTGGATTTTCGGTAACATTTTTATATACTATTATAGTTATTTTTAATTAAATGGTAGCTATTGGTAGCCCGATGGTAATGCGTTCGGTAAATTCAAATGAAGCGGGCTTAAGTCCCGGATCTCTGAGAGGATGAAGTAGAGTACGAATAATTTTTACCCCACATAGCCTATATTCTTGCACGAAAGAACTTTTATTACAACAAAGCTATGAATTTTAATGATATATTATAAACAAAAATACCTTTAGATATTTCTAATCATAACGATATTGCTGAGTGTTTTATATGATTTTCAAAATTGACGAAGTGCGTACATTGATTTCAATACGTGATTTTTTCTTTTATTAATGAATATGTTCTTAAAAATGTACTCCTTCCAGTGAATGTTACTTTTAAAGTCTGTATACCCTTATTTTACTCTACCTCAATATAAAAGTAGAGCTTAAATAAGGGTATACAGATACGGATAAGGGCATACTATTTCAAAAAGTATTTAAGTTAATAGATTTTAATTTGACTAATATGCCTTGGGAAGTTAAGGCCTGAGCAAATCCTTAATTAATTTCTTTAATTTTAGCCCTTCTCGCGTACTCACTTGGGCAACCAGTACCTGATCCGCAATATTACCCATGTCCACCGCCATGCCCTGACCCTTCTGTAGACCCATGTCCACCACGTCCGGACCCAAGCCCACCATGCCCAGACCCATGCGAACCATGTTCAGACCCTTGCCCTTGTAATCAAGATGCAATACAGATAAGTCCATGTGACCCTAATGCCCCATCAGTGCAGTATGTATACGGGCGAGCACCTTGTGGTAAGTTGATATTTTTAAAGTTATTATAGTCAGTTATGTGATTCAATAAAATTCAATAAAGAAAATGGTGTGATAAAAAAAATCTTAAATTTTAATGTGTTTTACAACTTCTAAGTTCCAAAAATTCTCTAATATGGAAATTCTTTCTTGATTTAAGGCATTGACGTTTTTGTAAAGTTCTAATTAAATAATATTAGTAATATTATTAATTATTTTGAAACAATTTGCAGGTTACGTGTTAGTTAAGCCTGGTCAGATACGGTTCCCGGCACCTAAACCGATAGTCGTGAAACCTGGTGCGGTCAAACCTCCATCACCACCTCTAATTTGGGTGAAACCAGCTCCAGTCCAACCACCAGCGTTAGCACCTATTAGGGTTCAACCACCTGCAGTGCAACCTCCAACACCTCCACCAATCACCGTTCGGCCGAACCCCGTAAACCCTCCTAGACCACCACCAATAGTGGTCAGACCGCCACCAGTGTGCCCACCAAGAGTACCTAAGATCAAGGTAAGCAATAAGTGTATTGAATTATTTTGTTTTAAAAAAGATTTTTAACATAACTTTTATCATTATAATGTTTGCTGCATCCATTTTATGATTTTATTAAAACGAAATTTAAGTTAGGGATACGAATATATGTAGATTCTAAGTAAAAGCTCAATTTACTATTATACAGATAACTATAAAATTGGAATTATGTAATTACCTATCTAGATCTAGACTACTTAGTTTGTAATATATAATAAACATCAGTACCAACATGTTGTAAATCAATAACTTCGTCACGAATGGATTTTCTATACTGTTTATTAGTTTGGTTTCGATCAAAGTTTGTTCTTAATTACGTAGAGTTTGGAGGTCGTCCGACGATAAATAGTCTTACTTCGAAATCTGAACATTTTTGAATTAATAATTATAATGGTTTCCTAGTATTTTAATGACTTTAATAATCCATTTGGTCTGGTCTTTGGTCTGTCTCATTAATCAAGGATTAATGAATAAAAATTATAAATGCAACGGTACCTCTCTATTCTGTTGGTCTTATAGGTTATATGGGTACACATTGTGAGATTCTGCGTTTGAGTCTTAGATATTTTTTTGCCTAAGTCAGAAAATCAGATCACCACGTGCCAAAAAATATAAACGCAGCAGAAGAACTTTATTAAGATTCTCGTTACTTTCAGGTAACTCCAAGCCCAATTCAGCCACCTCAACCTGATCTCCTCATCGTGCAGCCGCCAAGAATTATTGTGTCTCAATCACCCACAATATGCTTCCAACCCAACCCACCACGTTTCAGAAATTGCGGAAGTGCCCGAGTAAATCTGTACTGCCCAAACCCATGCCCAGATCCTTGCGCACCCCCCTCTCCACCTCCATGTCCAGAACCATGCCCACCCCCATGCCCTCCTCCATGCCCAGAGCCATCCCCGTGTGAGGACCCAAGTCCTTCACCCTGTTCAAATTACTAAAGTATACCTAGAGTAACAGATTAAACTTGTCATGTTATATTATTGTATTAGGATACGAACTGGCATTACATACTTTGCACCTATCAGTCTAAGTTTCAGAATTTCCCTTTATTTAATACGTTTTCCTCAGACACTGTGTTTTTATTTAAAATTAATAAAAACTAGTTTATTTTCTATAAGGGACCCCCTATGCCCCCTGAAGATGCGCCTAAAAGACTAGTCAATACTAAACACCCCATTAAATGTTCTAGAATGTACTGATCTTGTTCCAACATCAATGATGGTTTTAATCATTTTGAGTCTTCTTTGTTAGTAGCCTGAAACTATGTGTATATAGGTTCGATTTCCGGACAGACAATAAGCAATATGACAGTTTTTAATATGAATATATATTAGTACGTATATTTTAAATGTATGTTATAATTAATTAAGCTACATTTGCAAAATGTGTGAGCGAACGAAATTAAATACGGGTTTACGCATGAATTTTTGTTTCCTTTACCTTTTATTACCACTATTATAAATGCTTAAGTTTATATGCGTGTTTGTGTGTATTTTTATTTACTCCTT
Source organism: Brenthis daphne (assembly GCA_947093115.1). Taxonomy (NCBI): domain Eukaryota; kingdom Metazoa; phylum Arthropoda; class Insecta; order Lepidoptera; family Nymphalidae; genus Brenthis; species Brenthis daphne. The sequence continues at coordinate 2,492,674 of OX352473.1, forward strand.
TGGATAAAATGCTGGACAAATTTGAAAGAAATTACACATAGACTACAGTTAGTAATAAAATTAGCCAAGAGGTATGTATTCAGCCCATTTTTACCGTCCCACTGGTGGGGCTGGCCCTCCCTTCAATACTATGGGGATCAGGCCATAGTCCAACATGCTGGCCAAGTCCGGATCGGCGGACTTTACTAGCCAAAGGTGGCGCTATATATAAATAACCTATGAACGCATCAGAGCGAAGCAAGGGCAAATCATAAATTATTAATATGCAAAGTAACAACAATATTAAACCAATATTTTCAATAAACGTAGCCATTTTAATTTGAATCAAATTAAACTGAAATTACAATACATATTCATTGAATTGGGCTTTTAAAAGAATACTATGTTATTATTAAAATACATATAAAATATAAATATATTTTAAATAAAAATGTAGGACGGCAATATCAGTTCAAAAATGATTATTTCATCTTTAACCTTAGGATTTCTGATCTCATTCTGACAACACTATGACTTCTTTTCAAATACAGGTTGTCTGGGGGAGATCACTTTTATTTATAATACTATCTCATATCTACATTGTCTTATTTCTGATGAAATAAATGGTCAAAAAGAACTAAAATATATAATTTGGGAGGGTTGAATCAGTCCAAGGATGCTGGTTCTGTATATATTAGCCATATAAATTAGGGATGAAACTTTTGTTTTCTTAGATAAAGGTTTAAAACAAAAAACTAAATGAAATATATATTTTTAATTTAATCCAATAACAATACATATTGTAAAATAACAAATTTAGTAAATATATTTTTTTTTGGTTCCAAACATTATTTACACGAAAAAACTTCATACCTGAAAAATCAGGTAAAAGAAATAAGGTAAAAATTAGAATGTCTGGATTTTTTCTCATGCTAGCCTAATTCTGTTACTTTTTTTTATTTATGGCCGGAAACTATTCAGTAGAACCCTGGAACTGTAATAGGCAGTGGACCACGAGGGAGTCCATATGCCCCAAGACCTAAATTGGCCGTGTCACAAACTGTTGTCGAGCCCAATCCTGAGCAAGGTCTTGATAGATATGGGTATGAACTAAATAGTGGGTCGAGTAGGGGAAGCCCCAAATTTGGTGTGCTTTCGCATACATTTGTTTGTCCGAAACCTGGTAAAGGTCTTGAGCGGTAGCACCCGTAAGACCCCAGCAATGGATCAAGTAGGGGAAGCCCCAAATTGGGTGAGCTTTCGCATACAGTTGTTTGTCCTAAACCTGGTAAAGGTCTTGAGAGGCAAGATCCGTACGAACCCAACAATGGGTCAAGTAGGAGCGGCCCCAAATTAGGTTGACTTTCACAGACGGTGGCAGATCCTAGATTTGGTAGGAGAGGTCCATATGGTAAATGTAAGGGTAGGCTATTAAGACCATAATAAGGGAAATTGGGGGAATTTTCGCAGACGGTGGTCGGGCTTGGAGCTAAATAAGCCGGAGCTACACCTTGATTTTCGCAATATGCGGTCTGGCCGAGCGGGTTGCAACGACCGGAGTAGATAATCGCTAAAAAAAGTAAAAGATGTGAATAAATATTTGGAGTTTTATTATAGACTATTATTTTAGCCATTATTATTTCTTCCTGCGGATCTATCTAGATGGTATATATTTCGAGGCGGGTTATAAAGTAGAATATATCCGTCCTCTTGATGGAATCTATGTGCTCGAAAAATGTTATCGAAATCTGTTCAGCGATTCAAGCATAAAATTGTAACAAGCAACATCTAAATAAACATGATATGATGTTCGTTAGTAAACGCGTAAAAAAGCGGGATTATCTATACGTATAATAAAATTCTAACTGAGTCGAATCTGTACAATAAATATTTTTTGGAAAATCTTATCGAAATAGTCATTATTATCGATACAGAAGCCGGATCTTTAGTTTTTTGAATTTTTTTCTGAGTGTCTGTCTGGGAATGCATCACAAGAAAACCACTGGACAGATATTGATGAAATTTGGTATGATGATAACTGGTTATCCGGGTCAACATATAGGATATTTTACTGCTTGAAAATATAACATCTCTAAGAAATCTATAATAACCGATAAAACGCATCTAGGGATAAACCTGAGCGGAGCGGGGGTGAGTCACATTGAGTACCTACCTTTCAAGTTACTTTTTATTTCATTAAAAGTAATTTGTTGATGTTTAATAGAGTTAGGTATTATGAATTCACATTAAATTAGCAACAAAAGAACAGATAGCATTACAAAACTATTTACAGAGAATATATAAATTTTAAATTTATTAATGTTCTAAAAAGAGTTGTTGGTACAAAAAATAGCTTACCAAAAAGTATGAAACAACTTTTGAAAGCCATTTTCCTTTTTTCCACCGAACTGTGCTGACTGACAGGATGTCATACTATTTATAGCTCAGTTTTGATTTTGTTTGGGTTTCATGGTTCAAAGAACAGATTAATAATAACAATTTTTAATTAAAAAATGTTTGGTGATTTGGATATTGTTGCTCTTCTACGGTTCAATTATTTCTCTTTTTTTGTTTAAATTAAATAGTTAGTATAAAATAATTAGTTGTTATACTAATTTCGTCTTTAGATGACACGGTTAGCTTAGTTTGTAGCGAGCTTACTTACTGTGCCAGCGGTCGCGGGTTCGAGTCCCGCTGGGAGGATTAATTTGTCTGATGAGCACGAATGTTTGTCTCCAGTCCAGTCCAGTCATGGGTGTTTATATTTATAATATGTATGTCTTTAAAGTTATATATGTGTAGTGTATCAACTATCTGGTATCCATAACACAAGATTCGTAGCTTACCATGGAACTAGATGGTGCTGCGTGTTAATGTCCCAACACAACAACACTTATTGCTGTAATGACATGCAATTTTTTTGTATAGGTGTTGGTTTTCTATTTTGAGAAAAATCTAGCCAGTTATCTATACCAATTAAGCTCCGAAACTACTGAACCGTTTTAGATGAAATTTAGTAAGAAGATAGTTTAAGGCCCTGGGAAGGACATAGGATAGTTTTCATTCCGTAAATCATCTCTATAGGGATTGAAAAAGGGGATAAAAATTTGTATGGGGAAGCAACCTAGTATTTATATGAAAGCGAGAAAAATATAGAAGTAGGAACAACCTCTAGAAAATTCTGTAGTCAAAGTATAAAAATTAACAAATGAAAGTGACACTCCCTCCATTCATGTACAAGTGGCCAGAAAACGTGTGTACATAGTATATCTGGTTAGGTCTTTAAAATTAATATACTTGTTTCTTATTCAATTTTGTATTCAAATTAATAGGAAATTCTCAATGAGTTTAAAAACTGATATCGAACTAGGAACCACCTACATAGTCGACAATGCCATTCAATAACATAACTGTGCAGCGAAATATTGGATTCAAAATATTGAAAAAAAGCATTTTTACTACAAAAAACATCGTTTGATACGCATTTTTGTAAAAACCGTGAAGTATTTTCATTTTTAAGTCGAAAAATCTGAAATAATAGCTTAATTAAGTTTTAGTTAATCAGAGGTTCAAAGTGCAAAAATGTTATGGTGTACGGGTATTTTTCTAATATGTGAGTTAAAGTATATTCTTTGGCGCACTCTTACATATGTACAAACAAACAAATCTATCCCACGGGATCCATACATTTTTCCCTACATCTATCTATATGCCAAATTTTATCCAGATCCATTCATCAACATCCAAACATCTAATCACAGACAATACAGACAGATTCAAATCTATATAAATAGGTAAAGACAAAACAGTTCGGTACGTTTTGTTGTCTGTTTGTCAACCGATTGTCTTTTTTTTTGTTTAAAGGGTACTTCATGTTTTGTATTGAACTACTAAAAATTAAAGAAAAACGGTTGAAAAACAGACGATGAAAAGGTAACTCAACTGTCTTGCCTTTGCCTATATTCACGCGATTCACCCTCACTTCGCTCGGGTTCGTCCCTAGGTTAATTCCTCATACAAACTTTCATCCCCATTATCACCCCCTTTAGGGATGATTTCTGGGATAAAAACTATTTTATATCCTTCCCAGAGTCTTAAACTATCTTCTTACCAAATTTCATCTAAATTATTTTAGTAGTTTCGGAGCTTATTCGTAACAAACAACCAAAAAAAACTTTCCTCTTTATAATATTAGTATAGATATAATGTCATCATGTTCAAAATGCTTTTAAATTTCATATTTACAGTGACCATTCCTTTAGCTTTGACCAAGCCCACCATAGCCTTCGGAACAGAAAGAGGATCCTTTAAAATAAAATATGATTTCTATCCAAGAGCTTTGATCCCAACAACATATTTGAAACTAAACAGAGGCAGTCAAGGTGCACACAGGTATAGTAAATTATACTAAGATAAAAAAAAACAAAACAAATAAAAAAACGTGTGTGTGTACTTATGTACGTACGTAAGAAGTTATACTTCTTTCGTGTAACATAACAAAAATAGCTAAAGATTTCATCTCGTATGTCACAGCTCTCTGTAAAAGGAATGCAGCTAACTTCATCAAGTCGCTTTTTGGCTTTCGGTGTGCGCGCGCATCGTAAAAATCTTACTCTCAAAAAACTTAAAAGAAGTATAACTTCAAAAATAACAAAAATAAAAAACCCAACTGCTTGAAATTTTAACTAAAAAGATGGTAACAAGTTGATGAAGGAACATACTCTTCAATTAAAATTATGAGACATGTGTATCGAAAATTATTCTCCAACAGAGTCAAATAGGACTACGAAAATCCTACACGGCATGGTAGATGGGCGCATGGGGCGAGGGTGGCGCAGGACGTGCGGGGGAGTGGGGGTGTTTCTGTATTAATTACTTATAACATAAAGCCAAAGAATTTGTCATTTTGTAGTTTTAACGCTAGCGAAGTCGCGGGTTCTGGTAGTACATGCATAAGACAAATATACATACATGTATACATCCATACTAATATTATTCATGTGAAAGTGTGGAGATAGTTGGAGGGCTGACGAGTGACATAGACTAGCTTTTTACCACAGGAGATTATCTCATTCCCACGGGAAAACACGTTATAATACAACCCAAAAAATTATTTATGATCAGAATTACTTAAAACTTGGTATTAATGCTATTCAATACAATTAAATAAATACGTGTTTTAGCATTTTTCGATATTCATCCCATAAGGGTGTAAAATAGGGGATGGAAGTTTGTATGAAACCTACCTTTTTATAGATTTTTTTGTCGTTTTAGCGCGAGGGAAGCCGCGGCATTTTCTAGTATGTCTACAAATATAAACATATTTGGTATTTGAGTGATAAATGTCATATTGATTATTCCGCCATTTGACTTTCACTCCTTTTAGGGTTCCTCAGCCAAAGGTCAATAAACAAATAGCTCAGCTGAGTAGGCCCATTGATTTTATCAGTGATACTATGAAATACGAGGATATTCAAATATACTCATACCATATTTTTAGCCTCCGACGCAAAAAGAATGGTGTTATAAGTTTCACCGCTATGTCTGTGTGTCTGTGGCACAGTAGCTCTTAAACGAGTGAAACGATTTGGATGCGTTTTTTTATTTGAAAGCAGGTTTTCTATATGTTCTTAGACATATTTTATCTAAATCGGTTCGTTTTTCACGAACCCCTAATTGATCATATTTTTTTTGACAGATCCCATTTTGTTACAAACTAAACTGATTGTGTTGTAGTTATAATACTCTCTGGTTTGACTTGAAAAAACAAATCATAAATGAAAAATATTAATACATTTATTGTATTTTTTTCACATATTTATAGTAGCACTAAAATTAGGCTTTATGTCTGACAACGTTTTATTTAACTCTCAGACGGAACTCAGAACCCCTGCGACCCTTCTACGGAACCCTAGGGCTCTGCGGACCACCATTTGAGAACCGCTGCCTTAGACAACTATGTAGATTACTAGCGTAAGAAAACACCTATCCCACGGGAACCGTACATTTTTCCGGGATAAAAAGTAACCTATGTGTTATTCCAGACTATAATCTATCTCTGTGCCAAATTTCATCCAGATCCGTTCAGCCGTTCTGGCGTGAAAGAGTAACAAACATCCATACATACTCACAAACTTTCACATTTATAATATTAATAATACAACATACGGACTAGAAGTGATACTTATTAGTATGACATAGCATGATCCATTAAATAACTAATTTTTTTTCAGACTTGATCATCAGCGTCAATATAATCAAGACGAAAGGCTCTCTGAAGACTCAGAAGGCTTGATATCTGCATTTATAGATTGCTTTATATAGTTAACTATTTACTAACTTTTGGCTTTGCCTCCGTGCTTATTTCTATTTAATCTAATACATTCTTAGATTTACGCGAATACAAATAAAAAAAATAAAAAAAATATTATTTTTATATAATTTTAATTAGTTTTATAATTGAATTTGGAATATTATTTATTTAATTTGAGCTGTTATTATTATAATTATTACAATTCTAAAAATATTAATTAGTAATCTATATTTTTAGTGTTGCCATTATTATATTTACGACCATAAAGAAAAAATCATAATATATTAATTATTTAAGCCACATAATTGATCTATGTGTAATTTGAAAAAATTAAAATTAATTAAAAATAATAATTTTAATTTTAATTTATTATTTAAAAACAAATTTTTAAGCAACATATTAGGTACTACATACATTTACACATGAAAAAAATCATCGCGGTCATTTAGATGTACACGTCGGGAACCAAAAATCAAAATGAATTCGCGAAAAAATCCGGAAAGATAGTTTTATTCTATTTAATCTAAAAGTTATTCTCGTTTTATATGTATACTAGTGACTTTCTCTCGCGTCGTTTGAGTGCGTCCCTAAGTACGTGCAAATAGTTGGTACAGTTTAATAGGAAGATCTTTTTAAGAGGAATAATTCTTGTAATACATTGTGTTCATATAACCTTATTAGTTTACGCGGCGCGCTCCAATAAAGCTCGGAATATTTTTTTCCGACATCTTTAACATACATCGCCTTATTTCAACCAATTTAGACAAAATCTTAATGAAATTTTAATATTTTATTTACAACTTTTTCATGAATCACTCCATCTATTAGTGAAAACCATATTAAAATCCATTTAGTAGTTTTTGAGTTTATCGCGTTCAAACAGACAGACAGACGCGGCGGGGGACTTTATTTTATGATAACTAAAAATCTTCGAATATAGTAGTTAGGATATATCTATACATATAATAAAATTCTGAGTCGAATCTGTACATTAAATATTTTTTTGGAAAATCATATTAAAATAGTCATTATTATCGATACAGAGGCCGAATTTATAGTTTTTAGAATTTTTGTCTGTCTGTCAGTGATATAGGATACTTTTTACTGCGGGAAAATATCTCATCTCTGGAAAATGTATGCTAAATCTTACAACGTAACTAGGGACGAACCTAGAAACTAGGGACGAACATAAAGGAGCGAGGGTGAATCGTTAGTTACATCATATAATCGATATCGCTAATTGCATGCTAAAAAATGTTAGAGAACGACATCATCGTTATGTCACGTTATCGACTTACAACATGACGACACGTTTGGCTCAGTTTGTAGTGGACCTACTTGCTGTGCCAGCGGTCGCGGGTTCGAGTCCCGCTGGGGGTATTCATTTGGGTGCGGACGAATGTTTGTACTCCAGTCATGGGTGTTTATATTTATAATACGTATGTATTTAAAAGTTATATATATGTAGTGTATCAACTATCTGGTATCCATAACACAAGCCTCGTAGCTTACCATGGAACTAGATGGTGCTGTGTGTTAATGTCCCAACTTATTTATTTTTATTATTTATTTATAACTACTGGGCGACACTAGTTGACATTACTTTTATTGACCGAAATCAAAAAACAGAAGGAAGTATTTTTACAATTACAATTCGTCCATATTTTATTGTTTATGAATTAAACAAAAACTCAAGACACACAATTATCTCAAAAGTAACTTCAAAAAGAAGTGCACAATTCGAAATTGTGCGCTTTTTCAAATCTTTTGTATACATTGCTTTTCGGATGACAAAATTAAAACGCACGTTGTTTCGTTTAAAAAAGTACTTTATGTGGTGCGTGGTAGTAATAGTGGGGGTAATAATAGTAGGGGGTTTTTATATTTTTTTAATGGATAAGTTATATCTCCAGGGTAGTCTCTTATAACAAAAAAAAATACAAAACTTCACCCTTAACGGTGCAATTATTATAATAAAAAAAAACTATGGGATTTAGATTATTTTAATAAAAAATTAACCCCTTTTAAAATAAATATTTTAAAAGGGGTGAGTTGCCTCCCAGCGCACTACAACCTCAGGTTGTTAGGTCTAATCTTCTTTCAAAGATATATAAGATACATAGGTAATACTATCTTAGATTTACGAAAATATTTGACATCCATACTAATATTATTTAATATTTGTACCTTTTCACGCTTAAATCGCTGAACATATTTTGATAAAATTTGCCAAGGACATAGATTGCATGCTAGAACATACATACATAGATTTGATACCCACCCCGCTTATCACGCGAGAGAAGCCATGGGAGAAAACGAGTTTTAATACTATCTTTTCGGTTTATTCGAATGCTTTTTGCCAACGTTTCGAATGCTTTACAGCAATCATGGTCACGGGACTCTCTCTCGTCAAGATAGTTTTATTTAAAATACTATATAATTAACCTAACAGTAGTAATTTAAATTTAGTGCGCAGATTTTCAAAGAAACGCCAAATATGGAGCTTACAAGTGGTTTTTCTCGTAGCTTAGCAGATATCAGAAGAAATAACACAATATGTAGATAATTTTGGAAATAAAAAGCTACGTTTAGCTTATGTTTTATTTCAAACCTTTTTGATATTAATCGAAGTAATCATAAATATATGTATAATTTTATTTTTATGTGAGTTAAGCGACTTTTGCATTTTAATAGAGGTAAAATTAAAAAAAAATCAGCCCTTTTTAACGTCCCGCTGCTGGGCACGGGCCTCCCTTCAATACGAGGGGGATCAGGCCACAGTCTACCACGCTGGCCAAGTGCGGGCAGACTTGACGTTGTCTTTCGAGAACTTGCTAGGTTCTCTCAGACATACAGGTTTCCTCACGATGTTTTCCTTCACCGTAAGGCAAGTGGTAATCATGTTAGAAATGATTCGCACATGAAAATATCAGAGGTGCGAGACCCGGGATTTGAACCCGCTTCACTCGGTTTCCTAAGCAAACGTGTTACCACTGGGCTACGACTGCTTACAATGAATAAATGTGTTTAATCTACACCATTTTGATTGTGACTTTTAAAACAATTCTCATAATGAAATTATGCTTGGATTCAAACAAAATAATAAAATTTCCATCGATATTTACGCTTCGCAGATTTCGATGTTATTTCTAAATTTAATCAAGCAAAGTTAAATACACGTGCAAATAACTAATACGATTGAGTAAATCAGTTTGTTTGTAATGACAACAGGTTTGGCTCAGTTTGTAGTGACCTTACTTGCTATGCCAACGGTCGCGGGTTCGAGTCCCGCTGGGGACATTCATTTGTGTGATGAGCACGAATGTTTGTACTCCAGTTGTGGGTGTTTTATTTATAATATGTATGTATTTAAAGTTATATATGTGTAGTGTATCAACTATCTGGTATCCATAACACAGAAATCGTAGCTTACATAGAACATATTTGTATTCAAAATCAATATTAAACTCTCGATTCGGGTTTTTTTCCTATTTCTATTAAGTATTAGTTTTGTAGCTTTCATTTGCTTGAAAAACAGTTGTGCTGAAAAGAAGCATCAAAACTCAGCAAAACGCTCTTTTAAAAAAAATCGTTTCAAAGTTGTTGAGTTTTCACCTGAAAAGGTAATATAATTTCTATCTAAGTTATTCGAAGTCTAAAATTGAGTAAACAAATATTTATTTCAAGTAAAACCGCATGCAAATTATAAGCTAGTGCCTTCATGAGCAGGTTATCTATATAAAGCAAGGCAAAGTTAACATAAAAAATATAATCATCAAAAATGTATCGACTACTTATAATATTTTTTCTGTTTATTGGTAAGTTTTGTTAAAATATATTTTTAACCCCCGATGCAAAAACGACGGGTCGTTCTAAGCTTGACGTGCCTGTATATGTCTGTCTGTGGCAACGTAACTCCCGAACGGATGAACCGATTTTAATTGTTTTTTTTTTTTGTTTGAAAGGTGAATTAGTTGGGAGTGTTCTTAGCTATGTTTGATGAAAATCGGTCCAAGATGGTTTGGGTTTTTTTTTATTAACATCGCTTAACTCGTCTCCAAAACTCATGTCTTGCAACAAACATAGTCTAAGGCGTGTTGTAAATGAAAAAGCTATCTTGTATTTTGAGCTAACCACTGAATCATCTCCTGCAAGACACTTGTTAGAGCTCCGTATAAAACTCTTATAGAGTGATCGGGCATCATGACCTAGTGAGCTCGTTTTTGCAATTCAATTTTAAATGAAATTTTAGGCATTATTAATAATTTATTAATATCTAGTTATTGATAATATATTTAATTAAACGAGCGATTCTTGTATATTTATTTATTTATTTATTTATTTATACCGGCAATCTCGGAAACGGCTATAACGAATTCGCTGAAATGGTAAGTGGGTGTTTTCGGAAGGGAAAAATCGATCTAGATTAGTCTTATATCTGGGAAAACGCGTGTTTTTGAGTTTTCCACAGGTGTCCGGGTTCGAAACCCGGTCGGATACAAAGTTTTTACTTGTATTCTTTTTGTTTTTTTTTTAGTACTAGCGGCTCACCCTCGCTTCGCTCGGGTTCGTCGCTAGGTACGTTTTAAATAGATATAAAAAGAAAAAATCTTTCTTTCTCACATTTTAATTATATGTTTTAATACTTACCTATTCCGGACTAAGAGAAATCCAAAAATTAAAATATCATAAAAATTGGAACGCGGTCGAACGGGATAAAAAGTATCCTATGTCCTTCTCCTGGCTCTAAACTACCTCCCTGCCAATTTTCAGCTAAATCGGTTCAGCCGTTCTTGAGTTATAAGCGAAGTAACTAACACGACTTTCTTTTATATATATAGATTTATTCAAGTTTTTATTTTTTTTATTTTTAAGCTAAATTAAAAAGAAAATTATACTTTTGGCCAAAAACTCCGAGTGAAGCTAGGTCGCCCGGGTACTAAGCTATAATTTAAAAAAATAATTTTTCAAGTCGCACTGGTAGCTGCAGGGATTGGTGCATTCAAATGAAATGAAATAAACTTTATTCATTTAGACTTATTATAAGCCCTTTTGAATAGCCAATATAATTTGAAATTCATTCAAATTCAAACAAATAAATCAAATTCAAATATATAAATCCATCCAAATATATCCATATAAATTATAAATATTACCTTTTCATGCTTAAATCGTTGCACAGATTTAAATACCATTTGCCCAGGACATAAATTGTATCCTAGTATCGGATATTCTTTATAACTTTATAGAACATCGACGAATAATCTTTATCTTTTACAGAAACCCTGGCTCATCCTGTAATGTATACAGTACCGTGCCCCATAACTCAGGACCCTACAGCATCTTCGATTTTCTATAGCTCTGGCAGCCCCCAATACAACAGACCACCTGACGCAGGCCAGCCGCTTCCAATTAACATAGTAGTGAAGCCCCCGAGTAAGATCTTCAATCGTTGAATCAATATTATAAAATTTTGGATATATCGATTATAATATATAACCACATCTTTTATATACATATCTATATGTGACCTATCTCGTTGGTCTAGTGGCTAGTTTAGTTGTAAATATAGAGGTCCTGGTATCAAATTCTGGGACAGTCCAAAATAGTTACTGGACTTTATGCCATTTGCAACGTTACTTGTTGTCTTCCGGTAAAGGAAAACATCGTGAAAATCTGCATGTCTGAGAGAACCTAGCCAGTTTTTGGACGATATGTTAAGTCCACTAACCCGCAATTGGCCAGCGTGGTCGACTATGGCCTAATCTCCTCGTATTGAAGGAAGGCCTAATCCCAGCAGTGGGACGTTAAATGGGTTGAATATTTTAAATAAAACTATCTTTTCGGATTTTTTCGAATTTCAGCGAAAAAATCCGAAAAATTTTTTTATTTAAAATGTCAAATATTCGCGTAAATCTAAGAAAGTAGTAAGGGTTGAATATATATATATATATATATATATAATAAATAAATATATCGGGACATTAACACACAGCACCATCTAGTTCCATGGTAAGCTAGGCTAGAGGCTTGTGATATGGATACCAGATAGTTAATACACTACATATATATAAACTTTAAATACATACATATTATAAATATGAACACCCATGACTGGAGTACAAACATTCGTGCTCATCACACAATGAATGCCCCCAGCGGGACTCGAACCCGCGACCGCTGGCACAGCAAGTAGAGTCACTACACACTGAGCCAAACGTGTCGTCAATATATATATATACTTTCAAGCTAGAACGAAAACATGTGGCATATAATCTAATGTATCTCATATAATACTTTCTTAGTAACTCATATATTTATTATACGTTGAAAGCTGTATTTCTGTAATACTGATATAATAATAATTAACTTTAAAAAAAAACAACTGTTGAGTTTCTCGCTCGACTTAATCCTAGCCAATGAAGGAAAGGCGGGATACTTTTATTTACATCTATACTAATATTATAAAGAGGAAAGATTTTTTGTTTGTTTGTTTATACCGAATAGGCTCCGAAACTACCTACTGAAGCGATTTAGATGAAATTTGGTAAGAAGATAGTGTGAGACCCTGGAAAGGACATAGGATAGTTTTTATCCCGGAAAGCATATCCCTCAAGGGCGTGAAAATGGGGATAAAAATTTGTATAGGGAAGCAACCTAGGGACGAACCCGAGCGAAACGAGGGTGAGTCGCTAGTCAATAATATAATTTCATCATGTTTTACTAATTGTTAGCAAATTTTTTCTGTTTAAAATATATATGCTATTTTTGTAGACCCTCCATCACCACCTCCGCAGAAAAATGAGAAAAAAGTAATACAAAAAATCCTGAAGACGTCAGAAGAATGTTTAAGTGATTTACTTAGTGGACAATTAGGTTAAAAAATTAAATTTTAATAAAGAATTTTATTTTGTAACTGTATTCTTAGTTCAAATTCCTAAATAAGTGGGTAAGTCGTCCTTTTCAACGTCCCACTGTTGGGCTTGGATCTTACAATGAATGGGTGCCCATATGATGTGTCCCACGTCCCACCATATTAGCAAGTGGTAATTATTTTGAAAAGTATTCGCACAATCCATACTAATAATATAAATGCGAAACTAACCTGTCTGTCTGTATGTCTGTTACGTTTTCACGTCTAAACCGCTGAACCAATTTTACTTTGAGCCTTGATTCCCGGCGTTTCAAATGCTTTAAAACTTACATGGTCCATGGAGGGACTAAGGTTTTAGACGTTTCAAATGTCATTATTTATATATATGTTACAGACAGCACTCACCCACAAAATTATACAATGATTATGAAATCATGATTACTGTAAAGTATTCGAATCTTCGGGAACCAAAAATCAAAATAAATCTGCCAAAAATTCTGAAAAGATAGTTTTATTTATCTATTGATCGAAAATGTAGGCTATCTAACATTACACTAAAGCCCTTAGGAGAGGAGTTATTACTAAACTAAGCGGGCAGAGTCGCGGACAAATGCTAGTTTTATATCCATGCTTAATATTATAAATGTGAAAGTGTGTTTGTTTGTTTGTCCTTCTTTCATGTCGAAACAAAGTGACGGATTGGCTTGTTTTTTTTGTATGGAGATAGTTGGAGGGCTGGAGAGTGACATAGGCTACTTTCTACCGCGGAAGATTATCTCATTCCCACGTTATAATACAACCCAAAAAAATATTTATGATCCGAATTACTTGAAACTTGGCATTAATGCTATATAGCACTGACTATACTGAAGTTGAAAATGTCATAATAAATCTTAAGAATACCTCAGCGACAGGATGGGATGGTATACCTACCTCGCTGGTACAGTCGGCTAGACATATCTTCATACCAATGCTGGTCCATATTTTTAATTTGGCGATTGAATCCGGTATCTTTCCCAAAGTTTTTAAAAAAGCTCTGGTTCACCCAATTCATAAAGGCGGTGATGGACACATTGTCAGTAACTACAGGCCTATCTCAATTCTAACCACGTTGTCTAAAATTGTCGAAAAACTTTTAAATACAAGACTCGTTAAGTATTTAAATAAACATAATATCATTGCGGCTAACCAATATGGCTTTAGGAGTGGTAAATCTACAGAAGATGCTGTTTTGGACTTAACAAATTCTATAGTAAAAAATTTCTAAGAAAGAAAAAACTAACTAAACTAAGAAAGAAAAAACTATTGGCATATTTTTGGATCTAACAAAAGCATTTGACACTGTTTCCATCCCTAACCTTCTTCAGAAATTACACCAGGTGGGTGTACGAGGCAAAGGTAGCAAATGATATTTTATTATTTATATAAGAGGGTAAAATAGGGGATGAAAGTTTGTATAAAAATTACCTTTTTTAGAGTATTTTTAGTAGTTTTAGTGCAAGCGAAGCCGCAGGTTATGCTAGTCTATAATATTTTTATAGTATATATATAATCTCGAGAGCAGCTGAACCGATTTCGAAAATTCTTTTTTTAGAATATTCCTCGAAGTGCGAGGATGGTTCTTACAGAGAGAAAAAGTTAAAAAATTGCCTGAAAAAGTCTAAAAACAACACTTTTCTATACTCCCATACAAAAGATTCGTAATAATACTTAAAAGTCAATTTGAACTTTAATACCATAACATAAAGTTTAAGTGTTAGTGGAGAGGTTTCGGGAAGGCAAAACATGGATGGCAATTGAGTGACGTTAGAATCGTATAAATATTAATGTCAATATTTGTCAATATTATTAACAAAGAAATAAAATTCATATGGCTAACGCTGGCTAATAACTATTTATATCTATTTAAAACGTACCTAGCGAAAAACCCGAGTGAAGCGAGGCTGAGCTAGTATATAATAAATACGTATTGGTTCTGATCAATTATCCCGATTCACTCGAACTCGCGTCGAAACTTTTTCAATAGACGTTAGAATTCAATAAATTACCAAAATTTATTGTTTGTTCGAAAACATACGTGTAAAGTATTTGAATTTAATTTTCTAAATCCCGATGGTGCTATTTTTTGTTCGAAATTTTAATAATTGTTTTATGATTATGTAATGTATTCAGCCCTTTTTAGTATCGCACTACCCCAGTAGGTTAGGTTAACTGTCAGTTAAATAAGCTAACCAACAGTTACTCTAACTAACGGTTTAAGTAACTGTCAGTTACCTAAACTGTCGGTTAGCGTAACTGTCAGTTACCTAAACTGTCGGTTAGCGTAACTGTCAGTTAGCTTAACCGTTAGTTAGCGTAACTGTTAGTTATCGTAACTGTTAGTTAGCCTAACTGTCGGTTAGATTAACTGTCAGTTAACTTAACCGTCAGTTAGTTAAACTGTTAGTTACCTTAACTGTCGGTTAGCTTAACTATCCGTTGCTTAACTGTCAGTTAGCGTAACTGTCAGTTACCTTAACCGTTAGTTAGAATAACTGTCGGTTAGCTTAACTATCGGTTAGCATAACTATCAGTAAGCTTTACTGTCGGTTTGCTTAACGGTCAGTTAGCGTAACTGTCAGTTACATAAACTGTCGGTTAGCGTAACTGTCAGTTAGCTTAACCGTTAGTTAGCGTAACTGTTAGTTATCGTAACTGTTAGTTAGCTTAACTGTCGGTTAGCCTAACTGTCGGTTAGATTAACTGTCAGTTAACTTAACCGTCAGTTATTTAAACTGTTAGTTACCTTAACTGTCGGTTAGCTTCACTATCCGTTGCTTAACTGTCAGTTAGCGTAACTGTCCGTTAGATTATCTGTCGGTTAGCTTAACTCTCGGTTAGGTAAATGTCAGTTAATAAACTGTCGGTTAGCGTAACTGTCAGTTATCTTAACCGTTAGTTAGCTTAACTTTCAGTTAGATTATCTATCGGTTAGATTAACTGTCAGTTAAATAAACTGATGGTTAGCGTAACTGTCAGTTAGCTTAGTTAGCTTAACTTAACTTTTTTTTTGTTAGTTAGCTTAACTTTCAGTTAGCTTAACTTTCAGTTAGCTTAACTGTCAGTAATTGTCAGCAATCTGTCAGTAATCCGTTAGATCTAATTGAAAGTCTAACTTAAACCCCAACACAATAACCTATTCATGGATACCATTTCAATGAGCATCTGCAATGTAAACGCAAAGAGTCGAGCATCTTACAGATTCCAGGTGACGCTGAATAAAAATTACGAATGAAATTTGATATTGATTGCTATGAATTTTAATCTCACTAAGACTAGACATCTGGGCAGCATCTCAAATATAAAGTCAGACGCAAGACCTGCAATTTAGTGGGTTTCTCGTCATCTTCGCAAATCTAGCTTTCGTACTCTAGCCAGTTCTCAGCTACTAAGACTTTTGGTTTAGCTGTTTACAGCTGGTTTTAACCAAAAAACAATTGCCCAACCCAAATCTAGGATTTCCAGATCTGTAGCCGAACATGGTAGCCATTAGAAAAACGAAGGCGGACCAACTAAGACCCCAATTAAATATTAAACAAATCTATTTATACATATTAACGTAGTTTTATTTTTATAGTAATCTTAGAAAATATTGCAATACAAATTTTTGGTACTAACATAAGACGGTACTGATTTAATTGTATGTAGAAACTTTGATCAATATTATTGAACATTATTCGGAAACTAACTTTAACAACTGACTTTGACATAATAAAATCTACTAATGTTATAAGCGCGAAAGTTTGTGAGGATGTATGTATGTTTGTTACTCTTTCATGTAAAAATTGCTGAATGGATTTTGATGAAACTTTACAGTGATATAACATATATAAGAATAACACATCCATACTAATATTATAAATGCCAAAGTAACTCTGTTTTTTTGTTACATTTTAACGCTTTATCTGCTGAACTGATTTAGACAAAATTTCGTATGGAAATAGTTTGAGATCCTGGGAAGGGCAAAGGATAGTTTTTATCCCGGAAATCATCCCTTAACGGGTTGAAAAGGAGGCTGGAATTTTGTATGCGAAATCAATTATTTTTTAAGTAAGGGATATAAAACTCGTAATACCTATCTACGAGTATATATATTATATAGTTTATGTATTCCATACTAAGCTATTTAATATATAAATATCTCGTGTCGCGGTGTTTGTGGTCGCACTTCTACGAAACGGCTCGACCGATTTTAATGATTTTTATATATATTTGGTAGGTATGAGAATAGGTCGTAAAGTATTTTTTACCCTCCTACCACCACCCTCCATTTTTTAATCGCGATTTAATACTTTTGTATGGAAAATATCCAAATAATTTAATATTATATAAAACCCGAGCGAAAAGAGGATGAATTGCTATTTAAACAAAGAGCAAAAGAGTTTTCTTTTTTTGTAGATTGAACGCGGGCAAAGCCGCGGGTTTTGCTAGTAATAAAAATAATAAAAATATAGTTATAAGTTCATTCCATAGGGAGAGCCGCGGGGGAGCACTAGTGCTCTATAAATGTAAGTGAAACCTTGGACTTCCAACCCTTTTATACATATTTAATATGTCTTTTACAAGCAATGTTCTAATAAAAGTATAAGTGAGGGTTCAATTTTATGGTCACTTGGACTTTTCACAGAATAACTAATATATTGTATAATCTACTAGCATTGCCCGCGGCTCCGCCCGAGTTCAGATGACCAAAAACCAAATACTTAGGTTTTACATATTAGTATAACTCTTACATTACAGTTTTTGTATTTTTTCTAAGAAATGAGATATTTTCCCGCGGTAAAAAGTATCCTATATGTTGATCCGGATAACCAGCTATCACCATACCAAATTTCATTAAAATCCCTAAAGTGATTTTTCCGTGATGCGGTAACAGACAGACAGACAGACGGACAGACAAAGATTCTAAAACCTATAGATTTGGCCTCTGTATCGATAATAATGACTATTTCAATAAGATTTTCCAAAAAATATTTAATGTACAGATTCGGCTTAGTTACAATTTTATTATATGTATAGGCAAAGACAAAACAGTTCAGTAACTTTTTCCCCTCTGTATGTCAAACGATTTTCTTTTTTTTTTTGTTTGGTAGCTATTGACGATTTTTAATATCTATATCATAATCAATAAAAAAAATTGGAAACATTTATATAGATATGTAAATTCTATTCATATACCTATATTTTCCCTCAATTTTCAATAATGGCAATACTTTCTTATATTTGTCATTTTAAATAAAACTATCTTTTCGGATTTATTTTGGCGGATTTATTTTGATTTTTGTTTCCTAATATAATTAAAATTTAAAAAAAAAAATTTTACAAATATTGTAAGATACTCTGTGACCATTTTAAAATTTGTTGGCTTCATTTTATTATTTTGTGGATAGGCTGTCTGTAATAAAGTTGTAACAGTAGTGCCTTTGAGCTATCTAAAACCTTAGTCTCTCCCGTGACCATGATTGCTGTAAAGCATTAGAAACGTCGGGAACCAAAAATCAAAATAAATCCGGGATAAATTCCGAAAAGATAGTTTTGTCAAAAACTAGTGGCTCACTCTAACTTCGCTCGGGTTCGCCTCTAGGAAAACAAAAAACTTTTTAACAAAAAAATAAAAACCGACTACAAACAAAAGCACTAAAAAGTAAAAAATAACTGATTGGTAGTTTTCATTAACTATACATACCTAATCAAATATTTTCGAAGTGGGTGTGCTTTGCTTTGTATCGGCTGGCACCGACTTCGAACTTACACTTATCTATCCACCTTCTGGCCTTACCATCAGATCAGGTCAACAATACCGAACCACTGTACTATCAACGGAAATAGAAACACTTGCAAAGTTTCAAGTTAAGATGACAATTAGAAGTAGGTTAAATTCATCATTAGTTGTTTTTCCACCCTCAGGGGTGGTATTTTTTTTTTGAAATTTAAATGGGACTAGTCTGGAAGTATACCGTTTCCAACAAAACAAAAATTGTCCAAATCGGTTAATAAACGACGGAGTTCTGAGGTAACAAACATAAAAAAAAATACATCCGAATTGAGAACCTCTTCCTTTTTGAGGTAGTCGGTTGAAAACAAACCTATCCCACTGGAACCGTTCATTTTTCCGAGATAAAAAGCCTATGTACTATTCCAGACTAGAATCTATCTCTATCCAAATTTCATCCAGATCCGTTCAGCTGGCGTGAAAGAGTAACAAACATCCATACTCACAAACTTTCACATTTATAATATTAGTATAGATTTTCAATAATGATAAATGTTGAAATTCGACCACTCGGCAAATACTAGGTAATACGAATAAGGCAATAAGTATACCCTAATAAGTGCTAACTTAGTGATAGCACGCCCGCTTTGTAAACCAAATGAAGTACAAATTCCAAATCTCGTACACATCTGGTATTCTCATCTGCGAATCATTTCCAACATGATTACCACTTGTCTTACTGTGAAGAAAAACATCGTGAGAAAACCTGCATGTCTGAGAGAACTTAGCAAGTTTACTAAGAAGTCCGTCAACTTGGACTTGGCCAGAGTGTTGGACTATGGCCTGATCCCCCTCGTATTAAAGAGAGTCTCATGCCCAACAGTGGGATGTTATAAAGACAGAATATAATTAAATACAAAAATTGTAAAGTGCAACTGTTGGGTTTTTCTTGAGCTCTTCTCAGCAAAACTACCTTCCGATGTAGCTTATTCAGGAACTAATATACAACTGACGATTTTTAAATAATTGTAAAATCTATCTGAGTTATATTTATTTCGATTTTCTTTACCAACTTTAAAAAAGAGAAGGTTATCTATTCAGATATATTTTTTTAATTTGAAGAGAAAGTACTCATTACACTCCTAGTGGATTTAAATATTTAATCCTAGGGGATTATAAGGGTTTTTAATGTTCTGAAGAAAGTGAAGTTACCTCGTACATTTTTAGTTTAACGACTAATACAGATTTTTCAGCGATAAGATATTTTCCCGCAGTAAAAGTATCCTATATGTTGACCCGGATGACCAGCTATCATTGTACCAAATTACATCAAAATCTGTCCAGTGGTTTTCTCGTGATGTGTTCCACAGACAGACAAACACATAAGTTCTAAAAACTATAGATTCGGCCTCTGTATCGATAGTAATGACTACTTCAATAAGATTTTCCAAAAAATATTTAATGTGCAGATTCGACTCAAAATTTTATTATATGTATAAATTATTATGAGGCAACAGTAAAAAAAAGCAAACTAAAAATTTTCATATAACATACGACAAAGCAAAAATATTTCATGCTACAATTGTCCAATCATTTGTTTTAGAAAGCCACACCAATCTGTAACATAAATGTTTAATATAAAAATCTTTATCTATAAATTTCTTTTCAATTTTATTGTTAGTTCAACCTTGTTTTAAAATTTTTATCTTATATTTTGATTTCGAAATCGTAATAGTCACGGCTACGGTACTCTTTGGAATGTATCACATAACACCAAAAAGCAGGTTGCTATATGCGTTATACGTCCCATGGCTGTAGTTGAAAATGGCTGGAATATAGGAGAATGGGTAAATATATATTTTTTTTATTTTATTACTAATTATCTTACCAAAAATGTCTATCGATTTTTATACTTTTATTTTTTACCATACAAAAATGGTTTATAGCAAACAGGGCTTTCTTGATATCAACGTGTGCTGTAAAGCATTCGAAACGTCAGGAATATCTATATCTATTTTATAATAAAATTCTGATTTGAATCTGTACATTAAATATTTTTTGGAAAATCTTATTGAAATAATCATTATTATCGATACAGAGGCCGAATGTATAGTTTTTTGAATTTTCGCCTGTCTGTCAATCTGTCTGTTTATCTGTTTGTGACCGCATCACGAGAAAACCACTGGACAGATTTGGATGAAATTTCGTATGACGATAAGTGGTTATCCGGGTCAACATATAGGATACTTTTACTACGAGAAAATATCTTATCTCTGAGGAATCTTCACTAAACGTCAAAACGTAAGTAGGGACGAACCTGAGCGAAGCGAGGGTGAGTCGCTAGTCCATATATATATATATATATATATATATATATATATATATATATATATATTTATGTTGGGACATTAACACACAGCGCCATCTAGTTCCATGATAAGCTACGAGGCTTGTGTTATGGATACCAGATAGTTGATACACTACACATATATAACTTAAAATACATACATATTATAAATATAAATAACCATGACTGGAGTACAAACATTCGTCATGAATGGCAAATAGCATAAATAGGCAAAGACAAAACTGTTCAGTACCTTTTTCTCCTTTGTTTGTCAAACGATATTTTTTGTTTAGTAGCTATTGACAAGCTATAGTGTTATCAATAAAGAAATTATTATATGTATATAGAAAAATTTCGGCCACTTTCGATTTTTTATTTTTTCCAAATCATTATATAATCACTCTCTGTTACTAATAACTTTGATTTTATGAAAATAAATCCGCGAAATAATCCGAAAAGATAGTTTTATTTAAAATGTCAAATATACGCGTAAATCTAAGAAAGTATTACATATTTATTTAATTGTATTGAAAATCATCAATACCAAGTTTCAATAACTCTGATCAGAAATATTTTTTGCGTTGTATTATAACGGTTTTCCCGCGGGAATGAGATAATCTCCCGCGGTAAAAAGTAGCCTATGTCACTCTTCAGCCTTCCAAGTTTCTCCACACAAAAAATTACGCCAATCCGTCACTCTGTTTTGACGTGAAAGAAGGACAAACACACACATTTTCACATTTATAATATTAGTATGGATTATATTCTATAAATGTATGATTGTACTGTTTCTTATTTAATTATTGGTTTGTTTTAATTTTATTGCGTGCGATATTTGCCAAAGAAGTTTTACTTCAATCGCGCGTAAAGGTTACGCGCACACATTTTTTTGTATATCAAAATTTGTAAAAGATTTTTTGTTTCAGAAATTCATCTAAATGTTCGACAACGCAACTTCGAAACGATATGATAAGAACACGAGGCCCAATACAATGGACTCTTCGATGTAAGTTACGAGTTTTATTTTTATCTAATTACGCAGTCTTGCTAGTTATAGCTCAGTGGTAGCGCACTCGCTTGGAAAACCAAGTGAAGCGGATTCAAATCCGGGTCTCGCACTTCTGATATTCTCATGTGCGAATCATTTCCAACATGATCACCACTTGTCTTACGGTGAAGGAACACATCGTGAGGAAACCTGCATGTATGCTAGCAAGTTGCAGAAAAACAGCTCGGTCAAGTCAGTCAAGCTTGGTCTGATCCCCCTCGTATTCAAGGGAGACCTTCCACACCAGCAGTGGGTCATTCAAAAGGGCTGATTAAATACGTACAACGAATGTGTTAGTACTCTCCTCTTTAAAAATGAAAAATATGCACTCGAATCTAGTATCTTTTTATAAAATCGATCTAAAATGATCATGCTGTTGTTTTCAATTAGTAAAAAGAAATACTTTCTTAGGTTTACGCAAATATTTGAGATTTTAAATAAAACTAACGTAGTAACTATCTTTTTAGATTTTTTCGCGGATTCATTTTGATTTTTTGGTTCCCGACGTTTCGAATGCTTTGCAGCTATCATGGTCACGGGAGAGACTAAGGTTTAAGTTCTCTTAAAAGCGTTATATACTTGTTACAGACAGTGCCTACTCACACTTTTACAAAATGAATTCAAAAATTCAAAAATGGCACCAAAGTAGGTACCTTACAATATTTGTTGATTTTAATTCTAAACATTTAAAATTTTTAGTAAATATTTTATAATTAAATATGGCAATATTATTAAAAATTAAAAATTTAATTATTTATTTAAGCAATATTATTGTTCTATATGTGATTTAAAAAAAGTTACAATATTAATTAAGATTGTTATTATTTAAAGTTAAAATATTAAGGCAACACCATTGCTATCTTTACAGATAAAAAATATATATTAATTTGAATTCATGTTATTGCGATCCACACAGTATGAACTAACTACATGTAATGATTTTTAATGTTTATTTTTGTTGTTAACAACAAAAATAGTTTGTTCCGGCTAATCTCCGAAACGTCTGGACCGATTTTGATGTGACTTTCACTAGCAGATAGCTGATGTGATAAGGAGTAACCTAGGCTATTTTTAATTTAGAAAAAGAATTAGAGTGCCGCTTAAAAAAATTAAAACGTACCTAGGGAAGCACACGAGCGAAGCGTTATTATTATTTATGTTGGGTATGGTGCCGAGGTCGGCCCTAGCTACGTCGACCAGTTTTGGTCCATTGTAGCTCTAAGTACAGTTTAAAATGAAATTATAAATTCATAAAGGCTTCTCTAAAATTTAATTCTCTTAAAAATAATTGTCGATGTACTTACTGTTCCAGACTAAAATCCATCTCTGTGCCATTCATCCAGATCCGTTCAACCGTTCTGGCGTGATTGTGTAATAAACATTCATGCAAACATCTAAAACTTTGTCATTTATAATATTAGTAAGAATTACATACACATACACATACATCCTATATATACATAATATATACTATACTAGAAGTAGCAAGCAATAATAAGCAAGAGTCACACCAGAATGAGTGAATATTTAAACAAGTTAAAGTAGGTAATAGCAGGCATTATGCAGCTCGCGCCAGTCGATACTCGACGAGTGGACGAACGTTTAGATCTTAAATAGCAGAACCCGCGGCTTCCCCTGTGTTAAGACTACAAAAAAAGTCGTTGGTTTTATGCTATTAGTAATAATGTATAAAAGTCTGCCCGATTTGTTGATATTTATGATTACTGCTCCGCTTCCTTGGGTAGTAGCATGATGATATATAGCCTTCCTCAGTAAACGGGCTATTTAATGCAAAAATAATTTTTCAAATCAGATTAGTAGTTCCTGAGATTAGCGCGTTCAAATAAACAAACAAACAAACAAACAAACAAGCAAACAAACAAACAAACAAACAAACAAACAAACAAACAAACAAACAAACAAACAAACAAACAAACAAACAAACAAACAAACAAACAAACAAACAAACAAACAAACAAACAAACAAACAAACAAACAAACAAACAAACAAACAAACAAACAAACACACTTTCACATTTCTAATATTATTATGGATATCTCAAATATTTTATTAAATGTCAAAGATAAAAAAAAGTATAAGTAAATTTGGAATTGATTAAAAAGTATTTATATAATAAATACAAACTAAAAAAAGCACTTGCCTGTGAAGTGGGTTTCTTTACATATACATATGTATACATTGTATAGTGTGTGTGTGTGTGTACTGTGTATACGTGTGTATGGATATACGTACCTAAAGAGTACGCATCTCAAAAATTCCTACTACAAATTTAGTCCTACAGCGGTAATTAAATAATTAAAAATATTAGTGGACCAACCTCACTACATATCACGTTAAAGTGAACGTAACGCTTGCGCGATGCAGCTCACTACTACCACCATCTAGTGAACAAGCATAGAACTTATATTCTTGCAAAAATTTTCTCATTTATTCAAAACGAAGATTATCAGTTCGATACGTATGTATGTAATATTATTGGAACTGCAGAATATTCATATATGATTATCTATTAGGGCTTTCAAACAAATATACAAAACTAGCAGAACCCGCGGCTTCGCTCGCGCTAAAACTACAAAAAAAAATCTCTAAAAAAGGTAGGTTTCATACAAACTTTCATCCCCCATTTTACCCCCTTATAGGATGAATTTTGAAAAATGCTTAAACACGTATTTATTTATTTGTATTGAAGAGCATTAATATTAAGTTTCAAGTAATTCTGATCAGAAATATCGATCGGAAGTTATGCGCGTACATATATATACATATTTCGATGATTCATTTTTATTTGTTTAGACTACCGATTTACTCTCACTTCGCTCAGGTTCGTCCCTAGGTACGTTTCGACGCTTAGTATGGAATAGATTATTGTTTTTAATTTTTTTCGTGAATTTTTCCGATGATTTTATTAATCTGCTATTCGGGGTGAAGACAAATCCAACTAAATAATGATCATAAAAATCAGTCCAGCAGTTCTCGAGTTATAAGTGTTGTAACAAACCCAACTTTGTTTTATATATACATATATAGACTTGCGAGTTACCCTCTCTTCGCTCGGGTCCCTGGGTACGTTTTAAATAGTAAATTTATTTATTTATTAAAGGACAACCAACAAAAGATACAATTAAAAACAGTAAGATATTCATGTGCTAACAATTTCTTAAATGTTCTTTTAGATATAAATTATCACATGTTTTTTTTTAAATCACGTCAATAACATTTAATTAGAAGATGCAAGTTTAATTTAAAAAAAATAATAATAATAAATTAATAAATAAAGTTGAAATTAAATTATAAAATTAATAAATATGACAATTGGAATATAAAAAAATACATAATGAGACATAAGTATAATTAGAATAAATTAGATAATAATATATAAATAGTCAATCCAATAAAACAAATAATACAATTAAAATTAAAATAATAATTGCGAGTATATTATCTTAGGAGGTAGACATATACTATTGCAGACTATTCTGTAGGCCTTCTGAGATCTACAATTTTCTAGTATATTGTTATAGTGTTTAAAGACATGTGTAGTCCGCCAATCCGCACTTGGTCTATATATATATATATATATATATATATATATATATATATATATATATATATATATATATATAAGCATTACATGTATGTAGCTATGAGTTAAACAATAAATCTTTTGTTTTCCAGAGAAACTCAGTGATGTTTTAATTGTGTCGTCCCAATTCAAAAATAGAAAAATTATCTTACATATATATATATATATATATATATATATATATATATATATATATATATATTATTAGAACATGTTTGATAATTAGTAATTACATATTATTGAAAGCGGTTAATTTCGCTAGGTTTCAATCAGTAAGTAAATAATTTGTTTTGTTTAATTAACATTTTTCCCATTTTTCGCATAACGTGTAGCATTTTTTAGCTTGCTTTGTTAGATGTAAAGAATGTAATACTTGGCCTTAATTAGGCAGAAGAATGCGCGAAGTGCGTGTAGAAAGCGACGTTTGTATAATCATTTGGTAAATAAACGTTTGTTTCTTTAGAGTAAGAGTGAGGAGTAACAAAGCGATTGAAGTCTAAGATGGTATTGTAATTGGCTGTTTTATAATACCAGTACCTGGGCCACCGAGCTTCGCTCGGAGTTTTTGGTCGAAAGTACAATGTTCTTTTTAAAAAAAACTAAAAACTTGAATAAATACAAAAAAAAAAAAAACAAAAAAAAAATTATACCTTTGTATCCGACCGCGATTCGAACCCGGACCTATGATTGTCAATCTTGCCTTGGCGGCTTGACCATGATGCTTTGACACGAGTTTGCGCAATTGTCGACCATATTTTGCGCGGAATAATGCGAAAGAAAACCGCATGAAAATTCGAAAACACACGTTTCAAGATATAAGATTTCTGTGGTTGCGGCCGTAGTATATATACATGTACATATATGTATTTATCTATTTAAAACGTACCGGTTTTGTTGCAACACTTATAACTCGAGAACTGCTAGACCGATTTTTATGATCATTCTTTTGTTGGATTTGTCTTCACCCCGAATAGCAGAATAACTAAATCATCGGAAAAATTCACGAAAAAAATTAAAAACAAAAATCTATTCCATACTAAGCGTCGAAACGTACCTAGGGATGAACCTGAGCGAAGCGAGATTAAATCTACCGATTATTGATGATTAGACTACCGTCTAAATAAATGAAAATGAATCATCGAAATATATGTACGCGCATAACTTCCGATCGATATTTCTGATCAGAATTACTTGAAACTTGGTATTAATGCTCTTCAATACAAATAAATAAGTACGTGTTTTAGCATTTTTCAAAATTCATCCTATAAGGGGGTAAAATGAGGGATGAAAGTTCTGCTAGTTTTACTTTTAAGCCCTAATAGATAATCATATATGAATATTCTGCAGTTCCAATAATATTACATACATACGTATCGAACTGATAATCTTCGTTTTGAATAAATGAGAAAAAATTTGCAAGAATATAAGTTCGATGCTTGTTCGCTAGATGGCGGCAGTAGTGAGCTGCATCGCGCAATCGTTACGTTCACTTTAACGTGATATGTAGTGAGGTTGGTCCACTAACATTTATAATTATTTTAATTACTGCTCGAAGGACCAAACTTGTAGTAGGAATTTTTGAGATGCGTACTCTTGAGGTACGTATATCTATACACACGTACACACACATACACACTATACATATGTATATGTAAAGAAAACCACTTCACAGGCAAGTGCTTTTTTTAGTTTATATTTATTACATAAATACTTTTTAATTAATTCCAAATTTGCTTTTACTTTTTTTTATCTTTGACATTTAATAAAATATTTGAGATGTCCATAATAATATTAGAAATGTGAAAGTGTGTTTGTTTGTTTGTTTGTTTGTTTGTTTGTTTGTTTGTTCTTCTTACACGTCAAAACGGATTTTTCGTGATTTTTTGTGTGGAAATAGTTGAAGGGCTGCCGAGATATATAGGCTACTTCGTGCCGCGGGAGATTATCTCATTCCCACAAAAAAACACGTTATATATATATACACGCAAAATAGGCGCATAGTCGTCGAGTTGCGGAAAATAGCCCGAATATATATATATATATATATATATATATATATATATATATATATATATATATATATATATCCTACCAATATTATAAATGCGAAAGTTTGTGAAGATGTATTGATGTATGGATGTTTGTTACTTTTCCACGCATAAACTACTGAATGAATTATATTTTGTATTTTCTAGAGGCGAACCCGAGCGAAGCAAGGGCGAGCCGCTAGTATACTAAAATAGTAACTTAGCGCTATCTGTACATGAAATATTTTTCAAAAACAATGACTGTAACGTATTGTGTACAGGATATAGATCCCAAAACAATATTTATTGTCATTTTTATCTGTTTGTCTGTATATCTTTGTGATGAAACCCTGGTGGGTTATTATACTACATTTCGCCTTATATAAAAGTTCCTGGCCCAAAACAAATGCTTCTTTGGACTTTTCTCTTTTACGCGTACTTAAGCCATTCAAGCTCAGTGACGCGAACGAAGCGAGGGTATGTCGTTAGTGTTAAATAAAACTATATTTTAAAATCTAACAGTATTTTAACCCCAACCAAAAGTCACAAATACGAGTATATGAACCTATATTTATAAACCGATTCAAATAAATCAAATACTAAATGTTAAGTGAAGCTTACCACAATACATAAGTGAAAACCGACTCCAAATCAGTTAAGCGGTTTCTAAAATTAGCGCGCACAAACGCACAGACAATCAGACAAAAATTCTAAAAATCATCGTTTTGGGTTCTATTGCATTGGCGGATATACAATTCTTTAGTCTGGGTACAATTATTCGCTATATATTTGCTGATACTTTGAACAAAATCGAACCTACATAAGTACAACACCATAATATAGTCTATTCCTAATGAACAGATAATTCACTTACGCCATATTTATTCCAGTATAATGGCATCTGGAGCTGACATTTGGAAAATATGTTGTCTTAAGCGTTTCTTAACTGCTCTAAATTTTACTAAAATTTCTTTCGGAACCTCTCGAATTTTTCTCGATTTAAATTTTGATGCTTAATGCCCTAAAATGTTTAAAATATATTTTGTATATGATTGCCTTTGTGGTCTTCTGGCTAGCATTACTGCTGCAGAGGTCCTGGGTTCGAGTCAAATTAAGTTATTGAGTTTCTAATAGAGATGAGCGAACTATGAGTTTTGCCGACTAGCCGACTAGTCGGTTGGAAAAAGACTGACTAATCGACCGACTCACGATGTTTGTCGCGCTTCGCATCCCTTACACGCGTCTTACGAACAGATTTTTGTTTACTTTGTATTTCGTTATTTGTGTGTTTTTTTTAATTAAAACAGTTAGTGAATTGTATAGCTAAGACAGTTTGTATTATAGTAAAAGTACCTACACAATTAAAATTAAGTCATGTCATACTTTCTTAGATTTACGCGAATATTTGACATCTATACAGATAAATAATATTAAAGTATCTGTTTGTAAAGTCAAAATAACAGTTCTTTACTGCATATTAAAATATATATCGTATTAATATACATAAAACAATTTTTTTAAATTTTGTCCGTTTGTCTGTATTTTTGTTTGTTTTGACGGGACTTTCATTGACAGATAGATAATGTTATAAGGAGTAACTTAGACTTTTATTTTAGAAAAAGAATCAAGGTTCCGCACAAAAAAATTAAAACCCATATAATTGTTAACCAAATCGTATCTAGGGACGCAACCCAAGCGAAGCGAGAGTATGTGGCTAGTATTAAGTAAAAGTATCTTTTCGGATTTTTTCACGGATTTATTTTAATTTTTGGTTCTGGACGTTTCGAATGCTTTACATCAATCATGGTCACGGAACAAACTAAGATTTTAGACGTCTCAAAGGCTTTATATAGTTGTTACAGACAGTGTCTACCCTCAAAATTACAAAATGAAATTTAATGAAAAAAATGTTTTTCATTAATAATAATAATCCCTCTTTTTTAAGAATAGTTATATGAATACAGTAATGAGTCGACTAGTCGGTGCTTCTGGCCGACTAGTCGGCTCCAGTCTATTTGCCACCGTGGCCGAAATCGATCAGACGGACGTCATATTTTCATACAATTTTTAAAACAAGGCAAGTAATATAATTAATTAAAGTGGTTTTTAAGTTAGAAAGTTATAAATTGTAGGTAATATTAAGCAAAGTTATTAATATATCAATATCTACAATAGCCGAGTTCAAAAAAAAAATTATTTTATTTTTTGTGAAAACAACTTTAAGCAATATATTTATGGTTCAATTAACATTGTTGTATATTATTTATTTCAACTGGAATAATTACCTAAATACATTTGGTGACAGTTTTAAGAGAACCTTTAAATGAGATTGTGTATCCACGAGTAGTATATTTTTGATCGATGGCTTTATTTGAAAATAAAACTTTCCTTTAATTTATTAAGTGGGGGTGTAGGCTGGTAACAACTTAACAGGTTCATTGTAACGCGTGTGTCAACTGAAATATGTAGTATATGAAAATAAAATTATTTTTAGTCTGTGGTAAGCACTTGTACTCTTAACATAAACAAATTCCGATAGAACTTTTAGGTACAATACTAATAAAGCCTATTTTGTTGCAGATTTCTTCTACTTCTATATATGCATTGTCAGCTTCATAATACGGGGTACCTCTTGCGACTGTTCACAGAAGGTATATTTAGTTTTAGTACTATTAAAACCTTAAATAGCGTTATAAGTATTCAATAAGAAAATTGAACCCTTATAAGATCACGTGTTTGTTTGTTTGTACGTTTGTTCTTTCTTCTTATCTTCTTTATGTCTTATCTATCGGAAGATTAAGGACTTATTCACACTATAGTGGCATAACTCAATATATGTCAACAGGATTCAATATATGTATGTTCTCGCCAAACTTTATCGAAACCTGTTCAGCGGTTTAAGCGTAAAAAAGTAACAGACAGAGTTACTTACACATCTATACATATAATAATATTCTAACTAAGTCGAATCTGTACATTTAATATTTTTTTGAAAATCTTATTGAAATAGACATTATTATCGATACAGAGACCAAATCTATAGTTTTTTAGAATTTTTGTCTGTCTGTCTGTCTATTACCGCATCACAGAAAACCCACTGGAGTTACTTTTTACTCTGGGAAAATATCTAATTTCTGAGAAAAAATACAAAAACTGCAATGTCCCTTACATTGCATGTAATGCATATTAGTATGTAAAACCTAAGAATTTTGTTTTTGGACATCTGAACGTGGGCGGAGCCGCGGGCAATGCTAGTTTATAATATTAGTATGGATGTCCGTCCGTGTAGTGGAATAATTTGTTCCAAACTTTAAGTTACTGTTTGAATATTCGTATGACATAAAATGGAGCATTTACCATGTTTTCCACTTAACGGTCCAGCATATAGTGAATTCCCAAATTTTTTTATATCGTAAAAATAATGACTCACAAAGCTCACAGTCTCTTAAAAAGTTAAGTTTCAAAAAAATAACATATTGTGTTAAATTTTTTGCAGATTGCTAAATTGTGTCATCACAGCCAGGGCCAGGCGCCATGTGGACAGAAAACAAACGTAGGTTTAGGTAATAATAATGATACTAATAATATTGTATACTATGACAATGGTATAATACAGTACCATAATTCTAAACAAAATTTCTTTAAAACACATGATTCAAAGACGAATTTCTATGAAAATTCCATAGACACTACATATCCACGTGAAAACAATCAAAATGTAATTATATACTTAGCTGGGTATGATGATGAGATTTTTAAACTTAAAAACGATATTGTAAAACATGGAGCAGGTAACGAGATACTTGTACATTTCTTTTTATATAATGACCAAAATTATTACCATTTAGGAAATATTTATACTGACTTAAAAGTTTTAGAGGATAATGTAGCAAAATATACACATTACTTTTGTTTGGATAAAATATCATTAGAAAAGGCGTGGTATTTAGATAATGCAGGGTATTTACAAAGACGTCTAACTAATAATAATGATAACATTATAAAAATTGTAAAAGAAGTTGATAATAATACAGAAAAACCTATATCTTCATATGAACTTGTATTTCCAAAAAAGAAAGAGTTACCAATAAAAGATATTTTTGTAAATATGTACAAATTTAAAGACAGGAAAGTCAGTCAATCTCCTGAAGTTATAACTAACAAACAAATCAAAACCAAATATTTTGACGAAGTAAATGCAGTTGTCCATCCAGAACTATATCAAGGAAACAATAATGCAAAATCAATGTACAATTTAGGAAAGTTAGTTAATTCAGATAAAAATGATTTATTAAATAGTAATCAATTATACATGCATAAAGAACAAAGCGATGAGCTTCAAGATAGACCTAAAATAGGATATTGGCCGTCTGATATAACAATGAAAGAAACTTATTCTGGTGATTCTCCAGAAGCACAAAGCTATATATTAAGCAATACTTCTTCAATTTATGCACATGATACAAAAGAAATGAAAATGGAATATAATAAGTCAAATGATCAATTACAAGACTTCAACGAGTACAATCAATCATTCGAACTTAAAAATGAAAAAACATTTAATAAATTGTCAATGAAACCTTGTTATTTAAGTCATGATAACAATAACAAAGATGCATATGCATTTAGTGGATTGGAACCTATCAAGGCAGACCAGAAAAATCTGAATGTAAATATTTCAATAGAACTACCAAAGGATCAAAATTATAAGGAATATTATGATTCCAAAAATGATGGATTATTAAATATTAATTCAAAAATCAAAATAATTGATAAAAAAAAAAGCCAAAGCATGCAAATACCAATGAGCAAAAGTATGAATAAACAAAATATATATAGCATCGATAATGACCTTAATCTTAAGTTAATAAATAAAACTGAATATATTGACGAAAGCAAAGTAAACATCAACAACACAACAAGTTTTTTTCCAACAATTCAAAACTTGGACAGTAAAACAATTAGTGGTTCGAAAAATATTAAAAATCTACAATTTGATACAAAAGAACCTTACGCAACTGATCAACAAAATACTGTAAATGGAACTTTTAATAAACAACAAAGCATATGTTATACAACACAATATGACAACACATATGAAACAACAGACACTAAAAAACATGAGGAAAAAATAGCTTACTTTCCATCTGCTAATGCCTTGGATAGTAAAGAAATTTATGAGCGATTGAAAAACTCAGAAGAAGCAAAATATAATAATCAAGAAATGCAGATAATTGAACAACGGCCTGAAATTATATCATATATTGAGCCTGATTTACTCAAAGATATCAACATTAAAGATAACCTAGAACCAAATTATCAGGTAATCGTAAATAATAATCACGAACCATTACAGTATGAAAATATATACGTAACACCTAATATATCATTTTCAAGAGAACAGATAACGATACCAGTCAACTTAAATAGTAATGCAGACTATACAATTTTCGACACTCTAACACAAAATAAAGTTAATCCATACGTATTCAGAAACAGCGTTGCACCTTCAGATATTAAATATGAAATGATATCTTCTGAGAATGAACCAAAATATTTTAACAACGTTACAAGTAGTAGCAATAATTATCCATCTGTATCATATTTAGATACTTCATATATTAATCAAAACGGAATATTTAATCCAAATATCATTCAATCATCTAATCTTCATAGTTATGATTCAAATTCAAATTTATTTAGCACATACACACGAAATTTAGAACCTATCAATTATCCTATAACGTGGTCCGAACCGCATTTTAACTATTATGATAACATTGCTAAAATCAAATTGAAAACGCCTCAAGGAACATACTTTTCTCAATATATAGCACCAAAAACTAAACTTGTGAACATAAAATTACCTCCAGTTACACTTACTGAAATATCATATAAGAGTAATCCCAGTTATGTTTCTATTCCAAGCTATACACTTAACCAAAATGCTACACCAATTGAATTAAAAGACAATAAAACCTATAGAAATATATCAGAAAAGAGACAACCAAATGCTATTTTAGAACAAGTTTGTAATCCACATTTATCTTTCGAACAACAGGCGAAGGGTTATTCCACAAGTAGTACACCAGATATTGTAAAAATGACTTTAAAGAGGCCTAACGATGGTCAATTTGTTTGGAAACTATTGCCAGTCAATGCAAATTTAAAGGATACGTCGCCTCAAGTTACATCTCGTGGTGAATTCTCGACTCAGATCTATCCTAGTTCTTATTATTCACCAAATATTAATTTAAATCAAGAAATGATGTCAGGTAAATTAAGTGAATATCACACATACATCGACGACGTAAATCAATCTAACCAAGCAACGGTCTCAAATAAACCTAATGTTCAATCAATTGATTATTGGCTATTACCTAATTATATTAGTAACTATGATTATGTTTCCAATGTTGGGACATATTACAAAAATGGAAATGAATTACCAGACGAAAATATAGTATTAATAGCAACAGAAGACACTAACCTTCCGAAATTTAACTATCCCCAAATTGTCAGCATAATCCCAGAAAAAGTTTTGCCAAAACATAACATTTCACCAAAAATAGTACAATCAGTGTCATCAGTATTGTTAGATAATAGAAAGACATCTACTTCAACACAGCCAGATTCATTTGATACGTTATCGTTAACAGAATCGGAAAAATCTTTTGAACTGTATCCCGAATCAAGCATACCTATTTCTGATGGTGATATTATTCTAAATAATAAAGGAGATTCTGATGTTAAAAAAAATAATGTTATACCATACTTGAATCGATATAAAGAATTAAAACAATATATTCCATCAAAAGTAAAATACGAGTCTATAAAACCAGACATGTTAAAAGAATCTGTTCCATACCACCTATATCATTCTTATCCCTCTTCCTCAAATGTAGATTCTTCAAAACTGTATGAACCAAATGTCCCATATTTTTCTGAATGGTTCGAACCTCGTATAAAAAATGTCAAGCAACAGGACATAATAAATATTCAACCAATTTCTAACTATTCAGAACCTTACAATGTAATTTCTTCTGACCCAAATATTTTAACTTCAGAAACATACGATTCTAGCAATGGTATACCAAGTGTAAATAAACATATTAAATTAAATTCTAAAATAGAAAATTACGAACCGTTACAAACAACATATGAACCTAGTTTAATATCAGAAGAATTTAAATCAAATAAATCACTAAAAACTAATCAACCAGGCTCATTTTTTACTATGTTGCCAACGTCAAAAGTGGATTTTTCAATACAATCACAACCTAATAATTTTCCAATGTCTTCTAAATCAAATATTCCTTGCACTTTTGAACGATTAAAACCTCTTGCTAATGAAGCTACACAAAATATCTTTTCTCAAAGCCCAGTAGCTCACATTAGTAAATTTCCCGTAATAAATGTTTCCTCTCCTTTAAAAACATATCAATCTACCGTTAATAATAATAAAAAATCTTATGATTCGAATATAATTAACGTTATACCAAGTGAAAATCAAAATTGGAAATTAAATTTTAACTTAAGAAATTATAACCCTGTGAAAATAGAGTACGCATCTGGTTTACCCGCCTTTTCGCTTAAAAAAGATAAATTAATGCCAATTAGTAAATCAAATATTCCTATGTCTCTAGAAATAAATGAATTAAAAATTTCTGAGGGAGACTTTAATACTAACAATAATGTTATACCAACTACAAATAAAAATGTAGAGCTAGATTTTGCATTTGCACAAAATGAAAAACCTGAAGAAACAGTCTATCAGCCTTGTCAGTTGTCAGGAAAATATAAAATGCCAAAATTAAGACAAGAAAATTTCAAACATTCAGAGTCCCTTTATACTGCGCCTTATTCGTCTAATACTGACTTACGTACTGAAATAAAGCTATCAGTGCCTCTTAGTGATAATAAGCAAAATAATTTAATGAC
This sequence comes from Brenthis daphne, assembly GCA_947093115.1. Lineage (NCBI taxonomy): Eukaryota > Metazoa > Arthropoda > Insecta > Lepidoptera > Nymphalidae > Brenthis > Brenthis daphne. Next base: position 2,528,560 of record OX352473.1, read on the forward strand.
TATACAATATCCCGTTGCCCATTCAATACCTCACTTAGAACCAAACCTGATAGAAAATATAAAATTATTTCCTGACACAATACCTGTTTTCTATGATAATAAAACGCCAGTACCTTTAGCAACAGCGTCTCCAATGCCTAGTCAAAATAGAGTGCATCTAGATAACTATCAATATACACCAATACTTTTATCATCTAGAATCGAAACAAAAAACCCTGCATCATTTAAAAACGACTATATATCAACAGTTTCAGCACCTTTAAACACTATTTCATTACCTTCTCCATTAGTATCTATTTATACACCTGCTTCTTCTAATTTTACTTCAGAAGCCCCTATTTCTCAAAGACAAAGTCACGTTATAAAAACATCAACAACTGGCACAACAACTTACATAGATACTTTGCACAGTACTCTACCAACATATAAAGTATTTGATACTAACAATTTACCTTCAAACTTTGTATCACCAAGTCCTGTTCCATTAAAAATGGCTACTGATACATTTGCAAATCCTTTACAAAATACATCACTACCTTCTAAAACCTATACGTATAATGAGCTAAAAGATACTTTTGACAAATATAATAAAATTTCATATTTGATTAGGCAACCACATGTAAACAATCAATATAATAATCTTGATAATATACTTAATACAGTAGATGAATTTAATGAAATTCCTATGATATCTCAAAAAGACTATACTTTAACATCTCCTGTTTCTCCCAGTACTGCTTCTTTAGCTCCTATTCCGTCAGATTCTATGTTATTCACTTATATTCCTCCAAGCTCACCAAATACTATTTCTCTAACAAGGAACAAGCCAATAGAAAGTATGAACATACCATGCTCTGATATTTACGTAAACCCTGCTGGAAGTACTTTATCAACATTTTATCAAAGCAATTTACCATCCTTCAAGATTTTCAATAAGCCAAAGGATTTTGGTAAAAGTCATGAAATTTCATCTTTAACAAATGTGCCACGAGTAAACGAGCGACAAAATAAATATGATAATATAATTAACGTAGTAGGAAAACTAAACGAATTTCCTTCATCGTTTCAAAAAAATCTTTCGTCAACAACTCCTGTTTCTTTCAACACTATTTCATCAGTCGCTGTTCCTACAGATTTTTCTTCATCATCTTTAGTTTCTCCAAACATTATTTTACAAAGTCCTGTCTTACAAAAGACATACCAACAAAATGAAGTTTTTAAAATACCAATAGCTAATGCTAATGGTGAACTATCACAAAGTACTCCACTAGTACAAAACGTGTATGATATATTTAACAAGCCAAAGAATACTATTATGAAATATAGTAAATCTCCATGTCTAACTAGTGGACAAACAAATCACTTAGAGAAAAATAACGACAATATAATTAATGTAGTAGAATCACAAAGTGGTGACACCCCTATACCTATTAAAACCGATTTAATATCATCAAGTCCTGCTTTAAACATTGCTCCATTAATTCCAACTCCATCAGTTACGATTTTAGCACATCCCAATTCAAACTTCCTTTCCTTTTCTTCTTCCTCAAACACTGTTTTATTAGCTCCTGATCCTACAGATTCTATTTCATCAACAGTCACTTCTTTAAATACTATTTTACCAACTTCTGCTACTTATAAACTGAAAAAACCAATTGCTTTTTCTAAAACACCAATAACTGCTACTTATTTAAAAGACGTGCAAAGTTTTCCAACAACATCAAAACATCTTGACACACCTATTCATAATGTAGTTACGTATAAATCAATAGAAAATGTTCCAAAATTCGTACCCTATGCAGTAACACCTGAAATAACACCAAACCTAAACCTATTGAGACCGACACATCTTCCCAAAAACTATATTCCAAAATCATATATAAAAAATAAACCACAAACTATAAATATGAAACCAGAATTTTCAATTCAGTCACCACCCATATCTGAATTATCAACTTCCGAGCTAAAATCATTCACTCCAATTTCATCGATTCAAGTAACACCTATTAAACAATTTAATGAAGAAATTCAACCAAAGTATTCATATATAAAACCACCTAAAATAAAAGAATATGTATCCATATCAGAAATTCCTAAGTATAATTTACCTCATCAATTACTAGAATCAATTCGTAATACACAATTTATATCCTATACAACTAAGCCTCCCACTGCTTTCGCAAGCTCACAAATACAGAAGTGGCCACAAGATATGATATATTTAACCTCTCCTGAAACAAAGCAATCGTCTAATTCAAAAGAATGGAATTATTCACCGATTAATAAAATTGTAAAATTAAATAATATTCAAGCGCCGACTTACCAATTTCCTATCCAAATGCCAAGTTCTAGTAAAAATAGCTTATTTTATAAACCTATACATCTTAATTTTGAGTCGAAACCATCAGTACAAAAATTTAATTTGAAGCCCACATCATCTTATCAGGGCCCTCTGAGGAATATAATAGAACACATAACGGAACCACAGTCTCTATCACCATCAACATTATCGGTAATGTCAGAGATGTTTCCACAAAGTAATATAATTGTCTCCAAAATTCAACCACAATCTGTCTCACTTTCAAATTATCAGTTTTATTCTCCAGCAAAAAAATTCGAAGACTCTTATCTAAAACGTCATATGAAATATACATTACCATGTCAAATCCCAGTCACTAATGACCGAAGTACAATAATTTCAACGGAAAAACCTCAATTGATGCCTTCATCATCAAAACTACAACCAAAACCTGCAATGGAGCCAAAACCAAGTATAAAGTGGCAACTAGATTTAATTAAAAATAAACAATCAGTTCCAAATCAATATCATACATTTATTTATCCCAAAACACCTAACAGAATGTCAAGCGTTCCACCAAAAAGTGCATTTCAATCAACAGCTTCTATAAGTCCTGTACAGCCTAGTTTAAACGAACAAAACAGTTATACTTATTTGCAATCACCATTAAGTACGGTGTCTATGAGTGTTAATCCGGTAAAAGAAACTTATACTTATAATGTACCAAGCACTGCAAAAATCCTTTCATCTCCTTACCAGATACCTTATACATCGACTTATTCAAAAGCTTCTTCTTTACCACAATCTGCCGATATAATTCAAGATATTCAACTATCTTCGCTACCTCAGAACGGGGAAATTCATAGAAAGGGAAATGTTAATTCTATTCCTTTACAACCGAGCTTTATGACGCCTAATTCTTATCAATTGCCAACTATAACGTCACTAAAAACTTCTAAATCAGATACTTCTAGTGTTGCTCTTAAGACTTTAATGGAAGAAGTCGTACAAGACGACATAATCAAAGAGCAACTAACATCACATACAGTTACTAAGAGTAATAAATGGTATTTACCTTATACTTTGCCAAAAATAGAGCTCATGGAATCTAGTCCCTCTAATCCAAATTCGTCATATCAGGTTACGTGGCCACAAGCTTATCAAAAGGTTAAGCCACAGGTTGCTGGTACTTCTCTAAATTATCAACCACCGTTAACATTATATGAATGGACTACCTTAAATAAAAATAGTATAGGTACAAAACCTTTAACACCCAATAAAAAATCTGTTTCATATTTAAACTATTTAACACCTACGAATACTTCGACATCACAGTCCACTCTCAGACCTTATAATTTAAGGTACGCTACCTACCCATTAGCAGATCAATCTCTTAAAATGTCAAATGGCATGTATTTAACAAATAAGAAACTGCCGTTACCAATATGGTCCCCTATTGCTTTTAAACCAGATATATCTAATATTTCATCTCCAACCAAGTCTCCATTTTATTACCAGACAAGCACTGTAGAAGCCCCTATCTCTATTCCCACTACTCCTTTATCATGTCAATCTGTCGGGACACAAGCCAATTCTTATTATTTCCCATATGTAGATAGTAAAATTCAAAGTGATCAAATATTGAAAATGACACCAAAAACAAAATCTTTTTATTCATATTTAACTTATTTATCGCCTACAAATTTACGTGATTCTAAAAAACCATGCCCTACGAGCTATACTTTCCCAAACGCACACAAAACACAAACTGTTCAAACACAGAATGAAATACTAGAAACAAATAAAGAAATAAAAGATAGTACTCCATACGTTTTCTTAGTTTTAAAACCTAAAAAAGTATATCAAGTCCCCTATAACTTACCAATTTCTAATAAAATTGACTATTTTGATGATAAAAAAAGTAGGACAGAAATAGTAGATAACATAGGAATTGATAATTACTACTATTTCACTAATTATCTGCAAAATGAGCAAAATGTATATAAAGGAAGTCCTGATTTAAAAAATCAAATGATTCAAAGCTATGCACCGATTAATCCAAATATATCTGCAATGCCTTATATTACATACACACAAAAACAGACTCCTGCAGACCAATTTATAGCGGATAAAAGTGAAAATCTCGCTAAAGTTGCGGATAACTATTACGCCCAAACCCCATTAATTTCAGAAGTTCCTTGTAGTACATATACACTTCCTAAAGTTGGAGAAGATATAAGTAATGGTAAATATAATTATAATTATATAAATTATCCTCAAAATGAGCAACCAAATATACATCAAGAAACTCCTAACTATAAACTATTCTATTCTAAACTACATGCAAAAGCTTATCCTATGGGTGATAATTATGCAAAGATTCAGCCAACTATATCAACAACCCCATATATAACATACACAGATCCAACTAAACCCATAAATGATAAAACTAATTATAAGGGCCAAATTATAATAGGGAAAGATAGAAATCTCGAACCAGCAGACGCAAAAATTTTGAACAGCCCTCTTAAACAGAATTACAACATTCGTCCTGTAAACCAAATTACATCTCCATTACCAAACATAGGTGTTATTAAGTACGAACCTTACGAAATAAACAATGAGATGAAAATTCAAACGGATAATCCAGATATAGGAATAAGAGCATGGAAATCGAAACTGAAAATTGTAAAATTTAGAATTGTTGCTGACGTTTACGAAACAGAAGCCTACAATTTCGAGCCAATCATTAAAAGAAAATTTATTAAGAAATATGATCTACAAACTGTACGAGATACAGTAAAAAGGTACGTTCAAAAATTTTATGGAGAACCAATTGTATTGAAAGGGGTTTATAGTTTTTATAAACCATATGCCATTTATAATATAAATGAGAAATATATAAATAAAGGTTTATATTTTATTTGGCCAACATTGTGTCAATGTGAATGTGACAAATCCGGATGTCGGTGCCAGATTTGAAACAGATACCGAATTGTGGCTTCAATTTTTATACGAATAGACAACTAATATTAATAAAATATTTAAGATGTCATAAAGACAAAACTTCCTTACTGATTTCGATTAGGCGACCCAGCTTATCGAGCTATTTTGAATGAAGAGCTCTTTTATCAGCAAAGAACATCTGGGCATATTTCTCTTCAATATTTCTCTACGTGGCACGATCTGATGATCTTTCGATGACATAGGCATTCTATTGTTACGTTCATGTCATCAGAACTCTGGCTGATCTGGCTGGAGGTCTACCTACACTACTTTTAGGGGAAGATATAATAATACACAGAAATATGTACTCAGACAGAAAAGTACAATCTTATAGCTATTGATCGAATCTCATTACATTATCTTCTAAGCACCAAACTAATAAATACTCACCGGGACTCGAATCTAGGACCTCAAAATCTAAAACTACCTACGTTTACCTACCCACTAGATCAAGTATGCATGTAATTATATATCATGCAACATAGTCGTATTTCTACTATATATTCTGTATCGATAATACTAATAACTATTACAATAAGATTTTCCAAATTTATTGTACAGATTCGAATCAGAAATTTATTATACATATTTTATTATTGTATAGGTGAAACGAACGAACTAGACATGGAAGAAAAGTAGCTTAAATATTAAGGTTTTAAAAATTAAAATAATAGTAACCGTTTTAAAATATTTTTTAAAAAGCTTATCCGGTGATCGAACCTTTAAAAATGCAAAAAATACGCCGTGATTTAAAATTGACATGTTCAATATTTAAGATATTTTCTTTCCAAGAACCATTTATTTTACGCTGTAATGATAATCATAATATTGTAGATGTAATTGTTAATTAAAAATTACAAAATATGATGGCCTTTATATTTAACTTATGATCTTAAAATCTACTTCTAATATAATTTTAGTTGCTATTCGTACTTTAATAGGACGAATCTATATATATATATATATATATAAAATGCATGAGTGGTTGACTGATGTATCAACGCACAGGCCAAACCCTCAGGGCTAGAAATTTAAAATTTCGCACACGTATTACTCTTATGACGAAGGCATCCACTTAGGAAGGATTTTTCAAAATTCAACTCCTAAGGGGGTGAAATAGGGGATAAAACTTTGTATGAAACTTTTTATTCCTTGATAATATTTGCGTGAATTTTCGTATGAATTGAGTACGGCAAAATTAGCCGATTTTTTGTTTAACCTAATTTTGATCTTGAGAGTGAAGCTATTGTAATCTTATCCTAGAACATGGAATAAAACTTTTAGTTTATGTGTAAATGAAAGTATATTTTACTTTAGTTAAATTTGATGAATTTAGTAAAAAAAAGGTTATAAATTCTATGTCTGTATATCGCTTCATTACAATTCTCACTTCATCTCGATCAACTCACAAAACTTCTATCCTCCATCCCATGGGATATCCTTTTCACATGATACTTAATTCGACCGGTTAAAATAGATTTGGCTATATCGATATCGATCGATAGACTCCTGTACTTTAACCCCATGGGATACCTTTTTGAGAAATAATAACAGCCTATATGTCTTTCAAATCTTTTCACCAAACCCTCTATCTAGTGTTCAAAGTCATTCAGTCATTCAGACAAAAAAATGTATTATATAATCAACTAATGACTTAATTAAACGGATTTTGTTCACAATTTCATGGTTTTTATTTTTTTTTGTGCGGAACCCTGATTCTTTTTCTAAAATAAAAGTAGCCTAAATTACGCCTTATAATATACTAGCAACTATTCCTCGCTTCGCTCGGATTCGTCTCTAGGTACGTTTTATATTAAAATGGACATAGTATGTTATCCTTAACAGATAGACATATTATGTCATCGCGGACTTTTCTGTAGACCTATATAAGATACACAATTCCAGCATGCATAATTTTGTTATATCTCAAAGGGTTTAGGTAGCGTTTTCGTTGAAAGCTTCCAGACAGCTTATTTTTTTCCGGCACCTCCAATCAATATCGTTATATTTTAGCCAATGTATACAAAAACTAAACTAATTATATACTTAAACCTTGAATCACTCTATCTATTTTAAAAAACATATCAAAATTCGTTGCGTAGTTTTAAAGATCTGAACATACATAGGGACAGACAGACAGCGGGAAGCGACTTTCTTTTATACTATGTAGTGAAGCAGTCTGTCAGTCTAAATCCCGTGAAAATCGGTCCAGCCATTTCGGAGAGTAGCCGGAACAAACAGGCAGATAGACTGGCAAAAACTTTTAAACCCCGTGTTTTTCTTATAGGTAGCGTATATAATTTCATATGCATTTAGAAAAAAGCTGTTATTTTGACTTTACACACAGACACTTCTATTTTATCTTTATAGATTATGAGTTTGATGCATTACGATCACAGACAGACATTTTTACTATAGACTATTATACATGTATAGATTATATGTGTCCGACTGCATAATACTATATTCCTTCGTGAACTTGTTTTCATCTTTTTAATTAGCTTTTATTCAGTCGGATTTTTTATTTTTATAATATATTTATTTATTTACAGCTTTTTCAGTATTTTTAAGTAGGAAAATTAGCGAGAATGGTTGTTAACCAACTTTAAATCATTATATATCCTAAACTGTTATTTAAAATGAAAAACGATGAAAAAAACGTAAAATTGATTTTTAAACACCTATTCAACGATACCCCATTTATAATAAAACATTGTAGCATTAATACTAATATTATTGAGATGTCACTGAACTAGATAATTGATATACGAGTAAATATTTCACAAATCAAGTCAAAATAAACTATATTTATATAGACTTACAAGCACTTTTGAATTGTAAACTTTTGTATTTTTTAAATTTTAATTAAATCTCAGTGCGCAAGTTTGCTGTAGCCATATACATATGAGATTCTTTAGGTCTATGGTTGTTCAGCTACAGCTTCTAAACTACTACGATTACATGTCATCGTGTGAGTTCACGTAACGCCAGTTGACAAAACCGGTTTTTTCCGGCTCAAGCTGTTGACAAGATCAGGGGTTACGCTCAAAAGAAAACGCACACACTGCCTTATGGAGTAGTGTACCTATATTTTTTAGATTTACGCGAATATTTGACATTTTAAATGAAACTATATTTTCGGAGAGTTTCTCTGTCATGATTGCTGTAGAGCATTCGAAACGGGCACCAAAAATCATAAAAGTCCGCGGAAAAATCCGAAAAGGTAATTTTATTTAAAAATCAGTGTATGTACCTATCTTTGCATGGTTTTATAAACCCTTGTGTCTTAGGTCCTTATCAAAAGGTCCCAGGTTCAGATCCCAGATTACTATGAGCTATAACACATAGAAGCAATAAGAGCAGAAAAGAGAATATATTGAGTTGTAAGTTAAAACATTTTGGTATGAGAACCATGTGAGATATAAATATTAGGCAATGTTTAGTTTGTAGCTTTGTAAAAAATATAAAATATAACTTATAAGTGTACAATAATTTTATAATAATAATAAAAATATTTTTTTTTATTATGGTATTATTTCATACTGACATATTTTTTGTGGTTAAAATTCGAGGAAAACCTTTATAACGAATAGAATTTACCTACCTATAGAAAAAAACTGTTTCAATTTTTTTTTATTGATAAAACTAACTATATCAGAAGGTATTAAAAAAAAAAAGAAAATCTTTTGACAAACAGAGGAGAGGTACTGAAGTGTTTTGTCTTTGCCTATTTATATATAGATACTTTTTTTAGCTTTTCTTTAAAGTGACTAATCAAAAAACAAACATACAGTGGATTTTAACCTACTTATAATTGAACCATCTGTTTTAAGTTTAGCAAGTTTATATTACTATTGGATAATCTATACATATAATAAAATTGTAACTATGCCGAATCTGTACATTAAATATTTTTTGGAAAATCTTATTAAAATAAACATTATTATCGATACAGATGCCGAATCTATAGTTTTTAGAATTTTTGTCTGTCTGTCTGTTACCGCATCACGGAAAAACCACTCGAGAGATTTTGATGAAATCTGGTATGGTGATAGCTGGTTATCCGGGTCAAAATATAGGATACTTTTTAGCGCGGGAAAATGTCTCATTTCTGAGGAGAATACAAAAACTGCACTGTAAGAGTATACTAATAAGTAAAAATTAAGAATTTGGTTTTTGGTCATCTGAACGCGGGCGTAGCGGCGAGCAATGCTAGTACAATATATAATTTAGAATCACCTCATGATCTGATGCTGGTCGCAGGAGGTGGATAGTCGAACTCTTCAATGGCAACTAGTTACAGCATAGTGTTTGGACTCGTTTGATTTGTTTTAATTGTTCCAATACATTTGGCTAAAAGACAATTACACATATATTTTTTATACTTTTCTATATTAAAACTTAATTTACAAAATGTTATGGCAAAAAAATGATCTGGTAAAGATTTTATTAATTACTGGCGACTCAGCATCGCTTCACTCGGGTTCGTCCCTAGGTACGTTTTAACGGTTAATATGGAATATATAGACTGTATATTACTATATAGAATTGCACGGGGGTGATGTGTTCGAGTGGGAATCGAATAATCTCCCGCGGTAAAAAGTCTATGCCACTTTCCAGCCCTCCAACTATCTCCACAAAAAATGACACCACTCCGTCACTCTATTTCGACGTGAAAGGAGGACTAACAAACAAACAAGCAAACAAACAAACAAACAAACAAACAAACAAACAAACAAACAAACAAACAAACAAACAAACAAACAAACAAACAAACAAACAAACAAACAAACAAACAAACAAACAAACAAACAAACAAACAAACAAACAAACAAACAAACAAACAAACAAACAAACAAACACGCTTTCATGTTTTCTTTCGCAATTATAATATTATAAGTATGGATATTGATTTGATAGTCTTTTAAAAATTGAATTCGAGTCTTAGCGTAGCCCGTAGAGGATACGCACATATATGAAATATTTTAACGTGCAATCTCCTCTCGCCACACCCGCTATAATGCCGGATGCTGGATTCAACTGTCAAGGAGATGAGCTTCCTCTAAGGTTTTAAATAAAATTATTGTTTTGGATGTTATCGCGATTTTATTTTCATTATTTTGGTCTTGACGTTTCAAATGCTTTACAGCAATCATTGTCACGGAAGAGACTCAGGTTTTAGTCTCAAAAGTTATAGATATAACAAACAAACCGCAAAATTAAACAGTGAGTAAGAAAATATTAATTAACTAATTAAACAAGCATAATGTATTTTTTTTATTTTTTTTAAACCCCGACGAAAAAAGTGGGGAGTTATAAGTTTAACATGTGTATCTGTGTATCTGTCTATAACCTCTAACGCCCAAATTTACTTTTTTAACTAATCACCTTTTTCTAAGGATATGAACAACTTCCATAGATCTAATCCATTCGAAACTTGATGTCCAGTTATTTCAATGACATAACAATAATAGGATAACCTTGGCCTGATGCTGCAGACTACAGCATCATCTGGAATCTGCAAGATACACAACTCGTTAAGCAGTGGTAGTCCAGTGGTAACGCGCTCGCTTGGGAAACCGAGTGATGTGGACTATGGCCTCCTTCTATTGAACGGAGGCCCGTGCCCAGCATATATATCGTGTTCGAATTCATTGAAATGGCTTAAACAGGTTATTGTGTTAGGTTATTATTTATTTATTCTTATTTATTTTCTTATCGTTTCTCTGCACTTTCTCTTTCTGTCCCGCTACTTAACACTATTTCCCACATACATGGGTTGACTGGAAGAGATCTCTTATAGAGATAAATCCACCTTTGTCCACATCATTTTCTATGTATTTTTTTTATTACTTGTTTAGTGCAATAAAGAATATATATATATATATATATATATATATATATATATATATATATATATGTGTGTATATAAGTTAAATGGATCGTGAAAAACTACTTTGATAATAAAAAAAAATTGCAAAGTCATATTCCACAAAATTTTACTTACAATTAGTATTTCCAAAAGAATATTTCATTGAGAAACTTCATTGTTTCCACCAAAAAATGAACGCCGTCCCGAGAAATAATGCGGGACTATTGATTTTATTTTATAAAGTTACCTATTAAAAGTTTTTATTTAAAAATGGCCTGGAGGCGTCACGTTATAACCAAGGCTTACCTTTGGTTTATCCTTTAATGCCAACGATCTTTTTTCAGAGTTCCGTACCTCAAATGGAAAAACGAACCCTTAAAGTATCACGTCGTTGTCCATCTGTCTGTATATCTGTCTGTCAAGGCCCTATTTCTGAGGAACGCGTATCAAGTTGAAATTAATATCAAATATTCAGGTCGGTAATCCCTTGAAGCTGTGAAAAGTCAAACTTCTAATAATACTTTCTTAGATTTACGCGAATATTTGACATTTTAAATAAAACTATCTTTTCGGTTTTTTTTTCGCGGATTTATTTTGATTTTTGGTACCCGACGTTTCGAATGCTTTACAGCAATCATGGTCACGGGAGAGACTGACATGTTAGATGTCTTGAAGGTATAGTTGTTACAGACAGCCTACCCACAATTAACAAAATGAAAATTGCACCAATTACCTTCATCATCCTTAATTAATTTTAACTTTTTAAATATAATAATGGCGACATTAAATATAGATTACTAATTAATGTTTTTAACATTGTGTTAATTATAATAATAACAGCAAAAATTAAGTAAATAATATTCCATATTCAAATATAAAGCTAATTAAAATTATAAAAATGTTTAAAGTCAAACTTCTAAGTCAACGCAATTAAACGATACGGCCGTTTACGCCGCATATTTTGACGGTCGCAAGGGAATCAAAACTATTGGAATATAGCCATAAACCAGAACATATTGTCTATTACACGTTATATTTATATAATCTATGATACACTTAAGCGTCTACTCTGCTTTGTCTTTGCCTCTCTCTCTCGTTCTCGTTGTAAACCGGTGTCATGTACATTCTCGAATCTCGATATTGTAAAAATTGTAATACTGTGATTAAAACACCTAATACAATAATATTGCTTTATTTCATCAGGTTATGGGCCCAGGTCGCCTAATAAGTGATAATATAGTAAAAGCAATTCCGATTGTTAAAATAAAAGTAGATTACATTTCTTTGTTAAATTCACGCGGTACGAAGTTCGTAATTTTTCTGATTTTTAGGTTAGCATAGCTGGTATTACGTGTAAAGATTTGCACTGACGTAAAATGGCTATGTCTAATAATATTCATATTGACAAACTATTAGGAAGAGAGAATTACAGCACGTGGAAATTCGCAGTACAGACATATTTACAACATGAAGACTTATGGAGCTGCGTTGAACCTTCCGAAAACATTCCGGTAAATCCGAAGCTCGACCTCAAAGCTAAGTCGAAAATCATATTACTTGTGGACCCAGTAAACTACATACATGTCCAAGATGCGAAGACTTCCACTGAGGTATGGCAAAATTTACAAAATGCATTTGAAGATTCAGGTTTAACTAGGAGAGTCGGTCTATTAAGAGACTTAGTCAATACAACTTTAGATGGTTGTTCAAATATTGAGGAATATGTTAATAAGTTGATAACCACAGCACATAAATTAAGAAATATAGATTTCTCTATAGATGATGAATGGTTAGGGACTTTAATGTTGGCTGGTTTGCCGGAGATATACAAACCAATGATTATGGGACTGGAAAGCTCTGGTGTAAAGATAAATACAGACTCAATCAAAACTAAATTACTACAAGAAGTTAAGGAGTCTAATGTCTCTGTACTATACACAAAGCACAAATATATTCCCAGAAATAATAAGAGTAAAAAGCCAACCATTGGTCCTCGTTGTTATAACTGTAATGAGTATGGACACTTAAGTAAATTTTGTAATAACAATAAAAAGAAAGTTAACAATAAAGGTTTTGCAGCAGTGTTCTCAGCAGCTCATGGACAAGTAGACAAAGTGGAATGGTATGTGGATTCTGGAGCCTCCTTACATATGACTAACATTTCAGATTGGATGTATGATATCCGGGCAGCTCCGATAGATCATATTAAAGTTGCTAATAATACATCAGTTGCAGTGAAGCAAATGGGCAATGTGAATATTGATTTGGTTGGTAAGGATGGCACAATAAATCACATACAGGTGAGAGATATACTTTATGTTCCACAACTTAGTACTAATTTATTATCAGTCAGTCAGCTAGCAAAGAATGGATGTCAAGTAATTTTTAAAGATAAGAGCTGTGAAATATATAATGAGCAAAAGCAATTAATGACAACTGCATATCTTTCTAATAATATGTACAAGTTGAATACATTTAAAGGAAATTTAGCATTTCTGTCAGCTGTGGAGGGTCAGAATATTGATCTGTGGCATCGGAGGATGGGGCATCTCAACTACAATGACTTAAGTAGGCTTCCTTTGTGCACTGAAGGTATGAAATTGTTAAATACTAAGGATAGTAATAATTATAACTGTATTACTTGTTTAAAAGGTAAGCAAACTAGATTACCTTTTCTTAATGTTGGCTCAAGGGCAACTGCTCCTTTAGAAATAATACATTCCGATCTATGTGGACCTATGGAAGTGCCTTCAATGAGTGGAGCCAGATACTTTATAACATTCATCGATGATTACTCTAGAAAAGTTAATGTATATTTTTTGAAAAATAAAACTAATGTTAAAATTGTATTTGAGATGTACAAAAAGGAAATGGAAAAACAATTTGATAAAAAAATAAAGGTTCTTCGAACAGATAATGGCTTGGAATATATGAATAATGATTTAACTAAATATTTGACAGGTACTGGTATCATACATCAGACGACATCTCCGTACACACCAGAACAAAATGGGCTTGCAGAGCGCATGAATCGCACTCTTGCTGAGCGTGCCAGATGTATGTTGTTTGATGCTGGATTATCAAAAGTATATTGGGCAGAGGCAGTAGAGACAGCTGCTCATATAATCAATCGCTCTCCGACTAGAGTCCTTAACTATGTGACACCATTGGAAAAACTGACAGGTATGAAACCAAAAGTTTCTCATATTAGAGTGTTTGGTTGTAAAGCTATGGTGCACGTGCCGAAGGAAAAGAGACTAAAGTGGGATCCGAGATCTAAAGAAATGATATTTCTAGGATATTGTGAAAGTACCAAAGGGTACAGACTGATGGATCCATGCACCAAGAAAATTATTAAAAGTAGAAATGTGCTTTTTCAAGAGGATTGCTGTATAAAGATTAATGATAATATATCTATGTCAAATATTAATAATTCTACTATTCCACAGATAACTTTGCCATTAGAGGAAACCATTAAAAGAGATGAGGACCCCAGCTCCGTTGACAATGTCCAGAATGACTGTAGCATCCAAGATGATAATTATGATTCTGCAGCTAGTATCACAGATCATGATATTACATATGAACCAAGCAGCGATTGTACATTTGATTCACCTACAAATTTTATAAATCTCAGACCTCGACGAGGGCAACAAAGATGTACAGAAAATGAAGATGATGAGGTTAATTATGCGTGTATGGTTTTAAGTCAGGATCCATTAACTTTAGAAGAAGCTTTCTTAAGCTCCGAATCTGATCAATGGCAGAAGGCCATGGAAGATGAGTTTCAGTCATTAAAAAAAAATAACACTTGGATATTGTGTGACTTACCTCCTGGGAAGAAAGCCATATCTTGTAAATGGGTTTTTAAGACGAAAAAGAATGCAACTAGTGAAATAGCTAAATATAAAGCGAGGCTAGTAATTAAAGGCTGTGCTCAAAAGAAAGGCTTGGATTACAATGAAGTTTTTTCTCCAGTCATTAGATATTCATCCCTTCGATACTTACTATCTATAGCTGTGAAGTATAATTTAGATATTGATCAAATGGATGCAGTCTCAGCATTTCTTCAAGGTGATATAGATGAGGAAATATATATGAAACAACCCCCTAACTTTGAAGAAAATAACACACAAGTATGTTTGTTACAAAAATCCTTATATGGATTAAAGCAAGCCAGCAGACAATGGAACAAAAAACTAAATGGTACACTAAGAGAAATTGGCTTAAAACAATCACTCCTTGATCCTTGCATCTATTACAGAATAAATGGAGAAGATATATCATTTTTAGCAGTATATGTAGATGATCTGATATTGTTCACAAATGTAATAGAAACTAAAAGTTATATTAAAAATAAGTTATTCACTAAATATGAAATGAAAGATTTAGGTCAACTAAAATATTGTTTAGGACTACATGTATCCAGAGATAGAAACAAAGGAATTTTATGTATTGATCAACAAAAATATATACAAGAAGTATTGCAAAAATATGGAATGCAAAACTGTAAAAATGTAAACACGCCAATTGATCCGAAGACTAAGCTTATTTTTGATGAGAAGTCAGACATAATTTCCGATAAACCATATCAAGAAATTATTGGATGTCTATTATATTTGTCACAAGGGACGCGCCCTGATATATCTTATGCTGTGAATACTCTTAGTAAATTTAATACAAGGCCCCAAATTCAGCACTGGGTTGCACTCAAACGAGTTTTAAGATATTTAAAGTTCACTGAAAATTATGTACTAACATATAAGAAGAATGATAATGAAACACTATTTGCTTATTGTGATGCTGACTGGGCAAGCAGTGATAATGACAGAAGATCATGCACTGGCTATGTATTTATTCATCAAGGTGCTGCAATATCGTGGAACTCACGACGGCAACAAACAGTTGCATTATCAACCACTGAAGCGGAATACATGTCTTTATCAAGTTGCACTCAAGAGGCAATATGGCTTAAACAAATACAAGAAGAATTTTGGCCACATTTAAACAGTATACCTATAATAATTTTTTGTGATAATCAAAGTGCAATTAAACTTGCAGGTTCTGAAAACTATCATTCCAGGTCGAAGCATATTGATGTAAGACACCACTTTGTTCGTGACAAGTTACACTTGAAGAAAATTGCTATTGAATATATCCAGACAGGCGAGATGGTGGCCGATGCGTTGACTAAAGGTACTCCGCAGATGAAGCTCAACTACTGCTCTTCGAAGATGGGTTTATGTCTAAGGGAGGATATTGGAATATAGCCATAAACCAGAACATATTGTCTATTACACGTTATATTTATATAATCTATGATACACTTAAGCGTCTACTCTGCTTTGTCTTTGCCTCTCTCTCTCGTTCTCGTTGTAAACCGGTGTCATGTACATTCTCGAATCTCGATATTGTAAAAATTGTAATACTGTGATTAAAACACCTAATACAATAATATTGCTTTATTTCATCAAAAACCTTTTGGGTACTTCCCCTTGACCTAGAATCATGAGGAAATAAACAATGTCTTATAGCACAAGTAAAGGAAAAGAAATACTAAATTAGTAACTACATCACAAAAAAATCATTCGATAAAGTATGTATTGTAAAAATTTAGTGTTTACCTAACAAAATATGTTAGTAAAAACAACACAATATTCGGTACGGAACCTTTGTTGCGCGAATCAGGATCGCACTTGCCCGATTTCTTTAAAAATAGCATCAAACTTTGGACCATTTTAGTGCCCCATTTTAACAAAGAAAAAAGTACTAAATCGATATTATCGAGTCATAGGTATAGTATGATTGTTAGTTGAAAATGAATGCTGCAGTGTCGTATTTCTTTAAAAACTATTAATATTTTATTTAGCTTTTGACATTTTAAATAAAAAGTAATAGTCATTTAATATTTACATTGGAGCAACTGCCTTTGTAGTTATGTACGGCTGCAGATACCGAGGTCAGAGGGTTTGAGTCCTGGGTAGGACCAAGTTATTGAATCGGCGGCCGATCTCATTGAGACTAGCCAACTGTACAGTAGATATTACTGTACGCGTACACGCAGACACAAGTGCACTCTCTATTCCTGTCACTCTCATACTCCGGTGGGATTACACGAGACACGACTGGTGAGAGTGACTTTAGAGCATGACATACTTTTTCTCGCGAAAATCAAACTTGAAGTTAATCCGATAGGAATATATATCGACACAATCGCCGTGAGATTTAAGGCACAAAACCGACTTTACATGCTCTGCCTCGGCACGGGGGTAAAACACCACTAACTTCCCAATTCCAGACCGATATTGGGACTTTCTTAACAAATAAACTCAATAACTAAACTTGGCTCGACTCAGGACTCGAACCCAAGATCTCCAGAACATGCTAACCACTACACCACCGAGTTATTTATAGAGAGATAGATAAATACTCTTTATTGTGCACAATAATACACAAAGATGCACAGCAGACGGTCTTATCGCTAAAAGCGATCTCTTCCAGGTAACCTTGAGGTGTTTAACCTATAGATTAGCTATTTTTATTCTCTAACTAGCGGCTCACCCTCGCTTCGATTGAGTTCGCCTCAAAAACAAAAACAAATCTATCCCACGGAAACCGTACATTTTTCGGGATAAAAAGTAACCTATGTGCTATTCCAGACTATAATCTAACTCTGTGTCAAATTTCACCCAGATTGTTTTAGCCATATTGCCGTGATTGAGTAACAAACATCCATCCATCCAAACTTGCGCATTTATAATATTAATAAGATATACATACACAAACATACATACAATATGTACTAGAAGTAGTAAGCAATAATAAGCAATGGTCGGACCAGAAATAGTGAATATTTAAACAAGTAATACCAGACATTATGCAGCTCGCGTGCATTCGACGTTCGTATGAAAAATCAAATGTAAGTATTGATTGTAAACAAAAAGCCCTTTGCTACTGAGAATTTGATAATGAATTTGTTAATCAATACGATAATACGTCGCCTTAGTGCTTATTTTTCCATACGACCAATACTTGTTGTGATAAGTTTTTGTCTCTATTTCAAAAAAAAACTTTTAATAAAAAAAAATGACTTCAAAAAAACAATAAAAAGTAAAAAATAACTGATTGGTAGTTTTCATTTATGTACTTAGATCTAACTCCAACTCATAGTCTATCTATTTATTAAATTTAGATCATAACTTAACTTGGCGTCACGTCTGGCTCAGTTTGTGTGTTACTTGCTGTGCCAGCGATCGCGGGTTCGAGTCCCGCTGGGGACATTCGTTTGTGTAATGAGCACGAATGTGTATGTGTCATGGGTGTTTTTAGTTTTAATATTCATGTATTTAAAGTTATTATATATGTGTAGTGAATCAACTATCTGGTATCCAAACAAAACACAAGTCTCGTACCCTTACCATGGAACTAGATGGTGCTGTGTGTTAATGTTCCAACATATTTATTTATAACTGCTAAGTAACATAATATGTACATACAGACGTTTTTAAATAGCTTTTCATATATTCGCTATTAGTTTTCAACACGCATTCAGACCTTTCAAAGCGTAATTACCGTTTCGAGCGTACAATTTAAAATAATATTCGCTAAAATTGCTACTTGAGAGCTTGTTATACCACATTTGATACTATTTTCTACTTATTTATGAAATCTTTTGAAAACACTTGTTATAGTTTTCCCGAATAGCATTCTTTTTATGGCATGCAAATATTTTTAGGTGAGCTTAACATGGCTATGTTTGACTGAATTGATATAAGCTATCCGTGTCTATCTAAATGTAATGTCGTTATAAATGAGACTACTGTTTGGCTCCAAGGTCCGTTTGTATTCAGCCCTTTTTAATGTCCCATTGCTGGGGGTGGGCCTCCCATACGAGTGGGATCAGGCGATAGTCCACCATGCTGGCCAAGTGAGGATGGACTTCACATGTCTTTTGAAAACTTACTGGGTTCTCCCAGACATGCAGGTTTCCTCACGACGCGATGTTTTCTTTCACCGTAAGACAGGTAATCATGTTGGAAATGATTCGCACATGAAAATAGCTGAGGTGCGTGACCCGGGATTTGAATCCGCTTCACTCGGTTTTCCAAGTAAGCGCGTTACCACTGGGCTACCACTTCCAGGTCAGTTTATTACTGACTTAATATGTATTACGTTAGAGGATACCGTGAGCCACACTACAAAAACGTATGACGATAAAACTCACACATAACATCATATTATAGGCTAAGGCAGTGGTAAGGCGCTATTTTATGTATATATTGTAGTAATTGTAACAATTTAAACTACACAAATATGTTGTCAACCAATCAAATAATTTCACATTAAGCCATCGCAACGAATGTGTCCACAAAGTTTATAAATCATTCCCTTGTATCGCTAAAACGGTAAATCTAAGCTAGGTTTTTCCCTTGTGCTTGTTTTTCATTCTATTTTTGTACAAAAACTTTATTTCTATTAATTTTTAAACGAGTACTAGAAAAACAAAAACAAATCTATCCCACGGGAACCGTATTCTTTTCCGGGATAAAAGCAGCTTATGTGTTATTCCAGATTATAATTTAATTGATATTAATTTCAACTTGATACCTCCACGCGTTCTTGAGAAAAAGGGTCTTGACAGACAGGCATACATATAGACAGACAGACGGACGGACCGCAAAGTGATCCTATAAGGATTCTTTTTTTCTTTGAGGTACGGAACTCCAAAAAGATTTTTAAAAACGAGCTTATCTTCCTGCTCTATCTTCAGATCCTCATCATCATGTGTAATGGAAAGTACTTATTAAAATAAAAACATACTAACCCAAACTCGACTGTCCTACCATATGCCTACCATATGCCATCATCTATCTTTTATAGAAAAGACTGACTGCCAATTCTCAATTAACTCGACCCAGGGCTTGAACCTAAAAGATCAAAATCTGCAGTCGTAATAGCTAACCACAAGACCAATGAGGTCAATACAAGGGTATTTCTCCGAGATTGCGTTCTTCTTCTGATTAATCTAGCCAAAAATTATTTTCATTTTTGGCTCTATTCAACATATTCTTATGATTAAAGTGTGTGGTGATTAAATACCCACAAATGCACCAAAAATGTGTTTCGGCCACGACAATTTTCACTATTCCAATTATGAAAGCTATAATGACATTCAACAATATTCAATATATACTAAAGTATCAAATTTAATGGCGTCCGACGTGGGGCAAAACAACTTACCTCTACAGCTTTAATGACAGCTCTTCAAAAGTTTCACCTGAAAATAATAACGTTGTTCTGCAATATCAATTAAATATATACTAGTGTTCGCTCAGCGAACGAAATTTGACCATAATCATTATTAAAGATAGGTTTTACTACTCGTATATTAAAAAAACTAAACTTTAAAGTCGATTCAACAAAAAACGGCTATCTGTGTACTCGACTTGTAAAGTCGATTTTACTGAGACTATTGTTTTTAGTCTTCATAAGTCATACGATATATATTTCCTGCTCTAACTCGCACAAAGTTAATCTTCACGGAATCCATAAAAAAGCAATAAAACAAAAACATTCGTGTTTTAATTCAATTCAATTCAATTATCTTGTTAATGGCTTCAAAGCGTGCCAGTTGAGTACTAATTACTTCGCCAATGTCACGTAGTATGGAAGAGATACGAAGCTCGTGTTTTAATGTGCGATTTATATGTTTTAATATATCACTTGACATTGACAGTTAGTTTTTTTTGTCTATAACACTAAAGCTCGTCAATAGCTACAGAATAAAATAAAAAAAATTCGGTTGACAAACAGAGGAGAAAAAGGTAGTGAACGATTGCTGCATATTCTTGAACGCCATTTTTGATAAAACTAATTATACGAAAAGCTCTAATGAATTAAAATTTAATTTTAAGTGGTATTACTTATAAGTCAATTATAAGTCTAATTGAATAAAGTTTATTTCATTTCATTTCAATGTTAAGTGGTATTTTTCGAGAGTGAAAATTCGTTCAGACGATAAGCAAAACAACAACATTATAAAAAAGTATGTAATATATAAATAATCTATACTAATATTATAAAGAGGTAATAAAGCATAAAATTTGTGAGTTTGTGACGTTGTAGGGGGAAATCTCTGGATCTACTGAACGGATTTAGATGAAATTTGGTAAGAAGATAGTTTGAGACTCTGGGAAAGACATTACTTTTATACCGGAAATCATCCCTTAAGGGGGTAAAATGGATGAAACTTTGTATGGGGAATCAAGCTAGGGACGAACCCGAGCGTAGCAAGGTTGAGTCGCTAGTCTTTGTATATACAGGCAAAGAAAAACCAGTTCAAAACCTTTTTATCCTCTGTTTGTCAAATGTTGTTTTTTATTTAGTTCAGCTTTAGTGTTATCATAAAAAAATAGAATAAATCTGTCATTTTTCATAATATTATAAAGGTACGGGAACTTGATTGCATTCACTGCCGTGCGCCCGTAATATGAAACGTCAAATCAGTAAGGATTTATGGCGGAAGCGGTTAGGAGTTTGAGTGTACGATGTTTAATCCCTCAACTTAAACCCACATATTTAACTAGAATGATGTAATTTTGAGTAAATTTAAAAGGAGGTATTCAATTCACCTGTATCCATACTAATCCATACTAATATTATAAATGCGAAAGTAACTCAGTTTGTCTGTCTATTTGTCTGTTACGTTAACACGCTTAAATTAATCAATTATGATGAATTTTAATAATAATATGGAAATGGACCTTGGAAAAGGACAAGGACAAACTTGAAGGAGGTGAAGGGTTGATGTATTGAAAACAAGTTTTTTCTCATGATAAGAACATAAAAATTCATTATATCCTATATTTTGGTAAGAAATACCTGAGCGAAGCTATGGTAAATCGCTAGTCTATATATAAATAGGTAAAAACGAAACATTTCAATAACTTTTTTTCCTCAGCTCAGTACCTTTTTCCCTTTTTTTTTGTTTCGTAGCTTTTGACGAGCTTTAGTGTTCATCAATGAAAAGAAATATTTTGTTTTTTTTATCGATATTAAAAAATGTTTTTATGACTTTTAATTATATATTTAATTATATTCAATTCAATCTCTTTGTTTAATGGCTTCTAGGAGTGCCGTTTGAGCACTATTTACTTCGCCAATGTCGCGTAGAATGAAGAAGACACGTTATATATAGAAGGACCGGTAAAAAAGGAGAAACTTTCGATTCTCAAGAGTGAAATAATTAGCTAGTTGACATCACCAAATAATTGAAATAATTTGTATGAACTTTCAAAATAGTGCTCCTCCATACATTTTGTATTGAAACAGCAGCCAAGGACCTTTTATGCAACAACTTTTGTTATGTCTTGTGTAACTTATACTTATTTAGCAAATAAAATAGCAAAAGAAACAAAATATTTACATAACAATCCATTTCCATGACTTTCAACCTCTATAACTTATAACCCGGACATTAGATTATATGAGTCAAAACAAAAATATAAATATTTGATTTGAGTGATTATTAAGATGTATTAGTCTAAATTAAGTTCTTATATTTAATAAAAATTACATAATAATTGACTGAATGCAAATTATTGTATTCAGTCCTTTTTTTAACGTCCCACTATTAGGCACGAGCCTCAATATGAGGGGGATAAGGCCATTGTCCACCATGCTGGCCAAGTGAGGGTTGGTGGACCAAGCATGTCTTACGAAAACTTGCTGGGTTCTCTCAGACATGCAGATTTTCGCACGATGTTTCTTTCACCGTAAGGCAAGTGGGAATCATGTTGGAAATGATAACACTTGAAAATATCAGGGGTGCAATCCCCGGGATTTGAACGAGCTCCACACAGTTTCCTAAGCGAGCGTGTTACAACTGAGCTAACACTGCCTGAGTTTGAATAGCGTTCATTTGTTGCTACTAGTGACTTACCCACGTTTCGTTCGGGTATATCCCTAGGTGCCTTTCGTATTGTATTATGTACCCACCACGCCACCTGAGAGAACCTAGCAAGTTGTCTTCAGACATGCTCAGCCCACCCGCACTTGGCCAGCGCGGTGGACTATGGCCTGATCCCCCTCGTACTGAAGGGAGGCTCACCCCCAGCAGTGAGACATTAAAAAGAGCTGAATACATATTAATACAGCATTATATATTTTTATCATACGAAATGAAATCGACATATATGAAATCTGGAGATAAGCTATTTATTATTCCCGAAATAATATTGGTAGTGGTGTTTTCTTCTTATTAAATAAAGCTCTTAAATAAAATTTATATATAAACCCGACTGCGTAAAAAGCGAACTAAAAAGATGGGATCAAGCTGACGAAGAAACATACATACATACAGATCAAACACATAACCCTCCTTTGGGCTTCGCTGCAGTCGGGTAATAATATCCACCCTCCATGTTTTTTGAGAAATGTGATATATATCCAACTAATAATATAAATGTGTAAGTAAATCTGTTACTTGTTCACGCTTTAAAACGCTGAAAAGTTTTCGATAAAATTGGTTATGGACATACATATGTAGATTGCATCCAGGGATTGGACACAAGCTTGATCTCTGCCCCACTTTGCGAGCGAAGCCGTAGGCAAAAATTAGTAGTCTACATTAGTAACTAAGTTCTAAACTTGAAGTAATTTATTTTAAGCGACACGTTATATGGAAAATTAACTTTTCTAATAAATCATTGCAGTGTGTTGCTGAGGGCTCGGAAGTGAAGGAGACAAGTTCTATTCACGGTTGTCAAACTTTTACACTGATATATATATATATATATATATATATATATATATATATATATATATATATATATATATATATATGAAAGTTTATATGCGAGTGTTTTTACTTCTTCACGCTGTAACGGCTCAACAGATTTTAGTGAAATTCGTAATGGAGATAGCTTATGTCTTGGAGTTACACATTATAAATGCAGAAATTTCTCTAAGTTTGTTAGTTTTTCATCTAAAATAGCTGGGTGGATTTGTATGAAATTTTGTACATAGATAGAATTAGACTGTAACCTGGAGTAACACATAGGCTATTGATAGTAATTGTTACTATATGATGGCAATACATGTACATAATATGTAAAAAAATAGAAGGCATCCGAGCGAATCAAGGGCCACTAGTAAGATATATTTTATCGACGTATCTATCACTCGATAAGAACCACGTGTACTAATAAATATTATACATTTTCATTGAAATTAAAATCCTACCAACGTTTAATTTCTATAGATTTTCATATCCTTAATACATCTCAGCATTTAATGATTGTATAATTACATCTTAACTAAAAAGGTACGCCGTCCGCAAAATACGCTTTAAAATTAATTCTTTCACCCGTATGGGTGCCATTTTTTCTTAAAAATCATTTTACTTATTACTAAAAAATTACTACATGATTACTAAAAAAATAAAACACATACAAACATACAAACCTATCCAACGGGAATCGTACATTTTTCTGAGATTAAAAGAAGCCTACGTGCTATTCCAAACTATAATCTATCTCTGTGCCAAATTTCATCCAGATCCGTTCAGCCGTTCTGGCGTGAAAGAGTAACAAACAACCATCCATCCACATAAACTTCCACATTTATAATATTAGTATGGATTATAAAATACTCTCAGACTTTTACAGTTATAATATTAAATACGGATATACGTATGTATACATTGAAGTCAAATGTGTATGTTTGTGAATACCAGTTTGAACGATTTTGACTTTAACTTTTTAGTATAAGCAAGTGACGCACCCCATCGTTTCGATTAAACTTAAATGAAAAACAAAGGGTGATACCACTAAGTAGGTACTCGTAACTTTGTTACCTAGATGTGTAGTGTGTACCTCTATCTACAAAATTTATATGTTCTTTTAAAGAGAGTCTTCAAAAATCATACTATTGCTTTACATGGTGAAGGAAATCATTGTGAGGAAACCTGCATGTCTAAGAGAACCTAGCAAGTTGTCTGCCGACATGCTCAGTCCGCCCGCACTTGGCCAGCGTGGTGGAGTACGGCCTGATCTCCTAAGTATTGAAAGGAGGTCCAACTCATCATACTTATGACTACATAAATAATATATACTAATATATGTATATATAGTCTATCTATTCCATACTGACCGTTATAACCTATATAGGGACGAACCTGAGCGAAGCGGAGGTGAGTCGCTAGTAGGCTATAAAATGCTAAAATAATTTTTCATATCGGAACTAAACAACCAAAGATTGGCGCTTTCAAACAAACAAACAAACAAACAAACAAGCCAGCGAAAAAGCTTTATATATTAGTATATATTATAGATATACATAAATAAAAGTCAGATGTAACACCTAGTATAGCGCACCCTTGTCATCTCGTCGTTTTCGCTTCAAATTTAATTTCGACCCTCTCTCATATGATTAGATATTTTAAATAGTATGTGACATGGAATAAAATGGATTTGGCGTATTGATTGGGGTTCAGTGATTTTTAATGTACGGACTGGTAAAAGCCGGTGGTTTGTTTGCTCTTTGTTTATATTTTTAACCCACTTTTTTTAAACTAGTAGATATTTTATTGATATGTTTTTGTACTAACGGTACGTTTTATAAAATTAATTTTAAGTATGTATTCATCTCTTTTTAAGGTCGCACTGCTGGAGGTGGTTCCCAAGGAGGGTTGACGTCAGGCAGGCGGCCGCTCGTAAAACTTTTGCCAAATCCTATCAGCAGTATAGAAGATGTACTGCGCCGACCCCAAGTGATTGGGAAACGGGCAGGGAGAAGACTGAAGAAGAAGACTGCTGGAGGTGTGTCTTCCAATACGAGGGAGATCAGGCCATAGGCTTTCGAAATCTTGCTAGGTTCTCTCAGACATGCAGGTTTCCTCGCGATATTTTCCTTCACTGTAAGGCTAGTGGTGATCGTGTTGAAAATGATTCGCATATAAAAATATCAGAGATACCAGGGTTTTGAACCCGCTTTACTTGGCAAGCGAGCGCGTTACCCCTGAACTACCACTGCGTACGTTAGGTACATGGAAACATTTAAAAAAAATCCATATTATTGTTGAATCATTTCTATAAAAATTATTAAAATTGGTAAACCTTATTGTTAAAAAATACTCATTTGTGTACACTTATTATTATGGCTTCAAACCACATAATATATGTTATCCCATGAGATTCACATAAAAGATCGGGATAAAAGAATATTATACATTCCTTCTATAAGCTAAGATCCAACTAGGGTCGTCCATCACTTATGTGTTTAACTGCTTACCGAATCATAATCGTTTTATTTAGTACTAGCAACTCACCCTCGTTTCCCTTCGGGTTCGTCCCTACATTTCATTTTTCTGGGATAAAAAGTAACCTATGTGCTATTCCAGACTATAATATCTCTGTGCCAAATTTCATCCAGATCCGTTGCTGTTCTGGCGTGAAAGAGTAACAAACATCCATCCATCCACATAAACTTTTACATTTATAGTATGGATTATAAATGCGACTTCTTTTGTGCATATGTATGTTCGTTACTCCTTCACGCTGAAACGGATAGACAGATTTATATGAAATTTAGTACACAGATAGACTGTGACCTGGAGTAAAAAATAGACTGCTGTTAGGTATCTAGGAAGGCATCCGAACGAATCGCGGGTAAATTGCTAGTAGATACCTAAATATGTCGTAAGAGAGCCTAATAACAAGCTTTCGTTTACTAAAAATAAGTAATTTTCGTTTTTAAGGTTCTATATCCGAAAGGTGCCAACGGAACCCTAGTACTAAGCCTCCGCTGTCTGTCCATCCGTCCGTTAGAGGGCTGTACCTCATGAAACATAATAGGTGGAGAGTTGAAATTTTCACATAGTATGTATTTCTATTGCCGTTATAACACCAAATAATAAACAGAAATAAAATTAAAAATACAAGAAACATTTTTTTAATGTTCGTAATCGATCATCGATGATAATATACTACATACGTAGAGTAAAAGTCATATTAATAAAAAGTTCATGTATGATGGTACGGAACCCTTCGTGTGTGAATTCGACTCGCAGTTGACCGATTGTTATGTTTTATTTCACTTGCCTACCATTAACTGCTTTGACGTATCTCATATATGGCAAAGAGTAAGCAGATGAGTTAAACAAGTTTTACGTAGGATCTTATACTACGTAGTATAAGGAAAACTTGATTCTAACTTCAATACTCATTAAAATTCTAACTCCTTTGTTTCAAACATTAATGAAACATTTTTCATACTAACGCTATAAACTACAGTTCGCGTGAAAATATGTTATTTTTAACACGTTAAGTTGTAGTAGCGTTAGCAAAAAAAATACAATAAATATTTTGGTGCTGGCATCATCTAAGCCGGTAAATTTTGCTTTGTATAACATTTATACGTATAATAAAATTCTGAGTCGAATCTGTACACTAAACTTTTTTTGGAAACTCTTATTGAATTAGTTATTATTTTGGATGATGATGATGTTCTCCTAGCCGACTCCGGCTACGGCGGCCAATCTCATTGAGACTAGCCAACTGCGCAGGAGATATTATAGTGCACAAGTGTACGCGCAGACACAAGGGCACTCTCTATTCCTGTCACTCTCATATTCCGGTGGGACGACTACTCGACACGACCAGTGAGAGTTAAGGCGCAGGACCGACGGCTTTACGTGCTCTCCGAGGCACGGGGGTGAAACACCGCCAACTTCCCAACTCCGGGCTGTTACTGAGACTTACTATACAGAAAGACTCAATAACTAAACTTGGCCCGACCCGGGACTCGAACCCAGGACCTCCGAGTGTGCAGCCGTACATGCTAGCCACTACACCACCGAGGATACAGTGGCCGAATCTATCTATAGTTTTTAGAATTTTTGTCTGTCTGTCTGGGAACACATCACGAGAAAACCACTAGAGAGATTTTGATAAAATTTGGTACGTTGATAGCTGGTTATCCGGGCCAACATATAGGATACTTTTACTGCGGGAAAGAATCTCATCTTTGAGAAATCTATACTAACCGTTAAAATATAACTAGGGACGGCGGAGTAAGGGTTAGTCGCTAGTATTAATATATAAATACGAATATGTTGGTCCGTTACTCCTTCGGCTCTATTGATTTGAGTGAAATTTGAAATAAATGTAAGCAGTATTATAGACTTATTACCAACATAATATGTACCTGCGATAAAAATCATAGTACATTTTAATATACATGTATGTACTCGTACATAATTCTTCTGTACGTGTGTTAGTCACCAAACTCCTCCTAAACGGCTGGACCGATTATGATGAAATTTTGTGTGTATATTTCAATGGATTCCTGGATGGTTTGAAAACACAGTTAGGCTCGGTAGATGGCGCTGCAGTTGGTGTGTCATCAAATCATTATTAGTTATATCATAAAGCCAAAGATTTTCTTTTAGTAGTTTGAACGCAGGCAAAACCACGGGTACTGCTAGCACTAATATAAAGGCTTATGTTTAACTTACCACCAGATATAGTAACATATAACAGACAAAAATAGTTTTTGGTGTTAAGTATATATTTTTGGTAAAAGAACTAAGGGTAACAAAGCATTTTATGGTGGTCATTATATTTAACCCCTAATATAAATGTGAAAGTTTGTGTATTTATTTGTGTACTTTTGTCACTCCTTCACGCAGTAACGCCTGGACTGATTTGGATGAAATTTGGTACACAGATAGACTATGCTGGACACAAAGGGTACTGTTAGTAACAAAATTGGCTAAAACGTGACGCTGCCCCTATATAATACTAGCGACTCACCCTCGCTTTGCTCAGGTTCGTCCTTAGGTTGCTTCACCACACAAACTTTCATCCCCATTGTCAGCCCTTTAAGGGATGATTTCCGGGATAAAAACTATCCTATGTCCTTCGCAAGGTCTCAAACTATCTTATTCAGTACAAACAAACAAACAAACAAACAAACAAACAAAAAAAAGAAGCTCTTTATAATATTGGTATGGATTTAGATTATAAACAGAAAAGGCACTTAGGGACGCACCCGAGGGAGTGAGGATAAGTCTAAACTATTTTGCTATTAATGATTAATTTATACCAATATCATATTCATTAAAACATGATACCCACGAGGACACCAGCTTTTCTCAGCAGAACTGCCTTCCGAGTCGGTGGTAGAGGTTTATCGTCCCACTGCTAGGCGTGGGCCTCACTTCAATTTGAGGAG
This sequence comes from Brenthis daphne, assembly GCA_947093115.1. Taxonomy (NCBI): domain Eukaryota; kingdom Metazoa; phylum Arthropoda; class Insecta; order Lepidoptera; family Nymphalidae; genus Brenthis; species Brenthis daphne. The sequence goes on from OX352473.1 coordinate 2,557,971, forward strand.
GCTTAGACCATAATCTACCACACTGGCTAAGTGCGTGGTGGACGGAGCATCTCAATCGCAATTAGTCTTTCGAAAACGTTGACCTTTCAGATTTTAAAACGATGTTTTACTTCACCGTAAGACAAGTGGTGATCATGTTGCTTTCAATTCATACATGAAAATATCAGATGTGCGATACCCGAATTTGAACTCGCTTCACTCGGTTTCCCAAGCGAGCGCGTTACTACTGGGCTAACACTGTCTTACTTAATATATACTGACATGTAATTTAAATGTTGATATAATTTGAACAAAATTCTACCAACTATCTTTCTTTCTCATGGACTTGCAATACTAAATCTATTAAAATAAAATATCTACCTATTATTAATTAAATTGAATGAAAAGTACCCAAGTTATGCTTTTAAAGACGCACCATGCGAGTGAAATCGGGATTGAAAACTAGTTTAAATCTATATATAATTTATATATTTAACCGTGTCTGTTCGCCCTAGTTATTTTATTATTTGGCAGAACAACAAATTACTTTAGCAACTACATTTTTTCAATTGAAAAATTCATTCTCTAGGGAAAGCTTTTTCAGCTTGTAACAATTTATTATATACATCCACTAGCTTTTTCCATCGACTTCTGTATTATTTTAAACTTCTGTTAGAACAACCTACTCAATAATAATAATTTAGTCCACTGCTGGGGGTGAGCCTCCCTTAAATGCGAGGGGTGATCACCGTCCATCATAATGGCCAACTTCAGCTTGACTAACTTCACTAGTCTCTTGAAAACGTGCTAGATTCTCTCAGACATGCAGGTTTCTTCACCATGGTTTCCTTCACTGTAGGACAAGTGGTAATCATGTGGAAAATGATTCGCAAATGAAAATATCAGATTTGAGAGACCCGGGGTTTGAACCCATCAATTAGATTTCCAAGCGAACGTGTTACCACTGGGTTATTGAAAGAACTAAAATTAGAAATAGTTTATGATTTTTCATACTGTGAACTTGCGTGTTGCATTTCATTAGTAAGGCATGAAGAAGTGACGAAAAATAAAATGGCTTTTGTATTTAAACTAATATATTTTCTTCTAAGTACATCAAATATAGCTATTTTCGACCGATTTCAAGAAAGGGATACTCAATTTGCCTGAATTTACACAAGCTACTATTTAACTTGCAATGTTCGTTAGTTGGTATGTTTGTTTGGAAGTCAGCTGGACAAGCTGTCACAAGCTTAGAACTACTTCCTCTTATCCTACAGAGTTGACATTATACATATTGGTCAGTTCCGATGGAAATGATTTTTTATGACAATTAAGACCTGATTCTCCATCTAGAATGACTAAAGATGAACGAACTCCTCAACGGCTAACAGTACAGACACAAAATTTTATATACATTCAATTATAATTTTATGTGTTTTGCGCGACATCTTCGAGTTGTGACGAGTTATTTTTTTACTGAGGATGTTATACCTATATTAAAATCGGTCTCAAAAAATATGATTTTCATAAATAAATAAATATGTTGGGACATTAACACACAACACCATCTAGTTCCATGGTAAGCTACGAGGCCTGTGTTATGGATACCAGATAGTTGATACACTACACATATATAACTTTAAAAACATAAACATTACAAATTATATAATAAAATAATACATATCATTTCAGTGTCTATCACTCTTTAATATATAAAGAAATATATTTTAAACACATTTAAAAGAAGGAGTAATCTTTCTTTCTACAAATTGGGCTTAAAAAACAAAAAAAAGTAAAAAAAATTTTTTTAATATTTCGTCCAAAAATTTGTTTAGCTGACGGTACACTTATAAATCTAGATTTAAATCGGCTAGTTAATCTACGTAAGTTAAAATGGGTAAAAGTAAAATGTATTCATCAAAAGGTTAAGCGCTTAGTTAATTTTAACTTTAAGTTAGTTTTTAAGTTCAAATTTATACTGGGTTTGATTTATATTTTGTGAGAAACGTCATGTATTTGATTTCTGATAACAATAAATGTTAAAATAAAACTATCTTTTCGCGGATTTATTTAAATTGTTGGTTCCTGATGTATCGAATGCTACCCTTTCAGTTTTCAGCCATCATAGTCACGGGAGAAACTGTCTGTCGGCTTGTTCCGGTCAATCCTCGAAACGGCTGGACCGATTTTGACGGCACTTTCACTGGCAGATAGCTGATGTTACAAGGAGTAACTTAGGCTACTTTTAGGGACGCATCCGAGCAAAGCGAGGGTAAACCGCTAGTAGCTCTATAAATAAACTAGACTAGTTAATTAAAGGTGTTCCTACATCGCATCCATGAACGAATTAGAGACTGGACCTGACATAAAATACAAATGTATGAAAACTAGTTCAACCAAGTGACGCATAACGCACACAAAGATTTTATTACATTATTATAAACACTGATACACAATACAATATTTCTAGTGCTTGAACGTAATCGATAAAATACATATATCGATGAACCAATGAATGACATTTTAGACATTGGTTAGCATAGTCATCATATTTTACATCTTTTAATTTATTCTTCTTCTTTTAATTTTAATAAATTAAAATAAATGAATTAAAGAGGCAATAATAATGTGTCAAATAATAATTTTTTTTTAATTTGATTTATATAAATACGATGGCATTGATGGCATTCTGTTGGCCTATAATAATGTTAATGAACAAATGAATATCGGGTATATATTCCATTAATATATAATAAATATTATTTTGTAAAGATTAAAAAAATATTAAGCTAATTTAATTAAATAAAGTGATTTTGTTGATTCTGTTATTGAACTATTTTAATTGGCAATTGATTGTCTCGGGTAGTTATAAAAATGTGACACTGTCCTAATATTGCTCAGTTCTTAATAAACATTTGTGAAATTAGGAAAAAGAAAAAGTGATTGCAAATTAAAGTGAGTGTTGGATCGTGAAAGTAAAATAATTAGTGCAAGTGGTAACGTGTTTTATTACAAATCGCCAACCCAGAAGTTTAGTGCTAAAACATTATTGTTTGATTTTGTGTAATTTATATGTTGAAATAAAATGATCTTTATTATTATTACAATGGAATAATATTCCAAAGTATATAAATGTGGTATAAAATAAAATAAAAAATTAAGTACACATACTAATTATAATTTTTGCATTTATATTTTTATTTGATTTAGAAAATATTTTTATAAATTTATTGTTATCAGATTGTAGGATACTGTGGTAAAAGTATTTTATATTAGTACAATAGTACTGTACAAATAACACAATTCTTTTAGTTATTTCGTCAAATATCGATATATTTTTCGACATTGTCAAGCACTAGTCGATGTCAAATGGACTCACTCGACAATTTTGTCATTTGTTCTGAATGGTATAATTCAGCCATGTTATGATGGTTGTCAGATGTCAACAATACATAGAAATATCGACTATATTTAACATAGTTGGATAATATGACATTTTATTTTACATTTAATTAAATTGTGTGATCAATAACAATAAATGTAATAAAATAATGTATTTACAAGTGAAAAGAAATACTGTTGCTTCCGCCGTTATAGTTTTTACATCATTTAACAGAACATTTAGTCGTTTTTGGGAGATGTTTTGTTGACAAATAAGTGCTTGAGACTGACGCAAAAAACAAACGACCAAGCCTAAAATCTCCTGGTTACTGAGAAGACCGATAAAGGTACGCCCGCTTATATGTCTGGTCCAGTGGTTAATTCGTTCATGATCGCATCATACGGCATCTAGGAAAGATGCCTAACATCAGCCTATGTGTTACTCCAGCTCATAGTCTATCTGTGTACTGAATTTCATACAAATCGGTCCAGTCGTTTTAGCTTGAAGGACTAACAAACATACAGACATATAAACTTTCGCATTTATATTATCCTATATATGTATATAAGTACGTAAATAGCACTGCTTTTAGTAAAGCCAAGAAAATAACATATTTTTTTAAATCTTACGTACATTTTTTTTGGTTTCTTTTGTTGTCGCGTCAAAGGGCTTTCATACATTTACAGTCTTTAGTCCTTGTATATGGGAATTTTTAATTAATCACATACTAAATGCTTTACGTGACTTTACTTGACACTTTTTAATATTATTAGTTCACAAATAAAAAAAAAATTATAATTAAAACTAGCAGAACCTGCGGCTTCTCCGTGTTCAATCTAAGGATTAACTTTTTTGTTTTATGTTATATAGCGACTCACTTTCGCTTCGCTCGAGTTTCGTCCCTATGTATTTATATAATGTTAAATTATTTGGATATTGTTAATACAAAAATACTAAAATTGCGACAAAAAATGGAGGGTGGAGGTAGAAGTGTTAAAAATACTTTTGCGCACAGCCAAGAAGTGGAATGCCCTGCCTGCGTCTGTATTTTCGAATGCGTATAACCTGAAGCTACTGAAGGCGCGTGTTAACAGGCTGTTCCTGAGCAAACTCGCTAGATCATAGACCTCATCTATGCCTTCGAGCTAAGATAAAGGTCAAGAGTGAGCCCTTAGCCCATTTATAATTAAAAAAACGACCTATTCTCATACCTACCAAATACCCAGTACCGAATTCAACCTTAGCGCCGCCCCTGGACACAAAAAAATGCCGCCCCGTTATCAAATTTTGCATTAAATTGATAAAATTTCGATAAAGTTTAATTTCTTTTAATAATTATTTTTTTGTAAAATTCAGAAAGTTGATTCATAAATGTTTTCATTGTTTTGAAAAATGTACTAGTAGCATTTTCGATAACATTTTTTTTCTCGCCCTCCGAATTTTGCCGCCCCTGAAAATTTGCCGCCCTGGACACTAGCCCCGAGTGCCCCTAGTATAAATCAAGCGCTGCAAATACCTATACAAAAAACACATTAAAATCGGTCGAGCAGTTTCGGAGGAGTGCGACTACAGACCCCATGACACGTGATATTTATATATTACACTAGCAACTCACCCTCGCTTCGCTCGGGTTCGTCCATGACTTGCTTCCCAATACAAACTTTCATTCCCATTTTCACCCCCTTAAGGGCTGATTTCCGGGATAAATATAATCCTATATCCTTCCCGGGGTCTCAAACTATCTTCTTACCAAATTTCATTTAAACCGGTTCAGTAGATCCAGAGATTACCCCCTACAACGTCACAAACTCACAAACTCACAAACTTTACCTCTTTATAATATCAGTATAGATTGACGTGTCTTCACTCGTTTTTATCTATGACTGTTATGTATTTGTTTTTTTTTTTTATTTATTGAGGATTTTTAAAAATTGAAAGCTATTATTTTTTTACCTACCATTACATCTCGAGTATTTGAGTTAAATTTTTTGTTTTTTATAACATCCGAAACGAATTTTACTTCTATTCAGTAATAATTAATATATGTCTTTAAAATGAGTAAGTAATGTCATGTGGTTTTCTCGTGGTACGTTTCCAGACAGACACACAAACAGACAGACAAAAATTTTAAAAACTATAGATTCGGCCGTTGTATCGATAATAATGAACTATTTCAATAAGATTTCCCAAAAAATATTTAATGTACAGATTCGACTCAGAATTTTATTATATGTACGAGTAGATAAAGATTATCAAAAGGAAAACGTAACCCTTATAAGGTCACTTTGTTGTCTGTCCATCTGTCAAGACCCTTTTCCTCAAGAACACGTGAAAATATCAAGTTTAAATTAATATCAAATACTTCGTTTTTTTTAGGGTTTTAAAGTCAATCATTGTTTTCTATAGTTAACATAAATAAAAAAAAACGTAGGAATTCAATGAACTCGTGGACCTTGCTATTTTTTATTATCTATACATCTATACTATAATATATTATTATAATATTATAATCTATAATATTATAAAGAGGTAAAGTTTGTGAGTTTTTGACGCTGTAGGTGGTAATCTCTGGATCTCCTGAACCGATTTAGATGGATTTTGGTAAGAAGATAGTTCGAGACCCTAGGAAGCACATAGGAAGTTCTTATCCCAGAAATCATCCCTTAAGGGGGTGAAAATAGAGATAAAAGTTTGTATAAACCCAAGTGAAACGGGAGCGAGTCGCTAGTAGATATATGTATATATAAAAGCGAAATACCACTCTGAGATTAATCACGAAATCTGACAAAGTATAAATTATAAAGTTTGAAATTGGGCAAATAGAGGTACTGGTAGATACAGTCCTCGCAAAGAGTAGTTCAATTAAGAAAAGGATTTTTGGAATACCAACCCCTAAAGGGTTAAAACAGAGGTTGGAATTTCATACAAAACTCATATGTTTTTGGTGCCAGAGACAAAAATGAGTATTCTGGTTCCACATACATAAATAAATCACTTCAAGCAACGCTACTACGTACATTTATACATACATATGTCTAGGTTTCTTTTATTATATGCTTCTTTGACCACACATAAATTGCAAAACTGTTTCTATAAGAAATATATAACATCGTTTCTATCTTTCAAAAATTCGAGTATGAAATAAAATTATTATGTAAATAGTTATTCTACAACGATATTATCGTTATTTTAATTTATATTTATTAAAATCACGAAAACTTGTTCAAATATAAACGGAATATATCGTTAGTTTTTCCAACGGATACGTAACAATACCGTTTATAGGCGTATTATTTTTAACGGATAACAACCATGACGATATTGAGCATAAATAAAACAATTTTTTTACTCGATTTCAAAATAGACGTATCTCATCTATTTTTGTGTGTATTTTACGCGATATTTGTGTCAATTGAAAATCGATTTTCATTTTTTTTTATTTAATATGTTATATGCATAATTTATCTGTGTTAAATATATCACAAAATGATTCTCAACATTTATTTTTAGTTATTTATTATTTTCCTGCAATTCCGCCTATTTTAATCGCAAGCGCTAACATAATTATAATATAATAAAAAAATTACATAACATACCGTAAATTTGTCCAATCCACCAAATTCCGAAACAAAAACTAAAAACACGTGGAAAAATAGATTTTATCCGTTAAAATATCCTTTTATTTTGTAATTTTCACTGATTTTCGTTTTAATGTTTTAGAGACTTCCTTCCGCGTACGCACGCGTATAGAAACTGCCCTGGCTGCCTCGAGGGAGGTGAAATATCGATGTTTTAAAGCTATAGCATTATCACGAGACTGTTCTTACTAAATATATCAGATATAATATAGACAATGTGTCACTGAACTAAACATAGCACCAAACAATAATATTTAAAACATTATGTAATATATAAATATCTCGTGTCACGGTGTTTGTGGTCGCACTCCTCCGAAACAGCTCGACCGATTTTAATGTTTTTTTTTGTATGTCTGGTAGGTATGAGAATAGGTCATAAACTATTTTTTACCCTCCTATCTCACTTCGCTCATGTAGTCAAAGAGCTAAACACTTCTTCAAAAACATAACACCTTGCCTTATCGCCTCTACTGGTGGCAGGAGAGCTGCCTCATTTTCCGCCCAAAGAATCGGCATTGCCATTCAGCGAGGGATATATAATTAAGATTTAGGTATAATTGTATTTTGTTTTATTAACTGACTTCCAAAAAAGAGGAGATTCTCAATTCGTCGGAATCTTTGTTTTTTTATGTATGTTCACCAATTACTCAAAGACGCCTGAACCGATTTGGAAAAAAAAATTTTCAAAGGATAATTACTTCCCCGGTAGTGTAAAGTTTATATAATAGGTTTTTAAAGAAATGAACAAATAAATTATTTTTTTAAATAAATTCCTTAACCGAATATGTTATAAAAAAACTTACAAATTACCTGTTTATTGCTTCTACACAAAAAATGCAAAGCAAATCTAACTATTATTAGAGTTCATACTTAATCAATCATATTTACCTATTAGATATTCATATCTTAAAATATTGTCGACTGGCACCGACTTCTAAAATATCTGATTAGGTATCTATTCTAAATGTAAACCCCCGTTTAGTTATTTTTTACATTTTAGTGCCTGAAAGTAGTTTTTTTTTTAGTTTTTATTTAAAAGTCAATGATTAGAACGTTAATTAAAATGCCTTAACAATTCATTCCTATCACATAATTTTTTTTTTAGACGAGCTGGACTGCCCTCTCGTATTGAAGGGCCCCAGCCCAGCAGTGGGACGATAAAAAGGGCTAAATACAAAGACGGACTGAAAAGAGATCACATTAAGCCAACTCATTGTTGTGAAAGAAAATGTTAGCGGGGAAATATAGTGGAAGAAATTTGTTATATATACAACAAGATTTTATTCAATAATAATTAATATTATTTTTAAAAGAGCAAATTCATATAAAATTCAAATTAATATTAAATTTCCCTTGGGCTCTTTTCAGCAGAACTGCCTTTCGAGTTTGGTAATGTACCTTTATACATCCTGATACTTACATACTGACAATTAAATACAAAAATTGACGATTTAAAATGATTTGTAAAAATCTACTCCAATAAAGTAACATTTTATCCGATTTAAATGTATGATCAATACAGATTTATACTTAAAATTATATTTTAAAATACAAAATAATCGATTTGTACGTTTTTATCGACTAAAGAACATCACTATACGCTTTCCCGGTAGTAAGATCGTTCAATATTCCCCGTGAAGCCTAGTAGACAAGGATGGACGATGCAAAAGGAACATTTTCCCATACGTGCGAAAGAGACAAAACATGCCTTATATTATTTTTCAAATTTGTTTTGGTTTCCAATTGAAAATGGCGATTCATATTTTAGAAATCCCGCTGTTAAATTATTTAAGTGTCAGTGAATTATGTTCTTAGTTATTTTATGTATTACTTTATATGTGCATATTTAGTACTAGCTTTTATAAGTGACTACGTCTGTATATATTTCTGTTTGTTTCCAACCCACGCATTGTATGAAAACGCGTAAAACCCTTTATCTATTTTGTACAAGAAAAAACTACAGAACCGATTACAATGAAACTAATTGCTCCGTTGTAAATCCAAATGATTATCTATAAAATAAAAAAAGTTTTATTGAAATCCGTCCCACTATTCTTAAGTTACATGCTATCAAACATATGTATAACAAGTGATTTATTCTTGCTTCGTTCGTATACTTCCCAATATGCCTTCTGTATTCATAATATTATATACAAACAGCATTTTAGCTAATTTTAGAACTAACAATAGCATAATATGTGTTAAGCCAGATCGTAGCCTATCTGAGTACTAAATTTCACCCAAATCAGTCCAGCCCTTTCATTGCTTGAAGCAGTGACAAACAGACAGATATACAAACTTTCGCATATATAATAATTTATAGTGGTATATATAGGACTAGCGACTTACGTAGGTACGAGGATTTTGTTCACAATTTTATGTTTTTTTTCACGCGGAACTCTAATTCTTTATCTTAAATAAAAGTAGCATAAGTTACTCCTTATAACATCAGCTATCTGCCAGTGAAAGTCCCGTCAAAATCGGTCCAGCCGTTTCGGAGATTAGCCGGAACAGGCAGACAGACAAAAAAAAATGTTTTTTTTTTAATTATAAGTACCGAATATAATTTCATATGCATTTAATAAAAAGCTGTTATTTTGATATTACACACAGACACTTCAATTCTATTTATCTGTATAGATGTATAGATAAGAACGCAGATGTTTCATGTACACTTTAAACCAACAATAAGTGTACACTCGTATCATTAAAATGACATAAAAAAGGACGACATAAGCCTTTTAAGCCGACAGAAGAGGATGATGTCAAATGAAATAAGGTTTTGTTTCAAAGGTTATGTTAATGACAAAAGATTCTAAACTATAATATATCCTATCTATCTATACATATAATAAAATTGTAACTAAGCCGAGTCTGTACATTAAATATTTTTTGGAAAATATTATTGAAATAAACATTATTATCGATACAGAGGCCGAATCTAGTTTTTAGAATTTTTGTCTGTCTGTCTGTTACCGCATCACAGAAAAACCACTGGAGGGATTTCGATGAAATTTGGTATGGTGATAGCTGGTTATCCGGGTCAACATATAGGATACTTTTTACCGCGTGAAAATGTCTCATTTCTGAGAAAAAATACAAAAACTGCAATATAAAAGTACACTAATATATAAAACCTAAGAATTTGGTTTTTGGAGCCGCGGACAATGCTAGTACGTCAAATAATCTCACCCTTGCTCCGCTCGGTTCCGTCCCTAGTTACGGATTAGAGTTTAGTATAGATTTCTCAGAGATGAAATATTTTCCCGCAGAAAAGTATCCTATATGATAGATAACCTATCATCATACCAAACTTCATCAAAATCTATTCAGTGGTTTTCTCATGACGCATTCCCAGGCACACAAACGACAGACAGAGAGACAGACAAAAACACTAAAAATTATAGAATCGGCCTCTGTATCGATAATAATAAAAACAACTTCAATAAGATTTTCCAAAAAAAAATGTACAGATTCGACTCAGTTAGAATTTTATTATAATTTAGCGAAATCTGTATCTACATAAAATATATTTTTTTAAAAACAATAACTGTAACGTATTGTGTACAGCCTCAAAACAATAGTTGTAAAAAAAAATATCTGTTTGTCTGTTGTGTATGCGCGTTTTACGGAAAAATTACTGAACAGAAAAATATGCTATAGAATAAATATATATACGTTTTTCTCCTAAGATACAACACTAGCAATAGCTATTTATATCTATATAAAACGTATCCAGGGGCGGACCCGAGCGAAGCGAGGGTGAGTCGCTAGTCCATATATAAATAGGCAAAGACAAAACTGTTCAGTACCTTTTTCTCCACTGTTTGTCAAACGATTATCTTTGTTTTGTTTAGTATCTTTCATCTAAATCGGTTCAATAGATCCAGAGATTACCCCCTACGACGTCAAAACTCACAAACTTTACCTCTTTATAATATTAGTATAGATTATATACACACATGAGAAGTTATACTTTGGCGTAACAACAATAAAAACTTTTTAACAAAAAAATAAAAACCGACTTCAAACAAAAGCACTAAAAAGTAAAAAATAACTGATTGGTAGATTTCATTTACTATACATACCTAATCAAATATTTTCGAAGTCGGTGTGCTTTGCTTTGTATGGGCTGGCACCGATTTCGAAAATATTTGATTAGGTATGTATAGTAAATGAAAACTACCAATCAGTTATTTTTTACTTTTTAGTGCTTTTCTTTGAAGTCGGTTTTTATTTTTTTGTTAAAAAGTTTTTATTTTTCCCTTTTTAGTGTAGACAGTAGTAGCAAAGTAAGAATTCTAAAGTGTTAGGCTTGTCAAACCAAACAAAATAAGCCCAAACTCGAAGTATCTACTATTCATCGTTGAAGAGTTCCACCTATCCGCCTTCTGGCCTTACCATCAGATCAGGTCAACAATACCGAACCTCTGTACTATCAACGGAAATAGAAACACTTGCAAAGTTTCAAGTCAATATGACAATTAGAAGTAGGTTAAATTCATTATTAGCTATTTTTCCACCCTTAGGGGTGGTATTTTTTTTTTGAAATTTAAATGGGACCAATCTGGAAGTATACCCTTTCAAACAAAAAAAAAATTGTCCAAATCGGTTAATAAATGACGAAGTTCTGAGGTAACAAACATAAAAAAAAAAACTGTCGAATTGAGAACCTCCTCCTTTTTGAAGTCGGTTGAAAATGACTGAAGATTTCATCCCGTATGTCACAACTCTCGGTTTGTAAAAGGTATGCAGCTAACTTCATCATGTCGCTTTTTGGCTGTCGGTGTGCGCGCGCATCGTAAAAATATATACATATTCAAATATTCGTGTAAATCTAAGAAAGTATTATATAATAAAGTCTTAGTAACAATATTGAGTTGAGAAATTAAACTGCTGTAATTAAAAAAGCAGTTTATAAATATAGCTTTCGTACTAAAATTGATCTCTCAACAATCGTGTCGGATTTACACATAAGATTCGTATTCAAACCTTTTTAACGTCCCACTACTGGGGGTGGATCTCCCTACAATACGAGGGGGTTCAGGCCACAATCCACGACGCTGGCCAAGTGCGGGCGGACTGAGCATGTCTTGCTAGGTTCTCTCAGACATGCCGGTTTCCTCATGGTCATGGGTTAGAAGCCCGGGTTGGAACAAGTTTAGTCATTGAGTCTTTCAGTATAGTAACGCTCAGTAACAGCCCGGAGTTGGGAAGTTGGTGGTGTTTCACCCCCATACCTCGGAGAGCAGAGGAGGAGAGAGGAGAAGTGTCGCGTCGATCCTGCACCTTAACTCTCCCCGATCGTGTCTCATGTCGTCCCACCAGAGTATGAGAGTGACAGGAATAGAGTGCACTTGTGTCAGCAATATAGTGTATAATATCTCCTACAGTTGGCTAGTCTCAGTGAGATTGGCCGCCGTGGTCGAAATCGATTAGGAAAACATCAAATAGGCAGAAAGAGTAACACTCCCTCTCTAAGTATGCCGCTGAATTCCAAAACAAAAGGAGAAATGAAATAAGCACATAAAAATAAAATATTTTATTTAACCTCCATGTAATGTCGAAATAAACATAATTGAATCATTTTTCTGAATAACATATTCTAATTCACCAAAAAGTTCCCAATCTGCATCATTTATCAGCACTAAGATGCCCGGCCTGACTGAGTCGCCCTGAAAGAAAATATATTTGCTATAATCTATACATATAATAAAATTGTAACTGATTGGAGTCTGTACATGGAAGATATTTGAGAAAAACGATTATTGTGGGTCTTTACTAATGCAATTGAACCAAAAACAATGATATTTTAGAATTTTTGTCTGTTTGTGTGTGCTAATCTCAGAAACGGCTTAACCGATTTGGGTGTGATTTCCACTCATGTATTGTGGTAAGTTTTACTTAATACTTATGTTTATATATGGTTTTATTTCAATCGATTCATAAATAAAAAAGTTATGTCAATTTATAGAATCACATAGGGACGAAGTGAGAGCGAGTCCCTAGTAAAAAAATATGTATATATATGATCATTAAAATATTTATGTAGCTTCCTCATGGACTAACTACCAGATAGATGATACACTATGCATACATAACTTTAAATACATAAATATTATGAATATAAACACCCATGACTAGAGTACAAACATTTGTGCTCATCACACAAATGAATGCCCCCAGAGGGACTTCTTTCTTGGAATTTGGTAAATCAAAATTAAAAAAAAAAAACAAAAATCTTATAACTAGTTCACCTGCAAAAACAATTCAGGTCTTTCTTTCAATAAATTATCTTTTATCCAAATTAGAAGGTCTTTTATGGTCCATTCGTCTCTATTACAATCTGGAAAATATTTATTTAATGGTGGCAACTCCACTTCTCGTTTCTTTATTTTATCAAATAATAACTCAGCACCACCGCCAAAATGAATTTGTAGCTTGAGACTATTTGACATTTTTAATCTGGAAAAAGTTAAATAAAATTAGTATGAATTATTTTATTTAAAATGAATTACTATATTTAAAGAAAATATTTATAACTTGTAACTAAAAACAACAACAAAACCATACCTATCCTATGAGAACCATATTTTTTCCAAGATAAAGAGTAACCTATGTGTTATTCCAGACTATAATCCATCTCTGTGCCAAACTTCATCCAGGTCCGTTCAGCCATTCTAGTGTGACTGAGTAACTAACATCTATCCAAACTCTTGCACTTATATTTAAGGGATTAGATAATTGAATGGTACAATTTATTTGCATTTTGTTATATTATAAATGATTCTCGTTATGCTAAATAAAAAGAGCCAGAAACACAAACAAAAAATTATTTCTTTTCCTTTTTTTCCTTTATTTTCTTTCTTATTTGAACTTTTTAAGCAGATATTTCAAAAAATTATGATAATACTTCAAATCCTATTTTATGTTTTGCTTAGTAATAACATTATACATTTAGCGTTTCTAAATAAATAAAAATAAAGTTGCAATATACTATGAATTTAACCTACTGTACTAACCTCAACTATATGTTTCTTATTAATTTTATTATTAAAATTAATTTAAAATGTATAAACTCAAGTATGTAAACATTTATATAAAATACTGCGTTTATTATAATAATTTATAAATAGTAATTCAACAGTTCAACTTCAAATTTAAGGTTGTATTTCTGTTATTTTGTCACTGTCAGTTGTGTATTTAGTATATATGTACCTACATTCTAGAATGTCTGACGTAGACAAAAAACTAGTATAGAATCGATATATATTGAATTTAAACTTTTGTTAATCGATTTTTTAATTTAGATACCGGATCTACGGTTCTTCGAAGGAAAACTCGTTGATGATTACCGCTGTAAGCATGATTTAGGTACATTATGCAGGTACTCCATCTTAATTCTTAAGAATGTCTCAACATATTTATTTATTTATTTTGACGAACCTTAATTTACGTCTTTCCCTTCTTGCCTTTTTAGCCAAACGCCACGCGAAATAATAAAAAGCTGTGGATGGGGCTCTATACGGCATTAACATAAACATTTTAAGCTTATTTAAATAAAAAAATACGTAGCAATACATAATAGAACTTTCTCAATGACTCACTTTAAAACTTTAAAAATGCCGATGGGTGACAACGTTTGAATATTTCTCGATTGTTAGCATGGATGACAAATAAAAATTGCTAGCTGAGTAGAACAAATATATTATTATATTTTATCATTTGTCAGACAATAACAACGGTTACCATGGCAACATGGTAATGTGTTCTATCTCATTCTCTCGTCGGTTTAACCCTATATATATATATATATATGTGTGTTTGTCTGTTTTATTGTCGCATGTTCAAAAATCCATACAAAATTTTACTATAGTTAAACTATCATGGAGTATTTAAAATGTTCGTGCTAGGGCTGTGATTTTGGAACGTAATGCGATGAGGTACAATGGAATCTCAATCCAACGCAATCCAAATATATTTGTATAACTAATACGTATTAAAATATCAAATAAATAATAAAAAATATTAAATCTAAAAAAATGAGAATTTACTTTAAAACATAATAATATGTAATGAGGATGTATTTGCCATTTTTTGTCTATATCGGAGAAGGATTTGTCGGTTTGAAAAAGTCGATTTTGAGAGCAACTTATAAGCAACCATTTAAATAATACTTTATTTAAAACAGCCAAATTATTATTAAAAAAATAAAATAAATGAAAATTGAAAATTTTAGAATTATTTATAAATTGACGAACTAAGAATGGCGACATAGACTGGAGAGTATTGGCTTGAAAGTCAGCAGAAGTAAACAGATCATGAGGAAACCTGCATGTCTGAGAGAACCTTGCAACTTATCGAAAGATATGTGAAGCCCACCAATCTCGGTCAGCGTGGTGGACTATGACCTGATCCCCCTCGTATTGAAGGGAGGCCCGTGCCCAGCATTGGACATTAAAAAGGGCTGAATACAAATCCTCGTTTCTTAAATTTAAAGTTTATTCCTAGAATACTATGTTTAAAGCTAATAAATATTACAGATTTATTTTTATATGTTTTAAATAATAATGTCTAAAATTTTATGAAAAATGTTTTATTACATGATACATATACGATAATTGACTAAGTTTCTGATTGCAAACGTAGCATATTTTGTTTAGATTTTAATAATCTATTTCATTAACTCGATTTACAAATGTATTATAAGATACACATAATAATATCGATATTTTTTAAACAACACTTAATTGTCAGCTGTCAAAATATTAATATAATCAATAATCATATCGTGTTATTTTTTGTATTAAAAACATTAAAGCTAATTTAAAAGAATTAAATTGAAGACAAAATTTATTTAAAATTAATAGTATTATTCGTAAGTGTCAAACAATTAACATTAATGTAGTTATAAAAACTTACTCGATCTTTCCAATTATACGTAACTGTAGTCTGGATTTTTACAGATACAAATCGAAACCCAGAAAAAATACTCTAACAAAACAAAATGAAACCCTCAATCGATGTGGACTCATTGAGATCTGAGCATGAATCTGAAGAACAGTGGGCAGTAAGACGTATGTTCATGCAGGAACACAAAGATGACTTTCCAGAACATGAGTTGATAACGTTAGCTCAATTGTTTACTAATATTGAGTTTTTGGGATGCAGGTAAATAATAAATACTCAAATTTATTATTAACTAGCGACTCAGCCTCACTCCGCTTGAATTCGTCCATAGATACGTTTTAAAGGTTAACATAGATTTCTAGAGATGAGATATTTTCCTGCAGTAAAAAGTGTCCTATATGTCAACCCGGATAACCAGCTATCGTCATACAAAATATCATCAAAATCTGCCCAGTGGTTTTCTCGTGATGCTTAGACAGACAGACAAAAATTCTAAAAACTAGATTCTGCCGCTGTAGCAATAATAACGATTATTTCAATAAGATTTTCTAAAACAATATTGAATGTACAGATTCGACTCTGTTAGACTTTTATTATATGTACAGAAAAGACCCATGCTAGCTTTAAAAAAGTTTAGTATTATCATATAATTTAAAAAAGTCAAAAAAGCTTGTTTACTTTCCCCATTAATACATAATATAAAAATCAGAGAAATGCTAGAATGTAAGTCTGTCAAAAGTATCGAAGAATATTCCCTAAACAAAAAAAACGTGTGTGTGTACTTATTATGTATGCACATATGAAGTTATACTTTTTTGGCAAAAATAGCTAAAGATTTCATCCCGTATGTCACAACTCTCTGTTTGTAAAAGGAATGCAGCTAACTTCATCATGTCGCTTTATGAAGTATAACTTCAAAAAAATTTAAAAAAATCAATATGGATCTGTTGCTTGCAAATAAAATATAAGTAAAAACTAACTGCCTCGGTGGTGTAGTGGCTAGCATGTACGGCTGCACATCCGGAGGTCCTGGGTTCGAGTCCCAGATCGGGCCAAATTTAGTTATTGAGTCTTCTCTTTAGAGTAATCCTCAGTAACAGCCTGAAGTTCGGAAGTTAGAGCTGTTTCACCTCTGTGCCCCGGAGAGCACGTGTCGCGTCGGTCCTGCTGTTTAACTCTCACCAAACCTGTCTCGTGTCGTCTCACTGGAAATGAGGAAGTGACAGGAATAAAGAGTGCACCTGTGTTTACGCGCACACTTGTGCACTATAATATCTCAATCTCTCCTCCTCTCTGTCATACGTGGACGGAATCGATCAGGGAGAACATTATAAGTAAAAATTAAATATCATTTATTACTTTATTTTAGATACCCACCACAAACTATGAAAAGAATTGCAAAATTGGCTGAAAAAGTGTCGGCTAAGTATCGAGAAAGCCGCAAAAACAAACTGAAAAGAACTTTTGTGGAAGCAAGCGATGCAGCTGAGGCTAAAGCTAAGAGAACTTTTAAATAAATAATAATATATTAGCAATAAACAAAAAGAAGTGTTACGTTTTGACTGCAACTACAATGCAAGTAGAAATTGTTAAATAAAAGTTAAATGTCTAACGAGCCACAGCTGAAAAGATGTATGTACATTGTACAATTACATATATATAAAAAATAATTCACTGTAAAATGTATATTTATTATTTCATTATAAGTAGCATGTACATATGTATGCTCCTGCGTTTTTTTTAATTTTTAATCCCCGACGTAAAAACGACGGGGTCTGTGTGTGTGTCTGTCTGTGGCATTGTAGGTCCCGAACGGATGAACCGATTTTAATTTTGTTTTTTTTGTTTGAAAGGTGAATTAGTCGGGAGTGTTCTTAGCTATGATGAAAATCGGTCCAAGATGGCCGCCGCCACAAAATGGCGGATTACATATTTTGTCACAACTTCCTCAATATGGGTATCAAATGAAAGGGCTTGACTAGTAGAATACTATAAACTATGAAAAATTTCAAATCCAAGATGTCCGCCACCACAAAATGCCGAATTACATGTCGGGGTTTTTTTTTATCTAATTTATACTCTTTGGCCTAAGTGACATTTATATAGGTTAGGGATTCATTAGTTTTGGTAAACCAAAAAGCTTTTTTCCAAACTAAATTTTTTGCAATAAAACTTTATTATTTCAATAAAATATATTTACAGTAATTCATTGTTTTATTTATTTTATCAAATATAAGTTTTAGAGTTTATAACTTTTTAAAAAAAAGAAAATAGTTTTTTTCTGTCATTGCTAACCTTCCGCCACTTAATTTTTTTTTTTAATTTTTTATGTATATAAAATAAGTACTTAGTGCATATGAATAGAAGACTCTAGAACAAACAAAAAATATTAGCTTATGGCGCCTTTAAGGTTTTTTTTCTAAGTTTCGATATAATTGAAGGTAAATCGCAATATGAAATAATGACAATAATTAAAAACTGTTATTACATGCTATTATGTATTAATTGCATTAATACATCGATCAAAAATGTACTAGATACACAATCAGCGACAAAAAATGTCCTCACCGAATGAGTGCTCATTTGAACATTTGAGCGAGTTTTTATTTCTTGTGAAAACAACTTTAAGCATTGCATATAAGGTTCATTTCACATTGTTGTATATTTATTTCAACTACAATAATTACCTAAACATAATTGGTGACAGTTTTAAGTACTTTTTTTGATTTAATGGCTTTAAAAAAAATGGCGGTGGGTGGTTAATGTATACTTCCATAGAAAAATGACTGTTGGGTCAGTTAGTACATCTGTACTATTAATGTAATAAATGTGAAAGTTTGTGAGTATGTATGGATGTTTGTTACTCTTTCACGCCAGAACGGATCTGGATGAAATTTGGCACAGAGATAGATTATAGTCTGGAATAACACATAGGCTACATTTTTATCCCGGAAAAATGCACGGTATCCGTGTTTGAGCCGCTAGTAATATATAAATTCTTGTGGTATAGGTTAATTTAAATACTAGAAAAAAAATGATAATCTTTTATTGAAAGTCATTAATTACTATTAAATTTTATTATTAATATACACATATTTAATTAAAAAAGTTCTAATTTGCTGGGGGATTAAAATTATCTCATCAACAGACCCGTCATCCTCATAAATATTGACGTCATCACTAAATTCTTTTTTGTCTTTTCCATAAAAATCATTGAAATTTCTAACAAAACTTTCATTTTTCTGCCATTTTATTGGACTCCAATCCTTTTTAAGGACGTGTCCACCCAATGTTGTTTCGACAGCATTAATGATTTGTATATTCAAAAATAGATCTTTTAAATAAACACGTTTTATGTTTTTCCTCAAAACGTCTACTTTCTCCAAATAATTTTCGAGTCGAACTAACAGACCATCATCGGTCTTCTCTAAACACAGCAGATGGACCCCAAATGGCAGTTTGCTTTTTAGACCTGTAAAAGTTTTATTACCGGTCTTATCATTGTTTAACGAGACAAAAATTTGAGATTTCAACTCAATCTCCTTTGAAAATTTCTTCTCAAACAGCCTATTTTGTTTGAAATTAGCCTTAGTTAGGTAAAGATAGTGCGTCCCACGGACAATTAGGCCCTTTCCATGCTCAGTTTCATTAATGTATGACTGAACTTTGCTATCATCAGTGAATATACGTCTTAACACAAATAGATCTATCGATCCTTCCAAAATGGATGCTCCTCCTTGAGACCTGTCATTGAAAATTGAGAAGCGAAGGTTTTTGTTCAAATCCTCCATATATATCCTAGATGTAACAGGATACATGTTGCCTGTAAATTTAATATGAGAATTATCATTTTCAAGTTATTTTGTTTTAATGATACTAATGATCTATCCTCGCTTTGCTCGGGTGCCTAATAGTAGCCTATATATGACTCAAGATCACAGTCTATTTATGTACAAAAGTGTCATCCAAATCGGTCCAGCCGTTTTAGCGTGAAAGAGTGACAAACATACAGACATACTAACTTTCGCATTTATTACGTGTGATAATTTCGTTATCTTTTGATTTCTCATTATTAGAAACCATAAGTAAG
This sequence comes from Brenthis daphne, assembly GCA_947093115.1. Lineage (NCBI taxonomy): Eukaryota > Metazoa > Arthropoda > Insecta > Lepidoptera > Nymphalidae > Brenthis > Brenthis daphne. The sequence goes on from OX352473.1 coordinate 2,577,970, forward strand.
ACCAACGGCTTTACGTGTATACCTAACTTGACCCGACCTGGGACTCGAGCCCAGGACCTCCGGATTCGCAGCCGTACATGCTAGCCACTACACCACGGTTACCTGACTATCATATAAAAGTAAGTATGCCAGTCAGAAGCGCTTTCCCACGACTTCCCGCATGTTTATCCTGTCTTGACGCCTTTGTTAAACAACTATGGATTATTAGACTATATTTTCCCAGAACATCTGTTAGGACAGCTAGTTTATAGCAAAAATCTGTACCAATTTTCATAATATTTTCTTAGATTTACGCGAATATTTGACATTTTAAATAAAACTATCTTTTCGGATTATTTCGCGGTTTTATTTTGATTTTTGGTTCCCGACGAACGACCAATGACCCAACGAACGAACCAAAAATCAAAATAAAACCGCGAAATAATCCGAAAAGATAGTTTTATTTAAACTGTACCAATTTTAGTGAAACTCACCAGCAATAGGGTCCAGGTTGTGCGGTTCGTACGTCGCTCGAGTATTTTGTATCCGTTTTATCATTTGCCTGCCATTGGCGTCCGTGTAGAAAACACCATCGTTATTTAAATTTGTTGTGTATCGTAGGAACACTTCTTTGCCAAGACCTGATGTAAATAATTATTGAATTTTTAAAGATTATATCGACTTCAAAATCAAATTAATTGTATTTTCCCACAACTATATGTGAATGGTTTTTCTTTTTTAAATGTTCACCTGTTGGTAGTATGTATGTATATCTGTTCGTTCAAAGCATCACGAAAATCGATAAGCATTTGGCAAAGATATTGGTAACATATATCCAAAAAAGTTTACATATATAGGTACATCTACCAGAAATGTCTAATTCCTATTTTTGAAATTGGTAAAAATTTGAATAAAAGGTTCAGGTTTTGGGTTTAGTTGGTATAAAAAGATATATACATAACCAAACGAAAAATATCTTTTGTATATCTTCTGTCTGTCTCTGTTATCGATTCTTACTCTTGAACAGTTGATCAGATTTTCTTTGGTATGACTTTTAGGTGATTCTATTGATTGGAATTATAACAATTATACATATACCTTAGACTCCCAATATAAATTAGAAACTATTATTATTTGTTCTGTTTTTAAATTACAATCTGACTAGCGTCCCTAGGTCTCACACAATAGCTTATGTATCACTAGGTTATAGTCTATCTGTGCACTAAATTTCATCCAAATCAGTTCAGCCGTTACAGCGTGAAGGGTTAACGAACAAACACACATACACCTTTTGACACTTATAGTAGTCCAATACAAACCATCATCAGCAGGCACTGGTCCCAAAACCCAATCCACTTCTAAAACCGGACTTTCAGAATACAATTTTACAACAAAACTAGCAAAATCTGAATATTTGCAATGAATTTCTTCGACCACATCACTTTTATATATCCTCGTGTTTATATAATTTATAATAGGTACTGGGTTCGAATCATTGCTTCGGAAAATGTAAGCGCCTGGATCGATTTTGGTGCTGTTCTTTTCTGGGACATCAGAAATGTAGTAATAATATTGGATATCCAAAGTCGTGTTGATCCCGTTTGAAAGATTCATGGTTGATATTTTTCGGTACTCATCTAAATTTATTTGTATGTACTGAAAAAAAAATGCAATATTATGGATTTTCGCAAAGAAGGATAAACAAAGAAACAAACAATGAAACAAACACATTTTCACATTTATAATATTAGTACGGACTAACGGCATACCCTTGCTAGAAGTTATATTTTTTTCGACTTAAATCCTACATATTGTCATATCGGTAGTTAATTTTCGGAATTATCCATAAATTATAGGCACAATGTAAATAAAATAAATAAAGGCATATTAAAATCCATACAGTAATATCTAATATCCCATTACCCCATTAATATTATGAATGCTAAAGTTTGGATGGATGTTTGTTACTCAATAACGCCAGAACTGCTGAACGGATCTGGATGAAATTTGGCACAAAGATAGATTATAGTCTGGAGTAGTATATAAGTTACTTTTCCAGAAAATAGTACGGTCCCCGTGGGATAGATTTGTTTTTGTTTACATTATGTTACAATAGTATCATTATATAAAAATATAATAGCAATAAAGTGTTATGTTACTAAATTTAAACAAACAGACAAACAGTTTTCAACATCTGTCAAAAAAAAAGATTACCTCATTCCTTATAAAAGTATCATTAGATTCTTCATAGTAATATTTATGATTAGTTTGTTTTCCTCCAACACTCTCTTTTTCTTCTGCTTCTTCAACAACCCAATTGAAATTAACTTTAGAATTATTCAAATTTTCAACTGCAGTTGTATCTTGAATACTTGTGATTTCTACTTCAGTCGTAGAATATACAGCAGCAGTTGTAGTTTTACTTCTAGACGTTACAACAGTACTATTATCATTAATCACATCATCTCTACTTATATTCCCAAAATCAATTTTATTTTCTGCTGTTGTTTCATCAAAATCGTCATAATCATCAAATATTGATCTATTATTATTAACTTGACGAATGAAATTTGTTTTTTGTTGGCTTTCGTTAATTTTCTTGATAAATGATCGTTTTCTTCTTTTTGCTATAACTTTATAGGAAGTAAAACCTAGAGGTGGTACTTTGGCTATATATACTAATTCATATTCTGTTGTATGTCTGTTTGGAATTTTTAAAACATGGTCTGATGTTTTCATTATAATCGCACTTATTTTGGTATCTGAAATATTTTTAATTATTATATTTTTTGGGTTGCCATCATCAAATTAAATATATACTATTTTTAAGTATTTTATTTCTTCCTCATAAATAGAGAAGTCTAAAAGTGTTATTTTAATGGTTTCTAGTTCCACATTTTCTGTTTCATTTTTTGAAATAAAAAGTCACGTTGATACAAAAAGCGGTAATTTTCTTTGAAGAATCGAATCTAAATTATTTTTAGTAAATGAAAATACCATGCCGCATCATTTTTCTTTGTCTAATAATTACTAATATTGAAAAAATAGAATGAATATCGTTATTTACGCCTCAACATATCTCCCATTCACAATAAATTTTGTATCCATAGTACTTTAGCAAAACCAAATTTCTTTTAGAAATTTCTTGTCTTACCTGTTGAATCAAACACATCATACTCTTTATTGAAAATCGGCAACCTAATTGATGTATTGACTGACCATGCCAGTGGATTGTACACGACAATCTGAAACAAATATGTACTTAAAGATATACAGACGGACGGACGGAGGGTCGACAAAGTGAGTGATGAGGGTTCCTTTTTTCATTTTGAAATATGGAACCCTAAAAATACTGAGACTAGCTATCTGCATTCTAAAATATTATTGTGCAGGCGTGTGGAATTTTCAGTATTTTTTTACTGAAGATTTTCGAAAAGTGGTTCTCAGGTAGCGATATCGCGTATCAATTGAGTGTATGTGCGTACATACACTCAATTGAGTTTTTAAGTTGATTAAGGATCGTTTTTTTATACGAAAAGCGCTAAGTGAATTTATATTGAATGAAATTCATATATATACATTAATATATATATATATATATATGTATATATATATATATATATATCATATATTCATTCGATAATAAAAATTCCATACAAAAAGCTTTCTTGTGAATGCATAACAATTTTAACTAATAGATGTCACTGTACCGAATATTACATTCTAGAAAATAAAAACATACAATATTACAAAGAGATTTTTTTTAACTTTAAAAGTAAGCTGACATCAACTCAAACTCAAATGTACGGACAGACTTACACACATTTTCAATTCTTAAATTTATATTTGCAAAAGTCAAGTCAGTGAAAAAGCAGTTCTGCTGAGAAGGGCTCAAAGGAAACTCAGCAACTGCTCTTTGAAATCTTCTAAACAAACCTTTTTTTATCTAATAAACATGCTTATGCTTAAAATAAATTCTTTATTCAATATTTTTCTTAATTTTACCTGACTTCAAAAAACGAAGACCTTGTAGAACCTCTTCTTCCTCGGAATATACATAGGTTTGTAGGTATGTATGTATTTTTTTAATTTAAAAAAATAAATTTTAATTATAAAAGTTATAATTTTAATATTATAATTAGAATTTTATTTAGAAAAGAAATAAAGCTTCTCACATTAAAAGCATTTCCTTTAGTATGTTGACATGAAGACGTGTTAAATGAGCATCTGTGGTAGACTGTCGGTGATTCAGTCTTACGAAGTTTACTGAACAAAAAAATATAAAAAAATAAATTATCATATACGGAAAGAATATAACATTATATATTTGTCTCACAATAACAACGATCACCATGGCAAGATGGCAATGTATTCTATCTCGTTCTCTCGCCGGTTTAATCCTATATATTTATGGGTTTGTCTCTTTCTAGTGTCGCATTTCCGTTTCATCTAGTTTCAAATCACAACGATTCTAAAGAAGTTTCACTTCAATAATAACTTTGTTTACAATCTTAGAATATATCGAGTACATACGAACATTTTTATATGTGTATGTTTGTCACTCCTTCACCCTAAAACGGCTAAACGAAATTGGATGGAATTTGGTACACAGATAGACGATGTTCTGGAGTAACAGAAACTGAGTAAAGCAAGGGTAAGTCTCCAGTATACATACTTAAAAGATTCTCCAATAAAGGGTATAGCTTGTTCTATCGCTGAATGTAGCTTCTCAGAATAATAACTCACTGCATAGGGTCTCATAGCTCCTGTTATTATATTATGATCTTGCACCACCCCTAAAAAAGTTATCCATTAGTTCGTTGTTCAGGTCCAAATTATAAAAAATGATTAAAATTAACAAATCTTGTAAGGTACGTTGGTGCCATTTTTGTATTTTTTTAATTCATTTTGTAATTTTGTGGGTAGGCTGTCTGTAACAACTATAATATATTGACCTTTGAGACGTCTAAAACCTCAGTCTCTCCCGTGACCATGATTGCTATAAAGCATTCGAAACGTCGGGAACCAAAAATCAAAATAAATCCGCGAAAAAATCGAAAAGATATTTTTATTTAAAAGTAGTAAGCTTTTGTTAATTCTTACCAACAATCCATTTCAATTCTTCTAAGACTTCTTCTTTGTTTTTTAAATTTGCTAAAACTTGTAACTGCTTTGCAATCTATAATATAAATATTTCCGAAAGTATATGCTGCATCATTTAAAAGGAAAATCATTCAAAACCTTGTGATTGTGTTGGTGCTATCTATTTAGGGGGTGACACCCGATTAAATAAAGGAATCATTTGAGTTTCCATGAGGGTGCAGATTAATTAAAGGTGACCCATGGTGTAATGCATGCTACCTACACCACTGTACAGATACTCTATAATCTAGTATAGAGTACTACAGACCGCAGTTAGGCACCGAACATCGGGGGGAAATCCCCGTATTTCCTGAATCAACACATAGCGAGCCCGGTAGTAAGCGAAAATTTTGTCTATAATAAATATTATCTAGGCAGTAACAGTCTAGTGGTAATCCACTCGCTTAGGAAAGTGCGTGAGTGAATCGGGTTCAAATCCCAGGTCTCGCATCTCTGATATTATTATGCGAATTATTTCCAACATGATCACCACTTGTCTTACGGTGAAGGAAAACATCGTGAGGAAACCTGCATGTTTGAGAGAACTTAGTAAGTTGTCGAAAGACATGCTCAGTCCACCCGATTGGCCAGCGTGGTGAGCTATGGCCTGGTCCCTCTCGTATTGAAGGGAGGCCCACTCCCAGCAGTGGGACTTTAAAAAGGGCTGAATATAAATATATATTACCTGCAAATATATATTAGCTTCCCTTACAAAATACTTGAAAGTTGGTCTCGAGGTGAACATTCCAGATGCGTATGAATACTTGTTGTATGCAAAGGGAAAGAAATCGTCTTGCTTTGTTTCTAAAATTGGACTGAAAATAGAATATTTAGCAAATCATATTATTATTATGAATGTTTGTTTGTCACTTGCTCAAGCATTCAATGGATTTAAGATACAAGCAAATAACTCTTATTATAATATTACTTATTACCTAGTTATTTATAAGTTATAAAAAGAGCAGTTGCTGAGTTTATCTTGTGCTCTTCTCAGCAGAAATGCTTTCCGAGCCGGTGGTAGCTTCCTTACGGATTGACTACACTGACGCTATTTAAACTAAATTGACGATTCAAAAGTGCTTATAATACGTCTATTTGAATAAAATTGATTATATTTCATTTTTTATTATTTCACTAGCATTGCCCGCAGCTCCGCCCGCGTTCAGATGACTAAAAACCAAATTCTTAGGTTTTACATATTAGTATACTCTTACATTGCAGGTTTTGTATTTTTTCTCAGAAATGAGATATTTTCCCACGGTAAAAAGTATCCTGTATGTTGACCCGGATAACCGCCTATCGTCATACGAAATTTCATCAAAATCTGTCCAGTGGTTTTCTCGTGATGCGGTAACAGACAGACAGACAGACAGACAGACAAAAATTCTAAAAACTATAGATTCGGACTCTGTATCGATAATAATGTCTATTTCAATTAGATTTTCCAAAAAATATTTAATATACAGATTCGGCTTAGTTACAATTTTATTATATATATGGATCACATATACCCGCAAATGTCAGGAACATACACATAACCCCTAAATTTTTATCTTTGTATGGTAGTCCTGTATGCTTTCTTACACCATTTATCCCTAAGGACGCACTCGACGTGAGTAAGCCGCTATTCTCATATAATATTTGGACGACACGTTTGGCTCAGTTTGTAGTGACCCTACTTGCTGTGCCAGCGGTCGCGGGTTCGAGTCCCGCTGGGGGCATTCATTTGGGTGATGAGCGCGAATGTTTGTACTCCAGTCAAGGGTATTTATATTTATAATATGTATGTATTTAAAGTTATATATGTGTAGTGTATCAACTGTCCGGTATCTATAACACAGGCCTCGTAGCTTACCATGGAACTAAATGGTGATGTGTGTTAATGTACCAACATATTTATTCATTTTTATAATATATTAGGAATATCACACTCACTTTTCTCCTTGTACAGCATTCAAGTAGCATGAAGGGTTAGAATACATCAAATTTATTTTGAGATTCTCTCTGTAAGTCCTTTCATTTACGTAGCTGTAATTAACATAAAGTCGTATTTATGTTGTTTGTTTAACCTTTGGAACTACCAATCAGATTTGCAGAATCTTTTTTTGCATTTGAGGAAGGTTTTAAGCTATCTAACATGCTACGAATATCAGTTCTTTTCGCTGATTTCTTTTGATTTTTGGTTCCCGGCGTTTCGAATGTTTTACAGCGCACATGGCCACGGGAGAGACTGAGGTTCTAGACGTCTCAAAGGCCATTATATAGTTGTTACAGACAGCACCTACGACCTACCCACAAAACATCGGGAGCCAATATAATCCAAAAAAATCCGCGAAAAAATCTGAAATGATAGTTTTGTTTAAAATGTCAAATATTCGGACTTTAAGGATCGAAACAGTTACATATATATATATATATATATATATATATATATATATATATAAATAGACTACGCGAGCAAAGCCGCGGGTAAAGCTAGCTATTAATGCCATAGAGATTGATCATAGAGTCAGCTTACTTTACAGACTAACATTTTGTATAATTTGAAATTTCCCATACTAATCTTTATCTGATTAAAGAATCACTAATAAATGCAAAAGTCTATATACGTGTTTGTGTGTGTATATTTGTCACTCTTTCACGCAATAATGGCTGGACGGATTTAATACAAAGATAGATTATGACCTAGAGCAGCCAAACTCAAACTTTTTTTTTTATAGGGGCCACAAACACGTTTCAGTCATGGTCTGTTTCCCCTTTTTTCTTTAAACAGAACTTCTAAATTGGTATCGTTTTCAAAATCGATGAACTCATCAAACAACTCTGAGTAATTACAATTTAAAACGGAAGCCAACTCTGAGATGTAACTTCAGATGGGCCAATAACAAAGGCCCGGCGGGCCGCAGATTGAGTATAGCTGACCTATATATATGTATAACATGTAAAAATTTCGAAAATATATTGCTTAATGAAAAAGAGCAGTGGTAGCCCAGTGTTGACGCGCTTGCTTGGGTAACCGAGTGAAGCGGGTTCAAATCCCGGGTCTCGCACCTCTGATATTTTCATGTGCGAATCATTTTCAACATGATTACCACTTACCTTACGGTGAAGGAAAACATCGTGAGGAAACCTGCATGTCTGAGAGAATCTAGCAAGTTTTCGAAAGACATGTGAAGTCTGCCAACCCGCACTTGGCCAGCGTGGTGGACTATGGCCTGATCCCCCCTCATATTGAAGGGAGGCCCGTGCTCAGCAGTGGGACGTTAAGAAGGGCTTAATGCTTATAACATTATAAATTAAAAAAACACCTATATTTTTCTATACTGTAAACAAAGTTTTTGTTGTATCTCAAAACAATATCAACGTTATAGTTCCAGCAGTTTGTGTAAAAAAGCTTAGAAACAGACATACAAATTGCTTAAACAACATAAGTAAAAAATAGAAAAAATATTATTCTTACAAGATTAACTTGTCGATATTTTCATACCAGATTCTTGCGTTAAAATAACCCATTCGTTGCCCCAACACCACCATCACTTGCCTTGTATTGTAATATGGGGCTTGACGATATCGGATAGCATCTATGAAAACGTTTGCCTGAAAATATTTTAATCTATGTCTTTAACACTGTTATATTTAACCTGTGACGTTCCTTAATAAATAGACTGTAGATAAGAAGAGAATTACTTTTATGTTATCTTATTAAATGGGCATTTGGATCTAAGTTTGTATATAGTCAAGGTTTTAATGATAATAATTAGTACCTAATAATAATATAATGGGACATTAACACACAGCACCATCTAGTTCCAGGGTAAGCTACGAGGCTTGTGTTATGGATACCAGATAGTTGATACACTACACATATATAACTTTCTATACATACATACAAACATACATACTATTAATATAAACACCCATGACTTTAGTACAAACATTCGTGCTTATAACACAAATAAATGCCCCAAGCGGGACTCGAACTAGCAACCGCTGGCACAGCAAGTAGGGTCACTACAGACTAAGCCAAACGTGTCGTCAAAAGGATATGTTAGCTCTCAGATTCACTATATTCTCAGTTCCGTCAAATGTAATTATAATAAGAAAGTATGCATAGAAAACAGAAGTAACCCCTTTACGTATAATTATACTCACTCGTTCTTCAGCATTTTTAAAAACACTATCCGAAGTTATAAGCAGAGGATCAGAACATAAACTGCCGAAGCAGAACCCTGGCGGAGACCAGTAGCCATCGAACAGTTTGTGCGTGTAAATATCAGTTTCGGGACCTAAAGAAAAACACGAAGATAAGTCATATCAATAATAAAAATTTACATATAAAAAAATCGGTCAAGTGCGAGTCGTATTCGCACACGAAGGGTTCCGTACCGTGTTACATGTAGGTACTTTTTAATTTTTATTAATATGACTTTTAGTAAAAGTCTTTTACTCTTATGTATGTAGTATATTAATTTCGATGATCGATTACGAAAGTTAAAAAGAAGTTTCTTGCATTTTTATTTATTTGTTTTTATCATTTTTTATAATAGCCGCAATAGAAATACATATTCTTTGAACATTTAACCTCCCTACCTATTACGGTTCATGAGATGACGGACGGATGTCCCTCTGACAGAAGGACGGACGGACAGCGAAAGCTTAGTAATAGGTTCCGTTCGCACCCTCCAAGTGCGGAACCTTAAAAATGGAAATAAAATTATCTAAAACTGACTAACTTTGCCAGTCACTACACCTCCCAAAATGCTCAGTCTAACTGTGTGATGTTATGCATAAGAGTTCTTCATCAGAGGACTGGGGATGAGTTTGTGAAAATTTTACCTCTGAAAGGGTTAAAGGTTGAAAGTTTTTTCAAAAGCTGAAGTAATTGATGTTCTTTTCAACTCTTCAATTTGTCGGAAATCGGACATAAATAGACTGTTATTATTATTTATTTTACTTTTATTTTATGAAACATGCCAAACCCAAGAGTACAGCCAACTATCTCTCCAAAAGTCTCCACCGAAAAGTAGAATGCAGAAATTTGTGTTTTATGTACATAGAATTTAAATAAAACTATCTTTTCGGATCTTTTCCCAGATTTATTTTGATTTTTAGTTCCCGATGTTTTGTATGCTTTACAACAATCATGGCCACAGGAAAGACTAAAGTTTACGTCTCAAAGTTCATTACATGGAGAATTTGCCCTAATCTTAGTCTTAGGAAGCTCTTTTTATTTACCCAAATCGTCACTTCCTCTCCACAAAAACTCCAGAGCCTTTCTCTCCATCCTAATCATCTCATCATCAAAACTAATGGGGTTTATAAAAAGAGCGTCGAATCCCATCTGTGCGATTAACGATGCATGTTCTCTAGAATGTCCAAAGGAATCCGCCTGCCACGCCACCAGCGGACGAGCACAGGATAAGAAAGTCGAGTTTAGCTTTCTGAAAGAAAGATATATATTACTAGCGACACCCTCGCTTAGATGCGATGCATCCCTAGGTACGATTTAATGTTTTTGAGCGGTACCCTATTTTTTTCTAAAATAAAAGTAGCCAGGTTACTTCTTATAACATCAGCTATCTGCGAGTGGAAGTCCCGTCAAAATCAGTCCAGCCGTTTCGGAGATTAGCCGGAACAAACAGACAGACAGACAAACAAGACAGACAGACAGTTTTTAAGATTGTGTTTTTTTATAATTACCGTAGATAATGTGCTAAATACTCTAAACGCTTTTATTTCGTCATTACAAACAGACACTTGTTTTCGTCCAAGGAAGCGGCATTGCCATTCAGCGAGGGAATGCGGCTAGCATTCTTGCCACTATTCCACGCGGACATAAAATGTACAGTAATAAATAAGTGTACATTGGTTTTGTACACATAAAAAAGTATATTATATATAGTATAATAAATAAATAAATTAAATAAATAAATATTTGTAATTTCCTTTATTCTAAATAGATAAAAAAAGTATTATTACCTTAAAGAAAAAGTATAGCTGTCAATAACAGCTTGGTAGTACGTGGTAGCTTCGTCCACCATCCCCCATCCTCCCCCCACGAACACCAGCCGGCCCTGGCGTATTAGTTCGTAGACCATTCGATGAACTAAAACACAATTTACTATGTTATGTACAATCTGATATATTTAGTCTAAGATCCGATGTAAGATCACCCTTGATTCATCTGCTTACCGGGTAAAAAGTATTTTGTACTAAACATTATAGTATAGACTAGGTGTCTGATTTAAAAAGTTATTTACACATTTTATAGCTTACTGATTGTGAAAGGGTATAGTCTACCTAACATCACACAGGATGTTATGTGAGGCTCAATCGACAGAGCAGTACCAGTACTACCCACTAAAGCCAATGGAACCTCTTTAAGGGGGCCGCAGGATTATTCGCGCACTACTGACCACAACAACCATGGGTTTCTCCCATGGTTCACTTTGCTATCAAGTATCAGGCTGCCTCTCCGTGTGTCTCTTAGCTTCCCGCCTAGCTGAATTGCCGGATGCTAATGAGCCAAAACAAAAATATAGTGTCCTATTTGTATATTTTTAAATTTTAGTATTGCAACTGTGATTTGTTATCTATTTATTGCAATCCAGTCTAAGTTTTTCATCTTTCTTACACTTTGTACTTCCAATTGAAATCAAATTCATTTAATATAATCAAATAAGACTAACATAAAAAAAACTTAAAATTAAAAAAACATATTTATAGGGAAAGGCAGCATTAACTATAATATTACCTATTTATTTAAATTGTATTAAGATCAATACAAAATACTTTTCATCAAGTAAGCAGATACTTTAGTTTTGATCTTAGACTATAAAGATTCTTCCACATACATTTCAACTAATATCGCATAGAATTACCTATACTAGCTCTATTAGACCACCAACGGAAAAAATATGGCAACTCGCTGTTAGATAACGTAAACCTGAAACAGATAATCATGTCAAATCATTAGACGACACGTTGGCTCAGTTTGTAGTGATCCTACTTGCTGTGCCAGCGGTCGCGGGTTCGAGTCCCGCTGGGCGCATTCATTTGTGTAGCACGAATGTTTGTACTCCAGTCATGGGTGTTTATATTTATAATATGTATGTATTTAAAGTTATTTATGTGTAGTGTATCAACTATCTGGTATCCATAACACAAGCCTCGTAGCTTACCATGGAACTAGATGGTGCTGTGTGAAATGTCCCAACATATTTATTTATTTATGTTAATATGACTGTGTATTTGTCTTAAAAAAACATCACCTGAGAACAGTTGGATCGATTTGATTAATTGTTTGTTTATTTATACAATCCAAATAAAGTTTTTAGAGACCAAGAACTGGAAAAGCTGTCGGGAAAATTGAGAAAGGGAAAAACTGAAAGTGGACTTTTCTATATCTATTTTTTTTATTATATATTTCTATATCAACTGTTAATTCAAAGACCAAATTGGTAGTTTTTTTTTAAAACACCTTGAAAATACTACACACTCGAATTGAGAAAATCCTCTTTTGAAGTCGTTTAAAGACTGTAACTTTAAATATAAAAATATATACTAACTTCCTCTTTTTATCGGCCCACAGTTCACTGATCACTGAGTCTAACGTTCTTTTCATATTAATATTTGAATTTTCGTAAAAATCGTCATCTGAAAAATTCAAATTTGGTAAAATTTTTGTTTTAAAATGGTAAAGTAAAATTTATTTACCGACAATACAAAATTCTTTATTTTTACTTTTCAAAAATATTTTGCTGTTTTTCTGTGTACAGAAATCGTTAGTAATTGTATATTTCCAAAAAGAAGTCTATGTGATCGCAACAAATAAAATGCATAGTTCATGCCTTCTGCTAGCACATGCTAGTTGAATAATCTTTACTTCACCTATGTTACGTAGAATAAAGAAAAAATGATGAAGATTGATTGGTGAAAAAGAGAAATGAAAATTAATTTAAATAAAAAAATGTATAAACAAAAGTTGAATCTAAATTAAAAAAATATAATATATTCATAAAATCGTTTTTACTTACACCCTGTATAATAATCATTGAACGTCTTCATGTAACCCAGTTCAGCGTGAGAATGGGGAACAATGTGCACGTTGGTCCACCCTTCTTTTATCTCAGGACAACTCTACATAAAACGCATGTTTAAAATGATGATTCAGAAAAAGATCCGAAATTAAATCTGAATATTTCATGAAATATGTTTTTCTTTTAAATTATTCTAAACAAAAACAAACCTATCCCACGGGAACCGTACATTTTATCGGGATAAAAAATAACCTATGTGTTATTCCAGACTATAATCTATCTTTGTGCCAAATTTCATTCAGATCTGTTCAGCCGTTCTGGCGTGAAAGAGTAACAAGCATCCATATTCATAAACTTTCACATTTATAATATTAAAATAGTACTCGTATAGATTTGTTACATAACTTCAAATGAAGATTTAACTCAAATACAATTGACATTTTTATAACAAGAGAATTGAATTTGTTTTAGCCATTAGTACCTATCCCAATGCTGGGCAAAGGCCCTCTCTTCTTCTTCCACTCTCCTCTATTTGAATTGAATCGATATTTTTTAAAACGTGATTCTTTTACATATTATACAAATTACGATGGATGCATTTCAATTTCTAAGAAAAAGACTAACAACTACTACTAATAGAAACAGGTAAAATTCGATAACATTAAAATTGAATTAATTCAATTTTTATTTGCTTGAAGATAAGCAACCAGGGGCGTAGCTACCGCCGTATTTGCCGTATCAATTATACGGGGCCCCCGGGCCACGGGGCCCCCAAAGTGTGTAAGGAAAAAGAATAAAAACTTTCTAATTTATTTTATTTTACAAATGACAAAATTCTATAAAGCAATTCCTTTTTTTCCCGCCTTAAGCGTGCGTTCAAAAGTTGGCAACACTACATCGTTATGGCGGGCTGCGGGACTTCCCCGTTTTACTTACTTCATCTTCAACTCAGCGGGGAATCCCCGGGAATCCTTCATCGATATCGCGATGTACGTGTACGTTGTTGTACTTTGCATTGGATGTTAAACCACGGAGTGCAGTGCACTGTTTATTTACGCGCTTTATATAAATGTGCATTACATTGTAATTCAGTACAAACAATATTGTTCTTCTGGTTTAGCAGTATTAGTAACGATTTGTAAAAGAAATGAGTGAAAGGAAAAGAGATTATCCCAGCGGCGCTGAGAAAAGAACAATTAAACAGAAAAGGGACGAGGTTATAAAAAAAGTGCCCAAAATTTCTTCATTTTTTCAGAGACAAGATACTGTGAGTGATTTAGATTGGAAAGGTAAGTACTACACTACTACCCAACCCATTTATTAGGGGCCCGTAGTGATAAACAAGGAAATCTTTTAATTTCGGTCTGTCCATCTGTCCGTCACAAAAAGTTGTCTCCCCCCTCGATTTTCACAAGTATACTGTTTTTAGGGTTCCGTGCCTTGATTAAAAAAAAACAAAATTCTAACTTATCTATAGGATCGATTTGTTTTGTTGTTTGTTTATCAGTCCGTATCGTATCGTTAATTGCGTGTTGAGAACTTCAGATGTGCAGACTCGCTTTCGGGTTCTCGTTTTGTATGGCCACTACACTACGCGCTGCGTTTAAATAGCACGCAGGTGTATAGTAATGCACGGACGGGCTGCAGGTGATTTTGTATCTACTAATAGGTACGAGCACAATCCGCGTAGAATCTGTGTGCGTCTGAACTGAACACTCTCTAACTGTGACCCTTAGTAACGTTATTTATTTATATATAACTATTTTTAGTTTAGTATCAAAGCATTCGTATTTATTTTTTAACAATTACTCGTTTATTTTTAGATTCTTCTGAAGCATGTTCTTCGTCACATATCCATCCGGAAATAGAAGAAAGCCAAGCACATACTTTATCGGATGTCCATCCAGAAATCGAGGAACCCCAAGTCAACGATTCTGATATATCTGCAGATAATGCAGATTGTAATATAATTTCATCAGATAGAGGAAATTTTGGTGACAATTTAACTGAATGCGAACGAAAAATAATTTTTAAATTGGGTCCATTTAAACCACAAGGACCATTTCCAAAAGTTTCAGAAAATAACCGACCTTTTTCAGCTTATTATTATTCATATTTCAATCAGGCAGGCATAAAAATTATAAGACCATGGTTTTGTTATTCTAACGTTTTAAACAAACCGTATTGTCACTTCTGTTGGTTATTAGCAGATCGTCAAAACAAATCGTACTCCTCTGCTTGGGTTAACGGTGTTTCGGTTAGAAGCAATTTCACACAAACTATTCTTGACCATGAAAAGTCACAGCAGCATATTAGTGCCTCACTCTCTTATAATAATTGGTTGCAAGGAAATACCATCGATACTCTATTGAAAAGTGAAATCGATAGTAAAATTACATTCTGGAGAGATGTACTGCATCGTATAATTAATGTTATAATTACTTTAGTATCTTGTAATCTACCTTTGAGGGGGCATGATTCTGATTCTGGCAATTTTATGGCAATTTCACGTCTGCTATCTAACTATGATGCAACTTTAAAAGAACTTTTTCTAAAACCGAAAGGTGAAATAAATTATTTAAGCCCTACGATTCAAAACGAAATTATTAGTTTGCTTGGTACTAACGTTAGGAACAGTATTATCTCAGAAATTAAAAAAGCTCCATTTCTGACAATAATTCTGGATACAACACAAGACTTGTCAAAAATTGACCAACTATCTGTAGTTTTTCGATATATCTCGGTTACAGAAAATGATGATAATGTGCCTAAAGAAATAAAAATCTGTGAGTCCTTTTTAGGATTCATAGCAGTAACCGATTGCAGTGCTGCAGGTCTGAAAACTGTCATTTTAAATTTGACTAAAGAATATGGAATTGATTTGACTAAATGTAGAGGACAGGGATACGATGGAGCAAATGTTATGTCGGGTGTGTATGGAGGATTACAAACCCTAATAAAAGAGCATGCTCCAAATGCCGATTATGTTCATTGTGCTGCGCACGCTTTAAACTTGGTTTTGAACGATGCTGCGAGACATGTTCGTGAAGTATCGACTTTTTTCGATAATTTAGAAAAAATATATACTTTTTTGGCAATAGTATAAAACGCTGGGCTATGCTAAGTGACGATTCATCTGAAAAATATTTGATTACCCTTAAAAAGGTATGTCCTACCAGATGGTCTTCTAGGAACGACGCTTTATTAGCCGTAAAGAAATTTTTTTTACTAATCATGAAAACTTTGTACCAACTAAATTTAATTTCAAATAAAAAAGATGAACGTGAAGAATGTAAAAGTATAATTAATATTTTAGAGAGTTTTGATTTCTTAGTGCTCGTTACATTTTTTTCTTCACTATTTGAAATTATTAATCCTGTTTCTAAAGCTCTACAGCATGATAATAATGACTTACAGAAATCTAGTATTTTATTAAGTAATCTTTTAAATAGACTGTGCCAATTAAGAAATCAGAATTCATTTAATAGTTTGCTAAATGAATCCAAAGATTTAGCAAAAAAGTGGGGGGTAACAACTGTTTTTAAAAACAGTAGGCGAAAGATAACGAAGCGTTTTTTTGATGAATTATCACAAGATGAGAGAATTTCCGACCCGGAATCCTATTTCAAAGTCAATGTATACTATTGCTGTTTAGATATATTAATTTCTCAAACTAAAGAAAGATTTCAGAGCCTTTGCAACCTGAGTAGTATATTCGAAATATTACAACCGGAGAAACTCCTATCTTCTTCAAGCGAAGAGATATTAAACGCTTCCGGAAAACTGTCTGCTAAATACAGTAAAGACATCTCACTTAATCTTTGTGACCAATTAAAGGCTCTAAAAACATGCTTAAATTCTGAAATTAAAAAAATTTATTCCATTAAAGAACTCATTGAATTATTGCTAGTAAAATTCAATAGTCTTGCATCCAGTTTTCCCGAGGTAATCACAGCATGCTTTTTATTCTTGACCCTTCCAGTTACAACCGCAACGGCAGAAAGAAGTTTTTCAAAATTAAAACTAATAAAAAATTACTTAAGAACTTCGATGGGACAAGAACGGCTGTCAGACATCTCACTATTGTCCATAGAGGCAGAAACTTTAGAAAAACTAAAATCATCATCAGCCATAAATGATTTAATAAATCAGTTTGCCGATAAAAAGGCAAGGAGAGTGAATATTTAAAATTCGATTTTTATATGTAAAATGGGTAAATTATGTGATAAATAAATATTACTTCTCACTCACACACACACACTCACAATATTTTTTTTCTTTTGTGAAAAATCTTTACCTCCATATAAGGGCCTCCAAAAAAATTTTTATACGGGGCCCCGACAAGGCACGCTACGCCACTGTAAGCAACACATAATGTGTAGTAGGTACCTACTTTTCAGACAAAAAAATAACTGAGGAAGGAGAATTTTAAATAAAATTATGTTATTGAAATCCGCGAAAAACGCGGATTTATTTTGATTTTTTGTTCCCGATGCTTGAAATGCTTTACATTAATCATATCACGGGAGATACAAAAAAAAAACAAAATAAATCTGCGAAAAAAAACCGATAAGGTTGTCTTATTTAAAATGTCAAATATTCGCGTAAATCTGAAAGTATTCTGAAGGAAGACGAGCTCTAACAAGGATATCTACTAGCCCTGACCTAGGTCTCCTAAGCCATCTTCAAAATAAAATTATGTCCCCAAAAAATTTCTTAATTAATATTAATGTATCATACTCACATCATAACCACAGCTCTCTCCCAATTCTAACATCGGCGTCAATAGATCCTTTAACACAGGATCAATAGCGTTTACCATAAATGGTAAAAATGTGAAAATTAGCCACATTTGAAAAATTCCTTATATAATTTTTAAATATAAAAATTCTTTTCTCTGTCGTTGCTTTATCGGTACTGAGAAAGGAAATGTATAAGCAAAGTAACTACACAATGTTTTTGTTTATATGAAATGTTTTGAACATGTTTTATAAAATTTAATAACATATAGGTACGTATGAAGTAATACGTATACACATATAAATACGGTATGTATGTACGCGTAAATCTCAAGAACTACTGAATTATTTTGGGTGCGGCTTATACTATATTGATTTGTATTCCTAAGAAATATTTTAGTGTATTGAAAATTACTCTAGCACTTATAGTTGCTGAGCATTGACACGTCTAAGAGTGTCCAGTCGGCAATATACTGTGTGGTTGCTAAAAAAAGGCAAAAACCGGGGCACGTCGGTAGTGCCACATATGAGTAATATGTGTACATAATTTATAATTAAATATAAGTATGTTTGTTTGCATAATATTTTAAAAGCGAAACATAGTGGATCACGAAATCTCAGACAGTAATTAATGTTTTAAACTTGAACTTGGACGGGTATATTCCTCATATGGAATAGATATCCGCTAAGATCGGATTGTTAGAAATTCAATCCCTAAAAAATAGTTTGAAAGTTGGTACGAAAATCATCAATCAAATATAACATTTTCTGATTCAAAATTACGACTAATTAATATTTAAAGGCACGGTTTAAAAATAGAGAATAAAAGTAAAAGATATGGTTTAAAAATAGAAAAAATAAGAAATTATTTCACAATTCACTTTACACCTTCGAGTTTAGGCTCAAATGATTAATTTGACAAGCCCCATCCATATGTCTGTATGTCTGTTATATTTTCACGCTTAATCCGCTGAATTGATTAAGATGAAATTTGGTATGGAGATAGTTTGAAAACCTGGAAAGGACATAGGATAGTTTTTATCCACGAAATCATCCTTTTTTGGGGGGCGAATGGGGAGGAGAGTGGAGGGGGGAGGGTGAAAAAGGGCTTGGAAATTTGTATAGGAAATCAACTACTACCCGTTAACCAACGACTCGCTAGTGAATTATAATGAGGAAGGCCACTCCTGTACCTCTATAAGCTAGAAAGTCGGTTTAGGGAGAAAACTCCATAAGCGAGAAAGAGATCGCGGTCCCTTGAAGTCTCGCTTATCCAGGTTCGACTGTATTCAAAATCACGTTTTTTAATTTTTTAAAACTATTAGGAAATATAAAGGCCAAATGAAACAAAAAAACACGTAACAAAATAGATTTTATTAATATGAGAGTATAAATTCTTATAAAATATCAAGAATTCTTGATAATAATTAATAATAGGAATTACCCTAATTCAGTTTCTAAATTCATAAGAAAAAAAAACAATCTGAAAAATAAATTAAATTAATATTTATTTTTTCCTAATAAACCTATTTTATTTTTTATTTTATTATAACTCAAAAGCTAAATTTAAAACCCAACCAACCAACAAAAGGAAACTGATTTTTTACAAAATGCAAAAAAAAAACACAAAATAAATAATTGAAAGTTATTTATACTACCATTTTTTATAGTTTAATTTTTTTGTATCTGTGAAGAAAAAAAAACTAAATTCAAATATTATTTATCCTTAAAACTAACCCTAGCCCATGTTACACCATAATGTCGAATTACTTAAGAGGAAATTGCAAAAAAAAAACGTTTTTTTTTACTAAAATCTATATCCACAGGTTGAGCGTTTAAGACATTTTTATTATATGAAAAATTGCCATAACTTTGTTAAATTTCATAAAAAATATTAACTCAATTATTAAAAAAAACATATATTTAGTCGAAATTTTAGTATAATTGATATAATAATATATTTATCAACCAAATAAGAAAACAATATATTAAAAAAAATATTAAAAAAAAAAACAAAAAAAAGGTAAAAAAACCAATTCAAAAAAATCTAGAATTTCTCTGCAATATCCCCTAAACACCTACCTAGAAACATCACAACATCTTCCTAATCATATAATTTAAAATCCCACCATTTCTAAAGTATGTAAGATCCACTTCAGTATCAAAACGGACCGTCACTTGGAATGATTTGCCGTTGTCCACCTGGAAACATTAAAACGAGTTATATTTTTTGATATACATACATACATACATACATACATACATACATACATACATACATACATACATACATACATACATACATACATACATACATACATACATCCTTACCCATACTAATAATATAAATGCGAAAGTGTGTTTGTTTGTTTGTCTTTCTTTCACGCCAAAACAGAGAGACGGATTGGCGTGATTTTGTATCAAGACAGCTGGAGAGTGACATAGACTACTTTATACCGCAGAATATCATTTCTTTCCCAAGAAAACACGTTAAAATACAACCCAAAAAAATGTTTATGATCAAAACTACTATAATCTTGGTATTAATGCTCTTCAATACAGTTAAATAAATACGTGTTTCAGCAGTTTTCCAAATTCGTTCCATAAGGGGGTAAAATAGGGGATGAGTTTTAGCGCGAGCGAAGCCGCGGTTTCTGCTATTTACTAATATATTTTTGTATCTATGTGTGTTTGTATGTGGAGAATTACTGTAAAATATTTATATCAATTTTAAGAAATCCTTATAAGTCGCCAAAAAACTTTACACACATTAAATCGCAAAAAAAGTAATAAAATAAAAAATACACATATTTTTCTAATAAATCATTATATTATGTCTTTTGTACATATAAAACAATAAAAATAAAAAAAAAACAACCATTCGTCCAAAGCCATCATAATAATAACCATATTGAAATAAACACTAAATATAAATAATATACATACATATGTATCCCATACATAAAATACAAACACAAAAATATTTTTTTTGATTTTTTTTTTTGGTTCAATGAAAACCCAACTCTCCGCGTTCTCACCTGCACAGTCAACTTCTGACCAGGCACCAGATCCTCCGGTACCTGTACGGAGTACACCTCGGTACCGTTCAGGCCTAGACTCTCTGCACTCTCCCCGGAAAGGAACTGGAGGGGCATAATCCCCATACCGACTAGATTCGAGCGGTGGATGCGCTCGAAGGATTCCGCTATCACTGCTTTTATGCCCTGGGGGGTGAAAGATTTTTATTTAATTGAACTCGAAATTTAAATAAAACTATCTTTTCGGGTTATTTCGTCGGATTTATTTTGATATAGAAAGAATATATTAATTTGATATTGATAAGAAAAGATACGTTTAACTTTAAATATATATATATATATATATATATATATATATATATATATATATATATATATATATATGTATATATATCATATTTTTATTAAACCAAATTCACTAAAAGTTTTCCTTTCATTCACTTCTGGTACAATTTGAGTCAAACAAAAATGTATTTCATGTAAAAGACCTCATATACAAAGCAATTAGGGGGCTTTATCATAATTTTATTTTCTTACACGACGACGACACGTTTGGCTCAGTTTGTAGTGACCATACTTGCTGTGCCAGCGGTCGCGGGTTCGAGTTTCGCTGGGGGCAATCTTTTGTGTGATAAGCACGAATGTTTGTAGTCCAGTCACGGGTGTTTATATTTATAATATATATTTAAAGTTATATATGTGTAGTGTATCAACTATCTGGTATCCACAGGCCCTGTAGCTTACCATGGAACTAGATGCTGCTGTGTTAATGTACCAACGTATTTATTTATTAAATATTTGATGCCTTTGGAATATTTTATTTCTCTTTACTTAAGTAAAATTCTGAAAAAATGATTGAATTGAATGATACAATATGATTTCTGATACAATATGGGTCAAATAAAAATGTATTCCATATGTAACGGACCCCTTATACAAAGTAATTTGGGGGTTTTTTCATAATTTTATTTTCTCACCAGCAAGAAAGGTCCCTTCGCTGCCCAATCACGGCTGGAACCAGAACCGTAGTCTTTACCGACGATTGCTATTAAAGGCACATTTTCTTTTGCATACCTGATGAGAAATAAAAATTGGTCAAGTGCGAGTCGAATTCGCATATGAAGGGTCCCGTACCATCGTACATGTACTTTTTATTAATATGATTTTTAAGTATTCTATGTATGTCAAATCAAATCAAATCAAAATATTTTATTCAGCATTAAATTATTACAATTTTTTACTGAACGTCATTAGTCTACTACCAGTTCGGAAAGAACAAGCCTCAGACCTGAGAAGAACTGGCGAAAGAAACTCAGCGGGACCAATATATTTTCTTAAAGTATAATCTTTTTTTAAAGTAAAATTATAATTTACAATATTTCTATCAAGTTGAAGTAGCCTGGAGGCAATCATTTCATTCCTAAGTCCCAATTCCCCATCTTCTATATATATGTTAACGTCGATGTTCGATTACGAAGGTTAAAAAAATGTTTCTTTAATTTTCTTTTTTTTTTTGTTGTAGCGGCAATGGAAACACTCTGTGAAAATTTCAACACTCTACATATTACGGTTCATGAGATACAGCCCTCTGACAGACGGACAGACGGATGGACAGCGGAGGCTTAGTATATATAGGGTTCCGTTGGCACTCTTCGCGTGCGGAACCCTAAAAACGAATTACTTAAAAAACTATATATATTAAAATATTTCTTTTTAACATTTTTATTATTTATAAAGGAATTGTAAGTGTTATATAATAATTAACTTTCTTTTGTTATATAAAAAAAATATATAGACTCATTAGTCTGAAGACTATATTTTATTGCACATTATTTAAAAAAAATAAAAATTAAATAAAATTATATTCTTTATATATGTATATAAATATTCTGTACATGTGTATGTCACTGAACTCCTTCTAAGCGGCTGAACCAATTTTGATGAAATTTTTAGTGTGTGCTTGAGTGTGTCCCTAGATAGTTTGGATTCACAACTGGACCCGGTAGGTGGCGCTGCAATCGGGTTCTAGGATTTTTTGTGACGACCATATTCGGACGACTGTCAGATTAGTTTTTCTATAATATTTCATCCCTCAAGAAAACAACCAAAAACCCCACTACATACCGATCAGCAGCATCGAATATGTCCATCACGTCGCCACTGGGCTGGTGGGTGGTGCGGGGTCCCGGGTTTGGTGCCAGGCGGTTGACGAGGCGGATGTTGGCAAAGGTACCGCGGGACATCACCGCGTCGTTACCACGCCGAGAACCGTATGAGTTGAACTCCCGGGGGGTGAGACTGGGGGTGTTCAATTATCACTTATTGTATTCCCATCTTAATTTATATTAACAAATATAATTATACTGGAAAAATTCAAGATTCAAGATATTTGTTTCAGCTTTTAATTCTTACATTTTTTTTACTAAACGTCATGAGTACTATCAGTTCAGAAAGAAGCCTCAAACAAACCGAAGATTAAGAATAATGAATAAATGTGTGTTAATGTCATATTATAAATATAAACACCCATGACTAAAGTACAAACATTCGTACTCATCACACAAATGAATGCCCCCAGCGGGACTCGAACTCGCGACCGCTGGCACAGCAAGTAGGGTCACTACAAACTGAGACAAACATGTTGTCTATACTAATATTATAAAGAGGTAAAGTTTGTGAGTTTGTGAGGTTGTAGGGGGTAATCTCTGGATCTACTGAACCGATTTAGATGAAAGATAAGAAGATAGTTTAAGATCCTGGGAAGGACATAGGATACTTTTTATCCAGGAAATCATCCCTTAAGGGGGTGAGAATGGGGATGAAAGTTTGTATTAGGAAGCAAGCATAGCAAGTCATATATATAGCAGTATCCTCACTCACCCTCTGGAAGCCAGCAGTCTGGCAGCTGGAGAGTTCCTGGCGATGGAGCCAGCTGGAGAGATGTGGTCGGTGGTCACGGAGTCACCCAGCAGCAGCAGGCAGCGGGCGTCTGATATATTTTTAATAGCGGGAAGACTCTGGAATATCAAGCAATAAACATTTATTCAAATACACTTGTACGAGTACTTTTGAATCATAATACTTTATTTTAGATTTACGCGAATATTTGACATTTTACATAAAACTATCTTTTCGGATTATTTCGCGGATCTATTTTGATTTTTGGTTAATATTTTATTTATTAATATTTTTAATTTTCTATGTGGTAATATGTTTAATATTATAATAATAGCAACACTAAATAATATTATCTATACTAATATTATAAAGAGGTAAAGTTTGTGAGTTTGTGACATTGTAGGGGGTAATCTCTGGATCTACTGAACCGATTTAGATGAAATTTGGTAAGAAGATAGTTCGAGACCCTGGGAAGGACATAGGATACTTTTTATCCCGGAAATCATTCCTTAAGGGGGTGAGAACGGGGATGAAAGTTTGTATTGGGAAGCAAGCTAGGGACGAACCCGAGCAAAGCAAGGGTAAGTCGCTAGTTAATTAATAAAGTTTTTACAAAAACCTAATATTTATAATAATAACAGCTAAAATTAAATAAATAATATTGCTATAATATTAGAGTAATACTTATAAATAAATATTTAAAATGTTTAGAGTTAAAATCAACAAATATTGTTAATGTATGACCTATATATGGTATATGTATAGTATGGTGCCATTTTAGAATTTTTGAAATCATTTTTGTAAAATAGTGGGTAGGCACTGTCTGTAACAAGTATATAACACCTTTGAGAAGTCTAAAACATCAGTCTCTCCCGTGACCATGTGCGCTGTAAAGCATTCGAAACGCCGGGAATCAAAAATCAAAATAAATCCGAGAAATAATCCGAAAAGATAGTTTCGTTCATTTATTCATTCAATGAACTAACCTTAGTCATTCCATCAAAGAATGGTGGTTTCTTAATATATGTGGAGTTCGGATCCCATCTATACAACTTCCCCTGTGGCACATCCAACGCTTGCCAAGATGGCGAACCTTCTTCTATTTTCGCATAAACCTGTAAAAAATTCAGACATTTCATTCAAATATATATTTAGTACTAGCGACTCACGCTCGCTTCGTTTCAGGTTCATCATTAGACAAGACCAAATTTAACCCACGGGAACCGTACATTTTTCCGGGATAAAAAGTAGCCATGTGCCATGTAGCCATTCGAGATTATAATCTATCTCTATGTCTTACATCCAAATCCGTTCAGCCGTTCTGGCGTGATTGAGTAACAAATATCCATACATCCTTACAAACTTTCACATTTATAATATTAGTAAGATTTGAGTACATGAGTCATTCCAAGACAAATCGAAAAATGGTTGGAATCGATCGCTTTTAATTTCGATGAAACTTGGTAGGAAGTTTTCTTTTATCATAAAAAACTTTTTAACAAAAAATAAAAACCGACTTCCAGACACTAAAAGTAAAAAATAACTAAACGGAGGTTTTCGTTTAGAATAGATACCTAATCAGATATTTTTGAAGTCGGTGCCAGCCTACAATATTTTAAGATATGAATATCTAGCAGGTAAATATGTATTTAACGTATCGAAATATATTACATTTGCTTTGCATTGGCTGGCATTTTTTTATGATAAAAGAAAACTTCCTACCAAGTTACCCTTTGAAACAAAAAAAATATTTCCAAATCGGTTCAGGCGTCTTCGAGTAATCGGTGAACATACATATGTAAAAAAAAAGATTCCGACAAATTGAGAACCTCCTCCTTTTTGGAATTGGAAGTCGGTTAAAAACGAATTTCTACCAAAGGAAAAAACATATTTTTTTCAAAAGTTATATATGTATACATATACAAAAAAAAAACACTTTTTACAGTGTTTAGTTTTATTTTTTTTATATCTCAATAACTATTATATATGTAGCTACAAAAAAAACTTGAGTTTATTTTAAAGAGAATAATCGTGACTGTAAAAAAAATATATATTTGGAAAAAATGCCAACTTCTTCTGATTAGTTTTCACATAACATCCTGGAACCCGACTGTAACGCCACCTACCGGCTCGAGTTAATATATAATATAATATAAGTCACCAACTTAAACACACAAAAATCTCATCAAAATCGGTGAAGCCGTTTAGGAGTTCAGTGACATACACACGTACAAGTATTAGTAGACATGAGAGTTAAGGTACAAGAGCGACGCGACTTTTCTTAACAGAAACTCAATAACTAAACTTAGCCCGACCCGGGACTCGCACCCAGTACCTCCGGAATACCACATATGTTAGTCACTAGACCAAAAAGACCGAAGTTAGTGCGAATAATATGCTGCTAATATAATTACTTCTTTAAACATCCCCGGGATGACATATTTGTTTTCTACTTCTTGGATTTCAGCTCGAGTGGGCCATATTTCTTTTAGGTATACTGGAGTGCCATCGGCACGCTTACCTGTTGACAAAATCATAACAATATTAAAAATTCAGCCCTTTTTAAGTCTCACTGCTGGGCACAAGCCTCCCTTCAATACGAGAGGGATCAGGCCATAGTCCACGCTGGGCAAATGTGGGCGGACTGAGCATGTCTGCAGACAACTTGCTAGGTTCTCTCAGACATGCAGGTTTCCTCAAGATGTTTTCCTTCACCGTAAGACAAGTGGTAATCATGTTAGAAATGTTTCCCACATGAGAATATCAGAGGTTCGAGACCCGGGATTTGAACCCGTCTTCCTTGGTTTCCCAAGCAGGCGCGATACAACTAGGCTACCACAGTATAAAAAAATATGTGTTTCTTATTAATTATTATAATATAATAAACCATTTATTCCTAATTTTGAGTAGATTTTACAAATAATAAACTAAAAAAAAAGAACCTGGAAGAAAACAATAACATTTAATTATTAGAATTATATTATCTGTGCATGGTTTTAACATGTATGTTATCTGTGCTAGCTTTCTCTCACTGCTGTGTGCATATTAAAATAACACTTCATTCTTTTATAACTTCCCACTGCTGGGAATGGGCTTATTTTTAATACGAGAAGGATCAAACTATAGTCCCCTACGCTAGCCAAGTACGGGCCGGACTGAACATGTGTTAAAAAAACTGGTTATCTATACTAATAATATAGAGGCAAGATTTTTTTGTCTGTTTGTACTGAATAAGCTCAGAAACTACTGGACCGATTTAGATGAAGTTTGAGACCCTGAAAAGGACATAGGATAGTTTTTATCGTGGAAATCATGCATTAAAGCGGTGAAAATGGGGATGAAAATTTGTATGGGGAATCAATCCAGAAACCTAACCCGAAGGAAGCGAGGATGAGTCGCTAGTAATATAATAATTTCTCCAACGTCCTCAAAACCCATCTATTTTATTTCAAAAACACCATCAAAACCAATAAACCATTTCACTCACCCAAGGGCTCTTTCTCAAAATCAATATTGACTGTGCCGGCCAAAGCGTAAGCTATGACCAAGAGGGGTGATGCGAGGTAGTTAGCCCTCGTGTTGGGGTGAATCCTACCCTCAAAATTCCTGTTCCCCGATAAAACCCCACAGCACACCAACTCGTTCTGAAATAAATCGATGTATTAAAATACCTGAGCATCCGAGCTTTGCTCAAAAATGCGGTTTTTTTTTCAAAAAAAAAACAACTATATAGATAAACGTAAAAAGCAAAACCTTATCCTAAATACAACATTTCTATGAGTGTATGTTTGTCACTCATTCGCATTGATTATTTATAAACTAGCGGCTTACCCTCGCTTCGTGAAAAACAAAAACAAATCTATCCCACGGAAACCGTATATTTTCCCGGGATAAAAGTAGCCTATGTGTTATTCCAGACTATAATCTATCTTTGCGCCAAATGTCATCCAGATCCGTACATCCGTTCTGAGAGTAACAAACATCCATACTCACAAATTTTCACATTTATAATATTTGTATAGAGTACAGATTATAAATACAGAAGGCATCTTGGGGCGCACACAAACGAAGCAAGAGTATGTCGCTAGTCTATACAGATAAATAAAATTGAAGTGTCTGTTTGTACTCTCACAATAACAGCATTTTACTAAATGCATATGAAACTATATACGGTACTTTTATTATGATAGTCTATATATATAAAAGAAAGTCGTGTTAGTTACTTCGCTTATAACTCAAGAACGGCTGAACCGATTTAGCTGAAAATTGGCAGGGAGGTAGTTTAGAGCCAGGAGAAGGACATAGGATACTTTTTATCCCGTTCGACCGCGTTCCAATTTTTATGATATTTTAATTTTTGGATTTCTCTTAGTCCGGAATAGGTAAGTATTAAAACATATAATTAAAATGTGAGAAAGAAAGATTTTTTCTTTTTATATCTATTTAAAACGTACCTAGCGACGAACCCGAGCGAAGCGAGGGTGAGCCGCTAGTATTAAATAAAAGCTAGAAGATGGTTCCGTCTGTACATAATATTACAAATACAAAAATTACGTATGTAATTCTAAAGAAATTTTACTTTAAACAAAATCGTAAATTCTCACCTTTTCGATGGTATTTGCAATATTGTCATCTATAGGTCCAGAGTTACCGATGCACGTCATACACCCATAGCCCACTATGTCGAAACCTAACTTTTCTAAATACGGCACTACTCCTGATTCCTGTAAAGATAAAAGACAAGGCTTTATGGTACCTGATAATTAATTATAAATCTATATAAATAAAAATTGAAGTATCTGTGTGTAATGTCAAAATAACAGCTTTTTACTGCACATGAAATTGTATACGCTACATATAAGAAAAATACGATTTTTAAAATGTTTGTCTGTTTGTTTGTTCCGGCTAATCTCCCCGACCTATTTTGACAGGAGTTTCATTGGCAGATAGCTATATATGATATATAGATATGTTATAAGGAATAACTTTAGGCTACTTTTATTTTAGAAAAATGAATAAGAGTTCGCTCTAAAAAGTAAAATGTACCTACGGATGCACCCGAGCAGGGCGAGGATATGTCGCTCGTCTTTATATATAAAAATCTATGTGTGTGATTGTGTGTATGTTCCCTATGAACTCCAAAATGGCTGAAGCGATTTTTATGAAATTTTCATGCATCTCCAGATTAGCCCAGCGGATGATCCTGTAAAATTTGGTAGCGATCGGAAGTTTGAACGCGGGCAAAGCCGCGGGTACGGCTAGTGTGTAATATTAGTTCATTTAAATTTTAAGAAAACTATAACTAAATTTGTGTGGTGTTTCAGTACAATCTCTATTTTTCCAAATTCTTGCATAATTTTGTGATAAGACACCGCCTACAACAATACGACAATGGCTATGTTTAACAAAAAAATAATAAAACAAGCAAAAATCCGTAAAAATATTTAATATATAACTGATCTGATGCTGGTCGCAGGAGCTGATAGTGGAACTCTTCAATGGCTACCAGTTACACCATAAAGTACGGGTCCGTTTGATTCGTTTTGACGAGTCCTATACATTACAATTGCTCAAAATCGTATATTAATAAATATCAGATATATAAATAAATAAATATGTTGGTACATTAACACACAGCACCATCTAGTTCCATGGTAAGCTACGAGGCTTGTGTTATGGATACCAAATAGTTGATACACTACATATATCTAACTTTAAATACGTACATATTATAAATCATATATATATATATACAATACATATAAATACTATAATATATTAAATTTAAATAGATAAATATGAACTTACTCTTAAGTAATAAGTCACAACGCCAGAGCCGGGTGAGAGCGAAGTTTTGATGTAAGGAAGTACACTGAGACCGTTCTCCACCGCTTTCTTTGCTAACAGACCTGCAAATATCATTTATAATCTATATATATATATATATATATATATATATATATATATATATATATATATATATATATATAATAAAATTGTAACTAAGCCAAGTCTGTACATAAGATATTTTTGGAAAATCTTATTGAAATAAACATTATTATTGTGATGTTTTTCACATCACTAGCAAGTTATTATCACGGTAACACTTACCAGCACCCAACATCACGCTAGGGTTGGACGTATTTGTACACGACGTGATAGCCGCAATGATGACTGAACCGTGCGTGATCGTGTACGTGTTGCCGTCGGTGAAGGAGAAACTGCCTGACGCTGAGAGCTGGGCGGGTGATAGTCCGTACCCTTTGAAACCGACCTGGTGGGTTACCAAAGAATGTTATATTATAACATAATATAATAGAAATACAAAAAAAAACTCAAAATAAAAAAAAATACATAAATAAAAGACCCAACTGCATAAAAATAAAGCGAACAAAAAATATGAGAACAACGGAGACGCTTTTTTTTATTTTTGTGAATATTTTTTTACAGTTTTTTAATTTTGGTAATTTTAAATAAAATTATTTTTTCGGATTTTTTCGCGGATTTATTTAGTTTTTGGTTCCCGACGTTTACAAGTGGACACTTTTTAACTAATCCCCCATACAAGACGGTACTCCTTACTTCCACCCTCCATATTAAAATTATAAAAATGTTTAAAGTTAAAAAATATTGTAATGTAATTGGTGCAATTTTCATTTTGTTAATTGTGGGTAGGCTGTCTGTAACAACTATATCTTCGAGACATCTAACACGTCAGTCTCTCCCGTGACCATGATTGCTGTAAAGCATTCGAAACGTCGGGAACCAAAAATCCAAATAAATCCACGAAAAAATCCGAAAAGATAGTTTTATTTAAAGTGTCAAATATTCGCGTAAATCTAAGAAAGTATTATAAATTTTGGTCAGTTAGACATTTTTAGTTTTATTTAACAACTAGCAGAATCCGCTCGCGCTAAAACCGTTATTTTGATAACCCACTTGAATGATTCGGACCAAAAAAAATTTTTCATGACAAATTGGTGCCTTAGATCCGCCATTTTGTTTTTTAATGATATCTATTTATCCTGTGACACACGCGTTATCAATTTGAATCAATTTTGTTGATTGAATTTTGTTAGCGATTGGAAGTTTAGACGCGGGCGAAGCCGCGGGTACTGCTAGTCTCGTATGAAATATTACGACATATCTAGTCTACACATATAATAAAATTGTAACCAAGCCGAATCTGGACATTAAATATTTTTTGGAAATTTTTATTGAAATAGACATTATTATCGATACAGAGTCCAAATCCATAGTTTTTAGAATTTTTGTCTGTCTGTCTGTTACCGCATCACGAGAAAACCACTGGACCGATTTTGATGAAATTTGGTATGATGATATCTGGTTATTCGGGTCAACATATAGGATACTTTTTACTGCGGGATAATATCTAACTTCTGGGAAAAAATACAAAAACTGCACTGTAAGAGTATACTAATAGGTGTAAAACCTAAGAATTTGGTTTTGGGTCATCTGAACGCGGGCGGAGCCGCGGACATTGCTAGTACTCTATATAATGGATAGATATCATATAAATTAAAATAATTACAAACGCGGAAATGATAATCTCAATTTGCTGCGTGCCTGTATGCTGTATGCTGGAGACGCAAGGAGTAAGTCTCTAGCTTACGCAAAAGAATTTTTTCTTAGTAAAAAAATACTATAGATTAAAGTTAGAGGAATATATAACTACTAGCGGACCCGACAGACGTTGTCCTGTCTACACGTCTTTAATTTGAAATTTTCAAACTTTTTTTAATAAGCTAAAACATTCTGGACCATTTTGATGAAAATTATTATTCAAATTGTGAATCTAAACCATTCTCAGATCCCCTTGAACACACACAAAAAATTTCATCAAAATCGGTCCAGTCGTTTGAGAGAAGTTCAGTGACATACACACTCACAGAAGAATTATATATATAAAGATTACGAATTACTTAGTTCAAAGTTTCTATCTATACATATAAATAAAATTGAAGTGTTTGTGTGTAATGTCAGAATAACAGCTTTATACTAAATACATAGTCTACTGTCGATTACTATATACAGTTGCTTAAACAAACACAAACTTCCCAACTCTTATTATTAGAGAATTTCTTCACAGAAACTCAATAACTAAACTTGGCCCGACCCGGGACTCGAACCTACTACCAGATCAGTACTTTCAACCCACTATAACACTGGGTTTCGCAAAATATAAAAAGTTATACGAAAACGATCAATTTATTGACATTGACATACATATAAGTACAATCAACACGGACGATTTTACATTTCACTTAAAACTTATCAAAGAAAAATAACACATATTTTTTAAACGATTAAGTCTTTTATTGAATGGAAATAATAATTCGCTTTGTAAGCTCGTTTTGGACCTTGCCAAGTAAGAGAAATTATAATACTAATTGTTATTTACTGTTTTCTTTGATTTAAATTAATTTGATGTAACCGATTTCGAAAAAGGGGGTTTTGTTAGATTATTATTTGATTTAGCTTTTTTGTGTATATAAAATAATCTATACATATAATAAAATTGTAACTAAGTCGAATCTGTACATGAAATATTTTTTGGAAAATCTTATTGAAATAGACATTATTATCGATACAGAGTCCGAATCTACAGTTTTTGAGAATTTTTATCTGTCTGTCTGTCTTTCTGTCTGTCTGTCTGCCTGTCTGTCTGTTACCGCATCACACGAAAACCACTGGACAGATTATGATGAAATTTGGTATGATGATAGCTGGTTATCCGGGTCAACATATAGGACTTTTTACCGCGGGAAAATATCTCATTTCTGAGAAAAAATACAAAAACTCCATTGTAAGAGTATACTAATATGTAAAGCCTAAGAATTTGATTTTTGGTCATCTGAACGCGGGCGGAGCCGCGGGCAATGCTGGTGTAAATATAAAATAATATAAAATGAATAAATAAATATGTTGTGTCATTACACACAGCACCACAGCACCATCTAGTTCCATGGTAAGCTACGAGGCTTGTGTTATGGATACCAGATAGTTGATACACTACGCATATATAACTTTAAATACATGCATATTACAAATGTAAAAACCCATGACTGGAGCACAAACATTCGTACTCATTACACAAATGAATGCCCCCAGCGAGATTCGAACCCGCGACCGCTGGCAAGTAGGATCACCACAAAGTGAGGCAAATTTAACCAATTGTGTATATGTTACTTACGAGATATCTTCTACTATCGTATAATACGTATACTATTGTTACTTTTTTATATAAAAAATCATACTAATATTATAAATATGAAAGTGTTTTTGTTTGTTTGCCCTTCTGTCACGTCGAAACAGAGTGACAGATAGGCGTGATTTTTTGTGTGGAGACAGTTGGAGGGCTGGAGACTGTCATAGGCTACTTTTTACCGCGGGAGATTATTTCATTCCCACGGGAAAACACAACCCAAAAAATATTTATGATTAGAATTACTTGAAACTTTATATTAATGCTCTTCAATACAATTAAATAAATACGTGTTTTAGCATTTTTGGAAATTCATCCCATAAGGGGGTAAATAGGGGTTAAAAGTTTGTATGAAACCTACCTTTTTAAAGTTTTTTTTTTGTAATTGTGTTTTTACACACTTTAAAATATATAGGACAGATTATTATGAAATTTTAATAAAAAAACATACTTTGGCATATATATCAAAACAATTTCATTCAAGTAAAATAAATACAAACAGATCGACACAAAACTTATTTACATATACATATAAATAAGGAACTAAAATAGCTGAGTCTCGCGAATTGTTTTATATAATGTTATATTCGTACAAAACACGTTCACTCATATCGATATAGTGAAGTTAAAATCGTGTTAAATGTATCGAGAGAAACGCATTATCCGGTAAGTAGAAATTCTTCTTTACTTTGACTGTTTTAGTGTATATAAAAAAAAAAAAATTAACCGACTTCCAAAAAGGAGGTTATCAATTAGTCGGAATCTTTTTTTTTTCTTTTTTTATCTATGTTCACCGATTACTCCAAGACGCCTGAACCGATTTGGAAATTATTTTTTTTGTTTCCAAGGGTATACTTCCCACTGGTGGTCCCATATAAATTTTATCGAAATCGGTCGAGCGGTTTTTTATAAAATCAACAATAAATATATTATTTAAATAAATTGTTTAGTCGAATATGTTATTGAAAAACTTTCTTCTTACAAATTACATGCTTATGACGTCTACACTAAAAATGGAAAAATAAAAACTTAACAAAAAAAACCAAATTCCAGGCATTAAAATGTAAAAAATATCTAAACGGAGGTTTTCATTTAGAATAGATACCTAATCAGATATTTTCGAAGTCGGTGCCAGCCTACAATATTTTAAGATATGAACATCTAATAGGTAAATATATATTTTACGTATGGAAATATATTAGATTTGCTTTACATCCGCTATTAGTTTAGTTATTTTTTACATTTTAGTGCCTGGAAGTCGGTTTTTTTTTAAGTTTTTATTATTGAAAACACTAATAGCGTGTCAATGGCTACTAAACAAATAAGAAAATCGTTTGACAAACAGAGGAGAAAAAGGTACTGAACTGTTTTGTCTTTGCATATTTATATGTAGATTAACATTACACGGAAATCGAACGCAATACTCCGAGTAAAAACGATTTGACAAACACTTTCATTAAGAAACGCTTTCAAGTAACCACTAATTGTAATTAAAGCTAACGACATAATTAAATAATTATTAACAAATTACTTTACCTGTATTTATATCTATACTAGCGAATCACCCTCGCTCCGCTCGGGTTCATCCCTACTTGCGTTTTAACGTTTAGTATAGATTTCTCAGAGATGAGATATTTTCCTGCAGTAAAAAGTATCCTATATGTTGACCCGGATAACCAGCTATCGTCATACCAAATTTGATCAAAATCTGTCCAGTGGCTTTCTCTTGATGCGGTCACAGACAGACAGAAAAACAGACAGACAGACAAAAATTCTAAAAACTATAGATTCGGCCCCTGTATCAGTAATAATGACTTTTTCAATAAGATTTTCCAAAAAATATTTAATGTACAGATTCGACTCAGAATTTTATTATATGTATATTGTATAGACTATAAAATATCTTTGTATGTATGTTTGTATACTTTTGAAATATTTAAAATTATGTGATTTTTATTATCTTGTGACTTGCCCCGGCTTCGCTCGGGCACTTTCCTAGGTGCCTAACAGTAGCTGTTACTCCAGCTCATAATCTTGTACTAAATTTCATTCAAATCAGTCCAGCCGTTATAACATGAATTGAAATATACAGATACACAAACTTTCATATTTTATATTATATAAACTTTTATATTCAATAGTATCTATACAGATAAATTAAATTGAAGTGTCTGTGTGTAATGTCAAAATAACATCTTTTTACTTAATGCATATGAAATTTTATACGGAACTTATAAGAAATATATATATATATATATATATTTTATTTGTTCTAGTCTATCTGCCTGTCTCTTTGTTTAGAATAATCTCCGAAACGGATGAACTGATTTTGACGGGACTTTCACTACCTGATAACTAATGTTATAAGGAATAACTTAGGGTACTTTTGTTTTAGGTAAAGAACCTATGGACGAACCCGAGCGAAGCGAGGGTGAGTTGCTAGTATATATTATAACTTATTTACATATTTCATTTTAATGAGTCTCATACAACAGTGGGTCAAAAACATATATTTTATGGGTTTTATTTTTTGTTTATTAATTCAAATTAAAATCCACAGCTACATACAAAAATAGAAAGTACATAAGACAAAAAAAAACCCTTATATAAAACAATTTCGGATTTTCATTATTTATGCAATATAGATGGGTAGACGAAGTTTACATATATTATATTCAGCCCTTTTTAACGTCCCACTGCTGGGCACGAGCCTTCCTTTAGTACGAGGGGGATCAGGCCATAGACCACCACGCTGGCCAAGTGCGGGTTGGCGGACTTCACATGTCTTTTGAAAACTTGCTAAGTTCTCTCAGACATGCAGGTTTCCTCACTGTGTTTTCCTTCACCGTAAGCCAAGTGGTAATCATGTTAGAAATGATTCGCACATGAAAATTTCAGAGGTGCGAGAACTGGGATTTGTATCCGCTTCACTCGATTTCCTAAGCGAGCGCATTACCACTGGGCTACCACTGCCTCATACATTATTATTTATTAATTTATTGAGAAAACAACAGCATTACATGAGACAGATAAAAAACAATATGTACTTAAATAAAGCCAATTACAGTTTTTTTTCTTTTAGTAATACATACCTATAGCAATACACTAAGACGAGTTACCCATCAGAGAAAAAAGTATATGAGATAAATTAATGTAAAAACAATGTAACAATTATATTAAAGAAAAGAATTAAATTCCAAAAAAGCCATAAAACAGAAAACCGTAATATTTATTTAAAACTATAATATTTATTTGAAAATACGAGTAAAGTCGAATGCAATAATAAAGCTATTTATTATAACGCTGTATCGACCACAGCATAGATAGTGCTTACTAACGATATTTTTACTAGTATTGGAGTGATAAATTTAAAATAGGTCATAAAAATAAATGGCCAGATTTCATAAAAACCTATACATTATACAACCATCATTTTCGTTTAGTGAGATATTGACTTATTACAAATACATCTATACTAATATTATAAATGTGAAAGTGTGTTTGTTTGTTCTTTTTGAAACAGAGTGACGGTTTGGCGTGATTTTTTGTGTGAGGTAGAGATTTTTTATTTTAAATAAAACTATATTTTCGATAATTTTTTTTTCAAAAATTTATTTAGATTTTTGGTTCCCGAAGTTTCGAATGCTTTACAGCAATCATGGTCACGGGAGAGACTAAGGTGTTAGATGTCTCAAAGGTATTATATAGTTGTTACAGACAGCCTACCCACAATTAACAAAATGAATGAGGTTGAGAGTTGAGTTTTAGGCTGGAGTGACAGGCTACTTTTTACCGCGGGAGATTATCTCATTCCCACGGGAATAACACGTTATAATACAATCCAAAACAACTTATCATACCTATGAACATACATATATAATATAACTAGCGGCTCACCCTCGCTTCGCTCGGGTTCGTCGCTAGGTACGTTTTAAATAGATATAAAAAGAAAAAATCTTTCTTTCTCACATTTTAATTATATGTTTTAATACTTACCTATTCCGGACTAAGAGAAATCCAAAAATTAAAATATCATAAAAATTGGAACGCGGTCGAACGGGATAAAAAGTATCCTATGTCCTTCTCCTGGCTCTAAACTACCTCCCTGCCAATTTTCAGCTAAATCGGTTCAGCCGTTCTTGAGTTATAAGCGAAGTAACTAACACGACTTTCTTTTATATATATAGATATACACTATCTATTATATATTATAGAGTAATCATAATAACTAGTGTTCCTCCAGTGGTCAAATTCAACTACAATCTTTTTTCTTTATTGATAACACTAAAGCTCGTCAATAGCTACTAAAAAAAAATGAAAACCGGTTGACAGATGAGAAAATGGTACTGAACTGTTTTGTCTTTGCCTATTTATATGTATATAGACCAATCTCACAAGAGATTAGCCAACTTACTAGCCTTTATTAAAAATGAATGAATTCAAATTAAAACTGCAACATCACAAACCAATAACCACATTGATAACGATTCCTTTTATATTTATATATAAAGAAAAACCAAATTTATTGAGTATTTCAAATTATTATAAAACAGTGTTATTGAAGTATAGTACAGTTGAAACATAATCAAATTAAAAAGTGTGTGTGTGTGCAATTCGCACACAGTAGAAGTGAAACTTCAGAAAAGTAACCTACGAGAGGATGAGATGAACATAGAGTATCAAGAGTGGGATAATTGTGAGGTTTATTTTTGTTATATTAGACCAGGGTCTACAATTTTTAAAACCAAAAAATTTATAGTAGGATGAAACCCATTGGAAAAGGAAGAAAATATAACAAAAATGAAAGGAAAAATAATTTACGGGCGGTCTGATGTCGGGAAGTGGGAGGGGGTGAATTTTTAAGGTTAAAAAACGATTTTCTCGATTTCCGGCAAAACTACAAGTCCTATGGAAAAAAGTTAAATGGCAAGGTTGTAGGTAATAAAAAGTGTTATTTAGTATTATTTTAATGTGTAATGTATTCTATCTCATTCTCTCCCCGGCTTAATTCTATATATTTATTTGTTTGTCTCTTTCTCGTTTCGCATTTTCGTTTCATTGAGTTTCAAATCACAAGGATTCGAAAGAAGTTTCAGTTTAAAAAGGTCGGACATTTTATTTGTATAATAATAATTATTCATAATACATTTAAACACATGATAATTCAGTTCAAGTGATACTTCATTGGACAATGCTCGTTCAAGAAACCAAGTGAAGTGGGTTCAAATCCCAGATCTCGCACCTCTGATATTATCATGTGCGAATCATTTCTAACATGATCACCACTTGCCTTACGGTGATGGAAAACATTGTGAAACCTGCATGTCTGAGAGAACCTAACTAGATTTGAAACACATATTATGGAGTTTGTCAACGCGCACTTGGCCGGCATGATGGACCTAACCCCTCGCATTGAGGGCAGGCCCATCCCCAGAAGTGGGACTTTCGAAAGGCAGAATTATTTATTATTATATTATATTCATTTCAGCGCAATTACACATTATATTATGTAACGTGAAAACGGGTACACAATTTTTAGCGAAACTTTTTCGCGATGAAACAGATTTATACGAGCAAATGATCTAAGATACTTATCCATAAAATATTTTAGAAAAATTATACATATATTTATTCAGTCAATTCTTTCACTTAGTATATGCATTTTTAAACTAATTACCGTCTTATAGCCTACGAAATAAAACATATAATATACTAGCATTGCCCGCGGCTCCGCCCGCGTTCAGATTCTTAGGTTTTACATATTAGTATACTCTTACATTGCAGTTTTTGTATTTTTCTCAGAAATGAGAAATTTTCCCGCGGTAAAAAGTATTCTATATGTTGACACAGATAACCAGCTATCACCGTACCAAATTTCATCAGAATCCCTCCAGTGGTTTTTCTGTGATGCGGTAACAGACAGACAGACAGACAGACAGACAGACAGACAGACAGAAAGACAGACAAAAATTCTAAAAACTATAGATTCAGCCTCTGTATCGATAATAATGTTTATCTCAATAATATTTTCCAAAAAATATTTAATGTACAGATTCGGCTTAGTTACAATTTTATTATAGATTATAATTATAATAAAAAAAATATTCGAATCTCCAATTATAATGTTCATGAATGTTATCGTGTTTAAACAAACAAACATTATTAAATATAGAACCAGAAATTAAAAAAAAATGAACTTGGAATGACTTGGACCACATAAAAAATATGAATGATTGACATCTTTTTTTTAATATACATATTTTTTTTAAGATTTCATTTCAGATATCAGTTCACATTCCAGTCATTTGGTGATTCTGCTTATGAGTTAATATATATCATAAAGCTGTTTCACTAAATAGCTGCTATGTGGCATACTGCAGATAGACTAAAATACCATGGACCAATTTTTAGACCAATAGTTCTTATTTGGTTTTCAAATTGTCTTTGTGCACATTATACTACGTGACACACGGTGGACTATAATCATCACTAAAACCTCTAATCAATGAACATGGACCATAGGATGATGAATATCAATTTATTCGAAATGACCATCAGAATTCACGTTTTTAATTCAACAATATAAATTGATGTGATGGAAAAATGTAAATTGATGTGATAAGGTGTGCGAAAATGATCCAAAGGCTCTATTGCTAGATTCAAAAAAAATACGTTTGTGTGTTGAAATGATGAATCTCGGAGACAAAACACCTTAGAAATTATGTAATCGCCCCCAGGTTTCATAAAGAATTTAAAATTCTTTAGAAAATGAAATAATATTGAGTAAAAAATTTATTGTTGAATACCATTAAATAAATAAAAAATCTCGTAATGGTATTCCCTACTAATGGACCATTGGACCATCTTCTTTAACCAATTGCAAAAAAAAGTATTTTATCTCTTCGCTAGGCGTTATTTGGAAAAGCCATAAAAATTGCACTTATATCTTTTCCGAAAAAAGTCCAGATACTTATATATAAAAAAAGGCAGTGATAGCCCAGTGGTAACCCACTCGCTTGGGAAACCGAGTGAAACGAGTTCAAATCCTGGGTCTCGCACCTCTGATATTTTTATGTGCGAATCATTTCCAACATGATTACCACTTGTCTTAACGGTGAAGGAAAACATCGTGAGGAAACCTGCATGTCTGAGGCCCATGTCCAGTAGTGGGACGTTAAATAGGTTTTTTTAGCTAAAACATAATTATTTTTCACATACGTCTCTCCATTCTTAGCGTTTCTAATCAAAAAAAACAATTTTTTGTATATTTTTATTGTAATAATTAAAACAAAAACTACAAAACGAGTTGTAAATAATTAGGCAAATCATTTTAATACTAAAATCTAATTTACTAATTACCCTTTCATTAGCTAATGTATATTTAAGGTGTAATTAATTATCAGTAATTAATAATTTCATTCCCACTCCTGTCATATAAATACGCTACGTCGTATGACAATTGCTATCAGTCTTTCTTTAAAACTCGTCGTTACAATATCTAAGGAACACGGATTTTGTGCTGAATTGTGTGTAAAATAAGGTGTTTATCGAAAAAATTTCATTTGTGCTTTTGGTAATTTATTGTTTGTGTCAAGTGTTGATAAATACAATGGTTTGTATAAATTTGATGTTTAAATTACTGTTTTCTAGCAATCTGTCAGTCAGCGTTGTTAATCACTCAATAGGTAGTGTCACAGTTCTATCACTGGGTGATTGACAGATCTCGCTGATAGATACTGATATTAAATTTGTCATACTAATAATTATAATTAGATATCTATTTCATCTAAGAATTTAGAGAAGAATGTAAATTTATTAAAGATAGTAGTCACTGGCTTAGTAGACACGTCACTTTATCTGTCAGTAGATTATCGATCTTTGGAGGAATTTATTATTTCAAATAATTTGCTGTCAAATAATGTAAAAAGTCATCTCATATCTCTAAATGCCAGAGCTGTCAATCGCTCAGTAGGTAGTGTAAGTTCTATCACTGGGTGTTTGACAAATCTTGCTGTTAGAAGAAATCATCAGTGTTCACGATTTATTTTTATAATATCATCTTTAATATTGTTACATATACGAACATTTCGTATGAAACAATTACAATGGTAGTACATACAACTACCACAACAATTTATATTTCATTGTCATTGGGCAAGTTAATACTGTCACCGAAATGACTGCCTTACGTAGGTAGTTTTTTATTTTTATTTCCTAAAATATATTTATTTTTAGCAGCAAATATTTTAATGTAGTACAGTACTCATATTCTCGTTTCACATGCGTTTAAAAATCTGTCACTGGGTTTATGATTACTGTCTCTAAAGATTGTCACTTCTTAAAAAAAATGTTATTTTCTCTACAAATAATTTTAAAATGTATATGTTAGTCAGAACTGTCAGCCATTCAGTACATAGTGGCAAAATTTTATCACTGGGTAATTGACAGATCTGGCTGATAGACCTACCCACAAAAAATGTTTAATGAAGATCTATACAGACTATTAGTAATCGTAGTCATGTACTCAGTAGATATTTTTGAACGTTACCTATCACTGGGTTTGTGATTATTATTACTGATGGTCTAATCACCAATTATTTCTTTAGTAATAGTTTTAAGAAGTGAACAAAAAAGAGAAAACTTCAAGATATATCTGACAATGTTAATATTCACTCGCTCAGTAGACACGTTGAAAACTGTCACTGGGTTAGTGATTACTCCCATTGGAGATAGCTTCAGAATTAAAAAAAATTAAGAAAGATAATACATTCTTACAGTCGGAGCTGTCAATCAAACAGTAGTTAGTGTAATAGTTCTATCACTGGGTGTTTGACAGATCTAACCTTAGAAAACAAACGTCTTATTCAAAATGTTTATAAGTATAATATTGAATTAGCCTAGTAGTGATCGCAGTCACTTACTCTGTTGACAGTCTTATATATTGTCACTGGGTATGTGATTGCTGTCACTGTAGTCTAGCCACAAAATAAAGAAATAATAATAATTAATATATCAACAAGAAGATTCAAGAAAAATGAAGAGTTATACAAATCTTTATATTAATAGCTTTCGCTTACTCTGTGGACATTTTCATTTTGTCACTGGGTATGCGATTGCTATTAATAGAGAGATATCATCGTGCAAAATATTTAATCACTAATACATATATCATAAAATATGGTTTTGGAGAAATAATTTTAAGAATAGACTTCAAGATTTTCATAGCAACCATTATAACATTATGAATGTTCATAGTTAAATGGTTTATCGACGAAGTCAACTTATAGTCGTAATCACTTACTTAGTAGACATGATCAAATACTGTCACTGGGTATGCGATTATTGCCATAGAAGACAAACCCATCAAGTAAAATTTAAGAAGAAATAACATCAGTTACGAGACATCTCATAAAACAATAATCATACAGTGGTAGTAGTCATTCACTCAGTAGCCAGTTGTTATTCTGTCACTGGGTGTATGATTATTGTCACTGTAGATTTCCGAGCTGCCTTAGAAAAAGAATATAATTCAGTTTAATATAAGAAGATAAGAACATTTTCTCATTGGTGATTGCTTTCACCTACACAGTAGACATTTATTCTTCTGTCACTGGGTATGTGATTGCTATCACTGAAGAGAATTAAAAGAAGACTCATCGATGGTAAACAAGAAGATTTATATATATAGCAAAGAAGAATTTTACAAAAAATACTCATTATTGGAATCGGCATCAGCCTTGGAATAAAATGAGTTTTAGAGTCAATTTAACCACTTCAGCATAATTTCGATACTTTTATATCATTTCTTTTTAATCATTTTTAGATTGTCTTAAAAACACTCAAATAATCACACGCACACACACTCAACATACTACAGACACTCAATATACAAATCATAAATACAATAATGAATGGCCGTATCCCTAATATGCTGTTTTTTTCCGTTTCTCTGTTTTGTTGTTTTTTCTGTGTAATTTATTTCCTTTCTTTAATACATGTACACATAGTCTAACCATCTAATAATCAAAATCCGAAATGGCTTATAT
Source organism: Brenthis daphne (assembly GCA_947093115.1). Taxonomy (NCBI): domain Eukaryota; kingdom Metazoa; phylum Arthropoda; class Insecta; order Lepidoptera; family Nymphalidae; genus Brenthis; species Brenthis daphne. The sequence goes on from OX352473.1 coordinate 2,621,077, forward strand.
AAGGACTTTTCTTTTTATGTACTTTCTATCTCTGTATGCAGCTGTGGATTTAAGGTTGAATAAATAAATAAAATAATTTTATTTATTTTATTTTTTATATATTTAAAAGTTTCGTCGGGAGGCATTAATTAATCGTGGAAATATAATCTTTTAGTGATGGTAGTTATTCACTCAGTAAACATGTTTATAAACCGTCACTGGGTGCATGATTACTATTACTGAAGATTACTGCTACATATGCGAAGAGGTGTTAGGAAACGTTTTAGATTTTGTTTTACATTCCAAAACTAGAATAAAGAAAACTGACAAAAATATTGATGATGGATAATCTATGAATGGTGGTAATCACTCGCTCAGTAGACATGTGCATATTCTGTCACTGGGTGTTTAATTACTGTCATTATGGATTTATATCAGCGATTAATGTCATCATTAATAATGTCCTCCTGACAGAATTCAGTCACGGCGGCACTCTGTTACTCCTTTTACTCTCAAAGTCAAAGGTGAGAGTAAAGGTCAAATATTTAAATTTAAATTATTATTTTATATTGTCACTAAAGTTAAATCCGTCGTTAAAATTCTTTATATTGTCATTTTAAATAAAACTATCTTTTCGGATTTTGTCGCGGATTTATTTGTATTTTTGTTTCCCGACGTTTCGAATGCTTTACAGCATCCATGGTCACGGGAGAGACTGAGGTGTTACATGTCTTAAAGATATAGTTGTTACAGACAGCCTACCCACAATTAACAAAATGAAAATTGCACCAATTACATTACAATATTTTAACTTTAAATATTTTTATAATTTTAATTATAATTGAATATGGAAAATTATTTATTTAATTTTTGCTATTATTTTTATAATTATTACAATTTTAAAAATATTAATTAGTAATCTATATTTAGTGTTGCCATTATTATATTTATAACCATAAGAAAAATGTAAAATATAGTATCAATTATTTAAGCCACAATTGATCTATGTGTAATTTGAAAAAGTTAAGATTAATTAAAAATAATAATTTTAATTTAAATTTGCTATTATTTAAAAAACAAATTATTAAGCAACACATTACTACATACATTTACAAATGAAAAAGTGAAAAAATATTATTAATCAGAAATGCTATCATTTTGATCTACACAGTAAGAACTTACTACATCTACCTGTCTGTTATGTTTAGATTTATTATTAGATTTTATTATATTAATAACAGGATCCCATGACGATGGTAGTACCCAGCCATCTTCCCTATTGAAATTAGGATGTTTTTTAATTTCTATGGCTTCTCGAATCATTCTAGGTCATCATCGATATCGCCCTAGAATGATTCGAGAAGCCATAGAAATTAAAAAACATCCTAATTTCAATAGGGAAGATGGCTGGGTACTACCATCGTCATGGGATCCTGTTATTAATATAATAAAATCTAATAATAAATCTAAACATAACAGACAGGTAGATGTAGTAAGTTCTTACTGTGTAGATCAAAATGATAGCATTTCTGATTAATAATATTTTTTCACTTTTTCATTTGTAAATGTATGTAGTAATGTGTTGCTTAATAATTTGTTTTTTAAATAATAGCAAATTTAAATTTAAATTATTATTTTTAATTAATCTTAACTTTTTCAAATTACACATAGATCAATTGTGGCTTAAATAATTGATACTATATTTTACATTTTTCTTATGGTTATAAATATAATAATGGCAACACTAAATATAGATTACTAATTAATATTTTTAAAATTGTAATAATTATAAAAATAATAGCAAAAATTAAATAAATAATTTTCCATATTCAATTATAATTAAAATTATAAAAATATTTAAAGTTAAAATATTGTAATGTAATTGGTGCAATTTTCATTTTGTTAATTGTGGGTAGGCTGTCTGTAACAACTATATCTTTAAGACATGTAACACCTCAGTCTCTCCCGTGACCATGGATGCTGTAAAGCATTCGAAACGTCGGGAAACAAAAATACAAATAAATCCGCGACAAAATCCGAAAAGATAGTTTTATTTAAAATGTCAAATATTCGCGTAAATCTAAGAAAGTATTATCTTTATATTGTATTTTTTAATTCTTGAATAGCAAAGGAGGTTACAATATTTTTTTTTTAAATAGTTGATTTAAGATATGATACTGCTATGAGCAATGTTAAATGACCGCTATGCCAAAACAAATCGAGATCTATACGTTCAATACAAAAACTTGTTTGTTCATTACAAATAGTTTTTTTTATCTTAGCCTGCTATTATTTCTCGGATTGGAAGAAAAACAAAGAACACAAAAATGTTTGTTCATTACAAATAGTTTTTTTTATCTTAGCCTGCTATTATTTCTCGGATTGGAAGAAAAACAAAGAACACAAAAAATGTATTTATTAAATTTTTTTCTATAATTTGGCTTACTATACTAGGCTTTATATGTTGTATGTAAATAATTTGGAATTTAGTATATTGTAATATTTCTGTTTATATTATTTATTATTTATTATTGTGTTGGGTGTGGTGCCGAGGTCGGCCCTAGCTACGTCGTTCTGTTTATATTACGTCACGGGGTAAATGATTACTGTTCCTGATGTTTACTATCTACGATTGATTACATTTATCTCAAAAGATTTATATTATAATATAAACTTACATCGTAATAATGTATTTCTATTCGTTCTTTGGCGATAACAGATAAATAATTTTTAGTGACAGTTTCCACTAACTCAATTGACAATCTATCTACTCTGTCACTGGGTTTGTGGTTACTATCACTGAGAAAAACTCGACGGAAGATGGAAGAATAAGTTAATAATTCATACTAATTCATTAGTGGTGGTAGTTATTCACTCAGTAGACATGTTTATATTGTCACTGGGTTTATAATTACTGTCACTGGTGAGTAATATCTATAAAAATTGGCTGAGAAACATCAAGAGAAAAATACCAGTAGTAGTGTTCAATTACTCAGCAGACATGTTTATATTCTGTCACTGGGTGTTTGATTACTGTCATTGGTAAAAAATGATGAAGAAATATAATTTGTTTATTTATATATGCAAAGGATAGAACATAATATCTTGAAATTGTAAACCAGCTCAAAAAAGGAACATAAATATTCTACCATTAGACATTTTATTTTTTCTATTTATACGAGACCACTCACTGATCTCCTCCACGCAGTCACATGCAAACCAAAATACACTACACTTCTGGTTCTTCTAGCTAAATCTAAGCCAAAGCCTAATTTCTAGATATATATATATAAAACAAACCTTATTACTCAAGCAGTCCACAAAGTCCTTCTTCATGACCGACACGGACACTCTGTCCTGTGGTCTTTTTGGTCCACTCACTGATGTCACTACTGTTGACAGGTCCAGTTCTACTATCTGGGAAAACATATAATCTATTTAGAATTACAAAGTTTGATTGATGATACTTGACGACACGTTTGGCTCAGTTTGTAGTAACCCTACTTGCTGTACCAGCGGTCGCGGGTTCAAGTCCCGCTGGGGACATTCGTTTGTGTGATGAGAACGAATGTTTGTTCTCTAGTCGTGGGTGTTTTTATTTATAATATGTATGTATTTAAAGTTATATATGTGTAGTGTATCAACTATTTGGTATCCATAACACAAGCCTCGTAGCTTACCATGGAACTGGATGGTGCTCTGTGTTAATGTACCAACATATTTATTATTTATTATTGATTGATAAGTTGGTCGATTGAATGATTGATGATTATTTCGTATGCACAAGACACAAGTTCAATCTCTATTCTCTCACTCTCACTCCGGTGGGACGACACGAGACACGACCGGTGAGAGATCAGGTGTACTGATCTGCTTTGCCACGGGGATTCAATTCCGAGCTGTTATTATATGAATATCCTGTCATGAAACACAATAATGACCCAGGATTCGAACCCAGGAACTTTGAATCTGTCGTTCATGCTTGACCACAGAGGCAGTCAAAAATTCATCCACAACTTAATTTGTCCACAGATAATAAATATGCAAGGAAAATATAACAAAAAATATAGCTTACCTCCGAAAATATAGGATCTTGGTCAGGATTGTTGTAATTTCTAAACTGCTTGGTTGCTTTCAAATACTCTTCTATTATTTTGATCTTATCCGCAGCTCGATCTAGAAATATTTATTTTCTAGATTTATATTTGATATTAATATTATGGTAAAATTTTATTTATTTAAATTATTTATTTGAAATACAAGTATTTTAATCTATGGAGTATGGAATAAAATAGGTCCATATTATTTCATAGTTTTTTTTTTTAACAATTTAAATATTATAATTCTTATAAAACAGACCATCCGTTGAAGGGCAAGAAAAACAAACAAACAAACACACTTTCACATTTATAATATTAAAGAGGGATATATTCTATCTATCCTAACTACTACTCGTTAACACGTACTTAGTCTATACAAATAAAATCAAAGTGTCTCTCTGTAATGTCAAAATAACAACTTTTTTTAAATTATGTACAATACTAATAAGAAAAAAACAATTGTAAAAATTTTTGTCTGTCTGTTCGTTCCTGCTAATCTCCGGGACGGGACTTTCACTGGCAGACAGCTGGTGTTATAAGGAGTAACTTAGGCTACTTTTATTTTGGAAATAAGAATTAGGGTTCCGCTCAAAATAATGAACAAACAAACTCACTAGTCTGACTGAGATACTGCAGAGAGCGGGCGTCGACGGGGAAGTGAGCGACGGTGGCACCGAACTCGGGGCACATGTTGGCGACGGTAGCGCGGTCCGCGATGCTCAGCGCCGCCACGCCGGGCCCAAAGAACTCCACGAATTTACCCACCACGCCCAGAGAGCGCAGGTGCTGGGCGACAACGATAACAAATCAAATCAATCCTAATATTATAAATACGAAAGTAATTCTGTCCGTTTGTCTGTCTGTCTGTCACCGCATCACGGAGAAACCACTCGAGGTATTTTGATGAAATTTGGTATGATAGCTGGTTATCCGGGTCAACATATAGGATAATTTTATATGTTGACCCGGTAGAAAATACCTCATCTTTGAGAAATATATTCTTTGGTGCATTTTATATTTTTCTTTTGTAATTTTGTGGGTAGGTGCTGTCTGTAACAACTATATAATGACCTTGGAGACGTCTAAAACCTCAGTCTCTCCCGTAATCATGATTACTATAAAGCATTCGTTTTATTTTCACCCCCTTAACCAATCATTTCCGGGAAAAACAATCCTATGTCCTTCCCAGGGTCTCAAACAATCTTCTTACCAAATGTCATCTAAATAGGTTCAGTAGTTTCGAAGGCTATTCGATACTAACAAATTCAGAAACAAAAAAACAAAAAGAAACAAATTTTGGTTTTTTATAATATTAGAATAGATGTCAAATATTCGCATAAATCTAAGAAAATATTACGAAAAATTACCTTGGTAATAGTGAGTACTAAATCAGTAGACGTGGCCAATGGGTCCAGTTCGCCCACTAACTTGTAGCCCACCACTTTCGGTAATAACATACTGATGGCTTGTCCCAGCATGACTGCTTCCGCTTCGATCCCTGGTTGGTGTAAAAATGAAAAAGTTATTTTAAATAAAACCATCTTTTCGGATTATTTCGCTGATTTATTTAGATTTTTGGTTCCCGACGTTTCGAATGCTTTACAATAATCATGGTCACGGAAGAAACTAAGGTGTTAGATGTCTCAAAAGGCATTATATACTTGTTACAGACAGCCTACCCATAAATTAACAAAATGAATTCAAAAAATTGAAAAATGGCACCAAAGTACTTTACAATATTTGTTAATTCAATTTTAAAACATTTTTATAATTTTAATTATTTTATAATTATAATTGAATTAAATATTATTTATTAATTAATTCTAAATTAATTTTAACTTTTTAAATTACACAGAACAATTATGTGGCTTGAATAATTAATATTTATTTTTTCTTTATGTTTATAAATATAATAATGGCAACACTAAATATAGATTACTAATTAATAAAAAAATATTATAAAAAAATATAATAATTATAATAATAACAGCTACAATTAAATAAATAATATGTATCTAGTCTCTCTCGTGACCATGATCGCTGTAAAAGCATTCTAAACGTCGGGAACCAAAAATCAAAACATATTCGCGGAAAAATCCGAAATAATCGTTTTATTTAAAATGTCAAATAATTAGCGTAAATCTAAGAAAGTATTAAATAAAAGCTTTACATACACAAATTATTTAAAATACATGTCCCCGTGGAATGCCTAAATACATTTCCAAACGAAGCATGTTAGCTTGTTAAAATCAAAGTATATAACATATACATATAATATTCGATATACCACTAGTGTATATATATGTGTTACATATGTATATATGTGTGTACGTGTATCTATGTTTGTTTGTATGTATGTACTAGCGGACCCGACAGACGTTGTCCTGTCTACACGTCTTTAATTTGAAAATTTCAAACTTTTTTAATATATTATTTTCTATTAAAAAAATTGTGAATCTAAACCATTCCCAGATCCCCTTGAACACACACAAAAAATTTCATCAAAATCGGTCCAGTCGTTTGAGAGAAGTTCAGTGACATACACACTCACAGAAGAATTATATATATAAAGATGTAACTCACCGCCCACCCCCCACCCGACGACGCCCAACCCATTGATCATGGTAGTATGACTGTCCGTCCCCACCACTGAGTCGGGGTGCAACATGTTTCCAGTGAACACTACACGAGCTAAATATTCTAGATTCACCTGAAAAAATAAAAAGAACATATTTTTAGGATCCATTCGCGCCTTTTTTTTCTACGTGCACTGATACAAACAAACAAAATAATAGCTAATATGCGTGATTAATTCTTTAGTCATCATATAATTGTAAAAAACCTATCCAGCTCCAGAAAACTAAAATTTAGTATACATTTTTTTAATATCATACCGAAACAGATACTTTAAACGCCCGCCATACCGCGCGCTCGGCGTGACGTCACAGTGTGGTGTACACAGAGACATGGCGACGCAGTTTGTAGCGACAACATCGCATCGCTCTGTTATGATATACTCTGACGTCACATTCGGTCTGACCAATGGCGTGCGTTTCAATTACTTTGAATTTCCTACCTATATTTACACTTCTCAATAATTATTTTCTTAACCAAAAAGAAATTACATTAAAAAATATTGATATAGGCTTCATTCAAAAGCAATAAAGATCATAAAAAAAATGGGCGAGTATAAAAAACCTTTACGCGCGGTTGAAGCAAAACTTCTTTGGCAAATATCGCAATTAAATTAAAACAAATCAATAATAAAATAAGGCATATTAGGCATATTACAATCATATATTTATAGAATTACATACACGGAAAGAATATAATATTATATATTTGTCAGACAATAACAATGGTCAATGTATTCTATCTCATTCTCTCGCCGGCCTAATTCTATATATTTATGTGTTTGTCTCTTTCTAGTGTCGCATTTTCGTTTCATCGAGTTTCAAATCACAACGATTCTAAAGAAGTTTCACTTCAAGAAAAATTCACCTTTATTTAATTCACACGCATATTCCTTATTGAATTATATCCTGTATAGATACTTACTTGATGCACTATCCCGGATCCCGGAGGAACTATCAACATGTTGTCGAAGGCCTGAGCTCCCCACTGTGGATATACATACAAAATATTAATGACATTATTATATATATATGAATGTTTGTGCGTGTGTATTCGTGTGTTACTCCATTACCCTGAAACGGTTAGATTTTTATTATATTCTCCTTTATAGATATATAAAATAAAATTCTGGTGTCTATAATCATTCTCTTCCTGAACGGCTTGACCGATTCAGAGTCCAGTAAAATCTCATCAAATCTCAACAGAGGGGGGATAATAGAAAATTTGACACTTTAAAAGGAAATATATATAACAAAGATAAATTATTATTATCTTTTTACTTGTTTTGAAGTGTCCTATTTTGCCCAATTAAAAATACGTGAACATTGTATTATTTTTATATTATGTGAAAATAAATGTAGTCCTTTAACAACTATATCGTAAATCTCACGTGAGGGGAAAGGGAGAGTCCCACCAAATCTCACTTAATCTCACCAGATGGATCCACCAAATCTCACTTAACCTCACCAAAATTCATTCAAGAGTCTAAATTAAAAGAAAAACAGCTCACATATTGTTTGATTTTTTACCTTTAAGAACTGGAATCTCTCTTTGTTTCTCTCAAACTCAAGCTCTTGATTTTTATTTAAAGCATCGGGTCTGAAAACAATATATAGCTATTACACTAATATTATAAGTGTGTGTTTGTTTGTCACTTTTTCACACTATAAGGATTCAATGTGATTTGAGTGAAATTCAGAATACGCCACATGGGAATATATATTTTTTTAATTAAAAAAATATATTAAAAAAATATACAATTAGAACTCTAATAGTAACAACTAGCAGAACCCGCGGCTTCGCTCGCGCTAAAACTACAAAAAAACTCTAAAAATGGGTTTAATAAACTTTCATCCCCTATTTTATCCTCTTAGGGGTTGAATTTAAGAAAACGCTGAAATACGTAACTCATTATTTTTGCTGTACTCAATTCATACGAAATTTCATGCAAATATGTCCAAGGAATAAAAAGTTTCATACAAATCCCCTATTTCACCGCTAGGGGGTTGAATTTTGAAAAATCCTTCCTAAGTGGATGCCTTCGTCATATAAGGAATACGTGTGCGAAATTTCAATTTTCTAGCCTTAAGAGCCTTTGCGTTGGTACATCAGTCAATCACATTTGCCTTTCATATATATATATATATATATATATATATATATATATATATATATATATATATAGATATGTTCTACTTCATATATGTATATTTATATATGTATAAAAATATTTCATATACAAATAATAACGTATATCGTATCCATCCAATATAAACACATTTAATTAAATAAAAAAAAAAGTTATTTTAAAATATATTTCATTTACCTACAAAAAAGTAAAAAGAAGGTAAAATTATATATGTATATTAAATTTAAATAATATAATTTTTTTGTATATATTTAAAACTCACATCCTAGCGAAATCCACTTGCACAGAGTGATCTATAACAAGATCAGCGGGACAGATGGGATTGATCTTATCTGGGTTGCCTCCGAGATCCTTCACAGCATCCCGCATCGCTGCGAAATCCACCACAGCTGGTACACCTGTTAAGTCCTGGAAAATTGATTTAAGAATATTTCATTTTTTTTATATTTGTTTGTTTTTCAAATTAATTTTTTTTTTCGCATATGGCGACAAAGATGAAAGATTCACATGGGCATTTTTGTTTTAATTTCATTTTACATTATATTTCTTTAATATGACATGATATTTAAAATATTTTATCCTAGTTTAAAAAAAAATATACTACGTACATAATATATAAAGAAAATTTTCCTACAGTTGTTTCCCCTCTTTTTGTCATTTTTTTTAAATAAAGAAAAAAAATTGTTAATAAAAAAAACAAATTAAAATTATACCTGCAAAATAACCCTGGCCGGTTTAAAAGCAATCTCCACAGGGTTCTCTGCGTTCTGGTTCGACTCCCAGTTGAGAACATTTTGCACGTCCTTCTCTAGCACTTGGAAATTGTCACAGTTCCGGATACACGACTCCAATAGCACCCTGATACTAAATGGAAGGCGGTCTGAAAGAGAATTAAATGATATTTTATTCCTTTAGAACAACAATAAAATTGAAGTGTCTATATGTAATGTCAAAATAACAAGTTTTTACTAAATGCATATAAAAGTATATACGGTACTTGTAAGAAAAAAAACATTTTTACTATTTTTGTGTCTGTCTGTTTGTTCCGAATATTCTCCGAAACGGCTAGACTGATTTTGACTAGTAATATTATAAATGCGAAATTTTGTTTCTATGTATGTTTGTTTGTTACTCCTTTATACTGAAATGAATATCTTTGTGTAAATTGATTTCGTGTCAATTTAAAGAAAAAAGATACAGGCAAATTGAGAACCTTCAGGAGAAGGATTTTGATTTTGATTTAATTTTTAGCCAAGAAGAATTACTTACCATATTTATCTCCGAGTTGAGACAAATCATAATACTTGAAGGTCTTCCCATTTATGTCCAAGGTCTTCAACAACTTGTTGTAGGGGTTGTTGGGGGCTGAAAAAAATGATTTTAATTTGAATACTTTTTTAGGTTTACGGGTTTACCTGAAATTTTAAATAAAACTATCTTTTTAGATGTTTTCGCGAATGTCTAGTCTCTCTCGTGAACATGATTACTGCAAAGGATTTGAAACGCCGCGTCGGAAAACAAAAATCAAAATAAATAAGTGAAAAAATCTGAAAACATAGTTTTATTTAAAATGTATTCTAGTAACTTAGACGCAACCTGAGTATCGAACCTTGGACCTCAGGATTCTGCAGCCGTACCTGCTACCGTCCCATCGGAATTCGAAAGTAAAAGGAATAGAGAGTGCACTAGAGCAGTAGTTCCCAAATGGTGGTACAATAAATATTATTATAAGTACATATTTATATTTTTCATTTATGATTTGTTTACAACATGATCATTTTTGTTATAATCAAAACGCGGATCCCTTAAAAAAATATGATCAATTAGGGTTCCGTGGCAAAAAAATGGGAACAGCTGCACTTGGGAGTTGCCTGTGCGTATACTTGGGTACTATAATATGTCCTGCAGTTAGCTAGTCTCAGTGAGATTGGCCGTCGTGGCCGACATCGGTTAGGGCACGTTAGGGTGACGTCATCATCAAAAAATGTTCTAAAAATCTTTACGCACGGTTGAAGTAAAACTTCTTTGGCAAATATCGCAAATAAATTAAAGCAAATCAATAATTAAATGAGGCATATTAGGCATATTACAATCATATATTTATAGAATATCATATACGGAAAGAATATAATATTATATATCATTTGTCAGACAATAACAACGATTACCATGGCAACATGGCAACGTAATCTATCTCATTCTCTCGCCGGCTTACCTATACATATAATAAAATTCTAACTAAGTCGAATTCTGTACATTAAATATTTTTTGGAAAAACTTATTGAAATAGACATCCAATCAAAAACATACTGTAAAAATATTGCAAGTCTCGCAACGCATTTCTTCTACCGCAAAAAGCTATGAGATGTAATGTAAAACCAAGTCGGTTAATTTATTCATTACCTATCTATGGAAGCTTCTATCCGATAACTTTGTCATAAATCGTTACCGAATTAGTTAAGTTACAATATTTTATAGTGACCGTATTAATAATATTAGATATATTTATTTCTTTAATTAATAGAATGACTACGTTTAATAAGACGTAAATCGTACGTTAATCGTAGTTAAACCGAGAGCGGCTCTCGCTACGGTTTTGTCCCGAAGTGATAAGGCACTAGACATGCGTAGGTCCGGATTGAAATAGTTCCCGGAACTATGTCCTAGGCCGGAACGATATCGTTCCAATCCGCGATGTCAATTTAAACAGGTTCACAGTTCCATAGTCCATACAGTTCCACATGTGCAGGAGTGAGATGGAGCGAGTAAACGAATATATTGGACCGATCACCGGAGCGACTGACTGAACTGAACGTAACCGACTCCTGCCGAACCTACCCGAGCTATAGCTGTATATTAAATTTTAAGGTGCTTCCTCACAAGAGTTTAGTAAACATCTGTTAAGCCGCGTCCACATGCTGGGCGCTTGCCACAAGCACCGAGAATCTTAAACACGTGCCAAACACCGAACACAAACTAAATACATTAAATAAATAAATTAAAAAAAAGCCTTTCATTTCTTGCGCTTATTGTAAATGTTATTAAAACAATTTAAGAAAGTAGGTATTTATTAATTAATAATAAAACCCTTTCATATTCAGTTATATTATAATAATAGTATTAGATCTAATTTTATATTAATTATTATGTACATAAAGAATGTTTATTAATTTAAACTTTTTTCTTAATTTTTACAATACCTAATATGAATTAGAATTTATAATTAATAAAAATAATTACAATAAATAATTAAAAATTAATATCAATATATATAATAAAATAATCCATAAGTTAAACAATCATTTACAATATTTTTATTTATTTGAAGTAGTTTTTTTTAAGTTTTTATTTTCCATTTTTAGTGTAGATATAGTAGGTACCTAGTACCAAAGTAAGAAGAGGTCAAACAATAAAAAAATACATTTATACGTGTCGAATTGAGAACCTTCTCCTTTTTTTCGTGGATTTAAAATGATTTCATGTTAAAAAATGTTAGGTATGTGATGTTATCTGCTGCACTGCTGTGTGGAAGCGCCATTATATCGCGTAGGTACTGTGTGTAAACTACTGTAGTGACTAGTGCGTGTGCGAGTATTTGCAATAATTATAATGTCATCTCTTACTATACTATTACAATTAATAATGTGCCAACTTCACTGTGCGTTAAAGTCGATAATTCATTGATTAAATCTGATTTTCGTTTTGAAATTTTAAAACATTAATAATATATTTTTAAATTATAATATTTTTTCACTTTTGACACAATATATTTGTACTTTGTGGCGTTCGTCTAGATTCACATTGCGCGCGAAAGCACCGTAGTTTTTTGAAGTTGGTTTAATTTTTTTTAAAACCTTTTTTATTTCGTAATTTTTAGTTTTAAGTAAAAACTGAAATAGTTTTTTGTAAAAAGTAGTAATTACAAAAAATACACTTTTTTATCCATATCTTCAAAACCACTGAACCGATTTTGATGAAATTCTTACTATTCCCTAAGTTAAAATAAATGTAAGCAAATAAAAAGGCATCATCACGTCGATCGGAATAGTAGTTTCGGCGAAATGCGTGGACAAACATACATACACACAAACAAACATACATACATACATACATACATCTTATACACCTATAAAATTTTGTATATTTGCTTCGAAGCCCTAATATATCATATTATGTTAATATCTTGCAGTTCTAATAATATTATATACATACGTGTCGAATTGATAACCTCCTTTTTTTTGAAGTCGGTCAATTAAAACTATATCTCCCGCTATGCTGTCCTCGAGAACCGATGACAGTGATAACCTGTTAAAACCGGAACGATCGGATCGGATGAACTATCGGAACTAGATAGTTCCGCGAACATGTTTCGTGAACATAGTTCCTTTATGGAAAGGAACTATTCCATGTTCAATCCACTCCAGGACCTAGTTTGCGCATCTCTGTAAGGCACACAGCGATTGTCATTACGAAAACACCCGAATCTTCGATTACTCATAATATGTATGTTTTATAATTCAGATCTTGTAGCAACTGAGAGCGGCTCTCGCTACGGTATTGCCCCGAGATGATAAGGCACAGAGCGATTCTCACTACGGAAACACCCGAGTCTTCGATTACTCATATATTTTTATTATATTTGAGATCTTGCAGCAACTGAGAGCGGCTATCGCTACGGTATTGCCCCGAGGTGATAAGATACAAAGTGATTCTCGTTACGAAAAAACCCGAGTCTTCGATTACTCCTATATTTTTATTATATTTGAGATCTTGTAGCAACTGAGAGCGGCTCTCGCTACGGTCTTGGCCCGAGGTGATAAGACATAGAGCGACTCTCGCTACGGAAACACACGAGTGTTCGATTACTTGTATATTTTCTTATATTTAAGATCTTTTATACATATAAGTTTTAATTTATATATTAAATATATTATTTCTTAAAACTATTTACAATATTGATAATTACATTTTAGTCGTCGCTAACACTTACAGTATATCCACTATTTACCCAGCTATACATTTGGGTAGTTTAAGTGACGAAAAATGATATGTATGAACTGCAAAAATAACTTTGTAATCCCATATATCGCATATCTATTTGTATGGGAATACAAAGTTACTTATGCAGTTTGTATATCTCGAAAACAGGATTGAAATTGCATGATGTTTGAGTTTTTCCTTGCGTTATAGGCTAAACACTAATTGTGTTCAAAATTTGAAGCTCCTATGTCTGCTAGAAGTACCTTAGAATTTTGATGATCGGTGAGTGAGTGAGTGTGTGAGTGACGATATTAACGAATTTTGATCTGCAACAGTTCTTAAACTACAGGTTCAAATTGAATGTAATTTGAAAATATGCCTAGTTTTATTATGTTCTTTTAGTCACTGACAATTCAGGCTTCTAGCTTTATCCAGAACGAAGTTATGGGGGGGTGGAAAATGGTCTGAGTCGCTTCGAGAAAAGGATGGTACTGTCGTGCCCTTTTTTGCTCGACTTGGCGGGGGCACTCCGTGCCCCCCGATTATTATCGATACAGAGGCCGAATCTATAGTTTTTAGAATTTTTGTCTGTCTGTCTGTTACCGCATCACGGAAAAACCACAGGAGGGATTTCGATGAAATTTGGTATGATGGTAGCTGGTTAACCGTGTCAACATATAGGATACTTTTTATCGCGAGAAAATATCTCATTTCTAAGAAAAAACACAAAAATTGCATTGTAAGAGTATACTAATATGTAAAACCTAAAAATAAGGTTTTTGGTCATCTGAACGCGGGCGGAGCCGCGGGTAATGCTAGTAATCCTATATATTTATGTGTTTGTCTCTTTCTAGTGTCGCATTTTCGTTTCATAGTTACATCATCACAATGATTCTTTAAAAGTTTCACTTCAATAATTAATTAATTATTTGCAGTACGATTTGAATAGAGTACATAGATATTACTATTATATTTGACAGTTAAAAAATATAACAAACAATATAACTATATAAGTAAAAGATAAAAAAACTTTAACTGATAAGATAACCTGATCTGGGTTGAAGGACTGACAGACAATTTACATAATAAACTAAGCGTCTAGTATTTCAAGCGGGCGTCAATTTTATGGTTCCGTGTCCAAAGGGTAAACGGGACCATATTCCTAAGACTCCGCTGTCCGTCCGTCTGTCTGTCTGTCCATCTGTCACCAGGCTGTATCTCATGAACCGTGATAGTTAGACAGTTGAAATTTTTACAGATGATGTGTTTCTGTTGCCGCTATAACAACGAATACTAAAAAATAGAATAAAATAAATATTTAATGAGGCTACCAACAACATACATGATTTTTTTGCCGTTTTTATAGATAATAGTACGGTACCCTTCGTGCGCGAGTCCGACTCGCACTTTGCCGGTTTTTTTAATAGCGATAACCAAAACTATATTACGAAAAAAAAACACAAAAGTAGCAAAGCTATTGCGTAACAAATAACCCTCCAAATAAATCCTTGTAGTTTTTCAAAAATAACGTACATATATATCGCATATTGTATATTTGAAGGCAGTGCTAACGTGCTTACTTGGGAAACCGAGTGAAGCGGGTTCAAATCCCTGGTCTCGCGCCTTTGATATTTTCGTGTGCGAATCATTTCCAACATGATTATCAGTTGTCTTACGGTAATGGAAAACATCGTGAATTAACCTGCATGTCTGAGAGAATTTAGTAAGTTATTGAAAGTCATGTGTAGTCCGACAACCCGACTTGGCTAGCATATCGGGCTATGGCTTGATCCCCCTCGTATTGAAAGATATAGCTTGAAAATAAATATTTGTCAATAAATGAACCGCTCATTTAAGCCATTTCTAACGGGTAGCAGTGAGGTGGGCCAGGGGCTATAGTCTACTACGCTGCCTAAACTCGGGACGGACTTCACGTTTTTCAAATTTTTGTTTTCCTTAAAAAACCATAAAGTTATATTTTTTCTCTAGTTTAGTTACCATGTATGGCTGCAAATCTGAAGGTCCTGGGTTTGAGTCCCAAGTAACCCCAAGTGTAATCACCGGGTTCTTCTGTTAAGAAATTCTAAGTAACAGTTTGGAACTGGAAAGTTGGTAGTACACATGACTCTTAGTCCGAGAGCACGTTAAATTCGTCAGACTTGTGCTTGATCTCTAACCGCGAGTTGAACCATTGAAATTTGAGAATGCAAGGACTTTTTGTACCTGTGCTCATACTTATGCACTATATACCTACTTATATCCTGTGGTGTAGTCCATATATCTAAATCTTACTTTACTTATCCATTTTATTTTTGTAAGTTACGATAAATCTTATATATAAAATTTCCATGTCACAATGTTAGTTACCGTACTCCTCCGAAACGGCTTTACCGATTTTTACCAAATTTTATATATGTATTGAGTAGGTCTGAGAATCGGCTACTATCTATTTTCCATACCCCTAAGTGATAAGGATAAGGGTGGTCCTCCCAGACCCCACCCCAGGGACGAACCCGAGCGGAGCGAGGGTGAGTCGCTAGTCTAATATATAAATATCTCTTGCCGTGATGTTTGTGGTCGCACTCCTCCGAAACGGCTCGACCGATTTTAATGTTTTTTTTTGTATATACTTTACAAACTATTCTCATACCTACCAAAGGTATAAGAATAGGTTGTAAACTATCCTCCTACCCCCCCCCCCCCTTTTTAGTCTCGATTTTAGTATTTTTGTATGAAAAATATTATTTAAATACTAGCGACTCACCCTCGCTCCGCTCAGGTTCATCCCTAGGGTGAATCACTCTTATCACTTAGGGGTATGAAAAATAGTTTACGATCTATTCTCAGACCTACTGAATAAAAACACAAAATTTCATAAGAATCGGTCAAGCTGTCTTGTAGGAGTTTTGTAATTTGTTACAAACACTGTGACATGAGAATTTTATATATTAGACATTTTAGCTATATAACATAAAGCCAGAATTTTTTTTGTACGTTGACCGCGGGCGTAACCGTAGGTTTTGATAGCATAACAATAAATCTGGCAATACTACTCGTAACTTTAACCCAATTTAACTTCTGAATTCTACTTATGAATGAATAATAAGTTTACTATTTTTTACTATACGATTGTACTATGTGACCTTTGTACTTAATTTGAATAATTATTTCATTTGTAATGTTTCAAATTACATCAATTTTCAAGGCTATGCCACACAATTGAAATTTCTTTTGATTATTTAATGTAGTTTTAAAAATATTATTTTACCGACCAATCCCCTCCATGTCTTCTCCATTCTATGTGATATTGGTGAAGTAATTGGTACTCAACTGGCAAGCTTTGAAGCCATAACAAGAAAATTGAATTGAATTACATGTCACGAGTTCTTTTACAGCAGAATGATATGTTAACTCAACAGTGATTTACACGAAAAGTAGATATGAGAGATGATAAAAAAAAATCTAAACTATATATTTGTTTATATTTTATTATGTAAAACCTTATAACATGACTGAATGTGACTTAGTGCATTAAAAATCCATTTAATCTTCACTATTATTATGAAGTTTATTTCATTGTTTTTTGTTCATTTGTTTGCTCTAATCTTAAGAACTACTAGCCAGATCCTATAAATTTTTATGGTGGTTTATTGCCATGCAGTTGTGGGCAAAACCTAGTTATGTTGTTATATTATGTTTTAGAAAAAATACATTAAAATTTGTTTTTTAATGTTTTTGCCGTTTAATGTTGTACCTACTGTTAAAATTATTGTGCTGTTTTTTGTCACACAAATTGTCCGCAAGTTACCAACTGCGACCATATTTTTTGTTTCTCTTAATCATTTAAATATAGAATAATATAAGAATAAGACCAAAAGAGGATAAACTAACAATAATATTTTTATATATAAAATATTACTTACCTTATACGGCATAAGGATATTAATTACATATTCATAAAATTAAATTATATATTTAATATATATTATATTTCTTTGTTTATTTTGTATATATTTAATATGTATATTTTAAATAAAACAAAAATCTATACATATAATAAAATTATAACTTAGCCAAATCTGTACATTAAATATTGTTTTGAAAATCTTATTGAAATATACATTATTATAGATACAGAGGCCGAATTTATAGTTTTTAGAATTTTTGTCTGTCTGTCTGTTACCGCATCACAGAAAAACCACTAAAGGGATTTTGATGAAATTTTGTATGGTGATAGCTGGTTACCTGGGTCAAAATATAGGATACTTCTTACTGCGGGAAAATATTTCATCTCTGAGAAATCTATACGAGCCCGAAATCTATACCCGAGCGGAGCGAGGGTGATGATGTGATCTCCTTGTTAAGTATGAAGGTCACATGTTATTTAATTACCTTCTTTATAATATTATATAATATTATGACATTGTCAACAGTGTTATACTATCAAATTGTCAATACCTAATTATTTACTATGTCTTATTTTATTGTTGAATAAAGCCAATATTCTATTTGGTTCTATCATTATCTGTATCAATTTATTCAACAATAATTTTGTGTATCGCTGATACCAACTATGCCTGACGAAAAGGAAAAGTCTTTCTCAATATCTCGGTATCTGCGTCCTGAACGTTTTGACGTGGAACCCGCAATGGCCGGCTCAGACTTGAAATGGATTCATTGGAAGTACTCATTTGAAAATTTTATCGCACAGGAAGCCGCTTCAGCTGACGATGCCCTTAAGTACAAACTCCTTGTAAACCATATCTCGCCATCAATATTTAACTTCATTCAAGCTTGCACCACGTACGTCGATGCCATGACCACTCTCAGTACCACCTATGAAAAACAAAAAAATATTATCTTGGCTCGGCATCGCCTCGCTACTAGAAAGCAACAGCCTGGCGAAACGTTAGCAGAATATTTGAGATCTCTTGCTATACTTGCTCGTGAATGTCACTTCAAAGCTGTTACTGCTAATGAACACCAAAACGAAACCGTACGTAGTACGTTCATTGCCGGAATATTGTCTCAGAAAATAAGAGAAAGGTTGCTAGAAAAATCTACTATGTCTCTGGAAGAAACATTGAATCTGGCTACATCTTTAGAAACTGCTGAAAATACTTCACGTATCTACTACGTACTAACAGTATCATCTCCATCAACGTCTGCTGTTCCTGTTAACACGATCTCTGAAACTCAAGCATCGCAACCACAGCTCAACTTTGCAGCATCAAAACCTCAAAATTTTCATCAAAGTCGCCTTACGCAAAGTGACCGCCGATGCTTTTTCTGCGGTGGCAATGTTCATAAAAGAATCAAGTGTCCCGCTAATAATGCCCAATGTCAACTTTGCTCCAAAAAAGGACATTTTGCAACTGTTTGCCGTAGTTCAAGACCAGGTCAACGTACCGTAAATGTTATTACCATGGACGATGACGACGTTACTCAACCTCAAGTTACTGATTCTCATTTGTCAATGATATCCGCTGCTGCGCCATCAAGCCTACGTAAAGCTACCATTCCAATTACCTTGAACAACTATCAAGCAGATGCGCTACTTGACACCGGAAGTTCAATCAGCTTTATCGATAAGAATACTGCTCTAACCATGAACCTTAAACGAAAGCCCTGTCGACAAGCGATAACTTTAGCATCTCTTAACAATATATCATATGTTGAGGGACTATGCTACGCTACAATTCAGATTGGTGAACATATATACCAGCATCAACCTCTGCTCATTGTTGGCGATCTGTGTGCTGACGTTATCATTGGGCATGATATATTAGGAAAACACTCATCATTTGAACTTCAGTTCGGGGGAGACAAAGGGCCCTTGAAAGTTTGCAATGTACTGGAGGCATCTGTCCCACCAGCTTCAATTTTTACTAATCTTTCACCAAATATAAAACCTATAGCTATTCGCTCCAGACGGCATTCTCAGGAAGACCAAGAATTTATATCTAACGAAATAAGCAACTTACTTAAAGACAAGGTTATCGAACCCAGTATCTCGCCTTGGAGGGCACAAGTACTCGTTACTGGTGATGACTATCATCGGAAGCGTCTTGTCATTGACTATTCTCAAACTATAAATAGATTCACGGAACTAGATGCATATCCTTTACCTACCATCGATTCTATTATAACTCAAGTCGCTAAATACAATATTTATAGCCAAATCGACCTCAAAAGTGCTTATCACCAAGTTCCCATTCTTCCAAAGGAGAAGGTATACACAGCCTTCGAAGCGTGCGGGAATCTCTACCAATTCACACGAATACCATTTGGAGTCACAAACGGTGTGGCGGCTTTCCAGCGAACTTTACAGTATATCATTGATTCGAAAAAACTGAAAGGTACATATGCTTACTTAGACGATGTGACTGTATGCGGAAAAGATAAGCAGGATCATGATGATAACCTTCGCAAATTCATGAAAGCTACTGAGAAATATAAACTCACTCTAAATATGAGTAAATGCACTTTTGAATCAGAATCCATAAATCTTCTCGGCTATACCATCAGTAATAACGTAATCAAACCTGACAAGTCTCGATTGGAACCACTAACAAACCTTCCTATCCCATCTGATACAGCTACTTTGAAAAGAGCCCTTGGACTATTTGCTCATTATTCAAAGTGGGTCGACAACTTTTCTGCCAAAATCAGACCTCTGATCGAAGCTACATTTCCTTTATCTGAAGAGGCTATTAACTCTTTTAACAATCTAAAGATTGACATTTCTAAATCGGCCTTGGCTGGAATAGACGACAAAGAGATATTTTCTGTTGAAACTGACGCCTCTGACTTCGCAATCGCAGCAACGCTGTCACAGAAAGGACGTCCCGTAGCGTTCTTCTCACGATCACTTAACGATTCTGAGAAAAGACAACCTTCCATTGAGAAGGAGGCTTGCGCTATAGTTGAAGCTTTACGCAAATGGAGACACTTCTTGATTGGAAGACATTTTCTACTCGTAACTGATCAACGGTCTGTTGCATTTATGTTCAACCAAACACACTCTAATAAGATCAAGAACGAAAAGATCGAGAGATGGCGCCTAGAATTGTCTTGTTTTAAATACGACATTGTTTATCGACCCGGAAAACAGAACTGTGCTGCCGATGCGCTCTCTCGAGTCTGCATGCACATAGATAGTTTGTCTAATAACTCCAAACTTGTTGAACTACACCGATCTCTTTGCCATCCTGGAATTGCACGTATGGTTCATTGGGTCAGATCGAAGAACTTACCATACTCCATCGAAGAAGTGAAACGAATGACGGCAGCATGCCCTATCTGTGCTGAAATCAAACCTCGTTATATAAAACACCAAGGGCATCTCATAAAGGCAACTGCACCTTTCGAAAGACTAAACTTAGATTTTAAAGGGCCGATTCCATCTAACACTCAAAACCGATACATTTTAACAATAATCGATGAATATAGCCGTTTTCCGTTTGCGTATGCCTGTAAAGATATGACCTCAGGAACAGTCATAAGTTGCCTTAAAGATTTATTCTCCACGTTTGGTACTCCGGCTTATATCCATTCCGATAGAGGAAGTTCATTTTTATCAGATGAAATAAGACATTTCTTAACCTCACTCGGAACATCTTGCAGTCGCACCACCCCTTACAATCCCCAAGGAAACGGTTTGGTAGAGAGGCTTAATGGTACGCTGTGGCGAACAATTCAATTACATCTCAGATCGAACAACGAAGACGTTGCTAACTGGGAGAAAGCTTTGCTGCCAGCGTTACATTCTATAAGATCCCTTTTATGTACGGGAACGAATGCAACGCCTCATGAGCGTATGTTCAACCATCCTCGTCGCTCGATAAACGGCCAATCTTTACCAACTTGGCTTCATTCACCTGGACCTGTTTATATAAAGAAGAACGTAAGGAGTTCAAAATATGACCCGGCTGTAGAAGAGGTACAGCTGTTACAAAGCAATCCTGAATATTCTTACGTTCGATTAGCGGATGGGCGAGAAACTACAGTCTCTAATAGATCCTTAGCGCCACTGCCACAGGTCGTTGACGACGACTCGTCGGACGATGAAGAGCAATTAGAAATGGAGGAGGTCCCTTCCAACGAAGCTCCACCTGCTAGCCCAGAAGTGGAGAGTACACAAGTTCGTCGCTCTGTTCGAGAACGCAAACCTCCGGCCCACTTTCAAGATTACGTCTCTTCATAAAAAAAAGGGGGGGGGGGGGGTGAATGATGTGATCTCCTTGTTAAGTATGAAGGTCACATGTTATTTAATTACCTTCTTTATAATATTAGATAATATTATGACATTGTCAACAGTGTTATACTATCAAATTGTCAATACCTAATTATTTACTAGGTCTTATTTTATTGTTGAATAAAGCCAATATTCTATTTGGTTCTATCATTATCTGTATCAGGTGAGTCGCTAGTATAACTATATGAATTAATGTATAACATTTTTCAAGTTAGTTGTAAACTTATAAACAGCAACGATTAAAATTTGAACGTAAAATAAATACTTTCTTAAGTTAATTAACAATAATAATAACCTTGATATAACATTTTTATTAAAACTTAATTAACATATCTATATATATAAAAGAAAGTCGTGTTAGTTACTTCGCTTATAACTCAAGAACGGCTGAACCGATTTAGCTGAAAATTGGCAGGGAGGTAGTTTAGAGCCAGGAGAAGGACATAGGATACTTTTTATCCCGTTCGACCGCGTTCCAATTTTTATGATATTTTAATTTTTGGATTTCTCTTAGTTCGGAATAGGTAAGTATTAAAACATATAATTAAAATGTGAGAAAGAAAGATTTTTTCTTTTTATATCTATTTAAAACGTACCTAGCGATTTAAAACGTACCTAGCGACGAACCCGAGCGAAGCGAGGGTGAGCCGCTAGTGTATAATAAGATCAAAGGTAAGAAATATCGCATAAACAGTGAACTACATAACCAATAACTAATCGCAAATCTCGTTATCAAGTTATAAATAACTATTTAGTTTATGTCAAGACAAGATTAATTACTTACCCGCCATGGTCGGTAGTGAAAAAGTCACGTAGTCACAAACAGA
Organism: Brenthis daphne; assembly: GCA_947093115.1. NCBI lineage: Eukaryota > Metazoa > Arthropoda > Insecta > Lepidoptera > Nymphalidae > Brenthis > Brenthis daphne. Next base: position 2,644,003 of record OX352473.1, read on the forward strand.
AGTTTAATTTATAGTCGTAATTTAGAAAGAACAAGTGTTAGAGAGCCGAACGATCACTGTCATCCCAAACCACCAATAGTCAACTGTCAAGTGTCAACTCAGCAACTGACAGTACAATGTTACGCTTAGAAACTATATAATAGAGTGTACACACTAAAGATAACATTAAAAACTATAGATTCGGCCTCTGTATCTATAATAAAGTCTATTTCAATAAGATTTACTAAAAAATATTGAATGTACAGATTCAACTTAGTTACAATTTTATTATATGTATAGTTTAACGCCATCTGTAAGAAAACTAAAAAAATACTTTTTATTAAAAATAAATGTACTATAAAAATAAAAATCCCGACTGCATAAAAGCTAACTAAAAAGATGAAAACAAGTTCACGATGGAATATAGTATTATGCAGTTGGAGACATACATACGTGTATCTTAGATTATTAGAGATATAAATAATCTAAGACGAGTATGTACATCTTGCGGCAAGGATAAAATGTTTGTATATACTAATATATACTCTATCACTTATCAGCTAAAACAGTTACATACATACTAACAGTTAAAACGTACTTAGGGACGAATACGAGCGAAGCGAGGGTGAGTCGATAGTAAATAAATAATTGTCTAATACATAGTAAGCGCATCGCTAGATAATAGCTATATCAATAATTTTGTAATAAGTAATTGAATTAAAGAAAATTGGGAAATTCTGGAAAAACTGAATGTGGTTTCTTTTTGAATTAGATTTTTAAATGAGCTTAAATATTACAATATGTGTAAATGGATTATATCTCGGGTCGGCTAGTAACTTATCAAAATATTAAAATTTATGATATTTTTTAGACAGTACATATTGAAAACAGTTAAATTTTTAGCTTCTAGTACTCATTGCATTTTTCTACGTGTATGAATATGCAATAATAATAAAAAAAAAATTTTTAATTTGCCTTAATATTTTAGAACTTAGAGCTTTAAATTTATGAATTCTTACTTTGACATTTCGTTTTGAGTTTGACAGTTACTTACAAACAAAAAAGCGAAGCCGAAAATTGAATAAAAAGTCCGTTGATGTAGTTGTTTCCGTGGTAATAACAGTTTTGAAGTAAATAATTGCATCAAACATGTCGTTCGATTTAAACGCAATAAGTTCAGCATTAAACGAACCAAATAGAACTTCGAGTGGAGTGGATTTTTCTGGAAAATCGTTAAAATTGGACACCGAAAAAGATGGTATGTTATTTTCTTTAAATATACCACGAATTTTTCATATTAGTTATCATAAAAATGTTATTCTATGCGTAGTTTTAAAAGTAAGAATAAGTTATTCCTGTTTTGAGTAATTGTGCTGCATTTAATACATAACCTCTTCGGGTTATTTTTTTTACAAAACTCTTAATTTTGGCTTCTGTTTCTATGACGTTAAATACAGTAAATAGGGTTGTTTATCCAATTGCGTTATATATTTACATAACGTAATAAAATTATTATGCATAATTGATTTTTTTTTTATATATTCATCTTTATTATTATATTCCAGCTCAACCAATCATCGACGCTATTAACGCTTGTCCAGATCTCCAATTTCTTACACTCACAGGCAACACATTAGGTGTTGCAGCCGCACAAGCTATTGCTAAAGCACTGTCAAATCATCCAGAACTAAAGACAGCCAGGTTCTCGGACATGTTCACTGGAAGAATGAAGACTGAGATTCCACCAGCATTAGTAAGAATTTATGTTAATCTGTACTTAGGAACATCCATTAATAATATATGTGAGCTGTTTTTCTCATACTTAGTAACACTCCCTGTTTGAACTCACATCACTCTTATTTCCCAAACTGAGTGTTACCACTGGGATACCAGGCCTTAGAATAATATTATTTTATATTTATAAACTTAATCTTTCTTTTCAGAGTGCTTTAGGAGATGGTATGATAAAAGCAGGGGCTCGTCTTTCACTATTGGATTTGAGTGATAATGCCTTTGGTCCCATTGGAGTAGAGGGGCTCGCCAAGTTACTACAAAGCGATGTTTGTTCAGAATTACAGGTATTTATATATAGCTATGTAGTATTTATTTTCATAAATCTTTGTAGCTAGATTGTTAGAGCCCTATTACTTGTGACAAAAGTACCAGGCGAACATAAGTGTCGAGGAGTGTATGTAATAAGCAATCTGCTTGCACTCTCCACAGGCCTCTCTCTGACGAGCTGCAACATGTACAATGCAATTGCTCGCTGTCTGCCACTAGTGAGCTTATGTATAAGCCAGTATTAGCCAAAGGCACACAGCGGAAGATCCTATCATTGACGCGTTATAAAATTATAGTAACACCATCTAGCTTAGTCGCTTATAAGTCTATGTGTAGTAGCACTAGGCCAGTAGTCTTATCTATATATCAAGTGTCGTCTTAATCGGTCTAGGGTTGTGCTGGCCAAATGCAAGCCGGACTTCACATGTCTTTCGACAACTTAGCTTGGTTCTCTCAGACATGCAGGTTTCTTTACGATGTTTCTTTACATCTTATGACAAGTGGTGATAACTTGGAAATGATTCGCATATGAAAATATCAGAGGTTACCCGGGATTTGAACCCGCTGCCCTCGGTTTCCTAAGCGAATGCGTTACGACTGAGTTACCACTGCCTATATAACTAAAAGTAATAATAGCATTGAATATATTTTTTCAGGAACTTTATTTAAATAACAATGGTCTGGGCATAACCGGAGGCAGACTGCTAGCTAAAGCCCTCTCAGCCAACCCTCGGAAGCTCCGTATCTTCATAGCGGGCAGGAATAGGTTGGAAAATAATGGTGCCAGAGCATTAGCTGCTGTTTTTCAGGTATATTGTTTCTTTTGTTTTTTTTTTCACCAAAAACCTTATTTTAATGTTTCATGCTATGGAACCCTCATGCGAGTCAATCTCGCACTTGACTGATTTTTATCTAACTAGTCTATACATAATACATATAATAAAATTCTAACTAAGTCGAATCTGTAGATTAAATATTTTTTGTAAATTCTTATTGAAATAGTCATTATTATCCATACAGAGGCTGAATCTATAGTTTTTAGATTTTTTGTCTTTCTGGGAATGCATCACGATAAAACCACTGGACAGACTTTTATGAAATTTAGTATGATGATAGCTGGGTACCCAGGTCATCATATAGGATACTTTTTACTGCGGGAAAATATCTTATCTCTAAGAAATCTACACAAAATGTTTATTATATACTACTTACTAGCGACTCAACCTCGCTTCGCTCAGGTTTCCCATACAAATAGTGAATATTTTTATGATTCCTCATACCAAATTACACCCCCATTTTAACCCCTTAATGGATTTCCGGGATAAAAACTATCCTATGTAATTCCCAGGCTTTCAAACTATCTTCTTACCAAATTTCATCTAAATCGGTTCAGTAGTTTCGGAGCTTATTTAGTACAAAGAAACGAAAAATCTTTCCTCTTTATAGTATTAGTATAGATAATTTTTTTATTTCCAGTCGATGGGAACGTTAGAAGAGATAGCAATGCCCCAAAACGGTATATATCATGAGGGTATATCCGGTTTGTCCGAAGCCTTCAAACACAACCCACGTCTGGCCCGGCTCAATCTCAACGACAATACTGTAGGGCCCAAAGGAGCTGTAGCGATAGCTGGGGCCTTGCCTAGGTTGGTATTGCATAATACAGATAAGTAATATTGAAGTGTCTGTGTGTATTATCAAAATAACAGCTTTTTACTGAAGGCATGTAGATATCATATATGGTATTTACATATAAAAAAAAACACAATTTTTGAAATATTTGTCTGTCTATCTCTTTGTTCCAGTTAATCTCCAAATCCGGTTAATCTTTCACTAGCAGATAGCTCATGTTATAAGAAGTAACTTGTGCTACTTTTATTTTAGAAAAAGGATTAGGTTCCCGCTCAAAAAAATTAAAACGTACCTAGGGAAGTGCATGAGCAAAGCGTTGGAAAAAATGACAATTGGTACCACCATTTACGAGATGGCGCTATATCACAATGTCAGCGTTAGAGCTGATAGAAAAAAGCATCTTTTTTTTTATGCGAAATTGTATTTGATATCCGGCCGAATATTGCGTTAATATCCGGTATCTGGATATACGGATGGTCGGATAACAAAATAAGGCAAGACTGTCCGGATACCCGATAGTTACCGTATATCCGTTTCGTCTAATATTAATGGAAGTGTCGATTGAAATGATTGAAGTTTTTTTTCTTATTATTACAGATTAAAAAATCTAAAAGCAATCAATTTTGGTGATTGCCTCCTCAAAAGCTCAGGCGCCCTCGCCTTGGCCAAGGGACTTAAAGACAACTCAGTTTTATTAGAGGTACTTATTTAGCTCATACTAAAAAATATATAGATTGAGTTCGCTAAAATAAATATCAAAGTCATATTTTAGTCTGAGTGTTATTACATTTTAGTTTGTGTGTGATTTGATACTAATATGTCCATTTCCCAGTCAGTGGACGTAAGCCACAACGAGATAGGGCGCGAGGCGTGCATGGCATTTGTGGACGCGCTCGCCGCCGCGCCCGGCGCCGCCGAGAGGCTCACGCGCGTTGTGCTCGCCGGTGAGGTGTTTTTTTTATGGTTTTTTTTATTTTGTCACATGGGATGAAGCCTAGAAACATCGACCCGGGTTTTTTTTAAGAATATTGGATCTCATGCAATTTGCAAATGCCCATGGGATAAGGCCTAGTGGATTTCAAACCGTTTATTTTGACATTTTTGTTTTTTTTTGTTGGGTGATTGGACCACATGCAAGTGCCAATGGGTTTAGGCGGCCTAACAACATCAACTCGGGGTTTTTCGTTTTTTTTGGACTGATTGGATATCATACAAATGCCCCTAGGATAACGCTTAGTGTACATCATCCGTTTATTTTTTGGGTGATTGGACCACATGCGAATTTACGTAATGTGTAAATCCATTTCCCAAAATACAAAAAAGATAACAAAAACATGCAAATATCCGTGGGATGAGGACTAGAGGGCATCCAGTTAACCCGTTTTATTTTTCTGAAAATATTTACACTTACATTATATCACTTCAATTACTTGTAAACATCCACTCTTAAAGATGATTTTATGTTTTTTAAAAATAGAAATTGCCTAATTTACTCGACTACTAAAGTCTCGACATAATGTATCCAGCCATTTTGGAGATTAGCCAGAACAAACAGACAGACAGATACAAATTGTTTTTTTTTTCTTATAAGTAACTTGGGTATATAATATGTAATTTCATGTGCGTTTAGTAAAAACCTGTTATTTTGATATTACACACAGACACTTCAATTTTATTTATTTATACATATGTATGTAAAGAGTTATAATATGTATGTATGTTTCCAGGTAATAGTTTAGGAGGTGCAGCAAACAAAGAGACGATGAAAACTAAGTTGGGTCCGTCCGCAGAGCTGAGTGACGGCGAGGGGAGTGAAGATGAGTGTAAGTAGTTGTCATAGTGGATACTTTTTTTCATTTTAAAACCAAAAGCTGGTTGAAAATAAAAAAAAGATATAAAATTCATTTGTTCTAAATTAATAATACATATGTTGGTCCATTAACACACAGCAACATCTAGTTCCATGGTAAGCTACAAGGCCTGTGTTATGGATACCGGATAGTTGATACACTACACATATAACTTTAAATATGTATGTACATATTATAAATATAAACGTCCATGACTGGAGCACATTCATGCTCATCACACAAACGAATGCTATCTACGGGCTATCTAATGTAAAAATAATGTTTCAAATCGTATTAGTTCCTGAGATTAGCGCGTTCAAACAAACTCTGCCTCTTTATAATATTAGTATTGATACGCAAATGTATTAAAGTATATATTTTAATACAATTCCAGATGTGTCAGGATCTGAAGGTGAGTCTGATGATGATAAGTCCGAAGATGATAAGTCCGAAGACAGTGCAACGGAGGACGCTCAACACTTTGATTCATCGCTGGATATGTCGAAGGGGATCGATTTGGATAGGACGGGTGAGTTGAGTGTGTTGAATCGGTCGGTTGATAGATTGATGATAGATTTATGAATCGGACGATTGATGGGTTGATATTGGTTGATTTATTAGAATAGCATTGCTAAGCTTTCATTCGCTAAATATACTGTGCGATAAAGAAGTTTGTTCCAAAATTAGTTTTAAAATGTACATATATATATAAAACTTCATTGTGATGTTTCAGAGGTAGAAGAGGCACAGACAGACGTTGTCAGATTCCTAAAAGACCCGACTCTGGAGAACTTGGCCAAACTCGGAAACAATGTGGCTGAGTTAATTGAGGCACATTTACAGGTATATTATTATTTTTTGAAGTGAAACTTCTTTAGAATCGTTGTGATTTGTAAACTCGATGATACGGAAATGCGACACAAGAGACAAACACATAAATATATAGGATTAAGCCGGCGAGAGAACGAGATAGAATATGTTGCCATGGTAACCGTTGTTATTGTCTGACAAATATATAATATTATATTCTTTCCGTATATGATATTCTATAAATATATTATTGTAATATGCCCAATATGCCTTATTTAATAATTGATTTGTTTTAATTTAATTGCGATATTTGCCACAGAAAAACTACTTCAACCGCGCGTAAAGGTTATATGCACCCATTTTTTTTTTATTTAAAAAACTATCGACTTACTCTTACTTCGCTCGGGTGCGTCCCTAAATAGAACAGTTCCCTATATGTTTCTTCTGTTCATAGTCTATCTGTGTACTTCAAATTTCATACAAATCGGTCCAGCTTCAGCGTGAAGGAGTTATAATATATATAAAAAGCAACCCAGTGGCCATTTTTACAGATGGAGTTTGTAATAATTGTGACACAGTTTATTAACTTCTGCAATCATTATCTTTTTTTGTACTGTTGCTATTTTTGTTTTTGCCAAAAATTAAAGTGTCTGTGTGTAATGTCAAAATAACAGCTTTTTACTAAATGCATATGAAATCACATTTTTAAAACTTTTGCCTGTCTGACTATTCGTTCTGGCTAATCTCAGAAACGGCTGGACCGATTTTGACGGAACTTGCACTGGCAGACCAGAGGTCATGACTGGTTCCTAAGTGGTTTCTGTGTCCCTCCAGTCTATCCAAGAGCCTGAGCGGCACACGGTCCGCGCGGAAGCCCTGTGCTGCGTGTCGGGGCTGGGGCCGGGGGCGGAGGGTGCAGCGCGGGGGCTGTGGCGGGGGGCTGCGCGGGTGCCGCTGCAATGGCCGCTCGCTAATGCCTTGTTACGCGCGCTCAGGCTTATTAAGGTAAGTGGGCGGCAATTCAATTTCGAATTGTGGATTTCTTTTTGAGGATACTTTTGAGACGCTAATAATTGTGTAACTTGAGTTTTTGTATATCAATGCTAAACCTACAAATAATTATATTCCCATACTCTATAGATTATACAAATCCGACTCGCACTTAAGTGTATTCAGCCCTTTTTAACGTCCCATTGCTGGGCACGGGCTTCCCTTCAATACGAGAGGGATCAGACCATAGTCCACCACGCTGGCCAAGTGCGGGTTGGCGGACTGAGCATGTCTTTCGAAAACTTGCTAAGTTCCCTCAGACATGCAGGTTTCCTCACGTTTTCGTGATCACGTTAAGACAAGTGGTAATCATGCTGGAAATGATTCGCATATGAAAATATCAGAGGTGCGAGACCCGGGATTTGAACCCGCATCACTCGGTTTCCCAAGCGAGCGCGTTACCACTGGGCTACCACTGCCTTTTGTAATTTTAACTTAAGTAATTTTTATTTTTTACAGTCTGAAGACAAAGATTACAAAATTCGCTGGCGAATTTCTTCCTGTTATACAGCGCTTGCGCAGGAAATAGACCAGCCATATTTCCCAACAGCTCTCAGAGACACTTTAAAGTTCTTCATCTCCAGCAAAATGATGACGCTTCCGCCAGAAGTAAAATCCGTTATAGAAAAACATCCTAATTTGTACACATGATGTGATTTTTTATTGTGGTTTATTATTATTTAAGTGTATTTTTAAATATACATGTGACGTTTGGAGATTGTTTTATTTAAATTATGGTTTCTATGCTTTGTTTAAAGTTATTTAATTGAGGATTTTTTTAAATCTAGATTTATTTAAATAACAAGGTTATTAGTAAAAGAAAAAGCATGTGTTAGAAGTTTATTCCTGTATAAGTTCTGCTGAGAACAGCCCAAAAGAAATGAGATAGTTACTCTTAAATATCGACGTCACATTTATTTTATTGCAAAACAATATAGATAGCTCACATGCGAGTCAATATTTCTCAATTCCACACATCAATAGGAATTCTTGAACAGAGTAATACGCTTTGCTCCATATAGTCTATCTGTATACTAAATTTCATTCAAATCCGTCCAGCTGTTACAATATGAAGGCGTAACAAAAACACATACATACGAACTTTGTGTTTATTTGGAAACTTTAAAAAATATTGCCTGGCAACACCATTAAAATATACACTTATATTATACTACCAAATTAAAAAGTTATAAACTTGGTCATTTGACGTTTAAAAAGTATTGATTTTCCTTCAATAATCCGCCATGATTAATACTTTTCAACTTATTCGGGTTACCTCAGATGTTTTGCTGATTGTCAAATACCAAGTGACAAAGAAAGAAGACAAAAAATCAATTACAAAACTAAGTTGAAGGTATTTTCGCTTAATTTTATATAAAAACTCCGTGAAAATGAAATAATACTTAAATAATCGACCGACAAGTTAAATTACAGGTACACTTTAACTAATTACTTTGGATATTTATAATTTATGTTACGTTAAGTCTTTGTTTCAAAATTTTTTTGTTATTTACAGCATTCCATATAGTTCAGTGTGATAAAGTAACTCGTATGTGAAATTAAATATTGAAAATGGCGTTTTCATTGAGGAAAATGCTATCCAATATTACTTATTTCAAAAAATCTGAGGATAGCCCTGAGAGTAGCATATCAGATCCTAATTTGAAGAAACGTCGACACACTTACGTGGGTGATGAACCAATTATTATAAATTTCGAGTCGACAGAACCAGACTCAACATATCGACAGTGCACAAGTCTAAAATTACCTGAATCTGTGAAAAATTTTGCTGCCAAAAAGGGTTCTTTGTCTGACACAGACTTACTAACTCTAAGTGTTGAAGCTCCTGTCCGAGAGAAACGCCGTAAATGCAGAAAACTTAAATTAGACATCAGGAAAGCGAGTCAGTCAATGAATCAGTTAAGTGAAGACAGCTTAAGCAATATAGAAAATACACCAAAACATGTTTTGTTAGAATGCAAAAGTTCTGATGTATTCAGCGAAAGGTTCCGAGGTTTTGATTTTAATAAATCCTTTGACTTGTTTGATGCAATGTCTGATGATCATCCTTCATCACCTTTTGAAGAAGAAGATGTAGATATTGATTCGTTATCTGACCACTCTGACTCCGACATATCATTGCCGTCACACAAATCTATCAAAATGTGCAGAAAAGTAACCGAAACAGAAAGTCAGTCTAGTGATGAAAACCAATTAGTACCATCAGCGAGCCTTGAATCTTTTGCTGATGTAGAACTAGATAAAAATGAAGAGGAACGAATGCAATTATTGCTCAATTATCAATTCAAATTGGAGAAAATGGAATGCTTTTTAAAAAAACTATTACACGAATTTCAATTTCACATTGAAGTATCTAAAGTTTTCCGCTCAAAATCTATAGTTACTGCTCTTCCTGGTACTGATATTTCTAATTTACCAAAATGTCTAGGTCAAGTGAAATATGTGAATAGCTTTAATTCAAGTGAAAGAAGTTCGAGCCCAGCCAATTCATGGAATATTGTAATGGAAAAGGATGATAACCAAACCAAGTTTAAAATAAAAAAACAACTGTTATCTATGAAGCATTGTATAGATGACTTTGTAAAAATTAATTTACAGAATTACAAGGAGAATAAAGTAACAAAAAGCATCACCTTTAATTTCCAAAAAACAAAAACGTCTAAACAACTGAGTGCTAGTCATAAGAAGAAAATGAAACACTTCGATTTCCCTGATCTCCGAGAAGCCATGATTAATTTATTTTCAGCAGACAATATGGATTCTATTAACTTTGACACGGAGAACATAGATAATAAATGTGTGTGTAAATGTCACGAGCCAAGTTCTCCGTCGTCTCAAACAGATTCTGGATTAACTTCAAAAACAGATTGTTCCACATCTATCACATCTTCTATTGGTAACTTTAGTTTGGATTCTTCAACTTTAACAACATATTCTGAATCGTTAGACCAGATTGTGAGTTATAACAGCTTTCAAGATACGAGCCTGTACAATACATTACTTCAAAAGGCTGCCATAGAAAGAATAACATTTTATGTCCAAGTACATAGTATACAATTAAAATGCGATTCAGAAGAAATAGAATCTAAAAATACAATAATATTCCATTGTCCCTCATGCAAAGATACCCAAAATGAAGAAAATGGGCTTCTAAGACATATTTTAAGTCAAACTCACTGTGAAAAAATACATTTTCTTTACAAAACTGCATATATTAAAAAATGTATGTCAACTGGTAAAGAGATCCAGCCAAGTACAGTGTTAAACTCTATGAAAATGTATAGAGATGATAATAAAATCGTTTGTTTTGGTGACGCAGTGTATGCTTGTTCTCTGTGCTTTGAAAATGTAATTGTCGGGGAATCTGTTTTGATGGCACATTGTGCGGAACCAGAACATATAGATAGAAGGGAAAAACTCGCAGATATAATTGGTTAGTGGGATATTATTTTTTAATTTGTAGTATTTTTTAATCGTATTCATCTCTTATATGCAAGAAATATTTTTACAATTTCCACTATGACTACTAAGTTAATTGAACTAATTTGTCCCAATTTTTTTTCTCTAAAATGATTTCTATTTGTCAAACTTTCTGTTTTTAATTTCTTATACTGTATTTTTTTGCATGTTTGCAACAAAATAACATTAATTATATTAGTCAATAAAAATTTAAATTATTTTTTCCTTTAATATAAGCTTGACACCATCTTTTCTTATCTGTCACTAATTGTCTATTGACTGAAAAATGATTGTTATTTTTTTTCCAAACTACATTCATTTTAGGCAATGACTAGAACAAAAGGTTTTTTTTTCTAGGAAATGCATTGATGAATTTTTATTTTTAAATCAATGTTTGATTGTGTTTTGAAGCTTCTATTATTATTTTTCTGTAGAATATTAAATTGATTTTTAAGGACATCAATTTTTACACAAATTTCATAGTGCTCATCTTTTAAAAAATTTTTTTTTACTATATGTATGATTCAATTAATTTTTCGTTAATTTTATCACTTTGTTTAAAAAATTCAAGGTGCTGGAAGACTTTGTACTGTTATACGAAAATGTGTGTTCATTTTTCAAACATTTAATGTAATTTTAACTCTTAATTATTATTAGTACTACTTTAAAATATTAGTCTGTGGTAACCTTAAGAATTGCATGTTAAGAAAAATCTCGTTCTAATTTAGACAAGAAAGTATTTTTTTTAATAAACCTTAATATGTTTTTAAAAAGAAATATAATTTTTCTTTGACTTAATGCAGACAATATATAAACGCACAAAAAATATGGTTTTTAAACAGTTGATGAGGGTGAGGCCTTGCTACAATCATTTATCAAACATTTATAATTACTCTAAGGTTTAGAAATTAGATTGTATGCTTAATTATTTAGTTTAATGTATACAATGTAACACAATCAAAATCGATACAGTAATGTCATTTTTTTCAATAAAGACATATGTCTAGAAGATTTATGAATCTCCTACCAAATCAAAAAAATATGTTCCTATTATATGATACTGGTGTTCAAAAATAAATCCAAAAAATTAACAGGGTGTTTTTAAAAGATTAAGCAGTTTGTGGTTAACATACTCTTAGGCATAAGTATTCTGTAAACTATGAAAAAATGTAAAAAAAAAAACATAAATGTAGATAAAAAATAAGCTTTATACACTTTTTTATAACTTTTACACTTCTTTGTAATCTGTAGTAGCATAAGTAACAATTTGTAAAGCCCTATCTGATCTCAAATACTTTAATAGCTAATAATAATCCTCCAAAAGACTGATTTTGATAAAAATTTTCCATTAAATGTGTTCATTAGACGAAAATTCAAGAAAAGCCATCATCCAACCGCCTATTACAATTAAGAAGTTAGCGATTATTACACGCTTATGCGATATCTACACTTAACTAATTTAAGTATAGATTAAGTTTTTCATTTTTAAAGAACTGGTTTTTACAATCTCAGTAATTGGGTGTTTCTTTTAGTTTTGTGTTTATTTTTTAAATTGTGTTGGTAATGATTTTTTAAACTAAATAGATTGAAAACACTTTTTTTAATCGTGAGATCGTCTAAAAAATAAATTACATATCTAATTTAATAATTGATGAATTAAATTTAAAATTGATTTGGTTTTGCAAATGGATTTTTTTCTAAATTTAAACAAAACGCAAATGAAATTTGCAGGCATATTTAAGTTATGCCTGTGCCCTTCTTTCTCCCTTATAGTTTAACTTAAAAAAAAAATACTTAGATATTAGATATTAAAAAAAAATGTAAAAAGCACACCAGATACGCTTAATTTACATCAGTTACATCTAGTTATGTCATAAACCTCTGTGATTTTTTATGTAATAGGCTAAAATTACTGTTAGAAATGTAAAAAACTTGTGTGGCGACTACTTTCCAGTAAGTGTTATACTGATTGTCTTTACTTTTACTTTTTTACCGTTTATTTAGTAAGGTGTTTTAAGTTATTTATTTTTTATTTTGAGCAATTAATAATAATTTAGAATTTTTCTAAATGTCATTTTTTTCTTTAATCTGTTTTTGCGTTTTTTAATATATTTTTTTGTGTCTGCATATTGTAAAAAATATGGTCGTCACACTGTAAATTATTAAATCTGTGATTTCACGCAAGTGTTCATTCTTAGAAACATTTTTACTGTAAATTGCAAATATTAAATAATTAAGTTATTATGAAATTTTGGTAATTTTTTTTAGTATTACATTACAAAAAAAAAAAAATATTGCAGGCTCAATTCAAATTATATCTTTTATTAAAAAAAAAAATAATATTTGCAATATATAGTCTGTTAATTGATACGTTGTTCCATTTTGTTGTAAATTTCACTAATTTTTCAACTGAATAAATGTGTGCAGTTTGGAAGTTAATTTTTTTTTTATACCTGCCTATCAAAAGTACTTGCTAAATAAACCTATATTTTCGGATTTTGTTGCGGATTTATTTAGATTTTTAGTTTCCGACGTTTCGAATGCTTTACAGTAATCGTCTTTGCATGCTTCTTATATGTTAGACCAACAAAATCCTAAAAAATAGTTTTATTTAAAATGTTAATTATTTCCGTAAATCTAAGAAATTATTTACACTTTCAAAGCTCGAATCATCTGATGGCTGCCCAAGACTAATATTATAAATGTAGGTGACGCTACCTTTTGGCATTTTTTTTACTAACAGTAGCCTATATGTTACTCAAACTCATAGTCTATCTGTGTACTAAATTTCATCTTAATCTGTCTAGTCGTACCGTTACTTTCGCATTTATAATACTAGCGAGTAGCGACACCCTCGCTTCGCGTCGGGTTCCTTCCTATAAGACAAAAAAACTATACCACGGGAGCCGTACATTTTCCGGGATGAAAAGTAAAGTATGTGCTATTTATTTCAGACTATAATCTGTCTCTGTGCCAAATTTCATCCAGATCCGTTCAGCGGTTCTGGCATGAAAGATTAACAAACATCCGTCCTCACAAAGTTTCACATATTTTATGATCTAAAAAACTAACCTATAAATCAAAAACCAATACTATACTAATAGTATAAAGAGGTAGAGTTTGTTTGTTTGTTTGTTTGTTTGAACGCGCTAATCTCAGGAACTACTAATCCGATTTGAAAAATTCTCTTTTGCATTAGATAGGCCGTTTATTGAGGAAAGTTATAGGCTCATATATGATATATTATAAATATAGTCTATCAGATCTATTCCATACTAACCGCTAAAACGTACCTAGGGAATATTTGTTGACTAACCCGAGCAAAGAAAGGGTGAGCCGCTAGTATTATATAAATTCTTCATTGCACACACAGTTTTAAAAAAAACTTAGTATAGATATGGATTATTGTGATAAGAGAGCTAAAAGATCAATGAAGATGTAAGTCTTTTTGGTACTTCTAATTATCATATTTTTGAAGTCGGTTAAAGATTTTAAACCGATTTTCCTAGTGATAAAATACTCGTGAAGTAATCATTTTTAGTGTATAGATTTTTGTATCATGTAGGGGGAAAGTACTATGAAAGGGACAAGTTCAGAATGGGACAAATTAACTTTAAATTTTTATCTGTCATCCATGCTTTACGTTTCAAAATTGTTAAGTACCAATTAAATAGTTTTTTTGTTTTTTACATTCTGACAACATTTACTCAGTAACGATATTGACGTATATGTCATTTGAGTTTCAAAACAAACAAAATGGCGGAGCGTACTTTTTAATTATTTTATTCGTTGTGTGTGAAGTTCGTTTATTACATTATTTTAATAATATTTCAGTTATTGTACCGCTAACTGACCAATAGTTTAGCTACCTACATAAAGGTGAGTACAATATTATACAGTTGTTTGAAAATAGTTTTCTGTGAATTTATTTTAAAATACATGAAGGTCTTGTTTGGGACAACCAAATAGGCCTTGCAATAGACGTCCCTTTCAAGACTCAGATATTTAAGTTTATATGGTGAAGGTTTATATGGTTAAGGCTTCTGGATGCATAATAAATAATTTGTTCCAGGTTTAAAATGCCATCTAAGAAACGAGATCGAGTTGAATCTAAAAAAATAGAGGAAGCCGTGAAAACAGTAATAGAAAACAAAATGCCCTTGCGGTCTGTAGCAAATGCATACAATATTAGTAAATCTCACTTGGGTAGACTTGTTAAAAAAGCTAAGGCAGCGGAAGAAGACTTTCGATATTGTCCCAATATCGGGAACCGTAGAATTTTTACTGTGGAACAGGAAAATAAGTTATCAGAGTATTTGAAAACATCAGCTGAAATATGTTTAGAGTTAACAACTGTCCAAGTCAGAGAGTTAGCTTATCAATATGCTTTAAAATTAGGGGTTGCTCCTGATAAGTGGCATGTTAACAAAATAGCAACAATTGATTGGTTTAAGAAGTTTTTGAAGCGACAAGTTGCATTGAATGTTAAAAAGCCCGAAAACACGTCTTTAGCACAAAGCAAACCTTTTAATAAAGTCAATGAGACTAAATTTTTTAATAATTTAGAAGAGTCTTACAAAAAATTTAAATTACCGCCAAACATGATTTGGAACACCAATGAAACAGGATGTACTACAGTCCTTAATGCACCAAAAGTAGTCGTTGAAGCAGAACTTAAAAGCGTCGGCCAGATTAGTTCTACAGAGTGTGGCTCCTTGGTCACTATGTTGGCATTTGCAAATGCTACAGGCGGTAGTACTCCGCCAGTTTTTATATTTCCGAAGGTTCATTTTAAATCCCATATGTTACAAAATGGACTAATGGTGCCTTAGCGCAAACAGAAACAATTTAAAAGAAGAGTCTCAGCTGAAATTTTAATTTCCACTCCAGAATAAGACAGACTACTAACAGAATTCTTAATAAACCTACTAAATAAAAAACAGGAGGTCACAGACCTGTTACATGTTAAAGATACTTTTTAAAACTTATTATCCGATTAAGAAAGTGCAAAGAAACACGGAATAACATAAAAGACAGCTGCTAAAGAGGAACTGTAGAATAAAAAAGATGCAAAGCAAAGAGGAATCATCCAGTGACAGTGATCGTACAGTTTCTAATTTAAATTCCAATGATAATTTTTCTGAAATACTGAAAAAGAACTGAGGAAATCTACAAATACTAAGGAGGACATATATACTGTGTTTGTAAACAAAAATTTTCTACCAATAAGGAAAACTGGTTTCAATGTAAACTTGTCAAGAATGGGTAAATGCAATATCTCGCATCAAAGGCACCTTTAATTTACGACTTGTTGGGTCAGTTTGTAGTGTGTATACTCCCGCTGGGGAAATTCATTTGTGTGATGAGCACAAATGTCTATATTCCAGTTGTGGGTGTTTATGTGTATAATATGTATCGAACTAAAGTTATATTTGTGTAGTGTATTAACTACCTGGTATCCATAACACAGGTCTCGTAGCTTACCATGGAACTAGATGGTGCTGTGTTTTAATGTACCAACATATTTATTTATTATGATTATTAATTTCTTTTGTAATCTGTGTTTAATCAAAACTTAATATGACTGATTGTCGCTCTCATAAAACCTGTATGTGGTATTAATATACCAAATAATGATTAAATATGGAGGTGTATTAATAAACGATTATGTAACATAAGTGCTTGTGTAATAATTGCTAAGAATTTGTTTGGAATATGTCCCTTTCATGTCCCATTCAAGGCCACGCTGTCATGAATGGGACATATCTTAAGGTTTTTTAAATTTGATTTTAATGGTACAATGTTTCTAAAAGATATTGTTTTTAGTTTATATTTTGAACTAGCGACTCACCCCGTTTTTACGGTTAGTATAGATTTCTCAGAAATTAGATATTTGTCTCGGTAAAAAGTATCCTACATGTTTACCCGGATAACCAGCTATCATCATACTAAATTTCATCAAAATCTGTCCAGTGGTTTTCTCGTGACGCGATCACAGACAGACAATTATCCTTACGTTATATACAAAATCTTTTTTGTTATACCTCATTTATGGCTCAAAATCTTATGTGAAAAAAAATTGTCCCGTTCATGCCACTTTTTCCATATATCACTGACTAGAAGAACCCGCGGCGTCGCCGCGTTCAAAGTACAAAAAATAACATTTTTTTTC
Source organism: Brenthis daphne (assembly GCA_947093115.1). Classification (NCBI taxonomy): domain Eukaryota; kingdom Metazoa; phylum Arthropoda; class Insecta; order Lepidoptera; family Nymphalidae; genus Brenthis; species Brenthis daphne. The sequence goes on from OX352473.1 coordinate 2,661,037, forward strand.
CCATTCCCTTTATAATAATGTATGGAAGTCTGACCAATATGTTGACATTTATGATTACTGCTTCCTCAATAAACAGGGTATATATGCGAAAAGAATTTTTCAAATCAGATTAGTAGTTCCTGAGATTAGCGCGTTCAAACAAACAAACAAACAAACAAACAAACAAACAAACAAACAAACAAACAAACTCTGCCCTTATAATATTAGAAAAGATTGTAAGCAAATTTTAATGATGACTTTTCCAAATTATTGTCATTAATTTTTATATTACAGTGAGACTGAAGGATGGTTTAAATAAAACACATAAAATGTCACATATGTATTTTAAAATATTTGCTTTTATAGATTATTAAATATAAGTAATGAATAATATACATAAGTAATAAGTTTTCCTTTTCCTCTTTTTTTCTTTATATAGCTTAACTGCCTCGGTGTAGTGGCTGGCATGTACGGCTCATCCATAGGTCCTGGGTTCGAGTCCCGGGTCAAAGTTAAGTTATTGAGTCTTTCTGTATAGTAAGCCTCAGTAACAACCCGGAGTTGGGAAGTTGGCGGTGTTTCAACCCCATGCCTCGAAGAGCACGTGTCGCGTCGGCCCTGCGCCTTAACTCTCACTGGTTGTGTCTGCACTATAGTGTATAATATCTCCTACAGTTGGCTAGTCTCAGTGAGATTGGCCGCCGTGGCCGGAATCGGTCGGGAGACGTACAATATTTAAAACTCGTAACAGATTTGTATTTGATCAATTAATAAAAGGAGGTAGACATTGTATTTGACTCATATATTTTGGCTTTATGTATATCCTTCAGTATCTTGAACAGCTGAATCAATCTCGTAAGGTAAGAGGCATTTTGTTCAGGTAAATCCTAAAGCTACATATGTATATAGATTATTTGATTTGTATGAAATTTGTCATAGAGATTGCATCATGGGGAGGGACATACGGTACCTCTCCTGTGTATCTTGTTAACCGTGCAACCAGAGCTGCAGGTAGAAACTGACTTTTTTCATGACCTTATGCCAGCTATGTAGAGTTAGTAAAGTTTATACAATTCGATTCTCTTGTTAATAGCTTCAAAACATGCCAGTTGAGCACAGATTACTTCGCTATAATTCCACGTAGAATGGAGAAGACACGCAGGAGATTGGTTAATAAAAAAACCTTATTTAATTAGACTTATTACAAGTACTTTTGAATCATCAAGTTAATGAAAGCATCTGTGTAGTCAGTCCGTGAGGAAGCTACCACCGGTTAGTAAATTAAATGACACAGTATGTATGTTACCTTCATTCTTCTTTAACATTTGTCTTGTTTGAGCTCGATGCTATTTTATATAATTCGTCTATACTCTCTTCCTTTTAATCCCTTTACTATTATATTCAAGTAAAAATAGTATTGCAAAAAACAGTTATTTTTTTATAGTTCTTTACACTTGTGAAAGATTTTGTAACCTCTTAATTTCATTTAAAGCATTTACACATGGCTTTTTAAATACAGAGCTATGTGACTCTACAATTTTATCTAAAACTAAACAATTTATTGGATAATTCTTTTGCATTTTTAAGAAATTTAAAAGAAATTTGCCAAAGTTTTTATCATTTAAACAAAATGGAGATATTTGTTTTAAATTTTTAAATATACATCTTTGAACTTCTTCAGAATTTTCACTTTCTTTATACATAGTGTGAATTGTATGCATATGATGTAAGAAAACATCATGAGATATTGTTTGGCATATATTTTTTAATAGTTCAGACTTTTCAGTACTGTTTAATGTAGAAACATATTCAAGAAGCAAATGCTTTGGAATTTCAGGATCGTTAACAAATATGTATAAAAACTCATCAAATATCTTGATATACTTCTTGGCTTTGATGAGCAAATCTAAACACAAATGTGTATTATCTCTTTTAAAAAGTTCAAGCAAAAATAACTTGTAAAAATGTTCAAGGAAAATTAAATCTATGTTGTCCAAATTAAATATATGATTGCACAATTTCTCAATTGCTGTAAATGGTAGGTTTTTTGCTAAAAACGTATATGTCTCTGTGTTTTGTAAACATTTTTCCATAATGTCGTCAAAATTGTTTATAGGATCCAAGTCAGCCAGCTCTTGAGTGAAGATATCTTTGGAAACTTCTCTTAGATTCTTTTCACTAGATATTGTATTATTTAATTTTTCATGATTTACACTAGGCTCTGGAGTATTCATTTCAGTTTCCTCATCTACAATCATTTTTTCTACATTATCACTGTTTGTTTCTTTATTTTTAGTACCAAAATGTTCTAACCACTTATTATTAATATTGCTCTTTCGATTGGCAGCTTCAATACAACGTTGGAGAAGAGGTTGTGAAGATTCGCAAAATTGCCACAAAGGTTCCTTCATTGTTTTAAATAATACTTTAACAATAAAAATTGTACTTAAATAAGTTTGATTCTTTTTTTAGAAGTTTTGATTTTTGAAATTTGAAGTTAAATAAACTATGTTGCCTGTACAAATTTTTCTAGCTCCCTATTAACTGTAATTATGAAATAACATTCATAAATCTTTTGATAACTTTTGTAGTATTAAAATTGATATTTTTGTAGTATTCAGTGATTTTATTATTCTCTATATCGAAAAAACAAACTGGAATAATAAAGTATTTAATTGCAAAATTACCTGAATTTTAGGGAAGTTTTCTACTGTTGGCCATTTTACTCAAAGTGTCAATAATTTTACAATACGTTCTATTACACAATCACAACTGTCCTTCATAATAAAAAAAATATCTATATTTAAAAAATTCGTATTTCATAAAATTAAGTGCACTATTTCCTAATGACGCACTTGAGCGAAGCGAGGGTAATTCGTTAGTATTAAAATAAATCGAAGATAGGAATTATTATATATTTTTCTGTATTATAATAAATACATGCGGAATCTAAGTTATGATCATGGATAGAGCGTTGTGATCGTCATTCGGAACAAGACATATAGTATGTTGACTCTAATAAATTTAATTGCGACAAATCAGTAAATTTTTTAAAAACTAAGAAGACAGACGTGTTTGCTTTTAAAAGTGTAATTTCCTGTTATGTTTAATATTTCTACTGTACATGCAATCTAATAAATAATTGGTAAGTATATGTAATTAAATTGTATTATTGATATTATCTGTCAATTTCAAAAATTGGAGGTAAATTGTTAGTTCCGGATCAAAAAGTATTTATTCTATAATTTATCATTTAATTGTTTAAATAATAAAAATAATATTAAAAAATATTCACATTTTATTAGTAATATTTTCTAACACATCACACAAGTATCTTTTTCCTTATTTTGATTACATTGCAATGCTGTTTGAGGAAAAATAAACTTTCTAGCCGACTTTCAAAAGGAGAGTTTTTAATTTAGCTATATTTTTCAGACTAAGGAATAATATATAGAGTATTATTAAACTAAATATGAAACCAAACAATAATGTTTTAAAATAATATACATAACAATATGTATACTGAGTGATAAGTAAAAAAATGTTAAAAAATAAAAATTGCTGACGGATTTTATTATAATAGAAAAAAATAAGCTAATATATATGCTATCTCTCTGTCAAGGGAAAGAGAACTAAAGGTCAAAAATACAAAAGAATATACTTATTCTTGTTATTATTCATTATTGTATATTTTCTTCTCAAAAATTGTAAATTAACGATTAATAACTGTATAAACTTTAATTTATTAAGAGAATAAATCGAAAATAGTAGGAGGATAAAGCAAAATCAAGCTACTATTTTTGACTTTGCCATTTTTTTAGTCAACTCCGTCTATGACTCTATGTACTCTTTAGTCTTGAGTTACTTCCGTAGATATATACGCAAATATTCGCCATTTTAAATACGACTATTATTCCGGATTCTATCGTGGTTTTATTTTGATTCTTTGTTTCCGAAATTGCAATGCGAAGATTTCCTGAAAATTTCATCAAAATCGCTCCAGCCGTTTTGTTGCCTATAGGGAACATACAAACGCACATCAATTTTTATATTTATAATATATAGGTGATATGATGTTGGGTAAATTATAGTGTGATTCTACATTATCATCCATTACTAGCCTTTTGTAAATTGTAAGTAGGTACGTACATATTTAGCAAAATGAACTCTTATAATATTATTAAAGTAGTAGTAAACAAATCCTCTAATCTACTTAGAAGTTGTTTGTTTTAAAACAAAACATTGTGCTTTAATTTATTTTGGGCGTTTAGTATCAATATTCATTCACTCGTTCTCGTTTCTAAGAAGGTATTCTGAAGAAAAATCTAATAAGAAATTAATGTCACGCGAAACTATGATCATAACAAAAAATATTTTATTTAATACATTAACAATATAATAGAAAGATGATTACCGATATTTACTATGGTGAATTTATTTACTGTGGTGAATAATCTATATACATGGGCGCCCGGAGAGGGGTGCTGGGGACTCTCTGCCATATAGAAAAATATATAAAAAAGTTAAAGTAATAAATTTACATGAGTAAAATCCCCGTTTAAATTTAGATATCTGCAAAAAAGATGGTAAATAAGATACCTACTCGTATGAATTAAAATTCTACAGTTAATCATTTAAAGATTAGTTAGTAGTTTAATGTTAAGAAGCAGATGCAGCCCCCTGGTAATAATTCTAACACTGCCCATATCTATATCTGTGTTACAATTTAAGTACATATTACGATCTATAGCTGTTTTGTTAGAAAAAATAGTAGCATAAATCAAGGACATTTACGCATTTATAATACTAGCGTTGTCCCGCGTGGCCGCTCTTTTATGCCTTTCTAGCGATATAGGTTTCGCCCGCGTTTATTCTACGGACTACCGATCGCTACCAAAGTTCACAGGATCACCCGCTGGACTAATCTGAAGAATGCCTGAAAATTTCATCAAAATCGCTCCAGCCGTTTTGGAGTCCTAAGGGAACATACATACACAAATCGATTTTTATATAATATGTATGTCTCTCTGCATAATATAAATAAAAAACTTAAAAAACAGTTACAACCGACTTCCCGATAAGAATAAGTTAAAAATTAACTAAACGTGGCTTTTTATTTGCTACAGATACCTTATTAAATATATTCGAAGTCGCTGCGAGCACAGTTAGTATGCAATTTTTTTGAATATTCATGTTTTTTTAACCGACTTCAAAAAAAAGAGTTATCAATTAAATTAAAATTAAAAAAAGACACATATGTATGAAATATTATTGGAACTGATTCACATAAGATAGGTAATTAATCTTTAATAGATAGGCTTCCAAACAAATATACAAAATTTTATACTTATCTGGTATGTTTATAATTATATGTATGTATGTATGTATGTTTGTTTGTTTGTTTGTTTATTTGTTTGTTTGTTTGTTTGTTTGTTTGTTTGTTTGTTTGTTTGTTTGTTTGTTTGTTTGTTCACGCATTTCTCCAAAACTAGTAATCATCATCATCGTTTTTATATTTGCTTGCATTTTTTTCAAATTATTATTTTCTGATTTTCTCGAAACTGTATAGTTTATGTCAAAAAACATTTTTTAGGCCCACTTCGGGATCTACCTTCATGGAATAATATTTAAAGGACAAAATCGGTGCAACAATTCGGACAAGTACGAGTCTGACTCGCACACCAAAGGTTTCGTAGAATGAAAAATTAAAAAATGATTTTTTGTTATGTAACTACAAATTCTCGGTTTTTAGATTTTTTTTCCTTTACTTGTGCTGTAAAAAGCTTCATGCTAAATTTCATGATTCTAACTCAACGGGAAATAACGGGAAACAGGTTTTGATTTCGTTGAAGGGTCTTGCCAGAGAGACAGACAGACGGGCAGACAGACAACGAAGTGATCCTATAAGGTTTCCGCATTTCCGTTTGATTTACGGCACCCAAAAAAAGAAAAAGTAAATACCTATATACATACAAATATAGAACCTTCTCTTTTCTGGAAGTCGGTCGGAAACCTCGCTCCACTTATCACACGAGCGAAGCCGCGGGTTAAAATAAGTAATATTATATAGGTACAGATAGCGCCACCTTTCGGCAAATGTTATTACTAATAATAATCTGTGTTACTCCAGCTCAGTCTATTTGTGTACTAAATTTCATCCAAATCCGTTCAGCCGTTTAGGAGTAACAAACGAACACACATATGTACATTCGCATGTATAATATGCATGTGATGAAGTAAAATTATGTATAATATTATCAGCAAAAGTACGTTTGTAATGCTTAATTGAATTTGTTGTGAAAATTTTGTATTTTGTACATATTATAAATCCATATTAGTCATGGTGATACTGTAACTATGTGAAGTTCTAATAATTCCTAATGTTTACAGACGGACGGACCATATAATATTTTATATATAATACTAGCGGCTGACCCTCGCTTCGCTCGAGTTCACCTCTAGAAAAACAAAAACAAATCTATCCTGCGGGAATCGTAAATTTTTTCGGGATAAAAAGTAGCCTATGTGTTATTTTAATGTATGAGCCATATTATTGTAAAGTTTCATTAAAATCCATTAAGTAGTTTTTGTGTGAAAGAGTAACAAACATCCATACATCTATGCATCCAGACATCCTCACAAACTTTCTCATTATATTATATACTAGCGACTCGCCCTCGCTTCGCTCGGGTTCTTCCATAGCTTGCTTCCCAATATAAACTTTCATCTCTATTTTCTCCCCCTTATGGGATGATTCTTGGGATAAAAAGTATCCTATGTCCTTCCCAGGATCTCAAACTATCGTCTTACCAAATTTCATCTAAATCGGTTCAGTAGATCCAGATATTACCTCCTACAACGTCACAAACTCACAAACTTTACCTCTTTATAATATTAATATAGACTAGCATTGCCCGCGGCTCCGCCCGCGTTCAGATGACCAAAAACCAAATTCTTAGATTTTACATATTAGTTATACTCTTACGTTGCATTTTCTGTATTTTTTCTCAGAAATGAGATATTTTCCCGCGGTAAAAAGTATCCTATATGTTGACCCGGATAACCAGCTATCACCGTACCAAATTTCATCAAAATGCCTCTAGTGGTTTTTCTGTGATGCGGTAACAGACAGACAGACAGACAGACAGACAAAAATTCTAAAAACTATATATTCGGCCTCTGTATCGATAATAATGTTTATTTCAATAAGATTTTCCAAAAAATATTTAATGTACAGATTCGGCTTAGTTACAATTTTATTATATGTATAGATTTCACATATTAGTATCTGATATTAGTATAAATTTAATATAGCGAATTGCTATCGTAGACCTACATTTTCTAGTAGGTACGTTGTTATGATGTAAATATCTCTTAAGGTTCAGCCAGTGTTAGCCATGTCAACTAAGGACGACTCGACAGAACCAGTTATGGTTCTCCCGTGGGAATGAAAGATTTTCCTGTAGTAAAAGGTATCCTAAATGTTGACTCGACTAATAACTGCTTTAAATTGGTATCGATAAGATCTTTTAGTAAACCAAGTTTGCGGCACAATCCACTATCTTTGAATGCCTTCGATAAACTATCCCATATTTGTTTAGCATTTGTTAATTTATATATTACTTTACTGATTTGGAATCACTAGATAATGGCTTCTTCAGTATGCAGTCATATTTCCCGCGTCCCTGCTTGTTTATACTATACTAGGAGTACACGCGACTTCGCCCGCGATTAAACTACCTATCGTTACCAAACTTCACACTATCATCCGCTGGGCTAATCTGAAGATTGCCTGAAAATTTCATCAAAATCGCTCCAGCCGCTTTAGAGTCTATAGAGAATAGGGACATACAGGGCACAGGCATACATCGATTTTTATATACAGGATGGGGCATGAGAGTAAAGTACGTTAAATATTGAAGTTATCAAGATTTGCTTCAAATAAATATTGTTTTATATATATAATAACTGCAGTTTTTTTTTTAAAAACCTTCCCTGAACCGGTAATCGAATCAGCTAAAATACAATAAAATATACCGTCGCTATTTTATCGAAATAACCGATGGAGTCAATGGCAAGGATAAAATCTCTCAAACAAACATTGTTTCTTACAATTAAAGAAAACTAAGATGTTTAACTTATAATTAAAAGTAACATCGTGGATTAAACGGGATGTAGGAAAAGAAGTTCTTAAATATTAAAAACAGCTATCTGTCCGGTCATCGTTTCGGAGATTAGCCAGAACAAACTGACAAACTGACAGACAGAAAAATATAAAAAAAATGTGTTTTTCTTATAGGTACCGTTTAAACTTCCATATGCCTTCAGTAAAAAGCTGTTATTTTGACATTTCAAACGGACACTTTAATTTTATTTATCTGTATAGATGTCAAATATTCGCGAATATCTAATAGTCCAATCGGAATACGGTTTAGGAACAAAATATTGAAAAGCTGAAGGTTTATAATTTTAAAATATTAGCAGGTATATAAGGAATAGAAACTCGTAAAATGCCTTCTCTGCCCAGCTACCACCGAGAAATGGGGGGACTTTTGTAGAATACATTTTTCGAGAGAACATCACAGTAAGCCGAAAATTGAAAAAAAAAACTATTTTTCAACGCTTTTCGTCCCCCCATTTCTCGGGTGTAGCTGGACAGAGGGGGCATTTTACGAATTTGTATTCCTTATATGATGATGTTCTCCTAGCCGATTCCGGCCACGGCGGCCAATCTCAATGAGATTAGCCAACTGCACAGGAGATATTATAGTGCACAAGTGTACGCGCAGACACAAGTGCACTCTCTATTCCTATCACTCTCATACTCCGGTGGGACGACCACTCGACACGACCGGTGAGAGTTAAGGCTAAGTTAAGTTAAGGCTTTACGTGCTCTCCGAGGCACGGGGGTGAAACACCGCCAACTTCCCAACTCCGGGCTGTTACTGAGACTTACTATACAGGAAGACTCAATAACTAAACTTGGCCCGACCCGGGACTCGAACCCAGGACCTCCGGGTGTGCAGCCGTACATGCTAGCCACTACACCACCGAGGCAGTTAATGCCTTATATACCTGCTAACATTTTAAAAACTCATAAAACTTCAGGTTTTCAATAAAAAAAATCTCTTAAAAATAAACGGATCCCGATTGGTCCATAAGCATTTTTAATACTAATAAAATATCGCTTATCATTTGTAGAATTTTAAAAATGCAAGTTATATGCACTAATAGTCGTATAAAGATAAAATCTATATACGTACATATAATAAAACGGTAACTTAACGAAATTTGTACTTGAAATATTTTTTAAAAACAATGACTGTAATGCATTGTGTACAGAATATAGACCCAAAATAATATTTGTTGAATTTTTGTCTCTCTATATATCTGTGCTCGTTTCACCCAAAAAGTGCTGAACCGATTTTAACCAAATTTTGTGTAGTGATAACTTATTACTCGGGTCAACATTTAGGATACCTTTTACTACAGGTAAATACGATAACTGGTTATGTCGAGTCGTCCTTACAGACTTACATGGCTAACGCTGACTAAACCTTACGAGATACATCAAAACAATAAACTAGAAAATTGTAGGTCTTAAAAAGGCCTACAGAAAAGTCCGCAATAGTATAATGTGTCTATCTAACTCACAATAACTATTTATACTTAAGGACGTACGTGAATCGTTAAAAGTCTATTTAAAAATAGGCAAACTCAAAATAGTTCAATACCTTTTCGCGTCTGTTTGTCAATAGATTTTTTCTGTTTAGTAGTTATTGACGAGTAGTTAGTATTATCAATAAAAAAATTGGGAACAGTTTTTTTATATATTATATAGGTAAACTAGCAGAACCCGTTGCTTTGCTCGCGCTAACACTACAAAAACTCTCTTAAAAGGTAGTTTCACAAACTTTTATCCTCTATTTTACCCCCTTATAGGATGAATTTCGAAAAAATGCTAAAACACGTATTTATTTAATTTTATTGAAGAGCATTAATACCAAGTTTCAAGTAATTCTGATCATGAATATTTTTTTGTGATTATATTATAACGTGTTTTCCCATAGGAATGAGATAATCTCCCGCGGAAAAATGTCTATGTCACTCTCCAGCCCTCCAACAGCCTCCACACAAAAATACACGCCAATCCGTCACTCCGTTTCGACGTGAAAGAAGGACAAACAAACAAACACACTTTCACATTTATAATATTAGTATGGAAGTATGGATTCTATTCATATATGTTTTCCTCAAATTTTCAATACTTACCTAAAACTAATGCTCGAATTTTGATCACAAGACGAACGATAGTGTGTATACCAACCTTAACATATATAGCATGGTAATAGATATGGTATTTAGGTCTCGAAGCCGATCTTGCACGAGCAGGATATGTATGGCGTCGCACTAGTTTTTTCTATAAAACGGGATACGACCTTATTGTTAATGTTTCTTACTATGTTACACGTATCTACCGTTAACCGTCTTCGCAAAAGGAAGTGCTATATAAATGCGTGTTAAGATAACTGAGAATTACTAATCGATTTTCATGATTTGGACTACTATCTATACATATCTATAGATACATATAATAATATTGTAACTAAGCCGAATCTGTACATTAAATATTCTTTGGGAAATCTTATTGAAATAAACATTATTATCGATACAGAGACCGAATCTATAGTTTTTAGAATTTTTGTCTGTCTGTCTCTGTTACCGCATCACAGAAAAACCACTGGAGGGATTTTGATGAAATTTGGTATGGTGATAGGTAGTTATCCGGGTCCACATATAGGATACTTTTTACCGCGGGAAAATATCTCATTTCTGAGAAAAAATACAAAAAATGCAATGTAAGAGTATATACTAATATGTAAAATCTAAGAATTTGGTTTTTTAAACATCTGAACGCAGGCGGAGCCGCGGGCAATGCTAGTTCCTAATAAAATTCTGACTGAGTCGAATCTGTACATTAATTTTTTTTTGGAAAATCTTATTTAAAATAAACATTATTATCGATACAGAGACCGAATAGTTTTTAGAATTTTTGTCTGTCTGTAACTACATCACGAAAAACCCACTGGACAGATTTTGATGAAATGGTATGATGATAGCTGGTTATCCGGGTCAACATATAGGATACTTTGTACAGCGCGAAAATATCTCATTCCTGAGAAATCTATACTAAACGTCAAAAGCAACTAATTAATATTTAAAAACATTATCGACCCGCCCTCATTAGGGTCACGCTTAACGACTTGATAACGAAGTATCCTTATTTTCCATATTTTCTATAAATATAGTATGTATTCTATAGGTAGTCCAGTGGTAACGCGCTTGGGAAACCGAATGAAGCAGGTTCAAATCCTTTTTTTTTTTAACGTTGGGAAATGCATTTACGCACGACGTGTGGGACTCACCGGCGTAATACAGCCAGTACTACCCACTAAAACCCAGCAAACCTTCCCCCGTCTTAATGGGGCGTCGCAGGATCGCTTACGCATTCAACTACGACGCCCCGACGGCAGGTCTGCCGAAGCAGACCACCACAACCATGGGGATGCTCCACGGTCCACTCTGCTATCAGAGAAGTACCAGGAGCAACCCGCATGGTACACCGCCCCCCGAAGAGGGCCACCTCCCACCGCCCACCGAAGTGGGCAACCTCCCTGTGCGTTTCTTAGCTTCGCGCCCGGTTAGGTTGCCGGGCACTACTGAGCTCCCCCACCACGACAAGGTGAACGCACATTGGGGGGGAAGCAGGTTCAAATCCTGCGTGTCGCATCTGATATTCTTATATGCGGATCATTTCCAACATGATCACCACTTGTCTTAATATGAAGAAAAACATCGTGAGGCAACCTGCATGTCTGAGAGAACTTAGCAAGTTTCGACAGACATGCTCACGCTCAAACGGCCCGCAGTTGGCCAGCGTGGCAGACTATGGCCAGATCCCACTTGTATTAAAGGGAGGCTCACCCCCAGCCAGTGGGATGTTAAAAAAGACTGAATACATGTACTTCACATATAAAGTTTCGGAAAAAAACCCTTAATGATAGTTCAAACTGTATCATAATCTGTTACATTTAAAACTTAGCGTACAAACAGACAGACAGTCGGTGAATTAAAATATACGATATTTTCGGGCATCAACCGCTATCTATATTAATATTATAAAGAGGCAGAGTTTGTTTGTTTGAACACGCTAATCTCAGGAACTACTAATCCGATTTGAAAAATTATTTTTGCATCAGATAGCCCGTTTATTGAGGAAGGCTATAGCTATATATCATCATGCTACTACACAAGGGAGTGGAGCAGTAATTATAAATGTCAACAAATCGGGCAGTCTTCCATACATTATTACTAATAGCATAAAGCCAAGGAGTTTTTATTGTTGAGGTTTTAGCGCGAGCGAAGCCGCGGGTTCCGCTAGTTTAAAGATAAGTTAAACAAAAACAAAGCACTCACAAATTGTATTTATTTAATAAACTTAAAATAATGTACTTTAAACTAATACTTTGTTGTTATTATATGTTATTGAACTATAATAGATAAGACTTTGCCATTTTTTGTTTGTCTTTTCTGGTTTTACTCATCTATACTATCCATACTTTATTAATATTATATATGCGAATTTCTTTTTCTATAATAATATTTTAAAGAGGAAAGATTTGTTTGTTTGTACTGTATAAGGTCCAAAACTGCTGGACCGATTTAGATGAAATTTGAAAAGAAGATAGTTAGAGACCCTGGGAAGGATATAGGATAGTTTTTATCTCTTAAGGGGTAGAAAATGGGGATGAAAGTTTGTATGGGAAACAACCTAGGGAAAAACCTGAGCGAAGCGATGATGAGTCGCTAGTCTAAAATAAAAGTAGCCTAAGTTACTGCTTATAACATTAGTCAAAATCAGTCCAGCCGTTTGAGAGATTATCCAGAACAAACAGGCAGACAGACGAAAATTTTAAAAATTGACTGTTTCTTATATGTACCGTACGTATGTAATGTCATATGCATTTAGTAAAAAGCTATTATTTTGACATTACACACAGACACTTCAATTTTATTTATTTGTATAGATTGTATTATTGTTCCAGATAATGTTATTACTGTTGCTGATATTTGCAGCAGGCTCCCTGGCTGTACCGTTGCAAGACAAATGCGGATATGAGGTAAGATGTGTATGTTGTTATGTCATGGGATATCTTAGAAGAACATGGTGTACTACATCTTCCTCTTTGCCATGATATTCTTCTATCACACCGGTGGTTGCAAGTTTGATTCCCCAGCGTTGTTCACTGATATATATATATATATATATATATATATATATATATATATAATGTTATAACATAAAGAGTTCGTTCGTTTATATGTAAAACATTAAAACTAATTTTTTTGTTTATAATAACTATAAACTAAAAATAACTATAGACTAAATAATATTAGGTAGGTATGTTCCTTCATCAACCTATTTCATCTTTTTACGCCATCGAGTTTTTTTTTTAATTCTTGTACTTTATTTTTTTTATTATTCAAATTATTCACCTTTCGGAATCTGCTCTAAATTGTCCTGTATTAAAAAAAAAAACACTATTTATAACCGCTTTGCTGTTATCGTACTTGACGTGAAGTAACAAACATAAGTAAGTTTATCTACTGATAAATATGACCTTTAAACTTTGAGAAGCACAGTATATATATATTTCATTCGCAAATATAAGTCGCATTTCTTTCGCAAATATAAGTCGCACCGTTCGCCGTCTATTTGAATATCTATATTAATACTATAAAGAAGCAGAGTATGTTTGAACGCGCTAATCTCAGGAACTACTGATCCGATTTGAAAAAATCTTTTTTCATTAGGTAGCCCTTTTTGCACTATTCTATTCCTCTTTATTAAGCCTATTACAATATATGAGAGTGCTTAACGTGTCAGGATAACATTTACTCTTTAACAGATTTCGGCCCATATCATATTTATATAAGTACTTAACAAGCGACTCGATTTCTTGGTTTATAGCTAAGAACACTCTCAATAACGTTATCTCTCAAACAACAACAAAAAAAAAAACAAAAAACTAAATTAAAATATTTTTGTAGCCGCAATAAATCAAATGTGACACGAAGGTATTCATTGTAAAGTTCCACTTTCAACCACCAACAATCGTTAATTCAAAAATTTTAAGTATAGGTGACTTTCGAGTTTAGAGAAAAAAGTTCCTACATTTCTTCCGATTGTCATCGAAATTCAAAGCAATCGGAATAATATATTTTTATTTCAGAGCTGCACCCAAGCAGAGCCGGGTGTCCTTAACGTACACATCGTCCCACACACACACGATGACGTCGGCTGGTTGAAAACCGTCGACCAATATTACTATGGCAGTAAGTTCTTCATTTTAGCCGACTTAAACAAAAGGGTATTTTGTTTTTCTGTGTGTTACACGATTTGTATGTTTTAGACGGTTTGTATGTTACACGATTTCTTCGCTGATTTAAGGAGTGTCTTTCATCATCCCTCATATCTAAATCTAACATATTATATATTAAACTAGCACTGCCCGCGGCTCCGCCTGCGTTCAGATGACCAAAAAACAAATTCTTAGGTTTTACATATTAGTATACTCAGGCAGTGGTAACCCAGTGGTAACGCGCTCGCTTGGCAAACCGAGTGAAGCGGGTTCAAATCCCGGGTCTCGCACCTCTGATATTTTCATGTGCGAATCATTTCTAACATGATTACCACTTGCCTTACGGTGAAGGAAAACATCGTGAGGAAACCTGCATGTCTGAGAGAAACTAGCAAGTTTTCGAAAGACATGTGAAGTCCGCCAACCCGCACTTGGCCAGCGTGGTGGACTATGGCCTGATCCCCTCGTATGTAAGGGAGGCCCGTGCCCAGCAGTGGGACGTTAAAAAGGGCTGAATACAATACTCTTATATTGCAGTTTTTGTATTTTTTCTCAGAAATGAGATATTTTCTCGCGGTAAAAAGTATTCTATATGTTGACCCGTATAACCAGCTATCACCATAACAAATTTCATCAAAATCCCTCCAGTAGTTTTTCTGTGATGCGGTAACAAACAGACAGACAGACAGACAAAAATTCTAAAAACTATAGATCTGGCCTCTGTATCGATAATAATGTCTATTTCAATAAGATTTTCAAAATAATATTTAATGTACAGATTTGACTCAGAATTTTATTATATGTATAGATTTAATTATCAAAAATGATTCAGGTCGCAACAACATTCAGAAGGCTGGCGTACAATATATACTAGATTCTGTTATTAAAGAACTATGGCAGGACCCGAAAAGAAGGTTAGTTTAAATATTTATAATATTTTTATGCTTATTTCGTCATAAAGCTTTCAAAGAAGTAATATGTAATATGTATCTATCTGTGATATGTCTTACAAATCCACCTTAACATATCCTTCATGACATATCCTGCTTTTTCTTGTTTTAATTGAAAATTCAAAATATTTTATTCAGCATTAAATTATTACAATTTTTTACTGAACGTCATTAGTCTACTACCAGTTCGGAAAGAACAAGCCTCAGACCTGAGAAGAACTAGCGAAAGAAACTCAGCGAGACTAATATTATTTCATTATCTTTTTTTTTATAAAGTAAAATTATAATTTACAATATTTCTATCAAGTTGAAGTAGCCTGGAGGCGATCATTTCATTCCCAAGGTGTGCCATCTTCTATAAAATCATTTATTGTATAATAGCCTTTAGCACGCAAACGTTCTTTAACAAATTTTTTGAATTATGTTTGTGTATGTATTATTAATGTTAGGAATGCATTTACGTATACCACCTACATACATACAGGTTATGTGGGACTCACCGGCTAGAGAAGCCAGTACTACCCACTAAAACCCAACAGAACATCCTCCGTCTTAATGGGGCGTCGCAGGATCGTTTAATGAATTCAAGACCTCGCGCCTGGCTGAGGCTAATGAAATGGGTTTAGTTCAAATGGTTTATAAATAAAAAAAAGTTATATATATATTTGAATTATCAAAAAAACTCTATTTAACTTAGACCTAGGAACTTTTAAGATAGACCTAAAATGGACCCAGTTATGCAAAAAATAGCCATGTGCGTAAAAGTACCAACAGAGTTATAAGCATTTTTCTGTCGATAGTTGCACTTGGGTTGTGTTTTGTTTTTCTGGTTATTTTAAAATTGAACAATATTTATATAAGTATTGTTTATTTTTTATAATTATTTTATTTTTTATAATAAAATGCTTATAACTCTGTTGGTACTTTTACGCACATGGCTGTTTTTTGCATAACTGGGTCCAAATATCCCTTCCCAGATTCATTTACGTAGAGACAGCGTTTTTCTGGAAATGGTGGATGCACCAAAGTGATGATGTGCGTCACAAAGTCGATGTCCTGGTGAGGCAGGGCAGGCTTCAGTTTGTTGGCGGGGCGTGGAGTATGAACGATGAGGCCGCCTCACACTACCAGAGCACTATCGACCAGTTTACCTGGGGGCTAAGGTAAGTTTTGTTTAATACTTTCTTATTCTTAGACTAGCTGTGCCCCGCGGTTCCTCACGATACTTTCCTTAATCGTAAGACAAATGGTGATCATGTTGGGAATGATTAGCACATGATAATATCAGAGGTGCGAGACTCGGGATTTAAATACGCTTCAATCGGTTTCCGAAGTGGACGCGTTACCATTAAGCCACTGCCTTACTAAAAAACAGCTATTAAAATAAAGTATTAAAGTTTTTTTTTAATTGTCATAAGATATAGATTTGTAACAAAAAGTCATAGATGAAACTTTGCACTTTTTTTACAGAAAACTCTTCGAAACCTTCGACACGTGTGGTATCCCACGCGTGGGATGGCAAATCGATCCGTTTGGACATTCCCGTGAATTTGCCTCTCTTTTAGCGAATATGGGATACGATGGGTTGTTCCTGGGTAGGATAGACTATCAGGATAAGATGGCGAGGTTACAAGGGAAAAATATGGAGATGCTGTGGAGAGGAGATGATGATTTAGGTACGTATATTATATTTTTGACGAAATATATGTATATTTGACAACACGTTTCGCTCAGTTTGTAGTGATCCCACTTTATGTGCCAGCGGTCGCGGGTTCGAGTCCCGCTGGGGGCATTAATTTGTGTGATGAGCACGAATGCTTGTACTCCAGTCATGGGTGTTTATATTTATAATATGTACATTGTATATATTTAAAGTTATATATGTGTAGTGTATCAACTATCTGTTATCCATAACACAGGCCTCGTAGCTTACCATGGAACTAGATGGTGCTGTGTGTTAATGAACCAAAGGTTCTTGAATGTGTGTTTGTTATTAGTAGGTATGGACGGTTCTAAAAGTTCGCGTTTTTATAGATAAGTTTGGAATTTTCTAGAATCTGTGACTCTTATCCTGATGAATCTGCTCTCTATCAGCTTTAATTGTTTAATTTAGTGTACCACTTTAGAGCACCATGATACTAGTATAAATTGTTTAAATATCATCTATCCAATATATCAGGTCCATTGCGCGGGTTACTTTGAAACAAAATCAAATTGGCGGCGGGTTGCTCATTGCAAATACAAATTTGAGCATTTGTCTATTGAAAACTATTCGAAGACTTATCATACACAATTTTTTTGTATATAATTATGACTTTATCGAAAATATAAATAGCCAAAGACAAAACAGTTTAGTACTTTATCGACTTTGTTTGTCAAACGATTTTCTTTTTTTTTTTTTGTTTTAGGAGCCATTGACGGGCTTTAGTGTTACCATTAAAAAAAATCTTGCATTTTATTGTTTTAGTAAAAAATTAAAAAAATCGAATGACTTTATTTCAAGTTTAACTATTTTTAATTTTTCCACCCCAATTTCAGGTAAACCCTCAGATATATTTACTGGAGTGCTCTACAACACGTATTCACCCCCTCCTGGCTTTTGTTTCGACATTTTGTGTGACGACGAGCCTATTATAGACGACCCGTACTCGCCCATGTTCAATGTCGATAGTCGAGTGAGTATCTATTGTATATATAAAAACATACATACACATTTACTAACATATATATCTCTTCGGATTATTTCGCGGATTTATTTTGATTTTTGGTTAAAAATGTCAAACGTTCGCGTAAAAGTATTAACATATATCTCTTCAAAAAGTGTCGTCGACATGTGACGTTAAGTCAAACCAAACAATAACATTCAAATATCGAAAGTTCTAATTATCTAAACACAAATTCGAACTTACGCACACCACATATAATGCTTTTTTAAACGAAACAACGTGCGTTTCAATTTTGTCATCCGAAAAGCAACGAACAAAAATATTTGAAAAAAGCGCAATTCAATTTGGAATAGTGCACTTCTTTTTGAGGACACTTTTGAGACGCTAATTGTGTAACTTGAGTATTTTTGTATCAATGCTATTTTATAATTTTTTTAAGCCCGGATGCAAAAAGAGGAGAGTTTAAAAAAAATAAATCAAAAAAAGTTTTATGTTTGCATCTGTCTGTCTGTGGTATCGTAGCGCCTAAACGGATGAACCGATTTGAATTTAATTTATTTTGTTTGAATTGTTAAGTTTTCTTAGTAAGCTGACAACTTTACACAGTTTATAAAAATTTAAATATTGCTTAGTGAGCTGCCACCTTTACATTTATTAATTTTCATAATCCAATTAAATTAATTTTTACCTTAGGTTAAAATTCAATTATAAATATTTTAATGATTCAATTAATTATTAGTTTTTGCCTATGATTCATTTTGATAATGGATTTTAATTTTATCAGTCTATCTTTAATGTTATTGGAAAAAAAAAATTATACACATTTTTTTTTAATTCTTTATCTTTGACAGATTTTTTTATTTCATAATTGATGAAGTGAATATTTTTTTTTTTTGCATTTTCATTTTAATAATTACTCAGTAGAAACGGCTGTACCGATTTTGATAGTTTTCCAAATTATCACATAACTTGCAATATATTCATTAAATTGATTTTACATATAATCTTTTACAATAAGTAAGTATCTTAAGATTTTTAATTAAGGACAAGTCTTTTTAAATTATCTACCATTTTTTTTATTTTTTTTTTAAATAACGCCATCTATTGATGATTTTGTTCTTATTTTGTAAGTTTATTAATTGGTAAAGTTTTGCAAGTTACAATATTTTTATATTTCATAGTAAAAACGGTACCAATAAATAAATATAATATTTTTCCCATAAATTGCTAACATTGTAACAAAACAAAATATATGCAAATATTTTATACATGGAAGTGTCACATGGTCAACTTCCCAAATTCCTGCAGTACCTACTAAGAATTTCGTAAACACAAAAACGTAATAAGTCTAATCTGAGCTGGGACTCAAACCCAGGTCCCTCGGACCAACGAAACAATCATCACAATCTAAGATCTCTATAGCTATACAATATTTCATTTAGGTGACAAATTTTTTCGAAATATGCCGAAATATGTCTAATGGATACAAAACGAATAATATTTTGGTGACGATGGGTGAAGATTTTCAGTATCAAGACGCTGCAATGTGGTTTATTAATTTGGACAAATTGATTCAGTGAGTTGCATGCATATGCGTGTTTTTGCATGCATGCATGTAAACGCAGTAGAATAAATCATAATTAGTGACGCATAATTCTAATAATTATTTATTTATTATTTATTAGAGAAGCAAACAATGAGATGGTACTTGTAAGATACCTACTAATATACATTAATAGGTACATACATCAGTAAGTTTAAACTGATAGTAATTACATGAACACTAACATTAACAAATACAAAGCAAATACAGTTCAGCATAGATACCTACATAAAAACAGATAGTTAATTAACAAATAACAAACTCAAAGCTAAAGTTATATGAGATGTGATAATTTTAAACAATATATATATATATATATATATATATATATATATACATATAAACTGATTAGGGCATATCATCAAATGTGGATGCAGTGATATATGTACATAAAACAAATGAGAAAAATATGGGTACAGGTGAAAATTTATTGAAAAAAAAAGAAAGAACGCTTCACTCGGTTTTCCAAGCGCGAGTATTACCACGGGCTACCCCTGCCCTTAAAATATTTTTTTTAATATATATTTATTTGAGAATATAAACAGCATAGAGATTACAAAAGAGTGTGCAGATAATACTGAAGTCCTATGGTATGTGTAACTCAACTTATGGTGACTTCGCAGTAGGTATATAGATATGGTTACGAATTACAGTGATAATTTTGAAACAAACTAGCGTATACTCCTCTCGTGTGTGTGAAGTGAAAAATAATAAACTAATCACAATCACATCTGACATCAAAGAATATATCTAAAATTACGTATTTTTTTTTAATTTCACTTTTCTGTCGTTACGTCGTTACTGAACCGCTGTAAGTTTTCATTTTAGCATATTTTAAATAAATATTATTAAAAGTATGCCGAGTAGTTCATTAATGTCAATTGAGAAGCTCAAAACAGAAATAATTGGGCAAGTTGGAGTTTTGCAGATAAAGCTTACAACATAAAGATTTATATGATTGCATACTGAAGGAGTCATTATCTACTGATTTCAAATCAATGAAGCAATACGTCAAGTAACACATACTAAACAAATATGGAACAAATTATCGAATGCATTCTATGATAGTGGATTATGTCGCAAACATGGATTACTAAAAGATCTTATCAATACCAAATTTAGAAAACAATTTATTGTTAAAAAAATAATGTCTGCAGCACACAAGTTAATAAGTAATATAGAATTTAATGTCTAAGTACAATGCCGTAAATAGGGTGGTGCCAGCGGTGCCCAGGCACAGGGGGCGCAAACCCTGGAACGGCGCAGACACGACCAGACCAAGACCATGTTTTGAGTCACACTATATTACAAAACACATTACAATTGGTTATATATATATATATATATATATATATATATATATATATATATATATATATGTCACAAACACAAAAAATATCAAAATTGAGTAACTTTAGTTCACTTTCTTTAAGAAAAATGATCATTACCTATTCAAATTTTTAATTATCTAAAATTATACTTATTTTAAACAAATATATGACATTTATAAAAATCAAATACTGTGATATCCGTTTAATTGTACAAAAAATGATAAAACTTTAAAGTATTTTTAGTCAAAATTGTGATAAATATAAACTTTTGCAATAGGTATCATCATTTTTCGAGAGAATCTCTCAAATGTCGACCGCGTATAGAACAAATAACGTGTTGGTGACAATGGGAGATGACTTCCATTACCAGAATGCTGGCATGTGGTTTAAGAATCTCGACAAATTGATATCGTAAGTTTAAAATAATATTTTTTTTATATACGAAGATGTACAATTTCGCACATTTTATTTATCCCTTATGGCGGGCACGAGATAGTTAACACATTCTGGTTCATTCATCCTGGTGACAGATAAACACAAAAAAAATCTAATTATAAATATTCTCATTTTACATTCACTATTAATCTCAAACTTAAAACGTCAAAATTTTAAAATTAATAGGATAAGATATAAAAGTTAAAAATATTAAAAAAAAAACATGATTGTGAAGAAAAACATTCTAAACATTTAAAAAAGTACTGATGATGATGTTCTCCTAGCCGATTCCGGCCACGGCGGCCAATCTCAATGTGATTAGCCAACTGCGCAGGAGATATTATAGTGCTCAAGTGTACGCGCAGACACAAGTGCACTCTCTATTCCTATCACTCTCATACTCCGGTGGGACGACCACTCGACACGACCGGTGAGAGTTAAGGCGCAGGACCGACGGCTTTACGTGCTCTCCGAGGCACGGGGGTGAAACACCGCCAACTTCCCAACTCCGGGCTGTTACTGAGACTTACTATACAGGAAGACTCAATAACTAAACTTGGCCCGACCCGGGACTCGAACCCAGGACCTCCGGGTGTGCAGCCATACTTGCTAGCCACTACACCACCGAGGCAGTTAAAAAAGTACTAAAATACAAAGCTTAATATTAAAACAATAGTGGGATTTGCACGTGGCTTTTGCTGCGTGTTTTGAAGAAAATTGCTTTAAAAAGTAGTTATTCCTTCCTTTGTGTTGGTGAAATTTCTTTTGACATTTAATTACCGCCTTTGAAGCATAAAAAAAGGAATTATGGTAATCGATTTATTATTGTGAAAATAAAATATATTTAAATTAAACACCTATGTTTTGAAGTCGGTTAAAAATAGCACGTGTGGCTAAATAATATTCTTTAATGAAAGAATTTTTAGAATAGCTTATAACAAACAAAATTTTTACCTATAAATAATAGGGTAATAAATATAAGGTAAAGGTAAAATAAGGTAATTTACAATTATACCAATTATTTTTATCTTCGAAAAAATAGATGGCGTTGTTTAAAAATATAAAAATATAGATAAAATAAATCTTTCGACAATCTTTTATATTTTTATTTGATAGGTAAACGATTTCATCACCTATGTACTAAACCAAGCGAAGTATTACCGCAGTAATAACACTATAGTGACTATGGGCGGGGACTTTACTTATCAAGATGCAGCAATGTGGTATAAAAATCTCGATAAATTAATTGAGTGAGTTTTTTTTTTGTTATTTACACCAAAAAATTTTTTCTCCTTTTTTGTTTTTCTATTATTTTCTCTAAGACTAAAATAAACGTGATATAATTTGTGTGGTACGAAACTTTCCACTCGACCTTAAATAGATATCTCTAATCTCTTTAAAAACTACAGTTTTTATAATATTTACATTTTTTATATTGTTTTAATGCAAGTTTTATAAAAAAGTAAATACTAAAAAAAAACATTACATGACAGGGAACTCTCGGTGCGAGCCTCGAACTTGTCCTAATTTTATTTACGATCCATCAATAAACATGGCTTCTATGTATTTTTCTATAGTAATTCCTAATTTTTTTAATTATATTTTATTGAGTTATACGCATGCAGTATGTTTTATTAAAGTTCACATTAAATACTTATAATTAGAGCATTATCATTTTTTTACGAATTTGCATGTTTTCATTTAATTTGTCTATTTAGAATTTTTAACTTTTCTGCATTTGATATATTACATGCATGTTTATTAAAAAAAAATTAACATAATTGGTGCCTAGTCTTAAGTCTTTTTTACAATATTAATATTTTAAAGAATTTTAGAGGAAAGTTTTATTGTTGGTTTAAAGATACACGTAGGTGTCATATTTTGTAATAGAATTTGAAAGTACAGTTCTTATTCCTTTCTGTATCAATAAAAATTAAAAATATAATGCCTTTCATTATTAAACGAACATTTGAAAACGGCTGGACCGATGTGGTTATTTTAATTGGCCGGAAATTTGTGAAATTGGTATAGGAAAATAGTTACAAAAAATCAAATTATAATAATTGCAGATATGCAAACATGAAATCTGCAAAAGATGGACTCAACATAAAACTATTCTACTCCACACCGAATTGCTATTTGAAGGCTGTGAAAGATTCTAAGTAAGTTAATAAAATTACATTTATATATTTTTTTTGTAATTATATTTACAATTAGCTAGAGAAAGTCAATAGTTATTTTTTAATAATAGTTGTTCTACATCTGCGAAGTATCCCATAAGTTTATACTACGTAATTTTAAGCAATAGATTACCTTAAACCGAAATCGAACTCCGATTCACAATAATATATACCCTTTCAGCCCAACATTACCTACAAAGCAAGACGATTTCTTCCCATACGCGAGTGATCCTACTGCGTACTGGACGGGATATTTCACCTCTCGACCTACCACTAAGTATTTCGAGAGGCAGGGTAACGCGTATCTACAGGTAAGTTTCAATTATTACCTGTACAAAGTAATTTTTATTTCCTGCACAGGGTAATTTTCAATTATAAA
This sequence comes from Brenthis daphne, assembly GCA_947093115.1. NCBI lineage: Eukaryota > Metazoa > Arthropoda > Insecta > Lepidoptera > Nymphalidae > Brenthis > Brenthis daphne. The sequence goes on from OX352473.1 coordinate 2,684,983, forward strand.
GATAAATAGGTAAGTTTCAATTATATACTTATAAGGTAACTTTGAATCATGCTATTATAATAAATGCGACAGAACATACGTATGTGTTTTAACTTGTATACATCATAACGAAAAAACTCGTTGAGCTTTTTAATAACTTATTCGGGGCTAAGGCGGTTTTTCTTCGAAGTAGTAGATTTTTAGTGGATCCTTGATTTTAATTATACTTACCCTTGCTTTGCTCGGGTCCCTAGATACTTAACAGTCTATGTACTTACTACTCCAGCTCATAGTCTATCTCTGTATAAATATTATACTGTAAAAATTTCATACAAATCCATTCAACCGCCTCAGCGTGAAGGAGTCGCACACACACATACACAAAGTTTCGCATTTGAATTACAGTCCGATTTACCGTGTACAAGAATCAAACTTTCGACTTTTAATAATAGTGTTGTTTATAAAACTGTATTATAAATTATAATTAATATTACAATTCAAATTTTGTTTTAGCGCCTCTTGATATTTACGGGCAATGTTGATTTTCTTATAACTTTCTACCGTAAATTATTTTTCTTTCTATCGACCTTTTCTCTCTGTAAAATTATCTCGAATAAATCATTATGTTTTTGCGGTAAACACGTTCCTTTTTACACATTTTGACGGTACGTTTAGCTCAGTTTGTAGTGACCCTACTTGCTGTGCCAGCGGTCGTGGTTTCGAGTCCCGCTGGGGGCATTCATTTGTGTGATGAGCACGAGTGCTTGTACTCCAGTCATAGGCGTTTATATTTATAATATGAATGTATGTATTTAAAGTTATATATGTGTAGTGTATCCACTATCTGGTATCCATAACACAGGCCTCGTAGCTTACAATGGAACTAGATGGTGCTGTGTGTTAATGTATCAACATATTTATTTATTTACCCTAAATCTGTTAATTCATACATAAGTATACTCCTTAAAAAAATTTCTTTGCAGATGGCAAAAAATCTGCAAGTGCTGGGGGATCTCCCGGAACATAATAAATTTGTTTTGAATGAACTCAAAAGTGCTATGGGTATGAAATATGTTTTTTTTAGTTTAACAAAAATCTGGAACGATCATTTTTTTTTATAAATTATGATAGTTTTTAGTATTTTCATTTATCTAATTAAAAAAATTGGTGACGTAAATGATCATTTACACCAAAAATATACTAATTCTATATATCTATTACCTATTCTAGACGCTTTTGTTAGACTGTATGGGTTATTAGGTGTGGTGTTATAATGTAACTTCCTCAGTGGTCTAGTGGAAAGCATGTACGGTTGCAGATCCTGGGTTCGAGTCCCGGATCAGGCCAAGTTTATTTTTTGATTACTGAATTTGATATTGATTACTGAGTTTTTCTGTTAAGATATTCTTAGTAACAGCCCGGTGTCGGACAGTTGGCGGTATGTCGCGTCCCTCCTGCGCCTTAACTCTCACTGGCCGTGTCAAATTATCATCTCATCGAAATTTGAAAGTGAGAGGAACAGAGAGTGCACATTGTGATTCTCTTTCCGCCATACACTGCACTATAATATCTCGAGCAGTTGGCTAGTATCAATGAGATTGGCCACCGCGGCTAAATTCAATCGGGATCAAAAAATCGGGAGGACATTATTATTATTATTCCTAATGCATGATGGTACAGGAGTCATGCAGCATCACGACGCCGTGACGGGAACGGAGAAGCAACACGTGGCGGACGACTACGTGCGGATGCTGGATGCTGCGGTCGAGAACTCTCTTCTCATCGCCAGACAGGCTTTTAGGTGAGGGTTCTCTCTATTTTATGTCATCAGCCCTTTTTAACGTCCCACTGCTGGGGGCCTAATCTTCATTCAATTATATCAAACATTCGATGTCATTTCTTTTTTAACCCAAACCACTATGATCTGACTGAAATATAGCTTGAGTTAAGATTTTTTGATTAGTTAGTCAGTGAGTGAGTGATATTCCAACTTATAGAGAGTTTTTATTGCGAGATTTAAAGATTTCCGGGATAAAAACTATTCTAGGCTCTCAAACTATCTCCATACCAAATTTCATATAAATCGGTTCAGCGGATTAAGCGTGAAAAGGTACCTAAAAGTTCGATAGAAAGTAACTGAAAAGTAAAAAAACAGACAGACATAAAGAGTTACTTTCACATTAATAACATTAGTATGGATTTAGTCCATAAATTCCTATATTAACCGGAAAATTTCACACTTCCAACTCACACTTGACCATTTCCACAGCAAGCTATCACAAGGCGATGCTCTAAAGCCGGCAATATTTAGCTACGACCGTTGTAGCTTCAACGAGTCTAGTTGTCCAACAAGCGAGAACAGCAGACAGTTCGTGGTATGTTTTTTTAAATATTAACCAACTTTAAAAAAAGTGTATTGAATTTTGTTATTTTTTCATGTTTTTGGGGTTCTATACCTCAAAAGGAAACAAAGAACCCCTTATCTTCGTTGTCTGTCTATCTGTCAAGACTCGTTTTCTCAGAAACGCGTGGAGGTGTGAAGTTGAAATTAATATGAAATACTCAGTTCTGCAATCCCTTGGAGCTGTTAAAAAATAAAACTTCTAAATCAATGCATTCAAAATATACGGCCGCTTATGTCTGTATAGTATATTTTAACACTCGCAAGGAAATCAAAACCAATAGGGTATACGCTAGAAGTTATTTGTTTTTCCTTTTTTTGTTTACATTAACTTGAATATGTACGCCTGATATGGGAAGGCACTAGCTCCTGAAACACAGTTTCTAGTTCAGGAGTTAGGGCTGTGTGTATTTGTTACCATTGTTATTTGAATGAAGCCTGTTTTTTATACACTTATATAGTCAAACCTACAATCCGTTGACTTAGAACCATGATATTTGGTAAGATCTTATAGTGCAAGTAAGGGGAAAAAGCCGAAAACCGTAAAGTAAGATTAATTATGCGTGTGTGTATGTATGTCTCCGACTGCATAATACTATGTACCTTCGACAACTTGTTAAGTTCGTTTTTTGACACAGTCGGGGTTTTTTTTTTGTAAATTATTTTCTAATTAAAGTAAAACGTGCATTTTATACAAATAAGACATTTAAAAGTCAGTAATTCTGTTTTATAAAACACTTTCGATAAATTACGGTCGTTTGGAGCAAATGAGCACTGAGAATACGACTTTAGCAGTGAATTTTTTTTCAATTATTGTTCTTCTTTATTATTACAGGTAACTATTTACAATCCCGTGGGATGGAACGTTCTAGAACCAATCCGGATTCCCGTCAAAAAGGGAATATATGAAGTGTATGCTCCCAATGGTAATATAATTTCATCTATCATCATCTATCTCTATCTCTTCTATTATCATCTATCTCTATCTCTTCTGTTATCATCTATCTCTGTATCTTCTATAATCATGTGTGTTTGACGACACGTTTGGCTCAGTTTGTAGCGTCCCTACTTGCTGTGCCAGCGGTCGCGGGTTCGAGTCCCGCTGGCTGCATGCATTTGTGTGAATTAGTTAAGATATAACGAGAAAATAATTTCTTTTTAATTAACAGGCGATAAAATATCATCACAGTTGGTAACAATCCCTGAACCTGTTCTAAATATTCCCACACGAAATTCTGAAGCTACACACGAAATAGTTTTCATTGCGAAATTACACCCACTTGGTATAAAATCGTTTTACATAAAAAAAATAAGTCCAAAAACTAAAAGAAACGTTGAAATAAAAAGGAAAAATTATTACTACGGTAATATAAATGATTACTGGAAAAATATTCACCAACAAACCGATATAGAGATACGTAATATAGAAAATGAGGAGGAAAATAGGGAATTCGAGGAAAAGATTCCCTTCCCAATGATTATTGGGAATATGGAAAAGATAATTATAGATAAGACAGATATAAATATGCTGAAAGATAAACAAGATTTACCTGTCGGTGTGGAGGAATTAGAAAGATTGGTGGGTGAAGGTAATAATCTATTGAAAGGTAACAGATATTTAGGTAAAAATGAAAATTACCCAATTTTGAATGAAGAAGAAATGAGAATGTTGTCGGATGAACCGCAACTTGTGGAGCGTCCGGATGAATATTACGTGGAGAATGAGGTAATAATATATATATTTTTTAATTTAATATTAGAATGTTTGTTTGTTTAAACATTGAATGATTTTTATCATCTTAAAACCCTAAACCATAATAAAAAAAATTTTTTTAGGGTCGTTAAAATTGATTCTGTCATTTCAATAAGCTTTACATATTTTATTTTATTTTGAGCTTAAAAAAACTTGAATTCACACAAATCCTATAGAAAAAAGAGCTCGAGTTTATTCGGAAAATATTTCGAGATAAAAATTTGGGATTATATGATTTTTTATGTTTAACACTAAAATAAATACAAAAATATTTTTGGTCAAAAATTTTAAAACAGTATCTGGCACTCGACAATAGCTAAGCATGATATGTATGATTAACCCCTTACATCCTTATACCTTTTAAAAAAATATCGAAATCGATCCAGCCGTTTCCAAACGAATAGTATTTCATTTTTAATTGCTGTAGATTACAAACTTATTATTAACTGATTACTTATTATTATTAATTTTTGAGCGGAACCCTAATTCTTTTTCTAAAATAAAAGTAGCTTAAGTTACTCTTTATAACATCATCTATCTGACAGTGAAAGTCCCATCAAAATCAGTCTAGCTGTTTCGGGGATTCGCCGTAACAAACAGACAGACAAAAATTTAAAAAATTGTGTTTTTTATATACATTCATATGTATTTAGTATAAAGCTGTTATTTTGACATTACACACAGATAGTTCAATTTTATTTATTTGTATAGATAATATAATTATTAGAATAAAACTATCTTTTCACATTTTATCACCGATTTATTTTGACTTTTGGTACAAAAGAAATCAGCAGTAAAAAGATGGTTTTATTTAAAATGTCAAATATTCGCTTAAATCTAAGAAAATATTAATTCTTACAGTACTTAAAACTGAGAGTCGATAAATCAACTGGTCACGTGACACACATGTTGCTCCCAGACAGAACTACCAACATGAGAATACAAATGAATTATTGGACAGGTTTCATTGGCGACAATACGAAACCAGCTCTCAGATCGTCTGGCGCTTATATTTTTAGACCAAAAACAACCATCCCATATCCCTTAAACTACAAAACAAACACTAACATTCACGGTGACATCGTTCAAGAGATTAGAGCAGACACACACGAACATGCCTCAAGCTGCCTGAGAATTTACAAAGGCTTGAACTATTTTGAGCATGATTTTGTGATTGGACCAATCGATATTCAAGATGGCGAAGGAAAAGAGTACACAGTCAGATATGAGACCAATGTTGCTAATAGAGGCATCTTCTTCACCGATTCAAATGGCAGACAGATGTTAAAGCGTACATTAAACCAACGTCCTCAATACAATGTAACATTAAGAGAACCGATCGCTGGCAATTATTATCCTGTTACTAACGAAATTTATATCCAGGATGATAATACCAGGATAGTGATTTTGACTGACCGTTCTCAAGGAGGGTCTTCTTTGGAAGAAGGCAGTCTTGAGCTGATGCTGCACAGACGTTTGTTGCATGATGACGCCTTCGGTGTTGGAGAAGCATTGAATGAAACCGCCAAAAATGCGGGCTTAGTTGTCAGAGGGAAGCACAGATTGTTAAATATCAGTCCTGGTACCAATGAGGTTTTAATTGAAAGAAAAATGGCGATACAAATGCATTTGTCGCCAATTGTTTTTGTGTCGAATGCAGATGATGTAACATATGAGACGTGGATAAAATTAAATAATTGTTTTAAAGGCTTGAAAGTGTTGCCAGATGGTGTACATTTGCTGACTTTGGAGCCTTGGTCGAGTGATAAAACTTTGCTTTTGAGAATAGAAAATTATTTGGACAAATCTATGGAAAATTCAACGGTGGACGTCGATTTAGGGGATATTTTTAATAATTTGAAAATTTTATCCGTCAGGGAGACTAATTTAGCTGCGAATCAGTGGTTGGAAAATATGACAAAGTGGGAATGGAAAACTGAAAATGATTTTTCCAATAATTCCAATAACTATGATAATGTTAATAACAATGAAAAAGTTTTTGGGAAAATGGGTAACGATTTGAAAATTCAAGTGAAGGCGAAACAAATAAGAACTTTCTTAGCTAAATATGAAAATATGCAATGAAATTTATAATCATTAAGTATGTAAGATGGGTTTAATAAAATATTTTTTAATATATATTGTTTTTTTTTTAAAACAGTTTACCAAAAGAAGCATGCTTTTGATTGAATATATAATTAGCAGAACCCGCGGCTTCGCCCGTGTTCAATCTTCAATAATAACTTTTTGGCTTTACGTTTTGTATATACTATAATATTGTTCATACAAAAATACTAAAATGGCGATTAAAAAATACGGGTTGGGGGTAGGAGGGTAAAAAATACTTTACGACCTATTCTCATACCTACCAAATATACAAAAAAATCATTAAAATCGGTCGAGCCATTTCGGAGGAGTGCAACCACAAACAACGATACTCGATATATTTATATATCCGTATAGTGATATTATAAATGTGAAAGTTTGTGAGTATGTATGGATGTTTGTTACTCAATTACGCCAGAACGGCTGAACGGATCTGGATGAAATTTGGCACAGAGATAGATTATAGTGTAGGATAACACATAAGGCATCTATACTAGTATGAAATTATTACTGAAGTGAACACTTGTTTAGGCAGGTTTGTTTGTTTGGGGAGTAAATTCATGTGTCGTCATCGACATGGTCACGTGACGCGTTAACGCTAACACTCAGAGCGCCGATAGATGTCGAAACCAGATAAATGTAAACAATTTTAATTTACACATTTTAAATTAAGATCCAACAATTAATTTGAATATCCAAAAATAACAACTGTTTGTTTATAGTTTTAAGTTTTAACTTCTGTCGGCAGTCCTTGTGACTACTTTTTTTTAATATATTAAATGTTCTTGTTCGAGTTTAATACATTTAAAGGGATATTGTGAATAAATAAAAAAAAACAGCTAATTTTAGAAACAATTCATTTATTTATATGTAGTGTTTATAAATTACGTTATATTTAAAAAACCAAAGTTATTTTTTTAATGTAAAATTTTCTTATTTACAGAGCTCTTGATATCTATACATATAATAAAATTCTGGGTCGAATCTGTACGTTAAATATTTTTTGGAGAATCTTATTGAAATAGTCATTATTATCGATACAGAGGCCGAATCTATAGTTTTTTGAATTTTTGTCTGTCTGTTTGTCTGAGCACGCATCACGACAAACCACTGGACAGATTTTGATGAAATTTGGTATGATGATAGCTGATTATCCGGGTCAACATATAGGATACTTTTTACTGCAGGAAAATATCTCATCTCTGAGAAATCTTTACTAAACATTAAAACGTAACTTATTTGCGTAAGTATTATATAAAATTTAAACAATTTATATTATATGTTTGCTTGTGGACTTTAAATAGCCTAAAGAATAGCTTTTATATGCAAAAGAGTACAATCCAAAGAAAACAAATAAAATGTTTTTTTTTTTAATATATGTTTCTATACATTTATTTAAACTAATTAATATAAATATGAAATTATCCGTTTGTTACGTTTTTAAACTTAACTGCTGAATCAATTTTGATGGATTTTGGTATAGTGATAGATTAGATCTAAGAAAAGGACAAAGGCTATCTTTTGTCGATAAATTAAACTTAAAGAGGGTGAAATAGGGTAAGAAAGAGTGTAAGGGAGAAGATAACATTTTTTGGGGTTCGTTACCCGAAGGGTTCCAACGGAACCCTATTACTAAGCCTCCGCTGTACGACCGTCCGTCCGTCTGTCAGAGATCTGTAGCTCATGAACCGTAATAGGTAGAGAGTTGAAATATTCAGTGTGTATTTCTATTGCCACTACAACTACAAATAAAAAACCAAGACGAATTTGAAAAAGGCTTCCATGCAAATTAAAAAAAAAACGATTATGGTACGGAACCCTTCGAGTGCGAGTCCGATTCGCACTTAACTGATTTTCAAGTTTCAACATCAGAGTGCTCGAGTAAAAAGTATTCTCTCAAACAAAATGTGAAAAATCAAAATGCAAACACTAAATGTTAATTATTTTTTGTTTGTTTGCCAAAATATTTCTATGTTCTTCACCAAACTAATTAAAATTAAAAAATTAAAAAAAAACACTTTCCCTCTCTCTCTCTCTTTTTTTCTGTCTCACTCTTATGAAAATCAATTTAAACACCACTCAAAATCAACACATACATACATACAAATAAATAAATAAACGTATATAAAATATAAAAATAATTCATTTATTTGTCTACAATAAACGATGTCAGTCTCTCGTCCGTAACCCCCATACAGATGTCCGCCTCGCGCCCACCGTGGGCCGCGCGATGGCGCTGCGAAAACAAATTATATTATTATTTCATGGGTTTTAGTTTTTTCTAAAACTAAACAAAAATAAATAAAACTAAAGCTATCTGCCAGTGAAAGTCCAGTCTTAAACGGGTTAGCCGTTTCGGAGATTAGCCGAAACAAACAGACGGACAGATAAATTTTTTTTTTAAAGTTATACTTCTTTTGGCACGTATGGAAAAAGTTACGAGAGTAAAATTTTGACGCCATTTATCTGGTTTCGACATCTATCGGCACTCTGAGTGTTAGCGTTAACACGTCACGTGACCATGTCGATGACGACTCGCATGAATTTGCTCCCCATACAAACAAACCTGCCTATACAAGATTTCACTTCAACAATTCAACATTCAACTCAAAAGTTCTAATGAGCGCTCATTAGGTGAGGACATTTTTTGTCGCTGATTGTGTATCTAGTACATTTTTGTTCTATGGTGTAATAGAATATATTACCTGAACATAAAATGATTGAGTTGTATGGCCGGCAGCGCGGCCCGCAGCGCGGCCAGCGAGGGCGCCTGCAGAGTTCCCCACACCTCCAGGTACTGCAGCGCCGGCAGACACGACAGCTTGCTGCGGACCAGATACAATCCATGCAGTCAACCCTTTATAACCCACTGCTGGGCGTGGGCCTCCCTTCAATACTCGGGGGATCAGGCCATAGTCTACCACGCTGGCCAAATGCAGGGTGAGCATGTCTCATAAACTTGCTAGGTTCTGTCAGACATGCTGATGTCACGATGTGTTCCTTCACCGTGAGACAAGTGTGTGTTATGGATACCAGATAGTTGATACACTACACATATATAACTTTATATACATACAAATTATAAATATAAACACCCATGACTGCACAAACATTCGTGCTCATCACACAAACGAATACCCCCAGCGGGACTCAAACCCGCGACCGCTGTCACAGCATGTAGGGTCACTACAAACTGAGCCAAACGTATCGTCAATCGATTATATATCGATATTTTACTTTTTGGTATAACTGCACTAAGTCTAGTTATTAATGCAAGTTACGTACTTGTCCTCTTATCTATACATATAATAAAATTGTAACAAAGTCGAATCTGTACATTAAATATTTTTTTGGAAAATTTTATTGAAATAGACATTATTATCGATAAAGAGGCCGAATCTATAGTTTTTCGAATTTTTGTGTCTGTCTGTCTGTTACCGCATCACGAGAAAACCACTGGACAGATTTTGATGAAATTTGGTATGGTGATAGCTGGTTATCCGGGTCAACATATAGGATACTTTTTACCGCGGAAAAATATCTCATTTCTTAGAAAAAAATACAAAAATTGCATCGTAAGGTAATACTAATATGTATGTAAAACCTAAGCATATGGTTTTTGATCATCTGAACGCGGGCGGAGCCGCGGGCAATGTTAGTATACATATAAGTCTAAATTTCATCTCACTCCCAGTGAGAAATGCATTGTAAAACCATAACCTGTCACCGGTTCTTAACCTAGTTCAGGTAGGTTCCAAATTAAATATCAAAGCTACTCTATCTGTTAATCATGTATATTATGTAACTTTGTGAAAACTATATGAATAAATTAGCGATTCACCCTGGCTTCGCTCGGGTTCGTCCCTAGTTTGATTCTCCATACAAACTTTCATCCCCATTTTAACTCCCTTAATATAATATCTTATGTTTTTTCCAGAGTCCCAAACTATCTTCTTACCAAATTTCATCTAAATCGGTCCAGTAGTTTCGGAGCCTATTTAATACAAACAAACAAACAAACAAACAATCAAATCCTCTTTATAATATTAAGTATAGATTATTATTATAATTGAAAAATATATGATTATAAATACGCGAGTGCATGCGGGGGCAGCAGGTAGCAGCGCGAGAGCGCGAGGTGCTCGAGGCGGCGCAGCGCGGCGAGCGGGCGCAGCGCGCGCGCGGCCAGCAGCGCGCAGTCCGACGCGTCCAGCTCCAGCAGGCGCGGGCAGCGCGCCGCCAGCGTGGCCACCACTGCGGAATACACATCAATAATTATATGGGACCATCCATTGCTCAACGGAGAACTAACAATTATTTTTCAATTTTATATATAGATGAATTCGAATGACCAAAAAACATTTTTGTAGGAAATCGAACGTTCTATAAAAAACGGTCCGTATTATTATTTTTCGATAAATTTACTCATTCAAAAGTTATTCAAACTGAAAGTTAAATTTATGTATAATTAGGTTTTTTTTTCAAATTTCCGATAAAATAATTAGAATTATCAATTAAATGTTTTTTTTTCCTGGAAATTCTACTATAGTCCATTAGCGTTGAGAAAATAGTGAGTCATCAAGTGCAACGGCAGGTAAAGGTGTATAAAAAATGGGAGTAAAAATCTAATTTAAATATATTTTATTATATTCAAATATATGATATAATGATAATGACTTTATTTTGATTTGAGATAATTAATCAACTTAATTATCTCAAATCAAAATAAACTCATTAATAATAATATATTTATTAATGTCTTTAAAGTACTTAAAAACATTCTAAATACTCGTCTCTCTCCGCTATGAATTATCGATCTACTTTTATTCGTACGAATAGGTGAGGTGTTCATTTTTTAAATTTATTGTATGTATATATCGCACAAATGACACAAACCGTTTCTCACGAAAGTCTGCCTTCAAGTGGTGTTGTGAAATATGACTTTATAATTTTAAGCAACCTAATTGGTCGGTGGGCGTGGCCAGGCCGGTGGACACCGATGACTACACACATTTTCTTAACGCGAATGAACTATAATTGTGATTCCCTATCAAAAGTCATGTATATATAAAAAAAATCAACTAACTGTCATCTGTGAGAGCTCTCGCACCGCTTATGTTCAGTCTCTGCAGATTGGCGGGGAGGGACGTCACCAGCACTTGGAGTGAGGCCTCCGACAGGTTGCACCAGGAGATGTTCAGGGATTGGAGGCTGAAAGATCAAAAAAATGCGGGGAAAAAATTACTAACTAAAAAATTGTAATAATTATAATAATAACTAGCTTGCTTCAACATGCAAACTTTCATCCGCATTTTCACAACCTTAAGGGATGATTTGCGGGATAAAAACTATCCTATGTCCTTGCCAGGGTCTCAAACTATCTTCTAACCAAATTTCATCTAAATCGGTTTAGTAAATTTAGAGATTACCCCCTACATCACAAACTTTACTTCTTTACAATATTAGTATAGACGTAATAATTCGTTTAAGGGAGGGAATATTAGTTATATTCTAGATCATAGTTTATCTGTATGCTAAATTGCATCCAAATCGGTCTAGCTTTTTTAACGTATACACACATACATCACTGTTAGACAAATAAAGGTGAAATATATATATATATATATATTTTTAATCTTTATATTGCTTTTGAATTAAACCTATATCAATATTTTTAGTGTATTTTTTTTTAATTTCTTCTATTATTAAAAATGTAATTGTATATTGGACTCTTTTTCCGTGTTTAGACTCGCATTTGGTCCGTTGTAATTTATATTAAAAATGTAAATTTATGGTTTAAAGTAGTTGAAACGCAACGACATTTGTCAGATCAAATTTGACATCAAAATTTATAATAGTGCCAGTGTTGCCAATTTAGCGACTTTTGTTGCTAAAAGCGCTTAGTAATAGTTGTCATTTTTAGCGGCAAAATCGCTAAATTGGCAACACTGGCTGTTATTATACACTATTACGTCACGACAAGCGCGCGAAAATGCGGACGTTTAAAGTGTCGGTACGAAATTAAAAAAAATATATATTATACTAAAATTTTAGCTTCTTGGAGCTGGTTATATTTTTACGATTACATAACGATGTAAGTTATTGTATTAAAAAATAAAAAAAATGTATATAACCTATTATCTCATAGTATGGATTATGGACACCATACTTTTTCTTCGGTCATATCCTACATGATATATTATATTTATATTTTAAAAGGCCCTAAAAAAATTTTTATCAATTATAAAATTACCTGGTACAACCCTTCAATATGGCGGTCAGTCCTTCAGTGGTGATACCACGAGCCATTGCTAAGTTTAATGTTTCAAGATTTGAGCATTTGCCTGAAAAAAATATAATAAAAAATACTTGTAACGTTCACATTACCACTTTATACTTAAAACTAAATTAAAAGTTTAAAAAAAACTCGACATGTAATTTGCCTTTTTGCGGTGGCGGCAATTTTGGATTTGAAAATTATCATAGTTTGTTTATAGTATTATTCTACTAGTCAAGCCCTTTCATTTGATACCCATATTGAAGGAGTCGTGAAAAATATGTAATCCGCCATTTTGTGGCGGCTGCCATCTTTGACCGTTTTTCATCAAATATAGTCAAGAACACTCTCGACTAATTCACCTTTCCAAAAAAAAAAAACAAAATCAAAATCGGTTCATCCGTTCGGAAGCTACGATGACACAGACACACACACAGACAAGTCAAACTTATAACACCCCGTCGTTTTTGCGACGAGGGTTAAAAATAAATATGTTAAATATGTTGGTACATTAACACACAGCACCATCTAGTTCCATGGTAAGCTACGAGGCTTGTGTTATGGATACCAGATAGTTGATACACTACACATATATAACTTTAAATACATAAATATTATAAATATCAACACCCATGACTTAAAAGAAATTTTCATTTTTTTATTTTGTCTGTTTGTTCCAGCTAATCTCCGAAACGGCTGAACCGATTTTGACGGGACTTCCACAGGTAGATAGTTGTTGTTATAAGGAGTAACTTGACTATTTTATTTTAGATAAAGAATTAGGGGCTGCCGTTTAGAATAGGGGACATTACCCCTGGCGGAGTGGGTGGTATTTCTGGATAGGGCACGTGATAGGGAGTCGAAATGTTAAATAAATTTTTTTCCGGAAACGTACGAGTAAAAAGTTATTGAGACTTAAATTTACAACATTTCCATACATTGTTTTGACATTACTACCATTTAGACACTTGGAAATGTCAAAACGTCACTTTCAATTATCAAAATGATCTCCAGGTGATTGTCTTTATTTGTACTTTGCGTGAAATTCGAATTTTCTAGTTTTCTAGTCATTTATGGCACTCGCCGGCCGCTACCGCGGCACGCTCGCTTCGCTCGCTCGGCTCGTGCGTTGTGGCAACTGTTCTAACCTAACCTAACCAAGATATGACGAATAATAAATAAATAATCTTAACTGTTCTAACCTAACCTAACCAAGATATGACGAATAATAAATAAATAATCTTAACTGTTCTAACCTAACCTAACCAAGATATGACGAATAATAAATAAATAATCTTAACTGTTCTAACCTAACCTAACCAAGGTATGACGAATAATAAATAAATAATCTTAAATGTTCTAACCTAACCTAACCAAGATATGACGAATAATAAATAAATAATGTATTTATGAAGTGAAAATAATATTTTTCTTTTTATTTATTTATTAATATTACCAACAGAAAAAGCAAAAATAATCAAATATAATCTGTTGTCATTTAAGCGGTAATATAAAACAAAGTGACAGTTTTGCTTTTGTCAAAATGTAAGATCATTTTGTTTGTGTTGTGAAATTATTAAAATATTAAATACAATAAAGCATTAATTGTTGTGAAAATATGTATTGTACATAAAAAAGGATGCGTACTATTCGTTAAAGGTATGTTTATCTGTTGTAATCACTTATTTAGGTAAAGAAATGTATGGAAATGTGTTAGATATGTTATAACTTTAAGTCTCAATGACTTTTTACTCGTACGTTTCCTCCAAATATTTTTAATATATTTTGACTCTCTGTCACCTCCCCTATCTAAAAATACCACCCACTCCGAATGGTGGTAAAGAAATATATGAAAATCTATGGAAATGTTGTAACTTTAAGTCTCAATAACTTATTACTCGTACGTTTCCGGAAAAAAATTTATTTAACATTTCGACTCCCTATCACGTCCCCTATCCAGAAATACCACCCACTCCACCAGGGGCAATGTCCCCTATTCTAAACTTGTGCCGAATTAGGGTTCCACTCAATAAAATAATTGGAAATAAAACAACATACCAAGTAAGTTCTGACTCAGTTCACATAATTTGACACTCTCCAAACTGAGCTTTTTGAGTCCTGAGCATCTGCTGAGCAAGTGGCAGAGTGTGTCTGAGGATATTGAGCACATGCTCAGATCTAGATACTGGATACGAGACTGTATTGGTGGTGTTGTGGGATTCCAATCACCTATCTGCAAAACAATATTAACAGATTAACTGTCCGCAAAATAGGCACAATAGTTAAACAATCGAATGTTCATATATGACTCATGGGAACCGGAAATGGTTATACATATTCACTTTAACATCCCACTCCTGTTCGTGGGCTTTCCTTTTTGAATGTATATGTATAAGCCTCCGATACCTATATATAGTACGATCTGCTATTATTAAGGACTTTAACTGCCTCAGTAGTGGCTAGCAAGTAAGGCTGCACATCGAGAAGTCCTGAGTTCGAGTCTCGGGTAGGGTCAAGTTTAGTTATTGTGTCTTTCTGTTTATAAGCCTCAGTAACAGCCCGGAGTTGGGAATTTGGCGGTGTCTTAACTCTTACCGGTCGTGTCTCGTGTCGTCACACAGGAGCGTGAAAGTGACAGGAATAGAGATTGCACTTGTGCCTGCACTAGTGTATAATATCTCCTACAGTTGGCTAGTCTCAATGAGATTAAATGCAGAGGCCGAAGTCGGTCGGTAGGTCATTATTATTATTAAAGAGTATTAAACGAACCTTGTGCCAAAAGAAGTATAATTCTAAAAAATAAATATTCACCTCAGAGCTGGCAAGTCTCACTATGACTGGTTTTCGGTCTAGAATTTTCCCTAACGCGTCTTTAGATAGCGTCTTATTGCCTAGGTCTAGCCTCTGCCAGAGGGTCTCGTCGCAGGCCAGTCTGTAAAACCTGAAAAAGAGAGATATATTGAGAGAAAGAGATGGATATATTGAGAGAAAGAGATATTTTGAAAACTTTACTGGATGTATTGATTTGGATGAAATTAAGTAAACACGCAAGACTATGAGCTGGAATAACACATAGGTTTTTGTTAGTAAGAAATAATATTTCACAAAATGTCTGTATACATATTACATATATGGGACGCACCCGAGGCAACGCCTACAGGATTTGATTCCCATGCTATTGTCAAAATATGCGGCATAAAGGGCCGTAACCCGTATCTTTTGATTGCGTTGTTTTGGAAGGTAGATTTTTTCACAACTCCAAGGGATTACAGACCTGAGTATTTGATATTAATTTCAACTTGATACCTCCACGCGTTCCTGAGATAAAGTCTTGACAGACAGACAAGACAGTGATCCTATATGGGTACCTTTTTCCTTTTAAGATAAGGAACAGGATCTCCAAACTTAACACAAACAGACCAACAAACCGTTTACTAAGTAAGGCACAGTGTGCCAATGCTCTTTTAGGCAGCCAACGGAGCACCCCCAGTAGCACCTCGTCCGGCAGTAACGAGAACGAGTCTTCTGTTGTGGTCGGGACTATCAGGGTGCACTGCTCTTCCGTGATAGCTGGAAATAACAGATTTTATTATTAATAACTAAACATACTAATAGATACGTTTTAAATAGATAAAAATAGTTATAACAATTTTCTAGTACATTGTTTTGATGATCTCTTAAGGTTTAGCCAACATTAGACATGTAATCATATGAAAATAGTTTTTTTTGAAAAACACTGTTTAGGCTCAGCTATTTTGTGCAAAATATTTACAAAATAGCGAATCACTCTCGCTAAGCTCGTATTCGTCCCTAGTTTCGTTTTAACGGTCAGTATAGTTTTCTCAGAGATGAGATGTTTTCCTGCAGTAAAAAGTATCCTATATGTTGACCCGGATAACCAGCTATCATCATACCAAAATTTATCAAAATCTGTCCAGTGACCAGTTTTCTCGTGATGCGTTCCCAGACAGACAGACAAATTGCAAAGTCGCTGATTTCGTCCGTCTGTTTTCCCGCTTATTTTTTCTAAACCACGCAACGGATTTTGATGCGGTTTTCACTAATAGACAGAGCGATAAACGAAGAAGGTTTGTTTGTATCTATACATATAATAAAATTGTAACCGAGTCGAATCTGTACATTAAATAGTTTTTGAAAAATCTCATTGAGATAGTTATTATTATCGATACAAAGACCGAATCTATAGTTTTTAGAATTTTAGTCTGTTGGTCTGTCTCACCCTTGCTCCGCTCGGGTTCGTTCCTAGTATAGTGTAAATAAAATGCCCTATCACAAAACATACAGACGTCTCTAGTATCGGAGCGACGCCGCGGGTCGGCGCAGAACTTGTACTGCGCGCTGACGGACTGCGCCAGCGGGGTCTCTTCGTCTACCGGGTAGGTCTTTTCTGTTTGTTCCAATGGTTGCAGGGGTTTGGCTGAAAATACAATAATATTATTTAATTATATTCAGTCCTTTTTTTTCTCTTCTTAAGCTTACATAGGTTAAGTATTTTGTATTACTAACTCTTAGAATAGATAAATTGTATGTGTTTTCGTTTTAACTTCTTTTTTTTTGTGTAATTATGGGTTTTTGCCTAAATTAAAGATTTATTATTATTATTATATTATTTAACCCACTGCTGGGCGTGGGCCTCCCTTCAATACTCGGGGGATCAGGCCATAGTCCAACACGCTGGTCAAGTGCGGGCGGACAGAGCACGTCTTTCGAAAACTTGCTAGGTTCTCCCAGACATGCAGGTTTCCTCACGATGTTTTCCTTCACCGTAAGACAAGTGGTGATCATATTGGAAATGATTCGCACATGAAAATACCAGAGGTGCGAGACCCGGGATTTGAACCCGCTTCACTCGGTTTTCCAAGCGAGCGCGTTACCACTGGGCTACCCCACTACCTCAAACACATGCGTTGATATTTAATTCTTACATTTACGCGAATATTTGACATTTTAAATAAAACCTATGAGATTTCTTCATAGATTTATCACATATTATTATTATTATTATTTCATATTATTATTTCATAGATTTAGGTCTTCGACGTTTTGAATTTATGCTTTTTAGCGCATATGGTCACGGGAGAGACTGAGGTTTTAAACGTCTCAAAGGTATAATGGCTCATAATTTTTTTTTTATTATTATTTTTAGATATAATGTTTTTTTTTTATATTCTAAACCAAAAATCAAAATAAATCAGCCAAAAAATCCGAAAACATAGAAAAGCCAGTAGTTTTTATATGAGTGTCTTACTTACTTTTATCACAGCTTCTCGGGCTCTTTTTGGATGGACCTGGACTGCATTTGCGGTTTGACGGACTTATGCTAACTGTTATGTTGGGATTCACATTCTCTATATCATGTTTACGTTTCAGTGATGTTTTGTGCTGAAATAAATAAAAATATACATAAATAAATAAATACGTTGGTACATACAGCACCATCTAGTTCCATCGTAAGCTACGCGGCTCGTGTTATGGATACCGGATAGTTGATACCTTACACATATATAACTTTAAATGTATGTATATAACATATTATTTATATAAACAACCATGACTGGAGTACAAACGTTCGTGCTCATCACACAAATGATTGCCCCTGGTTCACTACAAACTGAGCCAAACTTGTCGTCATAAATAATAAGGTAAATAAAAAAAGTATCTTTTTGGATTCTCAAGCGGTACAATATATTTTGATGTTTAAAATGATTTACAGCACACAAGGATGGACGCAGGGGACTTAGATTTTTGACGCTTCAAAAGTTATTATATAGCTAGTTCACATAATACTTTCTTAGATTTACGCGAATATTTGACATTATAAATAAAACTATCATTTCGGATGTTTTTGGGGATTTATTTTGATTTTTGGTTCCCGACGTTTCGAATGCTTTACAACACATATGGTCACGGAGTGTTTCCTGTCGGTGAAAAAATCCAAAAAGATAGTTTTATTTAAAATATAGCTAGCTATCATAGACGGTGTACAAAATACCATACCTGCCCTATATATACATATAACCATACAATATACCATAATTTAAGGTAAACTTACAATGTTTTTAGTATAATTTGATTTAAAATTTTAAATATTCTCATTAGTGGCGCCGATGAGAAATCACACTCATATCTCACATAGAACTTTGATATTTTAAAGCAATAAAAAAGATTTTTTTTATTCTTTAATATTTCAAGGTCTTTGAATCTAAAAGAATATTTACATACCATAATATTTGTGGTTTCAAAAATGTTTTCACTGTCATCTGGCTCTAACAGACTTACACCCATTTCTTGTAATACCTTTAAATAATATTTTTTTTTATTAATAATCATATATTACATTATAAACAGTTGTGGAGTACAAAATTAATATAAATCATTATTATTTAGAGTTTAAAAAAATAAAATAATAGTTTAAAAAACTAAATAGAAACACGTTTTAATTATGAACCGAACTAAAGAGTAAAAAATAATTTTTAGTATAACAAATAAGTGATTAACTAAGTACTTAATTATTTTAAACTCTACTTTTAGAAATCGTACTAATAAAATATTTATAGCAACTGATATCGAGCAACCACAATTAGACTAGCCAAAAGATATTATAATGCACAAGATTACGCAGACACAAGTGCACTCTCTATTCCTTTTACTCTCAAAGTTCCATGGGACGTTACTACAATACAACCGGTAAGAGTTAGGCGTAGGTCCGACGGCTTTACGTGCTCTCCTAGGCATGGGGGTGGAACACCACCAACTACCCAACTGTGGTCTGTTACTGGGACTCTCTTGGCAAAAAGACTCAATAATTAAACTTGGCCCAGAACTCGAACCCAAGAACCCTGGATGTGCTAGCCACTACATTACAGAGATAGTCTAATGTGTATCATTAAGGATTATTTTAGCAGATTTTGATGATTGTATATAATATTTTATATTTAAAACAGTTGAGAGCAACTTTATTTCTAAATAAGCTAGGTTGTTACAATTGTCGGCTAAACAAAAATTGTGTAAGTAGGACAAGCTGACCGATGCTTTTATAATATGATGATTTGTCATTAAAAGAATGTCCAAATATCTTTTAAGTGAAAATCTATGCTGGTTAATACAGATTCTATGGTTTTATTGTATTCAGCCTATTTTTATAATCCCACTGCTGTGAACAAGCCTCCCTTCAATATGAGAGAGATCAGGCCATAGTCCACCAAGATAGCCAAGTGCAGTTTGGCAAACTTCACATGTCTTTCGAAAACTTGCTAGGTTGTCTCAGACATGCAGGTTTCAATCATGTTGAAAATGATTTACATATGTAAATGATGAGATGTGAGACCCGGGATTTGAACACGCTTCACTTGGTTGCCCAAGAAAGTGCAATACCTCTGCCTTTACCACTGGGCTACCACTGCCTATATTTATTAAAGAAAAGAATCTAGATATTCACAAATCTATAAGAAAATGCTCATTGAATAGAATATTTAGCTAAAAATGAGTAAACATTAATAATTGTCAATGTTAGTAATGATTAAAGGCCATATAACATTGTTATTTGATATATCCAAGGGCTGATTTAGTATCCAAGGGTGACAAATAAAATATAAAGAATTATTTACAGGGTAAGAAAATTAAATAAAAAAAGAATTAAAAATAACAGCCATATTTAAAATAGTTCATATTTTGTAGCTGATATGTAACTTTTATCTGACATCAGTTCTAACAGAAAGGGTTATAGTTTTAGATGTTTCATTAAATAAATACAATTATACAATATTAATATTGTCATGTTAATATTTTTCAATTTGGCCTAACTAAATACTTGTTGAAAAATAATGTTTTAAAATAATAACAGCATAGATTTGTCACAAAAGTGTTTGTTCATTGAATATTTCATGCGATGAACATAAATTAAGAATTGCAAAATTATCTAATACTGTAAGCCTAAAAGATGTTGATGTGTTATTTTTGGAACTTACTTCTTCAAAGTATATAGATATATTAATGTTTCAAATGCTTTATTCTGATAATAAAATAATAAAAAACGTTAATGATTGATCTATCATCAATCAAATATATAATTAACCGCAAATTAGTAGAAAATTAAGATTCACCGTTATGTTAAGCAAAAACAATAATTTCGATACTTTGAAAAATTCTTTAAGTATGCACTACATCTACAGACGAAACTAGACCATTTTAACTGTGTAATATTTCATATTTATTTAATAATTATAGATAAATGATAAAGGTGTGGTCATTGAAAGAGCGGGAAGTGCATAAGAATACTCACTTCTACATCAGTCCTGCGATCCATTAAACTCCATGATTTTCGGGCAGAATTATCCAGGCGCATCCTCTTCCTAAAAACAGCCACAATATCTTCATAAAATCACTATTTTAAGCTAAAATGTAAATTGACACGTTAAATGCATTTGGCGCCTTTTGACTTTGGCGCTTAAAATCAGCTGTCAGTAACAGGTGAGGTATATACACTGGGATTTAACATAAAAATACTCGGCTTACCGAGGACTTTCGACCACATCGAGGACAGGAGAAGATTGTTTATCTTCCTCAGTTTTCATATTCATTGTACAATTAATAACTATTTTTTCCTGTTTAAATATAAGAGGTACGTCATCACAGTGCAGTATCCAGCAATTTGCCGAAATTAGAAAAAAAAAAGAATAGATTGTAAATTAAAAGTAGAACATGATAGTGTTGCTATATATTAAAATAATTTCAAATTATAAAATCTCAAAAGTTTTCTTTGTCTTTAGTGTAATATTTAACGTGTAATAAAAAAGGTTTCTATATGAAACAATTCTTCCTTTATTGTATATTTTAATAAAGATATATTAATTACAAACAGGATTAATAAATACATTATCCCAAGTTGTTTTAGAAAAATACTATCTCATTGTTATTGATATTTATTCTTTTTTGTATTAAAATCTCACTTTGTAAAATATTTAAAAATAAAATAATTAATAAACTAAGCTTTCATATAAAAGTAGGCTTTATGAGCTTTTAAAATATTTAATGTACTTTTGAGATTAAATGGCAGCACATTTTTTTGTTTACAATTTTTTAACCAATCAGAAACTAGCATTATGACGTACTAAATTTCTATTGGCTAGAAAAGTCGCTATACATGCTCGAAAGAGAAATGTGTGCGCGGTTTTCTGTCAATGGGAATCAAAACATAAAACAAAGGAGATCGTTCATTGTAAGAATTCGCTCGTCCTGATCTTGTTTTCGGTGAAAAACCTTTTAAAATAGTTTAAAATTAATTGAAACGCAAATATAATTGATTGAAATAAAAAAGTGCGGTGTGCTTTGTAAGGATGGCTGCACGAAAACTGAATACCATCGAAGACCTAAGTGGTAAGTTGTATATAAACAATGGATTCAATAACATATCATGTCGATTGTCGACATACAATTTTTATGTTTTCTCTTGCAAATGTCTATACAATTCATTGATAATTCCATTTTGATCGTATTTACGTCATAAATCTTAAGTGTTAAAATATTGCGCAGTTAAAATATTGCAACAGCTTGTTGTTTTGTCCTTGAAACTTTAATATTTAACGTAGGCAATACATGTGGAACCTTCGAGGTCAATGAAATCACGATATAAACAATTGTATTTAAATTCTAATTGATCCAAACCAGTTTTACGAGCTAATACCGTTTTTCCTTTTGTTGCTGTAAGTGTAAGACGTTTCTTGTTCAGTGATTATCTTCTGTTTACGTATGACTCACAATAACTTGTAATAATAATTCTAAATATAACACTATTCCGTATTTTTAAGAAAGAATAAGCGTTTTGCTACGAAAAAGCGTAACAAAGTCTTAAAATTAAAATAAAATCCTTAAGAATTATTGAAATTTATTATAATGTATTGATAATGATAAAAAAATGAATATTATTATTTTCTACTCTAAATGTGTTTCTCATAAGATTAGGTTAAACTTATTAGAATCATTATTTTAATGAAAATATCCATTCATATCCTCTCCACGACCGCAGACACGCCGGCGTGTCAGTTAACAATAGATTTCTTAGAATTTTAATTAATTTCTTAGAAGTTTACCTGGAGGTGTTAAAAGGATTGAAACACAAAAAGTATACTTTGATTCCTTCCAAATTATACTTTTGCTAATGGTATACTCGTAAAAATCATATGTGTTTTAAAACTATAAATTATGTCAACACTACTACAATTACCATCATATTTTTTAAATAAGAATCAGGAAAAAAAAGATTAAAAATAAGTTATTCTTCATAACTTATTTTTATTCTTTTTTTTTCATGTAGAAATTATTTTTCATCTGATTTTTTGTACATAATTTATATATCTGGTATATTTATATATCTAATTGGTTTATTTTTATATCTATACTATCTGCTCATCCTAACTTTACTCGGGTTCGCCTTTAGAAAAACAAACACAAATTATCACACAGGAATTGAACATCTTTCTGGGATAAAACATAGCCTATGTGATATTCCAGACTATAATCTATCTCCGTGCCAAATTTCATACAGATCCATTCAGATGTTCTGGCATAATTGTAAATTTTAGTAAGATAATTGCTTATTGAGTCAAACTGGACTTTGTGTAATATGTGTATTTAATATAAAAATATTTTACGAGAATAGTTAGTTTTTTTTTTAAGTATATTCAATACTTCTTGGTCACATTCTTATAGTTTACATTAATTGAAAACTAAATAGAAATAAAACAGTATTTTATATTTGCACTACAGAATTGCCATTGTGTCGCTCGGGTTCGGCCCTAGGTACATTGTAAATAACCATATATTTTTTATTCGTGAATTTTTCTGATGTTTTAATAATTATTCTGCTATTCGAGGCGGAGACAAATTCAACAAATCAAAAACCATGAAAATCGGTCCAGCAGTTCTTGAGTTATAAGTGTTGTAAATTGTAACAAACCCGACTTTCGTTTTTATGTATATAATACACACACACACACACACACACACATATATATATATATATATATACTACTTGTCAATAATGAATGAACAATAGCAGCAGCTTTTTGTTCATAACATATGTGTTATTGATACAGTATAACTAATTAGTAATTACCATAATATTATAAGCATAATAATATGTTTTGCATGGAGTTTTACTCATTTTATTGTTTTTAAATGATATTGTTTATTAGTGACTCATCCTCTCTTCGCTTGGGTTCGTCCCTAGGTATGTTTTAACGCTTAGTATAGAATTGACAGACTATATATTACATGATATACATAATGATACGAATATGTACACCTCGCGGCAAGGATGAAACGTGTATCCCTGTTGAAAAACTTTAACACAATGCCATCAAAAGCGACAAAAACCACATAGAAACCAATAAATATGTATTGGTTTCTATGTGACTTTTGTCGCTTTTGATGGGATCCTATTGGAGTTTTTAAAGGCCGAGTCTATTAATACGGTTACCGTACGAAAAATTTATAATTATTAATACGGGTACTGGACAAACAATTTATTATTATTCGTACATAAGTCGGACGAATAATTTTATTTTATCAATTAGAGTGGAAATTTAAAAAAAAATAATTTTGCGTTTCTATTTGTTTTTAATTTAAACCAAAAAATGGTAAATGTTTGCTGATTTTAATACTATTAAATACTACTACTACTACTAACTTAACCTAACCAAATCAATTTAAAAAAAAAAACCTAACCTAACCAAATCGATAAAAAAAAAAACTTACCTAACCTAACCAAATCGATTAAAAAAAAATAAGTATAAGTATTAGTAATAAATTTAATAATAAAAAAAAATCCGTATGAAATATACGTACGTCCGTACGAATAAATATAATTTATTCGTCCAGTACCCGTACAAATAGTCACTTCGGTTTTTAAATACGGATGTCTCGACTGTATAATACTATATTCCTTTGTGAACTTCTTTTCAACTTTATAATTGACCTTTTTGCAGTCAGGTTTTTTATTTTTATAATACATATTTTATAAACAAACACCCATTCATAGAGACCGAATCTATAGTTTAGAGAATTTTTGTCTGACCGTCTGTCTGTCTGGGAACGCATCACGAGAAAACCACTAGACAGATTTTGATAAAATTTGGTATGATGATAGCTGGTTATCCGGGTCAACATATAGGATAAATATAAAGTCTAAAATAACAGTTAAATAAAACATTCCTGCTTCCTAGGAACGAATCCGAGTGGAGCGAGGGTGAGTCGCTAGTTCTATTCATATATTTATGTTTTCCTCAAATTTTCTATTATGATTATGATCGTCCATAAGACATATTAATGTGTTATGAACAAATACTATAAGCTGGTCGTTGCAATGTGTTAGAGTACAGATAATCTCATAAGCCCATTAGATATAAGGAGATTTGCTTTAGTAAGACTTAAGGCTCATGAAGCGCTTACTACTTGTTTTCTTCACAAGCACTTACATGTGGATTGTGGTGTTGCTTGTTGATATTAATTTAATCTATAGATTTTTTTAGATTGAAAATCTATCTTCTATATATTATATATTTATACTAGCTTGCTTCCCATTACAAACTTTCACCCCCTTAAGGGACGATTTCCAGGATAAAACGTATACTATGTCCTTCCCAAGATCTCAAACTATGTTCTTATCAAATTTCATCTAAATGGGTTCAGTAGATCCAGAGATTACCCCCTACAACGTCACAAACTCACAAACTTTACCTCTTTATAATATTAGTATAGATAAAGGTACTTTAAATTTTTTTTAAGCGGTACCCTAATTCTTTTTCTAAAACAAAAGTAGCCGAAAGTATTCCTTATAACATTAGCTATCTGCCAGTAAAAGTTTCGTCAAAATCAGTCCAGCCGTTTCGGAGATTAGCCGGAACAGACAGACAAAAATTTCAATTTTTTTTTTAATTTTGTTTTTTATAAGTACTATATATAATTTCAAATGCATTTAGTAAAAAGTTGTTATTTTGACATTACATACAGACATTTGAATTTTATTTATGTGTGTGTATAGAAGAGATGAGATCTGATTACATAATAATTAATTTATTTTTTGGCCCACATTCTTTTAGTGAAACATAAAATTTTATTACTACATAAAATAACACACGTTTAATGTATATTGATGTTTTTAAAATTAGCATTAGGACTCGCACCGCCTGATTCTCAGCTCTTTTTTTTCATTGACAGTAAAGACCAATAACTATACTGGGCTCGACCCTGGACTCGAACCCAGGACCTCAGTACGTGCTAGCAGAATTATCTCTTTAAACAAAAGGCGTAAACATAAAGTTGCATCATATCTAGTTCATTATTTTGAATGCGACCCGCTTTTGCGTCAATGTAAATGCGAAGTGGGTGTTACGCCCACGCTTTGAGAGCATCTGGCTTTTAATCAGTACATAGTTTTATGGTACGTTTTATATACAAATTAGTTTTCGTTTACCGATTTCAAAGAGGAGAGGTGATCAATTTGTCTGTTTGTTTACGTTATACGTAATCTCAACTAATTTTGTATTGTTTTTTTGAGTACATTATACCATGAGGGTAGACCTAAATAATAGCAGTGGTAGCCCAGTGGTGACGCGCTCGCTTGGGTAACCGAGTGAAGCGGGTTCAAATCCCGGGTCTCGCACCTCTGATATTTTCATGTGCGAATCATTTTCAACATGAGTACCACGTGTTTTACGGTGAAGGAAAACATCGTGAGGAAACCTGCATGTCTGAGATAACCTAACAAGTTTTCGAAAGACATGTGAAGTCCGCCAACCTGCACGTGGCCAGCGTGGTGGACTATGGCCTGATTCCCCACGTATTGAAGGGAGGCCCACGCCCAGCAGTGGGACTTTAAAAAGGGCTGAATACAATACAATCCAACATTATAAATAGACAAGAGTTTGTTTTAAATTTTTGTTCTCAAAGTTTCGAATGCCTTACAGCAATCATGGTCACGGGAGATACTAAGTAAGGTTTTAGAGGTCTTAAATATAACTAGCATTGCCCGCGGCTCCGCCCGCGTTCAGATTACCAAAAACCATATTCTTAGATTTTACATATTAGTATACTCTTACAGTGCAGTTTTTGTATTTTTTCTCAAAAATGAGAGATTTTCCCGCAGTAAAAAGTATCCTATATGTTGACCCGGATAATCAGCTATCACCATACCAAATTTCATCAAAATCTCTCCAGTGGTTTTTCTGTGATGCGGTAACACAAAGACAAAAATTCTAAAAACTATACATTCGCCATCCGTATCGAAAATAATGTTTATTTCAATAACATTTTCCAAAATATATTTAATGTACAGATTCGGCTTAGTTACAATTTTATTATATGTACATATAATTATATTGTTATTTACACAGTTAAAAAATTAACTTTAGAAAAATTTAAGTTCCACGACGATGGCTGAAGTATGAGTTGACCAATGACTGTAGTATTGTCCACATATTACATTTAATAGATCTAAAATAGCTCGTGTCTTGTTCGAGTTAAATTTAGCCAGGTCTTTGGTCTCAATTTTCTCATCCAGCCAATTTGTACTGAACGCAGGGATCCGTTGCTATGTTGTACAGAGGTCGAATCTCTTTGTTGTTTTGTTCATTCATCTTATTCTACGTATTGCTTGGATATTCTCGCTTTTAAACCTACTTCGTGTTATTATTGGCAGTTTTTTTTCTTTCTCGTGTAAAGTATGTACTCGTATAGTATATGTTTTTAACGTTTTTTTTTATATAATATATAGTATATGTTTGTGTAGTAAATGGTTTTTTAGCCCTTTTTATCGTCCCACTAATGGGGATGGATTCCCTTCAATACTCGGGGGATCAGGCCATAATCCACCGCGCTGGCAAAGTGCGAGCGGACTTCACATGTCTTTCGACAATTTGCTAGATTCTCAGACATGCAGGTTTCCTCACGATGTTTACCTTCCCCGAGATAGAACCTAGTAGTAGTTTTCGAAAGACATGTGAAGTCCGTCAGTCCGCACTTGGCCAGCGTGGTGGACTATGGCCAGATGATGGCCGGATCCCCCACATAGTAAAGAGAGGCCCGTGCTCAAACGTGTGACGTTAAAAGTGCCGAATACATACATAAATACAATAGAACTTTTCTTTATTTATAGTAGGTTAAAGAAGTTGCACGCATAAACAAAATGTAGTAATAAGCCTTATCGCACAAACAGCGGTTTCAAGGCTATCTAATCGCTTCCTAAATAACAAGTACATTTTTTCACTCTAAACAGAACTTTATAGTTAAAATCATTTTTTTTAAATTTACAACTAGTTAGTAGTTGGGTTCGTCCCTAGTTACGTTTTGACGTTTAGTATAGATTTCTCGGAGACGAGATATTTTTCTGCAGTAAAAAATATCTTAAATGTTAAACTGGAATACCAGTTATCATCATAAAAAAATTCATCAAAATCTTTACAGTGGTTTCTCGTCATGCGGTCCCAGACAGACGGACAAAAATTCTAAAAACTAAATTCATCCTGTGAGTCGATAATAATGACTATTCCAATAAGATTTTCCAAAAAATATTTAATGTACAGATTCAGACTAATTTTGATATTATTTTTATATTTTATTCAGATTTTATTATATGTATAGACATAGATAATTATTATTTCTTATCACCTATCATTTGATTGAATAATCTTCTAATGCATTCATACGGTTGGCTGCACTGAAGGTAATGAGAATAATCAGATCGACGGTTGGTAACTCTGTCATTTCATTTTCCTTAGCTAAAAATAAACGTGGCAAAGGCAATAATTTATTCAGTCAATTTTTTTTATTTGTTAAGAAGTTATTTTTTCGGTTTTATTTTTGTATATAATGTACAGGCTCTGAAGAACCATTGTTTCGTAAACGTTGATTTAAAAAAAATGGCGAAAAGCAAGTCTTCTTAGATCACGCAAAGAATATTATACCCCGAATTGAAATAATTCCCCTTAAGGGATGATTTCCGGGATAAAAACTATTCTATGTCCTTCCCAGGGTCTCAAACTATCTTCTTACAAACTTATGTTCGGTACAAACAAACAAAAGTACAAATCTTTCCTCTTTATAATATTAGTATAGACAGATGCTAATAACCTCTTATCTTTCTGTCTCTATTATTTTTATTTACACTTGCGGTTCACCCCCGCTTCGCTCGGGTTCGTCCCTAGGTACGTTATAACGGTTAGTATGGAATAGATAGACTATATATTATTTTACTGCTCTGCTCCCTTGGGTAGTTGCATAGTTATATATAGATTTTATTATATTATAGTGACTACACGTTTGGCTCAGTGTGTAGTGATCCTACTTGCTGTGCCAGCGGTCGCGGGTTCGAGTCCCGCTGGGGGCATTCATTGTGTGATGAGCACGAATGTTTGTACTCCAGTCATGGGTCTTTATATTTATAATACGTATGTATTTAAAGTTATATATGTGTAGTGTATCAAATGTCCGGTATCCATAACACAGGCCTCGTAGCTTACCATGGAACTAGATGGTGCTGTGTGTTAATGTACCAACATATTTATAGCCTTTTTTAGCCTTACTCAATAAACCGGGTATCTAATGCAAAAATAATTTTTCAAAAGAAACTCTGACTCTTTATATTATTAAGTACCCATAGATGACTATTGACTGTCAATAATTGAAACTGCGATTTTTTTTCTTTTTCTTCAAACCCCATCTAATAAACTTATGTATAACGTTTCTGAACAGATATAGGATGAAGTCGAAAGAGAACTCTTAAAAAATATTTCTTATATGCATAACTTGTTTTAGACATTCTATATTCTTTTCTAGGTTTTTTTTAAATCTTAGTCTATGACCGACTATAACTTCGAAACTCGCCAAAATACAAAAGGCACCTAAAGCCTCAATCGAGCAAACGTAATAGAATATTAGCCTTAAGCGAGACTTGAACCTGTGACCTACGGAGTCACTCAAACCACTAAGCCAGGTGGTAAAAGGACCTACGTATGTGTTTATCTAAGGAGGTCATTGGTCTCGTCGAGACGTCTAGGTTTTCGACCCTACAATATCCCGATCGATAGTTTCGTCTAACAAGAACCAGTTAGTGGAGTAGATCGTTTGTCGTATACTTGCACTTTACTATATAAGAGGTCACAGGTTCATTCCGAACGTGATAAAATCAAAACTAAACTTATAATGTTTGACGACACGTTTGGTTCAGTTTGTAGTGTAGTATTTGCTGCGCCAACGGTCGCAGGTTGGAGTTCCGCTGGGAGCATTCATTCGTGTAATGAGCACGAATGTTTGTACTCCAGTCATGGGTGGGTATTTATAATATGTATGTATTTAAAGTTATATATGTGTAGTGTATCAACTATCGAGTATCCATAACACAAGCCTGTAGGCTTACCATGGAACTGGATGATGCTGTCCTGTGTGTGTGTGTATACATCCCAACATATTTATTTATTGTTTTTCTAAGCAAATATACCATTGATATACAAAAACTCAAGATACACAATTAGCGTTTTAAAAATGTCCTCAAAAAGAAGAACAAAATTCGAAATTGTGTGCTTTTTTTCAAATCTCTCTTGTTCATTGCTTTTCGCATGACAAAATTTAAACGCACGTTTCGTTTAAAAAAGTACTTTATGTGGTGTGCGTAAGTTCGAATTTGTGTTTAGATAATTAGAACTTTCGATGTTCGAATGTTATTGTTTGATTTGACTTAACGTCACATGTCGACGCCACTTTTTGAAGAGATATTTGTTAAGAAATTTATACTATAATAAAATTGTAACTAAGCCGAATCTGTACATAAAATATTTTTTGGAAAATCTTATTATAATAGACATTATTATCGATACAGAAGCCGAATCTATAGTTTTTAGAATTTTTGTTTATCTGTCTATATGTTTGTTACTGCATCGCAGAAAAACCGCTTGAGGGATTTTGATGAAATTTGGTATGGTCATAGCTGGGGTCAACATATAGGATACTTTTTATCGTGGGAAAATATCTAACTTCTGAGAAAAAATACAAAAACTGCAATGTGAGTATACTAATATGTAAAACCTAAGAATTTGGTTTTTGGTCATTTACACGCGGGCGGAGCCGCGGGCAATGCTAGTATGTATGTTTTTGTATATAAATGAGATTTACGTAAACTGGCTTTAAAGTTAGTCCAACGTATTTATTTCACCCTTGGTTCGTAACATCACTTTCGGAGATTACCCTCTACACACAAACTTACAAGTTTTAACTCTTTAGGTATTTTAATATTAATAGCTACCTACATATTATAAAGCAAATAAGCCTAATTTATTTTTAGACTAAACGGCTCATTAAGTATTTTATCAATAATAAAAACGTGTGGTAAAATATTTTTATTCTTCATACATTTAAATGTTAAACAAAATGAATAAATTTATCTACACATCATTTAAAGATACTTTCTTAGATTTACGCGAATATTTGAAATTTTAAATAAAACTATCTTTTCGGATGTTTTCGCAGATTTATTTTATTTTTGGTTCCGGACGTTTCGAATACTTTATAGCAATCATGGTCACCCGTCACAGGATAGTAGGAGATCCCGACCTATGTGATGGACCCCTCTCTTTTTCCAGTCAAAGTATATTTTTTTAAACAATAAATATAAATTACCAAACATGATTCCGGGAGTTTGTCACCAAAAATTTGCTCCAGGCTATTTTTAATAAAAAAAATATTTAATTCTTTTTTTTTTATAGTACAAAAACTCTTTACCTGTGACAATTTAGTATCAATCAAAACTAAAAGACTAGTACAAAATGCCATCGTACGTTTGGCGGCCTTTTTTGAATCCACTTTACCTGACATCCAGGTATAAACAGGTAAATTGAAGTAGTTAATTGCTCGTATCAGATCGTACTTTCCGGAACCTATCAAGTATCAAAATGTAGATAATGTTATTACTTTAATGATATAGGATTGTTATACCAAAAAAAAACACCAGACTAGAAGATTTTCTCCTGGGTCGTGTTTGTTTTATGGTTTACAAAACATATTTTGCCTGGATAAAGAGTGAGGGGTCCACCACATAGATCGGGATCTTAGACTAGGAGAGACAATCAGTATGTCAGACATGTCGATTCTGTAGGGTTAGCTTCATCACTGTCTCCAATATTGAATTTGACATAAATGTAACTATTTAACTTTACGTCTAGGCATATGGCGATATGGCGCAAGCTATTTTCATTGATCGGCCTGACTTTCTATCAGGCATGTTGTGGTAATGTATATAAATAATCAGCTAATTTACAAAATGCCTAATCGTGATTTGGTGAATTTAACGATCGGACATTGAAATAAATTAATGTATCCGACCTTTTGATGTAGAGGATTGTATGCAGGAAAACTCGGCACATCGACCTCTTGGGAGGAAATCAGAATAGAATAAATAGCGATAAGGAACTTCCTATCATTGTACTTCTGACATTGTGTCAAATTATTTTTGTATTTATTGTGCACCAGCGACTCACTCTCGCTTCGGGTTCGTCCCTAGATACGTTTTAAGAGTTAGTATGGAATAGATAGACTGTACAGTATATATACATGGATATAGAAAAGTAGGTTAGTAGGTACTTAAAAAAAAATAGGTATATCCTTTACTTGAGAAGTTATTGATTCCCCATACGATACCCCCAGAGTCTCAAATTAGTGATTGATCGTGAAAGGTAACAGACATACAGAGTAAGTTTCGCATTTGTAATATTAGTGTGGATATGAAATCTCGTTGGTCTAGCGGCATGTATATAAATTGGAAGATCCCGGGTTCGCGTCCTGAGTCCTGAGATGTAGCAATTAGATCTTTCTACTAAGAAATTCTCAGTGCCTCGGAGATTCTCAGTGCATTTAAAGCCGTCCGTCATGCGCTTGATCTCCAACCGGTCGCATCGGAAATATTGAGTGAAAGTTATAGAGTAATACTTGTGCTTATTCTGTATTTAATAATATTGTTATTATTCGTGAACCTGCTACTCAAATATATGAAAAAATAATTTATCTAAATGTTGATGCTGCCACGGAAAAGGGATGTAATTCTTGAAAAAAAGACGTGTAATTTTGTATCTAGTCAAAGTGGGACGTAAAGAGTCATTATAATAGTAATAATTTTTTTATTGTAATATTTATTACACTAGATGGCACCACTGATGCTGAATAAAATTCAAAATTCGAATCGCAAGCACAGTCAATGTACGTATTTATTGCTCATTCGTCATCTGACCTTGGCGGCGTGAAGACGCACGTGTTGTGATAAGATATGTAAATATTTATCTTTTATGCACGTGTAAAGAAAGTTTGTAGTCTCTATATATAGTTTGGACTTGTTAGGGCTTGTCCTTCGCCAATAGCAATAATATTACTTGTTATATTGTTACTTCTAGTTGATTTATGATGTGCAGTGTAGTGTGGTAGTGCAACATGTATATCGCTACATATTTTAAACAAGCGGCGCACTCTCGCTTCGCATTTCATGCCGTTTATTTTTTTTTGCGCAGAACACTAATTCTTTTTCTTAAAATAATAGTAGCTTAAGTTACTCCTTATAACATCAGCTATCTATCAGTGAAAGTCCCGTCAAAATAGGTCCAGCCGTTTTGGAGATTAGCCGAGTGATTAGATTATTTGCTTTTTTTATATATATAATTAATATCAAAACAAATTCCATCTATTAAATCAATTTAGTAAAAAATAATTATGGATTAATTGTTATTTTTTAAAAATAATTTGCTAAAAATTAACTAAGATTTAGTAGAGTCAGAAGTGGACTAAATATTTAGGCAGTTACGTAAAAGCTAGCATTTACATACGTATAGGCATTTTATAGAATTTTTACATTTTATAGAAGATTTACATTTTACACAATACTTTCTTAGATTTACGCGAATATTTGAAATTTTAAATAAAACTATCTTTTCGTATTGTTTCGCGGATTTATTTTGATTTTTGGTTTCCGACGTTTCGAAATTTGAATGTTTTACAGCGCACATCGTCACGGGAGAGACTGAGGTTTTAGACGTCTCAAAGGTTATTATACATATATGTATGTAGTTGTTACAGACAGTGCCTACCCACAAAATTATTAAAAAAAATACATTTTATGTGTTTAAAAAAAAATGAAAAGATAGTTTTATAATAAAACATCGAGTTAAACAGATTGCCGGTAACATATGCATGCAGATATCACGCCACCTCCGTCGATGCGAGTGACGCGACACTGTCGATTCAATCAATATTTACGCTATAGTAAACAATTAATGTAAATATTTAGTACTGTCCAGAGCCTTATATATGTAGATCATGTCAATTTAGTATACATATAAACAAACTAGCGGCTCATCCTCATTTGGTTCGGGTTCGTCCCTAGGTACGTTATAACGGTTAATATGGAATATATAGACTGATGATGATGATGTTCTCCTAGCCGATTCCGGCCACGGCGGCCAATCTCAATGAGACAAGCCAACTGCGCAGGAGATATTATAGTGCACTAGTGTACGCGCAGACACAGGTGCACTCTCTATTCCTGTCACTCTCATACTCCGGTGGGACGACTGCTCGACACGACCAGTGAGATTTAAAGCGCAGGACCGACAGCTTTACGTGCTCTCCGAGGCACAGGGGTGAAACACCGCCAACTTCCCAACTCCGGGATGTTACTGTGACTTGCTATACAGAAAGACTCAATAACTAAACTTGGCCCGACCCGGGACTCGAACCCAGGACCTCCGAGTGTGCAGCCGTACATGCTAGCCACTACACCACCGAGACTATATATTATATGAATATATATAGCTTATAGCCTTCCTCAATAAACGGGCTATCTAATGCAAAAAAAAAATCAAATCGGATCAGTAGTTCTTTAGATTAGCACGTTCAAACAAACAAACTCTGCCTCTTTATAATATAGAGAATAATCTATACTTATATTATGAAGAGGTAAGTTTGTGAGTTTGTGACGTTGTAGGGGGTAATGTCTGGATCTACTGAACCGATTTAGATGAAATTTGGCAAGAAGATAGTTTGAGACCCTGGGAAGGACATAGGATACTTTTTATTCCGGAAGTCATCCTTTAAGAGGGTATAAATAGGGATGAAAGTTTGTATGGGGTATCCACCTAGGGACGAACCCGAGGGAAGCGAGGGTGAGTCCCTAGTAGATAATAATATACAAACAAATAATAAGTACTAAATGATAAATAGGCCTTGTTAGTATAACAATCTAATGTTAAATAATAAGTATTAGCTCTTCAAATTACAAAAAAAAAAACCCCGACTGCGTAAAAAGTGAACTAAAAAGAAGAGAACAAGTTGTCGAAGGAACATAGTATTATGCAGTCGGAGACATACATATATGTACATGTTCTAAAATAATTGCGTGTGCGTGTGTCTCCTTGAAAATAACTAAACAGGGGTTTTCATTTAGAATAGATACCAGTAAGTCGGTGCCAGCCGATCAAATTACAGCCGACTTCGAAGATATCTGATTAGGTATGTATTCTTAATGAAAAACCCCCATTTAGTTATTTTTTAATTTTTAGTACCTGGAAGTCGGCTTTTATTTATTTTTTGAAGTTTTTATTAGTTCACTTTTTACGCGGTCGGGTTTTTTATTTTTGTAAATATTTTTTTATTTGCAGCTTTTTATTTTTGGTCAGTTAGACATTTTTAGTTTTATTTAACAATTTTTTATCTTAAATTACTTCAAACATATAACTTCTATATATTTTTGTAATTGCCTCTTAAAATCTGTATTTTGATAACCCACTCGATTTATTCGGATGAAAAATTATTTTTCAAAACACTAATTGGCGCCTAGAACACACACAACAACACTAAAACTCGCGTTATCAAGACGAATCGAATCACGTATAAATCATCGAAATCGGTTAAGCCGTTTAGTAATTACGAGGGAACAGAATCGGACATACATACATACAGGTCAAACACATAGTCTGCTAAAATAGGAGGAGGTTCTCAATTCGACTATATATATTTTGCATTTCCAAGCTATTTCTTGGTAGAAAAACCCAGTAGCTACACTTGGCACGACTCGGGACTCGAATCGAGGACAACAGGATCTGCAGCCCTACATGCTAACCGATAGACTAACGAGGCAGATTAAGACATAGACTTTTTTGATTAAAACATATCTACCACGCGAGCGTAGACGCGGCCTAAAGTTAGTTGTTTTTTGTTTATAGATAATGACATGTTCACTTAGAGGAAACAATGTATCATATTCATTATAATATATTTAGCTCTGTTCTAAGTAGTTTGAAAATAAAGTCACCCATTCATTGACCGAAATAATAACGAGTGGAAAATCACTCTATTATAATTTATAATTATTATCTGTATATATTAGTGTATATATATATATATATATATATATATATATATATATAATATACTAGCAGAACCCGCAGCTTCGTTCGCGCTAAAACTACATAAAAACCTCTAAAGGTAGGTATCATACAAACTTTCATGCCCTATTTTACACCCTTATTGGACGAATTTTAAAAAGCTTCCTTGGGTAGTGGCATGATGATATATGTATGTATGTATGTATAGCCTATAGCCTTCCTCAATAAACGGGCTATCTATAATGCGAAGAGAAGTTTTCAAATCTGATTAGTAGTTCCTGAAATTAGCGAATTAGAATTTTTATTATTAATTAATTATTAAACAAACCAACAAACAAACAAACTGCTTCTTTATATTATTTATATACATATTTATATTATAGACTAGACTCTAGTACTTTCCTAGGTGCCTTAGAGTAACTTATGTTCTGCTTATAGACTATCTACGTACCTTCTGAATTTCATCTAAACCTGTTCAGCCGTTTCAGAGTGAAGGAGTAACAAACATAAACACATACAAACAAACTTCCGCGTTTATAATAGTGGTGTAATAAAGTTCGATTCTTCGCGAAATTCTAGTGGGAACTCTGCCAATACACGTGCTAATAGTACACGTTTGTTGAACTGAGTGTACGTCAGAAGTAGATAGATATAAATAAACAGATACATAGTGTATACTCTGTTGGTAATACTCGTGCACTGGGAATATTATTAGATACTACATTTTCTAGCCTGTTTGTATGTTCTATAACCACTAAACTTTAAATGCCTCGGTGGTGTAGTGGCTAGCATGTACGGCTGCACATCCGGAGGTCCTGGGTTCGAGCCCCAGGTCGGGCCAAGTTTAGTTATTGAGTCTTTCTGTATAATAAGCCTCAGTAATAGCCCGGAGTTGGGAAGTTGGCGGTGTTACACCCCCGTACTTCGGAGAGCACGTAAAGCCGTCGGTCCTGCGCCTTAACTCTCACCAGTCGTGTCGAGTAGTCGTCCCACCGGAGTATGAGAGTAACAGAAATAGAGAATGCACGTTGTGTCTGCGCGTACACTTGTGCACTATAATATCTCCTGCGCAGTTGGCTAGTCTCAAAGAGATTGGCCGCCGTGGCCGGAATCGGTCAGGAGAACATCAACCACTAAACTTGAACTGTATTACATTCACTGTACATAGTCTTGTTGAGCCTCCTTACTGAAATGAAACAGAAGTGCTAATTCTAAGCTAAAATATAAACTATGTAATAGAAGAAATTTCATCCAAATCTGTTCAGTCATTGTTTGCAGGTGTGGATTTGATCCTGTGAAATACTTAAATATGTAGTGGAATACTGACTCGGTCTAGTTGCTAGCAAAACCATTGCTGATCGGGAAATCCTGGGTTCGAGTTCGAAGTCGGTCCGAGTTTATCAATTGTGATTTTCTGAGGAGAATTACTAAGTAACAACTTGAAGTTGTTGGCGGAACTACCTCCGTGCCTCAAAGATCATTATGGCGTTTTTTGGTTGGAAAGACGTTGGTCTTTCGTCTGATCTGCTTTCACTGATCGCGTCGAGTGTCCTCCTCGTCCCACCGGAGTATGGAAGTGACAGGAATAGAGAGTGCACTTGTGTTTGCGCGTGCATTTGTGCACTATAATATTTCCTGTATTAAAAAAAAAAGATTGACCGCCGCGGAAAATCTATACATATAATAAAATTGTAACTGAGCCGAATCTGTACATTAAATATTTTTTAGAAAATCTTATTGAAATAAACATTATTGTCGATACAGAGGCCGAATCTATAGTTTTTAGGATTTTTGTCTGTCTGTCTGTCTGTCTGTCTGTCTGTTACCGCATCACAGAAAAACCACTGAAGGGATTTTGATGAAATTTGGTACGTTGACCCGGATAGCTGGCTCAACTCTCATCCGGGTCAACATATAGGATAATTTTTACCGCGGGAAAATGTTTCATTTCTGAGAAAAAATACAAAAACTGCATTGTAAGAGTATACCAATATGTAAAATCTAAGAATTTGGTTTTTGGTCATCTGAACGCGGGCGGAGCCGCGGGCAATGCTAGTCATTTATAAGGACATTATTAATACGTAGTATTTACCTCAAAACTCAAAACCCTCAACAGAACCTACTGACCTTGCCCTATAAAAGAAAACATTAGTCTAGTATTCAATGAATTTAGGGTAAGTTGTTTATTAGTTACGATTGTCGTGCACATGCAGATGATAAACATACATATATGTATGTATGTATGTTCTTACATTTAGACGGATTTTGTTTATTAACTAACGACTCACCCTCGCTTCGCTCGGGTCCGATCGTAGGAGGGTATTTTTCACAAATCTATGGGTTTTAATTTTTGGTGCGTGAAAATCTAATTCTTTTTCCATAATAAAACCTAAGCCTAAGTTACTTTCTATAACATCAGCTATCTGCCATTGAAATTTCCATTAAAGTCAGTCTAGGCGTTTCGGAGATTAGCCTGTTCAAACAGACAGAAGATTTTATTTTAAATTGTTGTTTTCTTATAAGTACCGTATATAAATTATTTCATATGCATTTAGTAAAAAGCTGTTATTTTGACATTACACACAGATACGCCAATTTTATTTTTCTGTATAGATTAGTAAACTAGTGTTTGTCCGCAGCTTAGCTTGCGTAGTTTTTTTTAATACTGAAGACAATAATATATACATCATAGATATATTGTGCGTGGCCATTTTTGTTTCGTTTTTTTTTAAATTATTTTTTTTTTAAACATAATATTGCGTAAAAGGAATAGCTGTACAGTAATCATTTTATGGACATCAAATATCTACTTCAAATATTTAGAGATTACGTTATTTTAAAAGAGAACTAGTGAGAATAAAATAAAGAGGTGCGGTGCGATATGTATGTACCTAATGTGAAATTTTTGACAATTTATTAGATTTTGGCGAATATTTGACATTTTAAATAAAACTATCTTTTGAAGAGTTTTTCGTGGTATTTTTTTTTTATTTTTGGTTCCTGAGGTTTCTCGAAAGTTTTCCACTTTACAGCAATCATGGTCACGGAGGACTGGGAGACTAAGGTTTTAGACGTATCAAAAGTTATTATAGTCTCTCTCCCTATATATAACTATTACAGATATTTTTGGAGTCGATGCCATTCGACATCTTCCCCTTTATTCCGAATTCCAAAAGGAGCCATCTCAAGCGTAACAAAGATGCGCATACGCACTGAATCACGTACGCCCGTCACCTCACTTATTGAGGTTACAAGTAAATGGACCGATTTATGATTATTTGTTTAATATTAGAACGAGACTCGCTTCGCTAAAACTTAAAAACTCTGTTAAAAAACATTGTTCACAATTTTACTTCCCTACTTATAAATAAATATGTTGGTACATTAACGCACAGCACCATCTGGTTACATGGTTAGCTACGAGGTCTGTGTTATGGATACCAGATAGTTGATACACTACGTATATGTATACAACTTTAAATACATACTAAAACACCCATGACTGGAATACAAACATTCGTGCTCATCACACAAATGAATGCCTTCAACGGGATTCGAACCTGTTGATTCGAATGTGTTGTTTGTTTGTTTGTTTGTTTGTTTGTTTGTTTGTTTGTAATTAATAAACTCTGGATATACTTTTTTTCCTTTGAATTTAAATGCGGCGCACGCCAATAAAGCTCTTCTTAGTCGGCATGATTTTTTCCGACATCTTCAACAATCATCGTCATATTTTAGCCAATATACACAAAACCTTAATGAATTATACTCCTAAACCTTCCTCATGAATCACTCCGTCCATTGGTGAAAACCATATAAAACCCGTTCGGTAGTTTTTGAGTTTATAGCGTTCAGACAGACAGACAGACGCGTCGGGGGATTTTATTTTATAATACGTATAAATAGCTCAGATCAAGTAACATGATCTGAGCTATTTATACGTATCTCAATTCACGATCTCAATAAATAGACAGATAATAAAATTTCACCTAGAACGCTAGTGAATAAAATTGAAGTGTCTGTGTGTAATATCAAAATAACAGTTTTTTACTAAATGCATAATATGAAATTATATATATAATATTATACGGTACTTATAAGAAAAACACAATTTAAAAAAAATATCTGTCTGTTTCTCTGTTTTTCCGACTTATCTCCGAAACGGCTGGATTGATTTTGATGGGACTTTCATTAGCAAATAGTTGATGTTATAATGAATAACGTAGGCTATTTTTATTTTGGAAAAAGTATTAGGATCCCGCTCAAAAAGAAAACGTTCCTAGGGACGCTAGTTTTATAGTAACAGTAACAAAAATATCACCGAGAAACGAAACTATAGGTATATGTAAAGAGATCTTACCTTGGCGACCCAGCTTTGATCGGCGTAGGCGCTCGTCCAGTAGGCTAAACATCCATTGTCAACAATGCAAGCACCGCTAACACTTACTAGATGATTCTTTGTTATCAGCATGGGAGCAGATAGAGAAGGGCTCTAATAATTATTAGTTATAAAGAAATTAACTTAAAAAGCAAAACTTTAAATACAAAATTTGATCCAAACCGTTAGAGCCGTTTTCGATGTACACGAAGTTTTATATAACATATACCTATACCAGAATTGCTCATTTAATATTATAATACATAATATTATATACATGCATAATAATGGCTTATTATATACTATTTAAATAAAAATGTTTCCTTATATATTAAATTATCCATATGTTATCGATTTTAAGGTCATTATATGCATATTTACATGATACCTAGGTATATAAAAGCTATAATTTTCTGTACGTCTGTATATCCAGTAAAAGAATGGTAACGGCTGTATCGATTAGGATAGTTTTTTTTTTAGAAAAGTACCTGAGAATATCGTGATAGAAAATCTCAATAACTAAACTTGACCTGACCCGAGACCTGAACCCAGGACCTCCAGATATGCAGCCGTAAATGCAAGCCACTAGACCACAGAATTTATAATAGTGTGTGAACAACACGGTAACTTTATTGTTTTTGCTCAATCGACGGGTTAGGTTTAGAATTTTCGCCATTCTACATTTTTTATACGAGTATTACCCACGGTCTGCTTATTTCGGCTTTTGTTACGGATATTTGAAACTTCAATGTCGTTTAATGTTGCTTTTTATTGTGTGACTGTCATTTCATTAGGTCCAGTATATTCAAAGTTAGACCTAGATTTTTACGGCTCGTAGGATCCGATCTCCGCAGAAAGCGGCTTATCCTCGCTTAAAAACTAATCTATCCCACGGGAACTGTACATTTTTCCGGGATAAAAATTAGCCTGTGTGTTATTCTGATGTATGTGCTATATTATTTTAAAGTTTCATTAAAATTCATTCATTAGTTTCTGCGTGAAAGAGTCACAAACATCCATACATCTCTACATCCTCAGAAACTTTTGCATTTATATTATTAGTAGGATTGTGAAAATAACATTGGGTTTGAATTATTCTAATATGTCGACTGTAAATCTTAATTCTGTGGTCAGTCCAACTAGATCTAATTCAGACTAAATAGATAAATATTGTGTAGGCGCCAAATATATCTGTATTTAAAACTACGTACGTACGGATACGGTACGTTTTAAATAGATATAAATAGTTATTAGCCATATAAATTTAATTTCTTTTTTCGTTAATTTTTCATTTTTTCTCTTGATTAAAACCTTCCGTGGACCTTAAGGAACCTACGAAAACACAATTTAGCCGAATTGGTCCAGCCATTCTTGAGGTGTGCGCTTACCAACATTCATTTTTATTTATATAGACTAGCGACTCGCCCTCTCATCGCTCAGCAAGACATCATATCTTTGTGCTGAAGGTTATTTTTTTAATTTTTCATTATATCCTTAACTATATAATAAAATTGATGTGAAAGCCAAATTTTATTTCTATTAAGTACTTATGATGGTGAAATGATTTATTTTTATACTAGCGACTTAAACTCGCTTCGCTCGGATGCGTCCCTAGGTACATTTTATTTTTTTAAGCGGGACTCTTAATTCTTTTTCTAAAATAAAAGTAGCCTAAGTTTCTCCCTATAACATCAGCTATCTGCCAGTGAAAGTTTCTTCAAAATCTGTCCAGCCGTTTCGGAGATAAGCCAAAACAAACAGACAGATGACAAAAATTTTAAAAGATGTTTTTTTTTATAAGTACCATATATAATTTCATATGCATTTAGTAAAAAATCTGTTATTTTGACGTTACACACAGACACATCAATTTTATTTATCTGTATATATGTACAGAAACAAATCGTTCCTCTTTATAATTTAAGTAAGTATAGACTAGGAAAATTCTTGAAAGACAGTTTATATAATTGATGTAGTTTAAAATGCCTTACGTATTAAAAACAGATTTGCTTGACGCAACAATCACTTTATTTGTATCAAGACTCCTGACTCAGGTCACGTTAGCACGGTAGGTTATTCAGACAGAAACAACCGTAGTGGTGTAGTGCCTAGCATGTACGCCTACAGATCGAGAGGTCCTGGGTTCGAGTCCCGAGTCGGGAATAAATAATACATGTCACAAAATAGCTCAGCATCAGGAGTTGGGACGTTTGCCGTTTGTATACTGTATCGTGTACAGTACACCTACACCCCAGCCAACCACTCATAGCAAAATATACTTTATTCAAATAGACCTATGCTCCTGGCAATTGAATGGTCACGTATTACATTTTCAAAATTTATATGTAAACTAGCGACTCACCCTCGCTCCGCTCGGGTTCGTCCCTAATGTGGGCCACCCTTATCACTTAGGGGTATGGAAAATAGATAGTAACCGATTCTCAGACCTACTGAATACGCATATAAAATTTGGTAAAAATCGGTAAAGCCGTTTCGGAGGAGTACGGTAACTAACATTGTGACATGGAAATTTTATATATTAGATGTCAGTACCTATGTATATCCGTGAGGAAAGCTCGGAAGCAAGTTCTACTGAGAAGAGCCCAAAAGAAGCTTGATTTGCTCTTTTAAGCGAGGAGAGCTAAAGCTCTTCCTACGGAATGTTAGAGTTCCAGGAATAAAGAATTTGCCTATCTGAGCTATTGACTTATAAAAACTCAAGATACACAATTAGCGTCTCAAAAGTGTCCTCAAAAAGAAGTGCCAAATTCGAAATTATGCGATGTTTCAAATCTCATTGCTTTCCGGAAACACAACAACAAAATTAAAACGCACGTTGTTTCGTTTAAAAAAGTACTTTATGCGGTGTGCATAAGTTCGAATCTGTGTTTAGATAATTAGAGTTTTCGATTTTCGAATGTTATTCTTTGGTTTGACTTAACATCGTATGTCGACGCCACTTTTTGAGGAGATATTTGGTAGGAAATGTGTATGTATGTATACGAGATATTTTCCCGCAGTAAAAAGTGTCCTATATGTTGACCCGGATAACCAGCTATCATCATACCAAATTTCTTCAAAATCTGTCTAGTGGTTTTTTCGTGATGCGGTCATAGACATGCAGACACACAAAAATTCTAAAAACTATAGATTTGGCTTCTATATCGATAATAATATCTATTTCAATAATGTTTTCCAAAAAATATAATAATAGTGTCACTGAGATTGGTCGTAAAATTCTATGGTGTAACTAATAGCCATTGAAGAGTTCCACTATCCACCTTCTGGCTCCATCATCAGAACAGCTCGATGGTATCAAATTATCCACAACATCGAAAAGCGTTCAGTCGGTTTCATACAAACACACAGACAAACAGACTTAAGATTATTTGTAAAGTATTCGTAATAACGACCTATTTGACTTCAGTCACGTCTCGATAATGACTAACCGATTGCGTATTATCTATTAATATACATAGATTATGTTTACGATTCAATTACAGGCGGATTTTTTAATTAATTAAACAAGCGATCAACAACTGACCATTTTAAACAATAATATAGTTATTAGCAAGTGTTTGCCAAGTAATTATTTTTTCGTGAGTTTTTCCGATGTTTTAATAGTTTTTCCGCTATTCGGAACGGATAGATCCAACAAATCTAATATCATAGAAATCGGTCCAGCCGTTCTTGAGTTATAAATGGTGTGACTTACCCGACTTTTTTTCGGGTTTGCTTGTATCGAATAGGCTCCGGAACTACTGAACTGATTCAGATGAAATTTGGTAAGAAGATAGTTTGAGACCCTGGGAAGGACATAAGATAGTTTTTATCCCGGAAATCATCATTTAAGGGGGTGAAAGCTTATATGGTGAAGTATATATATATACTAGCGGACCCGACAGACGTTGTCCTGTCTACACGTCTTTAATTTGAAAATTTCAAACTTTTTTTAATATATTATTTTCTATTAAAAAAATTGTGAATCTAAACCATTCCCAGATCCCCTTGAACACACACAAAAAATTTCATCAAAATCGGTCCAGTCGTTTGAGAGAAGTTCAGTGACATACACACTCACAGAAGAATTATATATATATATATATATATATATATATATATATATATATATATATATATATATATATGTAAGTATAGATAACTAGTATAGCTGTCGAAATGCGATAATAATTTGTAATATTTTCTAGAAAATTTGAGGTAAACATAATAGTTAAATAGAATTTACTTATCTATACATATAATAAAACAGTAACTTAACAAAATATGTACATGAAATATCTTTAAAAAACAAT
This sequence comes from Brenthis daphne, assembly GCA_947093115.1. Classification (NCBI taxonomy): domain Eukaryota; kingdom Metazoa; phylum Arthropoda; class Insecta; order Lepidoptera; family Nymphalidae; genus Brenthis; species Brenthis daphne. Next base: position 2,729,622 of record OX352473.1, read on the forward strand.
GATTGTAACATATTATGTACAGAATATAGAGCTTAAATCAATAGCCATTAAAATTTTTGTATGTTTATGTGCTCGAGTTTCACGCAAAAAGCACAGGATCGATTTCAGCAAAATTTTGTGTAGTGATAAATTATTACTCGGGTTAACATTTAGGATACCTTTTCCAGCAGGAAAATCTTTCATTCCCACGGAAAAACACAATAATTGATTCTATCGACTTTCTTAGAAATTTTCATATCTAACGCTGGCTAAACCTCAAGATACCTAGATCAAAACAATAAGAATAATCTGCAATAACATAAGTCTTTCAGTCCTAAGGTACACTCGCAATAAATAAATAAATATGTTGGGACATTAACACACAACACCATCTAGTTCCATGGTAAGCTACGAGGCTCGTGTTATGGATACCAGAGAGTTGATACACCACACATATATAACTTCAAATACATACATATTATAAATATGAACACCTATGTCTGGAGTACAAGCATTCATGCTCATAACACAAAGGAATGCCCCCAGCGGGACTCGAAGCCGCGACCGCTGGCACAGTAAATATGTAGTGTATTCATAGGTGTAAAAATATATAAATGTTTTTTTTTTTATATAAAAGAAACGTTGACCCCGAATTGAGACAATAAACTTGGTGACTTTGAAACAGTCTTTTGTGTTCATGACTACCCAATGACCTCTCATATCGTTGTTTATGAACAACCTGACAAACTTATCAGTGCAGATTGTTCTATTGTGACATATTAGTATCTATCATCAGTTTCTGTTCATTGATTTTTATTATAATAGTAGCGACTCACCCTCGCTCCGCTCGGGTTCGTCCTTAGTTACGTTTTAACGTTTAGTAAGGATTTCTCAGGAATGAGATTTTTTCCCGCTGTGTAAAATATCCTATATGTTAACCCAGATAAACAGCTATCATCATATCAAATTTCATCAAAATCTGCCCAGAAGTTTTTTTGTGATACGGTCAGACAGACAGGCGGACGTCTAAAAAACTGCATTCGGCCTCTGTATCGATAATAATAACTATTTTAATAAGATTTTCCAAAAAATATTTCATGTACAGATTCGAGTCAGTTAGAATTTTATTATATTAGTATAGATAGATAGCATGAACGTCAATCTTCCATTAAGTGGAAAACCTAATATGAAAGGCCTTGAATAAACTTTCAAGACCAACTAGATATGGGTAGTTGCCTATAGGTACCATTTCTCGATTAAAACTAAATCTAGTATTTTCAAAGACAAAACATAAAAAAAAACTACATATTTAATTTTATGATATTATCATATATTTTAGTAATTAGACTACTTGATACGTCCAGTTTTCGAAAGACATGCTCATTCCGCCAACCCGCATTTGGCCAGCGTGGTGGACTACAGCCTGATCCCCGTCGTATTGAAGGGAGACCTATGCTCAGCTGTGGGACGTTAAAAAGGGCTGAATACATACGACCAGTGAGAGTTAAGGCGCAGGACCTGATTAGTACACAGATAGATTAAAAATGAGCTGTTATATTGTAACCTAGAGACGCACCCAAGCGAAGTAAGGTAAATTCACTCGTATATTTATATTTTGCGGATCGATGGAATGATATTTATTACCTTTTAGTATTTCTAATTTAAATACTAATTCAAATAGCCAAGTTTGCTGTCTGAAATTCATTGTTATTGTTCCGTACCCGTAGGGTGCTAACGGAACCCTATTAATATGCCTCCGCTGTCCGTCTGTCTGTCTGTAGACTGTATCTCATGAACCGTAATAGGTAGATAATTGAAAGAGGCTTTTACGCGTTCTAACTCGGCATGGGGGTGACACAGCGCCAACTTTCCAACTTCGGGCTGTTACTGAGGATTTCTTGACAGAAATACTTAATAACTGAACTTGACTTGACCCGGGACTCGAACGCAAGACCTCCGGATGGACAGCCGTACATGCAAGCCACTAGATCTCTGAGGCAGTTAAAATCGGCACCATAGTGTGGATCGGGCTTTATTATGCACGTAATACCTATTTTAATAAATGTATGTGCAAGAATCAATGACTCTTACAGTTCATGCGCTTATTGGCATTGTACCAAACATGCACTTGTATGTTAATTTTTTAAATATTTGTCTGTCTGTTTGTAACGTATACAATATACATTTATTGGAAATGTGTGAGTATTACCTATACATATAATAAAATTCTAACTGAGTCGAATCTGTACATTAAATATTTTTTCTAAAATCTTATTGAAAAAGTCATTATTATCGATACTGAGGCCGAATCTACAGTTTTTAAGTATGATGATAGTTGGTTATCCGGGTCACCATAAGAAATGAAATGAAATAAACTTTATTCAATTAGACTTATTACGAGTGCTTTTGAAGATATTTTGAATATATGTATAGGAAACTTTTTATTGCGGGAAAATATCTCATCTCTGAGAAGTCTATACTAATTGTTAAAACGTATCTAGGGACGAAGCCGAGCGGAGCGACGGTGAGTCGCTAGTAAATATTATAAATGCGAAAGTTTGGATGGATGGATGTTTGTTACTCAATCACGCCAGAATGGCTGAACGGATCTGGATGAAATTTGGCGTAGAGATAGATTATAGTCTGGAATAGCACATAGGTTACTTTTTATCGCGGAAAAATGTACGATTCCCCAGGGATATCATAAAAAATCGTAGCCAATATATGTTTAAAAGTCATCATAAGTTTGAGGAGAAAAATCATTTCTAAAAGAAGTAAAAGTAATTATCTATATATAAATATGCAAAGACAAACCAGTTCAGTAGCTTTTTCTTGTTTGTTTGTGAACCGATTTTCTTTTCTTTATGTATATTATGCTACTAAGCAGCTATTGATGAGCTTTAGTGTATCAATAAACAAATTTTCGAAACAGTTTTTTTATATAGATGGTTAAGTCTAAATTCTATTCATATATATTTTCATTAAATCAATATAATTAATGATTATATTAACGAGAAATATTTTTCAATTTAAACTTCCTATTCCAGTATTAGTAAAGATGAAACGCAATATTTGTATTATATCAATAAATAATATGTTGCCTGTTCGTGTGCCTTCGAAGTTCGAGATCGTAAACAAAAACAAGACCCACAACCAATGTTTATGTCATAGAATTTAGATGATTAAAACGTATATTATGTATTGTATATTTCTGGTCTGAAAGTGAAAGTACTTGAGACTCGCGGAAGTAATAATTTAAGTAAAAAACGTCAGTCCAAAAACGACGTTTCCCAAAAGTAATAAATTAGCGTTAATTAACTGATTTTTGTTTTAAATTGCGAGATCTCAACGTCACGAGTAATCTTGCCAACTAACATGATAATATATTTTGGAAAATCCAATACGTTTTCCATAAAAACATATAAGTAATTTAACGTTGCAAATACAAAACAAAGTAAGTATCTACGCGTTAATATCAAGATTCTGCGCCTACGCAATCGCATTGTTTACGTTCGAATTTCAAAAATAGTTCAGTCTCGTCCGAGCGCTCGACGCGTGCAGACGCGTGTGACGCTCTGTGAATTTTAATCATTGAAAAAAATACATATACCGAGTCGAAATCGATTTTTACGCAGTACAGTGAAGTGTTTATGTGCCAAAAATGATTGAGCCGTTGAACGCTGCAGCGGTAGATGAACTGGGTGAGTGTTGTGATCTGTAAAATGTGCTCTTAAATTCTTTATATTAGAGAGAAGTTGGATCATTTATCTTAATTGACTATAGTTATGCTATAGTGATAACTACTTGACTCTGCCTGAACATTATTTATCGGTGTTGGGCATTAAGTAATATGTAATTACTTTGCTATCATAAGAGTGTCGTGTGGTTTATTTCTTAATAAATTCTGGAAGTGAAATAATTTACTTTTAATTTAATTTGGTTTGAGTCCTGCTGGGGGATTCATTTGTGTGATAAGCACGAATGTTTGTACTCCAATCATGGGTGTTTATATTTATAGCATGCATGTATTTAAAGTTAATGTCCTAACATATTTATTTATTTCTATAATAACAATTAATCAAAAAAGTACATCGTCTTCAAAGTCACTTTAAAACTAGTCATTAAAAAACATCTGGATCAAGTACTTTCTCTTTATAGAAGTCGGTTAAGAACACGCACCTCAGTCACTCACGCCTTGAAGCAAATGTCCATTACAATTTTCTTGAAACTATAAAACTAATCTCGGTTTCCCAAGCGAGCGCGTTACCACTGGGCTACCACTGCCTATTTATTCCATACTAAGTGTCAAAGCGTGCCTTGGGACGAACCCGAGAGAAGCAAGGGTGAGTCGCTAGTAACAATTAACAAATATATAGTGGTCCTAATGTATGACAACCTTTCTACCTACGAGATTACGAAAATAAATCTGTATGTTTAAATTATGACGTCTGAACCTCTCCCACGAAATCATGATCAAACGCACGTAGCCTCTAGCGTGGCATAAACACACACCGTCTTTGATAGATCGATTTGGCAATTTTTCTTTTAATATTTTTGTAATTTCGAAAGGTTTTTACCGGCAAAAATTTGCCCGTAATTGTGAGAAATTCGGGAATGTAAGTATTTTCTTAGATTTACGCGAATATTAGATATCCTACTTCCTACTATTATACTACAATAAAAATAGTCGTTCTTTTGGTCAACTTTGCATTTAAGTTCTGATCCAATTTTTTTATTTTATTATAAGGTTTAGGATCACTGACTGAGTATAAAATCACAAAACGCTGACAGATTCCGGTGGAGATTCAGGCGCCATCTTGAAAAAAAAAAACGTTTTTTGACTGATATCTTGGAAAACTATGCACTTTAGGGCAAAAGTTATTGAAACTATTTTTGTAAAGAATAAAATTTCGCATCTTTTGTTTCCTGATTTTTTTTGTAAAACTTACCGTTTACGATATATAGTCCATTTGATGAACCGTTCTTCTATCTCGGCCGATAACTCTTAAAGTATTCCTTTAATCAATAAAATGCATCGATCCATTTTTAAAGATCCATTTATTCTGTACAACTTTTATTTAAAAAATTTGTTTCTAATGTCCATACTTTTTGAGCTATAGGACGTTCAATATAGAAATAACAACGCTCGGCGGATGACGCAGCAGCCCACTGCCCAACGCTCTTTTCCATGCCGAACTGGCCGTGGGAGAGCATGTGGGTGCCGAAAAGTGGGCTTGGACTGCACTGTAATTTGTGAGAATTGAACAAAATGTACTATTGACTAGTATTTTATATATTTAAAAGGTGATTTTAACCTTGTTTTTTGTAATTTTTAAACATTTTGATAATGAATAAAGTATAACTTGTATAGAAGGTCAAGATCAACTCTATTTATATAAGAACTAGTTTACTCGTTGCTCGCATTCGTTAGGATGTTGTCTTCAAACATTATTATTATTTAAATGTACTTGTTATCGTTCACTGTTTATGATGTTGTTGATATGTTTTGCAAACAGGTTATTTTATCTTACTTAATATTGTCTCCTGGATATATGCCCGTATATATGTATATATATTTTTAAATGTGTTACCACTTTGAAAGTATTAGATATTAGCTGCTAGAAAAACAAAATCAAAACCTTTCCCACGGGAACCGTACATTTTTCCGGGATAAAAAGTGCTCTATGTCCAATTCCAGATTATAATCTGTCTCTGTGTCAAATTTCACCCAGATCCATTCAGCTGTTCTGGCGTGATTGTGGAACAAACACCTATCCAAATATTAAATCTTTCAAATTTATAATATTAGAAAGATTCAATTCGGATTAAACTTTTTTTCTAGTTATTTCTGCCAATTAAGAAAAAAAATGAACGGTTTTCATTCAATTCTATTGTTAGTGACTTCAAAGCATGTCAGTTGAGCACAGATTACTTCGCCAATGTCATGTGGAATGGAGAAGACAACTTCAATAGTTTCATATGTATACTAGCGACTTACCCTCGCTTCGCTCAGGTTCGTCCCTAGCTTGCTTTCCCATACAAGCTTTCATCCTCATTTTCACCTTTTAAGGGATAACTTCCGGGAGAAAAAGTAGCCTATGTCCTTCCCAGGGTATCAAACTATCTTTTTACCAAATTTCATCTAAATCGGTTTAGTAGATCTAGAGATTACCCCCTACAACGGCACAAACTCACAAACTCATCAACTTTACCTCTTTACAATATTAGTATAGATATATTTAAAAAAAATATGTTGATAATTTTGAAGTCGGTGCACCGTTTTAGTTCTTTTTCATCACGGACCTCTAAAAATAAATTATCTAAAACAGTAAGCTTGCCTATTTGAGTTAGTTAGTATTTAAATTAGAAATACTAAAACAAATCAAACGATCTGCAAAATATTTAACACATACTAGTATATTAACCTTACTTCGCTCGTGTACGTTTATTCTAAGTGACAAATAATAGCTTATGCCTAAACTATCTGTATATTAAATTTCATTCAAATCGGTCCAGCCATTTTAGCGCGAATGAGTGACAAATATACACAAATACAGACTTTCTCATTCATAATAGTAGTAACAGCCGCTGCAGACAGCTTTCTATCGGACGATATTTAATCGGAATTCGTAAATATATTGCATAAATATGTATGCACGTCCGCATATTATAACCGCTCGCTTACTCGCATATAAATTGACGGTAATGCGAATATATACGCAAATCATACGTATGTTTAGGCTTTAATAGTTTATGGTCTTTTTTAGGGTTCCGTAGGTACCTACTTCGAAATCTTTATAGGATTGTAGGAATCTTTATAGGATTACTTCGTTGTCCGTACGTCTGCCTGTCTGTCTGTCTGTGTCTGTCTGTCTGTAAAAACTGATTGTCCTTGTCTGTCCTGTCTCAGGAACCTGTGGAGATATCAAGTTGAAAGTAATATCATGTCTTATAGCACAAGTATATGGGAAAATACAAAAAAAAAACTGTAAATTTGTAGTGACATCACAAAAAAATGTGTTTTTTTTTGTGATTATAAACTGAAGGATAGCGGAGGCTTAGTCATAGGGTCCCTTCAGGTACGGAACACTAAAAAAAGCATGTAGTAGTTATTAAAAAAGTTATAATTTTGAAAAAGAAACGAGTTAGAGGCTCTTCTCGGTCAGGTCAGTGCATCGAATGATTTGTGACTTACCTGTATTTGTTACTTTCATTCATTATACACCCTTATTTTGTTACGTGTAGAGTACAAATTAAAGCTTTTTAAATGCTCTATTTAAAATGCCTATGTGTTAGGGTGGCCATGTTTAAATTTTAACGCCGAAAATATGAAAACTAAAAACTTTTTACACTTTTTGTATTTAAGTAACATGATTAGCAATTTTATTTGAAATTACTATAAAATGTTATAATAAAGTAGTTTTGCCGGTTTTTTTGTTTTTTAGTTTCCTAAATCCTTGGTAAATTTTATCGAAATCTGTTCAGCGGTTTAAGCGTGAAAAGGAAACAGACAGAGTTACATTCACATTTATAATATTAGTATGGATTGGAAAATGGAAACATTAGTAAGTTTTCAAATTTGACTGACATTAAAAAAGAGGTGTTCTATTCTGATGTATGTTTTTTGTTTACGTTACGCGATATCTTCGATAGTTATGAACCGATTTTCAATTTTTTATCAATTTAATGGTTATGTCTTGTGGTTTCCTGTAAATTTCAAAAACTTCTACGCTATGAGGGGTTCAAACTTATATAGATTTAATCAATAGGTGGAACTGAAACTTGTTATTTTAAAGAAAAATAAAAACTTAAAAAAAAACCGACCTTCAGGCACTAAAATGTAAGAAATAACTCAACGGGTTCATTTAAAATAGATACCTAATTAGATATTTTCGAAGTCGGTGCCAGCCTTTTGAACATTTTTAAATGAGCGCACATTCGGGGAGACGTTTTTTGTCGCTGTTTGTGTATGTATGTATCTAGTACTTTTTGATCGATGGTTTTATTATAAATCCATTCAACTGTCTTTACATGGTCTTTGTAGAGGGATGCATATTATAATATTTCAAAAATATTAAAAATAACGATATGCGATATTAGAGTGCGCTTACTCACTAGCACTTTATTCGTGTTTTCGTACTACAAGTATTGATTTCTTAAAATGATGCTATGTTTCCTCTTTTAACTTAATCCATTACCTGGGAATCGAAGTCAGGGCTCAGTGATCTATAGCTATACATATACATATATATATATATATATATATATATATATATATATATATATATATAGTATTTAATCCTATTCCACGTAAACTTAAAAATCTGGTCACACTTTCGGCCATAAACTTATGAAATGTGTTCACACAATGTAACAACAACTTTATAGTCTTTAAAATAAGATCTATATTACAGTTCAATATTAGATACAAGACATGCCATTGTTATTGATATTCTCAAATTCTTTTGTGAATCACGTAGGTATCATAGAAAAATGTTAGGCGTATGATATTTTTATATAGAATTATTGTAAACTACAGGTATGTTTAAATTTTTTTTTAAAACTGCTCGACGGATTTCGGGAAGCATACCCTTTAAAAAAAAAAAGGTTCCAAATCGGTTCAGGATTCTTCGAGTAATCGGTGAACATACATTAAAAATTGATTCCGACGAATTGAGAACCTCCTCCTTTTCGGAAGTCGGTAAAATAAAAGTAGCCTAAGTTACTCCTTATAACATCAGCTATCTGCCATTGAAAGTCCCGTCAAAATCAGTTCAGCTGTTTCGAAGATTAGCCGGAACAGACAGTTTTTTTTAAATTGTATTTTTCTAATAAGTAGGTACCTGTATATAATTTCATATGCAATTAGTAAAAACCTGTTATTTTGACATTACACAACACACAACTATCATATACATAGATAAATAATCTATGTAGCCTTCAGAGACTTTTACTACCTTTAAAAAAAAACAAATTGATCTGTCGCTTAGTTGCTGCGTAAAAGATGGACAAACAAACACACTGCATTCATTTCATATATATTATTTAAGGTTATTCACATAAACCTAAGCAGGTGCACTATATTGCATATTACTTAACCAATAAAGAAACCTGTTTTTATACCGTTGTTATTAAAACGTCCGTGTAGCGTGTTGTTACCGGAAGTCGGCCATATTCGATTTATAATTGTTTACTGACAGTGGCAATTTTCTGTGTTTTCGCAAATAAGCTCAGTGGTAACGCGTTCGCTTGGGGAACTGAGTGAAGGGGGCTCAAATCCCGGGCCTCGCACCTCTGATATTTTCATGTGCGAATCATTTCTAACATGATTACCACTTGCCTTACGGTAAAAGAAAACATCGTGAGGAAACCTGCATATCGGAGAGAACCTAGCAAGTCGTCGAAAAACATGTGATTCCAGCAGCAGAACGTTAAAAAGGGATGAATATATGTACAAATTTCCTTTTATAAATCTACTTGAAGCTATTAAATAAATAATTGAATCGAATAAATGTTTAGTCAAGTGCGAGTTGGACTCGACCAAGTAGATTTGACACTATAAACAATACTGACTCGTTTTTGATTAATTTCTCGTATTTTATATAGTATTATTATATATTATGTATTTAAATAATAGTCCATTGCAATATGTATGTTTTTATTGGACAGCCTTGTTGCTTAGTCCATGAAGTTCGAGTTCGATTTTAAATCGTTGAATATAATACTCCCAATCGTCAGGGTTATTCAATTTTTCAAACGTAAATTTTTCGAGGGACATCACTTTCCTTTATCCTCGTCGCCAAATATAGTATTATTATATATTATGTATTTAAATATCCATTGCACTTTAGACATTTGTGTTAGACACGTGTATCTTTACATAGTATAAAATTAAGTCGCTTCCGCTGTGTGTTCGCTTGGGTCTTTTAAACTACTCACACTTTTAAGGCAATAAATAGAGTGATTCAACAGGAAGGTATTATAAAGCCGAGAAATTCAAAGATTTGTATTTTATACTCACCGTTACAACGTGCCTACTGCCCAGGGACGAACCCGAGCGAAGCAAGGGTGAGTCGCTAGTTTAAAATAAAGCAAAATCTAAAAGAACTGACCTTAATAGTAGAAGAGTTGAACGGACAAACGCACTGCAAAATTCTATAAAGTTAGAAATCGCTTTGGAGGATGTTATACAATGTCTAAATAAAACAAAGGGAAAATTACCCAAATCGCTATAATTTTATGTTTGTCCATCAGTCCGTTCATATCTTTGTAACGATCGATCAAAAAAACACTAGATACACAATACCATGCAAAATCTCTTAAAACTGTCACTAATTGTGTTTAGGTAAGTATTCTAATTGAAATAAATATACAACAATGTAAATTGAACCTTAAATACAATGCTCTTAGTTGTTTTCACAATTTTTTTTTATTAAAGCGCGCTCAAATGTTCTAATGAGCGCTCATTGGATGAGAACATTTTATGTCGCTGATTATAAATCTGATACTTTTTTGATCTATGTTTGGAACTGTATTTAATCTATATCCCCTTCTCTCTCTTCCAGAATCGTGGGTGGAGTTGAACTCAGGCGGTATACTGAGCGGTGCTGAGAACGAATACATCAGGCTCTTGAGAGAAGCCCAGAGGGAGAGCAGGGACTCCTCGGTCCGACACTCGCGAGCTTCCAGTCTTAAGGGCAGGTAGGTTTGAAGGTGTGGAGCAACCGTCTTTATTTATTTATTCATTTACTCTGGTTAGTCTTATTTACTCGGCTTCGTTCCTAATTATACACATTATTTTCATATACAGGCAACGATATGGCCAACGCAGGCAGGTAAAGCGGTTATTTAACGCATTTAACTCTGACTTGATTCGCAAATAGGAAGACTTAAAACTGAAAACGTTTTTCAATGAAAATAAAATATAGCACATCAGTTATAGTGCAGCTTTCTATTAGTCAAAGAACTTTTGGAATCGGTTCAGCAGTTCCAGAGATTATCTCCTACCTACAAACAAAGTTTACCTCTTTACTATATCTTACTGATTATTTTACTAATATTATAAATATAAAAGTTTTGATGTTTGGGTAGATTTTTGTTACTCAATCATGCCAGAACGGCTGAACTGATCTGGATAAAATTTGGCACAAAGATAGATTATAGTCTGGAATAGCACATAGCCTACTTTTTGTCTCCGAAACATGTACAATTCTCGTGGGATAGATTTGTAGATTATACCACCAACAAAGTACAAACCAGTACTAAACACATTATAATATACACAGAAATCAAAACAGATAGACCTAGTGCCTTACTTATATAGGTGATAACGACATTCAAAAGATAAAATATGTAATGAAGACTACTTCATTAGCAGCCTTAGTAGCCTTGGGGAGGAACTGGAGGAAGTTCTTTTGGGGTGTGTTTCTGCTGTCTCTCTATTCTCACTCTCTCTTCCTTTGGGTTACCTGTCTTACCTATCTTACGTGTCTTATATTACCTGTCTTACCTTTCTTACTGCTTAATCGTCTAACGGTGATATCCGCCAACCATTACACTGCTCCATGAATCGTTCTGCGAGGTTATCATCGCCAACTTTGATGACCATACGACATTCAGTGGATATCAGCAGAGAGAGGCCAATGTCTACAATGTCTAGCTAGGTCGCCGTATGTTTGTACCATTTATCCGAATATCTGCTATATTCATTGCGATTTCTGTGAAAATTTACTAATAATTTAGGAGCTCTTTAAAATTAAACAAGCAGAATGTACTAAGATACAAGCTCCTATTATGCCGTCTAATTAAAATCGAGTGTTTTAAGTGATATTAGTATATTTGAATATCTGAAAAACGTTGGAATATTAAGGTTCTATATAAATATAAATATACATACAAACTTTCGTAAAATAGGAATCCGGTCTAAAATTATCCAATGAACTTATTAGAGATCTTATAGATAATAAACTAAGTAAGTGAAATCGCGGGTATAGGCTAGTATAGAAATAAGTAAGACAAGCCCTCGAAACCTTGAGAAATATATCGGCCTACCGCAACTCGTGTGACTAATATTGCGCATTATGTCGGACAGTGCTCCTCTCACACATACTAACATAATATTATAAGTGCGAAAGTAACTCTGTCTATCCGCTGCTGAACGGATTTAGATGAAATTTGGTATGTAGATAGTTTGAGATCCTGGCAAGGACAAAGGATGGTTTTTATCTCCGAAGTTACTCCTTAAATGGGTGAAAGGGAGGTCGGAGGGGAAGGAGGGGGGGGGGGGGTTGTATTTATGTAGGGTTTGTATGGTGTTGATAGATTTTTTTTTCATCTACTGAATTTTAAAAAATACTTCCTTCTTTGCTCCTACTATGTCTGCACTAAAAATGGAAAAATGAAAACTTAAAAAAATAAATATATACTAATAATCAATTAAACTTTCAGATAATTTTAAATAAATAAACCGACTTCAAAAAAGTACTAAGAAATAAAAAATAACTAATAGGTTTTTTTTTAAGTTTTTATTTATGTCTCTTTTTGCTAAACGTGATCTTAATTCCTACAGTAGTTAGTCTTCCTGCAAAATATTAACAACAATATTTACTTGTTTTTACTTAATTAAAACTAGTTGAAATTTACATTTTGTTGTTGAATCTCGTGATCTACAGAAATGATAATATTTGTTTCCTCAAATGCAAAATTATACACCGTCCCCGACATCATGTATGTTTTTTTGTGTGTATGTTACGCGATATCTTTGCCAATTATCTACCGAATTCCATGATTTTTTTTTAAATGCATAGGTTATCTATAATAATAAAGAAATTTTTATCCCGGAAATCATCCCCAATGGGGATGAAAATTTGTATGGGGAAGCAACTCGCTAGTAACTTATATTTCAAGATCATAGTTGAATAAATAAAATAAATAAATAAATATGTTGGGACATTAACACACAGCGCCATCTAATTCCATGGTAAACACAAAGCTTGTGTTATGGATACCAGATAGTTGATACACTACATATACATAACTTTAAATACATACATATTATAAATATAAACACCCATGACTGGAGTACAAACATTCGTGCTCATTACACAAATAAATGCCCCCAGCGGGACTCGAACCCGCGACCGCTGGCACAGCAAGTAGGGTCACGACAAACTGAGCCAAACGTGTCGTCCAATAAATATAATAAAGAACAATATTTTGTACTTTTCGGATTTTTTCGCGTATTTATTTTGACTTTTGGTTCCCGTCGTTTCAAACCACTGGAGGGATTTTAATGAAATTTGGTATGATGATAGCTGGTTATCCGAGTCAACATATAGGATACTTTTTACTGCGGGAAAATATCTCATCTCTGAGAAATCTATACTAAACGTTCAAACGTAAGTCAGAACGAACCCGAGCCGAGCGAGGGTGATTCGTTAGTTATTGTATATATCTGCAGATAATTTAAGGTCATTCTGTAAATAAAACCGCAGCATGTAAATAAAGTGAGTCACTTTACTGGCGCCTTGGTACTTGTTTGTTAGTAAACAGGTACATGAGTTACGAAATGGAAGATAAAAGCGAGCTGATATAATATGTAGATATACTGTCTCCGTGGTCTAGTGGCTAACATGTACGGCTATAAAGTATAGATCCGAAGGTCTTGGCTTCGAGTTTTGAAGCGAGATTGTTATAAATTAGCTAGTTAAAAAATAAATACAAAAGAATAGGTACCTTATATATTGAGCGAAGCGAAATTGCTAGTTTAAAAAAATTAAAACTAAAATGTTTAAAAGAATTAAGTATATAAACGCACAGACAGATATACATTATATGTAATAAATAAGTATGTCATAATTATACGTTTTTAATTGTGTTTAGATTTTATAAATGATTGAATATGTTGGGCCATTAGCACACAGCACCATCTAGTTCCATGGTAAGCTGTGAGTTTTTTTTTTTCGTTTTTTTTCGTGCTCAGCCACAGACAATACAACCCAGGTTAGGTTGTATTGTCGTGTGCTCATCGCACAAATGAATGCCCCAAGCGGGACTCGAACCCGCCACCGCTGTCACAGCTGGTAAGGTCACTACAAACTGGCCAAACGCGTCGTCATAAAGATTCTAGATTAGATCAAATAGGTTTTATATGGAATGTGGTGGGTTTTCTCACTCAATATAGTATGGGATAAAAGAGCTAGCTAGCGTTTTCCAATTTATTGAGCTACTCTCGCATTGTCTTTTGACAATAATCGAGCTACTATTAAAAATATGAAATTTTGTATGTGTGTAGTGATGTAACAGAAAAAAGCGACTTAATTTTTTTTTATGTTGAAAAAAAAACATGAAAAAATCCTTAGTACCATTGCTTTTTTTAATATTTTTTTTTTTCGTAAATAAATCTATAGGAAATGAAATGTTTTAATGAGGTATGTTTATTAGTTTCTTACGTTTTACTAAAGTTACATATTGAATTAGGTATAATGAATCGATTAAATAAAAATTTATTCTTTCTCTGTGTCAATGTCAGTACCACTCTCAGTTTCAGTGCCACCTACACACTAGTCTTGCCCTTGTCACTGTCGGAATTTCCACATGTAATCTTGACACTATTAAACCAAAAAACTATGGTAGGTTTGTTTAAAAAAAAAACAGAAAACTCTAACATGAACTCTTAAGTATTAATCTTTTACGGAAACTAACTTATTAATTTTTAATTCTGTACTCTTGAAAAAAAAACAATGCTCCAGAAAAAAACCTAGCTTTTTTCATGTTTTTTTTTATTTTCACGATAGAAAAAAATAGTTTTTTTGCAACACTATATATGTGTATGTTTGTCTCTCCTTCCCGCTGAAATGGCTGGACTGATTTGGATGAAATTTAATGCACATATAGACAGTGACGTGGAGTTGGCTAGTCTCAGTGAGATTGTGTCAGCGGCCGAAATCGATCAGGATGACATCACTATGCTTGAGAATGTAACTCTGCTTGAGTTTAGATGTCCCTAAGTACATACATTTTAACGGTTAGTATGGAATAGATAGACTATATATTATATGATATATAGACTATAGCATTTCTCAATAAACGGGCTATGTAATGCAATTTTCAAATCGAATTAGTTTCTGAGATTAGCGCGTTCAAACAAGCAAACAAACAAAAAAAAATCTTCCTCTTTATAATATTAGCATAACTAATAAATGTCTTGAAATTCATTTGGTTTTAAGACATTTTGAATAGAATAAACTTTAAAAGATGTTTTTCTTAATTAATTTCACTTTGAATGTAAATATTTTGGTAATTTATTAAAACTTTAAATCCTCTTAGTAAAATTGTTTTTTTTTTAAGTTCATAGAGGCATATATTCTTTTCAGCCCAAAGTCGCCACCGAACAGCCCCAACCTCGAGCCATCCACTGAAGATGAACTGAAAGGAGTTTACATTAACTGCTGGAGAGTGAGTGTTTTTTTTTAATTCCAACATAAACATAACAAAACAATATTTTTTTTATGTTTATTGATTTGGAATGCTGTTTATTTAAAAAATTAATTTAAAAAAAATATATATTCCAATAGAATTATGATTAAGTACAAAAAAGTAATGGTATAATGGATTAACATAAACAAATATTCTTCGTACGTAAATATAATGGTGAGGAACTTTCGGATATTTTTATTTATAGATAATTTAACGTTTTCATTTCTAGAGTTCCAAATCCAAATGGATACATTGGAACTCTAAAGATTTCGTCATGTCCGTCTGTCTGTCTGTTTGTCGCAGCCATTTTATTGAAAGGCTATTGCTAATGTAGCTTACATTGCTCAAATAAAGTAGTAGATGCCTCATGTGTTTTACTAGAAAATTCTGTAGTGAAATTATAAAAAAATAAAATAAAATATAGGCATAGTAAGAAAATATGTAAATCAATAATTTATATATATACGAGTAACCAAAAAAATAATGATTCTTTTTAATATAATTGGCACGCGTTCCAAAACTATTCGTCCGATTTTGATGAAACTTTGGTGAGTTGTTCTGCTTAGGTAGGTCCGCAAAGGTTCCCAAAAGAAAGACTTTCTCTGTATGTTTTTCCTTTATGTCCTAAACCATTTATGTTTAAGGACTCGTCGTATTGTCATAGAGACATTTGTTTTTTCAGGATGACTCCAATGACTGGGTGTGGGAGTGGAGCAGTCGGCCTGACCAGATGCCACCTAAGTGAGTGTTTTACTACTTCTAGTGAGAATATCTTAACAGAAAAACTCAGTAAATAAATTTGGCCCGATCCGGGACTCGAAACCAGGATCTTCGTATCACCAGCCGTGTCTGCTAGCCACTAACCAGACCACCGAGGCAGTTAATAATTGTAACTTTTTCCATAAATAAAACGTTAGTTAATTTATCGATCTCTTAATCATAAATCACTAGTTAGGTACCCTGGCTTTGCTCACTCTCGGAGACTTCGTTAGACTTTTAACTCTTATTTCATCCCCATTAAGTGTTAGTTTAAAAAATTAAAATAAATCCGTGAAATTCGAAAAGTTAGTTTTATTTTAAAATGACAAATATTCGCGTAAATCGAAAATTAAAAAAAAAAATATCATGTCGCCTCCAGGGACTGGCGTTTCAAGCACCCACAAAGCGCGCGAGGCCCTCCTTCTGCCACCTCCTCCATTGAGGTGTTGGAACAGCTCGCACCAGCTCAGCAGGTCAGTTGGTATACACTAGCGTTGCTTCCATGCTCTGTCTGGGTTCTTAAACTATTTATTAATAATTTCCTGAACGAATTCGACCACGGCGGCCAATCTCATTCAAACTAGCTAGCTAACTGCAGGAGATATTATACACTATAGTGCAGACACAAGGGCACTCTCTATTCTTGTCACTCTCACACTCCGGTGGGACGACACGAGACACGACCGGTGGGAGTTAAGGCGCAGGACCGATGCGACAAGTGCTCTGCCTCGTTACGGGGGTGAAACACCGCCAACTTCCCAACTCCGGGCTGTTACTGGAAATATCTTAATAGAAAAACTCGGTAATCAAACTTGGTCCGACCCGGGACCCAAACCCAGGACCTCCGGATCTGCAGTCGTGCTAGCCTATGTGCTACTTTGATGTATGAGCTTGTATTATTGTAAAGTTTCATCAAAATCCGTTCAATAGTTTTTATATGAAGGAGTGACAAATGAATTGCTCGTTTAATATTATAGATTGTGCCCTAATAGGTACCTTTTATTACTAACAGTAGCTTATATGTTATCTCCATATCTGTCTGTCATCGATCCAAAAAGTACTACATATACCTATCCCATACAAGTTCTCACTGAAGTATGGATTATAAATAGATAAATATATTGGTACATTAACACGCAGCACTATCTGGTTCCATGGTAAGCTACGAGGCTTGTGTTATGGATACCAGATAGTTGATACACTACACATATATAACTTTAAATACATACATATTATAGATATATATGTATTTAAAGTTATGTATGTAATTTTATAATATATGTGTAACAACAGGGCCACTGTCTGTCCGTGCGCCGCACGTGCCTCTTCAGCCGCGGCGCCATCGCGGCCGTGCTCGTCACCAACATTGTGTCGCTGCTGCTCGGAGCTGGCATCGGGTGAGTTGTCTCCTCATTCCACCCTTTTCGGTGTTAAACAGTCAATATTCCACCCTTTGGGTGGAGTTTTCCTTCTGATGATGACTATGAATGTCTGTCTGTGTACCGTCTTATTTGGTAACTATAAAAATTTTCATTATTCAACCATTTGTGTGGTTGTTTTTTAATTTTTATGGGAGTTTTATGAGGGAGATGGTTATGAATGGTGTAGGGACTCGAGAATTGTTGTAAATCAATTTCAATCTTTTGAGGTGGTTTTTTCTTGATTACTATTTTAGTAATTAATAGATATAATATAAGTATAAATTACTTCTTCACTTTATATTCAGGTAAAAGAAAATTTGTGTAAAAAATATGCGAAAGTTATTACTGATATACATACAGACATACAAACTTATATTACTACAGATACGAACATAAAAACTTTCGCATTTAATTAGTAATAGACTATGTAGTGCTTCCCTAGTTGCCTAACAGTAGCCTATATGTTAAACCAGCTCATAGTCTGAGTACAAATTTCATACAAATCTATCCAGCCGTTTTGACGTAAAAGAGTAACAAACATACACACACATACATACAAACTTTCGCATATGTAATACTAATGGTTTGACAGTATGACAATTTGAAAAAACTAAATACAGATTAAAAATATTTGAATATCTTTACAGGGTGTGGTTGAGTAAGAAGGGCATGCTGCCGCCCAGACTCATCATTCTGAATTAGAATTAAGACTGAGTTGGCTTAATTTGTCTGTGTTGCTATGGTTTTGAGATGAAATTAAAAAAAGTCATAATTTTCTGTGAATATGGAAACACCCTCTGAGTTATCTTTTACATAGTTCTCGTTTGGCATAATGCATATATTGTCTTTGTCATAATAAGAAAGTGTATAGATTAAAGAAATCTGGTATTTGGTGGAGACTACAAAAAAATAAATGCAGCTAGATTGCCATAAGTAAAATAAGATTTTTTTTTATTTATAAAGGAAATTGATTGAATTACTTTTAGGATGAAAGTGTTTCTGCCTTTGCCAATAATAAGTTAAGGAAAAATAAAAACTTAAAAAAACCCAAAAAAAAAAGATATACACAAGTTAACTGTATTTTTAAGGTTTAACAAACTGTAGTTTATGTTAACAATTATTATGAAAGAAAAATCAATATGTCGGGTGTTTTTTTTATGATGTATAAGGCTATCAAAAAAAAGCACTAGATACACAATCCCATGCAAAAGTTCTCTTAAAACTGTCACCAATTGTGTTTAAGTGATTATTCCGGTTGAAATAAATATACAACAATGTAAATTGAACCTTACATGCAATGCTTAAAGTTGTTTTCACAAGAAAAATTAAAAGCGCGCTCAAATGTTTGAAATGAGCGCTCATTCGGTGAGGACATTTTTTGTCGCTGATTGTGTATCTAGTACTTTTTTGATCGATGGTAAGGGCTTTATAGTTTAAAAGTGTTTTCCTTGAGGTTAGTTTTTTTTTAAATAAATGTATTCTACTTTATTATTTTTTTGTCAAAAACATAGCAATATAGATAAAGGTCGTTTAGATGTATTGAAGTGAATAAGTATGGTACGGCTGTCGCATTTTTTATAAAAAAAAAAAACGTTTTTTTTTATCAAAAGTGATACACCCTATTTATGTTAAGGTATGTTCAATTTGTATTTATATTAGAAAAAAAGTGATTTAATCTTCTTTTTTTGTTGAAACAATTGTAGAAAGAAGTTATGACTTACAAAGTTTATATGTGTTCTTTTATTTTTCAAAATACATATCAAATAGTATCTTTTTTACCTAATATAAATACAAAATTGGATGTGGTTTTGGGTTGTAAGTTTAATGTCTATAAAAAAATGGAATTAAATAAAAAAAAATATCATTTTTTTTCTATGGACATAAAATTTATTCTCCTCAAATAGACTGCTAGATGAGAGTTAAAATATAAAAGGAAAATGTAAAAAAAAAACAAACGTATTTTAAAACTTAGAATGTTTTGTATTTTCTTACAGTCCTCTTTTTCATGTTTTTTTAATCTAATTTGTTGATATTTGAATCAAAAAGTGTTTTTAATTTTTTTTAAAGAAAAATATATCAACAAATAGATTTAAATTAAAATTTTTAAAAGTCCTAGTCTTAAGTATTTCCATTTTTTCGGCTTTAAATACTTTGTTTATTGATCACTGAAGCTGTGTGACAAAAGTAACTCCAAAACTGCATTTTTTTTATATATTTTTTAATCTACGATTTCTCTTTTTTTCTCTTCTCTGTTGAAATCTTCTTTATTATCTATCTTCTTTCTCGTTCTTAACTGATTTTGTCGCACAGTTGTTTATAGTTAAAGTAAATAAGTTGACAATTAAAAAAGAATGGTTTCAATTTTTCTTATTTAAATAAAAAAAAAATGTTAAAATTTTAATTCATGATTTTATTCTTCAATAACTGATATATAAAAATTAAATAATATACATTTATTTTTGTTGGTCATACAGACTTGTCAACTTGCTCACTTGTTGTACCTCAGACTAAAGAATTCTATAGATAAAATTCAAGTCAAATAGTAGCGTGATTTGCTGTAGCTACTATTCTCGATGTTGCCATATACATGGTTTATTTTATTTATTATTTTATTATGTTGTGTTTTTTAAGCATTAGTTCTGTTTAATTTTTTTCTTTATTATAATAAAATCCGTGAGCTATTTTTATTTAATAACATATATTTACTTATCACTCAATATACAAAGTGTTACTTGTATACTATATTAAAACATTATTGTTTGGCTTCATGTTTAGTGCTATACACTGTCCGTATTATTCCTTAGTCTGAGTAATAAACATACAATTTATGTAACTTTCCTTTTAAAATAGTGATTATAATGCCTTTATTTATTGTCTTAATAATAATAAAAATATAGTTTTCTATGTTATTTTTTTTTTACTGAAGATTGAGTTCTAGTAATTTTATTTTATTTCAGAGCCAAAAGCGTGTGCATGCTAAAAATAATATTAAAAATGTGATAATCTTTTTATCTTTATTTTTTTTTATTTTTTCTCTTTCATATAATGTGCAAAGATAAAAATCACTAAGTCCTATTTTAGTATCAACAAACAAATAGTTCATTTATTTGCCATTCTTTCAACCAAAAAAATTGTATTAAAAATGTCGTTT
This sequence comes from Brenthis daphne, assembly GCA_947093115.1. Classification (NCBI taxonomy): domain Eukaryota; kingdom Metazoa; phylum Arthropoda; class Insecta; order Lepidoptera; family Nymphalidae; genus Brenthis; species Brenthis daphne. The sequence goes on from OX352473.1 coordinate 2,750,409, forward strand.
TGTATAATATTATAATTGAGGAATATAAAAACATAATATTAGATTTTTTTAACTGGTAATTATTAATTATTTTTATATGACCGGTAGTTGGTGCATACGCTTTAGCAAAGTCTGCTCAAAATGGAACTCTCATTTTAATTATTAATTTTCTGTTTTAGAAAATTGGAATTATTTGTAATTTCATTAGTATCGTTATTGTATATAATCTGTGGTCATTGTAATCGATAGTTTAAGAGCTTGGAATTAAAGTATGCATTTTTATTGTTTTGTTTTATTTAAATTAAACCTATATATACTATATATGTATATATTAATATTATAAAAAGGCAGTTTGTTTGTTTGAACGCGCTAATCTCAGGAACTACTTGAAAGATTTGAAAAATTCTTTCTGCATTAGATAGTATTAGAAATGTAAGGTTTCCTACTGCATTAGAAATGTAAGGTTTCCTTGGGATAGATTTGTTTTTGCCTAGGGGCGAAACCAAAGCGAAGCTAGGGCGAGTCGCTAGTATTTTGATAAAATTTTACAATGATTAAATATTTGAAGCGAATTTCGAGACAATTGTAGTAAACCTTAGAACTAACACACTGGGTTGTGTCTTTAGATGCCACAACTATATTTAAAAAACTAAAACATCTATCCCACGGGAACCGGGGAACATTTTCCCGGGATAAAAGTAGCCTATGTGTTATTCCAGACTAATCTATCCATGTGGAAGATCTGATGCTCAGGTGACGGATCAGGCGTAAGTCTGACGGCAGTACGCTCTTTGGTTATGTGTGGGTTTTTATCATAGCCTCGATGATGTAGTGGCTAACATGTACGGTATTTCTGGAAGTTTGGGTTAGAGTTCCAACTCGTGCCAAGTTTAGTTATTGAGTATTTTTGTTCAGAAAGAGAAGAGTTGGGAAGTTAAAATATCGTCCCATTGGAATTAAGAGTGACAGGAATACAGTGCGTGTCTGCGTGTACACTTTTGCACTATAATATCTCCTGCGCAATTGCTTAGTGTCGGAGAGATTGGCCACCGTGGCAGAAATCGGTTACGAGGACATCATCATCACAGCCAATTTCCCAATCTCTTCTTCTGGTTATATATTGACGATTGATTTATTTAACCCAAGACTAGAATCTAGGACCACAAATAGGTTCTTAAGAAGACCTTAAAATGATTTACCAAATAGAGGATAAATTAAAACATAAAATACGAAATTATAGTTAAAATAAAAAGGTTTGTGTATACAGGTAAAAATATAATGTTTATCATCACATAGTGTAGGTACTTTTATTTATTCTCCAGATAACAGAAAGAATATTGTCCTTCTAAATTTCGACTTGGAGCAAAGTTTGATTGGTTATTTACACTTTTATTAAGCCCCACCGCTGGGCATGGGGCTCCCTTCAATACCAAGGTTTGGTGGACTTCACATATTTTTTGAAAACTAGTTAGGTTCCCTCAAACATGTAGGTTTCCTCACGATGTTTCTCTTCACCGTAAGGCAAGTGATAATCATGTTGAAAATGATTCGTACAAGACAATATCATTCCGGAATTTGAATCGCTTCACTCGGTTTCCCAAGCGAGCGTCTTACCACTGGGCTACTGCCTTTTTGTGAATGATGTACTGTAAACTGTTTGATTAAATATTTTGATATGGCTACACTAGACTGTGAAAGGTTAGAAAGGCCCAAAAACGTTTTGTAATATCAAAATGCACAATATTATAGTATTTTTATACGATACCACACCCTGGACGTTTTAACTTTATGATTATCGTCATAGATTATAGTATAATATAATACACGAGTAAAACTGTATTGAGACGATTGAAGTAGTATAAAACTGAAAAAATCTATGTAACAAACCTTCAAGTCAACGTATTTATTATTAAAATATATATTAATTTTGGTAATTCATATGGAAAACATTAATAATCAATAAAGTACATCTTCATTTCAATTAATAATTATTATAAAAAAAATATAAATATTTAGTAAACTTATTACTTTAGTTGAATTATGATGATTGCATAAACGAAACGCAACTTTTCTGATCTGTAGCCACACTAATTGTCATAATCCATGGCGGATAGCCTTACAACAAAACATTAAAACATTTATTTAACAAATAAAATGTCTACAGTCGTGTCTGACTGTTTCACTATTGGCAGCATAGTCGCTACCAGAACATGCTATAACGAAGACATTGAAGGTGAAGTGTTAGCTTTTGATCCTCAAACTAAAATGCTGATTTTAAAGTGCCCCTCGTCGAGTGGGAATCCTAAACGCCACGATGTGAATATTGTCAATTTATCGTTAGTCAGCGACGTCCAAATCAAAAAGGAAGTGACCACCGTTCCTGAACCACCACAATCTTTAAACTTGCACAGGCTCAACACTAGGGTCAGAAATTCTATCGAAAATAAGAGGAGACTCGTAAGTAGCTTTTCATGAGACATGTTACTCATTTTTAACACAAATAAATGATTTTTTACGACTAACTTATCAAATGTTATTGTTTGATAACATTTCCTATCTTTTTGGAGCGTTGGGCTAAATTTAAAAGTGAAAGCTATATCACTTTCATTTAGGTACCATGATTCCTTTAAATAAATATAATTTTTAACGTCGCTTAGTTGTTTTGGTGCGATGGTGAAATAGTAATATCTTGAATACTTTCTACTCTCAGTCTTGTAATTTAGAGCTTAATTATAATTGTTAATATATTAGTGACCTGCTTTGCTTCAGTTAAGTGATAACTTTCGTGTTTAAGAAACTAAGACCTTTAATGGATTTCCCATTGTTAAAAAATGTATATTATGCTCTTGCACAATCAATATTATCTTATGGTATTACAGCTTGGGGAGGGACTGGAAAAACTAAATTACTTCGTCTTGAAAGGGCTCAAAGAACAATTCTTAAAACCATGACATTTAAATCCATGCTGTATCCTACCGATGAGCTATATAAAGTCACACGGGTATTATCGGTTAGGAAACTATTTATTCTACATACTATACTACGCAAACATTCACAAACACCATACAAGGACTATACAATTCACAATAAACGTAGATCTGATATAGTTTGTGAAACCCATCGTAGTCGATTGGCTTTGTGTCGACGACACTATTATTATTTTTCTTCAAATATATATAATAGAATAAATAAAATTATCAATATATTTCCTAAGACACTACATGTTTGCAAAAGTGCAACTATCGCTTGGTTACAGGATCTTACCTATGAAGATACTGAAAATCTACTTACTTAAGTGGCAGTCACAACTCTCATACACACACACACACACACACACACACACTCACACACACTCACACACACACACACACACACACACACACACACACACACACACACACACACACACACACACACACACACACACACACACACACACACACACACACACAGCATTATACTATATATATTATTGTATTTAATTCTAGAATCTATGTCTGCAAATATAACTATACTACCTTTTATAACTACTTCTATGTAAGCTATTGGAACTAGTATTAATATTAATTAAATGTCTTGGAGGTGGGCGTTATTGACTACAACACAGTTTTTAACTAATGTAGTCCATATCGTACAATGTTCTGATTTTGTAAATTTGTTCCAAATAAAGATTTTTATTTTTTTTTTTTTTTTTAAAAAACTTTATCTAACTCATTACTGAGTAACATTTAAATATGGATATTTCTGTATTATTATAATATTCTACACAAACCTTATGAAACAAATTCTTCAGAATCAAGGTTATAGTGAAACTACATGTAATATGCATTGCAATTATACCTTATCTGTTACAAAATTCAAAATAGTTTGTATATATTTTTTTAATTTAAATAAGTAATATTTAGCTACAAAAATAGCTATAAAAAAGAAATAAATAAAAATATTTGTCATTGGATTGATATATACAAAAAAAATGTAAGAAGAGAATGTAAGTCTAATGAAATATAATACTTTATTATATCTAATATAATTTCATTTAATTTCCCATTTCGGAACATTATATTTAAATAATGAAGTTAAAAATGTATCTTCAACATTATTTTCTCTAATTAATTTTATAAAAACATAATGTACTACTGGTTTGCCTTTGCTTTGACCAAATGTAAAGTGACATACATACATGTGCACAATCATTATATTATTAATTCCATTTACCACCTCTTCGCTTGGGTGTTTTCCTCGGTATGTTTTATTATTAGTGGAACTCCAACTCTTTATCAAAAATTAAAGTAGCCTAAGGTACTCCTTATAACATCAGATATCTGCCAGTGAAAGTTCTGTCAAAATTAGTCCCACCGTTTCGGAGATTAGCCAGTTAGAGTCAAATATATATCATATATACATATGTAAATAATAATGAACTGCTGTTCATCGGTAAGCCCATCATTTAAGAATGGCTGAACTGGTAAGGATGACGTTATAGGGAAAATTATTTTGAAAAAGTTACCTGATAATTAGGAAAATGGGAAAACATGAGAGTGATTTTTGTAAAGAATTTTTGAACTTAAATATATCACAAATTTTATTGAAATTGTGATAAAAAATCTATTGGGTCATTAAATTAATGATTTTAAAGAAAACCTTTAAAAAATCAACAAAAAAAAATGATAATAAAACTGTCATATTTTTCATAGCTTATGCTCTCTAATCTCTTATTATGTGTCACTTCTGAACAAAGCTGATCAGTTTACTTGTTAAATTATTTTTATATTTTTATTATTAAATCTATACTATATTAATATTATAAATAGACAGTGTATGTTTGTTTCAACGCGCTAATCTCAGAAAGTACTAAACCGATTTGAAAAATTGTTTTCACATTAGATAGCCCGTTTATTGAGGAAGGCTATAAGCTATATATCATATAATATTTAGTCTATCTATTCCATACTAACAGTTAAGACGTACATAGTGACGTGTCCGAGTGAGGCTAGTTATTAATATTACTGCAAACATAACTGTATAATAATAATAATAATAATCTATTAAAATTTTCAGGTGTCCGCACTCTCAGCATGCCTAGACCCCGAGGGTCAGAGGCTCTTCCTCGCAATTGCAAGAGTGATAGATGACGTCTCTTGGGCGGGGCAAAGCATCAGAGTGTATAATGAAGTTACCATCACACCACCGTACAAGGTAAGATTGTAGTAACATTAGCGGCTCGTCCTGGCTTTACTCGGGGTAGCCTCTAGAAAAACAAAAAACAAATCTAACCCACGGGAAACGTACATTTTTCCGGAATAAAAAGTAGCCTATGTGCTATTCCAGACTATTAATCGATCTCTGTGCCAAATTTCATCCAGATCCGTTCAGCCGTTCTGGTGAGATTTATTAACAAACATCAAAACATCTGTCTAAACTTTCACATTTATAATATTAGTATGAAGTAAGATATCTCGCCGACCCCCTTTGTATTGAGGGGCCCACCCCTAGCAGTGGAACTTTAATACGCAGAATATATATCTCACCGATCTGATGCTGATCGCAGGAAGTGGATAGTGGAACTCTTCAATGGCTACCATTTACACCATAGAGTTTGGGCTCATTTGATTTGTTTTAACGAGTCCCATGCTTACAGATGGTCAAATGAATGTTTTTTTGTTATAGGTGGAAAACGTAATAGGGGAGCAAGATTCCAAACCATACAACTACATACGTAAGTTCGTTGAGCGCCATTGGCGAGACCACCGCGAAGCCAACTGCTCCAGACACCAGTAAAATATATATAAATAAATAAATATACATGTATGTATGTATATATGTATGTATGAAACATCCATTTGATAGAGCATAGTCATTTTATCGAATTATCTGTTGTACTTTATTGGTGTGAATTAAAAAAAATATCTTATTTCTTTTAATATTGTCGAAATTTTCCACAAAACATTTGTTTTTTTGTTGTTTTTGTGCTTTAAAATTATTTTTCTAAGACATTTTTAAAGTGATTCGTAACGTGACTATGTTCTATCAAAATGGATATATAAATGTCGTTATTAAAATATGGTGTTTATATATTGAATAATAATATTTTTGTTTTTGCGACACAAATACACCAAAAATTAATACTTTCTTAGATTATCGCGAATACTTGACATTTTAAATAAAACTATCTCTTCGGATTTTTTCGCGAATTTATTTGGATTTTTGGTTCCCGACGTTTCGAATGCTTTACAGCAATCATGGTCACGGGAGAGACTAAGGTGTTAGATGTCTCTAAGGTATTATATAGTTGTTACAGACAGCTTACCCACAATTAACATAAATTTTTATAGTTTTTTTTAAATTATACTCCTTTTAGACCGTTATAGAAAGTATATGATGAGAGTCAAATTTATACAATGTGACCGTTTTAGACAACAGTATGAAGTTAGTTGTTATTGGCTACAGTGTGAAGTTAGCTGTTAAATTTCACTTTAGTGTGAAGTGGTGTCTATATTCAAGTATTTTTTTTTTTTTTAGAAAACACCATATTGTAATAATACATACAGTCTAATATATATGAAATGTCTGTACATTGAAAGAATATATAGTATCTTTATATATAATTATTATTTTATAAAATTTCAAGCTTGTTTTTTCCCCCAATGTTTTATAGATTTTTTTTCTTTAAACAACCCTCGAACAAAATCTATAGAGATAAATAAAATTGAAGCGTCTATGTGTAATGTCAAAATAACTGCTTTTTACTTAATACATATGAAATGAAATATGAAATTTTTGTCTGTCTGTTTGTTTCGGCTTATCTCCGAAACGCTGTACTGATTTTGACGGGACTTTCACTGGCAGATAGCTGATGCTATAAGGAGTAACTTAGGCTACTTTTATTTTAGAAAAAGTATTAGGATTCCGCTCAAAAAAAAACGCGAGGGTAAGTCGCTAGTCTGAAACAAAGAAAAAATTTAAGTTTCCTATTTTAATTATGAATATAAAAATCAGTCTTTTAAACAAATCATGTAATATTGTTTTGGAAAAAGCGAAAGGATAAAAATATTATTTGAAATAAAAAAAAACTCATACAAAAAATATATAAAAGACATTTCTTTAAAAATATTTTAAAATAAAACATATGTATGTATTACCAAATTCTATCTTTCTTCGAATTGTTTTTAGTTGTTTATATAAACTCTGGCAACTTTTTGTTATATAGACAAGTGTTGCCATTATAAAAAAAATATAATCTGTAACCTTTTTTTTTGGCCGAGATAATTTGGATGAGCTGAATTAATTGTTGTTTTTCCAAAATTAATAATATTTAGGAAGTTATTGATATAACATATTTTTTTGAACACCGAAAGTAATTTTCAAGCTTTTTTTATAATGGCAACTTTTTTCTGTAAATTTTGAGTTAGCTTTGGAGTTGTTTAGTATCTTACTATTTATACAATGTTGGATTAAGTAATTGAAAAATATAAAAAAAATATGCAACATCTGTGTTTTTTTTTATTGTCTTCCACTTCCCAATACTTGGCTTTTCATTTTATTGCAGTTCGAGTTAAACTTTGTGCAAATTTCTTACAATATCATAAAAATCTAAATATAATACTTTCTTAGATTTACGCGAATATTTGACATTTTAATAAAACTATTTTTTCGGATGTTTTCGCGGATTTATTTTGATTTTTTATTTTTCGTATTTTTTGAATTCATTTTGTTATTTGTGGGTTGTTGTTGCTTGTAGCAACTATATAATGACCTTTGAGCCGTCTAAAACCTTCGTTTTTCCCGTGACCATGTGCGCTGTAAAACATTCGAAACGTCGGAGACCAAAAATCAAAATAAATCCGCGAAAAAATTGGAAAAGACAGTTTTATTTAAAAAATCTAAATATAGTTTATTCAAATAGACTTTTATAAGGACCTTTGAGTCGCAACTTTTTACTTTTAAAAATTTTAATGTCAGTATGTCTGTCTATGAGGAAGCTACCACCGGCTTGGAAGGCAGTTCAGAACACTACATATTAGTACTGATGCCTCATTCCATACAAATTTATTGGGCTTCCATAATTCGGGCTATTGTTCAGCCTTTTTTATGTTTAACTGTACACATATTTTATGTTTTTACGAAGGTAAATCAAAAAGTTTTTTGGAATCAATATAAAAAATGCCAAAAATCGAACAAAAATATTTTATTTTTCTTCATAATTTTCCTCCAATGCAATAACATTTAGAATAATGTGTTACTAACTTTTTTATTCCATGCGAAAAAAAACTTTCCCAACTCGAAAAACTCGTCTACGGCCATGGACTTATTAAACAATTAATAAGTCCATGTCTACGGCAGCCATAGAAATTTCCAAACGTCCCTTTTTGTTTTTGTAGGCTAACATTCGTGGCACCCATCTTGCCGACACTTTTTTGAACCCCAATAATCGTGGTTTAGGGCATAAGTGATACTGCGACGCTCACTCTCACTTTTTTAGTGGGTAGTACGGCTTTGAAACTGGTATGTCCCATATATCAAAAAATGGTATGCGTAAATGAATTTACCAACATTAAAAAATACTATCCTAATAATATAAGACGAGAATTGTTTTAGATCTTGTGAAGATATATAACATACAAAAACATACACTGGACTTGAGTACCTCTTTTTCTATAATGGCAATCAAAAATAAAACAAAAGTAAGTTCAATAACATTTATTCAAGAAACAACTACATTATACATGATTTAACTACAAGTTAAATATTCAATAGCAATAATAAGTTTTGTACTACAATATGAGAAATATAGATTAAAAATAACTTAATTAAAAAAAATCTAAGGCAGACATGTGTGATCTTATAAGTTCAAAATTAACGAAAAAAAAAACAAACTGTCAATATCAAAATGAAAATGTCAAAATAATTATTTTTATTATTAACAAGAAAATTGAGTTGAATTGAATTAATATTTTATATTGCATCATTTATAATCTATACTAATATTATAAAGAGCAGCTTCTTTATAAGTTTGTTTGTTTGAACGCGCTAATCTCAGGAACTACTAATCCAATAGGAAAAATTCTTTCTACAATAGATAGCCCGTTTATTGAGGAAGGCTATAGGCTATATATCATCATGCTACTACCCAAGGGAGCGGAGCAGTAATCATAAATGTCAACAAATTGGGCAGACTTCCATACATTATTGTATAGGGACTTACTAGGGGGCTTTTTCACTGCAAAAGCAAAATTAGAAGGAATATTATGAAGCAACTAATTATAATACCTTTTCTGGTTTCAATCACTCTATTCTGTATGCTCTATTTATCTCATATTTTTGTTTTGAGCTTATAAGGTCTTTATTTCATTGAAATTACATAATAATTAATGTCATTTGTAAATATGAAAATTTGAAATTATAATTTTAGATATATTGACAATAATATTTTTGAAATAAAACTTTATATACAGGGTCATTTTTAATTTACTGAAAACCTTTTGGGAATATACTATTTAAATCATAACAACAACATCTGTAACAAGAAAAAATAATATTTCTTAAATTTTTATTTTAATACAAAAATAAAAATATTTTTTTTGCACCTTTTAAACTTTAAAGTTCTAGCATCTGGCCAAGTTTAAATAAGCAAGCGCGACTTCCTACATCCCTCCACCCCTCCCCCTCCACCGGACACGCACTTTCTTTTGCTAATGCTGGACTATTACCGTTTAGAAGGTGCAATAAAATTTTTTTTTTTTGTTAAATTTAAGATATATTATTTATTTTTTCTTACAAATGTTGTTGTTATGTTGTAAATAGTGTATTCCCAAAAGGTTTTCAGTAAATTAAAAATGATCCTGTATAGTAACTATATATTGACAATAATATTATTGAAGTAAAACTTGTTTAGGCATGACTGAGGAGCGAGTCAAACATTGGGACAATAAGCGTCGCGGAAGTGAAACTCAAATTTATTAATATTTTTTTTAAAGTATATTTATATTTTCATAATAATTATTATATTTTGATTTGTTTTAATGTAATTCCGATAGCGGCCACAGCGCCAAAGAAGTTTTACTTCAACCTCACGTAAACTTTACACGCACAATTTTTTTTAAATCATAGCATTTAATTGCTGAATTTAGTATAAAGAGACATTTTTTAGCTAATTTTAATAAATTATTATTTATTAAAAATTATGTTAATGCCTTTTCTGAGTTACGTGTGCTTGCTAGAACTATATTCGAAGATTTTGTTTTTATATTTAGGTTATACAAGACGTTTTTTTTTTCATTTTAAACAAAAAAAAAAATGAAACAAATCATTGATAAAAAAAAATATCTTTCTTAAATAACATGAAAAGAAATCAAAAATTAAAATCCATAATTTTCAAACACAAAAAAAATGACAAAATATTGAATTAAAAATAATTTATTATTCACAAAAAAAAAAGAAAAAAAAATCGTTTCTTTTTTAATTTCGTAATTTCAGCTTTTCTATCAACTATAAGACGTATTAATATTCTACTGAAATAGAACAGTAACAGTATTTAGTTGACTAATTTAGTAACATAATTGCTTGGAAACAATCCGGTCATTCCTCGAAGTTCACCTGAAAAAAGAAAAAATGTTAATATTATTACTCCTAATTCTTACTCTATAATAAAAGTAGCCTAATAACATCAGCTATCTGCCACCGAAAGTCCAGTCAAAATAGGTCTAGCCGTTTCGGAGATTAGCCTGAACAAATAGACGGACAGACAAACATTTTAAACACTTTGTTTTTTTTAAGTACCGTATATAATTTCATATGCATTTAGTAAAAAGCTGTTATTTTGACATAAAACACAGACACTTCAATTTTATTTATCTGTATAGATTTATTAATTATTCATAATAAATTTTAATTTACCATTGTTTATATTTTTCTGATTAATTCCCTAATAAAAAAAGTGTAATTTTTTTAAAAAAAAAAACTATGAATATATGAAAATAAATATAATACACAAAAAATAAAAATATCACCATTCATCTTAAGCTATCTATCGTCTATCCTATAATCATAATCAATATTTCGTCCATAATCATAATCAACCATATATCGTAATATCATATATATAATAAAATACATGTAATAAAAATTTAATTGTAAGCTGTCTGTACATGGAAGATATTTGAGAAAAACTATTATACTAGTAGTATTTATTAACGCAATAGAACCCAAACTAATGATTTTTAGATTTTTTGTCTGTGCGTTTGTGCGCGCTAATCTTGGAAACGGCTATCTCGGAATGGGATTTAGGTGCGGTTTTCACTAATATATTGTGGTAAGCTTCACTTAACTTTTAATATTTGTTTTATTTCAAACGGTTCATAAATATAAATGTTATGTCAATTTAAAGTATCACTTAGAGACGAACCCGAGTGAAGCTAGGGTGAGTCAATTATATAATCATAACAAAATGGCTGCCATAAGATTAAAACAAATCAAAAATAAAATTCAATTTTTAAAATATAACAAAAGGAATGGTAAGAATATTAAATGATAAAAAATCTATTTCTCACAAAAAAAAAGGTTTTTTTTAATTTCGTAGTTTAAGCATTTCTTCCATATCTATCCATTCTTCTTTCATCCATAATCATAATCAATAATATATCAATAATCGTAATATCACATCCATAATATAACCACCAAATCTATAATATAATCAACAATACATACCTTGCCACCAGGCCGGGTCCTGGGAGCGGTCGGTGACGGCTATAATATCATCCTTCTCGAAGCTGAGCTCATCCGCATTTTGAGCCGTATACGGATACAAGGCTATTACCTAAGGAAAGGTAACAACAATATAATATTCAAAATAGGTAAATCTTGTGAAAAGCTTTTGTATCATATTTCATTCATTCATTCATTCATTTGTATAATGTAATAAATTGTTGCGTTTGATTTAATTTAAAGTTTTTTTTTCTTTCTAGAGTATTTAAATAAAAGGTTGTTTTTTTAAATATTTTTTACTATTAATTTATTATTCATATTCTTCTCAACAAACCCTTTTATTTGATATCCATATCATGAGGGTATATAAAAAAACACTCCGCCATCTTTGGGAGTCTGCCATATTGTATTTAGAATGACGTCATTTTTCTAACCATGCATTGCCATCTAAACTAAACATATATGCAAAAGTCTCAATCGGTTGAGGATAATTGCCTTAAAATTCAAATGCAAAATTCGACCCGAACAAACAAACATACTGAATAAAAAAAAAACAAATGCATTATTCTCACTTTATCTATAACAGTTTCTGTTGGAACGGCGTCCATTTTGGACATGACCGGCGTGGTGCGACCCGACGTCCTGCCCGAAGATTGTAACACCTGGAAAAAATTCAAAAGTGTGTGTGTGTGTGTGTGTATGCAATTCACTTACGGTAGAAGTGAAACTTCTTTGGCAAATATTGCAATTAAATTAAAACAAATCAAGAATTTTTTCGGATTATTTCGCGGTTTTTTTTAATTTTTGGTCCTCGACGTTTCGAATGCTTTACAGCGCACACGGTCACGGGAGAGACTGAGGTTTTAATCTCAAAGGTCATTTATCCACAAATTTACAAAATGATTTCATAAATACAGAAATAAACATAGTTTTATTTAAAATTTAAATACTAATGAAAATAAGCTTTAAAGCTAATATATAATCACTAGCAAATCACCCTCGCTCCGCTCGGGTTCGTCCCTAGGTTGTTTCCCCATACAAACTTTCATCCCCATTTTCACCCCATTAAGGGATGATTTCCGGGTCCTACGTCCTTCCCAGGGTATCAAACTATCTTCTTACCAAATTTCATCTAAATCGGTTCAGTAGATCCAGAGATTACCCCCTACAACGACACAAACTCACAAACTTTACCTCTTTATAATATTAGTATAGATTTCCAACACTCACCTTAACATAGCTAGCCGGGAACCACCCACTCTGCCTGTTCCTGCCCTTGGCCTGCAGCTCTCCCTCCCACCATCCGCTGTCCGCTTTCTTCCTTACTATTAATAGCTGTCCTTTCATTAGGGATAGCTGTTCTGAGCTGTTAAAAAAGAAAATACAAACATTTTTGTCTTTTTTTGCACTAAGAGTTAGAAAGGGAAAGAGAGATGAATTAAAAATTAAAATCGTCTTAATTACGCCTTAAACGGAGGTATTTTTTTAAATTCATGTGAGTAGTCTCATTTGAATAAAAAAAATACACCTCTTGAGATATCGTTTTTATATTAAAGAAAGAATTAGCAAAATCGATTCAATAATTAATAAAAACGCAAACAGAAGAATTGAGCACCTTCTCTAGTATTTCTTCTTCTAGAAGTCAATAAAAAAATTACAAATATAAACTACATATACAATAAGAACCAAAAATTGATATAGGTAAATTAATTTAAAAAATACTTTTTAAAGGGATTCGAGCCCAGAACCTGCTTGATATACCTCCAGGTAAATGTCTGAGAAATTAATTAAAATTCTAAGAAATCTATTGTTAATTGACACGCCGGCGTGTCCGCGGTCGTGGAGGGATTAACTTATAAACATACTGTTACATTAATATTTGTCATATAAAAATATAAAAATCCAAAACAATCACAAACATTTACAATTGTCTAAATAACTTCCCACCCAACACTTACAAGCGTCTAATGGCCGATTTCACCAACGTCACCTAAGTTTAAGGGATCCCCTAAGCATGGTTAGGGGGCTGTTTCAGGGGACAGTTTCTGTTTCACCGACAGTTAGGGGTCACCTAAATATTAAAAGGCCCCCTAAATTTAGGTGTTTGAAATATGCGCTTAAAGACGATCGTGAAATGAAATTTAATTTAGGGGCTAGTTTAGGGGACTTTTAAGCTAGGGATCCCATACGTAGGTGGTAGCTTATGGGTTGTTGATGAAATCGGCATATATATCGGCATAAGTCACTTAACCAATGTCTAAGTAAACTTTTATCACTGTCTAAATCACTTAGCTTACCCTAAACTTACCTTGTAGCTGTATAATTAGCTAAAGCCTGAGCCACCTCGTGTTTACGTCTAGAGGTCGCAGAGTCTCTGCCTGAGTCTCGTCTAGCCGACGAGGCCGGTCGAGGCCCGCCGGTGGAGGCCGAGGCCGAGGCCGACTCGGTTATAGCTGCCACCTCTGATGATATGGGCGTAGAGGATTTTTGCTCCTATTTAGGGAAATTGGTTATAATTTACCTAATTAGGTAAGGAATATTAATTACATAATAAATAGTTTTTACTTTTTTAATGATTTACATATTCCTATAAAAACTATCCAATGACCTTCCGAGGATCTCAAACTATCTCCATACAAAATTTCATCTAAATCGGTTCAGCAGATTAAGCGTGAAAAGGTAACAGACAGACAGACAGAGTCACTTTTGTATTTATATTATTATAGTATGAATGAATGTATGTATTATACCTGTACAGGTTCAGGCTGGGGTGCAGGTTCGGGTTCCGGCTGAGGCTCGGGTTCCGGTTCGCGAGCCTCAGGAATGCTGGACATGGGCTCGCCAGACGTCGTCGTGTCTTTCGTCACGTAGTTAGATGGGAATATGCCCGTGCTTTATGATAGAAATGAAGAGGATAAGACGTTAGTGTTACCAGTTGTTATACACAATTCCCCTATCTATCTATTCTATTCAGCCCTTCTGAACGTCCCACTGCTAGGTGTAGACCTCCCTTCAATACGAGGAGGATCAGGCCACAGTCCACCACGCTGGCCAAGTGCGGACGGACTGAGCATGTCTTTTGAAAACTTGCTAGGTTCTCTCAGACATTCAGGTTTCCTCACGATGTTTTCCTTCACCGTAAGACAAGTGGTAATCATGTAGGAAATGATTCGCACATGAAAATATCAGAGGTACGAGGCCCGGGATTTGAACCGGCTTCACTCAGTTACCCAAGCGAGTGCGAGCCTTTATACCCCAATTCCCCTATTAAATGAAAATTTTTATAATAGACTTAAAATTGTGTAATTTGTATTTAAAAAAAACATACGTTCTGCCTCCTCTGCCATCTTTCCACTTCACTCGCTCACTCACATACCTACATATCTATCTCATTCCAAACAAAAGCAAACAAAGCGCACCGTATCCCGATCCTGCCGGTCCACCAATCGCCATCCCGGCGCAATACTTCTATTCTCTCTCCCGCTTCAAACACCAAATCCCCGGGTTCGGACGAGTTGTAGGGATAGGCGGCTATGTAGAAGTCTCCGCCCTCTGGTGGGAGAGAGAGTGAAAGAGAAGGAGAGTGAGAAAAATAGAGAATTTTCATACTTTAGACTCTATTGTTATTTATGATTTATGCTGCCGAGTTGGTCTAATAATCACGATTGTGAAGTTCTGGGTTTGAGTCTCGGGTTGCACCAAGTATAATTAGTCTTAGATAAATTATTAAATAGTAAATAAAATTGACATCAAAATATTAAAAAAAAAACTTTTTTTGAAATGCCCAAAATTTTTATAGATGCCCTAAATTAAAAAACAACTTACCAACAGCCGGCATTGCTCCTCCCAAGTCATTTGCAATTTCAGCTTCTGGCACTTCAGCTATACCTAGAAAATAATATATATATATATATATATATATATATATATATATATATATATATATATATGAGTAATGAAAGCATTTTTTAACATCCCACTGCTGGGCGTGGGCATCTCTTCAATACGAGCGTGATCAGCTGGCCACAGTTAATAAGATAGGAAAACAGGTATTGGTTTGGTTTTACGAATCAAGCATTTTAAGGGGTCCAAAAATGTAAAAAATTCAATAAAGGTAGGTTCAATGAAAAATAGCAAAACTACTTTTAACAATAAAAACTATTTAACTCACATATTTCGTTATTTTTTTTTTAAATACTACTCAAACTCGCATAATCTCAATATCTCTATCTCAATCTCAAAATAAACTCAGATAAACTCAAACTCATTAATATTAATAATTCTACCCCCAAGCTAAGAAAAAAAAAAGTTTTTTTCTCTCCACCCTAATGAGCATAAAATGAGACATCATTTAAAGAGCCTAAACTGTTTTTTCTGTTTTAAACATTTAATTAAAAAAAATATTTAAAGTCAAATATTTTTATGATAATATGACAATGTAAGTAATTCATTAAAATAAAAAAAACATGCATATACCGTATTCTAATGGGGCCCTTGTAGGGCATGGGAGCTATAGCCAAACCTACTTTATGGTACCGGTACTATTTATATAGACCATGGGGACAGACATACAAGTGGTTTTATTATATATACATAATGGTATATAGGGTCAATTTAATGAAAAATATGCTTACTTTGCTCTTGATAGCTCCCTTGTACGAAAATATGAGATTAAAAAATAATAAATTAACATAATACTTTCTTAGATTTAATTAAAATAAATGAACAGTTTAAAATTCAAAAATATTTTAAAATAAAATATTAAGTCAATTAATATTATTTACTTTCTTTAATTAACAGAACTTATTAATAATTTGAATTAACAAAACTTACTTATTAATTATAATTGAACTCAACTCAAAATCAAAACTCAACTCTATCATTATTTTTATTAAAAAAAATGATTACTTTCCTAACCATAGTGAGATACGATGGACGTAGCGAGTTCGAATCCCGATTGGCGAATATTTTTACTAGCTATAAATTAAATTGAAATTATATTCTTTGCAACCTAAAATGGGTCATTTTGTGCGTAGCGATGTTAATACTACAATAATTAGTGATAAACAAAAACAAATATATCCCTGGGGCACCGTACATTTTTCTGGAATAAAAGTAACCTATGTGCTATTCCAAACTATTATCTATCTCTGTGCCAAATTCATCCAGATCAGTTCAGCCGTTCTGGCGTGATTGAGTAACAAACATCCATCCATCCAAACTTTCGCATTTATAATATTAATGAAATAAGATTTCAAGCTGTAATCGAACCCACTTTAATTAAGAAACTCACCTTCGAGCTGAGTCTTGCTTTCGAGCGGCTCTATTACTTCAGCATAAGCCTGTACCGCATTGATATCTTCCACGTACGATTCTGGGAACCAACCTGATTGGCCTATGACAGAAAAATTGGTTACAAACGAGCCGGGGTTTGAATATTTTCTCGATAAGTGGATTTTGCATAACTATGACGTATACCAAATTTCATTTTCAAAATTTAAAAAAAAGCGTCTGTACTTATGAACGCACGTTACACTTCTTTGGCGTGACAGAACAAAAATAGCTAAAGATTCTATCCCGTATGTCACAACTCTCTGTTTGTAAAAGGAATGCAGCTAACTTCATCATGTCGCTTTTTGGCTATCGGTGTATGCATCGTATAAATTTTACTCATTTTTTTCCAAACGTACCAAAAGAAATATAACTTTAATAACTTTGTTTCCGCAGGGATTCTTCCTTCAGTTTTTTTTAGTACTGTGGATTTTATTTCTGAACTATTGATGTTCGATGACTTTCAATAAAATATTGTAATAATTTTATGTGGAATTTTTTATTTTTGGCACAACAAGTAGGGTCAAACGTATTCTCTTTTATGATAAATGAAACTTTCAACATTTGTTTCGAATGCAAACATGGTCACAAAATAGATTTTACTTTCTTTCTTAGATTTACGTAATCTAATTTTAATTTGATGATAATCTGTGCTCAATTGGCACGCTTTGAAGACATTTACAGGAGAAATGAATTGAAAATAGATTATGTACACTAAAATGACAAAACTCTTACCACGAGCGGTCCCCCATTTCCATCCAGGCTCTGCATCACCACGTGGTGCAGTCGCTTCACTTACCTGAACAATGATTATGTTTTAACGTTTAGTATAGATTTCTCAGAGACTCTATATAGTAATCTAGAGAGTAAGAGATCTATATAATAATGATTATTTCAATAAGATTTTCCAAAAAATATTTAATGTATAGATTCGACTCGGTTAGAATTTTATTATATGTGTAGATAACATTTTTGAGTCAAGAGTATTAAAGGCAAAAGTTAGTTATTTCTCAATGATTTTTGAGGGTACAGAAAATATTAAAAAAAATGAAAGAAAACTCAAATGGCACAAGTCGACTCAAAAATTCAACTCAACAAACTCAAAAACTCACCAAGTCCCCGGGCTGCAAACTCAACTCGTCCGCAGTTCGAGCGCTAAATTCATACACACAACGCCATTTTGGCGCGTTAGAAACAGCCGGCACCGTTTCTGTTGCTAGAGGAAGGAAAAAATATATTAATTTAAATAAAAAAAAAATATTCAATGGTAGTCCGTTGGAAAGCAAGAGAGAATGGATGGACCGATTTTGATATAGATGATAAGTTTATTAATAATTATTCGCGATAACACCTAATAGGTTTTTGGGAGAAAATTGAAAATTTCGAAAAAATATACGCAATAATCCGAACACGGTTTTCAGGTGGATTTGGAAAAAACTGAAACCGGTTTTTTATACATAACGATTATAAATTAAATTCATTAAAATATCAATAAAGAATAATTAAAATAATTTCAATAATTCTATAGTACATATATCAATGACTAGCGACTCAAAACAAATCAATCCCACGGGAACTTACATTATTCTAGGTAAAAAATAACCTATGTGCTATTCCAGACTGTAATCTATCTCTGTGCATTTTAGCATCTTGCATCTTGCAACTTAAGAGACATTTTTAAAACCTTAATATATCGTAGGATCTATTTTTTACATTTTGTTAATCCCACTAACAAATCGATGCATATAACGCCATCTATTGACATTTATTTAAACTATTTTTTTTTAAATAAAACTCTTTTTGGATCTTTTCGTGAATTTATTTTGATTTTTGGTTAGGTTTGGTTTGATTCATTTCAGTTGTTTGTAACAACTATATAATGACCTGTGAGACGTCTAAAACCTCAGTCGCTACCGAGACTATGCGCGCTGTGAAGCATTCGAAAAATCGAGAACAAAAAAAAAAACAACATAAATTCGCGAAAAAATCCGAAAAGATAGTTTTATTTAAAAATGACAAATATTCGCATAAATCTAAGAAAATAATCTGTCTTTGTTCTTGATTACAACCTATTTTTTTTGTTTAACTTACCATTAGTAGCTGGTGCGTCTCCCCAAGGCGCCTCATTGGCCGGCGGCTCTCCCCACGCCTCGTCTGAAGTACCCCAATCTGCATCTATAGAGAAAAAAAATCTATTTATGGTAAAATTTCTAAAGATTTGTTCCTTGTTCTGATTTTTTTTTATTTTGTACTAGCATTGCCCGTGACTCCACCCGCGTTCAGATGACCAAAAACCAAATTCTTAGGTTTTACATATTAGTATACTCTTACATTGCAGTTTTTGTATTTGATCTCAGAAATGAGATATTTTCCCCCGGTAAAAAGTATTATATATATCCTATATGTTGACCCTGATAATCAGCTATCACCATACCAAATTTCATGAAAATCCCTTTAATGGTTTTTCCGTGATACGGTAACAGACATACAGACAGACAAAAAGATAGAAAGACAGACAGACGAAAATTCTAAAAACTATAGATTCGGTCTCTATATCGATAATAATGTTTATTTCAATAAGATTTTCCAAAAAATATTTAATGTACAGATTCGGCTTAGTTACAATTTTATTATGCTATAAAACTTTATTTATTTAGTATAAGCCAGTGACTTACGTTAACTCAGGTGCATCTTTAGTTACCTAACAAAAACCTATGCGTTACTCCAGGTAATAGTCTATCTGTATACTAAATTTCATACAAACCGGTCCAGCCGTTACAACGTGAAGAAGTAACAAGCATACACACATAAAAAAATTCGCATTTATAGCATACTAGTGACTCACCCTCGCTCCACTCGGGTTCATCCCTAACTACGTTTTACCAGTTAGCATGGTATATATAGACTATATAATATACAGAGGTACGATGGGTTGTATCACAACGTGTTTTCCCGTGGGAATTAGATAATCTCCCGCGGTAACAAGTAGCATATGTCACTCTCCGGCCCTCCAACTATCTCCACACAAAATATCACGCCAATCCATCACTCTGTTTCGACAAAGAAGGACAAACAAACAAACACACTTTCACATTTATCTACACTAATATTATAAAGAGGTAAAGTTTGTGAGTTTGTGTCGTTGTAGGGGGTAATCTCTAGATCTACTGAACCGATTTAGATGAAATTTGGTAAGAAGATAGTTTGAGACTCTGGGAAGGACATAGGATACTTTTTATCCCGGAAATCATCCCTTAAGTGGGTGAAAATGGGGATGAAAGTTTGTATGGAGAATCAACCTCCAGTAGTAATCCTCCTCCTCAATAGTAATATTAATAAGTAATGAAGTATATGCAGTGGTAGCCCAGTGGTAACGCGCTCGCTTGGGAAACCGAGTGAACCGAGTTCAAATTCGGGTCTCGCACCTCTGATATTTTCATGTGCGAATCATTTCCAACATGATGACCACTTGTCTTAACGGTGAAGGAAAACATTGTGAGGAAACCTGCATGTCTGAGAGAACCTAGCAAGTTTTCAAAAGACATGTGAAGTCCGCCAACCCGCACATGGCCAGCGTGGTGGACTATGGCCTGAACCCCCTCGTATTGAAGGGAGGCCCGTGCCCAGCAGTGGGACGTTAAAAAGGGCTGTATACAATTAAGTATAGATAGATGATTTTCAAACTCACCGGTCCCCCAAGCACTATCAGCGGGCGCAGTGTTCCTATTCTGAACATACTCATCTCGTTTCTGTTCATACAATTTCCATACAGTTTCACATTTCTCACTCAACTGATTCACTGTTTCGTTCAGTTCGGCCAATTGAGTTTTGTTACTTTCCAAATCTGACTTCTTGCTTTCAACTATCGCTTTAGCCGCGTCCACCTGTTTGGGAATTATTGAATTCTAATTCTTTTTCTATAATAAAAGTAGCCTAAGTTACTCCTTATAACATCGGGTATTTGCCAGTGAAAGTCCCGTCAAAATCGATCCAGTCGTTTCGGAGATTAGCCGGAAGAAACAGACACGAAAATTTTAAAAATTGTTTTTTTCTTATAAGTACCGTATATAATTTCATATGCCTTTAGTAAAAAGCTGTTGTTTTGACATTACACACAGACACTATATATATAATCTTAAGTAATTTTAACCAACTTAATCAAAAGAGGTTTTCACTTCAAAATGTATTTTTTAATATAATATGACACAATATATTTTAATTTTATTATTTATTTCTTTTATTGAACATTTAAAGTGAGTATAAATATTCTATTAAGTACTCACTACCGATGAACAAACTCATAAAATAATTGTTTTTTTTTATAAAAGAAACTTACCTTATCCCGTAACTGCTTCAGGGTAACTTCCATCATACTAAGTTGTCCATCCTCGCCTGCACCATCCGTCACTTTAGCCTAAAATAAATAAAAAAATATAAAAACTGCAAAATGGCTGCGATCAAAAACAATATTTATTTTAAAATGATTATATACGGATTGCTGATGTTTTATTTACATTATATATATTTTTTCTAACATACGAGTAACAATATCCCAGAAAACAACCAAAAACTTTCAAATGCAATATTTTAAACAAATCATAAAGTACGCGTATGTGCTAAGTATATAGTTGCTAAGTATATTTCTAACATCAATATCAAATAAAGCATTTTAAAATTCAATATGACGGCACCGTATTTTTTCTTATTAAATGTTTACTTTCCATACAAAATATCTTTATTTAAGCATTTAATAAGAAAAAAAAATAAATGATGGTAACTTACCTTACCCTAAAAAGTATGTATATAATTGTAATTTACCTTACCCAAAAAATTATATATAATTGTAACTTACCTTAGCATCTAACTCAGCTTTTTCTTTATTCAAGGCAATTTGTTTAGCATTCAACTCTTTCACTCTAGCTTTGAGCTGTTGCATTTCCGCCATACTTGCGTCACGATCGGAACTAAAAAATATTTGAAATTAATTTATATAAGTACAATAAAAAAAATTATATAATATAAGTACAATAAAAAAAATAATACGTAATTGTAATTTTTTGATTTGTTTTGTTTTTGTACATAAATAAATAAAATTAAATCACACTTTCTATTATCAATATGAAAATTTGTATGTTTGTTAGTTCTTTATATTGAAACTCTTGAACTGATTTGGATGTTTAGTACACAGATAGAGTATGAGATGTAAGAATAGGTATACCTATTCTTTTAAAGTTGACGTGAGATTTTCAGCCCCCTTTAAGTTTAAATGAGATTTAACGAGATTTTACTTGCACCCTCTCCTCCATTTTGAGCTCATGTACGTTTTTAAAATACAATTATCTTTTCGTTTTTTGGTCCCCGACGTTTCAAATGCTTACAGCAATCATGGTCACGGGAGTTAAAATGTCAAATATTCGCGTAAATCTAACGATGTTCCCATATTTACCGTACGCGTAAATCTAACTGTATTAGCTTAGTGACGCTACTTGCTGCGCCAGCGGTCGCGGGTTGAGTCCCGCTGGATTCATTCGTTTGTGTGATGAGCATGTGTAGTGTGTCAACTACCTGGTATCCATAACACAGGCCTCGTAAGCTTACCATGGAACTAGACGGTGTTAGTGTTAATGTATCAACATATTTATTTATTATTATTATTTTCACTCACCGCATAGAATCAATGGTACATTTATGGGCAGCCACCGCTGTCCTTGTGTCCCGGATATCCTTTGCCAGGGTGCTGGCCCTCAGATTAACCGCACTCAGTTCCGCTGAAAGGGACTGGGATTTGGCTTTGAGGGAGAGGACTTTGCTTTGCTCCTCTGTCCTGAGGGCTTCTAGTTCACGAGTCCTGACAAAATTGTAAATAATCAATATTTACCAAAATTACATTTGTGTATAAAAAAAGCAGTCACGAGGACCGCCGACAGAAGTGAAAACATAAAACTATAAACAAACATTAGTTATTTTTGGATATTCAAATTAATTGTTTGATCTTAAATTAAAATATGTAAATTAAAACTGTTTACATTTATCTGGTGTTGGCATCTATCGTTACACTCTGAGTGTTAGCCTTAACACGTCCCGTGACCATGTCGATGACGACTTCCATGAATTTACTACCCATCCAAACAAACATGCCTAAGAAGTTTTTACTTCAAAAAATTGGTGAAAAAAGAATTGTGACATATATGTATGTATGTACCTTTTCTTCTCCCATTCGAGCTGACATTGCCTTTCCATCTCCTTTCTAGCCGCTTCACGTTTTTCCTAAAATAAATAATAGTCAAAACCCCTTTGTATATACAAAAATTAAGATAAGACTCACTGATTGACTGACTAATCATAATATCTTAAAAAATACTATATTAAAGAAGATTTTAAAGAAAAAAAATAGTTTATAATTCACTACTGTCAGTCAAAAAATGAGAAAAATTTTTACGATAGCAGTCCTTCGCAACGTACCTGTTCTTCTTTTTGTTTCCGAAGCAGTTCTTCTTGTTCTTTCTTCTGTGCTTCCAAACGCAACTTCTCTTTTTTCTCTGCTTCTTCTCTTTCTTTCCTCTCTCTCTCCGCCTACAGATATATAATTAGCTATTTTTAATAAATAAATTACGATAAATTTTAAATCAACTAGAAACACTAATTCTTTTTTTTTTAATTTTTTATAGATTTTTATAAGTATTCTGAAAAATATTTTTTATATGTAAGAAAAAATGTACTACTCCGAACCAAACGGTTCTTTTTAGGGTAGTTAGATATTTTTTAAAGTCAAAAAACTTAAATTATTACTACATTATTTTCATAAGAAAAATATATATATGTACCTCTTCCTCCTAGAATGCAAGAAAAAACATAAAAAAGCAAGATCAGAAAAAATATCCCAAATAAGCAAATTTTAAACTAAAATTAATGCAACTACACTGTAACAGAATATAAAAACGCAAACAAACATCCACATATTATAAATTAAGTCGCGCTGAGTTTGTTTGTTCGAGCTAATCTCAGAAACTGCTGTACGGATTTTTATACGGTTTTCACCAATAGATAGAGGAAGTATCTAGAAAGTTTATGGGCTATAATTTATTTACATATTACGAAAACTAAAGACTTATGTAAGTGGATATTCTTATGAATTTCATGGATTTTGATGTTTTTGCGCGAAACCCTATTTTATTTTCTAAAATAAAACTAGCCAAGTTACTTCTTATAAAGTCCTATCAAAATCAGTCCAGCCGTTTCGGAGATTAGCCGGAACAAACGAATAGACGGGCACAAAAATCTTAAAAATAAAAAAAAACTTATAGATACCATATAAATTTCATATGCATTTAGTAAAAAGCTGTTTATTTGACATTACACACAGACACTACAATTTTATTTATTTGTATAGATGATATTTGTAAATTAAGTAGTAAGAAATCGTCCCTTCTGTGAATTCTTCTAAGGACATCTTAAATAGTTTTTTTATGTTCCCAAAAACCATTAAAAAATTAAATAAACATAATAACAAGCGAGTAATCGAAGTATAGAATCAAAAAATATTATATTAGTAAATGGGACCATATTTCATTGCATTCAGCCGTTTTTAACGTCCCACAGCTGGGCGTGGACCTCCCTTCAATGCAAGTGAATCATGCGAAGGCAATGCGAAGTAATCTTAGCTCAACTGGCACGCATTGAAGCCATTAACAAGAAAATTGAATTGAATTGAATAATACATTACCTTCTCTTTCATTTGAGCATCTGCTAGTTGAGATCTCCTTCTTTCTAATTCTGCTTGACCCCTCGCTAAGTTCTCTCTTCTTCTCTCTTCATATGATTTAACACTACTTAGGCTTGACACTGACTCTCGTCTGGAAAAAATGGTAGAAATTAAAAATCATAGTATTATAAATGCAATAGTTTGCATGTATATGTATGTATGTCTGTTTGTCAATATATCACGACAAAATCTCTTAAACTTAACTTAGTTCACAGATAGACTATGACGTGGAGTAACACACAGGTTAATAATATTTTCCAAAGGCTGGCTTTATTTGTACATAATATAAAAGATATCTAGGAACACAACCAAGCGAAGGTAAATTAATAGTAAAGTGTAAACTAGTAATTGTAGCTTACCATTAGTTACCTTAACGTAACTTACCTGAGAAATATATTATATAAGGTTTTTTCTGCGGATTTATTTTGATTTTTGGTTCTCGGAATTTGGAAATGCTTTACGGCAATCATGGTCTCTTGATAGACTTAGTCTAAAACCTTAGTTTTAGATTTATTTAGTTGTTACAAATAGTACTTACAAAATTCGTAAATTTCAAAATGATTTTAAAAAAATACAAAAATGGCATAAAAATACATCTATACATATAATAAAATTCTAACTAAGCCGAATCTGTACATTAAATATTTTTTGAAAAATCTTATTGAAATATACATCATTATCGATACAGAGGCCGAATCTATAGTTTTTAGAATTCTTGTCTGTCTGCCAGTTACCGCATCACGGAAAAACCACTGGAGATTTTGATGAAATTTCGTATGGTGATAGCTGGTTATCCGGGTCAACATATAGGATAGTTTATACCGCGGGAAAATGTCTCATTTCTGAGAAAAAATACAAAAACTGCATTGTAAGAGTGTACTAATATGTAAAACCTACGAATTTGGTTTTTTGTCATCTGAACGCGGGCGGAGCCGCGGGCAATGCTAGTAGTATATATGCAACTTACAAAAAACTTACCTAAACGTAGGAGGTATCAACTCAATAGGTAACTTAGCGGGAACAGCTTCCCCTTGCGTTGCACGTTCACACAGATACATTGCGAGTACAAACTCTTCACAGCCTGGGTAAAGGTAAAAAAACAATTTAAAAAAATGGGCGTATAAACTTTACGCGCGGTTGAAGTAAAACTTCTTTGGCAAATATGGCAATTAAATTAAAACAAATCAATAATTAAATAACGCATGTTAGGTATATTACAATTATATATTTATAGAATATCATATACGGAAAGAATATAATATTATATATTTGTAACACAATAACAGCGATTACCATGGCAAAATGGCAATGTATTCTATCTCATTCTCTCGCCGGCTTAATCCTGTATATTTTGTGTTTATTGTTTTAGTTGTGTATTATTATGTGTTTGTCTCTTTCTTGTGTAGTGTTTCCGTTTCATCGAGTTTCAAATCACAACGATTCTAAGGAAATTTCACTTCAAAAACAATTAAAAGTTTTATTTATTTGTATTGGACTTTGAGTGAAGCTACTTTAAATTTAAAAATAAGTTATTTTTAATTTAAATACCATCTTTTAGGTCAAGGTCAGCTTAGTTGGCGTTTAAACAAAGAAATAGCACAATTTTTGGATTAAAACGAATTTTGGAGCACAACTGCGCATCTCGGAAACGGCTCGAACGATTTGGATCAAATTTAGTATTTAGATAAGGTTTTGTTTTTAAAGTTTATACTATCCACTACACCACTGAGGCAATAAATAACGAAACCTGGGTAAGTCGCGAGTTACAACTAGCAATACTCACCCAATTTCCCATCGGAGTCTAGATCTGCCAAAGCCCATATCTGGGCGAGGGTCTGTTGTGGGAGTCGCGACTGCAACATGATAGAGCGCGCTTGGGCTCCAGACACTGAGCCGGTCTTAGCGCGGTCCGTCGCGTTGAACAGTTGCGTGTATCTGTTTATATGGTTTGTTTTAAATAGAGATAGATATAAGCAGAGATGAGATAGTGATAAACATAGATGAGATAAGATAGAGATAAAGATGAGGGAGGAGGGGCATTTTTTGTATATTTATTTGTTGAATCTAAAAAACGGTTCTTACGATTTGGATCAAACTATATATGTATTTTCCAAAAAAATATAATTGTTCATAAAAAAAGGCAAACATTTTAGTGAAGTTAGGTATTTTATTAACAAAAAGATTAAAATATGCGATGCAAATGCCAAATTATGAAACATGAAAAAATTAGACCAAAATGCACATTGTATATTACTTACTTCAACTTTTGAGGTTGGGGAATGCCCCACTCAACACATGGAGGGGGACTCACGACCCCCATGGGGACATCTGTTGGGCTGGTCACTAAAGAACCTAGGGAAATAAAAAAAAAAATTATAATAAGCTTAGCACATATACAACAATACAGGTTTATTGGAAAAAATCTAACAAATATATATTTTTTTTTCCGTCTCACTGTTGGGCAAGGGTCTTCCTTCAATGTAAAGAGGATCAGGACGGCTTGCACCACGGAGTCAACCACACTGGCCCAGTGTACGTTAGTGGACTTCACATGTCTTTCTAAAACGTGTTTGTTGGGTAGTTGGGCACGGGCCTCTTTCCATGCGAGGTGGATCAGGCCATAGTCCACCACGTTGGCCAAATGCGGGTTGGCAGATTTCACATATCATTTGAAAACTGGCTGGATTCTCTTAGACATGCAGGTTTCCCCACAATAAAACAAATAGTAATCATGTTGGAAATGATTCGCACATGAAAATATCCGAGGCGCGAGATCCGAGATTTGAACCCGCTTCACTTGGTTTCCCAAGCGAGCGCGTTTAACACGATTTTACTATGATTAATTTGTTTAATACGACCGACTTAAGGTTTCATCTACTTTCAATATATTTTCAATTGCACAATGGTATTACGAAACAGGCCAGTATTTTAGAGACATTTTTTAAATGTTTTTATTAGATCCATTTGTGAGTATGCAGTCTTGAAGAATTACTTCCTGGATCATCAAATCAACTCGATGGTACATTGTTTTTAATAATGTTCGTTATAGTCCGAATTAGGTTCGTAGGAAAAAGCTGTTAAAAAAATGGATCGGGGAAATTTTAAGACCCCAAATAAGTTTTAAAATTTGGAGTTATTAGCGTGAAATAAGTAGAAAAAAAATCAGTAAATATAGCACCTTTATCAATACAATATTAACTTAAAAAATACTTACCAGGCTTTGAAAACGAGTCAGTTTTCACCGCAGTGATTGGAGTAGATGTCACTGGCTGAGCGGGCATCGAACCCGCTATACTGGTTACTGTTGGTTTCGGTGGACTGACTATTGATCCTACTGTTGTTCCTGTTGGGATTTGGGGTTGGGATGATGGGGTTGAGGCGGTTGGTCCAACCAATGGTTGAGATTGGTTTATACCAACCAATGGTTGAGTTGACGGTGGGCTGGTTAACGATTGAGACATTAACGGTCGAGTTGAGTTTAATGGTTGAGAACTAAGTAGCGGTTGTGATGTATTAATCAATGGTTGACTGATTGATGGTGATTGAACTAATGGCTGAGTTGGTTGCATTAAGGGCTGAGTTGGTTGTATTAATGGCTGCGTTGGTTGAATCAATGGTTGAGTGGGTGGCATCATTGGTTGAGTTGGTGGGATTAATGGTTGAGTTGGTTGCATCATTGGTGGAGTCGGTTGCATCATTGGTTGAGCTGGTTGCATCATTGGTTGAGTTGGTTGCATCACAGGTTGAGTTGGTTGCATTATTGGTTGAGTTGGTGGAATCATTGGTTGAGTTGGTGGAATCAATGGTTGAGTTGGTTGCATCATTGTTTGAGTTGGTTGAATCAATGGTTGCGTTGGTTGCATCATTGGTTGACTGGAAATCGGTGGAGTGGAGTTCATTAATAATTGCCCATTTCCCATCAACGGTTGAGGCACAGGTGGTTTCACACCCGAAATGAGATCAGGGACCACTGGTTTTGGTGGCATCGGTTGGTTAAAATCTCCGAGTAATGATTGAGTTGGTTGCGAGGGTAAGCCACCGATTAAAGTTTGGGATACATTAGGCATTGGGGGGATAGGGGGTTTTGGTGGGGGAAACTGTTGTTTTGCGCCTAAAATAAAAAAAGTAAATATACAGATAAACATATTTTTAATTTAAATAATACTAATTTAGTGTACTTTATTATGCTTAAATAATTGCCTCGTTTCTAAATTTTCACAATACATAAAATTATTTAATTCATACCGGTAGTTCTAGATGTATGCAAAAAAACAAACATAACAAAATATAAAAAATAAAACATAATAATATCAGCTTTAAGTATCATTAATAGCCTTTTGTGCCTATAATATAATGGTTGGTCTCAGATGTGACGATTTTTTTTCCACTCAATATAAAAATATCAACTGGTAGTTTTTTCACATTCAGAATCTATATAAAAAAGAATATTCGTATGTCAGTTCTCTATGCATTCCTAAACCATTGATCTGATTGTGATGAAACTCTGGTGGGTTATTTTGTATACGGCTGCGAAGATTCCTGGTGCAAAAAAAGATTTTTCTTTGGACGTTTGTCTTTAATACATCAATAAGCTATTCAAGCTTAGGGATGCACCCGAGTGAAGCGGGAATCTGTACATTAAAAATTTTTTGGAAAATCTTATTGAAATAGACATTATTATCGATACAGAGGCAGAATCTATAGTTTTTAGAATTTTTGTCTGCTTGTCTGGGAATGCATGTCGTGGAAACCACTGGACAGATTTTGTTGAAATTTGGTATGATGTTTCTGTTGATGAAAACTGTATGAAAAACCGTAGTTTCTGAGATTATCTAGAACAAACACAAATACAGGATGGTGGAGGAATTTAGTTTATTATTTGTAGCAAAGATTCCTCAGGATAAAGAAAATTTTTAAAACATTTTTTTTTAATAATACTGTATATTTACCAGTAGGACTGAGCGATGCAAGGAGTGATGGGGGCAATGCCTTGGGTACTTCCACTCCATGTAATTTTAAATTTATTATCTGTAAGAAGTCATGCAGATATTAAAGGAAGAAAGAAAAAAAACAAATGATTGAAATTGAATTGAAATAGTTTCTTTGAAGCCATTAATAAGTGAATTGAATTGAATCAGTTTACTCGAAGTGTGTGTTTTTTTATATTCCATTTAATAAATAATTTGATGTAAAAGATATAAAACAATATTATTTACTAATATGACAAAAATAAACAAAATATTTTAAAGTACATAAAAAAACACATTCCTACAAAAAAATTTTTTACTGAAAAGTTACTACAAATTTTTTTTTATTTTAATAATAATATTTCCATCTCACCTTGCAAGCGATTGAGAACTCCTTTAAGTCTAATTTGCCATCTGCATTAGTGTCGGCAAGGGACCAGATTTGACCCAATATCGGTGGAGGGAGTTGCGACTGCAAATAAAATTTTTATGTTACTTCTTGATCAACTTTAAGAAGGGGTAATGTTTAGCTGTAACTTAAAGACTTTTTTTTTATTTATATAGCTTCTTAAGCCAGTTCTTCTCAAGTTTGAGGCATTTTCTTCCCAAACTGTAGTACACTCATGATGTTCAGTAAAAAAATATAATAATTTAATGCTGAATAAATCATTTGGAATTGCAATTACAAATTTCAAGAGAAATTTTATCCCTCAAGGTGAAAATAAAAAAAATATAAACATAGATAACTGAATTATATAAATATTATGTATTATGTTAAAAATCCATACATATAATAAAATTGTAACAAAGCCAAATCTGTACATTAAATATTTTTTGGAAAATCTCATTGAAATAGACATTATTATCGATACAGAGGCCGAATCTATGGTTTTTAGAATTTTTGTCTATTTGTCTGTGGTCTATCTGTCTGTTACCGCATCAGGGAAAAACCACTGGAAGAATTTTTTAAGAAATTTGGTATGATGATAGTTGGTTATCCGGATCAACATATATAATAATTTTTACCACGGGAAAATATCTCACTTTTGAGAAAAAATACAAAAACTGCAATGTAAGAGTATACTAGTATGTAAAACCTAAGAATTTGGTTTTTGGTCATCTGAATGCAGGCAGAGCCGCGGGCATGCTAGTAATTTATATATTTAAAATATGTATTTATTATTACAATAATGTATTATGGTACTTACCTGTAACATGAACCTCTTAGCCTGTTCTCCGGTCAGTGTACCATTGACAGGCCCAAGATTGCGAAAGTGCTCTGCATATTTTGCATGTTCATGGGGCTGTATCACCCATGGGTCAACCATTTTTCTGTAAAACTTGTGATATTAAAGTTGAATTTTTTTCTATGAGGAAAGATTATTTAACAAAATATATTAATTAAAATTTTAGTTTATTTAAATATAAATTCCAGGTAATATATGGTCTTAATTAAGGTAAATTGAATTTTTAGAAAATTAATTTCAGAAAGAAGCAAATTATCTCTTTTCAGTCTATTAGTAATTGAATCTTAAGTATGAATGCTATAACAATATTTTGATATCTGAAAGTAATATATTGAACTCACATAATGCTTTTTCATAGAAGAGGCAAAGTTCTTTTTACTTTTTAAGAACATCCTTAAACATTAAAAGGAGTGTCGCTGATTTTCTTGAAAATTAGGGAAAACAAGGAAATATTGTCTGTAATTATTATTTTTGTGCGAAACGAAAACGACTAATAAATCAAATACATTCGAATAAAGAGCAAACATATATTATTTATCTAGATAATTACGTTATCTAGCAAGTAGAAAGTTTTTAAAATTATTTTTTTAAATACATAAATTGTTTATAAAGTTAAAAGATGATAGCTTAAAAATGTACTTTTTACTTACATTATATATTGAAGTCCTTTGGAAGGAAGTCAGTCACCAACGCCCCTTTATAAAATAAAATGTACTTTTACTAATTCTGATCTGCAGTTCGTTTATTGATCCAGACAAACTGTCATATTCTATTGACAAATAGACAGCCTAGTTCAGAAATGTTTAAATGGTAAGAGTATATGAAATTTTTTGTTTATGTAAGTATTTTATATAAATCGACTAGTATTATTATTTATTATTTAAATAATTATCATTTAACAATACTTAAATTATTTATTCACGAATAGTGAAAGGTTTAGTTTCTCCTTTGCTTATATTTTAAGTGATTCCAAACGAACATAATTTGACATTGATTGTAAGCATATGTTTTTGTATTAAGTTATATGTTTTGAGCCTGAGGTTTCATTCCAGAAAATTGTGATTTTTAACTCCATTAAAATTTTTTTTTAGCGAATTAAGCAAAAAATGACGAAAATCGCCGACAACGTTAACCCAAACGTATATGAAAAAGGTTCAGCACGAGAAATCACATTTACAGAACGCGATGAAGATATAACAGATGAAATTGACGAAAGGGAAATTTTCGATTTAATTCGAAATATAAATGATCCTGAACATCCATTGACACTAGAAGAACTTCGTGTGGTGGAAGAAAAGAATGTATTTATAGATAATAATCAGAACTTAGTGCGTGTTTACTTTACACCAACAATACCACATTGCAGCATGGCAACCTTAATAGGTAAAACAAATTATAAAAATTATAATTTTATCTTACTATATAGATACATAATTTGATACTATAATATGTTATATAAATTTCCTCGGTCTTTGCACAAAAAAAAACAATTTTAAATATAATTTTTTCTATAATTTTTTGGGGTTAAAAAATTTTTACTCATTTAAAAATACAGTTCACTTGTAATGAGATTAGATTACAACTCAGTATGCAGCAGTGACCGAAAATCATATAATAATAATAATAAATTAGTTAGAAACATCTTCCAAATATTTTTTAAATTTATATTTAAATGCTGGAAACGACCTATCATTTGGCAAACTATTATACAGTTATATGAA
The DNA here is from genome assembly GCA_947093115.1 of Brenthis daphne. Taxonomy (NCBI): domain Eukaryota; kingdom Metazoa; phylum Arthropoda; class Insecta; order Lepidoptera; family Nymphalidae; genus Brenthis; species Brenthis daphne. The sequence continues at coordinate 2,783,116 of OX352473.1, forward strand.
TATTTTTTTCTATAATATGTGAGTACATTTTAATAACCATTTTTATTTTAACTATTGTTTAATTACATTTGAAACTTTCAGGTCTTTCCATCAGAGTACAGCTTCTTAGATCATTACCGAGTCGATTTAAAGTGACAGTAGAAGTGTCTGAAGGCACTCACATGTCAGAACATGCTGTAAATAAGCAATTAGCCGATAAAGAAAGGGTTGCTGCAGCATTGGAAAATAACAACTTGGTACAGATTATAAATCAATGTGTTGCTAATTCTTAAATAAAAAATTGCTGATGAAATTGGCTATGATATAATTATGAGTAAAAAAGTACATTTTGTAGTTAAAATAAAATATTTTATTCTATAAAATCTTACTGTAAGATTGTAAAATAGTAGTCTACTGTAAGATTGTAAATATGAATGTCTGTAACATTTTAAAGCAAGTATGTAGCAGACTTATGGCTATATTTTTTTAATAATGTATTTATGATTTTATTCAAATAAAAAAACATGAAATAACAAAAATAAATCTTTTATTAATATTTTTTTTGCGTATATTTGAAACTTAAACTCAAGAAATAAACAGAGTCCATGAAAAAAAATGTCAAAGTCAAAAATAGTAGGTTAGTTTGCTGTTTATGATACTATTTTCGATTTTGCCATATTGTATACAGATCATTTACTTTCTTTAAAGAATAAGTCCTCCTCTGACCGTTTCCAATCTCATTGAGATTAGCCAACTGCGCAGGAGATATAAGTGCAGACACAAGTACACACTCTATTCCTGTCACTCTCACACTCCGGTGGGACGACACGAGACACGACCGGTGAGAGTGGCGGCGCAGGACTGACGCGACAAGTACTCTGCCTCGGCACGGGGATGAAACACCGCCAACTTCCCAACTCCGGGCTTTTACTGAGACTTACTAAACAGAAAGATTCAATAACTAAACTCAGCCCGACCCGGGACTCGAACTCAGGACCTCCGGATGTGCAGCCATAAATGCTAGGCACTACACCACCGAGGCAGCTAACTTTAAAGAATAAGGGAAATTTTACATATGCGCATAAATTGTATTGATATGTAATTTTTGAGAATAAAATATGAATTTTAAAAATAAAACTATATTCTTTTGTATTTTTTAAACATGACTTTTCTTCCCTTTGAAAAAGAGATAGAGCAATATTGGCTTCTTTATTATTATTTTTCTTTATATTATTATAGTTCATTCGGATTAAGAAAATAGTGAGTCATCGTTGTCCACCGGCCTGGCCACGCCCACCGACCAATTAGATTGCATAAAATTATAGTCATATTTCACAATGACCAGTTGAAGGCAGACTTAAATATATTATTAATGAACATAATTTATCTCAAATCAAAATAAAGTCATTATCATTATATGAAGACTTTATTTTGATTTAAGATAATTAAGTATAAACTTAAGATAATAATAATATAAAAAAGATAATGATAAGATAGATAATGATAAGATAGATAAAGATGATGAAATCTCAAATCAAAATAAAGTTATTATCATCTCTAATCATAAGATAATTGAGTTGATTTTTATAAACTTAATCTTTTGAAATATTGAATTTGAATTGAATTTTTACTCCCACTTTGTATATACCTGCCGTTGCACTTGATGACTCACTAATGGACTATAACATTTATTTACTAACTAGCGAATCACCCTCGTTCCGCTCGGGTTCGAGCCTATACTTACGTTTTCACGTTTAGTATATACTAGCGGCTCACCCTCGCTTCGCTCGGGTTCGTCGCTAGGTACGTTTTAAATAGATATAAAAAAAAAAAATCTTTCTTTCTCACATTTTAATTATATGTTTTAATACTTACCTATTCCGGACTAAGAGAAATCCAAAAATTAAAATATCATAAAAATTGGAACGCGGTCGAACGGGATAAAAAGTATCCTATGTCCTTCTCCTGGCTCTAAACTACCTCCCTGCCAATTTTCAGCTAAATCGGTTCAGCCGTTCTTGAGTTATAAGCGAAGTAACTAACACGACTTTCTTTTATATATATAGATTTTTCAGAGATGACATTTTCCCGCAGTAAAAAGTATCCGATATGTTGACACGGATAACTAGCTATCATCATGTTAAATTTAATCAAAATCCATCCAGTGGTTTTACCGTGATGCGGTCACACACAGACAAAATTTCTAAAAACTACAGATTCGATTTCTGTATCGATTATAATGTCTATTTCAATAAGATTTTCCAAAAATTATATGTATGGATATAGGTATGTAAGTAATAAGCCAGTATACAAATGACAATTATTTTTAACAATTATCATTTTAATTAAATCTTTTTCTAAATGTAATAGAACCAACATATTACGATTTATGGCATAATAAAACGCGAATATCGTGCGCTTCTTTTTTTAAATATAAAAGAAAAATGGGGCTACAATCTTATTGGAAAACTCCAATAGGATGTCATCAAAAATATTTATTGGTTTCTATGTGGCTTTTGTCGCTTTTGATGAGATCCTATTAGAGTTTTTAAATAGGGAATGCAATAATTCGCAATTTAGGGAAAGCGGTAGTTGATTAGAAATAAAAAACAAAATACACAGCACAGAACTTTAATATATTAAAAATAAATACATTTAAAATGTTATTTTTAGAAATGTGTAAAATTAGGAATTATGAGATTTGGTCTCATTCTTCATATCTTCGTATGATTCTTGGTTCTGAAAAAAAAAGCATTAATTGGAGGAGCATTTACGAAGGCTTTTAATTTATAATGAAAAACATGATTAAATTAAAAAAAAACCATACAGTATATAAAGTATTATTACACCGAAAATGCCTATTTAAACATTCTTATCCTTACATAGGCATATTTTCATCCATACAAAAGAAAATAGCCGCCGTCTGTACGTATAAGGGGTGAAAAAGATTTTTAAATTTCCTCCCCTATTCCAATTTAAAAAGGGATGAAAACTCTGCCTGTTAACTTGAAATGGACATTTGTAATTTTTGAAGATAAATAAATCTTGTATTTAATAGCAACTTACGTCCCACAAATCATTATCCCATTCTGGGAACATATCTTTAAACATAGTTGGTTCTTTTCCTTGTTTTAAAGTAACCACTAGTGCTGACTCTATTGTGCGCTCTAAGCCGTCATCTTCTATATATTCCTGTTAAAAAATAATCAAATTAAGTATACAATTTACATACTTATAATCATTTCTTTTATTGGTAAACTAAAGTTCTTCAATAGCAACTAAGCATAATTTTTAGTTTTAAGTAAAGATTAAAATAGTTTTTATAATGAGTAGTAGGAAATTGCAAAAATAACCATATCAGGTTTTACTTACAGAAATTATTTGGATTCTAGCTTTCTTAGCACGTTCCGGAATGTTCTTGCCCAACCATAAGAAGATCTCTTCGTTATTGTCAACAATGTAAACTCCATCGTCCGACAGGTCCTGAGACACAAACATTTTGACTTAGTTATATCTTTTATTTGTCATCCATGGTTATATCCTTCTTAGATTTACGCGAATATCTGACATTTTAAATAAACGTATCTTTTCAAATTTTTCGTGGATTTATTTTGATTTTTGGTTCCCGATGTCCGAAACGTCTAAAACCTTATTCTCTCCCGTCACCATGATTGCTGTAAAGCATTCGAAACTTCGGGAACCAAAAATCTAAATATATCCTTGAAAAAATCCAAAATAGAGTTTTATTTAAAATTATCTATACTAGTAAAGTAAAGAAAAAAGTTTAGTATGTTTGTATATTATAATCGATATACTGTTAATATTGAGTCGATTTTAATTATTCTTTCACTCACAGATAGCTACATAGTGTAGTCCCAGAGTGATGTAGGCTATAAATTTTATTTGTATTATGTTTTTACCCGAGTTTTCAAGTAGCTCTTTGTCAGGCAAGTCGGAAAAATGCTGCGTTCTTTGCATGCATTATAATTTAAAACCCCTTTCAGAGAGTTATATCATTGTCTACCTATTCATACAGTTAAGTCTAACGAAGACGTCTACAGGGTATACCTAGTGTGGGGAGCCGCAGGGAGACACTTCCAACTGGCATAGATATATGACTATTGAGAAACAGCTTTAGGGTTGACGGATTGAACTTGCCAATAGGAATAAACTTCGAACAAGATATACCTAAAACTTCGAAACCGTTCGCCGTAAAAAATGATATTTTTTGACAACCCTTGCATTTGGCAGTATTTTCATTAAAATCAATAGGCCATCGTCTATTATTTGTATTTTATTCTGTGCTTATACCATGTTGCTTGCGCACGAGACAGACCCTTAAGTTAAACACTCTATTCAGGCCAGATGGTTCTCGCCACTCCTCGTCGTCTCCATACATACAACTCAACGGAATAGTGGTAAATTGCAGTTATAAAAAATGGATGCGTATAACCTTTACGCGCGGTTGAAGTAAACTTCTTTGGCAAATATCGCAATTAAATTAAAACAATTAATTATAATTAAATAACGCATATTACAATCATGTATTTATAGAATATTATATACGAAAAGAATGTAATATTATATATTTGTCAGACAATAACAACGGTTACCGTGTCAACGTGGCAATATATTCTATCTCATTCTCTCGCCGGCTTAATCCTATATATTTGTGTGTTTGTCTCTTTTTAGTTTCGCATTTCCGTTTCATCGAGTTTCAAATCACAATTCTAAAGAAGTTTCACTTCAATAATCTTACTTTCTGAGTAAAATCAGGCGGCATCTCTTCAAATATAATCTTGCCCTTCCTGGTGACAGTAGCTGAGGTGAGGGCGGGCGGCCCTGTCACACGTCTATTGGCCTTCAATTTCCAGCGAGCCGAATCTTCCTTTTCTTCTGGTGGTCCTCCTAGAGGGAAAAGCTTATTTAATATTAGAAAGAAATTAAAGTGATTGTCAGAAGCAGAAGAGGCATTTGTACAGGTATTGTGCGTTCATCTTGTCTTGGTGGGTGGGCTCATTAGCGTCCGGCAACCCAACCGGGCGCGAAGCCAAGAAACGCACAGGGAGGTGTCCCACTTCGGTGGGCGGTGTACCGTGTGGGTTGCTCCTGGTACTTCTCTGATAGCAAAGTGTACCGTGGGGGCAACCCCATGGTTGTGGTCGGCGTGGTGTGGCAGTTGTGGTCTGCTTCGGCAGACCTGCCGTCGGGGCGTCGTGGTTGAGCGCGCAAGTAATCTTACGGCGCCCCATTATGACGGGGGATGCTTTGTTGGGTTTTAGTGAGTAATACTGGTTTTTCTTGCAGGTGAGCCCCACACAGCCACCTGTATGTATATAGGTGGTATGTGTGAATGCATTTCCCAACCTTAAAAAAAAGGTATTGTTACATACAGAGAGGAAATGAATACATATGTTTATTCAGTATCTCCACCTTTTTTTCTCCTTTTTTTGTGTGTATTATTAAGCACTTCCATTTTCCATTATAACCAAAGAACCTTGCTAATTATATACTTGTTATAAAAAATGAACTATCATAGAAATATTAAGCCTCTGGAGACATTTTGAAGTAATACTTTCTAATTTACGCAAATATTTGACTTTTTAAATAAAAACTGTATTTTTTTGTTTTTTGGTTCCCGACGTTTTGAATGCCTTATAGCACTCAGTCTTTCCCGTGACTATGTTTATGTAAAGCTTAAACATCAGCAAAGAAAAACCAAAATAATGCCGAAAAAAAACTGAAAAGACAGTTTTATTCACCACTTATTTTCTAGATCTTGACATCTAGAACTCTACATCCTACTTTTCAAGTTAAAAAGTAATTATTATACCCAAAAACTCCCAGAACTCGTTCGGCTCTTCTCCCTGATCCACTTCGACAGTCTCTTTATCGTCAACTAATAAACTAACAAAGTTCTTTGCAGCTTCAAGCTCTTTTTTGTTTGATTCCTGAAATTAATTATTTATTAATTATAGTTTGAACTTTGATCATACATAGTAAAATCTAACATCAGCCTATATCTTACTCCAGCTCTATCTGTGCACTAAATTCCATACAAACCCGTCCAGCCGTTTCAAAGTGAAGAAGTAAGAAACATACACACACTTTATAATAATAGTCAAACATTAAAAGATTTTGTATTTGTTTGTTTATTGCTAATTTATGATATAAAACAATATTAAGGAAACTGTTAATAAGTATATGTGTAAGTTAACATATGTAGTATAAGTGTCCCTACTAATGTCTAATTTTTCCAAAAAATCTAATGAATACAAAAAATTGCTAGATTATGCAAAGAATCATTTTTATTCACAATGTATTGTAAATTATTTTTGTATTTGATACTTTTTGCGCTAAACCGAATAGTTTTCGAATTTTTTAAGAAAAACTGATGAAAACTACTAATTTACCGACTTGTAACGATCTCCCACCTGAAATGTTCAAATGAGCGCTCATTCGGTGAGGGCATTTCTTGTCGTTGATTTTATATCTACCTAGCACTTTTTTGACAGATTTGTTATGATAATAAAATAAATAAAATGAAACTTCGATATTTAAAAGAGCTACTCTTGGGCTCTTCGCAGCAGTGGTAGCTTGTTCACGGACTGACATACTGACGCTCTTTAAATTAAATTGACAATTCATTGAATAAAGTCTATTTCATTGAAAGACAATATACTCGTAGCAAACCTTTCCAATCCACAAATATACTTTGTCGGGAGTCTCCAAAATGACCACATCATCATCTTGCAAGATACCGGAAGATTCTTCTACTTGCGTTGCTCTCATATCTACACCAATTTTTGTGCCTTCCACCTAAGTTTATCATAAAAATAAACGTTTTAGCGTGATTTTTTCAAAATGTATATAAGGTATATATATATATATGACTTTATAGGTCGTCTCAAAATAGTTATTCTGCATAGTGGTTCTAATTTAAAAGAACACCGTTTATTTAAGCCATCTTTCTGTCAGAAAATTTACGTATATATAAAATACCTACTAGCGACCCACCCTCGGTTCGCTCGGGTTCGTATCTAGGTGATTAATTTGACGTAATATTTTTATTTAAGAACCTATTGAAATAAAAAAAATACTAAATGTTAAGTGAAACTTACCACAATACATTAGTAAAAACCGCACCCAAATCTATTTAGATGTTTCTGAGTTTAGAGCGCACAAACGCACAGACAAAAATTCTAAAAATCATTGTTTTGGGTTCTATTGTGTTAATAAAGTCCCCAATAATAGTATTTCTCAAATATCTTCCATGTACAGACAGCGATCAGTTACAATTTTATTATAGGTATCGACAATACGCATATAACTTAAAAATTTATAAAATAAAAATGAATTAAGTCTCACTTTGAAGAGGCGAACTCCATCATCATCGAACGACTTTTTAAAGTTCTCAGTTTTATATTCACTCTCTTTATCACCGCATAGAATCATGAGGTTTCCTGAAAAATATATTAAATATGTTACGTCAAAAAGACAGTATCACTTGAAAAACTAAGAAAAGCGGGGATGAACGCCTTACATACGTGTATTTTCATGTACAAATCGTTCTCAACCATCGTGAGAAAACCTGTATGTCTGAGAAAACCTGTATGTCTAAGAAAACCTGGTTTTCGCAAGTTATGTGAAATCCGTCTACCAGCACTTGGCCAGCGTGGTGGACTATGGCTTGATCCTCGCATTGAGGCAAGGCCCACTCCCAGCAGTGGGACGTTAAAAAGACAGAACGATTATTATTTTAATATACACTAATATTTTAAATCGAAAAGTTTATATGTGTGTATGTTTGTCACTCCTTCACGCTGTAACGATTGGACAGATTTGGATGAAATTTAGTACACTGAGCGTGCGAGCGTATGTGAGTAACATATAGGCTATTGTTAAGAATTTGACGACACGTTTGGCTCAGTTTGTGACCCTATGTATGTATGTGATGTGTGATGAGCACGAATGTTTGTACTCCAGTCATGGATGTTTGTATTTATAATATGTATGTATTTAAAGTTATATATGTGTAGTGTATCAACTATCTGTTATCCATAACACAAGCCTCGTAGCTTACTAGATTTACTAGATGGTGTGGGTTAATGTACCAACATTTTATTTATTTATTTATCCAGAGACGCACGCATGCAAAGCTCGGATAAGTTACTAGTCTAAAAAAATCTAAGTCTAAAAATATAATTGTTTTTACGTAACCTTTGAATATACTCAAGAAGTGTCTAGTTTCTTTTCCTTGGGGTATCTTGACTAGAATAACGTCACCCTCTAACTCTTCTTCTATTTTTGACACTATTTCTAAACCGGCTGCCACAGCATCCTCTCCCGCTTGTGTACCCTAAAATGTTATATACATATATAAAAAAAAAAACTAAATGTCAATGGAATTATCACTATCACCATCACTATCACTATATAGTATAAAACAAAGTCGCTTCCTGCTGTCTGTCTGTCCCTATGTATGCTTAGATCTCTTTTTCAACCGACTTCAAAAAGGAGGAGGTTCTCAATTCGACTGTGTTTTTTTTTTTATGTTTGTTACCTCAGAACTCCGTCATTTATTAACCGATTTGGACAATTTTTGTTTTGTTTGAAAGGGTATACTTCCAGATTGGTCCCATTTAAATTTCAAAAAAAAATACCACCCCTAAGGGTGGAAAAACAACTAATGATGAATTTAACCTACTTCTAATTGTCATATTGACTTGAAACTTTGCAAGTATTTCTATGTTCGTTGATAGTACAGTGGTTTGGTGTTGTTGACCTGATTTGATGGCAAGGCCAGAAGGTGGATAGGTGGAACTCTTCAACGGCTAATAGTAGATACTTTGAGTTTGGGCTTATTTTGTTTGATTTGACAAGCCTAACACGTTAGAATTCTTACTTTGCTACTACTGTCTACACTAAAAAGGGAAAAATAAAAACTTTTTAACAAAAAAATAAAAACCGACTTCAAACAAAAGCACTAAAAAGTAAAAAATAACTGATTGGTAGTTTTCATTTACTATACATACCTAATCAAATATTTTCGAAGTCGGTGTGCTTTGGCTAAGTAATTAAAGCCTACCTATTAAATACATACCTAATCAAATATTTTCGAAATTGGTGCCAGCCCATACAAAGCAAAGCACACCGACTTCGAAAATATTTGATTAGGTATGTATAGTAAATGAAAACTACCAATCAGTTATTTTTTACTTTTTAGTGCTTTTGTTTGAAGTCGGTTTTTATTTTTTTGTTAAAAAGTTTTTATTTTGGATTTTTGACGGATTTTGATGCAGTTATTTTAATAGATAGAGTGATTCAAGAGGAAGGTTTTAGTATATAATTTGTTAAGTTTTTGTATACATTGGCTAAAATTTAATGATGTTTGTTGGAGGTGTCGGAAAAAAAATAAGCCGTCTGGGAGCTTTCAACGAAAACGCTGTCTAAACCCTTGGAGATATAACAAAATAATGCGTGGTGCAATTATGTATCTTATATAGGTCTACAGAAAAGTCCGCGATGGCATATGTGTATCTCTTAAGGATAACATACTATATCCATTTTAATTTAAAACGTACCTAGGGACGGACCCGAGCGAAGCGAGGGTAGGTTGCTAGTAATTGATATATAAAAACATACATACACTATACACATTTCCTAACAAATATCTCTTCAAAAAGTGACGTCGACATTTGACGTTGAGTCAAACCAAAGAATAACATTCAAAAATCAAAAGTTCTAATTATCTAAACACAAAGCAAGTACTTTTTTAAACGAAACAACATACCTACGTTTTAATTTTGTCATCCGTAAAGCAATGAACAAAAGAGATTTCATAAAATCGCGACTTTTTAAAAACTTTATTAATTACTAATATTATTTAGTTTTGCTATTATTGACCATGATTGCTGTAAAGCATTCGAAACGTCGGGAACCAAAAATCAAAATAAATCCGCGAAATAATCCGAAAAGATAGTTTTATTTCAAATTTCAAATATTCGCGTAAATCTAAGAAAGTATTTATGGGATAAAATAAATTATATATTAATACATCAATTCTAAGTTCTAACGTTGCCCACGTATTTAAGTTACAATTGCTCCATTTCTAATGGTTTCGATGGTTTTAGAATACCATAGCTTGTCGGTATTCTATAACCTTCCTGTATTATCAACTAGCGGCTCACCCTCGCTTCGCTCGGGGTCGTCGCTGGGTACGTTTTAAATAGATATAAATAGTTATTAGCCAGCGTTAGCCATATATTTTTTTTGTTAATAATATTGACAAAAATTGTCATTAATATTTATACGATTCTAACGTCACTCAATTGCCATCCATGTTTTGCCTTCCCGAAACCTCTCCACTAACACTTAAGCTTTATGTTATGGTATTAAAGTTCAAATTGACTTTTAAGTATTATTACGAATCTTTTGTATGGGAGTAAAGAAAAGTGTTGTTTTTAGACTTTTCAGACTATTTTTTAAATTTTTCTCTCCATAAGAACCATTCTCGTACTTCAAGGAATATTCTAAAAAAAGAATCAGCGACATCGGTTTAGTTGTTCTCGAGATTGGCGCTTACCAACACATTCAGCGATTCATTTTTATATTATAGATAAAGATAAATAAAGTATAATAATAATTTTCTTAAAATCCCGGAGATTAAAGAGTATAAACAATTTTTTTCTTACAATCCACAAATACACGACGGTTGCGTCTTCATCGTTATCGTTCTTGTATGAATACTTCACAGCGTACACCTCGCTCTGATAGAGTTTGGGTGTCTCAGCTTCTTTCTCTGTTATATCTTCTGGTTCTTCTCCAGCTCTGGTTTAAAGAAGAAAAAATATAATAAATACATTTACTAAATAAATTAAAAAAAAAACATGTCTAAACAAGTTTCGGTTTCGGTTTCGAGAGACTCTCCCGTGTCCATGATTGCTGTAAAGCATTCGAAACGTCAGAAACCAAAAATCACAATAAAATCCGCGAAAAAATCCGAAAAGACAGTTTTATTTAAAATGATCTTCCAAGATTTGATTATACTACTAAATCTGTCAAACTAGTGAAGTTAGTAAAAATGTGTAAAAGTCTAACCTTAAAATAGTAAGACTAGCAGACTCCTCATCAGGCATGTACGCTCGAGCTGCTGCACTTTTGCCAATATGCTTAGCAAGAGCCTCTGTGTCATCAGCATCTCCAGAATAGTAACCACTTTCTGAAAAATGGGAATATATTTATAAAATGACTACGTTACGTTTTAACTTTTAGTAAAGATTTGTTAGAGATAAAATATTTTCTCGCATTAAAATTAACCAATATATAGATCCGGATAACCAGCTATCATCATACCATATTTATCAAAATTAGTCCAGTGGTTTCCTTGTGATGCTTGTGATCTCGTGACATTTCATGTACAGTATTCGACTCAGTTAGAATTTTATTATATGTATAGAAGAAGATGGATAAAGTTCGCCTGATATATATATTTTGGTGACGGCGACCATTTTCACAAACATTAGCCAACTGCAGAAGATAGCACTCTCTATTTCTTTCACTTTCACCGGTGGGACGACAATTGGCCTTGCTTCACTCTCAGTGAGAAATCAGATGTAGGATCGACGGTTTTATTTGCTCTCCGAGACACGAGGGTGTAACACTGCGAACTTCCTAGGGTTTGTCTAAAAAATTATTTACAGATGAAATAGTAGCTGTTTTAACCGAATTGGAGGTTCGAACCCAATACCTCCGGATTTGTAGCCCTATATGATAACCACAAGACAATTTAACAAATATAAGTGTCTGCACATGAAGACAATCTCATATCCATTGTGATTGTGTGTCACACGACGACTTATCAACGTCGGTACCGTTCAGAAATCGGTAAAAAATACTTTTTTTGGTTTTTTTTTGGAAACAGAGTTATTTGAGTACGTAGAATATTTTCATGTTATCCATTTAAGTGGGCGAAACCGCGAGCCAAGGTATAGGGGGTAAGGGGCCTAGACAATAACTTACCTATATCAGATGCAATAGACTTGACAGACCCTGAAGATGGCACAAATGAATCCCATTCGTGGAAGTATTGTTTAAAAGTGCTGTTCTCTGAACCCTCAGATACCCTTGTTACTGGTACCTAAGACAAATATAAATTATATTATTATTATATACCCGATTATTGTTGCTGAGTCCAAGCTTAACCGACTTCAAAAAGAGAATGTAATCAATTTATCTGTATTTTTTTATGTATAATACGCAATGTCTTCGATACGTTTTTTTAGATAAATTAGCGCTGCTTTCTTCGAGTATTCTTCAAAAAATATAATATATCCTCGGATTACATATAGTTCGAAGAAAAAAATCAAACCCATTCTTCATCTATCTCGATGAACAAGCACACTGGGTCATTGCTGAGTTGTGTGAAAGATGGACGGACAAACACACATATTATGTATATTTTTATTACTAGCGACTTAATCTGATGAAAAGATGGATCTATGCACTTGAAATTATTTAGATCTTACCCAAGCAGGATACTCCTTAACTTCCAAATATTGTTGAGCGATTTCATGGTATCTCTTCTTGACGTCTGGGTCTACATCGTTACCCAACCAGATGTAGATTCCGGAACATGGAGTGTCTAAGATGAATACATCCTGAGAGAAAAATAGAATTAAAAAAAAACAGCAAAAAAAATGATATTTTTGGAAAATCTTATTGAAATTGTCATTATTATACTCGTAGATACAGAGGCCGAAACTATAGTTTTTAGAATTCTTGTCTGTCTGTCAGTCTGTCTGTGACCGCATCACGAAAAAACCGCTGAACAGATTTTGATGAAATTTTGTATGATGATAGCTGGTTATCCGGGCCGACATTTACTCGTAGGATACTTTTTAATGCGGGAAAATATCTCAATTTGGAGCTAAATGTAAATACGTGTAATATAATAAAAAAAGGCTTTTCCAATAAAAATTATGTGATCACCTCAGAAGTAAGCTTCTTTTGCTTGAACGGTTTGTTGACGTCAACAATTTCGAGTTCATCTCCCACCAGGAGCTTAGACAAGTATACAGTATTAGAACTCGCTCGGGAGTAGCCCTATAAAAATAGAACCTAATATTAATTAAATTACGCGTTTTTTTGACATTTGAAATAAAATAATCATTTTTTTTCTTATTTTTAATTCACGCTATATTTAGTTTTTTTGTTTCCTGTGTTTTGAATGCTTTATAGCAAATAACATCGGGAACAAAATAAAATTTTGCCAAATTTGAAAAGAGCTAAAAAGATGGAAACAAGTTGAAGAAGGAACATGTTATGAGGAATCGGAGATATCTGTACAAGTTCTATACAAGTGCAACGAATTTTACTACGTGCATGTCTCCGATTTCATTATATTATTGAATTTATACTTCTTTTGGCATATTTGGAAAAAAATACGAGAGACAGCCAAAAAGCGACATGTTGTAGTTAGCTGCATTCCTTTTACAAACAGAAAGTTGTGACATACGGGATGAAATCTTTAGCTATTTTTGTTCTGTTACGCCAAAGAAGTATAACTTCTTATGTGCGTACATACTCGTAAGTACACACACTCGTTTTTTTTAAATTAAACTTGATTCATTAACACAGGTTAAGCTACACACACAACCGCCTTTTGGGCTTCACCGCAGGTAAAAAATTCTCTATGTTTACTTTATAATATGATACAAATTAAGAATCATGTTAAGGAATATAGGATATGTATGAGGTCGAAGACTGCTTCGACTTACCTCAGAAGAATTGTCATCAACTAAATCGTCCTTGGAACCAGAGCCAAGAGCTTCAAAGAACTGATCTAGGTCTTCATCAGATGAGAATTCGTCTAAAAACATAAATTGACGTCAATTAAAAGAGAAAGTTTGTTCAAAAATGATGATATTTTAAAAGGAATTTTTCTTCTATTTGTAATATTAGCCAGAAGGAAAAATTAACTTTAATGTTTAAATGTCAACGAATATTTCATTTGTTTTTTTTTTCGATCTAGAATCAAGCAACAATTTTTTTGTTGTTTTTTTTTGCAATGATATAGTTAATGGACTAAAACTAACTAATAGTGCATTAAATAGTTCTTGTGGGAAATAAGACTATAAAAAAATCCAGGAGACGGTTAGTCTATATCTACACCAATATTATAAAGAAAAAAGATTTGTATTTTTGTATATTTGTAACGAATTATCTCAAAAACTACTAGACCGATTTAGATGATATTTGGTAAGCACTGCAGATAGTTTAAGACCCTGGGAAGGACATACGACATTCTTTATTCCGGAAATCATCCCTTAAGGGGTTGAAAATGGTGATGAAAGTTTGTATGGGGAATCAACCTAGGCATGAAGCGAGCGAAGCAAGGGTGAGTTGCTAGTTACCAATAATTTCAATAGTAGCTCTTCCATTATGATAATCATCCCGTAGAGTGTTGGCGACACTTATAATCTTCCTCCTTTGGGTTGCTTTAGCACCTTCTGGCATCAGAACAAAAATGTCATGGTCCACCTCTAGTATGAAACAGTGGTCTTTAGTCAAAGATGAGGCTTCTGCTGGTACCTAAAATTAAAAAAAAACCGTTAGTGTTGTTGAGCTTTTCTGGTGTTAATACTATTTGTTACGTTTTTATTTTACTGAATTTTGGTACAGAAGTACATTAGATCTTGGAAAAATCATATATTTTTATAATGAGATGGGTTTAATAAAATATGAAAGTTTGTATAAGGATGGCATCATTTGTCAAGTTCTGGCGTCGGAGGGCTGGAGAGTGATATGTATTCTTCTGATGAGGTAGTCAAGTCATAGAATGTGGTCAAAATAGTAGTACGTCTTACTCCTTCACTGCTGAACCGTCTGCATTGATTTGGATAAAATGTAGTGAACAGATAGATTATGATTTGAGACACATCCAAGCAAAGCAAGGGTAAGTCCTTAGTATATTAATACAAGAGTCCACAAATACTAGGCGATCGTGTTTATGTGACGGTATTGTTTTTATGACGATCGCTATCAAGTATTGATCGTATAATGCGCAGTACTGTTATAACATAAATTATATAGTCACAGTCATGGTCGCGTAAAGGTCATTGAGTGGAGTAAAATATTACCTCTTCGATTCTCAGATTATCACATCCTGAAAGTTTCAGTAATCGCTTCTCAGCTCCAGCATTTGTCTCAACTTCAGTGAAACCAGATTCATTTCCACCCTCCAAGTATCTGATAGCTAAAATATAACAATTGGTCCTGCGTGAGCCAAATTTGCGTTTTAACATTTTTTTGTAATTAAAAATTACTGGCAAATATATTTATAATTTTCTTCAAATTATATTTTAGAATATGACTCTGACGTCTGATAATTTTTGCCAAAATGCTTGTACGGAGACAATTAAAAAATGATTTTGAATAATTGCAATTTTTTTGCTACAAATAAATAAGTTATACTAGTATATAATAGTTTCAGAGCATTTTTTGGATACCCACCAGGCAAGAAATATCCCAAGAATTGACTTGTCTCATGACCTTGAACCTCTCGATGATGGACTGCTCGACCCCCAAGCTTATCGTCCAGGGTTATTGTCAGAATTGCTGCAGCTCCCTTCTTATCTTGGGTGGTTTCCTTTCCCAACCAAAAGTGGACATCATAAGAGAGAGTGGAGTTACTATCGCCTGTTGTCTGGAGATAAGAAAAATAATATACATATAATGTATTAAATCATATTTATTAATTACACTACATATGGTCGCCTTATTCGTGCTGACGTAAAGTTTTGTTTTTGGGACATTTATATACGTGCTTTTAATATGGACTCATACATATATATATATATGTATATATATATATATATATATATATATATATATATATATATATATATATATATCAAATCGATCAAGTTTTGTATTTAGATAAGGTTTTGCTTTTGAAGTTATTTATATGTCTTTTCTGAAAAAACTAAATTTTTATTTCGCGGTGCTTGGTTGCCAAGCGACTATAAATTAAACTTTAAATAAATTAAAACTAATTTAACTGCCTCGGTGGTGTAGTGGCTAGCATGTACGGCTGCACACTCGGAGGTCCTGGGTTCGAGTCCCGGGTCGGGCCAAGTTTAGTTATTGAGTCTTTCTGTATAGTAAGTCTCAGTAACAACCCGGAGTTGGGAAGTGGGCGGTGTTTCACCCCCGTGCCTCGGAGAGCACGTAAAGCCATCGGTCCTGCGCCTTAACTCTCACTGGTCGTGTCGAGCAGTCGTCCCACCGGAGTATGAGAGCGACAGAAATAGAGAGTGCACTTGTGTCTGCGCGTACACTTGAGCACTATAATATCTCCTGCGCAGTTGGCTAGTCTCAATGAGATTGGCCGCCGTGGCCGGAATCGGCCAGGAGAACATCATCATAAATTAAAACGACTTATGTTAGCCATATATGTAAAACAATTGGTATTTCATCTGTGAGAGATTGTGTCACTCAATAGAATCGATAAAGGTGCAACTAATTTTAGTTGTTGATGTCACTTTTGCAATTTGGAGAAGAGAAAGCAAGAAAAGGTTATCCACGGCAAAGATAAAAGAATATCTGCACTAAATCAAATCTATTCTTAAGAAAATCAAAGAAAAAACAATCAGCTTAATTTTTTCAATAACTACAAAGTTACTCGCTGTACAGTATTGAATTTACCACCAGTAAAAAGTATCCTGTCCTTCCCAGGGTCTATCTTCTAATCAAATTTCATCTAAATCGGTTCAGTAGTTTCGGAGTCTATTCGATATAAACAAACAAACAAAAAATCATTTTTTTTCTTTATAATATTTGAATAGATTCAAATAGCGAAACCTTACAATAGTGCATACATACATAATATGTAGGTATAATTGTGTGATAATGTCCTCCTGATCGATTCTGGTCGTGTTTTCCTCAATAAACCTAGTATCTAATCTGCCTACGAAAAATTAAAGCGCACGAGTGTGTAAATGTATGTATGTAGGGTAAATTGGCCTATGCGTGGGGGCCCCGGAGGCCCCTATAGTGCAGTAGTGAAAGTTCCACTTTCAAAAACAAAATAGACTATCTAGCTATATACTATAAATAGCTTCTACTCCTCTGCTTGTCAAACGATTTTCTTTTGTTTTGTATAAACAAATTTTGGAAACTGTTAGTTTTTTACATAGATAGGTAAATTCTATTCATAATATATGTTTTACTCAAATTATCAAAATTGGATGGTCAAACCACTGGACGCCGGACGGACATTAGTAAAAGTTAAGTAAACAGCCAAAAGTATAATAGGTACCTTTAAGACGATGTAAGAATCTCCGTTGTAGAATTTTCCATATTTCTTCTGTTCAACTGCAACTGGCTCGAATTTCTAAAAAAAACCACAAAACTTAAAATAAAACTATCTGGTTTCAAGTTTTATGGCAGTTATATTTTGATTTTCCATTTTTTGTTTCGAATGCTAACCGACACGTTTGGCTCAGTTTGTAGTGACAAGTGATCTTACTTACTGTGCCAGCGGTCACGGGTTCGAGTCCCGCTGGTATCCATTATTATATATTCATATAGTGTATCAACTATCTGGTATCCATAACACAAGCCTCGTAGCTTACCATGGAAGTTGGAACTAGATGGTGCTGTGTGTTAATGTCCCAACATATTTATTTATATATTTATTTAATGTTTACACCAAATCTGGCCGAGGGATGGACTGAGGTTGTTACAGACGGTGTCTACCCATAAAATATATACTTTGTAAGAGAAAAATGGCACCGAAGTACTTCACAATTAGAAATTTTAATAATTTATTGTAATTTGGGTTGCTATAGTTCTTTAATTTTAAATAATATTTGATCATTAAGAGAAAATTATAACGGTGAGTATGGAATAGATAGACTATTTATTATGTATGTATATACATAGGTATGATGAGTTATTGTGGGTTGTATTATAACTTGTTTTCCCGTGGGAATGAGATAATCTCCCGCGGTATAAAGTAGCCGATGTCACTCTCAAACCCTTCAACTATTACCACACAAAAAAAATCACACCGATTCGTCACTCTGTTTCGACGTGAAAGAAGGATAAACAAACACCCTTTCACATTTATAACAATATTTAATATAGTATGGATTTTATTCTGCTGTCGTTAGTTCCTAAATTAGCCGCTAGAAAGTCTAATATCTATTTATATGAAAGGAAAAAGAGATTGATTGATATATCAACGCACCCTTAAGGCTAGAAAATTGAAATTTCGCACTCGTATTCCTAATAACACGATGTGATCCACGAGATAAAAGTTTGTATGAAACTTTTTATTCCTTGGACATATTTGCATGAAATTTCGTGTGAATTGAGTACGGCAAAAATAATGAGTTACAAATTTCAGCGTTTTCTAAAATTCAACCCCTAAGAGGGTAAAGTAGGGGAGGAAAGTTTGTATGAAGCCTATCGTTTTAGAGTTTTTTTTTGTAGTTTCAGCGCGAGCGAAGCCGCAGGTTCTGCTACTCCAACAATAAATATATGTAAATATTGATTAATTTTGTTATTACTTGATAACAATCTAAATTATAATTGTTGAGTAATATTATCAGTTTATATGTTTATTAATAATCATATACCTAATGAAGACGTGTCACAAAAAGACAGGTATAGAAGATATGGGTATGTTTTGAGGGTTCCGTAGCCAAAACGTTACAACAGAACCTTTTTAATTTTTTATGTCTGGTGTATGCCAGTTGTATTTCATAGCCATTTTTATGTATATACTAGTAGAACCCGTGGCTTCGCTCGCGCTAAAACTACAAAAAAAAATCTAAAATGATAGGTTTCATGCTTTTCACCCGCTATTTTACCTCCTTATGGGATGAATTTCGAAAAATGCTAAAACATATATTTAATTAATCGTATTGAAGAGCATTTATACCAAGTTTCAAGTAATTCTGATCATAAATATTTTTTTGGATTGTATTATAACGTGTTTTCCCGTAGGAAAGAGATAATCTCCCGCGGTAACAAGTAGCTTATGTTACTTTCCAGCCCTCTAACTGTCTCTACACAAAAAATCACGCCAATCCGCCAAGCCTTTTCGACGTGAAAGAAAGACAAACAAATAAACAAACAAACAAACAAACAAACAAACAAACAAACAAACAAACAAACAAACAAACAAACAAACAAACAAACAAACAAACAAACAAACACACTTTCACATTTATAATATTAGTATGGATATGGATGTATTTTTGTAGTGGATTCAAACACTTTACTGAAAAAGTTATTATAATATGTATCTACATTCTACATAATATATGTATATGGAATTTATATAGGAAAGATTCTAATATTTTTGTGGAATAGCAAATACTCTTAGCTGGACAGATTTGGATGAAATTTACATACTGCAGTTAGTAATAAAATTAATCAACAAACAAACAGATGGCCCTGTCTGTATATTCATACTAATATTATAAAAGCGAAAGTATCTATGTCTGTGTGTCGGTCTATTACCTTTCACGCTTAATCCGCTGAATCGATTTAGAATGGTACGCAGATATTTTGCGGCCCTGGGAAGGACACAGGATAGTTTTTATCCCGCAAAGCATTCCTTAAGGGGATGAAAAGAGAGAGAAGTTTTTATGGGGTATCAATCATTTCTTCATTTCTCAAGTAAGGGATATCAAATATAATATATATATATATATATATATATATATATATATATATAATACAAAATCTAACTATATTATATATATATATATATATATATATATATATATATATATATATAATACAAAATCTACCTACAGAATACGAGGAAGTCATTAGTCCATAAAAAATTATTAAATAAATTTTCTAAACGTTAAGCCAACATTTTCTAAGGTCAGAACTTACATCTATAGTCCACACTTCGATTCCTGGTTCCTGACCAGCTTCTTCAAAGGCAGGATGTTCCATGTTAGGAGAGACGTGCGTCAAGATTCACTACACTGTTATGACTTCATTTTGTTGATAGCTACATGTTTGTTTTATGTATGTATATACAGGTTGATAAGTTTTGGAAATATTTTTTTTAAATATATTGTACACGTTTGACTCAGTTTGTAGTGCTTGAACTTGCTGTACCAGCGGTCGCGGGTTCGAGTCCCGCTCGAGGCATTCATTTGTGTGATGAGCACGAATGTTTGTACACCAGCCATGGGAGTTTATATTTATAATATGTATGTATTTAAAGTTATATATGTGTAGTGTATCAACTATCTGGTATCCATAACACAGGCCTCGTTGCTTTATAAATGTGAAAGTTTGTATGTGTGTATGTTTGTTCATCCTTTACGTTGAAACTGCTGCATGGATATGGATGAAATTTAGTGCACAGATAGATAGACTGGGCTGGAGTAAAACGTGGGATACTGTTAGTAATCATATTTTCCGAAAGGTGTCGCTAACGCAGTCAGTATGTAATATCTATAATAAAATATACACATAAAAATTCTGAGTCAAATCTGTACATAAAATATTTTTTTGAAAAATTTTATTGAAATTGTCATTATGATGATATTGAGGGCGAATCTATAATTTATTGAATTTTTGTCTGTCTGTCTGTCTGGGAACGCATCACGAGAAAACCACTGGACAAATTTTGATAAAATTTGGTATGATTATAGCTGGATCTCCAGGTCAACATGTAAAATACTTCTTACTGCGGAAAATATCTAATTTTCGACAAATCTATACTAACTTAAAAACGTACTATTATATACCGTAACTACGTATCTAGGGAGTCATAACATTCTAGTACTTATACTAAATAATTCGGAGAATCAAACACATTTTTATATACAAGTATAAATTTGCTTATGAGAATGTTTTTATTTGCTAACATGATTTTTTTATGGGCTTTAAAAACATATTTTTCAGCAAACATCCTGTATAAGCGCTTTATCTATACATCAATTGCTATCAGTCATATCTAGAAATTATATCGTTGCAGTCACCAAACTTAGTCATTATGATAAAATAAATCGATAAGCTCAAGCCTCATACTCTATTTCAGTATATTTTTGATATATTTTTAAACCTGCTAGCAACTTATCTTTGCTTAATTAAATGCTTCGCTCGGGATCCTAAGACGCTTTTTGTACTTGAATATTACATACTGTTAACACGAATTTTGACTTTGATAAGAGAGTATGAAATTTCAATAGATTTTTCGATAAGTTAGACAAAAAAATATATGTATATGGGCTGAAAAAGTTTGCTTTTGTATCTAGGAGAGCGGTTGATCAATATTTTAGAAAATCCATACTTTAAATTTTTATTTATATATTAATCAAAACAAATATATTTGTATATATAATTTTTTATCGACTTTTAATACGACATACACGTAGGTATGGAACCGCGACCGCGTCGTAACCTATTGAGTGACATTTCTATAACATGGTTTTTTTCTTATAGGTAGAATACGTCAATCTATTTATACTAATATTATAAAGAGGTAAAGTTTATGAGTTTGTGACTTTGTGACGTTGTAGGGGGTAATCTCTAGATCTACTTAACCGATTTAGATGAAATTTGGTAAGAAGATAGTTTGAGACCCTTTTTTTTTTTTTTTTTTTTATGTCGGGAAATGCATTTACGCATACCACCTGATCCCCCAGGTGGTGATGTGGGGCTCACCGGCTAGAAGAGCCGGTACTACCCACTAAAACCCGACATTCCCCTCCCCTCCGCCTTAATGGGACGCCGCAGGATCGCTTGCGCATAACTACTACGGCGCCCCGGCGGCAGGTATGCCAACGGCTGACCACCACACCGATGGGGCTGCTCCACAGTCAACTCTGCTACACCAGAGAGGTACCCGGAGCAGCTCCATAAAACTGAACCCCCGCCCACCGAAGTGGGCCACCTCAAATCGGCTGCAGAGGACAGGGAGAGCGGCAACGAAACACCGACACTCCTCTTCCCCTGCAGCCCCACCGCGTCCGCCATCAAACGGTGGCGGCCCCGTCTGGGCCGCGGAAGGTAGGGAGAACGGCGCACCGAAATACCGGCACTCCTCTCCCGCCGCGGCCCACCCCTCCGCCGGATGCGGGCCTGCGACCCCAGTCCCGCAACCGGCACCCATCATCCGGTTGTGGGACCAAGCGGTCCCACCACCGGTGGCCACAACGTCTTCGGCTCGAGGCCTAGACGAGCGGCCCCATCCAAGCCATTTGGTCCGCGCCGGATTTCTCCGGTACCACCCGCCGCCCTAAGCGGGTGGCATTCCCCTATCCGCCACCCGGGGACGCGCCCGGTAGGAGTTGGCTTCTCCCCCGGGATAGTTTGAGACTCTAGGAAGGACATAGGATACTTTTTATCCCAGAAATAATCCCTTAAGGGGGTGAAAATGGGGATGAAAGTTTGTATGGGGAAGCAAGCTAGGGACGAACGCGAGCAAAGCGAGGGTGAGTCGCTAGTATCATATAAAACTACAAAAAAATACAAAATAGTAGAAAAAGTTTAAAAGTGAGCCCTATTACTTCCATGTGTATAAGTACTTTCTCACACTAAGCCCAAATCCCATCATATATTCCTTGTATTGACCTCGATAACGGTGTTCGAAGTCCATGATGTCTTGATGAAAACTCTTTGCTTGTTCTTCTGAATTAAATGAATTCGTGGTATTTTAAAAACATCAGAACTATCGAGTTTTTTTTTCAAATATGATAACTCAAGAAAAAGGATTTAGGAGGATAGGATTTGATAAATAACTAGCCACTCACCCTAGCTTCGCTCGGTTTCGTCCCTAGGTTGATTTCCCATACAAACTTCCACCCCCATTTTCACCCCATTAAGGGATGATTTCCCGGATAAAAACTATCCTATGTCCTTTCCAGGATCTCAAACTATCTCTGTACCAAAATTCATCTAAATTGGTTCAGTACCTAGGTCCAGAGAATACCCCCTCACAAACTCACAAACTTACCTCTTTATAATATTAGTATTGATTATTAAATTACAGAGAACGCTACGTTATGACAAAACATGTTATTACTAACAGACAACAGTAGCTTATAATATACATATAGTCCCGCTGCGTATTGAACTTCACCAAACCGCTTCGGCCGCGGACACACCGGCGTTACAGTTAACAATAGATTTCTTAGAAATTTAATTTATTTCTTAGAAATTTACCTGGAGGTGTTAAGGAGGAACAAACATACAGGAAAATAATAGTATTCTGATTAATATAATATTCTAGCGACCAGTAGTGGATTTACTCGTAGGTTCGATGGCGCCCTACGCCCAAGTCGATATGGCGATATTTTTACTGAGGGAAATATCTCATCTCTGAGAAACCTGTACTATGTAAATGCTAGTTACAAATAAAAACACATTTCATCATATATAATTTATTATTCAACAATATTTTTGAAATAAAAATAAACAAATGAATCCATTTTGTTTCATTTTAACTGTAAGTAATTTTAAAAGATAACACAAAATGTAAAAGCAGTTAGAAATAAAATATCGGATATTACTCTTCTACATCCTGATGTTGGTGCTTTAGTCTGTGAACGGAGAGATATTAAAAAATTAACAATTTTTACACATATGCATTTTATATTTATTTTTTTAAGTGAAACTTCTTTAGAATCGTTGTGATTTGAAACTCTTTGAAACGAAAATACGACACGAGAAAGAGACAAACACAGCAATATATAGGATTAAGCCGGCGAGAGAATGAGATAGAATACATTACACAGGAAGTGAAAAATAATATGTACTCAATAATATGTTATGTAATATATGTTAAATAAAATGTAAAATAAATTTTAAACTTGATAAAAAAAACTAAACCTTACAATTATTTTAAATATTATATTTATATTTTTATAATAATTATTACTTATAGAAATGAATATGTATTTATTACTGTAGAATGAAGATGCTTAAATTAAATAAAAGCTATTATGACTAATTGTTGCCATGGTTACCGTTGTTTTGTCTCACAAATATATAATATTATATTCCTTCCGTATATATGATATTAAATAAATATATGATTGTAATATGTTTAATATGCCTTATTTAATTATTGATTTGTTTTAATTGCGATAGTATTACTTCAACCGCGCGTAAAGCTTATCTAGACAGATTTTAATTTTTTAAATTATATTTTAGGGCCTGTACATACGAAGACTTTTTAGCGTGCCTTCGCACAGGTTCGATGCCCGTCCAATGCGTATTGAACGCGCGTTTGTATCGATATAAAGCAATCAACATTTTTTAAATATCAGCGAATGTGTGCAGAGGACGTAGGTATGTTCGTACGCGTGCTATTAGTGAGTTCATGAAGCGTTGTGTGCATATAGTTTTTACCCTTCGCCTTATTCTTCGTAGGCGCTCGTCGAGTAGGTAATCATCCATTGGCGACAATGCAAACCACTAACATTTACGAGATGGCGCTATGTGACATTGTCTTCGTGAGAGCAGCTAGAGAAAGGCTCTAATAATAATTAGATATAAAAAATATAATTTAAATATACACACATACATACAAGAATTACTAGTTCAATATTATAACATTAGCGCAAAATACATGCGCTGCTTTCTAGCATTTCTAACTGTCATTTCATTTTGACACCATCTCACTGTTCTGATGCTGGTCGCAGGAGCTGATAGTGGAACTATGGCTACCAGTTACACTATAGAGTTTGGGCATTGATTAGTTTTTAACGCCATTAGAGACACATTTAAGCTAATGTTTTTTTTTGCAAAATATTGTTAGTAGATGTGTGTTTGTTTGTCATTTCTCCACGCTGTAACTGCTGAACTGATTTGAGTGTCTGGAGTTATAGCATATGTCCTACTTTAACGCATATACACTCATTAACTTACGTACTATAAGGATAAAACCGCGTGTAAGAAATAGTTTTACTGTATTATGTACAGAAGATAGGGTGGAGTGAAAAAAAATTTTTCTTAGCTTGGAGGTAGAATTTGTAGATATTTTTTTTTAGATAAAAAAAATTAAATCAATTTTTGTATTGCAGTGAAAGTTGGGTAGAAAATGACTATCGTCAATTCTTGAATGTTTTCAAAGATGATCAGTCGAGAAAAGAAATCATTTAAACCAAAAATTTAAATTAACTATTTTAAAAATCAGTGGGCCACCTCAAAATGTTGAGAAGTTTTTTTTTATTTCAAACATTTTGTTTTTTTATAAACTACAAAGTCCACCCCCAAGCAAAAATATTTTTTTTTTTTACTCTACACTAATATAGGAGAGACTTACAACACCAGCTAGTTTGGTTTTACTGCAGGTTAGATCGTCTATCGATGTCCTAAATCTTGCAATATCTTTAGGATCATTCGAATCAGGTTGAAACTTGAATCTGTTCACAAACAAATAATTTAGATAATAAAAATTTAAAAACCAAGCGTAACGTATCTGTCTGTTCGTGAGTCTAATTCTTCTAAATTGTGCGATGGATTTTGATGCAGATTTCACTATTATTTATAGCGAAGTGAGTCAAATATCAAAGTCAAATTCAAGGAAGCAAAGGTGGGTTCCTAATTTGGATAGAAGTTAAATTCTGATATAAGACAGTGGTAGCCTTGGGAAACCCAAATAAAATGTGTTCAAATCCCGGGTCTGATATTCTCATGAGCGAGTCATTTTCCACCATATTACCACTCATCTTACGGTAAAAGAAAACATCGTGAGGAAAGCTGCATGTCTGAGAGGACCTAGCAAGCACATTGTTTTTTTTACATAAATATGCAACCCAAAAGAGTGAGATTATAACTTATAACTTGATTTTGATGTTAATGTACCTTTTTTTGTTTTATATATGAGTACAATACTAGACCACATTTTTGATGTTATACTTCTTTTGGCACGTTTGGAAAAAAATATGAGAGTAAAATTTTTACGGCACACCGACAGCCAAAAAGCGACATGATGAAGTTAGCTGCATTCCTTTTACAAACAGAGGGTTGGGACATACGGGATGTTCAGCTATTTTTTTCTGTTACGCCAAACAAGAAGTATAACTTCCTAATTGCGTACATAATATACACACTCTTTTTTTGTTATGGTATCCCTTTAATCTTATTTCAATGACGTCTTTCACATAAGAAAATGCGTGTAAAACAAAAACAGCCACAATGCAGGCATACATTTAAACAAAACACGTAAATTAAATGGACTTACTGATTTCTTGCACGAGCAACGGGTTTTTCAGTTTCCACAGTAACATTTTGTTTAGTTGTGACTGTAACCTCAGCACTGTCAGCTTTGTAATCTAAAAAAAAATAACAAAATATTATTGCATAGATTACATAATAAAACAATAATAATTAATTGATAATAACCTATTTTCGGTACTTTCACTTACGAAAGTTGGTTTAAGAATCTCGAAATAATTTAAAAAAAACCACAAACAATAAAATTTTACATACAATAAAAATAAAGTAGAGTCAGTATTGTAATAAAATAAATAATTTTAAAATAAAGCTATCTTTTTAATTTTTCTATCAGATATCCCTCCTGGTCAGACGGGATGTCTCTCCCGTGACCATGATTGCTATAATTAAAGAATTCGAAACGTTGGGAATCAAAAATCAAAATATCTACGAAAAAATCCGAAAAGGTTGTATAAAGCATTTGTTTATGCAACTTTGATCAATAGGAATATATAAAAAAAGGGCGGACATTTTGATATTTTTCTTGGGATCTTATAGAAAGTGAGAAATTTTCGTGTCTTCTCCATTGTACATGATATTGGTGAAATAATCTGAGCTCAACTGACACGCTTTGAAGCCATTAACAGGAGCATTGAATTGAATTGAGATGTCGGTAAAACCTTGTAGTGATCATCGAGTTGATCTGATAATAAAGTGAAAAATGGAACTTTTTTAGTGGCTACTAGTAAAATCTTTAAGTATAGACTCATTTAATTTATTTTGACGAGTTAACTTTCTTAAATAACTCTTAAACTCTTACATACCGACAGAATCTTTGTAGATATCAGCAAGTTCCTTCTCAATCCTCGCTTCGTCGTCTTCTTGCTTCTTTCCATCTATTTTATCCACATCTTTTACTTCCTTATTTATATCCACCTGAAAATACGTTATTAGAATAAACTCGTCATGGCCGATTTACAATAGAATAAGTAGTTACAGACATAAATAGACTTAAAAAAAACTACTAAAAAGTAAAAATTAATTGATCGGTGGTTTTCATTTACTATAGATATATAATCAGATATTTTACAAGTCAAACTACAATACCAGAAAAAAAAAACAAACTAATTTATAAAAAGAAATGAACAGAAAATGATATCTGCACTGCTGTGTACTATCAATTTTTCAGTAATTTTCAGCGACTGCCTTAGAGAGATCCTACGAACAACTGGATTACGACTGCAGCGACCAATTTCAATGAGACTAATAACTTCGCAGAAGATATTATAGTGCATACACAAGTGCACACTCTATTCCAGTCACTCTCATACTTTGGTGGGACTATACAAGACACGACCAGGTTCAGGTTTATATAGTTTAGAGTTTTTTTAAATCAAGGGAAGTAAACACCATCAATTTCCCAACAGTTGGTTTGTTACTGAAAATTCATTGATGGGCCTAGTGACTATAATTGGCTTGACCCAGGATTCGCCCAGCACCAGCAGATCTGTAGCCATGATTGTCCGAAGTGGCATTAAAGATATTAACATCTTAAATGAACAAGAGCATTTCTCTCAAACTATGTATTATAATCGTCATCGCTGAAAAGATGAAATCTATCAAAGGCTGAGTAGTGACACTACTTATTGCCACATCTGGTCTGCGTAATATTATGCACATCGTCTCCTCCATTCTACGTGACATTGGCGAAGTAATCTGTTTTCAACTGGCACTTTGAAGTCACTAACAAGAGAATTGAATTGAATATGTATAACATAATTATTACTAACACTATATTTCCTCATATCCTTTTTGGTTGCAGCTTGGATAGTTGTAGTGGTTATTTTATCTTGTTCGTTCTCTACTGATGGCTCTTCTTCTAAGTCGGGAAGATCTGTAGATTTTTTAAGAAGACCATTTCTCAAATATACCTTAAGTTGATTTAAAGCTATACAATCTGTAATCTAACTTATGTATATACATACATATCATCAGTCAGACTTATAATCAAGAAAAAAAATATGATCTTTTAATGAAGTAAGAATGTTTTAAATAAAACTATCTTTTTGTATTATTTCGTGGCTTTACTTTGGTTTTTGGTTTCCGGCGTTTCGAATGCTTTACAGCAATCATGGTCAAGAGAGGAGAGCTCAAGACTGAGGTTTTAGACGTCTCAATGGCACCAATTACAATATTTGTTGATTTTAATTCTAAGCTTTTTCTTAATAAGTATTATAATTAAATGTGGCAATGTTATTTATTTAATTTTAGCTGTTATTGTTATAAACATTACATTTTTTTTAAACTTTATTAATTAATAATATTATTCAGTGTTGCTATTATTAAAATATAACCATAAAGAAAATTAAAAATGTTAATTATTTATGTAAGCAATATTATTCTAATATGTAATTTAAGTAAGAAGAATAAAGAATAGTGCCAAAATCTATCTGATCAAATAAAACCTGTTTATCTGTTTGTAGCATCGTAGCCCACAAACGGATTAACAGATTTTTTTTTTGTCTTAAAATTCGTTCAGCCGTTTGTTTGTAGATTATCAGCTCTATTCTAGACGGTAAAGGGATATGAGCAACCTCCATAGATCTAATCGATTCGAAACTTTGTATCCCGTTATTTTAATGACATTGCAACGATATGGTAACCTTGGTCTGATGCTGCAGCGTCATCTGGAATTTTCAATATACTCCATTCCTTATTAAAATACTGCAGAGATATCGTGTTTAGGTTCATTGAAATGGCCTAAATTTTTTTTTCACTTCGGGTTAATATTATAAAGAGGTAAAGTTTGTGAGTTTGTGAGGTTGTAGGAGGTAATCCCTGGATCTACAGAACCGATTTAGATGAAATTTGGTAAGAAGATAGCTTGAGACCCTGGAAAAGACATAGGATATGTGTTATCCCGGAAATCGTCCCTTAAGGGAGTGAAAATGGGGACGAAAGTTTGTATTGGGAAAGAAGCTTGGGACAAAACCGAGCGAACCGAGGGTGAGTCGCTAGTTTTATATATATGGATGTCAATATAGTAAGTCCGTGAAGATGCTATCACAAATTCTAAAATTACCTCATATCGATATCGAACCAGTTATATACGTTACCTTTTATAGGCGCTCCAATTTCAATTACCTCCTGCCCCATAGATTCTGTTAGAGATTTAGCGTTTCTCGAACAGAATACACATAAAATGTATAGCGAAAATATTAGAAACGTTCGCATGTTTTATTTTTGCGTATTTGGTCTCTTAAAACAAAATTTATTTTGAAACCAACTTGATTTTGCTTTTTTTTTTTAAATTAATTAGTACCTAGGTACAATAAGTTCAATAATAACTTTTTTTTACTAAAACCTTAAATCGACTTAAAAAAATACTCAATATTATGAATTATTTATAAACTATACTAAAATATTACGAAATAAACTACACTAATATTATAAATAGGCAAAGTTTGTTTGTTCGTTTGAAAGCGCTAGTCTCAGGAACCACTGATCCGATTTGAATAGTTCTTTTTGCATTAGATAGCCCGTTTATTGAGGAAGGCTAAAGGCTTTATATCATAGAATAATAGTCTATCTATTCCATACTAACTAAAATCAACTAAGGGACCAACCCGAGCGAAGCGAAGGTGAGACGCTAGTATTTTGATATATAAACGAAATTTACCAACAAAAACGAAATAAGTACGAAATAATTTGAAGATCTACAATTTTTTTGAGGTTGGTGCCAGCACAATATCTACCCTTTAATAGGTATTAAATATACATATTTTTATGCAAGTTTTATACCTAATCGATGGCTTTGCTGGATATTGGCTGGTTTTTCTGTTGCTATTATAGTTCCAATAAAAAACATACATCGGTCGAATTGATAACCTCCTTTTCTTTGAAGTCGGTTATAAAGATACCCTAAGGATTTGGCTTTAACCCATAACTAATTCGATTCAATTACTTTTCTTGTAAATGATTTCATATCCGAGCTAACATATGCGTATTAACATATTCGGGCTAACTTATCTGGGCTGATATATCCGAAGTAATATATCCGGCTTAAGAAATCCGGGCTTACATAACCGTGTTTACTTATGCGGGCTAACATATCCCGGCTAACATATCCGTGTTAACATATTCGGGCTAACATAACCGGGCTCACATACTCGAACTAATATATCCGGGCTTACATAACCGTGTGTTAACATATCCGGACTAACTTAGGCTAACGGTGAATTATTTTTCATTTTCTACATAATTATTACTCCCCTTACGGCGAAGGAAAATGTGAGTTCTTAATTCTAAGAGAACATGTGAAATATCAATGCGATCGATGTTAGAGAGAGCGCACATACAACGTGCATTCTCTATCTCTTTCAATTCTAAGAGATCTGGTGCAAGACCAAAGGTTTTACGTACTTCGTTAATGTTGGACATTTATAGATGACTTCGTGGAGACTCACTGGTAAGAAACGCCCAATTCACCCAATAATTATTTTCGACCCTTGGCACCAAAAATGTGGTAAAGATGTGCCTTCACCATTTTTTGTGTTCCATCCTTGTCAAGGGGAGTGCTAACCGTCTCTCCTTTCAATAGACACAACCCAACTCAGACTCGCACCCAGACCTTTTCTGTAACACAGCCACCATCAGACCAAAGAAGCAAAGTTCTCATAAACAGTGACATGTACTATATAGTATATGTGCCAAATATCAGAATTCTTTAACGTGAGGCCAAAACTTTATTTTGGTGCCAACCGATTGATTATTTTTAAATCAATCTAATGTCAATGTCAGTGTATTTAGCACTTAACCTACTTTAAAAATGGAGTAATAAATTAGTCGATAACACCACTATATCGGTCAGTATAAACGCAAATTTATACATATTTTAGCAGAAAACTATTTGTTTTGCTTTTTGGGATATAAACAAATCTATATATGTATATAAATAAAAATGAATGTTCGTATGTTTGTCCTCAACGCGTTTCTGAACCATTGATCCGATTGTGATGAAACTCTGGTGGATTATTCTGTATACGCCTGCGAAGATTCCTGGTGCAAATAAAAGTTTTTCTCTCACGTTTGTCTTTTAATGCGTTACTATACCATCCAAGCTCATACCCAGACAGTGTTTTGCATTACTAACTCTAGACCGATTCCAGCTTGGCCAGTGTTATAATATTGGAAGGCTGAATAATTCTTTTCATTTCACAAGATTAATTTTTTTGCCATTTTTTGACTTATTTGTTAAGAAAGATTTTTGGATATCAATCAAAACACAAATCTAATATCACGCTACGGAGAGCAATATCTGTAAAGCCCTCTGGATAGTTCTAAAAGCATTCACCATAAAATACCACCAACTAGTAGTTTATTTTCCCTCGGCTCGGGTACAACATAGATCACAAATATCATCATACTTCCAGATTATTTTGCCAAATGTTCATGTATTACACTTCCTAAATAACCTCTCTATCTATTAGGGAAAACCGTATGAAAATCGGTACAGCAGTTTCTGAGACAAACACAAACTCAGCGTGAACAAAGACTTTATAATATGTAGTGATCTATAAATTAAAGCTAGTATATATAATTGTAAAGCATGAGCTAATACATCACGTAGGAAGTTGGCTTGGTCTCGTATTTCATTTGATTGTAATGATTGACTTATTGTTTCTGATGCAAGACATCTTCCCAGTTTACCGACTACTACCGACTCACACTCGCTTCGCTTCAGGTTCGTCCCTAGATAAAAACAAATCTATTTCACGGGAACCTTACATTTTTCCGGGACGATATATATATATATATATATATATATATATATATATATATATATAAGCCTATAGCTTCCTCAATAGAGGGGCTATCTAACGCAAAAAGAATTTTTAAATCCGATTAGTAGTTCCTGAGATTAGCGCGTTCAAACAAACAAACAAATAAACAAACAAACTGACTTTTTTATAATATTAGTACAGATAAAAAATAAAATAAGAACCGATCTCAAAAAAATACATTAAAAAGTAAATAATAATTGATTGGTAGTTTTCATTTACTATAGATACCTAATCAGATATTTTCCAAGTCCGTGCCAGCCGATGCAAATCAAAACACACCGACTTCTGTGTACTAGATTTCATCCAAATCCTAGACGTAGCGTGAGGGAGTAACAAACAAACAAACATACATACATACAAACATTCGCATTTACTATAAATAGTAGTCTGATAAAGAAAAGTATTATTTTTCTATCGAATCGCAAAATGCATCTAGGGACGCTAGAGTGAAGCGAGTTTAAGTCACTAGTTTATATCTATACATATAATAAAATTGTAACTGATCGCTGTCTGTACATGAAAGATATTTGAGAAAAACTATTATTGGGGGTCTTTATTACCGCAATAGAACCCATAATAATTATTTTTAGATTTTTTGTCTGTTTGTCTGAGCGTTAGTTCGCGCTATTCTCAGAAACGGTTTAACCGATTTGGGTGTGGTTTTCACTAATATATTGTGGTAAGCTTCACCTAACATTTAGTATTTGTTTTATTTCAATCAGTTCAAAAATAAAAAGTTATGTCAATTTAATGAATTACCGAAGGAAGAATCCGAGCGAAGCGAGGTTGAGTCGCTAGTTGTTAATATATTATTAAAAGCAATCACGAAACAATTGATTTATTTATACATCTGTGAGTCACATGCCAAACATCTCTTTTACAGCTTTGAGTTTGACAGTGTTTTATCGTTTTAATTTCGGTGCGCCGGGACCCTAACCTGAGTAATATTCTTAATATAGTGTCAATAAAATAGGTCAGCGCTCCACTGAAAGTTTGCCATAAAAGATTTAAATTAGAGTACCAGATAAATAGTCTCGGCTCAAATAAAATAAGCTTGTTTTACTTTAGCCTTAAACGGACTATTAGCGTACAGCATTTCACCCGGTTCTGAAGCCAATAAAAACTTTTTAACAAAAATACACTGGGATGCGGCCCACATTGACCCGTGGGAGCAACCTCTTCATTGTTATGGTCTGCTTCTGTAGGGAGCCACCGGGGTGTAGAGGTTGCAAAGCGATCCTGCAATGTCCCAAGTGGGTAATACTGTCTTAGGTCGGTTACTCCTACATTACCATGAATATGTATGCAGATGGTATTCGTAAATGCATTTTCCATTCCATTTTAAAAAAAAAACATTAGTTAAAAATTTTGTAACACCTCCAGTCAAAAGTCTATTGCTTTTATTCTCAGTTATATTCTCTGATCGACTGTCGAGCCAGCAGTGGGACTTTAAAAAAGGGCTGAACAACTGTAAAACATAGAACACTGTTGGTACTAAAGGGTTTTTGAGTTCAGTATTGAAAAGACCAAACGAAAATGGTAAGGCTAATTCATAGTATGTATTACTTTCTTAGATTTACGCGAATATTTGACATTTTAAATAAAAACTATCTGTTCGGATTTTTTCGCGGATTTATTTTGATTTCTGGTTTCTCGGCGTTTCGAATGATTTACAGCAATCATGGTCACGGGGGAAACTAAGGTATTAGATGTCTCAAAGTCATTATATACCTACCGAATCGGAAAATCCGAACAGATAGTTTTATTTAAAATATTATAGTATGTACTTATAGCATCACAATATCTTCGCATAGCTTCTGCTGGATAGCAAGCATGTTGGCAAACTGCAAACAATACTATATAGTAATAGCGCCCATTCAATCGTATGTCGAATCAGTATTAAATTCTTTTTGGTCATTTCAACATGCGTTTCTACTTGCTATATAAGAATCAGTAAGAAATTTTATTATCTTTTTTGTGTTTTTATTCAAATTTTTAACAAAATTGGGCTATTTGGTTTAAAATATCGCATTTTTTTTCAATTTTATTTGTGTTGTGATGAAATTTAAGCGTGCTAACGATAATGATAGGGTCAGTGTGTCGATTTTTCGTCATTTTGGTGCGTTTTTATGTTTTTTTTTTTTAATATACTTAGGTGATTTGTTAACAATGTGAAGTGAGAGTTAATATTAATTTAAAAATCTATTTTACGATGTATATATTAGGCAAAAAGTTAGAAGGTTGGAAGTATTAAAAGATTATGCAAATTTATTCTAAATACGTGCTTACTAATGAATTATTTTATTAATTTAATACATACTAATATAATAACTGTGTTTAACACTTACCCCGCTGAATAGATTTTGATGCTATTTGAGGACATAGATTGCGTCATAAAGGGAACGGATAGAGGCAACCTTTTATTGCCGTACCGGTGAACTTTGTGAACAGAATATCGGGACAAAAACCGGTAAAAAGCTGATTATTAATTACCACGTATTATTTTACCACGTATCAGTTATTCTTAAATTGAAACATTATACATTATAAACAAATTCAAAGTTAATATTTAAAAAAAATTGTATCATTTTTTAGTTATGTAAGTTTTTAAAATTACTAATTTCAAAGGATGTTTTGTATTGTTTTCCGTTTTTCTTTATATTTTATGCATGTTGAGTTAGCCTGTAAGTGAGGTATGCAATTTCTATCACAGATACATAAGAGTGTGCTCTAGAATAAGAAATATTATTGTATACAACGTTGGCTTCCTATTTAAATAAATAAATAAATAAAATAGTATAAATAAAGATATATAACTCTTTACTGTACACCTAAAAAGAGAAAAGAAAATATACAAAATATAG
Organism: Brenthis daphne; assembly: GCA_947093115.1. NCBI lineage: Eukaryota > Metazoa > Arthropoda > Insecta > Lepidoptera > Nymphalidae > Brenthis > Brenthis daphne. The sequence continues at coordinate 2,818,004 of OX352473.1, forward strand.
CACAAGGTAAAGAGGCGGCCTTATCGCTAAAAGAGCGATTTTTTCCAGGTAACCTATAGGTGTAGGAAATAGTACTAAGATAGAAGGGACGCGAATGATAAATAAAGAGATAGTGGAAAGAGTATATATTTATACTTAGTTTAGGTTATTTTTAAAAATCTTTTTGGATTTTATAATTGTTAAAAACAGTTATATAATCACCTTTGTGAAGTATAAAACCTCAGTCTCTTCCGTGACCGTGATCGCTGTAAAGCATTCCAAACGTCGGTAATCAAACATATATCCGCGAAAAACATTTGAATAGATAGTTTTATTTAAAATGTTAAATATTCGCGTTAATCTAAGAAACTATTAATATAGGTCATTTTTTACATTTAGTCAGGTTTTAAGCTAATCTAGATTAAAATTAAAATTTAATTTACAATTAAAATCTCTCGAACGTTCTCGTTAAAAATGTTTGACTCATACTTTGGGTTCATTTTGCAAGTATTTTTTATCTTTAAGTGGGTAGAGTTTTAAATTAATTTCTTTTCTTCTTGGTTGACTTAAAACACTTTTTAGTAACTATATTTATTTATTAGTTTTATGCAAATACAATGAGTAAAACAGTAAGATTTTTTATAGATCAAGAAGGACTTCTAAATATTGACTTTTATTTTTTTTATTTACAGTGGACTCTACGATCCAGTCCTTGATGACACAGAGTATATATATGTCCCGATAGATCCATATTACCTTGAAACTAATAAACGAGATAATGGGACGACTCAGAACGCAGAGATAAAAACGACAGAATCTACAGTTAAAAATGGCACGTCTCCCCTATATATACCCGAAAATGAAAAAAATAAATCTAAAGCGAATTTCCATGAAGCATTACTCAAACTTAGTGCTGGCGATTTACCAGAAACAGCTAGGTTTAAACTTCCTATATCTGAAGAATATGATCCGGATGGAAAGAAAATTACGAAGCTGCAGAAATTATACACCAACAAGATGATGGCAGTTGATCTTAAAAGGATAATGGACAAAATAACAGAAGTAGAATGCAAAACTGTAGAAAGATTAGAAAAAACATATAAAGATATATTAGAAACCAAGCTTAAATCTCAACAACAAGATGAACTGACCAAAAAAGAACTTAAATATTCACATGAAATAAAAGATCTCAATTTAGAATCTTTAAAAAACACTGCGTCGCGTATTGTTAGTGATAGCATAGATAAAGCCGTTTCTGTGGCTACGCAAATGACACATAAAGTTGATTTCGAAACACTACAGCAAATAAAAGACTGTAACCATAAATTAGACACACACAACGAGTATTTAGACGTTAAATCTTCGAAACAATCGAAAGCAGAAAAAAGTAAAGCTGACTTAAAGCTGATTAAAGATAACTGTGGAAAAGATGAATTGACTACTGTAGAACAAAAAGAAAGGCTTAATGTTGCTGAAGAAATTAAAAAGTTTGAATCATTCGAAACCTCGATGGATTCAAAAGTCAATTTAGAAGAAAGAAAATTATGGACAAAGCAAGATATAGAAGAAACAATAGAAGAGGGAACTGTTCGACGTAGATCAGAAATGTTCGCCAAAGAAATGAAATCGTCGGAAAAAATTACTAAAAAATCTGATGTTTTGTATGAAAAATTTTGTAATACAGATAGTCATCATGAAAGAAAACAATCTCTGTTAAATTTTGAAACAACTAAAGTTCACAAAACTGTTAGAGATGTAAGTAGTGATATTAAAAAGGCAAAAGAAAATGCTTTTTTGCTAGGATTACAAACTGTGCCTCGTCTACAAGCTTTATGTTCGTCATCTAAATCTAATTTATTAATGCGAATATTTTTCTTGCAATTGACTAAAATCATGGTGGCATTATCAAAATATTTGATGTTAGAACAAACAATAACTACCATACCTCTAGAAAGAACTATAACAATACAGCAAAAGGTTGACGACAAACAACAAAAAAATAAACATAGTAAGAATAAAGACGAAACTGAAAACAAACTTCAAGAAGATACAATGAATAAAGGAGAAGAAATTCCTGAAAACTCGTCTTATGAATACACCAAAGATTATTATAGCTCAAATTCAAAGAAAATGAACTTTGAAGGAGAGATAATAAAAAAAGAGAAGTTATCAGGTGCTAAAATAGCACAAATAGAAGGAAACAAACCTGCAGAGTTGACAGATAAAATGAATGTTGTTATTTCAGAACTGCAACGTAAATCCGTCATTGAGGAGCAATCTGATAATGAAGAGTTTTTTCGAAAAAGTAGTCAATCTAGTAATAAGAGAACATTAGATGAGGATGTAAAAAAAAGTAGTGTAACTAATGATACTGAAGATCATTTTTTTGATCAACACAGTAAGCACTTCGATAGACAAAAATTATTTGAAACTATAGAAGAGAAAACCACATTAATGGATATCAAGGAAATGATATCTAAAAAACATACCACGGAGTACAAATCAACTAAAACGAGCAAACAAAATGGAAATATAGTTTATGTTGCTTTTGTCGAAGCCAAACATTTCCCCAAAATGGTAAGTGAAATAACGTCTACCAAAAATCTATATGAGCACGATGTCAAAATGGAGATGAAAAATAATGAAAATATAATATATGTTGCCGTTGTAGAAGCTCATGTTTATACTAATAAAGATGCTATTTTCGAAGAACAAATGATATCGGAAAGTAAGACTTTGGTAGAAGATTCAAGAAAAAAGAGTGTTGATTTAGAAAGTACCAAAGAGGTAAAAATAATTGAGTCAGATTCTAAAAAAATATCTTTAGCAGATACTGGTATCATAGAACCTGTAACAGTATCTTTAATGGTGCAACCATTGTCGAATAAGCTAGTAAAATATGCACGAAGCGCAACTAATATAGAGCAAATATCAAAGAAAATTGCAGTACAAAATATAGTTGACGCCATTGAACCTTTACTTCGACTTGAGACTTGCAAATTTTCTGATAAGCAAGCTCAAGCTGTTATAGAAACACCTATGAAAGCTATAGCTGAGACGACAGATGTGAGTACAGAAGAACAACAAATTTTCTTTAACGCAGAAGTTAGCTTAACTCAAAAGTCGTTTGTATCCATAGAAAAGCCAGAACCAGTAGTTGAAATAACTGAAATAACAACTGAAGAAAGCGAAAATGTCCCCGTAGAGAGCTTAAAGCCGATTATCGCGGAACCAGAGTCTATCATAGAAATAGCTGGAAAGATAGTTGCCGAAATTTCTGAAGTTAAAACTGACGAAGCTAAAATAGAATTATTCCAAGTTCCTGAAATAATTAATAAAAAACCTAGCATCGTATTAGAGAAACCAATATTATCAGTTGCAGAAACAATAATGGCAACTGCAGAATATAGCTGTGAAGAAATTATTGTACCTAAGATAGTCACAGATCAAGCTAAAATAAATATTGGAACAAAAATTGCTGCTGAAATCTCGGAAGTATCTGTTATTGAAAAAGAACATGATACTCTTAATGCACAAAAAGTCACTCAAAAACAAAATGAAACTTTACATGAATCTTCAGCCCTTGTGGTTGCAGAAACAACGGCAACCTTTGCTGCTGAACCGAAAGACGAAGCATTAGAAATAACTAAAGCAGTAGCTTGTCAAGCTAACATAGATATTCGGGAATTGAAGGCTACTGAAACAACTCTTATATATACAGAGGAGCCACATCATAAAAATATTGAAGTGCTTAAAATTAACCAGAAATTCACACAAGCTACATTGGAAAACACGGCTTTTCCAGTTGCTGAAGCTTTAACTATATCATCAGAAGAGCCTAATAGTGAAAATCTCATTATTCCTCAAGCTATCACTACTACATCTGAGCCATTAATAGAAACTCCTATTTTCATGGTTCCAGAGTCTATAACAATTATGCCAGAGGGCCCTAAAGAAGAAAACTTTAGAGTGTTGGAACCAGAAATAAAAATACCTAATATTAATATAAGGGAACTCAACCCTGTTGTATCAAATGTTGTTTTCCCCGAAGAGCCTAAGGAAGAAAGTTTAAACCTGCCTTATGCTTCTAAAAAATTGCCACAAATTTCAATGCAAAATTGTCCGTTAACCGTCGCTTTAAGCCTAGCGCTATTGCTTGCTGGACCAAAGGACAGTAGTTTAAATATTCAAAGTATTATTACAAGTCAAGCAAAAAGTTTTATAGAAACGCCAAATTTAACAGTAGCTGAAGTTTTAACTCAGTTTGTTAATGGTCCTAAAGATGGTGACCTTCAGTTTTCAGAAATTAAAAAAGAACAAAGTAGGATTACCATAGAGGAGTTTATATCTTTAATTCAAACTGTTGTAGTTCCTTTAGATCAATATACGAGTTTAGAACTGTCAAAAGTAGGCCATGATGAAAGTCCGAAAATTTCAATTGAAAATAATTTCTTGACAGTTGCTACTGCGTTAGCGATTTTACTTACAGGGCCTAAAGATGGAAATTTAGATATTGCTCAATTTAATACAAGTGAGGCAGAAGCAGTAATGGAAATGCCAAAATATACACTTCCCGAATGTTTAGTTCAACTTCCTTATGGTCCGAAAGATGATTCATTTGAAATACCAGAAATTATAAAAGGCCAAAATAATATTACCATTCAAGAATTTATATCACTTGTCAGATCCATTGTGATCCCTTTGGATCAATATACAGATTTAGAATTATTGAAAACTGATACTAAACTCCCACTTATTTCTTTGGAAAGCATTTTTCTATCAACTGCTGCGACTACGGCTGTTTTTCTACTTGGTCCAGATATTGATAATTTTAAAATTGACAAATTAACTCTTGAAAAAGCTAACATTAAATTTGAGCAATTAAGAGCACATATAACAAATTGTGTACACTTTTGCGAACCTAAAGCAGAAAATCTAGAAATACCACCTGTCATTGGAAAACTACCTCAAACCACTATAGAAAATTGTCTTTTTGTTCCTGAGTCATTAGTAGTTAAAACTGATGGCCCTAAGGAAGGCAGTATTGAAATTACAGAGATAAAAAAAGAAAAAGCTAACACAATTTTGAATAAATTCAAAGCTATACAAGCAGTAATTGTATTATTGGCAGAGTATATAAATGAAAATCTTAAACTTCCGCAAATAATAAAGAGACAGCCGCAAGTTTCAATACAAGAAACTATATTACATATCGCCAATGTTCTTACCGTGTATACAGAAGAACCGATAGATGAGCACTTTGAAGTGACCAAAACGACAAAGCAAGAAGCACGAGTTAAAATAGAAGAAATGAAAGCTGCTGAAGTCAAATTTATGCCTCTTGAAGAACCTGAGCCAGAAGAGTTAGTGATATCAAAGATAAATAAGAAACAGCCACAAACATCTATTGAATCCTCTCTTTTAACAGTAGCTCAAAAATTAGCAATATCTTCTGTAGAATCGGTAGAACAAAGCGTTGATATCCGCAAAGCTATTAGTCAAAAAGCTTCGTCAAATATTGAAACATTAAAAGCTGCAGAAACGTCCATAATAATTTCAGAAGAACCAAAACAAGAAATATTTAATGTTAGTCAAATTGTAGACAAAAAGGTTGAGCATTCATTAGTAGATACAAATTTAGTAACAGCTGAATCTTTAATTGTACAAGTTGAAGAAAGTACAAGAACAGATTTAGATGTTAAAGTGCAAAAGAATCAACAAGCAAAAATACAAATCGAGGAACTTAAAGCCCTTGAAACTACCATTATCAACGATGAGGAATCGAAAAATGAAGATTTCAGGATACCAGCAATAGAACTGCAACAAACTGAGGGCATAATTGAAAAATCTTTAAAATCTGTGGCTCAAGTTTCAATGATTACTACAAATGAAGTTGGAACTGAAATATCTGTTGCTGAAAAAGTAAATGAGAAACATGTAAGTGTGAGTTACGAATCGATGATACCGGTAGCCCAAACCATTGTTACCGCCATTGAAGAAGCGCATGATGTAAGCCAAACGTTCAAATCAATTAGTAATTCAGCCAAAAGCACTCTAGTGGAATCATCTGTTACTGCAAAGGCTGAAGTTTTAGAGAAAGATGTCAATGTGCTTTTAGAGAAGCCACACATTAAAAAACCAAAAATTGAAGAAATTGAAATTGAAGCAAATTTGAAAATTCCAGTAATACCCGATGACTCTGTTAGTGAAGTTTCTGCTGAATATAGCGTTGAATTTCCTAACGAAGAAAACGTGTACGCGGAATTTGAGTTTGGCGAAAATAAGATGGATGTAGTTTCTGAAATATATGAATCTATAAGGCTTATGAAAAAACAAGCATTTCAAAGACAAAGTATGGAAGCAAGTTTATCCCTTGCAAGAGAGTTACAAACTAAAATTGAAATGGTGGAAATTGAGGCATTAGAAGAAGAATTTATTAGAAGTGGAAGTATTAGCAGTTCTTCTTCAATGGCATCTTCACCACTTACTCCATTACTTGAAGAATATTTCTTCAACATCAAAGGACCGTATTTGAGGTCTCGATATCGAAATATTAAAGACGTTTTTGAAGAAGCATCATTAAAGTTGAAATCTAAAATCCAAAAATCTACGATCCAAAGCTTTGACGCCAGTTTAACATTAATTCTACAAGATTTAGCAATGGTACAGCTTGAATCGGAAATGAATGATATAGAAGTTATAGAAATCGAAGATTATGAAGATGTAAGAAATTTACACTTTTCAACAGCTCTCTTGGCTAGGTCACAAAAACAATCTGTGGTATCTTTTATGTCTTCTGAAGCTAAGTCATTCGAAGCTATGCAGTCATCCTCTTTGTCAGAGAGTGCATATGGATACAGTATGTCCGTCATGGATGCTGCCTTAGAACAATCAATTGAAGCTAGTTTAGGTGGTACTAGGCATGTATCTCTAGAATCAACATTAGCAGGTGAGCAAACATCAGCACAGACTACGATAATGAACGCCTCCAGATCTATGTTATCTTCAGATTCATCGGAATATGCTTCAATTCAATCTGCATCAACTAAAGTTAAGACTTCAAATATTTCAGAAATAGATTTAGAATCTGAAATAGACGCCAGTATGCAAAGTAATGCCAAAGTTAAAACTAGTGGTAAAACGACATCTCAAGCATCAACATCGAAAAGTAAATCAAAAGCTATGAATTCGATGCAAAGTAGTGTTTCAGGTTCTGAAATTATGGAAACAAGTATGGAAATGGAAGGCTCTACAGAAAGCAGTTTAATGCTATCTAAGGCTATGGGTGTTACGGCAATAGAAGCTGGAACAATGGAAACGAGCATGTCAATATACTCTAAGGAAAAGAAGAGTGGAAAAGGATTACGGAAAGCAGACTTAAAGCTAATACAGTCAGTTGAATCAAATATTTCTGATTTATCAATGGAATCCGACAAAAAGTTATCAATTAAAACTGATGTAGCAGGAACAGAAGTTAATGGAAATGGAAAAACGCCTTCTCCTCCAATACTTCCTCCAACTCCTCTGACAGATGAATACATATTCAGGCTCCAAACAGAAATGCCTGAACCTTCAGAGTTTATTCCGAGAGACTGTTCGATTAGTCCAGAAAGATTGGAAGAAGACATAATTCTAAAATGCGGACTAATTCCACACATCAAGACGAAAATAGAAAGAATCCTATACAGTCCACCATTTCAAACTCCTCCCACATCCCCTGATAAAACCGTGCCAATTTACTCTAAGCAAGGGAAACCAAGAAAAAGTGGATTTTTTAAGTTTCTAAGTTAATCCATCTCATTATAATTAAGAATTTGTGTTTTAGAAAAATTAATTGGATTGAATAGAATTTTCAGTTTGAGAATGTTTTAGATTTGTTATCGGCTCCAGAGATCAGCCATATTTTTAATTTTTTCGGGAAAAATAGATAAAGATAAAAATAGATGGACTTATCAACATGATCTAACAAGTTCTCAGCACAAACTTATATTTCTTCTTTTTTAAAAGAAGAAACTTTAAGAAGAATACAGAGTGTATAAGAGAAAAAAATAGAGTGAGAAAGAAATGAAGCCGTCTTAATATTTACATAATATTTTGTAATATAATATAAGGCATTTATGAAGAAATATTGCTCAAATAAGCATATGGATGGTGTTACTAGATTTCTTTAGAGAGATACATTTAAAAATAAAAATAATCTTGGAATGTATGTAATAAAAGGAGGATATCGGACGAAATTCACAATTACAGCAAATTCATGTAATAAATTACAGGTAAATAAAAATGAATACTATATCTAAGTTAGTAAGTTAGTACTTGTAGTAGTACAAGAGTCAGAGATCACTTCCAAAGGCCTTTTTTTAAAGTTGGAAAATTACGCATACCACCTGATGGTTATGTGGGACTAACCGGCAAAGCCAGTACTACTCACTAAAGCCCAACAGAACCTCCCCCGTCGCAGGATCACCAACCACGTTTTCAAATAATTTTACCTACTTAAGCATTTGAAATATTGGGAATCAATTTAAATAAAACCACGAAAAATTCCAAAAACATAGTTTTACTTAATCTGTCATATATTCTGGTAACTCAAATATATATTAAAAATTTTAAAACACCCCTACGCAAATTAATTGCCACGCGTAAAGCGAGTAATAATATGCCAAAATGCCTTACATCATTTTGGAAAAGAGCTGATACTCTTACACTGCTAGACCGATATTAACCAAACATAGCTAAGAACCACAGCAAGGAAACTGGTTTTCAAATGAAAAAAACCTCATCAAATTGGTCCATCCAATCTCGAGAGCTACGATGCCACAGACACACACACAGACAGACATCAACGTCAAACTTATAACACCCCTCTTTTTCCGTCGGGGGTTAAAAAATATTAGAGTTATTAGATTAGAAAATGCGGAAAATTGTGCTCGACTGGCACACATTAAAGCCATTAAATAAAAATTGAATTAAATTGAAAATGCGAAAGAGAATATAGATATCTTAGCCGGCATAGATTAAAGAAATGTTGTTAATATGTTATTTCTGTTTTATTCAACTACAATCCGATCCAATAAAAGTTTGTCCTGACCTCAATTATACTTAACTAACAAAAATCCTTTAGATTTTTTTATCTAAATGATTTTTGATTTATCTAAATCACACTAATTTTTTACCGAATTTTCCTGTTTCCTAGGTAACATTTTCATTATTTGCCTAAAGTCCTTATTCGAAAATTATAAATAAATAAATATGTTGGTACATTAACACACAGCACCATCTAGTTCCATTGTAAGCTACGAGGCCTGTGTTATGGATACCAGATAGTGGATACACTACACATATATAACTTTAAATACATACATACATATTATAAATATAAACGCCTATGACTGGAGTACAAGCACTCGTGCTCATCACACAAATGAATGCCCCTAGCGGGATTCGAACCCGCGACCGCTCACCGCTGGCTCAGCAAGTAGGCTCACTACACACTGAGCCAAACATGTCGTCATTATTCGACAAATAAAAAAAATGTCGGAATAAATCGATTTATTTTAAAATATAACCAACATTTTTTTTAATACCTAACTTTTTGTGACGCTCTTACCAACGTAAAGCATTTCGCATTATATTTTTATTTGTTTTGTAGATATTAAAGGCATTTAATTTTTTTTTTCAGATTTAATAAAGACCGATGGCTACAACTTTTACCTTAATACCAAATTATTTCAATAAACTATTTTTGTACTATTATGTTTTATTACACATCTATATCTCTCGTAGCTCCTATGTCTATATTTTCTTTCAAGTTGTAATAAAAGATAAAGAACATCGATCGAAAAAGTAGGTACTAGATACACAATTCCATGCAAAAGTTCTCTTAAAACTGTCACCGATTGTGTTTAGGTAATTAATAATTATTCAAGTTGAAATAAATAATACAACAATTTAAATTGAACCTTAAATGCAATACTTAAAGTTGTTTTCACAAAGAAAAAAGCGCGCTCAAATGTTCAAACGAGCGCTCATTCGGCGAGGACATGTTTTTTGGCTGATTGTGTATCCTAATACTTTTTTGATCGGTGGTAAAGAATAAAAATAGAACCTATGAAATTGTGAACATAATCCGCGTACCTAGCGACTCACCCTTGGATTTTTAATGTACAAATCTATACATCCATACTAATATTATAAATATGTAAGTGTGTTTGTTTGTTTGTCTTTCTTTTACGTTGAAACGGAGTGACGGATTGACGTATTTTTTTGTATGGATATAGTAAGAGAGCTGGAGAGTGACATAGGCTACTTTTTACCGCGGGAGATCATCTAATTCCCATGGGAAAACATGTTATAATACAATCCAAAAAAATATTTATGATCAGAATTACCTGAAACTTGGCATTGATGCTCTTCAATAAAATTAAATAAATACGTGTTTTAACATTTTTCGAAATTCATTCTACAAGGGGGTAAAATAGGAGATGAATGTTTGTATGAAACCACCTTTTTAGAAATTTTTCAACCGACTTCAAAAAGGAGGAGGTTCTCAATTCGACTGTATTTTTTTTTATGTTACCTCAGAACTCCGTCATTTATTAACCGATTTGGACAATTATTGTGTTGTTTGAAAGATTGGTCCCATTTAAATTTCATCATCAATCATCAATATCAATAAGGGTGGAAAAACAGCTAATAATGAATTTAACCTACTTCTAATTGTCATATTGACTTGAAATTTTGCAAGTGTTTCCATTTCCGTTGATAGTACAGTGGTTCGGTATTGTTGACCTGATCTGATGGTAAGGCCAGAAGGTGGATAGGTGGAACTCTTCAACGGCTAATACTTTGAGTTTGGGCTTATTTTGTTTGATTTGACAAGCCTAACACGTTAGAATCCTTACTTTGCTACTACTGTCTACACTAAAAAGGGAAAATAAAAACTTGTTAACAAAAAAATAAAAACCGACTTCAAACAAAAGCACTAAAAAGTAAAAAATAACTGATTGGTAGTTTTCATTTACTATAGATACCTAATCAAATATTTTCGAAGTCGGTGTGCTTTGCTTTTTGTTCGTTATTTTAAAATATTAACATTATTTCGGGTGTGCGGTGTGAAGAAAGGTTAAGGGGTAGAGATTTCTTGCATGGGATAAGCAAGAATTTTGGTATATTGTAAATAAAAATTCATTCTCACTGAGACTAGCCATGTAATTTTTTTTGTATAATACAGGTATAATATGATGTCCTAATGTCCAATTTCGGCAATACCAATCCATTTTAATGACACTAGCCATCTGCGCAGGAGATATTATAGTGCTGACACAAGTGCACTCTCTATTCCTGTCACTCTCATACTCCGGTGGGACGACTGCTCGACACGACCAGTGAGAATGACGCGACACGTGCTCTGCTTCGTTACGGGGGTAAAACACCGCCAACTTTCCAACTCCGGGCTGTTACCAAGAATTTCTTGATAGAAAACATAAATTTCTACACTTTGCCTGACTCAGAAATCGATCTCATGACTTCCGGATCTACGTACATGTTAGCCATTACACCATCGAGGATTATATAGAACAGAAAACATAAGTAAAACCAGGCAAAAGGGCTAGTTATATATTATAAGTCTATATTTAAAGAAACAATAAGCGTTTGGCTTTAGTTCGGAATTGTTGCAAAAATGTTGGCACTCAAAGACGAATGTTTTTTAGTACTTATACAGCACTTCGCAGCAAACGTCGTGTTACGTGAGTATTTTTTGTCTAAGTCGAAAAAAGAAAGGGATACTAAATTCGAGTGTAACTTTTTGTGTGTATGTCTTTGTCGACTGTGAAACGATTTTCATGATTCGGTTTTTATTACATACTAAATTTTTATTACATACGCCTCCGCTTCGCTACGCATCGCGTCGCTAGTATATATATAATATACTAGCATTGCCCGCGGCTCCGCCCGCGTTCAGATGACCGAAAACCAAATTCCTAGGTCTACATATTAGTCTACTCTTACAATGCAGTTTTTGTATTTTTTCAGAGAAATGAGACATTTTCCCGCGGTAAAAAGTATCCTATATGTTGACCCGGATAACCAGCTGTCATCATACCAAATTTCATCAAAATCTGTCCAGTACTTTTATCGTGATGCGGTAACAGACAGACAGACAGACAGACAGACGACAGACAGACAAAAATTCTAAAAACTATAGATTCGGACTCTGTATCGATAATAATAACTATTTCAATAGGGTTTTCCAAAAAATATTTAATGTACAGATTCGACACCGAATTTTATTATAATATGTATAACGTATAGGTTATTATTAGAGCCTTTTTTCTACCAGCTCTCATGCTGACAATATCACATAGCGCCATCTCGTATTTTTTCTAGTACTTGCATTACATGCCAATGGCTGAGAATTTACTAAAGGTGAAGAAACGACACCAAGCGAAGCTCAGTCACCTGAGCACTTAAATTTTAATAAAGCTATTGGTACTTCTAGATTTCATTTTAATTTTCAGAGTAGAATAAAAAGATGGAGCCAAGAAATCTAACCGATCAAATAATGAGAACACTTGATAATATGATTGGTACGTAAATCCATAATTTAAGATTGATTGCCAAAATATTATAAATACACTAGCATTGCCCGCGGCTCCGCCCGCGTTCAGATGACTATAAACCAAATTCTTAGGTTTTACATATTAGTATACTCTTACAATGCAGTTTTTGTATTTTTTCTTAGAAATGAGATATTTTCCCGCGGTAAAAAGTATCTTATATGTTGACCCGGATAACCAGCTATCATCATACCAAATTTCATCAGAATCTGTCCAATGGTTTTCTCGTGATGCGGTAACAGACAGACAGACAGACAGACAAAAATTATAAAAACTATAGATTCGGACTCTGTATCGATAATAATGTCTATTTCAATTAAATTTTCCAAAAAATATTTAATGTACAGATTCGACTTAGTTACAATTTTATTATATGTATAGAAGATTATGATAGAAGCGTAATATTAACAAAAACCATAAAACATTTTTTCTAAAATTGTGTACGTTTGTCAAAAATTATCTTGTCCACATACATCTACTGAATATAAAAAATCACAGTATACAACTTATTATTACTTATTTTTATTGGCTTATTTTTACTTTATACCGAAAGTTGTTTTTTACAGACAGATTTTAACTAAAAGGTACAAAAACATCGTAATAAAAATAACTATTCAATCAATATATTATACTCATATAGGTATTAAGGTGATGAATTTTATTTTAAAATGTAGAAAATACAATAAAATAACAAAACAAAAATTGGTGCGAAGATATTTCATAACGCCGAATCCACGTGTGAATGCAACACAAGCACTTATCGCTATTTCTTTTGGTTTCTAGCCAAAAACTGGCAATGCTTGCAAACTTACACAAGCCAAACCCTTCTCCACGCGTTTGAATTTGTGATAACTTATCGAGTTTTGGCAACCGTGTGGATCCGGTATAACATTCACAAAAAAAATTTAGAAAATCAACCGATTTGTCCATCTCCTTTTCTGATCTAAACCAAACCTTGTTCTATTCTCTTCTCTTCTATTCTATTCTATTTCAGATCCTCACGCGGATATAGAACAAAGAGTATCACAAATGAGAGCTCAGCTAGCAGCTCTTTCTGAACTGCCTCGTCTCATTCAGGAAAGAGTAGATACTGTTAAGCATCAGATCGACCAATTCAGTCAAATGGTATGTCTATTAACTTATGATATTACTTAATTATAACTGCCTCGGTGGTGTAGTAGCTAGCATATACGGCTGCGCATCTAGAGGTCCTGGGTTCGAGACCCAGGTCGGGCCAAGTTTAGTTTTTGAGTTTTTTTTTTAAATTATCAGTAACATCCCGGAGTTTGAAAGATGGCGATGTTGCAACCCCATGTCTCTGGATAGGATAACGGATAAAGACGTTGGTCCTGCACCATAACTATCACCTCAAGTGTCGAATTGACATACGCATAATACTGTATACATTGCCACATAAATATAATAACATAAAATAGATATACCACATAAAATTAATTATAATAAAAATTAATACAATATACTTTGATATGATTTGATATCGCGTAACATTCACCTGTAAATAATCAGACGAATTAGGCACTTCCTACTCAAATCAGTCAAAAATATTCCTATATTAAAATAAAAATTGTTTTAATTTCAGGATGCATTCAAACAAGTTCACCAAGAACATTACGTCCAAATCACACAACCGGGAAAAGGTATCCAAAAAGAAAAAAAGGTTTTGTATCCACCAAAAACTGACCTAACTTATTACCTACCTGTAATAATAACTTTTTAAATATAAAATACACAGACTTCAAAATAAGTTATTCCATCCTTGGGTGGATGAGGGTGGATTCTATTTCCTCTTTTGGTAGAATAATTACTTCCTAAGTGATTAATCTACCCCAAAGGTTTTAAATGAATTAGTTTTAAATGGATTTTAGTTTTTTTTTAAAAAGAATAATTAAAATCGGTTCATAATTGGCGAAGGTGTCATGTGATATCAAATCAAATCAAAATATTTAATCCAGCATTAAATTATTACAATTTTTACTGAACGTCACAAGTCTACTACCAGTTCGGAAAGAAGAAGCCTCAGACCTGAGAAGAACTGGCGAAAGAAACTCAGCGGGACCAGTATTAAATTATCTTTTTTTTAATTGACATAATATACACAACACACAAAAATTACTCGCAAAAAATACTCTTGAATCACACGCATATTCCCTAAATATGCGTGTGATTTAAATAAAAATGTTTTTTTTTTATAATCTTAATGCTTTTGAATTAAGCCTATAATATTTTTTTGTGTAGTTTCTTTATGATTAAAAAAATAATTATTAATAACTAGCGGCTCACCCTCGCTTCGCTCGGGTTCGTCGCTAGGTACATTTTAAATAGATATAAATAGTTATTAGCCAGCGTTAGCCATATAATTTTTTTTTGTTTATAATATTGACAAATATTGACATTAATATTTATACGATACTAACGTCACTCAATTGTTTTGCCTTCGCGGAACCTCTCCACTAACACTTAAACTTTATGGTATGGTATTAAAGTTCAAAATGTGTTTTAAGTATTATTACGAATCTTTTGTAGGGGAGTATAGAAAAGTGTTGTTTTTAGACTTTTACAGTCAATTTTTTAAATTTTTTAAGGAATATTCTAAAATAAGAATTGGCGAAATCCGTTCAGCTACTCTCGAGATTTGCACTTACCAACACATTCAGCGATTCATTTTTATATTATAAGAAGTGCAAATATAGGTGGGAAATTCAAAGTAGTTGATACGCACGCCATTGGTCAGACCGAATGTGACGTCAGAGTATATCATTACAAAGTGATTATACGATTTTGTCGCTACAGATTGAGTCGGTAATTTTTCAGTGTATATTATACCTACTATATGAAATGGCGGGCGTTTAAAGTATCCGTATTGATATATTTAAAAAAAATATACTAAAATCTAGATTTTTGGAGCTGCATATTTTTTACAATTATATAACGATGTTAGCTATTGTATAAAGAATTAAAAGAAATCACGCATATTCCCTATTATGCATGTGTGCTATTTTAGCTCTGTACACTAAATTTCATCCAAATCTGTCCAGCGGTTTCAACATGAAGGAGGAACAAACATACACACATACAAACTTTCGCATTTACAATAATAATCAGATATAATGTGATTTAAATTTTAGAAATAATACACCCAATTGAAAGAATACCAGAAGAACCAGCTGACACTATAGAGATAACAGAAATAGAATCTCCAGAAAAAGAAGAAAGGTTTATTGAAATCCAGAAACCAATTGAAGTAAAAAGCAGAACGCCTGAGAGAGCAGTGGAAATAAGAATAACCAAGCCAAGCTTGGCTGAAGAAGAACTAGCGAAAGAAGAAGTAAAGAGAATGTTAGAAGAGAAAATAAAAATGGAAAAGGAGAAGGTTTGTATTATTTTTTGGACATAGTTTCTGAACTGACATATAAGGTACCTATATATGAATAGTCAAAAACAAGAATTCAGAATCTTTTTCTTTTCATTGTTTATTTTTGTGAATTGCAGGAGCTAATACACAAAATTAATTTTGAGCAAGAACAAAAAATCCAACCCATTCCAACATCTATTCAAGCACCCCAACGAGCTAGAAGTCCTTCTCCTCGTCCCCAACCTGTCTTTGGTTCAGCACCTAAAGAAAGGCCACTAGGGCTATCTGGAGGAAGAAAGTGGAGACGCTCTCATGAAGAATATAACGAAGAACATATTCAGGAAACTTTGACTGCGCAGGCTGAAGTTATCAAAGGGAAAGCTATTGGGTACGTACATTTTGTAGTTTTATTTCCTAAAATTAAATAAAACCTTTTGACTTTTGGGAAATAATTTGGGTCTCTTCAAAACGATTAAAACTAGTAGCCATTGAAGATTTTCACTATCAGCTCCTGCGACCAGCATCAGAACAGTGAGATGATACCAAATAATTATATAGCCTTTTGACAGACGGACGGACAGCGGAGGTTTAGTAATAGGGTCCCGTATCTTACGGGTATGGAACGCTAAAAACGTGTTAATCAAAAGGGGATGTTATTATAATATAAATATGATATAACACAAGACTTACCTACGCTTCACTCAGGTCCCTGAGTGCCTGGCGATGGCTTATATGTTTATTCCAGGTCATAGTCTATAATTTTGCTAAATTTCATCCAAAACCATCCAACAATTTTAATGTTGTAGTGAAAGAGTAATAAATATACACAAATACATACAAACTTTCGCTTTTTAATGGATCGATAATAAGTGTGACAATTTTAATCTACAGAGTCAATTTTATGAAATACGAGAAACCTCCTCCTCCCCTCGACCACTTGCAGCACTCTGAAGTTTACAAAGTGGTACACAACATGGATGAAACTCCGTTGAAAAAGGTCGCCATGTTGAAGCCAGTTATCGCTGAGGCTGATTATAGAGAAGTGAGTTGATATAAAATAATATTGTTTTAGTATATAAAAGTACATTTTTATTTTTTGCGGTGAAAAGATTTCCTATATAGTAACTAAAGTATAAGTAAAGTAGACTAAACAGTCTATATCCAGGATGACACTATACTTCGGTAATTATTCTATACAAAGAAATTGAATGGCCATAATTCGGGCTAATTTCGATCGGTTTCATCTTTAGATTAGTTTTGAATTTAAAGAAATTGGACAGCCCTAATTCGGGCAATTTGGGTTTTCTTAAATATATCATAGATGGCGTTGATACGTTCATTATAATATTTTATTTTTACTTACCCTATCTAACCTGTGGTAAGCAATTCATTAAATATAAATAGCGCCATCTTTGAATACACAATACTAACTTTCTATCCAATCACAAATCCTCTTATCAGTAAAACTCCGATTCTTTTATTAAAGAAGAAAAAGAACGAGAAAATTTTGATAATAAAGAAGAAGAAAGAACAGAAAGAAGAAGAAAAGAAATTTCATTTCCCTTTAAGGTTTTTTTTGTAAAACCATAATATCTTTTTGAGGATAATACTTTTTTATTTTATATAAACCTCAAACATTCTATTAATTATCTAATAACGCAATCTATTTATATATATTTAAACTTATTTTCTCCCTCTACGCATAATATCTACGAAAGTATTGACCAATTATTATTTCTGTTAAGTAATAATGTAAACAGCCGTCGATAGTTCCAAAAAAATCCACTAGGGAAATCTTATCATCGCTAATATCTTAGATAATATCATATCACAAAAAGCCAATATACGAGTATATAATATAATGTAGTTATTTTGTTAGTTTGTAACAGCAAAATAATAATTTCCTTAGTTTTTAGCTAGTGGTATAATAAATATCTTGAGAGAACATTCGCGAAGACGACGTAGTCCACGTATCTGACAAGCACAGTCTGTGCCATATAACAAGTTCGATTCTGCACTGGGTAAATATTATATAGATGAAAAAGCTTCTAAAAGTGTGGTGTTCATGGATAACACAAACACATTTTGTCTTGATGTGTCTGTCCTGCTATAAGCATTTACGGCATAGTGCCACCTACCATTTAATGTTCGATGTGCTACCATATGTATTTAATATTAAATATAAATATGTTGGGACATTAACACACAGCACCATCTAATTCCATGGTAAACTACGAGGCTTGTGTTATGGATACCAGATAGTTGATACACTACAGATATATGATTTTGAGGACATGCATATTATAAATATAAACACCCATAACTGGAGTACAAACATTCAGGCTCATCACACAAATGAATGCCCCCAGCGGGACTCGAACCCGCCACCGTTGGTACAGCAAGTAGGGTCCCTACAAATTGAGCGAAACGTGTCGTCAAAACTTGAAATATTGACTTACCCTCGCCTAGCTGATGCATAATATACTGGTAGCGCCATTTTTTGGCAAATTTTATTACACGACGTATCTTATTTATTAGTTAGGTACTCAAGATCATAGTCTGTTATATTTTTTATAACAGACTATGATCTTCAGTATTGAGTATGTAATGAATTTCATCTAAATCTGTCCAGCAACTTCAGTAAAGGAGTAACCGACATAAGCACAAACCCATACAAACTTTCACATTTATAATAATAGTGTGACATAATTGTATGTATACATGTATCGATATTAATGACTATTTCAATAAGATTTTCCAAAAACTTTTTAACAAAAAAATAAAAACCGACTTCAAACAAAAGCACTAAAAAGTAAAAAATAACTGATTGGTAGTTTTCATTTACTATACATACCCAATCAAATATTTTCGAAGTCGGTGTGCTTTGGCTAAGTAATTAAAGCCTACCTATTAAATACATACCTAATCAAATATTTTCGAAATCGGTGCCAGCCCATACAAAGCAAAGCACACCGACTTCGAAAATATTTGATTAGGTATGTATAGTAAATGAAAACTACCAATCAGTTATTTTTTACTTTTTAGTGCTTTTGTTTGAAGTCGGTTATTATTTTTTTGTTAAAAAGTTTTTATTTTTCTCTTTTTAGTGTAGACAGTTGTAGCAAAATATGAATTCTAAAGTGTTAGACTTGACAAACCAAACAAAATAAGCCCAAACTCGAAGTATCTACTATTTATCGTTGAAGAGTTCCACCTATCCGCCTTCTGGCCTTACCATCAGATCAGGTCAACAATACCGATTCTCTGTACTATCAACGGAAATAGAAACACTTGCAAAGTTTCAAGTCAATATGACAATTAAAAGTAGGTTAAATTCATTATTAGCTATTTTTCCACCCTTAGGGGTGGTATTTTTTTTTGAAATTTAAATGGGACCAATCTGGAAGTATACCCTTTCAAACAAAAAAAAAATTGTCCAAATCGGTTAATAAATGACGAAGTTCTGAGGTAACAAACATAAAAAAAAAAAAAAAAAAACATACAGTCGAATTGAGAACCTCCTCCTTTTTGAAGTCGGTTGAAAAAATATTTAATGTACAGATTCGACTCAGTTAGAATTTTATTACATTATTGGTGTTTCATTTCAGAGAGCACGTTCGATGTCTCCTTGCCCTAATGGACGGTGAAGTCTACCAAAGATATTATCATAATATACATATTTATGCCTTTATAATCTTCTTATATGTATTCTTATATTTTTACATTATCGTTATTTTGTTAAGTTTATTGTTGTAGCCATTTTTATGAATAAATATTACTACCAGTCAAAATTATTGTATTAATTTTATCCATACGACGATTATAACGTTGTGATAACGACTGTACTGACATATTAATTAACGTATATATAAAATAACTAGCAGAGCTCGCGGAAACGATCGCGTTCATTATACAAAAAAAAACTGTGGCTTTATGTTATACAATATGTATTTGTATTATATTGTTCATACAAAAATACTATAATCACGATTAAAAAATGAGGAGTGGTGATAGGAGGTTGAAAAATATAATACGACCTATTCTCATACCTACCAAATATACAAAAAAAACATTAAATTCGATCGAGCCTTTCCTGAGGAGTGCAACCACCGTGACACAAGATTTTTATGAGAAGATAATAAATATATACCTAGTTTGTATTACTTTAAAATGTCTATGAAATATGATTAAAAGTTTCTCATCTATACATATAATAAAATTCTAACTAAGTCGAATCTGTACATTATATATTTTTTTTGAAATAGACATTATTATCTATACAGAGGCCGAATCTATAGTTTTTAGAATTTTTGTCTGTCTGTCTGTCTGTCTGTTACCGCGTCACAAAAAAGCCACTGGAGGGATTTTGATGAAATTCGGGATGGTGATATCTGATTAGCCGGGTCAACATATAGGATAATCTTTACCGTGGGAAAATATCTCATTTCTGAGAAAAAATACAATAACTGCATTGTAAGAGTATACTATATATGTAAAACCTAAGAATTTGGTTTTTAGTCATCTGAACGCGTGCGGAGCCGCGGGCAATGTTAGTCAACTATAATATATTGATGATAATTAAAAAAAACTCTACGTTTTATTAATCTACCATTCAAAGTTACATGGAAATGTAGCCCCAGTTCCTACTGTATCTATAAGTAAAATATGCTTACTTATTAATTTATTATTATACGTTACTGAGAAAACTTGATCGAAAATAATTATTAATCGATTTAATTTAAAAAAAAAGGTCACAAAATGGGATATAAGATTATAAAAATGGCGACAAATTGAACTAGCCATCTTAAACAAAATAATCCTATTTTGCACTTGGCAATGCTAGAAAAAAAATCAGCCACATTGCCATCACAAAAAAGAATATAATTTTTGACATTTGAGTTTTGACTTTTGACAGTCGCAGTACCGGTTTCAGGTTTGACGTCAGTCAGCTGTGGTTTGTTTTCGTTCTAGAAATTACGCGGAAAATATTTATAAAGTACCTTTATTTACTACCGTTTTAGTTAGAAATAATAAGTTAAATTATATAAAAATGTTGACTTCGAAGGTATGTTATATTTTTTGTTAGTTATCATGTTATATGATAATGTACTCTTCGGATTAACTTAAGTCCTTCGCCCTTGGCATGATAAGGCATAAATTTACCAAATAAAACATTCATGATCAAAGTAATTAATAGTTTTAAATCTATTTAATACGAATATATTTTTTATATAATCATATAATAAAAAACGTACAGTTAACAGTAAACATTATTATTGTGTTATATATTGTTATTTATTAATTAAATGCAACCTTATTGGTTATAGATAATAACAAAAAATAAGTCCAATAATTTTAGGAATATACTACAAGAATATAAAAAATTACATAAATTTTGAACTGGAACAATATTTTACTTTAATATTTGGGTTTTTGTTTGTTTTAATTACTTACTTTTAATTATTCTAGCTGGAAGTGTTAGTGGATTTTGGTCCGAAACCTGATGAAAAACTAATTGATATGACGGTAAATCAACTAAAAGCCCAAGATGGAGTAACACAGGTATAGTATACAATTAAAATATACTATGTTACAGTCAGGTTTTTGGGGCAGCTGTGAAATACAAACTGGTTTAAAAAAATATAATAAGAAATTTCAAAACTTTAATAAATACATATATAGCATAAAACTCACTGGGAATGAAGTGGTTGCCTCCAGCTTATTTGATTGATAATTTAAAGATTTAATATAGATGTTATCCAAGAAAACTGAGAATCTAATAACTTGATATTTGTGTTTACATGTTTAAGTCCCATAGTGCCATTCTTATACAAAACTAGCATTGCCCGCGGCTCCGCCCGCGTTAATATGACCAAAACCAAATTCTCAGGTTTTATATATTAGTATACTCGTATTAGTATATTAGTTGACCCGGATAACCAGCTATTACCATACCAAATTTCTTTAAAATCCCTCCAATGATTTTTCTGTGATGCGGTCACAGACAGACAGACACTATAGGTTCGGCCTCTGTTAGCGATAATAATATGTATTTCAATAAAATTTTCCAAAAAATATTTAAAGCACAGATACTGCTTCGTTAAATTTTAATGTATCTATAGATGTAACTAATTTATAAAGCCAAAAAGATTGTTTTTTAATAATTTAAACACGGGCGGGGCCGCGGGTAATTTAGTAGTAATTCTAATAAAATCATGGAAAGGTCGAAACCGTACATTCAATTTTTTGTAATTAAAACTACGTATTTTAAAGACACATGGCGACATCTATTGACAAATATCTAAATAATACAAAAATTAATTTCACTAAATTAATTTTTTAATGAATAAAATAGTGCTATTGATATAATTTTTCAAGATTAGCTATTTTTTATAGTTTTTGACATATTTAGTAAGTTAACTTGATAAAATCTATATAGTAGTCATCGTTTTTTATTCTAACCAGTTTTTGTATTTTTTCTCAGAAATGAGATATTTTTCTGCAGTAAAAAGTATCCTATATGTTGACCCGGATAATCAGCTATGACCATACCAAATTTATCAAAATCCGTCAAGTAGTATTTCTGTGATGCGGTAACAGACAGACAGACAGACAGACAAAAATTCTAAAAACTATAGATTCGGCCTCTGTATCGATAATAATGTCTATATAAATAAGATTTTCTAAAAAATATTTAATGTACAGATTTGACTTAGTTAGAATTTTATTATAAAAATATTTAGTATTGAATTATTACTACTTTTGACTGATTATCAAGATTCTACCACCAGCTTGAAAAGAAAGCATAAGTCCTGAGAAGAACTGGCGAGAAAAACTCAGCCAAACTAAAATTATTATTTTTTTCTTGTTTTTTTTTTTTTGAAATTATACTTCTTTTGGCATGTTTGGAAAATATATGAGAGTAAAATTTTTACATAAAAACCGACATGCATTCCTTTTACAAACAGACAGTTGTGACATACGGTATGAAATCTTTAGCTATTTTTGTTCTGTTACACCAAAGAAGTCTTCTTACATGCATAAGTACACAAACACGTTTTTTTCATTGTAAAACAGACCATTGTCAGATGAAAAAAATGTTTCTTGAAAATAGCTATTTAAATTCCAGGCAGTTTACAAAGATGGAGCAGTTATGGTGGAAACAACATTACCAAGTAGCATAATATTAGATTTGGTGACAAAAACTTCTGGCAAAAGAGCTGTTTTACAGGGGTTTGGAGGTAAATCTATGTGATACTAACGGCTCACTCTTGCTTGGCTCTGGTTCGCCTCGAAAAAAACAAAAACAAATCTATCCCCCGGGGACCATACATTTTTTGGAGACAAAAAGCCTGCTTGTCCAAATTATAACGTATCTTTGTCTATGTCTATCTATTCCATACTAAGCATCAAAACGTACCTAGGGACGAACTCGAGCGAAACAAGGGTTAGTCGCTAGTATTATATAATCTTTTTTATTCGAAAACAAAAAAGTATTAGATACACAATCAGCGACAAAAAATTTCCTCACCGAATGAGCGCTCAGTTGAAGATTTGAGCGCGCTTCTAATTTTTTCTTGAAAACTACTTCAAGCATTGCATTTAAGATTCAATTATCATTATTGTATATTTATTTCAACTAGAACAACTACCTAAACATAATTAGTGTCAGTTTTAAGAGAACTTTTGCATGGGATTGTGTATCTAGTACATTTTTGATGGATGATTGTGAATTTTTTTAGACACTCAATCGGCAGTAGCGATGATCTCTAGCCAGTCGTGTTGTAAAAGCCGTGTCTTAGGGGTCATTAGGTTCCAACAGACCCCCGAGGGGCCTCTAGTAGCTGATGGCAGTATGGACGGGTTAAGTACCGGACCCCACGGGATACATGTACATGATGCGGGGGATCTCAGTTTGGTGAGTCCTGTGGAGTTTTGATGATAAAATTATTAGATTCAGTTTGTTTTTCTCTCTCTTTCTCTTTTTTTTCTTTTCTTTAGTTCTCTCAGGCATGCAGGTTTCCTCACGATGTTTTTCTACACCGTAAGACAAAGTGATGAATTTTCATGTGCGAATTTCATGATTCGCACATGAAAATATCAAAAGTGCGAGACCTGAGATTCGAATCTGCTTCCCTCGGTTAAACTCAGTCAGTTTCTAGGGCACTTAAATATAAAACACTTTGAATCATTTCAGGGCTGTAATTCCATAGGAGATCATTTCAACCCCTACAATGCACCTCACGGGGGTCCGTCAGACCCACCGAATAAGAGACATGCAGGAGATCTTGGCAATATAATAGCTGATGAAAATGGACGCGCCACTTTTAGAATTGTTGATAATGTTCTTAAGGTTAGTTTATTTTTAAGGGGTCGATTAGATCGCCTCATTGATTTTTATGTAGTTTTTTATAACTCAATATATATTTTAGACGCATAAATTCAAACAAATTACCTCCTCTTTTTTCAATTCGATGTTATTGTTAATGGTTTCAAAGGTATCCGTTCTTTTTTTAAAGTCAGTCAAAACTAAAAAAATGTATTTTTTTTTGGACATCATTTTCTTAAGACAAAATAAATATATTTTCTTATTTTTTTTTCTCTGACAGATACACGATTTAGTGGGTAGATCGATAGCAGTCACAGAGAGACCTGACGATTACGGTCGGGGTTCGAGTCCCGAGTCCAAAATGAACGGAGACTCCGGTGAATCGTTCGTATATTTTGTATAGTTTTTTGTAATGAAAAAAAAATGTATTAAACTTTTCCAAAAAAAATGTTAATTAAAAAAAATAACATGTCAAAATTGTATATAGGGCCATTTAAGTATTACGTAAGCACCAAATATAAATACAATACACATATAACTTTAAATACATATAGATTCCACAAAATGTGGAAATAGATAAATTTATATATTTTTTAATAATGAAAGATTTACAAAAAATAATAATATTCCTTAAAAAAAACTTTTATTCTAAGTGAATTTTGAAGACTTTGAAAAGATATTTGTTATAAATGTGTATACATATGTTTTTATATATCAATGTCATTATTAAATCTATATATATAAAAGAAAGTCGTGTTAGTTACTTCGCTTATAACTCAAGAACGGCTGAACCGATTTAGCTGAAAATTGGCAGGGAGGTAGTTTAGAGCCAGGAGAAGGACATAGGATACTTTTTATCCCGTTCGACCGCGTTCCAATTTTTATGATATTTTAATTTTTGGATTTCTCTTAGTCCGGAATAGGTAAGTATTAAAACATATAATTAAAATGTGAGAAAGAAAGATTTTTTCTTTTTATATCTATTTAAAACGTACCTAGCGACGAACCCGAGCGAAGCGAGGGTGAGCCGCTAGTATTTATTTATATTTGAAAAAATGATTGTTTACCTAGTTCTCCATTTTTCAGTGTCGCTTGTGGTATAATAGCTCGGTCGGCGGGAATATTTCAAAATCCAAAACGCATATGCGCATGCGACGGTGTAGTTGTGTGGGATGAAAGAGATAGACCTATAGCGGGGAAGGGACGGAGGAAGTGTTGCCAGGATACGGATAGCAATAGCAGGGATAATGTGAAACCGTGTTGCAAGGTGTGAATATAAAAATTGGAAATTATTGGTGTTTTTTCTTTTTTTTGTGGGATGGGATAAATAAAAAATTAAAAATATTGTTGTTGGTTTTTTTTTTGGTTTTAATGATGTAAGTTGAAGATTGATCTTTTAAGGAAACAAGGTGTAAAAATAGGACTTTTTAGCTTTTTTTAATATGTCATTTATTATTATTTTTTTGTTTTTTGTTGGGATAAGGATCATGTCTAGTAATTTATAAGTGAATGTGGTTGTAAATAAATGATTGGTTCTATTTATTTAAGTGTAGTATTTAAGAGTATAGGATAGTTTTGTTGCTAAAAAATGATAAAATTATTACTTTATATATCATCCATTGTGTTGGCAACATTACCCTATATACACACACATCTGTTTTTCCCTATATCCACACTTGTAAAAAGTAATATTGAATTATTACAAGAATAACTTAAAAATTGAAATAGTATTATAATATAATAAAAATACTTTCTTAGATTTAAGCGAATATTCGAATAATGAAAAATGGATAGGAATATTTTTTTTTACTTAAATTATTAAATTGTCGTATTTGTTTTAAGTATGTATGTGTTATACATTTTATTGCTTATATATTTTTGTTTTTTTTTTAATTTTTTTTTTTGGGTCTTTTTATAAAGTTCCAACAAACTGAACATATTGGATATCTAGAAATGTGTAATATTAATTTGTGAATAATTTTAGTTAGGTACTATAAAATAAACGATTTTAATATACTGTGTTGTTTTATTCATTAAAAACATTTGAATCCTTTTTAAACCATCAGGCAATAATAAAAAATATGAATATGCAGGGTATTTTTTTTATTTATATTAATATAATTTTTTAAAGTCTATTCATCTTATATTCCCTAAGCTTTAATGAATTTGTAGAGCGTACTCATAGATGGCGCTATTTGCAATTTTAGTTGTTTTTTTGTTATTTCCACGGTTTAAATTCGTTAAAATTGATTTTCATAAATGCGAATGTTGCTACATTTTACATATTTCTCAATAATCCCTTAGAGTTTGGATTTACCTAATTTTGATTTAATATGTCGAAATAAATCTTTTTTATAAGCTTATTCTTAGAATAGACATAGATTCGTCTTAATTTGTAAATACCTATATAAAAGATTTTATTACCACGTCATAGAACAAGGCCAATTATTTTTAAGGATAGATCTAACCTTCGTTTGAAATTATAAAATGTACGTAAGCTAGGGATAGGGTATGATAAGGTATATATCTAAGCTTGAGACCATTTAAGGATATAAAAAAAAAACAATTAAAACACCTCAAAATATTTTCTATTCCATATATTTTACCACAATTTGTCATTTAGATTTTACGTTGATATAATTGTTTAACTAAATTCATTTATCTACTGTAGATAAATTTATAAGATACAAATTAGAAACAGCCTTTACACACTTAGACGACTATAATCGTTTAGATCGAGTCGAGATAATTACAGGTCGAAGCGAAGCGATAATTATCGATTATGTTGAGAATTTAATAAAATAGCTCAAAAAAGTAACGACTAAATTAAGAAAAACAATAAATTATTTGATCATAGTCGTCTAAATGATTTGCCCACTTACATAATATCAATATCTCAGCCAGAACTCTATCCTAAAAAACAGTTGTTATCAATATCTGCTCAGCAATTAGTGATAAACAGAGAATATTAAGTAATATTTTAAATGCGCATCAGTCATTTACTATAATTTAAATTACTAATTTTATTATGATAATATTTTTATCGAATAAGTCATCGTTTCTCAACCTTTCATGTGTGGTGACCCGCTAAGCTAAAATATTACGCCAAAAATGTGACTATATAACAATCTTTATATCTTCATTTATTTTTTCCACTAAATATCGAATATAAACTAATATTAACATTCGTATTATAGAAAATTTTCGAGATTTTGAAACTTATATTTATTTTTTCATAAGAAATAATTTTGCTATTATATTGGAAACAAATTAAAATACAATTTTATTTGTCGGAATTTCTACTATTAAAACCAAATAAAGAAATCTTTACATATAACAAAACAACGCAAAAATCTGTCTGTTACATTTTTTGTAGACTAGTGTTATTTTATTTTCAATATATAGATATTTCGTATTTCGTCTACTAAAATCTTTTAGCGATCGCAATCTTCACGGAGAGAAACGATGATTAACGTAGTAGTACACTAACTAAATGACTTGAATTTGATTAAGAAAATCAATATTTTAGGGTTTTAGGGTTATAGTCTATATTTGGCCCAATCTATGTCTAATGGGCTATAAACACTCTTTAGGCTAAACCAGTTAGTAAGTACATTTAGGGAGAAATAAATGAATATTAACGTAAACATTTCAAGTATGAACGTTGAATATGCCTAATAGATGAAATGTCACATTTTTTTTTCAATTCTAATATTTTAATAATATCATAATATGATATCTAAAGCAGTTCATAAATTTCAAACCCAAGGCTTTTTGACATTTGGACTATATGTTTGTTTCTATTCGATTGATTGAAATGAAAGTAAAATTGTTTAAGTCAAGCCTGTTTAAATCTTCGTAGAAGAAACACAATTTCATTGAAATTAATTTAAGCATATTCGTGAATTGATGTTAAATAGAAAAATATCCAAAACTTTTTTAATGTAACTTCATACTAATCATCCCGTATTATTATTTTTTAACTTTCAATGCAGAAACTCAACCTAGTTTCTATCTTACTGTATGTATATTGTATATGTAATAGAATGTCCCACGTACAGACAAGACCGTTATTTAATTATAGTTATACTTATATTAATTTTAGAATACATTTTTATTAGAACATTCATTTATTTACATTAATATTACATTCCTTGGATGGGTAGATACCTGTAGGCATGAACACATCTTGAAAATACTATAATATTATGATATTTTGTTATGACAAAATGCACTACACTTTGAGAAGCTTACCTCAAATGGTACCCGCGTGTTTTAGTAATTTCAATGTATCGAAACTTCTTTATTATTTTTTATTATAATTAAATTATGTAGTAAATAATTAACATATAAAGCAAAGGCTATTATGTTTTATTTTAAATTTATGAATAAAACAATTAAGTGAATGCCCAAATAGACAAATATCAGCATTCATAAAAAACATCTTCGACGATACTTGATGATAATTTTAGTCAATAAAACTGGCTAGGTATTATTTTAAAATTTAAATGACTAAAAATAAAGAAATATAGATTTAGTATTCTTTTCTGTATCTGTTTTATTCAGCATAACTTGTGAGCGAGACAAATTATATAGAATATTTGTCTTTAGATGGCTGTTTTTGAAACTAAATACAGTCCTACTCAAGAATAACATTTCTTATTATTTATACTTTTAAAATTATTACACTAACTAATGAGTTCGGTTGAGTAACATTTGCGTCGATCAAAAGAGAAATCATTCACCGCCCATAGATAGGCACAATATATTGAAGAGTTATTTAGTAACACTAATCAGTCCGAAATTTCTTTAATATGAGTCTATAGTTTTGTTCAAAATTATATTTTTTAAAATAAATTTCTACATTCTCTCGAAAGGGTTTTTGCTAAAGCTAATAAAAATTCACTAAAAAAAAGTGTATTTAATAAAGCATCTAATTTTGACGTGATTTACCTCATTTTATCTCAACTAATAAATAAGTTAGTACATTTTGTCATTTGTTAGAACAGGTGCGATTTGGTGAAGACGATGAAAATTATTATGAATTATTTGGTTTTTTACTTAAATCTTAGTTATTATACTTCGACACAGAAAAGTGAATATTGACACATGCTATACTTATCAAAGAAAGCCAAATTAATATGTGAATGAACAGACATTTATACATATGTATATATAATATAACAATGCAAAAAAGGTATTTTACAAAAGACTTTTTGAAGCTCATGCTTATAAAAATATATAAATACCTTTTTTTTTCAAATTATTAATAAATATTTTTTCGCTAAAACTATTCAATCACATTTTTTTGCTTAACAATCAAAATTTTTTTGTTTTTTGGAAGCTTTTAAGCCAAATTATTGGTTAAAAAATAGGAATTTGACCATATTAAAAAATGTATATCGCCTTACATATAGATATGTCCTCTGGAGTGAAAGGGACAGAGAAATCATTCTATCTCGTTCTTTACGAAAATTACTAAATTCTTAAGAATATATCCATATATCGACGAATGAAAATTCAGAAATCCATTATAATTTATAATGAATTAAAACAATAAAGCTTTTTTTTATTTTCTATTGCATAATTTTTCATACAAAACTTGATCAGACATATTATGTAGATTAAATGTAGCAATACAAAAACATTGATAACATGGAATCGAATTTGCTACTAATAAGCATGCATAGTGCCAATCATGTATGCACCATTGTGGACATGATACTTTACCGCTATTTATTTGTATCACCACGTTATACCCGTTTTAAGGTAAAAAACCTAGTACATATATATTAACAGCTTACAGCATTTGTAAAGAACAGCATTGCAACTCAGTATAGAAATAAAATTTAAAAAAGAGATCAATTTCTTATATATGTATTTAAAGTTTCAAATTCAGAATTGCTACGTTAATGAGTTACAATGTCGTTCCTTTCAGCTTTGCACCTTTCAGTATACCAACTACGTATATTGCGTCGATATACAACGCTGCGATTAATTTAACTACCCCAAAAAAATGGTATGTATGGCTTTTACAATTATTATCGCAGGAACACGTAACTTTTGTAGGCTAATTATAAATCTCACACTCCGACTGTTTATTTTATAATAATAAATAACGTATTTCTACCAACTAGTGCGCAACTATGTGCGCAAACACAACGTCCTCTCTCTATTTTTAACACTCTCAAACTCTGGGTATGGTGACAATTGGATGTAACCTTTACCCAAGCCAACGGTAACTGTCAGGCACAAGAATGACACCTTAACATAATTTGTCAGGCTGTCATGTTGTGACATCTCTAACAACTCCGGGATGTTTTTGAAAATTCTTCGCCAGGAAAACCCGACAACTACACTCAGCCCAACCCGAGATTTGAACCGAGGACCAAATCTCTAACATTTATCAATAAGAAAGTCGTCTAGTTTTTTTTTTATTTACTTTGGGTAAGAACGTCTATGAGTTTGAGAAGCGCTGATTAAAATATAATATGCGTGATTGGCACTAAGTAAAATCAATTCTTTTGTGAATGGCTTACACGGATATATTATGGAGTACATACATAAGAGATATATCACCTTCAAAATTTTTTTTTTTTACAATTAATATTAATATTAAATAATTTCTAAATTACCAATGATGGTAAGGACTTTCATAGACACATGTTATGTCATAGATTATGCGAATATTTGATATTTCTAATCATCTATCAAAAAAGTACTAGATAAACAATCAGCGACAAAAAATGTCCTCACCGAATGAGCGCTTAATTTTTTTTTGTGAAAATAATTTTAAGCATCGCTTTTAAAGTTCAATTTACATTGTTGTATATTTATTTCAATTAGAACAATTGCCTAAACACAATTGGTAACAGTTTTAAGAGAACTTTTGCATGGGATTGTGTATCTAGTACTTTTTTATGGATGTTTTAAATGATTAATTTTTTTTGGGGATTTTTGATGAGATGGTCATGGTCATGACCATCTTTTCTTATGACAATGTTTGCTACAAAGCGTTCTAAACAACGGGAACAAAAAAGTAAAATAAACCATATAATGGTATATTTTTTCTTCAATAAAACGAGAATCATCAAAATCGATTAACACTCGCCAAAAATCTCTTCTTATATTAAAAAAACAGCAATCATGAAACGATAATAACGATAATTTCTTATTGAGAAAACAATAACTTATTAACGTCTTACATTATAAAGCAGACTAGACACATACTCGTACATGTTCTTATTATTCAAACAAATATTTTTATGATGACGTTTTATTTTCATATATTACTTATTAAATGTAATGGCGTTACTACAAAAATCCAATATTTAAAATATAAACTGAAGACATTTTTTCACATTTTTTTAATTTAGTGACAGTTTTTTTATTAAAAAAAGTGTCACTATTAAATTTTTTTACACTTTTTTATTACACTTTTATTTATAAAAAGTTTCTCTATTTTTTTTTTTGGGAATGTTAATTTTATTGTTTAATAAAAAAGATTTAAAGTCAATCCATAAAACAATACTTTCTTAGATTTACGCGAATATTTAACATTTTAAATAAAACTATCTTTTCGGATTTTTTGCGGATCTATCTTGACATTTAAAATGTCAATACATAAAGACAATTAAAAAAAAAAATAGTTTATAAAAACGTTCATACATCATTTTTTGTTAAGCCTGTTGTGTTAAAAATCAGGCAATCCAAAACCTTTTTCTAACATCCATAATAATCATTAATTATTATTTTTACGTACTTTTACTGATATTCAGTCCACCGAAGATTCCGAATCTTCATTCTTAGTGCTTAAATGAAATGCTATGACGGGAATCGAACCTAATACCATACAAGAGCCCATACCATAAAAACACCAAGAATATCCTCCTGTAACATCACGAAGCAATCCTGAAATATAAATGAAAATGTTTATGACATACGGGCGGACATAACCAAATTGTATTATATATAGTGACTTACCCCCGCTTCACTCGGTTGCATCCGTAGGTACGTTTTAATCTTTTTTAGCGGAATCCTAATTCTTTTTCTAAAGTAAAAGTAACCTAAGTTCTTCCTTACAGCATCAGCTATCTGCCAGTGAAAGTCTCGTCAAAATCAGTCTAGCCGTTTCGGAGATTAGCCGTAACAAACAAACAGACAGATAGACAGACAAAAATGTTAGAAAATCTGTTTTTCTTATTAGTGCAGTGTATAATTTCATACGCATTTAGTAAAAAGCTATTATTTTGACATTACACACAACATTTCAGTTTTATTTATATGTATAGATTTATAAATATAGCAAAGACAAAACAGTTCAGTACCTTTTTCTCGTCTGTTTGTCAAACGATTTTCCTTTTATATTTAGTAGCTATTGACGAGCTTTAGTTTAATCAATAAAAAAAATTTGGAAACATATATTTTTTTTTTGTAATGGTTATGTTTGAATTTAGACCATTGGTAGAAATTCGAACATAATTAAAGTTAAAAAAAGTTGTTAATAAAAAAATGTATTTAAATTCATACTAATATTATGAAATGCGAAAATAATTCTGTCTGTCTGTTACGTTTTCATGCCTAAACCGCTGAACCAATGCTATGAAGTTTAGTATAGAGAGGTATGGGACCTTGGAAAAAGACATAAGCTACAATTTGTCGAAAAAATATACTTGAAAGGGGTGAAACAGTGATTAAAAGTGTGTATTGGGAACAAATCATTTCTCAAGTTAAGGAAAAAAAGCATTATATCCTGTAATTTTGGTAAGAAATAAAGAATATTTCGGAATATTAAAAATATTTTTTTTATAGTGCTTACCTACTTTTCTGTACCAATGTACATAGTGACGAACCCGAGTGATGCGGGAGTGAGTCGCTTGTATATATAAAGTTCACATTCAGTTAGTAACAATAATATTAAAAGTATTTATTCCACACTCACCCGCAGTGGGCGGAACAGAGACGGCGGCGAGACTCTGGAACATTCGGACGAGGCCGTAGGAGGAAGCGATACGAGCGGTCCCGAAGGCGTCCGCCAACAGCACCGGCACCAACAGGAACCAACACCCGAGGCAGAGACCGTACGCTCCTATATAATATATTAGTAAATATGTATTCAGCCCTCTTTTGCGTCCCACTGCTGGGAGTGGGCCTCCCTTCAATACGAGGGTATCAGGCCATAGCCACGCTGGCCGAGTGCAGGTGGACTGAGCATGTCTTTCGAAAACTTCCTAGGTTCTCTCAGAAATGCAGGTTTCCTCACGATTTTCCTTCCAATTGATCCACTTCTTATTGATGGAAGGCCCACTCCCAGCAGTGGGATGTTAATAAAAGCTGAATACACATAAGTGCACTAATAATATATATGATCAGATCAAAATATACTCTATTCAAATAGACTTTTACAAGCACTTTTGTATCGTCAATTTTACATTTTAAATTAAAATTAAATATCAGTATAGTCAGTCCGTGAGGAAGCTACCACCGGCTCGGAATGCAGTTTTCTGCTAAGTAGAACCGGCGAGAAACTCAACAGTTGCTCGTTTAAAATAATAATTGTGTACAATATTGTAATACAATGGTACCTATGATCATAGAAACTCACCAGAAGCAATCGCCAAACTCCACCAAGAAGTCAAACTGGGCAGAGACAGTACCGCCGCGCCCGCCACCAGGATGCTACAACGAAATAATACTATTGAAATAAAACCTCTTTTACAATTTAATTCATGGATTTATTTAGATTTTATTTTATTATATTGGATGGAAAAAGTTAAAGTTAAAAAAAAACATGTGCATGCGCATGCTTGTTATATCTTTAGGCTAAAAATTAAGACGTATTTAGGTAAAATTTAATACACGGATAGATATGACCTACAATAAAAAAAATGTTGGTACATAACACACAGCACCATCTAGTTCCATGGTAAGCTACGCGGCCTATGTTATGGATAACAGATAGTTGACACACTACAAATATATAACTTTAAATACATTCAAATTATAAATATAAATACCCACGACTGGAGTACAAACATTCTTGCTCATCACACAAATGAAGCCTTCAGCAGGACTCGAACCCACGACTGCCGGCAAAGCAAGTAGGATCACTATAAACTGAGCCAAACGTGTCGTCAAAAGTGACAACATAGGTGGTCTTGGATACCATAAAACCATATAAAAAGCATCTAAAGAAGCATCCAAACGAAGCAATGGTAAATAACGAGTATTAATACAGATAAAAAAGTATTTTACCTTATAATATACGCCTTTCTTCTACAAAACAGATGTAAGTCACACAGCCAGCCCAAACCCAGACGCCCGCAAAGGTCCAGTATAGCACTAATGGCTACTAGGTGACCTGGAAATATTATAGTTATATTTTAGTGAAAAAAATGACTTAAAAATCTATTTAAGAGCAATTATTCCGCCGTTACGAGTGGTTTTTTTTTCTAAAACTGTATATTTGAGAAAACTTTATTAGTTCTCTATAGATATGTGAAGTCCACCAACCCGGATTCGGTCAGCGTGGTGGACTATTATCTGATCTCACTCGCATTGAAATGAGGTGCACCCCCGGCAGTAGGATGTTTAAAAACTGCTTTTTTAATATAAATAAACAAGAGATATATTTGTTTTCCTCTATCTCTCAATCTTTGAGTCTCACAAAAGTCTCGATTATTATAAAGAGAAAGAAGATATCTCTGTTGAACACCCGCCCCCTCTCACCGGCGGCGGCCTTGCTGTGGCCGGCGGCGACGGTGGAGGCGGGCAGGTAGTACAGCGCGTAGGGCGAGCCGCACGACATCAGCGCCACCGACGCGCACAGCAGGCCGAAGCGCCAGGACTTCAGCAGGGACACGTCCAGATATCTGGGAACGGGAATATGTTAACGCGTTATGTAAATAAAGAACACTTTGAAAGTAGTAGGTTCACTGATAATTAATCTATACTAATATTATAAATGTGAAAGTTTGTGAGTGTGGATGTTTGTTACTCTTTCACGCCAGAACGACTGAACGGATCTGGATGAAATTTGGCACAGAGATAGATTATAGTTAGGAATAGCACACACACAGGCTACTTTTTATCCCGGAAACATATACGGTTTCCGTGGG
The DNA here is from genome assembly GCA_947093115.1 of Brenthis daphne. Lineage (NCBI taxonomy): Eukaryota > Metazoa > Arthropoda > Insecta > Lepidoptera > Nymphalidae > Brenthis > Brenthis daphne. Next base: position 2,853,422 of record OX352473.1, read on the forward strand.
CAAGGTTTCTTTTTGGTGAGCCGCTAGTAAAATATAAAAACGATTCGAACATTTCTATGGAATTTGAGCGCCGCCATTTTAATTTTTAACTTTTTTTATAAATTATAGCCTATGTATTACTGTGATGTATAACTAACTATATTACTGCAAAGTTTCATCAAAATTCGTACAGTAAATAGTTTTTGCTTGAGTCACAAATGTCAAAAAATATCTATACTATAATACAATATTTATAGCATACCTAGAAATCTTCTCAACACATCCTCTTTTATCTTCTTTCTCTTCTACGTTATCTTCTTTTAACTCTTCTTCGTCCTTCTTCACACTGTTCACAGGTTCTGAGAGTTTGCTTTGTATTATTCTACTGGGCAATGGTGGCTTGATGTATAGGGAACTATAAAAAATAACAAAAGAAAACAAGGTTTTAGGAAGGTTTTAAGCTTTATATTAGATAGAGTAATGTCTATCTAGTGTTTTTATTTTGCATATTTCATACTCGTATATTTAGTTTAGCGGTATTTTATCTATACATATAATAAAATTGTAACTAAGCCGAATCTGTACATTAAATATTTTTTGGAAAATCTTATTGAAATAGACATTATTATCGATACAGAGGCCGAAAATATAGTTTTAGAATTTTTGTCTGTCTGTGTGACTGTCTGTTACTTTGCTGTCTGTGTGATTTTGATGAAATTTGGTATGATGATAGCTGGTTATCCGGGTCAACATATAGGATACTTTTTACTGCGGGAAAATATCTTATATATGAGAAATCTATATAAAAGTCAAAACGTAAGCAGGGACGAACCCGAGCGGAGCGAGGTTGAGTCTCTAGTATAGATATATTATACTATATAAAATTTCATATGGTCAGCGCCATATATCGTTTATTCAGGCAAATATAATTTGATAACACATTTTTTTATAAAATTGTGTTTTTCTTATAAATACCTTAATTCCATATGCATTTCGTAAAAGGCTGTTATTTTGACATTACACACAGACACTACAATTTTATTCATCTGTATGGATATATTTTTTTAATATAATAATAGAAGTAGAATATAGAATAATTATATAAAAAATATTGCTGAGTTCATTGGGCTTTTCTCAGCAAAACGAATTTCCGAGCCGATGGTAGCTTCCTCACGGACTTACATACTGACGCTCTTTAAATTAAATTGACAATTCAAAAATGCTTGTATAAGTCTTTTGAATGAAGTTAATTTTTGTTTTATTTGGCTCGTTTGACGACAAGTTTGACTCACTTTGTAGTGACCCTACTTGCTGTGCCGACGGTCGCGGGTTCGAGACCCGCTGGGGGCATTCATTTGTGTGACGAGCAAGCATGTTAGTACTCCAGTCATGGGTGTTTATATTTATAATATGTCTGTATTTAAAGTAATATATGTGTAGTGTATCAACTATCTGGTATCCATAACACAAGCCTCGTAGCTTACCATGGAACTAGATGGTGCTGTGTGTTAATGTACCAAAATATCTATCTATCTATTTTATATATTACTTACCGACTTAGTTTTCTCCCTCTCGCCTTGTATACACACGTGCTGTCCGTTGAGAGATCCTCCACCGAGTGAAGGATCGAGGACGACCGCGTCGGTCTGAGGCGGAGTCGGGCCACTTCCTTCGGCAATCCTGGAAAATTATAAAATTTATGTAAAATAAAGCAGTGGGCAGTGGTGACACACTCGCTTGGGAAAGCGAGTGATGCGGTTTCAAATCCCGGGTCTCGCACCTCTGATATTTTCGTGTGCGGATCATTTCTAACATGATTACCACTTGCCTTACGGTGAAGAAAACATCGTGAGGAAGCTTGTATGTCTGAGAGAATCTAGCAAGTTTTCGAAAACCATGCTCAGTCCGGCCGCACTTGGCCAGCGCGGTGGACTATTGAAGGGAGACCCACCCCCAGCAGTGAGTCCTTTATAATGGGCTGAAGATAATGTAAAAACGCTTGGGACTGGATAAAAAAAATGATTAGGCGTAGTTTAAAGAAATAAATATCATTTTCATTTCAATAGCTGATTCAAGAGTGAATGGACTTAGCGATTCTTTGAACTGGACTAAAGTAAAATAAAAAATCGTTTATTTAGGATTAAATTGTTAATGAACGTCAAGAATCTACCACTAGTTAGTATAAAGGCTCAGTCTTGGAGCTGATAATAAAATTTCAACGGGACTAAAAACTTTTTTTTTTAATTTTTTTTTTTTGTAAATAAATTTATAGAATTACGGTTCACTTACTATTATAAATAAATCTATATTTTCGGATTTTTTCGCGGATTTATTTTGATTTTTGGTTCCCGACGTTTCGAATGCTTTACGGCAATCATTGTCACGGGAGAGTAGATCTCCGACCCGAAAAGCTAGTTTTATTTAAAATGTTAAATATTCACATAAATCTAAGAAAGTATTACGTATTTCAGAAGTTCAAAGAAAAGTTTCCGAGAAAAGGTTCGTCAGGGTTAGTTTCAGATTTAAAAGTGATATTACGGGACCAGTTAAGGCATTTAGAAATCGATGCACTTTTTATATAGCTATTTACTTTCTAAAACTAATATTTAAAGAATATTCATCTAGATGATGAATATACAATTTATTATATTTATTAAAAAAAAAGAACATATAACTAAGAAAATAATGTATAATTTTCAAAGCATAAAAAAATATTTTTAGCAGTCTCTCCCGTGACAATTTTAGCTGTAAAGCATTCAAAATAAATCAAAATATATATGAAAACGCGAATACCCCCGAAATATAGTTATAATTAAAAAAAATGTCTTACCAACTACTCCCAAAACGTCAAGCCCTTCAGAGTCTTCGGAGTCTGACATTTGCGATTGTAATGGAGGCCGCGCCACCTTCGATAAAATACAAGTATTATTTGTTTATCTATTAATATTTAATCTATTTAAAAAAAAGAAGAGATAATATATTTGACTGTACGTTTTTAGTATGTTACACCATTTTTTCGATGGCTCAGTTTGTTGTGACCCACTTGCTGTGCCATCGGTCGCGGGTTCGAGACCCGTTGGGGGCATTCATTTGTGTGATGAGGACGAATGTTTGTACTCCAGTCGTGGGTGCTTAAATTTATAATATATATGTATTTAAAGTTATATATGTGTAGTGTATCAACTATCTGGTATCCATAACACAAGCCTTAGCTTACCATGGAACTAGATGGTGCTGTGTATTAATATACCAATATACTTATTTATTTCTATATTTATAGCAATAAGTAGGTTAGTTTTAAATACACTACACTTATATTATAAATGTGAAAGAAACCGTCTGTTACCTATTTACGCCAACCGCTGAACAGATATCGAAAAAAATTGCCTAGAACATAGATTGCATCCTGGGATCGAACATAGGATACTTTTTATCCTTATCCCGATTATTAAGCGAAACCGAGGGCATTAACTACTAGTATAATATACATATTTTTTTTAGATACTTACTTCTATCAAACTTGGATGAATAATTTCAGATAGGAAATTTGTTCTTTTGTCCTCATTCAATAGAGCGTTCTTTTGATTCAAACTCATGGTCACTTCGGTTTCTGGTTGGAAGAGGTTTTGAAGTTTATTGTCTTTGTTTGAAACTGTTGTTTTACCTAAAAATATAACGTTCAAATTTCTAATTTCTAAAGAGGTCATATATTTGGTCATATGTACTTAAGGGCCGCTCCACACTATAGTGCCTATCACGGTTCGCTCTCGGCCCGATATCGGTCTGGTAAAGTATTGTTATACAAGAAAAAATGAGTGCATTCACACTATCCGTAAGACTCACGTTCCGGTCAAATCACACTCCAGCAACGTTTTTTGTATGAAAAAAACTTTACCAGATATCGGACCGAGAACATATAGACGAGGCATATAGTGTGGTTCGGCCCTAAAAAATTCGACACGACTGCAAATATAAATTTGTAATTCACAATATTTCTATGAGTTATTTTGATGGTCTATATTTCCGAAAATATTCCATATCTCAGCCCATATATCAAAACAAAGAACCAAATGTATTGTTTCAAAACAATTTTCATTAAATATATTTTTAAAAGTTTACAAGGATCGGGTTATTATTATTATTTTAAAATTATCCTTTGGTTTCATATTTAGTTCTATAACACTCACAACAATCTATATCATTCCTTAGCCTGAGCTTTTATCTTAATTATACTCAATCTTCTCTTGAATAGACCAAAAAGAACATAAAACATACCTTCTGTAATATCATTTAAGAGTGTAGTATTTTCTGTAGTGGTGGTAGTGACGGGAGTGTTTGCGCGCAAAGTCGGGGGCGGGCGGTAGAGGGTTGCGGACACACACACGTGTAGCATGCCGGCACCTGTAGACACACTAGCATTATTTAATTTAATTCAATTTCATTAAATTCCATCCAATTCTATTCAATTCAATTCTCCTGTTAATGGTTTCAAAGCGTGCCAGTTGAGCACAGCTTACTCCGCCAATGTCAGATAGAATGGAGAAGACGAGAGAGATTGGTCGGTAAAATAAAATTCATTAAACTATATTAAGTTATATGTAAAATTCCATGTAACTTTAAACATACGGAAATTTCCATTTTAAGTTATCTCAATACTGAGTTACAATTTTGTTCATTGATTGTTTTAAGTTCACTTGCTTACAGAGAGGGAATACGCGTGTGATTTATAAAGGTAAATTTTTTTTTTTCATAATCTTTATTGCTTTTGAATTAAGCCTATACTTATTCAGTCTTAGCCTTTATTAAGTTTTATTAATATTTTTTTAGTGTAATTTTTTTTTATTCAGAAAATAATTATTAAAAATGCAAATATATGTGGGAAATTCAAAGTATATAAGTAATATAAGCCATTGGTCAGACCGAATATGACGTCAAAGTCAAATAACAGAGCCAGTGCTGCCAATTTAGCGATTTTGTCGCTAAAAATTGCTTAATCAAAAGTTGTCATTTTAAGCGACAAATCGCTAAATCGATAACACGGGTTTTGTTATTATAGACTATACTACTAGTTTAAAGTATCCGTATCGGTATGACATTTTTAGTTTTTTGGAGCTGGATATTTCTTTTACGATTACGTATATAATGGCCTAAGAGCCTGTGAACGCCAGACCTTCGTCATTTTATAAAAGCTGAAAGTTTGTCAGCGCATGCTCCCAACACAGATAAGAACGATGGACCGTTATGAAGTTCAGGCTATGGTGGCTTTGGCAGGTACACGGTACTAAAGGTGTGTAAAATACCGATCTAAATTCGTCAAATAATAAAGTGTGATTTTTTGGTATTACCTTCAGAATATTATTAAAAATCACGTCATTCAATGCCAGACACTTAACATCGTGGCAAACCCTTGCCAGACACCCTTTTCATGAAATCATAATTCTACTTACGTTATTGTATAAAAGCTGATTTTTATATATAATACTTGGGTAATAATTAGATGATTTATAAGACTGCTAGCATAGCATTTATTACACACCATCAAAAATAAAGTCAATTCTTAGCGCTTCAAATTTGGTGACCATTTGCAACATTTTCTTAGAAATGCCTCCCAACTTGTTTGGAATATTTTTCAGGCTGAACGAATTTGAGTGAAATTGTGAATGCAGATAGCTTATATCCTAGATAAACATATAGATTACATACTCGAGCAAATAAAAAAAAATAACTCACCCAATAGTAAATAAGTTCCATGCAACCCATAAGTGTCAACCAGTTTCTCAATCAGCATAGGGAATACGAAACTACCCGCAGCCGTCCCGCTCACACATATACCGTTGGCTAAGGCCCTGAAAGAGATAGAAGTCTCATTAGCTTCACTTCTAATTTCCTAATCTTCAACGATTGTAAATCAATGACATTTTTGTAGAGGTAAGGAGAACCTTGTGTATGAAAAAACTTTCCGCCGAAAGAGATTAAATTACAATGGCCCCAGTACCCCCCCCCCCCGCCCCTCCGATGTGTATTCACCTTGTCGTAGTGGGGGAAGGGGGGGCGGTCTTATTAGTGTCTGGCAACCCAGCCGGGCGTAAAATCAAGAGGCACACTGGGAGGTGACCCACGGAACCATGTCTATTGCTCCTGGTACCTCTCTGACCGCAGAGAGGACCGTGGGAGCAACCCCATGGCTGTGGTCTGCTTCGGCAGACCTGCCGTCGGGGCGTCGTAGTTGAATGCGCAAGCGATCCTGCGACGCCCCATTAAGACGGGGGAAGGTTTTGTTGAGTTTTAGTGGGTAGTAGTGGCTTCTTTAGACGATAAGTCTCACATAACTACCTGCATATATGCAGGTGGTATGCGTAAATGCATTTGCCAACCTAAAAAAAGGTTTCATGCGGTTTCGTGAACTACTTTATTCACCAAAAATATCAAACTACGAGTATTTAATTCAGCACATCACTCTATTTGCGACTGATAAATTTATCTCATACTCCTCTCCTACGCTAGCACCCCTCTAGTAAATTTTTGAACTGTTATTGCTTATTGCTGGACACTTTTTCCAGCAGTCCCATTTCACACCACCGTGCTTTAAATTATTTTATTGTCATCCATATAAAATATCTATATTAAAAATGCATTACCTGTGCTTATCAAAGTATTGCGAGACTATCACTATTCCAGGTGTAGTAGAGAGTCCACCGCCTATACCTGAAAACCAGAAAAAAATCAGTATTCAGAAACCTACAACTTTTTGTGAACCTCACTTAGCTCATTTTCTTCAGATTTCTGTCAAACGTCGTTTAGTTCCACATAACATCGAAACTTCTCTGCCAATTTTGAAAAATAAAAAGAAAAAATTATTTTATATAATAGTACTTCACTGCTTATAATTATAATGTCCTTCTTAACCGATATCAGCCAAACTCACTGAGATTATAAGGCATGAGCTATTTATTCCTTTCACTAGAAAACTGCAGTTCGAGGCGCGGAGATAAGCTACCGCCTTCAACTTTCCAAAAACAACTTGACCCCAACTATACTTAGCCCGGCCCTGACTCGAATCCAGGCCCTCCCGATACAATCGTACATACTAGCCATTAGACTAACGAGGTAGTTCTTGAATACTTTAATCAAGATTGTTAGAATATCGGCGGCAAGAAGGCATAATTTATACAAAAACTTATTAGTATCATTGACTTTCAAAGTCCTAAATTTTTTTTACTAATATGTTTTTCGGAAACTTACTTATAGAAAGAAGTGCGTTCAAACAAAATTATACATTTGTATGGCCCCCTTATTGTTAGACAAAGTAAGCCTCTAAATCAAATATTATATATAATTTATATCGAATCGCGAATGGACATCTAAATTGTATACAAGAAATAACAAATTCTGACCACTTGACATAACGTTTAGAAATATCACCTCCATATTTTAAATTATATATTACCGATAGTGATTTAAAAAGTAGATAACTTTGAACATATAAGAACATCTCACCAGTCATAACTCCAAAACTCAACAATAAATGAAGCAATCCAGTACTGAAGTAAGACATCGCGAGGCCGGTGGCACAGAACAGCCCACCAATGAACACGACCAGTCTGCACGAGTACTTCTCGCATAGTGCTGATGAAAGAGGTGCTGGAAGATGAAACAAAATGAGGATGTTAGATTAGAATATAAGATTAGTATTAGCCCGCGGCTGAACTTACATAATCTGACTATTTACTAGATGTTTGGATGGATGTTTGTTACTCTTTCACGCCAGAACGGCTGAACGGATCTGGATGAAATTTGGCACAGAGATAGATTATTGTTTGGAATAACACATATGCTATTCCTGTGGTGGGATGGATTGGTTTTAGTTTTTTCGGAGGCGAACCCGAGCGAAACGAAGGTGAGCCGCTAGATCGTTAAATAGCGAATTTATTTTGATTTTCAATCATGGTCACGAGAGAGACAGGTCTCGAGCCCGTGGTCATGATTGCTACAGCAATCTCGACGTTTCGACTGCTTTACAAAGCTGACAACAAAGAAACGTCGGGATCCAAAATCAAACTAAATCCTATCAAATATCAATCATTGAAGGAGTTCCTGAGCTCTGATGCGATAATAACAAAAATTTACGAATACATACTTTAATTAAAAATTTTCATCGTACAACAAAAGTTTTATCCTATTTTATAATTCAAACATTTCACTTACCCAATGCCAAGCACAAAGTGGAAAGTGCAGCCGGGATCCAAGAAGCGACACTCTCAGATGAATCAGGAAACGTTTCCATTATCTCCACATATAAAACCCCATAAGACTTGAAGAGCCCTGCGACCCAAAATTGTACCATGAAAGCTCCAAATACCACGACCCAGCCATATCCTCCATCTGGAGGAGACGACATGCTGAAACAGTTAGTTGGAAAATTATTGTTATTTATAATTTTACTTTTATTATTTCTATAACACTTTCTTAGGTGGAATCTTGACGGATTTATTTTAGTTTTAGAAAAAATCTGTGAAGATATTTTTATTTGAAATTATTATTATTTTTATTTCTTCCAAATTATTTTATAATTTTGTGGGTAGGCACTGTCTGTAACAACTATGATCTTACATATATATAAATAATGAACTTTTAGACGACTAAAAACTTAGTCTCTACCGTGACCATTCGTCGAAAATGTCGGGAACCAAAAACTAAAATAAATACGCGAAAAATCCCAAAATACAGTTCAATTTTAATTGTCAATTTAATAAAAATAATAACTCAATTTAGAAAAAAAAAAGTTTAGTCCCGTTAAATTTCTTTCGCCCGGTCTTCTCAGGACTGAGGTTCAGGCCTCGTGGCATTCAGTAAAAAAATATACTAATTTAAGGCGGATTTTCTTTTGAATTTCAATGAAATTACATGCTGAGTTTTAAGCATTATTTAGCTCAAAAGGATATGGATTTCTACTCCCTATATTATATCTACTGGTAATTAAATTCAAGTTTATATATATATATATATATACTTTCTGTGATGTTGTAATAAATCACTGAGTGGTATTTTATTTTCATATATTTAGACTACTTATTAAGACTCACTCAGTCGAATCATTATGTGGTCGAAGTTTTCTCGAAGCAGCGAGCAGTGGACGAGCGGTGACTGAAGACAGTGTTAGAAGTGAGTCTTCTTCCTGATCTGTGGGCGACATCGCTGATAGATATGCGCCTACTTGCTGTCGATAAAAGTGTTGATAAAAAATAATTTATCGAAAATCATGTTAAGCAGTGGTTCATGCGCAAATTAGAAAGCCAAGTCGTCCGGCAATTATTGAAAAAAAAAACATTTTCAACGTGATTACCACTTGTTTACATTGTAAAGGAAAATATCTCAGAGAAATCTGCAACTCGCGAGTTTGTGGAAACTTAACTATGTAGTTGTCGACATGCTTCGTCACAATTGAAGTCCACGAATCTACATTTAGATAATTAAAGCTATATTCCACCACAATGGTGGGCTCCCTCGACCTAGCAGTAGGAAGTTAAAAAGACTGAAAGACTGAAGAAGTTGACTGTATTATAAATGGGTTTAATAGCCCACGGAAACCCCCTTTAATGAATAAGATTAACCCCTTTAAGAAGGCAAAATGGTAACCAGATTAAGAAGTAGCATATGTATATATTAAAAACATAATTAAATTGAAAAAGGGTTTCTATGACAGTCGAAGCTGAAAAGTCCTGGGCCACCATGAAAGGTGCTTCCAAAATATATCTTTCCAGTTCTTCTTTGTTAAATTTTATAACATTGTTACTTTAAGTTATATATAAAATCTATGAACCTATTTTTAGGTTCTCGTACCCGAACAGTGCCAATAGAACCCTATTACTAATACTAAGCCTCTGCTATCCGGCCGTCCGTCCATCCTTCTGTCAGAAAGCGGTATCTGATGAATCGTAATAGGTAAAGATTTGAAATTTTCAGAGTATGTATTTCTATAGCCGCTAAACAACAAATTATAAAAATAAATAAGTAAAATAATAAAAATAAGGCAACAAATAAAAATACAAGAAATATTTTCTTACTTGAGATTTTTGTTTTACAATAAAAGTCAATCATACTTACACTAAATAGAAACACACAGACGAATGTAGCTATTGTATGATATACGAGTATAATACTATTTCAATAGAACAACACCAACAAATAACAATGCCAAGAAAATTACATTATTTTCATCGGCTTCAAACCTTCGACATTCAAAGAAATAAAAGTTTAGATTTACCTGCCTTTCTAAGGATTGTGATTTCATAACCTTTAGTCTTAATAAAGGGAAGTTTGTAACTACAAAGAATGTTACGTCAGAATTGTGAAAACAAGAAAGTGATGAGGATTTCTAAGAATTAGACCTATTAAATTGATGGCAGAGTTGGTTTACCAGAACCTCGGCCTTTTAGATAATAAAAAGGTTGCACCGATTTCAAAAGTACCTATGTATTCAGCCCTTTTTAACGTCCCACTGCTGGGCGTGAGGCCCACGCCCCTTCAATACTCGGGGATCAGGCCATAGTCCATCACGCTGGCCAAGTGCGGGTTGGCGGACTTCACCGTAAAACTAGTTGTAATCATATTGAAAATGATTCGCACATGAAAATATCAGAGGTGCGAGATCTGGGATTTGAACCCGCTTCACTCGGTGTCACAAGCGAGTGCGTTACCACTTGGCTACCACTACCTTGCTTCCTTTTTTTTGCCTGCTTGCCTGCTCACCATATTAGCAAGTTTCACTTTATTTCCTATTTGAGGAATACCTACCAACTAACAGGCAATAATCATTTTAAAAGATATCTTGGACATAAAGATTATTCGCACATGAAAATTTCAGTGATGTAAAAACTTGGATTTGAACCAGCTTCATTTGGTTTCCCAATGAGGCTAGTACTAAACTTATTTTAAAATGGTTGGTAAAAGCTCAAAACCCTTACAGTAGCTAAAGGAAGCTCTAACAGCAAGCTAACGGGTCTTTCCCTCGGCTCGATTCGTTCACTCTGTTCTGGAGGTGCCGATTGTATGGAGAGCAGGGACCCCGCTTTATCAGGTGATAGGGCCGCCTGGAAAAAAACTAGTTTAAATTACACAGCAAGACATAATTTGATATTATGTGATATAACTATTATAAATACGAACGTTTGTACGCTTTTTTAACCGACTTCCAAAAAGGAGGAGGTTCTCAATTCGTTAGAATCATTTTTTTATGTATGTTCACCGATTACTCGAAGACGCCTGAATCGATTTGGATTTTTTTTGTTTCAAAGATGGTCCCATATAAATTTTATCGAAATTGGTCGAGCGGTTTTTTTAAAAAATCAACAATATAATTTTTTTAATAAATTGTTTAATCAAATATGTTATTAAAAAACTTTCTTCTTACAAATTACCTGCTTATTACGTCTACACTAAAAATGGAAAAACAAAAAAAAACCGACTTCCAGGCAGGCAATAAAATGTAAAAAATAACTAAACGGAGGTTTTAATTTAGAATAGATACCTAATCAGATATTAGGTTTGCTTTGCATCGGCTGGCACCGACTTCGAAAATATCTGATTAGGTATCTATTGTAAATTAAAACCTCCATTTAGTTATTTTTTACATTTTAGTGCCTAGACGTCGGTTTTTATTATTTTTTTAAAAAAGTTTTTATACATGCTTTTATTTAACTTGCAATGTTTGTATGTATGTTTGTTCGGATCAAATCTTGCAGCTGAATTTTAAAGCAGTCACATAATTTGACGACACGTTTGGATCAGTTTGTAGTGTGTTTGTATTTGCAGTGCCAGCGATCGCGTGTTCGGGTCCCGCTGGGGCCATTCATTTGTTAGATGAGCACGAATGATTGTACTCCAGTCGTGGGTGTTAATCAACTATCTGGGTATCCATAACACAGGCCTCGTAGCTTACCATGGAACTAGATGGTGCTGTGTGTTAATGTCTCAACATATTTATATTTATCCTCAACCGATTGATCTTAAATGTTGCCTACACATTTAGTTTGGATGGCAATGCATGATTAGATAAGTGATGTCATTTTAAATCCATCATGACGAAATCCCAACGATGGGAAACTATGTTTTTTGACCCCCATGACAAGGATATCAAATGAAAAGGTTTGTTGAGAAGAATACGAATAAGTACCTAAAAATAAAAAATGAACTTTAAATTAAATCAAACCCATTTATTATTACACAATTTATATGATATAAAAACTTTTTTTAATATTTTTTTTAATTGTTGATTTATTATTCCGTTATTCATCTTATCTCCTCTTCCTATGTATGTTTATTTTGGTAAACGATCACCATTTCTACTGAATTTTTTTATTACTAAGACTATTCTATATACTAAATCATTGTTATATCTGTGTATTAAGTTTCATCCAAATGTGTACAGCAGTTTCAGCGTGAAAAAGTAACAAACATACATTAGGGAGGAGCGAAAAAAAAATTTTTTTTCTTAGCTTGTAGTTATAATTTGTAACTTACAAAAAAAAACAAAATTTTTTACTCAACATTTTGAGATGACGCACTAGTTTTTTAATTTAATATTTAATTTAAATTTTTGGTTTAAATGGATTTTTCTTTTCAAAGATGATGTTTTTAAAGATGATCAGTCATCTTTGAAAACATTCAATAATATGTTACTTTTTTGGAAACTTGGGTAAAAATGACTATATATACTCGTATGTTAATTTTTGAATGTTTTCAAAGATCTATCGAAAAAAATTTTTTTTATTCAAACCAAAAATTTAAAGTACTAATTCAAATATTTAGTTTTTTATTAGCCACAAATTCTACCCCCAAGCTAAGAAAAAAAAATATTTTCACTCCACCCTAATATACATACAAACATTTCGTATTTACCACAGTAATATCTCTTGCTGATTGAGTAAGCCTCATTTATTAACTAAAAAGCTAAAACCAATTAACTGTAAAGCTACTACAATGACTCATGCGAGTTTCATATTAACTGCGACATAACTGACGAGTTATTTAAACTATCAGTTAAATTTAACTTTACTTTATATTTTAACTGACTTCTAAAACGGAGGTTCTATGTTCGTCTGTTTGTATTTTTTTTATGTTCACAGGTTATCGAAAACGACTGGACCGAGTTTGCTACTTCAAATTGTATTATGAAGTAGGGCCCGAGGTGGTCCCATGAAATTTTCTTTGACATAGAGCATACTACCGTTTCCGACAAAATCAGAAAAAGCCAAGAAATTAAAAATACTAACAGATGTAATAAGTATTTTTTAACAACTTCTAGTTCTATTTGTTTTTATCTTTCCTGACTCAAAGCACATAAGTAGTGTCCCTATAGAGGTACTCGTAAAACAACCGCGGCACGATATGTACACTACTTCATAAAGCATTTAATTGATTTCTTTAATATTATACCCTCATAATATTTTCTTAGATTTACGTCAATATTTTGAGTGAAATAAAAGTATAAATAACTATTTTTTTTCAAACAACATCTTACTAATATTATAAATGTGAAAGTTTAGATGGATGTTAGTTAATCACGCCAGAACGGCTAAACGGACCTGGATGAAATTTGGCACAGAGATAGATTATAGTTTGGAATAGCACATAGGTTACTTTTTATCCCGGAAAAATATACGGTTTCCGTGGGATAGGTTTGTTTTTGTATTTCTAGCCTGTAATAAAGTCTATGACTTTTAAGACGTCATAAACTAAGTCACTCCCATGCCAAGTTAGCTGAGGTCAATAAATGTGAATAATAATAAAACCATGGAAAAATCCGAAAAATACTTTAATTAATTAATTTAAAGTTTTATCCACATATTTAACAATAAATCTGATATTAATTAAAAGTACAAAGTACAGGGAACATGCAGAAGTTGGGTAGCTTGTAAAAAGTTTGTCATGTATCAAAGTTGCTAGGCTTTGTAATTTAAAAATTGGAGCAAGGCTAAATGAGTGACATATTAGCATAGCGTACGATAGTTTCACGATATAATATATGTTGGGACATTAACACACAGCACCATCTAGTTCCATGGTAAGCTACGAGGCTTCTGTTATGGATACTAGATAGTTGATACACTACACATATATAACTTTAAATACATCATATTATAAATATAAACACCCATGACTGGATACATTCGCGCTCATCACACAAATGAATGCCCCCAGCGGGACTCGAACCCGCAACCGCTGGCACAGTAAGCACGGTCACTACAAACTTAGCGAAACGATATAATAGAGACTCGCCATAATAATAAAAACTCTTATTGTATACCCAAGAAAGAAATAAATAAATACAGATAATAGTAGATAACATTTACGAGTATAAGATTATCGTGCAGGAAATAGCAAACTGTAAAGGGGAAAAGTATTGGGCAAAAAGTTATGGTATTCATAACATTATTTTTACTGAATATCAGTAATTCAATCAAACTGATAATTCAAACAATCTGTATGGTTAAACCAATATTTGGGCAGATTTTTTATGTCATTTTTCTTCTGAACTTGTACTACAATGACCCTAAATTTGAGTCATCAAACCTTAAGGCCAAGACCAAGAAGGAAGGTAACCTATAAGACCTAATAGGTGACATTAACATGGAATATCCAAGAAGACTGACATACAGACAGCGAAGATTAGAGCTTGGGTTAAAACCCTATTATAATATTTCCCTATTAAGAACTTTTTTTAGATACTGAACAATAAAAAAAAACAATTCAATTCTTTGTTTTGTGGCCTTTAGGCGTATTAGTTTGTCACAGATTACTTCGCCAAATATGAAGAAGATACAGAGTGTATATATGTAATAACTGGTTAAAAAAGAGATGTTCACCAAAAAAATCTTACCTCAGCGATGGGGTCAGCTGACAGCTCGATGGAACATGACACTGGTGCAGTAGTATTGGGTGGCGCTGATGAACCGAGGACCTGTCCATCCAACTTCGACAACTCCTGGAACAAAAAAAAAATTTTAATTCATAATGTCCTTCTGTCCCATTTTGGCCACGGCGGCCAATCTGACTGAGACTAGCCAGATGTGCAGGAGATATTATAGTGCAGCGCGAGTTTCGGTGTTCGCGCAGACACAAGTGCACTCTCTATTTCTTTTACTCTCAAAGTTTGATAGGACGATACTTCGACACGAAGGGGGAGTGTTAAGGCGTCGGACCTGACCTGTTACTGAGAATTTCTTGACAGACATACTCATTAACTGAACATGGTCCGACCCAGGATTCGATACCAGGACCTCCGGATCTGCGACCGTCCATGCTATCCACTAGATCACTGAGGCAGTTATTTTATTTACCACTAAGATGGTAATCTGGTATAGAGTCTCATGACCTAAATTCTTTCAACTGTAATTTATGGCACTCGATAAATAAATCAAATTATCTTTTACTTATAAGTGTTAAAGAGTTACACTAACGTTAACTCATGAGTTACATTAACGTTTTTCAATTCAATACCACCATCAGAAGTTAGCTAAAATCGATTTCCAAGATTTGGTTCTATAGTAAGTTTCAAACGAAGCAAATCAAAGCATGTTAAGCATCTATAAAAAGACGACATTTAAATTTGCAGAGAAATATTTATAATATCATTATATAATACTGTAGCGACTTATATAAGATCATTTCATGTCGAAGCCAATGAAGTTTGGTTATACAATACTAGTGGGTTACCCTCGCTACGCTCAGACTTGGCCTAACTGCAACCCACGCAATCTTTCTCGTTCTCTTATATTCTACATTCATATTTCAGTCTTTTTAAAGTCCCACCGCTGGGCACGGATCTCCTCAATATGAGACTATCAGTCTATAGTCCACCACGCTGGCCAAGTACGGATTAACGAACTTCAGAAGTCTTTCGGAAACCTGTTAAGTCCTCATAGACATACAGGACATCTTATGAAGAAGAAAAACATCATCCTCATCCTCATCCTCCTCGTCCATCGATGTTTTCCTTCATCATTAGACTAATGGTTATCTTATGGCAATAATAAATGCTGCAACAGATTCGCACATAAGGAATCAGAAATGCGAGGACTGTTGTTTGAATTCGTTACACTGGATTTCTTCTAAACGAGGGTGTTACTACCGGCTTATCTTTCTACAGTCATATCCCATGGTAACTGCTTAATGTTCCGGGATAAAAATGATCTGCGTGCCCCATAAAAAAAGTTGGGAAAAGCATTTACGCATACCACCTGCATACATACATGTGGGACTCACCAGCTAGAGTCGCCAGTACTGCCCACTAAAACCCAACACAACCTCCCCCGTCTTAATTGGTCGTCGCTCTACCACGACACCCCGACAACAACCAAAGGATTGCTCCCAAGGGGAAGTTCCAAAAGCAACGAAACAAAAAAAGTGAGTGGTGGCCCACAGAGTAGGCCCTGTCCAAGTTCGGAAATGAGCCCTCCAACACGATAAGGTGAACGTTGGGAGGGTTACGGGTTTATTCTTGGGTTAAAGAAGTTTATTTTCTGAAAAAAATAATAGTTTTTGCTTACATTTAGGAAATTCAAATAATACAATATTTTAAATAGGCTACATTTTATACCAAATCTTGTTCTTTGCATGATATTATGTAGTGTCTCAAGCTTCTCTTGAAGATATTTAAAGTTTTTGACTCCTTTACAATATTTGGCAAAGATCGTTAACTTGCTCATTGAAATTTAAATTCTATACACCTATAGCTATTCATTGTAAAAACATCATAAAAATCGGTTAGCGGAATGTATTACGCCACACCATGAACGAATTAACCACTGGACTAGACATATAAGCTGACGTACCTTTATCGGTCTTCTCAGTAACCAGGAGATTTTAGGCTTGGTCGTTTGTTTTTTGCGTCAGTCTCAAGCACTTATTTGTCAACAAAACATCTCCCAAAAATGACTAAATGTTCTGTTAAACGATGTAAAAACTATAACGGCGGAAGCAGCAGTATTTCTTTTCACTTGTAAATACATTATTTTATTACATTTATTGTTATTTATCACACAATTTAATTAAATGTAAAATAAAATGTCATATTATCCAACTATGTTAAATATAGTCGATATTTCTATGTATTGTTGACATCTGACAACCATCATAAAATCCCTGGATTATACCATTCAGAACAAATGACTAAACTGTCGAGTGAGTCCATTTGACATCGACTAGTGCTTGACAATGTCGAAAAATATATCGATATTTGACGAAATTACTAAACGAATTGTGTTATTTGTACAGTACAATAACATAAAATGCTTTTACCACAGTATCCTACTTTCACGATCCAACACTCACTTTAATTTGCAATCTCTTTTTCTTTTTCCTAATTTCACAAATGTTTATTAAGAACTGAGCAATATTAGGACAGTGTCACATTTTTATAACTACCCGAGACAATCAATTGCCAATTAAAATAGTTCAATAACAGAATCAACAAAATCACTTTATTTAATTAAATTAGCTTAATATTTTTTTAATCTTTACAAAATAATATTTATTATATATTAATGGAATATATACCCGATATTCATTTGTTCATTAACATTATTATAGGCCAACAGAATGTTGCCATCAATGCCATCGTATTTATATAAATCAAATTAAAAAATAATTATTATTTGACACATTATTATTGCCTCTTTAATTCATTTATTTTAATTTATTAAAATTAAAAGAAGAAGAATAAATTAAAAGATGTAAAATATGATGACTATGCTAAAAAATGTCTAAAATGTCATTCATTGGTTCATCGATATATGTATTTTATCGATTACGTTCAAGCACTAGAAATATTGTATTGTGTATCAGTGTTTATAATAATGTAATAAAATCTTTGTGTGCGTTATGCGTCACTTGGTTGAACTAGTTTTCATACATTTGTATTTTATGTCAGGTCCAGTCTCTAATTCGTTCATGCGCCACACATACAAAAACACACAAACGATTTAAATACCTCCTTTTTGAAATTGGTCAAAAATCAAACTCTATCGAAAGCCTAACTAGCAATACATACTAAATATAAATGGCTCGAAATCAATAGTTTGTCATTGAAATGTCATTCTTCTCTAAATAGTACCTATAGGATATTCGACATACATATATCCGTATGTCTGTATGTGCAAATTTTTTTCAAGCTACGCAATTTTTGATGATGTTTTTAAATTTTGTTTAAATTATAAAGCATCCAGGTATACTCGAATTATATCTACATATATAATAAAATTCTGAAACGAATCTATACATTAGTCATTAAATATTTTTTGGAAAATCTTATTGAAATTTTTAGAAATTTTCTCTGTTTGTTGGGAACGCAGCACGAGAAAACCACTGGACAGATTTTGATGAAATTTGGTATGATGATAGCTGGTTAACCGAGTCAACATAGGATAATTTTAACTCCGAAAAAACATCTCATCTCTGAGCTAAACGTTAAAACGTAACTAGAGACGAATCCGAGCGAAGTGAGGGTAAGTCGCTAGTATAATATAATACTACAGTTTCACACAAAGCCCGTAGTCTTAGCCTCAAGAAACTACGAACAGATAGACTGGTATATTGATTTTTAGCTTCCAGGTCGTTGCTCGACCTAGACAACGGAAGCGATCAATACTGAAAAGTAGATGCTACTTTTGTACACGTTTAAATACAGTTTAAAACAGTATCATAGACTGCAGAGCTTCCTTCTTCAATAGATAGAAGTTACTAAATGCAGTGCAGACAAATGGACAAACTCTTTAGCTTTGTATCTATCTGTAGATACTAGATACATATATAAAATTCTAAGTGAGTCGAATCTGTGCATTAAATATTTTTTATATTAGAAAATCTTATTGAAATAGCCATTATTATCGATACAGAGGCCGAATCTATAGTTTTTAGAATTCTTGTCTGTCTGTCTGGGAACTCAATATCACGAGAAAATCACTAGATAAATTTTGACGAAATTTTGTATGATGATAGCTGCGTTTGTATGATGATCCGGGTCTACATATAGGATACTTTTTACTGCGGGAAAATATCTCTCACAAGTATAAAATTGATGAAGGTATAGGCATGCATAGTAATATTCGACAAACTGTTTTAAATTAACTTTTTTTTAAACTTAAAGATGATTAAAACTATGTTTTCGGATTTTTTCGCGAATTTATTTAGATTTTTGGTTCCCGACGTTTCGAATGCTTTACAGCAATCATGGTCACGGGAGAGACTGAGGTGTTACATGTCTCTAAGGTATTATATAGTTGTTACAGACAGCCTACCCACGAATAATAAAATGAATTCAAAAAATTTAAAAATAGCACCAATGTACCTTACAATATTTTTAACTTTAAAATCAAAATAAATTCGCGAAAAAATCCAAAAAGATAGTTTTATTTAAAATGTCAAATATTCGCGTTAATCTAAGAAAGTATTACTTAAAGATGAAAATAAAAATATTTTATTGGAAAAAGCGTATTACTCTGTTCAAGGCTTTCTTGTTGATGGAAATGTGTAAAATTGAGATATATTGACCCAATAATTTAATGTTACGTTAATAAAATAAAATGTAACTTGATATTTAAAAAAACAACTGTCTCGTTTCTTTCGATATCTTCTCAGCAGAAATGCTTGTGACTTGCCGAGCTGGTGGTAGCTTTCTCATGGACTTAATACTGACGCTATTTATATTATATTAACAAATAAACAAATCTATCTCATCGTAATCGTACATTTTTCCGGGATAAAAATTATTGTAAAGATTCATTAAAATCCATTCAGTAGTTTTTGCGTGAAGGAGTAACAAATATCCATATATCCAGACATCCAGAAATCCTCACAAACTTTCGCATTTATAATAATAATAATAATAATAGGATTCAAAAGTTTTTATAATAAATCTAATTGAATAAGCTTTAATTTCATTTCAACGTTGCATCTTATATAAAAAAAAATTCTCGCAATACTTCTTAGGCAAAAAAGTTAAAATGATGTGGCATCACTGCGGTGTTGTTGGCAGTGACTCATCCATTTTCCACGTCGTCGCTTCTAGAAAATTTCTAGCTTTGACTGAACCAGACTCAAATTCGTAATCAATTAATAGGTAACTAGATTTTTAACCTAAGAAATATTATTAATTATTATCAAACAGAAAGCCTAAACGTAGGCAAATCTAAATTTATACTAGCGACTCGCTCTCTGGCCCCTAGGTACGTTTTAACGGTTAGTGTTCCCCATATAAAATAAACAGTTTGAACTTTTCGATTTTCCAGCTGTTCATAAGTTTTCCCAATTTTTTTATACTTAAACCACCCCTGACACACCTCCAACAAAAACAAAAGAAGAATTATTCATATCGGTCCAGCCGTTTTTGAGTTATAGCGAGACTAACGAACCCCCAACGCAATAACGACGGGGTATTATAAGTTTGACGTGTATGTGTGTGTGTCTGTGGCATCGTAGATCCCGAACGGATGAACCGATTTTGATTTTTTTGTCTGAAGGGTAAATTAGTCGGGAGTGTTCTTAGCTATATTTGATGAAAATCGATCCAAGATGGTCGGGGTTTTTTTCATTTTTTTATTTTGCACTTCTTATTATACATATGTATATAGATAATATATTTAAATCGACATAGACAAAATAGTTCAGTATCTTTTTCTCCTCTGTTTGTCAAACAATTTTCTTTTTTTTCTGTTTTGTAGCTATTGACGAGCTTTAGTGTTATCGATAAACAATTTTTAAAGCAGTCACCTACTTTTTTTATTTAGATACTTAGTTAATTTCTATTCATATGTACTATACATAATATGTTTTCCACAAAATTTTAATAATGATAATGGTCAAATTTGGACCACTGGGCCGAAATTAATTAATATAGGAAATTTTAGACGCAGAAAAATGTTTTAATAACTTTTCTGCTTCATAATCAGACCAGCTTTATAGTTTTTTGTAGAAAGTATACGTGTTGAATCATGTTTATAAGCGTTAAAAAAATTGACACATGCAAAGAAGAACGTTGTAACTCAATACAGTTCAGACAATTTAAAAATAAAATGTAATTTTGCATATATTAAAGTCTAAATTGCTTCAACACAAGTTACAATGTTGTTCCTTGCTCCGATAAAATGTATTACAGATGAAATAAAACTTAGAAATGTCATTTAGTATAGTCAAATAAGGGGAAAAAAGGTTCAATTCGTCGCACTCTATCTCAAGAACGTACATTACGACGAATTATTGACTCAAATTAAATTTGTGGAAAGCTGTATGCTCTACCGCCTCTGTAATTACGTCATTTCGAGCAAACTGGATATAAAAAAAAAATATTCCTAGCCTTTGACCTTTTGGTGACTGTTTAAGACGAGATTATATGAGACTTTTGAGCTAACAGATAATCTGCCAAAGCCAAGGTATTATATACGAGTTTACGGCTTACTAGCGACTTACTTACTCACTTTAGTTGCCTAAAATTTAGCCTATGGCATTTAGCATATATTATGCCTAACATTTACTCCAGGACATAGTCTATCTGTGTACTTAAAATTTCATCCAAATACGTTCAGGCATTTCAGTGTGAAGGATTGACAAACATACACACAAAAACTTCGCATTTATCTTACTTCTTACTAATATTATAAATGTGAAAGTCTAGATGCTTGGGATCGTTGGATGGATGTTTGTTACTCAATCACGCCAGAACGACCGAACGGATCTGGATGAAATTTGACAAACAAATAGATTATAGTCTAGAATAGCACATATGTTACTTATTATCCCGTAAAAATGTATGTATGTATGTTCCCGTGGGGTAGATTTATTTTTGCTTTATATATATAGAGTATTCATTCCTTGTTTATGAGAATTTTATCTGAATTCCCTATTTGATTAGATTAAGTTGAATTAATTTATCTGTAATTTCCTAGTGATAATGACTATACAATAAAAACTTTTTACTGAAAAAATGTATACCGACTACAAAATTACTTTAAAAGGATTGTTTTCACTCTTAGAAATAAATTTTTCCTTCAAAAATATCGTGAAACATACACACAAAAATAGAAAAAAACTGAGTACTTCCTTTTTTAAGTCGGTAAAATTTTTTTTAATCTGATGCTTTTCCTTCTATTGTACTTCATTATTCTAAATTTTTAAGAATCTAATAGTAATTGTATTGCTTAAGCAAGTTCATTTCTCCAATCGATATCGCTAATAGAGAACTAAAAATATATACGTACATATTCCCAGGATAAAAAGTAGCCTATGTGCTATTTCAGACTATAATTATCTCTGTGCCAAATTTCATCCAGATCCGTTCATGCGTGATTGATTAACAAACATCCAAACATCTAAACTTTCACATTTATAATATTAGTAAGATAGTAAGATAACGTAATAATAGCGCTTGGATATATCATTTACGTACATTGTTCTTCTCGCTTTCTATTAGCGGTATCGATCGTAGAATCTTGAACCATAAGGATGATTGCACTGGCAAGGAACAATATTGTAACTCAGATATTTAAAAAATCCTCATTTTTATCATAATTACTATATAACTGAATTACATTAATTAGTAACTTAATTAATAACTTTCTTAGACTAACGCAATGTTTAGTTATTTTAAATAAAAGTTTTTTTTGTTTTTTTTTTTTTAAATTGCTAGATTTTTAATCTCGACATTTACGACTTGTTATTTATTCGTAGCTCTACATATAATAAAAGTGTAACTGATCGCTGTCTGTACATGGTAGATATCTGAGAAAAACTATTATTGGGAGCCTTTATTAATACAATAGAACACAAAACAATGATTTTCGAAATGTTGCGTGTGTCTGTGCGTTTGTGCGCGCTAATCTCGGAAACGGCTTAACCGATTTGGGTGCGGTTTTCACTAATGTATTGTCATAAGCTTCACTTAACATTTAGTATATGTTTTATTTCAATCGGTTCATATATAAAAAAGTTATGTCAATTTAAAGAATCACCCAGGGATGATCCCGAGCGAAGCGAGGGTGAGTCGCTAGTTATTATTTTAATATATTTTGTCGGTTGACATCGTCTGTAATAACTTTACTTTCTGTAACATTAAGAATAAAAAACCTTACTTACGTCTCTCCAGTGACCATGTTTGCTGTAATTCATTCGAAACGTCGGGAACAAAACATCAAAATAAAACCGCGAAAAATTACCAAAAAATGGCTTAAATTACTCTATATACATATCAATGTTATTTATGGTATAAGTTGTCTTTATGATTATTTCACACATTATGAAACTATATAGCTACCTATAGCTTTTTATAGCGAAAGTATACCCCTTGGGATATTAGCATATTGATAACGTCATTAAAGACACATCCCTAGTCTATACATATAATAAAATTGTAACTAAGCCGAATTTGTACATTCAATATTTTTTGGAAATTCTCATTGAAATATACATTATTATCGATACAGAGGCCGAATCTATAGTTAGTTTTTAGAATTTTATCTGTCTGACTGTCTGTGATTGCATTACAGAAAACCCCCTGGAGGGATTTTGATGAAATTTGGTATAGTGATAGCTGGTTATCCGATACTTATAGGATACTTTTTACTGCGGGAAAATACCTATCTCTTCTCTGAGAAATCTATACTAAGCCGAACCCGAACCCGAGCGGAGAGAGGGTGAGTCGCTAGTCTTATATATGTAGATAGGTGGTAGATTATATAACTTACCTTATTAAAAATAAATTCTCTTGGTAACGACATATTTCGATATCTGGCGGCGCTTTAAAACTGGTTTTACAAAAATGGTCTTCAGATTCAGTGGATTCGAGCCTTAGGTTGTTTCTTTTTTCACGAACGGCATTCGCCGCTAGAGGCATTGGTTTTGAATTATAAATCCTTTTGGTAGCCGTTTTTATATTTTTTTAAACACTTTTAATAGATAAAAAATTATTTAACGCTATCCCTCTTACGGTGAAGGATTGCACATTTTTTTCCGTGCGATTCAATATTTATTTTTTGTTTTAATTTGTTTTTCTTTATCTCTATAACGCGTCCGTTTGGGGCGAAGTAAAATATTTCAATGGTTGGGTTTTCTTCGCGCATGCGTTTGAAAGGTAATCAATACGTTCATATTCTTGCAGGGAAATATTTTATAGTCTACTTTAATTGATGAAGCATTTTTATTCTAATAACTTTTAAAAATATAACTTACTACTTTCGCTGCGTATTTACCTTAATTGGCTAGAAAATAAACCTTAAAACTTTATAGTACAATATTTTTGCGTAATGAAACTTTTGCACATATCTATCCCATTTTTACATATGGACATACAATACTTATTTCTATTTCTTTCTTAATACCTACTGTAATATAAAAATATAATATTTTGTTTAATTTATTAAGAGCAAGTTTCTTTTATCAATAATATAATTATTTTTTTCGTAGGCTCTAAAATGTATACCTTTAACATAATTTTATTTACCTTAAATTAAAAAAAACACTTTGTTTTTTATGAGTAGCTAACTACTACCCAAAACAAATAATTTTAAAACATTAAATGATTTTTAGCAGTAATATATAAAATATATATAGATAGTTTAAAAAATAGTATGTATGTATCAGTCCAAAAATTAGGTCCAAATCTAGGTCATTCTAGACTTGGAGAGGTCATGACCCTTCTGCTGCAAGCTAATAATGCAACTGCAAGGTGCTTAAATCGCATGTCGATAATATTTAATCGATTGGAAAACAAAGGGTTACTCAATTTGACTGTATGTTTTTGTGTGTATGTTTATGAGATATGTATTTTCACTAATTGTGAAGTGATTGTCTTGTTTCTTTTGATTGGAATTTTGGAGATTTATTAAAAAATATAAAAATCGATTCGCAATTGGACAAAATATCGCCCATTTGTTTAACATACCCTTTTATAATATACCGATTAATTTTTAGCGTCGGTCACAAATACGGTGTAAATATATTTTCGAATTTATAATATGTATTACTAGCGACTCACCCTCGCTCCGCTCAGGTTCGTTCATAGTAGCGTTTTACCGGTTAGTATAGATTTCTCAGAGATGAGATACCCAGCTATCATCATATCAAATTTCATTAAAATCTGTTCAGTGGTCTTCTCGTGTTGCGGTCACAGACGGACAGACAGACAGACAGACAGACAGTCTGGGAACGCATCACGAGAAAACCACTAGACTGATTTTGATATAATTTGGTACAATGATAGCTGGTTATCCGGGTCAACATATAGGATACTTTTTATTGCGGGAAAGTATCTCATATCTGAGAAATCTATATTAACCTTTAAAACGTAGGTACCCAGGGACAAACCCGAGTGGAGCGACGATGAGTCGATAATCACTACATAGTATAAAATAAAGTCGCTTCCCGCTGTCTGTCTGTCCCTATATATGCTTAGATCTTTAAAACTACGCAACGGATTTTGATGGGGTTTTTAATAGATAGAGTGATTCAAGAGGAAAGTTTAGGTATGTGTATAATACATGCTTATTATAGTACAAAACAACCGAGAAATTCAAAGATTTCTATTTCATACTAACCGTCAAAGAGACGAACCCGAGCGAAGCGAGGGTGAGTCGCTAGTAAGACATAAAAAGAAAACAAATCAATGCCGTTTATTATTTATTTTATTACATTTAATATATTAAACATTTTACATAATTCTATACTATACGCAGACTACAAATATTATTAGTGGTGATAACATTTTCCAAGCATTTCGAAACTAATCTATCCCGAACTTTCTCTTACTGGCGATAGGAATCCCATTAATATTATAATTGCGAAAGTTTGGATGTATGGATGTTTGTTACTCAATCATGCCAGAACGGCTGAACGGATTTGGATGAAATTTGACACAGCGATAGATTATAGTCTGAAATAGCACATCGGTTACTCTCTATCCCGGAAAAATGTACGGTTCCCGTGGGATAGTTTTTTTTGTTTTTTTACTAAGGACGAAACCCAGCAAAGCGGTGAGTTGCTAGTTTGACATACATAATTTGTGTCAATATTTTATCGCTAACAAGGTAAACTTCAGGTAGATTTTAAAGAGTTCTTATTACTTTATCGTCTATAGATACATTGATGAATAATTTTATTCAGACTATACATCGATCAAAAAAGTACTAAATACACAATCAGCGACAAAAAATGTCCTCACCGAATGAGCGCTCATTTGAACATTTGAGCTTATTTTAATTTTATTTTTTGTGAAAACATTATTATTATATAACATGGCTGTGTATCTAATACTTTTTAGATCGATAAAACTAAAGAATTATATAGACGGGATCCGAAAAAAAATGTCTAAGTCAAAAATAGTAGCGTGATTTGCTGTTTAAGCTACTATTCTCGATTTTGCCATACAGATCGTTTACTTTCGTCAAAGAATAAGGGAAATTGTATTTTGTATTCGTTGTTAATTTACAGGGCACGGGCTTCCTCTTACTACAAAGGGAATCAAGCCGCAGTCAACCACGCTGGCCGAGTGCCGGGAGGACATCACACGTCTTTCGAGAATTTGCTAGGTTATCTCAGACATGCAGGTTTCCTCACGATGTATTGAAGGGAGGCCCACCCCCAGCAGTGGGACGTAAAATGGGCTGAATACATACATTGTGTTATCACTTTTTTTATAATCTATCCTGATTTTGATATGACCTTCACTGATTTGAGGATAAGGGAGAGTATGTGCTATCTATAATCGTAACACGAGCGAAACCACGGTTTTCGACTAGCTCTTATATTATAATCTAATATTTATAATATCTAGACTAGAATTACCCCAGTACAATGCAAATACTTTTAGTAGTATACATACATATAATATTAGCTTGGAAGAATTTATTTAAAGACACAAATTGGCGCCTGCCATTTTAATTTTTAACTATTTTTATATATATGACTAGGCTTATGACACTCGCGTTATCAAGACTAATCTAACGACGTATAAATCATCAAAATCGGCCCACGTGTTTGGTCTCTAAAAAGTTAGGAACAAACATACATACATTTATGCATACATAGACTAAAAAACACATCACCTCCTTTGCGTTGCGCTGTCGGGTAAAAACAGTAACTTAGCGAAATCTGTACATAAAATATTTTTTAAAAACAATGACTGTAACGTATTTTGTACAGAATATTAACCCCAAAACAATAGTTGGTGAAACTTTTGTCTGTCTGTAAATCTTTCACGCAAAAATTACTGAACAGATTTCAACTGTCTATTTAATGCTTGGGTCAACATATAGGATACCTTTTACTACAGGAAAATCTTTTTAAGCCCTAAGAGATACAATCAAAACAATGTACTAGAAAATTAAAAAAGGCCTACAGAAAAGTCCGCAATAGTATATGTCTATCTTCTAAGGTATACTCGCTATAACTATTTTTATATATTTAAAACGTACCTAGGGACACACCCGAAACGAGTGAAAGTTGCTAGTGTAAAATAAATAAATAACTATTTTGAGACGTTTTGACATATAAGTACTTAGGTAAAAGTAAAAAAAATATATATTTCTAAAATAAAATTAAAAATATAAAAACTTATGTATATGAAATAATAAAATATACAATATATTAATTTATTAGTTAAAGTTTTAAAAAGTAATGTGATATGACTTAATAAAAAGTTTTTATTAATAATAATAAGTAGATAAATAAAAATAAATGAAAAAAAATATTAGAACCAAAGTCATAAATCTTTATTCATGTCATCGTCAAAGCAAGTTTGAGTTTCGGTTGAGTTGAAACTCAATAAATCTGAGTCTAGAGCTCGTAAATCTAAAGTTTGAGTTTCTGTGGACGTCGTACAAAAATTATTTAAAAAGTTGTCACATTTGAATGTTTTCGACAAACAGAAACATGTTTGAGTTTCTTTTATACTCAAATCGGGTGATTGAGTTTGTGAAGTAATAGTTTCTTTGTTAGACCGACTCAAACCAAACTCAAACGGTATGGTTTGAGTTTGTATATCGGACATGGTTTCAGTAAAGAAAATCGACTCATCCTCACTATTTTGAGTCTTCAATGACAATAAATCTTCAAAAACCGTTTGAGTTGATATTTCATCTTTCTTAGTGCCAAACTTATCTGGTTGCCAAGATAGAGTTACATCGTTTTTAATATTTTCCAACAAAGTTTGAGTTGCGAACGACCTTTTTGGACTGTCACATATATCCGTATCAAACTCAACTCTAATTTTTTTAGAGTTCGAATTCATAATTTGTTTTCTCTTCTGTGCCCTTTCATTTTTATATTGTTTATGAATTTCTGGATGTTTCCTCAATAAATGTACTAATAATCGATCATTAGTTTTAAACTCTCTATTGCAAACTTGACAAATATATATATAATTGCATGTCTGCACATGTCTCTTATACTCTGCATCATTTGAAAAGTTTGAGTTACAATTATTACAAAAAATCATTTTGTCTTTATGTACTTTATACATGTGTTGATTTAAATACTTTCTTCCGGAGAAATATTTATTATTATCCGACCCCTTTTTATAAATGCAAGATTCTTCATAACAATAATATCTTTGATTTATAATAACATCTTTTTTATGTCGTTTGCTCAAATGATTTGATAAGTCTGACCTTTTTTGGAATCTCTCACAACACATTGGACACGGTAAATAAATCTTTGTTTCCATATTTGGTGCTGATATGTCGATATACAAATTGTCATGCTCAAATGTAAAAGACACAGTGTTCTCCTTACTCAAATCTCCAGTATTTTTTGATGTTGATTCTTTCTGAAACAAATTGTTAAATTTATTATTATTTTTTTAACATTATTATTATACTATATTATAACATTTAGTATAGATTTCTCAAAGATGAGATATTTTCCTGCAGTAAAAAGTATCCTATATGTCGACCATCATACCAATATATATAATATATTGGTATGATGGATGAAAATATATATGATAACCAGCTCTCATCATACCAAATTTCATTAAAATCTGTCCTTTGGTTTTCTCATGATATTATGTTCCCAGAAAGACAGACAAAAATTCTAAACACTATAAATTTGGCCTCTGTATCGATAATAATCACTATTTCAACAACACTTTCCAAAAAAATATTTTGTATACAGATTCGACTCAGTTAGAATTTTATTATACATATAGATTTTTGAAGTAATAATAATAATACATGATTTTGTTTCAATAGCATTTTTAAATAGCAATGTATATTTTCATTATTTTTATAACATTAAACTAGAGTTAAAACAAATGATTGCGTAAATTCAATTATTAGAATCAAGCAAAAATTTTCAAATTTGAATCTTTAAAACATACCTTCACATTTTTCAAAAACAAATCAGATTCACGACATTGGGAGATAAATTTTCTGCACTTTAATATGACTTCTTCACAGTTATGACAAAGTAATGGTGATATCTCATCAGTTCTATTTATCTAAAACAAAACTTTTATGTTAAAAATTAAATATACATTTATTGTATATTCCTTACATAGATATAGAGAGTGGATCGAATGTTTCTTTGCCTACTGTAAGTTAAAATGGTGGAAAGGCACGACAGAGACAAAACAAATGTGCGGCTAGAAGTCTTCTGTACTAATTGAAATACTATTAATGAAGATAGATATATATACATTCAATTAAAATATGTATTATAATTTTTAATAAATTATAATATTATAAATTTTTAAATTCCATATATAAATTCATATTGGAATAAAAGGCAGGTATTGGTTGCACATTCGCTTTCTCTCTTTTTAGAGTGTGGTCAATTTCATGAGATTAGGGCTCTAAAGAATAATGGGCTCAGTCCATTCTGTCTATGATTTCTTATAATGATATATCAACTATTTGTTAATAAAGGAGGTTTTAAAATTTATATTGAAATAACAAATTTTAGATAATATTAAATTTGCTTATTGATGTTTTAAATTTTATAAATAATGATTACATTATCAAGAAATAAGAGTATGTAAAAGGTTTTGCAAACATTTTTCCCCCTCATACTGTTAAATCTGAACCAAGGCCTAAAAGCATACAACCAATTTAAATCTACACTATACAAACATGAGCGCCACAATTATTTCCAGAGGGCTATATCTGCTTCTTCACATTAAACTAATAACTATCTTTAAATGATTAGCTTTATAATTTTATTCATGTCTTATTTAACGTTTTTTCTTTGAAGATATCTAAATTTAAATGGGGATTTTACATAATACTTTCTTAGATTTACGCGAATATTTGACATTTTAAATAAATTGGGGATTTTACTGATACAATTTTATTTCTTTAACATTTTCTATGTATTTTCCTTTGTGGCAGGGGGTGCAAGTGCACCCTTTTGCACCTTCCTCCCGGCGCGCATGTGTACACGTATGTATAATATAATATGAAAGTTAAAATATGATACTAACCTGAATATTTGTGAGCCTATAGAAATCCTCAACAAGACCCCACTGAATCATGTTTTTCATTTCACCACTGGAAGCTAAGCAACCTCGACATATAATTGCAAGATCTTTTAACTGTATATCTATCGACATTTTATATTTAAATTATTTCTTATTTTTATAAAACGTAATATTATAAGGAAACTAGTTTATCAAACAAAAAAATATTGGTAAGAAGGGTAATTTAAATTTTATAATATGATCCTCGAAAACCTGTACAAAAAATATAAATACAAAATCAGAAATATATTTTTGCAAAAAATTAAATGTATTTTTTATTCTAGTCTATAAAAAGAGAGTGACAGTCAGCAGCCGCTTATTTCTTAACTGATAATATTGTTGTTGTTTTTGACTTTTGAAGTTTTGTTCAAAAATCATCATCATCTAGATAACATCCTTAGCGTTGGTATTTTTAAAAGATAGAACTTTTTGACAGATTCGTCAAAATGGTCGAAATTTTTGATCGTATATTTTTGTGAGCTTATAATATTATTAAAAATTTTATAGTTTTAACTGTGAAGTGCTTTAAATATTCAAAGCTTAAATCCTAAAATAACTAACAAATGAGTTGAAGTTTGTAAATTATACCGCCAAGTGTGTGTTTTTACTAAAGCAATTGTTGCTTATATTCTTTTTTTAGTTAATTGGGTTAAATGGCTTATAGTTTATGGTCATCATTGTCATTTTGACATTGATCTAGACGTACCGCCAATTTCTTGTTATTGTTAATGTTTTCTAACCTATATACAGCATAAAGTGCACGTGCAAATGAAAATAAAACCTTTATTATAAAATAACAATGACTCAAATACAAATCGAAGAAGTTTATCCAAAATCTGGCGTGTATCCTATGGTTGTGAATTTCCAAAATGGTTACATTACGGAAAAATTCACGTCGCAAGACTGTACTATTTTCAATAATTCCAAAACGAATTCTAAAATATTAGTTACGGAGGTAGATGGTGTGCTATATGCTGGAGATGAAGAGACAGAAGAATTGGGCAAAACGTACATTTTAACTCGTAACAAAATTACTGGGAAAGTGCGAATAATTGAGAGTGGTGTAGTTAATGTTAAACCAATGTTAAACTTAAAGGAAGAGATAAGTACAGCCCCATTACTTGAAACGAGTACTTTAGAACTCAGCAGAAAGTTTGGTTCGAAGAAGGCAAAACAACAGATGGAGCAGCGTGAAAAATTAAAAGTTAATGTGGAAACCGTTACTGAACAGATGCAGAATGTAACACAAGACATTTCTGAAGACACTTTAGATCTATCTGCATATGATAAGACAAACTCTGACGATTTCTATGTACCACCTATTGACAGACAGGCTGAGAGTGTCAATGGAGTGTACGATTTAAACAAAATTTTAACCGAGGAACAGTTTGAAAAAATAATTTCTGAGCTGGAAGGAAAGGAATATCAATCACAAATGTTGCCTGTTGTAAAAAATATTATCTCTAAAAATACACTTTCACCAAAATTAAAAGTTTTGGCTGTATATGCAAATTCATTGATACATTTATATAACTCTATGGTAAAAGAAATAAGTAGAAAAGGTTTTACTGCCTGTCCTTACTCTATGACATTAAATACTATAATAATGAATGGATTTATGACATCTTCAAATGGAAGAAAAACAAGACCAGCTCCATTTAAAGATAAATCATTATGTCATGCTATAGTATTGTTATTATTGTTAAATAATTATAAAATTGAATTAGATATATTGTGTGAAGCTGTAAAAATAACACCGAGTACAGTATCAAATAAAGTCAGAGTCACTGGGGCTTCAGTTGTAACTACAAGCAATAAGAAAATTGTGCAGTTGAAACTGCCTTTAAATAAATCTAGCTTTAGGAGAAAAAGTACTAAAATTTAAATATATATATTTTATTATTATTATTTTTTTATTTCTCGTTTTTTAAGAATATTTAGACATTCAAATCCAAATCCGAATATATTTACAAAGGCAAGAAAGGCACAATTTATAAGTTTCCATAACTTGTCTCCTTAATTTCGTCAAAATACTTTTTATGTATTTAGTCTCCCTATCGCCTCCCCTTATCTATACAAAAATGTGTGAGTGTAATAATTTGTGTTCGTTTCTTTCGGTCTTTAGGCTTAGTTTGGCCTTGACTGAACTGATTTTGAGGTATTATTCAGCTGTTTAATACACGGAACGAACCTCTGGAGGAGTGGGTGGTATTATTGTTTGACAGGTTTGGATAACATAGGTTGAGCATTAGTTCCCGTTAGATCTCTTTTTTTAATTCAAATCTAGAACCCCCAATATCATAAGTGCTTTGTTATTTCAATCACTTTGGCCTAGGCCACACTAGATTGTCCTGGGCTAAGCCAGTAGCACTAAAACACAAAATACAAATGACGATTGACAGAGAATATGATATTGATATTTATTTAAAAAAACAAAATGCTCTATAAATCATAAATACCAGTTTGGCATATCGATTATCGAGGACTAAGCAGAAGTATAATTATTATAATTTTATACCGATTGACTAAATAATTGAGTAAACTGTGGCTAAAAGAAATCACGATTTTTAAACATAACAAATTAAAAAAAAACAATTACAAGCTTAATACATTTTATTATTATTAAACATATTTTTTTTTAATACATAAAAAAGCAACAGCTTAATTCTATTCAGTCTTAGATTAAATAAGTAAATGAAATTTTCTTATTTATATAATCTAAGTTATGGCGGTGAAAAGATACCCTTATAATAATTCGGCATAGTAATAGTTGTATTGCAAAATTGTAAATGATTATTATACAAAAAGCAGAACTGCCTTCTGAACCGGTGGTAGATTCTTCACGGACTTACTGACATTTAATTTAAATGAATAAAAATATAAATTACAGATTGAAAAGTGCAAAGTGGTAGTATTGAACTGCTACCTTTATGCGTCCCTACCCTATTTAAAAACTCCAATAGGATCCCGATCAAAAGCGACAAAAGTCACATAGAAACCAATACATATTTATTGGTTTCTGTGACTTGTCGCTTTTGATGGGATTTTATTGGTGTTTTTCTACAGGGTAAGTACGCGGATTATGTTCACAATTTCATGGCTTTTAATTTTTATACGCCGACTGATATCTTTTTCTAAAATAAAAGTAGTCTTTACTTATAACATCAACTATCTACTAGTGAAAGTGTCGTCAAAATCGGTCCAGCCGTTTCGGCGATAAGCCAGAACAAACAGACAGACAAAAATGTTTTTTATTAATAGTACCGTATATAATTTCATATGCATTTAGTAAAACGCTGTTATTTTGACATTACACTTCAATTTTATTTATCTGTATAGATTACAGCCGCCGCTAGGTTTAGGGACATCTAATCTCCATCAAATTCAGTCTTAAACTTTTTTACTTAATTTTTCTTATAATAGAGAGAGTATAAATATTTTTTAATTTATGCATTATTTTAGAGAGACGTAAAGATCATAGATAGCTACATGATTAATACAAAATTAAAAACCATAAAAAAAAAATTATAACAACATTACACCTAAAAGGCTAAAAGAGGCTCCCTCCCTTCCCTCCTATTTTATTATTGCGTCATTCAAATATATGTATATAGCATAAGTAGAATAATATTCATGCACGACATAAGTTCATACCATTGATATATAAAAACATACCTACACATTTCCTAACAAATATCTCTTTAAAAGTGTCGTCGACATGTGACGTTAAGTCAAATAACTTTAAAAAATCGAAAGTTCTAATTGTCTAAACACAAATTGGAACTTACGCTCACCACATATAGTACTTTTTTAAACGAAACAACGCGCGTTTTAATTTTTTTATCCGAAAAGCAATTAACAAAAGAAATTTGGATAAAGCGCAACTCAATTTGGAATAGTGCACTTTTTTTTGAGGACACTTTTGAGACGCTAATTGTGTATCTTGAGTTTCTTATATCAATTACTAATAATTCATCCTAATAAAACGCTAAATTACGCGATATCCTTAAACTCTGTGGTTGGAATCCGCATTAATTTACGTTTCTATGGTGACGTGGGCTCTATTTTTACATAATGAGACACCTCCATAGGTTCCAATTTAACATCACTTGTGGTACTTTCTGGCTCCATACTTTCATTACACTGAGATTCTTCACTCATCTCCGCTGTGCAAAGTTCGCTCAAATAAAGCTTGGCTTTCGACACGTCAAACGTCTGTTTATACCTCTGTATAGCAAACTCCAGACAGTTGTATGAGTTTTTGCAATATTCACATTTGAAAATGGTCGAATCTCTTAAATGTTTTATTTTTTGGTACACCCCAATATAAAATTCGTCATTGAAGTTCTTTATGCATTCGCCGCATTCAATAGTAAATATGCGTTTTCGAGTCCCGTACGTTGCGAGTTCATCTACATTAAAATCTTCGTGGAACTTCTTTATATGGCGTTTCAAAGTTTTTCGTGTGCTAAAATCTTTCATACAGATTATGCAACGGGGTAGCGTTTTTTGGGAGGGCAGATTGATATGAAACTCTTCGTTATGATTATCAAATTTCTCCTGGCCTTTGAACACTAAATTACATTCTTTGCACTTGTAAATTTCGTCTTCAGCCAAATGTTTCGTTGAAAGATGGATTTTCAGAGCTTCCACTGATGTGAAAGAGACAGAACATAGATCACATGGATGCGTGTTCATGTTAAAAGAGTGTAGTAGTTTCAGGTGAATTTTGCAAGATTTTGCTGATTCGAAGCGTTTTTCACAAATATGACACTGTGGGAAGAGTGTAGAATTTGGGTGTTTGGTCCTAACATGCTTCCGAAGGCTTCTCTTCTCTTTAAACAACGTTTCACATTCAATGCACTTATATCTTTGCATTCCTAGATGCGTATATTCTATATGCCTTCGTATATTCCTCTTGGACTTAAACTGTTTGTCGCAGTAATCGCATTTGGACCACGAATCGTTATTATGAACGATCTTGATGTGAGATGCCAAATAATATTTATTGCTGCAGATTTTCGAACAAAATTGACATTTAACAGCTTCATCAGTCGTGTGTTTTAATTTTATGTGGTGTTTTAACGATCTGTCACTGTAATAGATTCTTTCACAATGTTGGCATTTGTGGGAAGACTCCAAATCCTCTTTATTAGTAGATGATACATTAGAATCTGCAATTTGGGCTTGAGGATGGAAGATACGTAAGTGGAATTCTAAACTGGAGATATCAGTGAATAGTTTGTCGCAATGACTACAGCTATTCACGTTTTCTGGCGGAATACATATTTTTTTATGCTCAAACATGGTATGTTTACTGTAGAATTTGTTGAAACACACGTTACAAGTAGACAAACTGTATTCCTTATCGTGAAACGACCTCATATGGTCTTTTAGATCGTAAACAGTTGAGAAAGCGTTGATACAGAACTCGCAATTATAGAACAAAAACTTTTGCTTCTCCCCCTTCTCAGAGACTTTCCAAGTTTTTAGCAGAGTACGTTTGCAGTAATCGTAGAAGTCTTGGAAAGAGTGATTTAGTTTGGTATGCTGTCGTAAATTGGGCTCGCTTTCAAACGACATGTTGCACAAATCGCAAGAAAATAAGAATCTATAAGGCTCTGTATAATTTTCATTGGAAATGTTATGGTAGAAGGCATAAGGGTCTGAATTTGCCAATTCGTTAGTATGCTGAGTTTTCGTATGTCGTCTTAAACTTTGATTGGACGTGTATACTTTTGGACAAACATCACACCTGTATTCTTCCTTTTCCCCATGTTGCCTTTCCACGTGACGTTTCAAATTCCTATTATTCGTGTAAACTTTATCACAAAGGGGACATTTTATTAGACCTTTAAAGTTAGCATGATTAGACTGAATGTGAGCTATAAGGGACTGTTTCCCTTTAAAACTGCGATGGCATTCATTGCATGTTGGGTACTCCACACCGGGTGTGTGTAACTGATTTGTGTGCCGCTTTAAATTACGCTCTGTTGTGAAAGTTTTACTGCATATGGTACAGCGTATATCCTGTCTTCCACCTTGTAAATGGACTGTTATCATATGAGAGTTGATGTTCTGTTTTCTAGTAAAGATTCTTCCACACAAGTCACATTCCGGTAAGCCCTGTCCAAATCTATTATGCCCGCGAGATAGATGGAGCTGCAAACCAGCTGGACTTCCAAATCTTTGATCGCAAATTTCACAATAACATGATGAATTTAAATGACAATTTTCTATATGTGTTTGAAGATTGTATTTCCTAGTGAAAGAGCGACTGCAGTGGTCGCATACGTAATCTTGATTCGACATAGTGTCTGGAACAATAAACATTACAAATTAAGACAGTGTTACATATTAAATGAGAATGTCGAAAAGCAAAAAAATAATATTCTTGATTTGTTAAGTATATCTCGACTTGTTTGGTAGATTTTGTTTATTTGTTTAATTTCTTTAGATCATAGAATTATTATCCATATCTATACTTCCATACTAATAATTAATATTACAAATGTGAAAGTGTGTTTCTTTGTCCTTCTTTCACGTCGAAAGGAAGTGACGGGTTGGCGTGATTTTTTTGTGTGGAGATAGTTGAAAAGCTGGAGAATGACATAGGCTACTTTTTACTACGGGAGATTATCTAATTTCTACGGGTAAACACGTTATAAATTATAATACAATTCAAAAAATATTTATGACTAGAATTACTTGAAACTTGATATTAATGCTCTTCAATAAAATTAAATAAATACGTATTTTAGCATTTTTCAAAATTCATCCTACAAGGGGGTAAAATATGGGATGAAAGTTTGTATGAAACTACCTTTTTAGATTTTTTTGTAGTATTAGCGCGAGCGAAGCCGCGGGTTCTGCTAGTTTTTTTATATAATTTATAAGGTTTTATGTATAATTATTTAACACATATTTTCGTATGAGGTATTCACCTTAAAACGTAATGCATAAAGCAATAATAACTTATTGTAACAAGGTATATTGTTTATTGTATACGTGTTTGAACCTTAATAAAATAAATAAAAGTATCTCTGTCTGTATTTTACGTTTTTACACCTAAACTGCTGACCCAATTTTGATGAGATTTGGTACAGAGATTGGACCTTGATGTAAGACATGGAAAGCTTTTGCAGCTAAAATAAAACCTTATATTCAGCCCTTTTTAACGTCCCATTGCTGGGCACGGGCTTCCCTTCAATACGAGGGGGATCAGGCCATGGTCCACCATGCTGGGCAAGTGTGGGTTGGCGGACTTCACATGTCTTCCGAAAACTTACTAGGTTCTCTCAGACATGCAGGTTTCCTCACGATGTTTTCCTTCACCATAAGGCAAGTGGTAATCACGTTAGAAATGATTCGCACATGAAAATATTAGAGGTGCGAGACCCGAGATTTGAACCCGCTTCACTTAGTTTCCCAAGCGACCACATTACCACTGGTCTACCACTGCCTTATGCCAATAAAACTTTATGGGTGTAAAATAGGGGATGAAAGTTTTTATGAACTTATCATTTCTCAAGCTAGAAATATAAAAAAATAAAATGATTTTGGTAAGAAATAAAGTGTTTCAGAAATTTAAAAAAAACATCTCTTGATAGGAAATGCTTTTTATAACTTTTTTGCTATTTTGACCGCATCACTCTTGAAGACTATCGTAAGTTTATATAAAAATCCTATGTTTTACTAGAGACATATTCTGGTATATTATATATGTGTATAGAATATAAAAAGAATCAATATTTAATATTGAAGTCATCAAGTAAAGCGAGTGCAGGTCATAATTTCATAAATGCAAAACCAATGGGTAAGTCACTAGTAAAAATAAAATATTATAGCTATTTTTCCATATTGAATATATGGAAAAATGGGCACTGTCTCCCTTCCATGTGAGGGGGATCAGGTCATAATCCACCATGCTGCCCAAGTGCAGGTTGGCAGTATTCACATGTCTTTCGACTCCCATGTATACTATAAATTCATTTTTAGAATAATGAAAAGTAAATTAGATATAACTTATAATAATATATCAAGAGTAATATTTTTGTGTTGTTATTTTTACTCTAATAAATTTTATTTAAATCTTGAGAAACTTCAAAAGATATACTTTACATTCAGTTCAGCTCTTTGGTTTATGCCTAACATAAAACAACAGTGCCTGTTTTATTAAAATATAAGATACCAAATAAATAAAAAATAATAATACATTAAGTCAACATATTTATCAAAGAACCATTTTTTATAAATATAAAAATAAAATTTCCAATTTGTTATAAAGTGTATAAAATATATAACAAGTTTTATTAAAATATTATATTATTAGTAAATAATAATCACAATAATGCTTACAACTTACAAAGATATTCTGCGAATATTACTCTTTATAAGTCCATATTTATTAAATAGTTATTTTAAAGATGCAAGTTTTATTTGAAACTTCGATTTAATAATACACTGATCAGAATTCACATCGTAACAAAGGACTCTTTCGCGTTTTTTGCAATAATTTATATTTGTGTGCGAGTCCTAATCCTATAGATGTTTGACAGTTCATTGACACCATAACTTTTATTCACGGATACTTGTACGAAAATATTTTAATAATGCAAATATTTTTACTATCCGAGTATACAATATTTTGTAAAACCAAATGTAGAAAAATGTTAAATTATCAGTACTTATTATAGCTACATTTTTCCGGTATAAAAAGTACTATGTATTATTACAGTACTATTCCAGACTATAATCTATCTCTGTGCCAAATTTCATCTAGATCCGTTCAGTCGTTCTGGCGTGATTTAATAACAAACATCCAAACTTTCGCATTTATAATACATATTTATAGGATTATGGGATTACAAGTCACCACCACACTGAGCGTTTGTTCGGGTTAATCTCAGAAACTGCTGTACCTACAGCTCCACATGGTTTACACTAATAGAATAATAGATTCTTTAAGAAGGTTGTAGAGTGTATGCTATCTAAGAACATATTATTGAGAAATTGTATTATAAAATTTGTATAATTTAACTTATAAAGTAAAAACATGTTACAATTCAATGATTATTAATTTCTTTATAAGATTTAACATTTATTTCATTGATATTTTGTATATCAATGTTTTATTTAGTCTAATAAATCCTGTCATAAATTGACAAATGTTTCAAAAGTAGAAAATCATTACATCGTTTTGACATTATTTTGGCTTAACTAAATTAACAAGAGTATGATTCTCTCAGTAAGATAATTTAATTATATTTCAAATATAATAAATAATCAGCTAACATCCTTACCAGGGTAAGAAAAAAACTGCAAAATAATCCAAAATATTAACTTTTTATTAACATTCATTACCTTTCGTGAACTTTATAGCTTACAAAGATAATTACACAAAAAAAAAGTAAATCTTAAGCATATCCTAAGTATTTCTCATCCTAGACATTTTTATTGAATACCTACATAAAAAAATACCCGGCATTTTACCGGCCTGAAGTTAGTTTATTATCGTGCAATCGCACGAATTTCAAGGTGGTCGCCATTTAAGCCACGAAGTACGTACGCGACAACGCAAGAACTGTTATTAGGTTAGAGTGCTTTAATTTATAGTTAATTGTGCAACGAAACTGCAATAATCTATTTGGAACGAACAATACGATTGATAAATTGTTCAATCACATAATAAATGTATATAATGAGTGAGTATATTTGTCCTTTAACTAGAATAAACGTGCACACGTGTTTTGTTGAATTGCTAAACTTTAATACACGTCGACTCGTTCTAAATGTGTATAAAGAAATGTCGGTCAATTATTATTACTGTTTGTAGGCGATCTATTTTCGTATTCAAAGTTGTGGCTGGGCTATAGTAACTACATATTTCAAAGTAAGCTATCGTAAGCGATTAAAAACGACTGTTAGAAAGTTTTCCAATTGTACAACAACTTTTACTTTATTCTAATTGTTTAAAAAAAATTAATTAGACCAATTTTATTTAAATATTTAAACGTTTTATTTTCTTTATAGTTGAATATAATGCTGTACAATAGTACTCTTTATGCAAGTTATATTAATTGTTTATAATCATACTTTCTTTTAATTTTAACCATCTAGGTATAATTAGTATCTTTTTGCAGAAGCTATTTAAAGTAAACTGTATTGATCATATTAATATTATATGTATTGTATATGTATGTTTAGGAGATATAAGAAATACCATATCTGAAAAAAATGGAAATAGGTAGAATAAATATTAAAAATATTTAAATTCATGTATTGTATTTAAAAAAAAATAAAGGATAGAAACCTATAGCATTAAATTTGGAAGTATTACATTTATTATAGTAATTTCTATATCATCAGACATGTTTGACATCAATAAATATTGTTGGAATCATAGCCGTGACCTTCTCTGTATTATTAAAACTAATCAAATGCATAACTAATGATATTCTTTGAATATTACAATGCAAACTATAATTAACATTACATTATAATAATTTTAATAAATTTAATAATGTTGCAACAGATCATAAATTTTAGTGGCATACTTATGGAAGAATATGAAAGTTCTTAGCCTATAAATAAAATTAAAAATCAAGAAGTACAAATTGCTTTAGATAAAAGAAATGATTTGAATGCTAATTTTTAATTGAAATATTGATTTAATTTTGTTGTATGATTATTATATTATTAGCGATTCACCATTGCTCTGCTGAGATGCATTAAACCTTTACTTTAAATGGTAAAGAATGCATTAAAAAAAACAAAAATTTCTTTTGTTCAATGGCTTACCCTTGGAGTACTCTTTGGGCACAATTTACTTCACCAATGTTGTATAGATATAAAAACTTACCTCTGCAGAAAAAAAGTAATTTGCTATTAAGAATAGTTTAAAATGAGTTCAAAAAATTATAATTAAATTACAGGAAATAAACTACCCATAACAAAAACTTTCTACTGTGCGTTAGGTACATATATGTGTTTTACTCAAAAAAAGTTTATGGTCCCAGTGTCTGCTTGAAAGTTTACAAAAGCTGTATTGATTATGGTCATAGTTTTTATGGGTGTTAGATATCTGTAACCCATAATAACTTTTTGTTTCAGCAATTTTTAATTATAATATTTTTTTTCAGCTATGAAGATAAACAGATATGTACATTGACAGAATTCAAAATCACATAAAGCTTATGACAACAGTGCCTCAAGTTAATAATAATTAGATTTAAACATATATTTTATTTGCTGTTAAAGTATTTTA
Source organism: Brenthis daphne (assembly GCA_947093115.1). Taxonomy (NCBI): domain Eukaryota; kingdom Metazoa; phylum Arthropoda; class Insecta; order Lepidoptera; family Nymphalidae; genus Brenthis; species Brenthis daphne. The sequence goes on from OX352473.1 coordinate 2,895,163, forward strand.
TTAGTCTATGGTTAGGAGGGATTTTTTAAATTGAGAGTTTTGCCAGTATGAAAATACCAGAGACATCGGCAAATGTTGGAGCTTATTATGGCAATGAAGAAAATGGCCAGTGGCAAGTATGTGTTTGTTGTTTCTTTTTTTTTGTAAAGTTTTATCTTTTTTAAGATATATATAAGTACCTGTACATATAATAAAATTCTGAGTTGAATCTGTACATTAAATACTTTTTTTGGATCATCTTATTGAAATAGTCATTATTAGTGAAACAGATGCCGAATCTAGAGTTAAACAAAAATCTGTCTGTCTGTCTGCCTGGGAATGCATCACGAGGAAACCACTGGACAGATTTTGATGAAATTCATTATGATGATAGCTGGGTATCCAGGTCAACATATAGGATACTTTTTCCTTCAGGAAAATATCTTATGTCTAAGAAATCTATACTAAACTTCAAAATATACAATAAAATGGTAAACCTTATATAATTGTAGAATGTAAGAATATTTTCCCCTTTCTATGCTATTAGTTATGTACTATTTTTGTCTATGACTCATTCAAATTGTTTTTGAGTGTGACATTGGCAAACTTATGTTATCCATCCTTATCAAAATATAGCAGAATTTCTTTTTTTTTAATACATATAAAACCTATTTATTTAACAATTCTTTAACAATTTGGTGAGCTTCAGACTGTCTACTATTTTTTTTTACTTTTTAAAATGATAATATGTATATTGGATATATTTTTAATGTGTCAAGTTAAAAAAAAGGAGTTAGAAAAGTTAATCTAAGGTGTATAAGTTTTTATATGTAGAAAAGTTTGTATGTGTATGTTTATTGCTCTTTTACGTTTATACGGCTGGGATGATTTGGATGAAATTTTGCACACAGACAGACTATAATCGGGAATAATATATAGTCTAGTTTTTAAATATATTTTTTACTATTTCCAGCCAAACGGCGTGATCATAGACAACGGAGTGGGTGGAGGTGTAGTGGGAAGCGGAGACGCAGGACACCGACCTGTATACCCTGTTCACGTACCAAGGGGACATATACCTGGTGATGATTCAGATTTTTTTTAATTTAGGATTTATAATTTTAAGGCTTCCTTTATTACTCATTAAGCCTCTGCTGTCCGTTCATCTGCCTTTCAGTGGGGTGTGTGAAGTGAAATTTTCAATTTGTATTTCTATTGCCACTATAACAACAAATAATAAAAATCAAGATGGCAGATTACTATACCATACCAAATTAAATAAAAATCAATTATGGTACCAAACCCTTTGTATGCAAGTCTGACTTGACCTGTTTTTTAACGTTTTTTATAAAGACTGGCCTGGTTTTAAGTTAGATTTTTACATCTTTTCGAGACTTGAAATCTTATATAAATAAATCAAACTGTTAAATATCGACACATTGAACAAATAATATTGATATTTTTTTCAACAAGCCTAGAAAAGCCTTGGATAATAACAAGTTATAGTTGATTGATTACAGGACCATACGTAATGGCAGGAGCATACTACTCACCCGGAGCGTATCCAGCACCTCAGGATGACTTCGCTGATTATATGTGGATGGAGAATGAAGAAGAGTTCGATAAACAGGTAAGAGTGTATGTATGTATTCAGCCCTTTTTAACGTCCCACTACTGGATGTGGGCCTTCAATATGAGGGAGATCATCCTATAATCCACTATCTGGTCAAGTGCGGGTGGACTGAGCATGCCTTTCTAAAACTGGCTAGGTTTTCTCAGACATGCATGTCTCACGATGTTTTCCTTCACCGTAAGGCAAGTGATGATCATGTTGGAACTGATTTGCATATAAGAATATCAGAGGTGCGAGACCCGGGATTTGAATCCGTTTCACTCGGTTTACCAAGCGAGCGCGTTACCACAGATCTACCACTATAGCTATAGTAAAGAAATATGATATTTGATTTTCAGGTAATGCAACAATTAGAAGAGGAAGCCCTTATGGAGCAATGTATAGAGGCCATGTTAGAGGACGAGCAGAGGGAACAGCGGCTCAGGCCTGTGTCAAACGGACATAATCATTATCCAACGTATGTATATAGTAGATATATAGATAACTAGCGACTCACTCTCGCTCCGCTCGGGTTCGTCTCTGCCTACGTTTTAACGTTTAGTATAGATTTCTCAGAGATGAGATATTTTCCCTCAGTAAAAAGTATTCTATATAATGACCCGGATAACCAGCTATCATCATACCAAATTTCATTAAAATCAGTCCAGGTGGTTTTTCCGTAATGCGGTCACAGACAGGCAGTCAAGAATGCTAAAAACTATAGATTCGGCCTCTTCAAAAAGATTCCAAAAAATATTTAATGTACATATTCAACTCTGTTAGCATTTTATTATATGTATAGAATTATTTATGGCATAACCAAAAGATTGAATAGAAGATGAAAAGAAAGATGCGAATAAGACAAGCAAAGGTGGTCTTATTGCTGTGAGTATTGTCGTAAAGACAATCGTCAGTGAAAGGATTTGTGGAACCGTCAACGGGATCATACAATTAATATTAAGTACACTATATGTAGTATATGTATGTATACACTATAACTAAAGACATAGATAAAAATATATACAGATAAATAAAATTGAAGTGTCTGTGTGTAATGTCAAAATAACAGGTTTTTACCTAAATACATATGAAATGATATATCAACATATAAGATACAATTTATATATTTTTTTGTCTATCTGTTTGTTTTCAGAACTAGCAATGGTCAGGGGTCCCTATCTCTGGAGGAAGCTGTATCGAGATCCACTTTGAACCCATTAGCCGCTGAGTTTGTTCCAAACAGAGTGAGACAAGCAACAGGTACGATATTGTCTTATTTTAATTTAATCTATGCAAATAAGTGTCTATGTGTAATGTCAAAATAATAGCGGTTTACTAAATGCATGTAAAAGTATGTACGGTACTTATAGGAAAAATATATTTTTTTATTTTGTTCTGTCTGTTTGTTCTGGTTTTCTTCAATTTTTCGTTTCTTCTTAAATTTTTTTCTCTTTATAATATTGAGTAAAAATATGACTCGAGGATATTAGTAGGGGAGCCCAAGAGGGGATTTTCTGTAGTTACTCGAGCGCGGCAGATTAACATATAAGAGGTTACCTTGCACTCTATTGAGTACTTTCACCACAATATAAGTCTTCTATATAAAGGGGCGCGTCTAGGGAAGCCGATTAAAATATTTAAAAAATGTTTTGATAAGGTAGAAATACTTGAAACCGTCAGATTAAGGTGTGGTAGGCTAGTCACATCCTGAAAAGTGTCCAATTCAATAATCTGCCGATTTGCACAAGCCGAAGAGGCAAAAATCGACTATAAAGTTTATGATGATTTTTGCCTCTTAGGCTTGTGCAAATCGGCAGATTATTAAATTGGACACTTTTCAGGATGTGACTAGCCTACCACACCTTAATCTGACGGTTTCAAGTATTTTTACCTTATCAAAACATTTTTTAAATATTTTAATCGGCTTCCCTAGACGCGCCCCTTTATATAGAAGACTTATATTGTGGTGAAAGTACTCAGTAGAGTGCAAGGTAACCTCTTTTATGTTAATCTGCCGCGCTCGAGTAACTACAGAAAATCTCCTCTTGGGCTCCCCTACTATATCACAACACTAACTTCATTTCTTGAGCTGTCACTGATAACTAAACTACAAAATAACCCAACAATTTTTAATTCCAAACCGGGACACGAACGCAGAACTTCCAGATATGTTAGGTATACTTGCTAGCCACTAGACTAATTCGACAATTTACATTTATTTTTATATATTGTGTTTTACAGTAGTATATATAATATTAAAATATTTGTTATTATTGATTTCAGACGGGCCTCAAGAGACGACAGAAAGTAAAACGGAAGTTGAAAGTTCGAAAGAAACAAGCGAACAGACGGACCAACAAAGCAAACTTGACAGCAAAGAAGATGTAAAAACTGAAGGTATTAATATGAATTATACTAATGACCTACCATCCCTTTGCTCGGGTGCCTGATAATAGTCTATCCATACTTAATATTATAAATGTGAAAGTGTTTGTTTGTTTGTCCTTTTCTTAACAGAGTGACGGATTGGCGTGATTTTTTGTGTGGATATAGTTGGAGGGCTAGAGAGTGACATAGTCTACTTTGTACCACGGGAATTATCTCACTCCTATGGGAAAACACGTTATAATACAAAACCCAACAACTCATCATACCTATGTAAATATATAATATATGTTTAGTCTATCTATACCATACTAACCGTTAAATATACCTAGGGATGAACTCGAACGAAGAGAGGTTGAGCTGCTTGTCTATACTAATATAAATGTTAAAGTTTGTGAGTATGGATGTTTGTTACTCTTTCACACCAGAACAGCTGAACGGATCTAGATGAAATTTGGCACAGAGATACATTATATGTAGTCTGGAATAACACAGGCTACTTTTTATCCCAGAAAAATGTATGGTTCCCGTGGGATAGGTTTATTTTTGTTTTCCTAGAGGCAAACCCGAGCGAAGCGTGGGTGAGTCTCGGGTAATTCATATTTATGACTTCGTATTATAATATGATTTTTTTTCTTTTAGAACCACCACAACCCTCTGATCCACCAGAAGTCAGCGCAGCAGACGTGCAACCAATAGAAGATAAGAAGCAAAAAGAAGTAAAGAAAGACACAAAGAAGCCAGAAGTGAAAAAGGGTGTGAAAGCAGAAGTGAAGAAAACGAAACCTATTCCCGTGAAAGAAACGAAAACGCAGAAGAAAAAAGAAGAAAAAGTTAATAAAGAAGAGTGTAAAAAAGAACCTAGTGGGGATGTGAAGGTGAGAATGGTTATATTTTTTTATGTAAAACTAGAGACTTACTCTCGCTTCTCTCGGGGTCGCCCCTAGGTAAGTTTTTTTCAGCAGAAACCTAAATGTTTTTTTAAAATAAAAGTAGCATAAGTTACTCTATAGAACATCAGCTATCTGTCAATAAAAGTCATGTCAAAATAGGTCCAATCGTTTCGGAGATTAGCCAGAACAAAGAGACAGACAGACAAATGTTAATTTTATGTTTTTCTTATAAGTACCGTATATACTTTCAGATGCATTTGGTATAAAATCTGTTATTTTGACGTTACACACAAACACTTGAATTTTAAAGGCCTATCTGAATATTAAATTTTATAACAAAAATACATATATACATAGGTACATGCAAACTTTCGTATTTATAATGTTAGTTCATTTTTTTTTTCATTACAGCAAACATCACCAGCTCCAGAAGAAACTTCTCAATCGGGAATCAAACCTATAAATTACGCGGCCGCCGCCAAAGCAATGAAACCCAAAAAACCAATGTCCCCTACAAACCAATTGGAACCGCCCACAGAGAAACCAAAAGCAGAGAAACTGAAACCGGAGAAAGTTGAAAAGAAAATGGTGAAAGACAAGCCTAAAGTTGACAAACCTAATGTACAAAGAAAGAATTCAGCAAAATAATAATAATAAAGAAAAAAAATAAGAATGTACAAAATTATCTTTTTCTGTATATAGTTTGTGATATCTTAAGATTTTTTGCATTTGTTTTTTTTCGTGGAAATTTTGATGGAAAATAAAAAAAATAGTGTATAAATCCTAATATAAAATATAAGATAGATATTATGATATTGTTTAGTAGATTTGATGGTTTGTGTTGTAAAAGAATGAATGACGCCACATTAGCATAATATTTTTTTTTATCTGTATAATTGTTTTTTTTAAACGCTAGTTCAATACTTGAAAAATATACGTGTAATATTTTGTTCATAAGCTTAGTTTAAAGTGAAGGGTTATTAATATTTTTATTTTATTTCTTTACAACATAAACCAAAATTATATACTAAAATATATATAACAGTCCATTAATAAAAAAAAATACATTTCTTTTCATTGAAAATGTATAATAAAAAAATGCACGCGTTGTGTTTTAGGGTATTCAGTAATTTAGCACTAAGTTGAAATTTAGAATAGTTTTAGATGAATAGACAAACGTTTAATTTTTTATATATATAACGTTGAAACACTAGCCTCATGACGTGGTTTTGTTTATTTATTAATGTAAAATTTTAATTTTCTATAAGCCAGTGATTACTTTTCCATTTTTGGACCTTTTTTGTATTTTTTTTAATTTAGGCTGAATAGAAAGTATCAGGCTGAATAAGTAACAACCTTTGTCTCATTATTGTTTGTTCCAAAAAAAAAGTCAAGTGACATAAAACCGCGGGCTAGTTTTTTATTATTAATAAAGTGGCGTGAAAATTTGAATAAAATTGCTAGTTTGTTAAAAATACGCCATATTGGTAATATTCGTATAATTTTGTAGTGAATTCCCACTGGTGTTGATTATTCAGTAATATTTCCTGCCATTATGATGAAAATTGGTCGTGAATCGTGATAATAAAATTAATTGATATTTTGCGTGTGATGATATATAAAATTGAATAAAGAATGCAGATTCTTTGATTAAAGGTAAATTCCATTTAATTAATATAAAAAAGAACATAGTAAATAAAGCCTCTCAATATTTTGTAAAATTACTAGACATAAGGTTATATTATATGTTTGTAACATGTTTAAATTTAATATTTAGCTATATAAAAACAATTATCATTTAAATCGATATATTTAAATACTTTTAGTGCATTGAAATACAAAAACTCAGCTATACAATTAGCGTCTCAAAAGTGTCTTCAAAAAAATAAGCGCTTTTTTCAAATCTCTTTTGTTCATTGCTTTTCGGATGACAATAAAACACACATTGTTTCGTTTAAAAAAGTACTTTATGTGGTGTGCGTAAGTTCGAATTTGTGTTTAGACAATTAGAGCTTTGATTTTTGAATGTTCTTCTTTGGTTTGACTTAACGTCACATGTCGGCAACACTTTTTGAAGAGATATTTGTTAGGAAATGTGTATGTATGTTTTTATATATCAATGGATTAGTAATATATTATTTTCAATATGGCGGGTTTTATTATATGAGCAATCGACCCACCGGTGGGCTGTTACGCCCTAGCTATTAGAATTTTATAATAATCTGAAGTTATTTTAGTTTGTAAATTGATAAATAAAATTTGCATAATTTTTATTGAAACAATATTTAATTATATAATAAATAATTAATAATATCGATCTGTATCACTGCCTTTTCGATTATATATTCCAAATTTTAAAATACAATTCAAAATTAATGTAATCTAAGGCTTTTTCGAATTGGTCTATGTGTGGTTTTTGTGGAGTTAGTCGGATATACATTTACGATGTTATTTTTCTCTTATTATTTCGTACTAATTATTGAAAACCTACGTGGATTTTGTTCACAATTTCATAGGTTTTAATTTTTTTAGCGAAACCCTGATATTTTTTTTTTCTAAAATAAAAGTAGCCTAAGTTATTCCTTATAACATCAGCTATCTGCCAGTGAAAGTACCGCCAAAATAAGTCCAGCCGTTTTGGTGATTAGCCGGAACAAAACGGACAGACGGACATTTTAAATATTATTTTTCTTTTAAGTACCGTAATTAATTTCATATGCATTTAGTATAAAGCTGTTATTTTGACATTACATACCGACACTTTAGTTTTATTTATCTGCATGATAGTTATCGACACATAATAAAATTCTAACTGAGTCGAGTCTGTACATTAAATATTTATTGGAGAATCTTATTCAAATAGTCATTATTATCGATACAGAGGCCGAATCTATAGTTTTTAGAGCTTTTTTTTTGGCTGGGAATGCATCACGAAAAAACCGCTGGACAGGTTTTGGTGCGTGATAGGTGGTGTAATCATATATTTCAGTGATTTGTGATGAAAATTGTGAAATTTTGATAAAGGCTTTAGAAGGTTACGGTTTTGATAGTTTCGTAAATGTAATATCGATTTAACAGTCGTGGATTCGATGCCTGGTCCGGGCTTTTTCTAATTTAAAAAGAAAATGCAATGGTACGAATTATTAGAGTTTAGTATTGACGTCGCACTTTATTTTTATTTGAATTATTGATATACAAAAACTTAAGATACACAATTAGCGTCTCAAAAGTGTCCTCAAAATTAAGCGCACATTTCGAAATTCTGCGCTTTTATTCAAATCTCTTTTGTTCATTGTTTTTAGGATAATATAATTAAAATGCACGTTGTTTCGTTTAAAAAGTATTTTATGTGGTGTGCGTAAGTTTGAATTTGTGTTTAGACAATAAGCGCTTTCAACTTTTGTATGTTATTCTTTGGTTTGATTGACGTCACATGTCGACGCCACTTTTTGAACATACATATTTTGTAAGAAAATGTGTATGTATGTTTTTATATATCAATGATTTTAATAATTATATTTTTATTTGAATATATTAATTTCCTTGACATTGTGTAATGTAGTAAAATGTCATGATATTTTCTTATAATTAGTTTTGTTGCACATTTTTCAATCATCGTCATCGATCAAGAAAGTGCTAGATACACAATCTCATGCAAAAGTTCTCTTAAAATTGTCACCGATTGTGTTTAGGTAATTGTTCTAGTTGAAATAAATAAACAATGTGAATTGAACCTTAAATGCAATGCTTAAAGTTGTTTTCACAAAAAGAAAGTTAAAAGTACGCTCAAATATTTTTGTATTTCTAATTATGTATCTAATACTTTTTTGATCGATTAATAATTATCATCTTAGTTATTAATAAGTTAAATAAAATATTAATTAAAATTATTTGTAGTTGTATATTTTTTTTTTTTTATTAAATTTAGTTGGAGTGATGATTTTTGAATTCACAAGTCGTTTGTGCGACGTCTCAGCAAATTTTTTTTTAAGTTTTTTTTTTTAATACAAATTATATGTAAATGTCACAATCGATAGCGTTTGATATAGACTTGTCAATATATGTACATTATATCAGTTTGTAGTTTTATTTTATTGTTGGGGTTTTCCAAGGGTTATCGTTTTGAAATCCTGAATGTATAAGGTAATAGTGAGGCTAGTGTGGTGTATATTAGGGTGGAAAGAAAAAAAAAATGTTTTTTTCTTAGCTCGGGGAGGGGGGGCTTGGGGGTGTTGGGGTAGAATTTGTACCTTATAAAAAAAAACAAAATAATTTGAATAAAAAAAAATTTTTTTACTCAACTTTTTGTTATTTTGTGGCCTATTGATTCGTAAAATAAATAATAAATTTAAATTTTTGCTTTATATGAAAAACTTTTTTACGTCTGATCATCTTTGAAAACATTCAAGAATTGACGCATATAGTCATTTTTCACTCAACTTTCACTGTAATACAAAAAAATGATATGTTATTTTTTCATTTTAACATTGAAAATGTCTTTTTTGTTACTTCAGTATAGGCCCGATTTTCAGCGAAAGTGCGACATCGCCCTGGTGTCGTGGATTTTGGGACTACGTGGTTGATTGGGATGTTAAAAGATGCGTCTGAATGAGGGCTAAAAAATTCAAAAAAAAAAATTCAAAAACACTCAAAGGCTTTTTTTTAAATCAAAAAAATGAGAAAAATGTCGGTCGCTTTTCGCTCGGTTTCGGCCAGAAAAAAAATCATATCTCGAAATGAAATAAGATCTCGAAAAAATAAAAAAAAACCCCTAAAGATATGACTTCGGACCACATTTAAAAAAATATTGGGAGGTTCATATCACTGATGGGTTACGCGGAAGTTGTATCTTTGTGACGCTGAGTTTACGCGAGGAGAGTGCGTGAGCGCGATAATGATAATAAATGTTTTGGAGCATGATTCTGTTTTTGAACCGAAGTGATTCTTTGTGAATAAATAAATATATATTCAAACCAATAAGTAATATTTATTATACCTTTATGCATCCAAACACTTTGTAGTCTGAACGCGAGCAAAATCGGTTGTTCTGCTAGTAATTAATATGTTAAAAATCTTATTTAGTTTATTTGGCAGATTCATTTTCAATGTACTCTAAGGTCGTGGCAGACACGAGATCTGTGGATTTTTTATTAAAATTGAATCTATAGAAAAAAAATTGTCATGCCCCGAAAATTCGGTAAAAATAAAAAATTTATTGTGCAATTTTGTAGGAATTATAAGATCACAAAATTATTGATACGAGTATCTGGACAGAACAAGGTCTTTAGAATACGTTATTATAGAATTATTTTTTATAATTTATTTGAATGACGAACACAAATAAATCATATCGTTTATATGTATGTATGTATTCAACCTTTTTTAACGTTCCACTGCTGGGGGTAGGCCTCCCTTCAATACTCGGGGGATCAGGCTATAGCCCACCACGCAGGCTAAGTGCGGGCCAATCATGTCCTAAACCGACTCAGGATCAAACTTCTTTCTAGTAGTTGGACAATAATGCAACTTTTGTTATTTTACAACTAATATCATCAATAGATGGAACAGGAGGGTACATATCTAAAAAGAACAACATCTTTCATTAACCTATCTAAATAAATAGCTATCTCCAAAATTTATTTATTGATAACACTCCCGCCCGTCGATAGTTACCAAAAAAAAAAAAAAAAGAAATCGTTTGACTAACAGAGGAGAAAGTTAATTCGGTACTGTATTAATTTTTAAATTAGGTACTTAGAAACTAAAAACAATGGTAATGAAAGACGCTCATCAACAATCAAATATTTATTGATACATCTATACATTGAACGTACAATAACTGAAGCTGTGTACAAACAGACATTTTTAATGAAAATATTTTTATGTATATACATATCTACAAGTACTAACTTTAGTCCTATAATAATTAATTTTAATTTTCAGGAGTCGGACGGTTTAGGGTAAAAATTACTTCACCAATATAGCGTAGGATGGACAAGACACGTTATAAAATATACAACGATCGGAAAATAAAGAAAAATACATTTTAAAATTGTAATTGTAACAAAAATGGCATTTTAAAATTTGACCAATAAAATTCAATTAAATTCTAAGTCTTCAAAACGTGCCCGTTGAGCATAGATTGCTTCGCCAATGTCACGTACAATGAAAAAGATAATATATATATTTTTTTTTTATGAGAATGACATTTAAAGATTCTATGTCATAACTCATAACGCTTCTAAAAAAAATATAAAAAGCAATCATGAGGACTGACGAGTGGCGACAGAAGTAAAAACTTAAAACTATAAACAAAAACTTGTTATTTTTGGATATTCAAATTAATTGTTTCATCTTGAATTAAAATTGTGTAAATTAAAACTGTTTACATTTATCTGGTGTTGATGTCGATGACGACTTACATGAATTTACTCCACATACAAACAAACCTGCCTATAAAAGTTTTCACTTCAAAAATAAATTTATTTCATGAAGAAAAGGAGCTGGCTTCTAGAAATGCCGTTTGGGTGAGTCATAAATTTTAATTTTTCTGGCATATAAACGAAAATATATATCAAAAATGTCTGTCTGTCAATACAATATAATAAATGTAACATCAATATAGCATATATATAATTTATAGCTATTTATATGCAATAAGCTTTATTTCAACACCGTTTACGTATTTAAATCGGTAAAATTACACAAACAGGTACGGTCAGATTGAATAAAACAAACCATGGGAGCCGTCCATAGCTTCCATCCCTGTTGAAAAACTCCAATAGAATCCCGACAAAAGCCACATAGAAACCAATAAGTATAAGTATTGGTTTCTATGTGGCTTTTGTCGCTTTTGATGGGATCCTATTGGAGTTTTTAAATAGGGATGGCAATCAACTTAGTTGAACCAAGAACCACAGTCTACTAAACCATACAGTCGTCTAACGTCTATCTAACGTTCCCGACTATCTCGATTGTCATACCTATTTTTATAAGCTGTTATTTAACTTGCTATGTTTGTATGTATGTCATCGATCAAAAGGAAATAGATACACAACCCCATGCAAAAGATCTCTTAAAACTATCACCAAATGTGTTTAGGTAATTGTTCTAGTTGAAATGAATATACAACAATGTAAGTTGAAACTTAAATGCAATGCTTGAAAGTTGTTTTCACAAAAAACATTTAATTAAAAGCGCGCTCAGACGTTCAAATGAGCGCTCATTCGGTGAGGACATTTTTTGTCGCTGATTATGTATCTAGTACTTTTTTGATCAATGATTATTATATTTGTTCGGGTCAAATCTTGCAACAGAATTTTAAAGCAGTTATCCTGAACCGATTGAGCTGAAATTTTACATACACGTTTAGTTTGGATGACAATGCGTGGTTAGCAAAGTGACGTCGTTCTAAATCGAATATGGCGGACTTTCAAAGGTCAACATCAAACCCAACAATTTATAACATTACACAATTTATCTGATATAAAAGATAGCCGCGAGATTTACCTGTGAAGATATATAAGAAACAAACTGTTAAAAAATAATGTTTTTTTATAAAATAGGTAAATCTCGCTTTTATATCATACTAGCGACTCACCCTCGCTCCGCTCGGGTTTCGGGTCCCAAAGTACGTTTTAACGTTTAGAATAGATTTCTCAGATATGAGATATTTTTCCGCGGTAAAAAGTATCCTATATGTTGACCCGGATAACCAGCTATCATCATATTAAATTTCATCATAATCTGTCCAGTGGTTTCCTCGTAATGCCTTTCCAGACAGACAGACAAAATTTTTAAAAACTATGGATTGTATCGATAATAATGACTATTTCAATACCATTTTCCAAAAAACATTAAATGTACAGATTCGACTCAATATATATATACTTCAATATATATATAGATAAATTGTGTAATGTAATAAATTGATGGGTTTAATTCAATTTTAGCTTAATTTCTTCTTTTTAGGAAAGGCTTTAGGTTTACAGATTACTTATAACTTGAACTCGAGATGAGATTGTCATGAAAATTGCACTTAAATTTTACAGTATTTCTATAAAAATCAACGCCATTAGCTTACTGTATAGATTTTTATACTGTGGTTTTTTTAAATCAAAATTAAATTTCAACACTTGTTTAAGTTGTACATAAATATAGTTACAAGTTAGCTCTGTACAAATATTTGTATGTACCTATATATTTGTATTTTAAATGTATTATACATTTCGAAACGTCGAGAACCAAAAATCAAAATAAATCCGCGAAAAAATCCGAAAATATAGTTTTTTTAATTGATTTTAATTAAAAAAAAAAGTTTCTTTTTGGTACATCAAAGACAAATAATACAATACTAATATTTCTTCAATACAACGATATAACTTTAAAAAAATGACCAAATGCAAAGGGGGTATAAGGCCACATTTATCACACTGGGAATTTTGAAAATTGACCGAAAATACATATTTTTCTACTTATACCTATACAACACACATATAGAAGTTAAATGGAAGGAATCCACTGGACTAAAAGCCAAGAGTGCACATTATAACATTTAAAAGCAAATAACATGAATGTTGCGTGTAATTTTATTACTGGTTATTATAAGAAAATATCTAATGATTTTTTTCAATTAAGTTGAATTTTCAGCAAAATTTTATGATTTTTTTAATTATTATTTAGTCACAAAATCATTGATGAATAGGTTTTTTTAACATTAATAATTTTAATTTTTATTGTTTTTAAAATGTCATTTTTTTGTAGTTATATAGCTTTTAGCTGGACTTTTCAACCAGATATGTTCCCAAAACAACCAGTATTTTTTGATTATAATTTATAATATAAAGCATTTTTCAATAAACATTTCACAAATTAACTATGGCACCTACGTGTTTAAACATGATGGTCAAAATATTATATTTTCCGACTGAAAAAAAAAACAAAATAAACACAATTCCTCATAATAAATGTCACGTGACGTTCACTTTAAACGGCAAACGTCATTTTATTGGCGACCCTACAACTGACTCGTAGTCACCAATAAATATTACCTTCTTAGATATATATTTAACTTTAAAAAATTCGTTTCATAATCTCTTATTGAAAATAAAATATGTTTATAATCTACATAATATAATATATAAACGACGTACAATTTATGTTTATAGTTCTATTGTTTTTTTTTTTAATTAACTTGTAAGCTTATCAATTTTTGAGTTGTGCCGTTTTTACTTTATGTCAAATATGACAAAACAAAACTCATACGTCGTTTATAAAAGAAATATTGCAAGAAAAAATAAAATATTGACTATAACTAAGTGAATATAATCAAAATTAAGTCGCTAAAGGTACATGACTTAAGCTTTGTTTTAGAAGATATTGTATAAACGATTGTGTATATTTATTTTTTAGTTTTAAGTAAAATAAGTTTCTCAACGGCAACGCACTTGATGGTTGACAAAATAATATCCATATAAATAAAATGCTGTTCATTAGTAAGTGCGTTACTTGAGAAGGGCCACACCGATTTGGCAAAACTAGAAGAAATATTTTTTAAAACATTGTTAATAGTCCAAATACGGTTTTAAGGGAAAAAGATGTGGAATGTTTTTTTTTTGCTCGGAAAATCGAAAAACTCGGGAAAATCAATCGGCATTTTTTAAATAGTTTTTATTATTTTTTGGACAACCTCTATTGGGTCAGTTATTAAAAAAATAAATTAAAGGCTCAATTATTTTCCACTTGCCATTTCATTTTAGGACTTAATTTTTTTTAGTGCTAGTGTAAAGTTCACAATTTTAAATTTATTTTTGTCACTTAAAAATACTACACACTCGTTTATAAAATAAAAAAGTGCATATTGTAACTTATAATATTTTTTTGTTGATAAAATTTTTTGTACATTAAAAAATTTACTTTAGAAATATAATAAAAATCCACATTTTGTGCATTTCATGTTGCCAAAATGACGTTAAAACAAAATAAATTGACCGACAAAACTCTTGTATAATTTTTATTAAAAATTATAACTGGCAACACTAAACAAAGTTTCATCATAAAAAAAACATAATTAAGAAACATCAAATCATTGAATTAAAAAAAAACGCAATTTTTGACTTTAAAACATTACAGATACAAATGTGCAAAATATAATATAGTCTATGGCACGAATAGATAACGTTGACGCCAACTAGGCCTTAAAATAATTGACTCAAGCGGATAAATCTAATTTACTGGTAATTTTTGTTGTTTATCTGAAATAATAAAAAAAATACAGGTTATATCAAATGTTTTAATTAAAAATATATATTTACTAGCGGCTCACACTTGCTTCGCTCGGGTCCGTCCTAGGTACGTTTTGACGTTTAGTATGGAATAGACTATATATTATTATATGATATATAGCCTTCCTCAATGAACGGTGTGTGTAATGCAAAATGAATTTTTCAAATCGTATTAGTAGTTCCCGAGATTAGCGCGTTCAAACAAACAAACAAACAACCAAACTCTGCCTCTTTACAATATTAATATAGATGTGGAGATAATAAAATAAATTATCTACATATAATGAATATTTTTAAGTAAGGCGATATAATAACTCAAAGAGATGAAAAAGAATGTTGCGATTCTCTCACTACAATGATTTTCCTCTAAAAAAATTGCCAACATTTTTCGTATAAGAGTAGTTTTTTAGGAAATTAAATCTTCAAGTTAATTTAATCTTATGTAAAAAATATATATTAAACGTAATTTATGGCAGCCCCGCACTAAAAATAACCGATTACTTGAATAATTGGTGGCCATTAGACGCTAACATTGAAACTTAGAAACTATAAAATGTCATATCTCAGTAGGTTGACAGGATTAGTCTTAGAATATTATAAATCCAATAGTGTGTACACTGTACATGCATGTATGTTTGTCTTTACTTCCAGCCGAGGCTAAGTTGCTGCACAGATTTGTATTAATTTAGCATAAATATAGGCAATGACCTGGATTACCTAACCTGTATTTGAGTGACCTGCACAAAGACATTACTTAGGCACTCTAAGGACGCACCCGAGCGAATGTAAATTTTAGAAAAAAATCCCATAAAATCCCAAAAACACTTACCTATTTCATTGCAACATTGCCGCCGTAAAAATCAAAGTCCTCTAAACCGTCCGGTTCGAAAGCGCGAATCTGCTCAAAAAGGTCGCTATCCATGAAGCTACTCTCCGTTTGAGCTGGCGTCGATGCACTGAAGTAGCTGTGTTTTTTAATTTTTTTGTTTTTTTTTTTTTTGGATTTTAAGTGGCCAGATAATGGTTGTCATTTGCCATTGAATTTTATTATTTAAAAAACACCAAAATTATGATAAAAAAGTAATTGCAATTTCCAATATTATTATTATTTAAGTAAAGTATACAATAAATTTTAATATTTAATATCATGGCAAAAATGTTTGGTTTATTTTTAGTTTTTTTTTTAATTTTTCGTCGAGCAGCACCAGGCGTCGTTATATCGGGAAAGGAAAAGAAAATGCAACACATTAATATCATTGAAGACGGTCGTTGAAAAAATAATAAAAAGTAATCATCTAAATCCGTCGCATAAATGACAGCACAGACTATAAAAGGCAAAAAACATTACCGGTAACTAAAAATTATGTAATTTATTAAAAAAAATACACATATAACATGATATTACAATATAGACGACCGTCTGTGTTGCATTTTCGCGAAGGAAAAAAAATGTCGTTGGATTTTTTTCACCCAAAACAAGTATCAAATTTTTATCTGTATAAATAATAAAAAGTAGAATACTAAAAAAAATCCATAGACATTTTCGTTAAATGAAAAAAAAAACATAGAATCTCACATATATTTGTATTATAAATACGTCAAAACATACATCAAACATCCAACATTGTCATGTATAATTGTATAATTCGAAATACGACTAAATTCAAGGACGAAATCACAAAATGTCATAATTAAAAAAAGACACGATATAACACTCATTTTATATATAAAAAAAAACTCGCGCATCAACACAATAACCTTAGCTATACCAAATCGATAGTTTGTATAATAATAAAAAATATCCAACAAAAAAAAAAGAATATTTTGACATATGACACTTTGCAATCCATCCGGAAATTGCGCTTCTTTGAGCATATTTTTATTTTTTTTTTATTATTTTTTTAGCTTAAACCTACGTACATAGTGTAATAGTCACATCCAGTAAACTGTAATCGTTGTTTAATACGAATCCTTGGTCTACTTATCTAATACACTTTCGACATCATATTTTAAAATGAAAAAAAAATTAGTGTCATAAATAAAAAAAATATATCTAACAATGACATATTGAAATTTGGAAGAATTATTTAAAAATTATGATATCGAAAGCATTTAAAATTTTTAGGCAGACTATCTTAAGAGACCAAATATAATAGACTACGCCACAAATTATAAAACCCAAATATGACATGAAATATATAACTCTGTCGACATTTTTTTTTGAAGTAAAACTTATTGTGGCGTGATTGTGGGGTAAGTCAAAACATTAGAAACATGAGTGTCGCGGAAGTGAGAGTCAAACGTATTATTCATAATAGGGAATATTCGTGTGATTTAAATAAAGGTGATTTTTTTTTAATAATCTCTATTGCTTTTGAATTAAGCCTATGTCAATATTTTTTATGTAATTTCGTTTTGATTAAGAAAATAAATTATCAAAAAGTGCAAATATAGGTGGGAAATTCAAAATAGTTGATACGCACGCCATTGGTCAGACCGAATGAGACGACAGAGTATATCATAACAGAGCGATGCGATGTTGTCGCTACAAATTGAGTAATTTCTCTGTGTATATCACACTGTGACGTCACCCCTAGCGCGCGGTATGGCGTGCGTTTCAAGTATTCGTAACGGTAAAAGAAAATAAACTAAGTTTTAATTTTTTTGGAGCTGTATATACTTTTTACTGTATAACTTCTTTATTGTATAAAAAAAAATAAAAAAATCATGCATGTTCCCTATTTAAAAAAATATATATAAATATATTTCGATTTGTTTTAATGTGATAACGGTATCTGCCACAGCGCCTAAGATGTTTTACTTCAACCGCGCGTAAACGTTGCACGCACTAAATTTTTTTTATCACGCGTAGTCCATTAACTTATGAATGATAATATCGTATTCGTCTTAAAATTAAATAAATTTAGCACCCAATCAAAACAACAAAAGCATTAACAATATCAATATTTTTTTTTACTATGCTGTAAACCTATAACACCGAAATGTTTTATTATTATAATTTTTTTAATTCTAATCAATTTCGCTAAATAAAAATTAAAGACCACATAAAAAATGCATTGTATGGACCCATAATTAAAATCTTAGGACATATTTTTGAAAAAAAAATACAAGATTTTTTTTAATAAAGAATTAAATATTATAATTAACATATAACTTTACTTATACTGAAGTTATACGTTTTTGAAACTATTAAAAATTGGTCTTTGTCTGTTGTTGTATATATATATATATATATATATATATATATATATATATATAATACATAATTTTTTGTAAATATAATTTTACTTTAGAGAAAATAACTTCAAAGTGTATAAAAAGCTTATATTTTTATGAAAAATGTCATAAATAAATATAAGGAATAGGATTTATATTTTAAATGCTTATTAAATTGAAAAATACGTATACGGAAAGAACGAGTCTTTAGCTTTCATTTTGGAAAAAAAAATGTTTATTATTAATATTTTTAAATTCGATGATAACCCTGCGGTGATTTCTCCTATAATTTGACGATATGATGCGGAAAAATTGACTTTATTTTAAGCAAATGATATTAATTTGTTTTTTTTTTAAAGGAGCGTTTTTTTCTATTCGTATTATATTTAAGAAATATTTTACTATATATAAAAATTCATATTATAATTGTAATTTCGATATCATCTGAATTTCTCTTAAAAAAACTTAAACATAAAAAAATAAACGTAAAATACTGATTGTATATTAAAAATCTATTTTAATTGACATTTTTTTTTACTTTCCTATTTTTTTTTATCAATCTAATACTGATTTTTTGTGTGCAAAAAAAAATATATATTCAAAAGCCTTTATTCCGCCGTAACTAATTTCCCGAAGGTCAAAGTACAAATAAAATATTAAAAAAAAAACCTCTACAAATATTCAATATTTCCTTATTTAAAGAAAAACAATAATTAGTACGCATTAAGTCAAGATGAGTCAAGAATGATAAAAACTTTAAAGACGTCCTAAATGTCTAAAAATAATTTTTCACTAACAATTCTAGGCAAATATTAAAAAAAATTATTTTAAAACTCTTAAATCAGGTATTATAATTTTTTCTCAATTTTTAACAACAAGCCTCATAACATCAATAATTTTTAAAAAATGACATTTCTACCGCCGTTTTCCTTATAGTTGGAGAATAGTGGTTCCGCAGCTAAAAAGAGAATAATACTATTTTTTATTATTTTTAATATCTAATATCTTATCTATATAAAGTAAATTTATGTTACCTATATCATTGCTTTTGCAAAAAAAAAAGAAAAAGTTATTAAAAAAAGTCTTTACTCTTCTTTTTTTAATTGTTATTTATAATATTAAAGCAGGAGGACGAGTAATCTCAGAAGCTACATCAAATATTGGAGTTAATTTTTTTGTTTCTCCTACCATCTTATTAAGTGGCAGAGGCATTTCTTTACTATGAGATATAAAAAAAATGTAACACCAATTAAAAACAAAAAACCTTTAAAAAATATTAAAAGCAATGAAAATTGCAACACCTAATTATTTTAAGTTTCTGAGATCGCTTCAATTAGTGTATTAATTGCAAAAACAACGATTACTATATCACTTAAAAAAACCGATCGCAAAAAAAACACAAAAAAATAATTTATAAATTAAACATGAAGATCATAAATCGTATCAAATTTCACATATTTCTCTAAAAAAAACTATAAAAAAATTATACCTAACCTAATATTGCTTATTATTCTAAGATAGTTAAAATCTAATGAGATTGTCGTGTCAAAGGATTTTGGAAGCTCATATTTATACCAAAAAAAAAGTGGAAAATAAAAAAATAACAAATGGATGTGACTATTAACATAAATTAAAAGAAAAAGTAAACCGAAATTATAATCGACAAAATATAATGCGGACGTATCATTCAAAACTCAATCATGTACCTAAGGAAAGAAATTAAACAAATATTAAAAAAAAACTAATAACAAAAGACGAATAAATAAAATGGATGAAAAATCGTATAGTAATATAATCTGTTGTAAAATTTAATGCTATATTATGAAAACAGAAAAGAATCATGTCGATGAAAAAAAAAGATAAACGTCAGTCATGACAGATGACAGATAAAAGTAAAACTTGCTATGATTAATTTCGTATCAGAGGAGTTACGTTAATTAATGGCTCTAAAATTGATATATAAAAACATACATACACACATCGATCAAAAAAGTACTAGATACACAATCAGCGACAAAAAATGTCCTCACCGAACGAGCGCTCATTTGAACATTTGAGTGCTCTTTTAATTTAACATGTATTTTTTGTGAAAACAACTTTAAGCATTGCCATTTAAGGTTTAATTTACATTATTGTATATTCATTTCAACTAGAACAATTACCTAAACACAATTGGTGACAGTTTTAAAAGAACTTTTGCATGGGATTGTGTATCTAGTACTTTTTTGATCGATGTAGTTATGTTTGTTTTTTTTGTTGACTTTAATTGTATCGAATTTTTTCTACATGTACATATATTGTTAGTGTTTAATAATGAATAAATAAATAAATTCAAACGCGATAGCTCTCAATGCATCTCTCATAGTCTTTATTGTATTTAGTGTTAAAGACGGATCAAGTATGTAATAATATAAGAACCCCATATACTATAATTGTGTTTACATTTGATTTTTATATGTTAACTGCAATTGTTATATAAATATATTTATTTTTTTTAAATATCAAAATGTCTAAAAGAAATTTATTCTATTTTTATTTTAAAAAGGCACATCTTCAATGTAACGTAAGCGTAACTACGCTTCCATTTTTGACTTTCATAAAAATACAAGACAAAAAAGCTCCACTTTTACTTTAAGACATATACATTGTGTATGTTAAAAAATATATTTATAATATATATATATATATATATATACATATATGTGTAATATGATGCATTACGAACACATGTTTGTATGCTTATGTGTTTTAATTGTGTATGTGTGTTTATATTATGTATGTGTGGATGACGTCACCTGCAGTGCACGCTCGACGTGTTGCGGTGCGAGAAAACCGAAATTAAAAAACGTCCTTTTTTTACTTAAGGCAATATATGCGTGTGTATGTATGTCTGTCTGTGTGTATGTGTGTGCGTCGTCACCTGCTGTGCACGCTGGGCGTGTTGCGGTGCGAGTCGGGCGAGTGCGCGTAGGGCGAGGCGGACATGTAGGGCGGCAGCGTCGTCACCAGCACCGGCTTCACGTAGCCGTTCTTGAGCATTTCGTTTTCTAAATGATCAAAGAAAAAGAAAACAGGTAAAAAGTTTAAACGAACGGATTTAGTATACTTTCTTAGATTTTCGAATATTTTGATCTATCTTTCGGTGCTATACCTTAATTATTATCTTTTCGGATTATGTCGCCAATTTATTTTGATTTTTATCCCGTGACCGTGACAGTCTCTCCCGTGACCATGAGCGCTGTAAAGCATTCGAAACGTAGGGAACCAAAAATTTAAAGAAATCCGCGAAAAATTCGAAAAGATAGTTTTATTTAGAACGGAATTTAGTTTAGCACCGAAAGAAATGAGCAATTCTTGTATATATATTTATAATATACTAGGTGCGTTTTAACAATTAGATAGATAAATAATAATAGATAAACTATAATATTATAACATAACTAATTTTTATAGATAATAGGTCCGCCACTAATGCCATCTATTAAAAGTAATCCGAAGTAGTGATTCTGCACCAAATAAACAGTTAAGAACTTTTCAATTTTCCAGCTGTTCTTAAGGGTTTCCCTGACACACTTCCCACAAAACAAAAAAAAAATCAAATCGGTCCAGACGTTTTTGAGTTTCAGAAAGACTAACGAACGGCAATTGATTTTTATATATATGTATGTACATAAAATTTCGTGCTCTAACGATTTGGATCAAACTTTGTATTTAGGGACGGTTATGCTTTTAAGTTTAGATAAACTTAAACACCACGTACGTAGTACGTGTTTTCGTGTAGAGGAATTGTAGATGTGCTAAATATAAAAAAAAAAAAACAAAAAACCAGTGAACTCACCAGGCTTGGTATAATATTTAGAGAACACATCGTCCTTGGCCACATTCGGATACAGAAACTGCAGCTGCGCCAGGTCCAGGATGCGGTCCGCGAGCGAGCGCAGCATCAGGTCGCGCGACGTGAACGGCTGCAGGCTGAACACTTCGTTGCCCTCTGGTGGGAGGCATTAGAGAAATTAAAAAAAAATAAGAAAAAAAAAACAAAAAAAAATGTCTGACATTAATCTGTTTACTTAAAAAATCCGCAGTAATAAGCGTGTAAATAAGCTGAATATTTTATTACACTATATGAACAAAGTATAAATTAAAAAAAATATTTTTGTCTCAAAACAGTTTATTTTAAAGGTCTGAAAAGGAAGTCTGAATACTTGATTACCTAAATAAAACTACAAAAAGTCCTCGTGTTGATGTTTTTATTTAATGCTAGCGGCTCACCCTCGCTTCGCTCGGGTTCGCCTCTCTGACAGCAAAACAAACCTATCCCACGGTAACCGTAAATTTTTCCGGGATAAAAAGTAGCCTATGTGCTATTCCAGACTATTTTTAAAAAACTATAAGAGCAATAAATGTTGAGGACGTTTTTGCAAAACTATTAAAGACCTTACAGTTAAACTCTACTCTCGTTCACTATTAACCCAACTTCCAAATAATAAGGTACATATATATAAAATCATTTTTTTATAAATACATATTACTAGCGATTCACCCTCGCTTCACTTGGGTTAGTCCGTAGGTTGATTCGCTATACAAACTCCTTTTCATCCCTTAAAAGAATGATTTCCGGGCTAAAAACTATCCTATATCCTTCCCAAGGTCTCAAACTATCTTCTTACCGGATTTCATCTAAACCGGTCTAGTAGTTTCGGAGCTTATTCAGTACAAACAAACAAATACTTTCCTCTTTATGATATTAGTATAGATTTTAAAAGAGCACTCACCACCAACCCAAGCTATAGTGATGCCACCCAGCTCGGAGTCAGAGAAACGTAGTAGAAAAGTTCCCGGGGGACATTTGGAGAGCATCTCCTCCGCTTGTTTCTTCTGTATAAAACCCATTATCAGGCTGGAAGTGAAATATATGCTTATTATTTAAAGTTATATGTTTTAAATAAAACTATCTTTTCGGATTATTTCGCGGATTTATTTCGATTTTTGGTTCCCGACGTTTCGAATGCTTTACAACAATCATGGTCACGGGAGAGACAGATTTTAGACGTCTTTTCATCACACTGGTCTAAGGCCCTGTCCGCACTGCGATATTTCACCGTGCGATTTTTATTCTTGCGTATCACATTCCGCGATCGGCATTACACTTATTACGCACTGCGAATAAAGTTTCGTAAGATTTTTGTTAGTTCGATGCAGTTCCCAACTGAGACGATTGTTTAATTTTATTGATATTAATGAATAACAATAAAATTAATTTGAATATTTTGTTTCTTTGTATTTGAAAAATCTGTTATTTTGTTTTTATTCGAATTGATACAATAATTTAGCATATACAATTGCAGCCTGTTGCTAGAGAGGTGGGCGTTAATAACTGCGACTCAGTTGTATAACAAACTGTTTGTTATTATATGCTTAAATGATGTTATTAGTAAGTAAATAAATAAATCAAATTAATTACAAACTATCAGCTACATATTATGCCTTTAGAAACAATTTTTATACAACTTTCTACCCATCCCCTCCATTTTTCAACCCTATCACCCCCCAACCCCCCACCGAACTCACCGATCACACCACAGAGTGCGCAGGTAGTCCCTAGTGACCTTCACCACCATGTAGAACCACTCCCAGAAGGTGAAGTTCCGCTCGGGAAGCGCGTCCTTGCAGAACTGCGTCCAGCTCACAGTCATGCCGTTCAGCTCCATGCTGTTCAGGGGCAGGCTGGTCCTGGAAGGTGAGGGGTGTTGCCCTTTAAAAGGTAGGGGTTTTTATGGGTTTGGGTGGGGGTTTGTGTGGGTTTGGGTGATGGTTTGTATGGGTTTAGGTGGGGTATGTATGGGTTTAGGTGGGGGTTTGAATGGGTAATAATTTGGAAAAAGAGAGATGTCACCAATCATTTTAAGGTGTTAAAACTGACAGGTAAAAAAATGCAAAAATTTGTAATTGTCACTTCTCTATGCTGTAACTTAAAAGATTTGAGTGATATTCGGTATGATTTTATTAAAATATACAATTATTTTAAAGAATGAAGGATAATTTTTTTTTACTCTGCTAAAAATCCTGTCAAATCTTATACAAATACCTTTGTCAGAGTATATAACCACTATTATAATTCAAAATAAGGTTTATAAAGGTATTTGTATGTTAGATTCTCTATAACATATAAACCGATAAACGGATTTGGACGAAACTTAGCAAATGGATACCTCTGACCAATCAAAATTAGTCTCGATTTTATCAAAAAATGGCGCCATTCAAACATATCGAAAATGGAACATAAAAAACAAGCCTCACCTAAATATCTTCTCAGCCAAAAACCTAAGGTTATCCTCAGACAGGTCTCCTCCGGTCGCCGAGCAAAATTTAATACGTAGAGTCTCTGCCAACTGACCCCAAGTCACCTGGGAATGAGAAAAGGGGTAAGGGTCGGGGGTTCGTATTGTCAAGAAATAAACTGCCTTTTAACTAAAAAATATACATCAACTTTTCTTTAAATTCATTAAATAATTTGAATTAATTGAAATATAACTGTTTTTTTTTTTAAATTAACCGATTTTATCCCAGAAAAGTGCTTAAATTACATTTTTTTAATTATATTAAATATATATTTTTAATAATATAAAAAAAAGTGTGATATTTAATTTTATAGCATTGAGTTGACATAAGTTTATGACTTAAGACATCATGCAAAAATATGTCATAATTTATATATTATATTGATTTTAAATTTAAATTATTAAGTATCTATTCTCATTCAGTTTTTTCCGAACTGGTAGACTCATAACATTCAGAAAATAATATTGAATATAAATTTGAATACCAATCCCAATCACATCCCAGCATCCCCATTCTCCCAACTCGTGGGATAGGCTCACCTTATCCGGCACGGCAAAGGGCACCCTGCCCGGCGGGCTGAAGGCGTTGTCCCACGTGACCGTCGCCCAGCCGTGGGGCTCCTGGTTGCCGTGCACTATCACCACCACCGGCAGGGACAGCGTCCACACCTGGGGAGATTTGGGAATGACGATTGATTATTGATTAAATTAATTAATAAAAAAATTAAGTTATTTATTAAAAAAAAAGTGATAAATTGGACTATCACAATCACTGATAGTGATAGCGTCCACACCTGAGATGGGGGAAACAAATTTAATAATATAAAAAATTGGTAAAGGAGTCAAGAGAAAGAACTAAAGATAAATTTAAAATAAATTTAATAATGTCAACTGTCATTGCCAAGGGGAGAAAGAGTCTTCACCTGGGGGAGACGAGGGAAAGACCCAATTTAAAAAAGTTTAAAAAACTTAACCAACTATAAATAAAATAAATATTATAATCAAATTTAAAATAAACGGTTAAGGGGACTAATGGAGAGACAATGGTCAAAGCATGGAGGAAGACAAGGACAAAACAAGTCTCCCCGAGTTAAATAAATTTAATTTTTTTTTTTGTGAACTGCGTAAGGACTCGAAAAATATTTGTATGAATTACCCAAAGTACCAAATCTGCCAATTCCTGCTGAGAATGGAAAAGAAACAACATCCTAGGAAACAAGAAACAGCCAGAAACCCACCTGGAACACCAGCTCGCCGCCGCCCACGTTGAACTCCGACTGGAACAGCAGAGTCAGCTTCTCATCCATGACACTCTCCGTGCCTTTCTTCTCTGCGCGTTTGATTTTACGCAATTGCATGTTACTGTGAAATAAAAAAAATATGAAAAAGCTTTAATCTACGAGGAAAATGGGAAAAACGAAATATAATTCAATAGAGCTATCGATCAAAAAAGTATTAGTAACACAATCAGCGACAAAAAATGTCCTCACCGAATGAGCGCTCACTTGAACATTTGACCGCGCTTTTATTTTTTTGTGAAAACAACTTAAAGCGGTGCATTTAAGATTCAATTTACATTGTTGTATATTTATTACAAGTAGAATAATTACCTAAACACAATTGGTGACAGTTTTAAGAGAACTTTTGCATGGGATTGTGTATCTAGTACATTTTTGATCGTTGTGTAGGTCTTTAGAATTAGGCTATGGCCTGGTACCCCTCGTATTGCAGGGAGGCCCACCCCCAGCAGTGGGACGTTAAAAAGGGTTGTGAATACATATACGGAGCAATACATGGAGGTATTCTCAAAATCTCTATAAGTCATTATCTCGGGTGGATGGGGCGTAAAAGTCATTCTTACATAATATTGTATAAGTCGAAATGTGCGATTCCTAACATAGAGTGATGGATATTTAAGTATACAAAAATGGCCAAAATTTTCCTTACCTAATAAGTCACAGATATGATTGACTTTTATTGAAAATTATATGTTATTCTTCTTAAACTGTTATTGCAAAAGAAGGTAAAAGAATTATTAATAAGTAATTTTTCTATTCTTTGGTGTTATTGTTTTAAAAAAATATATATGGGACCACTATATCTACTTAATCATGAAAAAAATAATCATGAAAATCAGTTTATCATATATGATTAGGTACATTACTTATCCTGTCCACCGACGTGTGAGAGTGAGAGGGACAGAGTATGTGGTGTGTGCTCTCTCTCTCTCTCTCTCTCGCACAACACTATAATATATATATCTCTCTCTATCTGTGTGTGTATGGGGTCTGTTTGTCTCTGTGTATTCGTGTGTTTCTGTCTGTCTCTCACCGGAAGCTGACACTGAGTTGCCTGCTGGTGGGCTGGTACTCCATGCAGCCGCTGTTGTTGAGGATGTCGCCACACTCCGCCGGCTGCTTGCCGCGACCCTGCGTGTCGCTCTTCAGCAGCAGTTGTGCTTGCTGCTCGGATATTATCACCACCTGGTGGTAGAGTAGGAGTGGTAGATATAGATAAAGATACATGCTACGCCAGCGGTCGTGGGTTCAAGTTCCGCAGGGGGCATTTATGTGTGATGGACACGAATGTATGTACTCCAGTCATGGGTGTTTATCTAATATATTTAAACGAGAAATTCTTGTATATATATAATCTGAATCCCGGAAACGGCTCCAACGATTTTCATGAAAATTAGTACACAGGGCGTTTCGGGGGCGATAAATCGATCTAAATTAGTTTTATGTCTGGGAAAATGCGTGTTTTCGAGTTTTCATGCGGTTTTGTTTCCCATTATTCCACGCAAAATATGGTCACTAATTCGCACGCTAGGACATAAGCATCGTGGTCAAACGGCCAAAGCGCAAGTTAGTTTGACAACCATAGGTGACTGGGTTTGTATCCCGGTCGGATACAAAGTTTTTACTTTTGTTTTTTTTGTATTTATTCAAATGTTTGTTTTTATTAATGTTTTTTTTGGCCAAAAACTCCGAGCGATGCTCGGTGGCCCAGGTACTATTTGTACCATGTTACGTATGTATATATTTAAAGTTATATATGTATAATGTATCAACTATCTGGTATCCATAACACAAGCCTCGTAGCTTACAATTGTACTAGATGGTGTTGTGTGTTAATGTCCTGACATATTTATTTATTTAAATACCGAAAACTAGATCTTACATTAAACTTCGCAAGTACAGACAAAGTTTCACGATAGTGATTTTTTTTCTAAAGTAGACCAATACAGGGGGCTTCTTATCATACTCTACTGTGAACCCCCAAAGTGAATTGAACCGGCAACCCCCTCAATACTTACAGTGACACGTGGCGGAGTCATATGCACGTTGAGCTGACCCCCCACAAGGAGGCGGACTGTAGCCGTGAAGCTGGAATATGAATAAAACTCTAATTAGAATAATTATAATCTACATATACCATAAAATTCTAACTGAGTCGAATCTGTACATTATTTTTTTTTGGAAAATCTTATTAATATAGTCATTATTATCGATACAGACACCCAATCTATAGTTTTTAAAAGTTTTATCTGTCTGGGAAGGCATCACGAGAAAACCACTGGACGGATTTCGATGAAATTTGTTATTATCATAGCTGGTTATCCAGGTCAACATATAAATAACATAGGATACTTTTTATGCAAGAAAATATTTCATCTCTGAGAAATCTATACTAAACGTACATCAAAGTGTACCCGGCAACGCTTCTACAGCTATGTCGGTGGACATAGCAGTGGAAACGTTTCCGGGCCCATAATCCTCAATCCTGCGTAGGCACTGAGAGATAACTAGGGATGATGTTTGTGTGCATGTAATATATAAATATATTAGCCCATAACAGATAATTAATCTGACCAAAAGTACATTATTTTACTTTGTAACCGAAACCATTCAAAGGGGAACATCTCGTCACCCCAACTGAATGCCCAATTATAGATGTCATTCCGAACTGTCTTAACACAATTATACCATATATAAAAATACTAAAAAAGTAGTATCCAGTAAGTTATAGCAGTGTCGAGTAATATCTAGTAATAAACTCACCGCGTGTTTGTCTTCATGACTTGAGGCGGTTGCTTTTCTATAACGAAGGTAGATGTCACTAGCGTTGAGAGCAGACTTGTCACCTGTGTGGAATAAATTATAGGTTAAAAATCATAGGTTACGAAACCAAGCGAAACGATCAGCTAATATGAGATAAACAAAGATAGTCATCTATGTACTAGCAACTAACCCTCGCTTTGATTTGGGTTAGTCTCTAGACAAAAATCTCTATCCCACGGGAACCATTCATTTTTCCGGGATAAAAATCAACCTATGTGCTATTCCGGATTATAATCTATCTCTGTGCCAAATTTCATCCAGATCCGTTCAGCCGTTCTGGCGTGAAAGAGTAACAAACATCCATACTCACAAACTTTCGCAATTTATTTTTGAACTAGCGAATCATTCTCGCTGCGCTCGGGTTCGTCCCTAGATCGCCTCCCCATACAAACTTTCATCCCTATTTTCACCCCCTTAAGGGATGATTACCGAAATAAAAACTATCCTATCCTTCCCAGGGTTTCAAAATATCTTCTTACTAAATTTCATCTTAATCGGTTCCCTACTTTCGGAGCTTATTCAGTACAAACAAACAAAAAATCAAATCTTTCCTCTTTATGATATTAGTATAGATATACATACTTGTTTCCCCATATCATCCAGCATCTCGGTGAGATGTGGCTGTCTCAGCTCAGCGATGGTCTTCCCATTGATCCTGGCCACATTGCCTACTTGCTGACGAGTATTCCATATCAGGTCAGCAAGCAGTTCACACCACTCTTGTATGGTATTCAGATTGGATTGCATCGGGACACCGTTACCACTCAGTTGTTGCTCACGTTTCCATCTGTGGGTTAGTTTTTACATATTTTTATATGTAAATAGCGATATATAGTATAGTTTTCTAGACATGAGTTATAAATTAAAAAAACCAAAAAGAGTACCTTCTTCAAAGAATCTTCCTATTATACAGTACAATAAATTCCATCCTAATCCGTTTTGCCGTTCCAGCGTGGACGAGTGACAAACATACACACATAAATATGAATATTAAATAAATACGTTGGTACATTACTACACAGTACTATCTAGTTCCATGGTAAGCTACAAGGCCTGCATTATAGATACCAGATAGTTGATACACTACACATATATAACTTTGAATACATACATATTATAAATATAAACACCCGCGACTTTAGTACATACATTCCTGCTCATCACACAAACGAATGCCCCCAGCGGGACTCGAACCCACGACCGCTGCCACTGCATGTAGGGTCACTACAAACTGAGCCAAACGTGATGTAAAAACATATATTCGCATTGCTCACTCACTTTATAAGCTCTTCATCCAGCACTTGACTCTGGAGTTGACGTAAATTAGCGATATTTTCCTTCATGTGGTCGACGAGCTCCATTTGCGATTGATTTATTTGCGCTACCTATTGGAAAAAACATTATTATTAGCATTAATCTATACAGATAAATAAAATCAAAGTGTCTATGTGTAATGTCAAAATAACAGATTTTTACTACATGTATATATAATTATATATATCATACTTATAAGAACAAACACATTTTTTTAATTTTTGACTGTCTGTCTGTTTGTTCCGGCTAATCTCTGAAAGGGTTCGTTCGATTGATTTTGACGGGACTTTCACTGGCAAATAGTTGATGTTATAAGGAGTGACTTAAGCTGTTTTTATTTTAGAAAAAAGAATTACTAATTTAAAATCTCGTTAAAATTGAGATACAACCGAGTGAAGCGGGTTCAAATCCCGGGTCTCGCACCTATATGATATTTTCATGTGTGAATCATTTCTAACATGATCACTACTTGTCTTTTTATTTTATTTTAGTCTTACGGCGAAGGAAAACATCGTGAGGAAACCTGCATGCCTGAGAGAACCTAGCAAGTTGTCTGCAGACATGCTCAGTCCGTTTGCACTTGGCCAGCGTGAACTATGACCTCACCCACTCATATTGGAGGAAGGCCCACGCCCAGCAGTGGGACCGAAAAAAATGGCTGAATATGTACCAAAGCATTAAGTTTTCTCTCCATTTCGTCTATCTGGACTCTCAGACACGCTTCCAGCTCGCGACGTTCATTCGTCATCGGCCCGGACTGTTGCAGATAGTTTATGTGTCCTGTAAAGAAAAAAACCGGTCAAGTGCGAACCGGACACCCACATGAAGGGATTATCGTGCAAGATATTATAGCACTAGCGAGTCACCCTCATTCCGCTCGGGTTCACCCTGCTTACGTTTTAATATTTAGTATAGATTTCTTAGAGATGAGATATTTTCCCGCAGTAAAAAGAGTCCTATATGTTGACCCGGATAATCAGCTATCACCATACCAAATTTCATCAAAATCTGTCCAGTGGTTTTCTGATGTGTTCCCAGACAAACAGACGGACGTACAGACAGAGACAGACAGACAAAAATTAAGATAGACAAACTATAGATTCCGCCTCTGTATCGATAATAATGACTATTTCGATAAAATTGTCTAGAAGAATAATGTACAGATTGTTGTATTAGTTTATTTTATATTTTTATAAGACATTTACAAACTTTGTTTTATTACTATAAACTAGAGGAAACATAAAATGAGGACATTACAAGATGAACTCTTAAGCTATCGTATAGTTTTATTTTAATTAATATAATATTAATATAACACAGATTCGACTCAGTTAGAATTTTATTATATGTGTAAGCTATATACTAATCGATTTAATTTACAAGATGGCCATTTTGAAATTTGACATCTTGGTTTTTTATTATTTGCCGTCATAGCGGCAATAGAAAAACACACTCTGCGAAAATTCCAACTCTCTACCTATTACGGTTCAAAAGATACAGCCCCCTGACAGACGGACGGACGGACAGCGGCGGCTTAGTAATATTTTAGAAGAGGTACTTTTATATTGTTAGGCAGCTAAGGAGGCACCCGAGCTATGCCAGGATAAGTCACTAATCTATACATATATATAAAATTGAAGTGTTTGCGTGTAATGTGAAAATAACAGTTTTTTTACTAAATGCATATGAAATTATATATGGTACTTTTAAAAAAAACAATCTTTAAACTTTTTGCCTGTCTGTTCGTTTTGTCTACTGTCCAAAACGACTGGACCGATTTGGCCGGGTCGTTCACTGGCAGATAGCTGATGTTTTAAGGAGTAACTTAGGCTACTTTTATTTGAAAAAACAATTTGGGTTCCGCAAAAAAAAACTCATGAAATTGTAAAGGAAATCAGCTTACTTACAAGCGCACCCGAGCAAAGCGGGGGTAAGTCATTAGTAATAAATAAGTACATAATATGTATATATACAAATGACATACGTTTTGACTCTTAGCATAGCATAGTTTTTTTTTTCAATTTTTTTCGCGAATTTTTCCGATGTTATAATATTTATTCTGCTATTCGAGGCGGAGACGAATCCAACAAATCAAAAACCATGAAAATCGGTCCAGTATTTCTCGAGTTATAAGTGTAGTAACAAACCGGACTTTGTTTTATATATATATATTTATTATTTACCTTTATTTTTCAAACACTCATGGTACTGCAGCGAGAAGGACTCAATGTTCGCCTGCAACGAGCGTATCTCCTCACCGGCCATGTTGACCTTCTGACGGACGGTTTGCAGGCCGGTTATGAGCTGGAACAAATAATTCAATTGTTAAATTCAAAATTTAATTATTCTTCCCTTAGCATCGTTCACTAAAAAGTACTAGCTACACAATCAGCGACAAAAATTGTCCTCACCGAATGAGCGCCCATTTTACCCCACCCACGATAGTAATATCAATACGCCCACTGGAGTATGAGAGTGACAGGAACAGAGAGTGCACGTTGTGTCTGCGCTCTCCCTCACACGCGCTGCACTATAATATCTCCTGCGCGGTTGGCTAGTCTTAATGAGATTGGCGGCCGTGGCCGGAATCGGTCAGGAGAACATCATCATGATTAATACGCCCACATATTACTACCGCATGCCTACTTAAATTGTTCGAGTTATGTGTATGTTGACTCTGTTCCATATGTTGGATTTTTGCCACTATGTAATTCTGACTTTAAGACGTGCGTGTAAGGTTGAATTTCTTTTGATGTCTCGGACGTAAAAATTTTTTTCTTTTCATACATAGCTTTTTGAAAACAACTTTAAACATTGTATTTAAGGTTCAATTTACATTACATTTAAACAGCTTGTAACTTGTACGCGCCGCCACTACACTGTATTGTGCTCGACGTGCTTTATTTTGATTTTTAATTGATTAATCTCAATTCGACCACATGTGATGTGTGTCGTGGAATGGATAGAGCGGAAAATATTTTCCATGAAATATCTGATGAAGATATTATAAACGAAATTTTTAGCTCTACAACAATAAATCTGGGAGATGATGACGAAATAATTGCAACTACTCCGCAAGTGACAGCACAAAATGCGATTAAAGCATTTGAGCTGGTTGTTTATTTATTTACTAAATTCGACATACATGTGTACATAGTATGATTTATAATTCAGATACAATCGTATAATTTTGATCTGTAACTATCGGATTACAATTTACAAGGTAGGTACTCTTTTCAAAAAATCCGGACTACAGGGGTCTTAGCCAGTACTCTATAACCCGACAAAATTCGATAGTCCGACACTGTCCTGCAAAACGTTTGTCGGATTACCGGGGGTCTACTGTATTTATTTCAACTGGAACAATTACCTAAACACAATTGGTGACAGTTTTAAGAGAACTTTTGTATGGGATTGTGTATCTGGTACTTTTTGATCGGTTACCCTTAGGGTAGGAATATGTTATTCCCTTTGTGTATTGTGTGTATGTTTGTCACTTTTTCACATTGTAACGGCTGGACGGATTTTGAAGAAATTTAGTGCACAGATAGACCAGCCCATTTTACTTGCCACTGCTGGGCGTAAGTCTCCCTCCAATACGAGGGGGATCAAGCCATAGTCCACCACGCTGGCCAAGTGCGGGCGGACTGAGCATGTCTGCAGACAACTTGCTAGGATTCTCACTCCTCTCAGACATGCAGATTTTCATTACGATGTTTTCCTTCACCGTGAGACAAGTGGTGATCATGTTGGAAATGATTCCCACATCAGAATATTAGAGGTGCGACACCGGGGATTTGAACTTGCTTCACTCAGTTTCCCAAGCGAGCGCGTTACCACTGGACTACTACTGCCTGAGTAACACATAGGCACAATTAATATATAAGACTTACCTCGCTATATTTTCTCTCGGTCTGCGGCTGAGCGATGTAGGGGGTTCCCATCGCACTTTGTATCACTTCCATTTCCAGCGCCAAGCAACGCCGCATGTAAGTGTATAGCTCGTGGGGAGTGTGGCTGGAACAAACATGTTTAAAAAATAAATATATTGGTTAAGTGCGAGTCGGATTTTTGGAGTAGGATGCCTTTGTCAAACAGTAAGCATTCGATAGTCGAAAATTTTAAAAAATTAAGAAAATAAGTTAGGTGTTTAGAGTTTATTTATTTTTAGTACAAGACAAAAATTTCTGTTACTCATAAATAATATATAAATAAATATGTTGGGACATTAAAAACTCGGCATTATCAGTTACATGGTAAGCCACGCGGCCTGTGTTATGGATACCAGATAGTTGATACACTACACATATAACTTTAAATACATACATATTATAAATATAAACACCTATGACTGGAGTACAGACATTCATGCTCATCACACAAATGAAACCAGCGGGACTCGAACCCGCGACCGTTGGCACAGCAAGTAGGACCACTACAAACTCAGCCAAACGAGCAGGTTACAGTTTTCCTCCACTCTATCTCTGTTCTACAGCTTTTCCTTAAAATCCTGAAAAAAAAACACAAACCCCTGATCATTCCCTAGTACCTGTACTGCATCCGGAACAACTTCGCAGCCTCGATGAGCTTCATCTTGGTGACGAACATCTCTGGAGACAGCATCAGCTCCGTGTGTGTGTGGATCTCCTGGACCAGCTCCTCTACGAAGAACCGTTGCTGCTCTTCGGGCTCCGGAGTCCTGGATGAGAAGGTGGTGGTTAATCAGGGCAATTGATGTTCTCCTAGCCGATTCCGGCTACGGCGGCCAATCTCATTGAGATTAGCCAACTGCGCAGGAGATATTATAGTGCTCAAGTGTACGCGCAGACACGAGTGCAATCTCTATTCCTATCACTCTCATACTCCGGTGGGACGACCACTCGACCACTCGACCGGTGAGAGTTAAGGCGCAGGACCGACGGCTTTACGTGCTCTCCGAGGCACGGGGGTGAAACACCGCCAACCTCCCAACTCCGGGCTGTTACTGAGATTTACTATACAGAAAGACTCAATTACTAAACTTGGCCCGACCCGGGACTCGAACCCAGGATCTCCGGGTGTGCAGAGCCGTACATGCTAGCCACTACACCACCGATTTAAATTATTTACTTATTTATATACCATAAAATATATTATCTATACTGATACTATAAAGAGAAAAATGTATTTTTGTTTGTAATGTCTAAATTAAAAATCCGCTGAACTGATTTAGATGAAACTTGATATAAAGGTAGTTTGAGACCCTGGGAAGGATATTTTTTATCCCGGAAATCATCCCTCAAGGGGGTGAAAATGGGGACGAAAGTTTGTATAGGGAAGGATCCTAAGGACGAAAACGAGCGAGGCGAGGGTGAGTCGCTAGTCTATAATAAAATTGTAACACCGCGTATTCCAATATCGACATCGATTACATAATAATTAGAAGTTAAGCCAATAAAAGCATGTTGAAAAATAAGTAAAATACATGAAAAAAATATTATTTATGTGTATTTACCATATTCTATTTTCGATCCACGTGGCAAGACAATGGCGGACTTCGATGGGGAAATGTTCCCCATAGATCGCACGAACCTAAAAGAATACACACCGTAACTTGCAATATGAAATTAGTGGAGTTAAAACTTTCTTAGATTTACGCGAATATTGGAAATTTCTCAAAATTTTTGAAATCATTTTGTAAAATAGTGGGTAACCACTGTCTGTAAAAAGTACCTATATAACCACTTTGAGACGTCTAAAACTTTAATCTCTCCCGTGAACATGTGCGTGTAAAGCATTTAAAACGTCGGAAACTAAAAATCAAAATAAATCCATGAAAAAATCCTAAAACAATTTTATTTAAAATGTCAAATATTCTCGTAAAACTTAGATTATTTAGGAAGTAGTTTTTTTATGAAAGTCTTACCTTTTGCAGGCTCTCTTGTGGGAGCTGCTGAGCTCTTGCCCACAGCGACATATTATATCTGAAAAAAAAAAAACATGTTGAATAATCATTGTTTTAAAAAAGATTATAATTTAATAATAAATAAATAAATATTTATAATATTTCTTTATTCTTACCCTTTTTTTTCTTCTAGTGCAAAATATTTGAATAATTTGTTATTCTGTAAAAGAAAAAATAATGAATTACTACATTAAATAAAATACTCATGAAAAATATTATTAAGCTATATAATATAAATGAAATGCTGTTTGTTTAGTAAACGCATTATTCAAGTTTTCAAGGCTTTGAATGATTTGACTAATTTTTAAAACGTTTTTAATAAATTTTAGAGAAAATATGTGATTATTTAAATCGACATAACTTTTTTATTTATGAATCGATTGAAATAAAACAACAACAACAATGTTAAGTGAAGCTTGCCATAATACATTCGTGAAAACAGCACCGAATTCGGTTAATCTGTTTCCGAGATCAGCGCGCAAACGCATAGACAAACAGACAAAAATTCTAAAAACCATTGTTTTGAGTTCTATTGCGTTAATAAAGACCAATAACATCGACAGGACAACAACTTTAAATATTTAAATAAATTAAATTGCAAGTATGAATGTAACCTAAATACCCAGCAATGTATAACGGATTAAAAATTAACAAATATTTAAAAGATAAAAAAATGTTTTACCAAACCAAAATGGCGTCTTACTTATAATAAAACCTTTTCACTACTAAATGTTTTGATGATTTTGATATTATTATCAATAAAAAATAATCTTTTTTATCTATTAGGTCCGTTCTCAGTACATTATCTTAGGATGTCAAAAGTATATTATAAAATACTTAGAAACCTAGATATATTGAGCACTAACCAGTAGCAAATTGATATGATTCACAGAATTAGAAAATCGATCAAGTGCGAGTTGGATTTTGTCACTAAAATATCTGTACTGGCAGATCTAGTTAATAAAACACTAAGGGCCTATGCACACTATGTTTATTAAACGCGCCGACGATGTCGTATCTCAAACTTAAGTCGTCTGCGCATATACTGTGTTGTAAAAAAATGTAGATCATTCGCACCTCAACAGCACGTTAGAAAAACGTCGTGTGTATAGGCCCTAATGCTGACTGACAGAAAACGCGCACTCTAAAACCGCATCCTTTTTTAGACCCTTTATTAACGTCCTACTGCTGGGCACGGGCCTCCCTTTTCTACAAGGGGGATCAAGCCATAGTCCACCACGATGGCCAAGTGTGGGCGGACTGAGCATGTCTGCAGACAACTTGCTAGGTTCTCTCTGACATGCAGGTTTCCTCAAGATGTTTTATTTCATCGTATGACAAGCGGGTTATCATGTAGGGAACGTTCGCACATGAGAATATCAAGTTGCAAGGCCCGGGATTTAAACCTGCATCACTAGGTTTCTCAAGCGAGCGTGTTACCACTGGGCTACCACTGCTATTAATTAGAATTAAAAGATAATATAGATAACTAATAATACGATTGCATCTTGAAAACTCACTTATCAAAATAAAAAATATGTTACTTTATGCAAAAAATTTTCAGATTCATCAATTGGGTCAGAATTATTCTTCATATAAGCTAACAAGTTTTATTTGTTATTAGCGAGTTTATTAAAAATCAAACTAGCATTAATCCCTCCACGACCGTGGACACGCCGGCATGTCAGTTAACAATAGATTTCTTAGAATTTTAATTAAATTCTTAGAAATTTACCTGGAGGTGACATAAGTGCAGAATTTTGTATGTGTGTATGTTTGTTACTTTAACACTTACTCTTTCACACTTACATGCTGGACAGATTTGGATAAAATATAAAAGTCAAATTAACTATGAATTATTTTTCTTTTTTTTTAACGTCGGGAAATGCATTTAGGCATACCCACCTGCATACATACAGGTGGTTATGTGGGACTCAGCAGCAAAGCCAGTACTAGCCACTACAGCACAACAGGATTGCTTGTGCACTCAACCACGACGTCCAGACGGCAGGGCTGCCTAAGCAGACCACAACAACCATGGGTTTGCTCCAACGGTCTACTCTGGTGTTAGAGAAGTACCAGGAGCAACCTGAATGCACCCACCGAAGTGGACCACCTCTCAGTGCGTTTCTTGGATTCGCGCCCGGCTGGGTGCCAGACGCTAATAAGCACCCCCCTTATAACAAGGTGAACGCACATTGGAGGGGAAATTAACTATGACCTGGAGTAACATATAGCGGAATAGATTAAGAAATAACGTATTAGCAATAAAACCACATTTTATGGACGCTTTGTGGTTTAAATACTTTATTTACTGAATTTATTTCATTACTGTAGTGTATAAATAAAATAAATAGCATAATATAAGACAATATTATTCAAAATATAAAAACAAAGGTTTTATTTTACTGTCAGTTAAAAACAATAGGATCAACAAAGTACACACACACATTTTTTTTAGTAAATTAATACTTTTAAACTAAAAAGATTCGAACCAAGTTCTCTACAAAATTCAATTCATACATAAATTGTACCTACATTTGAGTCATTTCACAGGTTTTAATTAGTATTTCTTTGTTTAAAAATATGAATAAGATTTTTTATTATTACCTATCTTTTATTTTCAGATGCTAAATGTAAAGTATTAGCAAATTTAGTTAACTTTGCTTATGACCCGACTAACTATTGCTATTTGCTACATTAAGACCAGTTTACACTAACAATAAGACATTATACACAGTGCACTCGGTGTATACATTGAGTGTACCATCACAGTGTCTTTGTCTAGACTGCCTTAAGAGATGTCAGTGTATTAGATATTTTTATTCATACACTTAAGAATATCTTATAAGATTTTTTACAGTGTTCTTGTCATTATCAATTTATACCTGGAAATACCATTTTTTAGCAATTTTAAAATCAGTAAAATATAATTTAATATATTTTTCTGAATTAGAATGTAAAAAATTCTTAATTCTAAAAATAGAACTATATAATTTTGATATAAAGTCTCTATATACTTGTGGATCTTTACACAAAATTAATACTGTGAGATTGAATGAAAATGATTTTTCTTTTAAAATAGAATTATAAAACAAATAAGAAATATTATAATGATCAATTTTGTTGTTTGTACAGAAATATCTTTACATTCCTTATTTAGTTTATTGAGAGCTTAAAATAAGAACTAAATCATATTTAATTATAAAGAATGTACAGAATGGCTATTGAATAAAAAAATAAGCACAATAGATACAAGACAGGCCACATAACTCATATATTATGAATAGAAAAATCAATTACTGA
The DNA here is from genome assembly GCA_947093115.1 of Brenthis daphne. Lineage (NCBI taxonomy): Eukaryota > Metazoa > Arthropoda > Insecta > Lepidoptera > Nymphalidae > Brenthis > Brenthis daphne. The sequence goes on from OX352473.1 coordinate 2,934,578, forward strand.
ATGCATAAATACCGATTATAAAAACCAAGATACGTATCAAGATAAAATATGATAAAAAACTTACAATATTTATAATGGCGTCACGTATATACCCCGGGAAATAAAACCCAGGCGAGGATATACACTATTTTACATGTATTGAACGAAGCGTGCTCAACAAAATTGACTGTAGCTGCCGATTCTGAGAATTTTGTTAACACACACAAGCAAACATGTACCGACGCAACACTGGCGGTGAATAATAATATTAGACTGTAAATATATACACACATTACTTACATATAGATGATGCAGGTTGAATCACATTATATATTTTATAATAATAGTTAATTTTTTGTTTTAAAATAATTATAAGGAAAAGATAATGTCTCACAATAAAAAGCTTGTCTATGTCGACGTGAAAATAACAAGTACTTCTATTTCCTTCTCCAGTTTGACAGGTAAGTGATGCCGTATATGGTGTCAATATTACCCGAATATGCCTATTTTTAGTTTTCTTGTAATTTTAGTAGTCACTGCTTCCGTTTTTGCTAATTTCTATTGAATATATTTTGGAATTATAGAATAACTAATTTATAAATTTAAAAGTGCTTCATAGTTTACTGATATTTGAAATTATTAGATTATCCAAAACATATGGGAATGCTAAATGTTTTATACACTTTTCCACCTCCGAAAATTTAGTTACTTCTAGTACGTCTAGTAGTAGTACAAAATTAGTATAGTGATGCATCTCATTGTTTAATCTTTTTGTTACCTACTTATTTTCGAATTTAACTTTAATATATAATTTTATAAGCGTATACTTAAATTTATCAATGAATTTATGAAAAACATTATAACATTGCACTAAGTATCCTGATCGAATCATTATGTAATATTTGAAAATTAATTATATATTATGTGAAAATTGAAAATATATATTTCATAATTATAACTATTAAATATTTGATATAAATATTTTTGTTGTTAATAAATATTATATTCAGAATTATTTAATATAGGGTAAAATTATAGGAGGGCAACAAAAGCGTTAAGAATGACCTACCCACTAGATGTCACCTGTTGATATTATTCTGTTCCATTACACGTAATATTTTTTTAACAAATATTTTCTCCTTTAATAATGAAGATGAAAATATTTTATTTTCCATTTGTTATAAAAATTTATCATTTTATTTTGTTTATTTTAATGTAATTAAAGACCATTCGATAGAAAATTATTAAAGTATTATGATATGGAATAAGAATATAATATAATATGAGTGTTATTCTAGTTAAACTAAAAAAAAGTTGATTCAACAAATATGTAAAAAAATTAATAAAACCAAAAAAATGGTAAACGATAAATTTCAAAAACGCAAAATCATGTAAGACATTAGATGAATACACATTTAGTTATATATATATAGATTTATTAGTGAAAAAAAGATTAAGTTTCAACTCCATGTCATAGATTGTACAGTTGAGCCCCAGACTGTATCATTCATTTTAAAATGCACTTTAAAAAATAAATAATTAAATTAAAACAAATATTTTAAGGGGGCTCCCATACAACAGACATGATCTTTTTTGCTATTTTTATAGATAATGGTACGGAACCCTGAAGAAGTTTAAACATTATCTTGACGTGATCCTGCTTGCTGACGTCTAAGCTTCGATCAACAGTAGTATTGTTGATCGAAGCGTCTAAGGAAAATTTTAGCAAACAAAATAAATAAAACCATTTTTAAGCACTGTACACTTTATTATCGACCTTTGACAGCTTAAAAATTAAAAAAAACAAACTGTCATGCCATTTAATTATGTACAGATTATAAATTAGTTCATAGATAAATACAAAACAGTTCTACATATAATTCAATTAATACCACTACAGAAATGTCAAAAAAAGTGCACATATGTACAGACAGCCATGCTTTAATTGTACATAAATATATAATGCTATACGTAAATATACATAGTGGCTATTGCACATATAAAGTGATAACTACATCGATCACAAAAGTACTAGATACATGCAATCCCATGCAAAATTTCTCTTAAAACTGTCACCAATTGTGTTTAGGTGATTATTCTAGTTCAAATAAATATACAACAACGTAAATTAAACCTTAAATGCAAGGCTTAAAGTTGTTTTCACAGAAAAAATAATTAAATTAAAAGCGCGCTCAAATGTTCAAATGAGCGCTCATTAGGTGAGGACATTTTTTGTCACTGATTGTGTATCTAGTACTTTTTTGATCGATGGATAACTAACATTATTGGATATTAATTAGTTAACAAATTTTCATATCATCTAAACTTCAGTGTCGGGCTTGGCCTGGTTTAAAAAACCGGTTAATTTCGGTACTGTAGTAGTTATTTATTTTATTTATCGCTCGTTCTGCGTTCATTAACCGGGTAATTAAAACTAACGATTTAGTAAACAGAAATAATAATGGTTATTCTTAGAGAAAGTTTCTATTTCGGTTTTGAAACCGAAATAAACTGGTTAATTCATTCATATTAGTAAGAAACGTACATGTATGCTTCTACTAAGTCATATAAAATTAGCAAAGATAACCATAATGTTAACACACAAAAATTCATTTTAACTGGTTAATTTATATCATGGAACCTAAATTCATCAAAAACCGTTTTAACCAGTTCAAGAATATAACTGAAATCTTAAACCGAAAAGCCTGTCGGTTTGGGGTCAACGACCAAAACCGGTTTAAAAATTGAACGTATTTCTGAGCTCTGCTCTAGTGGCAATCTAAATAAAAGCCATAGATAGGCACATAAAAAAATGTTATAGCTATATTTCAGACAGCTAAGACTTCTTTTTTAGTCATTATTAATGTGATTTCCACTTTCAATTGAGTTTTATTAGTAATATTAAGCATTTGCAATACCTTTTAAAATAAATACTAACACCTAATTTTCCACCTTCATGGATGGAATTTTTTCTTCAATATCCAAAATGCATATCCCATAAAATACTAACAATACATCGCATATAAACACTAAAATATACAGTAGACAAATATATCGTTACAATTAACTAAATAAATAAATAATTTTGAAATATCTTTTTTTCTAAGTTGATTAATAATAACTGTTTTTCAAAGTCATGCTAAATTAACTCATTGTTATTGCAGGACTCGAATATGTGACTCGACATGAGGCCTATATTTTTTGTTTGTTTAGGTATAATTCAAATATTTCACTAATTTTTATATTTTCATTTTACCTAAATTAAATAATGCTTAATAAATCGAATTTTTCTCAGTTCAAATTAATTTCTTAATTGCTCCATTCACTTCATCTCTCTTGTTAATGGCTTCAAAGCGTGTCAGTTGAGCACAAATTACTTCGCCAATGTCACATAGAATGGAGAAAACACAAAGGACAATTAATCGATTTTTTATTCTGTATCTATTGACAAATCATCGACATTTTATGTCATTTGTTGTAGTAAAAAAATATAACAACAACTTGCACAAAAATGTTAATTTCCAACAACATTTTGCGAATTTCTTACTCAAATCAAGTCTGTTAATTTTAACTTTACACTTTTGCCTATCAATTAAGCACTCAATACAAATTTAATTAATAAATAAATCCTACCATTCCAATTAATTGAAAGCCATGACTCAATATAAACCCAATCAATTGAATAAATCCTGGTAGGATCCAATTAATTGGATAACTAAAGCACATGAACACTTCACTTTAGTCCCAATAACACAAAACGTTCACAATTCACTGAGCTTGAGTGTTTTCCCAATTGTTATCACTAACTATATACTCCGTTACTTCATCACTTTCCACCTGTTCTAAGAAGAGACCTGGCTGAACGGTGTCAATTTCAACTTCCAGCATCCCTTTAGTACCAATTAGTTGGACTAACTCGGCATATTTTTTCTTCTGTTCCTCAGTCATATTGGCAGGATTGTGGTATTTTAGGTGATAATTCAAGTGACTCGATTGCTTGAATCTCTTCTGACATATACCACATTGGAACGGGGCCACGTTGGTATGTGTACGCATATGCTGTTGCAAATGTACAGACTGACAGAATGATTTATTACATATAATACACCTGTAGGGTTTCACTTTTGTATGTATTCGCAGATGCTGATCGAGTCCTGATTTTTGTGTGAAGGCCTTCGGACAGAAAGTGCATGTGAAGGGTCTGTCTCCGGTATGCATCCTCATGTGTTGGTGGACTCCGCCCTGTTGGGTGAAGCGTTTCTGACATATGTTGCATTGAAAAGGTTTCAGTTTTAGATGAGCAGTTTGGTTGTGTTCGGTCAAATCTTTTGTGTTTTCAAAACCCATACCACAGACCTGTAAAAGTAATTTTTTTGTATATTAATAAAAAAACAATATTATAAATGTGAAAGTTTAGATGTTTGGATGGATGTATCTTAGTCAATCACGCCAGAACGGCTAAATGGATCTGAATGAAATTTGGTACAGAGATAGATTATAGTCTGGAATAGCACATAGGCTACTTTATACCCCGGGAAAATGTACGGTTCCCGTGGGATAGATTTGTTTGTGTTTTTCTAGTTTATAATATATTTTTTATAGAAGTGCCTAGTCCTCGCTTCACTCGCGTCCCTAAATGTCTTTGAAAACCCAAACTATACTCAATAAATATAGAAAATTTTGAACTTCAAAAATTAACAGCTTTTAAATATAAATAGCAAAGTGTTGTCAGTCTGTGAGTGAATGAAATTTGGGTTTTTGCCCGCCGTGTCATACTTACATTTGTATGACCGTCGGGAAACGACTTTAGAGTTGACGGGTATAACTATAACTAGCCATAACTCAAATCAAGATCAAAAAGTACTAGATACACAATCCCATGCAAAAGTTATCTTAAAACTGTCACCAATTGTGTTTAGGTAATTGTTCTAGTTGAAATAAATATACGACACCTTTAATTGAACCTTGATGAAATTATAAAGGTTCCATTTTGTAGTATTTGTGTACATATAAATATGTTGGAACATTAACACACAGGACCATCTAGTTCCATGGTAAGCCACGCGGCCTGTGTTATGGATACCAGATAGTTGATACACTACACATATATAACTTTAAATACATACATACTATAAACATAAACACCTACGACTGGAGTACAAACATTCGTGCTCATCACACAAATGAATGTCCCCAGCGGGACTCGAACCCGCAACCGCTGGCACAGCAAGTAGGGTCACTACAAACTGATCCAAACGTGTCGTCAAATGACTGTGACATAGATACTGACATGAAATTATATAGGTTCCATTTTGCTGTATTGTACGTATGTATTGTTTTTTTTTTTTAATTTAACCAACAACACAAAAAGAGGTTCACCTGACAACTGTAAGGAGCGAGCTGGTCGTTCTCCAGCAATGGCTTCTCGCACACCTGACATCTCAATGCTTTCCGCCTCCTGGTGTGTTCGTCTCTGAAGTGGGTAGAGTATTCGCAGCAGGACAGGAATATCTGGTGGCATAGCCCTTCTGAGTTGTGGGGCGATGGCTGCAGACATTCAAAGGGACCACTGGAAAATATAATAATAATAATCTTTAGGTGACCCACCTATTAAATACATGAGCTCAAAATGGGGAAGGGGGTACTTAGTCAAATCTCATTAAATCTCACGTGAAGGGGGGGGGGGGGGTCCACCAACTGTAACCACTAAATCTAACCAAAGGGGAGCTGTTTTTCCCATAATTTGGACCCCTCCCTCCTTCTTGGTGAGATTTTGTGACCCCCCTCCCCTTCCCTCTCACGTGGTATTTACGCTACATTTGTTAATAATACAACTTTCATTAATAATACAACTTCATGTCCTCTTAAGAGAGTTTCAAGGACCTTGTTGACAGAGACTCTCAAAAGATACTAAAATTAAGCAATTTGTTTTTTTTTTTATAATATTAGCGGGCAAACGAGCAGGCGGGTCTCCTGATGTTAAGAGATTACCGCCGCCCATAAACATTTGTAGCACCAGAGGCACCACCAATGCGTTGCCGGCTTTTCATGACTTTATTGGTCCGCTCCTTGAATAACCCCATGTTGTGATGTAATATATCCATATTATTCAAATGAAACAATTATATAGATGAAGTTCGAGCCGTTAGAGCCGTTTCCGAGGTACACGATATAAATTTATATACAAGAATTGCTCACTTAATATTATAAGATTATCTATTCACATAATACTTTCTTAGATTTACGCGAATATTTGACATTTTAAATAAAACTATCTTTTCGGATTTTGTCGCGGATTTATTTGGATTTTTGTTTCCCGACGTTTCGAATGCTTTACAGCATCCATGGTCACGGGAGAGACCATGTCATCAGTCCCTCCCGTGACCATGGATGCTGTAAAGCATTCGAAACGTCGGGAAACAAAAATCCAAATAAATCCGCGACAAAATCCGAAAAGATAGTTTTATTTAAAATATCTATTCAAGTAAACAAAAATAGCCCAAAGAATAGCCTGAATTAGAGTTGTCCAATATCTTTGTATGGGATGGGACACATTAGTACGAGTATGATGTTAGGTCTCTGGTGTGCAAGAAGAAGGAGAAAGAGAAGAAGGAAAAGAAGTGTCAAAATCATCTATAATATTACTTAAATAAACCATCAGGCTCAAACAGAAGTTTAAAAAAACGGACTAAATCAACTCACCTAATAGCTTTCACTTCTCGCTCCTTTTTGACAACTGTTTTTATTATTTTCACAGATTTATCGTTGTCATTCTGAAATAATAATAGATTTTAAAATTATTATTTACTAAGTAAGCGGGCTTTGTTTACAATTTTTTTTTTTTGCACAGAACCCAAACATTTTTTCTATTATAATTAAAGTAGCCTAAGCTACTCCTTATAACACCAGCTATCTTCCAGTGAAAGCCCCGTTAAAATCAGTCCAGCCGTTTCGGAGATTAGCCGGAACACAAAGCCAGTACCAATCAGTTTAAGTGTTGTACTAACCGAACAAAACCTCCCCCGTCTTAATGGGGCGTCGCAGGATTGCTGCGCTCTCAACCACAACGCCCTGACGGCAAGTCTGCCGAAACAGACCACAACAGTCATGGAGTTACTCCAACGGTCCGCTCTGCTGTCAGAGAAGTACTAGGAGCAACCCGCACACCTCCCACCGAGGTGAGCCACTTCCCAATATCTCTCTTGGTTTTTTGTCGCATGTTAACATGCTGAACGATATACATATATACCCACCGCGATAAGGTGAACGCACATCAGGAGGGACAAACCTTATTCAGTCCATAGCAGTGGAATTTTTCTAAACCCATCCACCAATAAAATATTCCAAAACAGCAGTTGATTTAAAAATATAAAAACATGGCAAATTTATTTACTATACCTTCAATTTATCTTTTTTCCACTTCTTCACTTCAGGTTGGCCATCTTTTATTATTATATAGCTAACATCATTCGACGCTAGACTCATAATGTTGGTCGGTTCCATAGATGATATCAGGGCTTCTGTTTTTATTTTTATCTGTTCTTGTTCTTTATCTGTGAACTTTCTTTTCTGTAAAAAAATAACATTAATCTATATTTTACTCTATTATAACTTTTTCTTTTTACATTTGATTCTATAGTAAACGAAGAGTACCAATCAGTTATTTCTTACTTTTTAGTGTTTTTTTTTTAACTCTGTTTTATGTTTCCATTATTATTTTAGACATTTTTATAGTAATTGTAAAGTAAGAACAAAGTATTTTAAAAATTCAGTAGGAGAAAAATCAATCATCCCCTATTTTCTACATTTAGGGGTGGATTTTTTGTTTCAATTTTAAATAGGAACAACTTTGAGGGTATATTCTATCCAATAAAAAAAAATCGAAATCGAACTACACTATAAAAAGTTTTGGGTGGTCAAACATTAAAAAAAAATGTGTTGAATTGAGAACCTCCTCTGTTTTTCATCGGTTATAAATATTTTCACTTGATAATCAATAAAAGGGTGTAATATCTCAGACATTTTATAACAGAAAAATAAAAACCGACTTCAAACAAAAGCACTAAAAAGTAAAAAATAACTGATTGGTAGTTTTCATTTACTATACATACCTAATCAAATATTTTCGAAGTCGGTGTGCTTTGGCTAAGTAATTAAAGCCTACCTATTAAATACATACCTAATTAAATATTTTCGAAATCGGTGCCAGCCCATACAAAGCAAAGCACACCGACTTCGAAAATATTTGATTAGGTATGTATAGTAAATGAAAACTACCAATCAGTTATTTTTTACTTTTTAGTGCTTTTGTTTGAAGTCGGTTTTTATTTTTTTGTTAAAAAGTTTTTATTTTTCCCTTTTTAGTGTAGACAGTAGTAGCAAAGTAAGAATTCTAAAGTGTTAGGCTTGTCAAACCAAACAAAATAAGCCCAAACTCAAAGTATCTACTATTAGTTGTTAAAGAGTTCCACCTATCCACCTTCTGGCCGTACCATCTGATCAGGTCAACAATACCGAACCACTGTACTATCAACGGAAATAGAAACCCTTGCAAAGTTTCAAGTCAATATGACAATTAGAAGTAGGTTAAATTCATTATTAGCTATTTTTCCACCCTTAGGGGTGGTATTTTTTTTTGAAATTTAAATGGGACCAATCTGGAAGTATACCCTTTCAAACAAAACAAAAATTGTCCAAATCGGTTAATAAATGACGAAGTTCTGAGGTAACAAACATAAAAAAAAAAAAAAATACAGTCGAATTGAGAACCTCCTCCTTTTTGAAGTCGGTTGAAAAAATAATTCTAACTACATTGAATTTATTAAATTATAATAATATCTATAAATCTAACAATAAAAATATATTTAAGTTTGCATAAGTTTAAACACAAACTGACCTGTTTAACATTAGGTCTGACACATAGTTCTTCCCCTGCCATATATTCATCTAAATGTTCTACTCTTGCATGGTTAAGTAAAGCTATTTCTGAGACAAAAGATTTATTACACATTCTGCATGACACCATGTCTTCGTCTTCATCCTCACTGAGCACTTCCCTCTGCAAATATTTAAACTTTCTGTTAATTATATTGACTAAATATATTTTTTAATTAAATAAGTCAACAGCATTAACAGCATTAAATAAAATAATGCAATATTTACATTATCAATTAAATGCAATTATATGTAAAAGGTATACAATAGTTCTTTTAGAAAATTCAATTTATTAAAATATATTTTTTGTAAGTAATAAAATGATCAAAATATTTTTTTTAATTTCTTTGGGTTTGGATATTAAATATTATTGAAATATACTAGTTGTAGTTACCTTAACTTTAGTAATAGGAATTACATTTACTTCTCTCACTTTTGGTGGTGGCATTTTATCTGAAAAATACATAAATATAATAAATTTTAATAGATTTCTATTTATAATCACAAGAAAGCTTTTCTAATGTTTATATAACAAATTAAAATTTGAATATGAATTTATAATTAATAAAAAAACACATAAAATATTAATTGCAACTGATAATAAATTATTTTTCAAATCATTTCAAAATAGCGGGAATTCAAAATTGACACTTTTTTTTTACCTTTAACTTTGGCGTAGGCACTAAAAATTAGATTATTGATTTTATTTATTTTATTTACGTTGTTCTGCATTTTTAATCGAAAATATAGAACTAAAAGATACCTAATAAGGAAAATATTAAAGAAAATTATCACTAAACAACACAATTTCGTGGGAATAGATTGCCGTTTGTTTTTTTAATTAAAAAAAAACTTATCGAAAAGAAAAAGCAGAACTATGGTGTTTCTGAAAAATTAAGAATGTCAAAATGACATGACATAAGCCGAAATCACTTTTTATTATTTTTTATTGTAAGCTTTTTAAATAATAACGGGAAACGATTCAATTCTCTTGTAATCAACGTTTATGAATACAATAATCCGCCATTTCGTGAATCTTCCACAAAGATTGCTCGTTGCATACATAATATGTATAGACATTGACAGGTCAATGCTCCTTTGCTACAGTGTAAAAAGTTAGTTTTGTCTATGGTATGGTATCGTTTTTAAAATCATCATTCATCACTTTTTTATAATAGTATTTGATTTAATAACATTTGTTTTATTAATATTTAAGATATAAATAAGACAATACTGATATTATTAAAAAGTATATTCAAATATGAATAACGATTTTTACATGTAAATACAGTAATACACAATGTTACATCAATACCGTTACTTAGAAATCAATTTTAATTTTGTCAATAAGTAATAGTAAAATATATAAAAAAAGCATAATAATGAACAAGGCAACAACAATAAAAGAAGCCATTAAAAAATGGGAAGAAAAAACAGGTCAACATGCAGCTCAAGCGACGGAAGTTAGCTTAGTTTTTCAATGGCCTCCGATTGAAAAAATGGATAATACATTGTCTAGTCTTGTTAATTGCGAGTAAGTTGCTGAGTTGCATACGTTCTGCATAGATAAAAATATTAAAAGAAATTTTGTAAAAGCACTGTTGATTTTTTTATTAAATGTATTTTTTATTAGGTATAAAAATAATGAATATATCATAAACTATCTAGCTCTTTTGATTTAGTAAAATATAATTTCCATTCGGAAAATTATCACTAAACATGTATTTTTATAACATCTAAATCACTTTAGATTAAGTGTCACTCTATACCTCGACAAATTAACCTATTTAAATTTAAAGCTTCATGAAATCCGATTACAATTGTCTAAAATATTTCGTACCATACACAAAAATAAGCATACAATCTCAATATACATTTCCATCGAAGAGGTCATTACCATAACTTTAAAAGTCGTAAAATAATTATAAAAAATCATTAAATTAAACGCTTATATGTACACTAAATTGTTTGGCTATATAATTTAAGGAAACTAAGCCTTTCAACGAATACGATAGAAAAGGTAACGGGATTAAATAGTCTAAAAAAGCTACGAATTTTGTCTCTAGGGAGAAATTACATTAAATCTTTCGCTGGTATGGTAAGTTGAGTTTTGCCTCTTATATTCTCATTATAAGTAATAATTTGTTCTCTATTGCCAATGATATAATTATAAATTTATGTTTTTAATATCATTGTATCTTGCAGATATATTTTACTTTTAAAATAATAAAGTTAATTATTTATGTTGCCGGTAAATTGTAAAAACCGTGAAATTATAATTTCACTAGTGAAATTATAACTACCCGGAGTTTTGTCAATCATCTTCTTTTCTTACAATATCATAGGACAATGTTAGGTATATTATAATTTCTCTAAGCACACTCAGTGATATTGTAATCAATGAGATTTTGACAATAAGTTCATGATAAATTATCATTACCATACGCTACTAAACCTAGCCCCAAATGCATGCCAATGAGCTTTTTTTTTACTTTATTTTTTTCCTACAACTACGAACTCAACCTTCTACTTTTCAATTCCATTTCCCACCCTCTTTGTTTTTTTTATCATTCCACGGCTTACATAGCTGCAAGGCGTCTCATATGTTACGTTTGCAAAGCTGTTAGGAGTTGCTAACAATATAAATTAGTTTGTTAAAAGATTTTCCCTGCTCTTTTTTAAGGAGTCTTTGAGCGATACTTTAGAAGAATTATGGATATCCTACAATCTTGTAGAAAAATTGAAAGGCATTAATGTCCTACGTAGCTTAAAAGTATTATATATGAGCAACAATCTAGTTAAAGAGTGGAGCGAATTTAACAAATTACAGGTATATTTGAAAAGATATAATGTGTATTTCCTTATTAAACTATGAAAAGTTTTATATTAAAAAAAAAACTGTTTTATTCCACTTCTTTTGAGAAAAACGTATATTTTTTATCTTTAGTTTATGTAATAGCAAAATTTATATTAAAACAAAAATATTATTCAAGGAATTACCAAATCTAGAAGATTTGTTATTCGTTGGAAATCCATTGTATGACGGCTGTGAACTAGAAGTATGGCGATCTGAAGCAGCGAGAAGACTGCCCGGCCTAAAAAAGCTGGACGGTGAAACAGTGTTGCGCGAAGACGAACCACCATTGACTGTTGCTGATATTGAAGTAATCTTCATGTTAAATTACAATACAAGTCGTTTTTCATTAATATTTTGGGAATATTTTCTTTAGGAAGAGGATTTTGTAATTTAATTTTCCTTAAAATTCATCTTAAACAATTTAAATTAGCCATTCAACGAAGTCCATTGAAACTATATATTTAATTATAATAAATTTATTTAACTTCCAGCCAGACGGTGGAGATGCGGTGGAGACTCTTGTCAGTGCTGAAACCGATGACTAGTAAATACAAGAGTGGTGGAAACTTAATTGCTTTTCATTATATTATAGACGTTCTTTTGTAAAAGCCACAATATTAGTTTAAGAATATTCTAATAGTCCAAAGTGGGTGTTTCCGAAATTAATGAAAACAGTTCACGTATAATGCAAATAGCATTCTACCCACTTTATAGTAACAGTAATAGTACCTAGTGTTAATTGTTTAGCATCTGATACTATGATCTATATTTACATTTATAGTGACTTTATTGTAGAGAATTTGCTGAATGCTAATAAAAATATCGATTTAAAACAATTTTCTTTGAATAAATAAGTTTTACCTAGGACCTGCGATTGGTAATCGATTTATTTCAACAATTTCATGATTAAACTTTGTCGACTACCACACATAAAGTATCTAGTAGATGATACTTGACTAAATAGTCTTATGCCTTAGTATTTAAATAAAAGACTGTATAAGGATGTCTGCAAATCATATAATATTCTTGTAACATTTCAGGCTTCCATTTATACAATTAAGTAGTTAAAAAACCATTAAGCCTACCTTACATTATAAAATCAGCCTTGGATCAATCATTACCTTTGATCTTGATACAAATACCGCCAAATACAAAGTTTTAACAACAACAAAAAAACAAACAAACAAAAAAAAATTGTTTTATGGCGAACGTGCATCGTAACAAGTCACAGCAAAATGAACAAACAATTCTATTTTTATTTATATAGTTATTAATACTGTGAGATATTTCCTTTCTTTACTAAAAAAAGGATTTTCAATAATAAATATCAACTAAGTTGAAGTTAGTTCAATAACATAGAAAGATGTTTCTGCTAGACGTTCGTCTAAGCGTGTGGATTAGTAATTTGCTAATAGGAAATTGATATTTATTATACGTTAAAATGAGGCTGACATATTTCTATATGTGTTCAAATAGAAAGGTGGAAAGTGTGTTTAAATAAGTATTTATACTATAAAAATAATATGTCAATAGATTTAAAAATGTTTTTGAAGAACATAACAAAACGCATCAAAAAGAATGAACCATGGACTATAGAGAAAGATCATATAATCAACTGTCAAACTACAAATGTCAATTCGCATCCAATAAAAAAACATAAACGCTTTATTTATTATTGTTTCCATTATACAATTAGTGTAAATTACATAAATAATGACAGTTAAATCAACAAGAGAAGTTTTGAGACCGACATTGAACTTCTACAAACCGGGTTAAATCATCAAATAATAGTTTAATCCAACAAAACTCGCGATGTTTTTAGATTTATAAACCGACAACAACAATAAAATGTTACCAGTTATGTTTAATATGGAAGCGAATTCCAATTCCACGCAAAATACGAATTTTAGTACGGTTTTCGATGAAAACGTTATTTTGAATTGTGTTAGAAATAGAAAGAAAGTTAGTGAACTTCCAAACTGTCCAGTTTGTAGTTGTACGATAAGACAGGGTGAATTGGAAACTCATTTGTCGTTAGAGGTGGAAAGATTAAATAAGTTATCTAGTGGTAGTAAAAGAAAAATAAGTATCAACAGTCCAGGCAGTTCCAATCCTATGCCAAGTTCTAGTTCTACAGTGGACCCGGAGGAGGTTGATGTTAGTGGTTGCCTCGGCAGTGATGTATACCAGGTAAATAATATAAAAACATATCACAAACTTTATCATAAAAGGATTAGTTATATAATAAATATTTTAATCTGCTGATATCTTGAGTTTGCCATAATTATGTTATTATAAAATAGAGACTCTCTCTCGCTTAGCTCAGGTTCGGTAGCTAGCTTGATTCCCCATACAAACTTTCATCCCTATTTCTCCCCCTTTAAGGATGATTTCCGGGATAAAGAGTATCCTATGTCCTTCCCAGGGTCTCAAACTATCTTCTTACCAAATTTCATCTAAATCGGTGCAGTAGATCCAGAGATGAACCCCCTACAACAACACAAACTCACAAACTGTACCTCTTCAAAACATAAGAAAACATCCTTTATCTAAAAAAAAAATAACTTTTGAGATGTCCATATGCTACATTAATTATAAAAATTTTAGACTAATTGTTAAAATATTAATATGGTTTTAAAATATTTGATGTAACTAATCCAAATAATACCTAAATAAGTTTCTTAAATTATCTGTTTATGTTTTTTTAAATGATAATAACAGAAAACTATCAGCTGGAATATTTTTAAAGTAATGCTGTATTTAATTTAATAAGAAGCACAGTTAAAAAATATATATATACTGTTTTTTATTTGTTCTGGTTTTAATGTGTTATAGTGTTTTTTGGGGTGTTTGTTATCACTGCTTTCTATAAAGAAATTTAAAAAACACTCGATTTATGTAAATATTTGTCATTTTAATAAAACTAACTTTTTTTTCTCTGTCTGTAAGTTTTTTTATTGTAGTTTTTAACATAGTTAATTATAATACTTTCTTAGATTTACGCGCATATTTGACATTTTAAATAAAATGATATTTTCGGATTTTTTCATGGATTTATTAGGATTTATGCTTCCCGACTTCACTTTAACGACATTGATTTAATGAATTGTACTGTAGAAAATTTCAAAAGGAAAATTAGGAATGTACTTCTCCTAAAAGATTTATAATAATAATAATAAATAAATGTCAGGACATTAACACACAGCGCCATCTAGTTCCATGGTAAGCTACGAGGCTTGTGTTATGGATACCAGATAGTTGATACATTTTTTTTTTTTTTTTTTTATTTATTTATTTATTTCAGGCAATATTTACATAGGGATCTTAAATATGTAAACAGCGGCCCATAGCATATATACCTTAAAACTAACATATATATTAATTATAAAAAACTTAAAAACTATTTAACACGTAGTGCAGACGTGTAAGCTGTGTCGGCGGGCATACGACCTCGGAACTTCCGAAACACGATTTATTTCAAATTATACATATATAACTTTAAATACATACATATTATAAATATAAACACCCATGACTGGAGTACAAACATTCGTGCTGATCACACAAACGTATGCCCCCAGCGGGACTCGAACCCGCAACCTTTGGCGCAGCAAGTAGGGTCACTACAAACTGAGCCAAACGTGTTGTTTATAATTTAACTCCATATCTTATATTAATGCATGTTCTGCTAACATAATTCTAGTGTTATTGTTTTGTCAAATCTCTACTCTTTTACTGTATGAATTGTTTGTTTGTGGAAACTTTATTGGTGTTTTTACTATTTTTATTGTTATATGTTGTTTGAGTTGTAACACTGTATGTTT
This sequence comes from Brenthis daphne, assembly GCA_947093115.1. NCBI lineage: Eukaryota > Metazoa > Arthropoda > Insecta > Lepidoptera > Nymphalidae > Brenthis > Brenthis daphne. The sequence goes on from OX352473.1 coordinate 2,950,172, forward strand.
CCTTAATAATAAATAAAATAAAAATAAAAAAATATTATAAATGTGAAAATTTGTGAGGATGGATGAATGTTTGTTACTCTTTATCTAATAATCTATAAATCGAGATATCCTCACAAACTTTCACATTTATAATATTGGTATATGGAAGTATGGAAGTAGAAAGGCAGTTTAATGTACAGAGTATCTTTAAACTAAATCTTACTATGAAATATATATTTCGAAGCCTATATAAATAATTTTTTTGTAGAGGGTACACACAAACCGTCTCAAACGTCTTCGCTCTCGCCGAAGAAGTCCCCCTCCCCAACAGGGTGAGTGTCCAGTGTGCAATGCAACCTTACCGGTAACCAGGCTACAGAGACATGCTTTGAGATGTCTGAAGAGGACTGGGGCGGAGGTGGATGAGGATGTGCCGGACAGCAGTTCTGAGGGCAGCATTGATGTGGAGGTAAGTGTTGAAATATCTAGGTCTTTTTAATGTTATAATATTAAATGAGCAATTCTTGTATAATATTTTATTTCGTGTGTCTCGGAAACGGCTCTAACGATTAGCATGAAATTTTGTATTTACATAGGGTTTTGTTTTTTAAGTTTATTTAAATAGAAGCAAATTATTACACATCGTTAGCCAGTAGTAGTCGAATGGGCTGTGGCTCGCTTGGGAAATCGAATGAAGTGGGTTCAAATCCCGGATCTCGCACCTCTGATATTTTCATGTGCGAATCATTTTCCAGCATGATTATCACTTGTCTTACGGTGAAGGAAAACATCGTCAAGAAACCAGCATATCTGAGAGAACCTAGCAAGTTGTATGCAGGCATGCTCAGTCCGCCCGCACTTGGCCAGCGTGGTGGACAATGGTGCCAGCAGTGGCAGTAGGACGTTATAGTATACAATATTTCAGAACGACGATCCGTCATCGTTCGGCGCGGAGTACCAGTGGTGCGGGCAGTGGCGCGTACGCGCGACCGCGCTGCGCGACGCCGCCGTGCCGGGCGTGTGCGTGCGCCGCGCCTCCACTGACCACGCTTTGGTGAGGATTTATGTACTTACATACATACATACATACAAACATACATACACGCATACATATATGCAAAGAAATAAGATCTCTTTAATATGTTATTATTCTAATCTCTTTATATTAAATTTGAATTGTGGAGCTGTCTGACGGACGGATGAGTGTGCCACGAGACCGGCTTAACAAAAATTGAAAAATTTATCTTATGCCCGCTGTATAAAATGCCTGCGTGTAAACCCAGTTTTGTGATTTACCGTAGTTTCTGTACTCAAACTTCATTTTACCTCACATTAAGAAATAGGGCCGTTTGGCAACAAAGAATATTTCGAGCTGATTAATCGTTTTTCTGTACAAAATGTATGGGAAAAGTTTTTGGTAATTTGTGTCATTTCTAGTACCAAATGGTCTCATAAAGTATTTTGATCCCTACATGAAATAGGATCGATTGACATAAAAAACTTTTTTTTGCTATTTTTGCATTTTTTTCGCTGACTGTACGTTATTTTCAAAATCTGTGAATGCATTTCAGAATATCTCCAAAATTTATGAACTAGGAACGTTTTCCTGTAACTATAACAGTTAAGGTACTTGCCCTTACTGTCCTGTCTCAAAAATCCATCCTGTAGACATATATTTTATGTGTTTGTCTCTTTTTAGTGACGCATTTCTGTTTCATCGAGTTTCAAATCACAACGATTCTAAAGAAGTTTCACTTCAAAAAATCATATACATAATAATGCCCTCCCGATCTATGTCGGCCAAGACGGCCAATCTTATTGGGACTAGCCATCTTAGTCCAGTCGGGCTGTCGAAAATAATAGGCCTAACGCCGAAAAAAATCTAGGCCAAAATTTTATTTCATCAGCCTTTAGGGAGTTAATGGGAGTGTAAAATTAAAAAATTGCGGGCAAATTCGAGTGGTGCGTTAGCCGCCATCTTTATTTTAAGGAGGAATCGTTTTTCCTCAATATCTCGGCCATTTTCAACTTTTTGAGAAAAATCATAGAAGTAAAGTTGTTCATTATTCAATTCTCTAAAAAAAATTTCTTGATCAATTTTCGTGCGATCGATATTTTCCAAATTTATGGCGAAAAAGGGGGCGAAATGCATTTATTGAATTATCTCGTTTGTTATTGACTTTAGGGCCTATAAATATACAGGAACAAAGTTGTGTGGAATTGTGGAACACTATGTATCTGTTATTTTTTTATACTGTTTTTGTTCATTTAACCGACTTTCTGTTAAAGGTGGTAGACGGTGATGAGGACGCAGAGCTGTACGGCCCCCCGCAGTACTCACCCTCGAGGATAGCTCCTGATGTGAGTACAGCTATGCCTACTCCCTCAAATCTTGCGACGAGATTTTATTTCTAGTGACTTGTTGAGACGGTTGATTCTCCAACTTTCATCCCCATTTTCACCCCCTTAAGAGATGATTGCCGGAATAAAAACTATCCTATGACCTTCCCAGTGTCTCAAACTATCTTCTTGCCAAATTTCATCTTAATCGGTTCAGTAGTTTCGGAGCTTATTCGGAATTAAATATTCAAATATAGATAAATTGTGTAATGGAATAAATTGTTGGATTTGATTTAATTTAAAGTTTACTTTCCTCTTTTAGAGCCTAGATAAAAAGTAGCCTATGTGTTATTCCAGATTATAATCTATCTCTTTGCCAAATTTCATCCAGATCCATTTAGCCGTTCTGGCGTGATTGATTAACAAACATCCAAACATACATTTTAAACTTTTACATTTGTAATATTAAATGGGATTTATTTATTATAAATTAATTTATTTTAATTATTAAATTTTAATTAAGAAATTAAATAAGAAAGAAATTTAATTAAGAAATCAAACCAAATTTGACATAATTTTTTATCTGTTTGCAGGCAGACATAGCGGTGGAAGAAGACGAGATGGACGTTCAAGAGAGCAAAGTCTCCGAGGAGCGCAAGGATGTGAAACCTAATGGCATTGTGGAAGCGAGCGCTGAAGTGAGTGTATTGTTGAAGTTTCCACAATAAAAGTTGTTTTTACCTCTTTCAATCAATAGGGAACGTGAATATATATATCCATACTAATATTATAAATGTGAAAGTGTGTTTGTTTGTTTGTTTGTTTGTCCTTCTTTCACGTCGAAACGGAGTGACGGATTGGCGTGTTTTTTTGTGTGGAGATAGTTGGAGGGTTGGAGAGTGACATATGCTGCTTGCTGCCGCGGGAGATTATCTCACTCCCACGGGAAAACGCGTTATAATATAACCCACAACAACTCATACCTATGTATGTATGTGTTGTAAAACTAAAAATATGATTGTATAATAAAAACTGCCTCGGTGGTGTAGTGGCTATCATGTACGGCTACACACCCGGAGGTCCTGGGTTCGAATCCCAGGTCGGGCCAAGTTTAGTTATTGAGTCTTTCTGTATAGTAAACCTCAGTAACAGCCCGGAGTTGGGAAGTTGGCGGTGTTTCACCCCCGTGCCTCGGAGAGCACGTAAAGCCGTCGGTCCTGCGCCGACACTCACTGGTCGTGTCTCGTGTCGTCCCACCGGAGTATGAGAGTGACAGGAATAGAGAGTGCACGTTGTGTCTGCGCTCTCTCTCGCACGCGCTGCACTATAATATCTCCTGCGCAGTTGGCTAGTCTCAATGAGATTGGCCGCCGTGGCCGGAGTCGGTCAGGAGAACATCATCATAATGAAAAAAATAATAATTTCATGTATTTTCCAGACCCGGATACAAGCGTTAAAGGCGAAAATTAAAGATTTGGAAAGAAAGCAAAATTCATCTTTAGAGGTAAGTGTTGTTTAAACTCCGGTGACACATTCTTTGAGTTAATTATTTAGCAAAAAAAGCAAATATTTTTATTATAAATAAATAAATATGTTGGTACATTAACACACAGTACTATCTAGTTCCATGGTAAGCTACGAGGCCTATGTTATGGATACCAGATAGTTGATACACTACACATATATAACTTTAAATACATGCATATTATAAATATAAACACCCACGACTGGAGTACAAACATTCGTGCTCATCACACAAATGAAAATGAATCATGAACGCGACTCGAACCCGCGACCGCTGGCACGGCAAGTACTACACTACCAACTGAGTCAAACGTGTCGTCAAATTAAAAATTGTAAAAATGAAATATGATAAAATATGATTTCAAAAATACAAAAATTGCATCATAGTACCTTACAAGATTAGTTTATTTTAAACATTATGATTTTAAATATCAAGCAGCACCAGTATCGGCAAGAGCACTGTTATTGTTCTATATGTTTTTTTTTAATTAAGATTATTAATTTTAAATTCATTTGCTATTATTCAAAACCAAAACACTAAGCAACACTATTGCTTTATTTATAAACTAGCGGCTCACACTCACTTTGCTCGGGTTCTCTATGTACATATATATTATATATAGTTTTACAATAATGTACGGAAGTCTGCCCTATTTGTTGACATTTATGATTACTGCTCCGCTCCCTTGGGTAGTAGCATGATGATATATAGCCTATAGCTTTCCTCAGTAAACGGGCTATCTAATGCAAGAAGATGTTTTCAAATCGGATTAGTGGTTCCTGAGATTAGCACGTTCAAACAAACAAACTTATTTATAATATTATTATAGAATATAGATGAACAATGTCAATTTAAATAATGAACTACTGTTATTTTGATCTTAAAATCTATTTGAATAAAGTATATTTTAATTTGATATGTTTTTTTCAGGCAAAATGTCTAATCTGCCTGGGCCCGTACATGTCTCCAGCGGTGTCCATACAGTGCTGGCATGTGTATTGTGAGGTGAGAAGTTGAATGTTATATTATTGAACACTAGCAGCTTGACCACGCTTCGCTCGGGTGCGTCCCTAGTTACGTTTTAATGTTTTTGAGCGGAACCCTAATTTTTTTTCTAAAATAAAATTAGCCCAAGTTACTTCTTATAACATCAGGTATATGGTCCAGCTGTATCAGAGATTAGCCGGAACAAACCGACAGACACTTCAATTTTATTAACATGTATAGATATATTATATTACTAGCCGCAATTTTATATACATGTATATATTATTTTTCCAGGTTTGCTGGCTGCAATCTCTTCGAGCTAAGAAAATTTGTCCACAGTGCAATGCTATCACAACTACAGACCATTTGAGAAGAATATACATGTAACTAGTGACTGTCCCCCGGGTTTTATAAACGTTTGCCCTTCACGTTTAGGGATTGAATTCAAATTTTCAAATTCTGTGGTCAAAAATTTATGTGAAGACATAAATAAGCAACTTTACAGATAATGTCACAAGTTATATTTTGAAGTGAAACTTCTTTAGAATCGTTGTGATTTGAAACTCGATGAAACGGAAATTCGACACGAGAAAGAGACAAACACATAAATATATGAGATTAAGCCGGCGAGAGAGTGAGATAAATTACATTGTCATGTTGTCATGGTAACTGTTATTAGTCTGACAATTGATATATAATATTATATTCTTTCCATATATGATATTCTATAAATATATGATTTTAATATGCTTTTTTTAATTATTGATTCGTTTTAATTTGATTGCAATATTTGCCAAAGAAGTTTCACTTCAACCGCGCGTAAAGGTTACACACGTTAATTTTTTATTTTCTAAGTGCCATAGATTCTATATGGGAAGAGTCCCCTTAAATGCTATTTTTAACATATTTATTTTTAATCTAGCGACTCACCCTCGCTTCGCTCGCGTTCGTCCCTAGCTTACTTCCCCATACAAACTTTCAGCCCCCTTTCAACCCTTTAAGGGATGATTTCCGGGATGAAAAGTAATGTAATGTCCTTCCCAGGATCTCAAATTATCTTCTTACCAAATTTTGCCTATTCGGTACAAACATACAAACAAATCTTTCCCCTTTATAATATTAGTATAGACATGCAACAAATTATTTCATTATTTATTTATATTTAATCCCAAGAATGTGAAGGGCGAAGTTTTTGGCAAGATGTCACCGAGTGTAGAGTATATTATACTTTCGGGCACTAAAATCGATAATTATGTTTTAAAAGGTTGTTTTAATTAATGTTTGAGGTTCAAATTTTCTTTTTTGCGTAACAAGTTATTTTTTTTCCATAAAAATATGCAATTATGCATTTTAAACACAAGTGTGTTTAAAATTAAAAATATGGCTCAATAAAATCAACTACAATAAGAACATTAACTATAAGTAAAATTCATCACAAAAGTACTAGATACACAATCCCATGCAAAAGTTTCTCTTAAAACTGTCACCGATTGTGTTTAGGTAATTGTTCTAGTTGAAATAAATGTAATTCATCTGTTGTATGTCACTGTAATGTATGCTGAGCTTTATCGTTATTAATTCAGGCGTTAAGATAATATGAAAATTATTTTTAACACATTCACTGCACTATTGTGATGATGAAAATAAAAAGTACCAAGTTCGAAATGGATGTAACACTTAATCACTAGAGGTTTTTATTTATAATTAATTAAAACCATCGATCAAAAAAGTACTAGATACAAAATCAGCGATAAAAAATGTCCTCACCAAATGAGCGCTCATTTAAACATTTGAGCGCGCTTTTAATTTTATTTTTTGTGAAAACCACTTTAAGCGTTGCACTTAAGGTTCAATTTACATTGTTGTATATTTCTTTCAACTAGAACAATTACTTAAACGCAATTGGTGACAGTTTTAAGTGAACTTTTGCATGGGATTGTGTGTCTAGTACTTTTTTGATTGATGATTCATACAAGATTCACTAAAATCGAATCTGCGACTACTGCCTAGAACAAGGAATTGCGTTGTAATTATACTATAGGGTTTAAGTCATGTGGAATGTTATGTTGGTGTGTTTAGAATGACTGCCTTTGATGAAGTTTGTACAATAATATAGATTAAGTTGTAGAATATTTACTGTGTAAATAAAAAGTATTTTTTCTATCTAAATGCGTTTTATTTATTTAATACTAGCAGGACCTGCGGCTTCGCTTGCGCTAAAACTACACAAAAAAACTCCAAGGAGGTAGGTTTCATACAAACCCTGATCCCCTATTTTACCCCCATATAAGAGTAATTTCGAACAATGTTAAAACACGTATTTAATTAAATATACATATCGCTAACTGTACATTTTTTATAAAATCTGTGAATGCAGTTCAGAATATCTCAAAAAGTTATGGATGGTCTCCTAGGAACGTTTTCCTGTAACTATAACGGTTAAGGTACCTGCCACTACTGTCCCGTCTCAAAAATCCACCCTGTATAGCATTTAAAAAAAATTAGAAATGGGCTCACTCTTGACCTTCATGTTAGCTCGAAGGCACAGATAAGGTCTACGATCTAGCGAGTTTGCCCAGGAGAAGCCTGTTAACACACACCTTACAAAGATTCAGGTTATACGCACTCACGGCTGTGCGCAATTAAAAAAATCTATTCCATACTAACCGTTAAAACGTACCTTGGACGGACCCGAGCGAAGCGAGTGTGAGCCGCTAGTCTATACATACATATATAAATATGTTGGTACATTTTTAAATAAAACTATCTTTTCAAAATTAACAAATTTTATTAATTGTGGGTAGGCTGTAACAACTATACGCGAAATAATCCGAAAAGATAGTTTTATTTAAAAATGTCAAACATTCGCGTAAATCAAATAAAGTATTATGTTGGTACATTAACACACAGCACCATCTAGTTCCATGGTAAGCTACGCGGCCTACGTCATAACAGTACTGCAGATCGTATTATCAATATAACTCCTCGACACTTATAATCGCTTGGTGATTGGTATGCTATAAATATAAACCCATGACTGGTGTACAAACATTCATGCTCATCACTCAAATGAATGCCCCCAGCAGGTCTCGAACCCGCGACCTTTGGCATAGTAAGTGGGCTCACTACGAATTGAGCCAAACATGTCATCAAGTATTATTAAAACGTTGCTCTAATATACCTTCTATAATATATAATACTTTCTGAGTATTACTCGAATTTTTGACATTTTTCAGATTAAACCTGTTTTATGCAAACAAAAATCCTTCTTTATTTAAAAATAAAATAAAAATAATAATTAACAGCACCTGTCCTTAAAAAAAAGGAAAAATTCTAATAAAACATCTTAAAAGAACATAAAATCATTTATTAGAACATTCACTCGACTCATAAAATATCATCCACAAATAAATACATTAATATATAAGAACTAATACTGTAACGTCACAGACGTTCATTATGAGATTTATATACTAACATTTTCTCCTCACTTTGCGCGCGCATCACTGTTCACTCGGGTGTATGGTCACTAGGGTGTATGATCACTTAGGTGTATGGTCACTAGGGTGTATGATCACTTGTGTGTATGGTCACTAGGGTTATGATCACTTGGGTGTATGGTTGCTTGAATTTTGATCACATGATATATGATCACGTGATGTATGGTCGCTGGGATTAAGGTTCTGAGGACCATGGTCACGCGTGCTATGGTCGCGTGGTAGACGCAGGTGGAGAGCACGCACGTGCGTGTGCAGAGAGTTGGACTGGGTGAAGCGTTTGTTGCAGATGTGACAGCTGTAGGGCTTGACGCCGGTGTGGACCTGCACAGGGTGAGATAGGGTTATATGGGTGACACCACTGACGATAATAATAATAATAGTTATTATTTATATATATTATTTAAAAAACCTTATGGTTGGAAATCAAAGAACAAAATAAATCCGAGAAAAAATCCGAAAAGGCTTTTATTTTAACTAATTTATACTGTGAATAGAATCTGTGAAATGAATGTGTGTTTGCTGTGAGTGATTATTTGTTTACAATTTTACAATGTTAACTAATTTTAATAAAAGTATCTGTTAACGACAATCATTAAATAATATTTAATGATATAGTTATTTAAGTTTTTTTTTATATGTCGGTACATTAACACACAGCACCATCTAGTTCTATGGTAAGCTACGAGGCCTGTATTATGGATACCAGATACTTGATACATTATCTATAAGCACCTATAACTGGAGTACAAACATTCGTGCTCATCACACAAATGGATGCACAGCGAGTAGGGCCACTACAAACTGAGCCAAACGTGTAGTGTTGTCTATGTGTACGTATGCCTGCGTGTGTACCCGCATGTGCCTGGTGAGCGCGGCGCGCTGCACGAAGGCGCGCGCGCAGAGCGCGCAGGCGTGCGCGCGGCGGCCGGCGTGCGCGGCGAGGTGCGCGCGCAGGCGGGCGGCGCGGGCGAAGGCGCGCGGGCACGCGGGGCACGCGTAGGGCTTCTCCCCCGTGTGCTGGCGCTGGTGGTAGCGCAGCGCCGCCGCAGACTGTGTTGTTATATATTCAATTAAAACATCTAGTACATGTATAACAAAAACAACTTATCGATAATAACTACATTAGTGTAAAACTGTGTCGCAGTTATTAGCGTCCGCCTCACAAGCGTCCTAAATGACAAAAGACTTAATGCTACACATATTAAACAAAAGTAAGCAAAGCAAATCAAATATCTAATAAAACAAAACAAAAATAAATTACTACAACAAGAACGAAATAAAAAAAAAAGAAAAGGAGTTATGATGACATTGAAGATATATATTATATGTATGTTTGCGAGCGCACGCGTGTTAATATGTGTGTGTGTGTGTGTGTGTGTGTGTGTGTGTGTGTGTGTGTGTGTGTTTCTATGATTATATAGTTACTAAAAATTAATTAATTGTTACTTCGTTAAAATGAAAAATAGAAATCCGGCTCGAAGGACCAATATTTTTAAATAGCAAAGTAAACATAGGAGCTAAAAGAACTAATGTTTCATAATATAGCTTATAACATACGTAAGTTCAAAAAACCATCGATTCTCAAAATAACCAACTAATATGTTATTCTATGTTGTATTGTATTCAGCCCTTTTTAACGTCCCACTGATGGGGGTGGGCCTCGCTTCAATACTCGGGGGATAAGACCATAGCCCACCACGCCGGCCAAGTGCGGGCGGACAGCATGTCTGCAGACAACTTGCTAGGTTCTCTCACACATGCAGGTTTCCTCACGATCGTCTCCTTCACCGTAACACAAGTGATCATGTTGGAAATGATTCGCACATGAGAAAATCACAAGTGCGTGACCCGGAATCTAAACACGCTTCACTCGGTTTCCCAAGCGTGCGGGTTACCACTGAACTACCACTGTAATATATATTAAATATATATAAATATTAAAACCATCTCACCGTACACTTCTTCCCGCATATTTCGCACACGATATTCTTATTGTACTTGAGTCCGAGGTGCATTCTTCGCACGTGACTTTGCAACTTGGGACGACTCGTGAAACTGGCTTTACACTGGAAAAATACATTAGAAACATCGATCAAGAAAGTATTAGGTACACAATCTCATACAAAAGTTGTCTTAAAACTGTCACCAATTGTGTTTAGGCCATTATTCTATTGAAATAAATATACAACAATGTAAATTGAACCTTAGACACAATGCCTAAAGTTGAGTTCACAAAAAAAATTAAAGGCTCTCAATTTTTTTCAAAATTCGGTGAGGACATTTATTATCGTTAATTGTGCATATTATATATATATATATATATATATATATATATATATATAATAAATTATAAAAGTAAAGCACCTGATCGCACTGCACGTGCACGGGCGGCGCGGGCGCGCTGGGCGGGCGCAGCGCGCGCGCGTGCCCGCGCGTGTGCGCGGCGCGCAGCGCGGGCGGTACCTTCGCCTGGCAGATCACACACTCCGATCTAGATACATTTGGAAGATTTGGTGGGTGTTATCTGTTGCTTTTTTTTAATTTGCTTGTATTTTTTGAAGTGAAACTTCTTTAGAATCGTTGTGATTTAAAACTCGATGAAACGGAAATGCGACACGAGAAAGAGACGAACACATTAATATATGGGATTAAGCCGGCGAGAAATTGAGATAGAATACGTTGCCATGTTGCCATGGTACCCGTTGTTATTGTCTGACAAATATATAATATTACATTCTTTCCATTCAAAATTGTAACTAAGCCGAATCTGTATATTATATATTTTTTGGAAAATCTTATTGAAATAGACATTATCATCGATACAGAGGCCGAATCTGTAGTTTTTAGAATTTTTGCCTGTCTGTCTGTTAACGCATCACGGAAAAACCGCTGGAGGGATTTTAATGAAATTTGGTATGGTGATAGCTGGCTATCCGGGTCAACATATAGGATACTTTTTACCGCGGGAAAATATCTCATTTTTGAGAAAAAATACAAGAACTGCAATGTAAGAGTATACTAATATGTAAAACCTACGAATTTGGTTTTAGGTCATCCGAACGCCGGCGGAGCCGCGAGCAATGCTAGTATTCTATAAATGTATGATTGTAATATGCCTAATATGTGTCATTTAATTATTGACTTGTTTTAATTTAATTGCGATATTTGCGAAATAAGTTTTACTTCAACCGCGCGTAAAGGTTACACGCACCCATTTTTTTTATTGGAAATGGGCTTACTCTTGACCTTCACCTTTGCTAGAAGGTATAAATAAGGTCTACAATAGAGCGAGTTTACTCAAGAGAAGCCTGTTAACACGCACCTATTATATTTTCATAACACGCACTTCATACCACGCACTTTATAACACGCACCTATTATATTCTCTCGCACCTCTGATACTCTCATGTGCGAATAATTTCCAAACATAATCACCACTTGTCTTACGGTGATCGAAAACATTGTGAGGAAACCTGCATGTCTGAGAGAACATGCTCAGTCCGCCCGTACGTGGTCAGCGTGGTGGACTATGACCTGATCCTCCTCGTATCGAAGGGAGGCCCACTCCCAGCAGTGGGACGTTAAAAAAAGGCTTAATACAAATACTATCTATCATTATAGAAAGACAAAAAGACAATTAGTTTATACCCCCAAAAAGTATTAGTCGAGGGCCCCCTAAATTTACGGTCTGCCCCTGACTACATCGACACCCGTAACATAAATGTATATACATTATACATATGTCTGTCTGTGTGTAATTGTATGTATGTTTGTTGTGTATCTGCCTGTATGTTTGTCTGTCTATGTGTAATTGTATGTACGTCTGTCTATGTGTAATTGTATGTATGTACGTCTGTCTGTGTGTATCTGTATGTATGTTTGTCTGTAAGTACACGTTTGTATGTCTGTGTGCGTGTGTGTGCGCGTGTGTGCGCGTGCGACTCACCGCGCGTCGTAGAGGCGGTGTCGGCGCGAGGTGAGCAGGTGGCGCGCGCGCGCGGCGGCGCTCCAGAACACCACGGCGCAGGCGGCGCACGCGCGCTCCGACTCCGGCTCCGTGGGGGGCTCTTGTTTCTGGTAGACGTTCAGAGATAGAACTAATTTTGAAATTCAAATAAATAAATGAGTCGGTTTACAACTGGCCGGATATTGAATATCAAAAAGAAATACAATTTATCCCAATAAAAAACTGCACGACAAAAATATTCATGAAGCAAATAATACAATATTGACTTGTATATTGGGTACTTGTGTATTTAAAAAACCTTACAGAAAATACTTAAAAGATTGTACACACACCGATAAAATTTCCACTAATTATATATAATAATGTTATTTATCTTATTTGAAAAATAAAGACTTAACTGCGTTTCTGTAATAATAAAAGATTTATTTCACTATTAGCATTTAAGTACAAAAAAAATTTTTTTTTTAAATTACACTTACAATAAAACATTATCTTTGTATTTTGCTATAATATTACATATATGTATGTGTGTGTGCGCGCACCTGTCCGTCGAAGCGGTGCGCCTTGCTGAGGTGCATGAGCAGGCCGTGCGCGCGCGCGAAGCTGTCGCCGCAGCGCGGGCAGGCGCGCGCGCCGCCGCCCGCCGCCGCGCAGCGCCGCACGTGCGACAGCAGCGACGTCGGCTTGCTGGCGCGGGTACGAACGACCGAGCAAACATTAAATACCATGTATTTTTCTACTACTTTAAAAAACTATAAAAGTTAGCCGTCAAGCGACGCCCAGCAGATGTGAAACATCTGCGGTAATACATACAAGAATGAATAAAAACTAAAATCAAATGTGAACATGTGTGTGGCAATACAATTATAAATAAAATTTAAATAAATTTTTTTATCCGGAGAGAGAGTAGAAAGTTTAATTTAAAATAAATAAAAATTGTTAAAACTATGTCTTTTATTATAATAAAAAAATAAGGGGAGGGGAATGCTCTTGAGTTCTTGAAAATATTTTTTTACCAACATTGCCCGCAGCTCCGCCCGCGTTCAGATGACCAAAAACCAAATTCTTAGGTTTTACATATTAGTATAATCTTACATTGCAGTTTTTGTATTTTTTTTCCAGAAATGAGATATTTTCTTGCGGTAAAAAGTATCCTATATGTTGTCCTGGATAGCCAGCTATCACCATACCAAATTTCATCAAAATCCCTCCAGTGGTTTTTCTGTGATGCGGTAACAGACAGACAGTCAGACAGACAAAAATTCTAAAAACTACAGATTCGGCCTCTGTATCAATAATAATATCTATTTCAATAAGATTTTCCAAAAAATATTTAATGCACAAATTAGGCTTAGTTACAATTTTATTAAATGTATAGATAATCCAGGGAAGGTCAACAAAAGAAAGTTTGTGAAACCCTGATGTAAAACATTCAAAGCGTCGGAAACTAAAAATCTTTTAGTTAATTTAAATAATAAAATATCAAATTCAATCTAATTCAATGTTCCAACATTGTAATTATAATTAAAAATATATACATACGTGAAAACTCGCCCACAAGGCTTACACGGGTATGTATGTCCGTTGTGCCATCGCTCGTGAGCTTTTGCTTGATGTCTGTGAATTAAAAAAAAAATCTATACTTTCAAGTCTGTTGGAAAATATTACTCATCTATTCGAAAACTATAAAAATCCATACTATACCTACTTATATACCGATATTAATATTGTAAATGAGAAAGTAACTCTTGTCTGTTTGTTACGTTAAACCGCTGAACCAGTTTTAATGAATTTTAGTCTAAAGATAGATGGGACCTTGGAGAAGATTAGCTACTTTGACCCTGCGACGCCCCATTAAGATGGGAGGTTCTGCTGGGTTTTAGTGGGTAGTACTGGCTTTTCTAGCCGGTGAGTCCCACATAACCTGTGTTTATGCAAGTGGTATGCGTAAATAATATTTTCTAAAATAAAAAAAATCAGTTAGTTTTTACTTATTACTAATATATTTTTATTAAGTCGTTTAAAAAGATCTTCGTTGAGCAGTGGAAGGCGGTAGGTTAATTAATTGATTGATGGGTCTAGTACAGTGATTCCCAAATTTGATTTAACTGTAGGTCGAAACTGGGAACCCCTGTGTCCCACCATTTGGGAACCGCTGGTCTAGTACATCATTGATCAAAAATGTACTTACTATACACAATCAGTAACAAAAAATGTCCTCACGGAATGAGTGCTCATTTAAACATTTGAGCGCGCTTTTAATTTTAAAAAAATATGTAAAAAAAAACTTTAAGCCTTGCATTTAGGGTTTAATTTACATTGTCGCATATTTATTTCAATTGGTGACAGTTTTAAGAGAACTTTTGCATGGGATTGTGTATCTAGTACTATTTTGATCGATGTAGTGTCACAGATTTGTGATGACAGATGCACTAACTTGGTGCGCGCCTGGTGTGCGCAGCGGTTGCAGGCGTAGCGGCGCGCGTGCGCGGCGGCCGCGTGCGCCGCCAGCCGCCGCGCGCACGCGTAGCGCAGCGCGCACACGCCGCACGCGTGCGCGCCGCTGCGCTACCGGGAATAATACATATATTATGTACGTTATATTTTATTTTGTTTAATATTTAGTTGTCTCAGTAATCAAATGTTTATTTAAATAAATTAATAAATAAAAATATGTTCGAACATTAACACACAGCACCATCTAGATCCATGGTAAACTACGAGGCCTATGTACCGTACCGGATAGTGGATACACTACGCATATATATCTTTAAATACATACATATTACAAATTTAATCACCCATGACTGATCACACAAATGAATGCCCCCAACGGGACTCAAACCCGCGACCGCTGGCACAGCAAGTACTATTACAAACTGAGCCAAACGTGTCGTCTAAATTTCTAAATTCATGAAACCATTTCGCTTTAAATATTACAAATTGCGAAATTTCTTGGATTTAAAAGTGTATCGTCGTTTTAATTACTTTTTAAAAACAGTTACCTTTTTTTATCATTCCTTCTTATCTTTTTTCACCCACCTGGGACTCGAACCCAGAACCTCCAGATCTGCAACTGTACATGCTAGCCACTACACTAGCCACAGTTAGAACATGACATACAACATAATCTACAGACAAAGACAAACAGTTCAGTACCTTCTTCTCCTCTGTTTGTCAAACGATTTTCTTTTTTTTGTTTAGGTTTTATTTAACTGATTATAAAAAAACAGAGTTTGTTTATTTGTTTGAAAGCCCTAATCTCAGGAACTACTAATCCAATTTGAAAAAATCTTTTTGTATTAGATAGCCCGTTTATTGAGGAAGGCTATATAGGATTAGTAGTTACTGAGATTAGCGCGTTCAAACAAACAAACTGCCTCTTTATAATGTTAAGTATAGATATTTAATAATCTAACCTCATCATGCTTCTCTTTATGTCTATCAAATGCCACTGGATCTATAAAACCTCGGTAACACAAATCACATTTGAACGGTGAGTTAATATAATTTTCAGACTTAGCCCGCTCCAGCATTTCCAATTTTTGTTGCTCTTCATCTAGTATTATTTCCTTTGCATCCACGCTTGTTTCTGCAATAAAAAAAATTATAGTCTTAAAAAAGATCACGCTTGACCTATTATAATCTTCTATTTCTCTTATGATTTTTTTTTTAATTATAATTATAGTCTTAAATTACAAAAATAAAAAAAACCCTGACTGCTTAAAAAGCAAATTGAAAAGATGAAAACAAGTTTACGAACGAACATACATATTACTATGCATGTGTGTATGTCTCCGACTGCATCATACTTGGACATATATCTATTTCTTTCAGTCTCTTTGCAACACTCTTTCCATCTCTTTCCTACAAAACAATACTTACGTCGACTGTACTTCCTTATTTTTCCGGCTTTCTCCTTTTTAGGCAACTTCTTTTTCATACTAATATTCACTAAGGGCAAGTCATCTTCAGAATCAGATATTTGCCTTTTGTCTACATTAGACTTTATTTCACCGTCTAAATCAAATTTTACGTCGTTGTCTAAGTCATTTTTTATTTCAAAATCTAAATCAGATTTTGTATCACTGTCTAAGTGAGAAAAACAGTCTTTTATGTCTTCTGATTCGACATTAACTGCTAGTGGTAGAGCTGAAAAGTTAAATAACACTTAAAATATATGTATAGTAATGAAAATTTTTTAACCCCCCACGCAAAACTAGGGGTGTTATAAGTTTGATATCGATGTCTTTCTGTGTATTTAAACCCTCCACGACCACGGACACGCCAGCGTTACAGTTAACAATAGATTTCTTAGAAATTTACCTGGAGGTGATAATACAGATGTGGCTATAAAGTATCACTTGCTGTGATGGCACTTGATGAGTTCACTACCGAACCCTGAAGGTCTAATGTAATTCAGGATTTGTATAGGGGTGCACTCCATCGATCAAAAAAGTACTAGATACACAATCAGCTACAAAAAATGTACTCACCGAATGAGCGCTCATTTAAACATTTGAGCGAGCTTTTAATTTAATATTTATGGTGAAAACAACTTTAAGCATTGCATTTAAGGTTCAATTTACATTATTGTATATTTATTTCAACTAGAATAAAATTTTTGCGCATCACGGAAAGACCACTGGAGGTTGCTAGTAACATAATAAAACATTCAATTACCTATATGATGAATATCTTCCAAAATTCCTTCACTTTCTTCAGTTTTAACTTGTGCATACAAATGTTCCTTTATGTTATATTCTATTGGATCTAGACTTATATTTATTGTTGAAGATTGTGCTAATTTTTTATAGCTCTGTGTAATATTTGGCTAAAAAAAACTGGTAAATAGTAGTAGTGTTGCAAAAAACTGTTTATTTTATCATGAAACAAAAAAAACATGAAAAAAACAAGTTTTTTTATCCTGAAGTATGTTTCTTTTAAGTAGTTTCCATAAAAGATTAATACTTGAGAGTTCATATTAGAATTTTCTCTTTATTTTTAAACCTACCATACTTTTTGGTTGAATAGTGTCAAGCTTACATGTGGAAATTCCGACATTGACAAGGAAAACACTAGTGTAGGTGGCACTGATACTGAAAGTGATACTGATATTGACACAGAGGAAGAATACATTTTTAATTAATTGATTATACTTAATTCGATTTGTAATTTTAGTGAAATGCACGAAATTAGAAAACATACCTAAAGAAAACATTTAATTTCCTCAAAAAAAAAAATCAGTGACACTAAGTTGTTTTTTCATGTTTTTTTTCATGTTACATCACTAGTAAATAAAGGGTAAATCTGGGAAGAAGCTAGATAGCATGAAGCACATTACCTTACATAATTTTATATGACATTCAGAATATGGAACAGAGACTTGCAATTTGAGCGACACAAAAATATACCCACTACAGCGCTCCTTCATACTGACAATAGTGTAGTTCGCTTGAAAAAAACTAATTTAGCCTCAATATAAATTACCAAAGATATAAATTAATTATATTCTCTTATATATAAAATTTCCATGTCACAATGTTTGTTACCGTACTCCTCCGAAACGGCTTTACCGATTTTTACCAAATTTTATATGCGTATTCAGTAGGTCTGAGAATCGGCTACTATCTATTTTTCATACCCCTAAGTGATAAGGATAAGGGTGGTCCTCCCAGACCCCACCCCAGGGACGAACCCGAGCGGAGCAAGGGTGAGTCGCTAGTATTAATATATTATATAAAGAAAAGAGACGTCATGTCAGATTGCAAATGGATAAAAAGCATAATATAGGAAATTGGCTTTCGGATTATTTATTGAACTGAAAAACTAAATCTATCCCAAGGGAACTGTATATTTTCTGGGCTAAAAAGTGCCATATTCCAGACTGTGATCTATCTCTGTGCTAAATTCCATCCAGATCCATTCAACCATTTTGATGTGATTAAGCAACAAAGATCTATCCATCCAAACTTTCGCATATATAATATTAATAGGATAATAACTGATCAAAAATATTCTATTTAATTTAATTATTTTTCAAGGGACATAGTATGATGATATCCACCAGGGCCGAATTAACCATGTTGGGGGCCTTTAGGCTATGCAATTCTCAGGGTCCCTTCACCTTTGTCTAACTTATTAAAATAATTTTTTTCTAACACAATGCAATTATATTCCTAATTATGCTATTATGTAGATTTCACAGAAATATTCAAACATTTAAAAAAAAAATCTCGGTGTGTGAGATTGCCTACAGTCCCTTTTGGATAATACGGCCCTGATGTCGCGCACTTAGTGTGCTGGATTGTAGCCCGATTCTCCCCGTATTGAAGGCTGTTAAAAAGGCTTGAATACATGCATAGTATCTGGATAACATGTAAGCATCATATTGTTACCTTTATTTCACATTGAACAGCATCCTTTAATACTTTATCGGTAAATATTGCTTGCTCTCTCAAAATATGACACTGTTTTAGTCTTGCGTAACATATATAACAAATTTTTTGTACATTTTCTACTGAGCTTAACTGAAAATAAATATATTTATTATTAATTGGATATGTTTTCAATAGTTATTGCGAGTGTACCTTATGAGAAAGACAAGTTTAGCCAGTTAATGCTGGCTAAACTTGTATATGCATGGCTAATGCCATGTAAATTTATAAGGATGACACAGATTCTGTTATGCTATTTTCGCTACAGATTTCGCTAAGTTACTGTTTTATTATATGTATGAATTTTATTTATTTTTGAGTTAAGATTTTTTTTACATGCTATTTAATTTAAATTATACCAATAATGTACCCTATATTTAATTCCCATATATGTGAATTTTATATTACTTAGTATACCTAGATTTCTCAGAGATGAGAAATTTCCCCACACTAAAAGTATCCATAAATGTTGACCGGGACAACCAGCTATCACCATACCAAATTTCATCAAAATCTGTCCAGTATTTTTCTCGTGATGCGATTCCAGACTGACAGACAAAAATTATAATTCGACGCAGAATTTTAAATATGACGAAGACTTTAGATCACATAATTATGATTTCATTGTATGCAAATAAATATTTATATATTTTAAGCATTAAATTAACTCCAAAATATTGCATTTTAGAATATTTACTTACTGTAATATCCGTTAATTTTTCATACACCGCTTGCAAATACGTGTTTGTTATTGTACACAAACGTAAATTTTCAGACAAACATATTCTACAAATATTTCTGTTTATAATATCACTTAATGACATTATTTCTATTTTTTAGCAAGACTTTATTTTATTAAATTGTAAAAAAATATAGTTCTTAATTTTTAATTTATAAACGAAAAATATATTATAGCGACAGAATTTTTTGTTAAATATTTTAAAATATTGCCTAAATAAATACTTTTTAAAATGTTAATCGTTTCATTCAAAAAAACAATTATTTTTGTTTTTCAAAATCAGGATACTGAAATCTGAATTATGACAAACAGCAAAAACAAATACATAATTAAGTACTAAAGTAGTCTCCTTTCAGTAATCTGTGTACAAGTATAAAACGTCATTTTTGGTGTTGCCATATGTAAGTATTTTAGCTAATTTTTAATATTGTATAGTTAGTAAGGATAACTTTGAATTATTGTTAGGGTTCCGTAGTCAAAAAACTAAACTCTATATAATTTCAACTATGTAATAGAATCCGTCTGTCATAGCCATTTTATTTGAAATCCATTAATGTTGCATTGTTGACGTAGATAAACAAGTTCCCCTGATGTGGCACCATTGTCGTAATAAGCGTCCGGCAATCCGGCCTGGCATGAAGCCAAGAAATACAGGGAGGTGGCCTACTTTGGTATGCGGTACACCATGCGGGTTGCTCCTGGTACTTCCCTGGACCCTGACGGAAGAGTGGACCGTGGAAGCAACCTCTTTGTTGTGTGGTTTACTTCGGCAGACCTGTTTTCGGGGCATCGTGGTTGAGTGCAGAAATGATCCTACGATGCCCCAATAAGACAGGGAAAGTTGGGTTTTAGTGGTAAAGTGATTTAATAGAAAATAAAAAAAGTGGAAGAAAAAAAATCAAATATTTAATTTAATATCTTTTTATTAAATAGGACAAGCTCTTTCATCGTCTTATCAAAAACTAATAGTTTTTAAACAGACTTCATTAAGTGAAATGTTTAAAAAGCATCTTTTAAATGTATTATAAGTTAAATAAAACTCAAATGTAATTTCAAAATTAAATTTAATGAAAACTAATCTTTTAACAAAAATACATGCATTTCTACAAACTAAATTAAAAAAAAATACTTCTATCGTTTCCTTTTTTTATTTTATAAAAACGTATAAATTAAAGTCATGTAGTATGTATGCTAATACGAGTAGTATTTAGTACATTAGTTAGAGCACCGTATCCTTATGCGATTAAAATCGAAGTGTCTGTTTGTAATGTTACAATAACAACTTTTTATAAAATGCATATAAAATGCGGTACTTAAAAGAAAAAAAACAAGTTTTAAAGGTTTTGTCTATGTGTATGTCTGTTTGTTCCAGCTCATCTTCGAAAAGGTTGGATTGATTTTGACGGGACTTTCACTGGCTCAGGTAGTCCTTATTATAAGTAGGCTACTTTTATTTTAGAAAAAGAATTAGAGTTCCGCTCAAAACAATTGAAACGTACCTAGGGACACACCCGAGCGAAGCGTGGGTAACGAAGTGTCTTGTGATAAATAAGAGGTACACAAGCAGCCACTAGGGATTCTAATGTGCGCTGGGCCTATATGAGGTACTCAACGAACAAATATATTTTTAATATCATTGTGTAAATATCTTTTATAATATTATAAGTTTGTAAATGCAAAAGGATTCAATTGAAAGATTTTGTTTTCGTATGTTTTCGTTTAATATGTGTAATAAGGTTGTTGTCGTAGTAAGTTTTATATGTACAAAGAGAACAATTGAAAGTTATTTTTTTTCATGTTTTGCATTGACATGTTGATTTAGATTGTATTTATAGTAAGTTGTATATGTACAAAGAGAACAGTTGAAAGTTATTTTTTTCTCATGTTTTGCATTGACATGTTGATTTAAATAAACTTTCCTGTAGGCTGTATATGTACAAAGAGAACAATTAAAAGTTATTTTTTTCTCATGTTTTGCATTGACATGTTGATTTAGTAATCTTTTGTAGTAAGTTGTATATGTACAAAGAGAACAGTTGAAAGTAATTTTTTTCTCATGTTTTGCATTGACATGTCGATTTAATTGTTCTTTGTAGTAAGTTGTATATGTACAAAGAGAACAGTTGAAAGTTATTTTTTTCTCATGTTTTGCATTGACATGTATATTTAGGTAGCTTTTGTTGCAAGCTGTATATTTACAATAGTTACAAGATATTTCACTGTTTTGGGTATGTTTTCTGTTTATATGTTTTTTAAGATTATGTTTCAAATTAGTTTCATATTCACAGTAACTACATCTAAAACTTTTTTCTGTGTGGTTGAGAATGTGATTGGTCAAATCAGTCGTATAATTGAAGGCTTTATCGCATATATCACAAGTTAAATACTTTATTAACTTTTCTCTACGATTTTCTTTTAAATTGCTCTCACTAGCTTTATCACTTATGCAGTTGTTGTTTTTATTAATCTTGGCATAATCTTGAATATGACAGTTTTTTATATTTTTCTTTTTATTTGTGTCTTCCGTTGAATCTGTACATTTTATTATACCAAGCTCATTATTATAATTATTTTCAGTTTTATTTAAGATGTTATTTTCGATTCGTTTTTCAACTGAATCGTCTTTTTCATTTTGAACATATTCTTGTTTATTTCCGTAATTTGCTTGTGCTGTAAAAAATTACTTATATCCGAACAAATGCTAAGATTGTGAAATTTACTGTCTTTATCACAAGACGCATAAAAAACTTAACCAAAATACTAAAATTTAATAAGCACAAAGCTTACTTTCGTTTTTTTGTTAAGTTCCCGTGGGATCTACTTGATAATTAGGTATAGGTACGAATAGTGATATAAGATTTTTATTTTGACACCAATTGAAATTATGCGAGTTATTAGAATACTGCAAAGTGCACAAGCTACATTGGCGAAGCAATCTGTGCTCAACTGGCAAGCTTTGAAGCCATGAACAAGAGAATGGAATTGAGTTGAAAGTGCACAAGTTAGTTTGAAGTAAAGTAGCGCCTGATTGAAAAGCTTAAAGCATATCAGTCCCTTGTGTTTTATAAGTGGTACATGATTCAAATTAGTATTTAAAATTTTAAAATCTAAAGTACATTTTGCTTTAATTAAAAACCTTACGAACTTTGAAAAAGCCTAGTTAGCAAGTTTTCAAAAGACATGTGAAGTCCGCCAACCTGCACTTGACCATCGTGGTAGACTATGGTCTGATCCCCCTTACATTGAAGGGAAGCCCACGCCCAGTAGTGGGACGTTAAAAAGGGCTAAATACAAGACCGGCTATGAATATCGAAAAAGCAACCACGTAGGTATTTTTGTAAAGACTTGACTCACTAATGCTCAGCTCCCGTAAAGTCTACAAATTTTTTACAGAGAAATGTATATATAACAACATTAACTACATCTTATTAATTTAGCAGTTCTTGAGAAACAGACCTTCACCGACTACTACCCTTAATTTTCTTATAGCTAAAGATAATGCATACCCCTTCATGCGTATCCCTTAAAAAATAAAATGACTTACTTTTCTCTAAATAAAAATCATCTCTGTTGTATTTTCTCAAATCTATGCCAAGCAATTTTGCGAATTCAGATCCATAGAAGACAAGAAGTTCCGTAAAGGGTTCTATCGGCTTAATAGTCCTTTTTAGAAATAAGATAGTAATTATAGTAAGTGCATATTGTTTTATATTTATAATGAAACTTGCAAGCAAAAAAAAGAAGAATTTGTGAAGAAAAACGCTCGTTTTTCACCTGTAAAAAATGTGTCCCCTATGTTGATATGCAACCAGATTCTGTTCTTGAAAATGTCGAGAGCAATTAATATATCGCATCCAATTTGAATTATTATCTTCTGAAGCATCTATGACGTACGCCGGTTCATTATTTAAAAACACCTGTATTTAAATATTCAAGTGTTACAGGAACTCACTCAATTATTATGAAGGTACAAATATAATAATATCTATTCGTCATTCCTATCATATGTAGTTCCGCTTATATAGCATTTAGTTCAGTTTTGTAGTTCTTATAGGATATCTACCCCTGAATATGTGTTAACTTTGTCGTGGTAAGGGGCATTAGTAGAGGCGGGTCATCCGGCAATCCAGCCGGATGTAAAGCCAAAAGGAGCACTCGGGGAGGCGGGAGATGTTTCATGAAGGTTCCTGGTATTTCTCTGATATCAGAGTGGTCTAGGAGAGTACCTTCCGGTTGTTGTGTTCTATATCATTAGTGATAGGGAGACACCTCAAAAACGGATTTTATTTTAAATATGAGGCTATCTCCATTTCTAATTTAATTCAAACCCATTAAACCCCCGTCTAACTTTTAGAACATTAAGGAGTTATTAATGCACTTACACTCACTAATTAAAAAAACTGCCTTATATAATATTTAGTGTCATGCTAACAGATTCTAAGTCAGTGTACGAATTTAAATGTCTTACTTGAAGAGACAGACTATTTCTTTTACAAACTTTATAATTCAATCGATATAGAACCAGCCGAAATCGAGAAATGATTAATGCGGATAGTAAAAAATATAGTTTTTGTTATTTTTTTCCATATTTTTTTTATAATTAGAAGCGAAAGAAATATATAAAATAAGCAATATAAAATATTTTAATGTACACAATTCACCTGCCAACAATATGTGGATGTTACACCAAGTGTAAGTCGTCCGCGGTACGGTCCGAAGCGTACATTTGGCGGTATTGATCTGGAACTAAACACACCCAAACCAGCTCCTAAAAGAGAGCAGCACTTTGTACTAAGTATTAATTATGAATATATTTCTCTTTTAATATAAGTACAGTGTTTTGATCTACATAACACATTCAATGTTTCATCTAATTAACTAATTATAATATATATATATAAAATTATTTTTGTATAAAGCACACAATATTTACTATAAAATTCAATTACATATAATCATCTTTTAACATTTGATAATAATACAAACAAAAAAAAATTAGTAAAAAATTTTGAAATTTTTTTGGGGAAAATTGTAAAATGTGCTTGGTTTTATTTTATATGTAAATCCTCCAATCATATATTCTAAATAAAAAAATGTATTTGTAATTTTGTTATTTTTCTCAAGGCATTTGCATTAATTGGTTTCATATATAAATTAATCTCTGTGATTAGAATTTCTTGTAATTACTAACCTGGTATGATTGAAAGCGCAATGTGCAGAAATGCATGTGGGATCGTTAAAGCTGCATGAGGCAAAGTGTGCGGAAGAGGCGATTTCGATACCTTTTCAATATTTTTAAAATTATTTTATGGAAACATACATACTTTAAAACTTAAAAAAATATATAAATACTTTTACCAAATGAAAAATTATAACTGTTGTATAAATAAATTATTTTTTTGATTACCCTTTTACTGTAAAGTTAGTAGTACATTAAAAATGTTTTATTACCAAAAACAGTTACTAAATATAAATAAGTAAGCTACTGCAAAATAAACGAGAGAGTTAAAAGTTTTATTCAAAGTTACACTGAAATTCTTTTATTTGTTGTGTATTTAAATTTTACAACTTATTAGATAGTCAAGAAAAATGTAAAGCGCGTTAGGATTTGATGAATAATTTGAGAAGCACTCGCCCTTATATTTATTAAAAGGTAATTTTATAGATACCTCAGTATCCGGTATAACAAGCGGTGGTCCATGAATGGCGCAATATTCAAATACGAAAATACAACATTGAGGACAAACTGTAAATAACATATTGCAGATATATACTCCAATTACTTAATATTTTAAATGTTATTTAAAGTACACTATTATTATAAGTCAAAATTTGTTTGTAAATCTAACGGTAGAAAATCTTTAGGTACACGGCGAAAAAGTACTTTGTGGATCGATTTTGTACGGATACAATTATCGAAATTCTTTCTCTACAAGTTACAAACATCGGCATTGTAACGTTTTGGCGAAGTTAAAGTCATTTTAGTCTTCAATAATTTTATAAATATAACAATAAGTATCTAATAAAAAATATTTAAGTTACAATTTTTTTTGTGATAAGAAAAATAAAAAGAAAGATCATTTAACTGATTTACTTACATATGTAATTGTCCTGCATATCTTGGTATCCGGCTATATCCATATTTTTTGTAATTATAATCACAAATCAACTACAATAGAATTATAATTAATTGATCATGTCATCACGATTTTAATATTCGCGCCAAAAGAATAACAATAGACAAGAAATGACTTTTGTTTTTTTTTATATATTCTAAAGCTTACGCCTTTAGGTGCTTATTTATACAGCCTTTATTGATTTACTTTTTATTATAAAAATATTCAAAGTGAAATACTTATTAAATTATCATTATTTATTTTGTGTATTAAAGAAATATTATATTTTTAAATACTTCGCTTTTTTCCTTTATTTATTTATAACTTTTTTGCTCAAGTAAATAGGCAATAATTACAGAGTTATATAATTTATGTATGGGATATGAATAGAAAAATCATGAATAATTTCAAAGAAAATTCTTCTTTAGTTTGTTGCTTTATGTTATCTCTTTTCTATGGGGAGAGAGGCAAGAGGATTTAGAAAATTTTTAATTTTACACTGAAATGTTGTTTAAAACTTTAGGAAAATATTTATTTTTATTGATCCAACAAAATTATGATTACTTATTGTTTTTTTTTTTTTTTTTTTTTTTTTTTAATTTATTTATTTGGAAGACAAACAGTATTATGTTACATATTATAAACAAAAGAAATAAAAAAAAATACATACACCAATTAAGTCTTCACCGTTTACACATTCTTAAGGTAGGTATATGTTAGCTTATTAAAATTAAAAATTAAAGTATATAACAAAAAAAAACGGGGAAATCACGAACAGACACTTCTGGTTAAAATTTTGAACTTATTTAAAGAAAGGGAAAATAAATCTATGTCATTAAATATTTCATTATGCAATCTGCAAGAACGGTATATAAAGCTATTACGTGCATAATTAGTTGTTATTCTAGGTAGATAAAATAATGACAAATTACGTGATTGCGGTCGAGGACATCTTAAACAAATATTACTTAAAAGAAATGGTGAATGCACATGATTTCTGATAATTTTAAATAGAAAAAGTTCATCCTTTAGGCGTCGGCGATCCAATAGGGAGACTAAATTAGGAAATTCCTGATTATTGTTTTTTGATCTATATAATAAATGCTTATTAAATTTAATCTGGATGTTTTCAATTCTATTTATATATTTACTGTACTGTGGATTCCAAACGGAAGAAGCATATTCAAGTATAGAACGGACATAAGCATTATATAGAACAATTAAAGTAGAATTATTACGAAAATCTTTTCCTATTCTGAGTATAAAGCCTAGCATGCGATGTGCCTTACCAACAATGTGGTCTATATGGTTAGAAAAAGTAAGTTTATGATCAAGATATACACCCAAATCTCTCACCTCAGTAACACGTTTAATTGAATTATTATTCAAGGTGTAATCGTATTTGACAATATTGGTCTTACGTGAAAAACTTATGACATTACATTTTTTAATATTAAGAATAAGACCATTACTATTACAAAATTGGCACAACCTATCAAGATCACTTTGTAATAATTGACAATCGTCATTTTTATTGACAGTCCTTAAGATCTTCATGTCGTCAGCGTATAACAAAATTTCAGAATGTTTAAATATTAAATGAATTTTATTAATGAAGATATTAAAAAGCAGAGGCCCGAGATGCGAGCCTTGAGGAACGCCTGATGCGACTGGCACAAATGAGGAGCAAAATCCTTTTATAGTTACAGCTTGACTTCGCTCTCGTAAATAAGAGGCAAACCAACGCAGGAGATCGCCGTGTATACCGACCTCCGTGAGTCGACGGATAAGCAAAGAGTGAGGAATTTTGTCAAAAGCTTTGGAGTAGTCCGTATACACGACATCTACCTGGCCACCACAGTCCATGTCAGATGTTACACGATGAATAAATTCGTTCAAATTTGTTTCAGTAGATTTGTTTTTAATGAACCCATGCTGTTGTTCAATAAGACGTGAACTTAAAAAAGGGTAAATATAATCAAATATAATTTTTTCAAATAGTTTAGCTATCACACTCAATTTACATATAGGCCTGTAGTTAGAGACGTCGTGTTTACTTCCACATTTATAAATTGGCACTACAAAAGAACGCTTCCATGTGGTGGGCATAATTCCAGATTTAAGAGACTTATTAAATAGTAAAAAGAGAGGATGGGACAGACTCACACTACACATTCTCAAAAAGAAAGGAGGGATGAGATCAGGGCCAATACCCTTACTAGGATCCAACTGTTTCAAATATTTATGTACAATGCTGGGGGATAACTCAACAGAACCGATAGACAAGTCATCATGCATAGTTGGATCAATGTTATTGTTAAATTTAATATCACTGTCAAAAGCGTTAGGCTGGTATACTGACTGAAAGTGATTACTGAACAAAGCACAAATACTCTCACCATCTGATGCCGAGACATCGCCCAGGAACATTGTTGCCGGCAACTCGTTACAAGACTTTTTCGATTTAACGAAAGACCAAAAAGATTTACTTTGCTGTAATATCATTTCTTCACTTCTATAAATATGCATATCATAACAAGCAACCTGTTCTCTTTTTTGTCTTTCCCGTAGCATGCTAAAAGTGTGATAATCACCAATCCTACCATACACTTTCCATCTTCTGTGATATTTGAGTTTTTCAGAAATTATTTTAATAAGCGCTCTAGAATACCAAGAAGGGAATTGCTTGTTGCCTGTATTTACCCTACAAGGAACAAACTCCGATATAATCTCTTCAAGAACATGATAAAACTTAGCCACCGCTGAATTGATATCAAGATCAAAAAGTAATCTATTCCAGTCCACTTCTTCGATTTTGGTGTTAATTATATTGTAATCAGCTTTTCGAAATTGACGTAAAGTTTTAGCGAGTAGATTAAGTATAGGAGTAGTAAATATTTGACAATCTATTACAATAGCTGGATGATGGCAATCTTCTTGAACTAAGGGTTCCAGACATTGAATAACCATACAAGTACAGCTACTTATAATTAGATCTAGGTATCTATCATTAACATTGGGAATACAGTTGTACTGTTTTAAGTTGGTAAAATTTAAAAACATTGAAAGCGCATACACTAAATGATTGTTAAGATTCGTTTCGACTATATTCATCATCGAATTATTGTAATCCCACGTAGCATCTGGGATGTTGAAGTCACCTGCAATAAAATAATAATCATCCGGCTCTTTAACGATATCATTTGAAACATACTCAAAAAAGTTAAAAAAGTTTTTCTTATACTAACAGTCAAGAAATAAACTAAAGCAATGATAACCCAGTCCCGATTGCGTAACCGAGTAAAGTGGGTTCAACCATTGTTCTCGCACCTCTGATATTCTCAAGTGCGAATTTTCCACCATAATTACCTTTCTTACGGTGAAAGAAAAGATTGTGAGGAAACCTATATGTCTGAGAGAACTTGGCAAGTTCTCGAAAGCCATGCTCAATCCGCCCGCACTTGGCCAGCGTGGTGGACTATGACCTGATACGAGGGCGTATTGGAGGGAGGCCCGTTCCCAGTATTGAGACTTCAAAAAGAACTGAATACAATGAATACTACAGTCGCCAGTCAATAAAATTGTTAAGATAGACTCGATATTTTTATTTAATAAAATAAATTGATTAGGTGATTTGAAACTTCTTTTACTTATCCTAAAAACATTTGGTTTGGGGTTTAATTTCCATAATAACGTATTCCATATCAATTTTGAACACATTAAAAAAAAGAAACAATTTTAGTATAGTGTATAATATATTTTATTTAAATAAATTAACCTAATTCTAAAACACTCTTCACAAACTATTTACAATCACTAGTTCTACCGATATCTGCAAAGAACAATATTGAAACTCAAGGTTGAGATGGTTTTAAAAAGTATCTTCCCACATTTAAATACCAAATTATATAAATATGATAAACTAATTATAGATATTCAGCACCATCTAGATCTATGGTAAGCTACGAGGCCTGTGTTATGGATACCAATAGTTGATAAACTACACATATATAATTTTAAATATAAATACATACATATTATAAATATAAACACCCATGACTGAGTAAAATGCTGATGAAATGAATGCCCCCAGCGGGACTCGAACCCGCGACCGCTGGCACAAGTATAATAAACTGCAAAATAAGTACTATAAACTGAGCCAAATGTGTCGTCAGATATTGATACATACCGCGAGATGGCACCACAGGTTTTAACTTCAAAACCATCCGCCATGAAAATTGGTATTTTTCACAACTGGCGATAGTCTACTAAAGTATAGATTTTAACACTATGTCAAATTATATACGAGCTACAATATTGTTCCTTGCAAATGTCGCATCATTAAAAAGGAACTACGAACCAAAACTTACCAAAAAATCTAAAATACATTGTATTCTTCAATTTCTCAACTTTGTCATGTTATTTATTTAAAAAAATAAATTTAAAAAATGAGATTCCATTATTATTAATAATAATAATAAAAAAAATATACACACCTATCTATTGGTATATAAAAAAATAATGTAAAATTTTAAAAACGTATACACTAATAATTTCCAATAAGATACTATTTTAAAGACTAAAATCTAAAAAATGGAAGATACCTATTGAGTAATAAATCAGTACATTTAGATCACACAAAAATTATAATTATTGAAAAAATATATTTTATTTTGTGTTTATATCACATGCAAAATGGCCTAACCTAAACTTTTGAAATAAACAAAAAAAAATATTATAAATTATGCATTTATGTATATTATGTATTTAAATAATTTAATATGATAATGTTTTAGACATTAACAAGATATAATAAGCTGTTAAATAAACATTTTATTATTATTTTTTGGAAGTTATACTTCTTTTGGCATGTTTGCAAAAAAATATGAGAGTAAAATTTTTACGATGATGAAGGTAGCTGCATTCCTTTTACAAACAGAGAGTTGTGACATACGGGATGAAATCTTTAGGTAATTTTTTTCTGTTACGCCAAAGAAGTATAACTTGTTACGTGCGTACATAAGTACACACACACACACACACGTTTTTTTATACATTTTTCAAGCCAGTCGCAAATCAAAATCCCTACAAAAGAGACACATTTTTATTTATCTTAAACTAAAAATCTATAACACAATATTGATATGAAACATCTATAGGCGTGCCTTGGCAGTAAAACCGACTCGTGCATGATGATTACGGCAAACGGCATAACGGATATAGACTGTGTGTGCGCTCGCGTATACTATGCACGCAACATTGTAAAACTGTCTCTATTAAAATACTTACATATTTTTCTTTATTTTACTCCATATTTCGTTATCCATACATATAATAAAATTCTGAGTCGAATTTGTTATATGTTACATTAAATATTAATTGGGAAATCTTGTTGAAATAGTCATTGTTATCGATACCAAAGACTGATTCGATAGTTTTTAAAATTTTTGTCTTTCTGTCTGGAAAAGCATCACAAGAAAATCACTGGACAGATTTTGATGAAATTCGATATGATGATAGCTGGTTATCTGGGTCAACATATAGGTTACTTTTTACTGCGGGTAAAGGATGGGAAAATATCTCATCTCTGAAAAATCTATACTAAACGTTAAAACGTAACTAGTAGTTTTATTAATTATGAATTCTAAGATTAAGATTTTGGTTTCACATCTATGTCGTCCTATGACAGTTAATTTTTTTTTATATCTGCTTACTCTATTACTTAATATTTTTAAGTTAGGCCACTTTTGCACTATCACTTTTTTATATATAAATAGCTACACATTCACACAATTATGAGATCTCTTGCTAACCAACTCCAAATAAAGAGGGTGTCGGTATATCTATTTTTTAGACCATTAAAATGATATTTTATTTACAAGTTTAAAAAATTCCACTCATTTCCAATGCAGAGTTGAAAAATGACGTTTTAGGTATTTTGATGTTAATTTCATTTTTGTATTTAATAATAATAATTTCATTATTAGTATAGTTTAAGGTATGATATTTAATATTAAACTTGTCTTCGGCTAATGAGTAAAAGTGTCATAAGTCAATACAATGACTTTTTAAAGCATGTTATGGTATTTTATATAGTCTTTCTCAATAAATGGGCTATCTAATACGAAAAGAATTTTTCAAATCAGATTAGTAGTTCCTAAGATTAGCGCGTTCAAACAAACAAACTAACTCTGCCTCTTTATAATATTAGTATAGATTTATGTCTGAACAATGAATGTGAGATTGAAATAGGCAAACGTGAGAGTGAAATGAGATTCTGAAGAATATTACAAGTCCTCGGACAAACGTTTTTCGCTACATTTGGTCTAATTTGACTTATAACACGAGATTATATGAGATTTCTGAGTTAGGATATAAAACGCCACATATATTTATAGCTTATAATCTTCCATTCTGAATTTGAATGTCTATTTGTTAGGACTGTTTTGCAAAATTATTTGCAATATGTGGGTAGAAGCTTCTCTCGTATCAAATGCTTCAAACTGGACCCGAACCTAGTGTAAGAATAATTAAAAATTACACACTCATATAAAATAGGCAAAAATTGAGAATGTGTTTGTTTATTAGTTATATATTAAGTTGAAAATAAGGAGGAGACAAAAAAAGGAAAGGGGGAGATGTTGAGAAGAGATTTACAAGAGTTAGATGTGTCGTGGGAAAGTATAGTGAAGTGTGTGTGTGTGTGTCTACGTGTATGTTTGTACGTGTGCGTGTATGTATGCTCAACAATCTGCATGTCTGTATGTGTGTGTGTGTGAGTGATCAGTCCTCAAGGCCGTGTGTATTTCTATATTTACGTCTATATATTACCTTCTCTCTCTCTCTACGTGTGTATGTATGTATCTCTGTGTGTCTATCCGAATATCTGGGAGTGTGTGTGTGTATACCTAGGCTCAGTCATCAATTCCGTGATTAATTGCATGTCTATCTGTGTCTATATCTGTCTCTGTGTGTGCACATACCCGGCTCAGTCCTCGAGGCCGTGCGGCCAGGCGTCGTGGCGCGCGCGCGCACGCTTGGGCCAGGGCTTCTTGAGGTGCACGTGCTCGACGTGCGCGCGCTGCTCGCCCGACGTCGTGAAGCTCTTGCCGCAAGTGTCGCACTTGTACGGCTTCAGACCGGTGTGGATCTGATGTGTTTTTATATGGAAATCACTACATAGTATAAAACAAAGTCGCTTTCCACTGTCTAGGTCCCTATGTATGATTAGATCTATAAAACTAGGCAACGGATTTTGATGCGGTTTTTTTTTAATAGATAGTGATTCAAGAGGAAGGTTTATATGTATAATACATGCATACTACAGTACAGAATAACCGAGAATTTCAAATATTTCTATTTCATACTAACCGTTAAAACGTACCTAGGGACGAACCTGAGCGAAGCGAGGGTGAGTCGCTAGTTAATATTATACATCCTATGACAGTGTAAAATTCACACATTCACATACGAATGAAATTATTACTTTACTAGCGACTCATTCGTCCCTATACCTTTCGGGTTCGTTCCTAGGTTGATTCCCCATACAATTTTTTATTCCCATTTTCACCCCCTTAAGGAATGATTTTCGGAATAAAAATATCCTATGTCCTTTCCAGGGTCCCAAACTTTCTTCTTACTAAATTTCATTTAAATCGGTTTAGTAGTTTATTCGTTACAAGCATACAAAAATACAAGTCTTTCCTCTTTATAATATTAGTGTAGATTTCTTGTATATTTCTAATAGTATGTGATGAATGCTACCAACTGCTATAGACTTTTATTAATAGCAAAGTTACTGATAAGTATTGGTAGAAGGAAGACCTCTCGACTCTGTAAAATTCTACAAGGGAACTGGATGAAGAGGGGTGAAAAGGCAGTAGTAGCAAGGTTCAAATCCCGGGTCTCGTATATATTCTCGCGTGTGAATTTTCAAAATGATTACCACTTGTCTTAAGGTGAGGGAAAACATCGTGAGGAAACCTGCATGTCTGAGAGAATCTAGCAAGTTATCGAAAGACATGTGAAATCCCAAAATACACACAAAAAAAATCCAAAAACACAATTTTCTTTCAAAGTTCCAAACTCAATTATATTTTTATTAAGATATAACAACGTAAACATCGATCAAAAAAGTACTAGATACACAATCAGCGACAAAAAATGTCCTCACCGAATGAGCGCACATTTGAACATTTGAGCGCGCTTTTAATTCATTTTTTTTTGTGAAAACAACTTTAAGCATTGCATTTAAGGTGTAATTTACATTGTTGTATATTTATTTCAACTAGCACACTTACTTAAACACAATTGGTGACAGTCTTATCAGAACTTTTTTGATCGATGGATGTAACCTAAACCATACCATGCCCTATGGGGAAAACCATTTCAAAGACCACCATAACTTAAAAAATACTCACAAACATATGCCTTCTTCGGTTATTGAAGAAAGCAAAGTGCTTTCCACATATCGGACATTCGTATGTCGGCCGCGACGCGCTGTGGACCCTCATGTGGAACACCAGGTTCGTTTTCTGGGTGAAGCTCTTTTCACATCGGTCGCATTTGAACCGCTTCTCTCCAGTGTGGACCCACATATGGTCCTTCAGTAGGGCCATGCTCTGAATATAAAATTGGTATTAAATAAATATCCATACTAATATTGTAAATGGGAAAGTGTGTTTGTTTGTTTGTCTGTCTTTCTTTCATGCCAAAACGGAGTGAGGGATTGGCGTGATTGTTTGTGTGGAGATAGTTGGAGGGCTCGAGAGTAACATAGGCTACTTTTTACCGCGAGAGATTATCTCATTCCCACGGGAAAATACGTCATAATACAACTCAAAATATTTATGATCAGAATTACTCGAAACTCGGTCTTAATGCTTCAATACAGTTAAATAAATGTGTTTCAGCATTTTTCGAAACTCATCCCATAAGGGGGTAAAATAGGGGATGAAAGTTTGTATGAAACCTACCTTTTTTGAGTCTTTGTTGTAGTTTTAGCGCGGAACGAAGTGCGGGTTCTACTAGTATAATATAGTTTGTTATAGACAATTTTTTTTTAAAGTGAAACTTGTATAGGCAGGTTTGTTTTAATGGAAAGCAAATTCATGTGAGTCGTCACCGACATGGTCACGTGACGTGCGAATCATTTCCAACATGATCACCACTTGTTTTACGGTCAAAGAAAACATCAAAACCTGCAAGTCTAAGAGAACCTAGCAAGTTTTCGAGACATGCTCAGTCCACACCTGGCCAGCGTGGTGGACAGGCCTGATCCCTTGCATTAAAGCTAGGGCCACGCCCAACAGTGGGACGGTAACAAGCCTATACCTGAAAGATCCGCCCGCACTGCTCGCACATACACGGCGTCTTCATGGCGGGGTACTTGGTTCGGTTCTTGTCGGGGTGCGCGCGGCGGAAGTGCTGCGCGTACAGACGGAGGTCTCGCAGTTGGATGCCACACTGGGGAGTTAAAATATTACATTATAATAAATAATATCATAATTACATATAATAAAATTCTGAGGCGAATTTGTACTCGTACATTGAATATTTTATTAAAATAGTCATTATTATCGATACAGATGCCGAATCTATAGTTTTCAGGATTTTTGTCTATCTGTCTGTTTGTGACCGCATCACGAGAAAACCACTGGACATATTTTGATGAAATCTGGTATGATGATAGCTGGTTATTCGGGTCAACATATAAGATACTTTTTACAGCGGGAACATATCTCACCTCTGAGAAATCTATACTAAACGTTAAAACGTAAGTAGGGACGAAATCTAACTAACGGAGAGAGAGACTTAATAATAAGTACAAAAATCACTTAAACAATTAATTATTAAAACATTTAATAACCCTAAATTAGCTAGGCGCTACCGCACTTCTAAAACACGCTAAAAAATCTATCTTGGGGCTAGCAAAAGTGAGTAATTCGTAATAATTAAGCAAAGACAGAGTATAAGAGTTTGTATCTGTTTGTAACAGTATATGTCACAGATAAAGTTTCATTCTTCTCTACTCCTACTCCACTCCACTCCCGCAGTCCCCACCTGCTCGCAGGCGACGGCGCCGGGCGCGTCGCCGGCGGCGGGCGCGCGCGCGTGCACGACGGGCCGGCGCTCGATCTTCCTCATTATACGCCCGTTGCGTTCCGTGTTCATACTCTGCGAGTCGTTCCTTATGCGGTTCCTGAGTACAGATAATAAAATACTATAGAGATGTGTATGGGTCTCTATATATAGGCCTTTTGGGACTGTACCAGGGCCCCCAAGATATAGGGGGCCCCATGTTGAAAACAATGGATAATATTGTGAATTTATAAAATAACTAGGTCGATTCCCCCTACAAACTTTCATCCCCAAGTTCAACCCCTTAAGGGATGATTTCCGGAATAAAAAATATCCTTTGTCCTTCCCAGCGTCTCAAACTATCTTCTTACCAAATTTCATTTAAATCGGTCCAGTAGTTTTTGAGTTTATTCGTTACAAACATACAAAACTATAAATCTCTCCCTCTTTATAATAATAGTGTAAAAAAAATTTATGCCATATAAGATTGGGCTAAGAACTCTGGAGATCAATTAATAATCAAACAATAACGTTACTTAATCTCATCTAGTACCATCTATCATTATAGATTTTATAAAGTCACAATGACAGTTTAGGCCCCCAAGAAGTGTAAACCAAGGGCCCCCCAAATTCAAGATCCGCCCCTGGTGTAACTAGCAGCCATTGAAGAGTTCCACTATCCACCTCCTGCATCATCAGATCGGTGAGATGGTACCAAATTATTATATTTACATGTAAATTTCACATGCAGCGTTTCATAAAGATAGAAGAACTATAAGTTAAAGTTGAATTTTAAGTTTTATTTACGTATAGTTAATTCCAAATGAGGCTAACAATGATGATGATGATGAAGATACTCGCATTATCCAAACCAATCTAACGAATAATTCATTAAAATCGATTAAGCCCATTAGTAAGTAACAGGGAACATAAGGTTGGACATACATACATACATACAGGTGAAACACATAACCCTTCTTTACATTTCGCGAATCTTTACTAATGACGAATTGCTTAGTAAAAGGATACATGTACATTTCTGAAATTATCCGATTAAAGAACTAGCGATGAATTAATCGTTAAACTACCGACAAAAACCGTTTTTTTAACCGGTTCCGAGCACTGACTCCATCGTAGTCGGGTAAAAACAGAATTAAACCTCTTTACACTCACGGATCATTGTCACTGCTATGCCTTGAAGATAGCTTCAAATGTCTGGAATGGGCTTCTTCTGATATAAACTTAACTTCGCAAACTTCACAATATGGTCCTTCTAAAGTCACCTGAAATATCAGACTTCTTCTTTAAATAGTATAAATTGATGTCGTTTCCGCTGTCTGTTCGCTTAGATCTTTTAAACTACTCAACGGATTTTAATGCAGTTTTCAGCAATAGATAAAGAGTGATTCAAGACGATGGTTTATATGTATATTATAGTCTAAGAAGGTTTATATGTATATACATGCATATTATAGTACAGAAAAGCCGGGAAATTCAAAGATTTATATTTCATACTAACCATTAAAACGGTTGGTAAGGAATTCTGTAAGAAAAGGAAAACTAAGCAAACAAGTTAATGTGGTTTGTAGTGCAGCTTCACAGATGGCACTTTTATTTTTTGTCATTAATTTCTGATTCATCATTAGTATTATAATATGCTATATCATCGCCATCATTGAACTGTGTTATTCTTTCTGTTTTAACTATGTCATTTTGATTAATATGTAAATCATTATCATTAACTTCATAAACTTTTAAACACAGTGTTGATTTTAATTAATTATGAGCTCTGTTTATCAAAATACACATATAGTCAAACCGACAGAATATATGATTTTTTAGCCGTGCAATGACCTCATTGCATTCAGCCTACAATATGAGCATAAATAATACATAGAACTTACACTCTTATCCGCCAATCTATGTTTTTTCTTCTTATGCACATCAATCCCCTTTTTACTCACAAACGTGTAACCACAAAGCTCGCACACAAAATCTGACACGTGCTTTATCCTTATATGACCCATATATGTAGTTAATTTGCTAAAAAAATATATAATTTAAATGTAATATTTACAACTAAATAATAAATAAGACGTAGAAATAGACCACACCATTAGATTTAAACAAAATAAAAAAAAAGTTGAAGGATTTATTATTAAAAAGATATACATGTATCCCATGTATTCTCAAATCAAATGAAATGTATTTATTATCTGTGGTACCAATATAATTGTCGATATACCACATACTGTATAATTTTTTCTACCTTCTAATAAAAAAAGTCAGTTTGTGAACACTTAACGAGTTTTATTATCTAACATAAAACATAACATCTAATCTAAAATAGGCGATTCTTTAAATTGACATACTTTTTTTTATTTCTGAACCGATTGAAATAAAACAAATACTAATTCAGCCCCCCAACTATCTGCACACAAAAAATCACGCCAATCCGTAACTCTGTGACGACGTGAAAGAAGGACAAATAAACACACTTTCACATTTATCATATTAGTATGGAAAGAAAACAATATTTCGTTATTTTATTTTTGTTTTTCTGCAAAAAATCCGCCATGTTGAGTCAACTCATGTAACGTCGGCCACAATCCTCAAATTCCGTAAATCCCGGGGACCAACACACAAACACAAAACTCAGTACATACTTACTCAAACTCACTGGGACAGTGCGGACATTGGTATTTAGTTCCTGCGTGCCATTTCTCATGTTCTCGCGCGACACCTCTGAAAAATCGTATGATATTTAAAAATAATTATTTCTTTCGAGCGGAAGCCTAATTTATTTTTAAAAATAAAAGTAGCCTAAGTTACTTCTTAAAACATCAGAACAAACAGACAGACAAAAATATTAATAAATGTGTTTTTTTATAAGTACCGTATATACTTTTATATACATTTAGTAAAAAGCTGTTATTTTGACATTACAAACAGACACTCACTCACTTTATTTATCTGTATAGATTCTTTTTATTTCATTAATCTGCAATTTAAGTTAGATTTCTTTATTAAATTTACACCATTATTATATATTTAAAAAAATCTCGTATCATACATTTAGAAATCAAAAAACCGTAGCGTTATTTTTTATACATACCTATTTCTAGTGACAAACGGACAGCCTTTACAACTGAACTTCTCCGTGTGTTGTGCTGTGAGATGTTTTCGTAAAGCGCGAGCCGTTTTTAATCGAGTCTTGCATATAAAGCATTCATAAGCACCGCTTTGCTGCGAGAAATAGTATACATACTTTATAAATATCAAATATAATACCATTTAAAAAATATATAATGTGAAAAAATCAAATCTCATAAATAAAAAAATATGTTTGTTTATCATATTTATATTTACCTGTTAAATTATATAAATGCAAATATCAATAAAATAGTGTTTAGTTATGGCATAATGATATAAATGTTTTTTTTTTATGATTTCATCATTAAAAATACAAAAAATCAATGTCATAATTAACTTTTAATTCATTAAAATTACTTCTAATGCATTATAAATTCTTCGCCAATTCATTAGTAAATTATTTCAAAAATCTTAAAATGCATTTAGCAACGAAGATGATGAATGATTAAGAGGACACTTCTTTTGTATATGAAATTTTAAAATAATGACAAACAAAAAAACAAAAACATCCAATTATCATTACCATCATTGTTAAGCCAATTAACGATTATTTGAAATTACAAAAATGAAAATAAACAAAAAAACAAAACATTAATGAAGATCCCATTCATAAAAACAAATACATCAATCATGATCACCATAATCTTTCAACGAATTAATGATACAAATAATCATTACAGAATTTACCAAAAAAAAACTCTACTTTCTTACAAAAAAAATAATAAAAAAACCCCATCAAAAACAAACCCAATACCACCTACCTCGCTATGCCTCACGACATGAGCATCATATCTGTCTCGTATAAGAAACCCTCTATAGCACAATGTACACTTGTACGGTGCGTTTTTGTACGACGAAGTGTCCTGCCTTCTCTCCACTTCTGCTATCTGCTCTTCATATGTCAATGTGGTTATCGTGAAGAGAGATTCGTCTAAGCCGTCTGTTAATTTTCGTCTTTTTACGTCGGATCTTTTGTACCTGTTTTTTTAATGTTAGTAGGTATTATTGCCATAGCCATTTTTTTAAAGTAACGATTATATGAATTAATATTATATTATAGTAAGAGTATATGAATTAATATTTCGTTTCACTCGGTTACGTCCTTTTGTACACCCTATGTGCCAAACGATATCGTATTTGTTATTCCAGATTACAGTCTGATCTGACTGTGCGTACCTTTTGACGTGAAGGAGAAACAAACATACAGACATACAATTTTTAGCATATATATAGTAGCAGGAATAAGTAACCCGACAAACTGTCCAAATTTCAATAAATTTGTTTGGTCGTCTTCCAGTTTATACAAAAATCCTATAAAAGCACTTTCAATTTTACCTAAATTACCTAATTTTCCCTGCAAATATATAAATGAAGTGTTTTTCAATACAAAAAACCCATACTTATCCATAGTCGTTGTAGGATTGTCATCATCTTCTGTCTTCTGCTTAACCTTCACTTCTTTCACCTTCTTTTCTATTTTCAACTTTTTCTTTTTTACTTTAGGCTTTTTCTTGCAAACTTCACTTAATGCTCTATCATCATCACTATCGAATATCGCCGGATATTCTTCAAAGAATATCTCATTATTGACTTCATGTTTAATTTCTACGTCAATATGTTTATAATCATTAATTTCTGATTCATCATTAATTTCTGGCACAGTATCATTAATATCGTAATACGCTATATCATCGCCATCGTTGAACTCGGTTATTCTTTCTGTTTTAATTATTTCATTTTCATTAATATGTAAATCATTATCATTAACTTCATAAACTTTTAAACCAAGTGTTGATTTTAATTGATTGTGAGCTCTGCTAATTGATTTTACATCTCTTAATGTTACCTGATAATAAAAAAAAAATATAATTACAAAAAATAATAATAAGCTACTTTAAAATGTTGTATCTTCATAATTATTTAAGGTATCTTAAAAAAGATACCATTTATAAAAAAAGAAACTTGTCCAAAACGAGTCACAGCTTATAACATAAATATAATACATAAATATGTTGGTATATTAACACACAGCACCATCTAGTTTCATGGTAAGCTACGAGGCTTGTGTTACGGATACCAGATAGTTGATACACTACATACATATTAAAAATATAAACACCCATGACTGGAGTACAAACAATCATGCTCATCACACAAATGGATGCCCCCAGCGTGACTCGAGCCCGCGACCGCTGGCACAGCAAATAGAGTCGCTACAAACTGAGCCAAACTTCTCGTTAAATTATGTTTTAATGAATAAAAAATTTTTACTCACATATCTATCCATGTCCAGTTTATTTAAAAGCAATCCTTGAGTCTTTAACGCTGTCTCCCTAAAACGATTTGCCGATGACAATCTGGCAACACACTCCCAACACAGCATTTGGGGTAACCTATCCTCTACATTTATCTAAAAAGAAGTAAAATAAAAAAAAATATATCACACAAAGTCATAATTATTATAAACTTAAAAGAAACTAAGGAAGTTCTCAAAAGATATTTTTTATTACAGGCGTATTTTTAATGTATGTATGTACATAACTACATAGCTTGCTTCAACATACAAACTTTCATCCCCATTTTCAACCCCTCAAGGGATGATTTCCGGGATAAAAACTATCCTATGTCCTTTCCAGGGTCTCAGATTATTTTTTTAGCCAATTTCATTTAAATCGGTTCAGCAGTTTCGGAGCTCATTCGGTACAAACAAAGAAACAAAAAATGTTTCCTCTTTATAATATTAGTAAAGATAAATTTTGATGTCTTTTAAATTTAATCCTACCAAAGTGCTAATAAAGGACTTGGAAGTTTATATGTAACAAGCAAGGTATTCCAATTTTGTACAAAGTGTGCTAACTTACCGGAACACCAGTAACTTGCTCATACATAATAATCAATTTATGTTCGGACATGTGGTACATTTTGACATCCATTACCAAACAAATTCTGCACACCTAAAATATAAAGATTAAGAGTATAATTAAACATTTTAAATAAAACTATCTTTTCGGATTTTGTCGCGGATTTATTTGTATTTTTGTTTCCCGACGTTTCGAATGCTTTACAGCATCCATGGTCACGGGAGAGACTGAGGTGTTATATGTCTTAAAGATATAGTTGTTACAGACAGCCTACCCACAATTAACAAAATGAAAATTGCACCAATTACATTACAATATTTTAACTTTAAATATTTTTTTTATAATTTTAATTATAATTGAATATGGAAAATTATTTATTTAATTTTTGCTATTATTTTTATAATTATTACAATTTTAAAAATATTAATTAGCAATCTATATTTAGTGTTGCCATTATTATATTTATAACCATAAGAAAAATATAAAATATAGTATTAATTATTTAAGCCACAATTGATCCATGTGTAATTTGAAAAAGTTAAGATTAATTAAAAAAAAATAATTTTAATTTAAATTTGCTATTATTTAAAAACAAATTATTAAGCAACACATTACTACATACATTTACAAATGAAAAAATGAAAAAATATTATTAATCAGAAATGCTATCTTTTTGATCTACACAGTAAGAACTTACTACATCTACCTGTCTGTTATGTTTAGATTTATTATTAGATTTTATTATATTAATAACAGGATCCCATGACGATGGTAGTACCCAGCCATCTTCCCTATTGAAATTAGGATGTTTTTTAATTTCTATGGCCTCTCGAATCATTCTAGGGCGATATCGGTTTTCTTTCGCCAGGATTTGAGGCCTATCGAAGCGAATATAATGGCTTGGGCGGTCCTGACTGTGTTTGCAGACAGCAGATGTTGTATTGCGACGGTGCTTCACATCAGCTATGTGTTCTTTGACCCGGGTTCTAATGGATCTCTTTGTTTGTCCGATGTAAGAGAGCCCACAATCACAATCAAGCTTGTAAACTCCTGCATCTTGTAGAGGGATGTGGCACTTGACAGGTGGTAGAAACTGACTAATTTTCTTTGGCGGCTTGAAGTAAGTTTTAATTGAAGCTCGCTTTAGAATGTAGCCAATCTTGTCAGTGACGCCTCTCATGTAAGGTAGGACTGCAGGGACGCGCTCGACTGTGGCTGGTTTCACTCGGTCCCTGTGACGTAGGCGCGGCACTTGCAGCTTGTTGTCTCGCAGAACTTGCTTGACATGTTGCAGTTCTCCGGCCAGGTGTTGCTCGTCACAGATCCCGCGTGCCCTCTGAAACAAAGATTTTCCCACGGTAGCTAACTGTGAAGGGGGGTGGTGAGATTCACCATTCAAGTACCTATCAGTATGGGTCTTCTTTCGATACACAGTATGACTCAAGGTGTTATCTGGGTTACGTATGACTAATACATCTAAGAAAGCTAAAGAATTATTAGACTCCAATTCCATTGTAAATTGTATTTTAGGGTTTATGGAGTTAAGATGTTCTAAGAATACAGATATTTTATCAGATGGTAATATTGTGAAAGTGTCATCTACATACCGCTTGTAGAAACGAGGGGTCACAGGTGATGTGTTTAGGGCGGTCTCCTCAAAGGCCTCCATGAAGATGTCAGCTACAACGGGAGAGACCGGCGAACCCATGGCCACTCCATCCACTTGCTTGTAGAATTCATCATTCCACAATAGATAGCCAGATGTAAGGCAGTGTTTCAAAAGTTCAGTGTATTCTTCTTGCATACTATTATCCCGTAGCTTTCTTGATACTATTTTGACACAGTCCTCTACTGGTAGGTTGGTGAATAGAGACTGTACATCAAAACTGACCATAGTTTCATTGTCCATGAGTTGTAGGTGTTTTATCTCATTGATAAAATGGTATGAGTCCCTTGTAAACGCTGATGTTTGTCCTCTGAGTGTTGAGAGTACTTTCGCTACTAGTTGGGCCAATTTATAAGTCGGTGTGTCGATTTGACTCACAATTGGACGTAGCGGAGCGTTAGATTTGTGTATCTTTGGAAGTCCATACAGTTTAGGCGGCTTTGCACAAGATGGAACAAGATTTTTGACATCAAGATTCAATGCATCGGAGTGTTTCTTAATAAGCTTTTTAGTATTATTTAACACAGTGGTGGTTGGGTCTGTTTTGACCTTTTTATATGTACTTTCATCCGACAAAAGTTGTTTAATTTTCTCATTGTAATCTGATGTATCCATCACGACGGTGGCATTTCCCTTGTCTGCGCGTAGTATGATAATGTCTGACCTGCTGCGTAAGTTCTTCAACGCTAAATACTGTTGTTTGTTGAGATTAGGTTTGGGCCTTGAGCTACGACGTAACAAAGATGAAACATCTTGACGTATGGCCTCCATATCCTCAGATTTCATAGTATTTTTGGCCAGAGCATCTTCAACTGCACAAATAATATTCTCATAAGGGATGCGTGTCGGCGCAACAGCAAAATTTAAGCCTTTACTTAGTACTTGAATAGTAGATTCGTCCAATGTTTGTTTTGACAGATTGACAACTGTTTGACGTACGCACGAATTTGAAACTGTGGTAGATGGGCGCGTTCCGTTATTGTTTTTGGTTTTCTTTTTGATGTTATATTTCTCGACTAATTTTTGGTATTTTAATATATGTTTGTATTTGCATTGGTTAAATTTAGATGTTTCGCGCTTATTTAAAGTTTCAATGCAATCATTAAAATCACTTGGTGTCAATACTGTCTTTATATTAAG
The DNA here is from genome assembly GCA_947093115.1 of Brenthis daphne. Classification (NCBI taxonomy): domain Eukaryota; kingdom Metazoa; phylum Arthropoda; class Insecta; order Lepidoptera; family Nymphalidae; genus Brenthis; species Brenthis daphne. The sequence continues at coordinate 2,994,662 of OX352473.1, forward strand.
GGACGTTTGTTCTACGTACCGGTCGTTACTGCGTAGATCACGGCGGGTTTGACGAATCACCGTCCGTAACAACTTAAAACTTGCCTTGTTAACGATCTTGGCGCTTCCCCGCATGTTCTTTTTAGATGATATTTTCACACACGTAGGAATGAGACGATGATCTCGACATCTCTTCAAGAATGTTAAAGATGTTAATAATCTTGCGCGCTTTGTCTTCAGATCTTCTAACCGGCGTATTTGGTTTGCGATTTCCAGTCCGTACTGGTTCACATAATACTTTCTTAGATTTACGCGAATATTTGACATTTTAAATAAAACTATTAATTTTTTAAATCCAAATTATTTGTTAAATCCAAAAATACTATGAAATCTGAGGATATGGAGGCCATACGTCAAGATGTTTCATCTTTGTTACGTCGTAGCTCAAGGCCCAAACCTAATCTCAACAAACAACAGTATTTAGCGTTGAAGAACTTACGCAGCAGGTCAGACATTATCATACTACGCGCAGACAAGGGAAATGCCACCGTCGTGATGGATACATCAGATTACAATGAGAAAATTAAACAACTTTTGTCGGATGAAAGTACATATAAAAAGGTCAAAACAGACCCAACCACCACTGTGTTAAATAATACTAAAAAGCTTATTAAGAAACACTCCGATGCATTGAATCTTGATGTCAAAAATCTTGTTCCATCTTGTGCAAAGCCGCCTAAACTGTATGGACTTCCAAAGATACACAAATCTAACGCTCCGCTACGTCCAATTGTGAGTCAAATCGACACACCGACTTATAAATTGGCCCAACTAGTAGCGAAAGTACTCTCAACACTCAGAGGACAAACATCAGCGTTTACAAGGGACTCATACCATTTTGTCAATGAGATAAAACACCTACAACTCATGGACAATGAAACTATGGTCAGTTTTGATGTACAGTCTCTATTCACCAACCTACCAGTAGAGGACTGTGTCAAAATAGTATCAAGAAAGCTACGGGATAATAGTATGCAAGAAGAATACACTGAACTTTTGAAACACTGCCTTACATCTGGCTATCTATTGTGGAATGATGAATTCTACAAGCAAGTGGATGGAGTGGCCATGGGTTCGCCGGTCTCTCCCGTTGTAGCTGACATCTTCATGGAGGCCTTTGAGGAGACCGCCCTAAACACATCACCTGTGACCCCTCGTTTCTACAAGCGGTATGTAGATGACACTTTCACAATATTACCATCTGATAAAATATCTGTATTCTTAGAACATCTTAACTCCATAAACCCTAAAATACAATTTACAATGGAATTGGAGTCTAATAATTCTTTAGCTTTCTTAGATGTATTAGTCATACGTAACCCAGATAACACCTTGAGTCATACTGTGTATCGAAAGAAGACCCATACTGATAGGTACTTGAATGGTGAATCTCACCACCCCCCTTCACAGTTAGCTACCGTGGGAAAATCTTTGTTTCAGAGGGCACGCGGGATCTGTGACGAGCAACACCTGGCCGGAGAACTGCAACATGTCAAGCAAGTTCTGCGAGACAACAAGCTGCAAGTGCCGCGCCTACGTCACAGGGACCGAGTGAAACCAGCCACAGTCGAGCGCGTCCCTGCAGTCCTACCTTACATGAGAGGCGTCACTGACAAGATTGGCTACATTCTAAAGCGAGCTTCAATTAAAACTTACTTCAAGCCGCCAAAGAAAATTAGTCAGTTTCTACCACCTGTCAAGTGCCACATCCCTCTACAAGATGCAGGAGTTTACAAGCTTGATTGTGATTGTGGGCTCTCTTACATCGGACAAACAAAGAGATCCATTAGAACCCGGGTCAAAGAACACATAGCTGATGTGAAGCACCGTCGCAATACAACATCTGCTGTCTGCAAACACAGTCAGGACCGCCCAAGCCATTATATTCGCTTCGATAGGCCTCAAATCCTGGCGAAAGAAAACCGATATCGCCCTAGAATGATTCGAGAGGCCATAGAAATTAAAAACATCCTAATTTCAATAGGGAAGATGGCTGGGTACTACCATCGTCATGGGATCCTGTTATTAATATAATAAAATCTAATAATAAATCTAAACATAACAGACAGGTAGATGTAGTAAGTTCTTACTGTGTAGATCAAAAAGATAGCATTTCTGATTAATAATATTTTTTCACTTTTTCATTTGTAAATGTATGTAGTAATGTGTTGCTTAATAATTTGTTTTTAAATAATAGCAAATTTAAATTAAAATTATTTTTTTTTAATTAATCTTAACTTTTTCAAATTACACATGGATCAATTGTGGCTTAAATAATTAATACTATATTTTATATTTTTCTTATGGTTATAAATATAATAATGGCAACACTAAATATAGATTGCTAATTAATATTTTTAAAATTGTAATAATTATAAAAATAATAGCAAAAATTAAATAAATAATTTTCCATATTCAATTATAATTAAAATTATAAAAAAAATATTTAAAGTTAAAATATTGTAATGTAATTGGTGCAATTTTCATTTTGTTAATTGTGGGTAGGCTGTCTGTAACAACTATATCTTTAAGACATATAACACCTCAGTCTCTCCCGTGACCATGGATGCTGTAAAGCATTCGAAACGTCGGGAAACAAAAATACAAATAAATCCGCGACAAAATCCGAAAAGATAGTTTTATTTAAAATGTCAAATATTCGCGTAAATCTAAGAAAGTATTAGTATAATTAAACTTTTAAATAAACGTAATAAAACTTTTAAATTATATTTGTGGATTTTTTGAGACTTGAGACAGTCTCTCCTGTAATCTTAATTGCTGTAAAGGAAAAATCCGAAAAAATCTACAAAATAAAATTGAAGTGTCTGTTTGTAATGTGAAAATAACAGCTTTTCGGCTGTAACCGATCTAACCGATTTTGACGTGACTTTCACTGGCATATAGTTCATGTTATAAGGAGTGACTTAGGTAAGTAGGCGCAAAAAAATTAAAACCCATGAAATTGTGAGCCAAAAGCCGGGGTGAGTCCGCTAGTTTTATATAAAATTCCCAATATTTAAATATATCTAAAGAAACCTAAATCTAGAGAAAAGAAAATCTTCATTCATATATAGATTTAAATCAACTTAAATTTAACTTCATTCATACACAGTTTGTTAGAAAAAAAACTAATAAAGCCCACATATTAACAGCATGGGTGATTGTTTTTTTTTTATAGAATAGATATTCTATATCATCATAATATGATTGTAAAAAAATATTCAGCTTAAAAAACTAAAATTTAATTAGATTAAAAAAATATTCAGCTTAAAAAACTAAAATTTATATAATAAAAAAAATCTTTAAACGCCCGCCATTTCGCGCCCTCGGTGTGACGGCATAGTCTATAATAACAGCCAATGTTGCTAATTTAGCGCGTTTGTCACTTGTGACCAATGGCATTGCGTTTCCACTACTTTAAATTTCCCACCTATTTTTGCACTTTTTAATAATCATTTCATTAATCAAAAAGAAATTACATTAAAAATATTAATATAGGCTTAATTCAAAAGCAATAAAGACTATAAAAAAAAATATTTCAACTTTATTTAAATCACATGCATATTCTCTATTGTTTTCTTTCAATAAGATATTTTAGTTCTCACTAAAAATATACAAACAATTATAAAAAATATTAAATGTTTATTATTACATAATATGGTTGTTAATTTTGAGTACATAATTGAAAATTTAGCCTGTAATACATAAATATTTATAATCTTACCCTCAACGTGGCTGGTGTATCCATATCTTCAGATGAATTCTAAATGAAAAAAACCTTGATTAAGTTTTTCAGAAATTATTTATTATTAGTTATTATATTAAAATAAAAAAAAACAAAAATCATATTATATTGTTGTTAAAATAATGTTGTATTGGAATTAGGCAGATTTAAAGTCCTTGTCTGATAGAATCTAGCAAATGAAAAGACATGCTCAGTCCGCTCGCACTTGGACAGCGTTATGGACTATGGCCTGATCTTCTGAGTATTGAAGGGAGGCCCGTGCCCAGCAGTTTGACGTTAAAAAGGTTTGAGTACAAGGTATAAAATAAACATATTACTTGCAAAACTATTTTTGAGATTATTTACTGGGAAAGATAGGTTTTGGAAGAAAAAATTAATATTGCAATTAAAATAATATTAATAGGCTCATAACACATCAATTTAATTTTAAGATTATTTATAGTTTTATGAACAAGTGTTCTAAACAAAAATTTATCGAGTTGTATATAGTATTATTTTCTTTATTAAATCAGTATATACTTACATTAAAAGGCACAGCCCCACTTTTAATCCTCCGCAAACCACATTTGGTCTCATAGAATGCATCCTGTTGAAAATGTTCTGAGCATACTGCACTGTAAAATTTAAACTCTAGTGAGACATCTTTCTATTTATTTTAAAGAAATAAAAATATCTAATACTAGCGACTCACGCTCGCTTTGCTTCGGGTTTATCCCTAGTAAAAAACAAAACTATCCCACGGGAATGATACATTTTTCTGGGATAAAAAGTAACCTATGTGTTATTCCAGACAATAATCTATCTCTGTGCCAAATTTTATTCAGATCCATTCAGCTGATCTGGTGTGAAAAACTAACAAACATCCATCCATCCATCCTCACAAACTTTCACATTAATTATAATATTAGTAATGTCGTTATTTAACTAACTAGATAACAATTTAAGACAAATTTGTTGGATAGATGCCTTCATATATACAGGTGCTGAATAAATTACCGTCTTGGTTTTTACATTAGATCTAACAATTATTAGCGGTAGAAGAACTGCATTGTGAGACTTGTATTTATTTACATGTTATGTTTTTGATGGGTCTCCTACTTACTCAAACTCTACCATTCACTACCAGAGTGACAACACACAGTATACACCACTAGCTTTAACAGCTTAAAAATCTGTACATTATTTTTTTTTTCAGGAAATCTTATTGAAATAGTCATTATTATTGTTTTTAGAATTTTATTCTGTTTGTCTCTCTGTTTCACAACGCAAAAAAACATCACTGGACAGATTTTAATGAAATTTAGTATGATGATAACTGGTTATCCGGGTCAACACGTAGGATACTTTTTACTGCGGGAAAATATCTCATCTCTGAGAAAAGAAATGTATACTTACAGTTAAAACATAGCTAGGGAAGAACCCAAGCAAGTGAGGTTTAATTTGGCATAAGAGTTTCTTATTTAGAAAGGGACACTATTACAATATGAATATAAAAGGTACATTCTTTAAAACAATTAGATAAGAGATAAAACCTTCAATGAGTGTCATCATTTTTAAAACAAAACATTGTATATAAAATTAAATTTTAAACTACCTGCGCTCTTTTGGCTCCCACTCTGACATGCCAAGGGCTTTTAACCATGAGTTTCTGATATTTAACTCCTTAGGAAACCTTGAGGAAGAAAAAAATATTAATTTTGTATAGGTTTATACCTACTTTGTATGTTTCAACATTTCTTGATTCAAGGGATTTTAATATATTTTTGTCTTAAGTTCTTTATTAATAAAATCTAATAAGAACACAATTACTTTAGTATACTTTTAATTTTCTATTAGAATTCTAGTAGGTCCATTGAAACATTATGTTTAAAACGTAATGTAATCAAGTAAAAATCTTTAATTCAGTTGTAAGTATAACTAAAACTCACATATGAAAGGTGATTCCATGACTTTTTGTAATTTTACGAGTATCATTTGTACAGTTTTCAACACAACACCGCATTTTTACAAACTTTAATACAAATATTTGTAAAAATACAAATATATACACTAATCATCAAAACACTGGTATATTTAATTTCAGTATAGACATATCCATTATTGAGTATTTATAAAATTAAAAATATTATTATAATTCATTTATAACTATTTAGTTTACATTTTTTACATTTTCGTTTACTTTTCGCAATTATTTTCAACTTCCAAGGTAATAATTGACAGACTTCAAATTTGACAAAATAAATGCATCAAATAGACAAGGGATGATGCCAAATGCATCTCGATAACCATAGAGGTGTAACAACACACACGACACGTTTAGTTCAATTTATACACCTTTTACATTTTCACGTCCGAATCATTTCCAACATCATTTTCACTTCTGGTACGGTGAATGATACATCGTGATGTTTGAGAGAACCTAGCAAGAAGTCTAGAAGTTTTCAAAAGACATGTGAAGTCCACACTTCGTATACCTGCGATTAACCAGCGTTGAGGACTTTGACCTCGCATTAAAGGAAAGTCCGTCCAGCAGTGGGACATTAAAAACGGCTGAATACAATATCAAAACCCGAAAAATATAATATTTTTTGTAAAAAGCAAAATTATTCCTCTTACATCACTTCCCATGTAACCTTGCTATGCCAGCGGTTGCGGGTTCGAGTCCCGCTGGGGGCATTCATTTGTGTGATGAGCACGAATGTTTGTACTCCACTTCCAGTCATGGGTGTTTATATTTATAATATGTATGTACTTAAAGTTATATGTGTGAAGTGTATCAACTATCCGGTATCCACAACACAAGCCTCGTAAGTCGTAAGTCCTAGCTTACCATGCAAATAGATGGTGCTGTGTGTTAATGTCCAACATATTTATTTATTACAGAGCATAAATAATTAGCCGACTTCCAATTCCAAAAAGGGGGAGGTTCTCAGTTCGTCGGAATATTTTTTTTTTTATGTATATTACTACTACACAGCCAACAATATTTTAAGATATGAATATCTAATAGGTAAATATTATATATTTTAAGTATCGAAATATATTAGATTTGCTTTGCATCGGCTGGCACTGACTTCGAAAATATCTGACTAGGTATAGAATTCTAAATGGAAACCTACATTTAGTTATTTTTTACATTTTAGTGCCTGGAAGTCGGGTTTTATTTTTTGTTAAAAAGATTTTATTATAAAATGAGACAGAAAGTTCTCGTTCGGATCATTCTACTCGTTATTTTTATTAAAAGTCAAAAAAGATAAATTATTGAGCATTCTACAATCATGATACTTTCTTAGATTTATGCGAAAATTTAACATCTATATATATAAAAGAAAGTCGTGTTAGTTACTTCGCTTATAACTCAAGAACGGCTGAACCGATTTAGCTGAAAATTGGCAGGGAGGTAGTTTAGAGCCAGGAGAAGGACATAGGATACTTTTTATCCCGTTCGACCGCGTTCCAATTTTTATGATATTTTAATTTTTGGATTTCTCTTAGTCCGGAATAGGTAAGTATTAAAACATATAATTAAAATGTGAGAAAGAAAGATTTTTTCTTTTTATATCTATTTAAAACGTACCTAGCGACGAACCCGAGCGAAGCGAGGGTGAGCCGCTAGTTTGAAATAATTATATCTTTTCAGATTTCTTCGCGGATTTATTTTGATTTTTGATTCCCGACGTTTCGAATTTACTGGAGAGACTCTGGACTGTGACGATGATTGTTGTAAAGCATTAGAAAGTAGAAAGGTCGGAAACCAAAAATCAAAATAAAATTGCGAAAAAATCCGAAAAGACAGTTTTATTTAAAACTGTCTACAATCATTACAGTTTATAAAGTAGTTAAGATATTTTTTTAAATATATTTTTAAACCTGTTTTTATACCTATTTGTGGAATACTCTTTCCAGAGATAGATCAGTGGTTTACTTTTTGGTCAAGGATTGCTATCTTACTAAATAAAAAATACACTATAGAAATACGATCTCTCTCTTTTACATTAAACAACACGTTAAGAGTGAAAGAGAAAGATATAGAGTGCAAATTAATTAAATTTTACCCATATAATATAGTTATCGGCAGTCACAAATGTCAGATAAAATAAATTTGTATAATAATAAATTATTGCTTGTTTTCAGTTTTTAAATTCAAAACATTAATTGACTCAAATTTCATTAGGTATGAATTTACTTAAAATATATGGTGAACGTTGCAATAAATTATGAATTTGCAATTATTAATTTATATTACGTATTATGTGTTACTTATGTTTGTCGTATTAGAAATAAATAAAAATTGAGTATTTATTATGCGCTGTTGTATTTCATCGTGTAAAAATGATTCGAGACACGTATCTAAGTCTGAAGGAATTACTTTTCATGCGTAAGTTTTAACTATTAAGATACTCTACTAACTTTTGTTTATATGAAGAATTTGACACTTATTTCATTTAGAAAAACTATTAACTTCGTAAATAAGACTTGCTTTTCACTGAGAATATTTTTTTTTTGATTATTTAAAACAAAACAATTTTTTTAAATGTTCTCATTTATAATTTATAATAGAATTAACATCTAAGTATTAATATTATAAATGCGACACTATGTTTACTAGTTTGCTTATGTTTTACACAGCAACGTAACAACACATTGATGCAGTTTTTTGCTAAATATAGTTAATGGGTAAAAGAGATATATTTAATACTTTTAATTGGCTATGTAAAGTAGATGCAAAATATATTTCAAAAAGATACTGTGAATGTTTTAATAGATAATAATATGAATACATATAATATGGTTTTCTTTTAGGATTCCAACAGAACCAAATATAAGAGCAAGTTGGCTGAAAGCTGTTGGTAAAAATGATTGGCCGCCTCGAGATAGGAGGGTGGTGTGCTCTGAACATTTTCTCTGTGAAGATTTGTATGAAACTAAGAATGGATTAAGGAAAGTTAGGAATGGTGCAGTGCCCGTAGTACAGGTGACTAAACTCTACGACTACAACTAAAATATTAAGTTTTATAAATGTTACATTTTTTCTAAAGAGTATTCTTTCATATAAGCACATCTAAGTAAAATGAGATGAAAGTGGTACATCACCAGATTCTTCCTATTATTTTATTAACCCCATTATCTATACATATAATAAAATTGTAACTGAGTCAAATCAATACATTAAATATTTCTTGAAAAATCTTATTGAAATCTATAGTTTTGGAATTTTTGTCTGTCTGGGAATGCATCACGAGAAACCTGTGGGTCCTGTGGGATGGGTTTTGATGAAATTTGGTATGATAATAGCTGGTATGATACTTTTTACTGTAGGAAAATATTTCATCTCAGAAATCTACACTAAACATTAAAATATAACTTTTTTTGTAAGTTTCTATGCTTGTTTGTAATGAATAAGCTAAATATCCGCTCAACTGAACTGATTTAGATGAAATTTGGTATGAAGATAGTTTGAGACCTTGGGAAGGACATAGATTAGTTTTTATCCCAGAACTTATCCCTTAAGGGGGTGAAGAGCGGGATGAAAGTTTGTATGGGGAATCAATCATTTCTTAAGTAAGGGATATATAAAACACATCATACCTATGTCTATATACATAAATACTAATATATAGTCTATCTATTCCATACTAACCATTAAATTGTACTTCTTGTAATGTATAATGTATGTAAAAATGAATATTTTAACATTTTTAAATAAATCTAACAAACTAAACTATTTGTTTTATTATTTTCAGAATACCTCAAATTGTAGTTTTGAAGATACGACAACAATAATGGAAATCGAGTTAAGGGTATTAATTTAGTTTTCACATAATTATTTTGTATTATCAATGTGCTGGATGCAAAATGTGTGTTTGTCTTGTTTTTATCTGTCTTATTTTATTTTTCAACTAGCGACTTACCTTCGCTTTGCCTGGGTGAGTCCCTAGGTATGTTTTTTTTTTTTGGAGCAGATCCCTAATTCTTTTTCTAACATAAAAGTAGCCTAAGTTACTCCTTATAACATCAGTCATCTGCTAGTGAAAGTCCTGATAAAGTCAGTCCAGCCGTTTCGGAGATTAGGTGAAACACTTTTATTAGGTTTGGAGGGGAGGGGGTAGGTGAAACACATAGACAAAAATTTTAAAAATTGTGTTCTTCTTATAAGTACCATATATAATTTCATATGCATTTAGTTACACACTGACATTTAATGTAATTTATCTGTATAGACAATTTTTCTATGCACTGAAGATATTGTTATGCTATAGTCCGGTCATAACAGACATTTCATATATGTGGCATTTGTGTGCATATAATGTAGAATGTAACATTGATAGTTAGGAAAAAAAGTATTAGGACCATTTTTGTAGATAATTTTATGATCCACAATTTTTGTCTGGATTATAGTCCAGTTTGATAAAACTTACTGTTTTCGAGAAAAATCCAAAATTTTGAACTTTGACCTTGAATAACTTTTTTAGCACACATGGGATCGATGGAGACTTTCGGCATTTTATTTTACTGGTGTATCCAAGGTTCCTACCAAAATTCAGCTCTGTTGGAGTTTTTGTTATTTGATCACTATTCTTATGTCTAATTTGTCCGGACTTATTATCATCTGTATGTAGCATAGCAATAATTTTTTTAATTTATGATAAATACAAACACATTTTTAGGTTTGCAGAATATGCCTTGGTACGAATAAAAAGCTGTTTTCACTCAAAACACATGACTTGGAGCAAATGTATGAGTGTCTTACAGGGATGTCGGTAAATAAATTAAAATATATATACTATACATATATATTGTGTGTCTGCATATCAATTACATCTTATATTTTTTTTTCAGCCCTGCAACGACAATTTACCACAGTATCTATGTTCAGAATGTGCCCAAAGACTGTCAAATTGTATAAAATTTCGAAATAAAAGCTTAAAAGCGCATTCTTTGATGTTGGATATAGTTGAAAAAGAGAATATTGTAAGTATGTTCGAGATAAATTAACTGTACAGATGTGACATGAAAAAAAACACTTAGTTTTTAATCACTATGTTGAAAAAAAATAATTAAAAAACTTAGTACATTTATTTTTTTCTAATTTTCGTTCTTTTTTAGAAAAAAAGCTATGGGAAATTATATGTTTTATTGAGATATATTCTTAATTTTTCTACATTTTATTAAAGTTACAAATCAAATTAAGTATAATGAATCAATTAAAAAAAATGTGTTCTTCCTCTGTGTCAATGTACCACTTTCAGTATCGGTGGCACCTACATTAGTGTTGTACTTGTCAGTGTCGGAATTTCCACATGCCAGCTCTATAATATTTAACCAAAAAAGTATGGTAGGTTTAAAATAAACAAAACTAATATGAACTCTTAAGTAATAATATTTTACTGAAACTACCTTAATGATTTTGAATTCAACTCTTGAAAAACGTTCTTTTTCATCTTAAAAAAAATACGGTATCTTTGCAACGCTAGTTGATAGCTTACTGTACCGGTCACTTACTGTCAGCATAATATGGTTTAAGCCCATGACTATTTGTTAATAATAAATTATAAACTGAAAAATATACAAAATTAAAACATATAAATAAGCTTCGGTTTAATCAAGTCTTGAAATTTTTTTCGAGGTATAATACTTCTTTTGGCACATGAAAAAATTATGAGGGTAAAATTTTTACGATGCGCGCGCACACCGACAGCCAAAAAGCGACATGATGAAGTTAACTACTTTTTACTTACTTAACTTTACTATTTTTATTTTGTGACGCCAAAGAAGTATAACTTCTTACGTGTATACATACGTACACATACTCGTTTTTTTTAATTCTTTATTGCACCTTAGAAGTAATACAGAAAAAAAAAACAATAGACTTAGTGTACTAAGACAGAAAGAAAAACAGTAGACTTAGTGTATAGGTGGACGTCTACCCGTGGATGTGGAAGAAGATGTCAGCGGGCCATATAGTTTTTTTTTATTATATAGGACTTTTTTTATTATATAAAGTTAAATCCCATAAACATTACAAATGCGAACGTTTGGATAGATAGATGTTTATTACTCAATCACGCCAGAACGGCTGAACGGATCTGGATGAAATTTGGCACAGAGATAGATTATAGTCTGGAATAGCAAACAATCGTAAGTCGCTTATCTACTATAATATTATTATAATGAGGCAGTTTCTTTTGAACGCGCTTATCTCAGGAACTACTAATCCAATTCGAAAAATTTGATTTTGAATTAGATAGCCCGTTTATTGAGAAAGGCTATAGGCATATCATCATGCTACTACCCAAAGGAGAGGAGCAGTAATCACAAATGTCAACTAATCGGGCAGACTTCCATACATTATTGTAAAACTGTTGTTTATAATGAAACAAATTTACCGCAGGTGAAACCGCGGCGCACAGCTAGTTAGTAAAAGAAAATAGAACAGTTAGAAATGATTTTCTTTTTACAGATAACATTAGAAAATTTAAAACTTATTAACCGGGAAGAGAACCAGTTATCTTCAAGTTTAAACCAACAACTATTCAACCCAGATCATTTCGACATAATCATAGATGAATGCACAGAAGCTCAAAATATAAAGGCAGACAAATTAGAAAACGATTTAAATTTAGACGAAGTGAAGAGCGAGAAGAATGATGAAGAAGATATATTTGTGGAAACCAACGATGATCTAAAAACTTCGGATACAGAATTCTTGCCAAAGGAATACTCAACGGATGACAGTCTGCCATTGGAATGTCAAAGGAAGAAAAAGAAGAAGACGAAGATAAGAGAAGAGAAGAAAGCGAAGAAGAAGAAGGAGGAAGTACCAAAAATTGACAGACGTCGCAAACCATTTTTGAATGATGATTTAAATGAAACGCTTTTTACAATTACCGATTTGACGTTTGAAGAACAAGTAGCGGAGATAGAGAAAAGGCAGGAGTCGTCGAATTATAAAAATTCTATGTTCAAATGCACGGAGTGTTTTAAAGGGTTTTTGGATGAAGATGCATATAATGGGCACATGACGAGGCACACAAATGTGAGTATACACGGACATCCATACTAATATTATAAATGTGAAAGTGTGTCTGTTTGTCTTTCTTTCACGTCGAAACAGAGTGATGGATTGACATGATTTTTTGTGTGAAGATAATTGGGGGGCTGAACAGTATAGTCTACTTGTTATCGCGGAAGATTATCTCATTCCCACGAGCAAACACTTTATAATACAACACAAAAAAATTTTTTTGATCAGAATTACTTGAAACTTGGTTTTTATACAATTAAATAAATACCTGTTTTAGCATTTTTCGAAATTCATCCCATAAAAACCTATCTTTTTAGAGATTTTTTTGTACTATTTATAAATAGATTATAACCTAAAAGTAGGGTTAGTCTAATATAAAATTAATAAATATATTGTTTTTCCAGCAATGCGGGGAATTTGAGTGTGATATATGTAAAACTCATTTTAAACATCCTCACGCGTTAAGGAAGCATATAACGGCGCATCACACGCAAAGGTTTAGTTGTAACCAGTGTCCATACGTCACTACACATAGGTATGTTGTTAAATGATATTGTTTTTAATAGGTTTTTTTTAAAATAAATTTTATTATAAAATGTACCTCATTATTTTCTATAAATATAATATACCAGCATCGATCAAAATGGTACTAGATACACAATCCCATGCAAAAGTTCTCTTAAAACTGTCACCAATTGTGTTTAGGTAATTATTCTAGTTGAAATAAATATACATCAATGTGAATTGAACCTTAAATGCAATGCTTATAGTTGTTTTCACAAAAAAAAATAATTAAAAGCGCGCTCAAATGTTCAAATGAGCGCTCATTCGGTGAGGATATTTTTTGTTGCTGATTGTGTATCTAGTACTTTTTTGATCGATTTATACTAGAATATATAACTCATCTTTATCTATAGCACCAAAAACATCATTTCACTACCTTCAAATTTTATTTTCGCGACAAAAAGTTACCTATGTTCTTCTCCAAGATCTCATCTATCTCTATACCAAAAATCTTCAAAATTGGCTTAGCGGTTTGGGCGTGAAAACGTAACAGACAGATAGACTTTCACATTTATAATATTAGTATGAATTATTTTAAGCTAGTTATATTTTTTTACAGACAAACAGCAAGGTTACACGAGCGATGGCATAAAGGAACTAAGTACAAATGCCCCCACTGTCAAGACGAGTTTGTGTAAGTAAAAAATATAGTTTTTTTTCTTTCTTTAGTGGCTTAGAGCTGAAATATAGCTTATTACTTGTCTATATTTACACGAATATTTGACATTTTTAATAAAACTTAATTTAAATTTTTAACATTTTTTTAATCTTAATAAGTAAATTATAGTCTAAACAATTCTTATTCTTAATTCTTATAATCACATTTTTGATTCAGTTTTTGGCATTAAAATCTTATAATTTTACTGCCAAACTCATTTTTGACAACAAAAATTCGACGACACGTTTGGCTCAGTTGGTGGATTAGTGACCTTACTTGCTGTGCCAGCGGTCGTGGGTTCGAGTCCCGCTGGGGGCATTCGTTTGTGTGATGAGCACGAATATTTGTACTCCAGTCATCGGTGTTTATATTTATACTATATATGTATTAAAAGTTATATATGTGTAGTGTATCAACTATCTGGTATCCATAACACAACCCTCGTAGTTTACCATGGAACTATATGGTGCTGTGTGTTAATGTCTTTAATTTATTGTTATTGTTTTATAATTAGAAAATGAACTTAGAAATTCTCTTGTTTTTTTTTTGCAAGAATTTCTTACTGACTCGTCAGGTTCTTTGTATACATTAGAGCTACTGGTACTGGGTTCGGTGTCCATTGTTTCTAATTCTGGAGTTTGGATACGTGAGATATATTCAAAAAGTCTGCAATACACTCCTTTCGCAAAACAAATGAGTGCAGTTTTACTCAAATTCGAAATAAGAAAACGTCTTGAGTCTCGATCCCAAAAGTTTCGGGACCCGTGACAACCAAAACAAAAAGACCCAAACCGAAAAAAGTGCTCTGAGACCTTTTAAATTATGTTGTTATTATACTTTCTTTCAACATTTCCACAGTAAATTCACAACGTACATGGGCCATATACGTATAAAGCATCCGTCCGACTTCGTCTGTGCTCTCTGCGGGTACACTTTTGTAAGTGAGAAAGGTATTGAGTTGCACAAAAAGTTGAAACATCGCCTTGATGATGGATTGGTAAGAAAATATGCCTTATACCATCGATCAAAAGAGCACTATATACACAATACCATGCAAAAGTTCTCTTAAAACTGTCACCAATCGTGTTTAGGTAATTGTTCTAGTTGAAATAAATATACAACTATGTCTTAAAGTTGTTTTTACATCATTTTTTTTTAATTAAAAGCGCGCTCAAATGTTTAAATGAGCGCTCATTCGGTGAGGACATTTTATGTATGTAGTACTTTTTTGATCGATGCTCTATACATATAATAAAATAGTGACTTAGCGAAATCTGTACATGAAATATTTTTTAAAAACAATGACTGTAACGTATTGTCTACAGAATATAGATCCCACCAATGGCTATGGAAATTTTTGTTTGTATGTCTGTATGATTGTTTGCATTTCACGCAAAAAGTTCTGAACCGATTTCAACTAAATTATGTACAGTGATAACTTATTACTCGGGTCCATATTTAGGATACTTTTGACTACAGGTAAATCTTTCATTCTCATGGGAAAACACAATAACTGGTTCTGTTAAGTCGTTCTTAGAATTCATGTCTAACGCTGGTTAAACCTTAAGAGATAATCAAAACAACGTACAAGAAAATTTTAGGTCTTAAAAAGGTCTACAAAAATGTCGTATCTCCTAAGGTATATTCGCAATAACTATAATTTATATTTATATAAAACGTACGCAGGGATGAACCTGAGCGAAACCAGTATAAGTCACTAGTTTTATATATAATATTTTTGTACAAACAATGCCTTTAAAATCTATTTAAATTTCAAATTCCGCTTTGTTGAGTGGATTTATTTATTTTTTATAATTCACATTGCATCGCTCTTTCTCTCTTCATCTCTTTCTGTCTCATTATAAGAGTGAGAAAAGAGAGAGTGTAATGCAATCTATGTCCTTGCCAAATTTCGTCGGGACTCGAACCCAGAACCGTACAAACAAAAATACACATAAATACTTACAATTTATGTTTTAGATACCAGAAGACGGTCCACTCTGTGAACTTTGCAACGTCAAATTCGTCTCTCAAGACGCGTATAGACGACATCTGCACGTGTCTGCGAGGCATAATAATAGTGACTCGTAAGTATAGTGTTTTTTAGAACGGAACGGATTGTACAATGTAATAAATTTTATATGCTCTCTCTCCCTCACTCACTGTCATGGCGGCGTGTGCATTGTAAATTAAAGTGCTCTGTTCAAAATAAAATACTTAAATCTTAATCTGTTATAATGCGTGTGTTCAGCAGGGCTCGGAACCGGTTTAAAAAAACGATTTAATTCATCGTTCGTTCTTTAACCGGTTAATGAAAACGAACGGCTTAGTAAACCGAAATAATAATGGTCCGTTAACCATTTTTTATTCTTAGAGAAAGATTCGATTTCAGTTTTGATACTGAAATGAACCGGTTAAATAAGTAAGAAACATACATCCTTCTACTAAGCCATTTACCATTAGCAAAGACGCGCCAAATATAAAGATACAAAAACTCATTTTAACCGGTTAATTTTGGTCATGGAACCCAAATTCGTCAAAAACCGATCCAAACCATAAACTGAAAGCAAACCGGTTTAAAAATTGAACGGGTTTCCAAGCCCTGGTGTTAAGAGCTTACATCGATGCTCAATAGATGGCGTTACGATCTGTCTGAATTTGGTCATTAAAAAAGCATATAGGGTTTCATTTTAGGATTCCGTACACGAAGGGTGCCAACAGAACCCTATTACTAAGCCTTCGCTGTCCGTCCGTCTGTCAGAGGCCTGTATCTCTTGAACCCTAATAGGTAGAGAGTGAAATTTTCACAGATATTTCTATTGCTGCTATAATAACAAATAATAAAAAAAATCATGGTGGCGAATTTCAAAAAGGTTGCCATGTAATTAAAAAATAATCGATTATGGTACGGAACCCTCCGTGTGCATATTTACAGTTTTATTTATTACATCAACTGGCTTCAGGTAACACTACTGGATTATCCTAAGGTCTTTTTGCGACGGTATGTTTGTGTGTCAAAATCGGTCCAGCAGTTGCGAAGATCAGCCGGAACAAACAGACCGACAGACAAAAAATTATATATTGTATTTATCTTATAAGTACCGTTTATAATTTAATATGAATTTAGTGAAAAGCTGTTATTTTAACATTACAAAGAGACACTTCAATTTTATTTATTTACATTATTATTTCATATCAAATATTCAATGATTTTCTTTAGAGATTCCAAGGATTCGAACAGAGCCAGAAGAGGTAGGAGATCGAAGGAGTTAAAAGATGTAGACAGCAAGAGGGATAGGAGTAGAGAAGGCAGTGAGAAGAGAAAAGTGTATCCGAGTCAAGTGAGAAAGGCAGAGGGTCCTATACCGTGTGAACAGGTATGTATATGTATTTATTTATTTATGTACTAGAGTTACTAGTTAGTAATATTTTAATTTTTAAGACATTTTCCATACAGTGCGGTTTACAATTGGAAGATTCCAGAGCGTATCACGGTCACTTCAGAAGAATGCACCCGGACAAGAATCGAACCAAGTACCCCTCTATGAAATCACCCTGTATGTGCGAAGTGTGCGGGCGTATGTTCCAGGTGAGTTAGAGGGAGGAAGAGTTCAAAATCGAAGTTTTTTTCAAATTACTATATTCTTTTAATAATATGTCAATATTTTGATTTTAAATTATTGTAAACTAAATTAATGTTAATATCTATTTTTTTTTTACTTTTGAAATTAAATATAGAATAATAATATTGTCTAAATAATATTAAATCAAATCAAAATATATTTTATTCAAATAGACTTACAAGCATATTTGAATCGTCACTGTTATATTTTATATTCAAACTATCGACTCACCCTCGCTTCGCTCGAGTTCGTCTTTAGGTAAATTCCCCTTTCAACTTTCATCCCCATTTTCACCCTCTTAAGGGATGATTTCTGGAATAAAAACTATCCTATGTCCTTCCCAGGGTCTCAAACTATCTCCATACCAAATTTCATCTTAATAGGTTTAGTAGATCCAGAGATTATCCTCTACAACATCACAAACTCACAAATTTTACCTCTTTATAATCTAGACAGATAAATAAAATTGAAGTGTCTGTATGTAATGTTAAAATAACAGCGTTTTACTAAATGCATATGAAATTATATACAATACTTATAAGAAAAATACTTTTTTTAATTTTTGTCTGTCTGTTTGTTCCGGGTAATCTCTGAAACAGCTGGACTGATTTTGACGGGGCTTTCATTGGAAGATAGCTGATGTTATAGGGAGTAACATAGGCTACTTTTATTTTAGAAAAAGGAATCAGAATTCCGCTCAAAAACGAAGCCGAGTGAAGCGAGGGTGAGTCGCTAGTATTAGTATAGATAAATCGTGCTGCATAATGCGGTTTAGTGCTCCAATTGGAAAACTATCTATAAAACTAGCTACTGTAGTCTGTACATCACAGAGCTACGCCCTGCTGAAAGACCACCGGTGGACGCACACCGGCGAGCGCCCGTTCGCGTGCGACGCGTGCGGCAAGGCCTTCCGCATGCGCCAGCGGCTCGTGGCGCACCGCCGCGTGCACGCCGCGCGCCGCCAGTACGCCTGCGCGCTCTGCGGGAAGACCTTCTCCACGCACAGCAACCGCCAGAGGCACATGTTTGTGAGTATTGGGGGAGGAGGGAGGGGGGGGGGGACGGGGCGGGGTAGAGAGGGAGAGGAGGAATGTTACAGATGTTGTGCGGAAAGACGTTCTCCACGCACAGCATATGTTTGTGAGCGAGGGGGAGAGTGAGTGTGTGTTTGGGCAATAAGGAAGACTCCATTTTTTTTCAAACAAATCAATTTTATTACGTTTAATACAATTTGTAAATACAATGTGCGCGTGCGACGATTCCGTGATAACAAATATAATAATTGAGTAACAAACATCCATCCATCCAAACTTTCGCAATTTATAATATTTTATATGTCTCATTTACCTTCATCTTTTATTCTAATTAATTCCGCATAATAATTAAATTTCATTGATATATACTCGTATTTAATGTCCTCAGATCCACACAGGTTTGAAGCCGTTCAAATGCGAAATGTGCGGGAAGTGTTTCAAGCACGCCAGCGAGAAGCGTGCTCATATAACTTACGTGCACCTCAAGAAGCCCTGGCCCAAACGGGCGAGGGCTAAACGCAGGGAGAGACCGGTGAGTGGGGTTGTATGTATGTATGCATGTACACACATACACAGGGGCGGATTGTGAATTTGGGGGGCCTTTGGACTAACACTTCTTGGGGGCCTTAAATAATTGTCATTTTGTCTTTCTATAAATGATAGATGGTACTAGATGAAATTAAAATAATGCTATTGTTTGGTTCTTAATTATTGATTTATAGGGTCTATTTTTTTTTATTTTAGATAATTTTGTATTTTATAAATTCACAATATTATTAAGAGGGGTCCCTTTATATCTTAAGGGCCCTGGGCTGCAATCCAAAAAGCCTATATATAGATCCGCCCCTGCATATACACACACAACACGCACACATAAAACTCGAAAATGGTAGCGTGATTTGCTGTTTATACTACTGTTTTCGATTTTTCCATACAGATCGTTTACTTTCTTCAAAGAATAAGGGATTTTTATATAGGTACTAGCGAATCATTCGTCCCTAGCATGCTTCTCCATACAAAGGATCATCCCCATTCTCATCCCCTTAAGGGATGATTTCCGGCATAAAAACTATTTCACTCACTCACTTTTCATATCATGAGATTTAAAAAAACTTATTTTTGTAAAAATTAAAAAAAAAAAATTTTTCTACACAAACCTTGTCCTGACACTAACAAACACAAAAAAAGAATTATCCAATTTAGTGCAGTCGATCGCAAGTTATGCGTGTTCGGTGATTCATTTTTATTTATATAGATTAGTTGTTAATAATTAATATACAATATTTGAAAATATAAATAATAAAAATAATACTATATTCTTTTGTATTTTTGAGCATTAATTCTCTTTAATAAGTTATTATTATTTTTTCTTTATTATAAATAATAGAATCCGTCAGCTAATTTTATTTATTAAAATTTATTTACTTAACACTCAGTATACACACGAATGAGCGCCTATTTGAACACTTGAGCGCACTTTTAATATTTTTTTTTGTGAAAACAAATTTAAGCATTGCATTTAAGGTATAATTTACATTGTTGTATTTTCAATTCGAATATTTATCTAAACACAATTGTTGACGGTAAAACCTTTCGTATAAATAAAAGAGATGTAATATATTTAAAAATATTTTTTTATTAGGGTCAAGCGCAAGAAATTGAGGAGGCTGGCAGTGAAGTGCATATGGCCCCAGTTTGGCCTCAACAGGATCTCAAATCTACATATTGTCATCTTAGAGTGTAAGTAAAGCAGCTATGACTAAGGATGTGAATGGATGGGTGTGCGTTTTGGACAAAAAATGTGGTTTAGTTTGTTATTTAAATTGTTTTCGGTTATGTGAATGTAAATATCATTTTGATTTTTGTATTTTATATTGTATTACGTAAAATTAACGTTTTAGTTAGTTTGTTTAGGTTAAGCGTAGGTAAGTGTGGCTGGAAGTGGATGGGTGGTCGATTTTTGTATTTCTGGTTTTGTACTAAATACGTATTAGTGGATCTGATTTTGATATTTCGTCAAGTTTTCTGAGTATTATTTATTTATGGTTTGATTGGTTCTTATTAAGGTTAAGTGACAGTATGTGCGGAAATAAGTGGATGGATTTTAGAAATACTCGCTTTTTTTGTTGTATTTTTCTAATGAAATAACGACAGTGCTTTATGAAAAAGTGTCATGATTTTTTTCTTTTGGATAAAAAAATTAAAACCTTTAATTAAGCATTCGGAACATCGAGAACCAAAAATCAAAAGAAATCCGCAAAAAATACGAAAAGATAGTTTAATTTAATATTTTTATTTGTGAATTAAATAATAACTTACTCATAGCTTATTTTAGCAAAAATCTTTCTATATAATCCCTCTATCTGTTGGCGAAAACTGTATCCG
This sequence comes from Brenthis daphne, assembly GCA_947093115.1. Taxonomy (NCBI): domain Eukaryota; kingdom Metazoa; phylum Arthropoda; class Insecta; order Lepidoptera; family Nymphalidae; genus Brenthis; species Brenthis daphne. Next base: position 3,015,735 of record OX352473.1, read on the forward strand.
TTCAGTAGATATTGAGATTAACGCGAACAAACACAAAGTTATATTATAATATTTAGTGTTTTTGAAAAGATTATTCGAATTAATTTTAGTTGATAGCATATTACGTGTATTGGAAAAAGCAATAAATATTTAAGTGAGGATGGGTGACCGTTTTTTGAAATTTGAAATAATATGTACATTGATATATAAAAACTCAAGATACACAATTATCGTCTCAAAGGTGTCCTCAAAAAGAAGTGCACAATTCAAAATTGTGCGCTTTTTTCAAATATCTTTTGTTCATTACTTTTCGGACGACAAAATCAAAACGCACGTTGTTTCGTTTAAAAAAGTACTTTATGTGGTGTGCGTAAGTTCGAATTTGTGTTTAGACAATTAGAGCTTTGATTTTTGAATGTTATTCTTTGGTTTGACTTAACGTCACATGTCGGCAACACTTTTTGAAGAGATATTTGTTAGGAAATGTGTATGTATTTTTTTATATATCAATGTATAATGTACATATGTGCGTGTATATTTGGGAATATAAAATGTTATTTTTATTTGATTTGGTTAAACGTTTGTACGTATGGCAGTAAATGGATGGGTGAGCAATTTAAGAAATTATTTATTTTTTGTATTTGTGAGTGAAAGATATATTTGATATGTATAACGCCTATAATGTAGATTGTGAATAATTTTAAATTTTTGTACGCGATTCGGTCAAGCTTTTTTGATAGAAGCGGCATGTGGATGGGTGGACATTTTATAAACTCATTAATAAATAATGTATTTATTATAACTATAATAATAAAATGATTTTTTCATAATTTTGTTTGTTAATTCTAACCTTCCTTTTCTATTACCTTTTGAAATTTCAAAATAAGTAGTTGTGTTAAACTTAATTAAAAAAAAATCATTGATCATCAAATTATTAAAAATTATAACAAAAATTAAACTGAATTTCTAAGAATAAATGGTTAAAGAAACTCGGTGAGACCACAATATACTAATACTATTCAACATTGGTATATAAAAAATGGGTGCGCCTAATCTTTACGCGCGGTTGAAGTAAAATTTCTTTGGCAAATATCGCAATTAAATTAAAACAAATCAATAATTAAATGAAGCAAAATATTGGGCATATTACAATCATATACATATTTATAGAATAATATCTCTTCCAGGTGTCGTCACGGTAATGTTATATGTAACATTACCGTGGTGTCGTCGACATGTGAAGTTAAGCCAAACCAAAGAATAACATTCAAACATCGAAAGTTCTAGTTATCTAAACATAAATTCGAACTTACGCACACCACATAAAATACTTTTTTAAATGCTACAACGTGCGTTTTAATTTTGTCATCCGAAAAGTAATGAACAAAAGAGATTTTGAAAAAGCGCACAACTTTGAATTGTGCACTTCTTTTCGAGGACACTTTTGAACTGATTCTTGTATTGAGTTTTTGTATATATTGATTGATATACAAACATAATAGACATATAGGCGAAAGATAAACTTGTTCAAGTCTTCTCCATTTTACATGACATTGACGAAGTAATCTGTGCTCAACTGGCACGCTTTGAAGACAATAACAAGAGAATTGAATTGAGACTTATGCAAGCGCCTTTGTACCGTCATTTTATTTTAAAGACAGTGTAGTCCATGAGGAAGCTACCACCGGTTATTATATTGTTCTATATTATAATACAAATTATTTATATAAAAATATATTTATTTAAAAAAATTAGGTTTTTAAATGGTCGGCAACGCGCACGTGATGCCTCTGGTGTTGCAGGCGTCCATAGGCTGCGGTAACTGCTTACCATCAGGCGGGCCGCATGCCTGATTGCCACCGACGTGGTATAAAAAAAAACAAACGGCTCCCCGTCGCTTCGATCGGGTTCCTCTTAGAAAAACAAAAAAAAATCTATCCCACGGGAACCGAAGATTTTTCCGCGATATAAAGTAACCTATGTACTATTTTAGACTATAATCTATCTCTGTGCCAAATTTTATCTATATCCGTTCAGCCGTTCTGACGTGATTGAGTAACAAACATACTAACGTCTAAACTTTCACATTTATAATATTAGTAAGATTGTTAGTTATTTTTGTTATTATTTAATGCTTCTATCATATAATAAACATTAATTTAGGTAAAGGAAAATACAAATAAAGCGTTCTTATACTTTTATTACATTTTTGTAACATTGCTAATTATTGTTAAACATAATAAAACGAGTTTGTACATGACATTCATAGATGGCGCTGTTTACATTTTAGAACTTGTTTACCACGGTTTTAGTTCAAGATATTAACATGGAAATTTGTTTTAAATAATAAAAAAATAATTTTGTTATATTTTACATATTTTAGTAAATTTGCAATTAAAAATAAAATAGTTCGAAATTTTGAAAATCAACAGCACTAGGTACGGGAGTGAAACACCGCCAAATTCCCAACTCCGGGCTGTTACGTACAATTTCTTGACGGAAAAACTGAATTTGGCCCGATTCGGGCCTCGAACCCAGAACCTCTTAAGCCATACATGCTAGCTAATAAAGCAATTAAAGGAAAACGAAATAAAACTAATAATAATATAACAAAAATTAAATTATATTTAATACAAAATTTAGATTTGCGCAGACGTAATAACATGATTTGTCTCTGGATAGCCGTCTTCTTCTTGTTCTTCTTCGTCGAATTCGACTTCATCGTCTTCGACATGAGCCTCCTGCAGACGAAGTTTTTTTAGTCAAAAAATTGTATGTCTGTTTGTATGAAAAATTCTTCTATACATATTCGTATGATAAAATTCTGAGTCGAATCTGTACATTAAATATTTTTTGGAAAATCTTATTGAAATAGTCATTAATATCGAATGAATCTGTATTTAGAATTCTTGTCTGTCTGTCTGTGACCGTATCACGAGTAAACTACTGGACAGATTTTGATAAAATTTGGTATGATGATAGCTGGTTATCCGGGTCAACATATTGGAAAATATCTCATATCTGAGAAACCTATACTAAACGTTAAAACGTAACTATAGGGACGAATTCGAGCGGAGCGAGGGTGAGTCGCTTGTTAAATATATATGTACAGTCTCTACACGTCTTTTTCCCATACATTGTATTGCTTGTTTCGACAACACATGGCCGTAAAGGAACTCAACGGCCTGTTCTTCTCGACTTTAAATAAAATTATTAGAATCTCTCACAGATTTTTTTTTATTGGAATAAAAAAATAGCACTCGGCCGTAATGTGGCTTCCTAGTAGTGAAAAAAATTCAGATATTTTTTGCGGTAGAAGATTTGCGTTGCGGGACTTGTATTTTTTTATAAGTTGTTTTTCATTGGATTTATATTTTTAGGTATTAAAAAAGTACATGATATTAGTATTAGTACCTTGGCGACTGAGCTCGCTCGGAGTTTTTGGCCAAAAGTACAATTTTCTTTTTAATTTGACTTAAAAACAAAAAAAAAAAAACTTAAATAAATGCAAAAAAAATACAATAATAAAAACTTTGTATCCCACCGGGATTCGAACCCGGTCACCTGTGATTATCAATCTTGCGCCTTGGTCGCTTGACCACATAAAAAAAATCTAGATCGATTTTTCGCCCCCGAAAACCCCCACATACCAAATTTCAGCGAAATCGTTAGAGCCGTTTCCGAGATCGCCGATATAAATAAATATACAAGAATTGCTCGTTTAAATATATTAATTACTATTATTATATAATAATTGTGGTAATACCTGATACTGTTGGTACTCTGAGATGAGGTCGCTCATGTTGCTGGCTGCTTCAGTGAACTCCATCTCGTCCATACCCTCGCCGGTATACCAGTGGAGGAAAGCCTGGGGGTAAATATAGTTTTAATATATTTATACTATATAATATGTTACACACCAATGGAATTTGATGTGGTTTTCATTAATAAAAACAGCGATAAACGAGGAAGGTTTGTATATATAATTTGTAAAAAATGACTAAGCCCTAGAGCACACACAACGTGCACTTTCTGTCCCTTTCACTCTAACATTTCGATAAGACAAAAAATGGTCATTCGCAGTGAGAGAATAACACCGCCGACTTCCCAGCTCCCCAACTGGCCGTTCCTGAGATTTTCCTCATAAAAACTCCATACTTATCCCGATTCCGGACTCAAACCCAGCACCCCAAATCCTCAACCGTACATGCTAACCACTAAACCAACGAAACAACTGACTTACCCGTCTTCTGAACATGGCTGTAAATTGTTCAGATATGCGTTTGAAGATCTCCTGTATCGCGGTAGTATTTCCAATGAAGGTAGCTGACATCTTCAGACCTCTGGGAGGAATATCGCAGACTGCTACCTTCAAGTTGTTAGGGATCCATTCTACGAAGTAGCTGTGGAGGAAAATATGGCTTTAAGTCCAGTATCTGTAAGTATGACAATTAGGGTATATTGTATTCAGCCTTTCTTAACGTCCCACTGCTGGGCACGGGCCCCCCTTCAATACGAGGGGGATCAGGTCATAGTTCACCACGCTGGCCAAGTGCGGGTTGGCGGACTTCACATGTCTTTCGAAAACTTGTTAGGTTATCTCAGACATGCAGGTTTCCTCACGATGTTTTCCTTCACCGTAAGACAAGTGGTAATTATGTTGAATATGATTCGCACATGAAAATATCGGAAGTGCGAGACCCGGGATTTGAACCCGCTTCACTCGGTTTCCCAAGCGAGCGCGTCACCACAGGGTCAATAATTTCATAACAAACTAGGGAGTCACCCACGCTGCGCTTGGAATGGCACGTTTTATCGGTTAGTATAGATTTCTCAGAGATGAGTTATTTTCCAGGACCGATTTTGACGGAAGTTTTACTGGTATATAGCTGATGTTATAAGGAGTAACTTAGGCTACTTTTATTTTAGAAAAAGAATTAGGGTTCCGCTCAAAATAATTAAAACTCACCCGAGCATAGCGTGGGTCGCTAGTCTATACATATAATAAAATTCTCAGTCGAATCTGTACATTAAATATTTTTTTGGAAAATCTTATTGAAATAATCATTATTATCGATACTGAGGCTGAATATAGAGTTATTAGAATTTTTGTCTGTCTGTCTGTGACCGCATCACGAGAAAACCACCAGACAGCTGATAAAATTTGGTATGACGATAGCTGGGTCTTCGTATTCGGGTCAACATATGTAACTTTTTACTGCGGCAAAATATCTCATCTCTAAATGTATATTAACCGCTAAAACGTATCTAAGGACGAACCCGAGCGGAGCGTGGGTAAGTCGTTAGTATAAAAACACAAGCAAACATACCTGGAGTTCTTATTCTGTATAGCCAGTATCTGATCGTCCACCTCTCTCATGGACATCCGTCCGCGGAACATGGTGGCCACGGTGAGGTAGCGGCCGTGGCGCGGGTCACATGCAGTCATCATATTACCGGGGTTGAACATCTGGATTTACATCAAAATCGGCTGTGCTTGTGTATTTGTCGATTAACTGATGTTTTAGAAGGTACTCAGTTTAGGTATTATTGTGTGGTTTTAGCGTTTAACATTTTTTTAACGTCCCATTGCTACGCACAGCACTCCCTATACTACAAGGGATCAGGCCACCACGATAGCAAAATGCAGGGAGAACTTATTAAGATAGATTTTTAACTAAAACTGTCTTTTCGGATTATGTCGCGGATTCATTTTTATTTTTGAAATCATTTTGGAAAATTGTGAAACAAGTATATATCGCCTTTGAGACGTCTAAAACCTTAGTTACTCCCATGACCATGATTGCTGTAAAGCATTCAAAACGTCGAGAACCGAAAATCTAAATAAATCCGCGAAATAATCCGAAACGATAGTTTTATTTAAAATGTCAAATATTCGCGTAAATCTAATTCTGCATTGATTTTCATAATCTATGCTAATATTATTAAGAAGCAGAGTTTGTTTGTTTGTTTGTTTGTTTGTTTGTTTGTTTGTTTGTTTGTTTGTTTGTTTGAACGCACTAATTTCAGGATCTACTAATCCGATTTGAAAAATTCTTTTTGCATTAGATAACCCGTTCATTGAGGAAGGCTATAAGGCTATATATCATCATGCTACTACACAAGGGAGCGGAGCAGTAATCATAAATGTCAACAAATAGGGCAGACTTCCGTACATTATTGAAAAATTGATGTTTATAATCAAACAAAAACGCGGGTGAAACCGCGGCACACAGCTAGTCCTTTAATAGGGATATACTTTATTTGTAATTATTTATAGTGAAAAGTGCATTTTTAACCCCTGACGCAAAAACGATGGGGTGTTATAAGTTTGACGTGTCTGTATGTGGCACCGTAGCTCCCGAACGGATGAACTCATTTTGATTTTGTTTTTTTTTGTTTGAATTAGCCGGGGGTATTTTTAGCTATGTTTGATGAAAATCTGTCCAAGATAGTTGGGGGGTTTTTTAAATTTTAAATTTAATTTAGTTATTAGTACAAAATGTATATATTATTCAAACTAACCTGGCTCATGAGTTCTGGAACGTTCTGGGCGCGGTAGTTGAAAGAGTTCTTTGCAGTCAGCGGAGCGAATCCTGTAAAGAAAACATAAATGTAAATATGTCTTTATTTATTAATCTATACATATAATAAAATACTGAGTCAAATCTGTACATTAAATATTTTTTGGAAAATCTTATTAAAATAGTCATTATTATCGATACAGAGGCCGAATTTAGAGTTTTTAAAAATTTTGTCTGTCTGTGACCGCATCACTAGAAAACCACTAGACAAATTTTGATGAAATTTGGTATGATGATAGCTGAACCGGGTCAACATATAGGATACCTTTTACTGCAAGAAAATATCTTATCTCTGAAAAATCTATACTAAACGTTAAAACGTAAGTAGGAACGAACCCGAGCAGAGCGAGGGTGAGTCGCTAGTATATTATATTTTCGGTCTTTAAGTCTAATATATACTCACCAGGCATAAAGAAGTGCAGTCTTGGGAATGGCACCATGTTGACGGCGAGCTTACGTAAATCAGCATTCAACTGGCCTGGGAAACGTAGACATGTTGTCACACCCGACATTGTTTGCTGAAATTGAATAATTTTGGTTTATTAAAAAAATAACAACATATCTCTATACAAATAAATAAAATTAAAGTGTCTTTGTGTAATGTCAAAATAACAACTTTTTATTAAATGCATATGAAATTATACACGGCACTTATAAGAAAAAACTTTTTTTTTTTTTGTCTGTCTGTTTCTTCCGGCTAAACTCCGAAATGGCTGGGCTGATTATGACGGGAATCCGGAAAGATAGTTTTATTTCAAACTAGCGACTTACCCTTGCTTCGCTCGGGTACGTTTTAATTTTTTTGAGCGGAACCCTAATTCTTTTTCTAATATAAAAATAGTCTAAGTTACTCCTTATAACAACAGCTATCTGCCAGTGAAAATTCCGTCAAAACCTGTCCAGTCGTTTCGGAGATTATCCGGAACAAACAGACAAGACAAAAATTTTAAAAATTGTTTTTTTTCTTATTAGTACCATATTATATACTTTCATATGCATTTAGTAAAAAGCTGTTATTTCCACATTACAAACAGACACTTAAATTTAATTTATCTACACGTATATCGATGTCAAATATTGGCGTAAATCTGAGAAAATATATCAAAAATATAGCAAAAATATTAAAATTAAATTTAAAACTTACTGAAATCAAATGATTTAGGTCTCCATAGCTCGGACTGCTCAGACGTAGTGTTCTGAAGCAGATGTTATATAAAGCTTCATTATCGATACAGAAGGTCATATCTGTGTTTTCTACCAACTGATGCACGGATAGAGTCGCGTTGTATGGCTCCAAGACCACTTCGCTGACCTGGAAAAAGTGGTTCTTTGTTAATATTTTCATCAAATGATTATTTAGATATGACGTATGACCCAACTTGCTATGCCAGCGGTCGCGGGTTCGAGTCCCGCTGGATTCATTTGTGTGATGAGCACGAATGTTTGTACTCCAGTCGTGTGTGTTTATATTTTAAAATTATTATATATATATTTATAATTATATATGTGTATATCAACTATCTGGTATCCAAAACACAGGCATCATAGCTTACCATGGAACTAGATGGTGCTGTGTGTTAATGTACCAACATATTTATCGCATTACCAGTAAACTAACAATGCTTCCAAGAGAATTACCTTAGGTGAAGGCACAACACTGAACGTGGTCATGATACGATCGGGATACTCTTCACGAATCTTGCTGAGGAGAAGTGTTCCCATACCAGATCCAGTGCCACCTCCCAAAGAGTGAGTTAGTTGGAATCCTGCAAGTAAAATACTAATATAATTGCTAAAGTTTGTGTGTATGTTTGTCATTCTTTCACGCTGTAACGGCTGAACATATTTGGATGTTTACTACACAGATAGATTACGACTTGGATAACAACATAGGCCACAATTAGTAATAAAATTAGCCAAAAGGTGGCGCTATATGTATATCTATACCCATACTTAATATTATAAATGTGAAAGTGTGTTTGTTTGTTGTACATATAGGCTACTGTGAGGCGCCTAGGGATGAAACCGAGTGGATTTACAATCTAGCTTGCTGCTAGTTTACCTATACATATAATAAACTTCTAGCTAAGTCGAATCTGTATATTAAATATTATTTGGAAAATATTATTTGGAAAATCTTATTGAAATAGTCATTATTATCGATACAGAGGGCGAATCTATAGTTTTTAGAATTTTTGTCTGTCTGTCTGTTACCGCATCACAGAAAAACCACAGGAGGGGTTTTGATGAAATTCGGTATGGTGATAGCTGGTCATCCAGGTCAACATATAGGATACTTTTTACCGCGGGAAAACATCTCATATCTGAGAAAAAATACAAAAACTGCATTGTAAGAGTATACTTATATGTAAAACCTAAGAATTTGAATTTTGGTCATCTGAACGCGGGCAGAGCCGCGAGCAATGCTAATAAACTATAAATTAAAGTAACTCTATCCGTTTGTCACCTTGTCACGCTTAATCTGCTAAACAGATTTTGATGAAATTTGGCATCAACATAGAATATATCTTAGAGACGGATATAGGCTAATTGTTATCCTCACCACATTTACAATGCGAGTGGAGCCGTATGGAAGAACTAGTTACATTCGTACCAACATACAACATTTACTTGTTAATACATTTTCATGGGACAGTTAAACACACGCATGCGCAGTCATAGGCAAATTACTATACCTTGTAAGCAATCGCATCCTTCGGATTCTTTTCTGATGACATCAAGTACTGAGTCTACGAGCTCTGCACCTTCTGTGTAATGACCTTTCGCCCAGTTGTTACCTGTTAGAAGATTTATAAATAAATAAATATGTTGGTACATTAACACACAGCACCATCTAGTTCCATGGTGAGCTACAAGGCTAAAATTAGTCTATTATATCGTTTATAGGTTTTTTATATGTGCAATCGGCCTACTTTTATAATTATTAAAGTTTATGTCTATATGTCATAAATCAAAAAAGTACTAGATACACAATCCCATGCAAAAGTTCTCTTAAAATTGTCACCGATTGTGTTTAGGTGTTTATTTTAGTTGGAATAAATATACAACAATGTAAATTGAACCTTAAATGCAATCCTTAAAATTGTTTTGACAATAAAAATTTACATTAAAAGCGCGCTCAAATGTTCAAATGAGCGCTCATTAGGTGAGGATATTTTTTGTCGCTGATTGTTTATCTAATACTTTTTTGATCGATGATATATGTCTGTCTGTTACTTCACACTAAAATGGTTGGACGGATTTGGATGAAAATTAGTATTCAGATAGACTTTTAGTCTATGCCTGGAGTTAGGTAAAGGCACTTTATAGACACCTAGCACATCCAAGCAAAGCAAGGGTAAGTTGCTAATCTATACATATAATAAAATTCCGAGTCGAATCTGTACATTGAATATTTTTATTTTATTGAAATAGTCATTATTATAGAAACAGAGGCCGAATTTATAGTTTTTTGGAATTTATGTATGTCTGTCTGGGAACACGAGAAAACCAACTAGATAGATTTTGATGAAATTTGGTATGATGATAGCAGGTTATCCGGGTCAACATATAGGATACTTTCTACTGCGGGAAAATATCACATCTCTGAGAAATCTATACTAAACGTTAACACCGATATCTATAACATAATTAAGTTGCTAGTTGTTGGCAAGTGAGAACGCAACCAAATTATTATATTTTGATAATTAAGTTGGCAACATCTATGATCTGTCAATGTAAACTATATAAGACGCGTCATGTAAGCATATAATCCCTTTTTTTAACCTTTGTGCTAACTGCTATAATATATGTTTGTTATCTTTCCATCGGTTAATTTATTTATTTCCACTAAAATATCATCACTAGTAAAAATTAATATGAAGGTACATCCTTACCTGCACCACTTTGTCCAAAGACAAAGTTATCTGGGCGGAACAGTGCTCCGTATTTGCCAGATCGCACCGAGTCCATGGTCCCGGGCTCCAAATCGACGAGAACTGCACGGGGCACATATTTACCTAAAAAAATAATAAAAGTTTAAAATAAATGCATAATTTTCCAGTAAGTATATTATATAATTAAACTAAATTATGAATGCGAACGTAACTCTGTCTGTTTGTTTGTTTCGTGGTCACGTCTAAACAAATGATTTTTGGTATAGCGATAGATATGCCTCTGTTAACTTAAGAGAACAATATTCAAATCATGTAACCAATTTAAAAAAGTCTAAGTAATAACTTCGAATTGTAAAATTGGCAGTGCACCTGATCTCTCACTCTCATAAAAGAGTAAGAGAGAAGTAAAATAAAAATTTTCTTACCGCTGGAAGCTTCATTGTAGTATACATTCAGTCTCTCTAACTGAAGATCGCTCTCTCCTCGATACACTCCGCTGGGATCGATCCCATGTTCATCTGATATAATCTCCCAGAACTAACAAAAAAGAAATAATATATTATATATATATTAATATATTATATATATATATATTAGCATAGCTTTTTCAGAAGAGATTATTATTATTATAAAGATTTGGAGGACGACCATTGACGAAAAACGCTTTCAAATAAATATATATATATATATATATATATATATATATATATATATATATATTTATCTCTATTTTTATTTAGTAACTTTTATCCTTTTCGGACATGTCAGTCCCATCGTATCTTAACCTAAGTACAGCATCACATATATATTATGGAAAAAGGGAAATAGATTCAATGTTGCAAAACCAAAATTCTAACAACATCACTTTCCAAAATTCTAGACCCAAAAGTTTCTATATCTGTGTTTAGCCCTTATTAACGTCCCATTGGGCTCGGGCGTCCTTTTAATACAAGGGGATCGAGCCATAGTCCACCATGCTGGCCAAGTGTGGGCGGACTGAGCATGTCTTTCGAAAACTTGCTAAGTTCTCTCAGACATGCAGGTTTCCTCACGATGTTTTCCTTCACCGTAAGGCAAGTGGTTATCATGTTGGAAATGGTTCGCAATTAAAAATATCAGAGGTGCAAGACACGGGATTTGAACCCGCTTCCTTCGGTTTTCCAAGCGAGCGCGGTGCTGGGCTACCACTGTCTTGTCTATATCTAGTCATAATATTATGTTTATAATAAATATACATCGTACCTCTGATATTTTCATGCGATTCATTCCAAAATGATTACTACTTGTCTTAACGGTGAAGGAAAACATTGTGAGGAAACCTGCATGTCTGAGAGAACCTAGCAAGTTTTCGAAAGACATGTGAAGTCCGCCAACTCGCACTTGGCCAGCGTGGTGGACTATCGCCTGATTGCCCTCCTACTGAATGGAAGCCCGTGCCCAGCAGTGGAACGGGACAAATCCGAAAGCCAAGGGATTATGAAATGATAAGTATGTACGCTTTAATCTAAAACCTTATGGAGGACAGACAAGCAGTATATTGACAAAGTACTCGTTTGGAAAGCGAAGTGTTGCGGTTTCAAATCCTGAGTCGGACATCTCAGTGATATGTAACAGATAGACCTGGACTAAGATATACTATTGTAAGATTTATAGTATGTTAAATATATACGTGTTAAATGTATTATATATACATGTGCCCAGCAGTGAGATTAAAAAGGGCTGAATACGTGTGGGCTGAACCGTACAGTTACTAGTATAAAAGGTATGACTATGCGAGTACCTTGATGGCAGTTGTCAACCATTATCAATTAAATGATAATATTCATTTTACACTTGATATTTAATGGCTTAGTTGATAAGTTACCTTATTAGTGGCTATTTTAGTATAAAATCTATACATATAATAAAATTCTAAATGAGTCAAATCTGTACATTAAATATTTTTTGGAACATCTTATTGAAATAGTCATTATTATCGATACAGAGGCCGTGTCTATCGTTTTTAGAATTTTTGTCTGTCTGTCTGGGAACGCATCACGAAAACCAGTGGATGGATTTTGATGAAAATTGGTATGGTGATAGCTGGTTATCCGGGCCAACATTAAGGATATCTGAGAAATATATTTTAAACGTTAAAACGTAACTAGGGACGAACCCGAGCGAGAGTGAGTCGCAAGTCTAAGTATAAAATGTTAAGTAAAAAGTTGGGAAAAAAAACGAAAAAAAGGAAGAAATAGAACCAAGCAGGATTCAATTTGAGTAAATTTATCTTATATTCAATGTTCCAAATGTAGCAACATTTTTTTCTTTAATCACAACTTACTACTACAAATGCGAATGTTTGTGTCAATGTTTGTTATTCATTTATACTGAAACGGCTGTATGTTGAAGTCAGCTATCAGGATGCGTTCCCAGACAGACAGACAGACAGACAGAGAGACAGACAAGAATTCTAAAAACTATAGATTCGACCTTTGTATCGATAATAATGACTATTTCAATAAGATTTTACAAAAAAATATTTATTGCGCAGATTCGGCTTAGTTAGAATTTTATTATATATGTATAAATTATAATTTATTGAGGAAGGTTATTTATAATCACGCTTACGATCTTTAAGAGCGACTGAACCTTTTAATCGTACTTCGATAATTCATACTAATATTACAAATGCGAAAGTAACTGTTTGTCTGTTACGTTTTCACGTCTAAACCTGCTGAACCAATTTTGATAAAGTTTGGTATAGAAAGGGATGTGAATTTGGAGAAGTGCATAGGATAGTCTTTGTGGCAAAAATTAAACTTGAGAGGGGTGAAATAAGTAGAGGTTGAAAGTTTGTATTGGGAACAAATGATTTCTCAAGTTAAGGAAAAAAAAATTATAATATCCTTTAACTTTGGTGAGAAATAAACAGTATTTTGTGATAATTTTAAGTTTTTTAAAGTACTTATGTACTTTTCTATGCCTATGTATAAAATGGTCTATCTATTCCATACTAACCGTTAATAAATATTATAAATATATGAAAGTAACACTGTTAGCTTTTCACGCTAAAACCGTTAAACAGATTTTGATAAAATTTGGCAAGGACATAGATTGTATCCTGGGGACGGACATAGGATACCTTTCATCCCCGCCCCACTTAACACCCCGCGAGCGAAACCACGGGCAGAAACTAGTTATACATAAATAAACCGCATTTTTATTTATATGTCACTTAGCAACAGAAAACGTAATAGTTTGGAGAAATATAGTCTAAGGGTCGGTCTATTAAAATCAACAGATCAAGTGGTTAAAGGGTTTAATTGAAATATACGAATCGATATAAAATAAGCAAGGGCGTGGCACAATTTAAAAAGAAATATCACGAATTCCATGTTATCTAGACTCTTTAGTGAGGAATCCTGGAAATTCGGTTTGATTGAGACATCCTTCCTTACCTTAGTACCGATCTGATTCCCACACTGGCCAGCCTGCACGTGCACTATTTCCCGCATTTTTGGTTATTTTTTCTTGTATATTTCACACTCAGTATATGCACATATTATTACGAAACTTTAAATGACGTTTGGTTATAATTTTATCAATATTGTTATCGCTATCAGTGCTCTGATAAGATATTATGGAACCAAATTTAAACTAACTTTATTTCAATTTAAAATCCTTTTGTTTAAAGATCTACATAAATAAGTTGGGTAATAAATGGCTTGCGTTAATGACAAGTTATTTAATACATTTTGTTTAAAGCTATCTTTTGAAATTGTTAAAGAATTTCATTGATTTAAGGTGTGGTCAAGCATTTACGTGGTTATTTAAGTTTGTTCAAATTTATATCTTATTACGTTGTAATAGAGTACATTATTGATTTAATATATTTAACACATTTTCGTCATTATAATATTAGAAATGACGTAATGTACTGAGTAATGCGTATAGCATGAATGTGCAAAAAATAGCAATTATTAACAATAAACAAGTTAGAATAATATATCATAAAAAGATCGCTTAATAGTGTATGTATTAAAAAATAATGTCTACGTTTAAATTTCACTTTATTACATCAAATCACAGATTATGGAAACTTAACATCAAATGACAAAACTAGGAAATACACCTTGGCCAACTGTCAGATTGAGTATTGACTCTGGAGCGGAGGCTGACTCGTCTAAAGATGTAGCTAAATTAATCGGTTGCAAAAATATTCGATTTTAACGAGAAATCGATATTGATTCTTGATAATTTATTTACAGTTTTAAGATATTTTAAAAATTATAATTAATATTCTATTTAGTATTGCTGTTTAATTTTACTTCTACTAAAACTTTAGATAGTTTTTTATGAATTCCCTTTTGTTTTTAATAAAATTAGCTAAAAAGGCGATTCGATTAATATATTATTCCAATATTTTTTCCGATTATTTGGATAATCGTGAAACTGACATTGTTCAACACTAGCATAAAGAGCTTATTTATCTCTCTGAATAAAAGTGTTCTGTGTTGTTTATTGACGTAATGTTGTAATAGCGTTAACTTAATTTACAATTTAAGATATGTTTTTGTTTTACGAGATTCAGCATTAGATTATGGTACAGGAATATTACTCGTAACTGTATTTATATAAATAACTTAATATTGTTTCAAATTGTAAAATTTATTATTCGAAATAATGTATAGACGTTTGAACATGTTTATCGCATAGTGAAGCATGCGAAACATCAAAATGGAATTATTAGATTTGATGGACTATAATCAAAATAAATTGTTTTATGTTGGTACGCATCAGCATTTGATATGTTGAGACCAATATACTTATTCCCCAACTGAACATACCTATATGTATCCGGCATAACATATCCGTCTTGATATATTTAATTGGCTTAACCTATCACATTTTATTACACCCGGCTTTTTCCAAGCTTGAAAAATTTATGCGCACGCCCTAGAATATGATCCCATATCAAACTCCGGACGTCTTTAAGATTGGTTGCAGCTTCGGTAGTTCTTAGATTAGTCAAACTACAAGCGCACCATCAATATATCGCAGCTGTAAAAAATCACCAGACGGCAAAATCAGCGATAGCGAAACATCTACTTAAATCCAATTCTAATTACTGGATTGAGCTCCATCAGCCTAAGGTTTTGTTCACCGATCGCCAATACTACCGAAGAATAGTTCGCGAGGTGATTGAGATTAAAAAACATAAAAAATTCAATTGTGAGGATGGATATATCTAAACTAGTCTATACTAGTATTATAAAGACGTAAAGTTTGTAAGTTTGTGATATTGAGAGTTTGTGAGTTTGTGGCGTTGTAGGGGGTAATCTCTGGATCTACTGAACCGATTTAGATGAAATTTGGTAATAAAATAGTTTGAGACCCTGGGATGGACATACAATACTTTTTATCCCGGAAATCATCCCTTAAGAGGTGAAAATGGGGATGAACGTTTGTATGAGAAATCGAGCGAAGCGAGGGTGAGTCGCTAGTATTATATATAGCTGTTGTTTGTGTAGAAACTGGTGATAGGAAAAATGTAAGTATCGTCGATGTCCGTCCAACATACCTGTGGACGATTAGAGTCGTGTGTAGTGGCTATTATAAATTCTGAGGGTCAAGTGAGGGTACCTGCGAAAAACATCTCCGATCGTAGAAGGCGATGTACCGCTACGTACACCGCCAATCTTGAGTCTTCCCGTGACCACGACCGTGCAACCCAGTCGAAACGTCGGGAATAAGGTATGTAGACACTTGCGAATTCTCGCGTTTAAGTCCCTTAGTGTCACTATTATAAAATTTTGAGAAAGTTTGGTATAGAGAGGGATGGGACCTTGGAGAAGGACATAGGATAGTTTTTTCGCAAAAATGAAACTTGAAAGTGGTGAAATAGGGGTTGAAAATTTGTATTGGAAACAAATCGTTTCTCAATCTAAACACCAAAAGTTTCATTACATCCTATAATTTTGGCATGAAATAAAGAATGTTTCGGCGTTTATAACCAATCAAGGTAAAATAAGGGAACATTTCAAGTTTTTTTTAAGTCTATCGATTCCATACTAACCGTTGAAACGTATGTAAGGACGAACCTGAGCGAATCGAGGGCGAGTTGCTAGTCCACTATAAATTTAAATACAAAAAGAACCCCATTAGTAATCAAATTACCTAATCGAGTAACTATGACTCGATTATTTTATTCGAACCCTAAAAAGTAACAACCCTTAGGTGTCAAATCTGAAATCATGAAAATGTAAAAAAAATCGAAATGGTGTAATATCAAATTTAACAAAATTAATTATTAAATAAAAATAAAGAAATATTTAACAAAATGTGACTTAAAATATGTAAATACGTGAAACTTACACCGAACTAAATAATAGAAATGCTGTTTTTGAGACCGAAATAAATTAAAAAAACAAGAACAAAATGAGATTATTGAATATAATTTTAACATTTTCAATTTGCTTTTCTGCGGCTTTGGGTGATTATATGGTGTTTAGATCGCGATATTCTAATTCTCATGTTTTTCGCGCTTTCTGTGACACATCCGTTCATGGGATTATAGGATTCCTTTCGGCATTATTATTTTTCAATCAAAATTACAGTGTATCATCACAAGCCTATATATTAAATGTTTTCTTTTGCACTGCGTTGTCGTCTTTGATAGATTTGGACCACTTTTTTGTGGCTAGATCAATTCATTTGAAGGTAATTGCTTTTTTAGATTTTAATTGAAGTTTGACGGAGTTAAAAATAATCAATTTACAAAAAAAAAATTGTGTTATCTTACACAAATGTGAACCAATTTTTGATTATTTAAAAAAAAAAGAGTTAAGCCTCAATGTTAATCCTTTAAAAATTTCAAGAAAAGTTGATTAAATACATTAAGTAATATTTTAAAGTGGTTGTTCTTAATAAAAAAAGTATAATTAGGTATTAAACTCAAATCGTTTACAAAATTTAGAAACTAATTTTATAAAAGTATTGGATTAACAGTAAAATCCTAAAATTGCATACTTTTATTTTAATTTAAATATTGTTTCTAGTTTTTTAAAATCATTGAGATTGTTTACTCAACATGTTAGATGCTATGTTTTTGTTAATTTCTATGTATTATACTACGACAAACATACAAAAAAAATTGAACATTAGATTTTAATGAGTTAAAAGATAAACATAAAACTAACAGCTTTTTGTTGTTGTAGGATCTGATGAATTTGCCGCAGCGGGGTATTTTCCATTGCACAACGTTCTGGCTATTGATTACGTCAATACTCTTAATATACAGTCACATAACTCATAAATTGAATGTGTACATACTGACATACATGATAATTTTGGCTTTTTCAAGTCATCATATTCGAGATGGTTATAGACGAGGCCTGTGGTTATATCCATTTGGACATACACAACCGATAAACAAGTTTTTATATATATTTATAATCTGTATTTTACCCACATTATTTGTTTATATTTTTAATGTCACAAAACCGATATTTAAGAATACTATAGTTCAATACACAACACTTGTGTAACTGTTAACTTTTTAAATTTATTTTAATTTTTGAAGTGAAACTTCTTTAGAATAAATATATAGGATTAAGCTGGTGAGAGAATTATTGTTGCCATGGTAACTGTTGTTATTGTCTGACAAATGATATATAATATTATATTCTTTCCTTATTTTATTATGCCATATATTTTGTAATATGACCAATATTTAGCCTTGGTTATTTATTGATTTGTTTTAATTTAATTGCAATATTTGCCAAAGAAGTTTAACTTCAACTGCATGTATAGGTTACTCGCACCCATTTTTATATAAATATATATTTTATAATTTAAAATCACCTAAACAGTATATATTAGTAAAAATTGAAATGTCATCAAATTTAGTATGTAATATTTTAGTTTAATTAACAAAGTCACAATTTATTATACTTTAAAATAATGTTATTTATCTATACCAGTAGTACAGATATAGTAGTAGATCTATACCAGTGATAGTTCAATTCGCATTTATTTCTACATATTATAAATATAGTTTTATTTGAAGTATATGATTAATTTGTTATACTAAAAAATAATAAATAATGAACACATTGGTACATTAACACACAGTACCACCTAGTTCCAAGGTAAGCTACGAGGCCAGTTTTATGGATACCAGATAAAATTGTAAAGTACATAGTTTTAGTGCATTAGACTTTAAGTGCTGGACACCAAACAAATAGTATGAACTAAAAATATTAATATTATTTATCAAATTAAGGCAGTGGTAGCCCAGTGGTAACGCGGTCGCTTGGAAAACCGAGTGAAGCTGACTTACATCTCAGGTCACGCACCTCTGATAAAATCATGTGCGAATCATTTCCAACGTGATCACCACTTGTCTTACGGTGAAGGAAAACATCGTGAGTAAAAGTGCATGTCTGAGAGAACCTAGCTAGATTTCGAAAGACATGTGAAGTTCGCCAACCCGCACTTGTCCAGCGTGGCGGACTATGCTCTGATCCCCCTCGTATTGAAATGAGGCCCACGCCCAGCAGTGGGATGTTAAAAAGGGCTGCATGCAACATATTAAATTTGCCAATGTTTCTTGGCAGGACTTTTTAGCTGAAATCTGTTTTGAGCCAGTGATAACTTCTTCTCGGACTTAATAATAGGTAATATAATTATTTTGCAGTACCAAAGTATTTATTATTAATAAATAACCATTCCTGTTGACTTACAATATTGAAATTGAATAGCAAAATAATTATTTATATTTTAAGATAATATGTTGATTTCATTTTTTACTAATTATGTAAAAGTCAAAAGGAGGTTCTGTCTGTTTTTTTTTTATGTATGTTACAATTAAATATTTATGACAATTATTGATATATTTAGTATGAAATTGAAATTAAAATATATTATTTTTTTGAATGTTAAATCTAGACAAAAATATAAATATTATATTATACAGTATGTAGAGAATTATTAAAAAAATATTTTTCCATATATAATTATAATTATTATGTAACTTAAAAAGTGCTTCATATATTAGATATATGTGAATTGATCCAGACCTCCAACTATATCCATATGAAAAATCCACGCCAATCTGTTATTCTGTTTCGACGTGAAAGAAGGACAAACAAACAAACACACTTTACGTTGATAATATTAGTATGGATAGTGAAAATTATAATGAAAAGTTTGATTATGTAACTTCAAAAGTGCTTGTTATATATGTGGATTGATAGAAACAAAATTTTTAATAATGTTAAAGTTGGTAAAAGATAGAAATAACTTTTTATAAGTGGTATTTATTTTGCGGATGTGGATTGTAAACATCCTCCCGACTGATTTCGGCCACGGCAGCCAATCTCATTGAGACTAGCAAATTGCAGGAGATATTATAGTGCAGACACAAGTGCACTCTATTCCTGTCACTCTCAAAGTCTGATGGGACGATACTTACGACACGACCAGTGAGAGTTAAGGCGCAGGACCGACGGCTATACGTGCTCTCCGAGACACGAGGGTGTACACCAACTTCCCAACTCCGGGATGTTACTGAGGCTTACTAAACAGAAAGACTCAATAACTAAACTTTTCCTGACCCGGGACTCGAACCCAGGACCTCCGGATCTGCAGTCGTACATGCAAGCCACTAGACCACCGAGGCAGTAGAATATAATAGTATAGTAAGTAGACCTACCTTGTTGATGATCTGCGTTTCAGGTAGGTTTATGGGGGGGGGGGGGGGGGGTTACGCTTTTGGGGTATATGGTTTGGACGTGTGGTTGATATGAATGCATTTTTTTATTTTACTTACAGAAAGTTAGGCCACTTTGTCTGACACTCCTTTATTTAGAAATGGTAGTGTATCTATTTCTATATAAATTATTATTATTTAATGCCAAATGTTTAAATAAAATATTTGTTTTCTTGCAACTTCTTTTATTTATAGTGATTCCTGCATATCTACACATCTAATATAATATATAAATAAAAAAATTAAAAAAACCCCGACCATCTTGGACCTATTTTCATTAAACATAGCTAAGAAAGAACACTCCCGACTTATTCACCTTTCCAACAAAAAAAAAATCAAAAGCGGGAGCTACGCTGCCACCGACAGACACACAGAGACGTTAAAGATATAATAGGCTGGTCATACACGCGCAAAACAGCTAGTATCGACTGCTTCAAGCTGCGACCACATATACTATAGTCTTCTATGTAAACATACACTAACCGCTCAAGCCGTTGCGAGTGCTAAGTGCGGTCGTCAGCGCGGTGAAATTTCATCGTGCGGCCAAGCAGTCGCCAGGCATACACTAACTGTTCGAGCTGTCGACTGATCTCGTGCTGTTACCTCCGGCAGCTCTCTTCATTCAACGTCGTCGTTGTCTGAGTAAAAGTAGCAGTAGTGGTGGTTTTTCCTCAAAATCCATGTTGCTACCGATTTCAATGAAATTGAAATTTTCTTAGATTTACGGGAATATTAGACATTTTTAATAAATCTAAATTTTAAATAAATCTATCTTTTCGGATTTTGTTTTGTTTATGGGTAGGCTGTCTGTAACAACTATCTATATAATACGTTTGATATATCTAACACCTCAGTCTCTCCCCTTTTATTTATCTCCATAACCTCTCTTTAGATTTTCATATTACAGATATCTGTAATATGAAAATCTAAATCTATAATATGAAAATGTTTCTTCGTGAACTAGTTTTCATTTTTTTTAATTTTTACGCAGTCGGTTTTTTTTATTAGAAATGGGCTCACTCTTGACCTTCATCTTAGCTCGAAGGCACAGATAAGGTCTACGATCTAGCGAGTTTGCCCAGGATAAGCTTGTTAACACGCACCTTAAGTAGATTCAGGTTATACGCACGTTTTTAAATGAGTTAATTAAGATGTAAAAAAACGCCAAGTTTTGTAGAACATTTATTCTTCCGGCCATACAATAGACTCAATCCAGTCCAAATAACTATAGACTCGAGTGTATACCGCTGGTCTGCCTGCCTCTGCGCATTTCCAACCGAACGATGTGATGCCAACGATATAAAAAATACAGTTGTTTTCTTTTGCAACAATTTGTAGCGGAGATCCTGAGTCACCCTAAAATTAAAAACTTACTTTTTTTTCATTATAATTTTTAATATCCTTGAGAATGGATTTATACACTCACTAGCGACTTACCCTTGCTTCGCTTGGGTTTGTCCCTAGGTACGTTTTAGCAATTAGTATGGAATAGATAGACTATACATACATAGGTATAGAAAAGTAAATAAGTATTTAAAAAAAACTTGAAATCACCCCCTATTGTACCTTGATTGATCATAAACGCTGAAATATTATAATTATATCTTACCAAAATAATGATTTTTTGTCTTTGGATTTAAGAAATTATTTGTTCCCAATACAAACTTTCTATCCCTATTTCACCAATTTCTAGTTTCATTTTTGCGACAAAAAATATCCTATGTCCTTCTCCGAGGTCCCCTTTCTCTCTATACCAAACTTTATCAAAATTGGTTCAGCGGTTTATGCGTGAGAACGTAAGAGACTTTCGTATTTATAGTAGTTTTAGTAGGTATGAGTTTATTAATACCAGAATTTATATAAGTTTTTTTTAAATAAACAACCCAACAAAACTGTTATTGGTTTGATTGCGACCATCTTCGCTGTGTAGCATATAAAACGGGAACTAAATCAAAATAAATAATCAGAAAATATAATACACTAGCGGCTCAGCCTCGCTTCGCTCAGACAAACAAAAACAAATCTATCCCAGAGGAACCGTACATTTTTCTGGGATAAAAGTAGCCTATTTGTTATTCTGATGTATGAACTTTATTATTGTAAAGTTTCATTAAAATCCAATTAGTAGTTTTTGTGTACTAAGCTGTATAATTTACTATAGTTTTTTAACTATCCAACGGGAACTATTTAATATTCCGGGATGATAAGTATCTAAAATGTTGACCGGGGATATAAGGTCACCATGCAAAATTTCATTTAAATCGGTCCAACAGTTTCGGAGATTAGCCTGTACAAACAGAGAGAAACAAAAAATTTGAAATAAAACTGGATTTGTTCTATTAATTCTCTTCTTACATCCCAATGAATCGGTTTTTAGTATTTTTTTCTATGTACAGACATTCGACCTCTACAGTTTTATTATATGTATAGATTATTTTTATATGATTATGTTTCCGTCCGAAGCCAAGTCATTCTATTTTATTAAATAAATAAAGATAATATCTAATATTGATTCGGTCACTATAAAATGTTATTTAATTAATAAGATAACAATTTATGACAAAGTTGTTGGATAGATGCTTCCATAGATATAGGTACTGACTAAATTACCGAATTGGGCTTATATTTTATCTTACAATTTTTTGCGGTAGAAGGAACGTGTTGCGAGACTTACATTATTTTACATGGTATGTTTTTGATGAAATTATAAATACAAAAGGCATGCATATATGTACCTGGCAAGTGTCTTTTCCACCGCGCAACTCTCCAGCACACATTTGCGTTTCAATGAATCCATTCCAATTCCTATTATGAGTATCTTCCAAAAGAGCTTCGCAAAAATCATTTTTCAACAACGAAAGAGAGACTTTCTGAAGTTCATAAGTTGGCTCTTTTTTAACTGAAATCAGTATCATGATTTCATTTTAATGAATGGCAATACTATAACTTGGTACAAAGAGATGATCTGACGAAGTCAGGAGGTAGACATTTGTTATTATTGCGCAGTAGATATTATAGTGTACAAGTGTACGCGCAGACAAGGCTGTCTTAATTCATGCGGTGACCGGTGGCCCCTGGGCACACAACAATATCCCTTAGAAAAATAATAAGTTAAAACAAAAGCGACCATCTTGGACCGATTTTCATCAAACATAGCTAAGAACACTCCCGACTAATTCACCTTTCTAACAAAAAAAGCAATCAAAATCGGTGATTCTGTTCGGCAGCTACGATGCTACAGACAGACACACACGCACACACAGACAAGTCAAACTTATAACACCCCATCGTTTTTGCGTCGGGGGTTAAAAAACGGTTACCACGGCAACAATGTTTGTAAAAGGAATGCAGTTAACTTCATCATGTCGCTTTTTGGCTGTCGGTCTGCGCGCGCATCGTAAAAAATTTACTCTCATAATTTTTTCCAAACGTGCCAAAAGAAGTATGTATATTGTATAACTTCAATAATTTTTACCTGTATCATTTACTCCCCAACCAGTGGCAATAGCCTTATTGTGTCCAGAAAAGTCAGGCTTAGTCCAAAGACAAGCTGGTCTTATAGCAGCCTCAAATTCAACATCCAAGTTCAGTTCGAAGAGAGCTATATCGTTATATTTTTCCGGGGAATGGTATTGAGGATGTTTGTATACTGTTTTTATCGGTACCTGGAAATATTAAATGAACAAAATTTTTTTATATACAAGTTATATTAAAAAGTAAAAAAAAAAAATAGATATTTGGAACCATCAATATTTAATTTAAAATATTATTTTTATAAGATCTTTAGAATCGTTAAGTATTATATTTTTTAAATTAAATGCCAGTATGTGAGTCAGTGAGGAAATTACCATCGGCTCGGAAGGCAGTTCTGCTGAGAAGAGCCTAAGAAACTCAACAGTTGCTCTTTTAAAAATAATCATGTACTTATCCTACGTGAGGATGAACTAATATTAGTCCCACATATTTACATTTGCAACGCTTTCTTTGTTTAATAATATATTATTAAAAAAAAAAAACATTTTAATGCATACATCGACTGGTCTGGCCCCATCTTCAACTCTAGGATCAAGATTCTGGTCTCCAAGTCTCACGATGGACGGATTAGGTTCTTTCATCTTTGGACTTCTGGTACAATGTCCAGCAGTTAATACAAATCGTGGACTGATGAGGCTACCTCCACATTGAAATACATAATTATCATTGAAATCTATCCATCCAACTGCAGCCTGAAAACCAATCAGCAATCTCTATAGGCAAGGGACTATTTTTATCCCACTTTTAGGTAAGCTTGGGAAATAAATATGCACATATCGAAGCAATTTTGAAATGTTTGTAAAATTAAAAACTATTGCAGTACATTTGTAAAAGTTTTGACAATTTTGTTGTATTATATACCTACTATTCCTAAATAATACTTAGCAGCACACAGATTTTCAGTGTTTTATTTAAAATAAATTATTTATTTTTCAGGCATTTATGATAAGGCCCGCTTTATATATTTGTATAACTTAAAATTAAACTAAAATTAAATAATAATCATATCATGATACATTCGTTATGTTTAAAAAATAGTAGAAGTATAGTAACTTACCATATGTGGAAACTCTCCTTGATTAGCATTTTCTCCTCCTACAATCAATCCCACTCCAGCGTAATCACATTTGGGAGCTGAAATGGACCTGGCGCCCGATGCTATGAATACCACAGTTTGAAATAAACCCTCAGTGTATTCTTTACATTCTGAAATAAAAATAATAAATAAATATAAATATATTGGTACATTAACAGCAACATCTAGTTCCATGGTAAGCTACGAACAAGGCTTGTGTTATGGATATTAGATAGTTGATACACTACACATATATAACTTTAAATATATACATATTATAAATATAAACACCTATGACTGGAGTACAAACATTCGTGCTCACCACACAAATGAATGCCCTCAGCGGGACTCGAACCCGCGACTGCTGGCACAGCAAGTAGAATCACTACAAACTGAGCCAAACGTGTGTTGTTATTATTATTCCATTCGTGCTGAACAGATGTATCTATGTATATTCATGCGTCGTTTGCGCGTATTTTACGTAAATTATTCAAATTACAAATTGATTAGCACGCGTTGAAAACGCGTTCAAAATTCATCGTGTCCATACCGTATTAAGGAATTAAAAAAATTAAGTTAAATATAGAAATTGTTAAGATCTTTATTTTTTATGAAAAAATAAGTATTGTGGCAAAATACCTTATTCTCGACAGTTAAAAAACTATCCAATGCTTAATACTAACTCCAGCGCACATCATTAGTATTAGTACCGGGTATATTGCCACTTAGACAATTTTTGCCATTTCTCATTTTTTTTCAACTTTGTCATTATTATACAATTATGGAACGCGAAAATTTAAATAGTGAATGTTGTCCTTTAGGACGCGTTTGTGCTTACTAAATCTATTAGGAAAGACAAGAATAGATACAAGAACTTAATTTACTTTTAATTTACACGGGATAATTGACCCTTGACCTTTACCTCTTTATTAAAAACGGATTGACTCCCCATACAAACTTTCATCCCCATTTTCACCCGCTTTAGGGATGACTTCCGGGATAAAAAAGTCTCAAACTATCTTCTTACTAATTATCATTTAAATCGGTTCAGTAGTTTTGGAGCTTATTCGGTACAAACAAACAAAAAGTCTTTTCACTTTATAATATTAGTATAGAAGAATTATGAAAATGGGTTGGCATAGATATCGAGTAACATATCCACAAAAGTTTTCAAGTCGGTTAAAAAACTCAGCAGTTGCTGTTTTAAATTTATGCTGTCCTATACAAGGGATAGGTGGTTGTTTATATAAAATGTTTAAAAAGGAATTCTAGGACACTACAGCGCAAAGTTTAGATTATTTTAAGATTTTCTGTCTCCAAATATAGAAATTAATAAACGATATGACACTGGTCTAACATATTTAGAACGATTGTCACCTACTTTGTTAAGATCAAAATACTTACTTCTTTCACTTATTCGTGTATTCGTATTTTCTTCGGCTGAAAAGGAGTTCTTCGATGCTAGTTCTTTTCTGAAAAAGAAATCATAGGTATTAGGTAGTCTATAACCTGCCACAACTGCCTCATTGGTGGATAGCATGTAGGGCTACAAATTTGGAGGTCTTGGGTTCGAATCCCAGGTCGCGAAAAGATTAATGACCATGAGTTACTAATCTTGTCAAGAAATTCGTAATAACAGCCCGGAGTTGGTGTTGTGGTCCAGCGCCTGATATTTCAAAGCGAGTGTCGATTTATCGTCCCAGCAGAGTGAGAAATTGAAAGAAATAGAGAGTGTAGGTACGTCTTAGTAAACTACTGGCTTTATTACATCCTACTTACTTCCTACTTAACATTAATAGTAAATTGAAAGTTTGTGAGGATAGATGGATGGATGTTTGTTACTCAATCACGCCAGAACGGCTCAACGGATGTATAGAGATAGATTGCATAGACTTTTTATCCCGGAAAAATGTACGATTCCCGTGGAATAGATTTGTTTTTGTCTAAGGACGAATTCGAAGCGAAGCGAGAGAGAGTCGCTAGTATGTATCTAGATTGTCAAGTTACTTACTTGTTCTTTTCTGTAGGAGTGAAAATTGATATGCCGTCTTTACAACACACTAGGGAAGTTTCAGTGTTGTTGCAAAATGTTGGAACAATAAACCTATTACTGCAAAAAAAAAAAATCAATTACAACTAATTATATATAATAAACATAAAAATTAAAAAAAAAAACACATCATATTAATTACATTAAATTCGAATTGAGTACTTCTCTTTAGCCAACTTCCAAAAAGGCGGAGGTTCTATGGGTCTATATGTACTTTTTTGAAGTCAAAAATATCTATATTGAAGTAGATGTGAATTGTAAGTCCATTCAATTGTTTCTTTTATACTCGTAGCTTTAGTTTTAAAGTTTTACCTCAATGTTCTAAAGAATGTATGGGATGACTACTCACAGATACTCCCGTACGGCAGATTGGCAATTGGAGACCTCTGTACATACACCACGTGTGACTAATGTATGTTGTACTAAACAGCTGTCACCAACTAGAATACATAAATAAAATAAGTGAATTTATGTTGGTATATCACCACACAGCACCATCTAGTTCCATGGTAAGCTACGAGGCCTGTGTTATGGATACCAGATAGTTGATACACTACACATTTATATCATTAAATACATACATATTATAAATATAAACACCCATGAACGGAGCACAAACATTCGTGCTCATCACACAAATGAATGCAACGGGACTCGAACCTGCGACCACTGGCATAGCAAGTGAGGTCACTACAAACTGAGCCAAACGTGTTGTTAAGGTCAAGGATTTGGCAAAAGTCTTACTACCGACCGCCTGTCTGACATCAACCCTCCTTGGGAATGCTATTGTTTATCGCGGAAAGGACTCAAGGGATGCGATGTCCAAGGCAATACTGTGATTATATCTAAATAAAAAAAATACGAGCTTCTTACCTTTTTGCTCCAATGGTATAAATGATTTTTGGTTGGAAGGAGGCAAACTCCTGAAGTCCAAAATGTCGCTGAAAATAAAGTTTGTTTTTAACTCATAGTTTTTTTGTGATGAGTTATAGACGGAATCAAATAAATTTTATTTATGATGCGGTATGATTCGTTGATTTTATAAATGACGCTGTATATTTGCAAGCATGCCTCTGCCTAAGGCAAATTGTAAAAAGTTGAATTATAGTACCGGGTTCATATACGTGCCATTTACCACAGTCTTCAAATCAACATACATACAAAGCCTATCTTCTAGATTTAAATTTAACAAAATACTCATTTACTTTCTTTTCATTATTCTTTTTCAATACACTAATTTTATCTCTTTCTTTTATTTAAAGAAAGAAAGAAAAGAACTTACTCATATTCTTCATTCTTTTCAGTTTTGTCAATCAATTCATCGTCTCTACAGCACACTAACTGCACATCATCAGAATATTGACAATATGTTGGAACAATACTGCTTATTCTGCAAAAGATAAATTATATTATAAAATGTTTTACACAAGAAACTGAATCTTACTATTAGTAAGATTCAAGGTTTCTTGTATAAAGATACTTTTATAAAAACAATTTTTTAGATTATTTTTTTTGCGA
This sequence comes from Brenthis daphne, assembly GCA_947093115.1. Classification (NCBI taxonomy): domain Eukaryota; kingdom Metazoa; phylum Arthropoda; class Insecta; order Lepidoptera; family Nymphalidae; genus Brenthis; species Brenthis daphne. The sequence continues at coordinate 3,044,125 of OX352473.1, forward strand.
ATTTATTTAGATTTTTGGCTCCCGGCGTTTTGAAAGCTTTACAAATCCGCAAAAAATTAGAAAAAAAAATAGTTTTATTAAAATATCAAATATCTGTGAAAATCTAAGAAATATTAAAACAAAACCAGACCGATATCGGACTAAGAACGGACTGTGATCGGCACTACGTATAGTGTGGATCGGCCCTTATTAAAGTCTGTTAGTTGAAAACCTAAATTATTAGCATATAATTACATAAAGAGAGAAGATATATTTAGTTTACTTACTGATAATCTTGTTGGGCTGATATACATTTAGAAACTTCTGTGCAAATACCACGAGTGTTCGTGTGTTTCTCTACACAGGTGTCACCTACTGGAATAGAATTATAACGTCTTAAAATAGTAAGTAAATCGACTATTTTTGGGCGTCAAAAAAGTACTACATAGATACACAATCGGCGACAAAAAATGTTCTCACCGGATGAGTGCTCATTTGAACATTTGAGCGCGGTTGTAATTTAAAAAAATGTTTGTGAAAACAACTTTAAGCATTCCATTTAAGGTTCAATTTACATTGTTGTATATTTATTTCAACCGGAATAATTATTAAATACCTAAACAAAATTGGTGATAGTTTTAAGAGAACTTTTGCATGGGATTGTGTACATACTATCTCGTACTTTTTTGATCGATGGTCTATGCAAAGTTTTAAACCAAGCCATCATTTTTCATAGTCACTATTAGGCTAATAAATAGAAAAGATAGTTTTGTTTAAAGTTTTCAAATATTCGCTCGAATCTAAGAAAATATTCTACACAAAAATGAGAAAACAATATACAACGACAATAATTTGACACGCCTGTTGAAACATAAGCTGCAGGACTGATTTTTATGCTAAATTGGCTCTTTTAAAATAAACCTGCGAAACTCAGCTCTTGCTCTTTTCAATTCAACTAACAACGTAGTAACTACACTAGCTTTATAGGAACAAAAAAAAATTCAGTGAATATAATTAAAAATTAGGATTGTGTGTTTTAACTTTTATTAGTATTTTTTTTTTATTTACGAAGAGCTTAATCTATACAGATAATAAAAATTGAAGTGTCTGTGTGTAATGTCAAAATAACAGCTTTTAACTAAATGCATATGAAAGTATATACGATACTTAAAAGAAAAACGTATTTTTTTAAATTTTTGTCTATCAGTTTATCTATCTGTTTATTCCGGCTAACCACCGGAACGGCTGGACTGATTTTAACGGGACTTTCACTGGCAGATAGCTGATGTTATAAGGAGTAACTTAGGCTACTTTTATTTTAGAAAAAGAATTAGAGTTCCGTTTAAAAGAAGTGAAACGTACCCAGGGGCGCACTCGAGCGAAGCGAGGGTAAGTCGCTAGTTGTAAGAAAATGAAAAGCTTTAAATACAATGTTATATACTTACTTTTTAGACTTAGCATATCTTTTGCATCTTCGTTGTTGGATGAACTCCTTAATAACAGTGGTGTATTGCTGAAGACATATTCTCATTTAAAATCTATAGTATTCTATACAAATAAATAAAACGAATGTGTCTATTTGTAATGTCAAAATAAAAGCTTATAATTTAATGCAGAAAAATATATACGGAGTACGGTATTTAAACGAAAAACACAATTTTTGTTTTTTTTGTCTGTCTTTGTCCCACCTAATCTCCGAAACGACTGGACCGAATTTGACGAGACTTTCACTAGCAGATACCTGATGTTATAAGGATTAACATAGGCTACTTTTATTTTTGAAAATGAATTAGGGTTTCATGCAAAAAATTAAAACCCATGAAATTAGGAACATATCCGTGTACCTAGGAACGCATAAAAGCAAAGCGAGTGTAAGTCGTTTATTATCAAATACATTGCTATTTATTGTAATAAATAATAATAATGTCCTCCTGACCGTTTCAGGCCGTCAATCTCATTGAGACTAGCCAGTTTGCTAGTGAAAAATAACATTTTTTTAATTTTTCCAACGGGAATCTCTTCTAGGACCTTTCAAAAATAGCTCCAAAAAAGGAAAAATCTCAGATTTGTTATAAAACAATTATCGCACTTGCATTGTTCATGTTGAAGTTGGAAAAAATTGTTAATTAACTAATGCATAATTAACAGAAAAATATAGCAAATATAGTCAATAGTATAGTATTATAGTATATTTAAATAATAATCCATTGCAATACATATGTTTTTATTTGACAGCCTTGTTGCTTAGTAACCCTACTACATCACATCCCTCTTAAAAAAAAAATATATTACTATAATTAAAAATAAATAAAAATAAACTAAAAACCAAATCTTTCTGGAGCCCTTCGCTTTCTCTCCGATTTTCTTGGTGGTAATGAGGGGCAAACTAGTGACTGTCCAGATTCAAATGAAGTTGATGGTACAGGGTTCACATCAAATGTGTTGTTACGAGAGGACGCATCTCCTTGGGCTGTAGGTTCAATTTGGCTTTCATTTGATAAATAATATGAAATTTTATTACCATCAGCCACTCTGCTTCGCATTTGGTCTCTATGTTTTCGTTTAAACGTACCATTAGTATTTACTAAATAAGAGTAAGGGCCTGTTCTAGAAGTCACTATTCCAGGTTCAGAACCCTTTTGTAATGTTTTGTTTATCCAAACAGAATCTCCAGGTTGAAATGGCATAGGCTGTTTAGTCTTATTTTGTAATTGTTGACGTAATTGTGCTTTTTCCATGTTTCCTCGAACGTCTGGTTTTAATAGATCGAATGTTGAACGCATTCTACGTCCAAACATCATTTCAAAAGGAGATCGTTCAGTGGAATGCTGAGGTGTATTTCTCCAGTTTAGCACTGTTTTTAGGATGCTGTTTAATGAGTTCTTGTTGCCATTGCAGGTTATTTATACCAATTACCAATTGATCTCTCAGGCGTTCATCCATCATATTTCCAAATTCACAATACCCAGCTGAAGATCTAAGGTCCATTACAAATTGTGATACTGAGGTGCAACTATCCCTTCTTTTAGATGCAAATGCTACACGTTCTGCAAGTACATATGTTTTTCTTCCATAGTATTCGTTCAAAACAGTTACGAGTTCGTCGAAATGTTTTTCTGTTACTGATGCTGGTCGGAAATGATCTACAAGTACCTTAAATGCTTTTTGACCAATCCGAGATAATAACAATCGTTTTCGTTTTTCTTCATTTTCTCTTGTGTTAAGTCCATGAAGTTCAAGTTCGATTTTAAATCGTTGTATATAATACTCCCAATCATCAGGGTTATTTAATTCTTCAAATGTAAATTTTTCGAGGGACATAATTCTCCTTTATCCTCGTCGCCAAATATAGTATTATAGTATATTTAAATAATAATCCATTGCAATACATATGTTTTTATTTGACAGCCTTGTTGCTTAGTAACCCTACTACAAATAGCCCCAGATTTTTCATTTCTTAAATGTTATATTTAATATGTATAATAATTTTTATTAATGAAGTGTCCGAAGTAGCACTCATTTTCGGCAGTATTTTCATCTCTCTGGGAAAACTATAAATATCGGTCCTACAATTCCGGGAGTCAAGACTTTTTCTTTTTAAATATTTTTTTAAATTTGAAAAATCTCAATTAGTTTTTGACATGTTTGTAAATAACTAAACCCCCCTTTTTTTAGTTAATTGTGAACTTGAATTTTTAAAAGTCGTTTTTCTGAGACTGCTGAAAAAAGTTGACCAAAAGGGCACTTGTCGACTAGACTACATAATTAGGAGAATAAGATCAACGACATACGTACACTGGAATTTTATATATGAAGATAAGATATTAATTAATAAGTGACCAAATTGTGTCTTTTTGATACTATTTTTGAATGTATCGCATAATCGAGAACCTACTTCTTCACTTCTTGAGTGTCGAGAATTGTTATGCCATCTCTACAGCACACCAGCTGTATATCATCAGAATGTTTGCAATACGTTGGAACAATACCGTTGTGTCTGCAAAACAAAAATATTAATTTGATATGCATACTAATATTATAAATGCGAAAGAAAATCTGTCTGTATGTTTTTTATATTTTCATACTAGCATTGCCCGCGGGTCCGCCCGTGTTCAGATTACCAAAAATCCGAATTCTTAGGTTTTACATATTAGTATACTCGTACAATGCAGTTTTTGTATTTTTTCTCAGAAATAAGATATTTTCCCGCGATAAAAAGTCCCTCCAGTGGTTTGTCCGTGATGCGGTAACAGACGGACGGACGGACGGACGGACAGACAGACAGACAAAAATTCTAAGAACTATCGATTCGGCCTCTATATCGATAATAATGACTATTTCAATAAGATTTTCCAAAATATATCTAATGTTCGTTACATTTTCGACTTCGTTACAATTTTATTATATGTATAGATTATATTTATATTTTCACTTCTGAACCGTGAACCCATTTTGATGAAGATAGATTGGACATTGGAGAAGGACATTAGTTTACTGAAGAAGGTGAAACAAGCAATGAATATTTGTATGGTTCCTATCAAATTAAATTAGGGATACAAAAAATATATTAATGTGGGGAATGGAACGTAAGAGTGAGTGAAAGGAACAACAGGTATGGGAGAGAAAGGAACGAAAGATGCAAGATGGAGGATAGTGTGTAAGACGGTGTGAACGAGCTAAGACGGAAAAATTAAAAAATTATTTAAGAAGAAAATTTCACTGTCTTTTACTTTGAGTATTTTCCCACATATATGAGCTTTAGTGTTATCAATAAAAAAAATGGAAACAAGTTTTTTATAAAGATATGTGAATTTTATTCATTTATTATGTTTTTCTCAAAATTTCTTTAATAACTTGATCGACTAATGTCAATAAAAATGGGAAATTGAAGACTAATATGCTCACTTACTGATACTCTTGTGTGGCTGATTGGCACTTTGCACTCTTTGTACAAATACCACGTGAACCCGTTAGTTCCACTATACAACTATCACCCTCTGGAAAAATATATTTTGTATCAATTATAGTTATAATTTTTTTTTATAAAAAGCAGTCCTGAGGACTGCCGAAAGAAGTGAAAACTTAGAACTATAAACAAACAGCTGTTATTTTTGGATATTCAAATTAATTGTTTGATTTTAAATTAAAATTTATAAATTAAAACTCTTTACATTTATTTGATTTTGACATCTATCGGCACTCTGAGTGTTAGCGTTAACACGTCACGTGACCATGTCGATTACGACTTACATGGATTTACTCCCCATACAAACAAACCTCCTATACAACTTTTCACTTCAATAACCATTTTTACCGTTTCTAAAAGGGATAGGCTCTGAATATCATAGTTTATATAATACTATACTAGTACAAATGCCATACAAAGACGTTGGACAGCGCTAATTCGGGCAATTCTTCGGGCTATTTTTTTTATGTGGAAAGATTTAAACGTGACGGGATCTGATACTAAAGCTATGAAGTCATCGATTGATAGTATTTTTCACATTTCAAAATTAAAAATTAATCGTTAATTATTCTCGGATCTCTTTGCATTTATAGGAATTTATAATAATTTTAACGCAATTTTGGCCTTTTACAAAAAAAAAATAACTCAAAAAAAAAGTTAAACAAAGCCGATATCGAACTCAGCACTTGCTCTTTTTGCATTTAAACCATACTCGTATGTAATAAATAGGTGCTACAGATGAATCTTTTTCTGTCCGCATCATTGAATTTATATAAAGAAAATAAAAAATAAATAGACTACTAGGTAAGTGCGAAAGCGTGTACGTGTGTATATTTCTGTCCATTACTCATTCACGCTAAAATTGCTGGACGGATTTGAATAAAACTTTGTACATAGATAGACTATGATCTTTTTTTTAAGTTACAAAACGCATTTACATACCCACAAGAAAAACCAGTATTACCTACTATACTAAAACCCCACAGAACCTCCCCAGTCTTAATGGGACGTCGCAGCATCGCTTACGCACTCAACTACGACGCCCTGACGGATAGCCTGCCACAACATTCAAGAGGTTGTTCCCACGATCCACTCTGCTATCAGAGAAGTACCAGGAGCAACCCTCTTGGTACACCGCCCACCAAGGTGGGCCGCCTATGTGTCTTTCTTAGTTTCACGTTCGGCTGGATTATTGAACGCAAACGAGCCTCCCATCACGACAAAGATAGACTATACCCTGACTATAACCTGAAGTAATCCATAAAGAGTTAATGAGAGGCACCTATAGACGCACAAATAAAATTTATTTATTTACCTTTTTTAATTATCTCCCTAGTTGTATTTTCGTCAGTGGATGTACTCCTTAAAATTGGCGTCTCACTGAAATGAAAATTTTCTTCTATACTATTATTGCACTAGTTTTAACCGCCTCGGTGGTCTAATAGGTTGTCCGAGTTCCGATTTTGGAGTTCCGATTTTGAGTTCCGGGTTGGTTTAAGTTTAATTACTGAATTTTTCTGTTAAGATATTCTTAGTAACAGCCCTGAGTTGGGAAATTGGCGGTGTTCCACCCCTGTGCCTCGGAGAGCACTAAAGGCGTAGGAATGACCTGCGCCTTAACTCTCACCGGTCGTGTCGAAGTATCGTCCCATTCACTTCGAGAGTAAAAGAAACAGAAGAAGAAACCTCTGCAGTCGGCTAGTCTCAGTGAGATTGGCCACCGTGGCCGAAATCGATCACGGTCAGGAGGAAATTTACTAGTTTTCAAGAAAAATAAGGCAGGCAAAGACAACTTAAAACGTACGCGTCATAAAGTTAATCGAAAATATTTTTCATAGTTATTTTTTAAATAAAACAATTTTTTGGATTTTTTCTCAGATCTATTATGACTATTGGTTTCCAAAATTACAGCAACCATGATACGGGAGAGACTAGACTTTTCAAAATTATATCAAAATGATTTTCAAAATTACAAAAATGGCTCCAAATTACCGTGAAATATTCGTCAATTTCTATTTAAAATATTTGATAACTTAAATAAGTATTAAATTAAATATTATTTAATTTGAATTGTTATTATTATAATTCTTATAATAAAAAAAATCGCTTAATAATTATTTTTAAATATTAGCGTAAATCTAAAAAAGTATATACTTACTCTACAACTTCATCAGTATCGAGAATCGTGATCCCATCTTTACAGCACACTAGCTGTAAATCATCAGAGTGTTTGCAATATGTTGGAACAATACGGTTATATCTGCAAAAGAAAACGTCTAATTGGATATAAATATTTCTAATTCTTTAAACAATTACTTTTGGTATAATATACGAATATTTTCAGAAGCTGTAGGTTTGAATCTTTTCCCACATTGCGTCAAATATATTATGTACATAAGCGGCCATTCAAATATGTATTACGTAAGTAGAATTTTAGTAATTATTAACCCCTCTCTCCCCCTTGTCAGCAAAAGTAGGTAAGCAAATCTCTTACTCCCCTCTCCTGTGCTTACGTAAACATTACGTCTCAATTATTTTGGGGAATCCCTGAACATGCTTTTCGCTTTTGAGCATAGACAAGTAAAACCTATTAAATTTTTATTAATTATTTTAAATAAATAAATAAAATATTGCTGACGTAATCACCATCCAGACCTTACCCCCCATACCGCCCCCCACGTTATCAAAAATAAGCAAACCAAAGACCCCCCAGCCCCCCTTTGGTGCTTACGGAATACTTGAATGGCCCCTAATATGTTATATATATATATATGTATAAGATATTAGGGGCCATTCAAGTATAATAGTTAAAACTTTTATACAGTTCAATATCTTTTCTCTTCCGTTTGTCAACCGATTTTCAGTAATTATTACGGTCGAATTTCGATCACTAGACGAACATTAGTTTATTTAAATTTGCAAATCGACATACTTCGTCAATGTCACACAAAATAAAGATAACTATAGTTACTGGTACTCTCGTATGGCCGATTGACACTTAGAAGCATGTGTACAAACACCACGTGTGTTTGTCTGCATCACTGTACAGTTGTCACCCTCTGAAAAAACATACATGGCTGTCACCCTCTGAAAAAATATGTATCTCAAAGTATAATCAAAGAGAAATCAAAGAGAAAACATAGATTTAATTTTTTTTATATCTTTATTTATTCACTAGCGATTCAACCTCGCTTCGCTCGGGTTCGTCCCTAGGTACGGTTTAACGGTTAGTATGGAGTAAATAGACTATATTATACATATTATATATACATAGGTATGATGAGATGTTGTGGGTTGTATTATAACTTCTTTTACCGTAAGAATGAGATAATCTCTCGCGGTAAATATATACATAGGTAAAGCAAAACAGTTCAGTATCTTTTTAATTGTATTTATTTAGTAGCTATTGAACAGCTTTAGTGTTATCAATAAAAAAAACTGGAAACTTCAGCGACAAAAATGTCCTCACTGAATGAGCGCTTATTTGAACATTTGAGCTGCCTTTTATATATTTTTTGTGGAAATAACTTTAAGCATTGCATTTAAGGTTTAATTTAAATTGTTGTATATTTATTTTAATTAGAATTAATTATTTTATTTATTTTGTAAATTGGAAAACAGATAGCATATATAAGCATCAAATGCAAAATACATCAGAATTAGTAGACTTAGCCAATAAAGCTTCCATTTATACATAAACATAACAGAGTAAACTTACTAACAATTAAATAAAAACAGATGTAAATAAAATACGTAGTAACAAAATAAAAAGATAAATATAAAAATAATATTTATCAGACTAGTGTTTTTTTAAGTTCAATTATAAATTTCTTTAAATTACATCCAATAATGTCAAGATGCTTGTAATAATTACAGTGGAATCTCTATAACTCGAATGTCAGGGGAAATGCAAAAAAATTCGAGTTAACGAGTTTTCGACTTAACAAGTACTTCGAGATACATATGACTTAACTGCTGAAATTTCGACTTACAGAGGCGCGATTTCTAAGTGTATTTTTCGATTTGTAGAGTCGAATTTGAATTACCATTCAACTTAAGTTTTATAGTATATATATTTGTTACATATTAATACAAATTACATATAAATGAAGTACACTGTACACTAAAAAAAATCCGTTATCTTCTTTTGATTTAAACTATTTGCAGATTTTTTATCAATTATTTTTTCAAGCTCAAACAATGAACCGAATACATGATCCTCGATATCATCACATCTTTCAACATAAGTTCGTAGAGTGTTGATTGCAGCTCTGGCTTCTTTATTTGTTATTGGGGGTTCAAAACTTGCTGAATCAGTATGATCAACGTCATTTTCATTAACATCATCGTCATCCATATTCTGATTAACTGTGTCGATGATTTCAGCATCAGTTAGCGTTCCAGTAGTAGCTAGCCCTTCATCACATGTCACATAATCTTCAAATTGAACTTCTATATTCTGAAGTTTATTCCAGTCAGCCTCTACACACACGTCCGGCTCAAGGGGTTCTTCCGAAGCTTCTTCTTGTGGCAACGAAAATCCCCAGCTTTTGAAGCAATTTGATATTGTAGTTTTAGATACACTTCTCCAAGCCTTGTCTGTCATCCTAATTGCATGCAATACATTAATAGATAAAGCTGACTGTTGTTCCATATCTGTTACCAGTTTCCTAACAACTTCCTTTCTGTAAGCGGATTTGAAGTTTTTTATTATTCCTTGATCTAAGGGCTGTAGCTTAGATGTTGTATTGGGTGGAAAAAATTTAACTTTCACGGCTTTTAATGGCGGAATTAAGTGGTGAGCTGTACAGTTCTCAATGAAGAGTAATATTTTTCGTTACTCCTTAATCATTTTCTTGTCGACTTTAATGAGCCATCCTTTGAATATATCAGCTGTCATCCATGCTTTCTTGTTTGCATCATAGTCTAGTGGTAGAGATTTACAACCAGAAAAACAACGAGGCTTTTTAGCCTTTCCTATAACTAATGGCTTAAGTTTTTCAGAGCCTGTCATGTTTGTTGCTAGCAATATTGTTAATCGCTCTTTACTGTGCTTACCGCCATGACATTTTTCATTTTTAAAAATAAGTGTTTTATCAGGTAAGCACTTGAAAAAAAGGCCAGTCTCGTCGGCATTAAAGACATCTTTTGGTTCATAATCCTTCAATAAACTCTGCAACTCAATTATCCATTCATCACATATCTCGTTATTGACGCTTGCACTTTCGCCGCAAACTTTCCTAAACACAAGTTCATGACGCTTCTTGAAATTCACCAACCAACCGTTGCTGGCACGAAAAGAACTGTGTCCCAGTGATTTTGAAAATTCTTCTGCCTTTTCGCGTAAGATAGGCCCAGATACACTTATGTTTTTGTCCCGACACTGTTTGAACCAGGTGAGTAAGCATTCTTCTACGTCAGGAAACTCAGCTAGACGCCATCTTTTGCTAGACAAATTGCCACTTGATTCATACCTTTGCAATATTTCGGCTTCATTCTTAATTATTGTAGACAAAGTGCTTGCTGGCAATCCGTATTGAGCTGCGACGTCTTTTTTTTTCATGCCACTTTTTACCGCATTGATAACATCGCTTTTTTCACGTAGAGTCAAAGTCTTTAGTTTCCGCTTTGTACTCATGTTGTTGCTGGTTAACAGCCAAAATAATACTGACGGACAAGCTCAAAAGTACTTAATCGTGTCCTGTGTCGACAAGGAACAAACATAACGTTCACAGCTGTGTTACTGAGAAAGTTTCATGAATGTATTCATTCATTGCACGTGTACAAGACAAAAACAATAGATTAGGAGCCTCGAACCCGAACATTCATTTTGGATTTTATTGCTATTACATATTTCGGGGAATTCCAAGTAAGACGTCATTATATTTTACTACTACGACTTACGGAGTCTCCTTTTTGAAATTCGAGTTATAGAGTATAAATATGTATTATCAATACTTCGTAGGGAAATAACATTTTGTTCGTGTTACAAAGTCTAAATAATTCGAGATACCGCGTATTTAGGGGTCCAGCGGAAGGGAATGGCAATTTTTTTCGACTTACTGAGGATTTCGACTTAACGAGGTTCGAGTTCGAGATTCCACTTATAAATGTTAAAGACTCTAGCCAGGAAACAATTCTTGGCATATTTGGTTCTACGAGAGGTAACAGAAAAGGTATCTCTGGATCGGCTGTTAGTTCGAGGGCATTTAAAGAAAATATTATACAAAAGATTATTACAATCGATATGGTTATTAATAATTTTGTAAAGAATTTGATCTGTTCTTTTTTCCAAAGCACAGATTTTTAGATTATTACACTCAATATCTCCTTTGAAATGTAATCTCTTAATAAATTTATTTTGAACGTCCTCGATAGCGTTAACATATTTGTGATACTGAGGATTCCAAACAGTCGAGACATATTCCAGAATTCATCTAACGTAACAGTTATATACTAGATTGTATGTTTGTATGTTCTTGAAATCATCTGCCTGACGAAAAATAAATCCTAGCATTTTGTAAGCCTTAGCTTTAATGTTAGAGATGTGTCTATCAAAAAGAAATTGAGAATCCAGTTGTACTCCCAGGTCTCTCACGTTTAAGGGGTTTATTTAAAAGCACTAAAAAGTAAAAAATAACTGATTGGTAGTTTTCATTTACTATACATACCTAATCAAATATTTTCGAAGTCGGTGTGCTTTGCTTTGTATGGGCTGGCACCGATTTCGAAAATATTTGATTAGGTATGTATTTAATAGGTAGGCTTTAATTACTTAGCCAAAGCACACCGACTTCGAAAATATTTGATTAGGTATGTATAGTAAATGAAAACTACCAATCAGTTATTTTTTACTTTTTAGTGCTTTTGTTTGAAGTCGGTTTTTATTTTTTTGTTAAAAAGTTTTTATTTTTCCCTTTTTAGTGTAGACAGTAGTAGAAAAGTAAGGATTCTAACGTGTTAGGCTTGTCAAATCAAACAAAATAAGCCCAAACTCAAAGTATCTACTATTAGCCGTTGAAGAGTTCCACCTATCCACCTTCTGGCCTTGGCATCAGATCAGGTCAACAATACCGAACCACTGTACTATCAACGGAAATAGAAATACTTGCAAAGTTTCAAGTCAATATGACAATTAGAAGTAGGTTAAATTCATCATTAGTTGTTTTTCCACCCTTAGGGGTGGTATTTTTTTTGAAATTTAAATGGGACCAATCTGGAAGTATACCCTTTCAAACAAAACAAAAATTGTCCAAATCGGTTAATAAATGACGGAGTTCTGAGGTAACAAACATAAAAAAAAAAAACATACAGTCGAATTGAGAACCTCCTCCTTTTTGAAGTCGGTTGAAAATAGAATAATTAACTGAAATTGAATTCTTTTTTTGCAAAAGTTATAACGCAGCACTTATTAATATATAATCCATTAGATACAATAATTATTAATTTTATTAATATTAATTTGCAAATCCTTGCAGTCTTCTGTACTCTTTATCATTTTAAATATTTTAATGTAATCTGCGTATAAATGTGAGTTTAAAAGCTGGCAATTTTCAAGGATGTCATTAATAAAGATATTAAATAATAGTGGGCCGAGGCGAGAGCCCTGGGGAACCTCTGATGTTATGGGAACAGAATTCGAAACAAAACCTTTGACAGCTACTGTCTGTGTTCTATTTCGAAGATAGGAATTCAACCATCTAAAGTAGATTACCCTGTATGCCGGCTTGTTTAAGTTTGTAGACGAGCAATGAGTGCGAAATTTTATCGAAGGCTTTTGGCTTTGGCTTAAAAGTCTGTGTATACACATACAGTATCCATTTGATATCCGATTTCTAAAGCAGATATAACGATGTCAAGAAACTCTCACAAGTTAGTTTCCGTAGAACGCTTGTTGATAAATCCATATTGCTGAGTAATAAACGAGGGTCTTATTAATGGATACAGGTGGTCATAAATAAATAAGATAATACGAGCGAAGCCGCGGGAAAAAGTAGTTATAAATAATTGTACCTTTTTTACTTAACGGTGGACTTGTATTTTGGTTGGAAAAAACCGAATTCGACAACTCTGGTTTATCACTGAAAAGGCAATGGTTTTTTTAAAAAAAAACAAGTCTTGGGGCTAAGTCTAAAAATTGTATTGTAATTACGAATGAATCGTCATGGAATGATAATATTATGTAATACTTTCTCAGATTTACGCGGATATTTGACATTTTAAATAAAACTAAATTTTTTTGGATTTTTTGCTGATATATTTTGATTTTTGTTTCCCGACGTTTCGACGGCTGCTTTACATATTACAGCAATCATAGGAGTGGGAGTGACATCTCTGCGGAAAAGTCCTTAAAGATAGTTTTATTTTAAATATCATGAATTAAAAAAAAAGTTGTTATCATAGGTAATTTTTTATAACTTATATTTCTTTTAAATAATTCCCATATGAGATGCTTCGATTTTTATACTACTTTATTAGTACCATTGTATTTCTATGACAAAGTGGTCGTGGTAGGATTTTGATATAGATACTAGCAACTCACCCTCGCTTTGTTTCGGGTTTGTCCCTAGACAAAAACAAATCTATCCCACGGGAACCGAACATTTTTCCGGGATGATATATAGCCTATAGCCTTCCTCAGTTAACGGGCTATGTAATGCAAAAAGAATTTTTAAAATATGATTAGTAGTTTCTGAGATTAGCGTGTTCAACCAAACAAACCAACAAACAAACTCTTCAGCTTTATAATATTAGTATAGATTTTCATCAATCAAATTCATCATCGTTTCATTTGTTCAGTAGGTGCCAGTAACTTATCCTATGGCCAAGTACTAAATTCCATCCAAATCCGTCCAGTCGCTTCAGTGATATGGACTAATAAACATACATACATACAAACGTTCGCATTTATATTAGTAGTGGGGTTTTCTTGCCATGGTTAAGGAGTTTAATGCCCGATTTCACCAACGTCACCTAAGTTTAAGGGATCCCCTAAGCATGGTTAGGGGGCTGTTAGGGGACAGTTTCTGTTTCATCGACAGTCACCTAATATTAAAAGGCCTCTTAAATTTAGGTGCTAGAAATATGAGCTTAAGACGATCGTAAAACGAAATTAATTTAAGGGCTAGTTTAGGGGACTTTTAAGCTAGGGATCCCATACGTAGGTGGTAGGTTATGGGTTGTTGGTGAAATCAGGCATATGTGTACTTTCATTATTAAATTAAATTTCTTTGGCACTTATAACATCAATAAGCACTTACTCACTATTTTGTTCAGTATCCAGAATCGTGATGCCGTCTCTACAGCACACTAACGTCAAAGTATCGGTTTGATTGCAAAACGTAGGTGGAATACCGCTTTTCCTGAAAAACATGTTAATAGGATTAATCTTTATAAATAAAAAAACTTGTGTGTGTACTTATGTACGCACGTAAGAAGTTATACTTCTTTGGCGTACCAGAAAAAAAGTAGCGAAAGATTTCATCCCGTGTGTCACAACTCTCTTTTTGTAAAAGGAATGATGAATTAATAAAAATAATTAAATAACGCATATTAGGCACATTATAACCATATATTTATAGAATATCATTTAAGTAGAGAATATAACATTATATATCACTAGCAATGCCCGCGGCTTCGCCCGCGTTCAGATGACCAAAAACCAAATTCTTAGGTTTTACATATTAGTATATTCTTACATTGCAATTTTTGTATTTTTTCTCAGAAATGAGATATTTTCTCGCGGTAAAAAGTAGCCTATATGTTGACCCGGAGAATCAGCTATCACCGTACCAAATTTCATCAAAATCCTTCCAGTGGTTTTTCCGTGATGAGGTAACAGACAGACTGACAGACCAAAATTCTAAAAACTGTTGATTCGGCAGCTCTGTATCAAAAATAATGTCTATTTTAATAATATTTACCAAAAAATATTTAATGTACAGATTTGACTTAGTTAGAATGTTATTATATGTATAGATTTGTCAAACAATAACAACGGTTACCATGACAACAAGCCAGTAGTACTTTTTTTTAAGCTAAAATATTTCTATGATATGTTGATTCAAAGTCTGTTTTCAATTAAGATTTGATAAGAAATATAAATATTGTCGTGTTTGTGATTAAAATTGTTGTTTTATTGTCATTTTTTTCCTGGCTACAGATCCTTAATGTTAGAAGGGCCGTCTCCCCCGGACTTACCCTACATAGTGTATATAGCCTTCCTCAACGAACAGGCTATCTAATGCAAAAATATTTTTTCAAATCGGATTAGTAGTTACTGAGATTAGCGCGTTCAAACAAACAAACAAACAAACAAACAAACAAACAAACAAACAAACAAACAAACAAACAAACAAACAAACAAACAAACAAACAAACAAACAAACAAACAAAATCTGCCTCTTTATAATATTAGTCTAGAAGTATATTCCCTAGTCAGACTCACTGATAATCCTGTTTGGCAGATTGACATTTTGGAGACTCTGTGCATTTACCGCGACTGTTTGTGTATTCCACTATACAGCTTTCACCTACTGAAAAAATATTTGTTAATTTATTAATTTAATAGATATGTCAATAATACACTGTAATCTATATCTATATATACAGGGTGGAAGAAATGAATGGAACATGGAAAATATGTACCTTAAATATTGAAGTTATCAAAGTTTTACATTCCTTTATTTTAAAAAATAATAATAAAAGAAACTTTAATTATTGAAAATTTCAGGAGAACATATTATATGAATAGAGTTTACCTATCTATACGAGTATAAAAAACTCTTTACAAAATTTTTACTTAAATACTGTAAAGATATCGGGGTTGGGCTCAATGAATTGGCATCAATGAATATTTGTGGCATCAATAATAATTATTTTCAAATATGCCAACTCCAAAAAGTACATAGAGGTAGCTGCCAATAAGCAAAATGTAACATCCAGCAAAAACTTCAGTAATAAGTAAGATGGCGCTTGTTACAGTGCCGAAATATGAGGAACTTACAAAAACACGTAAAATATGGCAAACATTCCGTTACGTATATAAGCATACATAAAAATCGACGTGTGTATGTATGCTCCCTGTGGACTCCAAAACGGCTGGAGTGATTTTGATGTAATTTTTAGGCAATCCTCAGATTGCGCAGCGGATGATCTTTTGAAGTTTGGTAGCGATCGGAAGTTTAAACGCGGGTGTTAGCCGCGGGTAGTGCTAGTTCATCGTAAAAATGATGTAAAACAGATAAAAAATTCAATTTGCTTACTTCTTTCACTTAATGGTATATGTATATTTTGCTCAGATGAAAACGTTGTCTTCAAAATTGGTGTTGCACTGAAAAATGCGATTTGCTTTACTATTAGGAAAAGCTCCAAATTTTTATTTAAAAAAATAAATTGAGCTAAGACAAGGTAGTGGTAGCCCAGTAACGCGCTCGCTTGAGAAACCGAGTGATGCGGGTTCAAAGCTCTGATATTCTCTTGTGCGAATCATTTCCAACATGATCATCACTTGTCTTACGGTGAAGGAAAACATCGTAAGGAAACCTGCATGTCTAAAGAAACCTAGCAAGTCCACCCGCACTTGGCCAGCGTGGTGTATTATGACCTGATCTCCCTCGTATTGAAGGGAGGCCCATTCCCAGAAGTGCCTCGGTGGTGTAGTGGCTAGCATGTACGGCTGCACACCCGGAGGTCCTGGGTTCAAGTCCCGGGTCGAGCCAAGTTTAGTTATTGAGTCTTTCTGTATAAGTAAGCCTCAGTAACAGGCCGGAGTTGGGAAGTTGGCGGTGTTTCACCCCCGTGCCTCGGAGAGCACGTAAAGCCGTCGGTCCTGCGCCTTAACTTTCACTGGTCGTATCGAGAAGTCGTCCCACCGGAGTATGAGAGTGACAGGAATAGAGAGTGCACGTTGTGTCTGAGCGTACACTTGTGTTAGTTGGCTAGTCTCAATGAGATTGGCCAGCGGCCGCCGTGGCCGGAATCGGTAAGGAGAACATCATCATCATCATCATCATCATCATTCTCAGAAGTGGGACGTTAAAAAAGGCTGAATACAACATAAGAAAGAATTCTATCTCAGCAGGAGTAGCAGGCATATCCTCTTCTATTCTTTACACAAAACTTTTAAAATTACAACTTCGTATTTGAAACCACTTACTCATTATATTCTTGAGTGTTGAGAACCGGCAAGTTACAGCACACAATTGTTGAATTGCCGGAACGATCGCAAAATGTTGGAATAAGTCCTCTTATTCTGGAAATTTCCAAATGGAAAATAAATATGTAAATACATTGGGACATTAACACGCAGCACCATCCAGTACCATGTTAAGCTACGACGCTTGTGTTATGGATACCAGATAGTTGATACACTACACATATATAACTTTAAATACATACATATTATAAATATAAACACCTATGACTGAGTACTAACATTCGTCATCACACAAATGAATGCCCCCAGCGGGACTCAAACCAGCGACCGCTGGCACAGCAAGTAGGGTCACTACAAACTGAGCCAAAAGTGTCGTCAAATATCAATAGGATATTATTATAATATAAATAACCGTACCACATCACGTTATATCACATGGGACTACTTTTTTGATACTTATAGGTACATGTGTTTGTTACTCCGTCATGTTAAAAAGGCGGAACAGATTTCGATGAAATTTAGTGTACAGATAGACTATGACTTGAAATAACACAAACTTTGTTAGAAACAAATTTTGCTAAAAGCTGGCGCTGTCTGTGTATTATATTATAAATACAATAAGCACCTAGGGACATATCCGAGTGGAACTAGGATAAGTCGCTATTTTACATCTTTACAGATAAATAAAGTGGAAGTGTCTGTTTGTAATATCAAAATAACAGCGTTTTACTAAATTCATATGAAATTATATATGGTGCTAATAAGAAAAATACATTTTTTAAATTATTGTCTGTCTGTCTGTTTGTTTGTTCCGGATAATCTTTGAAACGGTTGGACTGATATTGATGGGACTTTAACTGAAAGATAGCTGATGTTATAGGGAGTAATATAGGCTACTTTTATTTTAGAAATAGAATTAGGGTTCCGCTCTAAAAAAATTAAACGTACCTAGAGACGAATCGAGGGTGAGTCGCTAGTTGATATATAAAAACATAGACACACATTTCCTAACAAATATCTATTCAAAAAGTGGCATCGACGTGTGATGTTATAAGTCAAACTAAAGAATAAAATTCAAAAGTCGACAGCTCCAATTATCTAAATATGAATTCGTACTTATGCACACCACATAAAGTACAAAACAGACAAAAAAAAAATTGTGTTTTTCTTATAGTACCGTATATAATTTCATATGCATTTAGTAAAAAGCTGTTATTTTGACATTACACACAGACACTACAATTTTATTTATCTGTGTAGTTGATTGTAGACTATTATCTAGTCTAAGCCGAAAGAGCGTACTGGATGAAGTCCTCCTGACCGACTTTGGCTATGGTGACCAATCTCACTAAAACTAGACAATACGCAGGAGATATTATAGTGTACAAGGGTACGCGCAAACCTAAGTGCACTCTCTATTCCTGTCACTCTCAAAGTCCGATGGGACGATACTTCGACACGGCCAGTGAGAATTAAGGCGCAAGACCGACAGCTTTACATGATCTCACAAGCAACCGGATGAAACATCTCAATAACTGATGAAACATTCAATAACTTCACTTGGCCCAACCCGGGACTCGAACTCATGACCTCCGGATGTACAGTCGACCAGCTAGCCAATACACCACCGAAACTGTCAAAGCCGTACTTACCGATAGTCTTCTATTGCTGGTTGACACTTAGACGATGCCA
Organism: Brenthis daphne; assembly: GCA_947093115.1. Classification (NCBI taxonomy): domain Eukaryota; kingdom Metazoa; phylum Arthropoda; class Insecta; order Lepidoptera; family Nymphalidae; genus Brenthis; species Brenthis daphne. Next base: position 3,062,919 of record OX352473.1, read on the forward strand.
TGCACACACCGCGTAAGTTTGTCTGCTTCACAATACAGCTTTCTCCCACTGAAAATATTATGTCAAGTATGTATAATCTTTTAAAAGTGATATGCCCATATTCATAAATATTTATTTATACCAGCGATCTCGGAAACGGCTCTAATGATTTCGCTGAAATTTGGCGTGAGGTCTGGCTGGCACCGAATTCGAAAATATCTGATTAGTATCTATTCTTAACGAAAACCCCCGTTTAGTTATTTTATATTTTATTGCCTGGAAGTCGGTTTTTTAAGTTTTAATTTTTTATTTCACTTTTAGTGTAGACGTAATTAGAAGGTAATTTGTAAGAAGAAAGTTTTTTAAAACATATTCGATTAAGCAATTTATTTAAAAAAATAATTTATTTGTCGATTTTTTTAACAAACCACACAACCGATTTCGATAAAATTTAAATAGGACCATCTGGGAAGTATACCCTTCTAAATAAAAAAAAAATCAAATCGGTTCAGGCGAGTAATCGGTGAACATACATAATAAAAACTTTTTAACAAAAAAATAAAAACCGACTTCAAACAAAAGCACTAAAAAGTAAAAAATAACTGATTGGTAGTTTTTATTTTTCCCTTTTTAGTGTAGACAGTAGTAGCAAAGTAAGAATTCTAACGTATTAGGCTTGTCAAATCAAACAAAACAAGCCCAAACTCAAAGTATCTACTATTAGCCGTTGAAGAGTTCCACCTATCCACCTTCTGGCCTTACCATCAGATCAGGTCAACAATACCGAACCACTGTACTATCAACGGAAATAGAAACACTTGCAAAGTTTCAAGTCAATATGACAATTAGAAGTAGGTTAAATTCATCATTAGCTATTTTTCCACCCTTAGGGGTGGTATTTTTTTTTGAAATTTTAATGGGACCAATCTGGAAGTATACTCTTTCAAACGACACAAAAATTGTCCAAATCGGTTAATAAATGACGGAGTTCTGGGGGAACAAACATAAAAAAAAATACAGTCGAATTGAGAACCTCCTCCTTTTTGAAGTCGGTTGAAAAACAAAGATTCCGACGAATGAGAACCTCCTCCTTTTTGGAAGTCGGTTAATAAATGAAGTATTTAAACGATTATAAGTTTTGAATATTTAAAAAATATAATTTTACTTACGTTTCTGTGAATTTCCATCTCGAATGGCCACTAGAAGAACTGAACTCAGAGCAAGCAACATTTTTAATTCATAAAAGGATCTGCAAAATAGAAAAAAGAACAATGACCATCCCGTTATCCGGGTTAACGTATAGGATACTTTTTACTGCGGGAGAATATCTCATCTCTGAGAATTCTATAACAAACGTTAAAACGTAAATAGGGACGAACGAGCGAGGCGAGAGTGGCCCCGATTTGTGTAAGTATCTTGAAAAAAAATATTGTCATTCGAATAAATCGAGTGGGATATTAAATACGGCTTTTTAAAAGGCGATCACACAAATATACACAACTTATTATGTTTTAAATTAATTTAGGATAATACTTTCTTAGATTTATTTTGAATTTTGGTTCCCGACGTTTCGAATGCTTTACAGCAATCATGGTCACGGGAGAGACTGAGGTTATAGACGTCTCAAACATACTCGTTACAGACAGCGCCTACCCACTATTTTACAAAATATGATTTCAATGATTCAAAAAATGGCAATAAAGTACCTTACAATATCTGTTGATTTTATTTCTAAACATTTTAAATTTGTTAATATTAAAACCTTTCCATTAAAAATTTTATTAAATTTTTTAATAGAAACCTCGGGAACAAAAATCAAAATAAACCCGCGAAATAATCCGAAAAGATAGTTTTATTTAAAACGTAATTTAGGATAAGAAATTGTTAAATAAAACTAACAATATCTAACTGACCAAAACTAAAAGGCTGTAAATAAAAAACTTATTTACTTACAAACATTAAAAAAAACCGACTGCGCAAAAAATTATGCAGTAAGAGACATATATATATACTAGCGGCTCACCCTCGCTTCGCTCGGGTTCACCTCTAGAAAAGTACAAACAGATCTATCCCAAGGGAACCGTTCATTTTTCCGGGATAAAAATAAGTAACCTGTTGTTCGACCGGCAATATAAGGTATCAGCATGCCTATATTACTCAATTAGGTGCATAAGTTGTTGTGTACTGAGCTGTATAAGTTACTTTAGTTTTTTAACTATCCCACGGGAACTCTTTAATTTTCCGGAATGAAAAGTATCAAATTTCATTTAAATTGGTTCAATAGTATCGGAGATTAGCCCGTACAAACAGACAAACAGACAGAGAAAGAAAAAAAATTAAAAAAAATCTGGATTTGTTCTATTTCTCTCCTTACGGGATGTAAGAAGAGAACTGACTCGTTTTTCAGCATTTTTTTCTACCATCTATGTACAGACATTCGACCTCTACAGTTTTATTATTCATATATGTATATTCAGATAGAATAAATAACGTATAATAAAACAGTAATATATAATAATGAAAATAGTTATAGCGAGTGTACCTGAGGAGATATACTATGTAGAACTTTTCTATAGACCTTTTTAAGACTTACAATTTTCTTGTACAATGTTTAATGAGCCAACGTTAGTCATATAAATTTCTAAGGACAATTCGATAGAACCAGTTATTGTGTTTTCCCGTGGGAATGAATAATTTGCCTGTCGTAAAAGGTATTCTAAATGTTAACCCGAGCACTAAGTTTTAACACTATACAAAATTAAGTTAAAATCGGTTGATCATTTTTTGCGTGAAACGCGCACATCGATTTGACTAAGTTTTATTATAGGTATAGATAAGAATAAATATTGCGAGTATAACTTATGAGATAGACATATACTATTCAGAATTTTTCTGTAGGAGTTTTCAAGACCTACAATTTTTTAGTATATTGTTTAGATGTATGTAAGTCTTAAGGCTTAGCCAGCGGAAGGTTTCTAGGGAGGACTCGACAAAAGCAGTTATTGTATTTTCCCGTGGCAAAGAAAGATTTACTTTAAGTAAAAGGTATCTAGGCAGTGGTATCCCAGTGGTAACGCGCTGGCTTGAGAAACCGAGTGAAGCAAGTTCAAATCCCGGGTCTCGCACCTATGATATTTTCATGTGCGAATCATTTCTAACAAAATTACCACTTGTCTTAAAGGAAAACCTGCATGTCTGACAGAACCTAGCAAGTTTTCGAAAGACATGTGAAGTCCACCAACCCGCACTTGGCCAACGTGGTGGACTATGGCCTGATCCACCTCGTACTGAAGGGAGGCCCGTGCCCAGCAGTGGTACGTTAAAAAGGGCTGAATACAACATACATACATACATACATACTACATACAAAAGGAACCCTAAATGTTGACTCGATTAATAAGTTATCCTACAGGCAAACAGTCAAACAGACATTTTTTTTAATAACTATTGTTTTATAGTAGGGGAGCCCAAGAGGGGATTTTCTGTAGTTACTCGAGCGCGGCAGATTAACATAAAAGAGGTTACCTTGCACTCTATTGAGTACTTTCACCATAATATAAGTCTTCTATATAAAGGGGCGCGTCTAGGGAAGCCGATTAAAATATTAGAAAAATGTTTTGATAAGGTAGAAATACTTGAAACCGTCAGATTAAGGTGTGGTAGGCTAGTCACATCCTGAAAAGTGTCCAATTCAATAATCTGCCGATTTGCACAAACCGAAGAGGCAAAAATCGACTATAAAGTTTATGATGATTTTTGCCTCTTAGGCTTGTGCAATCGGCAGATTATTAAATTAGACACTTTTCAGGATGTGACTAGCCTACCACACCTTAATCTGACGGTTTCAAGTATTTCTACCTTATCAAAACATTTTTTAAATATTTTAATCGGCTTCCCTAGACGCGCCCCTTTATATAGAAGACTTATATTGTGGTGAAAGTACTCAATAGAGTGCAAGGTAACCTCTTTTATGTTAATCTGCCGCGCTCGAGTAACTACAGAAAATCCCCTCTTGGGCTCCCCTACTATTAGGGTTTATGTTGTGTACATAATACGTTACAAATAAACAAAAACATCTATCCCACGGGAAAAGTACATTTTTCAGGGATAAAAAGTAACCTATTTGTTATTCTGATGTATGAACTATATTATTGTAAAGTTTCATCAAAATCCAATCAGTAGTTTTTATGTACTAAGCTGTATAAGTTACTATAGTTTTTTGACGATCCCACAGAAACTCTTTAATTTTCCGGGATGAAAAGTAGCTGATTTGTTTTTGTCATGTATGACCTATATTATTGTAAAGTTTCATTAAAATCCAATCAGTAGTTTTTGTGTACTAAGCTGTATAAGTTGTTATAGTTTTTTAACTATCCCACGGGAACTCTTTAATTTTCCGGGATGAAAAGTATCTAATATATTGCCCGGGGATATAAGGTACCACCATGCAAAATTTTATTTATATAGGTCTAATAGATCCGGAGATTAGCCCGTACAAAGAGAAAAACAGACAAACAGCTCGCTCGGGTTCGTCCATACCTACGAATATGTTGTATTATCTCTTTAACCATTTGTCTAAATTATATGCAGTAAAAGGGAAAAGTCTTTTGTTTTAAACATTTTAGACGATTAATTTGCTTATTTTGATAAGAATTCATAATTGTTGATAATATGACCAATAAACATGACCTACCGATTTAAATTGTTTTTTTAATATAAAAAACTACTTTTTGTGTCTTAAATATAAAAGTTAGACATATACTGTCGCTGACTTTTTTGTAGGCATTATTAAGCTCTACAACTTTTCTCTAGAACACAATCATATATCTCTCATCGTTAAGGCAGCGTTCGTAATAAACGTTTTCGTTCGACCGTTTTTTCTCTGACTTACTTTGCGAATCCGACTACCACGCAAAGGCCTTTTCATTTTTCGAGTTAATATATAGCCTATGACACTCAGAAAGAACGTGGCTTTCTATTGGTAAAAGAATTTTGAAAATCGGTTCAGTAGATCCAGAGATTACCCCCTACAACATCACAAACTCACAAACTCACAAATTCACAAGATCACAAACTTTACCTCTTTATAATATTAGTATAGATATGTTACATATTTTAGAATAGCTGCGTGTGTTTAATTATTTAATTAATGTTGACGTTTGAGAGACTCACCGGAGCGAATCGAACAAGTCATCTATACATATAATAAAATTGTAACTAAGCCGAATCTGTGCATTAGATATTTTTTCGAAAATCTTATTGAAATAAACATTATTATCGATACAGACGCCGAATCTATAGTTTTTAGAATTTTTGTCTATCTGTCTGTCTGGAAACGCATCACGAGAAAACCACTGGAGGGATTTTGATGAAATTTGGTATGACGATAGCTGGTATTTGGGTCAACATATAGGATACGTTTTACTGCGGGAAAATATCTCATCTCTGAGAAATCTGTACTAAACGTTAAAATTTAAGTAGGGACGAACCCGAGCAGAGCGAGGGTGAGTCGCTAGTTTGTAAATAATCGTTGAATTAAAAAAATAAAAAGCAAACAAGACGTCTATCCAGTTTGACCTTTACTAAGACTAGTGCACTAAATTCGACCATAATCATTAATTTTTATTACATAAAAGCTCGTAAACAAAAAAAAAAAGAAAATGTTGACAAACAAGAGGAAAAGATTGTGAAATGTTGTGCCTTTGCGAATTTATATAAAAACTTAAAACGGAATAAATACATATAACAGAACCTTTCTCTTTGAAGCCGGTAAACTTTATCTTTCACCTTCCTTCCATAGACACTTCACAAAAATATTTTATACCGTTTAATATTAAATAAAATATCGTATCGCTTGTTTACGCAATATAATCGTACTAATCACTAATAACTAACCGGTTTTCTAAGTTTTTCTTAGAGTTAGGCTGAGTCACACTATTATTTACATACTTATTTTATAAATGTGCTACATTATTTCAAATAAAGGTAAATTCACACAAAGGTATAATTGTTATATCTATATAATAATAAAAAAAAACAGTTTCCTTATTCTATTGCTAACACTAAAGCTTTTCAATAGCTTCTACACAAAAAAGGCTGACAAACAGAGGAGAAAAAGGTACGGAAGTGTTTGGTCTTTGCCTATTTATATATGGAGACTAGCGACTCACCCTCCCTAGAGTATGTATACAACTTCCCTATTTGAATAGGATATTATTAAATTTTCATTGTTTTTACATTTTTTCGTGGGGACCCTATTTTTTTTTCTAAAATAAAAGTAGCCTAAGTTACTCCTTAGTACATCAGCTATCTGCCAGTGAAAGTCCCGTCAAAATCGGCTTAGCCATGTCAGAGATTAGCCGGAACAAACAGACAGACAGACAAAAATTGTAAAAAATGTTGTTTTGGTATACGTATTGTGTATATATCCATATGCATTTAGTAAAAAGCTGTTATTTTGACATTTCAAACAGACATTTCAATTTAATTTATCTGTATAGATTTGTTTTTGAGTAATGTTACCATCGTATAAATATTGACAAATATGGACATTAATATTTATACGATACTAACGTCACTCAATTGTTTTGCCTTCCCGGAACCTCTCCACTAACACCTAAACTTTATGGTATGGTATTAAAGTTCAAATTGACTTTTCAGTATTATTACGAATCTTTTATATGGGAGCATAGAAAAGTGTTGTTTTTAGAGCTATCCAGGCAATATTTTAAATTTTTCTCTCCGTAAGAACCATCCTCGTACTTCAAGGAATATTCTAAAAAAAGAATTAGCGAAATCGGTTCAGCTGCTCTCGAGATTTGCGCTTAGCAACACATTCAGCGATTCATTTTTATATTATAGAAAGATGTATGTGTTATGTTCCCATTTTTTTAGTTAAATTTTTATAAGTTTAGCAACACAATTTAATGCCTTCATACCTTTCTGTGATATATGTATATATTATATATATCCAGATGATATATAATATGACTAGTGAACGCTTTAAATGTTAGTATAGATTTTTCAGATATGAGATATTTTCCCGCAGTTAAAAGTAGCCTACATATTGACCCGAATACCCAGCTATCATCGTACCAAATTTTACGTATCGTCAAAATTTGTCCAAAGGTTTTCTCGTGATGCGTTCTCAGACAGACAGACAGATAGACAAAAAATCTAAAAACTATATATTCGTCCTCTGTATCGCTAATAATTCAAGAAGATTTTCCAAAAAAATATTTAATGTACAGATTCGACTCAGAATTTTATTATATGTATAAATATACTTAACAAAGAGGTGTTTCACAAGGGTCTATTCAAGCACTCGTTCTATTCCTGCTTTACAGATATGATTTCAATTTAAAAAAAAAACATGTAACGTGATATTGCGTTCCTTTTGAAAATACTTCTTTAATTTTAGAATTTGATAGAAATAAATTGTACAGACTACGTTATAATAAAATATTTTATTGATTGTTGAAAAATCAGCTATCGTCTTATAGTCTACTAGCATTGCCCGCGGCTTCGCTCGCATTCAGATGACCAAAAACCAAATTATTAGGTTTTACATATTATTAGGTATACTCTTGCATTGCAGTTTTTGTATTTTTTCTCAGAAATGAGATATTTTCCCGCAGGTAAAAAGTATCCTATATGTTGACCCGGATAACCAGCTATCACCATACCAAATTTCATCAAAATTCCTCCAGTGGGTTTTCCGTGATGCGGTAACAGACAGACGGACAAACAGAAATTCTAAAAACTATAGATTCGGCCTCTGTATCGATAATAATGTTTATTTCAATAAGATTTTCCAAAATATATTTAATATCTGTACATTCGTATTAGTTACAATTTTATTATTATATGGGTCTATAGATAGGCTTGTAGTACATACATATTTTTTTACTTTTTATGTATTGTTTAGTTTAGCATATTTAAATCTTTCTTAGATTTACGCGAATATTTGACATAGCTAGTAGTTATTAAAAATTTTGTCTGTTTGTCTGTTTGTGTAGTGATAACTTATTACTCGGGTCAACCTACATTTAGGATACCTTTTACTATAGGAATAATTTCAGGATGTTAGTACAATTTGAAGAAATTATTTCAGGATGTTAGTACAATAACTTTTTTAAAGACCAATCGTCATAGGATTGATGGAACGCGTACAGAATTAAATATCTGGATGTGAACGGAGCTTAATATCACTACCGATGGAGGATAAGTACATATTTCTGTTATATTTTCCTTTGAATTTATTATAAAAGTTGTAAGATAATTAATTTATTGCACACTTTATTGGATAAATTAAAAACCCACTTAAGGTTTTTATGCCCTTCACAAGTAAAGGTAGGTGACGTCATTTTGTTCAAGCCTCATGTTAAATACTAGCAACTAACCTGTGCTCGTGTGCGTCTCTGTTTTAATTTTTTTGAGCAAAACCTTCATTCTTTTTCTAAAATAAAAGTAGCCTAAGTTACTCCTTATAACATCAGCTATCTGCCAGTGAAGGTTGCGTCAAAATCAGTCCAGCCGGAGATTAGCCGGAACAAACAGAAAGACAGACAAAAATTTACAAATTGTGTTTTTCTTATAAGTTCCGTATATAATTCCATATGAATTCAATAAAAAACTGTTATTTTGACATTACACACTTCAACTTTATTTACCTATATAGCTGTTTGAGGAAAGAAGATCCCTTATCGGTAAAAGGAATTTTTTTTTTAAAACAAAAGGTATAAAAGTATAAACTTGCTGTGCGCGGTCGCGGGTTTGAGCCGCACTGTGGGAATTCATTTGTGTGATGAGCACGAATGTTTGTACTCCAGTTATGGGTGATTATATTTATAATATGTATATATTTAAAATTATATATGTGTATATCAACTATCTAGTATCCATAACACAGGCCTCGTAGCTTACCATGGAACTAGATGGTGCTGTGCGTTACTGTACCAACATATTTATTCATCAATTAAACCTGTTTTAAATTGAACGTTAGTTAGTTAATACTCGATTATTTCAAAGGAAAATAATACAATTCCTGAAAAATATTATTTATTTAATACTTCCTTAGATTTATGAGTATATTTCACATTTGAAAGGAAACTATCTTTTCGGATTTTTTCGACGCGACGTTTTGAATGCATTACAGCAAATATGCTCAACGGTGACACTAAGGTTTTAAGCGTCTTAAAAGTTATATAGGACTAAAATATAAAAAAAAAACACCGTGACAATAATAAAACTAATTTATAGTATTGTAATTAGTTATTATAGTAATACCACAGATCACATAATACTATATAATATATAAATGTCTCGTCTTACGGTGTTACGGCTCGACCGATTTTAATGTTTTTTTGTATATTTGATAAGTATGAGAATAGGTGGTAAAGTATTTTTACCCTCCTACCCCCACCCTCAATTGGCTGTCTTTACTTATATAACTACATCTCAATTATCCTTGAATATTATTTTGTAGTTAAGAAAAAAAATTTTTTTAGTTTTGTAAATTCTTTATTATTCACCCGGCCATACAACAGATTCGATCCAATCCAAGTAACTAGATACTCTCGTGTATACCGCAGGTTTTCCTGACTCCGCGCAGCGACGTCCAAACGATGTAATACCGATGACGTGGAAGATACACTTGTTGCCTTTCGATGCGACTTGAAGCGGTGATCCTGAATCTCCCTGAAATGAAATGCTTATTAAACTTCTTTGATACCAAGAGAGTGTGAGTTTGTTTGTTACTTCTTTACGTCTTGTATCTACCAAGCATTCGCATACCTATATTGGGCATGCCAAATGCAATGTCATGATATTTTTGTCTCAATCCTTCTCGTTCGCTTATATCCTAAAAGCTGGGAACGAATTTATTTACGTATTACAAGCTAGAAACAAAAACTAGAAAGAAAACAATCTATTCCACGGGAACCGAAGATTTTTTCGCGATATAAAGTAACCTATGTACTATTTTAGACTATAATCTATCTCTGTGCCAATTTTCATCCACATCCGTTGAGCTGTTCTGGCGTGATTGAGTAACAAACATTCAAACATGCACCTAAACTTTTACATTTATAATATTAGTAAGATAATTATTATCGTACTTATCGTATCGTAATTTATCTTACCTGGCATGTATCCTTCCCACCGCGCAACTCTCCAGCACACATTTGCGATTCTATAAAACCGCTCCAATGCCTGTTTTGAGTATCCTGTAAAAGAGCATCGCAGTCGTCGTTCTCTAGCAATGAAAGCAACACTTTCTGAAGCTCGTTAGTTGTTTCTTTTTTAACTGGAACAAATATAATTTGTTATCAATATATTTTCTACCAAATGTTTTCTTTTTAGAAGTTAATTAGGAGACGATAAGATGTCGATAATATATGTGTTCATATCCCTTAGATTCTAAGTATCGATTTCGAAATAATATATCATAATCGTAAAAATACTTCATATTTTTAATATTTTACTTTACTAAACATTCGGTTGAGGAATTTATGTACATATCCAGGTCATTCGGTTCATATTGTACATATCCGGTACATACATTCCGGTCATATATGTACATATCCTACCATTATCAAACTATAAGCTTACTGGTTTTTTTTACTATTAACGATAATAAAATAAAACATTAAACCGTCATGCTTTTAGGCAAGATTCTGACCACAATCTGACAGCAGAATTCATTTGAAGGTCTTTAATTGAATTTATTATCATTTCAGCATCTAGCAAAATATATATTTTACAGTTACACAAAGTTAAGCAGTTTTACCTGTATCATTGACTCCCCAACCGGTGGCAATAGCCTTGGTATACCCAGAGAAGTCAGGCTTATTCCAGAGGCAGGCTGGTCTGATATCGGCACTGAAGTCGACGTCCACCTTCAGCTCGAGTAGAGCGATATCATTATATTTTCCAGGCGATTTGTATCCAGGGTGTTTGTGTACTGTTTTTATGGCTACCTGTTGTTTTTGAATAACATACAATTTTTTTTATTAATATAGAAATCATAGATTCAGTCCTTCAGTTTAGATAGAAATTATCTTAGTTTTGATAAGAGCTGGAGTATTTTCAACGAAACTATCGATAATATTTAGGCTGTTGCTATTCGTGCTTAAATTAAGGACGAATAAAAATTATTATTGGTGCAATTTGTCCGATAATCTGATGAATAAAAAATATATTATTCGTCTGGCTATTGTCGGTTTGTACGAATATTTAGCTCTTTTTTGTTTCCTAATGTATAATAAATGATTTTCAGGTTAGGCAAGGAGTTTCTGTATGCAAAAAAAAACCTAAAGCTACCGAGCTGAGCCGAGCTACTTATTCTACTTACTTATTTATTAGTCTATTCGTCATTTCTTATAATTTATATATTTTATAAGAGACGAATAATTATTTTATATTCTTCCTATTAAAGGATGAATAGATACTCCGTAATATTTAAATATTAACATTTTATTGAAAATTTTTTATTGTTATAGTTAACATTAACATATATATATATATATGGGATATATATATATATATATATATATATATATATATATCCCATAAAGTTCGTGTGCCTTTGAAAAAATCTGGATCATATGAGTAAATCATTTATTTACGTCATAACAAATAATAGAAAATTAGTATGAAATTATAAAATTATAAACTGTTTAGGTATTTTTGTTAAGAATATAAATTACGATAAGGCAGTGGTAGTTCAATGGTAACGCGTTCGTTTGGGAAACCGAATAAAGCGAGTTCCATTTCCGGGTCTCTGATATTTTCATGTGCGAATCATTTCGAACATGTTTACTAATTGTCTTACAGTGAAGGATAACATGGTGAAGAAATCTGCATGTCTAAGAGAAAGACATGAGAAATCCGCCAATACTGACTTGGCCAGCGTGGTGGACTATAGTTTGATCCTCATTGTACTGAAGGTAAGCCCGTGCTGTGTGCATGATGTGTGTGCTGATGAATGATTTCTTTTTTTTAGTAGAATTGCATTCATTAGTAGTGGCTTGATAGTTAATTCTTAGTCACTGATTGTTTAAATAAACTTCCAATAATTAAAAATATGTATTGGTATTTGAATGTTAGCGGTTGATAATATCTTTATTTCAATATGATAATATTCATTTATCCAGTCATTGAGGACTATTAAGACCAATAACCAATATTTTTACAGACCATATAAACTAATAAAATTGAAAATATAAAATTATGAAACTGTATACATACGTCTACAGGATTGGCACCATCCCGAACTTTAGGGTCAAGATTCTGGTCTCCAAGTCTCACAATAGCTGGCTTAGGATCTTTCATTCTCGGATTTCTGATGCAATGCCCGGCAGTTAATACGAAACGAGAACTGATAAGGCTGCCTCCGCATTGGAAAGCGTAATTGTCATCAAAATCTATCCATCCAATTGCAGCCTGGAAGACAAAAAAGTACTGAATCGGACTACTATTGTAAAGCAATAAGTGTGAGGAGTATGCTTGTTACTTCTTCACTCTGAAGCAATTCAACAATTTTGAATGAAATTTATTTCATAAATAGACTATGACCTGATATGACATAGGCTACTCACTTTTTTTTCTTTTTTTTGTTGGGACAACAACTCGTAAGGGACACAAAGCACCATTTAGTTCCATGGTAAGCTATGAGGATTTGTGTTATGGATACCAGATAGTTGATACACTACACATACGTAACTTTAAATGCATAAATAGGTATTAGGTACATATTATGAACGTAATAAAAAAATCTTTAAATATATAAATAAATGTAAAACCTCCAGCGGGACTCGAACCCGCGACCGTTGGTTGGCACAGCAAGTGCTACAAGCAAAGTACTACAAAGCGAGCCAAACGTGTCGTCAAGGCTGTTAAGCACCAAATGATTCACCTGAGCAGATTTAAATCGTTAGTTGTTAAAACCATTGACAACTAATGGTCCTTTGCTCCAAAAATTCTTGTATACTAATTAACATGGCATTATTTATTTAAAGCAAAACTACATTCTCCTACAGCTTTCGGTCACGGCGGTTAATCTCTTTGACACTAGCAAACTGCGCAAGAGACATTATAGTGCACAAATGTTCCCCCAGACGCAAATGGACTTTCTAATTCTGTCACTCTCATACTCCAGTGGGGCGATAATTCAGACAGAATCAGTGAGGTATCACATGCAAGACTGATGGCTTCATCTCCTCTTCAAAGCACCAGGATGTTATACTTCCCAACTCTAGGTAGTTATTGAGAAATTCTTTAAAGAAAAACTTAGTAACTAAACTTGACCCTCCCATAACTTGAGCCCAGGAACTCTAGATTATGCAAGGTAGCCACAAGACAAACGAGGCAGTTAAAACCACACCATACCACTTACCATATGTGGAAACTCTCCCTGGTTAGCATTTTCTCCTCCTACAATCAGTTCCACTCCGGTGTAATCACATTTGGGAGCTGAGATTGACATTACATCAGGTTCGACTACTAATGCTATGAAGTTCACATTTTGGACTACACCCCGACTATATTCTTCACATTCTTGAAACAAAAATTTATAAAAGATTACTAACCAACAATTTTCAATACCTTCATTCGATGTACATAGTTTTTCTACAGTTTACTAATCTATACAGTCGTGTAACAAAGATATAGAATAAACGTCTACGATAATCGTGCTGGGGAATCCGCATGGTATGAAGCACCCGGCTGTCATATTTACTTTTATATGACAATTGACTCGCTTACTGTGTGGATTTATATAGGTACTGTGTTTTTTCCATACTTGCTGGGTATAATAGGTAATGATAGAAATAGTATTATTTAATTATTTTTTTTGGCCTCTTTGCGATTTCATTTGCATAAATTTATTTATTTTTTTGCTATTCGTACTTAAAATAAAGCCGAATTAAAAATAATTATTCATACTTTAATAGGACAAATAATAAATAAAGGAGGCTGTTGCTATTCGTCCGATAATCGGATAAATAAAAAATATATTATTCATCGCACGCTATTGTCGGTTTGTACGAATATTTATCTCATATATACTCTTGTAAAATAAGTGAGTTTTGAGGTGCAAAAGTTTTTGTAAGCAGAAAAAAATAATCTCAAGCTACCAAGCTAACCCAAGCTAATTATTCTAGTTACTTATTTATTAGTCTATTCGTCTTCCCTTATAATTTATATATTTTATGAAGGACGAATAATAATTTTTATTCGTCCTATTAATAAACATTCCGATTAAAAATAAACTAGCGAAAAAATCTTAAAAAAGTTCTATTTAAAAAGTAAAATATCTTTTTTTTTTACTTAATGCCTAAGTACAAGTAATATCTTACTTCTATCACTTAAGCGTCTATTTGTATCTGGCTTTGATGAAAACGAACTGAACGCTGGTCTGCGACTGGAAAATAAAAATTTTCATTTTTTAATTAACTCTGAGTAAAAGCATCCATTGTTAATTTCATCTTATGCAGCAGAATTTTTATTTGATAACATATAAGACCATTCAGGAACAAGTCAAGTCAAACAACATTTTCTCGCGGCTCTGTCCGCGTCCTGTAATTTTGTACTTTGCGCTCCTAGGACGTAGTGTGATGTTAGACAGACTTCTTCAATAATTAGGCTATAAAACGCAAAGTTTTTTTTTAAATAGGACCTATAGATCCCTAGATTAGCGCGTCCAAAAAAACAAACTTCAACTTTATATACGGATATAGATAATTTATTAAAATTAGCTTCATATTAAAGAAGATAGCCAAAAAATCCAATCTAATACAGGAATTGTAGAAGAAGGAAGAAAGAAATTTTAAATGATTATCCAAGAGATCCAATAGAACTGAGATCGGGGGAGATTCCAATAAGTTTTAGTGGGTAGTACTGGCTTTTCTAACCGATGAGTCTCACATAACCAGGTGTATGTATGCAGGTGGTATGCGTTAATACATTTACAAACTATAAAAAAAGGTCCTTACTTGACTGGGGCATTGTTGAGAATAGAAAGGCCGTCCCTACAGCATACTAACAGCGCATTGCCGGTACTTTTACAAAATGTTGGGCTTATACCATTATTTCTGAAAAAATACATAGGTGTTATGATTTTGCTATAAATACTAAAATATTTGGAAAAAAGTATTAAAATGTCACGTTTTTGCCCGATTTTCAGCGAAAGTGCGACATCGCCCTGGTGTCATGGATTTTAGGACTACGTGGTTTATTGGGATGTTAAAAGATGCGTCTGAATGAGGGCTACAAAATGCAAAAAAAAATTTGCGCACTCAAAGGCTTTTTTTAAACCGAAAAAATATGAAAAATGCGGTCGCATTTCGCTCGGTTTCGGTCAGAAAAAAAATTATATCTCGAAATGAATATAATAATAATAATAAGGTATTGAAAAATAAAAAACAGTTAAGGACAGTTAAACTTACTGGTAGTTAAAATAACTGACAGTTAAACGAACTGACAGGTAAACTCACTGACAGTTATACTAACTTACAGTAAAACCAACTGACAGTTAAGTTAACTGACTGTTAAACTAACTGGAGGTTTTATTAACTGACAGTTAATCTTACTAGCCGATAATCAAACTGACAGTTAATCTAACTGACAGTTAACCTTACCGACAGTAAATTAAACTGACAGTTAAACTTACTGGTAGTTAAAATAACTGACAGTTAAACGAACTGACAGTTAAACTTACTGACAGTTAAACAAACTAACAGTTAAACTAACTGACAGCTAAGCTAACTGACAGTTAGTTTGACAGTAGACTGAGTGTTTCTTTGCCAGCCGTCAGCTGAAAATGGCCGAAAACCTACAGAGACAAAACTAATATGCGGCCAGAAATCTTCTGTATTCATTGAAATACGATTATTGAAGAATAGATATTTATAATTATTTAACACTCCATTATCAATACTAATATTATAAACAGTTAAAGTTTGTGAGTTAGTGTGGTTGTAGGGAGTAATCTCTGGATCTACTGAACCGATTTAGATCAAACTTGATAAAAAAATCGCTTGGGACCCTGGGAAGGACATAGGATACTTTTTATCCCGGAAATCATCTCATATGGGGATGCAAATGGGAATGAAAGTTTGTATGGGGAAGCAACCTAGGGATGAACCCGAGCGAAGCGAGGATGAGTCGCTAGTAATATTATATATTTCTTATTTCCATTTATACATTCAAATTAGAATAAAAGACGGGTATTGGCCGCACGTTCTGTTATAGCACTTTTCACTAATTGGTTTTTAAAAAAAAGAAAATAACTTGGGATTACATAAAACACAGTTTTATTTAATAGATTGGACCCGATTTTATTAGGACAAGTGTCACGCGCGGATGTTGGAATCGAACTGAACTATAATTAATATTTAATAATTATGAACCATCAAAAGTGCTGACCAAGGAGAAGGAATAGGGCTACTAGGTGCCATTATATACATAACATATATATAACAGCCCCCAGGGTTTTGACTAAACTTACCCTTAAAGGGGTTAAGTTTATGTAATAGTAGTGCGGATTTTGGGTGATGGAATGTCAGAGGAATTGGTAGCAACTTCTGTAAGCTCTTCGGCTTTTTTAATATGAAATTTAGAATTATTTTTCCTAAATAGACCGTGACATTTGCCCGATTTGATACATTTAAATGAAAGTATACATAATGAAATAATAATAATAATACTAATAATTATTGTTGTGTTTGAATAATATTCACCGTATAGAATAATATGGGGTTTATTAATTATCTTATCTAAATCATTAACAATTTGGCTCGTGGCTTTGTCATGCTCATATGAAATTGAATCGAGTTCTATGTTTTTCAGAGTTAAATTAGGGATACTCTTCTCTTGATTTTGTAAAACATTTAAATCACAACATTTATCATTTAATAAATCGAATGTGGAATTAAAAAATGGAATTTCAATTTCTTTTATAGATTTAGGAATGAATATCAAGTCTTTATAATAAGCAATACAATTAATAGGAAGATTAAAGAATCCAGTACCAAAAATACTTAACTCACTGTCAACAGATTTTTCACAGGAAATAGAAAGCTTAGATTTCTCTGAAATAATATAAATCCACTTATTATTATTTAACCTTTGCCAAATTTCGACATGACCTTGAAAAAATTTAATTTCACATAGATTTGGAACAGAGTTCAAGGACTTAGAAATTATTTCAGATTCACAAATCGGATTTACAGAGCTAGAATAAACATTAAGTAGGTTACAAATAAAAAACTTATTATATAGAGTTTTACAGTTATCTAAATTATCTAACTTACAATATAAAGATCTATCTCTAGTTATGCCTATATATTTTGTCGATGGAATAATAGTTGTATAAGTTTTATTTTCAAATTCGTTTAAAACTGGAAATGAAATACAGTTATATAAACTAAATTCGTTGGAGGTCACAAGTGGGACCTTAAGAACAAACACAATTTTATACTGACTATAGAAACTAGCTAATTCGGATATATCTAATAACACATACATGTTGTCCAATGAAAGATTTACAGGAAAATGTCTATAATTTGGTAAAAATTGATAATTATTTACCAATTCAGAAAACAACTGTTTCGGGGTAATAATTGAAGGATGTAAAATATTAGATTTACTAAACATTATTCCATTAATTATGTCCTCTAATTTAAATGATAAAGTAAGTAAACTACTTTCCAACATATTTAGCATTTCATTAAAATTAGATTTTATAATTAAATTATCGGTTAACAAAGTTAAGTTCCTTATATTATTGGATATGCTTTCAACAGCGCTATTTAATCTTCGTTCATTATTACTAATGTCATCTATAATATTTTTATAAGAAGAAAGTGTAGATTTAGTTATCAAAATATTTTCTTTCATTAATTCCGATAATTTTAATTGATCATTCTCTACTGATTTAATGGCGCTGCTATACATAATTGCATCGTCTTCATTCATAGTTCCAAAAAATGCTTAAATGCGGTGCCTATGCCACCGAACCAGGCTGATCTTTTGGATCTTGGCTCAATGAAATGAGAAATAGATTCAAAGTCTCTAATTATGTCGTAGTATCGAACAGATAATGGTTGTAACATATTATGACATTCGAGCTCAGTGAAAGCGCTACTTTGTTTACATAGATATCGCGAGGTGCCTATCACACCGTTCAAGTTTTCTATATGAGGTTTAATAAATGAAATATCAGTCGGAATTACTACACTAAGATGTCCGTCTATAATTTTTAAGGAACCAATGGGGTCGAAATATATACCAGGATTTTCCCTGACAGGTTGGATGAAGTTTCCTCTTACCAAAATTGCAAAGCTGAAATAGAATATTTAGAAATAATAAAATAGATACCTAAATAAAATTATTTTTATTGGTCGCTATTGCGACGCGCAAGTTTTACTTCATCAAAATGATGAATTACATGACGTCTGTTAATTAAAAGAGTTAATGTATTTCTCCCATTAATTTTAACGACTTTATAGGGTCCTTTCCAAATTGGAGATAATGCTTTACGGAGTCTAAGGTGGTTTTTTAAGAATACGTAATCACCCACTTTGTAGCTAACAGGTTTTGAACGTGAATCGTAATACGTTTTTGACGACTCTTTTGATTTTTGAATATTTTCTACTGCTTTTGCGCGAGTGAATTGGAGACGGTGTTTAAGCATTTGTACATAATCGGAATATGTAGCATCAGAAGAAGAGGGCTCATAAATGGAATTTGGAAGATATGGCTTATTACCAAAGAGAAGTTCGTGAGGAGAATAATTAGTAGTGGAATGTATAGCAGTGTTATAAGCTAACATGGCAGTATACACATATCGAGGCCAGTTAGTTTGAGATTCATCTACATAGGATTTTAAATATTCTTTTAAAATAGAATGGCTCCGTTCTAAGGCGCCTTGTGTCTGAGGGTGATAGGGAGAAGACCACAATTGTTTAATCTTTAAAAAGGAACAGGTTTCTTTGAAGAGTTCAGCTGTAAAATTAGTACCTTGATCAGTCAGGATGGTTTTAGGAATACCAAATTGAGAAATAAAATGAAGGAGACAATCACTAGTTTCTTCGGCAGTTGTACTTCTGATAGGATAAGCGGCGGAAAACTTTGTGAGATCATCTTGGATAGTTAAAATATATTTAAGTTTGGCAGTTCCAGATTCTGGGAGTGGACCAACAATATCTAAAGAGACTCGTTCAAAAGGAACAGTTGAAGTACTTGTAATTTGCATGGGAGCTCTATTCACTTTGCGAAGTGCTTTATTGGTTTGACAGGATGAGCATTCTTTTACATAATTTTCAATGTCACTACGCATGTTTTTCCAGTAAAATTGTTCACGGATTCTATTAAACATTCGATTTGAACCAAGGTGACCTGCTACGGGTATATCATGGTTTTCTTTAAGGATCTTTTTGACTTCACTTGGGTTAGGATAATATATTTTATTACGATAAACATGAATTTCAATTCCTGTGTTATTAAATAAGTATGCTAACATATTATAGATTTTGATGTATATATGTTTATCGAAGGGATTTTTAAAATCGGTAATACTAATTTTGTCAATGGGTTCTTCTAAAGATATAAGGTGATTACGAAAATTCTTTAAAGTTTCGAATATGTCACTATAAGAACAGTTGTCAAAGTGATGAACTTTAATAAATAGGAAGTAATAAGCTTTATCATTAATTATCAGTGATTTATAGGAAAATAGAGTTCTCTCTGAATTCGTAAATGGTTCACAATCCGGTGAATTTGATAGAATTTCCTGGACATACGGAATAGATTCATCTAAATCAAGCGATGTAGGTATTACTATAATTTTATTTTGACTCTTTAATATACTATCGTTATGTTCGGAAATTACTGTATCAAATGTTACTGTAGAAGGCACTTTCAAGAACTTTGAATAAGTATCTGAAGAATCAGGTGAATTCAGAGTAGGGGAAGGGATTATTTCAGGAGGTTGATTACTAGAGGAAAGCTGTTCGTTTTCTTGTTCAGGATTTAGGTTTTTATCTAAAGTTTCCAAAGGATTGGAAGAATCAGAAGGATTGGGAATATCACAATGTGGTACTTCTTCTACGGGAAGAAAAGGATCTGGTAAATTCACTGGGCTTGGAATATTAAAAGGACTGAAATCACCTACTTCTGCATTAAAAGGACTAATATCTAATGGGCCAAGTTCTATAAGCTCAGTTTCAGGTAAGTTTACAGGATATGCAGGGTTAACAGGATACCGCGAAAGAGCATCAGCTGCTGAATTTAATTTACCTTTACGGTAAACAATTTCATATTCAAATTCCTGAAGCTGAAGACGCCATCGTTGCAACTTACTACTTGGGTCTGTGTGGTTAAAAAGCCACTTTAAAGGCCGATGATCAGTTATAATAATAAATTTGCGACCAAACAGGTATGGCCTGAAAGTTTTACAACCCCATACTATGGCTAACAATTCCTTTTCCGTTGTACTATAGTTGATTTCACACTTGTTTAAAGTTCTAGACGCGTAAGCTACGGGTTGGTCTTTTCCGACTGGGCCTTGAGATAAGATAGCAGATATCGCGTA
Source organism: Brenthis daphne (assembly GCA_947093115.1). Taxonomy (NCBI): domain Eukaryota; kingdom Metazoa; phylum Arthropoda; class Insecta; order Lepidoptera; family Nymphalidae; genus Brenthis; species Brenthis daphne. The sequence goes on from OX352473.1 coordinate 3,083,491, forward strand.
GTTACTTGCATCACAAGTAAGGTTAAAAGATTTTGTAAAATCTGGGTAAATTAAAACTGGGGCGGTAACGAGTTTGTCTTTCAGCATTTCAAAAGCTAATTGTTGTTCGTTTGTCCAGACAAACGGAACATTTTTCTTTAAGAGTGATGTAAGAGATTTAGATAATTTTGAAAAATCGGGTATGAAACGTCTATAATAAGATATGAGGCCTAAAAATGATTTTATATCCTTTGGACATTTTGGAACTGGAAAATTCTGAACGGATTTAACTTTGTTCGGATCTGGTTTTAAGCCATTTTCTGTAATAATGTGCCCAAGATAGCCTACTTCTTTCCTTAAAAATTCACATTTGTCGGGCTGTAATTTTAAATTAAAGTTACGAAGCTTTTGAAAGACTGCAGTTAAATTGTCAATGTGGCGATTTAAATCATGTGAATAAACAACAATATCATCTAAATATACAAAGCATCTTTCACCTTGGAGCCCTGTTAGAACATTATTCATTAAGCGTTGGAAAGTGGCTGGTGCATTTTTTAAGCCGAAGGGCATTCTAGTGAACTCGAAATGTCCTTGGGGAACACTGAAAGCAGTCTTACAGGCGTCTTGTGGAGCCATTTTGATTTGATGAAACCCGGAAGCAAGATCTAGTGTTGAAAAAATATTTTGAGTTACCTAATTGATCTAGAATTTCGACAATGTTAGGGATGGGATAGATTTCACCTATTGTGATATCATTTAACTTTCTATAGTCAATTACTATGCGCCATTTCTTTTGGCCAGAAGCATCTATCTTTTTGGGAACAATCCATATTGGAGAAGACCAGGGAGATGTGGAAGGCTTGATAATATTCTGATCCATCATCTTTTGTATTTGAGAGTTGACTTCTTGCTTATGTATTTCAGGAAAGCGATAGGATTTCACATTAATAGGCTGATCAGAGGAAGTACGAATTTCATGTTGAATTGCATCGGTTGAGGTAAGTAAATCATTTGGCAAATGAAATATATCCGAATATTTTGAGCACAGATCGTATAGAGCTTCACTTTCCTCAGAATTTAAATGCGAAACTCGAAGAAGTTTAATGACCTCGTTAGTTCTATTAAGACATGATTGACTTTTATCCTGTGATTGGTAAGCCTCATAATCGATTGGATGTAAGGTAAGTTGAAGGTTAGAATTTAAGGAAACTGGTTTTTCAGAGGTATTTAAAACTGTAAGATTAATTCTATTGTTCTTTTTAACCTTAACTAAGCAATTCGCGATAAATAGCGTATCACTGACATGTTGATCAAGAATGAGGCCTTCCTTTAATTCGGGGTTAAGGACAGAGCATTCTACAGTGATTTCGGAACGGGGTGGTATTTGATAAATTGGGTCAGTAAAGTTTAATTTTATTTTATTTATTCCTAGGTTAAGAATTTTACGATTATAATCAATGGAGCACTGATATTTGGTAAGTAAATCGTTTCCTATGATACCATCATAGGGAAAGTCAATTGCATCTACGACGTGAAATTTGTAAGATATTGATTCCTTACCAAATATAAGGTTCATATCGAAATTACCAAGGGTAGGTACAGCTTCCTCACGGCTATCTATACCTTTTAATTTTATGATATTTTTATTAAGTTTTAGATCAAAATATGATTGGACGGAACTTTTTTGAAGAAGACATATCGAAGATCCAGTATCTACTAATAGTGTTAGTGGTTTCTTAGAAACGGATGTGTGGATATAAACGTGAGGTAAAGATATATTATGTTTGCAGGATATCTCATACACCTTATTTTCTTCTAAGGCGTTATTATTAAGGATTCTATTAAGATTTGAATAATTTTGGGTTCTTGTTTGGGGCTGGATACCCTTGTGACCCTTAGATTTGGAGATATGGACACTTGTGTGGTCCTTAGAATTGGAAATATGGACACTTGTTTGGGGCTGGTTACCCTTGTGGTCCTTAGAATTCGAAATATGGACACTTGTTTGGGGCTGGTTACCCTTGTGGTCCTTAGATTTGGAAATATGGGCACTTGTTTGGGGCTGATTACCCTTGTGGTCCCTAGAATTGGAAATATGGACACTTGTTTGGGGCTGGTTACCCTTGTGGTCCTTAGATTTGGAAATATGGGCACTTGTTTGGGGCTGGTTACCCTTGTGGTCCCTAGAATTGGAAATATGGGCACTTGTTTGGGGCTGGTTACCCTTGTGGTCCCTAGAATTAGAAATATGGACACTTATTTGGGGCTGGTTACCCTTGTGGTCCTTAGATTTAGAAGTATAGGTGTCATTGGTTTTGAAGAGTTCTGTGAAAGGTCGGATATCGGGCCTCACGAGACACCTCCGTGAGCCCATTATTCGTTTAAATGGTTATCTTCATAAGGTTGGGCGTCATTCGAATTTGTATTAGGTTGTGTCTCAAGGTTATAATCTAGGTTATAATAATCATCCTTATTGATTACACAATTAACGCGAGAGGGTTGAGGCCTAGAACTAACCTGGTTAGATTGCCTTTGAAATTGGGAAGAAGGGTTAGATTTGAACCGATTATTGTTGTATTCGCGTTTCCTACACATTTCTATAGTATGACCGCTTTTCCTACAATAACGACAAAAGAGACTTTGATTATTTCGGTCATATTGTTTTGGCATTTGTGGCTTAGAGATAGCGTTATGATCATTTGAGTGAAAGTTATACTGAGGTTTTGAAAAAATGCGATGTGATGTTGAACTGTGAGGATTACGTCTGTTATATGAATTTATTATTTTCTCCTCTGACACTGCAAAATTTATGGCATCGTTAAGGGTGGATGGATTCCGACCACGGACTAAATTAGAAATATCGGGCTTGAGGCCAGTCAAAAATGTGTGTAGAGCTAAGTCTTCCATAGCCGCTGTACGACCAACTAGTTCTGTTTTCTTTTTATTAGACAATGTGACCTCCGTTAAAAGTTTTGAAAGGCAGGTTTCAACGCGTAATGCAAATTGATTAACCGGTTCATTTAATTGTCGACATTCCTGTAATTCCGTCATAAGATGAGCGTAATGTTTTCTCTCACCAAACTGTGTCTTTAGGAATTGACTCAATTGATCCCAAGAATCGAATTCTTTAATAGAGCAAGCTACCTCGGCCTTTCCTTCCAATTGTGATAAAATGAATTTAAATAGTATCGATTTTTGGGCATCAGAAGCAAGGTCAATGGCATTATCACAGTTAGTTATAAAGGAATTTAATTTTTCGCGTGAACCATCGAATGGTTTTATGAATTTAAATAATGTTCCGATTTGAATGCCTTCATTCTTTTCTTGTTTGACTTGCGTTTCCCTAAGAGACATTTTAATAGAAATGGAAAAAAAAAATACGTTAACAAAGAATAACGATTAAATAAATATGATTCGGTGTAACAGACGGCCAATAAGTTCACTACTGTGTGGTCTAAGATAAGCGCAAATATGGTATTGAATATCCTGATAATTCCGAGAATAGATTTATGACAAATAATATCTATGTGAAAGTTACAATAAAATTTACATGCAAATAAAATCAATTAATATTATTAGTCCTTAATAATAAAATAATTTCACTAGGATCACGATTTTTTTCTTCCACTAGGATCACGATTACCACAATTACGCACTTGTTTTGAAATTTGCCATTGAAGTACACTTTCACAGGAAAATATGTTTAAAAACTCACAGGAAGACGTAGAAAATGTGCAGGAACATTGCCACCTCAGAATGCGGCGTCTCAGAGAGTTGAAGTTTTCCAAGTAGTTCAGGAGCAGAGCAGGAATACTCGCGATAGTTATTTTATGAGTTCGATTTTCTTTTATTTTCACCTTTTGACACCTTTGACACTTTTGACACTTTCTCGAAATTAGGAAAATAAGTTATACTATAGATTCATCGAGTCCAAACGGAGACGTACCAGGGATACCTTCACCATCGGTATCCTACCGCTGCCACCAAATTGTTATAGCACTTTTCACTAATTGGTTTTTAAAAAAAAGAAAATAACTTGGGATTACATAAAACACAGTTTTATTTAATAGATTGGACCCGATTTTATTAGGACAAGTGTCACGCGCGGATGTTGGAATCGAACTGAACTATAATTAATATTTAATAATTATGAACCATCAAAAGTGCTGACCAAGGAGAAGGAATAGGGCTACTAGGTGCCATTATATACATAACATATATATAACAGTTCGCTTTCTCTCATTGTCAATTTTATGACAGTATTGCTCATTCCATTCTCAGTCTATGGATACTTTTTTTCTTTATTGGCTTATAGTTGCGTTAACAGACGTAATCCGTTCTGCCAGTGTCACGTTTTGTCAGGAAGACACGAATGAGATTGAGCGGTAATTTTGAAATTTGGTAACGTCTATGGATACTAATAAGTAATATAACATACACTTGTCAAAACAAATCAAATGTTTCTAAATTCGAACATTACAGCCTTATTTCCGGCTCTTCTTTAGTCTATTTTTGTTTTCTTAAATAGGCCATAGATGACGTTGATATAGAAGATGAGAATATAAGAGGTGCGAGAACCGGAATTTTGTTTTCTTTCAGTTGGTTTGTCATGTAAGCGCGTTATCGCTGGGCTACAACTGCCTTCACACGCACGTATGTACTCTATTGTTAATAATAAATTTACTTCACCACATAGAATGAGGATACTTACTGAAATTCTTGTCTCGCTGTCAGACATTTAGATGCGAAAGCACACACACCACGCGTATTTGTATGAGACACCACACAGTCTTCACCCACTAAAAATAATTAATTAATGTAATCTTTTTATATGTACCACCTCCATGTACCACTCATATTTTAAGTATCACTAAAAAGAAATTGTTTTTTTTGACGTCTAACACCTGATTCTTAAAAATATAGAAAAAAAAAACAAATTGTTTACTTACAATTTTGTGCGATTCCACCACTTACGATTACGAGAAGAATAGAACTCAAGGCAAGCAACATATTTGATCTGGAAAATAAAAAAATATCTTTAATGTATTGTCATATTGGTTTTTGCACGCGACTTCCCATGCCAATACTTTAGTGATAATAATATAATAATATATGACCTTCTGACAGATTTCGGTCACGGCGGCCAACCTCACTGAGACTAGCCAACTGCTGGAGATATTATAGTGCAGACATAAGTGTACTTCTCTATTCCTATCACTCTCATATTTAAATGTAGGGAAATTTATAGGTCCAAGACTTTTTATATAGAGGGTCATTTTTAATTTACTGAAAACCTTTTTGGGATTATACTATTTACATCATAATAACAACATTTGTAATAAGAAAAAATAATATTTCTAAGGAATTCTAAGGAATTCTAAGGAAAACATCGTGAGGAAACCTGCATATCTGAGAGAACCTAGCAAGTTGCCGAAAAACATGCTCAGTCCGCCCGCACTTGGCCAGCGTGATAGACTATGGCCTGATCTTCCTCGTATTGAAAGATGGTCCACCCCCCAGTAGTGGGACGTTAAAAACGTTGATTGATTGCAATTGCGTTGATGAATTGATTAAAAAAAATTTAAGAGGTGAAAAATGGTGGCCAAGTATGTATGGAAAAATGTTGAGGTGTAAATTAAAAAAACCAGTCGTGACACGCCGTTAGTTTATTATAATTTTTATCTGAACATATGAATATTATTAAGGAAAAAACCTATATAAATTATTTCTTTGTTATTTCTACTACATAATATATACTTAGAGTATGGCATTTGCTAGTCGTCCGTCAATCATATAATTTAGATTATCTATACATCTATACTTCTATACTAATATCTATACTAATATTATAATAAATGTGAAAGTTTGTAGTATGTATGGATGTTTGTTACTTTTGAACGCCAAAACGGCTGAACAGATCTGGATGAAATTTGGCACGAAATAGATTATAGTCTGTAATAACACATAAGCTACTTTTTATCCCGGAAAATATGCAGTTTCAGAGAGATAGATTTGTTTTTGTTTTATATAAATTACCTACATACACTCGTAGCTCCGATAAAGCTAATCCATAGTAATATTATAATAGAGGCGAACCCGAGCGAAGCGAGAGTGAGCCGCTAGTATAATATAACAAAATTCTGAGTCAAAACTGTACATTAAATATTTTTTTAGAAAATTTTAATGAAATAGTCATCATTATCAAAAATATATAGACGCTAAATCTATAGTTTTTTATTTTTGTCTATCTGTCTGGGAACGCATCACAAGAAAACCACTAGACAGATTTTGACGAAATTTGGTATGATATTGATAGCTGGTTCGGGTCAACATATAGGATACTTTTTACTGCAGGAAAATATCTCATCTCTGAGAAATCTATACTTAACGTTAAAACGTAACGTATTCGCTAGTCAAATATAAGTTTCTAGTAAAAAAAAAACCTCCACGACCGCGGACACGCCGGCGTTACAGTTAACAATAGATGTTTTAGAAATTTATCTGGAGGTGTTATATGCATTCATTATAATTAAGAAGTTATATTATGAAATTGAAAATACATGCTTGAGCTCAGTACTTGGGAAAAGCCAACAGTTCCCGAACAAACCCGACCGCACGTGACGTCACTATGTTTGTTTCCACTCCACTTTACACGCAGTAAATACGATATTTAAATTTTTTTCACAGCCACTACACAGAAATGGTCGACAGAGTACTAGCCACATGATTTTTAATTAATTTTTTCCACAAAAACTTTTTATTTCAACTTTTCCGTCTGGCAATCCAGCCGGGCTAGAAGCCAAGAACCACACTTTGAGGGATGCGAGGTGTATCAAGGTTGCTCCCGGTACTTATCTGAAAGCAGAGTGGATCGTGGGAGCAACCCTTGATTGTTGTGAACGGGGAGATAGTGAGCCTCGTTAAAAAAAATATCCCTAAGGTCGACCGAACCGAGGGTCGGGGGGCAGTCGGCTTTATCGTTCGTGAAGATTCTTCGGCAGGCTGCCGTCGGAGTATTGGGATTAAGTAAAGTGATCTTGTGACGGCCCATTAAGACAGGGTAGGTTCCGGGGTGGGTTTCAGTGGGTAGTACTGGTTAGGGGTGTTGTAGTGAATGCGCAAGCGATCCTGCATCGCCCCATTGCACTGCGGCGACGGGTTCCGCTTTGGGTTTTAGTGAGTAGGAGTCTCACAGTACCTTGTCCGTTATGTCGGCGGGCAGGGTCCCCATGATGGGTTTCCCCAGCGTCAACAAAAAAAAAAGTGGGTAGTACTGGCTTTTCTAGCCGGTGAGTCCCAACTACCTGTATGTAGCTTATACAGGTGGTATGCGTTCCCAATATTAAAAAAAAGGAATAGGTAGTATTTTAGTACATACATATAAAAATTACAGAGGTGATGACTATGTATTTTTGCTAAATGCTTAAAACCTGTCAAAAGCGCATTTATCAGTGTATTTAAAAATCTAACCTTAAAATAACCTTCGCATTTTAAAAACGGATATGTCACAATTAGTTGTTATACTACCGCGTATCTGTGTGTATGTTTGTTCCTCTTTCACGCTGTATCGGCTGTACGGATTTTGATGTAACTTAGTACACAGATAGACTATGAGCTGGAGTAACATATAGGCTACTGTTGCTAAGAAAATTTGACAAAAGGTGGCTCTACCAATAGGTGATACTTTGTTTAAATACAACATATATAATTAATTATATATCCTACTAATATTATAAACACGAAACTTTTTAAGAATGTATGTTTGTTACTCTTTCATGCCAGAACGGCTGAAAGGATCTGGATGAAAGTTGACACAGAGATAGATTAGACTCTGGAATAACACATAGGCTACTTTTTATCCCGGAAAAATATACGGTTCCCGAGGGATAGATTTGTTTCTGTTTTTCTAGATGCTAGCCCGAGCGAAGCGAGGGTGAGCCGCTGGTATTAATATACATTTATTTCACTCCTTTGTCTCTAAAAGTCTACATATAATCTGTGCTAATATCGAAGATGAAGCAGAAGTTGTAAATAGTCTACGTTTTGTCAACTATATAAGATCAATGCTCACGAGGCATCAATCCCCAATGTGTTTTTTTTCTTAATAAGTATTTTGAGGAAGGGGTCCAATATACCGTATGGGCCTTAACACTTGTAGATCTGCATTGAGTTTATTGCTAGGGTCACATGTGGGAGATATAGATATATTTATTTAGATATAGATTTCCGATACCAGATTAACGTGTTTTTTGCTCTGACATATAGCGGTAATATATGCAAACGTCAATATTGGTATGTTTTTGTAGAAACCGGGTTATGTGCATTTGTATATTTTGGCTAACATTTTAATATAATTTAGCTAAACGTACTCACTTGTGAACCCGCTTCACTCGCTTTCCCAAGAAAGCGAGTGAAGCGGGTTCAAATCCCGAGTCTCTGAAATTTTATTGTGCGAATTATTTCTAATATGATTACCACTTGTACGATGAAGGAAATCATTGTGAGGAAATCTGTATGTGTGAGAGAATCGAGAAAATTTTCGAAAGACATGTTAAATCCGAGCACGCATTTGGCCAGCGTGAACTATGGCCTGATCCTCGTATTAAAGGGAGGCCCACCCCCAGCAGTGGGACGTTTAAAAGGGCTGAATACATAATTTTTGACAGTAAATCCATTTTATCGGAACAAAAAATATCCTACAGCACTGATCTAGTGGCTAGCAAGTACGGCCGCGGATCAGGAGGTCCTGTGTTCGAGTCCTGGGACGAACCATGTTTAGTTATTAGGTTTTCCTATCAAGAAATTCTCAGTAAGCAGTCCGAAATTGGGAAGTTGGCGGTGTTTCACGCCATGCCCCGGAGAGCACGTTAAGCCTAAGTCCAGCACTTGATCTCTCACTAGTCGTGTCAAATGGTCATCCCACTGGAGTTTGAAAGCGAGAGGAATAGAGAATGCACCTATAATGTCTCCTGCGCATCTGGCTATATTATTGCAAAAAAAATCGGGTCAGTAGTTTCGATACCCCCTACTTACAAACACAAAAATGCAGATGATATTTTTCATAAAAATGTACCAAATTAGCTTTATTAAGTAAATACTTGGTTCAATTTTTTTTTCAAATTTCGACGTTATTAGTCGAAATTCGACCACAATCATTATTAAACACTGAGTAAAATATAATATTAATAAAAAAAAAACTCATTTATATAAAAAACCTAGCGATTCACCCTCGCTTCGCTCGGGTTCGTCCTAGCTTGCTTCCCCATACAAACTTTCATCCCCATTTTCACCCCCTTAAGGGATGATTTCCAGAATAAAAACTATCCTATGTCCTTCCCAGGGTCTCAAACTGTTTTCTTACCAAATTTCATCTAATTCGGTTCAGTAGTTTCGGAGCCTATTCGGTGCAAACAAAAAAATCTTTCCTCTTTATAATATTAGTATAGATAAATATATAATTTACCTTCAGTAAACACTTCACTAAATTTTATTTATAACATATTACACTAATATTAATATAAATTCAATTAAAAAACGTCCGTCTGTGCAAACCTCTCTATACATAATAGGGACCGGTTTGCAAAATGTATTAAGTTTTTCTTGAATTAAGGCCCATTTCACACTGGATTACTTATTTATGTCGTTTATATGATGTTATATTATCGAAACTGCTTGGAATAATATTGTAACTCAATTTTGTAATTGGGTTTTAAATATAATATTAAATTACTAATTAATTTCTTTAAATTCCCTCAAGACCAAGTTACGATATTGTTCTTTGAGATTATCACTATTTTTGATCCATCTAACTTAAACACGATATCATTCGTTGAAGAACAGAAAACTAAAAATATATAGTAATAACATTTTATGATTCTATGACACAACGATTCAATTTGACTGTTCGATAAAATTTTGTTTTTTCAATCCATTTAAAAAAATCCACCCCTAAGAATAATACGTGATAATAATAAAAGGGGATAATTGATATTTTTCCTACGGAGTTTTTAAAATTCTTTCTTTTTACTTTGCTATTACTATGTTTTCACTAAAAATAAAAATTAAGAAAAAAACCGGCTTCAAAAAAGACACTAAAAAGTGAAAAAAAAATACTGATTGGTAGTTTTCATTCACTATAGATACCTAATCACATATTTTTGAAGTCGGTGCTAACCTTCGATCAACAATACTACTAGATAAAGTGTCACATACCAAACCAAAGCTTAAAGCTACATTTGTATACTAAAGAACCAAGACAAAAGGTTATAATAGATTTATTTTCAACCTAATCAACACCATAGCATCTTGTAACAAAGTCTAACAAATCTTCAAATTATCATCATACACTTACGATCATTTCTTAAATTTTATAATTTTTATTGTAAAATCAACCTTATATCAAAAATCATAAAGCACTTTTTCCCGTTGTTGCTTTGTGAGTGTTTGTGAGTTTTGTTTCTGTTTGCTTCTTTGAATTGGCGCGTATATTGGCAGACCTGGGCCAACGTTTAAACGTTTGTAAAATTCTTCAAAGTTTCATTTTTATATTATTTCGTAGGTTAAATCTTAAAATATTGACTTAATCTACATGCATTTATCGAAAATAAGACACTCCGTCTGAAAAATTTCTTCTTCACGCATTATTTTTGCAACTTTTAAATATATATCGCGGCATTGTGAGCGTGTTTACGTTGGCAGTGTCTCAATAGAACTAATCGAAATATACGCTCACTCTCGAGACGAGACGACACTCTACCGAGACGGACTTCTTACCCCGATCCGATATCTAGTAGTATTGTTCATCGAAGGTGCTAACCGATATTTTAAACTAATATTATTAGCCAATATTTTGAACTATAATAAAAAATCATACCCTGTCATATTTACCTGTTCGATATTCATATCTTAAATCATTGTCCTTTTTGGTTTTTTTTTTAGTTGTTTTATAACTTTTTTTTTTAAATAAATTATGTAGATTATTAAGAAACGTAACAAAAAAAAACTAATAAACCATAATATAATTTTATAATATCTTTAAATTCTAAACAAACCTTTAGGATCAGAACAATTATACATAAATAAAATACGCGAGTAGAGCTGCGGATAAAAGCTAGTAACAACAAAATGAGACGTAAATAATCTAATTCCGACATGTGAAAAGTGCCTTATGCTACCTCACAAAGCAGGATAAAGGCCTGTTATTTATTAATACTGTTTTCTCACGAGTCCACTCGCCATATTAGCTAGGTACTGTTAGCGTTATTTATGTTTTTTGCAAGTTCAAATTCAAAATATTTTATTCAGCAGTAGCATTGCCTGCGGCTCCGCCCGCATTTAGATGATCAAAAACCAAATTCTTAGGTTTTACATATTATTATACTCTTACATTACAGTTTTTGTATTTTTAGTCAGACATGAGATATTTTCCCGCGGGAAAAAGTATCCTATATGTTGACCCGGATAACCAGCTATCACCAAACCAAATTTCATCAAAATCCCTCCAGTGCTTTTTCTGTAATGCGGTAACAGACAGACAGACAAACAGACAGACAGACAGAAAGACAAAGACAAAAATCCTAAAAACTATAGATTCGGCTTTTGTATCGATAATAGTGTTTATTTCAATAAGAATTTCCAAAAAAATATCTAATGAACAGATTCGGCTTAGTTACAATTTTATTATATTATGTATAGATTATATCATTACAATTTTTTACTGAATGTTATTTATCTACTATTAGTTCGGAAAGAAGAATACTCAGACCTGAGAAGAACTGGCGAAAGAAACTTAGTGGGACTAATATTATTTCGTTATCTAGGTATACTAATATCATAAAGAGGTAAAGTTTGTGAGCTTATGACGTTGTAGTGGATAATCTCTAGATCTACTGAACCGATTTAGATCAAATTTGGTAAAAAGATAGTTTGAGACCCTGGGAAGGGAATAGGATACTTTTCATACCAGAAATCATCCCTTAAGGGGGTGAAACTGGGGATGAAAGTTTGTATGGGTAATCAAGTTAGGGACGAAACCGAGCGAAGCTAGCGTGAGTCGCTAGCCTTTTTTATAAAGTGAAATATGTTACCAGTAGTTATTTTTTTTAAAAACTCTAATTTTTCTTCGTCCAGTGGTGGAAATTCCATGATAATTATTGAAAATTTGAGGAAACTATATCTTACTTCTTACTAATATATTATTATAAACTAGAATTACCCGCGGCTTTGCTCGCGTACAAAATTCTGATATAAACATTACGTTTACCATAATATATGAAAGTCTGCCCGATTTGTAGACATGTATGATTACTGCTCCGCTCCCTTGGGTCATAGCATGATGATATATCCTCAATAAACAGGCTATTTAATGCAAAAGATTTTTTTCGAATTGGATTAGTTTCTGAGATTAGCGCGTTCAAACAAACAAACAAAGAAACAAACTAACTCTGTCTCTTTATAATGCCTATTGGTATAGATGTGAAAGTTTAGATGTTTGGATGGATGTTTGTTACTTAATTACGCCAGAATGGCTGAAAGGATCTGGATGTTTGGCACAGAAATAGATTATAGTCTGGAGTAGAACATAGGTTACTTTTTATGCTGGAAAAATGTACGGTTCCCGTGGGATAGATTTGTTTTTGTTTTGAGCACGAATAATAAATAATAAAATAATTATTATTTTACATTAGTAATATAAATTCGAAAGTTTGTATGTTTGTTCTATCTTTACGGTATAACGGCTCTACGCATTTCTGAGATTTGCAAATTTTTAACATTTGAGTCTTTTTGTCTGTCTGTTTGTTCCGGCTTATTTCCGGATTGGCTGGACTGATTTTGACGGGATTTTCACTAGCAGATAGCTGATGCTATAAGGAGTACCTAACTTATGCTACTTTTATTTTAGAAAAAGTATTAATACAGAAAGTTATCTAAAAAACTAGTTAGTAATACATAAAAAATTCTCACAACATCAAAGTAATAAAAACTTAAGATACATAATTGGCGTCTCAAAAGTGACCTCGAAAAGATGCACATACTTAACTCAATATTATGCGCTTTTCTTCAAATCTCTTCTGTTCATTGCTTTCCGGATGACAACATTAAAAAACACGTGGTTTCGTTTAATAACAAAAAAATAAAAACCGACTTCAAACAAAAGCACTAAAAAAGTAAAAAATAACTGATTGGTAGTTTTCATTTACTATACATACCTAATCAAATATTTTCGAAGTCGGTGTGCTTTGCTTTGTATGGGCTGGCACCGATTTCGAAAATATTTGATTAGGTATGTATTTAATAGGTAGGCTTTAATTACTTAGCCAAAGCACACCGACTTCGAAAATATTTGATTAGGTATGTATAGTAAATGAAAACTACCAATCAGTTATTTTTTACTTTTTTAGTGCTTTTGTTTGAAGTCGGTTTTTATTTTTTTGTTAAAAAGTTTTTATTTTTCCCTTTTTAGTATACACAGTAGTAGCGAAGTAAGAATTCTAACGTGTTAGGCTTGTCAAATCAAACAAAATAAGCCGAAACTCAAAGTATCTACTATTAGCCGTTGAAGAGTTCCACCTATCCACCTTCTGACCTTACCATCAGATCAGGTCAATAATACCGAACCACTGTACTATCAACGGAAATAGAAACACTTGCAAATTTAAAGTTAATATGACAATTAGAAGTAGGTTAAATTCATCATTAGCTATTTTTCCACCCTTAAGGGTGGTATTTTTTTTTGAAATTTAAATGGGACCAATCTGGAAGTATACCCTTTCAAACAACACAAAAATTGTCCAAATCGGTTAATAAATGACGGAGTTCTGAGGTAACAAACATAAAAAAAAAAAACATACAGTCGAATTGAGAACCTCCTCCTTTTTGAAGTCGGTTGAAAAAAAAGTAAGTTCGAATTTGTGTTTAGACAACACTACTCAACAAATTTTCAACTTTTGATTTTATCTGAGGTCGCATTATGTGATTACTATTTCTTGCCACTAAAGTAATAAAAATATGCAAATATACACACACCATCACATCTCAATGTCCAGATAAACATCCATGTCCGAAATCACGAATTTTCCATAATTTTATTGTAATTTTAATTGAAATGGCGTAGTTTTTTTGGAGTGGCTGGCTTTTCTCTTGTACTCAGTAGCAGGGGTCTCTCTAATAAGGCTCCAACAGTAATCCGCGAGCATAGCAGGCTCCCATCTGCCTTGAAATCGCTTTTCAAATGCAACAACATCTTGGTGAAAGCGTTCGCCATGTTCGTCACTGACTGATCCCATATTTTCAGGGAAAAGTCCAAATGCGAGTGAAGAAAATGCAACTTAAGTGACATATTGCATCCCATTTTATAGTACCAGTCCAATAAAACTTTTATTTTTTCGCGAAAATCTTCAGATTTCTGGTTACCAAGGAAATTGTTAGTGACATCGACAAAAGCGTTCCATGCTTGTTTTTCAATATTATTGAGAGCAGATATAAAAGATGGATCTTGAATCAGCTTTTTTATGTCTGGACCTACGAAAACACCCTCTTTAATTTTCGCGTCACTAAGCTTGGGAAACTTTTGCTTGAGAAACTGGAAAGCCGCACCTTCTTTGCTTATTTTTTTCACAAAATTTTTTATGAGCCCCAGTTTGATGTGCAATGCCGGCAAAATAATTTTATCTTGCTCAACCAATGGTTCAAATTTTACGTTTTTCTGGCCCACTACTAGAGAGTGACGTAATGGCCAATCTTTTTTAATAAAATGTTGAGCTTGAGCTCGGCTATCCCACTCGCAAAGAAAACAACAATATTTTGTATAGCCTGACTGCAAGCCTGTTAACAAAGCAACCACTTTAAGATCTGCACAAACTGGCCATTTATGATCTCTGTATTTAATTTTTTCTAATAAAAGTTTCATAACGTCATAAGTTTCTTTCAAATTAGCACTATAAGCGAGGGGCAAGGACGGTAACTCATTTCCATTATGCAACAATACTGCTTTCAAGCTACTTTTTGAGGAATCAATAAATAAACGCCATTCAGCAGCTACATGATTTTGCCCAAGCTGTGCCATTAATCCATTTACATCATTGCAAAAAACTAAGCCATCTTCTTTAGAATAGTGCGGAACCAGTGAGCTATGTCGTTTACGATAAAAAGATACCTTCACATCTGATTCACATAGATTCCATTGCTGTAATCTGGATGTCAATAATTCTGCCTTATCAATGGGTAAATTTAATTCTCTTATTAAGTCATTAAGCCTAGTTTGATTCAATAAAAGTGGCTCAGATGCACATTTTGGGACATATTGGGGGTCCTCGCTATTTTCACTATCCGTCGAACTCGAGTCGACTTCAACTGTCTGAATTAAAGTCACTGGGCACTCAGGAACAGGTAACTCGTCAGAATGTGGCTGAGGTTTTATTACCGATGGCACGTTGGCATACTTAATACTTCGTTTTGATTTTTCAGAAAACCCCTTTAATTGCGTTAAACAAAAATAACAATCGACGGCATGATTCGTTGGCTCCATCCACACCATTGGCGTACCAAATGGCATTTTTTTAGTTGTTCCCTTACACCAACTATTGAGATATGTATAACATCTTAAGCAGCACACTTTAGGAACCCATGACTTGTCTTGATTCCTTACGACACGGTTAAAATAAGCTTGATAGCTGTTTAATTAAGTCAGAAAGTGGTTTTTTTTTCGATTTCGGCGTAAACTCGCCACAAATATAGCAAAATAAATCAGGACTGTTAACACACACTCGCGACATTTTAGAAGTCAGTTAATATACTAACAAATGCACTATGTTCCATTTGCAAAAGTAATAAGTTTCCGGACTACCCGCATTTTAACTTTTGTAGGTAGGTAAAAAAATAAAAAATTATTTATCCCTATAACCAGATGTGATATCGAAATAAAATGCATACAGTATTTTTATATTGGTCAAGCTTATTATGAAATAATATGAATTGGGTCAGATATTTTTTAAGTGTTGAGTAGTGCAATTAGAACTTTTGATGTTTAATTTTATTCCTTGGTTTGACTTCACGTCAACGCCAGTTTTTTAAGGACATGTATAAATAAATAAATATGTTGGTACATTAACACACAGTACCATCTAGTTCCATGGTAAGCTACGAGGCTTGTGTTATGGATACCAGATAGTTAATGCACTACACATTTAAAACTTTAAATACATACATATTATAAATATAAACACCCATGTCTGTATGTATCTATGTTTTTATATATCAATGATCTACATATATATACGTAACCATGTCGATGACGACTTACATGAATTTACTCCCCATCCAAACCTGCCTGAAAATGTTGCTGCTTCAAAAACAAAATCGGTTGACAAACAGGATAAAAAGGCACTGAACTGTTGTTGTTGTGGCAAAGACAAAATAGTTTAGTGCCTTTTTATCCTGTTTGTCAACCGATTTTGTTTTTGAAGCAGCAACATTTTTAGGCAGTTTTGGATGGGGAGTAAGTTCATGTAAGTCGTCATCGACATGGTCACGTGACGTGTTAACGCTAACACTCAGAGTGCCGATAGATGTCGAAACCAGATAAATGTGAACAGTTTTAATTTACAAATTTTAATTTAAGATCAAACAATTAATTCGAATATGAAAAAATAACAACTGTTTGTTTATAGTTTTAAGATTTCACTTCTGTCGGCAGTCCTCATGACTACTTCTTTTTTTGTTTAGCTTTTAACGAGCTTTAGCGGTACCAATAAAAAATGATTATGACTGAATTTCGACCACTGGATACCTGTTTATTGAAAAACTCGTACTTAAATTTGTTTGCAGTGCGATGGAGAAATACAGAAATTTACAGTTTTTTGAACTATTGTATCTGATAATACTTTCTTACTAGTATCAACTCAACGCTTCGCTTCGCTTCAGTATTTACTTCCTTGTACTTCGTACATTTTTCGAGATGATTTATGCCTTCCTCAGTTAACGGGCTATCTAATGCAAAAAGAATTTTTCAAATCGTATAAGTAGTTCCTGAGATTAGCGCGTTCAAACAAACAAACTCTTCAAATTTATGAGATTAGTATGGATTTTAAAATAAAATGATCCTTTCGGAGGTTTTCCCGGATTAATTTTGATTTTTGGTTCCGGACGTTTCGAATGATTTACACCAATCATGGTTGCGGGAGAGACTGAGGTGTTAGATGTCTCAAAACGCTCGTTTGCGGAACCTAGTGAAGCGGGTTCAAATCCCGGGTCACGCACCTCTGATAGACTCATGTGCGAATCATTTCCAACATGCTTACGGTGAAGGAAAACATCTTGAGGAAACCTGCATGTCTGAGAGAACCTAGCAAGTTTTCGAAAGACATGAGAACTCCGCCAACCCATATTTATTTAATAATTTCTATATATAATATTTTTGGGGTTTTTTTTTAATTACAAAATAATTTAAGCATTGTTTTTTGTTTGTGCGTACATGTGAAAAGGGCTTTATGTAACTAAGAGAACTCAATTCAAAACGGGATAAATGCTTGTTATTATTAGGTATTATCCTAACCGCGAGTGCGTTAACCACAAGTTGTTTGGAACGATATTGTTTATCACGCGACACTCGGCATACTTGGCGAATGAGAGCTATATGAAAAAATGTGTAAGATTTCGACTGTTACGACACTTTTGAAGTGAAACTTCTTTAGAATCTCTGTGATTTGAAACTCGACGAAACGAAAAGGAGACACTGAAAAGAGACAAACACATAAATTTATATATAGAATTAAGCCGGCGAGAGAATGAGATAGAATACATTGCCTTATTGTAATGGTAACCGTTGTTATTGTCTGACAAATACATGGAGGTATAATATTATATACTTTCCGTATATGATTGTAATATACCTAATATGCCTTATTTAATTATTGATTTGTTTTAATTTAATTGCAATTTTTGCTAAAGAAGTTTTACTTCGACCGCGCGTAAAGGTTACACGCACTCATTTTTTTATTATTTAACTAGCAGCTCATCCTCGCTTCGCTCAGGTTCGCCTCTAGATAAATAAAAACAAATCTATCCCACGGGACCCGTAGATTTTTAGGATAAAAGTAGCCTATTTGTTATTTTGATGTATGAACTACAATATTATAAAGTTTCATTAAAATCCAATCAGTAGTTTTTATGTACTAAGCTGTATAAGTTACTATAGTTTTTTAACTATCCCACAGGAACTATTTATTTTCCGGGATGAGAAGTATCTAAGATGTTGCCCAGGGATATAAGGTACCACCATGCAAAATGTCATTTAAATCGGTCCAACAGTTTCGAAGATTAGCCTGTACAAACAGACAAACAGATAAACAGACAGAGAAACAAAAAAATTAAAAAAAAACTGGATTTGTTCTATTTCTCTTCTTACATCCCCTGACTCGGTTTTTAGCATTTTTTTTTATGTACAGACATTCGACCTCTACTGTTTTATTATAGTATAGATAAGAGCACCCTGTGTAAAAAATAAGAAGTTCGTATGCACTATTATGTCGGGGCCCTACATACATAACGGATACCTACTCCTTGATGTTTATGCTACCTTAGACAATGCTTATGGGTTGACCCTATTCAGATTCAAAATATTTTATTCAGCATTAAATTATTACAATTTTTTTACTGAACGTCATGAGTCTACTACCAGTTCGGAAAGAAGAAGCCTCAGACCTGAGAAGAACTGGCGAAAGAAACTCAGCGGGACTAATATTATTTACAATATTTATAAATAATATTATAATTTACAATATTTCTATCAAGTTGAAGTAGCCTGGAGGCGATCATTTCATTCCCAAGGTGTGCCATCTTCTATAAAATCATTTATTGCATAATAGCCTTTAGCACACAAACGTTCTTTAACAAATTTTTTTGAATTATTATTGATACAGTAACTGTCTATTACTATTAACTATATGACTAATAATGTTTTTATTAGTCCGGCTAATATTGATTAATAAAAAAAAACTTGGTGCATGTAACCTTTACGCGCGGTTGAAGTAAAACTTCTTTGGCAAATATCGCAATAATATAAATACAAATCAAATAATTAAATAAGGCATAATAAGCATATTACAGTCATACATTTATAGAATATCATTTAAGGAAAGAATATAATATTATATATTTAATATTACACAGGAAAATAGCATGTTTGTTGCATGAAGTATTGTACATGAATCTGAATAGATTTTCTACGATGATTTTAAAAAACTAAGCCGTTTTCATGTAGCAGTTTTAGTTTTACCGCTATGAGATGACGAAATTTTATACTAAATCGAAATTAAATGCACGTAGTTTCGTATATAAAAAAATATTAAATATACATAGTCTGAATAAAACTATCTTTTCGGATTTTTTCGCGGATTTATTTGGTTTTTTGGTTTCCGACGTTTCTCTTCGATTCGATACGTTCCCGAAATTATCTCTTTTTCACGGAAAAAAACGTTATACCTAATACAATCCAAAAAAAATATTTATGATCAGAATTACTTGAAACTTTGTATCAAAGCTCTTTAATAAAATTAAATAAATACGTGTTTTAGCATTTTTCGTAATTCATCCTATAAGAGGACAAAGTAGGGGAAGAAAGTTTCTATGAAACTACCTTTTTAGACAATTTTTTGTAGCTTTAGCGCAAGCGAAGTCACGGGTTCTGCTATTATATCATATGGTAATAAGTAAGCCGTAAAATAATAAAAAGAATTCGACTTAAACTTAGTCAATTTAAAAAATTAAAAATTATGATTCCGGCCAGGATCGAACTGGCGGCCTTCTGCGTGTAAAGCAGATGTGATAACCACTACACCACGGAACCTGTTGGTCGAGTTCTTAAATTATTAATACGTTACTATAATATGTTTTAATGTATAACCTATACATATAATAAAATTGTAACAAAGCGGAATCTATACATTAAATATTTTTTGGAAAATCTAATTGAAATAGACATTATTATCGGTAGAGAGTCCGAATCTATAGTTTTTAGAATTTTTGTCTGTCTGTCTGTTACCGCATCACGAGAAAACCACTGGGAAGATTTTCATGAAATTTGGTATGATGATAGCTGGTTATCCGGGTCAACATATAGGATACTTTTTACCGCGGGAAAATATTTCATTTCTGAGAAAAAATACAAAAACTGCAATGTTGCAAAAACTGCAAAGAGCATACTAATACGAGTAGGTATGTAAACCCTAAGAATTTTGTTTTTAGTCATCTGAACGCGGGCGGAGCTACGGGCAATGCTAGTATGCTAGTACAGCTATATAGCTAGTATTTATTCCATACTAACCGTTAAAACGTCCCTAGGGACGAGCCGCCGTGAGCCGCTAACTGATATAATATATTTTACAATCCACTTATTTTTTAAGCTTCAGCTTTTACAGCGCCATCTATACAATACTGATTGTATTCCAGACAGACTGTATTCCTATCTAAATATGTTTCCGGTTAACACTGTAGTTTTCAAAACCAAACATAGATGGCGCTGTACATATGTAGTACTTCAAGTCAAAAGATAACAGAATCAGAAAGAAAACTAGATAACTGCACGCAAGTCGCTCATTTTTTACTGTCTATATATAAAACTACGTATACTTACGTTTTAAACGTTTAGTACAGATTTCTCAGAGATGAGATATTTTCCCGCAGTAAAAAGTATCCTATATGTTGACCCGGATAATCAGCTATCATCAAAATTTGTCCAGTGGTTGTCTGGTGATGCGTTCCCAGAAAGACATAAATTCTAAAAACTGTAGATTCAGCCTCTGTATCGATAATAATGCCTATTTCAATAAGATTTACCAAAAAATAAAAGACCAAACAGTTCAGTACCTTTTCAATGATAACATACATACATATATTTATTTAAATAAATATAATATTAAAAACCAATTAGGTTTATTTAATGCTACATTATTTAATATCAAATTTATTAATTACTATATCAATAATTAATATATGAAGTAATAGAATACTCATCATTTATGTAATAAATATTTGTAGTTTTAACTGCCTCGGTGGTATAGTGGCTAGCATGTACGGCTGCACGGGTTCAAGTCCCGCTGGGTGGCATTCATTTGTGTGATAAGCGCGAATGTTTGTACTCCAGTCATGGGTGTTTCTATTTACAATATGTATGTATTTAAAGTTAGTTGTACGTGTAGTGTATCAACTATCTGGTATCCATAACACAAGCTTCGTAGCTTACCATGGAACTAGATGGTGATGTGTGTTAATGTCCCACCATATTTATTTATGTATGTATACAGATAGTATGCGTAAATTTCCCAACTTTAAAAAAAGAAAGAAAACGGTCATTATCTATTTGTGTGCTCAATTTCATCCAAATTAGTTCATCGGTTAGAGCGTGTAGGAGTGACAAATATACATATGTATGTATATACAAACTGCGCATTTAGTGATAATGTGATTATGTAAATATATAACCTATTTGCAAGATTTATAACAATCTGTGGGAACAAAACGTTTCATAGAGAGCAATTTTTTTTTTACACGAGCATCGTTTACAACAATGTCTCATCGTTACTTTTTAAAAGGAAGTTGGTATTTGTATGTTCATATGTAAACTTATTTCGAGACATGCTAAACGAATTTTCATGCGGTTTTTGCTGTTATTACCTACTATTTTTTTATTTTTAAAATGAAACTTCCCTAGAATCGTTGTGATTTGGTGAAGAAATCAATTATCCTCTATTTTTATATTAGAGTTGTTTTTTTCTTTCAAAAATGGGACCAACTTTGAGGTGTACTTACTCTTTCCAATAAAAAAAAAGAATCATCGAAATCAGACTACACTGTAAAAGGTTATGCGAGGTCAAATAAATAGAATGTGTACTTATGTACGCACGTAAGAACTTATACTTCTAATACTTTCTTAGATTTATCCTTTCGGATTTTTTCGCGAATTTATTTTGATTTTTCGTTCCCGACGTTTCGAATGCTTTACAGCAATCATGGTCACGGGAGAGACTGAGGTGTTAGATGTCTCTAAGGTATTATATAGTTGTTACAGACAGCCAACCCACGAATAATAAAATGAATTTAAAAAATACAAAAATGGCATCAAAGTGCCTCACAATATTTGTTAATTTTAATTTTAAACATTTTTATAATTTTAATAAGTATGATAATTGAATAGTCCATATTATTAATTTAATTTTGGCTGTTATTATTATAATTAGTACATTTTTTTTTTGAAAATTCAATTTACCACTAGAACTTCGCGTTATACGACATGCAACACCCATTAAACACCGTGCCCGCAAGTCATTTTTCCCCGACACAATCATGACATAAAAAACACTCGTATTTCAAATTTTATATATGTAAGCTGTTTTAGGTTTTTAAACAATGAGCATTAATGACAATGTCGGGAACCAAAAATCGAAATAAATTTGCGAAAATGTCCGAAAAGATAGTTTTATATAAGATAACCATGTATAGTTATTTATACATTACTTAAATGATAGACACAAGTTTAATACATATTATATACTCATATTTCGCCAACTATGTTTTGGAAGTCCCAAGTAATATGAAGCGGGCGTTTTACAGATTATTTGGCACTTTTCTAAATTACATATTATGACTGAGTATTTCCCAGTAGAACAACTAATTATTTTATACTACTATTAGACCGACGAAGCAGTCAAGGAACGCTTATTTTATTTCAGACGAGCGACTCACTCTCGCTTCGCTCAGGTTCGTCTTAGGTACTTTTTAACGGTTAGTATGGAATATATATAACTTATTTTCCCGTGGAAATGAGATAGTATCCCGCGGTAAAAGTAGCCTATGTCACTTTCCAGCCCTCCATCTATCTTCACACAAAAAATCATGAACATCTACGTCACTTTGTGTCGACGTAAAGGAAGGGCAAACAAACAAACAAATAAAGTCAACGTCAAACTGTATATCGTAGACAAAGAAAGTGTGCAATTTACAAATGCATTCAAGTAGTTATATTAATTTTAAGGTTGCTTTCATAATTATGTAGTAGCAAGGAAAAAGAAAAATGTATTTTTTACGTTTTTCCGTGTTTTTTTTTCTAAGTTTTTTCATCATGAGATCCTTCCTCGGTCTTCAACGAATATTTGAAAAAAAAGGCTAATTTGAGCATAAAATAAACTAATTTCGTCGTGTAATAAGTGATAAAAGTACAGCGGGCGAGGTGGTGCCTATAGGCACCAGCGGGGTTTGACGGTAACGCCGGAAGTGGTGCATATAGGCAGTGAGGTTCAAGTGGTTAATTAGTAATCTTATTTAGTGTTGCCATTATGAGTTATATTTATAAACATAAAGAAAATAATATATTAATTATTCAAAGCAACATTATTGTGTTGTGATCCATTAATTTTAATGCTAAAATTGTTAGACATATTCAACGTAACCTATATTTATTGTAATTAATTGAAGTTTAAATGAAATTATATTTCATGTATTAAGTATGTAAGTGTATTATTTCAAAAATCAATATTAAATATTGAAATGACTAAGGCATAGTCAAAATTGAATTCAAATTATTGTTATGATATAAAATTATAAAATGTAGTCAAAATAATTTAACAAAACTACGTAAACTACGTGTAAGAACTTTTCACATCTATCTTTTATGTTTAGATTTATTATTTGATTTTATTATATTAATAAGGGGATCCCACGACGGTGGTAGTACCCAGCCATCTTCCCTATTGAAATTTAGATGTTTTTGTTAATTCATGGCTTCTCGATTCATCCTACGACGATATGGGTTTTCTTTCGCGAGGATTTGGAGCCTATCAAAGCAAATGTAATAGCTTGGGCTGTCCTGACTATGTTTACATATAGCAGATATCTTCTTGACCGATTTCGGCCACGGCGGCCAATTTCACTGAGACTAGCTAATAGCAGTTTATACTTTTGCAGTATCATCGTAGCCATTGTTGTTTACTGTATACTTATAAGAATTTGATACTAAATAAATTTCATTTCATTTCAATTGCAGGAGATATTATAGTGCAGACACAACGTGCACTCTCTATTCCTGTCACTCTCATACTCCGGTGGGACGACACGAGACACGACCGGTGAGAGTTAAGGCGCCAGACCGACGGCTTTACGTGCTCTCTTAGGTAAGGGGGTAAACATAAAACAACACACTAGTAATAAAGATAAGTATGGAAATTGTAAGTAAATCCACAATAAATAAGTTATTGTGGCATGATACTCATTAAAAACTAGTAATAAGAGCAAAATGTAAATAAAGATATAGTAACTAAATTGTAAATGGAGTTCTAAACCTTAACTGTTAAATATACCTATAGTACTAACGAAGAATAAACCAAGTACAAAAATAGTGATAAAGCATATGTATAGGCAGTGGTAGCCCAGTGGTAAGGCGCTCGCTTGGGAAACCTAGTGAAGCAGGTTCAAATCCCGGCACTCCCACCTCTGATATTTTCATGTGCGAATCATTTCAACATGATCACCACTTGCCTTACGGTGAAGGAAAACATCGTGAGAAAACCAATATGTCTGAGAAAACCTAGCAAGTTCTCGAAAGACATGTGAAGTCCGCCAACCCGCACTTGGCCAGCGTGGTGGGCTATGGCCTGATCCCCATCGTACTGAAGGAAGGCCCACTCCCAGCAGTGGGACGTAAAAAAGGGCTGAATACAAAGCATATGTTATAAGTATGACAGTAGAAATACATACAATGTAATAGTAATAAGCCTGTACTAAGATTAAGCTATAAATAGATAAAATGTATATTTACCTAGAACTTAGTATAATTCACTGCCCCTCCTACAAAATTATTGAAAATTATAAATATAAGAAAATGTTAAAAATAAATAATAAATAAATATGTTGGGACATTAAGACACATCACCATCTAATGCCATGGTAAGCTACGATGCCTGCCGATATATAACTTTAAATACATACATATTATAAATATATCATCACACACATGAATGCGCACAGCGGGACTCGAATTCGTGACCGCTGGCACAGCAAGTAGCGTTACTACAAACAGAGTCAAACGTGTCGACTCCAGTCGGTGTCGGTGTGCCAGTATAAAAAAAATCACTTCATGTATTGGTGAAAACCGTATGAAAATCCGTCCGGTAGTTTTTGAGTTCATCGCGTTCAGACAGACAGACAGACGTGGTGGGGGACTTATTTAATAATATGAAGTTATAAGTATATAAGATTACCCTGATTGTAGAATTGTGGAGGATAATTATCATATTTTAATGGAATGTATTCGGAATGAGGCAGGCAGAATATATTTCTTTGAAATATTAAGCTAAATAAAATTGATGTTGGCTTTTGCAACAGCTTTCTTGCTTCACCCCTATCGAGAATTAGTATTAAAAAAATATATATGATTTTTTGTAGTTCCTATAAGGGTGGTGTAGTCCCGATGATCATATCCTTTAAAAAAAAGTATATAACGCCTTTGAGACGTCTAAAACCTTAGTCTCTCCCGTGACCATGATTGCGTACAGCATTTCAAACGCCGGGAAGCAAAAATCAAAGTAAATCCGCCATTTTGAAAATATATTTTTATTTAAAACAAAACTATAATAACTAAACTTGGTCCGACCCGAGACTCGTAGACCATAGAGGTTTAAAAAGAAGAATGTGTATTATGATAAATGAACATAATGCTATTATTTTGAAGTATAAAAGAAAAAATAAATAAATATCTTTTCAGTCCTTATTGAGACGTTGTTTGAAACGCAAGTGAGAATGTTAAAAATTAGTATTGCCAGATTCATCGGGAACAAAGCAATATGTAATGTAAGGTGTTTATCACAAGATAGATCTATTAATTTTGGGTGAGTTTTATCATTTTTTGTCTATCCTTTTCTCTTTTTTTACCGACTTCCAAGGAAGAGGTTCTATATTCGTCTGTATGTATCTTTTCTTTATGTATGTAGGTTCACTGATTTTTGGGTGATTTGTTACCAATTTGATGTCTAACGTAATAGATTTTTAACGAAATGTGAATTTCGTTATATACACTAATGTTATACAGAGGAAAGATTTGTATTTTTGTAAGTTTGTAACGAATAAACTCAAAAACGAATGGACCGATTTAGATGAAATTTTGTAAGGAGATAGTTTGAGACCCTGGGAAGAACATAAGATATTTTTTATCCCGGAAATCATCTATTAAGGGTGTGAAAGTTTTGTATGGTGAATCAACGCTAAAAGAAAAGAAAAATCGCTAGCTTTTTAATATTTTAATTTAATTTTAAGTGTAGTGTAATATTGTTGTTTTTCATATTTTAAACTTTTTAGGTTATTTAATATTATTATATTTATTTTTGTTATAAATGATTTTGGACCTTTTAATACTGGTCGGATTTTTTTAATTATTTTTTTGGTTCTGTGCCTTAAGAAATAAAATAAAGTAACATAACATAAATAGATAAAGACATGTCAGTGCAGTACCTTTTTAACCGAATTCCAAAAAAGAGGGGGTTCTATGTTCGTCTGTCTGTATATACCTATGTTTTTTTACGTAGCATGCATGTTCTCTGATTTTTCGAAGACAGCTTGACCGATTTTGCTACCATTGCATTAAGGTAGGTTCCGAGGTGGTCTCATATAATTTTTTTGACATAGAATATACTGTTTTTGAGAAAATCAGGAATCATGACTAAATTTGAGGTATAAAATAAATATTAGGTGCATATATTAAGCGATCTAATTTAACTCTACCTACTTCTAATTGTCATATCGACTTGAAAATTTGCAAGTTTTTGTATTTCTTATGATAATATAGTTATTATATCATATTTGCTATCTTGGAGCTGATCTGATGGTGAGGCCAGATGGTGGACAGTGGAACTCTTCAACGGCTACTAGTAAATACTTTGAGTTTAGGCTTATTTGGTTTCATTTGACAAGCTCAATACCCTAAAATTGGATATTAGAGCCTGATTTTTAGTGTTACTAATAAAAGTGAGCTTTTTAGTTTGTTAGTCTTTATATATTCGTTAACATACTAACATAAATGGCTTAATCGAATATGTTATTAAAAAACTTTCTTCTTACAAATTAGCTACTTATAATTAATTACATATATGTTGATTATACAGGTGGTATATATAAATGCATTTGCCAACATAAAACAAGACGGAAGTACGTGAAAAATCTAGTATCTCAAATAAAAAAAATAATAATAACAACTCCCCACGGGAATTAAGCTTGTCGCTGTGGTGGGGCTTACGGGAAGGAGAAACTACAAAACAATATTAGAAAGAAATTTACATCTAGACTAAGTCTACGTAGCTAGCTAAAATCTCTTCCGTGAGAAGAAATAATATCCATATCCATACTAATATTATAAATGTGAAAGTGTGTTTGTTTGTTTGTTTGTTTGTTTGTTTGTTTGTTTGTTTGTTTGTTTGTTTGTCTTTCTTTCACGTCGAAACAGCTTGGCGTGATCTTTTGTGTGGAGATAGTTGGAGGGCTGGAGAGTGACATAGGATACTTTTTACCGCGGGAGATTATCTCTTTCCCATGGGAAAACATGTTATAATACAATCCAAAAAATATTTATGATCAGAATCACTGTTCAATACAATTAATTAAATACGTGTTTTAGCATTTTTCAAAATTCATCCCACAAGGGGATAAAATAGGGGATGAAAGTTTGTATGAAACCTACCTTTTTAGTTTTTTTTTGTTTTAGTGCGAGCGAAGCCGCGGGTTCTGCTAGTTAAATCTATATAAATAAAAATGAATCACCGAAATGTATGTACGGGCATAACTTCCGATCGCCTGCACCAAATTGGATACTTCTTTTGTTTCGTGTTTGTTATTGTTAGAAAGTTTTGTATAGAAGAAAATTGAAATTTTTTTTTTTACTAAAATAAGTTTTTTTTTGTATCTCATGATATGAAAAGTGAGTGAGTGAAATAGTTTTTATCCCGGAAATTATCCCTTAAGGGAGTGAGAATGGGGATGGAAGTTTGTATGGGGAAGCAAGCTGGGGACGAACCCGAGCGAAGCGAGGGTGAGTCTCTAGTATATAAAAATAATAATAATATATCCAATTTTATATATATTATATAAAAATAATAATAATATATCCAAAATAATAATATATTATTAATACTATGTGAACTCACATAAAATAAAGGTCATGGTAAGCTGTAAAATAAATGGAAAAATCATGGTCAAAGGCAGATATCAATATATTTACTTGCTTATATTATAAATACGTGCGTTTGTTTGCTTGTTACGTCATAATGTCTTAAGCTATATCTATATCTACATATTATAATAAAAATGTACCTGAGTCGAATCTGAACATTAAAATTATATTTTTTTGAAAATGTTGTTTGTATTGAAATAGTCATTATTTATCGATACAGAGGCCGAATCTATAGCTTTAAGAATTTTTATCTGTCTGTCTGTGACCGCGTCACGGAAAAACCACTGAAGGGATTTTGATGAAATTTGGTATGATGATAGCTGGTTAACCGGGTCAATATATAAGATACTTACTGCGGAGAAATATCTCATCTCTGTGAAAAAGCTATATCTCATCTGTGAGTCCTTAGTATTATAAAAAAAAATTAAGGTAACATTACACTATGTCTCTTTCGAGAGGAAGTGAACTGATGTTTAAAAATACAAAAGAATATAGCATTATTTTGATTATTTATTCTCAAAATTGTACATTAATTTAACTTTTTTTATATTATTTTTTATATTTTTTTATATTTACATTATGTACCTTTATATATCCCTTATTCTTTAAAGAAATCGTGAATAGTAGCGTAAATACCAAATTAAGCTACTATTTTTAACTTTGACATTTATTTATTACTCTATATATAAAATAAATAAATATGTTGGGACATTAACACACAGCACCATCTTGTTCCATGGTCAGCTACGAGGCCTGTGTTATGGATAACAGATAGTAGATACACTACACATATATAACTTTAAATACATACATATTATAAATATAAACACCCAAGACTGGAGTACAAGCATTTGTGCTCATCGCACAAATGAATGCCCCCAGCGGGACTCGAACGCGCGACCGCTGGCACAGCAAGTAGGGTCACTACAAACTGAGCCAAGCGTGTCGTCAAAAATAAAATATGTATATATACAAGTAATGCTCATTTAATACTATTTATTTATTTATATATTTATATAACTACGACTGCACGAATTTAGCCCGCTTTGTAACACTATTTCTCACTACCACAGGTTGGCTGGAAGAGATCTCTTCTAGAGATAAATCTACCTTTGTAAACAATAACTATATTTTAAATTACTGTATTGATTTTTTTAAGTGCAATAAAGAATAGTAATTTATTTATTTATATTACCCACAGAAATGACAACAATAATACAAAGATTATAATTTACATAATAAATTAAACACAGTACAAATAACTGCATTTCTGTTTAGAGGTAATCACAACATGCGCTAATCCATACTAATATTATAAATGTCAAAGTGTGTTTGTTTGTTTGTCTTTATTTTACGTCGAAACCGATTGACGGATTGGTGTGATTTTTTGTGTGGAGATAGTTGGAGGGTTGGAGAGTGATATAGGTTACCTCGGGTGATTATCTCATTTCCACGGGAAAACACGTCGTAATAAAACCCAAAAAAATATTTATGATCACAATTACTTGAAACTTGGTATTAATACTCTTACTCTTCAATACAATTAAATAAATACATATTTTAACATTTTTCCAAATTCATTCCATAAGGGGGTAAAATAGGGGATAAATGTTTGTAAGAAACCTACCTTTATAAGAGTTTTTTGTTAGTTTTAGCGCGAGCGAAGGCGAGAGTTTTGTGTCTGAGATGCTTCTATGCGAGTGTAGTAATTTAAATAATTCATGTTATATATAGAATAAAAGAAACTACTAATGTTAGAAAAAAAGTCATTGTAATCAGTTCTTAATTAAACAGATTTAAGTTATTGAATCAAACATAAAAAAAAATTATAATAACAAATTAACAAATTTTCGCTAGTACTTGGCTTCGTAGGGTCAGACCATAATTTGGTTCGCAACATTTGAACACTGGGCTGGAATTTCGCGATACCTCCTCCCTTACGGATATTTTCCCGCGCGGCCAATATTGCAACAACATTATCTGTGTTCGATGAGTTTCGATAAGCCCCTTTAATGTTTTTTTAAATTACTATTATAACAATGTTGCCAGCTAAACTAAAATACCCGCTTTCAACCCGCTCAATGTAAATACCTGATAAAATTACTCGCCATCAAAAAACCGCCTAAAATTACCCGCTTTTGGGGTAGTTACCCGACAATTGGCAGCGCTGACTTGACGTTATAATGTGCCAACTGCCTTTCGTAAGAATTCGCTTGATTAGAAATCGAATGTTACGCAAGGTGTGTAGCAGTCGCTTTTGTATTCTTGCTAATTTAATGCTAAGATAAGATAATAAATAATAATCTATATTAATACTAGCGACGCACCCTCACTTCGCTCGGGTCCCCAGCTTGCTTCCCCGTACAAACTGTCATCCCCATTCTCTCCCCCTTAAGGGATGAATTCCGTGATAAAAACTATTTTACTCACTCACTTTCCATGTCATGATATATAAAAAAAAAAATTATGTTGGTTTTTTTTCTTAAATTTTCTTCTATACATCCAATTTGGTGCAGTCGATCGGAAGTTATGCGCGTACATACATATCAGTGATTCATTTTTATTTATATAGATTATAAACCGTCCGTCTATCTGTCTGTACGCGCTAAACTCTAGGAACTACTAATAGATAGCCCGTTTATGAAAAAGGCTATATGTGACATAATACATAGTCTATCTATTCTATACTAACCTTTAATATATATTTAAAGTTAAAGTTTGTAAAACGTGAGCAATGTCACAGTTGACGACGCGTTTGGCTTAGTTTGTAGTGACCCTACTTGCTGTGCCAGCAGTCGCGATTCGAGTCCCTCTGGGGGCATTCGCTTGTGTGATGAACACGAATGTTTGTACTCCAGTCATGGGTGTTAATATTTATAATATGTATGAATTTAAAGTCATATAGTAGTGTATCAACTATCTGGTATCCATAGCACGAGCCTCGTATCTTACCATGGAACTAGATGGTGCTGTGTGTTAACGTACCAACATATTTATTATTATTTATTTACATTTATTATAGAGTAACTAGTGTTGTTTTATTTCAGAAACGAAACAAATAATGCAAAATACAAAAGAATCAGCGATTGTTATGCTGGGAAATCGATTTTTGTTACTGGAGGTACAGGTTTTGTTGGCAAGGTAAGTACATTCATCACACTACGATATATGTAAAAGTAAAAGTTCGTATGTATGTGTGTATTTATGCGCGCGTGCTTGCTAATTCCAGACTATAATCTCCGTGCCAAATTTCATCCAAATTCGTTCAGCCGTTCTGGCGTGATTTAGTAACAAATCCATCCTCACAAATTTTTACATTTATAATATTAGTATGGATATTTATTTTTATACTTATTATTTTTGAATATTCCCGCCACATCCTTTTTTCACGACTCTCACTCAGTGCCGCATTCAACTTTAGCGTCACCCCTGGGCACAGTAAAAAATGCCGCCCTATTATCGAAATTTTGCATAAAATAGGTAAAGTTTCGATAAAGTTTATTTTTTTTAATTATTATTTTTTTTGAAAAATGCAAAAAAATAATTTATAAAAAATATACCTATTTCAATTTTTCTGGTATCCGTAACACAAGTCTCGTAGCTGACCATGGAATTAGATGGCGCTGTGTGTTAATTTCCCAACATATTTATTTAACACTAAAGTTTGTCAATAGCTACTAAACAAAAAACAAAATCGATTGATAAACAGACGAGAAAAAGGTACTGAACTGTTTTGTATATATACTAGTGACTCACCCTTGCTTCACTCGGGTTTGTCGCTAGGTTGCTTCCCTATATAATCTTTCATCCCCATTTTCACCCTCTTAAGGGATGATTTCCGGGATAAAAACTATCCTGTCCTTCCCAGAGTCTCAAACTATCTTACTAAATTTGATCTAAATCGATTCAGTAGTTTCGGAGCTTATTCGGTACAAGCAAACAACTAAAAAATGTTTCCACTTTATACTACAGAATAATAGAAGCCGCGAATTCTGCTAGTCTAATATATTCGAACAAGGAAAATTATTATATCTTGCGCAAATATCGCGTGATTGGAACTACTTCTTTCTATTTCTACAACATTGTCATTCAATTTGAATTATACAAAGTAGCACGCGCTTATTTCTTTTATAATTTACTAGCATTGCCCGCGGCTCCTCCCGCGTTCAGATGATCAAAAACCAAACTCTTAGGCTTTACGTATTAGTATACTCTTACAGTTTTTGTATTTTTTCCCAGAAATGAGATATTTTCCCGCAGTAAAAAGTATCCTATATGTTGACCCGGATAACCAGCTATCATCATACCAAATTTTATCAAAATCTGTCCAGTGGTTTTCTCGTGATGCGGTAATGGACAGACAGACAGACAGACAGACAAACATTCTAAAAACTATAGATTCGGACTCTGTATCGATAATAATGTCTATTTCAATTAGATTTTCCAAAAAATATTTAATGTACAGATTCCGCTTAGTTACAATTTTATTATATGTATAGATCATTTAAAGAGAGAATATAATATTACATATCATTTGTCAGACAATAACAACGGTTATCAAGGCAACAAACAGTTATCAGCTAACTTCATCATGTCACTTTTTGGCTGTCGGTGTGCACGCGCATCGTAAAAAATTTACTTTCATATTTTTTTCCAAATGTCTCAAAAGAAGTATAACTTCAAAAATATTTCAGGTTTTAATAGAAAGACTTCTACACACTTGCTCTGACATCGAAAAGATCTATGTTTTAATTCGGGAGAAGAAAGGACAAAGTGTGGACAAAAGACTTGAGCAGATGCTTGATATTCCTGTAAGTGTAATTGGGATTCCACTTTCTCAGTGGTCTAGTTGCTAGCATGTACGGTGGGTATCCGAAGGCCCTGGGTTCAAGTCTCGGGTCGGTCCAAGTTTAGAAAAACTAAGTCTCTCTGTTAAGAAAGTCCCAGTAACAGCCCGGTGATGGTAATTTAGGTGTGTTTTAGACCAGTAACGGATTTAGGTTCGATGGCGCCCTAGGCTCAAGTCGATATGGCGTCCTTTTTCTTTCGTAACAGTATATAATAGATTAATTATTTTAACAAAGAAATTCTACCCTTGAAATGGTACAATGTTTAGATTGTAAGAGCGCAAGAAAATAAGCTTTAAAATTTGGTCTTACAGTTTGCAGAAAACCCAATCGATTTTTAATTTTAGTCGTCTTAAAATTTTTGGCGCCCCTCAAAATGGTCGTCTTAGGCCCGGGCCTCACGGGCCTATGCCTAAATCTGCTACTGCTTTACACCCGTGTAGCGGCAGAACTCATAAAACTATCGGTCCTGCGCCTTATTTCTTACCGGTCGAGTCGATTTGTCGTCCCACCGGAGTATGAGAGTGACACAGAGTGCACGTTGTGTCTGCGCGTACACTTATGCACTATAATATATCCTGCAATTGGCTAGTCTCAGTGAGATTGGCCACCGTGGCCGAAATTGGTCCGGAGGACATTATATTTTGAATGTAACTTTTTTATATATCTTCGCTGTATAATTAATACCTCGTATGTCAAAAAAATCATTTTTTTTTGTAAAAATCAAATGAAAAGCACGTACCCCAGATAAGTAATGGATTGATTAATAACATAAATAAATCCTTTATATCATTCAAAACGTGAGACAAAAGTGTTAAGCACATAACAATATTTTAAACATTGACGAAATAAACCATTTTTTTCGTTTCCTGTAAAATTCTGATCTCTGGACAAACGAGGTTATCTTTCTACAGCGACGATATGTATATTGTATATGTCATCTTCTCTTTCTATACCTTTATATATTATTGTTTTTTTCTCAACACTTATCGTGACATAAAAATACCACGGATTTGGAGAAAAAAGACCCCTAAAAACGGGATCCCAGGATCCCGTGTTTAGGGATCCTGGGATGCCCTATCAGATTGTACGCAAATCTTAATTTAAGTATCACTTTTGCAGCTTTTCGAGAAATTGAAAAATGTCAACCCGAGTGCGTTAAGTAAACTGGTAGCTATAGGTGGTGATGTATCGAAAAAAGAATTGGCTATCAAACCTGAAGATGAGGAGAAAATAATTGATAATGTGAGTATTACATTTAACTAATAGCGAAAACCAAAACCAAATCTATCCCACGAGAACCGTATATTTTTACGGGATAAAAAACCTATGTGCTATTCTAGAATATAATCTATCTCTGTGCCAAATTTCATCCAGATCCGTTCTGCCGTTCTGGCGTGATTGACAAAGTGTTGACAAAAGACTTGAGCAGATGCTTGTTATTCCTGTAAGTATAATTGGGATTCCACTTTCTCAGTGGTCTAGTTGCTAGCATGTACGGTGGGTATCCGAAGGCCCTGGGTTCAAGTCTCGGGTCGGTCCAAGTTTAGAAAAACTAAGTCTCTCTGTTAAGAAAGTCCCAGTACTTTACGCTTTAACGTTTAGTATAGATTTCTTAAAGATGAGATTTTTTAACGCAGTAAAAAGTATCCTATAATATGTTAACCCGGATAACCAGCTATCATCATACCAAATTTCATCAAAGTCTGTCCAGTGGTTTTCTCGTGATGCGTTTCCAGGCAGACAGACAAACAGACAGACAAATATTCTAAAAACTATAGATTCCGCCTCTATATCGATAATAATGAATATTTCAATAAGATTTTCCAAAAAATATTTAATGTACAGATTCGATTCAGAATTTTATTATCTGTGTAGAATTGTATTATTTGCAATTTTTAGTGTAACGTGATTACACATAAGGCACAATTTATAACATTTTTTTTTTATTAAGAACACAAAAATGAATCTAACTTTACGGACATAACGACATCTATACTTGCATTTTATTTTATTTTTTTATTAGCCAAGTCATAAACAAACACATTCTCATTCAATTAAATTCACTATATATTTTTTTAAATTACGCAAACATATAAAGTATATAGTATGCCCGTATGTATATAGCAGCCCTTTTTAACGTCCCACTGCTAGGGGCCTGCCTTCAATACGATAGGGATCACGCCATAGTCCACCACGCTGGCCAAGTGCAGGCGGGCTGAGCATGTCTTTCGAAAACTTGCTAGGTTCTCTCAGACATGCAGGTTTTCTCACGATATTATCCTTCACCATAAGACAACTGGTAATCATGTTGGAAATGATTCGTACATGAAAATAACAGAGATGCAAGACCCAGGATTTGAACATGCTTCACTCGGTTTTTCAAGCGAGCGAGTTATCACTGGTCTACCACTGCCTTTCATGGCGTATTGAAATGGCTGCCCGATTTTTTGACATTTATGATTACTGCTCCGCTCCCTTGGGTAGTAGCATGATGATATATAGCCTTATAGCCTTACTCAATAAACGGGCTATCTAATGCAAATAGAATTTTTCAAACCGGATTTGCAATTACTGAGATTGGCGTGTTCAAACAAACTAACAAACTTTGCATCTTTATGATATTAGTTATATTTTTTTTAAAGAAAATGAAGACTCACTTTGTTATTCACAATAATCGTTGAATGTTCATTTTTATTCATACAATAAATTTTACGTATAAAAAATAATGTTTTTGTTGGAATAATAATTTAATTTTTATATATGGCCATTCAATACAATTAAGTAAGAACTAGCTTTCCCTGTGGTTCTACTTGCGTAGTCTATTTATATTTTTATAATATTTATTTAACATTTGGCTTAGTTTGTAGTGACCCTAATTGCCGTGCTAGCGGTCGCGGGTTCGAGTCCCGCTGGGGGCATTTATGGGATTAGCAATGTTTGTACTCTAGTCATGGGTGTTTATATTTATAATAGTTTTGTATTTAAAGTTATATACATATACATGTAATGTATCAACTATCTAGTATCCATAACATAAGCCTCGTAGCTTACCATGGAAATAGACCCTCGAAAAAATATTCTTAAAAATAATCGCATCCATTACTTATAATTATCTAAGTCTAATACTTTAAGAAATAACATCAATTTTTTACAAAAAATCAAATGGGAAGACATGTATGGGATTTGTTTTTTTTAAATTAGATATTATACAATGAATACATTAAATGCTTCATACAAATGACTAAAGCTATTTATTTCTAATGTATTAGATTTTACTCAAATTTAAGACCGATTTGTTAAAGATTATTGAGTATTGAACAAAACGTATTATTCCGTCGCGGAACACTTTGCTGATGCACATGTATGGGATTATACTTAGATGATACTCGCACTACATAAGAACATAAATTATTGTTGTATTGATAATATATTGTAAATTGTTATTATATTTAGTTAGCTTTTTAAACTTAATAAAACTGACTTAACACACAGCACCATCTAGTTCCATGGTAAGCTACGAGGCTTGTGTTATGGATACCAGATAGTTGATACACTACACATATATAACTTTAAATATATACATATTATAAATATAAACACCCATGACTGGAGTACAAACATTCGTGCTCATCACACAAATTAATGCCTCCAGCGGGACTCGAACCCGAGACCTCTGGCATAGCAAGTAGGGTCGCTACAAACTGAGCCAAACGTATCGTCGCAATAAATAACGCAATTATCGCCGGCTCTTCTCAGTTGTTTATTTGAATAAAGAATATTATGATTTTGATTTTGAAAGTGTGTAATAAATTCGTCTGTACGTTTTTTATGATTTTTGCCAATTGCGGGTTGAATTTTTGCAAATTCATATATTTCAATAAATAAACTAATTCGAAACGTAAGTTCCTGACGAACCAAATATAAAAATATATCCGCGATAAATCCGAAAAGATTTTATTTATACCATAAAATATTCGCGTAAATCTTAAGAAAGTATTATACTATAAATGTCAAGAATGGACATACAGACGTCTATTTTTTTTATTTAAGTCAGTTCGATCGCTCATTTATTTTGAATTGCACAATTTATGAATTATGATGCTGTTTTAGTTATTGCCATCATTAAGAGAAAATCCGGAAGATTTATGTTTTTAATAAATTATATTATATTATAAAATATGTAGAAATACAAGACTACTAGAAACATACCCTCACTTCTTTCTTTTATCTTCTTTCTTCTATATTCTTTGGATTTTTGATCACCACTTGTCTTACGGAGAAGGAAATCAGCATGTCTGAGAGAACCTAGCAAGATTTCGAAAGACATTCTCAGTCCGTTCGTACTTGGCCAGTGTTGTGGACTATGGCCTGATCTCCCTCGCATTGAAGGCTCACCCCCAGTGAGACGCTAAAAAATGCTAATTACAAGTATGGATAAACAAATCTCATTTCAGGTATCCATTGTCTTTCATACAGCCGCCAGTGTAAAATTTAGCAACCCTCTACACGTTTTAATGAATATTAACTACGAAGGAACTAAGAGAGTTGTGAAATTAAGCAAGAAAATAAAAAAATTGGAGGTAAGATATGTTATGTCGTACTTGTAATATTTTTATCCTGGTGCCTCGTTGGTGTAGGGGGTAGCGTGTAAGGCTATTATATATATATTATGGATATATATATGGATATTTTAGCCCGGATATGTGAGCCAAGTTATATTAGCCCTGATACGTTAACCCGGATATTGTAGCCCGCATTTGTTAGCCTATATGTTTTAGCCAAGATATATGTATTAACCCGGATAATTAGTTCGGGTAATTAACCCGGATGTAATACTTAAATACTTTTTAGTGTTCAATTAAAAAAAAGTATTTAAAATACTGCTTTTATCATCGCTGCCCGCTGGATCTGGAGGCCATAAAAGGCTGTCATTGTCATCAGTTATTGTTCATTAAACTGTGGTGAACTTTGATCATTTTGAAAAAAACAATTGGAAATCTTAATTTTACTAGTAACTGAACTAGCGAAAATTAAGGTTTGTATGTATTTTTAATGCCGAATCATAAAAAAATTAAAATAAAAATTTTTGTCCAAAAAAAAATTGCAATGGACCACCCTTATCACTTAGGGGTATGAAAGTAGTTTACGTCCTACTGAATATTCAATATACACAAAGAATCAGTCAAGCGTGTTTCAGAGGAGTTTTGTTACCAACACTGTGACACGAGAATCTTATATATTAGACTAGCATTGCCCGCGGCTCCGCCCGCGTTCAGATGACTAAAAAACCAAATTCTTAGGTTTTACATATTAGTATACTCTTACATTGCAGTTTTTGTATTTGTTTTTCAGAAATGAGAGATTTTCCCGCGGTAAAAAGTATCCAATATATTGACCCGGATAACCAGCTATTACCATACCAAATTTCATCTAAATCCCTATAGTGGTTTTTCTGTGATGAGGTAACAGACAGACAGACAAAAATTCTAAAAACTATAAATCCGGCCTCTGTATCGATAATAATGTTTATTTCAATAACATTTTCCAAAAAATATTTAATATACAGATTCGGCTTAGTTACAATTTTATTATATGTATAGAATATAGATTACTATTAGCATACTGTTCTCATGTAGTATTGTTGATCGAGGCTATCAAATTTCACTTCAACAAAAGTTCTGTTATATTATAACAGTAAATAAATAGAATGTAAGGAAGTAGTATAATTAAAACTAACATTTCTTTACATGTAATTGTACAACGAAAACTAGTAATAAGAGCATCGAAGTAGGTAAATGTTTCATGATAGAAATAAGAGCACTGTAAAAATCTATATCTATTATACACATAATAAAAGTGTAACTGATCGCAGCTGTCTGTACATGGAAAATATTTGAGAAAAACTATTATTGGGAGTCTTTGTTAATGCAAGAGAACCCAAAACAATAATTTTTAGAATGCTTGTCTGATCGTCTGTGCGCTTGTGCGCGCTAATCTCAGAAACGGCTGAACCTATTTGGGTGCGGTCTTCACTCATGTATTGTGGTAAGCTTCGTTTAGTATTAGTTTTATTTCAATCGGTTCATAAATATAAAACTTATGTTAATTTAAATAAACACCTATGGACCAACTCGAGCGGAGCGATAGTGAGTCGCTAGTGTTACAACAAGAATACTGTAATATTAATAAATAGTTATAGAAGTATCAAAAAACCCGAGCAAAATTCAATAGCCCAGTTGGCCTGTATTTTATATTTATACTTCATTGTTTTATTCCAGACATTTCTCTACTTTTCGACTGTCTTCTGTAATGCGGATAAGAGTTTGATAGATGAGGTGATTTACCCAAGAATATGTGACGAAAAAGAAGTGTACAATTTCTTAGATACATATGGAGATAATCCTAAAGTAATTAAACAGCTTTTAGGTGAGTACTTTAGTGAACTATACTAACTGCATTAACTGCCTCTGTGGCCTAGTGGCTAGCATGTACAGCAGGTCCCGAGGTCCTGAGTTCGAGTTTTTTTAGTTTAAGTTCAAATTTAGTTTTTGAGTGTTTTTGGTAAGGAATTCTTAATAACAGCCCGGAATTCGGAAGGTGTTTCCCCCCCGTGCTTTGAAGAGCCCTAAGGACTGTCCGTCCTGCGCTTGGTTTCTCGCCGGTAGTGTCGAATTGTCATTCCACCTGAGTATGAGAGTGACAGGGGGCCGTTCATTAATTACGTAAGAACAATTTTGGTAATTTTTGTTTGTATGTTTGTTTGTCTGTCTATCAGTTGGTCTGTCTGTCTAAGAACGCATCACGAGAAAACCACTGGACAGATTTTGATGAAATTTGGTATGATAATGGTTGTTTGGTCAACATACTCGTACCTATAGGATACTTTTTACTGTGGGAAAATATCTCATCTCTGAGAAATCTATACTAAATATTAAAATGAGCATAAAGGTGGCGGTATATAAAATACAAAAGCCACCTATCTCTAATCTAGTTTACTAATAAAAACCATATTATCAGCAATTAATGAGAAATAAAAAAAAACTGTTTCTTTTCAGATGGACAACCCAACACGTACACACTATCGAAATCTATCTGCGAGAATTTCTTACAGGATGAGCATAAACCACTATCAACTGTCATAGTGCGACCTGCGATTGGTAATTATTATAAAACTTTAAAAAAATAAATAACAACCGACTTAAAAAAACACTTAAAAGTAAAAACTAACTGATTAGTAGTTATCATTTACTATAGATACAAAAGAAAGCAATCAGTTATTTTTTTTACTTTTTAGTGTTTATTATATTTTTTAAGGCTGGTTTTTGTACGTTTTCATTTTTCTATTTTTAGTGCTGCCTACACTAAAAATAGAAAAATGTAAAGAAAGTATCTTAAAAATTCTGTAGGTGAAAAATCAAATACCCCTATTTTCTATACTAGGTGGATTGGGGTCAAATTTAAGGGGTTTTCCTGACATTAAAAAAAATTGATACCAGATAGTTGATAACTACACATATACAAACTTTAAACACAAACATATTATAAATTTAAACACCCAAGACTGGAGTACAAACATTCGCGCTCATCACATAATGAATGCCCCCAGCGGGACTCGAACCTGCGACCGCTGGCACAGCAAGTAGGGTCACTACACACTGAGCCAAACGTGTCCTATATATACTTATAGTAATGTATGAGGCACGTCCAAACAAATGAAATGAGCCCAAATTTGAAGATTTTAATATTTATCATTAAAGAGTTCCACTACCTCCTGGCTCCTTCCTCAAGAGGCTTGATTGTATCAAAATTTCATTTGGTTAGGACATTATTAATTTTAAAAATTTAAAAAGACAATAAAACTATTTTTTAAGATTTTTTTGCCGATTTATTTTGGTTTTGTTGTTCTTGACGTTTTGAATGCTTTACAGCAATCATGGTCACGAGAGAGATTGAGGTTTTGGACATCTCGAAGTTCATTACATAGTTGTTACAGACAGTGCATACCTACAAAATTACAAAATGATTTCAAAATATAATAAACTATTGACTCACCCTTGCTTTGCTGTTCTTTGTTCTTCCTTGGTTCGTCTCTAGGTTGATTCCCCATACTTTAATCGCAACCTTCACCCCCTTAAGGGATAATTTCCGGGATTAAAA
The DNA here is from genome assembly GCA_947093115.1 of Brenthis daphne. Taxonomy (NCBI): domain Eukaryota; kingdom Metazoa; phylum Arthropoda; class Insecta; order Lepidoptera; family Nymphalidae; genus Brenthis; species Brenthis daphne. Next base: position 3,124,681 of record OX352473.1, read on the forward strand.
CTATCCTATGTCCCTCCCAGGGTCTTACCTATCTTACTACGAAATTTTATCTAAATCGGTGCAGTAGTTTCGGAGCCTATTCGGTACAAACAAACAAAAAAATCTTTTCTCTTTATAAAATTAGTATAGATTGATAATTATCTGTAACAGTGACTCCAATGTATAAAGCGCCTCTTCCTGGATGGGTCGACTCGTGGGTAGCTGCTACTGCTCTCTACAGTGACATCGCTCGCGGTCTCACAAAAGTGTTTTATAGTGAGAAAAATATCTTGTGCGACATGATTCCTGTCGATTATGTCGCTAACTTGGCTATTGTCGCTGCTGCAAGAGGAAATAAGTAAGTTTTATATTTTAATAACGATTTACCATCGATCAAAAAAGTACTAGATACACAATCTGCGACAAAAATGTCCTCACCGAATGAGCGCCCATTTGAACATTTGAGCGCGCTTTTAAATTTTTTTTGTGAAATCAACTTTAAGCATTGTCTTTAAGGTTCAATTTACATTGTTGTTTATTATTTCAACTAGATTGATTACCTAAACACAATTGTTGACAATTTTAAGAGAACTTTTGCATGGGATTGTGTTCGATGCGATTAACTCTTAATAATTCCTTCAAGTGCATCCGTTTACCTAACAATAGCTTATATGTTCCTTCGAGTCGATTAAACATTATATACGAGAAACTGACCCTCGCTTCGCTTCCGGTTCGTCCCTAGACGAAAACAAATCTATCCCACAGGAACTGTAGATTGTTTCGGGATGAAAAGTAATCTATTGCTATTCCAGACTATAATCTATCCCTGTGCCAAATTTCATCCAGATCAGTTTAACCGTTCTGGCGTGATTGAGTAACAAACATCCAAACATCCAAACTTTCGCGTTTATAATATTAATGGGATTTATGTTCTTAAAAATGTTTTTCGAGATCTACTCAGCGGTTTAAGAGTGAAAAGGTGACAAAAAGACATGAATATTGTAAATGTGACATTACCCATGACATGAGCATGAGTGTAGTGGCTAGCATGTACGGCTGCACACCCGAAGGTCCTGGGTTCGAGTCCCAGGTCGGGCCAAGTTTAGTTATTGAGTCTTTCTGTATAGTAAGTCTCAGGAACAGCCCGGAGTTGGGAAGCTGGCGGTGTTTCACCCCCGTGCTTCGGAGAGCACGTAAAGCCGTCGGTCCTGCGCCTTAACTCTTACCGGTCGTCTCGAGCAGTCGTCCCACCGGAGTATGAGAGTGATAGGAATAGAGAGTGCACTTATGTCTGCGCGTACACTTGTGCACTATAATATCTCCTGCGCAGTTGGCTAATCTCAATGAGATTAGCCACCGTAGCCGGAATCGGCTAGGAGAACATCACCTAATGTACGTCTTAATCACTCAAGAAATTAAAAAAATATATTATTTCAGGACAGACAACATATTAATATATAATTCTTGCACCAGTACTGCCAACCCTATAACTTGGAAAATGGGAGCAGATTTGTATGTAGAGGAAAGTCAGAAATACAGCACTAGTAAGTATATATTTAGTCAACTTTAAACTTAATCAACTGATATTTATGAACTACACGTTGTAGTGTCTATGCAAGTCTATAAAAGAGGTCTTGGTGTAGTTCTAGCAGGTACGGTAGCAGATTCGGAGGTCCTGGACTCGAGTCCTGAGTCGGTACAAGTTTAAATTTAATTAATTAATTTTAATTTAAACTTGGCCTAACCCAGGAGTAGTAGTAGAGTTTAGTAATCTAATTTTTCTGTCAAGAGACAAGAGTTGGGAAGTTGGCGGTATTTCATGTACGTGCCTCATCTTGCATCGGTCTCGTCGTCGTCTGTTGGCACATGATCTCTCACTACGAGTGTCGAATTGTCGTCTCATCGAAGCTTGAGAATGAAAGAAATAGAGAGTGCACTTGTTTTTGGCTAAATCGATCGGTGATGCCGAGGCTGAAATCGGCAATTACATTGTTTATTTATTAGATTCACCAGTGAAAATTACAGTATTACAATTTAACGGACGAACGAACGGTCGGACGGACAAACAAACATTTTAAAAATTGTGTTTTTCTTATAAGTAGCGTATATACTTTCACTTAAATTTAGTAAAAAAGCTATTATTTTGACATTATACACAGACACTTCAATTTTATTTATTACTAGATTTTTATCCTCGCGTTGCATAATCTATATGAGTATCATAAAACTAAATTCGTCCAGCAGAGTCAGAGAGAAAGACTAACAAACATGCACACAAACTTTCCCGCAATTGTAATATTTGTTATAATTATTTGCTTATATTTTTGAAGTGTACCTTCTTTAGAATCGTTGTGATTTAAAACTCGATGAAACGGAAATGCGACACTAGAAAGAGACAAACATATAAATATATAGGATTAAGCTGGCGAGAGAGTGAGATAGAATACATTGCCATGTTGCCATGGTAACCGTTTTTATTGTCTGACAAATTTTTAATATTAAATTCTGTCCGTATATGATGTTTTATAAATATATGATTGTAACATGGACGAATTGTGGTTAATTCGTTCATGGATTGTAATATACCTAATATGCCTTATTTAATTATTTGAGCTAAAATATATTACACAGGAAGTGAAAAATAATAAAATTAATCTCACTATCTCGTAGGTTACTTTTCTGAAGCTTCACTTCTACCATGTGTGGATTGCAACACGCACTTATTTTTTTTTGTTTATAGATGGAGCAGTACCAAAGAAAGCTCTTATATCAACTTCTCCAGCTGTAGTCAATTTCCTAACGTTCACGCTACAGACTGTGCCGGCATTCATGACTGATTTATGGCTTCGCGTGAAAGGAGAGCAACCGAAGTTAGTATTGTTGTTTTTTAATGGATCATACAAATACATTTTCTAATATATATACACTGATTTCAAAATCATTTGCCAAGTACTTTTGTTTTGATTTTTTCTAAGATACTGTATTTAAAAAAGAGTGATAAAATTTGGATCACTATTAGCGAAAATACTTACTGGATAGAGTATCTTCTTTTTTTGAAGTCGATCAAATAGAAGATATGCAGGTTGCTCCTGGTACTTCTCTGATAGCAGAGTGGACTGTTGGAACAACCCCATATAGTGTGGTCTGCTCCCGCAGACCTGCCGTCGGGGTGTCGTGGTTGAGTGCGTAAGCGATCATGCGACGCCCCATTAAGACGGGAGAGGTTCTGTTGGGTTTTAGTGGGTAGCACTGGCTTTTCTAGTCGGTGAGTCCCACATAACCACCTGTATGCATTACCTGTATTTTTTACTAACTTAAAAAAAAGCAATAAAAAAATTGCCTAACGTGGCATATAATTTGTATGTACATAAATTGATATACTGCCTGGGTGATGGACGACCGCAGATCCGGAGGTCCTAGGTTCGAGTCCCAAGTCGGACCAAGTTCAGTTATTGAGTCTTTCTGTTTAGTAAGTCTTAATAACAGCCTGGAGTTAGAAAGTTAGCGGTGTTTTACCCCCGTGCCTCGGAGAGCACGTAAAGCCGTCGGTCCTGCACCTTAACTCTCACCGGTCGTCTCGAGCAGTCGTCTCACCGGAGTATGAGAGTGACAGTAATTATAGAGAGTTCACCTGATTTACCTTCACTTCGATCAAAAAGGATTTGTAAATAAACCTTCATAAAGTTTAATCTCTTTTGTTTCAGGCATTTGAACCTACAAAAACGATCTGTGGTTCTCAGAGATATTTTAAAAACATTCACAAAGTCCCAACTTCAGATTAAATGTGATAAAGTCGTACAACTGATATCTACTATGGACGAAAAGGACAAGATTCTATTCCCGTGTGATCCAAAAACGATTGCATGGCGAAAATACTTCCGTGTATTTTATAGGGGCGTGGGTAATTATATGTTGAATAATAAATAAATGGAAATTGTTACAACGTAGTTTTATTTAAATATTATATCTGTAAATGTGGCATATCCTTATAATTCTACCTATTATTTTATTCCCATATATTGTTTTCGATTTCTATTCTCTCGATGATCGAATAAAATCTTTGTTAAGCCACCTGAATGACCTTTACAATCTGGAACATATCCATATTATCTAAGTATTATCACAGTCCACAGATCATATAATACTATACTAGTATATCAAAATTAGAACGAAAGAGCGTTTGTTTGTATATTTGTTATTCCTTCATACTGAAACTGCTAGACGGTTTTGGATGAAATTTAGTAGGTACAGATAGATTGTTAATACTTTCTTAGATTTACATGAATATTTGACATCTGTACATATGTATAATAAAATTCTAACTGAGCTGTATCTGTGCATTAAATATTTTTTTGGAAAATCTTACTGAAATAGTCATTATCAGCGATACAGAGGCCAAATCTATAGTTTTTAGAATTTTTGTCTACATCTGTCTGGGCACGCATCACGAGAAAATCACTGACATCAGACTTTGATGAAATTTGGTATGATGATAGCAGATTTTCCGGGTAAACATTTAGGATACTTATTGCTACGGGAAAATATCTCATCTCTAAGAAGTCTATACTCACCGTACTAAACGTACCAAGTAGTTTTAAATTTAAACTATCTTGTTGGATTTTTACGTGGATTTATATTGATTTTTGGTTTCTGACGTTTCTAATGCTTTAAAATAATTAATCAACTCTCTCCTATCTCTTCTATGACCATGATTGCTATAAAGCATTCAAAATGCCGGGAATCAAAAATCAATAAAATCCGCAATAAAATCCGAAAAAATCATATTATTTAATCTCTCAACGACCGCGGACACGCCGGCGTTACAGTTAACGATAGATTTCTTAAAAATTTAATTAATTTCTTAGAAATTTACCTGGAGGTGTTAAAATTGGCTATTGTTATTAAAAAATTAAGCAAAAGATGGCGCTGTCACCTGAATATAGTATCGTCAATATTTTCTAGGGACCTGAGCGAAATGAGAATAAGTCGTTAGTTTTAAAATCGTATAATTCATGCAACAATAAATTAGTAATCACAAATTTTTTGATAATGTTATCTGGTCACCGTATATCCAGACACCTGCATATTATAGATAGTAGATGATAGAACTAAAAATGTTTGTATGTAGCACATACTATGTATAGATAGTACACATACATGCGTTTGGTTGAAATTTACAAAATGCTGAAATGACGAATGGATGTTTTTTTCATGCTTGCATTTGAATTTGAGCGTGTGATGTATAAATGAGTTGCAGGTTAAATATCAATTTAGCTTTTTTCTATTCTTTACACATTAAAAATAAAATTAAGGATTTTCAAAACACAAAAATTAAAGCCAAAAGTTACATTGTTTCATCGAAATTAACCTCAGTTTACATAATATCTAAATTTCTGTGTTTGACTTATATGCAGACTATCTATAATGTTATGTTAATAAAATAAATAAAATGTAACTTAGAAGATCTACTTGAGTTTTTCTTGGGCTCTTCCCAGCAGAACTGCTTTCCGAGCCGGTGGCAGCTTTCTCAAGGACTGACTACAGTGACGCTCTTTAAATTAAATTGGCGATTGAAAGGTTCTAGTATAAGTGTAATTGAATAAATTTTATTCATAACATTTATTAATTCGTTTAAAAAAACTGTAATCACTGTTATAAAATGTAATAATATTTTACAGCGTTATCTGCATTACATTCTACACCTACTTCTTATAATTATTATTACTTACCAAATTTCAGCCTAGTTCTCATATCATCCAAGTAAAGTAGCTGTAACTTACGAACAAAAGGACATGATGAAATTTTAAGGGTTTTTGCAATTTGGCCAATAAAACTTAAAATATTAATAAGAGACTCCATATCTATACCTTCTTAGCTCTGTGGAAATAGCCTAATATATTGATAAAAGTAATCGTGTTGATAACACGCGTAGAATGAAATCTTTCCTTTTATGAAATTAATAAGTTTACTTGTTTGATTTGTAGTGATGGACAAACAGACGCTTTTTTTGTTTGGTAAGTTTTTTTATGTATATATTTCACTTTCTTTTTTTTTCCTATTTTCATTTTTCCCAAAAAAAAAATTATTTAAAATAAAAATTAGTCGATCCATCCAGCTGTTGTAAGTGCATCAAAGAAGGACATTTCATTGTTATTTAAATAGAAACGTATAAAAGAATGAACGTTATTAAATTGTATTATAGATTCTATTATGGACATGTTTTAATAAAGTATGAAAAATCAAAAAAAAAAAGTGTAGTACACTTAAACTAAAATCGTAGCCCTTTTTAACTTAAAGGTGCTTTCCACAGGAGTTAAAAGATGTTAGTAAACTTTTGTTAGTGAACATTTTATCGCACAAAAAAAACATATTTTAACAAAAGTTATTATATATTCTCTTTTTATTAAATATTTCCTAACATAATACTTTCTTAGATTTACGCGAATATTTGACATTTTAAATAGAACTATCTTTTCGGATTATTTCGTTATAATTATAAAATATTGTAAGGTACTTGGTACAATTTTTCATTTTGTTAATAGTGGGTAGGCTGTCTGTAACAACTATATCTTCAAGACATGTAACATTCAGTCTCTCCCGTGACCATGGATGCTGTAAAGCATTCGAAACGTCGGGACACAAAAATCAAAATAAATCCACGAAATAATCCGAAAAGATAGTTTTATTTAAAATATTTCCTAAACTTGCAAACAAAACAATTTGAAACAAAATATAACAATTTGTTAGAGAACTTCAGTACAGCGGTTCTGACGTGATTGAGTAACAAACATCCATCCATCCAAACTTTCGCATTAATTAAACACGGTACTTATAATTTAAAAAAAAAACAATTTTAAAAACAACCTCTTAAAGTATTTTTCATGTACCTTAAAACTTGCGTCTGTTGTGGAGTGGCCTTTCTAGAACCAAATTGTTTTTATTATGAAATACATCCACCAAGTATATGTAGTGTAACGTAAGTGTTTCTCTAGGTCATAACCTAATCTTTACCAGGGCTCAGAATCGGTTAAAAAAAACGGCTAATTTCGGTAAGGCAATGGTTTATTCATCGCTCGTTCGTTAACCGGTTAATAAAAACAACCGGCTTAGTAAATCAAAATAATAATGTTTAACGGTTATTCTTAAAGAAAGGTTCGATTTTGGTTTGATACCGAAATACACCGGTTAATTCATTCATAAGTAAGAAACGTACATATATTGTATATGTAAATTCACAAAAACTCATATTTCGATGGTACTAGTCATCAAAAACCGAGTTTTAACCAATTAACGGTTAAAGAACGTAACCGAAACCTTAAACCGAAAAGCAGTGCGGAGTCAATGACTAAAACTGGTAAAAAAATTGAACGAGTTTCCGAGCCTAATCTATACAAAATTTCAATCAAATCGGTACAGCCGTTTCAGCGTGATGGAACAACAAACTCATAAACTTTCGCAATTATAATGTCAGTGTGCTTCCAGCCTTCCTCCTCTCCATCCATCATGCCACATCTATATGGAATTGTTCCCTCGACTCAGACTGCTCCAGCTTGAGAGGAAGTATATGTAATGCTGGAATTTGCGAATGCAGACCAGGAAGCCAGCCTGTTCTTGGAGGCACCGTGTGCGCTGATAGTAAGTTACTCTTCATCTATTTCTTTATAGACAAGCGACATACTTTCGCTTCGCTTGGATTCCTTTCTAAGGTTCTTCGTCTAAACATATAATAAAATTGTAACTAAGCCGAATCTGTACATGAAATATTTTTTGGGAAATCTTATTGAAATAGATATGATTATCGATACAGAGGCCGAATCTATAGTTTTTAGAATTTTTGTCTGTCTGTCTGTCTGTTACCGCATCACGGTAAAACCACTGGAGGGATTTTAATAAAATATGTATAATATGTAGGTATGATGATAGCTGGTTATTTTTTTTTTTTAACGTTGGGAAATGCATTTACGCACGACGTGTGGGACTCACCGGCGTAATACAGCCAGTACTACCCACTAAAACCCAACAAAACCTTCCCCCGTCTTAATGGGGCGTCGCAGGATCGCTTACGCATTCAACTACGACGCCCCGAAGGCAGGTCTGCCGAAGCAGACCACCACAACCATGGGGTTGCTCCACAGTCCACTCTGCTATCAGAGAAGTACCAGGAGCAACCCGCATGGTACACCGCCCCCCGAAGAGGGCCACCTCCCACCGCCCACCGAAGTGGGCAACCTCCCTGTGCGTTTCTTAGCTTCGCGCCCGGTTGGATTGCCGGGCACTACTGAGCCCCCCCACCACGACAAGGTGAACGCACGTTGGGGGGGGGGGGTATAGCTGGTTATCCGGGTCATGATATAGGATACTTTTTACCGCGGGAAAATAAATCATTTCTGAGAAAAAATACAAAAACTGCATTATACGAGTATACTAATATGTAAAATCTAAGAATTTGGTTTTTGGTCATCTGAACGCGGGCGGAGCCGCGGGCAATGCTAGTATTATATATTTTAGTGCTTTATATGAAACCATACAGGCAGTGTATGACAGTGAAGCGACTTATCGGCCACTTTTCTTCTAATTTCAATTAAACTTATTATAATTTCTGACAGGATAAACCTTTTCTATCATTAGCATTCGGCGGTTATATATTAGTGAAAACATTTTAGAATGGAATCAGTAGTTTCAGAGATTACAAAATTATCTCCTTATAATATTAGTGTAGAAAGTAAACGTTTTTGGAAATTTATCAATATTTTAAACGTCTCCGAGTATGATGATGCGGATAAGTAATAAACGAATTCAAAGAAGCAATTTTTTCCTACAAAAGAACTATTGCTTTTTGAAAATAGTACAAACATTATTTGCAATTTTTTTTATTTCCAGTTGCCCCATACCACACCTCACCATGCTTTGAGGACTATCAATGCGTGAGATTATTCAGTGGATATCATTGTCGGAAGAACGAAAATGAAACTGGTAAGATCATGACTAATATCTATTATTTGTCAAGAAGAAAATATTTAAAAAAATGTTTAAGTTAAACGGTTTTACTGGAAAGAAAGATAATAATGATGTACATAATGTACTAAAAGTTAATAATTAAGTAGGTCCTACGTATTGCCACTTCATTTTTTTTTATTTTTTTTTAAACTGCCTAAACTCTATTATCGCACTGTGTAGTGTCTATGTCGCACTTGTAAAGTATTTTAAAACAACATTTAATAAGCATTTTGTAGTCATAATGAGGAGGTTGTGGAAAAATATGTAATCTGCTATTTTGTGGCGGCGGCCATCTTAGATTTAGAATGATACTGAATATTCAATTGTATTGTCATCAGAACTAAAGGTGTGTACCAAATATCAGATCAATTTGTCAACAGAAAAGGGGTAATATTTTAATTACCCAAACAAAGGGACAAGCTAAATAAAACCGTTTAAAAATAATTGTTTTTACCTGAAAGAAAAATTATTTTAAGCCCGTAGATGATTAAATGGTTTTTCAAAAAAATTCGCAACTACATTCTATTGATTACAGCTCTTTGTAATTTTGACACTTTCGCATTGAAAGGAGGCCCGTGCCAAGCAGTGGGACGTTAAATAGAGTTGAATACATAATTTTAACCAATAATTTCCAGTTGGTAGCTGCCTGTGTCTACCTGGCCATCACTATTTCCGTGGAAGATGCTGGAGATCTATCAACTTTGGGGACACTTGCTCTCGTTCTGAGGAATGTATGGGAGTGATTCGAGATCCTTTCAGCATGACATGCAATAGTACCTGTCAATGTTCTGAAGGCCACTATGAGAGACAAAGAGGAGAATGTCGAAGAGCAGCTTTAAGTGAGTTCAATTAACAATAGTTTTTGTTTGCACGTCAGAATGCAGTTATTACAGAATGAACATTAATAATTTAGTAAGAGAAAAGCGACATATCCTCGCTTCGATCGGGCTATTCCGTGGGTGTCTAACAATAGTCTATATAATAATCGTTGGCTTACAACAACACAATTTCACAATTAACAAGGTTCTATGTTAATTTTAATGAAGCGTAGTAATTTTTACATAGAACTTCGTTATTTTGTTATCGTAAAAAAACAACATAGAACTATGTAAAATTGAATATTTTGTAGTTAAAGTACCGCTATCTAGTGGTTTGTATTTGCAAAACTGTAGCTAATGACATATAGAACCTTGTAGCATTAATAACTAAATAAGTACTAAAATTGTAACATAGAACCTTGTAATAGTGAGCCAACGAATTATGTTACTACATAGTTGATAAATGCACTAAATGTCATCAAAATCCATTCAGCAGCTTAAGGTTTAACAAAAGTAGACACACATATATAGTAGCCCGATACTAAAAAGGGAATAAGTGATGAAAATATTTTCTAAGCGATATTGTTACGAGCTGTACGAGCAAGTTCAGGGATCGAAGTCAATGCAGTTCATATACACTATAGACATTTTAGTACTATCGCAAACACGAATGTCACTTTTACTGGCTCACATTATTATTAACTTAATTTAGTAACTAAATATATATTCACCACCAACTTTTTCACTATTTGTACTATCATGTCACTCAATTTTAGTCACTTTTTCACATTTCTTCCACCTTCAACTGATCATTCTACTTACTTCATTTTTAATGTGCTTAAACAAATAACATTGTAGTTATATAAAATTTGAAAATGTTCTACAAATGTCATTTTTTTCTAGAATTTATTCTTTCTGCTTCATTCCTACTCACGGCATTGATGATTAACTGTTCACCTGCGAAAGAAATAAGGTTCGCCGGCGGGCAAGTAACTTTACGCGTTAAACTTAGCACCATCGAAATCTAGCCCAGCTGAGGACTCGTCCTTCCGACTCTTAAAACGCTTTTTTCACTGTGATAGAGTATACATACATTTGTATGAAAATCTTTTGTTCATAGACAAGTATATTGAAATAATAATAAATAAATGACTCGTGAGTACAAACAAAATAATTGCCTCCATTGAGATTCGAACCCGCGACCGCTGGCACAGCAAGTAGGGTCACTACAAACCGAGCCAAACGTGTCGTCAAACGTGATAAACAGTATACATGTATAAACTTAAGAATAATATATTCTTACAGGCGTCAATGAAAATTGTGTCGTAAACGAAGACTGCCAATTTCCTGGAGGAGTTTGCAACATCGACGACTTTAGATGCATTGAGAGTAAGTTTTAATTTTGGCGTCATTTTAAATAAATAAATAAATAATAAATAAATATGTTGGGACATTAACACACAGCACCATTTAGTTCCATGGTAAGCTACGAGGCCTGTGTTATGGATACCGGATAGTTGATACACTACACATATATAACTTTAAATACATACATATTATAAATATAAACACTCATGACTGGAGTATAAACATTCGAGCTCATCACAAATGAATGCTCCCAGCGGGACTCGAACCCACGACCGCTGGCACGGCAAGTAGGGTCACCACAAACTGAGCCAAACGTGTACATTTTTTGTTTAAGGTCCTTAAAATTAATAACACTTCACACGTTTTCAGATACTACAAATAGCGATTTTAAATATATCGAAGAAAGTAACAGTATTGAAAAATCTACAATACGAATAGACGAAGAAACAGAAAAATATAGTATAGCATCGAGCAACATGATGCTTACAGTACAACGTGATGTTTGCAATTCTACCGTTTCCTGTCCCAGTCCATTTGAATGCTCTATATTCGGAGTTTGCACCTGTCCTTTAGGATATTATCAAAGTGCAGATGGGGAAACGTGCCTGGCAGGTTAGTTTTTAATATACATGCTAATTCTAAATTTTCCTTAAAAAGCAAAGATTTCTAATTGGTGTTCACTGTTTAACGTCCCACTGCTGCCAACCAGCTGGGCGTGGGCCTCCCTTCGATACAAGGAGGATCTGGCCATCTGGCCGACTGTAAATGTATTTCGAAAACTTGCTAGGTTCTCTCAGACATGCAATTTTCCCCACGATGTTTTCCTTTACTGTAAGATAAGTGGTTATCATGTTCGAAATGATTCGTATATGAAAATATCACAGGTGCGAGACCCGGGATTTGAACCTGCTTCACTTGGTTTCCCAAGCGAGCGCATTACCACTGGACTACCACTGCCTTTGCAATTGGTAACGCCTTCATTTAGAAAACCCTTGTTAATATGGTAAATGAAAAATAGCGAAAACACCTTCAGGTCTAAGAGAACCTCACTAGTTTCCTAAAGATGTATGCAGTCATTTTAAAGTCTAGGCATTTTACTAAATATTTCACTGTTATTGTCCATATTATGAGATGGTTTTACAAAATCCACAAATTGTTTGACATTATAGTTGCTATAAATTGAATGTTTCCAGAACTCGGATCTCCGGACGGGTGGAATGTCCACGACATAAGGATGGAGACCAGCCGTTAGACCAGTTTCCTAAAGTTGTGTGCAGTCATTTTAAAGTCTTGGCATTTTACTAAATATTTCATTGTTATTGACCGTATTAAGAGATGGTTTTACAAATTCCACAAATTGTTTGACATTATAGTTGCTATAAATTGAATGTTTCCAGAACTCGGATCTTCATCAACCACAGCACAGTGTGTGGGTTTTATGGCAGAAGTCTTCGATGGTGTTTGCGCTTGTCGGCCCAATTTCTTCTATGAAGAGAACATGCGAGATTGTGTGCGAGGTAAGATTTACTATATAAATTGAATATATTTGTCTTCGCCAGTTAATTTACAGATAAGTCAAACAGCTGAATAGGATTTGATAAAACTTGGTATAAGGATTGATAGGATCTTTGGAAAAAATAAATATTGTTTTACTAAATAATTCTTTCTTTTCAAATCCATTAAGAAGGTATTTTTTATTGAAACTTATATATGATCTTGAGCTATAACATGTGACGTATTTATTATACGAAGTATCATGAGTCTGGTTTCAGAACTGGTGAAGGTATCTAGCATTATATTATATATCCCTCAAATCTATCCCACGGGAACCGTATATTTTCTCAGGATATAGAGTAGCCTATGTGTTATTCTGATGCATGATTTCTATTGTAAAGTTTCATTAAAATCCATTCAGTAGTTTTTGCGTGAAAGAGTAACAAACATCCATATATCTATACACCCAGCCATCCTCACAAACTTTCGCATTTATAATATTAGTAATGCAGTTTCCATCACTGAAAGGTGCGATTTCGATCAATAAATTCTGCGAAATCGATCAATTTACGTAATTTCGTTCAATGACATAATTTTTAAGTAATTTTATAATTTTTTAATTTTCAGTGACACGTAGAATAGAGGAATCGTGTGTTTCCGATTCAAACTGCCATACTTTCGGTGCAGCTGCACGGTGTGGTCCTCCGCAAGACCCATGGGGCTTCAGATCCTGTGAATGCATACCAGAGCTTGCTGTATGGGACAGCCAAAGGAGTATGTGTAGATACTTCGCTGGTATGTTGCTCCTATAAACTATTTAAGGTGGTTTTTTCGCAGGTTTATTATGATTTTTGGTTTCCAATCAAAATAAATTCGCGAAAAATTCGAGAATATAGTTTTTATTTAAAATGTTAATCATTTGCGTAAATCTAAGAAAGTATTTTAACCCCAAAAATATTTCAAAATAAGCTAAAAAGTGCGACACTACTTAGAGTACATTGATTATTGCAATTTCTAAATTAATGTTTGTGGCAAGTTTGTGTGTTATTGATAGTAAATATTTTTTTACTTTTCCAAAATTTAAAATCCAAGATCAAACAAATGTGGTGGGATTGAACATTTGTTTTTCATTGATGATTATTTTAATGTTGATATTTATAGATGTTGATATGTTTTAACGGTTAGTATGAAATAGATAAACTATATATTATATGACATATTATAGACTGTAGCCTTCCTCAATAAACAGGCTATCTAATGCAAAAAGAATTTTTTAAATCGGATTTGTAGTCCTTGATATTAGCTCGTTCAAACAAACAAACAAGCTCTGCCTCTTTATAATATTAGAATGATATCTCATTTATATTAGAATGGCTACTCATTGATAACTTCTTCTTCTTCTTCTTCTCCCTGTCCATTTCCCAGTCACTTGGGGTCGGCGCAGTACATCTTCTGTACTGCTGATATGATTTGGCAAAAGTTTTACGACCGGCCGCCTGCTTGACGTCAACCCTCCTTGGGAATTGCTACTCATTGGTAACACGTTCACTTAAATATATCAAAGTGAAGCGGGTTCAAACACGAATCTTGTAAATTTAACACAATCATTTCCAACATGATTGCCAATTATCCTTACGGTGAAGGAAAACATCGTTTTCGAAAGACATGCTCTGTCCGGCCGCACTTGGCTATGTCTGATACGCCTCGAACTAAAACGAGTCAACAGTGAGACGTTAAGGGGGCTGAATTAAATAAATAAATATGTTTGGACATTAACAGACAGCACCATCAGACTAGTTTCATGGTAAGCTACGAGGCTTGTATTATGAATACCGGATAGTTGATACACTACACACATATGACTTTATATACATACATATTATAAATATAAACACCGATGAATGCCCTCAGCGGGACTCGAACACGTGACCGCTGGTACAGCAAGTAAGGTTACTAACTATTATAGTTAAACATCACATATTACAGGTATCGGTGAAACTTGCGAAGTGGACAGCGATTGCTTAGCAGGCGAATTAGAAATTCAGTGTGTTAAGAATGAGGCTGGTCAAGGATACTGCGCATGTCCTGATGGACTGCGAGAGTTTGAAGGACTATGCTTGTCCTCAGACTTAGGTTAGTATATGGTATATTATTAACTGCCTCGTTGGTCTATTTTAGTGGCTCAAATATACAACTGCAGATGGAAAGGTCCTAGCTTCGAATCCTGAGTCCGACTTAAATAGTTATTAGGGTTTTCTGTCACGTAATACTCCGTAAAAGTCCGGAGTTGGAAATTGGTTTTTAAACCCCCAAAACAGAATTAAGCTGTCGGTCCTACAACTAATCTCTGACCGCTTATGTGGAATTATCGCATACTTGTGCAGTATAATATCTCCAGCAGTTGGCTAGTCTCAGTGAGATTGGCCGCCGTGACCGAAATCAATCAGGAGGACATTATTACTATTATATATTAGTACCTGGGATACCGAGCTTCGCTCGGAGTTTTTACCTAAAGTACAATTTAAAAAAAAAACTTTAACCTTGAATTAATTTAAAAAATAAAAACAAAAGTAAAAACTTTGTAAGCGACCGTGATTCGAGTCTGAACACCTGTACTTGTTGATCTTGCACCTTGGCCGTTTGACCACGATGCTTATGTCGGTGCGTGCATATTTTGCGTGGAATAATGCAAAAGAAAACTGCATAAAAACTCGAAAACACGCGTTTTCTCAGACATAAGACTAATCTAGATCGATTTGTCACCACCGAAACCCCCTGTGTGCTAAATTTCATGAAAAAAAGAATTGCTCGTTTAAAGATATAAGATATTATTATATATAATATTAGCTTAACACAATATTTCTTTATTTATTTCAGTACTAGGAGATTCTTGCCAGCACTCTCTGGAATGTACCGGAACTGCCAACAGTGTGTGTGATGGCGTATGTACTTGTAGTGATGGCTACCAGGATGTTGATGGTAGCTGTGCTCCGGGTACGTTAAAATATGAACATACATATTAATTTTAAGGGCGTTGGGAGTCTCTCCCGTGACCATGATTGCTGTAAAGCATTCGAAACGTCGGGTACCAAAAATTAAAATCAATCCTCGAAAAAATCCGAAAATATAGTTTTATTTAAAGGGTAAGATATAGGTTGCTTCCCCATACAAACTTATATCCACATTTTCATCTCTTTGAGATGAATTCTGGAATAAAAAATATCCTATATCCTTTTCAGGGTCTCAAACTATCTTCTTACCAAATTTCATCTAAATCGGTTCATCCGTCTAAATAAAATCAATCTAAATAAAACAAATAAATCTGTCCTCTTTATAATATTAGTATAGATGTCAAATATTCCCAAAAATAATAAAAAATAATAAAATCTAAGAAAGTATTGATACGACTTATTTATGAATTTTTTTAGGAACTAATGATGTTTTGTTTTTAACTCATTGCATGACGTGTAACCTTTAAAAAGCACATTTTTTTTTTGTTTTGTAAATGTAATTAATTAGCCCCGACATAAAATAGGGGTGTTATAGGTTTAACGTGAGTATCTGTGTCTGTGGTATCGCAACGCCTAAACGGATGAACCGATTTTAATTTAGTTACCACGAATGTGTTAATGTCGCTTTTGTTTAATAAATTAAATCAAAACATATCATAAAATTCTGAGTAGAATCTGTACATTAAATATTTTTTGGAAAATCTTATTAAAATAGTCACTATTATCAATACAGAGGCCAAATCTATAGTTTTTAGAATTTTGGCCTGTCTATCTGTCTGTCCGAGAACGCATCACGAGAAACACCTCTAAACAGATTTTAATAAAATTGGGTATGATGATAGCTGGTTATCCGGGTCAACATTTAGGTTACTTTTAACTGCCTCGGTGGTGTAGTGGCTAGCATGTACGGCTGCACACACAAAGGTCCTGGGTTCGAGACCCGGGTCGGGCCAAGTTTAGTTATTGAGTCTTTCTGTATATTAAGCCTTAATAACAGCCCGGAGTTGGGAAGTTAGCGGTGTTTCATCCCCGTGCCTCGGAGAGCACGTAAAGCCGTCGGTCCTGCGCCTTAACTCTCACTGGTCGTGTCGAGCAGTCGTCCCACCAGAGTATGAGAGTGACAGGAATAGAGAATGCACTTGTGTCTGTGCGTACACTTGTACGCTATAGTATCTCCTGCGCAGTTGGCTAGTCTCAATGAGATTGGCCGCCGTGGCCGGAATCGGTCTGGAGAACATCAATCACTTTTAATTGCAGGAAAATATCTCATTTCTGTAAAATCTATACTAACTGATAAAACGTACCTACGAAACGTACCGCTTGTAAAGAAATAAATTAAGAGTAAAAAAAATCATGTAAGAAATCATGTATGAAAGCAGAAAAAATGTGTTTGTCGCAAAAAACTTGGTAGTTCACTAATTTCATTTGTTGTTACGGGCCTAACTACGATTGTGAGACCAAAACACTGTTTTTTTTTATTATTATAATAAAATTAAATATTTTTTTCAGCTATTGGTGGTGCGTGCGCGCAAGACTCAGATTGTGTTATAGAGAACACTGTGTGTAGAAACAGCTTGAGAGGATTCACTTGTCAATGTGATGATGAATTTGTGGAATCTAATAGTGTTTGTTGGCCAAGTAAGTCTTTTAAACATATTCATTTTAAGTTCTGGGAACGCATCACGAGAAACCACTGAACAGATTTTGATGAAATTTCATCAAAATCTGTCCAGTGGTTTCTATTCACCACCTACCAGCTTCCACAGCCTACCAGCTATTATCATACCCAATCGGATATGATAATAGCTGGTTATCCGAATCAACATTAACAATACTTTTTACTCATCTCTGAGAAATCTATATTAACCAATAAAACGTACAAAGGGACGAGCCCGAGCGCAGCGAGGGCGAGTCGCTAGTTTATAATATTTACGAGTAGTGATGGTAAATTAATCATTATTGACAATATTTTAATTATTTTTAGGTATTTATTATAATTGTTGTCAATTTCAGGCGTTTCTGGTTTCAATTCGACGTGCTCAGTAAATGCTCAGTGTGTGGCTGCTTTAGGAAGTTCCAGCTCGTGTGTTGAAGGAGTTTGTTCTTGCGCTGAAAATAATCACTATAGAGATGGCGGATGCTGGGCAATTACTGGTAAAACTTTTATGTATTGGCATATGGGTATTTTATGTATAGAGATGGCCATACAACAATAAATTATTTTTTTCTATTACAGGTATCTTTGAATCTTGCTTAAGAACCAGCCAGTGCTTCTTAGCTGATGATTCTTCTAGAGTGGTCTGCAGGAACAGCATTTGCCAATGCGACTTTCAATATCCATATTCTGAAGAAACGAGAACTTGTTGTGAGTATAACATACTTCACGTTTTACGTGTTTTTCCTCCCTGTTCACGTTTAGATTTAGATAATTAATCAAATATACCTTTATAAGTACTTTCAAATAACTTAGTTTAAAAGTGTTGTCAGTTTAGGCTTTTACTAGCACTATTGAGTTAGTTAAATTTAAGATTTAGTTTAGTCAGTCAGTGAGGACTTGCCAGCTCAGAAAGTAGTTTTGCTTAGTTCTCAGAGAAAATTGTTTGTCGCACTTTCAAATGTCTTCTATTGATAATGGATATGGAGATAATCTAAATATGTCAATTCATTTCTTTAGTTTCGTGGCTTCTAAGAGTGCATTTTGATATAATTTACTTCGCCTACGTCGCGTACAACGAGACGGCACATTATCCACGAATCAAGTAACTAATTTTTTTTTTTCAGTATACTCATCAGCAAGTCACATCACTATCTACATAACCTTATTGATATTCCCAGCACTATTAATCACACTGAGATAGACTTTTAGTTTTATATTTTTATTAAATTATTTATATTAAAAGTTATTATTTAAGCAAATGTGTTTTGTTTTTCTATAAACTAATTACAATCTGTGGTTAATCTACAGTTAAGTCCACTTGTGGCAAAGATTATTCAAAAAGGTCCCCTTCGAAATCCAATTGGGAAGTAGAGTATTATATAGTGATGTGATGTTCTCCTAGCCGATTCCGGCCACGGCGGCCAATCTCATTGAGACTAGCTAACTGCGCAGGAGATATTATAGTGCACAAGTGTACGCGCAGACACCAGTGCACTCTCTGTTCCTGTCACTCTCATACTCTGGTGGGACGACCACTCAACACGACCAGTGAGAGTTAAGGCGCAGGACCGACGGCTTTACGTGCTCTCCGAGGCACGGGGGTGAAACACCGCCAGCTTCCCAACTCCGGGCTGTTACTGAGACTTACTATACAGAAGACTCAATAACTAAACTTGGCCCGATCCGGGACTCGAACCCAGGACCTCCGGGTGTGCAGCCGTACATGCTAGCCACTACACCACCGAGGCAGTTATACATAGTTATTAATTAAGTTATTAACAGTTTCACTTTAATTCTCATATTTCAGTATATATATGTATTAATTAAAGCGAGGGTAAGTCATTAGTATAATATAACTATTTTAAAACCACGGACAGTCTTTAGTATTTTTCAATAAAGCTTGAATTGCTATATGAAATGTACCATATAATTTCTTCCAACATTAAAAATTAATTAACTATTTTGCCAGTTCCGACGCCCTATTCCTTATGGATTTAATCTATACTAATATATTAAAGAGTTTGTTTGTTTGAACAAACAAAGATCTGGAACTGCTAGCTAGATTTGAAAAAAACTTTTTGCATTTTATAAACGTTTAGTACAGATTTCTCAAAGATGAGATATTTTCCCGCAGTAAAAAGTTTCTCATACGATGACCCGAATAACCAGCTATCACCATACCAAATTTCATCAAAATCCGCCTAGTGCTTTTTTCATGATGCGGTCACAGACAGACAGACAAAAATTCTAATAACTATAGATTCGGTCTCTGTGTCGATAATAGTGTCTATTTCAATAAGATTTTCCAAAAATAATTTTATGTACATATTCGGCTTAGTTAGAATTTTATTACCTATATGTAAAGATTAATCGCAGAAGCTATTTAAAATCATACGACGACCTTTAGGAGTGGAGCTAATATACATAAAAAAGCTATGTTAATAATAATGCCCCTCTGACCGATTTCGGCTACGACGGTCAATCTGACTGAGACTAGCCAGATGCGCAGGAGATATTATAGTGCACAAGTGTACGCGTAGATTGTTATTAAAAATTTATTTTAAAATATATCCGAAAATAACATAAAAAATTTAAGTAATAGTATAAAAAATGTTTTAAAAGACAAAAAAATCGAAAGTACATACAAGACTTTCGCGATACCATTCAGACAAAGAGAGACAATAGCATTCAAGGAGGGTTGACGGAGAAGAAGAAGAAGTGTACGCGTAGACACAACGTGCACTCTCTATTCCTGTCATTTCACTCCCGATGGGACGATAATTCGACACGACCAGTGAGAGATGAGGCGCAGGAACGACAACTTTACGTGCTCTCTGAGGCACGAGTGTGGAACACCGCCAACTTCCCAACTCCGGACTGCTATTGAGCATTTCGTGGCAGAAAATCTCAATAACTGAACTCGTCTTGACTCGGGGCTCGAACCCATGACTTCCGGACGTATACTACGTACTAGATAGATCATGGAGAATCCCGAGGTATAAAACAAATATCACTAGAGACGTAAAGCAAGGCGTGTTTCGAGTATACCATATGCAAATAATAGTAATTTGCAAAGATTTTAACGACCAATAAAAAACTGAAAAGGAAATTGGAACCTGTCATTAAAAGTATATTAAACAGTTTCATTGTTTTTCCTATCAATATATTAGTATTGCAATTTAGTGGAAACAAATTATATTATACTAGCGACTCACCCTCGCTTCGCTTGAGTTCTTCCCTAAGTACGTTTTAACGGTTAGTATGGAATAGACTATCCAATATCCATACTAATATTATAAATGTGAAAGTGTGTTTGTTTGTTCTTCGTTTACGTCGAAATAGAGTGACAGATTAGTATTATTTTTTGTGTGGAGATAGTTGGAGGGCTGGAGAGTTACATAGGCTACTTTTTACCGCGGAAGATTATCTCATTTCCATGGAAAATACGTTATAATATAACGCACAACAATTCATCATTCTTATGTGTATATATTAGTCTATCGATTCCATATTGACTGTTAAAACGTACCCGAGCGAAGCGAGGGTGAGCCGCTAGCGATATTATATAAATATATATTTTTTTCCAACTTAAGCTTGAGGCATTGTTGTAGATAGTAGGTCCGCCACTATATTGAATGTAATTCGAGGTATATATTGATTCCCATAGAAGATAAATGGTTCTGGACTTTTCGTTTTTCTAGCTGTTCTTATGGGTTTTCCCTATTTTTTTATACCAAAACCACCCCTGACACACTCCCAACAAAACAAAAAAACTGACATACATACATTATGCACTTGTTTTAGAATAGCTCTGTGTGTGTGTATGTCTCCGGCTGCATAATACTATGTTCCTTCGTTAATTTGTTCTCTTCTTTTTAATTCGCTTTTAACACAGTCGGGTTATTTTTGTTTTTTTATAAATATTTTTTATTAAAAAGTATCTACTGCTGTTCTTTCAAAGTATAATGACTACCTTCTAAACTAAAAAGATCCACCCACCATCATCATTCAAAATTAGATTAAAGATATTTGATATAATGATAATAAATATGTTGGGACATTACCACACAGCACCATCTAGTTCCATGGTAAGCTACGAGGCTTGTGTTATGGATACTAGATAGTTGATACACTACACAAATATAACTTTAAATACATACATATTATAAATATAAACACCCATGACTGGAGTACAAACTTCGTGCTCATCACACAAATGGATGCCCTTAGCGGGACTCGAACTCGCGACCACTGGCACAGCAATTAGGGTCACTACAAACTGAGCCAAACGTGTCGTCGAAATATCCTTACATTCCTTATATTTTCCCTTCCGTATAATAAATACTTGTTTAATCACTTTCAAATACAGACAAAGTCGCAACCAGAACTTGTATTCAGTTACAAAAAATTAAAACCTTTTTTAAAATAATAATATACACACCCTTATAACATTAATAGAGTACTTTGACATTACCGAAATTCTTTTTTAAATTAACATCAAAGAGCACACGCATAGGCTAACATTTAAACGGCCGATTAAAAAAAATGGTCAAGTGCGAGTCGAATTCACAAAGGGTTTCCTACCATCATACATGTAATTATTTTTATCAATATGACTTTTATTCCATGTATGTAGTAAGCGCTCACCCTCGCTCCACTCGGGTTCGTCCCTAGTTACGTTTTAACATTTAGTATAGATTTCTCAGAGATGAGATATTATAAAAGTATCCTATATATTATTGACCCGGAAAACCAGCTATCATCATACCAAACATTAAAGTCTATCCAGTGGTTTTCTCGTGAATCGTGATGCGATCACAGACAGACAGACACAAATTCTAAAAACTACTTTTTTTTTTTTCAAAAAATATTTAATGTAGAGATTCGACTCAATATTTTATTATATGTCTAGATATTTACATCGATGATCGATTATGAACGTTAAAAAATGTTTCTTGTCTATTTTTTTTATTATTTGTTGTTAAAGCGGCTAGAGAAGTAAACAATCTGTGAAAATTTCAACTTTTTTCCTTCAATAAGTTACAGGCCTCTGACAGACGGACGAACGGACAGCGGAGGCTTAGTCATAGGGTTCCTTTGGCACCCTTCTTGTACGGAACCCTAAAAATAAACGTACTAACACCGTTCATTTAAAAAGAAAACAAAGTACAAAATAATATTACTTAATTTAAGCGCTATGCTAAACGAATAAGGTCCATTTTATATATATTTTTTGTGGCAGATATATTTTTTAATATGTCCGTGTAAAATATCGTGTTAGGGCAGAGGTCAAGACAGGCCTTAAAAGAAATTTACTCGAGCATAATCGATACTGGTTTTGTAGTAAAGGTATCTTTTCAAGTGAATTGAGAAGTATATCGTATTACAATATACATTAAGTTAGTCTAGAATTATATGACTTCGAATGGAAGGACCTAGATAGTGGGTTTTATTTTAAACTACTCACTCTTGCTTCGTTCAAGTTCGTCCCTAGGTGATTTTTTTAATTGACATAACTATTTCGTTTATGAACCGATTAAATTAATACTAATATAATAACAAATACTAAACGTTAAGTAAGGCTTACCACAATACATCAGTGAAACTGAAAACCGTACCCAAATCGGTTAAGTCTGAGATTAGCTCGCACAAACGCACAGACAAACAGACAAAAAATCCAAAAATCATTGTTTTGGGTTCTATTGCGTCTTCATAACCTTTAGCACACAAACGTCCTTTAACGTTTTTTTTCAATTTAGTTCTTCGTTTGAAGTATTGTTAAATATTGTTGACGGGCCATTCATTTTTGACTTGTCCCATACATTTTTTGGGCACAAATGTTTATATTATAACTGTAACGTGATTGCTATTGTTAAGCCCATTAACATCCCACTGCTGAGGGTGGGCCTCCCTTCAATACTCGGGAGATCAGGCCATAGCCCACCACGCTGACCAAGTACGAGCACACTTCATATTATGTCTTTTGAAAACTTGCTAGGTTCTCTTGGGCAGGCAGGTTTCTTCAGTATTTTTTCTTTCAACGTGAGAAGTAATTACCACAAAAGCGATTGAATACAAAAATATCTATTTTTAAAAACTGTGAGTCAGCAGTTTCTACGTAGAATACGTAAAAGAAAAATAACTCACGAAATACATATTTAATTCATTCTGCCAAAGACGTGGGGTGTCTAAAAATAAAACACCACTAACAGTATTCATTACTTATTGACCGACAGACGATGACGAAGGAAATGAGCACAATTTTCGCGTAACTTATAGTTACCTAGGGTTCAAATAAAAAAATCACATTAATCCCTCCACAACCGCGTACACGCCGGCCTTACAGTTAACAATAGATTTCTTAGAAATTTGATTAATTTCTTAGAAAGTTACCTGGAGGTGATTGTTTTGACGATACGTTTGGCTCAGTTTGTAGTGACCCTACTTGCTGTGCCAGCGGTCGCCGGTTCGAGCCCTACAGGGGGCATTCATTTGTGTGATGAGTACGAATGTTTGCACTCCAGTCCATTTATAATATGTATGTATTTAAAGTTATATATGTGTAGTGTCTCAGCTATCTGGTATCCATGACACAGGCCTCGTAGCTTATCATGGAACAGAATGAATTAACGCAATAGAACCCAAAAAAATGATATTTAGAATTGTTGTCTGTTTATCTGTGCATTTGTGCGCGCTAATCTCAGAAACCGCTTAACAGATTTGGGTGTGATTTTCACTAATGTATTGTGGTAAGCTTCGCTTAACATTTAGTTTCCGTTAAAATAAAAAAGTTAAGTCAATTTAAAGAAATGCCTAGTGCCGAACCTGAGCGAAGGGAGGGTGAGTCGCTAGTTGTATAAAAATTTTATGGGTACGCACTGTCTGTATCAAGTTACTATACCTTTGAGACGTCTAAAACTTTAGTCTCTTCCGTGACCATGTGCGCTGTAAAGCATTCGAAACGTCGGGAACCAAAAATCAAAATAAATCCGCAAAATAATCCGAAAAGATACTTTTATTTAAAAAGTAAGTTTTTGTGGTTGGATCTACGAGTATTTTGCATAACTACGTCTAAATAAAAGTAGCCTAAGAATATATTTTAATTTAAAAACAATTGAATTTGATTACAATTGTTTATTTAGAAATAGTGATTAAGTCTATCTACGTATTTATATACTCTCATTAAAACAAAATAATTTAAGGCAATTTTTACTCAAAAGGCAGTGCTTATAAGTAGGTTAGTTTATTAAGGTTTTATTTTAATGCTTATTATTTAAAAAAAAACTAAAAAAGTAGGCTTGGCTGTCGGCTAAATAGAAATATTTAATCTATACATATAGGTACCTAATAAAATTCTAAGTCGAATCTGTACATTAAATATTTTTTGGAAAATATTATTGAAATAGTCATTATTATCGATAAAGAGGCCGAATCTATAGTTTTTATAAACAAACAAACACACTTAATATTGTAAGTGTGTTTGTTTATTTGTGTACTTGTTTATTTGTTTGTCCTTCTTTCACGTCGAAACAGAGTGATAGGTTGGCGTGATTTTTTTGTGATTTCATTCCCGCGGGAAAACACGTTATAATACAAACCACAACAACTCATCCCTATGTGTGTATATAGAATATATAATGTAGCCATTCCATACTAACCGTTAAAACGTACGCTTGTTATCATATAAAATTAATTACTGATATCAGCGACCGCCGGTACGGCTTCCGTCGAGGTCGCTCAGCCGGTGATCTTCTAGTTTACCTGACACATAGATGGGCAGAAGCAGTTGAGACCAAGGGGGAGGCGCTTGCAGCCAGTCTGGACATAGCGAAGGCCTTTGATCGGGTATGGCACAAAGCGCTTCTTTCGAAGCTACCTTCCTATGGGCTCCCCGAGAAATTTTGCAACTGGATCACCAGCTTCTTGGCAGATCGGAGCATCAAGGTCGTTGTCGACGGTGCTTGCTCTGATCCTAAATATGTCAATGCTGGTGTTCCACAAGGCTGCGTACTGTCTCCTACTCTGTTTCTTCTGCATATCAATGACATGTTGCAAATCAGCAACATTCATTGCTATGCAGACGATAGCACTGTGGATGCCCTGTACACTGGCCGCGCTAATGTTTCTCGGGAATACGTCGACGAGAGCCGGAACAAACTCGTGTCTGAAGTCGAATCTTTGTTAACCAAAGTCTCGGAGTGGGGTCGACTAAACTTAGTCCAATTTAACCCCAAAAAGACACAAGTTTGCACGTTAACCGCTAAAAAGTCGCCATTTATCGTAGCTCCTCAATTTGAGGACACTCCTCTGTCTCCCACAGCCAGTATTGGAATACTTGGCGTCGAAATCTCGAGCAACGTCCATTTCCGTGGTCAAATGGAAGGTAAGGCCAAACTGGCCTCAAAGAAGCTTGGTGTGCTCAGTAAGGCGAGACAGTACTTCACGTCGCGTCAGCGTCCTATTCTTTATAAGGCGCAAATTCGGCCCCACATGGAGTACTGTTCTCATCTTTGGGCGGGAGCTCCCCAGTACCAGCTACTTCCATTTGACCGCATTCAACGTAGGGCGGCTCGAGTTATCGACGATCAAGCTCTTTCTGATCGGCTTGATCCTTTAGCTCTGCGTAGAGATGTTGGATCACTCTGCGTCTTCTACCGCATTTATCACGGGGAGTGTTCCGAGGAATTGTTCGGACTGATCCCGGCTGCTGAATTTCATTATCGGACATCGCGCCAAAATATTAAATTTCATCCACACCACCTCGATGTCCAGCGTTCCACAACAGTGTGATTTTTAAGACATTTTCTGCCCCGCACAACCACTCTGTGGAACCAGCTATTGCCGGCGGTCTTTCCGAACCGCTACGACTTGGCCACCTTCAAGAAGAGAGCGTATTCTTTCCTTAAAGGCCGGCAACGCATCTGCAAGCCCTGCGGTGTTGCAGATGTCCATGGGCGGCGGTGATCACTTTCCATCAGGTGAGCCTCCTGCCCGTTTGCCCCCTTAGTCCCATAAAAAAAAAATCAAATTTTTAATAATTTTTTTATTTCCGAGTATAGTAATAATTTGTAAACAAACAAACGGGCGTCCGTGACCTTGTAATTATGTCTACACAAGAATTTTGCAACGTAGTTATGTTTGTACATCACATTATTATAAATGCAAATGTATGTATGTATATGTAAGTTTACTTCTTCACGCTGGAATGGCTGAACAGATTTGGATGAGATTTAATACACAGATAGAGTCTAGACTAAAGTAGCACATAGACTACTGATAAGGCTAAAAAGTAGCGCTACCTTTACGTATGTATATCATGTAATCAGTCATTTTTACCGTCCCAATGTTAGACACGAGTTATGTATTATTTACCTTTATAATATACTAGCGACTCAGCGCTTCGCCCGGGTTCGTCCCTACTTACGTTTTAACGTTTAGTATAGATTTCTCAGAGATGAGATATTTCCCTGCAGTAAGTATCCTATATACCTATATCCTATATACCCGGATAACCAGCTATCATCATACCAAATTTCATCAAAATCCCTCCAGTGATTTTTCTGTGATGCGGTCACAGGCAGACAGACAGATAAAAATTCTATAAACTATAGACTCGGCCTCTGTATCGATAATAATGTCTATTTCAATAAGATTTTCCAAAAAAGATTTAATGTACAGATTTGGCTTGGTTACAATTTTATTATATGTATAGACTAGTAACGTAACCTCGCTTTACTCGGGTGCGTCCTGAACTTGATTTAGGAACACGAAAGAGGCAAACATCCAAAGTACCTAATTCTATTTCCTGCGCCAGGAACCCTTGCAGGAATATACAGAATAACCCACCAGAGATTCATCACAATCGGATCAATAGTTTAGGAACACATACGAACAAACATACGAACTTTTCATTTATATAGAAGAAGATGATATATTCTATCGTCTGTAGGAGTTAACATTAATATAAAGCTATATTATTTGATATTTCAACCATCCTAAATGAACATATCCTATTTTTTTTCTAACACCACGGACGAAACCACGTTCAAGAACTAGTATTACCTGCACTTAAACAAACAGAAGGGTAACTGACATATGAAAGGTGCTATGTTTAGTAAATCAACAGCGAAGTAATTTGGTAAAGCAATCTAATGATGTTTACCTTAGAAAATTATACTTAACGGGTAATAGGCGCGGGGGTATTAGAGACCTTGTGATACAATTTTTAATTTCATTATTGTGTATCGATTACTAAATCACATACTGACAACTAATTTATGACTATAATACTAATTAGAATAAAATAGAAAAAAATAGGCAAGAACAAAACATTTCAGTGGTTTTTTCTCACCTGTTTCTGAACAGATTCTTTTTATTTTGTTCTTTAATGTTAACAATGAAAAGTTTTTTTTTCATATAGATTGAACAATTGTATTTATATGTGTTCCCTCAAATGTTCAATAATGATTATAATATAATTTCAACTATTAAGCGAGCACTAGTAATATTGTTTAAAAAATATTCATATTTCACCGCTCTACTGGATTACTTTATATCGCAGAGCTACAAAACCCACATATACCTAAACTTTGTATATCACACTGATTTTCACTTCTGACATATAGAGAAATAATTTATATGGTATATATGTGGTTTTTGTGGTTTTTTACATCTAAGTTAGACAATTAGAGATATCTCGATTACAATAGACTAGTCATGGTGAATACAATCTTTAAATGTAAAGAATCGAATAGAAAGAAAGAGAGAGAGAGAGTGAGAGAGTGGTCTTATGTACCTCGCACTAGAAGCTTCCTGTTAAGTCTTTAAAATATTTTATAAAATGAATACAAAAATTGTTCTTTAGCTATTTAAAATTTTAAAGGTCATTTTCACTGGACTATATTTATGGGATTTAGTCGAAATTATTTTGATTTTAAAATTGATCCAATTTTATGTTACTAGCGATGTCAAGTCTCAAGAAATGTGTTCAAAAAACTATGTCATCAGAATATTTTTTTGAAGACACGTTTGGCTCAGTTTGTAGTGACCTTACTTTCGAGTACGAAATTAATCAGCAAGTATGCTGTGCCAGCGGTCGCGGGTTCGAGTCCAGCTGGGGGCATTCATTCGTGTGATGACCACGAATGTTCGTACTCCAGTCATGGGTGTTTATAATTATAATATGTATGTGTTTAATTTTATATATATGTAGTGTATCAACTATCTGGTATCCATAACACAGGCCTCGTAGCTTACCATGGAACTAAATGGTGTTTTGTGTTAATATCCCAACATATTTATATTTTCATTTTTTTATATAATATTCTACAAGTACGAATAGAACTCATGTGAACGACGGTTTCGAACAGTATTGGACTTTAAAGAACCTTAGATCTAAAATATTAATGAATCCTTATGTTGTTTTTTTCAGGATTCTAGCCTTACATAAATAATATGTAGAATTTTGGTTCATTTCTTACAAAACCTTTTTAACCAACTTCCAAAAACGAGGAGGTTTTATGTTCCTTTGTATATACTTTTTTACACATTTCTCGCCGATGGCTTGAACGACTATGTTACTTTAAATTGTACTCTTTTAATGTAGGTTCCGAGGTTCCATAAATTTTCTTTGATTCTAAGTCATACGACGACGACGACGACAGATACGTCGTCTTATACAATTTAAAAAAAATCAGGAAAAGCCATGAAATTTGTATTCCTTATGAATTTTTTTCTCTATAACTGACTTAACTAACTTTGTACAAAATTCGTCCTTCGACCTTTATTTAGATACTAG
This sequence comes from Brenthis daphne, assembly GCA_947093115.1. Lineage (NCBI taxonomy): Eukaryota > Metazoa > Arthropoda > Insecta > Lepidoptera > Nymphalidae > Brenthis > Brenthis daphne. The sequence continues at coordinate 3,153,802 of OX352473.1, forward strand.
AAACTTACTTACCCTCACTCCGCTGTATGCCTTGTGTCTGTGTGTTTATAATAATCAGCGCTGGATTTACATTAAGGGCACTCAGGCCTAGCAATCAGGGAAAATGAATAAATAATAAAAAAAAAACTAGTACGTTTTTCGAAAAAAATTCTCACATTTGTCAAAAATTAATAATTAAAAAAAAATTACTTTATCAAAACTTAATTCATTTTATGCAAAATTTCGATAATGGGGCGGTATTTCATACAATTCCCAGGGGTGGCGCTAAGATTAAATCCGGAACTGTATATAACATTATATATAGGCAACGCTATCATTTGGCAAAACTTATTATTAAGAGTAGTCAAGATTTTAGATTATCTGTGTACTAAATTTCTGTATACTAAATCAATCTAGCCTTGAACGAGTAATAAACATACACGCATTAAACTTACACATGGTAATCACACATATTAGCGTGATTAACTTTTGCTCGTGCCTTTTCCATCTGAATGTGTATTGTGTACCAATTTTGGTGTCGATCGGATCAACAGTATGTTATGCGCCGTAGCACCGTAGTAAAGAGTATCTAAGTGAAATCTATTCAGTCATTTTTAACATCCGATTGCTTGGCAAGGGCCTCCTTTTAATGCGATGTGGACTATGGAGATAATTATGTCATGCTGGTCAAGTGCAAGTTGATGGTATTTAGTTAGTTTCTATCAGACATTTAGGTTTAGTCACCATGTTTTCCTTAATCATAAGGCAAGTGGTAATCATGTTGAAAATGATTGTCACATGATTTCAGAACAGGTTTGAACTCGTTTCACTTGGTTTTCCAAACCAGTGGATTACAACTGGGCTACCATGGCCTAGGTAATTATTTAAAAGTTCATTGTATTGTTTCAAGCATTTAATCGATGTAGAATTTTCAGAAAGGTGTTGCACAAAAACATACTCACATTAAGCACATTTTTATATATAGATTCTAAAATAATTATAAAAATCCATTAGAATAATATATTTTAAGTTTGACTTTGAATCATAAGAACAAAAACTTAGTAAAAAAACTAACATGCTCAAAGCTCAACAATTAAAGTATCGCGTGCTTGAGTAGTTCGTACGTTGTGTTATTAGAAGCATGCGATGTAAAATAATCTTGGCGAAAATTATTGAACCGACTTTCAAAATGTGGGGTATCAAAACTTTAGAGACCAGTGTTTGCTTGGGATTTCCCCATATATTCTCAACTTTTTGAATAGCGCCATCTATTATTGCGCTCAGAACTAGAGTATTATTAAAATAATAATTTTAACTTTTGTCCCACAAGCACGTGTTACCGGGTTAAAAAGTGATGTGTTATTTTAGAACTGCATCTAATTTATTTATACTACTACCTACTGTAAATGAAAAAGTTGAAAGATTAAGAGGATTTAGTACACGGATACACTTTTATTTTACAAACAAACAACAGTTATGTGGGACTAGAAAAGCCAGTACTATCCACTAAAACCCTCCTCCCCCGTCCTTATGGGGCATCGCAGGATCGCTTCCGCACTCAACCACGACGCCCCGACGACAGGTCTACCGAAGCAGACCATAACTACCCTTGGATTGCTCCTATAGTCCATTCCGCTATGAGAGGTATCGCCTCCCAATGACTTCATGACTTCATGATCTTGGCCTCACGCCCAGCTGGATATCCGGACAGACTCTAATAGGGGGCTATTTTATTATTTTTATACTTATATTCCCCTCCTCCCCCTCTACCACCACCACGACAAGGTGAACTCACATCGAGCGGGAAGACAATTACCTTGAATTACACATAGTAAATCGTAATAATGGTAAGTAGCTAGTTTATAATCCAGCGGTCGCGGATTCGTGTCTCGCTGGGGGAATTCATTTGTGTGATAAGCACAAATGTTTGCACTACGTTCATGGGTGTTTTTATTTATAATATGTATTTATGTGTTTAAAGTTATATATGTGTAGTGTATCAACTATCTGGTATCCATAACACAAGCCTCGTAGCTTACTATGGAACTAAATGGTTTTGTGTCTTAATGTTCCAACATATTTATTATTATATTACTTATACTTAGGTACGTTTTAACGGTTAGTTATGAATAGACGATATATACACATGTACAATGTACATATATAGATATAGAAAAGAGTAGTAATGTGATATTAGATGGCCATAACCATTCTAGATAAGTAAATAATTATCAAATAACTTCAAACAAACCTAACAACAATATTATATAATAGCAACCTACCATCACTTCGCCCTATATACCTAAAAGCAACCTATGTGTTCTTAGGTCATAGTCAAATTTTTTTTTTAATAAATGATAGTTTCGCTCCAAATAAAAATATATATGCAGTGAAACATCTATATTTGATCTAAGGAACCCTAATGTTTCTAGCATAATTTATGACTTCTTAGATGAACTATAAAATTTTATCTTGTTTTTTTTTTATATAAAATTTAAATCACCTTTTTGTAATAAAATTTTTAAATATTTTACATCATTTTAGTCTTAGACATGAAAATATTAAAAAAATTAAAAAATGATAAAAGATTTTTATAACGTACTCGTAGTTCATTTTCAAGATAATTGTTATTTTTACAGTCGCATTTTTAGATTTACTTGATTTTCAAGTTTTTTTTATCTTTAGGGTTCCGTACTCGAAGGGTGCCAACGGAACCCTTGTACGTCTGTCTGTCAGAGGTCTGTATCACATGAACCGTAATAGGTAGAGAGTTGAAATTTTCACAGAGTATGTATTTCTATTGGACATATAACAATCAATAATAAAAATGAATAAATATAAAAAAACAGAGACTCAGTCTCTCCCGTGACCATGATTACTGTAAAGCATTTGAAACGTCGGAAACCATATATCAAAACAAATCCGCGAAAAAATCCGAAAAGATAGTTTTATTTAACGTAGTCAGTTTTTTTTTAATATAGATAGGTAAATTCTATTATAGATAAACATAATTATGTTCTCCCTCAAATTTTCAATAATGATTATATTTTTATCGAGTTCCGACCACTGGACGAACACTAGTATAAATAGAACACCTTATTTCCGTAAAACTTTGCCGAATCAAACTAAAATAGATGCGAAATGACTTTATAACTAAAAAGTTATACCTTAAAAGTTATTTCTCCTTTTGCGTGGAATAATTATTTCTTTTAACTAACATATTTATTATCTATCGACTCTACTACTACCCTCGCTCCGTTCGGGTTCGTCCCTAGTTACGTTTTAACGTCTAGTACAGATTTCTCAGAAATGAGATATTTTTCCACAGTAAAAAGTATACTATATATTGACTCGAATAACTAGCCATCATCATACCAAATTTCATCAAAATCTGTGAAATGATTTTCTCGTGACAGACAAAAATTCTAAAAACTATACATTCGGATCTGCATCGATATAATGACTATTTAAAATTTTCCAAAAAATATTTAATTTACAGATTCGACTCAGAATTTTATTTTATGTATGTATAGATTAATGCCATACCGACCGATTTCGGTCGCGATGGTCGATCTCACTGAGACTAGCTAACTGCAGGAGATACTCCTGTCACTCTCAAAGTCCAATGGAACGATACTTCGAAACGACCGGTGAGAGTTAAGGCGCAGGACCGACGGCTTTACGTGCTCTCCGAGGCACGGGGGTAAAACACCGCCAACTTCCCAACTCCGGGCTGTCACTGAGAATATCTTAACAGAAAAACTCAGTACTTAAACTTAGCCCGACTTAGGACTCGAATCCACGACCTCCAGGTCTGCAGCCGTACATGATAGCCATTAGCCACTAGACCACCGAGGCAGTTTAACATATAGACTAATGACAGTAATAAAATATGATAAAGGTAGTTCTGGTCGTTTGCCAAAAGATGAATGCTCATTATGTTATATACTAGGGGAAAAAAGAGTTTCGATGGATGGATGTTTGTTACTCAATCACACCAGAACGACTGAACAGACCTGACTGAAATTTGGCACAGAGATAGATTATAGTCTCGCATAGCACATAGGTTATGTTTTATCCCGGAAAATGTACAGTGCCCGTGGTATAGATTTGTTTTTATTTTCACAGAGCAAGGGATCGACTATCTATTTAATACTGACCGTTAAAACATACCTAGGGACGAACCCGAGCGAAGCAAAGATGAGGTGCTAGTTTCACATAAAAACGAAAGCAAAACATCTAGAAATTTTAATTTGTTTAAAAACTATATGTATGTCTGTATCGCCACTAACCAATTAAATGTTTCTTCTCTATGTAAAAACATATTAAATATGTGTAAAAATTTAGAAAATAAACATTTACATTTTTATTTATATAAATATTAGGGAAAAAATACTTAGACAACTTTAAATATTTTATTTATACTAATACTATTTGTTTCTCTAAAAATAATTAAATTAAATATATATATATATATATATATATATATATATATATATATATATATATAAACACAACTACATTTGTCCAAAGTCGGTTAACAGGTCGGCAAGCACGCGAATACCTACAAACTGGGCATTATTTTTTGCCACGACTCCTGCTTACGTTGCTTTATATTATACTGCGATTATTAGATAGGAGTATACAGTGTGTTTCAAAAAAATATTTTCTTCTAATATAAAATTATATGATAAAAAATTGGTAAATATTTATTCTTCTATAAGAGGTTACAATTTAATTATAATGTATTTATTATGTTAAGACAATTTCAAAAGAGAGTAGATTTTTTTTAAACCGGTTACAGTCCAAAAATTACTTACTTGACCAATATTTGTTTTTATGCATATGCCGTGGATGCTCTGGAGTTTTAGAGGGGATATTGTTTTGTATAGCTCATGCCCTCTAGATTAAAAGAAAAAAAATATTTTATTCATTTAAATAAATATCTAGGTATAAAAAACTACACGTTATAATTATGTATATACCCATTATAAATATACATGTATCCATATTTACCATCCAATTAGTGATATATTAAATAATTAAAAAAAATCGTCACTACGATGGAACAGCCTGTATACCAAGAAAGTTAGTCGCAACACGAAGAGCCTTATACAGTACCGCGTCAAACGCCGTGGCTACGACACGAGGGGGAGAATAGTAAATAACTAGTCTAGTTCTACACAAGTGAATAAAACGAAATTAAAATGTACATTAAAATAAACAGTTTTACAAATTTTAAATGCAAAATAAATAAATAAATTTAAACACGCTGTAGCACGCTTTTCTTGGAAATAGAAATCGATTTTTATTTCGAAATAACTTCAGTAATATATAATTCATTGGAAATTCTATTTTTTTTAAAGTGTCATGTGGTAATAAATATTTATTAAATAAATATTTTTTACAATTTAAAGTTATTTTAAAATGAAATTTTACACCGTTACAACTTTTATTGAACAAAAATATAATTTCCAATTTATTTATTTATAAGAAAATTAAATAATATGTTATATTTTTCACTTGCCGCTATAAAGCACTACATTTTCCATTAACATTCATTAGATTAAGTTTTAAAGGCTTTTAAATAAAAACAGAATATTTTTGGAAAAAATAATAAACAATTCCAATATGCTTTGAAATATTTAAGTTATTTTTATGGAATAGTTATTATTGTGATTTTTACTAAGAAAATAAATAACATTTGATAAAAAAAGAGATAAAATGCCGACAGATATTATATTGTGATGATATACTTTAATTATAATTATTTTTTTATTTATAAGATTGATCAATTGAATTTGCTTTATTGTATACTAAAAATACAGAAAAACAAAATAAATTAAACGTTTTATATTTACTTATCGTTAACAGCTGTCTCTTTCAGACAACCAGCTTGTCCAAGCGCAATAAAAATATTAAATAACATATATAAAATAAAATCATAATAATATATACAGACTAGCAAAACCCGCGACTTCGCTCGCGCTAAAACTACAAAAAAATATCTAAAAAGGTAGTTTCATACAAACTTTCATCCCCTATTTTACCCCCTTATATTTTTACGTGTTTTATTTAATTTAATTGAAGAGTATTAATACCAAGTTTCAAATAATTCTAATCATAAATATTATTTTGCACTGTATTATAACGTGTTATCCCGTAGGAATTAGATAATCTTCCGCGGTAAAAAGTAGTCTGTCACTCTCCAGGCCTCCAATTATCTCCACACAAAAAATCACGGCAATCCGTCACTCCGTTTCGACGTGAAAGAAGAACAAACAAACAAACAAACAAACACAGTTTCACATTTATAATATTAGTATAGTTTACCTATATAAGCAAAGACAAAACAGTTTAGTACCTTTTTTCGTCTGTTTGTCAAACGATTTTCTTTTTTTTTTTGTTTAGTAGCTACTGACAATCTTTAGTGTTATCAATAAACAAAATTGGAAATTGAATTGAAGTTAGTTTTTTATATAGATAGGTAAATTATATTCTATTATGATTTCGATCATTGATATACAGTGCACTAGGGCTCTTTATCTCGTGTTTTTGGCAACTGTATGTTGTACTACCGTATAACACACGGAATTGGAATATAAAAATTAATTTTATAAAACTAACTTCTAAAATAGGTATACAATTAATACAAAAATAATAAAAACTTTATTAAAAATCATAAACCATTACAAAATATTATTTTTCAATTAGACTTGTAATGTTTTGATGTTATAATTTATAATAAAATTGTTTTTTTTTTATATGGTTTTATTATGCTCGCAGAAAGTTGCGTATTTTTTAAATCTTTTATTTTTTTACTATCGGTTTATTTTAAATTGATTTTTAAATAGTTCTTTTTAATGCTACATTAATCATCGTAACTGTTACATTTGAACTATAATAAAAACACTAGTGACTGTCCCATGTCCAATAAAAACCATAATTCGTTTAATTTGGACAGTATCGATGTTTTATTCAATTAATATACTAAAAAATACGAAAAAAATTGAATTCGTAGTTCTAGAGATAATCACATGCAGACAAACAAACAAATTCTTCAGATTTATATATTAGTATAAAACTGATGACAGTTAAAGGCTCTCTAACGTCACGTTTCAGCTTTAAGTAACACAGTTATTTTATAAAGATAGAATCAAGTCAATAAAATTCTCGACATAAGCAATACGTATGCCAAATCTTATACTCCAAACGCGCAATATGCTTAAAAATGTGTACAACATTTTCTCGCCACTCATTAAATTAATATCTACATAAATATTAGGCAAAAACAAAACAGTTTAGTATATTTTTCTCCTCTGTTCGTCAAACGATTTTCTTTTTTTTTTTTTGTTTAGTCAATTGACGAAGTTTAGTGTTATCAATAAAAAAAAACAATAATTATTATGGTCAAATTTCGATCACTGGACGAACTGTATGTAATACTTAAACATAAACATACTAAAGAGTAACATTTATTACCTCACCATTTATTATCTCAAGAAATTATTATGAAGTCTTAATCTGGTCGTTTGAGCATTTACTTTGAAAAGTTATCACTGCCAATACTATATAATGTATGTATATTTATAATTATACTAACATCCGCCAAGTGGTCAAAATTCGTGGAAAATGGTATTGGAAGGAAATCATTATGGTAAAATCACTAATTGACTTATTGTTTCCGCTTTATTTTTTATTTTCTACTAGTTCTCGCTTCCCTTCGGGTTCGTCTATAGAGAAAAACAAAAGAAATGTATTCCACGGGAAACTTACATATTCCCAGGATAAAAAGTAACCTATGTGCTATTCCAGACTATAATCTATCTCTGTGCCTTTCACCCAAATTCGTTCGACCGTTCTGACATGAAAGAGGAACAAAGTAGAAGAGCAACGTGCTCTTTTTTTGTCCCGGAAAAATGTACGACTCACGTGGGATAGATTTGTTTTTTTTTTATTTTCAAACCCAAGCGAAGCGAGAGTGAGCCGCTAGTTTATAATAATTGAATGGAAACGGATTTAGTTACGTATTCATCTCTTGGTAAACGACATCTTTTGCTAAATTTTATTAATAATATTAACCTGTGTTACTCAAGGCCATAGTCTATCTGTGTACTGAAATTAATCGAAATCCGACCAGTCGTTTCAACGTACAGGACAAACAAACATACACATACAAACTTTAGCATAAGTAATAATAATAATAGTGCGTCTAAATGTCCAGTTTTTAACAGTTAGTCGATATAAAACGGATACCTTATAAACCATTAGTTAAATTAGTTTTGTTGCAGAAAACGTTCTTTGTAATATTACTTTTACCGGAAATTATTCGATTCACCTTGGAATAACAATATCGATTTTAATAATCTTAGTAACGACTTGCAAGTTTTATTCGATTATTCGAATATATATATTTTTTATAAATAAAATAAAATTTTATTCGTTTGAAAATATATTTTTTTTGTGTCTGCCCGCGGCTGTTTTTTTTAATTTCTTTAATATAATCGTGTACTAAAGTAAAACAAAAAAAGACGCTTTTAAAATGTATTTTTAAGATTTGACAAATAATCTCACTAAGATTTACTCATTAAATAAACAGAATAAAGTACAACTAAAAGCTACTATTGCTACTCTATTATACTGTATATCAGTAATAAATCATTTCCCCCTTTTAGCTACGGAACCCTAAAACATTTTTTAAATAATCAACAAATTATAGTTTTTTCCTTTGCTTGCTAAAAAAATCCTATTAATATTACCTAAGTAATCAAATAATTACATAAGTAATCACATATTTTCATTTATTTAAAAGCCTCGTAAATTGTAACTTGTAACTAAAAATAATTATTAATTTTATAGACATCATTTAAAAGTGTTTTATTTGAAATATCTTGAAGTTATACTTCTTTTGGCACATTTGAAAAAAAATATGAGAGTAAAATTTTTACGATGCGCGCGCACACCGACAGCCAAAAAGCGACATGATGAAGATAGCTGATAACTGTTTCTCCGGTTCCCGTGTTCTTTATTCAAAGAAGTTTCTCAAATATTCATAAATATATAACGAGTGTTTTATATCCGTGGAGATAAAAATTATATATTTATTATTAATTTATCATTCCTTTTGAAAAAAAAAGTTGTGACATACGGGATGAAACCTTTAGCTATTTTTATTCTGTTACGCCAAAGAAGTATAACTTCTTACGTGCGTACATAAGTATACACACACACATTTTTTTATGAATATTTCGAAATATTTTTATATAGAGCCGTTTTAATCATCTTTTAAAAGTTATCTATCTGTCAATTATAACCTGAATGAGTTTAAAAGTGAAATATTTGAACTATTTTCTATAAACAAAATGTCGTATTTAATTTGTTCATGTTGTATTTTTCGACTCCAAAAAACTTTATTTTATTTGTAAAGATTTTATTAATAGCAATACACATAAATTATTCTAAATTTTATTTCTATAGCAACCCCAATTTTTTTTTATTGTAACATATGTGTCATTTCTCTTTTCTTCCAAATTATTGTATAATTTTGTGGGTAGATACCATTTAGTTATTACAACTAGAATTTTTGAGACGTCTAAAACCTTATTCTCTCCAGTGACCATGTGTAAAGCATTCAATTATCCCATTCGAGTTCGAGAATCCAAAATCAAAAAGACACTACGAAAAAATAAAAATAAAAAATTTAATAGGAGGTATTCGATAATACATAAAAATTATACTCAATACGGCATGTTTCTTTTGATTATTTTAAGCGATATTAGAGCTAACAGTTAACCGATTTTAATGATTATTTTAATTAGAAGAAAAAAAATCCTACCCCTTAAGGCGGAATATTTTTTTAAAGTTGTTGAACTTTATGGGCATTTTTAGTTAACAAAATATTATATCTTATAAATAACTTTTATTTGATGATTAAAAAGAGTTTTTAATATTCATTTTCATTCTCTCACTTCAATGCTATAACACACATTTTGTTTTAGAATAAGTTAATAATTTCAAACTGACTTTGTACCGTCTCTTAAAGGAGCTAATTCATAGTAAACAGTTTTGCTCGCGTTATAAGATCGGGGATCAAAAGTTGCCTATGTCCATCCCTAGGATGCAATCTATGTCTTTGCCAAATTTTATCGAAATGTGTTCAGCGGTTTAAGCGTGAAAAGGTGAAAAACAGTTACTTTTACGCTTAAAGAATTAAAGTATGGACTAGCGACTTATCTCACTTTGCTTGGGTGTCAAAGATACACCTCAACCGCTGAACAGATTTCGATAAAATTTGGCATGAGCATAGATTTAATTCTGGAGACGGATATAGGCTACCCTTGAACCCCACCCCGCGTATCACACGACCGAAACCACGGGAGAAAACTAGTTATCTATATTTATATTTTCTATATAAATAAAAGTGAAATACTGTCTGTTGGTATAGTAGAACTGATTTGCCTAATTTCTTTTTCATAGTTGGAGTTACAAAAACACGGTTAATTGAGAAATTTGAGAAATACTAAACGAGTTTGATAAGATTTTTGAATTATCTTAGAACCAACGTATGTCGGGTTCGATAGTAAAATATATAAATTACACTCTTCCTTTTAGATTTACGCGAATATTTGACATTTTAAATAAAACTATCCTTTCAGATATTTTCGCGTATTTATTTTGATTTTCCATACACAGACGGACGAACCTGAGCGAAGGGAGGGTGAGTCGCTAGTTGTATAACAATTTTATGGGTACGCACTGTCGGTAACAAGTTACTATACCTTTGATACGTGTAAAACTTTAGTCTCTCCCGTGACCATGATTGCTATAAAACATTCGAAATGTCGGGAACGAAAAATCATAATGAATCCGCGAAAAAGTCCGAAAAAATAAATTTATGTAAATAAGACTATTTAAAAACATGGGGAATTTTTACTTTTGCTTCAATTTTTTTTAATATTAATAATTTTTATTTGCGTTAATTAGAATTCCCTAGCGGTTGTTTTTGGAGCTAACGACAGCATTTCACAATCCTTCACAATAATAGTTCTGATCACTTTAACATCTTGAAAACTCCTTTTTTATACATTATAATTTAATATACTTCAAAGATCGATCCCTTACCGATCAATCTCGTTCGTGTCTTCTCCGGGAATCCGGTAATCGCTTAATAATTTACTTTTTCTTTTAAAAGATATAATGAATCTACCTCCTTTAAAGTTAAAGCCGACGGTATCTTCGACTAAATTTTCAATTTTGTACCACACTCAAATAGTGAGTTAGTTCAATATAATATTGCACTCAAAAATTTTAACTCTCTACATTTTCAATAGAAAAGGCCTCAGACAGAAATAGCGAAAGAAAACTGTAGATTGCCTAAATATATCAATATCTTTCTAAAATAGCCGAAAGTAATATAATTTTGAGTGTAATATAATATTATATGTACTTTCTTAATATTAATTAATATTTTGGCATTTATCTATTATAAAAAAAAAAATTATTTATAAAAAAACTGTCTAGATATAAAATATAGATAAGTAATAAAGGAATGGCACATTATAAAAATAAAAAACATACGCTAAAAACTTTTTGTACATTTTTTTTTATTTTATGATGTGCAGTTCGCAAAACACCGTTCCAAACTCAAATAATTAACTACCATAGACGAAAAAGTGGAAAGAAGATGTGGCTTGCACTATTGCTGCTTTTTGTTGGAAATTCCGAAGCGTTGAGCACTTTTGGCGTTTCAAACACAAGACCACCACATCATGTGATTACGACGTCTACATCTGCACCGGGTAATTTTTTATATAATAGGGCATTTGTGTTTAATTTGCATGTCGGTGTGTAGTCTAGATTAGACAATGTTGCCAAATTAGATGTTTTATGTTTAAAAAAAAAGTTTGTTTTTCTAAATTGACATTTGTCTGATTGGTGTTTTTTTAATTGATATAAAATAATTTAATTAATACATTTATAATATACATACATAATGTATTATTTATTTTTAAATATAATTATCTGTCCTATTATATAAAAAAGTATCTTCAATACACTCTACAATAATGTACATACTTACACAAAAAGTTATATATCTTTATGAAAAAAGAATTTTTTTCAGAGTAACGAGAATGAGGCCATTATTCCTTATATTTTATCTATATTTTGGATATAAACTGTGCTATTGCGCGTTTAAACCAGCTTTTGGGGTTGTGAAAACAGAATCCCCGTTTAAGAAACCTTCTCCTACTCCCCCTACCGGTATTTTTTTATTAACAATTAAACCATGTCCTTTTTTATCTTTCTCTTATTATGTCTTCTTTAGTATCTTATTTTAATCCTTATTTTTAACTTTTCATGCCGTATTGGACAAGGCTACTACTGTGTAATATACGTTTGATTGTTTTTTTTTAATCAAAATTATAATTTTATTGGCCTGTAAATATGCGATATTACTAAATTATGTAAATAATAAGTTTAATTTTAAGAATTGATTATTAGAACAAAAAGTGACATTGGTATGTATTATTGGTTTTAAAATTTTAAAATGCCTGATGGACAATTAATAATAGAAAAACGATTGGTCGAACAAAACACAATACAATAAGAACGTCGAAGTTCAAAAAGCTGACATTCAAAATGGCGCCGACCGCTAAAATGCACAGACACTGCAAACAAAAGACAAAAAACAAATATCATTACAATTATAAACATCCATATAAAGGAGATTTAATTAAATTTTAAAAATTAAATTAAATCTCTTTATTGCGCCATTCATTACACAGAGTCATAAACATTGAAACTTTAAAACAGAAATTAAAAAAATAACAAAATCACTGAAAATGTGGTATCGAAAGCTAATTGTGATAATATCTATAATAATAATGTTTCATTTAACAAAAACAAACGCATTCGGCATATCGTCGTTTGGAAAAGCGAATACAGAACCTCCTAGGCCACCAACGACCACGCCTTCACCGGGTAAGAAATATTTGAATCGGTGTTTAAAGCTTTTCATAAAAATGGATTGTCTATGGCATATAATACTATAGAACGCTATATAATCTGCACATCACTTTTGAAGTAGCATAACTTAGAAATATTTAATTAATGGTATTCAACTTTGTGAAAGCAATTAGAAAATATTCTCTTTTTTTTTAAATAATGATTGATAATTCAAATTTAAAAAATAAAATTACTATTATACTTATATTTAACATTTCTATAATAGATTAAAAAGTTCTGACTCCATTCTCATTTTCTCAATAATAACTTATCATGTAATTCAAATGAATTATAAAATATAATGCCCAAATATAGGTAAAATAACACGATAATATTTAAACTATATTACACAGCATTTTATATGTCGTAGACGATCACCTTAATACTTGCCACACAAACATTCCACGCGTATCAACTACATAATCAGAGCAAGCCAACATCATATTGCCTACATATACATTAATAAGTTATTACATTCACGTTATTTCAACAGGCAAATGTTTTAGAATATAGTGCCAGGATAAATATATTTTCCTTATTTAAGTATGCGAAAATATTCGTAGGAAGTCATCTATAAAAATTGACATAATAACTTACCAGACTACACAAAAGAAACATACTCCAAACAGACTATTAACAAAATCCACGCCACATCTTGATCCGTATTTGAATTTGGATTGGTGAAACGTTAGATAGGTCTTAGGTTTTCCCAATAAAAAAAAACAAATTTTCAAAATTGGCACCTCACTTAAAAGTTACCTAGCATTCTAAAGTAACACTTGTTTTCTACCAGAAAGATTCAGAGCCACAATTTATCTTAGCCAAACGAAAAAAAAAGAGTGAGCTGTCAAGTGTCAAATTAAAAATAAAGCTAGGGCTACACTATGCATGTTTTTTCGCGGGTCGAGATGTGGTGTCGGCGACAAGCGGCGGCGGCCATTTTGCCGTTACTCCTCACTGGTTGGTTAACGGGCGAGTCGTCTGAAGCACTTACGACGTTTGGGAAAAGTAATACTACGCCAAAGGAAGTCGTACCGACTGCGCCGCCAGGTAAGAATCATGGGGACTGTATTAAAAAAAATAAAGCTACGATAGGATTTCTTCAATCTCCTGTATTTTTAAAATAACACAAGAATAATGACTATAACATCCACATTCCACACCATGCAATATCAGCATTATAACTCAGAATAACAGTGATTTCTAATTTGTCCTCTTAAATAACTTGATTCTGATGACATTCGCGAATAAAATAAAAAAAAATGTATGAGAGTGACATATGTCAATTCATCTCATTTTAATACATTTTTTTTATTTTTAATAGCGATGGATTTTAGATTGTCATGAAATAAGTAAATAAGAAATTAATTTCTTTTAAAATCATAAGGTGCATATTACAAACTAAAGACTATGCCTACTGTCTTTTGGCAGGCTGTATACATTTTTACCATTGTCATAGCAAAACAAAAATTATCCACTGTTTATTAGTTTCTAACTTTATGACACAATTTAGTTCAGTTAAATTTTAACTACAAGAGAATTTAAAAATTCTCCATTTTACTTAGAATTCTCATTTAAACCCACTTTCAGTTTAAAACATAAATTTTAAAATTTTTTTTTTAATGCAGTCCATGAGATATGTTATCTATATAGCCTGATCATTTCACACTTACAGATTTGTAAATTTCGCACTTTAGAACAAAAAAATACACTTTTAATGTAAAAATCAAAGGTAAGTTCCTACTTTTTTATATAATATTTAGAATAATAAGGCACTAATGACGATTTTCTATTATGTATTATGAATTTTGATCATCTTTTATAATTTATAACTACTATTATATTAATATTATATAGGTACATAATATACCTAACTATTTTTTCTATTTTATCAATTAAAATATTTTTTTACCATATTATCAAAATTTAGCACCATTTCTTTTAAAATAAGATTCTTTGCTTACTAAAAATAATCAAAACTTATCTACAAAATTTTGTTTTACACAATTGCTATCAAAAAAAATGTATAACGTTCATATAATTCGATTCAAGACAGTGGAGGTCCCACGTTTATATCCACGAGATTCGCTTCTTTTAAGAAGTCAATTTGCTATTAAAAATAACATTCAGACGTGACAAAACGCTTAGATTTACATATAATACTTTTTACGACGTTTAGCTCAGTTTGTAGTTACCCTACTTGTTGTACCAGTGGTCGTGGGCTCGAATCCCGCTGGGGCTATTTATTTGTGTGATGAGCACGAATGTTTATACTCCAGTCATGGATATTTATAATATGTATGTAGTTAAAGTTATATATGTGTAGTGCATCAACTCTGGTATCCATAACACAAGCCTCGTAGCTTACCATGGAACTAGATGGTGCTGTGTGTTAATGTGCCAACATATTTATTAGGTATACATTTTTTTTTCTTCTATTAGCGATAACGATTATGGCATTACATGTTATTTAAGGTACAGGGTCGTATTTAAATACTATTTCGTAATCTCGTTTTCGTATATTTAAATAATAATTTATACGATAGGTTTTGACATGCAAATCAAAACGAATTTTCCTTAAGTTTTAATTTAGTATTGACTAATATTTACCTGGTGGTCCAGAGAAAATAAAAAATTGTTTAATTATAGCATTTAAAACTAACACTAAACCGGGTATTACGGGTCTGATAGAACATAGCAAGTTGTCGAAAGATATATGTGAAGTCCGTCTAGCGTTATGCTTCGTCTTTAGAAATATGAAAATAGAAATCTCTTTGGGCATAGGGTATCTTACGAGTGTATCCTAAACATCCTGGTCCTGGAGGGCCGCGAGGTGTTATGATACAAAGAGGCGGTCGCCTTAGGCTGCACAAAATAGGGGCCAGTGTATTTGGTGCCACAAATACACCAGACTCCATTTTTTCAGAAGGAGAACCCCTTTTTATTGTAATTTGACAGAATTGTCTAGCAATTGACATAATATACCTACATGTATTTCAGCAATGTACTTCCAATAGTTTCTGAGTAATATTATCGTATCTTATGGACGAACGGACGGACGGACAAGTTAAAAGGATTTCTTTTTTGCTTTGCTTTGCGGAACCCTAAAGAAAATTAGCTAGGGGCGGCATTTCCAAATCTTGCATCAAACTGAGAAAATTTACCACATATGCGGTCCTGGATTCTGAGCTAAAGTGTATACTTCATATTTTTATCCATACACCTTTTACGCAAGCGTATTTGACGTGCAAAGCAAATAAAAGTAGATATATATAGATAGCTATTATTTTCAAATTATGACAAGACAGACAAATTGATTAATGATCAGGAATAACAGTCGATCAATCTTGTATTAATGCCAAATTAACTTCGACATGCAATGTGGTGAATACTTTATTAATTTTGGATTCAGGGTATAAAGTTTAATTTGAAGTGTGAGTAATATATCACCTCCAGGTAAATTTCTAAGAAATTAATTAAATTTCTAAGAAATCTATTGTTAACTGTAACGCGCGCCGGCGTGTCCGCGGTCGTGGAGGGATTAAATTACTAGGGGCTCACCCTCGCTTCGCTCGGGTTCGCCTCTAGACAACCAGAAACAAATCTTTCCCACGGGAATCGTACATTTTTTTTGGGATAAAAAGTAGCATATTTGTTATTCTGATGTATGAACTATATTATGGTAAGGTTTCATTAAAATCCAATCAGTAGTTTTTGTGTACTAAGCTGTATAAGTTTTTTCACTATCCCACGGGAACTCTTTAATTTTCCGGGATGAAAAGTAACTCTTTAATTTTCAGGGGATATAAGAAAGATACTGCCATGCAAAATTTTATTTAGATCGGTCCAGCAGTTTTGTAGATTAGCCCGTACAAACAGACAAACAGACAGAGAAACAAAAAAAAATAATAATCTGGATTTGTTCTATCTCTCTTCTTACTATACAGTGTAGATATTCTCAACTTAAACTAAAGAATTACATATTATGTAGATTATTATTGACGGTCCGCCAAAATAAATGTCAAAGCCAAAAATAGTAGCGTGATTGAAATTTTTATATGTGTATTATTAGTTAATATACAATTTTTGAGAATAAAATATGATTAATAAAAATATTTTTATGTATACATATTTTTTAAGCATCAGTTCTCTTTTAAAAGTTAAAAAAAGTTAAAATTTCATCCTTGTAAACGATATTTTTCTTTATCGTTTAAGCCGTAGTCAAAATAATAAAAATCGGTTAAGCGCGAGTCGGACTCGCACACGAAGGGTTCCGTAACGACGTACAAGATATAAAACTATGTACCTACCAATCCATTTTTTTCCGTTGCATGGCGGCCATTTTGAAATTCGCCATCTTGGTTTTTTATTATTTGTTGTTATAGCGGCAATAGAAATATATACTATATGAAAATTTAAACTCTCTACCTATTATCGTTTGTAAGATACAGTCCCTGACAGACGGACGGATGGACGGCGGAGGCTTACTTATATAGTTCTGTTGGCACCCTTCGAGTACGGAACCCTAAAAAACAAAAATAAATTAAAACAAAAGCTTATAGAATCTGCTTGTTCTTTGAATTTGGTTCAACCGTCACATTGCGTAAGGCAATGCGTATATTTCTTGCATAAATTAAATATGGATCAATAAGAGTTCAGGTCCTAAAACATGACCTTATATGGAAATTGTAGGAAACCAGTATTTTAAGATTTATAACAACTGATAAATCTTTTATTGGTGCCGGATCTGACTGTACTGCTACTTACGGATAACATAACATAATCAATTCGGTTTCAAAAAAAAATCTTCAATCTCTTCTTCTATCTTCTTCTATCGTAAGGACTGGTTCGATGATAAATGAACGTTTCGAAATGTTTTTAATAATCTATTCAATATACATTGTATTCTGCCCTTTTTTTTAACGTCCCACTGCTGGGCACGGGCTTCTCTCCAATACAAGAGGGATCAGGCCATAGTCCACCACGCTGGCCAAGTGCGGGCTTGCGGATTTCACATGTCTTTCGAAAACGTGCTAGGTTCTCTCAGACATGCAAGTTTCCTCACAATGTTTTCCTTCACCGTAAGGCAAGTGGTAATCATGTTGGAAATGATTCGCACATGACAATATATATATATATATATATATATATATATATATATATATATATATATATATATATATATATATATATATATATATATGTAAGAGGTACAAGACCCGGGATTTGAATTCCAATTTCACAAAAATTGTTCAGCCGTTACAGTCCGATCAAAGACAAACTTTAATATTTATAAGAACGCTTAACATTTAGTATAGATTTCTCAGAGATGAGATGTTTTCCCGCAGTAAAAAGTATCCTATATGTCGACCCGGATAACCAGCTAACGTCGTACCAAATTTCATCAAAATCTGTCCAGTGGTTTTCTCGTGACGCGGTCCCAGACAGACAGACCGGCAAAAATTCTAAAACTATAGATTCGGTCTATCATAATGTTTATTTTAATAAGATTTTCCAAAAAATATTTAATGTACAGATTCGGCTTAGTTACAATTTTATTATATGTATATATTAGCGACTCACTCTCGCAGCGCTGGGTTCGTTCCTACTTACGTTTTAACGTTTAGCATAGATTTCTCAGAGATGAGATATTTTCCCGCAGTAAAAAGTATCCTATATCCCGCCTATACTCATCCACCTACATATCTTCCGAATAATCATGAAAATGGGTTCGTAATTTGCGATATATTTCGCGCACTTACATATGTATACGTGAAGTCGATCTCATTTAATGAAACTACACATTAAATATCAAGTATTCGTGACTCAACAGCATTTTTCCAAGCAAATGTTTAAATTTGAACATAAATTTTAGTGTTTCTCTGCAATTTTCACATGCTATACTAAATTCTTATTTATTTTATAAAAATTACTGGTATTATTAAATTACGTCTCGTTTTATACAAGAAATAAGGCCTTATCGATTTTTTCAATATTAATTTTATCTATTCATAAATAACGCAAGCAGTGGTAGCCCAGTGGTAATGTGCATTCTTAGAAAATCGTGTTAATCGAGTTTGAACCCCGGGCTCCGCATGTTTTGAAGGCTTACCTTAGGTGAAAAAATCGTGATGAAAATTGCATGTCTGAGAGAACAAGTTTTCGACAAACATGTGACATCCATCAACCCGCTCTTAGCTGACATGGTGGACTATGGCCTGATCCCCTCGCATTAAGTGGAAACAAACGCCCAGCAGTTTTTTTTTAACGTTGGGAAATACATTTACGCACGAGGTGTGGGACTCACCGGCAAAGCCAGTACTACCCACTAAAACCCAACAAAACCTTCCCCTGTCTTAATGGGGCGTCGCAAGATCGCTTACGCATTCAACTACGACGCCCCGACGGCAGGTCTGCCGAAGCAGACCACCACAACCATGGAGTTGCTCCAAGGTCCACTCTGCTATCAGAGAAGTACCAGGAGCAACCCGCATGGTACACCACCCACCTAAGAGGGCAACCTTCCACCGCCCACCGAAGTGGGCCACCTCCTTGTGCATTTCTTGACTTTCCATGCCCAGCATTAGTTTTCACGGAAGAGGCTAAAGTTTTAGTCGTTTCAAAGTTACAATGTTTTCCTTGTTATCCTTTTCTAATTACCTGATTAGGGGCCAGCAGTAATTTTTGTAATTATAACCCGTTCCCTCACCCTTGTCAGCAAAAGTAAGCAAATCTCTTACTCCCCTCTCCTGTGCTTACGTAAACATTACGTCTCAATTATTTTGGGGAATCCCTGAACATGCTTTTCGCTTTTGAGCATAGACAAGTAGGGTTAGGTTAGATTTGACAAATCAAAATCTAATAAGTTATAATTAATTATTTTAAATAAATAAATATTGCTACTCACCATCCAGACCACCTCCCTCCTCCGTCCCCCGTGTCATCAAAAAGCAAGCAAAGCTCTCCCTCTCCCTTTGGTCTTTACGTTATACTTGAATGGCCCCTTATGATGAAACTTTTTTGGATGTAATTTTTTCAGTTATGTTTTTAAAACTTTATTAGGACTCGAGCTGACCGTTTGTATCTGCAGGTCTAGTTTTTCCGCCGGATCTTAGTCTATATAGATAAAATCACTTAGCCCTTTGAAAAACCAAGACAAAACCTATTAACTATAAATACACTCTATTTTTAAAGAAAATAAAGTCGAAATTACGTTATTTAAATCAAATGACATTTCCAAAATCTCTATTCCAAAGTAAAATAACCTTTATCTTTTAACGTTAAAGTCTAAAACTGTTCTAACTTGATTTTAATAGTTAAAATATTTTAGTCAAGCAAAATTAGACTTTATTCCTCTAGTATAAAGTTGTAATTTGATAACGTTATGTGTAAAGATAAAATTTTCATGGAAGCAATATCGTGCCTTTAAGTTATGTGCTTTATTTTGTTTAAGGGGCCGTTTCGTAAATAAGACGTCCTTACTAATGTCTGATGGCTTGTTTGTTTGTTTGTGTTTGTTTTCCATCTTTACGCACCAATAAAACAATGAATTAGTATTATATTGCATAGAAAAACTTAAAATTTGTAACCGAGTGAAATGGGTTCGAATCTCTGGTCTCGCACCTTTGATATTTTCATGTGCGAATCATTTCCAACATGATAACCACTTGGGTTGTGAAGGAAAACATCGTGACATGCTCAGTCCGCCCGCACTTGTTCAGCGTGGTGGACTACGCCCTGATCCCCCTCGCATTGAAGGGAGGCCCATTCCCAACAGTGGGAAGTTAAAAAAGGCTAAGTGCAATTAGATTTAAATTAACTAATGGCTCGCGTACTTCACATCTGTATAAATATTATAAATGTGAAAGTTTGTGAGTATGGATGCTTGTTACTCCTTCACGCCAGGACGGCTGATCGGATCTGGATAAAAATTGGTACGGAGATAGATTATATTCTGGAATAGCACCTGTGCTACTTTTTATCCCGGAAAAATGTACGGATCCCGTGGGATAGGTGATTTTGATAAAATTTAATCTCTCAGACACGCAGGTTTCCTCACGGTGTTTTCCTTCACCGTAAGGCAAGTAGTAATTATGGGCCTTCGACTTGATAACGAAACAACAACCTTACTTTCGGAAAACGACTGTATTATAATATAAAAAAACATACATACAGACGAACATAAAACTTTCTCCTGTTGGGAAGTCGGTTAACAATTTATTGATACAACATGTTGATAATAAATGAGATTTTTAACAAAAAGATATTGAGATTTTCAGAAAAAACTGTTCAGTACCATTTTCTCCTCTGATTGTCATCAGATTTTTTTTCCAGTAGCTATTGACGAGCTTTAGCGTTATCAAAAAAAAAAGTTCACTCTCTAATTTCGACCATTGGTCAAGGCTTCAAAATAAAACCAAAAATAGTTTTATTCAATACTAGGCAGTCATCCTCACTCCGCTCGGATTCGTCCCTACTTACGTTTTAACTTTTAACGTTTATTAGGTATAGATTTCTCAGAGATGAGATATTTTCCCGCAGTAAAAATTATCCTATATGTTTTGATCCGGATAACCAGCTATCATCATACCAAATTTCATAAAAATCCCTCCAGTGGTTTTTCCGTGGTGCGGTAACAGACAGACAGACAACATTTTAAAAAAGTATAGATTCGGCCTCTGTATCGGTAATAATGACTATTTCAATAAGATTTTCCAAAAAAAAAATCAATGTACAGATTCGACTCAGAATTTTATTATATGTATAGATGTGAATAGAGTTAGGATAAGTCACTTAGTTCAGTGCAAGCGGAAGCCCATATCAGGGGCGGTAGGGTGTAAATCTTTGCGGCTTCCGGATACTATCGCGGTCATCTTTAGTGAATGTAGGTTACTGTTACTGCATAGTAACATTTGCTATTTATGCTGTACAAATTGTTATAAAACTTTTCTGCTTATTTCTAGATTTGCTAGTTTGCACTTTGTTGGTCATTTTGAAGTTATACTTCTTTTGGCACGTTTGAAAAAAAATGTGAGAGTAAAATTTTTACGATGCGCGCGCACACCGACAACCAAAAAGCGACATGATGAAGTTAGCGGAAAGCGACATGAAGTTAGCTGCATTCCTTTTACAAACAGAGAGTTGTGATACAGAATGAAATATTAGCTATTTTTGTTCTGTTATGCCAAAGAAGTACCTATAACTTCTTACGTGCGTACATAAGTACAAATACACGTTTTTTGTATAGAAACTGCGAGACGATCGGATTTGTCTGTGATTCCCACTCGTATCTCCCATAAAATACTCACATGCTTTTAAAATATATACAGTTATGTCGGAATCGGAATTGCCGGATTTAACGTCTTTCAAAAAATTATTAAGTTCTCTGAGGCTGCACTTGAAAATTTCTGAACAAAACCCCGGTTGGAAATCACTACTTGGTTTTACAATCGCATTCTAAATTAAAAATATATAATGGAAATTCGTTTTTAATTTTTGTACCTACACCACAAAATTATTATTAAATTAACTAAAAAGATGATAACTGTATATTTAAAAAATGTTTATATATTATATTTAAATAATATCTTTATAATATCTTGTTTAATTAAACGATTCTCGTTTTCCGAACGTTTCACTAGTAGAGCTGGAAATACAAATATCGATTAAAATCATAAATCGATATTAAAATCATTTAACGTTAATTCGATTACAGATTAATAAAAATCCTATATCAAGAGTTATTTTAGGCTTTTTTTTATTGAAACAGTAATTAAAGCCGTACTGTAAAGAAGCTATTTTGCATATAATTATTTTTACTAATTATTATTGGCGTCAATCACGGCACTTCCTTTAAAACATATCCTGTTTTAGTTTTCTCAAAATACTGTAATATATGTTTGATTTTTTTGTATTGATTCATATCTTGTTGTAAAATCTTTAATTGTGATTAGTCTTTTTTATAATGCAAAAGTGATTAATTAAATGAAATTTCAATAAAAATAATAATAGCTTATCAACTAATTTTGTATAAATAAAATAAATAAAATTTATCGAGGTCCTAATCTAAAATTCAATAAATATTTAAATGCTTTGGTTTCTTCTCTTGACTTCTTTTCTACTGAACAATTTAAAAATATATCGGACATTTAACCACCTATCAAATATGTTTCTTCACCATATCTAAAGTAATATTGAATTATATTTTCAGCTCGTCCTTGCGGTCGTCAAGCAGAATGCGCTGGAATCAGCAGTTCTTCCTGTGTAAGAACTCACTACGATCCCACAACCAGATGCCTGTGTGGGGACAACTCTCCTCCCTTGAATGGCCAATGCGATTCTGTTACTAAAGGTAGTTTAGTTACTAATATATCATTATTCGATTGTAAGAATGAACCAATTTTGATGAAATTTGGTACTTGGAAATCTCAAGTCATACGGACTCTTGTCAATGTCAGACATCTTTGAGCAATGTAAACCCCTAAGGGGATGTAATAACACTGAAAGGTGTGTATTTAAAAATCGTAATATTTTTGTAGAAAATCGAGAGTTACTACTTCTGAATTCTTCTGAACTCTTCTACTTAATGGATTCGTTGGTTTATAATGGCGACAAACATACAGATTTTAAACGATAGATACAATATCTTTAAATCTTATACTATATATTTTATTTGAATAAAAATAAAGCTATTTCTTAATAAAAAGCGTAATAATTTTGAACAAAACAGTTAAGCGAAAGCATGCCAGAAGATTGATCGTCCGATTACAATATTAGATTAAGTGGTACGTGGTGACCTTTTTAGATATTCATTTTAGGGGTAAAAGAAATAAAGAGGTCAAACTTAGTTATAGCCTCCGTCTTTATGTGCATTTGTACGGTTTTTGAAGATTTACTTCCAAAATATTATCTTAATTTTTCACTCGCAGTATAAAATGGAAGTAATGCTTACTTGTACTATTTATTTTGGATCGACAAAAGAAATGAACTCTATATAACTATAGCAGAGTTTTTTAAAATGTATACCATATGTTTTTGGAGATATGATTTTTCAAAGTTTAAACGACTAATTAAACATAAGACATAATAAAATTAGCAAGGTTGGATGTGGTCTAAAAAAACAATGGTAGTACGAGATCGGCAACGCGCATGTAATGCCCCTGGTGTTGCAGGCGTCCATAGGCTGCGGTAACCGCTTACCATCAGGCGGGCCGCATGCCTGATTGCCACCGACGTGGTATAAAAAAAAACGAGAGCTATCATACTTAGATTTGCACAAATACTATTTTACCCTTCTAAGAATATCTGCGACTTCAAACCAACAAATATTTATCCTGATTTAATGAAGATGTTAAATACAATCATATGAAAACATTCTATATTACAGTGGCGGAAAACTGTGAAAGGCATGTTCGTCTATGAATATTTCTCACAAGATAATCTTATTTGACATTTGGCAAGTTATTTTACGTATGAACGGCTTGAATGTATCGTTACTCAAAGTCTTTGTTGGGCTTCCTTTATATATAAATGCGTCAAAACGTGACCTTATTAAAAGGCCGTGTTTAAAAACATAATTAATGGGGGGCGCAATAAATAAGTGGTCAAGCGTCACGCAATTTGCCTCGAGGACGAGGGGTGGCGCATGTAGTTGAACCTTTATAGCTAGTGACTTCGCACTTTCTCTATATCTTAGTATTTTATTTATTTATAACTTCTACTTTTTGCTTAAAACCAGAGAGATCATAGTATTGTATCCGTTTATTCTCAGCACCACCTGTTTTAAAACAATGCAAACAAAATATATATTTTATAAAGCAGCTGAAGCAATAGAAAATCGTATCTAATGAACAGCATACTCTGAATAATTCTTTTCCAAATACCCTTTTTAGACCAATTACAATTTAAAATGTTAATTCTTATTTAAACACATAAATTTCATTTCTATTAACCGGAGAATGAAACTAGCTGCCTGGTAACTGATTGTAACAAAGGAGGTATTAAAGTAGAAACATTTCAAGATTTCATAAAACGATAAACTATCAAAAATAATTAAAACGAATTTGGGCTGTAAGTATATATTTCTCACGTTTATCATCGTCCAATCTAACACGAAAGCGAAATAACTGTTGTTAATTAGTAATCGTACAAAGTTAACCAAGTTAGTAATTGAAGTAAGCTTTAGTTGAAAAACTAAGGATAGAATGATCAAAGGCTATTTCTCAGCTACTACTACTTTATTCGCTTCCGCCTATAAAAGCAAGAAAGTAGTAGTATATAATAGGGTTATTGCCTTCAGCAGATAAACGTCTAGATAAACAACATATAATGTTAGGAGTTTTTGTAAACTACTCTTTACTAGCTGGAACTTGGTCTGCAAAATATACCAGTCAATAAAACTCGCACCAACAGTGTAGTATTAACTGACCCAGAGGTCATAAGTTCGAGTTCCAGATCGGGCGAGGTTTAGTTCTGGAGTCTTAATGTTAAGAATGTCTCAGTAGCCACCCGGAGTTGGGAAGTTTGCGATGTTTCAACCCCATGTCTTGGTAAACACGTAGATATCAGTTTGGAAAAGGTTATCCGTTCTGCGCGTGATCTGTCACTGATCGTGTCAAATTGTCGTTCCACCAGAGTAACAGGAATAGAGAGTGCACTGATGTCTGCACGTACATTTGTGCCCTATAATATCTCCTGCGCAGTTGGCTATTTTTAGTGAGATTGGTAGCCGTGGTCTAAATTGGTCGGGAGGACATGAAGTCCCCTTCTGTAGTGTGGATTAGAGTTTCCTGGACAATACACAACAAAATTTAATAAAACAACTGGACTTCGATTTTAATAAGTTAAATAAAACTTTTGATTTATTACTATTTCTTGTTAGTTATGAGCAATCAAATTAATCTTAAAATAATATAAAATTATTTTTATTATGTAATAGATAATTACAATCTAAAAATTTACATAGCAACGCTTAAAGTCTAGTTTTTAAATAAAAATAAAACATGTTTTTCGTACAAACCGATATTTATTTTTCATTAAAAAGTAATTTTATTTAATTCTTAGAAGATATAACCATCCAAAATTTCATAAAAATCGGGTCAGGTATGATCAAAAGCCAAGATAGGTAATCAGATATTTAACCTTGTAAAATATTTACAGCGCTATACCACGTCTGCTCTAACAGTGACGAATGCAACGATGGTCTAATATGTGGAACTCCCAACATCACTGGAACTGCTCCTGCCCATCTCTTAGTTCATTCGCCTCAGGACAAAATCTGTTTATGTGATGCTGAAAATGGGTACAGGGAGAAAGAGCATTCATGCAGTGGTAAGTTTCGTTATATCCCATAGTATTATTTTACACCTGACTACATAAATGAACCCGCGTATATATATGTTACGCCTTCGCGCTGAAACGGCTGGATAGATTTGGATGTTTAGTATAAAGGTAGACTATGACATGGAATAAAACATGCTTTTGTTATCAACTAGGCACGCATCCAAGTACAACCAAATTAAGACACTTGTTTTAATTATAACTGCTTTTCGAATTTTGTTACTGTTTTATTTTGATTCCCTGTTCCCGTACAATGAGCTTTACAACATGACATAAAAATTTTAATGTCTTCAAACTCATAGTTATTACAGACAGTCAGTAACGTAAACTGTTATTTTCGGAAACAAAAAATCAAAATAAAACCAAAACAATGTTCGAAAACTTAATTTTGTAATTTACTTTTAATTGTAGGTTATATAGATGAAACATTGTAGAATATTCTAGGAGTGGTTAATTCTTGTGATGCTCACTCAATTCTCGAATTCTGATTTCAAACTAAGGAACTAAACCGGGAAGGAAAAGTTAATACGTTTTTAATCGTTTTTAAAGCCGGAGGTCCTTTTGGTTTGACTATTTTATTAGATTGATAGATTGTGATGTGTCATGATTGTGAGCCGATTGTAACGATTTTATAGAATTGTCGAATTTTAATTTCATTTTACATTTACTTCCTTTATTTCAAGTCATTATTAATTCATAAACTAAATACAGATTGCTGTTAAAACTCATTATTTATCTATATTCCAGATGCTGATATCCTGAAGACATCTGTGATTGCAGTTATCATCGTCACCTGCTTAAGGAAAATGCTTATTAACTAAAGTAATTTATAATAGCACGTGTTTGTTAAATGTTTCCAATATTATTTGATTTCCTCTCTTGTTAATTATTAATATTTAAAATATTATAGGTATCATTTTGTAGTTACTATTTTTAAAAAACCCAGTCAGTATAATCATATGATTATTATATTATATTTAGGAATTTCATCAAATAAAATATCTCTAAGAAATATTAAGAGATAAATTCTTATCTTTTTAAAATTAGAGACACGTATAAATTGATTTGATGTGACGTTAGTTTGTGGTCTTTCTAGATTAAGATGTTATCTCTATTTTACACCTGTCCATCTGTTCGCATTCCACATCAAGAAGAGAAGAGAGTGACAGAGAAGGATAAAGAAAGACAAAGAAGGAATATTTAGTATTGTTTTAGTTTTAAATACAAATTAAAAATATTCCTTTTCAAAATATTGTTAAACGACAAACTAGTGCCATTTTAAGTCAGTTAAAGGATATATTGAGTTTAGAAAAACAAATAATATAGGAAACAAACGTTCATAAAGCGATTTGCACGTTTTAGTTAATTAAATAGTTGAAAATATGATTAAAATTGTATGTTTGTTTATCACAGTAATGATGTTTTAAATTGTGATCTCCACTTTACTGTTTAGGTAACTTTTTCTATAGTGACTTTATAAATTTTATCAAGACTAGCTCAATAAAAATAGATTTAAGATAGATTCTTCTTTCACATTCGTAAAATGCTACTTGCTGTCGCACATGTTCAGATTTCGTTCGTTTTTGATTAATATTGCTTATATTTTGATATATTCAATAGCCTCATGTACCTACATTTTAAATTTAAAGTGGATTTTAGACGAAAGAAATGAAATTAGAAAGAAATAATTATAATTTATATCTAAGTTTTATTAGTACTGAGTCCGCAAGTCTTTGTTGTTTGAAATTTAAACTAGCTTTTATTGAAATTAAACTATAAACATAGAAATATACTTAATTAAGTTGGAGCTTAAAAAATATGTTTTGTGCTTTATAACTTTTTTTTAAATAAAAGCTGCGTAGAACATATTTATTTACTTACACCTAGTTACAAATACTAATGTGCCTATGTAAAGCAAACGTCCACTAAAATAATGTACATATTTTAAAGAGTTGATATGAAATTATAGACATGTCGTGGTCACTGCATAAGAGTAGGTGTGTAAATAGTTTAGATATTTGCACTGCTTTGAATATATTTCAAGTCAGTACTTTTAAATATATTTGGTTATTTCTCGATTGACTCGTATATTTACAATATTTTCACAATAAACCTTATTTTAAATTTAAAAAAAGTCAATTTACCATCTATTGAAGGTACATTTATCTTTGCCCATAACACAAATTTCGATATTAATTCTTTTATCATTCTAGACCATATAAAATATTTTGTTTCGATTTGTTACTTAATATTTGTTTTAAATTACTAAATTAATACAAGCTAATTGTCATTTAGAATATTATAATTAAGGAAAATGTTTAGATTTTTTTAGAATAGACGTAATATTTCGTGTTTTAAATAAATATTCACAGCATTTTTGGCGTTATTTCTTTCATAATATCAGCCATTTATTTGACCTTTAAAGTAAACAGTACAGGTAATAAATTTAAAAAGCATGTAAAAAAAATTACTTCACATATTTATCCTTGTAGACCGGTTAAATTCTTTTATTCTGTTTATTTGTTATTTAATTTGTATGTCTTGGCTTATAATAAAATTAAAAATTGACATACACTAAAATATAACATGAACTAATGAGAGTAATTTGTACAGCACCATAGTTTACGAAAATCTTTAATTTTATTCTCTTAAAATTGCGATCTTATGCTTCCTCTTGAGTGTTATTATTGTTTTATGACCCTTTATATTTTCAAGTTAATAATTAGTTCGTAATAAACTTAATTACTCTGCAATATATAATATTCTTCAATACCTACATTGACTCAACATAAAAATAAATATTTTAATCAAATCTAAATTCTCTTCTAAAATCACAATTATCGCTTTATAATAATCCTTAATCTAAGATTATTATAAGTCGATATTTATAATTTTAGAATCGATTTTATTATTCTCACTATCTATGAACACGAAATGTCATTGTCATTACTCATTTGTGACATTTTAATTCTGTCAAATCTGAAATCGCAAATGAAGTGTCATTGTTTTTGTTGTTAAGTCATAAGTGCACATGTCCAAAATTTATTAAAAGTTTTACGTATTTTATTAAAATGGCGAAAGATCCGCTCGACGAAATGCTACAATTTTTAAAGCCTGAATCTAGGATTGATTTAAAACATATATCTTTAGATCATTTATTAGGACTATCTGGTACAGAAGATGGAATACAACTATTGCTAAAAAATGAAAGAATTATTCAGAGTGTTATAGAACTAACAGATGATAAAATTGAAGAAATATGCAAAAACGCGTTGTTATTACTTGTTAATATTACTGCTAGTGCTAAGGGTGCGGCTGAGCTACTAAAGTATAGACCTGAACACAAAAAAAACATAATAGAATTATTTATAGGTTATATAATGGACCAACATAAAAAAGATGCGGATGCTGCATGTATGATCTTATCAAATATCACAAGAGAAGAGAATTTAGTAAATATATGTATAGACACATTCCTGCCGCATTTAAATGGCATGTTAAATGTTTTTGTTAATGTAGGATATAACAAAAAGGGTTCCAAGCTTCACTATTTAGCGCCAATGATAAGTAACTTAAGCTCTTCAGCAAGAATAAGAAAGTGGTTGAAGGAAGAAAACCCATATATGCCATTAATAAAGCTATTACCTTTTTGCAATTATGAGGAATCGGCTATTAGAAGAGGTGGTGCTATAGGTACGATAAGGAATCTATCGTTTGATACAGAATATCATGAATTTTTATTGAGTCATGACTTAGATTTACTTACATATTTATTATCACCTTTGATGGGAAATGAAGAATATCCTGATGAAGAAATGGATAAGCTGCCTATAGCCTTACAATATTTACCGAAAGAAAAAAAAAGGGAAATTGATATAGATATTAGAAAAATGATTATTGAAACACTAAACAAATTGTGTGCTAAAAGAAATTGTCGAGAAATTCTAAGAGATAATGGAGTTTATTATGTGTTAAGGGAGTATCATAAGTGGGAAAAAGATCCGGCAGCTTTACTCGCTTGTGAAAATGTAGTAGATATATTGATTCAGAAAGAGGAAGAAGTTGGGGCAGAAGATTTATCGAAGGTTGAAGTTCCAGTCGATATGATAGAAAAGTTTTATAAAATGGACGATAGCTATATAAAAGAATTGCAATAAATATTGTTTATTAAATATAAGGTTTTTTTTTAAATATTTTAATAGCAGGTCCAACATGGTCTCTAATAGCAAAGAATAGGATGGAATGGAGATCTTTGGAGGAGACCTTTGTCAGAAAAAAAGTTGAAGAATAATTACCGTTTGCCGAATTAAAAATGCTATAACAGTTAAATTAATAGTATGACAGCTTATAGTATTATAGTTGATAGTATAATAATTTATTACATAATAACAATACAAACAAAATGTAAAATAAGTTCTAGGCACATAAAAATTTTGTAATTTAAACTAAGATCAACAATAAAGGCTTAAACTTAGAATTACAACACTATACCTTTTGCATAAGAATTTTGCTCTGTTGACGCTTATTGTAAACTAAGCGTATTTCATATAAATTGCCAGATTATATGAACATCTATAACAAAATGTGCCATATGGTTTCACCCGCATTAAACTTGATTAAGTATATAATATATGAATGCCTGTTTCATATACATACATACTAGTGTTCTCTACACGATTAGTATTTAACCAAAGTTTCGGAGCTTAAAGCACTTAAATATATTATAAACATCAGATTTACAATAATGTATTTGTTGCTAATGATTACTGCTCCGCTCCCTTGGGTAGTAGCATGATGATATATAGCCTTATAGCCTTACTCAATAAATGGGCTACCTAATGCAAAAAGAAGTTTTCAAAACTGTTCAAACAAACAAGCTATCAAACAAACTGCCTCTTTATAATACTAAAAACTATAGATTTGAAATTTAATTTTGTGTAAAAAAGCAAAAGATAAAAAATATTCCCAAAAACCATAATATGGTTTTAAAAAATTTGAAAGAATATTACTGACATAACTAATTAGCCACAATTCGTTCATGATTACTGATTATGTAAAATCACATGAATATTCACAGATGGCGCTTTTAGTTTTTGTGAGTTGTTTATCGCTGTTTATTGTTTTTTATATAAAAGTTTAATAATTATTAATCTATACTAATATTATAAAGAGGTAAAGTTTGTGATCTTGTGAGTTTGTGACGTTGTAGGGGGTAATCTCTGGATCTACTGAACCGATTTTCAAAATTCTTTTACCAATAGAAAGCCACGTTCTTTCTGAGTGTCATAGGCTATATAATAACCCGAAAAATGAAAAGGCTTTTTCGTGGAAGTCGGATTTGCAAAGTAAGTCGGAGAAAAAACGGTCGAACGAAAACGTTTCTTACGAACGCTGCCTTAACGATGAGAGATATATGATTATGTTCTAGAGAAAAGTTGTAGAGCTTAATAATGCCTACAAAAAAGTCAGCGATAGCATATGTCTAACTTTTATATTTAAGTCACAAAAAGTATTTTTTTATATTGAAAGGATAATTTAAATCGGTAGGTCATGTTTATTGGTCATATTATCAACAATTATGAATTCTTATTAAAATAAGTAATTTTATCGTCTAAAATGTTTAAAACAAAAGACTTTTCCCTTTTACTGCATATAATTTGGACTAATGGTTAAAGAGATAATACAACATATTCGTAGGTATGGACGAACCGGAGCGAGCTGTTTGTCTATTTTTCTGTTTGTACGGGCTAATCTCCGAATCTATTGGCCGATTTAAATGAAATTTTGCATGGTGGTACCTTATATCCCCGGGCAACATCTTCGATACTTTTAATACCGGAAAATTAAAGAGTTCCCGTGGGATAGTTAAAAAACTATAACAACTTATACAGCTAAGTACACAAAAACTACTGATTGGATTTTAATGAAACTTTACAATAATATAGTTCATACATGACAAAAACAAATCAGCTACTTTTAATCCCGGAAAATTAAAGAGTTTACGTGGGATAGTTAAAAAACTTACGCACCTAATTTAGTAAAATTTGGCGTGCTGATACCTTATATTGCTGGTCAAACAACAGGTTACTTTTCATCCCGGGAAAATGA
The DNA here is from genome assembly GCA_947093115.1 of Brenthis daphne. Taxonomy (NCBI): domain Eukaryota; kingdom Metazoa; phylum Arthropoda; class Insecta; order Lepidoptera; family Nymphalidae; genus Brenthis; species Brenthis daphne. Next base: position 3,186,232 of record OX352473.1, read on the forward strand.
ACCGTTCCCGTGGGATAGATCTGTTTGTGCTTTTCTAGAGGTAAACCCGAGCGAAGCGAGGGTGAGCCGCTAGTATATTATAGTTTCCACATATTTATAAATAAATTAACGAAGCAATTCATAAAATGGAAACAGCGCCATCTATTACTACAAAGTACAAACCTTAAAGCAAATCTTTCAGGCTCCAAGAAAACTTAGTTCAAATAAATGTCAATAGATGGCATTATATAGTCCTTCAATAAACGGGGTATCTACTGCAAAAAGAATTTTTGAAATCTGATTTCTCAACCATTAGTAAAATTATGAATTTTCTACGTGTTAATCCGCATAACTTTCAAACGGTTTTTATACTAATACTAGCGACTTACCCTCGCTTAGGTTCGTCCCTAAGTACGTTTTAATTTTTTTGAACGGAACCCTAATTCTTTTTCTAAAATAAAAGTAGCCTACGTTACTCTATATAACATCAGCTATCTTCCACTGAAAGTCCCGTCAAAATCAGTCCAGCCGTTTCAAAGATTATCCGGAACAAACAGACAGACAAAAATTTTAAAAAATGTGTTTTTCTTATAAATACCGTATTAATTTCATATGCATTTAATAAAACGCTGTTATTTTGACATCACAAGCAGAGACTTTAATTTTATTTATCTGTATAGATTTTAAAGAGGTAAGTAAAGTTTGTAAGTTTGTGAGGTTGTAGGTAATTTTTGGATCTACTGAACTGATTTAGATGAAATTTGGTAAGAAGATAAACAGACCCTGAGAAGGACATAGGATTTTTATCCCGGCAATCATTCCTTAAGGGGCTGAAAATGGGGATGAAAGTTTGTATGGGGAATCAACATAGGGACGAACCCGAGCGAAGCGAGTTAAGAGTCGCTAGTTTTTGTAAATTATTTTCATTTATCGTAGTATCGATGTACAAAATAAGTATTCCAGAACTTTTAAACGTCTCACAGCTGGGCGAGAGCTTTCCTTCAAAACGAGGAAATTCGACCAAAATCGGTAGTTGTACTAAATATGGTCAAAAATAAATAAACACATACGTTTTTAAACATTTATTATTATTTTTTTACATTTTTATTTACGACATTTATAACTGACACGCTAAAGTCAGTCAAGAATTACACTTATTTGAGTTCAAACAAAAGTTGCCATTTAAAACAAAAAAAAAACAGTAATGCCTCATTTAAAAAATTAAATTTAGACAGTATCAGTCATAATTTCTCAAAAATGTTATATATGATCATTAAAAAATAGAAACTTACTTAACAAATAATTACATTTATGTTTAAACTATTGTAGGGTCTGGATTCTAGGTTTTAGGCCTTCATTAAATTTAAGAAAAAAACACAAAAGTTTTCAGCTCTTTTTGAGTCTTTTACACCTAATCAATCAATAAAACATACATATATCTTACATAAATAGAAATAAGAGGCTTATAAGGGATCTATTTCACTATCACAATTTTTTTTTAATTAAAAGAGTAATTCAAAAATATCTTAAGGCCAGTTAAAAGTCAAATTATATCTTCTTTATATTTTAAATTACTTGTTTAGTTTATTTTTTTACAATATAATTTTTTTCGTATTAATCCAAATACATTTCCGTAGCGGCTGTTTTTGGAACTAACGAAAGCAGTACTATTTTTACCTAATATTATAAATATAATAAATATGTTGGGACATTAACACACAGCACCATCTAGTTCCATGGTAAGTTACGAAGCTTGTGTTATGGATACCAGATAGTTGATACACTATACATATATAACTTTAAATACATACATATTATAAATATAAACACCCATGACTGGAGTACAAACATTCGTGCTCATCACTCAAATGATTGCCCCCAGCGGGGCTCGAACCCGCTACCGCTGGCACAGCAATAGGATCATTACAAACTGAATCAAACGTCGTCAAATGTAGACATTTAAATTATACCTGACCGACATCCCTTATAATCCCTTATTTCTAAAGTACAAAGAGTTACATATGTAAATATTGCTTATTTTATACTGGTAACATTTAACATTTAAATATATATATACAATATCAGGGGGTCCATGAAAAAATAGGGGTTCTTTGATTTTTTTTTAATAAAAAATACTATTATTCAAAAACTATCAAGAGTAAATAGAAGATATTTTGTAGAGCATTCCATACATTTTTTTTAGAAACGGGGGGTTTTAAAATTAGGAACTTAGATGAGTGGATTTATATATTATATATAGTAACCCTGTTTTCAATACGGGCTTTTAAACTTAAAAATTACATTTACCTTAAAACGACTTTTCTAGTAACTTATGGGTTTAGGGATTATACTTTTTTTTTAGAAAAAGAAGAAGCAGTTATGAGAATTGAGGACTGCCGACAGGAGTGAAAACTTAAAACTATAAACAAACAGTTGTTATTTTTGTATATTCAAATTGTTTGATCTTAAATCAAAATTTGTAAATTAAAACTGTCCACATTTATCTGGTTTCGACATCTATCGGCACTCTGAGTGTTAGCGTCAACACGTCACGTGACCATGTCGATGACGCTCACATGAATTTACTCCCCATCCAAACAGATCTGCCTATACAAGATTTCACTTCAAAAATAATTGAAATCGGTTGATCTACACTACTATTATAAGGAGGAAAGATTTGTATTTTTGTATGTTTGTAACGAATAAACTCAAAAACTACTGGACTAATTTAGATAAAATTTGGTAAGATAATTTGAAAGCCTGGGAAGGACATAGGATTTTTTACTCCAGAAATCATCCCTTAAGGGGGAAATGGGGATGAAAGTTTGTTTTGGGAAGCAAGCTAGAGAGAATACCAAAGAGAAATTCGTCCTTTGCAGTATGATATTAATAGTTCTAAATAGTTAAGAATTCAAATGCAGGACTATTTTTCCTATACCCCAGAAAAAATCAATTGAAATTGAGTCAGTAAAGTTTTTTTAAAACAAAAAAAAATAACAACTGCTATTTAATATATGATTAGTAACATTTATTTCTTTCTACAGATCGACATTTAATTGAAAATCCGAGTCACAGAGAAATATTTTTTTATTCCCGAGGTTTGTAGGTAGCGATCGCCTTCTGTCGTGCCTTACGCCTTTCAGAGGGGGTTGCCCCTTGAATCTTAGTTATTATGTGGGGCCCCTTCTTTGAGGGGTCCGGCACATAAGATGTTGTGCTATGCTAAAAAAATGTTTTTTTTTTTAATTATAAATTTATTTATATATATATTTATGAATATAGCAACTAGTTTTTGCATACTATTTCTGTCATAAAACTAGTTAAAGAAGAGATGGAGAAGAACATCGATCAAAAAAGTACTAGATTGTAGATGCACAATCAGCGACAAAAAATGTCCTCACCGAATCAGCGCTCATTTGAACATTTCAACGCGCTTTTAATTATTTTTTGTGAAAACCACTTTAAGCATTGCATTTAAGGTTCAATTTACATTGTTGTATATTTATTTCCACTAGAACAATTACCTAAACACATTTGGTGACAGTTTTACGAGAACCTTTGCATGGGATTATGTATCTAGTATTTTTTGATCGATGGAGAAATCCCATCAAAATCGGTTCAAACGTTCCATAAAATATGCGGGTATAAATGGACAAACAGACTAACTTTTTTTAAACAACTAATAACTATAAAATAATTTAGCCATTTGGAAATCAGAAGCAAAAAAAAATTCAATAAAAAATTTATTATAACTTTATTATCTATTCCGAGGGAACGTGAAATCTCCTTTTCCGGGATCTCATTAAAATCGGTCATTTTAGAGATTGGTAAATAAACATTTTCGTTTTGTTCAACTTAATATGGGGTAGCTAATAGCTATATTCAAGACACAGATAGACATGTTAATTTAAATTTTAAAAGTTTCTTAGTTAAGGCGAATATTTGACATTTTAAATAAAACTCTCTCGAAACGAACGTAAAAGCATTCGAAACGTCGGGAACCAAAAAATCAAAATATATCCGCGAAATAATACGAAAAGATAGTTTTATTTAAAATGTTAATTTAAAATTTAAATTAAAAGGAAGGTAACTTACATCATCCCAGTTCTCTTCGCTTTCCACAGTCGTAGTTTGCACTTCGACTACCGGTCGGTAATCACTGTCAGTTATGTACAGTATGGAATCTAACATATCTCTTTTCGGGCATTGCAAGACATGGTACTGTGTGACAAAGTTTTTTTTTTATTACAATTTAAGTTTAAAATTAAAAATATATTATCGAATCTATACTATATATCGTCCCGTTTCTGTGTAAACCTCGTATGTACAAAATCTTAATTTTCAGTAAATCGATAAAAACGTTTAGAGTTACTTAATTTTCATAAAAAGTTATAACTAATTTAAAATTTATACTCTTTATTTATCACCTTAAAATAATTAAACATCATTTTTGCTATCTGCATCGATACCTTGTTGTTATTATCAATTTAACGTAGATACGAGTTTTTTCATCAAATACCCTGGTAACTTTATTACAGATACGAGGTTTTGAAATTAATTTTTATTTTTTTTTCTATAAGATCATTGGCGAAAATTTTTTTATGCAAGGCTTTCACATTCAATTTATTATTATTTTATATTTATTAATTAAAACAAATTCATTTGATTTTGATTTAATGTGTTATAAATCATATGATTACTATTTATAATATGATTTAATTATTTTTTTCAAATATGTTTACAATTTATTGAATAATGTACAAATTAACAGCAGGATAATCTGAAAAATAAGAAATAACTTGAACAATAATTTTATTTCTTATTTACTTGATGTAAAATAAAAATTCAATAAATGATTTTTATTTAAAAAAAGAAATTTTAAGTATTTAAATAAATAATACTTACTTATGGTTTATATTAATACTTATATGTATTCATATGAATAAAAAATAAATGTCAATCAACAAAATACAGTCAACTTAAGTGTGAACATGTTTACAAACATTCAGTAATAAGACAACAACGCCATCTTAACGTTTGCAGCGATACTTACGGTAGATACGAGGTTTTTGAATTCGAACATGTAGGTACGAGAAAAATCAAAAGCCTCTAAAAAAAAATCTATCAACATTATGAACATTGCATGTTTTGTTTTACGTTACAAGAGTGCTAAGGAGTGATTTTCGCTAAAAATCTCAATTTCGAAAAAAATGGAGTTACGAGGTTTACACAGAAAGGGGACGATATAATCTATATTATAAATGTGAAAGTTTGTGAGTTTGTATGTTTGTCACTTTTCCACGCCAGAACGGCTGAACGGATCTGGATGAAATTTGGTAGTTGGCACAGATATAGATTATAATCTGGAATAACACATAGGCTCCTTTTTATCCCGGAAAAATGTACGAATCCCGTGGGATAGTTTGTTTTTGTTTTCCTAGAGGCGAACCCGAGCGAAGCGAGAGTGAGCCGCTACTAAAGCATATTACACCGTCACTGAATACTTTGTAGATGTTAATATGTGGAATTAAAGTCTGGTTGGGTCTCACGTAGGATAAATAGATAGTTATTGTATTACAATATTGTACACAATTATTATTTTAAAAGAGCAACTGTTGAGTTTCTCGCCGGCTCTTTTCAGCAGAACTGACATTTAATTTTAAAATGTAAGATTGACGATTCAAAAATGCTTGTAAAATTCTATTTGAAAAAAGTATATTTTGATTTGATTTAAATTAGTGAAATATTTTCACTGATTTATGATTCTATCCCGTGGGATTACAGTTTTTGGTATAAAAATGGAACTTAATCGAAAAAAATATTAAAGGCATCATAATTTGCGAATATGTTGCGTAACTCACACAAAAAAAAATAACTGTAAAAGAAGGTACAATTTTTTTTGAAGTCACCTAAAAAATGTTTCATTTACAACAAAATGACCAGTCACAAAAGGGTCACAAGAACACCAATAAACATCGATCAAAAAAGTACTAGATACACATCAGCGACAAAAAATGTCCTCACAGAATGAATGAGCGCTCATTTGAACATTTGAAAGAGCTTTTAAATTCAAAAAAAATTGTGAAAACAACTTTAAGCATTGCATTTAATGTTCAAGTTAGATTGTTGTATTATATTGAGCCCTTTTTTAACGTCCCACTGCTGAGCACGGGCCTCCCTTTAATACGAGAGGGATGAGGCCATAGTCCACCACGCTGGCCAAGTGCGGGTTGGCGGACTTCACATGTTTTTCGAAAACTTGCTAGGTTCTTTCAGACATGCAGGTTCCCTCACGATGTTTTCCTTCACCGTAAGGCAAGTGTTAATTATGTTAGAAATGATTCGCACATGAAAATATCAGAGATGCGAGACCCGGGATTTGAACCTGCTTCACTCGGTTTCCCAAGGGAGCGCGTTACCACTGGGCTACCATTGCCTCATTGTTGTTGTATTTATTTCAAACAGAATAATTACCTAAACACAATTAGCGACAGTTTTAAGAGAACTTTTGCATGATATAGTGTACATAGTACTTTTTTGATCGATGCCAATAAACAAAAAAAAAAAGATAAAAAAACAAAACTGACAGAAAAGGTTGAAAAAATCTAAAAGAAAAGTAATAATCACTTACATCTAGCTCCATATCGTTCACAATGTGTGTGGAATCGAAGGGGCACGACACTTTTTTGCAATTGGGATGTTGCTTCCTGCACTTTTGCAGGTGAATATGCATCCTGTAGTGTTCTATCTGGTGAGACTTGTTGTATGGACAGGACACCATGTCATGGGGACTTGGGGTGGACATGGCCTGAAACAATAGTTTTTGAAAAATTTGGTCAGGAAATTATATGTTCTGGTTCTTCAGAACATTGACACCTACTGGTCCAACTATAGCTAAGAAATACTGATGATCCAATAAGTACACAAAAAACTTCACACTTCACTTTGTAAATAAATAAATAAATATAAATATGTTGGGACATTAACACACAGGACCATCTAGTTCCATAATAAGATACAAGGCTTGAGTTATGGATACCAGATATGTGATACACTATACAATATACATATATAACTTTAAATACATACATATTATAATATTAACACCCACAACTGGAGTACAAACATTTGTGCTTATCACACAAATGAATCCCCCAGCGGGACTCAAACCTGCGACCATTGGCACAGCAAGTAGGGTCACTACAAACTGAGCCAAATGTGTCATCCATTAGTCAAGCTATTTAGTAGATAGGTATACACTTTTCGCTTAGCAAGCGGTATACTTAATTAATTTACAGCAAAAATCTAAATCGCTTCAGAACATGATGTAATTTTCAATCTTTGAAAATTGGAGTGTGAGTAATGTTAATGAAAACCTTAACTTATAGCACATAGCATTCACATTATTATCAAGGATTGATGTCATTTTAAGTTATATCATATTTCTATTAATGGTATTCATATAATATCTATTTTACTGACACACATTAAAATAAAAATATATATTACATTATAATTACTTTAGAATCTACATTCTATTATTTATAATGTTATTTCTTTAAGATTTGAATACTTGAGAGTTTTTAAAAATCAATTTAACTTACTAAGTGCTTACAGAGAGCAACACTTGTTGACACCTGGAAGCTTGGCTTATAACTAAAGGTTTGTTATTGAATCTACAGGTCCCGGGAATTTTGAGGGGTAATCAATAAATGCATTGCGCATCTATATGCACAGGATGCCTAGGACATCTAGGTCTATCGATTATACTATTTATAGAAGCTGTAAAGCCTTCTGGTGCAAGTGAGATGGATTGTCATATTTCATGTTTCATCTCTAAGTCCTACTATATATATACTTATATGTTTGGAAGGTTTATGTGAGAGGATATAGATGTAATAGATAGATGATATTTGCTTTTGAAAAGTTTTGTGTCGTGTACAATACTGACCTTGCGTTTTTCGTTTCGTTTTCAAATTTAAGATTTATAGACTTTGTTTATAATATAATCAGTACTTTTTATAACTTTAAATATATTAAATTAAATTAATTATACGAATTTATTTGAATTGATTAAATCAAATGTTAAAGTTGTTTTTCCATCAAATTTAACAATCAAACAGAAATAGTAAATACAAATAATAATAATTATATTTTAAAATAAATTTTGTCATGCCGCTGTCATAATAATGTTACCAGATTTTAATTAATATTGATATAAATATCGATATACAAGACATCAATTTTCAAAAATAATACACTTGATTACTTAAACTTGACTGTGCATAGTGAACTAAAAACATGGGGACAAATCGACGAAAGAACATAGATTTTGGTTTGATTGAATTTATTTAAATTATGGCTTGCTTATTCATTGTAGCTCTATAACAACGTGTGCGTAGAATTGGATCACGGTATATATATTATGTACATGAGAGGGATGATGAGGGTACCTATTTGCTATTTGCCACAGATTCTTACTCTCTGGTCCGAACAGATTTAATGCTTTAATATTAAATATTAAAACAATCCGAACAACAGAATGGAATATGATAATGAAATTATATGACCTTTAAAATAAAAGTTTAAAATTATCTTCAAAATTAGGAGTATAAATTTTTAGAATAAATATTATCTAATTATTATTCAAAAATAAGGAGATAACACATTTTAATCGATTATATTTTTAATTTCTAGTCTATTTACAATTTACATATTTAACGAATATACATAACTATTAAATTATCGATATAATAAATTAATAATCGATATTACATGTATTCTTATTTCAGGAGTTTAAAGATAGCAACATTATATTCGTTTTGTGATTTGTGAATTAAAATCATAGAGTATATTGCTACATATATAAAATTAAAATGTGATTTGCCTTTACCGCCGAAGGATTTATTTTGTAGTTGTTGTAAAGTTTCTTTTTTCGATCAATCATTTGTTAATCTTTTGTTATTTTATAATTATTAAATAAGTAAAAATGGATGAAGTTTTCAAAGATCCTGTACAATTTTCCAAAGGTGTTAAAATGGAGTAAGTACCTTTTAAAAAGTTACATTTTCATTATTTCTCATACTAATTTTAACTTTTACCTCTATTTGAATAAGGCTTTCATCATTTACAAATAAATAAAATTATATCTACTAGGTATCCAAATTTAAATACTTACCATTAACAAGAAAATAAATATTATTAAAATAACCAAATTAAAGTTCATATATTTAGTTTTCTTACTTTTTTTCTAAAAGAAACCTATACCACGGGAACCGTTCAATTTTCCGGAATAAAAAGTAGCCTATGTAATATTCCACACTATAATCTATCTCTGTGCCAAATTTCATCCAGATCCGTTCAACCGTTCTGGCGTGAAAGAGTAACAAACATCCATACTCACAAACTTTGACATAATATTTATACAGATGGTTTCTAAGAAAATATAAAGATATTTAAAACTATATATATATATATATATATATATATATATATATAGCTTAATATACTTTGTACTTTCACATTAAACATGTAAATAGATCAAATAACATCAGATCAAAGAACAAATAAATATCTGATATCTATACATATCTATATACAGATAAAAAAATTAACTCTGTAATGTCGAAATAACAGCTTTTTACTAAATGCATATAGAATTATATATGGTATATATAAGAAAACCACAATTTTTAAAATGTTTGCCTGTCTGTGTGTTTGTTCCGGTTTACCTAAGAAATGGCTGGACTGATTTTGACAGGACTTTCACTAGCAGATAACTGATGATAGAAGGAGTAACTTAAGCTACTTTTATTTTAGAAAAACACTATGGGTTCTGCTCAAAAATATCAAGACATAATATTTATTATTTTCACCATTTTCTAAATTTGTTAAACTTTAGATTTAATTACATTTGCTTTGCACAATTACTAATTAAAAAATAATTGCAGTGACCTTTTGAATGGTGCCTCAGAATTTCATATAGACACGGATTTTAAGAAAAAATCAACAGGAATGATGGTGAATTGTGATGACGACTTGTTTCCGGATATGGATGAAAATGATAGGTAATTTTTTTTTAAATATAATAATATTAAAACAGAATCAAAATTAGACATTGAATATTCCTTTAGCTACTTAATTATTCATTATAATATTCACTTTAATTATTTTTTTAATCTTTATTAAACCAGATTATATTATATATTATATTATTTATCTATATATCTTTATTATTTAGTGATTTAATATATGCATAACAAGTCATTTTTTACCTTCCAATAACTAGAACTAAATATAATTAGCAGAATACTTTCTTATTACACTCTTGTAATTTATATAACAACTAGCAGAACCCTCGACTTCGCTCGCGCTAAACTATAAAAAAGACTCAAAAAAATGTAGTTTTCACACAAACTTGAGAATTTCTGAAGAACTAGAGAAAGAAGAGATGAATTGTATTGAAGGCCATTAATACTACGTATCAAGTAAATCTGACCATAAATAATTTTTTGGGTTGTCTTATAACGTGTTTCCCGTGGGAATGAGATAATCTCCCGTGGCAAAAAGTGGCCTTTGGTGGTTGTTGCGTGACGATAAATCACAAATAAAAGAATATGTTACGTCACTGATGAAATTGTAATAATAAAGTCAACTCACACGTAAAAACAGTACAGAAGAAACGTTTAGGGAAATACACTATGACACAAAGAGTTACAATACAAACATACCTTAGTCCACATACAATATCTCACGAAAAACGATTAAATTATATTAAGACAAGTAAGTCGCATCAAAGGCAAAGCATCGACTGCTTGTTAGTAAAAAATGTTTGTTATTAGTGGTCGGTAGAAGCAAAACAAATTCCGATCCACTATATACTACCGGTTTCGCGCGGCTATGCTTGTCGATTTAATATAATATATGAATAATTAATAATGAATAAATATAAATAATTATGTATACGTGTTGTATGTGTGTATGTATAATATTTAATAAAATATAAATATTAAGAAATGTGCAGTTTAATATATAAATATGATAAATTAAATATATTATGTTATAAGTCACCTACATGGCCTATGTCACGCTCCAGCCTTCCAACTATTTCAAACAAAAATCACGCCAATCCGTTTCTACGTGAAATAAAGGACAAACAAACAAATAAACAAACACACTTTCAAATTTATAATATTAGTATGGATAAGTTTGTAAACATTGATATAAACCTAGTGACATTATCACCTCCAGGTAAATTTCTAAGAAATTAATTAAAATTCTAAGAAATATATTGTTAACTGACATGCCGGCGTGTCCGCGTGGAGGGATTAAAAGATAGTATTATAGATTTCTCAGAGATGAGATATTTTTCTGCAGTAAAAAGTATCCTATATGTTGACCCGGATAACCACCAGCTATTATACCAAATTTCATCAAAATGGGTCCAATGCTTATCTAATGATGTGTTCACAGACAAACAGACAGACAAAAATTTTAAAAACTAGCTTCGGCCTCTGTATCGATAAAAATGACTATTTCAATAACATTTTCCAAAAAAAATATTTAATGTACAGATTCAACTCAGTTAGAATTTTATTATATGTATAGATTTCTTTCAGTGATGACGATGCGTACAAAAGCCTAGAAGAATCAGTATCAAAACTAATGCTATCATGTCCAGAATATCACTCTTTTAGTGAACTATCTTCAAATATGATTGACTGTGTTCCGAGCGGAGCTGTGAAAATGATGATACTTGAAGAAGGTAGGTTTTGGGTTTGTTATTTTAGGAAGGGGTTTAACTGCCTCGGTGGTGTAGTGGCTAGCATGTACGGCTGCACACCCGGAGGTCCTGGGTTCGAGTCCCGGGTCGGGCCAAGTTTAGTTATTGAGTCTTCCTGTATAGTAAGTCTCAGTAACAGCCCGGAGTTGGGAAGTTGGCGGTGTTTCACCCCCGTGCCTCGGAGAGCACGTAAAGCCGTCGGTCCTGCGCCTTAACTCTCACCGGTCGTGTCGAGTGGTCGTCCCACCGGAGTATGAGAGTGATAGGAATAGAGAGTGCACGTTGTGTCTGCGCCTACACTTGAGCAGTATAATATCTCCTGCGCCGTTGGCTATCTCATTGAGATTGGCCGCCGTGGCCGGAATCGGCTAGGAGAACATCACTTCATCATCAGGTTTTAGGTTCAAAATTAGCAATGCTTCAATCTCCCAGTAAAAACCATTACTTTTTCAGGATAGTCTATAGTAATGTTATAAATAGGAAAGGTTTGTTTGTTTGTACTGAATAAACTCCGAACTACTGAATCGGTTTAGATGAAATTTGGTATGGAAAAACTATGGAAAAAAGCAAAGGGAGGGTGAATCGCTAGTTTGACATAAGTTATGTCATGGTTTATTGAAGTTATACTTCTTTTGGTACGTTTGGAAAAAAATATGAAAGTAAAATTTTTATGATGCGCGCGCACACCGACAGCCAAAAAGCGACATGATGAAGTTAGCTGCATTCCTTTTACAAACAGAGACATGTGACATGCAGAATGATGTCTTTAGCTATTTTTGTTCTGTTACGCCAAAGAAGTATAACTTTTTACGTGCGTACATAAGTACACACACACACACTTTTTTTCTTTTTTTCTAGGCAGCGGTCCATTAGTCCCATCTGATGCAATAGTAACCGTACACTATGCCGCGTACTTTGAAAATGCCAAAATACCTTTCGATTCCACTTTAACTATGAATTGTGGTAACCCTCTGGTAAGTTGATATACATATTGTTTAAATTTTCAGTTTCTTCAATTAATATTTAAATAATTAAGATTTGAATTTAAATTTGAATTAAAATAAAAGGATCATTTAGTCATAGTCATATATTTTCTTTTATAGTGTCTAACATTAGGCAATGGCAGGTTTATCCCTGGTCTAGAAATAGGACTGACATGTGTCAAAGGCCCACAAGCGAGGTTCTTGTTGCTTCTAAAACCGGAAGTGGCATGGGGAAAAAGTGGCGTGCTGCCCCGCATCCGGCCGGAACCCGCGTTATTTGTCATCAGTTTGTATGACGTTGAGGATGTTAAAGCGGGTGCTAGGTGAGTGTGAAAATATCTGTAATATGTTGGATGGCTTGAGTGAAATTAGAGGTTGAAAGTTGCTGAATGTTTCTTTAAAAAAATTAGAATATCTTTTTGGCTTGCATTAAATTTTAGTTGTATTCACCCCTTTTTAACGTTCCACTACTGGGCACGGGCCTCCGTTCAGTACGAGAGGGATTAGGCCATAGTACACCATACTGGGCAAGTGCAGGCAGACTGAGCATGTCTTTTGAAAACTTGCTAGGTTCTCTCAGACATGCAGGTTTCCTCGCGATATTTTCCTTTGCCGTATTTTTGTTCTGCTACGAAAAAGAAGTATAACTTACGTGCGTACATAAGTACACACACATGTTTTTTTAATATGAGATTGTTTTTTTTAACAGATTTAACAGTCTGCCAAAGGAAGAACAACAAAAATTCAAAGTTACCATAAACACAGTTAAATCCATACATAGTCGTGCAAAAAAGTTATTTACCAAAAAGAAATTCATTGAAGCAATAAGAGAGTATCAACAGTCTATCAGCATTTTGAACGTATCGAAAACAGATGACGAGAATGAATTAAACGAATTAAAAATATATAAAATTAATTCTTACACAAATATAGCTATTTGCTATTTTAAATTAAATAAACCTAAACATACAATAAGTATGTTGGAGTGCTTAGATTTTATTACTGACATTGAGAAACATTGTAAAGCGTTATTTTATTATGGCAGAGCGTACGAAATGTTGAATAAAACTGAAGAAGCCCTTACATATTACAGAAAAGCTCGTAAATTAGAACCGGGAAATAAAGAAATTGGTGATAAATTGTCAACACTAGAAAAATATAATAAAATAGGCAAAGAAAATATTAAGGTGTTGTGGCAGAATGCATTTAAGTCTGTGCCAGAAAAAAAAGTTACATACTCCGTGGATGAAGTCTTCAAAAATGATGTCAATGTCATGTGTCAAGATTTGGCGGGAAACGAGGAATTTGCTAAATTCGAAATACCGATGAGTTTATCGAAAGCTGAATTAGCTTGTATAAAAGATTTGAGTTCTAAATTTGAGAATTTAGTCGTTTTAGAAGAGGGTGAAGGGAAAAATAAGACAATGTCGATAGTTAGAAAAGTATTGCCTTAATTTTTGAGTACTTAGACGCCATTCAAGTATTATGTAAGCAGAATTTTAGTAATTACTAGCGACTCACCCTCGCTCCGCTCGGGTTCATCCCTAGTTACGTTTTAACGTTTAGTATCGATTTCTTAGAGATGAGATATTTTTCTGCAGTAAAAAGTATCCTATATGTTGACCCGGATAACCAGCTATCATTATACAAAATTTCATCAAAATCTGTCCCTTAGTTTTCTTATGATGCGGTCACAGACAGACAGACAGTCTATAAAATTCCAAAAACTACAGATTCGACTTTTGTATCGATATTATTAACTATTTCAATAAGATTCGACTCAGTTAGTTTTATTATCATGTAGATTAACGCCCTTCCTCCCCCTTGTCTTGTCAGCAAAAGTAAGCAAATCTCTCACTCCCCCCTCCTATGCTCACGTAAACACTACAACTCCATTATTTCAGGGAATCCCTGAACATGCTTTTCGATTTTGAGCATAGCATATTTATTTTAAATATTTGAAATAAATATTGCTGACATAATCACCAACTAGTCCCCGTCCCCAATTTTATGAAGAATAAGCAAAGCAAATAAACTGTGAAACTGTTATATTTTACTATTTTTCTATATTATATTTTTTGTACGTATTATATTTGGTTTATGTAACTTTTTTAATATTATTTCGAAAATAGCGGTTTACCCTCCTATAAACCTATCCCACGGGAACCATAGGTACATTTTTCCGGGATAAAAAGTAGCTTATGTGTTATTCCAGGCTATAATCTATATCTGTGCCAAAGTTCATCCAGATCCGTTTAACCGTTCTGGTGTAAAAGACTAACAAACATTAATACTCACAAACTTTTACATTTTTAATATTAATACGAATTCAATGTTTTCTACTGAGTTTATTATTGTATTAAGAAATAGGATATAAAGAATTAAGGATAGTGGAAGAAATCATTATTATATGTTGTAAAAAATAAATATTAAAAACTAGCATTAAATTTGACATTTTATTTTGCCTTTATGAATTATATTTTTTATTGCAAGATAATACTTTTTTATTTTATACATATTTGCGTGAACTATATAAGAGACTGCGACTTTTTGACGACACGTATAGTTCAGTTTGTAGTGAGCCTACTTGCTGTGCCAGCGGTCGCGTGTTCGAGTCCCGCTGAGGGTATTCATTTGTGTGATGAGCACGAATGTTTCTACTCCAGTCATGGGTGTTTATATTTATAATATGTATGTATTTAAAGTTATATATGTGTAGTGTATCAACTATCCGGTATCCATAACTGATACATAAAACTAGATGGCGATGTGTGTTAATGGTCCCAACATATTTATATATTCCAAATTTTGGATATCATTCACGGAATGAACCATGGAAAGCGCTTTCTCTGTCCCACATTTGCATACAAACTGATAAGGGCAGAAAACTGTCTAGCTCCGCCCATTAACGCTTGCAACTGGTTTGAAATAATAGGGCTCGTTCATATTGCTAATGCTTTAGTGACGAATTGTTAATATTTGCAATAAAATAAAATCAACATACAAATAAAATCAACATTAAAGTAAAATTTATTGTATTTTTAAATATAAACATTATTTATTAATTGTCATCTCCTACATAGACAATAAATCTGGTACTACACAAGAGACGTCTGAACGGTACGGACTACGGAATGCAACGACGGATTAATTATATTTATGAGTTATGACTCGCTTTGTTATCGCGGCCTAAGCGTCTTATCTGCAACTAATCACGTCGAAGCGCAAAATCTCGGTTCTTGGTTCATTCGGCGAATACAGTATACTTATTTTCAACTTCAGGCAATCGTAATGAAATAGCCAAAAGTATGTATATAATGTATTCAGTATGTTTTAACGTTCCACGGGGGGTGTGCCTTCCTTTAATATGAGGGGGATCAGGCAATAGTCCACCACGCTGGCCAAGTACGGAGTGCCACGTTGAGAAACGTGCATGTTTCCTTATGATGTTTTCCTTCACCGTAAGACAAGTGGTAATTATGTTAGAAATGATTCGCAAATGAAAATATCCGAGACGCGAGACACGGGATTTGATTTTCCAAGCAAGCGCGTTACCTATAAGCTACCACTGCCTTCATCATGTTATAAAATAAAAAATCGATTTATTTGACGTCACAAAAACATCTTTGTTTTGTAATCTACACAATAAAATTCTGAGTCGAATCTGTACATTAAGTAATTTTTTGGAAAATCTTATTAAAATAGCCATTATTATCGTTACAGAGGCTAAATCTATAGTTTTTTAGAATTGTTGTCTGTCTATCTGTTTGGGAACGCAACACTAGAAAACCACTGGACAGATTTTGAGGAAATTTGGTATGATAGCTAGGTATCGGGTCAACATACATAATATTTTTTACTTCGGGAAAATATCTCATCTTTGAGAAATGTATACTAAACGTTAAATAAATAATCATTTATATACAAAAACTCTTTTATTATATCAATGTAAACAATGCATACATTCGTGAAACGAAACGTAAATGGTAAAAGTCAAATGACATGTTGACGTGACGTGTGATTTCCCAACTTGTTTTTTGAAAACGTTTGCAGAAATAACTTAGTTTTTATCGTTTAAAACGATTTGATAAGCTTTTTATCGCATATGTCCACGTAGGTTACAGGTAAATCGATTTTCTAAGCATATTCGTTACGTTACCATTAATTAAAATAAGATAAATATTAATTTGTAAGTTTAACTTTCGATTCAAACTTAAGTTAAAAGTTTAAAAGAAAATGTTGAGTGATATTGTGAATTAATTCCAGGTGCCAAAATGATTCGTTTTCTTATATTAGCTGCCTTTTTACAATGTACGATTTCTCAACAATATCAACAGAAAGTTGCTCCTGGAGTTCCCCCACAGAATTACCAGGTAAATTTTAATTTAATTTGATTTTTTAAATTTGTGTAAGTATATAGTTGCCCATTAAATAATTGTGTGTTAAGGAATAAATAGGGTTTAATGTTTAAATAGATTAAATTAGTTAAAATATCCTGGATATCATCCAGTTATAGTAAATTAATATTATAGTAAATCAAACTTAACGTGTTTTAGTTATAGAAAGTAGTATTTGTTTATAGCTTTTGAGATTTTACTATTAAAAATATGTATTTGTTTTATAAGTTGAAAGTGTTATAAGTTAAAATTACTTCTCAATGTTAATTTTTTAATCATCATTTTTAAATAAAGACCTACAAGTTTCCAAAATAATTTAGACCTCTTGTGAAATGATTCTTCTTAGTTATAATCAACATATGTTATGTGACTGTTAAGTTAAAGTAAATTTTGTAATGTTATATGTAATTTAGTTTATAGTGTTTTCTTTTTTCAATTTATATTTTTGTTATATTTATGGTGCTTTTTTCTATTTTTGTTTTAAATTTGATTTTAATCATATATTTTTATACATCATGAATAGTATCACATATATAAATGACATATATGACATATTTTGGTAATTGTTTGGTAGCGCTTTTCAATATATGCTAAACATATTATAATTATAATTAACAAGCAACTTGCGTTCCTTATTTTTTTAACAGAGCCTTAATTATTTTTCTAAAAAGTAGCCTTATTTACTAATTATAACATCAGCTATTTGTCAGTGAAAGTCTGTTAAAATTAGTCCATCCATTTCGAAGAATAGCCGGTACAAATAGACAGATAGACAAACAAACAATTTTAAAATTGTGTTTTCCTGTACTGTCTATAGTTTCATATGCATTTAGTAAAAAGCTGTTATTTCAACATTACAAACAGACACTTCAAATTAATTTATCTGTATAGATAACGAAAACTTTAAAATCAAACTAAGAATATATGCGAGTGATCCTGAAAAATGAATATACACAAAATGTAATAGAGCAATAAAACAGTGATTTTTATTACTATAATTATGGATGGTGATTAGTTAAATGTATTAATTGCTTTTTATTATATACTAGCTAGTAACAGTTTCGGAGATTAGCCCGTACAAACAGAGAAACAAAGAATTTGAAAAAAATCTGGATTTGTACTATTTCTCTTCTTACATCCCCCGGACTCAGTTTTTAGCATTTTTTTTCTATGTACAGACATTCGAGCTCTACATGTTTATTATATGTATCGATTGTATAAAGTTATATTGATTGTATGTTTTCATACATATAATTTAGCTAATTAGTATTTTAAAACTTTCTATTCCACGGGAACCTGTTAAAAAGTAACCTATGTGCCTATTCCAGACTATAATCTATCTCTGTGCCAAATTTTATCGAGTTCAGCCGTTCTGGCGTGGTTTAGTAACAAACACCCATCCACCCAAACTTTCGTATTTATAATATTTATGGGGTTTAACATTTTAAATAAAACTACTTGGTTACAACCAAACTCAAAATTAAACCGCGAAAAAATTCGAAAAGATAATTTTATTAAAAATGACAAATATTTGTGAAAATCGAAGAAAACTTATATTTTGTTTAGGTATTAAATGGGGATTGACAATGTGTATGGGATGTAATTTTTTTAATTAGGCTATGAAATACTTACTCCCGTGACCATGTGCGCTGTAAAGCATTCGAAACGTCGGGAACCAAAAATCAAAATAAATCCGCAAAATAATCCGAAAAGATAGTTTTATTTAATAGACCATGGAAATTATTGTTTGAAACTTTTTCTGTCAATGAAAAACCCTATTGTTTTTTTTTATGTGTTTGTAGTATTTGCGATGTAACAAAAGCTAATTTGAGATTTTTTAGAATTCGTCATTTCTGTACATCTTGCATTATTCAAAATTGCTGAGTATTACAAAAGACTTTTTTGATGCATGTATTATGCGTCTACATAAGGAATAAATAGGGTTTAATGTTTAAATAGATTAAATTAGTTAAAATATCCTGGATATCATCCAGTTATAGTAAACTATATAAAAAATAAAAAAATACAGATAAATAAAACTGAAGTATCTGTTTGTAATTACAAAATAACAGTTCTATACCAAATGGGTATTAAATTATCTTACGGTACTTTAAGAAAAACACATTTTGATTGATTTTTATCTGTCTGTTTGTTTCGTCTTATCACCAAAACTACTGGACTCATTTTGACGAGAATTTCAATGGTAGATAGCTGATGTTATAAGGAGTAATTTAGCTACTTTTATTTTAGAAAAAGAATAAGGGTTTAAAAGAATAAGGGTAAAAAAAATAAAACGTACCTAGGGACGCACCCGAGCAAAGCGAGCGTAAGTCGCTAGTACATATTTTCTGTATATAAAAAAATCTATGAGT
The DNA here is from genome assembly GCA_947093115.1 of Brenthis daphne. Classification (NCBI taxonomy): domain Eukaryota; kingdom Metazoa; phylum Arthropoda; class Insecta; order Lepidoptera; family Nymphalidae; genus Brenthis; species Brenthis daphne. The sequence continues at coordinate 3,205,745 of OX352473.1, forward strand.
GTATGAATGTTCCCTCTCGATTCCAAAACGACCGAAACGATTTCGATGAAAATTTTAGGCAATCTTGAAATTAGCTCAGGGGGTGATCCTGTGAAGTTTGGTATTATTAATCGGAAGTTTGAATGCGGGTGAAACCGCGAGTACTGCTAGTACATTATATAGCATGTATTAATAATTTCATTGGGCTACTATTATAAATACAACAGTTTGTACGTGTGTGTCTTACTCACTCTTACTTCTACTACTTTACACTGAAGGCTGGGTAGATTTGGATGAAATTGAAAACACTTATAACTCGAGAACTGCTAGATCGATTTTTATGATCTTTGTTTTGTTGGATTTGTGTCCGCCCCGAATAGCAGAATAACTATTATAACAGGAAAAAATCACAAAAAAAAATGAAAAAAAAACTATTCCATACTATTCCATAGCGTCAAAATGTACCTCGGTCGCTAGTAATAAATATTAAGAAAAACTTTCATTTTATTCAGATAATTCAGAGTGAAATGAAGATTTTTATTGAAATTTTATAGTTGAACAGATTATATATGAATATATGTAATATCTTTAATAATTATATGTTTTCTATTCTAGAACTATCAACCACCACCTCCACCACAAATGCCCCAACAGGTAAATAAAATTATATATCTGTTTTTTTAAATAGAAAACAAATTAAAATTAAAAAAAAAAACATGCTGTATTTCAGCACGAACAATTGGGAATATGCGTGTTATTTTTTTATTATTTATACAATACCTCGTTAAATTGTAAAAAAAATCCAACTCCAAAAAAACTAAAATTTAGTATTAAAATTCGCGCTTGGCGTGACCTCATAGTATGATATACACAGAAAAATGACGACGCAATTCGTAGCGACAAAATCGCTAATCGCTCTGTTGATAATGATAATACTTTGACGTCATATTTGGTCTGACCAATGGCGTTTGTTTCAACTGCTTTGACTTTCCCACCTATAATTTGTACATTTTAATAATTATTTTCTTAAAAAATATTAATATAGGCTTAAATTAAAAGCAATAAAGATTATAAAAATAATATTTCACCTTGATTTAAATCACACGCATATTTGTGAACTAAATTATCTCCTACCGTTGGCTAGTTTCAGTGAGATTGGTCGCCGTGGCCGACATCGGTCTGGAGGAAATGATATAAAAATATTATATTATTTGAAATAGAAGTATTTTACCTCTGTTCAAGTTTTTCGATTTGCGGATTTATTTTTATTTTTAGATTTTAATGTTCTCTTATTATAAAGCATTTAGAACGTATGATACCAAAAATGGATATGAAACTGCGATAAAATATGAAAAAAAATAATAGTTTTATTATAAATATCAATCTGTCGTGTTATTTACAGTCCCAACAGCAACAATACCAACAGCCCCCACAACAGCAATACCAACAGTCCCCACAACAACAATACCAACAGCCCCCACAACAACCCCCACAACAAGTGCCCCAACAACAATACCAACAGCAAGTGCCCGTACAACCGGTGCCTGCTCAAAACCAACAGGGCCATGGTCACGGTGAGTCTTAAAATGTTTTTTTACAATATTTTCAGCGGTTATTAATTTTATTTGTTCTGTGTAAATACATTTTGGAATACTGTTAAAAAAATGTTGTTTGTATATAGATTAGAAAGTTTAGTATGTAATACTGATGTAGTAGTAAGTGGTATTCAATCCTTTATTTTTTAACATCCAACTGCTGGGGGTGGGCTTTTCTTCATTACGTCCTACTGTTCTACTGTCCTAGTACGGGTTGGTGAACTTCATTTTGTCTTTCGAAAAGTTGCCGGGTTCTCTAAGATATGCAGGGTTTCTCACGATTTTTTCCTCCTGCATGCACTTGACCAGCATGGTGGACAAAAGCCTCGTATTTCTCAATGCGAAGAAGGCCCACAGCCAAAAGTGGGATGTTAAAAAGAGCTGATGAGAACTGAACAGTGTCCATTTTTTGAAACATATTTACTGACTGTAAAAGAAATTAGTTGTAAAAAACTTAAAATACTAATATTATATTTCAGATCCTCAACTATTGAATGCAGCTAACATTGCACAGGAAAGAGAGTAAGATTTTATTTTATAATAAACATACATACATACAAGTAAATGTTTAAAAAAAGAAAAGAAAATAATTTAAGAAAATTTTGTTGTTTTTAAAGGCACATTCAAGAACATATGGACGTACCAATAGATACGTCAAAAATGTCCGAACAAGAACTCCAATTTCATTATTTCAAAATGCACGACGCAGATAATAATAATAAGTTGGATGGATGCGAATTGATCAAGTCTTTGATACATTGGCATGGTGAGTCCTTTTTTTTTTTAATTTTTTGTAATAAAAAAAAATGTTTATGAGTGCTTTACTTTTTTTTGTTTTTGTATATTTTTTTTGTAATAAAAAAGGACTAAAGAATTATATAGACAGCCCGCTAAAATAAATGTCAAAGTCAAAAATAGTAGCGTGATTTGCTGTTTAGACTACTATTCTCGTTATAGCCATACAGATCGTTTACTTTCTTTAAAGAATAAGGGATATTTTATATATTATGTATTAGTTGTTAATATATAATTTTAGGGATAAAATTTGAATAATAAAAACAATACTATATTCTTTTATATTTTGTTAAGCATCAATTCTCTTTCCCTTGAAAAGGAGATAGCATAGTATTAGATTTTTTTCTTTATTATAATAAAATCCGTCAGCTATGTTTATTTATTAACATTTATGTACTTATCATTCTGTATACAAATTGTCACTTGTATACGATTTTAAATCATTATTGTTTGGCTTTATGTTTAGTTCTATGACACTCTGTCTATATTATTCCTTGGTCTGAGCAATTGAATTAATAATTTATATTTCATTGTTTTGTTTTTTTTTATAATAGAAATTAGGAAACGTTTTTCAATAATTAAAAGAAAGTTATCTCATAAATAAAATTTTTGACTTAATTTTTCCTAATAAAGATAATTAATTATAACTAAGAATTTAAAACGGTTTTGGTATTATTTTTGTGTGCTTTTATCGTGGGTCAAAGCGTAATTTTATTACAATAAAATCATTTTATGTCGTGTATGTTTTGGATTTTTATACAAAATTTCATGGGTTATGTAAAAATCAAACAAAATATTATCGCTTTAATGCAAGCTTTATAATTTATAGATTCATGTTTTAAAAAAAGGAAAATATTTACTTATAAAAAAATCTAAATATTTGCCTTTTTTTCTACTTTACAACGTTTGTTTTTGAAAGGAAATAAAATCAAAATTTCCCAATTTTTTTTCAAAAACAAATGTCAAAACTTCTAAACACCACAGAACATATGTATTTTTTTTTCATATATTCAGAACAAGGTCACAACGAGAAACAGCCAGGAGCACCACCGGTCGGTGAAAAAATATTTAAAGATGATGAATTAACTAACTTAATAGACCCCATATTAAATATGGACGATCACAATCGCGACGGTTACATAGACTATCCAGAATTTATTAGGGCACAACAAAAAAATATGAATAAGGAGGGAAATTAGTCGATGTTGTGCTGATGTTTTTAAGTTTCGATTTTTTTTAGTGGCAACATTGATCGTTGAGATTTAAAATAGTGCTATTCTCGTGGTTAAAACGATTCTTCAATATTTTATCATTTTAAGTTTTATTTTTTAATTTGACATGAGTGCTGCCATTTGAAAAATAAAATTAAAAGAGCACAGTTTATTGAAATTAGTTTTTTTAATGTATATTTTGCTCGAATGTGCTTCCAATATTCTCATAAAATAATGTATTTATTTTTTCTATTTTTTATCTACGTCCTAATTAAGGTTTAACTCGATTAAAAAATTAACTTCAATTTGAATTGTAAATTAATTTATTTAGTTCGTGTTTATTTTTTTAATAGATACCGTTGTATTTCTTTGGAAAATAAACAGTTTTCCGTCCCTATTATTTCGAATTATATTTCGAATCTCGTTACTTCTTTAAAGAATTTGAATATTGTTTTCAAATAAAATTAAATTTTATATAAGAATGTCACTCACATAATTTTCAACAGCCAAATCAGTATGAATATAATTAAAAAACATTTCTTTTTACTATAATATATATATCGTTTCTATATTTTTTATTTCCCACTTTTTTTACTCTGTATAATCAATGAATAGACATTTCTAATTTTCATTTTGACATTGACATGTGCGTTTTTATACATGTTTTTTTGTCAATATATTCATAGGAGTACGTGTTATTACATTTTTTATAAATATATATTTTGTAAATTGTCTGTCTGTCAATGTATGTGTATGTTTTGATGTATAGATATAAAATGCGCGATTTTTTTTAATAAATGACTTCTCGGTACTATTTTTAACATTATTTGATGCAAAAAAGGTCGCGCTTTTTATGTCTATGCTTTTGGTTGTGTAGTCTATGTGTGAATAATTGTTGAAAAATAATAAATTTATATTGAAACGTTGTTGTTTTATTGCCTTTTTTGTTTGTCCGTCCGTTTTTTAATAAAAAGATATATAATATGGGCTAGCAATGGGAGCTTAGTGATAAAGAATTTATTTATGGTAACTAGCGAATTACCCTCACTTCGCTCGGGTGCGAGTACGTTTTTAAAATAGGGTTTAATTTCCTTTGCGAGAAACTAATTCTTTTTTTAAAATAAAAGTAGTGTAAGTTATCCATATAACATTACATATTTGTCAGGGGAAGTCCCGTAAAAATCCGTTCAGCCGTTTAGGGGGTTAACCGGAACAAACAGGCAGAAAGACGGACAAAAAATGTATAGATAATTTTTTTCTTGTACCGTATAATACATTTCCATAAACATTTAGTCAAAAGCTGTTATTTTGACATTACATACAGATCATAATAATAATATGTAAATGCCTCAGACCAAAAGTTTAAGAGATGCCTGCAGATTGATCAAATGAAAGTAAAATAAACAGACTAATTTTTGTATATCTTTGCAAAATCTCATCAGAAAAATGTGTCTGCCGTATGTATTATATAAGTATAATGCAATATTGTAATATTTTAGTTTAATATTAGCTGTAATGTATTTTTTATTGATATCGATTTGTTTATTCGTTAAAAGAGTAAATCGATTATAAAATATAGGAAGTCGATATTAGAATAACGCTATGATTCCTAAAATATTTAAATTTTAGGTGTAAAATCGCTTCAGTCTTTATGTTTGTTTTCTGGGCGAATTTCAATGAGAATTTTTGTTTTATTAAAAGTGATTACATTTTATTGGAAGTTTTGGAAATAGTACTTCTTACTAAATATTTTATTTTATAGTCTGTAATTATATTGATATGAGCAACATACATGTATATGAATTTATTTCATGTATCTCGGAAACGGCTCTAACGATTTGGGCCAAATTGTTCTTTTATCTTTTATAAAAAAAGTACTAAACATTGTACATAAGTTTATCGTTTGAAATAATTTAGTCCTGTGATTTCCCAGGGGCATCACCAATATGTACCTAGGTTAATTGTCAGAATTGAAAACGGCATAGTTTTGTTTTAATCGAATGAGCAATTGTGGTTATTATCCTTCTTCTATGTAAAACTAAAAAAAAAGTACCAAATAAAAATACAAACGGGATTTGAACCGTAAAATTGACTTTATCTGACAAAATTTCGTGCCTTTTTCAAATACCTAACAAATTATGCGAATTCGTACATCATTTAATTAAAAACTTTACATACGTTTTGTGTTTGTCAATTTTATTTACTTCAAAATTCTACAATCTACAGTAGAACAAATCCCATAAAAAATGGGAATACATTTTTTTGTGTTGTCTTCTCGATGCCCTATAATATTACTGGGGTAAGTAATTTTTATATTTTGCTATATAATTTACAATCAATAGCTATCATTTTATAAAATAACTAGCAGTACCTATCCGCGGATTCGCCACCGTTGAAACTTCCGATCGCTACGAAACATCACAGCATCACTCGCTGGGCTAATCTGAAGATTCTCACACCTATCACATCACACTCACATCTAGAACATACATACTCGTACACACATCGATTTATATATATATTTGTAACAATATTTTAGTTGACTCTGATTTATACACGGTTACGGTATTTGGCGGTTTCCGCAGGGGTGTTGTAGTGAATGCGCAAGCGATCCTGCACACCCCATTGCACTGCGGCGACGGGTTCCGCTGTGGGTTTTAGTGAGTAGGAGTCTCACAGTACCTTGTCCGTTATGACGGCCGGTAGGGTCCCCATGATGGGTTTCCCCAGCGTCAACAAAAAAAAAAAAGTTTGGCGGTTGTTAAATGGGGATATCTGATATTATAGATATTTATTCGTTCGTCGAGTATTAATGGCGACTCCCATTCATGCCTAAACTAAAATAGAATATTGTAGCTTGTTACATATTTACATAAATTTAAATAATAATATTCCCTAATAAAAATTACAGGTGAACATGGAGGATCCCCCGTAATTTACACAGATAAACAAATAGAAGCCTTATTGGAAGAAGCGTTGAAACACACAGATCTTAATAACGATGGTTATATCGATTATTTAGAGTATCGAATCAACATGTTACGAGGGAAATTGAAAAAATAGTATTTTTATTCCTTAATTACCTCTTTTGTGGGTACCTATATTAATATTGAGTCTTTACTATATATAAATATACTATATAAATAAAAGACTTTACTTTCTGCTAATATTATTGATATTGAATAAGTGTATTCGACATAACATAAAAATGTGCAATAAAAGAGAAAATATTTTTTTTACGATATCAATTTTTTTAATTCTTTTTGTGATAATTTAACGTAATATAATTTTTCATACAATTTTACTTATTTATTCATATTTTATCGACTTATGGGTAGACTTTTCTAAAGTTGGCTATATCCTGAATAGGGTTTCAAAACTTCTATACATTCCATTCATCTAGTAAAAATGAGACGGAAAGAATTTTACGTCACTTGTCTTGTAAAAGGTCTAAATCGAAAAACCAAATATTATATTGATTGTAAGAAAATATCCAACGCTTCCAAACAAAATACAAAGTTATTAAGAAAGAAAGCAAATATAGTAATTTTTACATTGTTTTGTTTATTGTAGAAGAAAGATTTTATCATATTAAAAATGTCTAATAAAAGATTATGAAATAAAATATCTTGTGTATTTATTTAACGTACAACCACAATCCAGCTGGAAGGACCAATAATAAGTTGTTGAACAAAGTGTTATAACTCATATGGTAACTAGCAACTTAACGTTTTAACGTTTAGTATAGATTTCTCAGAGATGAGATATTTTTCCGCAGTAAAAAGTATCCTATAATCACCCGGATAATCAGCTATCATCATACCAAAATTCATCAAAATTCCTCCAGTGTTTTTCCGTGATAAGGTCACAGACAGACAGACAAAAATTCTAAAAAATAGATTCGGCCTCTGTATCGATAATAATGTATATATCAATAAGATTTTCTAAAAAATATTTAATAAACACATTCGGCTTAGTTTCAATTTTATTATAATATGTTAACTATCTGTATTTTAAGCTATGTTATAACAAACGCAGACGACGCCCATTTATGATAAGAATGGGGTGCGGTATAATATGGTAATCCATAACACAGGTCTCGTAGCTGACCATGGATCTAGATGGTGCTGTGTGTTAATGTCCCAACATATTTATTTATTATACATACGCAAATACGAGTATTTTTATTATATATTCTGTTAAAAATAATTATTATGGAGATTTTACACGTGAAAACATACCTTGAGTGTTGTCATCTCCACCAGCCTTGGATGTGTCGCGACTATCATGCTCCCATGTAACGAGCCACGTGTTAGAATAACTAAGGCACGTGCACTGCGCTAAATGTCACGTTTTGACTAAATTGTATATGTATTTAGAGAAATTGTAAACATGCCTTATAGTCTAAGATTGCAAGTAAGGTCGCCCATCAGCATTTTGTTACCGGAATAAATAAATATATAGTAGCAGGGTTGCCTAATGAAATTAAATATAATATTTTATGATGTAAAACGAGATATTTATTGTGTCTAGCAAGTTTTCGCATGGCGCTTCTAACAGTTCCGAAATATCACCATATATAACATAATCCATGTATATAACTATTTTATTATAAATTAAAATAGCGAAACCTTACAATACTAATCCATACTAATATTATAAAAGTGAAATGTGAAAGTTTGTGTAGATAGATGGATGGTTTGTTACTCAACCACGCCAGAACGGTTGAACGGATCTGGATAAAATTTAGCAAAGAGATAGATTATAATCTGGAATGACACATAGGTTACTTTTATCCCGGAAAAATGTACAGTTCCCGTAGGATAGATTTGTTTCTGTTTATCACTAGGGACGAAACCGAAGTGAGGCGAGGGTGACTCGCTAGTAAATCATAAAAGTAAGTCGGAAACATGTTAAATATTCCGTTTACATAATAATAGATAATATTTCCAGGAACCATGACAGCTTCAATTCAATTATCTCATTAATGACTTCAAAGCGTGTCTGTTGAGCACAGATTATCTACTTCACAAATGTCACGTAGAATGGAGAAGACATACAATATTAAAAAAAACCTGACTTCCAGGCACTAAAATGTAAAAAATAACTAAACGGGGATTTTCATTTAGAAAAGATACCTAATCAGATATTTTCGAAGTCGGTGCCAGCCGATGAAAAGCAAATCTAATATATTTCGATACGTAAATACATATTTACCTATTAGACTTTCATATCTTAAAATATTCTCGGTATTTAAAAAAAATATGCGAAAAAATATTTACTGTTGATTTTTTTTAAAACCGCTCGACCGATTTCGTAAAAATTTAAATGGGACCACCTGGGAAGTATACCTTTTGAAACAAAATAAATTCCAAATCGGTTCAGGCGTCTTCGAGTAATCGGCGAACTTACATAAAAAAAGACTCCGACGAATTGAGAACTTCCTTCTTTTTGGAATTCAGTTAATGAAGAAAATTCGAGTCGATCATCGAATATAGTTTATATCTACCTCGCATCTTTTTAAGTATTCTTTTTTATAATTTCAGATCCAGATGGTAAGACGCATGAGATAGAAACGACATACAAGGACGAACAGCTATCAGAAATGATTGATGAAGTTTTAAAGAGAAGTGACAAAAATAACGATGGATTTATCGATTATGCCGAATATAAATCGATTACTGAGGGTTAATAAATTAATTATTTATATTATCTGTGTTTTATTTTTTAAATTATTATTAGGGTTTCATTCGAATATTTCTATATATCTACTTCTGTAGGTACTAAATTAAAATATATATATATCATCAAATACGTGTTGGATTTGTGATAAGAAGGATCTGTACACTTATTTAATTTTGCAGCCTGCATCCGCCCGCGTCTTTTCAATTTAGTAAAATTACTTCGCTCTCGTAGGACGTAATGATTACATTAAAATAGCCTTCCTCGATAAATAGGCTATAAAATATAAAACGTTATTTTTAATACTGACCAGTAGATCGAGATATTAGCTAGTTCAAATAAAAAAACTTTTTAGTTATATAATATACTAGGTACGATTTAACGGTTAGTATAGAATAGATAGACTATACATATAAGCTTTCTTCAATAAACGGACTACTTAATGCTAAAAAAAATTTCAAATCGGATTAGTACCTAGTTCCTGAGATTAGCGCGTTCAAAGAAACAAACTGCCTCTTTATAATATTATAGTATAGATTACGTACTTTGCAGAATTTTTATTAATTTTGTAATTAGGTATTAACTATAAAATATTTTTTCAGAATTCTTTTATATTATATTTGAAATAAATTTTTATTTACCTGATTTTTTATGATTTAAATAAAAGGCTCACATCACTGATCACGCATACTATTTATTTATCCAATAATTAAAAACAAATTTAGACCTATACAATATGGCAACACTTAAAATTAATTTTCTATAATACATCACCAAAAAATATAAAATCAAAATGTAACACTCCTGAAAATAACAATAAAAATAAATTAAAATTCACGTATTTTTTATTTAAGCAACAATTTTAATTATTCTTATTTTATTTTGTGATGATTTTAAATATTTAACATAAAAAATATATTTTAAATACAACTTAAAAATATCTTCGAACACCAAATAACAGTTGTTTTAGATCTCATTCTTAAAAGTCAAGCGTTGCCTCGTTAGCCTAGTGGCTACTATGTACAACTCCAGATCCGAAGGTCTCGGGTTCGAGTCCTGGGTCGGACCAAGTTTAATTACTGATTTTTCTGTTAAGGTATTCTCAGTAACATCTCGGAATTGGGAAGTTGGGGGTGTTTCACTCTCGTGCTTCGGAGAGCACGTGTCGCGTCGGTCCTGCGCCTTAACTCCCACCAGTCGTGTCTCGTGTCGTCTCACCGGAGTATGAGAGTGACAGGAATAGAGAGTGCACTTGTGTCTGCACTATAATACGTATCTCCTGCAGTCGGCTAGCTCAGTGAGATTGGCCGCCGTGACCGACATCGTTCAGGAGCACATTTTTACTTAAAGGAATAAGATACTAGTAGAGACTGAAATGGTATTATAATTTAGCGGTTTATAATACCATTGGCCCCGATATGACCCCATTATTCAGAGTCTGCGAACTTTATGTAAAATTCGAACACGTATAAATAGTAAAATCATTTTAAGAACTTAATAAAATAGGTACAAAATAGTTTCTTAGATTTACGCGAATATTTGACATTTTAAATAAAAATAACTTTTGAGACGTTCAAAACCTTAGTCTCTCCCGTGACCATGATTGTACTAAAGTATTCAAAATGTCGGGAACCAAAAATCAAAATAAATCCGCGAAAACTCCAAAAAAGATAGTTTTATTTAAATAAGTACAATACAAAAATAATATTTTAACATGTTTTTTTACTGACATTGATTTTTTATAAGGAGATACTTAATTTGGTTATATTTTTTATTAAATACAGTACATAAAAACAAAATCTTTTAATTCGTCGCAAAATAGAATGTTTTATTTTTCATTCATATTTGTAACTAGCGACTCAACCTCGTTTCGCTCGGAGTCGTCCCTCGGTTGGTTCTCCATAAAGGTTCTCCATAAATACTTTCAACCCCATTTTCACCCCCTTAATGGATGATTTGCGGAATAAAAAATATCCTATGTGCATAGGATATTTTTTATTGCGCTAATTTCCACGGTTTCAAACTATCTTCTTACCCAATTTTATCTAAAACGGTCCAGTAGTTTTTGAGTTTATTCGTTACAAACATACAAAAATACTGTCCTCATTATAATAGTAGTGTAGATTAAAAATAACAATCCTTAGTATAACTTTTAACAAAGTTCATTAGATGCAAACATTGTAACAAGTGGACTGAGTGTTTCTTTGCCAGCCGTGAGCTAAAAATGGCGGAGAGACGCGACAGAGACAAATAGAAATACGATTAATGAAGATATGTGCCCGATTTCACCAACGTCACCTAAGTTTAAGGGATCCCCTAAGCATGGTTAGGGGGCTGTTAAGGGACAGTTTCTGTTTCACCGACAGTTAGGGGTAACCTAAATGTTAAAAGGCCCCCTAAATTTAGGTGCTCGAAATATGGGCTTAAAGACGATGGTAAAACGAAATTTAATTTAGAGGATAGTTTAGGGGAATTTTAAGTTAGGGATCCCATACGCAGGTAGGGCAGTAATCTTTTTACATTCCATTATAATATTATATTTTTTTAATTAATTATTTTTTACATTCCATTTATAAATTCAAATTTGAATAAAAGGCAGGTATTGGCCGCACGTTCGCTTTCTCTCTTTCTAGTGAGTGGGCAGTCAACTTAAAAACGGTTGGATTAATTCTTTTTTTGTTTTGTTGGGAGTGATTCGGGGGTGGCTAAAGTATAAAAAAATGGCGAAAATCCCAAAAATCTGCTGGAATATCAAAAGTTCAGAACTGTTTATTTCCTATAATATATATTCTATCTATTCTACACCGTTAAGAGGTACCTAGGGTAAGGGACGAACCCGAGCGAAGTGAGGGTGAGTCGCTAGTTAATAATAATTATATTGTTATAGGAACATATATTGTCATCCGAATGTCTTATAGAAAGTTTCAAATGGCTAAAACATAATAATGGCTAAAACATTTATATATTCTTATATAGAATGTTATGTGGACTTTGGTCTAATGGCCAGCTTGTTCGGCAGCAGATTCTAGGGTTCTGAGTTCGAATTCAGGTCGGGGCAGTTTTTTTACCACGAAATTCTTAAAAGAATGTCACCGTAACTGATATAGATAGGGTCATAGGGAAGAGTGTTTATTTCACAAACGTTAGCCATATAAGAAATGACAGAACAAGATCTTTTTAACTAATAATAAAATACATACAACATGAAAAAACTACAGTCGTCCCAAAATTCATTAAAAGTATGCTCGTAGATCAAAATATTTATAGTAAGTTAAATTTGCCCGTATACTACTCTCCTTAGTTCTGAAAATAGCCGCTAGGGAACTTAAATAAATTACCAATCTAAAGGATTTTGTATCGCATCCTTTAAAGATATGCTGTTTTCGCAGTAAAATTGAGAAAACCAAGTTCTGAACGCGCGAATAGTTTTATCCGTTTTGACGTAGGCTGGAGCGTTGACGTACTTTTTGTTGTTCCAAATCGTCACGTCCCTTTGAAACTAAAAACAATTATAGAAAAAATATACTGTATATGAGAAAAATAATATTTTTATACGATAAGTAAACATCTTTAAATAGGATAAACAAAATTAATAATATGACAACTCGCACTTGGCCAGCGTGGTGGACTAGGGCCTGATCCCTCTCGTACTGAAGAGAAATCCGTTCCCAGCAATGGTACGTTAGAAAAGGCTGACATATCTTCTATACATATAATAAAATTCTAAATAAGTCGAAACTGTAGTGTAGATTCGGCGTCTGTATCAATAATAATGTCGATTTCAATAAAAGAAAATCTTATTGAAATGGACATTATTATTTATACAGAGGCCGAATCCATAGTTTTTTAGATTTTTGTCTGCCTATCTGTCTGGGAACGCATTACAAAAAAACCACTGGACCGATTTTGATGAAATTTGGTCTGATGATAGCTGGTTATCCGGGTCAACATATAGGATACTTTTTACTGCGGGAAAATATCACATTTCTGAGAAATCTATAATATAATACGTTAAAATGTAAGTAGGGACGAATCCGAGCGGAGCGAGGGTGAGTCGCTCGTATACAAATATATTTTTATCAATACTAATCATTAATCAACGTACCTGATAAGCTTCCATCAGTACCATTGCAGTTCCAAGCACAGCATTATACCAGGGAGTGTAGACCCTATGCACAACCTTTTGAAGCAACGGCCCTAAAGGAGTGACAGATTGCATGATGGTCACAGGTCCAATTGGGGATTGGAATCTTAGTCGCACATGAGCTGGACCTATCTGGAATTTTTTTTTTATTTTTAATTCTGTCTAAAACCGTAGTATATGTATATTTATGCTTTTTTTAAGGATTATATGAAAAACATGGTGACTTTTTAACCGACGACAAAAAGGAGGAGGTTCTCAATTGGACATATATATTTTTTTTGCTTATTTGACACTAGGTATGGTTTTACGGTTAGTATGAAATATAAATCTTTGAATTTCTCGGCTTTTCTGTACTATAATATGCATGAATTATACATATAAACCTTTCTCATGAATCATCAATCTCTATATGTTGCTGAAAACTGCATTAAAATCCGTTGAGTAATTTAAAAGATCTAAGCGAACAGATAATACAATAGTTGAATTACTATTAAAAAGGCAAAGGTTTGTGTTTGTTTGTATGTTGGTTACTCTTTCTAGTTGAAACGACTGGACGGAATTAAATGAAATTGAGTACACACTGACTTGAGTATACAAGGCAGTGGTAACCCAGTGGTAACGCGCTCGCTTGGGAAACCGAGTGAAGCGGGTTCAAATCCCGGGCCTCGCACCTCAGATATTTTTATGTGCGAATCATTTCTAACATGATTACCACTTGCCTTACGATGAAGGATAACATCGTGAGGAAACCTGCATGTCTGAGAGAACCTAACAAGTTTTCCAAAGACATGTGAAGTCCGCCAACACGCACTTGGCCAGCGTGGTGGACTATGGCTTGGGGCATTAAAAAAAAAGGGCTGAATAGAGTACACACTACACAGATAGACTATGAGCTGGAGTAACACATAGGCTACTGTTAGGCATACAGGGATGGACTAGCAAGGGTATATCGCTAGTACAAATATTTAAAAAAGCAGTCATGAGGACTGCAGACAGAAGTGAAAACTTTAAACTATAAACAAACAATTAAAATTTATAAATTAAAATTATTACATTTATCTGGTTTTGACATCTATCAGCACTCTGAGTGTTAGCGTTAACACGTCCCGTCACGAACAGACGAACAAACATTGGAAGTTATATAAAAAATCGTAACAAAAGGCTCGGGCAATGTGTACTGTGTTATTTTTTGCTAATGAATATGTAACATATTCATTAGCAAAAAATAACTTTAAAAAAGCAGTCGTGAGGACTGCCGACTGAAATGAAAACTTAAAACTATAAAGAACAGTTGTTATTTTTAAATATTCAAATTAATTGTTTAATTTGAATATTTAAAAATTTAAAGACCTTAAATTAAAATTTTTAAATTAAAACTGTTTACATTTATCTGGTTTCGACATCTAACGGCACTCTGAGTGTTAGCGTTAACACGTCACGTGACCGTGTCGATGACGACTCACATGAATTTACTCCCCATCCAAAGAAACCAAAGAAACTTCTATAGAAGTTTCCCCTTCAAAAATAAATATAATCTTTGTTAAAGATCCATATGATAAAGTATAAACCAACCTGATGTACAACAACATTTGATGGAAACACGTTCATTTTCATCATAATATAATTATGAACGATTTTAATCATGGCTACGTGATCTTCTGAATCTTTGGACCATTCAGCCTCCCAAGTGTGATGCCCTGATGAAGTAAAGAAAGTTGAATAAATCTTAATACTTTTTACAAAGGTTTTATGAAGAACTAGCAACTCACCCTCGCTTCACTCGGGTTCGTCCCTAGCTTGCTTCCCCGTACAAACTTTCATCCCTATTTTCACCCCCTTAAGGGATGATTTCTGAGATAAAAACTGTCCTTTCCAGAGTCTCAAACTAATTATATTTATTCTTACCAAATTTCATCTAAATCGGTTCAGTAGTTTCAGAGCTTATTCAGTACAAACAAACAAACAAACAAAATTTTCATCTTCATAATATTAATATAGAAAATACAAAACTTTGTTGTAAAATAGATCTAACATTTGAGATGTAACAGAATGAAAGTTGGTGGTTGTTGCAAGTGTATCAAATTTTAATGTAGTTAAATTTACTTTGAATGTACTATTTCAAATAAATAAACTGAATTTCAAAGGTAGTTTTATAACAATGCTGAGAAAAAATCAATTATCAATGAATTTAAAGTTAGTTTTTAGATAGATAGCTTTTGTGGGAAAAAGAGATAATCATAAATTATTATGAACTAAAATATGATGCGGAAGCGCATTGCATCGTGTCATTTAAATTATAAAATAAAATATTTAACTTACCTAAGAAATTATTTAACAAAGGATATTTATATCCTGCATCGGTAAGTATGGAGACAGTGTGGACAGCATTCAAATGAGCCACATCAGCCCCATTTTCGGGAATTTCCTGGTAAATTATAATTTTTATAAAAATGTGTTCACATCGCTAAACACTCATTTCGTATAGAGCTTTCATTTTCAAAATATCACCAATCATTTTTCGACGACACGTTTGGCTCAGCTTGTAGTGACCCTACTTGATGTGACAGGTCGCGGGTTCCAATCACGCTGGGGGCATTCATTTGTGTGATAAGCACGAATGTTTGTACTCCAGTCATGGGTGTTCATATTTACAATAATATGTATGTATTTAAAGCTATATATGTTTAGTATTATTAAGTTATATGTAACTAA
Organism: Brenthis daphne; assembly: GCA_947093115.1. Classification (NCBI taxonomy): domain Eukaryota; kingdom Metazoa; phylum Arthropoda; class Insecta; order Lepidoptera; family Nymphalidae; genus Brenthis; species Brenthis daphne. Next base: position 3,221,863 of record OX352473.1, read on the forward strand.
TTGGTATCCATAACACAAGTCTCGTAGCTTATCATGGAAATAGATGGTGATGTGTATTAATGTCCTAACATATTTATTATGATTATTACTTTTCTTGTTAATGGCTTCAGATCGTGCCAGTTAAGCACAGATTACTTCGTATAATAAAATTTTAAAATAAATTATAAATAAATTAAGTTTTAAAATATACTCGTGTTTATAAGGTGTAACGTTAGATAAAAACTTCCTCAAAAAGTAGGAGTTTTGTCAAAACTAAAAAGCCAACTAAAAAGATGAGAAAAAGTTGGAGTAGAAACATGGTATTACGCAGTCGAAGACATACGTATATACATTTAGACTAAGACTCGGGGCAAATTTAAAACTTGTGTTCATACAGGTTATATACATAACCTTTGTTTAAATTCATAATATAACTTTAAAAAATTAGTTTATTAATATTTATATTCGAAATACCTGAATATGAGCATTTACAAGGAACTCATTCCTGCCTCTATATCCCCAATTTCTTGACTCTTCAGAATCTTCTACTTTCCATTGTGGAGGAAGACTCTCCACGTGATACCAGATCCATACGGCCCCATCTACTTCCATCGATGGGTAGGTCTTGATTGATATGCCTTTAGGCACTAAAAATAAATTAAATAATAATTATTATTATATTCTATTTATTCTGCCTCGGTGGTGTAGTGGCCAGCATCTACGTCTGCACATTCGGAGGCCCTGGATTCGAGTCCCAGGTGGGGCTAAGTTTAGTTACTGAGTCTTTCTATTTAGTAAGAGATAAAGAGTTGGAATTTGGCGGTAATTCCCCCCCGTGCCTCGGAGAGCACAAAAAGCCGTCGGTCCTGTGCCTTAACTTTCACCGGGCGTCTCGAGTAGTCATCCCACCGGAGTATGACAGTGGCACACTTTTAACAACTACAAAATCTAGAATCAGAATTACGTCTAACAGTCTAAATCTAATAGTAGTAAACAAGATACAATAAAAGATGACAAAAAGAAAACGAAGACATTAAGAAGATAAAAGCCAAAGTTTTAGATCGAAAAATATTAAAATAAAATATCATTTATTTATTTATTTTTTATTTTATTTGGGAAACAAACAGTTTAGTATGATACAATTAAAAACAAAACATAAAAATTACACATGGACCAATTAAGTTTCTACAATTAAATAATTCATAGATGCGAGCGAGCATATAGAATAATAGGTACCTATAATAAATTCATAATTAAAGATATCTTTTGGATTAGTTTTATATATTCTACGAAATTATAAAATACCTGATTCTAAACCAGGTATGCTCACACAATTGCCATCAGCCCCAAATTTCCAATGATGGAAGGGACATTCTATGCAATTTCCACATACACTGCCACCTACAGCTAGATTTGCCCCCAAGTGGGGGCAGTATGCATCTACGATTCTAGCTACACCATCTTCCCCTCTATAGACGCAAAGATTGAGACCTGAAATAAATAATTACGAATTTAATATGTGCTTAATAAAAAATTAACATGTATTTATAATGTATGGATTTAAGCAAATCATAACAGATTATTGTGAACTTCACGCATACTGGGTCGTGAAAGCTCTATTAAAAATATTTTTATTTATTACGATATATTTACTTAGGCCTTGACTGACCTTTTTATCTGATAATTAAACTCCATACACACCACCTTATCACTCTATTCACTCCGTACACCATGTTATCAAAAAAGTATCTCTTATTAATACAAAATAGTCTTTATTCTTCTCCATCCGCAGACTTGTGATGTTTGAGTTATGTTATATATGTACTTTATATTACAATTGGTTAGCTCATTTACATATAAAAAACTTAATTTTGTGGTAAAACTACTTAGTTTAGTTCTTTGATTTAATTGAGAAAACATTATTTGTTCTTAAATAGTTTTTACTTTACTATTCATTACCATGAAATAATTACTTACCTAACGCATCAATAGGTATTGTAGCTCCAACTTTTAAGTTACTGCTTTCAATGAGTGCGAACCAACCATTAGGGTATGGTGGGGGCAGTTTCACCCCAAGCTTTCTTATCCTTTGTGCTTGTATCACATGGAGAGAACGATCTGCCCCATGGGGCAGGTGGTCAAATCCTACTTCAGATAATTCCTGAAATTATTATAATATTTTAGTATATTTTTACCAACATATTCTGTCGATTAATGTTTTAATTCACTGCTTTTTGACCATTTTCATACGTCATTACTATTAGCGATGATTAAACTATCCTACTGGTTAGTTCCGTAACATACGACAGCAATGTATATTGTACAACCTGCTACTTATTTAATATAAATCTAGTATAATATAATGTATATATAAAATTTTTCTTCGTTATTTATCAAACGATTGTTTTTTTGTTATGTTTAGTAGTTTTAATGTTATAATATAAAAAAAAAATTGAAAAGATTTTTTGTGTCTGTGGGTAAAAGTGCGTTTTTGGTTTGCTTATTTTTGATGACCTCATTCATTCCCGGGATAAAAGGGGTCTGGATGGTGATTATGTCAGCAATGTTTATTAATATATTTATTTACATTTTTGGATTTTCTGATTTTGATTTGACAAATCAATGTGTTCAGAACACACATGACAACCCTACTTGTTTATGCTGAAAAGCGAAAAGCATGTTCAGGGATTCCCCAAAATAATTGAGACGTAATGTTTACGTAAGCACAGGAGAGGGGAGTAAGAGATTTGCTCACTTTTGCTGACAAGGGGGAGAGAGGAGTTAATAATTACTAAAATTCTGCTTACGTAATACTTGAATGTTAAATGGCCTCTTAATTAAAAGTATGTACTGTTGAAGTTTTACTCACCTTAATATACAATACAGGATTCAAATACGATTTGTACAGTATATAAAGAATTATAACAAAAAATAAAAATATAATAAAATAATTGAAATTCTTTAAAACTATCTCAAAAAACATTCGTGTAATAATAAATGAAGAATTTAAAATAGTTATTATATCATCTGTAATTAGTTTTGTATCTGTGAAGTGTTTCTCGTTTTTTAAAAAAACTTCGTTGCAAGACGCCATCTTGTCGTGTTTATGTCAGCATTTTTCTGAAAAAGAAATTTAGTAAGTAATAACTGACAATAGCTAGCATGAGAATATTGGGGACGTGGACTTTAGGAGAAATATTAGCTTATATCCTTTTCGACTGCATATTCAATTAGTGAAAGCTTTATTTAAATCGGTTCAGTAATTTCAATGTTTAGCAGGTACCTACCATAATATAGATATACGGATTTTTAATAGTTTTTTTTTTTGGTATAATTTAGTTAAATTCCTTAATATTATGTAAATATATAACATGAATTCTTAAATAACCTGTTTTTTTTGAAGTCGGTTAAAAAAGACCCGTACGAGCCCGACTTCTCCGAGACACATAAATTTATGTACATTTTATACATAATTTGTTACGTCAAAAGTAAAATAAAAAAGTTAAAAAAAAGTTTATTCACAACATAAATATTTATATAACAACTAGCAGAACCGGCGGCTTCGCTCGCACAAAAAAATCTCTGAAAAGATATTTTCATACAAACTTTCATCCTCTATTTTACCTCCTTTATAGCCATATACAAATAGCCTATGTCACTCTCCAGCCGTCCAACTATCTCCACACAAAAAAAAACGCTAATCCGTCACTCCGTTTCGACATGAAAGAAAGACAAACAAACAAACAAACAAACACACTTTCATATTTATAATATTAAGTATGGATAGCAGCAGCTTAGTAACGCACTTGCTTTGGATCAAGTGGAGCGGGTAAAAATCCCGGGTTCCGCACCTCTGATATCATATGCGAATCATTTCCAACATAATAACCACTTGTCTAATACGGCGAAGGAAAACATCGTGAGGAAACCTGCATGTCTGAGAGAACCTAACAAGTTTTCGAAAGACATGTGAAGTCCCCCAACCCGCACTGGGTCAGCGTGGTGAACTATATCCTGATCCCCATCGTAATGAAGGGAGGGAGGCCTTTCTATAAAAAAATAACAGTTACCAATTTTTTTTATGATAACACTAAAGCTTGTCAATGTCCACTAAATAAGAAAATCGGTTGAAAAACAGAGGAGAAAAAGTATTTGAACTGTTTTGTACCTATTTATATATGCGTGGATAATGAAATAAAATGAATTTGGTAAGGTATTGCTTATAAGCCATAGTTAAGACTTCCAAGAGCCTCTACATACGTATTATGTATAGCTAAATTGAAAATAACACGTGGTATTCAAATTTCGCTAATATGACAAGGTCATGTAAGTGGATCATGATAAGTAATATAATACTTGCTTTCAGTTCATAGAATTTACAATAAATTTCTGAGAAATACAATTAATTATTTAACATTGTATATAAAAATGAGGTCAAAGTTGTATGTTGAATCTCTATCAAATGTCGGTCAGATAATTTAGATCTTTGAAGGTCCCAGTTCTAGGCATGGGCTTCTTCTCAATGTGAGGAGGAGAAGGTCCACGTGAAAGTATTTCTTGATTTGTCCTTCTTTCGTGCAGGCCTTTTGTAAATTTTATATGGTTCGAGGACACTTTCGGCTCAATTCGTAGTGACCGTGACTTGCTGTGCCAGTGGTCGCAGGTTCAAGTTCCGCTGGGGGCATTCATTTGATGAGCACGAATGTTTGTATTCCAGTCGTGGGTGTTCATATTTATAATATGTATGTATTTAAAGTTATATATGTGTAGTGTATCAACTATCTGGTATCCATAATACAAGCCTCATAGCTTAACATGGAACTAGATGGTGCAGTATGTTTAAGTCTCAAGATATATTTATCAAGTAATAAACCTATTTATTTATATGGTATAATTATATAATATACTTGCTTTGTATGGGCTGGCACCGACTTCCATATTATTTGATTAGGTAGGTATTTAATAGGTAGGCTTTAATTACTTAGCCAAAGCACACCGACTTCGAAAATATTTGATTAGGTATGTATAGTAAACGAAAACTACCAATCAGTTATTTTTTACTTTTAAGTGCTTTTGTTTGATGTCGGTTTTTTTTTGTTAAAAAGTTTTTATTTTTCCCTTTTTAGTGTAGACAGTAGTAGCAAAGTAAGAATTCTAACGTATTAGGCTTGTCAAATCAAACAAAACAAACCCAAACTCAAAGTATCTACTATTAGCCGTTGAAGAGTTCCACCTATCCACCTTCTGTTTTTATTATTTTTTTTGTTAAAAAGTTTTTATTGTTAGAAAAAATGAAAATTGAGGGGTAAAATAGGGGTTGAAAGTTTCTACTGGGAACAAATCATTTCTCAAGTTAAGGATATAAAAATTCGTTATAAAAGTACTATAATTTCGTTAAGAAATAAAGAATATTTCGCCGTTTTGACCAATCAATATGAAATAGGGGATGATTTTAAGTTTAAAGGACTACGTATTTTTCTATCTCTACTTATGTACATATTTATATATAGTCAATTCTATACTAACCGTTAATATTTTAAATAAAACTATGTTTTCGGATTTTTTCACGAATTTATTTTGTTTTTTTTGTTTTTGGTTCCCGACGTTTCGATTTAAAATGTCAAGTATTAGTATATATATATATATATATATATATATATATATATATATATATATATATATATATATATATATATATAGTAGTATTATGTAATCGTTAATATATACATAAACTAGCGACTCACCCTCGTTCCGATAAAGTTCGTCCCTAGTGATGTTTTAACGTTTAGATAGATTTCTCAGAGATGAGATATTTTTAACCGACTTCTAAAAAGGAGGCTTCCAAAAGGCACCGACTGCGAAAATATCTGATTAATTATTATTCTAAATGAAAACCCCCGTTAAATTACTTTTTACATTTTAGTGCTTGGAAGTCGGTTTTTATGTTATTTTTTAAGTTTTACCGCGGTAAAAAGCATTCTATATGTTAACCCGGACAACCAGCTATCATCATACTAAATTTCATCAAAATCTGTCCAGTGGTTATCTCGTGATGCGTCCCAGACAGACAGACAGTCAAATATTCTAAAAACTATAGATTCGGTCTTTATATTGATAATAATGACCATTTCAATAAGATTTTCCAAAAAATATTTAATCGACTTAGAATGTTATTATATGTTAAATGAGTTATGCAACCGAGCAAAAACTAGTGAGTCACAAGTATTAGAAGTATTAGTACGATTATTTTATTACTTATTTAAAAGCTCATATATTGAGAACATTTTTTGTAGCGAAAATTTGAAATATTCTGTGAAGTTACGTAATCCATACTTTAACATTATAAATGTGAAAGTGTGTTTGTTTGTTTGTTTGTTTGTTTGTTTGTTTGTTTGTTTGTTTGTTTGTTTGTTTGTTTGTTTGTTTGTTTGTTTGTTTGTTTGTTTGTTTGTTTGTTTGTTTGTTTGTTTGTTTGTTTGTTTGTTTGTTTGTTTGTTTGTTTGTTTGTTTGTTTGTTTGTTTGTTTGTTTGTTTGTTTGTTTGTTTGTTTATTTGTTTGTTTGTTTGTTTGTCATTCTTTCTTTTACGTCGAAACGGAATGACGTATTGGTGTGAATTTTTGTGTGGACATGGATGAAGGACTGAAGGCTTACTTATGCCACGGGATATAATCTCATTCCCGCGGGAAAACACGTTATAATACAACCCAAAAAATATTTGTGATTAGAATTACTTGAAACTTGGTATTAATACTCTTGAATACAATTAAATAATTACGTGTGTTAGCATTTTTCGAAACTGATTTAATAAGAGGGTAAAATAGGGGAAAAAGAGTTTGTATGTACCCTACCTTTTTGGAGATTTTTTTGTAATTTTAGCCGCGGGTTTTGCTAGTTATTAATATATTTTCATGTAATAAATACTACTTTTTTAAATAAACCATACCATTTAGTGTTGCCAAAATAAAAAAAAGACAAAAAGTCATTTGTGTAGGGGTTTTTTTAAATACCTAAGTCGGATTAATTACGTAATCATTTTACCAGCGGTTCCCAATTTTTTTTGGCCACGGAACCCTAATTGATCATGATTTTTTTAACAACTCCATTTTGATAACAACTAAACTGATTGTGTTGTAATTAGAATACTTTGTTATTTGACTTGAAAGAACAAAACAAAAATGAAAAATATTAATACTTATAATAATATTTATTGTACCAACAATATAATCTAACTATTTAATGTGATAAATATTTTTTTTACATATTAATTTACAAAAGAAGTAAAATTAAGCTTCATGTCTGCCAGCGTTTTATTTAACTCTCGGACGTAATTCGGACCCCAGTGACCCTTCCACGGAACCCTAGGATGCCGCGGACTACCATTCGGGAACCGCTTATATATACTAGAGTATTATTAATAAAGACTTACCAAAATCGACACAGCATTTTCCAATACAACACACGTCGCCTATGAAAGCCACTGCTAAACTGACGTTTGGGGATCAAGCCGCTTGTTTTTAAATACCACGTATATTTAATTCATGATGTGATTTTACTTCTGTAAAAATTAAATCAAAACATTATAGCGTTATGTGTATATTTGTTAGTGTATACCACAATTTGACTGCTATTATACATGCAAAAGTTTGTGTTACTCCTTTAAGCTGTAACGGATGGACAGATTTTGATGAAATTTTGTACACAGATAGACTTATGACCTGGAGTAATACATAGGCTACTGTTAGGTACTTAGTTTGCACCCGAGCGAAGCTAGCTTAGGCTAGTGCTGGTTGTCGTAGTAGGGGGCCTCATTAGTATCCGGCAATCCAGTCGGGTGCGAAGCCAAGAAACGCACTGGGAGGCACACTTCGATGGGTGGTATACCATGCGGGTTGCTCCTGGTACTTCTCTGATAGCACAGTGAACCGTTGGACCAACTCCATGGTTGTTGTGGTCTGCTTCGTCAAACCTGCCGTCGGGGCGTCATGGTTAAGTGCGTAAGTAATCCTGCGACGCCCCATTAAGACGCGTTTTAAAAAAATAATAAAAAAAACTAGAGCCTAAAAAAAAGGTAACTATCTATTGTAAATAAAAAGCCCCTTAAATTATTTTTTACTTTTAAGTCGGTTTACATTGTTTAGTAGAAATTTTTGTTTTCATAATCATATTTCACCGACCAATCTCCTTCGTGTCTTCTCCATTTTACGTGACATTGGCGAAGTAATCTGTGCTCAACTGTCACGCTTTGAAGCCATTAACAAGAGAATTGAATTGAATTATTTTTTTTATTTGTAGTGCAATTGCATTAATAACGAATGAGAAATAAGGGACCGTTTTAATAGTGTGGTGCCAGCGCAACCCTATTACTAAGCCTCCGCTGTCCATCCGTCTGTCTGTCAGTTCTGTGTATCTCATGAACCGTAATATATAAAGGTAGAGTTTTGACATTTTTACAGAGTATGTATTTCTATTGCGACCATAACAAAAAAAATATAAAAATACAAGAAATATTTTCTTAACGTTTGTAATCGATCACCGAAGTTAATATACTACATACATAGAGTAAAAGTCATATTAATAAAAAGTACATGTACGATGGTACGGAACCCTTCGTGTGTTGATTCGACTCGCACTTGACCGATTTTAACTATTTTTGCTTATAATCAGGTTCCCTGACTCCTGTAGAGGCTAACTGAAGGAAACGTCCTTTTGCCGCTCAACACCCTAGGGAGCTGGGTGTAACTGAAAATCAACGCTGCTTGAGATTTAGGTCTTAGCGGCATTAGCTGAGCCCATATGATACCTATGATATGATATGATACCTTTTGCCATAGATTAATAAGCTTTAACTGATTTTGGTTAGTTATTTTTACTGTTTTTTTTATGGCAATAAATATTTTACTTTATATAGTTTACTGAACCCGAGCGAAGCAAGGGTGAGTCGTTGTATAACATAAAGCCAAAGAGTTCTTTCTCTCGATTGAACGCGGGCGTAGCCGCGGGTTCTGCCCGGGTTTATAATATTTTATTATCATTTAATAACAAATTGTTTGTGAATGAAAATGTCGTCGTGAATACTAGCAGTACCCGCGGCTTCGCTCGCGTTCAAACTTCCGATCGCTACCAATCTTCACAGGATCACACGCTGGGCTAATCTGAAGATTGCCTGAAAATTACGTCAAAATCGCTCCAGCCGTTTTATAGTCATCATGTATATAGATAATCTATATAGATAACAATAAAAGTTTCTTTTTATGTCTGTCTGTCGCAAAAAAAAAGTATGTTGGTCGTGTACGCGTTCCTAAACTATTCATCTAGGGATGCACCCCAGAGTAGCGAGGGTAAGTCACTAATATAAATATCTTTATATCGTACAAGAGACTCACCCTCGCTTCGCTCGAGTTCGTCCCTAATTATGTTTAAACGCTTAGCATAGATTTCTCAGATATGAGAAATTTTCCCGCAGTAAAAAGCATCCTATATCTTGTTAAAAATTCTAACTGAGTCGAATCTATAGTTTTAATAATTTTTTTCTGTCTGTCTGTCTTTGACCGCATCACGAGAAAACCGTTGGACAGATTTTGATCAAATTTAGTATAATGGTGGTGGCTGAACAGGTTTCGATAAAATTTGGCAAGGACATAGATTGCATCCTGGGATTCCTGGGATCGGACCTAGGCTACTCTTAAGCCCCGTCCCGTCGTCACACATCCCTATCACGCGAGCGAAGCCGCACGCAAAACATTAGTTTTATACTTTAGTGATATTTAAAGTGCAACTTAGCCGAATAAAAATAGAAAATAGATTTACACGAATATTGACATCCATACTTCCATACTTAATATTATAAATGTGAAAGTTTGTATATCTATTTGTTTGTTTGTGTCTCCTTCTTTCACGTCGACAAGGAATGATAGATTGGCGTGATTTTTTGTGTGGAGATAGTTGGAGAGCTGAAGAGTGACATAGTCTCTTTTTCACCGCGGGAGATTATCTCATTGCCAATGATTGTTATGATACAAATCAAAAAATATTTGTTTTCAGAATTACTTGAAACTTGGGATTAATATTCTCTAATACAATTAAATAAATATGTGTTTTAACATTTTTCAAAATTCATCCAATAAGGAGATAATATAGGGGATGAAAGTTTGTATTAAACTTACCTTTTTATAGTCTTATTTTTGTAGTCTTAGTGCGAGCGAAGCCGCGGGTTCTGCTAGTTTCATATAAATCAAAATGAAAAAAATGTATACTAATTGACATATATACATACTAATATTGTATAGCTAAAGTTTGTTTGTTAGAACGCACCAATGCTCTCTGGGACTATCAGTCTGATTTCAATTTTGAACCCCATATCTCCCCGTGGAACTTAGAAACTAGCAATCCATACTAATATTATATGTATATATTAAAGTAACTTTATTTGATACCTTTTCACGCTGAAACTGCTGAACAGATTTTGATAAAATTTGGCAAAGAAGAGAAAGGCTACTTTTGATCCTTTATATCCTTTTGATTTAATTGAGTGAAACCGCGAGCAAAAACTTTTAATAAATAAAAGATGCGAAAGGAGCCGCAGGCAAAAGCTACTTAGGGTTACTATATGGGTAACTTTACCAGTAAATGTAAGGGTTAGTTATGTATACATATAATAAAAATCTAACTGAGTCGAATCAGTACATTAAATATTTTTTGGAAAATCTTATTGAAATAGATATTATTATCGACACAGAGGCCGAAACTTTAGTTTTTAGAATTTTTGTCTGTCTGTCTGTGACCGCATCACGAGAGAACCTCTGGACGTTAGTATCGTATAAATATTAATGTCAATATTTGTCAATATTTATAGGATGGTAACAGATAAATTAAATTAAAGTGTTTGTTTGAAATGTCGAAATAACAGCTTTTTACTAAATGGATATGGATGTATACACGATACATATACCGATATAATATTTTTTACAATATTTGTCTGTCTGTCTGTTTGTTTGTTCCGGCTAATCACTGAAATGACTAATCCGACTTTGACGGGACTTTCACTGGCAGATAGCTGATGTTAATAAGGGATAACTTAGGCAACTTTTAATTTAGAAAAAAAATAGGGTCCCCACGAAAAAAATTAAAACCAATAAAAAATTCAATAATAACCGATTCAAATAGGGAAGTTGTATTACATACCCCAGGGACGAACCCGAGCGAAGCGAGGGTGAGTCGCAAGTCTATACATATAATAAAATTGTAACGAAGCCGAATCTGCACATTAGATATTTTTTGGAAAATCTTATTGAAATAAACATTATTATCAATACAAACGTCGAATCTATTGTTTTTAGAATTTTTGTCTGTCTGTCAGTCTATCTGTCTGTTACCGCATCACAGAAAAACCGCTAGAGGGACTTTGATGAAATTTGGTATGGTGATAGCTGGTTATCCAGGTTATATAGGATACTTTTTACGGCGAGAAAATATCTCATTTTTGAGAAAAAATACAAAAACTGCAATGTAAGAGAACCTATACTAATATGTATCACATAAGAATTTGGTTTTCGGTCATCTGAACGCGGGCGGAGCCGCGGGCAGTGTATTTTTAATTGCAATAAGCAAGGTGAGTTAGAAAAGTAGTTAAAAAGATATGAAGAACAGACGAACATACATAAATAGCATGCTATCATAACCCCTTTTTAACTTCGCCGTTGTCGGGTAAAAAGAAAGAAATATCTCTTTATTCACTCTCGCAAATATGGTGAAGCTAAACTTTGAACGTTCAAAGTTATCCTATCAAATGTGTAAATACAAAAAGGTGTAAAATTGAAGTTTTTCATGAATTTCATTGAATAATATTTCAATTCAATCTTTAGTTTGTCTGTAAGGAATAAATCTAACTGTGGCTGTCAGTAGACAGTATGTATTTCACGCTGTTTTTGTTCACCGTTATTTACTTGGACGCCATCTTGAATATGTTCGGATATTTGCTACATAATAATAATATATGACTTTGGTTTAAAGTACTTTATTTCTCATTACGAACAAGTCTTTTACATGAGAAATATATATAAAGATATTAGAAATTATGACATTTGATCAGTAGAACTGAGAATACCAGTTATAAAGAATATATTTATGTATATAACGTTGACTTAAAGCTAATGAAAGTTGTAGAATTTTTTATTTCTTTCGGTAAGCTATTATAGAGTTATGCTCCCTCAAAAGTTACCTATAGTTTTTTGTCCAGACTTGGTTCTAGTTATAGTTAACACTAAGTGGCTAGCACGTCGAGTAGAAGAATAAGTATTTATGTGTTAGACCCTCTTTTACAAAAGATATCTCTGCAGTATGAAATGTCTTATCTATTATTTTACGCACTTTATTTATTTTATAGAGGTGAATCAACGACGGGAGAAGTGGCATAGTAAATGAATGCAAGTATTTTATTTTTAAAATTTAAAAAAAGCGAAGTTTTATAGATATTAAGAAAATATATTAAAAAATGGACTCCCAATTTCTTGTGTTTTATCTCCAAAACTGCTGATATTGAAATTAAAAAAAAAACGATTTTTACTTACCTACACTCATACTTTACAAGACATGTGATTAAGACGTTGAATTTCTTTAAATACATGTATGAATTCCGACTTGTATATTAGACGACTATTTTAGACTATTTTAAAAACATTTTATTTAATATTAAAATATATAAGTTTAAAAAAAATAATCTTAAAAAAGACCAAGTCACTTACATGAGAAAAACTTATCTATACATATATTATTATTACTTAACTATCACACATTATTGTTTAAAAAAAAAATTGACACCATCTCATCCGTCATCAGCTGATCTGATTATTGGTTCAGAATATGTATAGTTTAATGACTTCTTATAAAACCTTTTAAGAAAAAACTTTTAAGCTCATTTCATTTGTTTTGATTTTCCCATTTTCATATATTACAGCTACTACAAAAGTTTTTTTTTTTTCAAAAAACACAAATGTTTTTTTTATTAAGCAATAAAAAATAAGCTTACCTTTATGAAAAATAATTTATTTTTAATATTATCAAAAAAAGAGTTTGCAAATTTGTGCTTAAAAAGCAAGTTATGAACTAGTTATCTCATTTTGTTATATTTCCATTAATAACACAATAACCCTATGTGGCAAAAACGAAAATAATTGTTATCCATCACCATACTTATTGGTGAAACTATTACTTGAAAATATGGATACGTGGATATGGATTCATTTTAACTGCCTGAATTAATTTAATTAGTGCTGCTAAATTAATTTAATTAGTGATCTCCCAGTACAGTGGTCACAATATAGAAAATTTGAGGAAAACATAAATGAAAAGAATTTATAATATACTCGTATGTATAAAAAAATTAACTGTTACAAAATGTCTTTTTTGTTATAGCAACTAAACAAAAAAAAAGAAAATCGGTTAACAAACAGAGGAGAAAAAGGGAAAACTGCCTGACTTTGCCTATTTATATATAGATATTTTTTTAATATCTATGCTATAGCTAATTTCAGGGTCTCAGAAGTTTTAATCTAAAAATGATTAAGATCTGATTTCATCTGATTTAACAAAAAAAAAAAAAATTACCATGGTTTTTAGATTTTTATTCAATCACATCAAATAAGTTCTTAGGGATCATGACAAAAACAAGCCCAGAAACGAGTCAGCAATTCAATAAAAAACAAATAGCGTCAAGTATCCGAACGCTTACATTAGTAAGCGCCCGAATACATGATTCATGACTGCCTGCGTCAACGACGAAATTTGAATATTTTTCTCTTGTGAAACATCTGACCGTGAATTCTACTTTAAATTGTTTTAATTTATCTATCTATTTATTAAAGTTTCACATCGTTGGTCGTAGAAATGTCGGGAAAAAGTTGCCTATGAACTAATTCAGGACATAAGTTTTTCTTACGAGTCCGAGTTTTAGTAAAATCGGTCAGCAATTACAGCGTGAAGAAGTGACATACACACACAAATTGATATATAATATATATATATATATATATATATATATATATATATATATAGGGAATCTAATATATTTTGATACGTAAAATACATATTTACCTATTAGATATTCATATCTTAAAATATTATCGGCTGGCACCGACTTCGAAAATGTCTGATTAGGTATCTAATCTAAATGAAAAGCCCCGTTTAGTTATTTTTTACATTTTAGTGCCTGGAAGTCGGTTTTTTTTAAGTTTTTATTTTTATATTTTTAGTGTAAACGTAAAAAGCACGTAATTTGTAGGAAGAAAGTTTTAATTACATATTCGATTAAACAATTTGTTTAAAAAAATATTTATTGTTGATTTTTTTTAAAAACCGCTCGACCGATTTCGATAAAATTTATATGGGACCACCTGGGAAGTATACCTTTTCAAACAAAACAAAAATTTTCCAAATCGGTTCAGGCGTCTTCGAGTAATCGGTGATCATACATAAAAAAAAAGATTCCGACGAATTGAGAACCTGCTCGTTTTTGGAAGTCGGTTAAAAACCTATATAATAACATTCAAATAATCTATTTAACTGTGGTAGGTCTATTACTGTTCAATAGGGGTTCATAGAGAACCAAGAATCAAAATAAATCCGGGAAGAATACAAATAGATAGTTTTATTTAAAATATGTTTTACATAAAAAGCTACACATTTTTAAACATGGCAATTCTGGGTTTGGGAGCAGCATAAAAAATTGAATTGGTTAAAAGTTAAGCTTTTTAAGTACTACATTAAATCAAAATATTTAAAATTGAATAATAATTATGTTTTCTATCACACCTATTGTTATTAATAACATCTAAATTTACCTATATTGATATTATAAAGGATTTTGTTTGTTTATTTGTTTGTTTGTTTGTTTGTTTGTTTGTTTGTTTGTTTGTTTGTTTGTTTGTTTATTTGTTTGTTTTTTTATTTGTTTGTTTGTTTGTTTGTTTATTTGTTTGCTTGCTCGCGCTAATCTCTGTACCTAACTGCTAGTCCAATTTGATTTTTTTGCATTTCATTGGGGCTATAGGCTATCTAACATCGCGTTACGATTATTAGGATAAGAGTACCTTTGATATATAAAAATATACATACACATAACTCAAAAACTCAAACCAAAGAACCAAATTCAAATATCGGAATTTCTAATTGTCTAAACACAAATTCGAACTTACGCGTACCACATAAAGTACTTTTTAAACGAAACATCGTGCTTTTTAATTTGGTGATCCAATAAGCAATAAACAAAATAAATTTAAAAAAAAGCGCAATTCGACTTCGAATTGTGCATTTCTTTTGAAGACACCTTTAAGAATTAAATCAAAAGAGCTTTTTGCGCTTTACTTCAACTTGATAGACATTTAGATTATTTTAGAATTTACAAACTAAATCCTTGGTTTTAAAATTCGTATTTGTTTATACGTTTTTGTGCGTGTCAGACAGGAACGTGGATTTGGAAATATTTTTTTGTTGTTTAATAATCAGTAGGTAGGTTATCATTAATCGGCGACAATGCAAGTGAGATGTGCAGATAGAGAAAGGCTCTAATAATCTATAGGTATATATAAAAATGAATCCCTATTTCCCTTGGTGGCTTGATGGCGTGCATCACGCGTGAACGGCTGGACCGATTTAACTATTTTTTTGTTGAGTTTGTTATTGTCAGAAGGTTCTTATGAAAGAAAAATTTTTAAAAATTGCGCGGAAAATTATAAAATTTAAGAATACTTCTTTAAGAATACTTAACAATCATATTAAAATTTATTTGGCTAACGCTGGGTGATAACTATTTATATATATTTAAAACGTACCTAGCGACGAACCCGAGCGAAGCCAGGGTGAGCCGCTAGTTAGTTATAAATATATAGATATAAAATATGTATGTCGAATCAGTACATTAAATATTTTTTGGAAAATCTTATTGAAATGGTCATTATTATCGATACAGAGGCCGAATCTATAGATTTTAGAATTTTTGTCTGTCTGTCTGTTTGTGACCGCATCACGGAATAATTACTGAAGGGGTTTTGATTAAAAGTATGATGATAGCTGGTTTTGCGGGTCAACATATAGGATACTTTCTACTGCGGGAAAATATCCTATCTCTGAGAAATCTACACTAAACGTTAAAACGCTAGTTATTGTATAATATTGTGACATCATCTTCTATATAAATAAAAATGAATGTTGCTAAGCGCAAAACTCGAGAACGGCTCGACCGATTCAGCAAAAAAAAATTTTTCGTAAGTTTTTTCGTAAGTTAAAAATTGGTTCAACCAATTTTTATGATATTTGATTTTTGGATTTCTCTTAGTCTGGAATAGGATAATATGTATTAAAACATCTGAAAAATTAACGAAAAAAATTAAAATTTATATGGCTAACGCTGGCTAATAACTATTTATATCTATTTAAAACCTATTGACGAGCCCGAGCGAGGCGAGGGTGAGCCGCTAGTCTGTAATAAATATGACTTTTGAAACGTCATAAACCTATAGTGTATCTCGTGACCATGTTTTCTGTGAAGCATTTGAAATATCGGACACTAAAAACTAAAATAAAATCACGACAAAGACATAATATATGTCATATAATAGAAAAAATTATTTCTTTTTAATTTTTAGAAAAACATTCCATAAATTAGTAACTAAAATACTGTACCTTCGTAGAATGAAACGTGAGTAAAACCGTAGACAGTAGCTACTTCTTCATTTATATGTTTCTTCACATTAAACTACTAACTAATCTTTCAATGATTAACTTTAAATTTTTTATTTATATCTTGTCTATGCTTCTATACTAATATTATAAATGTGAAAGTTTGTGAGTATGTATGGATGTTTGTTACTCAATCACGCCAGAACGGCTGAACGGATCTGGATGAAATTTGGCACAGATATAGGTTATCATCTGGAACAATACATAGGCTACTATTTATCTCGGCAAAATGTACGGTTTTCGTTTGATAGGTTTGTTTTTGATTTTCTAAAGGCGAATCCAAGCGAAGCGAGCGTGAGTCGCTAGTTTTACTATATATTTTCCTTCGCGGCAAGGGGTGAAAGTACACACCCTTGGACCCCACTGCTGGCTCCCATGGTAGCTAATGCTATAATATATGTATTTTCAACAAAAAATCATAGACATTGGGGTTTTTAATTTTTTCATCGTTCAATAATACATATTTGTCAGTTTTTTTGCGTGTCTACAAAAGATGGAAGGTCAGATGCGTTAACATATATTTTTATTTATATCTTGGTTTCCGTGTGGTAATAGGGTTGGTACTAAATGGTTATAAACGACCGTAAAATAAATAAATAAATAATATAAAAAAACAGCTGTCCCGGCAAACGTTGTTTTGCCATATAAATTATCAAAGAAATCTAAAGTAAGATACAAACATACTAAAATCGCGATAAAAAAAGGTAGGAGGGTGAAAAATACTTCACGACCTATTATCATATCTACCAAATATACAAAAAAGATATTAAATTCGGTCGAGCCGTTTCGGAGGAGAGCGACCACAAACACCGTGACACGATATATATTAGATATATATTAGAACTTTAAAATGTATATATTATAAACTTTGGGCTTAGACAAGATGTCATTTTATAATCGCTGAAGATAAATATTCAGCCCTTCTAAACGTCCCACTGCTGGGGGTGGGCCTTCTTGCAATACGAGGAGGATGAGGCCATAGTCCACCACGCTGGCCAAGTGCGGGCGGACTGAGCATGTCTTTCGAAAACGTGCTAGGTTCTCTCAGACATGCAAGTTTCCTCGCAATGTTTTCTTTCACCATTTTAGAAATGGTAATCATGGGGGAAACACCTTTACATAACATTTTACGTATAAATTGTGTAATGTAATAAACTGATGAGATTGATTTAATTTTAACTTTATTTTCGTCTTTTTAGATCATTTAAGTTTGTTTTTAAAAATGATTATTTATTATTAATGTATTTTTTTGTTTTTACTATATTTATATTATTTTCAGCACTCCCTTTCATTTCATAAAAAACATAGTCCGCCATCTTTGGGAGTCCACCATGTTGGATTTAGAATGACGTCACGTAGCTAACCATGCATTGTCATCTAAAGCAAGCGTGTATGTATATAATTTAGTAAATGTATATAATTCAGTTCAATCGGTTGAGGAACTGTTTTAAAATTCAGTTACAAAATTTGTACCGAACAAACAAACAAACAAACAAACAAACAAACAAACAAACAAAAATTGCAATTTAAATAAAAACTTGTAAAAAATGGCTCGGACAATGTGTGTACTGTGTTACATATTCATTAGAAAAAACCTTTAAAAAAGCAGTCATGAGTGTGCAGAGAAGTGAAAACTATAAACAAACAGTTGTTATTTTTGGATATTCAAATTAATTGTTTGACCTTAAATTAAAATTTGTAAATTAAAATTGTTTACATTTGTCTGGTTTCGACATCTATCGGCACTCTGAGTGTTAGCGTTAGCACGTCACGTGACCGTGTCGATGACGACTCACATGAATTTACTCCCCATCCAAAAAAAACCTATCTATAGAAGTTTTCAGTTCAAAAATTGGTTGTTTTGAAGTTAGATGGGCCGAAATCAAAAACGTGGTGAGCAAGATTTGAATGAGCGACACCCCTAACAAAATATATTTTTCAGGCAAATTTAGTTGGAATAAATTGGGTCAAATGGGGTCATATAAGAAAAAACACAAAGATCTCTTCCGGAGCAAAAAATTCGACAAACTATGTTAATTTTGAAGGTAAGTTTATCTATACAGATAAATAAAATTGAAGTGTCTGTGTGTAATGTCAAAATAACAGCTTTATACTAAATACATGCGAAATTATATACGGTACCTACTCATAAGACAAACACAAGTTTTTAAATTTTTGTCTGTCTGTATGTTTGTTTCGGCTAATCTCCGAAACGGCTGGACTGATTTTGAAGGAACTTTTAACTGCGAAGCGAGCGTAAGACTTTCACTGCGAAGAGAGCGAGTGAAGCGAGGGTAAATCGCTAGTAATAAATGTTTTATTTATAAATGTCTATAAATGTTTTATTTATAAAGCTTACCTGAACAAGTAATCGAACCAACTAAAAGAACAATAAAATACACCCTCAATATTTTATTAAACTAACCGATAGGATTTATAGTAAAGTTAAATCTTTCGAACAAACATTGTATATCACAATACACATGAAAAATTACAATTTATATATTTCGACTTCAACATCGTAGAAGAAAAGTGTCTTTAATACTGAAATTATCAAGTTTCACTCAAAGGGAGCATTGTTTTATTTTTTTAAATACGAGTAACAGCATTTAAGTTTTTTTTTTAAAGTTGTATCTGAACCGGTAATCGAACCAACTAAAAGTGCAAAAAAAGTTCTTTTTTTTTTAAACTAAAGCAATGTTTTGAGTATAATTTGAAAAATTCAATGTTTAAAGTACTTTTCTTTCAGGTCCCATGCATTTGTTACACCTGTATATTATCAACCGACTTCTTAAAAAAAGGACGACGTTCTTAATTCGGCAATTTCAAAGATTACTATTTTTATTAATGAACTAATGACTCACCTTTACTCCGCTCGTGTTCGTCCCTAGTTGGGTTTAGTATAGATTTCTCAGACATGAGATACTCTGCCGCAGTAAAAAGTATCCTATATGTTGACCCGGATAACGTATAGTATCTTATTCACAACCTAAAAATTTTGGATATTATTTTCTAATAATATGCTGAATCAAACACATTTTTGACTGATCTCAAAAAAGCAATTTGAGTGTATGTTAATTATTTTTATTCATAACTTGGGAATTTGGTTTGTTTGTTTGTTTGTTTGTTTGGTTTGTTAATTTGTTAATTTGTTATTTTTATTTTTATTTTTATTTATAAGTTGGGAATAAGTTACAAAAAACTATTTTTCGAACTTTTTTAGCTGTTTTAATTTAGTTTTTTTTTATCATAGTCACGAAGAGAAGTAAGGTTTTTAACGTCTCAAATGTTATAGTTTCTAGAGAGGGTGTCTTCTCACAAATTCGAAGAAACAGTTATATTTAAAGTCCCAAATATTCGCGAAAATGTCGACAATATTTTAATATATGAATATCTAATAGCTAAATATGATTAGGTATGAATTCTAATTATAGTTAAAATATTGTACATAAAGCCTAAACTGTAAAAAAAAAAAAATACCGACTACCCCCAATTATTATCCCCGTGTTACATAGTATAAGAACAAAGAAAGTAAATAAAATAGATAGATAGATAGCTAGGAACGAATGCGGACGAATGATAGAAAGACATAGTATGCGGAATGAAAGTGCGAGAAGCATAAAAGCGAGAACTGGTATGAAAGAAGTAGAAAACACAGACTCCTTCCCCCATGTTGGAGGTTAAGTATAAAAAAAAAAAATTGTACATCAATTTGTGATGTATTTTACGTATCGAAATATATTAGATTTGCTTTGCGTCGGCTGGAACCGACTTCGAAAATATCTGATTAGGTATCTATTCTAAATAAAACCCTCCTTTAGTTATTTTTTACATTTTAATGCTTGGAAGTCGGTTTTTTTTGAAAGGTTTTATTTAAAGTAGTTTCGTAGTTTATCCTATATAGTGCAGACTTACAAACAACCTCTTTACCGTATTGTAGATATAAATAGAATGTTTTCTTCAACATTTTTAAGCTTCATAAATATGTGTAACATTTTGAATCTAGCGCACCGTTTGGACGAGGCGTCACTTGCGCGTGTTATAACTGCTCCCATTGACAAGTTGAATGTACAAGCGATATCGCTAATAAGTAATAGATAACTTTAAAGTAATCGAAATTCGACCATTATTATTGGAAATTTGAGAAAACATATATGAATAGAATTTACCTTTATTAGAAAAAAAAACTATTTTTTTTTTGTTTATAAATTATAACCACTAAAGTTCGTTAGTTATTAAACAAAAAAAAAAAAACAGAAAATCGGTTGACAAATTCGGTTTTTCCGCAACAAAAAGCATTCTATATGTTGATCCGGATAACCGCCTATCATCATACCAAATTTCATCAAAATCAGTCCAGTGGTTTTCTCGTGATGCGTTTCCGAGATAGACAGATAGACTTACGGACGGACGGGCGAACAGACAAACAAAAAATGATAGATTAATATACCGATTTGAGTCAGTTTGAATTTTGTTATATGTATAGATTTTTTTATGGGTTTGAAAAACGAGGATGATAATGCTCAATACGATTGTATATTACGTCAAATGCGAAGTTATTTTCATAATTTTTATTTAATGAATAACTTGCCCCATATATATAAGCTATAAAGAGTTCCACTATCGACCTCCTAACTCTATCATCAGGTTACCTCGGTGGTATCATATTATTGTACTATCATATCGATTTTATGTACTAAGTTTCAAATCGATACTAGTGGTAGTACATTTAAATCGATTTGATTACACATTTAGTTATTTAAATATGTTATTAAGAAACTCAGCCAAATTGAGGATGTTTTTAGTCAGTTAATAAAATTTCTGGAGCCAATCCTAGATGGAGAATCAGGTCACAATTATCAAAAAAAGTAATTGTCATCGGAATTGAATCAACATGTAAAATGTCAACTCTGTAGGATAAGAAGTGATTCTAATTCTGCTTGCAAGATAATATGACTTATACAAGGATACCAACTAACAAACATTGTGTAATAAATGAATTTGATTTCATTTAAAGTTTTTTTTTTTTTAGGTATTCATTCGTATTCTTCTTAGCAAACCCTTTCATTTGATATCTATATCATGGGGGTGCATAAAAAAACATAGTCCGCCATGTTGGATTTAGAATAACGTCACTTATATAACCACGCATTGTCATCTAAACTAAACGCTCAATCTTGAGGATAGTTGCTTTAACATTCAGTTACAAGATTTGACCCGAACAAACAAATATACATACAAACACTGCAAGTTAAATAAAAGCTTATAAAAACAGGTGAATGGTGCCAAATCTGCAAAATAGGCATCAATCTTCGCTAGCACGAGTCTTTGTGGTCTATTTATTAGATATTCTCAGTGGAAAATCTAGATTTTGTACATAATGGCCTAGTTCACTGGTTTTCTGCACTAGCTTTATGCCGCGGTTCCGCTCACGTGAAAACAAAAATTCGGTTGAAAAATGATTTTGTTTTATCCACCGTTAGGGGTGGAATTTTCTTTTTAAATTGTATGGGACCCTTGAGATATACATATCACCTACTAAATTAAATTGAAAAAAAGAAGTAAAAATTGACGATTCAAAGTGCTTGTAAAAGTCTATTTGAATTAGGCATATTTTGATTTAATTTCATGATGACAGATCTATCCTCGATAATCTTTTGAAAAAATTTACCAATTTTCCTGATACTGTTTAGCTCACTCTTCAATGAGATGTTCTACATCTCCTCATACATATTTAAGCGCAAATGCTAGGAATTCTGATTGTTTTTATACTTGCTCAAAACAGTCTGCTGGAGATCACAAGGTGGAGTGACAACAGACTATATTCCACAAATACCGCGTAGTACAATTATTTATTGTAGCTTATAACTTATGCGAATAAACAGAAGGAAAACATCGTGAAAAAACCTGCATGTCTGCTAGAACCTAGCAAGTTTTCGAAAAACATGTGAAGTCCGCCCCGCATTTGGCCAGCGTGGTGGACTACGGCCTAACGACCCCGTGTATTGCAGGGAGGCCCGTGCCCAGCAGTGGGACGTTAAAAAGGGCTGAATGCATAGCCTATGTGTTACTCTGACGTATAAGCTATATTACTGTAAAGCTTTATTAAAATCCGTTCTGTAGTTTTTGCGTGAAAGAGTAACAAACATCCATCCGTATATCCATGATGAGTGGGATCCATACAAGCTTTTTCTTTTATAATACTAGGATAGGATTAGTAGGATAAAACATTTTTTTCTGAATTTATACGGTTTTTACGGTTATGTTTCGGTTTTTTTTGCGACGGGAAATATTAAGGTTTTTGATGACTCAAAAAGAATATATTTATGGCAAACAATGTTATACAATAATTTGGAAGAAAATAGAAATGGCGATAATTCTCATTAATGTTTGAAATTATTTAATTTTGATGAATGATTAAGACTTGTAAAATGGTTTTATAAATAATTTTAATAATTTAAATTAATTAATTTAAAATTGAGTAATTTTTGACGACACGTTTGGGTCAGTTTGTAGTACTTGCTGTGCCAGCGGTCGCGGGTTTGAGAATGATATTTATAATTTGTATTTAAAGTTATATATGTATCCATAAGGATACCAGATAGTTGATACGCACTCACTTACAAGTCTCGTAGCTTGCCATGGAACTAGATGGTACTGTGTTTTAATGTCCCAATATATTTATTTATTTATTTGTATTTTATAATTCAAAAACCTCAGGAACCAAAATCAAAATAAAACTTTAAAAATACCAAAAAAAAAACAGTTACATTTAGAATGCCAAATATTCGCGTAAATCTAGGAAACTCTTGCAGAATTATTTAAATTTTAGATTCACTATTTACTGTTACAGAGTTAGGTCTACACATATGACACAAATTGAGGTCAAAGGTCATGTAAGTTTGAAAGATTTATATTTTATCGTTCATCGCGTGTGATTTTGTGCAGGAAGTTTTATATTGGACAGTTTTTATTGTAAATTCAAAGTATATCTTACACTCATAGTTCTTCTCTGTTCTTCTAATAAGAACCCATTTTTATGGTTGAGAAAAAAGATAAAAAAATATGAAAAGAAAGAAAAGGAAAGAGAGAATACCACGCAAATCTTAGAGGAATTTCATTTGAAGTCCACCAGACCACTGTCGAATCTTCCTTAAAAAATCTTCAGACTTTATCTAAGGACCCTCAGACTAAGGAATAATATGGGCAGAGTGTCACAGAAGTACACATGCTGCCAAACAATATTGTTTTGAAATAATATATAACGTTTCAAAACAATTTATATGTACATTTAATAAAATTGTAACTGATCGCTGTCTGTACATGGAAGTTTTTTGAGGAAACCTATTATTGAGGGTCTTTTTTAACGCAATAGAACTCAAAACAATAACTTTAGAAAAAAATGTTTGTTTGTCTGTGCGTTTGTGCACGCTAATCTCAGAAACGGCTTAGCCGATTTGGGTGCTGCTTTCACTTATTTATTTTGGTAAGCTTTACTTAACATTTAGTATTTGTTTTATTTCAATCGGTTCATAAATAAAAAAAAATTCAATTTAAAAAATCACTCAGGCACGAACCGCTAGTATACAAATATTAATAGAATATTCATCACTGTGATAGGTAAATAAATGTTAATAAATAAAAATAGCTTACGAATTTTATTATAATAAAGAAGAAAAAGCTAATATTATGCTATCTCTCTTTTAGGGAAAGAGATTTTTCATTATTTACAAGCGACTCATCGACAAACAGACAAATATTCTAAAATTCATTGTTTTGGGTTCTATTGCGTTAACAAACACCCCCAATAATTATTTATCTACAGACAGCAATCATATACACTTTTATTATATGGATATCATTCCCTTCCCATTTCCCAATCACTTAGGGTTAGCGCAGTACATCTTCCGTAGGTACTGCTGGTAGGATTTGGCAAAAGTTTTACGACCGGCCGCAGCCTGACGTCAACCTCCTTGGGAATGCTATTGTTGTAATTTTTTGATATATATTTTTATTATATGTATTGATCATAATTATTCATATTTTCTTTTCCAAAATTATAAATTGACGAAAAATTGTAAATTCTTTTCTTTAAACTAACTAACTAATATGGCAAAATCGAGAACAATAGCATAAATGGCAAAATCACGCTTCTATTTTTGGCTTTGACATATTTATTGACAGACTCCATCTATATAATGCTTTGGTCTAAGCTAAGAACCATTATCATTTAAAATTATGATTTACATCTTCCAAGCCCATGGACATGGAACCTGCTTCCTTTATTCACTAGATTAAGATCACTAGACGAACTTTCTAGAAACTTCCATACTCTGTACTTGACCTGCTTCTAATTTTACACGTGTTTTACTGTTTACTTGATGACAAAAATAAGCTCTTTCAGCTACCGTATTTACATACGTCTTGCTATAACCTTACTCGATTAAAAGTAGCACGTTTGAATTATTCATTGCATAAGATAGCACCCCCGTATTAATTTCGAGGAAATGATTGAAAACGGGAAAACAGATGCAGTTTACTATCTTGCCTCGACCTATTTATTTGTTTTGTTTCAAAATATTTGGCTCGTTCAAACTGTATTTAGGACCGAAATCTGGATGAGGGAAATCTAAGCCGTTATGTGTTCGTTGATTTTCATTAAGTACTGGAAAGTAGCAGAAAGTAGAGCTTGAAGTTGTGTTTGTTTTCAACTGCCTGGTTGTGGTGTGGCTGGAGGTCCTGGATTCGAGTCCCGGGTTGGGACAAAAATTATTCAGTCTTTCTCACAAATTCGCAGAAACGGCCTGGAGTTGGGAAGTTGGCGGCGTTACACCTCCGTGCCTGCTTTGGCACGTAAAGCCCTTGATCATGCGCGGGATCTCTCACTGGTCGTGTCAAGTGTCGTCCCACCAGAGTATAAGAATGACAGGAATAGAGAGTGCACTTATGTCTGCGTGTACAGATGTACACTATAATATCTCCTGCTGATATGGCTAGTCTCAGTGAGATTGGTCGATGAATTTAAAATCACTTTAAAGCATTTATTTCATACTAAAGGGAATCCGCAAACAAGGCAGCGAGAACTCAATGGTATCGCACTCGCTTGGGAAACCAAGTGTAGTAGTTTCAAATCCGGGTCTCGCACCTCTGATATTTACATGTGCGAATCATTTCCAACATGATTACCACATGTCTTACGGTGAACTAAACATCGCGAGGAAACCATGTCTGCATGTCTAAGAGAACTTAGTAAGTTCTTAAAAGACATGTGATGTCTGCCCATCCGAACCACCTGGACCCCGAGTGGCCTGATCCACCTCGTATTGAAACCCACCTCCAGCAATATTGGAAAACATGATTACCAGGAAATCTGCATGTCTGAACATGAAATGTACATGTAATGTACATGATATTATTATATGTGCGGGACCCGGGTTTAGAACCCGCTTCCCTCGGATTTCCAAGCGAAAGCGTTACCACTGGGCTACCACAGCCTTATTTATTTACTTTCCTAAAAAAAACATGTAGATCTTGATCGTTCTGGACTTATAAACGCAGAAATGAGCAGACACACAGATAAAAAATATATAACAAGTTTTATTAAATACTTAAAAATAACAATTATACAGATTATATAACGTTCGAAACAAAACTATAAAAATTATTTATACCCTGCTTACCATACACCCTATTACGTATACCTACGTCAAACGGATCTTTAAAATACAATAGAAATTCAAATTTTTCAAATGTTTTGGATATCCAAAAAAGTACAGCTTTGCACACGTGCTCCTTTTTATTTCTAACTAGCGACTTAGGTCTCTGGTGCGGCTTTAGGTACGTTTAAGTTTTTTGAGCGAAATCCTAATTCTTTTTCTAAAATAACATCAGCTATCGGCTAGTGATAGTCTCGTCTAAATCAGTCCAGCCGTTTCGGAGATCAGCCGAAACAAACAGACATACACTGTTATTTTGACATTACAAATATACACTTTAATTTTATTTATCTGTATATACAAATGTAGATGAATTAAACCGATCAGGTCAGGTTTGAAATAAAAAGAATATTTAAGGCGATTTTAAAGAATTTCCAAAAAAAAAAATGATGAGAAGTGGGACCGACAGTGTTTTTTTATCCTAGTAGGAGTCCATTAACAACGATTTAAAAAAATCACAAGTAGGTAATCCTACGAATACAAAAGTTTGTATATAAGTATGTACGACATACATTGTATGTTATTGTTTCACGCTGAAACTGCTGGATAGATTTTGATGAAATTTGTACACAGATAGATTATGATCTGGAGTAGTAAGTACATATATCCATATACACAACTCTATTTAATTTTTAACTGATATTGATAATATTGACTAATAAATGTAACAGTGTGTTTGTTCATGGTTTTTTTTCTTTTTTCTCTTTGAGTAAAAGATAAAAAATTGTTATGTATGAACTTCTTCATAACGAATGGAACGAGCCCAAACACTATGGTGTAACTAGTAGCCATTGAAGAGTTTCCACTATCAGCTCTTGGCTGCAGCATCAGGTCATTGAGGTGGTATTAGATTATTATAAGTATACTGACAACTTTACCAAACAATTATTATGTTAATGTTAGTTACAAGTGAAGGTATCGTTGATA
This sequence comes from Brenthis daphne, assembly GCA_947093115.1. NCBI lineage: Eukaryota > Metazoa > Arthropoda > Insecta > Lepidoptera > Nymphalidae > Brenthis > Brenthis daphne. Next base: position 3,249,218 of record OX352473.1, read on the forward strand.
CTGTGTAAAATTTAAATATGTTGTCAGTCAATGAAAATACTTGAGTCGTTGTTTATATGTACATCTGTATGTTAGTGTGCGCTAATGTCTGGGGTTGCATGAAAACAGTCCGCCATCTTATGAGAGTCCGTCATATAAATAAATAAATATGTTGGGACATTAACACACAGCACCATCTAGTTCCATGGTAAGCTACGAGGCTTGTGTTATGGATACCAGATAGTTGATACACTACACATATATAACTTTAAATACATAGATATTATAAATAGTCCATAATAATATAATAGCCATGACTGGAGTACAAACATTCGTGCTCATCACACAAATGAATGCCCCCAGCGGGACTTAAACCCGCAACCGCTGGCACAGCAAGTAGGGTCACTACAAACTGAGCCAAACGTGTCGTCAACAAAACACATTGGATTTATTTATATATTATTCAGTATTATTTTTATTATTTTTCACTTCCTGTGTAATGAATTCTATTTCATTCTCTCGCCGGCTTAATCCTTACGTGTTTGTCTTTTTGTTGTGACGCATTTTCGAGCATCGAGTTTCAAATTACAACGATTCGAAAGAAGTTTCACTTCAAAACTTATATTTAACTAGCATTGCCCGCGGCTCCGCCCGCGTTCAAATGACCGAAAACCAAATTTTTAGGTTTTACATATTAGTATATAATCATATTAGTTACATTGCAGTTTTTGTATTTTTTCTCAGAGATGACATATTTTCCCGCAATAAAAAGTGTCCTATATGTTGACCTGGATAACCAGTTATCATCATACCAAATTTCATCAAAATCCCTCCAGTAATTTTTCTGTGATGCGGTAACAGACAGATAGACAGACAGACAGACAAAATTTCTAAAAACTATAGATTCGTCCTCTGTATCGATAATAATGTTTATTTCAAAAAGATTTTCCAAAAAATATTTAATGTACAGATTCGGCTTAGTTACAATTTTATTATATGTATAGATAAGTAAATAAATAAATTATTTTTTTTATAATTTTTATAATAAAAGGTTACCAGGGTAGTACCTAATAATAGCACAAGTAACATTTTTAATGTGAGAGTATCATAGAAACATGAAGCCAACAGTTTCTAACTTGATTACCACTTGCCTTACGGTGAAAGAAAACATCGTGAGGAAACTTGCATGTCTGAGAGAACCTAGCAAGTTTTCGAAAGACATGTGAAGTACGCCAACCCGCACTTGGCCAGCGTGGTGGACTATGGCCTGATCCCCCTCGTATTGAAGGGAGGCCCACCCCCAGCAGTGGGACGTTAAAAAGGGCTGAATACATACATATACATACATTTATAGAACAATAATTACAGTGATAAGTAAAAACACGTTAATAAATAAAAATAAGTATAGCAAAATTGAGAATAATAGCATCAGCAAATAACAAAACCACGCTACTATTTCACGGACTCCGTCTATGTACTTATTTAGTGTGTAATACCGCAAAAATAGGTCCATAATATATTCGATAACATGCACAACAATATTTATCATTTTATAACTGAAAATGACATATTACATACAAAATCCTTTCGCAAAAATATTTACAAAAATATTTAAGTACTTAAAAAAACTTTTTTTTTCATAAAATTTAAACAAAACAGGATGGCATAAAACAGATATTCCTTTACCAAAAACGCATCAACAATTTTACCTTTGCTCGTTTAAAAAAAGGCAATAAAACAACATTAATACAGCTGACAATCGTGTGACAGTGCGTCAACTGTCAATTTGCATTTACCGCCATTTTGCAAGCGGCATAGATTATAAAACAAAGGTGTAAAGTCGAAAATCGTTTGCGCGGGAAATAAATTTAATGCGTTATAAACACTATATATACAGCGGTAGAGTAAAACCCATCGCAGTCGCGTACGGGGCTCTTTCTGCCTATAATTTGGAGTGACCACTCGAAAATTTCTTTTTAGAAAAACAATGAGTGCCCTCATATTAATTGCTCTATGCCTTTTTATCGTATACAAATTATTCTCACGAAAAACAATAAAATGGGCGAAAAAGAACAAGTATGGTGAGGATAAAGTTGAAGAACTAAAGCAAGCCCCGGGACCGACACCGTTACCCATTATAGGAAGCATGCATCTGCTAGGCAACAATGAATCTCCATTTCAATCTTTCACTAAATTATCTAAAATCTACGGAGATATCTACAGCATCACGCTTGGCTCCGCACAGTGTTTGGTTGTCAACAATTTAGAACTGATAAGGGAAGTCTTGAACCAGAATGGCAAATTTTTCGGCGGACGTCCAGACTTTTTGAGATTCCACAAACTGTTTGCCGGCGATAGAAATAATTGTAAGTATACCATTTTGTATTATTAACTGTACTGATATTATATTTGCGAAAGTTTGTATGTTTATTTGTATGTATGTATGTTTGTTACTCTTTGCGTTGAAACAACTGGACAGATTTGGATGAAGTATAGTAGGTATATAGATAGGCTATGACTTCGAGTATCACATAGACTGTTAGCTACGAGCGAAGCAAGAGTAAGTCGCTAGTTAATTATTATTTTTTTATCGAAACGTTTGCTTTTTCTTTGTTTAAGCGCACTAATCTCAGGAACCAGTCTGATTTGAAAAAATCTCTTAAAAAATGTAATAAATAGGCTGTCTAATTTCACGCTTTGACCCTTAGCGAAATAAAACATATACCAACTATTCGAGATAAACCGAAGGAAAAAGCTTGTCTGTCATAGCTTTCAAAGACTTGCAAATATCAAAATTTCTTTAAATAAACTTACCTAGTTTAAAATTTTCTAGTGAATCTCGTCTTCCGCACGTCTGTCCAGCACAAAAGATATATAATAACTGACATATTATTTAGCTTAGATTCTACAAAGTTAAGCTTTATTGGCTTGAGATTGGGACAAACTAGGACCAATGTATGTATTTTCTACTAACTTTACCCCGTGACTATGCTTGTTCTTTTATATAAGTATATCTCTCTTAAAAGTCTGGGTGATTTAAGATAGCCTATAACGTTCAATAAATGCAATAAAATCTATACATATAATAAATTTGAAACTGATCGCTGTCTGTACATGGAAGATATTTGAGAAAAACTATTATTGAGGGTCTTTTTTAACGCAATAAAACCGAAAACAATGATTTTTAGATTTTTTCCCGTTTGTTTGTGCGTTTGTGCGCGTAAATTTCAGAAACGGCTTAACCGATTTGGGTGCGGTTTTCACTTATGTATTGTGGTAAGCTTCACTTAACATTTAGTATTTGTTTTCTTTCAATCGGTTCATTAATAAAAAAGTTATGTCAATTTAAAGAATCACCTAGGGACGATTTTTTCTAATCGGACTGTTAGTTCCAAAGACTAGCGCGTCCGAACAAACAAAAAGAAAATTTTATTAAAAAAATAAGCAAATGAGTACAACAATATATTTTTTACTAAAACGGTGCACCAACGGTGTTCTAAATAATTAAAAAAAAATATTCCACCATTAAATGCAGAAAATATTCTTCAAATTCTAAATGAGGTATATTTTATAATGTATTAAAAAAAGAGGCCTCTAATAATGTCGCAAAGAAATTTATGAAAAGTTTTAAGCTTACTATTTTTAGAATAACTAAAAAGTCAAATTTATTGAATTACAAAAGCAATCAAAATCTTTTCGGAGATCATTGTATATTTTTGGTTACCGCCATTTATAATGTTTTACAGCAAACATGATCACGGGAGAGATTAAGGTTTTAACTTTTGGACGTCACTAAAGTCAAATATCGAACGACAACACGTTTGACTCAGTTTGTGCTGTGCCAGCGATCGCGGGTTCAAGTCCTGCTGGAGGCATTAATTTGTGTGAGAGCACGAATATTTGTACTCCGGTCATCGGTGTTGACGGTGTACAATGTAAATCCAAACCATATGAATAGCAATTTCTACCAAGTATGGACCAATGTCTGGTCCAACATAACTCAAAGTAGTTATTACAAAAATCAATGAAATGAAACTGTTTTAATTGAGAATCGATTACGTGATAGACCCATTTCATTATTTATTTTGCTTTCGCTTGAATTATCCATACTTAATATTATAAATGTGAAAGTGTGTTTGTTTGTTTGTTCTTCTTTCACATCGAAACGGATTGACGGATTGGCATGACTTTTTATGTGTAGATAGTTAGAGGGATGGAAAGTGACATAGGCTACTTTTTACCGCGGGAGATTATCTCATTCCCACGGGAAAACACGTTATAATACAACCCAAAAAAATATTTATGATCAGAATTACTTGAAACTTGGTCTTAATGATTGATCTTCAATACAATTAAATAAATACGTGTTTCAGCATTTTTTGAAATTCATCCCATAAGAGGGTAAAATGGGGGATGAGTTTTAGCGCAAGCGAAGCCGCTGGTTCTGCTAGTCTATATATAATTCTAAGTAACAACTTAGTACTTATCCCGCTTCGTTCGTGTGCATCTGTAGGGTTTTTTTACCATACATTTCATTGCTTTATTTCGAGTCCTTTAGGCAGTTACCGTCAATAATAACACAACTATTTATTTTCGATTTCAATTAAAATTATTATGATTTCTTATACTTAACACATTGTAATCGGAATACAGGATAGGCGGTAATGTAGCTTGCAATTAGTGAAAGAATTTTCAGTATCGGATCAGTTTTAGAGATTACGCCCTACATACAAACTTACGACCTATATACCTCTTTATAATATTAGTGTAGATTAGTTTTGCTGAAATCATCCTAATAAAATAATAAATAAATATGTTGGTACATTAACATACAGCACCATCTAGTTCCATGGTAAGCTACGAGGCCTGTGTTATGGATACCAGATAGTTGATACACTACACATTTAATACACTTTAAATACATACATATTATTTAAACACCCATGACTGGAGTTCAAACATTCGTGCTCATCACACAAATGAATTTCCCCAGCGGGATTCGAATCCGCGACCGCTGGCACAGGAAGTAGGGTAACTACAAACGGAGCCAAAAGTGTCGTCAAAAATTGAGCAGTTGCTCTAATTGCATACATTATTTATATTCAACGTGTAATATGTTGTCTGTGCTATTAAATTATTTTGACAGAATAGCGCCGAAGCTTTAAAATGAGCTTTTTTATCAGTGGCATTTATAAAAATTATCGTATAATTGTCTAAAATGACCCTAAATATTAACCCCCAAAAATAAAAACAATGCACAATGAAAAATATCGATTTAGACTAGATTTAATTATTACCAACCAAGTATCTACATATTTTTAAAGTTATACTACTTTTGGCATGTTTGGAAAAAAAGTAAAATTTTTACGACACGCGCGCACACCGACAGCCAAAAAGCGACATGATTAAGTTAGCTGAAAGCGACTTGATTAAGTACGCTGAATTCCTTTCAACAGAGATTTGTGACATACAGGCTGAAATCTTTAGCTAATTTTTTTCTGTTACGCCAAAGAAGTATAACTTTTTACATGCGTACACACACACGTTTTTTTTTTCAAAAAAAAAAACTATACATATAGGAAGAACTATACCGGACGTAGTCCTATAAGAGCTTTTAAGGAAGGAAACCTTTATTCGAAAAATTATAAAACATCTAAATTTCAACGACCCCCATCAAGTCCAACTCCTATAAGCTCAACCCCATAGTTCACAGAAAAACACCAAAATTAGTCAAGTCGCTTAGGAGGAGAATAATCGTACATAAATAAAAAGTACATAAATATAACGGAAATATAGGTATTTACTTCGACACTAGGACATCCGATAAAAATTCCAGCATATCTCTATGACCTACAAATACACGTTGGTAATTTGAAGACCTAATGTTAAAACTTGAAAAATGTGTGGTACAAAAAGTGATTAATAATCTATATATTAGTACGCGAGGAGAAAACTTTGAATCCCTTTTGAAGCATATTGCATGTATGGAGGAGTATGAGTTTTGGCATAGATAAAGTTTATATGGAGAAGGACTGCAGAAAGCCAAAATTAATTGACTTTCTTTTACCCGCGAATCCGCTCACGCATTTTATTTAAATATAACTAGCAATTCACCCTCGCTTCGCGCGGGTTCGTCCCTAGGTTGGTTTCCCATATAAAATTTCATCTCCATTTTCACCCCTTAAAGGATGATTTCCGGGATAAAAAGTATCCTATGTCCTTCCCCGGGTCTCAAACTCACAACCCACAAACTCACAAACTCACAAACTTTACCTCTTTATAATATTAGTATAGATTACTTCACAGTTAAAAATTTAGGATGATGTTAGATAGTCTTCATCAATATTATACGAGTACTTACATAATATAAAGATGAAAAGTTTGTTTGCTTGTAAGTGCAAATCTCTGAATCTATGGACCTGTTTAAAAAATCTTTTGGGTTTTGTAGTCTATCTATGTAACTTTGAAAAAAATCTCAATATCGATCAAACTTAATGAATTATGGTTAATTTTCGACCAGGGGCGATCACTATTAATATATGTACTATTGCTCAAATATAAAATCGCTTAAGCTTATGACTTGAACAGCGATTTGAAACTTGATACATCAATTCTGTGCCTAGCGCCATATAAAGAAATATGATTACAAACAATTTAAAAATTAACTACGTACATATATATTACCTATACAATAAAACTAAATAACAGGGTCGAAGAAAATATTTTTTAGGTTAAAAAAAAGTGAGTTTGTGTTCAATTCACACACGGTAGAAGTGAAACTTCAGAAAAATAACCAACGAGAGAGTGAGATGAACATATATAGAGTATCAGGAGTAGGATCATTGTAAGGTTTATATTTTTTATAATATCTTTTATTTATTTAACATTTTATTTGTCACAAATATACATTACATATTATTCAGTAATTAATTTTATTATTTTACACTTCCTGTGTAATGTGTTCTATGTGAAATAAAAACGGTTATCATGGCAAAATAGCTATGTATTCTATCTCATTCTCTCGCCGGCTTGATCCTATATATTTATGTGTTTGTCTCTTTTTAGTGTTGCATTTCTGTTCCATCGAGTTTCAAATCACAACGATTCTAAAGAGGTTTCACTTCAAAAATAAGATGTTTTTGTTTCTATAAAACATAGTTAAGTTTCATTTAAATTGATTCATATTTAGTTATTTTAGAGCATATTTAGTTGATTTTGACAAGATGTGCATTTTTTTCTGCGAATACCCTACGTTTGTAAGTCTGTATCTTTGTATTACTCTTTCACGCTGTAACGGCTGTTCGGATTTCAATGAAATTTAGTGCACAGATAGATTATGAGCTGGACTAACATATAGGCTGCTGTTAGGCATCTAAACAAAATTAAATTCAAAACGTTTTTTGAAGTCTGTAGGTATACTTTTATAGTTATGAAATAATTATTCGTTTTGAAAATGAAATATTTTTATTTGCGTTCATACATTTGTTTTTATACTCAATTAGTTATAATATAAGCTGTAAGGAAAAACATTTAAACTGTATTGTAAGCAATTTCAGATTTGGATTTAAAATATTAATTAAAATATTAACATATATAAATAAAATTGAAGTGTCTGTTTGTAATATCAAAATAACAGCTTTTTACTAAATGGATATGGAATTGTATACGTTACTTATAAGAAAAACATTTTTTTTATCTGCCTGTCTGTGTGTACCGGCTAATCTCAGAAACAGCTGAACCGATTTTGAAGAGACTTACACTGAGAGATAGCTGATATTATAAGGAGTAATTTAGGCTACTTTTATTTTAGAAAAAGAATTAGGGTTCCGCTCAAAAATTTTTAAAACGTAGACGGGACCCGGGCGAAGCGAGGATGAGTCGCTAGTATCTTATATAAAATATAAATAAGCAGATACAAAACAGTTCAGTACTTTCTTTCTCCTCTATTTATCAAACGATCTTCTTTTTTTTTTGTTTTGTAAAAAATGGTTATGGTCGATTTTTTTTTTAATTATTACTTTTTTTAATTATGTCAATACAGAGTTGCAATAATGTTCTTTATGCGTGAAACAACGCTACGCTTTTTAACACGCTTTTTCTAACTTCACTTGTAACTATGTAATTAAATGTTTGAAGTCGATTGAAACGTATCCTAATTGATGTATCGATACCGATGACTATACAGTGACTTGATACCGTTGAGCTGGTCTGATGTTGGAGTCAGGAGGTTGATAGTGGAACTTTTCTATCTCACCTCATTTTAAGATCCCACTGCTGGGAGTGGGCCTCCCTTAATGCGAGGGGGATCCGATCATAGTCCACCACTCTAGCGGATTTCATGTCTTTAGAAGATTAGTTAAGTTCTCTCAGACATGCAGGTTTCCTCATGATATTTTCCTTCACCGTAACACAAGTGGTGTTCATATTAGAAATGTTCGCATGTGAGACCCGGGATTTGAACCCGTTTTTAGGGTTTTCTAAGCAAGCCCGTAAATAGCCACTGGGCTACTACCTCTTGAATGGTTTGGAAAATGTTCGAATTTGAAATAATTTAATTCAAGGATATACATTATATTTGGTCAAAGGCGTGATTTAGTTTTTTAGAACTATTTAAAAACTAGCGACTCACCCTCGCTTCGCTCGGTGTCACTTCTAGGAAAACAAAAACAAATCTATCCCACGGGAACCGTACATTTTAGCGGGATAAAAAGTAGCCTATGTGTTATTCCAGACTATAATCTATCGCTGTTCCAAATTTCATCCAGATGCGTTTAGTCGTTCTGGCGTGAAAGAGTAACAAACATCCATACATACTCACAAACTTTCACATTTATAATATTTATATAGATGCTTATTTTCGTAAAGTCGATATCACTGAGTCGGCATAGCCAAAAAAATGTAATTCAATACGTTTTTGTTATTGCGTTTTCAAACAAACGATAGAAATTTGATAGTGTATAAACAATATTTGTGAATGTGCAATTTATATATTACTAGCTTTGTCCCGCGGTTTCACCCGCGTTAAATTTAATTATAAACATCAGTTTTTCAATTATGTATGGAAGTCTGCCCGATTTCTTGACATTTATGATTACTGCTCCGCTCCCTTGGGTAGTAGCATGATGATATATAGCCTATAGCCTTCCTCAATAAGCGGGCTATCTAATGCAAATTTTTTTTTCAAAGCGGATTATTAGTTCCTGAGATTAGCGCGTTCAAACAAACAACAAACAAACTCTGCGTCTTTATAATATTAAAGTATTGATTAGCTACTCGTATAATATTTGGAACAGACCTTTAACCATAATAATATAGAAACTCCATCAAATTATTGTAAAAAATATTAATTTTCATGGCGAACGATTTTGAAGTTAAAGCATTGTGGCGCCATCTCGTGGCAAGTTGCAATTATACTCATCAATAATACTTTCTTAGATCTACGCGAATATTTAACATTTTAAATAAAACTACCTATACGGATTTTTTCGCGGATTTATTTTGATTTTTGGTTCCCGACGTTTCGAATGCTTTACAGCATCCATGGTCACGGGAGAGACTGAGGTTATATACGTCTCAATGGTCATTGTATATATAATTGTTATTGTTACAGATAGTCATTATATATTTGTTATTGTCATTATTTAGTGCAATTATATAAGTTATTTAATATTAATAAAATTATTTAATGCAATATTTTAAAATATTTAAGAAATAATACTGAGGCCAGTTGTAGCCCAGTGGTAATGCGCTCGCTCGGGAAACCGAGTGAAGCGAGTTCAAATCCCAAGTCTCGTATCTCTGAAATTTTCATGCAATATACATACATACGTTGTCGCAAACACGTAGGAAGCGGGCGCCATGACCAAAAATCGGTCAGAAAAACGTTGATTTAATATACTAACGTCAAAAACCATACGTGTTTTTTTGTTACTTTAGAGACCTATCAATGCCTAAGCGTGAAAAGGTAACAGATAGACAGATAAACAGATTTATTGTCCCATTTATAATACTAGTATGGATTACCCTAATAAATATTTCTACCTCAACCCAGAATCGAATCCTGTGCCTTAGTAACAACTAAATAAGCGAAAAACTAATCATGCAAGATACGTCAGTACAAGATTATGCATACAAAGATATGCTGCTTGCGTCTGCGCATATTTTGCTTCAAGTGGAAATTGATCGACTAAAATAGAATCGATACAGAATACATTGTTTTTATTAAACTTTTCCGAAAAGGTATGATATTTATTTAACATTATATGTTTTTTATAGCATTTTTAAACTACTTTCAAAAAGATATTTCAAAAATCTCATAAACTTACTAGCGTCTTCCTATGTTTCTGCCCGCGTACTTTAAATATGTACTATGGCTATATCTTTGTAAGTGATAGCCTATACGCTATTTTGATTAACTATATTACTGTAAAGTTTCATCTAAAGCTGTTTAGTCGTTTTTGCGTGAACAAACATACATTACATCCATTCATCCGCACAAAATAATAGGAAGTAGGACTATGGTAAATTTCATTTCAGGTAATACTACTTTTAAATCATTTTGACACGACGACACGTTTGGCTCAGTTTGTAGCTTGCTGTGCCAGCGGTCGCGGGTTTGAGTCCCGCTGGAGGCGTTCAATTGTGTGATGAGCACGAATGTTAGTACTCCAGTCATGGGTGTTTATATTTATAATATATATGTATTGTATTTAAAGCTATATATGTGTAGTGTATCAACTATCCGGTATCCATAACACAAGCCTCGTAGCTTACCATGGAACTTGTGGTTTTTGAGTGAACACAATTATTTATTACTATTTTTTTATTTTTAACCGACTTTGGAAGTCTTGAGTATTGTTTTTGAATGCTATAAGATATTTGCATGATTTATTGATTCAGATTCACATATATTTTGAGTAGATCATTCATGAATTTGAAGTTGATTTATATTTTCACAAAAATATTTACTACTAAATATGTGCATATTTAATATTGTTACCTTCCTTCTTTTTCTTATATATTATTTTTTAATAATTTAACTTGCTAAGCCTTTGAAAGTCTAACAGGGATCAATATAGACTTTACAAAGTTTGAATACCATTTATTGGATACTAGCGACTCATCCTCGCTACGTTCCGGGTTCATCCCTAAACAAAAACAAATCTATCCCACGAGAATCATACATGTTTATGGGATAAGAAGTAATCTATGTGTTATTTTTCTTATTATTTGTTTATAATTTGTTTCTATATTATTCCATATCGATTTTTAAGAATTTTGGTGTGATAAAAATAAAATAAATTAAAAATAAAATGATAATAGCTGGTTATCCGGGTTAACATGTAATGCGGGTAAATATCTCATCTCTGAGAAATCTATACTATAACTACGTTAAAAGATATCTAGGGAAGAACCCGAGCGGACCAAGGATGAGTCTATAGTCTATAGTTACATATAATAAAATTGTAACTAAGTCAAATCTGTACATTAAATTTTTTTTGGAAAATCTTATTGAAATAGACTTTATTATCGATACAGAGGTCGAATCTATAGTTTTTAGAATTTTTGTCTGTCAGTCTGTTTGTCTGTTACCGCATCACAGAAAAACCACGGGAAGAATTTCGATGAAATTTGGTATGGTGATAACTGGTTATCCGGGTCAACATATAGGATACTTTTTACCGCGGGAAAATATCTCATTTTTGAGAAAAAATACGAAAACTGCAATGTAAGAGTATACTAATATGTAAAACCCAAGAATTTGGTTTGTGGTCATCTGAACGCGGGCGGAGCCGCGAGCAATGCTAGTACTTAATAAGTTTGCACAAAGCTCCACCAGCTTTATAAATCCGTTTACAGATTTACATAATATGTTTTTCTACAAAAATCAATGACGCAGGAAATTCACGCTCTAATGAACAAATTATAACACTTGTGCTTTAAAAAAAGTTTTGCCGATCGGCTTGGTGAGATAATTGCCCGAGTTTACAATTTCAATTTTCAAATGAGAAATCCTTTATTATATTATAAATACGAATGTGTTTCTTTGTTGTTTGTTCGTTTATCCTTTTATCACGCAGCAACGAAACCACCGATTGTCGTAATTTTAGCATAGAAATATAAAAATATATAAAAAATTTGTGGATTTCTGGAATATTTTGTAAATTAGATGCGTGTGAAATAATTAATAGTAGAATAATTTAAAAGTTCTCAAAGCAAAAAATTTAGGAGAGGTTTTTTTTACGTTTCTTTCTTTAAAAATCGGTCCCAAAAGTTTATACAATTTTATTTAATTACTTATATATAAAATTAAAAAGAAAGTTTCAAGTATTTGCAGAGGCATATTTTATATTCAAATATTTTTTTCTTTGTCCTCAGCTTTGGCGCTGTGTGATTGGTCGAATCTTCAGCTTCGTCGTAGAAACCTCGCACGCCGTCACTGTGGACCAAAACAGCACACTGATAACTTCTCAAGAATAGGAACTGTTGCCACATTCGAATCTATCGAGCTGATCCAAACCCTAAAACAGGTGACCAGGTCATCCACCAACAGCATCAATTTAAAACCACTCCTGATGTCCACAGCAATGAACATGTTCTCCAACTACATGTGTAACGTCAGGTTTGATGCAGAAACTGATGTGGAATTCAGAAAAATTGTAGATCACTTCGACGAGATTTTTTGGGAAATCAATCAAGGTTATGCTGTCGATTTTCTGCCTTGGTTGGCTCCGTTTTACAAGAAACATATGGATAAGTTATCAAACTGGTCTCAAGATATCCGCTCTTTCATTCTATCTAGAATTGTTGAGCAGAGGGAGACTAGTTTAGACATGGAAGGTCCTGAAAAGGATTTCCTGGATGGTTTGTTGAGAGTGCTACGTGATGATCCAGATGTAGATAGAAACACTATAATTTTCATGTTGGAAGATTTTCTAGGAGGTCATTCGTCTGTTGGAAACTTAGTGATGCTCTGTCTTACAGCAGTTGCCAGAGATCCAGAAGTAGCTAAGAAAATCCAAGCGGAAATTGATGGTGTAACTAAAGGAAAGCGAGCTATCACTTTATCTGATAAAAGTCTTATGCCATACACAGAAGCCACAGTTCTAGAATGCCTTAGATACGCATCATCCCCAATTGTACCTCATGTTGCGACGGAAAACGCTAACATTGCTGGTTATGGCGTCGAAAAAGGAACGATCGTATTCATAAATAACTATGAATTGAACACTTCATCGAAATATTGGGATGAGCCTGAGAAGTTTGATCCATCCAGGTTCTTAGAAAAATCGAAAAGTCGGGCGAGACGCAGCTCCCAATGCGATTCAGGCATGGAATCGGATGGGGAAAGGTCTGGACCTATAAACAAAGTGGCAGAAGTAGAGAAAGAAGTAGTCACTGTAAAGAAGAATATCCCACACTTCTTACCTTTTAGCATCGGTAAAAGAACATGTGTAGGCCAGACCTTAGTGACAACTATGAGTTTTGTTATGTTTGCAAGTATTGTCCAAGAATTTGATATCGCAGCAGTAAACAAAGCAGATTTGAGGCAAATGCCAGCATGTGTGGCCTTGCCAAAGGACACTTATGAATTATATCTCTTGCCTAGAAAACATTAAACTCATATAATATTAGAAAAAACCCCCTTTTAAATTTTGTGTCCAAATTTGTGGCAAAATGAGTAAATTTAATGATCCTTACTATTTTTTGTGAAATAAGCTATTCGATATTTTGAAACATCTTTTGATGATTATACTCCTCAATTGTGGACACAAAATAGTTTGGGAATCGCTCAAAACTTATTTATTTGAAAGATCACTAAATTGGAACTGAAAAATTATGGTTTTTAAGGCGTATTTAGACCCAATATGCAAAAGATTGCATGGTGGGCGAAACTCTCTAAGGAACTGCCCAAAGATGGGATTTTAGTTGGCTTTTAACAAAACGACTGTATTTTGCTTGTTGGATTACGATTATATTAAATGAATTGAAATTTTTTGCATAATTATTATGTTTAGATTGTGATATAATAAACATTACTCATATTTTTAAATAACTTTTTATTCTTTTAAATATAAAGTAAAATCTTATTGAGATCGAAGTACGTAAAATAAAATCTTATCACCTCAATATATACCAAGTACATTTATTTTCAGAAATAATAGCTTATAACCGATCCTACTAATATTATAAATGTAAAAATTTAGATGGATTTTTGGATGTTTGTTGCTCAATAACGCCAGAACAGCTGAACGGATCTGGATGAAATTTGGCACAGAAATAGATTATAGTCTGGAATAATACATAAGCTACTTTTTATCCCGAAAAAATGTACAGTTCCCCGTTCCCTGTTGTATAGATTTATTTTTGTTTTATAATAAATCACTAGTACCTATTATAATAAAAAATACTCCCAATTTAAAATCATTAATGATTTCATGAATAATCATCAGTAAAGGTAGATTTTTGAAATTTTCATGTTATATGAGATACTTTGAGGGTTACATAATCATTAAAATAATCATTAAAATCAGCAAACATTGCAAATATAACGCATGACCCGAACAATATTGATTCTCCTTTATTTGAAATCGGTCAGATATAGTAGAAAATTATATAATAGGAAGTAGCAGAAATATCATTAATTTTTAGTATTTTGTCTGCTATTTTTTATAATTTCAAGTTTGTTGGCAGTATTTTAAAGGAATTGGATGAATTTTTTGGACCTTTTCTAATAAACCTTTTTCCCTAGCGGCTGCTTTTGGAACTAGCATTAGTAGTTTACAGTGCCAATTGTACAACAGTAACAGTTCTAAATAATATATTTATCTCTATATTCAATTCAATTTTCTCATGTGTACATTCAATTCAATTTTCTTGTTAATGGCTTTAAAGCGTGCCAATTGTGTTTATATCTGTATATATTTTGATCTACATTTTTAATTTAGACATTACTATAAAGATACTTAAAGTTCAGACGGCGTAACTCATGTAGGTGCTTGAAAACCTTTTTTTTTAATTGATCTTTCATAAAAATTATCTAAGCATTTGTGAAAACCGCATCAAAATCTGTCACGTAGTTTAGAAGAAGTAGGGAGAAAAGACGAAATGCCTTTGTTTTATTCTATTTACAGCTGTATTGAAGTTAATTCTGAAACTAGCAGCTGTAAAGAATATAGTGTTCATTTTACAAATATCATTTTTAAAATCATTTGAATAGGTTATAAAATACAATTTCTAAAATAATTCCACATATTTATAGTATCAATTCTTTCAAAGATGAATTATTTTAAAACTAGCGATTCAACATCGCCTCGTTCGGGCTTGTCCCTAGGTGATTCTTTAAATTGAAATAACTTTTTTATTTATAAACCGATTGAATTAAAACAATACTAAATGATAGATGAACCTTACCATAATACATTAGTGAAAACCGCATCAAAATCGGTTAAGCCGTTTCTGAGATTAGAGCGCACAAACGCACAGAGAAACAGATAAAAATTCTAAAAAACATCGTTTTGAGTTCTATTCCGTTAATAAAGACCCCCCCAATAAAAGTATTTTATTATATGTATAGATAAAGATATGGTGAGGTTAAAAATATATTCTAATCTATATATAAATTGATATGTGTATGTAGGTACATGATATGTTCCCTATGGACTCCAAAAAAGCTGGAGCAATTTTGATGAAATTTTCGTATTAGCCCAGCGGGTGATCCTGTGAAGTTTGGTAGCAATCGAAAGTTTGAACGCGGGCGAAGCCGCGGGTATTGCATGTACCTTATAAATATAAAATTATCTCTGTCTATGTGTCACCATTTCACGTTGAAATCGCTGAACAGATTTTGATGGAATTTAGAAAGACCATACAGTACTTTTTTAAGCTAGGTAGTAGTAAACTTTTTTTAGCTAGGGAGCCTAAAACATTGTTCATTGCATCTTTCTATCTTAGATGCGTTTTGTTTTTATAACCAGTCAGCGACTGCTGAGCTACAGGTGGCTCGGTTAGCAATTGAATTCGTAGAAATTAACCGCGAGTTGATAATATCATATATATATATATATATATATAAGACGGAGGAGGATTTAGTTACCTTTTTCTATTATGAAACATTATTGTTTAAAGTCACTATGTTCTTTAATTTATTTTTGAGTGCTTTTGAATTTAGAGCAGAGATTTAGTCTCGAGCGGGGTCGAGACGCCATCACGACATTCTTTGCAGATACGTGGTTTAGTAAAGATCATGGTGTAGCATATAGTTTTGCTTTGATATTGTAGTTGGAAGTCGATGATCGGTGACTGTGAACCCGCTAGCTCTAAATCATTAGAATTACCGTTTCAAGTTTATAACATTGTGACTTCCCTGATTAAATTGTGTATTGAGCACTGAATACTTTATTATTTGAGCCCTGATAACGCCCACAAGATGAGTAACCACCAAAGATGATGTTCGTAGTATATGGATAACACGACATATATATATATATACATACATACAGTGCCATCCTTTGGCAAATCTTTTTTCTGATAGTAGCATATGAGTTATTTTAAGTCATAGCCTGTATACCAAATTTTATTCAAATCCATCCAGCCGTTTTAGCATGCACTAACACTCATAAAAACTTACATCTATAGGTACACATAATTAAATTGTAACTAAGCCAAATCTGTACATCAAATATTTTTGGGAAAATCTTCATTCAAATCAAATCATTATTATATATATATATATATATATATATATATATATATATATATATATATATATAAACCTACCTTTTTGATATGAATTTTTTATCTTTTGTTCATTTTATACAAATTTCAATAACAAATCGATAAATATAACGCCATCTATTGACGAATATTGAAACTAATATTTCTTTGTTTCTGATGAGAATTTCTAGCCCAATAACTTTACTAACTGGGTTAAGTACCAGGTCAGGTCAAAGTATATTTTTTGGGCTTTTTACTTGCGGCGAAGACATACATACATAAAACATTTTTTAAAACAGGTCAAAAATGAAGTTTGTCTATCTATTTGAATTTTATCTGTTGTTATGTGTAATGTATAATACTAATGCTATAAAGAGGAAAGTTTTTTGTTTGTTTTTACCGAATAAGCTCCGAAACTACTGAACCGATTTAGATGAAATTTGGTAAGAAAATAGTTTGAGACCCCATGAAGGACATACACACATAGGACATACACATAGGATAGTTTTTATCCTGAAAATCATCCCTTAAGGAGGTGAAAATGGGGATATAAGTTTATATGGGGAAGCAACCTAGGGACGAACCCGACCGAAGCGAGGTTTAGTCGCTAGTGTGTAATTAATCTATATGCTTCTTTTTCATTTATCCGATTACGATGAAACTTTTATATCTGGTCCATGAATGTTTCTGATATACTATAATTATCAATCGAACAACTATTAATGCGAAAGTATGTATGTGTGTATGTTTGTCACTCCATCTCACTGAAACGACAGATTTGGATAGAATTCAATACACAGATAGACTATGAGTTGGAGTAACACATAGTTTACATTTAGATCGAATCCAAGCAAAGAGGTGACATAGTAAAAAAGTTGTACAATATGGCAAGTGAGTCAAATTTGAATATTATTAATCTGAATGCTAGATACGATAATATGTATGTATGTATTTATGTCACTAGCACCTGGGCGCGAGTTTACAGAAACCAAAATGTTAAATATATTACAGTCAATAATAGTATTTTCTTTTGTATTAATCCCAAATCCCAAAAATATTATAAATGCGAAAGTTTGAATGGATGTTCGTTACTCAATCACGCCAGAACGGCTGAACGGATCTGGATGAAATTTGGCACAGAGATAGATTATAGTCTGAAGTAGCACATATGTTACTTTTATCCCGAAAAAATATACGGTTCCCGTGGGATATTTTTGGTTTTGTTTTGCACTATAAACGAAAACTGAGCGAAGCTAGTATGAGTCGCTAGTGTTATATAACAGCAACACCACATTAGCAAATTTCATTACTATCGACTTACGCTCGCTTCACTCATGTATCTACGAGTTTAGAAATGTAAATTCAAATTTTAAGTAATTTTTAAGGATTTATGTTTTTCGCACTAGAACCCTTAATATTTCCGATATAACCTATAGATACCCTATAATATGTCCCCCTACAAACTCCTTTTACCTTTCAGTGAAAGTCCCATTACAATTGGTTAAGCCGTTCCAAACCTTACTTCGGACAAACAGAAAGACATACAGATAGAATTTAAAAAAAAAACGGTTATTTAGGTACTGGTATCATATAAATAACTTTATATACTTGAGAAAACCTAGTCATTTTGGAATCACAGACACTTCAATTTTATATGTATAGATATGCCTATATTATTCCAAAATTATAATCTATCTGTGCACTAAATTTCATCCAAATCCGTCCAGTCATTTCAGCGTAAGGCGTAACATATATATATATATATAGTTGTAGCCCGATTAGTGCTATGTTGAAGCTTTTTCTTATCCTGTATTACTAAGAATTATTTATTATAGAAGATAAATAATACTAAACAATTTTAAAGGCCTTAATTAAGGGTTTGATTGAATCCTTCATGGTCTATAGTAAATATCTTACCTATTAAATGAGCAATTCTTGTACATACAAATTACAAACATATACATATTTCGTTTTAACGTTTAGTATAGATTTCTCAGAGATGAGATATTTTCCCGCCGTAAAAAGTATATCATCATCATTATCAACATATCCGGACTAACACATCCGGGCTCATATTTCTATGCTAACATATCCGTGCTATCTATTCCAGGCTTAAATACTATACAGCTAACATATGCGACCTAATATTTTCGTGCTCATGTATCCGAGAAACCGAGTATAGCGGGTTCAAAGCCCGGTTCTCGCATCTCTGATATATTCATGTGGGAATCATTTCCAACATGATTACCACTTGTCTTAACGGTAACGGAAAATATCGTGAGGAATATGTGTCTGAGAGAACCTAGCAAGTTATCGAAAGACGAGTGAACCGTGAAGTCCTCCAACCTCCATTTGGCCAACGTGGTGGACTATGGAATGATGCCCTCGTACTGAAGAGAGGCTCGTGCCCAGCAGTGGGACGTTAGTAAGGGCTGAATACAACATATATGTGTTAATATATCGAATTTCGAACACAGGGCGAACACTAGTATAAATAAACATGGCAGAATTTACGTACTTCCGAAGGACACTCATATGTCTGGTCACTGAGTAACTGTGGAGAATATATGTATGTAAAATTACAGCTTGACATTGTGGTAGGTCGAAATATTAAATATTTGTGTTTGTTAGACATGAGACCCTGTTTTTTTTTCAAAACTGATTGAATTTTAAATTTCCTTGTCGTAGGTAATGGTGGGATATTGTAAAATGAAAAAAATACTTCCTTATTTTGATATTGTTTTGCATCTATTGTATTAGGGTTGTCAAAAATGCTGTATGTATAAATAGGCAAAGACAAAACAGGTTTTTTTTGTCATGAACAAAAAAAATTGGAAACGGTTAGTATTTTTTTGTATGGAACGTAGATAGGAAAATTTTACTTACACATCAGTTTTTTTTTTAATTTTTAATAATAACACGTTTGACTCAATTTGTAGTGACCCTACTTGCTGTCCAACGGTCGTGGGTTCGAGATTCGTTGGGGACATTCATTTGTGTGATGAGTACAAATGTTTGTACTGCTGTATGGGTGTTTAGTTTAGTTAGTTTTTAGGGTCACTACAAACTGAGCCAAACGTGTCGTCATTGTATCATAAAATTGCAGAGAAGCAGAAAATCTTACAATTCGTATCTACATATCGACTCTACTTAACATCGCACAACAAACGGGACATGTAATTAGAAGCCTTTAAAAAAGCTGCAGTTATTATTTTTTAAAAATAAAAGAAAGTTTTCTTTGAGTTAAACATATCTTACATATTTAAAGCATATCTTATATCCCTTAGTTCCCTGGGTTCGAGTCCCGGGTGGGGCCAAGTTTAGTTATTGAGTCTTTCTGTATAGAAAGTCTCAGTAACAGCCCGGAGTTGGGAAGTTGGCGGTGTTTCACCCCCGTGCCTCGGAGAGCACGTAAAGCCGTCGGTCCTGCGCCGACACTCTCACTGGTCGTGTCGAGCAGTCGTCCCACCGGAATATGAGAGTGATAGGAATAGAGAGTGCACGTTGTGTCTGCGCGTACACTTGAGCACTATAATATCTCCTGCGCAGTTGGCTAATCTCAATGAGATTGACCGCCGTGGCCGGAATCGGCTAGGAGAACATCATCATCATATACCTTATATTTCATAAAGAAAAATAATTTGATACCATCGAGGTTATCTCATGGTGAAGGCAGAAAATATGTAGTTGAATTTTTCGAGTTAAATTTCGATATTGGGCTCATTTCATTCGCTTTGATAAATCAAAATGTAATGTATTTTTTTAAGCCAAATCATAAAAACGTGCACTCTCTATTCCTGTCACTCTCATACTCCGGTGGAATGACTCGGCTAAACGTGCTCTCGTGACAAATCAGTCAGGAGGACATTAGTATGTACTACATACATGCGCAGGTGTATTTTATTAAAATAACAAAAAAAAAACAAAATTAAATGCATTAAAATCTAATCAAAATAAAAACTATCATGGTCACGGTAGAGACTCAATCAAAGTAAAACCGCGAAAAAATCCGGAAACATAGTTTTATTTAAAAAAGTTTCAGTTTTTTTTTAATTTAAATTAAATGTCAGTATGTAAGGCCTTGAATTAGATGGCATAGATAAGTTTGCAGTTCATAGTATTATTATGACAAACGAACGCGTGAAAAAGAAAATATCCTCTGGAAATTATCTTCTAAAGAATTTTAGTTGATAGTATTTAGCAAGTTCTACTGATTTTTTTTTTAATTCAGCCTCAGTTATAGGTATATATGTATGGAGTGCCACACGAAACACCTATATATTAAACATCAGCAATGTAACTCCAATAATATATGAGTAAAATAACTGTGACATACGGACAGATGGGCATATCAGAATTATTGGGTTCTGTTTTAACCTTTTAGCTATGGAATCTTAAAAAGAATAACCTCATCGACCAATTAACTAAAGGTTAAACAGAACCCCAAAATCAGAGCTGATGATGATAATGATTAAATTAATTAATAATATACGTATAAATTCATGTTCATTATTCTCTTAAATGTTCCTTTACAATTACGTTGTTTTTTCTAAGTCCAAATTTATAATCCAAAAAAAACCTGGGAAATAAAAAAACAGCCTCAAATCTCATCTTATTGTAATGTAGCGACTCTCTAAATAGGTAAAAAGATTTTTTTTAACGAATGACATTGAAATAGGAAGAAAGATGAAAAAAATAGAAATAAATTATAAGTAAAAAAAGTATTGTTTTAGTTTCCAACCTATTCATATTTTAGTACTTCTTCTTCTCTGACTTAATAGTATAGCCCTTGAGGAAGCTACCACCAGCTCGGAAGGCAGCTGTTCTGCTGAAAATAGCCGACGAGAAACTGAATAATTCAATTTTAAAATCATAAAATGATATTTAAATCAGTTATATCACAGGACCTGATGGGGATAAAAAAACATAGTTGCATTTTAAACAATGCCGTTAAATGGCTGGCTAGTTTTGAAAAACTAGAATAAAATAGATCTTAACAAATATGGTTACTAAAAAATCGTAACCGAAAAAAATAATGATGAGTAAATAAAAAATTATCAAAATATATCTTTTTACTGATAATTAAATAAAAACTTAAAAAAACCGACTTCCAGGCACTAAAAAGTAAAAAATAACTAAACGAGCGTTTTCATTTAGAATAGATATACAATCAGATATTTTAGAAGTCGGTGCCAGCCGATGCAAAGCAAGTCTAATATATTTCGATACGTAAAATACATCACAGATTGATGTATAATATTTTAACTATAATTAGAGTCCATAGCTTGTCATATTTTCCTATTAGATATACATATCTTAAAGTATTGTCGGTAATTGATGTCGATAAAATTTAAATGGGACGACCTGGAAAGTATACCTACCTATAATACAATTTGAAACAAAAAAAAACTATTTTTCAAATTGGTTCTGGCGTCTTCGAGTAACCGGTGAACATACATACATCAAAAAAAGATTCCGACGAATTGAGAACGAAATACCTTATATAAGTGTAAGGTCTTTGTTGAGAACCTCATCCTTTTTGAAGTTGGTAAAAAATTAGCTGTCAGAAATAAGTTTTTACGGCGTTTTCCTAGATGGCGCTTTTGGTTAGAATAACAACTTACAAGGTTATTTTGATTTAGACGAAAATTTTTATCTACAAAACTAAAAAAAAAACAGATTGTAGCATTTTAGAAAATTATAGTAGGTACATTAACAAAACTATCTTTTTACTTTTCACAGTTTCGTTCTACTTTTTGTTACCATATTCGGAATGCTTTTACAGAAAACATTGTCACGGGAGCGATTAAGGTTATAAACATCTAAAAGATTATAGTTTCTACAGACGGTGTATCCAAATTTGCTAAAATCGTGCACAAATTTGGAAGAAAACACAAATAGCATCTTACAATATTAAGAAAAACAACAAATAATAAAAATAATTCTAATAAACATTGCTATAATATATGTATATTCTTACTTATAATTTTAGATTTTATATTTTGATAAGGAATGTTTGAAAAGTCAACATTAGATCAAATGGATTTTTCATATTTTGTTATTTATAATTTTCATATTAATTTGATATTGAGAATTTACAATTTATCATTTACAATTGTATAATATTGATGTTCTCCTGACCGACTCCGGCCACGGCGGCCAATCTCATTGAGACTAGCCAAGATATTATAGTGCTCAAGTGTACGCGCAGACACAACGTGCACTCTCTGAGTCTCTATTCCTGTCACTCTCATACTCCGGTGGGACGACTGTTCGACACGACCGGTGAGAGTTAAGGCGCAGGACCGACGGCTTTACGTGCTCTCCGAGGCGGGGGGGTGAAACACCGCCAACTTCCCAACTCCGGGCTGTTACTGAGGCTTACTATACAGAAAGCCTCAATAACTAAATTTGGCTCGACCCGGGACTCGAACCCAGGACCTCCGGGTGTGCAGCCGTACATGCTAGCCAGTACACCACCGAGGCAGTTAATTTAATTAAGAGTTAGTATAATATTAATAACGATATCGGTTAGTTATATTTGTAATATTAATATTTTAAAAGTATTGTCATCCACCGTTGGGTAATGTTATACGTACAAGACAGATGTCGCTACGTTACAAACAACAGTGGGGAAATAATATTTAAATAGGTGTAATTGCCATTTTATAAGACATTTTGAGAAATGATTGAAGTAAACAAGAGTTGCTGAAGCTCAGTAGTTTTATTTGAAAATTTAATAATAACAATATGTTTACCATTTGAAGGATTATATTTTATGTAATATTAAAAAGCTATTTGACATAAATACGTAATTGCAATAAAATTTTATCAGGCGCTTTAAATTTTACGTAACAACGCGACGTTTTAACGTTTGGTGTAGATTTCTCAGATATGAAATATTTTCCAGCGGTAAAAGGTATCCTATATGTTGACCCGCACCAGCTTCATCATACCAAAATTTCGTCAAAATTCCTCCAGTGGTTTTTCCGTGATGCGGTCACAGGCAGACAGACAGACATACAAAAAGCCTAAAAACTATAGATTCGGCCTCGGTATCCATAATAATGTCTATTTCAATAAGATTTTCCAACAAATATTTAATGTACAGATTCGGCTTCGTTACAATTTCACAATATAAGTACTGAGTACATATAGAAAAAACTTAGCAAAGATTTTGAACTTAAACTAAAATAACCAAGCACTAACGACAAATGTTCAGTATTTTATTTTATAAAATCCATATATTGGAAGAACGAAAAAATCTTTAAATTAGTGTATTGACTTAAAATTATCTATATGAAGTTTTTTACAAAGCGTAGAACATAAAAATTATTCGACCAGTGATCGAAATTCGACCATAATCATTACTGAAAATTTAAGGAAAACATGTAGGTATGTGTATGATTTACTTATATAAAAAAATCTGTGTTTAAATTTTTTTTTATTGATAATACTAAAGCTCGTCAATAGTTAACTAACATAGATCAAAAGAGTACTAGATACACAATCAGGGACAAAAAATGTCCTCACCGAATGAGCGCTCGTTTTAATATTTGAGCGCGCTTTTAATTTTTTTGTAGAAACAACTTTAAGCATTCCATTCAAGGTTCAATTTACATTGTTGTATATTTATATAAACTTGAATAATTACCTAAACCCAATTTATGACAGTTTTAAAAGAAACTTTTGCATGGGATTGTGTATAGTAAATAAATAATTAATCGGTTCAAATACAGAGGAGAAGATACTGAACTGATTTGTCTTAGTTTATTTATATATGTATACATAAACGGACATAAATAATAGAAAAAGTATCATTTAAACATTTATATGCCAATGTATTCAGCCCTTTTTAACGTCCCACTACTGGGCACAGGCCTCCTTTCAATGCAAAGGGGAACAGGCCATAGTCCAACACGCTGGCCAAGTGCGGGTTGGCGGACTTCACATGTCTTTCGACAACTTGCTAAGTTCATTCAGACATGCAGGTTTCCTCACGATGTTTTCCTTCACCTTAAGACAAGTGGTAATCATGTTAAAAATGATTCGCACGTGAAAATATCAGAAGTGCGAGACCCGGGATTTGAATCCGCTTCACTCGGTTTTCCAAGCGAGCGCTATACCACTAGGCCTAAATACCATAAGTACCTATTGAAAAACCGTGATTTTCGAATTCGGTCAGTTTTATATTTGTAGGTACTCGTTTTGTACGCCATGTGATAATTCTGTTTGATCTGAAAATAAATTTAATTACCATTTTATTCTGGTAACCTTGCATGAGATAAGATTTTAGAAACGTTGGCACACAACTGTTTATGAAACATCATCTCTTACATACTGTTGGAAAAATACTTTAAACTAACAAACTGACCTAGCTCTAAGTCTACAACGATGTAAGGTGACACATATATAATTAGAATTTTTTACAGCTACGAGCATGGTATTTTTCCCGCGTCTACGCCCGCTTCATTTAATTTTGTAGAATCACTCTATGATGTAAAATAGATTATAAGTAATGAACTTCTTCAGTAAATCAATACTAATATTATAAATGCGAAAGTAAATCTGTCTGTCTTTCTGTCTGTTTGTCTTTTGGCGCTTAATCTGCTGAACGGATTTAGATAAAATTTGATATGGATATAGTTTGAGACCCTGGAAAGGACATGGGATAGTTTTAATCCTGAAAATCATCCCTTAAGAGGGTGAAAAGCGGGGTGGAAGTTTGTATGGGGAATCAATCATTTCTCAAGTAAGGGAAATAAAAATTTTTTTTTTTTAATCCTTACCTACTTTTCTGTATCAATGTATGTATATAATACATTATACATATATTACATCGTCTATAGGCTATTACGTTTACGGGTAAAGAAATAGGGGGCATTAAAGGGGTTTTCAAAATCGGACCAGTAGATCTAGGGACAAACTAACAAACTCTTCAGTTTTATATATTAGTATATAAAGATAGAGATGTGTATTCTTAAATTACTTATTGTATTTAATTATGTTTTTTTTAATATTTACTTTAATAATTACATATTATATTATTGACGCGCCTTACCTTAGAACAAGGCCACATTACAATCACTGTAATCAAAATAGACTAAAAATGATATAACTTATTAATTTTATAATTAAAACTAGCGACTCACCCTCGCTTCGCTCGGGTTTGTCCCTAGTTCCCCAAACAAACTTTCATCCCCATTTTCATCCCTTTAAGGGATGATTTCCGGGATAAAAAGTATCCTATGTACTTCCCAGGGTCTCAAACTATCTTCTTACCAAATTTTATCTAAATCGGTTCAGTAGATCCAGAGATTATCCCCTACAACGTCACAAACTCACAAACAATTCACAAACTTTACCTCTTTATAATATTAGTATAGATAAAATAAAAATAACTTATTAAAATTACTATTATACTTAAACACTTTTGAATTGTCAATTTAAAAAAAAAAACGTCTGTGTTGTCAGTCCGTGAGGAAGCTACCACCGGCTCGGATTGCAGTTCTGCTGAGAAGTACCGGCGAGAAACTCAACATGCTCTTTTAAATATCAAATTATATTTTATTATTCTATTAACATAACATTAACATTTTCAATAGTAGTCAGGGCCGGATTATCCATAAGGCAGTTTGGGCAACTGCCTATGGGCCCCGCATCGATTAAGGGCCCACGCGCCGAGAAAAAAATTGAAAATATTTCATCGAATGGAAATTTAATATGAAAAATTAAAAAATTAGGTGAAAACCCACCATGAGAACAAATACAACAGTTAGATTTTTATGAAATCTACCTAATCTATACTTATTATAAAAATAAGTCCCCCGGCCGCGTCTTTCTGTCCTCCTGTCTGTCCTCCTGTCTGTCTGAACGCGATAAACTCGAAAACTACTGAACGGATTTTTATACGGTTTTCAACAATAGAAAGAGTAATTCTTGAGGAAGGTTTAGGTATATAATTTATTATGCTTTTATGTAAATTAGCTGAAATACGGCGACAAATGTTGAAGAGGTCGCAAAAAATCTCGCCAAATGGGAACTTTCCACGCGAACGCCGCGTAAACTAGCAAAGATACAGTTAAGTAATGTACTAGAGAATTCAAAATCTATAAAAATGCTACAAAAAAGTCCGCGATAGCATATCTCTATCTCTTACGGTTGACTTACAATAACCACTTTTATGTTAACATTTTTAATTAAAAACATTACGTTATTTTCAAAGTTATTTTCTTTAGTTCGGTATTAATCCTTATCCAAATGAATATTTTAGTTAGCTTAGTCATTTAATGCAGATTAAAATTGCTCTTTACACTAAATCAATCAGATGAATAGTTTTTGAGATATCGTTGTTAGAAGTAATTAGTAGCGAAACATTTTTAATGCTTGGCGAGCATTGAGATGCCTACGGCGAGTCCATCCCCTCTGCCCCGCATCGCTCGACCGCCTGCTCAAGCTATATAAACCGGGCGATGTAGCGCGCGATCCTAGGATACTTTTTACCGCGGGAAAATATCTTATTTCTGAGGAAAAATACAAAAACTGCAATGTAAGAGTATACTAATATGTAACACCTAAGAATTTAGTTTTTGGTCATCTGAACGCGGGCGGAGCCGCGGGCAATGCTAGTAGCTTAATAATTACGAATATAATTTCATTGTGGTAGAAAAAATGTATTTCAATAAGTTAGAAAAGGGTGAAGGGCCCCCGAGAATTGCATTGCCTAGGGGCCCCTGACATGGTTAATTCGGCCCTGATAGTAGTCCGTTAACATATTTCTCTCAGCACGGGACTCGAACCTAGGACCGCGAATCCTATAATAGAAGACCACAAGGTAATTTGCTCTTAGTCAGTGTAATGCACACGTAGAAACTGAGTCATAGTGACGGAATAATAGAATTTCCTTGTAGTAATTGTTAATGAAGTGTTATTTCACAACACTCATATAATTAATGCAAGTCTCTCATCGACAATGATTGCTGAAAAGCATTCGGAACGTCGAGAACCAAAAATAAAAATATATCCGAGAAGATAGTTTTATTTAAAGTATATATAATAATATATATATATATTATACAGATAAATAAAATGTTATGCTAAAATAATAGCTCTTTAGTAAATGCATAATAAGAATATACTTATACGAATTACACAAATTATAAATTTTTTGTCTGTCTGTCAGTACGTTCCGGCTAATCTCCAACACGGCTGAACTGACTTTTACGGGACTCACTGGCAAATAGCTGATGTTATAAGGGGTAACTTAGGCTACTTTTACTTTAGAAAAAGAATAAGGGTTCCGCTCAAAATAATTAAAACGTATCTAGGGACGCATCTGAGAGTGAGGGAAAGTTGCTAGTATATAGAAATCGATGTATGTTCCCTATAAACTCTAGAATGGCTGGAGCGATTTTGATTAAAATTTTAAGCATTCTTCAGATTAGTTTAGTGGGTGAACCTGTGAAGTTTGATAGAGATAGGAGGTTTGAACGCGGGCCAATCCGCGGCTTCTGCTTGTGTCAAATATTTGCGTAAATCTAAGAAAGTATTTTTTTAAATCTGTCATCGACTTTGAATGAGTGTGTGCTTATGTTATACCATATTATCATCGTCAATTATAAAACTGTTTTTTTTCCTTCCTTAAAACCTTCCTCCTTTAAGAAAGGTTTATTTTGAAATAATAATTCCAACTTTTGGGGTGGAATATTCAATAATTGGTATATTGAAAAAGAGAAGAGAAAAAAATTACGAATATAACGCATAACCTATGTGTGTACAAACATACATACAAAAAAAAAAAATCACATAGGTACCCAAATTGAACATCTCCTCCTTAGAACATGTTATGTTTTGAAGTAGAAAAATGTCGTCAAAATGAAATCTAACATACTGTTATTATACTTAAGTAGTATTTATTCAACAAAACTAAAATTTGGTTCAGCTCCAAACATGCTTATAAAAAACAATCGCGAGATCAAATCGTATTCTTTTTTCCTCTACCTTGTAGAAGCAATGTTGCAGTAACAATAACGAGCGAGACAATTTATATAATGTCTACAAAATCATACTACAATTAAAAGCTACAGTTTGTATGTCTGTATATTTGTGCTCCTTTATGTTGAATGAATGAATAGACGAATACGGATTGGATGAAAAGTACACATCCTGGAATAACACATAGTCTGTGTAATGTCAAAATAACAGCTTTTTATTAAATGCATATGAAATTACATATATACGGTACTTATAAGAAAAATTCAATTTTTAAAAATTTTGTCTCTCTGTCTGTTTGATTCGACTAATCTCCGAAACTGGACTGATTTTGACGGGACTTTCACTGGCAGATAGCTAATGTTATAGGAGTAATTTAGGCTACTTTTATTTTAGATAAAGAATTAGAGTTCCAGTTCAAAAAAAATAAAACGTCCCTAGAGACGCATCCGAACGAAGCGTGGGTAAGTTACTAGTTATTAATAAAATTTGCGATAAGGTGGCCTTAGTAACAATTTAAATACAAAAGGATTGCGATTTAAAAAAAAGACAAAGATTGCTGCGCCAGCGGTCGCGGGTTCGAGTCCCGCTGGGGGCGTTTATTTGTGTGCTGAGCACGAATGTTTGTACTCCAGTCATGAGTGTTTATATTTATAATATGTATTGTATTTAAAGTTATATATATATATATATATATATATATATATATATATATATATATATATATAAAATATGTATGCAGTATATCAACTATCTGGTATCCATAACACAGGCCTCGTAGCTTAACATGGAACTAGATGATGCGGTGTGTTACTGTCCCAACATATTTATATACTTATTTGATGACGAATATTAATAATAAATATTTTTGGACATACCTAGTTTCATGATACTCGCTTTTGCGAGATAATAATTAACTATGAGTTCAGTGACACAAATACGGTACAGCGTTATTTTCGTATTATCTTATTTTAAACTAGTGACTATATAGGCAGTGGTAGCCCAATGGTAACGCGCTCGCTTGGGAAACCGAGTGAAGCTGGTTTAAATCCCGGGTCTCGCACCTCTGATATTTTAATGTGCGAATCATTTCCAACGTGATTACCACTTGCCTTACAGTAAAGGAAAACATCGTGAGAAAACCTGCATCTCTGGAAGAATCTAGCAAGTTTTTGGATTTGGCCAGCGTGTTAAAAAGGGCAGAATACATACATACACAAAGCGATCACCCATCAACTACGTGCAGTTACTTCTCTAATTTACTAAAGTTCGCCCAGTGGTCCAAATTATTGAAAACTAGCGACTCACCCTCGCTTCGCTCGGGTTCATCCCTAGCTTGCTTCCCCATACAGACTTCAAAGTTTAATCCCCATTCTCACCTCCTTAAGGGATGATTTGCGGTATAAAAACTATTTCACTCACTCATGAGATTTAAAAAAAACTTATTGAAGTAAAAAACAAAATCTTTTCATTTTCTTCTATACAGAACTTATCCTGACAATAACAAACACTAAAAAACAATTATCCAATTTGGTGCAGTGGATCGGAAGTTAGGCGCCTACATACATTTCGGTGATTCATTTTTATTTATATAGAAGATAGGTTTGTGTTAAGCATATATGAATAGAATTTACTTATGTATATAAAAAAAATATTTAAAAAATATTGATAACATTGAAACTCGTTAATCCCATCCCATAAATATTGTAAATGCGAAAGTTTGGATGGATGCTTGTTACTCAATCACGCCAAAACATATGAACGGATATGAATGAAATTTGGTACAGATATCTCTGTATTATCTGATTATAAAATGTGTGGTACCCGTGGGATATCGACCTAGGAATTAACTCGAGCAAAGTGAGGAAGACTTGCTAGTAGTAGTTGACTAAAAAAATCGTTTGACAAACAGAAGAATGTGTATATATATATATATATATATATATATATATATATATATATAATGTTCAATGTATATTTAAGTTTTTTTAGTATAATAAAGTTTATATAAACAAATAGGTACACATCTTGGTACTACACCAAGCATTTTTTCTAATAGCGGAAATTTAGAAAACTATTGTTCAAGAAACATAATAAAACTGAGTCACTATTTTTCAGGGGTAAATCTGAAAAACATTGATGAGTCATTCCGTGATACATTTACTTGGCACAAGTTCCTGTTTTTATAGCTTTAGACATTGTAATAGATTTATTATTCGGTGTAAAATATATGTTTTTAGATAAGATTTACGATGACATAACGATGTAGTTACGGATTCGATTTCTGCTTGCACCAATTTCTATTCTTATATACCACTTGTATGGACAAGGGATAAGGATAAGGCTAAGATTAAAGAATTATGGATGGAGTCCGTCAAAAGAACGTCATAGTCAAAATATTTTTTTTTAATTTTATGTTGGGACATTAACACACAGCACAATCTAGTTCCATGGTAAGCTACGAGGCTTGTGTTATGGATGCCAGATAGTTGATACACTACACACATATAACTTTAAATACATACATACTATAAATATAAACACCCATGACTAGAGTACAAACATTCGTGCTTATCAAATGAATGCCCCCAGCGGGACTCGAACCCGGGACCGCTGGTACAGCAAGTAGGGTGGGTCACTACAAACTGAGCCAAGCGTGTCGTCAAAATAGTAGAGTGGTTTGCGGTTTATGCTACTATTCTCGATTTTGTTATACGGTCGTTTACTTTTTTCAAAGCATAAGGAAAATTTTATATATAAACTAGCGACTCACCCTCGCTCCGCTCATGTTCTTACCTATTGAAAATTCAGGTTTATATGCTTTTTAATGCCGAATCATAAAAAAATAAATTAAAAATTTTGTCCAAACATTTTTTTTGGGTGGATCCCCCTTATCACTTAGGGGTATAAAAATAGTTTACGTCCTATTCTAAGACCTTAGTGAATATATACACAAAATTTCATAAGAATCCGTCAAGCCGTTTCCGAGGAGTTTTGTTACAAACACAGTGACACGAGAATTTATATATTAGATTAGTTAAGTTAATATATAATTTTTCTTAATAAAATATGAACAAAAAATCGATCAAGTGCGAGTCGAATTCACACACGAAGGGTTCTGTACCATCGTACTTTACTCTATTCTATTGTATTTTACTCTATGTACGTAGTATATTAACTTCGATGATCGATAACGTTAAAAAAATGTTTCTTGTATTTTTATTATTTGTTATTATAGCGACAAAAGACATACATACTCTGTGAAAGTTTTTACTCTCTACCTATTACGTTTCATGAGATACAGCCCTCTGACAGATGGACGGATGGATGGACGGACAGCGGAGGCTTAGTAATATATATTCAAGCGAACTAATTTCTCTTCTACTTGAAAGAGAGATAGCATGCTATTAGCTATTGTCGAGGCTAAATATACACATATTAAACTCTAAGTAAGCCGAATCTGTGCATTAACTATTTTTTGGAAAATCTTATTGAAATAGATATTATTATAGATACAGAGGCCGAATCTATAGTTATTAGGATTTTTCGAGCGGAGTGAGGGTGAGTCGCTAGTGTTATAAACTTATAAGAAAATTAATAATGGTTATGGTCGGATTCAACTGGACGAACAATATTTAAATTAATAGTTTTACGGTAGCAAACAAAGATATATGCTATAATAAATTATTCAGTGTCCTTGAAAGTTTCTAGAGTAGGTAATTATGTCATTATTATTAGAATATAAAAATACAAGTTTTCGTAGAAATTAAACTTGAAGTAATAAATTTGGACTAAAAAAGATTATATATTTTTTAATCTCATATATAAATAGAAGTGTCTTATGTCGCTCAGAGATTTAAAATAGCTTTGTGTAAACTTTCAGTTCTTTATATCACAACTAGTTTTTAACCGACGCTTCGCTCGTGTGGTATGGTTAGGGATGAAGGTAGCCCATGTCCGGTTTCATCCCAGGATGCAATCTATGTTCTTGCCAAATTTTATCGAAATCTATTCAGCGGTTTAAGCGTGAAAGGTTACACAGACCGAGTTACATTCACATTTGTAACATTATATATATTTTGTAATATTAACAACATAACAACAATAACATTCGCTACAATTTTTAAAACGATAAAAACTATTATCTTGGTACTTTTATAGAAATACAGTAAATTTTGAAAAATATGTAAGAGTTATAATAATAACAACCAAAACATACTATTTAATGATATAGGCAACTTATTAAAATGTTATAAAATTAAAATTAACAAATATTTAAGGTACCTCGCTGCCATATGTCTATTTAACATTATTGTATAATTTTGTGGCTAAATAGCGTCTATAACAACCTTACAACCTTTTTCTCTTCCGGGACCATGATTGCTGTAAAGCATTCGAAACGTCAGGAACCAAAAATACAAAAGAACCCGCACAGATAATTTAATTTAAAACCGCAAATATAAACAATTAAGCAAAACAAGTATTAAATTATTTTTATTAGTCATTAAACAGCACTTTACGCTAACGTCCAATTTAACAGTCTAGCAACAACACAAACAAAAATACAATGACTGTATACTACAATCTACATAACTAACTCAGTCCTTGACAGTATTTCTCGTTGGACGGACGTGCGATAATTTTTTGTGAGTAAATATTTTTATTAGCACGCTTTTATAAACATCAGTTGTAATTTACTATACAGGGTCATTTTTAATTTACTGAAAACCTTTTGGGAGTACACTATTTACAACATAACAACAACATCTGTAAGAAAAAAAATATATATCTTAAATTTAACAAAAATAAAAATATTTTTATTGCACCTTCTAAACGGTAATAGTCCATCATTAGCAAAAGAAAGTGCGTGTCCGGTGGCTCCCCCTCCACAGGACGATGGAGGGGTGTAGGAAGTCGCGCTTGCTTATTTAAACTTGGCCAGATGCTAGAACTTTAAAGTTTAGAAGGTGCAAAAAAAAAAAAAATTATTTTTGTATGAAAATAAAAATTTAAGAAATATTATTTTTTCTTGTTACAGATGTTGTTGTTATGATGTAAATAGTATATTCCCAAAAGGTTTTTAGTAAATTAAAAATGACCTTGTGTAATCAAGTTTAAGTTAGATGTTTCTAACGTACTTATAAATAGCATCGTTCGAAATTTAAGTATATCGAGCTGTTCTGTTAAGAGCAAAGAACTGATCGTGGAACTCTTCATGGCTACTGGTTACACCATAGAGTATGGGGCTCGTTTGATTCGTTTTAACGAATCCAATACGTAGAGTTTTAAGCGTCTTGTTTATTTGACAGTTGACACTAATTTATTATTTTAGTATATCTATTATACATATAATAAAATTGTAGAGGTCGAATGTCTGTACATAGAAAAAAAAATATCTAAAAACCGAGTCAGGGGGACGTAAGAAGAGAAATAGAACAAATCCATTTTTTTCAATTTTTTTGTTTCTCTGTCCGTCTGTTTGTACGGGCTAATCTGCGAAACTGTTGGACCGATTTAAATGAAATTTTGCATGGTGGTACCTTATATCCCCGGTCAATATTTTAGATACTTTTCATCCCGGAAAATTAAATAGTTCCCGTGGGATAGTTATAAAATTATAGTTACTTATACAACTTATGCACCTAATTTAGTAAAATTTGGCATACTGATACCTTACATTGCCGGTCAAAGAACAGGTTATTTTTTGTTTCCGTTGGATATATCTGTTCATGCTTTTCATTATAAATAAATAATGTATGAAAAAGATGAAAGATTTCGAAAATGTTAATGGTTAAGTAAGAGTCCAATCAATCCATATTAATATGATAAATGTGAAAGTAACTCATATGTGACATTTTCACGCTTAAACCGCTGAACAGATTTCGATAAAATTTGGCAAGGACATAATTTTCATCCTGGCCATATAGGCCATTTTTGATCCCCGCACTACTTAAGTACTTACTTCACGAGCAAAGCCGCGGGTTAATATTAGTACGCTATAGTATACATTAAATATTGTATAAAATGTGAAATTGCTTTAAGAGCAGTAGTTAGTATTTCACCTTAAAACATGGAAATTTCTTGAAATTTATTATTATAGTAATTTCCTATTAATTGAAAAAAAAAACACATAAAATTTGGTTCTCCAGTTACAAAGAAATCGCGTAACATAATATACAAAAACCATTACATTTTGAAGTAGACTAAAGCAGTCGTATGAAATATGTAATAAAAAAGATAAATGAGAAGAGTAGAAAGCATACATTTTATAAAACCACATATTATGTATATTATCTACACTAATATTATAGAGGAAAAATTTGTATGTTCGTAACGAATAAACTCAATAACTACTGGACTGATTTAGATGAAATTTGGTAAGAAGATAGTTTGATACCCTGGGAAGGACATAGGATAGATTTTATCCCGGAAATCATTCTTTAAAGGGGTGAAAATGGTGATGAAAGTTTGTACTTATGGGGAAGCAACTTAGGGACGAACCTGAGCTAAGCGAGGGTGAGTAGTCTATATATATAAATAGGCAAAGACAAAACAGTTTAGTTCGTCTGTTTGTCAACCGTTTTTCTTTTTTTTTTGCTTAGTAGCTATTAACGAGGTTTAATGTTAAAAATAAAAAAAAATAATGTCGAATTTTGGCCACTGGACGAACACTCGTATAACTAAATAATTTTAAAAGATTTTACCGACGAATCCGTAATATACTTTCACTTTCTAACATGTGTGCGCCGGCGCATGACCAAGACGCCAATGCCAAGGTCACTGAGTTAAAACCTAATAAACTTATCCTAACTTTTAAATATTTGTATAGATAATTTAAAATCCATACTTTAATTTAATTATAAATGTAAAAGTGTTTTGTTTTTTTGTCCTTTTACGTCGTAAGAGTGTTTTTGTGTGGAAATAGTTGGATGGCTGGAGACTGGAGAGTGAAATAGGCTACTTTTTACTCGAGAAAATCTCGCGTTATAATACAAACCACAACAACTCATCATACCTATGTACCTATAAATTTAATAAAATTGTTACTAAGCTCTGTATTTTTTGGAAAATCTTATTGAAATAGTCATTATTATCAATACAGAGGCCAAATCAGTATAATATTATAGTTTAATATAATAGTTTTTATGATTTTTGTCTGTCTGTCTGTGACCGCATCACGAGAAAACCACTGGACAGATTTAGATGAAATTCGGTATGGTGATAACTGGTTATCCGGATCAACATATAGGATACTTTTTACTGCGGGAAAATATCTCATCTCTGAGAAATCTATACGAAACTTCAAAACGTAAGCAGGGACGAACCCGAGCGGAGCGAGGGTGAGTCGCTAGTAATATAAATATAAAAGAATCTATTTTCAATCTTGATTAAGTATATATTTTTATATCGCTAGTCTATTTACTATTAAAAAAACAAAAGTGAAGTTAATTCCACTAAAAACAAGAAAAGAAAGAAACATTAATAGTCAAGATACGCCCATATCAATCTAATTTGCTAAAGTACGAGCAGATACCAAAAATATACGCGCAGTAATATCATAAAGAGTGACCTTTTAGTTCAATTAGGGTTGCCACTTTAATATATACATAATACGTAAGTATTTTTTATTCTATCGAAGTTGATGTAGTATAATTATGTATTTAAGAACTGTTCGTCTGTCTGTTTGATTAACCATGTGTACCGAAAGAACGATTGATATTTTTTTGATTACCCGTCATTCCCTAAAATGTATTTGAATTTATATCATCATACTTAAAATAATCTATTAATTAATGAAAGTGTGATGAAAATCGGTACACACTTGGTGACTTATGGCAAATGTGGAGAAAAAGTCGTATAGAAGATAGCTTGAGACCCTGGGAAGGACATAGGATATTTTTTATTGATCCCTTAAGGGGCTGAAAATGGGGTTGAAAGTTTGTATGTAGAATCAACCTGGGGACGTACCCGAGCGAAGCAAGGGTGAGTAGCTACTTTACCATAATCCTTTACTAGTTTTCAATTACTCTATTCATTAAAAAAGGTTATGAAAATCGAATATACAATAATAAAATTAGTGAAGCTAGTACGTACAATTGAGTTTTGAAGAAATAAGAACTTTCTTCTTGGAGTCGTACCAAAAATCAATTTAAAAATCGGTTATTCGGGTTTATAATATGTATTTTATTGTATTAGCGTTTGTCCAGTGGTCAAAATTCAACCATAATCACTGAAAAATTTGTGTGAAACATATATGAAACTGTCTTTTCGGATTTGTTTGCGGATTCATTTAAATTTTTGGTTCTCAGCGGTTCGAATGCTATACAACAATTATGGTCACGGGGGAGTCTCTTCCCCAAAAGAAAAAATAGTTTTATTTAAAATGTCAAATATTCGCGTAAATCTAGGAAAGTATTATGAAAACATATTTGAATAGAATTTAACTATCTATATAAAAAAAGTGTT
Source organism: Brenthis daphne (assembly GCA_947093115.1). Lineage (NCBI taxonomy): Eukaryota > Metazoa > Arthropoda > Insecta > Lepidoptera > Nymphalidae > Brenthis > Brenthis daphne. Next base: position 3,286,370 of record OX352473.1, read on the forward strand.
TCCAAAATTTGTTTATTGATAACACTAAACCTTGTCAATAACTACTGAACAAGAGATCGGTTGACAAACAGAGGAGAAAAAGGTACTGAATTGTTTTGTCTGTCTGTTTTTATATATGTAGATTATAATATTGTCTATGTGTGGTATTATAAAATAGTGCCTGGGCGACCCAGCTTCGCTCAGAGTTTTTGGCCAAAACGACAAATTTCTTTTTTTTTTAATTAAAAACTTGAATAAATACAAAAAAAAAACAAAAGTAATAATTTATGTCCGATCGGGATTCGAACTCGTACACACCTATGATTATCAATCTTGCTTATGCCCGAGCACGCGAAATTATCGACAATATTTTGACTGGAATAATGCGTAAGAAAACCGCATGAAAACTCGATATCACGCGTTTTGTCAGACATAAAACTAATTTAGATCGATTTTTCGCCCCCAAAAACTCCCACATACCAAATTTCAACGAAATCGTTAGGGCCATTCCCGAGATCGCCGGTATAAATAAATATACAAGAATTGCTCGTTTAAAGGTATTAGATAGATACTGCTTTTGACAGCCCTGGCCTCACCCTAATAACAAACAGCGCTCTAGATCGATGAGCCGTATTCAAGGGCATTGAAGGCGTCCCCATAGACTTTATACTATACATTTGTATACGTCTTTATACGAGCTAAGTGAGACTCTAATCTATACAACATGTCAACATATTACGCAGAAACACTTGCTTTTATGAAAATACTAGCACGTTACCCTGGCTTTGCTCGGAAGTTCCTAGGAACGTTTTAATAATAGGGTTTTAATTTTTTTTCTCGTCACCCTAAATCTTTTTCTAAAACCAAAATCTTTTTTTATTCCGCAAATCATCCCTTAAGGGGTTGAAAATAGGGATGAAAATTTTTATGGAGAATCAAGCTAGGGACGAAATAAAAGTAGTCTAATAAGTAGTCTAAAAAGTAGTCTAGCAGTTAATCCTTCATTTATTAAAATATCACATATCTGCCAGTGAAAGTCCTGTCAAAGTCGGTTCAGCCGTTTCGGAGATATGCCGGAATAAACAGATATAATATTAATATGGGATATAAGAAAAAAATATCTCATCTTTGAGAAATGTATAGTATACGTTAAAACGTATCCAGGGACGTACCCGAGCGGAGCGAGGTTGAGTCGCTAGTAGATAGGTAAATTTTATTCATATATGTTTTCCTCAAATTTTCAATAATGAATATTGTCAGTGTGGAACTAATGTCTGGTTGGGCCTCACGTAGGATAAATAGATAATTATTGTATTACAATATTGTACACAATTATTATTTTAAAAGAGCAACTGTTGAGTTTCTCGCCGGTTCTTCTCAGCAGAACTGCATTCCGAGCCGGTGGTAGCTTCCTAACGGACTGACTGACTGTCTGACTGTCTGACTGACTGACTGACTGACTGACTGACTGTCTGACTGACTGACTGACTGACTGACTGACTGACTGACTGACTGACTGACTGACTGACTGACTGACTGACTGACTGACTACACTGACATTTAATTTTAGTTTAAAATGTAAAATTGACGATTCAAAAGAGCTTGTAAAAGTCTATTTGAATAAAGTATATTTTGATTTGTCGAATTTCCACGAATTAGGATGAATAAGACAGGGAATATTATTAGTTGTATGAAGTTGACACACTTTATCTATTGTTTGTTAATTGTTATCATAATTACTTGAAAAACCATGATAGTTCTTGAGTAGTTTACTTCTATACTTCATTGTACATATACAGAATATTTGTGCTAGAAAATAATTCAAAAATTTGTTCTTTACTGTTATAAAAAAAATAGAAAAAAAATTATACGTATTTTCTATTCAATGGAAAACTTGGTAAGATATATTTTTGTTAATAGCACGCTTTTATTACCATATATACGTTTAGTATAGATTTCTTAAAGATGAGATATTTCCCGCAGTAAAAAGTATCCTATATGTTGACCAGGATAACGAGCTATTATTATACAAAATTTCATCAAAATCTGTCCAGTGGTTTTCACGTGATGTATTCTCAGAGAGACAGACAGACAGACAAAAATTCTAAAATCTGTATATTATTATTATAGATAATAATGACTATTTAAATAGGATTTTCCAAAAAAATATTTAATGTACAGATTAATTTTGTGGAATTTTGGGGCTCTGGGTCACTTCGTGGGGGTAAAAATATCAATTAGTTTAATTAATTAGAATAAACTGTCATTTTTTCTTTAAAAAATCTATAATTATAGATGATTATAGAAATTTGCTTCTGGTTAATTGGTTTCAGGGTTATTGTGCCATACTTTATTGACATAATTTCATTTATTTTAGATAAATTTATCTACACTATAATAATAATATTATAAAGAGGAAAGATTTATTTGTTTGTAACGAATAAACTCAAGAACTACTGGACCGATTTACAGGAAATTTGTTAAGAAGATAGTTTGAGACCCTGGGAAGGATATAGTATATTTTTTATTCCGGAAATCATCCGTTAAGGCGGTGAAAATATGGATGAAAGTTTGTATGGGGACTGAAGCTAGGGACGAGCGAAGCGAGGGTGAGTCGCTAGTATTTTATAAAATCAAAATATTATTCATTGTTTCGAACAGGCGGCCTGTTATATCTTAGGTGCCTTGGGTTGCAGCCAATAAAGCCTATATATAGATACACCCCTACTCGTGACATATGGCTAATCGAATTTTTTTTTCACCCCTACTTCATACTTGTGAGATATGGCTAATCGATTTTTTTTTACAGATAATGCCTGAAGTCCATCCCGCTTTTGCCAACTCTGGGAAGAAAGCTGGTCTCGAAATTTGGAGAGTTGAGGTGAGAAAATATTTGCTAAATATTGGGTTTTTTCTGAAAAGACACCTATATAGAAAAACTTAAAAAGCAAAACCTTATCTAAATACAAAATTCGATCCAAATCGTTAGAGCCGTTTGGCAGATACACGAAGTAAAATATACATATATACAAGAATTGCTCATTTAATATAATAATACTAGTAGAACCCATGGCTTTGCTCGAAAAACAACAAATTCTTTGGCTTTACGTATAAGTTATAAGTAATTAATACAAAAACACCCCCGCTCCCCCGCACGCCCTGCGCCACCCTGAGCGCCATGCGCCCGTCTACCATGCCATGTAGGATTTTCGAAGGTCTATTTGACGCTGTTGGGGGATGATATTAGAAAAACTGTGATACACTTATCTCATAATTTTGATTGATGAGTATGTATACAAATTTTGGGCTCAATCAACTCAGAGAATAAAAAGTTTTACAGAAAATTTAACCCCCCATTTCACCCATTAGGGGTGGAATTTCAAAAACCCTTTCGTAGTGGATACCAACACTTCACAAAGCACACACCCTCCTAATTTCATGCCTTTAAAACCAGCGGCTTAGGCTGTGCGTTGATATATCAGTCAGTCGGGACCTTGAATTTTTTTAGTATAAATTAAAAAAAAATTTATACCACCGCCCTAATCGCGCTATTTGTCGACGTCATCGTGTAATATACTGGCAAAAATATATACAATCGAGTTGTGCATCCTTTTCGAAGATGGTTAAACATTAAACTAAAATCATATGAAAATTTTATTGAAAGATGCTATTAATTCTAGTTTTCAACTTACTGCTGAAATATTCGTAACACATATATATGTTTTAGGAGAAAATCGTTTGAAACAGACAGACATAATCGTTGCTTCAGATTTTAGAACACTAAATAGCAAAACTCAGTCGCAAAAGAAGGTCTAACTGCTAGTAAAATTTACTTTATATTCTCGACAGATCTAACAGCCGCGAGTTCAAAGAACGCCCACAGTGAGACATGAAATGTGTTCGTATAGGGTTGTCAAATTAAAAAATGAAATTTTAAATAAAGCCATTTCTTTGGATCTTTTTCGCGTTTTTATTTGAACTAATTTAAATAACCAGTGGCCGAAATACGACCATAAAGGTTATGTTTAAAAAAAGTTACTACTTCAAATTTTTTTTTGCATAACACCAAATGTCAATCAATAGCTTTAGCTACTAAACAAAAAAAAATCGATTGACGAACAGAGGAAAAAAAATTAACTGAATTGTTTTGTTTTTGAAAATTAAAATAAGTAAATACAAGACAGTTCTATACAATTTTTATTAGTACATAGCTATCGACGAGTTTTAGTTTTATCAATAAAAAAAAAATTAGAAACCTTTTTATTTTTTTATACAAGTCTCTTGTGTAAAAAAATAAAAAGGTAATAACTGAAAACTCTTAAATAAAAAAACATCTGAAAACGACATCCTGGATTTTTTGAAACAAATCAAGCCAAATATGTATATGAATAGGTATATGTGTGGCACATACACACATTTTTTGGTACGGAATTCGAACCTACTACCCTTCTCTAGTAGCAAGTCAAGCCCCGATAACTTAGTTTAAATAACCTAATTATTATAATTTCATTAAAATTTGTTAATCATTAAAATAAATAGACCGCCTATTAGTTTATAATTATGATAATTGAAGCCATTATTTTAAATAAACTTGCAGTGATAGAGGAACAAATACTGTTTATAATTAACAAGCTTTGGCACTCGGTTCTGCTCTTAATTTGTAAGGTAAAAATAGAACCCTCACTTCGTTGTCCGTCTGTCTGTTCGTCCATTCTTCCATCCGTCCGTCTGTCTGTCTGTCAGAGGGCTGTATCTCATGAGCCGTAATAGGTAAAGAGTTGAAATTTTCACATATTGTGTATTCCTATTGCCGCTATAACAACAAATAATAAAAATGCAAAACCACGAATTTCAAAATGGCCGTCATGTAAGTAAAAAAAAAACTATTAGTACATAGTGTTATATCTCGTAGGATGGTACGGAACCCATCGTGTGGGAGTCCGATTTGCACTTGACCGATTTTTCTTTGTTTGATATCGGCGGAAACAACATCGTACTAGATAGTTAATACAAAGAATTGTGACAGCTTCAATTCTGTTGGCATCTTAATTGATTCGTTTCAGAGTTTTCAATAATAGTGTTTATTTTTACTTCGGTGAAATGTTTGTAAAATATAAACTACTAGCGACTCAGTTACGTTTTAACGTTTAGTATAGATTTCTCAGAGACGAGATATTTTCTCGCAGTAAAAAGTATATTATATGTTGATCCGGATAATCAGCTATCATTATATCAAATTTCATCAAAATCTGTCCAGTGGTTTTCTCGCGCGTTTCTAATGCGATCAGTCAGAAATGGGAGGTACAAACGTTTAAGCAAACAAACCCTCTAAACATGTCATCCAGTTAATAAAAATGTATGACTAATTTGTTTTTAAATGGGTTGAAAAATATTTTAGCCTAAGACTAGTCTTACTATAACTAGCGACTAAACCTCGCTTCGCTCGGGTGCGTCCCTACGTACACTTTAATATTTTGAGCCGAACCCTAATTCTTTCCTAAAATAAAAGTAGCCTAAGTTACTCCTTATAACCTCAGCTATCAGCCAATGAAAATCCCGTCAAAATCGGTGCAGCGGTTTCGGGGATCAGCCAGAATAAACAGACAGACAAAAAATTAAAAAATATGTTTTTCTTATAAGTAACGTATATATTTTCATATGCATTGGTAAAGAGCTATTATTTTGACATTACACACAGACACTTTAATTTTATTTATTTGTATAGATTTGGTCTAAACATATCCGTATTAACATCTTCACATGTCACTTCACGCGTGCTAGCCACAGACGGACATATTTATTTCACCGTCGGGATGTTTATATTTTTGTACTACATTTTCGTGTTTATTTTTTTGTGATATATATACTAAACATTGACTGATATTTATATATTTATTTTTGATCGACTTCGAAAAAGGTGGAACACTCAATATTAATTTTTTATTTCCTTGTTTGTAACGCAATTTCTTCATTATATTTTTATTTTTTAATATTTTAATTCAGATTGATTTAATAAAGCTAGATATAACATCCAGGGCCCTGGTTAATTAGGTCGTGGTAAGCGGGGCGGGATCAAAGGTAGCCTATGTCCGATCTCAGGATGCAATCTATGTCCTTGCCAAATTTTATCAAAATCTGTCCAGCGGTTTAAACGTGAAAATGTAATAGACACAGGTACTTTCACATTTATAATATTAGTTTAGAAAGTATACATAAAGCAAAAAAAAATTTAAACTTTGAAAATCATAATAATACCAACCAATTAAAGTAAGTATTTTCAAATTTTATTTATATTCAAATTACTAGCGACGCCCCTAGATTTTCGAATTTTGTTCGCAATTTTATGGGTTTTAATTTTTTTTACGGGGAACTCTAATCCTTTTCTTCAATCAAAATAGCCCAAGTTACTCCTTATAACATCAGCTATCTGCCAGTGAAAGTCCCGTCAAAATCGATCCACAACAACAGACAGACAAAAATTTTAAAAATTGAGTTTTTCTTAATTATTATTAAAAATTGTGTACCGTATATATTATACTTTCTTATGCATTTTGTGAAAAGCTGTTATTTTGACATTACATACAGATACTTCAATTTTATTTATCTGTATAGTTGTATAGATCTCACTTACACTTTCTTAAAGTTCTCCTTTCAGCTAAAGAAATATTTCGCGGTCTTGCCAAGTGCTTACTTTATTTTAGAAAGCCGTTAGTAACATCGGATCAACATACATACATACATACATACATACATACATACATACATACATACATACATACATACATACATACATACATACATACATACATACATACATACATACATACATACATACATACATACATACATACATACATACATACATACAGGTCAAACACACAACTCTCCTTTTCACCGCAGTCGGATAAAGCTACGATAAATCCATGTTAAATAATCGCGTAAAACTAATAAAGTATTAAAAACATCTTAAGAGTCTTTGAGATACCAAATTCTTCAACTGTCCGATGGGATCCATTATGCCATTAGTTATGCTATATTTTTATCAATCTGTCTGTTCAATTTATCTGCCTCGGTGGTATAGTGGCTAGCATGTACGGCTGCACACCCGGAGGTCCTGGGTTCGAGTCCCGGGTCGGGCCAAGTTTAGTTATTGAGTCTTTCTGTATAGAAAGTCTCAGTAACAGCCCGGAGTTGGGAAGTTGGCGGTGTTTCACCCCCGTGCCTCGGAGAGCACGTAAAGCCGTCGGTCCTGCGCCTTAACTCTCACTGGTCGTGTCGAGCAGTCGTCGCACCGGAGTATGAGAGTGATAGGAATAGAGAGTGCACTCGTGTCTGCGCGTACACTTGAGCACTATAATATCTCCTGCGCAGTTGGCTAACCTCAATGAAATTGGCCGCCGTGGCCGGAATCGGCTAGGAGAACATCATCATTTTTATCAAGCTCTTATTTGATTCACGTTACTATGCAATCAGATCTTGAAAGTTTATTTTCACCTACTAGCCACTTAGTAATTATTTTGACGACACGTTTGGTTCAGTTTGTAGTGACACTACTTGCTGTGCCAGCGGTCGTGGGATCGAGTTCCGCTGGGGGCATTCATTTGTGTGATGAGCACGATTGTTTATCCAGTCAAGGGTGTTTATATTAATTATTATTATGTATGTATTTTAAGATATATATGTGTAGTGTATTTCTATTGCCGCTATAACAACAAATAAAAAATCAAGATGGTGAATTTGAAAATGGCTGCCATGCAAATAAAAAAAAACAATTATGGTACGGAACTCATCGTGTGCGAGTCCGACTCGCACTTGACCGATTTTTATTTATGTTTGTTCTCCGATTTCTCGGAGACGACTTGACCTTTCTTTAACAACATTGAAAAACCATGATTAAAGTACAATTATTATTATTTTATGTTCAGGACTTCGCTCCTGTCGCAGTTCCAGTACAACAATATGGAAATTTCTACAGCGGAGACTCTTACATCGTCTTGAAAGTGAGTATTCTACACAGGGGCAGATTTATACATACTAGATACACAATCACCGACAAAAAATGTCCTCACTGAATAAGCGCTCATTTGAACATTTGAGCGCGCTTATAATTTTTTTTTGTTGTGAAAACTACTTTAAGCATTGCATCTAAGGTTCAATTTACATTGTTGTATATTTATTTCAAGTAGAATAATTACCTAAACACAATCGGTAACAGTTTTAAGAGAACTTTTGCATGGGATTGTGTATCTGATACTTTTTTGATCGTTGGCGGTTCTACTATGGTCAGTTCTTAGATAATTTTTAAAATCTAACAATTTAGATAAAATTACACAAGAAATAGTTTTTGGGTATAGATAAGCCAATTGAAGCTCAGTTGTATTCTCAATCGTTTGAGAAGTCTTTTTGACAGTCGCTTAAAATTTCCGCCCTAAATTTGCCGCCCCTAAAATTGCCCGCCCTAGAGTTAAGGCTACTAATCCTGTAAATCCTGGTAAATCCACCACTGATTCTACAGTATACTTTCAGTTTTTACTATGCGAGAATCATACTACTAATATGAACGTAAAAGTTTGTATGTGCGCGCGTTTGTGTGTACGTTTGTTACTCTTTCACGCTGACAAAACTAGGCCAATTTAGATGAGATTTAGTACAAATTTTGACTTTTATTTTAAAGACAGAAGAGAAACATATAGACAAACGTACATACAAAATTTCGCATTTACACTATGTACTAACTCATGCTCACGGCTTGGCTCGCTTATATTTTTTAGTTATATATAACTAGCGACTTATCCTCGCATCGCCCTGGTGCCTCTTTTACTTCGTTATTCTAAAATAAGAATAAGTTACTCCTTATAACATTAGCTATCTGCCAGTAAAAGTCCTGTCAAAATCAGTCTAGCCAACTCGGAGATTAGCCGAAACAAACAGACAGACGGACAAAAAATTTAAAACTTGTATTTTTTTATGTACCGTATATAATTTAATATGTATTTAGTAAAATGTTGTTATTTTGACATTACAAACAGACACTTCAATTTTATTTATCTGTATTATGTATAGATAATAGCCCCGCTTCTAAGACTTAGCCTAATGGTAACTAAATGACGCAACGCAAGGTCCAATTGCGATAGCTGGCATCTGTTGAATTTCTTACTGACTGTTCTATACGATAATGATGAGCAGATTTACACAATATCATTCTAAATAAATGTTCTTTAAACGGACGTACTATGTTGTACCTATGCTAATAATAAGAAGTGGAAGTAGTATCTTTTTGAACTCGTTATACTATTAAAAAACATATATAGGATACTTTTTACCGCGAGAAAATATCTCATTTCTGAGAAAAAATGCAAAAACTGCAATGTAAAATTATACTAATACGTAGAACCTAAGAATTTGGTTTTTGGTCATTTGAATGCGGGCGGAGCCGCGGGCAATGCTAGTTATACATATACTAAGTATGTACAATATTGTATGTACTTTAATATGCATTTAGTAAAAAGCTGCTATTTTGATATCAAAAACAGCTGACACTTCAATTTTTATTCTAATATATCTAAGAATCAAAGAAAGAGCTATATATATATATATATATATATATATATATATATATATATATATATATATATATATATATATACACACATACGATATATATATATATATATATATATATATATATATATATATATATATCGAAATTAGTAACTGTATGTGTTTTTATCTTGAATATAGCTTGCCTATAGATGAATTATGCTATGGAATAATTTTATGAGCAAGAACGATGAAGCTGCGGGCTCAAACTAATATTTATCTATGAAAATGAAACAATAAACTTTTAAAATGACCTCCAGACAACCGGAAACACAAATCTTTCTTGGGATATCCACTTCTGGTTGGGATCTAAAACCAGTCAGGATGAAGCAGGAGCAGCAGCCATTTTGTCAGTGAATCTCGATGATGGGCAGTTCGATGGCAATGCTGTCCAGCATCGGGAGACTCAGGGCTATGAATCCAGGCAGTTCTTGAGTTATTTTGAACCAGGTTGGTATGAAACTTTGAATTTGATAAAAAAACCTTTGAAATAATGTAAATTCTCATATACTTCAGTAGCGTTTTTTCGCTAATCTATTCCTCGTTGTTTTATTTTGAAGAATCTAGAAAACTCCGTTGTTATTGGTCTGTAATACGATGTAGTTTGTTCAATAGATATAACAATGTACATCTGACTGATTTCGACCAGAGAGAGGATGGTTTCGAGACACGGGAATGAAGCACCGCCAACTTCTTAACTCCGGGCTGTTACTAAGAATTTCTTGATAGAAAAACTCGATAACTGAACTTGGCCCGTTTAGGTGTGAAAACATAACAGACAGCCATACAGACAGAATTATTCTCACATTTATAATATTAGTATGGATGTATATTATATTTCAAAAAAATCTCCTTTTTAAGTTAAAGTCAAAACTGTTTTTTTAAAGATACAATAAACATAGTTATCATTATAGCATCCATACAAGGCCTTCCTCATGTTACACAATGTGGAAAAATTTACGGTACGTTTTACCCTATATGGTGAAGGCTAAGACTTAGACTTACCATCACAATATGTACTACATAACAATTAATAGATATTCCACATTACATTTATTTAAAAATGTATCAAACAATAATGAGAACTCAACGCTTTTGGTTATACGTACTTTTTGAGGCTTGGAGATGAGACTACCAGTTTCCCAACACTGGGCGTTTACTGAGACTTTTTGATATAAAAACCTAATAACTATAATTTTAAATATCTTAAAAGCACCTACACAATATATGTATTTAAATACATAAAAATAGTGATTGTGAAGGTCCTTAGGAGATACCAAATGCTATCGTAGACTTTTTTGCATAATTTTTAATGATTTCCGAATTTCACGCAGGAACAACTTTTTTTCCGGATTAAAATATGCCCTATATGTAGCCTTACGAACTCCTCTATCTTTGAGTGAAAGTCCCATTACAATCGTTTAAGCTTTTCCAAAGATTACCCCGGACAAACAGAAAGATAGGCAAATATTTAAACAAATGGTTGTTTAAGTACTGGTATTTATACCATTTATTTTAATAAATAATATTTATTTTAATAAATAACTCTATGTACTTGGGAAAACATAGTTATTTTGCAATCATAGACACTTCGTATTTAAATGATTATGTTGGGACATTAACACACAGCGCCATCTAGTTCCATGGTAAGCTACGAGGCTTGTGTTATGGATACCAGAATTAGTTGATACGCTACACATATTATGTAACTTTAAATACATACATATTATAAATATAAACACAAATTACTGGAGTTCAAACATTCGTGCTCACCACACAAATGTATGCTCGTAGTGGGAATCGACCCCGCGACCGCTGGCACAGCATGTGGGTCACTACAAACTGAACCAATCGTGTCGTCGTTAATTTTATTTATATGCATAAATAACGAGCCTAAGCTTGCTTAAACTTACTATAAAATAATTTCAGCCATTAGGTACTTAGACGGCGGACATTCGTCAGGTTTCAACCACGTGACAATCAACGCTGGCGCAGAAAAACGTCTCTTCCAAATTAAAGGAAAACGTAATGTCAGAGTTAAACAGGTATGTATGGTTCATACAAATAATGTTACAGCTGTTTTACCTGAAAGGTTTTATATATATATATATATATATATATATATATATATATATATATATATATATATATATATAACTTCACCTCAATTTACTCCAGGATGATCCTTTTTTCTTTTCAGTCATAAAAATACTATCTTCACAATCAAAGCTAAATAAAACGATCATTTCCCTCACGTCCCATTAATGGGCATAGTGATCCCTTAAATTAGAGGCCATTGTCCACCATGGTCCACCACGCCGTCCAACTCTGTATTCGTGGATATCAGATATCTGTTGTCAAGACAGATTCTCTCAAACTTGCAGGTTTCATCACGATATTTTCCTTCTTGTATTAACACATCATTTTTAAAGAATGAAAATGGAGAAACCTGCATATCTCAAAAAAATTAACTAGTTTTCGAAAGTCATGTCAAGTTCGCTAACCTTTATTTGGTGGCACCCTCCAACTGATTGTGGGAGGTCCGAGCCCAGTCTAGAGCCCAGAGGTCCAGTCCAGCAGAGTACTAAAAAGTCCGCATTATTATTACTCATTCAAATTTTAACAGTTTTTTTTGTATTTTCAGGTGGAAGCATCAGTTACTTCAATGAATAAGGGAGATTGCTTTATACTAGACGTGGACCATGACATCATGGTGTATGTGGGGGAGAAGGCGAAGGGTGTGGAACGGTTGAAAGCTATATCTGTAGCCAATCAAATAAGAGATCAAGATCACAATGGAAGAGGGAATATTGAGATTATTGGTAAGTTTGGTATTTTTAAGAGAATAATCTTTTTATGATGGTTGGTTATAGCGTGTATTGGCGTCTTTATGGGAAACTTTGGAAAGTGCGATAGTATAAATAAATAAATATGTCGGGACATTAATACGCAGCACCATCTAGTTCCATCGTAAGCTACGAGGCTTGTGTGATAGTTGATACACTACACATATATAACTTTAAATACATACATATTATAAATGTACCCATGACTGGAATACAAACATTCGTGCTCATCACACAAATGAATGCCCCCAGCGGGACTCCAACCCGCGACCGCTGGAACAGCAAGTAGGGTCACTACAAACTGAGCCAAACGTGTCGTCATCAGTTATAATATCCACCTGACCGATTTTGGTTTCGATTTCCTGATGATTTAATGAAAGTAGCATATATGGGACATATATGTTGCTAAAGTTAAGTAAAAATATTGAAAATGCCTCACTATTACGAAAAATATATGGGTCTTAGAAGAATTGTCTCAATAAAGCAAAGACAGTTCAGTAACTTTTTCTCCTCTGTTTGTCAACCTTTCTTTTTTTTGTTCAGTAGCTATTGAGCTTTAGTGTTATCAATAAAACTTTTGGAAATAGTTGTTTTTTATATAGATAGGTAAATTCTATTGATATATGTTTTCCTCAAATTTTCAATAATAATTATGGTCGATTTTCAACAATACTAGTTATTATTAAAACGTTTACAATTATCGAAAATATTGCTTTACGTAGACACGTAAAAATCCTTTGATTAGAAAATTTATTTTTTTAAAGACGGTTAATGAAGAGAGTTATATATCTTATATTATATCTTTAAACGAGTAATTCATGTATATTATATATTTATAAACTGAATCTCGGAAACGGCTCCAACGATTTTCATGAAATTTAGTATCTGGGGGGTACCGAGGGCGATAAATCGATCTAGATTAGTCTTATATCTGAGAAAATGCGTGTTTTCGAGTTTTCATGCAGTTTCCTTTTGCATTATTGCACGCAAAATATGGTCGGTAATTTACACACTCGGGTAAAAGCATCGTGGTCAAGCGGCCAAGGTGCAAGATCAACAATCACAGGTGCTAAGGTTCGAATCTCGGTCGCATACAAAGTTTTTACTTTTGTTTTTTTTTTAAATTTTTAATTTAAGTTCTTAGTTTAAAAAAAAAAGAAAATTGTACTTTAGGCCAAAAACTCCGAGCGAAACTCGGTAGCTCAGGTACTTAGTTATTATGTGAAAACTATCACAGCTGAGTAGGCTTTACATGTGTACGAGTAATAGTCCACCAACTTATAAAAGGTACTTGTTACTTACTATAAACTACCGAAACCGTTAATGTTAAATGTTCATACTTGTTCATACGAACCAACAAAAAGCCCTTTTCGTAATCCGCATTATTGTGATGGGCAACTACGGAACCCTATACTGCGTGTGGCCCTCGCGCTTGCTTATTTGTTACTTTTAGCTATTTGTTTCCAAAATATTTTTGTTTCTAGTAAAGGTTTCTTCACGAGATATAATAAATTTAACTTTTTCTTCTAGATCCTTTCTCTAATGAAGGGGACGTCAACACATTCTTCACCGCTCTGGGCTCCGGAGATCAAGATTCTGTATCGGATGCTGAAGAGGGAGGCGATGATGAGGTACAAATAATTTTCTTGTTTTATTTAACTATTAGCATTTCCCGCGGCTCCGAAACTTCCAATCGCTACCAAACTTCACATGATCTGAATGTCAAGATTGCCTGAAAATATCGTCAGAATCGCTCAAGCCGTTTTTTAGTTTATAGGGAACATACATACACCGATCGATTTATTATATACATAGATAGATATAGGCTTATATTTCAGAAAAACAAATTATTTTTATATAAAATTTTATTAAAATAATATTAAATGAACGATTGTTGTATGTTTTTTTTTTCATGTATCTCGGAAACAGCTCTAACGATTTGGATCAAACTTTGTATCTAGATAAGGTTTGCTTTTTAAGTTTATCTTTATATTTAGTAACTTAGGTCTTTTTCCGAAAAGCGACCGAGTGAAGTTTGATTGTCTAAGTACAAGTAATTTACAAGTCGTTATATATTTCTGGGTGAAAAATAATAAATATTATAATATCTTTTTAGGACTTTGAGCGTGGAGAAGCAAAAGAAGTGTCTCTAAGTGAAATATCGGATAGTACGGGTTCGATTCAGATTAGGAAACTATCAGGACCGTTAACACAAGAGCTGCTGGATACTAAGGTAAAAGCTGACAAACAAACAGATTTACTATAGAAAATAGTGATGTAGATCTTACTTTTTTCGGATTTCTCCGAAATATTATGGGAGTAGAATTGATAGAAAAAAAATCCGCTGAGTTTCTTTTTAAACCAGTTCTTCTCAAGACATGCGTTTTTTTCGAACAGGCAAAGTTCTTTACTGGACTCTATATGTACAGTAATATTGTAATAATTGAATGCTGAATTAAAATCCATAATTAATATTATAAATGTGAAAGTGTGTTTGTTTGTCCTTCTTTCACGTCGAAATGGAGTGACGGATTGGCGTGGTTTTTTTTTATGTAGAGATAGTTGGCGGGCTAGAGAGTGACAGATAGGCTACTTATAATCGCGAGACATTGTCTAATTCTCACGGGAAAACACGTTATAATACAATAAAAAAAAATACTTATGACCAGAATTACTTGAAACTTGGTATTAATGCTCTTTAATAAAATTAAATAAATACGTGTTTTAGCATTTTATGAAATTCATCCTATAAGGGGTAAAGTAGGGGTTATGAAGGTTTGTATGACTACCTTTTTAGAGATTTTTTCGTAGTTTTAGTGCGAGCGAAGCCGCGGGTTCTGCTAGTATACATATTTGTGTTACAGGAATGCTACATCCTCGACACTGGCAGCAGTATTTATGTATGGGTTGGAAAGCAATCAAATGGACGGGTGAGATTTTGTTACTTTACTAGCTTTCTAATAATGTTTAAAATTAATTAGCAAGTTTTCGAAAGACATGTGAAGTCCACCAACCCGCACTTGGCCAGCGTGGTGGACTATGGCCTGATCCCTCTCTTACTGAGGAGGCCCGTGCCCAGCAGTGGGACGTTAAAAAGGGCTGAATACATACATACATACAATAAATTGTAAGGTACTTTGGTGCCATTTTTATATTTTTGAAATCATTGTATAATTGTGTGGATAAATGCTCAGTGTAACAATATGACCTCTGAGATGTCTAAAACCTTAGTCTCTCCCATGTTGATCGCTGTAAAGCTATTGAAACGTTGAGAACCAAAAATAAAAAAAAATGAAAAGATAGTTTGATTTAAAATGTCAAGTATTTGTGTAAATCTTAAAATGTATTAAATCATATTAAATGGTTTATTTTTACCCGACTACTGCAAAAAGAGAGTTATGCAGCTTGGAATTCATAACTACGTGTACACATCCGTTCTATGTCTGATTCTCACTATTGTCAACCTGTAACCACAGGAGTATGAGCGTGACAGGGACAGAGACTGCACGTTGTATGTCTGTCTCCCTCGCACACTGCACTATAATATCTGCTGCAGTTGGCTAGTCTCAGTGAGATTGGCCGCCGTGACCGACATCGGTCGGTAGGACATTTTACATATTATTTTGTGAACAGTTTTTAAATATTACTGTTTTATATTTTCATTATTTACAAAATATAAAAACACTTTTCTATTTTAAATTAAGAGAAAATATATGATACTTTCTTAGATTTATGCGAATATTTGACATTTTAAATAAAAATCATAATAAATCCGGGAAAAATTCAAAAAAAAAAGTTTTATTTAAAACAAAATATTATAATAAATAAATAAATATGTTGGGACATTAACACACAGCACCATGGTAAGCTACGAGGCTTGTGTTATGGATACCGGATAGTTGATACACTACACATATATAACTTTAAATACGTACATATTATACCTAAATATAAACACTCATGACTGGAGTACAAACATTCGTGTCCATCACACAATGAATGCCCCCAGCGGGACTCGAACCCGCGACCGCTGGCACAGCAAGTGGCAGTAGCATAATCTACAAATAGGTCCATTTATTGTTCACTACACACTGAGTCAAACGTGTCGTTGAAATAATGGTTCTTCAATCCTCTGTAGGGTATTTTTTAATTATGACAGAGATAGAATTACGAATTATAATAATATATCCTTGTTTTTAGGAAAAAGCGGAAGCAATGAGGCGAGCGCAGCATTATCTTGAAGTTAACAACTATCCTTCTTGGGTGAGTTGCATCAAAATTTGTTTATTCACTAGTTTTTTTACTCGTATTATTAGCACGTCGACATAAAGTAGCCTATATTTCAATTCAGGATATAAGCTATTTTTATTTCGAGTTTCACTCAAATTCTTTTTGAATTTTTCCATATATCCACATAAACATAATGTTAATTTAATGAAAAGTTTAACGTAATTTTAAGTACTTTTTTTTCTTTTTTCACACTGCTTATTTTTTTTAGAAAGACTTATATTAGACTTCTACTTTCTAGATTCTAGACTGAAGATATTTTATCGGGATATATTTAAGCTATCGTTTACAAATAGATTTTTTGTTTCATTGGGAAATGGGCAAGATGATGTTTACAAGAAAAAATAAACAATACAAAACTACAATCTAAATAAAATATAACCTACCTTTGGTTTGTTTTTGTTTTTTAGAGTTTTTGTTAACAAAAACTCTAAAAAAGCTGTACGGATTTTCATACAGTTTTCACTGGTAAGAAGATGTTGTTATCTTGAAAAGGTGTAGGCTAACATCCATACTTATATTATAAACGCGAAAGTAACACTGTCTGTCTGTCTGTCGGTCCGTGAACCTGGTAAGAACATAGGACAGTTTTTAACCCTAAAATCATCGAAGGTGAAAATTGGGGTGGAAATTTGTATGGGAATCAATCATTTCTAAAGTAAGGGGATATAAAACTCATTATAACTATACATGTTAAAACGTACATAATTTATAAATGTTTTATAAAAATAATTGTGCGCAGACCGCGGGTATACCACTAGTGTTCTATAATGTTTTTTTTTTTAAATTCCAGGTACATATATCAAAAGTAGTGGAAGGAACTGAACCCACTGCTTTCAAACAGCACTTTCAAGACTGGAACTAGCTTTAATACAAAATAATTTTGTTTTTTTTTTAATTATAGCACTTTTTATTAACCTCTTATTATATTAACTATATCTATAGTTTTTTTTAATATAAGTGTTGCATACTAAAATAACAATTAATAACTTTTAGGCAATGGTTCATGATATGTTTATCACAGATAAAAAAATATAGTCGGGGCCCGCCAATAGAAATGTCAATGTCAAAAATTTTAGCATGATTTTGCTACGCTACTATTCTCAATTTTGCTGTACAGATCGTAAAAAATACTTTAAAATATTGTTTTTTACGTGACATTGGCGACGTAACCTATGCTCAACGTACATGCTTTGAAGCCATTAACAAGAGAATTGAATTGAAAATAATGTTAATACCAAATTCATATTTTACGAATCACAAATAGAACTCTCTCTCTCTCTCTCTCTCTTGACCAATTATGTGACCGAATAAAAGAGATGAGAGAGAAGAAAAAAGAGACATGCATCGTGTTGATTTGTACTGTACCATGTTACAATAAAAACACTATAGCAACACATCAAACTTCATTTTATTGTATGGAGTTTTTGGACATGCGTATTTTAAATAAACCTATTTTGTTGGAGCTTGCTTGCCAGTACCAAAAATAAACATAAATCCACGAAAAATCCGATGATAGATTTATTTAAAAATGTCAAATATTCGCATAAATCTAAGAAAGTTTAATATCATAGTGTACACTACTAAAGGAAAAATATCTATATATAATCGGGTTTTTTTTCTTGTCGTTGTTGTGTCTAGAGGGCCATTCATTAATTACGTAAGGACAATTTTGGCGATTTTTGACCCCCCACTACCTTCATGTAAGAGCACATAAGATTTCTCAAACTGCCCCTTCCCCTTTTTACATAAGATTTTATCTAGTTTAAGAAAAGGACCAATTTCACTAAAACTCATAATTTGACGTAAATGAAAGATTTTTATTTTTGGAATTGTACGTTAGAAAAAAAAAGAAAATCTCAGAGTTGTATCCATCACTCTATGTTATAAATCACACGCCCCACCCGCCTCGCCCACTTTGGGGCTTGTAGAGATTTTGGGAAACCCCCCTTCCTCGTAGACATCTTACGTAATTAATGAATGGCCCCTAGGTATTGACGAGCTTTCGTGTTATCAATAAAAAAATGTTTATCGGTCGAATTTCAATCATTTGGCGAAAAAAATGTGAGAATAATGATAAAAGAACTTAGACGCTACTCTCTTTCTTATACGACTGCTACCCACCTAATATTGTCAGTATAATTTTTAATTTTTTGTATTTCTTTCTTTAAGTATTATTATCTTACTTTATAACGCACAAAATAAATGTTTTTTTTAGAATATTTATTATTTTATTTACTGCATTATATTCAGCCTTTTTAACGTCCCACTGCTGGGGGTGGAACTTCCAATACGAGGGAGATCAAGCCATAGTACACCATACTGGACAAGTGCGGGAGCACGGAGCATGTCTTTCGACAACTTGCTAGGTTCTCTCAAACATGCAGGTTTCCTTACGATGTTTTCCTTCGCCGTAAGACAAGCAGTGATCATGTTGGAAATGATTCGCACATGAAAATATCACAGGTGTGAGAATCAGGATTTGAAGCCGCTTCACTCGGTTTCCCAAACAAGCTTATTACCACTGGACTACCACTTACCTAATTTTATATTGAAAATACTAATAGTTTTTAACCAACCAACGAAAAATACGTTTTCTACTCACTGTTATATTCGAAACATGTAAAAATCAAATGAGGCCACATTCAAACACTTTAACTAGATTTGCAATGAATATTCGGTTATTATTCTGTATTCGGCCTATTCGGCTACTTTTTTCCTGTTCTGCCGAATACCGAATACTTAAGTAAATGTTTTGTTGTAATCAAATAATTGATAATATAATTTTCTTATAATCTTTAAAATAATCATAGGTACATAATCAAGTTCTGTATTATAAAAATTAATCAAAAAAATGACCGAATACTTTTGCCTAATATTCGGCTATTCGGCCTGAAAGACCCTGAATATTCGGTATTGCCGAATGGGTGAATATACTATTTGTTGCAAGTTTAGTTTTAACTATCGAGAAGTTTCACCATCCATCTCCTGGCTCTTCCAGCAGTTCAGCTCGATTAAACCAAATTATTGCATGGTCTTCTAGTTTTTAAATATTAAACAATATTTTAAAGCGATTCAATTGAACAACAAGTAGGTAAAAATGAACTTAAACATGCTATGAAAATATGTAAAAAATAGGAATAACTCTTAAGTTAAAAATTTAAAAACCCCCAACACAATAATTTATCTATTGAGGCCATTTTAATGAGCCTTCACACGATATCTGCAGTATTTTTGTAGAGTTGAGTATCGTGCAGGTTCCAGATGACGCTGCAGCATCAGGCTTCAAGTAACGGGATATCAAGTTTAGAATCGATAAGATCTTTGGAAAGTTGTTCATATGCTTTTACCATAGAAAATAGCTGATAGCTTGCAAACGGCTGAATGGACTTTCTTGATTTATAGCTAACAAAAAAAACTAAATTAAAATCGGTTCATCCGTTTGGGCGCTACGATGCCACCGACAGATGCAAAGATAAACATGCACGCACGTTAAACTTGTAACTAACCTCTTTTTGCGTTGGAGGTGAAAAATAGAAAGACGTTATATTGTGGTGTATATTTTATTTAAATTGAATGTTTTTCTGAATATATTTGTTCTAAATATAGATATAAAATGTATGATCTAATCCAATAAAAGGAGAATGCGCGGAAGAAGAATTATTTTGTATCTCTTATCTCATTATTTCTTAGAACTTCTTCTCTTTCTCTTTCATACACACTTTGTTTCTGTAAAAAAGAATATTATAAGTAACATTATTCTGATTAATATAACAGACACAATAAGTGTAAACGCGGGCGAAGCCGCGGGTACTGCTAGTATTTTATAAAAATGCTCTAACGTTACTATTATAAAGAGATAAAAGTTGTAAGTTTGTAAGTAGGAAGTTTTCTCTAAAAACTACTTACTGATCCGTTTTAGAAAATTCTTTGTTTAATAGAAAGCTATACACATTTTGTAACATATATCTCTTCAAAAAGTGTCGTCGACATGTGTATATATATATATATATATATATATATATATATATATATATATATATATATATATACTATATACTATTCTTTATTGCACTTATATGTAAAATACAGAGTAACAAACAATAACTAACAAACTAAATAATAACATTCGAAACTCGAAAGTTGTAATTGTTTAAACACAAATTCGAACTTACGCTCACCACATATAAAGTACTTTTTTAAACGAAACAACGTGCGTTTTAATTCTGTCATCCGTAAAACAATGAACAAAAGAGATTCAAAATGAGCACAATTCAATTTCGAATTAATTGTGCACTTCTTTTTGAGGAGACTTGAGACGCTAATCTTGAATGTTTGTATATCAATGTGTAATGACAAAAAAATGTATGTGTGTGTGTGTGATTGTCTATGTATATATTATATAATAAAATTGTAACTAAGTCGAATCTGTACATTAAATATTTTTTGGAAAATCTAATTGAAATAGACATTACATGAACGAATTAGAGACTGGACCTGACATAAAATACAAATGTATGAAAATTAGTTCAACCAAGTGACGCATAACGCACACAAAGATTTTATTACATTATTATAAACACTGATACACAATACAATATTTCTAGTGCTTGAATGTAATCGATAAAATACATATATCGATGAACCATGAATGACATTTTAGACATTGGTTAGCATAGTCATCATATTACATCATTTAGTTTATTCTTCTTCTTTTAATTTTAATAAATTAAAATAAACGAATTAAAGAGGCAATAATAATGTGTCAAATAATAATTATTTTTTAATTTGATTTATATAAATACGATGGCATTGATGACAACATTCTGTTGGCCTATAATAATGTTAATGAACAAATGAATATCGGGTATATATTCCATTAATATATAATAAATATTATTTTGTAAAGATTAAAAAAAATATTAAGCTAATTTAATTAAATAAAGTGATTTTGTTGATTCTGTTATTGAACTATTTTAATTGGCAATTGATTGTCTCGGGTAGTTATAAAAATGTGACACTGTCCTAATATTGCTCAGTTCTTAATAAACATTTGTGAAATTAGGAAAAAGAAAAAGAGATTGCAAATTAAAGTGAGTGTTGGATCGTGAAAGTAAAATAATTAGTGCAAGTGGTAAAGTGTTTTATTACAAATCGCCAACCCAGAAGTTTAGTGCTAAAACATTATTGTTTGATTTTGTGTAATTTATGTGTTGAAATAAAATGATCTTTATTATTATTACAATGGAATAATATTCCAAAGTATATAAATGTGGAATAAAATAAAATAAAAAATTAAGTACACATATTAATTATAATTTTTGCATTTATATTTTTATTTGATTTAGAAAATATTTTTATAAATTTATTGTCATCAGATTGTAGGATACTGTGGTAAAAGTATTTTATGTTATTGTACTGTACAAATAACACAATTCGTTTAGTAATTTCGTCAAATATCGATATATTTTTCGACATTGTCAAGCACTAGTCGATGTCAAATGGACACACTCGACAGTTTAGTCATTTGTTCTGAATGGTATAATCCAGGGATTTTATGATGGTTGTCAGATGTCAACAATACATAGAAATATCGACTATATTTAACATAGTTGGATAATATGACATTTTATTTTACATTTAATTAAATTGTGTGATAAATAACAATAAATGTAATAGAATAATGTATTTACAAGTGAAAAGAAATACTGCTGCTTCCGCTGTTATAGTTTTTACATCATTTAACAGAACATTTAGTCATTTTTGGGAGATGTTTTGTTGACAAATAAGTGCTTGAGACTGACGCAAAAAACAAACGACCAAGCCTAAAATCTCCTGGTTACTGAGAAGACCGATAAAGGTACGTCCGCTTATATGTCTAGTCCAGTGGTTAATTCGTTCATGAGACATTATTATCGATAGAGAGTCCGAATCTATAGTTTTTAGAAATTTTGTCTGCCTGTCTGTTACCGCATCACGAGAAAACCACTGGACAGATTTTAATGAAATTTGATATGATGATAACTGGATATCCGGGTCAACATATAGGATACTTTTTACCGCGGGAAAATATCTCATTTCTGAGAAAAAAATCAAAAACTGCATTGTAAGAGTATACTAATATGTAAAACCTAAGAATTTGGTTTGTAGTCATCTGAACGCGGGCGGAGCCGCGGGCAATGCTAGTAATTAATAAACTTGGCTTAAATACTTACCAGCCACATATCAGGGTCCCACTTAGCAAATGCTCTAAGAAATTCCGTAGGTTCGAGTCCCTGTTTGGTCACTGATCTACGTTTATCGAATGTTGTCAAAGGGCGGCTCTTCATGTATGACTGTGGACAAAATATTAATTTTAGTTATCTATCTATACATATAATAAAATTCTAAATTAGTTGAATCTGTACATTAAATTTTTTTTAATGCAATTTATTAAATTGTTATCGATACAGAGGCCGAATTTATAGTTTTTAGAAATTTTGTCTTTCTGTCTGTCTGGGAACGCATTACGAGAAAACCACTACATGGTTTAAATTGAAATTTGGTATGAGGATAGCTCCGGGTCGATATATAGGGTACTTTTTACTACGTGAAAATATCGCATCTCTGAGAAATCTATACTAAGTGTTAAAACGTAAGTAGGGTCGAACCCGATCGGAGCGAGGGTTAGTCGCTAATACTAATATAATGAAGAGGTAAGCTTTGTTTGTATGTAGAGGGTAATTTCTGAAACTACTGAACCTATTCTAAAAATTATTTCACCAATTCATACCTACACTTTCCCTGACGGATATAGGTTTTATTTTTTTTTGCAGTAAATAGCCGCTTTTACCGGCCTGCGCTAACCAAATCGTTGCCTGTATATGAAAATAATGTTTATATATAATTAGAGGTTGATTCCCCATACAAACTTTCATCATTTTTCCATTTTCACCCTCTTAAGGGATGATTTCTGGAATAAAAAATATCCTATGTCTTTCCCAGGGTCTGAAACTATCTTTTTCTAAAATGTCATCTAAATCGGTCCAGCAATTTTTAAGTTCATCTGTTTTAAATATACTACATATATAAATCGGTACTACTTTACTATAATCAATAGACTCTGAAAATACTGAACCGATTTTAATCATTCTTTCACCACTGGAAGGCTTTATTCAAATGTAACATTTAACATAGACTATATTGTATATCGGTAATAATGAGTTTTAAATCTATAATATAACCGAAGGATACCGTTAAAAAATATAATTTTCGATTATTACTTGACTTTCTGAGCCCGCACTTGGCCAACGTGGTGGACTATGGCCTGATCCTCCTCGTATTGAACGGAGGACCAGGCCCAGCAGTGGGACGTTAAAAAGTCTGAATATTACTTACACTAACAATAGGTTGCCAAGTTTTTACTTCTTCGCGAGGAACCTCTTTTCCATACCAGAGAAATACATTAGTGTTTGTTTCCAAGATGTAGGACTGGTCTTGTTGTAAATCCTAAGAACAGAGGATGAATCAAATAATAAATAAATATGTTGGGACATTAACACACAGCACCATCTAGTTCCATGGTAAGCTACGAGGCTTGTGTTATGGATACCAGATAGTTGATACACTACACATATATAACTTTAAATACATATATATTATAAATATAAGCTAGGCTGCAGGACATATATACAAGCCCAAAAGAACTATATATAGATCCATTTGGATCTATATGATTTTAGATCTATTATGAAATTTAGTTCTGAGACTTACCGAGAGGAATTTCATCTCTCATTTCTAAAATAAGGATTCTCCAAATTTTTTCTTTAGCTCTTTTAAAGTCAATCCATTTATATAATAAATGCGAAAGTTTGGATGCATTGATGTTTGTTACTCAATCACGCCAGAACGGGTGAACAGATCTGAATGAAATTTGCCACAGAGATAGATCATAGTTTGGAATAGCACATATGTTACTTTTTACCCTGAAAAATGTACGGTTCCCGTGGGATAGCTGTTTTTGTTTTTCACAGAGCAAGGGATCGGCTGTCTATTCCATAATAATCGTTAAAATGTACTCAGGGACGAACCCGAGCAAAACGAGGACGAGTCGCTAATTTTCTATAAATATTACATGACATTTTCTGAACTTACAACTTGTCGAAAATCAGGTATAAGGTTAAACTGAATGCCATTTGAACTCTTTGTAACTTCATATAAATAAGTTTTGGTATCTTCTTCTAACTCTTGCAGGTCACTGTTGTCTGGAAATTGAAAATTTTTGGTTTTTTTTAAAGCTTCGTTAGTATTATCAAGCTGCAAGCCTAAGCTTTATAAAGGATAAAATACAAGATTGTTCGAGAACATGCGCAACATTCGGGAAAGTGAGTCTCACTCGAACTCTGCGAGTTCCGTAGCTTAAATATTGTTATGTTTTAGCAAATATACCTACGTTGTTACATTAAAAAAAATATTTACCCATCTGCAAAATTCATTTTATCAAATGCAAAAATAAAAATGTATTTTATAATATTTCTGTGAAAAACAAAGTTATTTTTGCGGCCGTTCACGAAAACTGAAAATATCTTATATCTCAAAAACTACAACGTATCTTCTTCAAAATAATACATTTTTTGAAAGTATTTTGAAATCAGTACTATCTCAAATATTTTCAAACGCAATATTTACTGCTTGAACAATAAATTGTTTTGAAACGAACTTTAAAAACCTATCCAAAGATACCCCATTTTCTAAAGAGGACTGAAAATATTATTTTTATGATGTGCCACCCATATACCTTTATTTTTCGAATTTAGCCTCTGTGATCTAGTGCCTAGTATGTTTGGCTGCAGATCCGGAGGTCTTAGAATCGATTTCCGGGCTTGGCCAAATTTAGTCATTGATTATTTTATTTATTTCTATTAAAAAAATCGTAGTGACAGCCACTAATTCCCTCCGACCGTTTTCTACAACGGCGACCAATACCACTGAGACTAGCCAACTGCGCAGAAGACATTATAGTGCACAAGTGCAACGTGCACTCTATTATTTCACTCTTAAATTCTGATGACTAGCGTTGTTTTATTATATGCTTATGTATATATATTTATATGTACATATGTATATATTTATATAATTTACGTTTTATACTTATATACTTTACAATTTTTTTCTGCACCTTCTATCTAACATTACTTCTAATAACTTTCTATTTAACACTATTTCCCATACATGGGGTATGGGAAATAGTGTTAAATAGAAAGACTCGTAGAGATCTCTTATAGAGATAAGTCCTCCTTTGCCCACGTCATTTGTATGTATTTCTTTATAACTTATTTGTACACTATGTATTTTTTTATAACTTATTTGTGCAAGAATATATGTATATAAACTTCTGTATGATTCTATTACTTAAGTTTTTTTAAATATGAACTTATGAAGTTTAGGTAGACATGCTCATTAGTTAACAGCTATTTATTAAAAATTTGGTCTGATTTAGGACTTGAACTCAGGAGCTCTGGATCTGTAGCCGTACATGCTTGCAACATTTTTAGCTTTGGGAAATGCGTTTACGCATACCACCTGCATAGATACAGGTGGTTATATAAGACTCACCGGAAATAAAAGCCAGTATTACCCACTAAAACCCAACAGAACCTCGCTCTTCGCAGGATCGCTTCCGCACTCAACCACGACGTCCCGACGGCAGACCGCCAAAGCAGACCACAACAACCATGGGGTTGCTCCAACGGTCCATTCTGCTGTCAGAGAAGTACCAGGAGCAACCCGCATCCATGCTAGCTACTAGACCAATGATGCAGTCATGCAAAAATCATATATTGGCTTCATGCTTAATTATATTAAAATGTCTTAGAATCTTCACAAAATATTGTCATTTGATTTTCATGCCTATTTTCTTTTTTTGTCACGATGAAAACTTACATAATATATAAAAATAAATCAAATCACACTGCAATTATATTTTTGAAAGTTTGTTTGTGTGTATGTTTGTTCTTCCCTTTCCTTCCGGCAGGACGGATTTGAATGGAATTTAGTACACAGATTATGAGCTGGAGTAACATATAAGCTACTAGAAACATATAGTTTGGGAACCCATCCCTTAAGGGGTTGAAATGGGGAATGACAGTTTGTATGGGGAATCAATAATTTCTCAAGTATGGGATATAAAACAAATCATACCTATGTATGTATATATATACTAATATAGTCTAATATCTATATGATACTAATCGCTAAAACGCACCTAGAGACGAACCCGAGCGAAGCGTGGGCGAGTCGTTAGTGCTATATAACCTAGTTCTGCTGAGAGAAGTCCCAAAGAAACTCAACATTTTCTTAGAAATCTATTATATAATAATCTAGTACCTGGGCGACCTAGCTTCGCTCGGAGTTCTTTTTTGTTATATCGTATTTTTTAGATTAAAAAAAAATAAAAATTTAAATAAATACAAAAAAAAAACAAAAGTAAAGACTTGTATCCGACCGGGATTCGAAACTGGACACCTGTGATTGTCAATCTTGCGCCGTGGCCGCTTGACCACGATTCTTATGCCCGAGCATTCGAAATTATCAACTATATTATGCGTGGTACAATGCGAAAGAAAACCGCATGAAAACTCAAAAACACGCGTTCTTCCAGACATAAGACTAATCTAGATCGATTTTTCGCCCCCGAAAACAGCCACATTCCAAATTTCAGCGAAATCATTAGAGCGGTTTCCGAGATTGCCGGTATATATAAATAAATAAATATACAAGAATTACTCGTTTAAAGGTATTAGATACTTGTGCCAAGTACTTTTATTTTGTGTTTTAAACCAAAATCATACTCACGCTATTTATATAGAAATCATTTAAAATTATTTTATATGTATATAGACTATATATTTATTTAAATAAACATTCAGGCATTCATATTGTGTGTCAGTACACCATGCTGTCTTATGGCGGGTCCCAATAACCTATCTAATCTTAGTTTTCCTTACCAAAGCACAAGCTCCATACAAATTATGTGAAAATCCTGTCTCTATTAAAAAAAACCTTAAATTATACCATCTCATTGTATATTTCCCTAATAAATAAATAGATAAAATTAAAAAGTCAGTTAAGTGCGAGTCGAATTCGCACACGAAGGGTTCCATACCATCGTACAGGTATTTTTTATTAATATGACTTTTACTCTATGTATGTAGTATATTAACTTCGATGATCGATTACGAACGCTAAAAAATGGTTATGTTTTATTATTTGTTGTTATAGCGGCAATAGAACACACTGTGCAAATTTCAACTCTCTACCTATTACTGTTCATGAGATACTGCCCGCTGACAAACAGACGGACGGACAGTGGAGGCTTAGTAATAGGGTTCCGTTGGCACCCTTCGGGTACGGAACCCTAAAAATAAAATAAAGCAGATAGGTTATTGGAACTCACCATTATTAGCCAATAAAAACATTCCAACTCATTCACATACAAGAAGGATATTAAAACAAAAATTAATAATAAATTTTCTTTTATTAAATTCCACATGCAATATCACAAGCTTTATAGCACATTGTGGTTTTCCAAAAGGATTTCTTATACGGTTTCCAATCTTACTCATATTATATTGATGTGAAAATTTAGATGTTTGGATGTTTGTTACTCAATCACGCCAGAACGGCTGAACGGATCTGAATGGAATTTGGCACAGAGATAGATTATAGTCTGGAATAGCACATAGGTTACTTTTTATCCCGGAAAAATGTACGGTACCCGTGGGATAGGTTTGTTTTTGTTTATTTAGTGTCATATATAAACAGTCTGGTAAAAAACCGATTACGGCAAATCGTATACGAAAACCGTTTTGGAAAACCGTAAAAGTGTGGAACCTCTTATACTAAAAACTTATTTACAAACCAATTGATCTGACAAGGCGGGAGTGTGACATTCCAACGTCCTTCCAAGTAGCGAAGTATTGCTTGAATATAGCGGGTTCGGTGCCTTGTGGTATTTTAGCTACGTGTACCTAAGATTTAAAAATAAAACTTGCTAATTACAAAGATAAGCAGACTTATATATAGCTTAAAATGTAATTTAGACATTTTATTCTTAAAATTTATAGTCTAGGTATATTAAAAAATAAATGCAGTTTTTAGACTCTTTAGGGTTGAATTTCGAAAAAATCCTTTTTTCTTAAATACGTAAGTACCCTCTAATTAAGAGCTTTAATAAAAAATATATTTCTAACTTTTTAATGACGAAATTTCAATATTTACTTAATCCCCTATTTTTCACCCCTTTATACATTCTTATAACTTTGATATTTTTAAGCAGTAAAATCATTTATGATCAATTTTTATGACTAACTTCAAACCCCTAAACCCTTTAGGGGATGAATTTCAAGAAATTCTTTCTTCGCAGATACATACTCCCTATTGAAAATAACCTACCCAAAGTTTGAACCATAAAAATAATAATATTAGCAATTCACTCACCCAAGAGGGATAGTTTTTAGAGGCCAAATATTGCTCTGCTTTCGCCATTGCTTCTGATTTTTCCTAAAAAATAAGGAAGTAGATAAGTTTGTTGATGAGACGTTTGGCTCAGTTTGAAGTGACCATTTTAATTGTTAGTTAAGTAAGTTAAAAATTTTCTTAAAAATACTGAGATTTGAGTTTTAAAGTAGCATATTAAGTACCTTTGGTGATGCCTGCTTTCCGACCCACACATAAATGCTGCCACTCACGGTGTCCAAAATGTAGGTTTCCTGGAAATATCCAAATAATGCAGTGAACAATTGGACGTAGCTATGCAAAATGGAACCAGCTCATGAAAACCGTTTTTTGAGTGACTGTCATAAATAGCACCTACATATCAACTTATATACAGAAAGTAGATAAAATACCCAATATTTAAGTGGAGTTTCAAAAAAAACTACGATCTTGTAATTTTGATATATCAATTTAACTAAAACTCCTATTTTCTCAAAAGTAGGTTTTTGTGGTTGGATCTATTTTGCTTAACTAAGTCCATTATTAATATAGGAAATTACAGAACTAAAGTATCTTTTTTTTTTTTAAGAAACAAATCATGAAAATCAGCTCACAATTGGCAAAAATCACTTTTTTCACTATCTGTAACCGCGACTTTCTTCAATTGGACCAACAATGAATAATTATAGAGAATAAAAAACCATAAAAACCATATTATAGGATGTCTAACAGTAGCTTATATGTTACTCCAGCTCATATTCTATCTGTGTACTAAAATACAAATCCGTACAGCCGTTACAGCGTGAACAAGTAACAAACATACAAAGTTTCGTATTACAGTTTAAAGTCTTCTTATCCCGGAAGATCCCGTAGGAAAATTTATTAGAAAAAATATTTTACATACTTGTGGTTTGAGTTGTTCTTGCTTGAATGGTGCAGATAATGGAGTAATTTTAATTTTGCCAGAACTCTCCGAAACTTCTGATAATATCACTGATTTCTCTTCGTTTTTCTCGAAAGTCTGAAATTATACGAATAGGTCATGATCTAAAATCACAAACACAAAATAGTATTTAAAAAATCTAAAATATTATGACTGTCAATAAAACATGTAACATCCACCCGCAAACTCATCAGTATACCCGTGACCATAGCGCTAATAAGAGCTAAATATCGGGAACCCTCAAAAGTAAGTGATAAACATGGTGAATAAAAATAAATAAATATGTTGGGAGAGTCAACAGCAGCACCATCTAGTTCCATGGTAAGCTTGTGTTATGGATATCGGATAGTTGATACACTACACATATATAACTTTAAATAACATAACAAACATTTTATAAATATAAATATTAAACACCCATGACTGGGGTACAAACATTTATGCTCATCACACAAATGAATACCCCCAGCGGGACTTGAACCCGCGATCGTTTGCACAGCAAGTAGGGTCACTACAAACAGCAAAACGTGTCGTCAGTCCATTTTACATCATAATAATACTGTCAAGACGACTTTTCTGAACAAAAGTATAAATAGAAACGATAACTCAGCAGCGTCCATACCTAAGATAACATTCTGTAATCGACATCGCTAATGAAAACTCAAAATGTATGAGTTTTGACCACGTGTCTTAGAAGTTATAGATAATATTATTTTCTAAAAACTAATTCTTAATTACGTTTGCTACCAAACCACCACAAGTCCGACAACCCGCACTGGGCCAGCGTGGTGGACTATAGCCTGATCCCCTTTGTATTGAAGGAAGGTCCACCCCCAGCAGTGGCATGTCAAAATGGCTAACTAAATATAATTAATTTGCTGAAGAGCTTTACTATCCATCAGATCAGCTTGATGGTATCTAATAACATTGCGCCCGAACTTTTATGACAATTAGGTTAAAATCGACTTACTAAATTAGAAACTGCATTTAAATCAGTCTAACTAAAACAAAACTACGATTTAAACAACAATTCTAAAGAGAAACAAAAGTTCGTTATGGGTACTGAGAACGTCATCATTATCCTTCTTCTTTGTCTATCCCTGTTCGTTTTTCTTATACTTCTTTTACACATTCTCTTCCTTTTAAATAAAACTATCTTTTCGGATTTTTTCGCAGATTTATTTTGATTACATTATTTTGTAGGTAGTCTGTATTAATAACTATGTAATTAATGCCTTTGAGACATTTAAAACCTTAGTATCTCCCGTGACCATGATTGCTATAAAGCTTTCGAAACGTCGGGAACCAAAAATCAAAATAAATCCGAATAGTTTCATTTAAAATGTCAAATATTCGCGTAAATCTAAGAAAGTATTACATTCTGTTACTTCTTCTATTTGATAGTACCTTCGTTATGAAAGCCACATACCTGATCATCTCCCCCAGCAGTATCTTCGGGAACCAAATCCTTCGCGCCAGAACCGAGATTTGTAAAGAACTTTTTAACATCGGCGTCACTTGAGTACTGATCTATAGAAAATAAAAATAAAATATAATTTAAAACACATTATACCACTATAAAAATATTTATCTTTCTCTCCCCCTATCTCTCTTAATCGTATCAATCGATATTTGTTCGAATAAAAAAAGTGATAATATTAGTCCCGCTGAATTTCTTACGCCAGTCCTTCTCAGGTCTGAGGCTTCTTCTTTCCGAACTGGTAGTAGACTCATGACGTTCAGTAAAAATTGTAATAATTTAGTGATGAATAAAATACGTTGAATTTGAATTGATATGTACATTTTATCGATATTTGTATCGATCAAGAAAAACCATTCTAGTAATCGATTTTCACCAATCATCAGTCAATGATTGTTGCTACACAAGCTGTAATGCTTTAATATTAGGTGAAATCCAAAATAACGACCTGTCATTATTTTTTATGCTAATTCTGTACTAATATTATAAGGAGTATTAATTTATTTGAAGTAATGAAACGAATCAGTGTTTTTATACTAGTAGATGGCTTACTACTGGACTTTAGTGCTGATAAAGTTTAAATCATATTACCATAGTTTTGTTTAATCAAGTTATCGGCGGTTTTGTTGTAAGTTTAATTAAAAAAAATAAAGCTCAAAACAACGTTCTTTGCGCCTAGTTTCAAGCTTATGTCCATCTCCAGTAATACAAGAACATCAATATCAAATTCTAATGTCTAATTGTGAAGATTATCTAACATACTGTATACTTACGCGAATTTTGTTCACAATTTCATGGATTTAATTTTTTTGAACCCTAATTCTTTTTCTAAAATCCCATCAAAATTGATCCTGTCGTTACGGAGATTAGCCGGAACAAACAGACAGACAATTTTTTTCTTAAAGTACCGTATATAATTTCATATGCATTTAGTAGTAAAAAGCTGTTATTCTAACATTACTATTAAATTTTATTTATCTGTATAGATTACATACCAATTATTTCAACTTTTCCTCTGCCATTGTGATCTTGGTCTCTGATCTGATTTGCTACAGATATGGCCTTCAATTTCTCCACATTCTTAGCTTTCTCTCCGACGTAAACTAATATATCGTTATTTATATCTAAAATGAAAACATCTCCTGTGTTCATTGAAGAAATGAGAGGATCCACCTGGAAATTACAAAAAAGAATGAAAACAGAACTAAGGTTGGGTAAAACTTCTCGTAAAAAAGCATCTTTAACCAATTTTTCTCTGAAAGTCCTTTCCTTTCCGAACTGGTAGTCTATACATATAATAAAATTGTAACTGAGTCGAATCTGAACATAAAATATTTTTTGGAAAATCTTATTGAAATAGTCATTATAATCGATACAGAGGCCGGATTAATAGTTTTTAGAATTTTTGTCTATCTGTCCGTATATTTGTCTGTCTGTCTGGAAACACATCACGAGAAAACCGCTGGACAGATTTTAATGAAATTTGGTATGATGACAGCTGATCATTACTGTTAACCCGGATAACCATACAACCGAATATTTTCAAGCGTATAAAGTATCCTTTAGTGCGGGAAAAAATCTCATCTCTAAGTAATCAATACTAACCGTTAAAACGTACTAAGGGATGAGGGTGAGTCGCTAGTACTAATTTTTTTTAATTGTATATTTATTTGAATGATACACCCAAACCTTCCACATGAATCACTCAATCTATTGGTGAAAACCGTATCAAAATCTGTTCGGTAGTTTTAGAGTTTATCGCGTTCAGACAGACAGACGCGGGAGAATTTTGTTTTATAATATGTAGTTTATATTATATATGTACATGTCGATTACCTGTCTCACTCGAATATTCTTCTTTCCCTTTACTTGGAAGAGTCGTTTTTCAGCACCAGGATTGGTTTCGACATGTTTGAAGCCTGACGCGTTACCACCATCCAAATAGCGAACAACTGGAAATAACAAAGTATTAATTTTTTTTCAATTTTAAATTACGGTTTAACGGATTTCATATATAACCTATTTTTAAATATGTTTCTTTTCACACTTTCTTAGATCTACGCGAATATTTTCCATTTTAAATAAATACATTTTTTAGAACTTTTTCGGATAATAACACCTAACATCGTTTAAAACCTTAGTCTCTCCCGTGACCATGATTGCTGTAAAGCATTCAAAACGTCGGGAACCAAAAATAAAAAAATCCGCGAAAAAAACAACAACAACAAGATAGTTAAATAACATATTTGAATAAGTCATTTATTTAAAAATAATTTATTCTTGATTTTTTAAAACCGCTCGACCGATTTCGGTAAAATTTAAATGGGACCTGGGAAGTTTAACCCTTGAGACAAAAAAAGAATTTTCCAAATCGGTTCAGGCGTCTTCGAGTAATCGGTTAACATAAATAAAAAAATCCGACGAATTGAGAACCTCCTTCTTTTTTTAAGTCGGTTAAAAATTCAAAAGATACCTTTTCCGGGGAAATAACCCAAAAATTGTGAACTTTCGTAGCCCATGCTCTCTCTGTGCTGGATGGCTTTCCCATCGAACTTATCATCTAGTCCAACAGTAAGTATAGCAGCGGCTCCAGCTTCATCCTGACTTGATTCTGATCCTATCCAATAGTGGATATCCCAGGATAAATTCTTCTTTTTATCCGCAGTCGTCTGATAGGACATAAGGTTTATTAAAATATCTAAGTAGTAAAAGTTTTGCAGTTCAGAGATCTTATTTGGCTTATAAATTCCTGTAATTTTTTTTCTTTAACACCAAAACCTAAGAATTCCATTTGATCCGTGGGATGTTTTTTTTTCTTAAAATATATAGCTGACCATTCTAAAAAAAATATTTACTATTCAAATTTCAAATTCTAAGAAGTTATTAAAAAAATTGTAATTTTCCATTACAATTATAACTTTTTGGTAAATGTCTAGACAGATGGATTTACGGTATTTTTTTAATACGTTGATTAGAAGGGGGGAAATAGGGGTTAAAGGGTTAGAGGAAGTTAAAGAAGTTTTCAAGGCATATTGTGTACAACAACTACATAGTTTATTAATGCCTTACCTTCAAAACGATGTAGGAGTCTCCTTTGTAGAACTTGCCTATATCTGCAGCAGGTACTAGCTCCGGTTCAAAATTCTGAAATAATATAAAATATATTACTAATTTTTAAAAAAGTTATATTTTGAAGCATACAAAATTTGGGTTTTGTTTTGATAAAAGAAGATATATTTTTATATATACATATGTACCTACATATATATAAAACTTCTGTACATGTATGTCACTGAACTAAAAAAGTATTATAATCATTAAAAAAATCTTTTTTTATTTATTTCTTATAACGATTGTAGAATATCATCTCGTTTAATAAGACGTGCTAGTAGCTAAGATTTAAGAATATGTCGTGCTTTATCTATGTTACACAAATACTAGAAAAAATATTTTATTTATCACAGATTATAAAAAATAAGCACCTACATGTAGAGATTTTTAACAAATTCTGAAATATACATATCTCTTGAAATATACAATTTTCTTTTTTACTCCTTAGGTTTTAATTTTCTAGAAACCTATCCGAATATTAGGGATATTATTGCAAAATTCCAGTTTAAAAAAAATCTTCCAATTTTCAAATAACCGAATTAAAATAATTTACTATTATTTTTTTAAATATACATACATTTATGCGCCATATTTCGAGTCCGGCATTTTGTCCTGCATTTTTAAAGGCTGGATGCACCTTCGCTTTTGATCTTGCATCCTGAAAAAAAAACATATATTTAATTATCTGTGGACATCAATTTTGGCGCCAAAATGAACAATTTAAAAAATTACAAAATTGTCGAATTCTTAATGTGAATAAACGGAGCCCGCAAAAATAAATGTCATGAAGGTAAAAATACTAGCATAATTTGCTGTTTATGGGACCATTTTTGCTTTTACCATACGAATCATTTACTTTATTCAAATAACGGTACGTTTTGTATTTTTTGAGCGGAACCCTAATTCTTTTTCTAAAATAAAAGTAGCCTATGTTACTTCCTATAACATCAGCTATCTTCCAGTGAAAGTCCCGTCAAAATCAGTACAGCCGTTTCAGAGATTATCCGAAACAAGGAGACAGACAGACAAAAATTAAAGAAAAATATGTTTTTCTTATAAGTACCCTATGTAATTTCATATGCATTTAGTAAAACACTGTTATTTTGACATTACACACAGACACTTCAATTTTATTTATCTGTATAGATGTATAGATTGGAATAAAATATGAATAATAAAAATAATACTAGGTATATTCTTACGTATTTTTTAAGCACTAGCTAGTTCTCTTCCCCTTGAAAGATAGATGCATGATATTGGCTTACTAATTATTATTTTTTCTTTATTATAATAAAAATCGATCAGCTATGTTTATTTATTAACATTTATTTACTTACCACTCAGTATACAAATTGTCACTTGTATACTATTTTAAAACATTATAAGGGTATTTCTCCGAGATTGCGTTCTTCATCTGATTAATCTGGCCAAAAATTATTTTCATTTTTGGCTCTATTCAACATACTCTTATGATTAAAGACATGCCAAATATTATTTGGCCAGATTAATCAGATGAAGAACGCAATCTCGGAGAAATACCCATAATATAATCATTTGGCTTCATGTTTAGTTCTAAGATAATGAAAATTAATGTTTTGTTGAAAAACTTAGCTATATTTTTTTTTTAATTCTATTTGCATAATTTTTTTTTTAATTCACAAAAAAAGTGTGTTTACTTATGTACGCGCGTAAGAAGTTATACTTCTTTGACGTAACAGAATAAAAATGGCTAAAGATTTCATCCCGTATGTCACCACTCTCTGTTTGTAAAAGGAATGCAGCTAACTTTATCATGTCGTTTTTTGGCTGTCTGTAATAATTTTATTCTTATATTTTTTTCCAAACGAGCCAAAAGAAGTATAACTTCACAATAATACCCAAATACCGCATATGATACCATATAAGGCATTATAAAGCCACGATTCACCAATGAATGCTAATTGATTGTTGATAGGAAACAATGATAATTGCGCTATTACGCTATAAATGTAGTATGAGTAAGAAGTTAAATCTTGTTCACAAGGCTTTCTTGTATATGCCATATACAATGGGACCACTGTATGTATGTATGTATGTATGTTTTTTTGTTTGTTTGTTTGTTTGTTTGTTTGTTACTTCACGTTGTAACAGCTGGACGGATTTGGATGAAATTTAGTAAATAGATAAATCTGGAGTAATAACATAGTAATGTAGAATGTAACGACGACACGATTGGCTCAGTTTGTAGTGACCGTACTTGCTGTGCCCAGCGGTCGTGTGTTCGAGTCCCGCTGGGATTCATTTGTGTGATGATATGGAATGTTTATACTCCAGTTGCGGGTGTTTATATTTATAATATGTACATATATGTATTTAAAATTATATTTGTGTAGTGTATCAACTATCTGGTATCCATAACACAAGCCTCGTAGCTTACCATGGAACTAGATGGTGCTGTGTATTAATGAACCAACTATTTATATTTATTTATTTGTTATTTGAATGACCAACTTTAAAATTGAGGATTATACGAGTACGTCATTTTTACGGATACAGGCTACAGCGTGCTTTTAATCACGGTAATATTATTTAAAGCTAAGGAAAAATATAGGCAGAGTGTCATAAAGCTAAACATGAAGCTAAACAATAATAAGCGGGACTCAAACCCGCGAACGTTGGCACAGTAAGTAGGGTCACTACAAACTCAGCAAAACGTGTCATCAAATAAGCTATTACCTAATTATGTTTTCCTATCATTTTGCTAGTGCTATTCATATTTAGAGTTTTACCTTATCGGACAGAGACGTAATTTGTGGTGACACAGATTGCTGCCGGGTTGCTGTCCTCGCATACACGGATGTGAAGGCGAGTACCGCCCAAAGACAAAGGAACTTCATTCTGTAACAACATAGTATATATTATAAATGAGATTGTTTGTATGTTATTTTGTTGTTATGTATAAGGCAGTGGTAGTTTAGTGATATGATATTTTCCTGTGCGAATAATTTCTAACATGATCACCACTTGTCTTACGATGAAGGAAAACATCGTGAGGAAACCTGCATGTGTGAGAGAACCTAGCACGTTGTCTGCAGACATGCTCAGTCCGCCCGTACTTAGCCAGCGGGTAGACTCTGGCCTGATCCCCCTCGTCTTGCCTATGTCTGTTTCTCCGTTTATTTCTTCTAAACCACGCAACAGATATTGATACAGTTTTCTATAGAAAGAGCGATAAACGATTAAGGTTAGTGTATTAATGTAATTTGATTGTACACAATGGCTGAACTATAACGATGTTTTGTTAAAAAACTATCTTCGTACGTTTATCGGGTAACGCTGGCTAAACCTTTAGAGGTACATCAAAACAATGTACTAGAAAATTGTAGACCTTAAAGAAACCTACAGAAAAGTCCCCAATAGCATACATCTATCTCCTAACGTACACTCGCTGTAACTGTTTTTATCTATATAAAACGTACTTAGTAGAGAACCCGAGCGAAGCCAGGGTAAATCACTATTAGTACATAAACCCTGATTTCTGCTAAGACTTAATATGCCTCAAACGTAAGCATTTATAATAAAATGTGCCTATTACATTATAATCATTTTCCTTAATAAAATACCTTTGCTTGACGAGATGTGAAAGTTTATATGTTCGTGTGTATGTATGAAACGGCTTGACCGATTTGAATGAAATTTAAGACCCAGATAAACCTGGAGTATCATGTAGGCTACTTTTATAAATAAACTGTGAAAATTTATGTTTGTTTAAATTAAAATTAAAAATTTTGTCCAAAAATATATTTTTTTGGGGTGGACCACCCTTATCATTTAGGGGTATGAAAAAAAGTTTACGTCCTATTCTCAGACCTACTCAATATACACACAAAATCTCATAAGAATCGGTCAAGTCGTTTTGGAAGAGTTTTGTTGCAAACACTGTCACACGAAAATATTATTAGAATTTAAAAACACTAAGTCACCAGTCTATACAGATAAAAAAATTGGAGTATCTGTTTGTAATGTCAAAATAACAGCTATATACTTAAGGAATAGGAAAGTATGTACGGTACTTATAAGAAAAACTATTTTTTTATTTTTGTCTGTCTGTTTGTTTAGTCCGGCTAACCTCCGAAACGGTTTGACCGATTTCGACAGGACTTTCACTGGCTGATAAGATGTTATAAGGAGTAATTTAGGGTACTCATATTTTAGAAAAATAATTAGGGCTCCGCTAAAAAAAGTCAACATTCAAAGAAATTTTAAGATTTAATGATTTCATTCATAGTCATCTTTATATGAAAAACAAAAATACATTATTTTTATCTACAAGGTCTGAGAATTTTATAAACAAAGAAGTTTTGTTAATTTATTGTCAAATAATGTCTGTCTGTGAGAAATATTTACTTAAAATGGATCCACACGCTTGCCATTTGCCACAAACTTCAAACGTTTACAATAGTACAAAAGTGTGGATCACAAGGACTTGGCGGAAATTTACTATAATTTGTATATGTTCTAGGATGATTTGGTAATTTGAATTTTCGCGAAAATCCTAAGGATATTGCGAAAATACGGATATAATTAGACAATGGTTAGGTAAGTTTTATTTTTTGACTATGTGATAGACCCAACTTGCACAACGTAGGTGGAGAAAGCTAAGGAAGGAGCTACGTCTTACTGGAAGAACCCTTTCTTTCTAAGTTGGTTAGGTTAGGTTAGAACAGTGACCACAACGCACGAGCCGAGCGAATGAAGCGAGCGTGCTACAGCAATGGCCGGCGAGTGCCAAAACGACTAGAACTAGAGCGACTCGTATTTTTTCAAAAACCCTATTTTTACCGGTAAGTTTGAGAAATGTTTTCACCATTGTCTAAAGGTCCGTGTTTTGACAATATCCCTAGAATTTGAAAATTCGAATTATCAAATCATCCTACTTACGTCATATACTAAAACTACACTATTGGAATGGCCATGAACGCTTGTAAACTTACACAAGCCAAGCCAAACGCCCTCTCCACATGTTTGAATTTATGATGGTTTGTCGCGTTGTGTGTGTGGATCCAGCATTATCATCAATCAAAAAAGCACTAGATACAAAATTTCATGCAAAAGTGGTCTTACAACCTTTAACCAATTGTGTTTAGATAATTATTCTAGTTGAAATAAATAAACAACAATGTAAGCTAAACTTTAAATGCATTTAAAGTTGTTTTCCCACGGGAAATGTACATTTTTCCGGTATAAAAAGTAGCCTATGTGTTACTCTAATGTATGAGCTATATTATTTTAAAGTTTCATTAAAGTCCATTTAGTAGTTTTTGCGTAAAAGAGTAACAAACATCTATACATTCAGACTTACAGACTCCTCACAAACTTTCGCATTTATAATATTAGTATGAACTAGTGTTCGCCAGTGGTCGAAATTCGTTTATAATCATTATAGAAAACATATACAAATAGAATTTATCTATTTATATTAAAAAAAACGTTTGACCAACAGAGGAGAAAAATAGGTTAAGTTTAAAAGGTTTAGGAGAAAAACTGAACTGTTTTATTTTTGCCTATTTATATATATTTTACTTCAGAAAAAAAAAGATTTGCTATGAATAAATAAACATATTCAAAAAAATAATAATGCATAACACTTTACCCATATCTATTTTAACTTACAAACTTCACTCCGTTTTCGTTATCATATATTACACTATTTATCAGCAATGACCCAAAAGGTTATACGACATAAAGTCATAGATTTATTTATACAAAACTAGCGACTTATCCTCGCTTCGCTTCAAAAACAAATCTATCGCACGGGAACCGTACATTTTTCCGGAATAAAGGGGGCATCCATTAATTACATGAGGTGTTTTAAGGGGGGGTCGAGTAAAAGCTCACTCAATCTCACGTGGGGGAGTGGGTGGTCTCGGCAAATATCACGTATTTTTTTCGGCAAGAAACAGTGTAAAATTGCGAAAAAACTGAGATAATTTAAGTAAAAAATGTATCTTATATATATATATATATATATATATATATATATATATATATATAATAATATTCTTTTAAAATTTTTAATACTTCCTATTTAAGTATTTTATTGTTTGATTTTCTCATTGTGATTGTATGCTACGTCATTAAAAATCTTAAATAGGGACTAGTCTGAACTAGCCTTAAATAATATATATATATATATATATATATATATATATATATATATATATATATATATATATAAGATAATAAGTTTTTTTAAATAAATCTAATGTAATCGAAGCACAGATTTACTCATTTACATTGCAAATACGTACTTTAAAAAATCTCACGTGAGTTTGGGGAGAGGGAAGAGAGTCGAGCAAAATCTCACGAAATCTTATCAAGAGGGGAGTGGGGGTCAAAAAAAAGCCAAAATTGTCCCCCGTATTTAATTGATGCTCCCAAAAAGTAACCTATGTGCTATTCCAGACTATAATCAATCTCTGTGAGATCGAGATCCGTTCTGCCGTTCTGGCGTGATTGAGTAACAAACATCCATCCCTCCTCAAAAACTTTCGTTCCGTCCAGCGTCAAAGAATTACAAACATACATTTTCGCATTAGATTAGATAATAATAGTGTTTTTTTTTTATTTCGAAGGGTATACTTTCCAGGTGGTCTCATTTAAATTTTATCGAAATCGGTCGAGCAGTTTTTTTTTAATTAACAAATAAATTATTTTTTTAAATAAATTGCTTAATCGAATATGTTATTAAAATACTTTCTTCTTACAAATTACCTGCTTATTACGTGTACACTAAAAATGGAGAAACAAAAACTTAAAAAAAAACTTACTTCCAGGCACTAAAATGTAAAAAATAACTAAACGGGGGTTTTCATTTAGAATAGATACCTAATCAGATATTATTTAAATGTTTTCTAAAATACATATGACATTATATACGGTAGGTACTTATAAGAAAAACACGATTTTTAAAATTTTTGCCAGTTTGTTCCGGGTAATCTCCGAAACGGCTGGACCGATGTTGACGGAACTTTCACTGGCAGATAGCTAATGCTATAAAGAGTAACATAGACCACTTTTATTTTAGAATTAGGGTTCCGCGCAAAAAATTAAAATCTATGATATTTTGTAGAAAATCCTCTTGTGTAGGGATGTCGAAGTCGCTAGTTATAAATTTTCCATAATGATTATACTTAATCGAATTTCGACAACTGGACGAACGCTATATCTAAAACACGAATTAAGAATAGCTTATAATGTCCTACAATTGTTGTCAGAAAGGTATCTGGAAAACACTCGTTATTTTGCAATTTTCACAGCCCACGATATATTACTTTAAAAGGTAAAATACTTGGCACAAAACGCGAATTTAACTTTAATTGTTTACTTTTCGTTATTTTTCTTTAGAAGTTATTTCTAACAAACAAACACATATGTATGTAGAACAACCTACCTCTCTAAAAACTCACGCAGAACTGACTCGTAGTTGCTTTAGAATCGTTTAAATGTCAAAGGAACTGAGATGTTAAAATAAAGTTTGTTTCACACTGGGTTATTTTTTTGTGAGTAATAATGATGATTTTTTTTATTAAATGTTCCTAAGACTGTATACAGGGTCATTTTTAATTTACTGAAAACCTTTTGGGAATACACTATTTAAAACATAACAACAACATCTGTAACAAGAAAATGTATTATAATATGTCCATATTTGTTTATTGATATTTATATGTGTGTATGTAGGAAGCGCTTACCATGTACCTTGTACTGATTCCTCTACCTTAAGGTTGCCTGGAAGAGATCGCTTTTATAATAAAGATATATATAAAAATAAATAATAAAGCCGCCTGCTATCCATCCATTCTCTTTCTTATGTATTATATCTATCTATAGGTATTTCTATCTATCTATTTATCAATATATATAAAACTAAAAGTATTAATGTTATTAAAGTCTTTGGTAAGTGCTTATTTGTAACGGGTGGACTGGTTTGGGCTTTCTTAAGGTTATTTAAATAAGACTTAAAGTAAATAATAATTGAAAAATTGGCCGGAAAAATAGGAACGCAACACTTATTTTAGAGGATAGATAAAGAGGAAGTCAAACGTTTTTTTCAACCTCAATTCTCCATTTACTCTGTAATTAAGTTAATTTCATGGCTGGGCATGATCTTTTCAACGTCAGGAGGATCAGACCATATCCCTCTGGCTGACCATTTGCCGGTGAACTTCACACATGTTGTGTGTCACACAAACTATGTTTTCCTAAACACGACGACATCGACGACACGTTTGGCTCAGTTTGTAGTGACCATATTTGCTGTGCCAGCGGTCGCGAGTTCGAGTCCCGCTGGAGACATTCATTTATGTGATGAGCACGAATGTTTGTACTCCAGTCATGGGCGTTTATATTTACAATATGTATGTATTTAAAGTTATATGTGTGTAGTGTATCAACTATTTGGTATCCATAACACAAGCTACGTAGCTTACCATGGAACTAGATGGTGCAAAAAAAACATGTAGATTTCCTCACGTTATATAAATAAGGAAGCCTTATGATGAATCATATTCATCATGATTCAAACATAATACCTCATAGGTACGAGACCTAGGTATGAATCAGAAGTACGTCACCTTAGTACTTACTTGTATTTGTTCAAACCACTAATACTCATTGTACTTTACAGTAAGTTTCTTTCCTTTATTTTAAAACAAAGCTTTATTTTTAATATTTATATAATAACGGTTAATATGGAATAGATAGACTATATATTATATATACACAGGTATAAAATATACAGTTCTAAAGTTTTCAATTTTCCAGCTGTTTTTTTTTGTGTTTCCCTATTTTTTTTTAATATTTAAACCACCCCTAACACACCCCCAATAAAACAAAAAAAGAATTATTCAAATCAGTCCAGCTGTTTTAGAGTTTTAGCGAGACTAACGAACGGCAATTGATTTTGATATTACTAGATAATATACCTTTTTCTGACTTTGTTAAAGTAAAGTGTGTATTTAATATCAATAGAATTGACATTTAAAAGTCAATAATTCTGTATTAAAAACTCTTTCATTAAATTGGTCGTTTGGATAAATAAGTACTG
The DNA here is from genome assembly GCA_947093115.1 of Brenthis daphne. Taxonomy (NCBI): domain Eukaryota; kingdom Metazoa; phylum Arthropoda; class Insecta; order Lepidoptera; family Nymphalidae; genus Brenthis; species Brenthis daphne. Next base: position 3,330,178 of record OX352473.1, read on the forward strand.
AGACGACGAGTACTTATTTCTAAGTTGTAAAAAAACTGTTAAAAACGGTCATACTTATATTCTAAAATCCACTAAAAAGTATACATATATCAAAGTAAATACACAAATAAATTTAACAAAAAAATAACAAGTGTGACGCCACCTTAACTATAAACTAGTTCAAATTACATAACATTTTTAATGACGATTCCTAACAAGAATGATTTTGAGTCACTTTTAATTTTAAAAAAAACATACTAAAATCTACCTGTGGTTTTCCTGTATACAAAATTTAAATAAATAAATAATAAATATGTTGGCACATTAACACACGGCACCATCTAGTTCCACGGTAAGCTACAAGACTTGTGTCATGGATACCAGATAGTTGATACACTACACATATATAACTTTAAATACATACCTACATATTTTAAATATAAACACCCATGACTGGAGTACAAACATTCGTGTACATCACACAAATGAATGCCCTCAGCGGGACTTGAACCCGCGACCGCTGGCACAGAAAGTAGGATCACTACAAACTGAGCCAAACGTGTCATCGTCATTTACTTTAGAAATACTAGAAACCTAATTTTTTTAAACATTCTGTTTTCTTTTATGTGCGAGAACTTTCCTATACACAATAGAGTATTGAGTTGAATTGAATTATCATACTAAAGTATAGATATACAAAAACTCAACATATACAATTAGCGTTTCAAAAGTGTCCTCAAAAAGAAGTGCACTCACTCTTACAATGCAGGTTTTGTATTTTTTCTCAGAAATTAGTTATTTTCCCGCGGTAAAAAGTATCCTATATGTTGACCCGGATAACCAGCTATCGCCATACCAAATTTCGTCAAAATGCCTCCTGTGATTTTTCCGTGATGCTTTAACAGACAGACGACAAAAATTCTAAAAACTGTTGATTCGGCCTCTGTATCGAAAATAATGTCTATTTTAATAAGATTTTCCAAAAAATATTTAATGTACAGATTCGGCTTAGTTATAATTTTATTATATGTATAGATGTACAAAACCTAATTTGTATGTTTGTGTAATTTGTATGTATTTGTATGTAAAAAGTTTACATAATTAATGTTTGTCACTTCTTTTCGTTGTAACTTAACCGATTTTAGTGAAATTCGTTATAAAGATAGCTTAAATCTTAGAATAAGACATAATGAACTCATACGAACGACGTCGAGGACAAAAACTAGTACAGTTTAAAAGCATATTTTCCTTTAACAATATGTAATATATTTATAATTAATCATATTATTCGTCTCAAGATATCTGAACTTTAACTATTCAAAGAACGTTATCTCTTTAAAGTGAGTTATTCTAAAAATATTTTAAAAATCCCGTTTACTGTCCTGCTCTGTCCGCGGCTTTACTCGCGTAACTGGGACAGGGATCAAACGTATCCTATGTCCGTCTCTAGGATGCAATCTATATCCTTGTTAAATATTATCGAAATTGGTTCTGTGGCTTAGGCGTGAAAACGTAATAGACAGACTGACGGAGTTAATTTTGGATGAAATGTGATGAAAAGATAGTTTGAGACCCCGGAAAGGACATAGGATAGTTTTTATCCCGAAAATCATCCTGTTCATTGGAACTGTTTGTCTTTGCCTATTCAAATTATTATATAACTAGCGGTTCACCCTCGCTTGGCCCGGGTTTGTCGCTAGGTACGTTTTAAATAGATATAAATATTTATTATTAATTTTTCATTTTTTCCTTTTTTTAATATCTTCAGTGGACCTTAAGGAACATTTGAAAAATTTAGCCGAATTGGTTGAGCCATTCTTGAGCTATGCGCTTACCAACATTCATTTTTATTTATATAGATAGTAAATAAGTAATCCTGCTAATAAATGCGAAAGTTTGTGAGGAAGTATGGATATCTGGATGTATATGTAGAGATGTCTGTTACTCTTTCACGCAAAAACTCCTGAATGGATTTTAATGAAACTTTACAATAATATAGCTAATACATCAGAATAGCACATAGGCTACTTTTTATCCCGAAAAAATGTAAGGTTCCCGTGGGATACATGAGTTTCTATTTTCCTAGAGGTGAACCCGAGCGAAGCGAGCGTGAGCGTGAGGAGAGGTACTAACCTATATACATAAACTAGCGACTCCCAAGGTACGTTTTAACTGTTAGTATCTAATAAAATCTTTGAATTACTCGGCTTTTCTGTATATTTGTTATTCTGAATATTTGTTTAGGTATGTGTATAAATAAAAACTACCAATCAGTTATTTTTTACTTTTTAGTGCTTTTGTCTGAAGTCGGTTTTTACTTTTAGTTAAATTTTTTTTATAGAATAACCCACTTTTATATAATCACTGCGTTATAATAAATTTTACGAAAACATTTCTTGGCAATAATATGTAAATATAATTATTTCGATGAAATTTATATATTTATATTGATTATGTTCTTGTTTACTGGTAACTTACTTTGACCCGCGGATATGCTATATACTATGACCTGCGTTATATTTCAAGTTTCCTTAAACTATCTAGTTGGTATCCGGAGGTCCTGGGATCGAGTCCCGAGTCGCGCCAGGTATAATTACTGAGTTTTTCTGTCGAGCTATTATTAAAATAGCACTTTAAGACGGGGCAGCGCTAATTTAAAGCTGATTTGCCTAGATATTGTAAATAAACGAGATACTAAATAAATGCGATAGCTTAAATTAAATATATGTTAATGAAGTTATACTTCTTTTGGCACGTTTGGAAAAAAATATGAGAGTAAAATTTTTACGATGCGCGCGCACACCGACAGCCAAAAAGCAATATGATGAAGTTAGCTGATAACTGTCTCTCCGGTTTCCGTGAAAACTCATAACTATATTCATAGTAGTTTCTCATATATTTATAAATTTATAACACGTGTTTTATATCAATTGAGATAAAAAAAAAATATTTTTTTTTAATTAATTTATCATTTGATTTGATTAATGAAATTTTCTCCAGTTTTATTTTTCAACAAATATACCTTTTTATAGAGATTTTTGGATTGTTCGTGAAAACTACTTCGGTTAAATATTAAAAATAAATACTCACAGAAGGAAAATATAGTTTACTAGCAGAACCCGTGGCTTCGATCTCGCTAAAACTACAAAAAATCTCTAAAAAGGTAGTTTTCATACGAACTTTCATCCCCTATTTTATCCCCTTATGGGATGAATTTTGAAAAATGCTAAAACACGACTTATTTAATTTTATTGAAGAGCATTAATACCAAGTTTCAAGTAATTCTGATCAAAAATATTTTTTGGATTGTATTATAACATGTTTTCCCGTGGGAATGAGATAATCTCCCGTAATAAAAAGTAGCCTATGTCACTCTCCGCGCTTTCAACTATCTTCACACAAAAAATCACGCCAATCCGTCACTCCGTTTCGACGTGAAAGAAGGACAAACAAACACAATTTCACGTTTATAATATTAAAGTATGGATTATCCGCCGTTAAAACAAAATTTACCTTAACCAATTATTGTTCTCATTATATTTTAGACTTAGTTTTGTACAAGAATAAGGTTGATCGGATAATATTCGACGTTCAACCTTATTCGCTAGCAGTTACAGTGAGCCGCATGGACAGAGCTTGAGTGGGAATATTTTTCATTGCCTGGTCTATTCTCTATACATATAATAAAACTCTAACTGAGTCAAATCTGTGAATTAAATATTTTTTGGAAAATCTTATTGAAACAGTCATTATTATCAATACAGAGGTCGAATCTATGGTTAAATAAATAATAATAAATTCTAAAAATTATAGATTCGGCCTCTGTATCGATAATCTATATATATAAAAGAAAGTCGTGTTAGTTACTTCGCTTATAACTCAAGAACGGCTGAACCGATTTAGCTGAAAATTGGCAGGGAGGTAGTTTAGAGCCAGGAGAAGGACATAGGATACTTTTTATCCCGTTCGACCGCGTTCCAATTTTTATGATATTTTAATTTTTGGATTTCTCTTAGTCCGGAATAGGTAAGTATTAAAACATATAATTAAAATGTGAGAAAGAAAGATTTTTTCTTTTTATATCTATTTAAAACGTACCTAGCGACGAACCCGAGCGAAGCGAGGGTGAGCCGCTAGTAATGTATATTTCAATAAGATTTTCTAAAAGATATTTAATATACAGATTCGGCTTAGATACAATTTTATTATATGTCTAGATAATGTGCTAAAATAGTATATAACATATTCAATTCAATTCTTTAGGTTTGTGGCTTCTAGGAGTGCCTTTGGGCACAATTTACTTCGCCAATGTCGCGTAGAATGGAGAATGCACGTTATATATAGAATGACCGGTAGAAAAAAAAGAAAAAAATCACTAATCTGATTACATGTAGAAACAGAGCGATTCGTTGTAAAATCAGGACCTACAACAGACAACACAATATATACAAAAATAATGAGATAAACTTGTTAGTATACACACATATTTATACATATAATTACAATTTGATTTTATTACTTTTAATATATTTACACAAAAATCTACATAATGGACTAAACACAAACATTAACAAACAATTAACATTAATGGGACGGGGGACTTGAGAAGGAAGGATGTCATAGATAGGATACTGAAGTTTAGGACAGCTAAAAAGGATATGAGAAGAGGAGCCCTCGTCAAGGCCACATTCACACAGGGAGTGGTCCCTGACTCTGATCTTTGCCAAGTGAACAGGAGTACTTGCGTGTCCAAGCCGTAGACGACATATAGTAGTTAATACCCAACGTTCCACCTGTTTGCAACGAGAAAACCAATATAACATATTAGAGGGAGAGCCCGTGAACGCCAGACCTTCGTCATTTTATAAAGGCTGAAAGTTTGTCAGCGCATGCTCCCATCACAGATTAAAACGATGGACCGTTATGAAGTTCAGGCTATGATGGCTTTGGCAGGTACACGGTACTAAAGGTGTGTAAAATATCGATCTAATTTCGTCAAATAATAAAGTGTGATTTTTTGGTATTACCTTCAGAATATTATTAAAAATCACGTCATTCAATGCCAGACACTTAACATCGTGGCAAACCCTTGCCAGACACCCTTTTCATGAAATCATAATTCTACTGGCATTTATTACACACATCTATAGCATTTATTACACACCATCAAAAATAAAGTCAATTCTTAGCGCTTCAAATTTGGTGACCATTTGCAACATTTTCTTAGAAATGCCTCCCAACTTGTGTGGAACATTTTTCATGGTGTGTAATAAATGCTATGCTAGCAGTCTTATAAATCATTTAATTATTACCCAAGTATTATATATAAAAATCAGCTTTTATACAATAACGTAAGTAGAATTATGATTTCATGAAAAAGGGGTCTGGCAAGGGTTTGCCACGATGTTAAGTGTCTGGCATTGAATGACGTGATTTTTAATAATATTCTGAAGGTAATACCAAAAAATCACACTTTATTATTTGACGAATTTAGATCGATATTTTACACACCTTTAGTACCGTGTACCTGCCAAAGCCACCGTAGTCTGAACTTCATAATGGTCCATCGTTCTTATCTGTGTTGGGAGCATGCGCTGACAAACTTTCAGCTTTTATAAAACGACGAAGGTCTGGCGTTCACAGGCTCTTAGGCGATATAACTATGTACATAAATATTATAAGAGATCATTGACCCTGACGACTGCTGTTTAAGGCGGACGATATAAATTATAAAAAAAGTCAAGGCAAATGTTTTTAGGGTTCCATAAATGAATTATGAGATTTTGATTTTAAAATTGTCTGTCCCTTAGTCTGATCTACATTGAAACTAGAACTAGATAAATAAATATGTTGGGACATTAACACACAGCGCCATCTAGTTCCATGGTAAGCTACGAGGCTTGTGTCATGGATACCAGATAGTTGATACACTACACATATATAACTTTAAATACATACATATTATAAATACAAACACCCATGACTGGAGTACAGACTTTTGTGCTCATCACACAAATGAATGCCCCCAGCGGGACTCGAACCATCGACCGCTGGCATACCAAGTAGGTCACTACAAACTGAGCCAAACGTGTCTTCAAAGACACTATATTCTACTGTATCACATGGTGTCATATTATTTTATAGGCTATATTTTTTATAATTGAATGCTAATTACTAGAAAACGTTCAAAATGCTAAACTATAGTTCCGTTAGCTAAACTAAAATGCGTACGTAACTAGGATTTTTGTTTTATTTAAAATAGACACTTTTTTTCGTTTGTTTTAAAAATAAAACTTTATTTCTAAGATTTTTAAATATATTTTTTATGCCTTTATAAACCACAATCAGTCATATGTAAATATGTATAGATAAAAATAATTTTTTAAAATTCGATTCTCTTGTTGATGGCATCAAAGTGCGCCAGTTGAGCACAGATTACTTCTCCAATATCACGTAGAACGGAGAAGACACGAAGTAGATTGGAAAATATGTACATTTTTTTAGGCTTTTTACAAAAATATGTGTATTTTATAAAAAAAAGTCAACAATTCTGGTTTAAAAACTATTTCAGTTTTTTTTTTGTTTAGACAAATAAATACTGACATGACGACATAATTTTTTTTTTAATTAGAAATGGGCTCACTCTTGACCTTCATCTTAGCTCGAAGGCACAGATAAGGTCTACGTCTAGTTCTACAAACTTTTTTCTATTTTATTTTTAACAGTACATTTAGCGAAATTATAAAAAATCCTTTTCCCTTTTATCTACAGAACCCTAAAAATGAAGGTTACTTTTAATTCATAATAATATAGTGCGAAGTTACTATGTTTTATCTCAATAGAAATTAAATTGAATTTAAATTTTAAAAATGTCGTATCGTAGTCGGTGGTGTAAAAATAATCGCACATTTTATGTCGTACCTGCACTCTCGATAAGGTCGATCACTATTTTTTCTTATTTATGGTGTCAAGTGAATTTAAAATGTAACCTTTTTGGAAAAATCATAAAATAAATACTGTTTATGTAAAAAATATACCTTGACTTTAAAATTACTGGAAAGCAATTAGTTTTTATCTTCAAATTCATACGGTGGTCTTTTGAGGTAACTATTCATTAAAAAAAACATAGATATCATACACAATTTACAATTTAAGATAATATGCCATCAGTTAATGACTTACTTCATATTATTCTTAGAACTACTAGAAAAACAACGGATGGGAGTAACAGACTATATAAAATACCACTTTTCTTAGCCCAGACAAGGCAAAACCCTTTTATCTACATAATATAGAAATGGTTTTTTTTGTAAATCTTCTAAATGTCCAATGCACAATAAGGCCTAGCGAATAATTTTTGATGTTTTATTCTAACATTAATTTACAACCAATAAGTAATTTTACTGTATGTAGATATGTCACTCTACCTTCACCTGTAAGAAGCCAGGGACACTTTTAGTCACTAAGAACAATTTTAGTGTCCGTTTAGGATTAAAATTAGCAACTTTTTTTATTTATTCCTCCCATATGTACAATAGAATCATACATTTGAAAATATATATAGTTATAGTCTAAATGAGTAATATGTGTCTCCAGGCTTCTCTCGGAAAAGTATTTGTTCACAACAATAAAAAGATAGGGAAACAAAGATGTATAAAAAAAATATTAAGAAAATAAATCTTCGCGTACGAGTATATATATGTATAACTGGAACTATAACTATGCTCAATACAATGTAATGAGAGATATCACAAAGTTATGAACTTGAAACGGTAATTATAACAGTTTAATTGAGCAGCGGGTTCTCGATACCGATCTGACTTAAATACACAACACTTCAAAGATCCGCCATGATCAATTAACATTACCAAGCCACATATGTCCAACGAATGTCATGATAGCGCCGCGACCGAGCTCGAGACGTTGCCTCAGCTTTTAATTTAAAGTTGATTTGATGAAACATAACATAGTGACTTTAAACAATAAAAAAACGTGTATGTGTACTTATGTACGCACGTCAGAAGTTATACTTCTTTGGCGTAACAAAAGAGTTATAGCTAAAGATTTCATCCCGTATGTCACATTACAAATCACAACTCTCTGTTTGTAAAAGGAATGCAGCTAACTTCATCATGTCGCTTATTGGCTGTCGGTGTGCGCGCGCATCGTAAAAATATTACTCTCATATTTTTTTCCAAACATTCCAAAAGAAGTATAACTTCAATAAGGTTTTACATTCTAACAGATAAAAGTAACTAAATAGGTACTCCTCCGATATATGTATATATTAAAAAGATAGTTGGAAAATCTCGATAATTTTGAGTTACTGAGGTCAGTGATTTTTGTTTAATTTTTTTATATATTAATTTAAAATGATAAACCGTTAAAACCACTTCAAAATGATAATTGAGTTAGTTTGTAATGTGACGCATAATGTACAAGGTCTAATTAATTATTATTCATAACATTATAACTGTTTTAGTTTATTATGATTATAATATAAAACAAATTTGTGTCGTGCCTCGACTTTTGTGAAGATATTCATTTTAGCTGTTTTTATCTGACAACTATTATAATTGCGATAGTTTATGTATGCGTGTGTGTGTATGTATGTGTGTATGTGTATCTGTGTGTATGTGTCTTCTTCGCGCTATAACGGCTGGACGGATTTAGATGCAATTTAATGTAAAGATTAATTATGACCTGGAGTAATACATAGGCTATTGTTTGTCACCCAGGGATGCACTCGAGCGAAGTGAGATTAAATCGCTAATAAATAAAATACAATATGATTGTATCAAAAAAATACTTATTTTATTTTATAGCAAATATGCTAATATCAAGAAAATTAAATTTAAAAAAAATAATAATAATGGGAAAATTTTGGAAGTATTTTAATTTTTATATCCAAATCGATTATTATCCTTCATATCTAATATAACATAAAAAACTAAGTTTCTTTTTAAAAAGACAAACAAACTTCATTGTATTTATATATAGCTACAAGTCAATGCAAAATAAACGAGAGTGTGTTTTTATCTCAAGCAGTCTGTAGTTGTATCTTGTGAAGAATAGTCATGAAGTTATTATATGTGTTTATGTTTTCAATTCTAAGTTATTGTGTGGGTCATACAAAATTAGACGAAGTGTTCTCTTGGAACCAAATAACTTATGATTTGGATGGCGTTGTATGTAAGTTTGTAATGTATGTACTTATAAATAGGCAAAGAAAAAACAGTTATTTACAGTAATTTTTTCTCCTCTGTTTGACCACTGATATTCGATACGCGAATATTTGACATTTTAAATATTAATAACTTTTCGGATTTTGTAATGGCTTTATTTACACTAGCGACTCACCCTCGCTCCGCTAGGTTTCTTCCTTAGTTATGTTTTAACGTTTAGTATAGATTTCTCCGAGATGAGATATTTTCCCGCAGTAAAAAGTATCCTATTTGTTGTCCCGGAAACTCAACTATCATCATACTAAATTTCATCAAAATCTGTCCAGTGGTTTTCTCGTGATGCGGTCACAGACAGATAGATAAAAATTCTAAAAACTGTAGATTCGGTTTCTTTATCGATAATAATGACTATTTCAATAAGATTTTCCAAAAAATATTTAATGTAGGTACAGATTCGACTCAGTTACAATTTTATTTTTTGTATAGATTTTGGTTCCCGATGTTCCGGAGAGACTAGAGTTTTGACGTGTCAAATATTAGTATTTAAAGTGTCAAATATTCGCGGAAATATAAGAAAATATATGGTAACTTTGCTTACATTTATGCTTTGCTTAAGTACCTATACGACAATACACCTTTCAGCTGTTTATACAAGCTCGTGTTCTCTCAGTGGTCGACAATTGACCATAATTATTGAAATTTTGCGGGAAACAAATATGAATAGAATTTACCTATCTGTGTAAAAATAACTGTTACCAATTTTTTTTATTAATAACACTAAAGCTCGTTAATAGCTACTGAACAAAAAAGAACACAGCACCATCTAGTTCCATGGTAAGCTACGAGGCCTGTGTTATGGATACCAGATAGTTGATACACTACACATATATTATAACTTTAAATACATACATATTATAAATATAAACAACCATGACTGGAGTACAAACATTCGTGCTCATCACACAAATGAATGCCCCCATCGGGACTCGAACCTGAGACCGTTGGTCAGAAACTACAAACTGAGCCAAAGGTGTCGTCATAAAACTATAACTAAAAAATGTACAGGATAAGCAATATACATAATTTTATCGCAGTTATTTATATTACTTTGACCTGCACAATGCACATATCATCATTTATCAGCTCTTTATTCAAGAACATGCTGAAAAGAAAATAATAAAATAAACCCATTATTATAATAAAGTTGGAATGATCTCACTGTTATACATTATATACATATATACATATTATTTCAAAACTTTTGTATATATTTCTCTGTTTGCCTGATTGTTTGGCTGTTGACATTTTATGTTTGAAACCTTGTACTTATAGGTTTCTATTAACTTTACTTGTAACAATTAAATAAATAAATACGTTGGGACATTAACACAAGGCACCATCTAGTTCCATGACAAGCTACGAGGCCTGTGTTATGGATACCAGATAGTTGATACACTACACAGCAGCACTGCCGAAGCAGACCACAACGACGAAGGGGTTGCTCACGGCCCAGAAGTACCAGAAGCAACACCGCCCACCGAAGTGGGCCACCTCCCTGTGCGTTTTTTGGCTTCGCGCCCAGCTGAACTGCCAGATGCTAATGAGCCCCGCCCCCCTCTCCCCACGTTTTGGGGGGAGGAGACGTTGACCTGGAGTAGCATGAGTTAATCAATGATTTCATCTACACGTATTTCTTTATATATTTCAGATAAACAAAATGCAGACTACAAAAGAACACCCAGCGGATTGCATTTCGAGCAGGAATTGGAGGATTACGAAAAATTCTTCATTCAATACAATAATGTGCCTATTGGTTTCGAAGTTTATGGCAAAAGGGTGATTGTTACTGTGCCGAGGCGACGATATGGTAATTTTTATAAAGAAAAACAAAAGAAAGAACCCTTATAGGATCACTTCATTGTCCGCCTGTCTGTTTGTCTGTCAAGACCCTTTTTCTCAGAAAAGCACAGAGATATCAAGTTGAAATTAATATTAAATACTCAAGTGAAATCACTTGGAGTAGTGAAAAAATCAGACTTCAAAGTCAACGCAATCAAAAGATGCTTGGCCCAACCTAGGACTCGAACCCAAAACTTCCGCAATGCAGGCTGTTAAATTTTGTTTAGAATCGAGAAGAAATGAAAGGAAATAATATGAGTATTAACTATTATTAACTAGTGCCTGAGCGACAACTTCACTAGGTTTTCGGAAAAGATATAAAAATTACGTTTTTTTTAGAAAAGACACCTACTTAATCTATACCTACATACAATAAAATTCTAACTTAGTTGAATCTGTACATTAAATTTTTTTTGAAAAATCTCATTGAAAAATTCATTATTATTAATACAGAGGCCAAATCTATAGTTTTTAGAAGTTTTGTCTGTCTGTCTATCTGTCTCTCTGGGAATGCATCACGAGATAGCTACTGGACAGATTTTGATGAAATTTGGTATGATGATAGCTATTTTGGTTTCCGGTTCAATAGGTATATAGGATACTACTGGATTATACTGCGGAAAAATATCGCATGTTTAAGAAATCTATACTAAACGCTAAAACGTAAGTAGGGACGAAACCCGAGCGGAGCGAGGGTGAGTCGCTAGTATATATACACATACTTAAAAAGCAAAACCTTATCTAAATACAAAATTTGATCCAAATCGACACAAAACACGAAATAAATTTATATATAAGATACGTGTATTGAAATTCCATTGTTTATATTACAGGCATTCCCTCAAGTCTAAACTTCGTGGAAATATCTCCAAAGAAGTCTCCACCGTTGGAGCGGTATCCAGGGAGTGAGAACTTAATATCAGTATACAGGCCCAGGATAGATCCCTGTGACAGACTTTGGATGGTGGACACGGGACTCTTGGAAGTTCCTGGTAATTAACAACTTTTACTAATAATAAATAATGTCTTCCCGACCGATTTCGGCTACGGCGGCCAATCTCATTGAAACTAGCCAGATGCGCAGGAGACACTCGTATTATAGTGCACTCTCTATTCCTGTCACTCTCATACTCCGGTGGGACGACACGACCATTGCGAATTAAGGCGCAGGACCGACGGCTTTACGTGCTCTGACTCAGTACGGGGATGAAACATAGCCAACTTCCCAACTCCGGGCTGTTAGTTGAGCTTACTAAACAGAAAGACTCAACAACTAAACTTGGCCCTTAACTTGACAGCCAAATCCATTTACATCTTTTCCCCGACTTGCGAAATTTCTAGTTTTAGGGAGCTTAGCCGTGATTCAGGTAAGGGAAATCCAAAAATTCAAATTTAATAAAAATTGGTCCAGCCGTTCTTGAGTTTTATGTCACATCACACGGGAACACGGTCGAACGGGATAAAAATATCCTATGTCCGTCTCCTAGTTATAAGCTACCTCCCCACCAATTTTCAGCCAAATCGATTTAGCCGTTCTTGAGTTATACATAGTGTAACTAGCATTCGAAACGTCGGGAACCAAAAATCAAAATAAATCCGCGAAATAATCCGAAAAGATAGTTTTATTTAAAATGTCAAATATTCGCGTAAATCTAAGAAAGTATTAAGTATACTAATATGTAAAACCTAAGAATTTGATTTTTGATCATCTGAACGCAGGCGGAGCCGCGGGCAATGCTAGTTTATAATATTAATAAGATTAAAAGGTGATTACTTCTAATTCCATTTGATGTCATCATGCTAATCTGATGCTCGTCACAGGAGCCAGGAGCTGATAGTGGAACTCTTCAGTGACTCTAGTTACACCATAGAGTTTGGGAATTTCATTATTTTTCATGAGGCCCATACATTTCATTAAAAGCATATTTTAATAATTGTTAAAACTAATTTTCCAGGTAACAGAACTCAAGTGAAACAGCCAGCAATAGTCGTATACGATTTAAAGACGGACAAACAGATATTGTATTATGAATTGAAAAGTACTGATTTAGTGAACGAGAGATCTTCTGGAGGTTAGTTCAAAGTAACATACTCTATTCACTCGATAGTTTTTACTTTTTTGTAGTGGCCTGAGTTGTCTTAGTATAGGTTATAGTCCCCCCCAACGTGCGTTCACCTTGTCGTGGTGGGGGGGCTCAGTAGTAGTACCTTTTTTTTTTTAACGAATGCATTTAAGAAAACGCACAGGGAGGTGTGGGCCCACTTCACCGGTGGGCGTAATACAGCCAGTGGGAGGTGGCCCACTTCGGGGGGCGGTGTACCTTGCGGGTTGCTCCTGGTACTTCTCTGATAGCAGAGTGGACCTTAGAGCAACCCCAAGGTTGTGGTGGTCTGCTTTGGCAGACCTGCCGTCGTGGGCGTCGTAGTTGAATGCGTAAGCTATCCTGCGAAGCCCCATTAAGACGGGGGAAGGTAGGGTTTTAAGTACTGGCTGTACCTTACGCCCACCGGTGAGTGGGCCCACACGTCGTGCGTTTCTTAGCATTTCGCGCCAACGTTGGATTGCCGGTTATAGTGACCCCCCCACTAGTCACATTTATAAATATGTGTGTACGTACATATATACCTACATACGGACGAACAACAGCATTCAAAGATGATTGAACCAATGACGTCAGGCAAGCGGCCAGTAGAAAAACCTTTGTTACATCCAATTAGGAGTATGGTCGTATTGCGCCGACTCCAAGTAATTTGGGAAATGGGCAAGAAGATGATGACATACATAAATATACACTATATACACAGACATACATAATATACGTAGATATTTATAAAAAAATATATTTCTCAGTTTTCAAATGAGCGCCATCTCTTTATTCGGATAAACAAAATATGTTTATTGTCACAATATAATTGATTGTGTATATCAAAATGCAGGATGTTAGTAAATTATTATATTATGTACATGAATTCGTCTATACATTAATATCACGGTATGTATAATGCATAATTACCGTGCTAATATGTAATATTGAAAACAACTTTTAGAACGCTGTAATCTCTGGAACTTCCAGTGCGATTTGGGAAATTATTTTATTTATTTACTAGCGGACCCGACAGACGTTGTCCTGTCTACACGTCTTTAATTTGAAAATTTCAAACTTTTTTTAATATATTATTTTCTATTAAAAAAATTGTGAATCTAAACCATTCCCAGATCCCCTTGAACACACACAAAAAAATTCATCAAAATCGGTCCAGTCGTTTGAGAGAAGTTCAGTGACATACACACTCACAGAAGAATTATATATATAAAGATTTTATTATTTATATAATACTAGCGACTCGTTATCGTCCTCCTCGTCGACGTTTTAACGTTTAGTATGGATATCCCACGGGCATCCTATATTTCTCCAGAATAAAAAGTAACCTATGAGCTATTCCAGATTATAATCTATCTCTGTGCCAAATTTCATTCAAAACCGTTCAGCTGTTCTCGTGTGAAAAAGTAACAAACATTAACAATAACACGCATTTATAATATTTATGGAATATGGGATTTTTATATTTATGGAATATGGGTGTTGATAATAAATAAAAATAACTATATTCATTTCAGGTTTAACATCAATAACCGTAGACGTAACAAAAGATAACTGTGACGACGCATACGCATATATCAATGATTTGGCGACAGAAGGAATGGTTGTGTTTTCCTTAAAAAAAAGAGATAGTTGGAGAATCAGTCATCCAACATTCGTTCATGATGAAAAATCATTAAATTTTACTGTTGCAGGTAATATCGTATGTTACTAGCCAACTAGGAGCCTAACAGCCTTGGCCTATATATTACTCCAGCTCATAACCTATCTGTGTACAAAATTTCATACAAATCCGTCCAGTGAAGGAGAAACAAACATACACACATACAAAATTTAACATTTAAAATAACTAAGTCAGGTTATTTCTTTGTTAATTCGTATTAAATTGACTCTTGGAATTGGAATGACTATAAAAAAATCGACACTTTCGAACTGACTTGATGCTGGAGCCAGGAGCTGATAGTGGAACTCTTCAATGGCTTCTAGTAATCCATTTGAGTTTGGTCTCATTTGATTCCTTTTGACGAGCCCTTTACATTTACAGCTAGTCAAAAATGTCTCTTTATTTTTTTAACAATATTTGGACGTAGTTATGCTAAATGGATCCAACCCACGAAACCCGTTTTTTCGAGCTACTGTCATAAGTGGCACCTACATATCTATAAATAAATAAATCAATAAATATGTTGGTACATTAACACACAACACCATCTAGTTCCATGGTAAGCTACGAGGCTTGTGTTATGGATACCGGATAGTTGATACACTACACATATATAACTTTAAATACATACAATATACATATTATAATTTATATAAACACCCATGACTGTGCTCATCACACAAATGAATGCCCCCAGCGGGACTCGAACTCACGGCCGCTGACACAGCAAGTAACGCTAACGATACCAATAAAAAAAAACTATCGCATTTTCGTAGAGTTAAAATAGAACCATGTACCTATCATGATATCGTAGATAATGATATCAAAAAAAAACTACGGTCTTGTAATTTTGATATACAAATTTAACTAAAACTTCACATGTCTTTCGAAAACTTGCTATTTTGCATAACTACGTCGAATTATTTAATTTTAAGGCTACGTAATAAATTGGAAAGACGGTTTGTTCAGCATCGCACTCTCAGAATCCGATGAAAATGGAGATAGAACAGCATATTATCACCCTCTAGTATCTACTGAGGAGTTTTCTGTTAACACTAAGTATTTGAAATCTGGCAACACTGTGCTCGATATAGATAAGGTATGTATAGAAAATAAATAAAATCTTATTTAAAAAATATCCTACCATTAAAAAAAATCTCTAAAATATAACATTTTAAAGGAATTTTCAAGATTAGAAAGTTATTTTTTTTCTTTTTGCTAATATTGCCACCAGGCTGGGTAAGTGCGAGAACTGACCATACCATGAAAGTTTTTTCGAGATATTTTCCTTTAGACAAGAAAAGTGGTACCTAATCATGTTGGAAATATTTTGCATGTGTGTATATCCGGGTTTTAAGACTCTGGATTTAAACCCGCTTCACTTGGTTTCCCAAGCGAGCGTGTTAGGTACCACTGTGCTACCACTGTCTCGTATTAATTATATGAATATTATAACCTTATTTAAATTTATAATATCAAAATTAACTAACCTTAATCACTATTTAATTGCTATCGTATTCTATACGTAATATTGCTTCTTATTTTGTTGTACCATATACCTACCAACGTATTTTTTAACGTTGGGAAATGCATTGGCGCTACCACCTGCAAGCCTACATGTGGTTATGTGGGACTCACCGGCTAGAAAAGCCAGCACTACCCACTAAAACCCAGCAGAACCTCCTCCGTCTTAATGGGGCCACAACAACCTTGTAGTTGCTCCCACAATCCACTCTGCTATCAGAGAAATACCAGGAGCAACCCGCATGGTACACTTCGCGCCTCGATTGCCTCAATTGCCAAACACTAATTAGCCCCATATTACAACAAGTCCATACATGTATATTGTAACCTATAGAATTTTTGGAAGTCGCGCTAAGATATTTGTCAAATTTCTTTAAAACTAGCAGAATCCGTGGCTTCGCTCGCGCTATAACTCTTCCTATTTTAGTCCCATATGGGATGAATTTCGAAAAATGGTAAAACACGTATTTATTTAATTGTATTGAAGAGCATTAATACCAAGTTTCAAGTAGTTCTGATCATAATTTTTTTTGGTTGTATTATAACGTGTTTTCCCGTGGGAACGAGATAATCTCCCGCGGTAAAAAGTATGTCACAGCCCTCCAACTATCTCCAGACAAAAAATCACGCCAATCCGTCAATCCGCTTTGACGTGAAAGTAGGACAAACAAACAAACAAACAAACAAACAAACAAACAAACAAACAAACAAACAAACAAACAAACAAACAAACAAACAAACAAACAAACACACTTTCATATTTATAATATTATTATGGAATTGATGATGATGGAATTATGGATTTATTAGCAATTAATTTAAAATAGTATTTTTTTAAGTTTAAGGTACTTGGCCCAAAAGGATCAAATACCCAAAGTGGATCACATGACTATCATTCTAAAACGAAGACGTTGTTCTTTTCGAATGTCGCCCAAGACGCCATTTTGTGTTGGAGAGTTGACAACAAGATGGCGCCTGAGAATATAGGAATTTCTATTCAGGATCATAGGAAATTAGTGTACATTTCAGGTATTCTATATCTATACATATAATAAAATTCTAACCGAGTCGAATCTGTGCATTAAATATTTGAAAATTTAATTGAAATAGTCATTATTATCGATACAGAGGCCGAATCTATAGTTTTTTGAATTTATGTCTGTCTGCCTGGGAACGCATCACCAGAAAGGCCAGATGATGGACAGATTTTGATGAAATTTGGTATGATGATAGCTGGTTATCCGGGTCAACATATAAGATACTTTTTACTACGAGAAAATATCTCATCTCTGAGAAATCTATACTAAACTTTAAAACGTAACTAGGGACGAACCCGAGCGGAGCGAGGCTGAGTCGCTAGTTTTAAATAAGATTTATAATATACGTTATAAGTAATGACCCCGATACCCTGAATTTTTCCTAATAATGAATATCATAATTTTAGTAGCTAATTTTGGTAAAATGTTTATCGCAGCTACATAGGCATGTTATATTCCGTTTGCGAATTAAAAAAAAATCTTTTTTTTTCAGATTTAAAAGTGATAGGCGATGATGTGTGGGTTTTAGTCAATAAAATGCCGATTTTTGTCTACTCAACGTTCAATTTAAATGAAAATAACTTCTTCATACACAGGTATATCCTACTATCCTACTAATATTATAAATACAAAAGTTTGTGAGGATGTCTGGATGTATAGATGGATGGATGTTTGTTCTCTTTCACGCAAAAACTACTGAATGGATTTTAATGAAACTTTACAATAATATAGCTCATAGATCAGAATAACACATACTAGGTTACTTTATATTCCGGAAAAGTATATGGTTCCCGCGGGATAGATTTGTTTTTGTATTTGGTGAGCCGCTAGTAGGTATATTTTAGTATCATTATACGATTTCTATTGTTTTATAACATTAAGTGAGCAATTCTTGTATATATCTATACTTATAGGTACATTTATTTCGTGTATCTCGGAAACGGCTCTAACGATTTGGATAAAATTTTGTATTTATATAAGGTTTTGCTTTTTAAATTTATCTATATCGGTGTTTTGGGTTTTTTTTTTATATTTTTACCAAAAAAAATGCTAAGTGAAGCTCCTTCCCCTAGATACTACTATCTAATTCTATAAACATAAATTATAAATACTGTATATTTGTGTTTGTTTATTTAACAATAATCATTTGGATTTATTTTTCAGGATCAACGTCAAAGATCTTATAAGAGACACGCCGTGTGCGAGAAAAATGTGAAAAAAATAATAATATTTAAGCTATTAAGATAATATAATAAATTTATTTAATATAATAAAATTAAACTATTTTCTTTACATTACATCATATAAAACCGTTTCCAATAAACTTGCTCCCTTATAAAAGGGAGCTTTTTTGTTGTTACACATAAAATAATGCATATGATGTTCTCCTGACCGATTCCGGCTACGGCGGCCAATCTCATTGAGACTAGCCAACTGCGCAGGAGATATTATAGTGCAGCGCGTGTGAGGGAGAGCGCAGACACAACGTGCACTCTCTGTTCCTGTCACTCTCATACTCCGGTGGGACGACACGAGACACGACCAGTGAGTGTCGGCGCAGGACCGACGGCTTTACGTGTTCTCCGAGGCACGTGGGTGAAACACCGCCAACTTCCCAATAACGATGAGAGATATGATTATGTTCTAGAGAAAAGTTGTAGAGCCTAATAATGCCTACAAAAAAGTCAGCGACAGCATATGTCTAACTTTTATACTTAAGTCACAAAAAGTAGTTTTTTATATTAAAAAAATTATTTAAATCGGTAGGTCATGTTTATTGGTCATATTATCAACAATTATCAATTCTTATCAAAATAAGTAAATTTATCGTCTAAAATGTTTAAAACAAAAGACTTTTCCCTTTTACTGCATATAATTTGGACAAATGGTTAAAGAGATAATACAACATATTCGTAGGTATGGACGAACCCGAGCGAGCTGTTTGTCTGTTTTTCTGTTTGTACGGGCTAATCTCCGAATCTATTGGACCGATTTAAATGAAATTTTGCATGGTGGTACCTTATACCCCCGTGCAACATCTATATATATAAAAGAAAGTCGTGTTAGTTACACCACTTATAACTCAAGAACGGCTGAAGCTATTTGGCTGAAAATTGGCGGGGAGGTAGCTTAGAACCCAGAGACGGACATAGGATACTTTATATCCCGTTCGACCGCGTTCCAATTTTTATGATATTTTAATTTTTGGATTTCTCTTAGTCCGGAATAGGTAAGTATTAAAACATCAGAATAATTAACGAAAAAAAAATTTTATATGGCATACGCTGGCTAATAACTTTTTATATCTATTTAAAACGTACCTAGCGACGAACCCGAGCGAAGCGAGGGTGAGCCGCTAGTCTTAGATATATTAGTATAATAAAACTGTAGAGGTTAGAAAAAAATGCTGAAAACCGAGTCAGTTCTCATCTTACATCCCGAAAGAAGAGAAATAGAACAAATTCAGTTCTTTTTTCAATTTTTTTGTTTGTCTGTTTGTCTGTTTTTACGGGCGGCTAATCTCCGAAACTATTGAACAGATTTAAATGAAATTTTTCATGGTAGTACCTTATACCCCCGGTCAACATCTAAGATACTTTTCATTCCAGAAAATTAAAGAGTTTCCGTGGGATAATAAAAAAACTATAGTAACTTATACAGCTTAGTACACAACAACTTATGCACATAATTTAGTAAAATTTGGCATGCTGATACCTTATATTGCCGGTCAAACAACAGGTTACTTTTCATCCCGGAAAAATGAACGGTTCCCGTGGGATAGATCTGTTTGTGCTTTTCTAGAGGTGAACCCGAGCGAAGCGAGGGATGAGCCGCTAGTTTACCATAAAATAAGAGAAAAGACTAACTTTACATTTATTATTTTAATTTTAACATTTATGAGCTTATAATATTATTGATAATTTAATTTACCATAATACATATAAGAGAAAACACTGACCTTACAATTATTATTTTAATTTTAACATTTATGAGTTTATAATATTATCGATAATTTAATTTACCATAAAATGACAGGATATATATTAATGAAAACAACAATTGAAAACGCTACAACTTTTTTAAATATGAAAAGTTACTTTAGAAATTGAATTTAATATTATTTATTCTAATTTAAAATTATGAATTTATTCTAAATATGATTAATTAAGGGCGTCACGCCGATATATATGAGTATAATACCTTTGAGACGTTTAAAACCTTAAGTCTCTCCCGTGACTATGTGCGCTGTAAAGGGTCCTCGAGACGGTCCAACAGTTTAACTCAAACACGTAGATCTTGGTTTGACTCAAACCATTTTGATCGTTTACAAAGGTAGTTTGAACGGTTTGTCAAGTATATACGCGTCTGAAGCACGTTTGATGAAAATTCATATTTTTATTGTGTTTGACGCACCGTTTGAAAATCCGAAAAGATAGTTTTATTTAAACAATAAATAGCAAATAGAGTTGGAACATACGTGACGTCACATGTTATTATCATACAAAAATATATGGAGTCGAGTTTTCATCATCACAGCATATTAATATGGTGTCAACTATAATTATTGTTCATATGACAATTACATTAAGTTTAAGTCATTTTTGTCTTTATTTTTATATACGGTCGCAGATTTGGTTGTGCCAACTACAAATAACTTAAAAATAACATTTCAATAATATTCCACAGCCTGTATATTAAAGCGATATTTAAAGAAAGAGCTCTGATATTTAAGCAAGTGGTCACAGGTTCACGTAGGTACCTACTCTTTAAGTAAAAAAATATAACTGCTTTTAATTTACGTACTATATAGGTAGTAACTGAGAGAATAATAAAAAGGGGACTGAGTAACATTAGACTGGCAAAAATACACTTAAAAAAAAACTAGTCAAATGCGAGTTAGACTCGCACACGAAGGCTTCTGTATCATCATACAAGATATTTATTTATTTATTTAATTCGTGGTAACAAAAATGTATACAAATATACTCCTTAATCTAGCAACAATTATTGTTTAACAAAACATTGGCAATGGAGTGCTGAGACGCACGCACTAGGATACCCTGTGTCGCGCACGTCTAACCTTCCACAGGACCCTCTTATTTAGTTTAAGACTATAGCTTAAGGAGATAAGTTGTTACATACCTAGAAGTATATAATAAAAATAATAATAAAATATTAAGACAATGATAAATTAAGTTATACATTATTTTTAGGAATCCAATATAATAACTTAAAAGTAAGTTTGAGCGCGTGTGGGTGTGTGTGTGTGTGTGTGTGTGTATGTGTGTGTATGTGTGAGTGTGTGTGTGTGTGTGTGTGTGAGTATGTGTGTATCCTAAGGTTATGGCATCTTATCAGTATCAAGTTATTACTTTTAGTAAATCTTCAGTTTCTGTGTAGTTTAGTCCCTTTAGCCAAGTTTTAATAGCAGACTTACATTTATTAGTTGTTAATGATAAAATATTAAGGTGTCGGTTTACCTTATTGTATAAACGCGGGCCGAGAACTTCAAAGTGTCGACTTGCGAGATATGTTCGGTACCGTTTAATATGAAAGACGACTGGAACTCTGCGATTTTTATAATTAGGATTACTACGTACTGCTAGTGGGTGAAATTTTAAGATTAATTTCAAAATAAAAAGTTGTCTTACTGATAACGCTTTACTATCTTTAAAGAGTAGATGTGTAGGATATCTGATTGGTTTTTTTAAAATGATTTTAAGTATGGTTCTTTGAGCTCGTTCTAAGGGTAGAAGAATGGAGGTAGAACAGCCACCCCAAGCAGTAATACAGTAATTTAATAAGGATTGGACGAGTGCAAAATAGACCATCATTAGGAGATCTAAATTTGCAACATGAGAAATTTTCCTAAATATATATGAGAGTTTCCTAAGACGCTGTATTAGCATACCTATATGACTACGCCAGGAGAGAGAATTGTCAAGGACGACTCCAAGATAATTAATTTTATCCACTCGATTCAAGGATGGGCATGAGCAGATGTCAACATTACGTGGGCATCCATGAAGTTTTAGCGAAAACAAGTTACAAGGTTGTGAGGATAGCGTAGGAGAGAAGGTTATAAATTTAGTTTTAGCTAAATTCAGTGTAAGCAGATGAGTCGATAGCCAGTTTATGACTACTGAAAGTGCGTTTTCCGCAAAAGAACGTGCCTGTTCCCATGTTTTACCTTCTACAATAATGACTGTGTCATCTGCATAGCAGATAATTTTGCTATGAGGAATGGTCATACGACACAGGTCATTTATATAAATCAAAAAGAGGGTTGGACCAAGCACGCTGCCCTGCGGAACCCCGTAGTTAACAGGCAGGTTATGACTTTTTAGTGTTCCTATTTTTACATATTGCTTGCGATTCCCGAGATAACTAGAAAAAATATCCAAGACATTTCCTCGAATGCCAATAGATTCAAGCTTATTTATAAGGATTGGGATAGAGACTGTGTCAAAAGCCTTTGAAAGGTCTAGAAAAATGGCAAGACATTTCTGTTTGGATTCAATATTATGAATAATTGTCTCAATAGAATGGTTAACAGCATCTTCAGTTGAGGTACCTGAAAGAAAGCCGAATTGGTTTTCCGAGATAATTTTGTTTTTACTAATATAAGAGACTAGGCGATTATTCAATATCTTTTCAAATAGTTTGGAAGTGGCGCTTAAGACAGAAATTGGCCTGTAGTTTGTAACATTTTCTCTATCCCCAGCCTTATATATAGGATGAACGACGGCTGTTTTGAATACATCGGGAAATTTTCCCTGTTGCAGGCATAAATTAAAAATATATTTCAATTATAGGAACAACGGTTTTGCTGGCTCTCTTAAGTATTGATACTGGGATACCGTCCCAACCTAATGCACAGTTTTCTTTGAGAGTTTTTAAAACATTAAGAATCTCAGTTTCATTCGTATCGAGACACACCATAGAATTAACCAATTGGTGAGGTTTGGGAAAATAGGAAGAGCTATTGAGAGAAGGATGGTTAATATCGATTTGTGCAGCTAATTTCGAGCCTATGTTTGCGAAGAAAGCATTCACCGAATCTATGGATTGTTGTGGCGTAGGAGACATTTTAAGGAGTTCATTGGGGGGAGGAGCTTTCTGCTTGGAGTTTAGGATACTGTATACTGCTTTCCAAGTCGTCTTTTGATTGCCTTGCGCTTTTAAAAGTTCATTTCTTTCAAAATTTCTCTTTAAGTTTCGGAGTAAATTGTTACAAAAATTGCGATATCGAATATACGTTAACTTTACTATAGCATTTCCAGGATTTTGTTTGGTTCTTTTGTGAAGCTTATCCCTATTCCGAATACATTTAAGTAAACCTGGGGTGATCCAGGGTTTTAAAACTTGTTTCTTGTGTGACACTTTTACGGTTTTAGTATGGTTACTTAAGACAGAAGTGATTACGTTTATAAAGTTATTAGCTGACGTATCCGCATCTAAGGAGTTGGTAACGGATGTAAAGTCCGTGTTTTCAATTTGAGAAACAGCCGCCTGAATATCGACTCGAGTTATAGTTTTTGAGGTCTTATAAAGAGCATTAGAATTACATTCAATACTAAGAAGGGTAGGGGCGTGATCCGTTATAAAGGTATCTAAAATAAGAGTGACAACATTCGTGTTAATTCTTAACAATACATGGTCCAGGCAGGCTTTATCACGCGTAGGAGTTAAATATGCTGGTAGATATCCATAAAAAGAAGTTGTCGTGAGGTAATCAATAGCAAATTTGTCCGGTATCTCAGGGTTAATGTCAATGTTCATATCTCCCAAGATCGCGACATTGCGATATGAGGACAGAGATTTCAATGTAGTGCTAAGACTATTTAGGAAACCCTCTGAGTTTCGATACGATGGAGGACGATATAGGCAAATTAGGGCTAGATTTTGATTGCATATTTTAACAGTTAAGCAGTTTGCTTCCTCAAATTCAGGCTCAGAGACACTGCATGTGATGTCAGCGTGAATGTAGACAACAAGGCCATCATTCTGATTACGGAAACCCGATTTAAACGAAATGAAGCCTGGTATATTTGGAATAATCGGTGTTTTACTCAACCAGCATTCGGAAAGGATAATTATGTGGCACTCAGTATTGATTGTACTAAGTAAGACTAAAAACTCGTCAAAGTTTCGGTTAACGCTCCTTATGTTCATATGTATAATATTAAATGGATTTTTAAACTTATTTAAATAAATTTTACAATTTTGAGGGCTGCAGCTATATGAGTCAGCTACAGAGTATGCGTCTAATTTATACGTTATATCGTTATTGTTAGTCATTAGGTGGGGATGTGAAACACAGACAACCTATCATAGGGGGCCAAAAGGATAAACAAACAAAATATACTGAAGTACACGGAAAGATGATTCTGGCTATTTGCCCAGGAAGTGAAAATGTATGTGTCATTATGTGTATGTGTAGATTGAGATTAGAGTACCTAAAAATAACATAAATACAGATATTACAATTATAAATCACCATTTTCAACATTATTTTATACAAAAGGGAATTATTATATAACATTATAGTATTTCGTATATATTTATAACAATGAAAATTGAGGGAATAAGCACATAAAGATAGTCACAGTTGCTCACTTAACTTGTCTAGATCGCACTCTGAATCAATACGGATATGACGGGATCCTTCAGTTTTTCGTAAATATATTCTGCCGTTGGTAGTCCAGCAATATTTGTAGCTGTTTTTTGTCGCAAAATCACGTGTAAGGGAGAACAGCTTGCGACATTTAAAAGTAAGATGCTCGGACACATAGATAGGTTTTTCGGGGCCATCTAATTTTAGTAAATTTGTGTTGAACTTGTTTTTTTTATTGGTTTTATTATAGTTTTTAAAGGCCCCTAGGAAGCGATCTTTCATTGTGACCGTTGAGAAATCTACAATTATTGTTGAGTTATTATTTTTACTAGAATTTATTCGATAGATGTTTCTTATGTCGGAATTTCCGACCGTAATGTTTAGTAGGGTGCCAGTTTTTTCAATAAGATTTTGTAAATGTTCTTTTTTTTCCCCACTTTTATGGGGTACATTGCGGATGACGACGGCAGATATATTTTGGTTCTTTTCCAGATTTTCGATCTTTGTTTCAAGGGACTGTATATGAGCAAGGTGCGTCTTTTTATCCAGCTCGAGAGAATCTACTTTAGTTTTTATGTCATCGTATTGCATCGATATGAATTCTAAAGTAGCCCGAAAGTCATCATTTTGCTGTTTAATTGAGTTTATAGATGATTGAAGGAGCTCTAATTTTTTATTTTGCTGGCATTTGAAATCATCAAACAATTTCTTCATTTCATCCATTAGACCATAGCATTCGTCATCTTCGTTTAATCCTTCACGTTTTCTCTTTTGCTGCTTACGTGCTTTAGTTATACAGTATATAACACCATATACTCGTACTAATCGATTTTAATTCCATTTTGAAATTTGTCATCCTGTTTTTTATTATTTGTTGTTATAGAAGCCATAGCAATACACACTTTATGAAAATTGCAACTCTATCCTACTACGGTTCATGAGATACAGCCCTCTAGGGTCTCGATGACAGGCTTCAGATACGAAACCCTAAAAATAAGCGATTTTGATTGCTGATTTCAAGCAGTGATAAAGAACAAATCAAAGAGAAAAAATAAAATATTGATTGTAATAAAAGAATGAGTAAACCTTGAATCTTTTTAAATAAGACGATATTTTCGGTTTTTTTCTCGGATACATTTCGAGTTTTGATTCGCGACGTTTCGAATGCTTTACAGCGCAATATTAGCAAAATAAATCTGGGTAAAAAATTCGTTTATTTAAAACTAGCAGAACCCGCGTGAATTGGCGTGATTTTCTGTATGGAGGTAGTTGGAGAGCTGGAGAGTGACATAGGCTACTTTTTACAGTATCTATCTATCTCTTTCCCACGGGAAAACACGCTATAATACAACCCAAAAATTATTTATGAACTTGATACAAATGCTATTCAATACTATTAAATAAATACGTGTTTAAGCATTTTTCGAAATTCATCCTATAAGGGGGTAAAATAGGGGATGAAAGTTTGTATGGAATCTATCTTCCTCGTATTTTTTGTAGTTTTAGCGCAACCGGTGCCGCGGGTTCTGCTAGTCACTACATAGTATAAAACAGAGTCGCTTCCCGCTGTCTGTCTGTCCCTATGTATGCTTAGATCTTTAAAACTACGCAACGGATTTTGATGCGGTTTTTTTAACAGATAAAGTGATTCTAGAGAAAGGTTTATATGTATAATACATGCATACTATAGTACAGAAAAGCCGAGAAATTCAAATATTTGTATTTCATACTAACCGTTATAACGTACCTAGGGACGAACCAGAGCGAAGCGAGAGTGAGTCGCTAGTATAAGTATAAATCTAAACAAGTATTTTTTAAACCCTGTAGTAACCTAAACGGTTTCGAACCTGTAACCTGCGCAATAGCAATAGCATATCTTTCTATTAATATATTTGTATAAAATTAATCAGAGATCCTTCTATAATACAAAAATTATTTAATACAAAATCTAAAACTACCTTTGCTTATATCACTAAAGTATCAACAAAAAAAAACTGTTTATCTGTTTGTTAGAACATTTTCGATGGATATTTCTCCGAAACTTAAATAGCTTATTAATAAATAAAACCTTATTACTTAACAGAATCCACTTTAAAGTAACCTGAAAGTTTCCATTTGATTTTTTGTCTACAATCTACATCTATTATAATAATAATACATATAATTTAAAAAAATCACATCGGTCAAGCGCAAATGAGATCCGTGACACGAGCTGGTTTCGTACACGTTATACTAAGACTATGATGTTCTCCTAGCCGATTCCGGCTACGGCGGCCAATCTCATTGAGATTAGCCAACTGCGCAGGAGATATTATAGTGCTCAAGTGTACGCGCAGACACAAGTGCACTCTCTATTCCTATCACTCTCATACTCCGGTGGGACGACCACTCGACACGACCGGTGAGAGTGTCGGCGCAGGACCGACGGCTTTTCGTGCTCTCCGAGGCACGGGGGTGAAACACCGCCAACTTCCCAACTCCGGGCTGTTACTGAGACTTTCTATACAGAAAGACTTAATAACTAAACTTGGCCCGACCCGGGACTCGAACCCAGGACCTCCGGGTGTGCAGCCGTACATGCTAGCCACTACACCACCGAGGCAGTTAACTAAGACTATATATTTACTAAGACTATAGGAAATAATAATACAATAATTCAGCCCTTTATAACATCCCACTGCTGGGGGTGGGCCTCCACCACGCTGCCCAAGTGTGGGCGGACTGAGCCTGTCTGCAGACAACTTGCTAGGTTCTCTCAGACTTGCAGGTTTCACAATGTTTTCCCTCACCGTAATAGCAAGTCTTGATAATAACTTTCGCCCAAACATGCGATCAAGCAATAAATCCGCGAAATAATCAGAAAAGATAGTTTTATTTAAAATGTCAAATATTCGCGTAAATCTAAGAAAGTATTAGTTCAACAGTCGAATTATTGATATTGATACAAATAACTATGAGTGTGTGTAATATGTTCCAATAAATTTATTTTATTTAAGTCCAATTTATCTCATACAAATAAATTGGACAGCGCTAATTCGGGCTATTTTTGTTTGCTCGAATAGATAATAGATGTCGTTGATCCGGAAATAATTGGACTGTTTTATTTTATAAATATATGCAAACTATTTTAAGATACATATCGTAAAATTCATCCTGCATTCGATCAAACAAATTTAACCGTGATAAACAACTCATTTATACTTAATCTTATGTATTATAGAGGTAAAGTGTGTGATATTGTGAGTTTGTGGGTTTGTGAGTTTGTTCTATGGGGTAATCTCTGGATCTACTGAACCGATTTAGATGAAATTTAGTAAGAAGTTGGTTTGAGACCCTGTGAAGGACATAGGATACTTCTTATCCCGGTACTTATCCCTTAAGGGGGTGAAAATGGGGATGAAAGTTTGTATGGTTTGTATGGAAGCAAGCTAGGGACGAACCCGAGCGAAGCGAGGGTGAGTCGCTAGTAAAAAATAAAAACGCCACCTGCGAATATACACTACAAACCCATCATCTGATTGTTGATATTTCAATAGTCTATAAAATTACGCAAATTAAATGGACGAGCGCATTATTTCCTTTCCCTTTAATAATAATATTTTTTCAAACCATAATATACCTTTTTGGGATCTATTTTTTTATATTTAGTGAAGTTAACACAACTTTAAAAACAAATCGATACGTGTAACGTCATCTATTGACATTTATTTGAACTCATTTTTCTTTGACCCCATGATGATTTTCGACGAACCTTTAACTTCCTTTATAACAATACTAGCGGACCCGACAGACGTTGTCCTGTCTACACGTCTTTAATTTGAAAATTTCAAACCTTTTTTAATATATTATTTTCTATTAAAAAAATTGTGAATCTAAACCATTCCCAGATCCCCTTGAACACACACAAAAAATTTCATCAAAATCGGTCCAGTCGTTTGAGAGAAGTTCAGTGACATACACACTCACAGAAGAATTATATATATAAAGATAAAAGGCTCGTTAAAAAAATAGTTATTAAGATAAAAAATTAAAGTGTCTATCTCTTGAACCAAGGATTTTATAAAACTAACGACTCACTCTCACTTCCCTCGGGTTTGTCCCTAGGTTGCTTCCCCATAGAAATTTTACCCCCATTTTCACCCCCTTTAGGATTGATTTCCGGAATAAAAACTATCCTATGTCCTTCCCAGGGTTTCAAACTATTTTTTACTAAATTTCATCTAAATCGGTTTACAAGTTTCGAAGCCTAATCGATACAAACAAACAAACAAATTTTTCCTCTTTATATAGAATAGATTAAGATAGAATTTGTACCAATATTTTTATTAACATTTTGCAATTTTTACGATTATGTTACATATTACAAATTTCCATTATATCAACCAGTAATTTTACGTATTTGTACTTCCAAGCTATCTGTGTACGGGGGTACTGATTTGCTATTATATAAATCATGAGAATATGTTATTACCACTATTTTCTTTGGCATAGCTACTAAAATTGAATGACAATCCTCTCCTTCGACTATGTCTATTTGTATTATTGGACACATTGATAATATGGGACAGTCACAAGGCTCCATAAAATTATATTCCTTTATAGGTTCCGAGTTAATTATATCAAAATCATCATTAATGTATGGAGCATAGTATATCCTGAATAGGCCCCAATTGGAACCAACAAATACTGCTTCTCCATATGTCTTTATAGTTACAATATCTCGTAAAGGACCTTGTGGTATAGACTGATTTGAGTCAATCATCCATTTGGAATAAACCCTCCGATCTAAATGTTCTAAAAGATTATATTTCTTTAATAAATGCAGTAAATTTGATGTTGGACCCAAAGTGCATTGCAATTTACATTCTTTACCTATAAGCGAGTAAATATCTCTTTGATTAGTTAGAAGATTTAACTGTGTTGAGTAGCCGATGCACATTACACGAGAACTCATTTGTGCTAATTGAACACTTTTTATTTCTTTTTCATCTAATCTACAAATATATACTACATCATATATAGTCACAAAATACACTTCATGTGTTCTCAAAATGAACGTTTTTACACGATGAAAAGTAGCGTTGGCTTCACCTTGTCCCTCGGATACATATTTGCGAAATACAGATAAACTTAAATTATTACCAAGAATGAGGATTGTAGATTCATTTTCCATGTAATGTAAATAACTGCCATGGATATTTCCTTTTTCAAATGGTTCCATTGTTTCTAGATCGTAGTATATTATAGCGTCACGTCTGTGCACTCCAACGATACCATCCCTTAAGACTTGGAAGTGTCTCACTGCATCTGATAAATCAGAGGCAGGCGCAAATTCATCTCTTGACTCTGTAGCCTCTCTTATCCGTGGCCATAAGGACAGGGTTCTGTAAATACCGCACCAACGCAACCCAGATTTACATTTATAAAAGGCAACTTTGTACAAATCGCTGAAGTCCCGTTTGCAAAACTCTCGCCATAAAGGATCGCGTTCGAGCATATTGTCGATTATAAGCTTCCATCTCATACAGACCTGACGGCATTTCACAAGCTGTATAGGTCTTACAAATTCAAAAATGTAAATCAAAAGTTCGGTAGGTGCGTTCGACATACAGCATAATGGTTCGTCTTTATTCATTTTTGCTGAGTTTTATGTGTGAACATGGAACTATTTTTGGTTGAACAGATCAGTGTAATGTATTTAATATTATTAAAATTAATATCCATTAATATCAAATATCAGTGATAAATTAAAGATTTTATATATGTAGCAATATACTCTATGTTAAAGATTTTTAGACAGGCCACAGGCCACAGATAAAAACAACGAATCATACTTATAGCAATTTCGCACTATAAACTAAAAAGTATTTTTGTTATTTAATTAAATTTTTATTGTATATAAATAAGAAAAATATATATTAAGTTAATTCGAAAAGGTTTAAAATAATTAAAATAACAACTTTTTATTTAACTATCTAATGGCTTCCTTTTCTAAACGAAATTTTTGACATAAATCCTAGGTTTACCGTTTAATTTAGCGTTTCACGTTTGTTTTTAAAACTTTGCAACTGAAAAATAAAGTTAAAACTTAAAATTTATGATGTATATCAAGATTAATTAAATAAATATGTCAGCGTTTATATTATTACGAGATGTATGTATAAACTTTGAAGATGATCTAAAAAAGATATCCAAAGAAGTGTTCACAGCTAAAACAGATGAACCATTTGAGGACGTTATTGCAAAAAGAACAAAAGATCTTGCTCTATATTCTTCTAAATTAAAATTATTACAAGCGAAATCTATTGCTGGTAAGTTTCTTTTATGTTATTGTAGATCCAGATCCATTCAGCCGCTCTGGCGTGATTGATTGACAAACGTACGTCCAAACTTTCGCATTTATAATATTAGTGGGATATTGGGTTTTTAGGTACACCCCAAGTTATAGACCAAAACAAAACCGAAGCCACTACTATAGCTAACTATGAAGACACAGCTGTGTGGAAGATCATCGAACAGCAAGTTGTTAAAACGTTAACACAAACACATTTGGTAAAGAAACTAGTGACAACGCCAAATAGAAATCTGGACCCTGAACTAGTTGAAAGGAAAGAGTGAGTTGCTGTTTCTTAACTATAGTCAATATTATAAAGCTGAAGAGTTAATGTTTTGTTAGTTTGTTTTCACTCATTTCTATTTATTAAGGACTAAAGACTTAACCTTGCTTGGGTGCGTTTTATTTTTCTGTAAGGGACCCTAATTCTTTGTCTAAAATAAAAGTAGCCTAAGTTACTCCTTATAACATCAGCTATCTGCCAGTGAAAGTCTTGTCAAAATCATTCCAGCCAGTTCAGAGATTAGACAAAACAAACGAACAGACTGACAAAAATTAAAAAAAATGTTTAAGTACTGTATAGTGTATCGTTAGTCGTTGTAGGCAGTGGTAGCCCAGTGGTGACGCGCTCGCTTCAGTAACCGAGTGAAGCGGGTTCAAATCCCGGGTCTCGCACCTCTGATATTTTCATGTGCGAATTATTTTCAACATGATTACCACTTGCCTTACGGTGAAGGAAAACATCGTGAGGAAACCTGCATGTCTGACAGAACCTAGCAAGTTTTCGAAAGACATGTGAAGTCTACCAACCCGCACTTGGCCAGCGTGGTGGACTATGGCCTGATCCCCCTCATATTGAAGGGAGGCCCGTGCTCAGCAGTGGGACGTTAAGAAGGGTTGAATACAGTGTATCATTATATACTGTATAGTTCTTTCATATTATGTATTTAGTAATAAGCTGTTATTTTAATATTACAAACAGATAGGTACTTTAATTTTATTTATCTGTATAAATTTCTTAATTTTGTGGGATAAAGAGATATTAATTTCTCTCTGGAAGCTGTTATCTTTATATGTAAAACTATCCATACTAATATTATAAATGTGAAAGGGTGTTTGTTTGTTGGCCCTTCTTTCATGTCGAAACAGAGTGACAGGCCAGGCTTTGTACCGCGGGATATAATTTCATTCCCACCGGAACACATTACCCCTGTACAGTAATATATACCGATATATATAACTAGCATTCCCCGCGGCTCCGCCCGCGTTCAGATGACCAAAAACCAAATGTTTAGGTTTTACATATGAGTATATTCTTACAATGCAGTTTTTGTATTTTTTCTCAGAAATGAGATATTTTCCCGCGGTATAAAGTATCCTATATGTTGATTCGGATAATCAGCTATCATCACACCAAATTTCATCAAAATCCCTCCAGAGGGTTTTCAGTGATGCGGTAACAGACAGACAGACAAAAATTCTAAAAAACTATAGATTCGGCCTCTGAATAATGTCTATTTCAATAAGATTTCCAAAAAATATTTAATGTACAGATTTGGCTTAGTTACAATTTTATTATATGTATAGATTTGTTCCATATTAATTGTTAAAACGGTCCTAGGAACAAACACGAGCACAGTGAGGGTGAGCCTCTAGTCCATACTTAATAGTATAAATGTAAAAGTGTATTTGTTTGTTTGTCCTTCTTTCAAGTCAAAACAGAGTTACGGATCGGCGTGATTTTTTGTATGGAGATAGTTGGTGGGTTATAGAGTGATATAGGCTACTTTGTACCATCGGAGATTATTTCATTCCCGGAAAACACGTTATAATACAACCCAAAAAATATTTATGATCAGAATTACTTGAAACTAGGTATTAATGCTCTTCAATACAATTAAATAAATATGTGTTTTAGCATTTTTCATCCCATAAGGGGATAAAATAGAGCATCAAAGTTTGTATGAGACCTACTTTTTAGAGCTGTTTATGTAGTTTTATCTTAAATTATAAACTAAATAACAGTAAATTATAAACTAAAAACTGACTATGTTACTATTTTATGTAATTTTCAGAAAAATCATATCTCAATTAAAAATTTATCGAGAAAAAGAATCTCGTCTACGAAATCTACAGTTGCTTTTGCAAGAAAAAGAAGAAGAGTTGCTGGCAACCCGGCAGAAATGGGATGAAAGTTTGTGCAAATTGAAAGATGTAGAGAAAATACCAGAAAATGAAGAATTGACTACTGGGCCATTGTATAAGTAAGTTTATTGTAGAGTAGTGACTAGGTTGCTTCTCCTATAAACGCTCATCCCCATTTTCACCCCTTAAGGGATGATTTCCGGGATAAAAACTATCCTATGCCCTTCCCAGAGCCTTAAACTATCTTCTTGGCAAATTTCATTTAAATCGGTTCAGTAGATTCAGATTCCTATTAGGTAGGTACAAACAAACAAACAAAAAAATAAATCTTCCCTCTTCATAATACTAGTATAGATTTTTTGTCACTTTTATATACAATCTTTTTTCTGTTTATAACATTTTTTTGTTGGTTTGTTAAACAAAAATTAAAAAAAAAATTTTGCTTATAAGTAAAATATATAATTTCATATGCACTTAGTAAAAACTTCGGTTTTATTTATCTGTATAGATTTCTTAGAGATGAGAAGTATCCTATATGTTGACCCGGATAGCCAGCTATCATATACCAAATTTCATCAAAATCCTTCTAGTGATTTTTCCGTGATGCGGTAACAGACGACAGACAAACAAAAATTCTAAATACTATAGATTCGGCCTCTGTATCAAATATAATAACTATTTCAATAAGATTTTCCAAAAAATATTTAATGTACAGATATGACTCAGAATTTTACTATAGTATAGATTTTAATCTATACATATAATAAAATTGTAACTAAGCCAAAGTGTGTACATTTTATATTTTTTGGAAAATCTTATTGAAATAGACATTATTATCGACATAGAGGCCGAAACTATAGTTTTTAGAATTTTTGTTTGTCTGTCGTCTGTTACCGCATCACGGAAAAATCACTAGAAGGATTTTGATGAAATTTGGTATGATGATAGCTGGTTATCCGGGTCAACATATATCTCATCTCTGAGAAATCGATACTAAAAGCCAACACGTAAGCAAAGACGAACCCGGGCGAAGAGAGGGTGAGTCGCTAGTTACTATATATTTTTTTCAGGAAATTACAAGTATTAATAAGTAAAATGGAGTTAATGAGATGGCTCATAACAAAGTTGGTGACATCTCGGACTTCCAACTACGACTGGTTGACTGATCCTCACAAACGGTTAAACGCCCTGTCGTTAGCCAGAAAAAGCTACAGTGTCCAAAACTATATTGAAAATTAAATGTTTTTTTTTTTTATGATTGTACCTTTTTTTGAATATTTTCCCTATTTTTTTCAACTACTGAGTCAGTAGTCGTCTCAAAGTCAACGGTTCCTAAATGGTGGTCCGCGGAACCCTGGGTTCCTTGGAAGGATCACAAGGGTTCCGTCCGAGTGTTAAACGTTGTCTAACATATAGCCTAGTTTTAGTGCTATTATAAATATATGTGAAAAAAACGTGTGTGTGTGTACTTATGTACGCACGTAAGAAGTTATACTTATTTGGCGTACCAGAACAAAAATGGCTAAAGATTTCATCCCATAAGCCACAACTCTCTGTTTGTAAAAGGAATGCAGCTAACTTCATCATGTCACTTATTGGCTGTCGGTGTGCGCGCGCATCGTAAAAATTTTACTTAAATATTTTTTTCCAACGTGCCAAAAGAAGTGTAACTTCAAAATTTTCATTCATCACATTAAATAGGTTATATTGTTGGTACAATAAATATTATTATAAGAAGGTATTAATATTTATTATTTGTTTTGTTCTTTCAAGTCGAACAAGAAAGTATTCTAAGTTTAACACAATCAGTTTAGTTATTATGAAAATAGGAATCGGTTAAACAAATTATGATCAATTGGGGTTCCGTGGTCACATAACAAACATACACACAAATTTTCGTTATTACTGATTATCCGGGTCAACATATAGGATACTTTTTACCGCGGGAAAATGTCTCATTTCTGAGAAAAAATACAAAAACTGCAATGTAAGAGTATATTAATATGTAAAACCTAAGAATTTGGTTTTTGGTCATCTGAACGCGGGCGGAGCCGCGGGCAATGCTAGTTATATATAAGCTAATATTATGCTGTATCCCTTTCAAGGGGAAGAGAACTGATGCTTAAAATTAAAAAAATATAGTGTTGTTTTTATTATTCATATTTTATTATCAAAAATTATATTATTAATTAATCTATACATATAAAACAGTAACTTAGCAAAATCTGTATGGACATGAAATATTTTTTTAAAAACAATGACTAACATATTGTGTACATAATATAGACCCCGAAATATAGTTATTAAAATTTTTGTTTGTTTGTTTGTGTGTGCGCGTTTCACGCAAAAAGTACTGAACCGATTTTAACCAAACTTTTTGTAGTGAAACTTACCTATTACTCGTGTCAACATTTAGGATATACGAGTATAATAAAACGAGCGACAGGTTCGTCCCTATGTACGTTTTAACGGTTAGTTTGGAATAGATAGACTATATTATATGATATATAGCCTTTAGCCTTTCTCAATAAACCGGCTGTCTAATGCAAAAATAATATTTCAAATCGGATTAGTAGTTCCTGAGATTAGCGCGTTCAAACAAACAAACTCTGTCTCTATAATATTAGTATAGATTTCCCCTTTTATTTGTTACATTTAATTGATTTAGCATATTGTGATTACGTTAAACCAGTACATTTTTATCCCCCCACGTGAGAAGGCCCACGCCCACCAGTGGGACATTAAAAAGGGCTGAATGCCTATATTTAATTTGTATATGTAATTAACTTAATTATATTTTTTTATTTCGAAATCGGTGTACATTTTTAGTAAAACGGTCATTTCAGTATGTATGGAGCCCTCGCAAGTCACGTAAGACTCGCACTTGTCCGATTTGTTAGTTTCATCCGTAGAACGTTGGAGAACAGACTGTACCAGCAACCAGTTCTTGCACTTTACCTCTGAAAATATATGAAAAAATGTTCAAATACGTTTGTATATCTCGTGAATATCTATAGTACTATCATAAAGCAAATAAAAAACTTTTTTTTGTATGTTTATATGTTTGTAATGGATAAACTAAAAATCCACTGAAACGATGTAAATGAATGAAGATAATTTGAGACCCTGGTAAGGACTTAGGATAGTTATTATCCTGGAAATCATCCCTTAAGTGAGTGAACAGGGGGATGAAGATTTTTGTGCTTTGAGATCATCACACACAAAATGTTTTTACATGGAGGTTTTCATGCTATCCATTTTGATGTAATTCCTCACTAGATGGAGCTAAGATGAAATCGATTCCCATAAAAATTGGTATATATGGGAGCATGGAAAATAATTCAGTATAATCGTCTTGGTTTTCAGTCGCCTCAATTAATTTAAAAAAGGTAAAAAGTATCCTATGTCACTCTCCATCCTTCTCTCAATCTCTCACACTATTTCGACGCGAAAGATGGACAAACAAACTTTCACATTTATAATATTAGTACCTGTAGATATAATTTCTGGCGCCTAATCCTATATTGAAAACGATGCTTTTTTTCTGTTGAAAGAAAGGGTTCCCGCGGGATAATGAGATGATAAACTTATAAATATCTCACCTGTAAACGTAAAAGTTGTATTCGTTAGTGTCGAGCTTCGAATAACCAAACCTAGGTAAAGTGTTCGTCAAAACCCATACTTCATCGTCTGTTATATGCAGATCTGAAACAATATAATAGTTTTATATAAGTACTCGTATGTCTCAAGCGGTAATCGAACTGGTCATATTGCTGTAATACAAATAACTAATAGGCTTATTATGTACGTTTTATTTTTTTGATCGGAACCCTAATTCTTTTTCTATAATAAAAGTAGCCAAGTTACCCCTTATAACATCAGCTATCTGCCAGTGAAAGTCCCATCAAAATCAGTCCAGTCGTTCCAGAGATTAGCCGGAACAAACAGACAGACAAAAATTTAAAATATTTTGTTTTTCTTATTGACTATTATGACCTTGTATAATTTCATATGCGTTTAGTAAAATGCTGTTATTTTGAACTTACACACAGAGACTTGAATTTTATTTATCTGTATAGATGTAGGTATGTCCCAAGCGGGAATGGAACTGGTAATATTGCTGTTATATTAATTAACTAATAGGCATATTTTAGTACCTTTAGACTAATAAATTTACAAATGATTATATGAATCGGTAATCTCTGGGAGCTGATCTGGAGCTTGGTTTGGAAAAACCTTTTTCGTATCAGGCTACGGCTGGACTAAAATGGGTATAATAAATATAAATAAATATATTGGTACATTAACACACAGCACCATCTAGTTCCATAGTAAGTTACGAGGCTCGTGTTATGGATACCAGATAATTGATACACTACACTCACTCGAATACTACTCGAACCCGCGACCGCTAGTACAGCAAGGGTCACTACACACTACAACTGAGCCAAACATGTCGTCACACGGGTAAAGTGTTCATAGGGTTTTCAGCCCTTTCTAATCCTATAAGGGTTCCATTTTCCTTTTGAGGTTCGGAACCCTAAAAATTGACACAATGAATCATGTTGATAATAACCGAAATAGTTGCCATTAATTCGGTTATTTAATTATTATAAAATGCATGATTGTTAATGTTAATTATCGTATTTTTTTTTATTTATAATGATGATTTTAGTTTTACTTCTTATTATTATGTATTACTATCAATTTCTTTTGTATTATGACATTTATCTATAATAATAATTATTATTATTATTTAATTTTTGTACTTTTAATACATGAATATTTAAATGCTATACTTATAATTGACATACATATAAGGTATATTATTATTACATTAATTAAATTGTAAATGTTTCATATGTATGTTGTAAGTGTGTTACAAATAAATAAATAAAAAAAATTATTATGTACAAACCTGCTGGATAACTCATTCTCACGCTGTCCTTAGCGAGTATAGCAATATTAGTAGGATTCAGCATTCTGCCAGAATTCCAACAAGAGATAGCATCTCGGCCGATCTCCGCGAAGAAAACAACTCGAGTTTTTGGATCAAACGCGTGCATGGTGGACTGTGTGTTGACTCCGCGCTCCCCAACTATCTGGGAAAAATAATTGGATATTTATATTATACCTTGACATTTTAATTGATGCTAGTATTAAAACTAAAATTGTAGAAGTTGTTTAGTTTGTTTGTTTGTTTGTTTATCTCGTAAAAATCGATTAGTGGTTTGTACTTTTAATAATATTTTTTTTATTATTTAATAATATTTTTCCGTTTAAACGTAAATTCTCGCTAAGCAATGTTTGGTTGAAATCAGATTTAGTAGATAATACGTTTTTACTTTCTTAGGTTTACGCGAATATTTAACATTATAAATAAAACTTTCTTTTCGGATTTTTAGTCTCTCCCGTGACCATGATTGCTGTAAAGCATTCGAAACGTCGGGGAAAAAAAATCATAATAAATTCGCGAAAATATCCGAAAAGATAGTTTTATTTAAGAGTTTTTACAATGATTGGTAGAAATACACAAATGAGACAATAATCACTTACAGAGTAATAACTAAAGTAATTGCTGTTAGAGCTAATGGTATTATTTTTCAAAACGCAAGTGGATATGGAGAACTCCTGAGTGCTGATCATTGGATGGAAGTAGGCTGTTTTGCACCCATCATATCCCGGCTCGGTCAGAGTGATGCTGAAGATGCCGTCACTCCATTGGAAGGTTTGACCTGGTGAAATTCGAAGAGATGCCAATTTAAATAGATTTTGAATAAACCGAATGAAAGTGCATTAATATAAGAAACAAGATATTAAATTTAAAAAAAAATGTGTGTGTCATGTATGTACTTATGTACGCACGTAAGAAGTTATACTTCTCGTGTCGTCATTCGCTAATCTTATGTAAGTTTGATCTGTGAAAATTATATTAAAATGATTTTCTTACCAGCAATATGTAGATTAGAAGCAGTTGGATTGAAGTGGAAGTAGACGTGGTTGTGCCTCCAGCTATTGTTATCCTTTAAAGAGTAAACTATGATCCCAAAAGTGGTCAAGTCTGGGACATAAGCGTATGCGTCTCCACAGTCGCCATTTATATCTATAGTTATTGAAGCTAAGCCTGAAATAAATAGAGTTTGAAATACTATCTTAGATTTACGCGAATATTTGACATTTTAAATAAAACTAGCATGCTTTTGATTTTTGGTTCCCGACGTTTCGAATGCTTTACAGCGCACATGGTCACGGGAGAGACTGAGGTTTTAGATGTCTCAAAGGTTATTATATACCTAATTGTTACAGCCAATCTACCTACAAAATTACAAAACGATGATGAAAAATGAATGATGATTGAGCACCAAAGCACATTATAATATCTGTTAATTTTAATTTTTACAATTTTTATAATAAATTGTAAACTTATTAAAATTTTGAAATTGTTTTATTTAAAATTATTTCAATTGTTTTAAACATTATTGTTAAAATTTGAATTATGGAAAAACTAATTATTCAAAAATGAAATCTTTTTTTGTTATTTAGCAATTTAAAAAAAAAATATGGTTGGACTAGGTGTTAAGCATCATCGATTCATTCTAGGATCATATGCTATTGGAGTTTGTTTGGGTTACGGGTTCTTTTTCGAGTGTTTTGGATTGTTTTTTGATTGGCTTTGACTATTGGACTTCGATTCTTGCACTACATGTTTTGACTTTTGGCTTTTCTCACGGATTTTTGGATTTTTTGATTTGGTTTGGATTTTTGTTGTTTTTGGCGACATTTGTCGCGTCGTTTGTGTGTGTGCGAGTGTGTGCGGTTGGCGAATGAGTCATGGCTGACTCAGACGCCAGCGCGGACACAGATGCGTCCATTGGGCGCAAGAGAACGGCTGCGCGTCCTCCGTTAGCGGGCTCTACAGGCTCGGAAACGGAGACCGACGAGCGAGTACGCGCGAAGGAAAATAAGGCGCGAAGGGGGAGGCCCATTGGATCTGGGAGGGGGACGGTCTTGACCCGTGCGCGCGCAGAATTGCGCAATATGGAGGCTGAGGCCAGAGAGCGGGAGTTTGAGCGCGCGCTTGAGGCGCGCGCTTTTCGGAAGAAGCCTGAAAAGGCGGATAAGGCGGGGAAGGCCGTTTTCGAGTTCGGCTCGGATTTGTCGGCCTCTGAGAGCCGGGAGGAAGGCATCTCTGCTAGAGATGTGCAGGGTCTGAGAGCGGAAGCAGGACGCAGCGTGACGGAGATTCTCCATGTTGCCAGGACCTCTGGCAACCTGAAGGGGGAATATGTCCGCCGTCTGAAGCTGGCTGCTGAGGCCCTGACGGGGATAGTGGACGCCCTGGCGGATCGCTCCTCGAATGAGGAGACGAGGAAGGTGGCTGCCGACAATGAGCGGCTGCGC
This sequence comes from Brenthis daphne, assembly GCA_947093115.1. Classification (NCBI taxonomy): domain Eukaryota; kingdom Metazoa; phylum Arthropoda; class Insecta; order Lepidoptera; family Nymphalidae; genus Brenthis; species Brenthis daphne. The sequence goes on from OX352473.1 coordinate 3,371,065, forward strand.
AAGGAGGTGGAGAACCTGAAGGCGGAGGTTAAGGCGCACCGTCGACAGTTCTCGGGGATGAGGGCGAGTGCGCCGTCCTCCTCCCTGCAGGGGGATGTTGTAGAGGAGTTGAGGGCCTCTCTTATCTCCTCGGTTGGGGCCCTCATGGATGCCAAACTGGCCGGCATTGAGGAACGCCTGCTGCCGGCCAGGTCGCATCGTCCGCCTCTCGCCAGCATCGCCGCAGCGGACAGAAGAAAGGAGGCAGGTGCTTCTGCACCTAAGCCTGCGCCGAGGGTGCCTCAGAGCACGCCAGCACCGGTAGCGGCTGTGGCGGGCGAGGGTTCGGCGACGCGCAGGCGTCAGCCCAATGTGGATGGGACGGCAGCCCCGGCGCGCCCTAGGTCGCAGCTGGCGACAGCGGCTCCTGTGGCGGGACCAGCTCCTCCGGCCCTCGTGGCGGGACCGAGTACTGCCGGGGATGACTCATGTGCGACGGTGGTCCGCAAGGGCAAAGGGAAGGGGAAGAAGTCCTCCCCCCCAGCGGCCCCGGCTGCCTCGGCTGGAACAAAGTCGGCGCCAAAGGCTCCTTCGGGGCCAAAGGCGCCTGTGGTGCAGAAGGCCCCTTCGGCGCCGGCTAAGCCCAAGGTGTCGGCCCCGCCGCGTACAGCGGCGGTTATTATTACGCTCCAGCAGGAGGCGGCGGCTAAGGGTGTCACCTACGCCAAGCTGCTGGAGCGTGCGAGGATGGGGATAGACCTCGCCCAGTTGGGCATCACCGGGGGCCTAACCGTAAGGGTTGCGGCAACAGGGGCGCGGCTGTTGGAGCTGTCGCCCTCTGTGCCGTCGGAAGCGGCGGACAGACTGGCGGACAAGCTCCGCCAGGTTCTCGACGGGGTGGCAACCATCGCTCGCCCTGCAAAAACGGGGGAGCTGAGGATTTGGGGCTTGGATGACTCGGTCACCAAGGAGGCGGTGATCGAGGCAGTCGCTAGGGCGGGCGGCTGCGCATCCGAGTCCATTTGGGTGAGCCGGGTCCACACCGGAAAGGCGGGGATGGGCACGGCTGTCGTAAGATGCCCAGTTACGGCAGCCAAAAAAGTGGCCGACGCGAGCCGACTTCTGGTCGGGTGGTCGTCGGCCAAGGTCGAGGTGCTGGAGCAGCGACCACTTCGCTGCTTCAGGTGTATGGGTCTTGGGCACACCCTACCTCGGTGCCCATCGAGGGTGGAGCGGGGGCGCCTGTGCTTCCGGTGCGGCAGCGATGAGCACCACTCCGCTGCTTGCACCGCGAAGACAGTCCGCTGTGCGGTTTGCGCGGATGCAGGTCGCCCCTCTGGGCATATGATGGGTGGGCGCGATTGCAACCCACCCATCGTGAAAGGCAAGATGGCTCCACGGACCGGAGCCGTCACTAGTGCCGGAAGCCGCCAGGCTGAGGAAGCGCGCGTATGTCATCATAATGTCTGGACATAAGCGCTTCCTCCAAGGGAATGTAAACCACTCGGCCAGGGCGCAGGACCTTTTCCTACAGTCCATGGCCGAGTGGGAAATAGATCTGGCGGCGGCCTGTGAGCCCTACTTTGTCCCTCACCAACCGAACTGGGTGGGGGACCTAGAGGGCTCCGTGGCCTTAGTGTCTGGGAGCAGCACTGGCCCCCGTCTCTCGGCAATCGAGAGGGGCCAAGGACTTGTCGTGGCAGGGTGGGGAGAGTACGCGGTGGTCGCCGTGTACTTCTCCCCCAACCGCAGTCTGGCGGAGTTCGAGATCTTCCTCGACTCCGTCCGCGCTGCGGTTTGCAGGCAGTCGCCGAGGCCCACTATCGTCCTCGGCGACTTTAATGCCAAGTCTTTGGCCTGGGGGAATCCCACGTCGAACGCTCGAGGGCGAGCCGTTCAGACGTGGGCCCTACTCTCCGGTCTGTCCCTACTCAATGTGGGGACAGCGTTCACGTGCGTGCGACAGCAGGGGGGGTCCGTGGTGGACCTAACGTTCGCCACCCCCGCCGTCGCACGCAGGGTGATCAACTGGAGGGTAGAGGAGGAGGTGGAGACTCTGTCGGATCACAATTATATCCGATTCGAGATCTCCACCCGCCCGGTGCCGGTGGACCGCCCAAGGGGGCCCTCTCGAGCGTTCCCGAGATGGGCCCTGGGCCGGCTTGATACTGAGCTGGCCAAGGAGGCGGCCATCGTAGAAGCATGGTGCTCCCAGGGGAGTGTGGTGGGCGCCAGCTCCGATGTCGAGGAGCTGGCTGGCCGCATGTGCAACGCTCTTACGAGGGTGTGCAATGCGGCCATGCCGCGGATCAGGCGGATCGACCGGCGTCGCCGGTCTGTGTATTGGTGGTCGCCCGAAATCGCACAGCTTCGGGCGACGTGTAATTGGCATAGACGGAGGTTCGTCCGGTGTCGCAGGAGGAATGGCCTGGACCCGGTTTTGGAGAGCGAGCTGCGGGCGGCCTACAGGTCAGCCAAAAAGGCCCTGCAGCTCGCCATCAGCCAGGCCAAGACGGCGGCCCGCCAGGAAATGCTGGCGGGTCTGGATCGGGATCCATGGGGGCGCCCTTACATCAGCGCGCGGAACAAGCTCCGCGCGCATGGCGCCCCGGTCACGGAGACCACGCCGCCCGAGGTCCTCCTGCGACTGATCGGAGGGTTGTTCCCGGAGTCGTCTGGGCACATCCCCCCGGTGATGGCTCCTCCCACACGCTCTGTGGGAGTGGAGGAATTCCCCCCAATCACCGAGGGGGAGATGGAATTGGCCCGCGATAAACTGCGGGCCAAACGGACGGCTCCGGGACCGGATGGTATTCCGGGGCGAGTTCTGTGCATCGCCCTGGAATACCTGGGAGGGGATCTTCGGGACCTCTTCAACGCTTGTCTTCGCGTTGGGCAGTTCCCGAAGATCTGGAAGGAGGGGATGTTGTGCCTGTTGCCCAAGGAGGGTCGTCCTCTGGACTCCCCTTCGGCATACAGGCCGATCGTGATGCTGAGTGAGATGGGCAAGCTCTTCGAGAGAATTCTCGTTGCCCGTCTTACTCGGCATCTCGAGGAGGTGGGGCCGGGCCTTTCGGAGGCTCAGTTCGGGTTCAGGGCGGGTCGGTCGACCGTGGACGCCCTGAACGCTCTGAAGGTCCGGTCCTTGGCCGCAGTGGAGGAGGGAGGCGTGATGCTAGCCGTCTCGCTGGATGTGGCCAACGCCTTCAACACCCTGCCGTTTGAGACGCTACGAGAGGCACTTCGGTTCCATGAGGTGCCTCTCTATCTCCGGCGGGTGTTGGACGCGTACCTCCGCGACAGACAGGTTGTGTGGACGGGGGCAGATGGGGTGGTCGGTCGGCGACGTGTCGACTGCGGGGTTCCACAAGGGGCCGTTTTGGGCCCGGTACTGTGGAACCTCGGCTATGACTGGCTCCTGCGTTGTCCGCTTCTCCCCGGGCTCGGTGTCATCGCCTACGCCGATGACACCCTCGTCACAGCCCGGGGGCGCTCTTACGAGGAAGCGGCACGCTTGGCCACAGTCGGCACCAACCTGGTCGCCGACCGGATAGGGATGCTGGGCCTGAGGGTCTCCGTCTCCAAAACGGAGGCCCTCCTCTTTCATGGCCCACGCAGGGGTGCCCCCCGCAACGCCTGTCTGCGGGTCCAGGGTAGGATGGTGGAGGTACGGGCCCAGATGAAATATCTGGGCCTGACCCTGGACGGACGCTGGACGTTTCGTGTCCATTTCGCCCAGCTCACCCCGAGACTGATCGGCACCGCCTCGGCCCTCGGCAGACTTCTGCCGAATGTCGGGGGCCCTGGATCTCACTGCCGGCGGCTCTATGCCGGCATCGTGAGGTCCATGGCACTGTACGGTGCCCCCGTGTGGATTGACGCCCTCTCCGCACCGAACAGGGCCCAACTGCGCAAGGCGCAACGGGTCCTGGCGGTGAGGGCGGTGCGGGGATACCGTACGGTGTCATTCACGGCGGCGACACTTCTGGCGGGCGATCCGCCCTGGGAACTCCAGGCGGAGGTGCTCGCCGAAGTCTATCGGTTTCGGGCGAGTGAGCGGGCGCGAGGGGAACGTCCAGCGCGGGAGGGAGTCGCTCGGATCAGGCGCCTAGCTGACGAGGCACTGATCCGGCGCTGGTGGGAAGACCTGGGGACTCCAGCGGCTGGCCGGGCGACGGTGGGGGCGGTTCGTCCGTTCCTGTCTCGCTGGGTCAGGCGGCCACACGGCGTCCTGACGTTCAGGTTGACGCAGATGCTTACCGGGCACGGGTGCTTTGGTAAGTATCTGTGTCAAATTGCGCGTCGGGAACCGTTGCCCGTATGCCACGAGTGTGGTGCGTCCGAGGACACCTCGCACCACACCCTCGCGGTATGCGCCGCTTGGGCTCCCCAGCGCCATGCCCTGATGGCGGTAGTGGGTGGAGACCTGTCGTTGCGAAGCGTGGTGGGGGCCATGCTACGCGACGAGAGGTCCTGGTCGGCGATGGTCTCCTTCAGCGAGGCCGTCATCTCACTGAAGGAGACGGCGGAGAGGGAACGCGAGGCTAACGCCTTAGCAGACCCTCTTCGTCGCCGTCGGCTGGGGGAGAGGAGGCGCCGGTACGCGCATCTTCTCCCGCCACCCTAGAGGAGCTACTGCGGGGGGGTCTCTCGTTGACTCCCCTGCACGTCATCGGGGCGGTCGGGATGCCCTGCGAACCGAGGGCATCCTGATTTAGGCGAGGCAGGCCCGCGGGGTACGGGCCGTCCGCAGGGGTGTTGCAGTGAATGCGCAAGCGATCCTGCACACCCCATTGCACTGCGGCGACGGGTTCCGCTGTGGGTTTTAGTGAGTAGGAGTCTCACAGTACCCTACCCATTGACGGCCGGTAGGGTCCCCATGATGGGTTTCCCCAGCGATAACAAAAAAAAAAAAAAAAAAAAAGGTGTTAAGCATCATAAAGTCCTTAAACAAATTTTAACGGTAAAATTAATAAAGTCGGCTAAGTGCGAGTGGGACTCGCACACGAAGGGTTCCGTACCATTGTACAAGATATAACTCTATAAACTTTTCATTTCTAATTTGTATGGCAGCCATTTTGAAGCTCGCCATCTTGGTCCTTTTTTTCAATTATTGACAGACAATTTTAGACAATTTCTTGATACTCAATAACTGAACTTGGCCCGACCCGCGAGTCGAAACCAGGACCTCCGGATCTGCGGCCGTATATATGCTAGCCACTAGACCACCGAGGCAGTCCTCCGATAAAATAAATGTATAATTAATTACCTGTAGGAGTGTTAGCGGCGGGTAAGTCAGAATTCTTGAGTGGATATCGCATTATTTGTCTGTTTCTGTTCAAATCGAAGATGACTATAGCTGGTTGTTGGACTTGCTGGGGGTTGTCTGGGTAAGATTTAAGTACATATTATTGTCCATACTAACTTAATAGTATAAAAGTTAGACGTAGAGAATGTATTGAACAATACAACGATATCTAATATATAAAATTCTCGTGTCACAGTTTTCGTTGCCATACTCCTCCGAAACGGCTTGACCGATTTTGATGAAATTTTTTGTGCTTATCCGGTATCTATGAGAATCGGCCAACATCTATTTTTCATACCCCTAAGTGATGAGGATAAGGGTGGTCCCCCCAGACCCCACCCCAGGGACGAACCCGAGCGGAGCGAGGGTGAGTCGCTAGTATGTATATAACAATATTACGAAATAGAGAAAGCGACCGTGCGGCTATAAATTTCTTTTATTCCAATTTGAATTTATAAATGGAATGTAAAATGACCATAAATATCTATCGTCATTAATCGTTTCGTAGTGTAGATGGTATTCCTGTAAATTTAAGACTTCTGGCCGCACATTCGTTTTGTCTCTGTCGCGCCTTTCCGCCATTTTTAGCTGACGGCTGGCAAAAAAACTCTCAGTCAACTCTTTATTTTTATTATAGACATAGGTCTATAATAAAAATTAATACATTAGTCTATTGACTGTTATTGTTTTGCCAAAATCATATCCATTTTTATGGAGAACAATTTCCTAGATAATCTAGTCTAGACACCTTCGTTTGACGACTGTATGGATTAATCTAATATTATTTTGAAAGTAACTGTCTGTTTGTTGTGTTCACCGTTGAGCAGATTTTGATATTTGGCAAGAACATGGGAACAACTTTTTCCTGCGGTAATCGGGTCGAAGATGCAATCCACCATGATTGAATCATGAATAAGTATGTAGTCTATATATGTATATAAAAATCGATGTGTCTATGTATACATGGACTCTAAAATGGCTGGAGCGATTTTGATGAAATTTTCCAGGATATGAATGATCCTATAAAGTTTGGTAGCGATCGGAAGTTTGAACGCGGGCGAAGCCGCGGATACTGCTAGTCTATTATGTAACTAAATGTTAATTACATATTCTGATCATGTGACACTTAGATTTTTTTATTCCATCATTTCCATCTATCCTATTTTTTATTTTTGCAGTAGAGATTGTAGAATGTCAAATTGTCCAAAACCGATGCTACATTATTATTTATTTCATTACATTATTGCTTTCTTTGCTATATTTTTTAGAAGTTCAGAATTTATCTCTAATAGATCCCGGATAATTTACCTGGTATTTCCAACAACCCAGTATCAACCATCCACAGCCTCCCGCACTCATCTGCTCGAGTTCTGTACACTGATGTCAGAGATCTTGCCTCCCGAATATTGGGATATGGTTTTAAAGATGGGGATCTGGAATTTGCTTCTTTGAGGTTTATATAGTTGAGTGTAGATGGTATTCCTGTAAATTTAATTTTTGGTACATCATTTTTGAAGAATTCTTATAAAAATTTCTAAATACCCCAAATTCTTTATCGTCAAATATTTAAAGAGAAATAACATTTTCCGTATTGTAAATATGTATGTTTTGTGTTTTTAAGGGGATTGCTTATTTGATACGAGCTATGTGCGCTGTAAAGCATTCGAAACATCGGGAACCAAACATCAAAATAAATCCGCGAAAAAATCGGAAAAGATAGTTTTATTTAAAACGTCAAATATTCGCGTAAATCTAAGAAAGTTGAAAGATTGAACACACATGATTTGCGTTTTAAAATATTCCCTAAGAAATCCTTACCATGTCGTCTTCGAGGTACAGTTATGAACAACTTTCCCCCAACTCTCTCAACTCCCATTGGAAGATTGTTGTATTGAACAAAAAATCTTCCTGTTTCATCTGCAAGAAAAATAAAATCTTTACATTGATCGGTAATGATATTTTATCAAATTTATTAACATATCTGACTTGATGTAAGGAAAATAGATATATGAAACAAAACAATAAACATACAAACATTCACATTTTACACATACACAAGTACGTACAAGCAAATAAATAATTTACGGAATGTATATATTGTAAGCATCGATCCAAAAATTACTGGACACAATTAGTCCAGGAGGAAACGGCGCATGAGTACCGAAAACTATTCCACTTCAATTTTAATCTAACTTACTGTTAATATAACTGATAGTTAAACTTACTGACATTTAAACTAACTGGAGGATATACTATCAGTTAAATTAACTGGCAGTGAATTTTACTAGTCGTTAATCAAACTGACAGTTAACGCTACTGACAGTAAAACAAACTGACAGTTAAATTACTGATAGTTAAACAAACTGACAGTTAAACTAACTGACAGTCAGGCTAACTGACAGTTTAAATTACTGACATTTAAACTTACTAGCTGTTAATAAAACTGACAGTTAGTCTTACTGACAGTTAAACAAACTGACAGTTTAATTTAATGTTAAAAATATTATATATATTTTATTTATTTTTTTAATATATTTTTCATGGGTCAAAAGTACCCAAATTTGAGATCTTTAGAACCTTTAAAAATTCATATCTCTAAAACCTTATCGCGAAAAAGTCATTGGACCTTTTTTATGTGTATTTCAATAAAGAATATAAAAAAAAATTGTCCGGTTATAAAATAGCAATTCCTTGCAATTGTTTAAACAATTTCGGTTTAAACAATATGGCACGGGGTTGCCCCATGGCAACATGCTATTATAACATCAGTAGAGATACATTTGAAGAGGATCGCATAAAAAATATGAGGTAGAATAGTTTTCGGTACCTGATTCCTCTTAGACTAAATCTCATGCAAAAGTTTCCTTAAAACTGTCACCAATTGTGTTAAGGTTATTATTCCAGTTGAAATAAATATACAACAATGTAAATTGAACCTTAAATGCAATGCTTAAAGTTATTTTCACATAATAAAAATTAAAAGCGCGCTCAAATGTTCGTATGAGCGCTCATTTGGTGAGGACATTTTTTGATCGATGATTGTGAGACTAATATAGTACAAATTATTACGTTACGGCTCGCGCGTCAACATAAATTAATGATACTATGTGCAAAACTTTCATTGACGCAAAACCAAATATATTCTTTTAATTATACGAAGATAACATACCGGTAGGATCTGGTATACTTGGATCACTCGGCTTTGCATTGTCATTTGGAGGTCCTGAAAGAAAAATGGGTGCTTGTAACCTTTGAATCTTTTTGTTGGTTGAAGAAAAAGTTGTTTGGCTAAAATTACAATTAAATTAAAACAAATCAATAATTAAATAAGGCATATTACAATCATATATTTATAGAATATCATATACGGGAAGATTATAATATTATATATTTGTCAGACAATAACAACGGTTACCATGGCGACGAGCAATGTATTCTATCTCATTCTCTCACCGCCTAATCCTATATGTTCATGTATTTGTCTCTTTTTAGTGTCGCATTTTCGTTTCATCGAGTTACAAATCACAACGATTCTAAAGAAGTTTCACTTCAAAAATTTGAATAAAATGTATATTATACATATAGGGTAAGTCGCTACTACTCACCCTCGCTTTATTTGGGTGCCTCTCTGAAATTGTCTATAGGAAGGCATAAAAGACAAACATCCAAAAATTGTTTTTTTTTAGACTAGGAACTTACAGAATAACCCACCAGAGTTTCATCACGTTTCATCAGTTTAGGAACGCATAGAGGACATACATACGAATATTCATTTTTATTTATATATAAGATTATAAACCTCAAGATGTTTTTGGCTTGTTTTCTGTTTAAACACTAACTACCAAATAAATGCTTAACAAACTGAAATATTCTTTTACATTTAACAACCTTTTTAACTCATTATGACTCTCTTCCCGAAACATTTATTTTAAATTAAAAATATAAAAAAAAGACCACAAGATCGATCGATTTTTTGATCTTGATCGAAAGTCTTTGAAGCCCTTACTTAATAAATTCCAGTCTCTAACATCATCAGGGTCGTTTTCAAACACAATATTATCAGCAGATCTTCTTTCACGACCTTCGAAGTCTTCTCCAAATCTATCTTGGAGTACTGAAAGATAATAATTTTAAGATGTTATTGTGCAGAATTAGGTACTTTTTACTAAAATTTACAGCAAAATCAATCAAAGTGAATTTTCCGCGTTTAGGAGTCGATTTTCTTTTTAAAAGTTATAATATTTAAATAAAAATATAATTTTGTAAAAATAAAATGGTTCTAAAACAATATACTTTTTAGAAAAAAAACTATGTGGGTAGTCCTTTGACGTATAAGCTTTCACAAAAAAAAATCACGGCTTTTACAATATCTAGGATATAGAGGCCGAATATTTAGTTTTTAGAATTTTGGTCTATCTGTCAGTCTGTCTGTGACCGCATGGCGAGAAAAACACTGGACAGATTTTGATGAAATTTGATATGATGATAGCTGGTTATCCGGGTCAACATATAGGATACTTTTTACTGCGGCAAAATATCTCATCTTTGAGAAATCCTATACTAAACCTTAAACCTAGTATATAATATTTTTATTCATCCCATACACCAAGTGTTCATTTCACTTCAATTTACCTAATATATAAAAAAAATTAATCTTAGTTAAAAATTAGTCAAAGCCGCAGGCAAGAACTAGTGCAGATACAAAGATTTTCATTGAACAGAAGTGATTATTTTTGAATTAGCACAAGTATAATAGCGTTTTAACCATATTTTTTGTAGATGAATTCTTCCAAACCGAAAATCACGTGACCTTGCGGTTGCCAGTTAAGATCTAATGCATTTTAGTTTCTTGACCACAACATTCAATCTAGCTTTATATAAGACTAGCAACTCACCCTCGCTCCACTCGGGTTCGTCCATAGTTACGTTTTAACATTTAGTATTGATTTCTCAGAGATGAAATATTTTCCCGCAGTAAAATGTATCCTATAATTGTTGACCCGAATTACCAGCTATCATCATACCAAATTTCATCAAAATCTGTGCAGTGGTTTTCTCGTGATGAGACAAAAATTCTAAAAGCTTCGGCATCAGTATCATTAATAATGACTATTTCAATAAAATTGTCAAAAAATATATTTAATGTACAGATTCGACTCAGAATTTTATCATACGAGTATTTAAATTTATAGAGTCAAGTATCTTTGGAGATTTGGAATCAAACATAATTTGCTTTAGATAAAAGTTATAGTGATAACAAAAACTTAAAAATAATTAAAAACCGACTTCAAAAAAAACACTAAAAAGTAAAAACTAACTGATTGGTAGTTTTCATTTAGTATAGATCAGTCTCTAGGTGCGTTTTAATTTCTTTGCGCTGAACCTTAATTCTTTTTCTAAAAACTAGGCTTCTTGTAACATCAGCTATCTGCCAGTGAAAGTCTCTTCAAAATTAGTCCAGCCGTTTCGGAGATAAGCCGGAACATACAGAGACAAAAATTTAAAAAATTGTGTTTTTCATATAATTACCTTTTAAAATCTATACATATAATAAAATTGTAACTAAGTCGAATCTGTACATGAAATATTTTTTTGAAATCTAATGAAATAGACATTATTATCGATACAGAGGCCAAATCTATAGTTTTTAGAATTTTTGTCTGTCTGTCTGCCTGTTACCACATCACGAGAAAATCACTGCACAGATTTTGATGAAATTTGGTATGATGATAGCTGGTTATCCGGGTCAACATATAGAATACTTGTTACCGCGGGAAAATATCTCATTTCTGAGAAAAAATACAAAAACTGCATTGTAAGAGTATACTAATATGTAAAACCTAAGAATTGGTAAAAAGCAAACTTCAATTTCATTTATCTGTATAGATGAATATAACTAATGCTATCATATCATGCAACTTATTGAAGGATGTTCATATCACGATTTAGTCGATTATTCTTAGAAGCGCATTAATTTGTAAATAAATTATAAACAGGTCTAGTCTATATGACGTTATTAGCCTGTCGTTTCAGGGCCATGCGGTGCTATGATGCAAAGAGGCGACCGCCTCATAGTAGGAGATCCCAATCTACATATGTGGTGAATTCCTTACACTTTTTCAAGAGCAAAATATATATTTTAAACCATAAAACATAATTAACATACACGACGAAAGAGCCTCGAGCAAACTTTCGATGACAACAAATTAAAGTCGGAAAAAACTGACCGTAGAGTTCCTTTGTTGGTTAATGGTACAAACTACGTCCCATATATTTAATTTACTTTAGTTCCATTCAATTATAGTAGAATTCAATTCAATTCCATGCCAAATAATAAACTTACATATATTCCCATTAATATCGTACGTCATTTGTTTCCACGCGAACACTTCCTTAAATTTTCCCAGTCTTCGAACTTGTGATGTCACTGTGCATATGAAGAGAGCGGCATACAAATATCTTAACAGCATCTTGATCTGTAAATAATGTTAATTTCTTAGAAGAAATCCTGTAACGATATACAATAAAATATACACTCGATCCCATTATACTACACATACACCCTTTAATGAATTCGGTCAAAGCAAAATATTTATTCATACACTTAGGTACCTATATATTTTACTAGAAACTCACCATCGCCCCGCTCGGATCCGTTCCTACCTACGTTTTAAAGTTTTGTATAGATTTCTCAGAGATCAGAAATTTTCCCGCAGTAAAAAGTATCCTATTATTATGTTGACCCGGATAATCAGCTATCATCATACCATATTTCTTCAAAATCCCTCCACTTAGTTCTTACGTGATGTGGTCACCGACAGACACATAGATGAAAATTCTAAAAACTACAGATTCGACTCAGTTACAATTTTATTATAAGTATAGATAACTCTGTTTATATCTGAGAGAGAATACTCCATGTGGGGCTGTTCTATCCTCTAATAACATGGTGATTCTCAACAATCATGGTCACGGGATCGATGCTCTCTCCCGTGACCATGATTGCTGTAAAGCATTCGAAACGTCAGAAACCAAAAATCAAAATAAATCCGCGTAAAAATATGAAAACATCATCGATCGAAAAAGTACTCAATACACTATCAGAAACTAGTAGAAAACAACTTTAAGAATTGGGTTTGAGGTTAAATTTACATCGTTGTATATTTATTTCAACTAAAATAATTACCTAAACACAATCGGTGACAGTTTTAAGAGAACTTTTTCATGGGATTGTGTATACATGGTAATTTTTTAATCGATGGAAAATAGTTTTATTTAAAAATAATTTTTTTTATATAGTTTTAAATCGCACAGGTTATAATAAAAATGACGTAAGATTTTGGAAAAGGTATTAGGCCCTTTAAGGCAAGGCCGACTCTTACTTGGCCAATATAAGCATGTAATATGTACATAATACATATATGTAAAACCCACTGTTCATATTGGTTTTAAATATTAGTTACTTATTACTTCAAATAAAGTCAAGGACGAGGAATTTTCTGTTTTAAAACTAATAATAAACAGTAGGTAAATTAGCGAAATATTTTACTCGAATTTTGACATCATAAAGAAACTATTTTGTCGGTTTTTGTAGCTGTTTTATTTTGTATATGCGACTCACCCTCGCTCCGCTCGCGTTCGTCCCTAGTTACGTTTTAACACTTAGTATAGATTTCTCAGAGATGAGATATTTTCCCGCAGTAAAATGTATTCTATATGTTGATCATACCAAATTTCATCAAAATCTGTCCAGTGGTTTTCTCAGACAGACAGACAAAAATTCTACAAACTATAGATTTGGCTTCTGTACCGACAATAAATGACTATTTCAATAAGATTTTCCAAAATATTTAATGTACAGATTCGACTCGGTTAGAATTTTATTATATGTATAGATAGATTTTTGTTCCCGATGTCGCCATGTAAAATCCTAAAAGATACTTCCTTTTATAAATTTCCGCCATTAGATTTGGATGAGTTGTCACAGAAGGGCAAACAACGAGTTATCCTAATATATTACTTCACATGTACGAAACCCTAAAAATACGTATTTATATAGAGACGGTCAAACTTTGTCCGCCCCTGGGCATATTACAAAATGCCGCCCAATTATCGAAATTTTGCATAAAATGGGTAAAATTTCGATGAAGTTAATTTTTTTTTATTATAATTTTTTTGAAAAATGCACAAAATTAATTTACAAATGATTTCAATTTTTCGAAAAATGTACCTGGTAGTTATTTTTTTTTTATTTTTGATTTTTTTGTAAAATAAAAAAAAATCATTTTCGATAACGCGATGAAATATTTTTTCCCGCCCTCCGAATTAGTAAAAAGCTGTTATTTTGACATTACACACAGACACTTCAATTTTATTTATCTGTATAGAAAAATCTGAATCTCATTTTGCACAAGTAAGAACTATGAAGAATCTTTTACGCCTTCACAATAACTTACCAAAGTTTCATAGCATTCAGATCAGCATAGCATCGTATACGTAACAAACTGATACACACATAGATTTTTTGACACACTTAAAATTCTCTAATTTCACTTGAGATATTATTATACGTTTTTACTTCAAGCAATTCAATTATCTTGCCAATGACTTCAAAGCGTGCCAGTTGAGCACAGATTACTTCGACAATGTCACGTAGTATAGAGAAGACACAAAGGAGAGAGTTTGTACTATTTTTGTAGGGTATTTTAATAATTGAATTTTCTTCTTACCCACTATACTAAGAGATCGATCAAGATCGCTTTGATGAACTATTCATAAATATCTAGTGTTCACCCAGTGTTCGAAATTGGACCTTATGGTCATTTTTAAAAATTTGTGGAAAACATCCATACTAATATTATAAACGTGAAAGTGTGTTTGTTTGTTTATTTCTTTGTCCTTCTTTGACGTCGAGACAGAGTGACGGATTGGCGTGATTTTTTCTGTGGAGATAGTTGGAGGACTGGAGAGTGACATAGGCTTGACTTTTTATCGCGTGAGATTATCTAGTTCCCACGGGAAAACACTTAATAATACAAACCGAAAATATATTTATAATCAGAATTACTTGAAACTTGGTATTAATGCTCTTCAATACAATTAAATAAATGCGTGTTTTAGCATTTTTCGAAATTCATCTTATAAGGGGGTAAAATAGGGGACGAAAGTTTGAAAAGTACCTTTTTAGTTTTTTTGTACTTTTAGCGCAAGCGTAGCCGCGGTTTCTGTATACATATAAATAGAATTACCTATCTATATAAAAGAAAACTGTTTCCAAATTGTTTTTATTGGTAACACTAAAGCTCATCAATAGCTACTAAAGAAACAAAAAAGAAAATCGATTGACAAACAGAGAAGAAAAATGTATTGAACTCTTTTGTCTTTGCCTATTTATATATCTAGGAAGACAAAAAAAACCTATCCCACGGTCCATTTTTCCCGGAAAAAATAGCCTATATGTTATTCCAGACTATAATCTATCTCTGTGCAAAATTTCATCCAGATCCGTTCAGCCGTTCTGGCGTGAAAGAGTAACAAACATACATCCATACTCACAAATTTTCAATAATAAATAATGCAATTCTCATCGATTTCAGACACGGTGGCCAATCTCACTGAAATTAGCCAACTAAGCAGAAGATATTATAGAACACAAGTGCACTCTCTTTTCCTGTCACTCTCAAACTCCTGTGGGTCGACAGACCAATCAGGCACAGGACCGACGGCTTTACATGCGCTCTGTGGCACGGGGGTGAAACACCGCCAACTTCTCAACTCCGAGCTGTTACTGCTTACTGGGACTTTCTTAACAGAAAACTCAATAACTGAACTTGTCCTGACCCAGGACTTGAACCCGAGACCTCTGGATCTGCAGTCGTATATACTAGCCACTGAACACTGAGGGCCACACGGGCCAAGGTAAAATACGCTTTTTCTTACATATATGTAATATGTAAATAACAATGTAACTAAGTACATAAACAAGTCTTGGAATTCAATTTTAACCTACTTCTAACGTATCATCTAAAAATGTTTGTGCATTTTGTTTGAAAACACTAATGTATAGAAATAGCTATATAATTTTTTAAGCTATTTATTGAGGAAGAAAATATACCTTTTCACTCTTAAACCGTTGAACTGATTTCGATGATATTTAGCGAGGGTATAGATTCCGGGGACGGCTGCCTTTTATCCGTCTTTTATCCTCTCGGCTCACTATAACAGTGAAGCCGCGGGTAAAAACTAGTTATTAATTATTTATACAGATAAATAAAATTGAAGAGTTTATTCGTAAGCGTTTTACTAAATGCATATGAAGTTATATACGGTCTTATAAGAAAAACACAATTTTTAAAATTTTTGTCTGTATGTTTGTTCCAACTAATCTTCGAAACGGCTGGACCGATTTTGACGGGACTTTCACTGGTAGATAGCAGATGTTTTAAGGAGTAACTAAGGTGGCTTTTATTTTAATAAAAATATTGGCATTCTCATTTTTTTTTTTATTAAAACGTACTCAAGTTAAGCGAGGGTAAGTCGCTAATTTATGATATAAATAAGTTAGATTTTTTTTAAATTAATACTACCCTTTAGAGGCAAATTTTTTTCTCCACTAAACTAATGAACCAAAAAGTACTTACTTTTAATATTCAAACACAAAATATTAAACAACACTTTTTACAATAGAAACAGCTGACAAAAGCGTTCTGTTACTTAATGCATTAACAACTGCGATCAAGATTCATCACTTAAGTATACACGTATTTTTCTAATAGTGTCAGAGCCAGCCACTTATTTTGAATTGTTATTATGATGTAAAACGGGATAGTTACCATGTTTAGTACTTACTTTGGAGAGTTCCCATCGTTTGGCTTAGTTTGTGAGGACCCTAATTGCTGTGCCAGTGGTCGCGGGTTCTAGTCCCTCTGGGGGCATTCATTAGTGTGATGAACACGAATGTTTTCACTCCAGTCATGGGTGTTCATATATGGGTGTTCATTTATAATATGTATGTATTTAAAGTTATATATGTGTAGTGTATCAACTATCCGGGTCGACATGTGACGTTAAGTCAAACCAAAGAATAAAATTCAGAAATCGAAGTTCTAATTTTCTAAACACAAACTCGAACTTACGCTCACCACATAAAGTACTTTTTTAAACGAAACAACGTGCGTTTTAATTTTTTTATCTGAAACTCATTGAACTAAACTTTAGTTTTTTTACTAAAAAGCCTTTACCCTTTAGTTACTAAAGGGATTTGAAAAAAAGCGCACAATTACGAATTATATATCGATACTTTTTAAGGACACTTGAGAAGCTTATTGTATGTCTTGAGTTTTCGTATATCGATGAATAGCACTCATTATTTGTGGTATAAAAATACTTTACTTCCTATGAAAATAGGGAAATAGACCAGGGTCGATAATTTTTAAAACCAAAAAAAATAATAGTAGGATGAAACCCATTAGAAAAGGAGGGGAATATTATAAAAATGAAAGGATAAATAATTTACGGGCGATCTGAGATCGGGAAGGGGATGGGGGTGAGTTTTTAAGGGTAAAAGACGGTTTTTCTCGATTTCCGGCAAAACTAAAAGTCCTATTGAAAAAAGTCAAATGGCAAAGTTGTAGGTAATAAAAAGACCTAAAACTTTTGTATGAACACTTTTTTCAAATAACATCAAAATTTATGTGAAAAATTCAAAAAACCAAGTTTTTGGTTTTTTATTTTTATCTTTTACAAAAAAAAAAATTTTTTAACGAAATTTGATGAAAACTTGCCTTTTTATGTCCCAAATACGCTGTAATTTATTTGATTAAAAATATTTATTTTTTCACCTTATTTTGAATTAATATCGAAAAAGGACCCTAATTTTCAATCGAAAATTCACCTGTCAAAATATCAGCTTTTTTTCAAAAAGTTGGTATGTTTTCTGTTCGTTGAAATCTCTACTTTCCGATGGTGAAAAAAATATATGTTACTATAGTAAATCTTCTGAGAAATAGCAAAAAACAAAACACCTTTTTTATTTCATACACTTGCTTATCATCTGCCTTATTGCAGATGATACAAACAGATTCATCCATACTGATAATCTGAAAAGATAAAATCGAATTAATAATGCCTTCACTATTTTATCGTGAGTATACCCCCATGAAAAAAATATATTAAAGAAATAAATGTGAAAATGTATAAAAAATATATTATAAATATATTAAAAATCTATAATAAACGTATAAATATATAAAAAATATGTATAGTAAATATATTTTTAATAACTAACTTTTGGCCGATTTTCATGTATATTTCATATTCTACCCTGGTCTAAAAAGGACAAAAGTATTTATGCAGTCAAACCCGTTAAATTCAAAATTTTGTATGCCCTTATGTATGTTCCTCCTACACGCTGAAACGGCTGGACAGATTTGTATGTAATTTAGTACACCGATAGATTATGAGCTGAAGTAACACATAGGCTGCTGTTAATAATAATTTTTTCCAAAAAGTATAAAGAATAGTTAATATTTTTGAATCAAATCTCAAAAGGAACAAAGCGAGAGTAAGCCAATAGATTTATCATAAAGTGCCAAAATATTTTAACCATTAAAAGGACCGAAAACGTTGCTAGCTCTTGGACTATGAATATGCAAACATATAATATACGTAAATTAGTTTACATAGTGTGTCGTGACCTTCCTTAAGTGCATGCTTTGGTCTAGTGGCTCGCTTATCTTATATCGAATGTAAGCACTAGATTCTAGGCCTATAACCTATGGCTTATTCTAAATTTTTAGGTTTACGTGCACTGCTAGTAAAAATATAACGATAATTTAATCAAAAAAATTAAAATACTTTTTTTTTTATTTGTTGTAGTACTAATACGGTAATAAATTATAGGTATGTATTTTTTGCATATCTGCAGTTAGATGGGTTTTCTTTTATAACCGTTTCTTTCCCCTAGTTTTATAATAAATATATATAGTTATAGTTTAATCAAGTGCGAGTCGGTCTCGCACACGAAGGGTTCCGTACCATCGTACTAGATATAACACTATGTACTAATATCTTTTTTTAATTTGCTTGCATGGTGGTTACTTTGAAATTCTCCATCTTTTTTTATTATTTGTTATTATAGCGGCAATAGAAATAAAGTATGTGCAGATTTCAACTGTCTACCTATTGCGGTTCATGAGATACAGCCCTCTAACAGACGGACGGACGGAGAGCGGAGGCTTAGTGATAGGGTCCCGTTGGCATCCTCGGGTACGGAACCCTAAAAAAACGCTATTACCCAATTATTATGTACAGAACTCGTCAAAACAAACCAAAGAGCTCAAATTCAAAGGTTTTACTAACAGTCATCATCAGGATGGTATGATATTGTATTCTAGTCCTTATGTCACATACATACAAAGTTTTAAATCAATATGACAAATAGAAATAGGTTTAGATCGACTTACGAGATCATGCTGACATATTAGTAAGAAGTGAAGCTAAAAAATGCACGCTAAAATTATAGCGCTAGCTACTAAGTAGAAATTGCCGTGTTTAGTTTTCCCTAGCGGCTGTTTTTGGAACTAACAACAGCAGTGTATTGTACCGCTTACTTAACAGTAACAGTTCATTTATCATTTTATATTTTAGTACTGCGTTTTTAATTGATTGACGTTTTATTTTTTAAGCGGAACCCTAATTCTTTCTTCTTAAATAAAAGTAGCCCAAGTTACTCTTTGTAGCATCATCTATCTGTCAGTGAGAGTACCGTCAAAATCGGTCTAGCCGTTTCTGAGATTAGCTGGAACAAACAGACAGACAAAAATTAAGTTTTTTTTTATAAGTAAAAATCTTTTATTTCGACATTACAAAGAGACACTACAATTTTATTTATCTGTATGGACTAGCGAACTAACATTCACTTCACTTGGGTGAGTTCCTAGCTTAAAACTAGCCTATTTGTAACTCAAGCTCATAGTCTTGCCTACTAAATTTATGTATACTAAATTTTAAACTAAATCCGTCCAGCCGTGTAGCGTGAAGGAGTAACAAACAAACAAACATACATACATACAAAATTTCGCATTCAAAAAGGGCATAGTCTATGCCAAAAGGTGAATAACACAGAAGACCATTAAAGGAAGCGAAAGTAATTCAGGATTTTTTACTATGAGTAAAGATTTTAAAAACTCTAAATACATCTATAGGTACCTACATATAATAAAATTCTAACTAAGTCGAATCTGTACATTAAATATTTTTTGGAAAATCTTATTGATATAGACATTATTATCGATACAGAGTCCGAATCTGTAGTTTTTAGAATTTTTGTCTGTCTGTCTGCCTGTTACCGCATCACGAGAAAACCACTGGACAGATTTTGATGAAATTTAGTATGATGATAGCTGGCTATCCGGGTCAACACATACTTTTTACCGCAGGAAAATATCTCATTTCTGAGAAAAAATACAAAAAGTGCATTGTAAGAGTATACTAATATGTAAAACCTAAGAATTTGATCTTTGGTCATCTGAACGCGGGCGGAGTCGCGGGCAATGCTAGTATATAAATATAGATTAAAGTCTCGCCAAAACCTTAAAAAAATACCTGAAGCAGTAAACACAAATTTTCCTTATTATCGATTACATCATAAGTTCGGAAAACAGTTGCAACAAAACGTACGTACAGTTTCTAAGTAATTCTATTTATACATTGAACTTGAAATAAAAAAACTGTGCTAGTTCCCGCGGCTTTGTCTGTGTGCATTTCCAGGGGCGCCCCGGGAGGTGGTGTTTTGATGGCCTTTGCCAGAAAGGAAAATATAAAGAAAATATTAAAGAAGTAATACTATATAAGCGAAATCCCTGATTATATTTAGATATCTCCATTTTTCATTTATAAATAAAACTAGCGACTCACCCTCGTTTTACTTCGGGTTCGTCCCTAGACAAAAAGAAATCTATCCCACGGAAAACGTAAATTTTTTCGGGATAAAAAGTTATTATTTTAATTTTGCGCGGAACCTTAATTCTTTTTCTAAAATCAATTACTCCTTATAATATTAGTTCTCTGTCAGTGAAAGTCTCGTCAAAATCAGTCCAGCCGTTTCGGAGATTAGCCGGAACAAGCAAACAGATAGGCAAAATTTTTAAATATTTTGTTTTTCTTATAAGTACCATATATAATTTCATATGAATTTAGTAAAATAGCTGTTATTTTGACTTTACACACAGACAGTTCAATATATCTGTATAGATAGAATTATCTATTCGGATATTTTCGCGGATTTATTTTGATTTTTATGTCCCGACGTTTCAAATGCTTTACAACAAATATGGTCGCGGGAAAGACTCTCCGAAAAGATAGTTGTATTTAAAACGCCAAATATTCATGTAAATCTAAAACAGTATTATATAACCTTTTTAATATCTCAATAAATAATTTAAAACTACAAACAGACTGTTCAATTTTACTTATTATAGATATACATACATATATTATGTGTATGTAGATAAGTGACGTAACGTTCGACTTGACCTTAAAGTTATATGCTGTTTGATAAAACCACATGCATTTTTTAATCTTTGGTTTTGTCTATTTTAACAGTTTTATTTAATCTACAAACTCTAAATATATTCAGCCCTTTTAACGTCCCACTGCTGGGGGTGGGCCTCCCTTCAATACGGGGATTAGGCCATAGTCCACCACGCTAGCCAAGTACGGGCGGACTGAGCATGTCTTTAGAAACTTGCTAGGTTCTTAATTCTTATAGACATGTAAATTTCCTCATGTTTTTCTTCACCACAGAAATCAGAATCAGAATCAGGTCGAAATGAGAAAAAGATTCTGAGGCTTGAAAACGCTATTTAAAAAAAAATAGAAAAGTTTACATGATGAAATACTTTTGAGACGTCTAAAACTTTTGTCTCTCCCATGACTATGATTGCTGTAAAGCATTCGAAACGTCGGGAACCAAATATCAAAATAAATCCTCGAAAAAATCCGAAAAGATAATTTTATTTAAAATATTACGAGAGATATGAGATTTTAAAACAAAGTTTGAGCTGCTTTTATACTACCCCCATTTGAAGCGAGGATAAAAAAAACTACGAAATATACGAATTAAAAAAAATACGAAAAATACGTTCAAAACTAATTCATTTATGAGCAATCGTGACATTTTATAAAAATATAGTTTTTTTTTTAATTTTAGTTGTTATATATAAATTTGGATGGTTGATATGAAATATTGCTGTTTGATGTATCTGGGAATTTAAGCAAAGTATAATAATCTACGTCGCTAACAGACGGCGACGTATGATATGTAAATAGGTTTCGCTTTGAAACTTCTTCTTCCTCTGGTTCCTCATAATTGTAGCCGTAAACTTCAACAGATTTGAACGATGGTATAGATTTCAAAAGGTTTGTTTTAATCTTTTTAGGTCTTGATCTATCGACATCTGTTTGTTTTGGAGATGCTTTAGTTGTTTTCTTCTTCCTTTTAGATTTTGGAAACCAATTTCGTTGTCTAAACATGCATTCTGTATCGCTACGATCGTTATCAGAGAATTTTGGTGATTTTTCTTTATGATATTCAATACATTTTTCAGATCGATGCTTATTTTTTGCGAGAACTTTCAAAGCTTCATATAAATTTTGTGGTTCCTCATAGGTTATGTCCATTTCCAGTTGTTCTTTTAGTATTTTTAATAGAGTTTTCTTTTTGGATTTCGCAAATGATTTTTTTGCTTCCAAACTCTTCGACTTTAGCAAAGTTTTAGTTTTTTTGACGTGTACAAAAGATTTCGCTTTTAGTTTAGGTTGAATAATGCCTGACAGCTTAACATTTATAGGTTTATCTTCTATTTCCGAGTAAATATCATTCTCTAACTCTATTTCATCTGTTATAACTGTGTATTGTTCTTCTTTAATGTTGCTTTTAATTTCTAATTTCTTAGCAACTTCTTCATTTATTTCTAAGACGATATTTGGATCGTTTTTCTTTAATTGCTTCTCATGTTCAGTTTGAACATTATTTATATTGAAAGTAGTTTCTAATAGATCTACAAAAAGGTTATATATCTTATCTTCATTTTTGTCTATCTCTGTAACAGTTGTAGACTCATTCTTATTGCTAAACTTCTTTCCTTCTAGAACTTCATTGTATAAACTATTTTCTTTCCCAGGATTCTCTAAATCGGACCACCTAATATTTGTTGTTTCCGAATAATTTGATGGTGTGTGAGCTATATCCTTTTTAGATTGTAATATAACAAAGTCTTCATCATTAACAACATTTTGATTTAAAACTCTTGATTTATATCGAATTTTAGAATTTTCTGTCTCAATTTTATCAATTTTCACTCTCCGTGGTTTAGGTTTTCTCGTTTTATCAGTAAATTCATTAACGCCAGGATATTGAGTACTGGCAGTTGATTTGGATAGGATTGTAAGGACGGATGACAGAAACTTTTTCTGACCAGGTCGGGGTCGTGGAGGCGCTTTTCGTTTAGGCTGTACGTTAGTTGCATCTGAAATTTTTAATACTATATGTTATTTACTTACTGTTTAATATTCATACTGGATAAAGTTAATAATATAAGGGATTCTTGTTACTCATTCACATAAAAATAGCTCAACAAATTAGTATGAAATGTAGGACTAGGTTACTGTTAGGCATTCAGCTCTCTAACTAAAAAGAACTCTTAGAGGGTGGAATCCTCTATATGTAAAAGGATTTTGATAATAATAAAAAAATAATCTATTAAAGCATAATCCATACCTTTCCTATCTAAAAGAGAGCTCACAGCGTTCCTCTCCACGAAAACGCCTCGTTTTTTTACATTATCGTTACTAAAACACTTCTTTTTTGATTTGTAAATTATATTAGATGTAGACCTGACCACGGAAGACTTGGCGTCCATTTTATTTATCTTTTTATATTTTTAGTACATATTTACAATTTATTATGTTGTATGTTGTGATGTGACAGTTTGTTTGTTTTTTTTTTTATTATACAATGTTAAGGTCTTATAAACAAATAATGTATCTTTTTTTTAATTATATATTTATATAGATTTCTCAGAGATGATATATATCCTATATGTTGACACGGATACCCAGCTATCATCGTACCAAATTTCATCAGAATCTATCCAGTGGTTTTTTCGTAATGTGGTCATAGACAGACAGACAGACAAAAATTCTAAAAACTATAGATACGGCCTCTATTCAATAAGATTTTCCAAAAAATATTTCATGTACAGATTCGACTTAATTAGAATTTTATTATATGTATGGATTAAATAAGCAATTGTTGTATATACGAGTATAATATTTCGTATATCTCAAAACGGCTCCAACGATGTTCATCATAACTAATGCTTAAAAAATTCAAAAGAACATAGTATTATCTCTTTCTCTTAAAAGAGAGAATTTTTGTTAATTGTAATAAAATCTGTCAGCTATTTTTATTTATTAACATTTACTTATCACTCGACAACCAAACTCGTTACTCAATTATTAAAAAAAAAATAACTAGATAAAAAGCTAACTAAAATGGTTTTTAATTATTTTTTTTATCAAATCTTTTTATTCAAAATCTAGTTGGCATTGAAATGACATTTTCTTGACAATTTTCGACCACAAAATTTCTAGTGAATAAACTTATCTAAAATGGAAACAAAAAATATCGACGTGAAGCCTTTGAAGATGAAAATTTTAAATCACGGTGATAACTTACGAAAGGTAACAGCTAAAGTTGCCAAAGATATAATTGTACCAGATAGAGGAGACTCAATCAAAATCGGTACAGCTTTTAAGAAGACTAGTGACGTTAAAAATGATGCTAACAAAAGGAATGAAGTAAAGAAACTTACAGAGAAACATAAAAATATCATTTCATCCAAAGCAGATGATAAAATTAAACTGGAATATAGAATCAATCATAAAGGTATACCTACTAAAGTTGAATCTATACTAATATTATAAAGAAGTAAAGTTTGTGAGTTTGTGACGTTGTAGGGGGTAATCTCTGGATCTACTGAACCGATTTAGATGAAATTTGGTAAGAAGATAGTTTGAGACCCCGGGAGGACATAGGATACTTTTATCCAGGAAATCATCCCTTAAGGGGATGAAAGTTTGTGTTGGGAAGCAAGCTAGGGACGAACCCGAGCGAAGCGAGGGTGAATCGCTAGTTAATGTATATTTTAAAGGAGATTAATAGAAAAATAATACACAGACACACATTTTAAGTACTTTTATTATAACTAATGTTATCCCAGTTGTCGAAATTCTAACATATCGTCGACAGGAAAACACATATGAATAGAATTTACTTATTTATATAAAAAAATGTTTCCAAATTTTTTATTAATAAAACTAAAGCTCGTCAATAGCTACTAAATTAAAAAAAAAGAAAATCGTTTGACAAACAGAGGCGGAAAATGTTCTGAACTGTTTTGTCTTTGCCTATTTATATATACCTAGATAGCTAGCAGAATCCGCGGCTTCGCCCGCGTTTAATCTTCAAAAAATATTCTTTGGCTTTATGTTATGCAGCGATATATTTATATACTATATATGTATTATAGTTTTACAATAATGTATGGAAGTCTGTCCGATTTGTTGACGTAAATTTATGATGACTGCTCCGCCCCCTCGTGTAGTAGCATGATGATATATAGCCTATAGGCTTCCTCAATGAACGGGCTACCTATTGCAAAAAGAATTTTTCAAATCGGATTAGTAATTCTGCTCGTAACTCTGCCTCTACAAACATACAAACAAACAAACAAACAAACAAACAAAGTCTGACTCTTTATAATATTAGTATAGAGAGTGAGTTACGAGTACGTTAGCTACAGTCGGAGGAAGGTCGAAAAAAAAACCAAAAACTAATTTAAACGAATTTATTTTAAAATTACAAATTAAACTTATTATCTAAATTTAATGACCAGCCTACTCGATGTAAGTTTATGGAATGTCACTAAACAATATATAAAAATTAAAGTATCCGAAAACTGCAACTCTGCATTCCCGTCCCGATGTCGACATTCTGTTTATTATTTCAATCGTGGGAATTTAATGTATAAGCTATATATAATAATATATATACCATAACATATCGTGAGCGTTTGCTTTCCAAAAAAAAATTGCAAGATGTATTCAGCCCTTTTTAACGTCCTACTGCTGGGGGTGAGCCTCCCTTCAGTACGAGGGGAATCAGGCCATAGTCCACCACGCTGACCCAGTGCGGGTTGGCGGACTTCACATGTCTTTCGAAAACTTGTTAGGTTCTCTCAGACATGCAGGTTTCCTCACGATGTTTTCCTTCACCGTAAGGCAAGTGGTAATCATGTTAGAAATGATTCGCACATGAAAATAACAGAGGTGCGAGACCTGGGATTTGAACCCGCTTCACTCGGTTTCCCAAGCGAGCGCGTTACCACTGGGCTACCACAGCCGCATTGGAAGATGGCGCGTAGTTAATGCTCTTTATTCGTAACTAAAAAACTCAAATGTCGTCATTACCGTAGACGTCTTTTTGTCATTACATAAACGAACCGATATAACAAAAAATGTACTCGCAGTCGTCATCTTCATCTTTAAATATCAATATATAAAAATCCAATGTTAAATAGCAGAGTAAAGGAAATAATATTATTAATAGCTTTCGAAATGAACATTTTCGAAATTAGATTAGTAGTTTCAATTATAAACAAAGTTTTATCTGATTAAATATAAATATTATATTTAAATATAAATATAATATAAGTACCTAAATATGTTGAGAGTTGGTACATTAACACAGCACCATCTAGTTCCGTGGTAAGCTAAGAGGCCTGTGTTATGGATACCAGATAGTTGCTACACTACACATATATAACTATAAATACATACATATTATAAATAAAAACATCCATGACTGGAGTACAAACATTCGGGCTCATCACACAAATGAATGCTCCCAGCGGGATTTGAACCCGCGACCGCTGACACAGCAAGTAGGGCCACTACAAACTGAGCCAAACGTATCATATATCATTGTAGTTATAATATTAAACGAGCAATTCTTGTAAATGTAGGTATAGTATACAAATTTATTTGGTGTATCTCGGAAACGACTGTAGCGATTTGGATCAAATTTTGTATTTAGGTAAAGTTTTGCTTTTTAAGTTATAGTATGTATCTTTTATTAAAAAAACACAAATTATACAATTGTACAAAAAAATGTCGAGCAAAGCTTCGTCGCTCAGGTGGTACCTACTATATAATACGCCTTAAATATTTTTTTTTCTAGGTAACAGTACTAAAATATTGTAACCTAATATTATTACGATCTAGCCAACAAGGCTAATGAGTAATTTAACTTTAACTTAGTTTTATAAAATAATATATCTAAGAATGTGTCCAATGGCACTTTTCTTAAAGTTTCTAGTTAAGGCGAAGACACTTTGTTCTTGTGTTCTATATTGGTAATACGCCTTAAAATGATAAATTAATAAAAACACTATGTATAATTTAAGCTAAGCATACATGTCATACTTATTGAATAAGTTTTTATACATTTCATAATTTATTATATTAAACAATAGATTTAAAATAGAAAAAAATATGTAAACAAAACTTCTTTATAGATGTACACATATTAGTCTTTTCTATCATTTTCTTTCATTTTTTTCTTTTAGACTCCTCCCAACCCTCACTTTAACTTACAATAACGTGTTGACTGTATACGGCGTGTTCCTTCTCGCATTGAGAAAAAGCCCGCGCCCAGCAGTGAGACGTTAAAAAAGGCTGAATACATTACAATACACTACAATACAATACGCTACAATACAATACGCTACAGACCAATACGCTACAATACGATACAATACAAAGCGTTGTCTAATTAAGATTGGTATACACATCATTATGGCTCATACATTCATCTTGAACAGTCTCGATGAACATTCCCCAGTATTTAGTCATTACATAATTACTTTAGTCCTTACAGTGATTCTCAATAAGCTATCTATCTGAAGTTTTTCTCACTAGATAGATATTTGACATAAGGTCCATACTAATTATGTCAAATTTGTAACAACAGTAAGAAATCCACAGAAGGACAAACAATAAGAAATAACCGCTAAAAATTAACAATGCTACATTCTAAAATAATAATTTCATTTAAGATACCAAACACGATGATCAGAAGAAAAGTAGAGAAGTAACTACGAGTGTTAAAAATAATTATAAAACAAATCAAAAAGTACCTTTAATAAAAACAATATCAACTAAGAACGACACAAAAACTTACAACATAACATTTACAGAACCAAAAGAGCAAAAAATTTTGAGGATAAATATACCAAGTGTGAACCAGAAGAAGAAATCCAATGGAACAGATACAATTCCAAAGAAGTGTAGTAAAACTAGTATAAAGGTAAGGAAGAACCGAAGGCTTCCGTCGCCTGTTTTGACTAAAAAAGCATCGCCTCCAACAGAAGTATCCAAATGGTCACCATATAGTAGGCATACGAAATCGTACTATGAAGCTTGGCTTAATTTTGCATCGATTGCCAGAAATTCATCAAAATCGTTGGCGAAAGATGTGGTGAAATTTCAAAAGGAGTTGGAAAGATTAGAAAGCCCTGAGCTAGTTTATGAAAGTTTTACAGATGAAAAATTTACTGGTAAAATTAAAGTGAACCATAGATACATGTTGGTTTCATTATGATACTAGCGATATACCCTCACTTTGCTCGGGTGCTTTTTGTATTATGAAATATACAGACGCCGCATTTTGGTTTTTTTATATATATATTTACACAGAGTAGTCTATCTCTGTACTAAATTTCATAAAAAACGGTCCAGCCGTTTCAACGTCAAGTACACACACATGTACCTACAAACTTTTTCAACTATAATAGTAATGTAATAATGATTGTGCCAAAAACTTCTATCCTCTCTCCCACGGGAATATTTTATCTGGAATTTAGGCTACCTCTATTACGAATTTTACTCAAATTAGTTGAGCCTTTACAGCGCGCAATAGTGACAAACAAACTCACCAGTTTCGCACTAATAATATTAGTATGAGAGAGACAAAACATTAAGATATTCAATGATTTGGTAATAATTGTATACAAATTAGAAGCAGTCCAAAAATTACTCCATATAAGAAAACATAGATATAAAAAGGTTTCATAATGACGACAGTGCTCACGGGGTGTGCTGAATTTCAAGTAGAAATAAAAACTTTTTAACAAAAAAATGAAAACCGACTTCAAACAAAAGCACTAAAAAGTAAAAAATAACTGATTGGTAGTTTTCATTTACTATACATACCTAATCAAATATTTTCGAAGTCGGTGTGCTTTGCTTTGTATGGGCTGGCACCGATTTCGAAAATATTTGATTAGGTATGTATTTAATAGGTAGGCTTTAATTACTTAGCCAAAGCACACCGACTTCGAAAATATTTGATTAGGTATGTATAGTAAATGAAAACTACCAATCAGTTATTTTTTACTTTTTAGTGCTTTTGTTTGAAGTCGGTTTTTATTTTTTTGTTAAAAAGTTTTTATTTTTCCCTTTTTAGTGTAGACAGTAGTAGCAAAGTAAGAATTCTAACGTATTAGGCTTGTCAAATCAAACAAAATAAGCCCAAACTCAAAGTATCTACTATTAGCCGTTGAAGAGTTCCACCTATCCACCTTCTGGCCTTGCCATCAGATCAGGTCAACAATACCGAACCACTGTACTATCAACGGAAATAGAAACACTTGCTAACTTTCAAGTCAATATGACAATTAGAAGTAGGTTAAATTCATCATTAGCTATGTTTCCACCCTTAGGGGTGGTATTTTTTTTTTAAATTTAAATGGGTCCAATCTGGAAGTATACACTTTCAAACAACACAAAAATTGTCCAAATCGGTTAATAAATGATGGAGTTCTGAGGTAACAAGCATAAAAAAAATACAGTCGAATTGAGAACCTCCTCCTTTTTGAAGTCGGTTGAAAACAATCGTTTTATGCCTAATAATAACCGGTAGATATACAGAGTGTTTGTTAAATAGTATAATAGACTAGCGATTTACTCTCGCTTCGCTTTTTTGTATATACAATGTACGAAAAAGCGAGGGGTCAAATTACATCACTATTTACTCTATTATATGTATAGATGAATATCATGTAATGTCATGGAAAAAATAGTGTTTTTATTTGTTCGAAATCGTGAACTATTTATAATAGACTTAGTTGTTTTCAAACCATCAAATATTTAGATTTTATGACATTTTGCGGTACTTAAATCACACATTCTTTAATTAACAATTCTTTCCTAATGGGACAAAATTCTCTGCTAATGCTAGTTACAGTTACAAGAAAAGGTTTTCAATAGTTTAGAAGACTTACTAATAAGACATTAGTTTTATAATAAAAAAAATTTTTTTTTTTTAAAAAATACTTTTTCGAATTTTGTCACAGTTTTATTAAATTTTTTCGAAGTAAGTATATTTTAATATAGAAATGAAATATGTTAGTGAAATGAAATTAAATATTTCTATAAAAATATTAATATTATTCATTATAAATCGCAACACCTAGATAAAGAGTAGCACGACACAAAATTTCTCTTTTTTTTCTGGAATAGAAAAAAACGTGTTAATCTTTTTCTATTTGATTTAATAAAAATAATCTAATACGTTTTCTTGTATATAGTTTTACGAAGATATTTTTTAATCAATGACTCGTCATCAGATAGCAGTATCACTTGTAACCAACTCAACATCAAACACTTGAAGACCAACTATCCAAGTACGTTGGTCAAATAAAGAAGAAATAACAAACATTTTAATGCCCACAATCATCAATCGAGATATTCAATGGGTTTGTAAATTGTATTATTCAAGTTTTACAGAAAATTGGAAAGAATTGTTCAAATATATTTTAGAAGCCATCTGTAACCACTTTTTGTAATATTTTGCGTTATTCAAAGATTTTGCTGAAAGTACGAAAGAATTTCTAAAACCTTTTCGACGACATGTTTGGCTCAGTTTGTTATGTAAATAATTTACGTTATCGCTAAGTGACACTGCCACCAGGAATTTGAAAAGGGAAAGGGAAAATTGTTCTGAATAAAAGTAACCAGAGAAAATGTAATATGTCAAGATTTCCGAATACTCGTCAACAGAACTTCTGTTCTTATGTAAGAGAAAAAAACACCTTGTACTCCCAATAATCTCAAGGAATGTTTGAGATATTCAATGTGTTTACTTCTTTTGAAAGTAATCTTTCAAAATTCTTCCACTGACAAATACAATCTCCAGATACAAATAAATAATAATTAAATACGAAGATATATGCATTAAGTCTTGTTCTGGACTGTTACATTACCGAAAAGTCTGTGAAATATATATATTTTCATTTGGAAAAGGTTTTCGTAAAGTGAAATTTGTCTACAGATTTTTTTTACCGAATTCCAGGAACGAGAAAAAGATCCCGAGGCGATTGACAGCTACCAATTACTCGAAGGTCTTCAATGTGTTCATTGTTTTCGACTTGAAAGTAATCTTTCCATGGAAAGATACAATCCTATCTAGGTTCAAATAGTTCACTGAATAGGAAAAAGGAATTCAGTAAAGTGAAATTTGTCAACAGAACTTCTGTTTTCAAGAAAGAGAAAAATTCCCGAGGCGATTGCGAACGCATTGTAATCTCCAGGAACATTTGAGGTATTCAATGTATTTTCTTCGGCTTGAAAGTAATCTTTCGAAATTTCCATTTGAATCCAAACCATATAAACACATTTTTATTGCCACATCAAAAATCTATATTTGAATGCTTTTCAAAGAAAAATATTTTAAAGGACCAGTAGACAAAAAAGAATTGGAACAAACTAAGAAAAAAAGTCAATTCTTTTTGAGAGTTTATGAGACTTCAACGCTCGTCGTTTATGTATCAATTACTAGATATTCAAGAGTTTATTGAAAGTAGTGATGCGTACTAACTGCTTGGAGAAGATTTCACACATCGTTTAAGAACTAGTGCGGTCCTTCCTCTCAAGCATGCCATTACACGTTGTTCTCAGAGACATTCATATCAGGTATAACAACACTAGGCGATGGGAGAATGCTGAAAATTCGAGGAAATTTTGAACGATGGAATATTAGTATCTGAATTACCTGATAACAGTCATTAATATTCTAATATACGTTAAGGTAAAACACAGAGCTATCGAAAATTCATTCTTATCGATTTCTTGAATTTAAACAGTATAAAACGGAGGAATGAAAACTTTTTCTTTATTTTTCAAAATAACATAAAAAAATAAGCTATAAAGTTTTACTTTTTTCTTTTAAAATTTAATTGATTAAGATATATGATTATAGTTAATAGTTTTACTGAAAATCTGGGTATAACCATAAAACAGAGCCAAGAAGACGAGGATTTTTTTTAACATTCCCTGTTACCACTTTCTGAATTCTTCTACATCATCAATGAAGAGATCTGCCAGTAAAGACTTAAACAGCGAATGCTAATAACTTAACATCACAGGAGATATCTAATCGTTTTCACGAAGCGAAAAAGCTTCTGTTTTAAAAAAAGGTTTTTTTATCGTTAATAAAAGTGATCTCTGCCACCATGAATTGAAACAGCCAATGTTACAATACATTTTAATCTTTTTCTATTTGATATATTAAAAATAATCTAATATGTGTTCTTGTATAGGTATAATTTTACGAAGATATTTTTTAATCAATGACTTGTCATCAGATAACAGTATCACTTGTAACTAACTCAATATCAAACACTTGAAGACCACGTGAAGAACATGTGAAATGATTTTTTCCAAAAATACAAACATTTTTGTTCAGTTTTTGAGTTTATGAAATATCCTACTCACTACCAAAAGAAGATGCAATTCAGGAAGCTCATCAAAAGAAGATCAAGTCTACTTATTTCATTCACAGTGTACTGCGACATCTTACTTATGTATGAAAACCATGAAGTGGGTAGATAAGGCTTTTATCTACAGAAATACGTATTGATAAGGAACGCATTGCAAGCATTCCGAAATAGATGAAAGTGAGATAGCTATTCACGAAGAAAAATTCTATTAATCCACAGCATTCTCTATGTGCGCAGTTATGTGCACTAGTTTTAAAGATATTCAGTGGATTTGGAAAGACCTGATTCAAAAGCAAAAAGCTTAAAGCTAAATATTTTCACTGTTTTAGGAATTTCTGAACAATCGTCTTGCAACAAAGCAACCACGAGTCGCCAACCTTACTAGCCGAATTGCGTAATACGTGTAGCAGCACTAGCCATTTAGAACAAGAACAGTGCAGTGTAACTTTTTGCAATGGGCATCATACAGTAAGTTCACAATCAGCGAGAAACGTACCAATAATACCTAATGAAGAAATCCAACCACAAGCATCGGCACAAAATAATATACCAAGTGCAGTGACGGATAGAGAAGTTTATAAATATCCTATCCCCAGAACATCTGGAGTTAAACGTGCATCCAGTGCGAGAAGGCAAAGAAAGTCGAAAGAATTAAAAAAAAAATAAAAAGAAAGTTAACATAGTTTGCCTAAAGAAATCGATCAGATGGTCTGCCGTGAGTGTAAGTATAAAATATAATTATACTACCATTTATTTGAATTATGTTTTATGTATATTTATTTAATTCGTAATAACAAAATGAATACAAATACACTCCTTAATTATTTATAATAACTTAAAAGTTACTTTGTACTTTGTGTGTATGTGAGTTTGTGTGCGCGTGCGCACGTATATGTGTATGTGGGTGTATAATGTGTGTTCCCGAGGTAATGTAATTATGAAAATGCGTCATGGCATAGCTTAGCCGATGTCATTCACAACAACAGTAACCAATTATCAGTGATTCAATTTCAACTTTGGCACTATTAATTTAAGCAGCGAATGCTGGTAATGCGATTATTTACAAAGATATTCAGCGATTAATTTTTTAACCAAGAGATTTTCACGCTTAATTAGCAGAGTTAATATGTACATTGTAAGTTAATACAGGCTGCTATTTTTATGCCGTTGTTTGAAATCCCGTGGGGTAGTAATTTAAACTGCCAAAACGTAGCGAATAGTATAAAGAAATTTTTCCGACACAACAGATCCTGTCCCGATTTCAATGACCTTTGAGGTAAAATAAAATTGTTTTGAAAGAGCACTTTTTGTTACACCCAAGGCTCTATTTCCCGGGCAAATGCCATTTTTTTTCATTTAAATGGATAAGTTGAATCGATCCAGTCGTTCTATAATAATGCACTTACTAACCAACGAACAATTTTTTTTGTATATAGATTATAAACAATAATAACTATATATATATATATATATATATATATATATATATATATATATATATATATAACTAAATAAAAAAAATGGAAAATGAGAAAAAAAAACAAAGTGCATACAAAAAAACTTTATTACTAACAAAATTAACACAGTCCAGTGTACAAAAACAGAACCAAAAATAATAAAAACTTAAAAGATAATTATACAAAAAAAAACACGCACGTATGCTTTTAAACAATTTGTATGTCCACATTCATATTCCTGTAAGATATCATACAAACGAGCTGCTATAGTTCTTTTCTGTTTGAATGTTGAATTTTTTTTATATTGTGATATTATGTATAAATCTCATATAATGTAATCATATTCCATTAATTTATGTTTTGAGATAAATTCCCGTAACGTGACAAAAACGTTGGCAGTTTCTGCGCATGACAATTTATCGATAAAATTGGTGGTATAAATCGCTGCGGTGGGGTGCGACTGGGAATACCTACTAGATTATGGATATCAGATAGTTGATACACTACACATATATGTCCATGACTGGAGTACAAACATTCGTGCTCATAACACAAAGAAAAGCCCCCAGCGGGACCCGAGCCCGCGGCCGCTGGAACAGCAAGTAGGGTCACTACAAACTGATTAATACTTTAGAACGCGACTGAAGCCGTGCACAGTCACATCCCCTCCACTGTCGCTCAACGTTCATTTTACGTGGCGGGATCTATACATAAATAAAGTGAACATCCCAGAAACGGATAAGTCAGTGATTTTTTATTCAATAAGACTTGAAACCATCACTAAAGAAGCCCAAAGCTTCAGTTTTTTTCAACCCAACAAACCAGTAGATCAATGTAAAACTGAAGAAAAAAGCTCTTGCAATCACCCGAAAAGTAGAATATTAAAAGTGCGTCACAACCATATATCGAGATATTCAATGTATTTATCGATTGACATGAAAAAATTGACAATATTATCAAATAGATGCACAAGTATTAGCAGTCAATGCAAATAGGAAAAGCGTAAAAAATTTATCAAAGAGGCGCAGAGAGTATACTCTGGTTTCCACTTTGTTTTTTCAGGATAACAAATCCCATAAAAATCGGCTATTACGTCAACAATTTTCTTCACTTTAAATATAAGCACTCAACACTTGAGCATCAACCATGACAAGAGCATATAAGGAAAGAGAGACGATCATAAAACTCTACAAATTTTGGGTATAGCACGAAGAAAACCACAAGAAATATTTTAAAAATTGTGGTAAATCATTCCTTCCACTTCCAAAAGAGTCAAGATCAGCTTAACTTCCAATAATGCCTCAAACGTGCAGAAAAGCTTACGATCCAAAAAGATGTTTTTTTTTTCTGGAAACCTCCACTAAATAAGCCCAAAGCAAGTCTTCATCAACCTCAACATGAAATCAATACCAGTATGTCGCACACTCCGCACAAAGAAAAAAGCTCTTGCAGGGCTAAGGAAACCACGAAACACATTACCCTCATTTGCATCGCGCAGTCGGGTAAAAATATAGAAAGAAACGTGGTACATGTGACCTTCCAAATAGGAAGAGGAAGTCATTAAGATTAGTACAACCTCATCTTCCAATAAGGCCTCAAATGTGCAGAAAAGCTCAGGAAGCAAAAACATGTTTCTTTTTTCTATACTATAATATCTTATAGAGTTAAAGCTTGTGAGTTTGTAACATTGTAGGGGGTAATCTCTGAATATATTGAACCGATTTAACAATCAATTCTATATATTCAGAATTCAATAAGACTTGAAACCATCACTAAAGAAGCCCAAAGCTTCAGTTTTTTTCAACCCAACAAACCAGTAGATCAGTGCAAAACTGAAGAAAAAAGCTCTTGCAATCACCCGAAAAGTAGAATATTAAAAGTGCGTCACAATCATATATCGAGATATTCAATGTATTAATCGATTGACATGAAAAACTTGAGAATATTATCAAATAGATGCACAAGTATCAGCACAGTCAATGCAAATGGAAAAAACGTTCTGTAAAAAATGTATCAAAGAAGAAGGCGCAGAGAGTATACTCTGGTTTCCACTTTGTTTTTTCAGGATAACAAATCCCATAAAAACAGATGAACGGTAGTAATTTAGCGGAATCAATAATGTAATCTACCAAAATAGTAGAAAATGCAATTTTACCAGATACTGTAATACACATGCACGAATGATACCTAGATGATTATCCAATATTAGTACCACAGAACGTGAAAACACGTAAAATATCAGAAAAAAATCACAATGCATATATTCAATGGTTTCAAAAAGTTCCAACAAACGGTATAAATCCGTCGAATAGTACCGGAACAGGAAAACGCGGTCATGGAATAAAAATCGGGACTCATACTAACACGTACTCATCTCAGATTGCATGCATCTGAAATCTAACCCATATAAAATCCTGTTCGATATAATTTACAGATACAGAAAAATTCTACAACCGCAAATACACGTCCCGGATACAAAAAGCTATCCCGAGGGATCACTTCATATAAAAACTGTTAGAGTACACTAACGTGCTAATCTCAAATTCCCTAACACTAAACTGAACTGAATCATCCTATGCCCCCATCCTGATGGATGAAATTCAAGGATAACAAAAATATAAGAATGTAAGCAAGCAAATATAAAATGGTACCATTAGAGTACCAATCTCTGGTTGCGTAATCCTGTCATTCTGTTAGATAAAGTTTACGAATAATAAACATTCCACGACCGCAAATACAATTATACCTGCCAGAACACATGGTAAACAACGTTGAAATGCCCCAAAGACCTAAAAATGAACAAACATTGCACTTGAAAACGAACAAGGCCCAAAGGGACACACAAAATAAGCACAAGACGTGTAAAAATATTAAACTTTACGTTCAAAATTTGTATCTTCACGTCGCTTCCCTTGTGTGAACATATTACCACAGGTTATAATAATATCTAATCCCCCGTCGCAACCCTTAACATACCACCAATTTCATCTATAAATCGCTCAGTGCGCAGGTAAACGGCAAGCGTGCTTTTGTACGTGACGAGATCTATAACAACAATAATAATAATAATAATAATACACTCCCCCATCATCCCCCCTCCATTTCCATTTCTAAAGGGGTTGCAGTTAGTAAGTAGTTGTATCCAGTCTATAATCCATTGAAATAGATAAGAACCTAATACTAATAATATAAAATAGAACAAATTATTTCGCAACAACGACTCTCAAGTTCCCAAACGGGAATCGAACTAGCTTCCTTCGAAAATCATTTAGGTATTAAATTAAACTTATACTAATGACAAAACCAATGTCGCAAAAAAATATAATCATATATTTTTTTTACTTTCATATCCTTTCCCTACACTCTATAGAAGATTCTCCATCGATCAATCAATATATTCAAATCTCCTGTTAATGCCAATGTCACGTAGAATCGAGAAGACACGAAAGAGATCGGTCGATAAAATAATATTATACTAAATTAAATAATAATGTGCAAAAAAGGCAATAAATCCTTTAAGCATCTTGGAGCTACAACAAAAAACTTTTTTACCTACCAAGGTACCTCGTATTTGTCCAAACGACCAATTCACCGAAAATTTTTTAGTACAGAATTATTGACTTTTAAACGTCAATTCTATTGGTATTAAACACACGTTTTACTTTAAAAAAAAAAACGAAAAAATATACTTAATCTACATTCTATAAATATTATAAATACGAAAGTTTGGATGGATGGATGTTTGTTATTCAATCACGTCAGGACGACTGAACGGATCTGAAGGCTTAGTAAGACAAGTGGCAAACACTCCATATCGATTCTCTTTCGATAAACGCTAACGATTTGGCAATTTCGATAGCAGTTTGGTAGCCAAACGTACAAGGACTTGTCGAACGCTCAATCTATTCGATCGTTCGACAACAATCGAACGTAGTCATGGTTTTGTTTGTGAACATCATTTTGACATTGTGAAGTGCGCTAAAATTTAAACGTTTAAGAGCAACACATAGGCTTTTTAGGATTTCTTTATTAAAAGTTCACTAATTATAAGGATAATTTCGCCTAGAGGTATTTGCTACAATAATATATATTTGTCAGACAATAACAACGGTTACCATGGCAACAATTAGTCATAATAGCTTTTATTTAATTTACGCACATTCATCCCACAGTAATGAATAATATTTTTTATAAGTAATAAGTTTATATTTTTTACCAAGTTTAAATGAGTTATTTTCCATTTTATTTAACATATATAATTTACATTACATGAAATGATATTATATATTTGTCAGACAATAACAACGGTTACCATGGGAACAATGTTTTCGTAGCGATATCTACAAGGTGCTAGCGTTCGATAGGTGTCGTACGCTAGCAGCCGAATTAGTTTGTCAAAAGTGCCACTTGTCTTCAAATTCTATGGAGATTAATGTACTGCCCTGATGTTTTATTTCATCGAATAGATTAGATCAACATTTGGCTGCCAGTTACAAGTTCGAAACGTTGAGTCAAATTTGAAGTCGTAAACATAATAATATCAATCCCATACATTGATTATTCTATTCCACTAGCGTTTATGCCACTTGTCTAGGCCTTCTGGATGATATTCTGCACAGAGATAGATTATAATCGGGAATAGCACATCGGCTACTTTTTATCCTGGAAAAATGTACTATTCCCGTGGGATAATTTGTTTTTGATTTTCAGCTAATATGTATATGATGCAAAAAAGATTGGTCGTTTAAACAAACAAGCAATGAGGAGACGAATTTTAACAAAATCAATTACGACAATCAAGAGTAGCAAAAACATTTAAAAGTGATTACTACTTTAATCTATAAAGAAACCCATTTATTCTAATCGAATAGAAACTTACTAATTACATAAAAAAAAGGATATTAACATAAAAAAAAACAAATTTGTCTCATATTTGATTAAATCTGTTCAAAATTTTCTTACATATTAATTTTGTAATTAAAAAAACAATCATAACATTTAAAAAAAAACATGAACCGTCATACTTACAAACGGACAAGACGAAAAGTCACATAAACATTAAAAAAACGTCAATACAATAGAAAAAAATGTTATAGTCCCAAACCGAAAAAAAAACTGATATACCTCTCTTAGACTTACGCGAATTTTTGACATTTTAAATAAAACTATCTTTTCGGATTTTTTCGCGGATTTATTTCGTTTTTTGGTTCCCGACGTTTCGAATGCTTTACAGCAATCATGGTCACGGGAGAGACTGAGGTTTTAGGTATGTAAAAGACATTAAATAAAAATTCGAAAAGATAGTTTTATTTAAAATCTAATAGTGTTTTTATAGGTCCAAACTCCAACCTCTATTCCTTTCACTATCAAAATCTTTTACATCGCCAACTTCCTAACTTCAGTCTGTTACTGAGAATTTCTTGACAGATATAACTAAACCTGGCCCGATCCAGGACTCAAACTCAGGACCTTCGAATCTCTAGCCGTACGGCTGCAGATCCGAAAGTCCTGAGTTCGAGTCGGCCGTCGGTCCTGCGCCTTAACTCGCACCGGTCGTATCGAAATATCGTCTCACCGGAGTATGAGAGTGACAGGAAAAGAAAGTGCACGTGTGTATCTATATATATCTCTCTCACACACAC
Source organism: Brenthis daphne (assembly GCA_947093115.1). Classification (NCBI taxonomy): domain Eukaryota; kingdom Metazoa; phylum Arthropoda; class Insecta; order Lepidoptera; family Nymphalidae; genus Brenthis; species Brenthis daphne. The sequence goes on from OX352473.1 coordinate 3,410,351, forward strand.
ACACGCAGCACTACAATATCTCCTGCAGTTGGCTAGTCTCAGTGAGATTGAACGCTTTAGCCGAAAACGGTCAGCAGGACATTATTATTAACCTCTATACATACCGAACCATTCGCCAAATATTATTATAAGACGAATATAATAGAAATGCACACATTACAAACAGACGGACACACATTCCTTTTTATATTATGAAATAAAAAAAACTAATTAGTCAAGCGTGAGCTGTTATTCATGATGTCAAAATCAATTAATTTAACATTGGTTTTGTGGCTTTCAAGTTGCCAATTTGATAGTCAATCTCTATAATGGTATACAATGGAAAAACAGTGGAAATTAACCGTAAAAATAATATAATATAAAAATAACCGAACACTGGTATGTCTTTATATAAATATTTAGAACAATTTATTGTATATAATCTGGATCTAAACGTCAAAATCAATATCGAAGTCCATGTCATTGTCATTGTCACTGGATCAAAATGTCATAGTGTGTTTTAAAAATCCGTTAAAATTTTTAATTCAGCCCCGATTAAGACTAATTACTGTTCAATAAAAAAAACATAGAATTCAGTATAGCCTACACAAAAATGTACGAAAAAAACTGTTTAAGAAACTATGTTACTTAGTTATCTATCCGTCCGTCCCACTCGCCGGGCGGAATTATCCAATTACGAATAATTAATAAAATAAAAAAAAACGAATATATACGATATATACATCCCTACAAAAGAATGGTAAAATTAATACCATCCTAAAAACACATACAAAAACCCATACAGTAGACGATCACCCATTGCTTAATTCCGTTGTAAATTAAGGACCAACCCTAGATCTATCACTTTGAGTGATATACAGAAAATTTTATGCCAGTCGGGAACAACTTCCTACACCAATCACCCTATCGAACCTATAGGTTACAGTATACTGTATGAATTATAATACTATGGTATCACTTCACATCATATCTTTTTAAATTCCCAGAGCGGCGAGCAGCTCCGGCGCGTCCGCCTCGTACATGCCGAGGCCGATACGCTGGCAGTTGCGCACGCGCAGACGCCCTCGACCCTCCTCGTCGCACTTCATGAAAGCGCACGCTTTCACCAGTAACTCGGTCGAAGCGTGTTTTGGAAAACCTGTAGAGAAAAAAACAGCGTTTGTTAGTTCTCTTGTTTACTTTTTTGTACGTATGTATGTATTCAGCCATTATTAACGTCCCACTGTTGGGGGTGGGCCTTCCTTCAATACGAAGGGGATCAAACCATAGTCCACCACGATGACCAAGTGCGGGTTAGCGGACGTCACATGTTTTACGATAACTTGCTAGGTTCTCTCAGGCATGCAGATTTCCTCACGATGTTTTCCTTCACCGTAAGGCAAGTAAGACTTTATCAGGTTAGTAATGATTCCCACTTGGCTACCTTTATAGATGTATCTATATTTACTTTTTCTTTATATATGTATAAATAAAATGGGCAGTGGTAGTCCAGCGGTAACGCAGTTGCTTGGGCACGAGTCAAGCTGATTTAATCCAGAAGCCCGTGTTCAGCAGTGGTACGTTAAAAAAGACTGAATACATATATATGTACATACATACATAAATAAAACTAATTATTGCAGTAATAGTTCACTTGTTAAATGTTACGACAATTTAATATCTAAAAAACCAATTAATAATAATGCCTTCCTGAACCATTTTTAGTTTCACTGAATCTAGTCATTGTGCAGATCTTTATATATATAATTCTTCTGTGAGTGTGTATGTCACTGAACTTCTCTCAAACGACTGGACCGATTTTGATGAAATTTTTTGTGTGTGTTGAAGGGGATCTGGGAATGGTTTAGATTCACAATTTTCTCCGCTGGACAATGTTTTTTTAATTAATTTTTAATTTATTAGTAGTTGTTGATTTTGGAATGTTTTACATTGGATCCGACAGACGGCGCTACCATCGCAGTGTCAAATTTTAAATAATATTCGAATTTTAATTTTAGTCTGTCCCGACAGTTAGCGCTGCGATCAAATTAAAAAAAAGTTTTGTTATCATTGTAGACAGGACAACGTCTGTCGGGTCCGCTAGTACTATATAGAACTAGCGACTAACCCTCGCTCCGCCGAGGTTCGTCCCTACTTACGTTTTAAAGGTTAGTATATATTTCTCATAGATGAAATATTTTTCCGCGGTAAAAAGTATCCAATATGTTGACCCGGATAACCAGCTATCATCACACCAAATTGCATCAAAATCCCTCCAGTGGTTTTTCTGTTATGCGGTCACAGACAGATAAAAATTCTAAAAACTATAGATTCTAACTTTGTATCGATAATAAACAATAATTACTATTTCAATAAGATTTTCCAAAAAATATTTAATGTACAAATTCGGCTTAGTTAGTTAGTAATTGACACTCTGTAGATTCCTTACGGACTGACATAGGGGCCGTTCAAATATTACGTAAGCAGATTTATTACAATCATTTACCCCCCCATCCCCCTTGTCAGCAAAAGTAAGCAAAGCTCTTACCCCCTCCTCCCATGCTTACGTAAATATTTTCAATTATAAATGTTTTTTTTTTATATTGTAATTATAATGTTATAATTATAATTTTAAAAATAAGAAAATAGATTTAGGATAAATATTAGATTTTACTGCCACACTTCGTTAACTAACTTTTGTACATTTTGTACTTTCGTACTTGCATGAGATTTTTTAAAACTTTGAAACAATTTTTGGTATAACTTGGATTTGTCTATTTGAAACGTCTTATTTAACGTTATCGATATTATATTAACGACATCTTATTTAAACATTAAACTTTGGCTAATGGAATCAACGGTAACACAAATGTTAACTTGCTTTGCTATGCTTACAATACGTCTACTCGCTATAGTATCCAAACAAAACAATACACTAACGGAGAAAATTTAGACAAGTGAATAGCGCGCTGTAATTCCCCTAATCGGTTCTAAAGCGAGTGCCTAAACGTATGCATTATTTGCGGGAATTTTTAAAAATGCGTTTTGTTTTCAAGCATAGGCAATGTCAGGGTTGCCATTTGTGTAAAAAAGTAAATTACTACCGATGACGTAATCATCATCTAGACTCCCGTACCCCCCATGTCATCCAAAATAAGCAAAACAAAGAAATAGTGCTTATGTAATACTTGAACGGCCCCATACTGACAATTAATTAAAATGTAAGATTGACGATTCAAAAGAGCTTGAAAAAGTATATCTTGTTATTATATATATATATATATATATATATATATATATATATATATATATATATATATATATATATATATATATATATATATAAAAGAGCTTTTTTGTAGAGCGTTCAATTTTATACAAGAAATGATTTGGTCTAGCCTTTTTGATGAACCATTAAAGAGTTATAAAATTCTAAGCTCGAAAAAACAAGCTTTGAAATTTATCATGCGGGATATCTTAATATTAATATGGAATTATATTATTATATTATTTATTATATCTTTATCTTAATATTATATTATTTGGCTTTCACAGGATTTTTTTATCATGTCCAACAATATTTTCGATATATTTAATTTAAAAAAAATATTCGATTTTTTGAATCAGTCTAGTGTATATGGTCCTTCGAGCCGGTTGAGAGTGTAATACTTTGAACCGGATAAGAGTATGTGGTCCTTAGAGCCGGATTTGTGTATTTGGTCCTTTGAGCCGGATAATAATGTATGTTTTCCTTCGAACCGGATAAGCATGTGCTTATTTTCCATTTACAGCACTAAATGTAGCAGCATAATGCTCAACTTCGAATATTTTAACTACTGCAACGCTCCGCACAATCGAGCACTTTGAAAAGTACTGATTAAGCGTGACAAACAAGTAGCAGCAATACAGTGTTTTTCGCGTTGTTCGCGTTTGTGCGCCAAAGGGCGGTATTATTCTCAGTAATTGGAAAACCAGGTGTATATGGTCCTTCGAGCCGGATGAGTGTACGTGATCCTTCGACCCGAACGAGAGTATCTGGTCCTTCGAGCCGGATACACTAGCCACTCACCCCGTATATCCACGCTTAGCGCGAGCGCAGGCAGAGGCTTCATGAACTCGGGCAGCATCTTGCGCACGCTGTCGAAGGTAACAGTCTCCAGGTTGCCGTAGTCCAGGTAGAGGAGGCGCAGCAGCGGACCGCCCGCGCCACCTACCTGCTCGCACAGCACCGCTCGGAACCATTGCGGGTCTGGGGGGTTGAACGTTTAATATAGTTTGTACTAGCGACTCACCGTCGCTTCGCTCGGATCCATCCTTAGGTGCAATTTAATTTTGTTTGAGCAGAACCCTAATTCTTTTACTGAAATAAAAGTAGCCTACGTTACTCCTTAAACCATCATCTACCTGCCAGTGAAAGACCCGTCTAAATCGGCCCAGCCGTTTCGGAGATTAGCCGAAACAAACAGACAGAGTCAAAAAAAATTAAAAGTTGTGTTATTCTTATAAATACCGTATTTAATTCCATATGAATTTAGTGAAAAGCTGTTATTTTGACATTACAAACAGACACTTCAATTTTATTTATCTGTATAGATTGACACAAATCATAATACAATACTAGTACAGATGCCTCATCCCATTCAATATATTGGACAGAACTAATTCGAGCTATTTTTGTTTGCTTGAATAGATAATACATGTCGTTGATTCGAAGATAGTTAAACTCTTTTACTTTATAAATATGTGCAAACTAATATATGGTTAATATTGTAAAACTCGCTCAGCATTTGAATAAAAAACAATTCGTGATTTTAACCATTTTTAAAAGTGATAAACAATTCATAAAAAGTAAAAGCGCCATCTGTGAATATACACTACAAACCCATCATCTGATTGCTGATATTTCAATAATCAATAAAATTAAGCAAATTTGATTTACAGGTTCATTGCTTCGTTTCACTTCCATTTAAGGTAATTTAAAAAAAATGCAGCCTTTCGGGATCTATCTTTTTTATCTTTTGTTAACTTAACACAACTTTAAAAACAAATCGATAGATGTAACGTCTATTTATTGACATTTGAACTAATTTTTCTTTTTGTCATGATGAGACCCCATAGTATAATATTTTTAGATAACATGTTTAACCTACTCCTATCGTAATAATATAAATAAATATGTTGGGACATTAACACACAGCACCATCTAGTTCAGTGGTAAGCTACGAGGCTTGTGTGATCGTGCATACACTACACATATATAACTTTAAATACATACATATTATAAATATAAACACCCATGACTGGAGTACAAACATTCGTGCTAATCACACAATTGAATGCCTCCAGCGGGACTCAAACCCACGACCGCTGGCACCGCAAGTAGGGTCACTACAAACTGTGCCAATCGTGTAGTCAATAAAGTGAAACAACTTACATGGTGGGCATAAAGCAATGCATAACTCTTCAGGCTTCGGCAAATACGGGTCTTTACCCAGATTGCTGTTACAATATTCCTCCATCTGCAACAAAACTATTGCTTAAAACAACTAATAACATATTAAAAAGGAGATAGAAGAAAACACTAAAAGTGATAGAAAACAGTAGTAAAAAAAAAGATATACATAAATCAAACAGTTGCTTACTCGGTAAACACCAAAATATATATAGAAATACTCAATATTTATATGTACATATTGAGTATTTGTAGGAGTTACCAGAAACTAGAACTTAAATCTATACATCTAATAAAATTATAACTAAGCCGAATCTGTACATTAGATATTTTTTTGGAAAATCTTATTAAAATAAACATTATTATCGATTTTTAGAATTTTTGTGTCTGTTACCGCATCACAGAAAAACCACTGGAGGGATTTTAATGAATTTTGGTATGGTATGATAGCAGGTTATGCGGGACAATATATAGGATACTTTGTACCCTAGGAAAATATCTCATTTCTGAGAAAAAATACAAAAACTGCAATGTAAGAGTATATTAATATACAAAACCTAAGAATTTGGTTTTAGGTCACCTCCAGGAGCCACCAGGAGCTACCGGCAATGCTAGTATGGTATAAAAACGATTCTCTTTGAAGGAGCACAGCTATACAATCCGTATAGTAGTAGCTAAACAATTTTTTTATTACATTATTTTCTAATATTAAGTGAACTATGTTCTTTTTGGGAAATAAATGTCTTTAAACCTATATTTTATAACTAGCCTAGCATACATTTCTTTTACAATCTCCCACTATAACTCACTCTCTCGCCATCTTACTCCATTCTTCATGAAATTAAGAGTATGATATATAAAAAAAGAGACGTTTGAAAAATAAATAGATCTTCATCTAACATCCACTCGTATCAATCTCCCTTCAAACAACACACAAACCCCAAAAAGAAGACACTCCTCAAATTCATAAAGTGTAGACTCTCGGTCGACTTAGACAATAAACCATAAAAATACCAAACTACTCAAATCTTAAAATCTGAATAATATGTAAAACAAAGGAGAGTTTGTTACAACACTTATAACTCGAGAACAGCTGGATCGATTTTTATCTTTGTTTTGTTGGATTAGTCTTCACCTATTAATCAACTCAACTATTAAAATATCGGAAAAATTCACGAAAAAAATATATGAAAAAAATACCTATTCAATACTAAGCGTCAAAACGTACCGAAGGAAGCGAGGGTGAGTCGCTAGTAATAAACGTATGCAAGTGTTTTTTAAGAGGAAAATAAATCAATCTTCATTTGGCGTCCACTCATTTCTATATATACCACAAAAAATCGGTCAAGTACGAGTCGGACTCGCATACGAAGACTTCCGTATCATCGTACAAGATATAACACTATGTCATTTTTCAATACTTATTATTATCATTATAGTTAATAGAACTAAACCCGCTGACCAATACCAGCATGATCGATTTTTTTTAATTTGCATGGCGGCCATTTTAAAATTGGCCATCGAAAATACACACTCTGTGAAGATTTCAACTCTACCTATACGGTTCATGACCACCAGATCCCCAGATCCTCTCCAAACCCTTACTTACCCTCTTCGTGAGCTCTTCCAACTTGGTCTCCAGATCAGGCTGTCGAGGTCGACCGTTGACTACCCCTGACTGCAGCATTGTCAGGTCTATAAAGACGTCCAGATCACACTCGTTCCGGGGCAGTTCCATATAGCTCATGTCGTTCAGCATCAACCGTGGGGTTTCTGTTGGGGATAAATTACTATGTTATGGATACTGGATAGTTCATATATATATATAACTTTAAATACATAGGTATCATAAATATGAAACACCCATGACTGGAGTACAAACATTCGTGTTCATCACACAAATGAATGCCCCCAGCGAGACTCGAACCCGCGACCGCTGGCACAGTAAGTAGGCTCACAGCAAACCGAGCCTCCGTGATAGGAACATTTGAACGGCGGGATGAGTTTGTATTTCGACAACTTGCTAGGTTCTCTCAGACATGCAGATTTAATCACGATGTTCTCCTTTACCGTATTAACTTGTAGTAATCATTATAAGGAATAATTCTTCTATACTAATATTATAGAGGTATAATTTGTAAGTTCGTCAGTTTGTGAGTTTATGAGGTTTTAGGGGGTAATCTCTAGATCTACTGAACCGATTTAGATGAAATTTGGCAAGAAGATAGTTTGAGACCCTAGGAAAGACATAAGAAGTTTTACCTCGGAAATCATCCCTTAGGGGGGTGAAAATGGCGATGAAAGTTTGTATTGGGAAGCAAGCTATGGAAAATATAAAGAGGTGCGAGAACTTGGGTTTAAACGCAATTAATATGATTTTTACACAAAGCTCGTTACTACTACGTCGCCTCAGTGCTTATTTGTTCAAACCACCAATACTTGTTTACTTCACAATAGACACGTTAGTCCTCTATTCCAAAAACAATTCTTTATTTCTAAGATTTATATACATGTGTAGATAATATATAATTTTTTGGCTTTAATTAAGTAAAATGTGTATTTAATACCAATAGAATTGACATTTAAAAGACGTTTTGAAAGAAAGATAAAAATAAAGTTTGGATGTATGGATGTTTGTTACTCACTCACGCCAGAACGTCTAAACGGATCCGGATGGAAATTTGGTAGAGATAGATTAGTCTAAATAGCACATAGGCTACTTTTTATCCCGGAAAAATGTACGGTTCCCGTGGGATAGATTTGTTCTTGTTTCTCACTAGGGACGAACTTGAGAGAAGTGAGAGTGAGTTGCTAGTAAACAATAACTGTCAACTCCTTAGAAAATAAGACAAAATCTTACAAAACCATCCCGTATAATTCTAAATCAAAATCTCCACTCACCGATGACATCTCCACCTTTCTCCTCCAACTTCTTCCATTCGGGAGTTGACAACACCACTATTTTCTTATTCACTGACTCGTTAGTCCTCACCACCTGTAGGTTTACTTCTGCTCCGCTTGGCGCTGATGATGAACCGTCCAAGAGGGTCTGTGGACGAATGTTTGTTATTTGAGGACGATTTACTTAAGTGATAACAGTATTGCGAGGCAGTGGTAGCCTAGTAGTAACGCCCACACTAAGGAAACCGAGTGAAGAGGGTTCAAATCCCTGCTCTCGCACTATCTACTTCTACCTTTTTCAAACGACCAACACTTGTTTTACTTTAGAGACTTTTCCTATACTTTAAAAACAAAGCTGTAATTGTGAAATATATATCTACATATACAGGGTGGATTTTTGAAACTGGACAGTAAGGGCAGGTACCTTAACTGCTATAGTTACAGGAAAACGTTCCTAGGAGACCATCCATAACTTTTGAGATATTTTGAACAGCATTCACAGATTTTGGAAAAAATGTACAGTCCGCGAAAAAATGCTAAAATACCAAAAAAAAATATGGCAATCAATTCTATTTCATGTAAGGATCAAAAGACTATGGGAGCATTTGAGGTATGAGTACTAGAAATGTCAGAAATCGCCAAAAACTTTTCTCATACATTCCGGTAAGAAAGTCTAACTTCTACATTGGCCAAACTTTTTGTTCTGAGTAAATGATCCTTTTTTTATTATGAAAAATCCGCTATAATAATAAGATTGGCTGAAAAAATTAAGTAAAAATAAAATTTTATTTTTAAACTTCGAATTTTCTTAATTATGCGACGGGCATTGAAGGGTGGCCCACGCCCAGCAATGGGGCGTGAGACGTGGGACGCGACACTCACCACCACCAGTTCCACCTGGCCGTCGCTCAGTGTGCGCACGTACTGCGCGGCGGGCGGGGCGAGGGCGGGGGCGGGGGCGGAGGCAGAGGCGCAGGCGGCGGGGGCTTCGGCGAAGCACGCGCGCAAGACAGTAGTGGGGCGCGCGTGGGGGCGAAGCGTCTCGGGGCACGGATACAGGTTCTCTCTTGTGCTGATCTCTATGTTGCCTGTGGAGTTAATCTATACTAATATATAAAGAGGTAAAGTTTGTGAGTTTGTGACGTTGTAGGGGGTAATCTCTGGATCTAATGAAGCGATTTAGATGAAATTTAGCATAAAGATAGTTTGTGAGACATAGGATACTTTTTATCCCGGAAATCAGATTCAGAGAGGCCGAATCTATAGTTTTTAGAATTTTTGTCTGTCTGTCTGTTACCGCATCACAGAAAAGCCACTGGAGGGATTTTGACGAAATTTGGATAGCTGGTTTTCCGGACCAACATATAGAATAATTTTTACTGTGGGAAAATATCTCATCTCTGAGATATCTATACTAAACGTTAAAACGTATCTAGGGATGAACCCGAGCGGAGCGAAGGTGAGTTGCTAGTTTATTATAAGTACCTGGGCTACCAAGCTTCGCTCGGAGTTTTTGGCCAAAAAAACATTTAAAAAAAATAAACAAAAAATTTGAACAAATAAAAAAAAACAAAAATAAAAACTTTGTATCCGACCGGGATACGAATCCAGACACCTGTGGTTGTCAAACTTGCGCCTTGGCCGCTTGACCACGATGCTTTAGTCCTAACGTGCGACTTAGCGACCATATTTTGCGTGGAATAATGCGAAACAAAACCGCATGAAAACTCAAAAACACGCGTTTTCCCAGACATAAAACTAATCTAGATCGATTTACCGCCTCCGAAACCCCATATACTAAATTTCATGAAAATCGTTAGAGCCGTTTCCGAGATTCAGATTATATATATATATATATATATATATATATATATATATATTGATCTGATTTTAGTTCCCTTGGGAGGGAACCAAAATTCAGAATAAATCCTAAAACATAGTTTTATTTAAAATGTCAAATATTCGCGTAAATCTAAGAAAGTATTATTTGAAAGAACAAATGATAAATGAAAAATATGAATGAACACTTATAATAATATTTATTGTACCAAAAATATAACCTATGTAACGTGTTGAAATTAAATTTATTGACATATTTATTTATAACTAGCAGAACCCTCGGGTTCGCTCGCGCAAAAACTACAGACAGAAAACCCTAAAGGGTAGGTTTCATACAAACTTTCATCCCCTATTCTACCGCCATATGGGGTGAATTTCGAAAAATGCTAAAACACGTAATTATTTGTGTTGTAGCGCATTAATATTCCAACTGTCTAAATTCTGGTTATATTTTTTTGACTTGTAGTATAATATATATTTGGGAACCTCTACTTTAAAACTTTAAAATACACAAACAAAACATACCATACTCCAGATACTCGAGCTGATATTTGTTCTGTGCATTGTTGGTCCGTTTACACAGAGCCCTATACCACAGTCCATCTGTGAACTTCGCTATCACAATGTCGCCTTTCTGCGGCGGCTCTCTCAGGGGACTCGCTGTAAATTATTTTAATATTAATTAATTAAAATATTCTTAGATACTAAGACGACACGTTTGGCTTAGTTCGTAGTGGCCCTACTTGCTGTGCCAGCGGTTGTGGGTTCGAATCCCGCTGGATGCATAAAATTGTGTGATGAGCATGAATGTTTGTACTCCAGTCATAGGTGTTTATATTTATAATATGTATGTATTTAAAGTTATATATGTGTAGTGTATCAATTATCTGGTATATGAATATCATGACACAAGCCTCATTGCTTGCTATGGAACTAGATGGTGATGTGTGTTAATGTCACAACATATTTATTTATTTAGATTTATTGAATATCTGAAAACTGTGACTGTCTGTCTGTGATTACAAAATAACTATGTTTTCTCAAGTAGATAAATTTTTCTTTCTTTTTCAATTTTTTGAATTCATTTTGTTAATTGTGGGTAGGCTGTCTGTAACAACTATATAATACCTTAGAGACATCTAACACCTCAGTCTCTCCCGTGACCATGATTGCTGTAAAGCATTCGAAACGTCGGGAAACAAAAATACAAATAAATCCGCGACAAAATCCGAAAAGATAGTTTTATTTAAAATGTCAAATATTCGCGTAAATCTAAGAAAGTATTAGATAAATTTATTTATATGATACCATTCTAAACTGCCTTTTTTGAAAATCTTAACTAATTGTAATGGGACTTTCACTGAAAGATAGAGAAGTTTGTAGACACATACTACATATAGTTTGTTTTATTCGGAAAATATTTAGTTCCATTGGAAAAATTACGCACAATTCGAATTTACGATTTCGTGATAAAGCCCCTCATAACATATTATGTGTATCACACCAAGGTATACTTACAATAACTACTTTTTATCTATAATGAATGTAAATCCATACTAATTTAATTTGTATTCAGCCTTTTTTAACGTCCCACTACTGGGCGTGGGCCTCCCTCCAATACTCGGGGGATCCAGCCATAGTCCACTACGCTGGCCAAGTGCGGGCTGAGCATGTTTTTCGAGGACTTGATAGGTTCTCTTAGACATGCAGGTCTCTTCACGATGTTCTCCTTCACCGTAAGACAAGTGATAATCATGTTGAAAATGATTCGCACAGAAGAAAAATTAGAAATGCCAGATCCGGGATTTGAACCCGCTTCGCTCGATTTCCCGAGCGAGCGCGTCACCACTGAGCTATACTAATTTAATATTTGAAAAAAAAAATGTGTTTGTACTTATGTACGCACGTAAGAAGTTACATTTTTGGCGTAACAGAACAAAAATAGCTAAAGATTTCATCCCGTATGTCACAACTCTCTGTTTGTAAAAGGAATGCAGCTGTGTGTGAATGGCTGTCGGTGTGCGCGCGCATCGTAAAAATTTTACTCTCATAATTTTATTCCAAACGTGCCAAAAGAAGTATAACTTGAAAAAAAAATAACCTACCATCCTTAGCATACAACAGCACATCCTCTTGTATGGCATCAAACTCCTTGCACGAGTCAATATCAGATGGACGGAGGATGACGCGGTCCAAACTAGTGCAGTCTACGAGATAAACCTTCATGTTGTTTTTTATTGGGGGACGTTCCACCTCCGGTATGACTGTTGGAGAAAGAAATTGTTTAATACTAAAAAAAACTTATAGAAAACAGAAGGGTATTACAAAAATGGCATCATTTTCATAATAATTTTGTTTTTGTGCGTGTAACGTTTACGCGCGGTTTAAATAAAACTTATTTGGCAACTATCGCAATTAAATTAAAACAAATCAATAATTAAATAAGGCATACTGGGCATATTACGATCATATATTTATAGAATATAATACACGGGAAGAATATAATATAATATATTTGTCAGACAATAACAACGCTTACCATGGCAACTGTTAGTCATAGTCGCTTTTATTTAACTTATGCACATTCATCCCACAGTAATAAATATTAATTTTATAAGGTAATAAGTTTAAATACGTAACTTTAAATGTACTCACTCTCTTTACTCTGCAACAGCTAAACAGGCAACATGTAAATCAAACTAGTAATACTATTCCTTTGCAATCGCCTAACGGTCAACATAAAATAACTCTGCAAATCGGGCTTTCATTTGGCTCCAATATATACCTAAGTATACAATATCTTTATCATATGTGTATTTCTGTACATATATAAAAACAAAAACCAACCAGGACTATCCAACCCATCAACACGGGGCCTCCATCTTGAGATCTCGCCCTCAGTGACAGGTCCACCCTCGCCTTTCACGACAGACACCTTGCATTTGTCACCAGTCTTCGATATTATCGTACATTGGAGGTTATCTCCGATCTGTAATACACAATAAATTATAATAAAAGGCTTCTATATACATAGGACTGGTTAGAAAAGATCGTAATTAAAAAACCACATTTTTTGGTATAACAACTCTATCATTCATTCATTCATATCATTAAATTTGTAATAAAATTATGTACATTTTGATGTGACGACACGTTTGTACTCCAGTCATGGGTGTTTATATTTATAATAATATGTATGTATTTAAAGTTATATATGTGTAGTGTATCAACTATCTGGTATCCATAACACAGGCCTCGTAGCTCACCATGGAACTGGATGGTGCTGTGTGTTGATGTCAACATAAATATTTGATACTCGTTGGTTCCGAAAAACGATACGAGCAATTAACAACTTCAATTTACCTATTTATACGTGGATGTCAGATAATATGTTCGAAAAAGGCCGCCAACCATATGATGACATATTTTACTAGTCTTTTACTTTCTATTGATACTAACTAAATAGTCACAGGAAGAGATCATATTTTTTTTAAAAGATAAATTAAAAATAAGCCTGGAGCCAATTTTGGTGACAACCTCCCTGAGTTGTGTTTGTTAATATGTTTTATTGTTTAAAAATCTATAATCCGTCTGAAAAAAGAACGAGGGGTCCACCACATTGATCGGAATCTTAGGACTAAAGTACATTATAGCAAACAATCATATGAGAGACTTTTCCAAATAACATGTCTCACAAGATTAGCGGCCGTTTAATAAATTGATTAAATCAAATTATACTTTATTTAAATAGACTATAAACAAGCACGTTTGGATCGTCAATTTATTATTACAAGTGATCGTCGCGTGATTGTAAATCAACGATAATTTATTAAGTCTGATTAATATTGAAGTTCTCATTTTAAAGTTATATAGACAGCCTATAAAATCCAAAAGAATTTTGAAACGGACCCATAGATTCAGAGATTAGCACGTACAGACAAAAATTTTCTTTTTTCATTTTTTCATTTCTAAATGTATATTTTGTTATATAATTTGTTGTGTATATATAATTTGTTGTTAATAATTTCTTTTTTAAATAATAGCAAATTAAATTAAAAATTTTTTTTTATATTAATTTTAACTTTTTCAAATTACACATAGATCAATTATGTGGCTTAAATAATTAATATTTTATTTCTTTCTTTATGTTTATAAATATAATAATGGCAACACTAAATATATATTACTAATGATTATTTTTAAAATTATAATAATAACAGCTCAAATTAAAAACTATATAATACCTTAGAGACTGTAAAGCATTCGGAACGTAGGAAACCAAAAATCAAAATGAATTCGCGAAAAAATCCGAAAAGATAGTTTTATTTAAAATACAGACAAACTTTTTATCTTTATATTATGTAAGTACTCGTATAATATTGATGAATATCTAACATCATGCTACATCGTTTAACAGTGAAATAATAATTATATATAAATTAAATGCGCGAGCGGATCCGCGGGTAAAAGAAAGTCAATTAATTTTGGCATTCTGCAGTCCTTCTCTATATAAACTTTAACTATACCAAAGCTCATACATCCAATATGCTAAAAAAGGTGTTCAAAGTTTTCTCTTCAAGTATTAATATCTAGATAATTTTATTAATTTAAATGAATCGAGGGAACATTACTCCATACCTTTAGACCATGGGCCTCCAGCACACTGCAAAACTCCGGTATCTTGGCTAACTTGATCGACATATGTATGTACGTGCACACTTACCAACTCCCACGTCAATGAAAAGACTTTCAGAAGAGACTCTTTCTTAGACAAGATTCTTCTTAGGAGATACTCTTTTTAAGAGATACTCTTCTAAGAAGAGACTATTCTAAGAAGAGTGTGAACCAAAGCTTCAAGCACTCAGCAGAACTCCCGTATCTCTGGATACTTAGCCGACACGCACGCTCACCGGCCTGGACTGGACTTGCCTGGACTACGCCTCCTGGTCCCTGGAGCTGATGAGAAGCAGCAGAACAGAAGAAGCAGGTTGACAAAAGAGATTTTCCTTAGGAGACACTTTTTCAGAGAGAAAAGCCTCAAGCACACAGCAAAATTCCATCGGCATCAACGAGAGTGGTCATGTTGAAAAAAAAAGACTCTTCTTAGAAAAAGAGTGTTTCATTCAAGAAGATAACATCACTACATCCATACCTTTACATCCTGAGCCTCAAACAAGGCAGAACTTCATCAGCCTGGACAATCGGCCAAGTTGTGAGAAGAGAAATTAGAAGAGTATTACAATCAAGAAGACACTCATACCTTAACAGCCGGAGCTTCCAGCACGCAGCAGAACTCGGGTATCTCTGCATACTTGTTCGATATACGAGCACACCTCCCCACCCCGAGACCCTCAGACCCTGACGATGATAAGGTGACGACACGGCAAGCATCGATGAAGGCTGCCAGCGTGGGAGAAACACGGCGCGCGCGGTACCACGCCTCGTCTGCCGGGTCGTAGTAGGAGAACAGCTCGCCTGGTCGAGGTCTGTGGGTATATATACATATGTTAATTTGATAAGATCTATCTATTTAGCCCTTTTTAACGTCCCACTGCTGGGGTGGTCCTCCCTTCAATACGAGAGGGATAAAGCCATAGTCGACCACGCTGACCAAGCTGGCAAGCTGGCGGACTGAGCATGTCTTTTGAAAACTAGTTAAGTTCTCTCAGGCATGCAGGTTTCCTCACGATGTGTCGTTCATTTTAACAGATTAACTGTCCGCAAAATAGACACAATAGTTAAACTACCGAAATGTTCATATATGACTAATGGGACAGGAAAACGGTTAAGACAAGTGGTAACTATGTCGGAAATGATTCGCACATGAAAATATCAGAGGTGCGAGATCTGGGATTTGAACCTTGAATTTTAATACCATTTTGAATCAATCAATAAGAAGCATTTAAAAATAATAAAAATAAAACTTTCTTTCACAGGTTTAAATCTACAAAAGTTCCAAAATGACGGTCAGAGATAGTTTCTACTAAGCGACTTGTCCTCGCTTAGAAAAACTATCTCTTGGGAGCGAAAGAGAGGGAGAGAGAAAAGTAGAGAGAGGGAGAGAGAAGAGTAGAGAGAGGGAGAGAGAAGAGTAGAGGGAGAGAGAAGAGTAGAGGGGGAGAGAAATAGAGGGAGTGAGAATGTCAGCGGGAGAGAGAAAAGCAGAGAGATGGAGAGGGAGAGAGACAATACTAACGCGTATGTATAGCCGTCCTCCTTGCAACTGACGTCGTAGTCCGAGCAGAGCTCGTTGTAGATCGCGGCGTTGGTGGTGTGCAGCGCGAGGCACACGAGGCCGGCGCCGGCGCGGCACGACGCCGCCACCGCCTCCGCGGACAGCAGCACCGTATCACCCACTTGCAGAGTCTCCACCATGTAGCTGTGACACACAAACATACATAATATGTAGGAGATCTTTCAGTCTTAAATTGCACATGACCTTGGTGCAACTTACATATTTATTTCAATTTGGGGAAGGAAATACTTATTTCAAGCCATTTCTATTTCTTTTATTTATATACTAGCGACTCACCTTCGCTTCGCTCGGGTTCATCCCTGGGTATGTACAACTTCCCTATTAGAATCGGATATTATAATTTTTTTTATTGATTTTTTTTTGTGGGACCCTATTTTTTTTCTAAAACAAAAGTAGCTTAAGTTACTCCTTATTACATCAGCTATCTGCCAGTGAAAGTCCTGCCAAAAGCAATCCATTCATTTTAGAGATTAGCCGGAACAAACAGACAGAAAGACAAAAATTATAAAAAATGTTGTTTTCACCGTGTATAAATCCATATGCATTTAGTGAAAAGCTGTTATTTTGACATTACACACAGACACTTCAATTTTATTTATCTGTATAGATAAATTTACTTGTGTAAATGATTGCAATATTACCATTCACATATTAAAATAATTATGTAAATGCTACTAGATCATGTGCAGTTTACAAGTGAAAGATTTTCTACTCGTATGTAAAGAAAACCACTTCACATACGAATGCTTTTCTTAAGTTTATATATTTACTACATAAATACTCTTTACTATTTGATCAATTCTAAATTACAATTTGTTTTTATAAATGAAATAATTGAGATGTGTAATTATAAAATTTTCCTAATAGAATTTGCTTAAATATAAAGATTTTCCATATAATTTGTAAATATTAAGATACTTGAAGAGTGCACATTGTTTCTTTCTCGCTCTGACACGAAACAATCCCAACATACTCATTATTATTTTTCGTCAGTGAATAAAAAAAAATGGGTTCGTGTAACCTTTACGCGCGGTTAAAGTAAAACTTCTTTGGAAAATATCGCAAATATATATAAGGCATGTTAGGCATATTACAATCATATATTTATAGAATATCCAGACAATAACAACGGTTACCATGGCAAGATGGCAATGTATTGTATCTTATTTTCTCGCCGGCTTAATCTATACTAATATTATAAAGAGGTAAAGTTTGTGATCTTGTGAGTTTGTGAGTTTGTGACGTTGTTCTAGGGGGTAATCTCTGGATCTACTGAACCGATTTTCAAAATTCTTTTACCAATAGAAAGCCACGTTCTTTCTGAGTGTCATAGGCTATATATTAACCCGAAAAATGAAAAGGCTTTTTCGTGATAGTCGGATTTGCAAAGTAAGTCGGAAAAAAAACGGAAAACGATGCCTTAACGATGAGAGATATATGATTATGTTCTAGAGAAAAGTTGTAGAGCTTAATATAGCCTACAAAAAAGTCAGCGACAGCATATGTCTAACTTTCATATTTAAGTCACAAAAAGTAGTTTTTTATATTAAAAAGATAATTTAAATCGGTAGGTCATGTTTATTGGTCATATTATCAACAATTATGAATTCTTATCAAAATAAGTAAATTTATCGTCTAAAATGTTTAAGACAAAAGAATTTTCCCTTTTACTGCATATAATTTGGACAAATGGTTAAAGAGATAATACAACATATTCGTAGGTATGGACGAACCCGAGCGAGCTGTTTGTCTGTTTTTCTCTTTGTACGAGCTAATCTCCGAATCTATTGGACCTATTTAAATGAAACTTTGCATGGTGGTACCTTATATCCCCGGGCAACATCTTAAATACTTTTCATCCAGGGAAATTAAAGAGTTCCCGTGGGATAGTTAAAAAACTATAACAACTTATACAGCTTAGTACACAAAAACTACTGGTTGGATTTTAATGAAACTTTACAATAATATAGTTCATACATGACAAAAACAAATCAGCTACTTTTCATCTCGGAAAATTAAAGAGTTTTCGTGGGATAGTTAAAAAACTATAGTAACTTATACAGCTCAGTACACAACAACTTATGCACCTAATTTAGTAAAATTTGGCATGCCGATACCTTATATTGCAGGTCTAACAACAGGTTACTTTTTATCCCGGAAAAATAAACGGTTCCCGTGGGATAGATTTGTTTGTGCTTTTCTAGAGGTGAACCCGAGCGAAGCGAGGGTGAGCCGCTAGTCCTATATATTTATGTGTTTATCTCTTTCTAGTGTCGCATTTTCGTTTCATCGAATTTAAATCACAACGATTCTAAGAAATTTCTCTTCAATAATAACACATCTCATACTCACTTCTTAGGAACTATATTTTTGACAGGTTTTGTGTCTGAAACTGATGGTACATTGGCTTCAAAGTTGACCGGTGGAGTCATCACTGGTCTGGGTGGAGTCATCACTGGTCTGGGTGGAGTCGGTTCTCGCTTCACTAGTTTCCTTTGTGGTTGCACTGGTTTCTGAGGATTGGTTTCTGTGAAATATGTTAATAAATTGGTAGTTATAAAATTGCTTAAATAAACTGTAGAATATTCATTTATAAATGATTCTTAAATCGATAAACCTGATATTTTTTTCTTAGATTTACGCGAATATATAAAATTTTAAATTATTTATTAAATAATTATAATTAAAAAAAACGGTTTAAACACTGCTTGTAACAACAATATGACCTTTGAGACGTCTAAACTTCTAAAGCATCAGTCTCTGCCGTGACCATGTGCGCTGCTGTAAAGCATTCGAAACGTCGGGAACCAAAAAACAAAATAAATTCGCGAAAAATACTTTTTATTCGATAAACCTTTTTTTTTTAGTTTGTTTGTACATTATCCCTTGAGGGGGTGAAAATTGGGATAAAAGTTTGTATGAGGAAAAGCAACCTATAACAACCTATTTAATAAGTAAACAGTACAAAAAACTTTTTAACAAAAAAATAAAAACCGACTTCAAAAAAAGCACTAAAAAGTAAAAAATAACTGATTGGTAGTTTTCATTTACTATACATACCTAATCAAATATTTTCGAAGTCGGTGTGCTTTGCTTTGTATGGGCTGGCACCGATTTCGAAAATATTTGATTAGGTATGTATTTAATAGGTAGGCTTTAATTACTTAGCCAAAGCACACCGACTTCGAAAATATTTGATTAGGTATGTATAGTAAATGAAAACTACCAATCAGTTATTTTTTACTTTTTAGTGCTTTTTTTGAAGTCGGTTTTTATTTTTTTGTTAAAAAGTTTTTATTTTTCCCTTTTTAGTGTAGACAGTAGTAACAAAGTAAGGATTCTAACGTGTTAGGCTTGTCAAATTAAACAAAATAAGCCCAAACTCAAAGTATCTACTATTAGCCGTTGAAGAGTTCCACCTATCCACCTTCTGGCCTTGCCATCAGATCAGGTCAACAACACCGAACCACTGTACTATCAACGAAAATAGAAATACTTGCAAAGTTTCAAGTCAATATGACAATTAGAAGTAGGTTAAATTCATCATTAGTTGTTTTTCCACCCTTAGGGGTGGTATTTTTTTTTTGAAATTTAAATGGGACCAATCTGGAAGTATACCCTTTCAAACAAAACAAAAATTGTCCAAATCGGTTAATAAATGACGAAGTTCTGAGGTAACAAACATACATACAGTCGAATTGAGAACCTCCTCCTTTTTGAAGTCGGTTGAAAAATGAATCAACTCTAAAATGATATCTAACAGGATACAGTATAAAGATAACATAAAACAAAAACTATATTTACCTGGAGTCTCGAAGCTTTCTTCTTCATCTTGCACACTTTGATTTTCATTGGCAACCTTCGGACGTCTCAGATTGTTATAACTCTTGAAATTTGGATTTCTGTTGACTTTCTGACTTGGCGGGTGGAAGTCCTGGGGAAAAAACCACATGTATGCTTTAACCTCGGGAACTACTAGTACATTAAATATTTTTTGGAAAATCTTATTGAAATAGTTATTATTATCATTACAGAGGCCGAATCTATAGTTTTTAGAATTTTTGTCTATATGTCTGTCTGTCTGGAGGGATTTTGATGGGATTTGATATGATAATAGTTGGTTATCCGGGTCAACATATTGGATACTCTTTACCGCGGGAAATTTTATAATATACGGGAAAATCTCTGAGAAATCTATACTAAACGTTAAAACGCTAGTAAATATTATAAATATAAACACCCATGACTGGAGTACAAACGTTGCATAAGCTCATCACACAAATGAATGCCCCCAGCGGCACTCGAACCCGCGACTGCTGCCACAGCAAGCAATACAAACAGAGCCAAACGTGTCGTCAAACGTTAAACGTCGTTTTAATTCTACTTACTCGTTTCGGGCGATCAGAGTTATTCATATTGTCTTCACGTATATCGTCTTGTTTCACTTTTTGATTCTGGTTGCATATCGGAGCGGGCTGTCTGAGCGGTACCGGGGGCGATCTAGTATAAAAGATAAAAATAATATAAAAAACTGCAATAGACATGAATCTTTTTAGATAAAACTATATTTTTGGAATTTTCTCGTTTTTTATTTAGATTTTTAGATTCCTGACATTTAGCATGCATTACAATAAATGTTTTCTGTAAAGCTTTCGAATTTTACAAGACGTTGGCGAAATAATTTGTGCTCAACTGGTACATTTTGAAGCCATTAACAAGAACATTGAATTGAAATCATTCGAAACATCGGAAATCAAAAAACAAAAAAAACAAAACCACAAAATCGTTCGTACGTATAAATCATATAAGGTTTACTTACTGCTCTACAGGTTTAGGGTCTTTGGCGCGCACCAGCTCTGGACCATTCTTTCCACTTCCACTACATAAGATAAAAATAAAAGATTGTTTTTTTTAAACCGAACAAAAAATGAAAATAAAATATATTTTTATTTATATGCATTACTTTTCTTTTGTTCCACTGGAATAAAAAAAAAACATGTAAGTATTTTTTTTTATAAGCATTTCTATAAAATAAGCAAACATTAAATAAAACAAAAGAGAAATAAAAAAATATATACAAAACAAAAATTAATACCATATCCCAATACTTACTCAATTAGCAAAAAAATAGGAATACCTACATATAGATAGAAAAAAATGCAAAATACGATTTCTATTGTCTCTCCTCTGATCTGTCAGCTTCATTCCCATAAAACCTAATCTGACTTATTTTACCATTACATCGTATCCACCATGGATGAAAAATAAAGTATATGGATTAGTTCCATACTAGCTTTTGGTGAATCTGTCTATCTACCCCTTTCATTTGTTTGATTATTAACATGCTATCTCTATATTTGGCAATAACAAGTGAGACAACAACATATTTCTGTCGCAGTTACATACATCCCTACTGTGACGCCATTGCAACATTTTGTCATTTTTGAAATTTTCAAGTTATAACCGTTGTTATTGCTCATCCCTGGAGTGTGAGAGCCTGCCGTTTTTTATATTCATATACATTTTAATTTACATTTGATCAAATTGTAGATTAGTATGGATTAATATTGATTAATGTAGATCTAAAAGCCAAATAACAAAGAATTGAGTTGAATTGTTTCATGTAGATTATTGATATAGTTAGATTTGTACTTGGAGACAAACTTTGTGATTTCTTGATTAGTGTTTCTCTTCGTTTGTTTGGGTTTTTTTAATTAGTGTTGTGTAAACATGAAAAGCTTTGTCATATTCCAAATTGTCAGGGAGGAACAGAAGGATTCACATCAATTTTAAAACGTATACTTAAAGAAATTCTTAGAGCTATTTTTAAAACAGGGTTTATTCTTAGAGTGAGTATATCTGACCAGGGTTCTGCCAATGTAGCTGCAAAAAATTCATCAATTTCTGATACTAAGGTAAATATACTTCGTAGTGACAATGATGCATCAAGTGTTATCCATTATGAAATTGTGGGAACAAAATCTACCATATGTACGATGTACCTCATTTACTAAAATGTTTGCGTAATAATTTTCAGAAAAAGAATTTGCTTCTTGGCAGTTGGCGTGCTCAATGGGATGATTATGTTCATATGTTGTATAAAGTAGATGACCATAAAGGTGCAAAACTTACTGACAAGCATATTTATCCAAACTCTTTTGATAAGATGAAGGTAATTATATTGTTAATTTTAATAAAATTAAAGTATATATTACTTTAGATCTTAGATATTATCTTATCTTTTATATAAAATTGTTTTTAAGCCCGGCCACGCTTCTCCAATCCATCTCCGAACCGTCTATTAACATCTCTGGCTGCAGTACGGCGCAATACTCAACGACCCTTCTGCCAGACCATCTTTTACTAACCCGAAGTTCCAACCCACTAACCCTAACCACCAATAATATTCCCAATCAATAATCTAAACTCACCGTGACAGATTATGACAAACAGCACGATGACGCTTCTGCCAGTCCTGCTGCTGACATTTCTGACTGCAGTACGGAGCAACACCACATCTACCGCAGTACGAGTCTGCTGGCGACCCGCACGTGAGGCAAATGTGACGCTGGAGCGCGGGAAGCGACTGTGTTACGATGGATATATGTTGTGTTAGACTTGTTTTTTTTTGTGTAGAGTGGAATGGAGTGGGATTGATGAGATTAGAGGAGTGGAGAGTGAGTTAGAGTTGAGTAGATAAAAGGTGTGCTGTTATTGTGGATATGGAACGGTAAATTTAAATAACCTTAATAATATAGAAAAACTGTAGTGGATTATTCACTGGACGTAGATGGCAAAATCTCTTACTATAAACATAGATTGATGTTACTTTTCAGAATTTGATTATTGTAGATTTGATTCCAAACTAAAAAAAAATATATTTTTAAACAAACAAATCCGTCATATTTCAATCAATTTTTGCTTTTCTGTCTATCTTTGAATTTCACCATCCACGCCTATTTGCAGAATTTACACATAATACATATAACATAATAATTAATGCATAAATATATTTTTTTATTCAATTTATATATATTATATAAATATTTAATATGTAAATTTATATATCAAACATTTTAATGGCATTGAATAACTCAATAAAAATCACTGGTTCGATTCCCTTACGACGCAAGTTTGTATTAAACATAGAAAATAGCCCTTATATGTTCTTTTCTATTAGATGAGAATTGTTGTTTTAATAGGCGCAATCAATATACAAATAAACATAACTCCAAAATATTTGAAAGCAACCCCTAAATAACTGTTTTGTCAATTTCCTTCCAGATAGTTCTTACGTTATAGACAAGAAAAAAATATAAGTGAAAAAAAACAAATGTCAATAATTGTGCTTTATTAAAAACAAAACTGGCATGCAATAATAAAACTAGACGCTACCACAACGAAAAATTAACAAATTAAATACTAACTTAACACAATAACACATTATATTAAACGTAAACTAAAATAAAAAAAAATAAAAAAAATAAATAAAAGACACATTAAATCGTACAATTACATTGTTACATGTCAAAAAATTTCACACGACCTTTCCTAAGCAAATGATTCTAATACATAACTATTTCACCGACTTCAAAACAAAGAGGTACTCGATAAAATACGCTGTAAGAAAAATTGTACCTATAGGAGTGGAATGATTGTTTTTAAATTCATTTTAAAGTCGGCTAATTAAAAATTAATAATTTTTATCTAACTCAGGAATATTACATTGGATCAATAATTAAAATAACAGTAAAAATGGAATGAATTAAAACACTAACTAAATTAAAACTTTTAAAGTAACATATAGAGATAATAAATGCTTAAAACGGTGGAATAAATATATATTGACTTGAATTTTTTGATGGCAACATTGTAGTATTAAAAAATATTAGATAATTATTTGGAATTTGCGTAGATAGATTAATAATTAATATTGTAATGTCAGAAACGTAGAATTAAAGATATTGTATAAAAAATTAAACAGATAAAATAAGAATAATATTCATCATTTGACAGATAAGTAAATGAAAAAGTAGATTTTCATAAAAGAATTATTTTTAAATTATTTTTTTTTCTTTCATATTAAAAATAATATGTGAAGAATAAAATATTATGTAATTAAGATTGCTTTAAAATTGAAAAAAAAGTTAGAATAAAAAAATAAACTAGACTAAAATAACGTTACAGATTAAAAAAAAAACAAAACATAATAATAATGAAAGTACAGTAGTCATTACTTAATATTCTGCTAATAATATTCCATTAGAGATTGTTCTAGTCTATGGGAAACATTATAGGGTCAAGGTGCCAAAAATGTTTTTTTTTTCAATAAAAAAAAAACTAGTAGCCTATGAGAACTTTCATTCTCCTTCTGGCTCTAAAATTAAGTCAGATTGATGGTACCATTTACGTAGTCAGTTAAAGTACTAATAAAATACTGTTACTGGCACAACTCTTCAGATCCTAATATAAAAAATAAGACGTAGATTACTAATTAGAATGAAAAATATAAAGTGACTTCATCTATACAGCTTAGTTTTCCAAAATCCTAATATAAAAGCAGCCAAGTCAAAACACGCATATTTTCGCTGAAAAGTTATAATTACAAATTCACGTGACATGTTTCCGGTTATAATTCGAAGTCTGTATTTCCAAAACTTCTCGCTACGAATCCCAAAGTATATAATTCCAATAGGACAAAATGTCCAAAAATCCAAAAAAATAGTTGGTTTCAATTTGTTATTCTGTCATAAGTTTGCTTTTTTTCAAATAAAATTTTATCATCCAAAACCGACATTTAGAATAAAAACTTCAATTTTTCCCCTCCCAATGTGGGCTCAAAGTTCGGACCTTTAATAACAGAAGCAGATTGCTTATCGATTAAAATTGTAAATTTCCCTCTATGATACGGCGATCGACTTTCAACCTTCCACAATTCTGTATTTAAGCCTGGATTTTTATCTTCTAGCAAATCTAAAATAATTTCTAAACCATCATTAAAATCTGGCAAAATATTCGTAGGCACTTTCATGACCACTTTGCAACAGTCATCTATATTATCGCTGCTAACAAAACTTTTTAAAGAGCTTTTATCTGATTTATTCTCGATTGTATATAGAAATGTCTTACTTTCGCCACTATTAAGCTTCAATTCATGACCTTTGGAACAATTTTCATCATTTTCTTTATCATATACCGTATTGGGCTTATTTTTCTCTTTCTCAATTTTGTTATTAAATACAGCCTTCTCAGTTAGCACCGATTTACTATCTATATTTTTGGCAACATTCCTGTTCTTCGCAGGTAAATTTAAATCATCCAAATTTAGTTTCGGTTTGAGCAGTGATTGCAAGTGACCTAATTTGAATTCAACTATATTCCCGTCTACAATACTATCGAAACGTTTATCAGTTATTACTTGTGCCGACAATTTGTCTATTTGCAATACAACATCTAACTTACATCGAGTTTGCACTTTACTGATCTTCCTCCAAAACTTAGTTCTTAGCCTTGGATTTTGATTTTGCAAGATATTAATAACTTCGTCAGTGGTTTTATTAGTTTTTGCTATCATAGTAACAATGCCAACTGCCCCGCGAAATTCAGTAGCTTTCAGTTGAATCTTTAAATTAAAATTGACACTATCTATGTTCTTCTCAATCCAGACACGTGATTTCATATTGCGACAGATAATAAAAATGACCCCATCGAATAAATACATATCGTGAATGATTGGAATGGAATCAAGATCATCGCTAAAAGTTTCAAAAACGATACTTTCGAGATATTCCTTTATAGAATTGAATTGTATTTCATCGATACGAGTTTCGGGATAATTGATGGGACCGACATACAATTTCAGATCGTCATCAACTAAATCTGAGTAATGATTAGCTCTAATACGAGTCAAAGGTACATTCATTATATCTGGATCTATTGGACTGTACATACACTTAAGCAGTTTCTCCTTAATTTGTTTAAATTCTATATCGTCATCTACATTATTAGTGAAAGTTTCATTGCCACTGACATTTTTCTTTCTATCAATAATTCGAAAATCAATCTTTTCTCCTGCATATGTAGCATCAAAATCATCACTTTTAAGTGCTTGTAAGGATTCTGGATCGACGCCAAATTGCCTTTTCTGTTTCCCGGTAACATCTGAATAAAATTTCCAGCAATCTAATTTTATATTGGGATATCTATCTTGAAAATAGATCAAAATATCATGAGACTTTAAGTGGGCAATTTCTTTTGGCACCCTCATGACCACTCTCGTGTATCTGACTAAATCATTAACATTTCTAAATGTCAATTTTAAACCGGTAGAATTAATGAATTTTGGCAACAGCTCGGTTAAATAATCCTTAGTTTCTAAACTATCACAAATATAAATCACAGCGCCATTAGACAGATACACATCTTGGAATTTCGGAATGATCAAGTTTGGGAAACGTTGCACTTTCATGTCTTTATGGAGAGTATCCTTGAATAAATGTCTAAGCCGCCTTATGTGGGGACCCTCCAACTTCTCTTGCGGATAACCTTCTAAAACTACGGCAATTTTCAGTTCATTTTCAACATGCAAGTAATTTGTACGTCTGTGGTACGCCATGCCTCTACTACTATCGATATTCAAGTTACTATTTCTACCAACAATTATATCATTACTCTCTGCAATGATCTCAGATTGCTCTGAATAAGCGATACCAGATGTGCCAGTTTCATTTATTTCGACCTCATCAGTTTCCAATTTATCCAATTCAATATCTATAGATACATCATTATTTACATTATCTTGCACGTTTTCCAAATCACCACTTTTCGTTACAGTTACATCTAGGACTTTTTCAACTGTATTTTCATTATTTACTTCCTCAATTTGAAAAGTTTCTTCACTTTTATCTGGCACATCATAATCTACATCTTTTATATGTTTATACGTTTCATCAGTATCAACGCTTTCGTTATCCGATTTGTTTCTTTGTGTATTTTCATTACTTTTAAGCTCATCTAACAACTTTACCCTCGACGCTACGCTAGACAAATCCTCCGTCATATCCGAAAGGTAGCAATCATAATAAATTTCAGTATAACCATTAATCTCAAACTCCATTAGTTTATAATCTATGACATTTTTGAAATTAGGCCCACGAATAATTTCACCGGAAACCCGATCTATTATAAATGACGTACACTCTACATCATCGATCGATTTTTGCGCGTATACTTTCCACAAGTGAGTTTTTAAAGTAGGATTGAAATATTGCAGGAGTTTGAACGCATCTTGAACGGTGGCTGGCCAACATGATTTGGGAATTTTGATCATAGCCAGACACAATCTCTTTACTTTCGCTTTTAGCAAAATTAAATCACAACACATACGCTCTTGCAATCCTGGATAAACTCTAACCATCCAATCGCGACTGTCCACATCCTTACATATACACACAATAGCACCCCTATTAAGATAATAGTCCAAAAACGATGGTGTTTTCTTTAAAAGTCCGCTTTTCGCTTGCATATCAATAATATCATTTAGACATTTTTGAAACAACTCCATTTGCTTCAAACGCATTTTAGTTTTCGGGTAACCAGATAAAGCAATTACAACTTTAAGACGTTCCTCGACTATATCTAAATAATCTACATTTCTTAACTGAATAAGTCTATTAGTTTCATCCAATTCGTCATCACTATCGCTATCATCAGATCGTTTCGTTTCACTTATTTTAGTTATATCTACAACTGATTTGGTTACTTCTGTTTGTCTATCTATTGATTTAGTTACAGTACTCACTGAATACCTCTCAGTGTATCTGACCTTATCTTTATCTCCGGTGAGTGTAGCCGTACTTGAGGTAGTGGGTTCTATCCAGGCTCGGTCACAGGAGCATGTCGTTGTGATCTGTCGACAAATTGTCGATTTTAATGGCTCTTGATTGCTAAATGTTTTATTTAATGTTAAGGTGATCATGCAAAATGTATAATAATTTAGGTAAAGGTTGATTATACTGTTACATATTCTATTTAATGTTTGTCCTATTCAATTAAACTGGGAATCAAACCAGCGACCAACTGCTTATAACCCTAACTATCAGGAAGGAAATTTTGACGGCATTAAAGAAAACCTTTACGCTTTAGTTATTTTTTTTAACCAAATGTCAATCAATTTCAACATTTTGCGAAATATATATATTTTATAACATCATTTTAAAAGGGCTTCTCGAATACTTATTCTAAATAATGATTAAAAATATTTCTAACGATTCCCATTATAAACTCGTACGATATTTACCTAAATAATATTTGTATTGTTATATTATAACATGCTGCAATTTTAATTAACATTCTTCAAAGCTACAGGTATGGGGTAAACTAAGTATAATTTTTTTAAATAAAACTATATTTTCGCATTTTTTTTCACTTATTTATTTTGATTCACGTATTTATTATGGTCACGGAAACGTCGGAAACCAAAAATAAAATAAATTATTGACAAAAATCCGAAAAGATAATTTTATATACTAGAATCTAAAAAAATATTATTTTTATTAATTTACAATAGAAAAAATATATAAGAAACTACAAAATGACATAATTTAAGAAAATAAACAAAAACTACCAAACATAATTTCGATCACTTTAATCGGTAAATGTACTTCCAAAAAATATTTAAAAAAGAAGTTAATTCGAATAGCAGCACGTTATATAATAATTTTTTTCATCTATCATCTAAACGAAATCTCACAGAAATTGTTCCTTACATAGATAACATACAAGCATTGCCTTACGCGAGAACCGAACCCGTAACTTCTTTCATAATAACCAGTGCCAGTCACACTCTAAATGTCTGTAGCAGATCAAAAAATAGAGACTGGTTTATATGCAATACAAAAACATCTAAATATACATATATAATATAATGTAATAATTATTTTAGCTTTACTACATTTAGCGGTAGATTTTTTTTTAATTTAAATTTTTCGAAGTATAAAAACGTCTTTAAAAAAAAATCTTACAAACCAATCGAGTGAGGTATCAAAATACAGATTTTCAAGAGGCGATCACAAAAATATATATACAACTCATATGTTTAAAAGTAATTTTGGATAAAAAAATGCTGAATATTACTTCGAATGTCTAATTGGCAAAAACCAAAACGCTGTAAATAAAAATATAGGTATATTATAAAAATAAAAAAAAAAATCCGACTGCATAAAAGCTAACTAAAAAGATGAAAACAAGTTCACGAAGGAATATAGTATTATAATAATAATAATAGTAAATCTGTTGGGACATTACACACAGCGCCATCTAGTTCCATGGTAAGCTACGAGATTTGTGTTATTGATACCGGATAGTTGATACACTACACATACATAGCTTTAAATACATACATATTATAAATATAAACACCCATGAATGGAGTACAATCATTCGAGCTCATCACACAAATGAATGCCCCCAGCGGAACTCGAACCCGCGACAGCTGGCACAGCAAGTAGGGTCACTACAAACTGAGCCAAACGTGTCAACGAACTTTATACTAGAAAAACAAACAACATAAAGTCTAAAACTTACCGAGTCACCAGCAGCCGGACCGAACGCATTGTCACTCGGCCTACAAATAATATGTTAGAAAATCAGTACATCTACTCTAATATTATAAAGAGGAAAAAATTGTTTTCTTATTTGTTTGTTTGTATTGAAAAGGCTCCAAAACTACTGAACCGATTTAGATGAAATTTGGTAAGAGTTTGAGACCCTCGGAAGGACATAAAATAGCTTTTATCCCGGAAATCATTCCTACGGTGGTGAAAATGGGGGTGAAAGTTTGTATGGTTAAGCAAGCTAAGGACGAATCCGAGCGAAACGAGCGTGAGTTCATGATATTTATTAACAAAATATATGCAATTTTACTTAAAAATAAAATTAAACTGTCCGTTTGTTGTGTCAAAATAACAGCTTTTTACTAAATGCATATTAAAATATATATGGTACCTATAAACATAACTAAAATTTCTTGTCCGTATGTTTGTTCCCGCTAATTTCCGAAACGGCTAGACTGACTTTGACGGGACTTTCACTGGCAGATAGCTGATGTTATATGGAGTAACTTAGGCTACTTTTATTTTAGACTGAGGAAGCATATTGTTGTACTTTACAATAGATATTTTGTCCTCCATTTTAAAAACAAAGCTTTGTTTCCAAGATTTATATACATTACTAGCGGACCCGACAGACGTTGTCCTGTCTACACGTGTTTAATTTGAAAATTTCAAACTTTTTTTAATAAGCTAAAACATTCTGGACCATTTTGATGAAAATTATTATTCAAATTGTGAATCTAAACCATTCTCAGATCCCCTTGAACACACACAAAAAATTTCATCAAAATTGGTCCAGTCGTTTGAGAGAAGTTCAGTGACATACACACTCACACAAGAATTATATATATAAAGATGTATAGAGATGATATACGTCTTTTTCAGCTTTTTTAAAGTAAAACGTGTACATAATACTTTCTTAGATTTACGCTAATATTTAATTAACATTTTAAATAAAACTATGCTTTCGGATTATAAATCCAAAAAAAACTAAAATACATCCGCGAAAAAGTCCGAAAAGATAGTTTTTAGGGTTCCGTTCCCAAAGAGTAAAACGGGACCCTATTGCTAAGACTCCGCTGTCCGTCTGCCACCAGGCGTATCTCATGAACCGTGATAGTTAGGCAGTTGAAATTTTCACAGATGATGTATTTCTGTTGCCAATATGACAACAAATACTAAAAATAAAACAAATATTTAAGGGGGCTCCCATACAACAGACATGATTTTTTGCCGTTTTTATAGATACGGAACCCTTCGTGCGCGAGTCCGACTCGCACTTGGTCGGTTTTATTTACAACTAGTACTTTATACCAATAGAATTGACATTTAAAAGACAGTAATTCAGTAATTAAAAACTCTTACAGTAAATTGGTACTTTGGACAAATAAGCACTGAGACGACTTAGTATGTATGTATGTATGTATGTATGTATGTATGTATGTATGTATGTATGTATGTATGTATGTATGTATGTTTGTTTGTTTGTTTGTTTGTTTGTTTCTAACCGCAATGGAACTTCACACATAGACTATGAGCTGGAGTACCATATAGGCTGCTGTTAGACACCTAGGAACTTCTATAAATTATATACATATAATATTACCGTTCATTATCGTTTTTGACGACGATCCTGCCATCAGGGAGTATGCACATGTTGCTTAAGGGCTTTTGCACCTGTAACAAAGAAAAAAATATAAAGAAAATGCTATACAACGTACAAAAAAATTTTTTTTCTCTTTATAATATTAGTACAGATTATAAAAAAACTAACAAAAATTCTCAAAACACAGTTCCGATTCTCACTTCAGTATTTTACACTTTATGAGATTTAAAATAATTAACGTCACTACAAAATACATGTAATTATTACAAAATTATTATTCATTCTCATCATTATGACTAAATAAATAAATATACAGGAGCCAAAAAATGCCAAAAAATGTCGGAAGTCAAAAACAGTAGCGTGATTGCTGTTTATGCTACTATTCTAGATTTTGCCATATGTACATATCATCATTTATTTATTTTTTATGAACATTTACTTTATGGAAGAGTTTAGAAGTATGTATAATATAAATAATACTATATTGATTGATTCGCACATGAGAATATCAGAGATGCGAGACCCTGGATTTGAACCCGCTTCACTGGGATTCCCGAGCGAGCGCGATACCACTGAGCTACCACTACTTATAAAAAAAATCTTAGGCACTGTACTTACAGGTTTCTTCCCAGCTTTTTTCAGTGATAATAATTGCTGTTTGCATTTTATTTGTTCCGCCTTTAGTTCCAAATACTTCAATTTCAGGTTGACTTGTTCCAATTCCGATTCTGTTTCGGAGCCATCTTCGAGACTCTGCAATGTTATAAATAAATATGTCGGGACACTAACACAGAACACTATCTAGTTCCATGGTAAGCTACGAGTTTTGTTTTATGGATACCAGATAGTTGATACACTACACATATGTATATAATTTTAAATACATACATTTTATAAATATAAACACCCATGACTGGAGTACAAACATTCGAGCTCATCACACAAATAGATGCCCAAAGCGGGACTCGAACCCGCAACTGCTGTTTCTGCAAGTAGGGTCACTACAAACTGAGCCCAACGTCGTGTCGTCGTGTTATAATTACTTAAAGCTATTATTAACATTACAAAAACCCTGTTCAGCCTCAAAATTCTCTATCTTATATGACTGAGGACTCGTTTTTTTGAGTTTATTGTGATCCTTCCAAAATACTTGCAAGAATAAATATGAGGACGAATATACATTGATTATTTCTTGAGATATGGGATATTTTCCATTATGTTTGTCTCTCCCGTGACCATGATTGCTGTTAACAGCAATCATGGTCACGGGAGACAGACTGGCAGCTACCTGCCAGTGAAAGTCTCGTCAAAATCAGTCCAGCCGTTTCGGAGATTACCCAGAACAAACAGACAGACAAAAAAAATTGTGTTTTTCTTTGAAGTACTGCATATCATTTCATACTCGTATGCATTTAGTAAAAAAGCTGTTATTTTGGCATAACAAACAGACACTTCAATTTTATTTATCTGTATGGACTATTATGTTGAAAAACTTAAGTTAATTTTGCGGTTGATTGACGTGAATTCGAATGCTTAAGCATTCGAAACGTCGGGAACGAAAAATCAAAATAAATTCGCGAAAAAATCCGAAAAGATACTTTTATTTAAGATAACTTGATGTTATGAGGAGTAACTTAGGCTACTTTTGTTTTTAAAAAAGAATTAGGGTTCCGCTCAAAAAAAAAACGCACCCGAGCGAAGCGAGGATAATTATGCTGTCAATACAATGATTAACAAAAATGGGCAAACATTTGATTTTACTTTTAACATAACAAATCTATACATACTCGTATAATAAAATTGTAACTAAGTCGAATCTGTACATTAAATATTTTTTGGAAAATCTTATTGAAATAAATATTATTATCGATACAAAGGCCAAATCTATAGTTTTTAGAATTTTCGTCTGTCTGTTTGTCTGTTACCGCATCACAGAAAAACCACTGGAAAGATTTTGATGAAATTTGGTATGGTGATAGCTGGTTATCCGGGTCAACATATAGGGTACTTCTTACCGCGAGAAAATATCTGATTTCTGAGAAAAAATACAAAAACTGCATTGTAAGAGTATACTCATATGTAAAACCTAAGAATTTGCTTTTTGGTCATCTGAACGCGGCAATTCTGGTTAGTATAATAAAAGAAGAAATGTTTTCAGGTGGCAACACTTACCAAGTCGGCATCATCTATGCTTTCCTCCAAGTCATTGCTCTCAACCGGCTCTACTTGCTTTCTGCAACAAAAAGAAAATTAAAAATATCAACAAAATTGTATCAACATATATATAATTATTATTTTTAAGTTTTATGATTCATTCTGCTATAGCTATACCATCAGCTAACTGCCAGTGAAAGTCCCGTCAAAACCAGTCCAGCCGTTTTGGATATTAGCTGGAGTAAATAGACAGACAAAAAAAAATGAATACCTAACAAACGGCTTTGGCTCATCTAGGGTATTTTTTATTTTACTCATGAAAAAAAAATTATAAAGGTAGTATTTCCAATTAAAATATTCTAGTTACTGGTTGTGAGCTATTTTGATCAACAAGATACTGTTGAGTTTCAATAAATGTAGAAATATATGATACTAGCGTCTCACACTTCACTTCTGGTTCATCCCTAGATGAAAGCATAGCTATCCCACGGGAACTGTACATTTTTCCAGGATAAAAGTAACCTTTGTTTCATTCCAGACTATAGTCTAATATTATATAATATTTGGCATGGAGATAGATTATAATCTATCTCCATGCCAAATTTCATAAAGATCCGTTTAGCCATTCTGGCGAGAAAGAGTAACAAGCATCCATCCATCCTCACAAACTTTTACATTTATAATATTAGTATGGATAGTCAAACTTTATTTCAAAAAGTTAACAAAATAAAGCCATATAAGCTTCTAAAATAGGACATTGTATTAAAAAATCTCTGGAAATAAAATACTTGCTAATTTCTGAGATTAGCACACACAAACGCACAGATAAACAAAAATCCTAAAAATTCTATGAAGACACCCAATAATAGTTGTTCTTAAATATCTTCCATGTACAGACAGTGATCAGTTACACTTTTATTATATGTATAGACTATATCTTTTTCTACAGAGATATAGATATCTTAAAACTAACTTTAAATTCATTATATATGGTTTTTTTCTCAGCAATATTATAAAACTACCATTGAAACAGTTTATGCATTGGAAAAAGAATCAGTAGACATACATTCAAATTTAGTACACTAGCAAACAACTAGCACCTTTGAATTTCTGTCCATCCCAAATGTTAGATTCATTTGACAAGAAAGTTATGTCTTATAAAACCTCAGACCAATAAAATTTTTTATTGGTCTGAGTATAAAACCAAAAAAGTTTGTAACTAACAAATTCAATATATGTATAGATTAAACACTTATCATTAATTTAAATTAAAATATATTCTTCTATTTAATACTTCAATCACTCACTATAATAGTATTACTTTAGTAGATACATATTTAAAACATTATCTATAAAAACTAATGAATGAAATAAAATGCACAAAAAGTTTATAACAATTATATCGGACACTTGTTGTAGCGAAATTTTAAGCAACATTAAAGTGACCGTTGGTTTATTGTTATTCATTGAATATTATAACTAATTTATATATTTTATGAGGTGAATGTATACCTATATCTACCCGAAACTTTTCTTATTTAACCGCCATTTGTATGCCGCAAATACATCAATACTACAAAACAATAGAAATTTCAAAACGAGAAACGTATTTTATGTGTTTTATTTATTTTTCACAGTTCTTACAAAACTCTGATGTAAGATAAACAAAACTTTAATTTTACAACTTAGCAACTTACATTTCGTTATCAACCTCCTTCAATGAGGCAAAATACTTATTCAACATATTATTTATCACTAAGTTTACACACTGACTTCAAAAACAATTAATATTACTTTAAAGACACGCTTTTAACACAAATAATTAATAAAATCAGCGAAATAATTTGATAACATTCAAAAACACGAGGAACCCTTTGTACTTCGTAGCTCGTTCAAAATTTCAAGTAAGCAAAATGAGTTGGGATTCAACATTTCAAGCGCTTGACGCACGTAACGCGTTAATGCGTATTAGACGATCACTTTAGTACCAAACATGTTACAGCGCTTAAGCGCTTTAAGCGCACATATAACGAAATCTGATTGGTCGAACCAATAAATACAAAATTGAAAGCTAATAATATTGGTAGAAAAATTATAACATTTTGAACACATTATAAACATCACTTGTTTCTATTATGTAGTCAAAACTTAAAAATATATTTTAACCTAATAGTAATAATATTTATTTAATAATTAGAAGAAAAAATTTGACAATGTCAATACAAAATTTATTGTGTAATCGAAATTTATTTTAAAATATATCCAAAAATAACATTAATAATTGAATTAATAGTATAAAAAATGTTTTAAAACAACAAAATCGAAAGTGCATAATATTTAACACCATTCAGACAAAGAAAGACAATAGCATTCCCAAGGAGGGTTGACGTCAGGCAGGCGGCCGGTCGTAAAACTTTTGCCAAATCCTATCAGCAGTACACTGAAGATGTACTGCGCCGACCCCAAGTGATTTGGGAATTGGGAAATGGGCAGGGAGAAGAAGAAGAAGTAATAATATTTAAAGTTACTTAATTTTTTTACCCTCGATAATTTATGGTCTTGGCATTTCACATAACCCATTATTTTCTGATTTAATTTGTATTCAATTCCATAAAATTTAAATAAAAAGTTCAAAATAAGCGAGCGAAATTCAAAGAGAAACGCATCACCATCGCTTGAATAGAAGGATGACGTCACATGGCAAGATATGACTAGTGTTGCCGTTTTAACGACTTTATCGCTAGATATAAAATCTTATCTGGTATACTTATAATAGTTTTTTGGCATTCCTGCAGTACTAGACTATATCTATAAAATAGTTTTTTTAGCTTTTCCCATTATCGAAATAGCGACTAAAATCGAAAATCCTTAACTTATAACTGTATATGCATATAGTGAGCAACACTGAACGTGCCCTGTGACTTCACCTAAACGCGCGAAAAATGGGGACATTCAAACAGGTTAAATAAGTATTTTATATATATAATTTATAAATTAATTTAAGCACTTTCAGCAGTATTTATGTTTTTTACTATATTATAACGAAGTAAAAAGTGAATTAAACAAAAAATCGATGCATATTTTCTATTATCGTATCGATTTGAAACTTCATAGCTATTTGATATTTAGTAAATAAAGAAGATTAAGATTACATGTAAGTATAACATTTAATACACACTAATATTAAATGTAAAAGTTTGTTTTTGTATGTATGTATAGGATTTTATTGCTTCACGCAAAAACGTAAACGTAAACGTATATAGATTAAATTTAGTATACATTTATAGATAATGACCTGTTACCGCATATGCTATTGTTAGTAATGAAATTTACCAAAAGATGGCACTACTTGTATGTACTTAATATTAAAAATACAAAAGGCTCCCAAAGACGAATTCGAACGAAGCGAGATTAAAAAATAAACATATTATCAAAAAATATAAAGGCATCAAATTAAGTTCAGAGCATATATAAATTGCTTCTTATAATAATGGAGAAACAAGTTCCAGCATGGCGTCCTTGAATTTGTTCTAAAAAAATCTTCAGTAATTAGAACTAACAATACAATTTATAGCAAGCACACTAGTAACTTTTGTTCACAAAATTATGTTCTTTGTTCCCTAATTCTTTTTCTAAATTAAAAGTAGCCTAAATTACTACTTATAACATAAGCTATCTGCCCGTGAAAGCACCGTTAAAATCGGTCCAGACGTTTCGGAGATTAGCAGGAACAAACAGATAGACGAAAAATTTAAATTTGCTTTTACACTTTCACATGCATTTAGTATAAAGCTGTTATTTAGAAATTACAAACAGGCAGAATTTTATTTATTTCTATAGATTAACATTGGTGTTTGGCATTTGGACAGGATTTGGAGAGAGAAGGGACCAGCGTGGCTATCAGCTAACTTTGGTAGCTAGTGGTTTAATGTTCACCGAAAACCTATGATATACATATATTGTAAAACTAGCGACTCACCCTAGCTCCGCTCGAGTTCGTCCCTAGTGAAAATTTATATTTTTATGAATTTTCAACCGACTTCAAAAAGGAGGAGGTTCTCAATTCGACTGTATGTTTTTTTTTTTTATGTTTGTTACCTCAGAACTCCGTCATTTATTAACCGATTTGGACAATTTTTGTTTTGTTTGAAAGGGTAGACTTCCAGATTGGTCCCATTTAAATTTCAAAAAAAAATACCACCCCTAAGGGTGGAAAAACAACTAATCATGAATTTAACCTACTTCTAATTGTCATATTGACTTGAAACTTTGCAAGTATTTCTATTTTCGTTGATAGTAGTGGTTCGGTGTTGTTGACCTGATCTGATGGCAAGGCCAGAAGGTGGATAGGTGGAACTCTTCAACGGCTAATAGTAGATACTTTGAGTTTGGGCTTATTTTGTTTGATTTGACAAGCCTAACACGTTAGAATCCTTACTTTGTTACTACTGTCTACACTAAAAAGGGAAAAATAAAAACTTTTTAACAAAAAAATAAAAACCGACTTCAAACAAAAGCACTAAAAAGTGAAAAATAACTGATTGGTAGTTTTCATTTACTATACATACCTAATCAAATATTTTCGAAGTCGGTGTGCTTTGGCTAAGTAATTAAAGCCTACCTATTAAATACATACCTAATCAAATATTTTCGAAATCGGTGCCAGCCCATACAAAGCAAAGCACACCGACTTCGAAAATATTTGATTAGGTATGTATAGTAAATGAAAACTACCAATCAGTTATTTTTCACTTTTTAGTGCTTTTGTTTGAAGTCGGTTTTTATTTTTTTGTTATTAATGCCGAATCATAAAAACAAATATTGTCCAAAAAAATTAAAATAAATTTTTGGGGTGGGCCACCCTTATTACTTAGGGGTATGAAAAACAGTTTACGTCCTATTCTCAGATCTACTGAATGAATATACACATAAAACATAAGCAATCGGTCAAGCTGTTTCGGAGTTTTGTTACAAACACTGTGACACGCGAATTTTATATATTAGTTAGTTATTAGTTAAAATTATATATTATAGTAATTGGAATAATTTAACTGATACATCTAGATGATCTACTGATAGATGATTTCATATTAAATTGAGGATAAACAACAAAAATTCTTTAAATAACAGCAACAACAATTAATACATCTTTATTACTAGGACCACTTTTTAATAAAGAATCATGAAAATCGTAACATGAGTATGAAAAAATACCCATAAATGGAGCGTTTTCCTTTTTTTTTAAACTCAGTAAAACACCAGTGCGCATGCACGAGACATGGAGGTCAAAATGACATTAGGACGCCATATTGCGCCATTACTTTCAAGATGGGTGCAAATATACGCACGCACAAAAGCGCCCTCTCTACATCTCAAGCAAACTCTATCCACTTATTGCGCATGTTCATATAGCTGAAGCGTTATTTTGAAATAACATGGAGATGGGTGTGGTCGGACGCGGTAGAAGAAGCGGTGAGTCACAATTGAAATTAAATAAAACTAAAATATTAACATGCATTGTAAAAGTACCGTTAAACATTAGAAAAAATTTAAACCGGGTTTGAGCCTCATTGTAAAAACACGCAAAATTTGCTTTGTCAAATTCTAATCTTTACTTAGGCCTGATAGCGTATAACCTTAAATATGCATTCGATCATTAAAAATATTTTTATGAAATCTATGCTAATATTGTAAAGAGGCAGAGTTTGTTTGTTTGTTTAAACGCGCTAATCTCAGGAACTACTAATCCGACTTGAAATTTTTTTTTAACGTTATTTGTTGATTGAAGACTATATAGGCTATATACCATCCCGGAAAAATATGCGGGTCCCGTGGGTAAATTTGTTTTTGTCTAGGGACGAACCCAAAGCGAAGCGAGGGTGAGTCGCTAGTAATTATATGACATAATATATTAGGTAAAACAATTAATATTACGAAAAAGGAATACCTGTATTTAAAGAAGACGGTTCCTTCTTCAACCGTTATTCTAAAATCTTCTTCAAAACTAATAAAAGACTAACCCACTTAAAGCAAATTTTCCCCTTACTTGAAGGTATAATTAAATGCAAATACAAGAAAATTAAATCAGAATAGTAGTAGGTATGCAAGAGCACTGCACCTTATCACGTCCGACTGTCAACTGACGATGCTCACAGCGCGATGCCATCCCAGATTTTATTGATCAACGCCCACGTCCAATATATCTAGGACATTCTAGGACATTTCTAGGACTTCACACCCCCTATTTAGCCATGACGTGGCCGCAATTTTGATTTAAAATGGGACCGTCCATTATTTGACGATGCTTCTCACCATCTCCTATGTATTACTTTAAAACACTCGTCGAGGTACGTGAGATAAAGGTATCAAAAACGTCTAAAATCTTAAATCTTAAAATTGATCAGTCTTGAATGAAAACTAATATTGGATCATTATAAACTTTCATTACTTAAATTGAATACAATGAAAATTTAAAATCAGAATAACACTATTCAAGCGCACTGCATCCTAACACGTCTCATAATCTACTAACGATTTTTCTCAGCGCGGTGCAACCCCAGATTCTATCGATCAACGCCCACATCTAAATATATCTAGGTCATTCTAGGACATTCCATCCAGGACTTCACATGCGCATATCAGACTCAACATGGCCGCCATTTTGATTTAAAATGTGACCATCAAGTGTCTAGATTCAACCCTGCATCTCCTTCTTGCTTACGCATGGCTTTCAAAACATCAAGGAGACAGAGTTTCAAAAGCTAGATTAAGATTAATTACTACGCGGATTAAAAGATCGAGACACAGAGCCCAAATTTAGAATCGCAATACCTTTCTTCAAGCCAACAAAATATGCATTGGGCATTCAAAACTTTGCGGGACACCATTGCGTTTATTGTCTATTTGACAAAAATATTAAATGATTCCACTATTTTCGATTACTTACAATGTTATAAATAAAAGTGAAATATATTAAAATAATACATTCATTTACAAAAAAATCTTCAAACAATAACTCTAAAATCTTCTTCAAAACTGACCACTCATTTAAAAATATAGAATGAAATAATATTGGATCATTATAAACTTATATAACTTAATTTGAATACAACGAAAATTTAAAAGCACTATGCAAGCGCACTGCATCCTATCACGTCTCACTATTGACTGACGATGCTCTCGGAAGGATGCAATCTCAGATTCTATCGATCAACGCCCACATCTAAATATATCTAGGTCATTCTAGGACATCCAGGACTTCACACGCACATATCAGCCATGGCAAGTCAGCCATTTTGATTTAAAATGTGACCATCGATTGTTTAGATTCAACCCCCCATCTTCTACTTGCTTGCGCATTTTCGAGGATTCAATAAGACAAATGGTCAAGGAGCAACTTTAGGCTTCATTCACTTTTCTCACAGGGCCCAAATTTTATATTTATTATACGATTTTATTTGACTGACGTTGATTTAAAATAAGGTAGTGTTATGTGGTTGAACTCTTACTTTAATAAAATTTCACTTTTTAAGTTTAGGGTCAAGAAATGGTGCGTCACAATCGAAATTACCCTACCGTCTAACGTCCAAATTACGAATGTTACGGAGGAGTTTATAAATTTCGTTGTTGGAATCGGAAACGGAATAGGAGACAGAGGCGGAAGGGAGATGTATTAAGGGCAGGTCTAATAAAATCAAATTACAAACATAATTGAGTTTTCTTATGTTCAATTCAAAAATTATACAAAATAATACTGGTTGTTGAAAATAAAAAAAATCGAAGGTTCTTAAATCTTAAACAGTACTAGTAGTAAATTAAATTCATTGTGCTTCGACCTCCGATTATAACCTTCGATCCTTTCGGAATCGAAGCCGAAGCTCCGTAACATCCCTAGTCCAAGTATAAGACATTCCGTCTGGGACTTCAGATGCGCTTAGCACCTATTTTGATTTATATTGGAACCATAAATCATTTCCCAATTCAACCTCCCATCTTCTATTGGCTTACGTATTACTTTAAGGCACTTGTAAGGATGCTCGAACCAAATTTTTCAAAACAACATTACGCGTTTGCAAAAGGTCGAGGCTCAGGGTCCCATCTCGAAAGTATATTCGTTTACTGCTCAAATTCATTTAACTAGCATTGATTTCAACAGACAGAACATTCTACGACGGCATTAGGACGCACTACTACACCTTTGCAAAAGACGGAGATATTAAAAATTTAAGTACGTATAGGGAGATTTAATAGGAATAAGATAATAGTATAGTATATCTGATGTTGCAATTAACAACTATGTTTCTTTGATGACTTAGGTAGCGCTTTGACTTTTTTCATCCGAAATAAACAAAACACGATGAAAATGAAAGGTAATCAATCTACTATTTAGTCTAATATTGACTAAACACACAGTAACATTAAAAATTTCATCGAAACTTTTTTGCAAGAAACCCCCAATCTGTATCATATATTTTTTATTACATAATTAACTTATACATCCACATAAAAAATATGATAAAAATCTATACCTATTTTATCGAAGACTCCTCTGTATCGCATTGCCAGAAAAATTTAATAATTGCAAGAACTGCTTACTATAAAGTCCGAATACCGACTGACTCTTATTCCGGCGCGTAGCAACCCTATCAATTGATCAACGCCCACGTCCAATACATCTAGATCTTTCTACTAGGTTTCATGTAGTGCGCATGTCAGCCATGGCAACGCAGCCATTTTGATTTAAAATGAAACCATCAGACAAGGCCCACACATACTTGAAAGGTAATAATTGTTGCCTATCTTGGAACATTTTATGAACATGTAAGAAGATGCACATGCGTTTCTCATATTTTAAAATTCCTTTGTTACAAAAAATGTACGCAAGTTTAACCCCACCATCCACTAGGATTAACTTATTTAAGACACTGGTACGCATGCGCAAGGCGAAGAGATCAAAATAACACTGAGACGTACTACTACACATTTGCAAAATACAAAATAAATAATTACTACAGGCAAATAAATATGTCACTTCCATTTGAAACAATTATAATAAAATTCGCTTACTGCGCTTTAGCTTATACAACATGATATTATATTAAAATAGTTATCAAAATGGCGTGGTCTACTCCTCCAACCGTTATGCTTTTTAAAATTCCGAGAAAAAACAGAGAGGCGCAACTGCAGGAACTTCATAATAGTATGTATTTATAAAATTTACAATGAAAAACTTATGTGAATAGTAACTATATTTTTAAAGTAAAGCATCAGGAATAAAAAAGCAAGAGATGTGGATCACAGAAAATGCGAAAGTGACAAGTTCAATTCCGTAGAGATCAGTAAAAACTTTTTTGAATGTCTGCTAAAACACACCCTCTCGAGAAAAGAGGGCATACTAATAATATCAAATATTTCATATTTTTCGACGGAACTCTTATCCATAACTATATTTTTCATTCAATAATTGCGTAGCCTAACCTAATAACACATTAAAAGATAAAATAATTATTACATTTAATAAATAAATAAAAAAAAACATATACCTGTTTCCAAACTTCTTTGGCTAATTCTTGAAACTTCCTGGAAAGTTTGCTTTCTATATTTGAATGCGAACGAAATTTATTAAAAAAAAAAAATAGAACGAACGTACGATTT
The DNA here is from genome assembly GCA_947093115.1 of Brenthis daphne. Classification (NCBI taxonomy): domain Eukaryota; kingdom Metazoa; phylum Arthropoda; class Insecta; order Lepidoptera; family Nymphalidae; genus Brenthis; species Brenthis daphne. The sequence continues at coordinate 3,453,802 of OX352473.1, forward strand.
ATTTGATATTTCCGAAAAAGAAAAGCTAGTTTTAAAGTTTAAATATCCAAAAATAATTTGAAATCTAAAGTGCAGTTTGCAAAGCGACTACATCCTGTGACGTCTCACTACCGACAAAAGTTTCGGTGAGGTGCGATCCCGGGGGCTGGACCAACGCCCACATCGAAATATACCTAGGTCATTCCAGAATTACTATCTACGGACTAGGTAGAAGCCTAGAATGTCGCATGCGCTATGCGAGCATTTTAATTTAATTTACCTCCATCACCACCATGCGAGACCATGGTCATAATAAAGCTCAATACGTAACTTTGATTCTACTTAAGTAATTTAAGGTTTTGGGTTGTTGTTTTTTTTTTATTTACATCAGTATATATATTCGATGAAATTCAAATAGACAAAAATTTCTAAATTATAAAACAGAACTTTTTATAATAAACTTACTAACAAAATCTGACAGACAAGAGACTGAAAGAAGAAACGGTTTGCAGAAGCATCAGAGTTTCAGAATGAATTATTTCGTATATTCTACATCTATAGATGAGTTAAGTTAATTTGATCTATTTGAAGAATGTTTAATGAACGATTATTTATAAACAAAAACAGTCTTTATAATGACGTGCTTGAATACTACGAGTTTTCAACAGTGTGGAGAGCAAAATACTTTGGCTTCTGTTACTAGCGATGAAATTTGGTCTTACCAAAATGAGCTTGAGTCAGAAATATGAATGGAGTTTCTAGACATCTATACATAAAATAAAATTGTAAATGATCGCTGTCTGTATGTTGAAGATATTTGAGAAAAAACTATTATCGGGGATCTTCATTAAAGCAAAAAAAAACAAGAATGTTTTAACTTTTGTCTATTTGTCTGTGCGTTTGTACGCGCTAATCTCAGAAACGGCTTAACCAATTTGGGTGCGGTTTTCACTAATGTATTGTGGTAAGCTTCACTTAACATTTAGTATTATTCAAAGATATTTTGTTTTATTTCAATCGGTTCATAAATAAAAAAGTTAGTTTAATCTAAAAGAATCACCTAAGAACAAACCCGAGTGAAGCAAGGGTGAGTCGGTTGTTTGTAATATGTTCTAAAATTCAGTCTAAAAGATCAAAGTGAGGACGACGTCGACGATGACGACTTCCTCCAGCAATTGAAGAATGTAGAACATTTGGACACAAGCTAGGTACATACATTTCTTATTCCGATAATTTCAAGTTATAAAAAAAATATTTCAAAAAAACTTTGTTTTTTTCCAATTCCGCCAAAAACCACTGTAAAATCGTCTACCAGAAATAAAAAGGCCAAAGTTCACAGATTATATTATAACATACGATACGATACAAAATATAAATGCCAAAGTGCATCCGCCGAAGCCCGCCTAGGGGGGTAAGTTAGGTAATAAATCAATATGCAGGACGCTTTTGCACATGCCTAGGCTGGATGCTGTATTGATTGCCCGGGACAGTGTTAAAAGGGGAGAATGGGGTGTTACCAGGTAACGATGCAGTGGGTGGAGATGCAACAGATTGCGCAGCTCACACGGGATCATAGTGGGATGGCCTGGACTATTGATTTATGGTTTATTTAGAAATTGAATTTCTGAATATATGCCTCTTCATGAGTTATATAAATTACACGTCTTTTTCAGAGGTTTTTTTTTGCATGCAAAATACTATTTCCAAATAGCATTTTCTATTCCATTAAAATTCCTTTTAAAAGTAAACATATTAAAACAAAGTTTCAGATATTTTTTCTCCGTATCTTGTATAATTTGTTTTGTCACATATATTTAGAAACTTACTTCTTTAAGTAAGAAGACCGGCATGTTGTTGCGCCGATATTTCAATACCTTGGTCTCGTAATCTTAAAAAATTGGTACTAAAGATAAAATATTTTTTATTCGCAATTAAGAAAGATTTCTGTGTTTGTTCGTTTCTACCGAACAAGCTCCGAAACTACTAGATCGATTTAGATGAAATTTGGTAAGAAGATAGATAGATTTTATCGCAGAAATCATCTCTTAAGGGGGTGAAAATATTGATGAAAGTTTGTATGAGGACTCAACCTAGGGACGAACCCGAGTGAAACGAGGGTGAGTCGCTAATTTATTACACATTAAAATTCTACAGCGCGCTGCATTTGTGTTTATTGAGGTTTTTCGCCGAATCTACCCTACTAATTTCAGTACGGTTTTCACCAATAGAAACTTGAATCATCTAGGAAGGCTATACGTTATAATCATTAATGAATAAAAACACATACATACACATTTCCTAACAAATATCTCTTCAAAAAGTGGCATCAATATGGCACGTTAAGTCAAACCAAAGAATAACATTCAAACATCGAAAGTTCTAATTGTCTAAACACAAATTCTAACTTACGCACACCACATATAAAGTACTTTTTTAAACGAAACAACGTGCGTTTTAATTTTGTCATCCAAAAAGGAATGAACAAAAGATATTTGAAAAAAAGCGCATAATTTCGAATTGTGCACTTCTTTTTGAGGACACCTTTGAGACGCTAATTGCAATTGCACGTAGCAAGACTCGCAGGTAGTATAAAACATGTATAGAAGTATGTCTCCGACTACATAATATTATGTTCCTTCGTCAACTTCTTCCCGTTTTTTCGGTTTACTTTTTACGCAATCAGGTTTTTTATTCTCATAATTCTTAGCAATATGACGTACAGAAATCGATGAGCGGTCGAAAAATATTGGAAAAAACAACTAAACCAAGTATAAACTATACATAATACGTTACTTAGATTTACGACAATATCTGACATTTTAAATAAAACAATATTTTCGGATTTTTTCGCAGATTTATTAACCAAACCAAAAATCTAAATAAATTCGCGGAAAAATGTTTTATTAATAAACATATAAACTATGTTACATCCCCTATCAAACAAGTTAAAATTAACTTTAAAGATTTAATCACACAGTCAGTTAAAAATAAAGCAAATAATAGCGTAAAAACTAACACTCACCGGTTATTCCACCCCTTGCTGCTACCACTTTCGCTCCAATCGCGCTGACTGACCGGGTAGCTTTGCCTTTGATTGTTAGAGTCTTGATTTTTTTTCTGTTTTAATTAAAAAAAACCGCCATTATAAAAACTTATCAGATACACATCTGTCTGTGACTGCATCATGAGAAAACCACTGTACAGATTTTGATGAAATTTGATATGATCCGGTCCGGGTCAACATATAGGATACTTTTTACTGCGGGAAAATATATCATCTCTGAGAAATCTATACTAAAGTTTAAAACGTAACTAGGGACGAACACGAGCGGAGCGAGAGTGAGTCGCTAGTCAAATATAATAAAAATATCTAAATCAGCTAATAAAATCAAATATCTCTCATTGCCCCTCCATCCGTCACCATGACACCAGAGCCCTATCTCTTCGAATCAAAAACATTACTTATAAATAAATACGCCTGATCCTTCCCACCCCAACCTCCCTCACCGTTTCATAAATTTGAACAAAAAAAAACAATTATATTTTGACCGATTTAAAAAAAAAGTAAATACTCTATTCGATTGTATGTTTTGATTGTATGTGTGCATGTTTGTATGTGGTATGTACAGGTATATATAGGCACATTAACTGCTTCGGTGGTCTAGTGGCTAGCGTGTACAGCCGCAGGTCCGGAAGCCCTAGATTTGAGTCCCTGGTCAGGTCAAGCTCAGTCATTGAGTATTTCCGTCAAGAAATTCTCAGTAACAGCCCCGAGCTGGGAAGTTGGCGGTGTTTCACCCCCGTGCCTCGGAGAGCACGTAAAGCCGTCGGTCCTGCGCTGTCAACCAAGACTCGTTTTCATAGTTACAAGTGAACCTAATAAATCCTAAATATTAAAAAATATTCTATGTGGAGTCAATGAAAAAAACATACCTTATGCGCCACACTGATAACCAACTTCAATGGTTCAGTCTTGTTGAGTTTCATCATAGCCAGCTTAGCTTCCCTGCAAACAATTCAACGTCTTAAATCTATACATATAATAAAATTCTAACTGAGTCAAATCAGTGCATAAAACATTTTTTGGAAAATCTTATTGAAATAGTCATTATTATCGATACAGAGGCCGAATCTATAGTTTTTAGAATTTTTGTCTGTCTGTTACTGCATCACGGAAAAACCACTAGAGGGATTTTGATGAAATTTGGTATGATGGTAGCTGGTTATCCGGGTCAACATATAAAAAAATACAAAAACTGCAACGTAAGAGTATACTAATATGTAAAACCTAAGAATTTGGTTTTTGGTCATCTGAACGCGGGCGGAGCCGCGGGCAATGCTAGAGAAAAATAAAAATTTTTGAAACTGTTCGATTTGGCATGAAATGCCACGTATACAATATACATGCAAGCGTGAGGTGCTCGATATTTGCTGTTGCTATGAATATTGGGTACGATTTCTATAAGTAGAATTAATATAAAGAATATTGTACAAAGCACACCACAGTTTTTGCACAATAATTGAGTCTTATACAAAAAAAAATATTCCTATGAAGACTCACCCTGGTGTTTCGAAGGTGACTATCGCGTATCTCTTGAGAGGGTCCCTACTCATGAAGACCTTCACATTCGACGCGTATTTCTCGAAGACAGCGCGCAAACCATCTTCGCTTAAAGCTTTCGATATATTCTTGACATATAGCTTACAGTGATCTAATTGCACCTCGCCACTAAATAAAAAAATAATATTTATACATATAATAAAATTGTAACTAAACTGAATCTGTACAATAAATATTTTTGGACAATCTTATTGAAATAGACATTATTATTGATACAGAGACCGAACCTAGTTTTTAGAATTTTTGTCTGTCTGTCTGTTACTGTATCACGTAAAAACCACTGGAGGGATTTTGATGAAATTTGGTATGATTGCAGCTGGGTATTTGGTCAACATATAGGATACTTTTTACTGCGGGAAAATATCTAATCTCTGAGAAATCTATACTAAACGTTAAAACGTAACTTAGTTACGTTAGTTTGTTTATAACTAGAGACTAACCCCTGCTTAATTTAGGTAAGTCCCTAGGGACCTTATTGTATGGTACTTATGATATCCATACTAAATATTATAAATGTGAATGTTTGTTTGTCCATCTTTCACGTCGAAACAGTGTAACGGATTGGCTTGATTTTTTGTGGAGATAGTTGGACGGCTGGAGAGTGATATAGGCTACTTTTTTCCGAGGGAGATTATCTCACTCCCACGGGAAAACACGTTATAATACAACCCACAGCAACTTATCATAACTATGTATGTATATAATAATATATAGTCTAATATATTCCATACTAATCGTTGAAACGTACCTGGAGAGGAACCCGAGTAATTATATAACATACAGAGTGAGTACCTTTTGGCGAAATTGAAAAAATGAATGAACGGATTTGAATAAAATTCAGAGTAAAAAAATAAATATTCTGTAATAATACATACACTTCTTTTTATCCATGAACTACGCCAGCGAAGTTACGAGCTAAAGCTTATAGGTAAAAAAAATCTCTTAATGTGAACAAAATTTTAGCTTTAATTAGGGCGGTGTACAGACAGGGGGAGGATGGGGAGAATCGGATTATTACTATCCAATATGAACGTTTCAATAAGAGTGCCTATTCCATTGATTTTATATATGAAATACAATCTTTACAACTTCAGAAGCATATCTGTACAGATAAATAAAATTGAAGTGTCCATATGTAATGTCAAATTATCAGCTTTTTACTAAATGCATATGAAAGTATATAAGGTACTTATAAAAAAACATTTTTTAAATTGTCTGTCTATCTGTCTGTTCGTATCGACTAATCTTTGAAACAGATGGAACAATTTCGACGGGACTTTCACCGGCAAATAGCTGATATTATAAAGAGTAACTTGGCTATTTATATTTTAAAAAAAGAATTAGGGTTCCGCTCAAATAAAACCTATGAAATTGTACATAATCGTATCTAGCGAGGGTAAGTCTAAGCCTAGTAATAAGTATGAATATTGGCTTCAATAAAAAAACTCAGAAAAATGTATCTCAATTTTAAAGATTTATCCAGAGATATGTACAAGTACATGCTTATGTGGAATTCACCAATTTGAGGTTTTACTTCATTTGTTTTTTATTTCAATATACATATTTTTTTTGTTAAACTTTTTTTTAAATGATTGAAAACAAAATATTGTCAAATTAATATTAAGTGGAAGTGTAATTAAAGTGTAATAATAGAGGAGGCCTCTAAAGCTTTTGAAGATGTTGAAGTGCCTCTTATATGTCTGAGGAACCTTATGAAAACTTGCATATTAATTATATTGGAAGAAGCAAAAGTAGTAAATAATAGCAAAACTAGTAGAAATTGTAGTGCTTTTCACTGTTTTCTCTCGCTACCCCTTAAGAGACATCGTGTCAAATTATGTTTACACTAGCACTTACTCTCGCTTCACTTGAGTGCTTATCTAGGTTATCAGTAGCCTATATGTTACTCTAGATCATAAACTATCTTTATACAAAATTTCATCCAAACTCATCCAACCAGTTAAGGAACAATAAACATACACACATTATTGTCACTATCCATACAAAGTTACTATACCTAATGTAAATAATGTTAAATAATTATAATATATGAATCAGTCAGCCAATCAGTTTCTTACTTTATATCTATTGATCAGAGGCTCACTCTTGCTCTGCTCGGGTTCATCTCTAGAAAACAAAAAAAAAACATCCCATGGGAACTATACATTTTTCTGGGATAAAAAGTAGCTTATGTCCTATTGCAGACAATAATCTATCTCTATGCTAAATTTCATCCAGATCTGTTCAGCTGTTCTGGTGTGATTGAGTAACAAACATCCATCTAATCTTTCACATTTATAATATTAGTAAGATTATAAAACAAGTTATAATTATTGAGAAATCACTAAAACAAAATCTAAGCAAAGCAAAAGATTTCTAAATTCGCAAAGCTTTTGAATAACTTAAGAAAAATTTAAATAACAATAAAAATGGAAATAGTTAATATTCAACAGTTAAAAATGATACTTACTTGACTTCATCATCAGGATATTGTTGGTCATAGTTTTTATCATCATAGTCTTCTCGCATTGGATCCCAATCATGGGACTTGCTGTACCTTCCCCGGCCTGCCATTTCTAAGAACAAATATATATAAAGTATAAGTTAAACTATTTACTAATAGATATATTAATTATATTTTTGTGTTAAATAATAATATACCTTAAAATATGGCAATACTGCATTAAATATCTTAGATCAATAATATTTAAAATTTTATTATGTTAGTTGAGTACTTTCCAGTTTGAATATCAGACAGAAAATGAATTCCCGGATGCTGGAAATGGGTAAAAGGGGGAGGGGAACTGAAGGGGGTGGCATTTATGTGGGATGTGTCCTAGCCTGAATCTACCTTTGCCTAGGCTCAATATTGCTATCTCAGTCTAGATGTCTTTCTCTTTTTGGAAACACATAATTATAATACTTATACAATTATATGAATTACATATCATTTATTGAGAAAAAAAGCTATATAATATAAATTAATGTTACAAAAATGCAGTAAGTATAGATGTTATTTTTTCGAGTTTGATTATTATTTCAATTTTTCACAAAATAAATTATACATTTTAATTATTATGATAATGTGATTTTATTATAAAAAATCCTTATATTTATAAAATGTTATGAAGCAAGTGGTTCAATGTAGTATATTTTAATATTCATTTCAAAGCTAAGCAAGCGTTTTTGCAAAGTTTTTATGCTTTTACAGTTAATAGATACAAAATAAATCTTAACTTTAAAACCTCTTTATCAAATAGTATATACATGATTATAATCAAGTATAATTCTAGTAAATCTTCGAAAAATACAATGTACTTACTCCATTAATTTAAATTTTCAAAATCGTTACGAGACACGTGAGACTCTTATGTGTAATGTAAAGAGGTATAACTATGATATTTAATCTAAGTTTAACTTTTTGAGCTAATAAATGTGGTACTTACCTTTTGAAAAATATTAAATATCTATATAAATCACAAATTCGACGTATGATACAAAAAATTCAACAACCGATTGATTGTTTCACGATCAGAACAAAGACCGACTGTCAAAAAGAGTGCAAAATTAAGCTTGGGTCATAAATATCGATATATCAAAAAATATCGATATTTTTTCAGAAATTAATCGATTAAATAGTCGATACTTTCATTCCCGATATATCGATTTTTGATATTGAAACGTTATCGTGCGTTACACGCTTTGAGCGGAAGGGAGCGAGATCAAAAAAACTGTTAAAAGACTTTCCAACACTTCTTGCTATAGTTACAGCTGTGTACAAACTATATAAATCGCCGCACACAGTTCTCCCGCGCGCCTAAAGACTCCATGGCTCTCTTCTCTTTGGTTTTTTTAACTTTTATTTATATATATTTATGGTAAAAAATTACTGTTCATTTCTCAAATTAAGAAAGTATTTATTTGTTATTATCTTAACTATCCCAGATCTTTCAGAATTTACCTCTATATCTGTCATAGAGAATACTGCCTCGCAATAAAATTTAAATATAAGAATATAATTTTGATAGATGTCGGTAAAAATAAAAGTGTCAGGTTGTGTTAATAAATTGTAAATTGAAATAAATAAAACTATGCTTGTTTAAAAGGGATTTTATTAAAGGTAACTCCTCTGCGATAAAACTACTCTCTATAAAAGTATCGACAATAATGTTTATTTTAATAAGATTTTCCAAAAAATATATCTAATGTACAGATTCGGCTTAGTTACAATTTTATTATATATGTATAGATTCTGAGTCGAATCTGTACATAAAATATTTTTTTGGAAAATCTTATTGAAATAGTCATTATTATCAATATAGAGGTCAAACCTGTAGTTTTTAGAATTTATGTCTGTCTGTCTGTTACCGCATCACGGAAAAACCACTGGAGGGATTTCGATGAAATTGGGTAGGTAGCTGGTTATCCGGGTCAACATATAGAACACTTTTTACTGCGAGAAAATATCTCATTTCTGAGAAATCTATACTAAGCGATAAAACGTAACTAGGAGCGATGTTGTACGCTTGTTGAGACTTGCCAAGCGGATAAATAAATAAACAAACAAATAAAATATTGGTTACTTTTGTATTTTTTTTGAAATCAAAACATTAATAAAACTGCGAAAAGTATATTTACTTTTAAAATTTTTAAATATTTTGACAATACTTATAATTAATCTCAGTCATGAGTTAGGCAAAAATATCGATAAATCAAAATGTCAATATTTTTTACTATACATATATCGATACTATTAATAAATATCAGCTCTATACGATATATATATATCGGTATTTTTTCATTTGCTTATCTCTACAAACAATACAGATTAGAAAAACGTGTTACTAGTGTTGTAGTAACGATGATATCGCACGAATTGCATTCTACTATCCGATTATTAGGAAAACTTATCGCCTCTACGGGTGATAATAGAGCTGGCTCATTTATCACCCAAAGTATCAGCGGAAATATGCGGCAAGCCTTCTTGCCACAATTCCATGCGGACATGATTTGTACAGTCATAAAATATAAATATGATGATATTATACTCCTGATCGATTTTGGCCACGGCAGCCAATCTTATTGAGACTAGCCTATGAAGTTTCATAGAGCTACAATTTAAGTCATTTTACATCCTTTATTTTCATCGTCTTCCAATTTATTCTATACATATATTGTAAAAAGCAAAATAATATTGTACTATATAGTCCTCTTTGATACTGAGCAACTGAAGGTAATTATAGATAACAAAAACAATCTTAAATTTCAGATGTGATTGTTTTTGGTCGAGTGAAGTTAATCGATAATAAACATCTATAATAAAAAAGGCTATGGCACTAATTGTTTATAATCATGGATGACAAATAAATTTATAATTAATTAATTTGACGAGTTGACTATTAAGATTTGTACCTTTTTAAACTTATTTCAAATATACTTCTTAAGCATCAGAATCATCCCTTCGAAAAGTTTAGCATATTATAATTCATCTACACGATATAATAAGATTATATATTCTTCGTAATTACAAAAAAATACATAAATTTAATTAGTCAACAGTTATAGACAATAATAAATAACGCTTCTCGATACATCCATATTTTTAAATCGACTTATAAATTTCGGAGTTATACGAAATGTTTATCAATTATCTGTGCTATTATACAATATTTGACACTGTCATTTCTGACAGTGACAGCCAAATGTATAACCTGAAAAACCTATTGTTGGTAGGTATTTTACTTTTTAGTACCTAGCTCTAGCCAGTTTTTGTCGCAAAAGTGAATTAAATCGGCATACAAATATGAAGAATGGATGATATCGTGAAACAAGTTCCTTCTTACCAATTAGACCAAGAAATATTAGACGGTGAGTACTTTAAATACGTGTTTTTGATTGAAATATGAAACTACCTAATTCTTAGAAGCAACAGGTAAGTTGTGTAAATGACGCAAATTTTTCTTGTTTTGATTGTATTTGAATAAATTAATTAGATTACAATTTAAGTGTTGATACTAATTATTTTTAACTAATAAAACAAAGAATTTATTTTAAATAAGTTTAAGTAAATAATTATGAGTCCTATATACGAATACTACAAAATGAAAAAAAATATTGTATCCTAATACGTCAGTCACAGTATTTAAACTAAGCTTTGTGTTATACTAAGTAACTTTTATTGTTCTAATTTGTTAAAATTAGTTCTACTGGACATAATAAATAAACCTCCATATAAGGTAGGAAATATCTATTATTTTCTTTTTAAATAAGACTCAAATTGTTTTATTTAGGTAAATTATGGACAACAATATTAAATTTTTTATTAGTAGTATTAATTGGAAATTACCAAAGAATATATACAAAATTGAATAATAAAATATTATTTAAACAAAATAATTAACTGACTTTTTCGTAACACTGAATTTTTACTTGAATTTTCTGTTGCATCAATCTAAATGTAATGTATATAATTAGTACAAGAAGTTTTCAATCCTTGAGCCAAGTTTTATCAAAATCCTTTAAACGGTTTTGAAGTAACTGTGACAAACACCCAAACATCTTTCATATTTGTATTTTTAATGATTAAAGTATCATCAATTTTTTATGCATGCTTGAAATTTACTCCTTCATCCTAAGGTTGCCTGAAAGAAATTGCTTTTAGCGAAAAGACCCCCTCTTCACTCCTGTGCATTTCTTACTTTATCTTAAAAAATTAAATGCAGTTTTTTTGTATATACTCGTAATATATACATTTATTTCTGTATTTCTGAAAAGGCTCTAAAGGTTTGAAATAAATTTTGTATTTAGATAAGGTTTTGTATTTTAAAGTTTATCTACATAGGTATCTTTTCTGAAAAACAACAAGCAAAGCTTTGTTACCCAGGTACTGTTTATGTCATTACTAGCAGAAAAAGAAGAAGTATTTCAGTAAATGCTAAAACACGTATTTAATTAAAATGTGTTTTTAAAGAAAGATAAACAAACAAACACACTTTCACATTTATAATATTAGTATGGAAGTATGGATTATTGTGTATTAGATGTCATCCACACTTCCTAAATGCTTGACATCTCACAAATGTTTGTGCATTACTTTCATTTCTGCCTCGCACATGCAAATTGTGGAACGATTTTCCTCCTACGGTTTTCACTCGACGCAATAATATGGGGCTCTTGAAGAGTCGTGTCTTCAGGTCCATGAAAGGAAAAGTTGAATGCATTGAGCATTCAGTTTTTTATGTTGCAAATAAGGAGTCTATGAACATAGCCACTTACTCTTACCATCAGGTGGACTGTTTGCTTATATTAATATGAAAATCTTTTTTTTCTGATCTCTTGTTTATTGCTATTAATTGCCTACCAATTTAAATTGAAAAGTTTTCATTTAGTATAAAATTTTCACAATTTTTTTATGGATTGTCTTAAGTCAGTCTACTACCAGCTTGGAAAGAAAAAGCCATAGTTCATAGAAGAACTGACAAAAGAGCTTCCTCCAGTGCGGGCCTAAACTCATTTTTGCATTTTGTTTTGCGAATATAATTATAAACTTCAATAGTTCATTGAAGTATGTATCTATTTATGTATTTAAATATATTTACAGCGCGAGGCATCAGTATGACAGTCGAGGAGGTAGCTGGACTACCAACATGTAAATATTCAGAAAAAGTTCAAGCCTTGAACTTGAGTGAAGATGATTTGGCTTTCCTTAGAGGGCTGAGAAGGCGAATTAAAAATAGAGTAAGTGATATATAAAAAAAAGTATCCTATATGTTGACCCGGACAATCAGCTATCATCGTACGAAATTTCATCAAAATCTGTCTAATGGTTTTCTCGTGATGCGTTCCCAGACAGACACACTGATAAAAATTCTAAAAACTACAGATTCGACCTCCGTATCGATAATAATGTCTATTCCAATAAGATTTCCCAAAAAATATTTAATGTACAAATTCGACTCAGAATTTTATTTATAAGATAACTGATAAGTCTTCGGTCTTACTATAAAGAATAGATGTTATAATTTATCATGAGTGTAATTCCCACGGTGTTTGAATACATCAACGGTGTCGTGTCACAACTCGTGCACCTCTTGTAATCAATACGATGTAGTAATGTAACACTCTTGCGGCTTTACGTAAATTATTATGTGTTAGCTATTGCCCGTGACTCCGCCTAAGTAGCTTAATTGGACGTAGTTATACAAAATGGATCCAGCCCACGAAAACCGTTTTTTTGAGTTACTATCATAAATGGCACGTACATATTAACTTACATACAGAAAGTAGATAAAATTTGAATGAAATGAATTTCAATAAAAACTAAGGTCTTGTTATTTTGATATGCTTACCAATTTTATTAAACTTCTTATTTTCTCAAAAGTAAGTTTTTGTGGTTGGATCTATTTCGCATAACTAAATCCAATTATGTATTACTAGGAGAACTCGCGGCTTCGCTCGCGCTATAACTACAAAAAATCTCTAAAAAGTTAGTTTCACACAAACTTTCGTCCCCTATTTTATAGTATGAATTTTGAAAAATACTAAGGCACATATTTATTTTTAATTTTATTGAAGAGCATATATACCAAGTTTCAAGTAATTCTGGTAATAAATATTTATTTGGATTGTATTATAACGTGTTTTCCCGTGTGAATTAAGTAATCTCCCGCAATAAAAAGTAGCCTATGTCACTCTCCATCCCTCCAACTATCTCCACACAAAAAATCACGCCAATCCGTCACACCGTTTCGACGTGAAAGAAAGACAAATAAACAAACACATTTTCATATTTATAATATTAGTATGGACTAGCATAACCAGCGGTTTTGCTCGCGTTAAAACTACAAAAAAAATCTCCTTGGCTTTATGCAAAAGGTATTTTTGAAACGGGTTCAGCAGCTTCTGAGCTTATAGTACTTAAACATATGATAAACATCAGTTTTACAATAGGTAATAAATAGAAGTCTACCCAATTTGTTGACTTTTATGATTACTGCTCCGCTCCCTTGGATTACTATCCATTTTGATTGAACGGGCTATCTAATGCAGAAATAATTTTTCATATCGGCTTAGTAGTTCCTAAGATTAGTATAAATTATAGCATATATGTCTTACTTAAGATATATTACTTTAAAGTTCCATCAAAATCTGTTCAGTAGTTTTTGAGTGGTAATCATAAATATACATTGTAACATCTTATCTGGTAAAATAGATGAGAGGTGAGTAATATCGGTTTTATAGGGGAGAGATTTACATTCCATAATATCTTGGGAACGTGACACCTTAAGTCATTTTTGCTGATATTTTTGTTTGTTTGTGTGTTTTCTATTCAAACAAACCATTTTTATCGTTGTTTGTTGTCCATTTTTATAGTTTTCTTCTTGAGACAACTAATATTAGTTTGTGGTCAGCGACGAAATTTGATAGCTTATACAGTAGCGAGAGTTGAATTAGACATTTATATTAGCACTAGCAACTTAACCTCGCTTCTCTCGGGTGCGTCCCTAGGTACGTAGATTTTATTCACAATTTGAAGGATTTTTAATTATTTTGCACGGAACTCTAATTTTTCCAAAATTAAAGTAAATTACTCTTTATAACTTCAGCTATCTGCCAGTGAAAGTCCCTTCAAAATCGGTACAGCTGTTTAGGAGATTAGCCGGGACAAACAGACAGACACACATAAAAAATATTGTTTTTTTTTTCTTATAAATACCATTTATAGTTTCATATGTATACTAGGTTTATTCCCCATACAAAATTTCATCCGCATTTTCACCCCCTTAAACGATGATATCCGGGATAAAAAGTATCCTATGTCCTTTCCAGGGTCACAAACTATCTTCTTACCAATTTTCATCTAAATCAGTTCTGTAGATCCTGAGATAACCACCTACAACGGCACAAACTTATAATTCACAAACTTTACCTCTTTATATTAGTATACTCGTACATATAATATAATGCTTCACGCTTTAACGTGATGTAATATTATAATTTACTATTGGTTTGCTCTCTACCTGGGTGCGTCTCTAGGTGCCTAACAGCCTATGTGTTAATTCAGGTCAGACTTAATCTGTGTACTAAGTTTCATTCAAATCCGTCCAGACATTTCAGTGTGAAGAACGAACAAACATACACACATACAAACTTTCTCAGAATAGTAGTCAGATCTAAGTTCAAGGTACAGCGTGATATACCGTTAGAATTTATAAGACTACTAGCGGCTCACCCTCCTTTTGCTCGAGTTCGCCTCCAGAAAAACAAAACAAATCTATTCCTCGGAAACCGTATATTTTTCCGGGATAAAAAGTAGCCTATGTGTTATTCCAGACTATAATCTATATCTGTACCAATTTTCATCCAGATCCGTTCAGCCGTTCTGACGTGAAAGAGTAACAAACATCCATACATACTCACAAACTTTCACATCTATAATATGTAATACCAAATAATACCATTTCAACCCACAGCTAGCCTCACAAAATAGCAGACGACGCAGTATGGAGCATCTACGTCGTCTCACACGAGAGTTGCGAGCAGTCAGAGCATGCAGAGATGACGCGTTAAGTGAAAGACGAGCTTTAATTGAGTCTAGGACAGAATTACGGGAAAGCTTCTATTTGCTAAGGAACCATATTTTACAGGTATGTTGAGAAATTACGCGGGATTCGAAGGTTTGGCGGGATTGAGGATTTATTTAGGTCTGTTAAGGAAGACTAATTTATAGGTCGGCTTAGTTGTTTGGACATAGTCCGTGGGATTGGAGGGTGAGTTTGGACATATAAGATTGTAGTTATTAAGTTAAAATAACAAAAATTTTGAACAACACTCAGGACTGATTACTTGGACCACTGACCTCCAAATCTGGAACTTAAATTACTAAATAGAGGTACTTAAATTAAGTAAATTCTGGTCTGGGCCTAAGATTAGAACCCAGGATCTTTCCACTTAGAATCCTCTTCTACAAAATCTACTTATATCAGTCTATTTTTATATAGAACTAGTAACTTACATCCCTAGGTACGTTATAATTTTTTTGAGTTGAACCCGAATTCTTTTTCTAAAGCAAAAGTCGCTAAGTTACTCCTTATAACATCAGCTATCAGCCAGTCAAAGTCCCATCAAAATCAGTCCAGCTGTTTCTGAAATTAGCCGGAACAAACAGATAGAAAACAAAAAATTTAAAAATTGTTATTTTCTTATAAGAACTGTACATAATTATTAATTTTGTATGTTTTTAAGCTATTTTATATTTATATTATTTAGTAAAAAGCTTTTATTTCGACACTACAGTCACACAGACACTTCAATTTTATTTATGTATAGATATATAGATGAGCCTCTAACTACCAAATTTTTTTTCAGACCCTCAAAGATAGATCAGACCCAACAGAAGTACCAGACATAGACCCAGAAGTACCAAACATAGACCCTCCCTTACCAGACGCAAAATTAAAGACAGATTATCGAGATAAAACAATTTTCGAATGTCGTATAGAAAAACTCGTCCAACAGAGCGTGAACCACATTTACAAAGAGAGCAAAGAGAAAGAGACGAGAGTGTGTGCTAAAACAGTGTTTTTGGACTCCATCAAATGTAATAAGAGTGAAATGGAGGGAGTTTTGAATCTCTGTGTGAAGGAGAAAAGGAAAGGACATGGGAGAAAGCAGTTGGCGCCAAGAAGGATCGCGTGTTATACTAATAGTGATGGTGAGTTAGTTAGTTAGTTTGTTCAGCGATAACTTTTTTTAACGTTGGGAAATACATTTACGCACGAGGTGTGGGACTCACCGGCAAAGCCAGTACTACCCACTAAAACCCAACAAAACCTTCCCCCGTCTTAATGGGGCGTCGCAGGATCGCTTACATATTCAACTACGACGCCCCGACGGCAGGTTGCCGAAGCAGACCACAACAACCATGGCGTTGCTCCAAGGTCCACTCTGCTATCATACCTATACATAGAAGTACCAGGAGCAAACCGCATGGTACACCGTCCACCGAAGAGGGCCACCTCCCACCGAAGTGGGCCACCTCCCTGTGCGCTTCTTGGCTTCACGCCCGACTGGTTAGCCGGGCACTACTGAGCCCCCTCACCACGACAAGGTGAACGCACGTTGGGGGGTTGTCCAGCGATAACCATACAATGTTTTACTCGTGTGTTTTAATGGCAGTTTAGTATACTTGTATTGTAAGCATCGGACTAATCTGTGTAAATATTATAAATGTGAAAGTTTGTGAGTGGGTGTTTGTTACTCTTTCACGCCAGAACGGCTGAACGGATCGAGATAAAATTTGCCGCAGAGATAGATTATAGTCTGGAATAACACTTAAGTTACATTTTCTCCCTGAAAAATGTACGGTTCCCGTGGGATAGATTTGCGTTTGTTTTTCTAGAGGGGAAACCGAGCAAAGTGGGGGTGAGCCGCTAGTATTTATATAACTATTAGTTTGTAATTATGCAATTAAATCTTAGAAATCGATTTTACTTTCAATTGTTGTGTTGATTTAAAACATTATAAGGAATAATATAATTTGACACCATCTCACCATTGATATATAAAAACCTAGATACACATTTCCTAACAAATATCTCTCTCATCAAAAAGTGTCGTCGACATGTGACGTTAAGTCAAAGTCATACCAAAGAATAACATTCAAACATTGAAAGTTCCTAATGTGTAAACACAAACTCGAACTTACGCACACCACAAAAAGTTTTTTTTTTTAAACAAAACAACATGCGTTTTAATTTTGCCATCCGAAAGGCGATGAACAAAAGAGATTTGAAAAAAGCGCATATTTTCGGATTGTAAGCTTCTCTTTGAGGATACTTTTGAGACGCTAATTGAGTTTGTGTATATCAATGCATCTCGCTGTGCTGATGTGGAACTCTTCAATGGCCACTGGTTACACCATAGAGTGTGGACTTGTTTGATTGGTATGACGAGTTTCATACGTTATAAAATGTCATAAACGTGTTCTTTTAGGTTTTTAAAAAAAATATTATTATTTATCATTAGCGACTCACCATCGCTTCTCTCGGGTTCGTCCCTATATACGTTTTAACGGTTAGTTTAGAATAGATAGGCTATATATTATATATACACTTAGGTATGATGAGTTTTCTTAGTGAAAAAAAATTATAAATGTATTTTTTCTTGTATAATAAGCACAGATTATTAAATTGAATACTACAATTTTCAGATGGCGTCCTCGATTTGAAAATAAAAAAAGAAAATCAGTGACGTTGTATGAAAAGACGTAATTTTAATATTATTTTAGCAATTACGATTAGTACCAAAAATATTATGTTTAATTGACTTGCATAGATAAAAAATATTTTTTAACGTGTCATAAATATGTTTGAACTATCTGTGGTTCTGTTTATAATCTAGTTATAGTTTATGTATTATTGTTTAAAAAAAAATTGATATATTTTATTGAATATACTAAAGAAATTAATATTTATATGTACATATAAAAATATATAAAACGTTAAAATTTGCTAAGACATTTTTGATAGAAAAAATGACATATACATACATAATATATTCATTTAAAATTATTTATTTTTTTAAATTGCAAACTTGATACAAGTGTTTTAACTAAATTTATTTAAACAAGAAAATAAAATTAATTATGTAATATATTTGTATTAAAAACTTTTTAGTTATTATCAAAATGATGACATAACTTTTGACAGTTGCAATGAACAGTATTGTAACTCTGTATTAAAAAAGAATGTTTTCTTTTTTTTTTTGAAAAAAAAAGACACCTGAGCCAAATCTTTAGAGCCGTTTCCGAGATACATGAAATAAATTTATATTATATACAAGAATTGCTCATTTAATATTAAATATGCTGCTCATTTGCGGCTGGACCGATTTGGATTTTTTCTTTTAGTGGAAAAAGTGAAACGGATTTTTAGGCAGTCGGCAATGGACAGAGTGACTCATGACGAAGGTTTAAGTGTATAATTCATTAAGGTTTTGAGTAAATTGGATGAAATATGATGACGATTGTTGAAGATGTCGGTAAAAATCATGCCGACTGGGCTGTGTGCTGGAATGACTGGACTGCTTTATTGGCGTGCGCCGCGTAAACTAATAAAGTTATATGAAAACAATGTATTACAGAATAATTCCTCTTAAAAAGACGTATTAAACTATATCAACGCT
This sequence comes from Brenthis daphne, assembly GCA_947093115.1. Classification (NCBI taxonomy): domain Eukaryota; kingdom Metazoa; phylum Arthropoda; class Insecta; order Lepidoptera; family Nymphalidae; genus Brenthis; species Brenthis daphne. Next base: position 3,472,586 of record OX352473.1, read on the forward strand.
ATATGTACGTACCTAGGGACGCAAGTCACTAGTTTTTTTTTATATATTTAAAAAAAATGCCCACCCTAAGTATAGTAACGTATTTAAAGAAAAATTCCGAATAAAAAGTCTGTGGGTTAAAACTCATGAGTTTTTTTTTTAATTATAAAATTATTTTTTATCTATGCTAGTTTTAAAATTGTATATTCTATCGAAGTTCCAACGAAACGATGCGGATTCGATCTGGGTTTTGACAAAATAATTTTCTACAATAACTATCACTAATTGATAACTAAAAAATCTATGGGAATGAAATATATATGGGTTATATCCATAGACGACGAGAATGTACTGTTTATTTTGATTTTTGGTTCCCGACGATTCGAATACTTTACAGCGCACAAGGTCACTGAAGACTCCGACGCGAAAATATCTGAAAAGATAATTTTATTTAAAATCTAAGAAAGTATTAAATAATTTTTATTGCAGTAATATCTATTCAATATTTTTTTTTATATATCATCTATATGTTATCTAACCATCGATCAAAAAAATACTAGATACACAATCCCATGCAAAAGTTCTCTTAAAACTGTCACCAATTGTGTTTAGGTAATTATTTTAATTGAAATAAATATATAACAATGTAAATTAAACCTTAAAGGCAATGCTTAAAGTTGTTTTCACAAAAAAAATATTAAAAGCGCGCTCAATGTTTAAATGAGCGCTCATTCGGTGAGGACATTTTTTGTCGCTGATTGTGTATCTAGGTAGTACTTTTTTGATCAATGTAACTTACCAATAGTTTATTTCTGAAGTTACCAATATATGGTGTTAGCCTATAAAGTAGAAAAAAAAATAAAAAAAAAACGAACAAAGCAAGAAGAGTAATCTAGTTTCAATACATTTTTTTTTGTTTTCTATTAGCGATATCTAATATATATTGTAGAAAGTCAGTTTGTCTGTAATATCTGGATTATAAATATTATGTATATATAGATATGTAGGTGCATGGACCATTTTTACAATTTGTCGAAACTGTCGAATTTATAAAGTTACGTATAAATATATTTATCATTTAACTATAAGATTTTAAATGTTTATATTTATAATAAAAATATTTCTTGATTGTATTATATATTTTTAATCTGTGTCATTTTATTTGGCAATTAATTGTCTTTGAGTATGTCTGGAATTAATTTAATACAGTCTTATAAAGAAAAAAATCGTGTGTGTGTACTTATGTACGCACGTAGGAAATTATACTTCTTTGGCGTAACAGAACAAAAATAGCTAAATATTTCATCCCGTATGTCAAAAATCTCTGTTTGTAAAAGGAATGCAGCTAACATCATGTCGCTTTCAGCTAACTTCATCATGTCGTTTTTTGGATGTCGGTGTGCGCGCTGTTTACACACTCGTAACAGCGCGCATCGTAAAAATTTTACTCTCATATTTTTCTTACAAACGTCCCAAAAGAAGTATAACTTAAAAAGATGTAAATTTTAGAATGGATGGTAATAAAACATATTTATATATACTTTTCTTTCGCAGCGCAAGTTCAAGAGGTAAAAGTTAAAGAAATTGTTATTTTTTGCTCATAATGAGATGTCATTATAGAAATTGTAAAGCATTGATATACAAAAACTCAAGGTACACAATTAGTGTGTCAAAAATGTCCTCAACAAGAAGTGCACAATTTGAAATTGTGCGCTTTTATCAAATCTCTTTTGTTCATTGCTTTTCGGATGACAGAATTAAAACGCGCGTTGTTTCGTTTAATATAGATTTAGTAAAAAAATATAGATTCACATTTCCTAACAAATACTCTTAAAAATGTGGCGTCGACATGTGACGTTGAGTCAAATCAAAGAATAACATTCCAAAATCAAAAGTTCTAATTGTTTAAACACAAATTCGAACTTACGCACACCACATAAAGTACTTTTTTAAACGAAACAACGTGTGTTTTAATTCTGTCATCCGAAAAGCAATGAACAAAAGAGATTTGATAAAAGCGCACAATTTCAAATTGTGCGCTCCTTTTTGAAGACACTTTGTGTGACACTAATCGTGTATCAATGTAAAATCGTTATATTTAAACATATACATGTAATGTTTCAAATTATCTGGTAAATTTTATATGAAAAAGCCGTATCCTAACAGATCTTATATATTATATACCTACGTTATAAAAAAGCACCAAAATAACATAAGTTAATATTATCTGTATTTTATAGTTATTATTTAGTTAAATAGGATTTATACAAGAATTTACAAGTAGTATCTTAAGAGTTTATGATGTGATGTTGATTATTTGAATAAATTAGTTACCCGGAGTACTTTTTTTTTAAAGACAAGCTACTCGTAGTTATCCTCTTTTCGCTCGGGTGTGTCCCTGTACACAAAAAACACGTACAAGTGTACGTTTTGTTGTTTGTTTAAAATTTCATGTGGTTTAATTGCTTTGCGCTGAACTCTTGATTCTTTTTCTAAAACAAAATTTATTCTTTATATCATCAGCTATCTCCCAGTGAAAGTCGCTTCAAAATCGGTCCAGCCGTTTCGGAGATTAGCCGGAACAAACAGAAAAACAGACAATTTTATTTTAAATTGTTCTTTTTTCTTATTAGTACCGTATATCGAATAGTAAAAAAAAATAATGCATTTGAATGTATATTTTTTGTGTGTATTTGAAGATGGGTTAAAAAAACACAAACTTGAGAGTGTAGAGTGAAGTATTAATATCACATAACTATTATAAATGCAATAGTTTGTATGTTTGTTTCTCGTTTACTCCGAGACAACAGCTGGATAGATTACGATGAAATGTAGTACACAGATGGACTATAACTTTTTTTTATGTAGGGAAATGCATTTACGCATGACACCTGCATACATACAGGTGGTTTTGTAGGACGGACGAGAACTTCCCTCATCGTAATGGGGCGTCGCAGGATCGCTTAGCAGACCATAACAACCATATATGATTTTTTGTTGTTGTTTTGTTGTTGGAGCAACTCATATGGTACCACAGTCCACGGAGGAGTGGATATTTAAATAATAATCCATTGCAATATGTATGTTCTTTTTTTTTTCAATATGTATGTTTGTCCTTGTTGCTTGTAACCCTACTACAGCTACCATCCAAGTGCGTTTCTTGGCTTCACGCCTGGCAGGTTTGCTGGACGTTAATGAGCCCTTTACCACGGCAAGTTGGGCGCATATCGGAGGGAAGATAAACTTATGATCTAGGATAACACATACTTGATACTGCCGTCATAAAAAAGAAGGCCGCAACTTCGTTAAAGTTGATTTCGAGAGGTTTGAAGTTTTGCCTCAGTACTTAGTAGTAGTTTATACGTAGTTACGATGAAAATGGTTATGGTATTTCCGGATTCATAAGACTTAGAGCTTTATCAAGTAGCATTTTTTTTTGCTGATTCCGAATCTGCATTTAAGTTATTTTTGACCAAATTGTTAGTTAGGGCCTTATTTATTACTAGCATTGTCCGCGGCTCCGCTGGCGTTCAGATGACCAAAAACCAAATTCTTAAGTTTTGGTATTTTTTCTCAGAAATGAGACATTTTCCCGCTGTAAAAAGTATCATAAATATAAATCCTATATGTTGACCCGGATAACCAGCTATCATCATACCAAATTTCATCAAAATCCGTCCAGTGGTTTTTCCGTGATGCGGTCACAGACAAATAGACACAGAAAAATTCTAAAAATATAGATTCGGCCTCTATATCGACAACAATGAATATTTCAATAAGATTTTGCAAAAAATATTCAATGAACAGATTCGACTCAGAATTTAATTATAATGTACAGATTATTTTTATTTTTCTTAGCGCCAGCTAGAATGTAATGCAATGAACTACGCCATTACAATGCCATCTTGTGTTCGATAGCATTTTTATATTAAAATATTTTTTGTTAATATATTCATCTAAATGATTAGTATATAATTAAAGTATTTTTATAAATCAAACTTTTATTGATTTTGATTCTTATTTATTTATATTATAATTATATAAATAAAAATCATTAATTATTTTTCTCTCCATCTCATATTCTGGTAACACTATCCCTTTAAAAGCGACCTCTAGCGGTGCAAATCGGAAACTTTCCTTTTGTCTTCTTCAATCCAATATGGCGGTAAACGGTGTATGAAAGGTGTAGAATGTTTTGAATTGAAACGAGCAATAAAAAATCTGAAATAAACCGTCGAAACGCGAAAAAAATAGCAATGGCCGGTGCAATTTATTTAATATCATGTTAAATATACGTTTAGTCCGCTATCCACGCGTGTTTTGTGTCAAAAATTGTGTTTTCGTGTAATTTTTATGTGGTATATTTCGCTAATGTCTGATACTGGACTATTGATATGTAATCATAGATCCTATAGATATGTCTACCTATGATAAATCTAGCTCGGGAAGTGAACAAACTGTGACCGATGCTAACGTGAGTTGCGATGATACTTGTGAGAAAAAAGAGAAAAAATTGAACAGAAAAGTGTGTTTTCCTCATGATGACCACCTTGTCACGCAGTACTTCGAGCCTGCCAACCCATGGCAAGACAGTAAGTTTTCATCTGCCTTTGGCAACATATCAATTATTTATTTATAAGGTTTCTTCTTCAATTTTAACTATTTCAATCCATACACAATTTACTTTGAATGGGACATGCAAATACATACAAAAGAATCTTAGGTTTTTTTTCCTAATTACTTAGAAATCAAACAACTACATATTTTATATATAAATATTGATATTTTCTATCTTTGTGTTTATGTATTTAAATTATCATTTATGAATAATTAATTTTGTTTATAGTTTTGATATTTTATAGTAATTCTAATTGGATATTGAATAAGAATAAGAATAAGTTGATACTGAATTATTTATTTATAATAAAAATGTCATAATTATACCTTGTTATTATATTTAATGCTAATTTATACCTGTATACATAACAAAAAATCTCCAATAACTAAGCATCAATGATACCAAATTGGCATAACCTAGACAATAGAAATTTACTCAGTGTATTTCAATAAAAAGAAACCATAAGATTTTTGTGATTGTCTAATCTATAAATAAAATTGATGTCAAAATAACACAATTTTTAGAATTTTTGTCTGTCTGTTTGTGCTGCCTAATCTCCGAAACGGCGGGGCCGGCTGAAACGGGGCTTTTACTGGCAGATAGCTGATTTTATAAGGAGTAACTTAAGCTATTTTTATTTTAGATAAATGATTAAAGTCCCACTCAAAAAAATTAAAACTTACTGGTCGTAGATGACTGTTTTTTTGTTGCTATGTGTAACATAACAAGTGTATAATATTCAAAAGAATGTGATATGGATAATTTTTTCAAACGGAACCTCTAAAATAAATAAAAATACTGTCAAAATATTCTTAGAAACCAATGTTTTGACTAAAATTGTTTTAAACTGTGGTGTGTTCTTATAAAATTATAAACCATTTAAATATGTTGAATATAAATGTTGGAACATTAACACACAGCACCATCTAGTTCCATGGTAAGTTACGAGGCTTATGTTATGGATACTGAGTCAAACAGAGCCTATATTATGTTAACTTAAGATATAAATTTCATTCAAATTGATTAAAGCTAGGGCAAGTAGTATATACATTTTTTTTAATTTATTATAATACTAGCAACTCACCCTGGCTTTGCTTGGGTTTGTCCCTAGGTGATTCTTTAAATCGACACAACCTTTTTGTTTATGTAACGATTGAAATAAAACAACATAATAAATATTAAAAGCTTACCACAATACACTAGTGAAAATAATACACAAAGGAATAGACAAACAGACAAAAATTCTAAAAACCATGGTTTTGGATTCTTTTGTGATAAAAAGGCCCTACCCAATAACAGTTTTTCTCATATATCTTTAATGTACAGATAGCGAGAAGTTACGATTTTTTTATATGTATAGATTTCCTATAATTTTATTAGTGACTCATACAGCAGTTGTTAATTAATTTTGCATTATAAAATACTGGGTATTGTTTATGACTTCTATGTGTGTATTTCTTTTTAGTCCGAGCGCTATTGAATCGCGCCTTGTATGAGAGCGCCTAGAGCTGGGATTTGATTTGTTTTGAATTATACTATCGATTGAAATAAAACGTAGCTTAATTGTCATAATATATCATGCTAATAAAACAACGAATTTTTCACTTAAAAGGTGTACCTTTTTGTTAAATTTATTTGGGACTGCACTATAAATATAATTCATTAAAAATAAAATAATAAAAAACGTGTATTTATGTATGTACGCACGTAAGTAGTTATACTTCTTTGGCGTAACAGAACAAAATTAGCTAAAGATTTCATCCCGTATGACACAACCCTCTGTTTGTAAAAGGAATCCAGCTAACTTCATCATGTCGCTTTTTGGCTGTCGGTGTGCTCGCGCATCGTATAAATTTGACACGCATAATTTTTTTCAAACGTGCCAAAAGAGGTATAACTTTAAAAAACGTCGATTTAATGCAATTCGCGAAGTCAGAGAGAACCTAGCAAGTTGTCTAAAGACAAGTGAAGTCACCCAACACGCACTTGACCAGCGTGGTGGACTATGACTACGAATGTGTGGGGCATTAAACAGAAATCTGTGCCCAGCAGTGGGACAATAAGAGGGCTCAGTTATTATGGGTAAATTAAAAAAAATATATAATTATAAACATCCCATACTAATCGGACCCCTATTATAAAGTAAGTATAAGGGAAAGTATGTGTCTATATGTTTGTTATTTCTTCCCATGGAAATGGCTGGATGGATTTTGATGAAATTTAGTATACAGATAGTCTATGACCTGGAATAACTTTTAGATTACTTCTAGGCCCTTTAGAGTTGACCGTGGTTGAGTGCGTAAGCGATAATGCAAAGCCCCATTAAGACGGGAGAGGTTCTGTTGGGTTTTAGTGGGTCCCACACTTCGTGCCTAAATGCATTTCCCAACGTTAAAAAAGGCCCTCAGAAACACATCCGGCCTAGTTATAAAGTAAAGCATTTGCCTACGAAACCGTAGGCAGAATATATAGTTTTTAAATATTTTTCACCTGTATGTAAAATGATACCAAGAAGTTTGTTTGGACCATTGGCAATGTTTCAACTAGATACTGTTGAAAATCAATTTGAATTATATTCTATTCTATACTATTAATAGACTTTACTACATAGGTTTTTAGCCGACTTTACAGAGGAGGTTGTTTTAGGTTTCTTTAGGTTATAATTTTTCAACATCTATACATAATATAATAAAATTCTGAGTCGAATCTGTACATTAAATATTTTTTTAGAGAATCTCATTGAAATAGTCATTATTATCAATACAGAATTTTTGTTTGTCTGTCTGTTACCGCATCACGAGAAAACTACTTGATAGATTTTGATGAAATTTGGTATGGTGATAGCTGATTATCCGGATCAACATATAGGATATTTTTTACTGCGGGAAGATATCTCATCTCTGAGAAATCTATACTAAACGTTAAAATGTAAGTAGGAACGAACACGGGCGGAGCGAGGGTGAGTCGCTAGTATTTTCATAAGATTCACTTAATTGTTTCTATTACTATGTAATCGCACCTGCGATAATACTTTCTTATATTTACGCGATATTTAACATTTTAAATAGAACTATTTTATTTTGAAAATCAGCGCTGCTTGAGATTACGGTCTTAGCAGCTGAGTTATTACCCTTTGCCATTTATAAGTTACTTTAAACTTTACTGATTCTGTTAACTTTTTTTACTCTTTTTATGGCAACAAATCCTATTTTTTTTTTCGCGGATTTATTTTCTCTCACAGTGTAATCTATACTAATATTATAATAATGCAGAGTTTGTTTGTTTATGTATTTGTTTGGTTGTTTGAACGCGCTAATCTCAGGAAGTATTAATCCGATATGAAAAATTCTTTTTACATTAGATAGCCCGTTTATTGAGGATACATATCATATAATATATAGTCTATGTATTCCATACTAACCGTTAAAACGTACCTAGTGGAGGAACCCGAGCGAAGCGACGGTGAGACCCTAGTCACTATATATTTCTTTTAAGCGGTCTAAAACCTTACCCTCTCCCGTGACCATGTGCGTTGTAAAGCATTCGAAATGTCGGGAACCAAGAATCAAAATGAATCCCCGACTTTGCGACGTAGATTTAAGCCAACTTCCAGCTTTCGATATTTTGTACGTGTAGTATGTAAATATAGCTAATCTGATGATGGAGTTAGTGGAACTCTTCAATGGCTTCCAGTAGTAAAATCTTTGAATTTGGGCTCCATTCGTTTTGTGGACTCTTATACGTCGCACATGGTTTGAAGCGTGTTTTTATTTCAGTCTAAAACTATCACAGTTATTGCGTACTATCGTTTTATAGGCGCCGTGGTAGCCTAATGGTAATGCGCTCGCTTGGGAAACCGAGTGAACTGGGTTCAATTCCCGGGTCTCGTTCCATTCAGTAGTTTTGGCGTGAAAGAGTAACAAACATCCGTCCATCCGCACAAACTTTCTCATGTATGTATAAGTAGGATAGGATTAGTAACTTGACCGCCGTACTCGTGCGTAAGCGATCCTGCGACGCTCCATTAAGACATGGGAGGTTCTGTTGGTTTTAGTGGGTAATACTGGCTTTTCTGGCCGATAGGTCTCACACTAACCTGTATGCAGGGCTCGGAACCGGTTTAAAAAAGAACGGTTTATTTCGGTAATGTAATGGTTAATTGATCGTTCGTTCTTTAACCGGTTAATGAAAACGAACGGTTTGAGTAAACCGAAACAATAATGGTTAACGGTTAATCTTAGAGAAAGGTTATATTTCTGTTTTGATACCGAAATAAACCGGTTAATTCATTCATAAGTAAGAAACGTGCAAGCATACTTCTAGTAAGCCATTCACCGTTAGCAAAGACGCGCCAATTGTAAATACACAAAAACTCATTTTAACCGGTTAATTTTGTTCATGGAATCTAAAATTAACCGTTATTCTGTTATTCCACCGAGTGAAGAGAGTTCAAATCCCGGGTCTCGCACCTCTGATATTTTCATGTGCGAATCATTTCCAACATGATTACTACTTGTCTTAACGGTGAAGGAAAACATCGTGAGGAAACCTGCATGTCTGAGAGAACCTAGCAAGTTTTCAAAAGACATGTAAAGTCCGCCAATCCGCACTTGGCCAGCGTGGTGGACTATGGCCTGATTCCCCTCGTACTGAAGGGAGGCCCGTGCCCAGCAGTGGGACGTTATAAAGGGCTGAATACAGTCTAAATTCATCCAAAACGTTCTCCCAGATTTAACCGGTTAAACAACGAAACCTTAAACCGAAGCCATTCGTTTTGGTTTCAATGGCCAAAACCGGTTCAAAAAAATAACCGGTTTCCGAGCCCTGCCTGTACGTATGCAGGTGGTATGTTGTTATTAAAAAAAAAGTTAGTTAATGTTAAAAAAAAGTATGGCTATGCTAAGAAAAACTGACTTTTCGAATATCCGATCCATCCAATTTTTGTAATTTTTATATTGTACATTTTCCTTTTTATTATTGTAACTATTCTCCACAATCCCGGATTTCGTCACCTACGCCCACTTACGTATAGAAGTACATAATTTACGCACTCGATTGCGAGTATCGAACTTTGCCCGGCTTCGGTGATTCACATCGTATCTCGTGAGACGAATTGTCTGAGGTGGTTTGGCTCGAAATAGAAAATGGCTTTTTGATGTAAAACCTTGACGGAAATGAGCTGTTTGTTGACTTTATTTATAGAATCTCGCGGAATCTTTCTATTCTGAATATGTTTTTAATTTTTTTTTTCTTATGGGACACTAGTGATTTAACCTCACTAAGCTCAGATGCATCTCTAGGTAAAAGCACATGTATGTATGTATGTATTCAGCCCTTTTTTTAACGTCCAACTGCTGGGGGTGGGCCTCCCATCAATACGAGGGGGATCAGGCCACAGTCCCCCACGCTGGCCAAGTGCGGGTTGGCGGACTTCACATAGCGTTGCTACAATTTAATACGAAGGTCCATGTAAGAAGAATGATTATGTAATACATTGGTTTCATATAACTTTACTAGTTTACGCGGCGTACGCCAATAAAGCTACCAGTCGACATGATTTTTACCGACATCTTCAACAATCATCGTCATATTTCAGCACAGAAATCCTTAATGAATTATACACCTAAACCTTCCCCACGAATCACTCGATCTATTGGTGAAAACCTTATGGAAGTCCGTTCGAGTCCTGGGAAGGACATATGATAGTTTTTATCCCGAAAATAATCCTTTAAGAGGGTAAAAATGGGAATGAAAGTTTAATTCGTTTTCAATATAACTTTTCTTCTATGTCCCGGACATTTGTTCCATCCTGTATTTATTTATTTATTTATTTATTTATTATATTGTTCATATGATGAAGTATTACGTCGGATTATAATCGAACCTTAATTCACCGTCTTACACCCATATTTTTCCATACTTACAAAAAAAACTATTTTGAGCCTGATATCGTACGTTACGTGTCCTGATAAGATAAATATAACTATATTAAATTATTAGAAACTATCAAATTTTTATGGCTCCAATCGCATTTATTTCTATTTGATTGTTGAAATTGATATAATATGTAGGCACATTACTATTTAGACCTGCAATCTACATCTACATCTATACCAAATTTCATCAAAATCTGTCCAGTTGTTTTCTCGTGATGCTTTCCCAGACAGACAAGAATTCTAAAACCTATATATTTGGCCTCTGTATCGGTAATAATGACTATTTCTATAAGATTTTCCAAAAAATATTTAATTTACAGATTCGACTCAGTTACAATTTGTTATATGTTTAGATAGACTAGCAAATTAACCTCGCTTCGCTCGAGTGCGTAACTAATATAATATTTACATGTATTTATATTTTGGCTAACGATCGCGGCCACCTTTTCGTACATGTTATAACTAACAATAACCTGTAATAATCCTTGTCATAATCTATGTACAATAGGCAGTAGGTGGGTTCAAGTCCCGGGAAGGGCCAAGTATAAGTAGTGAGTATTGATCTCTCACCGGTCGTGTCGAAATGTCGTCCCAATGGACATTGAGAGGGAAAAGAATAGAGAATTGTGCACTACAATATCTCCTGCGCATACATGATTAGTCAACCCGCACTCGGCCAGCGTTGTGGACTATGGCCTGATCCCCCTATGTTGAAGGGAGGCCCACCCCCAGCAGTGGGACGTTAAAAAGGGCTGATTACATACATACATGATTAGTCCCAGTGACATAGGCCGCCACAATCGAAATTGGTGGACATTATTATAATATGGACCTTTATAAGGATTATTCAGGGGTTTATTCATTTGTCCGTCTTCCGCAGTTTTCGAATATATCGGAATAAATTACGAGTTGTGCATTGAGCTTCGTGGCTGAATTTATTGTAGTTTTGCTATGGTGTCTACGTATAAGTGTCTCCACAGTCCCCTGCCTCATAAGTTGTGATAGACGGAAGATCTCCCGACTAATACTTTAAAAGGTTTATATCATTTAATGTCCTCTTGACCCTTCATAGACCCCTCATGACCCTTTCCACAGGAATAACAAAAAATAAGTGGGAAGAAGAATCGCGTTAAAAAACTTGTATAAATTGACTTTTGGGGCAAATTACAAAATGGCAATCTAAAAGGCTCATCTTCCCAATTTGGGCTTGCTATGGAGAATTTCTTGACAGAAAACTTGACAACTCTTTACTTTATCTGGGACTCGAACCCGCTATTTCATATATTGCAGTACCATAAACTAGTAACAATATCAACGAGACAGTTTGTCCACATGATACGCTGCGTTATCTAAAAATACAATTAATAATTGATGTAAGTACATTTTGACTTCAATTAAAATTAATTATTCTATGTGCCATTTGGTAGAGCGGTATTACGTACGTATGTTAATAGTTTAGACCAACCCACTAATAATCTACTATTGAGTGGGCAAGATAACGTAATATCCTTCTGAAATGACATATTCTTCTTATGTTTTGGAATACATAAATGTGGTAATATAAGGCAGTGGTAGTGAAAGGGAATGAAGTGGGTTTAAATCCCGCGTCTATATATATATATAGACGCGGGATTTAAACCCACTTCTTATTCGATACACACACTTTTTATTCGATATTGAGTAATAAAAGTATATATAAATTGGTAGGAAGATATGTAGTTTGAGACTCTGGGAAGGACATAGGATACATTTTATCCCGGAAATCATCCGTTAAGAGGCTGAAAATAGGGATGAAAGTTTGTATGAGGAATCACGCTAAGGATGAACCCGAGCGAAACGAGGGTGAGTCGCTAGTATATAATAAAAATATTATAAAAGTTTAATAAAATTATTATAATATATATTATTATATTTTCCAAGATCACTTTTTTTAATTGAACAGTCAAGCCGGTGTAGTCATACGCACACGTTATGTCATTGACTTTGACACGGACAGTGTATAAGTATATTTATTTTGGTGGGCACTCGCGAGTACCGAGAACATCTGACTCATGCGTATTTCGGTGTGTAAAACAATGGGATGAAGGCCATGAGATAACATTGTGATCTGACTGTACCTGTGATATCATAATACATGTATTATGCATATGCGCATGCGCATCTAGTGTATTGAGAGAGGCTGACCAAATTTCTAAGGTCTAGAATCCTCATTTAGGCTATTTTTTGTCTGTAATTTGATATAGAAGCCTCGTATCGTTTGTCTGGTGTTGTACTGAGGTCACGGGTTCGATATTGAGTCGGAATAAAAGTACTTACATATTACGAAATCAATGTGTAGGGATATTACTAGTTGATACTCACATATTATAAGCACTAAATTATTGTAGATGCAAACAAACATATTATGTTTAAAAGAGCAATATGGAGTTTTTAAAACGCTTTTTTTAGCTTCACCTGTACCTATCTATGTTACGGAATCTTTAATATCGCAATACACACACACATGTACCATAGCAGTGTTATGAAAAATAATTATTAATGTCCTTATGTTGTCACATTGATACTCGTGTTGACATCTTCACTGCATGTTTGCTCTGAACTGAAAAAATAAAGCTTATAAACGATCGTATTGTTGGCTGAAAATGAATATGAAAATAAAATATTATATGAAATTGTCGACTACACCTGTATGTAGGCTCTTCCTTTTTTTTTTTTTTTATTACACTATATGATATACTTTTAATTTTGCAATGGACCCACAAAACTGTTTGCACAGTTTGTCTGTGGGTGTTTTCCGAAAGCATTTTCACGCTTCATACCACGTACTTATGCGATTTTCGTTCATAACTTAAGATTGAACTGAAACATTAAAAAGGACCTATAACAATACAATAATTTATTAAAAAAATGTGTATGTGTGTGTATGTGTGTGTGTGTGTGCAATTCACACACGGTAGAAGTGAAACTTCAGAAAAGTAACCTACGAGAGAATGAGATGAATAGAGAGTATCAGGAATAGGATCATTGTAAGGTTTATATTATTTATAATATTTTTACCAAGTTTAAAAGTTATTTTACATTTTATTTGACATAAATATACATTACATATCATTCAGTAATTAATTTTATTATATTTCACTTCTGGTGTAATGTATTCTATCTCAAATAACAACGGTTACCATGGCAACGTGGCATTGTATTATATTTCTTTATCTTGCCGGCTTAATCTATACATACTCGTATAATAACATTCTAACTAAGTCGAATCTGTACATTAATTAAAAATTTTTGGGAAATCTAATTGAAATAGACATTATTATCGAATAAATACAAAAACTGCAATGTAAGAATATACTAATATGTAAAACCTAAGAATTTGGTTTTTGGTCATCCGAAAGCGGGCGGAGCCGCGGGCAAAGCTAATATATTAAGTTTCAATTAAAAATTAATAATTAAAAAACTAAAAAAAACAAGGTTTTTTAGCAAGATCAAATTAAAGAATGGAAAATAATTTATAGTTTAAGAAACCAAAAAACACGCTTTAATGTTGAATCGAACTAAAAAGTAATAATATTTTTTTGTATAAGATATTAATTTTTGTAACATTGGAAACTGTTATTGGTTATGTTTTAGTAATGATTTTCTATTTTATACTTTTTGTTAATGCTATTTGTTTCCAAAATAAATCTATACATATAATAAAATTGTAACTAAGCCGAATCTGTACATTAAATATTTTTTTGGAAAATCTTATTGAAATAAACGTTATTATCGATCAAGAGGCCGAATCTATAGTTTTTAGAATTTTTGTCTGTCTGTCTGTCTGTCTGTTTGTTACCGCATCACGAGAAAACTACTGGACAGGTTTTGATGAAATGTAGTATGATGGTATCCGGGTCAACATATAGCATACTTTTTACCGCGGGAAAATGTCTCATTTCCGAGAAAAATTTCAAAAACTGCAATGTAATAGTATACTAATATATAAAACCAAGAATTTGGTTTTCGGTCATCTGAACGCGGGCGGAGCCGCGAGCAATGCTAGTAAATGAATAAAAATAAAGTGATTAACGAGAAAATTAATGTTATATTGGAAAAAGCGTGGGGTGCTCGATATCAGCTGTCGTTATGAATATTCCATTGGTACGGTTTCTAAAAGTATTTTTAGTTCGGTTCACATCGTTAAAAAAAGTACTAGATACACAATCTCGTGCAAAAATTCTCTTAAAACTATCACCGATTGTGTTTATAGTCTGATTTTTAATTCCACGGAAATATGACAGCTATCATTCTTTGACAATCCAGATATCATAAACCTTTTCTGCTTTGTATTTTTTTAATATAAAATAACAAAAATATGAAATAGAATTAGATCAAGTACACTATATGTATGACATTGTAAATAGTCTTTGTTTTGTGCAATCAATGCACACTAACTATAATGTAAAAAAATTTAATGGTTAAATGAAAAAAACAGAGTAAAACAAAATATAAGAAAATATTTACTAATCATTATTACTTATTATATCATCCTTGTCGTCATCATCCACCCGGATTATAAAAGAATCACTCACACTATCCATCAGATCATTAAGAAGGCACATTTTATCCTTTTCTTTTATAATATGGTTAATGCATTCTTGCCAAAAACAATAATACTATGTGTAGTGTATCAACTATCCGGTATCCATAACACAGGCCTCGTAGCTCACCATGGAACTAGATGGTGAGCAATCATATTTATATTTATTTTAAGAGAGTTATTTTGTTTTTTAATATACTTTTATTAGCTTCACGTATAACTGTGTATCTTAGGATTATAATGTAACCAATTTCTTATCATATGGATTTTAATAATAAAATTTGATGCCAACGAGCTGATGCGAAGATGGAGCCAGAAGGTGGATAGTGGAACTCATCAGCGGCAGTTTGGGCTTATTTGTTTTTTTTTTCTTCCTAGGAACATCCATATATTAAAATTAGCCAAGATTGAGTTTTTATTTATTAGCGACTTACCCTCGCTTCGGATTTTGTTTTTATTTTTTCACGCGGAACCCTAATTCTTTTTCTAAAAAAAAGTAGCCTAAGTTACTCCTTATAACATCAGCTATCTGCCAGTGAAAGTACCGTCAAAATCGGTACAGCTGTTTTGGAGATGAGCCAGAACTAACAGACACAGACAAAAATTAAAAAAATGTTTTTTTCTATATTTAGTAAAAAGCTGTTATTTTGACATTACAAACAGACACTTCAATTTTATTTATCTGTATAGATAAACTATAATTATTTTAAAGTCAGATCAGATATGAAATAGTTCTGTAGGTACAGTATTTTTCCAGTGTCAATGCCCCACAGTTTTCACTCTATGCCACACTAAATGCTGCCTTGGCTTCAGTCCAATGAGTGGATTCTGTCAATTCGTGACAGGTATACTTTGAAATTCTGAACTTTGAAAGCATCTCCACAGGTTTCTCATGTTAAATACGGTGGCTTCATCTTATCTCATCGGTATTTTAATCTGCTGTGGCAGTTCGAATAGTGTAATAGAAATTTTGCTTACCACATTTGTGGCTCGTGGGTTTCTATTTTTCCATGTCGTTTGGACCATGAAGTAAATATCCAAATATATTGAAGTAGGTGTTTATTTTTAATGAAAAGTCTAAATAGTCTAAATCTATACTAATATTATAAAGAGGTAAAGTTTGTGAGTTATGACGTTGTAAGGGGTAATCTCCTGATCTACTGAACCGATTTGCATGAAATTTGGTAAGATGTTAGTTTAAGACCCTGGAAAGGACATAGGATACTTTTTATCCCAGAAATCATCCCTTAAGGGGGGCGAAAGTTGGGATGAAAGTTTGCATTGGGAAGTAAGATAGGAACGAAACCGCGCGAAGCGAGGGCGTGTCGCAAGTAGTTTAGAGTTGGATTTGCAATCGTTTGGCAGGAGTTTGTGGGCAAAAGTTTTGTATTCGGTAGAGGTTTAATCCCTGATCATAACAACTCAAGGTAATTCACTTTTTATCAGATAAAATTAACAAAAATCATTATAGTCTCTAAAGATGTTGGTTTATCACAATATATATTATAACGGTAAGTTAGGACACTATCGTGACTACAACGGTAATTTAACGTGACTGGAAATCTAGATAAATTATCTGAAGAATTTAGAAGTACTAGTGGAACTAGGTTAGGACTTAGATTATTGTCGTCAGATCTAGGTTAGGTTAGAACAGTTACCACTATAAATCCAACCCATCCAACCATCATGAACGACTAGAAAACTAGAAAAATCGATTTTCACGCAAAATCTAAATGTACATAAAACAAACAAAATAATGTGCATTTTGAAATAAAAATATATCATATATTGCCAGTCACGCTCAATTACCGCTGTAGTCACGCTAATGTCCGAATAGCCTCAGCCATATTATAATTGAAAAACAAATGTTCTAGAGAAAACTCCCCTCCCTACTCCACTCCTCCCCCGCTCTCTCTCCACCCAAGGGTGAAAGGACTGCAACTTCTGCAGCGCCGGAGCAGTCGCAATTCAAAATGAATGTACTAAATTTGAGGTTAGCTCTATGGAATTTGTATTAATTTTTTCTCAAGAAAGATGTACTACCTTGTAATGGGAGTGGTATGGGTGGAATAGGGAGACTCACCCCTCTTGCTCCCCTCCCCCCTCCTCCCTCCCACCATCCTTCTGCCAAACGATTGCAAATCGTACAAGTACTTTAAATAAAACTAGTTTTTCTTATACTAGTCTAACCCGTGACCGTGATTGCTATAAGGCATTCGAAACGTTGGGAACTAAAAGTCAAAATAAATCCGGTAAAAATCCGAAAAGATAGTTTTATTTAAAACTAGCGGCTCAACCTCGTCTGGGTTCGCCTCTAGAAAAACAAAAACAAATCCATCCCACGTGAACCGTACATTTTTCCGGGATAAAATGTAGCCTATGTGTTATACCAGACTATAATCTATCTCTGTGCCAAATTTTCATCTAGAACTGTTTAGCCGTTCTGGCGTGAAAGAGTGATGTGATGTTCTCCTAGCCGATTCCGGCCACGGCGGCCAATCTCAATGAGATTAGCCAACTGCGCAGGAGATATTATAGTGCTCAAGTGTACGCGCAGACACAAGTGCACTCTCTATTCCTATCACTCTCATACTCCGGTGGGACGACCACTCGACACGACCGGTGAGAGTTAAGGCGCAGGACCGACGGCTTTACGTGCTCTCCGAGGCACGGGGGTGAAACACCGCCAACTTCCCAACTCCGGGCTGTTACTGAGACTTACTATACAGGAAGACTCAATAACTAAACTTGGCCCGACCCGGGACTCGAACCCAGGACCTCCGGGTGTGCAGCCGTACACGCTAGCCACTACACCACCGAGGCAGTCAGTCGTGAAAGAGTAACAAACATCCAAATATCAAAACTTTTACATATACGATATTATTATTATTATTTATGTCAAATTAGTCTAAATATGTAATTCATTGAAAATGACAGAATCTTTTTATTCCCCTATTTCACGCTCTTAGATGTGGAATTTCCAAAAATTCACTTAGCGGAACTTTACGTTATATGAATTATCATTTGTTTGATAGTTTTCGATATCGAATATTGAGTAATTTGCTTATATATCTATAGATACCATTATTATACAGATAAAAAGTTAGATTTGATCTATTTTTGTATTTCTTAAATACTCTGAAAGTACCATTTCTATTCGAATTGCCTTTTACAGCTTATTTTTAAAAGAAATATTAAATTGTACAATCCTTAGGAGCAGAATAAACTTTTATAACCTATGCGAGCATCATTGCGGGTAAATGTTAGTATTATATTGTATTAGATACTAGCGACTCATCCTCGCTCCGGTCGTGTTCGTTCCTAGTTACGTTTTGACGTTAAGTATAGATTTTTCAGAGATGAGATATTGTCCCGCAGTAAAAAGTATCCTATGTGTTAATCCAGATAACCTATCACCATACTAAATTTTTTCAAAAGCTGTCCAGTGGTTTTCTCGTGATGCGGTCATAGACAGATCGATATACAAAAAATCTAAAAACTATAAATTCGGACTCGGTATCGATATTAATGACTATTTCGATAAGAAATCCAATAAAATATTTAATGTAGAGATTTGACTCGATTTTATTATAACTATAGCTGATATATAGACTAGACGACCCGACAGACGTTGTCCTGCCAGAATAGGGTCGTCACAAAAAATCCTAGAACCCGAATGCAGCGCCACCTATGGTCCAGATGTAAATCTAAACCATTCAGGAATCATCAACAAAAGTCATCAAAATCGGTCCAGCCTTTAAGATTGTTGAATGAAAACCACTCAAAAATATTGTCATATTATGTACTTGTGCGGTTTCTAAACCACCGTTGTTTATATAAAGGTTAGTAATGTAAGGTCACACCAGTTTCCACACTCCTGATAGCAATAAAAGTGGGCTTACATGATGTAGATTTCATTTTAAAAGGTTTCCTAATAAATAATAATAGTTTTAAAGAAGGAAAAGCTGCAATCATTTCGTTTGGTCCATGTTTTTTGCAAGACCTTCAGTAACTTGGCAATGCATTCGATTTGCAATGCACGGGAATATGATGTTTTTGGGATAATAATGGAACTTTTGTTATTTACTTTTGAGGTATATATTTTTTGCCGACAAAAATACGGCGATTAGTTGTTTAGTGCAAATAAATCAATTGTATGTATAATTACATTCTCAGTGAGTCGAATCTGTGCATAAAATATTTTTTGGAAAATCTTATTGAAATATGTATTCATAGAGGCCGAATCTGTAGTTTTTAGAATTTTTGTCTGTCTGTCTGTGACCGCATCACGAGAAAACTGCTGGACAGATTTTGAAGAAATTTAGTATGATGATAGCTGGTTATCCGAGTCAACATATACTTTTTACTGCGGGAAAAATATCTCATCTCTGAGAAAACCATACTTAACTTTAAAACGCAACTGGGGACGAACCCGAGCGAGCGGAGCGAGGATGAGTCGCTAGTATTATTATATAATTATAGTCTGATTTTTAATTCCACGGAAATATGACAGCTATCATTCTTTGACAATTCAGATATCATAAACCTTTTCTGCTTTGTATTTTTTTAATATAAAATAACAAAAAATATGAAACAAAATTAGATCAAGTACACTATATGTATGACATTGTAAATAGTCTTTATTTTGTGCAATCAATGCACGCTAACTATAATGTAAATTTTTAATGGTTAAATGAATAAAACAGAGTAAAACAAAATATTTTACAAACAAAGAGGTTTTACTAAAAACGGCTTGCAACCTAAGGATTATTGGACAGGGATTTCTGTAATAGAAAAATAATTTCCTTAATAATTATTGTAACTTCATATTATGATAATAAAAAAAATAATTACCATTCTAGTTATCAATAATTTTTTAAGACTTTTATTTTTTCTAATTGAAACCTTAACTTCAAGAAAGTTTTATTTTTTTATTTTGCTAAAATGCTTTCCGTTTTTAGTGGCAATGTTTCAAAGTTGACAACACTTCTGAAATGTCAGAATTCCGTGGTAATAAAAATCAGACTATAAAAAAACAGTGCGGTCTGATCTGAACTGTAGTTCGTTGTGACTTTTATAATAACGCTTACTAAAATATAAACTAAAAATGTTTCCTTCGGACCTCTCTGTATGCGAGCTAGACTCGCTCTTAGCAGATTTAAAAAAAAAAGTTAATATCTGAAGTGCCTGTATAATTTTAGTAAAACATTCAACCTCCCAATTGCTGAAGTCGTTGTTCTTTTTAGTTCAGATATTATTATTATTTTAGTTCCATACTAGTTGACAACACGCGACATATAAGCGGAACTTTTTGTTGTTTACTCAATAACTATTTTCCTTCACGTGGACATCGATCTGTTTGTTTATCCAATATTTGTTTTGGAGAAATTCTCTTATGTAATGCCGCCATGACATATGCCACGAGACACTGTATCTTATAGAAACTATTCTGGGAGACGGCTGAGCTGGAAAGAATCATAGCTTATTTTGACATACAGATAACATGGAACATAAATTCAAATTCAAAGTATTTTATTCAGCATTAAATTATTACATTTTTTTACTGAACGTCATGAGTCTACTACCAGTTCGGAAAGAAGAAGCCTCAGACCTGAGAAGAACTGGCTGGAATTAAAATGTATACACCATCGACTTCAAAATCAAACCGAATTTACTCCACTTTCACACAGCTGGGTACGAATCTAATCTCAATGCGAAAGTCATCACTGATCTGGCCATAGTCCACCACGCTGACCAAGTGCTTAAATGCATTTTTGAAAATTATTATTTGAAAGTTCTCTCAGAAATGCAGGACTCCTCTCGATTTTTGGATTCACCGTGAGGCAAGTTCATGTTGAAAATTATTCGCACATGAGAGTATTAGAGAAACCCGCGATTTGAACCCACTTCCTTTCTCAATCGAATGGTGAAGCACCAATGGGCTATGCTGCAGATGGGTGAAGTCCGCCATTCCACATTTGCCCAGCGTGGTGGATCATGGCTTTTCCTACTTGCATTTAGGGGAGTCTCGTGCCCAGCAGAGGGATGTTAAAGAAAGGGTTGAGATTTTGCTGATTATTATTTTTAACTTTATTGAGATGTCCTATTTAATCTATATGCGCAATAATTAAAAATGGTGGGAATGGAAAAAATTAAATGAAACTATTTTTATTATTTTCAAATTATTATTCGTATTCATAATTACTTTCTAAATAATTGCTGCACACTTAGGAGTTGGATTTCTTGAAATTTTTATGAAGATGAGAGATCAAAGGTTCACAATTGACGAAGATAATCCTCGGCTAAAATGGCAAGTGATATAATTTTATTTCTTTATGGTACTCGGTGATAAACAAGCAAACAGCCCACCTGATGGAAAGCGGTACCCCACCACCGCTCAACTGCATAGCCGGACGCTAATGAGCAACTCCCCCACCCCACCCCACCGCACCCCCACCCCCACCCACCACGACATCCAGGTGGGGTGGCTACCTTATCCTTCAAACCGGAATACAACAATGCAATCTTTGTTGCTTGGCGGTCATGTCAAAATAAAATAAATTACAAGGGTTCCAAACTTCCCAAAAAGCAGCTACATTTGAATACCTCATCTTTTTCAGAAATACACAGACAAAACCGCGGACTATAACGTGTAAACAAATATATTTAATTAAAACACAATTCATCTTTATTATCACAGTCGGTTAACGTTTTCCAAGTAAATAATTCTGTATGACATCATGACCTAGTAATCGCTTTAGTGGCACATTGTTGTAGTTTCATATGGTTGACCGACTTTTAAGAAGTGTGGTTCGATTAAATATTGTGAAAAGTACTTTTAATATGTCTGTGCGTTTTTTGTAATCATTTGAAGTTATAAAAATTAATAGATTTCGTCAACGATTTTTCTTATAGACAATTAAAAAGAAGAGGTATACTTACTAGGTAATACAAAGTCACATCTACTATCCCATGAGCAGTGCTTTTTTTTTTGATAAGTCATATATTTTTTAAGTATTCAGAGTAGCACTTGCTTATAATAACACCATATCATACGGACTATTAAATCTTTCATTAAATCAATAAATTTACACCACTCTATTTAGTTTTTTGTTTAATTAAAAAAAAAACAAATGACTAACAGATATAAAAACTAGTGCAAAGTCACCCTCGGTTAACTTTTATATATAAGTAGCGACTCACATGAGCTTCGCTTCGCTCGGGTTCGTCCCTAGTTAAGTTTCAACATTTAGTATAGATTTCTCGGAGATGATATATTTTCCCGCAGCAAAAAGTATCTTTTATGTTGACCCGGATATCCAGCTATCATCATACCAAATTTATCAAAATCTATCCAGAGGTTTTCTCGTGATGCGATCACAGTCAGAAAGACAGACAGACTTAAATTCTAAAAACTATCTATATCGATAATAACGAGTATTTCAATAAGATTTTCCAAAAAATATTTAATGTACAGACAGATTCGACTCGGTTACAATTTTATTATATGTATAGATTGTATCTAGTGTCGATCTTATACATTATATTTAAAAGAAACTAAATATTTCCAAAATGTTTTTATTGATAACTCTAAAATTCGACAATAGCTACCTACTAAACAAAACAAGAAAATCGGTTGACAGAGGAGAAAAAGATGCTGAATTGTTTTGTCTTTGCCTATTTATATATATAGATTTTCATTTCTCTCTGTGAGTAAATAAGATAGATACGGAGAAAATATACACCAGCACACGAAACTATATTTAACGAACCCACACTATTTGCATTATAAACAATGCCCATTAGACTCGGCAATGTGTTACGACGTTCATAATAATAAATATATTATTGTTTTTTCAAAATAATTACCTCACATGTTGTGTAATTAACCCATATATTTGTTTCAATGAATGGTATCGTCTTTTCCTGTTCTTGAATCACAGCTTTATTTCGTAATCCGGCTCGAAGGACCAATATGATTATTATAAATAAAATGAAAGTGTTGGGATTGCAAGATAATTTATTGAGCTTATATGGTTATTTGCAAAATTTTATATCTCAAATAATCTGTCTGTCTGTCTGTCTGTTATAGCGATATATGTCTGGTAAAGACAACTTTTATCTTTTTCACAAATTAGAAAGGTGGTATGATTCTGGGATAAGGAAAAATTCCCTGCGGGATGGAGGATAACAGTTTTTAGTGTATGCACAGAGTATTTTTAAGGGAAAAACAAAATAGCTTGAATCAGAACTGTCCGATTTCTTCGTTTAAAATTGCACTAGTAATTACGTCACCTATGGGGCGTGCTAGAAACTTATTTACTCAAAAGCTATTTAGATTTTTACTAAGTAGTTTCCATTACGCTAACGTATAGATGTCAATGGGTCACAGTGACATCACTATGTGACGTGTTTTGTTGGCAATGTGTAATATTAGAGCTAGTGATGTGAACAATTTTATTGACCATATATGTACCTATGTATGTACATCCCGTGGAATTATGGTGTATATCCAAATGATTATAATCACTAAAGTTTTAAATGAAACTATCTTTTCGGATTTTCTCGCTAACTTATATATTATATAATATCGCGTGTTGCCATGTTTTCAGCTTTATTTTTTAACGTCCCACTGCTGGGCGTGGGCCTCCCTTCAATACTCGGGGGATCAGACCATAGGCCACGCTGGCCAACTGCGGGTTGGCGGACTTCACATGTCTTTCGAAAACTTGCTAGGTTGTAGGAAAATATCAGAGGTGCGAGACCCGGGATTTATACCCGCTTCATTCGGTTTCCCATGCGTCATTTTATTTCATCAAGCCTATGAAACGTCCGGGATGAAAAATCTAAATAAACCCGATGAAAAAGATAGTTTTATTTAACGTGCCAAATATTCGCGTAAATCTAAGAAAGTATTATCACTGACGCTTAGTAATAATATGCTGTTGGGCTGTTTTTCTAATCTGTGTGTATTTTTGGGTTGAAAACAAACGTTATACAATTTAGGTTTTGTTAGCCACCAAATATGATAACCTTGTTGATTATTAAAACTGCCTCGGTGGTGTAGTGACTAGCATGTACGGCTGCACACTCGGAGGTCCTGGGTTTGAGTCCCGGGTCGGGCCAAGTTTAGTTATTGAGTCTTTCTGTATAGTGAGCCTCAGTAACAGCCCGGAGTTGGGAAGTTGGCGGTGTTTCACCCCCATGCCGTGGAGAGCACGTAAAGCCGTCGGTCCTGCGTCTTAACCCTCACGGGTCGTGTCGAGCAGCTGTCCCACCAGAGTATGAGAGTGACAGGAATAGAGAGTGCACTTGTGTCTGCGCGTACACTTGTGCGCTATAGTATCTCCTGCGCAGTTGGCTAGTCTCAATGAGATTGGCCGCCGTGGCCGGAATCGGTCAGGAGAACGTCATCATCAAAACTAGGTATATTGGTTCTAAAACAGCACACATCATTTGCTTTCCAAAACTGGTAATTATGGTTAACTTATATTCTACTCTGGCTTTGCTTAGATATTCTTAGGTCTATTGTTGATCAAAGTCAAACAAGTTTTAGTTTCGTTGTATTTTCTGTCTGTTTGTTACGTGATAACTTCGCCCATTCTGAAGCGAATTTTATTATAGTTGTTTTAATTAATAGATAATAGCTTATAAGTGGCCCTATATTAATTTTAAATATGAATTCAGCTCCTAAAGGTGGACTATTAAGTGTATTCAATGTTGTTGCCTTTTTCGTGTACTTACTTATCATTCTTAGTCATCCTACTGCTGGCAAAGGCGTCCCGTCTATGTTTCCAGATTTTGCGGTCTTGAGCAAGTATAGGCCAATTTGATGGAATTTGAGTAATTTATACTGTCACCTTGGTCGCGGTTTACCGCGACACTGATTTGTTATATTTGGGGTCGTACTATGTGATGTGGTAACTTTGGTCCACAGTTCTGAACGCATACGGCAGACCTGGCCTGCGCAGTCTCATTGAAGCTTACTGGCTTTTTGTTCGATGTCAGTAATTTGTTTTTTGGAATACACTCCAAAAAGTATGGCGTTTCGAATACTATCTTAATTTAACGTCTAAAATGCTTCGCTCGTTGGCAAATCTTAATGACAGTTATTAGTGCAAACAGTAATTATTACAACAAAAGTTAATGAACCGGTACCTATAAAAACTAGTTTATCTATACCAATATTATAAAAAAATAATACTATAAATAACTAAATTATAAAAAAATGTTTATTTGCTTGTACCGAATAAGCATAACATACACAATATAAAACACCCATGACTGGAGTACAAACATTCGTGCTCACCACACAAATGAATGCCCCCAGCGGGATTCGAACCCGCGACCGCTGGCACAGCAAGTAGGATCACTGCAAACTGATCTAAACGTGTCGTCAATATATTCCATCAAGGTCCTCCATCAACCAAGCCGTACCTATACTAGAAATTTACATGACCTCATATAATTGCTACATGTAATGTTTACATGCTGCTATGCCAATTTCATACACGTTTCTAACTATGCAAGCATACTTACGATGACTATGATTTTTTTCATACAAAAAATGTATATAATATCGATTAGTATGACGCATTCTTGCCTTATAAGGGTATGTTTACGTCAGTGCATAGGAAATAGGAGGTTCGAATTTGGATTCGAGCAAATTTTTATGTTAAGCACTAAAACTCGTCAGTAGCTACTAAACAAAAAAAAAGAAAATCGTTGGACAAACAGAGAAACTGTACTGAAAAAATGTACTGAACTGTTTTGTCTTTGCCTATTTATATATAGATTATTATTATAGATATTTATTTTAATCTTATCTTACATCACATCTATGTAAATCTGTGACATAACGACCGATTTAGATGAAATTTAGTATGAGTATTGTTTGAGACCCTGGGAAGGACATAGAATAGTTTTTATCCCGGAAATTATCCCTTGAAAGGGTGGAAGTTTTTATGGGGAATCGATGATTCCTCAAGTACTTAAGGGATATATTTTTTTATTTCAATGTACTTTGTACTTACTATATTTAGTCTATTCTATAAAACGTATCCCTTAAAACGTATCTAGTTTGTTATATTTTTTTTAGTTTGTGGTATTTATTATTAAATCTTAATAGTTTAATTAATAAATTAATAATTATTTAAAGCCTATTTTTACACGCTAAAAACTACTGAACGGATTTTAATGAAACTTTACTATAATAAAGCTCATACATTAGAATAGCACTTGGGCTACTTTTGATCCCGGAAAAATGTACGGTTCCCGTGGGATTGATATATCTTTGCTTTTCTAGAGGCGAACCCGAGCGAAGTGAGGGCGACCCGCTAGTTATATCATAAAAAGTCCGATGACAATTCATACCTAACCAACATGTAAAATGTCAACTCTGTAGCATAAGAGGAAGTGGTTCTAATTCAGCTTGCAAGATTTGACCCATACAGACATACCGACTAACGAACATGCAAATTAACTAAAAGCTTGTAAAAAGAAAACAAAATCCTTAAAAGAAAAAAAAAGAAAATAGTAACAGAGAAAAGAACCTGCGCTTGCCTTCCCTAATGACACTTAAATATATGTTCTCAGAAATTATTTTTAGTTTGCTATTTTCACCAAAACAGATTAAGTCGTAAATCAAATGGTAATCACTATGATTACTCGTTATTACGATATTTGGGTTTATTACCGTCTTGGCAGCGTTGCCGGATCAATGGGATTATATTGTCAACGTCAAACTCCGTCGGTTAAATGGCTGTTTTACGTAGTAGGTAGCAGATACTATGGGGTAATTTGCGGGATCGATTTTCAAGAAAAACACTTATGCCATCTCGACAAGCTATCACAAATTCTAATTATAATCTAATAATTCTATAATAAATCTAATAATTCTAACATGTGGACAGATAGTTTGGTTTCTGTAGGTTAAAAACTTACGGTCGTTTCGATTGCGTCGGTTTTTGCGCACAAATAGAAGGAACAAATGTTTCACGTGGAAACAGGGCGACGAATTGGCGTGATTTTTTGTGAGGAGATAGTTGGAGGGCTGGAGAGTGACACAGGCTACTTTTTATCCCGGGAAAACACGTTCTAATACGACCCACAATAACTCATCATACCCAGGTATATATACTCGTGTGTGTGTGTATATATATATATATATATATATATATATATATATATATATATATATATATAATACCTATGTATGTATATAATGTACATATAATCTAGGTAGGTAGGTAGGTACGTAGGTAGGAACAAACCCGAGCGAAGCGATGGTGAGTCGCTAGTAAAAATGTATAAACTCAAGTGGCAAAACGTCGTAAACCTAATTTTCGTTTTAATGAGCTTAACGATTGTTATTTCATTTATTTCTGTTTTATTATCTCTTTGGTTTGTATTGTGAGAAAGATTTTGTGCATATCTTCACATTCGTATCCAATGTTTGGCAATGATAATACCTATATTAAACAAGCTCATCATCATCCTCGCTCCGCTCGGGTTATTCTCTGATTACGTCCTAGGGTTTAGTATAGATTTCTCAGAGATGAGATATTTTCCTGCAGTAAAAAGTATCCTATATGTTGACCCGGATAACCAGCTATCATCATACCGAATTTCATCAAACTGGTTTTCTCGTGATGCGGTCACAAACAGACAGACAGACAAAAATTCTGAAAACTATATATTCAGCCTCTGTATCGATAATAATGTCTGTTTCAATAGAATTTCCAAAAAATATTTAATGTACAGATTAGACATATGTAGTTACAATTTTATTATATGTATAGATTACGAAATGCTTTCGCCCATCGTTATAATAAGATTTATTTTTGTGACATTATAAGATACATTTCTACTTTTTAGTCTTGAATATTTAGTTGTGTTTAAAAACCCCATGTTAAAAAAGGTATCTTTCCTCCATTTCAGTACCAAACACAACGCGCGCACAGCTGGCAGCGGAGTATCTGGAGTCCTGCAGATGTCACCGCACTCCGCCTATTGATTCCGTGCTGGAACAGATACGGGTATGTGTTCAGCCCTTATTAACATCCCACTGCCGGGAGTGGGCCTCCCTTCAATAGAGGGATCAGGCCAAAGTCCACCAAGCTGGCCAAGTGCGGGCGGACTGAGCGTGTCTTTCGAAAACTTGCTAGGTTCTCTCAGACATGCAGGTTTGCAGGTAGTCAAAATTTATTATTTTTAAAGTGAACTATTTTGAAGTTAAAGCGCTGTATTGCCATCACTTGGCAAGTAACAATAGCACAAGTCAACCCGTTTCTCGAAAAAATATATAAAAAAACGTATGACTTCACATTATTATACTGTTTAGATGCCTTCATTAGAGGACTATTATAATAAATCTAATATATAAATATGTTAGGAAGGACATTAACACACAGCACCATCTAGTTCCATGGTAAGCTACGCTATGAGGCTTTTGTGATGGATATCAGATAGTTGAAACACTACACATAGTATAACTTTAAATACATACATATTTTAAATATAAACACCCATGACTGGAGTACTAACATTCGTGTTCATCACACAAATGAATGCACCCCAGCGGGACTCGTATTCGCGACCGCTGGCACAGCAAACGAGTCACTACAAGCTGACAAACGTCTATGGAATAGTAGACTGTAATTAATATAATACGCTTCAATATTTTCTTCCAGGAACTCCCAGATAACACAATCGGTGGGAGCACACGGGCGCCCCGCCTCGCTCTCACTGACTGCTCGCTACTCGGCACTACGCCTACAGACGCTCTCGAAGCGTTGCTCAGGAAGGTTCAGTTCAGACGGTTGGAGATAGACCACGCGGATATTGATGATGAGGGGGCGGTGAGTGTTGGGTTTCTTCTTCTAACGTGCTCCTCTTCATCTCTTTAGTTTCTCTTCTTCTATTAAGTTGAAAAATGCCCTACGTATTATATATCTATACTAATTTTATAAAGAGGTAAAGTTTGTGAGTTTGTTACGCTGTAGGGGGTAACGTCTGGATCTACTGAACCGATTTAGATGAAATTTGGTAAGAAGATAGTTTGAGATCCTGGGAAGGACATAGAATACTTTTTTATCCCGGAAATCATCCCTTAAGGGGGTGAAAATGGGGATGAAAGTTTGTATTGGGAAGCAAGCTAGTGAAATGATATATTTTTTAATTTTCAGGAAGCGTTATTCGATATGGTAGAATATTATGAAAGTACAAATGCGATATCTATCATTGGGCCGAGACAGTTTGGTATACGCGGGTGGCAGGCGGCTTCAAGGATGATAAAAAAGGTATAATATACAAAAATAGTGTGTGTGTAATGTCAATATAACTTTTTACTAAATGCTTATGAAATCATATTGTATTATATACTGTACTTATAAGGAAAAAATATTTTTTAAAATTTTTGTTTGTCTGTCTGTGATTTTTACGAGACTTTAACTGGCAGATTGCTGATGGTATAGAGAGTAACTTAAGTTATTTCTATTTTAGAAAAAGAATTAGGGTATGAATAATTCAAACACAAAAACACATATGAATCGCCAGTTCCCTATTCAACCTTAGACCCGCCCTTGGGCAATGTAAAAAAATCCGCCCCATTATCGAAATTTTGTAAAGTCGTAAAATGTGTAAAGTTTCCCTAAAGTTTATATTTTTTTTAATAATTAATTATTTTTCGGAAAAATGCAAAAATTTAATTTATAAATGTTGTCATTTTTTTTCATATGATCATATAAATTTTTTTGGAGAATAAAAAAAAATCAGTTTTGATAACGCGAAGAATTTTTATTTCTCACCTTCCGAATATTGCCGCCCCTGAAAAATTTGCCGTCCCTAGTGTAAATCCGGCACAGTGAATCGTCCTAAAGACAACCCCCGCTCCCCCACCAGAGCTCGGAGCTGAGCGAGCTGGAGGTGTGCTCGGACGCGCTGGAGGCGACGCACGCGCCGGCGCTGGCGCGCGCGCTGCGCCCCGCCGCCTGCCGCCTGCGCGCGCTGGCGCTGCGCCGCGCCTGCCTCGCCGGCGAGGCGCTGCTCTGTCTCGGTGAGGGAGGGAGAGAGATCATTCATTCGTTCACTTATTTATATACTAGCGATACTTTAAAACAAAAACAAATCATTTGTTTCTTTTTTAGTAGCTTCAATTTAGTTTTATTTAATATTTTTTTATTTAATTAGTTTCACTTATTATTTTTGTAAACATACTTATTTAGCATCCGTCACTTTTGATGACAAATCAGTTCATTTGTAATAATTTAGGGTAATATAGGTCTAATTGTATCCTTACTGTTTTAGATTTTTTGTTTACGACTGTTTTTACCTGAATAAATAAAGAAAAAAAAAATAAAATAAAATCTATCCCTCGGTAACCGTATTTTTTCGAAATAAAAAGTAGCGTATGTGTTATTCCAGACTATAACCTATCTCTGTGCCAAATTTCATCCAGATCCGTTCAGCCGTTCTGGCGTGAAAGAGTAACAAACATCCATACGTACGCACAAACTTTCATATTTATAATATTATAATTTATAATATTAAAATAATACGGATTCATGTTTTTGGAAACAAATGCTATTAACAAAATCTATAAGATAACGAATCCATACTAATATTATAAATGTGAAAGTAACTGTCTATCTGTGTGTCGTGTTACCCTTAGTCCGCTGAGCCGATTTAAATGAAAACTTGTATGGAGATAGTTTGACAACCTGGGAAGGATGTAGGATAGTTTTTATCCCAGAAATGATCCCTTTATAGGGTGAAAGTTTGTGTGGGGAATCAATCATTTCTCTAGTAAGAAATATATATTTTTTAATTTCCATACTAACCGTTAAAACGTACCTAGTAACTAGTTACTAATAAAACTTAACCAATAATAATTTCCGATATTATAATAATACACATATATAAGGAAATTAATAATAAAAAAAAACAAATGAATTAAAAAAAGAGAGAGAGACCATTGGGAGAGAGAAAGATGATTGAGGTGGTTTCTCTTAAGTAGCTCTCGGTAGTAGGCTGAAGTTGGGATCATAATAATGTTAGAACTTAATCCTGCTGATACTGCTGCCTGATTACTAGTGGCCAGTAAAGTGTGGGGGGGGGGGGGGTATTTTATTCATTCATTCGTTCGTTCGTTCGTTTATTCATTTATTTTGAAATTAAACGATATCAACAAAATATATAACACAACAAAAGGAAGGTAGTCTAAAATGGATACCCCCTAAAGTTCTATTATGCATCTAATTCCAGTGATTTGGATATCTTTTAGTTATGTAACATTTAGTTAAGTAATTGAATAAACTACGTTTAAAACAATTCAAAAATGATATATTCCACGTTTTTTTTTTCTTTAACTTTGTTTTTTCTTTAATTACCCTTTTTCCCCATTTTCAGTGATAGCACTGAAGACGAACACGTCAGTTCGGGAGTTACGGTTGGATGACAACAACCTGACGCCCTCGGACGCCTCGCAGATAGGCAACCTGCTCCGCTACAATACCAGGATACAGCTGCTCGATCTGTCTAATAATATGATACAGGTTTGTATTTATTTGTGGGTTTAAACCGACGAAAAAAAGGATGACTTTTTCAATTCGACACATTTAATAATTTGAAATTTTGAATAAAACTATCTTTATCGTTTTTTTTTTTGTGGATTTATTTAGATTTTTGGTTCGCGACATATCGAATGCTTTAGATACAGTAATCATGGTCACGGGAGAGGCTCCCGTGTGGAAATATAGTTTTATTTAAAATGGCAATACTTCTGTATTAAAAACTCTTTCGGTGAATTGGTCGCTTGGACAAATAAGCACAGACGACGATGTCAAATAAAATACTTAGTAGTTTTTATTTATTTTTTTCTAAAATACGGGCTTAGTAGTTTTTATTTTTTTTTCTAAAATGCGGGCTATACATATTTATATATTTTATATTTGATATAAAATTGTATATACTATATACAATTTTAATTATGTCCGTCTTTCTGTGATTTCCAGGACTCAGGACTTGGTCATATAGCAGACGCTTTAGTGGAGCAAGCGGCTCACTCTCCACCGTCTCCCTCCACAACTCCCACCACGAGTAAGAGTAAGAGATGTCTATATCAACGGTTCTCAAATAACTCAATTTGCTGTGCCAGCGGTCGCGGGTTCGAGTCCCGCTAGGGGCACTCATTTGTGTGATGAGCGCGAATGTTTGTACTCTAGTCATGGGTGTTTATATTTATAATATGTATGTATTTAAAGTTATATATGTGTAGTGTATCAACTATCTGGTATCAGTAACACAAGCCTCGTAGCTTACCATGGAACTAGATGGTGTTGTGTGTTAATGTCACAACATATTTAAATTTATTAAACCCTAGGGTTCCGTGGAAGGCTCACACGTTTTTCGAGTTCAGTCCGAGAGTTAAATAAAACGTCAGACATAAAGCCTAATTTTAGTGCTATTATAAATACGTAAAAAAAATTAATTTGTCATATTAAATAGTTAGGTTATATATTGTTGATATAATATTATTATAAGTAATTATATTTTTAATTTCTAATTTGTTATTTTAAGTCAAACAAGAAACTATTCT
Organism: Brenthis daphne; assembly: GCA_947093115.1. Classification (NCBI taxonomy): domain Eukaryota; kingdom Metazoa; phylum Arthropoda; class Insecta; order Lepidoptera; family Nymphalidae; genus Brenthis; species Brenthis daphne. The sequence continues at coordinate 3,505,297 of OX352473.1, forward strand.
AACTAGAAAACCATCAGCTTAGGGATCCGTTAAAAAAATTATAATCAATTAGGGTTCCGTGGCCAACAAAAATTGGAACTCCGATTGGGAACTTTTGTTAAATATTTATTTCTTCCCTACACATATATATAATAAAGTAGTAACTTGACCGCAAAATAATAATTACTAAATTTTTGTCTGTTTGTTGTTTGTTTGTGTATATCCGTTTGCATTTCAAGCAAAAAGTACAGAACCTAGGTTAACTTAATTTTGTGTATTGATAATTTACTGGTTATTCGGATCAATATTTAGGGTCATTCAAACAAACAAAAAATGCAAGAAAACGAATTTCAAATCTTGAAAGGGTTTAGACTGGAAAAACATGCCATCAGTCAAACAAACAAACAAACAAACAAACAAACAAACAAACAAACAAACAAACAAACAAAACGATATCGTAGTCTTTATTTATTAACACAGATAACTTATAAACGTATTACAAATAAAACGATCTTTTCGTATTATTTCTTGGATTTATTTTGATTTTTTGTTTCTTTTCCGCGACCATGATTGCTGTAAAGCATTCAAAACGTCGGGAAAAATCCGAAATGTTAGTTTTATTTAAAATGTCAAATATTCGCGTAAATCTAATAAAGTATTAATATATGTATGTATGTCCTTCCCCAGCGGGCGGCTGCGAGTCGAGGGGTCTGGCTTTTTTGGTTCTATGGAATAATCAGTTGACAAGGAACTGTGTGAATCATTTAACTAAAATAATGGTGAGTGTTTAATGTATATATATATATTGTTTTAAATATATTTGGTATTTATTTTAAAGATATATGAGATTTTCTATATACGAGGCCGCCAGCGCAAAAGTAGCCTAACCCCACTGACAGTTACTTTGTAGAAAATGGCTGTTAAACATTTATATAATATATTTTAAAACTTATTTATAGTTTTTGCTAACTTGAGTTCAAAGGTTTTTAAGTGCTTTGAGATTATTTTTTTTTCGAATTAAATTTGTTATAGATATTTAATAACTGTTTTTTTTTAAATATGTTGCTTAGGCCATGTTTGTATTTTAAATATTTTTAAAATTGTTGAAACACATATGAGGGTTAGGCCAAATCGTATGTAACAGTTTTCATTATTTTCATAGTTTTTCTATAAAAGTTTGAATGTATAGATGTTGTTAATCACGCCAGAACGGCTGAACGGATCTTGATAAAATTAAACACAGATACGATTATAGTCTGGAATAGCACATAGACTCTTTATCCCGGAAAAAATACGGTTTCCGTGGGAAACTTTTCTATTCCCATACTATCTGTTAAAACGTAATAATAATACGACTACTAACTCTCCCCCTCTTCCCAACAGCGTACAACCCAATCCCTCTGCGTGCTGAACGTGGGTCGCAACGCGCTGGGCGCGGACGTGGTGCGCGCGCTGGCGGCCGAGCGCTGCCCGCTGCTGTCGCTGGGCCTGCAGGCGGCGCGCGTCGGCCCCGACGCCAAGGCGGTGGCTCAGCTGATACGCGGAGAGGGCAGGCTGCAGGTGGGTGGGGTGTCCGGCTCGAAGGACCATGTAGTAGTTGCTAGGTAGACTTTAAATTTAGACTTATGGTGTAGGTAAACGTGAAGATGGTGAAGGCGGTGACGCAAGAGATATGTAGTAAAAGCTGGCTGCAGATGAGTGGGGTGTCCGGCTCGGAGGACCATGTAGTAGTTGCTAATGTTGAGAGAATTGGAGACTTTTGAGTTTAAAGTAGTATTAAAATTTGTTGCTGTATGTCTACAGTTGATGTGCGTAAATGCATTTCCCAACATCAAAAAAAATTAAAAGCTATTTTTGTTCTGTTACGCCAAAGAAGTACAATTTCTTACGTGCGTACATAAGTACACGCACATGGTTTTTTATTTGGTATCACTACCTGAATCGATTTATGACGTATTTTTTTCTATTTCCAGAGGCTCGATCTCCGCGATAACAAAATAGGCGTGGCGGGTCTGCAGGCGATATTGAGCGCTATGAAAGAGAACACAACGCTGACTCAGATTGATTTAGACGATCCCCCTGTAAGTGATGCACCCGTTTTGATAAGGTTTTTGTTATGAGATAGTGGAGTGTAGTGTGAGAAACATTGGGATGATAAGGAAATGCAATGTGTGTTCAGATTGCAATTTAAAATCTTTATTCAATAATAGTTTAAAACTTATCTTTATAACCAGCTACTCACCCTCGACTCAGGACTAGTTACGTTTTAACGTTTGGTATAGATTACTCAGAGATGAGATATTTACCCGCAGTAAAAGTATCCTATATGTTGACCCGGATAACTAGCTATCATCATAGCAAAATTTATCAAAAACTGTCCTGTGGTTTTCTCTTGATGCGATCACAGACAGAGACAAAAATTCAAAAAAATTTAGATAATTTTTTTTTATTTTTTTTTTTAAATAAAAATAACCTAAGTTACTCCTTATAACATCAGCTATGTACAAGTGAAAGTCCCGTCAAAATCGGTCCAAATGTTTCGAAGATTTCCATTACTTATTGTTTACGTTTCTAGCTTCTTAACTTTTCCATTTTTCCAAGATTTTATAAGCCGACCAATAAAACTTTTCACCGCCAGGAATCAAACTCCACCACCGCCGGCCCAGTGACGGCGCAGGCTTGCACGGAGGCGGCGGCGGCGGCGCGCCTCGTGCGCGACATCCGCAGCGCCGCGCGCCGCAACGAGCCCCCGGCCTCCGCCCCCGCCGCACTCATGCGCAAGATCAGCCTCACATGTCACACTGCAACACACATACGGGTGAATATATTGTGTATATATATATATATAAACATAGACTAGCGACTCGCCCTCGCTTCTCTTGGGTTCCTAGGTTGATTATACCCACCATACAAACTCGTCCCCATTTTCACCCTCTTAAGGGATGATTTCCAGGATAAAAATTATCCTATATCCTTCCCACAGTCTTAAATATCTTCTAAACAAATTTTATCTAAATCGGTTCAGTAGATCTAGACATTAACCCCTACAACCTTACAAACTCACAAGCTTTACCTCTTTATAATATTAGTATAAATAAATTTGGTAAGAAAATTGTTTAAGACCGTGGGGAGAACATAAATAGTTTTGATCCCGGAAATCATCCCTTAAGGGAGTGGAAATGGAAGTTTATATGGGGAAGCAACCAAATATACATTTTCGTATATTTTATTAATCAAAACATATAACGTCAGTTTGGTGACGCGAACCTATAAGTTTTGCCCTTACCAAAAATCTCTCACCGCGGCTAAAGAAGTTTTCATTTCGAAAATATCACCAAGAAGGCCTTTACGTACAGACGTATATAAAACTATATTTATCATACTTGTCCTTTTATATATAAGTCTAAGTTTCATCTGTAACCTGAGACCACAGGTTTTTAACCTATTTCAATCTCCAAATTAAATATCGGAGCTGCTCTATCTGTTCATCATTTATATTATGTAATTTTGTAAAAACTATATGAATAAATTATTATTATATTTTTTTTACAGAATATCCCAACAGAGGAAGAGCGTCGCGGCCGCCTGCGCTCGCCCGCGCCATCGCCCGCGCCCTCACCCGCCGGCAGCCCTATACCCGCACCCTCTAGGTTCTCGGTCAGTACTAGCACTGTAGCTACCATACTAATTATTATTATAAATGTGATAGTTTGTGAGTATGTTTAGATGTTTGTTACTCTTTCACGCCAGAACGGCTGAACGAATCTGGATGAAATTTGGCACAGATGTGACATTTCTGAAATACTATTTTGGACATGTCTTGTATTTGCAAATTGCAAAATTACTGATAAGTTTTGTCAACATCAATAAATTAATGTGAAAAGAAAGTGTCTCCAAACAAATTAATTTATTAAATTCTTTTAGGTATCAATAAGCTAACAAAAGTGATCCCTGTAATAATAAATTAAAAACAATATTTTTTTAAATAGCATGGGTCTTATAAGTAATGAAAATATAATTCATGGACATTCAAATAGACACATTCAACATAATAACAACAACATTTTATAGAGATGCAAGTAAGTTCATGTTAGCAGCATAGTATTTTATTTACATGTTGTTCTTTAGACATCGACCAATATTAAAATAATAAAATAAACTTCTAAAGAAGAAAGAAAACATGGTAAATATTAATTTTAAATTATTGTAGCATTAAAATAATGTCTTGTATTTTACGAAAATAATAAGAAAAAAATAAATTAAAAAAAAAACTTAAAATTTTCGTTATATTGGTGTCAATTTTCTTAGCTTATCGATGCCCCTCCTCTATACCCTCCTTTACTTTAATTACATACTTAAGTTGCCAGCTTACTAATAAATAAAGAATGTTAAAAACTATAAGGATTTTATTTTGATAAAGTATTTTGGAAATGCGTATTTTGCATTTAGTATTTTAAATCCAAAATGAAAAACCTATTTTGAATTTGAATTGTAAATTAATATAAAAAGTATTTGCATTTTGTATTTAAATACTTTATAATCCCGCTACGACCGCGGACACGCCGGCGTGTCAGTTAACAATAGATTTCTTAGAATTTTAATTAATTTCTTAGAAATTTACCTGGAGGTGTATGAACTATAAATATGACATCTAACTATATATATATAATGACATCTCTGGAAATTTTACACAGACATAAATTATAGTCTGGAATAACACATAGGCTACTTTTTATCCCGGAAATATGTACGGTTGTAAAAATTATATGAGTTTTATTTTATTGTATAGATTTGTTAACTATGTTCTTCCAGGTGATACCGGTGACACCGGACCGAGTGTCCGAGAGTCCGAGCGCTTCGAGAACATACTGTCCGACACCTTCGAGATTCAAAGTTGTACAGGTATTGTATGTCTATTACATTATTGTACTATAATAATAAAATAATAATAATAATGTCCTCACAACCGATTTCGGATACGGCGACCAATCTCATTCGAGACTAGCCAACTGCTGGAGATATTATAGTGCAGGGAGTGTGAGGGAGAGAGATACACAACGTGCACTCTCTGTCCCTCACACTCTCATACTCCGATGAGCCGACGACGACGTACTTACATGCTCTCCGAGGCATGGCGATAGCTCTATTTATAACTTATTTTTATACTAATTTATATATAAAAACATAAGGAAATTTTTAAAGTACTTATTTTTATGTACAAAATGTACTTAATTATTACTGTATAAGTCATTTGCGTAGAATTGTGGCAATAATGCTAGGTGCATTTCCCCGCTGAGTAGCAATGCCAATTTTTTGGGTGAAAAACAATCACAATAAAAAAAACCAATCAATAAAATCTCTCTTGTCAAACAATGCCAAATTCTCAACTCCGGACTGTTACTGAGAATATCTTAACAGAAAAACTCAGTAAATAAACTTGGTCCGATCCGGGACTCGAACGCATGACGTTTAGATCCATCCACTAGACCATCAAGGTAGCCAGTAGAGGCGATAAGACGAGGTGTTATGTCTTAAGAAGTGTTTAGTTTGCTAGTTGAGAACTCATGGTATTTTTCTCTTCCAGGTAGCAGAGCCCCCACAAATAAAAGTGCAACAAGCACCAAGGAAAACTTCCTCGAGATTTTCTGTCACGAGAAACTACGACTCGATATATAATCCCACTCTACCCCCCACTTCGCCCTCTCCCTCTCCTTCTCCATCCCCAGATATAAGCGAGACCAAAAATGATGCAACTCTCAGCGATGAGAAAGAGAAAACAGTGTTCGAATACAAAGATGTCAAAACGTCCAAAGCAAATGTAGAGGAAAGTGTCAAAATAGAAGCGGCTGTCAATGATTTTGACCACAAAAATGTTAAAAGTGATGAAGTATTGGTAGATGACGTGTTTGAAGCGAAAAGTGAAAGAAAAGATGACAAATTGACAAAGAATATAAAAACAAATGTTTGCGATAAAGTTGAAGTGAAGAAAGATAATGATAAAGATAAAAATATTGAACATATAAATAAAGTGACAGGCATACATACAGATGTACATAAAAATGTTAAGACTGTTCAAAAAAAAGAACCTGATTACGTTGTTAGTAAAACTGTTGTAATCCCAAGAACACATATTCGGAATGTTGTGACACAAACTGAGGAAATAATGACTGACTTCATCATTCAAATTGAAGTTCCCGATGAAGTCCGTGAAGTGAAACATAAAACTGAACTTCACAAAACTGACGACATATTGAAAGAAACGCAATCTGTGATAATTGGTCCCGAACAATCTTCTTCGGGCCCTGGAGTTTCTGAATTTAGTGAAATTCAAATTGAAGTCGATGAAGTGTCAAGTGAAAGTGTGAATAGTGATGTGAAAAGTGCGAACGATTCGTTAAACAACGAAATCATTGTTGATAGTGACTTAGTTAAGACTAGTGATGTAAAGGACAAACATGAAATTATTGATAGGGAATATGGTGATACTATCTATTTGTCTCATAATGAGACCATAGACTATGAAGATATAGAGACTAATATAGTTAAAGCATTAGATATTAGTGACACAGATAAAAAAGAAAAAGATAACAGTGCAACCAAAGTACATTGCGACCAAAATGTAAATATTTTAGATGATAAGCCAAATGTTGTAGACGTTAAAAGTATAGATACAGAAGATATCAAAAGTTTTAATAATCTGTCGTCGAAAAATCTAGATTTAGATAACATTGTACCTGTTCGTGATAGTGTAATATTAAAAAAAAATAAAAGTGAATCTAGCCTGGATAGTCCTGATCTAGAAGTTTCAAGACTAATGCGGAAACCAATCAGTGCCTTCTGTGACAGTAGCTCTTCCCTAGAAATTTCTGGAAGTTCGGTCGAAAGTTTGAACGAGGGTAGATCGAAAATGCCCGCTAGTAATGAGAATCGATCGATATCTAAAGACAGCAGCGTCGAATCGGCTAGTGATGTGACACCGGTGAATTTGAATGTATCGATAAGTTCGAACGAAAGTGTCTCACCGCTTAGTTTTGGTAATTTGAAGAAGATTCACGGTTCGTTATCGAGTTTGGAAGCGAGTGTTAGTTCAGTGGATTCTGCTAAGCAGGAGAAGGTTATGGTGACGTCAGCGGACTCCGGGATTGAGTATTCTTTGCAAAATCCCTCGGAAATCAAAGAGGATGGCTCGTCTAACGAGGGTACTTTGACATGCAGTTCCAGTTTGAGGGAATCGGTGAAAAAGGACCAAGAAACGTTGACATCTCCAAAACGAACGTCAAGTCTTTTGGACGTACCGGCTTTAAAATCTAAAGGGTTAGAACGTATGAGAAAAATATCGTGGGTGGCCCCTTCTGCGAGCTTCCACTTGCCAAAGCCAGAGGAAAAAATAGAATACAAACTGCCGACTAATTTGGAAAAACTGCTAAGCTTATTCCAACATCCCAGCAGTCTTTTTTCAAGGTCGAGCAGTGATGATGAAAAGAAGTCGGCATCGAACACACCCCCAAGAAAAGATTCCTCTCTAACCAGTTCTTTTTGGTCCTGGGGTAGTGTAACGGAGAAAACTGACAAAGAAGACACGGATAGTTTGTCCGAAGCGACAGATTCGACTCTCTCCGAGAGAGTTCAAGTTTCATTTGTTGATGAGTCGTTTTCGAGAAAACTCGATAGCAAAACACCCTCAACCGATACGGACACGTTAAGCGAGTTCCAATTTCCGATGAACTCTGAAAATGCAAAAGTTACCGAAAAAACCACCGATGTTTTAGTACAAAAATGTTTAGCTTTAAGCGATAAAATGGACACGCCGGAATGTGATAATATTGATCTCATAATGCCCAACGAATTAAGAGTATACGATGATGAATCCGGCGATAAGTCCGAAAAGAAATCCGAAGATTGTAGCGAGGCTACGTTAGTTAAGTTAGAAGAGAAGCCCACAGATGTGAGACCGAGGTCATTCGCGTCGGTTCTCAAATCAAATTCTGAAAACTCTATGGAAAAACAAACAAGTCCTGAAACCGCCCAGCCAGTTGATAAACTTCCTACAAAAGTAATAAGAGGAATTAAAGAAAATATTAGTCCTGAGAACACTCTAACGTCCAGCATAGCAACAACAGCCTTAGCAATGGACGTTACGGATAGACAAATTAAAAATAAATCGATCACGGAGAAATCCGACGAAAAACCCTCATCCGACAAAGCTCCGATTGCGAATATCGACGAAACTTGCGATATGGCAGCAGATTTGATACAGTTAGCCTATATTGACGACAAAGTTGACGAAAAAGACGAGATGGACCCACAAAAAGAATTGGAAAGCGTAGATTTAGGGAAAGACGCATTATCATATTTAATGTTCGAAAATCAAGAGTTCGAATCAACTAGTACGGACAAACAAGAATCTCTCGCGCAAGAGTTAATGGATGCGGAAATAAAAGAAATGCTCGATCTATCTCCGGAATTAATAATCGATGAGGCTGTCGAAATTCCAGAAATATTTACAGTGGAGATCAAAGGTCGGAAAAGTTCGCCCATTATTCCGGAACGGGCGAAAATTAAAAAATCGAATTCTCTAGAAGATTTGAGCAAACGGCCAGTTTTAGAAGAGAAGGATAGTCCCAAATTAAAAACTATAGCTTTCAAAGTACCAGAGAGCACAACTCCGCGGGATATTCCGGAAAGACGATCGAAATTACGGTCTAGAAGTGGATCTAGTCCGAAATCTTTGCCAGAAAGTCTAAACAAACCGTGTCCTTTAACGAAAATGGACACAATATTGAGTAAAAGAAAGAAGAAAGTGTCTTCACTAGGGAAAATGGCGAGAGATTCTCTTTTAGCGCTGAATATGAGTGAGGATGAAATAGCAGAGTTTAGACGATCGTACAAATTGACTTCAGTGGAAAGTCTGCGCTCGCTCGAATCTGTGTCTGAAGACGCTAACTCTCAAAGTGGTACGTCTATAGACTCAAGATGCAAAGCATGTCTTAGAACGTCTCAAGAGAGCCTAATGTCCTTAGATTCTATAACAGAGGACTGTCGGTGCATAGACGAGTGCGAAAAACGCCAGAATAGATAAGAGAAGTGCACACTTGCGACTCTCTTGCGACTTTTGCGCGACACTTTTGTCGCATGGACTCACGGGTATTTTCGGCTATCGCAACACTTGGTACCGTGTTTAACGTTTATGTAAATGGTGTACAGATATTTTTAAATGCCACTTCTGAATTTTATATGGAATGAAGGGTTTCGCGATTTAAAACCTCTTTTGGGGCGACTTTTGTGCGAATCACAAATTTGAACTCGATGAACTTATTTTTTGTTTGGGTTTTTTTTTTCAAAAAATTACAGTTTCTAGTACTTACTGATTTGAGGGTAGTTATGATTTTTAAAAAATCGCCCCAAAAACGTTTTCAGCTTTGCGAATTAAAAAAAAAACTAGAAATCGTCGCCATATTTTTTCGCGGCTTGCAAATGTAATCGATTATATCAAATTGATATGCCGATGTTTTTCTCTAATTATATTGAATATCGTAGTATTAGAATGTTTCAAACGGAATTCTCAGTGACTCACGGTTTAATTTACTAGTGAAATAAAATATGTACTTACCCTCCATTTGTTTTATTTACGCCATCTTTATTTTAGATATAAAACTATTATCTACACTAGTCTACATCTACCCTAATACGAGTATACAATATTACAAAGAGTAAAGATTTGTATTTTGTATGTTTGTAACGAATAAACTCAAAAACTACTTGACTGATTTAGATGAAATTTGGTATGAAGATAGTTTGAGACTGTGGAAAGAACATAGGATATTTTTATTCCGAAAATCATCCCTTAAGTGGGTGAAAATGGGGATGAAAGTTTGTATTGGGAGTCAACCTAGGGACGAACGAGTGAGTCGTATTAAATATTATTTAATATATTAAAAATGTGTTTTACCCAATTATGTAAAGAGTGATGTGCTAACTTAATTTTGGTGTATCATAGATTTAAAGTTATCTTTCATCGATGGTTCTATATTAAAAAGCCTAAAACCTTAGTATCTCCCGTGACCGTGACTGTTATAAAGCATTAGAAATGTCGGGAACTAAAAAACAAGAACAAATCTATTCCACGGGAACCGTGCATTTTTTCGGAATAAAAATTAACCTATGAGCTATTCCAGACTAATCTATCTATGTGCCAAATCTCATCCAGATACGTTTAGCCGTTCTGGCGTGATTGAGTAACGAACATCCATCTAAACTTTCACATTTATAATATTAGTAAGATGGCCCATTTATTCTTGTAAAAAAAAATGGGGTACGTGTAACTTTTACGCGCGGTAGAAGTAAAACTTCTTTGGCAAATATCGCAATTAAATTAAAACAAGTTAATCATTAAATAAGGCATATTATTACAATCATACATATATTTATAGGATATCATATACGGAAAGAATGTAATATTATTATATATTTGTCAGACAATAACAATGGTTACCATGGCAACATGGCAATGTATTCTGTCTCTTTCTCGTGTCGCATTTTTGTTTCGTTTCATCCACTTTCAAATCACAACGATTCTAACAAAGTTTCACTTCAAAACTGTTATGTAGAGAGCTGTGGAATTATAAACCCTAATCGTTAAAATATAAGAGAAACGTGTAGACTATTATTTAGCAATTATGATAAAGGACAATAAAATTGATTATGTAATTTGCAATTAATTGGAATATATTTAATGATTTGGTAGAAAGGATATGATCACGCAAAAACTTCTGATACTATCATGTAAGTTAGATATAGAATTAGTATTATTTAGCCCTTTTTAACGTCCCACTGCTTGGGGTGGGCCTCTCTTCAATAGAGGGATCAGGCTATAGTCCACCACGCTGGGCAAGTGTGGGCGGACTGAGCTTTTTACGAGAACTGGTTAGGTTTTCTCAGACATGCAGGTTTCCTCACAATGTTTTCCTTCACCGAAAAATCTTTATAAAAGTAACTAGCGTCCCTAGGTATCTAACATGTGCTACTCCATCTCAAAACCTATCTGTGTACTAAATTCCATCCAAATTTGCCCAGCCGTTACAGCGTGACAAAGCCGAAGAAGAAGAGTGACAAACATACACACAAACAAATTTTCGCATATTTAATACTTACCTTAGGATTGTAATATTTTTATATGATTTCTTTGAGACTAAAACTAGATTTCAACCTCACAGTCTATTTAAAAAAAAATAAGGTCTCAAAAAAAGAACCTTTTTTGTGAAATCGATTAAAGATAACCTACATATGTAAGTATTTATAATTGAAGTATCACCTGCATCTGTGATTTCATAAACTACTACGTAAAGTGCATCAAATATATAATAGCTAAGTTCGTTATTTTACTGTTTGCTTGTCTGTACCTACTTCTCTAACGAAATTGCTAAACCGATTTTAATAAAACTGATAGGCGGATAGAGTATTAAGCCAAAAATAATATAGGTTTTAGAGTTCACACGTGATAGGGATTTATTATATTTTTGGTATACTTATAAACATTTCTAAGAAATATTTTATTGATATAAATTTGTGCATCAACGTACCATACACTACACATATATAACTTTAAATACATACATATTATAAATATTAAAAACACCCATGACTGGAATACAAACATTCGTGCTCGTCACACAAATGAATGGCCCCAGCGGGACTCCACCCCCCCGACCGCTGGCACAGCAAGTAGGGTCCTACAAACTGTGTCAAACGTATCGTCCTAAACCTAAGATTTAAATAAGATTTATTGCTCTAGGCATCTTACCTATCGTTCTTTCGAAAGACTACAACGACTGGAACAATGCCGGTCTTCTCCCAGAGAGGTTACTCCAACTAATGATTGGTTACAATAACCGCGGAACCCAAAAAGTTAACTCAGTTTTGAAAATAAGAGCTAAATATGAAGTATCACCTCATTTTGAAGTCGGTTACATTGTGTCAGAGATATTAGAGCGGTGAGTATGGAGTTCGGTTCCTATTGGCATTTGTCAAGATCTTATAGTATCACCGATTTCGGTTTGGAATCTCATTGAGACTAAATGGATTTAAATTCAAGAGGTAAAATATTAGAATTTTTGTTGAACGTCATTAATCTATCAGAAGTTAGGAAAAAAAGCCCAGTCCTGAGAAGAACTGCCAAAAAAACTTTTTATTAACAATATTATAAATTACAATAATTCTTCAACATTGAAATACTTTAGAGGCGATCATATCATTTTCAAAATGTGCTTGTTCCTATAAAATCATTTATTGTATAATATGCCTTTAACACATTTTTTTATATATATATTTATTTAGCAATAGAATTCTCTTGTATCTTAATTGGAATACAATTTTACAATATCAGTGAGAGATCAAGATTCAAGGGGTTAAGGGTTTTTGAAGTTTACCAATAAATAGACCGACAAAACTAGAACAAAAGACTTCTATAATAATATCTCAATCAATTTTTCAGTTACAGAAAAATGGTAGGTCTCATTCAACATCTCTACGAGTTTCCTTCAGACGTAGTCTTCGACGTTATAAAAACTACTGAACTGGTCCAAAAGCTGTTCCTCGAAATCTATCATTTAGTAAACATGGTGAACGAAATATCAAGAAAATATAGTCACATGGAAGAATTTCATGTACAAAACCCTTCAGTCAGCCGAGATGAGTTAAAAAATTCTCAGAAGAATTTCGAAAGACTTCAAAGAGAAAGACAAAGACAGAGGAAGAAGAAACAAAAAGAGATGAAGAAGCAAAGAGAACTATTCCTAAAGGGACAAGGTAATAGAGTACCCCAAAAACCTAAGAAACCCCCCAATAAATGGTGGCCCATAAATTATGGATGGGAAATTGACTATCAGTGGTGGTGAACAGTGGAATAAAAAGTGTTAAAACTATTTTTAGTTTTTAATGGCGACTTACTCTCGCTTAGCTCCGATACGTCTTTAAGGTATAACAATAGCCTATGTATTATTCCAGCTCATAATCTGTCTGTGTACCAAATTTCATCCAAATCGGTCTAGCCGCTGCAGTTAGACGGAGACGTACACGCATATTCTCAATTATAATAAGTAAGCTCCGAAACTACTGAACCGATTTAGAGCATATTTGGTAAGAAGATAGTTTGAGACCCTGGGAAGAACATAGGATAGTTTTTATTCCGGAAATCATCTCTTAAGGGGGTCAAAGAGGATGAAAGTTTGTATGGGGAAGCAACTTAGAGTGTGTACCGTAAATTTGTAAAATACCTATAGGAAAATGCAATAATCAGATAAATTTTGATGACTGTAACTGATTCACAGACAGTGTTTTCGAAAGACGTAGAAACCGACGCGATATCCTGAATACAAAGAATATGTACTTTTAAGCACCTAACAACTCACCAAAATTTCTTCACAATCGGATAAATGGCTTAGGAATGTATAGAAGACAAACAAATATACAAAGAAACATTTGTTCTTATTTACATAGAAGTTAAAAACATTAAAAAATATATTTAGTTTATTATATTAAGTATTCTATATGATAAAGCTATTTTAGGATTCATTTATTATTATCAATCTATTGACAATTTTAAAAGTAAATTTTTATATATTTAATTAATTATCCTGATATTTTATTATTTCGTTGCTTTAAAATTAATAATTCATTTTTTCCAAAGACCAAGTTCCTTCCACCGGCCATTTCTTATAGAATCTCTTCTTTGTAGTGCTTAAATTTGTGGGTAGATTGAGTTTTCTTAGCAAATATTCCTGCCTCATTTTTCTTTTTATGTTTCCGGGAGGTTTGGCTGATGGGTAACCTGGAGGAACTATAGAAATAATGTTTATTAAAAATTTGGCTCAGTTTGTAGTGACCTTACTTGCTGTCCCAGCGGTCGCGGATTCGAGTCCCACTGGGGGCATTTATTTGTGCAATGAGCTCGAATGTTTGTATTCCAGTCATGGGTGTTTATATGTGTAGTGTATCAACTATCTGGTATCCATAACACAGGCCTTATAGCTTACCATGGAACTAGATGGTACTGTGTGTTAATGTCTCAATATAATTTATATTTAATGTTTTATAAAAGTTATCTAATGGCCGTTCTACGAACTAACGTGAAATTCAAATAAAAAAGAATTAAGTATTTAATAATTTTAATTTTTACTGAACGCCACCGTGGCCAGTTCAGAAAGAAAAAGCTTCAACCCTGAGAACTGGCGAAAGAAACTCAGTGGATTTTTTTGATGATAAGCAGGTTCCCTAATAAACCCTTTGCGTCTTTGCTAAATTCGCCAATTTTTAGACGACTTTTCCAAATTTTTTGTAAAAAACAGCTAAATCGGTCCTCATCAACGGGCATAATTTCATTTTTATTATATAGATTATACAGGAAATAATTTTGTAACATTACACTCGCAGAAAGAAGGAAGTTTGTACCAAACAACTACACGAGCGAAGGCGCGGGCATAGGCTAGTCTTTATACGAGAAAGAGATATATGGTAATGGAAGGAGAAAGAGAATTTTTACCTGATTCATCGTTAGGTGGAGGTGGACCATGTCCAAAATTAGGTTTTTTTAGCATATACTCGGGTATGTTGAGGAGTACATCTATCAATCTTTCAATATCTATCTCCAAACCTATTATGATTTCCAATCTGTAATACAAATGTAATTCCACTACGTTTTTTTTTAATTCTTTAATGTAATATACATATATACTCTTTTCTTGATATGTATTCAGCCCTTTTTAACGTCCCACTGCTGGGCACGGGCCTCCCTTCAGCACGAGAGGAATCAGGCCATAGTCCACCACGCTGGCCAAGTGCGGGTTGGCGGACTTCACATGTCTTTTGAAAACTTGCTAGATTCTCTCAGACATGCAGGTTTCCTCACGATGTTTTCCTTCACCGTTAAGACAAGTGGTAATCATGTTGGACATTATTCGCACATGAAAATATCAGAGGTACGAGACCCGGGACTTGAACTCACTTCGTTCGGTTTCCCAAGCGAGCGCGTTACCACTGGGCTACCACTGCCTTTTCTTGATATAATGTTGTTAAATCAAGAAAAGAGAGCTGGCACATTTTTTGTCCAAACAATAGGGATTCCCATTCGGCGGGGGAATGCAGCGAGCATTCTTGCCACAATTCCACGCGGACATGACTTGTGCAGTAATAATTAAGTGTACATTTATTTTGTATATATAATTAAGTATATTTGTAATTTTCTTTTAAGTTTCTGTAATTTACAGAGTAAAAACACCTTTAGATAATTAGTTTGTATTAAATGTTCATAGATGGCGCTGTATTTTATAAGAAGTTTACCACAAGTTCAGTCGCTGTTTCTAAATTAAAAAAAAAATGTTGCCACTAATTTTTTTTTAATTTTTTTTTATTTAACCAAAAATTCTGAATATTCACCAAAATTAGAGCCATCCAATTTTGTTGTATGTTTCCAATGGTTCCAATTTTGTTTCACCTGTGTCTAGTATCATTGCAAGTCCTGGGTTCGAGTCCAGGGTCGAAACAAATGCAGTTATCGAGTTTTCAATTAAGATTTTTGAGAAGCAGCGGTGAATTGGCAAGTTGGCACAGTTAGACTCCCTTCGGACAGTACCTAGAAATGTCAGTCCTATGCCTGATCTTTCACCGGTCTTGTCGAATTATCCTCCAACTGGAGTATACGAGTGACAGGGACAGAGAGTGCACTTGTGTCTGCACTATAATATCTCCTGCAGTTGGCTAGTCTCAGCGATATTGGCCGGTGTGGCCGAAAGCGGTCAGAAGAACACATCTTGTAATAAATATGAATACCTAACGAAATAGTGTAGCGGCAATCTATTTGGCACAGAAGGCATTATAATTTTGGACTTTTCCGTATACTTATTTGTTGTTTGTCGATATATCTCCAACATATATTTATATTTTTCCCGAATCTGACCTGGAATATAAAGAAAAATCAAAACCAACGTTTCATTTGATTTTTGTTTTTGAACTAAATTAATACAATTAATATTAAAAACTAGCGAATTACCCTTCGGTAGGATATGTATCCGTATATGTATTTAGCCTATCTCATTACTCCAGCTCATAGTCTATCTGTGTACTAAATTTCATACAAATCCGTCCAGCCGTCAAGACGTGAAGGAGTGACAAACAAACATACAAACTCGCATTTTTATGATTTACGAGTAATACTTAGTATGTAGTATGACACATCAATCTGTATGTACGTATTCAGCCCTTTTTAACGTCCCACTGCCGGGCACGGGCCTCCCTTCAATGCGAGGGGGATCAAGCCATAACTGGTAAAGTCCAACGGAAAAGTGCGACGGACTCCACATGTCTTTCGACAACTACATAGTTAAGTTCTCTCATACATGCAGGTTTCCTCACGATCTTCTCCTTCACCGTAAGACAAGTGGTCATCATGCTGGAAGTGATTCGCACATGAGAATATCAGAGGTGCGAGATCCGGGATTTGAATCCGCTTCACTCGGTCACCCAAGTTTGCGCGTTACCACTGCTTTTATAGTAATCAATACATCAATCTATGATACTTCACTTAATGTCAAAAAGTGTACAAATTAAGCAATTCACATTGAACCTACGACCTACCAATAATCATGCCGATTTGAAAGCCAATTTGGTTGGACAATCTATCCCTTATCTCATCTGTTTGATGTATCTTTAGTTTTGCTTCAGCCAACAATTCGTGTGCGAGAGACCTTAACTTAATTTTATCTTCGTTGCTTGTTTTATCTAGAGTATTTGGATATTGCGCCAGTATTATTCGAATAAATACTGAAAAGTTTAACATCTACTTATATACTATTTGCTTTGCTTCCCCATACAAACTTTCATCCCCATTTTCACCATCTTAAGGAATAATTTCCGGAATAACAACGGGATTTTTTGTTGTTTGTTTGTACCGAATAAGCTCCGAAACTACTGAACCGATTTATATGAAATTTGGTAAGACGATAATTTGAGGCCCTGGAATGGACACAGAATAGTTTTTATCTCGGAAACCATCCCTTAAAGGGGTGAAAATGGGGATGAAAGTTAGTAGCCTAGGAACGAGCCCGAACGTGAGTCGCTAGTGTTCAACATACGAGTATAAATTATAAAACAAGATGATGATGATTTAACCTCAGACTAAGGAATAATACAGACAGAGTGTCATAGAACTAAACATGAAGCCAAACAATAATGTTTTAAAATAGTATACAAATAACAATTTTTATACTGAGTGATAAATAAATGTTAATAAATAAAAATAGCTACAGATTTTATTTTAATAAAGAAAATTAATAAATAAGCTAATATTAAACTATCTCTTTTTCAAGGGGAAGATAACTAATCCTTAAAAATACAAAAGAATCTAGTCCTTATTCTTTAAAGAAAGTAAACAATCGAGAATAGTACCATAAACATCACACCACGCTACTATTTTTGACTTTGATATTTATTTTGACGGACCGACACCGTCTATATAATTTTTCAGTCTGAGGGTTTAAATTAATCGAAAAACTTTAAAAAATAAATAAAACCGACTTCCGAAAATAACTAAACGGGGGTTTTCATTTAGAATAGATACCTAATCAGATATTTTCGAAGTCGGTGCCAGCCGACAATATTTGAAGATATGAATATCTAATAGGTTAATATGTATTTTACGTATCAAAATATATTAGATTTCCTAAATCCTATGCGTCTGCTATCACCGACTTCGAAAATATCTGATTAGGTATCTATTCTAAGCGAAAACCCCCGTTCAGTTATTTTTTAGATTTTAGTGCCTGAAGTCGGTTTTTTTTGAGTTTTTATTTTTATATTTTTAGTGTAGACGTAATTAGCAGGTAATTTGTAGGAAGAAAGTTTTTAATAACATATTCGATTAAACAATTTGTTTAAAAAATATATTTATTGTTGATTTTTTAGGACCACCTGGGAAGCATACCCTTTCAAACAAAACAAAAATTTTCCAAATCGGTTCAGGCGTCTTCGAGTAATCGGTGAACATAAAAAAAGATGATGAACAAATGATGAAACAAAAATGCAAATAAATCCGCGACAAAATCCGAAAAGATAGTTTTATTTAAAATGTCAAATATTCGCGTAAACCTAAGAAAGTATTAAAGATGATGAAGATGAACATAGAAAAAAGATTCCGACGAATTGAGAACCTCCTCGTTTTTGGAAGTCGGTTAAAAATAACACTTACCTATACAAATTAAAAGTTTAACACTCATATTTAGAAATGCTATCGGTGACTGTTAAGTTTGATAAGACTGAAAGCTCGTAAAAATCTTCTTAATGCTAATTTGAAATACTAATTTTTTTTTGTATGTAATATACACAATATCGTTGCTAACGATTCTTTTGAAATTTTTGTTTTAATTTTCTTTTATTGATGTGAAACATCTAATGCGGCGGGTAAAATCGACTGTTGGCGTATCGACAAGTCGCGTCGCCAGGAGCCACGCGCTCGTATGATGTATTTTTTTAAATAAAGTTTTAAAAATATTTGAATATTTTGTTTTTATTTATGTCATATTTGCTGCCTTTAAAAAACCATCCTGTCATACATATTTTCTATACAAAATAGTTTCGATGTTTCACATCTACCAGGCGTCTAGCGACGGCTTTATTTTGTTTAATTCATATTAAAAATTAGATTTTTTTGTACTTTCTTAAGAAGAAACCTCGTGCTAATTTTGCAATCATCAGTAAAATTACGCAAAGAATTACGAGCGCATTATTTCGTTTTCCTTTACTTAAAAGTTTTTTTTCTCTGTTGACATTATTTGAAGTTAGTTTTTTTTTGTTTCTGATGAGACTCCATGTTGTTATTAACACTGCTCTATCCCTAAGGTCACGAATTCTATTTCCGGACGTAGACTATTTTTTATAATAATCATAAGTATGTAAAGGGAATAGCTAAAATATATGTTCTACATCCAATTTCGCTATTAGAAAACAAACAAATAAATATACATATTCTGACGTGACAACGGTATATGTTATTCAAGCGATATCCTCCCGTGACCCGACAGTTTGAAAGTAACAGAAATAGATTAACAGTTGTCTCAGTGTAGTATTGTAGAGGACATTGTAATATTATGTTATTACTAGCATTGCCCGCGGCTCCGCCCGCTTTCGGATGACCAAAAACCAAATTCTTAGGTTTTACATATTATTATACTCTTACAATGCAGTTTTTGTATTTTTTCCCAGAATTGTGACATTTTCCCGCGGTAAAAAGTATTCTATATGTTGACCCGGATAACCAGCTATCATCATACCATATTTCATCAAAATCCCTCTAGTGGTTTTTCTGAGATGCGATAACAGACAGACAGACAGACAGACAAAAATTCTAAAAACTATAGATTCGGCCTATGTATCGATAATGTTTATTTCAATAAGATTTTCCAAAAAATATTTTATGTACAGATTCGGCTTAGTTCCAATTTTATTATATGTATAGATTTTTTAATTATCGATAGGGATTTTAAAAAATAATCTTTTTAAACCCATATCAGTATATTTTATGATAAATAAGTTTTTCATTCCTTACACTAAGTGTACTTAGTTGTGGATGGGACAATTTGACACGACCGGTGAGGGTAAGGATCAGGCGCAGGACTGTCTTGTGCAAGGATGATACATCGCCAACTTTCCAACTCCAGACTGTTACCGATAATTTCTTGACAGAAAAAGTCAAAAACTAAACATTGTCTGACCAGGGAGTCGAACCCACGACTTTCAGACCCGTACATGCTAGCAGCTATACATACCATCGAGGCAGTTAGAAAAATAAGTTTACGACACTAGTTATACTTATGTAACAGTTACAATTTAATTTTTTTTAATTTATTTACTTAAAAGTCGATGGTCGATATTCTTACTGCCAATAAAAATATTTCTTTATATATATAATTCTTCTGTGAGTGTGTATGTCACTGAACTTCTCTCAAACGACTGGACCGATTTTGATGAAATTTTTTGTGTGTGTTCAAGGGGATCTGGGAATGGTTTAGATTCACAATTTTTTTAATAGAAAATAATATATTAAAAAAAGTTTGAAATTTTCAAATTAAAGACGTGTAGACAGGACAACGTCTGTCGGGTCCGCTAGTATATTATAATCTCCTTTTATTAATAACGTTTATCATATCAATCAAATGCGTGATTTCGATCGCTTTATTAGCTATCTGTTCGTACGCGTTAATATGTTCCACAGGTTTCCAAGTTTTGTACAGTCTTTTGACAGTTAATGAAATATCTGTGATTATATTAAATTTATCTGTGATATCCCCCAAAATATAACCGATTTCGAAAGAAGAATAGTTCGTGTAATACGATTTGATCAATTCAGCTCTCTTCACTTTCCGGTCGCTATCTCGAACAGTCTCGTACATTAGACGGAAAAGTTTCATTTTCATGTTGTTGTCTTCATTTGGGCTGGATCTGGTCTCGGGTTTGGTTTCGGACTTAAGCATTGATATGCCAACTCGACGGTTTGGAGGGTAGTTTAGTAATTTCATTTTTACCCCCCATGATAGTTCGTTTATAATTTTTTGTGGAGCGATGTTAAATGTAGACGTATACCTGTAGTGCATGTCTGAAAAAAGTTTATCAAAAGACCTATTAGATGAATTCTAATTCCGAAAAATGCGAGTTGTAATCGCATTTTGAGTGTTCCGTAAACTTTCATAAATGACAATTGGTAAAAAACTGCAAGCGAGTCGAAAAAGTCGTAATTTTGGTAAATTTTTTTTCATAAATCTGGTTTTTTGACTATTTGGTCGACAAATAATTACGAAGAGGAGAATATGATTTCAGCGTTCCGATTGCTACAAACTAATTTTAGAATAATTATAATTTTATGATGTAAAACTGAGATATTTATTTGTATTAATTCTCGATATTTTGAAAAAGTTGCAAGAGTGAGCATTGTGCTTACAAATGTGTAAAAACATAACAGTTAAGTATCTTTTTCTGCATCTGTTTGTGAACCGATTTTCTTTTCTTTCTTTTTAGGATTTGATGAAATTTGGTATGGTGATAGCTGCTTGTCCAGGATTTAAGGATACTTTTCAGTGCGGAAAAATATGTCATCTCCGAGAAATCGAAGAAATCGAAACCGTTAAAACGTACCCAGAGACAAACCCGAGCGAAGCGAAGATGATTCGCTAGTAAAAGATAAAACAATAACAATTTATAACAACACTTTATTGAATTAACATCTCCTTAAGTGAATTAAAAAATCTGCTATTTAAATATCTATACTAGGTAGGTACATAAGCTTCTGAGTTATGAATATGGATTATGTGCAGCATCAAACCCCTTAGAACTGTTATCTATGTAGTATGTAGTGTTGGTTCACACTAATCACCGAAATGACAAAACTAATTTTAATTGTAATTTCACTCGCTGATAGATGATTTTAGTGAGTGTCCAAGACTTTTTAACACGCTTCTATTAGCTTCACTGTAACTATAAAATCAAATTGCGGAAGTCGATTTAAGCTAACTTTTAATTGATTTGTGTGTCATCCGGATGATGATACAATCTATTCTGATAATGGAGCCATCAGATAGATAGTGGAAGTAAAACCTTCAAGTTTGGACTCATTTATTTTTTTTAGACTGGTCAGTAATGTCGGTCTAAACGTATAACTTTTTTTAGTTTAGTAGGAGCAAAAACTAACATGATCCTCCCGACCGAAGTCGGACACGGCGCGTTGGCCAATCTCACTGAGATTAGCCAACTTTATGAGATATTATAGTGCACAAGTGTACGCGCGTGCACATTCTATTCCTGTTAAGTCTCAAATTCCGATGGACAATACTTCGACATAGCCGGTGACAGTTAAGGCGCAGGAGCAACGTGACACGTGCTCAGCACCGCCAACTTCCCAACTCCGAGTTACTAGTGAGTAAATCTTAACACAAAAGCTCAGGCCAACCACTCAGCAAACTTAAACTTAGCCCGACCCAAAACTCGAACCCGGGAACTCCGGATGTGCAGCGGTACATGCTAGCCCTACACACTACACCACCGAGGCAGTTACAGTAGAATTTAGTAGCGAATAGTCGAGAAAAGACTCACAGGACATTATTATAGTATTACACAGGAAATACATACTGTATATTCATTAGTATAACATTATGCATGGTTTTTACAAATATATACCCATTATCGTAGTTTATAAGTGCAGTTTTCCTTTTAATTATTATTGTAAAATACTTATAATATATAGATATAGCTTTGAATTATTGAAAGAACATTATTAGATTAACTGGAGTAGTTTCAGAGATTTCCTCTTATATACATGCAAACAAATTTTATCTCTTTTTATGAGCCACAAGAATATGATGCCCGTGATCTTTACTAGCGAACGAAAATTAAAGCAATAAAAGTCAAAAAAATGGAAACTATCTATATAGAACTAGCCCAAATTCAGTCAGCACCATCTAGCTCTATGGTAAGCTACGAGGCCTGTGTTATAGATACCAGATAGTTGATACACTACACATATACAACTTTAAATACATACATATTATAAACATAAACACCCATGACTGGAGTACAAACATTCGTGCTCATTACACAAATGAATTCCCCCAGCGGGACTCAAACTCGCGACCGCTGACACAGCAAGTAGAGTCACTACAAACTGAGCCAAACGTGTCGTCATATCAATCAATATACATAACACAAGCAAATTTCTGGCTACACTTCTTCATCCTAATCCTCTTCATCCGCTAAACTGTCTGGCTAAATTTCTTCATCCGTCATTAGTCAGTTAAAAGGTAGTCAGAAAGTGAATGATACTTCGCTTCTATACATAGATAAAAAAGTTTATATGGATGATACAGATATTATTTCTATTTAAGACTAAACAGGGTACAGGATTCTGGGTGGAAAAAGGAGAGAAGATAAAGAAAAATCATTTTAATTATTATTTCCACCAGTCGTAATCAATCTCCCAACCGTAATCAATAGGCCACCGTTGCGTTGTGGTTTTCTTTGTGGAAAAGTATTTGTTACTAAAATATCGGTCATGCTTAAATTTCTTCGTCTTTCTCTTTTTCGGCCTAGTTTTTTGTTCCATATAATTTTGTGGAGGCGTTTGCCCTCCAGACGAAGATGTTCTTGAATCCTCATCATATTCTACGTCCAAATCACTTTCTATATTATATTTTCTTTCAATTTCATGCATCATGTTGGAAATATGGTTGATCTCCCAATAGTGGCGTTCAATCTCCTCTAAATATAGTAGAAGTTCCACTAAATAGAGCTTGGGTTTCATGAAGATACTGGTGTTATATTTGTCTACCATTCGACGAAATTTTTCCTGAATGTCATAGGTCAGGTAGCCCACCTCAAAAGCGGCAGTGTCAGCAGTCTTCTTCTTAATAGTTAATAGAATACCAACTCTACGGTCTGTATCGTGGATGATGTCTGAAGTAAGGTTAAGTATCTTGTGGAATGATTCAATGTCGTCTTTATTGTTTTGAGCTTGACCGTTGTTGTGTTTGATGACTGGAATTTTAGGATTATGTAACCTCTGCGTTTTTGGTGACAGGTCGTGGGTTCATTGCTAGCCTTTTCCCGCGAATTTCTCCGTAGATTTTGAAAGTTTTATGTTGTTTATCTGGAGATATCGGCAAATTACTATAATAGCTTCAAAATCACTTCAAATATGATTTTTTAACGTTAGAGAGAAAACAGTTGAATAACTTTTTCTCCTCTGTTTTTCAACCGATTTTCTTTTTTTTTTTGTTTAGTAGCTATTGACGAGCTTTAGTGTTGTCAATAAAAATATGATTATGGTCAAATTTCAAACTGCGCGAACACTTATAAATATATCTGTAATTTACGAACCGTTTAATATTTAGCTTCTATGATCTTTACCTCGATACCAAACTGTTATTTGTATGTATATTTCTATCAAGCTATCTCTGAAACGACTGAATTGATTTTAGTGTATTGAGTGAAGAACTCACTATTCTATACTAGTATTATAAAGAGGACAGATTTTTTTGTTTATCTGTTGGTACCGAATAAGCTCCGAAACTACTGGACCGATTTAGATGAAATTTGGTAAGAAGATAGTTTGAGACCCTGCAAAGGACATGATAGTTTTTATCCCAAAAATCTTAAGGGGGTGAAAATGGGGATGAATATTTGCATAAGGAATCAACCTAGGGACGAATCCGAGCGAAGCGAAGTCGCTAGTTTCTCTATAATGGCAAAGTGCCTTCTTTTCTCTGTATACTATATATTTTTGACGTGCTTTTTTTTCGAAATGCCCACTAAAAAGTAGTACTTACATAATATCAAAAAACAAAACAGCGTCACACCTGTTCTTAACATCTTGAAAACCTATTGCAAACAGAACATTATCAAAATCGTTAAAATTATTTTATTGCTTAGTCATTATCGCTTTCAATTACTGTTGAATTTACAATTTAGTTTGCTCTTAAATAGGTACTTTCTTAGATATACATAAGCAAATATTTGAAATTAAAAAATAACTATCTTTTCGGTTTTTTCGCGGATTTTTTTTAAGTTTGCTATTTGTTAATAATGGTATTGTGGCTCGTCCTATTTAGTCTAAGATCACAGGTTCGATAAGAGGAACTTTAGTAATAGTGATCGTCCAGTACTCGAAATTCGACAATAATCATTATTGAAAATTTGAGGAAAACATATATTCAAAATAGAATTTACCTATCTATTTAAAAAATGTTTCCGAAATTTTTTTTATAAAAAAATATACTAATATTATAAATGTGAAAGTTTGAATGTTTGTTACTCTTTCACGCCAGAACGGCTGAACGGATCTGGATGAAATTTGGCACAGAGATAGATTATAGTCTGGAATAACACATAGACTTTTTGTCCCGGAAAAATACACAGTTCCCAAAGGATAGATTTGTTTTGTGCTTTTCCCGCTAGTATTAAATAAAACTTATTTTTCGGATTTTTCCCGACGTTTCGAATGTTTTCAATTCAATTGTCTTGTAAATGACTTCAAAGCGTGCCAGTTGAGCACAGATTACTTCGCCAATGTCACGTAGAATGAAGAAGACAATGGGGAGATTGGCCTTCTAATGTTTACAGCAATTTTAGTTTCCCCCGTGACTATAGTGCCAGTGATAGTTTTATTTAAAATCTACAATATACTAATATGTATTATAAAGAGAAAAAAAATGATCTTTTTGTATGTTTGTTTGTAATGGATAAACTAAAAAACTACTGAACCAATTTTAAAAATTCTTTCACTTATCAAAAGTTACATTATCAGTGAGTAACATGGGCCTTATTAAATTTTCAAAATAATCAAAGATCTCTGCAAAAATTGCAACAATGTAATTTAAGATATTAAAAATTTGCCTATATCATGTCAAATATTTGCGTAAATCTAAGGAAGTATTACACTGGTTTGATTTCAGATTTCTTCTCCACGTTTCTGCGGAATAAAAATCTAACAATGTTAGCTATTATTATATTATGTAAGTTATTATTATTCCACTTATAAGATAACTAGCGACTTACCGTCCCTTCGCTCGGCTGCGTCGTTAGGTACGTTTTAATTTTTTCTAGCGAAACCTTAATTCTTTTTGAAGTGAAACTTCTTTAGAATTATTGTAATTTGTAACTCAATGACACAGAAATGCGACACGAGAAAGAGACAAACACATAGATATATAGGATTAAGCCGGCGAGAGAAAAGGATAGAATACATTGCCATGTTGCCATGGTAACCGTTGTTATAATATATTCTTTCCACATATGATATTCAATAAATATATGATTGTAATATGACCAATATGCCTTATTTAATTATTGATTTGTTTTAATTTAATTGCGATATTTGCTAAGTTACTCCTTATAACATCAGCTATTTGCCAGTGAAAATCCCGTCAAAATCAACGAACAAACAGACAAAAATATTAAAAATTTAATTTGATTAGATATTTGTTAGGAAATGTGTATATAGGTTTTTATATATCAATTACTATTACCTATATATGTTTTAGTACTCAAAAACTCATGGATTATGGCTCAACGACCACCAACGGAACCTTTGCCATGGGAAGATTGGGCTGAGCACCTGATGTACCCTCATCTTATCAACATGACAGCAGAACTAATACGAGGTAGCGATCTTATATATACTATAAATCATATTATCTGTATATACACAGGTGATTATGTGGGACCTTACCGGCTACAAAAGCCAGTACTACCCACTAAAACCCAACGCAACCTCCCCCGTCTTAATGAGGCATCCCAGTATCGCTTACGCACTCAGCCATGATACCAAGACGGCAGTTCTACCGAGATAGACCACAACAACCAAGGAGTTGCTCCAACGGTCTACTCTGCTATCAGAGAAGTACCTGGAACTATATGCATGGTACACCATCCACCCAGAAGGCTGGATTGCTGGATACTAATGAGCCCTCCCACTACAACAATATGACACATCGAGAGGGAGAGCACTGGTCTAAAAACCATTTAAAAATTATTAGATATTAAAAATTAACACTAATTTAACTAAAATAATTCATAAAGATACAACATACAAGTTGAGGCATGCTGAGAAGATAAAAGATAGACACAGTCACAGCATCACTTATGAATTGGGTTTCATAGCCGCGGGCATCCAGGAGAGATTTCAACGTATGCTCAAAATATATCGCAAATATGCCGACATGAAGGCCTTTGAAGAGTCAACATATACTGTACCAGAACTGATGAATGCTTATCACGTAATGCGTGAGTTTTTTACAATAATATCATAGTATAGGAATTTATGGCTTTATATTAGTAGACTAGCAACTCACCATCGATCTGCTCGGGTTCGTCCTTAGGTACGTTATAACAGTTAGTATAGATTTCTCTGAGAGATGAGATATTTTCCCGCAGTAAAAAATATCCTATATGTTGACCCGGATAACCAGCTATCATCATACTAAATTTCATCAGAATCTGTCCAGTGGTTTTCTCCCAGACAGACGGACAGACAAAAACTCTAAAAACTATAGATTCGGCCTCTGTATCGGTAATAATGACTATTTCAATAAGATTTTCCAAAAAATATTTAATGTACAGATTCGGCTTGGTTACAATTTTATTATATGTATGTGATGACAAATATTCCCGTTAATCTAAGAACGTAACATTTACTTCGTCAGTATGTACTTGTATAAATAAATCAATTATTTCTAGAGGGAGATTACAACGAGATTCGTCTTGAAAAGGGCATTTTTCACGATATAGTCAGAAAATATGAGAGTACTCCACCCACCACGCCGCCTGGTCCACCGAGATCGACACCAGGTGGCCGAAGACGCGTCACATGGAGATCGAATTTAAATGAATAAATAATATATAAAAACATATTAATATGTCCGTTTGTTTTAATTATTTTCTGACCTATTAATTATTAATTACAAATCGGCAATGTTCGGATGAATATTTTTTGATTCATCCGATTATCGGTTTTTTTTTCTTTATCTCTAATTAATTACGAAATCTTAGAATATCTATCTATACTAATATTATAAAGAGAAACTCCGAAACTACTGAACCGATTTATATGAAATTTAATAAGATAGTTTGAGATCCTGGGAAAGATATAGGATAGTTTTTTATGGCGGAAATCATCCTTTAAGGGGGGTGAAAATGGGGATAAAAGTTTGTATGGGGAAGCAACATAAGGACGAACCCGAACGGAGCGAGGGTGAGTTGCTAGTGTATCTATAAGTATCAGTCAAATAACAGATTTCGTTGAAATTTGGCAAGGACATAGATTGCATCCTGGGATCAAACTTTGATCCTTTCCGCATTTATTACGCGAGCGAAGCCGCGGGTAAGAACTAGTAAATACATAAAAAATAGTACATAATACTCGTATATCATTTATCAATTGCTAGTATAACATAGAGGCACTTATATTTTAATTACCATTTTACACACAATAAGTATGATTGAAGTAGTATAAAATATTTATTGCGCTGTAATTTCTTTCTAATCTATTATGGTATCATATTGTGATGAAGGTTATAAAATGTTTAATAATTTTAGGTAAGTACTACAATTGTTAAGGCAGTGGCAGCCCAGTGTAAATGAGCTCGCTTGGGAAACCAAGTGAAGCGGGTTCAAATCCCGGGTCTCGAATATTAATATCACCTTATATGTATCACCTCTGATATTTTCATGTGTGAATCATTTCCAACATGATTACCACTTGTCTTAACCACTAATCTCTGAAATTGTAGGACCGATTAAAATGAAATTTTGCGTGGTGGTACCTTATATTCTCGGTCAATATTTTAGATACTTTTTATCCCGGAAAATTAAAGGGTTCCCGTGGGATAGTTAAAAAACTATAGTAACTTATACAGCTTAGTACACAAAAACTATGATTGGATTTTAATGAAACTTTACAATAATATAGTTCATACATCAGAATCGGAATAGAATTGTTTTTGTTTGTCTAGGGGCGAACCCGAGCAAAGCGAGGCTGAGCCGCTAGTATTATAATATTTATATCTATAGATAAACGTAGAATTAAATATTTTAATATAAAGTTTAAACAATTTTTAGTATATCTGTCCATGGTTACAATAAAAGTGGCGGCTACGGTTCCCGATATGACACCATTCCAGAAAGAATTGTCAACTAACTTATTTGTAACATTTGAAAATGAAACTAAAGGTAAGACTCTCGGACTCGCTGATCTTTAAAAACATTACTAGGTATATTAATAAAAAAATTATAAAATGTCTCTGTGGTGTAGTGGCGTGCATTTAGATACTGGTGCAGATCCAGAGGTCCTGAGTTCGAGTCGGGTCGGGCTAAGTTTAGTTATTGAGTATTTTTCTTCAGAACTTTCATCCCCATTTTTACAATTTTAGGCGATGATCATCTTACCAAATTTCATCTAAATCGGTTCAGTAGTTTCGGAGCTTATTCGGTACAAACAAACAAAAAATCTTTCCTTTTTATAAAATTAGTATAGATTAGTCATTAGAAGTACAAATCAAACAAAGAAACTTTCACAATATGATAATTCTCGCTTTATAAACTTAAAAACACGCTTTTGGCTTACTTACCAGGTTAACAGATAGTAGGTTATCAATTGCTTGTAGAAGTTTATATATTTATAATACTAGGCTTTACCTTTTTCTTGTTTTTGCAAGTTTTCAAAAGACATGTGAAGTCCGCCAACTCGCACTTGGCCAACGTAGTGGATTATGGCCAACCGATGCAAAGCAAATCTAATATATTTCGATACGTAAAATACATATTTTCCTATTAGATATTCATATCTTATAATATTGTAGGCTGGCACCGACTTCGAAAATATCTGTTTAGGTATCTATTCTAAAGAAAAACCTCCGTTTAGTAATTTTTATATTTTAGTGCCTGGAAGTCGGTTTTTATTTTTTGTTAAAAAGTTTTTATTTCTTCATTTTTAGGGTAGACGTAATAAACAGGTAGTTTGTAAGAAGAAAGTTTTTTAATAATCTATTCGATTAAGCAATTTATTTAAGAAAAAATGTTTATTGTTGATTTTTTTAAAAACCACTCTACCGATTTCGATAAAATTTATATGGGACCATCTGGGAAGTCCCTTTCTCCTGGGAGATGGGACCCTTTGAAACAAAAAAAAATTCCAAATCGGTTTAGGTGTCTTCGACTAATCGATGAACATATATAAAAAAAAGAAAAAAAAAGATTCCGACGAATTGATAACCTCCTCCTTTTTGGAAGTCGGTTAAAAAGGGCTGAATACATACATACATGCAGGTCAAATACTACTCTCCTTGGGCATCGCCGTAATCGGATAAAAAGACCACTAGGGATGCACAAAGCGAAGGTTTGTCGCTAGTTAAAATAAATTATTATTCCAGATTATAAGCCAGCAAGTATTGAAGATATAATGAATCAAACTAGAAAATTCCTCTTTAATTTACGACATTACGGGAGCTATGAGGAAAAACTTGTTTCATGTTATTTTACAACTGTTACATATCGTTCAGCGTAAGTTTTACTTTTAAATTGTTTTTAACCGACTACAGAGGGTTATGATTTCAACAATAATACGGTAGTTGTTGGTCTTGGGTTCGAGGTTGGATCAAGTTCAGTTATTGAGTTTTACTATTTGAAAATTCCTAGTAACAGCCTGGTGTCGGGTAGTTGGGGGTGTTTCATTCGCCACCTCGGAAAACACGTAAAGCGTTAGTCCTGCGCCTGATCTCTTACTGATCGTGTTGAATTATCGTTCTATCTGAGTTTGAGAGTGAAAGGAATAAAGTGCACTTGTGTTTCCGCTAATACTTGTGCACTATAATATCTCCTGCGCAGATAGCTAGTCTGATTGAGATTGACTGCCGTAACGTATTAGTGTATATGTATGTTTGTCCGTCTGTTCCCGCATATCTTCTAAACTACCCATCATAATTTAAATAATTAAATATGTTGGAACATTAACATACAGCATCATCTAGTTCCATGGTAAGCTACGAGACTTGTGTTACTGATACCAGATAGGTGATACACTAAAAATATATAACTTTAAATACATACATATTATAAATACCCATGACTGGAATACTGAAAACAAACATTCGTGCTCATCACATAAATGAATGCCCCCAGCGGGATTCCAACCCGTAACCGCTGGAACAGCAAGGTATGGTCACTACAAACTGAGCCAAACGCGTAGTCGAATTTGAAATAAGTAAGTTTATTTATGATTTATTTCTAGGATGTGGGACTTGCGAAGGTATTTCGAAATCCGTTATCTTTACGTGAACACGTTAGAGTTCGAAGTGGGATATCTCACACACGAGATCATCTATCGATATCAGCTGGTCTTAGAGCTGTACCAGATGGTGGAGAGGAGGTTCATGCCACTTCAAAATCTGAACATCGCATCTACAAGTTATATGCTTTATATATATACCAACATCTTGATGCACAGTAAGACCATCATACATTTGTGTAATATGATGCATGAATTGAAACGGAAATACAAAAGTAATAAAAAGAAGAGTGTATTTGATGACTATTTTATACGTAAGTAAAGGTTTTTAGCAAATGATTTTCCACGAATTCCTCGCTCCGCTCGGGTTCGTCTCTACTTACATTTTCACGTTTAGTATAGATTTCTCAGAGATGAGAGATGCGGTCACAGACAGACAGACAGAGGAACACACGGATAGACAGACAATCAAAAAATCTAAATACTATAGATTTGGCCCCTGTATCGCTAATAATGATTATTTCAATAAGATTTTCCAAAAATATTTAAGGTACAGATTCGACTCAGTTAGAATTTTATTATACGTATAGATAACTTTTTTCCAGCGGATAAAAAATTGGGATCCAATGATTCTTTGAAACCAGGTCTAACCGAAGAAGAACTCCATAAAAGATGGCTTGAAAAAAAAAGAAAACAGGAAAAAAAGAAAGCAAAGGAACGTAAAAAATACTACAAGCAAATGATGAAATTTGGTTTCACCACATCTAGAAAACCGACTTCGCCTAAAAAGGGGTAGATAGTTTTATTAATAATAGTATCCTTTTGACTGATATGGTTACGGTGACCAATCTCACTGACAACAACCGACTGCGTAGGAGATATTGTAGTGAACAAGTAAATGGACACAAATGCACTCTCTATTCCTTTCATTCTAAAACGGATAGATCGAATAACACTATACAACAATACACTATACATATACATATACACAATAACAAAACCTCCCTCGTCTTAATAGAGTGTCGCAGGATCACTTACGCACTCAACCACGACGCCCCGACAGCAGGTCTGCCAAAGCAGACCACAACATCCATAGGGTGGCTCCAACGATCCACTCTACTATTAGAGAAGTACCAGGAGCAACCCACATGGCACACCGCCCAACGAGATGGACCGCCACCAAGTGCGTTTCTTAGCTTCGGCCCGCGCGCCTGGCTGGGTTGCCGGATGTTAATGAGCCCGCCAACCACGACTAGGTGAACGCACGTTGGGAGGGATCTTGGATTGTTCTAACATAGCCCGGGCTGGAACCGGGACTCAAACCGACCTTCAACTTTCTGACCTTCGGGTCTGTCATTGATGATACCCTAAATTGACTAACAAGGCATTATATGTAAGAGTTGTCAAAGTAATACTTGTTGATATTAGCATGACTTCTTAGAAAACTTCCATATAAAAACCGTACTGTTGAGTTTCATTCAAGGAGAGCCCTGGAGTCCACTCCTATGCTTTTCTATTTTGATTTTAATTGTTTAAATGGACGATTAAACGGACGGTGGAATTTTATTATACATACGTATATTATAGCCCTATAATATTAAATTTAATTAGCCCTATAAAAGAGGTGTGATGTAATATATTTTTACTATTATTACGAGGTACTTTAAACCTTATTCATAGTAGTATCTATAATAATAATAATAATTTTATTAATTTATTTACAGCCCGTTTCCTTTGATTTATGGATGGTCTATTGAAGATTGGTGGTGAAAACATTAAATGAAATATGTTAATATACCCAGTTTTTTAAACATTTAATTTAATGTTACCCAGAAATAGGAAATACGATCTTTATAGGGTTGCGTAATGAAAATCTCAGGACGGAATCTTGATGTTTCACTGTGTCTGTCTGTTTGTCTGTCTGTTTATTACAGCCATTTTGCTTTAAAACTATTGGAGCTACATTAATAGGTTCCATAGATATAGAGTCTGTAGACTGAGTGTTTCTTTGTCAGCCGTCAGCTAACAATGGCGGAAAGGAGCGACAGAGACAAAACGAACGTCTAACCAGAAGTCTTCTGTAATGATTGAAATACGATTAATAAAGATAATTATTTATAACCATTTTATATTCCATTATAATATTATATTTATTTTACATTCCATTTATAAATTCAAATTGGAATAAAAGGTATTGGCCGCACGTTCGTTTTCTCTCTTTCTACAGAGTGGTCAATTTCAGGAGAGTATCGCTAAATTCATACTCTACGTTTATGATAATTGATAGGTACTAGGTAGGTGTCTCATGTAAACCGTTAAGGCTATTCTGTCGAAATAAGTCAAATTACAAAATCTAAAAAACTAGCGACTCACCCTCGCTTCGCTCGGGTTCATCCCTAGTTTGCATCTTAATACAAACTTTCATCCCCATTTTCACCCCTTTAAGGGCCGATTTTCAGGATAAAAAGTATCCTATGTACTTCCCAAGGTCTCAAACTGTATTCTTACCAAATTTCATCTAAATCGGTTCAGTAGTTTCGGAGTTTATTCGGTACAAACAAGCAAACAAACAAAAATATCTTTCCTCTTTATAACATTAGTATAGAGTACTTAATACCTACGAGTATAATTAAATAAATATTTTATTTTAATTTTAACGTAATACAAAATCTATACATATAAAAAAATTGTAACTAAGCCGAATCTGTACATTAAATATTTTTTGGAAAATCTTATTGAAATAGACTATTATCGATACAGAGGCCGAATCTATAGTTTTGTCTGTCTGTCTGTTATCGCATCACAGAAAAACCACAGGAGAGATTTTGATGAAATTTGGTATGATGCTAGCTGGTTATCCGGGTCAACATATAGGATACTTTTACCGCGAGAAAATCTCTAATTTCTTAGAAAAAATACAAGTAAAAGTTTACCAATATGTAGAACCTAAGAATATGGTTTTTGGTCATCTGAACGCGGGCGGAGCCGCGTGCAATCCTATTCTAATATACTTAAATTTAATGTTTCACGTTACGGAACCGCAATGTAAATATAAATTTGCCGTATTAAGAAAATTCCTTGTTTTTACCAACGTCAAAAAAAGGGTTTGGTGGGGTTCCGTACACCGTACACGAAAATGATCCATTAAATCTGTCATTATTAAAAAACTACCAGAACCAGAGGTCCTAGGTTTGAGTTCCGGATCCCCGCGGTTTTATGGTTACGGTGGACCAATTTAGCATTTTTAAGGTTTTTTAGAAACAACTAATTACCAGGAAAATAAAAAAAGCATTAAAATTTAATATTACTTTTTCTAACGCAGACAGGACACGACATTCGATTTTTTAATAAAGTACGAATAAAGACCCCGGTGTTGTCGTCGCATTAAATAATTGATTTTTTAGTTCAATTACCAGCGGCCTAGTGAAACTTATAATAATAACTAGCAGAACCCGCGATTTTGCTCGCCAACTTTGTAAAACTTTGTAAAACTACAAAAAATCTCTAAAAAGATAGTTTCATACAAACTTTCATCCCCTATTTTACCCTTTTATATAATTAATATCGAAAAATGCTAAAACATGTATTTATTTAATTTTATTGAAGAGCATTAATACCAAGTTTCAAGTAATTCTGATCATAAATATTTTTTCGGATTACGGTTTTCCCGTGGGAATTAGAAAATCTCCCACTGAAAAATATAGCCTCAGTAGCGCCAGCCCTTGAACTATCTCCACACAAAAAAATTACGCCAATCCGTCACTCCGTTTCAATGTAAAAGAAGGACAAACAAACAAACAAACAAACAAACAAACAAACAAACAAACAAACAAACAAACAAACATGTACACTTTCACATTTATAATATTAGTATGGATGCAACTGCCTCGGTGGTCTAGTGGCTAGCATGTACGGCTGCACACCCGGAGGTCCTGGGTTCGAGTCCCGGGTCGGGCCAAGTTTAATTATTGAGTCTTCCTGTATAGTAAGTCTCAATAACAGCCCGGAGTTGGGAAGTTGGCGGTATTTCACCCCCGTGCCTCGGAGAGCACATAAAGCCGTCGGTCCTGCGCCTTAACTCTCTTCGGTCGTGTCGAGTGGTCGTCCCACCGGAGTATGAGAGTGATAGGAATAGAGAGTGCACTTGTGTCTGCGCGTACACTTGAGCACTATAATATGTCCTGCGCAGTTGGCTAATCTCATTGAGATTGGCCGCCGTGGCCGGAATCGGCTAGGAGAATATCATCATCATTAGTATGGATATGTATAATAATACACTTCATTGAACACCACCAAATAAACATACAAAACGAAGAAATAACATTCCAATAACACAAATACATAATGGGACGTAGTTATGCAAAATCTAACCACAAAAACTTACTTTTGAGAAAATAGAAGTTTTAGTAAAATTGATATACTTATAATTTTTTTTTAAATTCCTCTAAAATATTGGGTATTTTTTCTACTTTCTGTATACGAGTTGATATGTAGGTGCCATTTATGACAGTCCCTCAAAAAACGGTTTTCGTGAGCTGGATCCATTTTGCATAACTAGGTCCAATCATAATGTTTAAACATGGAAAAAAAACCATGGCCAAAAATAAATAAAGAAACTATAAAGCCTACGAATTGATAAGAAAATATATATCTTACTTCAGTTTAGTAAAACAATCTTGAACATTTTGCAAATGATACCTTATCATTTATATACCAATCACGCTCGCACTTCATGAATCATGCTAACATCAAACACGTTCAGTTAACCATTTGCCGACATACTGGATTGACGTCCATCTTATCATTATAACCCGACCACGTTCCGAAGGCACGTTTTGACCTTACAAGTTTATCGCATTCGAGGTCATTCTAATTTAGTCGCATAACAATATTGGCGCGTCTTTTTGTTTAATTTGTTAAAATAAATATTCCTGTAGTGTTTTTTAAGTGTTTGTGTTGTGCTTATTTGGATTTTTTTTAACAATAATTGAAGGTGAGTATTTTTTAATGTGATGTAATAATTTGTGAATATGACATTTACTAGGTACATATATATTATGTATGTTCAATTTAATAATAATAATTTTTTTATATTTGTTTACATTTTATCTGTATCTATAAAAGAAGTATATTAGCTTGAAGATAAACTTCTATCATAAAAAAGAGGCTCGACAAGTTTGTTTATCTTGTTTTTTTACTTGTATATTTCAAAATAATGCTTGGAAAACTCCAGAATTAGATTAAATACTTTTTAATTCCATAAAATCATTTATTTTTATTATATATTTTTTTACTACGGACATATAAAATATGCATGTGTTTTACATAGTGTACTTTTGATTATTTTTATCTATTCTATATATGGTTTGTGACATCATAAATCAATGTTGCCATTTAAATATTATTTAACATTTGAAGCAAAATAATATTTATTCTTTTTAATATTAAAATCACAATTTTTATCAAAATTAGTTTAGTCTATTTTTACTATTATTATTAATAAATATAAACAATTCAATGAACAACTTATTAAAAATCATAATTTAAAATTTCCCCTCTTCTTTCTACGAAAAGGTAAAACTGTTAATATATTCAAAGTTATTCCTATTCGAATAATTTAATACGTATAACTTTGAATTTCAAAGTAAAGTCAATCTGTTGTTGGTTAAAAGCGAAAGTTCATTCATGACTTACATTGCTGACATTATATAACGTGTTACATAAATTATTTTGACATTAAAAATTGATCGTAGAGTCTTGTATTATTGAAAAAGATAAATAATGTCGTAGTGTCTGTTTGTAATGTCAAAATAACAGCTTTTTACTAAATGCATATAAAATTTTTCATTTTCTTACGTTTAGTATAGATTTCTCAGAGATGAAATATTTTCTCGTAAAAAGTATTCTATATGTTGACCCGGATAACCATCTATCATCATACCAAATTTCATCAAAATCTGTCCAATGGTTTTCTCCTGATGCGTTTCCAGACAGACAGACATACAAAAATTCTAAAAACATAGATTCGGCCTCTGTATTGGTAATTATGACTATTTCAATAAGATTTTTAAAAAAATATTTTATGTATAGATTCGACTCAGAATTTTCTTATATGTAGGTATGTACAGATTGTTATACAATTTTGTCTATACATATTATGTTTATATAAATAAATAAATAAATATGTTGGGACATTAACACACAGCACCATCTAGTTCCATGGTAAGCTACGAGGCTTGTGTTATGGATACCAGATAGTTGATACACTACATATATATGACTTTAAATACATACATATTATAAATATAAACATCCATGACTGGAGTACAAACATTTGTGCTCATCACACAAATTAATGTACCCAGCGGGACTCGAACCCGCGACCGCTGGCACAGCAAGTAGGGTCACTACACACTTAGCCAAACGTGTCGTCAAATAGATATATATACATAATATAGATTATTATAATCTATAGTAGTAGTAGCATAGAACAGGTTATATAATGTTTATCTTAGATGATCGACCCTCCCCCCTCACTTTGGCTGCGCGAGCGCATATGCAGATACAAATCTCCTTCATAACTGACATCGAATAAAGACGATAAGTGGATACACGAGATAATGACAGTAACTCATTGAATAATCTACATATATTTATAATAATATTATAAAGAGGAACATATGGTTTTTTGTATGTTTGTGTGTAAAGGTTGAAATAAAAATCCGCTGTACGGATTTCGATGAAATTTGGTATGAACATAGTTTTAGATCCTGGGAAGAATATAGGATAGTGTTTATCCCGGCAATCATCCCATAAGAGGGTGAAAAGGGGGATGAAAATTTGTATGGGGAATCAATCATTTCTCAAGTAAAGGATATAAAACTCGTCATATCTATGTAGGTATATATATTTTATTCCATAAACGATATAAAACGTACTAATATTAACTAATATTATAAATGTGAAAGTAATTCGGTCTGTTACAAGTACCTTTTCACGCTTAAACCGTTAAACAGATTTCGATAAAATTTAGCAAGGAGATAGATAGTATCCTGGGATCGGACACAGGCTACCCTTGAACCCTATCCCGCATATCACGCAAGCGTAGGCATGAAGAAGTGCTAAATAAAAAAGGATAAATTGATCGCAGTAAATGATTACCAACCACACAGAAGTGTGCAAACGTGTTTATATTATTTTTTTATGTAAATTAACATATCTGTTACAAAAAACCTATAAAAACTAAACTTTTAATTTAAATTAAAAATCTATGTTAATACATAATTTAAAAAGCGAAAGAGTTTGTCAGACCATAATACACCATGCTGGCCATGTTCTTCTCATCCCTTAAGAAAACTTGCTAGGTTCTCTCAGACATGCAGGTTTCCTCACGATGTTTTCCTTCACCGTAAGACAAGTGGTCATCATGTTGAAAATGAATCACACATGAGAATATCACAGGTGCGAGACCCGGGATTTGAACCCGCTTCACTCGGTTTCCCAAGCGAGCGTGTTACCACTGAGCTACTTCTGCTTTATGTACCTACATGTCCATATTTTTTGTTTTTACGTATTGTAAGTTATAATAATAATACTGTCTGTTTACTAAAAATTAATTAATTAAAATGAGAAAGAATCGGAGGAAGACAGTTTAAGTTAAAGAGGAAACTTTAATTTAATCCGACTTTCAAAAATATTGGCTTTTTGGCTTCGCCAGTCTAGACTCGGATGGCTAGAGTTCCTGGGTTCGAGCCTCGGGTCGGGCCTAAATTTTCTGTTTTTTTTTTAATCATGAAATACCCAATAACTGGTGTTGAGATAACCAAACAAGTTTACAAAAGACATGTGAAGTCCGCCAACCTCATCAACCTCATCTCGGCATCTTGGCAGTGGGACGGATTAAAATTCAATACAATACTTTTTTACTAATAATTGAACAATAAAGCTCGTCAATAGCTAATAAAAAAATATAAATAAATATGTTAGGACATTAAAGAAGAAAATCGTTTGACAAACAGAGGAGAAAAAGGTACTGAACTGTTATGTCTTTACTTAATTATATATAGAACTAGCATTGCTCGCGGCTCCGCCCGCGTTCAGATGACCAAAAAGCAAACTCTTAGGTTTTACATATTAGTATACTCTTACAATGCAGTTTTTGTATTTTTTCTCAGAAATTTTCCCGCAGTTAAAAGTATCCTATATGTTGACCCGGATAACCAGCTATCACCATACCAAATTTGATCAAAATCCTTCCAATGGTATTTCTGTGATACGGTAACAGACAGACAGACAGACAAAAATTCTTAAAACTATAGATTCGGCCTCTGTATCGATAATAATGTCTATTAAAATAAGATTTTCCAAAAAATATTGAATGTACAGATTCGGCTTAGTTACAATTTTATTATATGTATAGAATACTCACGATTCTCTACAAAATATGTTATTTCTATACAATATATAGTTATAAGACGAACATCTGAAGTAAACTAACATAAAAATCGAACTTGCGTCCTTGATAATGAAAACTACCATTTGAGCCTCTACTATAAATATAGCTAATGCAATTTTAAACTCTCTATCAAAACTTTAAGGCACAATTTTATTTGAATCATATCGCCACGCGTAGTTGCATATTATAAAAACGTGACTCATATGGGGAAATTCATCTCAAATGAATACTTTATATCATTTTCCTGTTTGTTTTAATACTTTGAAACATGCTAGATTTTGGGATCGGGATAGAATACAAATTTTTTCTGAGGATGTCCACTTATTGTGGGATAAAATTAAAAAAGTCATTTTGACCGATTTTAAAAAAGTTGTGTTTATTTTTATGTAAGTATGTTTCGCGATATTCGCGAATTTTAAGTAAATATTAATATTTTATATTCATAATTAGCGACATTAAAATTGGTTCAGCGGTTTAGGCATGAAAACGTAACAGACAGACAAAGTTATTTTCGTATTTATAATATTATGGATTTTAGATTTTATAGAATAAGCCTAAGCTAGCAAGCTCTATACATATTTTATGTCTATTATCGTTCTACTTACAAAGTTTCAAATCGATACGACACTCAGAAGTAGTTTAAAATCTAAACTAAACTAGCGACTCGCCCTTGCTCCGCTCGGATTCGTCCCTAGTTTACTTCTCAATGCAAACTTTCATGCCGATTTTCACCCCCTTAAGCGATGATTTTCAGAATAACAAATAAAGGTGTGTTTTCAACCGACTTCAAAAAGGAGGAGGTTCTCAATTCGACTGTATTTTTTTTTTATGTTTGTTACCTCAGAACTTCGTCATTTATTAACCGATTTGGACAATTTTTGTTTTGTTTGAAAGGGTATACTTCCAGATTGGTCCCCTTTAAATTTCAAAAAAAAATACCACCCCTAAGGGTGGAAAAATAGCTAATAATGAATTTAACCTACTTCTAATTGTCATATTGACTTGAAACTTTGCAAGTGTTTCTATTTCCGTTGATAATACAGTCTTCTTCTTCTTCTTCTCGTGTCGATGGCAAGTTTTAAATGGAGTCAGCCCAAAACTCAGCCACGATCGTTGCTTTGTCAGTGGCGTCCATAAGCTTCTGTAAGCTGCAAGTAACAGGGCAAGCAGGGCTGCCAAGGCAAACTATGTTTTTATAACACATAAAATTACTCCAGTATTAAATAATATAAGATTCTTTTTACCTACGTTGGTCACGTCGTACAATCTCACTGAGACTAGCCAACTGCAAGATATATTATAACGCATCGTGTGAGGGAGAGAGACATAACGTGCACTCTGTCCCTGTCACTCTCATACTCCAGTGGGACGACAAATAGGAAATATGCATGTTTTTTTTTTTTTTTTATTATTTATACAATAGCTTACATCGTTAAAAAATTAAAATTTATTATAAAAAGAATTAAAATATCATGCCGATATGGATAATTCAAACGCCCGTCATTTCGCGCGCTTTTCGTTACGTCACAGTATGTTACTACACAGAGAAACGATAACTTAATTTGTAGCGACAAAATATCTAATCGCTCTGTTATAATATACTCTGACGTCACATTCGGTCTGACCAATGGTGTGCATTTCAATTATTTTGAATTTTACACCATTTTTTGCACTTTTTAATGATTATTTTCTTAATCAAAAAATATTAATATAGGCTTAATTGAAAAGCAATACAGATTATAAAAAAAACATTTCACCTTCATTTAAATCACACGCATATTCAATATTGGTGAGAGGTTATGCCCTCCAACAACATCACCAACTTCCCAACTCCAGGCTGTTACTGAGAATTTCTTGACAGAAAAACCCAATAAATATACTTGGCCTGATCCGGGACTCGAACCTAGAACCGAATCTGCTGTACATGGTAGCCACTACACCAAATCCAAACCAAATCACATCGTGTAACACTCCTCATATTATGGTAAAATTACTAAATGATATGTCCTTGTATGACGATTAACTATGGAAGTATACATATTGTATTGTGGCGAATTGTTATATTCGTATACTAGTGACTAACACTTGCTTCGCTCGGGTGCGTCCTAAGTGCGTTTCGATTTTGTTCAGCGGAACTCTAATTCTATAGCTAAAATAAAAGTAGCCTAAGTTACTCCTTATAACATGAGCTATCTACCAGAGAAAGTCCCGTCAAAATCAGTTCAGCCGTTTCTGAGATTAGCCGGAATAAACAGACAGACAGACAAAAGTTTTAAAAGTTCTGTTTTTTCTTATAAGTAGCATATATAATTTCATATGCATTTAGTAAAAAGCTGTTATTTTGACATTACACACAGACGCTACAATTTTATTTATCTGTATAGATAAGCTGCAACGTCGTGTTTTGACTTTTGAAGATAGTAATATTATAATAAGATAAAAAACTCTACGGCATTCAGGTTTTTCTTATCTCTTACCTATTCATTGTTTTTTATGTTTTTCGTGAGTAATTTTAAATGAATGTTATAATAAGTTATACTTCGAAGCACTTATACGGTTTAAATAATCAAACAAGTAACTTAATCTATACAAATAATAAAATTCTAACTGAGTCGAATTACTTTTAAAAACATTAAATTTTAAAATTAAAAGAAAACACATTTAATATTCATCGGAAAATCTTATTGTAATAGTCATTACTATCAATGAATCTAAAGTTTTTAGAATTTTTGTCTGTCTGTCTGTCTGTCTCTCTGGGAGCGCATCACGAGAAAATAAATGGACAGATTTTGATGATATTTGGTATGATAGCTGGTTATCCGGGTCATCATATAGGATACTTTTTACTGCGGGAAAATATCTCATCTCTGAGAAATCTGTACTAACCTTTAAAACGCACTTATACATACATACGTTTACATCTGCATTGCGAGCTTCACATAAATCCGTGATTTTTGGTTCCCCACGTTTCGAAATGAGATCGAATAGACAATCATGAAATTCCTTGCACGACTGCA
The DNA here is from genome assembly GCA_947093115.1 of Brenthis daphne. Lineage (NCBI taxonomy): Eukaryota > Metazoa > Arthropoda > Insecta > Lepidoptera > Nymphalidae > Brenthis > Brenthis daphne. The sequence goes on from OX352473.1 coordinate 3,547,556, forward strand.
ATACATAATTATATAATTTGATATGAATAAAAAACGTACGTGTTACATACGAACCAACGTTGGAATTGTTGTAAGTATATAATTTTAGTTTTTTTTCTTCCGCCTTTACGAAACAGCAAAAACTAATTAGCAAATCTACGGTCGATGTGCCTCTGTGTTCAGTGGCTAACATGTACGGCTGTAGATCCGGAGGTCTTGAGTTCGAGTCTCGGTTCGAGACAGGTGTAGTTATAGAGGGTTTTTCTGTTAAGAAATTCTCAGTAACAGCCCGGAGGTGGAAAGTTAATTGTGTTTCACCCCCGTGCCATGACGAAAACGTAAAGCCGTTGTTCGAATTTTCGGTCCAGCACCGGAGTGCATTATTATATCTCAATGAGATAAAATTCAGAAAAGGGATAAAAGTGCAAAAATTATTTCATCATAAGTATAGTTAGGTAAATCTATACTAATATTATAAAGAGGCAGAGTTTGTTTGTTTGTTTGTTTGTTTGTTTGTTTGTTTGTTTGTTTGTTTGTTTGTTTGTTTGTTTGTTTGTTTGAACGCACTAATCTCAGGAAGTACTAATCCGATTTGAAAAATTCTTTTTGCATTAGATAGCCCGTTTATTGAGGAAGGATAGAGGCTATATAAGTATATCAAGGGAGCGAAGCAGTAATCATAAACGTCAACAAATCTGGCAAACTTCCATACATTATTGTAAAACTGATAATTATAATCATACAAATTTGACGCCGCTGAAACCGCGGCGCACAGCTAGTTAATTAATAAATGAGAAATGAAAATTATATAAAAAACGTAATTTTTTTGACATATTGGTATTTATTATTTGAAATTATTTGTTGTGTGTACTTTTTATGCCATGGGGGTAGAGTAGGTACATTGCCATTAACACTTCCTATTATTGAGACTTTCTTGACAGAAAACCCCATAGCTGTACGTTCTTATACTAGCGGCTTTCCTCGCTTCGCTCGGGTGTGTCCCTAGGAACGTTTTAATTTTTTTGAGAGGAAGCCTTATTCTATTTCTAAAATAAAAGTAGCCTAAGTTACTCTTTATAATATCAGCTATCTGCCAGTGAAAGTCCCGTCAAAATCAGTTCAGCCGTTTTGGAGATTAGCCGGAACAAACAGTACGTGTACAGAAACTTTACGTGGCTCTACTCGAGACTCGAACACTAGAACAACGTGGATAACTATATAAAGACAGACATTAAATAACCGATATAAATGATAGGCCGATAAGTTAAAAAAATGGCAGATACGGGCTGCTCAAGACAAGGATTGCTTTCATGTAGTAGTAGACGAGGATAAGTTGAAAAAAAAACTTTAAAAGAGAGCTTTTGAAGCTTATGTTCTTAACATGTGAAAATGAGCAAAAAACTTTTGTATAAGCTCAAAAGTTTTTAGTTTTAAAAAGCAACCGCGCGTATATATTGTATGCTAGCGAATTAATCTCGCCTCCCTCGGATGCGTCCCTGGGTACGTGGATTTTGTCGACTTTTCATGGGTTTTCATTTCTTTGCGCGGTACTAACCTAATCCTTTTGCTTAAATAAAAGTAGTTTAAGTTACTCCTTATATAATCAGCTATCTGTCAGTGAAAGTCCTGTCAAAATCAGAATAGCCGTTTCGGAGATTATCCGAAACTAACAAACAGACAGACAATTTTTTTAAAAATTGTTTTAACTTTTAACATTGAAAATGTTTTTTTTTGTCGCTTCAGTATAAGCCCGATTTTCAGTGAAAGTGCGACATCGCCCTGGTGTCGTGGATATTGGGACTACGTGGTTAATTGGAATGTTAAAAGATGCGTCTGAATGAGGGCTACAATATGAAAAGAAAATATTTGAAAACACTCAAAGGCTTTTTTTTAGATCGAAAAAATGTGAAAAAGGCGCTTTTCGCTCCGTTTCGATCAGAAAAAAAATCATATCTCGAAATGAAATAAGATATCGAAAAAATAAAAAGAATCCCCTAGAGATATGACTTCGGATTATATTTAAAAAAATATTGGAGGTTCATATCACTGATAGGTTAAGCGGAAGTTGTATCTTTGTGACGCTGAGTTTACGCGAGGAGAGTGCGTGAGCGCGATAACGATGGTGAATAAATGTTTTGGAGCATAAATTTGTTTTTGAACCGAAGTGATTCTTTGTGAATAATTAAATATGTATTTAAACTAATAACTAACTAATATCTTTATATATATAATTCTTCTGTGAGTGTGTATGTCACTGAACTTCTCTCAAACGACTGGACCGATTTTGATGAAATTTTTTGTGTGTGTTCAAGGGGATCTGGAAATGGTTTAGATTCACAATTTGAATAATAATTTTCATCAAAAAAAATATTAAAAAAAGTTTGAAATTTTCAAATTAAAGACGTGTAGACAGGACAACGTCTGTCGGGTCCGCTAGTCTTTATATATAATAAACCAGTAACTAATCGAAATTTATACGTGAAATATTTTTTCAAAATAATGACTGTAACGTATCGTGTCCTACAGACCCCAAAACAATGATTATGAAATTTTTTGTCTGTATGTCTGTCTTCTGTTTGTCTGTTGGATGTGCGCGTTTCATGAAAAAAGTACTGAACCGATTTTAACTAAAATTTGTGTACTGATAACTTATTACTCGGGTTAGGATATTTAAGATATATCTTGTACTGCAGGAAATAAAATAAAATGGAGAGGAGCGGAGCGGAGAGGAGCGAAGCGAGAAGAGAGGAGCCTGTTGTTGAGATTTGGCCTGTCTTTTGCAGTTCTTTTTCGCAAATCTTTTTCGCTTGTCTACTGCGCTTGTCTTCTTCGCCTGTCTTCCCCTCTCCTCTCTTCTCATACCCTCTCTCCTCTCCTCTCGTCCCCCTTTTCTCTTTAAAAAAACAAACAAACATTTATATTATATATTTATATTTTTTGTTTGTTTGTGTAACTGTTTCTTTAACTGTTTGTTTCTTTAACTGTGAATTTGCTTAACCGTCAGTTAGTTTAACTTTCAGTAAGGTTAACTGTCAGTATGATTAAGTGTCAGTTTTATGAACGGCCAGTAAGTTTTACAGTCAGTTAATTTAACTGTCGGTTATATTTCACCTCCAGTTAGTTTAACTGTCAGTTAGCTTAACTATCTGTTCGTATATCTGTGAGTTAATTTAACTGTCAGTAAGTTTAACTGTCAGTAAGTTTAACCGTCAGTAAGTTTAACTGTCAGTAATTTTAACTGTCAGTAAGTTTAACTGTCAGTTAGGTTGTCTGTCAGATTGATTAACGGCTAGTAAGTTTAACTGTCAGTTAGTTTAACTGTCAGTAAGACTAACTGTCAGTTTTATTAACAGGTAGTAAGTTTAACTCTCACTTTTTTTTTTGTTGACGCTGGGGAAACCCATCATGGGGACCCTGCCGGCCGTCAATGGGCAGGGTACTGTGAGACTCCTACTCACTAAAACCCACAGCGGAACCCGTCGCCGCAGTGCAATGGGGTGTGCAGGATCGCTTGCGCATTCACTGCAATACCCCTGCGGACGGCCCGTACCCCGCGGGCCTGCCTCGCCTAAATCAGGATGCCCTCGGTTCGCAGGGCATCCCGACCGCCCCGATGACGTGCAGGGGAGTCAACGAGAGACCCCCCCGCAGTAGCTCCTCTAGGGTGGCGGGAGAAGATGCGCGTACCGGCGCCTCCTCTCCCCTAGCCGACGGCGACGAAGAGGGTCTGCTAAGGCGTTAGCCTCGCGTTCCCTCTCCGCCGTCTCCTTCAGTGAGATGACGGCCTCACTGAAGGAGACCATCGCCGACCAGGACCTCTCATCGCGTAGCATGGCCCCCACCACGCTTCGCAACGAGAGGTCTCCACCCACTACCGCCATCAGGGCATGGCTGGGGAGTCCAAGCGGCGCATACCGCGAGGGTGTGGTGCGAGGTGTCCTCGGACGCACCACACTCGTGGCATGCGGGCAACGGTTCCCGACCACGCAACTTGACACAGATACTTACCAAAGCACCCGTGCCCGGTAAGCATCTGCGTCAACCTGAACGTCAGGACGCCCGTGTGGCCGCCTGACCCAACGAGACAGGAATGGACGAACCGCCCCCACACGTCGCCAGGCCAGCCGCTGGAGTCCCCAGGTCTTCCCACCAGCGCCGGATTAGTGCCTCGTCAGCTAGGCGCCTGATCCGAGCGACTCCCTCCCGCGCTGGAACGTTCCCCTCGAAGCCCGCTCACCCGCCCCGAAACCGATAAGACTTCGGCGAGCAGCACCTCCGCCTGGAGTTCCCAGGGCGGATCGCCCGCCAGAAGTGTCGCCGCCGTGAAGGACACCGTACGGTATACCCCGTATCGCCCTTACCGCCAGGACCCGTTGCGCTTTGCGCAGTTGGGCCCTGTTCGGTGCGGAGAGGGCGTCCATCCAAACGGGGGCACCGTACAGTGCCATGGACCTCACGATGTCGGCATAGAGCCGCCGGCAGTGAGATCCAGGGCCCCCGACGTTCGGCAGGAGTCTGCCGAGGGCCGAGGCGGCGCCGATCAGTCTCGGGTGAGCTGGGCGAAATGGACACGGAACGTCCAGCGTCCGTCCAGGGTCAGGCCCAAATATTTCATATGGGCCCGCACCTCCACCATCCTACCCTGGACTCCGCAGACACAGGCGTTGCGGGGGGCACCTTTGCGTGGGCCATGGAAGAGGAGGGCCTCTCCGTTTTGGAGACGGAGACCCTCAGGCCCAGCATCCCTATACGGTCGACGACCAAGTTGGTGCCGACTGTGGCCAAGCGTGCCGCTTCTTCATAGGAATGACCCCGGGCTGTGACGAGGGTGTCATCAGCATAAGCGATGACACCGAGCCCGGGGAGAAGCGCGACAACGCAGGAGCCAGTCTACCCGAGGTTCCACAGTACCGGCCCAAAACGGCCCCTTGTGGAACCCCCGCAGTCGACACGTCGCCGACCGACCACCCCATCTGCCCCCGTCCACACGGACCTGTCTGTCGCGGAGGTACGCGTCCAAACACGCCGGAGATAGAGAGGCACCTCATGGGTACCGAAGTGCCTCTCGTAGCGTCTCTAACGGCAGGGTGTTGAAGGCGTTTGGCCACGTCCTAATGAGACGGCTAAAAGCATGTCTCCCTCCTCCACCGCGGCCAAGGACCGAACCTTCAGGGCGTTCAGGGCGTCCACGGTCGACCGACCCGCCCTGAACCCGAACTGAGCCTCTGAAAGGCCCGGCCCCACCTCCACGAGATGCTGAGTAAGACGGGCAACGAGAATTCTCTCGAAGAGCTTGCCCATCTCACTCAGCATCACGATCGGCCTGTATGCCGAAGGGGAGTCCAGAGGACGACCCTCCTTGGGCAACAGGCACAACAAACCCTCCTTCCAGATCTTCGGGAACTGCCCAACGCGAAGACAGGCGTTGAAGAGGTCCCGAAGATCCCCTCCCAGGTATTCCAGGGCGATGCACAGAACTCGCCCCGGAATACCATCCGGTCCCGGAGCTGTCCTTTTGGCCCGCAGTTTGTCGCGGGCCAGTTCCATCTCCCCCTCGGTGATAGGGGGAATTCGTCGACTCCCTCATGGCGTGAGGGAGGACACATCACCGGGGGGACGTGCCCGGAGGACTCCGGGAACAGGCCTCCCACCAGTCGCAGGAGGACGTCGGGCGGCGTGGTCTCCGTGACCGGGGCGCCATGCGCGCGGAGCTTGTCCCGCGCGCTGATGAACGGGCGCCCCCACGGATCCTGATCCAGGCCCGCCAGCAATTCCTGGCGGGAAGTTTAACTCTCACTTAATTTAACTGCCAGTAAGTTAAACTGTCAGTTAACTTGACTGTCAGTAAGTTTAACTGTCAGTTAATTTAACTGTCGGTTAGTTTAACCTCCAGTTAGTTTAACTGTCAGTAAGGTTAACTGTCAGTTAGCTTAACTGTGTGTTCGTTTATCTGTCAGTTTATTTAACTGTCAGTAAGTTAAACTGTCAGTTATTTTAACTACAGTTACAGTTTGATTTACTGTCAGTAAGATTAACTGTCAGTTTGATTAACGGCTAGTAAGATTAACGTCAGTTAAATTAACTATCAGTTAGTTTGGCAGATTCATTTTCAATGTACTCTAAGGTCGTGGCAAACACGAGATCTGTGGTAGTTTTTTATTTGAAGTACCCTATATTATTTCATATGCATTTTTAATAAAAAGCTGTTATTGCGACATTACAAACAGACACTTTAATTTTATTTATCTTTATAGATAACCTTAAAAAATTAAACGTACGTTATCGTATCATACTTATCATACGAGACAAAATTACAGAAGATAACACTCTTAACTTGTAGACATTTCTAGTAAAATATCTTTAATGTTGCGTAATAGCTATTTTAAGGAAACTAGGGCTCGCCCATAGCGTAAACTTTTTTCTATTGATAGCACTGAAGCTCGTCTGTAGCTACTAAAGAAGCCTGAAGTTAGCTGCGAATGGCTGCGCAAATGTCAATATCATTGTCAAAGTAAAGCAGTTTGCATGCGCAAGAGTTTCACTTGCTTGCTCAATTTTTTGATAAGTCTTATTTATATAAATTATTTTAATGATTTAGGTTTATAAATAATTTTAGGGAGATAATAATATGTATTTTTTTGTATATAAATAGGCAAAATAGTTCAGTAACTTTTACTCCTGGGTTTGTCAAACAATTTTCTTTTATTATTATTTTTGTGTTTGACGAGCTATGAGCTATTAAAAACATGATTATTGTCAGATTTCTACCACTGGGTAAAATAATACAGCGAAAATAATAAAAACAATATGAAATTACACTTCGTAATTTTTTTTATTGTTGAACGTAAATATTGAATTAAAGCAAATAGAACTCTTAGAAGTTTTTTTAATTATATTTGTTTGTTTAACACTTTCTTATAATTAAATATAAAAGCAATATAAAAGGAAATCTAGTATATTGATGTACCTATAATATTTTAACTATACTAGAGTTCATACCTAATCATATTTACCTAATAGATATTCATATGTTAAAATATTGCCGGCTGGTACCGACTTCGAAAATATCTGGATAGGTATTTATTCTAAATGAAAACCTCCGTATAGTTATTTTTTTTACATTTAAGTGCCTGAAAGTCAGTTGGTTTTTATTATTATTTTAATAGTTTTTATTTTTCCATTTTTAGTGTAGACGTAGTAATAAGCAGGTAATTTGTAAGAAGAAAGTTTTTTAATAACATATTTCGATTAAACAATTTATTTACAAAAATGATTTATTATAGATTTTTTTTAAACCGCTCAACTGATTTCGATAAAATTGAAATGGGACAACCTGGGAAGTATACCTTCGAAACAAAAAATAATAATTTCCAAATCGGTGTAGGTGTCTTCGAGTAATCGGTGAACATACATAAAAAAATAAAAAAAAGACTCCGACGAATTGAGAACCTCCTCCTTTTTGGAAGTCGGTTAAAAATTCTACATGAAACGAATTCGTACATTAAATATTTTTTAGAAAATTCTTATTGAAATAGTCATTATTATCGATACAGAGGCCGAATCTACAGTTTTTAGAATTTTTGTCTGTCTGTCTGTCTGTTACCGCATTACGAAAGAACCACTGGACAGATTTTAATGAAATTTAGTACAGTGACATCTGGTTATCCATAAAACTGGTTATCTGGTTTTAAATAAAACAATTTTTTCGGATCGTTTCGCGGATTTATTTTTGGTTCCCGATGTTTTGAATGGTTTACAGTAATCATGGTCACGGGAGAGACTCTCCCGTCGGGAATCAAAAATCAAAATAAAGCCGCGAAACAACCTGAAAAGATTTAAAATATTTGTTAGTAGGTACATAATATAAAATATTAAATTATATTATTTTTATTAATTTTTATTTTATTTATTTAGGTACAGAAACAGAAAACAAATAAAAAAAATTCATCTACGTATTAAAAACTAAAAATATCATTTTGAATTCGTTGTCCAATTATATCTGTACACAACATTCAAATAAAAACATATAATAATTATATAAACAAACTTAACCAGAAGGTGAATATTACAGTACGAATCACTGCATTTAAAGTTACGAGTACATAAAAAATATTAAAAAACAAAAAGAAAATAATATTTACATTTCATGTGGAAAAAAAGAGAAAGAAAAGAAAAAAAAAGATAAAGGAGAAGAAACAGAGAGAAAACATATCCTTATTATCGAAAATGTAAAGTATGAACTATAATTTATTTAATTTTTTCTTGAACGTTAATAAACTATTATTAAAAATGTCGTATTCATCATTTAAACTATTGTATGCTTTACACATTCTGTGTAAATGGTTGTTTTGTGAAACATTATAAATGCCGAAGGTATAATAAAAAGTTGTGGCTGACGAATCGAGTGAGTATGAATTTTAAATTCCAGTTTTTCTAGTAATTTACTGTTGAAATCGCCATTGGCTATTTAATGGAGGATACACAAATCTTATATAACATATTATCTATACATATAATAAAATTGTAACCAAGCCGAATCTGTACATTAAATATTTTTTGGAAAATCTTATTGAAATAAACATTATTATCGATACAGAGGCCGAGTCTATAGTTTTTAGATTTTTTGTCTGTTTGTCTTTCTGTTACCGCATCACAGAAAAACCACAGGAGGGATTTTGAGGCCGAGTCTATAGTTTTTAGATTTTTTGTCTGTTTGTCTTTCTGTTACCGCATCACAGAAAAACCACAGGAGGGATTTTGATGTAATTTGGTATGGTGATAGCTGGTTATCCGGGTCAACATATAGGATACTTTTTACTGCGGGAAAATATCTCATTTTTGAGAAAAAATACAAAAACTGCAATGTAAGAGTACCTATACTTACTAATATGTAAAACCCAAGAATTTGGTTTTTGGTCATCTGAACGCGGGCGGAGCCGCGGGCAATGCTAGTATTATATAAAAATGTATTTCAATGCAGAACGCAAAAAAAACCAAATGATCACGTAATAGAATAATTACGCACTGTTTTCATCAGCAAAAAATGAGTTTCGTAAATTAAAGACGTAGCCTTATGTAAAAAAACCTATCCAATTTTAGCTTTGATGAAGGCCGTTTGTCAGTTCAAGTATTTTGACATTTATGATATTACTGGCTGTGCCCCGCAGTTTCGTCCACGTTGTTTGAATATAAACATCAGTTTTACAATAATGTATGGAAGTCTGCCCGATTTGTGGACATTTATGATTACTGCTCCGCTCCCTTGGGTAATAATAGCATGATAATATATGGCCTATACCCTTCCTCAATAAAAGTGGTTATCTAATGCAAAAAGAATTCTTCAAATCGGATTAGTAGTTCCTAAGATTAGCGCGTTCCAACAAACAAACAAACAAACAAACAAACAAACAAACAAACAAACAAACAAACAAACAAACAAACAAACTCTTGTCCCTTTATAAGATTAGTATAGACTAGCGATGTCTCGCTACTTCGCCCGCGTCTGTTTATTTTATTTTTATTCACTAACAAAGCTAAAACTTTCTTAAATTTAGGCCAAAATTTGACTTTGTAAATAGGATACTCTTTCGGATTTTATCGCAATTTTCTTTTGATTTTTCCCCGACGCTTCCAATGCTTCACAACAAACATGGTTACGGTGTCTAAGGTTTTTGTAGTCTCAAAACCCATAGTTATTACAGATGGTATCTACTCACAAAATCTATACTATAATATAAAAACTTTTTAACAAAAAAATAAAAACCGACTTCAAACAAAAGCACTAAAAAGTAAAAAAGAACTGATTGGTACTTTTCATTTACTATATATGTATACCTAATCAAATATTTTCGAAGTAGGTGTGCTTTGGCTAAGTAATTAAAGCCTACCTATTAAATACATACCTAATCAAATATTTTTGAAATCGGTGCCAGCCCATACAAAGCAAAGCACACCGACTTCGAAAATATTTGATTAGGTATGTATAGTAAATGAAAACTACCAATCAGTTATTTTTTACTTTTTTTAGTGCTTTTGTTTGAAGTCGGTTTTTATTTTTTTGTTAAAAAGTTTTTATTTTTCCTTTTTTAGTGTAGACAGTAGTAGCAAAGTAAGAATTCTAAAGTGTTAGGCTTGTCAAACCAAACAAAATAAGCCCAAACTCGAAGTATCTACTATTTATCGTTGAAGAGTTCCACCTATCCGCCTTCTGGCCTTACCATCAGATCAGGTCAACAATACCGAACCTCTGTACTATCAACGGAAATAGAAACACTTGCAAAGTTTCAAGTCAATATGACAATTAGAAGTAGGTTAAATTCATTATTAGCTATTTTCCACCCTTAGGGGTGGTATTTTTTTTTTGAAATTTAAATGGGACCAATCTGGAAGTATACCCTTTCAAACAAAAAAAAATTTGTCCAAATCGGTTAATAAATGACGAAGTTCTGAGGTAACAAACATAAAAAAAAAATACAGTCGAATTGAGAACCTCCTCCTTTTTGAAGTCGGTTGAAAACAGTAGAGGTCGAATGTCTGTACATAGCAAAAAAATGCTAAAACCCGAGTCAGTGGGATGTAAGAAGACAAATAGAACAAATCCAGATTTTTTTCAATTTTTTTGTTTCTCTGTCTGTTTGTCTGTTTGTACGGGCTAATCTCCGAATCTATTGGACCGATTTAAATGAAATTTTGCATGGCCGTACCTTATATCCCCGGGCAACATCTTAGATACTTTTTATCCCGGAAAATTAAATAGTTCCCGTGGGATAGTTAAAAAACTATAATAACTTATACAACTTATGCAACTTATTTAGTAAAATTTAACATTCTGATACCTTATATTCCCGGTCAAACAACAGGTTACTTTTCATCCGGGAAAAATGAACGGTTCCCGTGGGAACTAATAGATCTCTATTAGTGTTTTTCAATATATTTGTTATACAATAATTTGGAAGAAAAAGCATTTTCCACCGAACCTTTCAATTCACAATTAATAAAAAATCTAAATAAAACGGTGACAAAAATAGTTTTGTTTAAAAACTAACGACTCACCCTCACTCCACTCGGGTTCGTCCCTAGTTATCTTTTAACGTTTGGTATAGATTTCTCAGAGATGAGATATTTTCCCGCAATAAAAAGTATCCTATATGATGTGTGTGGTAATGACAAAATCTTTAAGAACTTAATCGATTTTCGATAAACGATCGATGTGAGGGTAGATCGCTAATTTTAAATAATTTGCAATATTTTGCGGGTGGTAGAACTCGTGTCACGCCTGAGGAGTCCGACTGAATGGGTACCACCCCTTTATCTATTTCTTCCGCCAAGCAACAATGATTACATTGTTGTGTTCCGGTTTGAAGGATAAGGTAGTCAGCGCAATTACAGGCAAGAGGCATATCATCTTAGTCCTCACAGTGACAACGCACCTGCGGTTCTGTATTTTTGTAACATAAATCCTAAGTGCATGAGCCGTAGGTGTTATGGGCGACATGTACTGCTTTGCATCAGGCTGTCTGCTCGTTTGTCACTGAACACCATAAAAAAACCATAACTTTGGTCCTTCTGTGAATTCATGTGTACTTACAATGAATAAGATATATGGAGATGCGCAGAATGAGTTAATAGTTCGAGTTGGCTGTAGAATCATTTAGTATGAAAGATGACGTCATATACACCAGGGCTACTATTAAGACAACGTACGGTAAGCGAACTTTGTCGCTTTGACTAACGAGATGACGGTAATACTAGAAAGTTTTACGCGATATTTATTTCTATACATACTCGTATAATAAAATTCTTACTGAGTCGAATCGGGACATTTTTTGGAAAATCTTATTGAAATAGTCATTATTATCGATAGAGGCCGAATCTAATAGTTTTTAGAATTCAGTCTGTCTGTCTGTCTGGGAACGTATCACGAGAAAACCACTGGACAGATTTTGATGAAATTTGGTATAATGATAGCTGATTATCCGGGTCAACATATAGGATACTTTTTACTGCGGGAAAATATCTCATCTGAGAAATCTATACTAAACGATAAAACGTACCTACGGACGAACCCGAATGGAGCGAGTGTAAATCCCTAGTTTTAATATTAAAGCCTATAACTTAAGCTCTTTGCCTATAAATTTAATTATGGCTAAGAATTTATTGAAAATATATATTTAAACAAAAATATACCATGTTACTGTTAATTAAGGTTGAAATTGTGTAAAATGATTATTTTTAGCAGTTATCTAACGATAACCTATCTTTACTGTATTATTATCTAACATAGTTTGCGAAGTGCTTTATATAATTAGATATTTACTTTAATTATGTATAATTGCTCTCTAAATGTCTGAGTGCGGCTGCAGATCCGGAGGTTCCGGGTTCGGTATCGGGTCAGGCCAAGTTTAGTTTGACTTTCTGTCTTATTGTTAGTATATAGAGCGCGTCAAGAAATAGACATTCAATATTTTATTAGATTTACGCGAATATTTGACATTTTAAGTAAAATTAAGTATCTTTTTGGATTTTTTCGTGCATTTATTTAGATTTTTGGTTCCCGACTTCTAAATAATTACTAGTGTATAATAAGTAAATATGTTTGGACATTTGTTACACAGTTGGATAAATGGAAAAACTCTTTTTTTAAATTGGTTTTATATTAATTTTTTATCTTCGTAGAACGTGTTCTTAGAGATAATTGTTGCTTGTTCATACAACTCGTATTTCCTAGAAGCCATGACGTCATTTAGTGTTTACAATGGCACTTCATATTATGCATATATTATTAATTCTATATATCTCTTTTATCTATATACTTTTCCTTTTTTTTGAGCGGATTCCTAGTACTTTTTCTAAAATAAAAGTAGCCTAAAGTACTTCTTATAACATCAGCTATATGCCAGTGAAAGTCTCGTCAAAATCGGTCCAGCCGATTCGGAGATTAGCCGGAACAAACAGACAGACAAACTTTTTAAATATTACCATGACCTAATATATAGTACCGTATACACTTTAATATGCATTTAGTATAAAGCTGTTATTTTGACATTACAAACAGATACTTTAATTTTATTTATTAATCGACTACCAAAAAGGAGGAGGTTCTCAATTCGTCGGAATCTTTTTTTTTTATGTATGTTCACCGATTACCTACTAGAAGACGCCTGAACCGATTTGAAAAAATCCGACAATATTTTAAGTTTAATGAATATCTAATAGGTAAATATGTATTTTACGTATCGATTAGATTTGCTTTGCATCGGCTGGCACCGACTTCGAAAATATCTGATTCCAGCGTAGGGTCACCAATAAGCCTGTAGATTAGTAAAAATTTAATTCAGTTCATTTGGCAGATTCATTTTCAATGTACCTACTCTAAGGTCGAGATCTGTGGCTTGGTTTTTATTTGAAGTACCGTATATTATTTCATATGCATTTAGTAAAAAGCTATTATTGCGACATTACAAACAGACACTTTAATTTTATTTATCTTTATAGATAACCTTAAAAAATTAAACGTACATATTTAAGAGTGTTATCTTCTGTAATAATTGCGTCTCGTATGATAAGTATGATACGATAACGTACATTTAATTTTACTTAAAATGTCAAATATTCGATATCTAAGAAAATATTAAATGTCTATTTCTTGACACGCTCTATATACTAACACTAGCAATGCCCGCGGCTCCGCCCGCGTTCAGATGACCAAAGACCAAATATTTAGATTCTATACTCTTACAATGCAGTTTTTGTATTTTTTCCCAGAAATGAGATATTTTCCTGCGGTAAAAAGTATCCTACATGTTGACCCGGATAACCAGCTATCATCATACCAAATTTCATCAAAATCTGTCCAGTGGTTTTCTCGTGATGCGGTAACAGACAGACAGACAGACAAAAATTCTAAGAACTATAGATTCGGACTCAGTATCGATTTCAATAAGATTTTCCAAAAAAATATTTAATGTACAGATTCGACTTAGTTATAATTTTATTATATGTATAGAATAAGACAGTAAGTCAAACTTAACTTGGCCTGACTCAGTACTCGAACCCAGAACCTCCAGATCTGCAGCCGCACCCAGACATTTAGGAACAGAGCAATTATACATAATTAAAGTAAATATCTAATTATATAAATCACTTCGCTAACTCGATATGTTAGATAATAATATAGTAAAGATAGGTTATCGTAAGATAACTGCTAAAAATAATCATTTTACACAATTTCAACCTTAATTTAATCTATCTATCATGGAGTACAAACATTCGTGCTCATCACATTAATGAATGTCCCCAGCGCCCAGCGGGACTCGAACCCGTGACTGCTGGCACAGCAATTAGTGTCACTACAAACTGAGCCAATATTGGTTCAGGCAATAATAACAATTTTGTTTCAGGTTTTTGCCAGCGAGTCAAAATGATAGAAGAAGTTCTTCCCACTATGAGGAGCTTAAGCCCCGATCCAGTGGACATTGCGGCCATCAACAAGAAATATATACCGGTAAGTTACAAACAAACATACATATTTTTATAGTTTTAAGGATAATTTCGTGGAGAAGTAAGTATTGCATTTATAGGAAAGTTTTATAGAAAAGTCGGTATATATGTTAGAGTCAAAACAAATTTTTAGTTAAAACTACTTTTGAATAAAGAGGTTGGTCAAAAGTAGTTTTGACTGCCCTAGTATATTAGTAATTGAATCACGATTTTCGTATAAATTCGGGGGACTGATCCCTCCACGATCGCGGACACGTCGGCGTGTCAGTTAACAATAGATTTCTTAGAATTTTAATTAACTTCTTGAAAATTAACCTGGAGATGTCTATTAAAAAACTTTTTTTATTTGACAAAGCTTTTGTTTTTTTTTCATAGTAAATATTTAATGTATGTTGCCTATGGACTCCAAAACGGCTGGTGCGATTTTGATGAAATTTTCAGGCAATCTTCAGATTAGTCCAGCGGGTGATCCTGTGAAGTTTGGTAGCGATCGGAAGGTTGAACGCGGGCGACACAACGAGTACTGCTTGTCTATACATAGAATAAAATTCTTTTTTATAAATTAAAATACTTTTTTGGCTAACTTCAATGTTATGACTTAAGGGAACTTGGAATCGTATTCTGATTCCGATAAGCCCAAACTCGAAGCACAGATCAAATAATACTATACTAATATAAAAACAAAAGAAATTTTTACCCAATATTTTACTTTTATCACAAAGAAAAAGAAATTAATATACAGGAATTATGGAAAAGTCAACAAAATGAACCGTCACGAATTACACTTCACATAATATTTTACATTATATTACTAAAAGTTGTTAAATTTTTATAAAAGTACTGAAAACAATGAAAAAAAAATGTTTAGATGGCATTTATTAAAATTAGTGGCAACACGTAAAGAAAGGCATGAAAAATATATTCTTCAATGAGCAAAGGTGTGATATATTAAGCCATCTAGTGGTAATAATGTATAAATATTATTGTAGTTTATCCTCCGGATGATAGATGGCGATGCTACAAAAACAAAAAGATTGTGAGTCTACAATAACAATATGATTTTATTATAAATATAGGTCTTACAGAATTATTGTCTATAAATCACTTTTATGTCGTGTAATTTTATATACTTAGTTATTATCTATAATTACTTATCTATGCAGTTTTATATTTAGTTTTATAAAAATATGTTATGTAATATTATGTAGGGATTGTACAAAATCAATTTGCTGTAGGTTTTTATTTATTGTATGAATAAAATTAAACAATTAACAATATAAAGTTACTATTAATTATTTTAATTGATTGCAGCTTTGTTTGTACCGAATATCGCTATCTCACTCTAACAATATCGCCGTCTCATTCAACTTGTCAGAATGACGTGTCTACATACGATGCGAAGTCAGTCACAAATTGAATTTACTTTAATACCGTCGTATTTGTGATATAAATATTTAAAATTATTGTGAAATAATTAAAAAACGCGACCTAAGAACAATAAGAATCGTGCTACATTAAACATATATTGTATTTATGAAAGTGTACGTTTTTTAAGTGTTACGAGTGGTGTAGTGCAACTGTTTTTGCATCTTCGCTTTCTGTAATCGAAGGCAGCAGAGCGGTAAAATTATAAAACGGCAGTCTTAAACAAATAATTCATTTAATTTTATGTTTCAAAGGTTATTATACTTGGAGGTTACTTCACAAACAGCATTTTTTCATGTTATCTTTTCTTATCAGAATCTAGTTTAGCTGGTACTATTTATGGCAAACACGAATGAGTGAATAGCGTAAGTGAACTAATAATGAAATATTCTTTAATTGCGTTTATTCTTGAGGAAGTGAGTTTTAATTTAACATAGTTTCATATCCTTATAGGTTAGAATTGCTAAAACTTAGATTATGGTCTTAAATCTTAACCTCTCTTAAACCGGTCTAAAAAACCTTATATTGTGGGTAATACAAAACCATGTTATTTTGGTAATTCTAACAACATATCAGATGATTTTTAAAATATTAACATAAATTATAATATTACATAATAAATTATTTGTTATTTACAAATTGTATCTTAAATTTAAATTACTTTGTTGAGTAGTTTTTTTCTTTTCTCACCTAAATTATATATTTAATTATAGATCCATTGTTAAAATAGATGGATCTTGAGAATAATAATGTGGTTTATCACTTATAATGTTTGTGTATTAAATTACAAATTATTATAATATAAAGTTGAAATTTAATAAGTTAAATGTATGTGAAGGGCATTCGCAGGGCCGCCTAAAACTATGTTACATACATTTACTCCTTTAAATGAAAAACCTTTAAAACTTAACCTTCTTATCTAATTAAGTATTGTTGAAGAGCAATAATTTTATCTGTTTTTTTTTATACAACTACAGCAAATAGCTCTTTGAAAAGGTTTTAAAAGGAAAATTTCCACATCTAATTTTACCTTTTAATTATCTTATCTGTAGAATAGTTACAATAAAAATAATCTTTATTGGCCTTCATATTTAGTATTATAAATGCAAAAAAGTCTTATTATTAGTTATTAGTTCACTCTTCCTTCACAACAGCAATAGAGTAACAATGGAGAGAGCAATGGCATTTGATATGTTTTTTTTGCATACAAATACAAGGTTTATGGTTTATTACACCTCTTAATACAGATTATATTTATAACCTAGCAAGGAGTACAGATACTTCACCCAACCGTATGAAATTGATTTGTACAAGCCTTTACTGTAAAAATTACCATGTTCTATGTTCAATTTCCTTATTTATGAATAAAGTTATTATTATATTATTACCTAAGTCTAACTTGGCTATTTTATCTTAGTTTTCCATGTGGTATTAGGCGATAACAAAAAATTTTCTACAATTAAAACCTCATTCTAAAAAGAAAATATCCCAATTTTTATACTTTAAGTGCAATTGTAATATTTGTTTTATTTCTGATGTCTACAATATTAAACTGTACACGGGTAAGAGACCCATAAAAATTAATGGCAAAATATATTTTAATATGATCTATTAAAGTTCTATTCATCATCCTAGGTTTGTCCATAGGTATGTTTTAATTTTTTGAGAGGAAACCTAATTCTTTTTCTAAAATAAAAGGAAGCTAAGTTACTCATTATAACTTCATGGACCAGTGAAAGTCGCTTCAAAATTAGTCCAGCAGTTTCAGAGATTAGCCGAAACAAACAGTACAGGTAGTTTTTATAATAGCCGTGAAATTTTTTCAGCGGGCAAAATAGGACACTTACAAAGCAAACAAAAGATTTGTTTAATTACCTGTATAATATAAGTAATATGTTGATGTGAGATTTTTAATTGTGCCTTCTCAGTTGAAATGAGGTTTAATGAGATTTTACTAACTCCTTTTGAAATCATGTAATGAATGGATGTTCCCATTAAGACAAAGACATCATCCTGCATCCTGAGGACAGACATAGGATACCTATTATCCCCGTCATGATTACTATACGAGTGCAGCCACGGCCATAAAGTAGTTATTTAATATTCAACAAACAAACTCAATATCTTTAATTATTTAATTATAAGTATATACATACTCAACAATAACATTTTTTTATCATGGCTTATTAACTCCAGACTTGTTTTCAAGTAAAAGATTCAAAGATTAAAGTTAAAATGTACGCTTTTCAAGTAACGGCAGTTTATCAAGGTCAGTGCCCGTTTTGAGTAAACCCACGGTAAGTATTCGCGATAAATATAAAATTTTACAGCGCTAGATAATATTAACGTTATGTACAAAACTAGTGGCTTATCCTAGCTTCACTCGTGTCTTAGGGATTTATGGTTTAGGAATGCATAGAGGACAAACATACAAACATTTTTTTGGCCAGGACCCTCGCGTACACAGAACAAATCAAAACTACAAACATAAATAAATAAATATGTTAAGACATTACCACACAGCAGCACCTAGTTCCATGGTAAGCTGCGAGGCTTGTGTTATAGATACTAGATAGTTGATACACTACACATATATAACTTGAATACATACATATTATAAATGTAAACACTCATGACTGGAGTACAAACATTAGTGCTCATCACACAAATGAATGCGCCCAAGCGGGACTCGAACCCACGATCGCTGGCATAGCAAATAGTTTCACTACAAACTGAGCCAAACGTGTCGTCATATAAAGAAACATTATTTTTTTATATACATATATAAATGTACATAAAAGTGAATGATGATGAATATATACTTTGTGCAAATATTTCGACATTTTGTACCAGCAACTGTTGAGTTGTTCTAGTTCTAGGGCTCTTCTCAGCAGAACTATATATGCACTATATGGTAGCCTTCTCACTGACTGACTCTTTAAATTAGATTGATTTAGAAATACTCGTATAAGTCTAATAAAAAAAAGCTAATTTTCATATCATTTCTTAATGGAAATTATCAGGAAGCTACCACACGCTCAGAAGGCTGTTCTGCTGAGAAAAGCCCACGAGAAACTAATCAGCTAACCAAATGCGAGTTGGTGGACTTCACATATCTTAGAAAACTTGCTAGGTTCTCACAGACATGCAGGTTTCCTCACGATGTTTTCCTTCACCGTAAGACGAGCGGTAATCGTGGAAAAGATTCGCCTATGACAATCAAAAGTACCAAAACGGGTTTGAATCCTCTATTTGCATACGAAAGTTTGATTTTCGCAATAGCATTCCAAGTAAATAGGTGTTTGGCACATAAACACAAAATTAATAGGTAGTTCAAGTTCGCAAAATTGGGATGAAAAAGAGTAAAAATGCAGTTTTAGAACGTCCTTGTGAACGGCCGGACGGACGGGTTCAACAACCGTTGTAGACGTCTAAATATAATTTAAGATGGTGTACAAAACAACGTTGATACACGTACGTACTCTCTTGTTTTGTATTCTATATTATTTTGCCCTGGCTTCGCTTGTCTGAAACGAAGTCATATATATACATATATATATATATATATATATATATACGTATTAATTATATATATGTAATAATTTGGATATGTGTATATAGAATAGATTGGCTGTATATTAATATATACATAGGTGTGATCAGTTTTATAGGTATACCTTATTTAAGAAATGATTTTTACGTCATATAAACTTTCATCCCCCTTTTTGCCCCCTTAAAGGATGATTTGCGGGATAAAAACTATCGTATGTCCTTCCCAGGGTCTGAAACTATCTTCATATCAAATTTTATCTAAATCAGTTCAGCTGATTAAGCGGGAAGAGACAGGCAGACAGACAGTTATTTTCGCATTTATAATATTAATATGGATATTTGTTAAAACTAGAGCTCTATTTTAAAAGTCAGGGGAAATGCTTATTAATAATATTTTGAAGTTTTTTTTTATACTATAATGGTGGAGTAAAAACTAAAAACCTTTTAGATAGAAGATATAAATAAAATCAGATTATTCTTGAGATATCGCGTAATATACACAAAAACATAAATATGTACATACATTCTTTTAAGATGTCAGTTTATATAATAGATGCAAACTAATTATGTCAAAATCCATGACGTAAAAATCATTTAGACTTCAAAGTACACACTGTAGGTATAATATATTGTACTAGTAGCAACTCCCCGCTTTTCTTGGGTTCGTCCCTAGTGAAAAACAAAAACAAATCTATCCCACGGGAACTATATATTTCTCCGGGATAAAAAGTAACGTATGTGCTATTCCAGACTATAATCTATCTCTGTGCCAAATTTCATCCAGATCCGTTTAGCTGTTCTGGCGTAATTGAGTAACAAATATCCATCCATCCAAACTTTTGCGTTTATAATATTAGATTACAAGTAAGTCAGGTGAAAAGTAATTACATGTTTTTCTGCTTTCATATTTATTGTTAGATTTAAAGCTCGTAGACGCGTAACCTTTTGAGTTTGGAGGTCGTGAGTACACTTCCCTCTGAGAGTAAATATTTGTTATACGTTTCAAATGCAAATATAAGGTAGATGAGTAGTATTATACAGGCTGGTACAAATCGATGGGACGTGGAAGAAAAGTACCTTAAATATTGAATTTATCTAGATTTACTCAAAGGAAACGTTTCTTTATTTTTTAAAATAATAATAACTGCAGTTAAGTTATTAAAAAAAAAAGCTTACCTGAACCGGGAATGGAACCGAAAATGCTAAAGAGGACACCGTCACTATTTTATCGAATTAATCGATAGTGTTTATGGGAACTATAAAATCTCTCGAACAAACATTGCGGAAGAAAACAAAGTACGTTGGTACAAAAAAGCCCTTTCATACAAACATAACCGCGAGCAGTAATTAGTGCAATATACATTACTTATTTCGTACTAGACTCACCTTCCCAATACAAACTTTCATCCATATTTTCGCCTTCCCTTAGGGTATGATTTCCGGGATAAAAGTATCCTATGTGCTTCCTAGGGTCTCAAACTATCTTCTTACCAAATTTCATCTAAATCGGTTCAGTAGATCCAGAGATTACCCTCTACAACGTCACAAACTCACAAACTTTACCTCTATAAATAATATTAGTATAGAAAACGTCTTCACTTTGATTACAACATCGAGTTATTATATTTCGGTCGTTCAACTCCTTAGTCATGTGACCTGATCGTTTGTTTTTAATGTTTGAATTTCTTTTATAATATGTTCTGTCAGCGCTAATGTGGCATAACCTCGGAAATACTAACGAATTTGATGTTACATTGAATTCATGTTAATGCCTTCTTTATTCAGCTCTTATAACGTCCCACCGCTGGGGTGGACCTCCCTTAATGCTCTGGCTCCCCCACCACGACTAGGTGAACGCACGTTAGGGGGTTATGGACGACCATATCCTTTTTTTTTTTTTTTTAACGTTGGGAAATGCATTTACGCACGAGGTGTGGGACTCACCGGCGTAATAAAGCCAGTACTACCCACTAAAACCCAACAAAACCTTCCCCCATCTTAATGGGGCGTTGCAGGATAGCTTACGCATTCAGCTACGACGCCCCGACGGCAGGTCTGCCGAAGCAGACCACAACAACCACGGGGTTGCTCCAAGGTCAACTCTGCTATCAGAGAAGTACCAGGAGCAACCCGCGTGGTACATCGCCCTCCGAAGAGGGCCTCCTCACACTGCCCACCGAAGTGGGCCACCTCCCTGTGCGTTTCTTGGCTTCGCGCCCGGTTGGGTTGCCGGGCACTACTGAGCCCCCCCACCACGACAAGGTGAACGCACGTTGGGGGGGAGACGACCATATCCTAGATTAAAACATCACAACACATAAGTGCGCTTTCTGGATTTCTTCCACCTATTACCTTGGTTGGTGGACATTACTCCATCTTATTCAAAATAACTCAAAACCCATCAAACAATTCAGGCTGTAGGTTGCGCCAAAGGCATCAACATACATACATACATTAGTATAACATAACTTTTTTCTTCAGCAATTGGGTAAAATTACTCAAGTAGATCCAATAATGCAGATTACGCTTCACGGTAACGATTTAATGACTCAATTGTCGTCCTTTACACGCCTTCGAGTCAGATCTTTGAACTTACGCCTACACGTGTATAGGCTGTATAATTAGCGTTTAGCACAAGATGATACAATCATTATATTATAAAAGCCGTGTTTAAACTGAACAGATTTCGATGAAATTTTGCAAGTAGGTTCATAGATAGACGACACGTTTGGCTCAGTTTGTAGTGACCCTACTTGCTGTGCTAGCGGTCGCGGGTTCGAGTCCCGCTGGGGAATTAATTTGTGTAATGAGCACGAATGTTTGTACTCCAATCATGGGTGTGTTTATATTTATAATGTGTATGTATTTAAAGTTATATATGTGTAGTGTATCAACTATCTGGTATACATAACACAGGCCTCGTAGCTTAACATGGAATTAGATGGTGCTGTGTGTTAATGTACCGACATATTTATTTATTATTAAAGATTTTATCTTGCGGATGGATATAGGTTACCGCTTATCTCCATCTGGATAAATAATTTATTACACACACAAAAGAAGAGTGCAGAAGGTGAAAAGGAAAATAATAAATATAGATTATTATATTCTGTTGTTTCATGGAAACAGTCATTTCGACACTAAAATGAATGCTTATTTCTTACTACATTCAACCTTTGGCAAAATCATAGGGAAGTTTAGGAGATAAAGTATTTCTGGTATCAAGTAAACGTAAAACAGATGGTTATGAGAGGCAGATGTTTTATCCGACTTTGGATAGAAGGTGATGTGATTGACCTTTATTGTATACTACCATTGCCCGCGGTTCCGCCCGCGTTTGATGACCAAAAACCAAATTCTTAGGTTTTACATATTAGTATATAATTACATTGCAGTTTTTGTATTTTTTCTCAGAAATGAGATATTTTCCCGCGGTAAATAGTTTCATATAGGTATGTTGACCCCGATAACCAGCTATCACTATACTAAATTTAATCAAAATCCCCCCAGTGGTTTTTCTGTGATGCGGTAACAGAGAGACAGACAGACAGACAATAATTCTAAAAACTATAGATGCGGCTTCTGTATCGATATTAATGTTTATTTCAATAAGATTTTCCAAAAAAATATTTAATGTACAGATTTGGCTTAGTTACAATTTTATTATGTGTATAGTTAGATGGTTCTGTAGCAAGTAGCAACTATAACTTTGAGATAAAAAATTTAGTTAGTTTTTTCTCTACCGTGACCATTCTGTTGTTGTAAAACATTCGTAACGTTGAGAACAAAAACCCCATCAATATTTAATAAAAAAGAAAGTATTATTGGATAAAAGTTAATAAAAGCTTTTTTAAACTTTGTAAAAAGTACTTATAATTTTACACCACCTCACTGCTCTGGAGCTGGAGCCAGTGCCTGCTGCTGCTGGAGCCAGGTGAATAGTGGAACTATTTGCTTTCTTTTGATTCATTTTGATTTTGTTTAAATGTATGATACATACATTTTAAACGAACAGACAGACACTTGTATGTATTTTTATAGCGATTCCTTTGTTTTGAATAAACACAAGCTTTTAAACAGACAATAAAAAGTGCATTACCAATGCACCCAATTCCATTTTAGTCGTTGTATATTTTCTTTGTCTCGAGGGGATTCAGTGCTCAACCGACTTCAAATGGGAGGTTTTCTGTTAGGCTTATTTTTGCCGACTTCAAAGAAGAGGCTCTTAATTTGGATGTGTTTTTGGTTGTTTGTTACAAGATACCTTCGCCAGTTATTTTTTTTTTTTTTACTATTAGGTCTTTTTTTTATTAGAGGTAATGCAATGGAAATCTATTCACAATTGAAGGATACAGGTACATTATGAGAAAGCAGCAATTTAAAGTTTAGACGTTATAATATTTTTATTGGGATCGAAGTTCGCAGTAAATTTTAATACGTATATTTTTGGACAATCCTCCTTCTTTACCGGTATGTCATGGACATTCCCAATTCTTTTCCCTTTGGGCATAGATAAAAAAAAATTTGCAACATCTGTTGAGTATTGGTAATAAGCAGTGGTTGGATTGCGAGTACCATAGACATAGATTCGTTATTAGTACAAAACAAAAATTCTAACATTCCTTGTTCTTTGCCTGTACTGTTCAATTGGTTAAGGCATCAAATTAGTCTAATAATTAAATAGCTTTTTTTAAAGTCGGTCTAATAATAAAGATGAATAAACTCAAATTCTACACTTACCTTTACAGTTGTTTGTCCAGTGGTCGAAATTCGAGCATAATCATTATTGAAAATTTGAGGAAAACATATATTAATAGAATTTTCAATTTACACATCTATTTAAAAAAAAAACTGGTTGTATTTGTGCGACCAAAATTTTGTTTGATGATAACACTAAAGCTTGTGAACAGCTTAAAATCGGTCTCGGTATCGTCAATAGCTAAAAGTGCTAGTCGGAACGCTCACGAAGGGTTCCATACCATAATCATTTTTTTTTTAATTTGCATGGCAGCCCTTTTGGAATTCGCCATCTTGTTTTTTTGTTATTTGTTGTTCTGGCGGCAATAGAAATAAACATATTTTGAACATTTCAACTCTATCTATTACAGTTAGATACAACCCTCTGACAGAAGGACGACAGCGTAGTTTTAGTAATAAGGTTCCGTTGACAAAAAAGAAAAAAAGAAAACAGTTGACAAACAGAGGAGAAAAAGGCACTGAACTATTATGTCTTTGCCTATTTATATATAGATATTTATAAAAATTAAAAAAAATGCAATCGAATAGAGTTAGTACATCCTTTTTGACATCATGTCAGCCAATTAATTGAGACGAATGAACTCAAAATCTTTATTTACATACATAAAACAATCCACTCACTTTCGACCTCGCCTAATTCTGAAAGGACGTACGTCACAATTAATTTTACTGATATATTTATTTGCCCTACTTACCGTATTTATATGCAGTTAATCGAGTTCGCGGACGGGAAGTGCGACTAAATAATCCATACTAATAATACTAATATTATAAATGTGAAAATTTGTTAGGATGGATGGATGGATGTTTGTTACTGAATCACGCCAGAACAGCTGAACGGATCTAGATGAAATTTGGCACAGAGATAGATTATAGTCTAGAATAGCACATAGGCTTTTTATCCCGGAAAAATGTACGGTTCCCGTGGGATAGATTTGTTTTTGTCTAAGGACGAAAGCGAAGCGTGGGTGAATCGCTGATAGTTTCACAAATTCGTATTATTTCTTGTGAATGACCAAGATGAATAGATATCTCTCTCTATTCTATTAGCCATTATATTTACCAATTTTGAAAAGGGGAGGTACTCAATTATTACGTATAATATACCTTAAATATACCAAAGGCTCTTTGTTTTCGAGTTTTTTTAAAAATGATGTTGAATTTATACTTAGTTGTTTTTTTTAATTACAGTAATCAATAAAACTTTTTAACCCTAAAATGTACCTAAAAAATGCCTAAAAATAATTTTATCAATAAGTTTGAGCTTTGATCCTATTACTAGAAATAATCTTCGACGCCTGGTCGGAATCCGACCATAATCGTTACTGAAAATTTGAAAAAAACATATTAATTATATGAAAATAATTTACTTATCTATGTAAAAAATGTCTATGCTTCCAACTGTCAATATTTTTAATGATATCACTAAAGCTCGTCGATAGCTACTGACCAAAAAAAATGAAAATCGTTTGACAAGCAGAGGAGAAAGATCTGGTAAACTGTTTTGTCTTTGCCTATTTATATATAGACTAGCAATACCCGCAGCTTCGCCCGCGTTTAAACTTCCGTTATCTGAAGACTGCCTGAAAATTTCATCAAAATCGCTCCAGCCGTTGTAGAGTCCGTTAAAACATACATACCCACATCGATTATTATATATAGATTAGGGTTTTATTATTAACATTTCGCAAGCAAAACCATCGTCAACAGCTAGTTAAGATTTAAAGTAGAACATTCACATATCATATATTATTAAAAGTTTATTAATAAAACTGGGACGACTCGAAGGGCGTTGACGATGTATGCAATCCTTGCATCCAATGCATGTGCTTCCACTCATTTAATTTCGTCCTAAATATTCAGAATTGTGTGCCAGATCCAAAGAAAATTCTAAGATGATTAAATACACTCACAGGCACAATTAACAGCCCACCCTGTAATTCTTATAGTTTGCTGAAACTCTCAAATTTTGCATAAATTAAATGAATGGTGTGTTTAAAAACATTTTAAAAGATTTTATTCCACAAAATCGTTTTTTTCGAATTTTTTGTTGACTGTAGTTATTTTTGTTCAATTACCTAAAGAAAAACTTCATTTTTTTTGTTATTGACTTTATATTTAATACTAGCATTGCCCGCGGCTTCGTCCGAATTCAGATGACCAAAAACCAAATTCTTAGGCTTTACATATTTGCATACTCTTACAATGCAGTTTTTGTATTTTTTCTCAGAAATGAGATATTTTCCCGCGGTAAAAAGTATCCTATATGTTGACCCGGATAACCAGCTATCATCATACCAAATTTCATCAAAATCCCTCCAGTGGTTTTTCCATGATGCGGTAACAGACAGACAGACAGACAGATAAAAATTCTAAAAACTATAGATTCGGCGTCTGTATCGATAATAATGTTTATTTCAATAAGATTTTCCATAAAATATTTAATGTACAGATTCGGCTTAGTTACAATTTTATTATATGTATAGATATTCTTTGTTTCTTGTATATGGGCATGGCAAAAGTATTATATGGTGCAGCCACTATGAGCAAAATGTGACAGCTACTATAAAATATCTGTCACCATATACGTCATTGTCACAATCTTGCCGTATATAATCTATGAGAAATCAAAGGCAGGTCTAAAATGGATAAACTTAAGGTGTATCACTTTTTGTAGGGTTGCTAATAATTTTTATTAAAAATAAATTTGAGTCAATGGTAGTGTACAGATAAATCCTAGTATTTTTGACAACACAGTTATTGTTAAATAGTTTCTTTATTATTTTTTTTGCATTTTTATTAAAAAAACATGACAAGTGTAAGAGGGACCTATACTTTAAGTACACAGTACACACTGCGAGTTTTTCAGTTTTTTTTTATAATGGCAATAAAAACTAGTCAATATTATTAAGCTCATAGTAGGTATCTATGTTAAAAAAAACTTCCGTGAAAAAAAACAAAACAGGGGCAAACATTAAAAACAAAATTGCATTTATAATCGTTTATTCAGCCCTACATCAAACATTTGCCATATATTTTCTATCCTTATCTAGCTTAATAGGTAAAGATAGTGCTACAAGATGTCCTTAACATCTATTTCTCACAAGGTGGTTTAGTTAAGTGGGTAATATTATTACTGTCACAATTACCTCGTGGATTGTTGATATGTATGTATGTATGTCAAAAACCTATATCAAAAATTAACGATTTTATTTTCGATATAAAATAATAGTTGATTTCATTATTAACAACATTTTTATCGAGTTCAGCTGTTTTACTAGAATTTAGTTTTTTTTCTATGTCGATTTAATTTAAAAAAATAGTGTCTAATCTAGCATAATAATATAAATTATAAATAACTCGTGTTACGGTGTTTGTGGTCGCACTCCACCGAAACGGCTCGACCGATTTTAATGATTTTTTTGTTATATTTGGTAGGTATGAGAACAGGTTGTAAAGTATTTTTCACCCTTCTACCCCCACCGCCCATTCTTTAATTGTGATTTTAGTCTTTTTGTATGAACAATATATTTAAATGTATGTATAGGTAGTATCATAAAGCCAAAGAGTTTTTTTGTAGATTGAACGCGGGTGCAGCCGCGGGTTCTGCTAGTTTTAAAATTAGAACGTGAGCTGAGCTTTTGTCTTTAGTTTTATTTTTTTATTTTTCTTCTAAGGATTTGAATTTCATTTGTGCTTTACATAATACAACGTTTATTGTATGGCCTCTTTAAAATATGTAGGTGTGTCAAACGTAAACTTTTATTCTATACATTCAGAGAAAATTAAATAAATTACGGTGGTATATTATTTTCTTATTTAATATTCCCGCTATGTAGTGTTATTAATGTTAAATTTAAATCTATATTAGAAACTAGCGACTCAAGTTAAGTTTTAACGTTTAATATAGATTTCTCAAAGATGAGATATTTTCCCGCAGTAAAAAGTATCTGGATAACCAACTGTTATCATACCAAATTTCGTCTAAAATCTGTCCAGTAGGTTTTTTGTGATGCGGTCACAAACAGACAGACAAAAATTCTAAAAACTATACTTTCGGCCCCTGTATCGATAATAATGTCTATTTCAATAAGATTTTCCAAAAAAGCACTAAAAAGTAAAAAATAACTGATTGGTAGTTTTCATTTACTATACATACCTAATCAAATATTTTCGAAGTCGGTCTGCTTTGGCTAAGTAATTAAAGCCTACCTATTAAATACATACCTAATCAAATATTTTCGAAATCGGTGCCAGCCCATACAAAGCAAAGCACACCGACTTAGAAAATATTTGATTAGGTATGTATAGTAAATGAAAACTACCAATCAGTTATTTTTTACTTTTTAGTGCTTTTGTTTGAAGTCGGTTTTTATTTTTTTGTCAAACCAAACAAAATAAGGCCAAACTCAAAGTACCTACTATTAGTCGCTGAAGAGTTCCACCTATCCACCTTCTGGCCTTACCATCAGATCAGATCAACAATACCGAACCACTGTACTATCAACGGAAATAGAAACACTTGCAAAGTTTCAAGTCAATATGACAATTAGAAGTAGGTTAAATTCATTATTAGCTATTTTTCCACCCTTAGGGGTGGTTTTTTTTTTTGAAATTTAAATGGGACCAATCTGGAAGTATACCCTTTCAAAGAAAACAAAAATTGTCCAAATCGGTTAATAAATGACGAAGTTCTGAGGTAACAAACATAAAAAAAATACAGTCGAATTGAGAACCTCCTCCTTTTTGAAGTCGGTTGAAAAATATTTAATGGGCAGATTCTTCTTACTTGGAATTTTATTGTATGTAGGTACATAGATTATAATACATTTTTTATTCCACTATTTATATATATCACAGATAATACGTACATTGTTTTGAGTTTATCTACTTAGTTGTTGAAAATATCGAGGCAAAGAATCTATTTAATCTGTTTATTATCAAGACGAGCGTTGGCTGTTTAACCTTGAACCTTAGCGGACGTTTAAAAAACATCCGGATGACGTAAATTTCGGCGCGTAACGGGACGAGTGTAGCCTTTTCAATAGACTTGTAAATAGGGAATGTGCGTGTGATTTAAGTAAAGGTGGAATATTTTTTTTTATAACTTTATTGCTTTTGAATTAATCCTCTATCAATATTTTTTAATATAACATCATTTTGATTAAGAAAATATTTATTAAAAAGTGCAAATATAGGTGGGAAGTTCAAAGTACTTAGTGTTGAAACGCACGCCATTGGTCAGACCGAATATGACGTCAGCGTATTATCATAACAGAGCGATTAGCGATTTTGTCGCTACAAATTGAGTCGTCATGTCTCTGTGTATATCATACTGTGACGTCACGCCAAGCGCGTGAAATGGCGGACGTTTAAATTATCTTTATCAGTATGATATTAAAAAAAAATTATGCTTACTAAATTTTATTTTTTTGGTTCTGTATATTTTTTACAATTGTATAACGATCTTAGTTATTGACTTATTGTATAAAAAATAAAAAAAATCACGCTTATTCTCTATTGGTATATAATTCATTGACCATTTATATATTTTGATATATTAATAACTGACACTACAAACTGAGCCTTTTTTTTTTGAATGCTGTACAGCACGCACCACATCACGCTATTTATTTTTATCTAACATTACGTTTTCTGTGTTGTAGATTTGGACATGTGGTTTTGGGGATGCGATACGTAATTTTTTTATTATCTCTTAACGTTCCTCGATGCTATTAGAATTTATCAGAAGCTCTCAGAATGATCGATTTTTCTGACTTAATTCACAAATATTATAATATTGATACCAATATGATGATTATCATATTGGTACCCAACTTTCGCAAAATGTTCATAACTAGCGATTCGTCCCCGCTTCGCTCGAATTTGTCCCGTTTTCTATCCCTTAAGAAATGATTGATTCCCCATACAAATTTTCATCCCCCTTTTCACCCGCTTAAGGGATGATTTCTGGGATAAAAACTATCCTATGTCTTTCCCAGGGTCTCAAACTATCTTCATACACAATTTCATCTAAATCGGCTTGGCGGATTTTTAGTTTATTATTATTATTTACAAACAAAGATACAATTTTTTTTCTCTTTATAATAATAGTATAGATATATCTAAATAAACAAACCCTAATTCTATTGGTAAGAACCGTATGAAAATCTGTACAGTAGTATCTGAGTTTGAGATTATCAACACGTTTGACTCAGTTTGTGTAAAGTTGTGTGAGCACGAATGTCTGTCCTGTCAAGGGTTTTTATATTTCTAATATGTCAAGTCATTTAAAGTTATATATATATATATATATATATATATATATATATATATATATATATATAGTGTATCAACTATCTGGTATACATAACACAGGCCTCGTAGCTTACCATAGAACTAGATGGTGATGTGTGAAAATGTCCCGATATCTTTATTTATTTATATACTACCATAAAATTACTTTTTTATTTTTAAAAGTAAGTAAGTTCGATTTCTTCTGTAAGTAGTTTTAGTGTCGTGGTTTAGGTATGTGATACATTTTTTTTGTCAGTATAATCGTTTTCAAGGTCGTATTTACATAGCTTTATTGAATGTTGCCGTTTTCACAGCCAACACGCGACCACAACATCTACTATAATCATGAGTTTGGACTATAATACAAGAAGTAGCAGCGTTTTTGGTCATGTAATGATGCTTCCACACGGCAGTTAAAAAATCTGCACTAATATTATAAAGAGACAAGATTTGTATTTTTGTATTTTTCTATGTTTGTAACAAATAAACTCCAAAACTACCGGACCGATTTCGATATAATTTGGTAAGAAGATAGTTTGAGATCCTCGAAAGGATATAGGATATTTTTTATTTCGGAAATTATCCCTTAAGGGGGTGGAAATGGGGATGAAAGTTTGTATGAGGAATCAATCTAGGGATGAACCCGAGCGAAGCGAGGGTGAGTCCCTAGTGTTACATAACACCTTTTAACGCGATTTTCCGATATTTTAATAGTTATACTGCTATTCGGATTAAGACAAAACCAACAAAACAAAGATCATAAAAATCGGCCCAGCAAGTCTCGAGTTATAAGTGTTGTAACAAAACCGACTTTATTTTTTACATATAGATGACATAATGCCTTAGTTTTTTTTAAACTTAATTTTATCAAAGGCTTAGTCACTAGATTATTATGCCACCAATAAGGATAAAAATTCGCTTCTTTATCTACTACGTAGATACAGGAAATTGCGGTTTCCGTTCATGGTTTTTAGTCCATGATGTTAGATGTGTGAACCATACATTTTGTTGTTACAATATAAAAATACTAAATGCATTGCGATATTGATATATAAAAACATAAATATACACTAGCATTGCCCGCGGCTCCGCCCGCGTTCAGATGAACAAAACCAGTTTCTTAGGTTTTACATATTAGTATAGGTACACTTACAATGCAGTTTTTGTATTTTTTCTCAGAAATGAGATATTTTCCCGCGGTAAAAAGTATCCTATATGTTGACCCGGATAACCAGCTATTATCATACCGAATTTCATCAAAATCTGTCCAGTGGTTTTCTCGTGATGCGGTAACAGACAGTCAGACAGACAAAAATTCTAAAAACTATAGATTCGGACTCTGTATCGATAATAATGTCTATTTCAATAAGATTTTCCAAAAAATATTTAATGTACAGATTCGACATAGTTACAATTTTATTATAGGTATGTATAGATTTCCTAGCAAATATCTCTTCAAAAAGTGTCGTCGACATGTGACGTTAAGTCAAACTAAAGAATAACATTCAGAAATCGCGAATTCTTATTGTCTAAACACGAATTCGAACTTACACACGCCACATAAAGTAGGTACTTTTTTAAACGAAACAACGTGCGGTTTAATTTTGTCATCTGAAAAGCAATGAACAAAAGAGATTTGATAAAAGCGCACAATTTCGAATCGTGTTTTTCCTTTTGAGGACACTTTTGAGACGCTAATTGTGTATCTAATATATATATATATATATATATATATATATATATATATATATATATATATATATATATATATCAATGATTTGCGATTGTATAAAACGAATTTAAACATATGCAATTTACACATATCTTTTATTCATTTTTGTCATTTAGCTTTCTTCTGTGCTATCTTCGCTAACTTTGAATCGATTGTTATAATTTTTTTTCAATGAATATTTAGGGCTATGAGAGCAAGGACCCTAAACGGGATGGAATGTTTATGGCCACCATCACGCTGGCCAAGTCTTCACATGACTTACGAAAACTAATTATGTTCTCTGCGAAGGTGTCCTTCATCGTATTAGAAAATGGTTGTCATGCTGAAAATAAATAAATAATAAATATGTTGGGACATTAACACACAGCACCATCTAGTTCCATGGTAAGCTATGATTCTTGTGCTATGGATACCACATAGTTGATACACTACATATATATAACTTTTAATAAATGTGGTGTTTCTAAACCCATGACTGGAGTACAAACATTCGTGCTGATCACTCAAATGAGTTCCCCCAGCGGGACTTAAACCCGCGACCGCTGGCGTAGCAAGTAGGGTCACACTACAAACTGATCCAAATGTGTCGTCAAACGACGAAATGATTCACAATAAAAATCACGCAAATGTAAAATTTGGGGTTTGAACCCCATGACTTTGCCCACACGGGCTGCGCCAAATATATCATTTATTGATGCATTAAAACGTATTTTAATGGAAAAATATATTTCACACGTCTTGGACCAGAGCCACATGCAAACGGCCTTTATGTCAAACGAAAGGCATATGAGAAGAGCGCAGTAAACTTACAGACTTGCGTGTACCAGATCACGATGACAGATATGTCGTTTTCCACATTTTTGGCATCAAAATTTTGTTTTATTATTGCATTTTTGTCATAGCTTACTAGCTATGTGTCCTGACTTTGCTGAGCTCAAAACATCTCGTATTTTACCGACTAATTTGCCGACTATACTTGAAACGAAATGCTATAGAAATAAGGGATTTCAGTTGTTCCCAAATTCCCCATTTTTCAGGAAATCTTTTCCAATTTCTTCAAATTACCATAAAAAGTTAATGTAAAATATTAACATGATAAAATAACGTTAGTATGTTTGTAATACACATATGTATTATGTATTTTTATATTTTATATCTTACTACAAGTACCCGCGGCTTCGCATTGAAACTTCCAATCGCTCCCAAACTTCGCTGGGCTAATCTGAAGATTGTCCGAAAACTTCATCATAATCGCTCCAGCCATAATGGAGTCCGTAGGGAATAAAACCGCTGGACGGATTTTGATGAAATTTGGTATGATGATAGCTGATTATCCGAGTCATCATATAGGATACTTATTACTGCGGGAATATATCTCATCTCTGAGAAATCTATACTAAACGTCTAAAGGTAACCCGGGACGAGTGAGTCGCTAATATTTTAATATTTCTGAGGTATTCTACACTGTATCTATAAGTCATATAGTAATGCCCACATAGCCCACTTTTTCAAAGCGATAATGTTACAAATAGTTCATGAATTGTATTCAAATCGCCCAAACATTGTTGCATGCTAGAAACTGGCGTAAATCACTTAAATCTCGATAAATACAGCTAACATCGTAGTAACGAGTGTATCGGCCACGTGTATCAACGTCACAATTGATCTAAACATGTGCGGTGACGATCAATGATAGATAAATATAGCATTTAATACGTTCTATATTACGGTGGGTAACAGGTTCGAGTTTGGCGTTTTGTTCAAACTTAATAATCTATAGATACAGATAAATTAAAGTGTCTGTGTGTAATGTCAAAATAACCGCTTTTTACTAAATGCATATGAAATTATATACGGTATTTATAAGAAATATTTTTTTTAATGTTTTATCTGTATCTGTTTGTTCCGGCTAATAACTTTTTTTTATATAGATAGATAAATTCTATTCGTATATTTTTTCCTCGAAACTTTCATTAATGATTATGGTCGATTTTCAACTATAGGACGGACATTAGTATTAATATGTAAAAATAAGATACGCGAGCAACGCCAAGGGCAAAATGCTAGTTAAAATATAATAAATACGATTACACTTGCTTATATGAATTAAAGTATCGAATAATATTTTATTGTAGTCTATACTTTGTTTGTTTGAATCTCAGGAACTACTAATCCGATTTGAAAAATTCATTTTGCATTAGATAGTCCGTTTATTGAGGAAGGATATATATATATATATATATATATATATATATATATATGTAGTACCTAACCGTTAAAACGTTTACCTAGGAACGAACCCGAGCGAAACGGTGAACCTCTACTCTTTGCTATATTAGAACACAAGTCTTTGTTTATAAGATAGCTCTCTGTATATTGGTCGATTAAACCAATTGTGAATCATGAGACGAAATGATAAAGTAATGTGAAAAGGTATATTTTACTTTAAATTTTATTCAGCATTTATTACTTTTTTGTTCTTAAAATATATTCACGATATTTTTAAAAATGAAGAAGAGATTGAGAAATAGTCTTACTTTTTAGTTTTTACTAATATTATTAATGTGAAAGTTTATATGTTTGGATGTTTGTTACTCAATCACGCCAGAACGGCTGCACGGATCTGGATGAAACTTTGCACAGATATAGATTATGGTCTGGATAAGCACATGGGCTACTTTTTACCCCGGAAAAATGTACGGATCCCGTGGGGTATATTTGTTTTCGTTATTCCAGAGCGCTAGTATAATTATAGTTTTTAACAAAATCAAAAACCATTGAAGAGTTCTATTTTATTCATCTTCTGGCTCAAAAATCAATTCTCTTGTAAATTAATTAAATTAAAACGCCGAAAACTCAAACAAACCATCCCTTAACATAAGCTATGTCTTTATATTTACCTAAAAGATTAAAACGAAATACTTGTTCTTACAATTTATACACTTGTACACATACAGTAGAATAATTTAGTAGAAATTATTACATATTTAAACTGACGGAAGTAAAATAATCTCTGAGTATTGATTTAGATTCTAGTATATTCCTAAACTTAAATAAAAAAAAAAAGATATGATCAAAGAGCATTTTAGGTTAATATCTTATCGCGTGGAATTACACTAAGCGAACCTATATTTACGGTAATCTATGCCACATTTCGTATTTAAAAAATAAAAGGTGATAAAACAGCTATAAAGATTAATTACATATTATATCTGTCAAATCTGTGATCTATCTGTGGACGGTGTGACTTAAAGGCCAAGTACGCTGGTCAATGAACGTTCTGAGTCTTGTTTTAAATATTTCTTCGCACTTCGCAGTATTCCGTTGAGCGTCGCACAGTACGCACGTGTGCGGCGTGACGGGACGTAAACAAAGAGTTTTTATCTGTACGACGCGGGAAAACGCATTTGACAGTTATTTTTTTTTAAAAAGTCGCCATTTGATAGTGTAAATTTTAGAGTTTTTAACTTTTTGTCGTAACTACAATTTTACTTGAGTTAGCCTAATTAGCAATATGTCAAATGTTAATTATATTCGTACTATAATTAATTCTGTTCGTTTGTTTCGTATTTAAATATATGTAAATAGTGTACGCGCGTTTTTATGTTTAGTTGTTATTTAGTTAGTTTTACGTTTGTACGTTTTTTTGTCGATTGCTTTCTTATCGCCTTTGTTTAAGACTGCCGTTTTAATGTTAAATTATTTCACCGTTTAGGATTTCCTGGTCTAGTGGACTTATTGGCGTAAAGCCAAAAAAAGTGAACAATTATCCTAGTGACTCAGTGAAAATGTGTCTGAGCAAGATGGAACTTTTTTTTTACCAACAAATTGCACGAAATTCGTGACAGTGCGTCAAAATGTCACCTGACAAACGTAAAAGGAGGATCAACGAAAACAACAACAATAAACACCAAACAAGGACTTGACTTTAGCCCAGTGATAAAAATAAAATTATATTAGAAACCTTATTTGGTTATGATCTCATTATTTTAGTGCTCAACCCTTTTAAAGACTGAATAAAATAGTTCGAAACGTAAAAATGATCGCCTTGAAGAAACTTTACGGGGACGAACTTCTCCGCCTAGCTTTAGTCCTTAGCCTTTTAAAAGCAAATCCAGAAGAATACCTCGAGCTGGAGACCCATCAGCTAGCTGGTCTCCATATATCCAATGGATCTGACTGGTCCTTGGAACATGAAGCCCGGACCTTGATCAGACCAAGGCATGTCCATCCAAAGTCGTTGGACCACATATTGGTCAACTACGAAAGACAACTTTTCGAAGAGCTTAACTCTCTTGGTCGTTATAATTACTTGGAAAACAATGAACGGATATGGTATAATCAGGGTTCGATTCATACATATTTACTAAATAACGTAGCGACGGACACAGTCGCGCCCGGGTTGTCCCAGGAGACGGTCCACGATGAAACTGTCCAGGACAACGTTTCATCGGACGACAATGTAGCTCAGGAGGTGAAGGTTGAAGAAGACAACCAGGACCAACCAGATGTTGTAGTGACGTTGTCCGCGGATTTCCTACAAAATCATACGGAGTCGGATATATTCGCGGAAATATCTAGTCGATCCTTCGATGTGAACGAATTTCTGTTACCGAACGAGATGCAGATTAAAAAGGAGCCAGACTCTGAAGAAGACTTGATTGTGAACGTGAAGCAGGAAAGAGATGATGATCTATACAGCGATAACGCGATTGATGACTATGTACCATATTTTTCGGCGAAATCCGGAAAATTGGAACTTGGTGAACCAAATTCAGTGTTTCATCAGAATCTAGCAGATCTTCAGGATTATGAAGAACTGTTTGATGATGTGAAGGAACTAAAAAATGATTTGGAGTTTCTGGATGTTAAACAACAGCAAGAGAACCTGGAACAGTACCTTCTGGAAAACACACCTCTGGATAGTGAAGTGTACGAATTGGCGCCAATGTTTGAAGAGGAGTTTGTGGTGGGTGTGAAGAGGGAAAGAGCTAGCACTAGTTTCACTTCCGCGAGCTCTAGCGGAGTGAGCGAGATGGATATATCGTCTGACAAGGACGTGCCTGATGTGAAGTTGGAGCCTGATGAAGGGAACCACAGCGGTGATGAACTGACTCAAGAGGTTAGTGTTTAGATATATTTTTGCACGATTTCTAATCTAAATGCACGCGACTAGGCGCTGATAGCAAATTTCAAAGGTCACTGTATTATTTATATCGCGAATTTGATAAGCAAAAGTTTTATTTATGCGTGAGATTTGACAGTTCTATAGTCTATACACATAAGAACTACAACAACTTGTAAGAAATGCAATGTTCTCTCCAGGCTAATATTGGTATGAAATATATATATATATATATATATATATATATATATATATATATATATATATATATAATTCAATTTTGATGTATGTATGTCCTTGTGTTTCACCCACTGACCTTAGTAACCTTGGGTTATTGAATATGCGTACAATAAGTTACGCTGTAATAATTTTTCCATTAACGAAATATAGTCCTATATCTATATATATATATATATATTAAAATTCTAAACTGAGTCAAACCTGTACATTAAATATTGTTTAGAAAATCTCATTGAAATAGTCATTATTGATACAGAGGCCGAATCTTTATTTTTTAGATTTTTTATCTGTCTGTCTGTCTTTCTGGGAACGCATCACGAGAAAATCACTGTACAGATTTTGAGGAATTTTGATATGATGATAGCTGGTTATCCGAGTCAACATATAGGATACTTTTTATTGCGGGAAAACATCTCATCTCTTGAGAAATCTGTACTAACCGTATCTAGTAGGGACGAACCCGAGCGGAGTGAGGGTGAGTCGCTAGTAAGCTATATAACTGTAAAGTTTCATCAAAATCCGTACAGCAGTTTTAGCGTAATGAATATCCATACATCCATTTTCATCTTCCATCCATCTTCACAAATTTACACTTTCAAAGATTTATTTAAAAGTATTTTTTGGCCGCGTCTTCGTTTGCGTGACAAGCAGGGCGGAGTTCAATGGTTTCTAAGTTTGATCCCAGTATGCAATCTATGTTGTTGCCAAATTTTATCGAAATCTGTTGAGTGGTTTAAGCGTGAAAAGGTAACAGGCAGAGTTTTTTACTACTTACATCTATATAGATAAATAAAATTGCGAGAAAACGCTAGTTGTCTTGCATAATAATTTACAATTCTTCAGTACACTTAAATGCTTTACTTAAGTCTTACATTTATTTACAATCAAATTTACAATTGATAAAAGTCAGGTGAATGAACTCTGATAAAACGAAAGTATGAGTTGTTATTAGTCATAAACGTGTATGTATGTATCAATTTACACCTATAAAAATGTTTATTATTCACTAACGAAGTACATATACTCGCTTCGCTCGGGTGCATCTCTAGGTTTTGAGCGGAATCCTTATTCTTCTTCTATAATACAAGAAACCTAAGTTGCTTCTTATAACATCAGCTATCTGCCAGTGAGAGTCCCGTCAAAATCGGTTCAGTCGTTTCGGAGATTAGCCGGAACAAACAGACAGACGAAAAAGTTTTAAAATTTGTGTTTTTCTTATAAGTAAAATATAGGTACCAACCGTATTTACGATTATATCTTACTTATATTATAAATGTGAAAGTTTAGATGTTTTGGATATTTGGATTTACGTTTGTTACTCAATCGCGCCAGAACGACTTTTTTTTATTCTATTAATATATATTTGTATTTTTTAATATTTTAAATCATTATTGTTTGGCTTCATGTTTAGTTCTATGACACTGTCTATATTATTCCATAGTTTGAGTGGCTACTCGTTAGTATACAAACTAATATTATGTTATAATACACAAACTAATATTACGAGTATGTCATAAATAATGTCTGTTGCGTTGTCACACCTAAACCGCTGGATCAATTTTGATGAATTTTATTACAGAAATAGATGGGACCTTGGAGAAAGATATAGGCTTTTTTTATCGTGAAAATTAAACTTGAAGAGGGTGAAATAGAGGTTGAAATTTTATATAGGGAACCAACTATTTACTACTATAGGCTCACCTACGCTTCGCTTGGGTTCGCCTCTAGAAAAACAAAAACAAAACTATCCCACGGGAACCGTACATTTTCCCGGGATAAAAAGCACTCTATGTGTTAATCCAGACCCAGTCCAGATCCGTTCAACCCTTCTGGCGTGTTTCAATAACAAACATTCATACTCACAAACTTTCACATTTATAATATTAATACGGATTTTTTTTCTATTTAAAACGTACATAGTAACGTACTCGAGCGAAGCGGGGATATGTCACTAGTATTGATATGATATTTTATAACATTGTGGTGAGTTTGTATGAAATTGACCCCGTTTCTATGTAGGGAACGACCTCCTTCTGCCATGAGTCATAGTACTCGGCAAGATAGGCTAGCACTTGAAAGTGAAGTAAATATATAGTGATATTTACCTTGCGGCACACCTGTCGAATTAATAATATAACTAAATGTAGAAATATATAAGAATGTACAAATAAATAAGAAATGTATATTTGTAATATCAAAATAACAAATTTTTATTGAATACATATTAAATTATATACGGTAGTTATAAGAAAAACACAATGTTTATAATGTTTGTCTGCTTGTTCGGGCTAATCTCTAAAACGTCAGGACTGATTTTGATAGGACTTTTACTAAGCAGATAGCTGAGCAACTTAGGGGGGTACTTTAAGTTTAGAAAAAGAGTTAGGGTTCCGCTTAAAAAACAATACCTAGGGACGAACCCAAGCGAAGCGAGAGTAAGTGGGTAGTCTACATATCACTATCACTACATAGTATAAAACAAAGTCGCTTTCTCTGTCCCTATATCCCTATGTATGCTTAAATCTTTAAAACTACCCAACGGATTTTGATGCGGGTTTTTTTAATAGATAGAGTGATTCAAGAGGAAGGTTTTAGTATATAATTTGTTAAGCTTTTGTATATATTGGCTAAAATATAACGATATTTGTTGGAGGTGTCGGAAATAATAAGACGTCTGTGAGCTTTCAACGAAAACGCTGCCTAAACCCTTTGAGATATAACAAAATAATGTATGGTGGAATTGTGTATCTTTATATCCATTTTAATTTAAAACGTACACAGGGACTAACCCGAGCGAAGCGAGAGTGAGTCGCTAGCGTAAATGAAAGTCCCCCGCGCTGAGTTTGTTTGAGTTAATCTCATAAATTTCTGTACTTACGGATTTTCATACAGTTTTCACCAATAGCAAGAGGGTTTATCTGGGAAGATTATAGCCTACAATATGTAAGCATTTTTTAATTGTATAATATTTTTGATAAGTTAGAAAAAAAACGACCTTTCTAAGAACTTTTGTAATATTGTAAACTAGTTAGTAAAAACATAGATAGAAAATTTATATTGAAACCCTAACTGTTCGATCTTAAATAAAATAACTGATTTATTAATAATGTAAAAGCTACTAAAGGATGTGAAGGACCTCGGGTCTAAGAAATTTGAAGTCTATACAGAAACTAAGGTCAAAAGGAGGTTAGACCGTTGACTGTCTGGCCTAGACGTTCTACCAAATATTAGAGGTCTAGAAAGTCGAATCAATAATTATATGATAACAACTCTGGCTTTGTTTAGGTGGAATGGAAATATATGTACTTATATGTACATGCATCCATACTATAATATTATAAAGAGGTAAAGTTAGTGAGGTTGTAGGGGGTAATCTCTGGATCTACTGAACCGATTTGGTAAGAAGATAGTTTAAGATCCTGGGAAGGACATAGGATACTTTTTATCCCGGAAATCATCCCTTAAAGGGGATTGGGGGGAGGGGGGAATAGGGATAACAGTTTGTATTAGGAAGTAAGCTAGTGTCAAATAAAATTGAAGCTGGTATCTGTTTATAATATCAATATAACCGCTTTTTACTAAATTTATATGAAGTTATATACGGTACTTGAAGAAAAACACATTTTTTATAAATTTTGTCTATCTGTTCCGGCTAATCTCCGAAACGGATGGACTGATTTTGACGAGACTTTCACTGGCTGATAGTTGATTCTCTAAGGAGTAACATAGGCTACTCTTATTTTTAAAAAAGAATTAGGGTTCCGCATAAAAAAAAAAACCAACGTACCGTACATAGTTATTTGTAAAGTGCGCGCTATCCCTAAGTCAGTTTCATCTATATGGGCTTAGGATTGTGATGCATACTACACATATCGATGTACTATAATAGATATCGATTTTCTCGAGGGTTTCCGTGGGTGCTTTTTGTGTTTATTATTAAGCTGTACATACATACAGCCAGCGCCATCTTGTATTTAATTTTATTACTTACTAGCGGCTCACCCTCGCTTCGCTCGGGTTCGTCGCTAGGTACGTTTTAAATAGATATAAAAAGAAAAAATCTTTCTTTCTCACATTTTAATTATATGTTTTAATACTTACCTATTCCGGACTAAGAGAAATCCAAAAATTAAAATATCATAAAAATTGGAACGCGGTCGAACGGGATAAAAAGTATCCTATGTCCTTCTCCTGGCTCTAAACTACCTCCCTGCCAATTTTCAGCTAAATCGGTTCAGCCGTTCTTGAGTTATAAGCGAAGTAACTAACACGACTTTCTTTTATATATATAGATATGTATATATGTTTGTTTGATGACGCTAATCTCTGGAACTACTAGTCTGATTTATTAAATTCTTTTAGCATTTTATTACCTACTAGCGCTACCCGCTACTTAACCCGCTTTCAAGCTTCTAATCGCTACCAAACTTCACAGAATCACCCGCTGGTCTAATGTGAAGATTACCTAAAAAGTTCATGAAAATCGCTCCAGCCGTTTTAAAATCCATAGGAAACATGCATACACACATCGATTTTTATTTTTTATTTATATAGATAGATTTATTGAGGAAGGTTATTATACTCTATCTAACATCACGCTTCCATCTTTAAGAGCAAAATAAAAAAAACTACTTGAGTGAAGTCGCAGACAAAACCTAGCCCTTTATGTAGATGTAGGTCAACTAGGGCTATTAATAAGGTTTCTTAGCTATCAGAGCGATAAATCCTATGGTGTGACTAATCCTAATGTTTGACGACACGTTTGGCTCAGTTTGTATAGTGATCCTACTTGCTGTGCCCGCGGTCGCGGGTTCAAGTCGCGCTGGGGGAAATCATTTGTGTGATTAGCACGAATGCTTGTACTCCAGTTATGGGTGTTGATATTTATAATATGTATGTGTTTAAAGTTATATATGTTTAGGCAGTGGTAGCCCAGTGGTAACGCGCTCGCTTGGGAAACCGAATGAAGTGAGTTCAAATCCCGGGTCTCGCACCTCTGATATTTTCATGTGCGAATCATTTCCAACATGATTACCACTTGTCTTAACGGTGAAGGAAAACATCTTGAGGAAACCTGCATGTCTGAGAGAACCTAGCAAGTTTTCAAAAAGACATGTGAAGTCCGCCAACCCGCACTTGGCCAGCGTGGTGGACTATGGCCTGATTCCCCTCGTGCTGAAGGGAGGCCCGTGCCCAGCAGTGGGACGTTAAAAAGGGCTGAATACATCTGTAGTGTATCAACTATCTGGTGTCCATAACACAAGCCTCGTAGCTTACCATGGAACTAGGTGGTGCTGTGTGTTAATATCCCAACATGATTGTTTATTAATTTATATATGTTTTCCTCAAATTTTCAATAATAATTAATTTTGGTCGGATTCCGACAACTGGACAAATACTAATTTATTTTATTTCTTTTTTAACAAGTTAATGAACGACCCCAAGGTTGAACGATCCGTATTCGTAGACGTTAAGTTCAATACACTTCGGAGTTCAGACCTTATATTTTGGTAAATCTACACCTATATATATAAAATTTGAATGTCTGTCTGAGTATTATAGTATAAATTTTTAACTTTTTTTAACTAAAAAGGGATAACAAAAATGCAGTCTTCCACCGTCAGGAAAGGCACTCAACCCTTTTATCGTCCCACAGGTGGGGGTAGGCCTCCCTTAACGAAAGAGATCAGGCCATAGTCCGCCACGTTGATCTCTTCCAGTTGATCCAACTACACATCTACGGGCTGTTACTAGGAATTTCCTAACAAAAAGACTCAATAACTAAACTTAACCAACCCGGGACTCGAACCCAGAACTTCCAGAACTGTCGCTGAACATGCTAGCCACTACACCACATAGGCAATTTATATAGACATATACTCGTATATATGGCAAACAAAGCTGTACGAACGAAACGAGTAATGTTTATTAATTTGTATTTAACTGCAACAAATATGTTGTGACATATCAACACATATATAACTTTAAATACACACGTATTATAAATATAAACACCCATGACTGGAGTACAAACATTCTTGCTCATCACACATAGAATTCCACCAGCGGGACTCGAACCCGGGACCGCTGGCACAGCAAGTAGGGTCACTATAAACTGAGCCAAACGTGTCGTCAAATATGTAATAGGTATATGAATAGAATTTACCTATCTATAAAAGAACTAAATGTGTCCAAATTGTATTTATTGATAACACTAATGCTCGTCAATAGCTACTAAACAAAATAAAAGAAAATCGTTTGACAAACAGAGGAGAAAAAGGTACTGAACTGCTTTGTCTTTGCCTATTTAT
Organism: Brenthis daphne; assembly: GCA_947093115.1. Lineage (NCBI taxonomy): Eukaryota > Metazoa > Arthropoda > Insecta > Lepidoptera > Nymphalidae > Brenthis > Brenthis daphne. The sequence continues at coordinate 3,591,474 of OX352473.1, forward strand.
ATATAGACGAGCGACTCACTCTCGCTTCGCTCGGGTTCGTCCCTAGGTTGATTCCCCATACAAATTTTCATCTCATTTTTCAACCCCTTAAGGAATAAAAAGTATCCTATATCCTTACCAGGGTCTCTAACTATCTTCTTACCAAATTTCATCTAAATCTGTTCAGTAGATCCAGAGATTACCCCCTACAACGTCACAAACTCACAAACTTTACCTCTTTATAATATTGGTATAGACTAGCGACTTACCTAGGCTTCGCTCGGATGCGTCCCTAGGTAAGCGAATTTTGTTAACTATTTCATGGGTTTTAATTTTGTACGCGGAATCCTAATCCTTTTTCTGAAATAAAAGTAGCCTAAGTTACTCCTTATAACGTCATCTACCTGCCAGTGAAAGTCCCTTCAAAATCAGTCCAGCCGTTTCGGAGATTAGCCGGAACGAACAGACTGACGAAAGTTTAAAAAATTTTTTTTACTTATTACATTGTACCGTATATAATTTCATATGCATTTAGTAAAAAGCTGTTATTTTGACATTACACACAGACAATTCAAATTTTATTTATCTGTAAACATATAAATTTACGTCGCACTAAGTGTCAGACCGATAACAAACAATGTACGTATTAGTTCACGTTATACTCGTACTTTCAATTTCATCTACACGCTTGGCACTCACGTCTAATGCACGACTTTCACAATATCCATACTAATATTATAAATGTGAAAGTATGTTTGTTTGTTGGTTTGTTTGTTGGTTGGTTGGTTGGTTTGTTTGTTTGTTTGTTTGTTTGTTTGTTCTTCTTTCACGTCGAAACGGAGTGACGGATTGGCGTGATTTTTTGTGTGGAGATAGTTAGTGGACTGAACAGTGACATAGGCTACTTTTTACCGCGGTAGATTATCTAATTCTCACGGGAAAACACGTTATAATACAATCCAAAAAAAATATATTTATTATCAGAATTACTTGAAACTTGATATCAATGCTCTTCAATAAAATTAAATGAATACGTGTTTGAGCATTTTTCGAAATTCGTCCTATAAGAGTGTAAAACAGGTAGTGAAAGTTTGTATGAAACTACCCTTTTAGAGATTTTATTGTAGTTTTAGCGCGAGCGAAGCTGCGGGTTCTGCTAGTTCTCTATATACATATAGATAACTATTGTAATTGAAGTGTTTAAGTTTGAAAGTATATACGGTACTTTTAGAAAATGTTTTGGTATACCTAAAGATGTATGGGACCTATGTGTAATGGGGTTTGAAATTTTGTATTGGGAACAAATTATTTCTGAAGTCGAGGACATAATAATTCGTTATATTCTATAGTCTTAGTAGATTTCTCAGAGATGAGATATTTTACCGCAGTAAAATGTATTATATATATTGACTCGGATACCCAGCTATCAACATACCAAATTTCATCAAAATCTGTTTAGTATTTTCTCGTAATGCCTTTCCAAACAGACAGACAAAAATACTAAAAAGTAAAGATTCGGCCTCTGTATCGATAATATGTGTATCGAGTAGAGATAATATGTGTAGACTGTAGAGTATCGAGAATATATTATGTCTATTTCAATAAGAATTTCCAAAAAAATATTTAATATACAGTTTTGGCTTAGTTACAATTTTATTATATGTATAGACTAGCGACTCAACCTTACTTCGCTCGGGTGCGTCCCTACGTTTTAATTTTTTTGAGCGGAATCCTAATTCTTTTGTTAAAATAAAAGTAGCCTATGTTACTCCTTATATCATCAGCTATGTGCCAGTGAAAGTCCCATCAAAATCAGTCCAGCCGTTTCAGAGATAATCCGGAACAAACAGACAGATAGACAAAAATTTTAAAAATGTATTTTATTTATAAGTACCGTGTATAATTTCATATGCATTTAGTATTTTGACGCTGTTATTTTGACATTACAAACAGACTCTTAAATTTTATTTATATGTATACATGTGTAAAAGATAAAGACGGTTTCGGCGTTTAGGCGTTAGGGGTCACCTAAATATTAAAAGGCCCCCTAAATTTAGGTGCTCGAAATATGGGCTTAAAGACGATGGTAAAACGAAATTTAATTTAGAGGTTAGTTTAGGGGACTTTTAAGCTAGGGATCCCATACGTGGGGGGTAGCTTATGGGTTGTTGGTGAAATCGGGCATTAATCTCTTATTATTTGTACTTGAAGTTAAGCGAATGATGCAATAACTCGAATGTTGTTTTAGATATGTATTAGATATGTAGCATACGATTTGTATGACTCATACAACGTACTGGCCAGACTAGACCAGTCATAGTGTAATGTCGTGCAATATTGTGTTTTTTTTTTGTTTATATCGAATTTTCATTTCACTTATATATCGTCGTCTCAGTGCTTATTTGTTCAAACCACCAATACTTGTTGTACTTTACTGTAGAGAGGTTTCGTCTTCTATTTTAAAAACAAAGCTATATTTCTAAGATTTATAAATTAACATACAGCGCCATCTAGTTCCACGGTAAGCTACGAGGCTTGTGTTATGGATAACAGATAGTTGATACACTACGCATTCGTGCTCATCATACAAATGAATGTCCCCAGCGGGACTCGAACCCGCAAACGCTGGCGCAGCAAGTAGGGTCACTACAAACTGAGCCAAACGTGTCGTCAATTAGAGATGTTTGCACAAGAATGTGCACAAACACTATGTGCACGCTCTAGTCCGCTTACTTCTACAACTTTACAATCAAAATAAATCCGCAAAAAATACGAAATTGTTATGAACTGGTAACATTGTTTCTGGTCTTGACGGTCTCTAAAATTAGTCAATACGTAATAACAGCTTGTTATTATCGAATGATTGCCATTTTCAAATATAAGCGACCAATCGTACGCTACTAATATTACTCACCTGGAAGTTTGTGAGGATGTAACTGTAATGATGTATGTGTGTTAGTTAGTCTTTCACGTAAAAACTACTGAACGGATTTTGATGAAACTTTACAGTAATATAGCTTATATATCAGAATCACACATAGGGTATAATTTATAAAGATATAGTATATACTGGCGACTCACCCTCAATTCGCTCGGGCTTGTCCCTACGTGATTCTTTAACTTGACATAACTTTTTTATTTTAGAAACTATTGGTATTAAACAAATGCTTAAAGTTAAGTGAAGCGTACCACAATACATTAGTGAAAACCGCACTTAATCGGTTTAGTTGTTTCTGAGATTAGCGCGCACGAACGTACAGACAAACACACAAAATTCTGCCTTTAATATCTTCCATGTACAGACAGCGATCAGTTACAATTTTATTATATGTATAGACTTATATACTACGGGAGAGGAGCTGTGGGAAAGCGTACACTGGTTTAATTTAACGTATCCACGTAAATGTTAAATTTGAAGAGAATTGACATAATTGCGTTGATTTTTACACAATTTTCTCATAAAAAACAACCTTGGACTACCTTGACCGGTGGACGACCTTGTTTGTACTAATCATATGTTCTAGAAGGTTGGTTTTAATGTTGCCAGCGACTTTTATTGTGGAAAACTAAAAAAAAAAACATGCTTTAGGCGTCTTTTAGTCTGCCCTACAGGTGTTTTATTATTATTTTTGTTTGAAATAATATTAATTAATTAAAATAAATTTTTAGTTTTACACTTTTTTGTCTAAATATATTATCCTTTTTTTTATTTATAATAATAAATAAAATTTGCCTTTTCGTTCTATTTAAAGATTTTATGATGTGTTATTTTTTTCTTAAACTCATTTCCAAGACAAAAACTACTTACAATATTAGGTGTATCAGCGCCATCTATTGAGGAAAACTAAAATTGAAAAAAAACATGCCTTCGGCCGTCATTTTGTCTGCCTTACATGTGTTTAATTATTTTTCTTTAAAATAAATTTTTACACTTTTTTTCTAAATATATTTAGCATTTTCTTTAATCTCTAATAATAAATACACCTTGCCTTTTCATTATATTAATTGATTTTCTACAATGTATTATTTTTTCTTAGACACATTTCCGATAAGACCATATAAAAAAAATATTAAAAGGAGTGTCAGCGCCATCTATTGTTCAATAGTATTACGTTACGTCATTATTTGTAGTACATTTTCTCTTCATTACACAACAGATGGCGCTAATTTGTAGAGCGCCATCTAGAGAGCGTTTTAAGAAATTATAAGTTTGTTTGTTTCGTTAATGTAGGTAGATGGAAGCACGATTGTGTTAATATATTAAGTAATTTTGTCTTGAACCGATTTCGAAATAAAGGAGGTGCAGCTTTGTTTTTTTTATTTATTTATATTATTTATATTAAATACATAATATAATACTTTGACATTATAAACAAAACTATCTTTTCGGATGTTTTCGCGGATTCATTTTGATTTTTGGTTCCCGACGCGACGTTTCGCATGCTTTACAGATTTACACATGGTCACGGGAGAGACTGAGGTGTTAGATGTCTCTAAGGTCATTTTATAGTTGTTAATTTTTAACTTATTTTTTAATTAATAATCGATTTTGATCTAGTCTAGCCTGAGTCTTTTTGACCGACTTCGAGAAGGAGGAGCTACTTAATTTGAATATTTGTTTTTCTTATGCTATTTCTGATATCTTCACTGATCGTAAACAGATTTTCAGTTATTTTTTTAAGTTTTACATGTATTTTTTTTTAAATATTTATTATAATTGTTTATTCAATTCAAATAAATTACGAAATAATTTCGAAGTATCTTTTGAGTTGAAAATCAATTACCCTTCTCATTTTGTTATAAGCCTGTCTGAGTAGGCTGTCTGTAACAACTATATAATACCTTAGAGACATCTATCACCTCAGTCTCTCCCGTGACCATGATTGCTGTAAGGCATTCGAAACGTCGGGAACCAAAAATCAAAATAAATCCGCGAAATAATCCGAAAAGATAGTTTTATTTGAAATGTCAAATATTCGCGTAAATCTAAGAAAGTATATATATATATATATATATATATATATATATATATATATATATATAATATAAGTATAATCCTGTCTTTTATTTTTTGCAATGAATTGCTATGAAATTTTACATATTGCAGTTTTTTTATGTACCTAATTACAATTATATGGTACCAAAAATTTTTTTTTAATCATTGTTTTATTAAATATGCTATAGCTTATAAAATTGTATACATAATCTGTGCTAGAACTTCTTTTTATAAGGTTTTCTTTGAAAAAAATTCGCCTCTGATGCTGTTAGTTATATCTATTTTGTTGTTCACAGGACATGGATCTGATCGAGGTTCTATGGAAGCAGGATGTGGACATGGGCTTCTCCCTAGATCCTATGCAGCCGGTGAGTGTCTTCTGAACAGCTATATGTAATACTATAATCCTGCCCTGGCTTTGCCTATTTTTTTAATTCAATCATACTTTTATACTAATATTATAAATGTGAAAGTTTGTGAGGATGGATGGATGTTCGTTACTCAATCACGTCAGAACGGCTGAACGGATCTGGGTGAAATTTGGTACAGAGATAGATTATAGTCTGGAATAGCACATAGGCTACCTTTTATCCCGGAAAAATGTGCGGTTCCCGTGGGACAGATTTGTAAAAAAATTTGACAGAATTAAAATATTTTCCATTCAAGTTTAAATATGGATAATCCTTTCGAAATGAAGATGTTTTTGAATATATAGAAATAAATGGGAAAAATTATAAAATGTATGTTCTTTCTAACAAGATGTTTAAAAAGCTTTTTGTGTGTATGTTTGTCACTTGCTCGAGCTATAACGACTCAACAGATTAAAGTGAAATTCAAAAGGAAGATAGCTTATATTCTGGAGTAACGCAAACTTCTAGAAGATTTTTAGAATTTCATAACAGGGATCTAAGGTTCGAATCCCTTTATTTATTCCCTTTGTCGACATGTTGGCTTAGGTTGTAGTGACCCTATCTGCTGTGCCAGCGGTCGCGGGTTCGAGTCCCGCTGGGGGCATTCATTTATGTGATGAGCGCGAATGTTTGTACTTCAGTCGTGGGTGTTTATATTTATAATATGTATGTATTTAAAGTTATATATGTGTAGTGTATCAACTATCTGGTATCCATAACACAGGCCTCGTAGCTTACCATGGAACTAGATGGTGCTGTGTGTTAATATACCCACATATTTATTATTGTATTATTATTTATATCGACAGGAGGGTCCTCATGCGACCAAAGTGGAATTAAAAGGCCAAATCGATAAAGAACTAAAAATAGCCGAAGAGAACATCCAGAAGAAGAAAGAAGAGACGGAGAAGATAGAGAAGGTCAAAGCTTCTCTACTTGAAGCAGAAAAGGAGGTATGTATGCAATTTTTTTTTTAATTTAAAGCCCATACTTTATATGATATACATGTATATATGAACTTTTTCACTTCTTTAGGGGTAAAATTTCTAATAATTAATTATTTTTTAATTGTTATTTAGATAGCTATATATATATATATGTATCTATAAAATTCAAGTGTCTGTTTGTAACGTCAAAATAACAGATTTTTACTAAATGCATATTGAATTAAATAAGGTACTCATAAGAAAAATACGTTTTTTAAATTTTTTGTCTGTCTGTTCCGACTAATCTCTGAAACGTCTGGATTGATTTTGAAGGTAACTTTGACGATAGATACTGTACTTCTGTATTAACGGGTTCGATTCCCAATGCAGGTCATTTGTAAAGTATATTTCTATATCTAGATGTTTTTTGATTTGTGACAGGATGACCCGTGGGCTGGACTCTCTTATACTGTGGACACTGAAACCGGTAAGTGATGTACTTTTTTATCTTTTTTTCAGCTAACGGTTTTTAGATTTTCCGCAGATTTCCCGCAGAGTCTTAAAATCTATATTAATATTATAAATGTGAAAGCTTAGATGTTTGTATGCTTGTTACTCTTTCAATCCCAGAACGGCTGAACGGATCTGGATGAAATTTGGCATAGAGATAGATTATAGCCTGGAATAGCACATAGGCTACTTTTAATCCCGGAAAAATGTACGGTTCCCGGAAAAATGTATGGTACTGGCGTAAAAGAGTAACAAACTACACTCACAACTCACAAACTTTCACATTTATAATATTAGTATAAGTAAGTATAATTGTCTAAATTAGTATGAATAGCCTCGTGCGAACCCACAGGAAGTGGCTATATCATACCGCGTGTAGGGAGCAAGTATATAAGGGAGCAACCCTTATGTATTTGTAAAGAGGGGTGTCTTGATACTCCCAATATTATATCGGTTCTCAAAGTATTCTAATATTACATACATAAAGAAATAAAATTCTAACTCAGTTGAATCTCTACAAAATGTTTTTTTGGAAAATCTTATTGAAATAGTCATTATTATCGATACAGAGGCAAAATCTATAGTTTTTATAATTTTTATCTATCTGTATGTCTGGGAACGCATCACGAGAAAAACACTGGATGGATTTTGATGAAATTTAGTTTGACGATAGCTGGTTATCCGGCTTAACATATATGATACTTTTTACTGCGGGAAAATATCTAATCTCTGAGGGATCTATACTTAACGTTAAAACATAACGAAGGCCGAACCCGAGCGGAGCGAGGGTGAGTCGCTAGTGTATATATAAAATTTCGTGTATCTCGGAAATGGCTCTAACGATTTGGATCAAACTATATTTAGATAAGGTTTTGCTTTTTATCTATATAGCTGTATTTTCTGGAAAGAAAAACGAAATTTATATATCTTTACTGAAAAATTCCGAGCGAAGCTTCCACGCCAACAGGTATCTACTACAGACATAAACGCGGGCGAAGTCACAGTATGTATCTAGTATATGAAAGATCAAAATAGCATTTGATAAATGCTACGTCATAAGACTAATGGTGTTTCACAACGCCGCTTGGGGTAGCTCGGAATAATTTACGTGACTTTTTGTAAAAAAAATTTTTTCGTTATATATAACATATCTTTAGGATATTTTTTTGATGTTTTTTGTTTATTAATTTTTTAATAATACTTATTAGCTATTAGGTATGTTATTGTCTTGCCAGTAATAAATTCTAATTGTAATCTCTTCTATTATAATATTTGAAACAGAATGTATGTAGATATGTATGTAATTATGTGCAGTGTTTATAGCAACGTATATATAGCGGGATAGCTTTAATATATATACACTATATATATATATATATATATATATATATATATATATATATAATAAAATAGTAACAAAGCGAAATCTGTACGTCAAATATTTAAAAACAAATGACTGTAACCTGTTATGTACGGAATATAGATCCCGAAACAATATTTATCGATTTTTTTTGTCTGTTGGTCTGTATATCTATGTTCATTCCACGCAAAAAGTCCTAAAACGATTTTAACCAATTTGTGTGTAGTGATAACTTATTAGTTATTACTCGGCTCAATATTTAGGGAGACCTTTTAATGCAGGAAAATGTGTCATCTCCATGGGAAAACTTAAATTACTGGTTCTGTCGAGTCGTCCTTAGAAATGTACATAGAATAGAAATGTACATGTCTAACATTGGCTGAACCTTAAGAGATGCATCAAAACCATGTACTAGAAAATTGTAGGTCTTTAAAAAGCCTACAGAGAAGTTCGCAATAACTATTTTTATTTATTTAAAACGTAATCAATGCGAGGATAAGTAGGTGGTGTTGGTTAAAAATGACTATAACGTGGTATTTAAAAGAGCAACTGTCTCGATTTTTTCGGGCTCTCCTCAGCAGAACAGCTTCCCGAGTCGGTGGCAGCTTCCACACGGACAGACTACACTGACGCGCTTTCAGTTAGATATATTGACGATTCAAAAGTGCTTATATTATGCCTTAATTGAATCAAGTTGATTTCGAATTCATAGAATTTTGAATTTGCAAGTATATAATTTGTTTTTCTTTGACCTTGTCTTTTGACTCGGGAATTAATTATAATAATAAATATGTTAGTACATTAACACACAGCACCATCTAGTTCCATGGTAAGCTACGAGGCTTGTGTTATGGATACCGGATAGTTGATACACTACACATATATAACTTTAAATACATACATATTATAAATATAAATACCCATGACTAGAGTATTTATCCAGCGGGAATCGAACTGAGCTAAACGTGTCGTCAAATTGAACCCAGGACACTAAACTAGCGACAAGGCAGTAACTTCAAACTACTGACATCTCTATATAATACATACATACGTATACAAAGCCAGCTGAAGAATCGAATGCTTTATAAAACCATTAACTAACAAAAGATATTTTATTATGCGATATATCCATAATATCACCAATTTTAAAAATGTAAAAAATGGTCAAGTTTGAGCTGGCACTTCGAAGTAGGTTCCGTATATACATAGGTACTACATATACTCGTATATTTGTATTTAAACAACGTTCTGATATTTAAAATTAATATCATAAATCTATATATAAATTAGCGACTATATATAGATTTAGCCTATTTTTCAAATCGGATTAGTAAGTTCCTGAGATTAGCCCGTTCAAACAAACAAATATTGAAACAAACAAAAAAAAACGTGTGCGTGTACTTATGTACGCACGTAAAAACTTATACTTCTTTGGCGTAACAGAACAAAATTAGCTAAAGATTTCATTCCGAATAAATAAAAGTAAGAGAACGTAAACTTATCGAAATGAAGTTTGTAAAAAATAACAAATTATAATTAGTATACTAAGTTTTTCCGACATAACGAGTTCCATTATTATCGTATCCACGCTTCTCATTCATTTCTCTTTATTACTACGATCTAATAATAATAATTTGCAATTAAATTAAAACAAATCAATAATTAAATAAAGCATATTAGCCATATTACAATCATACTCGTATATTTATAGAATAGCATTTAAGGAAAGTATATAATATTACATATCATTTGTCAGACAATAACAACGGTTACCATGGCAACAAACAGTTATCAGCTTCTTTAACGTTATCAACTTCATCGTGTCGCTTTTTGTAAAGTTTTAAAAACTTTACCCTCATATTTTTTTCCAAACGTCCGAAAAGAAGTATAATTTCAAAAACAAACAAACAACACTCAGCCTCTTTATAATACCTATTAGCGATTCACCCTCGCTCCGCTCGGGTTCGTCCCTAGCTCGATTCCCCATACAAGCTTTCATCCCCATTTTCACCCCCTTAAGGAACGATTTCCGGGATAAAAAGTATCTTATGTCCTTCCCCGGGTCTCAAACTATCTTCTTACCAAATTTCATCTTAATCGGTTCAGTAGATCCGGAGATTACCCTCCTACCACGTCACAAACTTTACCTCTTTATAATATTAGTATAGATTAATATTAACTATAGATAGACAAATTGTTTCAATTTTTTTTTTGTCTAGTAGCTGTTGACGAGCTTAAGTGTTATCAATAAAAAAATATTATTGTTGAAATTCGACCACTATGGCGTCAAGTAAAATGGTCATTCATATACGGAACCCCAAAAACGTAACCAAAGTATTAATCATAAGAACACTGCCCAGGACGATGACTTGTGAAAAAGTTGAATTCTTTTTAAAAATTCGTATGCGGCTGTCATTCGGTACCGGCAGCCGTTTTATGTTGAGCTCTGAGTGAAATAAGGTAGAGCCGGCTCTTTCACCGACTTTGAAAGAGCGCAGTTCATATTGTCTATTTTTGTGGGTGGGTTAGGTGTTATTTTTGCCGATTTTCACGGGTTTTTCAAAGAGCAGGTTGTATATTTTTAATGATGTTCCATAGAATATATTATGATATTAACAAAATTATCAGGTAAGACTTGTTTAGATTTACGCGTTTTTTGACATTTTAGAATCAAAGTATCTTTTTGGATTTTGTCGCGTTTTTAGTTCATTCATGCCCATTCTCACCCCCTTTTGGGGATGATTTCCGGGATAAAAAGTATCCTATGTCCTTTCCAGGGTCTTAAACTAATCGTCTCACCAAATTTCATCAAAAATTTCATCAGTAGATCAGAGATTACCCCCTACAACGTCACAAACTCACAATTCACAAACTTTACCTCCTTATAATATTAGTATAGATTATGATTTCTGACGTTTCGAATGTTTTGTACGCTGGTATCTAAATGTATTGCTTATACTAAATACTTTCTTACATCTAAGCAAATATTTCACATTTTAAATACAACTATCTTTTTAAGATTCATTCGCGGATTTATTATAGACTCTTTTTACTTTTGAGACGTCTAAAACCTCAGTCTCTCCCGTGACCATGTGCGCTGTAAAGCATTCGAAAAGTCGCGAATCAAAAATCAAAATAAATCTGCGAAAACACTCAAAAATATTGTTTTATATAAAAATAAAATACTTATTCCATTTTTCTTTTTGTCTTTAGTGACGTTTCAACGTTTAGCCCAAAGATGAGATATTTGATCGCAGTAAAAAGTATCCTATACGTTGACCCGAATGACAAGCTATCGGCATACCAAATCTCATCAAATTCTGTCCAGTGGTTTTCTCGTGATGCGTTCCCAAACAGACAGACAGACAAAAATTCTAAAAACTATAGATTCGGTCTCTGTATCGATAATATGTATATTTAATGTACAGATTCGGCTTAGTTACAATTTTATTATATGTATAGATATAGCTTTATTACTTAAAAACCAAGTTTAACAGTGTACGCTCTAAAGCATCGTAGGTCAGCTAACACTGGCGCATTTCAAACTTATTATCGACGCCGAAAACGTGTCCTCCTCGAAATTTCAAAGATAATCGACTTTTATTATTGGTTTTTTATACCCTTCGAATTCAGGATTCATGATTCGAAATGAATTTTGTATTGAAATTGTGTGGATATAAAACATTTACTTATAGTTATCTTATGATGTACCTACATATTGCTTTATTGTATGCAATATATGTACATACTAATTATGATGTTTAATAGCTTGGTAGTTTGTCTGTTCGCGATAATCTCTGGAAGTACCAATGAGATTTGAAAAAATCTTATTGCTCTTTATAGCCTACTAGTGAGTGATTCCCCATACAAAATTTCATAACCATTTTCACCCCCTCAAGGGATGATTTCCGGGATAAAAAGTAAGTATCCTATATCCTCCCCAAAGTCTCAAACTATCTTCTTACCAAATTTTATCTAAATCGGTTCAGTAGATCCAGAGAGACAAACAACGTCACAAACTCACAAACTTTACCTCTATATACGAGTAATATTAGTATGGATTTATATTAAGGTAGATTTTAGGCTATCTAACATCGCTATGTTAAAATAAATATAATAAGGTTTTAGAGGTCTCAAAGATCATTACAAAGTTTTTACAAACACGAGGACAGGATAGTTTTATTAAAATATATGGATTAGGTTCATACAATCTTATAATATTAATTATATGAGCAATTCTTGTAGGTATATACCTATGCATATTTCATTCCACATATCTCTGAAACGGCTCTAACGATTTGGATCAAATTTTATTTTTTAACCAACTTCCAAAAAGGAAGAGGTTATCAATTCGTCGGATTTTTTTTATGTAGGTATGTTCAGCGATTACTCGAAGACGCCTGAACCGATTTGGATTTTTTTTGTTTCAAAGGGTATACTTCCCAGGTAGTTCCATATAAATTTTATCGAAATCGGTCGAGCGGTTTTTTTTTAAAATCCACAACAAATACATTTTTAAAATAAATTGTTTAATCAAATATGTTATTAAAAAACTATCTTACAAATTACCTGCTTATTATGTCTACACCAGTCGACAATATTTTAAGATATGAACATCTAATAGGTAAATAAATGTTTTACATATCGAAATATATTAGATTTGCTTTGCGTCGGCTGGCACCGACTTCGAAAATATCTGATTAGGTATCTATTCTAAATTAAAATCTCCGTTTAGTTATTTTTTTCATTTTAGTGCCTGGAAGTCGGTTTTTATTTTTTTTAAGTTATTATTAAGTTTATCTATACGTATAGGTGTAAAAAAAACGCAATTTTTATATCTTTTCCGAAAAAACGTCGTCGTTGTCGTATAACATAAGTAAAAGTCTGCTAAGAGAGACATTTGAAAATTAAACTTATAAATTTTTTTTTATTCTCGTCGAAGATAGAAATGAAAATGAGCTATCAACGACATACCTTTTTTGAAGTCGGAAAAAAATAGCTACATTTATAGCTATTTTTTTCCGACTTCAAAAAAGGCGGAACTTTTGAAATAAAAAAATGATTCCTACTATTTTTAAATCATCCTCATATATATAATAAATTTGTAACTAACCGCTGTCTGTACATAAAAGATATTTGAGAAGAAATATTATTGGGCGTCTTTATTAACGCAATAGAATTCAAAACAATGATTTTGAGAACTTTTTTTGTTGTTTGTCGGTTTGTTTGTGCGTTTGTGTGCGATAATCGCAGAAATGGCGTAACCAAATTAAGTTCGGTTTTCTCCAATGTAAGCTTCACTTATTATTTAGTGTTTGTTTAATTTCAATCGGTACATAAATTAAAATCTTATGTCAATTTAAAGAATCACCTAGGGACGAACCCGAGCGAAGTGAGGCTGAATCGCTAGTTGATAAAATATTTTTTATAAAATATATATAATCTAGTTACTATAAGTTCTTATACGTGGTTTCGTTCCCATTTTTATATGATAATTTCTTCGTAGATTTACGCAAAGTCGCGAGTATATACATGTAAATCCATTACTGTAACAATACTGCTATACAATAGTTTTATTTCAATGACGCCATGACAAACCCCATGATTAATGGTACAGTAGACGTCTCAATCCCATGAGATTGGATTCATTAATAATGTTTATTCAATACAAAAACATACATACAAATTTTATATACGGAATAGGGGTTCTATTGAACTATGGAACTAGAAACTTATGGTTTTTTTCTATGTGAAAGGTAAGTGAATAACGCGGCTTTGCTTTTATTTTACTTAAATTGGACTACCTATACATATAATAAAATTGTAAGTCGAATCTGTACATTAAATATTTTTTGGAAAAGCTTATTGAAATAGACTTAAATATCGATACAGAGGCCGAATCTATAGTTTTTAGATTTTTTGTCTGTCTGTCACCGCATCACGAGGAAACCACTGATCAGATTTTGATAAATTTTGTTATGATGATAGCTGGATATCCGGGTCAACATATGGAATACTTTTTACTGCGGGAAAATATCTTATTTATGAGAAATCTATAGGTAGGTACTAAACGTTATATAAAGAAGAATCGATGTTTTTTATCGAGTTGTAACCTAGACCTTAGATCTAAGGACGCCACGAGCGAAGCGAGGGTACGTCACTAGTTTATAAATAACATCGAATACTATATTCTACTGCTTAGTTATTATTTTTAGTCAACTAGCGTTTTCTCGCGACTCCGCACGCATTTTTCAATTATATATTGCTATGTATTTATAAATTATAGCCTATTTGTTATTCTGGTGTATAAGCTATATTATTGTAAAGAGTTTCATCAAAATCGTGTCAGTAGTTTTTACCTGAAAGGGTAACAAACATCCATACATCCATCCTTACAAACTTTTTACCTTATAGCCTATAATAGGTAATACTAGAACGATTGTGAGAAAAACTATTTTTCACTGTTAGCAAGCGTTTTTTTTCATTTAACTCACCATGATGTAACGATTCGTTGAAGTTGATTATCATCATAACAAAACAGTGCAATGACCTTTTGTTGTAGTTGTATATTATACTATAGTTCTTCTATAAATAACTATAGCTAAATATCTATACTAATATTATAAAGAGGTAGGTAAAGTTTGTGACGTTGTAGGGGGAAATCTCTGGATCTACTGAACCGATTTAGATGAAATTTGGTATAAAGATAGTTTGAGACTTTGGGAGGGATATAGGATACTTTTTATCTAGGAAATCATTCCTTAAGGGGTTGAAAACGGAGATGAACGTTTGTCTGGGGAATCAACCTAGGGAAGAACCCAAGCGAAGCGAGTGTGAGTCGCTAGTATTTTATATAAATTATATGTATTTGTCATAATAATCCCTTTATATCCCTCAATATTATAAATGCGAAAGTATGGAATAGATGTTTGTTACTCTATAACGCAAGAACGGCTGAACGGATCTAGATGAAATTTGGTACAGAGATAGATTATAGTCTGGAATAGCACATGGTAACTTTTTGTACTGGAAAAATGTAAGGTTCCCGCGGGATAGATTTGTTGTTGTTGGTTTTCACTAGGGACGAATCTCAGCGAAGCGGGTGTGAGTCGCTAGTATGATAAACGCGATAGTTTGTCAGGATGAATATTACTCTTTCACGCAAAAACTACTGAACGGATTTTGATGAAACTTTACAGTAATATAGCTTATACATCAGAGTGTGTTTATTGCTTTATAGCGTTTTTTTGCATTATATAACTTGTTAGTTATTGCCCACGGATACATCCGTGTATCCTGTATCAGTCCCCAGGGTACAATCTATAATATCCTTGCCAAATTTTTATCGAAATTTGTTTAGTGGTTTTAAGCGCGAACAGGCAACAGACAGAGTAACTTTCACATTTGTAATATTAGCATAGATTTATTCCGGAAGACAATATGTTTTTACGTCTCGTTACAATCATTAGAATCACTTTCTCGTGGCTTATTTATATACACTAATGTCCGTCCAGTGGCCAAGATTACGTTTGGCTCAATCTGTAGTGACCCTACTTGCTGTGCCAGCGGTCGTGGGTTCGAGTCCCACTGGGGGCATTCATTTATGTGATGAGCACGAATGTTTGTACTCCAGTCATGGGTGTTTATATTTACAATATGTAGTTATGTATTAAAAGTTATATATGTGTAGTGTATCAACTATCTGGTATCCATAACACAGGCCTCATAGCTTACCATGGAACTAGATGGTGATGTGTGTTAATGTCCCAACATATTTATTTATTGAAAATTTGAGGAAACCGTATAAGTATGAATAAAATTTATCTATTTGTATAAAAACTGTTCCCAGATTTTTTTATTGATAACACTTAAGCTCATCAATAGCCATTAAACAAAAACATAAAATCGATTAAAATACAGAGGAGAAAAAGGTAGGCACTGAACTGTTTTGTCTTTGCCTATTTATTTATCAGTTATAAATATAAAAACGCGAGTGAAACAGCGTCTTAACGCTAGTTTCCGAATGATTTTAAACTTTATATGCTCTATAGTTTTAGATAATCCAGACAAAGTCATAGAATAGGTTCAGTATCCATAGTAAATAACAATATGGCGTCTCCCCCCCACAAAGTTTCATTAAAATAAAACAGCGGGCCATTTATTAAAGGAAAAAGATTAATGTCCCATCCACAATACGTAATAAATTAGAGTTGATGGTAGAATGGAAGCCTGTCCGCCATTTTGTTTCCTGCTCGCGTCTGATTGGTTGGTTTGCTCAATCAATATATCATATCTCAACTCTGAAAGGTCGCAAGTCAAAAATGAGTTGGATCTTATTTCGATAGTAATTAGGTCTATTATTAAATGCATGTTGTAAGTTACATATCATCATTCGACTCTACCTTGTATTTGCTGTTATTTGTATGGTTTCTTATTAGATTTTTTCTGCAATGGATTATAGACTCTATTTCTCTGTGTTAAAGTCGATAATATGTTTTATTTGAGACCGTTTAAGGGGTAATATTTCAAGTGAAGGTAAAAACAGCTCTATGTTCTAAAAATAGAGGTCATATTTGTGTATGAATACTTCAGGTATATCTCTGAAACGGTTAATGAATTTACCTTCGACTGGTTTTGGATTTTCGACTTTATCTTAGATGATCAAGGTACATTTTGGATTGACGGTTTTTAATAGGGGTTTAAGGTCTAACCACATTAGATGGCTTATAATTATACATTTTTGTGCTTTTCGTTTTGTTTTTTATTATTCTAGTTTTTTATTTATTTTTTGATTATTCTTTTGCATTATATATGTATATCGCTAAGGGTCTTTTAGGAGTTCTACATATTTTCAGTAAATGATTTGTTAGTCTGTGAAGAGTTTACCACAGAGCTATATATTAGGTACATATAAAAGTTAGTTTCAAATAGTTTACGATCTAGAAAAAGCTTAATTTTTTTTTTTTTTTTCGTTTCGTGTTATTTAACATATTAATAATGGGATGTTTATATCTTATAAAAACAAACCTATCCAACGGGAACCGTGCATTTTTCCGGCATAAAAATTCATAGAATTCAAAAAATCCAGACTATAATCTATCTCTGTGCCATACATCCAGATCCGTTCAGCTGTTCTGTCGCGAAAGAGTAACAAACATCTATAGGTACATACTCACAAATTTTCACATTTATAATATTAATACGGATTCATTAGTATAAAATACATTATATACGTTCGATTGCTTCACTATATTACAGTAAATAAATATGTTGTGACATTAACACACAGCACCATCTAGTTCCATGGTAAGTTACGAGGCCTGTTTTATGGATACCGGATAGTTGATACACTACACATATATAACTTTAAATAAATATAAACACCCATGACTGGAGTACAAACGTTCATGCCCAACACACGAATGCCCCCAGCGGGACTCGAACCCGCGACCGCTGGCACAGTATTTAGTTATTAAGTCTTTCTGCGCGTACACGCGCTGCACTACATACACACACACACACACACACATATATATATATATATATACAACGCCCATGACGAGTAGAAACATTCGTGCTCATCACACAAATAAATGCCACCAGCGGGACTAGAACCCACGACCGCTGGTGCAGCAAGTAGGGTCACAGCAAACCGAACCAAACTGTCGTCAATTGTTAAATAAATCAATTTTTCATTGCAATTATTTATTTTTTCTTTCAATTCGATGCACCCTAATGTGCATAGGCCCTCCTAAACAGCAGGACATCAGAAAAACGCCGATTCTATTAATCTTACTTTTGTTCTGAATCCTATTACTTTTTTATGTATACAAGTATTATTTTCTTATTTCGCTTATCTATTTTATATATATTCACCCTTGCGATACACTGTATATGTATACAGCTTTAATACGATGGGGATCAGGCCATAGTCCACCACGCTGGCCAAGTGCGGGCGGACTGAGCATGTCTGCAGACAACTTGCTAGGTTCTCTCAGACATGCAGGTTTCCTCACGATGTTCTCATTCACCGTAAGACAATAAACTCTTGAACAAATGTCTTGGTAAAAGATACTCTAGGTACTAGTAATCATTCTGTGATACTTTAAGTTTTAATGTTAATCAGGGTCTTTTATCAGAATTATATAGATAATATATAGGTACATATAATAAAATTGTAACTAAGCCGAATCTGTACATTAAATATATTTTGGAATATCTTATTGACATAAACATTATTAACGATACAGAGGCCGAATCTATAGTTTTTAGAATTTTTGTCTGTCTGTCTGTTTGTTACCGCATCACAGAAAAACCACTGGATATTTTACAATATATATACAATTTTATAATAATTTTACAATTTTATTTTATGTATAGATTCCAAAACTGTTTTAAAAATATACTTTATTATATATATTTTTTTATTATATATATTTATTATATATATATTTAAAAATATAATGTAAAATTGCCATAGAAAATTTTAACAGTATACCTACACACGTGTGAATGCGCAATACGTTTAAATAGCTACAAAGAATCGAGTTTTTCAAGATACATATGTATACCTTTTTGACCGACTTAATTAGACCTGCTAAATTCGGATATATCTTTTTTTTTGTAGGTATATAGCGCCAAACCGCTCGCGTCGTAGGTATATAGGTACGTAAATAAAATCTAGTGTACCTATGTCTTAATCTAGATTTCGCTTTCTATTAAGCCATTCAAACAGCTCGAATACGTTGTTGTTACAGCGTGGAGCAATAAACAAACAAAAACTTGCGAAATTATAATACTAGCGACTCTTGCTGGGCTAATCTGAGGATTACTTGAAAATTTCATCAAAATCGCTCTATCCGTTTTGAAATTTCATAGAGAACATATGAACTTAGGTACCTACATCGATTTTTATATATATGACATAAGACAAAATGTTAGTCTAAACAATCAGTTGGTTTATTCCCTCCACGACCGCGCACACGCCGGCGTTACAGTTAACAATAGATTTCTTAGAAATATAATTAATTTCTTAGAAATTTACCTGGAGGTGTTAGAATTGTAAATTTCAGAGTAAAGATTTATATAGATGGAGTCCGACAAAATAAATGTCGTAGTCAAAAATAGTAGCGTGATTTGTTGTTAATGCTAATATTCTCGACTAGCATTGCCTGCGGAACAAAAACCAAATTCTTAGGTTTTACATATAAGTATGTATACTCTTGCATTACAGTTTTTGTATTTTTCTCAGAAATAAGATATTTTTCCGCGGTAAAAAGTATCCTATATGTTGACCCGGATAATCAGTCATGATCATACCAAATTTCATCACAATCCGTCCAGTAGTTTTGCTGTGATGCGGTAACAGACAGACAGACAGACAGACAAAAATTCTAAAAACTATAGATTCGGCCTCTGTATCGATAATAATGTCTATTTCAATAAGATTTTCCAAAAAATATTTAATGTACAGATTCGGCTTAGTTAGAATTTTATTATATGTATATACTAGCGGACCCGACAGACGTTGTCTTGTCTACACGTCTTTAATTTGAAAATTTGAAACTTTTTTTAATAATTTTTTTGATGAAAATTATTATTCAAATTGTGAATCTAAACCATCCCCAGATCCCCTTGAACACACACAAAAAATTTCATCAAAATCGGTCCAGTCGTTTGAGAGAAGTTCAGTGACATACACACTCACAGAAGAATTATATATATAAAGATTTTATCGTTTATATTGACTTACTTTAATGTGATCGTTTACGTTCTTTAATGAATAAGGGACATTTTATTGTGTTAGTTGTTACAATTTTTGAGAATATAATATGAATAATAAAAACAACACCATATTCTTTTGTATTTTTAAGCATTACTTCTCTTCCCCTTGAAATGGAGATAGCATATTATTAACTTTTTTTTAATATTTTTTCTTTATTATAATAAAATCCGTCAGCCATTTTTATTTATTAACATTTATTTACTTATCACTCAGTATAAAAATTATCGTCTCTATGTTGTTTTATTACATTATGGGTATATTCTCTATAGGTATATTAATACCTATAATAAAATTCTAATTGAGTCGAATCTGTACATTAAATTTTTTTTGGAAAATCTTATTGAAATAGTCATTATTACCGATACAGAGGACGGTCGGATCTATAGTTTTTAGAATTTTCGACTGTCCGTCTATCTGGAAACGCATCACGAAAAAATCACTGGACAGATTTTGATGAAATTTGGTATAATGATAGCTGGTTATCCGGGTCAACATATAGGATACTTTTTACAATATCTCATCTCTGAGAAATCTATACTAAACGTTAAAACGCTAGTTTCAAAATGTTATTGTATGGCTTCATGTTTAGTTCTATGATTATTACTTAGTCTGAGTTGTAAATGAAATGGGCTTAGCAACTTTTTCTGGCACCAAAGGCGTCGTTATCTCTGCAGCTTCCAGTTTTTTTTTCATCTCAGGTACCTAAAGTGCTAATGACTGTAATTTTGCGGTTTTTAACATAAATGGGATCTTAGTTTTGTTTTTACAAAAGGATATTTTCAAAAGATGATACACTGTGATAGTTGAGTGACTAAGGGGTTTTGATGGTAATAGAATTAGTTCTTTTGGTTCAGTGGTCGCGTGTGTACACTGCGCGTTCTAAGGACTTAAGTTCTATTAAATCCTATTAAGGACTATTATAAATGTGAAAGTTTGTGATGGATGGATGGATGGATGTTTGTTAATCAATCACGCCAGAAGGGCTGAACGGATCTGGATGAAATTTGGCACAAAGATAGATTGTAATTTGGAATAGCACATAGACTACTTTTTGTCCCGGAAAAAGTACGGTTTCCGTGGGATAGATCAGTTTTTGTTTTTCATTAGGGACGAACTCAGACAAAGCGGGGGTGAGACGCTAGTATTGTATATTTACCTCCTTTTGTTTGGGATACAAAATTGCTTACGAAGTCTAGATTAACAAAATTAATTATTATATATTTTTTTCTGGGACAATCTGGATAATCTTATTTGACTTTTTAAATACCTATTCTGTTTCCTTTGTTATGGCCAAAATCTATAGACCCTTTTTAATTTTTACCAATGGCACCAAAAATCAAAATAAATCAGCGAAAAGATAGTTTTATTTAAAACTATCGACTCACCCTCGCTCAGCTTGTGTTCGACCCTAGATATGTTTTAACGGTTAGTATAGATTTCTCAGAGATGAGATATTTTCCCGCAGTAAAAAGTATCCTATATGTTGACCCGGATAATCAGCTATCATCATACCAAATTTTATCAAAATCAGTCCAGTGGTTCGTGATGCGTTCTGAAGCAGAAAGACGAATGAACAGAAATTTTTTAAAACTATGCATTCGGCCTCTGCATCGATTAATGACTATTTCAGTAAGATTTTAGAAAAAAAATTTAATGTACAGATTCGACTCAGAATTTTATTATATGTATAGATTCAAATATTCGCATAAATGTAAAAAAGTATTAAAGAGTTTATTTAAAGTATTGAACAAATTAGGTTTTAAAAGCGCTGATAAGTGATGACGCAGACATGACCTTAGGACGTCATCATGACTGACATTTACTTTTTTTTTAATTCTGTCAAAAGCTCATGGCAAAGGATGTTGCGATTGTTTTAATAGATCGATTAAGCCTTTGAATATGTAGAAAAAGTTTTTATATCTATAAAATTTTGGTATGTAGGTAATCAAAAATAACTCACATATTTAATAAAATTTGGACATTGAAATAAATTGGGTTAAATTTGCAATATTATGTATGTTTTATAAATGTTAGATTTATTTTTAGGGTTCCCTGAGATTATTACATATTGTCCGTCCATCTATCTGCGTATTTCCTTTTCTTCCTAACAGTAAAAGTTATATACATACCTATAGTGGGTCGAAATTTTTATTGTAGGTAGGTATAATTATGTGTTAATATTAGGCGATTGTATGGAAAAATGGCAAAAGACTTTTTTTTTAAATACAATAAGTTAAAATCATGTTTCTAACAAAATGGTGGATTACTTTCACTTACTTATATAATTTAATTTTCAATTCCACTCAATTCTCGTGTTAATGATCTCAAAGCGTGACAGTTGAGCAAAGATTACTTCGCCAATGTCACGTATAATGGAGAAGACACGAGGGAGGTTGGTCTACCATAAATGAAATTATCACTAGTCACATACATATTATGAAACAAAGTCCCCCCGTCGCGTCTGTCTGTTTGAACGCGATAAACTCAAAAACTACCCAACGAATTTTCATACGGTTTCCGCCATTAGATAGTGATCCATGAGGAAAGTTTAGGTGTATAATTTATTTAGGTTTTCTGTAAATTGAAAATGTCGGAAAAAATCATGCCGATTGGGAGCTTTACTTGCGTGCGTCGCGTAAACCAATAGAGTTAGGTATATGAAAACAATGTATTACGGAACTATTAGTAGGGACGCACCGAGGGTAAGTCGCTAGTATTATATAAAAAGGGAGTAAATTCTTAATAAATCTTTGTAAAAATTTTGTTTCAACTTTAAAGCAATTCGTTATGATAACATCCACATAACGGAATAACGGAAACGTACCTACTCGTGAACTTCGAAAATCGCCATTTAATCAAGCTTTCACATAAAAAATCATTGTATACATTTTAAAACACTTTCACTAGCCGGAAGTAGACATTTCGAGTCACCGTGACATCACAAGATGGCGGCCAGTCATCGCCTGTCAGCGGTTTTAATGTTACTTGCACTAGTCATTACTGAAAAAGTATATAAAAAATGTCTACACCATTGTAATTTTTGTATGTTTTGAATTTTACTGATATTGTCAATCGTTGAGGTCGTTGATACCAATTTGGTGTAGCTATCGAATTTTGTTGACATACAAAGTTTTCATTTCTAACATGATTACCACTTGTTTTACGGTGAAGAAGAATATTGTGAGGCAACCTGCATGTCTGAGAGAACCTAGCAAGTTCTTGTAAGTCTCAGTTTCAGTCCGCCCGAACTTGGCCAGCGTGGTGGACTATGGCCTGATCTCCTCGTTTTGAAGGGAGGCCCACACCCAGCAGTGGGACGTTAATATATGGGACGGGTAGCCCAATAGGGGATTTGGGGAACGGCTGATTAATATAAGAGACGGTAGCTTGCATTATATTGAGTAACTCTTGTTTTAAGTCAAATAAAAATTGTTGGTGCTAGTGTCTCTAAAATTCTTTGTTTGTTGTTTATTTGTTTGTTTGTTTGTTACTGCTTCATGCCGAAACGGCTGGACAGATTTGCATGAAACTTAATACACAGACAGACTATGAGCTGGAGTAACACATAGGCTACTGTTACACACCTAGGGGCGTACCTGAGCGAAACGAGGATATTTCGCTAGTGAAATATTTTCTTCTTTCAGTTTGAGAATCAAGCATTATTATTATCAGTTTCGGAGATACATACATATGTATGTGACAGATATACAGTCGTAAGAGACATTACAGTGTCATAGTCAGTTCAGAGAGAATTGTCAAGTTCTACATTTTTGCGCGAGTTTCTTATGTAGCAGTGTTGAGTACGGAAAAAAGGTTTTGGAAAAGTTCTGATATTATGTTAGATAGGGGATAAAAAGTGTGTAAGGAAGATTTTTATTTGTGGAGTTAGAGATATATCTATAGGAACGTATCACGAGAAAACCACGGGACAGATTTTAATGGAATTTGGTATGATGATAGCTGGTCGTCCGGGTCAACGTATAGGATACTTTTTACTACGGGAAAATATCTCATGTTTGAGTAATCTAAACGTGAAAAATTTAGGAGCGAGGGTGAGTCGCTAGTCTTAATATATATATTTCTTGTGTGCGTGTGTATGTGACTGAACTCCTCCTAAACGACTGGACCAATTTTGATGAAATTTTTTGTGTGTGTTCAAGGGGATCTGGGAATGGTTTAGATTCACAATTTGAATAATAATTTTCATCAAAAAAATTATTAAAAAAAGTTTGAAATTTTCAAATTAAAGACGTGTAGACAGGACAACGTCTGTCGGGTCCGCTAGTTCTCGTATAAATTTCAAAATCTCATAAAAACTCCATTCAAAAAGGTGGAATCATTAGGTACCTACTTTAAATAGTTGAAATCGTAGAAACATTTTTTTTAAAATGAAGAAATTTTAGGATGACGCATTTTTTTTATCGAACCAATGAAAATCATAACATCTATAACTTTAAAGTTTCTATGTCTATGTTAGAAAAATATGTTTTGACTATATTTTACTAACAGTATTTATTAAATAAAATTTTAAATTTTTGTCTGTAGTTTCATCCTTTTTTAGCTTCACTTACTAAAAAACAGCCCACGTTATCTACTCTAAAGAAATATTAGAATCATTTATACCTAATTAAAGAGAGTGTTACGTACAAACATACTAAAGCCCTTTTATATTAGGGCAAGTACATTATATATATCTGTATGTTAGTAGGTACATTTTCTTATAAACTCATAAATGATTCAATAAAAAAGGCATTAAAATTAGATCCTGATATAACAAAGAAAAAGAAAAAAAAACAGAATATCCAATTCCAACCCAAAGGTATTTTTTCCTTCAACTAATTTCAAGACCCTTACATACAGCGATCTCTTTCCAACAGCCACACCCACGTATATTAGAGCGAGATAGCATTACATAGTCACTCGCTTCTAAAGTAATCGATTTAGGCCCCGCCCATCGTCGTTTCGTAGGCTTTATTGGTCGGAAATTAAAAAAAAAAACAGTGTGTGTAAAGCAAGGGACAAAAAGGTTCTACATTATGCCTTTAGCCTGTATGGAAGCGTGTCCTGTGCAGATTAAAAATTAAAAAAATAGTGCATAGATTATAAATTGTAATTAATTAACAGTGTGGACTCTTTTGTGTGTGTGTGTAGTGTTGTGATTTTTTTTAATTGCGTGAGTATTTTTTTAAATAGTTATATTTTTAGGTTTTGTTTAGGTATCTATTTGGGTGCTAAGTCATTTAATACCTAATTAAAGTATAGTTTTGATTGCATATCTCTAATTAAAATATTTCTAAAATTGGATATATATTATTTTTTTAAATAATAAGAGGATTTCCAAAAATAAAGAAAATTTAGCTTCTTTAAATAAAATATGCGTCGAAATAAGCTCTTCAATTTATAATTTTATTGAAATAATCAAGTTTTTATTTCAAGTTGCATTGAAAATGATTTCTTTAGCACTTGAGGATATTAGATAGTTGAAAATATAATAGCTCAATTATAGTTTCATTTATCAAAGTAAAATGTATGTGCAAAAATATAATTATTCGATAGGAAAGACACTAAACCCGTAAAAATGTATGAAATATATGAAAACTACGAGTAGGTTTTCCCCGCGAATGCCGCGTGGAAGGCACTCGATTGTCTTCCTCAATAAATAGGCTTGGTATAGAATGCAAGAACAATTTTTCAAAAAAACAAAACGACTAACCAAAAAAATTCTTAAGCTTTATGATATTAGTAGATATACATGTGAGTGAGTCTGTTTGTTTTTTTCTATCAATTTTACATGATATGCCTATACGCGGCCTTATTTAGATTTTTAGACAATTTAATTCTCTTGTAAATGGCTTCAAGCGTGCCAATCGAGCACAGATTACTTCGCCAATATCACTTAAAATGGAGAGGACACGGAGGAGATGGCCGGTATGATTTTTAGATAACAGAAAAACTAAAGTTTTTGACATCTCTAAAGTCATAGGCTCGTTACGGCTCTTAGAAGCGAAGTAGTTACCATTCAAAGTAGGTACTTACAAGTGGCGAAGGGTCGATACAAGAAGTCTTACCTTAAAATTATTTAGATATAATTTTACATACATTTAATTTTTTAAATGTATAAATGTTGTTTTGGAAATATATATACCTATAATAATAGCTTTATTTCTTTCTGCATTAATACGTATATAAAAATAGTATATTTTTGGAACGGCTTACCTCTGCTAAATTACCTACTACCTACCTATACTTAAGTTTTTTGTATGAAACTGCATTACATGGGACGAAATATATAAACGATGTAGAAGTTGTGGGCAAAAGCTTTTTATATTTTTACTAATAATTAACATTTATTACATTTATCATGAATTTGTAATACAAAATAATTTAATACCGACGGCAATGTACCGTCGTCTTGTATTTCTAACTTACCATCGCTTAGGACGCTTCCCTATAGGTAGGTATCCATACTCCAGCTCATATTCTATCTGTGTTATAAATTTCATACAAATCTGTCCAGCCGTTTCAGCGTGAAGGAGTAACAAAAATATATACAAACTTTCGTATATATAATAATACTAGCTACGTACCTTCGCTTCGCTCGGGTTCGTCAACTGAAAAATAAAAACAAATCGATCCCACGGGAACCGTATATTTTTCGGTATTAAAAGTAACCTATGTGCTATTCCAGACTATAATCTATCTCTGTGCAAAATTTCATCCAGATCCGTTCAGCCGTTCTGGTTTGATTGAGTAACAAACATATTATATTCATGCAAACTTTCGCATTTATAATATTTATGGGATAGCAGGTATGTAGGTAAAATGAGATACTTACGCGGTTTTTTAATCACTTCTATGAGTTCTCGATATTACGGCATTTACAAGAGCTATGCCCACGGCCACTTATATTTACTATATCTAAACACTAGCGGCTCACCCTCGCTTCGCTCGGGTTCGTCGCTAGGTACGTTTTAAATAGATATAAAAAGTTATTAGCCAGCGTAAGACATATAAATTTTAATTTTTTTTCGTTAATTATTCTGATGTTTTAATACTTACCTATTCCGGACTAAGAGAAATCCAAAAATTAAAATATCATAAAAATTGGAATGCGGTCGAACGGGATAAAAAGTATCCTATGTCCGTCTCTGGGTTCTAAGCTACCTCCCCGCCAATTTTCAGCCAAATCGGTTCAGTCGTTCTTGAGTTATAAGTGGTGTAACTAACACGACTTTCTTTTATATATATAGATATGTACCTACCTATAATAAAATTGTAACTAAGCCGAATCTGTACATTAAATATTTTTTGAAAAATCTTATTGAAATAGATATTATTATAGTTACAGAGTCCGAATCTATAGTTTTTACAATTTTTGTCTGTCTGTTTGTTACCGCATCACAGAAAAACCACTGCAGAGATTTTGATGAAATTCGGTATGATAATAGCTGGTTATCCGGGTCAACATATAGGATACTTTTTACCGCGGGAAAATATCTCATTTTTGAGAAAAAATACAAAAACTGTAATATAAGAGTACCTATAGGTAAAACCTAAGAATTTGGTTTTTGGTCATCTGAACGCGGGCGGAGCCGCGGGCAATGCTAGTCTTTATATAAATAGACTAAAGACAAAACAGTTCAGTACCTTTTTCTTTTTTGTTCTTCAACTGATTTTCTTTCTTTTTTTAGTACTTACCTACCTATTAACAAGCTTTAGTATTATCAATAAAAAAATTATAACTGGTAGTATACATTTTAATATACTAGCGACTCACTCTCGGGTTCGTTCCTAGGTATGAATACAATATACATATATTATACATATAAACCTTCCTCTTGAATCACTCTATCTATCGCTGAAAACTGCATTAAAATCTGTTGCGTAGTTTAAAAGATCTAAGGGCACAGACAACGGGAGCGACTTTGTTTTATACTATGTATAGATTTTATTTATCTATATCAAAACCATTGTCCTGTCAGATTTCCCTCCGATCCATCAAAATGACATATGAAATGTCAAAATATTAGAACTTTATTCCCTAGTGTATGTGGGATCTTATTTTTTTTTCTCAATTACACGGCATACGTGAAGTAAATTGTGCCCAACTGACATACGTCGAATTCACCTAATTTTTTATATTATCTATATCTCTGGGGATGCTTTGTATGTATGTATTCGCGCTATTTCTTGTTAAATGGATATTGTGGATTTAGCTGTGTAAAATGTTGCTGTTTTTTTTTCCTTAAACTATTACTGCTTTGTAACTTTCTTTAATCGGTTTTTTTATCTTTAGTGTAAAACTACTCTTATCTTTCAAAAACCCATGTCACGTAGGTTCGATCATTGTAAAATAATTATACTTTGATTAAAAATAACATTAATTAAGTAGGGAATTACCCTCGCTTTGTTCGAGTGCGTCCCGAATCACGATTTGTCTATTGTATTTAATGATACTAGCTGAGCTCGCGGCTTCTGAAAACTAAAAACAAACAATCTCTAAAAAGGTAGGTTTCATATAAACTTTCATCCCCTATTTACTGCCTTATAGCATGAAATTTGAAAAATACTAAAACACGTATTTATTCAATTTTATTGAATAGCATTAATGCCAAGTTCAAGTAATTCTGATCTTGATATTTATTTGGATTGTATTATAACGTGTTTTCCCGTGGGAATGAGATGATCTCCTGCAAATAAAAAGTAACCTTTCCTAATGAAAGAGTAAAAAACATGAAAATGTCCTCCCGACCGATGTCGGTCACGGCGGTCAATCTCACTGAGATTAGCCAATTGCAAGAGATAATATAGTGCACAAGTGTACCTACGCGTAGACACAACGTGCACTATGTGTCAGGTGAAACAACTTCTCAACTCTGGGTTGTCATTGAGATTTACTATACAGAAAGAATCAATAAGTAAACTTGGTGCGACCCGGGAATTGAACCCTGCATGCTAGCAACTACACTACCGAGGTAGTTACATAAGTATACGGTTATTATATAGTTGTTACGGACAGTATCTACCACTCTACAGTCTTATGACACTTCTAACCTAAGTCTCTCCCGTGACCATGTGCGCTATAAAGCATTCAACACACCACACACAGACCACCAGACCAATCCCATAAATGTTTTCTTACATCTTACTAAGATTATAAATGTGAAACTTTAGATGTTTGGATGTTTGTTACTCAATCACGCCAGAACGGCTGAACGGATCTGGATGAAATTTGACACAGAGATAAATTATAGTTTGGATTAGCACATAGGTTACTTTTTATCCTGTGGGTGTATAATGTATATAGGTACTAAACGTTAAAACGTACCTAGGAACGAACACGAGCGAAGCGAGGGTGAGTCGTTAGTACTAAATTCACGATGATCATTTAAGCTACATTAAAATTAAATCGATCTGACATCAAATTCTGTAAGCAACGACCCAAAATAACATTCAAAAGTCAACTATTGTTACTCCAAACGGAAAAAATGAAGAATTTCTCAACGCCCCCGCAACTCATTCGCCTTTATTGCAAAGGAATAAGATTTAAAATGTCGATTTGATAAAAAAATTCAAGAGTACGAGATACTTAAGAGTTTCCCTTTTAGAAGTCGATTTTCGAGTTTGGTTTTTTGTACGTGTGATACAATTTGTATTTTAAACTAGTTCTAACATTCTGTTTTACTCGTGTTTGTTGGAATTTACTCCACAATCTATATCTACTAGGTAGTATTGATAATTTAAAAGTCCCACTGAACAGATTTTGATGATAATATTGGAAAGAAACATTGTTTTTATGAGAGCAACTGTTGGGTACCGCTTGGGCTCTCTTCGTCAGAACAGTCTTTTGAAGCCGGTGGTAGCTCACGGATTTACATACTGACATTTATTTCTGACTGTTCAGTGGAAGTTTTAAATTATCAATACCAATACGCTTTTTTTTTAAATCATCAATCAATCATGTACCTATTAGTCTCGCTGAGTTTCTTTCGCCAGTTCTTCTCAGCTCTCCTCAAACCGATTCTTTCCGAATTGGTAGTAGACTTATGACGCTCAGTAAAAAAATGTAATAATTTAATCTATAATAAAATTCTAACTGAGTTGAATCTGTACATTAAATATTTATCTATATCTATACTAATATTATAAAGAGGTAAAGTTTATGAGTTTGTGACGTTGTGAATTGTGAGTTTGTGAAGTTAGATGGGGTAATCTCTGGATCTACTGAACCGATTTAGATGAAATTTGGTACGAAGATAGTTTGAGACCCTGCCATAGGATACTTTTATCCCAGAAATCATCCCTCAAGGGGGTGAAAATGGGGATGACAGTTTGTATTGGGAAGCAAGCTTGGGACGAACCCAAGCGATGCGAGGGTAAGTTGCTAGTATTAAATATTTTCCATCAAACTTTGAGAGCGCTCAGGAATAGATAGTGCACGTTGTGTCTACGCGTACACTTGTGCACTATAATATAATATCTCCTGCGCATCTGGCTAGTCTCAGTGATTGCTCGTCATGGCCGAAATCAGTCAAGAGGATATTATTATATTGTGTCAGTGCGTTTGTCACTCTTTCACGCTGTAACGACTAAACAGATTTCAGTGAAATTAGAATTTTAGATAGTTTATGTTTTGGATTAAAACATGGGCTTCTATTTTATTTGCAAGCAAAGCCGCGAGTAAATGCTAGTGAAAGAAATCGGGATGACTGCGTTATTTTAGGGGAAGAATGATAAAAAAAGTCGGATTTTCGAACCGATACATATTATGTAAATCGTGCTATATTCAAGTTTAAAGGAACTGGGCGTGTTTTTGTAAAGGGTTTTATACAATTTAAAAGTCAAAAGTCAGATCAATTTTTTTTTTAAATTAACTAAGAAAAACCGCGTTTTCGTACTTATGTTCTTATATGAATAATCAGTACCTACTATAAAAATTAAAGAAAAGAATATTATAAAAAGGCAGAGTTTGTTTGATTGTTAAACGCGTTAATCTCAGGAACTACTAATCCGATTTGAAAAATTCTTTCTGCATTAGATAGCCTGTTTATTGAGGAAGGCTACAGGCTATATATCATCATACTACTACACAAGAGAGCGGATCAGTAATCATAAATGCCAACAAATCGGGCAGACTTCCATACATTATTAAAAAAACTGATGTTTATAATCAAACAAATTTAACGCGGGTGAAACCGCGGGACGCAGCTAGTTGTTATATAAAGCTCTATTGACATTCTACGGGAAATTGTCTTTTTGACTGACCTCAAAAAAGAGAGATTCATCTGTATTTTTGTGTGTATTTTGTGTATGTTAGAAGCTATTACTTCGACGGTAGTTAATCAATTTTCTTTTTTTTTTCTCCTAAGAGTGGATTGGGAAACCTATGAGTACCTATCGGTAACTCATGTGCGCATCATTTCCAACATGATTACCACTTGCCTTACGGTGAAGGTGAACATCGTGAGGAAACCTACCTGTCTGAGAGTACCTAGCAAGTGTTCTGTAGATATGCTCAATCCGCCCGCACTTGGCCAGCGTGGTGGGCTATGGTCTGATTCCCCTAGAATTGAGAGGCCCACTCCCAGCTGTGGGACGTTAAAATGACAGTGACATAACCTACAAAATGTCTTAGTTGTTTCGTCCATATCGATTTTATTCTTGCCTATTTCAATTGGAAAGACAATTGAGTCTAATTTAACACTAAAATACCGCCATCTTAGATTCATATCTTCCGTCTTACTCTCAACGCGTATTCTATATATTGCCGTCTCGCTCTAAGACTAAGATGACCATAATTTTAGTTGTACAATTTGTTTCTATCAAAGCAATTACTGCGGTTTTATAATTGAAATCTGTTATTGAAATGGTTTTGGTATTGTGGTCTCATTAATGAAGACGAGGGTCGTCAGTTCGAATTCGTTTAGAGCATTGTTCTTGTGTAGGTTACAGGCATATTTTGATCCATGTAACATAGGCTATTTTTTCCGGGGGAGATTATCTCTTTCCCACGGGAAAACACGTTATAATACAATCCAAAAATTATTTATTAGCAGAATTACAAAAAACTTTGTATTAATACTCTTCAATTCAATTAATTAAATACGTGTTATAGCATTTTTCGAAATTCATCCCATAAGAGGGTAAATAGCGGATGAAAGTTTGTATGAAACCTACCTATTTCAGAGGTTTTTTGTAGTTTTAGCGCGAGCGAAGCCGCGAGTTCTGCTAGTTATTATATATGTACTATACTACTACTAGATGTGAATTCCCATTCTTGTTTTATGAAAACGTGGAGCCAATTCAACTAGAACCGCGTGAAACTTTTTACTGATATTTGAATATAACGAAGAGAATATGCCAATGTTTGACGACAAGTTGGGCTCAATTTGCAGTACTTGCTGTGCCAGCGATCGCGGGTTCGAGTTCCGCTGGGGGCATTCATTTGTGTGATGGGCATGATTGTTTGTACTCCAGTCATGGGTGTTTATATTTATAATATGCATGTATTTAATGTGTAGTGTATCAACTATCTGGTATCCATAACACAGACCTCGCAGCTTACCATAACATCTGAGGTACACGAAATAGATTTATATATAGGCAAGAATTGCTCATTTAATATTAGATTTGCCTCACACAGAAATCAAACTTCGATCTTATTTTATAATTCCCACGAAAACTTAATAACAATGGTCACATGCTTCGTGCTCTCTAATTCCTAATAAGTTAGAGCGAGATGGCTATACCACTTTATCTATCCATCTCTCTCAATCTCTTTGAAACGCCGCCATGGGATACTAAATTACATCAGATAGGCGGACGAATATTCATTTTTTTTATATATAATTTGTTTTTTTTTTGTAGTTTTTGCCGGTTTTTAATGATGGGAAAAAGTATATGTTTCGAATTGGTATATAAAGCTACGGGTTTTTAGTTTCTTCTTATGTAACATTACTTTTTTAAAGACAATACTTAAATTTTTGTGAGTAATTTGTATCATATTCTATTAGTTTTGGAGCATTTTTATTTTCTTACTATGTACTGTGGTAGGTTGGCACTGTCTGTAACAATTATATACCTAATGACCTTTGAGACGTCTAAAATCTTAGTAGCTAACCAAAATGAAATATCCGCGACTAAATCCGAAATGATGTTTTTTTTAAAAATAGCAAAAAGCGGAAAAATTTACGGTTCCCGTGGGATAGATTAGTTTTGTTTTTCTAGTTTTAAAAAGTTAAAACTAGAAAAACAAAAACAAATCTATCCCACGGGAACCGTAAATTTTTCCGGTTAAAAAGTAGCCTATGTGTTATAATCCATTCAGTAGTTTTTGTATGAAAGAGTAACAAACATCCATACATTTATTCACCCAGCCATCCTCACAAACTTTCGCATTTATAATATTAGTAGGTTGCATATTTTATGATAAAGTTTTTTTAATACATTTTTCGTTTAGAATAAAAAAAATATCTTTAATCTATCTGAGGGCTTTTTTAATTTTCGCTTTGACTATTCTCTCTTAAACATAATGGTTATTTTTTTAAGCTACATAAAAGCTCTTAAGACATGCACTTTTGTATGTACTCAGCCCTTTTTAACGTCCCACTTCTGGGGGTGGGCCTCCGTTTAATACGAGGGGGATCAGGTCATAGTCCACCACGCTGGTCAAGTGCGGGCGGACTGAGCATGTCTGCAGACATCTTGCTAGGTTCTCTCAGACCTGCAGATTTCCTCACGATGTTCTCCTTCACCGTAAGACAAGAGATAATCATAATAAATATGGTCGTATAAGAAGTTATCAGAGGTACGAGACCCGGAATATGAACCCGCTTCACTCGGTTTCCCAAGCGAGCACGCTACCACTGGGCTATTGCTATTATTATACTTCGCAAATATAAAGCGTTGCCTGTGAACGTACGTTAGATCGAGATAATTATCTTTTAATAGGAAAGAAGTAATGTAACTAAAAAGCGCCTTATTTGAATATATACCTACTACAATAGTCTGTGGTTTCTGTGGCTTTCTAACAATTATGTCTTTCATACAGCCGTGAACGGGCTAAAAGTTCTTTGGTTTCAAATGAAAGTATAATTTTCTAGCGTACCTATTATATACAGGCAGCGCCACCTATTGGCATTTTTTATTACTAACAGTAGTCTATATGCTACTCCCTCTCATAATCTATCTGTATACTGAATTTCATCCAAATCGGTACATCCGTTTCGGCGTCAAGGACTAACAGACAGACATACATACACAAACTTTTTTACAAGCCCTTTTGAATTATGAACCCTAAATTAAATATCAGTATTGAAAGTCTGAAGTCGAAAGACAGTTCTGCTGAGAAGAATATCCAACTGCTGGCTCCATCATCAGATCACTTTGATAGCATCAAATTTTTGCCCATTTCTCGGGTTCACATCGCTTAGGGTGGTCCCTAGGTACGTTTTAACGGTTAGTATGGAATAGATAGACTATATATTATATATAGCCTATAGTATTTGAGGACACTCCTCTGTCTCCCACAGCCAGTATCGGAATACTTGGCGTCGACATCTCGAGCAACGTCCAGTTCCGTGGTCAATTGGAAGGTAAGGCCAAACTGGCCTCAAAGAAGCTTGGTGTGCTCAGCAAGGCGAGACAGTACTTCACGTCGCGTCAGCGTCTTATTCTTTATAAGGCGCAAATTCGGCCCCACATGGAGTACTGTTCTCATCTTTGGGCGGGAGCTCCCCAGTACCAGCTACTTCCATTTGACCGCATTCAACGTAGGGCGATTCGAGTTATCGACGATCAAGCTCTCTCCGATCGGCTTGATCCTTTAGCTCTGCGTAGAGATGTTGGATCACTCTGCATCTTCTACCGCATCTATCACGGGGAGTGTTCCGAGGAATTGTTCGGACTGATCCCGGCTGCTGAATTTCACCATCGGACATCGCGCCAAAATAGTAAATTCCATCCACACCATCTCGATGTCCAGCGTTCCACAACAGTGCGATTTTTAAGGCATTTTCTGCCCCGCACAACCACTCTGTGGAACCAGCTATCGCCGGCGGTCTTTCCGAACCGCTACGACCTGGCCACCTTCAAGAAGAGAGCGTAATCCTTTCTTAAAGGCCGGCAACGCGTCTGCAAGCCCTGCGGTATTGCAGATGTCCATGGGCGGCGGTGATCACTTTTCATCAGGTGAGCCTCCTGCCCGTTTGCCCCCTTAGTCCCATAAAAAAAAAAAAGTCTTCCTTAATAAACGGGCTATCTAATTATTTACCACTTGTCTTACGGTGAAGGAGAACATCGTGAGGAAACCTGTATGTCTGGGAGAACATAGCAAGTTGTCGAGAGACGTGCGATCCGCCCGCACTTGGCCAGCGTGGTGGACTATGGCTTGATCCCCTTCGTATTAAAGGGAGGCCCACCCCCAGCAGTGGGACGTTAAAAAGGGTTGAATACAAAGACTACTATCTCTCTCTCTTTTTATTTATAGATGAAATTCAGAGTTATATCAAAAAATGTACGCTAAATTATTTCTTTAAAGCATAACAAATGGTTACTTAACATTGATCTAAGTAGCACAACGTAGCCTTGACAATGACTTAGTCGAAAGTGAAGTGATCTATAGATCACGGATAAGTATAAATAGATCATTGTTGATGTTTACTTGATCTTCGATTTAAGTATTTTTATTTTGATACTTTCTGAGGTCATGATGGTATTATTGTGTTTTATTTTAAGTTTCTTGTGTAACATTACATTTCGAGTTAAGCTACGTTTTCTAAGAACATGTTTGGATGGGTTACCGTTTTATAAAACAATAACTAAGTTTAGTTTCTATTCTTCTGAAGGCGAATGTAACCCAAAATGTTTTTTATTGTGTTCGTTCAGTGAAACTTTCGTTAACTCGCAAACGTTTAGAATTATCGCGTTCAAATTAAATTTTTTTCAACGGATATTGTTATTTTTAGCTACTTGACTTAAAAATGTATCAAAATTTTATATCAAACTAGGGATTTACCCTCGTTTTGCTCGCGTCCTTAACAGTCTACGCGTTACTTCAGGTCGTTCAAGCATGAAAGACTGACACATACGTACATATATACATATTTTTGTATTCATAATGTTAGCCTTATAAATTTAAAGACCAAACCCTATGGTGTAACTAATAGTCATTGAAGAGATCCAGTATCAGCTCCTGAGACCAGCATTAGACCAGCTCGATACTTTCCTAAAATTGTATTGGTCTATCCAATCACACATGCATTCAGTCCTTTTTAACGTCCCACTGCTGGGCACTGACCTCTACAGTACGAGGGGGATCAGGCCATAGTCCACCACATTGACCGAGTGCGGGAGGACTGAGCATGTATTTTGAAAAGTTGCTAGGTTCTCTCAGGCGATGTTTTCCTTCGCCGTTAAGACAAGTGGTAATCATGTTGGAAACTATTCACACATGAATATATCAGAGGTGCGAGACCTGGGATTTGAACCCGCTTCACTCGGTTTCCCAAGCGAGCGCGTTACCACTGGGCTTCGGCTTCCACTACCTTATAAGTTACTAGCATTGCCCGCGGCTCCGCCCGCGTTCAGATGACCAAAAACCAAATTCTTAGGTTTTACCTAGATATTAGTATACTCTTGCATTACAGTTTTTGTGTTTTTTCTCAGAAAAGAGATATTTTCTCGCTGAAAGAAGTATCCTAAATGTTGACCCGGATAACCAGCTGTCACTATACCAAATTTCATCAAAATCTCTCCAGTGGTTTCTCTGTGATGCGGTAACAGACAGACAGACAGACAAAATTCTAAAAACTATAGATTCGGCCTCTGTATCGATAATAATGTTTATTTCAATAACATTTTCCAAAAAATATTTAATGTACAGATTCGACTTAGCCACAATTTTATTATTGATTTTTTTTAAGTGCAATAAAGAATAGTATATACATATGTATAGATTACCTCTGTATATGTATACTAATATATAGTCTATATATTCCACGCTAATCGTAATATAATATATCAAGTTAGAGGAGTTTTTAGAAATACACACATTTACATACCATTGCTAATTTTTCCTTATATATAAATACCTATATCCTCTCTCTGATTGGTCAACCGTGAAGGTTGAATCAGTATGGCGTGTTTTTTACCTTTCTGCGGACGACGAATAATCGATTTAATTTGAGTTTTTGTTATGTTGGTACGAGGAAAATGAATGTGTCTATCTTTTAGTTTTAATTTTCGGTTATTCAAGTTGGCAATGCTGATCTGCAGATGTTTTTTTTTGTTTAGCGGATCTATTTTTCTTGTAAAGTTGAGGCAGATAATTAGAACTCACTTAGTTCTAAGAAGGTCCTGATTCTAATTGATATTAGGAGATATTACAGATAATTTGAAACTACCGGTGAGAGATCAGGACCGACGGCTTTACGTGCTTTCCGACACACAGGGGTGCAATTCCACCGACTTCCCGACTCCAAGCTTAATAAACTTGGCCTAACTGAGAACTCGAACCCAGGTCACCCGGATCTGCAACCATATATGTTAGTGATCTGCAACCAATAAGACTAATGAAATAATTAAAATTCGTCAAAAAAATAGAATATTTAATACGATGACATGGTTAAAGAAATCCAAAATTGTATTTAGAAGTCCGCATCTGAAGAGTAAAGGCAGGGTTCTAATATAAAGTTTATGTTATTTGTCTTTGAAATGTAGTAGATAACCAGTGGATTTTCTCACTGGTAATAAAAAAAACATTTAATCAGCTACTCTAAATTGTAATAAAACCAGTAAAATAAAACGTAAATATTTTGTAAACGTATAGTAGCTTATTTTTTTTTAGAAGTGACAAATAGTTCTTCCTAGGTTTAAAATATCCAATATGAAGTCCTAGCCCATGAAAACAAATTTTCCAAGCGACATTCTAACTTGCACTTGACCGTATTAATTAATAATTAAACTAATAAATAATTAAATAATAAATAAATATGTTGGGACACTAATATTTAACACACAGCACCGTCTAATTCCATGGTAAGCTACGAGGCTTGTGTAATGGATACCAGATAGTTGATACACTACACATATATAACTTTAAATACATACATATTATAAATATAAACACCCATGACTGGAGTATAAACATTCATGCTCATCACACAAATGAATGTCCCTAGCGAGACTCCAGCGACCGCTGGCACAGCAAGTACCGTCACTACAAACTGAGCCAAACGTGTCGTCTAATAACTAATGTTGATGTAAAGTGACAAAATCAGAACAAAAAAAAACAGCTTTTAACACTAATTCACTATTTCTTATCACAATCTATTATCAAGATGACATTAGAAAATATATAACAAAAGTTTAAAATTTAACCGCCATGTCGTCAGTGGCAAAAAACAATAACGGCATTTGTTTAATCCTCCTTTTGTGTGGTTAACTGTACGTGGCTACTACTTATGGGAATTGGTTTTTTTTAACTGCAGTTTAGTCGTAGGTAGCCCGTTTGCTTGTAGATATTGTCTTTAGTTTGATGCCCGGGTCGGGTAAATAGTATTTGTTATTTCTCTATAAATTCTTCGCAGCTTGGAAGTCGAAAATTTGATGCTTCCATGCTTCGGAGTATATGTAATGTTTGTTTTGTTTCATCTTTCTTCTATTGCAATTGAAAGTTAGAGTGTATGGAGTAAATAGCTAATATAATGAAGAATAGTTGTTAGCATAATTTGAAAAGAATATCTATTTGGCAATGTTGTTTTTAATATAAGGTCATAGGTTCGCCTCGTTGTAAAGATATTATTTAAGCCACTTCTAGTTTGTTCTGTCCACATGATTGCTGTAAAGCATTCGAATCGTCGGAGACCAAAAATCGAAATAAATCCGCGAAAAGATCCGAAAGATAGTTTTATTTCAAACTAGTTACGTTTCGTTTAGCTTTTAGAGATGAGATATTTGCCCGCAGTTAAAAGTATCTTATAGGTATGTTGACCCGGATAACCAGCTATCATTATACCAAAATTCATCAAAATCTGTCCAGTGGTTTTCTCGTGATGCGGTCACAGACAGACAGAAACATTCTAAAAACAATATTAGATTCGCTCTCTGTATATACCTATAGATAATAATGAGTATTTCAATAAGATTTTCCAAAAAAAAAATAATGTAGGTATAGATTCCACACAATTAGAATTTTATTATATGTATAGATAGATGTCAAATATTCGCGTAAATCTAAGAAAGTATTAAATCCCAACTAATTTACAACTGCAATAAAATATGGACATGCCGTCACAAAATCAGAAAAAAAAATTAAAAGAACCAAAACTATTTCTAATGCTATTATATTTTGTACTCAATTATGTTCTTAGAGCAAACCCTTTTCAAGAGTAACGAGATTATACGATGTGGTCGGATTTAACTGAGTTTTTTGTATAAGGGCTCCTTGTCTCGACTACTGTTCTGTCACTGAAACAATAAATTGTTAAATTGTTAGGTTAAATGAACGGTTTTGCGGAGATTTCAGTTAAATATTATGGGCACATAACGGCTTCTATGATTTTTGGTTTTTGTTTTTGAAGCTTATGGTTTGTAATTTATGGTACGAATATATATCATTGTTCGGTTAAGTTAGGTTTTGTTATTTTTGAAGTTATACTTTTTTGGGGCGTTTGGACAAAATTATGAGAGTAAAATTTTTACGATGCGCGCGCACACCGACAGCCAAAAAGCGACATGATGAAGTTAGCTGATAACTGTTTGTTGCCATGGTAACCGTTGTTATTGTCTGTTATTGTCTTATATTCTTTCCTTAAATGATATTCTATAAATGTATGATTGTATTACAATATGCCTTATTTAATTATTTTATTAATTTATCATTCTTTTTACGAACAGATCGATGTGGCATACGTGATGAAATCTATAGCAATTTTTGTTCTGTTACGCCAAAGAAGTGTAACTTCTTACGTGCATACATAAGTACATACACAAACACGTTTTTTTTTTAAATACTTAAACCACCCCTGACACGCCGCGAACAAAACAAAAAAATCATTATTCAAATCGGTCCAGCAGTTTTTTAGTTTTAGCGAGACAAACGAACAGAAATTGTTTTTTATGTATATTCTAATTAATGAATTGTCTATATATTCTTTCAGGTGAATACGTTATTCAGGGTGAGTTACCTGAACAGCTTGTAACTGAAGAGTCAGGATTTGATCTTCTAGAAGAGGCCCTTCAGCTCGTAGAACTTGGAGACGAGGGTGACAAGAAGGATGAACAGACTCAGGTAATTATTCTGCTTCACTGATATTTCCACTTACGCATCTTCTGTCTTGTGGAATGTTCGTCTGTTAGAAAGTAAATAAGACGTGAGGTTCACTGAATAGTTTTGTAAGTACCTATTTATTTTTATTATCTGTACATAAAATAATATTGGTAAGGCATTATAGCTAACCCGCACTTGGCCAGCATGGTGGACTATGGCCTGATCCCCCTCGTATTGAAGGGAGGCCCACCCCCAGCAGTAGGACGTTAAAAAGGACTGAATACATACATACAAGGAATTATAATTGAAGGCACAATGATAAAAAAAATTTGAGCAACTTTATATTTGTCGTTATATATTTTTCGTTTTACACATGCTACCCTTTTATGTTTAATTTAAATTTTAACTTTCTTTCATAAAAAAAACATGATATTTTTTTCAGACTCAGTAGATGGCGCTTTTATCTAATATAGTTAAAGAAAGATAAAAAATAGATCAGATTCCCTAGTCACACCATTGTTTGTCCATTCAAATACCTACCAGAACCTACCAGGACCTACCAAGACCTGCAAGGGCAAATAATTAAAACAATTTCATTTTCAGGCGGTAGAGGGGAGCAGCGGTGCTAATATGCTGCATCCGGCTATGCGGCATGTGCCGCACCACCCGCTTGCCCACTACCACAATCAGGTTAGTTTTAGATATACTATATCTATATAGGTACATCACCTACGGGTATAGATTCGGAAATCCTGGGTTCAAGTCTTGGGTTAAGCTAAGTATAAAGGTTCTCTGTCAAGAATTTGATAATACCAACCCGGAGTTCTGGAACTGGCAGTTACTTCTTTATGCCGAAGCAAAGCACTCAAAAGGTCACCTTTACGCTTGGTTTCGCATCGAAAGAAAATACAGGTGGGAGTGCACCTTGTGTCTGCGCCTTCACTTGGGCACTATAATATCTCCTGCAGTTGGCTAGTCTCAGTGATATTGGTCGCCGTGGCCGATCTGTGAGGAGAAATTTTTAGATTTACTTATATTACTTAGAAATAACAAATTATGTAACCAAACGATTTACAAAGAAGTCGATTTTGACCTATTGCTTTTAATAATTATACACCAAAAGCTCTATTGAAATTTGCTCAGCCATTCTTAGTGATGTTCTAATAAAGTGACAGACATCATTAAAGAAGGACTCTATTTAAAATGTCAAATATTCGCGTATATCTAAGACAGTATTATTATTAAATAGTGATTTTACTCTCGGAGGTGGATTTTTGTTTTTTTTTTTACAAATTGCGAACATAAAAAACAAACACACAGACACTTCCTTTTTTTTTGATGTCGGTCGAAAATTAAGAAATTAGTAAGATTCAAATCTAAACATTGCCTCTACAAGATACGAAAAAAAGAGAAAAAAGTAAAAACGACATGATAAATGATGTCCAATGTCACAGATTAAATACCACACACGGTGATCGAGAGTTAAACTATTTTCGGCACCTGTCTTCAATTGCTTTATGATTTAAATTCTAAAAATTAAGGAGATTTAAGCTATTTTTTGTTCGTATGTGTACATGTTTTGGTGGGTTTGTCTGTGTTTATAACATTTTTTTTCTTAAGTGTTGGCTTTTAACCCCTTATTGGTTCAAAAACCCACAAATATGTGAGAAGTATTGGTAAATAATTCCGCAAAAAATTCGAAAAGATAGTTTTATGTAAAACTAGCTGCTCACCCTCGCTTCGGTCATATTCGTCTGTAGATACGTTTAAATAGATATAAATAGTTATTATCCAGCGTTAGCCATGTAAATTTTAATTTTTTTTCGTGTATTTGTCCGATTTTTTATGACTTATTTTGCTATTCGGGTCAAAGACAAATCCAACAAAACAAAGAGCATAAAAATCGGTCCAGCTGTTCTTGAGTTATAAAGTATTGTAACACACCCTACTTTGTTTTATATACAGATAATATATATATAGATTTCAAATATTTGCGTAAATCTAAAAAAGTAATAAATGTGGGTCATAGAAAGTTTCTAAGTACATATAATTATGTTATTGATTATGTATAGTTGTTACGGCTGTTATTTTTTTTATGTATTTGATGTATATATTCACAAGTGGTGGATATATTATCATATATTTATCATTGGTCTCGTATTCGAGTTCCGGGTCGTGCCAAATATACTTACATATTTCATCTGTTAGGAAATTCTCTGTAAAAGCCCGATTGGGAAACTGTGTGCCATCTCCGTCCTGTATCTGTTCTACCAAAAATTGAATTGTCTCAACAGATTTTATGTATGTGTACATAATTTTTCACTATAGATATCTCCTGCAGTTGGCTAGTCTTAGTGGGAGCTACCGTGACCGACATCGGTTAGGACATTTACCTATATATAGGTAAATATATTAAATAGGTAAAGAAAAAACGATTCAGTACCTTTTTCTCCTCTGTTTGTCAAACGATTTTCTTTTTTTTTTTGCTTAGTAGCTATCGACGAGCTTTAGTGCTATCTTTTTTTTTGGAACAGTTGGTTTTTTTTTATATTTACATAGATAGGTAAATTCTATTCATATATGTTTTCTACAAATTTTCAATAATTTTCGACCCCTGGACGAACATTAGGTATTATTATTATATTAACGGTAAGTATACATTTCTCAGAGATGAGATATTCTTACCTCAGTAGAAAGTAGTGGTAAAGTAAATCAAAAAGTATCCTATATGTTGACCCGGATAACCAGCTATCATCATACCAAATTTCATCAAAATCTGTCCAATGGTTTT
The DNA here is from genome assembly GCA_947093115.1 of Brenthis daphne. Lineage (NCBI taxonomy): Eukaryota > Metazoa > Arthropoda > Insecta > Lepidoptera > Nymphalidae > Brenthis > Brenthis daphne. The sequence goes on from OX352473.1 coordinate 3,634,500, forward strand.
CTCGTAATGCGTTCCCAGACAGACAGACAAACAGACACAAAAATTCTAAATACTATAGATTCGGCCTCTGTATCGATAATAATGTCTATTTCAATAAGATTTTCCAAAAAAATATTGTACAGATTCGACTCAGAATTTTATTATTTGTTTCTACATAACCACAGACTATATGAAAGTAGGTACGTGGAATAAAATAAGTCTCGTATGTCGATGTCGATATATACATATTTTTTTGTTTAAATTTAGCTTTAAAAGTTTAATTTCGAATAATATTAGTCAGTGCTTTTTATAAAACAGTTTCCAATCTCAATATCGACAAGTGGGGCCTAAGTAAATAACATTCCGTCTACGTGAATCGTGAAAAAAGAATTTAGTGATGTAAGTATATGATAAATAATGTCGATAATATTTTATTTATTTTTATTTTATTTTTATTGGGGAAACATAGAGTGTTGACAAATGTTTAAACATTAGTTTGTAGAAGTGGTTCATAGACCAAAAAGTTTCCACTGATACGTGAATCATATCGAGCTTTGAAGTTGACAGTTACAAAAATCTTACAAAAAAATACATATTTTTAAAGGCTTGCCAATGATTAGATTAAAATTAACTCGTTATTTTTAAGACTGCGTTCATACTGTCGATTAATTTCGATGCATAATTTATCGATTATTATTATTTGCGCAAGCGCATCACTAGTGTCACAACCCAAATTCAGCTACCGTATGCGCGCGCGTCGATCATTGTTGACATAACTTAAGCAAACACTTGGGATTAGAGGTGACGGTATGTGGGGCGAAATATTTTGTGTATAATGAACTTATGTGAAAGTCGATGGGTTCGAATCTCGATGGATACGTTATAACACCGTTTTAGTGCTTCTTTGTTCAAACCACCAATACTTGTTGCACCAATACTAGTTACAGTAGCAAGGTTTTGTCCTCTAATTTAAAAACAAAGCTTTATTTATTGTATTATATTTTTTATGTAAAACGTGTATTTAATACTAATAGAGTTGACATTTAAAAGCCAATATTATATTATAGTTTGGGACATTAACACACAGCACCATCTAGTTCCATGGTAAGCTACGAGGTCTGTGTTATGGATATTAGATAGTACATACATATTATAAATATAAACACCCATGACTGGAGTACAAACATTCGTGCTCATCACACAAGTGAATGCCCCCAGCGGAGCTCGAATCCGCGAACGTTGGCACACCAAATACGGTCGCTACAAACTGAGCCAAACGTGTCGTTAAAACTTATTATAATTAGTTTAAAAAAATCCAATTTCTTCGAGATTTCTTCTTGACGTTTTAAAGAAATATGGTATCAGAATAATCTATGCAAATAAATGCATTAAGGGCCTCATGCCGATCTGACCGACCACGCCCTCCATACAACTGTCAATCTGTCTGTGCGTTTCAATGTCGATATCCTTTGATGAAATCAAAATCACTATAAAAGTAGGATTCCGACCTTTATGGTGGAACGTTTTCTGAAGATTCCTCACGTAAGTGTGGAATTTTAAAGTCACGAAAATGCGAATATTCGAAAGTTTAAATAAAACAATCTTTTCAGTTTTTTTTCGTGTTTTTTTTTTAGATTTTGGTTCCCGTCCAACCAACCAAAACTTAAAATCAATCGGATCGTATTCGGCGAATGTTTCCTATTATAATATAAGTATTTGATATTTTAACACTTTTACAAGCGCCAAAAAACTGGCGAAATAAACTTCTTTCGCCAGTTTTTCTCAGGGCTGAGACTCTTTCTTTCTGGTGGTAGACTCGTGACGTAAGTAAACAATTGTAATAATGTTATGCTGAATAAAATATTTTCTATTTTGAAAAACGTGGTAAATATTCCTGTTTGTGTATTCAGCCCTTTTTAACGTCCCACGCTGGCCAAGTGCGGGCGGATTGCACATGTCTTTCGAAAACTTCTAGGTTCTCTCAGACATGCAGGTTTCCTCACGATGTTTCCCTTCACCTTAAGACAAGTGGTGATTATGTTGGAAATGATCCGCAACTTTGGAATTTGAACTCGCTTCAGTCGGTTTCCCAAACAAGCGCGTTACCACTGAGCTACCACTGCCTATAAATATTCCATTTTACACCACAAACATATAAAATTAGTTATCAATCAGCGATATCGCGTTACTCTACTTATCTATAAAGGTTCGTTGCAAATAAATGCGCAGGAGTGCGAATAGCTTATAAAGAAACACATTAAGTGACTCAGACCGACCTAACAGGGTCCGGTGCCGCCCTCCATGCAACTGTCAGTATGTCGATCCCTTTAACGTTGATATCCTTTGATTAAGTTCATTTCAAAGGTTTAATATTATATACATATAATATAGCTGTATTTACTGACGTTTAGATATTAAAACGTGAGTTGGCGATATTATAATTATTGAAACTACAGCTTTGCTGTTATTTTATATGCAGGTAGCGCCATCTTTCGGCAAATCTTACTATGTTCATACATACATACATAGTTTCATAGGTTTTCATATTTTTGCGCGGAACCTTATTTTTTTCTAAAATGGAAGTCTAAAGTGAGTGAAAGCCTAAGTTAAACCTTATAACGTCAGCTGTCTGCCAGTGAAAGTCCCGTCAAAATCGGTCCAGTCGTTTCGGAGATTAGCCGGAACAGACAGACCAAAATAAAATAAAAAGGTTTTTGTCTTATAAGTACCTACCGTATACACTTTCATAATATGCATTTAGTAAAATGCTGTTATTTTGACATTACAAACAGACACAATTATGAAGTTTAGCATTTATAACAGTCTGATATAGAGACAGCGCCACCTTTTGGTAATTTTGTTTTTTTATCTTTTGCTAAATTAGAAAAGAGCAAAAAAAGGTTTTTAATATTTTAAATGTGTTTTTTATAAGCTTTAATTAGTAACTAAGTATATAATGAAAGATTTGAAGTCGATTTCAACCTACTAAATGTCGCATCGATTTGAAATTTTGCATATGAAATCTGTATGATATAGAATAATTTGACACCATTTCACTGTTCTGATGCTGGTCGCAGGAAGTGATAGTGGAACTCTTGGATGGCTGCTGGTTCCACCATGGAGTGCTGGCTCGTTTGATTCGTTTTGACGAGTCCCATACAGTATAGTTTATAAAAGCGCGTTTTTAAACTATATTTTACTTAAAACAAATGCATTTAAAAAAATATAGGATTGCTTCCCCATACAAACTTTCATCCACATTTTCACCCCCTTAAGGGACGATTTCCGGGATAAAAACTATCCTATGTTCTACCCAGAATCTCAAACTATCTTCTTACAAAATTTCATCTAAATCGCTTTGGTAGTTTCGGAACCTATTCGGTACAAACAAACAAATAAATCTTTCCTCTTTACAATATTAGTATAGACTTAAGTGTACCCAAATAATAAAACTAGTATACAGATTATAGCTCTAAAACATTTGCTCAGTAACATTCCTTTAAATATCTCTTGATTGTGGACGTTATCTTAGATCAGTCTTTCATCTCGCCGCAGCATCTCAATGAAACGTGTATTATAATTATTATTTATAACTAGTTATTTACTCTCGCATCGCTCGGGCGATTCCTTGGGTGCATATATATATATATAATGAGAGGGAATGAGATAATCTACCGCGGTGTACAGTAGCCTATATTACTCTCCACACAAAAAATCACGCCAATCCGTCACTATGTTTCGACGTGAAAGAAGGACAAACAAACAAAGAAACACACTTTCACATTTATAATATTAGTATGGGTATGGATATACAGTTAGCGCCACCTTTTGGCAAATTTTATAACTAAAAGTAGCCTATGTGTTACTTTCAGGTCGTAGTCTAATTCCTTTAGCAGTTTTCGCGTTAAGGAGTAAACTACATACCAGATACACATTACTAATCGCTATATCCCGACTTTGCCTGCAAGTTTTTATTATATCTCGTGTGAATCTATACTATAATATTATAAAGAGGTAAAGTTTGTGAGTTTGTGACGTTGTAGGGGGTAATCTCTACTTTAACGGAAACGATTTAGATGACATTTGGTAAGAATATAGTTTGGGACCCTGGGAAGGACATAGGATACATTTTATCTCGGAAATCATCCCTTAAGGGGGTGAAAATGGGGATGAAAGTTTGTATTGGGAAGCAAGCTAGGGACGAACCCGAGCAAAGCGGGGGTGAGTCGCTAGTACAATATAATTACAAATGGTTGCTAAAGTAAATGTTCTATGAGGACATTTTATTTAAGCAGTTATCGAAAACCGTACAAAATGATGAAATTTCTGCCATTTTTGGTTTTCAAATATAAAATTTTACAAATTATCGATGGATTTGTTTTAAAATTTCCCAAAAATCACTTTGAATCTAGAAATGTGATAAATGTTATTTGGACAAGACGAGACAGGTGACGCCGGGCCACCTGCGTTGTATGACAAATTGTTTTATAAAACATATGTACAGGCTGTTTCATTATATAGAATAAATCTTAAGACAATTTCTATGGAAAAATAGATATATTTATATAATCGTAAATTATAATATTTGTTTTCGTATACAGCTTTAAGAAGTTAATAAACATAATAAAATGGAAATTAAACTTTATTCAATTCAAGCAATTATATAGGTAGCTACTTTTGAATAGCCATTCGTACTCAAGGAAAGTGTATTTTTTTAGCTTGGATTTTAGTAGAAAGTGAATTAAATGGTTCAGATATTATCTGTAACAAACAAAACAAATAACTTTTTTATAATAATGTCGTGTTATAATTAGAACTAACATTTTGTTATTAATTCAAAAATATGAGAGCCCATTTTTGCCTGACTACTTATAATTGTAGCCTAGCTGCCTAGCACAAGCATCAAACTCATGTTCTTTTAGTTAACCGATGACCATAGATAAATAAAAATACAGTACCTGGGCGAACAAATTTCGGTCGGCGTTTTTTGTTTCCGGAAAAAAACACCTATATAGATAAACTTAAAAAACGAAACTTATCAAAATATAAAATTTGATCCAAATGCTTAGATCCGTTTCCGAGACAAGAAATAAATTTATATATGCATACACAAGAATTGCTCATTTAATATTATAAGGTAGTACTTCCGACATAACATTGGAAAAAAAACGCAAAAATACTTTTACATAAAATAGATTTTTTTTGTACAATTTTGAACCGCCTGTATATGAAAAAAAATCTTAATCGTTAAATTTGACAAATGACGCGTTGACATTTGCGGCTATAGGGCAGGTACATATTTTTTCACCCACAATCCCCCACTTGTACGGTGCGGTGGGCTCTTTCGATGTTACTTGACGCCGCTAATTGATTTTGCTTTTTTTCTCTATATGCTCGCTAGATGCTGAAATAATACCATAAATTTTAATATAAAATACATGAATTGAGGGTTTTTATGGGATTTTGGTAATTTTTAAGGTCAGTTTGGGGATAATTAAAAAACTACTATCTATATATAGTATACATTATACATCTTTATATGTATAAATGCGAATTCGTATGCGTGTGTATGTTTGTTACATGCTTTCATTGAAATGGCTATTGATTATTAAACTTGAATTTTGAATTTTTTTGAATTTAGAATTGTATGTCATCATGGAACACAACCGAGCGAATCAAGGCTAAGCCGCTTGTAAACTTATATATCCTACTAGCTACGTTAGTTACGTTTTCACGATAAGTATAGATTTCTCAGAGATGAGATATTTTCCCGCAGTAAAAAGTATCCTATATGTTGACCCGGATAACCAGCTATCATCATACCAAATTTCATCAAAATCTCGTGATACGGTTACAGATATACAGACAAAAATTCTAAAAAACTATAGATTCGGCCTCTGTATCAATAACAATGACTATTTCAATAAGAAAAAATATCTAATGTACAGATTCGACTCAGAATTTTATCATGTATATAGATTTTGTTACTGTTAAACCAAAAACGCTAGAGACATTTTTAATAACCATGTGTTACAGTTAAACAAAAAACTCGGCATTACTTCAAAGTGTCAGTCGAAAGTATCCAGTAGCGTTTAAATTTTATGTCATTTATCAAATTTCTGTTATAACTCCTTTAGGGAATAAAGCCTTTGATTTGTTTTATCTTTGAAATGTGTTCAATTGTTATAGTAATAGAGCTTATTTTTCTTTGTATTTTTTTTTTGTTAAAATTGGTTTTGTATAGAGAGGGTTTTCTCAAGAGACTCAGAACTAAACTGAAAGCAAAAGACCGATATTCGGTTTTCTTAGAATAATAGTTTAAACTTTAAAGTCGAGTGTTTCGGTATTGTGTTTGTGAAATAGTTACAATTTGAGTCTAAATTACTGTCATCTAAACTTAGAATATCTATAAGGATCCATTTTTTTTAAGGCGAAATTTAAAAATTATTATTGTTCAAGCAAATCTTACGAAAGGTCATTCGAAAAGTCTCTCTGTGATGCAAGAATATATTAGATAAAAACAAAAACAAATCTAGCCCACGGGAACCGTACATTTTTCCGGGATAAAAAGTAGCCTATGTATTATTCTGATGTATGAGCTATATTATTCTAAAGTTTCATTAAAATCCACTCACTAGTTTTTGCGTGAAAGAGTAACAAACTTCCATACTTTCAGACACATATATATTACATTCTCACAAACTTTCTCATATATAGTATTATATTAGTAGGATTTATTTCCTGTATCTCGGAAAGGGCTCTAACGATTTGGATTAAATTTTGTATTTAGATAAGGTTGTGTTTTTTAAGTTCTGGCTTGATTGAGTAATAAACATCCTAACATCTAAACTTTGTTTTGTTTTATTCGTAAGATTCATTTTTTCTTTTTATCTTTATTTCTGTTTTATAGAGTAGCGCCATCTATTAGAACGTTCAGTAAATAAATAAAATTAAATTTGATCTATTTTTATTATTCTTAATAATATTAATTAATTATATAAATTATTTATCTTTTTTTTAAATTATATCAATTTTTTGTTGTTATCTTTTACATGTATTAATGTAAAATTTCTGTTTGTACAATCCTGTAACTAACAGTACCATGTTACTTTAGAACATAGTCTACAAGTGTTTTGAGTTTAATCCAAATCCGTTCAGCCGTTACGCGGTGAAGGAGTAACAAACATACATTCATACAAACTTTCACATATATGTATGTACTAGCGACTCACCCTCGCTTCGCTCAGGTCCCTAGGTACGTTTTAACGCTTACTATGGAACAGATATTTTTTCAATACATTTTTTTTTGAATTTTCCGATGTTTTAATAGTTATTCTGTGATTCGAGGTGGAGACAAATCCAACAAATCAAAAACCATGAAAATCGGTCTAGCAGTTCTCGAGTTATGAGTGTTGTAACGAACCTGTTTTTTATACCTACATATAGATAACCGTTGTCCGATATAACTTTAAAATGTATCAAAAATCGTTTAAAACGTTCATATCGAAGTAAATACAGTGAAAGTTTCGACTAAAATCAATTCCATCACATTTCTTTGAAGAAAACGCTTAATTATTTTTCAATTAAGTACAGATATAGCTAGTGTAATATAAAAATTGACGTATACATTCAAAAACATGTCATTAGTCATTCTTCAAATGTCAATATGAGATGTAATTAATATAAATTTTTCTTTCCAATTATTTGTATGGACGTGAGAAATAGTGTAGCGGGTTCGAGTTTGTGTAATACATTTTTTTTCGTATTTACGGTTGTACGCTTGAATTAAAGTATCACGTGTAAACGGCTATATGGATTTTGATGATATTTTCTTTTGAGCAGCTTATTATTTGTTTAGGTAAATAATTGTCTGTCGGTCTAATAATTATAATAAACTAACGGCTCACCCTCGCTTCGCTCGGGTTCGCCTCTAGAAAAACAAAATTAAATATCCCAAAAGAACCGTAAATTTTTCCGTTATAAAAAATAGCCTATATGCTTTTCCAAACTATAATCTATCTCTATGCCAAATTTTATCCAAATCCGTTAAGCCGTTCTGATATGATTGAACAACAAACATCCAGACATCTAAACTTTCACATTTATAATATAAGTAAAATTGATTTATATATCCTCCTATTTTAACCAATGAAGGAAAGAGTTTCTATAGAAAATAATATAACAAAATATTTCGCAATTAAAAAAAAGTAATCTTTGTGTCTTACGTACATTTTGCTTTGGTACCTAAAAGAAATGTAGAATATTCCAAATCTAAAACAGACAAGAATTTATAATATAAATATCAAAACCATGCTAAGAATACCAACGTCGACTTTCATACCGATCCTTATTATCGATCATTGATCTATAGATCATTCGACGGATCGCGGGGGTCAGCCGTAGCAATTACGATCCTATTCACTTGTAGAGAGCATTATGTGTGATTATGTTGCAGTTGAAGTGCTTTTGTTAGGCGCTTTCTAAAATAACTACATATAAATATTTATTTAAAATTATTAATATTGAAATATTTTGTAATCTATACATATTATATATATAATAAAATAGTAACAAAGCGAAATCTGTACATAAAATATTTTTTAAGACCAGTAACTAATTACCTAATTAAATTATAATACAAATATTTTAATGTTTATATAGATGAGATATTTTTCCGCAGTAAAAAGTATCCTATAGTATGTTGACCCGGATAACCAGCTATTATCATAGCAAATTTCATCAAAATCTGTCCAGTGGTTTTCTCGTGATGCGTTTCCAGACAGACAGACAAAAAATCTAAAAACTATAAATTCGGCTTCTGTATCGATAATTATTGGATTATAGCTATATTATTTCAATAAAATTGATAGGGCTTCTTATCAACCGACTTCAAAAAGGAGGAGGTTCTCAATTCGACTGTATGTTTTTTTTTTTTTTTTATGTTTGTTACCTCAGAACTCCGTCATTTATTAACCGATTTGGACAATTTTTGTTTTGTTTGAAAGGGTATACTTCCAGATTGGTCCCATTTAAATTTCAAAAAAAAATACCACCCCTAAGGGTGGAAAAACAACTAATGATGAATTTAACCTACGTCTAATTGTCATTTTGACTTGAAACTTTGCAAGTATTTCTATTTCCGTTGATAGTACAGTGGTTCGGTGTTGTTGACCTGATCTGATTGCAAGGCCAGAAGGTGGATAGGTGGAACTCTTCGACGGCTAGTAGTAGATACTTTGAGTTTGGGCTTATTTTGTTTGATTTGACAAGCCTAACACGTTAGAATCCTTACTTTGCTACTACTGTCTACACTAAAAAGGGAAAAATAAAAACTTTTTAACAAAAAAATAAAAACCGACTTCAAAAAAAAAGCACTAAAAAGTAAAAAATAACTGATTGGTAGTTTTCATTTACTATACATACCTAATCAAATATTTTCGAAGTCGGTGTGCTTTGGCTAAGTAATTGAAGCCTACCTATTAAATTAAATACATACCTAATCAAATATTTTCGAAATCGGTGCCAGCCCATTAAAAGCAAAGCACACCGACTTCGAAAATATTTGATTAGGTATGTATAGTAAATGAAAACTACCAATCAGTTATTTTTTACTTTTTAGTGCTTTTTTTTTGAAGTCGGTTTTTTTTGAATATATATTTATTCCACTTACGGAACTCAACATTACTTTTCCACCGATGACATTAAAGGGAACACAAGCGCCACGCACGGCCGGGAAACGAACAACCAGTATGTTTATAAAGACACTTACATATTATATAATAAGTTTATAAAGACATCTTTAAATTCATTTATTTAACAATATTAATAAATATTTCAATAAGATTTTCCAAAACATATTTAATGTACAGATTAGGCTTAGAATTTTACTATAATGTATAGATTAATATGGCAATTATATAAGATATACATATATAAATAGTGGCTTACCCTTGCTTCGATGGAATCCGTTCCTAGATCCCTAACACTAGGTCTGTCTGTGTACTAAATTTCATACAAATCCGTCTAGCCGTTGCAGCGTGAAGGAATAACAAACAAACACACATACACAGTTTTTTCCCATATTTACAAAATCTATAAATAACTTTGTTTAACCTAAGATATAGTTTCCTCTGCTTTTGCTCTATTATTATATACTAGCGACTCATTCCCCATACAAACTTTATTTCCCATTTTCGCCCCCTTAAGGGATTATTTCCGGGATAAAAACTACCCCATGTACTTCCCAGGATCTCAAACTATCTTCTAACCAAATTTCATCTAAATCGGTCCGCTAGTTTCGGAGCATATTCGGTACAAACAAACAAAAAAAATTTTCCTCTTTATAATATTAGTATAGATTATTATATATTTTTATAGCTAAGTTATGTTGATTACACACTTCAGAACTGTTATGTCCATATTTTCAGGTAAACATTAAAAAATCCCAAATAAAACATCTTTTCTCATAAAAGCTATTAAAACGGACATTTAAAAGAGTGACGTGACGTTTAACCGTAACACAGACGCCGTACAAGAGTAACTTTCTTTTAACGCAACTTAGTATGATCTAAATGAAATATGTATTAATGTTGGATAACGGTCACTTTCGACAATGTCTGAAAAACTGGAACTTTTTAATTTTTATCTATGTATTCATATAATAACTAGTGATGTGTATGTGATTTTGACTGCCTCGGTGGTGTAGTGGCTAGCATGTACGGCCCTGGGTTCGAGTCCCGGGTCGGACCAAGTTTAATTATTGAGTCTTTCTATTAGTAAGCCTCAGTTGCAGCCCGGAGTTGGGAAGTTGGCGGTGTTTCACCCCCGTACCTTGGGAGTCTGTCCTGCGCCTTAACTCTCACTGGTCGTGTCGAGCAGTCGTCCCACCGGAGTATGAGAGTGACAGGAATAGAGAGTGCACGTTGGGTCTACGCGTACACTTGTGCACTATAATATCTCCTGCAGTTGGCTAATCTCAATGAGATGGGCCGCCGTGACCGAAATTGACTGGGAAGACATTATTATTATTAGTGATGTGTAGTATTTTTAAAAGCAAGTTTAATCCCATGGGATTGTGTAACGTTCCGGGATAGATATTAAGCTATGTCAGTCTATCTTTCGGTGTAAAAGAATAAGATGAACAGAGTATGTAAAGATAAGTGTAGCCTATCATGGTATTATAATTAGTGGTTTTACAATACCATTCCAACTCGTGTAGGTATATGGTATAAGAAGCAAAACAAGCTAATTATACAGGCTTGGGTCATTAAAAAAAATTAAATACATCATACTAAAAGTAGCATTAGAAATAATTACTTATAAAATAATTAAAATAATTATTATGACGTTTACATATAGAAAAAAAAAATATTTTGTTTCGTTTCGGAGTGAAGGAAGGACCAACGTAAACGTATGTGTGTATGTATTCAGCCCTTTTTAACGTCCCACTGCTGGGTACGGGCCTCCCTTCAATACGAGAGGGATCAGACTCAACATGTCTCTAGAAAACTTGCTAGATTCTCTCAGATATGTAGGTTTCCTCACGATGTTCTCATTCACCGTAAGACAAGTGGTAGGTAGTCATGTCGGAAATGATTCATATATCAGAAGTGCGCGAGCCGGGATTTGAACCCGCATCACTCGGTTTCAAACTGCTCTTCAAGCGAGCGCGTTACCACTGAGCTACAACTGCCTACCAACATACATACTATCAAACAAACAAAACACATTTATAATATTATCATGAATAGTATCAATAAGGATAGTCACGCGTTCGATTCTGTCCAAAGATCCATCGCAAAAATTGCGATGATGAAAGGCTGTATCGATTTTAATAATCGTTCTTGTTTGTATCTGCATTCTCCTTAGACATTCGCTAAATAGCTGCGATATTTTCCACAAAATATACGTAAACCGGTACGAATTGAGTATACGTATAATAAAAGTGTAATGGTTGTTCAGAATTTACGTTGAAAATGTTATTTTTTTAAGCTATGTTGAAAGTTTATATGACTTTAATACTTTTGAATTTATACTTCTCTTGGGACGCTTGGAAAAGAATTATGAGAGTAATTTTTACGATGCGCGCGCACACCGACAGCCAAAAAGCGACATGATGAAGTTAGCTGCATTCCTTTTACAAACAGAGAGTTGTGACATACAACTCAAAAGAAAATTGGTCAAAATAATGTGTGCATACGCAGACAGAAGCTAGTATAAAGTAGTCTATCTAAACCACCCCATTATGAGCATAACGCAAATGATCCATGGATCATGTCGATCAATGATCTACGTTTTTGCTACACATTGTTATGACATGACTGATGGTTTGCCAAGTAACGGGTTCTGTTCCCGAGTTGAATTTGTATTATTTATGTATAGATGTATGTATAATATAACTTATAGGTCGACTAAAGCATTCAATTTTTTTTTTATTATTATTTTTATTAGATTGATGATACCTACAGATTTTTTATCTGTATTTTTGACAGAACTTTTTTTATATTTTAAGCTGTATAATGTTAAATTATAATTAATTTAGAAGCTCAAATTCAAACTATGTTTGTATATTTTTCTAGTAAAGATCGTCAATTAATTTAGAAGCTCAAATTCAAACTATGTTTGTATATTTTTCTAGTAAAGATACTAAACAAAAAAAAATCGTTTTATAAACACAAGAGAAAAAGGTACTGAACTGTTTTGTCTGCCTATTTATATATAGATATTTTAGTAGATTTTGTATGATTAAAACACGGACAAACAGGTGGTCAATTTTTCTCATTCAGTCTACATTTCGATCGCGCACGATCTGCTTTCGTTTTCTTATTCAAATTGTACTAGATAATAAATAAATAATAATAAATATGTTGGGACACACAGCACCATCTAGTTCCATGGTAAGCTACGAGGCTTGTGTTATGGATACCAGATAGTTGATACATTACACATATATAACTTTAAATACATACATATTATAAGTATAAACACCAATGACTGGAGTGACCAGCGGGACTCGAACCCGCGACCGCTGGTACAATAAGTAGGGTCACTACAAACTGAGCCAAACGTGTCGTCGAAGATGTGAAAGAACGAAGTCTAAACACAGGATGAGATTTTTTTTTGAGACAGATATCTTTAAACAAAACAAATTACTAAAGTTTTATCACAATCGGACGAATGGTTTAATAAAATATACAGTAAGAAAGAACCTACAAACAAAGAAACATTCATTATTTATGATATAGACTAGTGACGCCATTTTAATATAAATAGTTATAAATATGGTAAGTATGGACTAGCTTTGCCCTTCGATTCTGCCCGCAAATTAATCGATGTAGATTTAAAAGTATATGTTTAAACATTTACTTACAAATATGTAATATAATATTGGGACCGCTCTTAATAAGAGACAGACAGACAGACTAATAACTCCCAAATTGAATACTTCCGCTTTAAAGTCGGTCAAATTGTATAACTTTGACGTATTTTCAATTTTTTTTATGTGTCTAGGTTCGATTCTCGATTGTGACAAGAAAAATAGTGCACAAACTTTCATAAACGTACATAATAGGTACATTTATGTTTAAAATGATACAATTTCTAGTTAGAAATTTGACACTTTAAAAGACATTACATAAAAACAATAAAAAAATGGTTAGTTATAGGAAAACATAATAAACCTACTTTTCGCAAAGCCTAGGAGCTGACAATTAATCTAGATTTGTTATCGTTGTTTTAAACTCAGTTAACTTTCTCCATAATTACCTATATCTTCAAGATTCTAGATTGCTTCCCCATACAAACTTTCATCCCCATTTTCACCCCCTTAGGGGATCATTTCCAGGATAAAAACTATCCTATGTCCTTCCCAGGGTCTCAAACTATCTTCATACCAAATTTGATCTAAATCGGTTCGATAGTTTCGAAGCTTATTCAGTACAAACAAACAATAAAATCTTTCCTCTTTATAATATTAGTATAGATTCTGGCAGAGAGACTCTCCGATTATTGTCGAATAAAGCTATAACACACTGTCTTCTACGTCACAGAAAATAACTACATATTCCTCTACTTTTGGCTGTAAACCTTAAGAACTAAATTATATTGATATAATATCTCTCCGTTTTTCTCTGTATATACTAATTGGGTATGCAAACTTTTACTAATATTATAAATGCGATAGTAATTCTGACTGTCTGTCCGTATGTTACATTTTCACGCTTAATCCGCTGAATCGATTTAGATGAAATCGAATATGGAAATAGTTTGAGACCCTGAGAAGGACATGGGATAGTTTTTATCTCGGTTATCATCCCTTAAAGGGGTTAAAAGGGGGGTGGAAGATTCTGTGGGGAATCAATAATTTCTCAAGGAATATATTTTTGTTTTATTTTTTAAAGTACTTACCTTCTTTTCTATAGGTATGTATGTACATATGTAGTCTATTTTATACTAACCATTAAACCGTTATATGTATAATATAAAATCTCTAAAAAAAAGAAATATAATACAACAACTAAAAATAGTCATCAAGCAGGAACCAAACCCGCAATCTCTCGTAGGAATGCCAATAAGACATCACTATGCGACTTTAACGACTTTCTATTATAATGTATTTACAATCAAAAAATGCTCAGCAATAGCAAAATTATTTCATTTATACGTAGAATTTAACGATGTAACTGTCTATCAATCAAATAATGTATATATAAATAATTACAATCTGTCCGTCTGTCCAGTCTTATTAGATTTTTATATTTTCTTGTTTATTATTATATTTTTTTTAAACTAGACTCTGTTCGTGGTTTTAATAGCAATTTTCGTTTAAAATACATCACTATATTTCACTTCCAATCAGTTTTAAGTATTTAAACATGTTTTAGATCACGACGACACGTTTAACTCAGTTTGTAGTGACCCTGCTTGCTGTGCCAGCGGTCGCGGGTTCAAGTTCTCCTGGGGGCATTCATTTGTGTGATGAGGGCGAATGTTTGTACTCCAGTCATGAGTGTTTATATTTATAATATGTATGTATTAAAAGTTATATATGTGTAGTGTATCAACTATCTGGTATCCATAACACAAGCCTCGTAGCTTACCATGGAACTAGATGGTGCTGTGTGTTAATGTCCCAACATATTTATATATTTTATATCGAACCTCATACTATATGAAACAAAATAAATTGTTAGAACAACTATTCATTTTACAGATAACTGTTTCTATGAACTCAAAGACATATTTTCAACTATGTAACATGAATCTTAAGAAAATGTTCAGAAAATTGACCTAAATTTTCCTTAAGAATTATTTTGAGACATTACTTAAAAAAAAATCGAAAAAAACTAGGTTAGATCGCATTTTACGTGCATGCCCAGTGGAAACGTGCTCGCTTGGGAAACAGAGTGAAGCGGGTTCAAATTTTGGGTCTCGCACCTCTGATAGTTTCATGTGCGAATCATTTCCAACATGATTACCACTTGTCTTACGGTGTAGGTGAGCATCGTGAGGAAACCTGCATGTCTGAGAGAACCTAGCAAGTTTTCGAAAGACATGTGTAGTCGATGCATTTGGCCAGCGTGGTGGACTACAACCTGATCCCCCTCATATTGAAGGGAGGCCCACCCCCAGCAGTGGGATGTTAAATAAGGCTGAATATAAATACGTGCATACATACAGACATACATGTGGTTTTAATACGTACTGTTTGTATCATTATCAGAATATTAAATCTCGAATTTTCCAATATAACTAACGCCATCTATGTTAGAGATAATCGGCTTAATTCATCGACGTAATTTTTTCACCCTTATGAGTGGTTTTTTTTTCAAATTTATATGAAACTGCTCATGAAGTTAGCTTTCTATTAAAACACGCACAGACCCCTATATTTTGAAGTCGGTCAAACAAACAACTTTTTTATCCGGAAATTAACTTACCTTGATCAAGGTTAGAAATGATTGTAAAATTATATAAGATAATGTACAAAACTGCTTACTTTCGAGTAATGTCACAAACTACTGCAGGAGCGCCATCTTTTGGCAAATTTCACTACTAACAGTAGCCTATATTTTGTTCCAGCTCATAATCTATCTATGCACTAAATTCCATCCAAATCCGTCCAGCCGTTTTAGCGTGAACTTGTAACCAGCAAACACACATAAAAACTTTCGCTTTCATAATAGCAGTACGATTATGATATTACTAAGTTAATTTAATATGAACGTTCATATTATTTTTTATTTAGTAATTAGCGACGCACCCTCGCTTCACTAGGGTTCGTCCCTAGGTTGCTTCCCCATACAAACTTTCACCCCCATTTTCACCCCATAACGGATGCTTTTTTGGGATAAAAACTATCCTATGTCCTTTCCAGGGCCTCAAACTATTATTTTACCAAATTTCATCTAAACCGGTTCAGTAGACAAAAAAAAACAATTTTTGTAATATCGTTATTATAGAATAGATGTATCACTTTAAAAAGCACAGACGAAGCCGCGCTTCGCACTTGTGTATGAACGTTTCTAATTAAACTTCAAAAGCTTAAAGAAAGCAGTACTTCGTATGTACCGTTAGGAAATGTCAAGCAAATTTCACACTCTACAGTCAACTTTACGGCTACGTATTACTCGAGATGACTCTAAAGAGCGCAGACGCGGTTTTAGCTGCGCATGCGCATAGATAATATAGAAAAGTAGATTTTATTATAGATAATGTGATTTTTTTTAAATAAAAAAACATCACCAAAAGTACCTGATTGTGTCGTTTGTGCAATATTTCAAAGTCGATTTTAGTGCAATTTTAGTGTAAGTTTTGTGTTAAGTTTGTGTGTTTGTTTTTTTATAATGGATTTGTTTGAATATCAGGTGAGTTTTTTTTTCGATATATGATGTTTGTGTGTATGTTTGTTATGTTATAGCTAGTAAAGCGATGGGCGGATGGAAGATTCTAATTTGATTTTTATTTATTGGTCTCTGGTGTGGTAAAAGAAAATATGTTCGGACGGTTTTGATATTTGCCTCCTCATATGATTTGGACTAGACTTCATTTTAAGAAATAGAACTTGAAAGTTTTACTTATAAACCAAAATTAAAAAAAAAGTTGTTCTACGTTCGTCTCTATGTATATTTTTATTGAACTTCAATGATATTTTTAGGTGTACCTACTTGTGTGTCTTGTTTTTTTATTAGGTTTTTTGCTTGCAATAATATCCGGGATAAACATTGTTTATTTCTCGCCATTTTTTAAAGATCGTTGCTTATAAAAAGACTTAAGGACATTAAAAAAATTAAGGACAAATTATTCAAATAAAGGATGCGAGAGTGTTTATATTCATACTTACGGGAAAATAAGAGCTCAAAAAAAGGCTGACAATATGTCTGTGGCGTGTTCTATGTTCTTCAATATTCTATATAAATAAAAATGAATGTTTGTATGTTTGTTCTCTATGAATTCCTAAACCATTGATTTGATTGTGATGAAACTGTAGTGGGTTATTCTGTATACGCCTGCGAAGGTTTGCGGCGCAAAAGAAAAAAAATTGCTTTGGACGACTAGCGAGGCGAGGGTAGGTTGCTAGTTAATAATAAAAAAAAACTAAAATAGGTATACCGACTTCAAAATCGTTTAAAAGTTTTACATTATGTACGGGGACTACTTTTGAGATATTTCATATCGATTAAAAATGACGAAAATCGATTCATAGTTGATGTTTTTACCAAACAATCGAATATATAAATATAGCCGAATTAAATACTTCCTCTACTTTTTAAAGTTGGTCAAAAATGTTCTTACTAAAAATGATTTAAGGCAGCTAAGTTTCATCTAAATCGGTTCATCAAAAGATATTACAGCACTATAAATATTTGAGTCATCCACAATATATAGGTATCTACTACTTACTTACTAATATTATGAAGTCGAAGTGATTGTTTGTTTGTACGTGCTAATCTCAGGAACTGCAAGTTTAGTTAGAAAAAATATTGGTTCATTTTATAGCCTATTTATTGAGGAAGGCTATAGGCTATGTAACATATCACTACAATCTTTAGAAGCGGAGTATTTATATAAAAAAGCGAGCAAAACCGCGGGCGAAACCTATAGTGCATAGGTCATGCTTAGGTAATCTAGAGAGTAGATAGACTAATTTTGATATCCGCGTATCCCAAATTCTATATAATTAAGCATTTGACATTCAAGCTGTAACCCACAATTTGTTTTCAAGGTCCAAGGTTCGATTCTCTGAGCGGTAATTTTATAATTTTAGCACAATAATAGCGTCAAGACCGGCAATTTCGTTCACAAAAAAACGTAAATTGCTACTGTTTGTTAGATTTTTTGTTTATTCGTTTGATGGATGTGTATAAGCGATATGATATTTGCCGACGGATTTTGGTTGAGAATTTTGTTTAGGACTAGTTTTTGCCGTGATTTCGCGAAGTTGATTTATCTATACGTATAATAAAATTCTGAGTCAAATCTGTACATTAAATATTTTTTGGAAAATCTTATTGAAATAGACATTATTATCGATACAGAGGCCGAATGTATAGTTTTTTGGAATTTTTGTCTGTCTGTATGTCTGGGAACGCATTACGAGAAAACCAATGGACACATTTTGATGAAATTTGGTATGATGATAGCTGGTTAGTGGCTATCCGGGTCAACATATAGGATACTTTTTACTGCGGTAAAATGTATCATCTCTGAGAAATCTATACTATACGTTAAAATGTAACTAAGATCGAACTCTAGTGAGAAGCTAGTTTATGTATAAATGTTTCGATCCTAAAAGTTGTGTAGCGTGATGTTAGATAGCCTTCAATCTTCCTCAATAATTGGGCTATCAAATGCTAAAAAGATTTTTCTAATCCTACTGGTAGTTTAAGAGATTAGTGTGTTCAAACAAAAACAAACAAACTCTTCAGTTAACACTTCTTTAGATTTAGGCGAATATATCTTTTCGGACTTTTTCGTAGATTTATTCTGATTTTCGGTTCCCGACGTTTCGAATGCTTTACAGCGCACATGGTCTCGGGAGAGACTAAGATTTTAAACGTTTCAAAGGTCAATATAGTTGTTACAGACAGTCTACCCACAAAATTACAAAATAATTTTCAAAAGTACAATAATATTAGATAGAACATATACAATATTGTAAACAAATATTATTTTAAAAGAGCAACTGTTGAGTTTCTTCTGGATTCTTCTCAGCAGAACTGCCTTCCGAGCCGGTGGTAGATTCTTCACAGGCTTCCATACTGATATATAATAAAATTGTAACTAAGTCGAATCTGTACATTAAATATTTTTTGGAAAATCTTATTGAAATAAACATTATTATCGATACAGAGGCAGAATTTATATTTTTAGAATTTTTGTTTGTCTATCTGTCTGTTACCGCATCACAGAAAAACCATAGCTAGTTAGCATAGCGATAGCTGGTTATCCGGGTCAACATATAGAATACCTTTTACCGCGGGAAAATACCTCATTTCTGAGAAAAAATACAAAAATTGCAATGTAAGAGTATACTAATATGTAAAACCTAAGAATTTGGTTTTTGGTCATCTGAACGCGGGCGGAGCCGCGGACAATGCTATTTAATTTAAATTTAAAAGATGTAAAATGTCGATTCAAATGTACCTACCTACTTGTAAAAGTCTATTTGAATAAAATATAATTTGAGTTTGATTTGAATAAATTTTGTCGCTAACCATTATGTATATTTATGTATTTTTTTTTATCTACGTAATAAGATAACAAGACAGGACCTGCGAGCGAAATCTAATTATTGGTTGTTATAGTTGGTTTTTGTATAATTATTCCACTCCTTAGGTCCATAGATCGCGATGATCTAGATATCCTATCTTTATCCTTAAATAGGCTATAAAATGCAAAAAAAAATCCGATTGCACTGACCTTGGTAAAGATTCTTTTTTAGCTATCTATAGCCTACTAGCAGTACCCGGCTTCCGGCCCGCGTTCAAACTTCCGATCACTACCGAACTTCACACGATCACCTGGGCCAGTTGCCTGAAAATTTCATCAAAATCGCTCCAGCCGTTTTGGAGTCCATAGGGAAAATACATACACACATCGATTTTTATATATATAAGATTCACCGAGAACACGAGCAGAAAATGATACATAAAGCCTTGAGTTAACACGAATAATTTGTTGGATACAATGAAAATTCTCAATTCGATTGTGAATCGATTTTAATGAAGTTTTCTTATAAATATATTAAGATAATAGGGGTTTTTTAATTATTCGAGTACCATGAAGCAAGCAAAGTCACAGCAAAATCCTAACACCCCCCCATCTCAAGACCACGACCTTGTAGCGTCTCAAGGCGGTTAAATTATACATAGTATACGGCAATTTGTGACACGCAACGTTTTCTAATAACGTGCACATCTAATAACTGTTAGACTTGGCGCAGTACACAAAAATAATATACTATACAGCCTACACATTTGACGACACGTTTGGCTCAGTTCGTAGTGATCCTACTTGCTGTGCCAGCGGTCGCGGGTTCGAGTCCCGCTGGGGGCATTCATTTGTGTGATGAGCACGAACGTTTGTACTCCAGTCATGGGTGTTTATATTTATAAACGTATGTATGTTAAGTTCAGGCCTCGTAGCTTACCATGGAAATAGTTGTTGCTGTATGTTAAAGTCCCGATATATTTGTTTATATGTATTTACTAGCGACCCACCTCGCTTCGCTTGCGTTCGTCCCTAGCTTGCTTCCCCATACAAAATTTCATTCCCATTTTCACCCCCTTAAGGAATAATTTCCGGGATAAAAAGTATCCTATGTCCTTCCCAGGGTCTCAAACTATCTTCTTAACAAATTTCATCTAAATCGGTCCAGCCGTTCACGCGTGATGGCGTGACCAAGGGAAATAGGGATTCATATTAAAAATATATAGATAGATTTATACATGCCTGTATTTGCTTTCCTAACTTTAAGCAATTGACTGTGCCAATAAAATTGGTGAAAAAATTCACTGGTATTAGATAATTTTATATACCTAAATCTAAATTAGATGTTCTGGTCATCGCACATTGGGTCCTTTCCGCGATTAACAATAGCATTCCCAAGGACGGTTGATGTCAGGCAGGCGTGAGGCGGCCGTTCGTAAAATTCTATCAGCAGTCCGGAAGATGTACTGCACCGACCCCAAGTGATTGGGAAATAAGCAGAGAGATGATGATGACATGCCCGTTTTTCATGCCTGATGGTGCAGCCGTATGTACGAAGCTACCACTTTATATAGAGTTTATACGTAGTGGAATAAGTTAGACTGAGCGTCCCAGTGCTGGGGCTGGGTTGTCCTTCACTATGAGGGGGATCAGGCTATAGCCCACGCTGGCCAAATGCGGCCGGACCGAGCAGGTCTTTCGAAAACTTGCTATGTCCTCTCAGACATGCAAGTTTCTACGAACATATTGAACATGTTTCCGCGCTATTTTCGAGAATTGTTTTAACTAATGTCCGTCCAAAGGTTGAAATTCAACCATAATCATAATTGAACATTTGAGGAAAACTTATATGAATTTTACATTTTTCATTGCAAAGGTGTGGAAAAAATTGTTTCAACTTTTTTTTTTGATTACAACTCGTCAAGAGCTACTCAACAAAAAAAAAGAAAATCGGGTGACAAACAAATGAGTTAAAGGCTCTGAACTGTTTTATCTTTGCTTATTTATATATAGATATACTTACTAGCAACTCACCCTCACTCCGCTCGGGTTCTTTCTTAGGAACGTTTTAACGGTTAGTATAGATTTCTCAGAGATGACATATTTTCATCATACCAAATTTCATCAAAATCTATCTATTGGTTTTCTCGTGATGCGTTTCCAGACAGACAGACGAAAATACTAAAAACTATAGATTCGGCCTCTGTATAATATAATAATGACCATTTCAATAAGATTTTCCAAAAAATATTTAATGTACATAATACAGATTCGACTCAGAATGTTGTTATATACTAGCATTGCTCGCGGCTCCGCCCGCGTTCAGATGAACAAAAACCAAATTCTTAGCTTTTACATATTAGTATACTCTTACAGTGCAGTTTTTGTTTTTTTTTTCTCAGAAGTGAGATATTTTCCCGCGCTAAAAAGTATTCTATATGTTGACCCGGATAACCAGCTAGCACCATACCAAATTTTAATCAAAAATTTCCAGTGGTTTTCCTGTGATGCGGTAACAGACAGACAGACAGACAAAAATTCTAAAAACTATAGATTCGGCCTCTGTATCGATAATAATGTCTATTTCAATAACATTTTCCAAAAAATATTTAATGTACAGATTCGGCTTGATTACAATTTTATTATATGTATAGATAATATGTATTTTTAGTTGAAAAAAATGTTTTCTACATAACTTTAAACTTATTACAATTTTATTATAGTTACAGATATTTTTTTTTAACTTATACCATTATTTGAAGTTCACAATTTTTATTGAAAATTAACGTATCAATATGGATTTTTATTGAGGTGTGAATGAGTGAAAAGTATTTGACACTTAAGTTATATAAATTTTTGAGTTGACGACGAATTAGTTTTAATTTTTATAGCAAAAGGTGCCAAAGTGTGGTACGTGGTGAACATTTTATTTGACCGACTGTAAGAAATAGGTATGATGTGTGAATTTTATTTTTACTCGACTGCGGCGGAGATCAAAAGGAAGGTTATGTTTTTTAACTGTAAATGCATACATATGTACATATATATGTTTAAGATTATTCTTTCTTGTTCCAACTAAAAGGCTGAATCGGTTTTGGTAAATTTCATATACGTTATATGGATTTGTCTTAAAAATCGGGTATAACTGTGTTAATTTATATTATACCAGCATTGCCCGCGGCTCCGCCCGCGTTCAGATGACCAAAAATCAAATTCTTAGGTTTTACATATTAGTATACTCTAGTTACATTGCAGTTTTTGTATTTTTTCTCAGAAATTAGATATTTTTCCGCGGTAAGTAAAAAAGTATCCTATATGTTGACCCTTATAACCAGCTATCACCATACCAAACTCCATTAAAATCCCTCCAGTGGTTTTTCTGTGATGCGGTAACAGACGGACAGACAGACAGACAAAAAATCTAAAAACCGTAGATTAGGCGTCTCTATCGATAATAATGTTTATTTCAATAAGATTTTCCAAAAAATATCTAATGCACAGATTCGGCTTAGTTACAATTTTATTATATGTATAGATGTACGTATATAACACTATGGTGGATTTTGTGCGTCAAATTTAGCATCTTCTTATATGTATATATCTTACGTTATATGTTTGCCAATTGTAAATTGACGTTTATGAGTTTTTTTTAATTAAAAAAAAAGTCTTAAGAATGAAATTATTATTTTTTAAATAATTTTTAAGTTAATGTACCTTTTTAGTTAGAAAAATATTGCACATAACATGTTTATTTTATATATATTGTACCTAGCAACTAGGTATAGAAAATGGACGATATCTCCGTAATGAATTAATTTTGATCGTGATCTATCTATACATATAATAAAATTCTGAGTCGAATCTGTACATTAAATATTTTTTTGGAAAATCTTATTGAAATAGTTATTATTATCGATACAGAGGCCGAATCTATACTTTTTAGATTGTTTGTCTGTCTGTCTAGGGACGCATCACGACAAAACCACTGGAGAGATTTTGATGAAATCTGTTACGATGATAGCTAGTTATCCGAGTCAACATATGGGATACTT
Organism: Brenthis daphne; assembly: GCA_947093115.1. Classification (NCBI taxonomy): domain Eukaryota; kingdom Metazoa; phylum Arthropoda; class Insecta; order Lepidoptera; family Nymphalidae; genus Brenthis; species Brenthis daphne. The sequence continues at coordinate 3,658,241 of OX352473.1, forward strand.
TTTACTGCGGTAAAATATCTCATCTCTGAAAAATCTATGCTAACCGTTAAAACGTATGTAGGGACGAACCCGAGCTGAGCGAGGGTCAATCGCGCTAGTTTAGACATATTATTGTTTGTCCAAACAGAAGTCCAAGATTTATTTCCAGCGTAACGCAAATATTAGCTTACAATGACCATACAGCTTAAGAGGCTTTAAAAAGTAGAAATTTCATCTCGCATTCGCATCTGTCTAATTGCGTTGTCATGGTGATATCTGGAAACTCTTAAACTGTCCACAAATGACGCGATGTTTATCAAAGCTACCGTTTTCCAAACATTTGAATTTCGCTTATAATCTTTTTTAAAAGTGCCTCAAATGTGACGAAATTGAAATATCTTACGGCTAAGTGTTTGTTTTGCATCGACGAGGAATCAATAATCGAATCTAGAGCCAACTTTCTAGTCCTAGAAGTGTTTTTTATTTATACTTACTACGGGTTTGTCCCTAGTGAAAACCAAAAATAAATCTATCCCACGGGAACCGTATATTTTTCCGGGATAAAAAGTAACCTATGTGCTATTCCAGACTATAATCTATTTCTGTGCCAAATTTAATCCAGATCCGTTCAGCTGTTCTGGCGTGATTGAGTAACAAACATCCATCCATTCAAACTTTTGCATTTATAATATTAAATAATGGGATAATATATGTATGTAAATACCGTGTTACTTTTGCTGATAATTAAACTTGACGCGACCAGGGACTCGAACCCAGGACCCTCGAATATTCAGTCGTGCATGCTAGCCACTAGACCACAGATACAGTTGCACATTTATAATACTGACTACTAACTACTGTAGTTACTTTTTAATGTTTAATATACATATCTCAGAGATGAGATATTTTCCCGCAGTAAAAGGTATAATTTATGTTGACCCGGATTATCAGCTATCCTCATATCAAATTTCATCAAAATCTGTCCAGTGGTTTTCCGGTGATGCGGTCACAGACAAACAGACAGTTCAGGCAAACATTTTAAAAACTGTAGATTCGGCCTCTGTATTGATAATAATGACTATTTCGATAAGATTTTCCAAATAATATTTCATGTACAGATTCGACTCAGAATTTTATTACGTGTACTAGCGACTCATCCTCGCTTCGTTCGGGATCGTCCCTAGGAAACCCTAATTATTTTACTGAAATAATCAACAAACAACTACCTGCCAGTAAAAGTCCCGTCGAAATCGCCCCAGCGGTTTCGGAGATTAGCCGGAACAAACAGACAGACAGACAAAATTTTTAAACATTGTGTTTTTCTTATAAATATCGTATATTATTTCATATGCATTTAGTAAAAAGCTGTTTATTGACATTACAAACAGACACTTCAATTTTATTTATATGTATAGATAATTAAATATAAATAAATAAATATGTTGGGACATTACCACACAACACCATCTAGTTCCATGGTAAGCTACGAGGCTTGTGTTATGGATACCAGATAGTTGATACACTACACATATATAACTTTAAATACATACATATTATAAATATAAACACCAATGATTGGAGTACAAACATTCGTAATCAAACAAATGAATGCCCCCAGCGGGATACGAACCCGCGACCGCTGGCAACAGCAAGTAGGGTCACTGCAAACTGAGCCAAACGTGTCGTCGAAACTACATACCTACATAATTATTAAATTTTATTGACGTTCCTACCACGACAAAAGCCGTGAACATTAACAAGTGAAACATATTTTAATTTACATGAAAATTTGATAAATATTCCACATTTCTTTTTGGTCTAAACCAAAATAAATGCAACTCTGAAGAGCAAACACTCAAATCGAACGGTTTATTTTAAACTAATGTTAGTATAGCACTCTTAACAAGAAAACGGTGTGTGTATAATGGCACGCGAGTGTGTAAGCTGTGTCCACATACACTAAAAACACGTTATATTCACGCTGGAGCGTGAAAAATGGATCGTTTTTAAGGAAAAAGAGGAAAAAGAGAGTAAGGGTGTGTCCACATACACTATAAACACGTTATATTCACGTTGGAGCGTGAAAAATATATCTTTCTTAACGGGATGAGGAGAGAGTAAGAGTATGTCCACATACACTATACATATTGTATTCACGCTGTAGCGTGAAATATAGATTCCTAACGGGACGAGGAGAAAGAGAGAGAGGGTGTGTCCATATACACTATAAACACGTTATATTCACGCTGGAGCGTGAAAAATAGATCGTCCTTAACAGGATGACGAGAGAGAAACTAAGGGTGTGTCCACATACACTATAAACACTTTGTATTCACGCTGTAGCGTGAAAAATAGATCGTTCTTAACGGGATGAGGAGAAAGAGAGAGAGAGAGAGAGAGATAAGTGACAGATTTCTCCGTTCGCGACTAATAGTAAAGAGATTTGCTTCTAAAATAATACCTCAAACGGATGTTTTCTTAAGCGAGAGTTAAATTTTACGAGTATTTAGCCTACCGGTATTATTGGCCTAGTGGTAGAAATTCGAGAATTATCATTATTAATTTGAGGAAAACATATATGAATAAAATTTATCTATGTATATAAAAAATCTGATTAGTTTTTTTTTTATTTGATAACACTAAAGCCTGTCTATAGGTAGGTACTAAACAAAAAAGAAAGGTTGGCAAACAGAGGAGAAAAAGTTACTGAACTGTTATGTCTTTGCCTATTTAATATTTATATATAGACAATCTAAACCGATACTATGTATTGTTTATATACTAGCGACTTACGATCGCTTCGCCCGAGTATGTCCCTAGCTGCTAACAGCCTATGTGTTACTCTAGCTCATAGTTATCTGTGTACAAAGTTTCATCCAAATCCGTCCAGCCGTAACAGCGTGAAGGAGTAACAAACCTACATATGAATATATTGGGACATTAATACACAGCACCATCTAATTCCATGGTAAGCTATGAGGCTTGTGTTATGGACACCAGATAGTTGATACAATACATATATTATATAACTTTAAATACATACATATTATAAATATAAACATTCATGACTGGAGTATAAACATTCGTGCTCATCACACAAATGAACCCCCCAGCGGGAATCGTACCCGTGACCGCTGACACCGCAAGTAGGTTCACTACAAACTGAGCCAAACGTGTCGACAATATAAAAACGAGCAAAACTGCGGTACTCGATTAGTTTTTATAGAAACTTTAACAGTACCGGTAAGATTTAACTATCGTTTAAAACGGGATCATCCGTATATTAATGCTAGAAGCAAAACGCTTGAACGTTATTTATATTATAGTAATTAATCGGGATATTACTATAAATGCGAAAGTTTTGACGACACGTTTGGCTCACCGTACTTGCTGTGCCAGCGGTCGCGGGTTCGAATCCCGCTGGGCATTCTTTGTGTGATGAGCAAGAATGTTTGAACTCCAGCATGGGTGTTTATATTTATATTATGCATGTTTTTAAAGCTATATATGTGTAGTGTATCAACTATCTGGTATCCATAACACAGGTCTCGTAGCTTACCATGGAACTAGATGGTGCTGTGTGTTAATGTCACACAATATTTATTTATAACGCCTTTATTAGTTTCACTTGGAACTAAAAATGTAAATAAACTGATTATAAAATTTGGATAATACAATAATTTAATGACATCGAGCTGGCTTGATGCTGGAGCCAGGAGCTGATAGTGGAACTCTACAATGGCTATTGGTTACACCGTAGAGTTTGTGCTAGTTTGATTCGATTTGATAAGTCCCATACATTCACACTTTTTTTTAATGTTTAACTTTCATTTTTATGATAGATACTATTAATATATCACACGTTATATAATATACATATACTAGCGACCTTCGCTTCAATCGAGTTCGTCCCTCGATACGTTTTAACGGTTAGTGTATCATTCCACACTACGAGTAATTATATTATACATGCATAGGTACAAAACAAAAATTTCTGAATTTTTTGGATTTTCCAGCGTTTTTTTTTTTTGAGTTTTCTCTATTTTTTTTTATACCTAAACCACCCCTTACAAAACAAAAAAAATATTATTCATATCGGTACAGCTGTTTTTGAGTTTTAGCGAAATTTAGGCAATTAATTTTTATATATTAGGTAGATGTCAAGAATCATTAAACGAATTGTATACTTCTTCTCTTTGAAGTCAGTCAAGAAGACAGTAAATTCGAAATCACAGATGTACATTCGAATTTTATATACATATAAATGTGTAGATAAAAGATTTAATTAGAAATAAACTCTATATCATACAGATTAAGAGATATAATTGCGAATCAACAATCATTACCACAGTAGCAGTGAAATGTCGCGGGTAATTGAGAAAATTGGACTTCCAACGTAAGAGCTGTACGTTAATAAATGCGTTTTCGATCAAATATTGACATTAGAAAGTTCATTGGTTTACGTGATGCTACGATTTTACCTAAAACAAGTGGATGGACAGTTTCTATATACATATTTGTGATCGTATATGTTATGTATGAAAGCGCGTTTTGTATGTCTGTATGTAAGCGAAAAAGGGTGTTACTGATTGAATTTTTATATTTTATGTACCTACATATTATACGTATCTTTCTTTTTGTAGATGTCAAAGTGACAGTTCTTAAATTTTTTTCGCGTGTCAGTTTGTGCGTACATAAAAAAGTTTGTATGAAATTGTTTGTAATGACAATATTCTTCCGACCGATGTCGATCACGGCGGCCAGTCTCACTGAGACTAGCCAACTGCAGGAGATATTATAGTCCATCGTGTGAGAGAGAGAGACACACAACGTGCACTCAATAACTTTACTTTTCCTAAGAATCTTTAAAAAAATTTAGCAGTATTTATAATATTATATAAAGGCAGCGCCACCTTTTGGTATGTTTTAGTATTAATGTGTGCTACTCCAGCGTAAAGGAGTAATAAACATACACATAATTAAACAAACTTTCGCATTTGTCTGGCGACTGGCACTAGCGACTCACCCTCGCTCCGCTCGGGTTCGGCAGTAGGTACGTTTAAACGATTAGTATGGAATAGATAGTTGTTGCTGTGTGAAAAACAAAAACAAATCTATCCCACGGGAACCGTACATTTTTACGGGGTAATGTTGTAAATAACTTATGTGCTATTCCAATCTATTAAATCTATCTCTGTGCCAAATTTCATCCAAATCCGCTCAGCCGTTCTGGCGTGATTAAGTAACAAACATCCTTCAAAAAACAAACTTTAGAATTAAAAATAACAGGGTGTTTATTTTTTTTTATTTTGTTGCAGTCGCTCATGCGCTCTATGTCAGTGGAACAGAGGTGGCAAGATCTAGCGTCTCTCCTGACCATCCCGCCGCCGCCGGACCAGTACCAGCACTACCAGCATGCCCACGCCCACACCCACCCCCATCCACACCCACACCCCCACTCCCACAATATTAGGTGAGTGGACGTATATATGTATATTATATACTGGGGACTCACCCTCGCTTTGCCCGGGTTCGCCTCTAGAAGGACAAAAACAAATCTATCCCTCGAGAACCGTATATTTTTCCTGGATTAAAAGTAGCCTATGTGTTATTCCAGACTATAATCTATCTCTGTGCCAAATTTCATCCAGATCCGTTCAACCGTTCTGGTGAAAAAGAGTAACAATTATCTATACATACTCACCAACTTTCACATTTATAATATACAAATGCATATGGACAATTTGCTTGTTTGTTAGTTTTAAGGCGCAAATCTTTGGAAGTACCGGTTAGATTTTAGCATATCTCAAGCTATGGAATAATTTAGAGTGTCATAGAACTAAACGTGAAGCCAAATAATGTTTTAAAATAATACGTTTTAAAACAAAATACGAATATCAATAGAATATTCATTATTTTGTTGAGTATTAATAAGAATTGCTAACAAATTTTATTATAATAAAGAAAAAAATGAAATAAGCTAATATTATTATGTCTGTCTGTGACCGCATCACTAGAAAACCACTGGACATATTTTGATGAAATTTTGTATAATGATAGCTGGTTATCCGGGTCAACATATAGGATACTTTTTACTGCGGGAAAATATCTCATCTCTGAGAAATCTATACTAAACGTTAAAATGTAACTAGGGTCGAACCCGAGCGGGGCGATGGTGAGTCGCTCCTCCATAGTCTGAAGTGCGTTGGTTAGTATATACTATATTCGTTAAAGAACGCTACATACTATCTAACATCAAGTCGCGTGCAACGCAGGGCTTTGTTATTAAAAATATTTAATGTATCAATAAAAACTTGTTTTAGATATATCTTTTCATGATTTTTCCTTGTTTAGGAATGGAAAATTATAAATTGTATTTTTAATATTGTATACAGACAGCGCCACCTTTTAGCAAACTGTATCACTAACAGTAGCCTTTAAGTAACTCCGGCTCATAGTCTATCTGTGTACTGAATTACAGCCAAATCCATCTAGACGTTTCAGTGAGATGGAATAACAAACATACACACATACAGACACATTATAATATATGTGCATTCAGCCCTTTTTGACGTCCCACTGCTGGTGGTGAGACTCCCATCAATACGAAGGATCAGGCCACAGTCCACCACGCTTACCAAGTGAGGGCGGACTGAGCGTGTCTTTCGTCAACTTGCAGACATGCAGGTTTCTTCACGATGTTCTCCTTAACCATAGTACCACATTAAAGTAGTGCGAATAAGAATAAGATATTTATTTTTTTATTTCCAGCCATGGGGCAGCAGGTTATGCTCCCAATTACCACGCCCCAATACCACCAGTTCCAGAAAAACACCATGAGGCGTACGGTACGATATGATTTATTTCCATACGGTATACCATGTAAGCAAACACTATTCATTTTATGCGATTTTTTTCTAAGCTATTTGACCGACTTCAAAAATAAGGTTCTGTTTCATTTTTTTAATGAATAAGTTATAATTCAAGCGTAGTATATAAGGTTAAGTAAAAATTCCATCCTGGTGGGTGGAGGGATTTTGAAGTCGGTGTATTTACAAAAAACGAAATATATTTTATTAACCGACTTCCAAAAAGGAAGAGGCTCTCAATTCGTCGGAATCTTTTTTTTTTCAATTAGAATTATATAAAGTACTGTTGAAGAAAAGCCCAAAAGAAACTCAAACAGTTGCTCTTTTAAATATCGAAGTTACATTATATTTATCAACCAGTGGCTCACCCTCGCTTCACTCGGCTTCGTTCCTAGGTACGTTTACTACCTAGAACCTAAACTAAATTAAGATCGGGTCATCGATTTAGGCGCTACGATGCCACAGACAGATACACACGTTAAACTCATAACGCTCATTTCTGCGTCAGGGGTTAAAAATTAGAGAGTGAGAATTTTGCTATTTATTTTGTTACAGGCGCCGCCGCACCTATCGAAAATGCATATAAAGTGGAGTCTGCTCATCATCCTCAACAACATGAGCCTGTGTATTACCAGGTATGTATGGTTTTATACAAAATAGCATTCTATAATATATTGAGTCCTTCTTAACGTCCCATTGCTGGGCGTGGGCCTCCTTCAATGTGTGGGATCAGGCCATAGTCCACCACCCTGGTCAAGTGCGGACGGACTGAGCATGTCTGCAGACAACTTGCTGGGTTCTCTCAGACATGCAGGTTTCCTCACGATGTTCTCCTTCACCGTAAGACAAGACAAGTTGGTGTTGGAAATGATTCGCACATGAAAATATCATAGGTGCTTGACCTGGGATTTGAACTCGTTTTACTCGGTTTTTATGCCAGTCGATCAAAACCCACATCAAAGTTTATATCATACATTAAACTATCTAATGCCTATCAACAGATATATATAATCGAATCGGATATTTAAAGGTACTCCAGGATATAGTCTATCTTTGTACTGAATTTCATCAAAATCCATCCAGACACTTTAGGGTGAAGGTGTAACAAACATACATACATACACACATACAAACTTTCGCATTTATAATATTGGTCCAATTTATTACAGAATTCCACGTCAGAAATGGCGCCACCGAATCAGGATGGGTTTCTTCAATCCATATTGAATGACGAAGACCTTCAACTGATGGATATGGCTATGAATGAAGGTTAGTTTTTTTTATTAATTACTAGCGGCTTTGCTCAGGTACGTTTTATTATTTTGAGCGGAACTCCAATTCTTTTTCTAAATAAAACTAGCCTAAGTTACCTCTTATAACATCAACTATATACCAGTGAAAGTCCCGTCGAAATCAGTCCAGCCGTTTCGGAGATTAGCCGGAACAAACAGACAGACAGACATAAAAATTAAAAATGTGTTTCTTTTATGAGCACTGTATATAATTTCATATGAATTTAGTATAAAACTGTTATTTTGACATTACAAACAGATACTTCAATATTATTTATCTGTATAGATACTTATATATCCCACTCTGATTAGAATCGATGAATGAACAATCGACTTATCGTCTTATCAACAAATGGCCTATATAAGGTCAGGCAGAAAGCAACAGTCAGGAATCAAAGCGAAACCAAATGGACGCATCTGTGAGATTACACGAAATCGTTAAACAAATATTAAGATTTAAATATGATAAGCGTATTTACTCTATGCCACTTTAATTAGTCTTCGCGATAAGGCTTTATGACATTCTATCTTGCCTCGTTCGTGTGTAAGGTGTTTTATAGCGCTCGGCTATTTCTTTTTTTTATTATTATTTTCCCCAGATTAAAAATAGTGGTTTGAGAAAGGACTTATTTTAATATATATTTTTTTTATCAAAATGGAAATTTTCTCATACGTATACAGATTGTTCGTTAAGAAGTATTTTCTGGAGTGATTCTTTTTTAGTGTTTTGGTGATTTTTAGTGAAACTTTTTGTAATAAAATTTAGTCTGTGCCCGAAATTCGTGTAATACAAACTTTTTTGAAGACTTTCCGTGTTTTCTACTTCAAAGTAACGAAAAAGCCTACATATGACATACTTTTTGAACCAACGTTCAAAGAAGAGTAGAAAGGTGCACGTTAACGACTGTTGCACTTGCCTATGTGCATCTTGCTGCGCTCTAAGAAGACCAAGGATATCCTGCGACTCGCTAACCAAAGTGCCGGTGGCTGTCCTAAAACGATACAACTTTTGCCTCTGGTCGTTCAAATATCGGAAAAGTATCAGCACAAAATGAGACGTCTAGAATTTTCCATATTGTCTTATTTAGTATTAAATAATGCCTATACAATGAAGGCGTATTTGCACAGATATTAAGCTGTCGAGTATAACGTTTTGTTTGAACGATTTTACAATTGTGAAACGTCAGATGAGGTTTATAACTCTCAATTAGAAAGAGAAGGCAGATTTTATCTTTTCCATGAGAAGATAATTCGTGACGCACTTTGTCTTGAAGATAAAAGATTAATTTTTGTGACAGCAGATATTTATAATTTAAGGACATTAAATAAGGATTTTCGACAAAAATGCATACATCCGCACATTACTCGTATCCATCCCCCTTTTATCCGGTACCAACGTATTTCAATCCCCTATTTCGTCTCGACCTTGATTATTACAACTACTACAATTTATATGATGGTGAGTTCCAATCTGTGATGAGAAAGCTTAAAAATACACCCTTCAAAGAAAATTTGAAAAAAATTAAATTACATTTCAAAAATTTACCCTTTTACCTAATTTTTCAAATTTTTACCTTATAGGTAATTTCTACATAAATTATCAAAAACAAGTTTAGTACAACACTAATGATAACTAGAACAATGTAAATGACAATGAGGGGAAAACCTAATTGGTTTAAATATGATTAAGATGCTATAAACTTTATACAAATAGAGGAAAACAACATCGAGGCAGAGTTTTCCAAACTTAGTTTCGTATACATCGATCACACGTTTTAGACCGCAAATCGATGCTTCTATTGCTGAATTAAAAAAATGTTAAAAGAAACTTTTTATACAATAAATAATTTTATAGAACTTAAGCAATCACGGGAAAAATGTGTCCAGGCTATATTAGAGAATTTATAAGTTTAATAATAATTATTAGCACTTTTACCATTCCATTGCTGCTTTTACATCCAATTGTTCCAGAAAGATTCTCTAGCATTTATAATAAAAAAAAAACCAGCTGCTCTCCTTTTGCCAGTTCTTCTCAGGAGTGAGGCTTTTTTTAATAATATATAAAAAATTCCTTTGTGATTCTTTACTTACAGAAACCTGCACTTAGGGGAATTGTATTTTCCATCATCTATTGCTACCTTTAAGTTGGACAAACTAACATACACTTTTGACTTACACATATATAATACTAATGATTTACCTTCGCTCCTCTTGGGTGTTTACTCACCTCTCGCCTATGTGTTACCCTAGGTTCTGGTCTATCTGTGTATTAAATTCATCCAAATCCAGTAAAGGAGTAACAAACAAACATACATACAAACTTTACGTTTATGACAGTATTCTGATTAGCAGCGAAGGATATAACATTTTCTTGTCACATGAATATATCAGTTCATTGTTTCAAGATAACGCGAAAACAAACATCACGTGTAGTAATGAAATATCATCAGTCATCATGACTGTCAAATTTTTTATCAAAATGCCTTAGCCATCATTACTATTGAAAGTTGTTTTTATAATTGGTTAGTTGGGTCATATATATTTTTTTTAATTTTGATTAAATGAAGTGTCACTATTTGAGTTCAAGTAATATTTTGTGTGAGTATCTATAACCTTATTATGTTGGTTTATTAATTAAGAAAAAAATTTACTAATTAGGAATTAGGAGTGTATCTAGTTTTATTTTTTTTATTTAAAATATACATATATTTACTATTATATCATAAAAGTTTTATTTAAATCTGTCTATCGAGTAGTTGAGCGCATCGAGTTGCCTTGAAGATAGACAAAATGTTAGAATACATTTGTAATTTGGTTTCTTTTATATCCCAACAAAAAATATTTGAACAAAACACACTTTAACAGTATTAGATGTACATAGTATAATTTTCCTTCTGTCTCGTTGATTTATTACCTAGCATGTGCGGCTGTACATCTGGATACCCCGGGTTCGAGTTCCAGATCGAGCCAAGTATAGTTATAAGGTTTATCAGTTAAGAAGCTCTTAGTAAAGGTTCAAACTTGAGAAGTTCGGGATGTTACATTAAAATACTTTGGATAGCACCTAAAGCCATCAGTCCAGCATTTGATTTCTCTCCAATCGTGTTCAATGGTTGTTCCACTGAACTTTCAGAGTGAAAGGAATAGAGAGTTTACGTTGTTTGTGCGTCTCTCACACACTCTACACTATAATATCTCATGCAGTTGTCTAACCTCAGATTGGCCTCCGTGGCGTAAAAGGGTCAGGATATTACATTACTATTACTATAAACATACATGTCAGCAAAAAACACATTAAAACGAATATTACTTCGTAATTATAATGTTTTTCTTACATAATTATCATGTTTTAGATTAGAAGCGATAATCTGGAGCAATATCGAAAATAAATAAAAGCTTTTATAATAATTATTAGTCATATCAAAAGATTATAAATTACTTGTTTATTATAGTGATAGTGACTAATTTTACTAAGACTTGTGGCCTAGCTATAGGCGCAGGAGATATTATAGTGCAATTCGTGCATGCGCATGGTGGTCTCGTAGTCCAGTCAAAAAGCTTCGTAAAGGATTGAGAGATGATGCGCGTGGGCGATAGCTTTATACACATCTCGCTTCCCAAACTCTGCTTAAATATATCCAGAAATGTCTAAATGTCAAAAAACATATAAGTAATATGTTTCTCAACAATCGTTTTTGAATTCTTATTAAATTTTATAATTGCGAATGTTCGTGAGCGGCATAAGACTTTGATTAATCTCTTTACTAATTGTGGATCTATTTTCTTTTTTCTTTTATTGGAATACTACTCTACAGTATGGAATTGTTGTGCCTTTTTTTTGTTAAAAACGATTAAAAATTAATAGTCTTGAAAAAAAGTACTTAGATACACAAGAAATAAGCGAAGCGAGGGCTAATCACTAGTTAAAAAAATGGTAAACCGCAACTCTTCCACAAAAGAGATAATTGCAAATGCGCACACTCACACTTTGAGATTTTTTTTAATTTTATGTTTAAATTATTATTTATAGCTTAATATCTTATCGATTTTAACCTTTGTCTCCTCAGATATTGCTAATTACTTTAAATTAGTTATGAGCGGTTATTATCCAATTACACATATTTTTTGTGGACTATCTTTTAAAGCTCTTAACAACTGACACGTCATATCTCAAGTACAGATAAACAGTTTTTTATATCTACGAGTATATGTATATCGATGCACTAAGAATAGAGAACTAAGTGATGAAAATAAAATTTATAATAATAATAATGATATTTTTGAAAACTTCTTAAAGGGGTATTATATACTAGCAAGTAGTATTAATTTTGAGAAGTCTTGAGGTATAATAACCTGTTTATAAAAAAATCATTCGAAAATCGATTTGCAATTGGCGAATATATTACATTGCATTCGCAAAGAACCCTCCTCTCCTCCTTATCGTATCCGTATCTTCTCCTCCTTAAAGTCGGTCAAAAGACGGCGCGCATCTAAATGAAGCATCAATTAATCTCAAATATTTAAAAAGCATATTTCTATGGTTAGTCCTTACACCATGATGACAGCAAGAATAAAACTTTTTGGGTTGTATTTTAAATAGTAATAAACATTAACAGCTAATTTCACGCCACCTATTGATTGATATTTGTATCATTTTTTTAATTAAAAAGTTATTTTAAAATTATTAACAAAATGGAGGCTTATATTTTATGTTTGAGTTTATTCACTTTTAGTTTTCATTAGTAATGTCATTATTTTTAATTATATTACTTTTGTAAATCTGTGTTATATTGTAAATGCAAAACATTTGAAAGTGCCAGAAAGTACCATATGTTCTGGCACTTTCAAATGTTGTGCATTTTAAAAGATTTTAACTTATAGATTTATATTTTTATATAAGGAAATAATGTAATAACGATTAAATTACTTCCAGGCATGTACACAATGCGCATGCTGGACGGTGCGTCGGCGACGCATGTGCCACACAACCACACTCAAATGCCGATGACGAACGGTGAGTTGTCAAATTTTTAAAATGTATTATAATATTCTATAGAGTAAATTTTTTTAAAATTATAATTCTCTATAGAGTAATTTTTTTAAATAAATTAATTTATTAGTTAAATTTTCATATTCATAAGTACTGTTGGGTAACATAAAATTCAAGTATTAAAATATCAAGGGTAAAATTTTGAAAATTTCAAAATTTAGCGTTTTATAATAATTGTAGATTTCTGATTTATTATCAACTGTTACTTCAAAGCTTGTAATGACTATTTAATTAATTTCTTATTTTTATTTTGAATCGCAGAGAGAGATTCGGCGTCCGACAGTGCCGTTTCATCAATGGGCTCTGAGAGAGTTCCGTCTCTGTCGGACGGAGAGTGGTGTGACGGAAGTGATTCAGCCCAAGAGTTCCATAGGTATGAAAAATTTCTAGTTTTTTACCAATTTTGAAAATTATTTCATAATTAAAAAAAAATCATATGCCATCATAGATTGCAATGTGTTATATTTCTTTTATAATTTATCACGAAATCGTCGTACACGAAATTTAAATACAATTATTTTGATTTCTACTCTCTTATTTATTATGACTCTCGCTCCGCTCTTGTGCGTCCGTAAATGCTTTTTACGGACGCATAAGAACGATTTTTTTTATAATACTGAAAACAATCAGCGCCTCTATTTGGCAAAACTTGTTACTAACAGTAACCTATGTGTTACTCCAGCTCATAGTTTGTCTATCTGTGCACTAAATTTCATCAAAATCCGTCCAGCCGTTACAGTGTGAAGGAAGGACAAACATACATACAAACTTTCGCATTTATAATACTAGTAATGAAATGAAACATTATTTTCAGTTCGAAGTTCCGACCTTACGAAGGCGCGTATGGAAGAGACCGAGCGTCTCACGCTCCTCAAAAGAAACATCATATGTTCGGAAAGAGATGCTTCCAGGTATGGTGTTCTTGTTTTATCTTCTTTCTGTTTCTTCTTCTTAGGTATTGTGTATTCTTAGGTTCGCTTTTATGTTTCTAGAGCCAACCTTTAGGCTGTGCGTTGTTTTTCTGATAGTGTATTTTTGACTCATTTATTAAGCGGATGATCTTAGTTCAAAAAAGGGATGTAAAATATTTTTCTTATTTTATAAATAGCATGTACAAGTTTTAGAAAAAAATGGCGATACAAATAAAGAAATATCTCAATATTTATACTTATTTCTATTTTCCCATAGGAACAAGCCACCCCCCCAACCCTCGAGCCCCTAGTCCCTCGACCACCAGTGGTCAAGTACGAGTGCGAACAAACGTACCACGAAAACATGCAAATGCATAACGGTGAGTTGTCTATATAATATTAATTTATTTATAATTTGTATGTATTTAAAGTTATATATGTGTAGTGTATCAATTATCTGGTATCCACAACACAGGCCTCGTAGCTTACCATGGAACTAGATGGTGCTGTGTAATTTTTATTATATTTTAGGTCTAAATCTACTGCTTTCATTAATCTTAACATAGTAACAACTTTTTTACAATACCACAGTGTAAAAATCCATAGGTAAAGTATATGGTCGCCTTTGATGTTAACGAAAATGCAAAAATTCCCGGTAAATACGAGGGCTATTAAAGGAGTCATTTTCATTGCGAACGGTATCGTATTTAAAGCACTGTAGTGCCATGCCTGTTGTTGGAAATGATTCGCACATTAAATTATCAGAAGTGCGAGATCCGGGATTTTAACCCGCTTCCCTCGGTTTTCCAAGCGAGCGCGTTACCACTGAGCTACCACTGCCTGGATGGATGATATACTAATATATAAATATAAATTTACTATTTTTTTTAATATTTCCACCGTTTTCAGTGGAATATCCACCCCGTCACCAGATCGTCCCACACGTGACCACGCTACAGCCGGCCATCGACCTCAACACGCCGCACTCCAGTCACGCTCTTTTACAGGTAAGGAGTCGTCATAATTAATGTAGAATAATATCTACGTTAGATAAGGGCTTAGGAATATTTATTTTACTTTTTTAATTTAGCGGTTTTTAGAGTATTGAAATTTAAGTTATTATGTATGTATGTTTGTGTAGAAAAAGAATTATATGATTAAGAATTCGAGAAACTTCGAAGCCGATCGATAATGATTGAATAATATATATTAGTATTTATTTCAATATTATGGATCCTCATATCAATTTTTATGATTAATAATAAAAAACTTTTAAAAAGCTTAACGCAGTCCCGTGATCGATAATTTTTTTCTTAAATAATCGATACTAAAAATCGATTTTATTCTCTCGTCTACTAACAGAACGCAGTGCCATCAGTGAGTCCCCCTCGTTTCGGTTTCGGTTCCGGGGATAGAGTGCGACACAACCACACATACAGTGCTCCCTTACCGCCCGCTGAAGCAAGGCAACATACACGGGACAAACGAGGTAAGAATGGCTTTTTGTTTTAAATTTTTACCTAAAGTTTTTCAAAATTTTACCTAGTCTTGATTTTTTCAAATTCATCTTTTTTTTCATAATACGTTTTTACTTTGTTTTTTTTTCGATAGAGTTATTGTTTAAAATTTCTTTATTAAGTTTTTTTGTGCTTATTTTATTGGGATACATCAAAAATAAAGAAAACATCATAACGTGTGATTAAATAGAACATTTGGTTGTTTCATTTTGGAACTTTTAATAAGTCTAAAGATAAAATTTTTACTATTTTTAGGGCTTAGCGATACTTACCAAGTATCTATATAAAATAAATAAAAAAAAATTATATAATGACTGGATATTTTGTAGTACACTAATTGAAACTAACACACAATTTAAATAACATAAATATTTTTTTTTACAAAAACACAAATTAACTTAGCCGATTTTGCCAGAGAGAACACTGGTTTTTTTTGTATCAATATTCACAGCGCCATCTATTGATGATATAAGAACTGACGTGTTGTTAAAATAACATTTTCAAAGAAGGAGTCTCCCGAGACTATGATTGCTGTAAGTGTAAAGCATTAGAAACATCCTAAACCAAACATCAAAATAAATCCAAAAAGACAATTTTATTTAAAAAGCCAAATATTCGCGTAAATCTAAGAAAGTATTATTTTTAAAAGGACAAATGTTTGTATATTTATACCGGTGATCTCGGAAACTGCTTTAACAATTTCGCAGAAATTTGGTATGTGGGGTTTTCGGGGGCGAAAAATCGTTCTTGATTAGTATTATGTCTGGAAAAACGTGTTTTCGAGTTTTCATGCGGTTTTCTTTCGCATTATTCCACGCAAAATATATATGGTCGCTAATTTCGCACGCTCGGGCATAAGCATCGTGATCAAGCGGCTAAAGCTCAAGATTGACAATGATAGGTATGCGGGTTCGATTCCCGGTCGGATAAAAAGTTTTTACTTTTGTTTTTTTCTTGTATTTATTCAAGTTTTTAGTTAAAAAAAAAAGTACTTTTAGCTAAAAACTCCGAGCGAAGTTCGGTCGCCCAGGTACTAGATTTATTATTTATATGTACATACATACATAATATTATTTGTTTAATTAATTGCGTTTGTTTTAGTACGTCGTCTCACAGACGGCAGTACGTCGGACGCGGGGAGCGTCGCGGGGCATCTCACGCGCGACGAGAAGCGAGCGAAGGCACTCGGTGAGTGTACATACATACATACATACATACGCATAGTATCGAATAGATAGACACTATATCCATATCCATACTAATGTTATAAATGTGAAAGTGTTTGTTTGTTTATCCTTCTTTCATGCCGAAACAGAGTGACGGATTGGCGTGATTTTTTGTGTGGAGGGCTGGAGAGTGATGTAGGTTACTTTTTACCGCGGGAAATTATCACACTCCCGCGGGAAAGCACGTTGTAACACAACGCACAACAAATGACACCGATGTATATATAATATATAGTCTTTATATTCCATACTAACCGTCTCTCACTTGAGAAATGTTTGATTCCCCATAAAAACTGCCCCCTTATCACCCCCTAAGAATGATTTCCGGGATAAAAACTATCCCATGTCCATCCCAGGGTCTCGAACTACCTCCATACCAAATTTCATCTAAATCGGTTCGGCAGATTAAGCGTGAAAAGGTAACAGACAGACAGACAGACAGACAAACAAACAGGGTTACTTTCGCATTTATAATATATACACACACAGATAGGTCTTAAAGATAGTCTAAACCTTTAATAGAGATTTTTTTTTAATTTTTTGTTGGCTAAAATTGGCTTTATCACGTGACATACAAATAATAATTGTAAACGGTTAAAACATACAGATACATCTATA
The DNA here is from genome assembly GCA_947093115.1 of Brenthis daphne. Taxonomy (NCBI): domain Eukaryota; kingdom Metazoa; phylum Arthropoda; class Insecta; order Lepidoptera; family Nymphalidae; genus Brenthis; species Brenthis daphne. Next base: position 3,675,703 of record OX352473.1, read on the forward strand.
TATAAATAGGCAAAGACAAAACTGTTCAGTACCTTTTCTCCTCTGTTTGTCAAACGATTTTCTTTTTCTTTTTTTTTGTTCAGTAGCTATTGACGAGATTTAGTGTTATCATAAAAAAATTTGGAAACAGTTTGTTTTTTACATAGGTAAATTCTATTCATATATGTTTCCCTCAAAATTTCAATAATGATTTTGGTGGGTGGACACTTGTTATTTTTAATACTTGTGTGACTTGTATCAGATTATTGATCACGTCGGACTCGAATCCGCGACCTGAAGCTCTGCGTAGAAACAAAATTACAATTTAAATTGTACAATTTTAATAATTTGTCAATAATAAAATAATAAAATATATGTATTTAAAAAAGTCAAATAATAAAAATCCTTATTTTAATACATTCAAGAGTGTTCTTATGATATTAAAACAAACAAAGAAACACGAAAAATAACAAAAACAAATAAACACAAAAAATCACAAGAACAAAAAAAAACAAAATTAAACTATTATATCTCAAAAATCACACAAATAAAATATGCACAAAATGTACTGACTTGTTTTTCTTCTATGTTTTTTTTTGTGTAATTTTTAATGAAATAACGTGTTATTTTTATGTTTATAATTCAGGAAAAATGATTGTTTATGTTTTTTTAAGGTATACCATTAGATGTACAAGACATAATCAATTTGCCAATGGATGAATTCAACGAGCGCCTCTCCAAACATGACCTGAGTGAAGCGCAACTCTCGCTTATTAGGGACATACGGCGAAGGGGGAAGAATAAGGTGAGATATATAAACATACAAGCATAAATACATACATACATACATACATACATACATACATACATACATACATACATACATACATATGAATGTACATATACAAATAAATAAAATTTTTGTGTCTGTGTCATGTGTGTTATGTCAAAATAACAGCGTTTTACTATATGCATATGACATTATATACGGTACTTACAAGAAAAACTCAATTTTTATATTATTTTTGTCTGTCTGTTTGTTCTGGCTAATCCCACAAACGGCTGGACTGATTTTGACGGAACTTTTACTGGCAGATATCTGATGATTTAAGGAGTAACTTAGGCTACTTTTATTTTATAAAATGTATTCAGGTTCCACGCAAAAAAGTTAAACCCATGAAATTGTGTAATATAATAATGTCTTCCTGACCGATGTCCACTACGGTCAATCTCACTGAAACTAGCCATTAGCCATCTGCGGCAGATATTATAGTGCAGTGTGCGAGGGAGAGAGACACACAACGTGCACTCTCTGTTCCTGTCACACTCACACTTCGGGAGACGTCAAATTGACACTTGTAGTGAGGTAACAAGCGTAATACATCCTCTAGTGCATCCTTAGGTGCCTAAAACCAACCTATATGTTACTCCATCATCGTCCATCTATGCCCTAAATTTTAATCAAGTCTGTACAGCAAGCACACCCACACACAAAAACAAACAAAAAAATGGTTGCGTGTAACCTGTACGCGCGGTTGAAGTAAAACTTATTTGGCAAATATAATCAATAACAAAATAAGGCATATTACAATCATATAACGGAAAGAATATACTATTATATACTTGTAAGACAATAACAACGGTTACCATGGCAACTTGGCTTAGTCCACATATATTTTTGTGTTTGTCTCTTACTCGTGTCGTGTTTCCGTTTCATCGAATTTTTAAATCACAACGATTCTAAAGAAGTTTCACTTCATCAAACAACCAAACAAACAAACAAACATTCGTCATCTACAAGTACTTCAATCCCGTAACAGGTGGCAGCACAGAATTGTCGCAAACGCAAGTTGGATCAGATCACGTCTCTCGCAGACGAAGTGCGCACAGTGAGGGACCGCAAGGCGCGCACTCAGCGGGACCATCATGCCCTTCTAGCTGAAAGGCAGAGGGTCAAAGAGCGGTTTGCTGCATTATACAGACATGTATTCCAGGTTAGTTTTGTACATGGCTTTAAATTTAATAAAAAAAAACGTGTGTGTGTACCTATGTACGCACGTAAGAAATTATATTTCTTTGTCAATTTTCTACTATTATTTATTGTCAGAACAAAAATAGCTAAAGATTTCATCCCGTATGTCACAACTCTCTGTTTGTAAAAGGAATGCAGCTAACTTCATCGTGTCGCTTTTTGGCTGTCGGTGTGCGCGCGCATCGTAATAATTTTACTCTCATATTTTTTCCAAACATGCCAAAAGAAGTATAACTTCAATAAAGCCTCAATTGGTATCAATTTTTTTTTCGTTTTGTGTCATTCTCTTAGAGTTTTTTTTTTGAATTACATGACTTTAAAAAAGGAGATGGTTATATGTTTCGTTGTTTTTTTTTTAATATTTCTATTTTAATACCTATTTTATTCAAATCTCTTCAGGATGGGTTTTTTCCCGAACTGGTGATAGACCGACGTTTAAGATTTTTTGTTAGGGTTAGATAACTATATAAAAAAATTGAATTGCATTGAATAGAGCGCCATTTTGACTAACATTTATTTGATTTAATAAGAAAATAATCATTCTCCTGATTCTTATTGTTATGAACAAATTTCATAAATAAAATCATTGCTTTTTATAATTACATACATAATTATACCAAAGAGGTATAATACCAAAAAGGTATAATACCAAAAAGGTATAATACCAAAAAGAAAAGAAAAAGTTCAATTTGTTTTTGTTAAATTTTATGTACTTTTTCATTTTATGTAATTTATAAAAAAACTTGTTCCAGAACTTACGCGATCCCGAAGGCCGGCCTCTATCTTCTACTCAATTCTCCCTACAACAGGCGGCCGACGGCAATGTAGTGTTGGTCCCGAAAATGCATCATGGTAAGTCTTTTGCCATTAGTTTTGGTTTTTAATAGGTTTTTTTATGGGTTTTCATTGAATTTATAGGAAAAAATTGCTCTTTTTTAAGCGTATTTTTTCTGGTTTCTCATATAAAAAAGTAAATTATTGAGTGACAATTTGAAATTTAGCAATCATTCTCTTTTTTATCGATAAATTTTTATTTTATTACCATCTGTAGAATTATGTAACTGTGTTTTGTTTTAAACTTAGATATTCTTTGAAATGCCCGACATTAAATTAACATTAATAATTAAAAAAAAATCAAAGGTTAACTTATAATATTACTTCATTATTATTTTTTTAATTATTTTTTTTTATTTTTTTTAATTTTTTCCACAGATCACCCAATGAACCGTTCGTCTGACGACGAAATGGACAGGAAAGCTAAAAACTACGAGCAGTGACCTTTACACACAAACGTATATTGCTTATATCGAGTTATATGATTATACAATAAATTTACAACAAGAAGTTTTCTGCTGAGTTATCCAATTTCAGCAGACGCAAAAATATTTATGCTGAGTTGTTTGGTTTCAGCATATTAAGTGACTTTGTTTCATGATTAAAATATCGTGAAAAAATTATTGTTTTTTTGGAATAATATATCGATTTTTCCATACTGTTATTTATTTATGGAAACTCAGCTCGGAAATGAAGTTTTTTTTCTTTTTTTCTTACCGCTGGCGGTTTATATTTAAATCGATTAAATAAAAAAAACACTGGTTATGTTATAACTTTAATTTTCGAGTTATCAACAATGTAAAAGATCAAAAGGACGTTTTATAGGAAATTTTGAGTTATGCCCATTTTGCTAAGAGAACTTTTCTTAGCTGATTTTTTTACTGTAATCGAAAAATATATGAGATTACATATTATATGGTATTTATTATTTAAAACAAACTAAATGTGCTTCAGTAATTTAAAATAATTTAAAAAAATATCATTTATATGTACTTTCATTTGATTTTTCCATTAGAATGTATACGAAAACTGTTTTTACCGTATGAAAGGAACAAAAAATACTAACTTTTTAGCCATTGAATGCCACTTTAATGGTTGAAGTGGGAATAAAACTTTTACTTACTAAAATGTTCTATTTAGAACAAAAAAAATTAATGCAAACAAAAAAATAGATTTTTCTATTTTTTTTTCTTAACACAAGATGATTATAAATAAAAAATGTGATAGATTAAAAAAATATTCCATTTTTGTTTAGTTTAGTGTTTTCGTGTACTAACGCTTAATAGCTCGTCGAAGTTTTGAAAGATGTCGACAGATGTCGTCTCTTGCAATAAGTAATTATATTTTTTTTGTAATATATGTTTAGATATTTATGTATAAAATAAGATAGTTTAAAGGTAAGATAATATCAAAAATCAACCATTTTTGGAGATAAAGTACAAATTGTAAAAAATATGGTATTTTTGTGAAGGTTTCAACTGGATAGTAGTTTTTTTTTTGGGAAAAAATAATAAAAATATTAGTTTCTTTTAAATGATAAATCTGTGTAAAATTTAGTGAAAAAAAAAACATACTGCCATTCAGCCTTATTTAGAATAAATAATAGATTTTTTTACAAAAAATGTGCGATTTTTCGGGGGTTTTTTTCAACCGGTTGGAACCTTAATCCAAATTTTTATTTTACAAATGTAGAAGATCAGCCGATTGATTTATGCTGCTCTTTTAGATTTAATGTTATTTTAACATAAGCTATAGTTATTTGTCAGCTGTAATTTTTGGAGACAACAATTTTTTTTAATAAAAATAAAAGGAAATTCGAAAAAAATGAGTTCTTTTTTCTTATTTTTTTTTCTCAAAATAGGTTTTTTAATCGTCCTGTATATATTATGTGTGGAATTGTTGTCTTTAGAACTACGAATCCCTGTTCCGTGGTGCATAAAATGTTCTTTCTGAGCGTCTAGCTTGCTAATAATTTGTATGGGACTTAGGCAACGGGTAAAGCATTTCACTAAGTTTTTTAAAATAAATACTTAGCGTGGCTCTTTGTGTTTCATTTCATTGCCTTTTAAAAAAATGAGATTAAAAAAAAGAAAAAAAAGATTGCTCTTAAAAAATGTATAATGGAAATGTCAAAAATGTCGAACGGGAAGCTTTTTGTGGTTAGGGTATTTGTTATTAAAATAACATTTCTGTCTGTATATTAAATTTGAAATAATAAAGAAATAAATACCTTTTAAATTATTATGACGTTTTTCTTTTTATATACTATTTATTTATTTATTAAATAATAATATCTCAATATATATCACTTATAAATAATTTAAAATTTTATCAAAATCTGTCCAGTGGTTTTCTCGTAATGCGTTCCCACACAGACGGACAGACAAAAATTCTCAAAACTATAGATTCAGCCTCTGTATCGATAACAATAACTATTTCAATAAGATTTTCCAAAAAATATTTAATCTAAAGATTAGACTCAGAATTATATATATATCTAAAAAAATATATAATAAAATACAAATCTTTATAAAAACAAACATTCGTTAATTATTATTGTAAAAATAAAAAAAAAACAAATACACTAAAAAGTTAAGTTTTTTAATATAGATAACATAAAGAACATGTTCTTATTTTTTCAATTCTATTAAAAATATAAAGATTTCTCTTATAGAGAAGCCATTTTTATTTTAAAACAGCTCAATTATTTAATGTTAAGGGGTTATGAAATAAAAAGAAAAAAAAATCATTTTGCATACATTTATTAGTTATAATTGGCATAATACAAATAATCATATAAAAGAGATATATTTTTAAATTCTACGAGTTTAATCCTAAATAAAATAACAAAACTTTTTCACTTATCATTCTAAAATGCGAATAAAAAAGGCAGTACATAATTTAATACAATAATAATTAATTATAATTAATAGTCTAAGGGCTGAATACACCAAGACCTGTTAACCGGATGAAACATATTTTTTACTAGCGACTCACCCTCGCTTCGCTCGGATCGTCCCTAGCTTGCTTCCCAATACAAACTTTCATCTCCATTCTCACCCCCTTAAGGGATGATTACCCGGATAAAAAGTATCCTATGTCCTTCCCAAGGTCTCAAACTATCTTCTTACCAAATTTAATCTAAATCAGTTCAGTAGATCCAGAGATTACCCCCTACAACGACACAAGTTCACAAACTTTACCTCTTTATAATATAGTTTCAATAATAAATAAATACGCCGCCTAAAATAGCTTGCTTATGGAAATCCTGTTTATGGAAATAATGGAAATATTTTTTTTTATTTTTTACCATTCTGTTAACCAGCCGAATTTTGTTCTAACCGATAGTAAATAATATAAAGAATATAAATAATTGTTTCATCCGGTTAACAGATCGGTGAAGGTCGTGGTGTATCCGGCTCTTAGACTATAAATACTAAAAAATCTTAACATATAATAAGCAGTCTATTACAAATATATTTAATCTGTGTGAATAAAAAACTTAAAAAATTTCTAAGCGACATAAAAAAAATTTTTAAATATGAAATGCATACATGAGTAATATCTTCGGTTATGTAATACAAGCGCAATTAATTTCGGATTTCGTATTTATTCGGATTTTAACCATTTCAATTTAAAAAAAAAACCATGATACAATTTAAAAAAAGCATGTGATACAAAATAATATTTATGTCAAATTTAAAATCTGAAATTGAACATTTTAAATAAAACTATCTTTTCGGATTATTTCGCGGATTTATTTGGATTTTTAGTTCCCGGCGTTTCGAATGCTTTACAGCAATCATGGTCACGGGAGATACTAAGGTTATAGACATCTCAAACACATTATACTTGTTACAGACAGTGCCTCCCCACTATTTTACAAAAATGATTACAAAAATTCAAAAATGGCACCAAAGTACTTTACAATATTTGTTGATTTTTATTTCTAAACATTTAAAAAAAAAATATAGCAAAATTGAAAATCCGAATCCGATACACAAAATCCGAAATAATTACCTAAGTAATATTTATTACTTAAAAATCTAAAAGGATTACGAAAGACTCATCTAAATCTAAGCTTACTATGAAAAAGTTTAATATTTGACCGACTTCAAAAAGAAAGAGGTTTCTTTCGCCAGTTCTTCTCAGGTCTGAGGCTTCTTCTTTCCGAACTGGTAGTAGACTCATGACGTTCAGTAAAAAAATTGTAATATTTTAATGCTGAATAAAATATTTTGAATTTGAATATTGTGGATATTTTACACAATTTCGAATTAAATTATATATTCAAAATAATTTTTAAATTGATGATGATGATGATGCCCTCCTGACCGACTCCGGCCACGGCGGCCAATCTCATTGAGACTAGCCAACTGCGCAGGAGATATTATAGTGCACAAGTGTACGCGCAGACACAACGTGCACTCTCTATTCCTGTCACTCTCATACTCCGGTGGGACGAATGCTCGACACGACCAGTGAGAGTTAAGGCGCAGGACAGACTCCCAAGGTACGGGGGTGAAACACCGCCAACTTCCCAACTCCGGGCTGTTACTGAGGCTTACTATACAGAAAGGCTCAATAAATAAACTTGGCCCGACCCGGGACTCGAACCCAGGACCTCCGGGTGTGCAGCCGTACATGCTAGCCGCTACACCGCCGAGAATTTTTAAATTAATAAAATTATATTTCAATAATCTCATATAATTTGGGAAAAAATCCAACAAAACCCTTAAGTAGTAAAAAAAAACCTCCAATATATTTTTTTTTAATTTTCCTATTAACTTTTTCGTTTAATTTATGTTTCCATAAATTATTATGAAAAGAAATGTATTTTTTCTGTCATTTTAAATTTATGTACAAAATATATTTTTTGAAGTCAGTATACATTTAATACTAAAATGTAATAATAATCATATAAATAATGGAAAAAACATAGTATTAAAGAGTATCGAGTTAGAAAAAAAAAACAAATAATAACGACTTAATTATGATTTTTAAAACTTTTATCGTATTTAGTGCTTGGTTCTTTGATATACAAAAACTCGGGATACACAATTAGCGTCTCAAAAGTGTCCTCAAAAAGTAGTGCACAATTCGAAATTGAGCGCTTTTTTCAAATCTCTTTTGTTCATGGCTTTTCGAATGACAAAATTAAAACGCACGTTGTTTCGTTTAAAAATGTACTTTATATGGTATGTGTAAGTTCGAATTTGTGTTTAGACAATTAGAACTTTCGATGTTTGAATGTTATTCTTTAGTTTGACTTAACGTCACATGTCGACGACACTTTTTTAAGAGATATTTGTTAGGAAATGTGTATCTTTGTTTTTATATAGCCATTGGCTTGATTACATATTTTTTTTCAGCCATATTTAATTAATTAAAATGCTATATGAGAGAAAGGAATGCACGTATTTAGTTATTTTTGATCAACTCACAAAAAAATCGAAAAAAAATGTATGTTTTTATCTTCCTCTATCAAATTAATCATTGATATTATCAAATATTAGTACTTAATCTAATTGGTTATCTTTATTCGATATCGCCATCTTGTTCTCCATATTACAGTGAATTTCCAAAATTCCACTTTAAAAAAGGAAATTTGTCTTCAGATTAGGGCGGAAATTCCACATTTTGGGGTGGAATTTTGAAATCTACACCGATTTTATGGGAATTTTAGTTTTTCGAAGTGATACTTCTTTTGGGTCGTTTGGAAATAAATAACGAGTAAAATTTTTACGATGGGCGCCCACACCGACAGCCGAAAAGAAACATGATGAAGAAAGCTGGATTCCTTTTACAAACAGAGGGTTGTGTCATACGAGATGAAATCTTTAGCAATTATTGTTCTGTTACGCCAAAGAATTATAACTTCTTGCGTCGTGGTAAGAAGTACTTAATCTATTTGTATATTTTTCCTCGATATCGCCATCTTGCTTCCCATATTACAGTGAATTTCCAAAATTCCACCTTAAAAATAGAAATATTGACATTTTTTTTACAAATTAGGGTGGAAATTCCACATTTTGGGATGGAATTTTGAAATTTACATTGATTTTATGGGAAATTTTAGTTTTTTTCTTTAGCTATGATGGTGTGCAGCTGGTGGAGGGAAACATCGCACATGTTCCACTCCAGCCCTCTCGTCGTCGGCGGCGAGGTGGCGAGCGAGGACGCTGAATATCTGCGAGTTGAGGACTTGGAAACGTCTGATGCGGTCCACCATACGTTTTAGAGGCTGGAAGGTTTGAGATGAGGGAAGATTAAGTATAAGAGAATGAGACATGGCAACAGGGATTTCAAGAAAAAATTATAATCCCCATTTCCGCCCCCTTGAGGGATTATTTCCGGGATAAAAATTATCTTATGTCCTTACCAGAGTCTTAAAACTATCTTCTTACCAAATTTCATCTAAATCGGTTCAGTTGTTTCGAAGCTTATTCGGTACAAACAAACAAAAAAATCTTTCCTCTTTATATTTTATTTATATAAAATTTATTATATAATTGTAAGTACAGATAATACAATATTCTTATGATGTACATATAAAGCATGCTTCAGACGTGCCTATTTAATTATTATTTTTGGTGTAATGACATTACACACTCTCCAGTACGCGACGCTAAGCTTAGACCCTAGATGTGCTTGTTAATTTAATAATTACTTATTTATTATTGAACTAGCGACTCACCCTCGCTCCGCTCGGGTTTGTCTCTAGTTACGTTTTAACGTTTAGTATAGATTTCTCAGAGATGAGATATTTTCCCGCAGTAAAAAGTATTCTATATGTTGACCCGGATAACCAGCCATATATATATATATATATACAATTCTGTTCGGTGGTTTTCTTGTGAGGCGTTCCCAGACAGATAAGACAGACATACAGGCAAAAATTCTAAAAACTATAGATTCACTGTATCGATAATAATGACTATTTCAATAATATTTTCAAAAAATATTTAAGGATTTTTTACAGGATTGCTTTGACGTGAAAGAAGGACAAACAAACAAAAACAAACTTCCACATTTATAATATTAATAATGGATATTATTACTTGTTAATATTAACTTCTCGTCCCAATTATAAATAATAATTTTTAATTAATAAAAAAAAGATGTGTGTGTGTGCAATTCACACACGGTAGAAGTGAAACTTCAGAAAAGTAACCTACGAGAGAGTGAGATGAACATATATAGAGTATCAGGAATAGGATCATTGTAAGGTTTATATTTTTATAATATTTTTACCAAGTTGTAAAGTTATTTTACAGTTTGAAATAAATTTACATTTGTCAGACAATAACAACGGTTACCATGGCAACGTGGCCATGTATTCTATCTCTTTCTCTCGCCGGCTTAATCCGATATATTTATGTGTTTGTCTCTTTCTAGTGTCGCATTTTCGTTTCATCGAGTTTCAAATTACAACGGTTCTAAAGAAGTTTCACTTCAAAAGAAAAAAACCCCACAGATTCGAGTAATACTCACAATCCCTTTAACCAGCTCGTCCTTGCCGTCAACACGTTGGACCCTCAGTATGTGGTAGCAGAAGTCCAAAGCATCAAAGCGACGTTGTTGACCCAACAGGGCTATTATTGTACATCCGGCCCAATGGAGCCCTTCACCGAACAGTTCCCTGTTGAAAGAATTAGAATAATAACAATAAATACCAAAATTTCTAGTATCCTCATCGATAACTTTGATACTTCCAGTTACGTATTTTTTAAATTCTATCACACTTGGTTAAGGCCCGTGTGATAGAGTAATATCTTCTTTTGAAAGAAAGGAGAGAAGAGAAGTTTATTTTAAAAATAGTTATAATAATATCCTTCCGACCGATGTCGATCACGGCGGCCAATCTCACTGAGACTAGGCAACTGCGGGAGATATAATAGTGCAGTGTGCAAGGGACAGAGATATACAAAAGTGCAATCTCTGTCCCTGTCACTCTCATACTCCGGTAGGACATATAATAAATATTTATTGTAATTCTGTTAGAACAGAATAATACAGATCATTTATAAGATATCCAAATCTTTGTTTTGTTCATCGCGTATAATATATAATAATAATAATAATAATAAATATACTCACTCGACAGTGAATTGCGTATCTCCAACGGGGATGCAGTATAGAAACTGTAAGGCTGACCACAGACTGAAACAAAAAACAATACTTAATAAAAAAAAATAACACGGCATTGATATATAATCTATGTCTATAATGGCATTTTACAGATCTAACGTGATGATATAATTTGATGGCACGTGATTTTTTTAATGAAAATTTATCCGTATACATTGTAGAATTAATCTGTACTGTATTGGCACGTTTTAAAGTCATTGATTGAACAACAAGGTTGAATTGAATCGTCATCTCTAAGCATGAAAACGTAGTGGGGGAGGGGTCTCGATCAGGCGCGGATCCAGAGTTAAATTTTAGGGAGGGGTCATAGGCTGAAATATACATATAATAAAACGGTAACTTAGCAAAATATGTATATGAAATATTTGGGGGGTTGGGGGTTATCTGTTGGTTCAAAAAATCAAAACCTTAAGTTTTATGGCTTTAAAACTTTAGCAGGTATATAAGGAACAAAAACCCTTAAAAACGCCCCCGCTGTCCAGCTACCCCCTAGTAAAAATCTACGACTTTTACTATAACCCCACAGTTTTCGACTATTTCCAAAACAAAAACGATTTTTAATTTTTTCTTGTTTTTTTTTTAATTTCTGCAAAAACTTTTCGATTTTTTCATGAAACTAGGGGAATAATATAATTTCATGAAATAGGGGGGACCAAGAAAAAAATAAAAAACGGGTTTTTCGAAAATATGTCGAAAACTTTGAGGTTATTATGAAAGTCGTAGATTTTTACTAGATCTACAACTTTTGTAAGGAATATTTTTCGATAAGATGTCACAACTAGGCAGAAATTGAAAAAAAAAACTATTTTTAAACGGTTTGCTATACTTGTCTTGTTTGCTATAAACATCTTAAACACATAAAACTTCAGGTTTTATTTTTTTGTGTAGCACGTCGCGATTTGACACTATTTGTATAGCGCTATTTAAATTAAAAAAAAACTTAATAACGAATAAAAGCTTTTTAATTTGTTTCGAATGAGGCATTTAAAAAAAATGTATTATTTCTTCTTTTCTTAGACTTCAATTTTTCAAAAAAGTATATTTGGCTTCGGGGGGGGGGGGGGGGGTCATGACCCCCATGACCCCCCCCTGGATCCGCGCTTGGTCTGGATTCGTATATGGCTGCGGCCAATTACATACTTTATAACTAGATACACAATCCCATGCAAAAGTTCTCTTAAAATCGTCATTGATTTTGTTTAGGTAATTATTTCAGTTGAAATAAATATATGACAATGTAAATGGAATCTTACATGCAACACTTAAAGTTGTTTTCATAAAAAATAAACTAATTAAAAGCGCGTTCAAATGCGCGCTGATTAATTGTGTATCTAGTTTTTTTTTTGATCGATGCACATCACACATCACACTTTTATAGAACTAAAATTGTTTTTTGTTAATGGTTTTAAAACGTGTCAATAAAGCACTGATTACTTCGCTGATAAAACATCCTTCCGCGACACTTTTTTTTTTAGTAATGATGAAGTCGCGTTAACAGATGCAATCCATTCTTCCAGTGTCACGTTTTGTGAAGACACGAATGAGATTGAGCGGTAATTTTGAAATGATGACAATACTCTGATATAGTCTGACACGTGACACGTGTCACCTGTCGCCACTGACAGCTGTCAGCACTGACCGGTGGAACTCGGCGGTGTCGTCGGCGTGCGCGGGCGCGTGGTGCGCGGGCGCGGGCGGCGCGGGCCACTGCGGCGCGGCGAGGCAGGCGCGCAGGCGGCGCAGCACCACCGCGAACAGCGACAGCCCGCAGCAGAGGCGCTCGCGCGTCAGCAGGTCGCCCTCGCGCGACAGCTGGCTTTGCTGGGGACGGACATGGTTGGTTGGTTGGTTTTTGTTAAGCCCGATCTGTATATATGTGTGTCTGTCTATGTGTTAAGTTTTTACGCTGTACCGATTTAGATGAGCGTACTAAAATTATAAATGTACCAGTAATTGAGTTTCTTTTATATTATATTCTTCCTTGATTTTCAATTTCACTTTTTGTCCATATCCATCTATCTTTACATATAATAAAATTGTATTGTAAATAATTCTTATTGTTTTTCCAAATTTTTTTGTCCTTAACCATACATAAAAATTAATAAAAAAACAACCATATTTACCTTCGCCGTACCGTATTTCTCGACATTCTGCACAATTTGTAGCGCCGCGTACTTCGCTTCTAGACGTTTCTGCTTTGTCTCCGGTTTCTCTCCCTCTGTAGTATAATATATAATATATATACATAATACGACTTGTTTGTTTGTATGTGTGTGTATTTGTTTGTTACTCCTTGATGCTGAAACTGCTGGACGGATTTCGATGAAACTTAGTACACAGATAGCTTAAGACCTGAAGTAACCATAGGCTATTTTAGTAATAAAACTTATCAAAAGGTAGTGCTGTCTATATATAACATTATATATACAAAAACCACATAAGTGCGTACCCAAGCGAAGCGAGAGTAAGACGTTAGTATAAAAAAGTGTTTGTGCAATTCACACGGTAGAAATGAAACTTCATAAAAGTAACCTACGAGAGAGTGAGATGAATATAGAGTATCAGGAGTGGCATAATTGTAAGGTTTATTTTTTATAATATTTTTACCAAGTTTAAAAATTATTTTACATTTTATTTGACATAAATATACATTACATATCATTCAGTAATTAATTTTATTATTTTTCTCTTCCTGTGTAATGTATTCGATAGAATACATCGAGGAGATATCCAATATTAACAGTTACCATGGCAACATGGCAATGTATTCTATCTCATTCTCTCGCCGGCTTAATCCTGTATATTTGTGTGTTTGTCTCTTTTTAGTGTCGCATGAGTTTCAAATCACAACGATTCTAAAGAAGTTTCACTTCAAAATATAGATTAAGAAACACACCCAAATACTCTTTTAACCGACTGTAACATATCGTCGTCTCAGTGCTTATTTGTCCAAACGACTAATTCACCGAAAGAGTTTTTAATACATAATTATTTACTTTTAAATGTCAATTCTATTGATAAAAAATACACATTTTGCCTCAATAAAGGCTGAAAAGATATATTTTATGTATACATGTATATAAATCTTAGAAATATGGCTTTGTTTTTAAAATAGGAGACGAAACCTCTCTACAGTAAAGTACAACAAGTATTGATGGTTTGAACAAATAAGCACTGAGATGACGATATATGACTCGTCAAATCAAACTAGCTCGCACTCTACGGTCTAACCAGTAGCCATTGAAGAGTTCCACCATCAGCTCCTGCGATCAGTGAGATGGAATTCAGGATGGAAAACATACCGGCAGTATACGGACGCGGTAGAATATTCTGGAAGGGCGCAGCGTGAAGGAGATCTGTTACTTCCTCTTGACTCAGAGCCTGAAAACCAATAAAAAGTTCTTTTTTTATATATATTATTAACGACTTACCCACGCTTCGCTCGGGTGCTTTGGTAGGTAAGTTTTAATTTTTTTGAGAGGAACTCTAATTCTTTTTTTTTTAAATAAAAGTAGCCTAAGTTACTCATTATAACAAAATCAGTCCAGCCGTTTTGTATATTAGCCGAACGAACAGACAAATAGACAAAAAAAAATAAAAATTGTGTTTTTCATAAGTACCGTATATTTTTACATACGCATTTAGTAAAAAGCTATTATTTTGACATTACACACAGACAGTTCATTTTTATTTATCTGTATATATATATATATTATTATTATACAATTAACATATACTTAAAAAAATATGTATACGAAATTATTAATTTTTTCATTTATTTAACACACATTCGTATTATCGAACAAGGTTTGTCGGATCAACTAGTTTTAAATAAAACTATCATTCACACACATCTATTTACATTTCTTCACGGATTTATTCAGATTTTGGTGCCCGACGTTTCGAATGCTCCACAGCGCACATGGTCACGGGAAAAACTGAAGTTTTAGACGTCTCAAAGATCATTTAGATATGTATATCATATAATAAGCGGGTCTAATCCTCAAACTTCACCTGCTCGATGAGCATGCAGAAGAGTATGATGTTCCCGAGCTCGCGGAAGGCGTGGAACAGCTCGGTGCGAGCGTCCGGGTACTGCACTATGTCCGTGAGCTGGGCGTGGTAGTAGCCCAGGACACCTGGAGGTACACTCTATATTAGTACTATAGATGTAGGTTCCGTGGATACCAATAAAAGCCTTATTGACACACTAATAACTATATTTATCTTTATTATTATTACTAGCGTAGGTTTTAATTTTTTGAGCGGAACCCTAATTCTTTTTCTAAAATAAAAGTAGCTTATGTTACTCTCTATAACATCAGCTATCTTCCAGTGAAAGTCCCGTCAAAATCAGTCCAGCCGTTTCAGTGATTATCTAAGACAAATAGTCAGACAGATAAACATTTATAACATTGTGTTTTTCTTATAAATATTGTATATAATTCCATATGCATTTAGTACAATGCGATTATTCATTATTTTGACATTACACTTCAATTTTATTTATTTGAATAGATATTTTACATATTTTCATATTTTATTAATCTTTGAATTTCTCGGCTATTCTGCACTATAATATGAATGTATTATACATATAAACCATACTCTTGAATCACTCGTATCTATTAAAAAAATCCGCATCAAAATCCGTTGCGTAGTTTTAAAGACGTAAGTATACATAGGGACAGACAGACAACTTTGTTTTATACTATGTAGTGATTGATTATGATGATGACGAGTGACCATTAGAGCCGTAGTCGTATCTGGGCAGCTTGCAGGTGCGCGGCATGGCGGCGGCCAGCGCGCGCGTGAACTGCGCCAGCGTGCCGTGCAGCAGGCCGCGCGCCACGCCCAGCAGCTCGGCCGCCACCACCGCCACGCCCTGGTAGCCCAGCAGCCGCACCAGCGCGTGCAGGTGCTGCTGCCCCACGAACCCTGCGCCAGGGATACACGTTTAGATATATACATATTATAAATATAAACACCGATGACTGGAGTACACACATTCACACAAAATTTGATTTTAAACAACTTTGTTTATTACAATTTTTCGCGAAAATTTGAAAATAATCGAGTTGTTCGATAAACAGAAATTCACCACCTCTTTTCCGGTACAAATCGAAAAATATCAACCCTAAGAAGAAAATGATGAGAACTAAAATTGTAGGAAATTTAATCTTAAACAACTTTTGTAATAACTGTTTTTTCGTGTAAAATTGAAAATAAAATAAACGAATTATTCAACAAACAAAAATCAACGCAACCCTTAAAATTCAAGATGGCGGATGACGTAACGGGTCTGGTAACCCGAGAATCTAAACTTAGACTTCCAGTGACCCACCTCCTCTCTCTCTCTCTCTCTCCCTATCTCTTACCATTATACTGAGCATACTGAGCAGAATACGCCAAACTGAGCTGCTTGGAGCCCCACAGCATGGCGTGCCCGTACTGCTGGGGCTTCTCCCTCTGCACTCCCCCCGCGAACTGAATGCCGCGGCATTTGACGAATCTGGTGGGAAAAAAAATATTGAATTTCACCATTTTTGTTGAGTTTACATCGATGCTCAATAGATGGCGTTACGGTCTGAACCGCGTTATGGTTTGGTCCATTAAAAAGAGCTTATAGGTTAATTGAATTTTTTTATTAAATATGAAGCTCAAAGTCAATTTTTTGATTAAATATCCAGTGTTTTATTTACATCAATGGCTCCAGATTACACTACCGGATATCGTTAAGGCATTTTTGGTGACTATTTTTGTTATAGTTTTAATGTGATAGTGTCAGGGAGACGGAAAAGTGAGTCCTGTTCCAATTTAAACGAATTTATTTATGTTCTTTTGGAATATACCATAATTTTGTCAGAACTTTCAGTTTCTCCCACTTTTCCCAATTTTTCGGGCATATAACTTTTCCAATAGTTTTTTCTAAAAACATTTTTGAAACAATTGTGAATGGTGCTTACCAACATCAGACTAAAGTATATAGATAGACGGAGTCCGCCAAAATAAATGTCAAAGTCAAAAATAATTGTGTGATTTGCTGTTTATGCTACTACTAGCGACTCACCTTTGCTTCGCTTGGGCTAGGGATGAACCCGTACGTTTTAACAGTTAGTATGAAATACATATCTTTGAATTTCTCGGCTTTTCTGTACTATAATATACATGTAATACTGTATACATATAAACCTTCCTCTTGAATCACTCTATCTATTGCTGAAAACTGCATTAAAATCCGTTGAGTAATTTAAAAGGTCTAAGCGAACAGACAACGGAAGAGACTTCATTTTATACTATGTAAAGATTCTCGATTTTCCTTACAGATATTTTAGTTTCTTAAAAGAATTAGGGAAATTCTATATAGGCATTAGTCAAGTTATTATACAATTTCTGGTAATGAAACACGAATAATAAAAATAATACTATATTTTTGAAGTTATACTTCTTTTGGTAAGTTTGGAAAAAAATATGGAGTAAAATTTTTACACACCGACAGCCAAAAAGCGACATGATGAAGTTAGCTGCATTCCTTTTACAAACAGTGAGTTGTGACATACGGGATGAAATCTTTAGCTATTTTTGTTTCTTTACGCCAAAGAAGTATAACTTCTTACGTGCGTACATAAGTACACATACAGGCTTTATTTTTTAAGCATAAGTACTCTTCCCCTTGAAAGAGAGATAAGCACAATAATGTATCATTATCAAAATCTATCAACATTTCCCAAAATTTTCCTTAAGCCGTTTACAAAAAAAACTAAAAAATATATACATCAAAAACATCCCCCATCTAAGCTCAATTCTCTCACTCACCGATCAGTAGCAGCATTATAGCAATAATTTGGCAAGAAATCGTAATTCAACTCCCAAAAAACGTGAAGCGTGATCCGTCCATACGGTGCGAGAACACCGTGGTCCGATTCACGCAAAATGGCATCAAATTCGTCCAATGTGAGGTATCTGCTTAGGAGTTTGTGGCAAAGACGATTCACTGCGATTAGCCCTTCTAGTTCCTGAGAAAGAAGGGGTATATGTATTAAATATGTCTATACAGATAAATAAAATTGTAGTGTCTGTTTGTAATTTCAAAATAACAGCTTTTTACTAAATGCAAACTATAAAGGGTACTAATAAGAAAACACAATTTTTAGAAGTTCTGGCTGTCTGTTGGTTGCGGCACATCTCCGAAACGGCTGGACCGATTTTGACGAGACTTCCACTGGCAGATAGCTGATGTTA
Source organism: Brenthis daphne (assembly GCA_947093115.1). Lineage (NCBI taxonomy): Eukaryota > Metazoa > Arthropoda > Insecta > Lepidoptera > Nymphalidae > Brenthis > Brenthis daphne. The sequence goes on from OX352473.1 coordinate 3,693,941, forward strand.
TAAGGAGTATCTTAGGCTACTATTATTTTAGAAAAAGAATTAGGGTTCTGTTTAAAAGAACTAAAACGAAACGAGGATAAGTCATCAGTACTAATATAATTTCGAATTATATTAATCTCTTTATATAGTTACTCTCTATCACTGTAACGGCTGAGCCGATTTGAGTGAAGCTTTAAATAAAAATAACTTATATCAAGGATTAATATAGGTTATTTTATACCGTCCCATCTACAAGATGAGCAGAGTCACTGGCTATATCTATTGATAATATATATGAATGTATATCCATACCACCACTCCTGTAATATCTCCAGCTTCGAACTTGGCGACGGCCGCATCTAAAGCCCGGTGCATATCTGCATTTATTCTTTGCGCCACCTGTTTTTGAAATATATTTATATAATATTAAAATCGATATGCGTATGTATCTTTTCTATAGACTCCTCAGGGTGCTTTGTATCGACCATCATAGACAATAAATTAGCTCATAGTGCGTGTGTTTGTACGTGCGTGTGTGTGTACGTGTGAGTGCGTGAGTATATGGATGTGTGTGTGTGCGTGCGAGTCTTACAAAATATACTTTATTGAAATAGACTTTTAAAAACACTTTTGAATCGTCACTTTTAGATTTTAAATTATATATCAGTGTAGTCAGTTCGTGAGGAATCTACCATCGGCTGTCGGTGGCCGTGTGTACGTGTATGCGTGTGCCTCACCAGCGCGCAGAGGTCGACGTGGCGGCCGAGCAGCGCCACGTGGCGCTGGCGCAGCAGCGAGGCGTAGCGGCCGGCGCCGCCGCCGCTGCAGGCGCCGCGCGCCGCGCACTCCGCGCGGTAGCGCTTGTCCAGCAACATGCTGGGGGAGAGGGGGAGAGGGGGGGGTATATATTTATTTACTAGCGACTCACCCTCGCTTCGCTAGGGTTTGTCCCTAGACACGTTTTGATTTTTTTTAAGCGCAACCCTTACTCTTTTTCTAAAATAAAATTAACCTATGTCACTCCGTATAACATCAGCTACCTTCCAGTGAAAGTCCAGTCAAAAAAGGCCCAGCCGTTTCAGAGATTATCCGGAACGAACAGACAGATAGACAAAACTTTTGAAAGTACATAGTACCATATATAATTCATATGCATTTAGTATAAAGCTGTTATTTTGACATTACACACGGCACTTCAACTTTATTTACCTCTATACGTAGATATATTTACCAAACAATATTAAAGAAATTCACATATCTTTTACATTATTCAAAAATACACTAAAGTACATAAGCACACCTTAAAAGAATTTTCAAGACACTAAAAATAAATATAAATTATGCTTTAATACTTTCCTACTAACATTTTTATTTTGCAATCATTGTTTAATATCTTGATCGGAATATTTTTTTATTCAAATATCAACTAACTAATAAGCGGTTATATTAAATTGCTATCTAATTGCAATAGCAAAAGCAATACGTAATGAGGCATGTTGCTTTTGTATACCCACGTTATTGTAACTGATGAATTTATTTAGCAGAACCCGCGGATCCGCTCGCGTTAAATCTACAAAAAAATACTAAAAAGGGTAGATATCATAAAAACTTCCATCCCCTGTTTTACTCCCTTATGGAATGAATTTCGATAAATACTAAAACACGTATTTATTTAATTGTATTGAAGAGTATTAATACCAATGTAAACTCAGATCAATACCTGGCATTGACATTTTTTATGACTCTCATCCAATTTTTAGAAATAAGATACTAAATTATTATAATATGCATGATCATTATTAATCTTAATTTAATTTTTTTTTTTTGTAATTGATTATTATTTTAATTTCTTTTATAATTATCTATTTCCTTTGTAAAATGATATTATTTAGATTTATTTATTTTTTGGCTCTGTTTTTAATATTGCAGTTATGATTTTTTTGTGCTTTTAATCATTGAATGTGGAAATGCTATGTACACTAGTAATTGACATACATATAAGTTATATTATTATTGTTGTTAATTAATATACAAATGCTGTGTATGTATGTTGTAAGTGTGCTTATCCAAATAAATAAATAAAAATAAATACCAAGTTTCAAGTAATTCTGATCAGAAATATTTTTTGGGTTATATTATAACATGTTTTCCCGTGGAAAGGAGATAATCTCCCGCGGTAAAAAGTATCCTATGTCACTCTCCAGCCCTCCAACTATCTTCACACAAAAAAACACGAAAATCCATCACTCTGTTTAACGTAAAAGAAGAACAAACAAACACACTTTCACATTTATACTAGTATGGATAATAAAAAGAACAAAGACAAAAAAAAACAACTTACCTAGCCGCCAACTGTTTGTAATGTGCATAAACGAGTTCAGACAGTTTATAAACAAACTGATCGAAGCACAAATTAACTTCTGCCTCCACTTCATCATATAAGAACTGCTTTCTGAACACTGTGAGCGCGTATTGGGCCGAATCGTTATACAAATCCAATGGGTATAGAACATATCTGAAATAAAAAAAAAAATATATTTTTTTTTAATTTAGGATCTCCAACAAAAGATACACACAATATACAACATCATATAGAAACAAAAAACAAAAAAGAATCACAACACGTGTGCTCCTTCACCTATACCACTGCTTGCTCATTAATGTATTATAAATAAATAATAAATAAATAAATATGTTGGGACATTAACACACAGCACCATCTAGTTCCAAGGTAAGCTATGAGGCCTGTGTAATGGATACCAGATAGTTGATACACTACACATATATAACTTTTTTAAATATAATATGTATGTTATAAATATAAACACCCATGACTGGAGTACAAACATTCGTGCTCATCACACAATCAATGAGTGCCCAAAGCGGAACTCGAACCCGCGACCGCTGGCACAACAAGTAGGGTCACTACAAACTGAGCCAAACGTGTCGTCAAATATTATTATAAGTTATAACTAAGTTTTATAACTAAGTTTAAACTAAGAAAAAAATGTTAAAATATTATAAAAATAAAAAACCCGACTGTATAAAAGCTAAGTAAAGAGATGAAAACTAGTTGACGAAGGAATATAGTATTATGCAGTCAATTTCAGATTTTTTCGCGGATTTATTTTGATGTTTGGTTCCCGACATTTCGAATGCTTTACAGCAATCATGGTCACGGGAGAGACTGATAATAATAAATCCACGAAAAAATCCAAAAATATAGTTTTTGCAATAACCAGTAGGTCAGACTTACTCCATCATAGCCGGTTCCTTCGACTTCAGGATGTGATCAGTGAGGATCCATGGCATGGACATCTCTATGGGGAACTGGATCCTCTTCTCCATGGTGATCAGATCGTTGCACTCCTCGTTGTGCTGATGGCGGACTGTGCATTTCTGTGGAGGTCGGGGGTTTGATTATTTATTATATGTATACACATTTAACGATTATTATAGAATAGAAACTATAAACATGTATATGCATAGGTATAGAAAAGTAGGTAAGTACTTTAAAAAACTTGAAATCATCCCATATTTTACTTTGGTCAGTGAAAAATCATTATAAACAAAAATTCCTATAATTTTGGTCATTAACGAAGAACGGCTGAACGGATCTGGATGAAATTTGCCACAGTACTACTACTTTTTATCCCCGAAAAATGTACCGATCCCGTGGGATAGGTTTGTTTTTGTTTTCCGTTAGATAATTATATAAATTAACTTACATTAACTTTCCGTCCCATAGTCATCTCCAGATAAAACTCTCTGTACCATAATTGGGAAAGATCGCAACACTTTTGCAGAGAATCTGTAAAAGAAATAAAAAAGTATATTAACTGAGCAAAGAAGAGAAAAAAAAATATTTTACTGACTGTTTTTTATGTTTTTTTTATATATATATTTTTTTTTTGGTATTATTAAACAATAGTTTATTTTTCCTGTTTCTTCCAAATTATTCCACTTTTAGGGGTAGAATATTGTTTGATATTTTCTGCCACTTTTTTATTAGGTTTGGAAATAAATAATATAATGACGCTGGTCGCAGGGGCTGATAGTGGAACTCTTCAAAGGCTACTGGTTACACCATACAGTGCGGGCTCGTTCGTCAGACGTTACAGTCGGTTAAAAGTACATATTTTTATTTCTTTTTTAAAATTATACATATTTTAGAATTATTATGTACTAGCAGAACTCGCTCGCGCTAAAAGTACAAAAAAAACATTTTTGAAATGGGCGCAGTAGTTTTTGAGCTTAAAGCACTTAAGCATAATAGGTATTAGAAACATCAGTTTTACAATAATATATGGAAGTTTGATCGATTTGTTGACATTTATGATTACTGCTCCGCTCCCTTGTGTAGTAGTATGATGATATCTAGCCTATAGCCTTCCTCAATAAATGGGCTATCTAATGTAAAAAGAATTTATCAAATGGGAATTAATAATTCCTGAGATTAGCGCGTTCAAACAAACAAACTCTGCCTCCTTTATTTACATTAGTATAAATTACTTATATACATAGATACTATGTATAAAGTGTAATTTTTTTTTTTTACTTTTTACTATTTAATAAAGCACTTACCGGCCAAATTCAACATATAACCCCAATAAAAACTTTGCCTATGGAATGTCTCAATCTGTTGCAGTGTCGCAGCATCCAAATCCTTCCGAAGAGTCCTCCTCCCACCAGATTTATCTGAGATGAGCGCTTCTAACTGAGTTCGCACCATGTAGAGCTGCGTGGATGACGGTCCTGGGATTGAAATTGGGTGAAGTTAAAAATTTTAATTATAACATGTAATCTTACCTTAATATAATATTATGAATGTATGGATGAATGTATGTTTGTTGCTTTAATTTATTTCGTTTAAGTAGCACTATTGCATGATTGGTTGCATAAGTTTTTTTATTATATAATTTTGCTAATATTAAGTGAGCCGCGGAAATCACTAGTAGTGTATATGTGACTTATACCAGTTACAACATGTTTACGTGAAAGTGTAGCGGGTTCGAATCCCGATCTTGCATATTTTCATGTGCGATAGAAAACATTCTGAGTAAACCTGTTCGAAAGAACCTAACTAGTTCTGAATACATGTGAAGTCCATCAACTCACACTTGGCCAGCGTTGGACTTTATAAAGTATGGCTCGCATTAAGACCACGCCCAGCAATGAGACATTAAAAATCATACAGCCATTTAAAGCTCGTGTCGAGCACTGAACCCACACTCACCTACATTACGACGTGGCACCTTGATAGTAAAACTAGCTTCGGCATCTTTTTTCCCACGCAAAGCCGGGTCCTGCTGAGGTTCACAACCACGAGCCCAATCCCCACACGTCTCCCTCACTGACACTATTATACTAAAAGAAAAATAAGGCATATTACAATCATATATTTATAGAATATCATATACGGAAAGAATATAATATTACATATTTGTCAGACAATAACAACGATTACCATGGTAACATGGCAATGTATTCTATCTCATTCTCTCGCCGGCTTAATTCAATATATTTGTGTTTGTCTCTTTCTAGTGTCGCATTTCCGTTTTATCGAGTTTCAAATCACAACGATTCTAAAGAAGTTTCATTTCGAAAAACAAAGACTATTATAGCCCACCTGTTATCCTATATGTTACTCCAGCTTATATTCTATCCGTTCAATAAATTTCATGAAAATCAGTCCAGCCGTTTCAACGTGAAGGAGTGACAAACAAACAAACATTCGTATTTATAATAATAATCTATACTCACACACACACACACGCACGCACGCATACACGCACGCAAACAAACACATTCACACATTTAAAATACTACTAAAACATCTCATCACATCACCCACTAACTTACCTACGAATCAAATCCTTCTTATTCTTGATGGCCTTCCTCAATGGCTCCCTCAGCAGCAACTGCACGAAGTCCTGGAGCTCAGCGTATATGGACCTCCTCGCAGCATCAGCGAAGACCGTCTCCATCCGAGCCATGAGCACCTGAAGGCCCTTGATCATGGCTATCACTTCTATCGTGGCGAACTTTTCTTCTGATGTATAGTTGTAGCGTGTTGCCTGGTGGTGGAGATTTTTTTAATTTTTTTTTTTGCGTATGTAACGGTTATTGTTGATTCCTCATAAAAAATTTCATCCCCATTTTCACCTCCTTAAAGTGTGATTTCCGAGATAAAAACTATCCTATGTCTTTTCCAGGGTTTCAAACTATCTTCTTACCAAATTTCATCTACATCGGTCCAGTAGTTTCGAAGCTTACTCGGTACAAGCAAATATGCAAACAAAAACCCTAGACCTCATTGTCCCTTACAAATTAAAACGCCCAAAACATACAAAAAGCGTAAAACTATGGTGTAATCTCCAAAACATAATATTTCGTAGATTGAAGAGAAACGCACCACAGTGCTTTATGACATCATAATGATACGTGAATATTTGACATTTTTATAATAAAACAATTTAAAATAAAAAAAAAACGTCACGAACCAAAAATCAAAATAAATCCGCCAAAAAATCGGAAAAGATAGTTTTATTTTAAAAATAAAAATAAATAAAAGAGCATATCTTCCTCACTTTAGTAGCGTGTTCCATGAAAAAAAAAACGAAAAATTCCTCACTCACGCTCTCGTATTCCTCCACATCAGTTAGTTACGTAGGGTTGATGGTGTGATCCCTTAAAACAAACATTATAAAAAAACAACAACCCCCACCCACCCTCTCGTACTCCTCAGCATCAGCCGGACACCTGGGGTTGGTGGCGTGGTCGGTGGGGTGCAGCAGCTTCCAGGAGCACAGCTCGGTGAGCACGGAGCACCAGGAGGACAGCAGCTGCAGGCCACGCAGGCACAGCTCCGTCACCGCGCGGTTCTCGGAGTCCGAGCCCGCCTCCTTGAACGTCGTCGTCACCTGGGGGAGGTTTTGTTTATTTTATTTATTTAATCATTTATTTCAGGCAATATTTACAAAAAGATCTTAAATATGTAAACAAAGGCCCATAACATATATACCTTAAAAACTAACATTCAATTTCAAATTCAGCCGTTCAACCCTCAACTTGAAGTCGGTCTTCTTCAGAACGTAGTCGACGACATCCTTGTTTTGTTTTTCAAATTCAAATTTAAAATATTTTATTCACCATTAAATTATTTAAAATCTCAATTGAATTATTTAATTTCTTGTAAATGTATGGAATAAATAAAACTTATATTATAATTATTTGTACTCCTTCGGATTTCAAGGGCTCGAAGAAGCCCGGACCTTTGGACTTGCGTGAGGACACAGGTCCAACACGTAGAGGCCCTTTAAGAGGTTCAGGTTTGTTTGTGACGCATCAGCCTGGATCCAACATGGTTAATTAATCGCTCGTTCATTAACCGGTTAATAAAAACAAACCGTTTCGTAAACCAGGTTGGTTATGGTTAACGATTATTCTTAGAGAAAGATTAAATTTAGGTTTGATACCGAAATAAAACGGTTAATTCCTGAGACGTGTTTACATGTACACAGTACATATGTTGCTACTAAGCAATATTCGTCTTTAATACCTTTAGCAAAGATTCGTCAAACATAAACAAGCACCAAAACTGATTTCAACTGATTAATTTTCGATCATGGAACCTAAATTCCTCAAAAGTCGCTTCCAGGTTTTAACCGGTTAAAGAACATAACCAAAAACTTCAACCGAAAAATCTTTCGATTCAAGGTTAATGACAGAAACCGGTTTAAAAATTAATCGGGTGGTCGGGCCTTTGATTTTTTAAGATAATTTTGGTTGAATTTAATATTTGCTAGTGATGTTTCTTTGCAAAGAATAAAAAATTACAACAATTATTAAATATATATTTCAGAGTATAGATGTTAATAAATACATATACAGTGTAGAATATAGTTTCTTGTTAATTTTTGGCTACGGCGGCCAATCTCACTGAGACTAGCCCACTGCTGGAGATATCATAATTCAGCGCGTGTGAGATAGAAAGACACACAACTATTCCTATCACTTTCACACTCCGATGGGACTCAATAACTAAACTCGGCTCAACTTGAGACTCGAACCCAGAGGCTTCAAAAATCATATAAAAAAACTTAACAACTATTATTCCATTTTCATACCAAAGTTTTTATTTCTCAAAAATCAAATGGAGCCCGGGATACCATATTAATTTTTTTTTTAAATACACATATCTTATAAAATACCCACAGTATTGCATTTAGAAACTCTTTTTTGATATATTTGAAAAAAAACACATTTAAAACGGCAAACTCACCTCGTTACTATATCTCGCTAGTTCAGATATATAATTTTGATGCTCCTCTCTTATTTGGGGGAGATGGACCATCAGGTCGGCTTGGGGGGATGGAGGGTTCGGAGACGATGAGAGTGGCCATCTAGAACGAAGAAGAAGAATAAAGAAGAGAACAAGACAATTAGATCGATCGATCAAAAAGTATGATAGTAGTAGATACACAATCAGCGAAAAAAATGTCCTCACCGAAAGAGCGCTCATTCGAGCATTTGAGTGCTGTTTTTAATTTAAAAAAAAAACGTGAAAACAACTTTAAACACTGCACTTAAGGTTCAATTTACATGTTACTTATTAACATGTTACTCTAACTCGCGGGATATAGCGCGTATAATAATTTTCTCTCATCTTTTCACGCTTAAAATGCTAAAAAGATTTCGATGAAATTTAGCAAGTTTATAGATTGCATCCTGAGGATGTACACTGCCGACAGAAAGTTTCCGGACAAGATGAAAATTTATCAAAACAATTATTAAAAGTAAAAAAAATCAAGTTAAAACAAGTTTTATTTTAAAAATATTAAAAGACAACATTCTACAATTAAAACCATCAACATTTTTTATCTCTTTCATTTTATACTGCTACACTTTCTTTTCATCAAAGAAACCACCTCTGACCGCCACTAATTTTTTAACTACACGTGGCATTCTTTTTATAAGTTTTTCTAACACACTTTTTGGTATATCATTCCAAGACGTTTGAAGAGCCTTCCAAAGATCATCCGAAGAAGTGGGATTCAATTTTCTAACTTTCCGATCCAGTTCTTCCCACAATAATTCTATTGGATTTAGATTCGGAGATTGTGGGGGCCATTTCATTATTTCTAACTCACCACTATCTTCTTTATTTTTTAAATAGTTGAGACAAAGCTTAGATGTGTGCTTTGGGTCATTATCTTGCTGAAACACATACCCACGGCCAATTAGGCGCATCCCAGAAGGGTTAGCATGCGTTTTTTAATATGTAATGGTAACCATTTCTGTCCAGGGTTCCTTTAATTCTGTAGAGATCCCCTACTCCGGCATATGAAAAACACCCCCACACCATCACGGAGCCACCTCCATGTTTAACAGTTGGAGTTATAGTATCGGGATGCATTTTTTCTGAAGATCCGCGACGAACATAAATTCTTCGCTTTTGCCCAAACATTTCGAACTTGGACTCATCAGTCCACAGGACTTGTTTCCAGTTTTCTACTGTCCAATCTTTATGTGAAAGGGCCCATTCTAGTCCTTTTTTTCTATTTCCGCGTCACAAGAGTGGTTTCTTTGTAGAAATTCTGCCATTTAGACCAGCTTTTTGTAAGCGTTCCTTTACTACACTTACTGATATCTGTTTATCATGACTTTTATTGAACCGCATTTGAATTTCCGGTGCTGTAAGCTTCCTATTCATTTTAGACATTATGATTAGGGACCTATCCTGTGCTTTAGAAGTTACACGGGGCCTCCCACTGCGTTTTCTGTCTTGATTTGAACCAGTTTTTTCGAAACGACTGATGGATCTCCGACAGTAGAACGTGGTATTTTTAATTTTTTCGCAATATAACGTATAGTAAAACCTTCATTGTGAAGAGCAACAATAGCTGCACGTTGTTCTATATTTGTATTAGGCCGCCTTCCCATTTTCTTAAATAAATTAATAATAAAAAAAAAAATATTTTGACTACAAGATTACTGGAAGTAATGCGACAAAACAAAAAAATGTACTTACTTTAAAAGTAATATAATTATATGGAAATAATAAAATCACTGCTAGAAATCGAAAAAACGAAAAAAATAATCCAATTTTTAAAAGAAATAGAAAAAAATAATTTAAATACGTTCACTTCGTTGCATTCCAGTTGAGTACTGAATGTTACGGATGACGACTTTATTTTGTTTTTCACAAACAGTGCGCGGGGACAGGGAGGAAAGTCGAAGACACGATCGTACACGCTTTGTAAACTAACATGGCATTTTCGTTATAGATCAAGTTAACATGTTTATGCATCATATTTCAATTAAAAAGTTAACAAGAAGCTTGTCCGGAAACTTTCTGTCGGTAGTGTACATAGGCTACCTATCATCCCCATCCTGATTGCATATTTAAAATATTTTTTTTGTGTATCAGCTTGTTTCGTTACTCATTATATTAAAATAATTATACAAAAAAAGCAAAATGGAAAACTTGAAATATTTAATAAATATTGATTTAGCAGGAAGATATAATAACAATTTTAGTTTAAAAATCTAAATAAAACATGTTTTTCTCTAACTATAATGTATGAGCCCGCACTCTACGGTGTAACCACTAGCCATTGAAGAGTTCCACCATCAGCTTCTGGCTCCAGCATCAGATCAGTGAGATGGTGTCCAATTATTATTATTAAGTAGGTTAAAATGGACTTTTAAGGTTTGAACCAAAACTTATTATATAAAAAAATCTCCAGAACATAAGATATTTTTTACCCCGGTAAATCATAAGGTAAGCTAACGATTTACCCTTGCTTCGTTTGGATACGATCCCTAGGTACTTAACAGTTGTTTATATGTTACTCCAGCTCATTATCTATCTGTGTACTGTGTAATAAACATAAACAAACACACATACAATAGTATTACAATAGTCACAAACACAGACAAAGCCACAGATAACAACTAGCTGTTTTCAACCCACTTACTTGCTAGGATCGTAGTGCTTTGATCTTTTTATATAATTGAATGGCGCTATTTGCATATCGCCGAATAGTGGTACCACCTCCAAGTTCTGAAAAAGAAAAATAAAATAAATTTCATGTACGTACATAATTAATATTTGATATTATAAATAAGGCAATAGCAGCCCAGTGTGCCGCTCGCTTGGGAAACCGAGTGAAGCGGATTCAATTCCTGGGTCTCGCACCTCTGGCTGAATCATTTCTAACATGATGACCACTGGTCTTACGGTGAAGGAAAACATCGTGAGGATACCTGCATGTCTCATCATATCATGTCAAGACATGTGAATTCCGCCAACCCACACTTGGCCAGCGTGGTGTACTATGGCCTGATCCCGCTCGTACTGAATGGAGGCCCACCCCCAACAGTAAGACGTTAAAAAGGCCTGAATACAATTTTAAATAAAACTGCATTTTTTTTTTAAATATAAGGTGCATTAGTGCCATTTTAGTTTTCTTTCCAAATTATTGTATAATGTTTGTTGATAGATACAGTAAAGCGGAAAAAAAAATTTTATTCTTATCTTGGGGGTAGATAGCTTATAAAAACAATTTTTTTGAAATATTATAAAAACATAAATTAAAAAAAGTACCTTAAAAATTCGATCAATACGGTCCAAACGTATTTTCTTTTTTTGATCAAGTCGGTTAATATTGCACACCTCAGAGTCCATTAGGAAGAGACCGAACCCCATTACCTGAAAGTAAAATTATTTTAATAGGAAACAGGTTCGCCCCTTGTTACTTTTTAACGTTTAGTACAGATTTCTCAGAGATGAGATATTTTCCTGCAGTAAAAAGTATCCTATATGTTAACCCGAATAACCACCTATCATCATACCAAATTTCATTAAAATCTGTACAGTAGTTTCATGTGATGAGTTCCCAGACAAACAGACAGATAAAAATTCTAAAAACTATAGATTCAGCCTCTGTATCGATAATAATACCTATTTTAATAAAATTTTCCAAAAAATATTTAATGTACAGATTCGGCTTGGTTACAATTTTATTATATATATGGATAAGATCGGGATCAGGAGTTTCTCCCGATTTGTCACAGACTAAAAAACTATGCATTACCTTCACCAGCATATGCTTCTCTGAGGGCGTGAGGTACATTTTCGTTTCGAACATATGAACACATATATTAACAACGTCTGCTAGAAGGTCTTCATAGCCTAAAATAAAAAATAAAAAAATACTGTAAATATTTTTGTTCTATGTCTTATGGTGGACATTTAGCCCTACATTCGAATCCCACGGCCTTACCGTTAATCTTCTCTAACGCATCCTTAACAGTATCCCGTATTTTGTTCTGGGTAGCCAAAAACATTGATAAATTCTGCGATTCCTGCAGACTTTGACTGTCGGACATGACTTTTAAGAATTGGGCAGCGCTGAAAGAAATAAACGTTTTTATAATCTCATTTCACTGACCAATCTTCTTCATATCTTTTTCATTCTACGTGATATTGTCGAAGTAATCTGTGCTCAAATGGAACGCTTTGAAGCCATTGGCAAGAGAATTGAATTAAGAAATAAATGGGTTTGTTTACTCGTAGTTTAGAATTATTATTTAGCTACTAGTTTTTTCCACTTTTATAAATTACTAGCGGCATGTTTGTTTGGATGGGGTGTAAATTCATGTGAGTCGTCATCGACATGGTCACGTGACATGTCAACGCTAACACTCAGGTGCGGATAGATGACAAAACCAGATAAATGTGAACAGTTTTAATTTACAAATTTTAATTTAAGATCAAACAATTAATTTGAATATCCAAAAATAACAACTGTTCACTTCTGTCGGCAGTCCTCATGACTACTTTTTTTTTAAATTATTAACTAAGCTTGAATAGGGTATGTCTAGACATGTATGTATAAAGATTTAAAAACTTTTTCTCGTAAACAATAACACCATATTTGTATACATATTTTTTTGCAAGTTATTTATATTCATATCATATCATCTATCAAAAAGTATTACATACACAATTAGCGACAAAATGTCAAAATGTCCTCAATTTTATTTTTTGTGAAAACAACTTTAAGCATTGCATTTAAGGTTCAATTTAAATTGTTGTATATTTATTTAAACTAGAACAATTACTTAAACATAATCGGTGACAGTTTTAACTTTTAAGAGAACTTTTGTATGGGATTGTGTATCTAGTGCTTTTTTGATTAATGTATTCTGTACTTCTGTACTTTGATTAATGTATTCTGTAATTCCCTAATATCATTATCCAAGGTACATAATAGAGAACAGAATATATATAATAAAAAACCTCACCGTCTGTACGTCGAATAATCATTTTTGACAGAGCTCTTCATATTTTTCAATTCATCTAAAACGGCAAACATGTTGACAAATTTGCCTAAAGTCAACAAATAGGCTTCCGATACAAAATCTCTTCTTTTTTCAGCATGGCAAAGTCGCCGCACTTCTCCGCAGAAACGCTCTATTGCTTTACGCTGAAAATGTAAAAAAAATATAAATACATATATTAAAAATGAAAAAATATAATACTTATGTATATTTAAAAAAATACAGAAAAGAAAGCAAGTGATAATATTCTACTGTGTTTTATTAGTGAATGTAAAGTAATAAAAAAAAATTAAACTCAGTCCATTATAATTCAAAAACAATTTTATTTGTTCTCATAATTGAAAAAAAATACAAAAAAAAAATTAAAAAATGGACATATTTGGGGTGTACATAAAATAAAGCTAGGTGTCAAATAACAATAAGCCACATAATTTACGGTCTTACCTGAAAATACATAAACTGCAGTAGCTTATCCACTTCCGGAGCTAACACCTGTACAGTCCTCTCATATATATGTACTCGATCAGGCTGCTCATTAGACCTGGGCTGTGGTATGGCTCGGCTACAACACCTCCATGTGTACAACATCACTGCATGTGCATTGCCTTCTTCTAGAAGTTCATTCTGAAAAACAATAAATATAATAATAAAGAAACCCAAAAATTTAAAGAAAATGGTATGTGTTTTTGTCATATATTTTACAAACCTTTACTAACTTCACCTAAATTATACAAAAAATCTGGCGAGTTGATCTCATTTTTAATTATTATTATATTGATTTGACAATTTATATAACAAGGAAATACAGATAACAATGGAACCCTTTTGTTGTGTGATCTGTTTTGGCAGACCTGCTCGATGGCAGGATCGAGAACTAAGACACCCCGATGGAGTCTTAGTTCTAGATCCTGCAACACCCCATTAAGACAGGACAGGTTCTATTCGGTTTTATTCAATAGTACTGGCTTTTCTAGCCGGTGAGTCCCACATAACCACCTGTGCGTCTATATGCTTCTATGTATTTATGATTTACATATAAATGGTGTTTTTCCCAACATTATAAAAGAAAAAAAAAGAGGTAAATAATGGTACTTTTCTTTTGCCTTTAGTAAAACCATAAGAGTTTAGGCATGATTCATTAATTTTGATGAGTCCCATACATTCAGCAGTGGACAGCTGTCCACTAAACAACAACAACATACAATAAACATTTATTGGTCGCTATGTGGCTTTTGTCACTTTTGATGGGATTCTATTGGAGTTTTTCAACAGGGATGTGTTATTTGATTGATAATATGTAAGTAAAAATGTACGCTGCACAATTTAGTCTCTTCTTATAAATATAAACCAAACTCTTCTTATAAATATAATTCAAACTCACCAAGTTGGCATGTACAGTAGCTTCTTCAATGTACTTGGCAATCCCTGTGACAAAGCCATTTCTATCTTCGAAGTTTGTGTCGAAGTTAGCCTGGTACAGTATCGAGCAAGGTGCGGCTTCAATACATGGTTGTTCATCTAATTTATAGAAATAATATCATTATTTCACTATATGTTTTATTATTGTTGTCTGTTTGTTTACTTGTATGTATTTCATGTAAGAACAATTCAACTAATTTCATTAGAACACTACTATATTTTTTAATTTAACAGTATTCTTATCTATAATCTTAATAGGTTGAGCACAAACATATTTAATATTTTTGTTTAACATTTATATTATTTAAAGATGGTATTTTTATTTCGAATCAAAAACCATAATAACCCTATAGTGAAAAACCTTTACATTTCTTTAGTATGTTGAAGTAAATTTATAATAGATTATATGTATGGACTAGTGACCCACCCTCGCTTCGCTTGAGTTCTATAATCTATTTCTGTGCAAAATTTAATCCAAATCCATTTAACCCTTCTGACGTGAAAGAGTAACAAACATCTAAACATCAATTTAAACTTTCAGATTTTTAATATTCGTAAGATGTATTAGAAAACATTGTTGTATATATGTATTTTAAAAATCTTCAAATACATGTAACTATTATTTTTAAATCTTTTAATCTCAACAATTTATTCATATATAAAAATAGGTGTTCAGTATTATCACTACGGATATGGAAGCATAAATATATTTTTACATAAGCAAAAGGATAAACGTTGAATGATAACTAAATATGACTAATTACTAACGAAATATGAACTATAAGTCATTAAATATATAGTAAAAAATATGACGAACTATAGCATAACGCATTCTTTGTACTTGCACAATAATCGTTTTTGCAATAACTACTTACCGGGTAATGTTAATTCGTCCAGAACATCCACATTGCTTAAAGCATCGGAAAGCGACACTTTTTCACTTACAGACATCGTTTTAGATTATTATTATATATTAAAGAAATATAATATTATTAAGTGAACCAAATTATTAGTAAAACGCAAAAGAAACTTCAAAGATATATGTAACTTAAAGTTGATTAATTTTTATCATTTTAATTAATAATGCTTTTTAATTTGGAAATCAAGATATAATTCAATAATTACAAAAGATAAAATGTTTAATGTATGAATAATGACAGCAGTCAGCAAAACATAATTGATTATAACATAGTGATGTAGTCAGATTCTTCGACTTAGACTAAGAAAATCGATAGCTCGAAAAAGGTCATCGTTATTTATTCCAATAAAAAAATGCGTTACCAAATGCAAAAATAAAAAAGGTATATTTTTATATACGAATATTACATATCAAGAAGTATTTATTTTATTAAATTTAATTCTAAATATTGTCATCGGCCAAAACCGATTACAATCACTTCAACAAAAGAATCGATTATTTAAGATAGGAAGGACGAATTTCTAACTTGTGTACTGTCAGAACTGGCGACGCCCTTAAACGTTTAGAAACTTAAATATTTGTGATTATGGAAATGTAATAAAAAACCACTTTGATTATAAAGTTATTATTTCATAAAGAATTATTTATCAAACATATAATGCTTTGATTTTTAATCACGTAGGTGACTTGTGACTAGATATTTAAATCAACTTAAACCCCAAGCGATTAGAATTCTCATTTTTATGTTATTGTTTGATTCGTCTTTAATTCGATATATAAATAATATTTACTAGCGACTTACCCTTGCTTCGTCTGGATATGCGTCCATAGGTGCTTATTCCATTTATACTATTATATAAAGACAGCGCCATCTTTTGGGAAAAAATTATAACTAACAAGTACCTACGGAAATTTGATTTAAAATCGCATTATTTCATTTTCTTTATTGAGAGTATATTTTGCGACCAAAGTATACATTTTTGGGATATCAATATTGTTTTTTTAAAACTCTATTGGGTTAACCACTATACCCAATAGTTTTAATACTGGCTTTTCTAGCCGGTGAGACCGACATAACACGTTTGTATACAGATGGTATGCGTAAATTAATTTACCAACTTAAAAAAAAGGTTAGAATTTTACTGTGTACTATTTTTATCCAAATCCGCCCAAAACGCTGGGCGGATCCGCCCAAACGCTGCGTAAATGGGAATAAACACAAAAACACACAAGTAGTAGTATGATTTATTTATGACATTAAGGCAAAGAAATAAAAAGTCAAATACTATACACAGTATATTTTGGATTAACATTCTAAAATCAACTTAAACTTATAATGGACCATTTTCAATATTTTACATGCAATATAATAATATAAACTTAATCTAGTATAAAATATAGACATTCTACATTAAATCCGCTCAAACAATTTCAATTAGGCCCTAAACTTATATCTATGACAAAAATTCACAACAAACTCGACCCAATATACGAAAAATATATAATATTTCTTTGTAAGATGTCTTTTGATTTGTCGTAGTGTTTCTAGGTTTTGTAGCCAAATAAGCTTGTTAAGCAACCACTGAAAAAACATCACATTTATCATATTTTTTCCCAGAACAAATTATTTAAAAAAAAAAATCTTTTCCAATATCTCATCAATATATACTATATTTCAGGCAAACAGAAATTTAAAAAGGACCTATGTAGAATATCTATACAAACAATACAATAAAATGTGCGCATTAACCATGTACTATAAATACTTAGTCTAAACCATAAAATTTTACGTTTTAAAAATTTTGTAAATAAAAAAATATTATAGCGACTACAATAACAAAAATGGTATATTTAGTAATTATATGTAAATATTGTTTATATTCATATACATATTTAGTGTAAAAACAGTAAAATTAAATGACTGTGCTATGTGCACAAAAAGTCATGTATATGGCAATATACATACAGACATACATGCATACATACATACTAAGGCAAAAAAAATATAAGTTAAAAACCACCGAACGAAATCGTTTGAGCATCTATCTACGCCTACAGTCACCAGTTGGAATTCCTGGAGCGACATTTAAAGTGACCATAAAATATTTATACAGTGGATATTTTTTTTAAATTTCAACAAAGAGATCTAATATACAATTTTTTGACCAAAAATAAGATTTTATAAATTTTTCTTCTCTCATTAATTTTCCTAGTATTTTTATACCTCATTAATTTTATGACCTTAACATATCACTTTTTTATTTACATTTTAGAATCTTGCATGACTTATATTTACTTCAATATTTTTATAACTAAGTTGCATAAAGAAAAAGTTACAATTCCTTTTTTTATTTCTACAATAACTTCTATTTTTAATAGTATTAATTTTTCAAAGACCAGATAAAACCTAATTATCAACTAAATTATGTAAAAATGACACAATTCAGTTATTTTAACAAAAAACCGTCATTTTTTTATTTATTTACTTTGATTTGAGCAAATAATAATTTTAAATAAAAAGTGAGCCTTATTTAAATAATATTACTATTCACAGATTAACAACTGAAATCTTCTTCTCTTTTCCAATATAAAGTGACATCTATAAAGTGAATTAAATAAAGGTGAAATGTTTTTTTAATAATCTTTATTGCTTCTGAATTAAGCCTATATTAATATTTTTAATGTAATTTCTTTTTGAATAATAAAATAATTATTGAAATGTGCAAAAATAGGGGGGTAGAATGGGTCAGACCGAATGTAACGTCAGAGTTTATTATAACAGAGCGCTATTGTTTGGTGTTTGCGATGGGTACTAACAGTTCAGACCTGTTCATTCGTTGATTTCAATACTGTCGTATAGACTATATGATGTATATGATGAATTAAATTATTTTTTAACTATATTTTAGTTTTTTGGAGCTGGATATTTTTTCCAGTTATAACTCATATTCCCTATTCACTATGAGTTTTTAATAGTGTCACTTCTACAATATTCAATATATTTAATTGTTTGAAAAATATCTGTTGTATCATTTTAAAATAATTGTGTAACACCTAGTATATATGAAATTTTGCTAAAATAATCTGTTATATCTGCTAAAAGGTTTCGTTATTAGTAATTTCCCTAAAAATACTTCAAAAACAGATCTATTTCGAATATTGTTTCAAAATTAGGTATTCTTGCCAAAGAATGTTTATAAAAAGAGGTATATTTTGACTATTGCTTCAAAATTACTTAAATCAAAACTCAAAACGCATATATTGGTTTAAGAAAACCTAAAATATACGAAAGTAAACGTAAAATTTTCCTCCAGGATAATTTCTAAAAAATGAATTGCTAACCGAGCCACCGGTGGCTCGGCGGTCGTTGATAGGTTAATTTTATAATGTTTTATTCGATTAATGATGAACTAATCTTTATAATATTTGTTCACATATCCAATCATATATTTTATTTAAATTATTCTAGTCATTTACCAAGAAATTTTGCATATTAGATTTATTTATTTTTGAAGTTAAACAGCACATATAACAAGATATGACATAACATACAAAAATAGGCAAATAGAGACCTCTTTTTTGGAAATTTTGGTATAAAAGTGACCTTATATGTAATTGTGACTATTTTCTATTCTATTATTTTTCTATTTTGTTAGATACAGCTTTTACAATTATAATGTAATATTTTTACATTGATACTTAAATGTTATATGTACTTACTGTAGTTTATTTTTAGCAATTTCTTACAAGATGTTAGAAGTACATTTTAATAACCATAAAAAAATGATGATCTGAGAAAAAAAATCTTTTAAAATTAAATGACTTAACGGTAACAAAAGAACCTAAAAGATAAAATTATTGCTTTATTTAAAATTCGATAGATATTACATACATAACAACTGTTTCTTTTTAATTTTAAATGAAAACTATTACGAAACATCCCCTATTTATAAAGCCAAAAAAAAAACTATATCCATGAAGTATATTTTTTTATACTCATGATATTATCAAAATAATTTATGTTTAGTAAAAATTCTATATTAATACTACAATATTTTCGAACTATATATGTACATCATAGGTATTTACTAGATAGAGGAAAAATATTTACATTAGACAAGTATCGAATTCACGGCTAATTAAACATATACACTCCCAAAGAATGAAAGCATATAAACAAATCTACCTATGCGTATGAATAGAACTAAAATGCTGTTCGGTAATAAAAGCAAATAACTTGAGAACGGCTGTACCGATTTGGATGATTTCAAACTGCTTGTACAGTCCAAGCGGATTTTTTAAAGATCAACAAATTGGAAAAGTTGCAAGAAAAATGGAGAAACTTACATATTAAGTTCCGTAGTATTATTTAATAGAATAATGAAATGGGAAATTTTAAACACTTAATAACGACAGCTTTATTTAACAAAAGTAAAGGAAAACTATAAGAAGTAACACAAGAATAACATGTATATATTATTTTAAATAAAATTTTGTGGGTAGGCATGGTCTGTGACAATTATACAATGCCTTTGAGACATCTAAAACCTTAGTCTCTCCCGTGACCATGTGCGCTGTAAAGCATTCAAAACGTCGGGAATCAAAACTCAAAATAAATCCGCGAAAAAATACGAAAAGATAATTTTACTTAAAATGTCAAATATTCGCGAAAATCTAAGCAAGTTTTATGTATATCTTCATTAATTTTTCAATAAAATTGAATAGCTGAATTCAATGAGAACAAAAGCGTTAAAGTGCAATGGCCAAATAGATATGTGATTTTTCCTAATATAAACCAAAATATATTAAACTATAGAAATATATTTTTGTAGCCAGATATCAATCTTATGGCTTCATGTTTTTTTTACTTATTACTTTTATTGGAAAAATTATATAACTTTTCTTGTTATGTACTATACATATTTGATAATTTTAAATAATATATATTACTTTTTATCATACTTTAGGTAACATAATTATATTTTCGCGTAGCATAAAGATATTTAAAAAAAAATTGACATAAAATATCAGAAAATGATAATGGGACTATTCTCAAAATATTGAAAATATGGCGTTTAGAAATGTCATAAAAGAGTTAACATTTCAATAGTTTATACTTAAATTCACAACTTTACTGAAGGTTACTGTAATATAATTCTTTTATATTTCTTTTAAAGAACAATTATAAAAAAAAAATATTATTTGCAATACATAAAATATAAAAAAATGACAATACAATTACATCACTACCTCATTATATCTATTTCTTATCTGTACCCACAATACCTGTATCTAGGACACTTTCATCATTAAGAGAAAAAAAAAACAAAAAAATATTTAGTCTTAAAGATAACAAAAAATCAGAAACCGTTAAATCTAAAACTCTATCGGTACTTCTTGCAACATAACTTTTAAACCTAAATGATTAACTTTTTGATTGTTAATCATATTTATTTGATTATTACTACTGTTTAGAACAATATTAACGTTGTCATACTCACGTAACTCCACTATAGGTGCTGGTATTTCAAAATCCACTGAGTTCATATAATCATCATCATCAATTATGTCTAAGTTGTCAAACGAGTGTCCATTCATATTGTCAAATTGAATTTCAGATCTGGCATCATCAAATGGCATTTCAGGTAGGGACATACGAATGCAGTTATGAGATTTTAACAGAGAAGGCCATACAAATATCTCTTCGCATATGGGGCACTGTAATCTGCTGTCATCTTCGTGGTTCTCTTCTTGGTGGATGCCATGCATAGCCCGCATGTGTCTATTGAGACAGTAGTTCGATGATAAATATTTGCCACAATTCTAAAAAAAAAATATATAAGTATAAAATAACGTTTAGAGAAACGTCTCTGAGAAATAACGTTTATTTCTCAGAGATGGGATATTTCCCTGCAGTAAAAAGTATCCTATATGTTGGCATGGATAACCATCCATCATGATACCAAATTTCATCAAAATCTGTCCAGTGGTTTTCTCGTGATGCGGTCACAGACAGACAGACAAAATTCTAAAAACTATAGATTCGGCCTCTGTATAGACAATATTTACTATTTTAATAAGATTTTCCAAAATTTATTTAATGTTCAAATTAAACTCAGAATTTTAATATATAGTATTGATTAATAATAAAAAAATTCAGATGAGCTTATTTATGAAATAATGTGAATTGTACATGTGTTTGTTTATTATGATCTAGTTAAAACCGAATGTACTTCCAAACATACAATACTGACACCAACCAAAATCAAAGCGGTTCTTAAATTAACTTTAAATTAAAATGAATGCATACCAATATTAGCTTATTTTTTATGTTATTGATATACATGTATAATAAAATCTTTTTATTTTTTTAATTAATTTCTAAAAAAAGTAAATGTGCATCTTTTATTACATGTATATAACAAAAAATTTTGGTTACCCTACATCTAAATGTGTAAATTCTGCTTTGTTTTTATAGTAAATAAGTAAAGTCTTTAAGTAAGTGACCTAAATTGAAAATACCGACAAAGTGCTGATAATATGTAATTTGAATATATAAATAAGCAAAAACAAAATGAAATGTCACAACTCTCTGTTTGTAAAAGGAATGGTAAATTAGTAAAAAAATTATTTTTTTTCTTTACTGACATAAAACTTATGTTATAGATTTATGAATATTTGAGAAACTATTTTGAATATAGTTATGAGTTTTCACAGGAACCAGAGAGACAGTTATCAGCTAAC
The DNA here is from genome assembly GCA_947093115.1 of Brenthis daphne. NCBI lineage: Eukaryota > Metazoa > Arthropoda > Insecta > Lepidoptera > Nymphalidae > Brenthis > Brenthis daphne. The sequence goes on from OX352473.1 coordinate 3,716,352, forward strand.
TTCATCATGTCGCTTTTTGGCTGTCGGTGTGCGCGCGCATCGTAAAAGTTTTATTCTCATACTTTTTTCCAAACATGCCAAAAGAAGTATAACTTTAAAAACATGTTTTAACAGACAGAAACATACATGATGAAAACATCATCAATTTTGATAAGATTAAGTCATATTATAAGTAAAAAAACAAAAAAAGACTTGAAAACTTACCTCACATTGATATTTGGATATAATTGTTTTTTTACTAATAGGATCAACAATTGCTCTTTTCAATTTTTCTGGTAAGCTCGAACTGCAAACCTGGGGATTGTACGTCTGGATAATAGGATTCACTGGTTTTGCTTCTACTTGAGGCACTTGAAGCACTTTTGGCACTTCTACTTTTTTCAAAATGAGTTTCGGCTGCAGAATATCTGGTAACTTTTCACCTATTTTATATGTAGTTTTGATGGAATTTTCATTTGCTTTTTGCTCTACCGAGTCATCATTTTTCAAAAAATGCGTCCATTTATGCTGTAACATGTCAGTTTCGGTGCTGAACATTTTCAAGCACTGATCACAAAAATAATAATCCTTATAACCAGTCATGGCTCGATTTTGTAAATCTGGTAAGGATGATACATGATCTTCTATCATGCTTTCCTCCATTGCACTTTCCTCACAAAAGTTGCAAACATACACTTTTTCAATACCGATTGATTGCTTCACATACAGTGATTCAGGCCGCTTATTAGAATGTGAGAATTGTATATGATGGGCAACAGCACATTTAGTTTCAAACTGATCCTTGCATATATCGCAGATGAAAAACGTTCCAAGATGGTCATAGCTATGATCTTTAAGATCCATAAAGTTAAAAAACAACATATGACAAGTTTTACATTCGTATTTTTTAATTACTCTACAAACTTGTCGTCTGTGTTCTAAATAATTTTTCTTATTAAATAGTAATAGTCCACAGGCATCGCAATGTAGTTTAATATGTACTTTAAAGAAGGTTCGGTCAACAAAGTCCTTTGAACAATAATGACAGATATAACATTTGCGCTTTCTATGTTTTTGCTTCATATGAAGTTTTAATGTGTTATAGTTTTCAAATATTTTTGGACATTTTCTACATCTGTGGTATTCTTTAACTTCATGAACGATTATGTGATCTGAGAATGAAACACGCTTGGGTGTCTTATTTGGTGACTTATAAATAATATGTTTGTTCTCTATGTGGTTTTGCAATTTTTTGTCACTGGAATATTCTTTGTCACAAATCTTACATTTTAAGCCTGTGTCGCCATTTAATATAGGGGATTTGTTTTTAACCATTTCTTTTAATTGTTCTAAATCTTCCCGCACCAAAATAACTGAGCATTCATGTAATATTTTATTAAGTTGTATTTGCTTAGATTTGTTTGGCGCACAATTCATTTCCTTTTGATTTAAAGGTAAGGGATCTTTTACTTTTCTTGTATTTGATTTTGTTGTACTTAAATATGGTGATATATCAAAACGTTCACATAGAACCAAAGGCATCTTTTCGAAGCCGCGAAAATCGTCCTCTGAACTATTCTTTTCATCATTAAATTCTTCAATACGCTGGGCTTGCTTTGCATTCCTTCCCACCAGTTTATTTGTAGCTCTGGCTTCATTGTAACTCACAGACATTGAATAAAATAAAAAAGGGGGGAAATTAAATAATAAACACAAAAATTAAAATATTGATGAAAAACGTCAACAATTTCCCATGACATACTAAATGCCAAATGTAAATCGAAAAAAAAAAACAATGTATAGGGATGGGCGCGGTGATATGTAAACGTAGTTACTAGTTATATATTTACATTTTAAGCGATATGATTCGTATTATTAATGAATATCTTATATAATAACTTGATAATTTATTTTTAACATAGTTGAATTCTATATTTTTTATTGTAATATATTAATTAATCTATAATTAAGTAATAACCATTAAGAATCGATTTAATCGTTATACGACTGAAAATCACTTTTTCAATCCTTATTCTTATAGCGTCTAGTAACAACATATTTAAAATTTTCAAAAAATAAAACCTTTTTATTATAACATATTTTAAATAAAATTATTTTGTTACTTTTTCATAAACATATAAATTACCCAAAATGCCTTAGAAATAAAAACAATATATTAATAATTTACTTAAATTTACAATTTCTGAACGTGAGCACATAATTTTTTTTGGTATGTCTAATTCTAATATTTCGCGATCGGACGTTGGTAATTTACTACGTAAATCTTTTGCCGTATTTAATTAGATAAACATTATTTATTTTTATACCACGACGGAAGGCCCGAGTGCAAGATGTTCCCACCGACGCGTATTCGGAGTTGCCTTCCAGTCATAAACCCGATGTTTAGGCGAATAAAACCGCATAAGCCTTTCAGGCAAACGACACTTCATAATCAAACAAAGAACGTTTCAACGACGAATAATCAACTACAGAAAAATAAATGGATGAGTTTAAGAGCTATTTTCACAAGATGGGTGCCTCTCGGAAGTGTTATTTATGTGGGATGGTGCTATATCCGTGCGAGTGTAAATTACGAAGTATCGAAAGTGGAAATCAAATTTTACGAAATGTTTCCATTTAGAATAACTAGTCGAATATGGGGCCGGTTAGCGGCCTGTGAATTGCCTATGTCGATCCGAAGCTTGGTGTACGGTACGTACGTTAAATTGTTTAATGTTAATTTAAACGATGCGGCCGTGACAGATTTAACATATTATAGGAGTTTATCAGCATTTTTCACGCGTGCGTTACGGGAAGGTGCTAGATATATATCTCCAGCACCCTGTGTGTCGCCTTGTGATGGTGTCGTCCTGAACTGTGGGCCTGCAGATACTGACAAAATAGAACAAGTGAAAGGAGTAACATATAGTTTAGAAGAATTTCTAGGTGAAAACAAATGGTCAATGAAAACAGATTCGAATTATTATAAGTCTTTATTAAATAACAAAAATAATATATTACACCAATGTATTATTTATTTAGCACCAGGTGATTATCATAGATTTCATTCACCATGTGATTGGACGTCAAATTTTCGACGACATTTCTCTGGAAAGCTTTTATCTGTAAACCCATGGATGGCTAAATTGATACCAGGTCTTTTTACCATGAATGAGAGAGCAGTGTATGTTGGAGAATGGAAACATGGTTTTTTCAGTATGACAGCTGTTGGTGCAACAAATGTCGGCTCTATAGAAATATATAGCGACCCTGATCTACGAACAAACACTAAAGGCAAACGAAATAGAATTGAAGAGCTACAAACCACTGTGGCTTATAAGAAAGGTGAATTATTTGGGCAATTTAATATGGGAAGCACAATAATCTTGCTGTTTGAAGCTCCCGTCGACTTTAAATTTGATTTTAACTCCGGACAGCGAGTTCTTGTAGGTCAAGCTTTAATGGCTACCTCTAAAGAGCAAACAAGATGACCAATTTATGCTGATCTCTTCTATATGGCACAGACTGCTATAATATTATATGTTGTGCTAGTAACATTATAGCTTTCTTTAAAAGGCATACTTAAAATGTTTAGTAGTTTTTGTAATGCAATCATGTCAACAATAGTTTTAGTTTCTTATTAAGCTACTTTATAATCATTGATTTTTTTATCCCATTATAAGTTAAATGTATGTAGTGTTGTTAATGAACACGAACCACCGAGATAACAAATGCCTTTTCTTTGGACAATCATATTATTTATTATTAAAATAAGCTAACATTATCACTAACACAAAATAATGGTAACAACTTGGCTGAATAAAGGAAATTATTTTCGTGTTGAGCACAGCTTATTTTGCCAATGCCATTTAGAATGGAGAAGTCACTTAATTTTGAAATGTATTGTTTCTTGTCTAGTCACTGAATTTAAGTAACCAACGTTACATGCCATCTGTCAACTTATGCATGATTTTCATAACTAGATATTCTTCATAACTCACATTACCTTTTAACGTTTAGTACAGATTTCTGAGAGATGAGATATTTTCCCGCAGTAAAAAGTATTCTATATGTTGACTCGGATGACCAGCTATCACCATACCAAATTTCATCAAAATCTGTCCAGTGGTTTTCTCGTGTTGCGATCACAGACAGACAGACAGATAAAAATTCTAAAAACTATAGATTCGGCCTCTGTATCGATAATAATGTGACTATTTAAAAATAAGAATTTCCAAAAAATATTTAATGTACAGATTTGAGTTACAATTTATTATATGTGTAGATAAATGTTTTTTTTGTTATGGATATTATATTATCGGTGATAAGTAATAGTAATACAAGTGGGTGAGCTGCAATGTGATGGAATATCTCTGCATAATAGATGTTAAACATAAAAACGAATAATAATGTATGTAACAAATTAATAATATTGTAAATCTTAGTAAATATTTAGGTTTGATTTAGTGAAAATATTCACATATTGTTTTACGTTTCAAGTGTCTAATATTTTTTTAATGTTAGCACTCGGTAATTGTAATTAAAATAGTACTTATTAGTAGGCAAGTTATTGTTGCTTAAAAATTTATGCATATAAGGATATAAGTCAAATTAGAGCCAATTACACATGCACACACTGAAAAAGAAAACCACGCCAATATCGAAATTTTGCATAAAATGGATAAAGTTTAAATTTTTTTATTTAATTATTTTTATTCAATTTTTGAAAAACGTACAAGTATTTTTTTTTTAATTAATCATTTTTTGGAAATTTTTTTTTTTCTCACCCTTGGAATTTTGCTGCCCCAGAAAATTGACCGCTCTGGGCACTATCCCAGAATGTCCCCTCTAAACCCAGTGCTGAGTATCATGTAACTTTGACTGTGATAATGTTAGCTTTTTTAAATCAAAGGAAGCTCTGAAGCCAATATTTTTCTTCCGTCGCCTCAAAACATTGACTATTGATTTATAGCAATTCCTGAACTTAATGGACTTTAAAATGAGGACGAGATTTTCAGCTTCAGTGATCTTTTTTATATGTATGTGTTATGCAATATTGTTACTAACACGGAAATATTTTTTTAAACAATTTGACTTACAGGATAGTCCTATTTACATAAGATAATTCCATCCATAGAGTGGAAAAGTTTTGTTTTTTTTTTAAAAGAGTCAGTAAATAATAATTGCTGCAAATGTCTAAAGAGGCTTCAATTCTTATATTTTACAATATTGGCTTAATAATTAAACTCCTTTATCTATATATTGTAAGTAGTTTTACACAACTAAATTTACACATTAGCTAAATTAAAAAATTAATAAATATGAAGTCCATGGTCTACATATATGTATATGGATTCCATCCCCAGTATTTACTCGAATATTCTTAAAATATTTTAAAGCTGTGTTCGTTATTTAGATTTTTTGTTAAACTATATAAATGCAAGAGTTGTACATTTTTTGTCAGTTTGTATGTAAATATTTTGTTTATATGTATAAGTTGACATAAACCTTACATTATGAAACAAATCACTAAAACTTTTAATCAACAGTTTGTGATTATAAAATATTTGGTACAAATCAACAATATTTATAAAAGTAAACTCTGTCTCGAGTTATAAAATAAAATGGCTATAATGTTTTACCTTAAAGGTACAAAAAGTTATATAGTTAAAGGTAAATCAGAAGTATTCAATTTTCACATGTTTAAAATAAATGCATTGAAAATGTTTAAAAAAAAACAAATATAAAATTAGTGGCTTCGTTTTTGGTGCACGTTTTAATTGTGGCTTTTAGTCTGTGCGCTCTCGACTGTCGTGCTTAATTTTATATGGCAGTCGGGAAACGGGTTTAGGGTTGACCATTCGCCTCAAAAGTATATAGTATTTTTTGACAAACCTTGTATTTCCGTTGAAATCAAAGGCGATCATCTAATGTATGGATTTTTATACAAAATAATATAAGTATACAAAAAAAAGGGACGAGTTTATGCATCACTATTAAGAGATGTCTCAGAATAATAAGTACTTTCTTAGATTTACGCGAATATTCTAATCTTTTCGGATCTTGTCGTGGATTTACTTTGATTTTTGGTTTTCGGTGTTACAAATGTTTTACAGCAATCACTGGATAAATTCTCCCGCGAAAAAATCCGAAAAAGAAATACACGAAATCTTTATTTCGAGGCAGCTTTATAATTTCAAATTCGTGCAATGCAAATTCGTGTTGGGTGGTTGTATTATATAAATAACGTGGGAAGTCTCTGGCAGTAGCTAATTAAAGTAAAAATTGTTTAATAAATATCAATGAGAACAAAAATGTTGGATATGTCAAAATGTAAAAATGTATGGCTTTGCCTGAGATATAAATACTTTTAGAAGATTTTAAAAAAAGGTGTTTTCAGACAGTCAAAAAAATAATAATTTTGATATGTAATCGTTCAAAAATAAATCTTTCAAAAGAAAAGTGGCATAACTCAATTTTTTTGAGTGTATGTAAACTTTGAGTTATGACGTTATTATTTTGGAAATTATTTTGTTTTGTATGTTGGTAGATCTGTTATAAAATATCCAAGCAAAGTCAGGTCTCAGTGTGTACTAGAGAGTGGTTTGTTTGATGTTAGCTTGAGCTGTAGTTTTATTTTAAAGTTTTATTATAATCTAGTGAAGGATTTTAAATCAGTCATTATATCAAGTATTTGTTTGACACAATAAAGAATTTTCTATGTAGATATAAAATATGTTGTTTTGTATATAAATATAAGGTTTTTTTTTATGCGTCCCAACTCCCAATGTAATGCTCAAATTTCTATACAAATACTTAAATCATTAATATCTATACTAATATTATAAAAAAGAAAGATTTGTTTGTTTGTACCGAATAGGCTCCGAAACTACTGAACCGGTGTCGATGTGGTAACAAGATAGTTTGAGACCCTTATACATAATATTTGTAAGAACCAGCAGTATAAAATGCTTTAGTCCTGAGAGGCACTCCCCGCACTTCAGTGAGACCAAAAGTCACAATTTCTATCTAACATCCAAACAGATTGAACACGATTACATAGTTTTCAGGGCTATATTCTAAGAAATCATTTTATAACAGCTTTTAATATTTTTTATCTGTGAGTAAATCATTTATAAACATTTGATGGACATGTTACATATATCTAATATATTTAAACGAGCAATTCTTGTACATATATAATCTGAATCTCGGAAACGGCTCCAGCGATTTTCATGAAATTTAGTATACAGAGGGTTTCGGGGGCGATAAATCGATCTAGATTCGTTTTATTATTAGTGATGTGCCAACTCGGAAAAAATATAACTCGAGTTGAAATTCACGTAACTCGAGTTGAACTCGAGTTAACTGGATGAAAAACGAAGTGAATGATTTGTTTTGTTTGTATCAGTTTAATGACTTCGCTTCGCAACAATATTAAAAAAATGGTACAGATTCTAAATAAATATTTACTAGGACAATTATAATTATTTATATTTATTTATTTTTATTTATTTATTTATATTATTACTAGCAGAATCCGCGGCTTCGCTCGTGCTAAAACTCCAAAAAAAAACACTAAAAAGGTAGGTTTCATACAAAATTTCATCCACTATTTTACCCCCTTACGGGATAAATTTCGGAGAATGCTAAAACACATATTTATTTAATTGTATTGAAGAGCGTTAATACCAAGTTTCAAGTAATTCTGATCATAAATATTTTTTTGGGTTGTATTATAACGTGTTTCCCCGTGGAAATGAGATAATCTTCCGCGGTAAAAAGTAGTCTATACCACTCTCCAGCCCTCCAACTATGAACTATCTTCACCCAAGAAATTACCCCAGTCCGTTACTCCGTTTCGACGTGAAAGAAGGACAAACAAACAGACATACTTTCACATTTAGGATATTAGTATGGATATTATAACGCTGTCATTTGGTTGAAACGCTATGACGGGAGTACGGACAACAGCGATTAAGTTAATACTGTGGCATCTTTCATTCGGTTGTAATAGGAGCGATTTTGCAACATAAATGTATAGTCTCAAGTGCTGACGACTGTACAAAACATGAACACAACGAACGAATCCCCACGTCTGCGTAAGGTCAATCGCGTACTCGCTTGATTCGTTCATTTACCACGTAAATCCAATTCGAGTCAGAGAGAATTCAACTCGAGTTAAGCCTAACTCGAGTTAATTCGAGTTAAGCCCAACTCGAGTTAACTCGAGTTGACACATCTTTATGTCTGGGAAAATGCGTGTTTTCGAGATTTCATGCGGTTTTGTTTCGCATTATTTCACGCAAAATATAGTCTCTAATTCGTTCGCTAGGACATAAGCATCGTGGTCAAACGGCCAAGGCGCAAATTTGTATACCACAGGCGTCTGGGTTCGTATCCCTTTCGGATGCAAAGTTTTTACTTTTGTTTTTTTTTTGTAATTATTCAAATTTTTGGTTTTTTTTTTAATGTTTTTCTGGCCAAAAATATTTATACACGTAATAGGAAGAGTAATAAAATAGACTATAATATAATAGATACATGATTAGAATCTTAACTATTGAGTTATCATGAAATTTTATTGATTTCTTAAATTTAAATGTCATGTAAGAAATTCTATCAAGTAAGGGACTCTAGTGCGTTCTAGAAAGTAAATAATAAAAATTGTACATACTGGTGCGCTATTTTTAGTTAAATTCCAGGAAAAGTGACGCAATGTGATAAACCGATAACAGAGGTGAAATTAAAAGACAAAATGCGCACCATCTGTCAGTATTTGCAAGGCGTAATACTGTAAATAAGGAAAAATATTTATTTTTCATATATTTATAGTCCAGCGTGGATAGCATCAAATAGCTGACTATGTGAACTGTTCTCTCGCATTAAAAAAATGGACATATTAAGTTATCTATATATATATTTATATATATATATATATATATATATATATATATATATATCTATATATAAAAGAAAGTCGTGTTAGTTACTTCGCTTATAACTCAAGAACGGCTGAACCGATTTAGCTGAAAATTGGCAGGGAGGTAGTTTAGAGCCAGGAGAAGGACATAGGATACTTTTTATCCCGTTCGACCGCGTTCCAATTTATGATATTTTAATTTTTGGATTTCTCTTAGTTATATATATAAAAGAAAGTCGTGTTAGTTACACTATTTATAACTCAAGAACGGCTGAACCGATTTGGCTGAAAATTGGTGGGGAGGTAGCTTAGAACCAGGAGACGGACATAGGATACTTTTTATCCCGTTCGACCGCGTTCCCGTCTGACGTGACATAAAACTCAAGAATGGGTGGAACAATTTTTATGATATTTGAATTTTTGGATTTCTCTTAAACTGGAATAGGTTAATAAGTATTAAAACCAGAAAAATCACGAAAAAAAAAATTAATATTGATATGATTAACGCTGGCTAATAACTATTTATATCTATTTAAATCCTAGCGACGAAGCCGAGCGAAGCGAGGGTGAGCCGCTAGTTTAATAATATTTAGTACTTTCTTAGATTCACGCGAACATTTGACATTTTAAATAGGTAAATCTATCTGTTCGGATTTTTTCGCGGATCTATTTTGATTTTTGGTTCCCGACGTTTCGAATACCTTACAGCAATCATGATCACGGGAAATCCGAAAAGATTTTTTTTTATGGTACTCGGTGATAAACGAGCAGACAGCCCACCTGATGGAAAGTGGTACCTGTCGCCCATGACACCTACGGTTCATGCACTCAGGTTTTACGTAACAATACTCAGAACCGCCGGTACGTTATCACTGTGAGGACTAAGATGATATGCCTCTTGCCTGTAATTGCGCTGACTACCTCATCCTTTAAACCGGAACACAAAAATGCAATCATTGTTGCTTGGCGGGAGAAATCGATAAGGGAGTGGTACCCATCCAGTCGGACTCCTCAGGCTTGACAGAGTCCTATCACCGGTGTTGCTTTATTTATTAATATTTATTACAATTCCAGTCAATATTTAACGTTACGCGTTATCCATTTTTAAACTAACGACTTTCAACCAACAACGTGCCGCGCCAGCTCGTAACAAATAAAATTTACAAAAAAAACAAAAGAATTTTGTACCGGAAGTGGCATTTCTACGATTAACGGAGATATTTTAATCGAGTTCAACTTGTGACTTTTAAACTTTTAATTTATCATGTTTAATGTTATTAAAGCTATAAAAAAGAATTGAATATGTTACTATAACCAGTGATAAACACACAGGATATATAATTCAGTCAAAAATAAAGTGGCCTAACTCAAAATAAGTACTTTATTAGATTTAAGCGAATACTTGACATCTATACTAATATTATAAAGAGGTAAAGTTTGTGACGTTGTAGGGGGTAATCTCTGGATCTGCTTAACCGATTGTGAAAGTTCTTTTACCAATAGAAAGCCACGTTCTTTCTGAGTGTCATAGGCTATATATTAACCCGAAGAATGAAAAGACCTTTTCATGGTAGTCGGATTTGCAATGTAAGCTGGAGAAAAAACGGTCGAACGAAAACGTTTCTTACGAACGCTGCCTTAACGATTAGAGATATATGATTAAATGCTCTAGAGAAAAGTTGTATACTTTAATAATACCTACAAAAAAGTCAGCGACAGCACATGTCTAACTTTTATATTTTAAGTCTTAAAAAGTAGGTTTATATATAAAAAAAAATATAAATCGGTGGGTCATGTTTATTGATCATATTATCAACAATTATATCTTTAAACGAGCAATTCTTGAGCACAATATTAACAATCTTAGGTGTCCGGGTTCGACTCCCGGTCCGATACAGAGGTATAATTTTTTTTTTGTTTTTTTTTTTTGATTTATTCGAGTTTTTAGTTTTTTTTCTAAAGAAAATTGTACTTTTGACCAAAAACTCCGAGAGAATCTCGGTGGCCCAGGTACTGAATTCTTATCAAAATAAGTAAAAATATCGTCTAAAATGTTTAAAACAAAAAACTTTTCCCTTTTACTGCATATAATTTGGACAAATGGTTAAAGAGATAATACGACATACACGTAGATATGGAACCGCGACCGCGTCGTAATCTATTGATTGATATTTCTTTAGGATGGGTTTTTTCATATTATACAATACGTCAATCTATCAATACTAATATTATAAAGAGGTAAAGTTTGTGAGTTTGTAAATTGTGTGTTTGTGACGTTTTTGTCCCGGAAATCATCCCTTAAGGGGGTGAAAATGGGAGTGAAAGTTCGTGTGGGGAAGCAAGGTAGGGACGAACCCGAGCGAAGCGAGGGTGAGTCGCTAGTCTATATTAAACCAGTACCTACTTAGCGAAATCTGTTCAAGAAATATTTTTTAAAAACAATGACGGTAACGTATTGTGTACAGATTGTAGACAGACCCCCAAAACAATAGTTATAATTTCTTTTGTCTGTTTGTACGCAAAAATTTTTTGGGGTATACATATAGGAACCAAATAAAGTCAAATAAATCCACAAACTATTCCGAAAATATAGTTTTCCTAGCGACTCACCCTCTAGGTACGTTTTACGATTACTATAGATTTCTCAGAGATGAGATATTTTCCCGCAGTAAAAAGTATCCTAAATGTTGACCCGGATAACCAGCTATCATCATACCTAATTTCAGAAAATTTTGTCCATTGGATTTCCCGTGATGCGGTCACAGACAGACAGACAGACAGACAAAAATTCTAAAAACTACAGATTTGGCTTCTGTATCAAAAATAATGACTGAGTATTTCAATAAGATTTTCCAAAAAATATTTATTGTACAGGTCGAAAAATATTTAATGTACAGAGGGAACGCAACACGAGCAAACCACTGGACAGATGTTGATGAAATTTGGTATGATGATAGCTGGTTATCCGGGTCAACATATAGGATACTTTTTATTGCTGGAAAATGTCTGTTCTAAGAGAAATCCATACTAAACGTTAAAACGTAACTAGTTTTATAAAAAAATATTTTACCAAATTTTCAAAAAAAATGTTAGATATGTTAATAAACATAACTTCTACGAATTATTCACATTAAGATAACCTTATAACGAAATTATTTACATTTTAATCGTTTTATACATATTACATTACATACTTACTATCTATTGAGAGCAGATCCAGTCGGAACTAATTTACCTTTCAGTAAGTAGTACCTACTGTAAAATGCTGACGTTAGTATCAAAAATAGCCAACAGATCTAAATCTAATATCTTATATATATCGATTTTTGACGCTGGAAATATTAATGACAAATTGGAAATTTTTAACTCAATTTTGACTAACCTCTTTGACAAACATGCTCCTTTCCGCCCTATTAAATTAAAGCATCTTCCTGCACCATGGCTTACACAAGACATTAAAATTTTAATGGCTAAACGTAACGCAGCTAAATCTAAATATAAATTAAAACCTACAGAAGAGAATCTGCTGAAGTATAAACGACTCCGCAACCGATGCAATAAAGTATGTAGAGACGCTCAACGGAATTACATCCATACTGCAATAGATAATGGTAATCCTGCCAAAACCTGGAAGCTCTTAGAATCGTTTGGTATTGGTCGCAGATCTAGAAGCGTCTCTTACAATACACTTGATCTCGATGCTCTGAACAGATTTTTTGCCTCTGTCACTCCTATGGATAATAATGTAAGACTTCGCACACTGAGCCAACTCCATTCAACGCCACGTCCTAATCATCCCATGTTCAATTTTACCCCTGTTAGCACTTTCGAGGTTAAGAAACACATCCTATCAATTAAATCTGATGCTACTGGCAGTGATGGTATAAATCGCAAAATGATCCTCTTACTTCTTGATACCATTACTCCTGTACTTACCCATATTTTTAACTTCTCTCTTTCCTCCAATGAATTTCCCTCTACCTGGCAAACTGCTCGCATTATTCCTATTCCTAAGACGAAAAATCCCTCTTGCTTCTCCCACTACCGTCCAATTTCCATTCTCCCATTTTTGTCGAAAGCTTTAGAACGAATTGTGTTTAACCAACTCAGTGGCTATTTAGACCAGCACAACATACTTTCTCCGTACCAATCTGGTTTTCGAAAAGGTCATAGCACTGTGACAGCCTTACTCAAAGTATCCGACGATATACGATTTAATATGAGCGAGAAACTAATCAGCGTTGTAGCCCTGCTTGACTTCAGTAATGCTTTCAACACAGTTGACTTTAAACTCCTGTTAGCTGTGCTTGAATCCATTAATGTGTCAAGCGACGCCATCAGGTGGTTTAGCAGTTACCTGTACGGTCGTCAGCAGTGTGTACATATTGATAATAAATCCTCCACCTACTTTCCTCTCTCAGCTGGGGTGCCACAAGGTGGTGTCCTCTCACCTCTTCTGTTTTCTATATTTATTAATACAATTTCCACACTTCTTTCATGTCCCTATCAACTTTATGCTGACGACTTACAGGTTTACGCTGCGGGTCCCTCCAGTGAACTCAATAATACTATTGAACGGTTAAACAGTGACCTACACAAAATTTATTCCTGGAGTACGACGTATGGGCTCCGTGTTAATCCTATCAAGTCACAAGTCATTATTATTGGAAGTCAAAAGTTGACCAACAAGATCGACTTTAATACCTTGTCCCCTGTTAGATTTGGCAATTCCGACCTAGCATACAGTAACGCCGTCAGGAACCTTGGACTGTTTTTCGACAACTCCTTATCCTGGACTGTGCAAATTGCAGAGGTGAGTAAAAGGATGTTCGCTGCAATAAGTTCTTTGAGGCGATGGAAAAATCTGTTGCCTATTAAAACTAAAACTGCACTAGCTCACTCACTACTGCTACCAATTTTAGATTATGCTGATTGCTGCTACCTCGACATTTCAGAGGAACAGCTTAACAAGCTCGAACGTTTGCAGAATATGTGCATCAGATTTATATTTGGTTTACGTAAATTCGACCACATCTCCGAATACCGTAAGCAATTAAAGTGGCTTCCAATCAGATTTAGGCGCAATTTGCACGTCCTTTCCATCCTTTTCTCCATCCTTTATAATCCTACTACTCCCTCTTACTTAAAGGAACGGTTTAATTTTCTAGGTTCGGACGTGTCTGGTTTACAACTTAGGTCTCAGAGCGACAACCGTTTGAAATTACCATCTTGCACCACCAATTACTATGGTAATTCTTTTACCGTAAAAGCTGTAAAGCTATGGAATATGCTCCCCCATGATGTTCGCCATTCAAAATCTCTAAATATTTTTAAACGTCGTCTAACTAATTATTATCTGTCTTGTTAGTTGTATTGTTGTTGTTATATATGTATATATTATGTATTCATATGTAGTTATGTATCTTATGTATATGTATGTATGTATGTATTTATGTATCTGTGTACATATATATTATACGTGTATGTATATATTTTTGTCTTTTGTATGTATTCATGTCTATAAACGTAGTTCATCATGTCTGTATTTAGTGTTAATTGTACCGTCCCGTCTTCGATTCTTCTAATCCTTTCACCAAAGGTTGTCTGTAAGAGATTGCTCGTAGCAATAAGACCGCCTTTGCATGCCTATTTGTTATTTATTTTTTATTTTTATCTTCTGTAATCTTTTTTTTGTGTGTGCAATAAAGAATTTATCTATCTATCTATCTATCTAATATCTATACATACTAATATTATAAAGAGGCAGAGTTTTTTTGTTTGTTTGTTTGTTAGTTAGTTTGTTTGTTTGTTTGTTTGAACGCGCTAATCTCAGGAACTGCTAATCCGATTTGAAAAAGTCTTCTTGCATTAGATAGCCCGTTTATTGAGGAAGGCTATAGGCTATATATCATCATGCTACTTACTACCCAAGGGAGCGGAGCAGTTTTTTTTTGGGGACGTTAACACACAGGGCCATCTAATCGTAATTCCATAGTAAGCTACGAGGCTTGTGTTATGGATACCAGATAGTTGATACACTACACATATGTAACTTTTAAATACATACATATTATAAATATAAACATATATGACTGGGGTACAAACATTCGTGCTCATCACACAAATGAATGCGCCCAGCGGGACTCGAACCCGCGACCGCTGGCGCAGCAAGTAGGGTCACTACAAACTGAGCCAAATGTGTCGTCAGAATAATCATGAAAGTCAACAAACCGAGCAGACTTCCATACATTATTGTAAAACTAAGTATATATATTATACAAGCAGATCCCGCGGCTTCGTCCGCGTTCAAAGTACAAAAAAAACTCTTCTTTACAAATAGGGATGATTTTTCGAAAATCTAAACATTATGAAAATAAACTAAATCAAATATTTGTTTTTTATTTCTTAAGTTATCATTATTTTTTATTCAGTTATTGAATTACCAACAAAAGTTACAATGGTTAACATACATATAAGCTAGGCACTACATTTATCATGTTAATTGTACTTTTAATAATAGGTAAATACAGTATGATAATTATTATTGATTAAGGTTTTTAAGTGATCATGTGGATTAAACTATAAACTTAAATTTCATCATTTGGTACATTTAAGTCTCCAAAATTATCAAAAATTATTCGAATTTTTTTAATTGAGAATCCACTACGGACATAAAATTATAGTTAAGTAAAAATCAATAAAGTGTAATTAAAATTTTATTGATGAAAGAAAATGACTTGAACATGTAATAATCATATTATTAAGGTACTGCCTCATTGATGTAGTGACTAGCATGTACGGCTGCACACCCTGAGCTCCTGGGTTCGAGTCCCGGGTCGGGCCAAGTTTAGTTATTGAGTCTTTCTGTATAAGTAAGCTTACTTACAGGAATAGAGAGTGCACTTGTGTCTGCGCGTACACTCGTGCACTATAATATCTCCTGCGCAGTTGGCTAGTCTCAATGAGATTGGCCGCCGTGGCCGGAATCGGTCAGGAGTACATCATTATTTAGGGTCAGGGGTCATTGATTTGATTTCGCTTGTTACATAATATTAGCTATTGTATGTTCTGTGTTCAGGCTTCGAACCCGCGACCCTGATCTTACTTCTTTGTTGATAATCTAGTCGAAGTATCTAAAAAGTTCTTATAAGTTTTAAAACTTCTGGATGTCTCTTATGAATGGGTTTTCCATAGGGATCTGTTATTGAGCTCATTTTATTCTTCTACACTAATATTATAAAGAGATAAATTTTGTAAGTTTGTATGTAGGAAGTAAACTCTGAAAATTATTTTACTAATAAGAAGCTAAGGCAGATTTAGTTGATTAGTTATTGTTATTTGTTTTGTTGGCTCTTTTATATTCGTTGTTAATTAAAAGTCGAGTGGATATGTGCGTGGTATCAGCCATTTTAGTTCCTTGCTTACGTTCCTATTATAAAAAATCGTTTGAAAAAGGACCCGTCTTATATTCAAGGAAACAAATGAAATTCGAAATGAATTCAGAAAGGGCTCCTACAAATGTTTCTCCATCTTTACAATACCCGCTGTAGTGTTTGATGCGGTCAGTATGGCGTCCTAAAAAAGAAAGATTTATTTACACCAAAAAAGACACATATCACAGTATATTGGAACAGAAACAATGTTTACTATAATACAAACTTATTTTTATACTAGCGACTTACCCTGGCTTCGTTCGGGTACTTCATAGGTACGTGGATTTTGTTCAGAATGTCATGTGTTACTTTGCGCGAAACCCTAATTCTTTCTTCAGAAGCCGGAGCTGGAAAAAGCTCTTGCCGAAAGTAGTGGGCATGGGCGGATGTTTCGTTTTTAAATGCCTCTTTAAAGTATCGATATTACCACCAGCAACAATACAGTTCGAACAATAAGAACACTTGAGCTTCCTTGAATTCGCTTCTGTAAAGTGGTCACAATATATATATATATATATATATATATATCTATATATATAAAAGAAAGTCGTGTTAGTTACTTCGCTTATAACTCAAGAACGGCTGAACCGATTTAGCTGAAAATTGGCAGGGAGGTAGTTTAGAGCCAGGAGAAGGACATAGGATACTTTTTATCCCGTTCGACCGCGTTCCAATTTTTATGATATTTTAATTTTTGGATTTCTCTTAGTCCGGAATAGGTAAGTATTAAAACATATAATTAAAATGTGAGAAAGAAAGATTTTTTCTTTTTATATCTATTTAAAACGTACCTAGCGACGAACCCGAGCGAAGCGAGGGTGAGCCGCTAGTATATATATATATACACACACACAGTTTTTACTTTTCAATTTTATGTAACAATATTTACAAAAAAATCTATATAAAATACAAATAAATTTACAGTACATAAAAAATAATAAGATAGTCAAAAATCCATTCTAATATCCATACATATTATAAATATGAAAGTTTATGAAGATGGAAAGATGGACGTTTGTTACTCTTTCTCGCCAGAACGGCTGAACGGATCTGGATGAATTTTGGCACAGAGATAGATTATAGTCTGGAATAGCACATAGGCTACTTTTTATGGATAAATTGTGGGATAAATTTGTTTTGTTTTTCACTAGGGACGAACCCAAAGCTAGTGCTATACATATACGAGTACATATGTACAGGAAACTTATTAAAAAAATTAAACGGCAAAAAATAATTTAATTAAGATATGTTATCTCAATTATTTGACCTGCCTGTTGTAGGCCGAATTAAAAATCGAAAAATATTACTAAAATCGCATATACTGATAAAAACAATATCATCGAAAAATGCGCAGTTTAAAGAGATCAAGGCTCGGACATTACGTTACGTACGACGACACGTTTGGCTCAGTTTACAGTGATCTTACGTGCTATGCCAGCCGCAAGTTCGAATCCCGCTGGAGGCATTCATTTGTGTGGTAAACACGATTGTTTGTACTAGAGTCACGGGTGTTTATATTTATAATATGTATCAACTATGTTGTATCCATAACACAAGCCTCGTTGCTTTCCATTGAACTAGATGGTGCTTTGTGTTAATGTACCAACATATTTATTTATTAATTCTACGACTCACGATGTTTTTTCTGCAGCGTAAGGCAAGTGGTAATAATTTTGAAAATATTTTTTATTAATCGATGTAGATTAAAGAAACTAGAAAGTCCAGTCTGAGGCCGCTTATCTCGCTAAGCACTTGTATCCTTAGATAATGACTGCAGTTTGAAGGCTGCTTATAATTTTCGTAATAATTATACATACAATGTCTATGGCAAAAGTTATGGTGAGGTGTTATTTATTGGTATTTTATCATAGCACTAGCTTTTTCTTACGACTCCGTCCGCAACGTTTATTTTTTAGAATTACTCAGCTCTCGTAGATCGCAGTAAAATATAAATAGTCTATAAAACAAAGATTTTTTTAAATCAAACCAGAGATTTGAGCGTTCAAGGAAACTTCATTTTTTATATTAGTATGTGCACACATTTTATTAATTGTATAGGTTTATTTTTTTTATTACATAGCTTTATACATATATCAAGATCAAGACTAGTTAGTTACATTTGAACGTTTGGTATAGATTTCTCAGAGATGAGATATTTTCCCGTAGTAAAAAGTATCCTATATGTTGACCCGGATAACCAGCTATCTTCTTACCAAATTTCATCGTGATGCGTTCCCAGACAGACAGACAAAAATTCTAAAAATTATAGATTCGACCTCTGCATTGATAATAATGACTATTTTAATAAGATTTTCCAAAAAAAAAATTAATATACATATTTGACTCAGTCAGAATTTTACTATATTATGTATAGATAAAAATATTATCCTAACCGATTTAGGTCACGACGGCTTATCTTTCAGAGACTAGCCATCTTACACGGGAGATATAAGTGCGTGAGTGTGGGCAAATACAACTGCCCTTTACTATTAGATACAGTGTATCTCATATATACTAAACTAGTGACTCACCCTCGCTTCTCTCGGGTTCGTCCCTAGGTTGCTTCCCCATACAAACTTCATCCCCATTTTCATCCCCTTAATGATGTGATGATTTCCTGGATAAAAACTACCCTATGTCCTTTCCAGGGTCCCAAACAATTTAATAAATTTCATCTAAATCGGCTCAGTAGTTTCGGAGCCTATTTGCTACAAACAAACAAAGTATAAATCTTTCCTCTTTATAATATTAGTATAGATGTGAAAATTTGTGAGTATGTATGTTTGTTACTCTTTCACGTCAGAACGGCTGAACGGATCTGGATGAAAGTCACAGAGATAAACTATAGTCTGGAATAGCACATGGGCTACATTTTATTCCGGAAAAATGAACGGTTCCCGTGGGATAGATTAGGTGCGTTCCTAGGTACGTTTTAATTTTTTTGAGCGGTACCCTAATTCTTTTTCTAAACTAAAAATATCCTAACTTATTCCTTATAACATCAGCTATCTGCCTGTGAAGGTCCCCTCAAAATCGATCTAGCCGTTGCAGAGATTGGCCGGAACAGACAGATAGACAATTTTAAAAATTGTGTTCTTATAAGTATCGTAATATAATTTCATAAGCATTTAGGTAATAAAAAGCTGTTATTTTTTACAAACAGACACTTCAATTTTATTTACGTCTAACAACATATAATATATTCTTTAAAAAACCGATGTTGATTCATTGCTTTTGATATAAAGTAATTTAAGAGGAAACCGTCATTTATGAATCACATTGTTTTTATTATAATTATTGTACTAAGCTTCTACCCAAGCATCCATACTAATATTATAAATGTGAAAGCGTGTTTGTTTGTTTGTTAGTTTGTTTGTTTGTCTTTCTTTAACGTCGAAACGGAGTGACGGATTGACGTGATTTTTGTGTGGAGATAGTTGGAGTGCTGGAGAGTGACATAGGCTACTTTTTACCGCGGGGGATTATCTCATTCCCACGGGAAAACGTTTTGTTTAGTTGTTAGAATTACTTGAAATTTGGTATTAATAATCTTCAATACAATAAAATACGTGTTTTAACGTTTTTCGAAATTTATCCCCTATGGAAGTAAAATAGGGGGTGAAAGTTTGTATGAAACCTTTGTAGTTTTAGCGCGAGCGAAGCCGCGGGTTCTGCTAGTATTACTATAAATTACTAGTATTCGCCCGGTGTGATTCGCGAAAAAATCCGAAAAGGTAGTTTTTTTTAAAATGTCAAGTAATCGCGTAAATCTAAGAAAGAATATTTTACAGTTCCAATAATATTACATACATACGTGTTGAATTGATAACCTCCTTTTTTTTGAAGTCGGTTAAAAAACTCACGTTAGCGCTATCTTAATGTGAATATTCTGATGTTCATATAAAAAATTATCAATTTACAAACAGTTTTGAAAGTATAAGTTAGGCCATTGCACCGAGTTATATAATATTAGACGCCAGGGCCGGATTTAGTGTTTTTAGGGTTCTGTAGACAAAAGGCTAAAACGGAACTCTTAAAAAAATTCCCTTTAAAACAAACAGTCATTACAATGCTGAAATTTAGAAGATAGATGTCTCATGTGATTCGCTAGATAATTCTGCAGTCAAATTACAAAAAATAAAAAAGTTGGGACGGCACTTTATATACATACACACATACCTACATTCATACATATATAGCTAAGTATGTTTTTTAAGTCTACATGAATGTGTAGGGTATCCATGGATACAGTCTCTAAAATTCAGATTGATTTCTCAGTGTTTTATAAAAAATTGAGTTCCAAACCAATACTATACTTTATTAAAATGTCTTAAACGAAAATTATTTTAAAGAAGATACGTTGAGTAGTTTTTGATATATGGGATAACTAGTGAGAGGAAAACAAAAATAAACCTATCTCACGGGAACCGTACATTTTTTCGGGATAAAAAGTAGCCTATGTGCTATTCCAGACTATAATCTATCTGTGTGCCAAAATTCTTTCAGATCCGTTCAGCCGTTCTGGTGTGAAAGAGTAACAAACATCCATACATACTCACAAACTTTCACATTTATAATATTGGTATAGTATATATAGACTTCTGTTTCATAACTTTCAAAACTCCCATATAGTTATTTTTTACTTTTTAGTGTTTTGAAGTCTATTTTTTTTTTATTTATTATATAACAAAAGAAAATATCTTAATGTTTCATGCTACGAAACCCGCGGTGTGCGAGACATATTCGTACTTGCCTGATTTTTTTTATTTGTACATCGTCAAAAAATGCAGGTCGATTACAACATAAATGCAGGTGTTTTTTTTTAATTTTATTTCCTTGCTAACATCGTCATATCATTGTGAACAATTTGAATTTTAGAAATGTTTTAATTCATTCAAAAACATATTTAATCCAGAATTTGATTAGAGATTAATTTGTCCGGAAACCGTTTTATAAATCATACGAGTATAGTGGTATTCAAATTATTCTCTGAGCTTACAAAAAGCTTACTATAATCGTATAGAAGTGTCTGTGTGTAATGTCAGAATAACAGCTTTTTACTAATACTTTCTTAGATTTACGCGAATACTTGACATTTTAAATAAAACTATCTTTTCGGATTTTTTCGCCAATTTATTTTGATATTTGGTTCCAGTTGTTGATTTGTTATGTTTGCGTATGTTTTGTCTTAAATGGTACTTTGCGCTATTTTTTGTTGTTGTTGTATTTGTGTGCTTTCATCTATCATTATGTTTTGGGTTTTTATTACTTCCTCTATTATTCTATCTGTATTTTTCTTATCCTGTTCATCTCTCTTTTTGTTCAGCTGTTAGTCGTGCATCCATTTCTTGAATGGTTTCCAGCGGCCGAAAAACAGTCGTGCGGGTGCACTGTGAGCTCAAACGGGACTCTCTTTGAGTAAATGTCTCTGAGACTCGAGACAACGTATGGCGTTCACGATCAGCTGTTAGTCGGGCTTCTCGTTGAGAAGGATTTTCCATAGCGCGAGCTGTAGCCTGGCGTTCTCGAGTCGTAACAAGTCTCGCCTCATAATTTTCATTAGATTCTTAAGATCTAATCATCCTTAATCTTTTAGCTTCTCTTGAATGCTGAGAGAGATTCGATATTTTTTTAGGCATTGTGAACAAACCGTCAAACTATTGACCCATATTAGAAATTCAAATCTCTGAGCAAATTTAATAAGTTTCCAAGCCAAGCCAAGTCTTCTATTAACCTAACCTGTTTAGGGAAGTACAAAATGTAGTGTTAGTAATAAATTTTAAATAAGACTACAGAGTTTCAGCAATTCCTCTTAACTTCGATCACTTAACAGGAATCCTTACAAAATGGCAATTACAACTATTTATACATCATTTCCCCACCGTTGGGTGTAAGGTGGCGGCATCTGTCTTCTACGTATAACATTTCCCAACGGTGGATGACAATACTCTTAAAACATTAATATTACAAATACAACTAACCGATATCGTTATTAATATTATAAAATTGTAAATAATACATTATAAATAATCAATATCAAATTAATATAATAAAATATAAAATTATAACTAACAAATTATGAAGAATCAATATGATCCTTAAATAATAAACAATAATAGTCAATTGAGCAACTATAACTAACAGTAGATACAATTAATCACGTAATTTTTTCAAAACGAAATTATGAAACTAGCCCAAGAAATCCGTATTTCCTAAGCCAAGTCATAAAAAAATATTTACATCGACCAAATCGCAGAGCTATATCAGTATCCGTATTTCCTAAGCCAAGTTAATTTACTTATTAGATCAATATTATTTTAGCAGCAAAATAACGTATTCCGTAATTTCTATGTGATCGCGCTGTGCGATCGTAGAATAACTTTTGAATCAATGTTGTTAGCGCGTTTTAAAAGCTAACAACGCCATCTATTGGAAATTTGGAGTTAAATAAATATATTAATAATATAAATAGACTCACTGAAACCTTCCGTAAGCGCGTTTTAAAAACGAATAGAGCCATCTGTCGATGTTTTAGAGAATTATTCTGTAGTGTAGAATGTTATTTACTTACGCAGAGTCCCTAAAGTCTTTGGTTAGCGTGTTTGAACTATGCAATAAGTACTGAATTTAGCAATATTATTACAATAATATCTCGTTTTTTTTTCTCGTCTTGGGAAAGCCAGAAGGTAGGGTTGAGATTTTCACAGTTTTTTAAGATTAAATTTACCAACACTTGCGCGAGTTAATCCCTTTTTTTCTGTAAATATTAACACCTCTAGGTAAATTTCTAAGAAATCTATTGTTAACTCTTAACGCCCGCGCCGGCGTGTACGCGGTCGTGGAGGGTTTAAATATCACAAATTGCGAGACAGCAATTTGAGAATAAGAGTATTTATTTTTGTTTTATTTATACAAACATTTGAAAATTCTCACAGTGAAAAACAATTAAAATTCAAACTAACCGCGTAAAGAAAATAATATATACCTATCCAGCATATAATGAGATGTTATTTCGCAAATTTGTATATTTGATAGAAAATACGTAGATTCCGAGCTGAAGTTCGTAGGTTTACAGGAAAGGCCGTACGTAGATGTACGTATAAAGACGTAAAGTTAACAATAAACATAAAACAACGCTTAACCTTAAGTACCCTTAGAGCAATACCTTAAAGAGAGCCGGAAGCCACCGAGCCGTTTTGTTTTTATTCAACTATAATTATCACTATATTACTATTTACATTTCTTGATTATTTTTAATACTATTTTGCGTACATTTATCTATATGTACATATAATAAAATTCTGAGTAGAATCTGTGCATAAATTTTTTTTTTACTACACTTGTAGCCAAATTGGCACACCGATATTTATGTTGCTGACTGATGTATTTTTTATACAAATATTATAACTCCCATTATAACTTTAAATGAGACGCAAGTTTCTTACTTTATGAAAATACAAACATTACACATGATATTCATTACCTGTATTATTGTATAATAATAATTGTATAAGTTCGGTTAGGTTAGGTTCACCTTGTCGTGGTGGGGGGGGGCTCAGTAGTGCCCGGCAACCCAACCGGGCGCGAAGCTAAGAAACGCACAGGGAGGTTGCCCACTTCGGTGGGCGGTGGGAGGTGGCCCTCTTCGGGGGGCGGTGTACCATGTGGGTTGCTCCTGGTATTTAGTAGGTAGTACTGGCTGTATTACGCCGGTGAGTCCCACACGTCGTGCGTAAGTGCATTTCCCAACGTTAAAAAAAAAAAAGGTCTAGGGTCGTGCAAATGACCAATTTCATCAAATAAAAAAACGGTGTTTATTAATAACGGTCTAATGACGGGCACTATAATTAACATACTTTCGACTACAAAATAAAAAATTTCTAGCTAATATGGTACACAATTATTTCTTTATAAACTCCAATTTATGAAGTGTTCCCAAAAAATGGCGCAGCGGTCGACGATAGGTTAAATACTCAACACCATATTTATACGTAGACGATTTATAATTTACTCGAAAAATATTATCTCCTGCGGATTCTAACCTTCTTAAAAAGATATTGATATCCTAACACTCTGGTGTGATGTTAATAAAATGGAGCTTTATTCAAAAAAATGCCTGCTTATAGTTTACTAAGAAAAGAATAAAATGAAGCAAGTTTTGTTGGGGATTAAGGGTTTACGTAAATTATTAAAATATTGTTTGGTTATTTATTAAGTAACGTATATATAAGTATATTTATCATTTCCATTCTTTCGGTAATAGTATAATGCAAATTACTATTGGAATATTGAAAATTGAAACAGTCATTATTATCGATAGAAGCCTAATCTATAGTTTTCAGAATTCTTGTCTCTGTCTGTCATCACAAGAAAACCACTGACAGATTTTGATGAAATGTGGTATGATGATAGCTGGATAGCTGGTTATCCGGGTCAACATATAGGATACTTTTTACTGCTGAAAAATATCTCGGCTCTGAGAAATCTATACTAAACGTTAAAATGTAATATTTTTTTTATTTCACCTACAATTTCTGTTATGTTATTTATTTCATGGCTTATAGACGTGCCATTTGGGCACAGTACAATTTCTGAGCACTCTTTAATTATAATAAGGAAGGTAGTAGGTTCAAAAAATAAAATTCCATTTTATAACGTCACATTTAATCACCATCGAACCCTTGTTCTATATTCATCACTTAGGGACACCCTTTTGATGCTCTCATAGCCCAGGATGATGGAGAAAGAGAAGCAGGCGGACTGGACTAGTCTAGCTGAAAGGCCTTTAGCGTACAGGCCTATGAGGCCCTCTTCTCGCCAAAGCTCTTTGAACACTTGCTTCATTGTACCTACGCCTTCGACCTACAAAACGAGAATTATCTATACAGATAAACAAAATTGAAGTGTCTGTGTGTAATGTTAAAATAACAGCTTTTTACTAAATGCAAAAACACGTTTTTTTTTTAATATTTTGGTCTGTCTGTTCCGTCTAATCTCCGAAACGGCTGGACTGATTTTGACGGGACTTTCGCTGGCAGATAGCTGATGTTATAAGGAGTAAGTTAGGCTACTTTTATCTTAGAAAAAGAATTAGGGTTCCGCTCAAAAAAAACGTACATAAGGACGCACTTGAGACGGTAAGTCTCTAGTCTACACAAATATTATAAAGAGATAAAGTCTGTAAGTTTGTAACTAAATTATAAAAAAATTGTCTAAAATCCTAATAATTTTAGATGAAATCTGAATTATTATTGGTTGTATATTTATGTTGTTTAGGTAAGACAATTCTGTAGTAAAGTAACAAAAGAAAAAATGGACCCTTCATACATGTAACTGTGGGTCAAAAGGAATGGTTTCACATAAGCGTGAGGAGATTTCCGGATAGACTTTAAAAATATTCATGTTTTTAAGCGACTTTCCTAATGCTGTAAATATTGTGATATTGTGACAAAGTGATCTATCAAATTTAAAAAATAAGTCTATGACAGACAAACAGATACAAAACACTATAAGGCTTCTATCTTTTAACTTTACGTATGGAACCATCGATCAAAATAGTACTAGATACACAATCCCATGCAAAAGTTCTCTTAAAACTGTCACCGATTGTGTTTAGGTAATTGTTCTAGTTGAAATAAATATACGAAAATGTAAATTGAACCTTAAATGCAATGCTAAAGTAGTTTTTACAAAAAAATAAATAAAAGCGCGCTCAAATGTTCAAATGAGCGCTCATTCGGTGAGGACATTTTTTGTCGCTGATTCTGTATTTGATATTCTAGTACTTTTTTGATTGATATATGGAACCCAAAAATTCTTACACTCAAAGGGGTCCATCTTTTGATCAGATGTTTGGAACCCAAAAATTCTTATACATACCTGTAACCTCGCCCTAACAATATCTAAGGGGTTCGTCAGAATGGTGGTCGTGAACCCGCCGAGCGTACCCGCTATGCACTGAATGAGTAAATGCGATACCCAAATTGGACTTATTTTTAGTAATTCATCTGTAAAATTCAAAATAATTGATTATATTTTGATAAAATCGCTGAAGTTTTTTATAAACATACATCATATTATAATCAACCGAAAAATCATTCATTCAAAATCCATCAAAATCCAAAAAAAAATACCTTGATACGCGGTGTACAAAGCCCACCATAGCGCAGAATTCGGTACATAAGCGGCTAGGGAGGCGGCATAGCCCCTGTAATAGCCCAAAGGACCATGCAACCGGTAAACTCGAACCGCCACCTCTTTTGCGAGGGCCGTTTTTGACATACGCTTTTCAAGATCAAGACCGAGTGGATTAATTTTCTGAAAATTACAGGCAAAAATGTTGATATTTCATTGCCTTAATGCCTATTTCTTCAAACCACCATTGATACTAGTTGTAATTTACAGCAGTTTTTTCCTCTACTTTAAAAACATAAAAACAAAACTTTGTTTCTAAGATTTATATACACATATAGATAAAATACATCTCTTCGGCTTTATTAAAGTAAAACGTGTATTTAATACCAACTGAATTGACATTTAAAAGTCAATAGTTCAGTATTAAAAATTCCTTCGATAAATTGGTCGTTTGGACAAATAAGCACTGAGACGACAATCCGTATTAATATTATAAATGTGAAAGTTTGTGAGTATGTATGGATGTTTGTTACTCTTTCACGCCAGAACGGTTGAACGGATCTGGATGAAATTTGGCACAGAGATAGATTATAGTCTGGAGTAGCATAAGATATATTTATAGATCATATTATTTTATACCGGAAAAATGTATGGTTCCTATGGCATATATTTG
This sequence comes from Brenthis daphne, assembly GCA_947093115.1. Lineage (NCBI taxonomy): Eukaryota > Metazoa > Arthropoda > Insecta > Lepidoptera > Nymphalidae > Brenthis > Brenthis daphne. Next base: position 3,743,494 of record OX352473.1, read on the forward strand.
TTTCTGTTTTTCATATAAAAAAATCCTTGTACAAGATGTTTCTCCAAAAACCTAATCATAGACAATATAGGGCATTTACAGAGCCATAGACTAAACTTACAGAGTTTTTACTTCCTTTGACCAGACCAAGCACCATCAGGTGTTGACTGAGAACGTCGAATGGGACTATAACTGTTTGGCCGACTATTGACGCACAGCCACCGCCTATGAAAGACTGAAAAGATTTACAATAATATATTTAACTAATTTTAGCATCCCATTGCTGGGCGTGGGCCTCAATACGTGGGAGGCCATAGTTAACCGCGCTGGCGAATTGCAGGCGGACTTCACATGACTTTAGAATTAGTTAGGTTTTCTGAAACACGTAGTTGCTTCACTTGCTTGTACCAGCGAGCGGGTTCAAATCCCGGGTCCCGCGATTCTGATATTCTCATTTGCGAATCATTTCCAACATGATGACCACTTGTCTTATGGTGAAGGAGAACCCTGCATGTCTGAGAGAACGTAGCGAGATGTCGAAAGACATGCTCAGTCCGCCCGCACTTACCCAGCGTGGGGGACTATGGCCTGATCTCCCGAGTATTGAAGGGAAGCCCACCCCCAGCAGTGGTACGTTAAAAAGTGCTGAATGCAATACTAGAATGTTTAAAATCATTTAAATATCGTTAGTTTTAAAACCACAGTAAGTTTCGTCTGTAAAAAGTAGTTAAATTATATAACATATTTACCTTCATTCGCGGATTTACATCGTATTTACCAAGCTCGTGTCGAACACCTTCGTACGTCGATATATAGAAAACCCCTGAGATTATCTGAAACTGAATAGAGAAAAAAAACCTTAATAAAATCTATACATAAATAAAATTGAAGTGTCTGTGTGTAATGTCAAAATAACAGCTTTTTTCTAAATGCGGAAATTATATACGGTACTTATAACACATTTTTTTTTTATTTTTGTCTGTTTGTTCGGGTTCATCGCCGAAACGGCTGGACTGATTTTGACGGGACTTTCACTGGCAGATAGCTGACGTTATAAGAAGTAGCTTAGGCTACTTTTATTTTAGAAAAAGGATTAGGGTTCCGCTCAAGAAAATTAAAACGTAGATAATCGCTAGTAATAAATATTTATTAGAATCAATGATATGTATAACCACAGTCAACAATCTACACAGATGTCTAACGAAGGCGTCTAGACAGGACATAGGGCGGGGGTAGGCGGAAGAGGCGCTCCCGGTTGGCGTACATATTTTTGATTGACACTCGGGAGACGGGTTTAGGGCTGTATACATATATGTGTATTAATTTACTACTTTAATAATATGTTGAAAGCATTTATGGTTGAATCACAATTAATTTATTCATTATAATGTTTGATTATTCAAAAACACATCGTTTGTCCAAGTACTTTAGTGAATTATTTGGGGTGGCAAACTTTTAATGAATATTACTAATTAGTAATTTTTGGACCACTCTGCTATTTATAAAATTTTTGAATAAATATTAAATGTCCTTTAATAATTGTATGAAATTTTGTAGCTGTGTTACAACTTGCGCTACTTTGAGCAAGTATAAAAAAAACCTATTATCTGTCCAATAGCGTGGGTTTGCGGAGTTGAGTTGAGTAGGAGATGTCTTTCAAAAACTTGCTTGGCCTGATCCCCTGATATTAAAGGGAAATGCCCAGCAGTGGGACGTTTTTCTAATATGTTTAAAAACAAAATTAACAAATACTGTAAGGTACTTTGGTGCCATTTTTGTATTTACGAAATCATTTTGTAAATTTGTGGCTAGGCACTGTCTGTAACAACTACATATATAATTACCTTTGAGACATCTAAATTCTAAAACCTTAGTCCCTTCCGTGATCATGTGCGCTGTAAAGCATTCGAAACGTCGGAAACCAAAAACCAAAAATTCGCAAAAAAATACGAAAAGATACGTTTTATATAAAACATCAAATATTCGCGTAAATCTAACAAAGTGTAGTAAATTATAATACTCACACTTGAAAGCCAAAATCCTCTGTATAGTCCAGAAACACCCTCGCTCCTATAGATCTTTGATATGGCATCTGAAACACCCTTATACGCTTCTTTCTTTCGCTGCACTTGAATTTGTGTCTTTATTAGTGTTAGAGGATAGAGGGCGCAGCGGACTGAAAAATAATAGTTAAAATATAGTCATATATGATTGCCAAATTAAAATTTTTAAATGAAATAAACTTTATTCAATTAGACTTATTACAAGTACTTTTGAATCGTCAATTTTTTTTTTATTTTTTTTTTATAATTTATTTTATTTTTTACTAGCATTACCCACAGCTCCGCCCGCGTTCAGATTAACAAAAACCCAATTCTTAGGTTTTACATATTAGTATTATACTCCTACAATGCAGTTTTTGTATTTTTTCTCAAAAATGAGATATTTTCTCGCGGTAAAAAGTATCCTATATGTTGACCCGGATAACCACCTATCAACATACCAAATTTCATGAAAATTTCTCCAGTGGTTTTTCCGTGATGCGGTAACAGACAGACAGACAGACAGACACGACAGACAATTTTTTTTTAAAAACTATAGATTCAGCCTCTATATCGATAGTAATGTCTATTTCAATGAGATTTTCCAAAAAATATTTAATGTACACATTCGGCTTAGTTACAATTTTATTATATGTATAGATTGTGCATTGTACAATAATAAGTTCCTCCTTAGATATTTCGGCTATGGCAGCATATGTCACTGAGACTAGCCAAATGTGGGATATGTATAGTACATGTGTGTATGTATGTATATATATATATATATATATATATATATATATATATATATGATGTCCTCCTGACCGATTCCGGCCACGGCGGCCAATCTCATTGAGACTAGCCAACTGCGCAGGAGATATTATAGTGCACAAGTGTACGCGCAGACACAAGTGCACTCTCTATTCCTGTCACTCTCATACTCCGGTGGGACGACTACTCGACACGACCAGTGAGAGTTAAGGCGCAGGACCGACGGCTTTACGTGCTCTCCGAGGCACGGGGGTGAAACAGCGCCAACTTCCCAACTCCGGGCTGTTACTGAGGTTTACTATACAGAAAGACTCAATAACTAAACTTGGCCCGACCCGGGACTCGAACCCAGGACCTCCGGGTGTGCAGCCGTACATGCTAGCCACTACATAGTATGTGTATATATATATATATATATATATAATATCTGCGTGTGTGTATGTCTCGGACTGCTTAATACTATGTTCCTTCGTCAACTTCTTTTCATCTTTTTGGATCGCTTTTTACGCAGTCTGGTTTTTATTGTTGTAAATAAATTTTTTGTTGTTTTTTAGCATTTCCCATTTCAAATTATTTTTAAACATATAATCTATACATATAATAAAATTGTAACGAAGCCGAATCTGTACATTAAACATAATTAGGAAAATCTTATTGAAATAAACATTATTATCGATACAGAGGCCGAATCTATAGTTTTTAGAATTTTTGTCTGTCTGCCTGTTGCCGCATCACGGAAAAACCACTGGAGGGATTTTGATGAAATTTAGTATGATGATAGCTTGTTATCCGGGTCAACATATAGGATACTCTTTACCGCGGAAAAATATCGTATCTATATATGTTATATATCTATACTAAACGTTAAAACGTAAGTAGGGACGAACCCGAGCGGTGCGAGGGCGAGTCGCTACTATGTATATATTTTTGTAAACCATTTATTTTGATTTGATAATCCACTCGATAGGTTTTGAAAAAAAAATTTTTTGAGACAATATGGCGTCAAAAATTGGCCATTTTAATTTTTATAATTTTGATATACCCGGTGTCAATCTCACAATTAAGAAGAATCTATCGACACCTCTCAAGCTAAAATCTTTTTAGGCTACAGAGCGTGCCAAATAAATGTACATACATACATTCATATGTACAAGCATACATACACTCAAAAAATCTCCTTCTGGCGCAGTCGGGTGATAATGATTACAGTCAAATTTCGAACACTAGTCGAACACTTAATGCTTATATATAAAGTAAACTAACATTATAAAGAGGTAAAGTTTGTGGGTTTGTGACGTTGTAGGGAGTAATCTCTGGATCTACTGAACCGATTTAGATGAAATTTGGTAAGAACATAGTTTGAGACCCTGGAAAGGTCATAGGATACTTTTTATCCCGGAAATCATCCCTCAAGGGGGTAAAAATGGGGATGAAAGTTTGTATTGGGAAGCAAACTATACAATACAATACTATACAATTTCAATAAAAACACTTACCCGTAAAACTACTCAACGTATATAACGGATAAAACTTGCTTTTATCCATCATACTCCATTCAATAGTTGTAATTAACTGTGGGGGCGGAGTCTCCACCATCGTCGCGGCCATTTTCTCGTTTTTTCTCTCTAAATATACGTCTTTTCTCGTATTCCATACGTTCAATAACATTAAATAATATATAACCTTCTTTGGCTTAAACTAACATTGTATTTTATACAAATGGAATAACTTTTTTTTTTAATATAAATTATAATTTTAATAACAATAAATAATTCTATAACACAATTAGACTAGCGGTTGTTGATACCGTTTAAGATACTTTACAATTAATATGTTTTGTAAATATACGAATGGTTTCCGGTTCATCCATTTTTATACTGACGTCACAAGTTGTTTTTAAAATGGCTGTAACAAAAAATATGTTGATAAAAATTTGTGTAAAATTAAATATAATTAATTCATAACAAGTTATTGTCTTTATAACTAGCACCTGGACGAACGAGTTTCGCTCGGTGATTTTCAGAAAAGATAAAGAAATGCATTTCTTCAGAAAAGATATCTATATTCTATATACATGGATCAAAAAAGTAGTAGATACACAATCAGCAACAAAAAATTTCCTCACCGAATGAGCGCTCATTTGAACATTTGAGCGCGTTTTTAATTAAAACCTTTTTTTTGTGAAAACAACTTAAATCATTGTATTTAAGGTTCAATTTACATTGACGTATATTTATTTCAAGTAGAACAAATACCTAAACACAATCGGTAGCAGTTTTAAGAGAAGTTTTGCATGGGATTGTGTATCTAGTACTATTTTGATCGATGACCTGGAGTAACACAGGCTACAGTTAGGCACCTAGGGATGCAACCTAGCAAAGCGAGTATATGTCGTTATTTTATAATACGTGATGATTTGTAAAAGCATGGGGCCTCACTAGGAACAAAGAAAAATGAGTCCAAATAAATGTCAATCAATAGATGGCATTATTTGAATTGGTTTGTCATTGAAATTAGTGTAAGGGGCACCGTCGCTCTAACTAGAAATAAATAAATAAATCTATATACAGATAAATAAAATTGAAGTGTATGTGTGTAATGTCAAAAAACTGCTTTCTACTAAATGCGGTAGGTGCTACTTATATACGGTACTTAAAAGAAAAACCAGTTTTTTTAATTTTGGCTGTCCGTCTGTTTGTTACGGCTAATCTCCGAAACGGTTGGATTGATTTTGACTGGACTTTCACTGGCAGATAACTGATGTTATACGAAGTAACTTAGGCTACTTTTATTTTAGAAAATTAAAGATGAAAAGATAAAATACACATCCCGATAAGGTATAATGCTTTAAAAAATTCTTAAACAATAAAGTAAACCCGGTTTGCGTAATTTTACTCATAATTAAAAAATCAGCAATCGTATTTACAGATCACGCTTTTACCTTTTATGAGTTTTTTCATTATAGTTAATAACTGTTTAAGCCTTTGAAATTTGTTCAATTAAAATCAGAATGATTTTTGCAATATTAATATAATTTGTGTGGAACCCTAATTTTTTTTTAGAATTAAAATAGCCTAAGTTACTTCTTATAATATCAGCTATCTGCTAGTAAAATTTCCATCCAAATCTGTCAAGCCGTTTCTGAGATTACCCAGAACAAACAAACAACAAAAAAGAACAGACAGACAAAAATTTAAGAATGTGTTTTTCTTATAAGTACCATATATGCGGAGAGTAGAGAACCCTGCATAACCATGTATAATTTCATATGCATTTAGTAAAAAGCTTTTATTTCAACATTACAAACAGACATCTCAATTTTATTTATCTGTATAGATATTTTAGGGTATCTATGTTTATAAAATAAAATAGTTCAACTATTTGCGGATTATCAACATCTTATTTAAACAGCTTAAAGAAAAGCTCAAATTTGCACTGTTGATGGATTACTTTTGAATGTTATTTGTTACTTTTGATATATTTTTTTAAAGAGTTCTAGATATAGATTTCTTCTCGTTTGAGAGAGTGAGACCTATGTTACTATTTTAAATATTGATATCATCTGCTAATTATACAAAAAAAAGAACTTTTCCAACAGTACATACAAATTAGCTATAAAAAAATCTTGAAATAGGAATATACCTAGTGTAATCTTGATTATTAAATGGAAAAATATTAAATGACCTTTTAGTTTGTTTTTTTTTAATGATTATGTGAAGAGCTATCTATTATTTGCAAATCTATACTAATATTATAAAGAGGAAAGATTTTTTTTGTGTTTCTTTGTACGAAATAAGTTCCGAAACTACTGAACTGATTTTGATGAAATTTGGTAAGAAGATAGTTTGGAGGACATAGGATAGTTTTTATCCCCCGGAAATCATTCTTTAAGGGGGTGAAAATGCGGATGAAAGTTTGTATGGGGAAGCAACCTAGGTATGAACCCGAGTGAAGCGAGAGTGAGTCACTAGTTTAATTATATGTTGACAATAAGAATTCTGAATTAATCAGTGTATCCATTCTATTTACATAGAAATTTAATACTTTGAAAGATAATGTAAGTTGTAATAAGTTGAACTTGTGAAAAAAATAGATGATGACATCAGATAACCTACAAATAAAATCTATATTTTTATAATATTATTATAACATGTTTATAATTATTTATTTAAAATCATAAAAAATAAATTACATAAACATGTGAAATTACAGCTACTAGAATCTATAAAATAGTCATAATACCTTTGGAATGTAGATTATAACAATAGAATTTAATTTTTATGTTTTTAGAGAAAAAAAAACATATTACAGGTGTTATGGAAAACTGTATTGATAAAAAAATTTACCATATCATTAATTTTTATTTATTTTTACTTATTACATTATATATATTTATAGATTAACTCCAAGTGACATTATTTTATATAAAAATTAATAAATAATTGGGAAGTGTATAAAATAATTGTACTATAAATAATAATTATGTCAAAATCTAGTTTACTGACATTAATTATATTCTGTAAAATATATAGCTTGAAACTACAAAATAATAGAAATACAATTTGAAACATCACAAAGAACTGTTAAAAAGTAACCTATATATAAATTAGGGTAATTACTTATAAGCGCATTACTTATATGTATATTAATTATAGATAGTGATATATACTTACAAAATAAAACTATAGAACGGTTTAAAGAATAAAGATATGATTTTATAAGAATATTATCTTATAAACAATATATTAATATATAAATCCAAGAAAGGTCTTGTTATTTGGTCCTTACCGAGTACGACGATCGATATCCATTATAAATTATATCATGGTAATACCAGATAATACACCCAAAACACTGAGCACTGCTTTTAAAAACGTTTTATGTAATAATTAATCAATTTAAGTAATTACAACATGAAAAATAAGTCCTTCGTGTCTGTCAGTCAGCTGATTGGTCTCCTTCATCTTATCATGGGTCACAGACTGGTTTATAATCTTATTAATTTTATAGATAAAAAATATTAGGCACGCTCAACACTACACTATGTCTCGTATAATTTTCATAGACAAGTTTTCTTTATCTGAAAAAGAAGCAAAGGTAAATTTTATAAAACCCTAGCTTCCTTTTAACCACTTCAACCCCCGCTTTACCCCCCCGCGTTACCGTCAAACCCCGCTGGTGTCTATAGGCACCACCTCGCCCGTTGCACTTTTATCCCTTATTACAATGACGAAATCACTGTATTTTATGCTAAACTAGCGGCTCACCCTCGCTTCGCTCGGGTTCGTCGCTAGGTACGTTTTAAATAGATATAAAAAGAAAAAATCTTTCTTTCTCACATTTTAATTATATGTTTTAATACTTACCTATTCCGGACTAAGAGAAATCCAAAAATTAAAATATCATAAAAATTGGAACGCGGTCGAACGGGATAAAAAGTATCCTATGTCCTTCTCCTGGCTCTAAACTACCTCCCTGCCAATTTTCAGCTAAATCGGTTCAGCCGTTCTTGAGTTATAAGCGAAGTAACTAACACGACTTTCTTTTATATATATAGATGAGTGATACACGCAAACTTTAGAAGTTTTATGAAGTATATAAAAAAATTAAATTTTAATTAAATGCCGACAACGTTAAAAATAAAAGCGTCAAAAATTGTTTTAATTTCAAGTGAAGAGCGCGCGACTCGCTATGGTTTTTGTGTAATTTAAAATCTTTAAACTAGTGAACTTGTGCCGTAAACGTATGAATATTCATTGTTAGTATTCTTTGCCACTATTGAGATAATATTAAGTGTACAATCACGTTATAAAATTAGTTTTTTGGTCCGACAAATTTTGATGTATAAATTTTGTAAAATAAGTCGCCATTATATAACATGAATTTGGACTATTACTCTTTGATTTGGTGCCCGATAAAGGTAAATCACTAAAGAAAAACTAATATAGTTTCATATTTACAGTTGTTTGTAGCATATTTCAATAGTTTTATAATATAAATTATGTTTATTTACAAATAATACCTATGAGCTGTCAAATTTAACATTTTTGAACTCTCATCAAAGACCAAGTTAGACATGACGCATGTCGATATGTGCTATCGATAATATGGATATTTTAATATAAATATATGTTGAAAAAGTGAGATTGTTTTTTTACTTTTTGTTAGACACAGTGGAGAATAAAATGCAAAAAAATACTCATAATATGTTTTATAAAATATGGTAGGTATATGTAAGTGCCTAAATACAAAGTCAAACATATTATACGACACTATAATAGGAATACAAAGACACTCGAGTCTATATCTATATAAATAAAAGTGAATGGCAAAATGTTGCTAAGCTCAAAACTCTATAACGGCTGTACTAATTAGCCTAGTTATTTTTTTTAAATATTCATAGGGGAAGGTTCATATGAAGAGAAAAATTTGAAAAAAATCACGGAAAAACGTAAAAATTTCATTTTTCTTTTCCCTTACTACTACATTACAATAATGAACGCAACCTTAAAATTAATGTAAACTACTTGAATGCATTTGTTTATTTGACACTCTCCCTTTCTACGATATACAATTTGACGTTGAATTTATTTGTTTGTTTGTTCTTATTTCACGTCGAAATAAAATGCCAGATTGTCGTGGTTTGTGTCAAGATAGTTAGAGGGCTGGAGAGTGAAATATGCTACTTTTTATCATGGGAAACGTCGTTTTGGAAAATCGTTTCTACGGGAAAACAAGTTAAATCTATTCCACGCCTGAGCGAAGCGAGGGTGAATAGCTAGTCTGAAATAAAATAAGCGTTTCTTGACTATCTCGTCGGGCTAATAGTAGTGTAAAAAGCTATTGAAGTAGTGTATGTTATTGAGTTGTTCTACTGGGAAATACTCAGTAATAATAGTTTAGGAAAGTGTGTCTACCATTTGAGAGATTTTAAATATTGTACTTATAGTGTTTTTACATTGTTCAACATTAGAAGAAACTAAAACTATAAGAGCTATATTATTAAAATTCTCATTCTAAAATTATTATTTTGAAAATAAAAAGATAGGGGTATATAAAACTACATGAAACTAGTGAAAAATAATAGATATTTAAATTGAGATATATATTTCTCTTTTTATAAACTTTTAACGTTAATTATTATTTGAAGAAGATATGTAAGAAGTTTTTGAGATATGGTATATTTTTAGCTACAGATATAGCTAAAAATTGTCTCTATTTGTCATAGAAATACAATAAAATACATATTAAGTTATATTACTCATAAGTATAAAAGAGTATTGTAGATGAATAAACAATATATTCAGTAAATTTTTTTCGTGCATAATGTATTAAAATACATAAATTATTTTTTTCATGCTACGAGAGCTAGCTAACTTGCGTGCCAAAACTTGAACTCTTGCATTTATTAGATTTTTGACATCACTACTTGTCAGCTGTCTTGTCACTCAAAAGTCAAATCGCTCCGTTGTCTATGTCCCATTTCTATTTTCTACACAACTGCTCAGATTTCTCCAACTTTTTATTTTCATATTTTCTTTTAAATAAAATGGTAAATATAATATTTTACAATTATAAAAAGCAAATTTTATATTTAACAATGTTCTATTATGTACTTAACACGAATTTTGTATTCCAGGCTCGCTATTTCAAAGAACAAGATATTGATGGTAAGTTCAATGATAATAACTGTATAATCAAAATCGTGATGATCTTTAATAAATCGATACGAACATTTAATTAGCTGTGATAAAAATATTAAAAAGTACGTTTTAAATATATAAATATATTTAATTATATTAGTTTTGTAATGGTAAATCGAAAGTGGCTCAATTCTTATATGGCAAAGGAAATGAAACTATGATTCAATACCTTTTTTCTATTTGTGTACTTAGTAGTATCTGATATTTTTAAAATACATTCATGTAAGTATAATTTATAAAATCATGTAGATACTTATTATAATGCTGTTATTATTGTCAATTCATTCATTTTCAATTGATATGAAAAAATATTTGCATTTTAGAATTCAGGGAATGCTTCTATCTTTTTGCAAGATCTGGCCAAATAACTTCTCTGGACGAGTTGACAGTTGTTATGAGGTCACTCGGCATGAGTCCTACTATACAAGAGCTAACTGGTTAGTATTATTTTTATTTTCCGTACTCTCAAATAAAATATATGTATTGTGTAAAAAACTGAAATATTTATATTCTATCAGCAAAATTATTCCTAGAAAAAAATATTAAAATATTTTGACTATAATTAATCATAAAATATAATGATAAAAAAATTTCAATTTATTTTATTTCAGGTTACCTTAAAGGCAAAGGTGGTAAAATGTCATTTGCTGATTTTTTGGAAGTCATGCACATCCATTCAAGAGCTGAGAATTTACCTCATGAAGTAAGTTTACAACTAGATACAGATACAATATATAATATGGACGAGCTCCCTCAGCATCGTGTAAGACTAAACGGTGCTGCTCGGAAGAGATTCCGAAGGCTGTTGGCGGCAAACGTGCAGGTCGATGAGGCTCGCACTTTGGCCATGAAGCCTTGGAAGGAAATTCCTATTACAGATATTCCTCCAGACCCAAAGGCCAAAAAAAGGTCTAGGTCGGAGGAAGAATTGCCGGGGATGCAAATCACAAAGGCTTCCCGGGTGGAGGAAAAGGCATCAAACTTCAGTAAAATCGTGAAGCAAACGCGCGTGGGAATCAGAAACCTGATCCCCATGAGCGAAGACCAGATGAAAATGGTGCACCGATCCCTAACCCTTGAGATGCTTAACATCGTCAACAAGGGTAATGGACCAAAATTTACTGACTTCACACACAGACCGGGGTTTATCGTTATCACCTGTGAGGACCAGGCCAGCCTTAAATGGCTATCCGAAAAAGTCCACACCATTAAGCCCTGGAGAGGGGCAACGCTCTCAATCATACCTGAGAGTGAACTGCCGAAGCCGGTAGTGGGGACCGTCTTTATACCTAGCGCCGAGGCAGAGTCGCTAGACGAAGCTACTAAACTGCTAGGGATCCAAAATGCGGGGCTTAACACTGAGCTTTGGAGAGTTGCACACTGCAGGGCTGAGGGAAATGGACATGTAGTGTCATTCTTCCTGGACGATCCTTCCGTCGCAGCTCTCCGGGCTAAGAACTTTGAGGTCGCTCTTGGCTTTAAAAAGCTAACTTTTAGAGTCAAAAACGACCCAATGGTTGGGACCTCCACCTCAAATGTTGCTGGACGGTCTCAAGAGCCGCAACCGTCGACTTCCAAGGGCTCTGAGAGGCAAGACAGGGGGAATCCTTATCCGCGGTTTGCCGTGGCTGGGAGAACGCACGAGTCACGGCCTTGGAGCCCTGGACTGTCAGTGGAACCACATCCCTCCACATCAAAAGGGTTAATGCACCCTCACGGTCAGGACAGAGAACCGGCTGAGTCTCGGGATGCCGTCGTCGGGGGATCTCGGGTGTCTTTGAGTAGGAACAGGGGGAGCCTGGCAAGTGTAGAGATATGGGGAGGCAACGATTCTTGGCGTTCAAGCCAGGGACGACCACGTCCCTAGCTTTCTAAATAAGCCGGTTACCCAGGGGAGGGGGGGGGGGGTGGATTTGTCCTACAAGCAAACCTCCATCATGCTGCAGCAACTACTGCAACAGCTGCGGTCAAGCTAAGCCTCGTTTTGATTCAAGAGCCCTGGGTAGCTAATGCTCAGACTTCATACTGTAGGTAAGATTCTTAGCAATTACACTGGATAGAACTTTAGGGTTTGTATTTTATTTAATAATTGTGTTGAGTTCTCGCCGATTCCAGAAGTTTGCAATGACGACTTAGACTGCCTTTGTCAACCTCAAAGGGTAGGATGGGGCCAGAGTAATTATATGCTCTGCCTATCTGCCAGGAGAGAGTGCCAACTCGACTGTAGACTTGGAGCGGGTGGTAGAGTATGCCATCCGACACAACGCCTAACTTTTCTAATTGGATGATGCCAACGCACATTACTCATCGTGGGGAAGTACAATATCATCAACAAATGTGGTGAGGTACTTTTGATGTGAAATATCTAACATGGCGGGTAAGGGCGATTAGTGCCCTCAAAGAGGTACTTTCTAAAGCGTACTTCTCGTTTAGAAATCGACTTTTTTAGGTCGAGAAATCGTCAAAATCATTCTTACGTAATTAATGAATGGCCCCCTAAACAAATCCTGCAGCTCATCACAGCGGCAGGGTTTAGGGGGTTACTATAGTTTAATATACGATGATCACAATAAATTAGACAGACTCTCCATAGCCGCAACTTAGAAATAGAAAAAAAAGTTTACAATTAAAGAATTTTGTACAAATGTATATATTTGTCATTTGTTTTAAATTAATTTTTAAAATTGTAGGTGGTAAATGCCTTCAAAGCCGGCGATAATGATAAAAGAGGTGTTATCCCAGCGAAGCAGTTGCGAAATCTTCTGCAAAATTGGGGTGAAGGTCTATCTTCTCGTGAGGTATATATATAAATAACCCATAAATTTGAAGCCCCAACGTAATAATCTAGACATTTCAATGAGCCTAAACACGATACGTCTGCATTATTTTAGTAGAGCATCACATAACCATATCGTTAGAATGTCATTGAAATAACGGCATTCAAAGTTTCGAATCAATTAGATCTGTAGAAGTTGTTCATATTCTTTTATCGCCTGCAAACCGCTGAACAGATTTTCTTTATTATAGCTAAAAACGCTCGTGGTCAAATCATCTTTCAAACAAAACAAAAAAAAACAAATTAAAATCTGTTTATCCGTTTGGGCGCTACGATGTCACAGACAGATACGTTAAACTGATAACTCCCTTTTTTTGCGCCAGGAGTTAGAAAAATGACGATATATTATGTATAATATTATTAGATCATCCTTGATTGGTTTTTGTGATAAGTCATATATGTTTTGGATATGTCAAGCGTGATCTATACATATAATAAAATTTTAACTGAGTCGAATCTGTGCATTAAATATTTTTTGGAAAATATTATTGAAGTAAACATTATTATCGATACAGAGGCCAAATTTGTAGTATTTAGAATTTTTATCTGTCTGTCTGTTTGGGAACGCATCACCAGAAAACCACTAGACAGATTTTGATGAAATTCGGTATGATGATAGCTGGTTATCCGGGTCAACATATAGGATACTTTATACTGCGGGAAAATATCTCATCTCTGAATAATATTAAATATTTTTTTATTGCAAAAAATTCCACCAATAACAAAGATTTTAAATTTTTTTTTCAGATTGACAATATATTCCGTGAGGCAAACGTATCTAACAATGGTATTGTACGCTATGAAGATTTTGTTAAAATATCTTGTGCCCCCGTGCCTGATTATTATTGAAATGAAATAAGTGAAAATCTTAAGGCAGTCTACGTGAAAATGGTCTTACTCACATTTTTATGTTTAAAATAGTATTTTAAATATAACTATATTTTTTGATTTTTGCGCGGATTTGTTTTAATTTTTAGTTAAAGGAAGATGAAATCAAAAGAAGAATGCAGTATATACATTTTCTTTTAAATTGCCACTTTTTTTTAAATTTAAAATGGTATCTAATCGTTTTAAATATTTAGGTACTTTTTATAAAAAATATGAATTGTTCTTCTAAATAAGGCAATCTACAGATTCACATAATAATTTCGAAAGTCGTTTTTTTTATTTGGCCAGTTAGTACTTAATTTTGATTATTATTGTTTTTAAAATTTATTTAAAATATTAGGTTTTACTTTTTTTTAAGAAAATTAACTAAAACACGACTTTGTACTTACTAATGTTATATCTACATTCCCTATAAATGTGATTTAATTATTAAAAACTATCGTCTGTTTTAAAAATATTTTTGTATGAAATAAATAAAAATTTTATATTTGCCATTTGTTTGTTTTTTATCCTTGTATCCATTATGGTGTATTTCTGTAGCAATACTATTATCGCGCAGAAAGTCCGGGGTGCTGTCTAATAAGAATTCATTTTTCTTATTTTCTTTCACGATCAATCTGCTTCGTGTCTTCTCCTTTCAACATGACATTGGCGAAGTAATCTGTGCTCAACTGGCACGCTTTGAAGCCATTAACGAGAGAATGAGGGCTACTTATAGAGCTAATACACTTAGGCAACTAGGCCATTCAGCACTAAATGGCGGAGATGCGTGGAGGAAAAGAGATAGAAAATGTCTGCCTAGTTTCTATCTCTGTCTCATGACGCATGCGCATTAGTAGTCAAATGGTACATAACTCAAATTAAAAGAAATGCACAATAAGTAACTAAGAATTATTTTTTTAATGAAAAATATCTTATTTTTTGCAATAAATTAAAATCATAGTTTATGGAATTAAATTTTATTTCTTTTTTTATACATTTAATAACTTAAATCTTTTATGTATTTATCTCGCACAATTCTTAATACCTACTAAAAATGGTTAATTTATTATAAAACATTCTAATTCTCTACAAGTTATATTAAAAATTACAAATAAACGGAGATAAGAGAGGGGTTTGGTTATTCTTTGTCTCTTTCTATCGGGATATCACTTTTGATCGAATCGTGAAATTTAGAAGACATATTCCTTACTAGCGGCTCACTCTCTCTTCGCTCGGGTTCGTCTCTAGGAAAAGAAAAACAAACCTATCCCACGGGAACCGTACATTTCTCCGGGATAAAAAGTAACCTAAGTGCTATTCCAGACTATAATCTATCTCTGTACCAAATTTCATCTAGATCCGTTCAGCTGTTCTGGCGTGAAAGAGTAACAAACAATACAAAGAGCCTTAGGCAAGAGTTAGTAGGAAAATCAGTCTCAAAAATATCCTCAGAATTGAGCGCATTTTTCAAATCTCTTTTGTTCATTGCTTTTCGAATGACAAAAATTAAAACGCACGTTGTTTCGTTTAAAAAAGTAGGTACTTTATGTCACGGTAATATTTATGCATTACATTACCGTGTTTATGTGGTGTGCGCAAGTTCGAATGTGTGTTTAGACAATTGGAACTTACGATGTTTGAATGTTATTCCTTGGTTTGACTTAACGTCACATGTGGAAGCCACTTTTTGAAGAGATATTTGTTAGGAAATGTGTATCTATGTTTTTATATATTAACTAGCATTGCCCGCGGCTCCGCCCGCGTTCAGGTGACCAAAAACTAAATTCTTAGGTTTTACATATTAGTATACTCTTATATTGCAGTTTTTGTATTTTTTTCAGAAATGAGATATTTTCCTGCAGTAAAAAGTATCCTATATGTTGACCCGGATAACCAGCTATCATCATACAAAATTTCATCAAAATCCCTCCAGTGGTTTTTCTGTGATGCGGTAACAGACAGACAGCCAGAAAATCTAAAAACTATAGATTCGGTCTCTGTATCGATAATAATGTTTATTTCAAGAACATTTTCCAAAAATATTTAATGTACAGATTCGACTTAGTAACAATTTTATTATACGTATAGATGAGGAAAATAAAACTCTTTTATCATCAAAACTATTTATTTCAATATCAACAAACCTGTAGTATGATATGGCACTAGTGTCGTGGTCCGTTGGCTAATGTTACCTTCACCTCTTTGGACTAATATTAGAAAAAATATTTTAAATAAAACTATTTTTTCGGATTTTTTCGCGGATTTATTTTGATTTTTGGTTCCCGACGTTTCGAATGCTTTTTAACAAACATGGTCACGGGAGAGACTAAAGTTTCATAGGGGGTAGATATCCAGTAAGGCTTTTTTAAAATTCCAAATAATCCCTAAAGTTGTAAGAAATGGGTTGAAATTTTGTTTAAAAATCCATTATTTTGAAAGTTAGTGATTAAAATTTGAAATAATATTTGTGATTAAAAATGAAAATTGATCCTCTGTGGATGAAAAAGATGGTATGTGCTGTGAAACTTAGGAGCGGAAAAATTTAATTTACACTTAACTAATAGAACCCGGGGCTTCGTTCGCGCTAAAATTATAAAAAAAGCCTAAAAAGGTAGGTTCATACAAACTTTCGTCCCGTTTTTCCCCTTACGTTACGGGATGAATTTCGAAAAATGCTAAAGCACGTACTAATTTATTGAAGACCAAGTTTCAAGTAATTCTGATCATAAATATTTTTTCGGATTGTACTATAACGCGTGTTCCCGTTGGAATGATAATATTTAGCAATAAAAAGTAGCCTATGTCACTTTCCAGCCATCCAACTATCTCCACACAAAATATCATGCCAATCCTTCACTCTGTTTTGACATGAAAGAAGGACAAACAAACACACTTTCACATTTATAATATTAAAAATAGGTATGGATATTATATAAACTACGTGAACGGGGTCGCGCGGACACGATACTCGGTAGTATTATAAATACGAAATTAATAAATATTTACTAAATTCTATGTTTATTGTTTTCCTCTACTTTCCGTTTAACGAAAACTCTTTATAACGTAAATACTAGGTCCCTTCAATTTCGCTATATAGAGTAACTAGCATTGCCCGCGGCTCCGCCCGCATTCAGGTGACCAAAAAGCAAATTCTTAGGTTTTACATATTAGTATACTCTTACAATGCAGTTTTTCTCAGGAGTGAGATATTTTCCCGCGGTAAAAAGTACCCTATATTTTGACCCGGATAACCAGCTATCATCATACCAAATTTCATCAAAATCCCTCCAGTGGTTTTTCTATGATGCGGTAACAGACAGACAGACAAAAATTCTAAAAAAACAATAGAGATTCGGCCTCTGTATCGAAAATAATGTCTATTTCAATAAGTTTTTCCAAAAAATATTTAATGTACAGATTCGGCTTAGTTACAATATTATTATATGAATAGATTGAAATTGAATCGTTTTTAGTTTTAGTTAGTAGTTTCCAAATCCCAACCACCAAGTTGCAGAACTAAATTCGACCAATAAAGTTCTATTTTATCTATGTATATTGTTTCTAAACTCAAATAAACGATTTTAAAATAATATTTAAATTTTATAAGTAATTATTTTTTCTTGAAAATCATTTGGGGTTCCCCTATATTAGTTCCGAAAACAGTCACCAGACAAATTTAATAACCATTAAAAAGTTTTTTTTTAAATTGACCTAATCATGATTCAAACTCAGTCCAAAGCAAGGTAAAGGTAACACAATATACAATAAGTACAGCTATTTGATTACAGAAATACAAATTACAAGGATAATACTTAAACAATTCGTTAAAAAATAAAATAAAGTCTAAAATAAAATCTTTTTTTATTAATAATTCAATATTATTCAAAAATCAATGACTAGCGTACACATAAAAACATTAATACTTTTTGGTTTACAATATTAAACTAAAAATATAATTTTGACTTAACTATAGGCAGGGAGACGAATGTAATACAAACACATTTTATTAAATATAGGCGTTTCTCTATACCATAGACACAGATGAATGAACTGAGCTTTTCAAGTATGAGATAGAGCGAGACAGAGCCATCCAAAACAAGTGTTGTCTCTATCTTTCATTCTGAATTCTGATTATTAAAAATTAATAATATGTGTAATATATAGCAGGATTAAAAAGCAAAACAAACGGTGACTATAACTTCGAATGTTTCAAAGTGATTTTGAACAACTCAAATATTGCAATTACTGCCATCTGTGATTTAGCAGTACAATTTTATAACAAAAAAGTTGCATTTTACTCCTTCTTATTATTAATTTTAAATAAACGCCATCTCTTAACATTTATTTCAACTAAATTTTGTTTCTGACAAGACCCTAAAGCTCAGTTCATTCCTCTATTCCCATAAATTATCTATGAATAGTCTAAGAGACAACTGTAGTATTATCAAATTATTATTTCTTATTAATTATTGTAAAATACATAATTTTTTTGGTTCTCATAAATAAAAAAGTTAAATACTTGGCCGCGTTATTAAATTGTATGAAAATATTTTTCTCTAATCAAACATCTCACTTATTAATAACGTTTTATCAAAAAATCTACGCACACTACAAGAAGCACGCAGCAAAATCATTGAATGCCGTATTACATAAAGTTTTTAATATATATATATATATATATATATATATATATATATATATATATATATATATATATATGTGTGTTATGATATATTTTAAAATAAAGCTTTGGAGCAGACGAAGTATAAGAGTTTCGTTTTTAAAAATATCAATTATCAATTTTAAGGCTCGTTATGTTTTTCGCGGTTTTTAGTATAGACTGAGACCTCCCTTTTGCTATCGCATTCTGCATGAGCAGACATTATTTTTTTATATTTATTTTTCTTACTTTATGTCTGTTAACAGTATATGTCATAATTAAAGATTTTTTTTAATTAATTTAATAAATAATAACATATCTGTTTTAGCATTCATTATATTTTTAACTTAATACAGACTCGATTACTTCTAGAATACTTCTAGTTTCGGCAGTCTATAAGAATGACAAATTGAAAATTAATTCAAGACATAAAATATATATTATTTTTACATCATAATATCATCTAACATTACTAACAATTTTGAAGGTAGATTCGTTTAAACCAAAGCTTTATAACTTATGAATACCCTTAATAATATGACATATATTTAAAATATGAACACAGATTAAGGATTCGCTGTTCTTTAGTTGTATAAGATTAATATATATACGTATAATAATACTAGTATGAATGTAATACGGTATTAAAACGATACAAAATGGTGGAATAATGTCAAACTTACACAACTTCACATTGTATTATAATATAACAATATTCCTAAATATTGGTTTGTTTTAATAAAATATACAAGTATAGTCCAAGAGACGGCTGTAAATATTTAATATTCTATTATTTTTAAAAATAACATAATATATGATAATTGTGTAAATGAGACATTTCGTGTCATAAACATCACTCAGTACAAACTTTAAAACTTCTAATATCTATTAAAATCAACGACTACACTAATACTATGTAATAGAAAACCTTTATTGCTTATATGTATGTATGTATATATAAAACAGTTTATGGCTATATTGTATATTGGCACCACTTGTACTAGAATTGTATATATAAAAGGTAAAACTAGCAGAGTGTCTATTTGAGGAAAATTCTTATGTATATAGATTTAAAATTGAAAGGACATTTGGTTAAAAATTGAGTCATAGTGAAATTGAGATAGGAAAAGCTAGTGTATAAAATCTATAATAATAGTGGGACTTAATTATCTACAGATAAAATAATGGAATTCAAATTTAAAATAATACTTAAAATATCTAAAATTTAAAAAGGTTTTATTCAAAATTGTGAGGAATATCTAATTTGTCATAATAAGATCGGCAAGATGTTGCCAGTTTAGGGAACATGGAGTCCTTATATGGGTAAATTAAGTTACTAGGTATATAAATTTAATGTGCATAGAATAAAGGTTTCGAGAGTTTGGATATAGAACCTGAAATATTTTTTCATTTTTTTATCCTATATAAAAATAGGGGATGGTTTTTTAAAACATTGTTTTTTTTTGTTATAACAAAAAAAAATGAGTTTCGAGGAGAGACCTTTAATTATATTATAATAGTTGAAAACTTTAAAACTGTAGACTATTATATGAAATATTAATTTAAATTTTAAAGCATTCGTTGCCTACAAAGCACTTGTTTACCTAATTTTATTTCATTATCTACATGTATTGAAATTAGCCAGTACCAAAATAAATGAAAATTTTTACTAAAATTTTATACTAATACCAACAAAAATAATATCAAATGTCACGCTACATCTAGCCAACTACGATTTTATCATCTATCTACAAATTTTAATCGCCATTACATTTCTATAACCTAATAAAGCGTGTTTTTAAAAATGCTATGTGGTGTGGAAAATTTTTAGTATAAAAAATGTAAAGAAGCCAGATAGAAGAAGAAAGAAGATGAAGACAATGACCTCAATAGACTAGTGGAGTTCAATGAATTCTTGAATGAAACCTTATCGATGGTGACCAGACTCCCTATCCGCCAGTCACTGAACCAGTTTCAATTAATAATATCTACATTACTAGACAGTAAATAAATAGAACTGTCGCTATGAACTATTGCTGAACTCATGGGCGCCGGAAGGGGGTTGCAAGGGAGTGCAACGCCAATAAAATTATATGAGTAAAATCTCTGTTTAAGCAAAAAAAATCGCAAAAAAAAATCGCAAAAAAATAATGCATTTAAAGATTAGTTAGTAGTTTAATGTGAAGAAGTAGATGCACCCGCCTAGAATAATTCTGTGGTGGCCCATGCTGTCACTAAGTATTGTAAACAGTTGTTGTTAGTTCCAAAAACAAGCCACTAGGGAAATCTAATCGCGAAAGCATAAAAACCAAAAATACTCTATTAATAACAACAAAATAAAAATAATTGACGAAATATTCTTATCAAACCGTGCACCAAAAAATAGTTGGACATGATAAATGTTTATTTTGATTTTAAGTACTAATTAAATAACTTAAATCATAAGTCCACTCCTCGACTACAAACAATTTGTTGTATTGCATTTTTCAATTATAGTATGAACATTTAAAAACAACTAAAATGATAAATGAGATTACAGCCGTAATTATATGTAATCACACATATTACAGCTGTTTTTATGTGTAATTACCCGTGTACTTCACACAGCTATTACATCTGTAATAGGGAAAATGCCTGATTTTTTTTTATATTTATACAATAGCTTGCATTGTTATATAATTATAAAAAAATATCCAGCTCCAAAAAACTAAAATTTAGTATAAAAAAATTTAAAATATCATACCGATACGAATACTTTAAGCGCCCGCCGTTTCGCACGCTTGGCGTGACGTCAAAGTAAATCATACGCAGAAAAATGATATTTGCTGCAATTTGTAGCGAAAAAATCGCTAATCGGTCTGTTATGATACACTCTGACATCATTTTTGGTCTGACCAATGGCGTTGCGTTTCAACTACTTTGAATTTCCCACCTATATTTGTACTTTTTCATAATAATTTTCTTAATAAAAAAAAAAAATTAAAAAATTATTAAATAAAACTATCTTTTCGGATTATTTCGCGGATTTATTTTGATTTTTGGTTCCCGACGTTTCGAATGCTTTACAGCATCCATGGTCACGGGAGAGACTGAGGTGTTACATGTCTTAAAGGTATAGTTGTTACAGATAATCGTCAGATAATCGAAATAATCCGAAAAGATAGTTTTATTTAATAATGTCAAACATTCGCGTAAATCTAAGAAAGTATTACATTAAAAAATATTAATATCGGCTTAATTCAGAAGCAATAAAGATTATAAAAGAAAATATTTCACCTTTATTTAAATCACATGCATATTCCCTATTGTGATAGTTTAATTTATGAATGAAATGATACTTGAGTATTTCATTATGATTGATTTAAAATGTAGTAAGCATCTATTAGATATATACAAGTTAAGAAAGTTAGCCTTTTAAAGGTCAGGGATTAGAAATTCAGTGGTACAATTATCTTATTAGTGTATGGGTAATATAAGTAATTTGATAGCGCACAGTTTTTCAAAACACATGAGACGATATTATAAATACGACTGTTGGCGTAATTTTTTAAAGTTATACTTCTTTTGGGACGTTATCTGTATTTCTTTTACAAACAGAGAGTGACATATGGGATGAAATCTTTAGCTATTTTTGTTGTGTTACGCCAAAGAAGTATAACTTCTTACGTGCGTACATAAATACACACATACTTTTTTTAATCGAATCAACATTTATTATAAATAATGATTTGATTTTTTAAATAATCGATAATTAATATAAGACGAATAAATTAATCGTAAAAAGTTAAATGGGAAGTATTCAAAATTGTGCTTTTAGACCAATTTCAATAATCTTAGTTTTCAACTAAAATCAAATCTAATTAAAACTTTTAGAAACAATTTAGAATCAACCGCTCAATTTAAAACTATCAATATCTCCAAAATATGTAACGATTCTCGGTCTCAGACTTAAGACATTTAAATTTTTCTAATCTTAAACTTGTATACATATAATAGATGTTAAAATTATTCTTCCATTATAAGGCCCCTATTTGAAAGTCAAGTGCATGGAAAAACACAGCCAATATTTCACAATGGCAACACAGTAATCAGACATGTTTGTTTTTTATAGGGTTGCCAGTTTTTCGTCTTCTAAAATTGCCCATTTGTCGTAATATTTGTGTATTTTCATCATCCACGTCTCTGTCCATGCCTGACGTGCCGGGTATTGTACCCCACAATTTTAACTTCGATGGGAGATATATTAATCCTATTAATGTTAATGCTGTAAATAAATTGTTATGCCTAAGTATCATTTAAAAAAGTAAAATGCTTACCGTTGAATTCGTTTGACAGTTTTTTATTATTTATTTGATTTTTATCATCATACTCGTAAAAAGAAAATCTATTTAACGTCGTCCTTTATCTAATACTTTAGCTTACCAAATGAAAAGTGTTTTTATTATTTTCCTTAGAAAACAAATAAAAATAAAAATATATTAAAAATACAAAGTTCTTTATGGATAACATTTAAGTTGGATTTGCTTAAAGTGAATTGCAAAAATTTAATCATAGTCTATTGCGAAAATTTGGTAAAAGAAAATAGTTGCTCCAAATTTCAAAACTTGAACAAGGTAATAAAACGATTGAACATACAAAATATATAATCCGCATACGATTTGATACATGGAAGATTTGGAATAATAGTTAACGATAAACATGAAAATGAAATATAAAAAAATATATATTTTTAGTTCATGGACCTTGGTATGGTATGGTATGTTCGGGCTGTTTTCCGCAACTCGACGACTATGCGCCTATTTTGCGTGTGTGAAGTGAATGCACATTATCATGGACCTTTTAACTGTTTTAATTAATTAGGCAACCCATTTGCAATATATGTTTTTATTTGTTTATTTAAATACAAGCTTTTTTATTCAGTTAAAGCAGATGGATAAGAACGACCTGATTTCAGATCTTAGACTATCACAGACAAAATAAAAAAAAGGAATAATTACAAAAAAAAAGAATCTATTACTTGATAATAATTTCATAAATTTCAAAGTTTCATAAAAAGTTACAAGTAATTATAAAAAAAAATGCAAAATGTACTTACTATTCAATATGCATGGAAACACTACGTAAAAGTTAAGATCCGTTGAATGAAAATAGAAAGCCTCAGTGACATATAATATTATCGTTAGGCTTAAAGACCAGTACCCCATAGACACAACACTGAAAATAAAAAAAAATTTATTACTATGTATTTTACACCATTAGACAGTGGTAGCTCAGTGGTAACTCGCTCGTTTGGGAAGCCGAGTGACCATGGTTACCACTTGTCATATGGTGAAGGAAAATATCGTGAGAAAATCTGCATGTCTAAGAGAACCTAGCAACTTTTTGAAAGACATGTTCAATCTGCCAATCCTCACTGGGCCAGTGTGGTGGACTATGGACGGAACCACCTCGTATTGAAGGCCCGGGCCTAGCAGTGGGATGTTAAAAATGACTGAGATGACCATTAAAAAAGAGTAAATTTTGCTTTTTATGTAGAACTATTTAACTCGACAAAAAATTACCTCATACATTATTTTAAAACTCGTCAGAAAATCACAGTATTTCTAAGTGACAAACATTAAAAAAAAATACAGTCGAATTGAGAACCTCCTCCTTTTTGAAGTCGGTTGAAAAAAGACAACACTATTTTACGAGTATATTATCTATACTTAGTAGTATATATATACTGCAATTTGTTAAAGATTGCAAGATGCACAATAGTTGTCTCCATATTCATCACTTATTGTTTGTATACACATAGTAAAGTAAAATGGGTCATTTTTTTGCTTTTGTTCGATGCTTTAAATATAGCAGTATAGTTCAAGCTTTAAGTATATTTATGTTTCTATTATATTGCTTCTTAGCGTTTTGTCGAAAAACTTTTGTGTATAAAGCTGTATGAGTTTCATTAATATTGACCAATTATCGCATTGTCGTGACCATAATCTTTTTTGTATAAAGTGCAGATATTATGGAGAATAGAGTATTAGTCCGATCGGAATCCGCTTTGAGAACAAAAGAATTAAAACCTGACGTTTAATGTCTTTAAAAAATAAGGTCATAGCAGGTATATAACGAACAAAAATCCTTAAAATGCCCCCGATGTCCGGCTACCTCAGAGAAATGGGATGAAAAGCGTTGAAACATAGTTTTTTTTGGAATTTCCGGCTTACTGTGATGTCCTATCGAATAATAAAAATGTTCTCTTGTCTAGTAAAAATTTTTTTCTTTCTTATTTCTGCAATAATGTTTTGATTTTTATGAAACTAAGGGAATCTAATCTTCAAAGTATATTTAATTTTCAGATAGCGCGCACGTTTTTCGTCTTGAACTCTACTTTTTAAAGAAACAAAAACATTGTATAGTCGCCCTGTAAGAACATCCTTAAAAATTGAAAAACTTATATACGATAATTTTTACTTTGTAAACTATTTTTTTTAACAATCATTGAAAAGGTGTACTTGGTTGACCTTTTTATAAACTGATTGCACCAATGTATTTTGCGGGGAAAAAACGAAAAAAGGGCCTCGTTAAGTTTTTAATCTGACGCTTATTATTTATACAATATCGATGATGTCCATTAATAACCAATAATATTCCAACTTTGCAATTTGACGAGTCGCGAAAAAATAAAAAAAATTGAAAGTCACCTAAATTTATGTTATTACTTTTTCGAGTTTATTAATATTATATATATATATATATATATATATATATATATATATATATATATATATATATATATATATATTTATTAGAGATGAGTTGGCCACTTTTGTAGTCGGCGAATAGTCGGCAAAAAGGGCCGACTAGTCGGTTTCTTACTTTGTACGTATTTTTTAATCAATCCATCAAAATATACTTTATAAGACTTTATTATACTTTTACAAGCTCTTTTAAAACGTAATTTTTACATTATGAAAATAAATATTTTACATTAAATATCTGTGTGTAAGTCCGTGAGGAAACTAATAAAATATATGTATTTACAGCCCTTTTTCATGTTAGAAATGATTCGCACATGAAAATATCAGATGTGCGAGACAGAGATTGAACCCGCATTACTCGGTTATCCACGCGAGCGTGTCACTGGCCTATCACTGTCGCTATAGCTAGAGAGCCAGCTTAAATCTGACAACACATATTTTACGATACCTGAAATTTTTACCAGCTATACTGCTATACCCACTGAACAAGCAATGGGTACTAGCTAAGCCCGACCGCGGAATTTATATTAATATTTTGCCATTTTTGGTACAGGACAAACATGAGATAGTATTGTTCGCTGATGACACACAATTCGCTAATGTACGACGATGTAAATGATGGTCTCTCAAAGGTTGTCTATTGGTTTGATTCAAATACTTTATTATTAAATAATAAAAAGACAAAATTAATAAAATTCTCAACACCTAATGTCAAACTTGATGATGATGGTGTAATATTAAATGGCGAAGTGTTAAAACCTGTAGAGTCCACTAAATTCCTAGGTATTATCATAGATTCGAAATTGCAGTGGGGCCCCCATCTTGAAGGGCTAGCGAGTAGACTCAGCTCTGCAGCGTTCGCGGTGAAAAAATGACTTCCTACTGATGTAGATACAGCTCGCATAGTATATTTTAGTTATTTTCATAATATTATGTCTTATGGTATCTTACCATGGGGAAATGCAGCTGCTATTAATACAATTTTTGTCCTGCAGAAAAGAGCTATTCGTGCAATTTATAGTTTAGGTCATACAGTGTCATTAAGAGATAAGTTTAAAGAAATTTTTTGACTATTGCTTCTCAGTACGTGTACGAAAATGTTATGTATGTCCGTAAAAATATACACGAATTTTCCAAGAAGTGTGATATGCATAACATTAATACTAGGAGCAAACACAAACTTGTAATGCCTGTGACTCGTCTACACATAGTCAGTAATTCTTTTTATGGACAATGTATACGCTTGTACAACAGGATCCCAGAAAATGTTCAAAAGGCTTTTACCGCCAAATTCAAAAAAATTGTTAAAGAACATTTGTGTGCTAAAGGCTATTATACAATAAATGATTTTATAGAAGATGCCACACCTTGGGAATGAAATGATCGCCTCCAGGCTACTTCAACTTGATAGAAATATTTTAAATTATAATTTTACTTTAAAAAAAAATAACAAGTTAATATTAGTCCCGCTGAGTTTCTTTCGCCAGTTCTTCTCAGGTCTAGGGATTCTTCTTACCGAACTGGTAGTGAACTCATGACGTTCAGTAAAAAATTGTAATAATTTAATGCTGAATAAAATATTTTGAATTTTGAATTAAAGTGACGGAATAGGTACTGTTGAAGGTAGTTCTGCTTGGATTTGCGACTGCGAGAAATCGTCTGTGGTCGAACATTTTATCGAAGAACTTAACTGACTTTGCGGGAATCATTGTCCAATTGTTCAAAAAAAATCTATATGTATATGAGACTTTCTTTTTGACATTATTAAATTTTAATTAAACTTTTACACTTTAATGAACAATAACACTTTTAACTTTACAAAAAAATATTTTTTACACATTTATTTTTCACATAACTTTACAAAAAAAAAACACCGCTCTGACCCGCACAACAGCAAAATTCAAGAAACAATGTGAAGTAAACAAAACAGATTCTGACACGTTCGCGAGTGGCAGCTGCGACTTGAGCGCGAATGAGCGGTAAACGAAGCATCAGGGAAATCCCCCGAAACAATGATCTCTTATATATATATATATATTATAATAGATTTTGGATAGAAAAAAATCCTAAATTTTTTAAGGATTTTTGAGAGGCACGCAATTATCTCTCTCAGCGAAGAATAACCGTGTCGAGATGAAAACAAACATTTTATTGCTTTAAGTTCCTACTTTTAAGATACATATGTATTTAGACATTTTTTTTTCCAATGTAGGTACGGTTGTAATGGTGTACGAAAAAGGATATACTTAAAATTTTTTGTAAATTTTTCTGGTTTTGTTTTTTGATTACTGGCCTTTAAATTTTTTTTTTGTTAAACCAATATATGAATTGGATAGCATGTTTATTCAGCTTCAATTTGACCTTAAGTAGTATTTGATAATTATTAGAATTACTTGAATGACTGTTTTATGATTTTGGGGGTTTATTTATTTTTGGAGAGGATTTATTTGATTTTTTCTTACTAATACTTAGGGTAATTAGGTATCAAATTATTATGATACAAAAATATTGAAAATTACTCTTAAAGGAGCAACTGCTGTCCAAACCAACAGTAGTCTCCTTATACAAATTTTTTACTCTGTTTACTACCTTACAAAAATATATTAACAGATGTTAAATTTAAATTTAATAAAAAAAAACACTCCAAAAAATATAAGATTAAAAAGTAAAAAATAGCTGATAGGTAGTTTTCATTTACTATAGATAGTAGATTCCTATTTCAAATTTAAATGGGACCATTTCGCAATAAACCTCTTTCGACCAAAAAAGAATTTTGCAAATCCCTCTTTATAAGATGAAGTTATGCCCGAACATACAAAAAAAAATCCAAATTGAGGACCTCCCCCTTTTTTGAAGTCTGTTAAAAATTGAATTCAATCATTGAATAATTTTTTTGTTTCAGATAAATCATTTCATGTTCAAACAAACATTCATATAATACTTATAACTAATATTGATAAATAAACAAGATTTACTTACGGCCTATAATGTATATATAGAGTACAGTGAATTAAGGCTAATGCTTTTAACACAGAGTACATTCCCAGCATGCGGGATATTGTGAAATCACCTGAAATTTAAAATTAAAATGTTCAAAATTATTTAGATTCAAATTAAGGTATATTTTTTTTTATATATGGCAATAAATAACTTTATTTTTTATTGCTTAGTAGCCATTGTATTTTCAAAAAAAAACTTAAATTTGTGTCTTATCTACAAACATGTATTAATTTATTGTTACTTTACATTGTCTAAAACACAGATTTTCTTCAAAATGATCCTACATTAAAAATTAGTTAGTAGTTACAAAAGTGAAACTCATTAATGAATCCACTTACCATCTAACTGGTCATTATCACCATTAGGGCTTAAGAACGATCTCCTCTCGATATAAGAACGCCCAGCAGTTCCCAAGTCCATAAAAGCGACAAACGCTATCCACCCTCGGAAGGCATATAAAACTTTATTTTGAACTGCCATAGTGTTTTTATTTGATTAACCTATGCCCTCACCCACGTTTTGACCTGTCGAACTTGACTTCAAGTACTAATTTGTATCTATACACGAACTATAAAATCATAATAAGACTGCCAAGTTTACATAGATTTTCAAATCGTTAATTAAATGAATAATTAAATTAAACTGGCGAGTTCCAATTTCTAAATAAACTCGCGTAAGTTCAAGCGTGCATCGCACTGCGGTATTTTACCTGCATTAGACATTTTCATGCAAAATTTATAATTAGATGTTAAACATTTTAGAAGATTCGCGCAGGGCAGTAATTTGTCAACGTCACTGTCACAACTCAACCATAATTAATGTCAGTAGTTGACATTTGATAATAACTTGGTACTGCCATTACAAATAAAAGTTATTATTTCTACCTTCAGCATTTAAAGCATTTAAAATATCGATCTAAATATTATGCTTTTTAATAATGTTGAGAAGAAATATTATAATAAAAATACAATCCATATGCTCCCTTACAAAAAATGAATTCAGTTTTAAATTTTACTGTACTAAACTATTCTCACTATATAATGTAATTTTAGTTTAATAACTTGAGCTTTTCAAATATTTTAAATTAGTACCTAAGCAGTAAGCTAATACAAAAACACAATAAATCAATTCATCTGGATAAAAAATCCCAAAACATTTCTATATGTTTCTCCTTACGCTTATATTCTAAACTACTGACTTACCCAGTATCCTTGCTTAGCTCGGGTGCGTCATTAGGTACGTTTTAAATAGATAAGAATAGTTATTGTGAGTGCACCTTAGAAGAAAGACTTATGCCCGATTTCATCAACAACCCATAAGCTACCACCTACGTATGGGATCCTTAGCTTAAAAGTCCCCTAAACTAGCCCCTAAATTAAATTTCGTTTTACCATCGTCAGAGCCCGTATTTCTAATACCTATATTTAGGTGGCATTTTAACATTTAGGTGACCCCTAACTGTCGGTGAAACAGAAACTGTCCCTTAACAGCCCCCTAACTATGCTTAGAGATCCCTTAAACTTAGGTGACGTTGGTGAAATCGGCCATTAGGCAATTGCAGATTTTTCTGTAGGCCTTATTAAGACCTACAATTTTCTAGTACATTGCTTTGATGTATCTCCTAAGGTAAGTTTCTATGAACGACTCGATAGAACCAGATATTGTGTTTTCCCGTAGGTAGCGCTGGATTTACACTAGGGTCAGTCGGGGCTAGTGCCCAGGGCGGCAAAATTCGGAGGACGGGAAAAAAAATCTTCACGTTATCGAAACTGCTTTATTATTTAAAAAAAAAATATAATAAAAAAAGATTTACTAGTATGTACATTTTTCGAAAATTTATATCATTTATAAATTATTTATTTGCGTTTTCAAAGAATTTATAATAAATATATAATAAAAATTTAAACTTTCAACATTTTATTCAAAATTTCGATTACAGGGCGGCATTTTTTACTATGCCCATGTTGAATGATGAAATCCTAAATGTTGACCCGAGCAATAAGTTATCACTACATAAAAATTAAAATCGGTTTAGTAAGCGTAGAATATGCACATTGATTTCGTTTATTTATGTTTTTTTATGTTATGTATAGATTATATTTATTGATTATCTAATATGACTTTTAACAGGTTGTAATGGCTGTGCTTTTAACTGATGTTCAATAAATGTTCCCTCTTCCAATAATTGATTTTATGTATTTGTCAGTTTGCATATTATTTATTAATAACTTTAATTCCGAATTCAAGCATCATATATGTAGACGGTAGAAATTATATCTATATTATACGTATACCATTTTATTACCTAATATGACTTATGAGTCGGAAATATATGAAATTCAGTTGATATATAATTAATTAAAGTGATCAACGACGACTCTTTAATAAAAATGTTGAAATAAAATTTAAATAAAAAACATTGCTTGTCATAATTCATTTGGATATTGAAAAAAAACTGACCCATGTACAAATAACTCGTGTACAAAATTAAGTTAACATAAATAGTACCTAACAAAAAGCTTGTTCCACTACGAATTTATGTGTTTTTTTATTTTACACTATTATAAGTAAATTAATTAATTACTTTATGTAATAATTATTTAATAGTTTGTAATGTTTCAATTTTGAAACTGTTTCACTGCAATTTAAAAAAAAATCATCTAATAGAGACCCAATAAGAAATTTTTGCCCGACTTCAAAGGAAAACTCAATTCTTGTGTATTTTTAATGATCTTGTTACTCAATATTATTGTTGATTGTGGGGCGATATTTATTATTCTTGTTTTTAATTAATAGGTTCACTTCAAGGGTAATATCTAATATCCATATAATTCCACATACATTTCAAAAAATGCACTCTCAATGGTGGGCCGGGTATCTTTTTGTTAAAATTTTATCTATTTGATCCACGAGTAGAGACGCGTGAGAGGTGAAAACTAGTATGTCGAGTATATGATATTTCGCAGTTTTTTTTTCATTTTAAGTTAATAATATATTATTTATTTGCAGTAATAATTAATTTTACATTAGACATTCTAAAAATACACGTTAACAATGTTGCTATTAAAAAAAATATTACTTACCGCGACTGGTCACAAATACCTAAAAATATCGTCGCCATATTGGTATTGTCAAAAAGTTCGGGATCCATCGGTGTGAAGAAAAAAATGGTTTTTCATTTCTCACAAAGCGTATTGGAACCGTCTGTATATTCTAATTGAAAGCTGTGACTTTAGATGTTTCGATTACAACATTTTGTGTATAGAACAGTTACTGTATGATGTTTTCCATGGGGAAATGCTCTGATCGTAGTCGATCGGGTACGGAGACGGAGGCCGGCTTGGTGAAGACCTCTTTGCCTTCTGATGAGGTGGCTTCAGCGGTGGCTGCTGTGTCTGACGAGATAGGAGATATCTTGAAGGATGAACTTGGCGATGCTGATAGGGCGGATCGCATCGGGGCTGAGCTGGCTGACCTCAGTGCTGAGTTAGGCCTCCTCGCTGGACTCGCAGATGAACCTCAACAGGATTTTCCCTCTCTTTTCGAAATCGCTGTAAGTAACCATCCTTGGCAGTTAAATCAGTGTCGTTGACCTTTACTTGCTGTTTTGACATATACTCAAATGTGGTATGACATAGCAGTCTCTTAAAAGTGAAACTATTTTTATTTATTTAACATAGAAATTTTATTTGTGTATTCTAGAAATGGTAGCATGAAATCGTTAACTCATTTGACACAAAAAAATGTTCATATTAGAATTGAATGTACTTATAAATATTAAATAAAAAAAGTTATTGAATGTAAATAAAAATAAAGTTTCAAATGAAGTCATACTCTTAACAACATGTTGTTTTGGTTTTTTTTATGTAGATTGTAGTCTCAGAACTTGTCATGCTTAATAATTTATAATAGGTATCGAATTGAGTTATATGCAAATTTTACTCATGCGCAATATGGAAATAAATTTAGGTTAAGTGAGACTCAAGTTGTATACAAATGTGTATTAAATTTTAATTATTTATATAAAAAAGCAACAACAGATTGGTTAAGTTTATAATATTACTATTTTTCAATAATTTAAATGTTTCTTAAACAACTTCTTTCTTTTGCTCTTCTCGGTTAACTTTCTTTTAGTTTTATTTTCCTTTAATTCTGAAGACATGTTTGTCTCAGTTAATAGTACTTGCTGTGTTAGCAGTCGCAGGTTTGAGTCAAGCCGAGGGCATTCATTTGGGTCATGAGCACAAGTGTTTGTACTCTTGTCATTGGTGTTATATTTATATTATGTATGTATTTAAAGTTATATATGTGTAGTGTATCAACTATCTGGTTTCCATAACATAAGCCTACAAGCTTTCCATGCAACTATATGTTGCTGCATGTTAATGTCTCAACATATTTATTTATATTTTTTCTATTTTCATTTAAGACACAAGAAAGGTTAATTATTATCTGAGTTTTTAATTTCTAGTTTATTTTAGAGCCACTTCAATTTTATTTACCTGTGTAGATGTAATAAATGAATAGATTGAAAATTTCATAATTCTATTATAGATAGTGGAACTTTTCAATTGCTCCCAAGTAGATTCTTTGTTTTTAGGCTCAATTAATTCATTTTGTTGACTCTTATATATTAATCTTGGCTTGAATGTTTTTATTCCACTCTAAAACTATAATAGACATTGTGTACTAACGTTTTCCCGCGGCTCCGCCTGCCCAGTTCCATTATGTTCTTTATAAGTTATAGCCTATATGTTACTCCGATATATGTATAAGCTATATTACAGTAAAGTTTCATTGAAATCCATTCATTGCCATCCATCTGTACATTCTCACAGACTTTCACACTTTTTATAATATAAGGAGGATATACATTGTATTGTATGTATTCAGCCCTTCTTAACGTCCGACTGCTGAGCACGGGCCTCCCTTCAATATGAGAGGGATCAGGCCATAGTCCACCATGCTGGCCAAGTGCGGGTTGGCAGACTTCACATGTCTTTCGAAAACTTGCTAGGTTCTCTCTCAGACATGCAGGTTTCCTCACGATGTTTTCCTTCACCGTAAGGCAAATCATGTTGAAAATGAAAATGATTCGCACATGAAAATGTCAGAGGTGCGAGACCCGGGATTTGAACCCGCTTCACTCGGTTACCCATGCGAGCGCGTCACCACTGGGCTACCACTGCCTTAGGATATACATATAAATAATAAATATAAATATGTTGTGACAATAACACACAGCACCATCTAGTTCCATGGTAAGCTACGAGGCTTGTGTTATGCATACCAGATAGTTGATACACTACACATATATAATTTTAAACACATACATATTATAAATATAAACACCCATGACTGGAGTTCAAACATTCGTGCTCATCACACAAATGAATGCCCCCAGCGGGACTCGAACCCGCGACCGCTGGCACAGCAAGTGGGGTCACTGCAAACTGAGCCGAACGTGTCGTCATATGTATATATATGTATATTCCCACATTTCTAATTTGGCTTAAGTTCAAAGTGTGAACAGTGTTTTGGCTTGAATGCGGTAAAGATTTATCAACATTATGTTGCTGTTCGGAAACAACATCGAGATTTCTGAAGCATTTAGAAAAGTTAATTTCTCCAATCTTACATACATACATTTAACAGCCTCGGTGGTGTAGTGCCTAGCATGTACGGCTGCACATCCGGAGATCCTGGGCTTAAGTCCCGGGTCGGGTAAGTATAGTTATTGAATCTTTCTGTATAGTAAGCCTCAGTATTCAGTAATAGCTCGAAGTTGGGAAATTGGCGGTGTTTCACCCCCGAGGCTCGGAGAGCACGTGTCGCATCGTTCCTGCTTCTTAACTCTCACCGGTCGTGTCTATTGTCGTCCCACCGGAGTATGAGAGTGATAGGAATAGAGAGTGCACTTGTGTCTGCACTATAATACCTACGAGTGTCTCCT
The DNA here is from genome assembly GCA_947093115.1 of Brenthis daphne. NCBI lineage: Eukaryota > Metazoa > Arthropoda > Insecta > Lepidoptera > Nymphalidae > Brenthis > Brenthis daphne. The sequence goes on from OX352473.1 coordinate 3,778,054, forward strand.
GCGCATCTGGCTAGTTTCAATGGAATTGACCGCCGTGGCCGAAATAGGTCGGGAAGACATTATTATCATTACATACATTCATATATATATATATATATATATATGTTTATAAATCACTAAAATCTTATGTCTAACGCTTTATCTTTTGAAGCGTAAGCAGAAAGAACTGCATGCTAAAAGCTACAATTTCTTTGTTTTCTTCCATTGTTGAAGGATATTCACTTCACTGGCTTGTGAGTTCTTGAAAGTCTAAAACTCGTGTCTGCATATTGCAGTGTCCAAAATTTATATTTATATATAAAATTCCTGTTTGTGTTTTGTTGTCATAATTTTCCTCTTAAACGGCTTGACCGATTTTGAGGAATTTATTGTGTGACTTATGGCCTGTATGATGTTTAGGTATAGTTGACATTAGATTCCATGAAAGACCTAGTATTTTTAATCTATCTATATTGTATACCTAAATAGGTAAAGACAACACTGTTCAGTGCCTTTTTCTCCTCTGTTTGTCAACCTTTGTTTTGTTTAGTAGCTATCGACCAAAAGGCGCACAACACTTATACTAAGCAGTGGTACTGACAATAATAGTCGATGAAATTTGACCATATTTTTTTTTTCATTGATGACACTAAAACTCGTCAATACTCACTAAAAAAAAAATAATAACAAACTATTGACAAAAAGAAGAGAACGAGATTAAATTAAAAATTTAAAAAACCCCGACCATCTTGGACATACTTTCATCAAACATAGCTAAGAACATCCCGACTAATTCACCTTTCAAACAAAAAAAAACAAAATCTAAATCGGTTCATCCGTTCGGGAGCTACGATGGCACAGACAGACACAGATACAAACACACACACATATACAGACAAGTCAAACTTATAACATCCCGTCGTTTTTGCGTCGGGGGTTAAAAAGGCACTAAACTGTTTTGTCTTTGCCTATTTATATATAGACTAGCATTGCCCGCGGCTCCGCCCGCGTTCAGATGACCAAAAACCAAATTCTTAGGTTTTATATATTAGTATACTCTTACACTACAGTTTTTGTATTTTTTCTCAGAAATGAAACATTTTTCCCGCAGTAAAAAGTATCCTATATGTTGACCCGGATAACCAGCTATCACCATACCAAATTTCATCAAAATCCCTTCAGTGGTTTTTCTGTGATGCAGTAACAGACAGACAGACAGACAAGAGTTCTAAACACTATAGATTCGGCCTCTGTATCGATAATAATGTTTATTTCAATAAGATCTTTCAAAAAATATTTAATATACGGATTCGACTTAGTTACAATTTTATTATATGTATAGGTTTGCTCCGCTCGTTAACTTTTCTCAATAGTTATTCCTGAATATTATTTAAAGTTTGCCATAATAATAAGTATATCAACAGATCGGTCACCGGGTGTCCGGCAGCGGTTCTTCCTCGTCCTCCTGGTCGGGGGCGAGAGGTGGGAGGTCACGGAGACCCCCGCGCCCTCAGAGGGCACAGCGTAAACGTCCCATCGCTAAGGGGAAAGAGGTTAGTAGTTATGGCATAAGGATTTAAATAAAACTCTTTTCATCTGATATTTTCCCACCAGTGAGAGGTTTAAAAAAGGCTCAATACACACAACCTTCCTAGAGAATCCCTCGTCCTATTAGTGAAAACTATATGAAATATCCATACAGTTGACTTGTTTTTGAGATTAGCAAGAACAAGTTCAGCGCGACAGGGGACTGTAATTTACAATATAATAGTGAAGTGTTTTAAAATCTTGTAGATCTCTTGAGGGATTGATTAAATGAGCAAGTCTTGTATATCCATACTAACACCTCCAGGTAAATTTCTAAGAAATTAATTAAAATTCTAAGAAATCTCCACTAATATTATAAATGTGAAAGTGTGTTTGTTTGCCTTTCACGTCGAAACGGATCGGCGGATTGGCGTGACTTTTTGTGTGGAGATAAATGGAGGGGAGGAGAGTGACATGAGTTTGACTTTTTACCGCGGGAGATTATCTCTTTCCCTCGGGAATACACGTTATAATACAATCCAAAAAAATATTAATACTCTTCAATACAATTAATTAAATATGTGTTTTAGTATTTTTCGAAATTCATCCCATAAGGGTGTAAAATAGGGGATGAATGTTGGTATGAAACCTACCTTTTTAGAGTTATTTTTGTAGTTTTAGCGCGAGCGAAGCCGCGGGTTCTGCTAGTATTATATATTTATTTGGTGTATCTCGGAAACGGCTCTAACGATTTGAATGAAATTTTATATTTGGATTAGGTTTTGCTTTTTAAGTTTATCTATATAATTGTCTTTCTGAAAAAAATTCAATTTTTACTTCTTTCCCGTAAAACCCCGAGCCGAGCGAAACTCGGTCGCCAAGGTATTGATATGTAATTTATAAAATGTAGGGAAGCATTTTAAATTCTGTACATGGAATATATACATATATTTATCCGCCATTTTTTCTAGGTGTCTCGCCGTCGTTCCGCAGTGGCGCGTCGCGTAGCCAGCATGCGCACGCGCACGTGCGAGATACTGTCTGACGCGTCGGATGTCGGCGCTGATTCCGACTCTGACGACCAGTGGACGGAGTTGGATGATCATTGTGAGTGTTTGTGTGCGGATATATAGGATAAGTATCCGGCCTTATTTTGCTGTCCGGTCGGATACCGGATTGTAACGCATTATCGGGACCAATAATTAATATTTTAAAAATACAATTTTTGCTTTAATATATTGCAAGAACAAAATATTTTTGAGACAAATTATACAAAAATTATATGTAACGGCAACACAACAAAAAAAGGTACACTCTGGCAAACTTTCACTATCACTTACTGTTTCAAGACCACCAAATAAAATTTCGACAACAACTGACTTTCGGTAATAACCCAAGTACGATGCTCGGTCCCGAGTTCGAGTCCCGGGTCGGTTCGACTATAGTCATTGGGTTTTCTGCTACCGTTCCATGAAGTGTTGCTTCAGTCCTGTGTCTGATCTCTTACCGTGTTGAATGTCGTTCTACCGGAGTATGAGAGTGACAGGATTAGAGAGTGCTTGTGTGTCTCTCTCCCTAACGCACTATAATATCTCCTGCAGTTGGCTAGTCCCAGTGAGTGACGGAATCCTTAATTTATTTTTTTATTTTTGACAGCTGGCAGCACAGACAGTTCTTCCAGCAAGGATGTCGGCTTAGATATCGACTGTCCCACATATCACCATAAGGGATCTGTGAGTTTTTTTTTTCATTTATTTAAACCAATATGTATAGAAAACTTTGTATTTAGAATAGGCATTTTTATTAAACGTGAAAATGAATATGGTCTGGTCCCCCCCTCGTATTGAAAAGAGGCTCATCCCAAGCAGTGGGATGTTACAAAAGGGCTGCATACATACAAGAAACTTTATTTATAAATAAACAACTTACCCTCGCTTCGTACTAGTGTGCCCCTAGATGTCTATTTGACATAGATTTTATTACATAAACATACACAAACACAAACTTTTGCATATATATGTATGTATATACTAGCGGCTGACCCTCGCATCGTTCGGGTGCGTCCCTAGATATGTTTCATTTTTTTTGAACGGAACCCTAATTCTTTTTCTAACATAAAAGTAGCCCAAGTTACTCCTCATAACATCAACTATCTGCCAAAGAAAGTCCGCCAAAACCAGCAGTTTAGGAGATTAACCGAAACAAACAGACACAACATATCATATGCATTTAGTAAAAAGCTGTCAAACTGTATATATAATAACTTTATCGTTGACAGCAAGTGGAACCACCAGCGATGGGGCAGTACCTCCTGCCGCTCCTCAGCGCCGACCCAGCACCAGACCCTGAACACTTCCTCATCCGGCACGAAGATATACTGCAGGTGAGTGAGATGGTTTGGTAATAGGAGATATCGATCTATGTGGAGGACCCCTCACTCTTTTTCCAGACGAATTTTTCTTTTTTACACTATAAAACATTAACAAACACTACACAGGGGGGGTTGTCACCAAGAAATTGATCTTCCGTGACCACGATTGCTGTAAAGCACTCGAAAGTTCGAGAACCTAAAATAGAAATGAATCCGCTAAAATATCCGAAAAGACATGTTTTATTTAAAATGTCAAATATGCGCGTAAATCTAACGATCCTTTTTGATTTATGAGTAATGTATCTGCATTGTATTTTTTACGTCCCACTGCCTGGGGGTGGGCCTCCCTTCAACACGAGGGGGATCATCATCAGGCCATAGTCCACCACGCTGGGCAAGTGCGGGCGGACTGAGCATGTCTGCAGACAACTTGCTAGGTTCTCTCAGACATGCAGGTTTCCTCAAGATGCTCTCCTTCACCGTAAGACAGGTGATAATCATGTTAGAAATGATTCGCACGTGAAAATATCAGAGGTGCGAGACCCGTAATTTGAACCCGCTTCACTAGGTTTCCCAAGCGAGCGCTTTACCACTGTACTACCACTGCTTATACATTACTAAAATATTATTCTTATTGTATTATATTTTTTCAGTTGCTAGCATCCGCTGAAGACAGTGTGAGGGATGAAATGGCCTTAGAGGATGACGCGGCTTTGGACTCTGCGCCCGATGTGTAAGGATGATTTTTTTTAAATCTATTTAAAACAAAAAAGATTTGCTCACTTTCTGTATCTGTGTCACGGTTAAAGTTACGTTAAGAGGATCGTAATAGGGAATATGCAGATTTAAAAAAAATTATACAATAGCTTACATCGTTATAAAATTGTGAAGAAAATATGAAGAAAAAACTAAAATTTAGTATTAAAAAAATCATACCGATACGGATGCTTTAAACGTCCGCCATTCTGCGCGCTCGGCGTGACGTCACAGTATGATATACACAGAGACATGATGACTTTAGTTTGTAGCCACAAAATCTCTAATCGCTCTGTTATGATATACTCTGACGTCACATTCGGTCTGGCCAATGTCGTGCGTTTCAACTACTTTGAATTTCCCACCTATATTTGCACTTTTTAATAATTATTTTCTTAATATTAAAATAAATTATATTAAAAAATATTGATAGAGGTTTAATTCAAAAGCAATAAAGATTATAAAAAAATATATTTCACCTTTATTTAAATCACACGCATATTCACTATTATTCATTTTTAGTATTTGACCGACTTATAATAAGGAGATGCTGGAATTGATTAGAATTCGGGTATTTGTTTGTATTTGTATTTCTAAAGGTCTAACCGTGATGGTAGATAGTCTATAACCTTAGCCTACATACCGTCTCAGTGCTCATTTGTCCAAACGACCGATTTGCCGGAGAAGTTTTTAGTACAGAATTATTGATTTTTAAATGTTAATTCTATTGGTATTGAATGCTCATTTTACTTTAATAAAAGCTGAAAAGATGTATTTTATCTATACGAGTATATGTATATAAATATTATATACTAGCGACTCACCCTTGCTTCGCTCGGTTTCGTCCTTACTTATGTTTTAAAGTTTTGTATAGATTTCTCAAAGATGAAATATGTTCCCGCAGTAAAAAGTATCCTATATGTTGACCCGGATAACCAGCTACCACCATAAAAAATTTCATCATGTGGTAACAGACAGACAGACAGACAGACAAAAACTCTAAAAAATATCGATTCGGCCTCTGTATCGATAATAAATGACTATTTCAGTAAGATTTTCCAAAAAATATTTAATGTACAGATTCAGTTAAGTTAGAATTTGATTATATATTATAATATATAAGCTTTGTTTTTAAAATAGAGGAAAGCAACTCTTTACTGTAAAGTACAACAAGTATTGGTGGTTTGAACAAATAAGCACTGAGGCGATGATACATAGACTATACAATGTAAAGAGAATTTCCCAAACCAGTCTGCTAGTTCTAGATATTGGTGTGTGCTGATAAACAAACAAATTAACTGTGTGATATATAGTATTAAATGTTTTTATATTCGCAGGCTTAGCCATGAAATGTTTGAATTCGAAGAGCCTGTCGTGACGGCGGAAGACGAAGCTGCGTTATTACATTATGTGTGTGGTAAGTTATCTATCTATACAGTGTATATATATATATATATATATATATATATATATATATATATATATATATATATATAAATCGATGTGTGTATGTATGTTCCCCATGGACTCCAAAATGGCTGTAGTGATTTTGATGAAATTTTCAGGCAATTTTTCGTTCGTTTCATTTTTTAGTTTCTATAACTAAAAAAAAACAGTTCTCTTTAAATATTCATTATATTTCATAACTCTCCCCAGACCCACAGAATGCGGAGGGTTCAGCTGTACCAGATAGCACAGAGAGGGAGAGAGCAGAGAGAGAAGGCTTCACCCCAGTGGCGGAGTGGCTCCTGGGCGTGTACCACTCGTGGTGCGAGATCAGCGCGCTCATGTATACACTCATCGGTGCTAACATGTGAGTTTGTTGACTCCTATAAATATAAATAAAAACTAACTTAAAAAAACCTACTTCCAGGCACACTAGGACTAGGTTTACAGGTGTGCTTTGATTTGTCTCGGCTGGCACCTGCTTCGAAAATATCTGATTAGTTATCTATTCTAAATGATAACCCCCGTTTAGTTATTTTTTATATTTTAGTGCCTGTAAGTCAGTTTTTATAATTTTTTAAAAATAAGTTTTTATTTTTCTATTTTTTTTAATAACATATTCTAATAAATAAATATGTTGGGACATTAACACACAGCACCATCTAGTTCCATGGTAAGCTACGAGGCCTGTGTTATGGATACCGGATAGTTGATACATTACACATATGTAACTATAAATACATATAAACACCCACGACTGTAGTACAAACATTCGTGCTCATCACACAAATGTATACCCCCAGCGGGACTCGAACCCGCGACAACTGACACAGCAAGTGGCGTCACTACAAACTGAGCCAAACGTATCTTCATATATGTTCTCATATGCGCTATAATCTATGCTAATATTATAAAGAGGTAAAGTTTGTGAGTTTGTGAGATTCTGAGTTTGTGACGTTGTAGGGGGAAATCTCTGGTGACGTTGTAGGGGTAAATCTCTGGATCTGATGATTGAAGCAATTTAGATGAAATTTGATAAGAAGATAGTTTGAGACCCTGGGAAGGACATGACTGACTACTAAATAGTAATATAATAAACTATAAAGCAAATATTTGACATTTTAAACAAAATGTATCTTTTCGGATTTTTAATATCACCTCCAGGTAAATTTCTAAGAAATAAATTAAAATTCTAAGAAATCTACTGTTAACTGACACGCCGGCGTGTCCGCGGTCGTGGAGGGAATAAGTTCCCGTTTAATTCATACTGAAAGAAAAAAAAATTCAAATAAAATATAAACCCTACATAGCAATTTTAAAATATAAGTATATGATATACTATATAGGGTTTTTACCAACCCGCACTTGGCCAACATGGTGGGCTATGGCCTGATCCCCCTTGTATTGAAGTGAAGCCCACGCCCAGCAGTGGGACATTCCAATAAAAAAATGTTTTAATTGAATATGTTTAATTATATATAACAGGAGCTACGAAATGGTCAAGTCGGAGTGGTCGTACCGCGCGCGTTTCGGCTGCCATTGCCGCCTGTGCCTCACGCTGGCGGACGGCGTCGACGCGCTGGGACGGTTCCTGAAGGAGTTACTCGCTGCACTTGCACGGGGTGAGTGTGGAGAGAATCCCATGCTAATTCCATACTTACTAATCTAATGTATTTAAACGAGCAATTCTTGTATATTTATACCGGCGATCTGAGAAACGGCTCCAACGATTTTAATGAAATTTAGAATGTAGCGGGTATCGGGGGCGATAAATTGATCTAGATTAGTCTTATGTCTGGGAAAACGCGTGTTTTCGAGTTTTCATGCAGTTTTCTTTCACTCGCAAAATATAGTCGCTAATTTCGCACGCTCGGGTATAAACATCGTGGTCAAGCGGCCGAGGCGCAAGATTGACAATTACAGGTGTCCGGTTTCGAATCCCAGTCCGATACAATGTTTTTACTTTTGTTTTCTTTTGTATTTATTCAAGTTTTTAGTTTTTTTTTTAAGAAAATTGTACTTCTGGCCAAAATCTCTGAGTGAAGCTCGGTAGCCTAGGTACTATTATAAATGTGAAAGTGTGTTTGTTTGCTTGCTTGTTATCCCTAATATGCTGTTTTTTATTAGTTTATTTGTTTTTTTTAATATATAATTTTTATTTCTTTTTTTTTAATATATGTCAAGTTAGTCTACGCAACTGTATTGGATTTTAGTTTAAATAAATGATTTATTTCCAGATAGCAACACAGTGTCGATAGGCGCTAACATCGTCCGCGCTTTACACCTGTCCCCCGGCAGCGAGTTGACTCCCACCGAGTGGGACATCGGAAGGTTGCAGCGGCTGAAAGTGTGTGACGATGGTGAGTTGTGGTGGTTTCTGACGTTTTTTTTAATTGTAGTTTTTTTTTATATAATGCTTTCTTAGATTTACGGGAACATTTAACATTTTAAATAAAACTATCTTTTCGGATTTTTTCGCAGATTTATTTTGATTTTTGGTTCCCGACGTTTCGAATGCTTTACAGCGCACATGGTCACGGGAAAGACTAAGGTTTTAGATGTCTCAAACATATAGACATAGAAAAAGTCCGAAAATATAGTTTTATTTTATTTAAACGTGATTTTCCGTAAAAACTAACAAAATGTTTCAGGTGCGTCCATTATTTACGAGCATTTCAACAGACTAGCGCAACAAAACGATATATCCTACCAAATAGTGCACAGTATATGCCTCTGTAAAGTATATGAAAGGCCGTTTGAGAAACAGTGAGTATTGGAAAAATTGTTATGGATTATATGGTCTTAAGTACCTGGGCGGCGTGTTTACAAAAAAATATATAAAAAATGCGTTTTTTTTAAATACACCTATATAGATAAACTTAAAGACCAGAACCTTATCTAAATACAAAATTTGATCCAAATCATTAAAGCCGTTTCCGAGATACACGAAATAAATTTATATACATGTACAAGAATCTATAATATAAAAATGAATCGTTGAATGTGTTGGTAAGCGCAAATCTCGAGAGTAGCTGAATCGATTTCGCTAATTCTTTTTTTAAAATATTCCTTGAAGTATGAGTATGGTTCTTACGAAGAGAAAAATTTAAAAAATTGCCTGAAAAAGTCTAAAAACAACACTTTTCTATACTCCCATACAAAAGATTCGTAATAATACTTAAAAGTCAATTTGAACTTTAATACCATAACATAAAGTTTAAGTGTTAGTGGAGAGGTTCCGGGAAGGCAAAACATTGATGGCAATTGAGTGACGTTAGAATCGTATAAATATTAATGTCAATATTTGTCCATTTTATTAACAAAAAAATAAATAAATTTATATGGCTAACGCTAGCTAATAACTATTTATATCTATTTAAAACGTACCTAGCGACGAACCCGAGCGAAGCGAGGGTGAGCCGCTAGTTAATTATAAAATTATTGATTATTTTTGCTTTTTAAGTTTATCCATATAGGTTAGGTGTATTTTCTGAAAAAAAAAACCACAATATTACAAAACATGAGCAAAACTAAGTCTCCCAGATATTTCTAATAATAAATATATTATATTTTTATTATTATATTATCTGTATTTTATAGGTATGCAATGGAGAGACTCTGTAAGCTTCTGGAAAATTTTAAGACTGCTTCATCTATAACTTTTAAGGTAAGTCATTACTATATTTAAAACAAACGGCAGTAACTGAGGTAGTGGTGGCCCAGTGGTAGTCGCTTGGGAAACCGAGTGAAGCGGGTTCAAATCTCGGGTCTCGCACCTCTGATATTTTCACGTGCGAATCATTTCTAACATGATTACCACCTGTCTTACCGTGAAGAAGAACATCGTGAGGAAACCTGCATGTCTGAGAGAACCTAGCAAGTTTTCTGCAGACATGCTCAGTCCGCCCGCACTTGTCCAGCGTGGTGGACCTGGACTATGGCCTAATCCTCGTATTGGATGGAGGCCCACCCCCAGCAGTGGGACGTTAAAAAGGGCTGAATTTGAAATAAATTGAGAGGAATTAGTACATTTGTTTGCAGTTTAACGATTTAAATAGATATAAATAGTTATTAGCCAGCGTTAGCCATATAAATTTTTTTTTTTCGTATTTTTTCTGATGTTTTAACCTATTCTGGACTAAGAGAAATCCAAAAAATCAAATATAAAAATTTCCGTGTACCTTATGGAACATATGAAAAAAATATAAATATAGATGTAGTAGTACATTTAACTATCTACAGGTGGAGGTGGTCCCCAGCCCGGGGGGTGTCGCAGGTGTGGAGGGTGCGGGGGGAGTGGGAGGGGCGGGGGGTGCGTGGGGGGAGGCGGCTCGCGCGTTCCTGGCGCGGCGGCTGGCGCCCCACCACCGGCGCTCCACGCGGGAGCGCCTCGCGCACATGGCGGCTCGGACTGCGCCCCGGGATTGTATGTTGACATATTTTTTTGTTTCTTTTTTGCTTTTGATTTTAGTATGCGATCAGTCACGTGAGCAGATAGTGATAGTGATTTCTCTATAAAAAGATATACAAAGATAACTAACGTTGGGTACGTTTTTTCTACGATTTCATATGTTTTAAATTCTTGTCGCGTAACCTATATTTTTTAAAATAAAAATATTTGTAGTTTAACTTATTCCTTATAATATCAACTATTCACCAGTGAAAGTCCCGTCAAAATCCGTCCAGCCGTTTCGGAGATTAGCAGGTATAAATAGATAGAGAAAAACGTTTCTTTTTCTTATTATTACCGATTACACTTAGTAAAAAGCAGTTATTTTGACATTTACAAACATACACTTCAATTTTACTTATCTGTATAGATATTTTAAGTAATATTTAGTAATATATCTATACTGATATTATAAAGTGGTAAAGTTTGTAAGATTGTGAGTTTGTGACGTTGTAGTGGGTAATCTCCGGATCTACTGAACCGATTTAGATGAAATTTGGTAAGAAGGTAGTTTGAGACCCTGGGAAGGACATAGGATACCTTTATCCCGGAAATCATTCCTTAAGGGAGTCAACATATATATATATATACACACACACACATATATATATATATATATATATATATATATATATATATATATATATAATTCCAGTCCATTCTACATATTATAATACAATTCCAGTGAGCGCGTGGTCGGGATACAGACACCGCTGCGACTGCCTCACGCCCAGGACTCTGTGCGCGCAACAAAGGAAACAATTGCTTAGGTGAGTGTCTTTGCCGTGGGATAAATCATTGAAATATATTTGTTAAAGTGAAACTTCTTTAGAATCGTTGTGATTTGAAAGTCGATGAAACGGAAATGCGACACTAGAAAGAGACAAACACATAGGATTAAGACGGCGAGAGAATGAGATAGAATACATTACCATGGTAATCGTTGTTATTGTCTGACAAATATATAATATTATATTCTTTCTGTATATGAAATTCTATAAATATATGATTGTAATATGTCTAATTTAATTATTGATTTGTTTTAATTTAATTGCGATATTTCTCAAAGAAGTTTTACTTCAACCCGTTTTTATCGTCGTTTTTATTACGCAGTCGAGCTTTTTATTTTTTTTTATTTTTATTGTTTTTTATATGCAATTTCAGAATCTCTTTCTTCGATATGATGCAAGCTGTGAATGAATTTAATGGGAGTAAGGACGCCTCGGAAAAGGTGAGTGTTGAACAATTTTGCTTTTGTTCATATAAAAATTTACATGTTTTAATTATAAATGTTATACTAATATTATAAAGAGACAGAGTTTGCCCGTTTGTTTTTTTGAACGCGCTAATCTCAAGAACTGCTAATCCGATTTAAAAAAAATCTTTTTGCATAAAATAGCTCGTTTATTGAGGAAGGCTATAATATATCATCATGCTACTACACAAAAGAGTGGAGCAGTAATCATAAATGTCAACAAATCCAGTAGTCTACACGTATATAACTTTAAATACATACATATTATAAATATAAACATCCATGACTCGAGTACAAACATTCGTACTCATCATACAAATGAATGCCCCTAGCGAAACTCGAATCCGCGACCGTTGGCACAGTAAGTAGGGCCACTACAAACTGAGCCCAACGTGTCGTCAACTGTATGTATTTATTTAAACTTGTTTGTTCCAGCCCGCTTTAGATATGAAATCTGACAGCTCCAGCAGAGAATTGCAGCAAGGAGATGGCACGGGGGCCAAGTGAGTTGGCATGATCATATCGACATATCAATATATTAGTTGTTATAAATATTCCATTTGTACGATTAATTTTCATCGATAAAAAAAGTACTAGATACACAATCCCATGCTAAAGTTCTCTTAGAAATGTCACCAATTGTGTTTAGGTAATTGTTCTAGTTGAAATAAATATACGACAATGTAAATAGAACCTTAAAAGCAATGTTTAAAGTTGTTTTCACAATTTTGTTTTTAAATTAAAAGCGCGCTCATATATTCAATGAGCGGTCATTCGGTGAGATTTTTTTTTGTCGCTGATTGTGTATATAATACTTAAAGTAGAGTTAGCATAAAAATATTGTATAAAGCACCCCATGTTTTTTTCATGATAACATTAATTTTCTTGTTAATCACAGTCTTTATTTTTGTGCTAAAAATATTTTTTACTTTTTATTTCGGTTCATAATTATTTTAGTCTTTAGGGTTCCATACCCGACGGGTGCCAATGGAACCCTATTACTATGCCTCCAATGTCCGTCCGTCTGTCAGAGGGCTATATCTCATGAACCGTAATAGCTAGAGTGTAGAAATTGTCACAGTATGTATTCCTATTGCCGCTATAACAACAAATAATAAAAATAAAAAAATAAAAATACAAAAAACATTTTTTTACACTAATCAATCATTGAAGATACTACATAGATAAGAGTAAAAGTCATATTAATGAAAAATACATAATATACGACTAGCACTAGAGCGGTTTTATTTAAACTATAATGTTTAATAGTAATATAATAGTTTTTATTCTGTGCACAGACCACCGGACTCCTTTGAAGATATGCTGTCCTTAGCCAAATCGACTTCACCCTTAGACCTCAGTGACTCCAATTTCAGTGCTGACTTTGATGACAGTGAGTGCATCTATTGCAATATTATAAAGAGGAAAAAATTGTTTTTTGTTTGTTTGCTTATTTCTATCCAATAGCCTCGGAAACTGTTGAACCGATTTAGATGAAATTTGATAAGAAGATAGTTTGAAACCCTGGGAAGGACATAGGATAGTTTTATATCCCGGAAATCATCCCTCAAGGAGGTGAAAGTTTGTATGGGGAAACAACCCAGGGATGAACCCGAGCGAAGCGAAGATTAGTCACTACGTTTCATATACATATATCTATTAGTATGGATGTTGGATGATGGATGTTTTAAAGATTATACACGAAATTTCTCAATAGAAGACGTCATATATGCAGGGGCAGATCTGTATGTATGTATGTAATATGTATTGGATTTTTGAGCCAATACAATATAAAGAGCCCGCTGTTCAAAACAATGGATGATACTGTGATTTTTTTCTAAAATAAAAAATTAAGGCTGAAAAGTTTGGCTTAATAATCCTGTGATCAAGTATCTAATTGTCATTCTTAGATTTCCACAAAGTGTTAGCCCAGCTCCAATACCCAGTCCAGCCTTGCAGCTATAACATACATTTACATATATGAGAGTGCTATGTTTTTGCTGTTAGATATAGATCGATTCGGCCATTTTTTAACGTCCCACCGCTGGGGGTGGGCCTCCTTCAATGCGTGGGATCAGGCCATAGTCCACCACGCTGGCCAACTTGCTAGGTTCTCCCTAGACATGCAGGTTGTTTTGAAAAATAACATTTATATTATAGATTTTTACGAATTTACTTGATATAATTGTGTATATATCTGTCTTTATACAGACACCCAGCTGTTGTTTATAAACCAAGTCGAAACAAACATGTATATAACAATCACATACATTCACCTCCTGGGATTCGAACTGGCGGCCTCTGGCGCAAAACCCAACGACAGTTTATAACCAATGGTTGTCAATATAACAGTAACAGACTCGGAGGGCAATTCCTCATCATTGGACTCTGCATCAGAATTGCTCCTGGCTGCCGCTGCCGTGGTCCATGGGGAGAGGGATGGGGAGGAGGTGGACCAGGACATGGACCAGGACATGGAGGACATAGAAGACATGGGTGACGGTGAGACGGACGGCGAGGGTAGTCGGCTCAGTCGGTCCGTTCGAGAGCTCATGCGGTCCATAGCGGCGATAGAGCGGTTGATGGACCGTGTGTTGCGGCATTGTGACCGGTGGACCGATCGGGAGGCAAGGTTGGTATTGTAGTGGTCCATGGTGTAGAGGGGAGGGAGGGTTTGGTGCATGGTTTAAATAGATTGTTAATTAAATTATGTATTGGAAATATGAAAAAAATAGAGTATTAAGAGAGTAAAGTATAAAAGATAGAGGAATATACATTGCTATATATATTTTTTTTTATTTTAATTTATTACTATATTGTGGGTTAGAATCCCGTGGATAAAATATCTTATTATTATTATTTTTTTAAATATAAATATTTTGTAACACAAGTAGAATTTACAATTTCTTATTTAATGATATCTACTTAATAAGGACTAAGGCATAATTAAAGTTTTCCAGAAAAAAGTGACGTTTGAATTTATTATTGAGGATATCTCCATAAATATACATTTTATGGAAAAAATAGAGAGGACCTTTTTTGTAGAAAATTTAATATCCTACAAAATTGCTCCTATAACTATTTCTCAAATCCGTATACTTTAAGAGATACAAAAAACTTGTACATTTTTTTTTATTAGAAGAAAAGTTTTTTTGTGGAGTCGGAAAAAGTTTAATTTTTAACGACCACTCTAATATATTATATAATCTACTTTATACTAACCATTAAAAATATAAATGATAGAATGATTGAAGCGGGTGTAGATAAATATATAACGAATGAATGAATAAATGCTATAATGGCGGACGTGAGGATAAATAACAAGGCTTTAATAATAAAGCGTTTATTTAAATGCCTAGTGCACTTGCGAGATCAAGTGAGAGATTGTCCGTCCGTTGTACAATCAATACATACACCATCTATAATCTAATATCTATATGTAATAGGTATAAGGGAAAGTTCTGTCGTTTTTGAACACGTGCACTTTTATGCGTTGCCGATCCTTACCAAGAATTGTGATCCGACTGAAACTGGTTTAAATAGTTAGATTAGTATATGATTGATGATTTATACACATTTTTTCAAATTTAAGTCAGTTTTTTTAAAACTTTTAAAACTGTCAATATGAGTGAAGAAAAATTGCATTTATGACATTGTATGTTATATGACTTCCAAAAAGGGAATAATGCGATGAAGGCAAAAAACCTGGTGTGACGTGTTTGGAGAGGACGCAGTAATAGCTCGAATATACCAAAAGTGGTTTGGGAAATTTCGTTCAGGTGATTTTTCTTTGAAAGATCAACCCAGTTCAGGAAGGCCATCAGATGTCAATGACGAAGTGCTACGCAGTATGATCAAGACAAATCCCACGTTAACTTCCACAAAAGTAGGCTACAAGCTTTGAATTCACCAGACTACTGCTTTAGATCACATTGAAACGCTTGGTTTCGTTTCTAAACTCTCTGTTTGGGTGCCACACGAATTAAGCGAAAAAATTTAATGGACAGAATTTCGATATGTTCTTCGAATCTTGCTTGTCACAAAAGGGGGCCGTTTTTGGACTACTTGGTGACTGGGGATGAAAACTGGATAGTTTATAAATACGTGGTTAGAAAAAGAGTATATGTTTATAAAGTGGAGACACCACCGTCCACATCCAAAGCTGGCGTGCGTCCGAAGAAGGTTATGTTGTGTTGTTGGTGGGACCGCAAGGGTATAGTGCAATATGACTTGCTGAAAGCGAATGAAACGGTCGATGCTGATCGTTACTGTCCGCAACTTGATGTTTTAAATAAAGAAATTCAACGTAAACGTTCATGTTTGGCCAACAGAAAGGGGGTGATTCATCACCACGACAACGCTAGACCACGCATGGCAAGAAAAACCATATAAAAAATTGCAGAGTTGGGTTGGGAAACTTTACATCAGCCAGCATATTCTCCAGATATTGGACCATCCGACTATCATCTGTTTAAGTCGCTGTAATACTTTATTGATGGAAATAAATATATAAATTATGATGGTGTCCAACTAGCAGTGAAATAATACTTCGTCTCCAAAAAAGAGGAATTCTTTTTCAGTGGGTTAGATAAGCTGCCAGATCGCTGGCAGACATTTGTAACTAATAAAGGACATTATATTTTGGATGATTTTTTAATAAAAAGTGAAAAAAAAAATTGTTCTTTCTTTTAGGAAAAAAACGACAGAACTTTCCCTTAGACCCATTAATTATACATGCTCGTTACATAATCGTATTACCTCATATTACAATAGGTAAAAACACCATGAATAAATCAATAATACAATAATTCCACCGTGTTTAGGAAACGCGTGCACCTCGGGTTGACGGAAGTGGACCGCAAGTTGATGGCGATGTACCGACGCCTGCCCGCCGTGCACCGCCGCCAGCTGCAGGTCTACCGCAGGCAGAAACGCCTGTCCACGGTATGTGTTTGTCTGTCCGTCCTTGTTTCACGTCCGAACAGTCACGGATTGTGTGGTGATAATTGTAGGGCTGGAGAGTGATATAACCTACTTTTTACCGGGAGCCGCGGGAGATTATCTCATTTCCACAGGAGAACACGCTATAATACAACCTACGACAACTAGTCATACCTATTTCATACTTAGAGTTTAAACATACATAGGGAAAAACTTTATGAAGCGAGGGTGAGTCGCTAGTAGATAAACAATTATATATACATAATACATAATGTATGAGATATTTCATGTGAAGCGGCCAACGAAAAATTGTGCAAATAAGTCATATTTGTACTTCTAGGAGATAATACTAATATCTTCCCTACCGGTGTAGGTCACGGCAGCCTATCTCACTGAGACTAGCTAATTGCAGGAGATATTATAGTGCAGCGTGCGAGAGAGAGAGATGTATATACAAGTGCACACTCTGTCCCTCTCACACTCCAGTGGGACGATATTCGATACGACCAGTGGGAGATCAGGCGTATGACGCGATAAGTGCTCTCGGGAGTGCAACTCCGCCAACTTCCCAACTCCGAGCTGTTACTGAGATTTTCTTAACAGAAATACTCAATAACTAAACTTGACCCGACCTGGCACTCGAATCCAAGACCGCCGGTTGTACAATCATACACATTAGCCACTACACCACCGAGATAGTTAAGGTTCTGTGTCTGAATGTAATTTTGTGATGGATGACTCATTCGTGCCAAACTTAGGTGTATGAAGTTAGCTGTAAGTCACTGCGCTCGATATGTAGATATGCCAAACTGCGAACAGACGAACAGTAAATATATTTTAGAAGTACTCATTTATATATATTGAATAAAAAATTACATATTTTTTTTGTGTTTGTGATACGAATTTGTTGTGTTATTTTCTCTTCTTTTAAGTAGAAATAAGGAATAAGTGGGGAGTTTGAAAGAAATGTAGAATATTTTAAAGGTCAATTAAAATGGTCACAACTCACAATTATATATTCTAGAGGCGATTTTTGTTTTTATTATGTATCAAACTTCGACGTTTAAAATCTGTTTTCTAATATTTTTTGTTGTTTTAATTTTTTTTTATCTGTGATGATATGTGTCAATGTCATTCGACATTGACATGACGTGTATATAACCGCTGTGCCCCAAGATGTGCACGCAGCTGGTGGGCGGCGCCGCGCCCGCGCCGCCGCCGCCCGGCTCGCCGCCGCCGCCGCCCGCGCGCGCGCCCTGCCGCCCGCTCTGCCCGGAGTACCATCTGCAGAGGTTCAAGGAGGTGAGGGCTTATGGTTTCTTTTTTTTCTTTCTTTCTTTCTTTCTTTTTTCTTGTCGGTTACGTTAGGTGTGTGTGACCATTTTGTGTTGATCTGTGGGATGATAGATTATTTTGCTAATATGGTATTGATAGGTGATTAGTATATACTATTTCTTAGGGAACGTAACGTTTTTTTAAATAATTATTAGTGCCTGTAGCGCCATCTATGTTTATGTATAATTAGTAAAATATATAAGAGTGTTTTTATATAAGACGGGGATAACGGTTAGTTGTTAAGAGTGTTGTTTTAATAGAATAGAAAGAAGGAGAAGAGAATTATTCTTCTTTTTTTTCACAGGTTCGTCGCAAAGTGATGCATATGCGGGATCAACAGCTGTACTACCATCGTTTGCGCATGTGGTTAGAAGATCAACTCCAACATGAGAGAGAGAGGTAATGTGTTTGTTATTTCCATAGAATATGGAATAATATAGACGAGAGTGCCATGGAAATAAACATGAAGTTGTGAATAATTGTTTTTAAATTTTTTTTAAATAGAACATAAATATTGTAAAATATATAATATAAATAATTTAAAAAAATATTATTCATTTCCAGCGTACCAGACACCAATGTAACTCTAATCGAAGACCTCCCTAAACGCAAACGACGCACGCTCAGCCCAAAACTCCCTAAAATATCGTCCGCACCAAAAAGAAAGCTCAAACCTCCTCAACTCCCACAATCTATAAGCAAACCCCATAAACTACTCCAAATGCTCAAAAGTAAAGTCCTGAGAACCCCATATAAAGAAATAGATGAAAGTGTCAAGACGGAAGTTGATCCGCCAGAAGCGTTTTCACTAGAAAAAGACAATATTAGCGACACAGAAACGATAGTGGGGGAAGTTGATGGGGATTTGTGTAAAGATATGAAGGAGTGTTTGGCGAAATTTGCAACTTTTGCGCTAAGTAGTCCTGAGAATGTCGAAATAGAGAAATATCCAGACTCAGTTAGTCCGCCATTACAAGAAATGTCCCCAACAACGTCTGAACCGCCCATTTTTACGCAGAAATCCCAGAGGATATTGGCAGTGAACAAAATTTTCAATAAAGATGATAAATCTATTGATTTCAAGTCTCAAATAGCAGATCTAAATGTCCCCTTAAATGCTCGAGCTCCGAAGGAAGAGAAGGTTGAAAATGATGAGAAGGATCCGGATGTGTACAAATATATAATTTTTGGTTTAAAAATAAAAAAGGCCATGGAAGAATGTCAGAATATGATCAATTCGTACAATAAAGAAGATAAAACGGAAACGGACGAGCCGCCATCTTTAGAGCAAATAGTGGAAGTTATGATGACGTTAGATAAAAATTCCGCGGAGTTTTTAGAGAAAATGGACGCCGATGATCCTATAGATATGAATATAGCTATAACGAAATTGACCGAGTTAGTAGAAAATATGCCGCAAACGTTAGCCAATATGCCGGAAATTGCATCGAAATTGTCGGAATTTGCCAACGCAAGCTTCGAACTGTTTCCGGAATTCGCCTCCATTATGAATAGTCTGCCGGATGTGAATAGCGAAGCTCAATTGACACCGGAAACGCTAAAACAAATTCGTGAATTAAATTTGTCTAAACGCGATAATGTAAAAGTAACAAAACATACAGCCAAACGCAAAATTAGTCGTAGAACAAAAAATAGTGAAGATACCGCCATATTTGAGTTTGAAGGCAAAGATTTGACAGTTTTGCTAAAAGATGAAAAGGAAGTAAAGAGTCTAATGAAAAGTAACAACAAAAACGAATTTAAAGACTTTTTATTTACAACATCAGCTCAAGTAGTCATAAACAAAGTGTTCGAATATCTGAAACAAAATAAGAGTCCGGAGTTAAGTAAATTTTTGGAAGAGGTCAATGAACTTTTCTATTTGCAAAGGACCAGTTGGAATTCCGAAATGTATTCGAAAGCGCGACTGTTCGAGAAATCGGTGAAGGACACGTTAAGTATGGACGAATTGAGAGAGTTAGTAAAAACAAGATGTAACTCGTGGAAACATAACGTGGCTTCAAAATTAAAAAGTATTCCCATAGATATATTAGAAAGCGAGATTCAAGCGACTTTAGATAAATTCTACTCCCATATTCAATATATGGCGTCGCAACAAAATGGCGGTGAAACAGATAAAATATTAGAAAAAATCGATGAATTGACAAAACGTGAAGATGATACGGTGTTAGATAGAGAAATGTTCAAGCAAGTAACAAAAGCGCTAGGCATGTCTGTTGGCAACGCTCTAGATGCGTTTATAATGAAACGATCAAAAATGTCGGAAAATCCAATAAAATATAATAAATTAAAATTACTTAAATTTCGATACATAGACGTGACGATGCGATGTGCGGAATCACAACAGCTTGTTAATTGGATTCTACAAGATCCGGAAACTGCCACCAATGCGATACAAGAGTTGACTCGTTTAGAAGTCAGGAAAATAGATAACGCGCCAGATTTCTCAACTTTGTCCAATGAGAGGAAGAAGGAGTACTTTTTGATAAAAGTTAAAGAGATGAACAGACAGTATATGCAGACTTTGCCAAAATCTGGACTAACGTGTGACGAATGGCTAATAATGTTGTATAGGCTCGAGCAATTAGAAGATACAGTAAAAGAAGCGTTAACAAAACTTGTATATCAAACTAAATCGGTGCAAACTCAAAACGCGAGCGAAGCGGAAATTTTAGCGGGAAAAGGCTTAAGTAAGATCATAGGTAAAGCGAACGTTAGAGTAGTGAAGAAGACGAATTCGGAACCGCCCAAAAAGAAAGAGATAGAAGTAGAAGAAGATAAAAAGTCGAAAAATGATGCGTTGTTAGCGAAATGTGAAGCCATTTTGACGTCCAAAGGCGAAAAGACTTTATTAGATAGCTTTTACACGATCAAATCGTACATAACTCAAGGTTTGCCGGTTCCAGAGACGTATAAGAAACACGTTATATCAATTTGCTCGAGTATAGACGCGAAGTTATTAGACGAAGACATTGAAGAAACTCTAAAACTCAAATCTGAGGAAATGGACGAAAATTCCGACAATAAAACTCCATTGTCCGTTATAGGATCCCAAAATCCCGAACTTTTAGCCAAATATTCCGCTCAAGCGTTGCGAAATGCGAAGCAAACGTTAAACGCAGTAGCTTTTCGTAACATGTCAAGGAACGGACAAACTAAATCGGAAAGTGATGTATGCGATACCCCAAAAACTAACTGCAAATGGACGAGCGATTGTTTGTGTGACTCATGCAAAGACTCGGACGTGTCTTCCGTGTGTTTAGGAGATATAGTGAAACAGTGTTACGATGAAAAGAAGAATATTTTAGAAGATAAGAAGAAGGAGGTGAAGAAAGTGGTGCAGAAACCCAAGCAAGTGCAGAAGGCGTGTGAGAATGCGAATCATCAACAGCATGTGTGTAAAGGTGGGTTTTATTGATATTTTTTATCTGTGTCGCAAATTGTGTCAAATGTCAAAAAATTCAATATGGCGGCTGTTATTATTTTTGTAATAAGTATTTACTGTTCTTTTTCATTTAAACTATATTTAAATTTGAAAATGACCCAACATTCAACTATGATTTTTAACCGATTTCAAAAAGGTGGAGGTTCTCAATTCGATTGGTATTTATTTTTATGTATAACTCGCGTCATCTAAAAAGAACGCTGGCTGTCAAGCTGCGCAGAAGCGATTTATCGGTCAAATTGGTGGTGAGAAGTGGGGCGCGGGGCGGCGCGGGGCGGCGGGCGCGCGCCGCACGCTTGCCGGCGCGCTATTGGTTCGTCAGCTCGAAATACCATCGCGCACACAAAAGTTTTTAATTACGAAATGGTTTTATATATAGAAAAGAGAAAAACTTTTTTGACGTATGTTGTTTTACAAAGAGAGAGTCGAATAATAATGCAGTTAATAATAAAAAAAATGTATCAAACGTATTAATTTAATTTTTTGTAAGTAGATTAAACATTCTGCACTGAATCAAACATATTTTTATAATGAATAGAATTCTATTTAATGATATTCTATCTAATATATTTTTCAATGTCCCTACCAATAACTAATATATGAAGCCGCGAGTGAAATGCTATGAAAAATAAAATAATAGGCTTAGTACGTTTGTGCGCGAGTATACCCATGCGCAATCATACCCTCTCCACTGTCTTCCAGCGTTCTTTTTAGATGACGCGAGTTATACGTACACCCATTACGCTGAGATTTATGATTTTATTGATCTTCTTGATTTTATTTTTTACTTACCGCTTTAGACGATATCTTACGAGCTACAGAAGAAGCTAATATATCTATATGTTTGTTTATTACGTTTATGTTCACTAATTGTGAACAGATTTTTGCGATTATTATCTATATATCTATACAGATGAATAAAATGGAAATGTCTGTTTGTAATGCTGAAATAAAAGCTGTTTACTAAATGCATATCAAATTATATATAGTACATATAAGAAATACACAATTTTTTAATTTTTGAAGTTATACTTCTTTTGGCACATTTGGAAATAAATATGAGAGTAAAATTTTTACGATGCGCGCGCACACTGACAGCCAAAAAGCGACATGATGAAGTTAGCTGCATTCGTTTTACAAATAGAGAGCGAGAGTTGAGTTCTTTAGCTATTTTTGTTCTGTTACGCCAAAGATGTATAACTTCTAACGTGCGTACATAAGTGTACACATACACGTTTTTTTGTCACTGATTGTGTATCTAGTAATTTTTTTATCGATCCCATAACATCTAAATCTTCTGTTCTCTCCAGTGGGTCATGGCGGCGGCTGCGCCGGCGACGGCGCCACCGACCAGCCCTGCAACTGCTGTTACTGCACTGTGTTTGGTCACGCGGTGAGTAATAATAATATAATATGGTCGGACATTAACACACAGCACCATCTAGTTCCATGGTAAGCTACGAGGCCTGTGTTATGGATACCGGATAGTTGATGCATTACACATATATAAGTTTAAATACATACATATTATGAATATGTACATCCATGACTGGAGTACAAACATTTGTGCTCATCACATAAATGAATGCCCCCAGCGGGACTCGAACGCGCGACCGCTGGCACAGCAAGCAGGGTCACTACAAACTGAGCCAAACGTCTCGTCAAAGTTTATTTCGTATATTAGCGAATCCGACTCGCACTTATCAATTTTTAATTTCCATTTCAGCCTCCACTAACTACCCCCGTGCCTAGAAACTTCAATGAAACGCGCGAGCGTTTAAGGTCTATATTAAACAAGAAGAAGCAGAAATGTAAAGCTAATGTAAGTATTATTTGTTTTTGACCTATTTTTAAGTAGACGGGTGTCTTGATTTGGGTGTGTGTTTGTTTGTTGCCCAATTCGTTTTCAATTTTCAAATTTTTTTAATGAATGGGTTATAAACTCGGACTAAAGAATAATACAGAAGGAGTGTCATGAACTAAATATGAAGTCGAACATTAATCTTTTAAAATAATTATATAATGTTCTAAAAGAGAATGCAAATATTAATAAAATATTCATTGCTGAGTTAGTAACCAGAAGTTAACAATCTGTGTAACAAAATCGAAAATAGTAGCATAAACAGCAAATCACGCTACTATTTTTGACTTTGACATTTTTGAAGTAAAAAGTTCTTTACGCACGCTTGACTTGGGGGATAAGCTGGTGAATACGTTATGAAAAAATGTAATGCGTTACGACAAATGTACGTACGTTTGTTGCCATGGTAATCGTTGTTATTGTCTGACAAATGATATATAATATTATATTCTTTCCTTAAATGATATTCTATAAATATATGATTGTAATAATATGCCTAACATGCCTAATATGCGTTATTTTTAGTATTTCACCTATCCTAATATTATTTAAAACATAAATGGAATTTCATAAATAGTATCTTTAATTTTTTTTATTGAAATAACATAATATTTATGCAAATTATATGTATTCCAGGGTGAATCCGAGTCTCCGGTGGAGCGCTCTCCGCCACTGCCAGTGACGCCGGTGCCGCCTGTGAGTTTTATTATTAATATAGCTATTGGATTTTTTTATTTAAATACTTAATTTAAATATCTTATAATATTATTTGAGTAATTCTTGTATATTCCTTGCTTTTTATCTATATAGGTGCCTTTTAAATAAAACTATCTTTTCGGATTTTTTCGCGAATTTATTTTGATTTTTGGAGTCTCTCCCATGACCATGGATGCTGTAAAGCATTCGAAACGTCGGGAACCAAAAATCAAAATAAATTCGCGAAAAAATCCGAAAACATAGTTTTATTTAAAATGTCAAGTATTCGCGTAAATCTAAGAAAGTATTATATATAGGTGCCTTTTCTGAAAAAAAAACATTTTTCATTAAAAATAAACATTTGCTTAGGTACCGATTTACAACCGCACACATGCAAGCACGCACATACGCACAAATATACATACACACACACGCCTGCAGGTGCGAACACACGCACACACATACATACAAACAAACATGTATAATACCGTTCCGATATAAAATTAAATATGAAATAAATAAATTAAACCTATGATTATTTAATATTGTGTTTCTTTTATCTTAAATTCCAGGCGCTACCAAAAACCCTCCCACCCAACCTAACCACGCAAGCGCAACAAAAGAGACAAGCGATGGAGAGGGAGAGAGAGAACCAACAGAAGCAACTAGCAGATAAGATGGCCAAGATGGCCGTCACAGAGAAACCGGAACCGCCTAAGGTATTATATTCCCTTTGCCCTTCTAACGTCCCACTGCTGGGTGTGGGCCTTCACTAAGAAGGGAGAGGATCGTCCATAGTCCACCGGTCTAATTGTAGTAGTAATTATTTACGCTATACACATTGATATATAAAACCATATATACACATTTCCTAACAAATATATCTTCAAAAAGTGTCGTCGACATGTTACGTTAAGTCAAACCAAAGAATAACATTCAAATATCGAAAGTTCTAATTGTCTGAAGACAAATTGGAACTTACGTACACCACATAAAGTACATTTTTAAACGAAACAACGTGCGTTTTAATTTTGTCATTCGAAAAGCAATGAACAAAAGAGATTGATGAATTGTGCACTTCTTTTTGAGGACACTTCTGAGACGCTAATTATGTATCTTGAGTCATTGTATTTATAATATTATATACAAGTGTTGCCATCTTTTGTTGAATTTAATAACTAATAGTGGCTAATGTGTTACCCCAGATGTGTTAGACACTATGTAGCAAATGTTATCAAAACCCGCTCAGCCGTTTCTAAGTGAAAGAATAGCAAACCTACACATACAAACTCGCATTTATAATTGTAGTGTATATTTCATAAATTTCAGGTGGTCCAACGTTCGGTTCCCGTGCAAGGCACTCCGCCAGTACTCAAAGCGGAAGGGAAAGTGAACGCGAGTGCTATGGAGCAGATACGTTTACAGGTAAATTTTGTTGGTAAAATTTAATAATTTTATCAATAAATATATCTTACATTTACATATAAAAACGTTTGTTTGTGTTTAAGGGTTTGTGGGTCAAACTGGAACTCGGTAGGGGGCGCTGCCGTCGGGTTCTAGGATTATTTTATTTTTATATACGTACTAAAGATTTATTTATATATATAGACTGGATAACGTCTCAGGTTCGCGAGATTTTATATGTATTATTTATTACGTGTATCATTCAAATTACAGCAACTAAAACAACAACAGCAAGCGCAACTCCAACATCAAATGCAACAGCAGCAACAACAACAACAGCAGCAGCAACTGCAACAAACACAACAAAAGAAACCGGAGCCGATATACGACCTGCCGATACATAACAAGCCCACGCTCACCCCCCAACAACAACAACAGATACGGCAGCAACAGGTTTGTTGTTTGTTTGTTGTTATGAAGGAAATTATTTATATAATTTTAAGACTAAAATAATAACACAGATGGAACTTGCTGAATTAATAGTTGAAGTGGGAAATGGTATTTTAATTAATTATTTTATAATACCATTATTGTCATAATACTCGCAGTATGTGCAAGAAAAAGTAATCAATTATACCGATTTGCCTTGTAAGTAAAATATAATAAAAATTGTTCTCAGTTTAATATCAGTTTGAAAAGTAAGTTATCAATATGAAAATAGTATATAACGATATGTGCTATTTAAGTAGTCCATTATGGTGGTATTATATGGTGGTTTTTTTTAAATATAATTTATACCTTTGTTTATTAAACAACATCGAAAAAAAAAGTACTAGGTACACAATGAGTAACAAACGATGCCCTCACCAATTGAGCGCTGATTTGAACATTTGAGCGCGCTTTTAACATTTTTTTGTTGTGAAAACAACTTTAAGCATTGCGTGTTTAAGGTTCAATTTACATTGTCGTATATTTATTTCAATTAAAATAATTACCTTAACACAATTGGTGTGAGTTTTAAGAGAACTTTTGCATGGGATTGTGTATTTAGTATTTTTTGATCGATGATTAACAATATTAATTTCGAACCTTGCAGCAACAACGACACGACGCGTTCCTCAGACAACATCAGCTACAGCTACAACAGCAGCAACTCCAACAGCAACAGTTACAACAACAACAGATGCAGCTACAACAACAGCAGCAGCAGCAACAAATACAACAACAGCAGCAGCAGCAACAAATACAACAGCAACAGCAACGACAAAGCAGACAACAGAACGCCGTGTCGCTTTCGAGTAGAGATACGAGTGTGTTTTCAACAAGTTCGGGATGTTCTGGGTGAGTGTTAAATTGGGAATTTGTCTATATAATATATTGTAACGGTTTTTCGCGGCTTTTTGTGTATTTTTAGCGTTCTGTACCACAAAAGGATAAAAAGAACCAATATAAGATCACTTAGTTGTCTGTCTGTTGTTAAAGCGCCATATTTTGACACGCGCAAGAGAATCAAAACCTATAGGACTGTTGACTTAGAATCATCTGTAATATTGTATATTTATCTGTAATATTATTAACACGAGTAAAGGAAAAAAATTCGAAGAACTAAAATTGAAAGTAAATACATCACATGCGCTCAGATGTTCAAATGAGCGTTCATTCGGCTAGGACATTTTTTGTCGCTTACTGTGTATCTAGTACTTTTTTCATATATGATATATGTACAATACGTACAAGTGAGTGAATGAATGAATGAATGACTTATATGGGTTATAGAGGTTCGTGCTGGCGAGGTCGCGGGCGCGGGCGCGGCGCCGACCCCCGCGACCTGGACGCGCTGCTGCAGTACATCGAGGGCCCGGCGCGACACGTCGACCGCGGCAAGAAGCGTGCTAAGAAGCTGAGACAGCGAGCGAAGAGGGTATGTTGGGTTTTGTTCTCTTTATGTTTTATTTTTAAAGTTTAAGCTATTTCATTATCCGAAAGTTTTTTTTTATCAGATATAATAAGGTTATGGTTGCTTAGTAACGTGCTGAGCGAGGGGCACTGAGTGAAGCAGGTTCGAATCCCGGGTTTTGTACTTCTTGTATTTTCGTGTGTGAATTATTTTGTAACATCATACCACTTTTCTTAACGGTGAAGGAGAACATCGTGAGGAAACCTGCATGTCTAAGAGAACCTAGCAAGTTTTTAAAAGACATGCTCAGTCCGCCCGCACTTGGCCAGCGTGGTGGACTATGGCTTGATCCCCCTCGTACTGCAGAGGGAGACCCACCCCCAGCAGTGGGGCGTTAAAAAAGGGCTGAATATTTCACATTACATATTATTCAGTATTTTATTATTTTTCACTCCCTGTGTAATGTATTCTATCTCACTCTCTCGCCGGCTTAATCCTATATATTTATGTATTTGTCTCTTTCTAGTGTCGCATGAATTTCGAATCATAACGATTCTAAAGAAGTTTAATTTGAATTAAGAATGAAATAATAATATCTTCTCCCCCGTAACAGACGGAGTCCCGGCTGGTGTTGCAGCTGGCGCAGCTGCGGCACGAGGCGGCGGCGGCGCGCGCCACGCACGCCGCGCTGCACGCCGCGCACGCCGCCGCCGCGCGCGACCTGCGCCACGCCGCGCGCGCGCGCGTGCAGCCCGACGCCAGGAAGAAGGGTACGTGCAAACACATACATGCATACATACATATATACATAACACTAGGGGTGGAGCGAAAAAAAAATATTTTTTGGAGTTTATAAAAAATAATGGAAATATTTTTTTTTATTTACTCAATATTTTAAAGTGGCTCACTAAATTTTAAAATGATTAATTTAAATTTTGTTGAAACCAAAAATTTAAATTAATTATTTTAAAAATCAATGGGCCACTTCAAAATGTAGGGTATTTGTTTTTTATTTTATAAATTTCGTTTTATTTATAAGCTACAAATTCTACCCCCAATCTAAGAAAAAAAAACAATTTTCTTTTTTCAGGTAAAAAGCAAAAATTGACTCCGGCACAGCAGGCAAAAATGCAACAGATGGCAGAACAGCTGTCCGACTGCACATCCTTAGTGAATACAACTGCCAAGGTAATATATACTTTAGAATATCAATAATATGTATTTGGTAGCGCAGTGGTAACGCTCGCTTAAGACACTGAGTGAAGCGGGTTCGAATCCCGAGACCTCTGATATTGTTATGTGCGGAATCATTTCCAACATGATGACCACTGGTCTTAAGGTGAAGGAAAACATCGTGAGGAAACCTACATGTGTGAAAGAACCTAGCAAGTTGTCAGCAGACATGCTCAGTCCGCCCGCACTTGGCCAACGTGGGGGACGATAGCCTGATCCTCCGAGTATCGAAGGGAGGCCCACCACTAGCAGTGGACGTTAAAAATAGGGTGAAAACTATAACATGTATTCTAATAATTGTCACGAGTACTAGAGCCGTGAACCTCAAGGAGTCACCATTATATTTATACTAGCGACTCATCGTCGTTCCGCTCGGGTTCGTCCCTAGTACGGTTTAACGTTTAGTATAGATTTCTCAGAGTCGATATATTTCCCCGCAGTAAAAAGTATCCTATATATTGACCCGTATAACCAGCTACCATCATACGAAATTTTTTCAAAATCTGTCCAGTGGTTGTTCGTGATACGGTCACAGACAGACAGACGAAAATTCTAAAAACTATAGATTCGGCCTCTGTATCGATAATAATGACTATTTGAATAAAATTTTCCAAAAAAATTTTTATATTTAGTACAGATTTGACTCAGTTAGGATTTTATTATATGTATAGATAGTATATAATATTTTTATTTACACATTCCAGGAACTCCAGATAGCCGAGCGTCGAGTGACCGAGTGTACAAGGAGGTTGCAGGAGTGCGAGAGGGAGTTGGCTGAAGCTAGGGCGTTACAGGGCAAGGCAGGGGAGGTGCAGGTACGTTGTTCGTTATAATCATTCTAGCATTGCACGCGGCTCCGCCCGCGTTCAGATGACCAAAAACCAAATTCTTAGGTTTTACATATTAGTGTATTCTTATACTTACTCTTACATTA
This sequence comes from Brenthis daphne, assembly GCA_947093115.1. Lineage (NCBI taxonomy): Eukaryota > Metazoa > Arthropoda > Insecta > Lepidoptera > Nymphalidae > Brenthis > Brenthis daphne. The sequence goes on from OX352473.1 coordinate 3,807,605, forward strand.
CAGTTTTTATATTTTTTCTCAGAAATGAGATATTTTCCTGTGGTAAAAAGTATCTTATATGTTGACCCGGATAACCATCTATCACCATACCAAATTTCATCGATATCCCTCCAGTGGTTTTTTGTGACGCGGCAACAGACAGACAGACAAAAATTCTAAAAACTATAGATTCGGCCTCTTTATCGACAATAATGTTTATGTCAATAAGATTTTCCAAAAAATATTTAATGTACAGATTCGACTTATTTAGATTTTTATTATATGTATAGATAATGTGGATTAATTAATAATTTTTTAAATAAAACTATCTTTTCGATTTTTTTCTCTCCCGTGACCATGATTGCTGTAACACATTCGATACGTTGGGAATCAAAAATCTAAATAAATCACAGAAGTAATTCGTAAAGATAGTTTTGTCTATACTTACTAATATTATAAAGAGACAGAGTTTGTTTGTTTGTTTGAACGCGCTAATCTCAGAAGCTACAAATCCGATTCGATATTTTTTTTTTGCTAAAGGCTATATATATAATTCTTCCTCCAAAATTTCTTATTTTTATGCAAACCAAAATTTTCACTAAGGACGAACTCAAGCAGAGTGAGGGTGAGTCGCTAGTTTAACAATAAAAATATCTAGCGGATTCACATTCGTTGAAATTCGGTAGAATTTCAACAACGTAACTCCTTTAGCCTCTCAGTAATTTTTTTGCGACAGACGGACATTTCAAAATTATAAGGGTTCTTGCCATTTGGCTGGAAATAAAAAAGCCTTGTTCATACCAATTCCTGTAAAACTATTGGAAATAAATAGTTTTAAAACAAAACTTTTGGTTTTATCGATATTTCTATATATTTTCAGATGGAACAACAACCGCCCAAGCAATATGAACAGAAGGTCAATGATGTGAAGGAAAAGGAAAAGAACAAAGTGATGCATGTGTCTCTCAACACACCGAACCCACAATCCTCAATGCCTGTACCTACCAACATGTCTCACATCTCCGGGTCTAATATGGCTGGTGTGTTTCTTTTTTTTATCTGTATAATCACATAAATATTATAAATGCAAAAGTTTAGATGGATGGATGTTTGTTACTCAATCACGCCAGAACGGCTTAACGGATCTGGATGAAATTTGACACTGAAACAGATTATAGTCTGTAACAGTACATGGGTTACTTTTTGTCCCAGAAAAATATACAGTTTCCGTGGGATAGATTTGTATTTGTTTTTCACTAATATATATATATAAAAGGAATCCGTGACCTACTGATCTATTAATACATAGCTCAAACCACTGAACAGATTGACTTTAAATTTGGCACACAGATAGCCATTATGACGTAGTTATCCACTAAGAAGGGATTTTTGAAAAATCTATTTATCTTTTTATCTGTAATCTGTATCTATAAAAGATGACTGACAGACTAACTGACTTACTGTCTGACTGATCTACTAACTCATAAAACCAAGATTTATTGATTTATTCAAATCGCATGAAAAAAGGGTTGTGATTTGGCAGATAGATTGTTATTATGAAGTATGCATCGTTGTAGAAAGCGTTTTAGAATATGCAACCCCCAAAGGGATGAAACAGGGGTTCAAAATTTGTATGAAGAAATTGTATATGAGAGATGTATCAATTCAAAAATTCTCAGGATTACTCATCAACAAATATATAAACAGGTTTTAAAACATTAACATATATATATATAATTTATTTAACCTCCAGTTAAATGTCAGATAGATAAAAAAAATTAGATTCTACTAATACATTTTTTTCTAGTACTGAATATGAATGAACAAAACCAAAACGCACAGAAACAGACGGACAGTCAAAAGAAGCAAACATGGGAGCAGGCCATCGCTCACATAAACCATTTAGCTAAAGGATCTGCAAAGGAGAAGGTATCTATAATCTATATATTATTTATACAAATAAATAAAGTTGAAGTGTCTGTTTGTAATGTCAGAATAACAACTTTTTACTAAATGCATATGAAATTATACACTGTACTTATAAGAAATAAACATTTTTTTGTCTGTTTGTTTGTTCGGGCTGATTACCAAACTGGACTGATGTTGATGGGACTTTCACTGGCAGATAGCTGTAGCCTTAGGTACTCGTTATAACATCAGCTATCTGGCAGTGAAAGTACCGTCAAAATCAGGCTAGCTGTTTTGGAGATTAGCCGGAATAGACAGACATACAGACAAAAAAAAATAAGTATTTTGATACTTTTTTATAGTTTTATTTAAAATGTCAAATATTCGCGTAAATCTAAGAAAGTATTATATTTTGATTTTATTATTAGTACCATATAAAGTTTCACTTCAACTTCAATTTTATTTATCTGTATTGATATTGTTATTATTATTTTTTAATTTTAATCTCTATTTATTTGTTTTCAATAGAAGAAACAAAAAGAGCCCCAACAACAACAACAACCGCAACAAAAACAGGAGTTGCTGCGGAAAGAGAAGCAGAATGAGAAGCAAAATGAGAAAACTCAACCTGAAGTGCAGCTTTCAAAGAAGCAAAGGAAGTTGTTAGCGAAACAGCAGGTATGTTTACAGATTTGTTTTACAGTATATATTAAATGCATATAATGTATTCTAACGAAATTTAATATATTACGTGTATACTTTCATCAATTTTTACACATTTTCATCTTCATTTATTCACATTCGGGACACAAATCCAAAGGATAAAAACGGGATGATGTGTTAAATCAGGCTATAAACTATCTCTATTCCGAATTTCACCCAAATGTTTAGCAATTATAGCGAGAAGAATACACACACATTAACATTTTTAGTATGCATTTATAATATTGTGATCAAAAAAAAAACATAAAATAAAGAAAATAAATAATCAAGAATTGCTTTGTAATATGCAATAAATTCAATTATTATGATATGAATACGAAAGTCCTAATATACGTTTGATTTGAAGATGTTTTTTACTTAAAAGAAAATATTTCCCTTTTAACAGGCAGAAGAAGAAGAAAAAAAGAAACAGCAGCAACAAGAAGCGAAAAGTAAAAAGGAGAAAAAAGCAGAGCCGCTTAAAGTAGAAAATACAAAGAAAGATAAAAAGGAAACAAAGAAAGAAGACGCGAAAAAGAAGAAGGAAGAAAAGAAAGAGCTTAAAGCAGACGAGAAGAAGGGTAAAGAGAATAAACAAGAGAAGAATGGTATGTTGTATTTTTTTTATAATTGTTTTTTATGTTCAGTTGTAAATTTGTTTAAAAAAAATACATTTGATATATTTTTTTAAATAGTTATTAAATAATTACATGATAATTGCATTTTTTGGTACATTATAATAGAATATTTTTCTTGATTACGTTATGATGACTTTTGATATTATGAAGATTTTTGGGTATTTAATTTTTTTTTAATTTCAGCAACACAAACAACAAAAGTCAAAAATCAACAGCAACAACAACAACAAACGCAAAACAACAAAAAAGAGAAGAAGAAAGACACACAAAACAACAAGCCGCAAGTCATTAATATCACTCCTGATACTACAATAGAGGTGCTCAGTAAAAAGGTTTGTAAAATTTATGTGTACAGTTTTATCTTAGATTTACGTCACCATTTCAGCCCCTTAAGGGATGAATTTCGGAATATAAGCTATCCTATGTACTTGCCAGGGTTTCAAACTATCCTCTTACAAAATTTCATCTAAATCGGTTCAGTAGTTTCGGAACCTATTTGACAAATAATTTTTTCCTCTTTATAATATTAGAATAGATTAAAGCGGGGTTTCCCAACCTTTATCTGTTGGGCCTCCCCGGATTATAAAAAAATCTTTTATGCCCCCCTAATCCCTATATTTTTTTAATATAATTATAATAAAAACAAACAAACTCTACCTCTATATATTAGTATAGATATATGTATAATGTAGAATATACATAATATATTATTTTCACATTTTTTCCAGGGTCCATGTAACGCAGAGCCGGAAAAGCCAGCCTCATGCAGCATCATGGAGCAGCTCAGTAGCGGTGTGCAGGTGCGGTTGTTGTGAATTTCCTACTCTTCTTCTATTTCTTCTTCTACATCTTGTTCTTTGTACTTGTTACTATACTTGCTGTGTATTTTTGACTGGACCATGTAAAGCTCAAAAACTTACGTCTGTCATAGAATTTGTGGCACATATTATCATCCAGAGCTTATTGGTCCAAACTACCAATTTTACCGAAAGAGTTTTTAATACAGAACTCTTAAATTTTAAAGGTCAATTCTATTGGTAATAAATACATGTTTTACTTGCAAAAGCTGAAAAAATGTACTTTTTCTATATATGTATTGTTTTAATATTCAGGTAGCAGACCTGAAACTACCCCCCGGGATAACGTTGACGAGAGTGCAGCCGAGCGAGAAGAAAGAACCGCCTACCATCAAATCTGTTGTAAGTACATTTAACTTTAGTATTTCCCAATGCTGGACGTGGGCCTCCCTACAATAGAGGGATCAGACCATAGTCCGCCACGCCATTATAATATAAGTATGAAGAATTTGAAGTTATACTCTTGGCGCGTTAGGAAAAAAATAATGAAAGTGATTTTGGTGCGACAGGTTTAGACTACAGTATGAAGTTAGTCGTTACTGGCTACAGTGTGAAGTCAGTCGTTAAATTTATCTTGAATATAGTGTGATGTCCTTATTCAATATATTTTTCTATATTACATAGTACACGTGTTTTATACCATCGATCAAAGAATCACCGACAAAAAGTGTCCTCACCGAATGAGCGCCCATTTGAATATTTGAGCGCGTTTTTAATTTTAAACCAAAAAATTTAATTAATTAGCTATTTTAAAAATCTGTGAGCCACCTCAAAATGTTGAGTGAACATTTTTTTTGTTTCAAAATTATTTTTTTCATAAGCTACAAATTCTATCTCCAAGCTAAGAAAAAAAATGTTTGTCGCTTTACCCTAGTACACATACTCACACTTTTTATTTAAATTTAATATATTTCCTATTCACCCGGCAGCCCCTGTGGAAGCACGGCGCGCTGCCGACGGCGCCCACGCCGCTGGCGCGCCCGCCGCCCGTCATCAGTGCGGACCCCTCGATGCTCGTGTTCTCCACGCACGCAGGTACGATACGCACTAGTGATGTAACGAATATTCGCATGTTTTTTGAAATTCGCATTCGTATTCGCAAGGATCGATGCGAATGCTTGGCGAATGTATTTGATAAATAAAAAGGAAATTATATAAGGAATGAACGGACGAATGAAAATACAACTATGCTTTACTCATGTTTTTATATCACTTTGTCAATTTGACTAGGTATTACTTAGATTGGACAAATGCTAACTAACTAATATACTAAACTAACCTCACATCACAACAAATCTTATCGAATGAACACTATGTGACTAACTTCGTTCATTCAACCTGTATCGGCTCGGCTATGTTCAATTTAAGCATGGCCGACACGAAATGTCAAACCTGTCTGTCTGACATTTTGCGCGCACTTTGCTTGAAAATCAAAATTCGTATTCGTATTCGCTAATATTGGAGATGAATATGCGCATTTGCGAATGTGAAAAATCGAACATTCGTTACATCACTTATACACACATAAACTGTCTGTCTGTCAGTCTGTTACGTTTTCACGTCTAAACCGCTGAAGCGATTTTGATGAAATTTGATATGAAGCGTGGGTGAGTCACTACTAAGTACTAATATTATGAATGCGAAAGTAACTCTGTCTGTCTGTCGTGTTGTACGTATTCGCTGTTGTGATATTGTTACGTATTCGCGCTTAAATCGCTGAACCGATTTTAATGAAATTTTGGTATGGAGATTATTTGAGAACCTAGGACAGACAGGATAGTTTTATCTCGGAAATCATCCGTTAAGCGGGTGAAAAGTCTCTCAACTCGTTTTTCATTGTGAGTTGTAACAGATAACATTAACTATATCTGTACAAATAATGTTTTTTTTTTTTTACTTTTTAGTATGTTTGTTTATCTATTTTGGTGTTTGGTTCTGTTAAAATAAAATTTCAATCCAATTTTAATGATATTACCAACGAAATAATCACCCAATATTATTATAAATGCGAAAATTTGTATTGGTCTATATGGCTGTGGGTTGGTTGGATGGATGGATTGTAATTTTATAATTTTTGTTATTTGATTGTAATTATGTGCACAGATAAATAAAATATTAAATATCTTTCACAGAAACTCCAAAAACAATAATTATACCGGAGCCTCCGGCGCCACAGCCGACGGGAAAATCAAAAAAATCCAAGAAGAAAGCTAAAAAAGCGGCTGAAGCGACCGAGCAGAAACAGGAGGGGTCCAAGATGGTCACTTTACGCAATCCTATGTTCCATCCAAACCTACCACCTGTTCAAATAACAAGTGCACCACCACAGAAAAAGTCCGAGATTCGAATCCCGGATCCCATCCCAATGCCGCCGACTCCCTGTCAAGCCACAATAACCCCCACTTCAAATGGAATGTACACCATAAGAAATCCTCTAATGTCGATGATGCATCAGCAAAACCTAATGGGTATCAGACACCAGAACCCCCAAATGAACCCTTACCAACCCCAATACAATTATGTGAACCCTAATGTCTACACACAATCATACATAGAACCCCCGAACCCTTCCCCAAAGAACCCAGAAAACGATTTTCAAAATCGTATAATGAATCTAGCATCGTTCACTCAAAAAAATGACGAAGGTTACTCCCTATTTAAAACACCAGAAGACAACCCCCAAAAGAGCTTTCTGACCCCTGAATATTTTGAGGAGAAGAACCCCAAAGTGGTATCCCCAAACCCAATAGGCACTCGTCCGGACCAAAATAGAAATTTCGAGAATGAATCTCTATTTACAAATCCCATAAGACCAGAACCCATCGGTACGCCGTTGAAGAAGGATGAAAACCAATACTGTCTATACACCCCGTTTGGCAAAGAAGATAGAAATGTGTTTAGAAATGCCCTTTTTAACGAAAAAGCGGAAAATAAAAGTGATAATTTCGTCAACGGCGACCAATTGCCATATTTTCAAAGATTAAGAGCTGGTTCGAAGCTGAACAATGAAGTTACAATACATTACGTGACCGATTCAAAGTTTTATAAAGGGCAGGTATGATGTTCCAATTTGTATGGTACTATTTTGGTATTTTGTTGATGTGAAAACTTGTAAAGGCAGGTTTGTTTTTATGGGGAGTAACTTCATGTGAGTCGTCATCGACATGGTCACGTGACGTGTTGACGCTAACACTTAAGAGTGCCGATAGATGTCGAAACCAGATAAATGTGGACAGTTTTAATTTGCACATTTTAAGTTAAGATCAAGAAATTAATTTGAATATCCAAAAATAACAACTGTTTGTTTATCGTTTTAAGTTTTCACGTCTGTCGGCTGTTCTTGTGACTGCTTTTTTATTATTTTTGGAGTGGATTTTTTTTGTTGCCACTGTTGGGGGTGGGATTTGATTACGAGGGATCAGGTTATAGGGCTAAGCATGTCTTTTGACAACTTGCTGGGTTCTCTCTTTCAGACATGCAGGTTTCCTTACGATGCTTGTATTCATACATATATTGATTTATTTATTTAATTTTCAAGCATTAAAAAAACTAATTTTTTATCGTCCATATGTTATTACTTATTATATATACATATATATTACATATACAATATTATATACATTTAATTTTTTTATATGAGTAATTGAATTCTTAATTTTCAAACGCAATATATGTAAAGTACTTTATAATTACATTTGACACACAATTATATTTGATTATAATCTATTCTAATGTTATAAAGAGGAAAGATTTGTTTTTTTTTGTTTGATTGTTTGTTTGTATCGAATAGGCTCCGAAAATACTGAACCGATGTAGATGAAATTTTGTATGAAGATAGTTTGAGATCCTGGGAAGGACATAGGATAGTTTTTATTTCGGAAATCATACCTTAAGGATGCGAAAGTTTGTATGGGGAAGCAATTATATAATAATTATATTCTATATAATTATAACGGATTAATTTTTGTTTCACGATCGTTTCCATCTCCAGGAGCCATGCGAAGTGCGAGGAGACGAGTCCCTGTTCTGCCGACCACCGTGCTGGCCCGACGCATCCCACGCCCACGCCCACAGTGAGTGTCGCCTCAGTGCTTGTTTGTTCAAACCAACAACGTTCTCCTTCACCGTAAGACAAGTGGTGATCATGTTGGAAATGATTCGCACACGATAAGATCAGATGCGAGATCCGGGAGTTGAACCCGCTTCACTCGGTTTCACAAGCGAGCGCGCTACCACTGGGCTACCACTGTTTTATATTAATTTCTAACTCTATTTCGTTATATTGCAGGCATGCCTCCCTCCTCACTGTCCTCCATGACGTGCGAGAGCGCCAACGACAGCGGTGGGGCTTCGCCCCCACAACATAGACCTGGTAAATATTAATAACTGGCGACTCACCCTCGCTTCGACAAAAACAAATCCCTCGGAATCCGTACATTCTTCCGGGATAAAAGCCTATGTGCTGTTCCACACTATAATCTATCTGTGTGCCACATTTCATCCCGATCCGTTGAGACGTTTTGGCGTGATTGAGTAACAAACATCCATCCCCACAAAGTTCACATATTAGTATGGATTATTATTGTTTTATTTATCTTATTTATTAGCGTTCCGTGCCTCAAAAAAAGAATTCTTATAGGATCACTTTGTTGTCCGTTTGTCTGTTAAGACCCTTTTTTCTTAGGAAGGTTAAAACTAATATTAAATATAAGCCCTGCAATCCCTTGGAGCTATGAAAAAATCAAACTTCTAAGTCGACGCGATCAAACGATACGGACGGTGTATGTCGCCTATGCACACTCGCAAGGGGATCAAAACCTACATATAGGGTACTTAAAGTTGACAAAAAATCATGGGATTTGTTGAAAATCAATGTCTTATAGTAAAGGGAAATATGAAAAAAACCGTGATTTTGCAGTTAATCACAAAAAAAATTGCGAATATAAACTTGTTTCATGCTACGGAACCCTCGGTGTGCGAGTCAGACTCGCACTTTTTTTAAATTTATTTTTGTCTTTTTTTTCAATAGAACTAACATCCGAGCTGGTGGTATCTTTACGGACTTACTTAACTTGACTTTTAAAGTAGATTTTAAGAACAGCTAAAATCGCACCCATGACATCTTCTTAATATAAATAAAATAACTTTTTTTTGAAATTGGTTTATAATTGTAAATAAATGCTCCATCAATACCAAATTTTCTTACATTATATTTAATTTTTATTCATAATTTGTTGCCAGAATCCAGCGTATTCCTACCGGACAGAACAATAACGAACCTGTCAACACTCGAAGTGTCCGAACGAGAGATTGAATCTTTTAAAAGATTCGACTTTTATTTCGAGCCGCCACAACATAAACCTAAAGTGCAACTAGACGTCAGAGATATTGCCAACGCGCTGAGGCAGAACCAGAAATAAAAACAACAATAATAATATAAAAACAACAAACAACAAGTAATATAAAACGAACAAAACAACCATGAAAAATTAATTACCTTGAATTATTGTTTTTTTATATGATTATTGTTGTTGAAATGATGATGATGTGAAATATAACAACAACAACAACAATAATAATTTCAAATAATAAATTTTACATAAATTAATTAATAAATAAATAAACCCACAGTGTAACTAGACCTGAGAGATATTGCAAATGCGCTGAGGCAGAATCAGAAATAAAAACAACAATATAAAATTAATTACTTTGTATTATTGTTGTTTTAATGATTATTGTTTTGAAATATAACAACAATAACAACAGTAATCATTTAAACAACAAATAATTTATAATAGTTGATTTTATGTCTTTCTTATTTTTTTATGTCACAATAACTTTTTGTTCTATAAATTAACGTTATATATATTTTTTATCGTTTTTAAAACTATACAAACAATCCAGATAATTGAATATACATTTGCCTCAGTGTATTTCCTTGTATGTAGAAATGTGAGAAACAAAAGAAATACATTACAATAATTTATGTATTTAAAAAACTAATACAATAATATGTAAGTAGCGCATTTTAATTTTATGTAAAAATGATTGTTACAATTAAAAAGAAGACATCTTTGATAACTTTTAAAAAAATGATTCTACTCTATTGTAATTTAAAGTAAAACATGGACATACGACTAAAATCCTGACATGTAAATAAAGGGGTGGTCTTTGTATGAAAAATTTTTATTTTTATATATTGACTTGAAAGATAAATAATTATTGGACCGTCTGTTATTTTGTACATTTAATTTGTTTTAAACAAACGTGTATGTTATCGCGAGCTATGCTAGTTTAAAAAAGACGAAAATCTCGATTTTGACACAAAAATATTAAGGACGAAGCGAATATTCGAAGACTGATTGTGCTAACTACAATAAATTAATGAAAAAAATAATAATAATAATTAGACACATTATTATTATTATTAATTAATTAATGTGTATCAATTTATCAATCTCTCAACCATCCGATTGGTTGATCAATCGTGTTGGCAAAAACAACCACACTAAATCCTACACACCGCTTATTACATTTAAATACTAAATAATTACTACTATTACATTCTCTTTGTTACCGGTTGTTTTTGACAACCGTATATATTTGTCAACCAATCAATGGTTGATAGATTGATCAATTTTTGTTTTTTTTTTAAATTGATAAAATGATTATTGTAAGTTAGCGGATTTCAGTCGACAATAAGACCGGAACGGAGTTAATTTAAGCCACGTATATATCAATAGTAATAAATAGTATGCGAGTTTGTTAGTGTATCATCAGTAAAGGTTGTAAGATTAAATAAGAAATGTGTATTATAGATTATATTTGTTTTATTTCATTCCTTTTATCTCTTTTTGTGACAACCCCCCGTGTTTGTTAGTGTTTTATGGTTTAAAACATATATTCCGCCTAAAAGATTGAGGGGTCCACCACATAGATCGGAATCTAAGACTAGTTGGACTACTTTATTTAATAAACTAGCATTGCCCGCGGCTCCGCCCGCGTTCAGATGACCAAAAACTAAATTCTTAGGTGTTACATATTAGTATACTCTTACATTGCAGTTTTTGTATTTTTCCTCAGAAATAAGATATTTTCCCGCGGTAAAAAGTATCCTAGGATCGCGCGCTACATCGCCCGGTTTATATAGCTTGAGCAGGCGGTCGAGCGATGCGGGGCAGAGGGGATGGACTCGCCGTAGGCATCTCAATGCTCGCCAAGCATTAAAAATGTTTCGCTACTAATTACTTCTAACAACGATATCTCAAAAACTATTCATCTGATTGATTTAGTGTAAAGAGCAATTTTAATCTGCATTAAATGACTAAGCTAACTAAAATATTCATTTGGATAAGGATTAATACCGAACTAAAGAAAATAACTTTGAAAATAACGTAATGTTTTTAATTAAAAATGTTAACATAAAAGTGGTTATTGTAAGTCAACCGTAAGAGATAGAGATATGCTATCGCGGACTTTTTTGTAGCATTTTTATAGATTTTGAATTCTCTAGTACATTACTTAACTGTATCTTTGCTAGTTTACGCGGCGTTCGCGTGGAAAGTTCCCATTTGGCGAGATTTTTTGCGACCTCTTCAACATTTGTCGCCGTATTTCAGCTAATTTACATAAAAGCATAATAAATTATATACCTAAACCTTCCTCAAGAATTACTCTTTCTATTGTTGAAAACCGTATAAAAATCCGTTCAGTAGTTTTCGAGTTTATCGCGTACAGACAGACAGGAGGACAGAAAGACGCGGCCGGGGGACTTATTTTTATAATAAGTATAGATATGAGTAAAAAGTAAAAGCGCCATCTATGAACATGCACCTCAAACACATCTGAATATTTTGTTAATTTTACATACACGCAAGGACGAATCCACGCTAAGGGCACTCTGGGCATGCATGCAGTCTTAATTTTGATTCAAAGGGTGATGTTATATCTAATGCTTAAATAAATTTAAAAAACATCAGTATACAAAATTACTGTTAACTCTCCCTGTCAGTGTAACTATCTTAGAAACTTTGTTTTATATTCTATACACAGTAAAGTAGCTTTGTAGGAATGTATCGATTGTATGTCCACACTCTGATAGGCACCTTGCTAATTTTCCGCTTTTGAGGACTGGATCCGCGCTCGCATACACGTCTTACCATACCGAAATATATAACGCCATCTATTGACATTTATTTGAACTAATTTATTTGAACTAATTTATTTGAACTAATGTGTGTTCAGATATACGAGATATTAAATGTTCGGCAATTTTGGTCGGCTTTAGTCTGCTATTTCTTCAATTTTTGTCTCTCGGTAACAAATGATATCTATTTTCTTTGCATCCTGGCATGCACATTTTGTTAATTAATTTTTAAATAAAATGAAAACAATTTCATCCACACTACATCTGGCGGGAGAAGAAGGCAAAATTCCACCATTTGAAGGCCTTAAAGCTATTTTGCGTAAATCGATATATTTACACAGCGCCATCTATGAACACACCAATGACATTAAATTGATATTGAATGGAAATTGATATTTTCTTTCCTTTTTTGGAGTATTTTATAAAATAAGTATATTATGCCTTTTGGGTTTTTTATTTTTACATAACACGTAACGCCATCTGTTGACATTTAATTCAACTAATATTTAGACATGAGGCGTGCCAAAAGTTTTGATAATTTTAAGGTACAGTTAAAATCATATTATTTGTCTCTATAGTATCTTATATTGAACTTTTTATACTTTTTCATCTGATCTACATTTATGTATGTATGCATTGTATTTATGCATTTATGTATGTATGTGTGTATGAATACATGTATGTATATATGTATGTATGTATGTATGTATTTAGGATATGCAATTGTGTGTAGTAAGTAAGTACACCGCCTACCATTTCATATAATTTCTCCTACGCCCTAAGGTTGCCTGGAAGAGATCGCTTATAGCGATAAGGCCGCCTGCTGTGCATCATCTATTGTTTATATCTTCTTTTTGTATATTTATTTGTGGTGTACAATAAAGCATCTATCTATCTATCTATCTATTTCTTAGTTCCTGATCTTAGACCAAACCCCATGACTTATGAACAGACAACAAATTCAAATTTACAATTAGAGTGCCGACATTAATTCGCACTACTATTGTACGAGAGCGAAAATCGTTCTTTAATATTTTGGTTCTAGTTCTCTAGTATTTTGAGCGATTTATCTTGGCATGTAAGATAATAAGCAAAAAATTTGCTTATACCTTTTTTGGTTTTTGTTTTGGTATTGTATGTTGCCTCAAATATCATAATAATAGATTTCGGCAAATATCTTAAATAGTATATCAGCAAAGATAGATATAATAAAACAGTAACAAACCGAAATCTGTACATGAATTATTTTTAAGAACAATGACTAACGTATTGTGTATAGAATATAGACCCCAAAACAATAGATATTCAATTTTTTGTCTGTTTCTCTAATTACTTTTGATGCTAAAAGTACTAAACCGATTTGAACCAAATTTTGTGTCTTATTACTCGGGTCAACATTTAGGATACCTTTTGACTACATGAAAATATCATTCCCACGTAAAAACACAATTACTTGTTCTATCGAGTCTCTCTTAGAAAACATGGCTAACGCTGGCTAAACCTTAAGAGATATATCAAAACAATGTACTAGAAAATTTTACATCTTAAAAAGGCCTTCAGAAAAAACTCTGGTGATCAAATAAAACAACAATTCATTATAACATATTTATTAACTTATAGTATACTTAAAATGTCCTTACATCTGTTTATAAAACAGTGATAAACAGTTATTTCTGATATATAGACATGATATCAAAACGTTTCCAACATTTTTCTATGAAAGTCGCCACCATTTTATATTTTTGAAGTGAAAACTTGTATAGGTTTGTTTGTATAAGGAGTAAATTCTTGTGAGTCGTCATCGACATGGTCACGTGACATGTCAACGCTAACACTCAGAGTGCCGATAGATGTCGAAACCAGATAAATGTGAACAGTTTTAATTTAGACATTTTAATTTAAGATCAAACAATTAATTTGAATATCCAAAAATAACAACTGTTTGTTTATATTTTTAAGTTTTCATTTCTGTCGGCAGTCCTCGTGACTGCTTTTTTTTTTTCAAACAGCGCACGATGGAACTCGTGTGTATATATTCATACTCAACATACACACGAAATAACAAAAAAAAATTTACTTAACATTTTGAGGTGGCCCACTGATTTTTAAAATAATTTCAATTTTTAGTTTAGATGAAATTTTTTTATTATATATATTTCGAATAATATTTGAAAACATTCAAGAATTGACGAATACAGTCATTTTCTACTCGACTTTCACTGTAGTACAAAAAAGTAACATGTTATTTTTTCATTTTTTTTAAATTGCAATAATTTAATGTTAAAAAAATAAAACTTACTAAATTCGTCAATTCTTGAATGTTTACAAAGATGATCGCGCGAAAAAAACTTTTCCATTCAAACCAAAAATATAAATTATTTATTTAAAAATCAGTGGGCCACCACAAAGTGTTGATTAAAAAAAAAATCTAAAATTTTGTTTTTTCATAAGCTACAAACAAATTCTACCCCCGAGCAAAGGAAAAAAAAAAAAATCTCTCCACCCTAATGTTTATATGTATATATATATATATGTTTGTATGTACATATGATATGATACTGTGTGTATGTCTAGTCGAGTGCGTATCTCCTGCGCTTGCGGCGCGGCGCGCAGAGGCCGGCGTGCGCCTGCGCCGCCACCAACATGTTGAGCTGACATTGCGCCTGTAACATACACACATACATATATTTATATAATTAGTGCACTAACAACATCGATCAAAAAAGTACTAGATACACACAATCAGCGACAAAAAATGTCCTCACCGAATGAGCGCTCGTTTGTACATTTGAGCGCGTTTTTTTTTGTGAAAACAACTTTAAACATTGCACTTAAGGTTCAATTTACATTATCGTATATTTATTTCAACTAGAACAATTACCTAAACACAATCGGTGACAGTTTTAAGAGAACTTTTGCATGGGATTGTGTATCTAGTACTATTTTGATCGATGACTAACAATAATAATAATTTACTCAAGATCTATGAAAGAAAACACTCCATTTTGTATAAAAGACAGCAAAAGAATCGTATGTACTTTATATCTATACATGATAATAATAAAATTCTAACAGAGTTGAATCTGTACATTAAATATTTTTTGGAAAATCTTATCAAAATAGTCATTATTATCGATAGAGGCCGAATCTATACTTTTTAGAATTTTTATGTCTGTCTGTCTGGGAATGCGTAACAAGAAAACAGCTGGACAGATTTTGTGAAATTTGGTATGATGATAGCTGGTTATCCGGGCGATGGAGGAGTGGAGGAGGTGGGAGTGGAGGGAGCAGTGGGCATGTGTCCTGCAGTTATCAAGGGATCGAACTATACGTCACCTCCTCGTGCATCTCCTTGGCCATGGAGTAGACACTGTGTGAGGAGCTGTTGTACATCAGCGCGTTGCTCAGCATCAGCAGAACCGCGCGCTGGAACTGCGCCGTCGTGCTGCACACACAGACACACAACACATTTTTTTTCAATTCAATTCAATTCTCTTGTCAAAGCTTGCCAGTTGAGCACAGATTACTTCGCCAATGTCACGTAGAATGGAGAAGACACGAAGCAGATTGATCGGTAAACAAGACGATTTGTTAATAAGTAAAATTTGATATTATGTAAGTTTTCACTTCAAAAAAAATTTTTTTTAACACAAACTCTGTAACTCACTTAGAGTGACTGGAAGAGATCTCTTCTAGAGATAAGTCCACCTTTGCTAACTAATTTTATTGCTTGTTAATGTCTGTATTTTACATATAAGTGCAATAAAGAATACTATGTAATTGTTATTTTTCTGTTTTTCCAAAATATTATAATACGTAATGTTGCGTTATGGTATACTTAAAAGGAATTGTTTATGCTATTTTTGATAAAACTTTAGCAAATGTATTAGCAGTTTTCATCAGAATTTTTAATACAGGTTATTGGTTTAAAAATATCAATTCTATCTGTATTAAATACACGTTTTACTTTAATACAGCTGAAAAAAAATATTTTATCTATATATGTATATAAATACTAGCAGAATCCACGGCTTTGCACGCGCTAAAACTGCGAAAAATCTAAAAAGATAGTTTCATAGAAACTTTCATCGTTTCAATTTCGGAAAATGTAAAACACGTATTTATTTAATTTTATTAAAGAGCATTAATATCAAATTTCAAGTAATTCTGATCAAACATATTTTTTGGATTGTATTATAACGTGTTTTCCCGTGGGAATTAGATAATCTCTCGCGGTAAAAAGTAGCCTATGTTACTCTCCAGCCCCCCAACTATCTCCACACAAAAAATTACGCCAATCCGTCATTCCGTTTCGATGTGAAAGGAGGACAAACAAACAAACGAACATACTATCACATTTATAATATTAGTGTTGATTTGTTTGTGAAACAGAGGACGAAACCTCTCTACTGTAAAGTACAACAAGTATTGGTTGTTTGAACAAATAAGCAATAATAATATAATTTTAACCATGTAGGACGTGTAGTAGTGTGATTGGAGGGTTGGCGTGTGTGTGTTTGATCGTTTAAATTAATTTAGTTGTATGCACTAAACATAGATGGCGTTACTTGTCTTCTACATCACGCTTTCGTTTCATTATATCTCAAACTATAAGATAGTTTTATTTTTATCCAATAAATATGGTTAATAAACCGAGTGCAGTTTAGTGACAAGTGGCAACAAAAAGTGGTGAGTGTGTATGTATGTATGTGTCTGTAATAACCGATTACCGAGTGGACATGCGTGCGAGAAATATTATCCTACAGTCATACAGTTAAACTATATACTTTTAAATACTTGTTGTTTTATATAAAGTGCTGTTTATTGTACAATAATCTGTTAGCTGTTAATGTAATTATATATAGATAAACAAATGTAAATGTGTATGAGTGTGTGTGTGTGTACGCCTCACCGTATGTGCCCGGCGTCGATGTCGCGGCGGACGCGCGCGAGGTCCTGCGGGCGGCGCACCGCGGCGCTGTAGCCGGGCGCCTCCTCGTCCGTGATGGGCCGCAGGAACAGCGACGCGTACTTGTGCGCGCACAGCCTGCGATCGTCATTCATGGGGCATTAACACACAGCACCATCTAGTTCCACGGCAAACTACGAG
This sequence comes from Brenthis daphne, assembly GCA_947093115.1. Taxonomy (NCBI): domain Eukaryota; kingdom Metazoa; phylum Arthropoda; class Insecta; order Lepidoptera; family Nymphalidae; genus Brenthis; species Brenthis daphne. Next base: position 3,824,945 of record OX352473.1, read on the forward strand.
GCTTGTGTTATGGATACCGGATAGTTGATACACTACACATATATAACTTTATATACATACATATTATAAATATAAGCACCCATCCATCCGTCCCTCCGTCCGTCTGTCCATCCATCCATATAAAACGTGACCATGTCGACCTTATTCGCCTTAAGGCCACAGAAATTAAGAGAATCATCCACAAACAAATATTTTCCAATACCTGCTATACACCAACATGACACTCTTCCTCCACAAGCGATGCTGTCTTTCAGCATCAGACCCACTCGGCGACTCCGGCGCACTCTCTGAACCTGAACACGCTGGAAAATACAAATATATTATTTTTTTATACATTACTAGCGACTCACCCTCGCTCCGCTCGGGTTCGTCCCTAACGTGGGCCACCCTTATCACTTAGGGGTATGGAAAATAGATAGTAGCCGATTCTCAGACCTACTGAATACGCATATAAAATTTGGTAAAAATCGGTAAAGCCGTTTCAGAGGAGTACGGTAACTAACATTGTGACATAGAAATTTTATATATTAGATAATATAATATGTTTTAAGTCCTTTCTAACATCCCACTGCTGGGCGTGGGCTTCGATGCATGGAATCAATCTCGGCGATCCGTTAACAGTAAAACAAAACCCAATACGAATTCGAAACATTAAAGACTCATCTGGTCTTAAGCCATTTGCATTAAAATATTTTATCTATATATAAATAGGCAAAGACAAAAAAGTTCAGTATTTTTTACTGGTCTGTTTGTCAACTAATTTTCATTTTTCTTTATTTAGTTGCTATTGACGAGCTTTAGTGCTATCAATAAAAAAAATTAAAACCGTTTTTTTATATAGATAGGTAAATTCTATTCATATAGATATGCTTTCTACAAATTTTCAATAATAATATTAAAATATTACAATTTGACCTAAATACATATGTTTAAAAATAGTTAAAAGAATTTGACATAAATATAAAAAATAAACCACTAAACTTTACAAAAGTCATTTCAATTCGCAAATAAATAAAGAACCCACTTCTGGAGTCAGACTTCTTTTTTCTGGAATAATCTCTTTTCTTCTTCCCATCCTTCTCTTCTTCTCTGCTGAGCTGAAAATTAAGAGAAAAAAATAATTCAATAAAGCATTATTCTATAGCTTCTTCCAGAACAATCACATTCTAGAAAAACTATTAAATGCAATAGCTACGCCGATTTTAGGTAAATATAAATTAAGAAAAAGAACACAAATTAAAAAAAATAAGTACGACCCTCGTACCTTTAACTAAATATATATTTTTTAAATCTCAATACCATGCATTTCTTTCAAAAAAAAAGCCCATCAACCTATCTTTTAAACTGTCTTTACGGAAAAAAACTTATCGATATGTTTTAGCGTGAAAGAAAATTAGCAAACACGCTTTCAATTTATAATACAAACAAAGATTTATAAAAAAATATTATACCTCCATAGGCGTGTCGTCATCTGTTTCTGTATGAGTGTCTTCTTCTACCACTTCTTCTCTCTTCACTTCTGATAATTCTTCTCTCATCATCTCCTTTAGAGGTATTGAGTCCTAAAATCGATTATCGATATTTTATTCGAATATATTGACAAAATATAATCAATTAAAACTAAATCAATTTTTATTCATCATCAACAAAAATTTTGCGCTACAAAATAAAAGAAGAAATATAATATAAAAAAATAGAATATAAATACCTCAGCATCTTCATCTCCACCCTTTTTGCTATCTTCATCTACTTTTTCCTCTATAGTCTCTTCTTTTTTCTCTTCAACAATTTCTTCTTCTTTAACTTCTTCCTTCACTTCGGGTTCTTCTTCTTTTTTAATATCTTCTTCATGTTTAACCACTTCCGGTTGTTGCTCTTCTTCCGGAACAGGCTTTTCAGCTAGAGAAAAAAAATGGTATAATTTTCATGTCATTTTAATTTAAAACCTTCAAAATTATTACTTTTTGATCGTTCTTTTAAACCTGCACTTAAAACTTTCTTACTATTAATAATAGTGTTAGCTATATCATAAATTATAATAATGTATGTTTGTTTATGTCACATTAATTAATCCTAACTTATACATACATATAATTAAATAGTAACTTACCGAAATCTATACATGAAATATATTCTAAAAACAAATGACTAATGTATTGTGTACAAAGTAAAGATCCCAAAACAATAGTTGTTAAAATTTTGTTTATTTGTCTGTATGTCTGTGTGCATTTCACGCATAAAGTACTGAATGGATTTTAAGTACATTTCTTTATAAATATAATAATTATATATATATATATATATATATATATATATATATATATATATATATATAATATATATATAATTATTATATTATAAAGAATGCATTGTTCAAGTACGTATTATATATATATATATATATATATATATATATATATATATATATATATATATATATATATATATATATATATAATACGTACTTGAACAATGCAGACGAACCCGCGCGAATAAACGAGATTATTAAAGTTAAAAAATAAAATACCTTCTTTTTCTTCTTCTTTTACTTCTTCCTCTGGCAACGGTATGTCTTGTGGGTCGGGAACTTCTGGTTGGGTTGCGATTGTTTCTTGTTCTGGTTCCGGTTCAGGTTTTGGTTCCGGTACTGCGGTTACTTCTTGGTTGTTTTCCTCCACTATCGGTTGTTTTGGTTCTTCTTCTGTTATTGGAGTTCTGAAATGAGATTTTAATTTTGGTGATTTATATAAAAATAATATTTAGTACAGATGATGTAAGAACATTTAACTCATTAAGTGTATAGTAATGCTTTAAAGATATTTTAATTGTATATTTTATCTGTGGTCGCTTCCGCCTTCTCACTCTGAATATAGCCATTCTGGTTTTATTTTCAAGTAATAATAAATTTTAATATTTGTTTCCGGCAAGTTGACTTCTACGAGCGATATTGCTAATAGACAATTTTTCTTTTTTGTACTTATTATTTTATGTAAAAGATTACCTCACTTTACGGAAAAAGATGTTATAATACAACCCACAACAACTCATCATACCTACGTATATATATATATATATATATATATATATGTATATATATATACATATATGTATATATATATATATATATATATATATATATATATATACAGTATATCTATTCCATACAAACCGTTAAAAGGTACCGAGAGACGAACCCGAGCGCAGCGAGGGTGAGTATTAAATATTATAAAATAATTTTAAAATTATATAAAGTACATACGGTTCTTCCACTGTCTCTTCTATAGGTGGAGTTTCTTCTTTTTCTTCTATAATCTTCTCTACTTGAACTGTTTCCGGTTCTTTCGTTTCTTCTTTAATCTGTAATTAATTATTATTTATATAACTAGTACACAAAAAAAGTAGTAAGTTTATATGAAAGAAAGGATTATTAAGAAAACATTAAAAAAGCAGTCACAAGAACAGCCGACAGAAGTGAAAACTTAAAACTATAAACACACAGTTGTTATTTTTGGATATTCAAATTAATTGTTTGATCTTAAATTAAAATGTGTAAATTAAAACTGTTCACATTTATCTGGTTTCGACATCTATCGGCACTCTGAGTGTTAGCGTTGACATGTCACGTGACCATGTCGATGACGACTCACAAGAATATACTCCCCATACAAACAAACCTGCCTATACAAGCTTTCACTTTAAAAATTGTCAAAACTCTGCTACACTCTTTCACGCAAAAATTGCTGAACGGATTTCGATGAAACTTAACGATTATGTATATAGTTTATACATCAGAGTAACACACAGGCTATAATTTAAAAAGATATAGTAATTGATAAATGAACAACGCGACTGGCTGGAGCTACCGAAAATTACTAATCTATACATATATAACAATATCTAATCAAAATCGAATCTGTACATTAAATATTTTTTGAAAGATTATTGAAATAATCATAATTATCGATACAGAGGCCAAATCTATAGTTTTAGAATTTTTGTATGTCTGTCTGTCTGTCTGGGATCACGAGAAAACAACTGGACAGATTTTGATGAAATTCGGTATAATGATAGCTGGTTATCCGGGTCAACATATAGGATACTTTTTACTGCGGGAAAATATCTCATCTCTGAGAAATCTATACTAAACGTTAAAAAGTAACATTTTATATTTAACAGCTATTTAAATATAAACACCTTTTGTTCATCAGGTTGTATAACTTTAATTTCCGGCGTCGGAAATTTGACTTCCGGAAACGCTATTTTCACTTCCGCTTCCGGTTGCGGCTGTTGTTGCGGTTTCGGTTCCATCTCTTCTTGTATTTCCTGTGTTTCTTCTATCTGTGGTTCTTCCACCTAATAAATGTTAAAAATAAGAAATACTGCTTTGGTATAGGAGATACTATTTTCGATGACGATTAATTTTTATTATAATTGAGCCACTCGATCTATAATCTATACATGTAATAAAATTCTAACTGAGTCGAATCTGTACATTTCAATTTTTTTGATATAGTCATTATTATCGATACAGAGGCCAAATCTATAGTTTTTAGAATTTTTGTCTGTCTGTCTGTCTGTCTGTCTGTCTGTAACCGCATCACGAAAAAACCACTGGAGGGATTTTGATGAAATTTGGTATGATGACAGCTGATTATCCGGGTCTACATATAGGATACTTTTTATTGCGAGAAAATATCTTATTTCTGAGAAATCTATACTAAACCTTAAAACGTAGGTAGGGACAAACCCGAGCGGAGCGAGGGTGAGTCGCTAGTAATATTATAAAGAGGAAAATTTTTTTTTGTAATAATAACCCTATAAGCTCCTTAACTACTGAACCGATTTACATGAAATTTGGTAAGTATATAATTTTAGACCATGGGAAGGACATAGGATAGTTTCTATCCCGCAAATCACCCTTTAAGGGGTTGAAAATGCGGATGAAAGTTTATACGGGGAAGCATTAGTTCTATTGGCTAAAAGGTAGCTAGAGACTCGAGCACAGCGAGTATTCGTAACACTAGTATTCGTAATTAAAAAAAACCATAACTCATCGTTATCTATACAGATAATAAAAATTGAAGTGTCTGTTTGTAAAGTCAAAATAACAGCTTTTTACTGAATACGAATGAAATTATATACGGTACTTATGAGAAAAACACAATTTTTAAAAATTTTGTGTGTCCGATCGTTCCGGCTAATCTCCGAAACGGCTGGACTGATTTTGACGGGACTTTCACTGGCAGATAACTGATGTTATAAGGAGTAACATAGGTTACTTTTATTTTAGAAAAAGAATTAGGGTTCTGCGCAAAAAAATTAAAACGTGCCTAGGGACGCAACCGAGTTCGCTCGGTTATTAAACCGTGACCTACCTATGCTTCGGCATAGGTAGGTCACGGTTTAATAAAATAAAAACCGGGATCACTTATTTTCTTATTATTAAAACAATTTTCACAATCACACTATAGGTTTATAGTTTCAGACTTTATCTGTTACATACAAACATACAAACATCACAATACATATATAAAATACATATACAAAAGACATACCGTCTGTATATTAGTTGTTGTAAAACTTTCTTCGGGAACAGATTCTTCTGCTGTCGGTTCCTCCTTAAAAGATATGTTAATTTAAACACTCTTTATATCTCTTTCGTTGTAGACGAAGACATAATAGTTATCTCACTCACTCACTCTCAATCTCTTCCTTACTCTAGAGACATAATGGCGCATCTCTTTCCCATTCTTATAAACTATTTTGTTGAAAACAAACATATAATAGTCATATGACCTATATGTATGTATATTGTTCTTTATCTTATCATCTATTTCATGGTCAAAAAAGACACATTGATATCTCTCTCTCTACATCTCTCCATCTCTATCTCTTTCTCTCTCACAAATATTTTCTAACTTTCTATCACAAATAAAAAAATATAATAATAATCATTCATTATTAAAAAACAAAATACCTTTACATCTTCGACCACAGCTTCCATCATCTCCGGCACTGGTGCTACTTCGTCCTCTTTTTTGGAAACGGGTTTTTCCGTTATACTAAAACATACAAAATTAGTATTAGAAAGTAGTGTCTTCTTTAGCATGGTTTTGATTTGAAACTCGATGAAACGAAAATGCGACACTAGAAAGAGACAAACACATAAATATATAGGATTAAGCCGGCGAGAGAATGAAATAGAATACATTGCTATGTCGCCATGGTAACCGTTGTTATTGTCTGACAGATATATAATATTATATTCTTTCCGAATATACTATTCTACAAATATATGATTGTAATATGCCTTATTTAATTATTGATTTGTTTTAATTTAATTGAGATATTTGCCAAAGAAGTTTCACTTCTACCGAGAGTGAATTGTATACACACACACTTTTAAATATATTTTTTGTAACGCCATCTATCAATGAATTACAAGACAACTAAAGTATCGTTAACACCCGAGGCTATTTATTTGAAAAGTAGCTGTGTCCCGCGGTTTCTCTCGCGTTAATCACAGCTCCGCTCCCTTGTGTAGTAGCTTGATGATATATAGCCTATAGCCTTCCTCAATAAACGGGCTATCTAATGCAAGATTTTTTTAAATCGGATTAGTAGTTCCTGAGGTTAGCGCGTTCAAACAAACAAACAAACAAACAAACAAACAAACAAACAAACAAACAAACAAAGACACAAACTCTGCCTCTTTTTAGTATTAGTATAAATTAATTCATCTAATTATTTATTGATGTATTATTTATTTATTCATTTATTGAATGTATACAATATATAATTGCCTCGGTGGTGTAGTGGCTAACGTAAGCGGCTTGTAATCCGGAGATCTTGAGTTCGAGTCCGGGTCGAGCCAAATCATTGAAGTTTTAGTGCACGTTGTGACACACAAAATAATCATCAATAATTCAATAAATCAGTAATCTCATCATTCAATGGTGGGATCTTTAGTGGAAAAAATGCTAGTGGTATCTAGTATTTACAATGAAAAAAATATTTAAATAGGATTTTTTACGGAATGCAGCTGTATGTATGTACAATGTACATATCTCCAACTATCTCCACACAAAAAGTCACGTCAATCTGTCACGAAAAAGGACAAACAAACAAACACACTCACATTTATAATATTAAGTTTGGAAGTATGGATACAAACTCACCGTACAGTCCCCTTGTGTAGTGCCACTGGCGGTATGTGTATGTCTATATCTCTAAACGCGTAAACGTCCTCCGCCTTTATTTCTATATCGTCTATATCAACTGCTGGAACACCAGACTGGCTGCTTGCTGTGGAACACCCGAGGGATATTTTAACATGAGGTTATACTTGTTGAAGTTCTACTTCTTTTGGCACGTTTGGAAAAAAATTTTGGGAGAATAATTTTTTTACGATGCACGCGCACACAGACAGCTAAAAAGCGACATGATGAAGTTGCAGAAAACGACATGATGAAGTTAGCTGCATTCCTTTTACAAACAAAGAGTTGTGACATACGGGATGAAATCTTTAGCTATTTTTGTCCTGTTACGCCACAGAAGTAAAACTTTTTACGTGCCTACATAAGTACACACATGTTTTTTTTACAGAAATTGCCTACCTACAATTTTACAAAATAATTTTTTAATACGTTTTTAGATTTTCGCAAATATTTTATTTTTAAATAAAACTATCCTTTCGCGGATTACGATTTTTGGTCCCCGACGTTTCGAATGCTTTAAAGCAATCATGGTCACGGGAGAGACTGAGGTTTTAGACGTCTCAAAGGCATTGTATACTTAACACTTGTTACAGACAGCCTACCCGCGAAATAAAAAAATGAATTCAAAAAATTCAAAAATGAAACAAATCCGCGAAAAAATCCAAAAAGATAGTTTTATTTAAAATTGATTTCAAAAAATTTAAAAATGCCTTACAATATTTGTTAATTTTAATTGTAAGCATTTTTATTTTATTTTTATAATAACTTGTAAGACTGTATATTATGGATGTATGTATATACATATGAAGGTATGATGAGTTCTATATCCCTTACTTGAGAAATAATTGATGCCCTATACAAACTCCCACCCCCATTTTCCTCAAATTTTCATCCCTTTAGGGATAATTTCCGGGATAAAAACTATCTTATGTGGTATATACTGGAATGGTTGGAGATCCTGGGCCTTCCCAGGATCTCCAACCATTCCAAATTTCATCTAAATCGATTCAGCCAATTCTTTTTCCATTACAAACAAACATGCAAAAAAAATTACTTTATAATATTAGTATAATATAATATATAGTTATATAAAATAAAACAGTCATACACAAACCTTTCAACTGATGCTCAATTTGAACCAATTGACTCTTTATATGTTCGATAGCTGCGTGTTTACTCTCTTGGGCGTGGGGTTGTTCCAGCAAGAGAGATAGAGTCGGAGCTCCTGCGGAAGGAGATACTGAATCTGTAAGAGAAAGAGAAACGAGAATTTATATATTCAGCCCTCTTTTAACGTCCCACAGCTGGGGGTGGGCTTCCCTTCAATACGAAGGATCAGGCCACAGTCCACCAAACTGGGCAACTGGTATATTAACTTCTTTTAAACTACACTAAACGGTAATCTCACAAGGGAGTAACACCCTTATCATCCCAACTCCCAGGCTGTCACTGAAAATTTCATGACAGAAAACCCCAATAATGAAACTCGTCCAGATCCAGGACTATAGATTATTAACAACAATGAAATTGACTAGAACCTCATGGTGGATAATGTAGGTGATGAAATTAAAAAAAAAACACACACACACAAAACCAAATATGGCGACTAACTAGAGGCATCCAAATGACCTCGCAAACTGCTTTAACAACAAGAAGTTAGACATAAAGACTGAAAAGGAATGATATACTAAATTATTGAAAAAAAAATTTAACTATAAATATGGAGTAGATGGCTCAGTTGAAGCAAACTCTTACAGAAAAAATAAATAAATTTAGAACATATCTGCTAAAAGCAAATACTGCTCGCAGATTTCCCTTACAACCAAAAAAAAGAACCGAGACTCGAACCCTCAGAGACATCAAATTAAATTATACGTTCTAAATCATTAAAAATATTTAAAAAATCTGTTAAAATTTCTCTAAATGAGAAGTCGACATTGTACAACCTTTATATTAATTATAATTTAAATATGTATTAGTATAATAATTTATAGATACATATTATATACATATATAGATATATGTGTAGTACTCGTATTTCTAAGTATTAGGTTGTATCGTGGTATGTATTGTATATAATATTTAATATTTACACCATATTTATATATATATATATATAATATAATAGTCTTCCATATTTTCTAACCCAAAGGTTGTCTGGAACAGATTGCATATAGCAATGAGACCGCCTTTTGTGCAAACTTTCATTTTTGTTTTTTTTTTTACATTTTCTTTACTGTATTTACTTTATGATTGTGGTGTAAAATAAAGTATAAATAAATATAAAGTGAATATTTTCTTTTGAAGTTAGTTAAATTAGTATTATATTTACCAACAACAGTCGCTGGATGTGGAATATGCTGTGGGGTGGTCACTACCGGGGAGGACTTGAGTAGTGATGTGAGTAGAGGCGACGATGGGGGCGCTGTGGTCGCTGGAAAAATCAAATTTAAAATTAAAAAATTAAAAATTATAAATTAAAAATTTTAAAAACCCCCTACGCAAATTAATTGTCATTTAACGATTACACTGCCACGCGTGAAGCACTTAATCGAGTAATCATACGCCAAAATGCCTTACATCATTTTGGAAAAGAGCTGATACTCTTACACTGCTGGACCGATATTAACCAAACTTGGCTAAGAACCACCGCAATAAAACTCGCTATCAAATGAAAAAAACCGCTTATAAAATAAATAAATAAATAAAAAAATACTAGCCAAGTTAATCTATATAACATCAGCTATCTGCCAGTGAAAGTCCTGTCTAAATCGATCCAGCCGTTTCGGAGATTAGCCGAAACAAACAGACAGACAGACAAAACTTTTAAAAGTGTGTGTTTCTTATAATTACCGTATATATGCATTTAGTAAAAAACTGTTATTTTGACATTACACATAGGAGACTTTGATTTTATTTTTCTGTATAGATATCAATATAAGTAACAAAAACTCACGAGTAGTAGGTGGTGGTGTCTGTGAAGGTCTCCATGGTCTCTCTGCTCTTGCTCTTCTTTCTTCTCTTTCTTTAAGCCAAGCAGCTCTCCGCGCATTCTCCCTCTCCCTCAAACGTTTGGCTGTCTCTATTTCTGTCCACAGCTCCTGTATACGTTCGTCTGGAGTTGATGGACTGCGCAGTTCTGTTATTTCATTCTGAAAAAAATTGATGTTTTTCTTCTTATATTCAGTCTTTTTAAACGGCCCACTGCTAGGGGTTGGCCTCCCTTCAATACAAGGGGGATCAGGCCATAGTCCACCAAGCTGGCCAAGTGCGAGCGGACTGAGATGTCTTTTGAAAGCTTGCTCGGTTCTCTCAGACAAGCAGGTTTCCTCACGATGTTTTCCTTCACCGTAAGATAAGTGATAATCGTGTTGGAAATGCTTCGCACATGAGAATATCAAAGGTGCGAGATCCGGGATTTGAACCCGCTTCACTCGGTTATCGCTACCCGCTACGCCATTTTATGGAAATTTACTCACGTTTTATTTAGATTTGCAATCTCTTAAGTATCAGTGAGAAAATTAATGGTACTCGATATCACTTGTTATAAATATTTCATTGGTACAATTTTTAAAAGTAGAGTTAGTATAAAATATATTGTACAAAGCGCCTCACGTTTTTTTATAATAACATTAATTTTCTCATTAATCACTTTTTTTTATGCTAAAATTTCGGCTATTCTTTAGTTTCTTTCATCACTAAAATGTATTTTTTAGTTTTTAGGTTTCCATACCCGGTACCAATGGAACCCTATTACTATGTCTCCGCTGTCCATCCATCTGTCTTTCAGAGGGATCTGTATCTCGTAAATGTAATAAGTGGAGAGTTGACATTTTCACAGATATGTATTTCTATTGCTGCTATAAATACAAATAGTAATAATAATAAAAAAAAATACAAGAAACACTTTTTTAACGTTTTTTATCGATCATCACAGTTAATATACTACATACATAGAATAAAAGTCATATCAATAAAGAGTACATGTACGAGTATGATGGTACGCGTGTGGGTTTTCGACTCGCACTTGACTAATTTTTATTTAATAACACAAGGCACAAGCAAACTATCAGTGACAGTACAAAACTCACTTTAATCTGGTCATACTGTTTTTCCATTTCCTTCAGATTCTCTTGGATTTCTAAAACTCTTTGTTGCATTAGACGCTTCAATATACTCTCTTGTGGGGTCTCTACAGCCCCTTCAGAATTACGTTTTTTACGTTTTGGAGTCTCCACATGCTCTAATAGGGCTCCATATTGAGCGGCACAGCTGAAAAACAAAGCATGTTAAAATGTTTCTGTGTATAATTAACTGAAAGTAAATAAGGGAACATACCCATTTTCTACAATTTTTTACCCCCCTCCCCCATCGATAAACACTGATCACCCATAGTATATGCCAAGACCCCTCGCCCCCTCCAGTTTCCACATAATAATTCATAAATATGGTTTTAAATGATTTTAAATCATTTTTTGCACACAGAGAATTAAATAAAATTATTTGGCTCTATTAGGATATTGACTACATGATGAAGACCTAAGAACTCCTACTCGCCCCTGTAACCAATCATGATATTTTGAAGATACCTCCTCCCTACCCTGAACGAGTCACATAGTATGAGTATGTTCCCTAATAATAACAGGGTTTTTTTCTGCGAAAGCTAATATTAACGACATTTCAAAAAAATAAATCCATATTATAATATTATAAATGTTTGTATGTATGGATGTGTGTTACTCTTTCACGCTAGAACGGCTGAACGGATCTGGATGAAATTTGGCACAGAGGTAGATTATAGTCTGGAATAGCACAGAGGCTACTTTTTATCCCAGAAAAATGTACGATTCTCGTGGGATAAGTTTGTTTTTGTCTTTCTAGAGGTGAGCTTAAGCGAAGCAAGGGTGAGCCACTAGAAAAACATAATAATAATTTGAATTTAAAATTTAAATAGTTTTTACAATATATGTTTTCTTTTATCTGTTTGTGCAATAAAGGTTAACACGAAGTATTCCAATATCATATTAAATTTCAAAATTTGAATATAATAAAAGGTTTCTAATTTATTTAGCATTGAATTATTACTTTTCTAGTGAATATCATAAGCATTAGAACTTTTTTGGAAAGACACATAAAAAAGTTTTTTTTTATAATAATTCTTTAGTTAGTATAGTTTTTATGTCATCATTCTCATCTCTCTGATAAAATAGGATGAAAATTGGAAAATATTTGTTTACCTTTTCTGTGAATACCAATCTGGAGGTCTGTTAGGTTCTCCCATAGTTTTCAAAGCCCTGGATACCGACATCCAATTCTGATCACCACTCCGCACTACAGCAGATGCAAGAAATAACTTCTCGCGTATATTCCATGTGTCTAGCGGCACACGTTTTAATTGTAAACGTTCTTGCACGGAACTCATTTTTAATAATAAATTTCTTAATTAAATATGATTTTAGGAAGTAATTTGGTGTTGAAAACAACAACACTGATAGCGTCGGAACATTGACAAGGGACAACTGACACTTGACAGTGACAATTTATGTATAGTTTATTAAAATTAAAAAGTTAACATTGTGGTAATTGGAGATTTTTTAACATAAATAAAACTTACAATAATGTAACAATTTATATATTTAGAATATTTGTATTATTTACTGTTTCATGTCTTTCCTTTAAAATAATAAAGTATATAATATGATTAGATAATATGGCGGTTTTGGCTTAAATAAAGTAACCACACACTGCATATGCACTGCATACGACGTAGTCTCCTTAATCTGTGAATAGCATCATTATTATGCGTTTTATCTGGCTTGTGATTATTTGTTAGGTTATTCCCCGACTAAATTAATTCTTGGGGTTAGTTTCTTGAATATTTATATCTTATTAATGTTGTATTTCTAATAAAATGTTACTTTGTTTATAATTTTTAAACTATATTGATATGTAATTCAAGTTTTAAATCTTAATGAAATATTCAATTCCTCTGTATGTATTTCGTGGCTATGCAACTCGATATATTCATCAATGGATACTCGATTAACATAATTATTTTTTGGATAAATAATAAAAAGTGGACTCTTTTAATTCACAAAGGGGTAACCGAACGGTTTGCAAATTAAAAGAACATATCTACATTAATGAAATAAATGTGTTTATATTGTTATTTTGAACTTCTTAACTTCAAAAGAAATTAATATTACTGTTGTAAAATAATTCTGTTTTAAAAAACTTATTAATAATAGATGATTATTAAACTTACCTGTAATCAATATATTACTTGGCTATAGGTAAATAGAAATAAAATATAAAAAAAGATAATTGTTCGCTAAGTATTTGTTACATATTTGCAAAATGTGAAATCGATATTCTGACATTGATGCTGATTGATGATTGTTGACAGTTGAATCACGGTAAATTATAAATATTATGTATTAATTATTATTACTATCCATGATTATTACTTTTATTTGTCATCCAATATCCATGATTATTACCGTGGTTGAATACAAGTCGAGAATTGAACTTGAATTTTATAACTTTTAGTTTTAATAGTTGTTTATATTTGATAACTTTAAATTTATTTCATCATCTCCCTGGTAATTAAAACATACCTATTTATATTTTCAATTTTTACTAATAATGTTTTAATAATAAACGTAACTAACGTTTGTATTTTAAATGTTTTGTACCTACTTGTTTGCCATTGAGTTTTCTCAATAAATACTTATTTTACACTATTATTAGTAGATTAAAGATTTAAACTATATTAGAATTTAAAGAGTAGATGAACATGGTTCTATTGAATTAAAATATTTTTTTTATAGTTTCTTACTTTATGTATTTTTTATACTTTTTTAAACACTAAGTTTAATAGCCCTTAAATTTACATTATTTATATAAATAATCTAAGCCCTTAAATAAGTATATTTTGTAGAATCAAAAAAATCTAATAAACAACATAAGTCCTTCATTAATTATTAGCTACTAATTTAAAAGATTTTGTGTAAAAAATAATATATTAAAATTAGCTGTATATTTATTGGGTGACAAAATATTTTTTATTTATCTTTTAGTTTAAAGTATTCTTTTTTATTTATCAAATTAGTTTTAAATTTGCTGTCAATAAGAAAACACTTTACTTTTAAAATATTTATACACTTTTGATTTACTTATATTATTTTTTAATAACAATTAACAACTCAATTAAATACTAACTGCTATCTGGTATGCTATAATATATTATTATACCATTACTAAATTAAAATTTTTACATGTTGGAATAAATCTTTATTTTTATTCATAGATTATATATATTATTCTCCTATTTTCTCTCTATATGTCTTTAATTTTACAGATACCCACAAAATGGATAAAAATAATAATGTGTTTATGATATCATTGGATGCTGTTGACTTGAACTATTTGCCGATTACCCACAAGTTGGATGGAAAAATGATGCCATTGTGGGCTAAACAAAATTTAGATATGAGAAATAATGATTATTATGAGTTTAAAATCAATTCTGTGAATACAGAAGAAGAAGATGGTAAGTTACAAATATTTATTAATATTATAAATGCAGTTTGTTATGTCTTGGTCTATATTAAATGTTTCAGATACATAGCCTAGGTTTGACATTGTTGTTAGCTATAGTTGGATTCGGTAGGAGCTGCTGTTGTCAAGATTCAGTTTTTTTTTAACTTTACTGACCAAACGGGTGCAATCAAAACAATGTCTAACTACCAGGTTCACTAATTTATACTATTTTGGAACTGAAAACAAGGATACAATAACACAAATTATTGGTGCACTTTTCTTTTTATATAATACTAGCAACTCACCCTCGCTTTACTTGGAGTTGTCCCTAGTGAAAAACGAAAACAAATGTATCCCACGGGAATCATACATTTTGCCAGGATAAAAAGTTTAGATAAAAGTAACTAAACTATGTGCTATTCCAGACTATAATCTATCTCTGTGCCAAATATCGTCCAGATTCGTTCAGCTGTGTAGTTCTATTGAATAACAAATATCCATCCAAATTTTCGCATTTATAATATTAATGGGAATGCATCAAGGAAACATTCATTTTTATTTCAATAGATACATTTAAATTTACCATTTTATTGCATACTAGTGACTCACCCACGCTTCACTCGTGATTGTCGCTTTGTATATTTTATAATATATATAGTTATACTATTATGTATGGAAGTCTGCCCGATTTGTTGACATTTATGATTACTGCTCCGCTCCCTTGGATAGTAGCATGATGATATATTGCCTATAGCCTTCCTAAATAAATGGGCTATCTAATGCTAAATAATTTTTCAAATAGAATCAGTAGTTCCTGAGATTAGCGCATTCAACCAAACGAACAAACTGTGCCTCTGTATATATTAGCATAAATTTATTATCTTTATGTGTATTTTTAACAACATAATATTCATATGTGATTGTTACTCCTCGGCCTCGTAGTTTATCATGGAACTAGATGGTGCTGTGTGTTAATTTCCCAACATACATGAAAGAGTAACAAACATCCACCCATACATCCTCACAAACTTTCACATTTATAATATTAGTATGAATCCTACAATTTGGTTTAAATAAATTTAGAGTTTGAACAGTAAGTATGTACTGTTCATGTATTTAAGGATTTTAAGGATAATCTTACATCATTACAATCTTAAATTATAAATGTGAAAGTTTAGATGTTTGTATGTTTGGATGAATGTACTCATACTCATTCAAGCCAGAACCGTTGAACGGATCTGGATGAAATTTAGCAAAAAAACAGATTATAGTCTGGAATAGCCTTTAGGCTACTTTTTATTTATTTATTTTAGGGAAACAAACATTGCAATATCGCATAAATAATAATAGATAACACATAAACCAATGAAGTTTCCACATATTTAAAATACAAATAAGAAGCAGACCACAATGAAAATAAAAAAAAACTAAAAGTTAAACACTGAACTAAAAAGTAAAAATTTAAAAATTACAAATTACAAATTATATTATTAATCCCGGAAAAATGTACTGTTTCCGTGGGACAGATTTCTTTTTGTTTTTCTAGAGCCGAACCCGAACGATGGGAAGGTGAGCCGCTAGTTACGATATAATATTAAAATAAAAAACTTGTTTTAGATGAATCAGATGAAGAAATGGATTATACAACTTGCTATATCTGTGATATAGATGTGCCATCACCATTTTTAAATCAACATTATGATAGTGTGAAACACAAAATCAATTTGAAAATTACAAACACTGCTATGGAAAGAGTGAAAAAATCTATTAATACAATAAATAACAGGGAAGTCAGTAGAAACAGTTCACTCTATTTTTGCCCAGTTTGTGTTATCGTTGTGGATATGAAAGAAAAAAAGTTACACAATCGATCGGTTGCACACAAAAACGCGGTGTCCGTAGAAAATTTTTTACAAGATTTTTCTAGTTTATACACAAAAGAAGATGAAAACGCAGAATCTAGTGACTCTGACAATTCAGAAGTAAAAACTGAAATTGATAGTGCTATCAACAGAATACTTAATAAAGTAAGTAAATCTGTTTTTCCAAAAACAAAGATAAATGGTGTTAAAAAACAAGTAGACTCAGAAAGCTATAGAAAAGAATATCAAGAAATATCATTTCAAAAACAAAATGGTAAAGCTTTAAGTGAAACTAGTGATTTAGAAGAACTTCAAATCGATAAAGTTGATGCATTAGAAAGAGACGCAGCAAAAAATTATAAAGAATTGATAGCAAGTTTTGATGTTGAATCTATTGTTAATACTAAACCAAATAAATCACAATACACTGAAGAAATAAATCACAAAATTATAAAAGATGATGATGATGAAACAAATTCAAAAGATGACAATTTAGAAAACAATGGTGATGAAATAAAAATTGCTACTCAATTAAAACCAATTAAACGAACACATCATCATTTAGAAACTTCACTCTTTCCTATATATTGCAGAATATGCAAAAAAAATATAAATCATTTAGATGAGAATCATATATCGGATTTAAATCATGAAATCAATTATGAAAAGTTCTTAGATGAAAATGCTATATTTAAAAAAGATAGTAGGCTAATGGAGTGCAAAATTTGTAACGAATCTTTTATATGTGAAAAGGAAATCGAACACAGTGACCAAATACGGCACATATCAAACTTTGAGAGGTATAAAAAAAGAAATAGCCATTAGTGCTCTTTGGTAAAAACTTATATTGAATTTGCTCGGAAATTAAAAAAAAATATTCATGTGAATGATAAAAAAACATTATAGCTTACTAATGGGAACTTATAGATGATTCATGCTTGTCTAAATACATGTATAATAAGAGAGTGTATTGTAGGTTAATCTTTATGGGTCCATACAGCCATGATGATATAGAGTCTAGTTGTTTTAAAGAGTTTTGTGTGATGTTGGTGCTTGTGTGAGATTATTAGGGTTCTTTATTTGGATTGTTGGAGGAGTGCCGGATATCATTTTTAAGGAGGGGATAGGACTGAGTCGTTTATCAAGGTTATTATTGTTGGGATTTGGATCACGGATAAGAAGGGTTAGAAACTTGCCATGGGTTCGATTGTTCCATAGACAGCCCTCTTGACGGGACCTCCTTTGCTTAAACGAGAAGGGATTGGGCTATCTATAATGTGCCCACATGGCTGGTTGCATATAGAAATGCCTTGCAGCCTAGTCTGTGTCTTGACGACATTCCCCTTGTCGACATTTGATTAGCATTGGAAATTTAAAACATCCAAAAATAACATGGTGTATATATTATTTTGGTAATAATACATTTTTTGTCTAAGGGAATCTAAATATCTATTAGTCATAAGGTCACTATTCTTTTATTATATATTAAAATGTTTGAAGTTAAACTTCTTTAGAATCGTTGTATATATATATATATTAGGGTGTGCCAAAAAATTACGATATTTTTTTTTTCGCTCTCACCCCAAAATATCTCAGAAAATGTCCCAACAAAGCTTCTGTTAAAAGCGGAGCTCAAAATTCCAATTCTAAGAGATTCTCCATTGAACTTTAAGTTTTCCTATACAAATTGTATGGAAAATATGATTTTAAACACTTTTTTTACTACAAAAAGTTCCATTGAGTCGAATTTCTATCTTCAATATTTGATTTGAAGTTCAAATTTACGGTTTTTTGCATTTTTTAGCTAAACTGTAAGAGTTAGAGAAAATGTTAAATGACAAATTTGTAGTACGTTTAAAATCCTATAAAAACGTATTTGTTAACTTTTTCATATCATCAATAACAATAAAGTTACAGGCTCACGAATATTTATGTATGTATGTCTGTTACCGCATCACAGAAAAACCACTGGAGGGATTTTGATGAAATTTGGTATGGTGATAGCTGGTTATCCGGGTCAACATATAGGATACTTTTTACCTCGGGAAAATATCTCATTTCTGAGAAAAAATACAAAAAATCATCGTTTGTAAATAATTTGTGGGATCAACTACTTATGTAATATTATTCTTATGTTGTTTATATTTTTTATAAAAATAAATACATATATTTTAATTATTCCTTTTATTTATTGTTTTAAATGTATCAATGAAAGATACTAAAGGTCCTAATAGAGCGTCGCAAGATCGCTTATGCACTCAATTACGACGCCGACCATGGACTTCTTCCAACGGACCACTCTGCCGTCAGAGAAGTACCAGGAGCAACCCGCATCTCTATTTAGAAACTCCAATAGAATCCCATCAAAAGCTACAAAAGCCACATAGAAACCAATAAATGTCTATTGGTTTCTATGTGGCTTTTGTCGCTTTTGATGGGATTCTATTGGAGTTTTTCAACATGGATGGCACACCACCCAACGAAGTGTGCCACCTCCCAGTGTGTTTCTTGGCTTCACGGCCGGCTGGATTGCCGGACGAATATGAGCCCCCCTTCCCCTTCCCCCACCACGACAACGTGAACGAACGTTGAGGGGGTCATAACAATATATCTAGTAGGTATATAGAATTAAAATGAAATACTGTTCAATGATTCGAGCCTCGCTTGATAACGGCCGATTGAGCAATTTTTTTTAAATGTTCCTAACACTTCAAAAATGCTTAATAGAAAACAATTAGTAGAAATGGCCGGAAAATTGGGGAATTCTAGTAAAATAAAGGCCTTTTTTCTATAGAAATCTATGAAGATCATCGTCATCTTGGCCATTTCCAAAATTACTTGGGGTCGGCACAGTACGTCCATACTGTTTTTTGGTTTCCGCAAAAGTTTTTCGCCCACCATTGCGCAAGAAAGGTGGCCACTCGAGGTGTGATGTCCCTAGAACCTTTAGTCGCCTTCTATGACACCTACAGGAAAAGTCGAAGATGAGTTCCTATCTAAGCTGTTTAAAATTTAGCTAATTGTTTAAAATTTAGACAGGGTAGTATTTAGACAGGGTAGTATTTAGTAAAAAATAAATACAAACAAATACTAAATAGGTAAGTATACGGCGGATAAATATGAGTGGACCTAGAAATAAAATTATAGCAATAAAAAATATATTGTAATAAAGAAAATACGTAATAAAATATGCGGAAAAGTGTTCATATTTCTATTTACTTTTGTAAGTTTAAAGTTTTTGTCTCTTGAAGTTATATGCAAAATAAGTATACTTACGTTATTTTTTTTAATTTTTAACTTACAATTAAATAAATATGTAATTCGATAAATAATATTATTTTATATTTTGCCGTTTGGCTGTTTGTATTGACCCTTCTTTCTGTGCCAGTGGTCGCGGGTTCGAGTCCCGCTGGGGGCACAGGCATGGTAACTTACCATGGAACTAGATGGTGCTATGTGATAATTATTATTATTATGTATTTATATTTATTTTAGCCATCATTTTTATTTTATAAAAAACAAATTCAAAATTGTTTTCCCCGCCACGCGCAACAGATTATATGAAAAACAAGTTAAATGTCACAGATAAAAATAATTTACAAAAAAAAATTAATGTCAAAGATTTATTAAAAAAGATGGCCAGTTCGAAAATTTTAGATGAATTAACAGAACTTATAACGCAAAGATTATTACGAAGTGTGGCAAAAACAAGTGAACGCTTAAATAATGCGAAAAGTAGTGAATCTGTTGAAATAATTGATGTTATCATCAATACAAATGATAGAACTAGATCGGAAATAATAAATGGTAAAGTCTTCGTTAAATAATCCTACTTTGCTGTAAATAAAAGATATAAGAAATAAAATAAAACTGGACTTCATATTTTTTTTATTCATTCCTTTTCTTTTGTCTCGACTTGTTTTTCTTCAAACTTGCATCTTGGGTCATCTGTGAGGCAATTTAACATTATGCAGATAAAAAATAAAAAAAATTATAAGGGAAGAAGAATCTTGTATCACTTGTTTGTAATTTATATACTTTCTATCAATATTTTCAAATGTTCAGTAATCGTATGATCATTTCATGTGAGAATTGGATCCGAGATTATTTTTTTAAGCATACTTAATAATAAGAAAACTTTTTAGAAATGCGATACATTACAGTTGGGTATAGGTGTACAAGTAGTTTTTTAGTTATTTAAAACAATTTTTTCTCTTAGAACTCTATATTCAATTTACTATTTTAAATAAATAATTAAAAAAATCATCGTAAATCATGTAGGTACATTTTTTCTAGTCAAAAATATATTTTTTTACTAACGACTTACACTCGCTTCGGTGCATCCCTAGGCCTAAAAGAAGCTTTTGTATTACTCCAGCAGCCCAGCTCATAATCTATATAGGTATGTACTAAATTTTAACACACATCCGTCCAGCCGTTTTGACGTGATATAGTAACAAATATACATACACAAACATTTTCGTATCTATACTAATATTATAACCGAAGGACGAACTCAGATAAGCGAGGGTGAGCCGCTAGTATATAATAAAAGTCGAATACCTTTATTAAGTCGCCCCTTTTCTCTACAATGTATATACTGCAGGACAGTGTCTCTGTCACTTGGCTCTGATACTCTGCCCTTTGGTGAGGGTAAGTCGGTTAAGTAGGGCCCAGATTGTATACAAGGGTTTCTGTTGACTAATTCTAGTTCTAAATAAAATAAATATAATTAGAAAACCATTAAATAATTCTAATTTAAAAAAATGAGTAAATATCTTTTTATAGTCCAGGAGGTAACTGTTGTTGTTTTTTTTTTAAATAATTATTTCCTTCATTTAATTGTATGCTTTTTAATACATAATATGTTTGTTTGGTAGCGTTATATTTTTACAAATAAAATTAGTATGAAATATTTGAAATAATTATTTTTTTATATTGAGTTATATCAATTCAATTCTCTAATTAATGTCCTGCCCTCAATGCGTGCCAGTTGAGCACAGATTATTTCGCCAATGTCACGTAAAATGGAGAAGACAAGGGGGAGATTGGTCGGTAACATATATTGAGTTATGATATAAAATGTGAATTATTTATATTGTGACACTTACAAGGCAAAATCTATAAAAATACGCCAAGACCTATGCCCAATATGTTCCTTTAAATAAAGTTGGCATTACTTACTTTCATCAGGATGCTTGCAGCTGAATGCTCTAAGATGACACGAACTCAGGAATGATCTATATATATTGTGTTGACATTTTGCACAAACCATAACTTCTCGTGCAGGACAGTCAATCGGACAATTTTTCTTATATTCTTCAGAATTCACTAAAGTTATTTTAAAAATTCATTATATTTCGCGGTTATTAGATATTTCTAGTTGCTCTTTTCAATACTATTCGGTTAAAAATAACACCCCAATTACGAAAAATAATTGTTTGTGAATAATATTTTTTTATTTCTGAAAATTACAATACGCGTGTTCTCTCGCGAGTAAAAATTTTCACCTCCAAAAAGAGATAACCGATTTTGATGTCTTTTTTTTATATACTTATAGGGTCACTTGGATAGTTCTTAGTCATAGTACGATCCAGTAAGTTTTGAGATTCAGAATATGTTATTTATGTTACAACTCGATTTTTTAATATTTTTTTTGGAATCTATCATATACAAGAACACATAATCCAAATGTTTAGCCTCCCAGTAGCAAGGCGACGACTTTATTATGTAAAATCAGACTTCACAGTCGAAGATAGTTTTTCAACTGGTCGCTATGTAATCTGCCTTTAATAGTAGTTGTGGACTAATTTGTAATAAAAAAATTCTACGATCATCTTTACCATTATCATTTGTATTTTGGTCGTAATTAACAGGAACGACATTTGTATCTTCTTCATCCTCATATCCATGTAAATTTAGAGGCGTATCGTCTTCTTTGGCATCTTCTCCATTATACTACAATTTATTATTTTTAAAATTGATTTAATAATAATACTCTTTATTGTACACGTTATAAAGCAAAGAAACTTAATTAAAATAATACACGAAGAATAAATGTACAGCAGGCGGCAATCTATATAAATATTTTTTTTATATTCAAATACTTTGATGAGATCTGGTTTAACTAGATCAAAACACCTCTTTTTCGACTAAATTAAGGAAAGAGGAACACCTCCTTTTATCATTTGTCACATCATCTATACTGGTTTGTGAGTTTAAGACGTTGTAGGAGGTAATCTTTGGATCTACTGAACCGATTTAGACGAAATTCGGTAAAAGATAGTTTGAGACGGAAATCAACCTTTAAGGGGGTGAAAATCGGGATGAAAGTTTGTATGGGGAATCAAGCTAGGGACGAACCCAAGCGAAGCGAGGGTGAGTCGCTATTATAACCTAAACTTATAATTCTTTAATTAACAAGTGGTCCCAATTCCCATGTTTCCAGAAAAATCCATCCCTAATGACGAAATCATTACTTTTTTTAGTTGTTTTGAAGTTATTGTCACCCTTTTTATTTATAAAAGAAGTATGTAACTAACATTGTATATTATGTTAATTCATCTTGTAATTTTTTTTATTGAAATAGACCACGCCAATAAAATTTAACGCAGGTCAAGTGATTAAATTTTAGCTCTCTGCAGTCCTTCTCTATAAGAACTTTGAATATGTTAAATTATTTACATATTAATTTGATTATGTTAAATTAAACTATACAGTAAGATTGAAGGTTAATTCGAAAAATGAATTCCCATTGAAGGTATAATGAAGACCTTCCACAAGGTAGACTATCGTCATGGCAAAATATGAGCCATGTCCATTAGATGGTGCAAGTCTGGTTAGGCTGGAAATCTTGGAAAAACACAGATATCCTTTATATTAGTTTTAAAATAAATAATACTACGTTCTCACTTCATCGTCAGGTTCTTCGATCTTAACACCGGGTACATCCTCTTGATTGCTTTCATATCTAAGATTATCATTATTATCTCTAGCCGAGTCTTCATTATCATTATCGCTGGGCAGGTTTTCTTCATTGTTTTCATCATCAGATCTATCAATATCAACAACTGGATTCATCTCTTTATTGACCTCTTCATCTAGATCATCATATTTATTACTGGGCGGTTCCTCTTTATTGTTTACATCACCTAGTTCATCATTGTCATCAGCTGGCTCCTCTTTATCATCTTCTTCATCTAGATCATCATTAGCATCACTGAGCTCCTGCTCCACTTTATCGTTTAAATTAGCCTTTGCTATATCACGAGGCTGTTTTTCCACATCATCGTAAATATTTTTGTCTTTATCGTCCACTTTGCCAACTATGAATTTAAAGGAATTATAGATTTCAATAACGGATAGGAATAAGTAATACAAAAAGTTTTTAAACTTTTTTATGAATGACATCTATACCACATATATATTACTAGCGGCTCACCCTCGCTTCGCTCGGGTTCGTCGCTAGGTACGTTTTAAATAGATATAAAAAGAAAAAATCTTTCTTTCTCACATTTTAATTATATGTTTTAATACTTACCTATTCCGGACTAAGAGAAATCCAAAAATTAAAATATCATAAAAATTGGAACGCGGTCGAACAGGATAAAAAGTATCCTATGTCCTTCTCCTGGCTCTAAACTACCTCCCTGCCAATTTTCAGCTAAATCGGTTCAGCCGTTCTTGAGTTATAAGCGAAGTAACTAACACGACTTTCTTTTATATATATAGATGTATAGTAAAATTGTAACTGAGTCGAATCTGTACATTAAATATTTTTTGGAAAATCTTATTGAAATAGTCATTATAATCAACACAGAGGCCGAAACTATAGCTTTTAGAATTTTTGTCTCTCTGTCTGTCTGGGAACGCATCACGAGAAAACCACGGGACAGATTTTGATGAAATTTGGTATGATGATAGCTGTTTATCCGGGTCAACTTATAGTACACTTTTTACTGCGAGAAAATATCTCATCTCTGAGAAATCTATACTAAACGTTAAAATGAAGGTAGGGACCCCGAGCGGAGCGAGGGTGAGTCGCTAATTATTTATATGGCGTGAAACGTGACTCGTATTGTTACAAGCGCTTTTTTAAATAGTTTTACTAAAGTTTTAGTAGGTCTATAATAAAAATTTTGAAAAACATGTAAAATATCCTTTTCAAATTATAAAATAAATAAAATAAGAAACCACATTGCGCTTTTTTATATCTGGCAAGAAATACAAGCAAGCAAGTTTTTTAGAGGCATACCTACATAAATATATGTTTTTTCTACAATTTTTGCTTTTTTTATTATTTAATAAGTAGGTATGTTTTTTTAAGTTGACAAAAATAATTTTACTACAATATAAACTATCTCGATTCCAAATTTCACCCAAACCCGTTAAACCTAAGTTAAAGTGACAAACAGATTAGCTAACTCACAAACTTAGAATTTTAGAAAATTAGTGTGCTATAGCACACTAACTAATGACTGAATACGTACTTAATATTTTGTTTTTATCTTTGGAAATTTCGTCAGGCTTATCATATCTTGAATCTTCACGGATTTTTCTTAGGACATTTTCTGTTACATAAGAATCATTTCTTAAAAAGTCGCTTTTATATTGTAAAGTTTTTGTTACATAGCATATTGTGTAAAAAAATAAATTTAAGACATTTAAGGGTGTATAAAAAGCTAAACCTAAAGTATTTGCTTTGTATTCGCGAAGAATTGGTCGAGTTTAATTTTTTTTTGGTATCAGTGAAAGATTCCTTCCTATACCTATTCTAAAAAAACATTTATTTTCGAATTTTTCTTCAGTATGTTATGAAAATTTTGACAATAAAAAATTACAATAAGTTTACGTTACATTTTCCTTTATAAAATTTTGTTTAAATTATAAGCAATGCTATATTACATCCATTTCCTAGACTATAATAGTTATACTGTATATACATAATTACCTTTTTGTATGCCGCATAAAGTTACATGATGTTTTTTTCCCGCTAAAAAAAATTACAGACAAATTAAAGAAAACCATTATAATCAGTAACTTAAAACATACTTTATATGATAATTATAAATAAAATACAACAAAGAAGACAATAAAAAAATTACTAATGTCGTAATTGGAAGCATTTTTAAGAAGATCCGAATTACATATTACGTTATGTTAACAAACGTTAAATTCGTTCGAAATTATGGATACAGATCTAAATTTGTTCATGATTTTCCATGCAGTGGGTTTATTTTCAAAATACGGTGATTTCAAATCAAACACAAAGTATTCATCAAATTTTATTTTTTTTTCCACATTCTTTGGTTACTATAATTTTTAATTATCACACATTCAAAATGGTAGCTTTTTCTGACACTGGCCCATAATCATTATGCCTAAATATTAAAGTGTTATTGCAGTTATCCATTGGTACCATCATAGTTTCTACTCCTAGAAAGAAATGTCCCAAAGTAAGAAAATGTTTGTTTCACAATAGGCCAGATTTAGTCGTAGGCCGGCCGCGGGGACCGTACTAGCCTCTTTGGCAACTTGGATAGCCAAGGGAGGTGGATTCAAATATCGCACCTCTTAGATTATCATATACAAATCATTTTCAACATGATTACCACGTCTTAGTTATTAAATGTATATCTTAGAGATAGAGAACCAAACTAGCTTTCGATTAACACATAAAAATCACCATCTCGCATTTGGTCAGCGTGGTGGACTATGGACCTGATCTTCCTAGCGTTATACGGTGTAATATTATTTGTATCGTTTTAATACAAATAATCAGCCTAATTATTAATTATAAATAACATTACAAAAAAACCTACCTGGTTGACATTTCATAAATTGCATATTACATTTGTTAATCGCCAAAATAAATTTTTCGTGCTTTTGTTTGTCTATTTTTGTTACTTTTACACATACTGGATCTTCCATTGGTGGACATTTTATATTTTTGCAACTTAACTTGGGGTCAGAAGTAGATCGTTTACCATCGACTTTGTAAATAGTTTTAGAACTTGTAAGCGTTGTGTTTACTGTAAAATAATAAATTAGTATATAAAATAATGCTCAACTTTAATTAAACTAAATTGGACCTTTCCAAAAAAGGTCGTGTAATTAATCCTTAACTTAGCTTTTGTAGTGAAAAAATTATATTAAAACTTTTTAGTTGGCTTCTTTATGGTGAAATATACATAATTTATGTTTTATAGATTTTAAAAATACTAATGTGAGGCATGGCCCAGATAATTTTATACCACATTAATTTGTTATTAAGCCCGATTCACATTATTTCAGTAGCATTCCAGTTCCGCGATTGTAAACTTAATAATTGTAAACCGGCACTGGAATTTATCCATTCCAGTGAGCAATCCAGTCCAGTGACTGGATTGACCACCCTGTAAAAAACTAGTGAAGATATGCAAATCCTCTTCCACTACATCGGTTACTTTTTCTAACAATAGTAATTGAACAGTCAGAATACAATTGTCGAACCCCTTTCTTGAAATCATTGTCACTATAGTGCTACTGATTCAAAAACTTTTGAATGACTGGAATAATGTAAGCATCATGATCCAGTCCAACACTGGACTGGATTGATTCAATGGACTGGACTGGATTAATGTGAACCGGACATTATATTAGTAAGACGCCATCATTTCACTTTGGTTAGGGCTAGTTAAATTTTCTATGCGAGGTAATTATAACGGCAAAAATAATATTTTTTATAGACACATGAAGCATTTTTTTTTTGTTTAATTGTGACTTTTATATTCTTTCAGGATTTTGGTAGATCAGAATTAGAAAATTTTGTTAAGAATGTAATACTATTTATTAAATAATTAAGTTTAATAAAACATAAACAATATGTACTTACTTATTAAATATATTAATAAGAAAACATACATTTTCTGTCGATGTGTAATATAAGATCGATGTGTTCATTTTGTTTTCATTTACCTAACCAAGATTAAAATAACATGCATCAAAGGTATTTTATAGCATTTTTATGACTGCCATAATTTATAATACTTTATACAAAACCATTTTTGAAATGAAGTTAAATGACATAATATAAATGAAAATATTTTTTCTTATGATCTGATATAATACGAAAAAATATTGAAGATATATTTTTTATTAATTTCAGTAAAATAATTTTCATAATTTCCATCAAAGTTACGAAGCTGATTATTTTAAGCATAAAAGTATAACTCATGAAACAATAAAATAGTTACAAAAATAAAATATCGAAAAAGTCTTCTATTTTTTTTTAAGTTGTTCAGTTTGAAAATTTAAAAAAATCAGAAAAAAAATCATAACTCAAAAACTATGAACAATCGCGAAACATACATGGGGGTGATTCCGGTACCCCAAGGGGTGCTCTATCTCTGGACTTCTGCTTGACACTACTATCTGGGACATCTGTTTATTACAGTAAAACTAGCGTGTGTTCATAAGAGCACACAATTCCTTCACCGAAGGTAGGTTTCCTGGACAAGACGTTGATGGCGTTCTCGAAGGAAGACCCGGATTGGATGGTGAGGATACTGCGTGTGCTAGTGAATGTTAACCAAGAGTAATAAAACATCAGTAGTGCAAAAGACGTGCTTTAATTTCCGCTCCGGGATCGATCACCGAACTCATAGAACGTAACAATACAAATAAATTTCTGCATCGAATCTGTATATTAAATATTTTTTGGAAAATCTTATTGAAATAATTATTATTGTCGATATAGAGGTCGAATCTATAGTTTTTAGAATATTTGTCTGTCTGTCTGTCAGTCTCCAGCCGCATTACGAAAAAACTACAAGACAGATTTTGATGAAATTTGGTATGACGATACTGGTTATCCGGGTTAACATATAGGTTACTTTTTACTGCAAGAAAATATCTCATCTCTGAGAAATCTACACTAAACGTTAAAACGTAACTAGGGACGAACCCGAGCGGAGCGAGAAGAGCATTTATAAATCTCGTACATATATTATGTCAATAATCATTATATCTATAAGCTTGACATAAACTGTATTTAAAA
The DNA here is from genome assembly GCA_947093115.1 of Brenthis daphne. NCBI lineage: Eukaryota > Metazoa > Arthropoda > Insecta > Lepidoptera > Nymphalidae > Brenthis > Brenthis daphne. Next base: position 3,853,603 of record OX352473.1, read on the forward strand.
AAAACAATATGTCAATTTTGAAGTTGACAACTGACATTGCAATCAAAATATTGTGGTGGATTGGTTTGTCAATAAAAAGGCATTGAAACCATAAAATAAAAAATGAATTAAATAATAAATACTAAGTAATATTTTGTGTCCTCTTCTTTATTATAAGCCATAAAATATTACTATGAATTGATCTTGTCTTACAATGTCAAGCGTTCAAGTGTAGAATAATATAATTTATTTCTATCGGCCACTCTCGTGAGTCACGAGAATCGAAAAAGACGAGTCTGGAGTCGTCTTCTTCATTCTACGAGACATTGGCGAACTAAACTAAACTGAGACTATTTTCTGCTTAGAGCCATAATACTAAAGAGAAATCTATTTGAGATAAGTGTAATATTTATTGTGCTTTTCTAATAATTGTCCAAGGTAAAGGTCCAAAACGACTTTGGTATCTGAATTCCGTTTTTAACCTAATTGATTAAGAATGGAGGAATATTTGTTATCGGCATATAATAAATTCGTAAGTTTTCCTGCTATTAGTAAATTTTAAATGTAAATAACAAGTCTTATAGTATTTATTTTAGGCATAAATTATTAATGTTTGTTTGGCTATAATATTGTTGTAATTAATAAAGACTAATTAGAATTTGTAAAAGTAGTAGTAATAAATATATTGAGGTGCAAGTGTTTCTATACAATATTGAAATAAAACAAAGTTAAGAGTTAACATAGTGTGTAGTTTAGAAAATAAAAATGTAAATTTTAATGTGCACAGTGTGAATAATAAATTTAAATGTATAAATGAGCAACATTATCACATGTAATGCTACTACATGTTATTAGCAAAATAAATCAATTTATTCATTATTAGCAATTTACATTCGTTTTGCTAGGTTGCATCCCTATGTACATTTTAATATTTTTGAACGGAAATTTCTTCTTTATAAAATAAAAGTAGCGTAAGTTACTTCTTATAATCAGCTATCTACTAGTGAAAGTCTCTTTAAAATCAGTCCAGCTATTTTATAGCTTAACCGGAACAAATAGACAGACAAAAAAAATTAAATTGTGTTTTCTTATAAGTACCATATATACTTATTACTTTCATATATCTTTAGTAACAAGCTGTTATTTTGACAAAGCTGTGATATTGACACACAGACACTTCCATTTTATTTATCTGTATACATTATATATTTATATGAAAGAATGAAAGAATGAATTTAAAAAAAACATTTTCTTTTCAGGAATCCAACAAATATAAAAATATAACAATAGTGTTAGGTAACGAAAGCTGTGATCTAGATTCTGTAGTTAGTTCTATAGTTTATGCTACTTATTTGAATTGGAAAAACACCAGTGACAACACCATTCAGGAAGAATTATTTATACCCGTCCTAGATGTGGATCGGGAGGATTTACCATTAAAAACTGAGGTTGCTTTTTGTTTAAATAAGCATGGTATTTCACAGGATAAATTAATTTTTAGGTAAGTAATATGATTTTGTTTGTAAAGAAATCAAACAATCCTAAACAGTTTGAATAATTTATTTAAAAAAAATGTTGAATACTTCCTGGGCTATTCTTAAGCCCTGCGGGGGCCACTGTGCATTCCATTTAGGACTCTTTTTGAAAGGTCAATTTTTTTATATATATATAAAAAATTAAGTAAAATACAAAAATTAAAAAAAAACTCAAATGTTGTTAAGAAGTAGCTTAAAAGATGAAACCTAAAAATTGAGCTTTCTCTCTTTTCCATGTAAATGAAAATGTTCTTTTCGGGGTCCTCGTGAGGCTAGGCTCTAGGCTTGTGCCCTGTGTGCCCTTATGGTAAAGACGGAACTGAATACTCCTTTAAAATATGATACTAGCGACTCACCCTCGCTCCGCTCCTAATGTATGTTTTAACGGTTAGTATAGATTTCCCAAAAATGAGATATTTTCGCGCAGAAATAGTATCCTATATGTCGACTCGGATAACCATCATCCATCATACCAATTTTCATTAAAATCCCTCCTGTGGTTTTTCTGTGATGCGGTCACAGACAAACAGACAAAAAATCTAAAAGCTATAGATTCGGCTTCTGTATTGATAATTATAACTATTTCAATAAGATTTTCCAATAAATATGTAATGTACAGATTCGGTTCAGTTACAATTTTATTATATGTATAGATTAATTGTGTATTTTACTTTCAGGAATGACATAAATTTTCAAGAATTGGTAAATTTAAAAAAAGTTAGAATAGTTCTGGTCGATCATCATATTCTATCAGAGAAATTTTGCTTTTTGGTGCAATATGTTCAAGAGATATTTGATCACAGAACGCTGGATAATACGAAATGGAGTTATAAGGAAAATGTAATGCACCAAATTGAAGTCGTAGGCTCATGTGCTACTTTGATTGGTCAAAAAATAAAAGATTCTCATGAAAATGATTTTTTTATAATATATCCTCAATGTGCAAAGTTATTACATAGTAAGTATTAATAATATATAGTATATGTGTTTGGTACTTCAATGACTATATTATAACTAGCTACACGTTGCTTTGCTCTTGTTTGTCCCTAATGAGTAACAAAAACAAATTATCCCACGGGAACTGTACATTTTTCCGGGATAAAAAATAACTTATGTGCTATTCCAGACTATAATCTATCTCTGTGCCAAATTTCATCCAGATCTGTTCAGCCGTTCTGGTGTGAAAGAGTAACAAACACACATCCATACATACTCACAAACTTTCACATTTATAAATTAGTATAGATTATATTTAAACATTTTCTGTTTTCTTACATACTGGCAGTGGTTATCTGCAGATCCCTTTGTAAAATAAATTTTGTGTGTAGCATGAAGGATATACTTCCTCAATTAATTAATAAATTGCAATAAATGTATTTAAACTTAACTGCTAGTCCTGTATTATATAAGTGTGGTGAAACAAAACATTTTTTATTTTTGAACTTATATTTCTTTTGACACATTAGGGGGGAAAATACATGTGGCATTGGCTACAGTGTGAAGTTAGTCCCGGTGTCTGTTTGTAATCAAATCTTGCAAGTTAAATTTGACCCACTTCCCAGTGTCCAATTGAGCTGAAATTTGGCACACACGTTTGGTTCTCGTGACAATGCATCACTTAAATGCCGCCATTTTTAATCCAATATGACAGATGTTACAAAATAGCGATTTATTGTTTCCATAGTAACCCTTATGATATGGGTATCAAATGAAAGTTCTTTATGAGCGAAGCACAATAAGCAAAGTGACGTCATTGTCATTCAAACTGTTTGTAGTGACCCTACTTGCTGTGGCAGCGGTCGCGGGTTCGAATCCCGCTGGGGGCATTCATTTGTGTGATGAGCACGAATGTTTGTACTCCAGTCATGGGTGTTTATATTTATAATATGTATGTATTTAAAGTTATATATGTGTAGTGTATCAACTATCTGGTATCCATAATACAAGCCTCGTAGCTTACCATGGAACTAGACGGTGCTGTGTGTTAATGTACCAACATATTTATTTATTTATTATTTATTGTAAATCCAATATGGCGGACTATGTTTTTTATACACTCCCATGATATGGATATCAAATGAAAGGGTTTGATGAGAAGAATATGAATAAAATAAAAACTAAAAATAAAAAAAACAAGCTTTTATTTAAATGCACTAAAAAAACAAATATAAGTACACACATACTTTTTTTTTATTTGTATAGATTTAACTAATGTATTTATATTTTGTAGATGTAATAATATTAGATACAGTGAATTTTTCAAAAGAGGTGAATAAAGGGACACCGCTTGATGAACAAATTGTTTTGTATTTGGAAAATGTACTTAACCCTGTTGATTCTGAGAAGGAGAGGTACTCGTAGTATATACACTATTTCATTTTAGGGTAAAGATTAAATGTATGGGGTATCTCTGATTAGGCCTTTAAAATTGATATGGATATATCTAAGCGTATTATGATGACACGTTTGGCTCAGTTTGTAGTGACCCTACTTACTGTGCCAGCGGTCGCGGGTTCGATCCCGCTGGGGGCATTCATTTGTGTGATGAGCAAATGTTTGCACTTCAGTCATGGGTGTTTATATTCATAATATGTATGTATTTAAAGTTATACAAGTGTAGTGTATCAACTGTCTGCTATCCACAACACAGGCCTCGTAGCTTACCATGGAACTAGATGGTGCTGTGTTAATGTTACAACATATTTATATTTATTTGAGTGACTTTTGTATTCAAGCCAATAGTTGCTCTTGCTGAGTTATATGCTTCTAAAGTTGTAACCATTGTGTCACTCAGTCCTGTTCTTAAAGTTTGAGATGGAAAGAAAGGGTATCGATAAGGTCTTATTACCGTCCCAGAATAATGAAAAGAATTATCTCATTCTATTTTATCTTTACACATTCTGAAAGAAAACTGTGTGCCTGATAACATAATATATTTATGAATGAAAAAATTTACAAGTAGTATTAAATATACTACTTGTCAGATGCCAGACTTTGGTCTGATTCGGACTTGCTTCGTTTACTTTTCAGAAAAGACCAGATTTTTTTAGTTTTTTTTTTGGATCTCAAACTCTATTTTAGTATTATAGGTGTTATACGCATCATGGGTTAGTTTTTTTACATCGTTTGCTGATTAACTTGAGAAATAATTCCTCCATTGGATATTTGTCTCCGTTGGATTTTGTATCCATTGACATCGGAACTCGCTGAGGAGTTGCTTAGTAGTTTCAGAGATTACCCCCTACATACAAACTTACATACATTACCTCTTTATAATATTAGTGTAGATGTTTTTCTTCTTTTAGAAAAACCATCCTGGATGACTTATTAAGGGCTCGAAGCGATGTTTCGAATTTGACGCCATCACAACTTCTAAGAAAAGACTTGAAAATTATTAATGACGTTCTTGTACCAAGTTTTCCCATACTTGTAAAGGTATTGTATACTAGATACCTAGGTGGTATAGTGGCTAGGATGTACGGCTGCACATACTGAGGTCCTGGGTTCTAGTCCCGGGTTTGAGACGAGTATACTTATTAGAGTTTTCTGTCAAGAAGTTCTCAGTTAGAGCCCGGAGTTGGGTAGAAGCAAAGCAAGAAATAAAAACCGCTCTAACTCTGGTTTAAAGTAGTTTTGCGCCAGTAGACGCTAGATGGCGTTGTGATCGTATAGTGCGAGGTGATTCAGGACATATATAATAATATTATTAAAAAAAATTGCTTTAAAATTAATGAAATATAGCAAAATTCATAAGCAAATTAAATAGGTAAATTAAGTAGGTGATCATAATTGCTTATCCTAAGGACAAATAACATAGAAAATGCAAACAGCGCTAACTATGAATACGCATTTACTTATAAGCTAAGGACTGATTTTATTTATTTTTCTTAAAAAAAAATATAAACATAATTTTTTGTTATATTATTTAAATAATGAAAATTATCTTTAAAACTCATAATTTCGTTTATTTTTTTTATATATTTTACATAATCTTTATCAAATTCAAACTTACAACGCCATCTATTGTGCGTTTAATAAAACTTTTTCTTAACTGATGAAATTTTATGATACTAGTAAAAATAATGTTTTCAGGATTTCCTACAAAAATCTAATGCGTTAGAGTCCGTGAAAGAAGCCCTAATGTTCAAAAAGTGCACCATCGCTTTACTTCTTGGTATGGATCTTAGAGAAGGCCTGAGGAGAGATGGGCTTGTCTTATCCTTGGAAGAGAAAAAAGGAGAAGAAGTAAGAGTTTTGTTTATGTTTGTGTTTCTATCAAACAATAACCAGTTTCAAAATTGGAGGTTCTCTGTTTTTGTTTTTTTTTATATATCGTCGCCTCAGTGCTTATTTGTTCCAACCATCAATACTTCAAAAAGTAAAAGTCGTGTTTTTCCTCTATTTCCAAAACAAACCTTCATTTCTAAAATGTATATACAAATATAGACAAAATACACTTTTAGGGGTTTAAAGTAAAATGTGTATTTAATACCAATAGAATTGACATTTAAAAGTCTATAATTCTGTTTTAACAACTCTTTCGGTAAACTGGTCATTTGGACAAATAAGCACTGAGACAGTTTGGCTGTAATATGGTACTGAGATGGGATTTCTGTTATATCTAACTTCTGTTATGTATAATCCATATTATACTGTAAAAACATAAAAAAATAGTTTTGAGCGTTTAAGGATTTTAACTCTAACCCATTGATAGCTATATAAAAACATAGATACACATTTCCTAACAAATCTCTCTTTAAAACGTGGCGTCGACATGTTATGTTCAGTCAAACCAAAGAATAATATTCAAAAATCGAAAGTTCCAATTGTCTAAACACAAATTCGAACTTACGCACACCGCATAAAGTACATTTTAAACAAAACAACGTACGTTTAAATTTCGCTTTTTCGAAGACACTTGAGATGGTAATAGTGTATCTTGAGTTTTTGTATATTAATGCTGTATAATATTTTTATATTTTAGTTCACAAAGTTTCTTCAGAACTGGACAAATCCTGCTTTGGAACTTGTCTTAGATCCGGAGATAAATAAATTATACTTCAAACAAAATAACTTATCCGCTTCAAGAAAACAATATGTACCTGCAGTATGTGAATTTGTAAAGAAGAAATGAAATATTAAAAAAATAATAGTTTATATTATTATACTCTTTACTCTGACTGTACAAGAACAAAAAGTAGTCCAAATAAATCATCAATAGATGGCGCTGTGTATTTATTTGAAATGAAACTAGACTTTATTACTTAGACTTATACAAGCACTTTTGAAATATAATTGAAAGAGCGTCAGTAGTCAGTCCGTGAGGAAGCTACCACCGGCTCGGGAAGCTGTTCTGCTGAGAAGAGCCAGCAAGAAACTCGACAGTTGCTCTTTTAAATATCGAAGTTACATTTTATTTATGACCATATATAGAGAATATCAGTCAATATATCTCAATTTTTCATTTTTCATTTTTTCATTTTTTTTTTTCGTTCATTTCTATTTATTTTATTTTTATTTACTTCTTTTTACACATTGTATCAATTCAATGATCACTTGTGTACGTCAATTAGAAGACTTAAACTTTCCATCAACAAGAAACTCTTGAACAGAGTAATATGCTTTGCTCAATAAAATATTTTTTTAATTTTATCTCTATTGCTTAAAAGGTATATCCAGGACAGTTAAAGTAATTCAGTATTGATGTTAGTATAAAATTAATTTAAATAAAAATTAAGTCTTGAAACGACATAATATGGCATATCATATTTTGGTTTCATAAAACATTCTTAGTGAGGAAAAATTAAATGATTGAAAAATCAACCATTAGACACTAAATATTTGTTTTTATTAGTGTCCGACTGAAACTGGTTTTTCAGCAAAAACCGAAACCGAACTTTTGGCCTTGCTCTCTGTGTCGGGCGATACCGAAACTTATTTAAAATTACGATTATTTACTGAAATTTATTTTTTACCTATCCCACGGGAACTCTTTAATCTTACGGGATGAAAAGTATCTAAAATGTCGACCGGGGATATAAGGTACCACAATGCAAAATTTCATTTAAATCGGTCCAACAGTTTCGGAGATTAGCCCGTACAGACAGAGAAACAAAAATATTGAAAAAAATCTGGATTTATTCTATTTCTCTTCTTACATCCCCCTGACTCGGTTTTGAGCATATTTTTCGACCTCTACAGTTTTATTGTATGTATAGATAAAATCTTTATGCATCCAAATACTTTTTTGTAGTCTGAACGCGGACAAAATCGATTGTACTGCTAGTAATTACATAATATGTTAAAAATTTAATTCAGTTAGTTTGGAAGATTCATTTTCAATGTACTCTAAGGTCGTGGCAGACACGATATCTGTGGATTTTTTATATTGATTGTACTGAAAGAAAATTATCTTAGTAATACTAATTCTTATCTGTGGGGTAATGAAATAATATATAGTTTTATTAACAGACCCGTTACTAATAATTTACTTCTTTAATTTTAAATCTTTATTTAAAACTCATAACTTATCAAACTTCAATTCAATTCTGTTGTTGATAGCTTCAAAGGTAATAAAAGCAGTTAATAATAAAAACACATTAGACATTTAAGTTCCTTATTTTTATTAAAAAAACAATTGTCAATGATTTAAAAATACAATTCAATTAACATTACTTTTGTTCATTTTATTTGAATGAAGCAAATTGATGCTTATTAAGTACATAAAGAGTAAAATTAAAACATTTAAATTGTAACTTAAAAAAAATTAAAATCTTTAATCTATTTTTAATCTATAGCCATTAAAGTTCTTTTCACTAGAACAATAATTTTTGTTCACATTTCTTTTTACTTAAAAATAATCAGTGACAAGTTCCAGTTTAAATTAAAATAAATTCAACCAAAATGGCGATGGTTTATAACTTAACTGTATTATTAAAATCAATATTTTTAGGTATAAAAAAACAACCAGGCAAGTCTTTAATTTTTTTATTTTTTTCCTTGGAAAAACTGTTTACCTAGCTCCTCTAGCTTTATAAATATATTTTTCCAAGTAACCATTATAACATCAGGTCACCGCCATATTGGTTTTACTTAATATTATTAAAAATAATTAAATTAAAACAAACATGTAAATCTAAATTATACGTATTATTCGTTGATAATCATAAAACAACTGAGATTGAGAGACTATTTAATTACTCACAGCTAGACAGTAAAGGACTTTCACTCATTTCCCCTGATATGTAACATATTATACACTCTCGTACATACATACTGACCTTTACAAACACTTGTGTTCAGATATATAAAAATATAGTCCCATGGGACTTAAGTATGAAAAGCATTTAAAAAAAATAATTATAGAGAGATTTTTATATTTATTATCACTTAATATTCTTATGTGATGTAATTTCGACATTATTATTTTTAATATAAATAATAAAATATTTCATATATATGTATTTAAATTACTACAGAGTATTAGCATCACAAAAACGATTACAAAATAAACAGGAATCTAACCTGTTATTAATTATTTATTTCTTTTCATAAAATATAAATAAATAAAATATTGTACTTAAATAATAAATAGTTAAAATATGTTTACGTGATATTAAAAAAGAGAATTGAAAAATCGATTATAATATCGATTACTGTTAAACGTATAACATGTGACAGCCCTATTATATCATTTCCCGCCTTTTTTACATCTGTTGTCTAAACATGGCGGTTATTTCTTCGATAGTTTTGTTTTTTGTTTCGGGAACTTTAAATGCTATGAAGAGGATAAACAAGAACTGCAAAATGGCGAATATTACGAAAGTGTTTGAGCCGAGAATGAGCTGTAAGAAAAAATTAATGTAATATTAGTTAAATGCAATATGAATTAAATGTAAGTAAATATACAATTATTATCAATAAAACGGAAGTGTGTATTAATAATTGCTAAACTCAGCTTAAAGAATTATAATTAAATTCTTTCGTTTCGTGGCTTCTAGAAGTGTCATTTGATGTAAAAGTCAAAAATACTCGTAGTAGCGTGTTTTGCTGTTTATACTACTATTCTAATTTTTGTCATGAAGATCGTTTACTTTCTTTAAAGAACAAATGAAATTTATATATGTATTAATCAAATTAATATAAAATTTACGACAATCAAATATAAATAATATTATATTTTTAGCATTAGTTCTCGAAAGAGAGACAGTTAGTATAATATAGTTAAAGTTATTTAATATTTTTCTTTATTATAATAGAATCCGTTAGCTATTTTTTATATATTAAAGTTTATTTACTTATCACAACAATGAATATCCGTATTAATATTATAAATGTGAAAGTTTGTGAGTATGGATGTTTGTTACTCTTTCACGCCAGAACGGCTGAGCGGATTGTACGGTACCGTAAAACGGGGTGTATAGAAATTGCGGGGTGAATAGAAAAAATACCAAGAAAGTTTTGAAGGCTAATATTTAAGGTACTTTTCGTTGAAGAATTTTGGTAGAATTTTATATTTTAACATATCAACATTTCTTCTTTGCGTTGGCAACAATTTTTAAATGTCAAAATTGACATTTATCCTTCAAAATATATTCAAAGTGTACCGTCTGTGAACGTGGTATAATCAAGTGCCGAAACTCTTGGTTTTATGTAAGAAAAACTTGTGACTTGTACTAATTAACGTGTTTATCTCATTAGGTGTGCGATACATTATAAAAATACAGTAAAGGTAAGTGAGAATACGTTATTAAACTTAAAAAAAAATATTAAAATCACAGTTAGTGTACATTTATTGTCTAAAAGGGGTTAATAGAATCCATTGAAGGGTGAATAGAACTTTAGTATGGGTTTAATGGAAGTCTAGTATGGAATAATAGAAACGATTAATGTGTGAATAGCAATTAATGAGGGGTTAATAGAGATAAATAAATAGGGTTGTCAAAAACTGTTAACAGAACTAAATTTAACTACCTACTTTCATACTTTCTGTATTAATGAATAGTAAGTCCGTATTATTTAGATGAGAGCGGTAGATTTTGTGATTGATAAATAAATAATATTTATGAAGTGATAATTTTCATTTACAGGTACATACCGCCGTAGGTAGATTCAATATGCCGCGTGTATATAAACCCGATCCTACAAGGAAAAGGTATAAAAAATATAGCATAGAAATCATAAAAAAAGCTGTGGAAGAGTATGCATCTTCTCGGAATTTAAAACTAGAAGATGTTGCAAAAAAATATGGCATTCACAAATCGGTGTTGTATCGCCACAGTACCCGGGATATGAAGCAACATGGAGGCCAAAGAGCTTTATCCGACGAAACAGAAATGTTGTTAATAGAGAACATCAATAAATGCGCAGAATGGGGTTATCCCTTAGATACATTGGATCTTAGGTACATAGTCAAGATATATCTTGATAAGATAGGCATAATCCATAAGAGATTCAAGGACAATTTTCCAGGACCTGATTTTGTGCAGAGCTTTTTATTAAGACACAAAAATGAGATTTCGCAAAGAGTTTGTGAAAATATCAAGCGTGTGAGAGCTAAGGTGTCTCCAGATACGATTAAAGAATATTTTATCGAACTTGCGAAGTCTTTAAATGGAGTACCTGCTTCTAACATATTAAACTACGATGAAACGAATTTAACGGACGACCCCGGGCGGAAGAAAATATTAATCAAGCGGGGATGCAAGTACCCTGAAAGGGTTCTGAACCATACCAAGGCTTCCGTGTCTATTATGATGGCTGGTACCGCAGATGGCAAAATGTTACCACCATATGTGGTATATAAAGCAACTCATTTATATGATTCTTGGATTCAACATGGCCCAGAAGGTACTCGATATAACAGGTCGACATCTGGATGGTTTGATGGAACCACTTTTGAGGATTGGGTGCAAAATATGGTCGTTCCATATTTTAAGGATTTACCAGGCAGAAAGTGCTTAATTGGAGACAATTTGTCTTCACATTTATCAGCAGACTTGATCCAAATATGTAAAACGCATAACATCGATTTTGTGTTTTTACCAGCCAACTCAACTCACCTGACGCAACCACTGGACGTAGCATTTTTTCGTCCCATGAAGCGTGCCTGGAGGCAATTAATATTAAAATGGAAAAAGACAGATGGTCGACAATTATCCACAATTCCAAAAGGTTGTTTTCCAAAACTATTAAAATTGTTAATTGATGAACTTCAAATCAATGCTTCAAAGAATATCATTGCTGGATTTAAGAAAACAGGAATTAGCCCTTTAAATGAACATGAAATATTAGCCAGACTTCCCGGTGAAGACTTAGATGAAAACCATGAAAGTGCTGTAGAAGATTCTGTTGTGACACTCCTCAAAGAAATGAGATATGGTTCTATGAATATTGTAGAGCCAAGAAGAAAGAGAAAACTCAATGTACTCCCAGGTAAAAGTGTCGCTCCAGAGGAAATCGAAGATTATGCAGAAACCGATGTTGATACTAGTATGGCAAATTTAAAAAAAACAAAATACGATACAAGCTATCCATCAGGTTTAAACAATAAAAATAAAGGTAAGGCAAAAAAAAATACAATTACAAAGTTGAAACTAAAACCAATGAAAGAAGAAGAAAATTGCCCTAATAAAATAGAACCTTACAAAGGAAAAGGCAAAGGGAATGGAAAAAAAACTAAAACATCCTATTTGGAAGCAAAAGAAATACAAGAAAAAGAAAATCTCGAGAATAATATAGAAAACAATGAGATTAAAGGAAAAGATATGGAGGGAATAACAAAAAAATCAAGTTTGAAAAGAATAGAAACAGAAGACAAGGACAATAATGATAACAACAAAGAATGGAAAGAAGAGTTTCACAAAAACGAAGAACAAGAAAAATACCGATTAACAAGGCAGGAAAATTACGATTACAACACGAATTACGACAATTATGATAATAATATTGGTCAGGTAAATTACGATAACGTCACGGTTTACGAAAATTATCATAATAATATGGAACAACAAAATTATAACAGTATTACGGAAACGGAAAACTACAATAATATCTTACAAGAATTAAAATGCGAAATACCTAATGATAACATAAACAGTCTGCCCATTCTCTTTTTTGACAGCATATGTGAAGAGCTCACGATCAATACTGAAAAACTTGCTGATGATAATACTATTATGGAGAATAAAGTAAAAATAATATCGAATGAGCTAGTGAATGACGATCAGTATAACAAAAAATACAGATCACCTATTATAAAAAAGTACAAGACTGTAGCGGTAAAAGATCTCATCAAATTGCCAAAGAAAAACCATACAAATAATTACTACAATAATAGTGACAAAATATTAAAAGTTTTAGAAGAGGATGATGACATGTGAAAACTTTGTTATAATAATTGTTAAGTTAAGAATTTTGATTACTTGTACATAGTAAGTAGTTTAGTGTACTTAGTGCGAGTTTTTTTTTCTTTGACGCGATAGTAACTTTCAACCGTGTTTGGCGCTCTTATTGGTTGAGAAAACTCACGCTGAGCACACTGGTTCTACAAAGCTATAGCGTAGGCTGAAGTTACAACTACCTTGTTACAACTTTGTTATTATAATATCGATAAGTTCAGAAGATTTAGAATTTGGGTTTTTTTAAAGAATATTGATTATTTTTACGCCAGTAGTACTGATTCTACAAAGCCATAACGTAGGCTGAAGTTGATTACCTGTGATATTTGTTATGATGATTAAGTTAAGTTCAAAAGATTTATAGTTGTTTATTTTTCGTCATATATGTATAAACTTAAAATTCAGAAAAACTAAACTTTTAATTCAGAAGGTTGTTTTTTATTTTGTTATTTTATTTAATTTAAATAAAAATACGAATAAGTAGTATCTTGTTTGATTTATCGAAAAGAGATAACATTCCATAAAAATTAAATCGGTTAAAATACAAACATACTTTATTATTTATGTTCATACGCATAAATAGCTTAAATTACAAATTTTGATTTTCAATTAACATTTACAAACCAAAACAATTTTTAAATATACAACCTTATATTTTTGCAATGTTGGATAAGTCATTTTTGGTAGCCCTACCAGTTTTTCCATTCACCCCTTTACGCATTTCTATTGACCCCAATCGTCGGGTGAATAGAAACGGTACATATTTTATTAAAAATCTGGAAAACCTTTGCTTATAGTTAAAAAAATATTGTTTCAGCACTTTCTTTATGGAACCGGGCATGATATAAAATAACCTGAGATTAAAAAAAAAAAGTAACAGACAACAAATTCTTAAGACGAAGTTGAAAATCATTGCTATTCACCCCGTTTTACGGTACGGTAGTACGGTTGTGATTGTGTGCGGTGAAAGTAGGCACAGAAATAAATTATAGTCTGGAATAACACATAGGCTACTTTTATCCCGGAAAAATGTATAATTCCCGTGGGATAGGTTTGTTGTTGTTTTCCTAGAGCTGTTTTATTAATATTTTTATAGGTAGATACTATTTTAAAACATTGTTAGACTTCATGTTTAATTCCATGATAGGTACTCTGTTTATTCCTTAGACTTTTAATCGCCAATGATGTTCGCAAAAGCTGATGGAGAAACCATTCAGTGACACATAGTTTGGGCTTATTCCAGTCGTTATGACGAGTTCCATATTAAGAGTGCACTTATTTTTAGATACTTTTTGACGAGCCCCATACTTTATAGAACATAATATAATTTTATTTTTAATTTTATTATTAATTGAATACTAACAGTAAGTGGTAAAAAGCTGATTCCCACTAAGAAGTTGGCCGCCCAATTGATAGTGACGGCGACAGACGAAGCCGCAGGGCGAGACGATTGGTTGAAGAGCTCTGTAAAGAATATATTATGGTATTAGCTCAGTCGCCAAAACAAATTTGAAAGTTAAAAATAGTATCGTGATTTCCTGTTTATGCTACTGTCGATTTTACCGGTAGGTACTTAGATATCGTCACTATCTATACTTATAATATCTTTATAGAATAAAGGGAATATTATATACATGTTAACTAACGACACACCCTCGCTTCACTCGGGTTCGTCCCAAGGTATGCATAAATTGTTTATAATTTATGCAAAAACGATCTAAAATGATAATACCATAGATGTTATTTTAAATTAGATACTTACCTTGGGTATAATTTTTTTTTAAATAGTTTAATTTAAATTTTAAAAGTAAATATTTTATTGCAAATATTCGCCAAGGGGCCCCCCTTGGCAAGTATTTGCTAAAAAAATATTTATTTCAGACTGCCTATATATTATTTAATGACGTAAAAATAACGTATAAATTCTTAGTGGATGAATTTTTAGAATCAGGCTAGTAGTTTCAGAGATTATATACAAACAAACATTACTTCTACAATGTTAGTGTTCATTAAATCTAAAGTAAAAAAAAAAACACTTACCAGTGACAAGGAACCAAGGAATCGAACCCGGACCCACCGCGAACATCACCACGAATAGAATAACTAGTGCAATACACAAGTAGGACACCCAAACGTGCGCGGTCTGAAAATAAGTATAATAAAAATTCCTATAATTTAATAATGACTAATAACTATATGTATGCTTATGTATGATGAGTTATTGTGGATTGCATTATGACGTGTTTTCCCGTGGGAATGAGATAATCTCCCGCGGTAAAAGTACCAGCGTCACTTTTCAGCCCTCCAACTATTTCCACACAAAAAATCACGCTTATCCGTCACTCTGTTTCGACATGAAATAAGGACAAACAAACACTTTCACATTTATAATACTAAGTATGGATTACGCCGTACAGATACTCCCGTGACCATGATTGCTGTAAACTATTCGAAACGTCGGGAACCAAAAATCAAAATAGAACCGCGAAGAATTCCGAAAAGATACGTTTTTTTTTTAAATGTTAAATTTTCACATAAGCCTGAGAAAATATTATAAAAATTCAGTTTGAACTAGAGATGCGCCGAATATGAGTTTAAGCGAATACGAATATTCGATACCAAAATGTATCGAATCGATTATTCGGCCTAATTATTCGGTTCATTTAGTGAATTTAGTTATTATTGTATTATATTTTTTTTTATTTTGTGATTAAAGATGGCTATTTATTTGTAATAATATATTTTTACAGTTATTTGAAAACAAAAAACCTGCATGCCTTACTTAGTCAGCGTGGTGGACTATATCCTGATTCCATTGAGACATTGAAAGGACTGAAATATATATATGAATTATATTATATACATACTTACATATAAATTAGCGACGCACAGACCGACAGTACAAACAAACATGCCGCTAAAACCAGTCAATAACAACGTCTTCCTTCCCGCCACTTCTACCAATAACAACGATATTATTGTCATCACGACGTTCATAGCGCCCATAGCTGAAAATATACATTATTCGTTCGGTGAAAATTTAGGTTTGTACGTATTTTTAATGCCGAATCATAAGAAAAATAAAATTAAAAAAATAAATAAAAAAAAAATTTTTTTTTTTGGGGTGGACCACCCTTATCACTCAGGGGTATGAAAAATAGTTTACTTCCTATTCTCAGACCTACTGTATATTACAAACACACTGTCACATGAGAATTTTATATATTAGACTAGCGACTTTCATCTCCATTTTCACCCCCTTATGGTATGATTTACGAGATAAAAAGTATCCTAAGTCCTTCCTAGAGTCTCAAACTATCTTCTTACCAAATTTCATCTAAATCGGTTCAGTAGATCCAGAGATTTCCCCTTTACAACGTCACAAACTCACAATCTCACAAACTTTACCTCTTTAAAATATTGGTATAGATTATAAATAAGAATGTTTGTATGTATGTATGTTTGTTTGTTAATCCGTCACGGCTACGTGTAACGGCTGGACGGATTTGCATGAAATTTAGTACACAGATATACACTATAAGCTGGAGGTCCTGCGTTCAAATCTCGAATTGGGTCAAGTGTAGTTATTGGGTTTTCCCGTCAAGACCACTTCAGTAACAGCCCGGAGTTGGCAAGTTGCATGGAGTGTGAGAGTGAGAGAGACAGAGTGCTAGTGTATCTCTCTCCCTCACATTTGCACTGTCATATCTACAATTGTTTAGTCTTGACCGATATCGGTCAGTAAGACATTTTTTAAATATTTACTTTTTTTCTATAAACGTTTCAGTATAGAATAAACAAATTTCATTCATTTCACAAAACACCTAATTCCTTATTCAAACACTAACAAGAACTCACCCAAAGTAGCGTATTGACTTTGACTCTCACTCAAATTAGCAGAGTTAAATATGCCGGTTGAGAAGTAAATAACCGCATTTATTCCGGACAACTGTTGAGCAACCATCACAACCATTGCTATAAACATTGGTTGTCTTAAGTTTCGGTTGGCGAATAACTCGCGGAGAGTTACTTTCTTGCTTATCTTGTTTTTTTCCGCTTCCTGAAACCACAAGAAAATAATATACTTAATTTGTAATAGCAATATCATAAATAGATAAATAAAATTGAAGTGTCTGTTTGTAATGTCAAAATAACAGCTTTTTACTAAATTGATTTAAAAGTATATACGGTACTAATAAATCATATTCTTTTAAAATTTTTGTGTCTGTTTGTTTGTTCCGGCTAATCTCTGAAACGGCTTGATTGATTTTAATCGGACTTTTTCTAGCAGATAGTTAATGTTATAAGGAGTAACTTAGACCACCTTTATTTTAGAAAAAAAATTAGGGTTACGCTCAAAAAAGTCGCTAGTAGGTATTAGATACATAAAAGAATTCGCTGGTGTAACTGTTGGGAAATGCTAGTTTTAAATAAAAACTTTAAATATATTTCATTAAATGAAAATGGATTTAAAATATTTATTAATGTTGCTGATAAGTAAAAGTGCTCATTAAATTAAAAAAATTAAATGTACATACTTGGTGCATTTCCTCCATTTCGCCGTGCACTGCTACGTCACCTCTTAACCAATTTAAAGCTGGAATAAATAAAAAAACAATAAGAAATTTAAAAAAACCCGTTATCATAAATAAATAAAATAAATGTTATTTTTAATATAATATAGTACATAAATGTCTATATATAATATGTAAAAAACTAAGCCTCTTTGTTAAAGAATAAAAACTGACCTCTTTGCGCGTGTAACTCAGCTCCACGATTCAAAAGCAAATATTTAGGCGATTCCGGACATAGCGGCAAAGTGCAACATTGAATGATGGCGGGTATCGCGGTTATTGCCAACAACCATTGCCAACCACCGCTGGTTCCTAAAACCGATTCCAAACCTAACACTTGTGATAGAAGGATGGACATTGTTATTACGAGTTGATACACTGTGCCGATCTGAAAAAGAACGTTTAATTAACTCGATAATTTCGAAGTGAAATTTGTTTAGAATTGTTGCAATTTGAAACACGATGAAACGGAAATGCGACACTAAAAGGTGACAAACACATAAATATATAAGCATTTTAAATAAAAATATAGGATTAAGCCGGCGAGAGAATGAGATAGAATACATTGCCATGTCGCCATGGTAACCGTTGTTATTGTCTGACAAATATATTATATTATATTCTACCCGTGTATGATATTCTATAAATATATGACTGTAAAATGGCTTATTTAATTATTGATTTGTTTTAACTTAATTGCGATATTAGCCAAAGAAGTTTCACTTCTACCGTGAGAGAATTGCATACAAACACACTTTTAATTTTTTTTAATAATAAGGTATTTTTTTATTTAATTTCATTTTTTCACTTGTAGCAATTTTGCTAATTATATAATATTTTGCTTTGTAAATATTGAAAATCTATTTTATCCTATTTCTAATGAATACTAGATTTACGCGAATATTTGACAATAAATAAATCGACTTTTTCGTGGTTTTATTATTATTTTTCCAGTCTTTTGCGGCCATGTTTGCTGTAAAACATTTAAAAAGTCGAGAAAAAAGTATATATTTTGTTCTTAATTTCAAATAAAAAAAATACGTTTAATAAAAATGTTAACACCTAATAACATGACATTTTACACATCTTTTTTCAAACGTTTCATAACGACCTCAGTCTTTTCCGGAACGTTAACTAAAAATAAACAAAATTAAAAAAATGAAATTGCGAATGTCGAACAATAAAAGTATAAATAAATTATTAACTATTTTTAGAATGAATAAATAAATTATTTGAAAGTATTACATATTGAAAAACCACCCTTTAAATTAAAAAAAATAAACATTAAATATTAAAACGATCAAACCCGCGTCACATCACTAGTCAACTCACCGATCCTCGTAAAGAAACCGGAGATATTTCAGCCAAGTACATAGGAGCTAAGCCGGCGTTCAAACCGTTGTTTATACCGATTATTAGCCTGAAAAAGAACACCCTGTTTATCATTTCTTGGTAACATGTTAGATCTTTTATTAAAGTAAATATTTATCTATACATATATTAAATTGTAACTGAGCCGAATCTGTACATTAAATATTTATATAATTATGAAACGCGATAATTTAAAAAGTTACATTAAATATTTTTTGGAAAATCTTATTGAAATAGACATTATTTTCGATACAGAGGCCGAATCTATATTCTTTATCTATATTGTCTGTCTGTTACCACATCACGGAAAACCACTGGAGGGATTTTGATGAAATTTGGCATGATGATAGCTATCCGGGTTATCATCATCAGCTATCCGGGTCAACATTTTACTGCGGGAAAATATCTCATCTCTGAGAAATCTATACTAAACGTTAAAACGTAATTCTAGGGACGAACCCGAGCGGAGCGAGGGTGAGTCGCTAGTGTTATTTAATAACAAGCGACTTACACACGCTTTACGGTGCGTGCTTTTCTAAATTCCTAACAGTAATCTGTGTTACTCCAACTCATAGTTTATCTGTTCACTAAATTTCATACAAATCAGTCCAGCCGAATCAGAAAGGGAATAAACATCCAAACTTATGCATATCTAATAGCAATCCAAATGGCGTGCTTATTAAATTGTTTTTTTTTTTGTTTTTAAACCTACGACCTACCTTCCCACAATCAACATGTTTGCTGATTGCGCCGCATTAGCACTCCCTTGTAGCGCGGCAGCTATAAATACTAACACATTGTTTAGTAACAAGCCTCCTTTTCTGCCAAACCTGAAAATTATATTTTTAATATATTTATTGGAACTAAAATCGGTCAAGTGCGAGTCGGGTTATGTACAGATTATAATAAAAAATCTATACATATATATATATATATATATATATATATATATATATATATATATATATATAAAAATTAAAGCCCTCGCGGGATGCCTGGCAGATGTGAAACATCGAAACTATTTTGTATAAAAATAAGCACGACAGGATGGTTTTTAAAGGCAGTAAATACATCATAATTAAAAACAAAATATTCAGTTTTTATTAAACAAAAAAATCTTTGTTTAAAAATACATTTTATTAATTTAAAACTAAAATTAAGAGAAAGGGAGATGGAAATCGCCGACTCGAGTGGGAAGAGTATGAGAGATACGAGCGTGTGAACGCCAACAGCCGGTATAACCCGCTGCATTATAGAATGAATAGTGAATAAAACTTGACAGACCGACGGGTTTCACTAAAATTTTGTTATTTTTATTAGTTATTGTTTTAGGCTTTATAACTTATATAATAATATGTAAACCACATGTTTAAATGTTTCTTAGAAACTAAGCTATTTGGCATGTAAACCAAACCTATCATATCTAGTATATTTATTAAAAAGAAACATCACCGTTTGTTATCTACGATGCAGTATCTGTTGTACCTTTGCCTTACGACAAAAAATGTTAATTAAAAAAAATTATGTCAACTCACCTGTCAGCCACCACACCAGTAATGACACCCCCTATCATGCCTCCCACACAATATATCGCAACTGCAATCGACCACATCGTCGTTACTTTGGGATCGTCCTTGGCCAATAGTGTGGTGTTCGTTCCTGTGAGAGCCTCTTTATGCAGCCATTCTAACATTATCTGTTTAAAAAATATATATACTTATTACTTATTTGAAACTGGCTTTTCCCATGAATCTGCTCGCTTAATAATAATGTCTTTCTAACCGATGTCGACCACGGCGGCCAATCTCACTGAGACTAACTTACTGTAGTAGATATTATAGTGCAGTGTGTGTACGCGCAGACACAAGTGCACTCTCTATTCCTGTCACTCTCATACTCCGGTGGGACGATACTTCGACACTCGTGGTAAGAGTTAAGGCGCAGGACCTAAGCGACACGTACTCTCTGAGACACCGGGATACAATACCGCCAACTTTCCAACTCCGGGCTATTACTATAATTTTTTGATACAAACACTCAATAAATAAACTTGGCCCTACCCGGGACTGGAACCCAGGACACTCTAGGTCTGCGGCCGTATATGCTAGCAACTAGACCACTGAGGCGAATCTGCTCGACTAGTCTGTTTGTGTATAACTGTTTCGATCAATCAATCGATCAATCAATTTTTGTCTATCTGTCTGGGAACGCATCACGAGAAAACCACTAGACAGATTTTGATGAAATTTGGTATAGTGATAGCTGGTTGTCCGGGTCAGCATACTTTATTTTACTACGGGAACATATCTTTGAGAAATCTATACTAAACGTTTAAAAGTAAGTAGGGACGAACCCTGGGCTGAGTCGCTAGTAGAAAATAAAAATGAATATTCACTTACAGCCTGTGGTGCATTTAGGACACCAGTGTTGTATCCATGTTGGAAGGCAGACCAACACGCCGAAGACACGATGGCGAAAGCCAATCGTATATTCATTCCCTGTGAACAAATATTTTCTATAATTATATAATAAAAATAGGAAAAGGTAAAACAGTTCCGTATATTTTTCCCCTCTGTTTGTCAAAAGACTTTTTTTTTGTTTAGTAGCTATTGACGAGATTTAGTGCTGTCTCTGTGTAGTTTTCATCCAAATCGGTTTAGCCATTTCAGCGTGACAGAGTAATAAACATATATATATACACATACAAATATTCGCATTTAACCTTATACCTATTAGACTTAGGTCTATTAACAGGGAGAAGTGGAGAACTCTTTCTCCACTTCTCCCTGTGGGGGTTTAACTAAAATGACTAGAATCTAAAAAAACTATATCGAATCTATGAATCTAAGTTTTAACTAAATTTATCTGGCACAATTAATTTATATTATACATTGTTAACATAATAATGCATACATCCATCGCGTATCAACTATACTAATACTATAAAGAAACAGAGTTTGTTTGTTTTATTGAGGAAGGCTATAGGCTATATATATATATCATCATGCTCTGCCATCAACTGAGCCAAACGTGTTAACTAAAAAAAATAATTATATATGTATATAAAAAAATTGTAATGCTTGTTTATAATATTCTAAATGTATACGACCAAATCGAGCGTGTACGATATTTTTTTCAAGAAAAAAAAAACAGAAGCAAAACCAATAAGATTGGGTTTCAAAGGGTTTCAGTAACGGTTTTTGCGGTTTAAAAAATGGCGGCATTCGTTACTTTATTTAGCACAACGTAATTTAATATGTGTGGATAATGTCTTCCGGATTGAAATTCTATCGCGGCGGTAGATTTCACTAATAGTAGATATTGACGACATGTTTGGCTCAGTTTGTAGTAACCCTACTTGCTGTGCCAATGGTCGCGGGTTCGAATCCCGCTGGAGGCATTCACTTGTGTGATGCGCACGAACGTACTCCAGTCATGGGTATAATATGTATGTACCTATTTCAAATTATATATGTGTAGTGTATCAACTATCTGGTATCCATAACATAAGCCTCGTAGCTTACCATGGAACAGGATAGTTATAACTTTACACCTCGTCCATCCGCTCTAGATTAAGATTTACATAGAATAAGAGAGACGCAAAATCAGCGTCTGGTCGGCCCACCCGGCTTCCGCCGGCCGAGAGTGTATTTAATAATTTAGACTCTTAAAGGAGCCTCAAATCGCCTACATGTACAATGTACATGCTTTTGGTTTTATTTTTTTCAAAATTTAATTTATTTTATTATTTTACGTTAGCATAAGTAGTTTTCGAAAAGCTCTGAAACCAAAAGTAGATGGTGCTGTGTATCCCAACATATTTATTTATTTATATTTTAAATCTTAAATAAATCGCATTTACAACTACAATTACGCAAATTTATTGTCATTTAACGATTACACTGGCATACGTGAAGCACTTAATCGAGTAATCATACGCCAAAATGCCTTACATCATTTTGGAAAGCTGATACTCTTACACTGCTGGACCGATATTAACCAAACATATCTAAGAACCACCGCAAGGAAACTGGCTTTCAAATAAAAAAAACCGCATCGAAATTGGTCCATCCGTTTGAGAGCTACGATGCCACAGAAAGATACACACACACAGACAGACACTGACGTCAAACTTATAACACCCCTCTTTTTGCGTCGGGGGTTAAAAATAAAGTTATACTAATATTATAAATAGGCAATAACGATTTAAAATAACATACAATGTTTTAAAACAGGATACAAAAATTAATCTATATAAATAAAAATGAATCACCGAAATGTATGTACGCGCGTAACTTCCGATCGACTGCACCAAGTTGGATAGTTGTTTTTTTTTTTGGTGTTTGTTATTGTCAGATAAAAGAAAATTAAAAGATTTTTTTTTTACTAAAATAAGTTATTTGGTTGAATGTTAGTGAGTGAAATAGTTTTTACCCCGGAAATCATCCCTAAAGGTGGTGAGAATGGGGATGAAAGTTTGTATTGGGAAGCAGGCTAGGGACGAACCCGAGCGAAGCGATGTGAATCGCTAGTTGAATGTATAAATAAATGTTAACAAATAAAAATACCTAAGTTTTTTTATTATAAAGAAAAAAATTAGGCTATTTCTCTTTCAAGGGGAAGAGAACTAATGCTTTAAAATACAAAATAATGTTTATTTTTATTACTCATATTTTCTTTTACAAAATTTTAAATTAGCGACTAATATCTATAGTATAAAATTTTCCGTATTCTTTGAAGAAAGTAAACGATCTGTATGGCAAAATCGAGAATAGTAACATAGACAGCAAAACCCGCTACTATTTTCGATTTTAAACTTTTTTGGCGGACTTCTATACCTACATATAATAAAATCGTAACTAAGCCGAATCTGTACATTGAATATTTTTTGGAAAATCTTATTGAAATTAGACATTATTATCTATACAGAGGCCGAATCTATAGTTTTTAGAATTTCTGTCTGTCTGTCTGTCTGTCTGTTACCGCATCTCGGAAAAACCACTGGAGGGATTTTGATGATGATAGCTGGTTATTCGGGTCAACATATAGGATACTTTTTACCACGGGAAAATGTCTCATTTCTGAGAAAAAATACGAAAACTACATTGTAAGAGTATACTAATATGTAAAACCTAAGAATTTGGTTTTTGTTTAATGTTATTGTTTAGTCTGAGTGCACTATCTATTTATGTCAATCTCAAATTTTGATGAAGAGCACTTTACGTGTTCTCCGAGGCACGGGAATGAAACACTGCCAACTTCCCAACTCTGGGCTGTTATTGAGAATTTCATGGCAGAAATCTCAGTAACGTGGGCCATTGTCTAACGCAGGGCTCGAACCCAGAATCTCCGGATTTGCAGCCGCACATGCTAGCCACTAGACTACCGAGGTAGTCAACTAAATACAAGCAATAGTTTTTTATTATGTTACTGTCTAAATCATAATAAAAGTTATAAATGAAATAAGTAATTTTTTTAAATATACATAGCAACTCCAATAATAATCAGAAATCCTAAAGCCATTTTTTTAAAATAATTCGTATCACTCTGAATTCTTGTAAGTTTGACAAGACGTCTACCTAATATTTTCCTCTATAAAAATTATGGATAACTAGCAGAACCCGCGGCTTCGCTCGCGCAATTTTCCCCATATTTTACTCCATTATAGGATGAATGTCGGAAAATTTTAATTGTATTGAAGAGCATTAATAACGATTTTCAAGTAATTCTGATCATAAATATTTTTTTGGTTGTATTATAACGTGTTTTCCCGTGGGAATGACATAATTTTAATCGGTAAAAGGAGGAGGTTCTCAATTCGTCGGAATCTTTTTTTTATGTATGTTCACCGATTACTCGAATACGCCTGAACCGATTTGAAATTTTTTTTTGTTTCAAAGGGTATACTTTTCAGGTGGTTTTTTTTAATCGAATATGTTATTAAAAAGCTTTCTTCTTACAAATTACACTGAAAATGGAAAAATAAAAACTTTTTTAAGTTTTTATAATATTAGTATGGACTAGCGACTTACCTCGCTACACTCGGGTGCGTCCATAGGCATGTTTTATATATAGATATAAATAGTTACTAAGCAAACATGCAATGTAATTTTTTTCGTGAATTTTGCCGATTCTTTACAAATCAAAGATCGCAAAAAACGGTCCAGCCGTCCTTGAGTTATAAATGGTGTAATTAACCAGTTTGAACAACAAACAACTTTGTTTTATAAATATACTAGCGACTCACTCTCGCTTCGCTCGGGTTCGTCCCTAGGTACTTTTTAAGGGTTAGTATGGAATAGATAGACTTAGATCATATGTATGATGAGTTTTATATCTCTTATTTGAGAAATGAATGATTCCCTATACAAACTTCCACCCCCCTTTTCACTCCCTTTAGGGATAATTCCCAGGATCTCAAACTATCTCTATGCCAAATTTCCTCTAAATCGGTTCAGCGAATTAGCGTGAAAGGCAACAGACAGACAGACAGTTACTTTCGCATTTATAATATTAGTATGGATAGATGGTAGCTAATAGATACATCAACAGGTGTAAAATATGTAGAGTCAAAAGTATGATATTATATGGCTATTGACAACTATCAAGAGTAAAAGAGACGAAAGTAAATTATAAAATTTTTTCGACCAAAACAAGTTAGAAATTAAACGACTATTCAATATTCATAAGTTTTTTTTTTTAATGTGCGAATGTTAAAAAGGGTTACTTGAAATAATACATTTCACGTTAGCCAAGTGCCAACGTACACTTTTTCAGACATTGTGGCAAACAATTGGGCCAAAAACATGGCCTAGTGGGTTTCAGACATCTTTCAAAAACTTGCTAGGTTCTCTCAGACATGCAGGTTTCCTCACGATGTTCTCCTTCACCGTAAGACAAGTGGTCATCATGTTGGAAATGATTCGCACATGAGAGTATCAGAGGTGCAAACCCGAGATTTGAACCCGCTTCACTTTACTTCCCAAACGACTCCCAAACCACTGGGCTACCAATGATTTAACCCCTCAGAGTAAAATAATTACTTCGTAAAGGATTTTGATCAGTGTATATTTCTCATAAAAAAATAATTAGTTTAATAATCTATACATATAATAAAAGTATAAATAATCGCTGTCTTTATATCGAAGATATTTGAGAAAAACTATTATTAACACAACAGAACCAGAACAATGATTTTTAAAATGTTTGTCTGTGCGTTTGTGCGCACTAATCTACGAAACGGCTTAACCGATTTGGGTGCGGTTTTCACTAATGCATTGTGGTAAGCTTCACTTAACATTTAGTATTTGTTTTATTTCAATTGGTCCAAAAATAATAAAGTTATACCAATTTAAAGAATAACCTAGGGAAGAATCCAAGCGAAGCGAGTTTGAGTCCCTAGTTAAAATCTAAATATCTATGGAATTTTCCCCATCGTACGAGAGATAGCTAAAATATGATCTAAATTTCAAATCTCATCTCATTATAAAAAATTAAAGATCAGCCGGAAACATATAAAAGTCACTAAAAAGCTGCTCGACTAATAATACCATATACGACCAAACCAAGGCCAGTTACTCATACACCTGTAGGGTGACCAATCTTGCTAATTGGTAGGATTTTAAAAGAAAACTATCTTTTCGGTTTTTTTTGCGGATTTATTTTGATTTTGGTTCCCGACATTTCGAATGCTTTACAGCAATCGTAGTCACGGGGGAGACTAAATCGAAAATATAATAATAACGTCTCAAAGATCATTATGATGATGTTCTCCTGACCGATTCCGGCCACGGCGGCCAATCTCATTGAGACTAGCCAACTGCGCAGGATTATAGTGCACAAGTGTACGCGCAGACACAACATGCACTCTCTATTCCTGTCACTCTCATACTCCGGTGGGACGACTGCTTGACACGACCAGTGAGAGTTAGGCGCAGGACCGACGGCTTTACGTGCTTTCCGAGGCACGGGGGTGAAACACCGCCAAGTTCCCAACTCCGGGCTATTACTGAGGCTTACTATACAGAAAGACTCAGTAACTTAACTTGGCCCGACCCGGGACTCGAACCCAGGACCTCCGAGTGTGCAGCCGTACATGCTAGCCACTACACCACAGAGGCAGTTAGAGATCATTATTATCATTATATCTTTATAACCAAAGATCATTATATACTTGTTATAGACAGCGCCTACCCATATTTATTTTTTTAATGTATAATTTCTAGGACTTTCTATGAGAATTCTCTAACTTTTTATTTTTTACATGTTATCTAGTGTTCGTCCAGTGGTCGAAATTTAACCGTAATAATTTTTTCATTAATAACACTAAAGCTCGTCAAAAGCTACTAAATAAAAAAAAACAAAATCGTTTGACAAACAGAGGAGAAAAACGCACTGAACTGTTTTGTTTTTGTTCGCTCGCGCTAAAACTACAAAAAAAACCTCTAAAAAGTAGTTTCATACAAAGTTTCATCCCCTATTTTACCCCCTTATAGAATAAATTTCGAAAAATGCTAAAATACGTATTTATTTAATTTTATTGAAGAACATTAATTCCAAGTTTCAAGTAATTATGTTTTTTTTGGATTGTATTAAAACGTGTTGTAATTAAACGTGTTTGTTGGGTATTAGATAATTTCCCGCGGTAAAAAATAGCTTATGTCACTCTCTAGCTCTCTCCACACACAAAAATTACGACAATCCGTCAATCGACGTTTCGACGAGAAAGAAGGACAGACAAACAAACACAATGTCACATTTATAATATTAGTATGTCCTAATATACCAATAATTTTGGTCACACTCCAGTCGCATTCACGTATTATATCACACATATAAATATTTTCACGTAACCTCGAAGCAGAAACTTGTTTGTTGTTTTTACTAAAGGCTGTTTAGCAAAAGGCTTAATTATCTTTTATACAGGGTCATTTTTAATTTACTCAAAACCTTTTGGGAATACACTATTTACAACATAACAACAACATCTGTAAGCTTACTCATTTCCTGGCATCTACAAGAGCAGGCAAAGACTATATGAATTGTATGGTGAAAAAGCTCTTAATCATAGTACATCGTTTGCTTCTTTTGTAAGTGCCTACTCAAAAATATTTAGGAGAGTATGTTCCATGGCGAAATCTTTGTATATTAAAGACAAAATAAAAAAATCACATAATAAAATAAAAGTGACATGGAACATAATTACTTGTGAAAGTGGAAGTGTCACAGATCGCAGCTTCGATTTTAAGTTGGATATCAACAATAATTTGATTACTTCAAACCTAGAAGTTGCATCTGAGTTTGAAAATTTTTACACTGACATTCCAATTTCGACAACGCAATCATTCAATTCATCTCCCGCCATTGCCGAATCTTTACTCAAGGAACACGTTAAAGAATGTAATTTAGTATTTAAATTTAAAAATGTATTCCCTAAAGATATCATCTCAGCCTGCAAAGGTTTGGATGTCAAGAAAACCGCTAACCTATGGGATATATCTGTAAAAGTTATTAGTTCGGTAGTTGATGTTGTTGCACCTCATCTAGCTACTGTATTTAATAGCAGTATAGAGCGTGGTGCGTTTCCTGATCTAATGAAACACAGCAAAATTATTGCTATTTTTAAATCAGGTAGTACCTTAGACCCTAATAATTTTAGACCAATTTCGGTACTGCCAGCGTTTAGTAAAATTTTTGAAAAAATCATACTCGCGCAAATGTTAACGCATTTCAATGCACACAATCTACTTCATAAGAAACAATTTGGATTTACGAAAGGCCGCTTCACGGCAGATGCTAGTGTTGAGCTAGTGAAAAATATTTTTGAGGCTTGGGAAAGGTCACAAGATGCACTTGGGATATTCTGTGACTTATCCAAGGCCTTTGATTATGTACATCATGAGACGCTGATCAGGAAACTGCATCACTATGATATTAGAAATAAGGCACTCGACCTTCTGAATTCGTATTTAAAAAATAGAATACAGAGGGTTGATGTTAATGGTAAGAGATCTCCTGGAGCTCCATTAGATATGGGGGTTCCACAAGGGTCTATTCTTGACCCCTTTCTTTTCTTAATTTATATTAATGATTCGCCATTTTTTGTACAGGACAAACATGAAATAGTATTTTAATTCATAGTATTATGTCCTATGGTATCTTACTATGGGGAAATGCAGCTGCTATTAATACGATTTTTGTCCTGCAGAAAAGAGCTATTCGTGCAATTTATAGTTTAGGTCCTAGAGTGTCATTAAGAGATAAGTTTAAAGAAATAAAAATATTGACTGTTGCTTCTTAGTACGTGTACGAAAATGTTATGTATGTCCGTAAAAATATACACGAATTTCCCAAGAAGTGTGACATGCATAACATTAATACTAGGAGCAAACACAAACTTGTAATGCCTGTGACTCGTCAACACAGAGTCAGTAATTCTTTTTATGGACAATGTATACGCTTGTACAACAGGATCCCAGAAAACGTTCAAAAGGCTTCTATCGCCAAATTCAAAAAAATTGTTAAAGAACGTTTGTGTGCTAAAGGCTATACAATAAATGATTTTATAGAAGATGGCACACCTTGGGAATAAAATGATCGCCTCTAGGCTACTTCAACTTGATAAGAAATATTGTAAATTACAATTTTACTTTAAAAAAGATTATACTTTAAGAAAAGATATTGGTCCCGCTGAGTTTCTTTCGCCAGTTCTTCTCAGGTCTGAGGCTTCTTCTTTCCGAACTGGTAGTAGACTCATGACGTTCAGTAAAAAATTGTAATAATTTAATGCTGAATAAAATATTTTGATTTGATTTAAACTTGGCCAGATGCTAGAACTTAAAAGGTTAGAAGGTGCAAAAAAAATATTTTTATTTTTGTATGAAAATAAAAATTTAAGAAATATTATTTTTTCTTGTTACAGATGTTGTTGTTATGATGTAAATAGTATATTCCCAAAAGGTTTTCCGTAAATTAAGAATGATCCTGTATATAAGTGGACAATAAAAAAAAAACACATTGCATATTTTTGCTTGTCGATCCCTTGCTCTGTGAAAAACAAAAACAAATTATTCCACAGGAACCGTACATTTTTCCGAGACAAAAAGACACTATGATATTTATTACATCTGTACATGAATGAATATACGTGGTATATAAATCTATACATATAATAAAATTGTAACTCAGCCGAATCTGTACACTAAATATTTTTTGGAAAATCTTATTGAAATAAACATTATTATCGATATTAGATTATATAGAGGTCGAATCTATAGTTTTTAGAATTTTCGTCTGTCTGTCTGTTACCGCATCACAGAAAAACCACTGGAGGGATTTTGATGAAATTTGGTATGATGATAGCTGGTTATCTGGGTCAACATATACGATGCTTTTTACAGCAGTAAAATATCTTATTTCTGAGCAAAAATACAAAAACTGCAATAAAAGAGTATATGTGTAAAACCTAAGAATTTGGTTTATGGTCATCTGAAGTCTGAACGCGAGTGAAGCCGCGGGTAATGCTAGTAAATCTATAAAATAATATTTTTTAATAACAAATACATTTATAAATATATTATTTCCAAATAAAAGTTTAGATTTAATTAAATAAAAATTAAGTGTACCAACAATGTCAATGACTATGACAACCCTATTTCCGGTTTAGTACAAAGCTATACAGAACTTTATCAAAACGGAAGTTCTTTATCATTTAATATGATATAACAGATAAAAAAGGAGGATATACAGTTCGCTGAATTTTATACTAAAATGTACATCTATATGTATGTACTCGTAATTATAAAATGGTCAATTTTGTAAATTTAATATTATTCTCAAACTAGCGAGTCACCCTCGCTTCGCTCGGGTTCGTCCCTAGGTACGTTTTAACGGTTAATATGTGATGATCGATTATATATTATAGAAAAACGAATCTATCCTACGGGAACCATACATTTCCCGCCTGGAAAAAAATGAGGGGACGACCACATAGATTGGGATCTCCTACTATTTGTTTTTAACTTATTGAGGTAGATCCTTCCAAACAAAGTGGGAATCATTATCACTTATGTTCAGCTATTTTTTAAAGTTCAACTGCTGGACATGAAACGAGAATCTAAAGTTCTTAGAGGAAAAAACAAAAACTTTTTCGAATGTTCCCATCATTAGCGAACTAAAAAAACGATTATATACTAAAATTTATATTAGAGTATTCATCATTCTCTTCATTTAAAATCTTCGTTGCAATTATTTATGCAAGTCTAGATACCACGCAAAATTCAATAGAAAAGTGAATCAGACCCTATTATTATGCAATAGACTCATTAGTACACTACACGCAATCATTATAAAGTATCAAGACTGTTCGGACTTTATAATGTTTTTTTTTTGTTTGAACCTGTATTTTTTCTTTTTGTATCAAATTTCGCTAACGCTTTCCCAAGAGCCCTTTAGGGGTTGAATCAAATAAAGAAACCCTTTTAATTTATGTCATCTCTCTATGTATAAATAGGCAAAGGTCAAAAAGTTCAGTGCCTTTTTCTCTTGTTTGACAATCGTTTTCATTTTTTTTTAGTAGATATTGACGAGCTTTAGTGTTATCAATAAAAATTTAACATGATGGAACTTGTGGCGAACACTAGTTATACATAGGTAAATAAAATTCGCGAGTAGATTTGCGTAACAACGGAACGAGCTAGAGTATGCTAAATAACCAGGGGCGGATGTATATACTATAGGCTTTATGGGCTGCAGCCCAGGGCCCCTATGATATAAGGGGCCCTCTGTTGTAAACTATGGATAATATTGTGAATTTATAAAATAAAAAATTAGCTAAAATATAAAAATTAAGGCCATAAAAGGCTGGCTCTGAGATCAATTTATCAATATAGAATTTATAAAGACATAATGACAATTAATTTAGGGTCCCACAAAGCGTTAGGCCAGGGCCCCCAAATTCAAGACCCAACCCTGAAAATAACAATTAGATTATTACGAGGTAAGACAAGTCCTGAAAAATCCTATCCGTCTTATGAATTCCGATCGTGTGTACGCATTTTAAATAAAATAACGGTCCCTCTAAAGCGTAACGTGTATCCTGTCTCAATGCGTATCTACATACATAGCTTTCGTTTCCTAGCTGTCAAATAATATGATCGTTTCCGCTATGTAAAACTAGTGTTTGCCCGCGGCTCTATTTTTTCTCAGAAATGAGATATTTTCCCGCAATAAAAAATATCCTATATGATAACCTCACTATCGCAGCTATCACCATACAATATTTCATCAAAATCCCTCCAGAGGTTTTTCTGTGATGCGGTAACAGACAGACAGACATATGTCACGGTATTTGTGATCGGACTCCTTCGAAACGGCTCGACCTGATTTTAATGAAATTTTTTTCGTATATTTGGTAGATTCACCCACCTGCCCACCACTTTTTAATCGCGATATAAGTATTTTTGTACAACAACAATATCCAAATAATTTAATATTTTAGAAAGCAAATAAGGTCTTTTTTGTTGATTGAGCGCGGCCAAAGCCGCGGGTTCTGCTAGTAACTTCTAAACTTTAAATTGTTTTTTGTAATTACGACGGAACATTGAATAGGACATACATACATACATACATACAAGTCAAACACATAGCCCTCCTTAGGATTTCTCCGCAGCCCAAGTATTAAAAAAAGGCCAAGTATTAAAAAATTCCAGCAAAATATTAAAAAATATTGAACTTCATAGTTTTAGTTAATTATTAAAAAAAAAACATTCCGTAACAAAATACTCATTATCTTATCTTTTACGTTATTAGAATGTTATCTTAAAATGTACGTAGCAAAAAAATCATGTGAACAAAATCAACAAATATGTAGAATATGGACCTAATGTAAATATTTTTTTAATCTATGATAGTTTAAACATTACCCGCAGACTTGGTACGAAAGTATGTATTTCACAACTAAAATTCATTAGCAACTTCTATAAGGCAAGGCAATATAGCTGTCTGTCTGTCACTTTAAATTTAAATTAAAATTTAATATCTATTTTACATTAAAATAGCTTTGAGGCGACCACATCATACCCAAGGTTTGGTTTTAGTACACGGACGTTGTCTTTTTTTTTGATATTAGCGATAGAAGCTTTTTGTAGATTTTCTGAAATCGTGTTGTTAAAACGTTTATCTACATTTACTATATCACTGGTGACTCACTCTAGCTTCTCTTCTGGTTCGTCCCTATTGAAAAATTAAAACAAATCTATTCCACAGGAACTGTTCATTTTTCCGGAATGAAAACTAGCCTATGTGCTATTCCAGACTCTCTATCTCTGTGCCGAATTTCATCCAGATCCGTTCAGCCGTTGTGGCGTGATTGAGTAACAAACATGAATTTGAAAACATTTAAATTATCGATACAGAGGCCGAATCTATAGTTTTTAGTATTTTTGTCTGTCGGTCTGTCTTTTACCGCATCACAGAAAAACCACTGGAGGGATTTTGATGAATTTAAGAGTATACTAATATGTAAAACCTAAGAATTTGGCTTTTGGTCATCTGAACGCGGGCGGAGCCGCAGGCAATGTTAGTATTATAAATATAAACATTAAACATCCATAACTGGAGTATAAACATTCGTGCTCATCACACAAATAAATGCCCCCAACGGTTCTCAAACCCGCGACCGCTGGTAAAGCAAGTACGGTCACTACAAACTGAGCTAAACATGTCGTATAACATATATACATGCTACATAATATATCGACGTATCTACCACAAGCAACGCCCCGGGATAAATCTAGTGAAGTGTTAGTAAACATAACTATCAACAATCTTCGATGCCGTAGTACTCGTACTACCGCCTGGTATTTTTTACGTTAAAATGACTCATATTCTTTGATTAAGCGTTAAGATATATTACATAAACGTCCGCCTTTTTAGAGTTCCGTATGGGAATTGTGGGTTCTGCAAAATGATTTGCAACCTCTATATAAAACTCGCGACATACGCTCGCTTTGCTCGTCTGTACGTACACGTTCGTACGTCTTTGTAGCTGTTTTTAAATGAATCAATCTTTTCGGATTTTTTCGCAGATTTATTTTGATTCTTGGTTCACGACATTGCCTTTGAGACATCTACCACCTCAGTCTCTCCCGTGACCATGTTTGCTGTAAAGCATTCCGAACGTCATGAACAAAAAATCATAATAAATCTTCCACAAAATCCGAAAAAATAGTTTTATTTAAAATGTCAAATATTCGCGTAAATCTAAGAAAGCTCAAATCTAAGCTGTTTTTAAGCTGTAAATAATAATAATGTCCTCCTGAACGATGTCGGCCACAGGTACAGGCAATCTCACTGAGACTAGCCAACTGCAGGAGATATTACAGTGCAGTGAGTGAGGGAGAGCGCACTTTCCTAGTAAATGCTTTCTTTCACTCTCAAACATCGATAGAACGAGAATGTGGACGACCGGCGAGATATTAGGCGCAGAACCGACGCCTTTTAACAGCTTAAGCTTTTTGAGACACGGAGATGAAACACTAACTTCCCAACTCGGGGCTGTTACTGAGAATTTCTTTGCAAAAACTCTGTGATAATTTTGGTCCACTCACTAATGTTATTACTATTAATAGGTCCAGGTCTACTATCTAGATAAAAGCTTTATCTAGATAATGGTTTCATTTATAATGACCTATCCAAAAATATTCAACACAATCAAATTCTTCTTCCACCCCTAAATTACAGTGTGCAACCCTATTTGTTATTTATCGTAATTTAAGTTCACAAGAAACATGTGCTTACCATATTCCCACTCTGTAATACATAGGTACATACAAGTATATCTACACGTATAATATTAACGAGGCTGAGTTTGTTTGTTTGAACGTGTTAATCTCAGGAACTACTAATCCCATTTGAAAAATTCTTGCATTAGATAGCTCGTTTATTGATGATGGCTATAGGCTATATATCATCCCGGAAAGATGTGCGTTTCCCGTGGGATAATTTGTTTTTGTCTAAGGACAAACCTGAAGCGAAGCGAGTGTGAGTCGCTAGTTACTAATAATCTCAAAGCAAAATAGCTGTGAGATACAGACGAGTATTATAAGAGTTCCGTTATTGCATATTAACAGAAACAGAAAAGAATTAAAAATCGAATCGATCGACTATCGTTTAACCGACTTTCCGCCTGCGTTGGATTTTTATATCTTTATAAATAATTGTGTTATTTTAATATCTAAATTATATTACTGTAAAGTTTCATCCAAATCCGTTTAGTAGTTTTTGTGTGAATGAATAACAAACATCTATATATCTTCACAAACTTTCGCGTTTATAATATTACTAGGTAACTAGTGACTTACCCACGTTTCGGTCGGGTTTTACATATCAAATACATATAATTAGCTAGTTATTGCGTGTGTATACAGTGATAAACAGACGTACAAACAAACAAAAATTTTAATAACTATTGCTTTGGGGTCTATATTGTATACGTAATACGTTACAGTATTGTTTTAAAAAATATCACGTACAGATTTTGTTAAATTACTATTTTATTATATGTATAGATTAATATAACTCATTAAAAAATCCACAAAATATTAAATATCTCCTGCTTTTTTGAAATTGGTTAAATAATAAATACCACTCATACAAACGATATGTTAAAAATTTATTCAACAAACCGGGTCTTGTGTAAACAAAGCAGGACGCTTCCAGGAAACGCCATTTCTGTACTATGTACTCGTACACTAATAGCTCGCCCTTGCCGTACCTACTCGAGTACCTATATAAAATCAATGACATTTAAAAATAAAACGATTGTTAAAATAATATTTTTACCCAAAAACAAATTATGTAATAAAATAAGTTAAAATTTATCCAGCACAAAGAGAGAGAGAGGTGTAGAGTGCCACATATTTAAAAAAAATTTCAACTGTAAACTATCAGGATTCATGAGATACAGCCTGGTGACAGACGGACAGACAGACCGACCCTTTTTATGTTCCGTACCCAAAGGGTAAAACGGGACCCTATTAGTAAGCTTCCGCTGTCCGGCCGTCTGTCTGTCAGCGACCTGTATCTCATGAACCGTACTAGATAGAGAGTTCAAATTTTCGCAGAGTGTGTATGTATTTCTATTGCCGCTATAACGACAAATTATAAAAAAATAAGATGGCGAATTTCAAAATAGCCGCCATGCAAATTAAAAAAAGACGATTGTGGTACGGAACACTACGTGTGCGAGTCCGACTCGCACTTGTTCATAGAGCTGATACCCGCGCGTTCGTTTCACTTTATATCATCAAGCTTTCTTTATTAATATGCATTATTTTAAAGAAATGTAAAATATGCAAAAGACTGTAGCGAAACACTCAAAACCTCCAGGAGATCTTTTCGTTAGAACTTTCTAGCAATTTGATAGTTAAAATCGCGAACATCCTTGTTCATATTCATAATGTTGTATGAAATATAAGCACGATTTCAACTGTCGCCTATATATATATAAAATTCTGAGTCGAATCATATTTTTCGGAAAATCTTATTGAAATAATTATTGTTCTGGATACTGAGACGGAATCTATAGTTTTTAGAATTTTTGTCTGTCTCGGAACGCATCACGAGAAACCTACTGGACATATTTTGATGAAATTTAGTATGACGATAGTTGGTTATCCAGGTCAAATAAAATATAATAATACAATGCGGGAAAATATATCATCTCTGAGAAATCTATACGAAATAATACATAAGCGGAGTGTGAGGATGAGTCGCTAGTATTACATACAATACACAATAGACCTACAGAGACAATATTTAATTTTGAGGTTGTATATATGGGATCGTTACGCTAGATTTGATGAAAAAGTATGTATGTAAATATTATTTTAACGGAGATTTTAGTATCAGTCCCATAGCACAAAAGCCTTTCTAAAGAAATACTTATGTATATAAACATTAAATTTTATAGCATAGGTACATTTAAAAACTAAGCGTACCAGACAGATAAAGAGATCGTTTTTACAAGAGGTGAAAGTTTTGTTTGATACATGAATGATTGTAACACAATTCTAACGTGACGTATATAACAACTTCGAATAAATAATTGTAGTGGAAAAATGTTTTGTTTTTTGACAAACTTGTAATTGCCAATATTTATACAATAATATTTTTTGTCACGTTGTTTTCAATTGTTTCAAAGACGATAGGTACGACTTTAATTATATATATTTTTTTAATTTTAATTAGAATTTGTAGAGTATTTTTTGTGGCTGAAGAATTAAATTATTCTGCCTTAAAGTAAA
This sequence comes from Brenthis daphne, assembly GCA_947093115.1. Taxonomy (NCBI): domain Eukaryota; kingdom Metazoa; phylum Arthropoda; class Insecta; order Lepidoptera; family Nymphalidae; genus Brenthis; species Brenthis daphne. Next base: position 3,890,766 of record OX352473.1, read on the forward strand.
GTACGATAAAAATGACATCATTAGTCTTATACATGAACGAATTATTCGTTCATGGTCTTATAATACGACAGAATAAGTATTATATTACACATTTAAAAAAATGCCGATATCTATATTCTATTAGGTTTTTATGAATTATTATTTAATTTATAAAAAAATAACAAGATATTTATGTAAGACAATATTTTTTCCTGTTTACTTAAAATCGGATATGAATAAAAAATATTTACCGCCATTCTTCCGCTCTACTTTTGAAATCCAAAGTCAATGAAACTTCACTTGGAACTAACTCAAGCACAACACTTCAGGCTTCACTAATTAGATAATAATAGTGAGTTATAAATACTTTTTGTTATAAAATTAATATAAACTTTATGTCATGTTTTTTCTTTTTATTTCTCGAGAAACGGCCAGTCCTGACCTGCGGCGGGACAAAAATGATTCGAAATTCGAATTTCAAATGACGCGACTCGAACGCAGACGTAGTATAGTCTGCGCGAATTGTAACTCTTAAACGCGCGTTTAAATATTTTTTGGAAAATCTTATTGAAATCGTCATCCACCTCCATGTAAATTTCTAAGAAATTATTTAAATTTCTAAGAAATCTATTGTTAACTGTAACGCCGGCATGTCCGAGGTCGTTGAGGAATTAACGATACAGAGGCCGAATCTATAGTTTGTCTGTCTGTCTGGGAAGGCGTCACGAAAAAACCACTGCACAGATGTTGATGAAATTTGGTATGATGATAGCTGGTTATCCGGGTCAACATATAGGGTACTTTTTACTGCAGGAAAATATCTCTCGTCCTCTCATTTGTCACCTCTGAGAAATCTATATTAACCGTCAAATCGTACCTAGGGCATTAGTTATCTATTGTTAATTAGTATAGCACCAATTTTTTAATTTTTAACTATATTAAATACTTAAAATGACTTTAATTATCATTTTTAAATTAATATATAGAAAACACCATTAAAATCAGACCGGTTTAGATAGACTTAAAGTGTCGTTCTTTTAACACAATCATAAAAAAAAACTGTGCTTCTCTATTTATAGTTTATACCTTATAAAGAAAAAAATACCGGCAATAAGAATATATAAAAATAAAAAATAATACTAACAAAACCTCCTTTTTTGAAATCGGTGAAAAATACATCACGCGCAGACCATGTTATAGAACGCTCGAGCGCCGCTTGCGCACGGTGACGTCACAGTAACCGGTTCAACGTTTTTGTAAGGCGTTACATTCCTATCTCTTCAAGCTGTTTTAATCTTTATTTTAAAAATTAATAATGGCGACTTCAGTTTAAATTAGAAAACGAATGATTTACTTCCCTAGTCAGTAATAAAAGCTTTAAGCGCTTTGGAGTTTATAGAAATATTTTTTCTGGAAAATTTTAACTTAACATTATGTGTAAGTTGAGAGTGTCAGTAAAATTTTTGGCTTCATGTTTAGTTTTATGACGTAAATTTAAATAATTATTGCGAGTGCACCTTAGGAGAAAGACTTATACCACTGAGATTTTTCTGTAGGCCTTATTAAGACCTATAATTTTGTAGTACATTGTGTTGATGTATCTTTTAAGGTTTAGCCAGCGTTAGATAGGTAACGACTCTATCACGGTCTCTATAAAACCAGTTATCGTGTTTTCTCGTGGGAATGAAAGATTTTTCTGTAGTAATTGATATCCTAAATGTTGACCCGAGGCCGAGTAATAAGTTATCAAAATACACAAAATTTAGTTAAAATCGGTTCAGTACTTTTTGCGTGAAACTCGCACATCGATTTCGTAAAGTTACTATTTTATTATATGTATAGATTATTTCTTATTCAGAGTACAGAAGCTGTAGATAAAGCAAAACTCACGCCCGTGCGACTCCATTAAGAACTATACAAAATTATCACGCTAATTTAATTTATATATGCGAAAGTTTCTCAGTATGTTTGTCTGACTGCATAATACTATATGTTCTTGCGTCAACTTGTTCTCTTCTTTTTAGTTTACTTCTTACACAGTCGGCTTTTTTATTTTTGTAAATATTTTTTTCATTTACAGCTTTTTAGTTTTGGTTAGTTACACAGTTTTAGTTTTATTTAACAAATTTATATCCTAAATTACTTTTAACCATATAATCTATGCTAATATTATAAAGCGATAGTTTTTTGTTTGTTTGAACGCGCTAATCTCAAGAACTACTAATCCGATTTGAAAAATTCTTCTTGTATTAGATAGCCCGTTTATTGAGGAAGGCTGTAGGCTATATATCATCCCGGAAACATGTACGCTTCCCGTGGGATACATTTGTTTAATCTAGGGACGAAACCGAAGCGAAGCGAGGGTGAGTCGCTAGTTTTTATATGTTTTTGTAATCGCCTCTTAAAAACCTGTATTTTGATACCCCACTCGGTTGATTTGGGCGATTTTTTTTTCAAAACATACAAATTGGCATCTAGGATCCGCCATTTTAATTTTTAATGATATCTATATGCTCTATGAGACTCCCGATATCAAGACGAATCGAATAACGAATGAATCATCAAAATCGGTTTAGCCGTTTAATAATTACGAGGGAACAGGGTTGGACATACTTACATACATGCTTACATAAATACAAGTCAAACACATAACCCTTTTTGGCCTTCGCCGCGGTTGGGTAAAAAAATATGAGCGCTCATACTAAGAATGGCTGAGTCAATGACATATGCAAAACACATAGGTTGATATACTCGTATAACTGAAAATTAAAACCTCCAGGTAAATTTCTAAGAAATCTATTGTTAACTGTAACGCCGGCGTGTCCGCTGTCGTGGAGGGATTAATTTGAGCATTGTTATGTGCATATTGTTTTTGATGACAAATAAAACTGTTTTACTTAAAAATTTACCCAAAAGGCATACCCGACTTTAATATTATGTATTTTAAAAGTAGCTAACTTTAGAAATATAATTATTTCTTATGTATGTTAAAAATACAGTTGAAAACAAGGTATAATAGTATTAAATATGACTCTACATATTATGTAAAAATTTGTATGTGTGAATGTTTGTTGCTCCATCATGCTGTAACGGCTGTACGGATTTGTATGAAATTTAGTACACAGATGAGCTGAAGTAACATATAGGCTAATAATAAATAATAATGTAATATTATAAACGTGAAAGTTTGTGAGTTTGGATGTTTTTTACTCTTTCACGCCAGAACGGCTGAAGGGGTCTAGATGAAATTTGGCACAGAGATAGATTTATAGTCTGGAGTATAGGCTACTTTTTATACCGAAATATTTACGGTTCCCGAGCGATAGCTTTGTTTGTGTTTTCCCAGACGCGAACCCGAGCGAAACGGGGGTGAGCCGCTAGTTTTTAATAATTATAATGATACAGTCATTTGTAATAACTAATAATATATTCCATGTGGATTATGCCTACTGGGATGGGATACCACCATAAAAAATGCTACAATTACTCTACGTCATGGTGGTCTGAAAATGAGTTTTTTAGTCATAACGCTCGTTGAGTAGACTTCGCAGCGCTTGTACGCTAAAACTATTCATTTTACAAAAAAAAGTAATTACATAAAATATAGCAATTTTTCTCTAGTTTCATTCATCACATATTAATTTTCATCGTAAAATGAGCGGGAAAGGAGATATTGTTAAAAAACTGTTTTTATAGTCGCCATTTTTTCAATATGGCGGCGCGAGCGGCAAAGATTACGAGGTAGTAAAAGTAGAAATTCGGAATGAGCACGTCGAAATCTATAAAATTAGCAATTTTCAAAACTTTCCAGGTAACCTATTTTTAAGTAGTGAATCTATATAATACCTATACCTAATTAATTTCTGATTCGAATCTGTACATTAAATATTTTTTAGAAAATCTTATTGAAATAGTCATTATTATTGATACAGAAGTGGAATCTATAGTTTTTTTAAATTTTGTTTGTTTGGGAACGCACGTGAAAACCGCTGGACAAATTTTGATGAAATTTGGTATGATGATAGCTGGTTATCCGGGTCAACATATAGGATACTTTTTAATACGGGAAAATATCTCATCTATGAGAAATCTGTACTAAACGATATAAAACGTAACTAGTTTACTACTATAAGTTTAATAATAATTAAAACGATGCGCTTGATTATTCAAACCAACGGAGGTGTGTAGAGGCTTGGCGTTTACGTCAACAATATAAATACCTTTTATATAATCTTTTGTGTTTAATCGTCTGACGCATTTCTAAGGTCACGAGTTCGGTTCAAAGGCTCTTTAAAGTACAATTAGTTACTTTAACAATTTACTAGTTTTTTTTTTGAGACGTAACACACAGCACCATCTAGTTCCATGCTAAGCTACGAGGCTTGTGTTATGGATACCAGATAGTTGATAAACTACACATATTATATATATTATAACTTTAAATACATACATATTATAAATATGTTCAGTTCAATTAAATTATTTTATTCAATTCCCTTGTTAATGGCTTCAGAGCGTGCCAGTTGAGCACAGATTACTTCGCCAATGTCAAGTAGAATGGAGAAGACACGAAAATATTTTATTTTTAATCACCGACGTAAAAACAACGGGCTGTTATAAGTTTGTCGTGTCTGTGTGTGGCATCGCAGATCTCGAACTGATGAATCGATTTTGATTTTGTTTTTTTGTTTGAAAGGTGAAGGCTATGTTTGATGAAAATCGGTCCAAGATGGTCGGGGTTTTTAAAAGTTTTAATTTTTAGCATTATGTAAATTATTATAATTTTTTAACTGAACGTCAGAGACTAACCTTTGCCTGCGCAACCACCCGGTATATAATATATTTTTTGTATTTCCGTATCCATTCTCACACCATAAAGGTAAAGTCTTCATAAATTTCAATGTGTTTAATCTTGATTTTCACATCATTCCCTATTTTTAACCGAATTCAATCTATTAGGGCTTCCAAACAAATATACAACATTATAAGTGTATGAATGTACGTTTGTATGTATGTATGTTTGTCCACGCATTCCTCCGAAACTAGTAATCGGATCGTGATCATTCTTTTCTTATTAGCTTACGTTTATTTCAACTTGTGGTATAGTAAAGATTTCAACAAAATCGGTTCAGTAGTATTTATTCATGTATGTACTTAAAACTTTGAATTAGAATAGTCATCGCTTTAAACAAAAAAAATATTTCCAATTAAAATAACACTTTCGATTCATATACAAAAACTCAAGATACACAATTAGCGTCTCAGAAGTGTCTTCGAAAAGATGCGCATAAGTCAAAATTATGCGCTTTCTTCAAATCTCTTTTGTTCATTGCTTTTCGGATGGCAAAATTAAATCGCACGTTGTTTCGTTTAAAAAAGTACTTTATGTGGTGTGCATAAGTTCGAATTTGTGTTTAGACAATTACACCTTTTGATTTTTGAATGTTATTCTTTGGTTTGACCTAACGTCACATGTCGACGCCACTTTTTAAGGAGATATATTTTGTTAGGAAATGTGTATCTGCTTTTAAATATCAATGAGACTTTCTTATAAACTAACCCCTTTTTACCCTTTCTTCCAAAATCCTTTCGATAATCCTCTAAGATAATAGCAGTTATACTTTTCTAGATTTCTTGATTGCGTGATATTTCGTTTTTAACCGATTGCGGCGAAGCCCAAAGAAGGATTATGTGTTTGATCTGTATGTATGTATATAATATACATAATAGTTCCTTCGTCAACTTATTTTTTTCTTTTTAGTTCGGTTTTTACGCAATAGGGTTTTTATTATTGTAATTATTTTTTTTCAAGTTATACTTCTTTTGGCAGGTTCGGAAAAATTATGAGAGTAAAATTACTATGAAGCGCGCGCACACCGACAGCCAAAAAGCGACAAGATGAAGTTAGCTGCATGCCTTTTACAAAGAGAGAGTTGTGACATACGGGATGAAATCTTTAGCTATTTTTGTTCTGTTACGCCAAAGAACTATAACTTCTTACGTGCGTACATAAGTACACATACACACACATGTTTTTTTTTAAATATAAATACTGATAATTTCCATGCATTCTTAAATTTTCAATTTCAATATTATAATCAATTATATGATTGCTTACGTATTGCACTATGTGTATTTGTTTAATAAAAGAAATTAAAATTGCAAATTTGACCTTTGGCAATACTTTTGGAATAGGTTGAAGTCGTCATTTCTATTTATACGTTCAGTATTTAGTAGTCTGTAAGCACTTTTAAGTTAATACTTTCTTAGATTTACGCGAATATTTGACATTTTAAATAAAACTATCTATATATTATATTATTATTATTTTTGGTTCCCAACGTTTCGATTGCTTTACAGCAGTCATGGTCACGGGAGAGACTACGAAAACCTAAGATATGAACTTAGCTGTTGTATATGGAGTGGAGGGTGCTGAGTTTAAAAATTTAAAATTTTTCATGACTTAATTAGCTAATGAAATACTTGCATACAAAACCTTAACTATTTACGTAGTCTATACTAATATTATAAAGAGGTAGTTTGTGAGTTTGTGACGTTGTAGGGGGTAATCTTTGGATCTACTGAACCGGTTTAGATGAAATTTGGTAAGAAGATAGTTTGAGACCGTGGGAAGGACATAAGTTACTTTTTATCTCGAAAATTATTAATTAAGAGAGTGAAAATGGGAATGAAATTTTGTATTGGGAAGCAAGCTAGGGTAAGCTCGAGCGAAGCGAGGGTGAGTCGCTAGTTTATAATATTAGTATCAATAGTATGGATATTATTTAATATGTATGCATCGAAAAAAAAATTTTTTATTTATATTTGCCAAACAATAAATAGCTAACTTAAAATACTATGAATACGCAGTACAAACTTAATAACATTATAGATTTTTTTTTATTTGAAATTAATAAACTCTAAATAATATGAAGACATGTAAAGAAATTATTTTATTTAAATATAGTTTTATAAACGAAAATATACTTTTCAGTTTTAATTTTTCTATTTATTTACAAAAACAAAAAATCTATACAAATAGCGCCATCTATTGACATTTATTTGAACTAACTTTTCTTCGTGTTGCAACAATAGCAATAAATGACCATACATTATATTTATTCTCTAGGCCCGTGAATACACCGAATATGTTTCTTTAAATTGGAATTGCTTGAAAACGTCTGAAATAAAAATTGATATATTAGATATTAGCTAATTTAATCTAGTGTCGTTTTCATTTTTAGGAAAGATTTCTCAGAGATGATATATTTTCCTGCAGTAAAAAGTATCCTATATGTTGACCCGGATGACCAGCTAATAACATACCAAATTTCATCAAAATCTGTCCAGTAGTTTTCTCGTGATGCGTTACCAGACAGACAGACAAAAATTCTAATAATTATAGATTCGGCCTCTGTATCGATAATAATTACTATTTCAATAAGATTTTTCCAAAAATATTTAATGTACAGATTCGACTTAGTTGGAATTTTACCTAATGCTTATGTATAGATAATAAATAACATACTTTATTACAAATATCGCATTCGTGGCTTGTTAAATGTCGCCCCTTTATATGTGACGACAGAGATGTTTCTGATGAAAACTGCTTACCGCAAACCGTACACGAGTATCTAAAAATAAAAACAGTAATTAAAATTATATATATAAATATAACATAAATAAATATAAATATGTTGGGACATTAACACACAGCACCATCTAGTTAAATGGTAAGCTACGAGGCTTGTGTTATGGATACCGGATAGTTGATACACATATAAACTTTAAATACATACATATTATAAATAAATATAAACACCCATGACTGGAGTACAAACATTCGTGCTCATCACACAAATGAATGCCCCCAGCGGGACTCGAACCCGCGACCGCTGGCACAGCAAGTAGGGTCACTACAAACTGAGCCAAACGTGTCGCAAGTTAAAAAAAACGATTAGTACGTAATGTTATATCTTGTACGATGGTGCGGAACCCTTCGTATGCGACACTGGTTCGCACTTGACCGGTTTCTTTTTTTTTTGCCTAGCTGTAACGTATGGTGCTCGTCAAAATGAGTCGAACGAGTCCGCACTCTACGGTGTAACCAGTAGCCGTTGAAGAGTTCCACCATCAGCTCTTGGGATCAGCATCAGGTTACGGAGATGGTTTGTTATTGCATTATCATCCTGATTTTACTACAAAGTTTCAAAATGGTTCAGCTTTTTTTTTAACATCCCACTGCTGGGGGTAGGCCTTCCTTCAATACGCGTGGGATCAGGCCATAGTTCAACACATTGGCAGTTGCGGGCGGACTGAGATTTTGATTTTGGCGGATGATTTGCACATGACAATAAAAGAGAACCCGCTTCACTCGGTTTCCCAAGCGATTTTGTTACCACTGGGCTACTACTGCATTAAAGATAACAGAATTAGAAAAAAAAAACAAAAAATAACACATTTTTAATCTTCCTTGACCTTCACGTCGAAAGGGCTGAACGATTTAGGAGGAAATTCAGGGCACAGATAAAGTATGAGCTGGAGTAAGCCTTTAACCTGTAAACTAATTATAAATAATACCTTTTCTCGCAATCCCGTACATGTTTTTTCGATTCATTCAAATGCTTCTTTAAACTTTTGCCACTCTTATACAGAGTGTTACATTCCACACAATAATAATCTTTTCTTTTTGTATGCGTTGTTTGATGATACTTTAAATTCGAACTGGTTGTGAACTTCTTATTGCAAATATCGCAATTGAATGGTTTTATACCGGTGTGGGATCTGAAAAAAAGGGCGTTTGTATGTTTGTTACACCTTCACGTTGTCATATACATGTTATATACATACATAGGTATGACTTATCGTAGGTTATATTATAACATATTTCCCCGTGGGAATGAGATAATCTCCCCCGGTAGAAAGTACCCTATATCACTCTCCAGCCCTCCAACTATCTCCATACAAAAAATCACGCCAATCCGTCATTCCGCCAATACCCACATTATGTAATAATTATATTTTTTAATAAAAAAAATTCCTAAATTAAACAAAAATTAGATTTCAATGAGTTAGGCCATTTTGCTTTTGAAATATACCTGATATGAACTCTCAATCTCTGTTTCGTACTAAACTTGTCCTTACAATATTCACATATGAATTTCTTCTCCTTTTTATGCACACCCTGTATATGGACTTTTAAAGAGTGGTTATTACTGAAAGATTGAAATACATTATTAGTTCTATAAATACAGACAAATAAAATTGAAATGTCTGTGTGTAATGTCAAAATAACAGCTTTTTACTAAATGCATATGTAATTATAATTATACTTATAAGAAAAACATAGTTTTTAAAATTTTCGTCTGTCTGTTTGTTCGGCTGTCTGTTTGTTCGGCTAATCTCCGAAACGGTAGGAGCGATTTTGAAGGGACTTTCGATGTCAGATAGCTGTTGTTATAAGAAATTACTATTAAATTACTGTTGTTATAGAAAAAGAATTAAAACCCTTAAAAATGAAAAAAAAGCAAACAAATCGAAGGTTATCTTGGTTGAACTTATGTGGCGTGTCAAAATCATTTACTCACTCAAATATTTTCTTACAAATCTCACAAGCAGCCATAAACTTCATATATCCACATTTAAATCTGTGACAGTTCGCTTGATTCCATCTTTTGAACACCATGTTACATAAATTACATACAAAATTTCTGGAATGGGAGAGCAAATGCTGTGTCAAAACTAATGCTGATTTGAATTTAAGATCGCAGATTCCACATTTGTGTGGACCGAATGTCTGAAATAGAAAATGTTGAATTAATTATATGCAAAAAAATCCTACTAATCCATACTAGTGCTGCAAGAACTATTTTTTTCTACCACGAAAAAAAAACTTTAAAACTTAATAAATCAAATTTATTTCTATAAAGTACCATATTAAAATAAAATACTTGCTTACTTTACCTCCATATGCCTTTTTTCATGATCTTCATAAACATCGTCTGTCAGAAAACTTATACCACATTTTTCACATTTGTATGGCTTATTTAAATATTTCTCAAACATTTTCTTCTTATTTATTTCATCCTTTTGCTCTTCGATTGTTAAAAATTTAACTTCAAACTGCATTTCTTTGTAATTGGGACTTTCGTTTTCACTAAAAAAAAATAATTATTTACTAGCGGCTCAGCCTCGCTTCGCTCGGGTTCGTCCCTAGGTACGTTTTGACGGTTAGTATGGAATAGACAGACTATATATTATATGATATAGCCTATTGCCTATAGCCTTCCTCAATAATCGGGCTATCTAATGCAAAAAGAAGTTTTCAAATCGGCTTAGCAGTTACTGAGATTAGCACGTTCAAACAAACAAACTCTGCCTCTTTATAATATTAGTATAGATTCAACTAATTAAAGTAAGCTTACACAAAATATTTATGTCAATAAAATCTATCTTTATATACAAATCGATGTGTGTATGTCTATATATATGTATGTATATACCTATGGACTCTAGACGGCTGGAGCGATTTTGATAAAATTTTTAGGCAACCTTCAGATTAGGCCAACGTGATCCCGTGAAGTTTGGTAGCGATCGGAAGTTTTAATGCGGGCGAAGCCGCGTGTTCTGGTAGTAAAATATAAAATCTGACAGATGAAAATTAAAAAACTTCATATTAGCAAGTACAGATACAGATCTCAAGATATTACGTTTGAGAACTGGGTAAAGTATATTTTGGGTATTTCTGGTTAGAAATTCTCAGTAACTCAGTAGTGAGTGAGAAGTCAGAGTCGTGCAATGTTACACTCTCATGAGTGGGAGATCATGTAAATTGTATGTTATGATAATAAAACAAATATAAAATGTCTGCACTTATGTGCTTAAACATGTTTGTAAAATTGTTTAAAGTTACTAAAATACAAAAAAAATTCAAAAGACATATTAGGGCACCAAAATCGGCCATTTTTAATTTTTATAATTTTGATATACCCAGCCTTACTATTAAGACGAATCTAACAAGCCGTTTAGGCTATAGAGTGTGTCAAAAAAATATACACACATACATCCACTCGAAAACATAACCTTCTTTCTGGCGCAGTCGGGAAAAAGGACATTTTATTATATACTAGCATTGCCCTCGGCTCCGCCCGCGTTCAGATGGCGAAAAACCAAATTCTTAGGTATTATATATTAGTATACTCTTACATTGCAGTTTTTGCATTTTTTTCTCAGAAACGAGATATTTTCCCGCGGTAAAAAGTATCCTATATGTTGAACCGGATAACCAGCCATCACCATACAAAATTTCATCAAAATCCCTCCAGTGGTTTTTCAGTGATGCGGTAACAGACAGACAGACAAAAATACTAAAAACTATAGATTCGGCCTCTATATCGATAATAATGTTTATTTCAATAAGATTTTCCAAAAAATATTTAATGTACAGATTAGGCTTAGTTACAATTTTATTATATGTATAGACTAGCATTGCCAGCGGCTCCGCTCGCGTTCAGATGACCAAAAACCAAATTCTTAGGTTCTACATACTCTTACATTGCAGTTTTTGTATTTTTTCTCAGAGATGAGATATTTTCTCGCGGTAAAAAGAATCCTATATGTTGACCCGGATAACTAGCTATAATCATACCAAATTTCATCAAAATCCCTCCATTGGTTTTTCCGTGATGCGGTAACAGACAGACAGACAGACAAAAATTCTAAAAACTATAGCTTCGGCCTCTGTAGCGATAATAATGTCTATTTCAATAAAATTTTCCAAAAAATATCTAATGTACAGATTCGGCTTAGTTGCAATTTTATTATATGTATAGATTACACAAATAATATTACCAAATAACAGTATCAGCTTCTTTTTCAACATTTTCATTCACATTCAAACTTTTTTCTATTAAATTGTTCTCGTTTAAACAAATTTCATCAAATGGACTAATATCTATTGATTCATTTCTGTATATTGTTAAAGTAGATGGGTGATGATTGCTTCGTTTGACCTGAAAAATACTATTAAATTTTCACTAATATTATAATTTATAAATATAAAAACTAGTGAGTGGGTGTTTGAGCGAGTGAGTAGGTGAATGGCGAGTGAAGAGTGTGTGTGAGTGAAGAATGTGTGAGTGAGGAGTGTGTGAATGGTTGAGAAAGTGAATGGGTGAGTGAGTAAGCAAGTGTTTGTTATAACTTAATGCTAAAAAATTTAAAAGACTTGAATAACATTAGGTATACTACTTAAATATGGATTAAAACTTAGACTTTTAAATACTTTTTATTAAGAGCAATCATTAATAAGAAATAAGAGTTAAAGATAAAATAAATTTGACTATGAAATTTATTATACAGATATAGAAAGGGAGCAAGTACTACATCTAACTTGATTGTTTTCTCAAAGTTTTTATATTTGATGAAGAGATTATATTTTCCAGCACTCTGCTCGCAGAGTTTAATAATTTCTATATCTATATAAATTATAGGATATGCACATATAAATTATAGAATATGCAGTACTGCAATATAGATATAAGCTATAATACAGTAAAGTATCATCAAAATCTGTTCAGTAGTTTTGGCATGAAAAGTAACAAACATACATCCAGTCTCACAAACTTTCGTTTTTATAATATTACTAGCATTACTTTAGAAATTAAAATGATTCTTTTATATATAAAAAGGTATTACAAGTGTATAATATCACCTTAAGTTAGATATATTTACCTCAGAACTTTTAAATTTATTTGGAGAGTTTTCAATTAATTTTACAAACTTTATTACTTTCTTCAGTGATACTGTGCACCATATGCATATAAACTTTACTTTTAAATCCTGCAATAAAATATATTGAATTACCAAAATAATTTAATTGTATACAATAGAAAAAATGATTTTTTTGGAACTTATGTACAATTTACCTTATAACCTAAAACATCAGTAAAAAAACTTTTGTAAGCTTTTGCAGAAAAAGTGTTATCGCAGATCATCAAACAAATATTACATATCTTATCAGTGATATCCATCTTAAAGAAATAAATTAAAATTACTGTGTATAATTAATAAAGTGTTGATTTAATTGTTTTGTAAACAACCTTGAACTTGAATATTTTTGTTATGACTTATGACTTTTTAATTAATAATTATCATATCATCAATCTGTAGCGCTAGTGTTGTAGTTCGCACAAAATACACTCGTACAATACAGTTCGAGTTAAATCGAAAAAGTAATCGATTTTAATATCGATATTATTTTAAAAACTAAATACAATTCAAATAGCATAATTAAATAAACAATTTAATTTAATCCTAAAAATATAGAGAGCTTTAAATATTTATAATTAAAAGAAATACAATACAAGCACCTATGTCATTATTATTAATTATTGAATAATTTTTATTAAAAAAAAAATTAGATTTCAATGCGACATTATAATTAAGCAATGATTTTAAATGTTAAAATCCTATTTAAATAAGAAAAATATTATTGAAATTATGAATAACTCTGCGGCTCACTTTCGCTTTGCTCGTGTTCTCCTCTAGAAAAAGGAAAATCCCACGGGAATCGTGCATTTTCCCAAAATAAAAAATATTTCAATTATGCTATTCCAGACTATAATCTATCTCTGAGCCAAGTTTCATCCAGATCCGTTAAGCCGTTCTCGCGTAATTGAGTAACAAACATCCATCTAAATAATAGATAACATATCTTACTAGATACCCTACATAATCTGTGATATAAAAAGCTTACAGAATACAGATAACTAATTAATTTATTATTAACTTAAAACTTAAATGTCAAAAGTCAAAACATGTAATTTGTAAATTGTAAACAAAACTATTGTAAAGTTTTTAAAATAAATGTATAGTATTTCTTTATATATTTGACAAGTATTTAATATAAAATGAATGAAAATTATTTGAATATATGTCAGACGTGCTTAAGTTGTGATCGTTCGTTGTTTCCAATAGAGAAATTGGAATCTTCAATGAAGAATTTAAACGTTACATTATTTAATGTACGTAATTTCACTTAATATTTCCAAAATGAGATATTAACTTTATTACAATACAACTATATTATACTTCCTTACATTTATTCGCAAATATTTGACATTTTAAGTAAAACTATCTTTTTGGATTATTTCGCGGATTTATTTAGATTTTTGGGTCCCGACGTTTCGAATGCTGTTTCGAAATCATGATCACGGGAGAAACTAAGTTTTCGAGTCTCAAAGGCGTTATATCCTTGTAACAGACAGTGTGTAGTAAATAATCCAAAAATATAATTTTATTCAACTACCTATATTTCTAAATATATTATCATTTTTTATTTAGATAATAATAGTCGCAATATTTAAAATTCAATATTGTATTTTTGTATTAAGGATCGCCAAAAAGCCAGAATATGTTGGGAATGTAAAGCAATTATAATAAAATTATCGAAGTTTAGAGAACAGGTTTTGGAAGCTCAAAGGCTACTTATGTATAATGTGAAGGTATAATTTTTTCAATTTAATATATAATTTAATATTATATTTAATTTAAATTAAACATTACATAACACAAGAAATATAAGTAAAAATTACTAACATTATTTATATGTATAAAAGTAAATATTTTCTTGATTTTGTCAACAATTAAACTCAAATTTACTTTTCAAACATTTCCCAAAATGTATTTTTCATACATTCTTTCAGAACATATCTCCATTAAGCACTTTAAAGCTTCAATCAAATGAAAAAATTATTAATTTTACATACGAAGAGAACAGCAATATCAATAGGATAACTTCAATAAAAACAGAGTCTGATGAAAATAAGTTTAATTCAAGTAAAACAAATGAAATTCATGAAAAAATTCATGATTTGGATATAATTAATTTAAGACATATTCCCGATGACATTAATTCTAATAAGAGTAAAAAAATTAGCAAAAACTACACTAAATTCAAGGATAAAATAAAAACAATAACTTTTACCGAAGACGAGATGCTGAATAACAGAGAAAGTAAAAGGAATCGACCAAATTTCAAGAAAATACCATTTAAATGTGAGTCCTGTGTACATGGTTTTACTAGAAAGGATACTTTACTTTTGCATATCAAGAAAAAACATCATGAGGTAATGTGAATATTGAATTACTTTGGTGATTTACTTATTATTATAAAATAAAGGGCCTGGGCACAGGCTTCCTTTCAATGTGAGGGGATTTCACGGGACAAGTGCGGGTGGACTTCAGTCATAATCATTTTGGATATGATTCGCACATGAGAATATCAGAGGTGTGAGACTCGGGATTTGAAACCACTTCACTTGGTTTCTCAAGCGAGTATGTTACCAACAGTGGGCTACCAGTGCTTAAAAAATATGAATAATGCTTTTTTTTATTTCAGTCTCTAGGACAATACGTGTGTCCCGTATGTCAGATAAGGTTCCCAACACACAAAATGATGTCACGACACAAAACTCGACACTACACAATACACAAGTGTTTGTTATGTGGCTATGACACTTTCACACTAACAGCTGCGATTAAACATTGTGTCGTGAAACACAAAAGAGATACTTATGGTTTAATACATTGTCGACAGTGTGAAGATACTGTTAGGTAAGTCTTATTTAAAACTGTCTTTCCTAATTTTTTCGCGAATTTATTTTGATTTTTGGTTCCCGTTTCAGGGGTTGGATTTCCAAAAAAAAAAAATGTATTTTTTTACAAGACAGGCAAAAATTATGCAAATTGTTTTTTCTTTTAAGTACCATATATAATTTTATATGCGTTTAGTAAAAAGCTGTTATTTTGACATTACACATAGACACTTCATTTTTTATTTATATATATACATATATCGATTAATACTTTGCCACATAAAAGTCCTATGGACCTTTTGAAAAAGATCAAGAGGACATTATTGAAGCCATTTTTTTTCAGCACAGCCGAAGAGTTATCAGACCATATAAAAACTAAGCATACTCTAAATTGTAGTGAGTGTGGAGAAAAGTTTAAAGGGAAACACACATTGAGAACGCATATAATGTAAGTATATTTATATTTTCCATACTTAATATTACAAATATCGAAGTGTGTTTGTTTGTCCTTCTTTCACGTTAACACAGAGTGACGGATTTGCGTAATTTTGTGTGGAGATAGTTGGAGGGCTGGAGAGTGACATAGGCTACTTTTTACCGCGGGAGATTATCTCATTCCCAGGGGAAAACATGTTATAATACAACCCACAAAAACTTATCATACCTATGTATGTTTGGCTTAGTTTGGAGTGACCCTACTTTCTGTGCCAGTGTTGTGTGGTTCGAGTCCCGCTGGGGGCATTCATTTGTGTGATGAGCACGAATGTTTGTACTCCAGTCATGGGTGTTCATATTTATAATATGTACATATGTATTTAAAGTTATATATCATATATGTATAGTGTATCAACTATCTGGTATCCATAACACAAGCCTCAAAGCTTACCATGGAACTAGATGGTGCTGTGTGTTAATGTCCCAACATATTTATTTATTTATTTATATTTATTGTTTCAGGCGTATACATTCATCGCACCGCGACTTCACATGCGATATATGTGCAAAAACATTCAATACAAAATCCCGCTTAGAATCTCACATAACATCCCATAATGTGGCCATAGCTAAAAAACTTTCATATTGTACAATATGTCAAGTCCAGTATAAAAATATATATGTATATAGGAACCATTTGAAAAACAGCAAAAATCATTCGGAGAGACTGTAAGTATATTTTTATAAGTAATTCATTCACATCGATCAAAAAAGTACTAGATACACAATCCCATTCAGAAATTCTCTTAAAACTGTCACCAATTATGTTTAGGTAATTATTCTAGTTGAAATAAATATACGACAATGTAAATTGAACCTTAAATGCAATGCTTAAAGTTGTTTTCACAAAAAAAAAGCGCGCTCTAATTTTCAAATGAGCGCTCATTCGGTGAGGACATTTTTTGTCGCTGATATTGTGTATCTAGTACTTTTATGATTGATGTTAATTTAACAGTGAATAAGAACTTAATGAAATTCCACGGGATTTTTATAGCATAACTAGTGTGACTTACCCCCGTTTCACTCGAGTTCGTCCCTAGGTACGTTTTTACGGTTAGTATAGATTTCTCAGAGATGAGATATTTTCCCGCAGTAAGAAATATCCTATATGTTGACCTGAGTAACCAGTTATCATCATACCAAATTTAATCAAAATCTATCCATTGCTTTTCTCGGGATACGGTCACAAACAGACAGACAGACTTACAAAAATTCTGAAAACTGTAGATGTTTATTTCAATAAGATTTTCCATAAAATATTTAATGTACAGATTCGGCTTAGTTACAATTTTATTATATGTATAGATAGACTAATAAGTTACAGTTACTTCGCTCGTATACTCACGTGTACTCGTACGTGCACATAGCGTTGCTACAGTTTAATAGGAAAATCTTCTTAAGAGGAATAATTCTGTAAAACTATGTTATCATATAACTTTATTAGTTTACGCGGCGCACGTTCATAAAGCTTTGACAATCATCGTCATATTACAGCCAGTTTACACAAAAACTTAATGAATTATACACTAAAGTCTAAACCTTCCTCATGAATCACTCCATCTATTGGTGAAAACCTTAAAATCCGTTCGGTAGTTGTTGAGTTTATCGCGTTCAGACAGACAGACAGGTGCGGAGATGGACTTTATTTTATAATATGTATAGATAAGATAATCTTGCTTGGAGAACCGAGTAAAGCGGGTTCGAATCTCGGGTCTTGCACCTCTGATATTATCATGTGCGAATCATTTCCAAGATGATAAAAACTTGTCTCCCAATGAAGGAGAGCATCGTGAGGAAACCTGCATGTCTGAGAGAATCTAGCAAGTTGTCTGCAGACATGCTCAGTCCGCCCGAACTTGCGCGGCGTGGCGGACTATGAAATTATCCCCCTAGTATTAAGAGGCCCACTCCCAGCAGTGGGACGTAAAAAAGGCTAAATACTACGTCATACGGGATTCATTTGTAGTACCGGGATATAAAGACAGCAACAATCATTCGGAAAAATTGGATTTTAAAAACAAACATACATATTATTACTAAGTTTTATAACAAAATATTTTTTGTTTAAATTTCAACATTATTTACCCATATGTAATAAAATTTAAATAAAATACAGTAAAAGAAATGGATGTTTTTTTTTTCAAAAATCCGATCTTTTAAATTTTTTTTTTAAATTTAATAGATTTGGATTTTTTTGTTCCCGACCTTTCAAATGCTTTCCAACAATTATATATGGAACCAAAAACCGTGAAAACCTGAAAGGAATATTTATAATATCTCATATTTATAATATCAAATACTCGTGTAAATCTAAGAAAGTATTAAATCAATAGATATAACGCCATCTGTTGACATTTAATTGAACTATTTTTTTATATATCCTAAAAAGTATTAACTATACCGATAAATAAAACTGAAGTGTCTGTGTTTAATGTCAAAATAACAGCTTTTTACTAAATGCATAATATGAAATTATATATGGTACTATTTTGTCTGTCTGTTCCGCCTAATTTCCGAAACGGTTGACTGATTTTGGCAAGACTCACTGGCAGATAGTTGATGTTATAAGGAGTAACTTAGGCTACTTCTATTTCAGAAAAAGAATTAAGGGGCCGCTCCAAAATATTAAAACGTACCTACACTACCTAGGGACTAAAAATAAATTTAACCCGATTTAGTTCATTTTTATTATTAAATTATTTCTTTTTTAGATACCATTGCAAAGAATGCAACAAAAAATTTGCATCGAAGGTTTATTGGAAAAAACATTATGATTTCTATCATTTAAAGAAATCTCCATTTAAATGCGAATCTTGCAATAAGGTAAGAAATATATATATATATATATATATATATATATATATATATATATATATATATATATATATATATATATATTGTCACTACAAACTTAATCAAACGTATCGTCATTAGTATGTTATTTGTATTTTATCTATTGCATTTAGCCCTTACAGTCCCACTGCTGGGCGTGGGCTGCCCTCAATATGACATCAGAACCTTTTCCAAATGATTGACCACATGAACATTTGACGTGGTGGACTATCTGATCCATCGCATTGAGGCCCACGCCCAGCGGTGGGACGTTAAAAAGCCGAATACATATATATACATATATATATATATATATATATGTATTCGGCTTTTTAAAAAGCCGAATACATATATATATATATATATATATATATATATATATATATATATGTATTCGGCTTTTTAACGTCCCACCGCTGGGCGTGGGCCTCAATGCGATGGATCAGATAGTCCACCACGTCAAATGTTCATGTGGTCAATCATTTGGAAAAGGTTCTGATGTCATATTGAGGGCAGCCCACGCCCAGCAGTGGGACTGTAAGGGCTAAATGCAATAGATAAAATACAAATAACATACTAATGACGATACGTTTGATTAAGTTTGTAGTGACCCTATTTGCAGTGCCAGCGGTAGCGGGTTCGAGTCCTGCTGAAGGCATTCATTTGTGCGATGAGCTCGGATGTTTCTATTCCAGTCATGGGTGTTTATATTTATAATATGTATGTACCTATTTAAAGTTATATATGTGTATTGTATCAACTATCCATAACACAGGCCTCGTAGTTTACCATGGAACTAGATGGCGCTGTGTGTTAATGTCCCATCATATTTATTACTCTTTTTTCAGCTTTTCATGTCAGATTGGCGTTTGAAAAACCATAGACAAAAACATCACGGGTTGAACCGAACCAGAGACCATACGTGTAATATATGTGGAAAGAGTTTCTATGTAAGTATAAGTTAGTAAAAATTTCTTTTTCTGAGTTTGAGGATAGAAAAGAAACTCAATTTTTGAGAAAATAAATAAATACTCGACATTTTAGAGTGTCCACTGATATTTTAAATAAATAATTTTCGGTTTGAATATATTTTTTTTTTGCTTGATCATCTTTGAAAAAAAAACACTTACAAGAATTGACGAATTTATTCATTTTCTTTCAACTTTCACTGTAATACAAAAAAAGTTATTTTTTTCAACTTTTTTTAACATTCCAATAATTCAATATTACGAAGCGAAGGTCGCGTCGCTAGATTGATATAAAACCTTTTTTAGTACCGTACTATTTAAAAAAAAAAATTTTGTTTTTTTTTTTGGGTTGCTATTATTTATTTTAAGTCCATTAAGTTTTAATTCCATTTTAATTTTAAATATCATATATATATTTCATTTTAGACCCAATCGACTCTCAGAGGTCACAAGCTAACGCATTCAGACGAACGGACATACATGTGTTCGAATTGTGGTGATACCTTCAAACAACGGCCCGCTTTATATACTCATTGTAAATTAGTACATAGAAATGAGAAGAATTAGCTTACTTTAAAAAGAAAAAGAAAGAGTATTGAAGAAGATTTAAGAAGTTGAAGAAAAGTTCAATTCAATACTGTTGTTAATAATGGTTTCAAAAAATTTTTTCTTAATATTACATTAAACTATGTAATGGGTTTATTTTGTTGTAAATATATTTATATTTAATACAAATAAATACTAAATAATATTCTATTATTTTGCTAAATATTAAAAAAAATAATAAAAACCTTTCTTTTTTTTTAAAACCGACTTCAACTCAAAAAAAACACTAAAAAGTAAAAAATAACTAATTGGTAGTTTTAATTTACTATATTTGATTTGCTTCGGCTGGTGTTTAAAAAAAACTCTTTTTAATGTAGACATAGTAGTTGCAAAGTAAGAAGAAAGTATTTTATTATAATATTGGCTTAAGCCGTTAAAGTTTGATGCTATTTTTTATATGAAGACTGATAAACTAAAATTAGCTTTTATTAGTAACACTAAAACATCTGGCACTTAAATCCAATTCTAACGTATTGAAACGCTTGTCAAATCAAACAAAATAAGCCCAAACTCAAAGTATCTACTATTACCCGTTGAAGAGTTCCACCTATCCACCTCCTAGCCTTACCATCAGATCAGGTTAACGATACCGAAACACTGCACTATCAACAGAAATAGAAACACTTGCAAAGTTTCAAGTTATTATGACAATTAAAAGTAAGTTAAATTTTCAATATCTATTTTTCCACCCTTAGTGGTGGTTTTTTTTTCAAATTTAAATGGGACCAAATTGGAAGTATACACTTTCAAATTAAAAAAAAGTTGTCCAAATCGGTTAATAAATGACGGAGTTCTGAGGTAACAAAAAAAATATGCTGAATAGAGTACCTCATTTTTAAAGTCTGTTGAAATGAAATGTTTATGTAAAGTCAATAATGCCCAATATTCAGTCAACAAGTGCCTTTTAGGTCAAATTTCTTCATCAGTCTCGGAAAAATATTAACGAGGTGTTATTCTTTGGTCCTAAAAATGCGAACAGTTAAAAAAAAGGATAAAAATGAAACATATAACGGGCCTTAGTTAAAGTTTTCTGCAAGCTACTAGGTATAAATTTTAAGATCGAAATAAAAAGTAATACTTAAGTAAACGTTATCTATTTATTTAATTTTAAAGTACTAAGTAGCAAGTAAAGTACCTATTATGATTCTACAATAAAACAATTACAGTTATAAAACAATTTAGCCTAGTATTTTAGTTACGACGACTGTTGTACCTATGCGCAGACACATCCCCTCCTCTGTCACTCAGCGTTCTTTTTACGTGACGGGACCTGTAATTGTGTACATTCAACTGATTGTAATTAAATGCCTAATATTGTGTTTATGTACATTCAACTGATTTTAAATAATTTGATAGCTCTCATTATAACAGAAAAAATCTAATCTCAATTCTCTAGGGTGAAATATCGATTCACTAAATCGATTCAGTATTATATATTGATTAAAACAATCCATCTTCATGGCTAAAAAAATCGATTCTTCGAATAATCGACCTCAGATGGACATGCCTATGTCAAACGTAGATCTTATTATTTATATTTATTATTTACTATTTAGTCTGTCATCTGCTCCCGAGTAGAAGTATTTTGTCACTAGACATGGGTAACTCAATGAATTTTTATGAGCTGCAGGTCAGCTCATGAGTCATATGCTTGAACCGGAGCTGTGAACCGGCTCACAGTTCAGCTCAATTGATGTTGTATGGGTACTTATAACTATAGATTTACAGCTAATTTATGACTCTGTTCAAACAAATGACATGTATGATGTACCTAAATTATATTTGTATGTAATAAAGCAGCATTTCGAAAAAAGTTATTATACTCATATTTTTTCGTTCTTACACAATTATAGGGGAATGCTAATATCATGCAATTATATCTTTACGTCGCGATGAAATGTCATACCGTCCGTCGCAGAATATAATAATATAGATTATAGACTAGTACAGGTCCGTCGGCTCGGGCCCATCGAAATAGCTGACGTTAGGTGGCGCTGAAGTGATGCACGGAGCCATATTAACTATTAAGTAATATTGAGCTGTGAACCGATTATCTAGCAACTGAGCCGCAGCTCAACGGCTCTAGCTACTGTGAACTGAATATTTGAACCGGCTCTGAGCTGAGTTACACATAGTGATTTGTCACTCAACCTAAAGAATTGAATTGAATTTTGTCACTCGTTAGTCGTGGTTAAGTGGTCATTTGTGATCGGTGAATAATAAATACAACAACAATTATAAATGGCGACGGTGATATATTCATAGATTAATGAACGTTATTTTTCAATTTGCATTATGTACATTGTAAAAGACATTTCACGTTATAATATTTTATTAGTTACACGTTGTTACGATGATGTTTCAGTTTTTAATAAATATGATGTAATGAAATTAGTCGTAAAGAAATAATTTAGACCAGTTAGTAAGTACCGTCTAAAACATGAAGATCGAATATTTTTCTAGGTAATTGAGAGTTTTAATTTGTAACAAATCAAGATATTGCAAGCATTTTTTTTTAATCGTGTCTCTGTGCTTTAATATATACATAAAGTAGGTATTATATACATCGAAACAATTTAAAGGTATATTGAGGTCAGGGGTAGGGTTTCCAACTTTTTGTACGATAAATGAAGTATATGAAGGTCGCAAAAAAAAAAAAATGAACTGTACTTATTTTACAAAAGAAAACAGTATTTATTATTTTGACGTTTTAAAAACACATTTTTTGGAGCTTCTTGCACAATTTAACAATTTACTATGACTTTTGAAATATAGGCCTCTTCACAATTTAAGTTAATAATGAAATAAAGAAGGAGCTCATTCTTTATTAAATCAATAGGAGCTCTGTTTCTGTCATTCCACCACTTTGTATTCATTACAGAAAACACTCTTTCGGTAAAGGCTGAAGTGGCTAGGACAGAAAGTATGTAGGTATGAAACAATTTTACAGATGTTTTTAAATTCTTGTGAAGTGTTGACTAATAAATGACTCCATTTTTGGCTAGTATTCATACAAAGAAAATCTTTGTCCTTAGATATTATTTCATAATTAACTTGGAATTGTATTAATTCTGAGTATAAATTATCCATTTCAATATTAAGACTGCAAATTAAGATTTTCAATATTTTTTTCGAAATGATCAAGGGTGACCAAAGACCAGGTTTGGCATGAATAAATCGTTTTAATTTAAATCATGATTTAAATCAAATTACATTTCTATAAAAATCAATGATTTAATCAAAAATGTTTAATTTCACTTTCTTACACAGAAACCATCATAAAAAAGATTTAAAAATTATAATTAAGTTGCCAACTTGGCTCGTTTAAATCAGAAATCAATATCATTGTTTTAATATTTGAACAAAAAAACTAGTTTTCCAGCCTTCTCAATTCCCAAACGGTTTCTTAATTTACTTTGAACAATGCCAAAGGTGGAAAACACTTTTTCTACAGCAGTTGAAGAAGGTTTGGCCCCAAACAATTGCCTCACCACTGGATTTTTTTTGAATCTTCCTCTTCACTAAATATATTTTTCTGTGACATCCACCACTCTAATGGTGTCACATTTTTTACTATTTCCTCTGCAAACATTACACTTCTGAATGGTTTTGATTTTGCATTTAACGTTACTGTCAATGATAGCAAAACTGAACCATTATAGTGATTTCGTGCTTCCTCGAATGCACTTTCTTCTTACCAAAAAGTGACTCAGGGACATTGGTTGCTTATATCTCTTTTGAAACTTCGACATTTGGCTAATATTTACATCAGTTTCA
Organism: Brenthis daphne; assembly: GCA_947093115.1. Classification (NCBI taxonomy): domain Eukaryota; kingdom Metazoa; phylum Arthropoda; class Insecta; order Lepidoptera; family Nymphalidae; genus Brenthis; species Brenthis daphne. Next base: position 3,915,019 of record OX352473.1, read on the forward strand.
TCAAATTTAGCTTCAAGCTTCTTCCAAGCCATTACAGCAGTAGACAAATTTGCATTATTTCTTTGTAAAGTATCCAACATAACAGATATTGGCTTCAAAATTATTAGATAATCTTCCACTGACCTCTTTATGGTCATATTTTCAACATACATGCAACTTTTGCTCTAATAACCGGATCTGTGATGTCCCTGTTCTCATCACATATGTATTTTTAATAGCTTTCGCCACTCGGACACAAAGACTTCGAAACAATCAGTTACAGTATTCCAACGAACATCTTGTGGCAACACTAATGCTTTCCCTTCATCCGCTTTGTACAAGCTGTTAGCAGCATGATTGTTTCGGAAATATTTTATTATTTGCACAACATGCTTCTTTATACATACTTTTTTTTTAACGTCAGGAAATCCCTGTTCCCGGGTACCCATCCGTCTGGGGAAGCGGAACGGGTTATGTGGGACTCCTGCCGCGCAAAGATGGTAAGCGCACGGCAGCCTACACACTAAAAACCTGACGAAAGGCCACTTTGTCGCCACAAGGCTGGGATTAATGCTCCTTTATACTGCTAATTTCTAAATCTTTGGAAAACAAGTTCAACAAGTGTGCAGAACAGCCGTATGTGATTATTGTATCACTCTTTTTTAATTACTTTCGCAGCGTTATTGGTAACAAAACTTGCAACATTACAATTATATTGAGACTTTAATCTTTCTATCAAACCCTCAGTAACTTTGGAAAGGTATTCACCAGTGTGCGGTTTTCCTGTGGTATCTATCGAGTCAAAAAGAATTACTTCAGATTGCTCCGTCGTAATAGTGGCACAAATAATCGGTTCATTGTGAACGTTAGACCACCCATCTATAGACATATTCACTTAACTACCAGATAGATTAGAGAAACACCGTTCTTTTTCTTCAAAGGTATATTTGATCCAATAATTTGCCTGATATATCCTTTCGAGATGGTGGGATATACTCTGGGCGTAATAATGAAATGGCTTTTTTAGTTCTCGATGTTCAATAATTCTGAAGCTACACTTTGTAGCAAACATAGCCTTTGCTATTTGCATCATAAATGAAACTGTCTTTTCAGATTTTTTCGCGGATTTATTTTGAATTTTGGTTCCAGGCGTTTCTAATGCTTTACAGCTATCATGGTCACGAGATAGACTAAGGTGTTTTTACGTCTCTAGAGGTTTATATAGGTACTTGTCACAAACAGTGCCAAGCCAACAATTTACAAAAAAAAAACCAAAATGGCACCAAAGTACCTTATAAGATTATATGTTTTTATTCTACACATTTTAAATTAAAAAAAAAATTATATTATGTATAAATATGGCAATATTATTATCTTATTTTTAGCTAATATTATTATAATTATTACAATTTTTTGCTTCACATGTCAGACAAAAGGAAAATCCCCGCGCTCACGCTGTGTCCGCGCAATCCCTTGAGATCAGTGATGATCAGTTCCTTGTGATCGCGTTCACAGAAATCGTAATTAATTAGCATTTTTTTTAAAAACGTAGTTTATTCGATTTCTAAAAATAATCATGATTTTTTCCACCCCTGCCAAAGATTAATGACAAATGACTGATCAAAGAAAGCCAATTAGTTTGATTGAAATCAAACTATTTCTCTAGAGTCTAGATATATAAAATAGCTTTATATATAAAAAGTATGAAGCTATTAACAGTTCTACTAAAATCATCTTGGGAGGACTCTGCAATAGTTATTAAGATTTTTTTTGATTCATGGCCAAAATATTTTCTTCACATTAACTCATTTTTAAAACTATCCATAATGTTATAGACATCTAAAACTGTTAAATTGTGTCCTTCTAATGTTTTAATAGTTTTGTTAAACATATTCAATATATGACTAGCATATAAAAGGTAACAATAAACTAGATTATTATCCAGTTCTCTATCCAACATTAATAAATTTTGTTTTAAATCCGTACTAACAAGGTCGGATAGTCGGCCACTAGTTGGTACATCTCTAGAATAAATATAAAATGTCTTCCGTTTAAAATACAAAATGCATTTTTGTTGTCATCAATTTCCTAAATGTTCTAGTAAAAATGAAATATATATTTTAGTCCCAGTGGTAAAAAATACTAGCTTTGTTTCTAACTCGTTTACATCAACAAGTACCTCATCATCTTGCAAATTGACCACTTCAAAAATATGACTTAATAGAGCCGTGCCAAATTCTGCTGGTGTTATTCCAAGCTCACGGCTGTATAAATATCAGGTATTATTAATCAAAACAAAATCATGTATTTGAAATATTTTTGTAGATTTTAACTGAATAACCGCATCGTTAGTCTTTTTTGGACATGTATACTTAACACTACAAAGAACTTTTTTTAAATACATCGACTGTAGATTTTACATAATTGTAGTTCTGGAATATATAGGTCATGAATTAAGTCATTAATTCTCTTATTTGGTTCATTTGCTCTGCCAGAAAGCATTGCATGATTACTTGTGCGTAAATAATTATTGGTTAACTAGTGTGGAAGAAATAGTTTTTCACAATAATTACAAGTCGCTGATTCGGTATATAAATATTACGTCGAATATTTCTTTTTCTAAGAGATAAGGTTACTATTTGAGAAACTCCATAAGCAGCATTAACTTCACGTTTATAATAAAAAAATCATTCTCAAATATGAATGTATTACAGGAGCAGAGTGGTCCACTTTGATGTTTGGAGTTTGGGAGAAATTAAAACCATCTCCAATAGAGATATTTACATCAGTTTTATATCAGTAAAAAGTAAAAAGTTTCAACGAATAGTTCCTATGGCGTTATGTTGGCAGCGATGTTTTCCAGTGCTGTCACATTATCTATAATAACCCACCTCAAAGTAAGGGTAATTTCAAGTATGTTTTTTTAGTTAGATTCTTATATATTTACAAATTATTCGATTTCTGTTTTCTAATGTTTACGCGAATTTCACTCATTATAATAAAACAACTTTTACGCCGCTACTTTACAATGGCGATAAAATCAGTAAAAGTTGTTTCATTATAAATTATTCAATTATCATTTTTAAAATCAGAAAAGTAAAAAAAGCATAAATTATTTAATATTTTTTATTATAATTGTGATCAATCAAAAAATGCTCATCCAACGGACTTATTCCCGAGAGATCGTCGTCAACTTCATCTTCCTCATCATCCTCGTCATCAGAAGTGTCGCTATCGTCTCCCACTTCAATTATGAACCTCTCCATCTCGCTATCAATAACTGGGCCATCGGCGTAATATTTTTCTTCCACTTTTTTCACATGCTCACATTCTTTTCTCCATTCTTCTTCGGTGATCGTTGCAAAGGCTTCTTCTGTGATTTGGACGATTTTATTTGCTTCTTGACCTATGTTTTTTTCAGCAACTCGTCTTTTTACGACACTCCATATCAGCTCTATTGGGCTTAAATCACAGTGGTAAGGTGGAAGCCTTACCACTTTATGTCCATGCGCTTCCAACATTATATCGGCTTCATAAACGGGCGGCTGTTTGTGCTCTTTTATTATTTGAAATAGCTGGGCTTTTACCATAGTTGGCAAGTAAGAAAGACCATTACTTGATATCCAATTTTGCATTTCTGCTTTTCTGCTTGACATTGTTGGTGCTTTGTTAAGTTGTACTATGTGGTAGGAGGCGTTATCCATCACCACAATTGATTGGGGAGGCAGATTTGGTATAAGCTTTTCACTAAGCCACTTATTAAAATTCGTTTTATTCATATCGTCGTGATAATCGGCCGCTTGTGACTGAGATCTGAAGATCAGTTGAGCATTGGGTATGAAACCCATAGCACCACCCGCGTGGACGATAATCCAACGTGGCCCTTTAGAGTCTGATGATAATACACATTCTTCTTGTTCGCTTTGCCAACATTTTCCGGCGCAATATGTTGCGTGTATATATGTCTCGTCCAAATATACAACTGGGCGCTGGTTTCCGAGACGATTATTTCGTAATTCTTCCAGGTATCGATAACGCCAGGCGACAATATCGTATCTCTCCATTAGGACTTTTCTTTTGGATCTACATTTTTTAAAATAAAACCCGATATCTTTCATTATTCTCCACAAAGTGGTACGACTTCCTTTGAAACCTATCTCGCTTCGCATTTCATGCAATAACTTTGTAAGAGTAGGTAATTCCTTTTTTACGGAATAAAATTCATGTATTTTATGCCTAATAGCACACCGTTCGAAGTCATCCAGTTCGATTTTTTTAGGCCGGGGACCGCTTTTGCGTGGTGTTGAAACCTTAGTCGACGTGCTGGCAGCGACCTCACCTTCTTTGGTGATTTTAGACACGGTTTTTTCGGACACACCTAAAACAAATATTTTGATTTATTTATCTATTGTCAACGTCATACATAAACCAATAATAGTCGCAGTACACATGCTTGCGTAGATCTTACAAATAACTACCGTTTAAAAAAAATTGCGGTTAAAGTGTGGAAATTATAATTTCTCTATCTGCTACTGGTAACCCTATTTGACTGACCTGTAATGGCGGCAACACGAGCCTGAACACATCTTAAAGGAATTAATGGTGCATTATTACGTTTTTCACGTTCACAAAAGTTCTTCACCTTTAACACCATCATTCTTTCACCACTTTTTAATGTTTTGGGCATAATTTCAGTCGAAAATCAAATGAAAATAAACAAAATCTGCGGGAGCGTCTTCTCGTGCCAAAGACTTTGACAGAGAGGGAGGCCAACATAACGCCATAGGTACTATTCGTTGAAACGAACTATATAATTTTACATGAAGAATGTCAACTAACTTTTTCTTCTTTTTTAAACGGGCGAAACGAAATAAAAACATATAAAAACTATTTTAGTGTTTTGCCACAGATGTACTGATTGGCCAATATGAACCAAAGAATACAAATTAAATTAACATAAAGTTGTATTTTATGATGCTAGGTTAATGAATTCCATTGATTGATTTGATATGACTTTATTACTTTAGACTCAAAGACGTGACTCGACATTACATTAAGATGATTAAGACCAGAGACCTAGATAAGGCATAGACAATAGTTATAGTGCTACAAGGATCTTTTGGCACTTACATGACAGTGACATGAGGGCGTTGGTGTGAAATTAGGGTTACAAGCTAATAAAATCTACTTAGTTTTAGGGAATTCTTTTAAAAACTCTATCTTTATATTCCGTAATTCAATTTAACTTAGGAAATGAAAAAAATAAAATTAAATATGAATAAAATTTAATTACTTAATATACAAATTATTTAATTAATATAAATAAATAAAACATTAATTTTTTTTGCTGTAACTATGTTCTGCATGAACTATGTCAAGAGGTTGCATACTACTAAAGCTTTCCTCATCTTCATCGTGAGAATCATCATCGTCACTGCTTTCTCACTCAGCTTTTTCACTCTCAGAGCATAATTGTATGAAGAAAGGTTCGTCCAAATATCCATCTTTTTTTGATACTCTTTTTCTATTTTCTTGACATGGGCGCAATGATTGCGCCATTCATCGACAAGAATGGAATCAAAAGCATTCTGTACCATTTCTGGCATTTGATGAATTTGGCATTGATGGATGGCTTTCCAATATTTATCTCGGCTACTTTTCGTTTCATGGATGCCCAGACCATTTCAATGGGATTAAGATCACAATGGTAAGGTGGTAATCGCAATATTTGAGAAAAAAAAGAAGCAAAATTAAATAGTTTACTCACCCATACTTAAAATATTGTTTTAAAAAATAGCATAATAAGAAGACACTTTATTAGTGCCTCAACGGGTCTAGTAGAGCATTCAAGCTATAATTACCTTGTGACCCAGTCCTGTTAAAATAGCATCGACAGAATACACTGGTTCGGGTTTTGTTTTTATTTACAATTTCTAATAGTTGTGGTCTAGTATATTCTTCTGAATATTCAAAATTATTTATTCTTAACCACTCAATTATTTCATTTTTTCTTGTGCTTGTGTTTGGGTGTTTATTAATTTGTGTGTTATGATATGGAGCATTGTCCATTATAATTAGACTGGGCTCCATCAAATTGGGAGCCAACTTTTCTAAAACCCATTTATAAAAAATTGTGTTATTCATGTCTCCATGGTAATCACCACTCTTTGTTTGTGATTTAAAAACCAAACAAGCATTGTTCACAAAGCCTTGATTACCTCCGGCATGAACAATAATAAATCTTTGTCCTTTAGAGATGGGCTCTAATACTCCATCTGAAATTGAATTTTTGAACTATAAAACAACTATAATACAAGCAGAGTAGAGTCTTACAATAAATATTAATAATAGATAAATACATATGAAATTAGTCAAAAAAGATTTAAAAATATATTACTCATTAATATTTCAAGACATTTAATTAATTAGCCAATACCTTCATCATCATTCTGCCAACATTTTCCAGCTGTATGACCGGTGTGAATATATGTCTAATCTAAGTAAATAACAGGAAGTTTTTCTGTCTCATCATTATACTTTAAAGTCTGAAATAAAATAATTCAACGGTTTGTGAATTGGTGTGGCAGTTTCATAAATGTTTCCATTTGTCCTTATTAACTTTTTTAATAATATTAAAGACTATAAAAGTACATGTACCCATACCTGCAGATAACGAGCGCGCCAAGCAGTTATATCGTTACGTTCTATCAGGACTTTTCTGTTGCTTTTACTTTTTCTAAATCGAAAACCAATCATTTTTATATGTTGTCTGAGAATTTCTCGACTGCCTGTGAATCCTATCTCTTCTTTAAGTACATGTAATAACTTATGCACTGTTGGTATTTCTTATTTCCAAGCATAAAATTCATGTATCTTTCGTCTAAGAATACCAATATCGAAATTGTCCATTACAATTTTATCCTTTCTCGTTTTTCTACTTCTCCCTGGTGTAACTATTTTACTGGATGATGCTTCAGCCAATCTGCCTTCATTTTCAATTCTTACAACTGTTCGTAAAGATGTACCTGAAATCGTATTTTTTTTTTAAATTTGAAGGACAAAATATGTTTCCTAAGGATACAAAATATGAATTAGTATTCTTGGTAATAAGTAATAACGGGCACACTTACGAGGTATATTATGATAACACTTACCTGTTGCAGCTGCGACGCGCTCATTTACTCTTTCAAATGGAATATTCGGAGCGCCAGATTGCTTTTCTTTCATAAAAAAATCCTTTATTTTTAGCACCACCTCTCCAAAGTCCATTATCTGTTTTGGAGTTGGCCATGTGTTCTCCAATACGTGTTTATACATAATTGAGTCTTTGTCCATTTTTGATATATCAACGTACCATTTCTTTGTTTCGTTAAATTTATTTTCCAATACTATATAAGCTAGATCACTTCCCAATGCTTCAGCGTACGAAGTATCAATCATTTTTTCTAGGGTGACTTGTCTATTTACAGCTCGAAGTCCATCTAGATATTTGAGATTTGGATGTCCCCAATGTCTGAATGACCCGTAAGCTGTAAGAACTAAATCTGGAGTCTCTAGATTATTAATAGAGTTAGCTAGAGTCGCAACACCTCTTAGTTCCTTACCTGTGTCTTCTATAGATTGAAGGATGTGCAATTTATAATTAGGGAAGTCGGGGATCTGTTTTCGATATTCATGAGCTAATTCGGATAATTTTAGAGATGATATTGGCTCTACCAATTTGATAGCTTTATATGCTTTGTTGCCGTGAATGGCTAAAATCTTATCTCCTGAATTATACATCTTTTGAATTCTCTTCCAATCATTTGATCTGAATTTGTCATCTACTATGTTAACCATAGAAAAAAGAGTCTGGAATCTCGCAACAAACACGTCTTTAAACATTAATGTGGTATTTCTATCTATTAATATTCCCTCATTTATAAACAAGCAGAATCCAGATACGATCAAAACTTTCCCAAAGTTATCAGATGAATAAACGATTGCGTCTTGTGAATCAGCAGACAACATTCTCACGCCTTTAATCTTCGTAAGTTCTACACGTTCTAATGAATTTACTGAATTTAAGATTAGTGTGATTATGTGAAAATCTAAGAAATAAGCTCCCCATTTCATTATATCGTTATGACATTTTGATTTATCCAAATTTGTAATATATTTGTCAATCCAACCTTTAACAAAACTTTGAAGTATTGGGAATGTTTCATCTAAATCATTTTGAACCAGCTCTAATAGTTCTTTAAATCTTTCAACATGACACTCTGATGACATACATTTTCTTCCTGGCCATTTATGTATTTGGCTTGAGTCATGTAATTTTTTTGGATTCATTTTTCTAGAATGTGTGATACATCCGGATGTTCATAATCTCTGTCTGTTTCCAAAGATATCTCTTCTATCTCCCGTAAACATTCTTTACATGCAATATGATTGTGGAAATATCCAGATCTTGGATCCCCTTCCATAATCTCAGCTATAGTAGTTTGTGCATATAATAATAAAGATTGATGCATAAAGTCATAATTGATAGAATTCAGAGTAGATAATGTGTCTGTGGTCTCTCCTTTGGCATATTTTGAGATATTTATAATGAAATAGAAGCACGACAAACTTATCAACTCCAGCTATCTGTCAAAAGTGACGCTTTACAAGATCCGCCATCTTGTCTGTTAGTTCCGATTTCGGCCACGCGCCAAAAGATCCTTGTAGCACTGTACAATCATAGAGTTCTTAAAATAGACATAATATAATAGATTATAGATGTTAAATTAATAAAATGATGCACAACTTCAATCAACTATTTATTATAAAGTTTTCATTTCTCACACAGTATTTTAATGTTTTAACAACTTATACTTAAACTTTTTTACTTTTTATTATTGCCACGGAACATGATGCCGCTTTTCTATTTCTTACTTGTAACAATTAGACACAGATTAAAAAAACATTATTTTATAAGATACAACTACAGATTATAAAACCGAACTAATTGTGGTTGACAGCAATGCAACACAAAATCATTATTTCAACACACCTCCTTGATTTTGTATCCTTATACAAGTTTACACTTACATACTAACATTTTATATTAACAGTTTACATTACATACTACATAATTGCTGTAGCCCATTTTCTAGACTCTGGTCCTTTAACAGCTTTCTCATAAGTACATGGTACTGAAGCATCACTATAATTTACATAAACAACATGATCAAATAAAAACATAATTACTAATTATTGCAATGGATTGTTATTTAAATACATAATACCATATTTGGCGACAAGGATAAAGGAAAAATGTGTCCCTCAAAAATTTACATTCGAAGAATTGAATAACCCTGATGATTGGGAGTATTATATTCAACGATTTAAAATCGAACTCTTAGCTTCATGGACACTAGGTAAAATGAAGAAAAACGAAAACGATTATTATTATCTCGGATTGGTCAAAAAGTTTTTAAGATACTTGTAGATCATTTCCGACCAGCATCGGTAACAGATAAACATTTCGACGAACTTGTTATGTCTGGCCTCCACTAGGGCGCTGAGTCGAGGCGAATCGAACCGCAGAAATTCGCCTCCTATATATTTACTATGAAACTGCGTCAATTAGCGACGAGTCGCGGTGCGCCGAATCTAAGCCTGCGCGCGCATTGCTCGTCAGGCGAATTTCTTCGTCGACGCGTTTCAACTAGATTCGTTGCTTGCTTAATATTGCGCTTGCGGCGTCACGTCAGTTCAAAATGGCCGGCACATACATTACAAGTATTCCGAAACTCAAGGGTCGAGAGAATTGTGATGAGTGGGCTTTTGCCGCCAAGAATTTTCTCTAACTGGAAGGAATAGACATAAAAATAGAAAGAACAGATGTGGATGCCGAAGCTCTAAAAGCAAAAGCAAAATTAATTATGACTAAAGATTCCTCATTGTATGTGCATGTAAAAAATGAAAAATCCGCTTAGGATGTGTGGAATCGTTTGAAAGCACTTTTCGACTATTCAGGTTTTCAAAGGAAAATCAGTTTGCACGTCATTTAAATTCAATTCGGCTTGATGAAAGTGAGACAATGACCGATTATAAAACACAGATTGTGGATACAGCATAGAAATTGCGAGGGATGGGGTTTCAGATCGACGAAGTTCGGGTGCCTTTGGTTGGCAGGATTACCCGATAAATTTTCGCCAATGATCATGGCTATAGAACATTCTGGAATTAGCGTCAGTACTGACGTCATCAAAGCAAAATTGTTAGATATGAGTGCAAAGGTTGGCAGTACCGGAATGAACAGTGCGTTTTCTCGAGTTGGCAACGGCGCGGGAATAACAAGAAAGTTGATAGCAGTGTAGAAATGTTAAAGTCAAAAACTTCAACTTTGAAACCTTTCAAATCAATTCGTTGTTATAAATGCAAACAAATTGGACACTACAAAAACCAGTGCGAGTCTATAAAAGATAAGGAAAGTGCGGTATTTAGTGCTTTTTTTTAGAATCTACTTACAACAAAGATGACTGATATATCGATTCAGGAGCCGGCGCTCATATGGTTACTGACAAAGAATGTTTGTTTGATGTATGTGACGATCCAGTTGTAAAAAACATAGTACATAGTTGCAAATAAAATGACAGTACTAGTATTATGCTCAGGAAAAACGCAGGTACGAACAATAGTGGATGGTTCAGAATTCAAAATTACAATAAAGAATGCTTTGTGTATTCCTTACTTGACTACCAATCTACTGTCAGTTAGTGAGTTGATCCATAATGGAAATACAGTTACATTTGAAGAAAATGGTTACAGAATACACAATCAGAACAATGTACTTGTTGCAGTAGCACATCTATTGCACGGGGTGTACAAGTTAGATATAAAGAAACATTGTTTGTGGGTGCAGCATTCGTAACAACCAGTCATTTATGGCATCGACGATTAGGCCATATCAATAGTAAGGATCTAACCAGTATGAAAAATGGTGCTGTAGAGAGTGTTTCTTTCTCCGATAAGGCTGAATTGACAAGTTCTAGTCTGTCACGTGCTGCGAGGGGAAGCTATTCAGATTACTTTTTTCACACAGGATCCAGGTGTAAGAGTGTGTTGGAGGTAGTTCATGCGGATTTTGTGGTCCCATGGAGAGAGTCTCTATAGGACTATCTAAGTATTTCCTCCTATTTGTTGACGACTATAACAGAATGTGGCCTTTGTATACTTTCTTAAGACAAAAAATTAAGTGTTAAAGCAATTTAAAGAGTTTAAAGTTTTAGTTATAAAACAGACAGACAAAACTATTATCACCAGCAGGGATGTTGTTATCATGGAGCAGAGAATTGACTTAGACATGATCATAATACGAGCAGAGGTGGAAGAGAAGGAAGAGAAATCTTTAGAAGAATCTACAACAGATCACTCATATTTGCCAGATGATACTGAAAGTAGCCATAGCTCGAGCTTAAACGAGTTTTGGGACAGTGTGCACGAGGATGCAGAAGTTCTCGAAGTCAATGAGCATGACATTGTGTCTAAGAAGCGTGCTAGAAGACAACCAGAAAGGTTTGGGTACAGTAATTTCAGTATGAGTAACAATGTGGATGCGTGTGACGATGATAATCTAACTTATGAAGATGTGATGAACGGCACAGAACGAGAAGCCTGGTGTAAGGCTGTGGACGAAGAGCTTCAATCTTTCAGTGACATAGTGCCTGGGAATTAGTGAATAGACCTAGTGATAGTAAAGTAGTGCAGTGTAGATGGGTGTACAAAAAGAAATTAAATTGTAATAACACAGTGCCATATAGGGCGAGACTAGTGGCCAAGGGCTTTACACAAAGAGAAGGTATTGACTATACACAGACTTTTTCACCAGTTCTTAAATATTCTACTTTAAAGTTATTATTTGCTATTAGTGTTAACTTAGGCTTGAATATAACTCACCTAGGTGTAACTACAGACTTTTTAATGGCTATCTGGCAGAAAATGTGTATATGCAATTACCTCAGAATTTTAAATGTGAAAGCACTGTAGGTAAAGTGTTAAAACTAAATAGGGCTATTTATAGGCTAAAATAGAGCGAAGCGAGCCTCTTAAACTGCATATTTTTTTCGTTAATGATATTGAAAATAGGGCGCAATTTAGTGAATTCATCATTTGTATCCAAGTCAGCATTGTCACATAAATTGATATTTCCCTTATAAACTCGAATTTGTTACGACTCACAAGTAGTAGGAATACCAGAGTTCTGGCCCTCTTGGGTGGAAGTTTTTAAATAAATATCCTTTTTTATTAATTAGTTTTATTTTAATTTTAAGTTTTACAAAAAGGACGACGTGGTTTTACATTTCACACGAGACAAGAGAGAGAGAGCAATATCAAATTTTTAACAGATTAAAATAACTATAGTGTACATATATTATGTCACAGACAATATAATACCAACACCTTCTCCTATTTTTAATTTTTTTTTTTATTTATTTATTTTAATTTAACACACAAAAAAAAACTTAAAAATAATAATTGTTACAAACTTAAAACAATTTCTCTGTGTATTTTATTTGTTTTTTAACTTATACAAATTACTGTTTAAATATATACATTTGTTTTTAATTTATACAATTTTATCAATTATCCATTATTTTGTTACAACAATTTTCAAATTTATGTTTTAATAAAGGTTTTGTCAGCATGTCTGCTAACTGATTTTCTGTAGGACAATATATTACTTTAATATTACCACTTATATAATTTTCATGAATGAAATAAAATCTAACATCAAAGTGTTTCGATCGTTTGTTAAATGATCCAGTTTTAATTAGTTGAATTGAACTCTGGTTATCTATATTTAGAATAATCTCAACATTAAATGTTAATAACTCATTAAGTAATGATTTTATGAATAAAGTTTCTTTGCAACAATCAGCGGCTGCAATATACTCTGCTTCAGTTGAAGACAAAGCAACAATTGGTTGTCTCTTTGAACACCAATATATAGGTCCACCAGAATATGATGAATAAAGATCTTTTTAATTGAATTAATATCCTCTTTAGATGTATTCTCTATTTTCCTACTAGCCTCATTGACTGCATGTGCAATGTCAGGTCTGGTACGAGTTGACAGATACAATAGACCACCTACTAATTCTCTATATGGAAAGTTAGTTACAATACAATTTCTATCAGATATGGTTTTATTTGTGTTACATGGTGTATTCACACTTTTACAGTTTGACATGTTAAATTTATCTAATAAGTATTCAATATAATTTTCTTGTTTTAATAATATACCTTTTTCATTTTTAACTATTTCTATGCCAACAAATATATTTGGAAATTTATTAATTTTAATTTCAAAGTCTTTTTCTAAGCATTTTAATATATCTAATAATTTTGATTTATCTTTACATATAGCTAATCCATCATCTACATAAATTGCAATAATTACAGTTTTATCATTATTAGTGAAAACACATTTATCTGTTTTAATAGGTTTTAGATTTAATTTTAACATACTTTCAGTAAAGGTTTTATTCCAGGTTACTGGTGCCTGTTTTAAACCGTATAATGCCTTTTTTAACAAACATATTTTATTTTTACTGTCATAATTAAAACCTTCTGGAATATTCATATATACCTCATTATTAATTTCTCCATATAAGAATGCTGTCTTAACATCAAATGTAATAATCTCATAATCTTGTGAAGCAGCTAATGCAAATAGGGTTTTAAGAGTTGATTGACTTACCACAGGACTATAAATTTCAGTGTAATCTATACCTTTTTGCTCGAATCCACGAACCACCAATCTCGCCTTGTAAGTTCCATCTTCTTTGACTCGGAACACCCACCTGTTTGACAATATTTCCTTGCCTTCTGCTTCCTGTCGATCCACAATATCCCAAGTATGATTTTTCTCTAATGATTCCTTTTCAGATGTTACTGCCTCTATCCATTTATCCCTGTCAGGCCCTGAAAGATATTCTGAAAAACTAAGTAAGACATAATCATTAAATTTCTTTGGTTTCTTAATCTCTCTTTTACTTCTAGTCATATTTTTGAAATCATCACCCATTATGTTTTTATTTTCATTAATTGTTTTATTTTTAATTTTATCTGTAGTGTTATGGCTGCCGCCTTCTCCTAAGCTGTTATTTATGTCATCATCAGTGTTAATTAACTCCTCTACTGGGTTTATATGGGTACTGCCTTCTCCTAAGTTTTTATTTTTATCATTATTTTTCAGGTGATTTATTTCTTTTTCTTCATTTAAAATTGTATCTTCATCTTTTTCTTCAGGTAAGTCAATTAAATGATCAAATAAATTTTCAGGTATTAATGTTTTTAAATTCATCTTTTGCTCCTTTGTTTGTAAAGTTTTATTATTAATTACCGTTACATCTCTTGATATTTCTAAAGTTTTAGTAAAATCATTCCATAGTCTATAACCATTAGGTGTATAGCCAATCATTATCATCTTGTCACTCCTTTCTTCCAGTTTATAAAGATTTCCCAGTCTCTTTGCATATACTTCAGCTCCAAACATTATTAAATTTGACAAGTTTGGTCTTCTACCTGTCCACATTTCATATGGAGTTTTATTTGTTGTTTCAGTTGGTGTTCTGTTAAGCAGGTAAGCACTTGTTCTAATGGCTTCTCCCCATAATATTTTTTCTGAATTATTTTGAAATAACAATGCTCTGGTTTTGTCAAGTAATGTTCGATTTAATCTTTCAGCTTTCCCGTTAAGCTGAGGTGAGTATGGTACTGTATAATCTAATTTTATTCCTTTTGTTTTACAATATTTCTTGAAATAGTTATTTTTATACTCTCCTCCATTATCACATCTTATTATACTAATCAGCATTTTATTTTCTCTTTCAGATTCTTCTATGTATTCCTGCAGACACTCGGAGACTTCAGATTTATACTTCAACAGATAAGTTTTAATGAAATGCGTGTAATCGTCTAAAATGGTAAGTACATACTTCATACCATCATATGTTTCTTCAAATGGTCCACAAACATCACTATGTATTATTTCTAATTTTCTAGTAGCTCTTTTTCTTTCAGTATTAAATGGCTTTCTTACTTGTTTTGATTTTATGCAAACTTCACATTGCGACATGAGCTCGACATCTTTTTCTGTTATTTTCAGACCGTCAGCAAGTTTCAGTAACTTTGAGAGAACATTTTTACTTGGATGACCCATTTTAATATGCCAATCCATTGCAGTTTCATTGTTATTCGAGTAAAATGCAATATTGTTTTTATATATATTATTCAATACATCAACACTATAAAGGCCAGTTTTGTTTTTATTTCCAGTTAGTACAACTTCATTGTCTTTTAATATTTTTACTGAATTTTTATTAAATATTACAGATCCTCCATTGTTTGTGATACATGATACTGATAATAAGTTTTGGGTAAGTTCAGGAACATAAAAAGTATTTTGTAATGAACAATTTGTACCTTGTACTTTTCCATAGCCTGGTGACTTCATAGTTTCATTATATTTAGCAACACATATTTCTGTATAATCTTCTTGATAGTCGTTTATTAAATTAATGTTATTTACCATATGAGAGCTAGAACCTGAATCTTCTATGAACATATTTTCATCTTGAATTTTATTTGTCACAAAAGCAACATTTCGCTTATTTGATGTTTTATTTCTGAAGTAGCAGTTTTTCTCCTCGTGGTTATATTTTTTACAGATTGAACATTGTTTACTGTTACAGTTTTTTGCATAATGACCAATTTTATTGCACTTGTTACAGGTTACTTTATTTGACTTTACATTTTTCATAGATTTAAAGGCAAAGGGTTTTTCTTCATGTTTTTTGGATATTCTATTTTCTTCAGATAACAGTCGGTTAGTTAAATTTTCTAAAGTTTTTTTCGAGTCTTCAGTTGAATCCCATGCGGTAATAAAATTTTCGTACTCGGATGGTAAGCATGATAGAATTTTTGAGATTAACATTTCATTTGTTATATTTTGACCAAGCCCTTTGAGTCTAAAGGTTAAGTTTTCAATTTCGCATAATAATTGCGATATGTTATGTTTTCTGCTTGTTTTAAATGTGAAAAATTCTTGTAGTAATTCAGAAGCACGTCTTGATTCTTCTCCGTCAAACATTTTGCATAATTTAGTGTACATTTCTTTTGCTGTGTTACACGACATTAATTGCGGCTTATATTTCTTGTTAATGCTCATTAAGATTGCACGTTGTGCTTTTGCATCTTTTATTTGAAAGTTCTCATCGGTTGAACTTTTTACGCCTTCAATTACTTGGCTGAGATTATTAGCTTTGAAATAAATGTTTATTTCATACTTCCAAAGCTGATATCCTTCCGTACCATTTAAAGGTTCAATTTTAATTTCATCCATTTTATTTTTTTATTAGTATTAGAAATTAAAACCTTTTTAATTATTGTTGCGTCCTTTCTGCTTTCCTTGTTGTTCTGGTTGTCCTGGGCCCATAACCTCTTGGGTGGAAGTTTTTAAATAAATATCCTTTTTTATTAATTAGTTTTATTTTAATTTTAAGTTTTACAAAAAGGACGACGTGGTTTTACATTTCACACGAGACAAAAGAGAGAGAGCAATATCAAATTTTTAACAGATTAAAATAACTATAGTGTACATATATTATGTCACAGACAATATAATACCAACAGGCCCAACCTTGGTCTAAAAAAAAGGTTCGTTTGTCCACAATTCCAGGTCTATCCTACTAGTCCTAGTATTCTACGAAAGCTTTCAATTCTTCTTATGGTCTTACTTCTATCTATTATTCTTCTCGCATTATCCAAATACTCATTAAGTGCCATTACTTAATTACTCTTTTTATCCCAAATGCTTACTCTTGTCTCATTATCCCAAACACTCAATAAGTATCATAACTTAATCATTGCCACCATCCCTGCCATCTGCTTGCTCCCTAAAACAGTTGCTCTCTCAAAAAAACTACACTTTACTAGGATTTCTTTATTACAATATCAATTAAAATAGTATTTAAACTTATCACACAACAACAAATTATTCGCTATGGTATCACTCTCTTTAAAACATGTGTAAAATCAAACATTCTTTTAGTATTGAATTTGTAATACAGATACACTAAGCAGTACTCGCCACATGCTTCAGTCCAATCATTTTGTAACCTTTAATTATTAAAGTTCCATAGTCGACAGTTTCTGTTCAAAAATGTTTTGTGAAACCCGGTTGGTGATCTGCCAAAGGAATCAAAGTACTGTCCAACTTTATTATTATCGATGTGTATGGCTACCCAGTGGGACACTGGTTGTGGATCAACATCCAAATTGCTTACTTAATACACAGCTTTTATATGAATAGGTAACTTATTTGCTGCATATACATTGTTTTAAAGATGGAGACATTCCTGTATCTCTAGTGTATTCATATTTTCTGTTGTGGTGTCAAACCTAAAGTTGTGTTACTACGACTACGTCAAGAATACTCATGCGAATGTTCAACTAGTTATTAGGCTTATGACTTATATTATAAAGTAGGTTTCAATAAATACAACACTTGGTTTATTGATGATTTATTTCTTAGACGTAAATATATTTTATTTAACCCTTAAGGTCTTTTTTTCGAAATTTTATCGTAATAAGACATCAAAATAATACCTGATTATGATTATTAGACCTAAAATAAGGGTAGGAAAAATGGAATAAAAAAACTAATTCGCTGATAATCTGAGATATTTAGTGTATATTATCCTAGTAATGCCCGAATTATTTTTTTTTAATTTTTATTGTTTTTTTTTTTACTTGTAAGGGGATACATAAATGATAAAAAAAATATTTTAGAAATATATTCAAATTACAAAAAAAATGTGTGTCCATATTAACACGCTAAGCATTAACAATATCAAAAAATACAACTTATTGGTGAAAATTTAATTAGCATAACATCGAATTTTAGACAGAAAATAATCATAATGGTAATTTAATACTACTTCATTTGGTATAGTATGCTGCAAAGCATGAAACACATAATCCCATATTACATTTCATCTATTCTGTTCTACCAGCAGACGATTTGGCTTTGCAGTAAGGTCCCACCCATCTTCTTTTTTTTCTGTCTTTTGAGTATAGTGATCCATTCTGTCAAATCGGTAGGTGTCGGTCAGTGAAGAGGTGGAAGCAGTCTTCCTGGGCCTTTTGCAGGTGTTTTGTATTTATTGAAATAACACAGGACAATTTCCCGGCGGAAGGCAAGTTGATATTTCGTCATAAGAAAAGCTTCAAGTTTTACTTATATATCCTATTGAAGTATTTATTTTCAGTACTGTGATAATGAAAGTGTGTATGTAATTATGTTATAATGATATGTGTATAGGTATTTGAATTAATGAATATGGCAAACAAGTAAACAAAGCAACGGTCACCACCTGAATACAAAACCAAATTTAGTTCATATTAGCTGTCATAAAAAATCACAAACCATTCTAAAACCAATTTCAGCTATGGGCATTCCAGTTGCTGCCCGAAGACTCATAATATAAAGAACCCGGTTCTCTAAATCGGTTAGGCATATTTTAAGAGCAGGCCCACCACCTGTACCACGCACCGATCTTTGAATTTTCGCCCACTTCCCTTTGGTATTGTTTTTTAAATCACTCCATACCTTAGGCAATGCAAATAAAATGTATATGAACAAAAAAATGTGAATAACCATGCAGTGAAACTTTATAATTGAAGTGCTTTTGACATGCATTAAAATCTTTAGAAAAAATAACGAACTAGAACTAACGTTTCGCCGCTTTTCTTCATTGCGACATCCACTGATTCCCTGGCTGTTAAGTAGTTCGGCTAATTATTTCCACTTTTTTAAACAATACTGACGCCCCTGCGGCAAACTCTGAGGTTTCGATAAATCTCCATTGCTTAAAGAAATAAATATACTAATAAGAATATATATTTAAGAATAAATAAAATTATAAAAAGCTCTTGTTTTTAATTTAGTGAGGACTTTTCCATGAATTCCACCATCATTAAAGACTGTATGTGGCTAGTTCTTGACGACATCATTAATTAAATTATAAATAGTTGAATAAAATCGAAAACAAAATACAAATACAATTTTTTAAACAACGAGCAAAGCAACAAGTGAAACGACGCGACGCTTACTCTTAAATGGTAGAACTTAAATGGCGCGTTCGGAAATCTAAAAAACATGGAACATTTTTTTAGTTTAGTGTATAGTATACTATACAAATCAACCTTAAGGATTAACATCCAAACAAAACTTTAACTACTATAATCTACGATCACATTGCGGTTTTTATCTGTTTCAATAACACTATCGAACTCTGCGTAAACAATAAAGTTGATTGTCTGAGTAAGAGTAGATTCAAAGGAACTTCCAACCTTACACTACCATTCATTATTAGATTCCAATGACTCGATGAGTTAGCTGATAAGTCAGGAGTTAAATCAAAAGCTAGAAGACAATTACCTTGCTATACATTTCCCTAGATATTCCGTTTCCTTGGTTTAAAAAAATAATTCCTGTTCCTGAGACTAGTGTATGATAGGACGTGGTGAATATGTTACTCTCAAATGAGGGTTGCAGTGTTTTAGAAAGTACTTGTTGTCCATAAATGTACAAACAAAATGAACTCATCATAATTTTTAGTAAGACTACCACTGTATGCCGCGTTATTCACAAACACAATGATATATCTTTTAGTTATTTGTCCCAGAAATATATTATCTATTGTTTACCCCTGAACCCCTGACGGTATCGTTCAAACTTTTACTTCTGTTCGATGTGCGAATAAAGCAGTTGGATTAATTCGAGCTCTACGGACAATCAGAGTTGCATCTGCATACTTTTAGCTTTAAATCATTCGAAGCAGTCAATAAATGTTGAATTTTTTTTTGACCTTTGCATGAACAGATAACTATGTTTAGCAATGATAAGAGTATACAATAATTTCTATGCTATTCTTGGTATGAAGCAATATTTAATAACAATTACCAATAGGATAACTTGCTTGATAGCAATTATCAGAAGGGTATCTTGTTTGACAACAATTACTATAACGCAGGTAAAAGAAAAGTCGAATTTTAGATCTAGTCGGCTCGCGGCTCGTGATGAGTACAAAGTAAAAGTGGCGCGCTCTCGCGAAAACTAACGTAATCGGTTCCCCCCCTGCGCCCGCGTCCCCTTAGCATCCATATCGTTCACACTCATTACAAACCGTTTACCATAACTTTAATAACATTTTTATACTTACTAAAAAACATAACAAAATAAAATATACAAATATAATATTTTTTTTTATAATGCGTCGCTTACAATATCTCCACCCCAGTGCTACATCAGCACTCAACATCCATAGGTACTTTAGCGACGCGTGCTGCCGAACGTTGTAGCAAGCTGGTTTTGGTTTTTACTTCAACCACTCGTACCCGGCCATCCTTTCCGGGGATTACTCTTTGTATGATGCCCTTGGGCCAGGTATTTCTAGGGCTTTCGGGGTCAGCGATTAATACTAAGTCCCCGACTCTTAATGGTTCTGTGTCGCGGTTCCACTTCTGCCTGGGCAGCATAGTAGGTAGCACTTCTCTCACCCAGCGCCTCCAAAACATGTCAGCTAACCTCTGTGTTAGTCTCCACTGTTTTCGTAAATATAAGTCGGAATCATCAAAGACACCTACAATAGGTAGATTGGATGATGAACCTAACAAAAAATGATTAGGGGTTATTGTTTCATTACTATTGGGCTCAACCGTCACATGTGTAAGGGGTCGACTGTTAACTATTTGCTCAACCTCAGTCATTAACGTTATTAAGGTTTCTTCACGCGGCGCCCTTTCTCTTAAGACAACTTTTAATGAGTCTTTTACAGAACGAATGAGGCGCTCCCAAGCTCCACCCCAGTGAGGACTAGCTGGAGGAATGAAGGTCCATGTAGTTCCATAGTTGACGGCCTCAGCTTTTAATATATGTTCATCCAAGTCGAGCGTTGCCTTTTTCAGCTCGTTATCGGCACCTCTTAAATTCGTACCGTTATCTGAGTAAATAAATTGAGGCCAGCCTCGACGAGCAGCCATGCGTCTGAGGGCCATGATCAAGGAGTCCGTGGTCAACGAAGGTACTAGTTCTATATGAATAGCTCTTACGGTAAGGCATGTAAATAATACACCATATCTTTTCTCTCTGCGTCTTATTACAGTAATTTCCATTGGTCCAAATAGGTCTATACCACAATGTGTGAAAGGGCGACATCTGGACGCCATTCTGGCCGCAGGTAAATCACCCATTCTGGGTGGGCACGGTTGTGCTTTTCTTATTCTACAAAACATACACTGTGAAGCCACTCTTCTTACTGTCGGTCTTAATTTTAATATCCAATATTTCTGTTTCAGTTCATTAACAACAGCTTCATTGTGACCGTGCGCCGCTCTCACGTGGTAATATCGTGCAATAAGCCGGGCAACGTGATGACGTCCATCTAATATAACAGGTTGTTTCAGATGCAGAGGAACCTCGGTAGCTGCATTTATACGGCCTCCCACGCATAGGATTCCGTGCTCATTCAGAAAAGGGGATAAGGTAAGTAATCTACTTTTTTTATCTATTTCTTTTTTATTTTCCAGGTTGGCTATATCCCCAGGGAAGGACTGTAGCTGAGAGTATTTTATTAGCCATCGCTCAGCAGCCGCCCTTGTGTATCCATCAACGCTAGTATCCAGTTTCTTGCATTTATTAATAAAGGTAAGTACTTTACAGGTTGAATTCAATAGATGTAACCAAGATGAAAACCTTTCAGGATCAGGAACAGCTGGTAAGGATTTATTGTATGTTTGCATGGTCATAGTATATTCGAGATCCAGATGGGGCGTCTCCGGTAGCTGTGTGTCTACTGGCCATTCAGTATCTCGATCACGAAGAAACGCCGGACCATAAAACCACTCATTCTTTAACACAGATAAATCACAAGTCTCCTTGGTGGCGATATCCGCACTATTAAGTTTCGTAGGTATGTAACGCCACTCGTTTGGTTTTGACAATTCATCTATTTCTTCTAAGCGATGAGCGACAAACGCTGTATAATTGCGCATATTGTTTCGAATCCAATGAAGTACAACACTTGAGTCACACCAAAAATATCTTTCGTAAGGTTTATGTTTAAGTTCTTTACATAAAGTATCTGCTAATCTCACAGCAAGCAACGCAGCTTGTAATTCCATGCGAGGTATTGACTGATATTTAAGCGGAGCAACTTTGCATTTACTCGCGACGAACGTAACATAATAGCGATTATTCACTGTCCAACGCCAGTAAGCTACGGCGCACATTGCTTTAGTCGAAGCGTCACAAAATATATGTAGCTGTAGGTTTGTATAACATGAAGTTATCTGCCCGTTAGACGCGCACGCGAGAGATTCGCTAATACAAGACACTGGCAACGGCGGCCGCTCGGGTGACGTATGCGTAATCGCATCGGAAGTGCAGCGTAGTTCCGTCTCGTTTACTCTTGCGGCCGTTACATAATGCCTTGGGATACGCAGCTGATTAATTTCTTTTAATAATTGTAGCCATTCAATCCATTTTTCATAAATAGTATCAGGTATTTTTTCATCCCAATCTAATTGTAATCTCCATACGTCTTGTAACATAATTTTTCCTTTGATTGTAAAAGGCGAAAGAAATCCAAATATATCGAAAATTGACATTAAAACTTTAAGCATCTGTCTCTTGCTAGGTCGCGTGTCGCCTGTTATTATATCTACAGGAATCTTCTTAAAAGAAACGTCAAAAGACAACAGATCTTCTTTCGGATACCAAATCAATCCAAGTGTACGTTCGCCCTCATTTGGCTGTTCAATTTTGAACCTTACTGCAGTCGTTCCTAAGGTCTCTTGTGGAATGCAGTTTAATACCGCTTCGTTGTTACTCGTTATGTTTCTTATCTCGAAGCCACCTTTTTTATGTATATATATAATATCTTGTATAGTTTTAATAGCCGTAGCTTCATTTTCTATACTATCTATATAGTCATCCATATAGTGTTGCTTATGAATAGCGTCCACGGCGGCCGGGTATAATGACTCATACTGCTTTGCATTTTTATTTTTTATAAATTGAGCAATAAAGGGCGAGCAATTAGCACCAAAAATTAAAGACGTCATAGTGTATATATCAATAGGGCCATTTAGTTCTTGGTTGTCCCTCCAGAGAAATCTTAAAGCATCTTGATCTTTAGGTAAAATTTTTATTCTTAAATACATATCTCGTATATCTCCGGTTATGCCTATTTTATTCTCTCGAAATCTCAACATGATGCCAAATAATGCCATAAGTAGGTCGGGACCCTTCAAGAGGTAGTCATTTAACGAAACTCCACAGGTCTTTGCAGCGGCGTCGAAAACTAGACGTAATTTCTTTTTATTAGGGTTATCGACTCCAAAGTGCGGAAGGTACCAGGTTTTCGAGGTATCTTCTTGACAGGTAAGTTTTTTAGCATAGTCGTTCTCAAGTAAGTGGTTTATTCTTTCAGTGTATCTTCTAGCATAAGCTTTATCTGTCTTCAGTCTCTTCTGTACTCCTTTTAATCTTAGCGCTGCGTTAGGGTACGAGTTTGGTAGTTTACAGTTATTATCTTTCCAGGGTAAACCGACATGCCATCTTCCATTTTTAAGTACAGATGTTTTTTCTAAATATTGTATAGCTTGAAGATCTTCTGGATTTTTCCTGGGTCTCATGCTGATGCCCATTGATTCGATTGTAAATGATATTCGTATTTGTTCTTCTAAATTTCGTAACTTATTTTCATATTCTTTATCTGAATCGTTAGTAATGAATAACGCTGAATGATGTACTCGCTTAATGGGCGGGGTCTGGTGGAGCGGGGATGGTTCGCGTAAACATCCATGAATGCATAAGCCTAACTCAGTACGTGTAACATATAATTTACTATTTTTTAATTTTATTATTTTAAGCGGTAACAATAAATCATAATTATCTTGGCCAATTAATATTTTAGGTTTACAGAGTTCATTATTTAAACAATTTTTTATGTCAGGTATAGAATGTACATAGTTAGTAAGATCAATCGACGTTGAATCATGTACAGGTAAGTTTAAGTCTTTTACACTTCTCACGCGAATAGGAAACATAGTTCCGTCTTTGTTTGACACGCTTAAGTCTACTATCTCACAAACACATTCTAATGAGTTATTGTTCCATGCACCACTCACACGCATAATTTGTTTATGTCCATTTAGTCCGAGTTTTTTTACAAGTTCATAATCTATTAACGATACGGTCGACCCGTCGTCTAGCAAAGCGGTAGCACTAATTACACCGTTTGGCCCATGAATATTGATAGGCACGGTTTTCAAAAACACTTTACAGTTAGATAAATTAATGTTCGTCACTGTTGCACTTTCTGTTATTTCCGTAATGTTTATATTACCCGGGGAACGAATATCTTTTGTTATAGGATAATGTAATAACCGATGATGCGACTGTCCACAGTTCTCGATATCACACGGCGCGGCCGGACATGTTTCTCGATCGTGACGCGATAGTAAACACTTATAACAGATGCCGTGTCGTTTAACGTGACGCCACCGATCTTTTCGTAGTGATTTTTTAAAGCGCTTGCACTCTGTTAGCTTATGTTTAGAAACACGGCAGTATAAACACTTAAAGTCATGATTGTCTGTTGTCACTAGCACCGTATTATGTACGCGGTTGAAGTTATTGCCGATGAGATGAATATTAGATGTCGTCGAGATTTTCACCGCTTCTTCTTGTAAGAAATCTGCTAAAATATCCAATCGTGACTTCTTGCCCTCGGTGATAAGCGGGAAACTATAGTCTGACCATTTTGAGAGTAGGACTGTAGGTAATTTAGACAAAATGAGCGACACTATATTCATTCCTTGTAGATATTCATCGCGTTTGACGGATCTAATGGCTTCTATGAAGTTCTGTACTTTTACTGAGAATGAAACAATATCCTTCTGATAATCTTGTGAAATTGGGTACAGTTTTTTAATATCTTGCATAATCTTAATCACAATGCCGTCGGGGTTACCGAATCGTAGCTCTAATGTAGCCATTATTTTCTCAGGTTCCGTGGCACTGATTAAGAGGGCTGCGACAGCATCCCTGGCGGGTCCACGAAGACACTTACGTATTCTCCACAGGTTTTCTTTAGAGCTGAAATTACACACTTCCGTTGACTCTTCATATGCTTGTTTAAACTGCAGCCATTCCATAGGGTCGCCGGAGAAAGCAGGTAAGTCTCGAGGCGTGCTTAAACGGCTCAGTAATTTAGCGTTAGAAGTAGTATTGTTGGAGGAGGCGGCGAGATCCCTTAGTGCACTAGCCAGCATCTGGACTGTTCCATGTGAAGTTCCAGGGTGAACTGACCCTGGGTGATGCAGCTCGCCTAAATCATTACCATGCTCGTTGACTGGCTGCACCTTTTCCATTTCTTGCTGACTGCGTTCTAACCACCTGTTCACCGTACTATGTGAGTAATTATCTCGAGGTTCACTTTGCTCATCTTCTAAATCAGCTAAGTCGGTTGCCAACCTCTTGTCAATTAATTCCATCTGTATTTTAGCCTTAGCTTCTGCAGCTAATAATTCCAGCTTAGCTTTTCGAGCCTTTATAGAAGAAGATGTAGATTTTTTAGATTCACTTTTTTTTGATGTGGGTATTTCAACGGGCGTGTCATCTACTTTTTTACACTTTTCAGGTAACAATGCTTTATTATCTAGGTTTCTTCTTATAATTTCCTTCTTAATCAACGTATTATTTTCAGACTCTTCAGCTGTCTGCACGTTTGGCTGATAAGTTGACGGTTGGCTGGTCGACGCTTCCATATGTTTCGACATTTCGCGTTCTTTACGCACTGTACTTCGCGTGTTGACCATTGTAGATGATGGAGGTGTGGTGAACATAGATATAACAGTATAATTCGGCTCGAAGACCACTTTATAACGCAGGTAAAAGAAAAGTCGAATTTTAGATCTAGTCGGCTCGCGGCTCGTGATGAGTACAAAGTAAAAGTGGCGCGCTCTCGCGAAAACTAACGTAATCGGTTCCCCCCCTGCGCCCGCGTCCCCTTAGCATCCATATCGTTCACACTCATTACAAACCGTTTACCATAACTTTAATAACATTTTTATACTTACTAAAAAACATAACAAAATAAAATATACAAATATAATACTTTTTATAATACGTCGCTTACAAACCGTTTACCATAACTTTAATAACATTTTTATACTTACTACAAACATAACAAAATAAAATATACAAATATAATATTTTTTTTATAATGCGTCGCTTACAATATTTTTTTTTTTTAAAGCTATCTATAAGCTAAATTATTATCTAATGTAAAAATACGGTTAAATATGATTTTATAGCAAAGCTTGCATAGTACTAAGTTAATCTATTCTTCCAAATTTATGCATTTTGGACTTCCTTTTTGCCAATTGCTAACACACCTAATCTAAGTACTTTAATACCTACAGTAGCTATTCCAGTAAATAGCATGAATCCACTTAATGATGTGAGCAATGTTGTAATGAAGGATTGATTTCCCATCAACTCATTAATTATATCTGTGGATGTCTCTGCTCGTATTGTTTTCATATCTGTTAATAAACCACGATACTCATATTCAAATGTTATGTCTATACTTTGATTTATCAAAGGTATATAAATGTTGCAATACTTATTCTTGCTTACTTGCACTATATCATACATTTCATTATTACATGATACTGATGATCTATCCCAAGTGCAATTAGATTCGAATTCCATCATGCCTTCATTTTTAAGATTTTTTGATACTAGAGTAGCTCTAGGTTGCTCAAGGCACGCTTCACATGCATACGATATTCCAACACTAATTTCACAATGAGGCTTTTCCACAATCAATTCTTTAAGCTCAACATTTCCAAATGAAATTGTCCCATGACCACTTGATCGGTATTTATAATTTATCCAACCTTTATTATACATTTGTAAATGTTGTATATTACTTGAATCAACTTTGTATGGGCTACTATCAGTTAGTCTATTTATTGCAGGCTCATTAGTGATACATTTAACCTTACAAGAATCGACACTGCAATCCAAGTTATTATCATAGTATAATATCTTATCATTATGTTTATCAATTTGTATGTCTCCTATCATACCTCTTTGTGGCATGTTATGTGGTGATGAATCAACATTGAAATATGTACCATTTATAGATATAAGTGATTCCCTTAAGTGTTGCTTCTCATATGACACTCCTGATATGTAGAATGGCATATGATCCATAATTTCACTCAATATATTATTCATATCATATTTTGGATTGTTAGTGTTCAATACAATATGGCGGACCACATCTTTGTACCTAATGGTAATACTTACTTCCCATATCTCAGAAACCAAAGAATAAACAGGTATTTTAGGACCTTTAGGGTTTATTTGCCACCTATACCATACACAAGATGTGCCATGAGTACACATTGATCCAACACAACTTACTGATGTCATATGGCATCCATATCCATGTGGCTCTTTTGTATTTCTCTCTAATATATTAAGCTTGTACCCATTTCCACATTCTTCTCCCCACCAGCATTTCCCTGAACCTAAGCAATTCCAATGCATTTCATTAATTATATCATATGAGCTAGTGTCATATAGTGAACTAAATCTTGCAATGTTGTAAATAGAGTCAAGTTTGATAGACAACTTTTCATTGTTTAAGTCATTAAAGCAGGCAGTTTCTCCATCAGCAAGAGATAAGGAATATGTTGATAAATCATAGCATTTGTCACTATAACATATCCGACCATTGCTTTTTAAATAAAGCATCTGGTCACATCCATAAGTATCATTTGGTGCCATTGTTGTGAGAGCAATCCCAGTAACTAATGCTTTGCTAACACTTGTTGTTTTTTTAATAGATCTATATTTCTTGTTGTTTTCTAAATCTTGTAAGAATCTAACTCTATCTTCAGATTGCTTAAGCATGTCATTAACTCTATTGTACTCTGCTGATCTGTTATAAATTATTTCAGAATAAATGGGATCTACATTTTTTGGTGAAATCTGTTTCATTAACTGTATGCGCCTTTCTTCTATAATCTTGTCAATAATGTCATTGTTATAGACTACTTTCTTAAGCTTGACGTCTATATTCAAACCTGTAGATTTGTTGTATCTCATAATCCTCTTAACTCTCTTCAGAGACTTAAGACACTGAAGACTTGGAAATGTTTGGATTCAGTGAATTAGAAGACATCTGTGAAGACTTAGATTTAGTTAAACTCTGTGATGAAATTGAAGCAAAACAAAAACCTCACTTGGTTGATCCATCATATGATGATGAGTTGTATAAATTTTTGCTATGGTTAAAAAAAAATAGGTAAGAAAACAACAAAAATTGTTTTCGTAATTGATTTTATAAGATTTTTTATTTTTATTTTATGTTGTATGAATTTAACGTTACCATAATATCTCCCTTGCAGTCAACGGTCATCATCTTTGTCATCATATGAGATTCAAACTGGTTCCGGAGGACTTCGAAAAAGGAGTGCTGAAGATGGTGATAAAAGCATGAAATGAAGCTGCAAAAAATCCCGAAACAAAGAAGATACACTAACTTCTTCAATCGTAGACAAGGTACATTGTAATATATGTAATACATTTATTAATCAAAGATATTTTGCTAATCATGTTAAAAGCAATATTCACAAAAATAATATTTTAAAATGTCACAATTCTTTAAAAAATGTGTCTGTTATAGAGTCAGCTGTTGGACAACTCATTATATCTAATAAAGTCAAAAGTAATTACCAATCGGACTTAGTCTTTCTTAGATTTTTTTTTTCAGTTAAAAGTGATTTGTTTTTTTAATCAATGAGGCCATTAAATAACATATCACTTTAACAATAAATTTTGTCTTACATGCAGACTTTGTTCAACAAACTAAAAACATCTTTAATTCATTTGATTTTCAAACTATTTCATAATTTCTCAGGCAGATGATTTAAATGTTTTTATGACATCACTTTGTGAAACATTGACAAACAAAATAAGCTCTTTTGAAATAAAGGATAGCGGATGGAGTCTGACCAAAGTTAATCACATAGAACTGGTCATAAAAAAATTTAGCCCTCTACGAGGTTCTTCCTATTTTTAATTTAACAAAGGATATCGAAGTAAAAAAAGCAATAATAAATGTACAAAACTCTAATATTTTTGTTTCAAATGGGCATTGTTATCTGCATTATATCCTGTAAACAAACATACAGAACGTCCATCATCATACAGCGCTCATTTAAATAAACTCAAATGTCATGGGTGTTAAGTGGCGAGAGAATAATAAGTCTTTTTATAAACTAATTTATTTATTAACACTAAATTAACAAGATTTTAATTTAAAGAGATTGAATTCTTAGAAATGGTATACTTATACAAAATAAAAGTAAACTAAAAAAACAGAGTAAAGATCTTGAAAGGAGCTAGAAATAGGAATGTCTAGATTTCGGGAGTATTTATATGGGTTTGGAATAGGAGGGGATAATTAGTGGTGAGTATTACTTTATTTACATGACAAATTTGTTAAAACTAATTAAGGGCTAAAGGTTGTTAAGATAATATGATTATTTACTAATGATCTAAACACGATATGGAAGTACACAGTAAATGAGAGATTTATATAATATATGTGAGTACATGTCTAATAATAGGTATAGTTAAGTGCATACGTAACACTTCCCCTCTTAGAATAAAGATCGGGCCTTAGGTGTACGCGATCTTGCAGTTGTAGGTGAATTTTCCTCTTCATTTTCATCTTCTGATAGTGTCCTCGTGTTGATTGTTGGTAGCGGGGTGCTCTGGTGCTGACGAGAGTTGACGAAACATTGTTAAATATTTGGATACAGCCTGCTTTGGGCTGAAGAGCTCGTTGGTTTCGATTTCGAGTCCAGAAATAATGCCATGGGCAGCATTTGTAAAGTAGATAAATAAGCATTGATGAACCCAGTGCCATAGCGGCGAAACGGAATTTAGGACTGGAGAAGTTACTATTGAAGGAGTTCTGTTGTTCCTTCAGAAGTCGTTCTTGGACTTTAATTTGTTCTTTATTAATATGTAGGGAATCTTAGGGAACGTTTTTCACCATTATAGGGTGTAATTCAGGTAGAATTGGTTATTTCAACGTTTCAGGAAGACAGGCATCTTCAATGTCCACTGTGATGATCGGGTGAGTCAGGTTCATCATCGTCTATCTTTTGCGTTGAGTGTCACAAAAGTGGTGTAAAATTTGCATCCTGAGTTCAGGGAAATTATTCCGGAGCCGAAGATTTCCTGATGTACTATTTTGTTCCCGCATTCAACTACGTTTGGTGTCTTGAATCTCAGGAGAAATATCCACTGGTTATTTCCGATGGATTGAAAGGTGTCCACATGTGTTGAGAAGGTTGACAGTTCGCAATTACTTGGCGGTAATTGTAGTATCGCAATCTCGCATATTGGTCTGGCGTTGTAGTTGTATACTGGTAGGTCCTTGCAAACTCTTGTTTTTGTTGTGAACATCTTGGAACATTCCAGGAGGCTCGTTGTGACGTTAACGTTGCCGCGTAGTAGAAGTGGCAAGGTACAGTGGGTTGCCAAATTATTAGGAGCAGTCACTAAAAATTGGTATTCGTGAAGTATTAGTCTGAAATTCATTAGAAAAAACTGTTTTAGTTATAATAAAATTTAATAACATTAAGCTAATATTTAAAAGTAATATATGAACAAAAAAATTAAAATATACAATAAATTTTACATAATTAAGCGAAATGAAATGATACTTTGTACTTATCAATACTTAGTAACATTTCCTTTTGCCTCAATGAGTTCTTCAATGTGCCTGGACATGCTTTCTATACACTGTTTGGCACTTTCTTTTATTCTGGGGTTGTGATGCCAAACATCAATTAATTTTCTATCACTTTAACCAGTTTAACCTCATAAATTTTCAATGGGTTCATGTCAGGTGAATTGCAAGGCCAAGGTAAAACGGGAATATTTTGGTCTGCCCAAAATTTGGTAACGCTTCTTGGTATTGGTAACCATTGGTAACCTTTATTGGTAACCTTGTGCAATAGTGCTGAATCGTGCATAAATGTGAATTCCTCACCATCTTATCAATCGAAAACCATTCCTTAAGTTGCAGTAATAGGCGAATTTGTAAAATTTGTCTGTACTGGTCTTGTTTTATGGTTCCTTGGACAATGTAGAGACGCCCAACCCTTCTAGCACTTATCACAGACCATACCATTATTTTAACGGGGTGTTTCGCCCTGTCCAAGATGCAGTCGGGGTGGTATTTTTCATCTTAGCGTCGCCTGACAAAGCTGCTCTTGTCGGCTAGAATTTCAAATGTTGACTCATCCGAAAAACACACCTGAAAAAAAGGAAAATAGTTTATAATTTTAAAAATATGATGTAAAATACCGATAATAATGAAAACTCACTTTACTCCAGTCCTCGACAGTCTTTTGGCGGTGTTCACGAGCCCAGGCAAGAAGTTTTTTCTTCATCGCATCAATAAACCGAGGTTTTTTAATAGGACGATGACCTGTCAAACCTTCCTCTGCCAATCTTCGCTGCACAGTTCTCTTGGAAACTGGTATACCAGACTCTTGAACCAACATGAGTTAAGAGTCCAGCACTTTTCTTTCGGTTTTGCAAGCATATGTCCCGAATCTTCCTGTCTGATCGTGGTGTTGTAATGCCACATGCAATTTTCTGCCACTATTGCCTTTTCTCTTAGGTAAAAGTGGCTGATTTTGGTCCAAATTAATTTTTATTTTATTAATCGCTGACTTAGAATCTCCAGCAAGTTCTGCTATTTTTCTTTGGAAATGGCTTGTATGCTGGAGAAGAGTTTTAATCTTCGTTTTTTTTGGAGACAAATCGCATCCTCGACCCATGCTGCAAGGCAAAAATATTAAAAAAATATTAAAGATTTTAACAAAAAGTTGATTATTAATTAATTTTAACAACATAAAAATATACTTACATTTTTACTATATTTACAGCACAAATATAAAAATAACCTTGGTTTCACTGTTTCGTGCCTTAAGTACACTGCGTTTCTCCCGATATAAATGATGAAAATATTTGTAGAACACAAATAAATTATTTAACCCTCAATATCTACTTTAAATTTGAGATACAGAAACATGTTGAATGTAAAAAATAGTTTTCTGCGACACTTACACCACTTAAACTGCAGTCAAATGCACAGAAAGAAAGGAATTAAAAAATTAATTGACTGTCCCTAATAATTTTGCAATCCACTGTATATATGCTCAGGGAATAGGGTTGAGTAATAGGAGGAATTGTAATGTTTAATGGGAATAGAGTACATGTGAAATAGATTAAATTTTTCGTTTTTAACTAAAGGGAATTCTAATATATATACTAGTTTATTGAGGTAAATAAAAGATATAGGTGTTGTAGATTCTAAAATTTTATGAATGTTTCCTAACGTTATAGGTGCGACTAAATTATTTATTCTAAGATGGTTTGTTGCTAAAAGTTCTTTATAAAATTTAATAGTCGAAATAATAGAAGGGTGAATTGCTGCTGATTTTATAAACAATATGCTTGTAATTATTTCGTCTAATTCTCTCTCTAAAGTTAGAACTAATTCGAGAATTTGAATTGAAACAGTTGATATTTCTTCAGAAACTTTCAAGTCAAAAATTATTTTAATAGTAGTATTTAAATAAGAGCTAATCGTATTCAGATTATCATTCATAGAATATTCATCGTAAGAAATTCGCGAAGTAGTGTCATTGAAATTAGAGATGGTAGAGAATATGATCTGTAGTTGTTGGGTTAATACCATGGTCTAATTGTTGCTTTTCTAGCAATTCGATTCATTGATTATAGTATTGTGCGGCTTTCGCATTGGGAGTACCTATCAACCATTTCAAAATCG
The DNA here is from genome assembly GCA_947093115.1 of Brenthis daphne. NCBI lineage: Eukaryota > Metazoa > Arthropoda > Insecta > Lepidoptera > Nymphalidae > Brenthis > Brenthis daphne. The sequence goes on from OX352473.1 coordinate 3,947,997, forward strand.
TACCAAGCCTATCTATTAATTCGCGTTTGACGCGATTATGGTTATTCGTATAGTAGCTGAGTTCGTTCAATCTAGTATCTATTTTATCTAAACTGACTTTGGTGAAGGATTTCGTTGTATAAATGCTAAGGGTAATATATTTACTAGAGTTTATGACGGTTTCGTAATTGGCGATCAATCGTTTCAAGGAATCATGTGAGAGAAAAGTGGTTCTAAGTTTCTGAATATGACTAGGTTCCAGGAGCTTTCTGATATACAAAGTAGTTCGTTTATAGCCATAAGTGTACTTCCATCATTGTGGAGTACCTGGAAGGGATAAGAAATTTGACTTAGTGCTTATGCATTCTTATTGATATTTTTAAAGAATTTGTATAAAAAGTATGTATAATATAAATTTGAGTATAGATAAAATTGTAATGTTCGGTGGTCAGAAGGGGTCTTCAGAAACAAACAGTAGCGTGACGTTGATAGATTATTTATCACACGACAGTTAACTATAACATTAAATTATAACTTTCTTACTTGCTATACTGTAGCTGACTCGGAGGTCCGAAGGAACTCAAGGAACTCAAAGAACTCACTAACATTATGGGTGGAGGACATTATAAACCAATACAACTGTACAACACATTTGGGAAAGTAAACAAACAGTCTCTGGACTCTACACTCATTATCAATTACTGGTAATTTGATAATTCTAAATGTTGTTTATATAACATTAAAGTACAATTGATTGAAAATATGTAAACATTACAAAATGATAAAACTAAAATAAGGGTTATTCATGTTTTAGAAAATTTATCGTTTAAAAGTTGTGGTTCGTAAGATGTGCGATTTTGTAGAACAGGGCCATCACCAAATGATGTTGTGACCTGAAAGATATTATTATTTTAATTATATATAAAAATATTTTTTTTGAATCTAAAACTATCTAATATTCATTAGAACTAGGTATCAAGTTGATTATTGCAATCTTGTAAAGGTCCTAAGCGATTGTCGTGAACTAATTGGTTTCTATCTGACTTCCTTATAATATAATTTTCGTTAAATCCTTTTCTTGAAATTTCATAAGATCTTCCCATTTACTGTCTAGATTATATGGATTTGGGACGGGGAGAATGACTTTATAGCCTAATTGAAAATCAGATATTTTTCTGATATTATTGTCATAGCGTGTTTAAGCTCATCTTATGTGGTCAAGATTTCTTTAAGCTATGTCACGAGAAATCTTAAGGCGTTCGTTAAGGTCATTGAGGTAGTCGTTTGTTGTGAATTCGCGTGAGTCTTTAAGGGTATAAAGCAAACGAGGTTTGTAACCGAATAGGAGTTCATGAGGAGTGAAGCCTGTGGACTGATTAAGTGAGGTATTATGGCACATTATTGCGAGTGGTACGACCAATTGTGTGACTTTTTTGTTGAGTAAGTGATCTCTGAGTACTGCATGGAATCTTTCTAATGCACCGTTAGTTTGTGGATAATATGCTGAGCTGCTCGCTTCGCTGGTCGCCTCGGAGTTTAAATTATTGATACGGGATGCTGGTGAAGGAGCTGGTAAGGCACGCTGTTTCAGAGTGCGCATTTGTGTTGGTGGAGTATCCCAGGTTGGTAATTTCGAATACTCTTATTGTAAGCTCTTTTCCGACATTCCGAAATGTTCGGGCCTTTTGTAATAATTGCATATTATGAGGTGTGTGTGAGATATTAGGTTTAGTGTAATTTATATGTCGCTTGGTTTAGTTGGTTTATGGTTAAATAAAAATTGCCTTGAGGCATTTATTGACCTAATCTTGTCTTTTTCTATAGCGAAACGTCCTGCTTCGGTAACACTTTGGAAACCACGCGTCCTAAGCATTGTTCCTTATTCGCTAGATAGACCGTTTATGAAGACGCTTTAGGCGGTCTCTTCCGTACTTGCTATGCGGCCTGGTAAGGTACCATTATTAATTTCGGTGCTCAACTTTTCTATTATTTTACTCCTACAAAGGTCTACCCTATTATAATAATCTGTTAGGCTTTCTCCGTGTTTTTGAAACACGGATTGAAGTTCTAAATTTAGGTCTGATATAGTTTGAACATTTGAAAAAAAATGTTTGCCTACATTGTATATCTAACTGTTGAGGGCATAGACGAGAAGTATTTGTAGTTTTTCAACGTCTGCCGTTAGTTGAAACGCTGAATGACATGATCTGACAAATCGGTAAACTTCTTGTGTTTTAGAGGTGTGGAGCGTGGGGATGAGTTTAATTAAGGTGTTCCTATCGGAGACATGTTTGAATTGTGTGTGGTGAATTTCGTGATTGAGAAATTGAACAAGGTTCGTGTTTCATGGATTTGAACAAGTTTACATTGAAAAATACACAAAATATACAAAAATATGATATGCGGAAAGGTATGAGCAGACAAAAGCCACTTACCACAATAACGTCAAAAACAGGATCATCGCAGGTCCGGGGAACACTTTCAAAAGCCTACAGCTACCGTGTTATATGCTTGATATACACGTTTATGTTCGTCTTTTTGCGAGTTCATCCTACCGACTGCGCCAAAATTGTTATGTGGCGAGAGCAAAATAAGTCTATTTAAAAACTAATTTATTTATTAACACTAAATTAACAAGATTTTAATATAAAGATATTGAATCCTTAGAAATGGTAATTAACTTATACAAAATAAAAGTAAACTAAAATAGTGGATAACATTAGTGGATTTTTAAATTTCAATAATAGTAAGTCTCTTTGTCCTTTTTCTTGATGAAATAGATTTTGTGTAATATAAAATACACTTAAATTCCTATGGTGACCTATAGTAAATATATCAACAATTCTTCCATCGGATTGTCTCATAAGGTCCATAAACCATTATAAGATTGGGCTCTTTACCATCAAACATATTGAGATCTGGAATACCCTGATAATAATTAACGTTTTGTAAATTATACAATGGTTGCATTTCATCAAAGCACTATGTTATTTGTTTTAAAGTAATTTTGCAAATATAACTAGTATATTTAATAAAATTTGTAATAAAATTTGATTTTCCACAACCACTTGGTCCAGCAACTATTGCAGTAAAAGGATGAACATAGTGAAACATTCTGATACGTGTAGCCTCTGAGAGGTTTGGTGAATATTAAAAGACTTTTAAACGTTGGTACACATTATATATTCATCTCAAATATATGTACAGTTACACTAATATTAAAAATAATATACTTGTTCTTAAACTTAAGCTTAACTTATGGTAAAATTATATCTAAAGTAATTTTATTGTATTGACAAAAACATAAAATATCTTATTTACAAAAATTTAAAAGTCGTTTATTTATAGTTCTGATAAAATTTATAATATAAAATAAATTACTTTTACAAAAGCATGGTGTCACAAACACATTTATTTACATGTTATGCTTATTACATTCTTGCAATTTATAATGACCCCACGCGAGCGTGTTAACATTATTAGGTAAAATAAATCGCTTGGTGTCCATTGTAAGATAACGATATTTTGTTAATACGTACTTTTGGTTTCGGAGTGTTTTTAAAACTATTTATACTAACTTAAAATTAATTTGGGAAAAAAATAAAACTAAATGTGAGACATGTAGCCGATTTGAGGCTCCTTTAATGTCTGATTACATACTCGGCCGGCGGATGCCGGGTGGGCCGAACAGACGCTGAGTTTGCGTCTCTCTTATTCTATGAAAATCTTAATCTAGAGCGGATGGACGAGGTGTAACCATAACACCTCCATCCCTAAGAGGAAAATTATCGGAGGGATCGATTTAAGATTCTTTCCGATAATTTTGCTTAAATGATAAACATATTGGCGATTTTAGCCAAATTATATAAAATATTAAGAAGAAAAGACTTAAAATTATTAACACAAATGTTACGTAAGCTAAGATTTCACTGAATTTATTGTCCTTCTTATTATTTAAAGCACTTTCAATTACCGCACTATGTTTTAACGAAAAGGCCATATATTTCACTTTATCTAAACTAATTCCTTTCATGTTGAGTACACTTGCGCTAGATAGGGTCATATCCGTTCTGAATTAGGGTAGTGTAATAATTGGAATCTTCTTAATGACATTTGATTCTATTAAAGTTCTATGGTGGAAGCGAACTCCATGAATTTCAGGTCAGGTCAGGGTTCATCGATAGTCATCAGGTAAGTGCCAAATAGAAATTGCTTACTGACCTCAGGGCCGCGTTGCTTGGTCAGTGTTTTGTACTGTAGAGGAGGCAGCCATCTGAATGGACTTGCTAAATCTTAACTTCTTCGATCTGGACCTGATGCTGCTTATGGGAGTCAGGTCGTCAGGAGCTGTTCTATACAGGTAGTTTCATAATATAAAGCTCGATTGTCTGCAATGCATAGGAATTGATTGCTGGTCGACAATGAACGACATGATTTACAAGTGGTAAGAACTTTAATTATTTCGCCAAAGGGTAAGGATATTTACGAATAATGGCTAGAGTTTTGTTTTCAGGTTCATGAAAAATTGCTAATGAATATATCTTAAAATAATTATATAAGTTGAGTTATCTGTAATTGGTATTTCCAGTATAAATGTTATCTGATTGTCTTTAATATATGATTTTATTCAAATGCTTTCCTCTATTTTTTTAACAAATTCATATCCACGAAGACACTTACGTATTCTCCACAGGTTTTCTTTAGAGCTGAAATTACACACTTCCGTTGACTCTTCATATGCTTGTTTAAACTGCAGCCATTCCATAGGGTCGCCGGAGAAAGCAGGTAAGTCTCGAGGCGTGCTTAAACGGCTCAGTAATTTAGCGTTAGAAGTAGTATTGTTGGAGGAGGCGGCGAGATCCCTTAGTGCACTAGCCAGCATCTGGACTGTTCCATGTGAAGTTCCAGGGTGAACTGACCCTGGGTGATGCAGCTCGCCTAAATCATTACCATGCTCGTTGACTGGCTGCACCTTTTCCATTTCTTGCTGACTGCGTTCTAACCACCTGTTCACCGTACTATGTGAGTAATTATCTCGAGGTTCACTTTGCTCATCTTCTAAATCAGCTAAGTCGGTTGCCAACCTCTTGTCAATTAATTCCATCTGTATTTTAGCCTTAGCTTCTGCAGCTAATAATTCCAGCTTAGCTTTTCGAGCCTTTATAGAAGAAGATGTAGATTTTTTAGATTCACTTTTTTTGATGTGGGTATTTCAACGGGCGTGTCATCTACTTTTTTACACTTTTCAGGTAACAATGCTTTATTATCTAGGTTTCTTCTTATAATTTCCTTCTTAATCAACGTATTATTTTCAGACTCTTCAGCTGTCTGCACGTTTGGCTGATAAGTTGACGGTTGGCTGGTCGACGCTTCCATATGTTTCGACATTTCGCGTTCTTTACGCACTGTACTTCGCGTGTTGACCATTGTAGATGATGGAGGTGTGGTGAACATAGATATAACAGTATAATTCGGCTCGAAGACCACTTTATAACGCAGGTAAAAGAAAAGTCGAATTTTAGATCTAGTCGGCTCGCGGCTCGTGATGAGTACAAAGTAAAAGTGGCGCGCTCTCGCGAAAACTAACGTAATCGGTTCCCCCCCTGCGCCCGCGTCCCCTTAGCATCCATATCGTTCACACTCATTACAAACCGTTTACCATAACTTTAATAACATTTTTATACTTACTAAAAAACATAACAAAATAAAATATACAAATATAATACTTTTTATAATACGTCGCTTACAAACCGTTTACCATAACTTTAATAACATTTTTATACTTACTACAAACATAACAAAATAAAATATACAAATATAATATTTTTTTTATAATGCGTCGCTTACAATATTTTTTTTTTTTAAAGCTATCTATAAGCTAAATTATTATCTAATGTAAAAATACGGTTAAATATGATTTTATAGCAAAGCTTGCATAGTACTAAGTTAATCTATTCTTCCAAATTTATGCATTTTGGACTTCCTTTTTGCCAATTGCTAACACACCTAATCTAAGTACTTTAATACCTACAGTAGCTATTCCAGTAAATAGCATGAATCCACTTAATGATGTGAGCAATGTTGTAATGAAGGATTGATTTCCCATCAACTCATTAATTATATCTGTGGATGTCTCTGCTCGTATTGTTTTCATATCTGTTAATAAACCACGATACTCATATTCAAATGTTATGTCTATACTTTGATTTATCAAAGGTATATAAATGTTGCAATACTTATTCTTGCTTACTTGCACTATATCATACATTTCATTATTACATGATACTGATGATCTATCCCAAGTGCAATTAGATTCGAATTCCATCATGCCTTCATTTTTAAGATTTTTTGATACTAGAGTAGCTCTAGGTTGCTCAAGGCACGCTTCACATGCATACGATATTCCAACACTAATTTCACAATGAGGCTTTTCCACAATCAATTCTTTAAGCTCAACATTTCCAAATGAAATTGTCCCATGACCACTTGATCGGTATTTATAATTTATCCAACCTTTATTATACATTTGTAAATGTTGTATATTACTTGAATCAACTTTGTATGGGCTACTATCAGTTAGTCTATTTATTGCAGGCTCATTAGTGATACATTTAACCTTACAAGAATCGACACTGCAATCCAAGTTATTATCATAGTATAATATCTTATCATTATGTTTATCAATTTGTATGTCTCCTATCATACCTCTTTGTGGCATGTTATGTGGTGATGAATCAACATTGAAATATGTACCATTTATAGATATAAGTGATTCCCTTAAGTGTTGCTTCTCATATGACACTCCTGATATGTAGAATGGCATATGATCCATAATTTCACTCAATATATTATTCATATCATATTTTGGATTGTTAGTGTTCAATACAATATGGCGGACCACATCTTTGTACCTAATGGTAATACTTACTTCCCATATCTCAGAAACCAAAGAATAAACAGGTATTTTAGGACCTTTAGGGTTTATTTGCCACCTATACCATACACAAGATGTGCCATGAGTACACATTGATCCAACACAACTTACTGATGTCATATGGCATCCATATCCATGTGGCTCTTTTGTATTTCTCTCTAATATATTAAGCTTGTACCCATTTCCACATTCTTCTCCCCACCAGCATTTCCCTGAACCTAAGCAATTCCAATGCATTTCATTAATTATATCATATGAGCTAGTGTCATATAGTGAACTAAATCTTGCAATGTTGTAAATAGAGTCAAGTTTGATAGACAACTTTTCATTGTTTAAGTCATTAAAGCAGGCAGTTTCTCCATCAGCAAGAGATAAGGAATATGTTGATAAATCATAGCATTTGTCACTATAACATATCCGACCATTGCTTTTTAAATAAAGCATCTGGTCACATCCATAAGTATCATTTGGTGCCATTGTTGTGAGAGCAATCCCAGTAACTAATGCTTTGCTAACACTTGTTGTTTTTTTAATAGATCTATATTTCTTGTTGTTTTCTAAATCTTGTAAGAATCTAACTCTATCTTCAGATTGCTTAAGCATGTCATTAACTCTATTGTACTCTGCTGATCTGTTATAAATTATTTCAGAATAAATGGGATCTACATTTTTTGGTGAAATCTGTTTCATTAACTGTATGCGCCTTTCTTCTATAATCTTGTCAATAATGTCATTGTTATAGACTACTTTCTTAAGCTTGACGTCTATATTCAAACCTGTAGATTTGTTGTATCTCATAATCCTCTTAACTCTCTTCAGAGACTTAAGACACTGAAGACTTGGAAATGTTTGGATTCAGTGAATTAGAAGACATCTGTGAAGACTTAGATTTAGTTAAACTCTGTGATGAAATTGAAGCAAAACAAAAACCTCACTTGGTTGATCCATCATATGATGATGAGTTGTATAAATTTTTGCTATGGTTAAAAAAAAATAGGTAAGAAAACAACAAAAATTGTTTTCGTAATTGATTTTATAAGATTTTTTATTTTTATTTTATGTTGTATGAATTTAACGTTACCATAATATCTCCCTTGCAGTCAACGGTCATCATCTTTGTCATCATATGAGATTCAAACTGGTTCCGGAGGACTTCGAAAAAGGAGTGCTGAAGATGGTGATAAAAGCATGAAATGAAGCTGCAAAAAATCCCGAAACAAAGAAGATACACTAACTTCTTCAATCGTAGACAAGGTACATTGTAATATATGTAATACATTTATTAATCAAAGATATTTTGCTAATCATGTTAAAAGCAATATTCACAAAAATAATATTTTAAAATGTCACAATTCTTTAAAAAATGTGTCTGTTATAGAGTCAGCTGTTGGACAACTCATTATATCTAATAAAGTCAAAAGTAATTACCAATCGGACTTAGTCTTTCTTAGATTTTTTTTTTCAGTTAAAAGTGATTTGTTTTTTTTAATCAATGAGGCCATTAAATAACATATCACTTTAACAATAAATTTTGTCTTACATGCAGACTTTGTTCAACAAACTAAAAACATCTTTAATTCATTTGATTTTCAAACTATTTCATAATTTCTCAGGCAGATGATTTAAATGTTTTTATGACATCACTTTGTGAAACATTGACAAACAAAATAAGCTCTTTTGAAATAAAGAATAGCGGATGGAGTCTGACCAAAGTTAATCACATAGAACTGGTCATAAAAAAATTTAGCCCTCTACGAGGTTCTTCCTATTTTTAATTTAACAAAGGATATCGAAGTAAAAAAAGCAATAATAAATGTACAAAACTCTAATATTTTTGTTTCAAATGGGCATTGTTATCTGCATTATATCCTGTAAACAAACATACAGAACGTCCATCATCATACAGCGCTCATTTAAATAAACTCAAATGTCATGGGTGTTAAGTGGCGAGAGAATAATAAGTCTTTTTATAAACTAATTTATTTATTAACACTAAATTAACAAGATTTTAATTTAAAGAGATTGAATTCTTAGAAATGGTATACTTATACAAAATAAAAGTAAACTAAAAAAACAGAGTAAAGATCTTGAAAGGAGCTAGAAATAGGAATGTCTAGATTTCGGGAGTATTTATATGGGTTTGGAATAGGAGGGGATAATTAGTGGTGAGTATTACTTTATTTACATGACAAATTTGTTAAAACTAATTAAGGGCTAAAGGTTGTTAAGATAATATGATTATTTACTAATGATCTAAACACGATATGGAAGTACACAGTAAATGAGAGATTTATATAATATATGTGAGTACATGTCTAATAATAGGTATAGTTAAGTGCATACGTAACACTTCCCCTCTTAGAATAAAGATCGGGCCTTAGGTGTACGCGATCTTGCAGTTGTAGGTGAATTTTCCTCTTCATTTTCATCTTCTGATAGTGTCCTCGTGTTGATTGTTGGTAGCGGGGTGCTCTGGTGCTGACGAGAGTTGACGAAACATTGTTAAATATTTGGATACAGCCTGCTTTGGGCTGAAGAGCTCGTTGGTTTCGATTTCGAGTCCAGAAATAATGCCATGGGCAGCATTTGTAAAGTAGATAAATAAGCATTGATGAACCCAGTGCCATAGCGGCGAAACGGAATTTAGGACTGGAGAAGTTACTATTGAAGGAGTTCTGTTGTTCCTTCAGAAGTCGTTCTTGGACTTTAATTTGTTCTTTATTAATATGTAGGGAATCTTAGGGAACGTTTTTCACCATTATAGGGTGTAATTCAGGTAGAATTGGTTATTTCAACGTTTCAGGAAGACAGGCATCTTCAATGTCCACTGTGATGATCGGGTGAGTCAGGTTCATCATCGTCTATCTTTTGCGTTGAGTGTCACAAAAGTGGTGTAAAATTTGCATCCTGAGTTCAGGGAAATTATTCCGGAGCCGAAGATTTCCTGATGTACTATTTTGTTCCCGCATTCAACTACGTTTGGTGTCTTGAATCTCAGGAGAAATATCCACTGGTTATTTCCGATGGATTGAAAGGTGTCCACATGTGTTGAGAAGGTTGACAGTTCGCAATTACTTGGCGGTAATTGTAGTATCGCAATCTCGCATATTGGTCTGGCGTTGTAGTTGTATACTGGTAGGTCCTTGCAAACTCTTGTTTTTGTTGTGAACATCTTGGAACATTCCAGGAGGCTCGTTGTGACGTTAACGTTGCCGCGTAGTAGAAGTGGCAAGGTACAGTGGGTTGCCAAATTATTAGGAGCAGTCACTAAAAATTGGTATTCGTGAAGTATTAGTCTGAAATTCATTAGAAAAAAACTGTTTTAGTTATAATAAAATTTAATAACATTAAGCTAATATTTAAAAGTAATATATGAACAAAAAAATTAAAATATACAATAAATTTTACATAATTAAGCGAAATGAAATGATACTTTGTACTTATCAATACTTAGTAACATTTCCTTTTGCCTCAATGAGTTCTTCAATGTGCCTGGACATGCTTTCTATACACTGTTTGGCACTTTCTTTTATTCTGGGGTTGTGATGCCAAACATCAATTAATTTTCTATCACTTTAACCAGTTTAACCTCATAAATTTTCAATGGGTTCATGTCAGGTGAATTGCAAGGCCAAGGTAAAACGGGAATATTTTGGTCTGCCCAAAATTTGGTAACGCTTCTTGGTATTGGTAACCATTGGTAACCTTTATTGGTAACCTTGTGCAATAGTGCTGAATCGTGCATAAATGTGAATTCCTCACCATCTTATCAATCGAAAACCATTCCTTAAGTTGCAGTAATAGGCGAATTTGTAAAATTTGTCTGTACTGGTCTTGTTTTATGGTTCCTTGGACAATGTAGAGACGCCCAACCCTTCTAGCACTTATCACAGACCATACCATTATTTTAACGGGGTGTTTCGCCCTGTCCAAGATGCAGTCGGGGTGGTATTTTTCATCTTAGCGTCGCCTGACAAAGCTGCTCTTGTCGGCTAGAATTTCAAATGTTGACTCATCCGAAAAACACACCTGAAAAAAAGGAAAATAGTTTATAATTTTAAAAATATGATGTAAAATACCGATAATAATGAAAACTCACTTTACTCCAGTCCTCGACAGTCTTTTGGCGGTGTTCACGAGCCCAGGCAAGAAGTTTTTTCTTCATCGCATCAATAAACCGAGGTTTTTTAATAGGACGATGACCTGTCAAACCTTCCTCTGCCAATCTTCGCTGCACAGTTCTCTTGGAAACTGGTATACCAGACTCTTGAACCAACATGAGTTAAGAGTCCAGCACTTTTCTTTCGGTTTTGCAAGCATATGTCCCGAATCTTCCTGTCTGATCGTGGTGTTGTAATGCCACATGCAATTTTCTGCCACTATTGCCTTTTCTCTTAGGTAAAAGTGGCTGATTTTGGTCCAAATTAATTTTTATTTTATTAATCGCTGACTTAGAATCTCCAGCAAGTTCTGCTATTTTTCTTTGGAAATGGCTTGTATGCTGGAGAAGAGTTTTAATCTTGTTTTTTTTTGGAGACAAATCGCATCCTCGACCCATGCTGCAAGGCAAAAATATTAAAAAAATATTAAAGATTTTAACAAAAAGTTGATTATTAATTAATTTTAACAACATAAAAATATACTTACATTTTTACTATATTTACAGCACAAATATAAAAATAACCTTGGTTTCACTGTTTCGTGCCTTAAGTACACTGCGTTTCTCCCGATATAAATGATGAAAATATTTGTAGAACACAAATAAATTATTTAACCCTCAATATCTACTTTAAATTTGAGATACAGAAACATGTTGAATGTAAAAAATAGTTTTCTGCGACACTTACACCACTTAAACTGCAGTCAAATGCACAGAAAGAAAGGAATTAAAAAATTAATTGACTGTCCCTAATAATTTTGCAATCCACTGTATATATGCTCAGGGAATAGGGTTGAGTAATAGGAGGAATTGTAATGTTTAATGGGAATAGAGTACATGTGAAATAGATTAAATTTTTCGTTTTTAACTAAAGGGAATTCTAATATATATACTAGTTTATTGAGGTAAATAAAAGATATAGGTGTTGTAGATTCTAAAATTTTATGAATGTTTCCTAACGTTATAGGTGCGACTAAATTATTTATTCTAAGATGGTTTGTTGCTAAAAGTTCTTTATAAAATTTAATAGTCGAAATAATAGAAGGGTGAATTGCTGCTGATTTTATAAACAATATGCTTGTAATTATTTCGTCTAATTCTCTCTCTAAAGTTAGAACTAATTCGAGAATTTGAATTGAAACAGTTGATATTTCTTCAGAAACTTTCAAGTCAAAAATTATTTTAATAGTAGTATTTAAATAAGAGCTAATCGTATTCAGATTATCATTCATAGAATATTCATCGTAAGAAATTCGCGAAGTAGTGTCATTGAAATTAGAGATGGTAGAGAATATGATCTGTAGTTGTTGGGTTAATACCATGGTCTAATTGTTGCTTTTCTAGCAATTCGATTCATTGATTATAGTATTGTGCGGCTTTCGCATTGGGAGTACCTATCAACCATTTCAAAATCGTACCAAGCCTATCTATTAATTCGCGTTTGACGCGATTATGGTTATTCGTATAGTAGCTGAGTTCGTTCAATCTAGTATCTATTTTATCTAAACTGACTTTGGTGAAGGATTTCGTTGTATAAATGCTAAGGGTAATATATTTACTAGAGTTTATGACGGTTTCGTAATTGGCGATCAATCGTTTCAAGGAATCATGTGAGAGAAAAGTGGTTCTAAGTTTCTGAATATGACTAGGTTCCAGGAGCTTTCTGATATACAAAGTAGTTCGTTTATAGCCATAAGTGTACTTCCATCATTGTGGAGTACCTGGAAGGGATAAGAAATTTGACTTAGTGCTTATGCATTCTTATTGATATTTTTAAAGAATTTGTATAAAAGTATGTATAATATAAATTTGAGTATAGATAAAATTGTAATGTTCGGTGGTCAGAAGGGGTCTTCAGAAACAAACAGTAGCGTGACGTTGATAGATTATTTATCACACGACAGTTAACTATAACATTAAATTATAACTTTCTTACTTGCTATACTGTAGCTGACTCGGAGGTCCGAAGGAACTCAAGGAACTCAAAGAACTCACTAACATTATGGGTGGAGGACATTATAAACCAATACAACTGTACAACACATTTGGGAAAGTAAACAAACAGTCTCTGGACTCTACACTCATTATCAATTACTGGTAATTTGATAATTCTAAATGTTGTTTATATAACATTAAAGTACAATTGATTGAAAATATGTAAACATTACAAAATGATAAAACTAAAATAAGGGTTATTCATGTTTTAGAAAATTTATCGTTTAAAAGTTGTGGTTCGTAAGATGTGCGATTTTGTAGAACAGGGCCATCACCAAATGATGTTGTGACCTGAAAGATATTATTATTTTAATTATATATAAAAATATTTTTTTTGAATCTAAAACTATCTAATATTCATTAGAACTAGGTATCAAGTTGATTATTGCAATCTTGTAAAGGTCCTAAGCGATTGTCGTGAACTAATTGGTTTCTATCTGACTTCCTTATAATATAATTTTCGTTAAATCCTTTTCTTGAAATTTCATAAGATCTTCCCATTTACTGTCTAGATTATATGGATTTGGGACGGGGAGAATGACTTTATAGCCTAATTGAAAATCAGATATTTTTCTGATATTATTGTCATAGCGTGTTTAAGCTCATCTTATGTGGTCAAGATTTCTTTAAGCTATGTCACGAGAAATCTTAAGGCGTTCGTTAAGGTCATTGAGGTAGTCGTTTGTTGTGAATTCGCGTGAGTCTTTAAGGGTATAAAGCAAACGAGGTTTGTAACCGAATAGGAGTTCATGAGGAGTGAAGCCTGTGGACTGATTAAGTGAGGTATTATGGCACATTATTGCGAGTGGTACGACCAATTGTGTGACTTTTTTGTTGAGTAAGTGATCTCTGAGTACTGCATGGAATCTTTCTAATGCACCGTTAGTTTGTGGATAATATGCTGAGCTGCTCGCTTCGCTGGTCGCCTCGGAGTTTAAATTATTGATACGGGATGCTGGTGAAGGAGCTGGTAAGGCACGCTGTTTCAGAGTGCGCATTTGTGTTGGTGGAGTATCCCAGGTTGGTAATTTCGAATACTCTTATTGTAAGCTCTTTTCCGACATTCCGAAATGTTCGGGCCTTTTGTAATAATTGCATATTATGAGGTGTGTGTGAGATATTAGGTTTAGTGTAATTTATATGTCGCTTGGTTTAGTTGGTTTATGGTTAAATAAAAATTGCCTTGAGGCATTTATTGACCTAATCTTGTCTTTTTCTATAGCGAAACGTCCTGCTTCGGTAACACTTTGGAAACCACGCGTCCTAAGCATTGTTCCTTATTCGCTAGATAGACCGTTTATGAAGACGCTTTAGGCGGTCTCTTCCGTACTTGCTATGCGGCCTGGTAAGGTACCATTATTAATTTCGGTGCTCAACTTTTCTATTATTTTACTCCTACAAAGGTCTACCCTATTATAATAATCTGTTAGGCTTTCTCCGTGTTTTTGAAACACGGATTGAAGTTCTAAATTTAGGTCTGATATAGTTTGAACATTTGAAAAAAAATGTTTGCCTACATTGTATATCTAACTGTTGAGGGCATAGACGAGAAGTATTTGTAGTTTTTCAACGTCTGCCGTTAGTTGAAACGCTGAATGACATGATCTGACAAATCGGTAAACTTCTTGTGTTTTAGAGGTGTGGAGCGTGGGGATGAGTTTAATTAAGGTGTTCCTATCGGAGACATGTTTGAATTGTGTGTGGTGAATTTCGTGATTGAGAAATTGAACAAGGTTCGTGTTTCATGGATTTGAACAAGTTTACATTGAAAAATACACAAAATATACAAAAATATGATATGCGGAAAGGTATGAGCAGACAAAAGCCACTTACCACAATAACGTCAAAAACAGGATCATCGCAGGTCCGGGGAACACTTTCAAAAGCCTACAGCTACCGTGTTATATGCTTGATATACACGTTTATGTTCGTCTTTTTGCGAGTTCATCCTACCGACTGCGCCAAAATTGTTATGTGGCGAGAGCAAAATAAGTCTATTTAAAAACTAATTTATTTATTAACACTAAATTAACAAGATTTTAATATAAAGATATTGAATCCTTAGAAATGGTAATTAACTTATACAAAATAAAAGTAAACTAAAATAGTGGATAACATTAGTGGATTTTTAAATTTCAATAATAGTAAGTCTCTTTGTCCTTTTTCTTGATGAAATAGATTTTGTGTAATATAAAATACACTTAAATTCCTATGGTGACCTATAGTAAATATATCAACAATTCTTCCATCGGATTGTCTCATAAGGTCCATAAACCATTATAAGATTGGGCTCTTTACCATCAAACATATTGAGATCTGGAATACCCTGATAATAATTAACGTTTTGTAAATTATACAATGGTTGCATTTCATCAAAGCACTATGTTATTTGTTTTAAAGTAATTTTGCAAATATAACTAGTATATTTAATAAAATTTGTAATAAAATTTGATTTTCCACAACCACTTGGTCCAGCAACTATTGCAGTAAAAGGATGAACATAGTGAAACATTCTGATACGTGTAGCCTCTGAGAGGTTTGGTGAATATTAAAAGACTTTTAAACGTTGGTACACATTATATATTCATCTCAAATATATGTACAGTTACACTAATATTAAAAATAATATACTTGTTCTTAAACTTAAGCTTAACTTATGGTAAAATTATATCTAAAGTAATTTTATTGTATTGACAAAAACATAAAATATCTTATTTACAAAAATTTAAAAGTCGTTTATTTATAGTTCTGATAAAATTTATAATATAAAATAAATTACTTTTACAAAAGCATGGTGTCACAAACACATTTATTTACATGTTATGCTTATTACATTCTTGCAATTTATAATGACCCCACGCGAGCGTGTTAACATTATTAGGTAAAATAAATCGCTTGGTGTCCATTGTAAGATAACGATATTTTGTTAATACGTACTTTTGGTTTCGGAGTGTTTTTAAAACTATTTATACTAACTTAAAATTAATTTGGGAAAAAAATAAAACTAAATGTGAGACATGTAGCCGATTTGAGGCTCCTTTAATGTCTGATTACATACTCGGCCGGCGGATGCCGGGTGGGCCGAACAGACGCTGAGTTTGCGTCTCTCTTATTCTATGAAAATCTTAATCTAGAGCGGATGGACGAGGTGTAACCATAACACCTCCATCCCTAAGAGGAAAATTATCGGAGGGATCGATTTAAGATTCTTTCCGATAATTTTGCTTAAATGATAAACATATTGGCGATTTTAGCCAAATTATATAAAATATTAAGAAGAAAAGACTTAAAATTATTAACACAAATGTTACGTAAGCTAAGATTTCACTGAATTTATTGTCCTTCTTATTATTTAAAGCACTTTCAATTACCGCACTATGTTTTAACGAAAAGGCCATATATTTCACTTTATCTAAACTAATTCCTTTCATGTTGAGTACACTTGCGCTAGATAGGGTCATATCCGTTCTGAATTAGGGTAGTGTAATAATTGGAATCTTCTTAATGACATTTGATTCTATTAAAGTTCTATGGTGGAAGCGAACTCCATGAATTTCAGGTCAGGTCAGGGTTCATCGATAGTCATCAGGTAAGTGCCAAATAGAAATTGCTTACTGACCTCAGGGCCGCGTTGCTTGGTCAGTGTTTTGTACTGTAGAGGAGGCAGCCATCTGAATGGACTTGCTAAATCTTAACTTCTTCGATCTGGACCTGATGCTGCTTATGGGAGTCAGGTCGTCAGGAGCTGTTCTATACAGGTAGTTTCATAATATAAAGCTCGATTGTCTGCAATGCATAGGAATTGATTGCTGGTCGACAATGAACGACATGATTTACAAGTGGTAAGAACTTTAATTATTTCGCCAAAGGGTAAGGATATTTACGAATAATGGCTAGAGTTTTGTTTTCAGGTTCATGAAAAATTGCTAATGAATATATCTTAAAATAATTATATAAGTTGAGTTATCTGTAATTGGTATTTCCAGTATAAATGTTATCTGATTGTCTTTAATATATGATTTTATTCAAATGCTTTCCTCTATTTTTTTAACAAATTCATATCCACGAAGACACTTACGTATTCTCCACAGGTTTTCTTTAGAGCTGAAATTACACACTTCCGTTGACTCTTCATATGCTTGTTTAAACTGCAGCCATTCCATAGGGTCGCCGGAGAAAGCAGGTAAGTCTCGAGGCGTGCTTAAACGGCTCAGTAATTTAGCGTTAGAAGTAGTATTGTTGGAGGAGGCGGCGAGATCCCTTAGTGCACTAGCCAGCATCTGGACTGTTCCATGTGAAGTTCCAGGGTGAACTGACCCTGGGTGATGCAGCTCGCCTAAATCATTACCATGCTCGTTGACTGGCTGCACCTTTTCCATTTCTTGCTGACTGCGTTCTAACCACCTGTTCACCGTACTATGTGAGTAATTATCTCGAGGTTCACTTTGCTCATCTTCTAAATCAGCTAAGTCGGTTGCCAACCTCTTGTCAATTAATTCCATCTGTATTTTAGCCTTAGCTTCTGCAGCTAATAATTCCAGCTTAGCTTTTCGAGCCTTTATAGAAGAAGATGTAGATTTTTTAGATTCACTTTTTTTTGATGTGGGTATTTCAACGGGCGTGTCATCTACTTTTTTACACTTTTCAGGTAACAATGCTTTATTATCTAGGTTTCTTCTTATAATTTCCTTCTTAATCAACGTATTATTTTCAGACTCTTCAGCTGTCTGCACGTTTGGCTGATAAGTTGACGGTTGGCTGGTCGACGCTTCCATATGTTTCGACATTTCGCGTTCTTTACGCACTGTACTTCGCGTGTTGACCATTGTAGATGATGGAGGTGTGGTGAACATAGATATAACAGTATAATTCGGCTCGAAGACCACTTTATAACGCAGGTAAAAGAAAAGTCGAATTTTAGATCTAGTCGGCTCGCGGCTCGTGATGAGTACAAAGTAAAAGTGGCGCGCTCTCGCGAAAACTAACGTAATCGGTTCCCCCCCTGCGCCCGCGTCCCCTTAGCATCCATATCGTTCACACTCATTACAAACCGTTTACCATAACTTTAATAACATTTTTATACTTACTAAAAAACATAACAAAATAAAATATACAAATATAATACTTTTTATAATACGTCGCTTACAAACCGTTTACCATAACTTTAATAACATTTTTATACTTACTACAAACATAACAAAATAAAATATACAAATATAATATTTTTTTTTATAATGCGTCGCTTACAATATTTTTTTTTTTTAAAGCTATCTATAAGCTAAATTATTATCTAATGTAAAAATACGGTTAAATATGATTTTATAGCAAAGCTTGCATAGTACTAAGTTAATCTATTCTTCCAAATTTATGCATTTTGGACTTCCTTTTTGCCAATTGCTAACACACCTAATCTAAGTACTTTAATACCTACAGTAGCTATTCCAGTAAATAGCATGAATCCACTTAATGATGTGAGCAATGTTGTAATGAAGGATTGATTTCCCATCAACTCATTAATTATATCTGTGGATGTCTCTGCTCGTATTGTTTTCATATCTGTTAATAAACCACGATACTCATATTCAAATGTTATGTCTATACTTTGATTTATCAAAGGTATATAAATGTTGCAATACTTATTCTTGCTTACTTGCACTATATCATACATTTCATTATTACATGATACTGATGATCTATCCCAAGTGCAATTAGATTCGAATTCCATCATGCCTTCATTTTTAAGATTTTTTGATACTAGAGTAGCTCTAGGTTGCTCAAGGCACGCTTCACATGCATACGATATTCCAACACTAATTTCACAATGAGGCTTTTCCACAATCAATTCTTTAAGCTCAACATTTCCAAATGAAATTGTCCCATGACCACTTGATCGGTATTTATAATTTATCCAACCTTTATTATACATTTGTAAATGTTGTATATTACTTGAATCAACTTTGTATGGGCTACTATCAGTTAGTCTATTTATTGCAGGCTCATTAGTGATACATTTAACCTTACAAGAATCGACACTGCAATCCAAGTTATTATCATAGTATAATATCTTATCATTATGTTTATCAATTTGTATGTCTCCTATCATACCTCTTTGTGGCATGTTATGTGGTGATGAATCAACATTGAAATATGTACCATTTATAGATATAAGTGATTCCCTTAAGTGTTGCTTCTCATATGACACTCCTGATATGTAGAATGGCATATGATCCATAATTTCACTCAATATATTATTCATATCATATTTTGGATTGTTAGTGTTCAATACAATATGGCGGACCACATCTTTGTACCTAATGGTAATACTTACTTCCCATATCTCAGAAACCAAAGAATAAACAGGTATTTTAGGACCTTTAGGGTTTATTTGCCACCTATACCATACACAAGATGTGCCATGAGTACACATTGATCCAACACAACTTACTGATGTCATATGGCATCCATATCCATGTGGCTCTTTTGTATTTCTCTCTAATATATTAAGCTTGTACCCATTTCCACATTCTTCTCCCCACCAGCATTTCCCTGAACCTAAGCAATTCCAATGCATTTCATTAATTATATCATATGAGCTAGTGTCATATAGTGAACTAAATCTTGCAATGTTGTAAATAGAGTCAAGTTTGATAGACAACTTTTCATTGTTTAAGTCATTAAAGCAGGCAGTTTCTCCATCAGCAAGAGATAAGGAATATGTTGATAAATCATAGCATTTGTCACTATAACATATCCGACCATTGCTTTTTAAATAAAGCATCTGGTCACATCCATAAGTATCATTTGGTGCCATTGTTGTGAGAGCAATCCCAGTAACTAATGCTTTGCTAACACTTGTTGTTTTTTTAATAGATCTATATTTCTTGTTGTTTTCTAAATCTTGTAAGAATCTAACTCTATCTTCAGATTGCTTAAGCATGTCATTAACTCTATTGTACTCTGCTGATCTGTTATAAATTATTTCAGAATAAATGGGATCTACATTTTTTGGTGAAATCTGTTTCATTAACTGTATGCGCCTTTCTTCTATAATCTTGTCAATAATGTCATTGTTATAGACTACTTTCTTAAGCTTGACGTCTATATTCAAACCTGTAGATTTGTTGTATCTCATAATCCTCTTAACTCTCTTCAGAGACTTAAGACACTGAAGACTTGGAAATGTTTGGATTCAGTGAATTAGAAGACATCTGTGAAGACTTAGATTTAGTTAAACTCTGTGATGAAATTGAAGCAAAACAAAAACCTCACTTGGTTGATCCATCATATGATGATGAGTTGTATAAATTTTTGCTATGGTTAAAAAAAAATAGGTAAGAAAACAACAAAAATTGTTTTCGTAATTGATTTTATAAGATTTTTTATTTTTATTTTATGTTGTATGAATTTAACGTTACCATAATATCTCCCTTGCAGTCAACGGTCATCATCTTTGTCATCATATGAGATTCAAACTGGTTCCGGAGGACTTCGAAAAAGGAGTGCTGAAGATGGTGATAAAAGCATGAAATGAAGCTGCAAAAAATCCCGAAACAAAGAAGATACACTAACTTCTTCAATCGTAGACAAGGTACATTGTAATATATGTAATACATTTATTAATCAAAGATATTTTGCTAATCATGTTAAAAGCAATATTCACAAAAATAATATTTTAAAATGTCACAATTCTTTAAAAAATGTGTCTGTTATAGAGTCAGCTGTTGGACAACTCATTATATCTAATAAAGTCAAAAGTAATTACCAATCGGACTTAGTCTTTCTTAGATTTTTTTTTTCAGTTAAAAGTGATTTGTTTTTTTTAATCAATGAGGCCATTAAATAACATATCACTTTAACAATAAATTTTGTCTTACATGCAGACTTTGTTCAACAAACTAAAAACATCTTTAATTCATTTGATTTTCAAACTATTTTATAATTTCTCAGGCAGATGATTTAAATGTTTTTATGACATCACTTTGTGAAACATTGACAAACAAAATAAGCTCTTTTGAAATAAAGGATAGCGGATGGAGTCTGACCAAAGTTAATCACATAGAACTGGTCATAAAAAAATTTAGCCCTCTACGAGGTTCTTCCTATTTTTAATTTAACAAAGGATATCGAAGTAAAAAAAGCAATAATAAATGTACAAAACTCTAATATTTTTGTTTCAAATGGGCATTGTTATCTGCATTATATCCTGTAAACAAACATACAGAACGTCCATCATCATACAGCGCTCATTTAAATAAACTCAAATGTCATGGGTGTTAAGTGGCGAGAGAATAATAAGTCTTTTTATAAACTAATTTATTTATTAACACTAAATTAACAAGATTTTAATTTAAAGAGATTGAATTCTTAGAAATGGTATACTTATACAAAATAAAAGTAAACTAAAAAAACAGAGTAAAGATCTTGAAAGGAGCTAGAAATAGGAATGTCTAGATTTCGGGAGTATTTATATGGGTTTGGAATAGGAGGGGATAATTAGTGGTGAGTATTACTTTATTTACATGACAAATTTGTTAAAACTAATTAAGGGCTAAAGGTTGTTAAGATAATATGATTATTTACTAATGATCTAAACACGATATGGAAGTACACAGTAAATGAGAGATTTATATAATATATGTGAGTACATGTCTAATAATAGGTATAGTTAAGTGCATACGTAACACTTCCCCTCTTAGAATAAAGATCGGGCCTTAGGTGTACGCGATCTTGCAGTTGTAGGTGAATTTTCCTCTTCATTTTCATCTTCTGATAGTGTCCTCGTGTTGATTGTTGGTAGCGGGGTGCTCTGGTGCTGACGAGAGTTGACGAAACATTGTTAAATATTTGGATACAGCCTGCTTTGGGCTGAAGAGCTCGTTGGTTTCGATTTCGAGTCCAGAAATAATGCCATGGGCAGCATTTGTAAAGTAGATAAATAAGCATTGATGAACCCAGTGCCATAGCGGCGAAACGGAATTTAGGACTGGAGAAGTTACTATTGAAGGAGTTCTGTTGTTCCTTCAGAAGTCGTTCTTGGACTTTAATTTGTTCTTTATTAATATGTAGGGAATCTTAGGGAACGTTTTTCACCATTATAGGGTGTAATTCAGGTAGAATTGGTTATTTCAACGTTTCAGGAAGACAGGCATCTTCAATGTCCACTGTGATGATCGGGTGAGTCAGGTTCATCATCGTCTATCTTTTGCGTTGAGTGTCACAAAAGTGGTGTAAAATTTGCATCCTGAGTTCAGGGAAATTATTCCGGAGCCGAAGATTTCCTGATGTACTATTTTGTTCCCGCATTCAACTACGTTTGGTGTCTTGAATCTCAGGAGAAATATCCACTGGTTATTTCCGATGGATTGAAAGGTGTCCACATGTGTTGAGAAGGTTGACAGTTCGCAATTACTTGGCGGTAATTGTAGTATCGCAATCTCGCATATTGGTCTGGCGTTGTAGTTGTATACTGGTAGGTCCTTGCAAACTCTTGTTTTTGTTGTGAACATCTTGGAACATTCCAGGAGGCTCGTTGTGACGTTAACGTTGCCGCGTAGTAGAAGTGGCAAGGTACAGTGGGTTGCCAAATTATTAGGAGCAGTCACTAAAAATTGGTATTCGTGAAGTATTAGTCTGAAATTCATTAGAAAAAAACTGTTTTAGTTATAATAAAATTTAATAACATTAAGCTAATATTTAAAAGTAATATATGAACAAAAAAATTAAAATATACAATAAATTTTACATAATTAAGCGAAATGAAATGATACTTTGTACTTATCAATACTTAGTAACATTTCCTTTTGCCTCAATGAGTTCTTCAATGTGCCTGGACATGCTTTCTATACACTGTTTGGCACTTTCTTTTATTCTGGGGTTGTGATGCCAAACATCAATTAATTTTCTATCACTTTAACCAGTTTAACCTCATAAATTTTCAATGGGTTCATGTCAGGTGAATTGCAAGGCCAAGGTAAAACGGGAATATTTTGGTCTGCCCAAAATTTGGTAACGCTTCTTGGTATTGGTAACCATTGGTAACCTTTATTGGTAACCTTGTGCAATAGTGCTGAATCGTGCATAAATGTGAATTCCTCACCATCTTATCAATCGAAAACCATTCCTTAAGTTGCAGTAATAGGCGAATTTGTAAAATTTGTCTGTACTGGTCTTGTTTTATGGTTCCTTGGACAATGTAGAGACGCCCAACCCTTCTAGCACTTATCACAGACCATACCATTATTTTAACGGGGTGTTTCGCCCTGTCCAAGATGCAGTCGGGGTGGTATTTTTCATCTTAGCGTCGCCTGACAAAGCTGCTCTTGTCGGCTAGAATTTCAAATGTTGACTCATCCGAAAAACACACCTGAAAAAAAGGAAAATAGTTTATAATTTTAAAAATATGATGTAAAATACCGATAATAATGAAAACTCACTTTACTCCAGTCCTCGACAGTCTTTTGGCGGTGTTCACGAGCCCAGGCAAGAAGTTTTTTCTTCATCGCATCAATAAACCGAGGTTTTTTAATAGGACGATGACCTGTCAAACCTTCCTCTGCCAATCTTCGCTGCACAGTTCTCTTGGAAACTGGTATACCAGACTCTTGAACCAACATGAGTTAAGAGTCCAGCACTTTTCTTTCGGTTTTGCAAGCATATGTCCCGAATCTTCCTGTCTGATCGTGGTGTTGTAATGCCACATGCAATTTTCTGCCACTATTGCCTTTTCTCTTAGGTAAAAGTGGCTGATTTTGGTCCAAATTAATTTTTATTTTATTAATCGCTGACTTAGAATCTCCAGCAAGTTCTGCTATTTTTCTTTGGAAATGGCTTGTATGCTGGAGAAGAGTTTTAATCTTGTTTTTTTTGGAGACAAATCGCATCCTCGACCCATGCTGCAAGGCAAAAATATTAAAAAAATATTAAAGATTTTAACAAAAAGTTGATTATTAATTAATTTTAACAACATAAAAATATACTTACATTTTTACTATATTTACAGCACAAATATAAAAATAACCTTGGTTTCACTGTTTCGTGCCTTAAGTACACTGCGTTTCTCCCGATATAAATGATGAAAATATTTGTAGAACACAAATAAATTATTTAACCCTCAATATCTACTTTAAATTTGAGATACAGAAACATGTTGAATGTAAAAAATAGTTTTCTGCGACACTTACACCACTTAAACTGCAGTCAAATGCACAGAAAGAAAGGAATTAAAAAATTAATTGACTGTCCCTAATAATTTTGCAATCCACTGTATATATGCTCAGGGAATAGGGTTGAGTAATAGGAGGAATTGTAATGTTTAATGGGAATAGAGTACATGTGAAATAGATTAAATTTTTCGTTTTTAACTAAAGGGAATTCTAATATATATACTAGTTTATTGAGGTAAATAAAAGATATAGGTGTTGTAGATTCTAAAATTTTATGAATGTTTCCTAACGTTATAGGTGCGACTAAATTATTTATTCTAAGATGGTTTGTTGCTAAAAGTTCTTTATAAAATTTAATAGTCGAAATAATAGAAGGGTGAATTGCTGCTGATTTTATAAACAATATGCTTGTAATTATTTCGTCTAATTCTCTCTCTAAAGTTAGAACTAATTCGAGAATTTGAATTGAAACAGTTGATATTTCTTCAGAAACTTTCAAGTCAAAAATTATTTTAATAGTAGTATTTAAATAAGAGCTAATCGTATTCAGATTATCATTCATAGAATATTCATCGTAAGAAATTCGCGAAGTAGTGTCATTGAAATTAGAGATGGTAGAGAATATGATCTGTAGTTGTTGGGTTAATACCATGGTCTAATTGTTGCTTTTCTAGCAATTCGATTCATTGATTATAGTATTGTGCGGCTTTCGCATTGGGAGTACCTATCAACCATTTCAAAATCGTACCAAGCCTATCTATTAATTCGCGTTTGACGCGATTATGGTTATTCGTATAGTAGCTGAGTTCGTTCAATCTAGTATCTATTTTATCTAAACTGACTTTGGTGAAGGATTTCGTTGTATAAATGCTAAGGGTAATATATTTACTAGAGTTTATGACGGTTTCGTAATTGGCGATCAATCGTTTCAAGGAATCATGTGAGAGAAAAGTGGTTCTAAGTTTCTGAATATGACTAGGTTCCAGGAGCTTTCTGATATACAAAGTAGTTCGTTTATAGCCATAAGTGTACTTCCATCATTGTGGAGTACCTGGAAGGGATAAGAAATTTGACTTAGTGCTTATGCATTCTTATTGATATTTTTAAAGAATTTGTATAAAAGTATGTATAATATAAATTTGAGTATAGATAAAATTGTAATGTTCGGTGGTCAGAAGGGGTCTTCAGAAACAAACAGTAGCGTGACGTTGATAGATTATTTATCACACGACAGTTAACTATAACATTAAATTATAACTTTCTTACTTGCTATACTGTAGCTGACTCGGAGGTCCGAAGGAACTCAAGGAACTCAAAGAACTCACTAACATTATGGGTGGAGGACATTATAAACCAATACAACTGTACAACACATTTGGGAAAGTAAACAAACAGTCTCTGGACTCTACACTCATTATCAATTACTGGTAATTTGATAATTCTAAATGTTGTTTATATAACATTAAAGTACAATTGATTGAAAATATGTAAACATTACAAAATGATAAAACTAAAATAAGGGTTATTCATGTTTTAGAAAATTTATCGTTTAAAAGTTGTGGTTCGTAAGATGTGCGATTTTGTAGAACAGGGCCATCACCAAATGATGTTGTGACCTGAAAGATATTATTATTTTAATTATATATAAAAATATTTTTTTTGAATCTAAAACTATCTAATATTCATTAGAACTAGGTATCAAGTTGATTATTGCAATCTTGTAAAGGTCCTAAGCGATTGTCGTGAACTAATTGGTTTCTATCTGACTTCCTTATAATATAATTTTCGTTAAATCCTTTTCTTGAAATTTCATAAGATCTTCCCATTTACTGTCTAGATTATATGGATTTGGGACGGGGAGAATGACTTTATAGCCTAATTGAAAATCAGATATTTTTCTGATATTATTGTCATAGCGTGTTTAAGCTCATCTTATGTGGTCAAGATTTCTTTAAGCTATGTCACGAGAAATCTTAAGGCGTTCGTTAAGGTCATTGAGGTAGTCGTTTGTTGTGAATTCGCGTGAGTCTTTAAGGGTATAAAGCAAACGAGGTTTGTAACCGAATAGGAGTTCATGAGGAGTGAAGCCTGTGGACTGATTAAGTGAGGTATTATGGCACATTATTGCGAGTGGTACGACCAATTGTGTGACTTTTTTGTTGAGTAAGTGATCTCTGAGTACTGCATGGAATCTTTCTAATGCACCGTTAGTTTGTGGATAATATGCTGAGCTGCTCGCTTCGCTGGTCGCCTCGGAGTTTAAATTATTGATACGGGATGCTGGTGAAGGAGCTGGTAAGGCACGCTGTTTCAGAGTGCGCATTTGTGTTGGTGGAGTATCCCAGGTTGGTAATTTCGAATACTCTTATTGTAAGCTCTTTTCCGACATTCCGAAATGTTCGGGCCTTTTGTAATAATTGCATATTATGAGGTGTGTGTGAGATATTAGGTTTAGTGTAATTTATATGTCGCTTGGTTTAGTTGGTTTATGGTTAAATAAAAATTGCCTTGAGGCATTTATTGACCTAATCTTGTCTTTTTCTATAGCGAAACGTCCTGCTTCGGTAACACTTTGGAAACCACGCGTCCTAAGCATTGTTCCTTATTCGCTAGATAGACCGTTTATGAAGACGCTTTAGGCGGTCTCTTCCGTACTTGCTATGCGGCCTGGTAAGGTACCATTATTAATTTCGGTGCTCAACTTTTCTATTATTTTACTCCTACAAAGGTCTACCCTATTATAATAATCTGTTAGGCTTTCTCCGTGTTTTTGAAACACGGATTGAAGTTCTAAATTTAGGTCTGATATAGTTTGAACATTTGAAAAAAAATGTTTGCCTACATTGTATATCTAACTGTTGAGGGCATAGACGAGAAGTATTTGTAGTTTTTCAACGTCTGCCGTTAGTTGAAACGCTGAATGACATGATCTGACAAATCGGTAAACTTCTTGTGTTTTAGAGGTGTGGAGCGTGGGGATGAGTTTAATTAAGGTGTTCCTATCGGAGACATGTTTGAATTGTGTGTGGTGAATTTCGTGATTGAGAAATTGAACAAGGTTCGTGTTTCATGGATTTGAACAAGTTTACATTGAAAAATACACAAAATATACAAAAATATGATATGCGGAAAGGTATGAGCAGACAAAAGCCACTTACCACAATAACGTCAAAAACAGGATCATCGCAGGTCCGGGGAACACTTTCAAAAGCCTACAGCTACCGTGTTATATGCTTGATATACACGTTTATGTTCGTCTTTTTGCGAGTTCATCCTACCGACGGCGCCAAAATTGTTATGTGGCGAGAGCAAAATAAGTCTATTTAAAAACTAATTTATTTATTAACACTAAATTAACAAGATTTTAATATAAAGATATTGAATCCTTAGAAATGGTAATTAACTTATACAAAATAAAAGTAAACTAAAATAGTGGATAACATTAGTGGATTTTTAAATTTCAATAATAGTAAGTCTCTTTGTCCTTTTTCTTGATGAAATAGATTTTGTGTAATATAAAATACACTTAAATTCCTATGGTGACCTATAGTAAATATATCAACAATTCTTCCATCGGATTGTCTCATAAGGTCCATAAACCATTATAAGATTGGGCTCTTTACCATCAAACATATTGAGATCTGGAATACCCTGATAATAATTAACGTTTTGTAAATTATACAATGGTTGCATTTCATCAAAGCACTATGTTATTTGTTTTAAAGTAATTTTGCAAATATAACTAGTATATTTAATAAAATTTGTAATAAAATTTGATTTTCCACAACCACTTGGTCCAGCAACTATTGCAGTAAAAGGATGAACATAGTGAAACATTCTGATACGTGTAGCCTCTGAGAGGTTTGGTGAATATTAAAAGACTTTTAAACGTTGGTACACATTATATATTCATCTCAAATATATGTACAGTTACACTAATATTAAAAATAATATACTTGTTCTTAAACTTAAGCTTAACTTATGGTAAAATTATATCTAAAGTAATTTTATTGTATTGACAAAAACATAAAATATCTTATTTACAAAAATTTAAAAGTCGTTTATTTATAGTTCTGATAAAATTTATAATATAAAATAAATTACTTTTACAAAAGCATGGTGTCACAAACACATTTATTTACATGTTATGCTTATTACATTCTTGCAATTTATAATGACCCCACGCGAGCGTGTTAACATTATTAGGTAAAATAAATCGCTTGGTGTCCATTGTAAGATAACGATATTTTGTTAATACGTACTTTTGGTTTCGGAGTGTTTTTAAAACTATTTATACTAACTTAAAATTAATTTGGGAAAAAAATAAAACTAAATGTGAGACATGTAGCCGATTTGAGGCTCCTTTAATGTCTGATTACATACTCGGCCGGCGGATGCCGGGTGGGCCGAACAGACGCTGAGTTTGCGTCTCTCTTATTCTATGAAAATCTTAATCTAGAGCGGATGGACGAGGTGTAACCATAACACCTCCATCCCTAAGAGGAAAATTATCGGAGGGATCGATTTAAGATTCTTTCCGATAATTTTGCTTAAATGATAAACATATTGGCGATTTTAGCCAAATTATATAAAATATTAAGAAGAAAAGACTTAAAATTATTAACACAAATGTTACGTAAGCTAAGATTTCACTGAATTTATTGTCCTTCTTATTATTTAAAGCACTTTCAATTACCGCACTATGTTTTAACGAAAAGGCCATATATTTCACTTTATCTAAACTAATTCCTTTCATGTTGAGTACACTTGCGCTAGATAGGGTCATATCCGTTCTGAATTAGGGTAGTGTAATAATTGGAATCTTCTTAATGACATTTGATTCTATTAAAGTTCTATGGTGGAAGCGAACTCCATGAATTTCAGGTCAGGTCAGGGTTCATCGATAGTCATCAGGTAAGTGCCAAATAGAAATTGCTTACTGACCTCAGGGCCGCGTTGCTTGGTCAGTGTTTTGTACTGTAGAGGAGGCAGCCATCTGAATGGACTTGCTAAATCTTAACTTCTTCGATCTGGACCTGATGCTGCTTATGGGAGTCAGGTCGTCAGGAGCTGTTCTATACAGGTAGTTTCATAATATAAAGCTCGATTGTCTGCAATGCATAGGAATTGATTGCTGGTCGACAATGAACGACATGATTTACAAGTGGTAAGAACTTTAATTATTTCGCCAAAGGGTAAGGATATTTACGAATAATGGCTAGAGTTTTGTTTTCAGGTTCATGAAAAATTGCTAATGAATATATCTTAAAATAATTATATAAGTTGAGTTATCTGTAATTGGTATTTCCAGTATAAATGTTATCTGATTGTCTTTAATATATGATTTTATTCAAATGCTTTCCTCTATTTTTTTAACAAATTCATATCCACGAAGACACTTACGTATTCTCCACAGGTTTTCTTTAGAGCTGAAATTACACACTTCCGTTGACTCTTCATATGCTTGTTTAAACTGCAGCCATTCCATAGGGTCGCCGGAGAAAGCAGGTAAGTCTCGAGGCGTGCTTAAACGGCTCAGTAATTTAGCGTTAGAAGTAGTATTGTTGGAGGAGGCGGCGAGATCCCTTAGTGCACTAGCCAGCATCTGGACTGTTCCATGTGAAGTTCCAGGGTGAACTGACCCTGGGTGATGCAGCTCGCCTAAATCATTACCATGCTCGTTGACTGGCTGCACCTTTTCCATTTCTTGCTGACTGCGTTCTAACCACCTGTTCACCGTACTATGTGAGTAATTATCTCGAGGTTCACTTTGCTCATCTTCTAAATCAGCTAAGTCGGTTGCCAACCTCTTGTCAATTAATTCCATCTGTATTTTAGCCTTAGCTTCTGCAGCTAATAATTCCAGCTTAGCTTTTCGAGCCTTTATAGAAGAAGATGTAGATTTTTTAGATTCACTTTTTTTTGATGTGGGTATTTCAACGGGCGTGTCATCTACTTTTTTTACACTTTTCAGGTAACAATGCTTTATTATCTAGGTTTCTTCTTATAATTTCCTTCTTAATCAACGTATTATTTTCAGACTCTTCAGCTGTCTGCACGTTTGGCTGATAAGTTGACGGTTGGCTGGTCGACGCTTCCATATGTTTCGACATTTCGCGTTCTTTACGCACTGTACTTCGCGTGTTGACCATTGTAGATGATGGAGGTGTGGTGAACATAGATATAACAGTATAATTCGGCTCGAAGACCACTTTATAACGCAGGTAAAAGAAAAGTCGAATTTTAGATCTAGTCGGCTCGCGGCTCGTGATGAGTACAAAGTAAAAGTGGCGCGCTCTCGCGAAAACTAACGTAATCGGTTCCCCCCCTGCGCCCGCGTCCCCTTAGCATCCATATCGTTCACACTCATTACAAACCGTTTACCATAACTTTAATAACATTTTTATACTTACTAAAAAACATAACAAAATAAAATATACAAATATAATACTTTTTATAATACGTCGCTTACAAACCGTTTACCATAACTTTAATAACATTTTTATACTTACTACAAACATAACAAAATAAAATATACAAATATAATATTTTTTTTTATAATGCGTCGCTTACAATATTTTTTTTTTTTAAAGCTATCTATAAGCTAAATTATTATCTAATGTAAAAATACGGTTAAATATGATTTTATAGCAAAGCTTGCATAGTACTAAGTTAATCTATTCTTCCAAATTTATGCATTTTGGACTTCCTTTTTGCCAATTGCTAACACACCTAATCTAAGTACTTTAATACCTACAGTAGCTATTCCAGTAAATAGCATGAATCCACTTAATGATGTGAGCAATGTTGTAATGAAGGATTGATTTCCCATCAACTCATTAATTATATCTGTGGATGTCTCTGCTCGTATTGTTTTCATATCTGTTAATAAACCACGATACTCATATTCAAATGTTATGTCTATACTTTGATTTATCAAAGGTATATAAATGTTGCAATACTTATTCTTGCTTACTTGCACTATATCATACATTTCATTATTACATGATACTGATGATCTATCCCAAGTGCAATTAGATTCGAATTCCATCATGCCTTCATTTTTAAGATTTTTTGATACTAGAGTAGCTCTAGGTTGCTCAAGGCACGCTTCACATGCATACGATATTCCAACACTAATTTCACAATGAGGCTTTTCCACAATCAATTCTTTAAGCTCAACATTTCCAAATGAAATTGTCCCATGACCACTTGATCGGTATTTATAATTTATCCAACCTTTATTATACATTTGTAAATGTTGTATATTACTTGAATCAACTTTGTATGGGCTACTATCAGTTAGTCTATTTATTGCAGGCTCATTAGTGATACATTTAACCTTACAAGAATCGACACTGCAATCCAAGTTATTATCATAGTATAATATCTTATCATTATGTTTATCAATTTGTATGTCTCCTATCATACCTCTTTGTGGCATGTTATGTGGTGATGAATCAACATTGAAATATGTACCATTTATAGATATAAGTGATTCCCTTAAGTGTTGCTTCTCATATGACACTCCTGATATGTAGAATGGCATATGATCCATAATTTCACTCAATATATTATTCATATCATATTTTGGATTGTTAGTGTTCAATACAATATGGCGGACCACATCTTTGTACCTAATGGTAATACTTACTTCCCATATCTCAGAAACCAAAGAATAAACAGGTATTTTAGGACCTTTAGGGTTTATTTGCCACCTATACCATACACAAGATGTGCCATGAGTACACATTGATCCAACACAACTTACTGATGTCATATGGCATCCATATCCATGTGGCTCTTTTGTATTTCTCTCTAATATATTAAGCTTGTACCCATTTCCACATTCTTCTCCCCACCAGCATTTCCCTGAACCTAAGCAATTCCAATGCATTTCATTAATTATATCATATGAGCTAGTGTCATATAGTGAACTAAATCTTGCAATGTTGTAAATAGAGTCAAGTTTGATAGACAACTTTTCATTGTTTAAGTCATTAAAGCAGGCAGTTTCTCCATCAGCAAGAGATAAGGAATATGTTGATAAATCATAGCATTTGTCACTATAACATATCCGACCATTGCTTTTTAAATAAAGCATCTGGTCACATCCATAAGTATCATTTGGTGCCATTGTTGTGAGAGCAATCCCAGTAACTAATGCTTTGCTAACACTTGTTGTTTTTTTAATAGATCTATATTTCTTGTTGTTTTCTAAATCTTGTAAGAATCTAACTCTATCTTCAGATTGCTTAAGCATGTCATTAACTCTATTGTACTCTGCTGATCTGTTATAAATTATTTCAGAATAAATGGGATCTACATTTTTTGGTGTGAAATCTGTTTCATTAACTGTATGCGCCTTTCTTCTATAATCTTGTCAATAATGTCATTGTTATAGACTACTTTCTTAAGCTTGACGTCTATATTCAAACCTGTAGATTTGTTGTATCTCATAATCCTCTTAACTCTCTTCAGAGACTTAAGACACTGAAGACTTGGAAATGTTTGGATTCAGTGAATTAGAAGACATCTGTGAAGACTTAGATTTAGTTAAACTCTGTGATGAAATTGAAGCAAAACAAAAACCTCACTTGGTTGATCCATCATATGATGATGAGTTGTATAAATTTTTGCTATGGTTAAAAAAAAATAGGTAAGAAAACAACAAAAATTGTTTTCGTAATTGATTTTATAAGATTTTTTATTTTTATTTTATGTTGTATGAATTTAACGTTACCATAATATCTCCCTTGCAGTCAACGGTCATCATCTTTGTCATCATATGAGATTCAAACTGGTTCCGGAGGACTTCGAAAAAGGAGTGCTGAAGATGGTGATAAAAGCATGAAATGAAGCTGCAAAAAATCCCGAAACAAAGAAGATACACTAACTTCTTCAATCGTAGACAAGGTACATTGTAATATATGTAATACATTTATTAATCAAAGATATTTTGCTAATCATGTTAAAAGCAATATTCACAAAAATAATATTTTAAAATGTCACAATTCTTTAAAAAATGTGTCTGTTATAGAGTCAGCTGTTGGACAACTCATTATATCTAATAAAGTCAAAAGTAATTACCAATCGGACTTAGTCTTTCTTAGATTTTTTTTTTCAGTTAAAAGTGATTTGTTTTTTTTAATCAATGAGGCCATTAAATAACATATCACTTTAACAATAAATTTTGTCTTACATGCAGACTTTGTTCAACAAACTAAAAACATCTTTAATTCATTTGATTTTCAAACTATTTTATAATTTCTCAGGCAGATGATTTAAATGTTTTTATGACATCACTTTGTGAAACATTGACAAACAAAATAAGCTCTTTTGAAATAAAGGATAGCGGATGGAGTCTGACCAAAGTTAATCACATAGAACTGGTCATAAAAAAATTTAGCCCTCTACGAGGTTCTTCCTATTTTTAATTTAACAAAGGATATCGAAGTAAAAAAAGCAATAATAAATGTACAAAACTCTAATATTTTTGTTTCAAATGGGCATTGTTATCTGCATTATATCCTGTAAACAAACATACAGAACGTCCATCATCATACAGCGCTCATTTAAATAAACTCAAATGTCATGGGTGTTAAGTGGCGAGAGAATAATAAGTCTTTTTATAAACTAATTTATTTATTAACACTAAATTAACAAGATTTTAATTTAAAGAGATTGAATTCTTAGAAATGGTATACTTATACAAAATAAAAGTAAACTAAAAAAACAGAGTAAAGATCTTGAAAGGAGCTAGAAATAGGAATGTCTAGATTTCGG
Organism: Brenthis daphne; assembly: GCA_947093115.1. Lineage (NCBI taxonomy): Eukaryota > Metazoa > Arthropoda > Insecta > Lepidoptera > Nymphalidae > Brenthis > Brenthis daphne. The sequence goes on from OX352473.1 coordinate 3,982,012, forward strand.
GAGTATTTATATGGGTTTGGAATAGGAGGGGATAATTAGTGGTGAGTATTACTTTATTTACATGACAAATTTGTTAAAACTAATTAAGGGCTAAAGGTTGTTAAGATAATATGATTATTTACTAATGATCTAAACACGATATGGAAGTACACAGTAAATGAGAGATTTATATAATATATGTGAGTACATGTCTAATAATAGGTATAGTTAAGTGCATACGTAACACTTCCCCTCTTAGAATAAAGATCGGGCCTTAGGTGTACGCGATCTTGCAGTTGTAGGTGAATTTTCCTCTTCATTTTCATCTTCTGATAGTGTCCTCGTGTTGATTGTTGGTAGCGGGGTGCTCTGGTGCTGACGAGAGTTGACGAAACATTGTTAAATATTTGGATACAGCCTGCTTTGGGCTGAAGAGCTCGTTGGTTTCGATTTCGAGTCCAGAAATAATGCCATGGGCAGCATTTGTAAAGTAGATAAATAAGCATTGATGAACCCAGTGCCATAGCGGCGAAACGGAATTTAGGACTGGAGAAGTTACTATTGAAGGAGTTCTGTTGTTCCTTCAGAAGTCGTTCTTGGACTTTAATTTGTTCTTTATTAATATGTAGGGAATCTTAGGGAACGTTTTTCACCATTATAGGGTGTAATTCAGGTAGAATTGGTTATTTCAACGTTTCAGGAAGACAGGCATCTTCAATGTCCACTGTGATGATCGGGTGAGTCAGGTTCATCATCGTCTATCTTTTGCGTTGAGTGTCACAAAAGTGGTGTAAAATTTGCATCCTGAGTTCAGGGAAATTATTCCGGAGCCGAAGATTTCCTGATGTACTATTTTGTTCCCGCATTCAACTACGTTTGGTGTCTTGAATCTCAGGAGAAATATCCACTGGTTATTTCCGATGGATTGAAAGGTGTCCACATGTGTTGAGAAGGTTGACAGTTCGCAATTACTTGGCGGTAATTGTAGTATCGCAATCTCGCATATTGGTCTGGCGTTGTAGTTGTATACTGGTAGGTCCTTGCAAACTCTTGTTTTTGTTGTGAACATCTTGGAACATTCCAGGAGGCTCGTTGTGACGTTAACGTTGCCGCGTAGTAGAAGTGGCAAGGTACAGTGGGTTGCCAAATTATTAGGAGCAGTCACTAAAAATTGGTATTCGTGAAGTATTAGTCTGAAATTCATTAGAAAAAAAACTGTTTTAGTTATAATAAAATTTAATAACATTAAGCTAATATTTAAAAGTAATATATGAACAAAAAAATTAAAATATACAATAAATTTTACATAATTAAGCGAAATGAAATGATACTTTGTACTTATCAATACTTAGTAACATTTCCTTTTGCCTCAATGAGTTCTTCAATGTGCCTGGACATGCTTTCTATACACTGTTTGGCACTTTCTTTTATTCTGGGGTTGTGATGCCAAACATCAATTAATTTTCTATCACTTTAACCAGTTTAACCTCATAAATTTTCAATGGGTTCATGTCAGGTGAATTGCAAGGCCAAGGTAAAACGGGAATATTTTGGTCTGCCCAAAATTTGGTAACGCTTCTTGGTATTGGTAACCATTGGTAACCTTTATTGGTAACCTTGTGCAATAGTGCTGAATCGTGCATAAATGTGAATTCCTCACCATCTTATCAATCGAAAACCATTCCTTAAGTTGCAGTAATAGGCGAATTTGTAAAATTTGTCTGTACTGGTCTTGTTTTATGGTTCCTTGGACAATGTAGAGACGCCCAACCCTTCTAGCACTTATCACAGACCATACCATTATTTTAACGGGGTGTTTCGCCCTGTCCAAGATGCAGTCGGGGTGGTATTTTTCATCTTAGCGTCGCCTGACAAAGCTGCTCTTGTCGGCTAGAATTTCAAATGTTGACTCATCCGAAAAACACACCTGAAAAAAAGGAAAATAGTTTATAATTTTAAAAATATGATGTAAAATACCGATAATAATGAAAACTCACTTTACTCCAGTCCTCGACAGTCTTTTGGCGGTGTTCACGAGCCCAGGCAAGAAGTTTTTTCTTCATCGCATCAATAAACCGAGGTTTTTTAATAGGACGATGACCTGTCAAACCTTCCTCTGCCAATCTTCGCTGCACAGTTCTCTTGGAAACTGGTATACCAGACTCTTGAAACCAACATGAGTTAAGAGTCCAGCACTTTTCTTTCGGTTTTGCAAGCATATGTCCCGAATCTTCCTGTCTGATCGTGGTGTTGTAATGCCACATGCAATTTTCTGCCACTATTGCCTTTTCTCTTAGGTAAAAGTGGCTGATTTTGGTCCAAATTAATTTTTATTTTATTAATCGCTGACTTAGAATCTCCAGCAAGTTCTGCTATTTTTCTTTGGAAATGGCTTGTATGCTGGAGAAGAGTTTTAATCTTCGTTTTTTTTGGAGACAAATCGCATCCTCGACCCATGCTGCAAGGCAAAAATATTAAAAAAATATTAAAGATTTTAACAAAAAGTTGATTATTAATTAATTTTAACAACATAAAAATATACTTACATTTTTACTATATTTACAGCACAAATATAAAAATAACCTTGGTTTCACTGTTTCGTGCCTTAAGTACACTGCGTTTCTCCCGATATAAATGATGAAAATATTTGTAGAACACAAATAAATTATTTAACCCTCAATATCTACTTTAAATTTGAGATACAGAAACATGTTGAATGTAAAAAATAGTTTTCTGCGACACTTACACCACTTAAACTGCAGTCAAATGCACAGAAAGAAAGGAATTAAAAAATTAATTGACTGTCCCTAATAATTTTGCAATCCACTGTATATATGCTCAGGGAATAGGGTTGAGTAATAGGAGGAATTGTAATGTTTAATGGGAATAGAGTACATGTGAAATAGATTAAATTTTTCGTTTTTAACTAAAGGGAATTCTAATATATATACTAGTTTATTGAGGTAAATAAAAGATATAGGTGTTGTAGATTCTAAAATTTTATGAATGTTTCCTAACGTTATAGGTGCGACTAAATTATTTATTCTAAGATGGTTTGTTGCTAAAAGTTCTTTATAAAATTTAATAGTCGAAATAATAGAAGGGTGAATTGCTGCTGATTTTATAAACAATATGCTTGTAATTATTTCGTCTAATTCTCTCTCTAAAGTTAGAACTAATTCGAGAATTTGAATTGAAACAGTTGATATTTCTTCAGAAACTTTCAAGTCAAAAATTATTTTAATAGTAGTATTTAAATAAGAGCTAATCGTATTCAGATTATCATTCATAGAATATTCATCGTAAGAAATTCGCGAAGTAGTGTCATTGAAATTAGAGATGGTAGAGAATATGATCTGTAGTTGTTGGGTTAATACCATGGTCTAATTGTTGCTTTTCTAGCAATTCGATTCATTGATTATAGTATTGTGCGGCTTTCGCATTGGGAGTACCTATCAACCATTTCAAAATCGTACCAAGCCTATCTATTAATTCGCGTTTGACGCGATTATGGTTATTCGTATAGTAGCTGAGTTCGTTCAATCTAGTATCTATTTTATCTAAACTGACTTTGGTGAAGGATTTCGTTGTATAAATGCTAAGGGTAATATATTTACTAGAGTTTATGACGGTTTCGTAATTGGCGATCAATCGTTTCAAGGAATCATGTGAGAGAAAAGTGGTTCTAAGTTTCTGAATATGACTAGGTTCCAGGAGCTTTCTGATATACAAAGTAGTTCGTTTATAGCCATAAGTGTACTTCCATCATTGTGGAGTACCTGGAAGGGATAAGAAATTTGACTTAGTGCTTATGCATTCTTATTGATATTTTTAAAGAATTTGTATAAAAGTATGTATAATATAAATTTGAGTATAGATAAAATTGTAATGTTCGGTGGTCAGAAGGGGTCTTCAGAAACAAACAGTAGCGTGACGTTGATAGATTATTTATCACACGACAGTTAACTATAACATTAAATTATAACTTTCTTACTTGCTATACTGTAGCTGACTCGGAGGTCCGAAGGAACTCAAGGAACTCAAAGAACTCACTAACATTATGGGTGGAGGACATTATAAACCAATACAACTGTACAACACATTTGGGAAAGTAAACAAACAGTCTCTGGACTCTACACTCATTATCAATTACTGGTAATTTGATAATTCTAAATGTTGTTTATATAACATTAAAGTACAATTGATTGAAAATATGTAAACATTACAAAATGATAAAACTAAAATAAGGGTTATTCATGTTTTAGAAAATTTATCGTTTAAAAGTTGTGGTTCGTAAGATGTGCGATTTTGTAGAACAGGGCCATCACCAAATGATGTTGTGACCTGAAAGATATTATTATTTTAATTATATATAAAAATATTTTTTTTGAATCTAAAACTATCTAATATTCATTAGAACTAGGTATCAAGTTGATTATTGCAATCTTGTAAAGGTCCTAAGCGATTGTCGTGAACTAATTGGTTTCTATCTGACTTCCTTATAATATAATTTTCGTTAAATCCTTTTCTTGAAATTTCATAAGATCTTCCCATTTACTGTCTAGATTATATGGATTTGGGACGGGGAGAATGACTTTATAGCCTAATTGAAAATCAGATATTTTTCTGATATTATTGTCATAGCGTGTTTAAGCTCATCTTATGTGGTCAAGATTTCTTTAAGCTATGTCACGAGAAATCTTAAGGCGTTCGTTAAGGTCATTGAGGTAGTCGTTTGTTGTGAATTCGCGTGAGTCTTTAAGGGTATAAAGCAAACGAGGTTTGTAACCGAATAGGAGTTCATGAGGAGTGAAGCCTGTGGACTGATTAAGTGAGGTATTATGGCACATTATTGCGAGTGGTACGACCAATTGTGTGACTTTTTTGTTGAGTAAGTGATCTCTGAGTACTGCATGGAATCTTTCTAATGCACCGTTAGTTTGTGGATAATATGCTGAGCTGCTCGCTTCGCTGGTCGCCTCGGAGTTTAAATTATTGATACGGGATGCTGGTGAAGGAGCTGGTAAGGCACGCTGTTTCAGAGTGCGCATTTGTGTTGGTGGAGTATCCCAGGTTGGTAATTTCGAATACTCTTATTGTAAGCTCTTTTCCGACATTCCGAAATGTTCGGGCCTTTTGTAATAATTGCATATTATGAGGTGTGTGTGAGATATTAGGTTTAGTGTAATTTATATGTCGCTTGGTTTAGTTGGTTTATGGTTAAATAAAAATTGCCTTGAGGCATTTATTGACCTAATCTTGTCTTTTTCTATAGCGAAACGTCCTGCTTCGGTAACACTTTGGAAACCACGCGTCCTAAGCATTGTTCCTTATTCGCTAGATAGACCGTTTATGAAGACGCTTTAGGCGGTCTCTTCCGTACTTGCTATGCGGCCTGGTAAGGTACCATTATTAATTTCGGTGCTCAACTTTTCTATTATTTTACTCCTACAAAGGTCTACCCTATTATAATAATCTGTTAGGCTTTCTCCGTGTTTTTGAAACACGGATTGAAGTTCTAAATTTAGGTCTGATATAGTTTGAACATTTGAAAAAAAATGTTTGCCTACATTGTATATCTAACTGTTGAGGGCATAGACGAGAAGTATTTGTAGTTTTTCAACGTCTGCCGTTAGTTGAAACGCTGAATGACATGATCTGACAAATCGGTAAACTTCTTGTGTTTTAGAGGTGTGGAGCGTGGGGATGAGTTTAATTAAGGTGTTCCTATCGGAGACATGTTTGAATTGTGTGTGGTGAATTTCGTGATTGAGAAATTGAACAAGGTTCGTGTTTCATGGATTTGAACAAGTTTACATTGAAAAATACACAAAATATACAAAAATATGATATGCGGAAAGGTATGAGCAGACAAAAGCCACTTACCACAATAACGTCAAAAACAGGATCATCGCAGGTCCGGGGAACACTTTCAAAAGCCTACAGCTACCGTGTTATATGCTTGATATACACGTTTATGTTCGTCTTTTTGCGAGTTCATCCTACCGACTGCGCCAAAATTGTTATGTGGCGAGAGCAAAATAAGTCTATTTAAAAACTAATTTATTTATTAACACTAAATTAACAAGATTTTAATATAAAGATATTGAATCCTTAGAAATGGTAATTAACTTATACAAAATAAAAGTAAACTAAAATAGTGGATAACATTAGTGGATTTTTAAATTTCAATAATAGTAAGTCTCTTTGTCCTTTTTCTTGATGAAATAGATTTTGTGTAATATAAAATACACTTAAATTCCTATGGTGACCTATAGTAAATATATCAACAATTCTTCCATCGGATTGTCTCATAAGGTCCATAAACCATTATAAGATTGGGCTCTTTACCATCAAACATATTGAGATCTGGAATACCCTGATAATAATTAACGTTTTGTAAATTATACAATGGTTGCATTTCATCAAAGCACTATGTTATTTGTTTTAAAGTAATTTTGCAAATATAACTAGTATATTTAATAAAATTTGTAATAAAATTTGATTTTCCACAACCACTTGGTCCAGCAACTATTGCAGTAAAAGGATGAACATAGTGAAACATTCTGATACGTGTAGCCTCTGAGAGGTTTGGTGAATATTAAAAGACTTTTAAACGTTGGTACACATTATATATTCATCTCAAATATATGTACAGTTACACTAATATTAAAAATAATATACTTGTTCTTAAACTTAAGCTTAACTTATGGTAAAATTATATCTAAAGTAATTTTATTGTATTGACAAAAACATAAAATATCTTATTTACAAAAATTTAAAAGTCGTTTATTTATAGTTCTGATAAAATTTATAATATAAAATAAATTACTTTTACAAAAGCATGGTGTCACAAACACATTTATTTACATGTTATGCTTATTACATTCTTGCAATTTATAATGACCCCACGCGAGCGTGTTAACATTATTAGGTAAAATAAATCGCTTGGTGTCCATTGTAAGATAACGATATTTTGTTAATACGTACTTTTGGTTTCGGAGTGTTTTTAAAACTATTTATACTAACTTAAAATTAATTTGGGAAAAAAATAAAACTAAATGTGAGACATGTAGCCGATTTGAGGCTCCTTTAATGTCTGATTACATACTCGGCCGGCGGATGCCGGGTGGGCCGAACAGACGCTGAGTTTGCGTCTCTCTTATTCTATGAAAATCTTAATCTAGAGCGGATGGACGAGGTGTAACCATAACTACGTTGTGTAAAAATGGTATGATTGATCGATCTAAATATATTGTTATACTGAGTGTTTTTATTTATAAGACAAGACTTGTGGTTTTCCATTGACATTGCTCGAGTGACATTTTTATTAACACCTTTAGCTTTTGTAATTAGTTTGGTTTTTGTTTTTATAGCATACATTTTTGATCTCAACCCTACGAACTCTGTAACTATTTCATCATTATTTTCATCTTCAAAACATCCGATTTTTTTCTTACTTAATTGAGAATAACCATGAATGTTATTTTCAGGATAGCTGGATGTGTCAAACAGTTATAATATATCAGGTTTAATGTCTTCATAATCAAAATGAAAATAATACATAAGAATTTTTGATTTCTAAAATGGAGAAGCCTAAGTAGATAGGTTTATCATAACAAACTTTAGCTTTATGCAGCTGTACTGCTACCAATGACTCTGAAAACACTGAAATACTTATATGTTTTGCTATGAGATCTTGAACACCTAAAGATTTACCGCGATTTTTCCAGTAGCTAAGTCATTTAAATTTAACATTTACTCTTTTATCAACATTCTCCATCGTTTTACCAAAAACTGAATTATCTTTCTCTCTTTTCTCTTTTGAGGAGTGGTCCCTAACATTTTTCTTTTGGAGAATTAATCACTACATTTTCTGTAGTATCTTCATCAGAGAACAAAGGTTGATAGTAACATTGTTTAAAAGTATTTTCCTCAAATGAGTTCTAAAACAATTTCTCTACATTTAATTTAATACCCATAACCCACAGTTAATAGTAAGACTATAAAAAAAATCAATATTATACATATATACTAACCGATATCGCTGTTTAAGGATTTACGACGCAAGTTGTATCGAATATTCCCTGTTCACTACTTTCTTGAATATGAGCTTCCGACATCATGTTTTCTTTATATAAGACTAGTTTATCTCTCTGTTCAACTTCAAACTAGTTACACTAATGGTAATTGTTGTCAAACAAGATACCCTTCTGATAATTGCTATCAAGCAAGTTATCCTATTGGTAATTGTTATTAAATATTGCTTCATACCAAGAATAGCATAGAAATTATTGTATACTCTTATCATTGCTAAACATAGTTACCTGTTTATACAAAGGTGAAAAAAAATTAAACATTTAATGACCGCTTCGAATGATTTAAAGCTAAAAGTATGCATTTCGGGTGCAACTCTGATTGTCCGTAGAGCTCGAATTAATCCAACTGTTTAACTCGCACATCAAAAGGTTTTAGCCTCTACTACAGCTAAATATCCCATTACTCGAGCAGAAGGAAAAGTTTTAACGATACCGTCAGGTGTTCAGGGGTAAACACTAGATAATATATTTCTGGGACAAGTAACTAAAAGATGTATCATTGGGTTTGTGAATAACGCGGAATACAGTGGTAGTCTTACTAAAAATCCCTTTAATTTAGAAAATTATTATATGAGTTCATTTTGTTTGTACATTGATGGACAACAAGTGTTTAAGCAGTTTGATAATGTTATTGCAATAGATAAAAACCGCAATGTGATCGTAGATTATAATAGTTTTGTTTGGATGTTAAATAAAATATTTTTTTACGTGTAAGAAATAAATCATCAATAAACCAAGTGTTGTATTAATTGAAACCTACTTTATAATATAAGGCATAAGCATAATAACTACACTCGTGAGCAAAAAAATCGACTCAGACGACACATCTGTAGTCGCAAGTCACTGGAAAAAAAACTGAAAGCAAATATATTTTTTTCATAGTAAAATCTTAAAGCTGCTAGTATTAGCTTCAAAATGATATAAGATATTGTAAGGTTTATTGCTCACACAACCCAACAATATGTTGTGATCAGTAACCACCCTTTTTACGCTTGTTTACAATAGTGCTAATTAAGGGTTACTGACCCATATAAAAGGTTATCTACCTGACCCACCTTTATCAGTTAGCCGTCAAACGTCAACCGATACACATCTCCGTAATCAACAATCAAGAATTCTACCTGAAAATGGACACAACAAGCGATTTAGCAGCTCAAGCGATCACCCTATTGCGACAAGGCCAGAGTCAGCGTGAAGTGGCACGTGCACTGAACATGAGCCAGTCTGCTGTTTCCAGAGTTTACCGTCGTTACCAGGAGACTGGTGGCTTTAATCGAAGACGCGGTTCCGGTAGAAAAAGGTGCACATCAGAGAGAGAGAGATGAACGAACACTAAATATTAAAAAAATAATTTTAATTAAATTATTGTTTTGACGAATTTTACGTGGTATTTTCTTTACCGTCAACCATCACTTTTTTTATTGCTTAAGACTCCATCTCATTCAATATTTTTTCTTTACCAGAAAACATTTTTAATAACAACATAGACCACTCATTTTAAAGCTTAAACAAAGAACTTTGAGATGTTAAAATCGGAAATATAATAAAAGCTTCCGATTTTTTGCTAGAGCTTTTTAACCGCAAGCGTGCGTCCTGAGTCGATTTTTTTGCTCACGAGAGTAGTTGGACTTTCGCATTCTTGACGTAGTAACACAAGTTTAGTTTTGACACCATAACAGAAATTATGAAGACACTAGAGATACAAGAATGTCTCCATAAGATTCGCCCATCTTTAAAACATAATGTATATGCACCAATAAGTTACCTATTCATACAGAAGCGTCTTGTGTTTTTAGTAAGCAATTTGGATGTTGATCCACAACCAGCGTCCCACTGGGTAGCCATACACATCGATAATAATAAAGTTGGACAGTACTTTGATCAAAGGTGGACATGGAGATCTTCCGATGGAAATACAAAAAATGAACTAGACTATATTCTTACCAACATAAATAAAAACGTTCAAAATGTAGAAGTACTAAATATTCCATATCCGTCAGATCATAGATGCGTATGGGCAACTTTTAGTTTAAAATGTATTTAAAAAGGGTTTCTTCCTACTACTCAAAATGCAAAAAATATATCCGAAACTCGCTAGATTTTACTTACCAGAAAAAAGGTTACCATTCTATCAGAAGTAAGATTCAGTCTTCGATCAAAAAGGGATTTTGAAAAAAAAGCAGGTCAATTTTTTTTATATTTGCATTGCATCGCAAAGAGAATCTGCCCGTCATCCAACCTGAAGAAGAAATTTCAGAATACATAAATTATAAATTCCCAGTTCCATCAACGTCAGCAAATAGTTTAATTACTAAGAAAACAGGAGTTTTACTTGAAGAAACTAAACCATGTAATGCAAAAAAGAAGATACAATATAAAAGTGACGACAGTAGCGAATAAGATGACAATTATTCCTTGAGACATACTTCTGAAGATGAATGCTTTATACCATCTGAATCAGAATCTAATGAAGATAACGAAGAGTCTGTGTGAGAAATAAAAGAAAAGTGTGAAATTTCGCCCATTCGGGTTAATAGTTACGTTTTAGTTAAATTTTGTGAGCCAAACGAACAAATACTATGTTGGAAAAGTTTTGGACATTAACGATGATTCTGGCATGTATATTAAATGTATGAGGAGAAAACAGGATGAATTTTATTGGCCGCATGTCGATGACATTAGCTTTGTAATAAAAAGTGACATCGAAATAGTTTTAGGAATCCTTTGTGAGGGTCGTAGAGGTATTTTAAAATTTGACTTTATTGACTTTTCTAAGTATAATATTCAATAGAGTGGTTCATAGATTACCTAGTTTTAGTGTTTAAAAATTATATAAGCTATGTTTCACAACTTGTTGATCACTTGTGCTGTTGATCGATTCAAAATTTAAAGAAATTAATTTCATTTGAAATTATTGTTATGTTGATATTACAAAAAAACTATACTCGCCTACATTTCAATATGATTTATGCTTCGATCAACAATACTACTAGATATCGTGTCGGCGTAAGAAATCCGTCTCGGTAAATATAAGCTTACTTGTAAAGTGAGCGTATATATATCAATTAGTTCTACTGGAAAAGATTGTTAAAAAATTGTTAAAAAAATACAACTACATTACTATACTTTTGGCGGAAAACTCTAAACAAATGTCACACACACTGATTCAGGGAGCGTAGAGCCCAGTATTTTTGATATTTTGTCCATGAATTTATCAGAACGACAACATAATAAAGCAAAACCAGCTTATAGCGAGAATTTACTCGTAGTTGTGAGATGGTTATAGTTATAGACGTTTAATAGGCCTAATGAGCATTTTGGCATAGAACATTGTAAATCTATATTAAAGAGATTTTTTATGAATAAGACTGTTAGTTTCTCCCGCACCATGATTGCTGTAAAGCATTCGAAACGACGGGAACCAAAAAAAAACAGATATTTCCAGTGTCTATTCAAGAAACAGTGAAGATGGGTCAGAAAACTATTAAAGAAAAGGTCTTAAGTCCAAAAAAAGATTTATCCGACCATTTTGATGTTTAAACAATATAAAGAATTACAGTCATTAATAATGAGAAAAGCAATAGCAATACTGCTTATTCTTTTAAGTTTGCTCTCTTGGATTTCTTTAACTCATGGGCGTCTCAGAAGACTATGCCATAGACTATGACGGAGGCACAGATGATCTATCATTTGAACCAAACCTCCTCCCAGGGCAGCCCAGGATTGGACACATGAACAACGCTCAGGTCAATCAACCTCGGTCTTTATCAATGCCCACATGTCCCCCTTGCGGTCCAGCTTTCAGAAGAAGATCAAATCTCTTCCCTGGGGGTGTCGCATCGCAACACATATATGGGAATAATGCTAGAGTATCCCAGTCTAACGTATATCAAGAAGATCCTCAAAAGTGCAAATCTCCTATTCCTCCTCCGGTTGAGGGTCATGATCTAAATCGTTTGGGTAGGTCTAGATATAAGAGAGAATCCGCTTCGGGTAATGCTCCAAAAAGCACTAAAGGCAAGAAAGCTGGAAAATCAAAAAAGCGTCACACCACCACAGACGCGATCATAGTCAAAAGGGCAATCAGCACCACTCCTGATACCACAACAGTTTCTTCGTTGAATCTGCATGAGTTTCCATCCTCTCTTCCTGAATTAGGGAGAGAGTCAGCTACTATAATCCCGTCAGCAGGGGTGGTTATAGAGCAATCTGGAGCTTATATGGAATTCTCTGGGTATGTTTATGTCCCTATTCTCTACCATATGCCTCAATTATTATTGCTGAGTAACAATCTTATGGAAGATGGTTGTAATATCACAGAATTCATAAACTACCAAAAGGCTATTATGGAGATCCTCGAAAACAAGATCGGGTCTTTAATCCCACAGCATAGAACCCGACGGACAAAACGCTTTTTGGAGTTGGTTGCTCTCGGAGGAGCGGTGGCCTGGAACCGGGCATCCATTGCATCTCTTGAGACATCAGTTGAAGCTCTAACCCAGCAATTGACAGCAGTCCGAGACCAACGCCTCTTAGTAACTGAGAGTATTAATATGCTTTCTACTAATTTTCCATCTAAATTACCGGAGGTCGTAAAATATTTAAATAATATCGCTCACCTAGCAGTATAATGGCACATTTACAAAAAAAGCAAAATTGAGTTTTTACGGCCTAAGTGTTTAACACGTTAGCTGCGGCACCAATTTTTGCATACTTTCCGTTCCTGCGGCACGAGGTATAATCGGCCCGTACCGTGACCAGACGTTAGGGCGACACGCGGTCTATTAGACCCCACCTCCTTTTACAGACTAAAATCCATTTTCTGGCGCGAAATCAAAGATAAATGAGAATTTTGGTCCTTATTGATATAGACAGTGAATTGATGAACCCTAATCCACCGTCGCCCCGGGATCTGATGGCTAGTTTAGGAATTATTAGCAAAACAAAATATGGGATCTTATACACCTCGTAACGCACTGAAATAGGGCAAATTTTCGCTGCGATTAGTGATGGGAAAAATAATATCGACGTTTTTAAACTGTCTTAACTACGCAACGACTTGACCGATTTTGATCAATTATATCTCATTAGATCGTTTTAAGGGCAAAACCTGGCAAAACAACACAAAGCTATCAAAGGATACATTTTTTTTTAAATAATCTAAATTGTGCTTGAAGGCGCCATAAAGAAAAAAAAACCGGCCAAGTGCGAGTCGGACTCGCGCACGAAGCGTTCCATTCTATACCATTAAGAGGTACCTATTACAGACTTATTATTGGAAAATAATGGATTACGGTTTATGCATAAGGTTTATCTTTCTATTTGTATAGAAAATCTTAATGCGGTTCACAGAATAGAAAAAAAAGGCAACCAGAAGTAGAAAAGAAACTGTCCTATTTATTCTGCCTCGGGCTTTAAAAATACAATTATTAGAACTTGAATTAACATTAAAAAATCAGTATCAATATACTTTTTTTATAAAAATCTCAATATATATGTTGTACTTATTTATGAGTGTTTTTCATTGAAACAGGGTAGACAATAAGATTTTTTGCACTGAGTGTACTGAGTCAAAATCTTTTTGGATTTTTTATCAGCTTCACGAGATGGTAAAAATGTGCGTAGTTTTTGGTAACAACCAACACATCTTCTCCTTTTTTCACCTTTTTCGAGGCAATGGCGTGCGCTTTCAGGTGCTGAAAAATAACAAAAATGTAAAGATAACGTAATAAAACTGACATTGTTACTTAGGTTAGATCGTAGATGAGAATAACAATGATAATGTAGGTATAACTGCATCAAATGAATGTGTTTGTTTTATACTTAAAATGTTGAAAGAGTAGGTAGGTAAGGTAGCTTAAATTCAGAATAATTAAAAGGAAACAATAATAAATAACTTAATAATGACCAAATGTCAAGCTTAGTTTATGAAAGCTTCAACACGTTGACTGTCAAGAAATATATCTAAGCATTACATTACTTGGGGTCTCATCGATTTCCTTTTTTATTAAAGATTCTATAAGTTTCTCCACAAAGAGTCTTTTTGGTAACTTTTTTCCATCAGTTTGGATTGAATTAAACACAATCCAGGCATTAATTAGCGCCGTACCAAATATTAGCTCCATTACAACTTTTCTCCACCATTTGATTCCTCTCTTCAAAGTTGTATAATAAGAAGACATCTGGTCAGAAAAGTCAATGCCTTTTTTTGTTTTATTGTACAGCAAAACACATCCCGGTTTTTTTATGCATTCGTCGGTTCCTCTCTTCGTTTTTCCAGTATCTATCAGGTTATCATCGTGATCTTTGCACGTAGTCAACATCAAAACATTCCGTTTATCCATCCATTTCATTACCTTTACGCCCTTTTTGTTCATTTTTCCAATAATTTCGCCTTTCTGCAATTTGTAACTAGTAACTTGCTTTGGCAGATATTTCCGTATTTTATTAAGTGTTCCACATAAAAATGTTTTTTGTGATAGAAGATCTTCTGCCAGGCCCAACGAAGTGTAGTAATTGTCTACTATTACGATTCTACCCATTTCTGTCAGATTTGTCATCAATCTTAACACTACTTTTTTACTGTGTTCTAATTCTTTTTTCTGATTTTTTTTCCCTGTATAAACCTCTAACTCAGAAGTATAACCTTCGGGAGTGCAAAGCTTATAAAGCTTTACGCCGTACCGGTGTGATTTGTTTTTTATGTATTGGCGAAAACCTAGTCTTCCTCTCCATGGTATCATGGTTTCATCGATTACCACATACTTTCCAGGATTTGCAATACGTCGAAAGTTTTCTGTAATCTTTGTGAACATATTTCTAATTTTATATAGTTTGTCAGTTTGGTCTTCATTACTTACATCACTGACACATGCCAGCATTTAAGTAGCAATAAAAATCTGTCTCTTGTCATTACTGAAGAAATAAATTCGTTTCGATACAATTTGTTTCTGCTCCAGTATAAATTTAAATTAGGAACTCTACACAAACCTATTGCCATTAAAACAGCCAAAAATGTTCTCATTTCCTGAGAACTGGTGTCACTCCATTTTGTCATGCGTGAATTACGTTTCATATTTTGTTGATTTATTTGTATATACTTTTGTGCGTAAGCATTTGTTTCAGATACCATTATATCAATCATCTCATCTGTAACAAGCATCTTGTATATATCTTCAGGTGTAACTCCCACAAACGGGGGTAAATTAAACGTACATTCTTCAGCGAATTCATTAAAAGTTATGGGACTTTCCGATATATTTTCCCACTCATCGTGATCTTTAGCTTGCGTGCCGGGTAATGTTTCGTCCGTGACTAAAATGTCATCTTCTGTAGCTTCTTCATATTCACTATCTGGAGATAAATCCTGATCTGAATGAACGCAATTTTCCATTGAAGCATACTCTTCCGAATCACTACACTCTTCCTCCGAAGGACTATAATCATTGTCAGTACCGCTAAAATTATCATCTTCCATATTATTACTCTCATCCAACTCAGGTGATTTTCGAATATTCTGCACACTGACATATTTTGTTTGTTTGTATTATATTATTGTTTTCGCAGTCTATATGTTCAATAATATCATATTCGACAATATCAGGTGATTTTAGAACAGTTGGCAATTTGTTATTCATGTCTCGTTTTCCTTTAACATTGTCATCAGGAATACTTTCTATAATTACAGAGACCTCATGACTTTTTTTGGATTTGGACGGATTAAAGTCTTCTGAATATGTACATTCGGATGTAACATTTTCTCTCGGTCTTTTTTGTGTCGGAGTACGAAGTAATTGTTGAATGTTGTCCTCACTAAGTGATATATTACAATCCAGTAAATTGGAGCGTGAGATTTCTGACAAAGATCCAGCTCTGCTCTCCGTAGTTATAAAACATATTCACAGTACCTTCGCAAATAGCATCTATTTCCTGAACATTTATATTATCAGAAGTATTGCTGTTCAAAGGAGATATTGAAACTTCCGCTAAATCTTTACTGGTCGAAGCTATAGGTTCAATTATATCGACTGTCATTGATGATGCTGTTTCCCCTATAAAAATATTTGATTATAAGCGATGTATAGACAGCACGATGTATTAATTATAACAAGATGTAATAAATACAACCTTTGTTAAATTTTAATATTAAAAATGAAATGATAATAAAAAAATATTTAGGATACATACCGCTTTTATTTAAGTCAGGATTGGTTTTAGAAAAAGGTGCTGCAGTCAAACCTTTTTTTCCTAATTGTACCAATCGCTCCATTCGGTTCGCCATTATTACAATAAGTAGCTATATCAAACTTCTTATTCAGGTCGGCCCACTCTAAAACTACTACTTAGGGCTTCTAACGCCTTTTTAATATTTATAATGATTAGTTAGACCGAGTCTTAGAGTAGGCCAACCTGCCTTCTAACCCATACATAAAAACACTAATCAAACTCACGACAACATTTACCAATAACATTTACGTAATCTAATTGAAACGGCACATCTGTCAAATAAGTCGTTGTTTTACCATTGTTTAATGATAATAGTGGCCATATATGACTTACAAGCATAGTTACCAGTGCCAATCGGCAACTCATCAGCGTTTTACTACAAATCCAAATTGAATTGCTACAATTTTACTGTAAGCCGGCTATTAGTATCGTATTTAACTCTTGAATGTTTAATATTACCTACTATAAATAATATTAACTTTATTTCAGATAATAAATATTAAAACGGATTCAACTACTTGTTACTTTTGGCATGAGGGCTCGGGTTCTAAAGGTTCTACAGAAATAGGAACTTGCGTCTACAAGTTTCTAGAGAAAGTTGCTGAAGAGCATCCAAATTCTGATGTTATTTTCTACAGTGATAATTGTTGTGGCCAACAAAAAAATCGGTACGTATCAAATTTTTTACGGTGAATATTTTGATATAATTATTAACTTTATTAAAATTTCTAATGAATACGTTTTTATTTTTAGATTGTGTTCAGCATGTATTATTATGCTGTCGAAAATTTAGCTATAAATTCTGTGTGCCATAAGTTTTTAATCAGCGGCCATAGTCAAAATGAAGGTGATAATGCCCATTCTCTGATTGAAAAATCAATAAAAAGGGCTAAAAAGTCTGGACCCATCTACGTACCAGATCAATATGTTAATTTGATACGAGATGCTAAAAAAAGAGGAAACCCTTTCATTGTTCATGAGATGCATTTCAGTAACTTTTATAACTTGAAAACACTGACTGAAGAGCAAGCCATTAATTACCAGAAAGACACTAATGGGGATATAATAAAACTGACTGAGTTAACAATTATTAAATTTACTAAAAATAGTGACTTCTATGAATTTAAAACATCTTTTGAAGGAGAATGGGTCCAGGCTAAGCTTAAATTGGTACGACGAAAAAGAAAGCAACCATCACAAATTAATTTAAAAGCAGCTTATGATTCAAAAATGAATATTTCTGATTCAAGGAAAAACGATTTGTTACAATTACTTCGTTCTAACATGTATAAGAAATACCTACCTTTTCTTATTAATTATATTCATACTCTTATTATATTCATTCTTATTAAGTAGATAATGAAAGAAGATACCTGGTTTAAATCTTCGTAATTAAGTATACCTACGTAACTATTCGCCAAGGATCTTTGTCCTCTCTGTAGTTAGCTGTGAGTTAGATTTGCGTATGGAATACTCGCGTTTAAAAGCTTTACGTAGGTATTTAAACAGAGTTCAAAAAGGCGAAGTTATGCATCACACGCTTTACAAGAGTGAGTTTTTCATGCGCAAATTCATCCAGCTTTTAACTTCACACAGAAAAAAGTTTGTGTCGAATAGTAAAGGTCAAAATCATGAACTTACTGTGCAAGTTCCTAATATTGCCTAATATGCTTATAGTTTTGTTTACTGCTTAGTCAATTAATAAAGATACTTAAAGGTAAAGTAAACTTCCTTAAAATTTCGGAGTGATAAGGTAAAACTTGATTTGAATCATTGGATTTCATTATCGTACCTTTATCTAAACTTAAACTGCCAAGCTTTTAAGTGTTTTTGTTTTTAGAACGGAGAGTAACTATCTCACCATAATTTTAAAAATGTATGATGATTACCTACTGTTGCACACTCACCACCTTTTACTATTTGTCACTTGTCACTATAGAATTAAACTGCACTCGATTTTTAACCATATTTATTAAACAAAAATAAGACTATCTTATAGTTTGAGACAGAACGAAACGATAGCGTGATGTAGAAGACAGGTAACGCCATCTATGTTTAGTGCATGCAACTAAATTAACTTAAACGATTAAACACCTACCTTTACAATTAAGAGAAGATACGTGATTATACTTTATTTTATTTGTTATAGTTTAATGATGACTATTTCTTAACGATTCACGAGCCAAATATAGGTTATTATAATATTTTAGTTAAACTTTTTAACGTATGTTGATTTCAAATAAAAACTTTTGTTTTCTATTAACCAATTGTCTTTATTTCTTGGTTTTCACATCCTGTATAATTATGGCTTTGGGGGCATATATGACATTTTTGGAAGTTGTTAAAAGTATAACGGCACAATTGCATGGCTCTTCTTCTTCTTTGACTGTTATGAAGTAACTCCTGGAAACCTGAAGTGGATTTTTTTATCCCTAAGTATCTATTAAGGTCTATACTAGTTGCTAAACCATTCAATGCAGAAGCGGTACAAGCTGTACGTTTAGGGGCTTCTAAGCTTCAGATATCATTTCATATAGCAGTACTTTATCATTTCGGGGAATCTGACTTTACCATAACTCTATCTTGTACAATTTCTGAAAATCTAAGGCACGATCCAGTATTGATCCAGTTATTAAAATAATCAAAGGTTTATGTCCTACCATAAATAATGCATTTTTATAGTGACGGACCATCTTCGCAATATCGAAATAAATCAATGTTTTTTCTTGATGGCTAATTTCCTTACTGTTAATTTTACCTATTGTTATTAATTTCGTCGATGATTAATTTATTTTTTGCTTACCGGTGTTGGCAAGTAAGAACGCAAACAAATTATAATTAAGTTGGCAACATTCATGACCTGTCAATGTAAACTGTATATAAGTCGCGTCATGTAAGCATAAAACTCTCTTTTTCATCATTTGTGCCGTGTACAGTTTGTAACTATTATATACTCTTTGGTCGTGCTACTGCTAATAATATATATTTGTTATATTCAATCAGTCATTTTATTTATTTCCACATAAAATATCAACATGGTAGCAGAGCGTGGTTGATTGCTACTAATTGTGGAAATAAAAGAAGAAAAAGTAACGCAGTTAGCAGTAAAACTAAGAATACCGGCCGGCGTGTTGTCCGCCATTTTGTGGTTATCCGGCGTGGCGTACCGCGTGCTCAGTCACAAGCCGTAAAAATCTTAAATACGCATAGAAGATGTCGAATTCAGGTTACAATTCATTAGAATCTTCTCGAAGCGTAGATAATTATGTGAATAAAATCATGTCGACTGCTCACAAACTCAGGAATATCAAGTTTGATGTAAATGATGAATGGCTCGGTACACTGATGTTAGCTGTAATGTATGTTAGCCTCCCTGAAGCATATAAGCCCATGATAATGGGACTGGAGAGCTCTGGCATCAAGATAAGTGCAGATTCTATTAAATCTAAACTCCTGCAGGAAGTTCAATGCTCAGATAACTCAGCATTCTTCACAAGGAAAAAGGTCATTCAAAGAAATCAACATGATTCAACAAAGGTTCACAAAGGACCCCGATGTTATAATTGTAACAAGCATGGACACTTTGCAAGGAATTGTCATGCTCCGAAAAGGAAGAATGTAGAAAATATAGAAAGTAATAAAAGTTTTGTTGCAGCTTTTTCAGCATTTCATACAATGAATCCGGACCTGTGGTATGTGGACTCAGGTGCCTCCATGCATATGACAAATAGATGTCACTGGATGTATGATGTCACAAGTCCACCGATACCCACCATAACTGTAGCCAGTAAGACACCGCTACCTGTGGAAAGTATGGGAAAGGTCAATTTATTGCTAAATGGTAATGAAGAAAGTAAAACTCAGGTAAGACAAGTTTTATACATACTTAAACTAGCTGCAAGCCTCCTGTCAGTCAGCGCTATGGTGAAAAATGGCTGTAATGTAAATTTTAGAGATAGAGGTTGTGATATCTATGATAAAAATGGCAAGCTCCTATGTTCAGCTACACAAGTTAATAATTTATATTTATTAAACACACACAGAGAGATATTTTCTAACCTGTCTTGTTCAGATAATTTAAATGATTTTGTCCTATGGCACAGACGCATGGGACACCTGAATTTTTCAGATGTTAACAAGCTGCCAGAGTGTGCTGAGGGAGTACAGCCGTTCACAAACAAAAATAAAGGTTCTATTACCTGTACTACCTGCCTCTCTGGGAAACAGACCAGATTGCCCTTTAACAACATCGGTTCAAGATCTTCACACCCACTGCAACTGGTCCACACTGATTTATGTGGACCAATGGAGCAAGAATCTTTAGGAGGTATGAAATATTTTATTACTTTCATAGACGATTACACGAGACGAGTACATGTCTATTTTTTGAAAAATAAATTAAATATTCTAGAAGTTTTCAAAGATTACAAAAACAAAGTAGAGAATGAACATGAAAGAAAAATAAAAATAATTCGTTCTGATAATGGAAAAGAATACTGTAATAGAGAATTTGAAAACTTCTTGAACAAATATGGAATTGAACATCAAACAAGTGCTCCGTACTCACCCCAGCAGAATGGTCTTGCTGAACGAATGAACAGGACACTGGTGGAAAGAGCAAAATGTATGTTGTTTGATGCTCAGCTTGCAAAACAGTTCTGGGCAGAGGCCCTTGCAACTGCAGCATATGTAATTAACAGATCACCTACAAAATCAATTGATGGTAAAACTCCTATGGAGATGTGGACTGGTAAGAAACCCAACTTGTCTAATTTAAAAATATTTGGCTGTGAAGTAATGACACGAGTCCCAAAAGAAAAACGCCAAAAATGGGACTTCAAATCCAGAAAGTTATTGTTTGTTGGTTATTGTGAATCTACCAAAGGATATCGAATACTTGATCCAGATACTAATAAAATCATAAAAAGTAGAGACATTGTATTTTTAGAAAACGTGGAAAAATATGATAATAATATATACTTACCTTGTACATCCAACAGCAGCAGTCCAGAGATACAGCCACTCGAAGAAACCTGTAAAGAAAAATTAGAGCACGGCACAGATGATGAAAGAGAGCACGGCACAAACCATTCTACTGGTGAGTCAAGCGAGGACTACCAGTCTGATGATAATGACAATACATTGTACATACCAGAACAATTGATTGATCTCGAGCCATCATTAAGAAACATAAATTTACGTCCACGGAGACCTATTAAGTATGCAGAAACAGATGACCATGATGTAAGTTACTTCTGTCCGATACTTAATTTAAATGATCCACAGACAACTGACGACGCATTATCATCACCTTATGCTGACCAATGGAAAAAGGCTATGCAAGAGGAGTATGACTCTCTGATTAAAAACAAAACTTGGTCACTGGTTGATGCACCATCTGAGAAAAGAGTCTTACCATGTAAATGGGTCTATAAAACTAAAACAAATGACAAAGGTGAGATTATCCGTTTTAAAGCAAGACTGGTTATCAAAGGGTATGCTCAGAGCAAAGGAAGTGACTATGATGAGACATATGCTCCTGTTGTAAGGTATACATCTGTTCGATACTTGCTTTCACTGGCCGCGAAGTATGATTTAGAAATTTTTCAGATGGATGCTATAAGTGCTTTTCTTCAGGGTGACATAGATACCGAGATATACATGTCACAACCAGAATACTACAAAAAAAAAAAAAAAATGATCAAGTATGTATTTTACATGAATCAATTTATGGACTCAAACAAGCTAGCCGGCAGTGGAATCTTAAATTAAATAATATTTTATTAAAAATTGGCTTACAAAGATCACATGTAGATCCCTGTATTTATTATTTAGTTAATAAGTCTATAACTATATTCATTGCAGTGTGGGTGGATGATCTTTTAATATTCACAAATAATAAGGATAAAACAACAGAGATTAAAACAAGTTAAAAGGAGAATGCAGTATGAAAGACCTAGGTGAAATGAAGAACTGTATCGGCATAAATATAAGCAGGAACCTGAAGCTATGCTATGTCAAAGATGATTCAAAGGAAATAACTGGATATTGTGATGCTGACTGGGCGAGTGACCCAGTGGATAGACGATCATGTACGGGTTATATTTTTCTGTTTCAGAATGCTTGTTTATCTTGGAATTCGTGTAAACAGCAAACCGTGGCACTCTCTACGGCGGAGGCCGAATACATGGCGATGTCAGCGGCGTCCCAGGAGGCCCTGTGGCTGCGGCAACTGCAGGACGAGCTCGGACAAGGCGTGGACAGCGCGCTACTCATCCATTGTGACAATCAAAGTGCAATAAGACTGGCATCAACAGACTGTTATAAATCTAAAACTAAACATATAGATATTCGTTTACATTTTCTTAGAGATAACATTGTTGATTCTAAAGTTAAATTTAAATTTGTAAATAGTTGCAATATGGTAGCTGATAACTTAACTAAAGGTACGACTTTTGAAAAACATTTGTTCTGTATAAGTAAAATGGGTTTGCGTTCTGTGGGGAGTGTTGGCAAGTAAGAACGCAAACAAATTATAATTAAGTTGGCAACATTCATGACCTGTCAATGTAAACTGTATATAAGTCGCGTCATGTAAGCATAAAACTCTCTTTTTCATCATTTGTGCCGTGTACAGTTTGTAACTATTATATACTCTTTGGTCGTGCTACTGCTAATAATATATATTTGTTATATTCAATCAGTCATTTTATTTATTTCCACATAAAATATCAACAACCGGGTGGACTGTTTTGTTATATTACCCTGTATTGCGTCTTTAATTGCTATTTATTTAGAAAATCGTCATAGCTGTGATTTGCTGCTTCGACTCTGTTATCACCTTTTTTTAATTGTGCATATTGAGTTACAATTCAGAGAATATATTATTAAAAATGCATTATCGGAAACTGAAAGCGATAGTGATTGCACAAGCTCTGGCATCCAAAATGCATAGAATTATAAAAAAAAATACCTTTAAGCATTAAGGCTTATGGTGTTTCTTAAGAAGCTTTTCATGTTTAACACAAATTTCGACATTTTTAACATATAAAAATAGGTGTGTTGTATAAAACTCAAAGCAATATGAACTAACTGTATAATATTCACAGATGTATAAAAAATATTTATATTACCTCTCTGAAACCACCATAATCAGCTGTCACTATGATTCACAACATCCAGAGCCATCTTTTGAAAACGGACCGAATTAATTAGTACTCATATATATAATTATAGGGAACACAAGAGAAGACTATCATAAGCGTAACTCAAGCTGGGCGTCCATGCACTAAATGGTAGGTAAAGCAGTTTCTCCCTGTCTGTGGAGAGTATAAAACACATGTTTTGCAAAAATAACTCGTTTTCTGTTGCTTTTTGTGAGTTCGGGAGCTATTATACATTTACATTGATCTGTCTATGTGACATTGAAATGTGTTATCCATTATCAGAGATATTCTTATGAGGTGGCGGATCATTTTGTAGTTGATCATCAGCGTTTTCGCGCATCAGAGTTGGCAGTAAACCTGAGAGACACTTAGTCGTGTTCTGATCGAAAGAAATTGTTATAAATTATGTATGCATTCGTTTTTATTATATCTGGAACTGAAAAGTAAAAAGTGAAGCATATACTTTTTGTTCCCATTTAGTGTGCCTCAAGCTTTTTCCTATACCAATTCGTCCTGTCTAATGTGGTTATGAATGTCGATAGATAGCCGCAGAACTGTCAAAATATATCTTTAATTTAGGTCTATCGACTTCTCTGGAAAATTGTTTTCCACTATCGTCCCATCTCCTTTTGCATGCTGGCTGGCTAGGCAGTGTCGTTTCAAAAGAGGAAATAAATGGATGATTTTTTTTGTCTGTTCATACACAGGCAATGAGCTGAACCGAGTTTTTCCGCTGTACTTACTGTAGTGTATGGCTAGAATGTTGGTTGTCTCATGCGCCTGCGTCACGAGTCAGTCGCGTCCCGGCAGATAAGCGGAGCGGTTGAGTAACGCGATTGTATGTGTGGTGTGGTGCTGGTGAGCCGTAAAGTACTCCAACAAGTAGAACATTACATGTGGCGACGAGGACAAAAGTAAGTACACAATATAACTAAAAAAAAAAAGGAAAGATAGGTGTCGGCGCCACATCGGCACCGAGGAACGCAACGCAGCCGCAGCCCTCACGCTATTGGCTACCCGCAGTCAACGCTATTGGTACCACGCGCGGCATGACGCGATAACAAGCCAATCGCGTGAGGGCTGCGGCTGCGTTGCGTTTTTCGGTGCCGATGTGGCGCCGACATAGGTACAGAATAAAATGAAGTAAGCATTAACAATAAGGACATTATCCACGAGTTACCTGTATTATTATCGACCGGTAGTTTTAAAAGTTAGTTAATTGTATCAATACATTTGTATTTAAGCTTTCTAACGATTGTAGAATATTTTACCAACATTTTTCTAGTAGGTACTCAGACGGTGCGCGTGACGTCACCGAGCCGTCCGCGGCTTGGTGTGCTTGAATAGGAAATAATAATACTTGACTTATATTTTACTAATATTACAATATTATATATGTAGATAATAACAATAATGCTTACTTATTTCAAGTGTATACCTAATCATGGTTTTGGTTTAAGGTTGTTACCTTTAACATAAACCTTCACATAGTATTTGTAAAACATTTATGTACGTATATTAAAATTGAATACCTACCTAACTAGTTATTACCTATGCAGATTAAAATTAATCTGTTTCATTAAATTGATGCAAGACTTCATGTTATTAATGACATATAAGTATTTATTTACCTGAAGCAGTTACAATTGAACTGATCATTAAATTGATATTAATTGGATGAAAATAGTAGTTAATAAGTTTAACAGGTATAAACATGGAGCAGATAAAAATCTGATCATTAAATTGATATCATGGCGACAGTACTAGTGTTGACAAGCTTTGAGTGAATATAAGTTAATATATGAAACATTAAGTTAATGCATTTGTTGATTGATATAAACAACTCAATATTTCCAATATTTGGTTAATATAGCGGATAAAAGTAATCCGATCATTAAATTGATATGAGTTGGAAAATGTGTTAAATGAAAACACAATAGCAGATAATATTTATCTGAATCATTAAATTGATTATTCCAGGTCGCCCAAAGATGTCACTTCTTACATTGGAAAGGTTCGACTGTGATGGTGAATCAACCTCGGTGGGCGTACGATGGGAACGATGGAAACGAGCATTGCTTATATACTTGGAAGCGTCCAACATTGATAAAGACATAAAGAAAAGGGCCGCCCTTCTACATTTCGGGGGTTTAGATTTACAGGAAGTATTTTATAACATTCCTGGAGCTAACATCGAACCGAGTAGTGGCGTGGACGTATTTGAAGTAGCAATATCTAAGCTAGATTCCTACTTTGCACCGAAACAAAGCAAAGTTTACGAGCGACATACATTCAGGCTGCTCAAACAAGAACCTGACGAAAAGTTTGAAAGGTTCCTAGTAAGACTTAGGAAACAAGCTGATAAATGTCAGTTTGCTGATCGAGACGAAAACATTATCGACCAAGTAACGGAAAAATGTTACCTGTCCGAACTGAGGAAAAAGATCCTTCAGATTGGAGATGAAATAACACTGGACCGAGTAATCACAGAAGCAAACACATTAGAAGTTGTAAATAAACAGTTAGAAGAATTTAAAAACCCTAAAAAATCTAATGAAAATGAGGAAGTAAATAAAGTGGACAGTAAAGATAAAAGGTTTTTTTATAAACCAAAGAATATACAGCATGGATGTGGTAGATGTGGTAATCCCAGACATGCTGCACATGATGTCAAATGCCCAGCAAGAGATAAAGAATGTCTAAAGTGTGGTCTCAAGGGGCATTTTAGACAATATTGCAGGACTAGACAAGCCTTGAAGAGAAAAATAGGAAAAGAATATAGTCATGAACGAAAGGAAGGTCAATTCGATAAAGAGAAGGGTGATATAAATCATGTACGGGATTTCTCAAACAAGATGGTACAAAAAGAAGAAGAAACCGAGTACGTTTTCCTCATTGATGATGATGTTGAAATTGACTGCACCATTGGAGGAGTAGAAACTAAGATGTTGATTGACTCGGGCTGCAAGCATAATTTGATTACGGAAGCGACTTGGGAAACATTAAAGAAAAATAAAGTTAATTTGTATAATCAACATCCAAGACCTAATGTAACATTTACGGCCTATGGTAGTTCTACACCACTTAAGATAAAGGGATCATTTGAAGCTCGGATACAAATAGGATTAAGATCGGAAAACTCAACTTTCTATGTCGTTATTAATGGCACAAGAAATCTCTTGGGTAAAACTACTGCAATATCATTAGGAGTACTGAAAATAGGACTGAATGCGGAAGTTAATCAAGTATATACAGGGAAATTTCCTAAATTCAAAGATGTATTAATTCAATTACCCATTGATAATTCAATTCCACCCGTGTCGCAGCCTTACAGGTATGGATTTCATTGTTTTTAAAAATAAATAAATAATTATTTCTTATATAAATTAAAACAAATAACAATAATTGCTGATACTTCAATACATATATAATATATTAATTAAAGATGTTGATCTGATTATTTAATAAAATGTTACTTCTCAGTAGTTACTTATGATTATTTCAATTCATCATTAAAAAATAAATAAATAAATAATTATTTCATGTATAAATTAAAACAATAACTATAATTGCTGATACTTTAATACACATATTATACAATATATTAATAAAAGATGTTGATCTGTTTATTCAATAAAATGTTACTACTTACTACTTATGATTATTTCATTTCATCATTACAAAAATAAATAAATAATTATTTCATGTATAAATTAAAATAATAACTATAATTGCTGATACTTTAATACATATATTATATATTAATTAAAGATGCTGATCTGATTATTCAATAAAGCATTATTACTCAGTTAATTACTTATGATTATTAAATTTTTAGAAGGATTCCTATACCTTTGGAAGCTAAAATTGAAAACAAAATTGAAGAACTTAAACAAAGGGATATTATAGAGCCAGTCGTAGGTTCTTCTAAATGGGTATCCCCTATGGTGCCGGTGTTGAAAGAAAATGGAGAAGTACGTCTTTGCATAGATATGCGCCGAGCAAATGAAGCCATTATACGTGAAAATCACCCATTGCCAACAATGGATAAGTTGTTAGCTAAAATGAAAAATGCAAAAGTTTTTACAAAATTAGACATAAAAGATGCCTTTCACCAAATTGAAATACATCCACTTTCGAGACATATAACTACTTTCATAACTAATAAAGGCTTATTTAGGTACAAGAGACTTATGTTTGGTATATCGTGTGCTCCAGAAATTTTTCAGAAAACATTAGAGCACATACTTTTAGGCTGTGAAGGAGTGGTAAATTACATTGATGACATTTTGATATACGGAAAGGACATGCATGAACATGATTCGCGAGTAAAAAAAGTAATGTCTGTTCTGAAAGAAAATAATGTTTTAATAAAAAATGACAAATGTTGTTTTGGAATGAGCCAAGTAAGTTTCTTACGACATGAGTTGTCAGCAAAAGGGGTAAGGCCACTGGAGAAGTACATTTCCACAATAAAAGAATTTAGAGCGCCTAAAACTACCGGAGAGCTACAAAGTTTCTTAGGACTGATTAATTTCGTTAGCAAATGGATCCCTAACTATGCCACAGTCACAGAACCTCTTAAAACACTACTACGAAATAAAAACGGGGATCGAACCGATATTACAGAACAATGGGGATCAGAACAAGAGGGATGCTTTGAGTCATTGAAGGAAATCATGACAAATATATCTAGCTTAGGGTATTACGATGTAAACGATCGTACGATGGTCATAGCAGACGCAAGCCCAGTGGATTTGGGTGGAGTATTAGTCCAGATTAATTCTGAAGACAACCCCAGAATTATTGCATATGGTCACAAAACTCTGACTGACTGTGAACGCCGCTACTGCCAGACAGAAAAAGAGGCGTTAGCCCTTGTATGGGCAGTGGAACATCTTCATATATTCCTCTATGGTAAAAAATTTGAACTTGTAACAGACCACAAACCGTTAGAGGTTATATTTGGTACTAAATCCAAACCATGTGCTAGGATAGAGAGATGGGTTATGCGCCTACAATCGTACACCTATAAAGTACAACAATTATGAAAATAATCATGAACATAATCATGTGCGCCGGAGGCGCACGATTGTTCGATTACTGTTGTTGTATGCGTTGGATTTAATGAGAAATTTTTAAGATAAAAAATTTCAAGTTATATAAAGACTTTACGGTGGAGTTTTTAGCCATTCGCTTTCAAGTATTCGGGAAGTTAACATCATTGAGTCTCTCAAAGAATTTTTGGTGTTTAAGAATACAAATGGACAACAACAATCAATATCCAAATATGTCTCAAGAAAACGACGATTGTGTTCAGATTGTGGCTTTGAACGAAGGTCAGGAGGAAATAACGGAGAATTTGATGGTACAGAATACGCAGTATGCTCTGGAAGTGGAACCTGCTCCAAAAAAAATAAACAAAGGAAAACAATTGATGTCAACGAAGAAGAAGCAAATTTCGACGATCAAGAAAAATCCTATTTATGTATGGTTAGAAAATTTGTGGCAGAGCGACATAACTCTACGCATAATGAAACCATGGCTTCAATTAGTCAACAAAAAAGCGTTAGCAACAAAGAATATGAAATTATATCAAATAGGACAAGCGATAACGAAAATAATGAAGGAATTTTTAATACACGCAAAGAATGCAAAGGTAAACTTGACGAACTGTGGCTTCGGAGTCTTCGAGGAGTGGATCTGCGAAGAAGGATTATCCACGACATATGGGAAGCTCCAAGCGATGGATTGGGACGAAGGTTTGAGCTCAATATTATTCGACCATTATTCCGAAGCAATCATGGAGTTGGAGAAACGTCAACAGGAGTCAGAGGACGAAGTGGAATATTTATCATCGGCGAACATGAAAGGCATATCCACGTCATCCACGACTGCCAATATTCAGGAAGTACATGTAGGTGCGTCCACATCCAAAGACTCAGAGATTATGTTACCGAAGATATTGAAGAAGAACAAATCTGGGATAACGAAAAACAAAGTCACATTCCAGAAGGAGAAATCACCATCGAAGAGGCTGAGGAAACTGAGCAGCGACGACGAATACGAAGTCGGTCAATTATTCCAGGAACAACAGAAAAATACTCAGGGGAGCGTAGAGGACGAGAGCGAACCGGATGTGGACATTCATCCAGAAACGCCGAAGAAAAAGAGGAAAGTGACATGGAACGACTCGGATTCGGAGAAAGAAGGAGTGGACGAAGAAGAGGATTACGCTTGTATGGTCGCAAATCTTGCTCAAGCTCATTCATTAGTACAGACTACTGGAAAAATCTCGCAATCTATCTTAGTAAAGGATGCAGACGGTTATATCAATATAACGTCGCCGGGAGAGCGTGGGTGTATGCTGGTGAAGTTAGAGCTTTACCCATTCAAAGATTGCGCCAAATTACCGAAGAATCAGTATTGGACCAAGCGCACATACAGCTCGCTAACAGTGATCTCTTCGCCAACATCCCCTGCATACGATCTAGTAATGAAACTGAGACGCCAGATGACAAAGGACGTTATGAAAATCAAAAATGTAAAGACCGAAAAGAAGGTCGTATCAGGCTGGAAAAGTGGTTAGAATCATTCATTATAACACCAATGAAAAACATTATATATACCGGACATTGGACAAACGGCCCTTATAAATATTTACCCAAAAATAAACAAATTTTAACGGTATGTTTTCACAATATTCAACAAAGAATAGTTGATATGACTTATAGAGAACTGTTTTTAAAAACAAGAGTCATTTCTATGAATAAGCTAATATATGTAGCTCCATGGAATGCTGTTTCCGATTATTATTATGACGCATATCAAAGTGTTTCTGTTTTAGAAGAACTATTGAAATTTCAATTTAACGAAAATGAAGAAAATATACTCAGAGGCACAATTAACCGCCCACCAGGCTAAAGCGACGTAACTTTGTTTACAATAACTAAACGCTTATGAAGTTGAATGACCATTTGTTAAGTGGGTAGTTTATGATAAATTAAGACAATTTATGCCCCGTTTTCAAAGATACCCTCAAGTGCAAGTCTCTTTTATAGAGTATAGTCGAAAATTGACTTTTCAACTTATTGTTTTCATAGTAAATAAAGTATTGCCGGTGAAGGTTTTAGACACATTTCTTGATTCATAAGGTGCGTCAGGGTTTGATAGTTGCACTTTACTCAATAAAATGCCATTGGATGCTGCCGGTGTAGCTAGAGCGGTGGCGCTGTCAGATGCTGGATATAGCCAGCGTCATATAGGCCGTATGACGCCGATATCCTCGAACCACGATACGGAATGCCATCCGACGATACACAGAAACTGGATCTTACACTAGAAGACCAGGACAAGGTCGTAGGAGGTGCACTTCTGAACGAGATGGCCGCTTCATCGTGTCCAACGTTTTAAGAAATCGCTTTACTACGGCTCTCGAAGCCCGTTATCGCCTATATGAAGTACGAAATGTAAACGTAAGCATTCGGACTATAAGAAGAAGGCTTGCAGAGCGTAATTTGACTGGATTCCGGCCAGCTCGAGTTGCAGCATTGACCACAGAGCACCGAAGAGCCAGACTTCGATTTGCTCAACAATAACGGAACTGGACCATGGAGTAATGGAAGAACGTCCTCTTCTCTGATGAGTCCAGAGTAGCTCTAAGAGGTCCCGATGGACGCCGGCGCGTGTACCGACGCCCCGGTAAGAGGTTTGCACAATGTGCTGTTGTTAAAACAGTAGGCTATCAAGGTGGCTCAGTAATGGTATGGGGTGGTTAATCTTATGAGGCTCGTACAGAGTTGGTTGTGTTTGAAAGAGGCAGCGTAAACGCTCAGAGGTACGTGGAAGAGGTCTTAGAATCTCATGTCATCCCTTTTGCCTAATTTATTGGACAAGATTTTCTTTTAATGCATGATAACGCTTTGTTTGCTAGAGTGGTGTACCTTGATGCCGTGGGTATAGCACGACTACCCTGTCCAGCGCGAAGCCCGGACCTAAAAACCCTATCGAATATGTTTGGGACAATCTTAAAAGGCGGGTATGAAGTCGGGTTGCAGCCCCTTCCTCCATTAATGAGCTGAAGATTGCTGTGGTCGATGAGTGGGGGAATATACCGCAGTCAGATATTCAGGACATAATGGATGGTGTTCCAAATCGACTGGAGGAGGTCATAAGAGCCAGAGGAGGCAATACTTGTTATTAAAATTTTTGTTTTCAATGTTGTTACGCAAGGCCAAACCACCGCATAAGCATCGGATCTCACGTACAGACGACGAGACGACGTGCCGGTCGCAGGCGCTAGCGCAAGTGCAAGCGCAGCAAGTCACGTACATACAACTCGCCAAATACTGTAACTTCCTATGAGAAATGCAGTATATAAGGACATTACGTGATTCTTATTTTTACTCTTGATCTAACATCGATCGATAGTCACTTTAGTAGTAAGAAATTATTAGTTAATAAATTAATTTTTATTTAAATTGCATTTCTTTGCATCCCTGGCTGCCTCCAAAAATATAACTGGCGCAGTCGGAAGGATAGCCGTAACGTAGAGTCAGTGAATCGTTCACCGATAGCGGCTATCTTGAAACCTACGGGAGTTGCGGCTGGAGGAGCGTCTGAAAATCGACAAGCATAGAGATGCAAATTATTTGGTGAGTACCTAAATCTTTCTAGAGTTGCTTACCTTTTCTCTTTATTTTTTTTTCCTTGATCCTTCCCATATAATATAGCAAATCGTTGCGAATGGGAGTTTAGGAAATATTTTTAGAACTTTAAATATAGATTTTTTTTAATTGTTTTTTAATTTTCTTTGTGTGTTTTTTTTTGTTTTTCAACATTTTTCACCCACGAAAGTCACGGACCTCTGGGTCATATAATAGAATAACGCAAATCGATGCGCGTAGGAACTTAGATATTTTAGAAGATAACTCAAGTATAGGGTTTAATAGTTTATTAGCTAATAAAATGAGCGTAGACTTGGTAGATCAAGTATATAAGGCCTTACGCCTGTTACCCGAATTCGACGGGAACCCAAACATACTCACGCGCTTTGTACACTTATGTGATCAGTTAGTTGCACAATTTATTAGAGCGGAGCCGGGATTCGAGCTTAGCAATTTAGCATTAATTAACGGAATCCTTAATAAAGTTACCGGAAATGCGGCACGCACTATAAATTCAAATGGTATCCCTGAGAACTGGCAGGGTATACGAAATGCCTTAATTAATAATTTCTCGGATCAGCGAGATGAGACCGCTTTATACAACGATCTAGCTCTTTTAACACAGAAACAGTTAACACCCCAGGAATTTTACGATAAATGCCAAAGCCTTTTTAGTACCATAATGACCTATGTAACCTTACACGAAAATATACCCACTACCATAGAATCAAAACGTATTTTATATAAAAAATTAACCTTACAAGCATTTGTTCGTGGCCTTAAAGAGCCTTTAGGTTCACGTATTCGGTGCATGAGACCGGATACAATCGAAAAAGCATTAGAGTTTGTTCAAGAAGAAATTAACACAATATATTTACAGCAACGTAATGACCCAGCTAGTAATAAGCCTTTCAGTATACCACCCTCGCGACCATTTACTTTCTCTCCTCAATTTGACAATATATCAAGTCCCTCAAGGCCTACTTATCAGCCACAAAGACCAATACAAGGTTGGAGACCCCAGATACCTCCAGATCGTGGCCCTTCACGAACGCAACAAATGTTTAGCGCACCCCCACTATACTATAGACCCCAAAGTAACGTATTTCGAACGTCTCAACAAAGGTACATGCCTAATGCTAGTAACGACTCTAAGCCTATGAGTGGTGTAAGTCATTTCGTTCCCAAGCCTATGCCTAGGCCCATAACAGGACATGACTGGACGAGACATGGAAATCCACCCCCTTCTAATTATTTCAAGACTCGCGAGATAAATGTTAATGAGTTAGATTCTTATGACTATGACGAATACCCCGACTATTACCATGACTATTACGAACATCCCTACCTAGAACAAACATTCGAGCCCATGTATGAACAATACTATAATAACCATGTCCCCGATAACGTAGAAAAGCACTTAGAAGAAAATTCTCCCTCAGAAAAGGAATGCAGACAAACCAAGATAGAAATTAATTTACAAACGCAAAGACAGCTTCCATTTATTCAGATAGCAAACCCACCATTAAAATTATTAATTGACACAGGCGCAAATCAGTCTTTTATTAGTCCCGACGCCGTCCGAAGGTTTTACCCAAACGTCCCCCGTAATTATGAACCATTCGAGGTAACTAACATCCATGCAACCACTCGAAACAAGTACTCCATTACCTTACCATGCTTTTCCGAGCTTAATGAAAGTTGTGATATAACCTTTTTCATTTATAAATTTCACAATGATTTCGACGGTTTAATTGGTTTGGATTTATTAGAGAAATTAGAGTCTACCATAGATATAAAAAATAAAGTCTTAATCACACGCAAATCGACCAACCCTTTGTGCATGTACAATTCGCGAAATTGTAATCTTTATGAAGATATAATACCGGCTAATACGTCTAAATTGATCCGAGTCCCTATTAATTTCCATGATGGAGAAGCATTAGTGACAGAACAAACAATATCTAACTGCACTATTCGCGATTGCATCACTAAAGTTAAGAGTAATCGAGGTATTATAGAGGTAACTAATCCAACTAAGCATGATGTAATATTCTCAATGAATAGACCGGTTAGTGCAGAACTTTTTAATATTCAGTGCACACGCACTCAAAGTACTAGCAATCGTGCGTCCGTAGTACTATCCCGATTACGTACTGATCATTTGAATCCTGAAGAACGCGCCAATTTAGAGTCTCTCTGTGCGCAATATGCCGATATATTCTATCTCGATGGTGAACCTTCCACTTTCACCAGTAAAATAAAACATAGTATTCGCACTACAGATGAATTACCTGTCTATACCAAGACCTTAAGATACCCTTTCGTTCACGGACAGGAAGTTCAGGATGAAATCTCAAAAATGCTCGATCAAGGTATAATTCGTCCTTCACAATCAGCATGGAGCTCTCCCATATGGGTTGTTCCAAAGAAAGCTGACGCGTCCGGTCAAGTCAAATGGCGTATCGTCGTTGATTTCCGAAAGGTTAATGAAAAAACCATCGATGACAAGTACCCCATTCCCAACATTAACGACGTCTTAAACAAACTTGGTAACTGTCATTATTTTACCACATTAGACCTTGCAAGTGGATTTTACCAAGTTGAAATGGACCCAGCCGATATTCATAAAACAGCTTTCAATGTAGAGAATGAGCACTTCGAATTTGTGCGAATGCCTATGGGTCTTAAGAATACACCATCTACATTCCAACGTGTTATGGATAGTGTCCTTAAAGACCTCCAAAACGTTATATGTCTAGTCTATCTAGATAACATAATTGTATTCAGTGTGTCTTTACAGGAGCATATTGTAAATTTAGAAAAAGTATTCAAAAGACTTAGGGAATCAAACTTCAAAATTCAAATAGATAAGTCGGAATTCCTAAAGCTAGAGACCGCATACTTAGGTCATATAATAAGTAAAGACGGTATTAAGCCTAATCCCGATAAAATCGCTGCCATCCAGAGATTCCCCATACCTAAAACAACTACAGAGATAAAGCGTTTTCTCGACTTGCTCGGATACTATAGAAAGTTTATTCCAGACTTTGCGCGCATTACAAAACCTATGACGCAATGTCTAAAAAAGGGTTCAAAGATCACCTATGACGACCCTAAGTACATTGACTGCTTTGAGAAATGTAAAGTACTACTGGTTAACGACCCTATCTTACAAAGCCCCGACTTTACCAAGGACTTTGTATTAACAACTGACGCTTCTAATTTTGCCATAGGTGCTGTCCTTTCTCAAGGGCCAATTGGTAATGATAAACCAATAGCCTATGCGTCCAGGACATTAAATTCAAGCGAGATTAATTATAGTACTATCGAAAAGGAACTGTTAGCGATCGTTTGGGCTACCAAATACTTCCGTCCATACTTGTTTGGAAGAAAGTTCAAAATAATGACGGACCACAGACCCCTACAATGGGTTATGAGTCTCAAAGAACCTGGTTCTAGACTCACCAGGTGGAAGCTCAAGTTGAGCGAATACAATTTTACGATCATTTATAGGCAGGGCAAACAGAATTCCAATGCAGATGCTCTTTCCCGTATTGAACTCAATAATGAGGATACTATAGTTTTAGGAAAACCACACTCAACTGCAGGTTCTAACACTTTACCACCAAACCAGTGCAATTCAGATACTGCCAATTTTCCAATCTTAGATGTACCAATTCTCGACAGTGACCGAACTCAACTGACAGAAAGTTTAAATATGGATAAGAATCCCGAGTCAGACTATAGCCCCGATCAATATCCTTTAACTTCCCGACACAAGTTAGACACGAGACATTCTCAGTGCACTATACTCGCAAAGCTTCCGATTCACATATATATAAAAAAGAAGAAACGCGGCCCAGTAGTCACACCTCAACATAATCGAAGTCCTATGACTCCACCCCTATTATATTATAATAAGATAATCACATCACATAGAACATCTCTTTAGTACCTATATAAAATTCTGCACGAAGTAAAAGAGGTCTCATTGACGGTCTAGGCTCTGTTATAAAAAGTATTTCCGGTAACCTAGACTACTCTGACGCACTTAAATATGATCAGAAATCTTAATATAAACGAAGTTGAAGGTATAATGAGTAAGCTAGTAATGAAATACTTAATATAGAATTTAGGAATTTTTATGAGGTAATTAAATTAGGTTATTTTCATATAGATAAAGAAATAGTAATAGTAGTAAAGGTTCCTATTGTCCTTCCCATAAGCTACGACTTGTATAAATTGTCCCATGTACCCAATAAAAATAATGAAACCCTGATTCCGCCCTCTCCATTCATAGCACTCTCTAGTAAAGACTATAGGTACATAGAGGCAGAATGCCAGAAGATAAATTTACTATTCCTCTGCGAGTCGAAACCTAACATAAAGAGCCCGGAAAAACCCGACTGTATCCATCAGTTCATTGTTCTTCAAGAACTCCAGCCTATCTGTAAACTTATACCAGTAACTCTAACTAATGAAGCTTTAGAAGTATTAGATGACAGACATTACTCCCTGAGCTTTCCTGTGCCAACAAAAGTGAAAACATCTTGCGGACAAGAAGAATATCTAATACTACAAGGCAGTCACCTAGCAGTTATCCCATTGAACTGCAACTTGAGAAACAGAACCGATGAAAACGAAGAAACCCGCAGTAACAGTATTAAAATCAGTAGTACCAATCCCAACCAAGTAAGAGTCGATCCCAGATGCCTACCAGCAACTATTTCGGACAAATCCTTCAATAGTCGCTGTACTACGGGGGGAGGTGTTACGCAAGGCCAAACCACCGCATAAGCATCGGATCTCACGTACAGACGACGAGACGACGTGCCGGTCGCAGGCGCTAGCGCAAGTGCAAGCGCAGCAAGTCACGTACATACAACTCGCCAAATACTGTAACTTCCTATGAGAAATGCAGTATATAAGGACATTACGTGATTCTTATTTTTACTCTTGATCTAACATCGATCGATAGTCACTTTAGTAGTAAGAAATTATTAGTTAATAAATTAATTTTTATTTAAATTGCATTTCTTTGCATCCCTGGCTGCCTCCAAAAATATAACTATGTCGACAAAAAGTTTTAGATTGTTTATCATCACCTTTATTTTTGTTTATTATTCGGTAATTTCTAATTTTTCATTAAAAAAAAATTAAAGCAATATCCGATTTGTTTATTATTTTTTTATATCTGATATTATCCAATCTATAATATTGCCAAGAAAAAATTAATTCCGAAATGAATTTTTGAAGTTACATCGGAAAATGTAAGTGGGCGGTTAATTGTGCCTCTGAGTATATATATAATTTTTTAAAATCTTTATACTATCTCATTGATAAGAAGGTACCGAAAAAAAATTGTATTTGTATTGTAGGACCTTCATGTAGTGGTAAAAATTTCTTTTTTGATTTTTGAAATGATTTAATTTTTTGAAATGATTGTGTTATACATAGTTGTATTAATTTTGGACAAATTGGTAATTTCAACAAGTATGATCGATTTCCTTTACAAGATGCTTTACAAAGACGTATATTATTATGGAATGAACCAAATTTTGAACCAGGTTCTGAAGAGATATTAAAACTTCTATTTGGCGGTGACACGTGTGCTGCTAGAATTAAATATGAAGGTGATGCTTGTATTTTGCGAACACCAATAGTTGTCTTAACTAACAGAGATATTATACCAGATACTGATGCCTTCAGAAGTAGAGTATGGAAATATACATGGCGTGTTGCGCCATTTTTGAAATACTTGTTGAAAAAACCACATCCAATAGCATTATTCTATGTTTTTTTTAAATATAATATTTTAAGTATGAATAATTTTAAGTTTGAAAATTGGGAAATGGATTTAATAAAACAAAAATAAAGGTTTTACAATAATATTTTTATTATCTTTTATTTCTTCACCATTAGATTCCTTATCTATGTTAGTAATTAACGTATTGTGTTTTCCAGTCTTATCGCTTTCCGATAACATGGTTAACAATGTATGTACTTGTGGGTTATCTTTTATT
Organism: Brenthis daphne; assembly: GCA_947093115.1. Taxonomy (NCBI): domain Eukaryota; kingdom Metazoa; phylum Arthropoda; class Insecta; order Lepidoptera; family Nymphalidae; genus Brenthis; species Brenthis daphne. The sequence goes on from OX352473.1 coordinate 4,020,174, forward strand.
TTTATGTTATTTTCCACGAGTACTTGTTTATTATCAAATAAATGACCAACAATCCGTTCTAAATTATCGATACGTGCCTTTGTTTGTAAATATAATTTACGATAAATAGTTCTTTCTTGAACTAGGGCAACGATATCTAATGGATTGTCAACTAATTTAGTAATGACTTTTAAATAGGCAATTAAGAACCAAAGTTTATTTTGATTATCAATTAAATTAACTTCGTCATACAAAACAAAATCAAAAGTATATAATAAATCAGGTCCATATGTATGCCAAAATTTAAATAATTCCCATGCAAGTCTATGTTCAGTTTTATCAACAGGCATTGTTTTCCAATAACAATCTGTAGGTACATTAACAGGAGTCTTTTTTGCATAATATAAACAATCTCCTCTATATTTCATTTTATTTTCAATATTACGATTAAAATTTACAAAATCTTTAAATATATCATAAAACGATTTTCTTGTTTGAATATTAATAGTTGGTACAACTTTTTTCCACTTATCTTTTAATATACTATTTTGAAAAGTAATACTATTAAGTAGAGTCGATGTTTTCGTAGCTGTAGAGGTCGATGTCTGGGTCTGATTCGCAAGACCCTCGCATTTCTGGAACATTGTGCTCCCTATTTCCAACCTCAACATTTCTAACTCCGACTGATTTGAATCGTTTTGCCAATTTATGTATTCCTCGATGCTCGCGTTCTGCTCTAGTTTTACCATCGGGGGTTCTGAGTGATCTCCGCGATACAAGAATCTGATCGGGGCTTGCTCTAAGTCTTCTGTTTGCTCTAGAGACATCTCTGTTTGACTCAACACGACCGGACACAGTAGCAGTAACACCCATAATTTAAGCACCATATCCTTGAAATCCTTTTTGTTTATTAATAAACATTTTAACATCTTCAGGCCAATCATAAGGATCTCCACTAGTATACATAGATTCCATATCAAATTCAACATCACAATGTGCATAGCTTACCGTATACAAAGAACTATTCAAAAAATTTGTATTTTCAGTAGCTGGATTTAATGCCGGTGTAGCGAGTAAACCTAAATGCACTTGAGGTTGATTACGGAATGACGAATGTTGACCAGAGTGCACATGTACAAACGTATAACCTTCTACATATTGATAGTATGTATATGATGTACGATTTACATAGTCGTATGATGTTTTGGTGAGTTCTTGGCTAGCTCGTACAATACCTCTCTCACCCTCTGTTGTAGATAATTTTATAATATGAGGCAATTGATGTTTATAAATAACTTCTTTATAATTAACGTCATCAGCAAATCCATCTTTTTTATTATACATTGGAATCACTACTTTTTTAGTTGGCTTTATATAACCATTAGATGGACTGTATTCATAATTTACAATTGCCTCATGCATACATTTATTAGCGAAGCCGGTATGCAAAATCTTATCCATTCTATAATTAATTATTTCTGGCAACCCATCGTAAGCCCCTGATGTTTTATTAATAATAATAATAATAATAAATACTCTTTATTGTACACCCACTACAGAAAAAAGAAAAAAAAAATACAAGAAATATATAAAAAGAGTTATGTACAAGAGGCGGCCTTATCGCTAAAACAGCGATCTCTTCCAGGCAACCTTAAGGTGTTGGAATTGACAAACTGTAAGAGGGAAGGGGTGTGAACTATATAGTAGTAATAATAATAATAATAAAACCATAATAATAATAATACAATAATAACAATAATTCATTTTTAATACTATGAATAAACTTACATATCAAAGATACATACATATTGTACATAATAATAATATTATATTTACATAAATATGATAAGATTAATACAAGACAAAATACTTATAATAATAATAATATTTAATATATTATGGGTACATAAATATATAAATAATATTATATCATATTAAATAGATAATAATAGAACTTATAAGTAAAATGGCATTAAAAAAAGACAAACAAAGATGGTAAAAAGAATATGGTTTAAAAAGAGTGAAAATGCAGTTTTAAACGGTTTTTAAAAGTATTATACGTTTTGGCGCCTTTTACGCTCAAAGGGAGAGAATTCCAAAGTCGTGAGGCTGTTACACAGAATGATTTATCACTAAATGAAGTGGAATGAGGAGGTATTTTTAAAATTAAATTTTGACAGGAGCGCAAGTTTCTCGAATGAGAAAGACCCAGAAATTTAAATTTATCTTTTAAATAGGGAGGAGAAGATGGATCAAACAGAACACGGTAAAGAAGATGAAGGACATGCGTATTCCTGCGAAGGCGAATAGGGAGCCACTTGAGCTTTCTGCGAAATTCAGAAATGTGGTCATATTTTCGCAACCCAAATATGAACCGTATACATAAATTTTGAAGCCGCTCAAGCTTATTTAATTGCTCCTCTCTTAGATCAAGATAACAAGAGTCAGCATAATCAAGGATAGGTAGTAGGAGAGATTGTGCTAGCGCAATTTTAGTAGGAATGGGGAGAAAGTTGCGTAACCGACGAAGTGATGCTATGGATGCAAATATTTTCCTGCTCGTCTCACCTAACTGCGGAGCCCAGGACATATTCTGGTCCATAATCACGCCTAGGTTCTTGACAGTGTCACTATAAGGTATAATTATGCCATTTAATAGAATAGATGGTAATGATAACGACGCGACCCTAGCAATGAGTTTCGAGCTACCAATAATTATACTTTGAGTTTTTGCCGGATTAAGATGGAGTCCAAAAGATCTACTCCATGAGGCTATACTCCTTAAATCTTCGTTCATTTTATCAATCGCTCTCGGTAATTCAGTAATTTTCGCGTGAATATAAATCTGTAGATCATCTGCATACAGGTGGTAGTGAGAAGAAATGTGATGACATAATGTATTAATAAATACTGAAAAAAGAAGAGGAGACAACACGCCACCCTGCGGAACACCTGACTTGACTGTTGACCAGTCGGAATACGAATCATGAATCCGTATACGCTGTCGGCGTCCACGCAGGTAAGAAAGAAACCAGTCGACTACTTTAGGAGATATGTTAAGAGAACGTAACGTAGCAAGTAAGATGTCAAAATCAACAGTATTAAAGGCATTGCTAAAATCCAGTAAGGTAAGTACTGTGATTACCCCTGATGTTTTATTAAATATGACGCCAGCATACCAATTTAAATGTCTTGGTATCTCGCTCGAACCAGCAGGTTTATACATAGTGTCGAACTGCTCTTCCAATGATTTGTCCTTCACACCGGTAGGCAACATTGGTTCAGTGGCCTCGCTTTTTAATGGGCGATTATCCAAATATATTTTGTTATTCAAACCCACGCACCATTTTATAACGGGAACATATTCGGTAGTTGCGGTGCCAGATAATGTAGTCCCGTGATCAAACGATGTTCTAGTTCCACACAAGTGAATATCACATTTCACTTTTACAATTTTAGAATTAAATGGTAAACTTGTAAACTCTTGAGGCGACAAATACCATGGCACCCAATCTACTGGATAATATGCATATGGTGTTAATTGTCTGCTTAAAATATCACCATTTATCATTGTATGAGCATATCCATAAGTATAATGATACCATTTTTTCGAGAATGACATATGTATGACTTTTAGCTTTGGATTTGGTAAAATTTTAGCTAAGCCAGTCGATTGCGATGTAGTAACTCCAGCTCTTCCTGCTGCTCCTGTATTGGATCCCAATCCAGTGGTATCCATAGGCTCCGCATTACTACCTCCCGCAGCGACAGATGACGCCGACGGCATCGAAGGCACATTATTTTGTACATCTGCCATATTAATATATTCGTCAATATTATCCAAATGCTCAATAAATAAATCGTCCAAATTAAAGTCTTCGGTGTCAAAATCAACAATTCTTGAGGGTCCGGCGGTGTCGGCGTCGTTATTACGTCTGGAATCGGTGGTATCGGATCTATTTTGTTTTTGATATTCTTGATCAAATAATCTTTTAACTTCTCTTCCAGCATTACTTAACCTCCATTGATTATAATTACTGAACTGAGATTTTTCTGCAGCTGATAGTTGTCTCCAAGCCTTAGAATAAGCTTTTTGTAAGGAAGCGTAACGAGCTTGACCTCTATGAAGCGTACGACCGGGAGTCATTGTTGAAAAATAATGGAACTCCGCTTTTATATATGAATTCTATGACGTCATACTTTATAAAATCTAACATGTAAAACACCACCGTAAAGTATTTATATAACTTGAAATTTTTTATCTTAAAAATTTCTCATTAAATCCAACGCATACAACAACAGTAATCGAACAATCGTGCGCCTCCGGCGCACATGATTATGTTCATGATTCATCAATCGGGTAAAACCAATATCGCAGATTCGTTGTCTAGACTCAGTAAAAGTGCAGAAAAATCCGTAATGCAATTGAAAGACAACCATATTTGCCAAATTGTGGATTATGCCCGACCTCGGGCAGTTTCCCTCAAGGAAATAATAGATAACTCAAGGGACGATCAAGAAATTTTAAAGGTGAAAGAAGGCTTGTATCACAACATATGGAACGACGACGTGAAACTATACAAACTCTTTCAAAGTGAGCTATGTTTCCATGAGGGTATATTATTGAGAGGAACGAGAATTGTGATTCCCTTGGCACTCCGTAAAAGTTTTAGATTCAGCTCACGAGGGGCACCCCGGCATCGTGTCGATGAAAGCAAGGCTTCGAACAAAAGTTTGGTGGCCTAGATGTGACAAGGATGCCGAAAATATCGTGAAAGCGTGTAAAGGATGCACCCTCGTATCTGCACCATATGCACCAAACCCTATGAAACGACGTGAGCTGCCAGACGGGCCTTGGATTGATATTGCGATCGATTTGATGGGTCCTCTCCCAAGGGGTGATCACTTATTCGTTGTAGTAGACTATTACAGCAGATATAAAGAAGTGAAAATTTGTCGAAAAACCACCTCTACTGAAATTGTAGAAAAACTTAAAGAAATGTTCAGTCGATTAGGAAACCCAATGTCAATAACTGCAGATAACGGAAGACCATTCATCAGCGAAGAATTTAAGTCATTTCTTACAGAAAGAAACATCACTCTTTTCAATACAGTGCCATATTGGCCTCAACAAAATGGGGAGGTCGAACGACAAAATCGTGACATACTTAAACGACTTAAAATAAGCATAGCTGAAAATAAAGACTGGAAGGAGAGTTTGCTAGATTATTTAACTATGTACAATAGTACACCACATTCTGTTACTGGGAGAACCCCATCAGAACTTTTTTTCAATAGGAAATTTAGAGATAAATTACCTATGATAAGTAATTCAATGGAGAGGATATCACAGGATACTGAGGTTAAGGATAGGGATCAAGAAAGAAAAGAAAAGGGAAAGGAAAATGGAGATAGGAAACGGAAGGCTGAAGAATGTGATTTAGCACCAGGAGATAAAGTTTATATCAGAAACATGAATAAAGAAAATAAGTTAAGCTTGGACTATGATCCAGAAACTCATACAGTAGAAAATAAGAAAGGAGGAGATATCACGGTTCGAAATGATGAGACTGGTCAGATTCGTAGAAGGAATATAGTGCACTTGAAAAAGATTCAAGGCAAATGGAGCGTATGCCAAGATCAAAACGAAATTAACGACGAAGAAATGAATGTTGAAACCTAATCCTACTTCACCTAAAAAATAAGTTTTGATTTATTCACTGATGCATCAATTATATTTGATTTGTGTAGAAAACGATAGTAATTATCATACTTGTAGAGAACCCCGTTAAATATATAAAAAAAATATATATTTAATATAAATTTATAATTATAATTGAGATTTATTAATAAATAAAAAATAAATAAAACAAAAAAGGGATGTAGTGTATGGCTAGAATGTTGGTTGTCTCATGCGTCTGCGTCACGAGTCAGTCGCGTCCCGGCAGATAAGCGGAGCGGTTGAGTAACGCGATTGTATGTGTGGTGTGGTGCTGGTGAGCCGTAAAGTACTCCAACAAGTAGAACATTACACTTACAATAGATGCCCCTTTACGCAGTGGACACTTTGCTGCCATTTCAGACGCAGGATAAAACTGTGTGCTGTCTTTACTAGTCCAATGAAATATATTCCAACATTGAAAAATTCCACAGCTTAAATAAAACTATGTTTTCGGATTATTTCGCGGATTTATTTTGATTTTTGGTTCCCGACGTTTCGAATTATAAAACTAATTAAAATTATAAAAATGTTTAAAGTTAAAAAATATTGTAAGTAATTTTTGTAATTTTCATTTTGTTAATTGTGGGTAGGCGGTCTGTAACAACTATACCTTCAAGACATGTAACACCGCAGTCTTTCCCGTGACCATGGATGCTGTAAAGCATTCGAAACGTCGGGAACCAAAAATCAAAATAAATCCGCGAAATAATCAGAAAAGATTTTTTTTTTTATTTAAAATGTCAAATATTCGCGTAAATCTAAGAAAGTATTAATTTCACAGCTGTTTTGACTAAAGCAAACCATGAGTCTCCGACTACTTTTCTCTCAGAAGCATGCCATGTCTCAGTTAATCTCAGAGTAACTACTCTGAGTTTGACTTTATTATACCTATTTGTTTTTATTTTATCATAATATAATTATTTTTAACCAAGCATAAAACTACTCGCAGTAAACTGTCAAATCAATCGGTATATACTGAAAAAAAATTAAAATGAGGCGTAGGTATTTATTATAAAATGTATTTAATTTCTTTACAGCGTAAACGTTTATTGTTAGATGACAGCCTTGAGTATACGTAAACTAGTTTGCTTAATACTCAAGACTTCTTCTTCTTCTCCCTGCCCATTTCCCAAATCACTTGGGGTCGGCGCAGTACATCTTCAGTGTACTGCTGATAGGATTTGGCAAAAGTTTTACGACCGGCCGCCTGCCTGACGTCAACCCTCCTTGGAAATGCTATTGTCTTTCTTTGTCTGAATGGTGTTAAATATTATGCACTTTCGATTTTGTTGTATTTTAAAACATTTTTTATACTATTAATTCAATTATTAATGTTATTTTTGGGTATATTTTAAAATAAATTTCGATTACACAATAAATTTTCTATTGACGTTGTCAATTTTTTTTTGCTTGATACTCAAGACTCCATATTATATACTCTCAATTGTTGTTAGGGTAGCCGAAAAGTAAGCTTAGCTTAGAAAAGTTAGCCTTCAAAAAAAAAGAAAAAAAACAATTGACGTAGAAGCCAATGCTTGTCACAATTGTGAAATAATCAAAGAATCTAATTCAAACGAAAATGACAAGAGGAATGAACTTGTGGCGTTTACTACGGGGATGCATAAATAAAAACTTTAAAAAATAAAATAAAAACAGACTTCCAGAAACTAAAATGTAAAAAATAACTAAACGGGGGTTTTCATTTAGAATAGATACCTAATCAGATATTTTCAAAGTCGGTGTCAGCCGATGCAAAGCAAATCTAATATATTTCGATACGTAAAACACATATTTACCTATTAGATACTTATATCTTAAAATATTGTCGTCTCAACTGTCGGTGAACATACATAAAAAAAAGATTCCGACGAATTGAGAACTTCCTCCTTTTTGGAAGTCGGTTAAAAATGATGTACATAATAAAACAGTGTATAAATAAACATATAATTTCAGGACGAGGAAAATAAGAACACAGTAAACCAATGCAATAAGCTTTATATTATCACTTTTTACTTTATAAGTTTTATAACGTCACTTCAATATTTGTATTTCCATCTAATATCACAATTAAATGTAATTTTAACGATCACTTTATATCACTTCTATTTAACCAATCACAGGAAAACTCTTTATCTTATCACTTTTTTTCAACCGACTTCAAAAAGGAGGAGGTTCTCAATTCGACTGTATGTTTTTTTTTTTTTTTTTTTTTTTATGTTTGTTACCTCAGAACTTCGTCATTTATTAACCGATTTGGACAATTTTTGTTTTGTTTGAAAGAGTATACTTTCAGATTGGTCCCATTTAAATTTCAAAAAAAAAATACCACCCCTAAGGGTGGAAAAAGAACTAATGATGAATTTAACCTACTTCTAATTGTCATATTGACTTGAAATTTTGCAAGTATTTCTATTTCCGTTGATAGTACAGTGTTTCGGTGTTGTTGACCTGATCTGATGGCAAGGCCAGAAGGTGGATAGGTGGAACTCTTCAACGGCTAATAGAAGATACTTTGAGTTTGGGCTTATTATGTTTGATTTGACAAGCTTAACACGTTAGAATCCTTACTTTGCTACTACTGTCTACACTAAAAAGGGAAAAATAAAAACTTTTTAACAAAAAAATAAAAACCGACTTCAAAAAAAAACACTAAAAAGTAAAAAATAACTGATTGGTAGTTTTCATTTACTATACATACCTAATCAAATATTTTCGAAGTCGGTGTGCTTTGGCTAAGTAATTAAAGCCTACCTATTAAATACATACCTAATCAAATATTTTCGAAATCGGTGCCAGCCCATACAAAGCAAAGCACACCGACTTCGAAAATATTTGATTAGGTATGTATAGTAAATGAAAACTACCAATCAGTTATTTTTTACTTTTTAGTGCTTTTTTTTGAAGTCGGTTTTTACACATAAGTTCGCTACTATTTTGACCAATAAGTTTACCAGCATAAGTTCAATATTATTTTAACAACGATTACTTATCTTTTCTGGCGTAATGCACGTCTGTCGGAATAACTAACTCTTCCAATGGTTACCTTACGCTTTTATATCAATCAGCCGGAAGTGCAATTTTAATTATTTTTTTATTAAATCATCCAAAAAATCAGTTAAGTATCCATAATTTTTAATTTAATTTTATTAAATTAAACAATAGTATTTCAGAATTTTTAAATGTAATAATATAATTATGAACTTCTTACTATTTGATTTATTTTTAAGCATATTTTTATATTTTAATATTTCTTTAAAAGTAAAATCAATAGATATTCCATATTAATTTTTTTTTTTATAATATTGGCGAGCAAACGAGCAGGCGGGTCTCCTGATGTTAAGAGATTACCGCCGCCCATGAACATTTGTAGCACCAGAGGCACCACTAATGCGTTGCCGGCTTCTCAGGACTTTATTGGTCCGCCCCTTGAATAACCCCATGTTGTAGTCAAGCGGGAACACAGTCGATGGGAGTTGGTTCCACAGTTTGGTAGTGCGTGGAAAAAATGATCTGGCACAACGGACAGTCGAAGTGCTCCAGGTACCCAGGTGGTGAGGGTGAAATTGCTTTCGGTGGCGTGCGGTGCGGTTGTAGAAGAGAGAGGGTGGGATAAGGTCAAATAGCTCTTCAGAACACTCCCCGTTATATAGCCGATAAAATACGCAAAGAGAGCTTACGTCTCTGCGGTGTTCCAGGCTTTCCAATGAACTAGTTAATTTGGGATCGTCCACAAGCCGTACTGCCCTCTTTTGAATCCGGTCAAATGGTAGGAGTTGATACTGGGGTGCTCCGGCCCAAAGGTGAGAGCAATATTCCATGTGTGGGCGGACTTGCGATTTATAAAGTAGGAGCCTGTGCTCTGGCGCAAAGTATCGCTTAGCTCTGTTGATGTAGTCAAATATTTCCTGTTAATTTATTAATGACTTTTAATGAAAATATCATTATTCATAACTTCTAATTATGTATATTATTTTATTATGTACAATTTTATTACTCCGTGTAAGACTACCTTAACAGTACACGAGATGAGAGTTATATGAATTCCACAAACTTTTTGGTCAATTATTATTTAAAACTTGATGGTGTCAATCCACGTTTAAGAACGCAAATATATATAAATTCATCAAGAGGTAGTCATTTCAATGAAATAGAATATGAAGAATAGTTTGTAGGCACATTTATATTATTTTTTGTATTACAGTATAATTTTATGGCAGGGTTTAGAAAATTGTAAAACTAAATTGTAAACACTTTCTAAAAATTTTACGAACAGATGTTTATCAATATTCGTAAGTTAGCAGCAGCTAGAGGTTCAAAAAAAGGAATTTGATTTTAAAATAATTTATTTAAATTATAATTTTATCAATTAAACTTTTTATTAATTAAATCTAGCTTCTTGATCGTAGCTGAATCTAATAATGATCATTATACTAATTAAATAATAAGGCAATGTCGGCTGGTGCAATATTGCATTAGCTTTAACCGAGATTCAGTTATTTGGGAATACGAGTAGCTTAGTGGCTGGCAGCCTTGTGGTGCAACCGTGTACATTGTCTGAAGGTGAGTTTCGCGATTGGTGACAAATGAAAGATTTAATTTGATAATTTTTAGAAACACTAGTTTGTTGTGCATACATTCCTACAAGGTAATATATAATTCTCGTATCACGTCTTAGCGTCCGCTTGGAGTACAACCGAGACCTCCATAATGGCGGAAACGGAACAAATTTTATACAGATTATAAACAATGTAAATAAAGTGACGTTCGAAAACTTATGATTTGAAATCTAAATTATTTGTATGTTATTTATTTTTTATTTATTTATGTACCATAAAATATATGTTATACAAAATAAAGTAACAGAATGTCGACAAAGGATAACTTATCTCTTTAAGAGATTTCTTCCAGAAACCGTTCAGAAGTGAGAAAATAAGTTAATTTAGTGCGGTTTAGGTACAGTACAGCATTAAATGGAATTGACTTAATATTAAAATATATCAACTAAATATTATAATTAAAAATAAAAATAAATATATTTATACACACATACATACATACAAACATATATACCTACTTCATTCATACTTTTATACTATAATTTATATCAGATTTGAAAAATAGTGCTGTGTAATTCTAAATTTAAGTGTTGTGAATGAAGGATCATCTTTAAAAATATAATTAGGCAGTGAATTCCACAATCTTGCTGCCATAACAGAAACAGATTTTTCATAGAATATTGTATTGTAGTGAGAAACCACTGATTTGGGCAAATTGACACAAGAACGCACTGGTCTGCATCTAGGGGGCATTAATGTAAAGCGCTCACTTAAATAAGAAGGTGTAGAAGTTTTTAAAATATATACGCAAAAATAAAGTTTATGTATCTAAATAGCAAGATAAAAAATCGGTTCACATTGTGACAACTCTTTAGCTCCCATAGTTAGTAGAAGTTTCAAATAGACACACACACACGGTCAGAAAAGAATAGAAGTTTCCACTTATAATTAATCAATTCATATCAGGCATTGATAGAGCGGATCAAATAGTCTTCTATCATTCCACACCCACTGAAGACATTGATATGGTATAAAAAGATTTTTTTTCATCTACTTGACCTTGCAGTCTGCAATAGTTTCTATATTTACAAAAAATATTGTTAAAATAATAATAAATCGTAAGTATTTACAGAAGATTTGATCAAAATACTTGTAAGGCTGCCTTCAAATTTGAAACCCGAAATGATAAATAGACAACAGATTTGACAATCGTCTCAAAGAAAGAGCTAACTTTTTACAATTATCCGCTAAAGGAAACATTGAAAATAACGGTCACTAGCCTTTTTTTAATATTTATATTAATATTTTAAGTAATAATAATTAAGTATTATGTACGATAACGAATATTTTTCTTGTTGGTCTTCGGATGATTTTGAAAGTGTTAAAAATAGTTTAAACGCTTCTCTTTCGGTTGAAGGTATAAGGTATAAAAAATCAAGTAAAACAAAACCCCTTAGTAAAAAAACACAAGAATAAATTTCGGACAATTTATTTTAGTACTGCAAAAAAATAACTTTTGCATAAACATCAAAAATACTGTATTCATGTGACTGTTACAAGTTGAGAGTACCTGACAGTATAATATCCAATTTAGTTGTATCAGGAAATACTTGGCATTTCAGATTGGGTCATGTTAATAGTAAATACCTGAATAAAATGACATGTGCTGTTGATGGAATGAATCTCGAAGGAAAAGTTGATCTTGATCATCATGTACAGTTTGCTGTGAGGGAAAACAGTGTCGACTTTTAGTTACTTCATTTAGTTCACATTGACATTTGTGGACCTATGGAGCATGAATCGCTTGTTGGTTTCATAAAACAGAAAGTTTAGATGTTTTGCAGAATTTAAAGCAAAAGTTGAGAAGAAAACTCATAAGAAAATAAAGATATTGAGATGTGATAAAGACTGAATATTGTAACAAAGAATTTAACTCATATCTTACGAAGGAAATTATCACACACCAAAGAAGTATATTCTCCTGAACAAAATGGCTTGGCAGAAAGGAATAATCGATCAATTGTGGGAAAATCCAGATACTTATATTTAATGTTAATTTAGGCATTTCATTTAGTCATTTTTATTATTATTTTATGCGTAATATTTTATGTGTTAGCTAATAAGTTCATTAAAATGTATTAAATAAGAAAATATAAGTTACCGGAAAATGAAAACAAAAACTTAGAATTAAATGTAAAGGTCAATACACACCAATAGACACAACCCCTATCCTACTTTAAAGAGTAATGTTTAATTTCTCAAACTTCGGAAAAATGTCCGAAGTGTCTCTCTCTGGGGGAAGTGTTATATATGGTTTCAGTATATAAAAGAGTCTACCCTATCATATTTCCCCTTACCCCCCGGTACCTCACACAGTGTTTTCTTTAAATAATCATATAATTCCATATAGATTTAGTCTTAATAGAGCTACGGTTATTGTAATACAGTATATTGTTCTCTGGCCGATTCCGTCCACGGCGGCCAAATATATATATCAAAAAGTGCAAAGCCTTATAAGAGATATTATCCTTTAATTATAAAAACTGCAATAGAAACCTATGAAACTGGAAATAAGTCTATAGTTCATATAACTAAGCAATTTAATATAAGTCGGTTTTGCACAGACATATAACAAGAAGAATGAAAACACAAGGGGGACAAAAAAGGCTTAGCGAAGAAGCAGAAAAATACATAATAAAATATATTAATATTTGTTCAGAGTGGGGGTACCCACTTGATTCTTATGACTTACGCATAGAAATAAAAAGATTCACTAATAACTTTCCAGGTGTGAATTATATTGAGTTTTTTAAACCGTCACTACCAAGAAATTTCACCAAGAATAATTAATCAGTGTTTGCCATAGCAATCACTTAATGAATAGCTATAGTATTGGGAACGGGGAAAAGCGCTTTTGCGGTTGAATCTAATTATTTTACGATGGTATCTACATTTTCATCAGATACAAAGAAATATTTAATCTTTGAATTTGTTGACAAGTGCGGTTGTATGCTGCCTCCGCAATGGGAATGTCTCGACCGTGAGTAACATAACTGTCCAGATTCCGTTTTGTAGCTTTATTGTTGTTTGGAGATATTGTACAGAAAGATGTTGTCTTCGGCTTGCCCTCATATTGGGCATAAACAACACGAGTGTGTAAGGAAATCTGTCGTTTTGATGCGCCAAAATGTGAAGCTTGAACTTTTTCCGCTAGTTTACATACATAATTTTTGGAAAAGTCGCAATACAAGAGAATTTCCTGTTGTCATCTTTATAATTCCTATACATTCTGTATTGATGAGTAATGTTAAAATTATGTTTCTTAAACAAAAGCATTTCATCACCAAATGTTTGCAGCAGTATTTCCAGTGTCTGTGTTACTTCTTCTTTCACTCTTCTCTTAGTAATCTTCTTATCATATTCGTGTTTCTTTGTAACCCTTCTTTTCAATGTCACTACTTCCTTCAAGTTTCGTCGCAATAAATTACAAACAACACTTTTGTTAGAGCAGTCGTTACACTCACCATACATACATTTGGGATCATTGACTTTGCACGCAATAGTAGATACTAACTGAGCTAAATTATCACTTTCTATTACATTTAGCCTTTTCAGTGTTTCTGACATGAAATTTAGATTGGCGTGCTTTACACAGGCACAAGTATTTCTGTCGCTTAATTTTGTAGTAAGGATATAAAATGGTTTGTATCTCTCGAGTAAACATAGCATAAGATAATTTCCCTCCTTCACTTTTATATTTAGTATGTAAATTTTTCATGGCATCTAGTAAATATCGTACCTGTTCTCTAATAATGTAATGTTTTATATCCCTTTTTACCGGCCGTAGCGCGGCTATTGTCGTCTCTGTTTAAAAAATCGCTAAGATCTTTTAAGCGGCATATTTTTCTGTCTTTCAACTTTTTTCGGATCCTTATTCTTCCCTTTAACCCTATAACAGTGCTCAATTTTGTTTTCATTTTATATTTTGTCGTATGTCGTTAGTTATAATTTTTTTAAATGTGTATCTTTCTTGATTGTTTGTTATTTGGGAGTACTGCTCACTCAATGAATCTTTAATCGACATATTTTCAAATAGTACCTTTTTACAATATTTTTCTCTGGACTGCTAATTTGTGGTTAATTTTCCTGAATGAAAGTTTCAGTTTTAGAATAAAGAGTTTGTCTATTCTCTTGATTTATATTTATGTTTACAGTATCTTTTTCTAAATACCTTTTTAAATATATGACTATTTCTTTTAATTGATTTACTTGCTTTTTGTACCTGTAGTTGCTCTTTTCAAATTTTTTATTATTGTTACTAACAGATTTACCGTAGTCTTTAATTTTGAATTTTCTTTAGCTAATTGGTGACGAAATTTACGATTTTCATTTTCTTTTGTATTATTTTGTGACTCTTCAGAATCTTCTTTAGTATATCTCTCTTTTTTCTGTTTCCTCCATTTTTGTCGCTGCAGATTCCGTTTACTTTCATTAAGTTGTTTAACTTTTTTGTTTTTCAGGATTGCTCTCTCGTAACTTTTGAAGATACCTTCTCTGTCGTTCTGCCCCAGATAAAGGCATTATCTAAAAAAATAATGAAATCTAATAACGAATGTTGTTTTCAAACATATTTCTCAACTCGCGATCGCCATCTATAAAAATACCATATACGGAGAAAAAACGGTTTAATCATTTCCAAGATAACTGCAAACAAACATACACATATGTATTGCAAGTTCGGCTTCTGCTCGAAAGCGCTCAGACCAGAACCTAATATGGCTGAGCACCGGCGAGTATTGGAAACACCGGTATTGGAAATCAAATCGCTAAGACAATAAAACTAAGATGGCAGACATTTGGTTTTGTTATGTTGGTAGGTAGTAATAATGTTGCCGCACGTAAAAAACTTGGACGCGTTCTATATTGTTTGAAAGCTTCCGAATCTTAGTCATACAATAGAAGTCATACAAAGGAAGAAAATCGAAGACAAGTTTTCTTTTGAGAATTTTATGAAGAAATTAATATTCAAAACTAAAATAAAGCATTTTATCAAGAAAAGCATATATTAACTAAGATATTTCATTTTAAATTTAAGGAAGTATTATAAGATATTTCATGTCTAAAAATTGGATTTATGTAGGTAGGTTCAAAAGTTATTTGATTTAGATTATAATACTGCAGGGGTAGGTCAATGAGGTTTTGTATGGCAAACAAAAGCTATTATTTTTTTAAATATTATTTTTCTACAATTTCATTAGTTCTAAAATATAATTACTAATTAGTATACTTGAAAAGAAAAAAACAGTAGAATTATGAATGAAATATAATTATCATAATAAAAAATATACATAAAAAATATAATAACATTTGTAAAGAGAAAATAGCACTAAGAACAAAAATGATATCTTATTGTTAAGATATTAATATTTTTAAAAATGACTATGTAGTCGATGTCAGCACACTGCAGTCTGAGATTACGTATTTGAAATATAGCTTAGACAAATTAACCAGTAAATACAATACTGCTCAGATAGAAATTGCTGAGCACATATCTGCCATGGACGACCTTACTGGTGAAACTTAGTAATAATAACCTTGAGCGGTTTAACTCATTTGTTAAAGACCATACTTGTGAATGCCACCTTTCACCTTCAGGTACTTCAAGGCAGTCAAATACTAGCTTAATTAATAACTCCCTGACTCAGCCTGTAGGAACTCACACCGACCCCAAATATAAATATTAAAATGTATCTTCGCAATCTCTTTCTAAGAAAAAATATATTAAAATTTCTAAAACATTAAAAATATTTAAAAAACCTGTTCATAATAATTTTCTACATCATTTCTCTATATAAAAAGTCGACATTGTACAATCATTTATATTAATTATAATTTAAATATGTATTATTGTAATTTATAGAGTTATATTATATATATATATATATATATATATATATATATATATATATATATATATATATATATATATGTGTGTGTAGTATTTCTAATATTAGGTTGAATCATGATATCTATTGTATATAATATTTAATATTTACACCACTCACCCTGTATAGTCTTCCATATCCTCACCCAAAGTTTGTCTGTAAGAAATCGCTAATTAGCGATAAGACCGCCTTTTGTTCACACTTTTGGTTTTGTTTTATATTTTGTTAACTGTATTTACTTCATGATTGTGGTGTACAATAAAGTGTAAATAAATAAATAAAATTTATAGCGTTGAGTTAGGGATATGCGTGTATTATTAAATAACTTTTGTGGAGGCCAGTGAGTTATCAATCATCGCACGCCCGGAGCCACTTATAATCATATAGTAAATTCATATAATTGTTTAACTAAGGACAATAGCTTTTTCTGCCTGTAACTTGAATCTGTTGATTATATTAAATATTTAGGGGCAAAAATAGATAGTAATTTAAATTTTAAACAACATATACACACTTAGTAGAAGAACTCATAAATTAATATATATTTTTAAAGCCATTAGACACGTTTTGGATCCGAATATATTAAAACGAGTTTACTTAGCTTTATGTCAGTCTATTATAACGTACTGCATATCAACGTGCGGTGGTACTTCTAAAACGGTATTACAAAAGATCGAAATCGCTTAATATGCTAATCTCAAAGTAGCAACATTTAAAACTTTTCTGTACCCCACATCACAGCTCTAATAACTGACAGGTCCTTACGGTAAGACAACTGTTTATACTAGCGATCTTTCAAAAACAACATACACTGGCGTGCAAAAAATCGGGCCACCCTTAATTTTAAGCGTAATTTTTTGTTGACAATTGTTTGGTGAAAAAAAATACCGCAAAGGTAATTAAGGAGATTAGATGCCTTTGTTTCCTTCAAAAAAGTCATAAAATTCCTGGAAATGCACGTGTGCGCTTAATTATAGTCAATTAGCAGTAATTAGTGAATATTTGCATAATATGGATTGAATCCACAAATACTGTTTTTTGTTATTTTAGAAGCTTAGTTGAGTTCCAATTATTAAACAAGACACTTCTACTTTGATCTGCGATTATTAGAAATACTGCAAGATGGATCTGACCGAGGCTGAATCATCTCGAATTGTGACTTTGCTTGAAACTGGACAAAGTCAACGTCAAGTGGCTCAAGCTTTTTCTGTGAGCCGTTCTACGGTCCAGAGAGTGTACAAAAGTTACATAGAGACTGGTGGCTTTGTACGACGACATGGTTCCGGCCGACATCATCAGAGCGTGATGATCGATTTATTGTGTCATCAGCTCTAAGAAATCGTCATCGCACAGGGGTCCACGTTCGAAATCTCCTGAGAGAAGTGAGAGGTGTTAATGTTAGCGAGTGGACAGTAAGGCGCCGACTTAGAGCCGCTTCCCTGACGCCACGCAAGTCCGCAACTGGCCCCAAACTCACCCCTGCACATCGAATTGCAAGATTACTTTTTGCCCGAGATCACGTGAATTGGAATTTGGAGCAGTGGAAGAAGGTTCTTATTACTGACGAAAGCAGAATGTGTTTGCATGATGCCGATGGCCGTAATTTTGTTTACCGGCGACCAGGTGAAAGATATGCACCATGCACTATGCGGGAAACAGTGTCATATGGAGGGGGCTCAGTTATGTTTTGGGCAGGATTCTGTTACGAAGCGAAAACCGAGCTTATATTCATAGAAAATGGATCAGCCGATAGGTATATAACGGAGGTTTTAGAAGATCATGTGATGTCTTTTACTGAGTTCATTGGAGAAGATTTTCTGCTTCTACAAGATAATTCTCGCCCAAACACTGCTACATCAGTAAGGCAGTATCTTCAAGAGGTCGGAGTGTGTACTATTGCCTGGCCAGCGTGAAGCCCTGACCTCAATCCGATAGAGCATGTATGGGACCATCTCAAAAGAAAAGTTAGAAGTCGCGTAGTAGTCCCGAGCAACATTCAAGAATTAAAAAGCGCCTTATTGGAAGAATGGGAGTCTATTACACAAGATCAAAAGCACTGTATACTATGTTGGCTTCCTATATAATAAATAAATAAAGATTATCTAAAAAAGTGTGTCAAATCTCTGAAAAACCGATTAAAAGCTGTAATTAAAAATAGAGGCGGTAATACGCATTATTAAAAATCATAAAACCAATCGAAATCTTTTAATTTTCCCATTAATTTGCGGCTTACATTTTTATACCAAACTTGCGAAAAATCATTATATTTCATTTTCCTCTATTTTCGAGCAATAATTTTTATTTAAATTATTCAACGATTATTGATTTAGGTACCTAGGGTATACAGCTACTCATATATTATAATAAAATTAATAAAAAAATATCATATCTTAAGTTTGTCCATTTTCTCTAGGTGGCCCGATTTTTTTGCACGCCATTGCTGTAGTTTATTGCTACGAGTATATGACCCAACGAACTTAAATAATCGCAGAAAATTTTCTGTAGATACAACTAATTTTAAAACAACTTTTATAAGAAGATTCTTTGCATTTTTAAGATCACACTTATATAATAAACTAAACAAAACATTAGACATTTACTACCTTAATTAAATAAACTGTAAAAAAACTGTATTTGCTTACCTGCAAAAATTAACTTATGCTGAAACTGAAAATCTTCTTAGTATTCAGATTTATCATAATTTTTATTATGTAACTTGATCCTGCAATAATGCCTATGTAAAAATAATAATACCCAGGCACACACACGCGCACACACATTACACAGTCCTCTCCTTTAATTGCTCACACACATTACACTCATTACACAAATACTTCTTACAGTCATGCATTACACGTCTTAAGAGAGAGGAACGACATATTTAGAAATATTAATTATTATCTTTAGTTGATATTTTATTCTTTATTTTTTTGGTAATAGTTATGTAACCTAACCGTGGGGATATGGCGCTGACAGCTGATGCACAGGTCTCCTAGTTCGGCTGCAGATGCTATGTTTTAAATATTTGTGTGTACAAAATTAGATTTAGTAAGTGTTAAGCAAATATCTGGATGTATTACCTTTTGGAAATAAAGAACTTTTTATTATTATTAAATAACATCTTGAATGAGGCTCACTATTATTGACCTCCAATTAAGATTAAAGATGGAAGAGGGCGCTGACTCCTGACATACAGGTTTATTCTAGTTTTCAGAGGCTTCAACATTCTTATGTAAAAACTAAGAATTGTGTCAATAAAGATATATTCTATTGTATATTATATTAATTGGGAGAAGGGGTAGTGTAAACAAGAGTTCAATGGAAAAGGTTTTAAATAAATTGCAACAATTAAATATAAATAAGATCTTATTGTTTACCTTATTTAACTAAATCGCCTCAGGAAAATAGGTTAAGATATGATTATCATTAATAATTTAATGCACACTTTAACTACGTAAGTGTTTAAATTTGAATATTAAAAAATAAAATAAAATTGAAGCTATTGTGTGACACAGTGACATTTTTCTCTGGAAGAAGAGCGGTCAATTTACTCAGAACATCAGCTTTAACCGTGATAATAAAATTAGGATTAGTGCGGGACTGTATATTTACTATTACTATTGATTTTGAAGAAAGTTTAAATTCTTCATTTCCACCTATCCCTGATATGATACTCCTATTAGGTATTTTTCTTAACGCTAACATTTGGACTGCAGCTTCAGTAATAAATGACGCCTGCGATCCTTGATCTAATAAATACCTAAACAGTATAAAATTACCTTTCCTCGCCTTAATTTTTACCATAGCAGTTGCAAGTAAAACTTGGCTAAAAATATCCGAATGGCAAGAAATTACGTTATTGGTCTCGCTTTGTGAGGAGGTTGATAAAACTTCGCTTACTGACTTAACAGCTTTGATCTCCTCTGTTATATTTAATAATTGAAACTACTGAAAATTATAGCAACCCATTTTATTCCTTATAAGAGTGGAAGCCATAGATTACAAAACTACTTGACAGTGACACATATAAATAATTATTGTATAAAACACCTCCCCTCTAAAATGAAAGCAGAGAGTTAAATACTAAATAACTATTTACTTACAAAAATTTTAAATTTACAAATCTAACCTTTGTATGGGTTTGATTGTACGCCCACTCCTAGTTTTATAAGGCAGCACTTTGGTTTGTGGCAACACTTTAGGCTCCTCATTATATTCAAATGGCAAAAAATCCCTTTTTAATAAATTACAATCAGTAAAAGTCTTTCTCAAGTGATGGCTATTTCTTCTAAGTGGTTTTGAGTTACAATCAGTCCTAATCCAATATGATCTAGGTTCTTTACTTTTCTTAACTACAAATCCTTTTTTCCAATTTTTATCTTTATCAGTTCTGTATACAATTTTATCACCAGGTTTATACACTACTTCTTTACTTTTAGAATGCTTATCATGTTGAAGCTTAGTAGTTTTTAGCTTTAAAGTTAACAATTTATGTATATTTGTAACAATTTTTGGTTCTAAATATGATGAAGTTACAGGAATACCTACCTGATCTTAGATTTCTACTATTTAAAATCTGTGAAGCAGAGACAGATAAACCAGACAAAACACTATTATTATAACTCGTAAGAAAGTCACGGTAATCCTTACCATCCTCAAAAGATTTTTTCACCAAATTTTTACTTATATTAACAGCTTTCTCAGCTAAGCCATTGCTTCTGGGATAATAAGGACTACTGATAACAATATCCATGTCCGTTTTTTATAATATTCACGACACTCTTGAGAGTTAAATGGATTGTTATCTGCAATAATTATACAGGGGTAACCCAGTCGACTGAATATATCTTGACATGCATCTATAACAGATTTTGAAGTTTTATCTTTTATAGGCCTTACCTCTATCCAGTGTGATAGGTAATCAATGACTACTAGATAAGCCTGGCCTGCATATTCCATGATATCCATACCTACCTTATAATATCTATACTTAGGTATATCATGTGGTACAAATGGCTCATGCACATTAGCAGGACTGAATTTTTCACAAGTCCGACACTTAGATATAAAATCCTGAATATCAGAGGATAAACTTGGCCAATAAAATAATTGTCGGGCTTTAGTAATGCACTTGATGATCCCCAAATAGCCTTCATGTACCAATTTGATAACATATGAACGCAATGTATTTGGAACTACTATTCTGTTTCCAAAAACAAAAATCCATCTTGAATAAATAACTGATTTTTTAGTTTAGCAAAATGTTTCAATGTCTTATTTAATTTCTTAGGCCACCCATGATAGAAATAATAACATACTTTTGACAGAACCGGATCTGAATTTGTTTCACTACGGAAAATAGCCTTTCTAGAATCCGACATAGGTAAATGTTTAGAAATGGTATGTACCATCTGCAACATTTCCTTGTCAACCTCAGTTACATTCAAACTATTTCTGGATAACATATCCGCAAAATGTACATATTTACCAGGCACATAGTATATATTTAAGTTATAAATTAACTGTTTCAATCTTAACCTTTTCAGTCTAGGTGATCCAATCTTACTTATTTGTTTACTCATAATAGATACAATGGGTTTATGATCAGTTTGTACATCAACATCTGAACCATAGATATATTAATGAAATTTTTGAGTACCAAAATAAATTGCAAGCAATTTATTTTGGTACTCTTTCTCAGTTTGACCATAATTCAACTCAGCATTGTTCATAGATCTTGATACACAAGCTACTAATCCTAAATTACCAGAATCATCTGGCTGGAACAAGCAACAACCTAACGCTTTACTTGATGCATTACACTGCAATATAATTTTCTTTTTAGTATCAAATGGATAAAGTGCTGGAGCACAACTAATTTTCTCTTTTATTTTAGCAAATACTTCATCATGTAAAGGTAACCACAAAAACTCTACATCTTTTTTTAATAATTTACACAGAGGGGACATTAACTCTGCCATTTCTGGAACATAACGTCTAACATAGTTTAATGATCCAATAATTTTCAATAATTCATCCCTATTAGTTGGTGTTTTTAACTTTAACAATGACTCAACTCTAGATTTATCAATTGACATACCATGTTCATTAAAAATTTGACCCACATATTTCACTTCGCGCTGTCTATACTGAAACTTTTTCTCATTAAACACAATTCCTATCTCCTTAGCTTTATTCATCACACTTAGTAAAGCTTTATCATGTTCTTGTATTGAATTTCCCATAATTAATATATCATCAGCCCACACAACTACATTTTTGAATTTGTTAAAATAGGTTTCAAGTACATCTTGAAACAATTCGGGTGCATTCATTAACCCGTAGGGCAACACTAAATATCTATAGACACCAAAAGGAGTAGAAAAACAACATTTCCATGATGAATTTTCATCCAAACTTAAGTGATGAAATATTTCTTACCATTCAACTTCAAAGCAAGCTCTTCTAATATTGGAAAAGATTTAGGTTTTTTTATAATATATTTATTTAGATCAGATGGATCTAAGCAAAGTCTAATCTTTTTGTTAAGCTTCTCTACCAACACAATACGGTTAATACAAGCATTTTCATTTAGGTTATCAACCTTTACAATTGACTTCCTACTTTCAAGTCTATTCAGTTCACACTTTAACGCATCTAAAAGACAATTAGGGATTCTTGAAGATGGATGACAAATTTGTTCAGCAAAAGGCTTAGTGGTTATACTAAAAGTACCAGGTAACTTACCAATACCCTGAAATACATTTTTGTGCTCAGATACAAACTTATCTTTCAATGAGACCGGACTTCTCTCAGCACTATGTACTCTCTTGATTAAATTTAGAGAAATACATCCAGGTAAACCTAAGAGCATAGAATGACAATCTACAATAACAAAATTTTCAAAACACTTTTCATTTTTATACTTACACATTAAATTTACCATGCCCACAGGTGACACTTTACTGCCCTCAAAAGATACCAACTGTATATTTGTTTTTATAGGTTTTAAACTTAACTTTTCATTAATCTGCTGAAAAATACTTAACGGCATAATGCTAATGTCCGCGCCAGTGTCTAATTTGCACTTAATTGGTAAATTCTCAATCAGTATAGTTTCTACCCACTCCGACTTGGACTTAGACTGGGACAGTACCATATTACAATACAAATTATCATCACCACTTTCAGAATTACTCTCACTTTGACACCTAACTAACTTAACATTTTTCTTTACTCTACAGCTGATAGCAAAATGATTTTTTAATCCACACTTCTTGCACACTTTCCCAAAAGCTAGACATTCCCTTGGACCATGGAGATTCTGGCATCGGCGACACTTAAATTTACCTGTAGACTTAGGTTTCTTTTTATATTTATTTGCATCAACCTCACATGTTGGGTTCATTTCTTTGACCTGTAGTTTACTCTGCTCTGATGTTCTACAGAAATTTGCAGCTTTCTCCAATGTCATGCCATCCAAGCGCAGTAGTTGTTCCTGAACGCGCTTGTCATAGACACCTTGTACTATTTTGTCTCGCAATAATTGATCCTCAATTGGCTCTGACTTGTCACTAAAGTTACAATTTAATAACAATTGTTTTAGGTCTGTGAGGAAGTGGTCAAAACTTTCACCTTCTTTTTGCTTTCTATCATTGAATTTGAACCTTTCAAACACTTGGTTTACTCTGGGGCTTACATATTTATCTATGGCGTTTATAACCGCTTCATACACACCTGCCTTGTCTGTTGGTATCCGCAAGGTTAACAAAACTCGTGCAGATTCCATACCCAGCATATTCCGCAACAAAGCAAGGCGAATTTTATCACTTGCCCCATCTTGCCTAGTTGAAACTAGATAACCCTCGAAACATGTCCGCCATACTTGCCACTCTGCGGCGGCACCACTCGCTCGCAGATCAAAGTTGGGTAACAACTTAACTTTATTCTCCATAATTATACGAAACTCGAAATCACATATATTTATGAACTTACAAAATTACTGTTCTTGACTTTTCGACGGCTGCGCCATGTTATATTTAATAATTGAAACTACTGAAAATTATAGCAACCCATTTTATTCCTTATAAGAGTGGAAGCCATAGATTACAAAACTACTTGACAGTGACACAGATAAATAATTATTGTATAAAACATCCTCATCTGATTAAGAAGATTCAGTAGTATGCAGAAGAGAATGGTGTTTTCTCTTACATATACGACATCTGGTAGACTGTCGACACGAATATAGCGAGTGATTCAATCCGAGACAATTAAAACATAACCTTTTAAGTTGGACAAAATTACGACGTGAGTGAACATCCTCATTAGCAAACTATTTACAATTATATATATCGGCGTGACGCCGTTAATTAATCATAATTAGAATAAATTCATAATTTAAAATTATAATAAATAATAAAAAAATCAATTTCTAAAGTAACTTTTCATATTTAAATAAGTTGTAGCGTTTTCAATTGTTGTTAAATAACTATTGTTTTTGATTTCCTGTTATTTTATGGTAAATTAAATTATCAATAATATTTATCGGCGTGACGCCGTTAATTAATCTTATTTAGAATAAATTCATAATTTAAAGTTATAATAAATAATAATAAATTCAATTTCTAAAGTAACTTTTCATATTTAAATAAGTTGTAGCGTTTTCAATTGTTGTTATTGTTTTTGATTTCCTGTTATTTTATGGTAAATCAAATTATCAATAATATTATAAGCTCATAAATGTTAAAATTAAAATAATAAATTATTAAGTTCGTATTTCCTCTTATTTTATGGTATATTAATTTATCAATAGTTTTACAATTGTAAAGTTTGGACATAGTACTTCCGAAAAAAGAGGGCGCTATGTTTAAGCTAATATCGCGGGAAAGCGGCCGACCAAGAGGAGGGTGGACGATGGGTCGCACTTCACTTTTGCTCGGGCGTTTACCTGGTATAGAGGACTGGCTGTTTTTACTTAAGCTAGCAGATAAGTATTTAGGATAGGTTTAAATAATTATAGTGTTAATTTGGTTATTATTAATTGGTTTGTTAGTTTATAGTGATTAGTAAATATTATAATAGTAAGTAAAACGACTTATCATTTTGATCTCTAGTTGATTTTAATTATCTTTAAATTTATTTAAATTAAAAATGAACGAAAACAACAAGGTAAGTGACGTCAGCAATGCTGACGTCGTTTTTAATGACAATATTTCTGTTCGTCCTTTGTCATATAATTTATGGTCTCCAGAACATTAACCACAAGTGATTGCATTAGAGACAAAAAGTGCCTTTATATCATTATTACGAGTGTATTGCTTATTCATTTTTGGATCTATAAACTCTAATGCCCTATATCTATGTTCCAAAAACATCATTAAATTGGCTTAGTTTAGGTAATTCTTGTGAAACATCTCCTATGTAGAGTTCCCATTCTTTTCTGGACTGTGGATCGAGTTTTTGGCTAATCATATAAATAATAATAACATCTCAACTACTGATATCTATATCTAAGTTTCTCAATACATTTAAACATTCGTTAGTGGTGTCTAATAATTCCTTAATAGCATTAGAAGTCTCTACTGTAATGTTCTTTTGATTAATAGGCCTTCTCAAAATACAATTTGCCAGATACCTTTTGTTATTATATCTATGTTCTAGCTGTGTCCAACAAGTACAATAATTATCGGATGTAATAGGCACATAACGTAATAATTTTTCAGCTTAGCCTGTGAGATGGCCCTTTAAATATTGTAATCTTTGAACATCATCTAAATCATTTATTATGAGTAAGAGACAAAAATAAGTCACGAAAACTAATCCACTCACTATAGTTACCAGAAAATATAGGTAATGATATTTTTGGTAATTTAACATTGCATATATTTTGTTCGTCTTTTTTAGCTAATTTCAATGTACACTCTACGAACTAAACTCTTTAAAACATCCTTTAATTCAGACTTATAATCAAAATATAATTCCTCTGTAACTTCAAACACATCACTCTTATAATAATCCGTATTATCCAAGTCATAATTTGCAATAAGTTTATTATTATTTTCTACAAATACGGACCACTGTGATTCCAAAGCCTCGAGTCGCGTTTCAATATAAGTAGGAGTTAAACGTTCCTTCGGTGATTTTTTGAAATTTATTTTTGCTATTTTTATAGTTTTATTACAATTATATTGCACCTTTATCAATGATTTCATTTTTAAATTTTATTTTTTAATTAAAAAAATTTAAAGTCCAAAAGAGTTTTAAATTTTTACAAGTGTTTGGTATCACCTTTGCACTGCACTATAATCGAGCATAGGTTCCCCGTATTGTCACTTTTCTTAAATTTATTCTAAGTCCAACTTTTAACTTTAACTTATTTTCGCAAATTCTATAATAATAATAATAATAATTCTTTATTTGCTCAGAATATGGTATTTACAATGTTCTTATGGTTTACAGTTAAGTTCATACATATTCTACTCATAAAGAGTGTGCAAATATTTATATAAATTGAACTTAATTATTTAAAAATTATTTCTATGTTATGTCAAAATCAAAAGTTAATGTCAAGTTTATATTATATATATATAGAGAAAAATAATAATAATAATTTATAACTATGTCATATCATTTCAAACTCCACAAATAAGATAGTCATTAACATTATAAAATAATTTTTCTAATAATAAATCAAACAATTTCTTTTTAAATAATTTAAATGGTAATTTCTTGAGATCATCTCGTACTTTGTTATATATTACAATTGCCATACAATATACATTTTTGGAAAATACTATTAACTTTTGATATGGTATATAAAGTTTATTAAAGTACCTTGTGGATCTTGGTATAATTTCTTGATTTTTTTTGAACAAGGATGGATATTTCTTTACAAATAAACATATTTCGAATATGTATAAGCAAGGCAGAGGAAGAATTTTTAGTAATTTGAAAAGAGGCTTGCAACTGTCCAAATAGTGAGCACCACACAACGATCTTACGCTTTTTTTTGTATTTTGAATGCTTTGTTTGCATCTACAGAATTGCCCCAAAAAATCAAACCATATCTAAGGTTTGATGAGACATACCCATGATATGCCAATAAACCTGCTTCTAAAGTTCCTATTCTGTGTAATCTCTTTAGAACGAAAATAAATTTATCTAGTTTATCACATAAGTTATTGATGTGTTCTTTCCAGTTGCATTGTTTGTCTATTGTAATACCTAAGAATACCGTCGAGTCGACTATTTCAATTTTATTTTCGTTGTAATTAATGTCAATTTTTTAATATTACTATTTCTAGTTTCAAACTGAATTGCTTTCGTCTTTTTCAAATTAATTTTTAAATTTTTTTGTATTAGCCAGTCAATGGTTTTTTTTAAAGATGAATTAGTTTCATTCTTAGTCTCATCTAAATTCTTGCAACAGACAGTAATTGTAGTGTCGTCAGCAAACAAAATACATTTATGCTTGATGACGTCAGGCATATCATTTATGTATATGAGAAATAATAAAGGCCCTAAGATACTTCCTTGGGGTACTCCATATGAATTGTGACGATAGGTAGATTGGAATGTTTTTTTAAAATTATCACAAGTTTTTATTATTTCTACACATTGAGTACGATTACTAAGATAGCTTTTTATCCATTCAAATGCCTGTCCTCTTATACCATATTTATACAATTTTTCTAGTAATACTGAATGAGATACGAAGTCGAATGCCTTTGTCATGTCTAGAAAAAGCGATAAATGTTTTTATTTAAACATTCGGTTACATTTTTAATAAGCGTGAAACAGGGTAGTGTGGTAGAGCTCCCTTTTTTAAAACCAAATTGTGATTCTTTTAATATATGGTATTTACACAAGAAATCATAAATTTTATTATGCATTACTTTTTCGAAAATTTTTGAGACGACTGGTATTGGTGTAATGGGTCTATAATTCTCAGGGTTCTTTACATCACCTTTTTTGAAGATAGGTTTCACAATTGATTTTTTTTTAAAGTGATGGAAACTTGCCTTCCAAAAAGGAAGTATTAATTAGGTGAGCAAGAGGATTAGCCAAGGTCAGAGCACATTGTTTTATAAGTTTTGTATTAAGCATGTCATATCCTGTGGAGTTAGTATTTCTTAATGATGTAATTACTTTTAGAATGTCAAATTTATTTATTGGTGTCAAGAAAATGCTATTACTATTGGATGGTATTTTATTTTTATATGTCACTTTATTTGTGTTAGTATTTGTCAAATTTATAAAATAATTATTTAGATATTCACTAATCAAATTGGGGTCATTAATATAATTTTTATCTACACATATCTCTTCAATTTCGTTTTGTTTTCGTGTGTTTTCGAATGTATTTTTAATAATGTTCCATGATGCTATACATTTATTGTCAGAATTTGTTATATATATTAGTAGTGCCGAGTTATTGCGCCATTAATACACACTTTTTTAAAATGTTACTGTATTTATTGTACTTTATTTTATTATAATTTTTGTTACGTGGGTTCAATCGATATGTTATATACATTTTCCGCTTTATTATACAGCTTCTCCTTATCCCTCTTGTAAGCCATTTATTCTTTAGTGGTTTCCGAGTTACTTTATATCTTATTAAGGGAAAACATAAGTTAAAGAATAGAATCAGCAATTCATGGAACTCAGTAAAAGCAAGTTCAGTATCTGATTCTTATAATATATTGTAGAATGATAGAGCTGATATACTATTTCTAAATTTTCTCATATTATCGCTACTGAAGTCTCTCCTATATTCAAACCAATACGTAGGCAATGGTTTATACTTTGGGTTAATATCTACCCTAACTGTCAGACTCTGGGCGGTTTCATGGTCAGATAAAGCCAAAGGATGTATATCCGCATTTGCGTCATGAAAGTTGCTGATGATGAGATCTAAGCAACTGTTATTTCGTGTTGGTTTAAGAATATGATTTTTTAGATTATAATTTTTTAAAATTGCCGATAGATCATTAGATTCATTAGTTGTTTTTAATATGTCTATGTTTATGTCCCCACACACAACTATTTTTTTTGTATTTACGTGAGATCACGTGCAGTAAATTTTCAAGATGTTCTAAAAAGTATGACACGTTAGAAGATGGAGTTCTATATACAGAGATAATAATGATATTAAGACTTAAGATTTCTATCCCACAACATTCAAAAATAAAGGGCTTGCAGCGCTTTTGAAGCTTGCAGAGCTTTTGATGAGGTTAATCTTTAAGAGTCTATTACCACTGATTTTAATATAAAATAAAAGTTAAATTTAACTACTTTATCCCCTTTTGATTTCTTTTCAGTCCTCAACTGAGGTCCAGATTCAAATATCACTTTTATGGCAAATTCTATTGCCACAGAAGCCTTTTCTGATATTAGGTCGTTGTAATCTTTGCAATGAGTTGCAAAATTTGTTTCAAGGACTGAGAAATTAAATTCAGCCGACCCATATTCACGCTTGACATCATCAGGAGTTATCTCAGTACATTGATATGTCTTGAAAATTGTAGCTGTTGCAAGTTGCAATGGTGCAATTCCTTCTTTTACTAAGATACTATCTATCTCACTCTGTGGAATCTGAGCGGGTGCTACTTGACTCTGTGCCATAGTTATATTTTATTTTTAGCTCTCGTAAAGCTAGTTTCAAGCTAGATAAAATTATATCAGAGTCTGTATAATGATGCACGGCCAATTCAGTTGTTAAAGATATTATACCTTCTTTATCAAAGATACCTTCTTTGAAGAACTTCTTATCGCTTCTAGTAATCCCACCAATGAACTATATTACTATTATGTCCGAAACCTTATAAAATTAAATAGTTCTAATAAATTCATTGTTGTTAATGAGGATTTTAATATAAACTTATTAGATAATTCTACTATAAGTCTCAGATTTAAATCCATGCCTCTATCATATAACCTGAATAATTTATTTCTTAAACCAACTAGAACCACTGCTACCAGTGCTACATGTATTGACAATATATTCACAAATTGTAAACCAACCTCTAAATCTATTATAAACATATTGATCTCAGACCATTGTGGTCAGTTAGCTTCATTTTCTTATACTTTAAATACCAATAAAAAAATGTTAAAAAGGCTTTTGTCCCTATAAGCACTACACGTATGGAGAAGTTCAAAGATAATATTGCAGCAAAACTTCCTTATTTATCCTACAGCCATGACCCCAACTTCTTATATAATTCTTTATTTAAATTAATATAAACAGAATTTTCTACAATATTTACTTCTAAAACAGTCAATTCAGGGGGTCTCTTTTCATTTAGTGAATGGACAACTCCTGGCATCTTCAACAGCAGGCAAAAACTATATGAATGTCTAATTACTAAAAGGGCTCTTGTCACTTTATTATCAGAATTTTTTTTCGTCTCTATCGCTTGGGAACGTCTATTTACATAGTTTGTATTAATACGGCACTTGTCCGAGCTCGAATCATATAATTACATGGTTGTGAATATACGTTTAAATATTAAAAAGCCACTTGTCCAAGGACATGTACCTTATTACCAATTATTTCCGAACGCATCTTATCAACTGCCAATGTCACGTCGCCCGTCGTTTTATTCGCTCATTAAATTAATAAATCGTAAAAATGAGTGAAAGAAAAAGGAAAAAAGGTGTCCGTCACGAAGAAGACAACATAAACTTATAAACGAAACAAGATAAAGAATTCCGAGGGTCTCTGACGATAGTCATTGGAATTAAAAAGGACGATATGTTCCTGCAAAAAACCATACAGAATTCATGAATTCTGCTGAGGTGTGTCAAAAGATACATGACCACATCACATCATTTCCCACTAAGGAATCCCACTATTTATCAGAGACATATTTCTATTTATCAGCTGACCTATCAGTTAGAGAAATGCACCGACTCTTCGCACAGAAATATCCTAAGCTGGATATTAAGTATCAGTTCTACTGGCAGTACTTTAAAACTAATTTTAATTTGTCTTTTGGTCGACCTTTAGTCGATGCATGCACAAAATGTGAGACACTAAAAACCAAATTTTTAAATGACAATGTGAAAAGTACTTATGCTGAGGAACTTCTGGTGCATCTAACCCGGAATAAGAAGTTTTATAAAAAAATCCAGTAGTGCACCCAGTTGTCACAACAAAATGAGAAAATTCTATCAATTTGTTTTGATTATATGGCTGTCATAGATTAACCTAGAGTTCAAGATGTTTATGTTTCGCCGTGGCAAATACTCATAATCATGCTCGAAATTGATCCTATATTTAATTTTTCCTTCTGGCAAGTATTGTAAGGCGCAAATATCGGTAACCACAAGATCAACTTTCTTGTTTCCAGGTCTAATGCTGGTATATTTTCCGCCATCATATTTTAGAAAGTCGTCATAATTTAAGAAAATAACTTTGTATAGTTTTTTTTTCTGGCGCTTTTTATGATATTTAGGTAGCCGACAAGGATAAATATTTCCTTATGTGGCGGTAATTTTCTTTCTATGGTACTGTGGATCAAGTCCACCTCCATTTGGGTGTGGCCGACTTCAGGTTTTTTTTGCTCAATAATAATGTTTTTTTCAATTGCCAATTCTAGCAGCGCATTTGCCAATTTCACAGACCAGTTTTGATAGCAACATCCGGTTAAGATTTTTCTTACTTTATGCTGAACTATGCTGATCCCTGTTTCGTCGACATTAAATATTTTATTGGGGTTGAAATTAATCTTTTCTAATTCAGGTTTCAGTATATCAAAAAAAGATTTAACATTTTCAGCAGTAAAACCTTGCACGCGAGCACGTGATAACGATTGTGGTTGACGAAACGACAAATTGGGATGGCGAGCCATAAATAACTTCATCCATTTTTTACCTGCTTTCTTTTTAGTATGTGAAAATGGATGTGGAATGTTATTTCTAATAGCCAATTGAAAAGCCATACGTTTTAAGTCCGAAGCGGCGACACCATAGTAATTCTTTTCCATTTGTAGGCAATAGTTTACCAACTCCTCTTCTAATTCAACTGGCAAAATCGGTTTTCTTCCCATTTTTCCAGAAACTATATCATCAACAGATTTATCAGACTTTTTGACATAATCTTTTAAAGTAGCTCTTGGCACATTAAATAACTTAACTGCCTTTTTATACCCCATATCTTTAGTTCGGACCGCTTCTACGGCTTTTTTCATTGCTTGAGGATCCCATAACTTTCTCTTCGGCATCTAAAAACAAGATTTAAAAACATAAAAAATAAGTAAGCTTAACGACAAATGAAGTGACCTAAATATCGTCGTCTAAGGCTCGTGTGAGGGGACGATATTACGAATTTCTTAAGTTTGTAGATGTCATCCATTAAACCACAATGACATGGCATAACCTAAATAAAATTGCAATCGGGGTAAATCTAGAAAATATCAACATATTTTGTCATATATTTCATTACAATATCCCAAATACATTCATATTTAAACAGTAGTTATAATATTTTATTTAAAAACTCACCTTTGACAATTGTTTATTATTGTTCTTGAGTTGTCCTGCTGCATGTTGACCTCGATCCTTGATCGGCATAGTCAAATGCTGTGAGTCATATTTTAAATAAGGCAGTGGTAGCCCAGTGGTAACACGCTCGCTTGGGAAACCGAGTGAAGCGGGTTCAAATCCCGGGTCGCGCACCTCTGATATTTTCATGTGCGAATCATTTTCTAACATGATTACCACTTGCCTTACGGTGAAGGAAAACATCGTGAGGAAACCTGCATGTCTGAGAGAACTTAGCAAGTTTTCGAAAGACATGTGAAGTCCGCCAACCCGCACTTGGCCAGCGTGGTGGACTATGGCCTGATCCCCTCGTATTGAAGGGAGGCCCGTGCCCAGCAGTGGGACGTTAAAAAGGGCTGAATACATAGTTGTAGTTGAGAAATGTTAACTTTAGTATTTGAATAACTACAGCACATAGTATACATTGTAGAGATTTTGTCTTTTTTAGACAGGAGGTGGAGCACCTGAGTACATACCCCCAGATGATATTCTCGACCATGTATCTTCTTTACTAGGAAGTACAGTAAATGGGTTCACAGTTGAGTTTGGGGGTGACGCAGAACTAGCTGAGTTCATCAAAGATAATGACACAAAGGCTTTGCATGTGCATGATGAGGTGGGAATAGTGGGTGGTCAGGTAGAGGTGCCAGCTTTGTCAATAGACAGTAAAACATTTTCTATAGATAATGCTGATGTGGTAATGGAACCAATTTTGGTGGTGGAACAAGGTGGTGGAAGCACACTAGCTCATACTCCAGATAAACCTTAGAGGTTTATATTTAACACTCCTAGAGCTAGTGGTAACTATCTATTTGTGAAGTTTGTTAAATATTTTATTTATTTCACATTTTAATATTTTATCATGTTTTGCAGGTAAACAAAAGACTACAAAACCAGACGAGGGACGTACAGTTAAAAATTTAGCCATAGCAAAATATTATTCCACAAAACAAAAAATTCTTGATGCTAAGTTAGAAAATATTTTACTACAAATAGTCCGGTCAATTTAGACATTCGAAGTTACATAAAGTCCCAACAAGCTGAATTTCTGTGAAATTATTCAAAACATAATTATAAACAATGTCTAGAAGTTCCCCATCATTCCCCTGTAAGGAATTTTTTTTTATTCAAGGTCAAAGGTAAAAAAAATGAGTTTTTCGCGATTTTCAGCAAAACGGTAAGTTTTATCATAAAAGTACCTCAGACAAAAATTGTAGATCATAAAATTATCTATAAAAAATGTATCAATACTTTTTTCTTACGAGCCACAGTTTCTGAGATATAACGATTCAAAAAGTTATAAAAGTTGTTATCGTCATAATATGCACACGTGTCCACGCCACCTATGAGGTAGTGAACTTAGCGCGTTTTTTTTAACGTGGTTTCCCCAGTAGGCCTACTCCACGGGTCAGTTGTGATCCTATTTAATGTAAAACTATTGCAAAATAACGGAAATTTTCAAAGATTGGGAAAGATAAAAGCGATGTAAATTAAAAAAAAGTGTTGAACTTTATTCGTCTTATTCGTAAGTTTCAAATTCTTGTTCTTCTTCTTGATCTTCTTCTCCTGCTTCTTCTTCATCTTCATTTTGGATGCAAGTAAATTGCGTCAATAGCGATGTATCGCATGATACTTCGTCGGAGTCAAACGAATCCTCTATTGTTTGTGATTCAATATTAGAGCACGACCGGCCTTGACAATTTGTGCATGCCAAAGAACAAGACAGTCCGACTTTTTTGCAACCACATTTAGCACTGCATCCCTTTTTGCAGTTGCAAAAAATAGTGTTCAGCAGTTTTTCCGGCGCAGGTGGAAGTAAAGTTTGAACTGGCTCTAATATATTGTTGACCAACTTTCAACCCCAGTCTGTAGCTAGTGTATGTGTAAGTGATAACCAAGCCACACTTGAACTTGGTAATATACTCGAAGAAGATGTTGGTGAGCAGCAACTGAGGTTGGAGGAAGACAAGCTAATTAAACTTATTTTTTATTTTTAGTATTTTTAACGAAACGTGCATATCGATGCTTATCTAAACAGGTAGTTTTTTTAGGAGCTCCGTACATAGAAAGAAGAAAGCGGATGCCGTTGGTAATAACTTCTTGTTGAGTTGAATTACTCTTTTTAAAAACTTCAGCACATTGAATTAAATCTTGTTTTTCAAACATTTTGAAAACTGCTGTTTTACCCCTCCTGTAAAATGCAGATGTCGTATCACAGCCAGTTATTGCGTGTAAAAATAGTACATGATCTTTACACTTTACAAAAGTAAATAAACTTTTTGATGAATATATATCTGATAGATGCTGAGCTTTTCCTGGTTTAAAACTTATGTATATTTTATATTGTAAGTATAAGTTACAATGACCGATAGAAAAATATTTAAACATTTAATATATAATATATAATATATATATATATATATATATATATATATATATATATATATATATATATATATATATATATATATATATATATAAGGTATAGTCGCCAAATTCCGTCTCCGAACCTAATTTCGTCCCCATCGGTATCTCTTTTTCTAAACAACGCCATCTAGTTTTAATAGGTAAAATCTAAAGTTAGTTATGTCAGTCCGCCATTGTAAAAGTTTGACGGTGAAACGTAGCTCCAGGCGCAAAATATTAAAAAAAAAGAAAAAATTGTCAAAGGTGAGTTTTTAAATAAAATATTATAACTACTGTTTAAATATGAATGTATTTGGGATATTGTAATGAAATATATGACAAAATATGTTGATATTTTCTAGATTTACCCCGATTGCAATTTTATTTAGGTTATGCCATGTCATTGTGGTTTAATGGATGACATCTACAAACTTAAGAAATTCGTAATATCGTCCCCTCACACGAGCCTTAGACGACGATATTTAGGTCACTTCATTTGTCGTTAAGCTTACTTATTTTTTATGTTTTTAAATCTTGTTTTTAGATGCCGAAGAGAAAGTTATGGGATCCTCAAGCAATGAAAAAAGCCGTAGAAGCGGTCCGAACTAAAGATATGGGGTATAAAAAGGCAGTTAAGTTATTTAATGTGCCAAGAGCTACTTTAAAAGATTATGTCAAAAAGTCTGATAAATCTGTTGATGATATAGTTTCTGGAAAAATGGGAAGAAAACCGATTTTGCCAGTTGAATTAGAAGAGGAGTTGGTAAACTATTGCCTACAAATGGAAAAGAATTACTATGGTGTCGCCGCTTCGGACTTAAAACGTATGGCTTTTCAATTGGCTATTAGAAATAACATTCCACATCCATTTTCACATACTAAAAAGAAAGCAGGTAAAAAATGGATGAAGTTATTTATGGCTCGCCATCCCAATTTGTCGTTTCGTCAACCACAATCGTTATCACGTGCTCGCGTGCAAGGTTTTACTGCTGAAAATGTTAAATCTTTTTTTGATATACTGAAACCTGAATTAGAAAAGATTAATTTCAACCCCAATAAAATATTTAATGTCGACGAAACAGGGATCAGCATAGTTCAGCATAAAGTAAGAAAAATCTTAACGGCAAAAGGTAAGAAAGCAGTTCACAAATTATCTTCTGCTGAAAGGGGAGCTTTGATAACAATTGTGACGTGTATGTCAGCTTCTGGTCAATTCATTCCTCCATTAATGGTGTTTCCTAGAAAAAACATGAAGGCTGAACTACTTGACGGAGCACCTCCAGGCATCATAGGTGGATGTCATCCTTCGGGATGGATCCAGCCTGAGTTATTCACAAAATGGCTAAGACATTTTGTGTCCATAGTAAAACCATCAAAAGAAGACCCTGTTTTGCTGATATTGGATGGTTACTACAGCCACACAAGAAATTTAGACGTGATTGACATTGGACGTGACAATGGCATATCCATAGTCTGCCTGCCTCCTCATTCAACTAATCATATGCAGCCTTTGGATGTTTCATTCATGTTTCCCTTAAAAACATTTTATGCCCAAGAAGTAGAAAATTGGTTAACAAATCATCCAGGGCGCATTGTTACTCAATACCAACTTGGAGAAATATTTGGAAAAGCTTATGCAAAATTGATACAGCTGTAAATGGCTTCCGAAAGACAGGGATATTTCCACTCAATGAAAATATTTTCGTAGACTCACCAAATGCTCCTCTTTCAACAAATTCAAACAGCGCAACATCTATTGTGAATGACTCCTCCGTTTCTTTGGAACCCACAACGTCTAGACCAAGAACACTAACGGCATCACCTAGGTTAAGCACTCCTTCCTCCCCGTATATAGTTCCAGCTGACATACAACCTGTTCCAGTTGTTGAGCCTCCTTCTACTACAACTAGACGAGGCAAAGCCATGGTCGTTACGGCTTCACCGCATAAACAGGAAATAATAGATGCAGAAAAGAAAAAACAACAAAAAGATGAAAGAAAAGCAGCCAAAAAAAGGGTTAGAAATTTAAGTAAAATGACGACAGGAAGAAAGAAAACAAATAAGCGACGTAAGAATCAATCTTCTGATGAGGACCCTCCAATTTTAGTTTCTACTGACGAAGAAGATAGTGACAACGATGACGCTGAATGCCCAGTATGTCAGAAAAGGTTTTCTCAAGATATACATGGAGAGAAATGGATAAGATGCACAAAATGTTTCCAATGGATGCATGAGGATTGTGTTGATAATCCAGGAGTAAATTTTATTTGTGCAATCTGTTTTGAGAATTAAAATTACTTAAACTATACCAATGATTAACAAAAGTCTGATTACATATTATAATAATGATTATTAATAATTACTTTTAAAGATAATACTTAAGTTTACGTACTGGTTATTGTGATCTCAATATCGTCCCCGGGACGAAATTACGCTTCGAAAAAAATTATATCAGAATTTCTAGTTTTATAACTTCATTTAGTATATTATTTAAGAAAAATATTTTTTACAAAAAGGGGACGTTATTTAACGACTGTACCTTATATATATATATATATATATATATATATATATATATATATATATATATACGGTATACGGTGGCTCGTAAAAAAAAAGTATTGATACATTTTTTATAGATAATTTTATGATCTACAATTTTTGTCTGAGGTACTTTTATGATAAAACTTACCGTTTTGCTGAAAATCGCGAAAAACTAATTTTTTTGACCTTTGACCTTGAATAAAAATTTTTCCTTACAGGGGAATGATGGGGAACTTCTAGACATTGTTTATAATTATATTTTGAACAATTTCACAGAAATTCAGCTTGTTGGGACTTTATGTAACTTCACTCTCATTTTTTGGTCTAAATTGACCGGACTAAAAATAAGAAATTACAGTTAGAAATTAAGAAACTAGAGTCTTGATATTTAGGTATTTTATTCCATTTGGTTCTTAGTTTAATATTAATTTTTGTGATTAATTTTATATCTGTTTAAAACTTTATATACATAGTTATATTTATACTACAATAGGGATAGTTAGGTAAGATTCTTAAATTATATTTTTTAAAACTTAAATTTTTACTATATATTTGTATAATAACAAAATAAAACTATTATTTTATAAATTATGTTAAGAAGCTAGTCTTGATATTTAGATATTTTATTCCATTTGATTCTTAGTTAGTTTATTATTATTCTATGTTAATAATTTTTATATCTGTTTAAAAGTTTATATACATATAGCCCAGTCATATTAGGTAAAAAAAGGGGTCAACCTCGGAATGAAAGATAATAAGCTGCAAATTGGTATGAACCTTTGTTTTGTCATTCTAAATGTTGTCTCAAAAGTCACAATCGTTATCGTGTCCGCGTCTTAAGATATTCAAGGTCAAAGGTCACAAAAATCGGTTTTTCGCGAATATCTGGCTTCCTATCGGTTGAATGAGATTTGCATTTATTATAAAAGTTGTAGGCTATAAAATTCCCTACAACTTTTGTTTAAACTTTTTTTTCATACGACCAACCGTTTTGAAGGTAGAGCGCGAAGTGCACATCGTACAGTCATATACGGCCTAATGCAAGGTCAAGCGTGGTTATCAGTACGTTATAAAGTCAATTATTTACTTGGAAATTATAATTATTAAACAATGCCTATTATTTATGTACTAACTATTAATTATTTATATTTAATTAAAGTAAGTAACTTGATTATTTATATATAATTATTCATATTTAACTATTTAAGTATAAAATATTATTAATTCTGGATTATATATTTTAGTTTTATTTTAAGTTAACACGACATTATATATCTTTTCTTTAAAACGCGTAAATTTCTCAATACTTATATACCTGGAAATACTTGTCCCTACCCTATGCCCTTTTCTATTCATTGCCGGGACAGATGTTCTATAGTATTCAAGGCCACTCTCTCCACTTTGTATGAGTCAAGATTATTCGTTAGTTTGAAATTGTACCGTTGCAACTACGGACGTACGGTTTTAAGAGCTATGGCTGATTTGTGTTTTATATGTGATAAGAAACTTTCAGAAGGTGTTTCTGTGAATGTCGTACGTGGTTTACAAACTTTAAAAACTGCAAGTATTGAAAGAAATGATGGACATATAGACTATTTAAATACTTTAAGTTCTGTAAATGTGCATTCCGAGTGTCGAAAAGTGTACACGAGTAAAAATGTTATTATTGCATCAAAACGACGCACAGATGAGAGTGAACCTTCAACGTCAAGTGCACCTCGTAAAAAACGAAATGAAGTCTTTGATTTTGGAAAGTTATGCTTATTTTGTGGCCAAGAAGCTGATGAAATAGCAGAAAAGAAAAAAAAATTAAAGTATAGACGGACAATAAGTAATGTAAGTACTCTTGCATTCAAAGACAACGTAATTAAGAGAGCAGAAGAACGAAACGATTCCTTAGGAGAATTAGTAAAGGAACGTATATATTACGAGTATGATTTGATCGCTGCTGAAGCAAAGTATCATACTATTTGCTATACCAACTTTTTAACCCGAGTACCATCTGCAGATAAAAAGCCTCGCCAAGATGATCAAGTCACTCAAGCAATGAAGGAGATTTTTTATTATATAGAAAATAATGAAGATTCTCAATTTACTTTGAAAGAACTTAAAGATGCCCCTACGGAATACATACCTGACGATAAGACAATTATTACAAAATTACAACAAAAGTATTTAACTGATATAATAATCACAAAAAAATTGGATCATTTACAATTATATCTTTCCGTGATACACAGCTTAACGTATTATCAAAAGCTTGGTACGAAAATAAAAAAAAGTACTCCTGTAGAAGAACGTCTACGGATTGTAGAAGCTGCTGCGGCTATTATTAGGGAAGACATCAGATCATCTGTAGTTGAAACAAAAACGTATCCACCTCCGAATAAAATGCTAGATTGTATTAATGAAGAAATACCAAAAACATTATCACATTTTTTGGAAGAAATGATATTAAAAAATAGAAAAGGACAAGTAGATCATTTAAAAACGAAATGCACATCTATTAGCCACGCAATAATGGCTTCGATACGAGAACGTTCATTTTCATCACAGCTACTGTTGGGCCTTTCCGTATTTCTTCACAGAAAATATGGGTCTAAAAAATTGTTAGATGTTTTATCATCTTTAGGATTTGCTGCATCATATAGTAATACCATACAGTATGAAGTTTCATCAGTTTACCATCCACAACCTCGTATTTTACCATCAGAGTCTGGTGCGTTGGTACAATATGTTGGAGACAATGCAGATATTAATGTCAGTACTCTTGACGGTAATAATACTCTTCACGTTATGGGAATGATAAAAATAATTACTCCGAAAGATGCTGTAATTTATGATGATCGCATAAAAAAATGTACAACTAAACCGAGTGCAAAAGAGTTAGCAGCAATATCACATGTATCTCTTTTAGCATATGAAAAGCCAGTTGTACCTGGGTACAGCAAGATTCAAGTCCAAAATCTACATGATGATCAAGTACTGATTGAAAAAAAATTTAATGCAGTTGATTTGTTGTGGTTATACGGAAAATGGAAGAATCTTTCACCGTTGCCAGGGTGGAATGGCTATCTTCAACAACTTACGAAAAATAATCAAAATTTTTCAACTTCTCAGGTTATATTTCTACCTTTCATTGATCATCCTGCCAGTAATTTAGACACAATTTATACAACTTTACATAGTGCTATAAATATTGCCAAGTCACATCAACAAAAAACGTGCATAATTACATTTGATCAGCCCCTGTACTCAAAAGCACGTGAAATGGTTGCTGCGTCAGATGCAAACTCAGACTTGTCTAAAACAGTTGTCAAACTTGGAGGATTTCATATGCTCATGTCTTTTCTTGGATGCATAGGACATGTAATGGACGGTAGTGGTCTCAAGGAAGCTTTAAGTAAAATATATGCTACAAATTCGGTCGACAAAATGTTGAATGGTCACGCTTATGCAAGAAGTATCAGAGGCCATATATTATTACGACTTGCATTATCAATAAAGATTTTTGAAGAGATGAAAATTGAAAATTGTGTGTTAGATGAGTTAATTGAACAGATAACTAGTCGCGATGTTTCCTACGAAGATGTTGAAGGATGTACGAGCAGCTCCAACTCGTTAATTGATCAATTTCAGGATAAACTAAAAGAATTAAAAGCTCGAGGTCCCACGGCACAGTTATGGGTGCAATATTTTGAAATGGTATCAATAGCCCTAGATTTCATTCGCGCTGAAAGGCTGGGACTTTTTCAAGAACATTTGGATGCAGTGCGAAAAATGCTGCCCTATTTTCATGCTGGTGGTCATTTCCTATATGCGAAATCAGCTCATTTGTATCTTCAAGATATGTTAAAACTTGAGGAGACAATGGATCAACAGGCTTTTGAGAACTTTAAAAACGGATTCTTTACTGTAAAACGAACAGAAAAATTCAATTCTGGTACATGGACAGACATGGTAATCGAGCAAAGTCTGATGAAATCTATGAAGACAGAAGGAGGAGTATCTCGAGGCCGAAGTACACAAGAAAGTGTTCTATGTAAGTGGGTATATGCTATGTATGCCACGAATACAATTTGTGAAGAAATTGAACGGTTTTGTAACATTTCTTTAGATTCTGTGGACCAACATGTTGATGCTAGAGATTCACGAATAAAAAGGGATGATACTGATGTAAATGAACTGGTTGGTTGGTTTACGCTTCATAATCCCTTTCCAAATACGAATCAGTTGGTATCCTTAGCTTCAGGAATCGTTGGAAATGACCAAATTAATTGTCACCGAGCCCATGAAATCGGATTGCAATCTATGGTAAAGATAACTGGTTTGAACTTCAACGAAATAAAGTTAAAACGCGTCGATAAGGTTTTACCGCTTTCAGCCATTAACAAATCTGTCAAAATTAATGATTGTAAAGTTTCTATAGATCCAATGTTACTTTTCCAGAGAATAACTGTAAGCAAAAAATTTGAAAGTAATTTACAAGAATATCTTCAGTATGAACTAAGCCCGTATCCGACATCTTTATTTGATAGTAATGGCATGAGAAAAACCACGAAAGCAACATTATATGACAATATGATGCCTGTCGTTATCGATCTTGATGAAAATAATGTAACATACATCATCGATGGTGGATTTCTTCTGCATCGCGTCGTATGGAGCAAAGACGATACTTTCTCTATTATTTTAAATAAGTACATTAAATATTTACAAACACATTATGGCTCAGCAATTGTTGTTGTATTTGACGGATATTCGGACTATAGTAAAAATATTAAAGCACTGGAACAACGAAGAAGAACTGCTGCACTTTCAAAATCATATGAAGTTTGTTTTGACGAAACAATGGTTGTGCCAATCAGTCAAGAAAAATTTTTATCAAATCGGTCTAATAAAAAAAAATTTATCGACATGCTTGTTGAAAAATTTAAAACTGTTAATATCACAACAAAACAAGCCAGAGATGATGCTGATGTTCTCATCATTGACACAGCTATTGCCTTATCAGAACATCAAAAGACTGCTGTCATCATAGGAGAAGATATCGATTTGCTCGTTATTTTAATTGGACGTACTCAGTCACATCATCAGGATTTTTTTTTTGAAAAAAGTTGGCAAAGGCAATGTCAAAACACAAATATATTCTACTAAAAGTTTTGACCAATATCCTCGTACTAAAAAGCACATTTTATTTT
Organism: Brenthis daphne; assembly: GCA_947093115.1. Taxonomy (NCBI): domain Eukaryota; kingdom Metazoa; phylum Arthropoda; class Insecta; order Lepidoptera; family Nymphalidae; genus Brenthis; species Brenthis daphne. The sequence continues at coordinate 4,063,078 of OX352473.1, forward strand.
TACACGCATTCAGTGGCTTTGACACGACTTCTGCGCTATTTAAAAAAGGAAAAAAAAACTGTTACTAGAGCATTGGAAAAAATTCCTGATTTAGATAAACTGGTGGAAGTATTTCAACAAGAAAACTGCCCAAAACAAACATTATTAGAAAATGGAGTGCGCATCTTGTTGGCATTATATAATGCTCCAAAATCTGAGGACAACATTGATCATTTCCGCTACACGCAATTCATCAAATTTACAAAACTAAATAAACCTGTACAACTGTCAACACTTCCACCAACAAGTGTAGCAGCTCATCAACACATAAAACGTGTCTACTACCAGATTCAAACGTGGTTAGGGAAGGACTTAGAACCTCAAGAATGGGGCTGGATGCTTGAAAATGAAATCCTGGAGCCCATACGAACGTTATTACCTCCAGCACCAGCCGAACTACTAAACGTAATATTTTGCAATTGCAAAAATGGTTGTGGTTCCCGCTGTGGATGCAGAAAATCAGGGCTACAATGTTCTTTAGCTTGCGGCCAGTGCAACGGACAAGCTTGCCTCAACGCTTCACTGTATCCAAGTAATCCCGATGAAGAAAATACATATGATCCCGATATTCTGGAAGGTTTGGAGATGAACATGACAGATAATGAGGATGATGACAATGAATCGAACATTTTTGAGCGACAAGAAGAAGAAGAAGACGAAGAAGAAGAAGATAATTAGCTTCCATTTCCAATTTCATTACAATTAAAATCAACAAAGATACTTTTGATATTTGAACTCACATTTTGATAAATGTATATTATGCCGTATTTAATAATAAATAAAAATATGTGTAAAATATATACTCTTACTATCATTTTAACTTAAAATAAAACTAAAATATATAATCCAGAATTAATAATATTTTATACTTAAATAGTTAAATATGAATAATTATATATAAATAATCAAGTTACTTACTTTAATTAAATATAAATAATTAATAGTTAGTACATAAATAATAGGCATTGTTTAATAATTATAATTTCCAAGTAAATAATTGACTTTATAACGTACTGATAACCATAACTCACGCTTGACCTTGCATTAGGCCGTATATGACTGTACGATGTGCACTTCGCGCTCTACCTTCAAAACGGTTGGTCGTATGAAAAAAAAGTTTAAACAAAAGTTGTAGGAAATTTTATAGCCTACAACTTTTATAATAAATGCAAATCTCATTTAACCGATAGGAAGCCAGATATTCGCGAAAAACCGATTTTTGTGACCTTTGACCTTGAATATCTTGAGACGCGGACACGATAACGATTGTGACTTTTGAGACAACATTTAGAATGACAAAACAAAGGTTCATACCAATTTGCAGCTTATTATCTTTCATTCCGAGGTGAAAGCCCTAATATGACTGGGCTAATAGTTACATTCATACTACAATAGAGTTAGTTAGGTAAGATTTTAAAATAATATTTTTTAAAACTTGTATTTTTACTATATACGAGCACTATATATGAGCAAATATAGCAATATCCACTTTTTTTACAAACGGACCTTTGGATGGTGCCACCATCTACGTAAAAATCCAAATATTTGTTTTGAAGTAATAGAACTCCTAAAACAGCAATATCTGATATGAAAAGTAGTCCAAATTTTGATGTTCGGAGCAATAATAGCAAAATCCAAGCCTGTCAAGGTCAAACGTAGCAACATCCTAACTAGCCAATCACAGAGCGTTATTCAGTATGGCGAAAACGCTTGTACGGAGTAAACACGTGCTCTAATTTTAATTATATCACAAGTTTCAACAAGTTTTGGTGTGAAATAGTTATCATATTGTGAAGATGGATTGTTCTCCTGTCCCTGTAAATAATAATTCTGTAAGAAAACGTCAGCGAAACCCCGAAAATTGGAAGCGGAATATCGCTAAAGTTCAGAGGTACCTACCCACTTTTATGGTAGCATTAGCATGATTTGATACTTTCTAGTCGGTAATACATTTTGTTTATAGAAATTAATTTTCTATAAACAAAATGTATTAAGGTTGGAATGTCTGTCTGTTGTTTTTTTTAAGTACTGAACTAAACCGATTTTAATGTTGTTGTATCGTGATTTGCATCCTGAATATCAACGACTGAACAAAAAATTATAGAATATGTCGTAGTAAAATTTAAGTTTATGTGTAATTTAGATATATAGGTAAAGGATATTTTATAATACCAAAACCCGGGATTATGTGTGAAAGTTCAAATACTTAAAGTTTTCTGTCTATCAATAATTATACTTTTTTTTTCAGGTATTCACCAAAAACTTTGCCTATGAGACCTTTATGCAAGCACAAAAAGAAATTTGAATGCCTGTCTCTCTCAATGAGAGACATTAAATCATTTCATGATAGTTTTTATAAATTTAAAAACAAGAGGGAACAAGATGCTTTCATATTAAAACATTGTACTATTAAACAGACTCAGCGTCATCGTCCAACGACGGGTACTCATAAGCCGAAGAGTTCACAAATTTCTTATTTTGTTTATAGTCTAACTTTAAAGAAGCGCTTACAAGTTTGCCAAATTTTTTTTTTGATTCTTCTTCAAATTACCAAATATAGAGTTCAATCAGTGATGTCTGAATATTTTAAAACCGGAACTTTGCTCAAAGAGAAAAGAGGTGGCGATCATGTTTCTCACAAAAATGCAGAGAAAAAAAGAGCGATAATGGATTTTATAGGTAAACTAAATTGTGAAGAACCTCATTACTGCCGTGGAAAAACTAAAAGATATTACCTGCCTGCAGAACTCAGCATCAATAAACTGTGGCTAATGTACAATAATTCACAAGTAGACAATTTGAAAGTAAAAAAATCGTACTTCCGTAATATATTTAATCAGAATTTCAATTTGGGATTCGGTTCACCTCGAACTGATGTATGTTCAACTTGCCTGCAGTTTAGTGAAAAGATAAAAACCGAAAAAGATAATAATATTCGCAATACGTTGATCATAAATCAGAGAATACATAAATTAAAAGCTAAAGCTTTTTTTGGGTTCGTCAAAGAAGAACAATCTGATTTACTAACATTATCCTTTGACTGTCAAAAACATTTATGTTTACCGAAGACCCCTGACCAATCTGCTTATTACTCTCGTCAAATCAATTTGTTCAATTTCACTATAGTTCAGGGATCATCAAAGTGTAAATTGGACTCATCTAGAGTTTTTTCTTATTGCTGGGTAGAGAACTCATTTCCTAAAGCATCAAATCAAATTGCTTCGGCTGTTTACCACAGACTACAAAATACTGAACTAGCTGGAATAAAGACTGTCCGCTTGATTGCAGATGGCTGTGCCGGCCAGAATAAAAATACCACAGTTTTTGCTATGTGTACTAAGTGGCTAGCCGAGGCTCCTCGACATATAAAGACTTTAGAGCTTATTTTTCCTATAGTGGGGCATTCTTTTATACCCCCAGATAGAGAAAGAAATACGCAAACGGGAGATAATAGCAAACCCTGATGAATATTACGATATTATAAAAGTTTTTGGGAATGTAATAATTTTAGGAGAAGACTGCAAGGTATTTAATTGGAAGGATGATGCAGCAAGGGTGATGAAATCTGTCGGGAGGTGGCATTTTCAATTTAAAAATGCTAAACGGTATATTCTGAAGCGTTCTAAGAAAGAAGGAAACGTACTTATTAAAGGAAACATGCATTATAGACATGAAGATGGTGTTTTCAAGAACGTCAACCTTCCTGAGAAATTATCTATTGATTTGAATCCCATGGAAATTATGCCTACTAATAAAGTAAGTGACTTTAAAGCTTCGGATGTTCGTAAACTTTTAACCAATCATTACGGTGATAATTGGCAAAATATTGAGCGCCTCAATTTTTTCGTTCCATTGATTTCTATTCCAAATGATGAAGGGCATATTATAATGAATACTCAGGATGCAAATAATACAGAAGATGTGATTTGTGAACCCCAGGAAGAGATTTCAAGCATGTTAATTTAATTTAATATTATCCAGAGAAAAAATGTTTAAGTTCTTTAATACTTTTTATTCTTTTATACTTAAAAATTCATGGAAATATTTGATAATTTTGTAATAGTTTTTTAAAAATAAATACTGCCACGGAAAAACTTTTTGTTTATTATACTTTAAATGTTGAGTTAAAAATACATAAGAGCAAATTAATAAACATTTTCTCCTCAATTTTGAGTTATGAGTCATTTCAAACTGTTTTTGTAACGACCCCGTAAAGGTACCGGACTGCCACCGTAGGGTCCCGGGTTCGATTTACGGGTCAGTCAGCATTTATGTGATGAGCTTATTTGTTGGCTGTAGGTCTGAGTTTTTAATATGTATCTTTAAAAAGTATTTATGTATGTATGTATATGTAGTTTATCAGTTGTTTTAGTTCCCATAGTACAAGCTATGCTTAGTTTGGGGCTAACCAGCCATGTGAGGAATGTGTCCAAAAACATTGATTTATTATTAAACCTCAATCAAAATTATACGACTACAGCAAAACAAAAAGGAAACCTTGTTGCTTACCCATAGTCGGATAAAAGTTGTGGGTATACGAGTCTCATCAAAGTATCTAAATTGAACCATCGCAGTATACACAGCTTTAAATATGGCGTCGAAACGTCGTTTCGTGCAATGTCAGCAATATCGCAAAGTAGGAGAACCAAATACAGCAATATCCTAACGTTAAAAACAAAAACAACAATGTCCTATCACTTTTTCAATATTTCGACGTTATTGTTTGATGTATTTATTATTTTATAGCAACAACGTGCGTAGTTTACTACCGTCGTTTATGTTCAATAGAATTTATTGAAAAATCTATAAGTACATTTATGCAAATGTGTTTTATTTAATTTTCCCAAAATCACTCCCAATGGATATTGCTACATTTGTTTCTATATGATTCATATATTTGTATTATAACAAAATAAAACTATTATTTTACAAAATGTGTATATTAATTACAAGATGTACAATAAAACTATATACTAATTTATACAAAATAAATCCATCAAAAATAAACATAACATAATTTAACCTTAAATCCTAAAGTAATTATTAACTAAATCAGCTCGCTGTCTTATATCCTGTACTCCTGCATCTTGGGGTCCTTCATTGATATCTGCAATATCAGTGGGTGGCAACTCAACTTCTGAAGAAACTTCTGCCAGATTATAACTTCTACAGATATTGTGCAGAACTGCTGTAGCAATAATGACAGCTTGGGTGTTCCTAAGAGATAATCGCAGGGTTAGAGCTATTACAGGGAAGCGGCGCTTCCATACTCCAAAAGTCCTATAAAAATAAAAAAAAATAAAGTTCATCACAGATTATAAAAATTAATTGTGAATAAATATTATTATATATTAGTTACCGTTCAATAGTATTTCTGGTTTTTATTTGAGCATCATTGTATCTCTGTTCATGGTCAGAAACAGGGCTCAATATCGGTGTCAATAAATATTTTCTATTTGGATAGGCACTATAACCAAGCAACCATCTGTTACCAAACACTCCTGCATCACATTGGGCTGTAAATGTTTGCAAACTGTGGAAATTATTAAATTGATTAATTACATTCAAAATAAAATTTTAAAGTAAACATAAGAGTTACAAAAGACTATATACCTCTCAAGACAGAGTTATTAAAAATGGTGGCATCATGTGTGGAGCCAGGCCAACGAGCAACCACATTCATCCCTTTTTTGTGGAAACGAAAAGGTGATCAGTCGTAATGACATCAAATACAAGCGATACACGAGCGACCGCAGATGCGAGCCAACCGCTACCGCCACGCCCACGAGGGAAGAAGAACTTTCCCAGACCCAAATTCCAGAGCAAGATCAGCAAAGAGATACCTACACCAAAATTCACAACGATAAAAGAGACACCTCTGACTAATGATCCACTCTGGAAAGATTCATACATCATAGATGGTGAATTAGGTTTCGTAAGCGAGGAGGCAGCAAAGGTGTTCCATCCGGACGCTGCAGGCTTTATCCATCTCGTCGAGCAGGAATATAACGCAATCTCCGATGTGGATAAACACTACGCTAAGTCGATAACCCAAGCGTCGCATGCCTACTACCACATAATACTATATTGGTACAAGCTGGCATTGATCGCACAGAAGAACGGTGCGTCATCACGGGACCAAGATCTTCTCGTGACCTTCGTTAAGGGTTATCCTTCAGCGGTAATCGCTTCCGGAGCAGGGGAGTACCTGGAAGGGCTCGGTGACTATACCGATGCTACTGGTGTTAAACACCTTCTCCAGGCTATGGAGCCAAACGAACAAGGCCACTTCGGCCAAGCGACAGCCCTAACACATGGTCTCTACGAGACCTTGTCCGCCCCGGAGATCGCTCTAATGAGAGTGATGGAAGAGTTGAGAGCGTCACAGCGAGGAGAGGAGGCTGATGACGAGTGGGTGCCAGCAGGCGTAGCCCCACACCCGCCGCGAATTCCCATTGAGGACCCGCGTGCAGAAGAGCTTCCCGCCGCAGGAGTGCGGCGACGTGCCAACAGACGTAGAGCCGAGGAAGGCGATGAGGGAGACGTTGAAGGAGTGGTTGCAGAAGATCGGCAACCAGAGGAGAGCCCCATCGTGGCGCCGACGGTAAACCTATTAGGTTGGCGCAAGACTAAGCCCTTAACGGCTAGTCAACTACAGGAATTGAACCGGGTTATCGAATTAGACGAACCCGAAGACGGTATAGTAATCGGAACTTACCGTGTGAAGAGACAGCTTTTCGACTTAGTCGAAAGAAGATTGCGAGAGTGCAAACGCTATAAAGTCTCTCCAATACCGGCAACTACAGGCGGCAGTGTGGCCCAACAGGTCATTTGGAAGTCGGAGGAATACTCGACGTCCCGCCACACACAACACATTCAGGCAACTGGTGTTGCCTGCTCCAGGACAACATTGCCTTCGAGGATCGCAACAGCCTCGAAGATAATGTGCTATCGCACGCTTCGCAAGGAGTGGGAAGACGAGGAAGGACGAGTCTTCAATCCATGGGCGTGCTTTCATTTCGATAGATACAGAGCAGTGCCCAATAACTGGGTAGTGAATAGGAACCACATTCATAAGTCTCAAATCTGCATCAGAAATTGCTTGGCATTCAAAGAAAAATAATTTTTCCTATTTCTGAATTCCTCTCCTATAGTTAGACCTGAAAGTAAATGAATCAATATGCAAATTTAAATTAAATAATTTAATCTTGAATCATAGAACACTATACAAAGTAACATTTTTTTACAGCTTGTTTTGTGACAATAATGTTCCATGCTCAGTGAAACAAATGTTTGCATTTTGTATGTAGGGTTTTGTGGGCATACAAAAGCATATTATTAATTAAATTTATACATAATTTTGTGGGCAAAAAAAAGCATATAAATAATGAAAATAATAAAAAACTTACACGGAGATTGGATGCGGATATGAGTACAGTCAATAGCACCAAGAACCCGAGGAAATTGTGCTATTGAATAAAATTCTGCACTTTGTTGGTGCATGACAACATATTTATCATATAATCTGGCGATTGCGACAGATATGTCCTGCACGATTCTGCCAGCAGAAGATTTGGAAACGCTAATAAAGTCAGCCACGGAAATTAGCATTGTTCCCAATGCATAAAATCGGAGCGTCAATAATAGCTGATGTAGATTTCTGTTAAAAATTATCAAGGAATATATAAGTTCTGCATAAGCAACTAAAGTTTTTTTTTTAAACTTATATAGAAACTTACCGCATCGATGTTACTCGTACAAAGGGCATTATTTCAGTCAATAGTGATTCTACTGCAGCTTTATTTAACCTAAATCTAAAAGTGAACTCGGCATCGTTGAGGTTATGCATGAAATTTGTTCGTTTTATACTTTTTTATATAAAACCGCGCCTTGGTCCGTCATCGTTGGAATCTTCACTTTCGGATAATTGTCCTAGGGCTTCCAGATCACTATCACTATCGCTTGAAAATATTTGTAAATCCATTTTATTATCCGTAATCCGAGACAATTGGGGGATTGCAAATACAGATTGATTCACCCGTTAAACTATCTGTCAAAATTTAAAGATACGATATTGGCACACTTGAACTGTCATTTTCATAGAGAGGTCTATCCACAGACAACGATTAGACCTCCCATGGATATCTTGTATCGACAGATGGCTATTACAATCCGTCGATCGGTTATTGGCACACTTTTTGACAAATGTGTTAAGATCTCTATCTCAGATGGGCAAAAATGGATTGAGAGGTTATTGGGTTCGGGCGTTAATGATGTTGGTACATTTCGTTCGGTGTAATTTAATATCGGCACTTCGGCTATCAGAAAAAGCTTTTTTACACATATCGGACAAGTGGTCCACTGTTAAAGTAGATGCATGTTCACTTATAAATAACGCAAGTGAACACTCTGCTCTTTGGCTATCTAGTTGAATATGCACCTTAGGGAAATAATTTTTTTTTTTACTTTTAATCGGGACAATATTTTTCACATGTTTTGATGTAACAATGTGTTGTTTTAAACAAGATACTTTGGATATAATGTTACACTTACAGTATTAGTAGTAACCTTTGGTCGGATCATCTTTAGCCCGTGTTAGCCAATGTTTAAACTCACTCATCTTTGTCCACTCTTCTCGATAATGTTGTTCATATTTTGGAGGCATATTATCGCTCCAGAGAATATTTAACAACTTAAGTAGGTGGACGTTTTAAACTGTAAACAGCTATGAAAACTTTGTATTTGTATAATACCTAGAAATCTAAAGGTACTAGACCGTAGTAGGTACCAATCGATGAATTTTTAAAGTATATTATACACAAACAGAAGATAAGAAAATAAAAATATTAATAAATATGGGTTTTGGGCGGTAGGTGCCAAAGTATAAACATCACTTTATTGAGCTCTTACAAAAAATATATTTTAAAAATAATATTATGAATGTTTGAATACGAAATTTATTAGAATGAATGCTATAACTATTAAATTTCACCCCAACATACCGCCGCACATCGGGTATTTGAGTGATTTGGCCGGCCAAAACTCAATTTCCTAGAATTCAAAGCAGGTAGAAAAAAAAGGTACGCAAGTAGCTAATAGTTCTAAGAATCGTACACAATACTTCATTGTTTCTCTTTCGGAATTACCATGCGAAAGAATCAGTCCAAACTCTATCGTTCATTTGAGTACATGTATCAGTGTTGGATGTTCGATGCGTAAACGAAAGTTTAGATTGCATGTATATATTTGTTAGAAAATAAAATAAAGTGAAAGCTATGGATTCTGATAAAGCAGGTAAGTGTGTATACTTTTTATATTTTTTTTCTCCTTAGCAATCTTGTAACGTAAAACAAAACATGCAATGTTCATAATGTTGATAGAATTTTTTTTAGAGGCTTTTGATTTTTCTCGTATCTACATGTTCGAATTCAAAAACCTCGTATCTACCGTAAGTCTCGCTGAAAACGTTAAGATGGCGTTGTTGTCTTATTACTGAATGTTTGTAAACATGTTCACACTTAAGTTGACTGTATTTTGTTGATTGACATTTATTTTTTATTCATATGAATACATATAATATAAACCATAAGTAAGTATTATTTATTTAAATACTTAAAATTTCTTTTTTAAATAAAAATCATTTATTGAATTTTTATTTCAGATCAAGTAAATAAGAAATAAAATATTTTCAATTATGTTTTCATTGAAGCTTATACTTTAACCTCCAAATGAGACATTTTCTATTATTATATAGTTAATTTTTTACAGATATCAATATGTCAATAAAAGAATCTGAAACTTATTATTTGAGTGATGAAAATGGATTATCAGTAAAATCGGTAAAAAAATAAATAAATGTTATTCACAACTTTCTTTTTTTTGAAGTCAGAGTGAAATTTAATCGTTTTCAGTAATAATTAATTATTTATTGTTTTTTTTATAGGTGTCGATTTTATCAGAGTCAAAAGATTCTGTTTTGCAACTAATTGACGATAGTTTTAATCCATCAAATAATGGTACGAATAGTTGTAGTGGTGAAAATATGTTACTTGATGAGACTACTGGTCTCTTCGTACTTCGACAATCGAATTCAACAGTTGAAGAAAACACTGTACAGTTTTTCCTTGAGTTCCACTCAATGTTTACGAGAAATCAGTTCCTTCAGTTCATCTGATTCTAATTTCATAAGTAAGAAATTAGATGAAACTTCTGGGAAAATTGAAAGAAAAAGAAGAAAGAAAAGACAAGGAAAACAGGAAAAGTGGGCAGCAAATAAAGTGAAACGAGCTCGACAGAATGGAAAGTCATACCATAGTCAACAAAATGTAAAGAATAAAATAGTAGGATTAAAGAAAAGACAGAAACGTCGGCTTAAACCTCCATGTGATTCTAAAATGTGTAAGAAGAGTCAGCTTTTTCAATGCAACCTTATTAATAAGGCACAAAGAGAAGAAATTTTTAATTCCTTTTGGAAAAACTTAGATTGGAAGGAACGTAAAACAATGATAATTAATCGTGGAAAAATCTTCTGTAGCTCGTCGTACACAAAATAGTAACAAGTCTCGGCGTAGTTCATCGATAAAATATTATTTAAAAATTAATAGCCAGAATGTCCGAGTGTGCAAAAAAATGTTTTTAAATACTTTCAATTTAGGTGAATGGACTGTACTTAACTGGATAGACAAAAATAATGGATTCGGTATTGCACAAAAAAGAACATTGACTAAGAAGGTTTCTAAAATTGACATAAAAAAAATGAGCATGTCAAGACATTTTTACTTGACTTACCGAAAATGGAATCTCATAATTGCCGCCAAAAAACTGACAAAGAATATCTTGATTTAATTTATACGTCATTCAAGGATGTTTATAAAATTTTTACGCAATATATCAGCGATAATGATATACCATCTAATGAAAAAGCTTCATATTTAACTTTTTTAAAGATAACTCATTCTACTTTCTTAGATTTACGCGAATATTTGACAATTTAAATAAAACTATCTTTTCGGATTTTGTCGCGGATTTATTTGCATTTTTGTTTCCCGACGTTTCGAATGCTTTACAGCATCCATGGTCCTTTGTTTTAGTTTTAAAAATAACAATACTACTCGAGAGATTTATGATTCTCATATTGAGAATAAAAATAAAGCTAGAAAAGAAAAAGAAGACGATAAAAAAAGAGCTGAACGTATTGAAATTAATGCATATACCTTAGACGTTAAAGCTGTTCAACTTGTCCCATTTATAGGAGCTGGAGCATCTTACTTCAAACAAAAGCTTGCTGTTCATCAATTCACTATTTATAATTTAAAGAATTCCGAAGTCTACTGCTACGTATGGCATGAAGGTGAAGGAGGGATGGAGTCCAATGTTTTTGCCTCATGTATTTCTAACTTTTTAGAGAGCTATGTTGATTTGAAAATTCCTACTGTACTTTTTACTGACGGTTGCTGTGCTCAAAATCGTAATGTTAATTTAGCTAATTTGTTGCAATTAACAGCGGTAAAATTTGACACAACTATTTATCAGAAATATTTAACTGTTGGTCATACACAAATGGAGTGCGACTCTGTTCATTCATCTATTGAAAGAAAAAATAAAAACAAGGAACTCTACATGCCAGCAGATTTTGTTCGCATCATCAAAGAAGCTAGAATGAATCCAGAACCATATAAAGTTATTTATGTTGATTACACATTTTTTAAGGATTTTTCTAAAATAAATTTTTACAAATCGATAAGACCCGGTTCAAAAACAGGAGATCCACAAGTTACTGATTTAAAATGTCTTAAATACGATTCAACTGGGCTGTATTATAAACTCGATTACCAGAACGATTGGACCTTATTACCTCAAAAAAAAATCAAGAATAAATGTAAAACGAAAAAATATTATCACTCCGTTATATAAAAAACCGATTTCTATTACATCAAGAAAATTCAAAGATTTGCAAAGTTTGAAAAGATTGCTACCCCAAGATTATCATAATTTCTATGATCAATTAAAAGTTGAATCTACTGTAGAAGAATAAGTTTAAAAAATTGTAAAATTAATCCTTACTTCTTAGTTCTAGTTATTGTTCAAGTTATTTTTTATTACTTATTTTTCAGATTATCCTGCTGTTAATTTGTACATTATTCAATAAATTGTAAACATATTTGAAAAAAATAATTAAATCATATTATAAATAGTAAACATATGATTTATAACACATTAAATCAAAATCAAATGAATTTGTTTTAATTAATAAATATAAAATAATAATGAATTGAATGTGAAAGCCTTGCATAACAAAATTTTTCGCCAATGATCTTATAGAAAAAAAAAATTAAATTTCAAAACCTCGTATCTGCAAAAAAGTTACCAGGGTATTTGATGAAAAAACTCGTATCTACGTTAAATTGATAATAACAACAAGGTATCGATGCAGATAGCAAAAATGATGTTTAATTATTTTAAGGTGATAAATAAAGAGTATAAATTTTAAATTAGTTATAACTTTTTTATGAAAATTAAGTAACTCTAAACGTTTTTATCGATTTACTGAAAATTAAGATTTTGTAGATACGAGGTTTACACAGAAACGGGACGATGTGCACCCTTCCCTATCAGGTCCTAAATCCTAGTCTGAACTGTTTATGTTTCTCGAGACACTCCAGACCCTGCAGCTGGTACCACTATGCGTGCAATTAAATTCGGCCAGTTTTTATATCACAATAAAGTACTAAATATTGTAAATGATAGCGTTAAAAATTTAGGCTGTAATAAAATTGAAATTCATTTCTCTTAGCATTAGCAACAAATAGTTTTATAGCCAATCCTATTTTAAATTTATCCAAATACGTCGCTGTAATTCCAACATTCAATGTTCCTAGAATGGGTTTGATTAAAGGAGTTCCCGTAGACTGGGCAATGAAGGAATTTGTGTCCTCTTTGGAATTCCCTTCTGGTTGCGGTCAAGTTCTGAAAGCCAGAAGATTGAACCGTAAGACAGTGAATGATGGTATTGTTACTTGGATTCCAACACAATTAGTTGTCTTAACGTTCCGTGGTCAAGTATTGCCTACAAAAGTATACGCTTACCACTTTGTACCAGGTACTGAAGAATGGTTAGAGAAGCGTCGAAGAGAGGAAAACGCAGAGAAGCGCTTTAAACCTCATTAATCAACGAGCGTTACTCGAAAACATCCAACGCTATCACAAAACGTTAAATAGCCCTTTCAAAATAAAAGGAAGTGCAAAATACGTCCTGATGCAAAAGGAAGGAGATGCGCTTAAGACGTTAACAAATCTCCCAACTAATCCTAGTTTTGTACTCTTACCATACCTCTTTACCTGTCGAAACCTATATCTCCTAACAATTCAGCGTATGAATTGTTGTCGTTTTGGCCACATTAAAGCATAGTGTAGGTCTAAGCCGAGATGTTACAGGTGTTCCCAACCACATACTGGGGATGCGTGTGATATTTCTAAAGAAAACTCCACATGCTTATATTGTTCAGCAAAGCATTTTGTGGTTGGTAAGGAATGTCCTGAGTTTGTTATCCAACAAAATATTAAAAATTTAATGTCGCAAGACAATATATCATATATGAAAGCTTCCTCTCGATTCCCCCCTGTAAGGCGGTCATATGCAGATATGGCCAAGAAAATGTTTTCCTCCCCTGCTTTATCTATCTCACCATCCAGCTCTAGTAATCCCTGACTCCTGTCAGGAAATCATATTCAAAAACCATTTTCCGTTCCTCTCGTCCCCGTGCTCCTCCTTCCAAATGGTTTGATAGACAAGCTCATCAAGCCATCACTAGCAATTGTCCTTCTACCTTACCAAATGGCTGTGCTCTCAGCAATAAAAGCGAAATCGCTTATGATTTTTCTCAATCAACTTTTTATTCAGTTTGACTGAAACTCTTGATTCAATTATATCCGCTGGTGATGAAATTCCTTTACCGTCCAACGACGCCCAAAACTTACTTCGTATATTTAACATACTTAAAATAGGCCCCACTCAACTTCCCAGCGGAATAGTAAAAGTATTCGCTCTAAAAAACATGAACTGCTTTCTATTATTGCCCTTTATAAGCCTGTCATTATTGCCCTTTCTGAAACATGGTTGATTCCTGGTTCCCGTTTCAGGATCTCGGGTTTTGCCTGTTTGATAGAAGTGATGGGTATGGGAGCAGTGCCATTCTTATTCGGCACTCCACTCCATATTCTTTAATCGCTCTCCCTTCTTTTAGTCCGCAGATTAACGCTGTGGCTGTAAGAGCTTTTGATATTTCCTTCCTGTCCCTCTATATCCCTTATCCTTTTTCTTCTCTTTTTCTTGAGCTACAGTCTATTATCTCTTCACTTCCCAGTCCTGTTCTAGTCATGGGTGATTTTAATACTCACCACACTTTATGGGTGTGTTATTTTTGTGATGGATTCTCTCCTTTGTTGGTGGACATGATTGATGATCTCAATCTTTGTATTTTAAATGATGGTTCACCAACCCGTAGAGTATATCCTAACCAAAATCCTAAGAATGCAGTAGACCTATCACTAGCTTCTTCATCTATTTCTTCCTTACTATCGTGGAATTTTCCACCTTCTTCCCATGGTAGTGACCACTTTCCTATTATACTCTCTTTTAATAATGGAAATCCTCCTCCCCCTCCTTCCAAACCCTTGCTTTCATATAATTTAAAAAAAGCAAATTGGTTAGAGTATGCTTGCTCTGTTGATAACATGTTGGACTCTCTTCCTGAGTCTGTAAATGATGAGAATATCATTGTTTGCTATGATCGATACCTTTTAGCTATTTTTTTTAAGCGATGACCTCTTTATTTCTAAGAAATACTCCTCACAAAATCAGTTGCCTTTCAATCCCTGGTGGGATCAGGAATGCAGTGATTTTGTTAACCGGCGAACACTTGCCGAATTACCGATACCGATTACCGATACGCAGCCAGTATGACAATGGAGAACTTTCTAGAGTATCAACGCAGTTATGCAAAGTTTTGAAGATTGACTTATAAAAAGAAAAAACTTTGTTCGATCAATTTCTGTGAGTCCCTTAAACCTCGATCCCGGTCTTCTCTTGTTTGGAGACAGGTTTAAAGGTTTCGCCGGGCTCTTGATGTTGTTCCTCATCAAGGCTCCAACAATCCATCAGAATGGCTTAATGATTTTGTCGACAAATTATCACCTCCATTTGTCCCCTCGCACAACTTATTTCCTAGTTCAGCTCCGCCCTGCTCATCAGATGATATGGATGCTACTTTCAGTTTGGTAGAACTTGAAAACTCCTTAACGGTTTTGAAGGACACCAGTCCAAGTGAGGACGGTATACCATACTCTTTCGTTGGTAAATTGAATGATAAAGCTAAAAGGTATTTTCTCATTTTTATTAATGTAATATTTAAATCTGGCATTATGCCGGAAGCTTGGAAATCCCAGATAATCATCCCAATTCTAAAACCCGGTAAAAATCCTTCTGATCCGAACTTCTACAGACCCATTGCATTATCATCAAGATTAGCGAAAATAACTGAAAGGATTTTAAAAAACCGACTTGAATGGATAGTGGAAAGCAGAAATATCTTAGCATCCTCTCAGTTTGGTTTTAGAAAGGGTCTAAGTTCTATAGATAGTCTCAGCATCTTAACGACAGACATTCGACTCGCCTATGCAAAAGGAGAGTACTTAGTTAGTGTCTTTCTGGATATAGCTTCTGCATATGACAATGTTCTTCTTCAGTTGCTCAGGCAGAAAATGCAACAACTGAGTATACCGCCGAGGTTGGTGCATTTCATATGTAATCTGCTGACCAGTAGAACCATATCTGTGAAACACCGGCTACTTACGCTACCTCCCAGACATGTCTGGAAAGGATTGCCTCAAGGTTCCGTCCTCAGTCCTATGCTTTATAGCATTTATAATCATGACCTCGAATTGTCTGTTAATAGTTTTTAAAACATCCTTCAATATGCTGATGATATCGTTCTCTACTGTAGCTCAAAATCTGTGGACGACATTAGTTTTCGTTTGAACTCTGCTTTGCATTATTTAGGACAGTGGCTCTCTAAGCATGGCCTGTCATTATCGGTGGCTAAATGTCAGGCTGTGGTGTTTACAAAAAAAAGATCTATTCCAAATTTTGATCTTCGTTATGAGGATCAAAGTATTAATCTGGCTGACCATACAAATTTTTTAGGCGTAATACTCAATAAACGACTGAACGAAATTGCCCATGCGGAGTATATCAGTAATAGGTTATCACAGCATGCTCTTTTTTTTTAAATCACGTCAATAACATTTAATTACAAAATGGAAATATTATTATTTAAGTTAATAAATAAAGTTGAAATTAAATTATAAAATTAATAAATGACAATTTAAATATAAAAAATTACATAATTAGACATAATATAATTAGAATAATTAGTTAATAATATTTAAATAGTCAGTCCAATAAAACAAGAATATACTCTTAAACTACTGTACAATTCTATTATACGTAGTCATATAGACTACGGCCGGTTTGTTTTGGACCCCTTTAACAAAGCAGCTTCTGAGAAGTTGAATAAAGTTCAATATAAATGCCTAAGACTAATATTAGGAGCAATGAGATCTTCTCCTACCAATGCCCTGCAGGATGAATGTGTTGACCCTCCTTTACCTATTCGTTACCAGTATCTATCCGATCGCTTTGTTGGTAAGGCATTACAGTTATCTTCCCATCCCTTGTGGCCAAGGCTTCGACAGTTGGCTGAGTTTAGCCCTGCGAATAAGCCATTTTCCTTTTTACTAGACAGTTTCATTAAATTTACTAACCTACCACATCCCCTCTCTTGTTTCCTTTTTAACCCTATCTTCTGCACTCCTTTCAATTCTCTAGCTATGTCCCCTCCATAATTACAGATATTGGTTTGACTAAGGGTCCGAGGGTAGAAGTGGATTAAAGTAGTTGTGAATTTGTGCTCTACATTTTGATTACTTTTTAAAAATATATAAAACTATATTATGTACCTGTGAACATTGTGTACCTGCCAGCTACTACATTCTTTCTTATTTCCACTAATTACACTTAACTTTAACGTGACAGATTAAAATTATTATAGAGTCTATAAAGAACACTCTAGACGAGCTCACTGCCCACTTTAACACAAGGATTTCGGAGTTTCAAAAGGAATTAAAAGGTACTATTCCTACCACTAGCCCTTCTTCTGCCATCAACATCCAATTTAACTCATTCCGGGCCTTTGTCTTAACGGCATTAGAAAATCTTCAACTGCAAGTAGAGTTTCTTTCAAGACAGTATGATGAGCTTGAGATGCGGTCAAGGAAAAAGATTCTACTGTTGCACGGAGTTCCAGAGACAGATAAGGAGGATATGGCAGTTAGTGCTGCACAACTTCTCGGTGTTCAGCTTAAAATTCCACAAGTGGTTCCAGCTTCTTTTAGTCGATGTCATAGGCTTGGACATAATGATAAGGATAAGCCCCGTGCCTTGCTTATTAAATTTAGTGACCTGGCCTTAAGAAATCAAGTTTGGTCGGCCAAAACCAAAATAAAAGGCACCGGGGTAACTATGTCTGAGTTTCTGACTAAGCCTCGTCATAAAGCATTCTTAGCGGCACGACAACGTTTCGGTGTAACCAAGTGTTGGACTAGAGACGGTGTTATAGTGGTGTTAAGAGCGGATGGCTCAAAGCACCGGATAACTAGTGCATCTGAACTGAACGCAATTCCTAGCTCAGCTAATAGTGCTTCTGGTCCTGTCCTCATGCCCGCTGCTGCGGAGGCCTCAAAATCTTCAAAAATTACCAATCCCAGAACCAAAAGAGTGTTAAAGAAATAATTACTGTAATTGTTTTGTAATCCATGTTTATAACTATTCATTGTTTTTAATTTTTACTCGTCCCACATGTACTTGGTTTGTTTTTCTCATTCAATCCCTTTGTTTATGGCTCTTATTCTTTGTTTATATTGTATTATTTTAATTAATTGTTTTTTTATGATAGCCTGTACATTAATTTCCATAAGGTAGGTAATTTAATAAATAACAACAAAGTACAAACGTACGTTTAACGTTATACTTTGACAGCACAGAGCACAGACAAATAATACGTCATTGTAGTGAGTACGTTCGGAAATAATAAGATCAAATTTGTTCTTTTAATTTTCAATTTTAAAGTTGTTTTTTCATTATGTTTATATTATTTTTTATAAAATTTAGCACATTTTTTGATATGTAATTATTAATATATATCTTTAATTCAGAATAGCTGGCGGGTAAGGAAATAATTATACATATATTATTATTTTTTTATTTTTATTTAAGTTATATTTTATTAACGTATTGTATTTTATTATTATATTATATTTTATTATAAACTGAAATGTCGTCCAACGTAAGTGATAGTGACCTTTTTTTGTCTATGTCGTCTTCAGATGACTTATCTAGTAATGATAGCTTCCACACAGGGACCCATTTGGTTACCCTTTAAAGGGTTTTAACCTGGGTTTTTTTAAAGGGTTTTAACAAGAAACCCTTTTCATAGGGTTACCCAGTCAACAGGCTTAATTAAATCATAAGTTTAATAGGGTTAACCCATGAACGAATTAACCACTGGACCAGACATATAAGCGGACGTACCTTTATCGGTCTTCTTAGTAACCAGGAGATTTTAGGCTTGGTCGTTTGTTTTTTGCGTCAGTCTCAAGCACTTATTTGTCAACAAAACATCTCCCAAAAATGACTAAATGTTCTGTTAAATGATGTAAAAACTATAACGGCGGAAGCAGTAGTATTTCTTTTCACTTGTAAATACATTATTTTATTACATTTATTGTTATTTATCACACAATTTAATTAAATGTAAAATAAAATGTCATATTATCCAACTATGTTAAATATAGTCGATATTTCTATGTATTGTTGACATCTGACAACCATCATAAAATGGCTGGATTATACCATTCAGAACAAATGACAAAACTGTAAAGTGAGTCAATTTGACATCGACTAGTGCTTGACAATGTCGAAAAATATATCGATATTTGACGAAATAACTAAACGAATTGTGTTATTTGTACAGTACAATAACATAAAATACTTTTACCACAGTATCCTACAATCTGATGACAATAAATTTATAAAAATATTTTCTAAATCAAATAAAAATATATATTTTATTTTATTTCACATTTATATACCTTTGGAATATTATTCCATTGTAATAATAATAAAGATAATTTTATTTCTATACATAAATAATACAAAATTAAACAATAATGTTTTAGCACTAAACTTCTGGGTTGGCGATTTGTAATAAAACACTTTACCACTTGCACTAATTATTTTACTTTCACGATCCAACACTCATTTTAATTTGCAATCACTTTTTCTTTTTCCTAATTTCACAAATGTTTATTAAGAACTGAGCAATATTAGGACAGTGTCACATTTTGTTTTTGACTGTATCTTTTTTTTATGATTGTTACCTCAGAACTCCGTCATTTATAAACCGATTTGTACAATTTTTGTGTTGTTTGAAAGTGTATACTTCCAGATTGGTCCTATTTAAATTTCAAAAAAAATACCACCACTAAGGGTGGAAAAATAGCTAATGATGAATTTAACCTACTTCTAATTGTTATATTGACTTGAAACTTTGCAAGTGTTTCTATTTCCGTTGATAGTACAGTGGTTCGGTATTATTGACCTGATCTGATGGTAAGGCCAGAAGGTGGATAGGTGGAACTCTTCAACGGCTAATAGTAGATACTTTGAGTTTGGGCTTGTTTTGTTTGATTTGACAAGCCTAATACGTTAGAATTCTTACTTTGCTACTACTGTCTACACTAAAAAGGGAAAAATAAAAACTTTTTAACAAAAAAATAAAAACCGACTTCAAACAAAAGCACTAAAAAGTAAAAAATAACTGATTGGTAGTTTTCATTTACTATACATACCTAATCAAATATTTTCGAAGTCGGTGTGCTTTGGCTAAGTAATTAAAGCCTACCTATTAAATACATACCTAATCATTTATTTAATTTTTATTTTTTTGTTAAAAAGTTTTTATTATAACTACCCGAGACAATCAATTGCCAATTAAAATAGTTCAATAACAGAATCAACAAAATCACTTTATTTAATTAGCTTAATATTTTTTTTTTAATCTTTACAAAATAATATTTATTATATATTAATGGAATATTATATACCCGATATTCATTTGTTCATTATCATTATTATAGACCAACAGAATGTTTCCATCAATGCCATCGTATTTATATAAATCAAATTAAAAAATAATTATTATTTGACACATTATTATTGTCTCTTTAATTCATTTATTTTAATTTAAAAGAAGAAGGATAAATTAAAAGATGTAAAATATGATGACTATGCTAACCAATGTCTAAAATGTCATTCATTGGTTCATCGATATCTGTATTTTATCGATTACGTTCAAGCACTAGAAATATTGTATTGTGTATCAGTGTTTATAATAGTGTAATAAAATCTTAGTGTGCGTTATGCGTCACTTGGTTGAACTAGTTTTCATCATAGAGATGTACAGGCCCTTACATTCTATACATACTAGAAATATGATGGAAATATGACACAGAGGGTGAAATATCGTTTGGTCTCATTCTATCTAATACAATAATTTCCAGTGATAAACGAGATAGCAATATTTTTGTTTCTGCTCATTTTAGAAACATTTGGTTATACAACTGTCACAATGAACGAAATGTGGAACGGTTCGCCATTTTCTGTTCACTCTTGTGGTAGGTTTGCTGTCAAAAGTTTGTTTATGTTATAATTATTTAAGAACTTCTGGAAGATTTTATGGACTAGTGTTTTCAAATTTTACTTGTGAATTGTAAAAATAATTATCAACATGCCTAAATGTTGTATTAAAAGATGTGGTGCAATAAAACGCAAAAATCAACCTCAATTATCAATGCACAGGTTAGTAGCTGGTTTTAAGCAATATTATTAACATTTTCATGAAATAGTTGCAACGTGATAAGATATTTTCATTTGTCATATTCATATATAGGTATATTTCATTATAAAAGTCCTTTTTTATTGAATTTTAAACATTAGTTTTATTTACGTAATTGAATAGTGTTGTACCGTTTGTAATAGTTATCGATGTTGATACAATTATATAAAATCATTTTATTAGCGACAGGTTATGTAATCTTTGAAGACAAAAGGCATTCTCAGTGTGTTGTATCTTATTTTAAAACAGCTTCTATTATTGTTCTAACCGAAATATTTGACAAAGGATAATAAGTATTAAGTAATACTTGTTTTATACAGGTTTCCCAAAAGTGATAGATTACGAAAATTATGGCTGGATGCTATAGGCAAAGAAAACATTAATCCCCGTCAAAAAGTGTGATATATTTGTTCGCTCCACTTTGAAGATAGCTGCTTCAATAAAACACTTGATGTGATAAGATTACGTGATGGCTCTGTTCCAACAAGGTTTTTGGTAGGTGTGAATTAAAATAATTTATTAACCAACTCAAAATGTATTTGTTTACCTAACTAATCGTAACCATTAGACTAAATATGTGTTTATATTTATTATTTATATATTAGCTTTTGTCTACCTTCTTTTTTGCATATTGCTTTTTATTACCAAATCATGATTTCAGAGAACTGATGAAGAACAACATAAAGTATCGTCTGTATTGTGTGAAACAAGCAAAAACACATTCAACCATCCTTCAACATCGACTGTAGATCTTCCATTGCAGTTAGCGGTATGTATATTTTAATATTCATATGAAAATGCTGAAGATGTGTATGTTTTTTGTACTTGAAATAGTTTCTTTTTCATTTCAGCCCATATATATTGAAAAAATTAAAACTTTGACAGAAAAATGCCTAAAGCGAAGACAAAAAATTAAATGCCTTACTGAAAGAGTTCGTCGGAGGGTAAAAAAATGGATGATTTGACAGATCTCATACTAGACATACAGGAAAAAAATTGTGTCAACGCAGAACAAGCTGTTCTTTTGGAAGATCTAGCAGGACCAAAAGACTTTCTAAAACGACAGATAAGTAAGTGCAAAGGTTTACCGGTACCAAAAAAATACTGCGAAGAAATTAGAAAATTTGCATTAACTTTGCACTTTTTATCACCCAAAGCATATGATTATATAAGGCAGACCTACAATACATGCTTACCTCATAAAAGGACACTAAATAAATGGTATCAAAATGTAAATTGTGAACCAGGGTTCACAAAAGAAGCTTTTGATACTTTAAGGTTAAATGCGCAGACAAGTTCTTGTCCAGTTATATGTTCCTTGGTTTTTGATGAAATGGCCATACGAAAGTCTTTGATTTGGGAACCAAGACGTCAAAAATATTATGGAAGAGTGGATTATGGGCACAACATAGATAATGATAGTGCAGAAGAAGCTAGCCAAGCCCTGGTAGTGTTAATAACTTACATAAACGGTAGGTGGAAGATACCTATTGGGTATTTTTTAATAACATCACTTAACGGTGAACAAAAAGGGATTATTGTAAACACGGCCCTAAAATTGTGCGATGATGTGGGAGTCAAAATTGTTTCTATAACGTGTGATGGACGTGCCGCTAACTTTAGCATGTACAAACATCTTGACTGCGATATTTTAAGGAGCCAAAATGTGACTTGTTTTGAGAGGGGCAATACTCTGATTCATGCTTTTATCGACCCATGCCATACTATAAAATTAATTAGAAATGCTTTTGGGGAACTTAGGGTATTTTTTGATTCATTCGGCCGAAAAATTGATTATTATTATTTAGAAGCTTTATATAATCTTCAGGAAAATAAGGGCTTACACCTGGCAAATAAAATAACAAAACCACATATCTTTTTCCAAAAACAAAAAATGAAGGTAAAGCTGGCAACACAATTGTTTAGCAGCTCAGTGGCAGATGCCCTAGAATATTGCCGCAGCGAATTAAAGTTGAAGCAATTTAAAGACTGTGAGGGTACTGTAAATTTTATAAATATTTTAAATAATGTATTTGACGTACTCAACAGTGATTCCATCCGTCCACCAGGATTTAAAAAAGCAATGTGTCCAGCCAATATTGGGTTTATATCAGCTCTCTTTGAAGGTGCAACCAGTTACTTTAAAAGCTTAAAACTTCCTTCAGGTGAACTTTTGATAAATTCTCGCAGAAAAACTGGGTTTATTGGACTGATAATAAATATGAATAGTGCAATGGGATTGTATAAATATTTAATTGAAGACACAAAAATGTTGCAATACATTCCATTATATAAAATCAGCCAAGATCATGTTGAGCTTTTCTTCTCCGCTGTTAGAGCAAAAGGGGGCTACAATAACAATCCGAATGCAATCCAATTTCGTGCGGCTTATAAAAAATTACTTGTTAGAGCAGAGATCAGGGATGGTGGTGTTGGAAATTGTATTCCATTAGAACAAGTGAATATACTGAATTGCTCTAGGACAAATCCAATTTTAGCTATAAATGACTTGAGTGATAGAAAAAGTTTTTTAGAAATACCAGAAGATCACAGTGACTTATATGATGCATACATGGAATGCATTATGAATAAAGAGATTGATGATTATACTGATAGGGTCCTAGAATATATATCTGGATTTGTGTGTAAAAAATTAATGCGTACATTAATATGTGATATATGTGTATCGTTATTGATTGGAGAGCCAGATAGCAGTAGCCTGATTTATGTAAAATCAAGAGGAGGCCTTAAATATACTTCGTCTAGTGTCACAAACATAATTAAAAAAACTGATAAAATAATCAAGACGCAACTAAAAAAAGCATCTAAACCGGAGCTATACTATCTTTACATTTTTAAATTCATGTGTGAATTGTATGATGTCAACAATTTTTTTCACGCAGACACTGATTCGGAACATAGTAGTAACCATAAGTTACTGCTAATAAAATCAATAATTAAAACATTTCTAGATATAAGATACAAGTATTACGGTCAAAAAACTACAGAGAGAGTATCGCATAGACAGTTTTTTAACAAACTTATTTAATTCAGAAATGAATAAACTTAATACTATAAATATATATAAGTAAACAAATTTCTTTCTTTTTATTTCTATCCTAACAATCCTTTAAAATTTTACTTGAATGTTGTAAAAGTGATAATTAACATCCCTAAATGTTATATTGTAAAGCGCGATGAATGAAAGAATAACAACTAACAAACACCCATCACGTACTTTCACATTATACCTTGTCTCGCTGCGAATAGCAGATATTGTTTCTAAGATTTTGTAGGCTATATTTTGCATGGAAGTTATTTTAAATTGGTATTTTAAATGTGGATGTGAATGGACGAATAGAAGTTTGCTTTCACGCAAAAACTATTGAATGAACAAATTTTGATGAAATTTGGCATGGTAGTAGTTAAGGCTCTGGATTCTGGAACAAGTACAGTATTCCCGTGGTATACTGTATTTTTAACTTACTAAAATAGCATGTAGTAATGACAGCGCTTACCGCTAAATGCTATTTAGCAATTTATGTAGCAATCGCCATTTTGCTTGCAAGCGCTTACATGCGCATTTATCCGCGGAACACAGCCATTTTGTGTAATAATGATCTTTTCCCGGTACTTTCTTAACAGAGTAGTATATCGATACTGTATGATAGATGTTCTATATTTGTATAATCCCAACCCTAGTACGGCAGCCATTTTATATTCATAATCAGCTGATAAATTGGACACGTTTTTGTCATAGCTAGGGCATGTCCATTGTATTCATTGGTCATTGGTTTTCATACATTTCTATTTTATGTCAGGTCCAGTCTCTAATTCGTTCATGGGTTAACCCTATCTGTTTGGTTAGGTATTAGGTTACCCAATAAATAATGGGTTACTCCATATAATATAACGTGTTATCTAACAAATATAATGGTACAATTTTAGTCTCTAAAATTATTAAGAAACATTACATATTAGTGTAGTATAGAAAACATAAAAAGGCGGCAAACGAACACCTACGAGTATTAACGTGTACGGACATGTTTCTTTCGTTGTTTAGGTCTCTAGGCCTGAAGAAATGCAATTTTATTTTATTCGACAACACGCGAGTGATATGAAAAGTGCTCTTAGTCTTGTTATTTTAAAATGCCTCCAATTAAAACTGATGCTGTTCATCGATACTTTAATTATGACAACATCGAGAACAAGAGTAAATGTTTGATATGTGGGAATAATTTAAAGGTAAGTTACATAATTATTATATTTAAAATTTAATAATTATTTATGAATCATTTACTATCTTCCAAAAGTTATGATTACGAGTACTACTAACGTTGCACTTATTTATATGAGCGTTTTAATGAAAGAAATACATATATTTCACTAATTTATATTAAGAATGTATTTTTAAAAGTAAAAAGAGCGCGAATTTTGATATTTTTTCCTACTTATGAATTATTTGTAATTTTGTAAATTATAGTTATAAATTCTGTAATTCAATATTTAATGAGTAAAAGTTGAGTTTTTCTCACGCTTTTTGAGTCGGTGGTAGTAGCACACGGATAAACTACTGACGAATGACGATTAGGTACCTATATAAAAAAATAAAAAAAAGTTGATGCTACAAAAGCACTGAATATAAGAAAATATGCAAGGAATATCTCGAAATTTTATAAGTGTCATCCTTGATCCTACACTATACTTATTCAGAAATACAATGTGGGCGTGTTTTTATGGTTATTGTGTATGTTTGTGTGTACACACGTGTGTGCGTGTGTGTTGATGTGTTCGTCACTTCTCTCTGAAACAGTTCGAAGGATTTGGATGAAATTAACTGTGACTAATTATGTACTTGGAGTAACTATATACTTTATTTTTATGTCTAATCTTTTTTTGTTTGTTTTAGGGTAAACATACTACTAATTTAAAAAATCATTTATCGTTGAAACATTATAATGAGTACAAGAGTATTATGACCATGAATAAAGAAAATAGCAAGCCACAATCAAAGGTGTCTTTAGAGCGAATTAAACAATTAAAACACAATTGTGTTAAATTAGTGACCATTCATGGAAGACCTTTTGCTATTTTACAAGACCAAGCTTTCCAAGACATTATTAAAATGGCCACCAATGCTTACGAAATATCTATTGGATCCATTAAAAAACTTGTAATAGATAAAGCATACGAAGTCAAATTAAAAATAAGCAAAGAACATTTTAAATAAAACTATCTTTTCGGATTTTGTCGTGGATTTATTTGTATTTTTGTTTCCCGACGTTTCGAATGCTTTACAGCATCCATGGTCACGGGAGAGACTGAGGTGTTACATGTCTTAAAGATATAGTTGTTACAGACAGCCTACCCACAATTAACAAAATTAAAATTGCACCAATTACATTACAATATTTTAACTTTAAATATTTTTATAATTTTAATTATAATTGAATATGGAAAATTATTTATTTAATTTTTAAGTTATCTTAGTTGTTTTTAAGTAGTTATTATATATTAGTTAGTTAGTTAATAAAATCTAATAATAAATCTAAACATAACAGATAGGTAGATGTAGTAAGTTCTTACTGTGTAGATCAAAGTGATAGCATTTCTGATTAATAATATTTTTTCACTTTTTCATTTGTAAATATATGTAGTAATGTGATGCTTAATAATTTGTTTTTTAAATAATAGCAAATTTAAATTAAATTATTATTTTTAATTAATCTTAACTTTTTCAAATTACACATAGATCAATTGTGGCTTAAATAATTAATACTATATTTTATATTTTTCTTATGGTTATAAATATAATAATGGCAACACTAAATATAGATTACTAATTAATATTTTTAAAATTGTAATAATTATAAAAATAATAGCAAAAATTAAATAAATAATTTTCCATATTCAATTATAATTAAAATTATAAAAATATTTAAAGTTAAAATATTGTAATGTAATTGGTGCAATTTTCATTTTGTTAATTGTGGGTAGGCTGTCTGTAACAACTATATCTTTAAGACATGTAACACCTCAGTCTCTCCCGTGACCATGGATGCTGTAAAGCATTCGAAACGTCGGGAAACAAAAATACAAATAAATCCGCGACAAAATCCGAAAAGATAGTTTTATTTAAAATGTCAAATATTCGCGTAAATCTAAGAAAGTATTAAATAAGCAAAGAAGTTAGACATAAAATGATTAGTCTTAAACTAGACTCCGCTACGTATATAGATAAAAATTTTTTAGGAATTAATATGCAATATGTTAAAGACGGAGAAATAAAAGTTAGAACTTTAGCTATTGTTGAAACGGTTGAAAGGCAACCTGGTGATTTTTTAAAAGAGAAGCTTATCGAAATTTTGAATGATTTTATGATCGACATTTCACAAATATATTCCATAACTACGGACAACGGCAAGAATTTAAAAAAAATGACTACCCTATTAGGCTGTAAGTTATATACTGAGAATGAAGATGAAACTAATAAAGAAAATGAAGACGCAGATGATACAAGTGATGATGAGGAAATTGAGGAAGAAAATAAACGCACACAATAAATACATAAATTTGAAAATATGAATATTAATTCTTTTTTAGACCATATTAATAATAGCACCATACCACCATATAAATATAAGCCTCGCGTAATGCTTTGTGCAGCGCATACGCTGCAATTAGCAGTAAGAGACGCTATAAATGTAAACATTGAAACACAAAGTATAATAGAATTGGCAAGAAAAGTGGTACGTATTTTACGTAGACCCACCATAAAAAATATTCTCAGAGTATCCAATTTAAAAAAAACCCATCATTGATTGCACAACGCGTTGGACATTTACTTATAAAATGTTGGAACGTCTCTTTGCTCTTAAATCGGTATGTGATAGTAATTCCGACATTGCTAATTTGTTGTCGACAAAATTTTGGGATGAACTTTCATTAACTATTAGTTGTTTAAAACCAATAAATGAAGCGACTTTAAGTTTACAAAAACAACAAATCACTATTGGCGATTTTGTTATTATATGGTTGATGTGCAAATCTCGTATGGAGATTTTTTCTATACCTTTTGCTCAAGATTTGCTTAAATCTATGAAGGCAAGAGAAAAAAATCTTTTGAATAATAATTTAGTTTTAGAAAACATATATCTAGATAGACGATTGAACGTCATTTTGTCCGATGAAGAGTGTGCAAAAGCACAATCTTTGCTCCAAGAGACCTATACACAGCTACAGCATATAAAAGAATCTCAAATTGATGAGAATATACTTTATAAGGATCCCCATTTAACTGAACAAAATCAAAATACCTCTAGTTCACAGACATTTACCACAGACATAGAAAGAATATTAAAGCAAACAGAAGAAGAAAGAGGATTACACTCTGCAAAGACAGCTTCTTCTTTTGAAATTACATTGAAAGAATTAAGATTTGCACCAAGATTAGCCCCAACTGAGCAAATAAAGGAACTGTTTCTTCTACATTAGCTGCAGTTGCTAATACAATTTTAGCAACACCTGCGACTCAAGTGTCTGTTGAACGTTTATTTTCTCATCATTAAAATTTATTTTATCTCCTTTAAGAAGTAACATGGACGGTCATTTATTACAAAATGTAATGCTTTTAAGATCATATCACGATTTATATGACGATAACTTGGACTCCCATTCATAATACTCTTCTCTTACTTTACACGCACGTACGCGCACACATAAGCACGCATGCACACGCACACACACATACATATACCGATACACGAACGCGCATACACACACATACACACACACACACATACACATGACTAAAAAAATAGAAACTTTTTTAAAAACTTATAATTTATAATAAAAAATAAAATCTTATGTAAATATTTATGTGGGAAAATACTCAAAGTAAAAGACAGTGAAATCTGCTTCTTAAATAATTTATTAACTTCTTCCGTCTTAGCTCGTTCACACCGTCTTACACACTATCCTCCATCTTGCATCTTACATCTTTCGTTCCTTTCTCTCCCATACCTGTTGTTCCTTTCACTCACTCTTACATTCCGTTCCCCACATTCGGTCATCCTGCTATTATGTCTGTCCCCAGACATTCCTTACTTCTCCACTCATACATCCTACCACACCATTATCTTACCTATCCGCTTTTAATCCTTAAAATAAATACAAACATTTTCATATGTAATATAAGCACAGTTATTTTAATTTAACCTAGTTACAAAAAAAAACATGTTATAAACACAACTTTCAAATCCTTAAGAAATATCAATTACAGATATTTATTTTTAATTTTAAATACAACTTTTTTTTATATAAAATAGTAAGAGATATCAATTAGTCCTCTAAATTTAAATACAATTTTCTTTTTCATAAAATAATGAGATAATATATCAACTATAGTTTTCTAAACATAAATACAACTTTAATCTTTTTTTTTTCAAAACATAGCAAGATATAATATAATTCAAAGCTTTCTTAAATTTAAACTTAAACTTAATTATGTCTACTTAAGCTACACTAACTTTCATGCCAGTCTTCTCACTCATGCATCACACATACTTACCTCTTAGCTAGTAGTATTCGTCTCTGGCCATTTCTTTATATGGTCTGCTGAGCTGGAGGTGCAGTTGGGACCTTCTGCAGCAGTGTCAGCTTTCTCCACATCATAGCGATCATTCAGATGAACTTTAGTAACTCTATAAGGGCCTAGGTACTTTGCCTTTAGTTTCAAACCTTTACCAAATTGAGTTCGCCTTATGGCCACTAGGTCACTTACAGCATACTTCCGACTCTTTTTTCTCCTTCTATTGAAGTATTTTTTTGTTTTCCTCTTGCACAGTCAGTACTTGTTCTTTTGCCTTTTGACGTAACTCCTCTCTATTATTTTCATACTGCCTAGCATTTTCCTCTTGAAATAACTCCAAAATTTCTATGTCTTCTTTACACCTCATCTTAGTGCCAATTAATAAGTTATAGGGTGTAGTATTAATACTCCTCTGATAGGTGCTATTCAGTGCCCTTTGGACTCTACTTATATGTTTGCACCACACACCTGGGTTTTCAATACAAAGTTTGGTTAGCATAGGAACTATTATTCTGTGGACTCTCTCTACCTGTTCATTACCTCTAGGCACTCCTGTTGTGATGGTGATATGCTGAATATTTTCTTCTTTACAATATTCTTTAAACTCATGGCTTGTAAATGCTGTTCCTTTATCTGTTATCAGCCTATTAGCATTTCCAAATGTTTGCTCGTGTATTCTTAATTTGTTCAGCATCTCTGCACTTGACGTACTTTTAGTTGGAAACAACCATACAAACTTAGTGAAGGCATCAATTATGGTAAGGATGTAATTGAACTGCTTCCGAGTTTCTGTCAATGGTCCTAGATGGTCAATGTGTAGGGCATCCAATGGCGAGCATTCTTTTCTTATAGGGTTCAGAAACCCTTCTTGGTTACTTTCTTTCCTTGTAGCCAATAAACATGGTATGCATGTGATTACAAATTCCTCTAACTTCCTGTCTATGTCCTTTATATAATAATCTCGACTTATTAATTCTTTCATTTTTCTTTTTGAAAAATGCCCCTTGAGAATACATATTCTCATTATAATTTCTCTTTCTAAATGTTTAGGTATGACCAACAATTTTTCTGGACCTCTGTAGAGTAAATCTCCATCTTGTGAGTAATCCTTGTATGACTTCTCTTTAAGTATCTCTTTGATTGCTCTGATGCCATCGTCCTGATCTTGAGCTTGCTTAATCTGATCTTTTAAGGTTGTTACCGTAGCCACATATGGATATCGGCTGAGAGCATCAGCATGACGCATTTTCTCCCCAGCTCGGTGCTCCACTTCAAAGTCATATTCATTAAGCATCAACACCCACCTTGCAACTTTAGCTGTCAGATCTCTCTTCATCAGGGTTTGCTGAAAAGCTTTACAATCGGTTACTAACTTGAAATGTTTTCCATACAAATAATGATGGAATTTTTTAATCCCTTCTATAATAGCCATAGCCTCAAGCTCATAACTCGAATACCTACTTTGAGCTTCATTTGTCTTACGGCTCATATAATGTACTGGATGTAGGTCAGTATTAGGATGATACTGCATGAGAATAGCTGAAATAGCCATACTCGATGCGTCTGTATGCAATTCAGTTTTAAGATTTGGATCAAATATTTTTAAGACAATAAAAAACAAAAATCGAATATTTCTTACCATTACTAATTAATATGTACAACTAGCCTAAAACCTATCAAATCAAATCATTTTTGTTATCACAGGTGCACAAAATAACATAGAAAGGTCTTAATTCTAGATTCAGATCTTTGTGATATACAATGAGTTCCTTAATTAGTTACTGTATAATACTCCTAATGTAACCTATTTAATAAGCAATTCAACATGGCCCTGCCTTGGATTAGCTCATTTTGGCTATCTATAGCGGTAGAGATGGAAGCTCGCATGGGTATATCACTTTCATCCTCATGTGCAACTGGAAGTGGTTGTGGTAATAGTAAACGGGCTTTCAATGCAATGTTGTGCAGGACACAACATGCCGCTATTATTTTGCTAGCTACATAAGGATGATAGTGAAGTGTCCTATCTCGAAGCAAACATCTCCACCGTGCTTTTAGTAATCCAAAACAGCGTTCAATGCAATTACGCGCTTGCACATGTTTTTGGGTATATTCACCTATGCTATTCGTAACGATATGTAAAGCTACCCAATGTGAGCCTGGTTTTTCATCCGTATCCAAATTGCATATTATATACGTTGGTACATGAGTATACATGGGTAGTCTATTAGCAGCATAAACATTATTTTCTAGACTAGGATGAATCTTTTTCATATGTCGCTGAACATCTAGTGTATCCATGATATTAATGCTATTGGTACATTTATACAGTACCAATCTATTCAATGGTTAACTTAGTAATGTTCAATTATAGTGCTTTTTAATTATTAAATCGCATTCTTTTGTGATAAGTCATGGAACTGTGCAGCATCTGTGCGCATCACGAAGGGATGTGAGATAAATTTGTTGAGTCATAAATTTTCGTTGTGCTTAGGAAATTGCTTTAGATAAGAAATAACTATATAAGGTCGAGCAGCTACCGGCATGCAATCAGTCTATGGTCGCTTGACCGCAGTGAATTGTATATAGTCTACCAATACTACACGTGTGTTACTTCAACCCATCAATACCCATGGAGTTAAGTGTTTATATTCTATTGACAAACTTACTTTTCTTTCTGTTTCATAACGTGTGTGTGGCGTTTCATAAGCGTAAATAAATTGATATTAACATGATAACTGTGTTGTTGCAGAAATCATTCAGCTTCGATGAAAATACATATAAACAGTATTACTACTCGTCACTCTCCCCTCAATGCGAAGAACAGAGTGATGACATCGTGATTAATAACACATGCGATGGTGTAAAAAGGAAATCGCCGGCGCTTGATCAGTTTTTTGAAGTGGCACCAAAAATAAAACAGAAGAAACTGTTATCATCAACCGTCGCACGAGCCTCTAGAGATGGTGTATCATACATTTCTACTAATTCCGACGACGGAGACCAAGCGACGCATCTAATAAAAGTTGAAATGTATGATATGAAGAAACTATGCAAGATTCCAACTACTGATCATTGGAAACATGCCACCACGAGGATTAAATATTATATAAAGAATAATAAGGATAGCATCTATGACGACACAAACAGCCTCATATACAATATTACAAAGACAATAGCAAGAAGTGAAACAGTTAAAAAATACTTTTTTAACAATAACAATCATTAGTGAATATGATTCTGTTTACTTAAATTACTTCTGCGTACTCATTAGATTCTACCTGATTTTATAATCCTTTGCTAGACTATAAATATTGGACATTATTTGAAATTGGGAATCAGTAGGTCTACCAACACTTAACTGTTACGTACTCCACTACCTATTCTTATATTTGTTATAAAGATGGAAAACCTCAGTGAAATGTACACCAGTTCTTTCTTTTCCACACCAATGGAAGTAAATATAGAACTGTTTAACAGCGAACTCAATCAGGAGCTGTATAAAGTTGGTGATGAAATAAAGAAACGTGAACTGTTCGATTCATCATATGATGATGAGTTGTATAATCACTGTGCGATGGTTGAAACACTGCTTAAGTAAAATAAACATAAATTTCAACCATAATTTACACATTGTTTAACATTGTTTTTTAATAAAATAAAACATTTTAACATTCAACCACTACAACTTGGTAGAGGAATGAAACGAACGAGTAGTGAAGACCCCCAGATCGTTAAGAAACCAAGAACAGAAGAAGAAGCGTCTACCTCTGCAGGGACCAGTGTCGGTAACGATGATCAAGTTGAATGTTTAACGTGTCATAATTTGATCAAGAAAAGGTATTTAGCTAATCATTTTAAAAGTAATGTTCACAAAAATAATCTTTTAAATACACATAATTCTTTATCAAACGTAAGTGTTATTGAATCTGCTTTTGGAAACAGAATTTTAACTTATAAAATCAAGAGTAGAGTAGATCGTTTACAACCGTTAAATTTTGAAACTTCCGAACTATTTTTTAATTCTATTAAAGATGATATTTTATTTTTAATACAAGAGTGTATTCATCAACGCACAATTTTTAAAGTAAATTTCATACTGCATGCTGATTTTGTTCAGCAAACTAAAGATATTCATGAAACGTTCGACTTTCAAACATTTAACTATATTATTTGCCAAGGAGATGACTTAAATATTTTTCTTTCATCTTTAAATGATACAATTACTAGTAAAATTAGTGCATTCGAAAAAAAGATAGTGGATGGAGTCTAAAAACATAAAATCTATAGACATGAATGTCAATAAATTCAACCCTCTTCGCGGTACTTCATACATAGATCTTCCTCATGATATAAAATTAAAAAAGGCTGTTTTAAATGTAAAAAACAAAGATTATTTTTGTTTTAAATGGGCGTTACTCTCAGCATTATATCCCATAAACAAAAACGCAGATCGGGTATCATCGTACGCTATACATGCAAATAAACTTAAATTTGACGGTATTTCCTTTCCTGTTAAAATTACTGACATAGCAAAAGTAGAGAAGTCAAATGATATTAGTATTAATGTATTTGGGTTAGAATATAATGGAGGGCATACACGCTACGGTCTACCGGAGAGGTAATCTGTGCAGGTATGCCTGCGCAGGTAGACCGGAATGTGTGTGGGAATAGACCTGTGCAGGTTTTTGAACCTGCGCAGGCGACCGGTGCAAGATCGAAAATCGATTCTTTCGAGTGACACAGTACGGTGTACCTGTGCGTGTGTGCGTGTACTCCGGTCGCCTGCGCAGGTCGCGTCAGTAGTTTTCTAGTGTTTCTATCGGACGTTTGTCTCATCGCTCGCATCATATTGCCAGAAAATGGCGCCACCAGATTCAACTAAAAAAATCCTTGAAGATTTTATCGAAATGTATAGAAGTAATCCATGTCTTTGGCAAATTAAAAACAAAGATTACCATAATCGAGACAAAAAAGAAGCTGCTTATAAATTACTAGTAGAAAAATTGAGAGAAATTGAGCCAGATGCGAACAAAGATGTAGTTGTGAAAAAGATCAATAACTTAAGAAGCAATGTTAGGAAGGAAAAGAAGAAATATGAGCAATCTTTAAAGTCTGGGGCATCTGCTGATGATGTGTACCGTATTAAACTGTGGTACTACGATTTGTTCAATTTCATTCATGATCAATGCACTCCAAGGGAATCTTCATCCAACTTAGATAGTGATGACGGAAATAGTTGTGAGGTAAGTAAAATATTTCATACTTTGTAGTATAATTTTTTGTTAAGTTCAATACATGTAACACATAATTATTTTGTATTTACAGTCATTCTAAATTTAACTAAAGCTTATAATATAACTATTAGTGATGTTCCGGATATCCGTATCATCGAAAATAAAGATCCGTATCCGCGTATTTACATTTTAAACGATCCTGTACATCACTGATAACTATGTATTTAGAACCTACTCTGCCCGTTCAGCCTTATTTTTTAATTTACATGATCAATTTGCCATGGAACCCTTCCCTCCTGATTGAAATAATTCATAAAATTGTTTCGGACTGTCTTCGCGTTGTTCAAAGTATTTCCTGGGTTTCTTCTTTCCAAGTTTTCCATGGAACTTACTATTTTGTGTATTGTATCCTTCAGAAATTATAGTCCCGTTTTCAGAGTTTTCTCAATAAAAAGATTTTTGAGGTGCATAAGACTTTTTTGAGTGTTCAATTAAAAAGTTATGTAATACACAAGATGCTTTCACTACTTTATCGATATTTTCGGGTTCTAAATTTATATGAGTATAAAATATCCGAAATCGTGATGCCATTATCGCGAAAGCGTTTTCAACAGTCCGCCTCGCGCGAGATAATCTGTAATTCAGGATTTTTCTTTCTTGCGATGGTAAATCTGCCTGCCGAAACGGTTTTATCATATTGGGGCGTAAGGGGATCGCGTCATCTGCCACAAATACATATGGTAAATTTCGGTTACTTCCTGTTAACAATTCACTGCTTGGAATACGTAAATCACTATTTTCTAATTTTTCAAAAAATTTAGTGTTTTGTAGAACCCCTCCATCGGATATTCTGCCATTCATGCCAATAAATTGGTATTTCGCATTAACAATTGCCATAAGAACTACGCTATGTTGCCCTTTATAATTATAAAAATACAATCCACTATTGGCCGGTGGAACAATCGCTATGTGTTTTCCATCTATTGCACCAAGACAATGAGGAAAGTTCCATCGATCTTCATACATCTTTGCTATTTCCTTCCACTCTTCTTCAGATGTAGGAAACTGTAATATAAAAATAACAGATTTATCATTTACAATAAGTAGTTATTTTTGATGTGAAATATCTATAGCGGCAGGACACAAAAATATATCATAATTATTTTATGTTATTAATATAATATGTATTTATTTATGTTTTTAAAAAGAAAGACAACACTGAAGACTCTTCAAATGCCACTGAAGAATATTCATCCAACAGCGTATCTAACGACAACGAGGCTCGGACCACATCGTCAAATAATAATTCATCTCGCCCACCAAAACCTTGTAAAACAAAAAGAAAAGATGAAAGCTTAGCAAATGAAGTATTGGAATCGGTACGAGATCACTTTAAGCGTCCTCGCCCAATTGTAACAGAAGAAAGGTGCGATATTATTGGCAAATATGTGGCGATGAAATTGAGGGCTTTAGATGCGAAACAAATAATAGTCGCAGAAAAACTTATGATTTAGTTTTTGAAGCAGAAATAGGAAACCTCACTCCCGAGCATGCCTATATTAACATGAGAGATATTTTGAAACAAAATCAACGAAGCTATGTTCCTGCTCAGCAATATCGACAACATGCATATCAGTCCTCTCCTAATTCCAATAGGGCATATACCCCTGTACGTTTTGTTTCTTCCGGAAGTCCTAGCCCACCCTGCCTTCCATTTCCCACTAGTCAAAATTCAGAGTATATTTCTCAATCATTTCATACTAGCCATCTACTCAACAGTTCCCAAGGCAATCCCTACTCGCCACAAATACGAACACCTACAATTCCAGGAAATCAGCCCAATGAGACAGAGGTAGTTTTATCGATTCCAGATTCGGCAGCGACATTACATAATAATTTCAATGTTGATAATGAATAATTTGTACGCGACAGTTTTGTACTTTAATGATTATAATTAAAATCGTATTTTTTTCAATAAACTATTATCTGTAATATGTGATGTTCGATGTGATGTTCTCCCGACCGATTCCGGCCACGGCGGCCAATCTCATTGAGACTAGCCAACTGAGCAGGAGATATTATAGTGCACAAGTGTACGCGCAGACACAAGTGCACTCTCTATTCCTGTCACTCTCATATTCCGGTGGGATGGCTGCTCGACACGACCAGTGAGAGTTAAGGCGCAGGACCGACGGCTTTACGTGCTCTCCGAGGCACGGGGGTGAAACACCGCCAACTTCCCAACTCCGGGCTGTTACTGAGGCTTACTTATACAGAAAGACTCAATAACTAATCTTGGCCCGACCCGGGACTCGAACCCAGGACCTCCGAGTGTGCAGCCGTACATGCTAGCCACTACACCACGGAGGCAGTTTCTCTCTATCTGTAATATAACAGTGTTTTAATGATTTACCTTCAAATAATCTCTTCTAAGTACTTTATACAAAGCCTCACATGTTTCAGGAATAATTTTTCCAAGTGCCTGAGGCGAAATAATTGTTGAAAATTTTAGGTCCTCATAACTTCTGCCAGTTGCCAGTTGAGAGTTGTACATAAAAAATATGTATAGTACAGATTTTTAATATATTTATGATATATTTTTTATACATTTTGACATTTATTTCTTTAATATATTTTTTTCATGAGGGTATACTGACGTTAAAATAGTGAAGGCATTATTAATTCGATTTTGTCTTTTCAGATTATCAGTATGGAATCTGTTTGTATCATCTGCAATAAGGCAGATGATAAGCAAGTGTACGAAATAAAAAAGGTTTTTTGTTTTTTGCATTTTCTCAGAAGATTTACTATAGTAACATAATTTTTTTTTTTCACCATCGGAAAGTAGAGATTTCAACGAACAGAAAACATACCAACTTTTTGAAAAAAGCTGATATTTTGACGGGTGAATTTTCGATTGAAAATTAGGGTGCTTTTTCGATATTAATTCAAAATAAAGTGAAAAAATAAATATTTTTAATAAGATAAATTACAGCGTATGTGGGACATAAAAAGGTAAGTTTTCACCAAATTTCGTTAAAACAATTTTTTTTTGTAAAAGATAAAAATAAAAAACCAAAAACTTGGTTTTTTGAATTTTTCACATAAATATTGAGGTTATGTGAAAAAAGTGTAAATACAAAAGTTTTAGATATTTTTATTACCTACAACTTTGCCATTTGACTTTTTTCGATAGGACTTTTAGTTTTGCCGGAAATCGAGAAAAACCGTTTTTTACCCTTAAAACCTCACCCCCATCCCCTTCCCGACCTCAGATCGCCCGTAAATTATTTTTCCTTTCATTTTTATAATATTCTCCTCCTTTTCTAATGGGTTTCATCCTACTATTATTTTTTTTGGTTTTAAAAATTATCGACCCTGGTCTATATATTTTTCTAAGGATACGAATAATCATTATTGTTACATAAAGAATTTATCACGGTTAGTTAGTAAACAAATTTTAAAAGACTGTCATATCATGTACATTTGCGATGCGTGTCTACTTCATTTTCCATCTCAGGAAAGGTTAAATAACCATGAAAAACATGATTGTGCGCACATTTGTACAGAATTACCAAACAGTGAAACTTTAAAAAAGAATTGGTTTGGTCAACCTATTTCAAATAATAAAATTAAATTTGATAGTTACGAAAAAAAGTTAAAGATACCATTCGTAGTTTATGCTGATTTAGAAGCATTTTTAAAACCAATAGAATCATGTTCTAACGATCCATCCAAACCATTCACACATAATATTCAGAAACATGGAGTGTATAGTTTTGGTTATTATATAAAATGTTCATATGATGATAAATTATCGAAATATGTAACATATAGTGGACCCAATAATAACATATAGTGCACAAGTGTTTATGGAAAGTTTATCTAACAATTTGAATGTCAAAAAAATAGATTTCAAAAATTCCGTTCCGTAAATAGTTCCGCTAACAGATGAAAACAAACACCAAATTTCAAATGCAACCATTTGTCATATTTGTGAAGTTGAGTTAGCAGAACCTTTTTATGATTTTGATTGGTACACCGGTAGTTTTATAGGTGTGGCTCATGAATCATGTAGCTCAAAATTCAGAACACCACGTCATATACCAATATTTTTACACAACCTTAGTCACTATGATGCTCATTTTATTGTTCATGCATTTAACTTTTGTGATGGTGAAATCGAAGTTATCCCTCAAAATAAAGAAAAATATATATCCTTTTCCAAAAAATTAAAAATAAATAACCATGAAGTTATATTGAGATTCGTAGATTCATTTAAGTTTTTATCGTGTAAATTATATCAATTAGCCAAAAATCTCAGTAATGATCAATTTCAAGAGTTACGCAGAAATTTCCCTAAGGATGAAGATTTCATTCGTTTAAAACGGAAAGGGGTTTATCCATACGAATTTATGACTAATTATGATAGGTTAAAGCTAACATCGCTCCCTGAGAAAAATGTTTTTTTAGTTCACTCACAGATTCCCATATTTCAAACGATGATTACAATCATGCTAAAGATGTTTGGGAGCACTTTGGTTGTTGTAATATGCTAGATTACTCAAACTTGTATTTAAAAACAGATGTTTTACTTTTATCCGATGTATTTGAAAACTTTAGAAATCTATGTATGAATACCTATCATTTAGACCCAGCCCATTATTATACAGCTCCAGGATTAAGTTGGGATGCAATGCTAAAATATACACAAATAGAATTAGAACTTTTAACAGATTATGAGAAAATTGCATTTATTAGGTCAGGTATCAGGGGTGGTGTATCTCAATGTAGTAAACGTTATGCTAGAGCTAATAACAAATACATGGAGGATTATGATGTAGAGAAACCAAAGTCATATACCACATATTTTGATGCTAACAATTTATATGGTTGGGCTATGTCTCAAAATCTTCCTACTGGTGGATTTGGATGGGTAAATCCGAATACAGATATTCAAAAGTATTGAAACCCCTGTTGGTAACTAATAAATCTTATTTATTAGTTACCAAGAGGGGTATATAATATTTATAATATTATAATATTAAACGATTGTTCGATCGTAAGCACTATCTAATGCTTCGTGTCATGGGTCGTGCAAAATATTTTTTAGGGAAAATCCACAGCGAATAACCGCCCACAAGTCGGAGTCAAATGTTCAGCTGTTATCAATTGTGGTTGACCAATTGAAAACATAGGAGGGTGGGGTATAATGGCCCCCTGGGGTAAAACGGCCCCCCTTCAAAATTTGGTCAAAAAATATATTTTTTTACCAAATTATCATAAATTTGATATATTTATATATTTTTGAGCTAATATATCATACCTGGGGTATAACAGCCCCTCCTTCAAAATTTGCTCAAAAAATATATTCTTTTTTTCAACAAATTATTACAAAATTATTAAAAAAATATTTTTTCACCAAACTTTATTTTCAAATAAAGTCTCAAATGTAAATTATCTACTATTATAGAATTATTTATTATTTATATTATTAAATCCTAAGAAAATTAATAATTGTTTGATTAGTTATGATAAATTTTCATAAAACGTAACAAAATTAAAATCTTTAAACAAAACATTAAATGTAAATTATTTACAATTATTAAATTATTAATTATTATTAATGATGAATTTTCAAAAACGTAATAATATGAATATTTTAAAATAAAGTCTCAAATGTAAATTATTTACAATTAATTAATTATTTTTCACAATAGAGACAAATATATATTCTTCAGAATAATCTTCGTTGATTCCCGCACAGGAATCTTTTACGTTTCAGCTGCAATTTTAAATTTAAATTTAGCAGGAGTATGATATTTTCATGGCAATTGAATAACCATTATAATTATAATTATTTTTTAGAAAATAAAAGAGGTTAGGGTCGGAACGAAACGAGGAGCATCAGGTATTTTTCGAATGATTATGAAATCTAGAGAGTGATAAAAATAAGGAAATACTTTTATATTTTTCAAAGTATTTTTAATAGTGGAAAAAAAATTTATTATTCAAGAATTTTTCCAAAATTTTGGTAAATTCGTTCATCCTAGAGCCAAGGTAAACTAATAAGATGTTAAAAAACCACAAAAAGTAATAAGCGGCTTAGGGGGGCCGCTCTGCCCCACCCTTCCCTAACTAACAATTGTTTACAGTTCATGTGAACTTGACGTAAGTATATACTGATAATAAATCATATAAAATCCGGTACAATGGAGTGGGAAGCGCATTCCAGTTTTAGAAGCATCGGGAAGATGTTCGGGAAAACAGTAGTTATTGTGGTGCTCGTTACGCTCGTCAAGAACAATTGTCTTTAAAAAATATTTCGAAATTTATATTTTGATTTTTTCCTCTTGTTGCATTTGTTAACAGAAATAGATTCTTTTTGTATTTTGTCTTTAAAAGCCAGTAATATAACTCATTATGAAAGATTATATTTATTTTTCAATATTTCGAATAATATAGGATGAGTTTGCACGGCAAAATGAATGCCGTGCAAATTCTTTTTTTGTCTTGCATTAGTGATCAAACATATATTCTTCTTTCTTTATTGTTTCTGTGAAAGTCAACAATAAGACTCATTTCAATATCATGCTATTTTTTTTAGCGCTTCGAGCGGTAGAAGATGTATCGACACTGCTGAATGAATTAATACCGCTGAATGAATCGACACCGCAGAATGAATGGATAGTGCGGAAGGGATCGATAGAGCTGGATGAAGGTAAATTATTATTTTTTTCAGTAGTTATCAAAAAAGTTTTAAAAATCCAAAAGTGCACGTCTCATAATCTAATTTTCTATAATAAAATTGATTGAAATAAAATACAAATACTTTTAAGTCTTTCGCGCCATCGTCTATCCAGAAAATAAAGGTACTGCGCATGTGTTGTAAACGAACTTTATTTACATAGATATAGATAAAGCAAACGATAAGTAGATTTTAGTTTATTGCTAATTATAATTAAACTACATTGAATTAGCAAAATATCTTTTAAAAATGTCATAAGTGTTGAAACTAGTGTTTTTCTATGACATTTATGTGTAAATATTGTTCTATAAATGCGATAGAAAATAAGTAGAGATAATTTTAGTTCTCACTTAATGTTTGTAAGGCGAGAATAGAGCACTATTTCATTCGCTTCGCTTATGAGGCGTGCACTATACTTCTTTATTCATGTTTTTTCTTAAACTCAACAAATAACTCATTGTGAATTTATTATATTTTTTCCGAGATTTTGGCCGAGATACTCAGCAAATTGTATTTTATTTCTTTCCGTTGTATTAGCAATCAGAAATAAATTTTTTTATCGTTTTATTAAGAAATATAACTAATATTTGAATTTTTTTCTGTTTATTCAGAGGGTAATCCTATCGCTAACAACGGAAATGCACCGGAGGCGCCTCAACGTGAAATCATTCGATATCTCAACTGCTCTGACTTGCATAAATATTCACTGGCGGAAGATACCATTCAACTAAGTAATCTCAACATTATGGCCGCGGACAACCCTTGCATCATGAAAGCTCCGGTAATTATTCTGGAAAACAATCATTTTCCCGGTTTCACACATGCTTATAACATAACTGGAAAGAGAATAGTAATGGTTGATAATGAATTCAAAGGAGCAGAACAAAATCATTACATAGTTGGAGATAAAGTACTTCTAGTTAATAATACATTTCAAGGCAACCTTCAACTTCATGAAGTAGCGGGATATGAAGTCACTGCGTTCCACAATGTATATGATGGTATATGCAGAATCTATCAATATGCAAGAACTAGTATACTGGTGTTTGATAACGAATCTAGAGGAAATCCGTTTGATGTCTTACTTCTGAAAAATCCCGTGAAGTCAATGTATGAATTGTATCCTAACGATCTGTCAAATTATAAAAGTGGAGCCTTTAATGATCTAAGAGAATTTGCAGAATACTCTTTAGGTAAAATTGGTGACGAAACGCCCGACATAACGATTGCATATAAGCGACGCTTTCTAGAAGATTTGAAGGATGGATTAAAAATTAAACGTCCTGAAGGTGCTGCTATTGTTCAAAGATTCGAGGAGTTAAGTAATAGGGATTTTCCAATGCTTCAAGCTTATTAATATTTCACAGACAACAAACTCTTATATTTTAAATCAATCATTATCAATCTCATTTATTGAAAAATATAATGTCCACGTCTTTGGCTATCCATACAACAACTCGCTCAGGCTTGGATTCGAACCCTTGGAGTTTTTTCAACGATCGCCAAGAATCAATTCCAAGCCGCCTGTATCTTGACTAGGTTTTTTGTGGTTTTCCTGGTCACTGTGCTCCAGAGCAGGGCATAGGCGAATGCCGGTACAGTTAAAATATTGAATGGCCACAGTCTCCATTCTTTTGTTCAAATTTATTTGTAGATTTATGATTAAAGTAAACATGATATATGTATAATGTAATATTTATATAATAAAATAAATATTTTGACGCTTAATAATGACTTTTTGTTAAATAACATTTCCCTGATTAAAAAAATCAATTTAAGAGCATAGGAAATAACATAATTGACAACATTTCATTTTTTCAACATCCCTATGTCATTATTTTAAATAAAGCTAGATCAAAAATGAGGCGACCCATATCTTTTCTTTTTTCGAAATGATGCCGTTTTCATATAAAATTTCCACTTTGAAACTCGTCTTATTCTAAAAAGACGTAAGCGACAAATGACGTCATTAATTAGGTTGAATAGCGATATTGCCTTTGCCTTTCTCTCATCCGTCAAAAAAAATATTCTAATGTCATTTTGGCATTACAAAATCTTTCCTTGTCAGTTGTCTGTGTACAAAAGTTTCAAAAAACAAAAGAATAATAATAATAAAGTTTCAAAGCTTAAACGTTTTGTTTTTTATCGTGATTGTCTAATTTTTTTAATTTTCAACTGATACTATATATTTATTTAGTCACCATGAAACTTTCTAACGGATTTCAAGTTGCGGATAGCAGAAACTTGCCGAAAGTAGACTATTTGATGCTATTAGAATATGCACGAAAATAAATGTTACAACATTGCGGAAACATGCAGTGCTAAGGCATTATTAGCATCACGAGAGGCATATGTGGATACAGCAGTGGGGTATGTAGAAGTCAAGAGGGAAGGAGACATGTGTACTGTGCAGTGCCGGGTCACACCTGAACACAAAGTGAAGGCGAAGTTGTATCAGATCACAGCTGTTATTAAAGAATCTGACGAGAAGATCGTCTCAGTAGTGTAACGACTGTGCTGCTTCTGCAGGAGGATGCAAGCATGCCATATG
Source organism: Brenthis daphne (assembly GCA_947093115.1). NCBI lineage: Eukaryota > Metazoa > Arthropoda > Insecta > Lepidoptera > Nymphalidae > Brenthis > Brenthis daphne. The sequence goes on from OX352473.1 coordinate 4,107,254, forward strand.
CTTTGCCATTTGGCTCATTAAACGATCAGATTAACCTTCAGTGACATCTATAATTTGCTATTGGAGTAAACCAAAACTTGCTGGAGCTGTAGGTGATCAGAAGTTCATCATGGCAAAAAACATTGGGAAAAAGAAAAGATCTACACCAGAAAATATAAACATGAATGTTACTTTTTCAATGTTTTCTGAAGAATGTAAGCGGCGTAAAATGACTACGGGAATGATACGAAATTACAGTGGAAATCATCAGTTCACATTAAATGATTTTAGTGTGTTTAATTTAATGCTGCTATTTGTAAACCAAGAAGTTGATCATTACTATGAAAAATTTCATTTATATTCACAAGAAATTATCACTTCAGATGTAATAGTTAAGATTGCTGAAGAAACAAAAGAACAAGCAAATTCAAAACTCTGGCATTCCATGAGACAAGGGAGAGTGACTGGTTCAAGAATATATGAGTCCATACATTGTAAAACCCAAAATGGTGCTTTAGTGCAAAGCATTCTTGGTAGATACAAGGTGCCAGAGACTTTAGCTATAAGAAGAGGTAAGCTACTAGAAAAAGAAGTACTGAAAGAATTAGAGAAAGATCTTGGAGTTATTGAGACTACAGGTTTAATTTTGGTGTCTCCTATTATTGGTGTTTCTCCAGATGGAATTTGTAAGGATTTCGTTATTGAAATAAAATGTCCATTATATGAAAAAAGTTTAAAAAATTATATAAAAAACAATAAAGTGCAAGACAAATATAAAGCTCAAATGATGCTACAGATGCATGCTGCAAAAAAATTAAAGGGATGGTTTTGTGTTGCTGATCCAAGTTTTGAACAGACAAGACTAATACATAAATATATAGTGGAATATGACAATAACTATGTCATGAAATTAATAGATGCGGCAGAAAAATTTTGGAAGCAATTTATTTTTAAACTTATTTTGGATAGTGCAAAATAAAAAATCTACATTTTTAAGTATTTTATTTATTGTTTACAATAGAACTGTGTAAATTTATTAAACCACATGCTACTATAACCACTTCATCTGTATGTTGGATCAACTTATTATTTATCACAGAATGTGGTTTCAAAAACTTAAATAACCTCACTCTTCTTATTACCCTATCCACATGTATCCGTAGATTAGCAATAACTTTACTTTTGATAGCTTCTCGTTTTGATAATTTCATATCCTTTGACACACTGGGTGGCCGAAGAAGTTTAATTTGTTTCCTGTTTAATATGGTATCTATATGTTTAAAGCCTCTGTCTGCCAATACAGTACAGTTAAGTGGTAGTATGTCTAGGAAGCCACAGCTTTCTACTATATTAGTATCAAATATACGACCACCATATCCAGCAGATACAAAGTTAATGAAACCATCAGGAGTTGAAGCTATCAGGTACTTAAGTATATTAGCATTTTTGTACTGTGACCATGTTAGGGACTGATTTATAGGATTAGATGGTTTTTCTATCTCTATTTCAAAACAATCGATTATGCAAAACACATTTGAGTACTCCTTGTTTGTTTTGAAAGAGGATGGCAAATTTCTTTTTACATCACATTTACTTTGAATAGGAATAAGTTGTTTAACCCTATTCTTGGCATGGTGGATAATTTGATACGTTGAACATTTTGAAAATCTGGAGACGTTCCGAGACGTATTTTAATTTTTTTTATTATTTAACAAGCTACAAAATATAATACCAAATCCACAAAAAAATACTATTTTATTACTTGCAACACGGAAATTGCAGTCGAAAACAAGATGGCGAATCGATCGAGGACGTCTGCGCATCGCAAGGTAAAAATAATTATTTTTTGTTATATTTTGCTTAAATTAATTCCAAAAACGTTGTAATTCAAGTCGGTTACAATATTTATTAGTCGGAAACGCTATTTTCGAGTAACAATCTGGATGGAAATCGTATGTAATCAACCGTTTTTTTCGAGTGTATCAGATATGCCACATTGCCAGATAGCCAACATTCTAGACTATTTTTGTTATGTATCAAATATGTGACACTGCTTGATTTGTATAGATACTATTTATTTATAAATTTTAATATTATAATAATATTTTAAATTATTATTGCTACTTATATTATTGTGTTTTGTATTTTTCAGCCACAGATACATCAGCTTAGTATACAACAACAAAGAAGAGCTCGGCATCTTGAGGCTCTTGTTCCGAAGCCGGGGGCAAAATCGGATTTGGATGACAGTGAATCATCTGCTGAGGATGAATTGCAGTACTGTCCCCGCCCAACGCACTCCGACAGCAGTTCACCGCCTCCATCGTTGCCATCTTCGATAGAAAATCTAAATCTTTTATCAGATGACGACAATGAGATAAATCAAGTGGTTGCTTCAACATCTTTGGTGCTACACTCACAGTCATCGCTGTCAACCAACCCATGTTCACCATCAATTTTATCGTCCAACCCATCCACAATAAGGCAGCTTCAGTGTGCTGAGGCAAGTCCTTTGTCTCCGGTACCACCTTTATTAGATCAGGTATGTTTACCATCTCCATTGGCAACCTCCTCGCAAAAACATTCACCATTGGCAACCTCTTCCCAAGTACCTTCACCACTGGCAACCTCCTCGCAACTACCTTTACCACGAGCCAGTAACTTGACGTGTCATAACCAGGTACCATCTCCATTGTTTGCACCTTCTCCCTCAGCGGCTACTCGATCAAAAAGACCTAGAGTGGTCACGATAAAACGAAAAGTAATACCTGCTAAAAGATTACAACCTAATTGGCGTTGCTGTAAGTTTACCGGTTCTGCAGAAGTGAAAGATATCTCGTTTGAGCCACGTGAAGAGAAGTGTGCCATTGAATATTTCAAGCTGTTCTTTTCAGATGACATCATCTCTCTCATAGTGCAACAAACAAATATCTATAGCACACAGACAAATGGCAGCTCAATAAATATCACAGAAGATGATATCAAAGATTTTCTGGCGATCCTTTTATTTACGGGGGTCGTTAAAATGCACGCTTATACAGATTATTGGTCCAAAATTCTACGATACGACAAAGTAGCAGATATAATGACTCTGAAGAAGTTCCAGTTACTGAGGCGATATATACATTTCAATGATAATTTTATTGACGACGACGATAGATATCACAAAGTTAGACCACTTCTTCAAAAAATCCGTGAAAATTGTCTAAAAGTAGAAGAAGAGTCGCGTTTCAGTATTGATGAAATGATGGTTCCACATAAAGGAATTAGAGCAGGCAGCCGTAAGCAGTATGTAAAAAATAAACCGAAAAAATGGGGATTCAAAATATTTGTTCGCGCTGGTGTCTCTGGAATAGTTTACGACTTCCTGATCTACGGAGGAGACGACACATTTAGATTTAACTCATTCACAGATGAAGAAAATGGTATGGTATGGGCCTGGGATCAAAAGTAGTTCTTGCGCTAGCGAAATCCATTCACCAGCCTGCATGCAAAGTCTTATGCTTTGATAACTTCTTCACTTCTATTGAGCTCCTGCAATATTTAAGTAACGAATACGGGATTTTCGCACTGGGAACAATCCGATCAAATAGGCTTCGAGGAACGGAAAAAAAATTACCCACGGATAAAAATCTAAAAAAAAGCGGCAGAGGATCTCATGCACAAGTCGTATGCAACAAAAACAAGATCGTTGTCGTCAAATGGTACGATAACAAATGTGTCACAGCTGCAAGCACATTTGTAGACGCGCATCCTATCCAGAATGTGGTTCGTTACAAGAAAGCACAAGGAAGAAAAATGCCAGTGACATGCCCAAATTTGATAAAAGAATACAACACCGACATGGGCGGAGTTGACCTGGCAGATATGCTGATTGCTCTGTATCGTACACCATTCCGAGGTCATCGCTGGTATTTACCGATCTTCTCGCAAATGCTTGATATTTGTGTGAACAATGCCTGGCTTCTCTATCGACGTCATAGAGAAGCCAGGCATGAAGCCAAAAAACCCAAGTCGCTAAAAACATTTCGAATAGAAATTTTCGAAAGCTTACGCAGATTTGAGAGAACTAATACAAGCAATATCAGCAGGACTAGCGTCAGCTCAACCAAGACCATACAGAGACCTGTAGCTGAAAGACCCCCAGATGCTGTTCGGTATGATCAAGTTGCACATTATCCAAATGTAACACCTATCAGAGGGAGGTGCATGTATTGCAAGAAAGGGCAAACCAAATTGTTTTGCGAAAAATGCAAAATGAGACTGTGCTTATTGCCGGAACGTAATTGTTTCGTAGAATATCATACTAAGAAATAATACGAGTATAATTTATAATTGTAAGACTGTTAATACTCGTATATATTATGTAATATTTATATTTCATAGTAGATATTCGTGATTGATCTCATTCTACCATTAATTTAGATTTTTATAAGATTCAAAGGCTGTTAAAACTATTACTGTTGATTTTTAACCGACTTATACTAAAAGAAGGTTCTGTTTTTAAAGGTATGTATGGAAGTAGAAAATAATTGTCTTAAATTTTATGTTTCTTTCACGTTAGAATGTAATATTTTGTTTTTTTTTTGTTTTGTTATAACTTGTTAAAAGCCTGGCAGAGCGGCAAATATGATACATAGATTTTATAAGGTTAATTTTTAAGAGTCTGGCAATGTGCCTTATGTGATACATTCAATAAATCAAAAAAAGGGGTTGATGTCTTTCTCCAATGTCACGTGAATGGCATTAGGCCTGATTTGCATTCTGGAAAAAAAGAAGGCAATTGAGAGGTGTTCATTGCATTAAAGTGGCAGATTACCTCATCGATGGCTCGGTGACATGGTGTCGAAATGAAATTGAATTCGAAAAAATTTGGAGGTAAAAATCAACCGATCTTACCGAGTAAGGAAGTTATTCAGAAGGCCAAGGAACGATTGTTAAATATGGATTGGAGTTCAAAAACTCTGCATTGAATTTATAGAGCAGCGTTGAACACGGTGAGTTGGTTAGCTGCATACCATCCGTTGGGTTGTATAGATTCAATTGTATATATTGGTTACCGGAACAACTGCAAATATATGTGTCCCGTGGTCGGAATGACAGTTCAATGATCTTTTAATTTGAGTTTTCATTAAATTAGTGATCCTGCGGCAACATTAGCAATTGATGCTACGGGTGGCATTGCAAAGCGCGATAAGTTACAGAAGCCGCACATTTTCTTATACCAATGTGTGCTCGTGATGAAAGACGGTAGCGTGAAAACGTTTCAAATGGGTTTTTTGAGCCACTTCCTCGCTATAAACAATCATCAATCCATATAAAATCATTTAATAAGCCATCTGGCGTGGATAGAGGAGAATATTGGTATTGTCGGACGACTGAGTAACTAAGACTAGAATGTGCTGAGTGGCCAAGAAAAGGCTATGTAAGCCATAAAGGGTGCATAGCCCATGTATAACAAAACGCTCCTATTCCGAAGCTGGTTGTAACCGATTTCGGGTAGTCGTGGTTGATTGCGGTTGCGCGTATATTTGCCAGTGCGCAACCGCAATCAACCAAGAAAAAACGATTATCTTCAAAAGTGTTACGATGCTGTTGAAAATTTGTCAACGAAGCTGCCATCGACGATTATGCGATTAGATGTACAAGTATGTCATCTATTAGCAATCATTACACAATGACCTAGTTTAAAACATAACGATGTGTCTTTGGTACGGCGATTTTATAAACGGTACGTCGGAAAAGCTGCCAAATCTCGCATCTAGAAAACTTACCATGCGTCCTAGAATCGGTTCTGGTCGTTGAGCTCTGCAAATGCTTCCAGGATAGATAATAAACCCCTACCATCGGTTGATCGACTACGTTTTTTAAACGATAACGTTTTTTAATCAAAGGGCTAAAAATGATGAATGATGATGGTCACAATGACGATGATAAAGTTACGGACAACAGCGGCGAAGAATCTGGTGAAGATATGATCGACGAGGAATCTGATTTCAACCCGGAACAGAGTGCGGTCAAAACAGGAATAGACAAACCACCTCTGGAATAGTTTACGACTTCCTGATCTACGGAGGAGACGACACATTTAGATTTAACTCATTCACAGATGAAGAAAATGGTATGGTATGGGCCTGGGATCAAAAGTAGTTCTTGCGCTAGCGAAATCCATTCACCAGCCTGCATGCAAAGTCTTATGCTTTGATAACTTCTTCACTTCTATTGAGCTCCTGCAATATTTAAGTAACGAATACGGGATTTTCGCACTGGGAACAATCCGATCAAATAGGCTTCGAGGAACGGAAAAAAAATTACCCACGGATAAAAATCTAAAAAAAAGCGGCAGAGGATCTCATGCACAAGTCGTATGCAACAAAAACAAGATCGTTGTCGTCAAATGGTACGATAACAAATGTGTCACAGCTGCAAGCACATTTGTAGACGCGCATCCTATCCAGAATGTGGTTCGTTACAAGAAAGCACAAGGAAGAAAAATGCCAGTGACATGCCCAAATTTGATAAAAGAATACAACACCGACATGGGCGGAGTTGACCTGGCAGATATGCTGATTGCTCTGTATCGTACACCATTCCGAGGTCATCGCTGGTATTTACCGATCTTCTCGCAAATGCTTGATATTTGTGTGAACAATGCCTGGCTTCTCTATCGACGTCATAGAGAAGCCAGGCATGAAGCCAAAAAACCCAAGTCGCTAAAAACATTTCGAATAGAAATTTTCGAAAGCTTACGCAGATTTGAGAGAACTAATACAAGCAATATCAGCAGGACTAGCGTCAGCTCAACCAAGACCATACAGAGACCTGTAGCTGAAAGACCCCCAGATGCTGTTCGGTATGATCAAGTTGCACATTATCCAAATGTAACACCTATCAGAGGGAGGTGCATGTATTGCAAGAAAGGGCAAACCAAATTGTTTTGCGAAAAATGCAAAATGAGACTGTGCTTATTGCCGGAACGTAATTGTTTCGTAGAATATCATACTAAGAAATAATACGAGTATAATTTATAATTGTAAGACTGTTAATACTCGTATATATTATGTAATATTTATATTTCATAGTAGATATTCGTGATTGATCTCATTCTACCATTAATTTAGATTTTTATAAGATTCAAAGGCTGTTAAAACTATTACTGTTGATTTTTAACCGACTTATACTAAAAGAAGGTTCTGTTTTTAAAGGTATGTATGGAAGTAGAAAATAATTGTCTTAAATTTTATGTTTCTTTCACGTTAGAATGTAATATTTTGTTTTTTTTTTTGTTTTGTTATAACTTGTTAAAAGCCTGGCAGAGCGGCAAATATGATACATAGATTTTATAAGGTTAATTTTTAAGAGTCTGGCAATGTGCCTTATGTGATACATTCAATAAATCAAAAAAAGGGGTTGATGTCTTTCTCCAATGTCACGTGAATGGCATTAGGCCTGATTTGCATTCTGGAAAAAAAGAAGGCAATTGAGAGGTGTTCATTGCATTAAAGTGGCAGATTACCTCATCGATGGCTCGGTGACATGGTGTCGAAATGAAATTGAATTCGAAAAAATTTGGAGGTAAAAATCAACCGATCTTACCGAGTAAGGAAGTTATTCAGAAGGCCAAGGAACGATTGTTAAATATGGATTGGAGTTCAAAAACTCTGCATTGAATTTATAGAGCAGCGTTGAACACGGTGAGTTGGTTAGCTGCATACCATCCGTTGGGTTGTATAGATTCAATTGTATATATTGGTTACCGGAACAACTGCAAATATATGTGTCCCGTGGTCGGAATGACAGTTCAATGATCTTTTAATTTGAGTTTTCATTAAATTAGTGATCCTGCGGCAACATTAGCAATTGATGCTACGGGTGGCATTGCAAAGCGCGATAAGTTACAGAAGCCGCACATTTTCTTATACCAATGTGTGCTCGTGATGAAAGACGGTAGCGTGAAAACGTTTCAAATGGGTTTTTTGAGCCACTTCCTCGCTATAAACAATCATCAATCCATATAAAATCATTTAATAAGCCATCTGGCGTGGATAGAGGAGAATATTGGTATTGTCGGACGACTGAGTAACTAAGACTAGAATGTGCTGAGTGGCCAAGAAAAGGCTATGTAAGCCATAAAGGGTGCATAGCCCATGTATAACAAAACGCTCCTATTCCGAAGCTGGTTGTAACCGATTTCGGGTAGTCGTGGTTGATTGCGGTTGCGCGTATATTTGCCAGTGCGCAACCGCAATCAACCAAGAAAAAACGATTATCTTCAAAAGTGTTACGATGCTGTTGAAAATTTGTCAACGAAGCTGCCATCGACGATTATGCGATTAGATGTACAAGTATGTCATCTATTAGCAATCATTACACAATGACCTAGTTTAAAACATAACGATGTGTCTTTGGTACGGCGATTTTATAAACGGTACGTCGGAAAAGCTGCCAAATCTCGCATCTAGAAAACTTACCATGCGTCCTAGAATCGGTTCTGGTCGTTGAGCTCTGCAAATGCTTCCAGGATAGATAATAAACCCCTACCATCGGTTGATCGACTACGTTTTTTAAACGATAACGTTTTTTAATCAAAGGGCTAAAAATGATGAATGATGATGGTCACAATGACGATGATAAAGTTACGGACAACAGCGGCGAAGAATCTGGTGAAGATATGATCGACGAGGAATCTGATTTCAACCCGGAACAGAGTGCGGTCAAAACAGGAATAGACAAACCAGGCTGAAAATCGTGGCGTAATGGATTGTACAGTGCTGCAGTTAAAATCGCTACTTAGTTGTCGGAAGTTGATACAATCAACACTTTACAACGTCGATTTCGCCAAAAGGTTGAAAAGGTACCTCCTTTCATACATACCTCTGTGGACCGCGTCGCGTACTGCTACGCCGCCGGCGCTCTGTTTGACAGTATATACACACACACACACACACACACTTATATAGCGCGTCGTCAGGCTAGTGCTCTGACGCGCGCTAAATACGCGTTCTGTTTGGCGAAACCTTTAGTTCTCTGACACTGTCTATATTACTCCTTAGTCTGAGACCTAAGTAAACTTATTTATTATTTAATTGATTTAATGTAACAAGATCTGAATAAATGACTATTTTATTAATTAGATTTTTAAATGTTCATGTTTAATTTACAAAATATGCGCCTATAATATGGTAGATATTGAATAAATAAAGGAACATGTTGAAAGTTTATCATTGAAAATATTTCATTTAATCTTCTTTTGCTTTGAATAGAAGACTATTTTGTTAGCTTTCTTTAATATGTATGAACTTATATGTTATCTTTAACTTTAGAAGTTAATCAATTTCTTGCATTTGTAAGTTAGCGAATATTTCTGTGGCTGAAGAGTAAATGGAGGTAGAGGTAAATATTTAGATTGAGGCTGATGCAGAGGCCGTAAAGTTCTTGGTTCAGGGCAATAGATACATCATAATATTCAGCTAATATCTAATGATGGCGACATACGAAAACTTTCTTCACAACCCGTATCAGTCATTATTTCATCTATAAGATTAAACGGTAGTTTTATTAAGACAATGACACAAGACTTTAGATTTATACAGATCATACAGTTTTTGGAATTCTAATGATTTAATAGTTAATACCATGGATGACAAATATTAATACACAATATGGACGACAAAGATTAAAATATGCTATATCAGTTTTTGCAGCAAGAATACACAAAAGTAAAAACTACAGAGTATATCTTACAATTTTAAAATAGGCAACCAATCGGTGTTGCCCAATAGATAATTTTGTCGCCACACCACCCCCCTACGGATTAAAGAAACTGTAGGTAAGAAAAACTACAAATCTAATACCTGCTTAAAACGGACCCTGCGTCCTGATCTGGTCATGGTAGGCGCCGCTGGTAAGGGTGAAGGCGCGGGTTGGAGTGTAGCAGCTGGAGCAGCAGTGGGCTTCGTAATGACAGAGTCAGGCGCCCTCGCTAGTCTAGGAAAAGTTCTATCTAGGAAATGTAGGAATAAATATATTGTAAATTCAAGACAATACTAAATTAACAATATATTTTGTTTTATATACATACATATAATACCATAAAGGCCATACGTTCATTTGATTATTATAACATGTTTTATTTTTCATAATATATCGTACCGCGCGACTGTTCATTAGCCATTAGTAATTTTTGCGCATGCAACAACACTACTCGTGACATTTGCTAATTACTCAACTAATTTCCCGTTTTTTATGTATAGTTTTGAGTTCGAACTTACTGTTTTAATTGTTTGTGACTATTTCGTACGCTGTCTAAAAAAACTTTTTTTAATTCTGATGTACTTTTTAAATAAAACTATCTTTTCGGATTATTTCGCGGATTTATTTTGATTTTTGGTTCCCGACGTTTCGAATGCTTTACAGCATCCATGGTTACGGGAGAGACTGAGGTGTTACATGTCTTGAAGGTATAGTTGTTACAGACAGCCTACCCACAATTAACAAAATGAAAATTGCACCAATTACAATATTTTTTAACTTAAAACATTTTTATAATTTTAATTATAATTGAATATGGAATATTATTTATTTAATTTTTGCTATTATTTTTATAATTATTATAATTTTAAAAAATATTAATTAGTAATCTATATTTAGTGTTGCCATTATTATATTTATAACCATAAAGAAAAATATAAAATATAGTATTAATTATTTAAGCCATATAATTCTTCTATGTGTAATTTAAAAAAGTTAAAATTAATTAAGGATAATAATTTTAATTTAGTTTGCTATTATTTAAAACAACTCACTAAGCAACATTATTACTATATACTTTTACAAATGAAAAATGAAAAATATTAATATGATAAGCTGTCATTTTGATCTACACAGTAAGAACTTACTACATCTACCTGTCTGTTATGTTTATATTTATTATTTGATTTTATTATATTAATAACAGGATCCCATGACGATGGTAGTACCCAGCCATCTTCCCTATTGAAATTTGGATGTTTTTTAATTTCTATGGCTTCTCGAATCATTCTAGGGCGATATCGGTTTTCTTTCGCCAGGATTTGAGGTTTATCGAAGCGAATATAATGGCTTGGGCGGTCCTGGCTATGTTTGCAGACAGCAGATGTTGTATTGCGACGGTGCTTCACATCAGCTATGTGTTCTTTGACCCGGGTTCTAATGGATCGCTTTGTATGTCCAATGTAAGAGAGTCCACAATCACAATCAAGCTTGTAAACTCCTGCATCTTGTAGAGGGATGTGGCACTTGACAGGTGGTAAGAACTGACTAATTTTCTTTGGCGGCTTGAAGTAAGTTTTAATTGAAGCTCGCTTTAGAATGTAGCCAATCTTTTCAGTGATTCCTTTCATGTATGGCAAGACTGCAGGGACGCGCTCGACTGTGGCTGGTTTCACTCGGTCACTGTGACGCAGGCGCGGCACTTGCAGCTTGTTGTCACGCAGAACTTGCTTGACATGTTGCAGTTCTCCGGCCAGGTGTTGCTCGTCACAGATCTCGCGCGCTCTCTGAAACAGAGATTTTCCCACGGTAGCTAATGTGAAGGATGGTGGTGAGAGTCACCGTTCAGGTACCTATCAGTATGGGTCTTCTTTCTATACACAGTATGACTCAAGGTGTTATCTGGGTTACGTTTAACTAATACATCTAGGAAAACTAAGGTTTTGTCTGATTCTAATTCCATTGTAAATTGTATTGTAACTTGCAAAAGAAACGCCCGAGAAAACCCGATCAGTGGTTGGTAATATTCGGGGTCAAATTAATAATTTGCAAACATCAAAGATACACAAGGAGACGCAGGTAATTGAAATAAGTCACGATCTATTTCTAACTATGGTGGATGGAAAAGTTACACAAGTTCTTACTGACACAAGTTCTGGAGCTGTATGTACAGTGTGTGGGGCTAAGCCAAGTGAAATGAATAATTTGGAGAAGATTGCATCAAAGCCAGATAATATAAATGCTTACGAATACGGTTTGTCTACGTTACACGCGTGGATCAGGTGCATGGAGCTAATTTTACATATTTCATATAACCTTTCATTTCAAAAATGGGCTGCAAGAACTTCGGAAGATAAAAAAAGTAAAGAAGACAAGAAAAAGCTTGTACAAAGTTTGTTTCGAAGCCGGATGGGATTGCACGTTGATAAGCCCCGACAAGGAAGTGGAAACAGTAATGACGGCAATACAGCTCGGCGTTTTATTGAGAACTACTACTGCGCTTCAGAAATTACAGGGGTTGACGAGGAACTTATTAAAAGGTTCTATGTTATTCTGCAAACCATGGCATCCGGTATTGCTGTAAATCCAGAAAAATTTGGTGAATATACTCGTGCAACGGCACAACTGTACGTAACAAAATATATGTGGTATAATATGCCTTCTTCAGTACATAAAATCTTAATACTTGGGAAAAGTATAATAAGACATTTTGCAGTTCTGCCCATTGGTCATTTATCTGAGGATGCCCAAGAATCGCGTAATAAAGATTATAAAAAATTGAGATTGCATGATGCTAGAAAATGCTCTAGGTCCGCAACAAACGAAGATGTATTTCATGGTGTGCTATTTACGTCAGATCCTTATATATCAAGTATCAGAAAACCATCAGTCACTATATCCAAGAAATTGTTAGAGGAAGCTAAGAACCTCTTAGCTATTTAAATCGAAATAATCTCGTACATTATTTGTAAAACATATTTTTGGAGTGGGTTATTATATATTTGTCATTTATTTAAATGTAAGATTCATATGTAATATAAAATAACATAAAATAGGTTTATTAATATCATAAAACTGTAAAATTATAATTCAATAAGTTAACCAAACCATGGTTTAATATTAAAATAATACATTTTTATTTTATTTTATATTATATTATTTATTAAACATTTGACAATGATACATTAATTATTGGATTGTATATACTCTGGAGACACTACATACCAAATTTCAGCGATTTACTTCAATCAACAAAAAAGTTACAGATTTTTGAGACGGTACGCACGGTTCTGTCCCAATGTGCGGCGTTCCGCTGCACAGGGGTATATACAGGGTGTCCCAGAACTCAACGTCAAGCCGAAACGGGGCGACAGGATTGATTGTAACCATCATGAAAAAAATCAGAAAATAAATCTATCCCATGCAGTTTGAAAATTATGGGCATTTAAGAAAAACCTAAAAATTTGGTCACACTGTAATCATTTTTCGGTTATTGTGGTTAATTTTTATTATTTTTGTTCATTTAAACTTTGGAACCGTAACCCTAAATAACATTTCTAGAATCACAGTCAAAAATAATGACACAATTGCCCCAAGTTTCCTAGAATTAAGACTATTTGTTAAACTATGAATTTAAAATTTTCAAAATTTGTCAACTTTGAAAGGTCCTCCTTTAAAAAAAATGTATTAGAGCGCCTTGGCAAGTACCGTTAAAAGTTAGCGCATTTAATCAGGATTGTAAAATGGTACAATACTTGTTAGTTTCATACTAAAAAAAACGAGTAAAAAAATAAAAACCTCAAGTAACCCGATTTTTGCTAACCCATTTTACTCTGTTAAAATGATTTTTATTCGCACAAGCTCTTGGTAGGTTCTTAATTTTACGTCAAAATGATGAGAGAGATGGGTAGTGGACATGTTTGCCATGAGCGAGCGAGACAGATAGTGACGCCACGCAGTGAGACGAAGATGCGTCGTTTAACCGAGTGCGAATTAAACAGATACAGATGCCATACCAAGCTCATTCGTCTACTGCGCACCTTTCCGTATTCGCTTGTGTTAATTTAGTACTGACAACTTTGGCTTCTCTTTTTGGAATTGTACTTTTGTCTTGGCATCCTTGTTATCTACCATGCCTACGCGCTACACTTCACAAGAATATGCGAACATGCACCTCATTTATGGGGAATGCAGATGCAACGCAAGTGCTGCTGCTAGACTTTATCGTGAAAGATATCCAAATCTAGAGCGCTATCCGGATCACCGCGTGTTTGTTAATGTGCACCGTTCACTCACGGAGGGCGGCTATTTCCCGAATCAAATACATGCTGTAGGTAAACCTTGCTTTTCTTACGAGGAAGAAGTGTTGGAAGAGGTCGCAGATGATCCAAGTATTTCCGTTCGTGGAATTGAAGAAAGAACGGGAATACCCAAAAGCACAGCACATCGTATTTTACAAGCCGAAATGCATCCGTTTCACGTACAACGAGTTCAAAGTCTTCTCCCTCGAGATTATCCTGAAAGGATTTCATTTTGTAGAACCATGCTACAGAGGCATAATGAAAATCCCCAATTCATCCGAAAAATTCTCTGGTCAGATGAATCTACATTTAAAAAAGATGGGTACATAAACATACACAATTTTCACGAGTGGCATGTGGAGAATCCACATTTAATGCGAGAAGACAGATCCCAGTATCGCTTTAAAGTAAACCTGTGGACCGGAATATTAAACGGCAAAATTGTTGGGCCTTTTGAGCTGCCTGAGAACTTGAATGGCACGAATTACCTACATTTTTTACGAGAAAATTTACCAACCTTATTTGAGGACGTACCACTAGCAGATCGTCGTCACATGTGGTATCAACAAGATGGCTGTCCAGCGCATTACGCAGTGCAAGTAAGACATTTCCTTGACCATCAATATCCGGGAAGGTGGATTGGTCGTTCAGGCACTGTCTCGTGGCCATCCCGTTCCCCAGATTTAAATCCCCTGGACTTTTTTTATTGGGGCGTTCTCAAAGAAAAAGTTTATTCAAAGCCCTTTGAGAGCGTAGCCGACCTGCGTGAACGAATTTCTCAAGCTGCTGAGGACATCAACTCTCGAGGATATGCCAGGCTAATAAGTAGATCGTTTGTAAGAAGATGTAGGGCGTGTATTGAAGCTAATGGTAAACAATTTGAACATTTGTTGTAATAAAAAATGTTATTTCCCTATCTGACTTTTATTATTCCAATAAACCTAAACTAAACTAGGTCAAGATTTTTCATTATTTTATTAATTTTACTTACTTTTGTTGACTTTGGTAAAAGTGGCGTCACTATCTGTCTCGCTCGCTCATGGCAAACATGTCCACTACCCATCTCTCTCATCATTTTGCCGTAAAATTAAGAACCTACCAAGAGCTTGTGCGAATAAAAATCATTTTAACTGAGTGTTAGCAAAAATCGGGTTACTTGAGGTTTTTATTTTTTTACTCGTTTTTTTTAGTATGAAACTAACAAGTATTGTACCATTTTACAATCCTGATTAAATGCGCTAACTTTTAACGGTACTTGCCAAGGCGCTCTAATACATTTTTTTTAAAGGAGGATCTTTCAAAGTTGACAAATTTTGAAAATTTTAAATTCATAGTTTAACAAATAGTCTTAATTCTAGGAAACTTGGGGCAATTGTGTCATTATTTTTGACTGTGATTCTAGAAATGTTATTTAGGGTTACGGTTCCAAAGTTTAAATGAACAAAAATAATAAAAATTAACCACAATAACCGAAAAATGATTACAGTGTGACCAAATTTTTAAGTTTTTCTTAAATGTCCATAATTTTCAAACTGCATGGGAAAGATTTATTTTCTGATTTTTTTCATGATGGTTACAATCAATCCTGTCGCCCCGTTTCGGCTTGACGTTGAGTTCTGGGACACCCTGTATATGCAGAGCTAATACTAATTCTTAGTGTCGTGATTTTATTATCGAGACATCTAACGCTACACTAAGCTATAAATCGCGATGTTCGTAGGCTACTAGAGTTTTTTAATGTTCACTTTATTACTTTCGGTGAGCACATTATAATAAAATAAAAGTTAGTTTTTTCAATCGGTTACACTGCACTTGGCGCCCAATTTTATGACAAACATCTGTATGTATGATAAAATAAGCCCACGCAGGTTAGATTTAATTGCTGATTTTTGTACGCAAAATTGACTTGCGCTCAAAACAAATTATCACGCTTGTTCGGCATTAGGTTTTACATACGCGTACTTTAAAGCAATTAATTTCTAAATTTCGACTTCAGGTACCGTCCATGAAAATCAGTTAAAGAAATATGTAATTGTGATTTTAGCCAGATCACACGGTGTTTTGACGAAATGCAACCTTTATATAATTTACCAAATGTTACTATCATCAAGGAATTCCAAATCTCAATATGTTTGATGGTGAAAACCCACATCTTGTTATTATTGATGATCTAATGAGAGAGTCTGATGGAAGAATTGTGGATATATTTACAAAAGGTAGTCATCACAGGAATCTTAGTGTATTTTATTTAACACAAAATTTATTTCATCAGGGTAAACGTCAAAGAGACATTTCTTTAAACTCGAGTTGTATAATATATTTTAAAAACCCTCGGGATAAAACTTAAATAAGATAAGAACCTGCAGAACAACCTGCGGGAGAACAACACGCAAGACAACAATCTACGATACATCTATCGCATGTTTTAAGAGCACCAAATACGTACATCCAATTCATGCATTGTCTTTGGTTGCCAAGATCAGTCGCGCTTTCGAGTTCCTAAACACATGAAAATACGTCTGCTACATAAAAACTATTATGTACCGCCTGCAGCACGAATATGCCAAGAACATCTGCAATTGAACGACTTTGAAGTTTTATTATTAGCAAATAACAGCCATGATTTCAACGAGGACCAAATCATGGACATGATGAATATTTCAAAATCTGCTCATCAGGTCATCGGAAGACTGGATTTTGAAAATATAAAAAATATGGATCCTAACGAACTATATTTTTTAACTGTTCGTACAATAGACCAATTTAATGCAATTTTGGAGCAACTGCCGTCGTTGATACAAACATGCAAAAAACCTAAGACTGCATTGGCTGCCTATTTAATTAAGCTACGTACCGGTGAACCAGACACAAGATTGGCAGACATGTTGCATATGAGTCGAAGAACGCTGGAAAGACTACTTAAAGCAGCGAGAGAATGCTTAACCCGTGACTATGTGCCAATCCATTTAGGGTGGGATCATATCACAAGAGAGCAAGTTGTGGAAAAAAATCTTTTTATCGCCAATGCACTTTTTGGGGGCAATTCTGGAGATGCGATGAAAGCAATAATTGTTTGTGATGGTACTTATGTATATATTCAAAAAAGTGCTAACTTTTTATTCCAAAGAATGACATATAGTCACCATAAGTTTCAAAACCTATTAACCATTTTTGATAGTCTGTTGCAATGGTTATATTATTGATGTCACAGGGTCTTACGCAGCCACAACATCAGACGCGACTATATTAAGTGGCATGCTGAACGCTGAAAATAGTGCTTTTAACTGGTTTTTCAGACCAGGTGACGTTCTAATACTAGACCGAGGTTTTAGAGATGCTTTTTAGTACTACGGTGATAAAGAGGCTCGCCATGATGGCAACTCCAAGCACTTCAGCAAATGCTACGAATGCGACAGGTCTACCTCCTCCGACCAGGGCTAAAAAGCCTTTTCCTCGTCCACGACCACACTTTAAAAACAAGGAATTTCCAACACCAGCCAAACCGTCAACCACATCGACTCCATTAACTAATGACCCACTCTGGCTCGATTCCTTCGTGCGTGAGGGCGACCATGGCCTTACTGTTTCAGAAGGCATAAAAGAGGCTCCAGCCGACGCTGTCGGGTATGTAGAACTTATAGAAAAAGAATACGACGCATTAGCATCCTGCGAGAGGTACTTCGGAAATTACGAAATCACAATGATGAAATAAAGCAATATTATTGTATTAGGTGTTTTAATCACAGTATTACAATTATTACAATATTGAGATTCGAGAATGTACATGACACCGGTTTACAACGAGAACGAGAGAGAGAGGCAAAGACAAAGCAGAGTAGACGCTTAAGTGTATCATAGATTATAAATATAACGTGTAATAGACAATATGTTCTGGTTTATGGCTATATTCCAATATCCTCCCTTAGACATAAACCCATCTTCGAAGAGCAGTAGTTGAGCTTCATCTGCGGAGTACCTTTAGTCAACGCATCGGCCACCATCTCGCCTGTCTGGATATATTCAATAGCAATTTTCTTCAAGTGTAACTTGTCACGAACAAAGTGGTGTCTTACATCAATATGCTTCGACCTGGAATGATAGTTTTCAGAACCTGCAAGTTTAATTGCACTTTGATTATCACAAAAAATTATTATAGGTATACTGTTTAAATGTGGCCAAAATTCTTCTTGTATTTGTTTAAGCCATATTGCCTCTTGAGTGCAACTTGATAAAGACATGTATTCCGCTTCAGTGGTTCATAATGCAACTGTTTGTTGCCGTCGTGAGTTCCACGATATTGCAGCACCTTGATGAATAAATACATAGCCAGTGCATGATCTTCTGTCATTATCACTGCTTGCCCAGTCAGCATCACAATAAGCAAATAGTGTTTCATTATCATTCTTCTTATATGTCAGTACATAATTTTCAGTGAACTTTAAATATCTTAAAACTCGTTTGAGTGCAACCCAGTGCTGAATTTGGGGCCTTGTATTAAATTTACTAAGAGTATTCACAGCATAAGATATATCAGGGCGCGTCCCTTGTGACAAATATAATAGACATCCAATAAATTCTTGATATGGTTTATCGGAAATTATGTCTGACTTCTCATCAAAAATAAGCTTAGTCTTCGGATCAATTGGCGTGTTTACATTTTTACAGTTTTGCATTCCATATTTTTGCAATACTTCTTGTATATATTTTTGTTGATCAATACATAAAATTCGTTTGTTTCTATCTCTGGATACATGTAGTCCTAAACAATATTTTAGTTGACCTAAATCTTTCATTTCAAATTTAGTGAATAACTTATTTTTAATATAACTTTTAGTTTCTGTTACATTTGTGAACAATATCAGATCATCTACATATACTGCTAAAAATGATATATCTTCTCCATTTATTCTGTAATAGATGCAAGGATCAAGGAGTGATTGTTTTAAGCCAATTTCTCTTAGTGTACCATTTAGTTTTTTGTTCCATTGTCTGCTGGCTTGCTTTAATCCATATAAGGATTTTTGTAACAAACATACTTATGTGTTATTTTCTTCAAACTTAGGGGGTTGAGGAACAATCACATCAGCAAAATCATAAAAAAGTCTATCAGTGGACTGTCTGATATACTTGAGATGTTTAAGCAAAAATATGAAATCAACGATGAAACAAGAGCTTCAGGGACTCAGTTGGGTTCAAGAGACATTACACTACCCAGAATCGCTGGCGTTTTGCCATCCGTTGCGGTAAGGATGTTCCACATGAGGGCAGTCAAAGAAACTGTTCCTTACCATTCAATCCCAGGAGTAGTTGAGTTATTGGAAGGAAGAGGGGCAGAGGCAACCGGATCCAGACTTGACAGTCAAAGTCATAACTACTTCTGAATTATCTCATGCTATATGCTGTCCTTTCTTGCCATCATTGCATCCAAAGAAAACAGAGAAAGCAGGACACATTCATGCTATAATGTTGTTTGTAGCGATTCGGTTAGATGACATCATTCAAAAGAAAGAAAAGAATTTCACTCCATTGGATGAACTTTTAAATTATTACAAGGCTGGTTTTGAATCAGCTGCTACCCCTGAAGCTTCTTAGCCCAGTCATATTAGGGCTTTCACCTCGGAATGAAAGATAATAAGCTGCAAATTGGTATGAACCTTTGTTTTGTCATTCTAAATGTTGTCTCAAAAGTCACAATCGTTATCGTGTCCGCGTCTCAAGATATTCAAGGTCAAAGGTCACAAAAATCGGTTTTTCGCGAATATCGGTTCCTATTGGCTTCCTATCGGTTAAATGAGATTTGCATTTATTATAAAAGTTGTAGGCTATAAAATTTCCTACAACTTTTGTTTAAACTTTTTTTTCATACGACCAACCGTTTTGAAGGTAGAGCGCGAAGTGCACATCGTACAGTCATATACGGCCTAATGCAAGGTCAAGCGTGAGTTATGGTTATCAGTACGTTATAAAGTCAATTATTTACTTGGAAATTATAATTATTAAACAATGCCTATTATTTATGTACTAACTATTAATTATTTATATTTAATTAAAGTAAGTAACTTGATTATTTATATATAATTATTCATATTTAACTATTTAAGTATAAAATATTATTAATTCTGGATTATATATTTTAGTTTTATTTTAAGTTAAAATGATAGTAAGAGTATATATTTTACACATATTTTTATTTATTATTAAATACGGCATAATATACATTTATCAAAATGTGAGTTCAAATATCAAAAGTATCTTTGTTGATTTTAATTGTAATGAAATTGGAAATGGAAGCTAATTATCTTCTTCTTCTTCGTCTTCTTCTTCTTCTTGTCGCTCAAAAATGTTCGATTCATTGTCATCATCCTCATTATCTGTCATGTTCATCTCCAAACCTTCCAGAATATCGGGATCATATGTATTTTCTTCATCGGGATTACTTGGATACAGTGAAGCGTTGAGGCAAGCTTGTCCGTTGCACTGGCCGCAAGCTAAAGAACATTGTAGCCCTGATTTTCTGCATCCACAGCGGGAACCACAACCATTTTTGCAATTGCAAAATATTACGTTTAGTAGTTCGGCTGGTGCTGGAGGTAATAACGTTCGTATGGGCTCCAGGATTTCATTTTCAAGCATCCAGCCCCATTCTTGAGGTTCTAAGTCCTTCCCTAACCACGTTTGAATCTGGTAGTAGACACGTTTTATGTGTTGATGAGCTGCTACACTTGTTGGTGGAAGTGTTGACAGTTGTACAGGTTTATTTAGTTTTGTAAATTTGATGAATTGCGTGTAGCGGAAATGATCAATGTTGTCCTCAGATTTTGGAGCATTATATAATGCCAACAAGATGCGCACTCCATTTTCTAATAATGTTTGTTTTGGGCAGTTTTCTTGTTGAAATACTTCCACCAGTTTATCTAAATCAGGAATTTTTTCCAATGCTCTAGTAACAGTTTTTTTTCCTTTTTTAAATAGCGCAGAAGTCGTGTCAAAGCCACTGAATGCGTGTAAAAATAAAATGTGCTTTTTAGTACGAGGATATTGGTCAAAACTTTTAGTAGAATATATTTGTGTTTTGACATTGCCTTTGCCAACTTTTTTCAAAAAAAAATCCTGATGATGTGACTGAGTACGTCCAATTAAAATAACGAGCAAATCGATATCTTCTCCTATGATGACAGCAGTCTTTTGATGTTCTGATAAGGCAATAGCTGTGTCAATGATGAGAACATCAGCATCATCTCTGGCTTGTTTTGTTGTGATATTAACAGTTTTAAATTTTTCAACAAGCATGTCGATAAATTTTTTTTTATTAGACCGATTTGATAAAAATTTTTCTTGACTGATTGGCACAACCATTGTTTCGTCAAAACAAACTTCATATGATTTTGAAAGTGCAGCAGTTCTTCTTCGTTGTTCCAGTGCTTTAATATTTTTACTATAGTCCGAATATCCGTCAAATACAACAACAATTGCTGAGCCATAATGTGTTTGTAAATATTTAATGTACTTATTTAAAATAATAGAGAAAGTATCGTCTTTGCTCCATACGACGCGATGCAGAAGAAATCCACCATCGATGATGTATGTTACATTATTTTCATCAAGATCGATAACGACAGGCATCATATTGTCATATAATGTTGCTTTCGTGGTTTTTCTCATGCCATTACTATCAAATAAAGATGTCGGATACGGGCTTAGTTCATACTGAAGATATTCTTGTAAATTACTTTCAAATTTTTTGCTTACAGTTATTCTCTGGAAAAGTAACATTGGATCTATAGAAACTTTACAATCATTAATTTTGACAGATTTGTTAATGGCTGAAAGCGGTAAAACCTTATCGACGCGTTTTAACTTTATTTCGTTGAAGTTCAAACCAGTTATCTTTACCATAGATTGCAATCCGATTTCATGGGCTCGGTGACAATTAATTTGGTCATTTCCAACGATTCCTGAAGCTAAGGATACCAACTGATTCGTATTTGGAAAGGGATTATGAAGCGTAAACCAACCAACCAGTTCATTTACATCAGTATCATCCCTTTTTATTCGTGAATCTCTAGCATCAACATGTTGGTCCACAGAATCTAAAGAAATGTTACAAAACCGTTCAATTTCTTCACAAATTGTATTCGTGGCATACATAGCATATACCCACTTACATAGAACACTTTCTTGTGTACTTCGGCCTCGAGATACTCCTCCTTCTGTCTTCATAGATTTCATCAGACTTTGCTCGATTACCATGTCTGTCCATGTACCAGAATTGAATTTTTCTGTTCGTTTTACAGTAAAGAATCCGTTTTTAAAGTTCTCAAAAGCCTGTTGATCCATTGTCTCCTCAAGTTTTAACATATCTTGAAGATACAAATGAGCTGATTTCGCATATAGGAAATGACCACCAGCATGAAAATAGGGCAGCATTTTTCGCACTGCATCCAAATGTTCTTGAAAAAGTCCCAGCCTTTCAGCGCGAATGAAATCTAGGGCTATTGATACCATTTCAAAATATTGCACCCATAACTGTGCCGTGGGACCTCGAGCTTTTAATTCTTTTAGTTTATCCTGAAATTGATCAATTAACGAGTTGGAGCTGCTCGTACATCCTTCAACATCTTCGTAGGAAACATCGCGACTAGTTATCTGTTCAATTAACTCATCTAACACACAATTTTCAATTTTCATCTCTTCAAAAATCTTTATTGATAATGCAAGTCGTAATAATATATGGCCTCTGATACTTCTTGCATAAGCGTGACCATTCAACATTTTGTCGACCGAATTTGTAGCATATATTTTACTTAAAGCTTCCTTGAGACCACTACCGTCCATTACATGTCCTATGCATCCAAGAAAAGACATGAGCATATGAAATCCTCCAAGTTTGACAACTGTTTTAGACAAGTCTGAGTTTGCATCTGACGCAGCAACCATTTCACGTGCTTTTGAGTACAGGGGCTGATCAAATGTAATTATGCACGTTTTTTGTTGATGTGACTTGGCAATATTTATAGCACTATGTAAAGTTGTATAAATTGTGTCTAAATTACTGGCAGGATGATCAATGAAAGGTAGAAATATAACCTGAGAAGTTGAAAAATTTTGATTATTTTTCGTAAGTTGTTGAAGATAGCCATTCCACCCTGGCAACGGTGAAAGATTCTTCCATTTTCCGTATAACCACAACAAATCAACTGCATTAATTTTTTTTTCAATCAGTACTTGATCATCATGTAGATTTTGGACTTGAATCTTGCTGTACCCAGGTACAACTGGCTTTTCATATGCTAAAAGAGATACATGTGATATTGCTGCTAACTCTTTTGCACTCGGTTTAGTTGTACATTTTTTTATGCGATCATCATAAATTACAGCATCTTTCGGAGTAATTATTTTTATCATTCCCATAACGTGAAGAGTATTATTACCGTCAAGAGTACTGACATTAATATCTGCATTGTCTCCAACATATTGTACCAACGCACCAGACTCTGATGGTAAAATACGAGGTTGTGGATGGTAAACTGATGAAACTTCATACTGTATGGTATTACTATATGATGCAGCAAATCCTAAAGATGATAAAACATCTAACAATTTTTTAGACCCATATTTTCTGTGAAGAAATACGGAAAGGCCCAACAGTAGCTGTGATGAAAATGAACGTTCTCGTATCGAAGCCATTATTGCGTGGCTAATAGATGTGCATTTCGTTTTTAAATGATCTACTTGTCCTTTTCTATTTTTTAATATCATTTCTTCCAAAAAATGTGATAATGTTTTTGGTATTTCTTCATTAATACAATCTAGCATTTTATTCGGAGGTGGATACGTTTTTGTTTCAACTACAGATGATCTGATGTCTTCCCTAATAATAGCCGCAGCAGCTTCTACAATCCGTAGACGTTCTTCTACAGGAGTACTTTTTTTTATTTTCGTACCAAGCTTTTGATAATACGTTAAGCTGTGTATCACGGAAAGATATAATTGTAAATGATCCAATTTTTTTTGTGATTATTATATCAGTTAAATACTTTTGTTGTAATTTTGTAATAATTGTCTTATCGTCAGGTATGTATTCCGTAGGGGCATCTTTAAGTTCTTTCAAAGTAAATTGAGAATCTTCATTATTTTCTATATAATAAAAAATCTCCTTCATTGCTTGAGTGACTTGATCATCTTGGCGAGGCTTTTTATCTGCAGATGGTACTCGGGTTAAAAAGTTGGTATAGCAAATAGTATGATACTTTGCTTCAGCAGCGATCAAATCATACTCGTAATATATACGTTCCTTTACTAATTCTCCTAAGGAATCGTTTCGTTCTTCTGCTCTCTTAATTACGTTGTCTTTGAATGCAAGAGTACTTACATTACTTATTGTCCGTCTATACTTTAATTTTTTTTTCTTTTCTGCTATTTCATCAGCTTCTTGGCCACAAAATAAGCATAACTTTCCAAAATCAAAGACTTCATTTCGTTTTTTACGAGGTGCACTTGACGTTGAAGGTTCACTCTCATCTGTGCGTCGTTTTGATGCAATAATAACATTTTTACTCGTGTACACTTTTCGACACTCGGAATGCACATTTACAGAACTTAAAGTATTTAAATAGTCTATATGTCCATCATTTCTTTCAATACTTGCAGTTTTTAAAGTTTGTAAACCACGTACGACATTCACAGAAACACCTTCTGAAAGTTTCTTATCACATATAAAACACAAATCAGCCATAGCTCTTAAAACCGTACGTCCGTAGTTGCAACGGTACAATTTCAAACTAACGAATAATCTTGACTCATACAAAGTGGAGAGAGTGGCCTTGAATACTATAGAACATCTGTCCCGGCAATGAATAGAAAAGGGCATAGGGTAGGGACAAGTATTTCCGGGTATATAAGTATTGAGAAATTTACGCGTTTTAAAGAAAAGATATATAATGTCGTGTTAACTTAAAATAAAACTAAAATATATAATCCAGAATTAATAATATTTTATACTTAAATAGTTAAATATGAATAATTATATATAAATAATCAAGTTACTTACTTTAATTAAATATAAATAATTAATAGTTAGTACATAAATAATAGGCATTGTTTAATAATTATAATTTCCAAGTAAATAATTGACTTTATAACGTACTGATAACCACGCTTGACCTTGCATTAGGCCGTATATGACTGTACGATGTGCACTTCGCGCTCTACCTTCAAAACGGTTGGTCGTATGAAAAAAAAGTTTAAACAAAAGTTGTAGGGAATTTTATAGCCTACAACTTTTATAATAAATGCAAATCTCATTCAACCGATAGGAAGCCAGATATTCGCGAAAAACCGATTTTTGTGACCTTTGACCTTGAATATCTTAAGACGCGGACACGATAACGATTGTGACTTTTGAGACAACATTTAGAATGACAAAACAAAGGTTCATACCAATTTGCAGCTTATTATCTTTCATTCCGAGGTTGACCCCTTTTTTTACCTAATATGACTGGGCTATCTAGGTTTGAAGTCATGTCAAAGGTGAAATTGTTTCATCAAACAAAAATTTATCCTACTGATGAAGCACTTTTTGTCAATACTAAGTGTTGTGAGGCCTTAGAGACCATGCGAGTTGAAGACCCGTCCCATTCTTTATTAATGGTTGCTGCAAGGACGGGATCACTACCAAATTGATCTCCTTAAATGAATAAATTTAAGGTTAAAATTTTATTTTTAAACTATATTAACCCTCTCCATATTCTTTTTAACTTAAAATAAAAAATAAAAAATAAATATTTAAAACAAAATATAAAAATATAAAAAGTAAAACCATAAAAAAATAAAATCCATAAAAAAACAAAAAAAAACAAAAACTTCATTGTAATCCAAGCCTTTCTTTTGAGCACAGCCTTTAATTACTAGCCTCGCTTTATATTTAGCTATTTCACCAGTTGCATTCTTTTTCGTCTTAAAAACCCATTTACAAGATATGGCTTTCTTCCCAGGAGGTAAGTCACACAATATCCAAGTGTTATTTTTTTTTAATGACTGAAACTCATCTTCCATGGCCTTCTGCCATTGATCAGATTCGGAGCTTAAGAAAGATTCTTCTAAAGTTAATGGATCCTGACTTAAAACCATACACGCATAATTAACCTCATCATCATCATTTTCTGTACATCTTTGTTGCCCTCGTCGAGGTCTGAGATTTATAAAATTTGTAGGTGAATCAAATGTACAATCGCTGCTTGGTTCATATGTAATATCATGATCTGTGATACTAGCTGCAGAATCTTTATACAGCAATCCTCTTGAAAAAGCACATTTCTACTTTTAATAATTTTCTTGGTGCATGGATCCATCAGTCTGTACCCTTTGGTACTTTCACAATATCCTAGAAATATCATTTCTTTAGATCTCGGATCCCACTTTAGTCTCTTTTCCTTCGGCACGTGAACCATAGCTTTACAACCAAACACTCTAATATGAGAAACTTTTGGTTTCATACCTGTCAGTTTTTCCAATGGTGTCACATAGTTAAGGACTCTAGTCGGAGAGCGATTGATTATATGAGAAGCTGTCTCTACTGCCTCTGCCCAATATACTTTTGATAATCCAGCATCAAACAACATACATCTGGCACGCTCAGCAAGAGTGCGATTCATGCGCTCTGCAAGCCCATTTTGTTCTGGTGTGTACGGAGATGTCGTCTGATGTATGATACCAGTACCTTCAGTGCACAAAGGAAGTCTACTTAAGTCATTGTAGTTGAGATGCCCCATCCTCCGATGCCACAGATCAATATTCTGACCCTCCACAGCTGACAGAAATGCTAAATTTCCTTTAAATGTATTCAACTTGTACATATTATTAGAAAGATATGCAGTTGTCATTAATTGCTTTTGCTCATTATATATTTCACAGCTCTTATCTTTAAAAATTACTTGACATCCATTCTTTGCTAGCTGACTGACTGATAATAAATTAGTACTAAGTTGTGGAACATAAAGTATATCTCTCACCTGTATGTGATTTATTGTGCCATCCTTACCAACCAAATCAATATTCACATTGCCCATTTGCTTCACTGCAACTGATGTATTATTAGCAACTTTAATATGATCTATCGGAGCTGCCCGGATATCATACATCCAATCTGAAATGTTAGTCATATGTAAGGAAGCTCCAGAATCCACATACCATTCCACTTTGTCTACTTGTCCATGAGCTGCTGAGAACACTGCTGCAAAACCTTTATTGTTAAGTTTCTTTTTATTGTTATTACAAAATTTACTTAAGTGTCCATACTCATTACAGTTATAACAACGAGGACCAATGGTTGGCTTTTTACTCTTATTATTTCTGGGAATATATTTGTGCTTTGTGTATAGTACAGAGACATTAGACTCCTTAACTTCTTGTAGTAATTTAGTTTTGATTGAGTCTGTATTTATCTTTACACCCGAGCTTTCCAGTCCCATAATCATTGGTTTGTATATCTCCGGCAAACCAGCCAACATTAAAGTCCCTAACCATTCATCATCTATAGAGAAATCTATATTTCTTAATTTATGTGCTGTGGTTATCAACTTATTAACATATTCCTCAATATTTGAACAACCATCTAAAGTTGTATTGACTAAGTCTCTTAATAGACCGACTCTCCTAGTTAAACCTGAATCTTCAAATGCATTTTGTAAATTTTGCCATACCTCAGTGGAAGTCTTCGCATCTTGGACATGTATGTAGTTTACTGGGTCCACAAGTAGTATGATTTTCGACTTAGCTTTGAGGTCGAGCTTCGGATTTACCGGAATGTTTTCGGAAGGTTCAACACAGCTCCATAAGTCTGAAGACTTATTATACTTAAGAACATGAAATGTTGTAAATATGTCTGTACTGCGAATTTCCACGTGCTGTATTTCTCTCTTCCTAATAGTTTGTCAATATGAATATTATTAGACATAGCCATTTTATGTCAGTGCAAATCTTTACACGTAATACCAGCTATGCTAACCTAAAAATCAGAAAAATTACGAACTTCGTACCGCGTGAATTTAACAAAGAAATGTAATCTACTTTTATTTTAACAATCGGAATTGCTTTTACTATATTATCACTTATTAGGCGACCTGGGCTCATAACCTGATGAAATAAAGCAATATTATTGTATTAGGTGTTTTAATCACAGTATTACAATTATTACAATATTGAGATTCGAGAATGTACATGACACCGGTTTACAACGAGAACGAGAGAGAGAGGCAAAGACAAAGCAGAGTAGACGCTTAAGTGTATCATAGATTATAAATATAACGTGTAATAGACAATATGTTCTGGTTTATGGCTATATTCCAATAAAACCAGAAATGGTCGCAGTGATACCATATAGCCGCAAAACAGAAATAAAAAAAAAATAGAGATGCTTTACCTGATGTTGAAGCTTGCGGCTATGAAATGCATATGCCCCTATCTGTAGCCAGAAGCCAAACGCAACTTTAGACAATAGATGCCAATAAGTCAAGAACGGTGACTATTTGTCGGTGGGTCGTGGAAGTGGTGAATGGCCATTTCAAACGTGACTTCAAGTTATTCAGACAAGAATATTTTAACAAAGCGTTACTGCATATGCAAGATGACTTTCGGATTGCCGCAGCCATCACCAATGCCTTTCACGACCCAATAACCGATTGTTCCAATGCCCACGAAATTGTTGAGAGAATAAATAATAGACTAAATGTTGAAAACTTACTAACAGAATATGTTATTGGCCAAAACTTTATAGTAGAAGAGTGAATTTTCAAAGTATGTCTGCCGACTTACCAGAGCTTCAAGATTTTCCTCGTTTGTCCGAAAACGATTTAATTATGTTCTCACTGGGGACATATCAAATAAAACTAGCCAGAAGTTATTACGCAGAACACGATAGAAATGGTGTTTACACCATTGAAATATTCAAAAGTACCGACGATTTAAATAATGCTTTGATCAATTATAATTGGTAATAACTTCAATACACTCAATAAATACAATCAAGACACACAAGAAGTCGCGTATGTTATACATACATTTTAATAAACTTGGACCAACGAGGACTGGAAGCTCTGGAACACTATTACTGTTCATGCAAAAGCGGCAGACGTACCTTGGGTTCATGCGCCCACATAATGTCTATTGTATGGTTTCTGGGATGGGCACGATATGACACCGTTAGTCACCTTGCAGCATTTTTAGACTCTGTTATTGTAGATGACGAAAATATATAATAACTGAAATAAAAATTAAATAAAATGTCTGCGTTTTAATGTACTCATCTACCAAATTCGTACTTTCGGATTTTTTTTATTCATTATTTCTTTTTCCGTAGGTTGGATTTTTACGATTCCATATAAAGAAATGGTCCGTATATGAAACTCTTGAATGCACTACGTGCCAACCCTGGGGACAGACTTTAGTATCTTTGGGCCAATTTGCCCATTTGCCTTTGTGAACATAATGGCGCGCGCTTTCTTATTGGGATATGCGGAAGAAGAACGTAGACGTAATATTCTACGAATTGAAAGACGCCGTCTGCGCGACGCTCGTGATCCATTGCAGTTGCCAGAAAGAGTTCATTGGACATTTTCGTTTAACAAAACTTGGATTCCAACAGGTTTGGGTGGAACTTAGTCCTCGTCTACCAATAGTTAGACGAAATACAGGTGTTCGCAATGAACTCAAAGTAAGTAACACTGTTCATTTACTTTGACCTGTCTTTTGCTTTTTGACATTAGGTATTTGATATCCACTTGTAAATTTATATTTTCATTTACACTGTTACTATAACTGACTGATGATGACTTTCTTTCTATTGTAGATTTTAGCAGCATTAAATTTTTATGCGAATGGATCCTATCAACGGAATGTAGGTACATCATTTCTACTGAACATGTCGCAACCAACATTTAGTAAATGTCTACATGAGGTAACTGGTGCACCAATACCTGCGAAATCCTTAGGAAGTACATAAAGTTTCCTATGACACAGCATGAAAAGGAAATAATTATGAGAGAGTTAGTTTAAATTTAAATAGTGTTACAATAATTATGTACTTAGTAGATACATACCTACCCAAGTAGCCTAAAACTTTGAATTGTTTTTTTTTTCAGTTTTATGGAGAAATATGGATTTCCAGGTGTTATAGGTTGCATTGATGGTACACATGTGGCTTTAATCCGTCCTAAGGAGCATGAGGAGACCTATTTTAATAGAAAGAATTACCATTCTTTGAATGTTTTACTAGTAAGTGTATTATAATTAGCATTGTAAAGTATAGCAATACATAGCATTAAAATAAAAGATTGTTCCAGTAGTGAGTTTGTACCTGCATAATTTGATAGAACAAACTTTGTTTTGATTTCAGATTTGTGATGCTAAACTGACCATCCTCCATGTTGATGCATTTTTAGAAGGATTAGAAAGAAATGGAGAGCGCCTTTGGCTTTTAGGTATGCATATGCAACTTGTATAATAGGGTACAGATTAAATACAGACAATGATTTTGATAGAAAAAAAAATATTATGCACAGACAGTAATTTATCTGACAGTAGGTACTATGTTAAAATTAATTTCTATTTGTAGGTGATTCTGGATATGCAGTGTTGAAAGAAGATGGCCAGCATCCTTTCCACTACCGTCGTGTCCAAGCTTTACTACCCAGTGATTATGAACCTAGAGTGGAATATTGTGCATGGATTTTAAGGAAAATTGAAGAGGACATTGAATATTTGAAAATCGTTAATTTCACCGATGAATATACTTTTCATAGAAAAGGCGTCTTTAACAGCTGGAATGAACATGGGTGGTCGACGCTAAATCCTTACGCATTAAACCAAGCCATTTTCAACATCGTTGGCGAATAAACGTTTGGGCTGATATACTAGGTGACCAAATAATTGGCCCGATCTTTTTAAATGAAACGATGAACGGACCGAATTAACTGTCATTTTCACGAGAAGGACTAGATAAAGCATTAGAAGATTTGGATGTAGCTGCTCATCGGTCTATGTCGTTCCAGCACGACGGTGTCCCAGCACATTTTTCCAGAGCCGTGCGTGACTATCTAAACCAGCAGTATGGAAAGCAGTGGATCGGTATGGGTGGACCAATTTCGTGGCCAGCGCGGTCTCCAGATTTGACTCCGCATGATTTTTATCTGTGGGGTCACTTCAATTTGTGTTTATGAAAATCTGTGACACCGAAGCTGAAATGCGTGGGCATATTGTAGCAGCGTCTGAACAAATAAAATCAGACACAAATGTGCTTGAAGTTGTCCGTAATAACCTTTTGCGGCGGTGTCAAGCCTGTATCACTCGTGAAGGCCATCACATGGAACAACATCTCCATCACAGCCATCGCATAGGCGTCCTCATATAATAAAAAACTACCTACCTACAAATTGATAAGCGTAGTTTGAGGTCAACTGCGTTCATGACCTTATATCACAAACACGCGCTTGATGCCCTTCGCAAATTATTCCCAGGAAAAATCATTAGTCGTCAAGACGATCGATATCAATTGGCCACCGTGGCGTCCCGATTTAACCCCTGCGGACTTTTTCTTATGGAGCTATCTCAAGAGAAAGGTTATAATCCATTACCACAAAATTTATTTCAATTGCAGCAAAAAATCACGAACGAAATCAATGCGCTATGCTGCGTCATGCAATTGAAAATTTTATTATATGTCAGACATAGACATAGCTGATTTCATTAATGAAGGTAAATACAGAGTGGACCGTTGCAGTTTTACAGCTTAAAATTTAAATATTTTTAAAACCATTACACGAGGAAACAGGAGGGGCGACGTTCGACGCGGCATTCGTGCGGATTGTTTAGTCACAATGTCGCGGTGGACCAGTGAGCAACGCGCGATCGCAGTAGAAGCGTACTTTAAAAGCAACGATTCGTGCACCATTGCTCGTCGACAATTTTGTGCGCGTTTCGATATTCGTCGTTTAAGTGACGGACACAGTGTGGCCCGGAATTCGTTCAAGCAGCTTACTGCGCTTTTTAACTTTAGGAAGTCGATGTAAATTAAGTTGTAGGTGAATTTTATGTGTAAAAAGGAGATTTGTTACGCAAAGCCAAACGACCGCATAAGCATCAAATCTCACGCACAAGCGACGAGACGACGTGCCGGCCGCAGGCGCTAGCGCATGCGCAAGCGCAGCAAGTCAAGTACATTCAACTATGCCAAATACTAACTTCCTATAAGAAATGCCGTATATATGGGCATTACTTGTTTACATCTTTACTCATTGATCTAACATTGATCATTAGTCACTTAGTACTCACCATACACCATAGTAATTGTAAGAATTTTAGTTAATAAATTAATTATAATTTAATTTGAATTTCTTTGCATCCCCTGGCTGCCTCCAAACATAATTGGAGCAGTCGGTAGGATAGTCGTAGTATAGTTAGTGAATCGTTCACCGACGGCGACTATCTTCAGGATCTACGGGAGCTGTGGCCGGGAGGAGCGTCTAAAAATCGACACAAGCAGAGAGATGCAAATTATTTGGTGAGTACCTAAATCTTTTTATCTATATGGTAAAAGGTGAACTAGCCGTGATGGCGACTAATAATTCTGAAACGCAACAACCTTTCAGCGCGTCTGCAGGCTTGCCGCCTCCGAGGCGTAAGCCCTTCCTCCGACCAAGACAGCCAGCAAAGCAATCGACATCAAGCACCGCTTTAACAAATGATCCGCTATGGCTAAACGCTTTTGTTTTGGATGGAGAACGGGGCCTCAGTCACGAAGAAGCTGTCAAGGACTGTAAGGCTGACGCTACTGGATACGTCGACTTAGTCGAAAAAGAATATGCTGCGATTTCGGACTGCGACCGACATTTTAGTAAGACGATACCTCTATCGGCGTTCACATACTACCATCACCTCATGTGTTGTACAAGATTGCGCTTCTAGCGCAAAAACGCGGAGACGCCTCCCACGATCAGCAGAGGCTGATCGCTTTTATAGAGGGATATGAGTCGGTAGTCGGGGCTGGCGCTGCCACCTATCTTTCAGGATTGGGTGACTTTACTGATGGGACCGGACTGCACCACTACGTAACAGCGAGTGAGCCCAATCGTCAAGGGCATTTTGGCGTTCTCGACACCATGGGACACAGATCATACGAGACGAAGTTCGCCTCTATGATCTCCTTCCACACCTTCCTCGCTGACGTAACTGCGACCAGAGAACGCCGCGAGCGTTTGGATTTAGCCTCAGTCAGACCGCAATGTGTAGACTATGCCATGAGACAGAGGAAACTGCTATGCACATCCTCTGCTCGTGCGGTTCACTCATGCACCGCAGAAGTATCTATCTAGGGCAGCATATTATGCAACCAGAAGAGATACAGATGCTGCCCGCTCAGAAAATCTGGAAGTTCCTGGAGTCAACAGGACTAAGCGGAGAACTTTAATTCATTCCAAAGGGAGCTACAATGGACCATAACTGGTCGACGTAGCTAGAGCCGACCTCGGCACCACACCCAATAAAATAAATAAAATCTTTCTAGAGTTGCTTACCTTTCCTATCTTTAATTTCCCTTTATTTTTTATTCCTTTGTTCCTATCAATATAATATAGCAAATCGTTGCGAATGGAAACGGAGCTTAGGAAATATTTCAGAACTTTAAATATAGAATTTATTAATTTATAATTTAATTTTCTTTGTGTGTTTTATTTTGTTTTCCAAAATTTTTCACTCGTGGAAGTCGCGGACCTCTGGGGTCATATAATAGAATCTCGCAAATCAATGCATGTAGGAACATAGATAATATTTTAGAAAATAACTAAGTACAGGTTTTAGTACTTTATTAGATAACAAAATGAGCGTAGATTTAGTAGACCAAGTGTATAAGGCCTTACGCCTGTTACCCGAATTCGACGGAAACCTGAACGTACTCACGCGGTTTGTACATTTATGTGGTCAATTAGTTGCACCATTTATTACAGCGGAGCCTGAATTCGAGCTTACTAATTTAGAGTTAATAAACGGAATCCTTAATAAAGTTACCGGAAATGCGGCCCGCATTATAAATTCAAATGGCATTCCCGAGAACTGGCAGGGTATAAGAAATGCGTTAATTAATAATTTCTCGGACCAGACGAGATGAGACCGCTTTATACAACGATCTAGCTCTTTTAACGCAGAAACAGTTAACACCTCAAGAATTTTACGATAAATTACAAAGCCTTTTTAGCACTATAATGACCTTGTAACCTTACACGAAATTGTACCCCCTACCATAGAATCAAAACGTATATTATATAAGAAGTTGACTTTACAAGCGTTTGTTCGTGGCCTTAAAGAGCCTTTAGGTTCACGTATTCGGTGTATGAGACCGGATACAATAGAAAAAGCATTTGAGTTTGTTCCAGAGGAAATTAACACAGTATATTTACACCAACGTAATGACCCAGCTAGTAACAAGCCTTTCAGTATACCACTCTCGCGACCATTTACTTTCTCTCCTCAATTTAACAATATGTCAAGTCCCTTAAGGCCTACTTCTCAACCACCAAGACCAATACAAGGTTGGAGACTCCAGATACCTCCAAATCGTGGCCCTTCACGAACGCAACATGCTTAGCGCTCCCCCACCACACTATAGACCCCAAAGTAACGTATTTCGAACATCTCATCAAAGGTGCGTGCCTACTACTAGTAACGACTCTAAACCTATGAGTGATGTAAACCATTTCATTCCCAAGCCTATGCCTAGGCCCATAACAGGACATGACTGGACGAAACACGGAAATCCACCCCCCTCTAATTATTTCAAGACTCGCGAGTTGAATGTCAACATCATCAACAACAAAAAAAAACTAGTGGCTAATCTCATGCCATATGCCATTTTAGCATACAATAGCTCTATACATAGCTTCACTAAGTGTAGACCATTGGAATTGATAACTGGACATCTTGATCCACGTGATCCTATAGACATTGATTTATACAAACATTTACTTCAGCAGTATTCCCATGACCATAGAAAACGTATGACACAAGTGTACGACCTGATTAATGAAACATCTTTGCACGAGCGGACCCAACTGACCGAAAATCGGAATAAACATAGGGAACCCCAGAAAGACTATAACACTGATCAGCAGGTTTTTATTCGATATCCTATAGCGTCACGACAAAAGTTGGCCTAGATATATACAGGACATTGTACTAGCCGACCTTCCAATTCATATCTATATAAAAAAAACCCGCGGTCCAGTCGCAAAATCTCACCTTAATCGAAGTCCTAAAAACCCCACCTTGTTACAGGATATTACTATGGGTGACGCTGCTCTATACAACCGACGGACAAGGAGTATCAATAGATTCTCTGGATAACGGAACAGGACTACTTCCCTTCAAACTAGGAACAGCAAAGATTATCTCCCATTACCATTCTTTTTTAAGTCATATAGACTTAGGAAATCTTCATCTGCACATTGAATTATTAAAATTCCAGATGGCTGAACTAAGACCCCTATTAAACAACAAAACCTCATCCCTTTTTGACCCTCATATAGAACATCTCAATAGTAAAATTACAGCAATCATAAGTAAACTTAACACATTCGAGAAGTACGTAGTAAGAGGTCTCATTGACGGTCTAGGCTGTTATAAAAAGTATTTTCGGTAACTTAGACTACACTGATGCACTTAAATATGACCACGCCATTAAAGTTTTACGCAGTAACATACAGAAAATAGAATTAGAATTAAATAATCATATCAGTCTAAATAAAAAGTATTTTTCACAAAGTTCTCAAATAATAAGTAGTATAGCCATACTTATAGGCACAAACCAGGATAAAATGGCTAAAGCATTAAATATAATATTAGAAAGCGACGCTAATAGGGATACGGACTTAATAAAATATGCCCATCTAGCACATCACTTACTTATTATAGGTGATAACGTAGAAGATATGTATCATGAGTTACAGAACCTAGAAAACACCCTTTCGTTTATCCGTGCATCTAGTACACCATTCTCAATTCTTAATATAAACGAAGATGAAGATATAATGAGTAAGCTAAAGATGTTATATCCTAGTAATGAAATGGTTAATATAGAATTTAGGAATTTTTATGGAGTAAGGTTATTCTTATATAGATCAAGAAATAGTAATAGTAATAAAGGTTCCTATTGTCCTTCCCATAAGCTACGACTTCTATAAGTTGTCCCTTGTACCTAATAAAAATAATGAAACCCTAATTCCGCCCTCTCCATTCTCTAGTAAAGACTATAGGTACATAGAGGCAGAATGCCCGAAGATAAATTCACTAGTCCTCTGTGAGTCGAAACCTAACATAAAGATCCAGGACAAACCCGACTGTGTCCAGCAGTTCATTGTTCTTCAAGAACTCCAGCCTTTCTGTAAACTTACACCGGTAAATCTAACTAATGACGCCTTAGAAGTATTAGATGACATACACTACACCCTGAGCTTTCCTGTTCCAACAAAAGTGAAAACGTCTTGCGGACAAGAAGAATATCGAATACTACAAGGCAGTTATCTAGCAGTTATTCCATTGAACTGCAACCTGAGTACATTCACATTTACCATCTTCAACTCGAACGATCATATCAAGGGACACGTCATAAGAATGCCCCTAACCAACGAAATAAGATCTAAAGGACATCCGAAGCTTACCCTTACCTCTATTTACAAAAACTTCACACTTTAACCAATGAGATAGTAACCCAGTCCTCCATCCATCTAGACAACTTCACCGATCTTGTTATATAGCACACCACTATACCAATGTACCTTATACTGTCGGGCATAGGTGCACTCATCGCCACACTACTGTACCGCCGGATACGCGTGAGAAACAGGACCGTGTAAACGAAGAAACCCGCAGCAACAGCATTAAAACCAATAGTACCAATCCCAACCAAATCGATCCCAGATACCTGCCAGCAACCATTTCGGATAAATCCTCCAATAATCACTGTACTACGGGG
This sequence comes from Brenthis daphne, assembly GCA_947093115.1. Taxonomy (NCBI): domain Eukaryota; kingdom Metazoa; phylum Arthropoda; class Insecta; order Lepidoptera; family Nymphalidae; genus Brenthis; species Brenthis daphne. Next base: position 4,144,298 of record OX352473.1, read on the forward strand.
GGAGGTGTTACGCAAAGCTAAACCACCGCATAAGCATCAAATCTCACGCACAAACGACGAGACGACGTGCCGGCCGCAGGCGCTAGCGCATGTGCAAGCGCAGCAAGTCACGTACATCCAACTATAGCAAATACTCTAACTTCTAAATAAGAAATGCCGTATATATAAGGGCATTACTTGTTCACATCTTTACTCATTGATCTAACATTGATCATTAGTCACTTAGATAGACCATAGTAATTGTAAGAATTTTAGTTAATAAATTAATTATATGTAATTTAATTTGAATTTCTTTGTATCCCTTGGCTGCCTCCAAACATAATTGATTGGTAAGCACTGTTATTTGTTAATAATTAAAAAAAAATGGAATTTATGCGTTACAACTACGTGAAAGTTGGTTGGAAGGCAGTTGCTCCGGAGGGGGGACGTGTCTCAGCCTCGATCTCTGCAACTTCAGGGAGCGGCTCCTCTTCTTTCTCGGAGGTCGAGGAGGGCTTGGCGTAGGATCCAGAAACACTTGCTTTTTTCCTTTTGCCCCTAATCCCTTTTTTTTAGAAATAACGATATCGATCGTCAGTTATTAAAAATGATTACCAAAGAATATCAACCTTTAAGAATTGAAGAGGATGTAGAATTTAGTTTTTTTTTTTGAATAATTTACTAAAAACAAATACAATAACATACAGCTTATTACCGAAGATTTACAATGAAGTGTATAAAAGAATTATGGAAGACATGAAGTTAGCTGAAGCTGTATGTATAACTACTGATGTTGGACTTTACTGAACTAAGTTCACAAGCAAAAGCTACGCTTTCGGAAATGCAAAAAAATATGGGCACATCTAAATTAACGGTAAAGCTAGATGTGTCAACTAGTGTAACTAGTGGAACAACACCTACAACATGCTCGACAGAGTTGTATGTTGTAGAGTACGATCAAAAAGACTGTAGATATCAAAGAGACTCATTTCCACTATTGCACTTAGTATGCAGTAATTTAGCATGGACCCCAAGACAAATGGAGTGTTATTGAAAAGGCCGTGCCTATATTATAATATTGCATGAGGTGATGAAAGAAATTAGTGGCAAAAAATATGTTACTTTATCAAACGTAATGATATATTATTGAATAATGAAGGATAATATTTTTAAGTGGCCAACTCAAGCAGACACAGATGTTGGAATTCCAGTTCAAATTGCAATGCTTAAAAAGGATTTGAAAGTAGGGTTAGAGGACCGATTCAAAAATATGGAAAATGAATGATTACACTCCGAAGCTCAAAAACAAAGCTATTCAAAATGAGCACAATTATAGCTTGTTTAAATACTTTGACTGTTTGAAAATAATGAGCCAATTTCAAAATTTGGGACAACTTTATCAATGATTAGATACGAGTATATACACTAAGACATTCAACTGTATTGAGACTGATAATTGTTTTGACTGAGAGTAAAACCATAGAGTATATTGCTACATATATAAACTCACTAGGGTCAATGTGGGGAAGTCCGTCTGCGGGGCTAGTCCATATGCTTCCAATATTGTCTAAACTTCGATAGTCAGGCTGCCTACGATTCTGCCGATAAAACAGTATAGTATTTCGGTCAAGAATAGATTTTGCAGATGGCGCTAGGTAATTGACAAACGGAAAAAACAGTAATCAAAGTTTTAGTGTGTTTCAAACTCGAAAGCAGTGTAGTGTGGTGGTGTTTAAGAACTTGTAAGAATGAAATTAAGTAAATTACGGCTTTGTTTTAAAGTGTGTGTATAGTTTAGTGTATATTTTAGCATTTTTTAATAATTCTTTTGAATTAAATTTTAAAAATATAGAATTATAACTTGTGAAAATTATTTTATTTATAAAATGTTTAAGTGGCGAAGTCCGTCTATTCCGTCTGGGGTAAGACCGTCATATGCCGGACTTGCCCCAAGGACATATATCGCAAACCTTTGTGTATTAATTTTTAATATCAACTTGTTTATAATTGTATTACCAATCCAAATATTAATTACGTGTTATTCTGTATCTCTGCTAATATAACTTACTTCAATAACGAGGCATTTAATTTCGGTTGTGAGTTCTTAATTTTCTAAATTTTAAATAAAACTTTAAACAAGATTTTAAAGATATAATTTTCCTCGGTTTTGATGTATATGACATCTGGTTAAATTTACAAATATTTCTAAGTAGCGATATTTTTCATCACATTTGTTATTGTTTTTTCAGTATGCGACTACAAGTATGGTTCGAAATTATAGGAGAAAATCCAACAAAGGTTCGTATTGTAGCGAGAAACTGCAAGAAGCCGTTCGAGCGGTCCAAAATAGAACCATGAGTGAGTACAAGGCTTCACTTTTGTACCAAATTCCACGGATGACTATAATGGATCATGTGAATAAAAAGAGAGGTAAATAAAAAAACTCTCGGTAGAGATACTGCATTGTCTTTTGAAATAGAGAAAAAACTTGTTTCATGCTTGCATATAATGGAAAAAAATGGATTTGGACTGAGTAGAGAAGAAATTTTAAACATGGTTGGAGATTATGTAAACCGCAACGAGATTTCTACACCTTTTAAAAATGGAATTCCTGGCAAGGACTAGCTGTATGCTTTTCAACAACGTCACAATCTTACGGTAAAAAAGCCACAATCTGTCGAGTACGCTAGGAAAAAAGCTGTAGATCCGTATATGGTGTACCCTTACTTTGACTTACTTCAAAAGACAATTGAAGAATTAGGTTTAAAAGGTAATCCTTCAGCTACATATTTGGAATTTAGACGAAACATGTTTTTCAAAAGGTCCATCCAAAACAAAAATCGTCGGTTTTAGGGGCCATGCTGCAACTAGAGTAATTTCAACGCCAGGAAAAGATAACACGACAGTGTTGCTTGGTGCCAACGCATTGGGGAAAAAAACACCACCTTTAATTATATTTAAAGGTAAGAATGTGTGGGACGAATGGACCTCCCCTGATGCATATCCAGGAACGACTTATGCTGCCACTCCAAATGGGTGGATGGAAGCTAACGTTTTCGAGGCATTTTTTAAAAAATCGTTTTTACCGACTATTGGAAATCAGCGACCAATTCTACTCATTTACGATGGGCATTCAACACATGTAGGTTTAAGTTTAATTATTGAAGCACGGAAAGCAAATGTCACTATACTAAAACTTCCAGCTCATACAAGCCATATATTACAGCCGCTTGATGTGGCAGTAATGAAATCATCTAAAGATCGTTGGGATCCCTTGCTTGTTAAGTGGCAACGTATGAATATTGGCGTTCCGTTATCAAAAAAAAGAATTTGCACGCTTAATTGGCTAAGTATGGCAACAAATAGATACTCAAATATTGTGTAATCGATTTAGAAAATGTGGTATATATCCTTTTAATCCCAGCGAAATTTCCAAAGAAGCATTTGATGCTTTAAAATTAAAACGTTGGAAGGAATTCGTGACTTCTTATGATAAACCCCAACAGCTTCCAAATACATCGGATAATTATGGAATTTCACACAATAACCACAGAGACATTAAAATAAACCGAAATTTAAAGACACTGCAACCAAAAACATTGGCAATAGTCCTAGATAAGTTAAACACAACCAATCTCAAACTATGTTTGTTGAATAGAATTCCCAGCAGTAATAATAATACTTTAGAATTAGGCCAAATTAACAAACAGACAACTACATTCGAAGCATTACTTCTTGAAAAAGTAAGACGAGGTGACTCAACTAAGACTGTTTGGCGTAAAGTGGCACCTGGTGCAGAAGTGATTACCCGAGATGACGTGGTGAATATTAAAATGGAAGAGAAACAAAGAAAAATCGAAAAAAAATATTCAAGAATTACCACATTGTTTACAAGAACTAAAACCCAAATCTAACAAAATTAAAATTCTGTCCGATGTAATAATTAACAGTCCGGCACCAGGGCCATCTGGCATTAATAAAGGAGAGCTTACTAACAATACGTCACGAAATAGTTTTGCTACATCCTTTAAAATTCATCCTAATGAACCGCTTCTTACAGGCAAATCTTAAAGGCAAAGGTATTGGGAAAAAAGTGGAAAAGAAAATATATTACCAATCATACCTTGTTTTGACCCAAATATTCCTGCTTTTTTCAAAGAAAAAAAGAAAATGGATCTTATGTCCTCAAAAAGTTCAACCACTAGCGTGTCTAGTATAATAAGTAGTCCTAGTGATTCTGATTTAATGGATACTTATTCAAGTGATTATGAGTTTAATGATGTTATAGAAACAAATATAGCCGAAAATTATACTACACCTGAAGACATAGAACTTAAGACTAAAATTGAAAAACATGATAAGACTGTGAAAATCGATAAGACTGAAACTACTGATTTTATAAAATATAATTTAAAAAACAATAAAATTATAAATATTGATTGTCGAATTGACTCTACAGGATATAGCAAAGATGACCACGTTTTAGTAAACGCGAAAAAGTAGATATTTTGACAAAAAAATTGGTAAAAAATTTTTAATAGGCGATAGATAACCTTTTATCTCATTTATCAATTAATTTAATTCGGGAGTGTAAAACGAAAGACATTCATTTTGTGTTTTTGCCAGCAAATTCCACGCATATAACCCAGCCACTTGATGTGGCGTTTTTAGGCCTACTAAAGTTGCATGACGGGATATACTGTTCACTTGGAAGAAAACAGATGGACGGGCTCTCGCAACTGTCCCAAAAAGTATATTTCCACGTCTTCTAAAGAACTTAATTGCGCGTTTAAAGAAAAATGCTTCATTTAATATACTCACCGGGTTTAAGAAAGCGGGTATTTACCCATTAGATAAAAATAAAGTGTTGGAGAGACTACCCAGACACGTTTCACGCCAGGAGACAACTTCACTAAAGAAGCTATAGATGCCACGGTTATGTCAATGCTCCAGGAAATGCGCTATGGCACAAGCACAGGCATGAAAACATTTAATAAAAAAAAAAGATTACTGTTAAGGCAGGACAAAGCGTATCCCCAGATAATGCCGATACAGAAAGTGAAGTCAGCATCTATCCAGATAATGGTAACTTTGATTCAGAAATAATTAGTACAAAATATGATATGGATACACAAAATGAAGATTCAGAATCTGAAATGCATGATCGTTCTTTAATTTTGAAAAGTGAAGCTTCTCCTGTAGAAGGATTTTATCTGGAAAGTTTTATCTGGAACGGAATCTCTTGCTGTCCCGGGATCCAGTTTTGAATCTATTCCTGGACCTAGTGGTAGGACTGTATACAAAAAAGTTAAATCTGAGTCTAATACTAACAAGCAAAAGGAAAAAAATAGACATTTAAGCGATAGAAAAAAGACTGAAGACGCTAAAGTTAACCACTTGAGACGTGTAGTTGTCGCGATGTCAGACGCCCACACCCCGATCGCCGTGCGCCAGGATTTCTATGATAATAATCCGCTTCCGTATGCGGAGTGGACTTTACCGGCTGATCTGGACGAACGTCGTAGGAGAAGAGTACCAGCTGGAGCTGCCGCTGGTCATCCGAACCATCCCCTGCTTCTCAATGCCGACGCCATTATGCCTGAAGATTATGGTGCTGCTGAGCTTGAGAATGACATTATCCATTACCAGAATTTTGTGTCCCATCTTGGAAGAAAGAATTCAAGTATGTTGAGTGGACCATGTTCTATAGACTATGATGGTAATGGACAGCGCCGACAGTTAACATCTAACTATCCTGGTGGGCTTAAGTATCCGCCAGTGTTCAATTTCGGCCGTCCGCTGGAACCCGCGGATTATAATGCAGGCGCCCCTCCAACTGGCGATTTGGATGAGTTCTGGAGTACTGAGGCCATTGATGCTAAAGAATCTACCTAATCCAAAGAAGAGAAAAATTCCCAATCAAAAGACTGAAACCATAACAACTTCTAAGAAAAGAATTGTGTCGAAACAAAATACTGAAATTAACATTAACCCAATTAAAGTGAAGATTAATAAAGCTGACAAAGTAAATATAGAGCAAAAATGTTGTACCAACGCTCATATTATGGCCACTGGACCTAAAGAAAGTCAAAATATCGATATTAATAGTATGACAAATTTGGATATGGATATCAGCAAAATGCCTATATAACTTCTTTCTCAAAAAGCAGACACAGTTACAAAAATATGTAAAATACAAGAAAATGATCCTCGTAAAATACATGTAATTTCTGATATAATTCTGAAAAATAAAACTTCAGCTGATGTTCAAAAATGTGAGAAAATTGATTTAAATAAGAAAAATAAATTCTACAGAAGTGATTCTGATATATTGCGTGATCTCATGGATGATGATATATAGATATTTATTATTATTTTAATTAATATATGAATAAAATATTTTAAGATTAATATATGAAAGAAGTATAACATAAAAAGTTTATAAATGATTGTACACTTAATTAACATAAACAATTATGAGCAATGATTGTATGTGATGTAACTATGTAAGATTGTGTTTTCAATAGGTAGGTATTCAGAAGTAGATTATGTACGTTTATACAGCAAAGATTGTAGACTGAGTTTTAAATAAATATAAAAAAGGTTATTGTACTTTTATTTTTACTGACTACTGAAACTGAATATGTTATAAGGATAAATATTTTTTTTACCATTATTATAAAGCTTTATTCCAATAAATATATTATTAAAAATAATCATAATTCTATTATTTGAATTCTTATCCAAAGCTTACTTACAATTCAAACTTCCACATTTTCACCCGAAATCAAAAGTGAACAAATTTATTACCTACTTATTTGTTATCCGACTGCGCCAGAAGGGTAACGGTTTTACGGAGGGTTCGGTTTTTCGTGTTTATGTTATGAATGAATGTATGTAAGTAACTTTGGCACGCTCTAGCCTAAACGGCTTGATGGATTTTAGCTTGAGAGCTTTCGTTAAATTTGTCTTAATTGACTTGATTAATTGAATTGACTTAATTTAATAAAAAAGAGTGACACTGGGTATATTAAAATTATAAAAATTAAAATGGCTATTCTTGGTGCCATATTATATCTTTAAAAATATTTTTCCTCAAAATTTATCGAGTGGGGTATCAAAATAAAGTGGTTTATAAATGGTTTACAAAAATATATCGAACTTATATGTTTAAATGAAATTTGGAATAAGAAATGCTAAACTAAAAAAAAAACAAAAAAACTTGAATCCATAATACCATGTTCCTTCATCAACTTGTTTTTGTCTTTTAATTATGTTCGCTTTATACGCAATTAGGTTTTTAATTTTTGTAATTATTTTATTAATTATTATGATTTATATTTTTCATCTTTTGACAGCCCTGACCAGTTTACTCTAGCAACCCCTTATCCGTGTCATTTGACCCCACGTTCAATCTAAAAAGGGACAGCATAGTTTTTAGCAAATATTTTAATAACCGATCAAATAATTGTTATTTTAAAGATATTATTGCAATATATGAGTTGGCGGACATACATTTCATTCAAATAACATTCACTTTTCCTAAAGTGACATTGTAAAATTCTTGTGCAAAGTTCAATTTTGTCCCTTTTCACCCCGGTTTTACGGTATGAATTACAGTTAATCATACTTCAACTTGCAAAAAAATATGCCGATGTTGCCCTCATTGACCCTATATGTTTTGGCTTAAAGTCGATTAATAGGTCCTAGTTTAGTAGAGTATTCCCTGTAGATATGTGGATTTTTCCCAATTACAGTAGGGCCTCGGTAATCCGGACTCCCGCTTGTTCGGTGATCGCTGTAATCCGGCCGGGCAATGGGATTCGCGGGGGAGGCCCGGGGCGGGGTGAAGGTGTGGGCTGTCATGAGCCAATGCGACGCCGTCAGTCTTTTGTTTATCGCCTTTCGTGTAATACGTAGTGTCAATTAAGCGCGCTCGCTAACATCATGGCACCACGTAAACATTCTACATTGAATAAAAGACAAATTGCGGATTATAGAAATGTTAGATAAGGGTGACAGATACCCTGTCATTGCTCGGAAGTTTGGGATAGGCAGGTCAACAGTAGGCGACATAAAGAAAAACAAAGACAAACTCTTGAAGTTTGTTAGCCTAACAGAACGTGGTCCCGGTGTACGAAAAACACTGAAGCAATCGGAAAATCCTGTTTTAGAAGATGCTTTGTTTACGTGGTTTTTGCAACAAAGGCGATTGCATGTTCCTGTAAGTGGTGATATGATTTGTGAGAAAGCTCGAATTTTTCATCGCCAGATTACAAACTCCAATATCGGATTTAATGCAAGCCGGGGATGGTTAGACAAGTTTAAAAACGCCACGGAATAAGACGTTTAAAAATGACCGGTGAAAAACTGTCAAATAATGAAGCCGCTATCGGACCATTCCAACTAGTGACAGAAAGTTATTCGAGAAAAAAATTTAAGAGCGGAACAGGTTTACAATGCTGACGAATCTGGTTTGTACTGGCGATTATTGCCAGATCATGCATTAGCCTCTGGCAATGAGCAGTCGGCTTCCGGAAGGAAAATGATGAAGATGAGAGTGACATTCATGCCTTGTGCAAATGCGGCTGGAACTCATAAACTTCAATTGCTTGTTGTCGGAAAATCAAAAAACCCACGGGCATTTAAATCAACACGTCTTCCTATTTGTTATCGTGCACAAAAAAATGCTTAGGTTACGAAAGACTTGTTTCTTGAGTGGTTTAAAACGGAATTCGTTCCCGCGGTCCGCCGCTATCTTTTGTCTGTTAATTTGCCTCCTCAGGCAATGTTATTATTGGATAATTGTCCTGGGCATCCATCAGCAGATGAACTTGTCCTGAAGACGGCCAGTCGGCCACATTTTTGCAATGTTCCTGCCACCTAACTCCACGGCGTGTATACAACCAATGGATCAGAACGTTATACAAAATGTGAAGTTAAATTACCGCAAATCACTTTTGGTTAACTGTCTTGCATTATGTTCTGAAAACCTCATGGACTCATTAAAATCGATAACTTTAAAGGACACAGTTTTTCTTTTGGCTAATTGCTGGGCCAATGTTAAGACATCGCTAATTAACAAATCATGGAAGAATTTGCACCCTGAATTTCTCACTGATAATGACGAACCAGAAGATGATGTCCCTTTAGCCCAGCTTTTTGACAGGTTGAGGGGACCCAATGATCCTCAAATAAGTGAGGCAGAAGCTCAAGAATGGGCTGCTGGAGGTGCCGAAAGCGAGTTACAAAGATATGAAGTGTTAACTGATGAGGAGATTGTGCGAGCGGCTATGTGTGAGGACGATGAGCAAGATGAGGACAATAGCGTTGAAATTCTAGAAATCACAAAAGTTGGTAATTCAGAGGCAGCTTTAAACACTGCTTTAAAATGGGCTGAAGATAACGAATTTGATAGCCACGAAGTTATGTTTCTCCGTCGACTTAGAGACCGGGCTTTCGAAGTGAAGTGCAAAAACTATAAACAGAAGAGTATTACAGACTTTTTCAAGAAGAATTAACTAATGTTTTATTTTAACTTACTGATTTCCTTACATGGTTGTTATTTTGAACATGTACATTTTGTCTTCATGCTATAATTTAAAAATTGATTAAAGAAACTAAGGTTAAACATGTGTTTAATTAACATTAAATATGGCATACTATAATCCGGATACCTCGATAATCCGAAAAGGGTCTTGTTTTTGCCTCTCCGGATTAACGAGGCCCTACTGTACTTATTGATCTCATATTTAGATTTTTGTAATTGATAACTTAAACGAATAAAACTTTAATAACATTGAAATAAAAAGGTTTGTCAGAAAGTTTATTTATACACACTTGCATCAACAGTGAAAGCTGGCAAGCTAAAATTTAAAAACTCAAGTTGTGCAGCGGCAACCATTTTAACACAGTATCAAACGCATCAGGCATTGGAAAGCATAATGCCATGTTCCGTAAAACTTAAAGGGAATAAAATTATGTTTTAGGAATAAGTTTAAAAAACGTATCAAACATTCAAAAACCACATAACCACATTTTTAAGACAGCCCATGAAAGGGTAAGTCTATAATATAAATGCATCTAGATGCAATGATGGTAGAACATTTGAAGAATTTATTCAGATATTGTAAAAGTCTTTTATAATATAAGTCTGGAAAAAAGTTATGTTAAGTGAAAATAATGGTTACCTTAATGATTGGTGATTGATTTTGAAAATGAATTATTGAGTTCTCAATTTATAGCTGGACTACCTACTAGATATTTGCATCAGATCACAATACACATTTTATTAAATACATTTTTAAATAGCAAAGAGTATGCTAATTTTATTTTTATGACCTTAGACTCAACCAACACATGCCCGGAAGTTGTGCATTATTTCTAGAATATAAGGAAAATTAATACAAAAGATCGAATACTAGCAATATTCTATTAAAGACGACTTTGAGCCACATAAAATGATGTATACAATTTAAACATATGGACATCTCTAGACATTTTCTTTATTGTACATTGTTTGTAATACAATGCAAAATTTTAATATATTTAATTTAATTGCATATTATATTAGAAGAATACTATCTGTGATTTACCAATTATGGAGAGAACACTAAAAAACTTAGCACTATAAGCTTGAAGTCAGAACCTTCAGTCTTCTTTTACTTATATAAGCTAATTTCGCTAACGCATATTACCGCTATTAAAATCTAATGAAGTTCCTGGGCATTTTGTCTTCGCTAAGATAGTTGAGGAGGATTATATATCAGTCGTCTCACGTTCTCATATTTATGATAAGAATGTTTCTGTGAATCAATGCACACGTATTATGGTGGGTATTGGCTTGAGATACATCGTAAGAACGACAACGTCCCAATCCAAGCGAGTCAGACTGCACACAGATGGCTTGCGAAACTTATTCCATCACCAAAACAGTAGAACAATATCTTTCAGGGTTTTCTAATACTACTATTCCTGGCTCCACTGAGTGAGAGTTCGTTTATGATAAACCGCCGCATGTAGCTGGCTGGCGAGAACATTGTTGGATTTTCGACCCATGGTAAATACAGTTGACTATGGAACCTACGTTTGTCCAGACATCTTGGACCAACGTGTCATTGAAGATGTTGCAACATGTTTTTTACCTTGTAATCTTAAACCGTAACGTTAGTCGTTACCTTTTGCACAACTGACTTTAAAATTTAAACTGTGGTCTAACATAGAACGCCACATATTGCACACGCGGCACGCTGCAGTTGCACCATAGAGTATATTATATTGCTATTTGCTACTAAAGATGTGTCAACTCGAGTTACTAACTCGAGTTAACTCGAGTTGGGCTTAACTCGAATAAACTCGAGTTGAATTCTCTCTGACTCGAATTGGATTTGCGTGGTAAATGATCGAATCAAGCGAGTACGCGATTGCCCTTACTCAAACGCAGCAATTTGTTCGTTGTGTTCATGTTTTGTACAGTCGTCAGCACTTTAGACTATACATTCATGTTGCAAAATCGCTCCTATTACAACCGAATAAGATGCCACAGTATTTAACTTAATCGCTGTCGTCCGTCATAGCGTTTCAACCGAATGACAGCGTTATAATATCCATACTAATATTATAAATGTGAAAGTATGTTTGTTTGTCCTTCTTTCACGTCGAAACGGAGTAACGGACTGGGGTAATTTCTTGGGTGAAGATAGTTCATAGTTGGAGGGCTGGAGAGTGGTATAGACTACTTTTTACCGCGGAAGATTATCTCATTTCCACGGGGAAACACATTATAATACAACCCAAAAAAATATTTATGATCAGAATTACTTGAAACTTGGTATTAACGCTCTTCAATACAATTAAATAAATATATGTTTTAGCATTCTGCGAAATTTATCCTGTAAGGGGGTAAAATAGCGGATGAAAATTTGTATGAAACCTACCTTTTTAGAGTGTTTTTTTGGAGTTTTAGCGCGAGCGAAGCCACAGGTTCTGCTAGTAATAATATAAATAAATAAATATAAAAAATATAAATAGTTATAATTGTCCTAATAAATATTTCTTTAGAATCTGTACCATTTTTTTAATATTGTTGCGAAGCCGAGTCATTAAATTGATACAAACAAAACAAATCATTCACTTCATTTTTCATCCAGTTAACTCGAGTTACGTAACTCAAGTTCAACTCGAGTTAACTCGAGTTATATTTTTTCTGAGTTGGCACATCACTATTTGCTACCATGGATGACAAATAAAAATTGTTACATATATAAACTACAGTACAGATTACACAGCTAGTCTTTTTATATGTAGCAACATACTCTATGGACTAGACACTTCACAAGTTCACACTAGTCAAGTAGTCACTATGTGCATGATATAATTATCGATATATGTACGCGATATATCGCTTCAACCCGATATTATAGAATCATCTAGTATCGATATTATATATCGATATATTTCATCCGGTATATGAAATATTGTGAGAAATTAAAAGCACATTCCCTTTTTTTATATTGATTCCTTTATTTATGGATGGCAACTTGAGTAAGAATAAATCGTAAAACCCCGAATTATTGAAAAACTAGCCTTCGCAATAACGGAACACAAAGACACGAAAATCGAAAACTTTAACTACAAGTGCTACAAGGATCTTTTGGCACTTACATGACAGTGACATAAGGGCGTTGGTGTGAAATTAGGGTTACAAGCTAATAAAATCTACTTAGTTTTAGGGAATTCTTTTAAAAACTCTATCTTTATATTCCGTAATTCAATTTAACTTAGGAAATGAAAAAAATAAAATTAAAAGTGAATGAAATTTAATTACTTAATATATAAATTATTTAATTAATATAAATAAATAAAACAATAAATTTTTTTGCTGTAACTATGTTCTGCATGAACTATGTCAAGAGATTGCATACTACTAAAGCTTTCCTCATCTTCATCGTGAGAATCATCATCGTCACTGCTTTCTTCACTCTCAGAGCATAATTGTATGAAAAAAGGTTCGTCCAAATATCCATCTTTTTTTTGATACTCTTTTTCTATTTTCTTGACATGGGCGCAATGATTGCGCCATTCATCGACAAGAATGGAATCAAAAGCATTCTGTACCATTTCTGGCATTTGATTGGATGGCTTTCCAATATTTATCTCGGCTACTTTTCGTTTCATGGATGCCCAGACCATTTCAATGGGATTAAGATCACAATGATAAGGTGGTAATCGCAATATCTGAGAAAAAAAAGAAGCAAAATTAAATAGTTTACTCACCCATACTTAAAATATTGTTTTAAAAAATAGCATAATAAGAAGATACTTTATTAGTGCCTCAACGGGTCTAGTAGAGCATTCAAGCTATAATTACCTTGTGACCCAGTCCTGTTAAAATAGCATCGACGGAATACACTGGTTCGGGTTTGTTTTTATTTACAATTTCTAATAGTTGTGGTCTAGTATATTCTTCTGAATATTCAAAATTATTTATTCTTAACCACTCAATTATTTCATTTTTTCTTGTGCTTGTGTTTGGGTGTTTATTAATTCGTGTGTTATGATGTGGAGCATTGTCCATTATAATTAGACTGGGCTCCATCAAATTGGGAGCCAACTTTTCTAAAACCCATTTATAAAAAATTGTGTTATTCATGTTTCCATGGTAATCACCACTCTTTGTTTGTGATTTAATAACCAAACAAGCATTGTTCACAAAGCCTTGATTACCTCCGGCATGAACAATAATAAATCTTTGTCCTTTAGAGATGGACTCTAATACTCCATCTGAAATTGAATTTTTGAACTATAAAACAACTATAATACAAGCAGAGTAGAGTCTTAGAATAAATATTAATAATAGATAAATACATATGAAATTAGTCAAAAAAGATTTAAAAATATATTACTCATTAATATTTCAAGACATTTAATTAATTAGCCAATACCTTCATCATCATTCTGCCAACATTTTCCAGCTGTATGACCGGTGTGAATATATGTCTCATCTAAGTAAATAACAGGAAGTTTTTCTGTCTCATCATTATACTTTAAAGTCTGAAATAAAATAATTCAACGGTTTGTGAATTGGTGTGGCAGTTTCATAAATGTTTCCATTTGTCCTTATTAACTTTTTTAATAATATTAAAGACTATAAAAGTACATGTACCCATACCTGCAGATAACGAGCGCGCCAAGCAGTTATATCGTTACGTTCTATCAGGACTTTTCTGTTGCTTTTACTTTTTCTAAATCGAAAACCAATCATTTTTATATGTTGTCTGAGAATTTCTCGACTGCCTGTGAATCCTATCTCTTCTTTAAGTACATGTAACAACTTATGCACTGTTGGTATTTCTTTTTTCCAAGCATAAAATTCATGTATCTTTCGTCTAAGAATACCAATATCGAAATTGTCCATTACAATTTTATCCTTTCTCGTTTTTCTACTTTTCCCTGGTGTAACTATTTTACTGGATGATGCTTCAACCAATCTGCCTTCATTTTCAATTCTTACAACTGTTCGTAAAGATATACCTGAAATCGTATTTTTTTTTTAAATTTGAAGGACAAAATATGTTTCTTAAGGATACAAAATATGAATTAGTATTCTTGGTAATAAGTAATAACGGGCACACTTACGAGGTACAGTATGATAACACTTACCTGTTGCAGCTGCGACGCGCTCATTTACTCTTTCAAATGGAATAATCGGAGCGCCAGATTGCTTTTCTTTCATAAAAAAATCCTTTATTTTAGCACCACCTCTCTAACACCACTTCTTATTACCTTTGGCATATTTTGAGATATTTATAATGAAATAAAAGCACGACAAACTTATCAACTCCAGCTATCTGTCAAAAGTGACGCTTTACAAGATCCGCCATCTTGTCTGTTAGTTCCGATTTCGGCCACGCGCATAGAGTATATTGCTACATATATAAAGCCACGCGCTAAAAGATCCTTGTAGCACTGTATTGATATCTGGAACTAATTCATCTATTTTATTTGTCATCCATGTTGATATCAATTTCGTCAAAATATAAATATATCTGATTATTGTTTATCTGAAATTACAAAGTTAACCGTTCAATAGTTAAAGAGATTAACTAAATATATAACGTATATAAATGAGAAGAGAAGATGGATACTATAAAAATTGAGACACACAACATTTGTAGAGGCTGCTTAAGTTTCGATCGGGATCTTATGCCGTTAAAAGAGAATGTAGATTTGTTTTTTATTATTTTAGGAGCCAATTATGTACCTGAGGTATTGTAGTTATCTAATTTTACATTATTTGTTTTATAATTAAATTGTATACCACAAAATAACACTAAAGGCATTTAATAATAACCTCATGTGTGGCTGAAAGTCTTATCACTAATAAGTGATTTGTTCTAGACAATCTGAAAATGTGGAAGCCTTAAATGTTAAAATATATACAAAACAATTCAAATTATAATATTTATTGTCCTTCTTTCATGTCGGAATGGTGTGACTGATTGGCGTGATTTTTTGTGTGGAGATAGTTGGTGGACTGTAGAGTGACATAGGCTACTTTTTACCCCCAAAGATTATCTAATTTCCACGGGATAACATGTTATAATACAATCCAAAAAAATATTTATGATTAGCATTACTTGAAACTTGGTATTAATGCTATTCAATAAAATTAAATAATTACGTGTTTTAGCGTTTTTCCAAATTCATTATATATGGGGGTAAAATAAGGGATAAAAGTTTGAATGAAACTACATTTTTAGAGATTTTTTCTTAATTTTAGAGCGAGTGAAGCCGTGGGTTCTTTAGTATAACTTCTTCTGGATTCTTCTAGTATAACTTTAAATATGACTGGAGTACAAACATTCGTGCTCATCACACAAATGTATTCACCCAGCGGGACTCGAACCCAGCAACATCTGGCACAGCAAGTAGGGTCACTACAAACGGAGCCAAATGTGTAGTCAAATTTTATATTTAATTGTTGTCTATACTGTACGAGTATGTGCCATTAGGATAGGAATATTTAGAAAAATAAAAATAATTGTTTTCTTATTTTTAGGATTCAAAATACTTTAATTTATTATTGTGTTGGGAATGTAGAGCGATATTGAAAAGGATTGTAACATATCAAATACGATTTCAGAAGAGTCAAACAGTGTTTCTTGAGAATTGGGTATGTATATATAGTTATATAGTAGTGATCGCTCCGTGGTTGAAAATCAACTATAATTCATTTAGTTTGATCAATATTGAGGTAAAGAACCTCAATATCGATCAAATAAAAATGATATAGATAGCTTCCATAAAAAAATTCAAACAAGCCTATAGATTCAGAGATTTGCATGTACAGACAAAAAACTAAAACATTATGCTGCATCTTTAAGCAGTGAAGTAATTTTATATATAGTTAATAAATTTTAAGGCTTTCTGCAGTCCCCTATATAAACTTAAACTAAACCAAAACTCATCCTCCTCCGTACATACAATATGCTTAAAAAACGTTAAAAAGTTTTCTCTTCACATATTAATATATAGATATTATTAAAAACACTGTTATCTGAAGACTAATGTGTTCCTTATGTTTTATACAGTGTCATCTTCTGTTAGTTGTGTGATGGTACTAGTGATATATTATAATATTTTAATAATATGTCTGACATAAACGTTTGATTTATAACGTAAATAAAAGTGAATGCATGGTGTTTCGTGCCAAAGGAAAATCTCAGCCCTCAACTTCACCACCCATTAAGTTATACGGTACCCCGTTAAAGAGGGTGTTTCAGTATAAATACCTAGGTCATGTGATATCCTTTGACCTGAAAGACGATGCTGATATAGAGAGAGAACGTAGGGCATTGTCTGTGAGGGTGAATATGATCGCACACAGGTTCGTTCGTTGTTCCATCCCTGTTAAGGTGACCCTCTTTAGAGCTTACTGTACTTCTTTTTATACTAGCAGCCTGTGGGTCGATTACACGCAAAAACAGTATAATGCCCTGCGTGTTCAGTACAATAATGCATTCAGGATGCTGATGAGACTGCCTCGTTGGTGCAGCGCGTCGGGTATGTTCGCCGAGGCGCACGTAGATTGTTTCTACGCTATCATGCGCAAACGGTGCACATCCCTGGCACGCAGGGTTCGGGCCAGTTCCAATAGCATCCTGAGGGCATTTGCTGACAGGCTCGATTGTCAGTATTTGAACCATTGCCAAATGGTGCACATGCTGACAAATCGAGGCTGTCTTAGATAGGGTTTAGGATTAAGTAGGTTAAATGTGTACTAACATTAGGTTACAGTGTGTCTTTACTAACAAAATATGATCCTTGAAGGTTGAAATAAATGATATTATTATGTTTTCATTTTCATTCAATTCTCCCATTGCTGGGGTTTATTTTTCTCTAACGCGGACGTTAGTCAAACGTTAGAGAGGTGATATAAATTTTTTATCTATTATTGCATTGCTAAGAATTTTCTAACAATGCGACAAGTGTTGAGAATAACAGCTTTTTGTAGCTGAATATAAATGAGTGGGTGAAGATTGAGTTGTTTGAGACTGGTGTGTAGCGTGACTGGTATGACTCCAGTGGTTGAAAGAATGATTGGGATTGTTTTGACTGTGTTTATATGCCATTGTGTTTTGAGCTCTATTGATAAATCTCTATATTTTGTAATTTTATCAGTGTATGTGGTTGCCAGGTTATGTGTATTTGGTATCCCAATATCAATAAGGTAAACTATTTTATTTTTCTTATCAAGCAGTGTTATGTCTGGGCGATTATGATGAATTGTTCTATCTGTCATTATGGTTCTATCCCAGTAAAGTTTATGATCAGCTGTATCTATTACTGCTAGTGGTTTATATTTATAATATGGTACGCTTTCATTAATAAGTTTAAATTTTCTAGCTAAATATTGGTGGATAATGTATGCAACCTGATCATGTCGATGCTTATAATCTGTTTGAGTTATTGATTTGCAAGCACCTGTAATGTGTTGTATAGTTTCACTGGCACTGTAACAATGTCGGCATATATCTGATTGAGTATCGTGAATGATATGTTTTTTATAATTTCGTGTCTCTATAACTTGGTCTTGTATGGCTAGCATAAATCCTTCCGTTTCAGGAAACAATTCACCTTTCGTCAACCAGGCGTTTGACGCTGTCTTGTCAACAATTGGATTAATCATATCCCGACGATGTCTTCCATGAAGCGATTTTGCTAGCCATACTTCTAACTTTTCTTGAGGTTGTGTCACAAGTTCATTTGGTTGTGTCGAAGGATCACTAAGATTTAATGGTGTTAATTTGCAATCTAATTCTGTAATTATTTTATGAAGTGGTGAATGTTGTGAACGAGTGTGGAAAAATGATCTGAGTGAATGTATCTGCTTATTATGAAGATTTTTAATATCTATTATTCCTCTTCCTCCTTCACATTTAGGTAGAGTGAGTCTTTGTATGCACGAGCGAGGATGGTGTTTCCTGTACTTTGTCATGAGTGTGTTGATAGTGCGCTGATGTTTGTGTAAATCTGTTTTCGACCACTTAATAATTCCAAAAGAGTAAGTTAGTATAGGGACTGCATATGTATTAATAGCTTTTATGATGTTGAGAGAGTTTAAATGCGTGTTTAAAATTTTACGTAATCTTATCTTAAATTTTTCACATATCTGTAATTTAGTTTGTTTTTGATGTATTTGTTGGGTCTGTTGATATCCTAAATATTTATAACCATTTTCATCATCTACCGGATCAATAAGTTCTCCTGTCCGTAACTGGTAATTATTGTGTTCTATATGTCCACCTCGTACTGATTGTACCCTACATTTATCTATACCGAATCTCATTTGAATGTCAGTGGAAAACATTTCTGTAATATCTGTAAGTATTTTTAAGTTTATATGACTAGATGCGTAAAGTTTTATGTCGTCCATGTACATAAGATGTGATAGAGTATATTGGGTGTCTTTATGCGTGATTTTATATCCTTTGCCACTCTTATTTAACATTAGTGATAAGGGATTTAGAGAAAGGCAAAACCAGAGGGGACTAAGCGAATCTCCCTGAAATATCCCTCTGCGTATATGTATTGGTTCTGTTTCAATTGAGTTTATTAGATTAGTGATTTTTAATTGGGTAGTCCAGTTTTGCATATTATTTTTTAAAAAATTTATAATAATTGGGTGTATTTTATGTATTTCTAAGGTTTGGATAAGCCATGTATGTGGGACTGAATCGAAAGCCTTCTGATAATCAATATACATAGTATATATATTTCTTTTCTTCTTGATTGCCTGTTTTGATATTACGGAATCAATTATAAGTTGCTCTTTACAGCCCTGACTATTGCGGCGACATCCTTTTTTCTGTTCAACTATTATATTATTGCTATCAATATGTTTGTAAATTTGTTCTGTGATACAAGATGTTATGATTTTATATATGGTCTGTAAACAAGTGATTGGTCTATATTTACCTGGGTTACGTTTATCGGTGTGATCTTTAGGAAGCATGTATGTAATACCTTGTGTGACGAACAAAGGCAGCGTGTTTGGTGATTTTATAAAGTTATTTATGTGAAATAGTAGATATGTATGGATGGAAGTTAATTTTTTGTACCAATAATTGTGTATTCGATCAGTTCCAGTAGCTTTCCAGTTATGAGTTTTTGTAATAACATATTTTAATAGATCTATACTTACTTCTTCAAATTTCATTTCAGTTACATGTTCATGTAAATATTGTGTTTGCTCATCAACCCATTGGCTTTTCGTATGTTCAACCGGATTAGACCATATAGATGACCAATACTTATGTAAATCTTCTGGGGTAGGCGAATCAGCTGTGTTTAGATTATGTTGAGTATTATCGTTAAGATTTTTCTGTGATAAATTTCTATAGAATGTTTTTTCATTGGATTTAAATTTCTTATTTTGCGATTTTCTTAAGGTGGTTTGTTTGTATCTACGTAAACGGCTTGCTAGAGCACTAAGTTTTTGTTTAAGTGTATCTAAAAATTCTGTGAGTGTAGAGTTTTCTATTTCATGGCGTGTGTGTATTTTATAATTCGACTTTATTTTATTGATATGTTTTTTAAGTATTTCACTACGATTACCTTGAATATAATCAGTGAGCCGGCCAATTTTTACTCTTAAATCATTTATTCTATTTTCTAATCGCTGTTGCCATTTCGGAGTATTTTGAGTTGATGTTTTTCTTTCCTTGGAATATGAGATTTTGGACCCATTAAATAAAGAAGCTGTCACTGCTGCGCAGTATATTTGAGTGTGTAGTGTTGGAAAATCATTATTATAATTAATATGTTTCGGTAATATTATAGAATTTATATATTCAACTATTGCCGTAAATTTTTTGGTACATTTTTGTTTTGGAATATAAGGTCTCTCAGTGCAAGGTGTATTTATAAATTCTGTGTAAGTATTAGAGAAAATAGAATTTAATAGAGTTTTATCTTCTTCCGAAAGTTTATATTTTACGTTGTTTGGCCCAGTGTCGCTGAATGTTATGTCATCATTTATGATATTTGTATCATTAATCGTTAAGGATTGCGCCGATTCAGCAGTATTTAATGCTATGGTTGTATCTTCAGCTGCAGAAAGCATGATCGGTTCAGTAAAATTTTGAGTTTCTATTGTTGTACTATTGTTATCATTAATTATAAGCGCTATCTCATTTTTTATTTCTTCAAGCCTTTCTAAATTAATCAATTTATTTTTTACTATAACGTTTCGCTGGTCAGCTATTCTTTGGACTGAAACATCGGCTAAGTCTGGGAATATTTCTATAACTTCCTGGTGAAGTAGTGTTCTATATCCGGTCATATTTTTTTCGAGTTTAGTTATCCTATAGTAGCATTTCATTATTGTTTCATTAATATTATCTGTCCATCTCCTTCGTTGATTTTGTGTTTGAGAAGAATCTATTTGAATGGGTATGTCTAAATGATTTTGATTTCGAAGAAGTTTTTGGACTTCATCTCTAATTTCTTGTATTTTAGTGGTACTCAGTAGATTGTTTCTCATAATTGCTCTACGTTGGTCACCTACTCTTTGTTTGGAAGCTTGCATATGAGGAAATTGTTCAGTAAATTTTTCGTGTAATGGTGTAAGGTATGTATTTAATTCCGTTTCTAATAATGTGAGGATGAAATATGTGCGTACGATGAATATGTTCATTTCTATCGACCATTTCTTTCGCGTACGAGGAACTACCTTGGCGGGTGCAGGTATATCAGCCATATTAGCTATCTGCACAACGTCTTCGGTAGGATGAAGTGATCTGCAAGATGATGATGATGAAGGTGATAATTGAAGAATGGAAGATGATGAAGATTGAAAGAGTGATGATGATGGAGATGATTGTCCGGCTGTAACATATTCTTCGACAGGAGTCCGCCTGTTCAACTCCTCGTCGCCGATGGTTCGCATACTGAGACACCCAGCACCGGCTCCAGGTGCGCCCCGGCGACCCCCGGGCAGCGG
Source organism: Brenthis daphne (assembly GCA_947093115.1). NCBI lineage: Eukaryota > Metazoa > Arthropoda > Insecta > Lepidoptera > Nymphalidae > Brenthis > Brenthis daphne. The sequence continues at coordinate 4,165,782 of OX352473.1, forward strand.
CCGTAAATTATAAACTCTTTTTTCCATTGTGATATCATGTAAAAGGGTTGGGAATTATTGGTTAGAAAGAGTCAGCCTAGGTGTTATTGGCATTTATAGTATCTATTTATAAAGTAGATAGAGACCAGATGTTGTGGTCTAAGGATGTAGTTCCTTCTTTCTGTAAGCCCCCCCACCGCGACAAGGTCAATTCCCTTGGGGGGGATATTATTATTATTATTATTATAAAAATGAGAAAGGGAGTAAAAAAATATTTGTGAAATATTGTGCTTGATATCCTATCGACCTCAGTGTTATTGGGGCTGTTTATGTCATATAAACAATGGATGGCATATCTAAAGGGGAATGTAAGGAGAAAGTTATTTTATGTAAATTAGCTAGGAGTAAAGCCGCGAGCAATAGCAAGTATAGGTTCAGACCTGTTAAGCAGCTAAAACTTTAGTAATAATAAAAAAAGTAATCAAAATAATTTTAAATATCATGATAGTATTTGAAACATTACACAAATTACATATATCTTAACTCAAAATGCTTTAATATCTATTAAATATGCCACTTTGGAATTTATTTCAAATCTAGGGCTTATGATAGAAATAGAGGAAGTTACTCTGAAAATAAAATATGTAAACTAAAGAAATTGAAAAAAAAATGTATTGATTGTACAGTAAAACAATTATTCCAGTGGTAGCTATAATATATTTTTTAATTTATTTGGGACCTTTTAGAATCATACAAAGAAACTAGAAAGAACCAAGAAAAGTCGTTCTTAATGTGTTATTTGCTTATGTAAAAAACATACACATATTAATGAACCTATTTCATTTTGAAATCGGTAAAAAGTGGCTCATTGAGTCTAAAATTTAGTTGCGCAGGGGCTTATCTGATGTTTATAAAAATTGCACTCAGTTTTAGTGAAAATTCTACAAAACGAGGACAAAGTTTCTTTTTTCTATATTTGGAAATGCTTTATTTCCAGAAAGAACCTTTGGATATTCTAAGTCTGTCTTGTTTAAAAACTTATATCAAAAATGAATGCGATTTATCCATTGAATATAATGAAATTGAAAATCAAAAAATAGAATCAAAATTTAATGAAACTGTACAAAATGAAGTTGAACCAATGAGTATTAAAGAAGAAAGCTGTGATAGCTTTTGTGATAATGAGAGTCCAATAAAAGAGGAAAAGGTTGAAATAAAAAATAACTTAACAAACAGAAGTAAGAAAATAATATCGAATTATTCAAAGACATATAAAACTTCCATAGTAAATTATGAAAAGGACGACTTAGATAAATATATAAAAAATGTACAGTTGAGTTTTAAAGATGTAGAAAACTTAATCAAAGGTAAAAGCAAATCGAAAGACGTGACATACAAAGCACATACATATTTTAGAAAGAAAATCTCTTTGATGAAACAAGACATGCGAAGAAAAAATTGTGTAAGTCATCTTTACTTCCCATTATTATTATTATATAAATTAATAAAATTAAATATTCTAAAACTAGTCGCGGATGATTTCTAGAAATATATACAGTGTGACAACTTCATAAAAAAATTTAATAACGGTTTATAAATGCTTAAAATATCGGGAAATACACACTAAAACACTCGCACGAGTTTTTATATCTTTTGGCGATCCAACCAGCTTTGAAGTTTTGCACGTCAATCTATTATTAATCAAAATCAATCATCACGCGAAATCTATTGAACGAATTTGGATGAAACTCGGCATATAGATAGATCGCATCTTAAACTATCACTAATATCGCATGACTTTTATTGCGGTAATGCATTCCAGTGGAAAGAAAATTTTATTTTAATTTTCCTATGACATTTCTCAAAGCTTCAAAGAAAAGAAGTAATTGAATGTGGTCTGACTAACTAGTCAAAACTCTTTGTAACTATAAGAAGATAAATAATAATAATCAAATTTAAACATAATTATGTATGTATAACAAAGAATATTTTTTTAGGGACAAGGAATTACATGTTCTCTATGTAAAAAAGTTCAATCGGATACAGTTTCGGTTAAAAATCATTGGGATGAACACACTTTCGACGTGTACAAATGTATTTATTGTGATATTATAATTGCTCATAAGCATGACGTCCTTTGTCATTTGAAAGGCACCCACTATCGTATTTTGTTTTGTCAATGCGGTTTCGCAAGTTATTCCAGAAAAGATCATTATTTACATTACAAAAAGTTTCATTGTAAGTATATATGTGATCATTGCCAAAGAACGTATACGAGAAAAGAAAGAATTGAGAAGCATATGATGTAAGTTATTTTTTTCGTGTTCATTTAATTATGGGGCTGTTTCTGTCATGACCTTACTTTTGACTTCTTCTTTTAAATGCTCATATTTAAATCAAAAGATAAAGAAGAATAAATTAAATAATATCATAAGTTAAATTTGTAGGTAAATTTTATTATTTACAGTAATATTTATCATAATTTACCGACTTAAGTATCATTTTAATCGGTTGAGTTTAATTAGAACATTTCTTGGAAAAAATGAAAATACATGTGCAAAGTTTGACGAATGCTGGTTTTATTATTGGAATTGTTACTAAATAATAATTGTTTTTTCACCTAAACAAAAGTACTCCTTTCTTAAAATTGTTTATGATATTAAAATTAATAATGCTGCTGTTTAAATAAACTTCTTTTAAAGCAGAAATTAACTTTTTATTTTTCCAACCATATTTTTTCAAATCAATGAAAATACCTCTATGAATTATCAAAAAAATATGTGGTATTATTACATCTAATATAGTTCTTCTAAGTAAAAATCTCCCCTTTAAAAAAACTTAATTTAAATAGCAGGGTTTTTTAAGTAATAAAAGTAAAGAAGTTTTAAGTAAAGAAAGTTGTTTTTTAAAGTAATAATAATAATATAAAAAAGTATTAAAGAGATGTCTAAGTTTAAATTTCATAATATTAGTAAGAATACAATCCATCTATATAATATAAAATAAAGTTGGGTTTATTACAACACTTATAACTCGAGAACTGCTGGACCGATTTTTACGATCTTTGTTTTATTGGATTTGTCTTCATCTCGAATAGCAGAATAAGTATTAAAACATCGGAAAATTTCACGAAAAAAAAACGTGTGTGTATACTTATGTACGCACGTAAGAAGTTATACTTCTTTGGCGTACAACAAAAATATCTAAAGACTTCGTCCCGTATGTCACAACTATCTATTTGTAAAAGGAATGCAACCATGATGCTTTGTCGCTGTAAATTCACTCATAATTTTTCCAGACGTGCCAAAAGAAGTATAACTTCAAAAAATTGAAAATAAATCTATTCCATTCTAAGCGTCAAAACGTACCTAGGGACGAACCTGAGCGAAGCGAGGGTGAGTCGCTAGTTACTAATATTATAAAATCTTTACTATTATTATAATAAAAGGGGAAATTGTTTGTTTTTTCTATCATACATAATATAGTTAAGGGGCCGAAAATGACAAAAGTTATTGCGGGCTATCGAATGAGCCCCTGGGGCTTTAAGTTTAATTATATTTTAAGATTACTACATTAAAAAAATATCAAATGATTATAATTTTTACATTATTTCAGGTCTGATCACTTGCCAAAAAAATGTGATCTATGCCACCGTGTTTATAATAAGGCTTCACGTCTCAAGCAACATTATTACATTTATCACACAGATTTGAAAAAAGAAGAAAATGAAACGACATATTGTGTTGAATGCAATATGCAGTTTCAAAATTCGTTTTTGTACAAACGTCATTTGAGAACGGCTGTCGCGCATAAACCTAGAATAAGGACGAAGTGAGTTTTTTTTAATTGTTTTTTCTTGTATTCACAGAATTACACTACTATTTGATGACACGATTGGCTCAATTTACAGTATACTTGCTGTGCCAACGGTCGCGGGTTCGAGTCCCACTGGGGTATTCATTTGTGTGATGAGCACAAATGTCTGTACTCTAGTCATTTACACTGTACACTGTACAGTTTATAATATGTATGTATTTAAAGTTATATATGTGTAGTGTATCAACTATTTGGTATCCATAACACAAACCTCGTAGCTTACCATGGAACTAGATGGTGCTGTGTGTTAATATTCCAACATATTTATTTATTTATTATTTATTTTTAATGGGAAAGTGTATGTGTGTATGTTTCTTAGTATTTAATGCTGAAACGGTTCGAGGGATTTGAATAAGACATACTATGAGCTGGGCTAACACATATAAGTCTATGTGTTACTCCATGTCAATATTGGTAATGTAATGTGCCAAAAGATGGTGCTGCCGTATACTTAATAAATACAATAGGCACAAAGCGAGAGTAAATCGCTGGTGGTACATTATTAAAAATATATACTATCAAGATTTTTTTTAATTTTTAAGCTCTATCCTTTTTTTTTGCATTTTTTTTATGATATTATGATATAAATTTGAAAAATAATATAAGGCTGATTATCCTGCACTTGTAACGGTATTTTGTATAACGGACAATGTATTTTACCTTTTTTTAGAAAAAATATATCATTATTAGCTATCTTATAAAACTATGTGACTTAAATGAGTAACAGAATTAATTGTATTTGGAGATATTACTTTTTTAAGATTGCTTTTCAGATTCTTTTTTGTTTTCTTTAATGGCTGTTTCTTTTGTCATCAACTATTTTTATATTTTTTTGTGTGGTTTTATTTTCATTTCTAGAAATAATTTCTTATTATTCTACTGATTTTTAATATACGTCAATATTATACAAAGGAAAAGTTTGTGTGTTTACACAACCTTTAGGTAATCCCTGAAACTTCTGAATTAGATTTTAAAAATCTTTTACTAATACGTAATGCCTAAGTTGCTAGTTTTAATAATAAAATATAATTAATCAAACATTTTTGAAGTTATACTTCTTTAGGTTTTTTATTTATGTTCTGTTCTATTTATGTTCTTGCGTGCGTACATATGTAAGTACACACACACGTTTTTTGTTTTCAGAGCTCCATGTCCGGTTTGTGGGAAAATATTTAGCAGAAAAACCTATATGACTAATCATTATAATCTAATACACGTACAACGATCAAAATATTACTGTGAGTTGTGCGACAAGGTATGTATTAAAAGGTCAGAGGTTTTAATGCGATTTGGGGCAGATTCGGGAATGTCGATCTATCGGACTATTATGTAGGCAAAAGTTTGTGTGTTTGTATGTTTGTCACTCATTCACGCTGAAACGTTTATTGTTTGGATTTAGTACTCAAGTCCCAAGTAAAAGTATAAACATCAATATTATTATCAATCAAATATTATATATTTTTTTATTTTATCTGACTTTCTTTATTATAATAATAAATTAAAAATTTGTTTCCCCATATAAACTTTCAGCCTCACTTTCAACCCCCTAAGGGATGATTTCTGGGATAAAAACTATCCTATATCCTTCCCAGGCTCTCAAACTATCTTTTTACCAAATTTCATCTAAATCGGTCTATTAGTTTTTGTGTTTATTCGTTACAAACTTACAAAAATACAAATCTTTCCTCTTTATAATAGTAGTGTAGATAATTTTAAAAAATAAGTAAAAAGATAATAATTTCGATTAAAAAAGCAAAATAAGTTTTTTTTTTCTTAATATCTATATTGACTTTTACAGTATTTCGCCAACGGTTATTCAATTAGAACCCACAAAAAGTTTGTACACGACAAGACGGAAAAACCGCGGGATAAAATATGTAATATATGTGGGAGAGGTTTCTTTGTAAGTATAACTTAAATAATTCACCCATTTTAATTTCCCACTATTAGGTGTGGGACTCAATGTGAGGGATCAGGCCATAGTCCACCGGGTGAAAATTATTTTACGGACAGACTGTGGCCTGAGGTGAAACTTAGGATATTGTTGGCAATAAAAAGGGTATGCAAGTTTTTTTTCTTTCGCAAATCAATTTAGATTATATAGTAGAAAAAAAATATAAATCCCAAAGAGTATTTCAATCATAAATAATACCTAAATATAATGTCATAGAATAGATCTTATCCAAATATAGCAGTGTATTCATCCCTTTTTAACGTCCCAAAATCAAAATCAATTCATTCGTTCGGGAGCTCGATGCCATGCACTGACACACACACACACACACATACACAGAGTGAGACACAGACACACACACGCAAACACGTCAAACTATACACTCCGTTATTTTTGCGTCTGGGGTTAAAATCTACATTAGGATGGAGCGAAAAATTTTTTTTTCTTAGCTTGCGGGTAGAATTTGTACCTTAAAAAAAACAAAATTTTTGAAAAAAATATTTTCTTTTACTCACCTTTTTGAAGTGGCCCACTGATTTTTAATATTATTAATTTAAATTTTTGGTTTGAATGAAAAATCGTCTTTGAAAACATTAAAGAATTGACGAATATACATAGTTTTTTTCTATTCAACTTTCACTATAATACAAAAATTTTTTTTGTTATTTTTTAAATTTTTCAAAAATTGCAATAATGCAATATTACAGTGAAAGTTGGGTAGAATACTCTACGTCCATAATAATATTAATAATGGGAAAGTAACTCTCTCTGTTTGTTGTTACCTTTTCAAGCTTAATCCGCAGAACCGATTTCGACGAAATTTGGTATGCTTATAGTTTAAGATCCTGGGATAGGATAGTTTTTATCCCGAAAATCATCCTTTAAGGGGGTGAAAGTTTGTACGGCAAATCAATTATTTCTGAAGGGATATAAACCTCATCATACCTATGTATATTATATAATACATAGTCTATCTATTCCATACTAGCCGTTAAAACGTACCTAGGGATGTACCCGGGCGAAGCGAGGGTGAGTCGCTGTTAATATTATACGTACAAAATACAGTAATTTTGTTTTTTCCAGACTAATAGAGTCCTTATAAATCATAAAAGGACCCATACCGGTGAAAGGCCCCATCAATGTTCTTATTGCGATGCAGCATTTGCACAAGACACGGCTAGGAAGGCGCATGAGCGCACACAACACAAAAATGTTAAAAATGAATTGGAATAAATTTGTGAATAACGATGTTCTGGCTTTTTATTTAGTTGTATTGGTTTTGTAAATAAAACTTTCGGGAGAGATTCACGGGACGAAGTTTTCTGTAAAGCATTCGAAACGTTGGTTACCAAAAATTAAAATAAATCCGCGAAACAAAAGGAAAAGATAGTTTTATTTAAATTGTCGAATATTCGCGTAAATCTAAGAAAGTATTTTTAGGGGTTTGATAAAATCAGCCCCATTAACTCGACGTCATTTAGATGGGGCAGTGTTAGGCCGGCTGCATATTATAAGATTTTTTCTGTCAGATACTTTTCGACGCACGCCGGTACCACTCCGCACACGCATCAGAAACTTCGCTCCAGCGAGTATGACAATGAGGTCGCGGCGTCTCGACAACTGATGCGAATTTCTGATAAATGTGCGGTATCTAGTACAAAATGTATAGATAGCGCGTCTTCAGACGTTCTGATTAGAAAAAAATCTGACGTCCGATCGGCGGCATTCGGGACTCATCAGAAGCGGATATCAGATCTGTCAGAATTCTGATAGTACGCGGGGTCTAGACCAAAATAAAGAGCCGGCGGGCATTAGAAATTTTCTGACAGGAAAAAGTTTATAATACGCAGGCCTTAACTGACCATTTTTTTGTATTCTATGTAATAAACAAAACAAAATTGCCTTTTATGCATGCATAAATCATTTATCCGTTTTCGATTAAACTTTGTTAATATACTACAGTGGAATATTTCTGTCATAGTTCCTCCAATAGAAGATAGAGGTACTCAAGTTGCAACATGCAATTGGCCTACTAGTTTGGATTTTTAACTATTTTGCTTAATTGGTAATAATGACAGCTACACAAAAATTCTTTATTAAGGGCCGATCCACACTATAGTGCTGATCACAGTCCGATATCGATCTGGTAAACTATTTCTATACAAGAAATGTTGCTGGAGTGTGATTTGACGTGAGTCTTACTGATAGTGTGAATGCACTCATTGTTTCTTATATAACAAAACTTTACCAGACCGATATCTCGGACCGAGAGCAAACCGTGATCGGCACGATAGTATAGATCGGTCCTAAAGCGACATAAAATTAGAATGGGCGTAAATACTAAACATATGCCAGATTTGTACTGATGATATATTGCCTCGATGGTCTAGTGGCTAGCATGTATGGCCGCAAATCCGGGGGTCTTGGGTTCGAGTTCCAAGTCGAGTTTAATTATTAAGTTTTTCTGTTAAGATAACCTTAATAGTAGCCCGGAATTGGGAAGTAGATGGCGCTACACCGTGCCTCAGAGAGCAGATAGTTTGTCCCGCGCCTTAACGCTCATTGGTCTCGAAATATGGTCCCATTGGAATATAGTGGAATATAAAGTGACAGGGACAGAGAGTGCATGTTGTGTCTCTCTCCCTCACACACTGCACTATAATATCTCCTGCAGTTGGCTTGTCTCAGTGAGATTGGTGGTTATCGCCGACATCGGTCGGGATGATGTAATGTTACTTTAAAGTAGTATTTTGTAGGATTCATTAGTAACCATTTTCCACCGTTAAATAAAATGCATATAAAAATGCATACACTTTAATTAATTTAAAAATAATTATATTACAATAATATATCTATTTAATAATTAAATCAGCCTTATATATATCTAATCTAATATTTATATAAATTAGGTACATCTCAAATAAACCTAAAACATATCTGTCTCTTTCTTTAATAGTCAAAGAGACAATATCTTATATATGAATATAATGAATGTTCGTATGTTGTTATTTTAAAATTAATTTATAGATGAAAAAACTTTCAATGTTAGACAATAATTGTAATTGATAATTTATTATATTGTACCTTTAAGCTGTTGTGGCATAAAGTAAACATTATAGTAGTTAATGCTGAGTAAAAAAAAGCCATTTGAATGAATTATTCATATCAATTCAATACTGTCTTAATTACAAAAGGACGCTGAACAATCGATCTCACGCTAAAGTCGAACCCACGATCTTACACATTACCTTGCATATGAATAATAATAACTAATCGATATAAATACCAAAATACCTGTTTCGATGAGAGAATCGCATCACTGAATTTACATTTACATATATGCTTAGCAAATTTATTTTAAAATGTTAGTTAATACAGATTTTCTATAAATATAGTAAATTATAAAGCAACCGTCTCTTTGACTATAAACAGAAATAGCGTTTCCATCCAAAATTTTGAATATTTGGCTTGTAAAATTAATTTCATTTCATCACATTCTTTGAATTAAATTGACAATTCAAAAGTGCTTGTATAATGTATGTATAATTAAATAAACTTTAATTTCATTTTTACACATTTTTAGTTTGAAGTAAAACTTGTTTAGACTGACTGAGGCGTAAATCGATACATTGGAAAAATGAGAGTCACCGAAGTGAGATTATTTATTGTTAACTAGCGACTATCTGCTCAATACAAATTTTTATCCCTTTAAGGGATGATTTCCGGGATAAAAACTATCCTATACCCTTCCCAGTGTCTCAAACTATCTTAACGAATTTTATCTAAATCATTTCAGTAGATCCAGAGATTACCCCTTACAACCTCACAAACTCACGAACTCTTAAACTGGCAGAGTTTAGGAGTTATTTAGTTCTTTATAATATTAGTATAGATAATTTAAAAAAAAAACTTTTATTTTCTTAATAATTATAAAACTTATTAAAATATATATTTATTGTTAAAAAAATTATAATAATTATTATTTACAAAAATGTTTTTCTTTTCTTTAGTAGCTTATGCCCGATTTCACCAACATCCCATAAGCTACCACCTATGTATGGGATCTCTAGCTTAAAAGTCCCCTAAATTAAATTTCGTTTTACGAAGCCCAAATTTGAGCACCTAAATTTAGGGGGCCTTTTAATATTTAGGTGACCCCTAACTGTCGGTGAAACAGAAACTGTCCCCTAACAGCCCCCTAACCATGCGTAGGGATCCCTTAAACTTAGGTGACGTTGGTGAAATCGGGCATTAGAGTTGCTTTAACAGACGCAATACATTCTACCAGTGTGTACTTAATATTATAAAGAGGAAAGATTTTCTTGTTTGTTTGTACCGAATAAGCTCCGAAACTACTAAACCAATTAAGATCAAATTTGGTAAGAAGATAGTTTAAGACCCTGGGAAGGACATAGGATACTTTTTATCCCGGAAATCATCCATTAAGGGGCTCAAAAGTGGCGATGAAAGTTTATATGGGGAAGCAAAATATATATTAATATTTAAAAAAAAATGATATTTATATTTTGATTTGTTTTAACATAATTGCGGTATCTGCCACAGTGCCAAAGAAGTTTTACTTCAACCGCGCGTAAACATTTTTAAAATAATGTATTGTCTAACATTTCAATGTCGTGTTGTAAAAATAATTAATTTATAAATGAAAAAATTAACAACAATTTTAACAAATACTATTTGATACTTATTTATTGAATAATGCTCAAAAATTTATAATTTTCATATAGGTAGATACACTCTTTAAATATAAAAGTGGCCTAATCATGCTTATTACACATTAAAATTGTATGTAGGTATGTATGTTTGTATACTTTAATATTTATATTGATATTTTAAATAAAACTATCTTTTTGGATTATTTCGCAGATTTATTTTGATTTTTGGTTCCCGACGTTTCGAATGCTTTACAGCAATCATGGTCACGGGAGAGACTGAGGTTTTAGACATCTCAAAGGCGTTATATATGTACTTTTTTAACAGACAAAGAAGAAGAAGAATAAATCTAAGAAATTATTACTTATATTGATGTTTGTACATAGTTTGTACCTACACCGCACCTCATTATTATTATTATTTCTCATTCTTGAAGATTTCTGATAGAGATCTTATAAAGAGAAAAGTCATCCTTTGTACAAAATGTATATATATATATATATATATATATATATATATATATATATATATATATATATATATATATATATATAAAGTAACTCTGTTACCTTTTCACGCTTGATCCACCGAATTGATTTAGATGAAATTTGCTATGAAGTGAAATAAACATTATTCAATTAGATTTATTACAAGTACTTTTGAATCGTCAATATAATGAAAGCGTCAGTGTAGTCAGTCCGTGAGCAAGCTACCACCGGCTCGGAAAGCAGTTCTGCTGAGAAGAACCGGCGAGAAACTCAACACTATGGAGATAGTTTGAGACCCTGGGAAGGTCAATGGATAGTTTTTACCCAGGAAATTATCCCATATGAGGGTGAAAAGGCGGTAGGGTAGAACTTTGTATGGGGAATCAATTAAGTATTTCTCAATTACGGGATATAAAACTCATTATATTCTACACTAAACGTCAAAACGTACCTAGGGACGAACTCGAGCGAAGCGAGGGTGGGTCGCTTATAAGTAAATAAAATAAATATCGAAAAATAAGTTAGGCCACTTTTGCATTCAACAAGTAATATTGTATAGAATAATGTAACATAATTTTTTATAAATCACATTCTTAGATTTTTACATTAAAATTAAATTCAAGCATTTCTTATTTAATTATATATTTGAGTGTGTTAACTAAATAAATTGGTGTTACTGAGATATGCTGCCTTATTATAAATAAAATTACAGGAGTGGTAGCCCAGTGGTACCACGCTCACTTGGGAAACCGAGTGAATCGGGTTCAACTCCCGGGTCTCACACCTCTGATATTTTCATGTGCGAATCATTTCCAACATGATTACCACTTGTCTTACGATGAAGGAAAACATCGTGAGAAAACCTGCATATCTTTGACAACCTAGCAAGGTATCGAAAGACATGTGAAGTCCACCAGCTCACATTTGGCTAGCATGGTGGAGTATGGGTTGATCCTCTTATATTAAAGGGAGAACTATGCCCAGCAGTGGGATGTTAAAAAAAAGGGCTGAATACAAAAAAAATATAAATGGTGTGCAAATGGAATAATTAAAAAAAATATTATTTCTTCTCCATGTTCTTTAAACACGGCACCAGTGATGATAATAAAATAAATCTCCATATACGATACACAAGGAAGAATCATTGTGCACCTACCTTTGTAAATTTTCCTTTCTGTGGGCAATACATGTTTTTCCTAGCCTTCCGGACTTATAATAACCAAGTGCAAACAAAAAAAAATCCTATGTTCATTTGAGATAGCACTGGAATATCCCAATAACTATTGCTAAGATTCTGTATACAAAATTTTATATTTAAATATACATATATCAGAATTATATTGTAAATAAAAAAAATATACATCTTCTCTATGGATTATTTGCTTTTTAAATAATCATTGACAATTATGTAATGTTTCTGTAAAAAAGTTCATTTAGGCAACCATTATAAGCACTATGGTTATTGAATGTTTGTATTGCGAAAAACAAAATTACAAACTCTACTTTTAAAAATTATAGTTTTTCCATTAAAACTGGACACTTTATATTTCTACATAATCTATGGTTCACAGATAAAAAAGTTACTATCACTATATTCTACATTAAAAAAGTATTAATATAATTTCACTGTATCTATACCTGTCCTATATTTACATTAAATAATATAGCATCTAATTCCCTTACGGGTTAGGCAGAGAGGATGTCATTAAACATTCTTTACATTAATATTAAATATTTATATTATATAGTTAATATGATACTGGTGGTACCTGGGGCATCATATTGGTATAAATACATTGATTCTCTGGTTTCATTTGTTGCATTGGCAAATGTGTCATAACCGTCGGCATTTGTTGAATACTCTGCGTACTTTGTTCTGGCTTAATCTTATTTTTCTTTTCACATTTCTTGAATTTAATACCTAATTTGTTTAATAATATTAATCTTAAAGATTCTTTACCACCTCTATAATTTAGTTCATGTTTAGCCGCTGTTAATATTTTACCTAATGTAGGGACTTCTTTACGCATAGAATAACTGTTAACAATGCCTCTCAGAGCACACAATTGGAAGTAATCAAGTTGTACTTTAGTTTTACGAACTCTTTTTTTCTTGGGACCAGCTATTTTTGTATGAGTGGCTTCAGCTCGTAGACCCTCTCTCTTAATACGTTTAATGGTACTTTCTGACAAGCCAGTAGCAGCACAAGCGCGTTTCACAACGTTCTCAACTGGGAATGCATAGCCTCTATTCTGCTTTTCACTTTCAAAAAACTTTATAACTTTAAATATTATTTCACGAGCTTGTCCATCTATTGCTTCTTTCTTTTTTTTCTCAATACGCGGCATTATCAGTTCATCTCGTTCTGTTTTACTCTGAATAATGTTCTGTTCTGGTTGCTGGATACCCCCTTGTTGAAGTTGCATATGTGTAACAGGGACTTCGTGAATATGTGTGTCTATTTTAACATTTGCAAGGTTCACATCGTGCATATGAGAATCCATTTTAACATGATTTACATTCCCTTCATGGATATGATTATCCATTTTTATTTGTGTAACAGGAATTTCGTGCATATGTGTATCCATTTTTATGTTAACTGTTACATCGTGGATATCCATTTTGTAGTTACAATCTATTGTATCCTATTTTAGTTGATGACTTAACTTAAATAATAGTTAAAATTACTGTACAAAAGATATAAAAATCACATATGCGGCTTTAAATTGTATGAAATTTGTTTATTTATATTATTAAATGTTCGCTCAGTGAAAGATATAGCCGCCATTATAAACAGTATGTTACAGATAACTTTTCGTATATAAATCAAAAAGTCAATTCAAAATAAAGAATTTTTATATATAATAAAATTAATTTGTTTTGAAAATATTTTTAATATATGCATTTTAAATTATATGCATTTTAATTTTTTTAGATACTTTATGGAATGGGGCAAATTTAATAATGAAATTGTGACTCAAATCCAGGGCCAATAATTTAAAAGCTTTATACTAACCGAGATACATTTTTTGTAATAATATTTCAATTTATATCAGTTACAAAAATAACTTAAAGTATACATGAAATAATAATATTATATAATACGTACTTCTTTAAAATTAATTAAAAATGAAATGATAATTTTGTCTATGCCTAAAAGTTTTGACATTTACGAAAAATGAAAATGTTAAATGACATATTATTGACTAAGAGGCAGTTGTGAAGGAATTGATTACATCAGTTGCAAAATAATTTTTATTCAATAACTTAAAAAAATGGCGAAATCAAAATTAGAAAGTTGTTATGGATGCTTATCTGTAGACAGACTGTTATTACCAATCGATAATTACTTGAAAATTTACATTAAAATAATGGAAGACGAAATACGAAATATTAGTATTCTGGTAAGAAATCATGAATAATATGAACTACAATTTAAATATTCTTTTTATTTAGGAATACAACTATGTTATATTGTATATTATAAACTATTAAATTATTCTAAGTTAGTCTTTCTGCCTATATTAACACAGAACACAGAATGTTATAGAAGTGGCATAAAAAATGTTGGGTATCATATCTAGTGAAACATCATAAAAATTAATGAAAATGAATGAATAAATGTTATTATATAGTATTTATTTAATGTTTTTTGTAGGAAAAACATGTTCTATAACACGCTTAATCCCTCCACAACCGCGGACACGGCGGCGTGTTAGTTAACAATAGATTTCTTAGAATTTTAATTAATTTCTTAGAAACTTACCTGGAGGTGTAATAGTTTGGGGTTTTTTGTGAAGAGTATATCTGTTTCAAGGCTACATGTAAAAAGTAGAAATGGATATAAAAAGTTTGTTATAATATACAAGTTTGTAAACATGTTAAATTACAAATATTGTATACTAGCGAGTTACGGAACCCTAATCCCACGAATATGCTGACATATCAAATAAATGTACGTTTCCCAGGCGACCACCGCAGAGTTCCTCGAATTAGTTTTGTAATGCCGCATTGTTTTAATTTAGTAATTTTATTAATTGTAATACTTTTCCAATCACTCTTTATTCATACTTCGAGTAAAGACGTCGTTAGTTTGAAGATAGATAATTATTGTATTAATGTAAAATTAATAAATAATTATTAATTATTCGGTTTTTTTTCGACCTCCTGACTGCTGCAAACGTAATTGGCGCAGTCGGTAGGATTTTCGCGGGCCGGTTCGCGATCGGTCTAAATTAATTACTCGATAATTATCACGTCGCGTGCCGCCCGGGTGACTACCAAGCACCGTTCGAGAATCCAGAATCTACGGACCTGTGGCAGCCGGGAGTGGAATCCAACAATCGATTCAACTGAAAAGAGACCAGATAATGCAGTTTATGTGAGTACATAAGAATTGTTCTCGTGTTGCTCCTTTCTAGACCTAAGCCTATCCATAAGCTACCAAAATTTTCCATCCTAAAGCATCTAGGATCCGAGAGCCTCAATCTAGGCAGGCCCGTCGGTTAGGTATAGATAGCATAAGAAATATTAATTCGGAAGAAATTATAAATTCAAATTTAGATTGTAGTTCTTCTAATTTAATTAATTTAGTTAATATGTCTCACGATCCGGATATCATATTTAAGGCCCTCCGCCTTGTCCCGGAGTTCGACGGGAACCCAAATGTTTTAACTAGATTTATCCAAATTTGTGACCATTTAGCGATCCAATATCTAAGCGACTTACCAGGTAGTGAATTTTCTAACATTTGCCTATTAAATGGAATTTTAAATAAAATAACAGGCACAGCAGCAAGCAAAATTAATTCAAACGGAATACCCGACAGTTGGCTAGGAATTAAAACACTTTTAATTAATAACTTTTCCGATCAAAGGGATGAAACCGCCCTATACAATGATCTCTCCTTAGCCACACAGGGTAATAGAAGCCCTCAAGAATTCTATGACCATTGTCAAAATTTGTTTAGCACGTTAATGACGTACGTTACACTGCATGAGACACTATCCACCACTATCGAAGCAAAACGCGATTTGTATAAAAAAGTAACTATGCAGGCCTATGTTCGTGGTCTTAAGGAACCATTAGGGTCCCGCATTCGTTGTATGCGACCACTAACAATAGAAAAAGCTCTTGAATATGTACAGGAAGAACTGAATACTATGTATATGCACAGCCGTTACGAGGTTTCAAAATCTAACAAAACCATAACCACTATACCCAACGCTACTCACCACACATTCACACCACGCATATTTCCACCAAGTATAGGACAGACACCATCTAGACCTAACACACAGCCTTTTAAATTTAACAATGAACACCAGCACCCTAGACAACCCACACACACACAAAGAATGTTCGGTGCACCACCTCTGAACTACAACCCTAACAGTCACATGTTTAGGTTACCACCTCGAAATAATATTACACACAGGCCTAATCAAGGCAATGGATTTCCCAGACCTATGAGTGGCGTGAGCCACTTTGCGCCTCGACCACTGCCACCAACACAACATACGCTTACAGGACATAATTGGCAAAAATACGGTAACCCTCCCCCAAGAAATTATTTTAAATCAAGAGAAATGAATTTTAATATTTGCGAAGACGATTACGACCCGTACGATTATTACACAGACTTTGAATCTTATTACAACAGTGACGAATACATGGAATATCCCTATGACTATGAGACTTATTCCCAAAACTATAACGATAATCCCACTACGTCACGAATAGAAACCAATAACGATAGTACACTTGACAATACTGAACAGGATTTTCAGAAAATTTCCAAATCCGACACCTTAAAATAGAAATAAATCTACATACACAACGTCACCTTCCATATATTCAGATATTATCACCACCATTAAAATTATTAATAGATACGGGAGCCAACCAATCCTTTTTAAGCCCAGCAGTTGTAGAAAAATATTTGTATAATTTTCCTTTAAACTACGATCCGTTTGAAGTATGTAATGTTCATGCCAAAACTAGAAGTAACTATTCAATAACTATACCAAGCTTTAATGAATTTAATGACCCGAATAATATAACATTTTATGTATATAAATTTCATGACTTTTTCGATGGACTTATAGGAACTGACCTATTAGACAAATGGGAAGCAGTAATAGATTATAAAAATAAAACTTTAATTACCAAAACTGCTTCAAACCCCATATACGTACACGATTCCCGTAATCAAAATTTATACGAAGATATAATCCCAGCAGGTCAATCGAAATTGTTAAAAATTCCTATTAATATGCATGACGGCGAAGCATACGTAAAAGAACAAAAAATTTCAAATTGCGTAATTAGTGAATGCCTTACGTCAGTCAAAAATAGCAGGGGTATAGTAGAAGTTAAAAATCCCAGTAGGAATGATGTAATATTTTCAATGGACCGAGCCGTCTCTGCTGAAATTAACAATATAAATTTCACTTGCACTGAACAATCCCGACGTGTAAAAGACGTTCTGACACGACTTCGTACAGAACATCTTAACGTTGAGGAACGTAAAAATTTAGAACTATTGTGTACCCAGTACGCTGATGTATTTTATCTAGAAGGCGAACCCCTTACATTTACAAATAAAATAAAACATTCAATTAAAACTACCGATGAAGTCCCCGTTCACACGAAAAGTTATAGATACCCATACGTTCATAGACAGGAAGTACAGGAGCAAATAGGTAAAATGCTCGATCAGGGAATAATAAGGCCCTCTAATTCGGCTTGGAGCTCACCTATTTGGGTTGTGCCAAAAAAGGTAGACGCATCTGGTAAAAGAAAATGGCGAATAGTAGTTGATTTTCGCAAATTAAACGAAAAAACAATAGATGACAAATACCCAATCCCTAACATAAATGACGTATTAGATAAATTAGGAAAATACCAGTATTTTACAACTTTAGATTTAGCTAGCGGATTTTATCAGGTACAGACAGATCCTCAAGACATACATAAAACAGCATTTAATGTCGAGCATGGACATTATGAATTCCTTCGTATGCCCATGGGATTAAAAAATTCTCCGGCGACCTTTCAGCGAGTAATGGATGATGTGCTGAAAGGCCTACAAAACTCTATTTGTCTAGTTTATATGGATGATATTATTGTCTATAGTACGTCCCTACAAGAGCATATAGTAAATTTACAAAAAGTTTTTCAGAGACTCCGCGAATCTAACTTTAAAATCCAAATGGATAAATCGGAATTTTTAAAACATGAAACAGCTTTTCTAGGCCATATTATAAGCGCGGACGGAGTGAAACCTAACCCCGAAAAAATAGCTGCAATAGAGAAATACCCCATACCAAAAACACCAAAAGAAATAAAACAATTCCTAGGCTTAGTTGGATACTATCGTAAATTTATTCCGGACTTTGCAAAACTAACAAAACCGCTTACACAATGCCTAAAAAAGGTAGGAAAATTATTTTAAATGATGAATATATATCAAGCTTTGAAAAATGTAAAACAGTTTTAACGAATGATCCAATACTTCAATACCCTGATTTTAATAAAGAATTTAACCTGACGACCGATGCATCTAACGTGGCCATAGGGGCTATTTTATCACAAGGCCCTATAGGATCCGATAGACCAATTTGCTACGCTTCTAGGACACTTAACGATAGTGAACAAAATTATAGTACCATAGAAAAAGAGTTATTGGCCATAGTTTGGGCTACAAAATACTTTAGGCCTTACTTATTTGGTAGAAAGTTTAAGATAGTCACTGACCATAAGCCATTGCAATGGATGATGAATTTAAAGGAACCGAATGCACGACTTACAAGATGGCGTTTACGTTTAAGCGAATATGACTATACAGTAATATACAAAAAGGGTAAAAGTAATACTAACGCGGACGCTCTCTCTAGAATAGAAATACACGCGGGAGAAACAAATTCATTAATAGAAGAAATCGATGAATTAAATTCACTTTTTTTACACATTACTTTTCCACAAATTAGGCAATCCATCGTATACCTTACGCAGAGCATCAAATTCTTCTACGATATCTGCTTCTGAAAAATCAAACTCTTTAACAATTTCTGCATCTCACCAATCTAACTCTTCTACATTAACGGCACACAGTAGTCACGAAAACCCTATTTTAGAAATACCGATTACTGATGAACCTCTTAATAAATTTCATAGACAAGTAATCTTTACTATAGTTGACGGTATAAAAAGAAAAGCTTCAGTATCAAAGCCTTTCGAAAAACACACTCGAATTAACATCCAGTTAAGTAAATCTAATTTAGAGGAAGATTTAGTTAACGCCGTAAAGGAATACATTAGTTCTAAAATTAAGACAGCTATTTTAGTTAATCCTACTTTAGATATGTATACAATAATTCCAATTTTACAAAGTAAATTTAAATCATCCGCAATGAATCTAGTCTTAGTAAAAACTGAAATAGAAAACGTTAAAGAATACCCTAGACAGCAGGAAATCATTCGTCATTATCATGAGGGTAAGACGAATCACCGAGGAATCAATGAAACCTATTTATCATTATCACGAAATTACTTTTGGCCGAAAATGAAGGATCAAATAACTAAATTTATCACAGAATGTACTATATGCGGACAAGCCAAGTACGATCGAAATCCGGTCAGACCTCAATTTAACGTTGTACCTCCAGCGACAAAACCATTTGAAATTATTCACATAGACTTACTGACAATACAGAATATCAAATACGTGACTTTCATAGACGTCTTTACCAAATACGGACAAGCTTATTACTTACGTGATGGAACAGCCGTTAGCGTGTTACAAGCCCTTTTACAATATTGTACCCACCATGGCGTCCCTATGACTATTATTACTGACAATGGAACAGAATTTGCTAACCAATTATTTAACGAATTTACTAGACTTCACAAAATTAACCACCACAAAACTTTAGCTCATTCTCCTAATGGCAACGGAAATATTGAAAAATTCCATTCGACTCTCCTTGAACATCTGCGACTTTTAAAATTACAACATAAAGACGAACCCATTGTAAACCTTATGCCTTACGCTTTAATAGCTTACAATAGTTCTATACACAGTTTCACGAGATGTAGACCCTTTGATTTGTTAAACGGACACTTTGACCCTAGAGACTGCCTTGACATTGACCTTACTCAACAAACGTTACAGCAATACTTACAGACACATAAAGAACAGATGAAAAAAGTATATGACATCGTTAACCAATCGTCCCTTAGTAACCGAACGACCCTTTTCGAGAATAGGAATCAGACACGCGAACCTGAGATAGAGTATGCGCCCGATCAGCAGATCTTTGTAAGGAACCCATTAGCTGGAAGACAAAAAACAGCCCCAAGATATACACAGGACACTGTCCTTGCCGATTTACCTATACATATTTACACTAAAAAGAAACGTGGCCCTATAGCAAAGTCGCGACTAAAGCGAATCCCTAAAGCAGCGAATTTGTTACAGAATCCTGGTGCTCATGATACTACCCCTGGTACATCTTCAGGAAATTAAATTCGAGAGTCTTGATGATGGACCTGGAATACTTCCCTACAAACTTGGACCGATGAAAACAACGACACATTACCACACATTTTTACAATACATAAAACTCGACGACATAGAAGATAAAACACACAGTCTACAAAACCATTTGCACAATTACAAAAATCAATTACCTAATGACACTTATTCAGTATATGAAATTCAAATAAAGTACTTGCTCAACAAATTAGATGTCATATTATATCAAATTAAATCCTTACAACCCAACAGGTCTAAAAGAGGGATTATTGATGGACTCGGAACAGTTATAAAAAGTATTACAGGAAACTTAGATTATACGGATGCTTTAAGGTACAATGAAGCTATAAAATTATTAGAAAGTAATCAGGAAAAAATTACAAATGAACTTAATAATCAGTTAAGCATGAGCAAAGAATGGATCACTAAATATAATAGCGTTTTGACTCAACTAGTAGAAAATCAAAGTAAAATTAATAGCACCTTAATGTTAATACTTTCTAACAATGTAGATGATACAACTTTAATTAAATATGCCAAATTTGCCCAACTTTTAGTAATACTAAGTGAGAACATAGACGATTTAATGAACGAATTACTAAGAATAGAAAATAGTTTAGCTTTCATTCATGAATCAAGCATGCACCATTCCATGATTAGTATATATGTATTAAGTTCAATGATAGATAAGCTTAAGAATATCTACGGAAAAGAGTGTATTTTAAATTTAGAATTAAGAGAATATTATAATATAATCCAACCAGCTTCCTATTATGCTAATAAGCAAATAGTTTTTATATTCCGATTTCCTATTATTTCTAAGGATAATTTTTTTATTATATAGATTAGCAGTAGTACCTAATAAAAAATCGCAGGCTCTCATCCCATCCTCTCCTTTCATTGCAACTAACGAGAATTCATTCTTGTACATAGAGGCCGAATGCCCGAGACATAGCAGCTGGTATCTCTGTGAAATGGAACTCAATCATCAGATTCGTACAAATTCAGATTGTATCCACGAGCTAATTGTTAAACAGATTTTGAAGGAATCTTGTCACTTAACTACAGTCAATCTTCTACGAGAATCAATGGAGAAACTAGACGATATGCACTACCTTATATCGTTCCCCCAGCATCAAAAGATACAAATATCATGCGGTAAACAGGAATTCACTTCATTAAAAGGCAGCTACCTAATAACTATTCCCCTAGGATGCAAAATCATATCCGAAGAATTTACGTTAATTAATGACAACAACGAAGTAAGAGGACAGCCCTTAAAATTGATGAAGATACCCGATGAAATTGCGCACCTAGATACAACTATTAATATATCATCTATAAATATCCAAGGACTCCATAGACTCAAGGACAAAATTATGATACAATCACCGCTACAAATTGAACGCGAAAAGGATATTACAGTATATCATACAACCATACCAGTATACGCAATATTATTCAGTGCAGGTGCACTTATCATTTTATTACACTATAGAAAGTATAAGAAAACTACTGCAAAAAAGGAAGAAATTTTAGAAAATGGAGATAACCCAGAGAATCTTAAGGACACAAGTATCCCGGCAACTTTTTCACTCAATATTCTCAAATAGTTGCCTCTCTAGGGGTGGAGGAGTTACGGAACCCTAATCCCACGAATATGCTGACATATCAAATAAATGTACGTTTCCCAGGCGACCACCGCAGAGTTCCTCGAATTAGTTTTGTAATGCCGCATTGTTTTAATTTAGTAATTTTATTAATTGTAATACTTTTCCAATCACTCTTTATTCATACTTCGAGTAAAGACGTCGTTAGTTTTAAGATAGATAATTATTGTATTAATGTAAAATTAATAAATAATTATTAATTATTCGGTTTTTTTTCGACCTCCTGACTGCTGCAAACGTAATTAGCGACTTACTCTAGGTGTCTTTATGCCATACACTTTATTTCTTTTTTTTCCAACCGTTAAGTCAGCGCACGCCAATGCAACTCTACGGCCAGTTTTCTTTCCATTTCAATTTTTACAATTTTTAATAGTAAATAGTAAATACGATACTATCCGACATAAAAATAGCCCTTAAGTATATCAAATTAATAGTTTCAGAGATTACTAAACTTCAAACTTTGTCTCTTTATAATATTAGTGTGTAAATAATTTAAATAAAAAGACGCATGAGCATTTCTAGGTGGGAACCTAAACCAATTAGACCTTGTTCTTATCTTCTTAGCAATTTTACATTTTTGAGGATTAATAATTTAATATGCAACAATAAATAAAAACTTGCTAATTCAAAAACGTATAGCAAATATTTGCATAAAACTCATTATAGAACAACTAACTTTTATTATTCCCAGACTCTTTTCGCGCGCCTTAACACCTCCAGGAAAATTTATAAGAAATTAATTAAATTTCTAAGAAATCTATTGTTAACTGTAACGCCGGCGTGTCCACGGTCGTGGAGGGATTATCTGCCTCCAGCCTGTTCAAAATTAGCTAAACTTATGCAAAGTCTAATAAGTTCAACACTTATACAAAAATTGTAATAAATTATATATTTTACAATTATTGTAATAACTATTTTTAACCTAGATGACACGGAGAGAAGGTACTTAATCTCAAAAAATTTGCTAATTCACTAATGTGAACATTTTAGCCTTGTTAAAATTGCGTATCGGCTCTGATATTTGCAATAAGTATGTAATTTTGACATAGCATTAAGATTACATTTAAATTACACTCTTAAAAGTTCAAAAATAGGCGTGTTATAGCTTAAAGCTAGTTCTTTCTTAGATTTACGCGAATATTTGACATTGACTGATTAAAGCATTCATGGTCACGGGAAAGTCTCTCCCGTGAATTCTGTAAAGCATTTGAAACGTCGGGAACCAAAAAGCTAAATAAATCCGCGAAAAAATCCGAAAAGATAGTTTTATATAAAATCTTAAAGCTAGTTTTAAAACTTTTTAATAATTTGTATAGAAGTAGCTAATTTTAAATTTATATTATTTTTCCAGACTTCTACGGATATTCCAAAAATGTGTTGGGAATGTCGAGCTATGCTTCGTAATATAGTTAAATTTCAAGAAAGAATTAAAGCAGCTTATAAATATTTTACTAGTGGTAAAAGCACGGTATGATTATTTTTAATTATAAAAATAAGCGACTTCAAAATGCATGCAAAAATTTCAAATTAATATCGTTTAGTTATAAAATTTAAAATACCTTTTGCTTTATTAACTAAATTAATTTTAGCGCCGCATAAATTTACTTTCCGGTTTGTCATACTCGTACACAGACCAATATATATCCGCACAACACGAAGATGACAGTAGAGAAGACTTAAAAGATATAAAATATGATGAGCTTATAGCTGATATACAAACTGACAACGTTAGTGTTAAAGAAGAAGAATTATCGGATAGCAAATATGACGAAATCGATGATGTTAAACATATTAATTATGACGTAGAAATCAAAACAGAGATCGAAACCGCTGTTAAAGAAGAGTGTAACTTAGAATTTATTGAAAATGAATTTGATTTAAATGTTATAAAAAAAGAATGGCAGAAGAACAAAAGGAAAATGATATCAGAAAAAATAAAAAAAGCAATGAGCGCCAAATATAAAATAATTTTTAAAGATGATAATAGTATTAATTTTACGCGTCATTTTAAAAAGGTCTCAATAGATGATAAAGAAAGATTGTATTGGTCAGCAATGGATAAGAATGTAAGAAATTTTAGGACTATGGCATATACATGTAATTTGTGTACTACAGGATATGCCAAGAGCGAATATTATGCGAAGCATATGAGAACATTTCACTCGAAGGTAAAAAACATTCGTCTTTGTTCTTGTATATATAATATTTAATGTATATATAATACTAGCGACTCACCCGTCCCTATGTGTTATACGTAGGTAGGTTTTGATTTTTTTGAGGGGAACCCTGATGCTTTGTCTAAAATAAAAGTAACCTAAGTTACGCCACAGAGAGTTTCGACAAAATCGGTCCAGCCATTTCGGAGATTAGCCGAACCAAACAGACAAAAATTTTAAAAAATTGTGTTTTTCTTATAAGTACCGTATATAATATAATTTCATATGTATTTAGTAAAAAGCTGTTATTTCGACATTACACAGACACTTCAATTTTATTTAACTGTATAAATAAGTTATAACATATATTATTTTGATCATTATAATCACATATTTAAATTTTTGGGTTCAAGTCGTTTCTTTTGGTTGTTTGTTTTGTGGCAAATATTTGTCTGTGTTTGGGAAGAATACTAAAATATTTTATTTACAGACAAGCGGAAATTTTGAATGTGACATATGCAAAAGGAAGTATAAATGCAAGTCAAGATTGAAAAGTCATATAATAGAACACTTTTCAAAATATGTCTGCACAATTTGCAAATTCGAAACGTACAAATTGTGGACAATTAATGGCCATTTGGATTGTGCTCATAGAAGGGCGGTTATGTGCTTATCTTGTGGATTGAAATTTGAGTAAGTTGAATAATTTGTATATAAATAAACACTAAAAGTTTAATTTTTAATGCTAAATAAAAACTTAAAAAAACGGACTTCAAAAAAAACTAAAAACTATAAAATAACTGATTGGTAGTTTTCATTTACTGTAGTTACCTAATCAGATATTTTTGAAGTCAATTCGGTTTGATTTATATCGGCTGGCATTTTTTTTCTTTTTAGGGTTTTTTAAAGTCGGTTATTATTTTAGTTTTTTTATAGTGTAGCATAGCATAATAATAACATAGTAGTAGCAAAATAAGAAGAAAGTATTTTAAAAATTCAGTATGTGAAAAATCAATCATCCCCTATTTTCTACACTTATGGTGGTTTTTTTTTCTAAATTAAATGAGACCAACTTTGAGGTATACCCTATCCAATAAAAAAGATTCATCAAAATCGGACTACACTGTAAAGTAATGCGTGGTCAAACATAAAAAAAAACAATATATTCGTGTCGAATTGAGAACCAATTTTTTTCGTCGGTTAAAAATTATAAAAAAAAACAGTTTTTTGAGTTTTTGTCTGTCAGTTTGTGCAACAATACATAAAGCCACTTCGATTTTTTAGTATAACTACTATTGTGCTCTACAAAAAATAAACCAATAAACCAGAGGAATATCGAACTTATTCATTTCAAACGATTTTACTATAGTTACATTAATGTAAATATTAGAGCTCATATAAACCTAAAAACCTTAAATTACACTTGGTATAAAATAAGGTTTGTTTTTTTTTAAATAAAACCCCTCAATCCCTACAAGGAAAGGGATTTCAAAGTTAAATTATGTAGGTACGTAAATATTCAATTATTGTTTTTTTTTTATTTTAAGGAAACGTCCAGAGTTCTATGATCATTATAAGAAAATGCATTCTAAAGTGATCTGTGATACTTGTGGAAAGAAATATACAAAAAAACAAAGCCTCATCCAACATATAGTGTAAGTATAGCTTTATTGTTCAAAATTTTTAAATGTGAATGTTGGTCCATCTATATACATGTACCGACCGAAAATAATTAGTTGAAGTTTCACTTTCATGTTTTTTCAGTTTTGAAAAACATGAAAGTGACATATTGTTTTTCTATTATTTATTATTTAAATTGCTTCAAAATTGTTAAATAGGTACTTTTGCTACCATTTCTATTCAGAACGCTTAAATTTGTTTGAAGAACTCTTTAACCGTATATTTTTCCGGAATAAAAAGCCTATGTGCAATTCCAAACTATAATCTATCTCTGTGCTAAATTTTATCCAGATCCGTTCAGCCGTGCTGGAGTGATTGTGTAACAAACATCCATCCAAACATCTAAATTTTCTAACATACTAGTAAGAAGTAAGATTGTCAATTTTCTTACGATTTCTCGATATTTTGCCCAAAATGAATTAATGAATTCATTTCTTTCTTTAATTTACCCTTAAAACGATACCATGTCATAATAAGAAATAATATAGTCAGGGAGACAACGGACATATTTGCTATGTCTATGAAAATATTAAAAATGGCCACTGTTTTGTTTTTTAGCAAACGTCATTCCAAACATAGATGTCATATTTGTAAGCGTGATTATTCATCACTCGACGCGTTAACACGTCACAATAATCTCCATCACGTTATATCACGCACAGAACATTGTTACTGCGTTGAATGTGACATACAATTCGATAATATGTCGAGGTATACTACTCATTTGAAAACTAGTATTAAGCATAAACCGATTGTAGGGTAAGTATATAAAATAATATTTTTTTATTGCATTTTAACATATCTGTGGTAGCATACTTGTGCCATTATGTCATATCCGTACTGAATTCTGTGCTGACATATCCATATCAAGATATCCGGACTAACATCTGTGTTAATATATCGGGGCTACCATATCCGTGTTAACATATCCGGGCTAACATAGTCATTTTACCATATTCGGGATAATAAATCCTTGTTAACATATCCGGACTAGTATATAGGTGTTAAGATATCCGGGTTAACATATCCTGTGTTAACATATCCGGGCTAACATATCCGTGTTGACTTATCCAGGCTAATATATCCGTGTTAACATATCCGAGTATTGAAGGGATGCCCACCCCCAGCAGTGGGACGTTAAAAAGGACTGATTGATAAATAATTGTTAATTAATTATTTCAGAATACCATGTCCAGAATGTAACAAAGTGTATAATAAGAAATGCACAATGAATAACCATTACAATCATGTACATTTGCGAAAGACGAAGTTTTACTGTGATAAATGTAAAAGGGTAAGGACGTCATAAGCCACTTCCACATTGAACATTGTTCGACGTAAAAGTGGCATAATTTTTTTTTTCGCTTTTTCTTGTTCGTGATGAGTGAGAATTAATATTTAATTATTATTATTTTTATTCTAGCTGTATCAGATTTGTAACTTAAGTATTGCCATGGGGCCTCATCACGAACAAAGAAAAATTAGTTCAAATAAATACCAATAGATGATGTTACATATATCGATTTGCGATTAAAATTGTGTTAAATTAACAAAAGATAAAGAATAAACCCAAAAAACTTCCAAAAATATTCTAAGTGAATCGAAATAATGCGCTCGTGATTCAAATTTGTGTAATTTTACTGATTATTGAAATATCAGGAATCGGATAATGTGTTTGTGGTGTATATTAACACATGGCGCTTTTACTTTTTTGAATTGTTTGTCACGGTTAAAAATTCTTAAAAATGACTATTTTTTTATTCGAATGCAGAATGAATTTTACGATATTTACCATACGTTAGTTTGCACATAATTATAAAATAAAACACTTGAACTATTTGTGAATCAACGACATCTATCATCTATTAAAGCAAACAAAAATAGCCCGAAGAATAGCCCGAATTAGGGCTGCCCATTTTTTTGTCATGGGATTAGGCATCTGTACTAGTATTATATGATCTACGGTTTAGCTAATTAAAAAAATATAAAAAATATTGTTTCATATCAATGTTGATTCGATTTAAAAACTATATTTATTTAATTGAAAAATTAAGTTTTAACAGAGTCTAGAGCTATATTTTTCATAATATTTTACCTTTTTTAGTACTTCCTCAATGGCTTCCGTCTCAGACAACACGTAGCTTCCGTACATGATAAAATACCACAGGAAAAAAATAAAATATGTCCGCATTGTGGTCGAGGGTTTTCGGTAAGTTTTCTTCAAAGAATTAAATATAATTAAATATTCGTGTCTGTCTGTACTTAGTTCTTCTAAACTATGCCATTTTTGATATAGTTTTTAGTTTTCCCTTAAAAAAAATCCTCCAAAACACATACATGTGTAAAAAAAATGATTATTTTTTTCAACTTTATTGTCGTTTAAAGTAATATTAGTCGTAATAAATATTTATTTTTGCATTAATTTATGTAAGTATTTTTTAAAACACGAATTTTCAAAAATTCGGCCCCCAGAAAGAGAAATATAAATTATTCAAATTACACACATTAATACAACATATATACTCGTATTATTAATACACATACAACAATACAATTTAATACTTACATTATTATTTTTTTTCCAATTTTTTCGGTTCTTAAATAACAGAAAATAATTTATTTATATATTTAATTATGTATACAAAACAAATGTACACTTAGTTATTACTATACAAGTCATGTCCGCGTGGAATAGTGGCAAGAATGCGAGCCGCATTCCCCCGTTGAATGGCAATGCCGATTCTTTGGGCGAAAAATGCGCCAGCCCTTGTGTCACTATTATATCTAATATACTTATATTTAATTGAAACTTTCTTTTTTTTTCAGACAAATCGCATTTTAACCAATCACATACGAACTCATACTGGGGAAAGACCTTACAGTTGTGAAATATGTCAATCTACTTTCACCCAAAAAACAGCTCTCAAAGTGCACAAACGTGCTATACATAAAATAAAAGATTAATACTTTATCTCGACCAATATCGTGTATTCTCTATTTTAAGTGACATTTAAATTCAAAATATTTTATTCAGCATTAAATTATTACAATTTTTTACTGAACGTCACGAGTCTACTACCAGTTCGGAAAGAAGAAGCCTCAGACCTGAGAAGAACTGGCGAAAGAAACTCAGCGGGAATAATATTAACTTGTTGTCTTTTTTTTAAAGTAAAATTATAATTTACAATATTTCTATCTAATGTTATGTGTATATTTTAACGGACATACATAACATTTTCGTACACGTATTGAGAAGCAACAGTCAATATTTTCAAATGTCATTATCGAAGTAATCCGTGCTCAATTGGCACGCTTTGATAATTCAAAGCAAACAAGGGGATTGAATTGAATATCTATTCTAAAATAATATTTTTTTAGATTTACGTGAATATTTGACATTTTAAATAAAACTATCTTTTCGGATTCTTTTGTACATTTATTTTGATTTTTCATTCCCGACGTGTGATGGGTAGGCAGTTAGGCACTGTCTGTAACAAATATCCTCCTTTGAGACGTCTAAAACTTAGTTACTCCCGTGATGATGTGCGCTGTAAAGCATTCGAAACGTCGGGACCCAACAATCAAAATAAATCCCTAAAAGATAGTTTTATTTAAAATATCTATTCTAAACTTAGATATCGTAACTAGATTTCGAATTTTGTCTCATCAGGGAGTAAAAACTAAAGACTAAATTATTTACCATATAAATGTCGATAGATAGCGTTGAATATAATAATTAAAAACAGTGTTGGCTCTTGGACTATATTATTTTTATTAGTACTCGATGTTATTAATTGTTAATGTTAAATAAGTTATGTAATTGTTAATGTTAAATAAGTTAGGTTTAATAAAAAATAAATAAAATTATTTATTTTTTAATAAACTTTGTTTTCTATTCACACCAGAGAAAAAGTATAACCGCTATATATTAAGTGTTAATGTTTATTTCTTCGATATACAGGCAGTATATCATCGTTCATCTAGTGACCATGTACGGCTGTATAATCTGGAGGTCCTGGATTCGAGTCTCGAGACAGGACACACTAAAGATTTAGACGCATCAAAGGTTGTCTATACATATAATAAAATTGTTACTAAGCCGAATCTGTAGATTAAATATTTTTTTGGAAAATCTTATTGAAATAGACATTATTATTAATACAGAGGCCGAATCTATAGTTTTTAGAATTTTCGTCTGTCTGTCTGTTACCGCATCACGGAAAACCCACTGGAGGGATTTTGATGAAATTTGGTATGATGGTAGCTGGTTATCCGGGTCAATATATATGATACTTTTTACTGCGGGGAAATTTCTCATTTCTGAGAAAAAGTACAAAAACTGCAATGTAAGAGTATACTAATATGTAAAACCTAAGAATTTGGTTTTTGGTCATCTGAACGCGGGCGGGGCCGTGGGCAATGCTAGTATAGTATATAGTTGTTACAGACAGTGTCTACCCATAAAATTACAAAATGATTTTAAAAAAAAAATTAGCACTAGAATACCTTTTTATTCGTTCATTTTAATTTTAAACATCTCTCCCGTGACCATGATTCGAAAGTATTCAAAACGTCGAGAACCAAAAATCAACAATTCTAGATAACAGACTAAAATTATCATAAAACAAACTTCAATTCGGGTCAACTTGCACAGATAAATAAAACGAATATTATTGTGATTCTGAATACAAAATTTTTAACAACACATCTACAATTCCCACCACATAAATATCATTCCACCATGCCAATTGAGGGGTAAATTACCCGAAAAGCGGGTAATTTTAGGCGATTTTTGATAACGGGTAATTTTGATGGTCATTTGCATTGCGCATGGTCAAAGCAGTTATTTTAGTTTAGCTGAGTAATTTGATTTTTTTTATGTTTGATTTAATAATTTAAAGCTTAATTGAGAACTGATTACAATGAACTCTTTCTCTAACATTAGAACCTTTTTTGTTTTATATAAAACATGAATAAATTACATAAAAAACCATTTTCGGGTATTTTGAAGTTTATTGGTCGGGTAAATCAACAAATGGTGTCTGGAAACCTTGCGTAGGACTCAGAAGTCGCAAAGACACACTACTTACCATGCACGAGCTTCTCGTTATTTTGTTTTATGTAAAAAATGTTTGATGTTCTATGGGGAAGACAGGAGGAGAGAAAAAAAGGAAAAAAACCGGTTTGTTATAAACGCTTTTATTTGCATCATATATGAGCGTCACAACACTACTTGCCGTGCACGAGCTTCCCGTGCGTGTAGAGCGCGGCGGGGTGCGCGAAGGCGGCGGCGCAGCGCGCGCAGCGCAGCGGCCGCTCGCCGGTGTGCGTGCGCACGTGCGCCTGCAGGATGCTGAGCGACTGCCCGCGGTTGGTCAGTTAGCCCCACTTGTTATGCGCGCTCCACACTCACGCGAGAAAGCGAAAAAAAAACACGAAAAGCGTGAATGTGGAACCGATTAACAATCTTCGCAGGTTCTCGTCTTGCCCTCTGATTTTTGTCGGTTTTTTTGGCGCCAGATAAAAGAGCTAAGAACGCAAGAACAGACCAGAACTTGTATTGACTCCACACTCGCATGTTTCTCAGTAGCGAGCGACTCGCCGATTAGAACAGTTGTGCGTGTTTGTTTTTTATCTTTAATATAAGCGTAATTATAATATGCAAATTCGCATAGCAATAAACTTATCGCAGCAGTTACTTCTGCGTCCATCGTCATCAAGCGTGAGAACTGTATTAAGAACCTTGCGAGTGTGTACCCAAAGAAGTTCTCGTCGAGATTGTCGCTGAGATTCTTGCCGAGATTACCGGCGAGGACCTCACGTGAATGTGGAGCGGGCTTTACTCACGTGTAATATGCACACACATATACACACACACATACACACGCACGCGCAGAGTCGATGTGTGTGTAAGTATATGCTCCATTGTTTTAAATTTCTACTACTAATTAATAAAAACATTAAAAAAATACGATTCTTGTTATTTTATTTCTGCACCCATATAATTTCTTGCAAAAAATTTAAATTCGCATCCGCAGATGTGAGCACTAAAAAATCCGCATCCGCAACATCCCTGACCAAGACTTCCGGACACTCGGACACTAGTACACTCGGAGTCTCGGACATTTACACACGACATACATCAAAACCGGTTAAGCCGTTTATAAATTACAATGAAACATAAAATCAGATTCAGACATACATACATAAACACAAATCAAACACATAACCCTCCTTTATGACACACCACAGTCGGATAAAAATCTGAATTAATAACATTTTTCAAAGTCGATAAAAAAATCTGAAAGCTATAAACATATATACTTACAGTAAAGCCCCTTCCACAATAATCACATATTTTGTTT
This sequence comes from Brenthis daphne, assembly GCA_947093115.1. Lineage (NCBI taxonomy): Eukaryota > Metazoa > Arthropoda > Insecta > Lepidoptera > Nymphalidae > Brenthis > Brenthis daphne. The sequence goes on from OX352473.1 coordinate 4,198,159, forward strand.
CTTGGAAGCCTTTTCTTTTCATGTACAAAGTCTCTATGTTTATTTAAACAAGACTTATTTTTGAATACCTGGAACACAAAACACAAAATATGGACACCCTTCTCATACAAAGAGTTTGGATATTTGAAAATCGGTTAGTAATCGATTTCTTTAGTTTTTTGAAGTGAATACTTGTATAGGCAGATTTATTTGTATGGGGAGTAACTTCATGTAAGTCGTCATCGACATGGTCACGTGACGTGTTGACGCTAACACTCAGAGTGCCGATAGATGTCGAAATCAGCTAAATGTGAACATTTTTAATTTACAAATTTTAATTTAAGATCAAACAATTAATTTGAATATCCAAAAATAACAACTGTTTGTTTATAGTTTTAAGTTTTCACTTCTGTCGGCGGTCCTCGTGACTGTTTTATTTTTAATTTCTTTGACAAAACATATACACTAAATCTATGAACTCAATTAATACTAAACCACTACTTAATGGCTGATTTTATAATAATCAGTAAAGTTAAGAAAATAGGTGTTAAGAAAATATATCAACTATACATATAAATAAAATTGTATTGTCTGTGTGTAATGTCAAAATAGCAGCTTTTTACTAAATGCATATGAAATTATATACGGTGCTTATATGAAAAAAATCTCTCTATCTGTCTGTTTGGTCCAGCTAATCTCCAAAATGGCTGGACCGATTTTAACGGCACTTTCACTGACAGATAGCTGATATTATAAGGAATAACTTAGGCTGCTTTTATGTCAGAAAAAAAAAATTAAGATTCCTCTCAAAAAAAATTAAAACATACCAAGGGACACACCCGAGCAAAAGAGGGTATATTCTAGTAAGCTATAAAATGCACAAAAGAATTTTCCTAATCAAACCACTAGACACAGAGACTTGCACATCCAAACAAACAAATTTCGGCAGGTTAAGTCGCTAGTAGGCTAAAAATGCAAAAAAAATGTTTCTAATCAAACCAATAGACACAGAGATTGACGCGTTCAAACCAACAAACAAACAACCTTCAGCATTATACATTAGTATAGATATAGAAAAACAAAATAATACCATTATGGTAAAGTCGGTTAAAAATTAAAAAAAATAAGTAGATACTCACTTTAGGACATTTGTTGCAGGCGTGTTTGCTTTTATTCAAATGCGTCCAATCAATATGTTCTTGCAAATAGCTTTTCAATAAGAACTTGGCGCCGCATTCGTTGCAAACAAATCTATGAAAAAAAATATTTCCTTAGATTTACGCGAATATTTGATATTTTAAAGGAAACTTTATTTTTATTTTTCGTTGATTTATTTTGATATTTGGCACCCGACGTTTCGAATGCTTTGGGGCCATTCAAGTATTATATAAGTACCTACCAAAGGGGGTAAAAGTTAGTAGTAAAAGTTGAGTGGACAATGACTATATTCGTCAATTCTTGAATGTTTTTAAGGATCACGTGAAAAAAATCTTGTTCATTCAAACCAAAAATACAAATGAATTATATTTATATTAAAAATCAGTGGGCTACCTCAAAATGTTGAGTAAAAAATTATTTTTATTTCAATAATTTTGTTTTTTATAAGGTACAGGTAACAAAGGTACATATTCTATTCCAAATCTAAAAAAAAAACAAAAGTTTTTTTCACTCTACCCTAATAAAAACCCATGACTGGAGTACGAACATTCGTGCTCATCACACAAATTAATGCCAGCGGGACTCGAACCCGCAAACGCTGGCACAGCAAGTGGGGTCACTACAAACTGAGCCAAACGTGTCGTCAGTTTATAATCGTGGTACTATTGCTAAAGTTTGTTTGTGTGAAACCTTCAAGCTAAAACGGCTGAACAGATTTTGATAAAACTTAGTAAAAAATAGGCTATGAGCTGGAGTAACACATAGGTTATTAAGCGCCTAAATACAACAAACGAAGCGAGGTGAAATCGCTTGTTCTAAACAATACATACCGTTTATCGCTATCAGAAATATGTTTCGAGTGCGTTTTCAAATGATGTTTCAAGCCAATTTCGTTTCTAAAATGTGTGTCACAAGGCACACAGTACGCAGGCGTACTTGGCGCGTGTTTCGCCAAGTGTGCGGTAAGACCAGACTTGGCACGGTATATTTTACCGCATTGGTCACACGAGTATACTCTACTGGACTGACCGTGAACGGTACTGAAATGAATTAATGATTAAATTAGCTTATCTATACTAATATTATAAAGAGGTAAAGTTTGTGAGTTTGTGACGTTGTAGGAGGTAATCTCTGGATGTATTTAACCGATTTAAATGAAATTTGGTAAGAAGATAGTTTGTGACCCTGCAACGGATATAGGATAGGATAGATATTTTTATCCAGGAAATCATCCCTTAAGAGGAGGAAAATGGAGATTAAATTTTTATATGAGGAAGCAAAATAGGGACGAATCCGAGCAAAGCAAGTGTGAGTCGCTAGTTGCACATAATTTAAGAAAGTATACTTAAAGCAAATGTACATAACAAGTGCGAGTCTGATTTGTACATCGCGGGTTCTGTAGCATGAAACATTAAAATAAGTTCTTAATGGCAATATTTTTGTGATGTATAACTGTATATAACAGTTTTCGGGTTTTTTCCTTTGCTTGTGCTACAAAATATTTTTGGTATTTTTGCTTGCTGGCTTTTGGCCAAATTTCAGGATTCTACGTCAGCGGGAAGTACCCTATAGGTTTTGATCCCCTTGCAAGTGTCCAAATATGCAACATACACGACCGTATCTATTGATTACGTCGACTTTAAAGTTTGTATATTTTGCAGCTCCGAGGAATTGCAAATCTGAGCATTTCATATTAATTTCAACTTGATACCTCCACGCATTCCTGAGAAAAATGTCCTTAACAGACAGACGAACCGACAACGAAGTAATCCTATAAGGGCTCCTTTTTCTGTTTGCGGTAGGGACGCTAAAAAACCATATTTTTGTATATCCGAAAAAAAAACCCAAAAAACAATTTCATTTAAAATGTAAAATATTGAATTGAAGAAAGTGTTATATATAAAAATCCAAATAGCATTTAGCGTTTCTGTACGTTTTAAAATTGAATGAACTAAAACACTCACAACATATGATTCCTTAGGCCATTATTGTTGACGAAAGTGTTACCACATTTGTCGCACTCCACTTTGGCTTTACGGTGTTTCTCTTGATGGTAGCGATATACTCTATGAGATCTACAATCAAATCGATACTAATATTATAAATGCGAAAGTAACTCTATCTATCTGTCTGTTATCTTTTCACGCTTTATCTGCTGAACCATTTTGGATGAATTTTGGTATAGAGATGGATGGGACCTTGGAGAAGGGTCTTACATTTTTTCGCAGAAATGAAACTTGAAAGGAGTAAAATAGGGGTTGAATGTTGGTAATTGTATTTTAAAATCGTTATATCCTATAATTTTGGTTAAAAATAAAGAATGTTTCAGCGTTTTTGACTAATCAAGTTAAAATAGAGGATGATTTAAAGTATTTTTCAAGTTTAATATTAATTAATAATAATTAATTTTTCAATCAAGTTTAATAATAATTAATTTTTCAAGTTTTTTCAAGTTTTCGTTAAAACGTACCTAAACCCGAGCGAAGCGAGGGGCGTCGCTAGTAATATTATAAATAAACTAGCGACTCACCCTCGCTTCGCTCGGGCCCGTCCCGATGTGCGTCTTAACGGTTAATGTGGAATAGATAGACTATATATTGTATGACATAAGTGTAAGCAGACTATAGCCTTCCTCAATAAACGGGCTATCTAATGAAGATCTTTTTAAATCGGATTAGTACTTCCCGAGATTAGCGAGTTCAAACAAACAAACAAACAAACAAACAAACAAACAAACAAACAAACAAACAAACAAACAAACAAACACAGCCTCTTTATAATACTAAGTATAGAAAAGTGACTTAGGAGTTAGGGAAGTCCCTAGTAAAACTTACTCAGTGGTGAAATCACATAGATTACAAGCGAATTGAGTCCCTATTTTTCCATGGTTCTCGTTGTAGTGTTTCAAAACAGAATAAACATTGTTATTTCTTTTACCGCATTCAATGCATTCGTACCTAAAAAACGAATACTAGCTGTCACCCGTTCTTTTGGTCTTCAGAAACACATATATTCAGATATTTTGTTTATAAATTAATTTTTTAGTTCAAATTAAAAAAAAAAAAACAAATGAATCAAAAAAAGTGTAACGACAAGGAAGAAAAAATTGAATTATCAAATCGAATTTCCAGTTGTTTTGAAAAAAAAAGCGCGAAATGTTACATTACAATCAATTATTTTGTTTAAATATGTACAGATAATAATTTAAATGTCTTACCGCCTAAAATGTCTTTTGTAATGTTCATCATACGAAGACTTCGTGCTTAGAATTGATTTACAAATCTTACATGTATAGCCACCATTTTTCTAAAAATTAAGATAATATTTTTCTTATCATCTTTTATTTATATAAATAAAAATGAATGTTCGTATGTGTGTCCTCTATGCGTCCCCAAAGGATTGATCCGATTGTGATGAAACTCTGGTGGGTTATTCTGTATACCCCTGAGGTTTCTGGCGCAAAAAAAATCTTTGGACGTTTGCACCCGAGCAAAGCGAAGGTAAGTCGAAAATAAATGGAATATTTAAATAAAAAAAACTATACTTGGCCATCATTTTTTAGTTTTTTTTTTAACAATGACAACCTGAATATCATTCATATAAATTGTAAGAAAGAACTTGGCCAGTATTTCTTTGATACATAACATTTTGAATTATTACTTATATGTATATGGAAAATAAATGGCGAAGTATTGATTTTAAGTCGCTAAATTTGGCCATGAATTCTTGAATACAAAGTAATTAAATAAATCATTTTAGATGTTACAAATTTATTGAAAAATAAAAAATTAAATAATTGGAACCGTTTGTTACACTATATCTATGAAGTGGATCAGATTTCAATTATAGATATATATATTTTTTTATTTTTATAGTGATAAAGAAGGTTTAAGCCCTGGGTCTCGCATGTCTGTTATTCTCATATGTGTATCATTTTTAACATGAAAACCTGTATGTTTGATAGAACCTACTCAGTATTTGAAAGTATAGCCTGACATAAATAAATAAATATGTTGTCACATTACCACACAGCATCATATAGTTGTACGGTAAGCTACGAGGCTTGTGTTATGGATACCAGATAGTTGATACACTACACATATATAACTTTAAATACATACATGATATAAAAATAAACAAACACGACTGGAGTACAAAGATTCGTGCTCATCACACAAATGAATGCCCCCAGCGGGAATCAAACCCGCGACCGTGGCACAGCAAGTAAGGTCCCACAGACTAAGCCAAATATATAACATCTTACTTTTTCATGTCGTTTCTCCATATGGTCCTTGTAAGTCAGTTCATGGTCGAAAGCAGTAATACAATATTCACACTTGTATGGCAAATTAACAAAACTCTTTTTCAACGCTTCCTGCTTTCTATATGCCAACATTTCCTCCATACTTAGAACAGTTATTTTTATTTTTCCATCATATTTCTTTTGTAATAGCGTCCTATTTTCTTTTATCTTCTTATATCTTTTATTTTTAATTTCAACCAACGGTATATCTTCAAAATCCGAACTTTCATGCTCTATTTTGATTTCGGTCTCGCATTCTAATTTCAGATCTAATGTTTTATTGGAATTGTCTTTCACTTGAAATTGTATTGGTTCTGAATTTATTGTTGAATTTATTTCGATTTCTGAGAATATCAAGTTTTGATGTGGTTTCAGTGTTTTTATAGATGTTGCCTGTCAAAAATCAATCATATTAAAAAGGTTTAATAAATATGATATGTAAATACATATTTGAATAAAAATGACAGCAATAGAAAAAAAAACTAGTGACAAAATCTAATAGAAATGCATTTTTATTTAAAAAAAAACTATTTTTATTTTTTATAGTTCCTTATGTTTTATGGTAATCTTTGTTATAAGTCAAGAATTTATTCAAAACAATTTTTTATCTTTTTTGTTTAAAAATATACCAAAATATTATAGTCTTTTGAAGAAATACTTACATTATTTGTTAATATATTAATACTTTGTTGTACTTGTATCTTGAAGTCCTCTAATTTTTTTAGTATATTATGACATAAATAACAGATGAAGTTATCATGCATTTGTATCTGAAAACATTAATAAATAGTACCTACATTTGTTTAGTATTTCTCTATATAATTTAAAATTTTAAGTTATAAAATGAATGTCTAAACTTATGAAATATAAAGAAAAAACACTGTATTCTTCGAGACATAATTCTTTTTTCAACATATATTGGTTCTTTAAATAAAAGTAATATTTTATTTTTGTTATAATTAAGATATTTTTATTATGTAATAAAATAAATACAAAAATGTACTTCAAATTATTCTAAAAAATGACTGGTTGAAATACATAGTCTTACATTTCTAATTTTAAATATATTTACATTATTTACCTATTTGAGTCATATAGCAGATATTTACCACCACGCGCCATTTTACGCCACGATACCAATATAAAAAATGACTACTATACTTGTTAAATGAGCGATTCATGATAACAGTTATAATATTTTAGTCTAATTTGGAAAGAATAAAATGTTCAATATTTACCTTAATATCCAATAAAACATCAAAAATGTGAAGATGTTTACAATTTGTTAAATTAATTAGTGAAACATTTTTGCTTAAACAGCAAATGCAAAGATTATCTTGAGTTAATTTTGTCGCATCATCGTTTAAACTGTAATCTGGTAAAGTTAATTGTAAGAATTCAGTCATTTTTTCTAAATTATAGCTGTTCAAAAAATATTTTTTTAAAGAAACAAATTCACGACTCCATTACTAAGTACGTTCCGTTACACAAATCAGTTATTTAAATGACGGATTCACATTTGTTAAGCGTGAGTGAAGAGCGTGTAATGAAAGAAATATTCGCGTTTTGTTTATTCTATGAACATTGTTCAATCGTTTCTAAAAATATATGATTTGTAGTAAAAAAATATAAATATATTTTAATTTATTGGTATAATTAAACTTTTATTTAATATAAATAAAATAAATAATTCTAAATTTTCAAATTTAAATTTTATTATACGTGATACGTTGTATTATACGTAATACGAGTACGTTATTAAATGACATATGACATTAGCTATCTGTTTCTGTGGTATCGATAAATAAAAGCATAAAGCGTCCATTCTTGACCATAGAGTATATTGCTACATATATAAACCATTGACCCAAACAAAACAATTTTCAAACGAATTCACACAAAAATAATAAATAAAAATTATAATGAAAAAAATTGTATATCTTAAATGGATCCTTTAACGTCTAAACTATGTTGTGGCTGCCTTCATTATGGCCGCAAAATGATTAAAATAGATTATGAATACGATATAAAGTGCTTTTCACAAATAATAAGTGAGATACCGGTAAATATCACGCTATAAAATGTATTTTCAATTCTTTTGTCATGTTTTTAAGACGGAAACTTAAGAATATATTTAAGTGTTGTTTAAATGTTATATTAATGTATAATTACAGATGTTACATACAAACACGTTGTTGTTTTTGTGCTATGAATGTGCGGCATTACTTAAAAAATTCACAAAATTTAAACAGCAAGTGCGAACTTCTTATAAATGTTTCTACGATTATGCTTTAGAGGTTAGTTTTATTATACTTAGGTATGTACATTTTCTAATACAAAGAGTAATTTTGTTAAAAAAATGCTTTTTTTCATGTTTTAAGGTGTAATCTTTTTATACTCTACTCCAATATTTACTTTTTACTTTTATTTATTGTTACGATGCTTAAAAATTGATTCTAACTTAATTACATACATTATTATATATATTATAAATAATTATACAAAAGAAATTAAGTTTCTATGGAAACATGTTAGAAGAAAGCTTCATTGGCTATGTATATTTCAAATATGTAAGATTAATAAATTAATAATAAAGGATAGATATCAGAGAATGAGGAAAAAAGTGAGTTACGTGGGTATTCAAAGGGCTTAGGAGTAATATTTGAAGGACTTACATAAGATAGGATGTATGATGTAAGTGTCATTGCTTGAAATTTTACTCTCATGCGTGCAATGAAGTTTCACTTCAAAAATATTTTGAAAGTAGTAGCTGCTATGCTTAATAGAACATAATACATATGTATATATATTAAAGAGTACTTTTTTTCTAGAATTTTAAATATACCTATCCTCTTCCAAGACTGCACACAAAACAACTTTATAACTTATGTACACCGGAAACTCCTACAGATAATGAAGATACTATAATAGACATAATACAGACTGAAATAGAAGAATATAATCCAATAGAAGATGAAAGAGAATTTTCCGATGATGAACCATTGATAAAAATTAAAAAGAAAAAAAGGAAAAATGGTGTGAAAACACAAAAAAGTGACTCTGAATATATAGAAATTGAATTAAGTCAAGCGGAAATAGAAGAAGAACGAAGAATATTCTCTATGAAAGAAGATTATATAAATGCAATGTTTAGATGTGAGAAATGTATTATGTCTTTTCCAAACGCTGATGATTTAAGTGACCATATTAGAATTAAACATGAAATGGTAAGCCATCAATCTAAATATAAGACAAGTTTGGCTCAGATTGTAGTTAACCTACATGCTGTGCCAGTGGTCGCGGGTTTGAGTCCCGCTGGAGTCATTTGTGTGATGAACACGAATGTTTGTACTCGAGTCATGAGTGTTTATATATTTTATAATATATATGTATTTAAATTACTACCACTACTAGTTGATGCTGTGTGTTAATATCCCAACATATGGCTAATCACTAAAACGGCTGGACTAATTTAGACGGCACTTTCACTGGCAGATATATGATGTTATAAAGAGTAACTTAGCTTCTTTTATTTTAGAAAAAGAATTAGGGTTTCACTCAAAACAAATTAAAACTTATTCTATATGTAGTCTATTCTTTTTTAATTTTCAGCATTCATCAAAACATAAATGCTCAATATGCGAATGTTCGTTCTCAACAGAGGTTTCCTACAACTATCATACACACAAACATACACACAGATATCAATGTAATGTGTGTTCTGAGAGATTTGTTAATAAGAGAGCTGTTTTGAAGCACTATAATATAGTTCATTGCTTTGGGTGAGTAATGTTTATTAGAAAACACTTTTAAAAAGTACTAGATACACAATCCCATGCAAGAGTTCTCTTAAAGCTGTTACTGTGTTTCCTGTTTCATTAAGTTTCTATTTGTATTTTCTTTACTATAAACAAGCGACTCACCTTCGCTTCCCTCGGTTCTTCGAGTTGGTAACTATGCTTTGTTTCCCCCTAGTTTGCTAACCTGTACAAATTTTCATCCCCATTTTCACCCCCTTAAGGGAAGATTTCCGGGATAAAATCTATCCTATGTCCTTCTGATCGTTTATACCAGATTTCGTCTAAATCGGTTTAGTAGTTTCGGAGCTCATTTGATACAAACAAAAAAATCTTTCCTCTTTATAATATTAGTATAGATAAAATGCATAGATTAAAAAAATTATAATAATTATTCTACTAATATTATAAATGCGAAACTTTATGAAGATGTATAGATGTATGGATGTTTGTTACTCTTTCACGCAAAAACTACTGAATGGATTTTAATGAAACCTTACAATATTATAGCTCATACATCAGAATAGCACATAGGCTACTTTTTATCCCGGAAAAATGCACGTTTCCCGTGGGATAGATTTGTTTTTTTTCTACAGGCGATTCCAAGCAAAGCGAGGGCGAGCCGCTAGCATTATAAAAAAAATATTGAGTATATTATAATTCTAGCTTTTTTTATGGCTTACAGGACTAATGTAGATTATGATTTTGAGAAAAAAAATGAAAATGATGAACAAAATGAGAATAAAAATGATCAAACTATAAGGTATGTATTATTTTAATTATTGTATCCCAATATTTTTTATCTATGACTTTAGCCATCAGTAGTACTTTAGATATCAGTCAAATCTGTTAAGCATTTTGCATTTATAGGTATGTTTTAACGGTTATAATGGAATATATAAGAGTATATCCATACATATAATAAAATTGTAACTAAGCCGAATCTTTACATTAAATATTTTTTGGAAAATCTTATTGAAATAGACATTATTATCGATACAGAGGAAGAATCTATAGTTTTTAGAATTTTTGTCTGTCTGTCTGTTACCGCATCTCGGAAAAACTACTGGAGGGATTTTGATGAAATTTGGTATGATGGTAGCTGGTTATCCGGGTCAACATATAGGATACTTTTCCCGCGGGAAAATACCTTATTTCTGAGAAAAAATACAAAAACTGCATTGTAAGAGTATACTAATATGTAAAATCTAATTTGGTTTTTGGTCATCTGAACGCGGGCGGAGCCGCGGGCAATGCTAGTATTATATATACATAGGTATGATGAGTTGTTGTAGGTCTTATAACGTGTTTTCCCGTGGGAATAAGATAATCTCCCGCGGTAAATAGCAGCCTATATCACTCTCCAGCCCTCCAGCTATCTCCACACAAAAAAATACGCCAATCCGTCTCTCCGTTTCGACGTGAAAGAAGGACAAACAGACAAACTAACACACTTTCACATTTATAATATTAGTATGGATTTTGTTACTTTCAGTACCCAAGAGCAAATATTCCCATGTGAGTTTTGTGGGAAGACATTTAAATGGAGGACGTCTCTAAGAAAACATTTGGAAACGCACAGGATCGAGGCCGGTGAGAAGAGAAAACCGTACTGTGCTCCTTGCAGGTGAGATTGCGTTTTACCGACTTTGAAAACGGAGGAGGTATTAAGTTTGTTGTGTGTGTGTGCAGCGTTGGATTCAATCTTACCGCCCCTGGGTGTAAAAAAAAAATGCCGGCCTATTATCGAAATTTTACATAAAATGAGTAAAGTTTTTTTTTGAAAAATGCAAAAAAATATTTTATAAACGATATCAATTTTTCGAAAAATGTACCTACTAGTTGGTCTTTTTTTATTTTTCATTTTTTGGAAAATAAAAAAAAGCATTTTCGTTAACGCGAAGAAATTTTTTTTTCCGCCCTGCGAATTTATATGCCCCTAGTGTAAATCCAGCGCTTGGTGTGTGTATGTGTGTTTGTGTGAAATTCAGTATCGTAGATATAAGTACAACGCCATTTATCGAATGGCAGTGTAATTATTTTTAATAATATTGATTAAGTGTTAAGAACAAAGACATTCACGATTCGACGATACGTTTGGTTCACTTTGTAATGCTGACTTGCTGTGCCAGCGGTCGCGGGTTCGAGTCCCGCTGGGGACATTCATTTGTGTGATGAGCACGAATGCTTGTATTCCAGTCATCGGTGTTTATATTTATGATATATATGTATATATTTAAAGTTATATATGTGTAGTGTATCAACTATCCGGTATCCATAACACAAGCCTCGTAGCTTACCATGGAACTAAATGTTGTTGTGTGTTAATATCCCAACATATTTATTCATAGCACGCGTGTGTGTTTATGTGTGTTTATGCGTGTAAATTAGGGTATTGATATAGATAGATTATATCTTCAGTCCGTATCGCACCTGTGACCTAAATCCGGCTCTGTTTTAGAAGAAACAGGGATGGCAAAGTTTATATTGAAGATATTATATTAATACTATTTTTTATAGGATATCATTTACAACTACTTCGAACCTACAAAAACATGTGAGGACAAGTTCGAAACATCAAATACAGCTTAAATTAAGGTAAGCATGATCACTATCACTATTTCATCACTATCACTATCATTACATTATTACTATCATTATCTTTATATTACTATATAAAACGATGATATTAATATTATGATAAATAAGCAAAGACTAAACCGTTTAGTACCTTTTTCTCGTGTGTTTGTCAACCGATTTTCTTCGTATTCTTTTTGCTCAGTAGCTATTGACGAGTTTTAGTGTTATCAAACAAAAAAAATACAAAATTGTTAGTTTTTTTAGGAGATAGATTAAGATGATGATTGCGATCGAATTTTGACCACTAGGGGAATAATAGTTATTTAAAAACAACACATTATACCTTAAGGGCTGTCCCATTAAAAAAATTAAAACTATCTTGAAAGTCCTTAAGGGTCCGTTCATTAATTACAAGAACCCAAAATTGAGGAGGGAGAGGGGATTCTAGTAAAATCTCATCAAATCTCACATATATCAAATCTCATGTATATTATACGGATAACAAAAAATTTAAGATAAATGTAGTACTTCAACAACTGTAGCATAAATTTCACGTGAGGGCAAGAGGGGTCCCAGCAAATCTCACTTAATCTCATCAAAGGGGGGATGTCTAAATTGAATGAAAAACAGCTTATTTTAATGAATAAAGTAATATTAAAAATGAAATTATTTATAACTTATATTATTATATTTTTTATCCCATCAGAAAACTGACAGAAACCATTCCAGATCTGACAACGACTGACAAACGTAAAGCACACCAAGAGATACTGTCGACAGTCAACAAGTCTCGTCATCAGTTCGCGTGCACTCAGTGCGATAAAAGGTTCCTTTGGAGAGGAAATTTGTTGAGGCATTTGCACAGTCATGCTGCTAAGTGAGTTGTGTTTTTTTTAAACCGATGGGAATATATTTTGTTAATTTTTTTAGGGTCCCATACATCAATGAAAATAATACTAGATACACAATCAGCGACAAATAAATGTCCTCACCGAATGACCGCTCATTTGAACATTTGAGCGATTATATATTTATTGGAAAATCTTATTTAAATAGTCATTATTATCGATACAGAGGCCGAATCTAAAGTATTTAGATTTTTTGTCTCTGTCTGTCTGGGAACGCATCAGAACAAAAGTATTGGGCAGATTTTGATGTTTGGGTCAACATATAGGATACTTTTTACTGCGGGAAAACATCTCATTTCTGAGAGATCTATAGTAACCGTTAAAATGTAAGTAGTGACGATCCCGAGCGGAGCGAGCGTGAGTCGCTAGTGTATTATATAGCACAAGTAAAGAGAAAAATCGGAAAACTTCACTAAATTAAGGATTTGTTTTGCAATACATTTTTTTTTTGAACTTTTTTTTTTTGCAATTATAAATTTATTCATGCCACGGAACCATCACTATGCCAATCGAACTCTATCTATCTATCGTTCTTGTTATTGAGTGACGAACAATTTTTTTTCCAGGGCAAAAGGCGACTTAGTTTGTAAACCGTGTAATAAAACGTTCTCATCGATAGCTACGTATCAACAGCACATGAAAATAAGCAAGAAACATGTATCGGAGAATGATTTCAAGTAAGTGAATGGTCGTTATTTGAAATTATTACTATCCGTTTCGGAGATTAGCCGAAACAAACAGACAGACCGACAAAATTTTCGAAAATTGTGTTTTACTTACAAGTACCATATATAATTTCATACGCATTTAGTAAAGCGCTGTTATTTTGACATTACACAGACGCTTTAGTTTTATGTATCTGTATAGATAATATAAGTATCGGCATTATAATAACTAAAATTGTCATGTTTCCGAGACGTTTGGAAAAATATGAGAGTAAAATTTTTATGATGCGCGCGCACACCGACAGCCAAAAAGCGACATGATGAAGCTAGTTGCATTCCTTTCACAGAGTTGTGACATACGGGACGAAATCTTTAGCTATTTTTGTTCTGTTGCGCCAAAGAAGTATAACTTTTTACATGCGTACATACACACGTTTTTTTCGATATCTTTCTTATTATTATCTTGCCTCAGTACACGTAAAACAAAGAAACACGCAAATAAAAATATAACAAAAATAATATTTAAGGCAGTGGTAGCCCAGTAGTAACGCGCACTCTTGGGTAACCTAGTGAAGCGGGTTCAAACCACGAGTCTCGCACCTCTGATATGTTCATGTGCGAATCATTGCCAAAATGTTGACTACTTGTCTCACGGTGAAGAACATCGTGAGGGAGCCTGCAATTGTCTGAGAGAACCTAGCAAGTTGTCTGCAGACCAGATGTGAGGTCCACCCGCACTTGGCCAGCGCGTAGGACTTCGGCCTGGTCCCAAGTATTGAAGGGAGGCCCACGCCCAGCAGTGGGACGTTAAAAAGATCTGAATACAATATTCCAGATTCATGTGCAGCGACTGCGGCAAAAGGTTCCCAACGAAGTCCCGTCTCCGAGATCACATCAACTGGGAGCATTTGAAGAACTTCGTGTATAGCTGCGACGAGTGTCATAAGGTAGGTGTGTGAGCGAGACGGAGAAAGAATGTGTATATATTATGTGTGTGACAGAGAGATGGTGTGCATTTGTATATATGATATTTTTGGCATTTGTAGAACTTCGTTTACAGCTGTAGGTAATAGTGGGTTTGCGTTAGAGAGAAAGATAGAGAGTGGGAAAGGGAGAGACAATGTATACATGACAAATTAGGCATTTATATAATATGCCTTAATGAATTTTAATTTTTATGTGTATTTGTGTGAGTGAGATAGATAAACAATGTTTATCACTGTGTATGTCTGGGTGTGTATGAGAGAGAGAGAGAGAGGATTTGTATCAATGTGTTTGAGAAAATTTCTGCTTGCGAAATGATGTCAACTGGAAAAAGTAGATCTGTGAAAGAAAGCGAGATTGAGATTGGGAAGCAAAGAGATAGTGTAAGTGGGATAATTTATATGAATTGATTAATTTTCTATATTTGTGTGAGAGAGACAGAGACAATGTGTTAGAAACACATTTTTGTAAGATAGAGAAGAAGAAACATATTGTGTGTAAGAGACACAAAATAAACAAACTTAAAACTACTAGGATCATATATTTTTTTTTGGACTGTATTATAACATGTTTTCCCGTGGGAGTAAGATAATCTCCCGCGGTAAAAAGTAGTCTATGTCACTCTCCAGTCCTCCAACTATCTCTACACAAAAAATCACTCCAATCCGTCACTATTTTTCGACGTGAAAGAAGGACAAACAAACAAACCCACTTTCACATTTATAATATTAAGTATGGGTATAAATTTTATATATGTATATCTGTGCAGGTATTCAAGACTTCAAATTCTGTGTATTTGCACAAGCAAGTGCACAGAAAGGACACTGTGCAGCATCTGTGCGATCACTGTGGGAAACCTTTTCCTGTAAGTCGTATTTTGTTCTCTTTATTTTTGTATGGGTTTTTAGATTTTTAAATTAAATTTAAATTATATTTTTTTTTAATTTTTGAAACTATTTAAAAACGGCCTAACCCACATTTATTTTTTGAAAAAATAGTTACATATTAAGTGTCTATAACAAATTTAGTTGAAACAAATAAGCTATAAACACAAAAAAACCTTTGAAACTCAAGTTAGTGTTAAATGAAAAACTATATGTAAGTTTTAAAATATATGAAAATATTTAATAGCCATTTTCTCCAAAGTAACTAACTGTCAGTGGGTTAAAGTCGCGTTGACACAATCAAAGTCTGCTTTGACATAAAGCTTTAGAAGAGAGTTCACTCTTGACAAACGCTCCGGCTCCAAGTTCACATTTTTTTTTACATAAATAAACATCAATACAAATATTAATTTATTCACGAGTAATATATTGCTATCGGAAATAAAAAAAAATGGAATAAACCGGCTTTGACTCCGTTTAAAAGTCTTTGTTCTTGAATTACATGTAGTAAGTAGATTTACATTACGAAGTAAGTAAATATGATATCAATTATAACTATACATATAATAAAATTGTAACTAAGCCGAATCTATACATTAAATATTTTTTGGAAAATCTTATTGAAATTTATTTATTAATTTGATTTGACGATCACTTTGATTGAACGACTTCAAAATGCCTGCTTTCACAGAGTAGTTTTGATGAATACTTTGATCATGTAAACGAGCAATCGAAGCGCACTTTGACGTCGACGTTCAATCAAAATGGACTTTATCAAAGAGAACTTCGTTACAAAATATATTATATAATAATGACGACACGTTTGGCTCAGTTTGTAGTGACCCTACTTGCTGCGCCAGCGGTCGCGGGTTCGAGTCCCGCTGGGGGCATTCATTTGTGTGATGAGCATGAATGTTTGTACTCCAGTGATGGGTGTTTATATTTATAATATGTATGTATTTAAAAGTTATATATATGTATAATGTATTAATTATCCGGTATCCATAACACAGGCCTCGTAGCTTACCATGGAACTAGATGGTGTTGTGTGTTAATATCCTGACATATTTATATTTATTATATTATAAACTTTTTATCAAAGCAGAGTTTGAGCGTGTTAACGCAACTTTCGACTTCATACGCCCAAGTGTCTAACGTGTAAGTGTGAACCAGAACCACGCGAAGCTCCGCAGCCACATGCTGGGGCAGCACGGCGGCGCGGCGCACGCCTGCGCGCACTGCGGCGCGCGCTTCGCCTGGCACTCGTGCCTGTCGCGCCACGTGCGCCACAAGCACCGCCAGAGGCAGAGGCCGGCTCACGATTGATACATTATATATTGGATTGATAATAAATAATAGACTTAATGCTTGTTTCATTTACTAATAATACTAGCATTGCCCGCGGCTTCGCCCGCGTTCAGATGACCAAAAACCAAATTTTTAGGTTTTAAATATTAGTATACTCTTACAATGCAGTTTTTGTACTATTTCTCAGAAATGAGATATTTTCCCGTTGTAAAAAGTATCCTATATGTTGACCCGGATGACCAGCTATCATCATATCAAATTTCATCAAAATCCGTCCAGTGGTTTTCTCGTGATGCGGTAACACAGACAGACAAGACTAAAATTCTAAGAACTATAGATTCGGACTCTGTATCGATAATAATTAATGTCTATATCAATTAGATTTTTCAAAAAATATTTAATGCACAGATTCGACTTAGTTACAATTTTATTATATGTATAGATTATTAGCTTAATAATTCATAGTCTATCGAAGGAGATAGATAGGACACTCGTGTATGTCTAGACATGGGACTTGGAGACATAATCGTCATGAAGAATAAAGATAATAATAATAAATTTAATGCTTTAATGTTTAGTTTTGTTATTGCCCCTGTGTAGTAATCTTAATCTAATAAATGTTTAAATTCTTTAGTCTATACATATAATAAAATTCTGAGTTGAATCTGTACATTAAATTTTTTGGGAAATCTTATTGAAATAGTCATTATTATCGATACACAGGTCGAATCTATAGTTTTTAGAATTCTTGTCTGTCTGTTTGGGAACGCATCAGAAGAAAACCATTGCACAGATTATAATGAAATTTGGTATGATGATAGCTGGTTATCCAGGTATACATATATGACACTTTTTACTGCGAAAAAAAAACAGTCTTTATTTAAACAACACAATGGTAACAAATACACACAGCCCTAACTCCTGAACTAGAAAACTGTGTTTCAGGAGCTAGTACCTTCCCATATCAGGCGTACATATTCATTGCATGAAATTACGTTATAATAAGGTAAGTTAAATGTAAACAAAATAGGAAAAAAAAAATATATTAAAAATTAAATAAATTACTTCTAAAAAATATCTCTGAGGATTCGTTTTAACTTAACGTATAAAAGGAACTCTGGACGAACCCGAGCGGAGCGAGGTCACGTCTCTAGTTACGTATATAGCAATAAATTGAATGCGTGTTTTGTTTTATTATTACCACAATGTAATAAATGTTTAAATTACCTCGTCATATATACGAATACTCTGACGTTTCAATAACGATGATATGTTGTTGAGTGAAATAAAAATAACTTTTTGTCAATACATATACTTATTAATTATTTTAAAAACAAATTTTTCAGTCACATTTGACAACACAACATCTGTATGTCCAATATATAATTATTTACAATATACAAAATTATTGAAAAAAAATCTTTAATGACATTCCCCTTTTACACACACATATACACACAAAAAAAAAAAAAATATTAAAACACTTGAGGCACTATAAATTTACGATGTTTTTTTTTTTATTTTATTCTTCAGTCATCGATATAATATTGTAGACATACTCGGAAGACTCGTGTCTGTGAATCCGATAATTTTTAGAAAAATTAAAAACGCGTAAATTTTTTGGTAGGCAGTGGTAGCCCAGTGGTAACGCGCTCGCTTGGGAAACCGAGTGAAGCGGGTTCAAATCCCGGGTCTCGCACCTCTGATATTTTCGTGTGCGAATCATTTCTAACATGATTACCACTTGCCTTACGGTGAAGGAAAACATCGTGAGGAAACCTGCATGTCTGAGAGAACCTCACAAGTTTTCGAAAGACATGCTTAGTACGCCCGCACTTGGCCAGCGTGGTGGACTATGCCTGATCCCCCTCGTATTGAATGGAGGCCCACACCCAGCAGTGGGACGTTAAATAGGGCTGAATACAATTTTTTTGCATTTAAAAAAAATATAATTAAAAGAAATTAAACTTTATCGAAACTTTATCAATTTTATGCAAAATTTCGATAACGGGGCGGCATTTTTTACAATGCCAGACTACATCCTCATTTTTCCCCTCTTGCTGTTAAAATGTAACACACTTTTATTTGAAAACTTGAGAGTGATAGGTACACAAAGATTTAATATATGGTATGAAGTTTGGAGGTTTGAAAATAAAAAATTAATTATTGTTTTTAATTTATTATTTATTATATCTTAGTGAACAAATCTGGCGATATTTAGGGTTATAAGGGATAGTGAAGTTACAAAGTCAAGAAAACTTTGAAGGTCTTTGAATTGAAACTAAAACTCACTCACTCTCTGACAGTCTCACTCGATAGAAATAAACCTGGTCGCCATTAACAAATTTTTTTTTATAAAAAGCAGTCATGACGACCGCCGTCAGAAGTGAAAACTTAACACTATACACAAACAGTTGTTATTTTTGGATATTCAAATTGTTTGATCTTAAATTAAAATGTGTAAATTAACTGTACACATCTATCTAGTTCTGACATCTATCGGCACTCTGAGTGTTAGCGTCAACACATCACTAGACCATGTCGATGACGACTTACATGAAGTTTCTTCCCATCCAAACAAACCTGCCTATACAAGTTTTTACTTCAAAAATCATTCAAATATCAAACACAAAATCCCACAACTACTCCTCCGTCCCACCGCTATCCATTTCAATGTGTTTCAACAGTTTTTGTTTAGGCACCACCCTGTGTATGGCTCGCTTGTGTCTATGTAGAGTGCTACAAGTCCTGAACTTCTTATCGCACAGTTCACACGTGAATGTTTTTATACCGGTGTGTAGAGACTCGTGTTCTCTTAGCGCTGTGCTGTCCTGTAATAGAAATAATAAATATGTATAAAATTTGGTGACACTTATGTCTGGCCTCACTGAGACTAGCCAACTGCAGGAGATGTTATAGTGCAGTGTGTGAGGGAGAGAGACACAACGTGCACTCTCTGTCTCTGTCACTCTCGTACACAAGTGGGTATACAATTCGACATGACAGTGAGAGATCAGTTGTAAGAGCGACGCGACACGAGCTCGCTCAGCACAGGGGTGGTGCAACACCACCAACTTCCCATCTCCGGGCTTTTAATGAGACTTTCTTAACTAGACTCAATAACTAAACTTGTCTGGGGACTCAAACCCAGTACCTCCGTATGTGAAGCCGTACATGCTAGCGACTACACCACCGAGGCAGTCAATTACAGTCCTAACTGCGTGACCACAGACAACTCTACCATATCCAAGTACCATTGAATAAAAATTCATATTGTCAAATGTAAAGATTCCAAAAAAAATTTTTTTAAGACCAAACGGTTTCAAAGTTAAAGCACTGTAGTGCCATTTCGTGGCAAGTTACAGTTATACCCGACAACCCTAAACCCCTCTCCCGATTGTCATATGTACAACAGTGTGTATGTCAGTCGGGAGCGTCTCTCTAGAACAAAACCTTAGAAACCCACGCCCAGCTGTGGGGCATTAGGAAAAAGGCTACTACTATAATGTATTCATGTATCGAGATACATAATTAATATTAAATAAAAACAACCCCTCACCCGACACACGTGTCCACAAACGGGACACAAATACGTCCTTTTGTAGACATCCTTCTTCTCCCCCAAATGCGTGTACCTAAGATGGCGCTTCAGAAGTCGCTCCGACGACATCATCTACAATATTAAAAGGACCAGAACAACTACACTACTGATGTAAATGGGAATGTTTGTATGTATGTATATGTCACTACTTTAAACTGAAACGTCTGGACTTATTAGGATGAAATTTAATGCGAAGATAGATTATAAGCTAGAGTAACACATAGGCTAATGTGAGTACTAAAATTTCTCAAAAGATGGCACTGCATGTATAATATAATAAAAACAAAAGGCAGGTAAAGACGCCCACACAAATTTAAAATTATAATATCAGCAATTTAAAGTACATATTCGTATACTAACGACTCACCCTCACTCCGCTCGGGTTCTTCCCTAAATACGTTTAAACGTTTAGTATAGATTTCTCACAGTAAAAATTATCATATGTTGACCCGGATAACCAGCTGTCATCATACCAAATTTCATCAAAATCTGTCCAGCGGTTCTCTCGTGAGACGTTCCCAAACAGATAGACAGACAAGAATTCTAAAAAGTATAGATTCGGCCTCTGTATCAATAATAATGACTATTTCAATAAGATTTTCCAAAAAATATTTAATGTACAGATTCGTCTCAGAATTTTATTATATGTATAGATTAGCATAAAATGCATGCGGTAGGTGATCGCCTGTAATTACAACAGAAACACAATTATTACAATTTAAAAAATACTACGTTATCATCCATTTTCAGGCCATCTCGTGTTAAGTAACATTTATACCCGACAAACCTAAGCCCGACTGCCATATACAAGTTTTCATGCCAGTCGGGAGCGACTTACACGTGTAAATTAATTAGACTTACCTTATCACAGACAGAACACTTATGTATGGTGATGCCTCTGTGCGCGTAGTTCACATGATCACGTCTGTCCATATTCGCCCGAAACCCTTTCAGGCAAATCGGACATCGTATTCTAGAACAAAAAAGAACAGTAGGGTAGAGTGGGGCACAGTGAAACAAAAAATATATTTTCATTTAAAAAAGATCTGTACTCATAAACTCAACAAAATTTTCAAACTTTCAAATTTTTTATTTATTTGTTCATGTACCACAAAAAATACATATAAAGTAGAAAACATCTCTTTAAGAGATTTCTACTAGAGAAAATATAAACCAATAATGAGGTGCGGTGTAGGTACAAACTACAAACATCAATTATTATATAAATATACACATAAACAAATAAACATACATACGTACATTACACACATACATACAACTACTTCAAGAAATATATAATAAGAAAATTATGTATGCTTGACATAAATATATAAAAATCAGTCATAGAAACGAGATCAAAAATCAACCCTAAACCAAATATATTTTTAATTCCTGAGATATTGCTTCTGTTTCAATGTGCCCAGGTCTGGGGTACATTAAAACATTCCCAGGGGCACAATGAATCTTAGTAAGCTGCGCTTTAGCTTGTGTTAAACAGAGTTTTACATATCTTAAACAGAATTTCAAATAATACTTAATTTAGCTTAAGCTATATATATTCACTACGATAAAATAAGTTCTTATTAAAATTGTTTAGTATTAGACGAAACTATAATTACTTAGTTATATATGAGACAACCTACTTAAAAGCATCACCGCTATGTCATCTACCGAATTAGTTGAATTTAGTTAGTGTGAATTGAAATTAGTTAGTTTTAGTTAAAATTAGTCAGTATTCATTGAAATTAGTTTAAATTAGTTAGTATTCATTGAAATTAGTTAATATTAGTCAAAATTAGTTAACATTAGCTAAAATTATTTAGTTACATACGAGACAACCTACCTAAAATCGTCGCCACCATGCCGCTTGCTGAACCTCAGATGCCTCTGATAGCCGAAGTCGCTCACGAAGGTCTTGCCGCAGGGCGCGCACACCGCGGCCTCCCTCTGGGAGTGGACCTTCATGTGGCACTTCATGGTGTCGCGGCGTATGGACTTGCCGCATATTGGACAGATCTGTTTGGGCATTGTACCCCTGTGGATGCTGCGGAGGAATGGGGAATTAACTATCTTTTAGGTATTAATCGAGATTTTATTTTTTTTGGTTCCATGATTGCTGTGAAACTTTCGAAACGTGGGGCAGGCAACCAAAAATTGAAATAAATCAACAAAAACATATATATTTAAAATTAGCAACTCACCTTTTTAGATTGGTATACCATTTAACATTATTTTTTTAATACTCACTGTTCATGATTCTTCGAACTGTACGATCCAGCAAAAGTTTTACCGCAAACAGAGGATTTGTGTCCGTCTTTGTGTGACCGCTGCATGTGCAGGGATCTCTTGTTTCTAGTTCTAGAAAAGAAAAGAGTTATTATATGAAAATTTACGAAAAAAATATAAACAATAAAAAAAAACTTTTTACTAAATGCATATGAAAGTATACACAATACTTATTAAAAAAAAAAAACACATTTTTTTTAAATTTTTGTCGGTCTGTCTGTTTGTTCTGGCTAATCTCCTAAACGGCTGCACCAATTTTAACGGGACTTTCACTGGCGATAGCTGATGTTATAAAGAGTAACTTAGGTTACTTTTATTTTAGAAAAAGAATTAGGATTCCGCGCAAAAAAATAAAACATACCTAGGGACATTACAAAACGTGTTATTGCAACTTTAAATATTGTACCTACACATTACGTTATTTTTACTTCTGCACTGAAAATGCTGGACAGATTCCGACAAAACTCGGTCCACACATAGGCTACGGCGTGGAGTAATACACACATACACATAGGCCACAGTTAGTAATAAGAAACGCCACAAGACGGCGCCGTCTCTATATAATTATAATAAGCACAAGACTCACGGGAACACCTCGTCGCACTTGGAGCACTTGTACCCGAGCGTGGAGCGCGGGTCGGGCGCCACGTCCGCCTCCCACGGCCGCAGCCCGGGGCTCTTTAGATACGACCGCTTTCTCAGCTGGAACACGAGGAGCGACACGCTCTCTTACATTTACGAGAATATCTGGCATCTATATGTAGGTGAATACAATTGAAGTGTCTGTGTGTAATGTCGAAACAACAGCCTTTTACTTAATGCGTATGAAATTATATATGCTTATAAGAAAAACACATTTCTTTTAATTGTTGTCTCTCAGTCTGTCTCCAAAACGGCTGAAAGTACCGTTAACATTAGTCCAGCCGTTTTGGAGATTAGTCGGAAGAAACAGCAAACAGACAGTTAAAAAAATAGGGTTTTTTTCGTATAAGTACCGTAAATAATTATATATGCATTTAGCATAAAGCTGTTATTTGGACATTACACATTGACTCTTCAATTTTATTTATTTGTAAAGTTAATACTTTTTTTTAATTTCCCTCACCTTTTTCATTTGACCGGGCAAATTACGAACAGCATGACCAATTTTCAAGTGCTTCAAAATAACCAACAGGTTGTATGCGACAAAGTCACAGAGATGACAATGAAACTTGAGGTAGTGATCTCTCCTGTGCTCCGGGAACCATCTCTCCCTGACGTACGTCGTGCATATGTCGCATTTTGTGTGGTTTGGTTTCTGAAACAATCAAAGATTTATGAATACTTTGTACACGAGTAGTGCCACCTATTGACAAGTTTGATTACTAACTGTAGCCTGTGTGATACTACAGGACTTCATTCGAATCAGTCCAGCCGTCTCGACGTGTAGGAGTGAGAAACATACACACACAGACTTTCGCATTAATAATAATAGCGTTATTTATATCTCTTTGTGATTGGCGTGGTTTTTTTTTATTTATGCTTTATACAAAATTTTATATATATTCGATCATGTTAAGACAATTTTTTATGTAATATAAACTGCGCCATCTAGTGACGAGAAAAGATAACACATTCTATTTTTAACACGCTTTTATTAGCTTTACCTGTGTCTATCTATCTATTTATGATTTAACAACATGTTTGGCTCGGTTTGTAGCGACTCTACTTGCTGCGCCAGCAATCACGGGTTTGAGTGCCGCTGCGGGCATTCATTTGTGTAATGAGCACGAATGTCTGTACTCCAGTCATGGTTGTTTATATATTTATAATATGTATGTATTTAAAGTTATATATGTGCAGTGTCTCAACTATCTGGTATCCATAACACAGGCCCTATACCTTACCATGGAACTAGATGGTGATGTGTGTTAATATTCCAACATATCTATCTATGTAACAGAATCTTTGAACGCGAGAGATTGAGAGAGGCCAGATCTATAGTTTTTAGAATATTTTGTCTGTGTGTCTGTTTGTCTGTGACCGCATCACGAGAAAAGCACTAGACAGATTTAGATGAAATTTGGTATAATAATAGCTGGTTATCCAGGTCAACATATGGGATCTTTTTTACTGCGGGAAAATATCTCTGAGAAATCTATACTATATGTTAAAACGTAGCACCCGAGCAGAGCGAGGGGAGTCCCTAGTTAATAATATAACTTACTTTTACATGAGCCTCACTTATGTGCACACATTGTTCCACTTCATCTTTATACACTTCAACACACCACTCACATTTGAACTCCGCTTCAAGAAAACTTTCAACACATTTCCTTTGCTCTAAACTCTCTAACATCTCCATTTTAGTCATTTTAATTTTTGTGTAATTTTCATTATCATCAATAATTATTTCATTGACTAAATCGTCTGGATCCTGGATTTCTTTTGTTGTCTCAATTTCATCTTCTTCTATTTCTTCATCTAACTTGTCCACCTCAGATTCTATATCGGGTAGTATAAATTCTGTATCACAGTCACTTTCTATATATTCTAATTGTTCATTATCTGAGGCATTTTCTATAGCTGCTATGTTATTTGCGGTATCTTCATTGGTTATACATTCATTGTAGTCTGACGACAAACGCGTATGTTTCTGAAAAGATATCAAATATATAGGACGTGCTTCAATTTTGACAATAAAAAAGACATTCGTCAAATACTTAATTGGCCATCTCATTAATATTATAAATGCGAAAGTTTGAATAATAGCGGCTTAACGGATCTGGATAAAAATTCGCACAGAGATGGATTATACTCTGGAATAGCACACAGGATATTTTTAAATTTTAACCCCGGAAAAATGAACCGTTGCCGTGGGATAGATAGATTTGTTTTTGTCTAGGGACGAACCGGAAGCGAAGATGAGTCGCTAGTAATATACAAAACTTACCATTCTTTTAAGACGTTTGTATTCTTTAACGAGATTCGATGCACGCTGTTTTCTAGCTGTCGTTCTCCTCAAACTGTTAGAACTCGAATTACTGCTCTGTAAGCGTTTTCGTAAAATTCGACAAGATTTACATCTTGGGTAAAGTTGATTTCTTTTATAAGTATCATCACCAACAATCACACCTTTACAAATTTTCGAAAACCTGAAAATTGATAGATAGATACTTTATTGCAGACACAAAAGAAGAGTACAGAAGATGAAAAAAAAAACAAAAAGCATCCAAAAGTGGTCTTATTGCTATGAGCAATCTCTTACAGCCAGCCTTTGGTGAAAGGTTCAGTGGAACTGTATATGGGACGGTGCAAATAATACTAAATATATACAAGCATGATAAACTATGTTTACATACATACATACATAAGACAAATATATACATACATAATAACAATAACAACATAATATTAAAAAGAGGCAGAGTTTGTTTGTTTGAACGTGCTAATCTCAAGAACAACTAATCCGATTTTAAAAATTCTTATTGCATAAGAAAGCCTGTTCATTGAGGAAGGCTATAGGCTATATATAGTCTATCTATTCCATACTAACCGTTAAAACGTACCTGGGCATGAACCCGAGTAAAGCCAGGGTGAGATGCTAGTATAGTATATACTATATACATTAACTAAAGAAATTGATGTTTAAATTACAAATCTTTAGTATTAAATCTTTTCTTAGTAGCTCATGCCTCTATTTATCTAAAAATTAATAAATTTACCTGTTATTGTCGATTTGAGTGCCAACGCATAAGGGCCATCTTTCTACATATTTCAAGTAATTGGAGACATTACTAAATGAATTAATTTTATCGTTTAGAGGCAATTCTTCATTGTTACGAAAAATAACCTGTAATTGTATAGTAATTGTTGTTAAAAAAAAACAGATATATTTACATGGATATTAATTATGTATGTATTCGGCCCTTATAAACATCCCACTGCTGGGCACGGGCCTACCTTCAATACGAGGGGTATCAGACCACAGTCCATCACGCTGGCCAAGTGTGGGTTAGCGGACTTCACATGTCTTTCGAAAGCTTGTTAGGTTCTCTCAGACATGCAGGTTTCTGTCACCTTAAGACAAGTGACATACGTCATAAGATAAGTAGCTAACACTGCCTACAGGACATTAATGAATACTTACAGTAATAGATGTATCTTCATTTAAACGTAAATGGTTCTTGATCTGTCCAGTTGTTGGATCCATCCGCATAAATTCAAGTCCATTTGGTTTGTCTATATACAGCCAAAATGGTGGCAGCATTGAAAGTTTATGAATATTATCCCTAAAACTCACTAGTTGTGTACTTTCTTTGGTATCCTGGTGACTTTTAAAATCATTGAGTGCATGTTGACTTAACAGTGGTTCTTTCAAATCTTGTTCAGTTTTTACATTAACATCTATTGAACTTTTAGAAACTTCCACTACTATTTTCTGTTGCTCGATATTGTTTTCTTGTTCTTGACACTGCTGTTCGTCTTCAGAGTCATTGCAATGTAAGTTTGGCTTTTCCGATTTATATACATCACATGCCAGGAGCTCATATCCTGGTATGGGAATAAACTGATGCTCGATCGTTGGTACAGCCTCATCTTTGAGTATTTTTTTCCCTGTACGAAAAATTTTGAGCTCTCCTTTTATGTAAAACTTTTCGTACATTTTTATATGTTCCTCTTTAAAATGAAGATGACAAATGAAATCAGTAGGTTTCAATTCAATGCCCAAAGAGGTTTTCCATTTATGTAATTTCGCCGGTGTCTGTGAATTTATATTTTATATAAAGAAATAAATGTAAATTTGTTGATTGATTAAAAAATGTTATAAATAAATATTTTACATACTGTTGGTTTAAAATAAGACAGAGACTGCGAATCATTTTTTCTATTTTTCAATTTACGCCCCCGCCCACTTGGACAACTTTTTATAGCACACATTTTGACCATTATTGTTATATTAATCCAGAAAGTTTTATAACAGTTCACACTAAAAAATAATTAATCGTACTTGAAGTAAACAAAAATTAAATCACTTTCAATGTTTTCTTATTGTTATTTTAGGTTATATTGAAAAGAAAATTTTGGACTACAGTCTACAACACTCTTTTTATACGTAAATACTTAAATAGTTAAGTTTCGTAAATTGTACTGTCCGTTTATGACATAAGTGATTGGACATTTGTATTTTGTTTTGTACCGAACAATGAATGTAAATAGAACCACAGACTGAATAAAGATATATGGTTGTAAAATAAGAAATAAATCGGGAAGATTTCCAGAAAGGAGGGCGCCATACGTATAGCCTATTTACATTCATTACATATTGTTGCTTTTTTGTATTTATTCAAGATTTTTGTTTTTGTTAAATTGTACATTTGACCAAAAACTCCGAGCGAAGCGCAGTGGCCCAGGTACTATTTGTTTATAACAGTAAAAAAGGAAGTATTTAAAAAATTAAAATAGGTGCAACAAAATACTATATTTTTTGGACAAGTTAAATTCGAAATCATTAAATAAAATGCAATTTTTTAAAAATTATGACTTAAATAAAATTGTTATAAAAAATCGAATAAATGCGACAGTACAAATTCAGGCACGCTAGTTAGCTAGCTCTCGTAGCATAAAAAATAATAATTTCAATATATTAATTTATTTGATTGTCTTTGAATATATTACCCAATAAATTACGAAAAAAGTAACATAATATATTATTTATTTATTTAAAATACTCTTCATGGTATAACTTAATTTATACTTTATTGTATTTCTATTAACAAATAGAGTAAATTTTTAGTATGTAACAAATGGCCGTAGCTTCTTATATAACATTTCTTCTTCAAATACTAATTATCGTTGAAACTATATAAAAAGAGAAATATCTATCTCAATTTAAATATTTACACCGCTTATATGGTTTTTAAATTTAATTTTTCACTAGTTCCATGTACGGAGTGCAAACCTAATCTTTTTATTTTTAAAGTAATAATTTGGGACAGAAATTTCAATAATATAAGCTCTTATAGTTTTAGTTTCTTCAATTGTTAAACAATGTGCAAAACACAATAAGTACAATATTTAGAGGAACAAAATACAAATTAAGATTGTTTTTAAGAAATTTGCTGTTTTCAGAATTTCCAACTTTTGAATCCCCTTTTAGTCTAATCTAGGGAATCCCTTAAATAGACAAAGAAGACTTTAATTTACTCTAGATGTCTGTGTAACTCCTCGCCAATATTCGAAGTAACTATGTACATTTACAAAAAATAGTTCATTTGTATAATATGTACGTCTACATATAGCATAAAATTTAAAAAATATGTATCGGCCAATCTCAATGAGATTAGCCAACTGCGCAGGAGATATTATAGTGCTCAAGTGTACGTGCAGACACAAGTGCACTCTCTATTCCTATCACTCTCATACTCCGGTGGGACGACCACTCGACACGACCGGTGAGAGTTAAGGCGCAGGACCGACGGCTTTACGTGCTCTCCGAGGCACGGGGGTGAAACACCGCCAACTTCCCAACTCGGGGCTGTTACTGAGACTTACTATACAGGAAGATTCAATAACTAAACTTGGCCCGACCCGGGACTCGAACCCAGGACCTCCGGGTGTGCAGCCGTACATGCTAACCACTACACCACCGAGGCAGTATACATAATACATATAGCATAAACATAGTCTCTTCCTGAGTCTCTGAAGTCTTAAATGGTAGACACAAGTTTAATACATATTATACACTTACATTTCTCAACTATGTTTTTGAAGTCTCACGTAATATATTTTACACAGAGTATTTTATTTTGCATTTTTTATTCTCCACTGTGTCTAACAGAAAGCAATCAAAAAACATTCTTGCTTTTTCAACATGTTAAAACATCGATATTATCGGTAGCACATATCGACATGTCAACTGGTCTTTGATGAGAGAGAGATTTAAATATGTCAAATTTGACAGCTTATAGGTATTATTTATAAACAAACATATTTTATATTATAAAACTATAGAAATATGCTAAAAAAAACTGAAAATATGAAATAATATTAGTTTGTTGTTTAGTGATTTACCGTCATCAGGCACCCAATCAATGACTAATAGTCAAAATTCATGTGATAAAATGGAGACTTATTTTACGAATTTTATACATCTAAATTCGTTGGACCAAAAAACTAACTTTATAACGAGATTATAAACTTATTTAGCATAAAATAAATTAATTTCATCGTGTAATAAGTGATAAAAGTGCAGCGGGCGAGGTGGTGCCTATAGGGCATAGGCACCAGTGGGGTAAGGGTTTGACGGTAACGCTGGAACTCGGAAGTGGTGCCTATAGGCACCAGCGGGGTTGAAGTGGACTCAGATATACTTTTTTTTCGTCTTGCACTTTACTTTTTAAAGAAACAAAAACATTGTATGGTCGTCCTATAAAAAACCCTTTAAAATTGAACAAACTGGAGAATCGATAATTTTTACTCTGAAAACGATTTTTTTTTAATAATCATTGAAAAGGTGTATGTACTTTATTTTTTTACATTTAATTTCGCGGAAACTGCTAAACATTTCAATTATAATTATTGCAAAAATTAAAAAATTAAAAACCAAGAAAAAAAAACAGGTTTTTTGCAAATATATCGAAAATTTGAGGCTATTGTAAAAATGTCGACTATAAAAGTCATATATTTTTACTAGACCTACAACTTTTGTACAGAACATTTTTCGATAGGATGTCATAGTAAACCTAAACCGGAAATTGAAAAAAAAAAAAATTTTTAACGGTTTGCATTTTGCATTCCTTTTCCTCCATTTTTCTCTTAAAAATAAACGGTTTCCCATTTCCCATCGGTCTAAACTCTAAACTAAGAGCATAAAACTATTTTTCTCAGTAGCGCTAGAGGGCAGAGCATAGAGTATATTGCTACGAGGCTTACCCTCGCTTCGCTAGGTGCGACCTTCTAGGTAGTAGGTACGTTTTGATTGGATTATAAATTTATAATTTATAAATAGTTATTGCGAGTGTACCTTAGAAGAAAAACTTATGCTATTGCAGGTTTTTTTAGGCCTTTAAATCTACAATTTTCTAGTACATTCTTTTGATGTATCTTTTAAGGTTTAGCCAGCGTTAGCCATGTTAATTTATAAAGACTACTCTATAGAACCCGTTATTGTGTTTTCCCGTGGATAAGAAGAAGTATAAAGATTTTCCTGTAGTACAAAGCATCCTTAATGTTAACCCGAGTAATAAGTTATCACTACACAAAATTTGGTTAAAATGGTTTCAGTACCTACTGTTTGAGTGAAACACACAAGCAGACATAAATTTTGTTTTTGGGTTCTATATTTTGTACAGTATACATTACACTTTAGTCATTGTTTTTAAAAAATAATTTCATGTACAGATTTTGCTAAGTTACTGTTTTATTATATGTATATTTTAGCTTAAGACCCCGCCCAAAATTTGACTCCGGATCCGCCCCTGGTTCAAGGCCCAATTATGCCATCAGACAAAGAATGCTGCATTCCTGGATGTAAGGAAACTAAAGGTATCTATGTCAGATATATGAACTACTTTTTTAATACCCTATAAAACCCAAAGTTTAAAACTTCATAAAAGTAATTACCTTAAATGGTAATAGCTGCCAACTTACTGCACCTACAGCTTATTTTAAATTTATTTTAATAAACACCTAAAACTATTGAATTTAGCTGTTTTTTTATTCTTGTATTAATTGGTACAAGTCCTGATTATGATTGTTATGGTATGTA
The DNA here is from genome assembly GCA_947093115.1 of Brenthis daphne. NCBI lineage: Eukaryota > Metazoa > Arthropoda > Insecta > Lepidoptera > Nymphalidae > Brenthis > Brenthis daphne. The sequence continues at coordinate 4,229,361 of OX352473.1, forward strand.
CTCTATTTTTGCCTTATTTAGTTTATTCCTATTCATATTTTCATAATCCAGTCCATAATAATTATATATTAAGATATTAAAATCAATTAAAAACACCAAACCATATCTTGATTGCTGTATAGCATTCGAAACGTCAGGAACCAAAAATCAAGATAAATCAGCGACAAAATCCTATAGTCTTAATTCATTACTTTCATGTGTCTGCTCAAATATCTTTAATATTAAGTTAGAAAAATAGTAGTAAAAAGATCCCAATTTTAAGCACTTTAACTTTATTTATTTTACATGTTCGTCAAGTGCTTCATGGATTCCCAAACCCAGAAAAGGACATACAGCGTTTCAACATGTGGTTCGATGCAATTGGCGGAGATCTTGTGGGCATGGATAATAAGAGCATATTTAAGTATCGCCGTGTGTGTCACACACATTTTGAACTAAAATACAAATGTCGCTACAACAGAATTAGCAAGAATGCTGTACCAACATTAAATATGCCAGGCGGTATGTCTATACTTCTATACTAATGTTATTAAGAGATTTTTTTGTATATCATATAAACCCCACTAGAAACTCTGGAAAGGATATAAAATATTTTTTTGTGAGAGAAATCTGAAACTACTGGAATCTGTCGCTCCACCGAGCTGGAGGATGTCCTACACTATTTTTGCCGAGTCATGGTCTCTACTTTAGAGCCCTTCTAATTCTAATTATGTTTATAAATCATTGCTTTTTGAAATTGTGTACTTTTTGCAGGACCATGCACACTGAATAGGGAGCCATTGCAACAAATTCAAGACCAGTTACAGTCACTACCAATAACATCATCAAGTATTTATATTTTTAAATAACCATAGTTTAGAAACTGACTAGTTAAACCTTTTCATAGTAGAATATAGTTCACCAATTACTTATATGTAGCAATATACTCTATAGTGTTAAGATTTCTATATACTATAATTTTGCTTTCTTAAATAAAACTACAGTAAATGAATTTGAATTAAGTATATTCTTCCAGTTCTGTTGAGCATATGATATATAAACAAAGAATATTAATTTAACATAACCAAAAACAGATATTTCATAAATATTATTAATTATGCTTAGCAAAAATAATTGTGAATATAAAAGTATTTACAATTAAATAATTATTATTGTAATAAAATGACATCATTAGGAATTGTGTTGACAGATATTTGCTGTGCCTGTTTAAGTGTTGATAGAAAACTAACACCGTTATGTGATGTTGAAGATGGTGTAAACAACTTGTTTTGCTTGGTTTCCTGTGACTCTGAAGCTTATGAGGTTAATAATTGTATTTTTTAAATATATATATATTTTAATTATATATATATATTTTGATTATTTAGTAGATCGAATTTTAAATTGTATTATTTTATTTTATTGGGACATTAACACATCACCATCTAATTACATGGTGAGCTGCGAGACTTGTGTTTTGGATACCAGATATTTGATACCCCACATATTTAACTTTAAATACATATGTTATAAATATATAAACATTAATCCCTCCACGACCGTGGATACGCCAGCGTTACAGTTAACAATAGATTTCTCATAAATTTAATTAATGTCTTAGAAATTTACCTGAAGGTGTTAAACACCCATGACTCGATCCCGCGACCGCTAGCACAGCAAGTAGGGTCATTACAAACATCTAAAAAAGTCATCAATTATTTATTTTTATTGTTTTCTACATATAATACTAATATTAATTGTACACTATTGAGTTGGCAACATAAGAGAAATTAGCAAAAACCTATTTAAGTTATCTATAGACTACTAAAATAATATATTTAGTAAGAAATCACTTATTTGTAGTATTCTTTTCTACATTTCAGGTACTATGTGGCAAAGGAACTGACGATTTGCATATTTGTTGGGAATGTAAGGCTTTGATGCATCGTCTAAGTAAATTTAGAGACCAGGCTTGCTTAGCTCAAAAGAAACTCTATGGTACTATTAATGAAATCCAAGTAAGTGTTTATGACATAACATAATAACTCGGTGTTGTACACCCAAAAAGATAAAAGAAAATATACAAAAATATAGGACATAGTAAAAAAAGTGGAAGTTGGGAGTGTGGACCTCTTGCAGTGCAGTTTTCATCTTGGCAAACAGTTTCTAGGTCTAAATGAAATTAAGGAGTATACTTCTAAACAAATCCTGCAGTTTATCACAGCGGCAGGGTTTAAAAAACAGCAGCTATCTTGTTAATTTTCATATACATATATATAAGTTAGTCCTAGATATTTCTCTGAAACTATTAACTGGATAGAAGAATTACAATATTACGTAAAATCTAAGAATTTAATGGTCACCACCAAATTAAATACAGTTTCTTTTAGAATGAACAATGCGACATGGTTATGAAAAGTTAAAGCCAATATATTTTTATTAATCATCTACTGTAACTGGCTTTATATTTTAATTTTTTTTTTCTTTGTTTTTTTGTCTTCTCCATTCTATGTCATATCGTTGATCTAATCTTTGCTCAACTGGCACGCTTTGAAGCTATTATCAAGAAAATTGAGTTAATTTTTTTTTATGTCAAAATAAAAGCATTATCTAGTCTTGTTACACATTAGCCAAAAATATCGCTTATGTATATTTTTTTTCAGTGTTTGTCACAATTGTCAACATATTTTCAATCAGATTACAATGATTGCATAACCAACGAAGATACCGCAGATTACATAGAAGCTATAGAAAATGCCACAGATAATGAACAATTAGAATATATAGAAAGTGACTGTGATACAGAATTCATTCTCTCCAATATAGAATCTGAGGTGGACAAATTAGATGAAGAAATAGAAAAAGATAAAATTGACACAATAGAAGAAATCCCAGATCCGGACGATTTAATCAACGAAATAATTATTGATAATAATGTCAATTTCACAACAATTAAAATGACTAAAATGGAGATGTTAGAGAGTTTGGAGCAAAGGAAATGTGTTGAAAGTTTTCTTGAAGCGGAGTTCAAATGTGAGTGGTGTGTTGAAGTGTATAAAGATGAAATGGAACGACATGTGCACATAAGTGAGGCTCATGCAAAGGTAAGTTATATTGTTACATACTAGCGGCTCCGGTTTATCTATAGGACAACAAAAACAAACCTATCCCACGGGAACCCTACATTTTTCCGGGATAAAAAGTAGCCTATGTGTTATTCCAGCCTATAATTTATCTCTTTGCCAAATTCTATCCAGATCTATTCAGCAGTTCTGGAGTGAAAGAGTAACAAACATCCATACATACTCACCAACTTTCACATTTATAATATTAAAATACAGATGTATTGTCTTCCTTCTCTCTCTTCTCTTATTCTCTTTGAACTTAATATATCAATATTATGTATTATTGTAACATTGGAAATATTGGATTGGTTAAGTATTATTCATGTTTTGTTAATGCCATTTTTTTCCAAAATAAATAAAAAAAAATAAAAACGCCGTTGCGGTACGCCTGGCAGATGTCCAACATCGAACCTATTTTGTATAGAAAATATGCATGACAGGATGGTTTTTAAAGGCAGTTATTATGATATAATTAAAAACAAAATACAAGCAGTAAACTTTTGATATGTTACTAACTTTACTAGAAACAACTACAAACTAAAAAAAAGTTACTGTAAACAAAATTAACGTGACTACAAATAACTACAAACGCTGATCTTCATAATAACATCTGTTCCACTACACAATTGACAGACGCACTTGAAGATTCTTCCGCTACTGACCTCTATGAATGTTTTTTAGTCTTATTTAGTTAATCATATAGGCTTTCAAATTGAATTTAAGTAGTAAATATAGTTTTGGAAAAATACTAGAGTTTTTTTTTGTTTTACTACAAACGAAAAAAAATGCACTAAAACCACTATAAACGTTTTTATATTTGAAGCAGACGACAAAAATATTTTTTTCAAATTTCGAGGTTGATATATTTTTTGTTCTCTGTATATTTTTTTTGGCACTACTACAAACGAAGTTAGCTCGACTACTATCCACTACTTATAAAATTTTTTCATACAACCCTAAAAAAGATCAATTTTTCTGAAGTCGGGTGCGAAGTCCACACAGCCTATACTATAGTCGAATAGAAACATTAGGCAACGCACACAGAAGCAACAAAGTGTATAGTATATGCGCGCGCGCACACAAGGCAGTCGAGAGCCGCGGCGTAGAAGTAGTAGAGCGTCATGCCGTTTGCTATCACAACATACGAGTGGGTTTTACTGCCAAGGCGCGCTAAATGATGTTTCACATCAAAAAGAAATAATGAAAAAAAATGAGTGCGTATATAACGTTTACGCGCAATTAAAGTAAACCTTTTAATACTTTCTTTGATTTACGCGAATATTTAATATTTTAAATAAAACTATCTTTAGCGGATTATTTCGCGGATTTAGATTTTTGGTTCCTGACGTTTTTTATTTACGACGTTTATTTAAACCTTCTTTGGTGCTGTGGCAGATACCGCAATTACATCTATACATATAATAAAATTGTAAGTAAGTCGAATCTGTACATTATTTTTTGGAAAATCTAATTGAAATAAATATTATTATTATCGATACAGAGTCCGAATCTATAGTTTTTAGAATTTTTGTCTGTTACAGCATCACGAAATAACCACTGGACAGATTTTGATGAAATTTGGTATGATGATAGCTGGTTATCTGGGTCAATATATAGGATACTTTTTACCGTGGGAAAATTTCTCATTTCTGAGAAAAAATACAAAAACGGCATTGTAAGAGTATACTAATATGTAAAACCTAACAATTTGGTTTTTTGTCATCTGAACGCGGGCGGAGCCGCGGGCACTGCTAGTTAAAATATATTTAAAAAAAAATTATTAATAATAAATATATATTTTTATAAATAATGATTATAATATTATTATAAATAGTTTTTTAAATTATTAATAGTAAATTTAACTGTCACTTCCGCGACACTCATTTTCCAAATGTATTGACTTACCCCTCAGTCAAGCTTAAACAAGTTTACTTCAAAAATTACCTTAACATGATCTGATAGGGACAAAATCTTGTACAAAACAGATATTAATCACGCTATTAACAATCCCTCTACGACCGCGGACACGCCGGCGTGTCAGTTAACAATAGATTTCTTAGAATTTTAATTAATTTCTTAGAAATTTACCTGGAGTTGTTAATGCCAAAGTGTGTATGTATGTTTGTCATCTCCTTCACACGCCGGCCGGACGGATTCGGATGAGGACCTGTAGTTTGGCTACAGTTAGTAACCAAACTTGCCGATAGGTGGCACTACTTGTGTACAAAATATTCATAAATCTTCGATTGTTCCAGAAACCAAACCACATAAAATGCGACATATGCACGACGTACGTCAGGAAGAGATGGTTCCCGGAGCACAGGAGAGATCACTACCTCAAGTTTCATTGTCATCTCTGTGACTTTGTCGCGTACAACCTGTTGGTTATTTTGAGGCACTTGAAAATTGGTCATGCTGTTTGGAATATGCGCGGTCAAATGAAAAAGGTGAGGGAAATTAAAAAAGTAGTAACTATACAGATAAATAAAATTGAAGTGTCTGTGTGTAATGTCAAAATAACAGCTTTTTGCTAAATGCATATGAAATTGTTTACGGTATTTATACGAAAAAACCTTTTTTTATCTGTCGGTTAAATGTTTCTTCCGGCTAATCTCCGAAACGGCTGGACTAATGTTGACGGGACTTTCGGCCGTTTCGGAGACAGACTGAGAGACAACAATTTAAAAAAATGTGTTTCTCTTATGAGTACCGTATATAATTTCATATGCATTTAGTAAAAAGCTGTTGTTTCTACATTACACACAGACACTTCAATTGTATTTACCTACATATAGATACTAAGCATGGAAATGATTGCTACTTTTAAATCATTATCACGTGATGAAATTACAACAATTTTTCACGTGATTTCACCTGCTACTTTTCGCGCATAGATTTTTGATTTCGACGGTCTGGTGTCACACTTTATATTATTTGATGTGATATGGAGCAGAGATATAGATCTGACGTAGTTGCATACGTACATGGTGCTTTGAATGAACCTATTTTCAAACAATGAACTTTCCCTCATACTTCTACAGGCTTGGGACTGACAATGTAAAATTAAATGAATTTTAAATATATCAGAGTAATCACACGGTAAAATTGTATTAAGCTAAGTTCCATAATTACATTGGCGTATTTAAAAGTTCATTGTTTTTATGTACAATAAGAATTTTTATAAAAGAATTTTATACACTTTTTTTTTGTTTTTCTTAATTTTTTTAATTTGTTTATAATCATTTTTTTTGCTTATTGATTTTTTTATGAGATATCTATATACAATAGTCTTCATTGCTTTTTAAAAATACAAGTTCCGCTGTTCGTTTTCTGCTTAATCGTAAAAATAATAAATAAAAAATAATTTTACTACCAGACATTGTACCTGGGAGAGTTTCAAATTGCAAAAATGTGCTTGAAAATAACCCTATTTGCCTACTTTGTTATCCAAAAATAGCGCCCAGAATTCTTAAAATAACGCATCAGCAACATATATTTTTCTCGGTACGGTATAAACGTTGACACTTGACGACGCGTTGTTTTCTGTGGAATAATGCACGATCAGCAAACCATTTCAATTGGAGAGTTACAGGATATCTAGAACCCAGAAATTTTAATTATTTATAAATCTTTATAATTTTTAAAAACTTTACTAACAATATTTTTTTATGAATAAATTTTGAAATTAAATAATAAATAAAAAATAGGTAATTTAGAAATGAAAAGTAACGCCATCTTTCACGTTAGTGTGACGTCGTAATGCATATATTATATTTTAAAATCAATTGCGCGAATGATTTATTAAATCATAATCTGTACGTATTACACATAATCATTCAGTAAAAATTATAAGTATTTGTTGGATAAAAAACTAAAAATGTGCTCTAAATTTAATTGTTGTTTCTAATTTAAAATTATTTCTAAACAATATTTCTAAGAATCCGAAATCATGCAACTCGAAATAAATAAACTCCCCAATTTACTGATCAACGGTATTAACAGAAAATTGTATTTTGTTGAATAAAAAATCAATAAAAACATCAGTACGAAAATGTATACGGCAAATGCGAGTAACGAAATGCATTCGTGAGTAACGTTTCGGTACTCGGTACTAGATGGCGTACCCGTTACTCAGTAACGAATACATACGGTTTGCTACAGCTCTAGATTTCACCAAGTTGTGATTTGTAGCAGCCACTATGAATTTAAGTAGCAGGTGTGACGTATGATTACGCATTTCACGTGATTTTTCACTTGCTACTCGTGAAATGTTCCATCCCTAATAGATACCAAATATTCTCGTAAATGTAAGAGAGCGTGTCGCCCCTCGTGTTCCAGCTGAGGAAGCGGTTGTACCTGAAGAGCCCCGGGCTGCGGCCGTGGGAGGCGGACGTGGCGCCCGACCCGCGCTCCACGCTCGGGTACAAGTGCTCCAAGTGCGACGAGGTGTTCCCGTGAGTCCTGTGTTCGTTGTAATTATAAAGAGACTGCGCCATCTTGTGACATTTCTGATTACTAACTGTAGCTATATCTAATCTATCTCCCCTCCCCTTCGATCATTAATACTAGTACGTAGATATCGGGTCGGCGTAAGAAATCCGTCTCGGTAAATATAAGCTCACTTGCAAAGTGAGCGTATATTTCTTTTTATTTTATTTAAGTTTAAAACAGAAACAAAACATAACGATTTAACTCACAAAGCAACAACGGGAAAAAGTGATGTATGTTTTTTAATATAAGGTTGATTTTACAATACATATTATAAAACTTACAAAATGATCGTAAGTGTATGATGATAATTTGAAGATTTGTGACTTTATTACAAGGTACTATGGTGTTGATTAGATTGAAAATAAAACTATTATAAGACTGTCTTGGTTCGTTGGTATACAAACGTAGCTGTATAAGTACATATTCGCGCTGACAGAATTTAGCTTTGATTTTGTATGTGACACGTTATCTAGTAGTATTGTTGATCGAAGGCCCTCCCCAATCTGAGCTCACCTTGTTGTGTTGGGGGGGGGGGGGGGGGGGGGGCAAGGGGCGGGGGCTAATTATGTCCGGCAACCCAGCCAGGCGCGGAGCCAAGATACGTATAGGGAGGTGGGTGTGCCATGCGGGTTGCTCCTGGTACTCTTCTGCCAGCATAGTGGACCGTAGGAGTTACCCCTTTGGAAGTATGGTCTGCTCCGGCAGGCCTGCCGTCAGGGCGTCGTGGTTGAGTGCGAATTATTTGTATAGATAATAGACTGACTATAATTTGTCTTTTTTTTTAAATAATAAAAACGAAGCTCATTTTTTTTAATTCTCATATATTTCGTTATTAATTCCTTACATTTTTCTTAATTTCTCAATTAATGACTTTTCTTTTCTAGAACAAGAAACAAGAGAACCCTGCACATGCAGCGGTCACACAATGACAGAAACAAATGTTCCATTTGTGGTAAAATTTTTGCTGGATCGTACAATTTGAAGAATCATGAACAGTGAGTATTTAAAAAAAATGTTAAATGGTATAGCAAACTAAACATTACTTTGTAATTATAATATTAAATGAAAAAAAAAATATCGCAATTATATAGGTCTATTTTTAAAATTTTAATTTTTTGAACGCATGTAAGAAGCCGGTTTTAAATAAAAAACCTTTAGATGTTTTCGTAGATTTATTTCCATTTTTGATTCCTACATTTTGAACTAAAGTAAGTAAAACCTTGAAAAAATCCTAAAAGATGTTAATTTCCCATTCTTCCACAGCATCCACAAGGGTACAATGCCCAAACAGATCTGTCCAATATGCGGCAAGTCCATACGCCGCGACACCATGAAGTACCACATGAAGGTCCACTCCCAGAGGGAGGCCGCGGTGTGCGCGCCCTGCGGCAAGACCTTCGTGAGCGACTTCGGCTATCAGAGGCATCTGAGGTTCAGCGGGCAGCATGGTGACGCTTTAAGGTAGATTGTCTCGTATGTATTTTATTCAGCTTTTTTTTTTGACGTCCCACTACTGGGCACGGGCCTCACTTCAATACAAGGGGTATCGGGGTATCAGGCCGTAGTCGACCACGCTGACCAAGTGCGGGTTGGCGGACTTCACATGACCTACGAAAACTTGCTAAGTTCTCTCTCAGACATGTAAGTTTCCTCACGATGTTTTCCTTCACCGTAAGGCAAGTGGTAATCATACTAGAAAATATCAGAGATGCGAGACCCGAGATTTGAACCCGTTTCACTCGGTTTCCCAAGCGAACGCGTTACTACTGGGTTACCACTGCTTGTCTCATATATAACTAAATAATTATAACTCATGTGAACTAATTTCGACTGATATTAACTAATTTCAATGAATACTTAACTAAAATTAACTAATTCCCATTCATACTAACTAAATTCAACTAATTCGATAGATGACATGGCGGCGATGCATTTAGGTAGGTCGTCTCATATAAAAAATAAAATTTCAATTAATAAACACTCTATATTGTGCACCCACAAAAATATGTGAATGCAGTTAAGAATATCTCAAAAAGTTATGAATGGTCTCCTAGGAACGTTTTCCTGTAACTATAGCTGTTAAGGTACCCGCCCTTACTGACCCGTCTCAAAAATCCACCTTGTATAGAATTAATAAATGTATTGAGGTGATACATAGTATCATTGTTGGTATCCTCAACTCGATCCTTTATAATTTTTGTTCTAGAATACGATGTCCAATTTGCCTGAAAGGGTTTACGACGAATATGGACAGACGTGATCATGTGAACTACACGCACAGAGGCATCACCATACATAAGTGTTCTGTCTGTGATAAGGTAAGTTCAATTAATTTACACGTGTAAGGCGCACCCGATTGGCGTACAAACTTGTATATGGCAGTCGGGAGATGGACTTAGGGTTGTCGGGTATAAATCTTTAACACTTTAATTTGTTTTAACGAGTCTTTTGTATTAATAATAACGTGCAGCGCCATCTCTTGAGAACTTTTTAGTATTAACAGTAGCCTATGTGTTTCTCCAGTTTAATTAAAGTCTATCTATCAAATCGGTCCAGACATTTCAGCTTAAAGTAGTGACAAACATACACACAAACGTTTCCATTTACATCAGTAGTGTAATTTTTCTCGCTCCTTTAATATCGCAGGTGATGTCGTCGGAGCGACTTCTGAAGCGCCATCTTAGGTTCGCGCATTTGGGGGAGAAGAAGGTAGTCCACAGAAGAACGTATTTGTGTCCCGTTTGTGGACACGTGTGTCGGGTGAGGGGTTGTTTATATTTAATTATAATTATGTATCTCGATACATGAATACATTATAGTAGTAGCCTTTTTCCTAATGTCCCACAGCTGGGCGTGGGTTTCTAAGGTTTTGTTCTAGAGAGACGCTCCCGACTGGCATACACACTGTTGTGTGACAGTCGGCAGAGGGGTTTAATGTTGTCGGGTATAACTATAACTTGCCACGAAATGGCAATACAGTGCTTTAACTTTAAAACCGTTTGGCCTTAAAAATTAAATTTTTTGGAACCCTTACGTTTGACGGTATTTCCCTGTGAATTTTAATACAAAGGTAATATAGTATATGATAGTGTTATCTGGTTTGGTTCTGACTGGTTATATAGGTAGTACTGTCCTAACTGCCTCGGTGGTGTAATGGCTAGCATGTACGGCTGCACATCCGGAGGTACTGGGTTAGAGTCCCGGGTTGGGGCAAGTTTAGTTATTATGTCGTTCTGTCAAGAAAGTCTCAGTAACAGCCCGATGTTGGGAAATTGGTGGTGTTGCTCGCCGTTGCCGAGGCAGAGTACGTGTCCGCGTCGGTTCTGTGCCGCCATTCTTACCGACCGAGTGGTCGACTACTTGCTGGAGTATGAGAGTGACAGGGACAGAGAGTGCACTTTGTGTATCTCTCTCCCTCACACGCTACACTATAACATCTCCTGCAGTTGGCTAGTCTCAGTGAGGCCAGACATAAGTGTCACCAAATTTTATACATATTTATTATTTCTATTACAGGACAGCACAGCGCTAAGAGAACACGAGTCTCTACACACCGGTATAAAAACATTCACGTGTGAACTGTGTGATAAGAAGTTCAGGACTTGTAGCACTCTGTATGGACATAAACGAGCCGTACACAGAGTAGTGCGTAAGCCAAAACTGGTGAAACACATCGAAATGGATAGCGGTGGGGCAGAGGAGTAGTTGTGGGATTTATGAGTGGGTGATGTTTGGATGAAATTGTGTTTTTTGTTTTTTTTTCGAGGTTTTTCTTTGGCAACCGATTCTTTTAACAAGATTTATTTTTACTATATATTTTGTGTGTGTGAGTGGGTGTGTAAGAGAGATAGAGAGAGAGAGTCAGAGAGATAATGAATGTGAGTTTTAATTCGAATTCAAAGTGTTTTAATTTTTTAACTTTACTATCCTTTAGATTTTAGAACAATTAAATAACACCAAATTTGTTCACTAAAATATATTAAATAGTAGATTAAAAACATTGAAACAAATTTAACATGCTTTTTTATCTACCCTTCATGGTATTCAGGTTTTATTTAGTCACAGAAACAAGATTTTTGAAGTTATGATATAGTTGTTACAGACAGTATCTACCCACAAAATTATTATATAATTCGGAAAGAAACGGTATCAAACTACCGTATAATGGAAACCCTAATTAGAAATTATTTTACTGAAATAAAAATAAATAAAAGATGTTTTTTATTGTAAGCTGAATTAAACACCATTTCTCTGGAGAGACCAAAGCAGAAAAATATATGAAAAAGTCAAGTACCTCACAATTTATTTATTTTTTAATTTTAATAAATAATTGCTATTTAGAAAAACGCGGGAAAATCTAAAAAATGTTTTATTTAAAAAATAAAATAATAGATTTGATTGTTCTAAGAATTATTTGTGATTATGACCCCTGCATGCAGATAAAGAATTAGCCACATTATGGCAGTACATTGAGTTCGTACTGTTAGCATATTCATTTATTTAAAAAGAAAATATTTTTTTAATATTTGGGAACCTATTTAAAATATGTGTTTTAAATAAGTGTTTAATTTTTTTTTCATATTGAGTTAAGTAAATATTTTAAATGAAACGTCATTTTTTTTGATCTGAGTTTGTACTTAAGCAAAATTGAACAGAAGCGACACCATGTACTATCCCGTATTTAATGTGCACGAGATATAAAATTCATAATTGTGATATTTGTATATTTATTTATATTAATAATAATTAATAAAATTGGTCACAGGTGCAGAACATAGATATTGAAGTCGAAAATTTTTGTTGTAGAAGTTATAGTACTGTATATTATCATGATTAATTACTATGATTATATTAAAATACTTTTGTTTATCAACGTTTAGTGGTAATCATGTATAGCTGTAAATTTGCAAGTCGTGGACTCGAATTCCGGGTTTCTCCAAAAAAAACGTTGCGAGTGACGACATTCTAACTTAGAACGTTATATGTACGAGCACAATGGAAGCAGAAACGTGTATAAGAGTTATTACATCAATTTGCATGACTTCAGACTGAATATAAATAGGCCATATGCGTAGCGCCCTCCTTTCGAGAAACCTTTCCCATTTAATTTATTGTTAAAATTGAAAGATTTGATCGTAGACAGTACCATATTCTCTATCTATGAATTTGATGTACTATATTTAAAGTATCATTATATATATTATGTATACTATCTAAGTAAAATATTACACATTTTATTTACATATAATCTTTATTTAGTCTGTTGTTTTGATTTCGTAGGTACACATTTGTTCCTGGTCTGTGTACAAATGTCAAATGTCAATAGATTTTAAATAATATTTTTTAGATTGTGGTGTTTTGATAATAAAATGAGTTTTTTTATGGATTATTATAACCCATATTTTAAAATGGGGTATTGTTCTGTTCCTTTTTGTGGTTACATTTCGAATACAAATAAAGGATTTAGTGTGCCTTTTAAAAATCCAGTTAGATGGCAGCAATGGGCAAGTGCATGTCCATTTTTATTAAGTTATAGCCCAAACAAAATAAAATATGCTAGAATTTGTAGGAAACATTTTCTACCTCAACATATAATTGAGAATAATAAGTTAACATTAGACGCAGTTCCTTCGTTACATTTATCACTACCTTCAGATGGGTTAAGTGGAGAACCGAAATCTCAGTTCAACAAACCTGTAAAACAGCAATTATCAGATAAAGTAAAACACTCTTCAAATATAGAAATTAGGCATCAAGATAAGAAGCTTGTTATTGAACCAATTATCAATGTTGCGGAATTTTCACGGAATCCATCTTCCTTCATATATGTTCCATCGAGCCCTAAAAATTCAAATGAGAACGAATCCGTGGGAATTGATACAGATTTAGTTAATTTGCCTAACTGCCACCAAGAGTCATTATCTGTACAAGAAACTCAGTCAAGTAGCTTAATGGCACAGAATTATAACATAACACAAGGAATGCCTCAATTAATTAACTTGGATAAACAATGTTTTACTAAATATAATCCTTATTTATATTTATTTAATAATACATTAGTTGAAATACCTGAAAGCAGTCAGTTAGAGGAAAAAAATTCAAATATATTACAAAAAGATCTCGAGAAAAGACATTTTGAAGAACAAGACTCTGAAGTTATAGAAGAAAGTTGCTTTGATAATATTAATGAATGTATTTCAAGATTGAAAAATATATGTTATGCTTGTTTAAGTGAAGATAGAAACTTAACAAAATTGGCTGAAATTAATGACGGCATCAACAATTTATTATATTTAGTATCTTGCAATGAAGAGGCATATGAGGTATGTCTTAGATTTTATTAATAATTATTTAATTTATCAGTAATAGCCCAGTCAATATGTCAGTGGTAGCCCAGTGGTAATGCACATGCCTTGGGAAATCAAGTGATGTGGGTTTTACATATCTCAATGGCGTTATAAGGTAGGCCCTCTCTGTAACAACTATGAGACATCTAAAACCTTAGTCTCTCCTGTTACCATAATTGCTGTAAAGCATTGGAAACATCGGGAACCAAAAATCATAATAAATCCGCGTAAAAATCGGAAAAAATAGTTTTATTTAAAGGGTCACTACAAACTAAGCTAAACCTGTCACTTTTCAAGTGGAAAAGAACTAATGCTTAAAACAACAAAGTATACCATATTGTTTTTAATATTCATATTTTCTTCTCAAAGATTGTATATTCCATTACATACCTATATAAAATGTCCCTTATTCATTAAAGAAATCTAACTATCTGCAATGCAAAATCGAGAATAGTAGAATAAACAACAAATCATGCTACTATTCTTGACTTTGATATATTTTTTTGGCAGACTCGGTATATAATTTTTTGGTACAAGTAATCTAGTTATAATAGTTTTTTTTTTCAGGAACTAAGTAATTACATACATGAAGTTTACATTTGCTGGGAATGCAAGGCATTGATGAACAGGTTTTGCAAATTTAGGGACCAAGTGTGCATGGCTCAGAAACAATTAAAGGAAATGAATGGCAATGTAAGTTTTTTAATCTGTTTTTATCATGAAATATCAACAAAGATCTTTTTCTATATCTGTACAGTTACTGTATTTGATTCTTTGTAAAAATAAATAATAAGAAATAAATCAGTACATTTTTATAATTCAAAATATTTATCATTATTAGTGATGAAACGGATATTTGTTAATTTTAAAATAGGGTTTTTATGATAAATATATCAATTTGATGAAATAAGAATATTAAACTATTTTTTCCTCAATCAAGACTGACGGATATAAGAAAAATATAAATAATCCTTTAGAAAATATTATAATTCTGGTTCGTCTCTAGGTACATTTTAACGGTTAGTACGAAATAGATAGACTATATATTATATGATATATGTAGCCTATAGCCTTCCTCAATAAACGAACTATCTAATGCAAAAAGAATTTTTCAAATCGAATAAGTAGTTCCTGAGATTAGCGCGTTCGAACAAACAAGCAAACTGCCTCTTTTTAATATTAATATAGATAATAATAGAAATGAATTCTTTTTCCTCTCCATTTCTAATTGTACATACAATCCAACAATTTAATTTTCAGAAATGCCAAAATCTATCCAAATTGTCAGAACACCATCAAAATTTCTATAATTATGAAATCGACAGTACAAATGTACCAGATACTTTAAAATCTAAAGAAGATCTTACATGTGATGAATTAAATTCATTGCCACATACAAAACAAAATGGAAAAAAAAGAAATAGTGGTTATATTGTAGATAATAATAAGCATTATTTAACTATACAAATGAGTGCTTCGGAGTTGAGCGAGGACATGCATGAAAGAAAATCAGATCCAAATTTCATTGCCGCTACATATAAATGTACAACTTGTATTAAAATATTTAAAGATGAAGAGGAATTGAATAAGCATGTGACTGATTATCATAAAGTAAGTTTTTTTCTATACATATTCTATACATATAACAAAATTCTAACCGAGTTGAATCTGTACATTAAATATTTTTTTAGAAAATCATATTGAAATAGTCATTGTTATCGATACAGGGGCTGAATTAATAGTTTTTAGAATTTTTGTCTGTGATCGTATCACGAGAAAACCACTGGACAGATTTTGATGAAATTTGGTATGATGATGGCTCGTTATCCGGGTTAACATATAGGATACTTTTTACCGCGGGAAAATATCTCATCGATCAGAAATTTATACTAAACGTTAAAACGTAACTAGGAACAACCCGAAAGGAGCGAGCGAACTCACTTCACTCGGTCTTCCGAGCAAGATCGCTACCTCTGGGCTACCACTGTTTTTTTTGTTTTTATAGAAACCAGTGCATGTAATGTGTTATATATGCGAGGCTTATGTCAAATATGAATGGCACAAGGAACACAGTGACAGCCATTTTGTGAAATATAAATGTCACAATTGCTATGAAGATTTTTATTCCTCACTTGAAATTTTGGAACATTTGTATGAAACACATAATGTGAAGGATACATATGAAGAAATAATTAAGGTAAGATTTTTTCGTTATATCTGTCCGTCGGTCTGTTTAATAAATATCCATGACTGGCACAAAAGAATTGAAAGCCAAACATGTCGTCAAATATTGCGTTGTATGTGTTAATATTTATTAAATTTTCTTTCAGCAAAAATTGCATTCTATGAAAGAGTTGAGAGTGAAACCTTTGGTTTTATATTCACCCAGCGCTCGGACATTTTGTTACGTTTGCTCCCGATGCAATCAATGTTATGTGTAAGTGGTATTTTCTTTAAAAGTTTAATTTATAGCGACTTTTAATTTTTGGAGAGAAATCCTGATTCTTTTTCTAAAATAAAAGTAGCCTAAGTTACTTCTTATAACATCATCTGCCAGTGAAAGTCGCGTCAAAATCAGTCCAGCTGTTTCGGAGATTAGCCGGAACAAACAGATAGACAAACATTTTAAAAATGGATTTTTTCTTATTATAATAATTTCATATACATTTAGTGAAGAGCTGCTATTTGGACATTACACACAGACTCTTCAATTATTTATATGTATAGATGTCAAATATTCGCGTAAATCTAAGAAAGTATTGCTGTATGGATCGTTACAATGAGATATTCTGTTAGCTATATATATAATAAAATTCTAACCATGCCAAATCTGTACATTAAATATTTTTTTGGAAAATCTTATTAAAATAGTCATTATTATCGATATAGAGGCCAAATCTATAGTTTTTCGAATTTTTGTTTATCTGTCTGTCTGTGACCGCATCACGAGAAAACCACTGGACAGATTTTGATGAAATTTGAAATATCTCATTTCTGAGAAATCTATACTAAACTTTAAAACGTTTTTTGTAATAAAATTATGTATATGTTATTTTAGCTCGAAAACTGAAATTAATATGAGATGTGAACCTTGCACCAAGATATTGGAAACGATTGAACCAAAGTACGGGAAGAATTCGAAAGTACGCTTTTTTGGTGAAAAGTGAGTTTTACCACTTGTTACGTTTTTCTAGAAAAAAATGGAATTTATTCAAAAACATACTTTTTTCAAATATATTGTTAATATTTATATTTTTTAAATTTAATATTAATGTTATTGTTTATGTATTAAATATGTTGGTACATTAACACAGCGCCATCTAGTTCCATGGTAAGCTACGAGGCCTGTGTTATGGTTACCAGATAGTTGATACACTACACATACTCGTATATAACTTTGAATATATACATATTATAAATATAAACACCTATTACTGGAGTACAAACATTCGCACTCATCACACAAATGAATGGCCCCAGCGGGACTCGAACCCGCGACCGCTGGCACAGCGAGTAGGGTCACTACAAACTGTCAAGTGTCGTCAAGTTTGTGAGGAAGCTACCACCGGCTCAGAAGTTATTGTTACAAAATACTATATTTTCAATTTAAATATTTAATATGTCGTCTTAATTATAAAAAAAAAATAAAAAAAAATATTGTCTTCAAAATCTTTCAATAAAAAAAAAGCAGAAAAAAAATTATTTAAAAGAAAAGAAGAAAGTATTGGATCAAAGGCGACCTATATTAAAGATTTTTACACGGCTCTTGTTCTAAAGGATGTTTATGTTATTTCAGTAATGCAACTGAAAACAAAATACTTACAGAAAAAATAAAATTTGAGCCAAACGATAACTTGCAAGCGCAAGATGATGTGCACAGGAAAAGCTTTACTGGGTCTGGTGACAAGTAAGTGTTTGGTTCCAATATTTTTGGTTTTTTTTTATGTAGATCAAAGGTGCATTTTTTATGGAGATCATGTTCGCGCGTTTGCTCGCCAAATTACCTAAAAATTTCATCAAAATCGCTCCAGTTTTATTGAAGTCCATATGTTTTTTTATTTAATCAACAATTTAAATTTATTAATTGCTCGGAAAATGGAGTCTTATGAAAATTTAGTGACACACACACATATATATATATATATATATATATATATATATATATATATATATATATATATGGAAATATATAAATATATAAATATTCCAAAATTCAAAATAAATCCGCGAAGTAATCCGCAAAAGATAGTTTTATTTAAAATGTCAAATATTTGTGTAAATCTAAGAAAGTATTATACCGTTAAATTGTAAGTGCCGCTAAATTATAATCTATCTCGCTAGATACATTATAATCTAGCGATGTTTACAATTTTACGATGACATATACATACATATATTTTCAATATTCTTTTTGCACAATTGTAGTTCTGTCTCTTTCTAATAAAAATTTTCTCTTTTCAGATTATTGTGTGGAAAACGAGGTAAGTGATTTTCTGTTAAATAAAAAATCGAAATTTTTGAATTTGGATTGAAAAAGTCTAATATAAGAGTAATTAATGTTATTTTTATCTAATTTAATATGTCTTTTAATATTGTGATACTTATGAATGTCTAATTAAAAAAAAAGTAACTGTTCTTTTAATATTATAGAAGAGTAATTAATTAAAAGGTTTTTTTTTATTATGATGATTATTGCCGAGTCTGTATGTAATACAAACAAATATACATGCATATAGTTTTTTATATATACTAAGAATATTAATATTTCTTGGTTTTTTAATTTATTTATTTAGCCTATCTATCGAGTGGTTATAATTTCGTATTTGAAAAATGATTTAAACTTACTAAATATATATACTAGCCCCCTCTTTGCTGGGCGTACGTAAATGTTTGTTTTGGCCTTCACAAACCTTAATGTATATATACGTTTTTCGCTTATAAATTAAATATTTAGCTTAAAAAAAGAATGGGAAAAAAGTGTAACGTCTTCATTTTATTTATTTTTAATTTTATAAAAAAAATGGTAGAAAATTCAAAAAATATAATAGCGTAAAACAAGCTACAGACGATCTTTAATTGATTGGACAAAGTCTCATACCGATACGTTCAGTAGTTTTTACGTGATGGCGTGACAAACTAAAAATCGTTTTGATTGTTTATATAATACCTTAATTCGTAAGTCGGCTAACTTCATTTCAGTGAACTTTTCGGAGGGAACTAAAAACTTAATTATTTCAATAACAATGCGAGTTCGGAAAATATAAAAAATCTCATTTTCAGATTATTTAGAAACTTACTTCCCCATACAAACTTTCGTCCCCATTTTCACCTCTTTAAGGGATGATCTCCGGGATAAAAACTATCCCATAGGATAGGACATATCCTTCCCAGGGTCTCAAGTAATCTTCTTACGAAATTTCATCTTAATCGTTTTCGTAGTTTCGGAGCTTATTCGGTACAAACAAACAAAAAAATATTTCCTCTTTATAATATTAGTATCCATATGTATTATTATTCAAACTTGGAGTTTTCAGTTTTTTCGAGTTAGTAATATTAATATAATCATTAAGTTTCAATAACACCCTAGAAAATTTATTAAAATGACTTTACCGACTTGATGATTAAGGTATTGATTTCTCCATTGACTTTATAATATGATTCGATTTTAGAAAAAATATTTATTAAGGATACCACTGAATATATTATATATGATCACGGATATGCCAAAACGCCAGAGTCTAATCATGACAGAGCCAAAACAGATAATAATGAATCTTTATTCCTTAAATTAGACTCAAATAATACAGACACTGGCCAAATTAATATAGAAAATGGTTCTGATGAACCAAATGTAGAAATTGAATGCAAGAAGGAATACCAAGACATCGTGAATTCTATATCTGGCCAAGATGATATAGAAACTGTAGGAATAAATGATATTGGAAATGTTCAGAACGTACGTTACGCCATATATAATTTATCAGAATTTCTCAAAATCCACGCTGATAAGTCTAATTATGAAGAAACACACCAAGAAACTAACATAACGGAACAGACAACTGAAGGAACAAAGGAAAAAACTGATATAACGGAAGAGATAACAGAGATTAAAACAGAAATAACGGAATCGGAAACTAAAGTAACGGAAGAGAGATCTGAAGAAGACTTCATATCAGATCCGGATCATCCAATGAATAAGATAATAAGCAAATATGAAGCCCATTATACAGTGATCAAAATGACGGTAACGGAAATGCAGGATAGTTTAAGTCAACGAAAGTTATTGCCAAAATTCACGGAAGCGATGCATAAATGCGAGTTTTGTATTGAAATTTTTAATAATCATCAAGAAAGGCAAGCGCATACAATACTTGTTCATGTAAAGGTAAATTACAAAGAAAATATGTTTTTTTTTTGATAATTTTGTATCTTAAATAAGAAACCTAATTCGGATTATAAATATATGGGCATGTGGTAGAACTAACTTCAGCCATTAAAATCATTTTTTTAGTCTATTCAGTCCTGTTTTAACGTCCCACTGCTGGGCGTGGGCCTCCCTTCGATACTCGGGTGATCAGGCCACAGTCCCCCACGCCGGCCCAGTGCGGGCGGACTGAGCATGTCTGCAGACAACTCGCTACGTTATCTCAGACATGCAGGTTTCCTCACGAAGTTCTCCTTCACCGTGAGATAAGTGGTTATCATAGAGAATATCAGGTTCAAGACTCGGGATTTGAACCCGCTTCACTCGTTTAACTTAGGTTAGTTAGTACTAATACAAACAGATGTCGTTACTTCCAAAAACTACCGCCAGGGCAATCCCTTTATTTAAGTTAAATTTGAGCATTTTATTTTCTTTTACAGCCATCTTCAACTATCCCGCATACGTTTTGTAATATATGTAAAATATATATTAAGAATGGATACTACAAAGAGCACAGATATAATCATTTTTTGAAATATTTTTGCCATTATTGTGACTACGTGGCGTTTAATATTTGGGTTGTTTTAAAACATCTGAATATAGCTCACGCTTGTAAAGTCTATTCGAGAAATGAAGAGAATTGGGTATGTTTTGTATGTTTTTTTCATTAATTTACTTATTTCATTTATTTTTTTAAGTACCGAAAAAAACATATGAAATAAAACAGAAGAACAGATACCATGTGTACTAAGGTCCAAGGATGACCTATCTGTTTAGGAGATCTCTACCAGAAACCCTCGAGCATGAGAAAATATAATGAGGTGCGGTTTAGGTACAAACTACAAACATCAATTATTATATAAATATGCACATATACAAACATACATACATACGTATATTACATACTTACATACATACATACATACATACATAGAACATACACGTTTAGTCTAAGATCAGAAATAAGGTTGTCCTTGACACAACGGAAAATATTTTGTATTAGGCACCTCGTTTCGCTCGGGTGCGTCCTAGGTACGATTTTGTTCACAATTCATCATAGGTTTTAATTTTTTTGCATGTAACCCTGATTCTTTTTAAAAAATATAAGTAGCCTAAGTTACTCCCTACAACATCAGCTATCTGCCAGTGATAGTCCTGTTAAAATCAATCCAGCCATTTTGGAGATTAGTCGGAACAAACAGACAGACAAAAAATTAAAAAAAAGAGCTGTTATTTTGACATTGCACTCGGACACTTCAATTTTGTTTATCTGTATAGAAGACTAGCTAGGTACGTTTATCTATATTAATATTATAAAGACGAATAATTTGTTTGCTTGTATCTAATAGGCTCTGAAACTACTGTACCGATAAAGAGGAAGGAAAGGAAATAGGATGATTTTTGTCCCGGAAATCATTCTTTAAGGGGGTGAAAATGGGGATGAAAGTTTGTATGGGGAATGAACCTGGTAAATAAATAAAATAAATATTATTATCCATTAGAAAGAGTCTTTCATATTGTTGGTAACTTTGTTATTTCAGCTAAAAGGAAGACTTCAACTCACAAACCCAGGAACACGACCTCTCAATGTAGATATGAGCGCGAATGAACACTCAAACTTGGGATACATATGTTTGATATGCGAGGAGATGTTTCCGTGAGTCAATCTATTTCTATTATCGCTATTGATATCTATTTGTGTAATATAATAAGTAATTATTTCATTTATATGAAAATTCTTCACTACATGTCTATATTTAATTTGACGACATGTTTGGGTCAGTTTGTAGTGACCCTACTTGCTGTGCCAGCGGTCGCGGGTTCGAGTCCCGCTGGGGGCATTCATTTGTGTGATGAGCACGAATGTTTGTACTCTAGTCGTGAGTGTTTATATTTATAATATGTATGTATTTAAAGTTATATATGTGTAGTGTATCAACTATCTGATATCCATAACAGAGGCCTCGTAGCTTACCATGGAACTAGATGGTGTTGTGTGTTAATGTCCCGACTTATTTGTTTATTTTATTAACATTATAAAGAGGCAGTTTGTTTGAAGTTTATTTGTTTGTTTGAACGCGCTAAACTCAGCTACTAATTCGATTTGAAAAATTCTTTTTGCATTAGATAGCCCGTTTATTGAGGAAGGTTATAGGTTATATATCATCCCGGAAAAATGTACGGTTCCCGTGGGATAGATTTGTTTTTGTCTAGTGACGAACTCGAAGTGAAGCGAGGGTGAGTCGCTAGTTTGATATATAGGTTTTTTAATATTCTTTGTTAAAGCCTTTTCTTAGATAGTTTAATTAATGAAAGTGTGTAATGCTCTGTATGACTTTAATTTTGCAACTGCTAATAGCTGTTAAAAGGTTCATCTATGACATAGAAAATATTTACGAATTATATAGTTATATACAGAAACCTTTCTCGTTTATCGCTCTTTCTATTACGAAAACCGTAACAAAATCCGTTCAGTGGTTTAGAAGAAGTGAACGGACAAACAGACAGACGTAGAGAGCGACTTTGTTTTATAGTATACTAACTACTTACCCCCTGGTTACTTGGTTGCGTCCCTGATTTTGAATGGCTTAGGAAGGCATAAAAGACAAACGTCCAAAGAAAAAATATTTTTTATGCTCCATAAACTTTCGCACGCGTATAGAGAATAACCCACCAGTTTCATCACAATCGGGTCAGTGGTTTAGGATCGCATTGAGGACAAACATACGAACATTCATGTATATATATATATAGCTATATAGGTATAACTAGCGACTCACCCTCACTTTGCTCGGGTTCGTCCCTAGTTACGTTTTAGCGTTTAGTATAGATTTCTCCGATATGAGATATTTTCCCGCAGTAAAAAGTATCCTATATGTTGACCCGGATGACCAGCTAGTAACATACCAAATTTCATCAAAATCTGTTCTGTAGTTGTCTTTAGTTGTCTCTTGATGCGGTCTTAGACAGGCAAACAGACAACATTCCTAAAAACTATAGTTTTTTAGATTCAGCCTCTGTATCGATAATAATTCAATAAGATACTATTTCAATAAGATTTTCCAAAAAAATATTTAATGTACAGATTCGCATCAGAATTTTATTATATGTATAGATTTGTATCTTTCCAGGACTTTGGAACTCAGAAATAAACACAATCGCCTTAATCACCACGAATATCGTCGCAAAGTAACCACACCGAAACGTAAATGTTTTTATTGCAAGAAAATGTTTCGAAGGCTGTCGAAACTTAAAGAACATGAACTGTAAGTATTAAGTCATCGATCAAAAAAGTAGTAGATACACAGCCAGCGACAATTATAAATTAAAAATTAAAAAAAAACCTACGCAAATTAATTGTAATTTAACGATTACACTGGCACGGGTGAAGCACTCAATCGAGTGATCTTACGCCAAAATGCCTTACATCATTTTGGAAAAGAGCTCTTACACTGCTGGACCGATATTAACCAAACATAGCTAAGAACCACCGCAAGAAAACTGGCTTTCAAATGAAAAAAACCGCATCGAAATTGGTCCATCCGTTTGAGAGCTACGATGTTACAGACAGACATCGACGTCAAACTTATAACACCCTTCTTTTTGCGTCGAGGATTAAAAAATGTCCTCACCTAATGAGCGCTCATTCGAACGTTTGAGCGCGCTTTTAATTTATTATTTTTATGTGAAAACAACTTTAAGTATTGTTTTTAAGGTTCAATTTACATTGTCGACTGTAGTATATTTATTTCAACTAGAACAATTACCTAAACACAATCGGTGACAGTTGTAAGAGAACTTTTGCATGGGATTGTGTATCTAGTACTATTTTGATCGTTTAGTTATTTAATGACTAATGACGTCTCATCATGTACACTATATAGAGTTGATACACTATACATATATAACTTTAAATACATACATATAAATATAAACACCCATGACTGAATGCCCCCAGCGAGGCTCGAACCCGCGACCGCTGTCACAGCAAGTAGGGTCACTACAAACAACCAAACGTCGTTAAAATGTCATATATCCGCATAAATCTAATAAATTATTAAATAATTATTTGTAAATGTTTCAGGAAACATAAATTACCGCCTGTTTTCAAGTCATGTCCGATTTGCGAGAAAGAAGTCACGAACATGACCGTACATATGCGTGTACATAGAAGGATACCGATGAGCTGCGCCGAATGTGATAGAGTTTATCCCAGCCGGAAAGCATATTTAAATCACCTGAGATACACTACATTACATAGTGGCGATAAGGTTTATAAGTAAGTAACAGAAACATAAAAAAAATATAAATAATGATTGTTTTTTTTTAAGATAATATAGATTTCTTAGAGAAGAGATATTTTCTCGCAGTTAAAAGTATCCTATATGTTGACCCGGATAACCAGGTATCATCATACCAAATTTCATCAAAGTCTGTCCATCATCTGTCCTTTCTGGTGATGCGTTCCCAGACAGACAGACATAAATTCAAAAAACTATAGATTCAACCTCTGTATCGATAATAATGACTATTTCAACAAGATTTTCCAATAAATGTTTAATGTACAGATTCGACTCAGAATTTTATTATATGTGTATATATATATATATATATATATATATATATATATATATATATATATATATACTAAATATATATATATATATATAATATATATATATATAATATATATATATATATATATTTTTTTAGTATATACATATATTTTTGTATAAATTTATAATATTAGTAGGATTAGAAGGATTCTTTATTGAATTTCCTACCATCCAAGAAATAACGTGAATTTCTAACATCGATACCTTCATTGGCAAAGCAGCTTAATTAAAATATTAACTATAAATATGAGCAAATTTTACAGGAGACACTTTAAACTTTATAATATTTTTTCCAACACTACTTATTGAGAAGTCTAAAATACCTTTGATAGATAAAATCCTACTAAAATGTTCCTACCGAATTACTGTTGATGTATATATATATATGTTTGTTTGTTATATTTGCTGGTTTTCCAATTAAGGTGTCGACATGTATACAATTCTATTATTTCAGATATCAATGTAATTTATGCGACAAACGCTTCATAAAAAAATCGGCCCGACGGGACCACATCGACTACACGCACAGAGGTATCGGGTTCGAGTGCAGCTTATGTCGTAAGGTAATATATTTAATATTATTTGGGTTTTTTACATACAAATAGAGTATGTACTGAGCAATATTGTCATGAAATTGACTATTTAGAAAGAGACAGAGCGAACGTGCGGCCGAGACCTGTCCTTTATTCCAATTCGAATTTATATATGACACTAGTCGACTCGGGTTCGTCCCTAGATACGTTTCGTCGTATTTTCTTGTGGGAATAAGATTATTTCCCTCCGTAAAAAGTAGTCTATGTTGCTCCCCAGCCCTCCAACTATCTTTACACAAAATAACGCCAATTCGTCACTCTGCTTCGACGTGAAAAAAGGACAAATAGACAAACAAACGAGAACACTTTCATATCATATTATAATATTAGTATGGATATAAATAAAAAAATATATTATTATACATAATGTTACTTAAAAAACGGGGGTAGAAGGGTGAGAAATACTTTTCGACCTATACTCATACCTACCAAATATCCAAAAAAAAAAAAACATTAAAATCGTACGAGCAGTTTCGGAGGAGTGCGATCACAAACACCGCGACATTGAATTAAAAATTATTTTTGTTGCACGAAATCCTAATTATTTTTCTAAAATCAATTTAGCCTAAGTTACTCCTTATATATAACATCAGCTATCTGCCAGTGAAAGTCCCATTAAAATCGGTCCAGAGAGATTAGTGGGAACAAACAGCGTTCAGTAAAAAGCTGTTTTTTTGACATTACAAACAGACACTTGAATTTTATTTATTTGCATATATATTTCTAAATATAAAATTCTAATACTTTCATTTTAAATAAAAATATCTTTTTGGATTTTTTCTGAGAGAGAGCAGTCTCTCACATGATTTCTGTAAAGCATTCAAAACATCTGAGACCATCGGGAATCAAAATAAATCCGCGAAAACATCCGAAAAGATAGTTTTATTTAAAATGTAAGATTCTATTGTGTATGTGGAAGAAATAAGTAAAATTGTGTTTTTTTTTTGCCAGATGTTTGCATCTACAGCGCATTTGTGTAATCATATGGATCGCGTACATCGCGGTGTGAACAGAGAATACCTTTGTCCTACTTGTGGGATAGTTTGTAAAGTAAGTGACACTAGATACAAATAGTAAAAAATGACATTAAAAAAAACTAAAATCGACACAAAAAAACATAGATGAAAAGTTTAAATTTAAAAAAATGTTGGGACATTAACACACAGCACTATCAGTTCCATGGTAAGCTACGAGGCTTGTGTTATGGATACTGGAAAGTTGATACACTAATTACGTTTGCAGCAGTCAGGAGGTCGAAAAAAAACCGAATAATTAATAATTATTTATTAATTTTACATTAATACAATAATTATATATCTTAAAACTAACGACGTCTTTACTCGAAGTATGAATAAAGAGTGATTGGAAAAGTATTACAATTAATAAAATTACTAAATTAAAACAATGCGGCATTACAAAACTAATTCGAGGAACTCTGCGGTGGTCGCCTGGGAAACGTACATTTATTTGATATGTCAGCATATTCGTGGGATTAGGGTTCCGTAACTCCTCCACCCCTAGAGAGGCAACTATTTGAGAATATTGAGTGAAAAAGTTGCCGGGATACTTGTGTCCTTAAGATTCTCTGGGTTATCTCCATTTTCTAAAATTTCTTCCTTTTTTGCAGTAGTTTTCTTATACTTTCTATAGTGTAATAAAATGATAAGTGCACCTGCACTGAATAATATTGCGTATACTGGTATGGTTGTATGATATACTGTAATATCCTTTTCGCGTTCAATTTGTAGCGGTGATTGTATCATAATTTTGTCCTTGAGTCTATGGAGTCCTTGGATATTTATAGATGATATATTAATAGTTGTATCTAGGTGCGCAATTTCATCGGGTATCTTCATCAATTTTAAGGGCTGTCCTCTTACTTCGTTGTTGTCATTAATTAACGTAAATTCTTCGGATATGATTT
Source organism: Brenthis daphne (assembly GCA_947093115.1). Classification (NCBI taxonomy): domain Eukaryota; kingdom Metazoa; phylum Arthropoda; class Insecta; order Lepidoptera; family Nymphalidae; genus Brenthis; species Brenthis daphne. The sequence goes on from OX352473.1 coordinate 4,256,860, forward strand.
TGCATCCTAGGGGAATAGTTATTAGGTAGCTGCCTTTTAATGAAGTGAATTCCTGTTTACCGCATGATATTTGTATCTTTTGATGCTGGGGGAACGATATAAGGTAGTGCATATCGTCTAGTTTCTCCATTGATTCTCGTAGAAGATTGACTGTAGTTAAGTGACAAGATTCCTTCAAAATCTGTTTAACAATTAGCTCGTGGATACAATCTGAATTTGTACGAATCTGATGATTGAGTTCCATTTCACAGAGATACCAGCTGCTATGTCTCGGGCATTCGGCCTCTATGTACAAGAATGAATTCTCGTTAGTTGCAATGAAAGGAGAGGATGGGATGAGAGCCTGCGATTTTTTATTAGGTACTACTGCTAATCTATATAATAAAAAATTATCCTTAGAAATAATAGGAAATCGGAATATAAAAACTATTTGCTTATTAGCATAATAAGAAGCTGGTTGGATTATATTATAATATTCTCTTAATTCTAAATTTAAAATACTTTTTTTTCCGTAGATATTCAAGAGCTTTTTCTATTGTTAGTGGTCGGATACAACGAATGCGGGACCCTAATGGTTCCTTAAGACCACGAAAATAGGCCTGCATAGTTACTTTCTTATACAGATTGCATTTTGCTTCGATAGTGGTGGATAGTGTCTCATGCAGTGTAACGTACGTCATTAACGTGCTAAACAAATTTTGACAATGGTCATAGAATTCTTGAGGGCTTCTATTACCCTGTGTGGCTAAGGAGAGATCATTGTATAGGGCGGTTTCATCCCTTTGATCGGAAAAGTTATTAATTAAAAGTGTTTTAATTCCTAGCCAACTGTCGGGTATTCCGTTTGAATTAATTTTGCTTGCTGCTGTGCCTGTTATTTTATTTAAAATTCCATTTAATAGGCAAATGTTAGAAAATTCACTACCTGGTAAGTCGCTTAGATATTGGATCGCTAAATGGTCACAAATTTGGATAAATCTAGTTAAAACATTTGGGTTCCCGTCGAACTCCGGGACAAGGCGGAGGGCCTTAAATATGATATCCGGATCGTGAGACATATTAACTAAATTAATTAAATTAGAAGAACTACAATCTAAATTTGAATTTATAATTTCTTCCGAATTAATATTTCTTATGCTATCTATACCTAACCGACGGGCCTGCCTAGATTGAGGCTCTCGGATCCTAGATGCTTTAGGATGGAAAATTTTGGTAGCTTATGGATAGGCTTAGGTCTAGAAAGGAGCAACACGAGAACAATTCTTATGTACTCACATAAACTGCATTATCTGGTCTCTTTTCAGTTGAATCGATTGTTGGATTCCACTCCCGGCTGCCACAGGTCCGTAGATTCTGGATTCTCGAACGGTGCTTGGTAGTCACCCGGGCGGCACGCGACGTGATAATTATCGAGTAATTAATTTAGACCGATCGCGAACCGGCCCGCGAAAATCCTACCGACTGCGCCAATTACGTTTGCAGCAGTCAGGAGGTCGAAAAAAAACCGAATAATTAATAATTATTTATTAATTTTACATTAATACAATAATTATCTATCTTAAAACTAACGACGTCTTTACTCGAAGTATGAATAAAGAGTGATTGGAAAAGTATTACAATTAATAAAATTACTAAATTAAAACAATGCGGCATTACAAAACTAATTCGGGGAACTCGGCGGTGGTCGCCTGGGAAACGTACATGTATTTGATATGTCAGCATATTCGTGGGATTAGGGTTCCGTAACTCACTATACGTAACTTTCATACATATTATAAACATAAACACCCATGACTGGCACAAACATTCGTGCTCGTCACACAAATGAATGCCCCCAGCGGGACTCGAACCCGCGACTGCTGGCACAGCAAGTAGAGTGGCACTACAAATTGAGCCAAAGGTGTCGTCGAGAGTGTAATAACAATGTAAACTAGTTTTGGCCTTATTGTGTACAATATATATAACTTCATTGTGTACAATCTGCATTCCTAATTAATTTTGTAACGTTGTAAATAAATAAATAAATAAATAAACAAACAAATAAATTAACTAATCTACACTACTATTATAGAGAGGAAAGGTTTGTATTTTTGTATGTTTGTAAGGAATAAACTCAAAAACTATTTAGATGAAACTACCAATTTAGATTGGTTTGATAAGAAGATATTTTGAGATCCTGGGAAGGACATAGGATAGTTTTTATCCCGTAATTCATCCCTTAAGGGGGTGAAAATGGGGATGATAATTTGTATTGGGAATCAACCTACTAAACTAACTTCTAAAACTTCTTTTATTTACAGAATAGGCATATTTTAAGAGATCACGAGCTATTTCATTCGGGGGGTCACGTGACATGTGACGTTTGCGGCAGCGAGTTCAGGAAATACACCTCGCTAAGCAGCCATAAGTATCATGTACATAGAAGTGAAAGACCCAAAGAAGACGCTGTCGTAGTGGAGATCATCGAGGAATAATGTTGACGTAGTGGAAGTGTGACGTTGACGTAGTGGAGAAGTGACGGTGAAGTAGTTGAAATGTGACGTTGACGTATTGGAAGAGTGACGTTGACATAGTGAAAGTGTGACATTGACGTAACAAAAGTGTGATGTTAACAAGAAGTGTTTCTACATGGCATTGGCGAAGTAAATTGTGTCCAACTGGCATTCGTAAAGCCACGAAATAAAAGAATTGAATTGAATAAAAAAATGTAAAGTTGACAATGATGTGTAATCCATGACTGAAGTACAAAGATTCGTGCTCATCACACAAATGAATGCTCCCAGCGGAACTCGAACCCGCGACCGCTGGCTGTCGTCGAAATTTACATATACAAGTTTGTTTAAAATTGTAAAAAAATATGTATTTTTTTTATACCTTGAAAAATCAATCAAAAAAGTACTAGATACACAAACAGCGACAAAAAATGTCCTCACCGAATGAGCGCTTATTTGAACATTTGAGTGCGCTTTTAATTTAGTATTTTTTTCTGAAAACAACTCTAAGCATTGCAGTTAAGGTTCAATTTACATTGTAGTATATTTATTTCAACTAGAACAATTACTTAAACACAATCGGTGAAAGTTTTAAGAGAACTTTTGATTTTGATCGATAACTTTACAGTACAAAATGTTGATTCTTCATAGAAAATATGTGAATGTTTGTAATTGAGTTCTTGTTAAAACGAATGTTATTTTTTAGTTTGAAAACGAATTTATTAGAATATTTGTGTTGTTTTACAATTAAAATGATTTTCAATAACAAGCTGTTTTTTTTCTAAATAATTTATATGTAGTAATAATATAGTTTTCTTCCTCAGAAAGAGTTAAAATATGTATTTCAATACAAAAGTAGCACTTGCTTATTTATACTAATCTATATCTAAATATTAATATTATAAAGAACAGTTTGTTTGTTTGAACGTGCTAATCTCAGGAACTACTAATCCGATTTGAAAAATTCTTATTGCATTAGATAGCCTGTTCATTGAGGAAGGCTATATATAGTCTATCTATTCTATACTAACCGTTAAAACGTACCTAGGGACGAACCCAAATCGCACGAGTGGATACAGTTAGTGCGTGTAAAACAAACTAACAAGAATTGCTAAGTTTGTCTGTTTGATAATTATCGAATATTTATCTGATAATGATTGCTATAATTATCAATAGACATATTTATCTTGATAAATTCATTCCCTGTGAAGAAATGAAAAAAAAAATATAGAAATACTTTAAAAAATTTGAAGTCTGTTGAAAATATATTTTGAGCTCTGAAAAAATACATAAAATAAAAAACTTAAAATCTAAACGTAACAATCATCATCTTACGTCATTTATTAACCGATTTGGACAATTTTTGTTTTGTTTGAAAGTGTATTCTTCTAGATTGGCCCCATTTAAATGGGGAAAAAAATAATCAAATTCCAAAAAATATCTAATGTACAGATTCGGCTTAGTTACAATTTTATTATTTGTATCGATGAAAACTACCAATCAGTTATTTTTTTTTTACTTTTTAGTGTTTTTTTTTGAGGTCGGTTTATATATTTTTTATTCAAACGGTTTAAAATAATGAAATAAGGTGTATAGCAGAAGAGACCTAGGGATGAACCAGAGCGAACCAAGGCTATGTTGCTAATATTAAAAAAGCTAGTTTTAAAAGCATTTTTACGTTTATTATAATTAAACGCAATAACAACGTTGATATAGTTTTATTTAACGGAAACCTTTAAAAAATGACATTTTTATATAGTTTCAACGGATTGAACTATGACACCGCTCGGGTGTCACACGCCACACAGGAAAGAAATTTATGACACTCCTAAAGTGCCATTAGTAATGCATTTATTAAAACGGCTCGACCAATTTGGATAAAATTCAGTTTTAGAAGCAGTTGGAATAACTATATGTGCTATAGTAGTGTAGTATTTTTCGTGCACGCGTCTTATATAAGCGGTAAGCCGTTGGTTTAGAATATAGGAATAAAATAAAACAAAAAAAAAACGATTTGCAAAAGACATTTATTATCTGTGTACAATATGTCGTCTTCATAACAAAATATAATACGTATAATTATCATAATTCACATTAATTATATTATAATTTACAAAAGATTTACAAGAGAAACTTCTTTAGAATCGTTGTGATTCAAAACTCGATGAAATAAAAATGCATCAGTAGAAACAGACAAACATAAATATATAGGATTAAGCCGGCGAGAGAGTGAGATAGAATACATTACATAGGAAGTGTGTGAATTGTACACACACGCGCTTTTTTTAATGTAAAATTAAACAATAAACACCAAAAATTAATTTACAAAAAACATAATCTGTATGATATGAATTATTAATATCAACTGCTGATGGTCTAGTGGCTAGCATGTACGTCTACACATCCATAGGTCCTAAGTTCGAATCCCGCGTAGGGCCAAGTTTAGTTATTGAGTCCCTTCTCTTAGTTGATGGAATTTCACCCTCGTATCGATCTTGCCCGATCTCTCACCATCTTGAATTGACCCACTAGAGTACAAGTGACAGAGACAAAGAATGGACTTGTATATATATCTCTCTCTCCCTCTCATCTACAGTGTAATAGTCTCAGTGTAATATATTGTTATAATCAGTAGCTAATTGGTTGAGTGTGAGAGCGAGAGGGACAGAGAGCGCTAGTGTCTCTCTCTCTCTCTCTCTCATGCACTGCACTATAAGTGCATGCTGTGTTTATTTGTAATCACTACATTTAGTTCCTAGTTTTTAGTTCTATTTTTAATATTTGTGTGTATTATATGATTGTAAATGAACCTAATAAATAAATAAATAAATAAATACTGTACATCATGACCATCGCTGGGATGTACATCATCGCCGGTATGTACAATTCTGCGGGGTCACTCACTCTTGGAGTGTTAGAGCGAGAGGGGCTGAGAGCGCTAGTATCTCTATCTCCCTCGCACACTACACTATAACATCTCTTCTAGTCAGCTAAACTCAGTGAGACTGTCCGTTTTGGCCATCGCTCGGATGTACATCATCACCAGTATGTACAATCCTGCGGGCGGGCATATTATGTACGCGACGACGGTGTGTATAGAGACATGCACTCTGACGGAAAGTTCTAGAACAGATGTCGCACGAGAGCGGTTTCTCCCCTGTGTGGATCAACTCGTGTTCGACCAGGCATTTCTTATCCTGGATATAAATAAATTAAATTAAATAAATATGTCGGGATATTAACACACAGCGCCATCTAGTTCCATGGTAAGCTACAAGGCTTGTGTTATGGATAACAGATAGTTGATACACTACATGACTGGAGTACAAACATTTGTGCTCATAACACAAATGAGTGCCCCCAGCGGGACTCGAACCCGCGACCGCTGGCACAGCAAAGAGGGTCACTAAAACCCATATATTTTTACATTACATGAATTATATGATATACTAGCGACTAATTCTCACTTCAATCGGGTTCGTCCCTAGGTAAGTCTTAACGGTTAGTATGGAATACAAATCTTCGAATTTATCGGCTTTTCTATATAAGCATGTATTTTATGCATGTATTATACATATTAACCTTCCTCTTGAATCACTCTATCTATTAAAAAAACCGCATCAAAATCCGTTGAATAGCTTTAAAGATCTAAACATACACATGGACAGACAGACAGCGGGAAGCGACTTCGTTTTATATTATGTAGTGATAAAAGAGAGATTTACTTATTTTATGAAAAAAAAAGACATAGGGATGTATTTTTTTTTGAAGTTGTACTTCTTTTGGGATGTTTGGAATCTATCGTATCCCAACATATTTATATTTTTAATTTTCTTATATTCTCTTTAGAGCATTTAAATAAAAGTTTGTTTTTAAAAATATTTTCTTCAACTTCACAAATATCCAACCTCCACACTAACTATACTCACTCTGAACGTCTTCCCACAAATTTGACACAGTATCTTATCCCCAATCTTCTCTTTTAGACCTTGATGAGTTCTTCTTACATGTCGAGTAACGCCGCGACGCGTCGATAGAGCCTTCAACAGATTATATCTATATTGTAAAGCCGAAGGATTTTTTGTTTGTTTACATACTAAATATTTTGCATATTTGAAAATAAATTAGTAAAAATAGTAATCTTTGAAGATAAAAACGGAAATAAAATTATTTTTATATATTACTAGCATTGCCCGCGGCACCGCCCGCGTTCAGATGACAAAAAACAAAAAAAAATTACATATTAGTATACTCTACTCTACATTGCATTTTTTGTATTTTTTCTCAGAAATGAGACATTTTCCCGCGGTAAAAAGTATCCCTATATGTTATCCTATATGTTGACCCGGATAACCAGCTATCACCATGCTAAATTTCATCAAAATCCCTCCAGTGGTTTTTCTGTGATGCGGTAACAGACAAACAGACAGACAAAAAAATCTAAAAACTATAGATTCGGTCTCTGTATCGATAATAATGTTTGTTTCAATAAGATTTTCTAAAAAATATTTAATGTACAGACTCGGCTTAGTTACAATTTTATTACATGTATAGATTTCTGAAACAATAACGACGGTTGCTATGGCAACCTAACGCAAACCATTACTATGGCAATCGTGATGGATTTTCGTGACTTATTCGCGCAAAAAAGTTTCACTTGAAATAGGTATTCATGTTGTATGGGATAGAACATCTGTTCTATGATATCAACTAAAAGATATAAAAAATATACAAGAGTTCAGCACATAATCAATTTTTGAAGTCGGTCAAATATATATATATATATATATATATATATATATATATATATATATATATATATATATATATATATATATATATATATATGTGTGTGTGTGTGCGCGTGCGTGCGTGCGTATGTGTGTGTGTGTATGTATGTACATACCTTATTACAAATAGGACACTTGTAGTCCGTCTTGCCCATATGATAATAATTTATGTGATCCTTTAAGGCAGTCAACGTGCGAAATCCTTTAGAGCAGAGAGTGCATTTGTATCTTAAATAATTAAAACATACGAGCTGTTAGTGAAAAAGTGGCCTAATTCAAAAATCGTGGAAAACTGGCCTTACTCAAAAAACTATTCTCACACACAATTATTCAACAATTATTCTCTAACAATAATAATTATTAGTTCCATTTAATATGTCAAAGATTCGCGTAAATCTATGAAAGTTTTAAAGAGTGACAAAGACAGGTGAAAACACATCGGGGATTCCCGCCACGACCTTACAACCAACAAGACTTACTTCAAAACATCATGAAGGGCGTGCGTTTTAGAATTCTTCAAATGCTTTTCAAACGAATCCATCGATACGAACGTCTTATCGCAGGTGTTGCAGTAAAACTGCTGTCTGTCCGAGTGTATCTTTGCATGGGCATTAAGACGATCTGACCTGACCAATTTGTTGCAAATTGGACATTCTTCTCTTGGTAGTAGGAGTTCGTGGACTCTGTAATGAAAAACTTATAATATTAAATGAGCAATTCTTGTATATATATATATATATGTGAAAGTGCGTTTGTTTGTCCTTCTTTCACGTCGAAACGGAGTGGGTTTGACGCTATTTTTTTAATGGATGTAGTTGGAGGGCTGGAAAGTGACATAGTCTGCTTTTTACGGCGGGAGATCATTTCACTCCCACGGAAAAACACGTTATAATACAACCCAAAAAAATATTTATGCTCGAATGACTTGAAACTTGGTATTAATGCTCTTCAATAAAATTAAATAAATACATGGTTTAGCATGTAGAAATTCATCCTGTAAGGAGTTTAAATAGGGGATGAAAGTTTGTGTGAAACTACCTTTTTAGAGATTTTTTGTAGATTTAGTGCGAGCGAAGCCGCGGGTTCTGCTAGTATATAATAAATATGTCGGGACATTAACACACAGCACCATCTAGTTCCATGGTAAGCTACGAGGCCTGTGTTATGGATACCAGATAGTTGATACACTACACATATATAACTTTAAATACATACATATTACAAATATACTCACAGTATATGTTTATTTAAAGTGTTTTTATAAGTAAACGTCTTCCCACACGTTTCACATTTGAATCCTTCTCTGTGACACTTCAACACGTGTTTATATCTTAGATATTGTTTTCTGCAAAAATAATAATAAAAAACAGATTACATATAGCAAAAACAACAGTTATCATCACAATCGAATCAATAGTTTTGGAACGCGTAGAGGACAAACATACGAACATTCATTTTTATCTATATGAAGACTAACGACTCACTGATAGAACAGGCCTTTGAAAATGGTAAAAAGTGAAAAAAAAAATAGTAGGATGAAACCCATTGGAGAAGGAAGAGAATGTAACAAACATGAAAGGAAAAATAGTTTACGGGCGATCTGAGCTCGGGAAGTGGGAGGTTTTTCATTTTCTGAGAAAATTTACCATAGTAATGTATATATATTTTTTACACCATCAGAAAGTAGAGACTTTAACGAACAAAAAGTCCACCGACATTTTTAAAAAAGCAGATATTTTGAAGCGAGAATTTTCGATTGAAATTTAGGGTGTTTTTTCGAAGTATTAAGTCAAAATAAGGTGAAAAAATAAATAACTTAAATCAAAAAAATTACAGTATGTTCGGGACGTAAAAAGTTAAGTTTTCACTAAATTGAGAGAAAAGATTTTTTTTTGTAAAAGATAAAAAAATATAAAACCAAAAACTTGGTTATTTGATTTTTCACATAAATTTTGAGGTTATCTGACAAAAGTCTAAATACAAAAGTTGTAGATCTTTTTATTACCTACAACTTTGCTATTTAACTTTTTTCCATAGGACTTGTGGTTTTGCGGGAATCGACATAAGCCGTTTTTTACCCTCAAAAACTCACCCTCTTCCACTTCCCGACTTCAGATCGCTCGTAAATTATTTTGGTTTCAAAAATTATCGACCCTGGCCTATAAGTACGTTTTAACGGTTAGTATGGAATAGATAGACTATATATATATATATATATATATATATATATATATATATATATAATACAAAGGTATGATAAGTTTTATATACCTTACTTGAGAAATGATTGATTCCCTATACAAATTCCATCCCTCTTTTCACCTCTTTAAGGGATAAATTACGGGATAAAAACTACCCATGTCCATCCCAAAGTCTCAAACTATCTCCATACCAAATTTCATCTAAATCGGTTCAGCGGATTAAACGTGAAACGGTAACAGACAGACATACAGAGTTACTTTCGCATTTATAATATTAGTTTGTATAGATATAGATAATTATATATAAACGTCAGTTTTACAATAATGTATAGAAGTCTGCCATTTGTTGACATTTATGATGACTGCTCCGCTCCCTTGGGTAGTAGCATGATGATATATAGCCTATAGTCTTCCTCAATAAACGGGCTATCTAATGCAAAAAGATTTTTTCAAATCGGATTAGCAGTTCCTGAGATTAGCGCGTTCAAACAAACAAACTGCCTCTTCATAATATTAGTATAGATACTCACTCAAAACACTTGTTGCATTCCGAACACTTATATCCATACTCTTTTTTACCATCCATTTTTTTCTTTTTAGATTTTAAAGATGGATTGAGAAGCATTACTGTTTTTCTGAGCTGCAAATTAAAAAATAATTTTATAATCTATAGTCAAATATAAGAAAAAAAGGATTTTATATACATTTTAATTTAGTAACATATAAATAACTAACTGAATAATAAACGAATGAATTAGCAAATAATTAAACAAATATTATGTAAATTAAAAAAAAAAACATTAAAACTGGACAAATTCATGACTAAATACATTCTTACATATTAAAAATATATCCTTTTCTTTTCTTAAAGCAACAGTTAATATTTTTTTTAATATAATAAAGGAATAAATAAACAAATAGTTAAACATTTGGAAAATAACTAAAGCTACTCAAATACGTTCACGATTCGTATAATAATAAGATCGATAGGCAGATGAATAAATATTTATATAAATGAATAAACCGATAAATAAATAAATAATAAATAGATACATGAATAAACAGATAAATCAATAAACAGAATAATAGATAAATGAATAAACGGATAAATATATAAATGAATATACGGATAATAGATTAATGAATAAACGGATAAATTGATAAATAAATAAACGGATAATTAGATAAATCGATAATCGGAATAATAGATCAATGAATAAGTAGATAAATGAATACGGAAAAATATATAAATAAATAAACATGTAAATGAAAATGAATAAACAGATAAATACGTACATAAAGAAATAAATAAATAATCGGATAAATAGATACATGAATAAAAAGATAAATCAATGAACGGATAAATATATTAATGTATTAATAAATAACGGAGAAATAAACAAATTCCAAAAAAAGAACGAAACTAACATTAATCAAATCATTGAACGGCACGGCGTGCCCGCGCAGGTGCTCCAGCATGCCGGAGGCGCACGACACCGCGCCGCACGTCGCGCACCCGTACACCTGCCTGTGGGCGGCCTCGTGGGTGTTCAGACGCCAGTACAATATGAACTTATTGCATATTGTGCATTGCATGTGACGCGGTTTCTGGATATAAAAAAAACGTGTGTGTGTGTATACATTACATATTATTCGGTAAATAATTTTATTATTTTTCATTTCCTGTGTAATTTATTCTATATCAAATAATGAAATAAGGCATATTACAAACATATATTTATGGAATATCATATACGGAGAGAATATAATATTATATATTTGTCAGACAATAACTACGGTAACCATGGCAACATGGCAATGTATTCTATATTATTCTCTCGCCGGCTTAATTCTATATATTTATGTGTTTGTCTCGTTTGTCCCACTTTCGTTTCATCGAGTTTCAAATAGCAACAATTATAAGTTTCACTTCAAAAAAATTTTTGGTAACTTTTATATTTTTGAAATCATTGTATAATTTTGTGGGTAGGTGCTGTTTGTAATAACTTATGACCTTTAAGACGCAAGAGACCTCAGTTACTCAAATCAAAATAATCGCGACATTTTTTTAAAATTTACTTTTTTAAATGAAAGTTTTAGAATTTGTCATTATTCAGACTATTTAGCCGAAAAAAAAATAGATAAAATCTAAAAACCCTCCTTTAAAAACAATCGGGTAAAAACATCTAAAAACTTACCTGCAAATGTAAATCAGTATTATGCATTCCCAATTCCTTTTCATCTTTAAAAACTAGCACACAAGATTCACATTTGTATGAAGCTTTCAAAAAGTTCTCCTCATTTTTTAATTTTTCAATTCTCTCATACATTTCTTCGTCTGACACTTGAATTATTGAATAATATTTTTTATCTGTGTCACTATCTAATTTCCTATTTTTCAACACAGATATGGCAACACTTTTCAACGTCAATGGTTGTATTTCTAAAATTGGTTTATTTAATGATTTTTCTATTGGCGACATATTATTTTCTATTACATCTGAAGACACATCCATATTAATTTCATTCTTTATTACAATTTCTGATCCACAATCGATGAAATTATCTACAACTTCTTCTTTATAAATATGTCCGTACTCATTTTGATGAAGGTTCGCTAATTTTGGTAGATCTTGTTCCCTAAAGTGTTCTACTAAGTAGTTATGGCTTATGCCATGATTTTCTAGTTTTGATCCGTTCAAATATTCCAAAATGGACAGTTTTTTAGTGTCAGGTAGTTCAGATATAACATTTCTCATGAGTTCTTCTGATCTTTGCGCATTCTCTTTTGCTGTTATTAACTCTTGATCTAAAATTCGTCTCTAAAAATTAATTAAACAAAATAAATAAATGTTTTTAAACAAAAAAAATAGTGGTTGAAGTAAAACTTCTTTGGCGCTGCGATGCAGATACCACAATTACGTATTAATTGTATCTTTGATAATAAATATTCATTTTTATAAGTAATAATTATTATAATAATAAAAATATAAAAAAAAAACAATTATGAATAATAAATTTGACTCTCAAAATTTATGTGCAAATAAGTGACAGCGAAAGACCAGCAATTGCGAGATATGACAGTGCAGGTGTGAGGAAGAGAGACACACTAGCACTCTCTGTTCCTCTCACACTCCATACAACTCTCAACTTCAGGCTGTTACTGAAAAATACTTGACAGAAACCCCAATGACTGAACTTGGTCCAACCCGGAACTCTAACCCAGGACCTACAAATCCGCAGCTGTACTGAACTACATCACCGAAGCAGTTCAATAGTCTTTTACTATAAAGGGTTTGAATGGAAAAAACTGTGTATAATTATTGGGAAAAAGGGTAAAAATATGCAAACCTATATTACCTTGAGAACAAGTCGCTTATATCGTTTCTTATATTTTTCGACAGCCTCTTTTGCTTTTTGTATTGTAATTTTAGTAGCATCAGTAAATTTTCTTACTAGAAGTCTCTTACGAAGAGTTCTACACCACATACAACGTGGAATTTGACGTGAACGTTTACTAGACACACGTCCTGTGCACTTTGGTGCGTATGATCTATGGAAAGAGCAAGAAACTGTCAAGTGTGAGTCGGATTTGTGTGCTGAGAGTTTTTGTGTTGGACATTTGCTGTATTTGTTGCATATAAATACTATGTCGGGACATTAACACACAGCACCATCTAGTTCCATAGTAAGCTACGAGGCCTGTGTTATGGATACCAGATAGTTGATACACTACACATATATAACTTTAAATACATACATATGTCTATTCTTAATATTATAAAGAGGAAAAATTTGTTTTTTTTTGTTTGTATCGAATAGGCTCCGAAACTACTGGACCGATTTAGATATAATTTATTAAGAAGGTAGTTTGAGACCCTGGAAAGTACACAGGAGTTTTTATCCCGGAAATCATCCCTTAAGGGATGAAAGTTAATATAGGGGAAGAACCCGAGCGAAGCGAAGGTGAGTTACTAGTACTAAATATGTATGTATGTAAGTATATCATCTCACACATCTCATATATAATGCTTATTTGTTCAAACGACCAATACTTGTTCTTAAAGTTTGTTCCGGCTAATCTCCGAAACGGCTGAACCAATTTTGATAAGACTTTCACTGGCAGATAGCTGATGTTATAAGGAGTAACTTCGGCTACTTTTATTTTGGAAAAAGAATCAGAGTTCCACTCAAAAAAATTAAAACGTACCTAGGGACGCACCCGAGCGAAGCAAATGTTAGTCATTAATCAATAATAAAAACAGTAAAGAAAATGGAACTTACCGATAATATATACCTGTTCCTTCGCATAAAATAGTTGCTTGTAAGGTTTCCATATAATTTTTAATATCATATACAGAAGTGAGAGTATCATTTACAGACATTTCTGGCCTCTGAGAGAAAGATACCTGTTGAATAAAAATCAATTATTTATTGTATTCGGCCCTTTTTAACGTCCCACTGCTGGGTGTGGGCCTCCCTTCAATGCGAGGGATCAGGCCATAGTCCACCACGCTGCCCAAGTGCGGGCGGACTGAGCATGTCTGCAGACAATTGCTAGGTTCTCTCATACATGCAGATTTCCTCACGATGTTGTCATTCCCCATAAGGCAAGTGTATTTATGTTGGGAATTATTCGCACATGAGAATATTAGAGGCGCGAGACATGGAATTTGAACCCGCTTCACTCAATTTCCTAAGCAAGACACGTTACCAAATGTCCGAAATGGCTAGAAAGAATTTGACAGGACTTTCACTGGCAGATAGCGGATGTATAAGGAGTAAATTAAGCTACTTTTTTTTAGAAAAAAATTAGGGTTTCACGTAAAAAAAATGAAAACCCATGAAATTGTCGCAGCCGAGAGAAAAGAGGGTAAGTAGCTGGTAATTTATAATAAATATACACTAACTGACCATATCTTATTTTTGAAGCGAGTCAGAAGTTAAAGTTTTTATACATTTATTTACCTTTACTGAAAAATTATTATCGAGAGAAAAACATATATCCTCTTTTCTAGTTAACATATTTATGTGTTTGAATATCAGCTCTGCCTTGGTAACATAATAACACCATCCTTCTAACAAAATTGAGTCAAAATATGAGAGTATTTCTGTTATTGATGATTCTGGCTTGACCATCTGAAAGAAAAAAAATACAGAATATTAATTTTATTATAATAACTTTCAATTTTTCTTGTTACATTCTGATTTCTTTATACAGATAGCACATTCTAATAATAAGTTTGCTTTAATCATATAATTTTGCTTGATTTTTTTAACACTTAGTATGTTGAAACATACAAAATATCTTAAGAAAGGAAACAACATTGCTGAATTTATAATAATACTAGCAGCTCACGCTCGGTTCGCTCGGATTCATCCCTAGGTACATTTTAACTGTTAGTATGGAATAGATAAGGCTATATATTATATTACTGCTCCGCTCCCTTGGGTAGTAGTATGATGCCTTCATCAATATATGGACTATCTAATGCAAAAAGAATTTTCCAAATTAGATTAGTAGTTACTGAGATCAGCGCATTCAAGCAAACAAACAAACAAACAAACTCTGCCTTTTTATAACATTAGTGAAGATATGTAATATTTCCAATAGCCTTTATTTGAGAATAGTTATCAAATAAGACTTAGTATCATTGTAATACAAGGCAGTTCAAACAGATACCACGTAAAGTTACAAGATATAGATATTAATTTTAATTAAAATATTTATTTGCCATGTATGAATGCCATTAAAAATTGTTAACTTTTGTTGCTTTTAGATTAAATTAAATAATAGTTAAAAAATTTAAGTTTAACTTCTTAAATTTCACATACCTCTTCAGAAATATTCATTTCTACACCTTGTTGGTTTACCGGGTAACCATTTGAAAGAATTCTTCCATTAGACATTATTATTCCTGTTAACAATCAGCCAATTTGCTTATTTAATGTTTTATTCACAGGAATATTTTTAAAACAAATATGAGCTACTTTTCCCAATATCATATTGTTCTATCCTGTCAAAAAAATAAAAGCTTCAGAAATCTTCAGTAGGCTTGATAAAATAAAATAATTTATTGGCTAATAAAGGGGTAAAAACTAAAAGGGAGTAATAAAGTTTATATCAGCAAAGAATTATTTATGATCAGAATTCAAGAATTGGTATCAATGTTTTCTCGTAAAAATGTAATACACAACTCATAAACGTATTTTAATAATCAAACAAACTTCACAATTTCTACGGTTTTATTAAAACATTAAGCTATGAATAAATCGAGGCTAACATAACTGTACATCGCCTTTCCTTTCGTTAAATATTTCTATATTATTTATTCGTGAAAATATGATAGAACTTAGAAGTTAAAAACAGTAAATAAACAAATAATGTATCTTTTTTTTTTTCAAATAGGTTCTGGATTCTCGTTATTTTGATTACTAAAATGACACATACACAACAACCCCGTAAATATGCCACTGGTCACTGGTGACCTCCCTAGAGTAAAAATCAGTTTATATATACTCTATGGTTTATAACTATACTCTTTGGTAAAAATGTTCCTTGCTGGTGACTGGGCTATGTGACATATGTCATTTTATGGGCCATAGGTATTACCATATAAAATATTTATTTTTCCCTAAAACTTTAATTTATTATTAATGGTTGGCTTAGAAATATATAAAATTAGGTAATATATAATATTATGAAATGTATCTTTTCCATTTTATTTAAAAGGACTTGATATCGTTATGATATTTAAATTTGTCTTTTAGATTCAAATATTTATCTAACAATTACAAATCCACAGATCTGCACCAAACTTAAAACATAAGATCTGTGAATATAGGGATTGAGAAAGATGAAGATTATGCTATTTATTAAGAAAAAACACAAAGTGATGGTAAAGAGCTTTGAAATATCGGCGTGTAATTAACTATTTTTTATTAGTTAAAATAAGTGTTTGTGATGTCTTCATTAAAAAGTATCTTGTTGTATTCGTTATTTATTATTATTCGTGTATATTGTTTTGATGTATGTCTTAAGGTTTATCCAGCGGAAGGTTTTTAAGGAGGACTCGATAAAACCAGTTATTATGTTTTCCCGTGGGAAAGAAAGATTTTCTTGAAGTAAAAGGTATCTTAAATGTTGACCTGAGTAATATCACTTCACCAAATTTCGTTAAAATCGGTTCATTACTTGTTGCGTAAAACGCGCACACACAAACAGACAAAAAAAATTATAACTATTGTTTTGGGGTCTATGTTCTGTACACAATACGTTAGTCATTGTTTTTAAAAAATATTTCATTTACAGAATTCGCTAAGGTACTGTTTTATTATAGTATAGATGAACAAATATTTCTTAACATTCAATAAACATTCGTTTAAACTATTAATAAATATTTACTAATATTAAATAAATTATTTTAGAGTGAATATTTTTTTTTTACGTGGCGATGTGAAGATCATTCATAAAAAAATAAAGCCGCAACCTTTTGTAATAAACATACGATGCGCTAATAATTTTCACTGAAAAAAAATCTGTTCAACTTATTACGATCATTGTTTTATTAATAATTTTATTTTCTACACATTTAGAAAAAAATCTCACGTTTTCACTCAATTTAAGGCAAAAAACCGCAAGGCAATCCAATCTTTATAATCTGTGATGTGAGTAGGCAAAAAAAACACATCACTATCATTATAATTTATTATCACGTCCACTATCACTATCAGTATATTCTATCACACGTTGTTTGAGGGGCATCTTGTGAACTCTTCGATTGTGCGTATATAGCGATGCCCTCTGTCTGAATGTTCGTCCACATATCGTACAGGACAGTGGTCTCTCGCCTGTGTGTATTCTTTCATGTTCTTCAAGAGATTTTGTGTGCTGAAAAAGTTATTATGTATATACAAACATATATATGTTGAATGATACTTTCTAGATATAAGCGAATAGTCGACATCTATACGTATAATAAAGTTGCAAATGATCGCTGTCTGTACATGGAAGATATTTGAGAAAAACTATCATTGGGGGTCTTTATTAACACAATAGAACCCAAAACAATTTTTGTCTGTTTGTCTGTGTGTTTGTGCGTGCTAATCTCAGAAATGGCTTAACCGATTCGGGAGCGGTTTCTTACTTTACGGTTAGCTTCACTTAACATTTAGTGTTTGTTTTATTGAAATCGGTTCATAAATAAAAAGTTATGTTAACTTAAAGAATCAACCAGAGAAAAACCCGAGCGAAGCGAGGGTGAGTCGCAAGTTTTAAATAAAACTATTTTTTCGTATATTTCGCGGATTTATTTTGATTTTTTCGCGATGTTTCGAATGCTTTACAGAATTCATATTTCTCCCGTGACCACGATTGCTGTAAAACATTCGAAATGTCGACAAACAAAAATCAAAATGAATCCGCGAAAAAATCCGAAAACATAGTTTTATGTTGAACGAGTTGGATCGCGAAAGTGTGTTTGTTTGTTAGCGGCTGGACGGATTTAGATGAAATTTAATAAGCGTATAGGCTATGAGCATATATGTATAGGATATACTCTTAACGATTTAAGACCTTTTCTTCTTGTACAGGTAGACAATAAAAGAATATATCATGACCTTTAAAAATGAGAACATGGTATTTTTCTTTAAACTCACGGGTTTTTATGGGTATACCATGGGTGACAATGTAGCAGTGCCAAAATATCGGGAACACTCAAAAGTAAGTACTAAGCATGATAAATACCCCGTTTTACAGTTTTACATCATAATAATATTGTCAGTGAGCATGAAATTAAAAAAAAAATCATGTTATTTTTTTTTATTCATTAAATACACTGCCATCATGCCATAAAAGTATTATAATATATATATGTAATTATACTATAAAGGAGATTATATATAAGTTAAAAAAAAACATTGCAGGTATAACAATTACATTTAAATTAATGTTTAAGTCTTTTTTGTTAAAAGTTAACTATAGCCAACAAGACAATGGTAGCGCAGTGGTAACGCACTCGCTTGTGAAACTGAGTGAAGCGGGTTCAAATCTCGAGCACCTGTGATGTACCCATGTGCTCACATTCCCAACATGATGAACACTTACTTGTCTTATGAGGAAATCTGAATGTGTGAGAGAACCTAGCGAGTTGTCTGCAGATATGCTCAGTCCGCCCGCACTTGGCCAGCGTGGGGGACTGTGGCCTGATCCTCTGTGAGTGTTGAGGGAGGCCCAAGCCCAGCAGTGGGATGTTAAAAAGGGCTGAATACAATACATAATTACAGGTCACAATAAATAAAAAAGAAATAATCTTACCCGGAATGCTTTCCCACAAGTTTGACATATTACATCTCTTGCATTCTCTTTAATATCTTGATGAACTCTTTTAACATGACGACCGACGCCCCGACGAGTAGCTATTGCCTTGAAATATAATAAAAACACATAAAATAAACATAAAACATAGCATTACTATGTAGGTCCTCCACTTCATTTCATAACAATATTTTACACTCTCTCCAACCTCGCTTTGTTCGGGTTCGTCCCTAGGTTGATTCCCCATACAAATTTTCATCTCCATACACCCCCTTAAGAGATGATTTCAGGAATAAAATGTATCCTATGTCCTTCCCAGGGTCTCAAACTATCTTCTTATTAAATTTCATCTAAATCGGTTCAGTAGATCCAGAGATTACCCCCTACAACGTCACAAATTCACTAACTCACAAACTTTACCTCTTTATAATATTAGTATAGACATGTGACTCACCCTGGCTATGCTGGGTTCACCCCCTAGGTACGTTTTCTCAGTTAGTATGGAATAGATAGACTATATATATACATTGGTATGATGAGTTTTGTATCCCTTATTTGAGAAATGATTAATTCTGCATACAAATTTTCATCTCTCTTCTCACCCCCTTAAGGGATGATTTTCGGGATAATAAGTATCCTACGTCCTTCTCAGAGTCTCAAACTATCTCCATACTAAATTACATCTAAATCGGTCCAGTGGTTTTTGAGTTTATTCGTTACAAACATACAAAAATACAAATCTTTCCTCTTTATAATAGTGATGATGTTCTCCTAGCCGATTCCGGTCACGGCGGCCAATCTCAATGAGATTAGCTAACTGCGCAGGAGATATTATAGTGCTCAAGTGTACGCGCAGACACAACGTGCACTCTCTATTCCTGTCACTCTCATACTCCTGTGGGACGACGCGAGACACTCGCGGTGAGAGTGTCGGCGCAGGACCGACGGCTTTACGTGCTCTCCGAGGCACGGGGGTGAAACACCGCCAACTTCCCAACTCCGGGCTGTTACTGAGACTTACTATACAGAAAGAATCAATAACTAAACTTGGCCAGACCCGGGACTCGAACCCAGGACCACCGGGTGTGCAGCCGTACATGCTAGCCACTACACCACCGAGGCAGTTATAATATATAGTTATAATATTAGTGTAGATTTAGATGACAATTTAAAAAAAAATCCTTACCTTATCACATATGGGACATTTGTGTTGAGTTTTTCCCATATGATTATAATTTATATGATCCCGTAGTTCTGTTTTAGTTCGATAACCTTTTTGGCATGTCGAGCATTTGTATCTGAGAATATGTTGGTACATTAACACACAGCACCATCTAGTTCTGTGGTAAGCTACGAGGCCTGTGTTATGGATACCAGATAGTTGATACACTACACATTTTTTTACTTGACAACTTTAAATATATACATATTATAAATATAATCACCCATGACTGGCACAAACATTCGTGCTCATTACAAATGAATGCCCGCAGCGGGAATCGAACCCGCGACCGCTGGCACAGCCAGTAGGATCATTACAAACTGTGCCAAACGTGTTGTCGTTTTATTTAAATCGTTGTTAAATTGTACAAATAAGTAATAACTCACTTCAGTACATATTCCCGATAATGTAGAGCGTGATTCGATGTATATTTTAGATGGTTCTGATATGATCTCTCCGAAACGAAGTATTTATTGCATTGTATACATTTAATTTTCTTTCTCTCTTGATGTATACGAGCATGGGCTTTGGTTAGGTCACTTCTGATCATCCTACCACAGATCGGACATTTTTCTCGACGAAACGGACCGAAATGGATTCTGAAATATTAAAAAAGAAAGAGTTATAATAGAAATATATTAAAAAAACGTGTGTGTGTACTTATGTACGCACGTAAGAAGGTATACTTCTGTGTCGTAACGGAACAAAAATAGCTAAAGATTTCATCCCGTATGTCACAACGATCTGTTGATGACTCTCACATCTTTTCCAAACGTACCAAAAGAAGTATAACTTCAAAAATTATTTTTTCGCTATTTTTCGCGTATTTATTATTATTTTTCGTTCACGTTTCGGATTCGCCAATATGGTTATGGGAGAGGCTAAGATTTTTAACTTCTCAACATTTATTAGTATGTATATAGATATTACAATTTACAGATGGTGTCGACCCACAAAAGTATGCATTAATTTTAAAGAAAAGACAGACGCTGTTGAACATAAATCATTATAAATCCGCAAAAAAATCCAAATTATGAAATGTGTATATTCAGATATAAGAGTTAAAAAAAACTAATATAATATGAGCTTTTATTTCTTGCAACTAAAATAACATTTTTTTGTATATAATAATATTTACTTTTTTTTAAACTAATACGAATGTCCTGGGTTCGAGTCCCAGATGGGGCTAAGTTTAGTTATTGGGTTCTTTTGTCAAGTAATTCTCAATGACAGCCTGGAGTTGGCAAGTCGTATGGAGTGTGAGAGTGAGAGGGACAGAGAGTGCTAGTGTCTCTCTCCCTAACACATGCACTATCTTATCTCGTAGTTGGCTAGTCTCAGTGAGGATGACGGTAATGAAAATCGATTCAGACATATATAACTAGGTACATTTTAATGGTTAGTATAGAATAGATAGACTATATATACATAGGTATAAGTTTTATATCCTTTACTTGAGAAATGATTGTTTCCCCATACAAATTCCATTCCACTTTTCATCCCTTTAAGGGATAAATTCCGGGATAAAAACTATCCTACGTCCTTCACGGGGCCGTCTAAATCGGTTCAGCTGACTTTTAGTTTATCCATTACAAGCAAACAAACAAACAAAATTAGACAGAATAAGATAGCGCCTATAATAATTACTTACGTTTCATGACGAACCATATGATTTTTAGAAGTGAAAGTTTTACCACAAACAGCGCAGGGATATCCTGCGTGATGGAATTTCATCATATGTCTTAGCCTTTGGGTTCTATTTCTGTAATTTAAGTAAATAATATTTTAGCGATATTATGGATTGCCAGTATGAAAAGAAAATAAATGTAGCCATCTTTAAGTAGTCTTATGAAATATTTATCAATAGTTATTAATAATAATAAATAAATAATACATATCTTGGCACATTAACACACAGCACCATCTAGTTCCATGGTAAGCTACAAGGCTGGTGTTATGGATTCCAGATAGTTGATACACTACACATATATAATTACCTATCCATAACTGGAGAACAAACTTTTGTACTCATCACACAAATGAATGCCCCCAGCAGGACTCGAACCCGCGACCGCTGGCACAGCAAGGGTCACTACAAACTGAGTCAAACGTGTCGTCAACAATAACAACTTATAAGTAATAACTCACTCAAAACACTTATTACATTCCGTGCATAAATACGTTTTATCTGTAGTTATATCTTTTTTTTTTCTTGAACTTTTTATTTCTTTCGTTTTTCGTTGGTCTTCAACCTAAAATTGAATAAAAAATGTCGTTTGGTGTCAGACAGCCGGTAGGAAGTTCCTTCCGCTTTCTGCCCCCGGATCATTGTTTGTTTGTTTGATGTTGTTGTTGTGTTGATAAGGACTTCAACCCAAAAACAAATTTTCCAGAAATCTATACAAATAAATAAAATTGTATTGTGTATGTATAATGTCGAAATACCAGCTTTTTACTAAATGCATATGAAATTATATACGATTTTATAAGAAAAATACAATTTTTAAAATTTTTGTCTGTCTGTCAGTTCCGGCTAATCTCCGAAGCGACTGGACTGATTTTGATGGGAGTTTCACTGGCAGATAGCTTATGTATAAAGAGTAACTTAGGCTACTTTTACTAGTACTTTAGCAAAATAATTAAGGTTTCGCTCAAAAAAATTAAATCGAAACGTAAGTCGCTAATATAAAATAATAAAGAAATATTACAAAAGTTTATATGTGTGTGTTTGTTTGTTATTCCTTCACACTGAAACGGCTGTACCGATTTGGATGAAATCTAGTATACAGATATGCTATGAGCTGGAGTAACACACAAGCTACTTTTAGGCATCTTTTTACAAACTAGAACGAAGAGAAGTCACTATTTTCAAAACATTTCTTTTAATTTAAAGTAGTTTCAATTTAAAACATAATATATGGTAGTAAATTATTTTTTTATATATTTATATATAAAAATAAATCATACCTCTGTATGTTGTAAACAATGAATTTCCATTTCATTATGATCTTTAAATGCTAATGCACAAAATTTACATTTGAATATCAAACCAATGTAGTCCTTCTCTTGCTTTCTCTGCAGAGTCCTTTCACTTTTATCTTCTCTTTCCCTCTCTAACATTTCATTTATCTCCTCTTTTGACAGTTGAACAGCTAAATATTTTGTATCTGTGCTGTTTTTAAATGTTATCTTTTTTTCTTTTAATTTTAAGTATGGACTGTCAAGATTGTTTAATTTATCTGTTTCTACGTTTTCATCATCCACTAATTGACCACTTTTTTTTATATCATCAACAACAGAATTAGTTTGTTCATCTATTTCTGGAATTTCAGTGTCAGGAGTTATTTTTTATATTATAAATATAAATAAATATATATATGTTGGGACAATTACCACACAGTACCATCTAGTTCCATGGTAAACTACGAGGCTTGTGTTATGGATACCAGATAGTTGATACACTACACATATATAACTTTAAAATTTGAATACATACATAGGATAAATATAAACACCCATGACTGGAGTACAAACATTCGTGCTTATTACACAAGTGAATGCCCCCAACGAGACTCGAACAGGCGACCAAATATAATATATAATATATAAATCAAAAAGAAACAAAGAGTCTCAATATTATAAATTTTGTGACTCTTTCGTTTGCATGAATTCCGTACTTTCATTTTGTAAGTCACATGATGGAGTATCTGAATCGCCTTCAGACTTCACGTCATCTAAATTTGGTCCACAGTCTATAAAATCTGTTAAAGTTTCATCATTAGCTGTTAGTTCTTGATCATATATATTTTGGTACTTATATGTTAATTGTGATAGAGTTTTTATTTTATATACACTCTGAAAGTAAAAAAATGAAATATATTAAAAACATATGATGAAATAGTTCTACTAATATAAATATGAAAGTTTGTGAGGATGTACGGATGACTACTGAATGGATTTTAATGAAACTTTACAATTATAGCTCATACATCAGAATAACACATAGGCTATTTTTTATCCCGAAAAAATGTACGGTTCCGGTGGGATAAATTTTATTTTTGCTGTGCCATATTTTACTTACACTTATGAAAATAACAAATACAAGATCGATAATTTTTTTCAATGTGATTTAGAAAATTATAGATGGATGAGATATGTACGAAATAAGATGATTTAATTGGACTTATACAGGCACTTTTGATTTATTACAGTTCATCCCAAGATGAATATAGCAAAATATTCACAATAATGTAGTACAAAATAATTTTGTACATAATTATTATAAAAAAACTGATCAGATCCAGACCAGAGACCAGAGAGATACAATTAAATCAAATTATTTTATTCTGCATTAAATTATTACAATTTTTTACTGAACGTCATGAGTCTACTACCAGTTCGGAAAGAAGAAACCTCAGACCTGAGAAGAACTGGCAAAAGAAACTCAATGGGACTAATATTATTTCATTACCTTTTTTTTATAAAGTTAAATTATAATTTACAATATTTCTATCAATTTGAAGTAGCCTGGAGGCGATCATACAGATCCGGAGGTCCTGAGGTTCATGACCTGAGTTGGGCCAAGTTTTAATAACTGAGTTTTTCTGTTAAGATATTCTTAGTAGTAGCCTAGAGTTAGGAAGTTTCGAAGTTTAAGAAATTAGGGCTTCACCGCGCCTTAGAGAGCACGTAAAGCCAGTCCTGCGCCTTAACTCTCACCGGTCGTGTCGAAGTATCGTCCCATCGGACTTTGAGAGTAAAAGGAATAGATAATGCACTTGTGTCTTCGCATACACTTGTGCACTATAATATCTCTTGCAGTTGGCTAATATCAGTGGGATTGGCCACCATGGTCGAAATGAATCAGGAGAATATTATTATTATTAAGAAAACATAAAATAGGTACCTATACTTACATCAATTTTTCCATCGATTAAATCAGATAATTGTTTCTGAGCTTTACAAGTCTGTTCTCTAAATTCACACAATCTATGCATCTTGGATTTACATTCCCAACATACAAAAAGATGTGTTGGATTTTGATAGAACATTACCTTAAAATTTATAAATTCAGTTAGAAAATCATTGTAATACTTGTATGTTATCTTATAATATTAATTGAGTAATTCTTGTATACAGGATGTCCGGTAAGTAATGGATAACCCCGCAGGTGTTGTTGTTGGTGTTGTGAACTAGTGTTGGGCACCTCGACTACTCAGAAAAAAGTAAAATAAAAATATATTGCAGGAGTCTAGAAAAAAAATCCTTTCTTTTTTAAAGTATGAAATTTGAAACCTTTGTTCACATTATTGAGTACTATATATTTCTTTTTAACTTTTGTTACTATTTTATAGTCAACGCCGAACGACAAACGAAGTCGCTTGTTATAAATTTATTTAAAAATATATGTAAAACTTTTTATAAATAATAAAGGGAAAAAAACTTACATCGTAAGCTTCTGAATCATGTGATAAAAGAAAAAACAAATTATTAACACCGTTATCGACTCTACAAAGCTGGTTCAACTTTCTGTTCACACTTAAGCACGTACAGCATATTGTCTTCAATATTATTTCAGCATTTTCATCCATGTCTAATTTAGAATATTATTTTTCAGTATATTACTAGAATTATTATTTTTACTACAATTTTTTTATTAAAAGATAGGCTGTTTAGTGTTTATTCACGTAGAACCATAAGTCAAAATTCGAAACTTCAAAAGTGACACTTGAGACTTGACAGCTAAGATTTAGGTAGGTATGCAAAGACTTCACTGTTTTGTTTTTCATACGTGCGCTGACATCTATCCATCTATTACTAATATTCTAAAGAGGTAAAGTATGTGAATTGTGAGTTTGTGACGTTTTATAGGGTAATCTCTGGATCTACAGAACTGATTTAGCTGAAATTAGGTAAGAAGATAGTTTGAGACCCTGGGAAGGACGTAGGATACTTTTTATCTCGGAAATTATCCCTTAAGGGTGTGAAAATGGGGATGAAATTTTGTATGGGGTATTTACCTAGGGACGAACCCGAGCGAAGAGAGGATGAATCGCTATATATATGTAATATGGCTATAAAGGTAATGATAGGAAGATTTGTTATATTACCGAATAGCCGTATTACTTCATGGCGTGACACAAACACTAACGAGCTTTACGTCTTTTTTGCTGTTACTTTAGCAACAGGAGTAACGGTAAAATCAGACTCGGTTCTGACTGGTGCAAAAATGGGGATATTTTCCGCACACTCGGATTTTCCTGTGCTATGAGCATTGACAGGTTTATAATTTTATCGAAATGCTTGCATTTCCAAGACAATGCAAGCACAAATGAGGACAATATGACCCTAAGTCAGGCTAAATTGTTTAAAATTCAGCCTATTTTCAATCATTTAAATAATAGATTTTCATCTTTAATATAAAATACAGCAAAAAATTGCTCTAGACGAAAATTTGTCAGAGTGGAAAGGGTGGCTCGACATTAACCAATTTATTCACAACAAAGCAGCCACAGTTGGTATCAAGACGTTTGAAATTTGTGAATCGCAAACAGGATACTTGTGGTGGTTTGAGGTCTATGCATATCACGACCATCCTGCCCCATCGCGAGAGGAAACGCCCCTATCCGGTATAATACCAGCTTTGGTCTCAGACTAGTAGATGGTCTTGAGAATCAAGGTTATACATTATATATGGATAATTATTATAACTAACCTGCCTCCTCCTATCTCCTTCTTTGATTTGTATTGGCTGGCACCGACTTCGAAAATATTTGATTAGGTATATTATTTACTATTCTAAATGAAAATTTCAGTTTAGTTATTTTTTACTTTTTTGTGATTTTTTGTGCTTACTTTTTAATCTTTTTTAAGTTTTGTTTTTCAATTTTTAGTGTAGACGTAATAAGCAGATAATTTATAAGAAGAAACTTTTTAAGTAACATATTCTAATAAGATATTTATTTAAAAATAAATTTATTTATTATAAGATGTTTTTTTAATAATTCGATAAAATTTAAATGGGGCCACCTAGAAAGTATAATACGCTTTGAAACAAAAAAAGAATTTTCCAAATCGGTTCAGGCATCTTTGAGTAATCGGTGAACATACATAAAAAAATAAAAAATAAATGTGCAATTCACACATCGTAGAAGTGAAACTTCAGAAAATGATATGAATATAGAGTATCAGGAGTAGGATAATCATAAGGATTTTTTTATTTATATTATTTTTACCAAGTTTAAAAGTTATTTTACATTTTATTTGACATAAATATAAACATTACATAATAATCAGTAATGAATTTTATTATTTTTCACTTTCTTTGTAATGTATTCTATCAAATAACAACGGTTACCATGACAACGGTTACAATGGCATCATCGCAATGTATTCTATCTCATTCTATCGCCGGCTTAATCCTATATATATTTATATGTTTGTCTCTTTTTACTGTCGCATTTCCGTTGCATCGAGTTTCAAATCACAACGATTCTAAAGAAGTTTCACTTCAAAATTCCGACGAATTAAGAACATTTTCCATTTTGGAAGTCGATTGAAAACAAATCAAAATGCCATCCACTGTCCACATAATCATTCATTGACGAAGTGATTCCAGAATTACCAAATGACATTGTAGACTTTCAAATTGATTTTTATGTTTTTGCTCAAAATTTTACAATAATTATGATGTTTTATTAGCTACAAACTTTATTGTAATTAGTTTTAATACATTATAACCCATATTAGATACAGATTCAATATAATCTACTTATCCCTATCCCTGTTTAGTAAAAAATAAAATAATCAATAGTAAAAGACTATTAAAGTAGGCCAGAAATACTATTAGTAGGGGAGCCCAAGCGGGGATTTCGGGATTTTCTAAAGCGCGGCAGATTAATATACAGGGGGATACCTTGTACCCGGTTAAGTACCTCCACAAAACATGTGGCCCATATATAAGGCCGCCCGTGAAGGATACAGGATCAGATTAGTAAAAAAAAATTGACCATCAGAAATTCTCGAGCGAAAAAAAGGGAGGGCAACAAAGTTGTAAAAAAAAACGTCATCTCGACATTCTCGAGCGTACTTAATTTTTTTTTATTTTGAAGGAAATAATTCAAGAATAATGAAAAATATATAATCTGACGATTTCCGCAAGCCGAAATAACAAATATTCGTCGATAAAGTTAAATGCGTGCAGCTGCGTGATGCCTACATTTCCTTCTCCGCGTGTCTATTCCTCTCTCACTCTTTCTCTATCTATTACTCTCTCACTCCGTCCCCATTCTGGTTTCTGCCGCCATGACGCCATCACAGCTGATCATAAAGACTCGTTCGTGGCATACTGTTTACAATGTGTTTCCAACGTTTTGGCTTTTTTTGCTATTTTAATATTATTTGTGTGAATTAAAGTTTATAAATATTTAATATGAGTGACATTAATTTGAAATGTGTATTTTGTGGTGAAAGTACCTTACAAAAAACAATTAAATTTACGGTAGAAAATTTAAAAAAATGTGTAAATATTTTGGAATATCGTCGGAGCAAGCCGGTTATCCGAAAGTCTCGAGGAACATATGATAACCTCGAATTGTCGATGGAATCATCATTAAATGATTTATATCACGCACAGTGTTATAAATTATTTACTGCAATTAAAATACCGCGAGACTTTCAGTATTTACAAAATCAAAGTGTAGAGTGTAGTGGAACATGACAATACACCGGAAGTTTCGGGAAATAGCTCCGAAACACATGCTCCTGATTCTGGAGAGTGTTCCGAAGCACGTGGTACTGATGATTCTTTGTCTACTGAGGTTGCTGGTACATCGACAGACAAGTAAGTGCTAATATGACTTCATTTATTAAATATTTATAATACTGAAATTGAGAGACATCTGATAATTTTTAGAATGTTCTTAACAAAAAATTTTTAGTAAGATAATTTTATTTAAAAACTTCATTTTTAGAAGCTCTGAAAAATTATAAATGAGATTTTTATAAATAATTTTCTATGTCTAGTTTATTTTTAAAGAAAAATCAAACAATTGTCAAGTGTCTGTTAACTTCAGTCTCATAAGTATTTATAGAAAATTTTTTTCATTGAAAAAAATTATTTAGTTAAACTTTTATACAAAAAAAAAAATGGTGTGTGTACTCGCGTTAGAAGTTGTACTTCTTTGGCACATAATAAAGTATTGGCACATATAAAATTATTAATTATCATACGAATTTAATTCAATATTATTTAAGATTTTTCTAAATCAACTAATTTTGGAGCTGCAAAGTATCAATAGTTAATCAAAAATTTCTAAAGCGCTTCCAGCTGTGCATGCATTCACTGGTTGCGATTTCAACCCAGCATTGTACCGACGAGGGAAAAAGAAACCCTTGCAATTATTAATGAATTCAGAAATTTTCCAAGAAGCATTTCTGGATTTGGGATCAAAAGAGCATAATGTGCAGGATTCTTTTAACATTATACAGTCTTTTACTTGCCACTTGTATGGGTTGAAAAAGTTAGACGATGTCAATCAAGCCAGGATTGTCATCTTCAATAAGACGTACAAAGTAAAAGACAAGTCGCAACCCTTCTCCTTAGTGTCCGGAATTACGATGCGTGCAACTTGCCACCCTGTGAATCGGAGTTACTCCAGCAAGTGTTACGCACAAAATTCATTGCATGCTTATGGAGTAATGCCCATAATGCAAAAATTACTGATCTTTTACCAACGGACTATGGATGGAAAATTGTCGACGGGAAATTTAAAATGAACTGGTTTGCAGGTGACCAATTGCCGAAAGCGTACTAAGATGTAGTCATAACACCTGATATTCTTGAAGATACTCCAGAATCAGGTATTTCTTTTCTTCAATAATTAAAAAAACACGTTGTTCATAAAAAAAATATTGTTAAATATTTTAATATTTTTTTGTTACAGATACGCAATCTGAGGATGAAATTGAGCCAGAAGAGGAAGATGATTCTACGGATGAAGATGATGATTAAATAATCAATTAATTATAAAACATTAAATTGTTTTAAGCTTTTTTTTAAGTAATTTTTTTATAAATACATGTATTCTACTAAAAAAGCATACACTTATTTATTTGCATGCTATTTCCTGAGCTTTTCAATTAATTAAGTTCAATGATTTAAAAAAATAAAAAATTAATCGGGAAGTTATTGGTTTTACCCCGTTTTTCGAAAATCGAGTTTTCATCAGATCTTGACGTTTTAAGGTCATAGGAAGCTTCCCTGACTACCCCCGTGTATGATGTTATCACTAAGTCTGTATGTATGTATGTGTGTGTGTGTGTATGTGTGACTCGCTTATATCTTTTCAACGACTAAACCGATCGGAATCTACTAAACGGCGTTCTAAAGATTTCCCTCAAAATCAGATTTCCTGTGAATTTGAACCGATTCGGACCGATAGATTTTGAGAAATTTTGAAAAACCTCAAAAAAAATAAGAATTTTTTTTTGAAAGTGGTTTTTTTTGGAATAACTTTTAACCGGCTTTATCAATTAACTTCAAAAACTAATCCGCCCTTAAGCTAGAAAAACCACGCCGATCGTCGCTAATTCGGTCAAAATCGGTTGATTCGTTCGAGAGATATCGTGAACGAAAGAAAACCGAAAAGAGTGTTTTTTCGGGATTACTCCGAAATTTTTGGTTCGATCAATTAAAACCTGAAAATAACTTATGAGGATGATAAAACTGCGTCGATTGGCGTCAACCGCGTGAAAATTGCTTGATCTATTCAAAAGTTATTGCGGTTTGAAAAATCCAAAAATAGTGTTCTACGAAACTTCTATCAGACTTTCAAGCTGGGAGAGCTCAAATGCATAGAAATATTATTTCTTTGAACTCAGCGAGCTCAAAATATCACATAAATTATATTTTGAGCTCAAAAATGTCATAAGTACAATTTTAAGCGCCCAGGAATGGAATTAGCGGGAAGTTGCAGGTATGGCCTTTAAGGTGAACCGTTTTTCTAATTTTTTTTTTGTCAGATCAGGCGAATCCCTCTAGATAATCATCAGATTATGAGACAGTACGTTTAGAACATAAAGATGAACCATATATATCTTAATCTGACGCGCTTGAGTATTTCAAAATGGCGATTTTTTTTTGCACATTATGAAAATGGCCGCGAGTTTGCGTCCCATCGAAATCGTCAACCTAACGCTCCGCTACGTCCAATTGTGAGTCAAATCGACACACCGACTTATAAATTGGCCCAACTAGTAGCGAAAGTACTCTCAACACTCAGAGGACAAACATCAGCGTTCACAAGGGACTCGTACCATTTTGTCAATGAGATAAAACACCTACAACTCATGGACAATGAAACTATGGTCAGTTTTGATGTACAGTCTCTATTCACCAGCCTACCAGTAGAGGACTGTGTCAAAATAGTATCAAGAAAGCTACGGGATAATAGTATGCAAGAAGAATACACTGAACTTTTGAAACACAGCCTTACATCTGGCTATCTATTGTGGAATGATGAATTCTACAAGCAAGTGGATGGAGTGGCCATGGGTTCGCCGGTCTCTCCCGTTGTAGCTGACATCTTCATGGAGGCCTTCGAGGAGACCGCCCTAAACACATCACCTGTGACCCCTCGTTTCTACAAGCGGTATGTAGATGACACTTTCACAATATTACCATCTGATAAAATATCTGTATTCTTAGAACATCTTAACTCCATAAACCCTAAAATACAATTTACAATGGAATTGGAGTCTAATAATTCTTTAGCTTTCTTAGATGTATTAGTTATACGTAACCCAGATAATACCTTGAGTCATACTGTGTATCGAAAGAAGACCCATACTGATAGGTACTTGAATGGTGAATCTCACCACCACCCTTCACAGTTAGCTACCGTGGGAAAATCTTTGTTTCAGAGGGCACGCGGGATCTGTGACGAGCAACACCTGGCCGGAGAGCTGCAACATGTCAAGCAAGTTCTGCGAGACAACAAGCTGCAAGTGCCGCGCCTACGTCACAGGGACCGAGTGAAACCAGCCACAGTCGAGCGCGTCCCTGCAGTCCTACCTTACATGAGAGGCGTCACTGACAAGATTGGCTACATTCTAAAGCGAGCTTCAATTAAAACTTACTTCAAGCCGCCAAAGAAAATTAGTCAGTTTCTACCACCTGTCAAGTGCCACATCCCTCTACAAGATGCAGGAGTTTACAAGCTTGATTGTGATTGTGGGCTCTCTTACATTGGACAAACAAAGAGATCCATTAGAACCCGGGTCAAAGAACACATAGCTGATGTGAAGCACCGTCGCAATACAACATCTGCTGTCTGCAAACATAGTCAGGACCGCCCAAGCCATTATATTCGCTTTGATAGACCTCAAATCCTGGCGAAAGAAAACCGATATCACCCTAGAATGATTCGAGAAGCCATAGAAATTAAAAAACATCCTAATTTCAATAGGGAAGATGGCTGGGTACTACCATCGTCATGGGATCCTGTTATTAATATAATAAAATCAAATAATAAATATAAACATAACAGACAGATGTAGTAAGTTCATACTGTGTAGATCAAAATGACAGCTTATCAGATTAATATTTTTCATTTTTCATTTGTAAAAGTATATATTAAAATTATATGGCTTAAATAATTAATACTATATTTTATATTTTTCTTTATGGTTATAAATATAATAATGGCAACACTAAATATAGATTACTAATTGATATTTAAAATTGTAATAATTATAAAAATAATAGCAAAAATTAAATAAATAATTTTCCATATTCAATTATAATTAAAATTATAAAAATGTTTAAATTTAAAAAATATTGTAATGTAATTAGTGCAATTTTCATTTTGTTAATTGTGGGTAGGCTGTCTGTAACAACTATACATTCAAGACATGTAACACCTCAGTCTCTCCCGTGACCATGGATGCTGTAAAGCATTCGAAACGTCGGGAAACAAAAATCCAAATAAATCCGCGACAAAATCCGAAAAGATAGTTTTATTTAAAATCGTCAGATTAGTGAATGAGAGCTTTTTTTTGGTGCACTTAACACTCCCTTAGAAAATCTGTCGCGCTCCATTAAATTTTTTTTTTTCATTTTCAAGCCTTAAATACAACCACCCGCATCATGCAAACGATCAGATTAACATACGTACATTATTAAAAATACGTAGGGCATTGATGCTATCAATATCTGACGCGCTCGAGGATGTCTATGCAACAGTTTTTTTTTACATATTTAAAAATCTATAGCCGCTTCCCCCACCGATGTAAAGGTATATATCATATAACATTTTTTTCTTCTTATCATCTAAGCTTTGCATCCCAATAGGTCTCTACGACGCTCGAGTAAATCCCCATTTAGCATCGTGGGCTCCCCTACTATATACATATAATACATACTTAGTTACTTTTGAAAATGATTTTTTTTACAATACTGGCAACTATTTTGTATTATAAACTCACAAACTAGATTGTTATAGCGGCAACACTGGTAATAATTCTGATATTTTTTATCTGGTTTTCACCATAGAGTATAGATAAACTATAGTTTTATTTGTCAAATGTCATCCATGAGTCAGGCCCCTGACAGTCTAGTTTTCAAGTGCGCCGTTTTGGCGCTGTGATCGCTAGCTTATAACGACGCCATTTTGAGATGCTAAAAATACCATAATTTTATCTTTAGGTCGACCGACCTGTATTATTGGTGAGTACTTTTACTTTTTAATATTAACTCTGCAATCTCGTTAATTCCTGAACGTACGGCAACACCAAATCAGGCAATGACAAGGTAGACGGGGATTCCCCATGTGATGTTTTACTATTCCATCCGTTCTGACAAAAAAGGATTTATGAATGACTGCGAGAGAGACGATATCATGTTCATAGCAATATTTTGACTAAGTACAAAACTTGACAGTGAATTGTTGCAGTATAGATACATTATTATATACTAGTACAATATTGTAGTGTGTGACGTGTATACGTTTAGTATTGTTTTTTACGCTTTGACACTTTTGAGAATAAACTATTTTGTAGTCGCAATTTGTAATCATGAGTGAAAGTGAGGGCGAAGAAAAGTGTGGTGTTTCGACGCCAAAGAAGAAACGCGTTGAAAGAGGCGATTTAAAAGTGAAGGAAAAACATAGACAACAACAATACAGAGTCGAATGGGAGAGTGATCCAAAATTAAGTAAGTGGCTTACTCGTGATCCTCAAGATAATTTCAAAGCACGATGTAAACTATGTAATGTTTCAATGATGGCCGCAAAGCATGTTTTATCGACTCATTCTGAGGGAAAAAAACACGAGAAAAATTTATATTCGATCCGTGCGCTAAACCCGGTGTCGTCTTATTTTTCATCACCAAGTACTTCTAAGGAAAATAACACTGTTAAGTTGGCACGAGTGGCTGAAGCTAAGCTTGCTGCTTATTTTGCAGAACATAATATAGCTTTTAATGCTGCTGACCACCTCGGCAAAGTGTTAAAAGAATGTTTTACAGATTCAAAAATGTTGAAAGAAACTACTATTACACGAAAAAAGACTGCAAAATTCATATATAACGGCATCGGTCCAGAGCACAAAGAAGAATTGGCGAACAAATTAAAAACGTCTAAGTTCAGCGTTATGACAGACGAATCGACAGATATTTCTACGACAAAAGTGTCTTGTGTAGTGGTACGGTTCTTCGACGAGACCTCTGGCCGTATTGCGAGCAAATTCTGGAATATTCACGAAATTTTCAGCTCTGATGATCCCAGTGCAGTAAACGAAGGAGCAACAGCAGAAAATATGTATGTTAAATTGAAAAAATGCTTTACGGAACACGGTATCCCTTTAAAAAACATTGTCGGTTTCGGCTCAGACGGCTGTAATGTAATGATGGGACGCGAAAACTCTGTGGCAAGCAGGTTCAGAGAAGATTGTCCTGGTATTATAATACTGAAGTGCACTTATCATTCCGCGCATCTCTGCGCCAGTGCAGCATGTCAAATACTACCAAATAGATGCGAACAGTTGGCACAAAATATATTTGGTTTTATTCACAATAGCTTAAAACGATCAGCAGCGCTGAAGCAATTTCAAGACTTTTTAGATCTCAAGCCACAAAAAATGTTGCACCCGTCACAAACAAGATGGCTGTCACTTCAGCAAGTAGTGGCACGGGTTTTAAGCAATTGGGATGCTTTGAAATTGTTTTTCACCGACATGGCACTGTCAGAACGATCTCTGTCAGGGCAAGCAATACTTGATTTGCTTCTGGATCCATATATGAAAGTATATTTTCATTTTCTTGTATGGGTACTACCCAAGTTTACAACTTTCAACAAATACTTTCAGTCCACGGAAGTTGTGGTAACAGAGCTGGATGCAAGAGTAAAGGAATTGTACATGGAATTTTTGCTGTGTTTTATGGAACGGAGACACGTTAACCAAACGTTAACGATAAATGATATCAATCCAGACGACAAAACAAGACACTTACTTAGGAATCGGTGTAGCAGCAAAAATAAACACTCCGGAAATAAAGGCAGACATGACTAGGCGGAAAGAATTTTTGAATAGGTGCAAAGATTTTCTTGTCGAATCTGCTATGCAAATTAAAAAAAGATGGAATTTTAACAACGAGGCGCTTATAAAAATTAATTTATTAAATAAAACTATCTTTTCGGATTATTTCGCGGATTTATTTTGATTTTTGGTTCCCGACGTTTCGAATGCTTTACAGCATCCATGGTCACGGGAGAGACTGAGGTGTTACATGTCTTAAAGATATAGTTGTTACAGACAGCCTACCCACAATTAACAAAATGAAAATTGCACCAATTACATTACAATATTTTAACTTTAAACATTTTTATAATTTTAATTATAATTGAATATGGAAAATTATTTATTTAATTTTTGCTATTATTTTTATAATTATTACAATTTTAAAATATTAATTAGTAATCTATATTTAGTGTTGCCATTATTATATTTATAACCATAAAGAAAAATATAAAATATAGTATTAATTATTTAAGCCATATAATTGTTCAATATGTAATTTAAAAAGTTATTAAGCCCTAAAAATGCTTTGAGTCAATCTGTGCGAGAACAAAATCCTACCATTCTGTCTATTGCCTCAAGCTTTCCGAGAGTGATTGATAAACAAAACATTAACCTAATGCAAACTATTGATGATCAATGGCGGGTCCTACCACAAATAGAGTTTGATGAAAATTTAAAAACGGAAAAGAGACCAGACGTGTTCTGGGCGAAACTAGGCGCTTGGTGTGATGTGTCTTAAAACTATCCTTTTCAAAAAATTACCAAATTTGCCCTTTATTGCCTGGTTTTACCTCACGCAAACGCTGATTGTGAAAGAGTGTTCAGTAAAGTTAATTTGGCAAAAACCAAATTAAGAAATAAACTCGCAGTTCGCTCCATTGACTCCCTGTTACTTTCTTGCGATGCTGTAAAAGAAAGTAAGTCAAATAACTGCGTAGAATTTATGCCGTTTGACAACATGTTACGTCGTGCCAATGCTAAGGACGAAGTTCCGATTGGCGCATTAGCTGAAATCGACGTCAACTTGCCTGAACTTGATTAAAATGCCTATTGGATTATTTTTGTCTAAGCTGAATAAAACAAAATGTTACTCAAATTAAAATTGTATATTGAAAGTAGATTTTTTTAACAATTTCTTTTCCATTGTTTTTTTTTTCACTTTCAATTTTAATACTTATGCAAGTTTATTTCAATTCAATACAAAAACGCCGTAAAACGAAACGTGAAAAACATGAAACGTCAAACGTTCTCTATGTACAATATTTTTTTGAGGCTCTGGATCCAACCCTGAGTGGACTTGACGTTTAAACTTTAATGTTTATTCATTGTGTCAACCAAAGAGTATAGATATATACTGGGAAAAGAGTGCCCTCTTGAGCATTTTTTATGCAAATCAATTTGAAACGCCATCTGCATTTCCTAACCAAAACTAATGCTATATATAGGTAGCTATATAGCTACCTATATTTATTTATTTTACCATTGATTTATTAGTAGTGCTATACTAGTGTTCCAACAAAGAAAAAACCTCTCGGCTTAGTCCTTTGTTGGGACACGATATTAGTAAAAAAGCAAAGAAAGAAATAAAACAACAATAACTGCAAGAGTAATCATTTATTGAGTAATCATATCATTATTTTATTTATTACAGAATAATTTCTATTGTATAATAATTCTTATATGTAATAATTTCATCTCATTTTTTATACTTTCTTAGATTTACGCGAATATTTGACATTTTAAATAAGACTATCTTTTCGGATTTATTTTGATTTTTGGTTCCCGACTTTTTGAATGCTTTACTCTAAGATTTTAGACGTCTCAAAGATATACTTGTTACAGACAGTGCCTATCCACAAAATTACTGAATTCAAAAATATAAAAATGGCACCAAAGTACCTTACAATATTTGTTGAATTTATTTTACGTTTTCGAAAAGAGAATTTTATTTAAAAGGTCATTTTCTATTTTTATAGTTCTTGTGCTTATTAAAATAATTTTGGGCTGCAATTTTGACCTCATCATCTTCATCTTTAACAGTTAATTTGCCGCTCAAAATACGATTGACACTTCTGCACCAACTATAAACTAAAACATTGATTGTCATATTTATAAAATATGTTTTTAATTTATTTTTATGTTCAACACACTTAAAAGGACAATCAGATAGAATGTCCAGAAACAAAACAATATTTTTCTTCAAACCTGTTTTGGGTACATTTTTTTTTAAAAAAGAAGTGGTCATATTCTGGATTTCTTTGAAATACGATTCCACTTCTTTATTAGGATAGCACAGCCATTTTTTATTCATGTACTCTTTGGCATAGATATATGAATTATTGTCATTTGATATATCATTTTCAAACAATGTTTGTTTGCAATGTTGACAACCTTTTATTATAAATTTAAGGCATCTCTTTAAAACCCATCCGCAGACATAATTGCTTTGACCAGCGTCAATTTCATTGGATTGGTCAAAGCAAATTTCACTGTTAAAATGAATAGTATCATTAGTATCAGGGATATCAGGAGTTATTATGTTCTTATCTTTAAGGAAGAAGTCCAAACTTTGAAGACACTCATTGTGATCTTCTTCACAATTTGCTCCACTTGAATGGGGCTCACTATAATTATTTATCATCAAAGCCTTGAAGGCCCCCTCAAATGAGACAGTATTTGGAGCAATGTTTCTAACACCATAACTCCTGATATTCCCGAAAAAGTTTTCTATAGGGTCTTGGTTGAAATTTCTTGTTAACATTGCATCAATGCCATATTTTCTAGACAATAACTTCCAAAGAGATTCTATACCCTCTACAGTTTTAATTAAATTTGTTATAGATGGTGCAATAGTTTCTGTCAATCGTGTTTTATCTCCAAATCTAACTTTCTTAATATATTTTGTGGTTTTTAATATTTCTTTAGCTTTTTGCCATAATTGATGATGAGGTGAATTGCGTTTAATAGGCCCTTTATAAATTTTACCATTTTCAACAGATAAACTGCTAACATTTAATGAATCAAACAGATTATCAAGTAACAAAATAAAATCTATTAATTGTCGGCATTCATTAGGAAGGTCACCTCTTGCTGTTAAATGTTCAGTCACTACAGCAACACTGTGACTAAATAACTGTGTTGCTGATTTGACCCGCATTTTATTAATTTTTTCGGGAATCACATGTGCTTCAGTTAATTTATTGAGGAGACGCAACTCTTTGTAAGACTTGTCTGCATTATACACTAATTGGAAATATTCCCACTTGATAATTTTTTCTTGGCCATCTATGGTATATATTAAATCTTTTGTGATTATATTATTTCTGATTCCTTTTATTAGATGTAGAGTATCATATAATGGAATTATATTTTGATTTTTAACACGGAACATGTCTTTATTCCAATTTTTGTTGCGCCGCAAGTATGAAGCTCTTGTTTCATTAATTAATTCAGTAATCGCTCCAACATTAACTGGGCTTTGATCGCATACTGTACTTGTAATGATAAGCCCAGTCTCAAGTGTGTGCTCAATGACACTTTTAATGATATTTTTAAGTGTTATCTTATTTAAACTATTAGTAAAGTAATATGCTACTGGCTGCTTAAAATTACTTATAACTCCCTTGACCATGAACACTAGGACGTGATCAGCAAATGCAGATTCTTTATTTGAAGCAAAACCTTCAAGTGTATCTTTCTGCGCATTATACATTATTTGTGGAGTAATTGACATTTCATCAAGATGAGCGTGCAGAGCCGATCGCTCACCTCTTTTTCTCGTACAGTTTCTTTAATTTTTTTAAAAATTATTTTGTTTATTCCTGGAGTTAATTTAATTTGGCCAAGTAGACGTTTCATGGACTTTGATGATGGGAGAGCGAAATATTTGCACAGAAGTCTATAGCACTTTGGACTTTTTTTAAAAAGTGATGCTGACAAAACTTTCTCTTCCATAGAAAACCGTCTACCTTTGGGCTTCTTGGTGCTCTGTAGCTGCATGTGAGCAAAAAGTTGTGCCGCTTTTGTCATATTTTTTGTGACATGTCTGAAAGCCACATTGTTGCACAGTTTTTGAGTAGCAGCAAATCTTTCCTTAAAACATTGTACTTTTTTTCGCAAACAACATATCTTATTACGCATGATTTTCATCTTATAATGAAGTGGTTTCATCTGCATGCATTGATAGTTAAGCGGCACAGCTGAAATGTATAAAATTGTTAAGTCAATAAATAGGTAGTAACAAAACTTTTGTTTTACTAGTTATTGCCAGTGCCAGTACCAGCCAGCCACAAGAAAATGTTCTCATGGGAGTAAAAGCTCTCTGGTAACTTCTGGTTTTAACTACAGATAAGAAAAATCAAGTCTATCCCAGACTGCTTGAAAGCAGGACAAAGAAAAACAAACAAACAAATCAACAAATTTTTTTTGATATAAAAAATAGAATTTTTTATTTAAGTTTGTAAAATTGTAAATTTAGATGTAGCAGGTAGCTGCAACCAAGCTTAAAAACTTTACTTCTTTATAAATTTATAATATTAGATTTCTTTTAGTAAACAAATACCAACCTTTAGACAACATATTCCTACTGGTTCTGCTTATAGCACTGTAATTGTGTTCTGACAATACAGCTGCTGTCGATGGTATGTGGTTTGGTTCACCTGAAATAATAAATATTGTTTTCTTATTTTGAAGACTTGTCAATCTTTGGGAAGTAATTGCTGGGGTTCGACCCTACGATGCAGAGAGAGATGAACAACTACATTAATTTTTAACTATGATACTACTAAGTTGTCCACTAGTGGGTAAGCAGTTGTGACACAGTATGCCACTCTTGTGATATATAATAATGAAATACATAGCCGGGTAAAAAAAATGTATTGTCATTTATTAAAAGTTTAAATTAACGCCTTCTTACTAGTGTCAGCCTATTCATGATTTTATTAATAATTTACTATATTGTTTTGTCTTAGGTGATGATTTTCATGGACATCCATTATGTTTAAATGAAGTTAATCCAGTTGCTGTAAAAAGACATGGTATGTGATATTTTAACAGCTCCTAAATCAGAGCTACAGAACAAAACCAGTTAAATCCTATTTTGTAAATTTTATGATAGTTTTTATGTAAATATTGGAATATTTTGACAGCTTTGTTCTGTTATTATTGAAAGGCTAGCTTTTGTTAAAGAATTAGGTAAGTTTCTCAACCATCAAAAAAATTTAAAGCTAAGTTATCAAACATGAAGAAATCTACAAAACATTACTTCTCGTTTTTTATTTAGCGCTGTTAATTGTGTTATCCATTTATAGATGTGGCAGACCAACCTTCATGCTCCTTTAGCAAAGAAGTAGAATTCCCTACTCTTCCCGAACATTCAGGTTAGTAAATTATTTGTTGGTCAACTCTTATTAAATAACTTATCCCAATAAAAATAAATAGCATGGAAACTCAGAAACATGGCTGAGAAGTATCAAGTAAATATTATGCGCAATATTATATAGATATACCTTACAACTTTTATTAGAATTATGGAACAATGAAAACAAACAAAATGACTTATGAAAAATACCTTTTTTTTCAGAAAACAAAATGGTATCAACTGTAAAAGGAAAAATTTACCAAGAAAAAAAGTGTATTACACAAAGGTGTACAGGTGTGTATTTTAATGACATATTAACTTATTAATTATTATAATAGTTTTCATTATTACTTGTTTAATAGTGGGTATAATGTGAAACCTATAATAAATTAATAACTTTTCTGTCCTTTTCACAGATTCTGCAGTGAAAAAGTTAAACTCAAAGAAAAGGAAATTTGTGAAGCATTTAACAAAAGTTACTGAGAATAGTTTGGGTCAGACAGTCACACAACGGCTTGAACAAGCTGTTTCATATGGAAATATTGAAGCATTATTTAAAAACTTTGGCTTTCTAAGCAAACAGGCACAGACATTTCTATTGATGCAGCTTAAGCAATGTCGCAAAAATAAAATGGGAAGAAGATTCACCTTAGATGAAAAGATGACTGCCTTGGTTTTGTGGAAACAAAGCCCAAAATCATATAGATTATTGGAAAATATGTTTGCTTTGCCAAATAAAAGAACATTGAATCTTCTTTCTGAAAAAAATATAATAGAACCAGGGCTTAGTTCTAGAGTTTTTAAATTTATTAGTAACAAAATCAGAAATTGGAATTCACAACAAAAATTATGCACTATTGTTTTTGATGAAATTGCATTAACACCACATTTAACATACAATGAAAAAACTGATGAAATTAATGGGTTTGTTGATGTAGCTGGAAACAGAAAGATGAGATTTTGTGACCATGCTCTAGTCTTCATGATTAGAGGAGTGTGTTCATCAAGGTGCCAAACCTTGGCACTTTTGTGAAGGGACTGTGTCATCTGCTTCACTACAAAATATTTTGAAACAGCTTGTAGAACAAGTCGCTCAGACTGGATTAATACCGTTGGGACTAGTCTGTGATCAAGGTTCAACATTTAGATCTGCCATAAAAATTCTAAGAGAGATGACCATCCACAAATGTAGTCATCAAAATGAAAAAGATGGTGACTGTTTCATTTAATACTAAGTACATATCTAATGAAATGCAATCTATCTTAGAATAGTTGGACTGTTCTTTTTTCTGTCATATAAAGGTTTATTGTTTTGCCTTTTTTTCTGCATACTTCCATTTTTAAACCATCATGTTTTCCTTTCAGATGGCACAATAATCATTGCTGGATACAGTTTGAGTGTTTTTTTTGACCCACCTCATCTTTTAAAAGGGTTGAGAAATAATTTTTTGAATAAACATATAATCTGGAACGGCAAAACAGCAAAATGGAAAGATATCCAATTTATATATGATTTGGATAGCAAATTGGGACACTCCAGGGCATTACCTAAATTAACGGCACATCATGTTAACCCAAAAAAAAATGAAGAAAATGAAAGTCAGTGTAGCTGCTCAAGTACTAAGTGCTCGGACTGCCGCCATACTAAAAAATACAAATACACTTAGTAAGTTAACAATATAACTACATAATAATTATTATGTTAAGATCATTTTCTAAATAGAACGAATTTTCCAACATGAGGGATGGATAGCTTCTACTAAATATTATATATGTACTTAGATTTCAGATTAACTATATATTTTAACTCTTAATTTTTTTATATTTAATTTTTAGATCACCATTACACAGGCAGCAGCAGCAGCATGGAAACTACAGCAGAAGTTGTTGAATTCTTTGACGAACTCTTTGATAGTGTTAATTGCTATCCTGGCGGTGCAACTAAAGGGAAATTAAGAAAAGCTGTAAAAATGAACTCCCCACATGTACAGTTTTGGACAGAAGCCATAAAAAAATTAAAACAATTAAAATATGAGGACATGTCAAGTAAACTTGCCCTACAATCAGGAAAACCTCGACTTGTGCATGTACCATCAGTAGATGGTTGGATTACAACATTGGAGAGTTTTATTAGGATAACTAAAATATTATTCGAAACATATGCCGTAAAATATCTCTAAATTATCGGAATGTTAATCCAGATGCAAATACTTTCATTTATGCATACAAATCTTTATTATTTTCGCATTCATTGAGCCCTCATTCCAAATTTGCTAACTGTGAAGTGGACAATGGAGATACATTAATTGATGCGAATTTATTATTTGAAGATGACAATA
Source organism: Brenthis daphne (assembly GCA_947093115.1). NCBI lineage: Eukaryota > Metazoa > Arthropoda > Insecta > Lepidoptera > Nymphalidae > Brenthis > Brenthis daphne. The sequence continues at coordinate 4,300,155 of OX352473.1, forward strand.
ATGAAAATAAAGAAAATATAAATCATAACATAATACCATCCACTTCACAGAAAAGTCATGTTCCAAAAAATTCTATCTGTGGGTCTATATCAAAAGAAGTTGTCTTAGAAAAAATAAAAGTCCAATGCTCAGCGTATACTGCAGGATACATTTGCCGAAAAATGTCTAAAAATTTTAAATGTAAAAGTTGTTTGGAGACTTACACAAGTAGCTCTACAGAGGATAATATTTATTATATCCGGCATAGAGAATACAAATTATTAAAAAATAATAATTTAGTATATCCTAGTTCTAAACTCCTAATGTTATATATACGCAAGTTCATATATACATAATTATTTAAATAAAAATGCTTGCCAGAAGAGAATTGGAGTAAATTTGAAAAAAAATTTAGAGAATTTTAAGTTTTCCTGGTTGGGGTGTCAGAATACACATTCAAATTTATTAAAAAATATATTTTTAAAATATGTTATCAGGCTTCATGTCCACAACTGGAGCAATATTTTAAATAAAATTTTAAAGGGAGGCATTGAAGAAAAGTATGTGTTAAAAATGTCAGACTTTCACATAACTGCTTTTGTAAAATGTAGAAGTAATAAATTAAGAAAAAAACCATAAGTAAATGAATAAACTATATAACCTGGTTTTTATTTTTGAGTAAATATTCAAAATAATTAGCTGTTATAGGAACCTAGTAGGTTTAACCTACCTGCCTACACAAAAATTTTATCGATAAAATAGGCACATCACTTAAGTATCGATAGCTGGATTTTCGACTGTTTCAAGCACTACGCGATGTGTACTGTCAAAATAAAGGAGGCGAGGCGAGGGCACAGTGGCGCCAGAACGGAACAAGTGGAAACTAGGGAAAATATGACTGTCGCATCTGTTAAGCAGTTATCACACTACCCAATTGTTAGGGACCCTAACCCTAACAAAGGGTGGTATAATAAGAGTTAGAGAGTAAGGGTCCCTCCCTAACTAGGGCGACCGGACGGGTCCGGCAGTCTTGCTCCCTGACCGCCCTTACGATCGGGTAGTGTAATAATACTTAGGGCTGTTAGGGAACTCAGTCGTCGCGCGGCTAGCGTGGAGTGCGTACTGTTAGGAGGCCGATCCCGTTAGTCTTTTTAAAAAAAACCACAAAATAAACCTAAAAGTTTATTATAAAGTTCACACACAAACTTTCATAAATTCTTGACTTCCGAACTTTAACGCGTCTCGGAATCTATGTCCGATCTATCCGGGGCTCTGAGTCTAACTAACTTTTAAAATAAAATTAGAATTAAAGTTGAAAAAGGAACAATGCAATTGCTGACTAAGTTAATGTAAAGGAAAAATACTTTTAATTAAATAAATGCTTACTAAGATTTAACTGCCTTGTAAAAAGGGATATAACAGCTCCCCCTTTTTGACTGAGCTTTTTCTAAATTAAGATGAAGCGAAGTTCGAAATAGAAAAATGATTAGAGGTCGGAAGTCATCACAAAATATAGAAATAGAAAATCTAGAGGTAGAATTTAACAAAATTAATGAAAATTGAATAATGGAATTATATAAAGGTAAAATAGTAAAATCTAAAATTAAAGTATATGAAATAGTAAAATTAAAACAATAGTATTTTAAACAAAATAGTAAAATTAAAAATTGAAGTTTTTTTTTTTTTGAAATAGCGAAATTAAAAATTAAAGTATTTTAATTGAAATAGTAAAATTAAATACAATAGTATTTTAAACAAAATAGTAAAATTCAAAATTAAGGTATTTAAAACGAAATAGTAAAATTTTAAAATTAAAGTATTTAAATTGAAATGGTAAAATTTAAAATTTAAAGTATTTTAAACGAAAAAGTAAAATAAGAATAAAAGTAATTTAATCGAAATAGTAAAATTTAAAATTAAAGTATTATGTGTAAAGTGAATACTTTATTTGATATAGTAACAATTATTAAAATGGTAAAACAAGTCGTTTTACTAAAGATTTAGGAATTAGCAAGTAAATTGATAAAATGATATAGTAGAAATAGCATTAAAGCATAGTAAAGTAACATAGTAGAATGTAGCAATTAAATCTATAAAATAATATGAATTTTCTTAATTGATTTAGTAAGATATAGCAAAATAATACAAAATAGAAAATAGAAATTAAAATTTATATAACAATAAAATAGATTATTAGTATTAATTTAATTTTTTTTTATTGAAACTAAAATACAATAAAAATTAGAAATTAAGATTTCTTCCAGAGGAAGAATGAGCCTTGTGAAAAGTTCTATAGGGTTTGTTATTAGTATAATTTGGTAATGATTTTATTGAGTTTATTTCTTCTTCAGATGTTGATACATCAGTCATCTCAATTGAATTTGTTATCTTAGAATTATGTTTCGATGACTTTTTATTATTACATTGATTAAATATTTGTACACAATATCCACTATTATTTGAACAATTTCTGAAACATTTAAATAATTTACAGGCTAAAAATAGAAATAATAACACAATTAATATATATGTAAATGTAGAATAATAAGAGCCGTATTTAATAAAATGTGATTCCTTTTGGAGATTATTTAATTCAAATTCTAAATTGTCTAGCTGATGATTTGCATATTTTAAGGAATCTAAGTTAACTTTACTTAAAGTAATTGGCGTTAAACGTGGTAAACTTTTATTAAATATTTCTCTTTTGCAACAGTCATCCTTTGTTATATCAAAGCTTACATCTATAGCTGATTTAATAGAAAATTGGTAAGTGCTCGTTGGCAATAATTGAATAGTTTTGGAATAACCAATACAATTTTCGGTTAATTTGACAATACCTGTGCCAATAATAGAATGCTCGGTAATATCATCATTACATTTTATAGTTAATTTATTTATATTGGATTGTACATAAATCCATCTATTATTTTTTAATTTATGCCAAATATCGATTTGGCCGAATAACAACTTAGCATTACATTCAGAAGGTAAGGAAATAACTACTTCTGTTAATAGCTTTGATTCACAATTAGGATTATTTATACTAGATATTATAGTAGGTAATTCACAAATAGAATAGTTATTATTAATAAATTTACAATCGTCTAGGTTATTAAACATAGTATAATGTATTCTATCGTCACTTAAAGCAGTATAAGAATTAGAAGGTTGAATAAGTGCAAAAGTTTGTATATGTGACTCGTCATGAGGAGTCGGTAATGGAATGTTTTTATAGACAGTGAATTTATCAGGTGTTATCAGTGGAATTTGCAAACTGAAAACAATCTTATTGTTATAGTAATAAGAGCTAAGTTTTGAGACGTCAATCAAAGAATTAATATTATGTATATTTAATTGTAATGGAAAATCTAAACGTTTATTCATTTGATTAATATGCTTAATTAATTCATTATAAAGATTTGTAGGGCTGATCACGCTAGGATGCAAAACATTTACCTTGGAAAATAAAATAGCATTTACAGTTGTATCGAGCAAGTTAGAAATTGCAAGTAAGGAGCTTTCAATTATGTTTAGTAAATTATTTATCTTTGATATATGAAGAAGTATATTATCCGTTTGTGTAATTTGCGAAAGAATTCCATTCATGTTATTAATTTGTGTATTTAATCTTAATTCATTTTGATTTAATTTATAAATAGTGGAATTAAAATTATTAATGGTAGATTTAATTATATGAATATTATCCTTGAATAAATTATATAATTCTGTCTCACTTTTCCGACAGGATTCTATCGCGGCATCATATTTTCGCGCATCGTCTGCGTCTAGAGTACCGAAGAAAAATTTAAGAATTTCGCCTCCAAATTCTAGAGATCTTTTGACTTTATTTGGCGATTGATTATTATTGATTAAATGTGCTAAAGATTGCAATTTAACGTAATTATATTTTATTAAGATTTCTAAAGGATTTGAAAAATCTTTACATTGAGAAAATTCGTCAGTATTGATTTTGGAGCAAAGGTTTATGGTATCATATAATAAATTTTCAATTTTATTAAGATAAGGATCTAAAGATATAAGGTCTATATGTGTTATGACCTTCCAATAGTCGTTATAAAAATTAATATGCGTAATGGGTTCAAAATAAATTCCAGGACTATGTGATATAGGAATGATCCTCGATTCAGCGTGGCTTTGGCTTCCATAGCATAAAGCTCTGAAAAAGAATATATTTATAAAATAAATTAAATTTGAGAAGTAGAAATAGCAGGTTTAATCTCGTTTGTATGATATTTAATATGTTTACGACCTATCTGTAAAGTAACGTTATGCTTATTATGTATTTTTATAATTTTATATGGACCTTTCCATATAGGTGATAGAGCCTTACGGAGCCGGTGATGGTGTTTTATATACACTAAGTCACCAATTTTATAAGAAATTTCGCGTGAACTAGCATCATAATAGTGTTTTGATTTTTCCTTACTGTTAATTATATTTTGAATGGCCTTTTCTCTACTAAAGCGCATTCGATATTGTAAAGCTCGAATATAATCATTATAAGTAGTATTATTTGTTTCATATAGAGAATTAGGAATATTCGGTTTATAACCATATAGTAATTCATGAGGGGTGAAATTAGTAGTGCAATGAGGGGTAGTATTATAGGCTAATATTGCAGTAAATAAATAACAATGCCAGTCGTTTTGATTTTCATTGACAAAGGATTTTAGGTATTCTTTTAAAGTAGCGTGTGAACGTTCTAGAGCTCCATTTGTTTGTGGGTGATAAGGGGTAGTAAATAACGCTTTAACTTTTAGGATTTGAGTCAACTCTTTAAATAGGTCAGACGTAAAACATGTGCCTAAATCTGTTAAAATTGTTCTAGGGAAACCAAAAAGAGACATAAAATGTACAAGATTTCTGGCTATTTCCTCACTGGTAGCTGTGACCATGGGATAAGCGCTTGTAAATTTAGTTAAATCATCTTGTAATGTAAGGATGAATTTGAATTTTTGAAAACCTGCGTCAGGCAGGGGACCAACGATGTCCAGAGCTAGTCGTTCAAACGGTCTAGTGGAGGTAGAAGTTATTTCCATTGGAGCCTTGTTTGATATTCTCAATGGTTTATTGATTTGGCATAATTGACATTTCTTTACATAATCTACAATATCAGAGCGCATACCTTTCCAATAATAGGTAGCTTTAATTCGTTTATACATACGATTTGACCCTGGGTGACCCGCAATGGGTGAATTATGATTTTCTTTTAAAATTTTAGGTATTTCGACAGGAGTAGGATAAATTAATTGATTTTTGTATATATGAATTTTTATATTAGTGTTATGGAAAATATAGGCAATCATATTATATACCTTAATATAAGCTAACTTAGAAAATGGGTCAGAAAAGTCTGGTAAAGCGAGATCTGTAATATCATGATTTTCGGTCAAAATTTTATCTCTGAGTTTTATCAATAAATTGTAAATATCTTTAAATTTAGTTTCCTCGTAATGATGAACTTTAGTATAAAGAAAATAATAAGATTTATTCTTATCGTTTACGCATTGAATTGTAAAAGGTTCGCGTTCAGAATTTAATAAGTCCTCAGGCTTATCTAACTGCGATAATATTTCTTCACAGTGAGGTATAGATGAGTCAAAATCTAAAGAGACAGGACATGCAATAGTTTTTAGCTTAGATAAATGTAATCCTTGAGTACATTCTGAGATTATAGTATTTGAAGTAGGAATTTTATTAGTAAATTGATCCTTAAAATATTTTTCATAAGTAGAGTTATTTAAAGTGCTAATATCTATAACATTAATTGGACAGCGTGATAACGCATCGGCGTTAGAATTAAGACGGCCTTGTTTGTAAACAATTTCATAATCATATTCTTCAAGTTTTAGGCGCCAACGAATGAGTCTACTGCCTGGATCTTTGACATTGAATAGCCATACTAATGGTCTATGATCGGTTACTATTTTAAATTTATTACCGTAGAGGTAGGGACGAAACGTTTTGACTGCGAATAAAATAAATAATAGTTCCTTTTCAGTAGTTGAGTAATTACCTTCGGGACGATTTAAAGTACGCGATGCATATGCTATCGGTTTGTCCTTGCCTACAGGACCTTGGGATAAAATTGCACCTATAGCATAATTACTTGCATCCGTGGTTACTATGAACGGCTGAGAAAAGTCTGGATATTGAAGCAGCGGAGCAGTGATTAGTTTTTCTTTTAAAACATCGAAAGCAATTTGTTGTTCTTGAGACCAGTGGAAAGTTGCGTCCTTTTTTAATAAAGAAGTAAGCGGTTTAGTTAATTTAGAAAAATTATCAATAAATCGGCGATAATAACCTATTAGACCTAGGAAAGATTTAATTTCTTTAGGACTCTTAGGGATTGGAAAATTCGATACTGCTTTTACCTTGTCTGGATTAGGAGAGACACCCTTATCGGTGATAATATGACCAAGGTAAGTTACTTCCCGCCTTAAAAATTCGCACTTGTCTGGTTGCAATTTTAAATTATATTCGCGGAGCTTATCGAATACTAATTTTAATTTTTCCATATGTTGTTCTAAATTCTGACTATAAATTATACAATCATCTAAATAAACATAGCAGTGTAAACCTTGCAATCCAGATAAAACGGTATTCATGAGCCGTTGGAAAGTAGAAGGGGCGTTTTTTAACCCAAAAGGCATTCTAGTAAATTCGTAGTGACCAGACATACTCGAATTAGTACTTATAGTAAATCCCGTTTTTGGGGCATCTTTAGCGTCCATCTTTATCTGGTGGAAACCGCTAGCAAGATCAAGCGTTGTAAAATATTTGGAATGACCTAATTGATCTAGAATATCGGTGATGAGAGGCAGCGGATAACTTTCAGAAACGGTGATGTCGTTAAGACGCCGATAGTCAATAACTATTCTCCACTTTCTTTTGCCAGAGGCATCTAATTTTTTCGGAACTACCCATACAGGGGCGCTCCAAGGCGAAACAGAGGGACGAATTATGTTTTGATTAAGCATTTTGCGAATTTGTGTATCGACTTCTTCCTTGTGACACTCAGGAAAGCGATACGATTTAACATGGATTGGGGCAGCGTTACCTGTGTCTATGGAATGTTGAATTCCATTGGTAAAAGAGAGAGGTTCACCTTCGAGGTAAAAGATATCTGTGTATTCAGAGCAACAATTAAAAAGTGCTTTCTTTTCCTCGTTGTTAAGATGAGAGCAGCGTAAAAGGTTTAGAACTTGATCTATTCGATTAGATTTAGAAGTAGAAATAGAATAAAACGATTTATTAGATATTGAATTTTCACAGGAAATAGAATTATTATAATCAAGAGGTGTCAATTCTACGGAATAATTTTTTATTTCTAAATCTTTGTCAGTCGTATTTAAAACGGTAATATTAACTTTTTTATTTGGTTTTATTAATACAATACAATTCGCGACGTAAATACCTTTGCTTAAGGTGTGATCTAGAACTAGAGCTTCATTGTTATGATAGAACTCGGGCGAGTAATTTGATATAGCGCATTCAATGACGGCTTCTGAGCGTGCCGGGACGATATATGTCGGCTGATTAAATATAATAGGAAGTTGGTAACCGCATAGAGTTATTAACTTAGAACTATAATTTATACTAGCATTAAAATATTTAAGAAAATCTGTACCAATAATACCGTCGTAATTAAGATTTATATTATCGTCGATAACATGAAATTTATACTCGTAAGTTTCATCGCGTAATAAAAATTGTAAGTTGATTGAGCCTAAGGTTTCACAATATGTATCCGTATCATTTATACCTTTGATTCTTATTTTATCGTTAAGAAGTTCATGTTTCATTTTTAAACATGAGCGTTTTATAATACAGACGCTTGCGCCAGTATCGATAAGAAGATTGAGACACTTTGGAGAATATTTTATAAATAGATTCGTATATGGTAACGAAACCTTGCATGTATTTATGCTTGTTTCAAAAATAGGCATAGAATTTGAATAAGATTTAGTAAGACTCGGCTTAACCTCCTTGGGTTGCTGAGATGTAATAGATTTAGTAAACGATTTAGTAGGACTCGGTTGTACCTTTTTGGTCAACTGAGATGCATGAGAACTAGAAAGACTCAGCTTCACCTCGTTGGGGTGCTGAGATGTAATAGATGTAGTATACGATTTAGTAGGACTCGGTTGTACCTTTTTGGTCAACTGAGATGCATGAGAACTAGAAAGACTCAGCTTCACCTCGTTGGGGTGCTGAGATGTAATAGATGTAGTATACGATTTAGTAGGACTCGGTTGTACCTTTTTGGTCAACTGAGATGCATAAGAACTAGAAAGACTCAGCTTCACCTCGTTGGGGTGCTGAGATGTAGTAGATTTAGTAGGACTCGGTTGCTTGCTAAAGCACTGCCGAGATGAATTAGTATTAAAATAGGATTTAGCATAAGGATTTTTATAAAATTTAGTAGAAATAGTATTATTAATTGTCGTGTCCTTATAATAACGCGATTTCGGCAGACACGTATCCGAAATCGTATTCAGTTTAAAGAGTTAGAATTATTGGCGTCGTCGTTATCACATGTCACGTGCATAGGCATAGAATTAGAACTAGAATTAGGAATAGAGTTACGGCTTACAAAATTAGAATTATTATTTGAGCTACGATTTATATAATTAGAGTTAGTGTTCAAGTTACGATTAAAGTTTTTATTAAAATTTTGACGTTTTTGCATGTTATATTGTCGTTTCTTACATTGATCAATTGTGTGCCCTATATTTTTACAATAGTTACATATTAATTTATCAGAGTTAGAGCTTGATAGATGAGAAATTTGTTTATTATAATTAAAATTAGGATGTTTTTTATTTTTAAAACATTGAGTAGTTATATGACCCGTTTTATTACATATACTACAGTGCTTATTCGAATTTTTTGAACACGTTTGAAGATTTTGTAGTTTTTCTTCCTCTATTGCTAATTGAATAGCTTCATTTAACGTTTGAGGATTCCTACACCGAACTATATTAGAAATAACAGGATTTAATCCTAATAAAAATGTACTTAATGCTAGATCTTCCATGGCGGCTATCCTACCTGGAAGTTCTTCAGGATTTTTACAGCTGTAGTGTATATCTGACTGGATTTTTGTTAGAATTTGTTCTAGTTTTAAAGAAAATTTTGTGACGTCTTCGGATAATTGTTTACAATTTTGCAAATCTGATAGTAGGTGTGTCGAGTGCTTTTTCTCTCCGAAAGTAGAGCGGAGAAATGTTTTTATTTGGGTCCATGTTTCAAAATTTTTTAAACTACACGCAACTTGAGCTTTTCCCTCAAGTTGTGATAAAATAAATTTGCATAAAATTGGTTGTTGTTCTGAAGTAGCTAATGACATTGCATTGTCGCAATTTGTGAGAAAAGCGGGTAAAGATTCCTTCTCCCCATTATAAGCTTTAATAAATTTAGTCAAAAACGATAGTGTAATTTTCTCTGACATATTGTCCTTATTCTTTTCTACTTTAAGTGACATATTGTAAAATTAAAATTTGTTATGAAATAATCACAAGAAACAATTTTAAAGACAGTAAAAGTGTAAAATAAAAGTAAAATTAAAGCTTAAAGAAATATAAAACGACTTACAGGGAAATAATAATTTCTACACGTAGCATAATTTGCGTAACAATGGCTGACACGTTACACTCGTGGCGGCTGGCGGACGGAATCGATGACACGATGACTCTCCGTCGTGGGAAATGGAAATAGCAGGAATCTAGAATGTTTTCTTGTTGATGGTGGTGAGTTAGACCCAGCTGGTGCGGGCTCCTGGCGGAGGCTGATCGTCGACCAGACCGGTGATTTCAGGATCGGTGTGCGTGGAGCGGGCTCACGCTTTAAAGCGGAGGCTGATCGTCGTCCAAAATTTGTAGTGTAGTAGGTGCAGGCTTAGGCACGGCTAAGACTTAGTGTCGACCTTGAAGATTTCGGGGACCTCGGATTCGGATGCCAATGTCTTTTACGACTTTCTATTGGCATCCCACTTCTGACACCAATTTGTTAGGAGGCCGATCCCGTTAGTCTTTTTAAAAAAAACCACAAAATAAACCTAAAAGTTTATTATAAAGTTCACACACAAACTTTCATAAATTCTTGACTTCCGAACTTTAACGCGTCTCGGAATCTATGTCCGATCTATCCGGGGCTCTGAGTCTAACTAACTTTTAAAATAAAATTAGAATTAAAGTTGAAAAAGGAACAATGCAATTGCTGACTAAGTTAATGTAAAGGAAAAATACTTTTAATTAAATAAATGCTTACTAAGATTTAACTGCCTTGTAAAAAGGGATATAACAGTACGCATGTGCATGTTCATAGTGAATGTTTCGACTCATGCGATTCGGCCGCCATTTTGTTTAGACGCCATGTGTTCAAATAAAGAAAAAGAAGTTTTATTAAATATTATAGATATGTATAAAGATATGCCATACCTTTGGAGAAAAGACCACAGTGATTACATGAACAAAGAAGTTAGAGCCGAGGGATTCAGAGTTTTGTTGGAAATATATAAAAAAATCGATGAAAAAGCAACAATTACAACTTTAAAGAAAAAGATAGAAAATATGCGCACAAATTATGCCAAAGAATTGAAAAGGGTAAGTAGGTTTATGTTTATTCGTTGGAGTATTTAGTTTTTAATATTATTATTATTTTATCATCTACGACTATAAATCCCACGTTTTATACAAGAATTAATTTAATTTGAATGAAATATTTATTTATTAAACTTAATCAGGTTAAAATTATTTATTTAAATACGAAATTGCATTAAATATGAAAGTAAGAAAAAAAAGAAACAACTTTGCACCGAATGGCACATTTAGAAATATTATTTGTACATAGGTATTATAATATCAATTATTAACTAAGTATCTCGTATCCGTCTCGTACCAGTTCTGTACTATAAGCACAATACAAGTGTGTATTGTGCTTATAGTACAGAACTGGTACCGGCCGTGTTGTGTGTCTGTCCCGATATATTTATTACCTATTTATTTATTTTAGGCGATGACATCAAAACATACAGGCGCTGGAGCAGATGAAGTTCATGTTTTTTGGGAAACAGAACGGAATCATGTCGTACTGTTACTGACTCCTTAGAAGATGAGGCAAGTAAAACAACTAAACTAGGTACTTTAGAATTTATTTGTTTTGTATTCGACATAATTAACTTGGCACTACATTTATCATTCTATTTTGAAAATCGACTCTGCCTTCCGAAACGAAGTAGCTCGTGAATTTGTTTCGTATGATACTCGCCTCATTGTTCCTTTGGTTATTGTATCTGTGTTGTAATGATGTAAAACCATCTGATGTTGTCCTCCAATCCCTTTGTTCAAATGTGCCAGTTGCAGTGTTTTCTCGGTCGACATTGTTCTGGGATATATAAATTTGTTCCCTGTTTCCTTAAATAATTGTGCAAAGCACAACACGCCATTACTATAGCGTCGGTTATATCAAGGTCTGTATTAAGAGGTCTTCGCAACACCCGGAACCCTGATGATAAAATTCCAAACGCGTTCTGTACAACTCGCCTAGCTCTGGATAATCGATAATTAAAAATGCGTTGTTCATAAGTTATGTTGTGAAAGGGAAATGGCTTCATTAACTTTTTATTTAATGCAAACGCGCTATCACCTAGGAATACATATGGTACAACTACATCTTCAGTGCTTGGCAGTGCTGAAGATAATGGCAATTTTAAATCATTATTAATCATCTTCTGATAAAATCGAGTGGAGTTTAAAATCAATGCATCTGCGTCGGATCCGTTAGTGCCTGTATTCACGTACAGAAACTCATAGTTTGCGTTCACAACAGCAAACAACACAATGCTAAAGAACCCTTTATAATTATGAAACTGGGAGCCGCTTCTAGAAGGTTTTTCGATTGCAATATGTTTACCATCACATGCTCCGACACAGTTACTGAAATTCCACTTCTGCGCAAACTGTTCTGCTGTTTCTTTCCATTCGGATTCAGTCGTAGGCATCTGGAAATTAATAATAATAAATATGTATTTTTATTTACAGAATTTATTATCAGATGACGATAGTGCCAGCGTAGCAATATCAAGCAATAGTCAAAAAAGAAAAAAAAAAGGAATCGCTAATAGAAAAACAAGGCCAATTAATTAACAATGCAGAAAAACTCGTCGCAAGCTTGTCGCAACAAGATGAACAGTGGGATGTCTTTGGAAGATCTATAGCATTTCAAATGAAAGATTTAAATGAAAATCAGTTGGTAATTTGTCAAAAACTTATATCAGATGCCATATTTTGTGCTAAACTCTGTAAGCTAAATGAAAATTCATACATTGTAAACTCAACAAACGATCCCACATTTCAGCTGCATAATTTTTATTCACCATCGCCATCATCCTCACATTCATCACCGTCACCGCATACTTCTTTTTACCCAAACTATCTCGTTCGCCAACGATTGCAAACTTCAATACAACCAAACCTTTATCGGCAACCGGTACCATCACTGTCTCACCAACATCATCCTTCACCATTTACATCAAATGATCAGTCGCACTTCACGCATCATCATCAACAATCACCAATTCATCTACCGGTAGCATCACCGTTTCACCAACATCATCCTTCACCATCTACATCAAATAATCAGTCGCACTTCACACATCATCATCAATCACCATTAAATAAAACTATCTTTTCGGATTATTTCGCGGATTTATTTTGATTTTTGGTTCCCGACGTTTCGAATGCTTTACAGCATCCTTGGTCACGGGAGAGACTGAGGTGTTACATGTCTTGAAGGTATAGTTGTTACAGATAACCTACCCACAATTAACAAAATGAAAATTGCACCAATTACATTACAATATTTTTTAACTTTAAACATTTTTGTAATTTTAATTATAATTGAATATGGAAAATTATTTATTTAATTTTTGCTATTCTTTTTATAATTATTACAATTTTAAAATATTAATTAGTAATCTATATTTAGTGTTGCCATTATTATATTTATAACCATAAAGAAAAATATAAAATATAGTATTAATTATTTAAGCCATATAATTGTTCTATGTGTAATTTAAAAAATTAAAATTAATTAAGGATAATAATTTTAATTTAATTTGCTATTATTTAAAAACAACTTACTTGGCAACACTATTAATATATACTTTTACAAATGAAAAATTGACGTTATATGCGTAGTTCTTACTAGGTGTGGATCGTCGTTGAATTTTTGACGGACGAAACGCAACCGTTTCAAACGGTCTTCGTTGCAACTGATTTGAGTTTATGTAAAACGAAACTTGAAAGACTTTTAATGAACAGAATTAGCGAAGCGTTGAGTGAAGAGGTTGCAGGGCCTTATGACTATTTCAAATAAAAATGAAACGGTTTAACTGTAGGTATGAATGGAACTCCCCTTCATACTTTTTCCAGGCTTAGGACTGACTGGGGACAGATTTTGGACTTGTCTCAAGGCGTATTTAAGAGTTGATTTCATTTTATATACATACATTCAGTCAAGAAAGTATCGGGAATGGATGATTTGTTTATGGTTCCAAATTCAAATATTTGTTTCTTTTTTGTTGTTGTTAGATTGGCAAAACTGTTTTCCATTTTGGGGCGGAGTTTGAGTTGTATCTGTTACATCATTGCTACACGGTTTTAAACGGCGGTTTGAAACAGAGGTTTAAAACAGTGTAGATAGTCGTTCTATGCCAAATTTCGATTGACCTCTAAACAACCTTGGCAGCAAGGCTTGCGTTTGAAACCACTGGTAGAAGCGATGGTTTAAAACTTGTTTGAAACCGTTTAGCCGTTTGTTTAAAACCTCGCGAACGACAGTCACGTTGCAGCGGCGAGCGCAGGCAGACGCACGAGACGACGCGTCAACAACGTTCTCAAAATGGCACAAGAAAAAGAACGAGAAGTGGTTACAGAACTTCTCGAGCTGTATCGAGACTTGCCCTGCCTTTGGGACCTAACATGCGAGTCGTATAAAGACTCAACGCAGAAAAGAAATGCATGGGATATTTTAGCTCATAAATTAAATGAAATTGACCCTACAGCCAACGCGGCGTCTGCAAAAAAGAAGATAGACAATCTAAGAATTTCTTATTTACGGGAATCGAAGAAGGTAAGTAACTTAAAGTTAATTAAAACAGAACTACATAACAGTTTTGAATGAAAAATCTGTTGAATACTTTATAATGCAGGTACATAATATTACGTAGTTTAAGTACCTACCTACTTTTTTGTTCACCTGGTAGGTATTTACTTATTATGATTTTTCTTCAAAAGCTGCTTACGTAAACCCAGAATTAACAATATAATTGTATGAAAATATTTACTGATTGTGATAATAATTTTTTATTAAATTAAATTCCGTACCTACCTTAACGTATGAATAAGCTAAAGCTATAGGTACCTATTCACTTTATTTTTTTCGATAACTTTTCAGGTCAAAGAATCAAAAAATAGAACTGGATCTTCCACAAGTGAAGTACATAAACCAAGCCTTTGGTACTACGAATTACTAACCTTTTTAGATAAAAAAAATGACGTAAAAGAAAGGGAGTTGATTCACTCATGAGTGACGACGAAGACGTAAGTTGCATTTGTGTATTATGTTACCTCTATAATTCAGTAGGTAGGTACCTACCTATTCTATACAATAAATAAATATTTTTGGACGAATTACACAACGCCATCTACTTAGTCCCTAACTAAACTTATTAACTTGTAGATAACTGACAAATATACACAAATACCTTTTTTGTAAATAAATACATGTTATACATAGAAAACACCCAGACCAGAAAAGACAGACATTTGTGTGCAATGAACGTGGACACAAATGTTTGTCTTGCGTGGGAATCGAACCCACGACCCACGAACAGTACCTATAGAATACCAAAACGTTTAGGTTATGTATGTGGTTAGTAATTATTTGATAACCTCAACTGTGCCTCAACTAATTAAGGGTAAAATAAGTACTAGAATAGATTACTTTCAAAACAGAGATTTATTTTAATAATAGGTAACTAAGGTTAATAATGTTTATTCGGTCCATCTGGCTTATGTAATGTAATTATATATCGTAGGGTCGTTTAATAGAATTTTAATAGAATTATTTATATCAACTAGGTATTAATTTATCATTCTATCTTGAAAAGTGACGCTACCGGCACCGTTGAAATACTCAGTGAGAGTGTTTCTGATGTTCTTCCCATCTGTCGAAGGCCTCTGAATGTTTCTTTGCAGAGATATTCGTTCATTTGTGGCTTGACGCCAAGTCCCATTAATAAAAGTACCTCTTTCTAAGTCTTCTCTATCAACACACGTAGGAGTCAAATAAGTTTTCGACTTTTTCCTTAAATAATTGTGTAAGGCACAACTTGCCAATACAACTGCATCTATATTTTCGAGACTTAAATTTAGCGGTTGTCCAAAAACTCGAAAACGAGACGCAAGGATGCCGAAAGCGTTTTCGACGATTCTCCTAGCTCTGCATAATCTGTAGTTGAATATTGTTTGCTCCCTTGAAATGTTCCGTTCAGGAAAAGGTTTCATAACATGTTTTTCAAGTGCAAAAGCACTATCCCCCAAAAATACATATGGTACAGATAAATCTGTCCCTGGTAGCAAGTAGGATTCAGGTAAATGCAATTGGTTGTTAGTAAGCTTTGCATAAAATCATGTCTCCTTGAATATGCCTCCATCAGACTGGCTCCCGTTTGAGCCTGTATGGACGTAAATAAATTCGTAATTTGCATTTACGATGGCGAATAAAACTACGCTAAATGTGCCCTTATAGTTGAAGAAAAGAGATCCACTTTCAGGCGGTTTTTGTATTAAAATGTGTTTTCCGTCCATACAACCGACACAATTATTGAAGTGCCATTGTGTTTCAAATAACTTTGCAGACATTTTCCATTCTTCCTCCGTTGACGGCAGCTGTAATGAAATAAAACATAATTATTATCATTTTAAATCTACTCACGTTATAACGTACATTTTTGTTTCAGGAACAACAAATAGGCGGGACTAAACGAAAAAAGCTAACAAGAGAACGCAACATCGAAATTAAAAAAGAAAAAATGATAGAGGCAGCAAATAATTTATTAACCAGCAAAACGGAAACTAATGCATTCGGAGTATATGTGGGCAAGAAAATGGAAGAAATACCCCTTGGTCAGCAGCGAGATCTAGCTGAGAAACTAATTTCAGAGATCATGTTTCTTGCTAAAACAAACAATTTAACTTTTAAAACAAGAATAGAAATTCCACAAAGAACACATCAATCATACTTCGCATACTCACCTCCTTCGATTTCTTCTAACTGCTATCAGTATATTCAAACTGAATCAAATCCTTCTCCGTCGCCGTCGCCTGCTTCATCTCATTCTTACATAATCTCTCAACCAGTAAATTCACCATCCCCAAGTTGTCCTATTCCCATTCAGTCACCCACTTTTCCTTCTTCTCTTACACAACATTGTTCTCCGTCCTACTTCATCTCATTCTAACCAAAACTTTCCAAATTTCTCACAAATTACACATCACAAAACGCTGTCAACGTAAATAGAATGCAGTGTTGTATGCAGAGGGTCCGGCGGGAGAAATATTGAAAGAATTGTTAGTTTTTAAAAAACACAAATAAATTTCGTAAATTACTTACATTGATTGTTTTTTTCAAAACCTTGTAGATTGCCCAGCAAGTTTCCGGAATTATTTTTGATAACAGTTGATGAGATATTATAGAGCTATATCTCAAATCTTTATAGTCTCTTCCAGTGGCTAGAAATCTTAGCGTGGCGATAAGCCTTTCTTCAACAGATATAGCTGGTCTTATGTTTGTGTCTTTTTTAATTATATATGGCTTCACCTTGGACAATAATTCGTAAAAACTTTCTTTATCCATTCTTAGAAAGTTATGTATGTCATCAAAGTCCAGTAGGTTTATTAAGTTAATATGACTAAGGGTTAATCTCTCCTTTAACCATCGCTTCATCCATATTCTTTTTTTTTTCTTTCTTTTTTTTCTTCAATTGCATACAAAAGAGCAAGACACACCCCAACTCTTTGTTCTTTAGATAGGTAAGGCGCCATGACGTCGTTGTAGTGAATATACGGTGCGAGCGTAGACGTCTTATTCACCCAACGTTCTATTAAACACTGATGTTTAAAACATGTTTTAAACCGTGTAGCCGGTAAAGCGCAAATCTGTTTTTTCTGATTCAAACCGCCGTTTAAAACCGTGTAGCACATGCTTTATTTATATTAAATACAGTTACTATTTTTATACAGCAGCTATTTTTAGTTATATCATATCTAGTGTGTATTGGGAATTTCATAATGGACAAAAACATCGAACAAAGTGTTTGTCTTAAATTTTGCATCGCCAATGGAATTTCGTGTTCGGAGTCATTGAAAATCTTACAGAAGGCTTACGGTGAATCTGCTTTATCAAAAACACGTGCTTATGAGTGGTACAAAAGCGGTCGAGATGTGATGGAAGATTTGCCTCGCTCTGGTGGGCTATCAACGTCTGCAACTGAAGTTAACATCGCAAAAGTTGTAACGTTATATGTACATAATTCATAATATTACCCTAAAATACACTTAAATTTAATATTTACAATACCTAAAACTAATTAAAATAACTATTAAATTAAATCCTACATTAAAACAAACTAAGTATAAAACACAATTTTATTATAACTTATTTTTTTTACAAAGTATAATAATATGTTAAATTTATTTCTCAAGCGGCATTTGTATACTCGCGCGATGTAACATTTTAGCGTTCCAAGTAAATCTTTTGTCTTCGTTAAGTTAAATACTGCAGTACCGGTCGCCGCCACTCATTATTCATTTTGCTTTGCATCTAATTAGTTTGAGTGAACGCACGTCACAATAATTTTTACGGTCTCTAATTCGTGTCTTTATCATATAAAAAACTCGTAACCGTAATATATTTATAATTTTTCGTGATCGTCGCTAAGCGTTCCTCGAATATTTTTTAATACTATATATAGTGAGTGTTGATCGCCCCTAAACTGGGTAAGTGGTATATTTAATGTCACAGGCAATTAGAATAGTTATTATTGCTAGTAATCATTTAAAACTTATATTTGTGTTCAACAGTAATTCTTAATAGTAATATAAATTGATTTTACATAGAAATGTTATAAAAAGATTGCATCATTTTTTTTATTCCACCCTCAGCTTTTAATAATTTTTTAATATTCGTAAATTTCTTTATAAATTAACTTATTTCTCGAAATTGTAATCTCCGTTTCTGATTGTCATGATTCCACGGCACTACTACTACAATTTAGGTGCTTTTCTTTTATAACGCAGTGCCGTGGATGTGTGCTATATGTACTGGACCGCTTGTAATTGTATTTTGATAGCGCGTTCCAGGGTTCAACGCTCGGGTTACCAATTTGGCCGGTATACCCTCACGCCCTTTATGTTTTTCTACTTTCACCACCACGACGTGAATACTCTCCGCCGGGTTTGGTTACCCATTTCTGCCGCATCCAGCCGTCAGCGGATTCCAGAACGTAGCTCCCGGGATCACCATCTTTACGGCGTGACGCAGGAGAGTACCTGAACCGACTTAACAAAGGAACTTGTGTGGGTTAAGTGCTCGACCCCGCCCGTTAGTACATTTTTTTCTCTCTCTCCACCGAGTCGAGATTATTTCGATGAATTAAATTTATTTGCATGGGACTCGGTCTTTTCATTTCCGACCACGCCCGTGACACTGGCGCCTAACGTGGTTAAATTCACACAAGTTCTTTTTGTTTTCGGTTATTTGTAGTTAGTGTGTGTCTGTGGCTTATTTTTGTAAAACGTTTTATTTTTTTGGTTTTTTAATTGCTTGCTACTGAAGTGTACTCAATATTGTTAAAGTAGCTTAAATTATTGTACTCATTGTTCTAGTTAACAATTTAATTTCGACACAAGTTTATTTCTACCCACATTTTTATTAAAAAATTGTTAGTTTTTTTTAAAGTGGTTAAGCTTTATTGTAAAGTACACATTAGTAGCATCGTTTACTTTTTATTTTGCTGCTATTTTTATCATAAAAAAAAAAAACCAACGTTGATTAAAGAGTATATTGTAACAGATCGGAGAAGGGTTACATTTGTTGATTTATGCTTTTGCTTGTTTTTTACCACTTACCCATTTGGTTATTTATATTGTCACAATGTTACCTGTGAAATATTTGTCACTTCAAAAATCGGAGCTCGAATATGAGGTTCGGATTCGTGGTGCTACCGCAGCTTCTTCTGTTGAGGAGTTACGCAAACAAATTGTGAAATTATCGTCAGAATACCCGTCCGAACACATATTGGAGTCTCCATTAGATATTCGACAGGACCTTAAAGGATGTCTAGAAGTTCTCACTAAGATTCAAACAAACTTAGATGTATCAGACCCTAGTGAACCTTCCCTCATGAGAACGCAAAATATGTTAAATCACCTTCACAATCGTTTAGCGAGGTTAACGCCTGGTAAGGATACGAAAGATGATTACGACGAAATTTTTAAGGGTTATAAACTTTTATCAAAACGGCTCGCGTCTCTTCGCGCCAAACTTCGCGACCAATTCCTTGACCATCTAACTCGGGCTCTGGTTTCTCCTCGACCTTGCCACCGGAAGTGCAAAATTTAATTTCGGTGACATGCGATCGTACTGCTGCTGATTTAACTAAATTAAAATTTAATGGTAAAACGTGTGTGCGCTCATTCATACAGCGCGTTGATGAGTTTATTGTTGCACGAGACATAATCCCTTCAAAAATATTAGCTTTCGCTACAGAAATATTTCAGGATGACGCTCTTCACTGGTACCGTTGGGTAAAACACAAAATATTATCTTGGTCTGAGCTCGCTTCTAAACTCAAGGAAGATTTTGATCAGTCGGATTACGATTACGATTACGATTACGCTTAAAATCAGAAATTCGTTCGCGCACTCAAGGGGAACGCGAGAACTAACCATTTATCTCTCGATGATGAGTGGAATGTTCTCCCGTCTTTCTAAACCTCTTACCGAGGCGGAACAACTAGAGATCTTGCTTCATAATATAAGGCCTTGTTATGCCAGCACACTAACCGCATCAGTGACTCAGATTGACACCATAGATGTCTTACGCACACTTTGTCGTAATTATGAGATTGTTCACTCCAGACTTTTACAATTTCACGAGCCTCCCGGGGTGAATTTTGAAACCGTTGCACCTGAATTTGCGTACTCTAAAGAGGCAAATAAAGACCCTAACAGATTTGTCACAAATACAAATAAACAAAATTTTTTAAATAAAAATAATTATAGTAAAGATCACTTTTCAAAAAATCATAACTTTAATCGACTAAATTATAACAAAAATCAACATCAAAATTTAATACACTCAGTTCATACAAATAAACAACAACCATACTGCCCTAGGTGTCGCAGTAACTCACATCACATCCGACAATGTAAAGCAAGTCGCGACGTATTTTGTTTCAAATGCGGATTAAAGGATGTAAAGACACCTGAGTGTCCAGTATGTAATAAAAATAATAACTTAAAAAACTAGATGAGCAGAATTGTAGAAATTTCATTAAGTAAGACTGGGAAACTTGGCTTTCATTTATTAGAACATTTACTTCTACTTATAGAATATCTACAATTCTGCATACGAAACCCACAAATGACTCTAGACCTTATGTAAATATTAAAATTAACAATGTCGACGCTTGTGGTCTACTCGATTCTGGTGCTGCAGTAACAATTTTAGGTAACAATTCCCATTTACGTTTTGTTGATTGCACCTTGCAACAGGATGATAATTTATCAATGGTAGCCGCCGGCGGACAATCACTGAGGAGTATCGGTTATATGTATTTACCAGTTACTTTCGAAGGCCAATTACATGTAATTAGGGCATATGTGGTCCCTGAAGTAGAAACACCTATTATATTAGGCATTGACTTTTGGCGTATTTTCCAAATTTGTCCCAAATATTTAGGTAGTATCACAATGTCAAAGAACTCTTTAGCTGAGGTGAGATTAAATAACTCGCAAACTTTCATTAATTCATACAACCAATTAGAAGCATCGTAAAAGTCAATAGCAGACAATATTATGGCTCAATTTAAATCTATATCTATAGAGGAGAAAGGTCTGGGTAGAACCAAATTGATCACCCATAGAATAGACACTGGAGACGCTCAGCCTATAAGGCAGCGTTATTATAGAATGTCTCCAGAGAAGCAGCGCATTTTATTAGAACAGGTCGATGAAATGTTAGCGCTCGATGTTATTGAACCTTGTGAGAGTGCGTGGTCTTCTCCAGTTCTTATCGTAACTAAAAAGAATGGACAGCCGAGATTTTGTCTTGATAGTCGGAAGTTCGACGCTGTAACGAAGAAAAATGCCTATAATTTGCCCTATGTCTCAGAGATTCTGGACAATTTACGCGACGCAAGGTACCTTTCGAGCGTGGACCTTTCGAAAGCTTTCTGGCAGATTCCGATAGAACCAAAGGATCGCGATAAGACTGCCTTTTATGTACCAGGACGAGGCAGCTTACGGTTCAAAACCACTGCTTTTGGTCTGACAAATGCACCAGCCACCCAGCAGCGCTTAGTAGACTTACTTTTTGGCGACATGGAAGGGAAAACTTTTGCGTATTTGGATGATATCATAATTATAGGCTCAACCTTCGAAGAACACGTGTCTCATCTGCTGCGTGTCCTAGAGAAATTAAAACAGGCCAATCTAACAGTAAATTTCGAAAAGTGTAATTTCTTCAGAAACGAACTTAAGTACCTAGGATACGTAGTAGATGCTCGTGGTCTACACACGGATCCAGAAAAGGTACAAGCAATTTTAAATTTTCCGGTTCCCACAAGCAAAAAGGAACTGAAACGCTTTCTCGGTACCGCTACTTGGTACCGACGTTTCGTTCCTAATTTTAGTACAATAGCTGGCCCACTTAATAAACTAACATCTAACAAAAAAAGGTCACCTCCTTTTCAGTGGACTCCAGAAGCTGATGCATCTTTTAATGCTCTGAAGGAGTGTCTTGTCTCCGCACCAGTTCTCTCTTGCCCGGTGTACACTGAGCCCTTCCAGGTCCACACAGACGCTAGCAACTATGGTATTGGAGCTATGTTAACGCAGAATATTGACGGTAAAGAGCATCCTATTGCCTACATGAGTAGATCTCTTTCCGGCGCCGAAAAAAACTACAGTATCACAGAGAGGGAGACGCTTGCTGTGTTAGTCGCTCTCGAGCACTGGAGATGCTTCTTCGAAAATGGCCTAAAATTTGTCGTATACACTGACCATTCTGCGTTGAAATGGTTTCTGTCATTAGACAATCCTACCGGAAGACTAGCGCGTTGGGGAGTAAGGTTATCTTCATTCAACTTTGAATTAAAGCACCGAAAGGGCGTTGATAATGTGATACCCGATGCTCTCTCACGAGCTGTTCCCATTTCGGCCATCTCTCTTTCAAATGCTATTTCCACTACTTCTGATGATTGGTACAAGAAAATATATAACGGATGTCTTAATAATCCTAATCACTATCCAAATTTTACTATCAAAAATAACTCCTTATTTCGGCTTTCTAAAAATAAATCAAATTTAACATCTGAATTCGCATGGAAAGAAGTCGTTCCTATTGAATTTCGCGAACAAATTGTAAGTGAGAACCATTCTGTACCAACAGCTGGTCATCTCGGTATTTTTAAAACTTACAATCGTTTAGCATTATCCTATTACTGGCCCGGTATGCATGAAAGTGTTGTAAAATACGTAGGTTCTTGTTCGGTTTGTTTAGCTTACAAGTCGCAAAATCACACTACATTGGGAGAAATGGGTCGTCCAAAGCAGTGCTCACGCCCCTTTCAAATGATTTCTGTTGACTTTGTAGGTCCTTTGCCTGTCACTCGTAAGCAAAATAATTACATGCTTGTAGTAACCTGCTGCTTCACTAAATATTGTAACATCTTCCCGCTACGTCGCGCTACTGCAGATGCAGTCGTGAAAGTTTTAGAAGACTCAATATTTTTAGTTTATGGTATACCACAAACTATCTTTTTAGATAATGGCAGCCATTTTATTAGCTCAACTACTAAAGCTTTGTTTAAGAAATATAAAGTCCCTAATGTATATTACACACCCAGGTACACGCCCCAAATAAACTTAGTCGAACGCTACAACAAAACTATAGTCACCAGCCTATCTACCTTCGTTGAAAATGACCATAGGTCCTGGGACACTTACATTCCTCAGGTACAATTCGCAATCAATAATTCAGTAAACGAAGCGACTGGGTACACTCCCTCTTTCTTAGTGTACGGTAGGGAGTTAGTGTTATGCGGTTCGCACTATACAGACTCTGACTTAGGTGACGAAATTTTGTTCTTGCCACGCGACGTATACGCTGAGAACTTAGGTTGTCTGTCATCAATATTCAATGATGTGCAAGCATCATTGTGGAATGCACATGTGAAGAATACCACACACTATAATTTGCGCAGAAAACCAGCTGAATACAACGTAGGCGACGTAGTCTTTAAGCGAACATACATATTGAGCGATAAAGACAAATATTTCAGTAAAAAGTTGGCTCCAAAATACATTAAATGTCGAGTAAGTGAAAAACGATCACCACTTGTATATGTACTAGAAGATATGTCCGGAAACAACCTAGGCGTTTGGCATATCAAGGATCTAAAGCTCTTTGGTAATAATAATAATAAATAAAAGGAATCCTCTATAACATCTTGTTCTTTTAGCATGAGTCACTAGCTTTATAATAACTACTGACTTTAAGTTTGATAGGATGCGCCAATGGCGTAAATAATGCTGTTGATGCTTTTATGTTTTTTTTGGTTTTGAATGATAGAATGAAAGTTGAAGAATGTATGAGAAATGCTAGGAGCAGTCTAAAGCGGGTTTTATCTCAGGACAAAACCCTTTTCCAGACGAGGAGGGGTATATGTAACGTTATATGTACATAATTCATAATATTACCCTAAAATACACTTAAATTTAATATTTACAATACCTAAAACTAATTAAAATAACTATTAAATTAAATCCTACATTAAAACAAACTAAGTATAAAACACAATTTTATTATAACTTATTTTTTTTACAAAGTATAATAATATGTTAAATTTATTTCTCAAGCGGCATTTGTATACTCGCGCGATGTAACATTTTAGCGTTCCAAGTAAATCTTTTGTCTTCGTTAAGTTAAATACTGCAGTACCGGTCGCCGCCACTCATTATTCATTTTGCTTTGCATCTAATTAGTTTGAGTGAACGCACGTCACAATAATTTTTACGGTCTCTAATTCGTGTCTTTATCATATAAAAAACTCGTAACCGTAATATATTTATAATTTTTCGTGATCGTCGCTAAGCGTTCCTCGAATATTTTTTAATACTATATATAGTGAGTGTTGATCGCCCCTAAACTGGGTAAGTGGTATATTTAATGTCACAGGCAATTAGAATAGTTATTATTGCTAGTAATCATTTAAAACTTATATTTGTGTTCAACAGTAATTCTTAATAGTAATATAAATTGATTTTACATAGAAATGTTATAAAAAGATTGCATCATTTTTTTTATTCCACCCTCAGCTTTTAATAATTTTTTAATATTCGTAAATTTCTTTATAAATTAACTTATTTCTCGAAATTGTAATCTCCGTTTCTGATTGTCATGATTCCACGGCACTACTACTACAATTTAGGTGCTTTTCTTTTATAACGCAGTGCCGTGGATGTGTGCTATATGTACTGGACCGCTTGTAATTGTATTTTGATAGCGCGTTCCAGGGTTCAACGCTCGGGTTACCAATTTGGCCGGTATACCCTCACGCCCTTTATGTTTTTCTACTTTCACCACCACGACGTGAATACTCTCCGCCGGGTTTGGTTACCCATTTCTGCCGCATCCAGCCGTCAGCGGATTCCAGAACGTAGCTCCCGGGATCACCATCTAATTACGGCGTGACGCAGGAGAGTACCTGAACCGACTTAACAAAGGAACTTGTGTGGGTTAAGTGCTCGACCCCGCCCGTTAGTATATTTTTTTCTCTCTCTCCACCGGGTCGAGATTATTTCGATAAATTAAATTTATTTGCATGGGACTCGGTCTTTTCATTTCCGACCACGCCCGTGACAAAGTGAAGGAAATAGTGACTGAAAATCCTCATTCAACTTAGAGAGAGATAGCCGCCGAACTTTCTGTATCTCATGAGTTGATTCATACCATTTTAACTACTCATTTGGGTATGAAACATGTTACCGCTCGGCTAGTCCCAAAAGACCTGGATTTTCTCCAATAAAACTTAATCGCATGAGTCGCTGAGGACATGCTAGAACGAGTCAATTTCGACCCTACATTCATGAGGCGCATTGTTACTGGTGACGAGACGCGGGTTTACGAGTTGACATGCAAACTAGTCAACAAGCTTCGGAGTGGCGCCTTCCAACTGAACCAAATTACCGAAAAAACCACGCCAAAGTCGTTCAAAAGTCAAAGTCATGTTGACTGTATTCTTTGACTATCGCGGTGTTGTGCACTCGGAATTCTTGCCGGAAGGTCAAACGTTAAATAAAGAATATTATTTGAGCGTTATGCGGCATTTAAGAAAGCAATTTTGACGGTAAAGGCCAGATTTGTGGAAAGAAAATTCTTGGATTTTGCACCACGATAATGCGCGTTCGCACAAGGCCATCATTGTGAACGAATTTTTGACCAAACACTCATCAACTACTATGGTATAATATAATGATATGGCTCTTTCTTTCGTAATAAAATAAAACATGATTATAAGAAAATTGTCTCTTTTTCTGCAAAAAAATGCAAGTAGCCGGGTACCCGGGTATACCCGGGCATATGAAAAAATAATATAGATATTAAAAAGATTCGTGTACACGAAAACCCTACCCAAAACTATTGTCGCAAATACCACGCAAAATTTCATTATATCCTGTTAAAAGAGCCAACAAAAGGGGTTGATGTCTTTCTCCAATGTCACGTGGATGGCATTAGGCCTGATTTGCATTCTGGAAAAAAAAGGCAATTGAGAGGTGCTCATTGCATTAAAGTGGCAGATTACCTCATCGATGGCGCGGTGACATGGTGTCGAAATGAAATTGGATTCGAAAAAATTTGGAGGTAAAAATCAACCGATCTTACCGAGTAAGGAATTTATTCAAAAGGCAAAGGAACGATTGTTAAATATGGATTGGAGTTCAAAAACTCTGCATTGAATTTATAGAGCAGCGTTGAACACGGTGAGTTGGTTGGCTGCATACCATCCGTTGGGTTGTATAGATTCAATTGTATATATTGGTTACCGGAACAACTGCAAATATATGTGTCCCGTTGTCGGAATTACAGTTCAATGATCTTTTAATTTGAGTTTTCATTGAATTAGTGATCCTGCGGCAACATTAGCAATTGATGCTACGGGTAGCATTGCAAAGCGCGATAAGTCACAGAAGCCGCACATTTTCTTATACCAGATGTGTGCTCGTGATGAAAGACGGTAGCGTGAAAACGTTTCAAATGGTATCTGCCTATCAAAGATCGACGCCAGTTTTTTGAGCCATATCCTCGCTACAAACAATCATCAATCCATATAAAATCATTTAATAAGCCATCTGGCGTGGATAGAGGATAAAAGGAGAATATTGGTATTGTCGGAAGACTGAGTAACTAAGACTAGGATGTGCTGAGTGGCCAAGAAAAGGCTATGTAAGCCATAAAGAGTGCATAACCCATGTATAACAAAACGCTCCTATTCCGCAGCTGGTCGTAACCGATTTCGGGTAGTCGTGGTTGATTGCGGTTGCGCGTATATTTGCCAGCGCGCAACCGCAATCAACCAAGAAAAAACGATTATCTTCAAAAGTGTTACGATGCTGTTGAAAATTAGTCAACGAAGCTGCCATCGACGATTATGCGATTAGATGTACAAGTATGTCATCTATTAGCAATCATTACACAATGGCCTAGTTTAAAACATAACGATGTGTCTTTGGTACGGCGATTTTATAAACGGTACGTCGGAAAAGCTGCCAAATCTCGCATCTAGAAGACTGACCATGCGTCCTAGAATCGGTTCTGGTCGTTGAGCTCTGCAAATATGCTTCCGGGATAGATAATAAGCCCCTACCATCGGTTGATCGACTACGTTTTTTAATCAAAGGGCTAAAAATGATGAATGATGATGGTCACAATGACGACGATGAAGTTACGGACAACAGCGACGAAGAATCTAGTGAAGATATGATCGACGAGGAATCTGATTTCAACCCGGAACAGAGTGCGGTCAAAACAGGAATAGACAAACCAGGCTGAAAATCGTGGCGTAATGGATTGTACAGTGCTGCAGTTAAAATCGCTACTTAGTTGTCGGAAGTTGATACAATCAACACTTTACAACGTCGATTTCACCAAAAGGTTGAAAAGGTACCACCTTTCATACATACCTGTGGACCGCGTCGCGTACTGCTACGCCGCCGGCGCTCTGTTTGACAGTATATATATATATATACACACACACTTATATAGCGCGTCGTCAGGCTAGTGCTCTGACGCGCGCTAAGTACGCGTTCTGTTTGGCGAAACCTTTAGTTCTCTGACACTGTCTATATTACTCCTTAGTCTGAGACCTAAGTAAACTTATTTATTATTTAATTGATTTATGTAACAAGATCTGAATAAATGACTATTTTATTAATTAGATTTTTAAATGTTCATGTTTAATTTACAAAATATGCGCCTATAATATGGTAGATCTTGAATAAATAAAGGAACATGTTGAAAGTTTATCATTGAAAATATTTCATTTAATCTTTTTTTGCTTTGAATAGAAGACTATTTTGTTAGCTTTCTTTAATATGTATGAACTTATATGTTATCTTTAACTTCAGAAGTCAATCAATTTCTTGCATTTGTAAGTTAGCGAATATTTCTGTGGCTGAAGAGTAAATGGAGGTAGTGGTAAATATTTAGATTGAGGCTGATGCAGAGGCCGTAAAGTTCTTGGTTCAGGGTAACAGATACATCATAATATTCAGCTAATATCTAATGATGGCGACATACGAAAACTTTCTTCACAACCCGTGTCAGTCATTATTTCATCTAGAAGATTAAACGGTAGTTTTATTAAGATAATGACACAAGACTTTAGATTTATACAGATTATACAGTTTTTGGAATTCTAATGATTTAATAGTTAATACCATGGATGACAAATATTAATACACAATATGGACGACAAAGATTAAAATATGCTATATCAGTTTTTGCAGCAAGAATACACAAAAGTAAAAACTACAGAGTATATCTTACAATTTTAAAATAGGCAACCAATCGGTGTTGCCCAATAGATAATTTTGTCGCCACACCACCACCCTACGGATTAAAGAAACTACAGGTAAGAAAAACTACAAATCTAATACCTGCTTAAAACGGACCCTGCGTCCTGATCTGGTCATGGTAGGCGCCGCTGGTAAGGGTGAAGGCGCGGGTTGGGGTGTAGCAGCTGGTGCAGCAGTGGGCTTCGTAATGACTAAGTCAGGCGCCCTCGCTAGTCTAGGAAAAGTTCTATCTAGGAAATGTAGGAATAAATATACTGTAAATTCAAGACAATATTAAATTAATAATATATTTTGTTTTATATACATATAATACCTTTATGGTATATGGCTATATGGTATGGCCATAAGTTCATTTGATTATTATAACATGTTTTATTTTTCATAATATATATATAAAAAATATTACTTAGAAGGCAAACCCGAGTGAGCGCGTTGTTTAGCTTGCATGCTATCGACGCGTGATGCCTACGCGCCACTCGCCGTTGCCGCGGATCGTACCGCGCGACTGTTCATTAGCCATTAGTAATTTTTGCGCATGCAACAACACTACTCGTGACATTTGCTAATTACTCAACTAATTTCCCGTTTTTTATGTATAGTTTTGAGTTCGAACTTTCTGTTTTAATTGTTTGTGACTATTTCGTACGCTGTCTAAAAAAACTTTTTTTACTTCTGATGTACTTTTTAAATAAAACTATCTTTTCGGATTATTTCGCGGATTTATTTTGATTTTTGGTTCCCGACGTTTCGAATGCTTTACTGCATCCATGGTCACGGGAGAGACTGAGGTGTTACATGTCTTGAAGGTATAGTTGTTACAGACAGCCTACCCACAATTAACAAAATGAAAATTGCACCAATTACATTACAATATTTTTTAACTTTAAACATTTTTATAATTTTAATTATAATTGAATATGGAATATTATTTATTTAATTTTTGCTATTATTTTTATAATTATTACAATTTTAAAAAATATTAATTAGTCATCTATATTTAGTGTTGCCATTATTATATTTATAACCATAAAGAAAAATATAAAATATAGTATTCATTATTTAAGCCATATAATTGTTCTATGTGTAATTTAAAAAAGTTAAAATTAATTAAGGATAATAATTTTAATTTAGTTTGCTATTATTTAAAACAACTCACTAAGCAACACTATTACTTTATACTTTTACAAATGAAAAATGAAAAATATTAATCTGATGAGCTGTCATTTTGATCTACACAGTAAGAACTTACTACATCTACCTGTCTGTTATGTTTATATTTATTATTTGATTTTATTATATTAATAACAGGATCCCATGACGATGGTAGTACCCAGCCATCTTCCCTATTGAAATTTGGATGTTTTTTAATTTCTATGGCTTCTCGAATCATTCTAGGGCGATATCGGTTTTCTTTCGCCAAGATTTGAGGTTTATCGAAGCAATTATAATGGCTTGGGCAGTCCTGGCTATGTTTGCAGACAGCAGATATTGTATTGCGACGGTGCTTCACATCAGCTATGTGTTCTTAGACCCGGGTTCTAATGGATCGCTTTGTTTGTCCGATGTAAGAGAGCCCACAATCACAATCAAGCTTGTAAACTCCTGCATCTTGTAGAGGGATGTGGCACTTGACAGGTGGTAAGAACTGACTAATTTTCTTTGGCGGCTTGAAGTAAGTTTTAATTGAAGCTCGCTTTAGAATGTAGCCAATCTTGTCAGTGATTCCTTTCATGTATGGCAAGACAGCAGGAACGCGCTCGACTGTGGCTGGTTTCACTCGGTCACTGTGACGCAGGCGCGGCACTTGCAGCTTGTTGTCACGCAGAACTTGCTTGACATGTTGCAGTTCTCCGGCCAGGTGTTGCTCGTCACAGATCCCGCGCGCTCTCCGAAACAAAGATTTTCCCACGGTAGCTAACTGTGAAGGATGGTGGTGAGATTCACCGTTCAGGTACCTATCAGTATGGGTCTTCTTTCTATACACAGTATGATGACTCAAGGTGCTATCTGGGTTGCGTTTAACTAATACATCTAGGAAAGCTAAGGTATTGTCCAATTCTAATTCCATTGTAAATTGTATTTTAGGATTTATAGAATTAAGGTGTTCTAAGAAAACAGTTACTTTATCAGATGGTAATATTGTGAAAGTGTCATCTACATACCGCTTGTAGAAACGAGGGGTCACGGGTGATGTGTTCAGAGCAGTCTCCTCGAAGTCCTCCATGAATATAATATGGAAGTTGATGTAAAAGATAATTTGTTCTGTTTTATAATAAGTTTAATATAATAAAAACCAGTGTAGAATGATGTGAAATAAACGTGATTCATAGAATAAAATATCGTTCTTTTAAAAATAAATATATCCTTGGAATAGGTTATGGGCGTATCTTGTGTGTGGGTAATGAAAGGCGTTTCTTGAACGGCTGCACTTTATTATGTTGATTATATAAACAAGGATGGGCATGGATTAAGGACAGTGACTTTATATGACTAACGTAGATTGTAGATGACCATTCACAAGTGTAGGTGTAATTACATTATGCTCAAGCGTCGCGACCACAGACTACATAACGTTAATAAATACGTTCAGGATTATATAACAGGGCCCAGAGACGCCCTAAAAGAACGATTAATAAAACCCGGTGGCGTGACCCAAGCCAAGAATAAGACAAAGTACCTAACTGAAAAAGAAAAATAAAATAAAATAAAATAAAGGAAAATGGACAAAGGAGATGCTCAGATTGAAAAACTGAAGAATGGGGAGACATTTTTATTATGGAAATTTGAGTTTAACATCTACATAAAGGCGGCAAATCTGACTACAACAGTTTCGTTAAATGCTAAAAGAAGAAGATTAGAAATCTGATGCATTCATTACAAAAGATGCCATGGTGCAACGAATTATAATAAACAGTATAGACAGGAAATTGAAAGGGCACATTTTAAAATGCAAAAATGCTCTAGAAATGTACACCAAGTTATGTGATATATTTGAAGGCTCTGAACAAAGAAACAAGGCATCATTATTGTAGTGTATACATATCTATTAAAATATTAATTATTTATTGTTCATTAATTGTTCATTAATATATGTATGTGAGTATATGTAATAGTATAATATCATCTGTCGTCTCGGGTGAGGCGCTCAGCTGGCCGCGGGGTGGTGGGTCATTGGACAGCCAACCGGCGCGGAGTGAAGACTGAGTGCGTACACGGCGAGCCGATATATATCTATTTGAATATTCCTATCTATATAATTACTAATAATAAGTATTATTTAGTGAATCATTAAGTGCACATTACAAGTGGCGACGAGGATAAACTGTAATTTTTTTTTCTTATTTCAACTTAAAAAAAAAAAGAGGAAATAATAGCAAGACAATTTTACTTTCCCTGCAAATTTAGAGTTGTAACATAATTATATCAGAAATATGAATGCTTAAGATGTGGATAATAAACCAATATAAAAATAACGTAAGCTAGATGTCACATTAATCATTCCGAATGAAGTTAAAAGAAACATAATTGTTACTACTATTATTTTTATATTTATAGTTATATTACGTGAATAGTTCATTAAAATCTAGAAATGTAGATACATATTGTAATAGTAAATTGACTCATTAATATACTTAGTGACAAGAATTAATATGTATTTATTGGGTTTCCATGGGAATGAATTCTTTTACATTATTTTCGTTGCGCGTAGTTCGAAGTGCTCGTGATTTGGAGGGTAGATAAATAATAACTAGAATCTACTTCTCAACATTTAATTGATACAAAATAATTATCATAATCCTTATCAAATTAGTATGATGTAATATTTGGATTTTGGATTCTATGTTTCTTATATATTATAGTATAATGAAATATAATTTTAGTAAAAATATATAATAATAGTTGAATGATATTTAATGGAAATTGGTATAATGTAATATTTAGATTTTGAATTCTATGTTTCACATATATTATAATATAATATAATTTTAGTAAAATATATAATAATAGTTAAATTTAGTTAAAGTTAATGGAAAAAAAATATTAATTTCATTATCGTTATCATATACTTGTGACCTAATATATAAGTAACTAAAATAAATTTATGACGGAACTACTATAAAATAGACAAGAGCATTAAATTGCGTAGGTATAAGTATTTGAGCATTAAATTGCGTATACATATACATATGCACTTGAGCATTAAATTGCGTAAAATTATTTGAGCATTGAATTGCGTATAAGTATTTGAGCATTGAATTGCGAAAAGTATTTGGGCATTGAATTGCGTATAAGTATTTCAGTATTAAATTACGAAAATTATTTGAGCATTAAATTGCGTAAATGGATTTGAGCATTAAATTGCGAATTATGTTACTTAGATATGTCATTACATTGCTTTAAGTTTAATGTATCAGCAGGAGTATTTTGTCTACAGGTCGCGCCAACATGGCACAATATACCTTAGAAAAGTTTGAATGTGAGGGTGATGTAGGATCAGTTTCCATCAGGTGGGAGAGATGGAAACGGGGCCTATATATTTATATTGAGGCGGCTATTGATACGGATTTAAAGAAACGAGCAAGTTTATTGCATTATGAAGGACAGGAATTACAAGAAATCTTTTATAGTATTCCGGGAGCTAATGTTACGGAGGGTGATTTATTCAGCATAGCTATACAAAAGTTAGACGAGTATTTTGCTCCAAAGCAAAGCAACATATAAGAGCGTCATTTGTTTAGACAATTAAAACAGTCGCCTGACGAAAAATTTGAGAAATTTCTTGTAAGACTAAGGCATCAAGCTTCTAAATGTCAATTTGCGAATCAGGATGAACAAATTATAGATCAAATAGTTGAAAAATGTAAGTCAGACGATTTGAGGAAGAAAATTTTAAAGGCTGGGGATAAAATTACTTTAGATGAAATAGTTACAGAAGCTAATATACTGGAAGCCTTAAGCAGACAATTAGAAAATTTTGGACAAAAACCGGTTGATACCCCCTCGATTAACAGAATAAGTACAGAACCTGGGAGAAGTAAACCTCTTAAGCGAACATTTGAACAATGTGGGAGGTGTGGTAGTACAAGACATTTTGCACGCGATAAAAGTTGTCCTGCAAGAATGAAGGCTTGTTTAAAATGTGGGATAATAGGGCATTTTAAATTACAATGTCGAACGAGAGAGACTCAGAAGAGGAAACAAGAAGGAGAAAAAGTAAATACAAGCAGAAATAAGAGGTTTAGGAGTTTTAACAACACTGAAACAACAGACAATATAACAAATGATGACAACAACATTGACTATATTTTTAATGTGGAAAATGATATCAAAATTACATGTAGCATTGGTGGAGTAAAAGTGAATATGCTCGTAGACTATGGTTGTAAATATAACTTAATTACACAGCAAACATGGGAGGCCATGAAACGCGATAAAGCTCAAGTGACAAACCTTAATCGGAACCCCAATAAAACCTTCGTGGCTTACGGGAGCACAATGCCCCTAAAGTTATTGGGATCATTTAAGTCCGACATCAGCTTTTTAAAAGCAGCAGAAAACACGACATTCTACGTGATAGAAAATGGGACCCGGAATTTACTCGGACGTCTCACAGCGACGGGCTTAGGAGTGCTTCAAATTAATATTGACCAGATTGAATGTGAAGCATTTCCGAAATTTAAAGATGTGTTGGTGATTATACCTATAGATGAGTCGGTTAAACCTATAGTACAACCTTATCGCCGTATTCCAATTCCGCTGGAAGAAAAAGTACAGTCAAAACTAATCGATTTGCTACGCAAAGACATAATAGAAGAAGTCAAGGGCCCATCTAGTTGGGTTTCACCAATAGTTCCAGTCGTGAAAGAGAACGGTGATGTCCGTGTATGCATTGATATGAGGCGGGCTAATACAGCTATTCAACGGGAAAACTATCCATTGCCGACTATGGACCAGTTACTGCCAAAAGTCAAAGATGCTAAATTATTTACCAAATTAGACATTCAAGATGCTTTCCACCATATAGAGCTCCACCCAGACTCGAGATACATAACTACATTTATTACTAATAGAGGACTACATATTTAGATATAAAAGGATGATGTTCGGAATCACATGTGCGCCAGAAATTTTTCAAATAACACTAGAAAGAATACTTTTAGGATGAGAGGGAGTAATAAATTTCATAGATGACATTTTAGTATTTGGAAATAATTTAAAACAACACGATGAAAGATTAAAAAAAGTAATGGAAGTTTTGAAGGAGCATAACGTTGTACTAAGAGAAGAGAAATGTATATTTAGAGTAAAGGTAATTCACTTCTTGGGCCATGAGCTCTCAGAAAAAGGGATAAAACCACTTGACAAGTACATTAGCACGATAAAAGATTTCAGAGCTCCTGAGACAATATCAGAATTACAAAGTTTTATGGACTTAGTAAATTTTGTAGGGAAATGGATTCCTCATCTAGCAACATTAACAGAACCTTTAAAAGAAGTACTTCGACAGAAATCTGGTAGAAATACAAATATTCAGGAATATTGGAGAGATCCTCAACAGAAATTTTTTGATAATCTCAAATCTGCACTCACTAATGTTCCAACATTAGGTTATTATGATCCACAGGACAAGACTGTGGTTATAGCTGACGCTAGTCCTGTAGGCTTAGGAGCTGTACTTGTACAAATAAATAAAGAAGGACCTAGAATTATCGCATTCGGTAATAAGACCTTGAGCTCAAGCGAGCGACGCTATTGCCAAACAGAGAAGGAGGCCCTAGCATTAGTATGGGCAGTCGAACATTTTGATATGTCCCTGTATGGAAAAAAATTCGAATTAGTTACGGACCATAAACCACTGGAGGCCATATTTAGTCCTAAATTTAAGCCTTGCGCTCGTATTGAGAGGTGGGTCTTAAGGCTGCAGTCATATGATTTTGAAGTAAAATATAGACCAGGGAAAACTAATATAGCAGATCCACTCTCGAGACTTGCAAATTGGCCACTAATCCTATGGCAATATACGACGACTACGTCTTAAGTGTAACGGAGATGGCCAGACCTATCGCAATACCATTGCAGGTGATCTCTGAGTGTTCTCGTCAGGATTCTGAGATACAAAAGGTAAAAAAAGGTCTGTATAATAATGAGTGGGACGAAAGTGTTAATATTTATAAGATTTTCCAGAACGAGCTATGTTTTCATGGCGATATTCTGTTCCGAGGGACAAAGATTGTAATTCCAATTAATTTAAGAGATCGAGTATTAAAAGCTGCGCATGAAGGCCACCCAGGCATCGTGGCAATGAAAGGTAGGCTGAGAACCAAAGTCTGGTGGCCAAAATGCGATAAAGATGCTGAAAATTGTTGCAAAGCTTGTAAGGGTTGTTTATTGGTTTCTGCTCCAAACCCTCCAAACCCTTTAAAACGGAGAGAGTTGCCTACTGAACCTTGGGTTGACACCGCGATTGATTTAATGGGACCACTACCACGTGGGGAATACATAGTAGTACTGGTTGACTACTATTCAAGGTATAAAGAAGCTAAAATATGCCGAACAATAACGAGTGCAGAAATTATTCTTCATTTAAAAGATATTTTTAGTAGACTTGGTAACCCGGTCTCTATAACTGCAGATAATGGACGGCAGTTTACAAGTGAAGAGTTCAAGACTTTCTGTACTGAGAGAAACATTGTAATCTTTAACACCATCCCTTACTGGCCTCAGCAGAATGGCGAAGTCGAACGCCAAAACAGAGATATATTGAAACGACTTAGAATTTCTCAGGTTGAACACAAGGACTGGAAAGAAGCATTGTGCGATTATATGATAATGTACAATAGTACACCGCACTCGGTAACAGGAAAAACTCCTGCAGAGTTATTTTTCCGTCGCAAATTCCGTGACAAGCTACCTATGATTCAGGATATGACATATACGGAAGATCAAGAAATGAGAGATAGAGACAAACAACAGAAGGAGAAAGGAAAGGAATATGCAGATAAAAAGAGACAGGCTTCAGACAATGAACTAGAAGTAGGGGATAAGGTATACGTCAAGAATATGATAAGAAGTAACAAATTGAGTTCGAATTATGACCCTGCCCCACACACAGTGGAGTCGAGCAACGGCGGAGATATAACAGTCCGTAATGATGAAACGGGTCAACAAATAAGGCGAAATGTAATGCATCTTAAAAAGATAGAAGGACAATGGCATGTGATAAAAGACAAAGATGTTATTGATTCTGGTGATAAAGCTAACGAAGAACGATCTAGTGATTCTAACTAATTACTGTGATTACAGACTATGATAGTCCGACTAAAATATCTAAATGATTGCAGAAGATATCTAAATTTATAATATATAA
This sequence comes from Brenthis daphne, assembly GCA_947093115.1. NCBI lineage: Eukaryota > Metazoa > Arthropoda > Insecta > Lepidoptera > Nymphalidae > Brenthis > Brenthis daphne. Next base: position 4,336,950 of record OX352473.1, read on the forward strand.
ATAAAATATATATAATATTGTAAAATTATAAATAAACTGATTCTAGTAATCTAAGTTGTATTAGTGACACCAATTCAAAAAAAAATAATATTAATATATATTTACATTTACAACAAAGAAGGGATGTAGTGTATACATATCTATTAAAATATTAATTATTTATTGTTCATTAATAAATGTATGTGAGTATATGTAATAGTATAATATCATCTGTCGTCTCGGGTGAGGCGCTCAGCTGGCCGCGGGGTGGTGGGTCATTGGACAGCCAACCGGCGCGGAGTGAAGACTGAGTGCGTACACGGCGAGCCGATATATATCTATTTGAATATTCTTATCTATATAATTACTAATAATAAGTATTATTTAGTGAATCATTAAGTGCACATTACAATTATTACAAGAGTTCTTCACATATAAATTACAAGAAGGTCGATCACTTAGTGAATTAATAAGTGACATAGAATCTACAGTTTAGACTGAATCAGTTGGGTGAAAATGTTAACGAACAAATGGTTATGTCAAAAATATTATCCTGTTTGTCAAGTAACCTAAACTACTTCATTACTGCTTGGGAATTAATGGCAGATGACAATAAAACCCTTACTAATTTAACAAATAGAATATTATCTGAAGAAAAAAGAATATTAAAAAGCAGTGAAACAGAAAAACAGTTGGCATTCTCAAGTATAATTAAATGCTTTAAATGCAATAAAAGTGGTCACATGAAGAAAGACTGTAAAGCCTGTAGTATGTGCAAAAGGAATAATCATGAAGAAAAAGACTGTAAGTTAAAGAATAAATAATGTTCCATTTGTAAGAAAACAAACCATAAAGAGGAAAGTTGTTTTTTTAAAACTAAAAACAAGAAAGAGAAGAAACACATAAGAAAAAAACCGAAAAGGCATTTTTTACAAAGTTTGAAAAACAGACAATACAAAAGAAAGAATTTGTTGTGGACTCCAGGTGCACTGCACATAGGAAGAAGTTGCAGCTAGGAATAAAACAATTCCAGAAGGACTGTTCGGGAATCCTAATCCTTCTTCAGAAATGAGACCCGCTATTGTAATATGTGATGCTACATATGTGTACGTACAAAGCAGTAGCAACTATTTATTCCAAAAAGAGTCCTACAGACACAACAAGCAAATAAGTCGAGATGTGTAACAATGTGTAGGTGGGTGGTTGAAGTGGTCAATGGTAGTCTCAAACGCGACTTCAAACTCTTTCGCCAAGAATTTTTTAATAAAGCTGCTAAGCATTTAATGATCGATTTTCGGAACAGCTGTGCCTTAACAAATAAATTGCACCCACTTATTGAAGACATACCAGAAGCAGCAGAATATTTGGCAATTGCGGTACGTAGGTTACATATATGTAGATAATGTTCTTGCTAATACTGTAAGAATTGAAAATTATAATAGGCGAAGAGCTACGTTTGTAAGCATTAATGCTCACCACTCACAGTTAGATCAGTTCCCAAGACTTAGCATAACTGATTGGAACAGATTTGCATTAGGGACATACCAGCTCAAGCAAGCTTCTTCATAGTACGCTGAGCACGTGCGAACAAACGGCACTTACACAATAGAAATTAATAACGAAATTGAAGAAGATATTCATCTTATTCTGGGCACAAATAATTTCTTACTTAGAGGGAGAATAAAGTCTCAACATATTGGTGGCAGAACTTATTATGCATATTTGTTGATAAGTAAAGATGAAAATGTTGCCAATAGTGTCGAAGCTATATCAGGTTATTGCTGCAGCTGTCTTGTGGGCAACAGAACTGTAGGTTGTTGTGCCCATGTTATGTGTGTGGTGTTGTACCTGGGGTGGGGCAGATATAATGATGTTACTGCTCCGGCCCAGTTTTTAGATGACATATTTAATGAATTCTCATTTGAAAATGAATAAGTTAAATTGTTAAAATATTTCAAAATTAAAGTACCTATTCATTTTTATTTGTTTTTTTTTTACACAACACAACTTAATCCCAATGATCGTTTAATCTACAAAACGATTGTAAGACTGTTTGCTAGGTGTCAAATAAATACCCCTCATACCAATTATTATTATAGAATTATATTTCAAAACAAAGTCAATTATCTTACAAAGAATAGCACAATGTAGTATTTACTTATTAAAAAAATGATTTTGTATACACAAGTTGTTTTTTATTGATTGCCTCACCACAGTCTTATCTAAAATATTTTTGTAGGTTTCTTGGGTCATAGTTAAATGATTAAAAGCACAAATGCTAAAACAACCTGTGCATAAGTTAACAACCTGTGTATAAGGGAAAGTCAATATCTTTGTTGTGTCAAATATCTTCAAGAATCTAGAGTAAATTAAAGCATTTGTTGCGAAACACTAAAATAGTTTTTATATGTTGTTTCGTTTCGCCCGTTTAAAAAGAAAAGAAAAAGTTAAGTTGACATTTGTCATGTAAAAATTAGATAATACATTTTTGGAGTCATTATTAAACTGATGTAAATATCTCTATTGAAGTTGGTTTTAATTTCTCCCATACTCCAAACATTCACTTACTTGCATTCAAGCCCCTAGTAGTTTACAAATGACACAAACGATGATAGTTTTCGTGAGCTCGATGAACTATATGGTTTTCGATGTAATCGGTAGTACGAGTTAAAGTTTTCGAATATAGTTTACACGATTTCGACCATCGACTAGCTCGATTGAACGAAGTTCACTTTATTCGCTTCATCTCTTTTACACACCGGCAAACTAAAAGAGACAAAAGTTCTCTTTCGATATTGTATAAATTGACGTTTTGGATTAAGTAAATTTTAAAACTTAGTTCGATAGCGCGTTCGCTAAAATTATAACAATAATAAAATAATGATGAGAACCAGTGCTTCGCAGTTTGAAGTGATGATAGATTTTATGGAGAGGTATGTATCAATCTTTTCCTATATATAATATTTATATTTTTCTTTATATTATGTCTACCAATGCGTTAGAGAATTTGTTTTGATTATTGACTATTTGACATACAAAATATTTTTAGGAATGGTGACTTAAATAAGCCAAGCGATGGCCCTAGCGGCTCTTGCTAGCGAATGCTCTCAACTTGGACACGACGGGGACTTCCAAGCCGGTAGAAAAGTGGAAAAAGGTAAGTTTCACCCACCTTACAACTACTTCACTAAGAAGAATTCGAAACGGTTCGTCACTGCGCACTACATTCGGAAATTCTATATATAAAATCCGTGTGTCTAAAAAAACTTGGTATATGCAACTTATTTATTATTATTCGTTATTTCCTGATCAGATAATTAGACATCTAGTCTCAATACATTAGAATTTATTGTTTTTATTTTGTTTTAGAAAAATGCCACCTAAAAAACTAACTGAAAAGTTGATAGAAAACATTTTAGAAGAGGATGATTGGTCCGATAATGATTCCGATGATGATTTAGTTTACGGTGATTTTATAATAAGTCCTTCAAGGTCATTTTTGCAAAATGAGGAGGATAGAATCGAGATGCGGTTGGAAGAGATGTTTGGGATAGATCATTTGGGTGACAAAGAACATGAGGAAACTACAAAAACATTAGAACCATGTGAGAACTTATTAGAAATACTAAACCCAGAAAATCCTGAATGTACGATATTAGAAAAAACACCTGAACATGACATAGGGCTAGATAATATTCAACAAATTGTCTCCACGGATGATCCCCTTCAACAAGAAATCATATTATATGAACATGCTGAGCAACATATTAGTGACATAGACGAAAATTTAGTTAGAGAGGAGGATTTGCAAATTCCAATGAGTTCTTTTCATGAGGAAAGAAATAGATCTCAGCCACGGAATATGTAGAACCACTCATGAAATTCCAAGTTTTACCAAAAAATTTCAGCCTAAATCTGAATTCAATCATAAAACACAACCATTAACCATTTTTGAAAAATTCTTTCCAGATTATTTAATACAATTAATTGTAGAACAAACAAATCGATATGCTCGCTATAAAAATAGTAAAAACTGGATTGAAGTCAATGAAGATGACATAAGAGCATACTTAGGTAATCTTATCCTAATGGGTTTAAATCCCTTACCAGACATGAAGCTTTATTGGTCAAGTGATTCCTTCTATAATAATCCTGAAATTTCCCGTGTATTTCCAATAGTGAGATTCAAGAAAATAACTGAAAATTTACATCTGAATGATAATAGCACCAAACCACCGAGAGATTCAACAAATTTTGACAAATTATACAAATTAAAACCCATGATTACAACATTAAATGAAGTCTATCAGAATGAGGCATACAATTCAAGTGTACAGTCAATAGACGAGTGTATGGTTAAGTTTAAAGGCAGATGCTCATTGAAGCAATACATGCCCAAAAAACGAAGGTCTGGGCTACAATGTCGTAATGAAACTCAGCAACAACCTCCCCATGAATACACTTGTAGCGTTTGACAATTTCTTCACTGGTTGCAATTTACTAGAACATCTATATGATAAACATATTTATGCTGTAGGAACGGTAAGATCAAATCGAAAAGACCTCCCAGAAATGATGAAGAAGCAACCAAAAGTGTTAAGACTACAAAAGCATCTATTCTCGGCTATAACATCAGAACCTATCACCGCAATAAAATGGCTTGACACAAAAGAAGTCACATTGCTTACAATAGCACATCAACCATTGGACATCATGTATGTAAAAAGAACTCAAAAAGATGGGTCAAGAGTAGAAGTTCTTTGCCCAAAAGCAATTGCTTCTTACACAATGAGCATGGGCGGGGTGGATCTATTTGATCATTATAGATCCTCTTACCCAATCAATAGGAAATCTCGCAAGTTTTGGATGCGTCTTTTCTTTTTTATGTTTGATGCATCCATCATTAATTCATACATAACGTACAGTGTAACACATGCCGTAACACCACATTCACATCGTGAATTCAGATTGCGTTTGGCACGTACGCTAATAAACAATTACTCCCAAAAAAAGCACGCCCAAACATACCCTTTACAAGCAAGAAAAGGGGCCCATTCGGAGTGCCGGAAGAGATTCGTTTATCGAATGTAGGTATACATGTGCCCCAAGAAAGTAACACTTATAAGAGATGACGGTTCTGTAGCACAAAAAAACGGGAGAAAAGGACAAAAATTGTATGCTCCACGTGCACCGTACCTTTATGCATCAAGGAATGTTTTGAAAGGTTTCATACCACTGGAACTGAATAGACTAGAATTATAATAATATAATTATAGAATTAGAATAATTTATTTTATTTATTACCCGAGAGCCGGAAAATACTTACCAATACAACTAACTGGCTATTACAAATTCACATCTAGCTAGAGTTACTTGATTAAAAATTTATGGTGAAGTCATTCATTTTTCAATTTCCGAATTCTTCCCTTAGTAAAAGAAACTTGCATTGATGAGTACTTTCACCTGCTTTATTAAAAAATATGATCTATATAATATTTTACGATAAAATTTAATTCACAAGTGGAGTCAGGGCAACTAGCTAGTGTTTTAAAATATTGATGTCATACTGGACACTGGGAGCTATAGTTCCCACCTTTCCAACCTTTTTACAAGAGAGAACAGACGACGGGATATATACTTCCCACCAAAAAAAAAGGTTACTTCCCCCCCCCCCCCCCCCCCACTAACCCCTCTTTTGTGTGTATTTTTGAAATCTACGACCCAAAATTACCCAGGAACGTATCTTACTTTTTTGTTAACTCCTCCACAGGCTCGCGTTTGAATAAGGGATAATGCCCATTCTCTGATTGAAAAATCAATAAAAAGGGCTAAAAAGTCTGGACCCATCTACGTACCAGATCAATATGTTAATTTGATAGGAGATGCTAAAAAAAGAGGAATATCTTTCATTGTTCATGAGATGCATTTCAGTAACTTTTATAATTTGAAAACACTGACTGAAGAGCAAGCCATTATTTACCAGAAAGACACTAATGGGGATATAATAAAACTGACTGAGTTAACAATGATTAAATTTACTAAAAATAGTGACTTCTATGAATTTAAAACATCTTTTGAAGGAGAATGGGTCCAGGCTGAGCTTAAATTGGTACGACGAAAAAGAAAGCAACCATCACAAATTAATTTAAAAGCAGCTTATGATTCAAAAATGAATATTTCTGATTCAAAGAAAAACGATTTGTTACAATTACTTCGTTCTAACATAGTGCCCAGGTATTATGAAGGATTTTATAATAATCTTTAAATAAGTATAAGAAATACCTACCTTTTCTTATTAATTATATTCATACTCTTATTATATTCATTCTTATTAAGTAGATAATGAAAGAAGATACCTGGTTTAAATCGTAACTAAGTATACCTACGTAACTATTCGCCAAGGATCTTTGTCTCTCTGTAGTTAGCTGTGAGTTAGATTTGCGCATGGAATACTCGCGTTTAAAAGCTTTACGTAGGTATTTAAACAGAGTTCAAAAAGGCGAAGTTATGTATCACAAGCATTACAAGAGTGAGTTTTTCATGCGCAAATTCATCCAGCTTTTAACTTCACAGAGAAAAAGGTTCGTGTCGAATAGTAAAGGTCAAAATCATGAACCTACTGTGCAAGTTCCTAATATTGCCTAATATGCTTATAGTTTTGTTTACTGCTTAGTCAATTAATAAAGATACTTAAAGGTAAAGTAAACTTCCTTAAAATTTCGGAGTGATAAGGTAAAACTTGATTTGAATCATTGAATTTCATTATCGTACCTTTATCTAAACTTAAACTGCCAAGCTTTTAAGTGCTTTTGTTTTTAGAACGGAGAGTAACTATCTCACCATAATTTTAAAAATGTATGATGATTACCTACCTTTACAATTAAGAGAAGATACGTGATTATATTTTATTTTATTTGTTATAGTTTCATGATGACTATTTCTTAACGATTCACGAGCCAAATATAGGTTATTATAATATTTTAGTTAAACTTTTTAATGTATGTTGATTTCAAATAAAAACTTTTGTTTTCTATTAACCAATTGTCTTTATTTCTTGGTTTTCACATCCTGTATAATTATGGCTTATTAATTATGGATTATATATATGACATTTTTGGAAGTTGTTAAAAGTATAACGGCACAATTGCATGGCTCTTCTTCTTTGACTGTTATGAAGTAACTCCTGGAAACCTGATGTGGATTTTTTTATCCCTAAGTATCTATTAAGGTCTATACTAGTTGCTAAAACCATAAAATCCATGATAAAATGTAAAATGAACTCATAACTTCGTTTCAAACATTTGTAAAATTTTTGACCCTCATTTCTGTAAAATAAGAAAAAAGTAGATGTGTCATTATACTGCTAGGTGAGCGATATAAATAGCTCTATATTCTTAAAATAAAGATTTCAATTTTATTTACATACTAGCATACTTCTGATATAAATATCAATTTTACAATAATGTATCATGATGACACAGCAAAATACCTTTGCATGCACTTGGATAGAAGACTGACATGGCCAAAGCATATATGGAAGAAACGAAAGACCCTAGTCTCAAAGTTGATAAGCATATACTGGCTAATTGGTAAAAGGTCTCAGTTAATCAACGAAAGCAAAATGGCAATATACAAAACCATACTGAAATCGGTTTGGACATACGGTATTGAACTTTGGGGAACAGCAAGTAACAGTAATATTGACATCCTGGAAAGGTTTCAAACCAAAGCCATCAGATCCATGTCTAACTTCCCTAAATGCATACATAATAAATACATTCTGAACTGCTAAACAAGAAATCGCTGCCCTTAGTCAAAACAACCAGTATAAACTAACCCAACATGTCAACTCCCTGGCTGCTGATTTGGCTGGATCTGGAAGTATTGTGTACGCAAGACAACAGTGTTGGAACACTGTTCCTCCTCAGACTTGTGTACTTGTATTCTAATAAACCAATTCCCAATAGAATAAGCGAGAGAGGTCAATGGACAATTTCTAACTGCTACAAATACCTATTTCAGAGCAACTTCGAACAAAGGAGCAGCCAAATGTCTACCAACAGATTGTTGCATTAAGCAGGATACAGAAAAAAAAACAATGCTATATTGTTTATTCATCTACAATACTTTCTTCATGAGTGGTATAACTTAATTTGTATTTTATTGTATTTCTATGACAAATAGAGACAATTTTTATATGCAACAAGTGCCCATAGCTAAAAATATACCATATCTCAAAAACTCACATATCTTATTCAAATAATAATTAACGTTAAAAGTATATAAAAAGTGAAATATATATATCTCAATTTAAATATTTATACCGTTTATATGATGTTATTTTTCACTAGTTTCATGCAGTTTTATATACCCCTATATTTTTATTTTTAAAATAATAATTTTGGAATGAGAATTTTAATAATATAGCTCATATAGTTTTAGCTTCTTCTAGTGTTGAACAATGTGAAAAACACTATAAGTATATTATCAAATATTTAAAATCTCTTAAATGGTAGGCATACGTTCCTAAACTATTATTACTAAGTATTTCCCAGTAGAACAACTCTATAATATACACTACTTTAATAGCATTTTACACACCTATTAGTCCGAGGAAACAGTCAAGAAATGCTTATTTTATTTCAGAATAGCGACTCACCCTCGCTTCACTCAGGCGTGGAATAGATATAACTTGTTTTCCCGTAGAAACAAGATAATCTCCCATGGTAAAAAGTAGCCTATTTCACTCTCCAGACCTCTAACTACCTTAACACAAAAACCACGACAATCTGGCATTTTATTTCGACGTGAAAGAAGGACAAACAAACAAATATATTCAACGTCAAATTGTATAACGTAGAAAGAGAGAGTGTCAAATATTTACTGTTTAGTGAGTTTACATTAATTTTAAGTTTGCGTTCATTTACGTTTTTCCGTGTTTTTTTTTCTAATTTTTCTTTTCATAAGAACGCCCGACGAATATTTGAAAAAAATAATAAGGCTAATCAGTACAGCCGATAAAGAGTTTTGAGCTTAGCAACATTTTGCCATTCATTTTTATTTATATAGATATAGACGAACGTCTTTGTATTCCTATTATATGGCCGTATATTATGTTTGACTTTGTATTTAGGCTCTTACATATATTTATTCTCCACTGTGTTTATCAAAATGTAAAAAAACAATCTTACTTTTTCAACTTATATTTATATTAAAATATCGATAATACCGATAACACATATCGACATGTGTCAATGTCTAACTGGTCATTGATGAGAGTTCAAATATGTCAAATTTGACAGCTCATAGGTATTATTTGTAAATAAACAATTTATAATATAAAACTATTGAAATATGAAACAAAAAACAACTGAAAATATGTAATTATATTAGTTTTCCTTTAGTGATTTACCTTTATCGGGCACCAAATCACAGAGTAATAGTCAAAATTCATGTTATATAATGGTGACTTATTTTACGAAATTTATACATCAAAATTTGTTGGACCAAAAAAATTCACAGATACACAATATGGTGTCAGGTGTGGGGTATGGAAAATGATGTCTTTTTATTGCTACATTGAGGTTTCTTGGATCAAGACATACGCGTAATGAACCATTGGGCTTTTCAACAAGAACTATAGAGTTGACCCATTTACTTGGTTTTGTGACTTTAGCAATAACATTTATTTTTTACATATTTTCGAATTCATTTCTTAAACGATTTTGTAAAGTAAATGGAATCCTACGTACTGGGCAAATTTTTAGGTGTAACACTTTCATCAATATCTAAATGAACTTCATTTGGAAGACATCCTATTCCCTCAAATGTTTGTGAATAGTTAGAAACAATATTTTGTACTGACCTTTCCGAGTCCAAGTCCTTTTGCAAATCCTTTTGAATTTTAAAAATTCTTTTGACAATACCTAGTTTTTCACAGGTTTTTCATCCTAAAATAGTTTGACATTTACAATCGACTACAATAAAATATATGTTAGTTGTAAGACTATTTTCAAATTCACATTTTAGAATACAGCTACCTATATTTGGTACTACTTGACCTGAAAATGAGAAAATTTTATTATTTGTTCTCTGAATAGGTATTTTCTTATTAGTGTGAGTCATCATTTTATCAAGTGTGTCTTTTGATATGACATTCGTGTCAGTTCCTGTGTCAATTTGACATTTTATTAAATAATTATTCAATTTTACATTTATTTTCCATTCCTCATTATTACAATTATTATTATTATTTTCAATGTCAGTCAAATTACTAATTATAAAATAGTTATTGTCAGAGTTAGAATTCTTATTACTACTTACACTACTAATATGTCTCTTGTCGGACTTGTTATTTTTGTTGAAAAAACAGTAATTGGCAAAATGGTTTGTCTTCTTGCAAATGTTGCATCTTTTTCCTTCCGCTGGGCATTTATATATATGCACTTGACCACATCGCCTACAAGTTTTGTTTTGTGATGGAGACCTTTTTCTTGAAGAAGTTTAACTTGATTGACTTGAATTTCTGTTTTTCTTGTTTCTTGTTTTTGAGATCGATCTACTTCTATGATTCTTAATGTTTTTCAGCGCTTGAATATTGTTGGATAATTCCTTTGGTGTATGCGACTGTGTGATTCTTGACGAACGCTCCTGGGACAGTTCCATGCTTTTAGCAATTTTTAATGCATCTTCCAGTGTTAATTTTTCCTGCTGAAGCAATCTTTCACGAATTTTTGAATTTTGAATGCCAATAACAAACATATCTCTAACCAAAGAATCTTTCAAGGTATTAAATTCACAAGAAATAGCCAAATTGTTTAATACTGTTACATAGTTGTCTAAGGATTCATCTATTTGTTGAGTCCTTGTGAAGAAATTGTATCTTTCTACTGTGATATTACTTTGAGGATTAAATTTCTCATCGATCCGATCGATCATCAGATTTTCCAAAGAAATATTTTTTCTGTCGATGTTGAAGGAATTATATATTTCAATGCCATAATCACCAATTGTGTTCAGAAAAATAGCCACTTGCATTGTCTCATCTTGTTTTTTAATATCATTTGCGTCACAAAAAAATTCGAATTTTTGCTTCCATCGACGCCATTGTTCCGACACGTTGCCAATTGCCATTGTTCACAGCTAACGGTTTTATCCTAGACATGAATATTTGTTCAGACATGTTTACTTTTTCCTTTTTTGACTTCGCTTTTTTATCCCATGTATGACACCATATTTCGTTGTGTTGTGGGTTCTTTATTTCTAAGACTTTATATTAATTGAAATTTGAAACCATGGATGACAAATATTTGAAACAAGGAACTTTATATATGTAGCAATATACTCTATGGTTTACATTCTCTTTGTATGCAAGGAACTTACAGGATCGACCGTCTTACTCTTTATTGCAGACCAGAGACAAGAGAGAGATCTATATTACAGATATCAAGTTCATTCATTCATTCATTCATTCTTCATGATATCAAGTTGACCATAAACTCACAGAGACAAATTCACAGATACACAATATGTAACATAGACTAGTTAAATATAAACAAATAACTTACGACTTACAATATATCGTAAATATCGATATATTTATACGATAAATCGAAAATATCGATATATTTATACGATATATCGCAAAGTATCGATACAATAAAATATATTATATAAAAAAACGATTGTAACGCGGGGTTTTTACAAACAACGCTGATCGCGGGGTATCGTGTCGAAACATGTACGATCCTGTAGGGCCGTGTTTCGTGCGATCGTATAGTTTAGGCGCCCGCGCCCCCCCGTCTCCCGCGAACGCGTGAGCGACGGCGTGGCTCGACCAGGCAGAGAGAGCCGCGAGCGCCGAACGCGTAAACATCTGTATCATAACGATCCTCCACGACTCTCATTTTCGCGCAGTTGTAAGACTTTATGTAATTTTTTTGTGTAACTTCCATAACCATAAGTTTTCTTGTCAAACCATATATTTTAATAGACTGTTGTGTACCTATTAAACTGGCGCCCATACTAGTGGCTCGAACTTTTAAACTTATATACTAGTGCGTGAAGATGCCTATGACGAGGAGAGGGGAAACGCTTCTGCAGCAGCGAGGGGACGATGTCACAGAGGGAGAGGAGAGCACCATCGAGCACGGCCACGTGGGCGGAGCTGCGCGAGCCGGCTCGACACAGCAACCAGCACCCCAGCTCCCCGAACACTTCCTATCCACGCTGATGGAAACGATCACGCGTGCGCAAGTGGAAGCAAATAGAAGCCTTATCAATTCTCTGATGACGTCCAGCAGTGAATTTAGGGCCTTCACCCCAGTCGTGGCCTCTCAAACAAATAATGTGAACAGCGGGATTGGTACTGCTGCCAGCGTCGCGAGTGTTGACGCCAATTTTACTAAGTGCACGGCGCGGTTCAACGGGTCGTCCCAGGACGCCGAGGTATTAGAAGCGTTCCTGGATGCCGTCGAGATATTTAAGGAGTGTGCGGCCGTGAGTGACGAGCTCGCACTCCGCGGATTGCCGATGTTGCTAGAGGGTGAAGCGGCAGTATGGTGGCGCGGCGTTAAGGCTCGGTGACTACATGGGCGGACGCGGTCGCCCGCCTACGCGCGGCGTATGGCGTGGCGCAGCCCGCGCATCAGATTCTACGGCAGATCTTCGCGACGGAGCAGCAAGAAGAAGAACGCGCCGAGTCGTTTTTGTGTAAAGTGCGAGCGTTAATTGCAAAGTTACCGTATAAGCTCGATGAAATAGTGCTAGTTGATATTTGTTACGGGTTATTACACCGACGTATTGTTAAAAGAGTTTCCCGCGATAATGTTCGTAATTTAGATGACTTAATGTATAAAACGAGGATCGCGGAGGATATGTATAAAACTCTTAAGGTAAATAAGGATAACAATAATAGTAGTAATTGTAAAAGCGCGATTTCACGAACATCGGTCACTACTACCGGTCGCGATCTCACTCGATCGAGTTTTGATAGTACGAACGCGATCACTCCGCGTAGTAATAAAAACAATAGGCCCCGATGTAGTTATTGTAAATTATTTGGGCATATTAGTGAAGAATGTCGCAATCGTGAGAAGGTTATTAACAATAATAATAATGATAAACATTTGTATAGCGATAGCACGCGTAAAAGTATACGTTGTTACGGTTGTGGTACGGAAGGTGTCGTGAGGTCGAAATGTGATATTTGTGTGAAAACTTTAGTGAATTCGGATGGTAAAACTTCGTTCAATAATTTGGATGTAGATTTTAATAATCACGATAATTGCGTTAATAATAATAATAGTAATATAGGTAATACAAGTGCGTCATGTATTAAGTTAACTAACGTGAGTACCTACGCGTGAATCGTATCCTATGGTTAATATATCCATTATGGGTCGTACCGGAGTGACGATAGTGGATACGGGCGCTACGCATAGTATTGCGAGTCCTTTATTATATAAAATTTTAGTAGACTTGGGAGTACATTTTAGTAAAGTTAAACGATTTGTACACCTGGCTGACGGTACACAAGGGTGGAGAGACATGTTGACGGCCGAGGTAGGTATAAATATCGAAGGCCATAGTGTAATGTGTCAATTACTAGTGTTGCCAGGTTGTGACACTAGAACACTTCTAGGTATAGATTTCTTGTCTCGGGCCGGAATGGTAATAAACGTAGCCCAGCGCACTTGGACATTTATGGATAGTCCCGGACAGTGCTTCAATTTTATTTATTCGTACACACTTGACCCTGCAGGTACAGATTTATTGCATGCCGCATCTGATGAGCTGATGTTGCGCGCAGACGAAGGATCTATGTTAACCCAGGAGCAACAGAATAGACTTAATGCTTTTATTGAGGATCGCGCGCCGCAATTTGCACGCGATGGACCGGCGACGGAGTTCGCCACGCATCGAATTAAGGTGAGTCCACAACAAGAACCAATTGCTTGTCCACCATATAGAATGTCACAGAGTAAGAAGGAGGCCTTGCAGAAGGAGCTTGAAAATCTGCTGCGAGATGACATCATTGAAGAGTGTGAGTCGCCGTGGGCCTCTAACGTGGTATTGGTGGGGAAGAAGGACGGTAATGTAAGGCTCTGTATTGATTACCGGAAATTGAACGCGGTGACCGAGCCAGACCGATACCCGCTTCCACGTATCGAGGACATTCTGCATGCAGCTAAGTCCAGTGAATATATGACTACTCTGGACCTTCGTTCAGGTTACCATCAGGTAAGTGTCTGCCCAGAGGACCAAGATAAGTCTGCGTTTACGACGCCACTTGGTACCTTTAGATTTAAAAGGATGCCTATGGGACTGCGGAATTCCGGAGCAACATTTCAGAGGTTGATGGACCGATTCCGGTCCAACCTGAAAGAAGTAGCGCTCCTAGCGTATTTAGACGATCTGATACTGCTGTCGCCGGGACCTTTCGAGAGACACCTGGCTGACCTGGAGGCGGTCTTTGATCGGTTGGCTATGTTTAACTTAAGAGTGAACAGAGGTAAGAGTTTTTTTGTGAGAGAATCTGTTAAGTTTTTAGGACATGTTATTGTACCAGGCGGAATCCAGGTGGATCCTGACAAGACGGCGGCTATTGATAATATGCCCGCCCCTCAGAATGTTAAACATTTAAAATGTTTCTTACAAACGGCGAGTTGGTATCGCCGCTTTATTAATAATTATGCTGAGATCGCGAGACCTCTTACGACACTCCTGAAGAAATCAAGTGCCTGGCGATGGGACGCCGAGCATCAGGAGGCGTTTGAGCGGATAAAGCGTCTCCTCGTATCCGCTCCCATTCTGCGTCAGGCGGATGAGTCGAAGCCATTCGTTCTCTGCACCGACAGTAGCGCTTACTGCCTCGGGGCTGTTTTAATGCAGGGGGAGGGACACGATGAGAGACCGATCGAGTACGCAAGTCGTCTTCTCACTAGTGCAGAGAAGAATTATTCCACGACGGAGCGAGAGGCACTCGCCGTCGTGTGGGCGTTAGGTAAGTTCCGCAGTTACGTAGATACTGCAAAGGTAACGGTTAGGACGGACCACCAGCCTTTGCGATGGCTAATGAGTCAGAGGTCACCTAGTGGTCGGCTGGCTAGGTGGGCCCTAACATTGCAAGAGTTCGACCTCAATATCCAATACACACCGGGACGCTCGAACGTGGTAGCGGATACGCTTTCGCGACCAGTTTGTGCTGAGAACCAAGGTGAGTGCGAATTATGTATGACAGTCGTTGACTTACCAAAGAGGAGTAGTGGTGATATCCGCAGCAATCAACTGTTAGATCCAGAGATTCGCAAAATCATTGAGGACATGGAGTCTGACGAACCTTCTAGGGGGAGGCCATGGTCCGATCGTGGGTACACTATTTCCGATGGTATACTTTATAGATATAGCTTAGAGTCAGACGATGGAGAAGAATGCTGTATTGTTGTGCCAGAACACGAACGCAGGCAAGTGATGACTGAACTCCACGACGCGCCTACGGCAGGACATTTCGGCGTGGAACGCACGTTAAGCCGTGTTCGCGCTAGATATTATTGGCCAGGTATGCGCACATTCATTACTAACTATATAAAGGAGTGTGTGCCGTGTCAAAGGTATAAAGCTGACAATCGCAAACCTGCAGGTCTGCTGCAAACGCCTGCTGTGTCAAGGCGGTTTGAAGTAGTCTCCGTAGACTTATTTGGCCCGCTCGTAGAAACACCAAGGAAGAATAGGTGGGTGTTAGTCGTAGAAGATGTGTGTTCGCGCTGGGTGGAATTGTTTCCATTAGAGAACGCAACCAGTGCAGAGTGTGCACAAATACTGGCGAACGACAGAGCGGAAAAATAGAGATATTAAGCCTCAGTTGGCTATGCTTGTAGGACACGACCACTCTACCTGGGATTTGCATCTAGCGTCTATTAGGTTCGCCATGAACTCTGTTGTTACCAGCAGTACAGGGTTTACGCCAGCATATCTTACCTTCGGTAGAGAACTGCGAGCTCCGTCCGATTCTGCGAGGGATATGAGGGCCATAGTCGAAAACGACAATTTTGTACCTAATATTACCCCATACCTAAAGAAGATGGCCGCGACCTTGGATGAAGCTAGGGATATCCACGAAAAAGCGCAGGCCGTTCAGAAGGAGGCTGCTGACCAGAGACGGCGATCGCCGCCAGAGTATAAGGTAGGCGATATGGTGCTACTTAAAACGCAGGGGCCGAACGATGCAGGACGTGGACAGACGGCGAAGTTAATCCCACGCCGGGACGGCCCATACAAGATAGGTAAGGTAGTTAGTCCTACTACGTACGGGTTAGAGAACGTACAGACCGGAAGAGATATAGGGAAATATCACGTTTCGCACCTCACGCCATTTACCGGCCAGATAGAGCCTCCCGTTAGGGAAAAACGTAAACGTGGTAGGCCGCGTAGATACCTAGACTAGCCCAACTGTGAGGACACTTAGTTAGGCTAGAGGGGGAGAGTGTAACGCGGGGTTTTTACAAACAACGCTGATCGCGGGGTATCGTGTCGAAACATGTACGATCCTGTAGGGCCGTGTTTCGTGCGATCGTATAGTTTAGGCGCCCGCGCCCCCCCGTCTCCCGCGAACGCGTGAGCGACGGCGTGGCTCGACCAGGCAGAGAGAGCCGCGAGCGCCGAACGCGTAAACATCTGTATCATAACGATCCTCCACGACTCTCATTTTCGCGCAGTTGTAAGACTTTATGTAATTTTTTTGTGTAACTTCCATAACCATAAGTTTTCTTGTCAAACCTCAAGTGAAATAAATATATTTTAATAGACTGTTGTGTACCTATTAAACGATTTTATTTTGTTAAATGAACATCCCGAGTAAAACTGTTCTCTATTCTGTGGTTGTGTTATGTATTACCCAATGGGCCACTACCCAGGCTTGGCTTGGGTAAAAATATCGATTTCGGAAATGAATCGATATAAATAGACGATATTTTTATTCCTGATGTATCGATTTTCGTTATTTACTTTAGGGTATAAAATTCGTATCATATTCAGTATTTTTGAAGTGAAACTGCTCAGTTTAGGCCATGGATGACAAAGTTTAGGCGCACCATGAGAGAAAAAAAATTGGATTGGCGTTACGATTTTTCCCGTTACGACTTACGTTACAATAATCATATTTCACATAACTTATAAATAGTCAATTAAAATTTATTTAAACTATAATATGAATATTTCAAAGAATAATTTAAATAAAAATAGATATTTAAAAAAAAAATGCTTTTTACATTTATTTTCAAATGAGCGATGGAATCATATAAAATGAATATTGCAAAAAAAATATACTTAAAATAATTTTTTAAACATAAAAAATACATTCTTGTTCATATTATTATTATTATTTATTTATTTATTAGGTTTATTTACAATCACTTACAATATTACACACAATATAAAGAAAATTAGAACTAAAAACTAGGAAATTAAATGTAGTTAATAATTTAATTATTGGTTACTTTTGTACCTTTTTCATAATAAAAGTAACAATAAAACTGCCAAAAGTGTATTTAATTTTCCAAATTTTAAATACTTTCACAATGCTCATACGTCCTAATGAATGACGTATAGGGCAAATATATCGATATATCTCAACACTACTATATTCTATACATAGTATATAGATAGTATTAATAAATATCAATACCATATATATCGATACTAGTAATAAATATCGAAACACTAGATATCGATTTTATTCATTTACGTATCTATTTACCAGAATTTCCAATACCAATTTAACAATTTCCCCGACCATCCAAATCAAATTCCCCAATTTGGTGAAAAAAATAGTGGTTCCTCACAAAAATGTTTTAAGAAAATAATAATAATAAACAAGTTTCATCTAGTTAAATATATATTTTATTTTTCATATTAGGAAATATAGAAATTAACTTCTTTACATGTTCTGCTCCTAGTAAATAAAAATCGAATAGAAATACTAGTAATACGAACTTTCAAAACGCTTGCCTAATGTGATTGGAAAAATAACATCTAGTTTTTTGTCAATTTTATAGTAAACTTGAAAATACACTCAATTCTTTCTTTATTTAAAATCACATACTATGTAAAGCTACTTATAATGTAACTTTATTACATAATAAGATAAAACGACAAATTATGTATTACCAATAAATGGTATAAAAAAAAACAATTCATAAAAAAATTGTACTCTAATTTTAAGATGCTATGTACAATTTGAGACAAAATATATTGTTTTCATTTGTACACATAATACGGTTATTGTAGAAAATTTTTATTTAAAAAAAAGTCAAATACCACATAATGTAGGTACTTATTTTTGATATTTATTTTAGAAAAAAAAGGCGTAACCCTTAAAAATTAACATACATTTCTTGTGATAAATATCTAACATAGATTAAAAACTACGAAAAAAGTGTTAGAAGATCAATAAAGCAAGCAATACTATTTAGCTTTTGAGACTAAGCATACAGAGAATGTCCAAAATTTTCTTACAATATACTTTAAAATAATAAATGTTTGGTTCAGCATTTAGACTAGACGTGTACAGACTGCGTAAGTGTTTGACTTTTTTATCTGTGTAAGTCACCTAACATTATTACGTAGTCTGTACGTTTATTATTTATCTATGGTTAGTATTTCGAACCATTTGGAACCATGGATGACAAATAAAATTTGGAACTCTGGCCGCTTAGCTGATAAGCGGCTTTGGCTGTTGGCTAATGGCATACAGTATATTGCTTAGTGATGTGCCAACTCGAAAAAAATATAACTCGAGTTGAAATGCACGTAACTCGAGTTAACTGGATGAAAAATGAAGTGAATGATTTGTTTTGTTTGTACCAATTTAATGACTCGGCTTCGCAACAATATTAAAAAAATCGTACAGATTGGTTCTAAATAAATATTTATTGGGACAGTTATAATTATTTATATTTTTTATATTTATTTATTTTTATTATTACTAGCAGAACCCGCGGCTTTGCTCGCGCTAAAACTCCAAAAAAACACTTTAAAAATGTAGGTTTCATACAAAATTTCATCCGTTATTTTACCCCCTTACGGGATAAATTTCGAATAATGCTAAAACATATATTTATTTAATTGTATTGAAGAGCGTTAATACCGAGTTTCAAGTAATTCTTATCATAAATATTTTTTGGGTAAAAAGTAGTCTTTACCACTCTTCAGCCCTCCAACTATGAACTATCTTCACCCAAGAAATTATCCCATTCCGTTACTCCGTTTCGACGTGAAAGAAGGACAAACAAAGAAACATACTTTCACATTTATAATATTAGTATGGATATTATAACGCTGTCATTCAGTTGAAACGCTGTGACGGGAGTACAGATGACAGCGATTAAGTTAAATACTGTGGCATCTTATTCGGTTGTAATAGGAGCGATTTAGCAACATAAATGTATAGTCCGAACTGTACAAAACATGAACACAACGAACGAATCGCTGCGTTTGCGTAAGGTCAATCGCGTACTCGCTTGATTCGTTCATTTACCATGCAAATCCAATTCGAGTCAGAGAGAATTCAACTCGAGTTAATTCGAGTTAAGCCCAACTCGAGTTAACTCGAGTTAGTAACTCGAGTTGACACATCTTTAATGGCTTGTCGTTGTCTATGTCCAACTTCCACTTCTCTTCGTCCACTTTCCAGCAGCCGGCTGCGGCTGCGCGTCCATTATATTGTTAAATAGCATAGCCATAGAGTATATTGCTAGCAGTAGCTAGTAGCTACATATATATATATATATCAAATAGCCAATAGGTTCGCGCAAAGAGTATAGTTATAAACTGGGTTCGCGTGTAAATTAACTATGGATAAAGTTTGTGCTCTTTAAAAAGTAAATTAATTGATTACGCACTTATTAATGTAAGTATTATATGTATTGTTTGTGCTTAGTAGGTAATTTAAGAAATGGATTGTAATCTTTCCTTCCCGGAGGATCCTTTATTCGTTTAACAGTTTGCGTTGTGGTTGAGATAGTATGGATGATGAATTTATCTCTAATTTTAAATAAAACTATCTTTTCGGATTTTTTCGTAAATTTATTTTGATTTTTGGTTCCCGACGTTTCGAATGCTTTACAGCAATAGTTTTATTTAAAATGTCAAATATTCGCTTAAATCTAAGAAAGTAGTATCTCTAATTAATATTATAATAAAATAGTTGACGATGACTTGTTCAACAACTTTGTCTATCCACCACATTTACAACCATCCATTTTAACAGGGAATGCCGTACATCGCCAGTCTGCCCGTGACCACGGCTAGTGCAACCCAGTCGAAACGTCGGGAACAAGGTATACAGCCACTTAAGAATTCACGCGTTAAGTCCCGTAGTGTAATTATTATATAACTAGTGGCTCACTCTTGCTTCGCTCGGGTTCGCCTCTAGACAAACAAAAACAAATCTATCCCTCCGGAACCGTATATTTTTCCGGGATAAAAAGTAACCCACGTGTTATTTCAGACTATAATCTATCTCTGTGATAAATTTCATCGCGATCAGTTCAGCTGTTCTGGCATGAAAAAGTTAGAAACATCCATACTCACAAACTTTCACATTTATAATATTTATACAGATATACAGATTATGGAACGCGATAAATTTCAAATTATATAATACTTTCTTAGATTTATGCGAACTCTTGACATTTTAAATAAAACTATGTTTTTGGATTTTTTCGCGAATTTATTATATACATATATAGTTAATGTTGTAACAATATTACCAGTAAAAAATGGAAATCCATGTACCTAATGGCTTTATATTGAATGTTATTTAGCTATTTCCAAAAAGCACTTCAATAAAGTGGGTCCTAATAAAAAATAGAAGGTTTTTGGGAAAAATCATTAAACAAAACAATCATCTCGATATTTTTATTTTTTTATTTTTTGTTTGTTTGTATTGAATAGGCTCCGAAAAACTGAACCAATTTAGATGTAAGAAGATAGTTTGAGACTCTGGGAAGGACAAATGATAGCTTTTACCTGTGAAATCATCCCTCAAGGGGGTGAAAATGGGGATGAAAGTTTGTATGGGGAATCAACCTGGGGACGAACTTGAGCGAAGCGAGGGTGAGTCACTACTCACTAGTATATTATATTAGACCCAAGTTAGGCCCCTTTCCATGGATTTTTTGATTATGCATGTCTATGGGTATTATTTGAGTTATAAATGCTTTGTTTAGACTATTTTATTATTATAATTATTACAAGCTATTGAAAAATGTTGCTTTTTATTTAAAAAAATAAATGCTATATGAAAGTATGAGTGTGATTTGTACCCTTCTAACATTTTTGATGAATCCTCTCGATTATTTTATAATGATTATTGTTGTATGATCTTACAAATTTTGTAAGTGGGAAGGAGGGTTGCAATAAAACAATGTTCTTCAACAAACAGACAGATGATTTTATTCCTTAATTTCTAAACTTAAATATGTTACATCTATGTGTGTGTGTGTTCTAAACATCATAGCAAAAAGAAACTATAGACAGATAGACACTAAAGCACACCACACAAGAAATACTTAAGAAATAGAAATGTATATAAAAAAAGAGCTGCACAGTAGGTAACTTTATCGCTTGACATGATCTCTTCTAGCCAAACTTAGGGTAGAGGAATCAGTATAATATGGAATGGTTGATAACTAGCTTAAGAAGTTTTTAATACATTCTCCAAAATATTCTTGTTGTGTTATGCACTTGTGCGATCCTACAAAAAATTGCTAAGTTTTTACTATGAAAGATCTGTCTGAGAAGAATTTCTGAAGTGAAGAACACTGTTGGGCACGGGCCTCTTTTTAATATCAGGCCATAGTCTGCCACCCTGGCGAAGTGCGGGTTGGTGGACTTCATATGTTTTATGAAAACTTGCTAGATTTTCTCAGACATGCAGGTTTCCTCTCTATATTTTCCTGCACTGTTAAGTGGTAATATTTCCTTTATTTTCTTTCAATTTTTATAAAAGAAATAATATGAAACATATTTCTGTGGCATGTTACATGATTTCATTTGTTTATAAATATTTAATCGATATTGATAGAAGCCTCTTCTATTTTAGAGGTACACACACAGAGGTACAAACTTCTCACAGGCTTACATAACAATCTGTTTGCTGTGTACATTTTTAAAATACTAGTATTTGAAATGCAAAATACAAAATACCTATTTCCTTTTGTGGGGGTTGTTGATAGATGTAAATTGATAGAGTATGTAAATTGATAAGAGTCTACTGAGAATGTTTTAAATGATTGATATAATAGACAAACTGATATAATTAAAATTATTAAAATGATATGATGTGAGCACGCCCGGGCTTCTTGCTTGCCGAATGCGAACTAGTCTAACTTATAGTATAATAATTAATATATAATGGAATAAATGACACGTCATGTGAAATGATGAATTACAATATGTACGGTTGCACCGTACATGCTTCCAAGGGAGAGAAAAATAATGAATGATAAATGATTATGATAATGATACAAGGTGAAGCGATTAGGTCTTTAGACTAGATATTTAGAGTCCCCAAATGAACTTTGTTATTCTAGGAATTGGTGAAAGAGACTTGTCCACTTTATGTTTAGGAATTTCACTATATATTTTGTGTTCACTTTGATATTCAGTAACGCACTCGATCTTACACTCATTATTACGCGCACTGACACTATACATAATTGATCGGCTGAAGCTGAGCTGCCGGTCGGCTGGGGTTGCTAGACGTTGGTGGTGGGTTGAGTAGTCGCTAGTTCGACTCTCACCACCGCCGGATGTAGATGCCGCTTGCTACGAACTCGTAGTATCACGAAGATGACTCCAACGAATAACGAATTCCCAAAATCACATATATTACAGTGTGATGACGAATGTTGTGATAAGAAATTTGATTTGATATGTTTTCATTACTTTTAAGAATCTATTTGTTTTTTGAGGTCATTTAATTGCTTGTCGTGAGATAAATTATAATTTTTATAAAAAAAAAATTGGGAAGCTAATATTTATGACATGGTTGATTGGTTCTATTTCTGACGCATAAAACTAAGTCTTTATGTGTAATTCACTTAAGCCTTCATTATGTGATATAAGATGGTAAAATTTTCGGTCTTTAATAGGCACCCTTGTTCAATACCGAGTATTCCGGACTTCTCCATCCGTCCTGTTACCGCGTGATCTTCACAACACACGAATATAGCATACATCACAACAAAAATACAAGTGTTTGTTTATTTTATTAATTTTTATCCACTCATTCGTGCATGTACTTATGGAAATCTTGCATTTTCCTGTATTTTGATCGATTTGACATAGGTCTCTGTTATGTCATAAATAGGTCTCCGTAGGGTTCGAGCGGGTATTACCGGTCACTTAAGGACAAAAAAGAACAACTCATAAAATAATCAACTTATCTTTATTAAACTTAAAGAAAATGAAATATAGTCTTATCCTCTAACGAATGGCTTGAATTGAGATCAATAGTAATTGTAGTTTTGGTATAATCAACATAAGAAAAAAAATATGATTGACCGGTGTTAAACTCCATGGAGGACAATGCCGGTCATCACGGTTCTAATGCTGGTCAGCGTAGTTTTATGCCAGTCAGCGTAGTTTAATGCTGGTCAGCGAAGCCTAAGTCCGGTCAAGCTTTTCTGATACATATATCACACATGTAGTTTTCAGGTGTATCACTACCCGTACATTCAGCATGTGCCCACAACCCACAAATAACACATCTGTACCAGAGCTCATTATTTCTCCCGTAATCATCGCATAGAACACACTTGTTTTCCAAATCACTATTTTCTTCAATATCTGTGTCATCATCTTTATATAAGTCAATCATCTCTACATCAGGTTCCGAACTGCTGCTTGTGTTATTTTTCTCCTGAAGAATTCTTTTTTTAACTGTGTGGGCTGTTTTTTTATTTCCTGTTATGTATGTGGCATGTTGTTTCCTGTTACTCTTCCTCTTCTCTATGCTTTTATTGGGTACTGGCAGAAGATCTTTAACATTTGTCAAACATTTAGAAGAAGCAATAGACAGAAAATTAGACGTGCCTGTAGTTGTTGAAAATGCAGAGCTGGAAGTATCAGTGCAGGCAGAAGAGCAAGCTAGAGTTGTCTTTACTGCAGTGATAGGTAAGCCAATGAAAGAAAAGCCAGCTATGGCAGTAGGCGTCGCTGTAGTAAAAGTCATTGATGAAAAAGTCTCGCTATTAATTTTTTCCAATGCAAGGTTGGACAGACTTTCTACCATCCAAAAAGAGTTAGTTGGGCAATCATGAGTGGTCTCATTTAAAAGAGAGGGACTGTTGCAGACAGTTTCAGGACTGGAGATTTCATTTTGTGGGCCGGTTATAAGTTGAGATTCAGGAGTTTTGTTGTCTATTTCACGATGTTCGAAAGAATGTAAAATTAAATTGTCAGGAATGTTGCAGACAGAGATTTTATTTTGTTGGTTGGTCATAAGTTGAGATTCAGGAGTTTTGTTGTTTCGATCACGATGTTCTGAAGAATGTGGAGTTAAATCATTGCTGTTAAGAAACTCTGCAGCTAGAAAGTCTTCTTTGGTAAATACATCTGGGTTATAAGGATATATTCCCGCTGCTTTAAACCCTGCTTCCGCTTTGGGGATTGTTGCGACTTTTTGGAATTCCTTTCTGAGCAAAGAAGCAATATCGTTAGGAGTGATTTTGCGACCTAAGTTTGACTTCATAAAATAGTTACACTCAGCCTTATAAGCTGTTTTAAAAGGTCCATAATTGATACATCCATCGGTTGAATTCTGTGTGATCCGTGTGGTGGAAGAGACAGCATCACGATGTTGTTTGATTTGCAGAACTCATAAGCTTTTAGTGATATATGGCTGGAATGATTGTCAAGAATGAGAAGAATGGGATCTTTTTCCGAAGGTTTCGCATGATTCGCAAAGTGCTTCAACCAGTCCACAAACAAATCTTTATTTATCCAACCATTTTTTGAATAGCGGTAGAGTGCACCTCTTGGTCCATCTGTTTCTAGTGCTACAGAATGTCTCTGGCGGCAGAGGCGGATCTTGAATTTGTGGGGCCCTGGGCTAATACTGCTTAGGGGCCCTACCTAATTACTCAACTAATTGCCATTTTGACAAGAAACTGTTTTCTGTAGTGATGTAGGTATATGTAATGTAATATATGTTAAGTACAGGAAGAAAATAGGAAAACAAAATATTTTATTTATTTATTAAAACATTATTTATTGCAAAATAAATTGACGGGTTATAAATGGTTATGTTAAATAAATTATAAAGCAACCTTTCTGCATTTTTGTGCTGCAAATTCTTTTATTTGGTCATCGCACTGTAGGTCCTTTGTTAAATCGCAATTTATCGAAAGAACTGATAAATGATTTAGTCGATAGTTCGACATTGTTGTCCTGTATTTGTTTTCTATATACGACATCCTGGAGAAAGAACGCTCCGCTTCACAGCTAGTGATCGGCATCGTTAAAAAAATCTTTAAGATAGTATAGCAGTTTGGGAAAACATCAACAAGTTTCTTTTCATAAATTAGCCAAAAAATTTCACTGCAAGAGGTGTAAGACTCTGTCTTAGATTGCAGTAAGTAAGATTTCAACTGAATGCACTCATTCACTAAATGTTCGTCTACGTCATTTGGATAATAATCAATAATATTACGTACACTTTCCAGATCTATGTGTTCTTGATTTTTGTCTTGCAAATCCATTAAAAATTTAAATTTTTTGCTATAGGTCTCATAGGCTTGGCTTCTATTATTTAAATCCATAATCATCTTATCCAACGCAACGTTAAGCGTGTCTCTTTTAAATTTTTCTGCGCAGTTCACTGAGACTTTATCTGTAGATTTATCTGAAAATTTCAAAGTAATGCGTCTCTTATTTATGTCACTGTAGTCTGTTCCCACACTAGTACTTAATTTTTTAGCTTTCTCTTCGTATTCCTTTAGCTTCTGATCTGATTGTTGCCTTATGTTTTTCACGAACTCTTTTAATGACACAATTAACTTATTGCCTTCACCAATGTCTAAACCAGGGCTCTGTACTTTTTTATTAACTACATTAAATCTCTCCAAAATTTCTTCCCAAAAAACAATCAAAATTGCAGTTTCTAGTTTCGCCAGTTTATTAAATAAATTTCGTGCCTCTTTTCGGAAATCAACTTTTTCATCGTCATTTTCGCCGAAACTATTGAGAATTTTCATAATGCCATCATAATTACTTTTCAAAGCTCTGACAGCATCAAAGTGACAAGACCATCTGGTCTGGCTTAAACTTTTTAACGTAAATTTTAGTTTTGTTTCACGATTTAACAGTTCCCACCTATGGGTCGAAGCAGAGAAGAAAACGTATATTTGTTGCACTATTCCAAAAAAATTTACAATTTCGGTTGCAACCTTCACGGGTTCTTGACCAACTAGGTTAAGGGAATGCGCAGCACATGGCACGTAATCCGCGGATTTATTTTTTTCTTTTAGTAGTGCTTGTACACCATTGTAGACTCCGGCCATATTAGCAGCGTTGTCATATGACTGTCCCCTGCAATTATCCAGTAGTAGTCCATTTGTTTCCAAAAAGGCTTGTAGAATATTAAATAAATATAAGCCAGTATGACTACTAATTTTAATGAAAGATACACATCTTTCATACACTTTTCCCCGAAAACAGTATCGTAATACAATAGCAAGTTGGTCATCGTGAGACAGATCTGGGGTTGAATCCATCATAATTGAATAATACTTTGTGTCGTCGTTATTTATTTCAGTTATAATTTGTTTAATTATCTGTTTACCCATAATCTCAATTATTTCCTCATATACTGTTTTTGATAAATATGATATTACAGGGTTTGGTCGCAGCTCTCGTTGTTCAATATGTTCACGTATGAATGGGTCGAATTCTGCCAATAGCTCTAGAGCACCCATAAAATTACCATTATGTGGAGAACCAAATACTTCCTCGGAACCTCTAAGTGCTAAGCCTCTTATACTCAGAAATTTTAGCACTGCAATAACCCGTTTTAGGACATTGTGATAATATTCTGTTTCTTTATTTAATTGCTCCTGAAGCTGCTTGTCTAAAACAGACTTATTTTCTTTTCGTGTCAACCACACTAACATTGAATTCTTATGTTCATTAGAATTTTCGTGATTTTCTAAACAAAATCCTATGTGTTTCCAATCAGAAAATCCGGTTGTGTATTGAGAAGGAGTTTTAGAAAAAAGTTTGCAAGTCAAACAAAAAACAGTACCAACTCTTTTTGAATAACATAACCAAGATCTTTCCAGTAATTGGCCATTTTTCATTTTTCTAGTGAAATACCTATTTGAAAAAGATCTATTTTATTCTTTATATTTCTTCATTGAAGCTGAATATATATTCTTCGGATCTTTATTTTGAAAGTCAGTCATTTCATGTGAGAGGACGAAATTAATAAAATCATTATTCAGCAAATCTGGCCACAAGCCCACGTCAACATATTTCTCAAACTCAAACTTAATATTTTCTAAATTTCTTTCCACCTCGGTATCGGTATTACCTCCCTTTTGCTGAACACCAATTTCATTTTCAGAGGAACCAGAGGGTTGCTGGAAGTCAAGATATTGCACATTTTCATCGTTGGTATTTTTTTTCTGGTTTTCAAAATCTTGCATATTTTCATCACTTGTATTTTTTTCCTCGTTTTGCGATTTTTTGCTGCCATCGGTTAGATTCTCTTCGCATAATATACCTTTCTTTACGTTTTTTAATGGATTTATAGCTATTTCATTCGCGTTTATATGTTCCGATTTAAAAAAAGTTTCAATTTTTGCGCATTTATTTCTTTCTTGTTCTCGACTAAACTGTAATTTTCTTTTTTCAGCTCCACTTTTATATTTTCTAGCAGACATATTGTAAAATAAGATATTTTTCTGAAAATAAACAAAGAAC
Organism: Brenthis daphne; assembly: GCA_947093115.1. Classification (NCBI taxonomy): domain Eukaryota; kingdom Metazoa; phylum Arthropoda; class Insecta; order Lepidoptera; family Nymphalidae; genus Brenthis; species Brenthis daphne. Next base: position 4,364,913 of record OX352473.1, read on the forward strand.
TGGATAGAACTTTTAATTTTAATACCTACTTTGTAATGAGTGTAGCAATTCACAAATTATAATTAAATATCGAACGAGTTTGATTCATTTAGTTTTGAAAACTGAAATAAAAAGTCATGTTTTATAATTCTTTTTACTTACCTACTGCCTATTAAAAGCAGGAAGTCTAGTTATGCTGAAGACTTTCAATTTTAGTAAATTAAAAGAAAGGTCCGGTCCTTATAACTTTTAAGTTATCTATTACTTAGTAAACTAAACACACGCACTAAACACATTTCTAACAATAACAAAGTCAATTCGTTAATATAGTCGACTATAGCAGAAGTGCGGAAAAATAACAAAATTGCGTCGGGCGATAAGCGGAGGGAAGTCCCCAGTAATAGACACTACTATACACGGAATACACCGACTGAAAACAAGCGACAGGGAATTCCCCGTTCCATTTGATAGATGCGCACTCGGGTTGATTGATCGCAGTGTTGCCAACCTCATGATCGGATTTTTTAAAATTCTAGATAATTTTTATTATTGACAATATCGTCTATTGGTTTCAGTTCGGTTGGGGGCCCTCTGTATTCGCGGGGCCCTGGGCTGCAGCCCAAAAAGCCTTTAAGTAGATCCGCCCCTGTCTGGCGGGGATAAATCAGCATGGGTGGGACAAATATTCCCGTCGCACTCATTGCACAGACAGCTGTAACTGTTTGCCCTCTTTCACCACTGGTTATCGACCCGACACGCTTTTGGTCTTTCTCTGCCACAACTTTGCCCGAATCTTGCACAGACGTGATCCCTGTCTCGTCGACATTAAATATATTTCTAGGAGGAAAATTAAATTTTACATCAAGTTCCCCAAGAGCTTAAAAAATATGTCAACTTCATCCTTATTAAATGCAATCGCTCTATTTAAACTCGTTCCTTCAGCTTTACGGATAGATAAATTGTTTCGTTTCATGAAGCCTTTGAGCCAGTCTTTGTCGGCCATTTGAGTAGCATTATTAAAATTATTAGGCACATTATTTTTTACTGCGTATTCATATGCCATTCTTTTTATTTCTCTTGCTGTGCACCCGTAGAATATCTTCGCTAAAAGCTTTATTTGATTAGTCATATCATCTTCTTGGGCTTTACTGAACACGGTTTGTCTGCCGCATTTTGTGATCCGCTTATTATTTTTTTTAAGCCATTCTTGCAAAGTAGAAAATGGAATACCTGTTTTTTTGCGGTTTTTCTAATTGGTTTTCCCGCTGCAACCATTCGAAAAGCTTGAGCTAGGGTATTTTCATCCCATTTTACCTTACTACGTCTTCCTGACATCTGGAACCAAAATTGATTATAAATATTATAATGATCATCATCATCAATAGCTCATATACGTCCCCACCGATGGGGTCTACCCTACCCTAAATTAGGGCGTTCAGGCCTTAGTCAACCACGCTGGCCCAGTGCGGGTTGGTCGACTTCACAGTTCACATACAACCGTAGAATTTTTCGCAGTAATACTTTAATACGACTGTAATACTACATGTCTAGTGTAGATTGCAGTCAGCGTAATTGGCTGGCATCACCCGAAGAAAAGACATTTATCACTTTAATTAAGGTGACCGGAATTACCCGACAAACGGTATTTTAGAAAACTATAGCGGGTAACTCCAGTCAGCGTGACCGGCATTAGGCGACAGAAGGTATTTTTGTAAATTATATTTTTTTACAAAATAAAAAAACATCGGTGAGAAATTAGAATTAAAATTAAAAAGTCGACCAGTTAGCACTCAGGAAATCAAATGAGTATTGGTTTAATGTAATAAATTAAAGACTTACTTCTTATTATCGACGGACGAAAAATTCTAACAAAATGGCGCGAAAACTGACGACGTGCACTCAAACTCAGCGTGTAATCGGAACTGAGCGGCGATCGGCGGGGCGCGGTCGGGAGCGATCACGCTACCTTGTTTGATTGTGTGTGTGCATTTAGCACGCCATTTTCTATGTAATAGTAAAGTAACCGGTATTGTCTCCTGACTGGAGTTACCCGCTCTTACCATAACACAGGTATAATTCACTTCCGTCGTATTCACATGAATTGATGTCAATGGTGTTCATGATTAAGTAGGATTCCTTTTGTAGGTTTATAGCTACGTACTCCGCAACGGGTATTATTTTCGCCATGTTCGAGTTACTAATAGCTCGAGGAATTGATAAAATTTTCATGATTTCGAATGAGTTCCGATTAATTAGAGGAACTTTTAATACAAATATTAGATATTCTCTGCACATCTTTGCTTTGACCTTTAATAGATGATAAATTCTTGTAAAATCTGTTTGGAGGTTGTTAATAGGTAATGAAAGGTCCTTAGTGAGACGACTTGATATTGTACTCAGTGTATTTCTTAGCTGGTCTGGGTTTATCAAATGAAAATTGAATCTGCCATGATAGATGTCTATTACGGTATCTAATAATGTACTATGCATTGTTTCTAATTGCCTTAACATGTTACTCACTGCTATTGCACCCAAACTAAATTCATTAATTAAAGCATTTTTTGCGGATTTACTCTTTAGAAAATTTTCTAAGTTTCTAAGGTTCATGGAAAGCTTATTGAGCATTTTGGGTTGTTTATTGAGGTTCTTCATTCCTCTTTAAAATATTATACTCAACCTCTAAGATAGAAGTTTGATTTTTTAGAAGTAAAGCCAAATGATTCTCATTGTCTCTTGTTAATTGGATATCTTGTTAATATTAAGAGTCGAGTACACCGAATAGGCTGTTAGCAATATATCCAACACTATTGATAAGGCCGCGGCGTCGGCGCTTGTCTTATAATGTTGTCTAAGCAATGCAGTCTCATAATGTTGACTAAGGAACAGGTGGTGATTGTATTCCAATTCCGAGTACTCAAGTCGTAGTTGGATTGATATTACGTCACAATGGGAGTCTCCTTTTATTTTTATACAAAGGCGATCTAAGTATTTTATGTAATTGTTGCATGCTGTTGTTCTATTCCGAGAGCTGGCGACGAATTTTGGCTGTTTCAGCGAAACAGCATTGCGAGAACCGTTCCCCTGGACGCCTGTATACTCGGTCTCTTCTGTCGTTGCCTTGGAGACATATTCTGCTCTCGTCAGTGAACAGGATGGTGCTCCATTGCTCAATAGTCCAATTGAGGTGTTCACGAGGAAATTGAAGTCGGGCTTGACGGTGAGCTGCGCTCAGTTTCGGGCCTCTGGCTGGCCGTTTAGGAGCTAATTGGCTTTCTTCAGGCGTCTTCTTATTGTCCACTGACTCACAGCCACTCCTCGAACCCTTCTGAGCTCCTGTTGCACATCAACGCCCGTGAGATGACGATTTTTCAACGAAGTTGAGACAATGAAGCGGTCGTCCGTCTCAGATGTGCTCCGGTGTCTATTGGTTTGTGGTCTCCAAACGAAGCCACCAGTCTCTTGAAACTTTCTGTATACTCGTGAAACAGCTGATTGGCTCATGTTAAGTTCACGAGCGACATGCCGTTGATTATGGCCCGCTTGCAACAAAGCTACAACTTGGGCTACTGCTTCTGAGGAAGTGTCCATTGGATCGCGATTAAAACACGTGAGCTTTTATACATCATCTAGTCTCGCAACTCGTGGGTACTGTAACGAGTAATTTCTGTAGCGCTCATGTTTGACCGTACTTATTTAAAAAAGTTTATTTGAAAATTGCTATATTTGTAAAAACAATATATGTCTTTCGAATGAAAAACTTTTACAAAAATCGGATAAGCCATTTTCCAAAAAATCAAACTTATATAACCAATATACGGCTTGAGTCGATTCAGTTGCACGCGAGTGTAGTTCGCGTTTTTTTCTTGACTTAGGATATCTTCAGTATTATAAGTCCGAGTGGTGCTATGTATGATACCTTTTTCGTATCGTGACGACCCCTTTTATCGATGTGAGTATATACCGGGCCACGGCCACAAGGTACATGAAGACAGAATATCTGTCGAAGCCAGTGATGATGGTCTCAACTGAGGTAAAATTTCTGTCAAATTATCTAGAATCCCAGTTAAACGGTTAAACATTTGGCTTCAGTTTTCTTCCATTTCAATCCTTCGCGATTCCAATCAAAGGCGTTCCATCTCCCTCTATTTGTTTTTTTTTTCGTGGTCTTCCTCCAATTGCAGCCGGCGATTTTCAACGGAAACAAACTCGCTCGTGGCTCGTTCGAATGGTGTCTGTACTCGCCGTGTGCGTGCTCGAAGCAGCCTCTGCCACCGCGGCGTAGACGTGGTAGGTGACGCCACGAGCGAAGGGGTTGCTTGACGCTATCGTCGTTGTGGTTCACCTCGTCTTGTTGTATTGCGAGAGGTCTCTGACGGCATCGACGTAGACACGGAAGCGAGCGGGGTGGTGTTGACACTCGAGTTGAAAGAAGACGTGAAAGCTCAGAGGGAGATGGCAGTGCAGCTGATGGGGCAGGAGATGCTGAGGAAACAAAACTTATAGTTATAAATTGAATAACAACAACAACTAAGTAACATATAACTAGTTAAACTGTGCTATTACAAAAAAGAAAAATAAAATCGCTATAATAGTCATTGGTTCTCAAGTGATGTCCTTACCAATGAACAGAATTGGTATTTTTATTAACGCTTAGTTAACCCTTTGGGAAATATAAGGCAAGGTGTGATGTTTATTATACATTATAATTCTTCACCTGCACATACATTTTTTGCACATAATAAATACAAGTAGAAAAGTAGATACCTTCTATAGAATACAACACAATCTCGTCTGTGGCAGTTTGGGAGGGAAGAGGTTCAGTGTGGACGGTGTCTCTGGATGGTGATGGTAGCGAGCTTCTTTAAAGTGGTGGTTCCTGAAAATATGAAAAATATTAAAGAATTCTACCTAAACCCACTAATACTACTACTATTACAATTACCATAATAAAAATCCTCAATCCTCAAAAAAAGGAAAGTAAATCCTCTCTCCTCAATTCCAACTAGACCAACAACATCAGACAAACCTATCATACCCAACACTCTTTGTTTCGAAGTTGTGAGAATTTGTCTGCTGCTTGGACCACCACCAGTGGCAACATTTTGTTTCCTTCATTAATTCCACCATGGCCTCCATTGCGGATGCAATGCGTTCCTCAACAGCAATGCGCCTTTCCTCCAAGTCGTAGGCCCAGCGTGGTACTCGCTCATCTCGACGTACAGAAAAGTATTTTTTAACATTAATGTAACTTACATAAGTGGATAATAACATCGAAAAATTAGTACTTACTTTGACTACGTGATGTACCTTTGGGTATGCGGTGTCGTGTGCACGGGAGGCCCTGAAATAATTATAATTTCATATAAAATGTAATACAAGCAGAAGGCTATGAAAATCAATGTTTATGCCATTTATTTATTCATACTTACTTTCTTCTCTTGGTGATGCAATTTCAGGTGGATTGACTGACTGTATAGTATGTGTGGCTGGGGCAGGGTGCTCTGTGGATCGGGCAGGGGGCTCTGTAGCTGGGGCAGGGGGCTCTGTGTCTGGGAGAAGTGGGTTTGAGGATGAAGGCTCAGAGAATGGAACTCCTAATGGAGATGGAACTTCTTCTTCAAGCCATTCCACATCCATTGGAGGTTCTGGAGATATAATATAAGGATAAGGAGCTGAGGAATGTGGCATAGGTGAAGCTGTACTGGGGCTGGCTGGTACAGCCTCTGAGGTACCTGGAGTCTGAGTCCCTTCTGCTGTAGGTATCTGTAAAATGTTTGAAATTTTATTTGATACCTACTTATTATTATAAATTATAATAATTTAACATTATAGCACTTAATTTAAGATTAGTTTATACATAAATTAGTAATATCAATTATAATACTTTAATAACTTACATCAAGAGGCAGGCGCACACCTGGCAAACCCTCCACCGCTACCGTACCAATTATTGCCAGCACTCGTTCTTCTGTATCAGTATGAGGAACGAGTTTGTTAGGCCCTCAACCAGTTGCTGAGGCATTCCTTCTAGAGTCTGCTGCTTTGGATTTCGTTTTCGCCTTAAACTCTATCCAATACTGGATTGTAAAAAATAAGACATTTTAATGCATGACAATAATAGAAACATCTTAAAAAGGTGCATAAGTACCTTTACCCAGTTGGGTGACAAAAACAACCAACCCTTATAAGTGTAAGGATCTATGTATTTTGTAATAACATTTGACGTGTTGTCAAGATGTTTAGTTTTTTCTGATTCTGAGTTTGAAATCGACGAGTTTACAATAAATGTGAATTTATGAAATTTGGCGAACATTCCTTGAACTCCTTTCGGACTTCGCTTAAATATGCTGATAAATGTCGCCAGGACTCTGTATCAACATTTGTTCTATTTTAAAGAGCAACTATTGCATAGCGCCATCTATTCATCGGAGATACGCGCTCGATTTCTTCGCATTTATATATTTTTATTTCGATAAAATGACTGCCAGGCTTATCAAACTTTATTTGTCGTGAAAAGCCGTTTGTTACCCGTTTTGTTAAATAAGATACTAAAGGAGATGTATTTTTACATGTTACATCGTTGATTTCACCATCATCGGAGTCTACGCCGAAAAGATCTTGAGCGGTGACTTTGGCTGATCTTGATTTCTTTCCGCTGGACCGAACACGTACTATAGCGTCCCCGCTAGTTGAAGGCTCGTTTCCATGAGAGTTATGCCCTCGCTTGTTTTTCCTCACAGCTTTCTTCTCTTTCCCCTTCGGCTCGGTCCTCTCTTCAGAGGAAGACTCTTCTGATAGAAAAATGTTTTCATGGTTGCTTGACCTGAAATTAGAAATAATTATAACTTTAACAAAAACTGTATGTATCATAAAAAAAAGCTGTATTAACTTTAAGTTTGCATCGAATACTAAGTTTTAAATATCTAAAAAAAAAATATATATCTTCTATGATGTCTCGGGTATTCGAATCTGAAACCTTTAAATAACTTCTTCTTTCTGAGTCAGTTTTGCGAATAGATGACTTGTTTACACGCTCTAATCATTAAACTAGACATCTGTTAAGAACTAATGTGAATATTTTCGATAGAAATGGTGAACATTATTTATGCAACGTAGGAAGGCTGAACTGATTTTGATCTGACATTCACAAAAGATACAAAAAAAAAATACACAGAAGCTGCCAACTGCTGTTCTGATTATTTTTAAATAAGGTACCTCCAAGTTATTATAATTCAATAATGTAAATTAAAAATATATATATCATTCAATCCTCAGAGAAAAATCAGACAATTTCATCAAACTTGAAAAAGAACGTCTGGTTGGATGAATTTATCGAAACTGTTTAAATCATACTAATATTATAAATGCGAAAGTGTGTTTGTTGATTTGTTGGTTTGTCCTTCAATCACGCCGCAACAGAGCTACAGATCGACGTGATTTTTGAATGGGTATAGTTGAGGATCTGGAGAGTGACAGAGGCTACTTTTATCCCGGAAAATCAAAGAGTTCACGAGGGATTTTAAAAACTAAATCCCCGAGGACTAAGTCGCGGGCATCAGTTAGTAATTAAATAAAAATTACTATTCTATTTTCTTGTATCCGGAGAATTTTATATGACTATGTTAAATTGATACAGGGAAATGGAAAATAAAATCTAAGATATAAAAGAAGTACTTACATGTTGGATGAAATTCACGAAAATTTTACTTAATTCACGAAAAACACTGATGAACACTTCAACTTGGTTAGGTACCTACTTGTAAAAAAAAAAAAAACAATTGGAGCTGAGGAATTTTGTCACCTTTGAAAGTAGGACTTGAAAATGGCGGCTTGATGGGCACCAGCCTATAAATAGTTTCAAAAATTTAAAATGTGTGTGTAGACAGTTAAACACAAATTGTTCGTATGTAAGCTGACTGTCGATATGTGTGCAGATTAATCTAAAAATGCGGAGATAGCACAAATTATTTTAAAAATGAACTTTACATATTCCCCTGGTTCTGTCTACCATATTTATTCTAAAATATGACTTGATAATCTATGTGCGTACAACTTGACAAAACATGGCTAGAGAGTTATTATGCTACTCGAACCCAAGCTTGCCGGGTAGCCTGATGGGCTAGTGGTCCGCCTGTTAAGCGACCTAAAGCTATGTCGCGATTTGACTCTGCAAACTCTAGAAGTATATCCATTTACCTCGGGAATATTTTTCTTCTCGCAGGCATCTAAAAAATGGTAAAGTTAAATTAAGTAAAAATTGTTTATTTTTACCTTGTTTACTCAAAAAGTAACTGCAATCAAGCACATACTTAAAATACAAGAAAAAGTTAAACAAAATAGAAATTGAAATATTGTATTGTTAGATAGTACAATTTGTATTGTTTATAATAACAACGCACAGCCAATAAATCGATCACTGTATAAATTTATACTTTGAGAGAAAAACACTATTATTTACTTAATTAAACTTACACGTATACGATATTAATTAATTAGTTATTATGTAAAATTGAAAACGTCTGTTTGGGACGGAGTTTTGTTCGCTTAAGTATTCGGGAACTTAGTTGCAAGTCCAAAAGACTTGCAACTAAGTTTCTTTCATATTAACAAATAACAAGTTACCTATTTATATTATAAGTGTGCGGAAATGTGTGTGGCAGATGTGCTTGGTCTCAGCGGCCGCTTCGACCCTTAGGTTATTATAGTTTTATATATGCATTGTTACATTGCGCAATGCCTTCTGAGAAGGATATCTAAAACAAAAGAACCTTCCGAGAAGGATATTTAAACAGACTACTTTCGAAAATATGTGAACCATTGGGTTAATAACTCCTCAAATAACAATTTACAAATGAATTTGGCGCCGGGGTTCGCTAATCACCGAACTTTCAAGTATATATAAGTCGTATAAAATAAAATTTCGTAACATGAACAACAAACCATGTTTATAATGTCCTATTTGACTTAGCCGCATAATATCGATAAAAACTAGGGTCGCTCAAGTGGCGTGCTGAAAGGCACCGTAAAGCCGGGTCCAGACATTATCATTTGACCGATCCTATCACCGTATCCGATCACCGTATCCGTATCTGCGTATTGTCAAGCCCCGTATCAAGTTGTGGACGCCTCCGATTTGCTCCGTATCCGTATCTTCACAATAATCATGATCGCGTATCAAATTGCCCAGTTCAGTTTCTGCTCTCGATAAAACATGTCGTCGCAGTTGGTTGAAATGTACGAGAATTTAGCAATTTCATGTGCCTGTTTTATTGTCATTCACAACATTCTAACCTCAAAACCAAAACAGACACGATAGTGGCAAACGGAATTATTTAGAAACAGAAACAGACTTGGAGGAAGAGTTTTGATGAGAGACTTAAGATTTCAACACATAAGTGGTAAATACAAAAACTTCACCCGTATGGCACCTAGTGACTTCGAATATTTGATAAATTTGATTGGCCACAAAATTAAAAAAACGGATACTACATACAGGAAAGCAATTTCTGTTGAACAAAGATTAAGTATCACTTTGAGATGTTTAGCCAGCGGAGATTCCTATACAAGCTGTAGTTTGTATCTCCTGATGTTAAATTGGACATCGTCGGCATCAGGGATGAGCTCAAGGATACCTTGGCTTTGGTTTTTGGTCATAGACCTTCCAATACGCCAGCCAAGGAGGTTCTGTGTTGCGCGTTAAGCTGGTGCGTCCTCCTCTTCTTCTCTTTCTGCGTTTTCGGCGTCGGAACCTGTGTCTGCAGCTTCAGCTGCGACGGGCTCTCTAGCGCCTTCTAACTGCGCGAGTGGTTCAACGTCGCCTCTACGACGTGGCCTAGGAACGCGCGCGGGCCTCCGCACTACTGCGGGGGCGGGGACTGGGCCGTGTTGAGCGTCGTTGAGTGGTGCTATGACGTTGATATCGTCTATGAACCAGTCTAGCTCTTCGCGCCTCAAGCGCGTCGCATTAACGTCGCAAGGATGGTATTAAACGAGATGAACGGTGCGATTTTGGTCTCATATGCGCCGTGTGTGTCAGTAGTGATGTCACCGAAGTGGTCATCACGGTTGGGCTCGTTTGCTGCGATGTAATGCTTTACACCGTGTGCATCGGTGAAATCTCCCAACCCTGTCAAGTAGGTGGCGGCTCCTGCCCCAACTACAGTGTTGTACCCTTCGACAAACTGAATGAGATTCAGCTGCTCATGTGAAGCCTTTCCATGCTTCACAGCTAACAAAGCGATTTTGTACCACCACATAATTTGATGGTAATAAGCATACGCTGATAAGGGCACAGACTTAGCAAAATGCCGTTCACACGACGAAATGGCGGTATATTCTTGCTCGATTAGCTCGACGTAACCTATAGCGTCGGCCTGAGCTTCTTTTACTCCCTCCATGGGCGTGAGGCCCAAATCTCCCTCCCTAACAAAGGAGTCCAGCCAAAGCGGATCATTTGTAAGTGGTGTGGATTGTGTGGATTGCTTCGTCGGCATAGGGAACTCCTTGCTTTTGAAATTGGGACGGGGACGGGGAAAGGGCTTCTTTGCCCTAGTTGGGGGTTACTACATCATCCCCCTTAAAAAACAAAAAAAATAACTAAATTTCCCAGTGACAATATTATATAATACTTAAAAAAAATTGCTATTAATATTACAAGACTTTTATACAAAATTTAAATTTACCTATCTTCTTTTACTATTCAAGTTCTAAACAAAATTATTATTAATATTACAAAACTTTTATACAATTTTATATTTACCTTATCTTCTTCATCCCCCTTTATTAACAAATGATAATTTTTTTTAAACAAAATAAATATAATATTAGTCTTAAGTTTACTATAACAACTTAACAAGTATAATCTAGAATATGTTTCTTATGATGTTAATGTTTTAATATAAAAAAATACATTTAACTATAAACTTATACAATATACTAAAACACAACTACAGGTACTAGAATACAACAAATACAGATACACCTTCAACCAGTGAGAACCAATGTCTGGCGAACCATAAAGTCTAGGCTCGCCTAATGTAATAAGAGGTTCTGTTATAATTTACATGATTTTTATCTCTTATTATGTATGACCTGTTACCTACATAATTAATAATTTTACCTTGTAACCAGAAATTCTTATGTATATCTTTTTTAAACCAAATATTTTGTCCAATACTAAATTGTTTTTTGAATCTACTTGTTTTATTATAACTTTTTATGTTTCTATCCCTTTGCTTGCTAAACTGTACTTCTACATTATTATATATTTTTGGCAATAAATATTTCTTAGAAGATATTAATTTAGTTCTTAAATTCCTATTCATCAACAGTTCACAAGGAGAAAAATTTGTTCCTGCTACAGGTGATACTCTATACTTTAATAAGGCTACTCTCCAGTCTGTATTGTCTTCATGACATTTATATAATATTTTTTTAGCTATTTATACACCTCTTTCAGCCATACCGTTAGACTGAGGATATCTAGGACTAGTATAAATATATTTAAAACCCCATTCCTTAGCAAATTGTTGACAATCTCTTGAATCAAATGGTACATGATCCGAAACAATTTCACAAGGTACACCAAAATTACTAAAAATATCTATTAACCTGTTGTTTATAGCACTAGCACTTTTATTATTAATAGGCTTAATATCTAACCACTTTGAGTAATAATCATAAACTACTAAAAAACTTTTCTTTCTAAACTCCATTATATCTATGCCTAATTTTAAAAATGGTAAGCTAGGAACTTTATGAGGCATCAACGGCTCTTTAATATTATTATTTTGATAAGTTTGACATGGAAAGCATTTCCTAACGAACTCTTCAATATGAATATCTATATGAGGCCAAAAATATAGTTTTCTAGCTGTTTCATCTTAGACATGCCTATATGACCTTCATGCAATAATTTTATTATTCCTAACCTTAAATTTTTTGGTATGACTAACCTATCTTTATAAAATACCAACTACAATTATAAAATGAAAGATCATCTTTTATCCTGTGATAACTATGTAAATAATCTGGAATTTTATTATAACTAGGCCATCCATTTTTAATAAATTCTATTATTTCTACCAATTCCCTATCAATTTCACTTTCTTTAATTAGTTGTGTTTTTTGTTCTGGTGAACATACTAAATTTTGCGCAAGACCTATGCTATGAATTACCTCATACATATATAACTCATCATCCTCATTATTTTCTTGATAAGCACGAGACAATAAGTCTGCAATATACAAAAATCTAACTTGTAAGTATTTAAATTCAAAATTATATTTTAATAGTTTTAATCTTAATCTTTGTAATCTCGGTGACGGTATTTCATGTAAATGTTTTTTAAGTAAGCTTTCTAAGGGTTTATGATCATTAATAATAGTTATTTTATAGCCATAAATGAAATAATGAAACTTTTTACCAGTGTTGCCACAGTTAGTTTTGTAAATTCCCCGCGTCACGTTGAAAAATTCCTCTTTTTATTGCAAAATTCCCCTCGAAGTTCATGATGTAGGAAAAAAAGAATAAAAATGTTTTATTAATGAAAACTTTATTCCAAAAACTAAAACAAATACATCACTTTTTGTATAGGTTCGCTTTGAGCATATTTATTGTCGGCTCAAATTTTACACAATCTTTTATTTGGTCTTTAGTTTGCATTAGGGCAACTATCGTGCTTGTTTTTAGTTTATTTCTATGATCATTTTTAATATTTTTGAGAGAACTAAATACACGTTCCACGGATGCATTCGAGAAAGGTAAAACTAACAAGGCATTTAAAATGCCTTTTAAATTTGGAAACAAACTTTGACCAAGGGCATTTTTTAAGTGGAAAACTTTACGCCAATACTCCTCAGCACCATCTGAAGGATGCAAGTCGTAGCTTTCATGATCAAGTAGAGCATGTTCTCGCCATTCATCGTCAACTTCTTGCATGTTGTAATAATCGTACAATACTGGAAATAAGATTTGTAAGACAAAGATTGGCTTCAAAGATTTAAAAGTGAAACTTTGAGCAACAGAAGGATTTACCAAGTCAATAAAATTAAAAAGACTGTCCTTAAAGTCAAACCTCTGTAGGATTTGTTTAGCCAACTCCACATAAAAGCTGCGACAAGTTATCAAAAACATATTGACATCAGTTTCAGGAACCTGTGAGTTATTTTTTAACTTTTGTAAGCTTTCGGTAGCTAATACACCTAGATACACTCTGTCCAATCTGTCATATTTGGATTCATCATCAAACTCAATTTTCATTATATCAGTACAAGACTTCACATAAGAAAATGTGATGTAATTGCTACACACAGTTTTCAACAGATTTTCGACTGAAGATTTCATTTTATATAGCAGTGGTGTTTCTGACTGAAACAATAAATTGAATTGAGTCAGCAAACCTAAAGTATAAGACATGAATTCTAAATAAATAACCGTGAACTCATTATCCATTGTAGCCACCATTTCTTCGGTTGTTTTAGAGGGATCCTCGAAAACAGCTAGTCTTAAATATTCTCTCAGGGGAGTATACTGTTGTAACACACGATCTACGCAGTTTTTCACAGACAGCCAGCGTGTTGTAGCTACGTTCAAAATTTTGTGTAAATCACATTGAAAAAAAGCTTGAAACTCTGCGAATTTTTCTTGTCTAAAAGAGCTGCGGCTGAAGTGCGACCCCAAGTTTCTTATAAGATCTTCGACAGATCGTGGGAGTTTTAAGCATGCTTTAGATGCTGCTAAATGTATTAAATGGCAGGAACATTTGATGCACGCTATGCTAGGTAATGCGGCTTTCAAATGAGAAAACACTGAGTTGTGCTCTCCAATCATTACGTTCGTAGTATCTGAACAGAAGCCTATGAGATTCGATAATGGTATTTGTTTTGATTCTATCACATTTGTTTAAATACTTCACTAAAGATATGGCATCTCCGGATTTGACCTCTATCATATCAAAAAAATGGGTCTCAACTTTGTTACTTTCAACATTAAAATAAATAACTGTGAACGCAAGCTGTTTAATAGTACTACAGTCTGTAGTTTCATCCATAATTATGGAGAAGAAAGCGCCAGGAACTCTAAGTGCATCAAACACAATATTAGCCAAGTTGTTGCCTAAAGCATTTTTTATACAATGAGAGGCTTTAGTTCGTCGTACTGCCAATTTGCTTACGATCTCAGAGTCTGTGAAAATGTCTTTAGCTAAAGGGATAACAGTGTCCATCAACGAGAACGGTAAGTTATTTGTAGCAAGCATTGCACAAAGCTTTAATTCTGCACGACGTACTTTAACGTCTACAGATGATTCCCGCACTAAATCGTCAATTTTTTTTGATCCCGATACTTGTTTAGAAATTCGAAGATGTTTTTTTGAATTCAGGTGGCGTATTAAGTCACTTTTGTGTGCGATTACAGTCATATTACAAATTCTGCAAAATGCTAGTTCGTGACCATCTCTAATTTCATTGTGTTTCGTTAACCATCCCTTGAATTCAGGCCGAGTAGTCCAAGAATCTAGAAATTTATTAAATCGTTTCTTTTTTTCGATAGGTTCTTCACGAGTGCTTGATGTCATCTGTGCAGATGTAGAAGGAATTTGCTCAGAGTTGTTTGCCACTTCTTGAACAGAACTGGAAGTACTTGGTGAATTTCCGTATTCTATGGCACTGGCTATCTCCTAAAAATGGATATAATTTAAAATATCGTTAGTCTTGATATGCACAAAATATTGCGTTTAGGCTTTCAGAAATACCCGACAATAGGGAAAATAGTTATACTGTTGCAACATTGATTATGAAAAAACATCGAAAGCAAAAAAACAATACAAAAACGTTTCTCCGCTTTTCGCTACGTTAAAATTATAAAATATCTCTGTGACAAATACGCAAGTAGCGTGATGCCAAAATGAAGAGAAAAAAAGCAAAACAAATTTAAAAACTCGAACTACATATTTAGGTATTTAGAGGTTAGGAATGTGAATAGCCCCAAATAGTCTAGTCAGTAGGATAGAACACTACGTTAATGGCCCAAGGAATTAGTAAAGACGTGCAGTTTAAACTTATTCATTCTATGAAATGCCCAAAAATGTCTCGTATTGTAGTAATGATTTAACTAGTTATACAATAGTAAAAATACTTTAGAAATGCCTACTTATCAATTTCGAAATAATTTTATAATAGTGAGTAAATATATACCTTTTCTCGAGATCTTTTGGTTAGTTTACTGATGAATTTATCCATCGTAACTTAGCAAAACTTTTTACAAGAAAAATAAACACTCTGACCACAGAACAATATTTACTCTGACTGACTGACGTCTGACTCTGTGCCACAGTGCCATCTCTGTGCAACGAAACTAACCAACACGTAAAGACGCAGGACGCAGCCAACAAGTCTAGCCATAGACCTTATTTTTTAGTTTCTTTTTATCAACTAAGGGGACAGGCAAAAGAATCATAGCCCATCCAGCCTTATTAGATGTACATACAAGTATAAATTATATATTTATTGCATTTGGAGTATTGAATTCCCCTTTTATTCTTATAACCCTTTTTTGCCCCTCACATACGTGAAATTCCCCCCAAAAAGGGGAATTCCCCCCAGATCGGCAACGCAGCTTTTTACCAGCCCAAACTACACTTAATAATTCTTTCTCTATTTGTGAAAAATTGCGCTCAGCCTGTGTTAAACTACGAGATGCAAAACAAACTGGCTTATTATTTTGCATTAAACAACAACCAATACCATCCTTGGATGCATCACATTGTACAACAATAGGTAATTTACTATTAAAATTCTGTAATATGGGAGCTTCTGTTACCAATTTCTTTAAATTCTTAAAAACATTCTCATGAACATCAGTCCACAACCACTCAACATCTTTTTTTAATAATAAATGTAATGGTGATGCTAAGTAGTGGTGAATTGAGCGAGCTGGATCAAAGAAGATCCATCTCTCTCAATTCACGTTTTCAAAAACTTAGAAAAGTCGGTTTTTCATATTTTACTTCTCAAAACTTGTAAAATCAGTTTTTTAACATATTATTTCAAAAACTTATAAAAGTCTATTTTTCGTATTTCACTTCTCAAAGTTGTGAAATCGGCGAGTCGAAAACTCAGACAATTTCATCAAACTTGAAAAAGAACGTCTGGTTGGATGAATTTATCGAAACTGTTTAAATCATACTAATATTATAAATGCGAAAGTGTGTTTGTTGATTTGTTGGTTTGTCCTTCAATCACGCCGCAACAGAGCTACAGATCGACGTGATTTTTGAATGGGTATAGTTGAGGATCTGGAGAGTGACAGAGGCTACTTTTATCCCGGAAATTCAAAGAGTTCACGAGGGATTTTAAAAACTAAATCCCCGAGGACTAAGTCGCGGGCATCAGTTAGTAATTAAATAAAAATTACTATTCTATTTTCTTGTATCCGGAGAATTTTATATGACTATGTTAAATTGATACAGGGAAATGGAAAATAAAATCTAAGATATAAAAGAAGTACTTACATGTTAGATGAAATTCACGAAAATTTTACTTAATTCACGAAAAACACTGATGAACACTTCAACTTGGTTAGGTACCTACTTGTAAAAAAAAAAAACAATTGGAGCTGAGGAATTTTGTCACCTTTGAAAGTAGGACTTGAAAATGGCGGCTTGATGGGCACCAGCCTATAAATAGTTTCAAAAATTTAAAATGTGTGTGTAGACAGTTAAACACAAATTGTTCGTATGTAAGCTGACTGTCGATATGTGTGCAGATTAATCTAAAAATGCGGAGATAGCACAAATTATTTTAAAAATGAACTTTACATATTCCCCTGGTTCTGTCTACCATATTTATTCTAAAATATGACTTGATAATCTATGTGCGTACAACTTGACAAAACATGGCTAGAGAGTTATTATGATAGTTTCAGTAAACATCGATAGGATCAATTTGCACCCGACGACGCCGCTCTGTCGGGTGTCCTTTTATGGTAAGGAATGTTCAATTTCATCACGTTACATCTTGCAGGTTAAAACATGTTGGAAACTGAACTTGGAGGACTAAGCATTTTATCCATACTAATATTGAGCCCTGGCGTCACACGAATAGCATAATGGAACCATAGATACGTCTTCAAATGAAAATCATTTAGTTTCTCGATTATGAGATTATAGCTCATACACAGACAAACTTGGTCTAAGAACTTTGTTTTATATTTACTTACTGATGATTTACAAAGAAAATTCAAGTAATTCTCAATCAGATCCTCATTAAGAGCGGTCCTATGTGAATTTGTGTAATAAAAGTATCTTTGACTGTGCGTGCACTAAACCTACTTAATTCACAAAAAACCTTTCTTCGGTCTACAGCATTTTAGATTTTTTTGGGGAAATGGAAGTAAGTTAATATTATAAGTCTTATATATAGTATATAGGTATATTAAAGTCTCATTAATAGAACATTTAAAAACTGTGAAAGCGGAATTTTAAGTCATTTAATATTATGAATAAAATGTTCTGTACCAAATACTTTAAAATACACTAATAATAAGTAAATAACTTTCAATAATAATTTTTATTTCAGGACTCTGGAGACTTATTCAGATTTATACCAAATAACCCAGAAGAAAAGAGCAGTAAAAGATCAGCGGATGCTAATACACTATATTCATATATGAAAATACCATCAAAAGGTACCAAAATTATTCGCATTCAAATATATGATGTGGAACAATTGCAAAATAATGAGGATAAAGTATGCAAGTGTAATGCAAATCTATGTATACAGCACGTAGTACAAAACTTGTTCCGGGATGATATTTATAGAGATGTTACTAAAATTATCACACAAATGAAAGAACAACTAAGTGATTAACGTAAAACTATAAGTTGTATTCTTTACTTTATTAAATAACTATTTTTATAACATTTCAGTAAGTAAGTATTATTTGTATTCGGTTTGGCAGTATTTTAATAAAATAAAAATCTTTATTAAGTCACATGTCGTTTTTATTTTAAATACACTAATAACTTGATAATATTATAGGAACCAACCGAAATTGATTTATGTGTTACATACAAAGTTTTATTTATGTAAACCAGAAATCAATTTTCGAATCGAGCAGTTTTATTCACACAGTATTGTTAAAATACCAATATGAATATACCTATTACATAACTGCATAGAGAGTGACGCTGTGTTTACATTTGGGTAAAACCATTTTTTTTTAAACTGTAAATGACATTCCTTTACCAGTCTATATAAGTAGTTAATATAATAATATAAATGAAATTCTTTGTATGATGATAAACAGACACAAAAGAAAAAGTAAAAATACAAAAAAACTTTTATAACTTTTTGAAATAATATGTTGAAAACTGATTTTACAAGTTTTGAGAAGTAAAATATGAAAAGTAGACTTTTATAAGTTTTTAAAAACTATGAAAACTGGACTTTTCTAAGTTTTTGAAAACGTGAATTGAGAGAGATGGATCTTCTTTGATCCAGCTCGCTCAATTCACCACTACTGGTATTGGATCTATTTTGTCTTTGATATTCTTGATCAAATAATCTTTTAACTTCTCTTCCAGCATTACTTAGTCTCCATTGATTATAGTTACTATACTGAGATTTTTCTGCAGCTGACAATTGTCTCCAAGCCTTAGAATAAGCTTTTTGTAAGGAAGCGTAACGAGCTTGACCTCTATGAAGCGCACGACCAGGAGTCATTGTTGAAAAATAATAGAACTCCGCTTTTATATATGAATTCTATGACGTCATACTTTATCAAATTAAACATGTATGAAAATTTCACCGTAAAGGTTTTATATAACTTGAAATTTTTTATCTTAAAAATTTCTTACTAAATCCAACGCACCCAACAACAGTAATCATGAACATAATCATGTGCGCCGAAGGCGCACGATTGTTCGATAATATTGACGAATATATTGATATGGCAGATGTACAAAATAATGTGCCTTCGATGCCGTCGGCGTCATCTGTCGCTGCGGGAGGTAGTAATGCGGAGCCTATGGATACCACTGGATTGGGATCCAATTCAGGAGCAGCAGGAAGAGCTGGAATTACTTCATCGCAATCGACTGGCTTAGCTAAAATTTTACCGAATCCGAAGTTAAAGGTCATACATATATCATTTTCGAAAAAATGGTTTCATTATACTTATGGATACGCTCATACAATGATAAATGGTGATACTTTGAGCAGACAATTAACACCATATGCATATTATCCAGTAGATTGGGTGCCATGGTATTTATCACCTCAAGAATTTTTAAGTTTACCGTTTAATTCTAAAATTGTAAAAGTGAAATGTGATATTCACTTGTGTGGAACTAGAACATCATTTGATCACGGAACTACATTATCAGGCACCGCAACTACAGAATATGTTCCCGTTATAAAATGGTGCGTGGGTTTGAATAATAAAATATATTTAGATAATCGTCCAATAAAAAGTGACGCCACTGAACCGATGTTGCCAACCGGTGTGAAGGACAAATCGTTGGAAGAACAGTTCGACACTATGTATAAACCTGCTGGTTCGAGCGAGATACCAAGACATTTAAATTGGTATGCTGGCGTCATATTCAACAAAACATCTGGGGCTTACGATGGGTTGCCAGAAATAATTAATTATAGAATGGATAAAATTTTGCATACCGGTTTCGCTAATAAATGTATGCATGAGGCAATTGTGAATTATGAATACAATCCGTCTAATGGTTATATAAAACCAACTAAAAAAGTAGTAATTCCAATGTATAATAAAAAAGATGGATTTGCTGATGACGTTAATTATAAAGAAGTCATTTATAAACATCAATTGCCTCATATTATCCTCCTGGGACCCGAACTATAAATTATTGAATTAAAGCAGCGTTTTTCTATTAACTGGGCTAATTGACGTTACACTAATGGAAAACTATCAATTAAATGTTACACAAATATCTATTTCAGGATTTTCAGGTGGTATCAAATATGATACTTTGGGACACATAAGAAAAAAAAACTATTTTATTTCAATGTTAGTTTTAAAAAAATCAGTATAATTTTCACATTTAATGCTGATGAAAAGTTTTATAACAATTCCTAGTGAAATTAAAATATAAATAATAAATATACATCACACTCCTAACATATAAAAGTCAAAACTGTACAACCTTCGGTACCTTATTTTTCATTAAAATGGCCGTTCCGTTACATACTCTTTCTCTTACGATATCCAAAAGTGGTGAAGAGGTAAAATCCATGTAAATTGAAGTGCCTACTGGTATGGTATCCTGCAAATGCTATTCTACTATCTTGCTAATTGTTCATGTGTTGGGTACAAAGCCGATTCTACTTTACCTTTACTTTAGATATTACTAGACCTTTAGGTATAAATCCAATGGTAAATCGTCAGAATTCACTGCGATATAAAGTTTTATTCCTTCTGGGTTTGGTTTACCTTTCACCAGTTGTTTTTTGACCCATCTTTTTGCGTAAGGTAAGATCTGCTTATCGATGGAGACATTTTTGTCGCGAACATTTTTACGGCACGCTCTCTCAATCTCTAAAACTATTGATCGTATTTTCCAGAAGCAGTCGTTAGATTCCGTAGATTCTAAAACATCAGCTTCATTTACGACTTTTAAGTACGAACGAATCTCAGTATAACGTCTTTTAGTCATTGCAGGTGCCATTAAGTCGCACTAGTTTCTAAAAGCCAGAATTATTTTATCCTTGGCATACCTAACAGTCCAGTAACCATGCTACTCCCAAAAAACGTTAAATTTCTGCAGCAGCAGAGTTCACTGATTTTTTTGTGCGCACAAAGGACATGACATTTGGACAAAAATCCATGTTTGTAAAGAATTCAGTTTTCAAGTACCACTCAAAATATTCCAATATCTTTTTAGATATCAGGCTTCAGGTTGTTCTCTGAGAGATTTTCACTGCACCTGATGTGAATGCGTTGAAAATGGCTTTAAAATCAGTTGTATGCCTCCAAATTACTGGCCTTCCTGTAGAAATATGCATCGTTGAACGGGGCAGTAGTTGAAGCGGCTCATCATCAGAGGAATCGCAATCAATATTTGGTTCCTGCAAACTTGGCTGTTCCTCAATCTTATCTATATCCTGGTCCTGTATGCCATCCTCGTCCACGTCAGAGTCCTTCTTTTCATCATCGGAGACGTTGGAGTCCAATAATTCATGGGGAATTGTTTCGTCAGATATACCGGAAATCATTGTAAATGGTTAATATTATTTCCAATAGTGCCCAAAGTATCACATTTGATATGCTCAATTTATTGTATGATATTCACGTTAAAATAAAATTTTACGTTATTTACTTACGGAAAATCCAAAGAAGAGAGCTTAACCTTTATAAACAATAGTAAATTACTTAAGAATCCATAATTTAATAATTACTTGCCCTTACGTAAAGTTGACATGGCGAAAACTTTAAATTTTTGAAAAATAACTGTCCTACCCACTTAAACTTTAAGCACTTTGAAGTACGAAAATTGTAGTTATAAATCATTAAAGGTCTACTCTATGGCTTAAATAAACAAAAATTAGGAAAATATAACAGATGACGCTTTCACGAAGTTTTTAATTCAAGTATCAAATATGATACTCTGGTTCCCAAGAGGTTATAAAATTATCAACAACAGAGGGTGAAAGAGGTATTGTACAAGCCAGTCAAGAACTCACCAAAACATCATACAACTATGTAAATCGTACATCATATACATACTATCAATCTGTAGAAGGTTATACATTTGTACATGTACACTCCGGTCAACACTCGTCATTTCGTAATCAACCTCAAGTGCATTTAGGCTTACTCGCTACGCCGGCATTAAATCCAGCTACTGAAAATACTAATTTTTTGAATAGTTCTTTATATACGGTAAGCTATGCACATTGTGATATTGAATTTGATATGGGTTCTATGTGTACTAGTGGAGATCCTTATGATTGGCCTGAAGATGTTAAAATGTTTATTAATAAACAAAAAGGATTTCAAGGATATGGTGCTCAAATTATGGGTGTTACTGCTACTGTGTCCGGTCGTGTTGAGTCAAACCGAGATGTCTCTAGAACAGACAGAAGACTTAGAGCAAGCCCCGATCAGATTCTTGTTTCGCGGAGATCAGTCAGAAGTTCCGTTGGTAAAACTAGAGCCGAACGTGAGCATAGGGGAATACATAAATTGGCAAAACGATTCAAATCAGTCGGAGTTAGAAATGTTGAGGTTGGAAGTGGGGAGCACAATGTTCCAGAAATGCGAGGGTCTTGCGAATCAGACCCAGACATCGACCTCTACAGTTACGAAAACATCGATGACTTCGACTCTTCTTAATAGTGTTACTTTTCAAAATTGTATTTTAAAAGATATGTGGAAAAAAGTTGTACCAACTACTAATATTCAAACTAGAAAATCGTTTTATGATATATTTAAAAATTTTGTAAGTTTTAATCGTAATATTGAAAATAAAATGAATTATGGAGGAGATTGTTTATATTATGCAAAAAAGACTCCTGTTAATGTACCTACAGATTGCTATTGGAAAACAATGCCTGCTGATAAAATTGAACGTAGATATACATGGGAATTGTTTAAATTTTGGCATACATATGGACCTGATTTATTATATACTTTTGATTTTGTTTTGTATGACGACATTTATGTAATTGATAATCAAAATAAACTTTGGTTTTTAATTGCCTATTTAAAAGTAATTACTAAATTAATTGACAATCCATTAGATATCGTTGCCCTAGTTCGAGAAAGAACTATTTATCGTAAATTATATTTACAAACAAAGGCACGTATTGATAATTTAGAACGAATTGTCGCTCATTTATTTGATAATAAACAAGTACTCGTGGAAAATAATATAAAAATAAAAGATAACCCACAAGTACATACATTGTTAACATTCTTATCAGAAAGTAATAAAACTGGCAAACACAATGAGTTGATTAGTAACTTAGATAAGGAGTCTAAAGGTGAAGAAATAAAAAATAATAAAAATATTATTGTAAAACCTTTAATTTCGTTTTATTAAATCCATTTCCCAATTTTCAATCTTAAAATTATTCATACTTAAAATATTATATTTGAAAAAAATATAAAATAATGATATTGGATGTGGTTTTTTCAACAAGTATTTTAAAAATGGCGCAACACGCCATGTATATTTCCATACTCTACTTTTGAAGGCATCAGTATCTGGTATAATATCTCTGTTAGTTAAGACAACTATTGGTGTTCGTAAAATACAAGCGTCACCTTCATATTTAATTCTAGCAGCACATGTGTCACCGCCAAATAGAAGTTTTAATATCTCTTCAGAGCCTGGTTCAAAATTTGGTTCATTCCATAATAATATACGTCTTTGTAAAGCATCTTGTAGAGGAAATCTATCATACTTGTTGAAATTTCCAATTTGTCCAAAATTAATACAACTATGTATAACACAATCAAAAAAGAAATTTTTACCACTACATGAAGGTCCTACTATACAAATACAATTTTTTTTAGGTACCTTCTTATCAATAAGATAATATAAAGATTTCAAAAAATTATATATGTTTTCTTCATTATCGTTAAATTGAAACTTCAATAGTTCTTCTAAAACAGAAACACTTTGATATGCGTCATAATAATAATCAGAAACTGCATTCCATGGAGCTACGTAGATTAGCTTATTCATGGAAATAACTCTTGTTTTTAAAAACAGTTCTCTATAAGTCATATCAACTATTCTTTGTTGAATATTGTGAAAACATACTGTTAAAATTTGTTTATTTTTTGGTAAATATTTGTAAGGGCCGTTTGTCCAATGTCCGGTGTATATAATGTTTTTCATTGGTGTTATAATGAATGATTCTAACCATTTTTCCAGCCTGATACGACCTTCTTTTCGGTCTTTACATTTTTGATTTTCATAACGTCCTTTGTCATCTGGCGTCTCAGTTTCATTACTAGATCGTATGCAGGGGATGTTGGCGAAGAGATCACTGTTAGCGAGCTGTAAGTGCGCTTGGTCCAATACTGATTCTTCGGTAATTTGGCGCAATCTTTGAATGGGTAAAGCTCTAACTTCACCAGCATACACCCACGCTCTCCCGGCGACGTTATATTGATATAACCGTCTGCGTCCTTTACTAAGATAGATTGCGAGATTTTTCCAGTACTCTGTACTAATGAATGAGCTTGAGCAAGATTTGCGACCATACAAGCGTAATCCTCTTCTTCGTCCACTCCTTCTTTCTCTGAGTCCGAATTGTTCCATGTCACTTTCCTCTTTTTCTTCGGCGTTTCTGGATGAATGTCCACATCCGGTTCGCTCTCGTCCTCCACGCTCCCTTGAGTGTTTCTCTGTTGTTCCTGGAATAGTTGACCTACTTCGTACTCGTCGTCGCTGCTCACTTTCCTCAGCCTCTTCGATGGTGATTTCTCCTTCAGGAATGTGACTTTGCTTTTCGTTATCCCAGATTTGCTCTTCTTCGATATCTTCGGTAACATAATCTCTGAGTCTTTGGATGTGGATGCATCTACATGTACTTCCTGAGTATTGACAATCGTGGATGACGTGGATATGCCTTTCGTGTTCGCCGATGATAAATATTCCACTTCGTCCTCTGATTCCTGTTGACGTTTCTCCAATTCCATGATTGCTTCGGAATAATGGTCGAATAATATTGAGCTCAAACCTTCGTCCAAGTCCATCGCTTGGAGCTTCCCATATGTCGTGGATAATCCTTCTTCGCAGATCCACTCCTCGAAGACTCCGAAGCCACAATTCGTCAAGTTTACCTTTGTATTCTTCGCGTGTATTAAAAATTCCTTCATTATTTTCGTTATTGCTTGTCCTATTTGATATAACTTCATATTCTTCGTTGCTAACGCTTTCTTGTTGATTAATTGAAGCCATGGCTTCATTATTCGTAGCGTTATATCGCTCTGTCACAAATTTTCTAACCATACATAGATAGGATTTTTCTTGATCGTCGAAATTTGCTTCTTTTTCGTTGACATTAGTTGTTTTCCTTTGTTTATTTTTTTTGGAGCAGGTTCCACTTCCAGAACATACTGCGTATTCTGTGCCATCAAATTCTCCATTGTTTCCTCCTGACCTTCGTTCAAAGCCACAATCGGAACACAATCGTCGTTTTCTTGTGACATATTTTGATATTGATTGTTGTTGTCCATTTGTATTCTTGAACACCAAAAATTCTTTGAGAGACTCAATGATGTTAACTTTCCGAACTCTTGAAAGCGAATGACTAAAAACTCCACCGTAAAGTCTTTATATAACTTGAAATTTTTTATCTTAAAAATTTCTTACTAAATCCAACGCACACAACAACAGTAATCATGAACATAATCATGTGCGCCGAAGGCGCACAATTGTTCGATCATTCTTAAAATTAGCCAATTGATTAAAAAAAATATCTATCATTCCTAAGACTAATTAATTATTAGAAAATGCTGGAAACCTATCGTGTTGGTTGGATAAGAAAAGTTTTAAGTAAGAACGAGATCATAATGTTAAAATAACACAAGTCTGCAAAAAAAAATAAGTAAGAGCTGTTTTGGTTTTTATGTGGAATTCTTATGTTTTTGGGTATGCTGAATTCGAAAATAACTTTCATTTTGTCCTAGAACGTTACGTTTTCTGACAATGTAGGTGTCTATGTTAAACAAGTTATTATCGTAAAATAAAACATAAAAAATTTAAAAATAAATTTATAACACTGGTCAACACAATTTTTGTTTCCTTAATATTTTTTACTGTTATTGGGTATTTCTATGGCCTAGAGTACAATAAAAATACTGGGGGATTGCTAACAGCTTTACTTTTTGAAATATAGACTTTTACTATTTTCACTAAAAAATACAAGAAAATTAATACATATGTTAACAAAATTTCTATTTAACACAATCAAATGATCTTTTATAAGATTTCCTTGAATGAACGACTTTAGGTAGATCTCGTTGCAAACTCCAGCAGTAGTCTGCCATCATATGTGAGTCCCACCTTCCCTGATAACGCTCTTCCATTGTCCGAATATCCTGATGAAATCTTTCTCCTTGCTCCTCACTATAATCGCCCAGATTTTCTGGAAATCGGTCTAAATGCGAGTGGAGAAAGTGGATTTTTATGCTCATGTTGCATCCTAGCTCTTGCAAGTTCGATAGCATGCACTCAACAAGCTCGACATAGTTGTCAGATTTCTTGTTACCAAGGAAATTACTCATGACCAAAACAAATGAGTTCCAAGCTTTGGATTCGACTTCAGTCATTGATTTAACAAAATTAGGATCTTTCACGAGTTGCCTAATCTGTGGCCCATCAAAAATACCAGCTTTCAATTTTTCTGTACTTAATCCTGGAAACTTGTGTGAAATAAAATTGAAACATTCGCCACTTTTGTCAAGCGCCTTCACAAACTGTTTCATTATGCCGAGTTTGATATGAAGTGGCGGAAGTATGATGCGGTCTCGGCTAACTAAAGGCACGTTTATAACATTTTTTGTACCAACTTTCAGCTCTTCCCGCACTGGCCAAACTTTTTGTGACCAATGGTGTTGCTTGTCACGACTGTCCCAGAGACAAATAAAACAAGGGAACTTTGTGTACCCCCCTTGTTGACCTAAAAGAAAGTTAACCATTTTCAAATCAACACAAATGACCCAATTGTGGTCTTGATACTTAATTTTTTCCATAACCTTAGAAACATTTGTGTATTCTTCTTTCAAAGTCGTCGAATGTGCAATAGGTATGGATCCGTATTGGTTACCGTTATGAAGCAAAACACACTTTAAACTTCTTTTGCTGCTGTCAATAAAAAGACGCCAATCACGAGGTTGATAGTTGTATAAACCCATCTGTTGCAAAATTCCACCAATATCGTTACAAAAGACTAAATCCTTCTCTTGAGAAAAATACTGTAACAGATTCTTTTCTCGGGTACGATAAAAAGTGATGTTGGTTTCCGGGGTAAGCAATTTTTTCTCTTTTAAACGAGATGCTAAAATTTCAGAAGCTTCTTTTGGTAAGTTCAGATCTCTTACTAAGTCATTTAGTTCTTTTTGATTAAATAGTTCAGGTTCTGCAAGGCTAAATTTGTAGTCTGGATCAGAGTCATCACTTGATATATTTTGTTCAGGTTTACAGAGATTTAGATCATCAGAGGATTTAGATGTACTGGGTTGTACCTCTCGTAATTTTAATTGAGGTCTTTGAGCAGAAGATAAGTTAGGATATGACCACTTACTTCGATTTCCAGGGTTAATTCCGTTTATTTTCACAACGCAGAAGTAGCAGTCGTCATGGTGGTTCCGAGGTTCTCGCCAAATCATAGGTGCTACGAACTTTATTGCATCCCTTTTTCCACTGGACCATAACCGTAGACACACAATACATTTCTGGCATACAATATGAGGAACCCATGGCTTGTCTTGATTACATAATTTTATTTTAAAGTATTGATGATACGCAGTTTTTACAAAGTCCGATATAGGTTTTCGATATTTTTTAAATATATATTCGCCACAAATATAGCAAAAACAATCTGGATTAAGTACACAACATCTTCTTGACGAAGCCATATCGAAAACAACAACAAAATATATTTTAGTGTCGAACAAAAAACGAAAATGTAAGTAAAAATAGTAATTGAGGGTAGTTAGCTATAACTCAAAAACAAAAGCTGTTAGAGAAATATTGTTGCCATATTTAAAAAATACTTGTCACATTGAGATAAAATCAAAAATAAAATCACAGGAAACAAACATTTTTTTTTCTTTTGTTGACCAGTGTAATTTATAATTGCGTAACAAAACTATTTTTTTTATTTAAAATACATTAATTAATAAGCACTAAATACATTTCCTTTTCCCAGTGAGATTCCTTTTGGTACATTTTCGCTTGTGGGAAGCATCTGGAAGGTCTCTTTGAAGCGTCCAACAGTAGTCTGCCATCATTGAGACGCTCCATCTTCCCTGGTATCTTTTTTCCATCTCCTTAATATCTTGGTGAAATCGTTCACCTTGCTCTTCACTCACGTCTCCTAAATTTTCTGGAAAGTAGTCATTAAGCAACCTAAGGCTTGAAATGCTTTTAACATTCTTTTGACGATTTGTTTGTAGTTTGGGTCTTTGTTATTGCCTAAAAATTTCGTTGTTACTTCTTTAAAGGCAATCCACCCTTCTTTTTGAGGATCCGTCATGGTTGTGATAAATAGTGGATCAGCCATAAGCCGTCTAATATCTGGTCCAACGAAAACACCTTCCTTCAACTTTGCCTCCGAGAGGCCTGGAAACTTTGATATTAAGTATTTGAAGCAATTTCCATCTCTTGGAAGTGACTTTACAAATTGCTTCATCAATCCAAGCTTTATGTGAAGCGGTGGTAGAAGAACTTTATGAGGAGGTACCAAAGTTTCATGCAAGTCATTCTTTTCGCCAATTTTAAGCTCCCTAAGAGGCCAACACTTTTTGGTCCAGTGGTTTGTTCGGTCTCTACTATCCCATAGACACAAAAAGCAAGGGAATTTTGTAAACCCAGATTGTTGTCCGAGCGCCATGACCAAGATTTTGAAATCACCACACCCTTGCCAACCGTGGTCTTTATATTTTAATTTGAAAAGAATCAATTTCAAGTTCTTATAGGTTTCCTTGAGGTGTACGGAATGACCAACAGGAATGGAAGCATAGAAACCGCCGTTGTGAAGCAGAACTGCTTTACGGCTTCTTTTTGAAGAATCTATGAAAATACGCCACTCTGCTGGGTCGTATGAGATCTTAAATTTATCCATCAAACCTTCAATATTGGTACAATAAACCAACTCGTCCTCTTGGGCAAAGTAGGAAGTAAACTGCTTCTCACGATATCTAAACCAGGAGGAAGACACTCCCGGCAAAAGTAAATTCCTGCTTTTAAGCCTTGATCCAAGCAACTCAGCAGCGTTTTTAGGAAGATTCAAGTCTCTTACCAAATCATTTAGTTCGCCCTGGGAAAACAATTTCGGACTGTTGTCGTCTTCAAATTCAAAACTTGACTGGTCATCGGGCTTAGGTACAGCACCATCTTCGTCAGAACTTGGAATCTCTTCCAAGGTAGCAGGGACCTTGGGAACTGGTATTTCGGTCCCATGAGGGATGGGACGAGTAACTGATTGCAGATTGGGGTATGAAATTGACTGCTTCCATTTTGAATTATACCCTTTCACATTACACGAACAAAAGTAACAATCATCACTATGGTTCTTTTGCTTGCGCCATACCATAGGAATCGCATATCGGAAAGCTTTTTTCTTGCCCTTAAACCAATTTCGAAGGTCTTCAACACATCGTTTGCAGACTTTATGAGGTGCCCAAGCTTTATCCTGATCTCCAAGTTTTAAGCCAAAATACGCAAAGTATACTTTTTTTACAAAGTCCGTAATATTCACTTGTTGCTTTAAAACTTGTTGCTTTAAAGAAACTTTGTTTGATCCTCTGTCATAAAGGTTAGTCCAAACTGTCATAATATTGCTAGAATTTACATCACACGGACACATCTTAATACTAGAGTGAATGCTGTGATTATAAGAGTAAATTAAATCTTGTAAAACATCTATGTATCTATAAGTATTATTATGAGTGAAATATCGCCACACTTGCATTTTTAGAGTTCTTTGAAATCGTTCAACAATACTGGCCTTAATATCAGGATTATTAGTGGTATAGTAATTAATCTTTTTGGACTTAAAGTATTTTTGTACATCTTTTGAAACAAATTCTGTACCTTTATCAGATTGTATGTGAGTAGGTGTTGAATTACTTTCAGTAAATATACTTTCAAAACATTCTTTAGTTGTGTCTGAGTTTTTCTTTTTCATTGATCTTGCAAAAACATATTTACTAAATACATCAATAACACAAAGTATGTAGTTATAACCATCATTATATTGAGAATAAATTCGCATATCACTTAAATCAGTTTGCCACAGTTCATTAATGTTAGATATAATATACCTATTCCGGGGGATTTTTTTCCGAAAGAGTTTATGTAATGTGTATGATTATTGTGCTTGTAACCATTCCTTTACTTGCTTTTTATCCATTTTACCCTTCATGGCTTTTGATAATTTATCAATACTACTAAAACCAGTGGGGTTAGATGGATCATAATAAATAATATTAATTTCTTCTAGTACGGGGTCCATTTTTCCCATTCGAGCTTCCTCCGTATTTTATTTAAAGATCTTTTATCTTCACTGCTCGGTGCAGAAAACTCTTGATCTTCAATCTCAGAGGTTATTTTCAGATCATTTTCTTGAAGCTGATTAATAAAGTCACATCTTTTTGGGTTTCCAATATAAGTAAGTGGCACTTTAATATCTTTTAATGCTTTAGCAAATCTATCCCACCCTATCGGATCACTTCTTTTTAAGGGTCTTAGTGAATCATTTATTAAATCAACGATATTACTTCCAGGAATTTTTTCATTATCAATTATGACTGTGCCTTCATTATCCCAATGTATTTTACTTTTATTTGTTCCCACTAAGTTTAATAATAACTGACCTTTTTTATTATAAGTTTTTGGTATTAAACTGAGTATTTGAGTTGGTGTGTAAAGTGGATTTGTATCATTTTCTTCACTTTTAATGGATCCATTCTCCTCCAACAAAGCTTCAGCATCAACTATACCTCTTAGGTCGCTGTCTTTATTTTTAAAGACAATTTTAGACTCATGTGAATCTTCATTAGATGTATTAGAATAAATTGGTAGTCTGAGTGGTTGACGATCCTCTTTGGTAAAGTGAAGGTATCTTTGTAGTTTTGTAAATATAACATCCGCTTCTTACGGTCTTCCGTCTTACTATTCATAATATTTTGCATTTCAATATCTAATCGAGACAAATTACTATTAACCTTATTTTCCTGTTTAATTTTTCAATCAATCCAGGTTCAATAAGTATCATTTTCTTTGCATTTTCCATGTTAACTAGCTAGTCCACTTACTAATCCACTCAATATTGCACCTAATATTATTGGTAAAAAAGCCTCTCCTTTTTGTATAATTATATTTTTTCTTAGTTTATGTTTACACTTATGCATCAGTTTACGGAGTATATTTTTGTGTTTATTCAATTTTAGTTTATCCTGACCTTTAAGAGGTACCTTTCCTTGTAAAACGTTATGAATACACTCACAAATACAGTTTATTTCTTCTTCATTACAAGTTTCAAGTAATGCTCTTTGATATTTTGGTTTAAGCGTATGCAAAGCGTTTAGCAAATGTTTATGCGTTGTGACTCGATGATGCATCATTTAGAAATGATTTAAATTGCTTCATTCTTGATGTATTTAAACTCTTTTGTGGGGACGTAAACTGTACAATAACCATTAAATGGAAAGACATTCGTCTTAATACGACAAAAATCATTAGTATTCTGTTTTAAATCAACCATTAAATATCCATGCGCTTCTAAAGTTGCGTCCCTGTGGGCATCTTTAATAAATTTTGGATTATCTGGCGACACCTGTCGTGCTAAATATCTTATTTGAGTTTTATCCCGAGGGTTTTTAAAATATATTATATAACTCGAGTTTAAAGAAATGTCTCTTTGACCTTTACCCTGATGAAATAAATTTTGTGTTAAATAAAATACACTAAGGTTCCTGTGATGACTACCTTTTGTAAATATATCCACAATTCTTCCATCAGACTCTCTCATTAGATCATCAATATAATTCAAACCCGGGTTTTCCTGGGTTATATTCCTTTGAGGACGTTCCTCCAGCACCAGCTTTTGCTAAAGCCATATCAGAGAAAGCGATGACGAAAGCTACGCAATGCATAGCATCCTCACCAGAATCACCAATCACATACCACTTTAACGAATGTTCCTGAATAGTTGGACTCAAAGACACGGAAACCGGCTTGTGCATAGGTCTAATTACAGAACCGGTCTGTCTCATGATGCTATCAAAATCTGTAGGTACATCAGCTTTAGACTGATGACTATCCATAGGAATAAGAGCACACGCATAAGACCCACCAACAACAGAAGCGTCAACGACCGGAGTGACAGTGGCCTTAAGCCACAGAATCTTTGCTTGTTCAAAAGGAACTCGAATTTTGCTTCATTATCAGCTCGACTTGCAATGGCTGTAGTTACTAAAAGATCTCTAGGCGAAATAGGAATTGCAGTCCCAGCTCCAGTTATAGCAAAATGGGCTGCAGTTTCTCCCTCTACTCCTGCTAGGAAAATCCCAATTAGCTGTAATGCTAAGCTTCCTGTCCACTGTAGCGCATCTAGCAACCAAGAACTCTGTGGGGCTGGCTTGTCGGGGGAAGACTTCACACCACTTGACGGATATGCTAAGAATCTTCTTGCGAAATTAAGGGCAAGGTTGTTATATCCTGCTCTCCTCGGATGGAAAACTGCCGAATTGCGGATGTTAAATAAACGTTTGCTAAGGAAGTTGCCGCGAGGACGACGAGCACGACGAGGCACACG
This sequence comes from Brenthis daphne, assembly GCA_947093115.1. Lineage (NCBI taxonomy): Eukaryota > Metazoa > Arthropoda > Insecta > Lepidoptera > Nymphalidae > Brenthis > Brenthis daphne. Next base: position 4,397,424 of record OX352473.1, read on the forward strand.
ACGACGGCGATTTGCAATCCTTTTTGCCGGTCGGTACATCTCGACTGTTGAGTTAAACTTTCTTTTATTTGAATTAATAAATTGGAAATTGATGAAAGACAATCTAACTGATCAATGCACATTGGTCGTGAATCTACTGTTGTGGGAAATAAATCTCGGAAAATGTTCAAAAGTTCGAATGAGCTTTTGTCGCTGGAAATCCAGACGAAAAACGATAGATCATCAATAATAACAAGATGTGGGTTTTCACCATCAAACAAATAAGATTTGGAATTCCTTGATGATAGTTAACATTTGGTAAATTATATAAAGGTTGCATTTCGTCAAAACACCATGTGATCTGGCTAAGTCACGATTACATATTTCTTTAACTGATTTTATGAAATTTGTTACAATATTTGACTTCCCACATCCATTTGGTCCTGCTACAATAGCAGTAAACGGATGAATAAAGTGACACATTACACACGTCTAGAGTTCAAAGGGATTAAATAAAAAAATGAAAGTGTTGTTGTAAAAAAAAAAAAATTAATATATATTGCTTAAATTACATTATTATCTTACATTATTTACAATTAAACAAAAATTAAATATGTTATAAACTCTACGTAACATTAGAGTAATATTATAATTTTTTTACCTTCATTACACGTATACACATAGAAATAAAAATATCAACCCTTAGCGTAATTTATAATGGCCCCAAGCTAATGTTTCAATATTATTTTCTAAAATATGTCTTTTTGTGTCATTATACGATAAACAAATCTTATTTAGCTTTTGCGTAAAAATTGTGTGTTTAATCGATTTAAATCTAAGCATACTACAATATTGTACTTTCTTTTTAAATAGAGAAGACTTATAACTATTCATCGTAATCTTTTTGGTGATACATTTATTTACCCCTTTTGCCTTGGCTATAATCTTATTCTCTAAATCAAAAGCGTACATTTTATTGATGGAGCGCTCGGATTCGGGTTTCGAAGCATAAAATCGATACCCCATAGCCCTAAGTTCCGCAAAGGTTTTTGAGGACAGTTCGTAGGCTTTTGCAGCCTCTACTCCCTGTCGCCTAAGGGCCTTCAGACGGATTAAAGCTGCCCCACTCAATCTTTTACGTTTGAGTCGGGCAGCATCGATGGAGGTGGCAGCAGGGCTACCAGTAGGTGAATCAGGGTTCGTAGGAGCCCCTATCGCCATATCGGTTCCTGCAGTCACCTCCATTGGTTGCGCTGACATTTGGGCGGTTTCATCCGCACCCATTGTCAGCGGCATGAGGTCCTGGCACAATTCGTCCAGAATCTGTGACGTAGTGACGTCATTTTGTTTTTTATTTTTAAGGTCCATACTCATTTAGGTCCCACGAGCAGCTAGGGAAATAAAAATGCACACCGTCAGAGCCCCGCATGTTGATGGGAGGACTTAAAATACTATCCGATTCGTCCAGGTGTCGGATAGCCACCGTTAGCGACTGAGCTCCCCCCCAGCCACGCATCCCTCGGCACGGTACGAATAACACCTTGGATTGGGTTCTAAACTAAAGATATGCATATACGTACATATATATTTCATAAGCACACTTACATAAACATACATATATAAATAAAAATGAAAGCAAGCGCTCGGTGTTTTCTGTTGCGTCTATTTCCTAGTGAACTAGACCAATAACAAGGCTGGCAACCTAGTGAAGGATAGTACACCGAACTTGCCTTGGGGATCTTTGCGACAAAAGCGTCACTCTCCTCCAAGACCAACGCCACCCCACCAGTGTATAGGCGACCATAACGTCACCCATGCGACACTCGTCCTCCAGAAACGTCAGGAGCTGTTCAAAGGTAGGGAGAGAAGAAGCCTCATCCCTAGCGTGCCCCTGTTCAAAACGTGCCCTCAAGGACACCGGCAATCGTTTAAGTACAATACGCACCAGTAGATAAGACCACTGGGCAACCGGCAGTCCCAAGCGGTGGAGAGCGTTAGTGGCTATTAGGAGGGGGTTGAGCTGCTCGGTCCTCAACTGGGCGGCATTGCTCACGACGGGAAGGTCCATAATCTGGTCGATATGGGCATCGGCCAGGTAGCGCTCATTGTGATAGCGCTTGGTGAGCAATGATCGCGCGACTTCATAGCACCCGTCACGTATTGGGAAGTGCTGCACTAAGCCCCTGGCCTCTCCATCAAGCACGGAGAGCAGATAGGCCAACTTTTGAGACGGGCCCAAATCGCCCCTCGAATCTACAAGGCTCTCGAACAATCCAATAAATTCCAGCCACGTGTCTAACCGACCATCAAAACGTGGAAGATCTAATTTGGGTAGTTTTGTCAAAAGGCCCACGAGAATTTTCAAGGGAGCGCTGTGAGGCGGTACTCCGGCGCGCGAGGCTAGAACCTCCCGCGCGCGTTGGGCGATGTCGTCGGCCAGGTTCATAATCTGGGCGTAGTCCTCATGGACTTGTTCCCGTCGATGCTCTAGGAATGACTCCAGAGGTACATCATCCAGATGTGAGATGAAGCGCTGATAATGCTCTTCCACCTCCTTAAGTCGTGTAGGGCATTTCTTATGCCTATCCAACAATGCCTCTGTACGATCCTCCCTATTTACTAATGCGGCAGCGGAAGTGAACCATCTCAGGTGAGCCACAATCCCGGAATATGAGTCACGGACAATAGTGAATGCGGCGGCAGCCATCTTCAAAGCACAAAGGACACAAGCAAACAAAACAAAATAATATTGTAATAACAACAACAAAAAAGGTATAACTTTCAAATGAGACAATAGAGTGTTACCACTTTAAACATAAATATCAAATCCTAAATACGAGTACAAAAGAAAATAAAACAAATCTTTGAGGCAAATGTTCAAACAAATTATGATCTATATTACTTATATTTATATTTATTTTAAGTATAGTCTATTTATATATTTATTATAAAGTTATTATATTTTATAATAAACTGGGCAACAACAAGTACAACACAAAACAATACTAAACCTTTTAAAGTTTAATTATTAATATACTGAACCCTTAAATTAATTATTCAAACTATACTTAACAATTTATAATAAAACTATATTAAAGTAGCAAATTACTAAATTGACTTTAAAGTAACCCAAATACTGCATAGATGTATGAATCAAATTAAAGTACAGGGTGGGCCAGAAAGAATTGCGAATTTGAAAAAATCATTAAAAAAAAACTAAGTACAATTCACATACAAATTTTTATTTCTACAAAAATTTACATCTGGGAAATTCATTTCTTAAAAATAACATCATCCAGATGTGCACCATCGCGCTGCAAACATTCTTCGAATCTGAACCTCAAATTGGTAAAACTTCGCCAGCGAGTTTTTACCAATTTGAGGTTCAGATATTATTATATATTGCACGGGGAATATCTGCCATTTCTTTCCGGAAATTGGTGTTCAACTGGTCAATTGTGCATGGATTATTGGAGTAGACTCTACTTTTTAGGTATCCCCACAAAAAAAAAGTCCAGTGGTGGAAGATCCGGACTTCTAGGAGGCCATTCAATGTAACCTCGGCGCGATATCAGTTTCTCAGCAAACATCTCGTTTACGACCGCCAAAGAGGCATTAGCTGCGTGGCATGTCGCGCCATCTTGTTGAAACCATGTCGCACGATTATAGGCTTCAAATTGTTGCAGTTGTGGAAAGAAAAAATCCCTTAACATGGCTATGTATCGGTTAGAATTTACAGTGACAGATTATTGGCTTTGTCGATTTTCGAAGAAGTGGGGTCCGATAATTCCGTGCGCTGACATGGCCGCCCAAACGGTTACTTTCGGCGAATGTAGAGGCTTTTGATGTTTTGCACGTGGGTTCTCTGCAGCCCAGTAACGGCAATTCTGTTTATTCACATATCCATTTATGTGAAAATGGGCTTCGCCGGAGAACAGAATATTGTTGAAACTCCGAAAGCGTTCCAGCATCGTTTCAACAAAAGCTCTCCGTAAAATTGGATCATTTGGCTGTAATTCCTGCACAAGTAGAATTTTATAAGGGTGCAATTTCAGATCTTTCAACAAAATGCGACGCAAAGATGTTCTGGACACCACAAGTTCGGCTGAACGCTTTCGAGTCGATAGAGCAGGATTACGTTGAACTGAAGCTCTAACTTGTTCAATTGTGTCTTCCGTTCTTGTTGACCTTGGGCGTCCCGCAGGCTTCTGTTTGAGAGTCGAACCAGTAGCTTCTAACTTTCTGACCCACGATCGAATCACGCTTTCCTTCGGACACTGATTTAGGTCATGTAATCCAAACTCACGTCGAAATAAACGCCGAACAATAGCGCACGAATCGTGATTTTTATAATGATGTTTAACGCAGAATGCACGTTGCGCTCCGGTGAAGTGATCCATCGCAACTAAATTTCCGAGAACCGAGCTACTTAACCCCACCACCCGCGCAGTCCCCTCTAAAGGTTCAAACGCAAGAGTGTTTTTAAAATCGTTCTCCTTTCTGGCCCACCCTGTATTTTATCAACAAGTTAACTTTAAAATCATTAATACAAACAATTATGTAAGTTTAATAATAAACTTTATGTTTGAGCTTTTACAATATTCACATACACATTTAAAGAGGATTAATTGTTTCATATAAAATGGAAATCTTAAGTAGTTTGGTAACAATAACTAGTAATTAATTGTACACAAAGTAGCGAGCGTATACAATATACATTTAATATCTATTACCATAACTACGCTCTGCTACCAAAAAAATGTTAAGCAGAGTTTATACGAAGCCAGTCATGCTGGCGCCAGTCCTGCGACAAGCCAGTGTTGGCCTGGCCCCTGTTGTTTAGACGAGGCCATTTCATTTGCGGATTTTTCTTCGGGTGTGCACACGTTTGAAGTAAAAAATAATGATTTCGCGGCAAAGTCTATTGAAAAAAAAATGTTTAAGGAACATCTCTGCACTATTAAAAGAAGAGTTGATTGATATGTTAGAAAGAAAGAAAGCGAAACGACTTTGGATAAGAAAATGGTTAAGCGATAGACCTATAACTGGTGCTTCTGCCTTGTTGCTGAAACAACTAAGATTAGAAGATCCTTCTGAGTACAGGTTGGCGTTGCGGGTTACTGCTGAAAACTTTGATGAGTTACTTTCACTTATACAGAGCTCGATTCAGCGCCAAGACACCCTGATGAGAGATGCATTACCAGCAAAAATAAAATTAGAAGTAACGTTATCGTTCTTAGCAACTGGAATGAGTTATCGAAGCCTGAGTCATTTTTACCGTGTTTCCAAACCATCTATATCATAATTCATACCAGAAGTTTGTCGAGCAATCTATGAAGCATTAAAACAGTTTATTAAGGTAAGAGTTTATTTATTTACTTAAAATTGAAATAATAAGGCACACATTTTTAAAAATACAACTAACATGTGATATTAAGCCTTATCGAATGAAGCTTGTTGAATGACATCACTGTTGTCTACGCTTTCGCCGTAACTTTCATAATTATATGTAGTTTCTGGGGATACAATATTAGTAGTATACTGGGAACACGAAGAAGAACATGTCGATGGACTGGGCTCTGGAGAAGGACAGATTGTAGTTGTTGGCAGAGAGTATTGGGGTACTGTGAAGCTTGGAAGAACTTGTGTAGAATTCCAATTATTTTGCAATTGCATTTGACAAGAATACGCATTCTTGGCTCGTATATCTGTAAGCCTGCATTGTGTCAATATACTCTGTATCTTTTCCTTAGCAATGACTGCCTGTTCCTCTGTCAATTGTTTCAATTGTGCCGAGACGCTTTTTCCAAATAGATCTAGTTCTGTTTCTTCAACGCATGTGCTGTCGTTAATTTCTCTTAAGTCACTTATCATGTTAGATATTTGTGTTAACTTGCTCCGCTTAGGTTTTGTGGGTGGGGTAAATTGTGGTATCTCTTCTGCCGACTCATTTTCTCCATTTTCAGAGCGTGGAACCAACGATGGTCCTGATTCATTGCTATTCGATGATCCTGGTTCATTGCTATTTGGTGTATCCATGTTATTCTGTAATTAAACAAAATAAATTACTGTAATTGTAATGTTATAGTATGTTTGTATCTAAAATTGTATTAAATAGGAGAGATTTTAATTACTATCCTTTTTTTACAGGTGCCAAATGCAGAAGAATGGAAAAACATCGAAAGGGGGTTTAAAACACGATGGAATTTTCCCTTATGTTATGGTTCTATAGACGGAAAACATGTGTCAATTAAAGCTCCTCCTAAAAGTGGAAGTTTATACTTTAATTATAAAAAAACAAGCAGCGTCGTATTGTTAGCTATTGCCGATCACGACTACTGTTTTTCGTACATAGATGTCGGCGCATGTGGTAGCGCATCTGATGGAGGAGTTTTTAAGAATTGATCGATTTACCGAGACCTGGAAAATAACTTATTACCTGACAGTGGAGTCATTGTAGGAGATGCGGCATTTCCACTAAAGACTTATTTAATGAAGCCGTATCCAGGTGTAAACCTCAGTACAGAAGAAAAAGTTTTTAACTACAGATTATCTCGGGCAAGACGCATAATCGAAAATGTATTTGAAATCTTAGTTAGTAGATTCCGGGTATTAGAAAAGCCAATACTGACTAACTTGGAAACAGTAGATGCAATCGTTTGTGCTTGTTGCGCCCTTCATAATTGGCTACGAAAAAAAATAATGTCTTACATCACCGTTACTTGTGTTGATAGGGAAGATGAACAGGGAAATTTTCTGCCCGGTTCATGGAGGAGTCAAATACATGCCCTACAGAGTATTGGCAATCAAGGTAGCAATCATTCAGCAGACACAGCAAGGGAGAAAAGGGACATTTTGAAAAATATGTTTAATAATGAAGGAAGAGTTCCTTGGCAATTAAATAGCATACATTAACAATCGACCTAGAAAATAAACATTGAAACGAAAATACATTTAAATGTACATACAAACATACATACACTGATCAAATACATAACCTTCTTTTGTTGTGACATGTACCTGACGAGTAGTTGTGTATCTGACAAAACGCGTATCTGTAAATGGCTTTAAAAGTTGCTTAAATGTAAATTTCGTTTAAAATAAATAATAATGTGATTTTACTTACTATGGTTTTTCTCCTTATAGTAATCGGCTTTACAAACGAATCATATTCATCAAACCATTTTGCCTTTGGCTTATAAACGCTCCCCCCAGCCCCAGACCTCGTAGATTTTTCGATTTTGTCGAGTTCCAAGTAGTAAGTATTTCGAATACTTTTGATTTTTGATTTAACTTCATTGATAGTAAGTCCATCTATATTCATTCCTAGACGAAGTTGTTCTAGTGCTGAAGTGCGCATTTCTTTATTTTTGTATGCATCACAACGTTTATCCCACAAGCATTCGTGCTCTCTATAAAGTTGTACGAATTTTAAAGTATCCTCTTCATTGAATTTTCCCGACATTTTGTCGCAGAGTTCCGAACAAAAAACTAAAACATACACACCGTATAGACGTTCGCCAGTGACTGCGAGAAGCGTCTACACGTGTCCGCAACGCTGGCGCGGGGGTCGAGGGGTATGCGGGCGGAGGTCACTGGCTAGAAAAATAGGCCGGCGCTCTATTCACGCCAGCGTTGGCTGCCAGCGCTGGCTTGGCTTGAAAAACTGTTTACACAAGGCAAATGCCACGCCAGCGCTGGCTGCCAGTCTTATTGGCAGCCAGCGTTGGCTTCGTATAAACTATACTTTACATCCGACCTGGGGTTTTAACAGAGTAATGAGTGGAAGCGTGAAATGTCTCCAGGTTCAAAAGGGACGAACATATGTCTGCGATACACAGAGCTTAACTATATATACCGTATATAATAAAAAAGGTACCTTGCGTTCTTCTTCGATGACGCTGCCTTAGGTATAAATCTAATTAATATTAAACTACAATTCTGCCGTGATATATATCTATAATGCCGTTATCTGCTAAAACCTTGTTTTGAGTAACATGCTAAAAACGCGGGAAAAATTTGAAACCGTTGTAACTTATCAAAGACAATACCTATTTCAGACTTTGAGGTACCAAAAAACAGATCAAGTAAAATACTTTCGATTGATTCTTCTGTCATATTGTAAATATAATTCAATTTTATGATAAAACGTTTTTTGCGATTTAGGTTATCATCAGTGTTGCCAAAATCGAATGGATCATTGACTAAAATGCCGCTACGTGTAGCGTAACGGCATTTTAGTGTTTCTATTTCATTCAAAAGTATCGTCTGCTAAAACGCTAAAAAAAACATCTTCATGAATAACTAGAACGTCGTTATAGCACGAACCTTAATTTAGCTTAACATTAGGTTATACTTATGGAACTGACTCTGTTAGACTTTAGTGCCGTTAATGGCGCTTTACGTCCTTTAAGTCAGCTAACTTATAAATGTATTTATATTTGAGGAAAAAACTTGATTCATTGCTACGCTTAAATGCGGTTAAACTAAAAACCTTATCGTTTAACGGCATTATAGTCCAACAGTTATACAAAATACTGGAACATGATACTGCACAAACTGAGGTTAAAATTATAATTAAAGACAATTTTTTAATTAACCATTATTTAATCAATCACAGTCAATATTTATTTATATTTTTTAAGTTAAGCAAGTATCCTTTTTCCTTAAACTTAGGTTTTAATATAGCTTTGACAAATCTTCACATAAAACTAGATTTCTTATTTCTTTACCAATACTAATATCACATCAATAAATAATCAATTACTTATTAACAATTTACTACTTGTACTTTCTAATTAAGTCTTTGTCTTTGTGTGCTTACATATTAATTTTAAACAATTTTAACTAAATCTAATTTACTTACGAGATCACTTTAATGAAAATCTGAGATAGTAAAAAATCATAACCAAGTCGAATCTTTTTCTTGGCCTTCGCTTTAACTTCTAAAGCATTTAAAAAAGAATCATCCAATAATAAAAACAAAAAAATGAAATAAGCCTCTAATTTTTTACCTACATTTATGTAAATCTTCGTGACACATTTGTTACATCTCAAAAAACTTGGTATCAAAAATCTTAAAATCACAGTAACTTTACCAAACAACTTAAAACAATATAACAATGTTCAATCAAAATAACATTCTTACCTATAATAGTTAAAATATTGAATCAGTCTCAAGAAACTCAGACGAGCCTGTTATCAGAACTTGTACCGGAATGTTCATTTTCTTTTGTTGGTAAGTTTTTCCAGAATAACAATTTGTGAGGGGGCATTATGCTCGATAGTTTTTCAAGTATATCTGCTTTTCTATTAGGTTCGACACATTTCGGTTCAGTCCTGAATTCAAATACCATTATATGAGGGTTCTTCAAATATTTATCATTCATGAAATGGAGAGAAGTATACATTGTATCATCGAAATTGTTCTTATACATGAGATCATAACTTCTACGTGTGAAACATACCTCAACCATATTTTTTAAATAAGCCCTTGGGTTGGATGTTTGGATTCTCCTTTGTGACACATAATTTGGTATATTCAAAAAGTTTTCTGGCAACATAGACTGTACGATTACTTTTGACTTATTAATGGAAGACACACACTCTTCAAAATCAGAGAAATCGTAAATTTTTCCTTTTTTCTTCATGGCCAACTCTACTTGATGGTGCACTTGATCACTGCTCATGAAAGTGTGACCGGGTTCAAAGTAATACAGAGTTATTTTTTCTGTAGCAATGGCTTCACTGTTAATCATTTGAATGAGCATCGAATATAAAAGCCAATTCTTGTTTTGCGAGCTGCAATTATCTAGCCAGATGTGTACTTGCTCAACATCTCTATTACGCAAGAGAAAATGATAAAAGGCAAACATTATATCTTCCTGTTTTCGGCCCGCAATGCCATCATGCCAGATAACTGTGAGGGGTTTACACTCTGTGGAAATCTTGCCAAGTGGTGCAAAAGTTTGATTGTAGGCTGTAAGGCGCAGAGAGAAAATTGCCGCTTTAAACATCTCCAATCTGGGCAACATGATCACTTTTTCGAGGTCAGCGCTATAGAATACCTGTGAATTATTTTGTGGTTCTTCTTTATGTGCTGTGTAAAGCTCTCGTGCCTTTGTGTACCTTTGGTGATGTTTATCCCAGTCCACGCAAACTGTACACTCTTCAAGTATCTGGATAGTGGCATCATGTGATGTTTCCTTTTTTGTGAAAATTATAAGCCTCGCATATTTCACACTCTTCATTGCCAAGAGCAGTGAATGATATGTTCATTTTTTTAACGTCTGATCTATATAAGCAGTATGAAATATTTTTACTGGGGTACGTCTCACAAAAATGTTTATGCATTTGAGTTATGTTTATATCACTAGGTAGGTATCGTCGCAAAGGTGCATGTTCACGCCTATATTGTGGTTCCAACGGGTTAAACGATTCAACGTGTTGATGCAGTAAATCGCGATCAAATGCTGGTGTTTTTTGGTGTTTACCACGTTTATCTGTTGCAGGATCACTAAAAGTTCTATGTAGGATCCTGTCATTAATTTTTAAATATCCTAAAGTAGTGAGGAAAAATATTTTACACACCTCTTTTTTGGTACCATTTTGTTTTTTAAATATAAAATTCTTTTTGGTTTCCTTTTTGGTTGGCTTGTAATTTTTCTTTTTGGAACTGCTACATAAGTGTGTGCTTCAACAAATGCGTGTTGTTCCTGCCATGACATATCCCAATAAGCTTTATTAATTGCTTCTCTATCTTCTTGGGTCAACAGAGTCATACATTTCTTGAGACATTTTTCATTGCACCCAGGTTTTACACTATGTTCGCTTTTTTTTTTGGCTTCCGATTTCCTCTGTTGTAAGGGGGTGTCATATTTCTTTCATTTGCGTGGCGGTTGTGGCATCTCAGGTAATGTGGAACAATAATTGCCATCAACGGTATTGCTACGTTTGCGGAGGAATGGCCGTTCGGGCGTAGTTTTCTCACAACAAATACCACCAATTGAGTCTCTACGTCTACGCTCCAAAGTTTGTATTTTGTTATTCATAGGAGGAGTTAAAATCTTCGTGACATCAGTTAACAATCTTGTTTGCAGCCTGTACTTATTTTTTTTTCCTTTCAGACACTTCAGGGCTTTCTGTGGAATCAGATGGAAAGTAATCTTTATCGAGAACAGTCGTCGGAATCAAAATCATGTGGACTATTTTCATACATTTCTTTTGTATTCGACTGGAATTCTATCTCAAGCGGAGAATCCTCCAGTGGCATTGATTCATTGCATGTTAAATCTACTTTTACGGGCGTCTTGGCGACATCTTTTGTAATAGTTTGATGGACTCTAGTTTCGTTGGATAGAGCCTGTTTTAATTTACTTGTATCTAATGGGGGGTTTACACGGGTCGATTTTCGCCGTGCGGCGAGTCGCTTCACTAATTGCCTCCAACACCTCACCAAGCCGCATCGCTAGCCCATTTACACTGGTTACTAAAATCGCATGCGGCTCTGTCATTTCCATCGAAAATGTTGAGCAGAATAGCCGTTTGTGCCGGAATTGAAATAATTAATTATTCAATTATTCAATAATTGCATAACCCTTAATTTAGCAGAGATCCGAATTGTTTTATTTTATGAAATAAAATGTATTTCTGAAGTCCTAGGGTTAAATACAACTTGGGAAAAATAGATAAAAAAATATTTTATTTACAGGTTTTCAGGAAATCAATGTTCATTACAGTGAACACTGCAAAATACATTGAGAACAACAAGTAATTTGTAATGTTTGTTAATGTTCACTGTGGTTAACGTTATCAAATTAGTGTTGTTTATACAGGTAAAATAAAAATACTATGTATATCAATAAATCAAATTATTTATTATGGAAATGTTAAAAACAATTGCGAGGATTTTTTCTCGTAACAAGGCAAAGTCTCATATTGCATTTTATATAATGTACGTTGTATTTTTTGGCGAAATTTGCATCGCCCCATGTCTTCCTTTGGGCGGAATAATGTCCTGTATTATCGAATCTGATGGTGCTTGTAGGCCTGGCTGATCTTAGGTTTATAATTTTACATTCCTGCATTTTATCATGAGTTACAGATCGGTTTTCTTTTGTTAAACTCAAGTAAATCTCATATCGAAAAACTTTCAGTGACTGTGATTTTTGTTGATTTCTATAACAGTTACGCTTATACAATAGCCAAGCATTATCTATACATACCTATATATAGCAATTGACTAAATATTTCTATGTATCACCTTCTAGCTTTAAACGGAACTTTATACAATGATATCAACATATCAACCAGTAGGTATATACCCCTCATATGTACTCGCGAACAATTTGCGGACAATCAATTTCTTTTTCTTTCTTCCTTGTTTCTGCTATTTACAGTACCTATTTGTTTTTTGTGCTGGTTCAGATCTAAGAAATGAGTTTATAAAATTTACAGGTTTATTATTATTCCAGCGTTCAAAAACTAATTTGTTTTCATTACAACTTCCATTTGTAAGAAAGAGAAAATTTTGAAATTTTTTTCGATTTCTTGGCAGCTGGAGCTATCTGCTTTTTTGCTCTAACTTTTCTAGTATAAGACTTACCGAGTGTTGGTGATTGTGTCTCAGATGGAAGCGATATTATTTAAGATAATGATGGAACATTATCAAAGCTTAGTTCTCTAGATGGTGTATTAGGGAAAAATTTCTGCAAAACTAGAGTTAAATGTAGAGCTTCGGAGTGGTATAAATCGGATAGTCTAACGGTTGTTCATCATCATTTTGAATATGTTCAGATTCGGGACTATTATTGAGGTCTTGGAGACTTGGAGAAGGTGGCGGCAATTCGTAGTCACTGTTATTTTCGGATTTATCACTATTGTTGGATTGTGCATGCTCGACAGGAACAAGAGCTCGTATTCTATGAGTGCGGTTTTGTATTTTATTCTGTTAATCTGTAAAAGCTCACCACTTAAAAGCATATTATTTGTAAATAGAAGTTATACCTAATTTGGCAATGTTCATCACAATGAACGTATCAAATTGACAATACTTGTTCGAGTATTTGGCAGTGTTCACTGTGATGAACAAACAAGTTTGCCTCCAAAAAAAAGTTACCAAAAACATAAAACATTACATAAAACCCATTCCAAACCAAAGCATAAACATTTTTTAGTAAATTAAAACCAGAAAAAAGTTAGTTCAGTTATGTAAAACATCTAAAATAAAAACATCTACCCTGCGAAGATTCGAGTGCCTGCGCCTCGCTGACATCTTGTCTCAATTATGACAGATAAACGATGCTGCCACTAGTTGAATTATTTTTTATACCGATAAATATACTTTAATCTTGCTATAACTAAAATAAAAACCGAGAAATAGTGAAAAATAGTCGCTCAGTATTTATTTTTTATGAATGTTTATCACAGTGAACACAGTCAAATTAAGGGTTTAAAGAATAAAGAGTGAAGAAAAAACAAAAGGAAAGAAGAAAACGTAATGTTTGGGTACGCGGATGGATTTCTCGACGTAAGGACTTGGGTGCTTCGGATACTTTATTGGTTGAGTGGAGTTTAGAAGATCCTGATTATTTTAAAAAACGATTAAGAATGACTACTGATCAGTTTAATACTTTACTACATAAGGTTACTCCGCTTATACAAAAATGCGATACCAATATGCGAGTATCACTTTCTCCGAAAATTAAATTAGAAATAACCCTGAAGTTCTTGGCTACCGGTGATAACTATTCAAGTCTTGCAGAGTCATTTAGAGTTCCATAATGCACAATTTCCTTGTTTTTGAAGGATGTTTTGGATGCTATATACAATGTTTTACAGGAGTTCATTATGGTAAGTGAAACTAGTAATTAATTATAAACGATTTATTTATAAATTTTCCATTGTGTTTTCATCTAAGCATGACCTAACAGCTTGAGATAGAATATCGTCGTTCACTCCGTATTGTTGCCCAGTATTTTCTTGTGTAAGTAAATAGCTGGCAAAATAGTCTTCTTCATAATCGAGGTGCCTTCTAGAAGTGGAAGCTTCGGGAGTCGAAGTTTCACGCTGGTTTTGAAAAGCTTGGTTTCGGGAAGTAGTAGCTTCGGCTTCTGGAGTCGAAGTATAGCGTGTATACTCTGACTGTCTTATTAATAAAAAAGGCTTGTTCATAGCTTACTACGAGGTTGCACTTGGACTAGCTAATTCCGGAGTAACCAAGTATTAGCTTCGTTTCAAGATTATTATTAATAAACATGGAGTAACCTCGGACTAACTATACATTCCTTATGCCTGGATTAGCGCGTCCGCTATGGCAACCCAGTCTATTTTAAAAGTAAAAAGATCGAACCATTGAATGAACATAAGCAAATTGATGACACAAATGACAGTGACAGGCAATGTTTTGAGTTTGACAATTTATCTGCTGTGTAGCGCGCAAACCAGATACCAGTTTGTTTGAATGTTGTTTTGATTTGATAACATTTTAACTTATAAAATAATAACATGAACCCAAAACGCATTCGCTCAATTAACTGGGATGAAGAGGAAAAGGTAAGTTATTTACATTCGTCATTCTTTATCAATGTGTGAATTTGAATGTCGTGGTATTTTTAATACTTACCTATGTATTTACTTATTTTTTCAGCGATTACTTCGCAGTGTTTTAAGAGATTACACGAAAAATAATAGAAAACAAATCTTTAAACACAAACACCAATAAGATAAAAACGAAAGCATGGGAGGAAGTCCATAAAACGTTAGATATTTTCTGCTATTTTGATTATAACTTGTTGCGCATAGACTTTTAAAAAAGATATCCGACCCTCTGTATTATATTATTGGATACTTCACTAATTGTAATAGAAAATCTTTCACTTGTAGTTCTATCTATCTAACAGTAAGATTTTATTAATGTAGTATTTTCTCATAATTTATAGGTTTAATGAATTGAATTGCCGGCAACGCGAATTGGGCCAGCTAAAAGTACAGTGGAAGTCCATGAAAATGAATGCTCGTAAAACACACAGTTCACATAAAATTGAAACTAATAAAACGGGCGGTGGGGTAAGGCCAGCAACTCCAGATGATTCTGTCCTTGAAGTAAAGGACTTATTAAATCCTGCAGAGCTGCTGAGGGACCATAATCCATATGATTCAGATGGGCTTGTGAGTATACCTCTTGTTATTTGGTTTTTATAATGTTTCATAAAGTAAGCATGCTGTATGATGCTCTAGACTGTAGTACATAGAAGACAAAATAATTGATAATTTTTATTCTGTTTTTAATAGGTGCCAATTTCATCAATAGATGAAGTATTGCCAAGTGGTAGTGGGACATGTGCCATAATATCATTGCAGGTCAGTTGAGTCTATCAAGCAGTAGATAGCAGTAATAATACATAAAAAAATAACCACAAGGGCAGTTACAGATTTCTGTACTATGTTAGCCTTACTTACATAATATTGTTCCCATTGTTTTTAGGATTCAAAACCAACTACATATGTAGTTGAATACCCAGCAATGGAAGTAATATCTTCTGACAAGAATAGCCCAGAAAAACAGCCGGTATATAATACAATACATACTTTATACATTATGAGAAGCAGGATAATTTAATAATATTATTTAAATACTTTTTTTGTAGGATTTAATAATACAAGCACAAGAACTGGATGCACAAGTTGATCCACAGAAATTTACTCCATGCAGAGTAAGTTTACAACAATAGTATACAGACATGAATCTGTTCTTACTAATGTACATATTACTACAAATTTATACTATTTTTTTACAGAACTTTGAAGGATATCAAAGTATGACCACTCCGCTCAAGACAGATTTAGCCAAAATGACAGCAAGGAAGGTTTGTGCAATAATTAACTGATGAAATATTTGTTATCTAGTGCAACTTTATGAAAAAAAGAAGTATGTATTAGTTATTTATTACGTTTTTCTATTTATACAGGTACCAAAACGGATTTTATACTATAAAAAATTACCTGATAGTGCTTCAAAGTCTAAAAAGGTATGTGTGTTTTAGTTTAGTTTAATAATATTGTGTTATAGAGATACACAATGCATGATCTATGTTTTGTGTATCTGTTTTAGTCTAGGTCTACTAAAATGCCTACTCAACTAATTACTAATATCTTATTTATTATGGTCCTTATCATTTTTAGGAACATGACTATGTGACTGCTATGATAAGTCACTCTAAAAATTTAAAGGAGGAAGAACACAGAAAACGCATGGAGATGGCTCTAGAGGAACACATAAACCGCATGGAGATGGCAAAAGAAGAACACATGAAACGCATGGAGATGGCAGAAGAGGAACACAAAATAAAACTAGAAATACACCAAGAAAAATTAAAATGTGCTAAAGTAGAAAGAGAAATTTTAGAATTAAAAAAAGCCTGTGATATGTAAAGTCACTCAAATCTACATACTTTTATTTTGTCATATTAAATATTTTTTTCTATCTATTTATCTCTACTTCATTTGCCACCACGGCTGTTTAACATTTATGTTAACAATCTAATGGAGCTCAGCAACATGCATGTCGGATACTATATTCATGACATATTATGCGTAAATAATTTGAGCTATGCTGACAATATTGTGTTGCTCAGCATCTCAATTGGAAGGCTGAGACAGTTGCTAATAGTTGTAATGGAATAGAGGTAAGTGTGTCTAGTGCCATCATAGTACCATCTACACACAAATTTATGTAATCTACCTGGTTCAGGTATGTGTAGCGGAGAGAAATTATAGATGATTTAAATGGTTAACAAAATAAATTTATTTACAATAGTTACAAGTAAATGAACTATTAAGAAATATTTATATAGAACACTGGATTAGATCAGAAGCTGAGTATACCACTCACTAAGATCAATGAAATGTTACTAAGTATTATGTTTTGGTTTTAATATATTATTATAATAGGAAGGTTAAACAACAAAATAAGATATCATTATTGATTTAATTATAATAGAATATTCACTTGTAATACAATATTTATTTTAAACTAAAAATTTTCACTTATAAATCCATCTCGTGACACATTCCGTCTAACAGAAGTATTTATTGTATAGTGTGGAACTGGTACATTTTCATCAACATGTTCTTCTACAACATCAAGTAGATCTTGCCTATGGAGTGCAATATTGTGCAATATTGCTAATGCAACAATATAAAGTTTTGTATTATCTAATTTAGTTGTAAACCCACGCAGTAAACAGCGAAACCTTTGTTTCCATACTCCAAAGCATCGTTCTACAGAGTTACGGGTGCTTATGTGTGCAGAGTTGTACATTTCTTCTTTTTGTGAATTTGGATTCAAGACAGGAGTGAATAGATAAGGAGTACAGGCATAACCTGAATCTCCTAGCAGTCTGCCTTTAAATTCTGACCTTTCAAATCTTTCTTTTAAGCGGCATTCATTGAATATCCTTGAGTCATGGGTGCTACCTCTCCAATGTGCCACTATATCCATAATTTCTAAATTAGCATTTGACACAACCTGGAACAAATTATATGAAGACATGGCTTAATAAGACTGTTTTTACATAAAAATGCCTTATGTTTGGCTAGATACCACAAAACTTACTTGTACATTTATAGAACTGTATCCTTTCCTGTTTATATAATATTGTCCAATATTTCCACTCACTTTTGGGATTCGTATATGTGTACAGTCAATAGCTCCAATCACTTGTCTAAATCCACATATTGAATAGAATTCTGCAATCACTTTGTTCTGCTCTATATCACTTTGTGGCATTTTAATCCACTGGTCTCTATGTGCTACTAGTGCCAAAGCTACTTGCTTGCATACAAGTGATATTGTTGGCTGACTCATTCCACTTAGATCTCCTGCATCATCTTGAATCTGTTGAAATCAAAAATTTAATTTTAGAAATAAAATAATAAACTCAACAATAAGCGATAGTGAAGTGGAATATATAGGTAGGTACATTGATTGATACGAATTTCACTTACCTCTCCACGTGCCCAAGTTCTTATTGCACTCAAAACTTTCAAATGGGGTTGTATGTGACCACCTCTCGCATCACCAGCTAAATCACTTTTTAACATGTCAATTATATATATTTAGATTTGATTGACATGTTAAAAAGATATATTATATATTTAGATTTAAATTCGGCATCCTCAAGTTATTCCAGTGGATTGGTACGATATTTGTACAATTTAACACACCTCGTCCTTATAGGAATACTGTCAAGCTGGTTTGTATCCTCATTTATTTCTTCCATTAGCCTCAAATCATCAGTAAAATAGTCTCTATCCATTTTATTTTAATAATTTCTTATGAACCCTCGAACAAAACAAATCACCAAAGCAGTAACACTAAGCCAACACCAACAAAATGTCAATTTGTCAAGTGAAGAAGTACCTCGTACTTTTTGGTATGCCGTAGATACACTAGTCACCGCTCAATGAGTAAGTAAACTGCTTAATCGGTCCTTAAACTAGGTAGCAGCGAGGTTTAATATTTACGCCGAGAGTAGACTCGGATTAATTTACTCCATCCTTACTCCATGTTTATTAATACTGAAATTTGTTAGAACCGATTTAATACTTGGAGTAAAGTTAATCTTAAGTTAGTCTTCGTTTATTAATAAGACAGTGAGAGTGAACTCGTAGGTCTAGCAATTGGAAAATGTTGTGTATTTAAGGTTTTCAGTCTTTCTTGTGACAAATAATTATTGATGAAATTTTGACAAACAATAGCATTTCTTAATGGCAAACTACTTAATTGGCTTGCCTCATGTACTCCGAATGTATCAAATTCATCTTGACGGATAGTTTGAGCCAAAGTTTCTAATCTATTGACTGCTTGTAAAACAGGTGGGTCCATTTTAGGTGCGTCCATTAGAGCACGCTCCGCCTTTTTCTTTGGAGACAATTTTTTTTTCTTTTGTAAGGGCGCAATATTATCTTCTTGTTCCAATTCATCAAAATATGAAGACGCGTCGCTGTTTGTGTTCACCGCTGAATCTTTTCCCTGTAACCATACTCTAATATAAGTTTATTTCTTTTAGGTGCCATCCACCACACATCAATGGAAGAAAATACAAAAGGATTTTGTAGATCGCTGGCAATTTCCTTTTTGCTGTGGGGCTATTGACGGGAAACACATATTAATCGTAAATCCACCACACGGAGCATCAGACTATTATAATTACAAAGGCACTTATAGTGTGGTGTTGTTTGCTATAGTGGATCCACATTACCGTTTCATATATATAGATTTCGGAACTAATGGATGCATGAATGATTCGCATATTTGGAAAAAAACAAAGTTCTATAGTGCTCTTGAAAGAAATAATTTAAAACTACCTAATAAGGCAGTTTTCGTTGGTGATGATGCTTTCCCTTTGGCAACCTATTTAATGAAACCGTATTCAAGACATGAAGGTTTGGAACACAAACAAAAAATCTTTAATTACAGACTATCAAGAGCACGCCGAATCGTAGAGAATGCCTTTGGCATAATGGCTTCACGATTCAGAGTATACAGAAAACCTATATCTGTTTCATTGGATAAAACTGATTCTATTATTAAAGCGACCTGTGCGCTGCATAACTGGCTTCGGACTAATCTCATATACATGAATACTCTCGAATTAGTAGACGGAGAAGACTTCAGTTCAGGGACAATCAGAAACGGAAGTTGGAGAAGCATTCCTACGGCAGAAGTAGACGAATTAATGACACCGCTATCTTCTAACAACTATTCACGAAATGCAAAAGATCTGCGCGATAGATATGCTGACTATTTTGTCGGACCAGGAAAAGTTTCATGGCAAGATAGAATGATTGCGTAAATATTGTATGTTTATTTAAGTAATATTATAAAAATGGCTCTGTTCACGATTTACCTATTATAATTTATAATATGCGAACAAGAATAACTATTTAATAAATAATAATAAGACTTATCATGTTATCTTTACTGTTTCTTCCTTCTATCACTGGCTTTAAAAAGCGGGAAGCTACTGAAAACCAAATTAATTGAGGTCTGTATATATCATCCTTTCCCGCGCCACTCTTCTTTGACTTTGCTACCTTACTGGCCTCTCTATTATACGTGGTTCGTATATTTTTTATCTTCAATTTAAGCTCTTCAACTGTTATGGACAAACGCATTTCTTGAAAAATAGATTTAAGAGCCGCTAAACGTACATTATTGTTCCTGTAATCTTGTTCTCTTGGGTTCCATAAGCATGGATGCATTTCATAGCATTCCAAAAACTGTATGGTGTTATTTTTATTCATGGTTGTTACGATACATGTACACAGAAACGCTGTAGTAAATAAATACACGTGCGTGCGCGAAACACCTTCATGCGGCGGGCGATCGCCTGCAACTGATCGTTTACACGGTCGATTTTAGTCACCAGTCGCATGCGGCCGGTTGCCGTGCGGTCAAAGTCGGATGCTACCCAACTTTGGGGCTTGCGGCTTTAGTCACTTGCAACTTAGCAGAATTGCCATTTAGATGGTCGATTTACGCCGCGCGGCAAAAATCGTGCGGCTTTAGTCACCCGTGTAAACCCCTCATAAACTTAACAAATGGTGCGAGTTGTATGTAGTTTGTATCTCACAGAATGTGTCAAAAATGCTGCCTGTCATTGAATAAGGCCTCATATATATACTGTTCATAACATGGTCAGTCGACCCCGGCTTAGGTTTACTATTATTTTTTGTCTTTAAGTTTTGGTTCGGCAATAGAGTAGCAGGTTTTTCCTTAACCATATTTAGAATAGTTTGGGCTCTTTTCGAAATAGCAGAGATTCTGTAACAAAAGAAACAATACTATGTAACTATGTATATAAATAAAGTACACAAAATTACTATTTATACACCCTATTTACTGGCAAAATAGCTATTTTGTATTAATTGTATTTAAATAAAAATAAGTTAAGACTGATAGGCAGGTTTAACAAAAATCAAAGAAGAATACACCGTATTAATGTATGTCGAAATCATAGATACCTTTTGGTTATTTGAAAGTTGAAAAATTTGATTAGTTCATTCACGTTTCATTCCAGGCGGCCGGGTCTCAACTAATCGTGCACGTGTATATTATGAACACAAAATTATTTCAAGATAAATTAGGTAAAACACTAACTTACCCAAAGTGACTATCCGCCATCGTTGGACTATCGTCCGAACAGTCACGGAGCGACACGCATCCTTCGCCCGCAAGCCCCTGCGACGCACTAAGTACTAAGTTCACCCTCCACCTCTTACCGCGGAACAGGCTCATAGCACCCGCGCGAGAGCAGTTAACGGCATTATTGTGTATTTGTTTGAGATAACGACACATTAGTCTACTATGACGGACAAATAATTATAATGGCTTATAACGTATAATATAAGTATAACAAATATTAAACTATAATGCCGTTAAGTTTCGTTAGTCACATTTAAGTGTACCCTTTTCAGTTAACTACGTTATAGCTTACCAAAAGTAAACGTCTGTATTGAAAAAATAATAACAATAACACAGTTAAAGTACTTTTACCGCTTTATAGTATACAAAATACCGTTTACGGCAATCTAGAGAAACAACGATATGAAAAAATTGTAACAAAATTATGAGTTAATGAACCTTAGCGGCAGTATTGACTAACAAAGTTACTTAATGGCATTTTTTCTTAATACACACGAGAAAACTAGGTACTTAACGGCATTCTTATAATTATTATTTTCAAAACTAATGAAGGTATCGAAAAACCGCGAATACAGATCGATAAAGAATTTTTTTAGGAATATAGCATTTAAAAGTGAAAATTCGATCAGATGTCGGATAACGCCATTATAGATATATCACGGCAGAATTGGCCACATAATACTTTCTTAGATTTACGCGAATATTTGACATTTTAAATAAAACTATCTTTTCGGATTTTGTAGCGGATTTATTTGCATTTTTGTTTCCCGACGTTTCGAATGCTTTACAGCATCCATGATCACGGGAGGGACCATGCAAAAAAAAACAAACATATATTAAAATACCAAAAATTAGTCGAGAAATATAACATCAAAAAGAAAACCAAAAACAATAACGGAACGCGCCCGTCTACCACAGTTTCAAATTCGTGCGTACGTCAAGCAGTTGTCAATCTGTCAAAACAAACATTGGACGAATCTACTATTCAAGTACTAAGTAAAGGCTTAAATTTTGCTGTTGCGCCGACACGCATCCCTTATGAGAACATTATTTGTGCAGTTGAAGATGCCCTGGCCAAAAATATTATGAAATCTGAGGATATGGAGGCCATACGTCAAGATGTTTCATCTTTGTTACGTCGTAGTTCAAGGCCCAAACCTAATCTCAACAAACAACAGTATTTAGCGTTGAAGAACTTACGCAGCAGGTCATACATTATCATACTACGCGCAGACAAGGGAAATGCCACCGTCGTGATGGATACATCAGATTACAATGACAAAATTAAACAACTTTTATCGGATGAAAGTACATATAAAAAGGTCAAAACAGACCCAACTACCACTGTTTTAAATAATACAAAAAAGTTAATTAAGAAACACTCCGACGCATTGAATCTTGATGTTAAAAACCTTATTCCATCTTGTGCAAAGCCGCCTAAACTTTATGGTGTTCCAAAGATACACAAGTCCAACGCTTTGCTACGTCCAATTGTAAGTCAAATTGACACACCAACTTATAAATTGGCCCAACTAGTAGCGAAAGTACTCTCAACACTCAGAGGACAAACATCAGCGTTCACAAAGGACTCTTACCATTTTGTTAATGAGATAAAACACCTACAACTCATGGACAATGAAACGATGGTTAGTTTTGACGTACAGTCTCTATTTACCAGCCTACCAGTAGAGGACTGTGTCAAAATAGTATCAAGGAAGTTATTGGACAATAACATGCAAGAAGAATACACTGAACTTTTGAAACACTGCCTTACATCTGGCTATCTATTGTGGAATGATGAATTCTACAAGCAAGTGGATGGAGTGGCCATGGGATCGCCTGTCTCTCCCGTTGTAGCTGACATCTTCATGGAGGCCTTCGAGGAGACTGCCCTAAGAACATCACCTGTGACCCCTCGTTTCTACAAGCGGTATGTAGATGACACTTTCACAATATTACCATCTGATAAAATCTCTGTATTCTTAGAACATCTTAACTCCATAAACCCTAAAATACAATTTACAATGGAACTGGAGTCTAATAATTCTTTAGCTTTCTTAGATGTATTAGTTATGCGTAACCCAGATAACACCCTGAGTCATACTGTGTATCGAAAAAAGACCCATACAGATAGGTACTTGAATGGTGAATCTCACCACCACCCTTCACAGTTAGCTACCGTGGGAAAATCTTTGTTTCAGAGAGCGCGCGGGATATGTGACGAGCAACACCTGGCCGGAGAACTGCAACATGTCAAGCAAGTTCTGCGAGACAACAAGCTGCAAGTGCCGCGCCTACGTCACAGGGACCGAGTGAAACCAGCCACAGTCGAGCGCGTCCCTGCAGTCTTACCTTACATGAGAGGCGTCACAGACAAGATTGGCTACATTCTAAAGCGAGCTTCAATTAAAACTTACTTCAAGCCGCCAAAGAAAATTAGTCAGTTCTTACCACCTGTCAAGTGCCACATCCCTCTACAAGATGCAGGAGTTTACAAGCTTGATTGTGATTGTGGGCTCTCTTACATCGGACAAACAAAGCGATCCATTAGAACCCGGGTCAAAGAACACATAGCTGATGTGAAGCACCGTCGCAATACAACATCTGCTGTCTGCAAAAATAGCCAGGACCGCCCAAGCCATTATATTCGCTTTGATAGACCTCAAATCCTGGCGAAAGAAAACCGATATCGCCCTAGAATGATTCGAGAAGCTATAGAAATTAAAAAAACATCCAAATTTCAATAGGGAAGATGGCTGGGTACTACCATCGTCATGGGATCCTGTTATTAATATAATAAAATCAAATAATAAATATAAACAGAACCGACAGGTAGATGTAGTAAGTTCTTACTGTGTAGATCAAAATGACAGCTTATCAGATTAATATTTTTCATTTGTAAAAGTATATACTGTGCGTTCACAGTTATTTTACCTCTAGCTCTTATGTTGGCCAATGTGAGCGTTATGTTGCCATATTTAGCTCATATGACTCCTTTATACGAAATGTTAAATTTTTTATATGCAGTTATTATTAAACTATTATTAATAATATCTATGCCTATTTTTTCTTACACAATAACATTGTAATGTTTATAATAAAATCTTTTGTTTTCAGGATGGATGAACGCATTTAAATTTTTCTTTTTAAGAAATCAGATCGGTTGTACGGAAATTGATTTAGCGAAGTTTAAATTTTGTTCTATTTGATATACAAAAGTAAAAATTCGTAAATTACATGAGCGTGATATATTAATTATTTAATATAAATTATAAACAGCCATTTGAATTATAAATATATTTTTTATTTTGAATAAGCATGATCCATGTGGATCACACATTAAATCCCATCGGGACCAATCGACCTTTAAAAGGTCGCTTGATAGACAGGGGTGTTTTTGACATCGACCTTTAAAAGGTCGATCGACATACGAGGTAATAAAGAAAAAAATCAAAATTACACTCCTTAGAAAGTACATGAAGAATAGTGGTTGGGTACAAAACACTTACGAAGACAGTTTTTTGACTCAATGTATCATCATGATACATGGCCTAATTTCCATCAATTGATGATGGTATAATGGACCTCAACCAATCAGTGGCATCTTGCGAACCAGGTAGTGGCGGTGGTGGTGGTCCTCCTCCAGTGCGCCGCATTTCTTGGCGCTCTTTGCCTGCACCCTATTAATAAATAGGATTTTTAAACATAATACACAGATGTGTCAAATATGATTACCACCTTTTTGGAATAGTAGGTTAAATAGTAAAATAACTCAGTTCTAGATTTTGTATGAAATACTAAAGTACCTAATAAATATAATATTTAGATACACAAACTGTGTGTGTGTGTGCATGAAATACTAAAGTACCAACTTATTATATTAGGTGCGTTGGGTGGGATAGCCTACTGATGGCAAAATTAACAGTAAAAAACAATGATCACATTCAGCTGTCGTTTTAAGAATGTGTGAGCAAACGTTTTTAACTGTTTTTGTTCACCTTTTGGATAGCTCAAAAATAGATAAAAATGCCATTGTGCACCAACACTTTTGCAGGTGGGTTCTTTACAATCGTTTGAGTTTGACATTTTAGCATTTGATTTCGGTAGTAAAACGCACCTCTAAATAAACAAACTGAGCATTATGAACTTACTTTCTTTGCAACTCTCTTTATGTTCTCAAACTTATATTTTAGTTGTTTTATTGTTCTTGGCGTATCAGCGAGAGCATTGAATTCACATTCAGCGAGAGCATTGAATTCACATTCAATTAAATGCCATGCACTTTCTTTTTATTTCGAGCTTATTCTGTCAGTCTTTTTGCAAAACAATATATTTTTATGTTTTGTTATAAGGTTTTGCAATCGGTCCATTTCTGCTTTGGTAAAATTTGCACTTCTTTCCCTGAAAAATATGAAATATAATTATGGAATGATACATAGTCTGAGTATACAGGTATCTACTAAGTATATTAAGAATAGTTTTCGAGTATTGAGTTAGCAAGCAGCATTCATTCAATGCGATTGTTTAAACACATAGCAAGAACAGTGTGATAATTCTTGATAACATACCATGCAGCAGTTAAATGAGAAATTATTTATTTCAAGGAAAGGCTTTCTTACTTTGATTCGAAGTGTGCAAGGAAGTTCTTATCCATTCCATCCATTTTCCGATTCAGGAACTTAGCAACAGAGTTTTGTAATTGTATTGTAATTTTAAAAAATACCACAAAAATACAATTCGCTCGCGATTATTGTTTTCAGCTTTAGCTTTGCTTTGACATAAGAACTGATAATGACACTGACAACAAAGCTTCATTTGAGGTTTTCTCTGGTATTGCCATATTAAATAATGTTCCCCAACATTTCCCCAACGTGGATCTGAGGTATATAGATGTCATTTGACTTGAAACCCTTATAACTTTAACTATTCCAAAAAATAAGCTGGTGCAACACATTTCGCCGTCACTGTTAAAGTCAGCGTTACTGTTATTGTTATATTTTAAATAAAACTACCTTTTCGGATTTTGTCGCGGATTTATTTGCATTTTTTTGTTTCCCGACGTTTCGAATGCTTTACAGCAATCATGGTCACGGGAGAGACCATGATTGCTGTAAAGCATTCGAAACTATTTTTAACATTGAGGTAAGTAATTGTTTATTAATTTATTAATTTTTTTTTTAAAGCTAATCGTATGTTCCGTCATCTTCTGTAATAATACGTATTAAACTTAAGTCCGTAGCTTCCATGTCCATGTCCACTGCTTGTGATATAGGCGAGTACGCCCGGAAGTTATATGTGGACAGCGTATTTTGATTTGTACGCGGAACGGAATCGGCTGATAGTTCGGGCGAATTAAGTTTAGCAGGCAGCATAGGTGTAGATGCTTCAACGTTCAACGATTCATATTCATACTTCACGAGGACGTCAAAAATTTCTTTTTTTGCCTTTACTTTCAAAGTGGACGGTAATTTTTGTAAAACATTTTTAACGTAGTCTGAAAACATAGCTAGTTCTGGGTCCTCAACATTTCTATTAGCTATAGTCTCTAAAGCTTTTTGGCGCGTTTCTTCTCTTTTCTGCAGAAAAGATATGATCTCATCTTTATTTTGACGCATCCGTTTTCTATTGGATCTTGGAAATACTGGGTTTGGGGCCGAAAATGTTCCCGAAGTTATTTCTTCATTGACGGTTTCAAGTTCAACTATATTTCTAGTTTCTCCTGCTGATGATACAGAACTTAACTGCTCACAAGCTTGGTCAGAAGTTTGACTCTCTTGTGTAGAATCCGTATCTTCAATATTAGATTCTGTTGAACGTTCATTTTGCACTAACTGTAGAAACGTAAGCAGGCGATCATAGGTTCCAAACTTAGATCTACGATTTTTAGGCGCTGCGGACCCAGTTCCAGACTTGTTCTTTCGTTTCTGGCGAAAATATGTGTCCTTTATGTTTTTCCATCTCTTTTTACAGTTATCACCTGCAAATAATAATAAATAACATGAATCTTAAATAACGTCTTAATTTTTAGGTTCATCGCGACCGGAGAGAGTTTTGCGTCGCTGTCATTTGTATACCGAATATCGAAATCTTATATATCAAGAGTAATAAGAAACGTTATGAAAGTATTAAAACAAAAGCTTATGCCAATAGCGATGCCACCTCCTACAAAAAATGATTTTAAAAGAATAGAAAAAGATTTTTGGGAAAAATGGAATATGCCAAACTGCATATCTAGCATAGATGGAAAGCATGTTCGCATCAGAGCTCCACCTAATAGTGGTTCTCTTTATTTTAACTACAAGGACTATTTTTTTGTTGTTATGTTGGCTTTAGTGGACGCTAACTATAAGTTTGTGGCTGTAGACGTTGGGTCATATGGCAAAGAAGGCGATAGTAATATATTCAGAAAGTCGGCAATAGGAAAAAAATCGCAAGCAATGACTTTAACATTCCGGAAGCAAAACCTCTCCCGCAATCGAATGTCAGTTTGCCACATTTTATAATAGGGGATGAGGCTTTTCCTCTCAGTTCATACATGATGAAACCGTTTTCGAGAAGAACTGGACTTGATCACCAAAAGGAGTTTTTAACTACAGATTGTGTCGTGCGCGTCGTGTAGCGGAAAATGCCTTTGGACTGCTGAGTCAAGTATTCAGAGTATTTTATACTCCTATAGCTGTTCTACCGAGTACCTGCACTGATTTAATTCTAGTTGCATGTTGTTTACACAATCTGTTAAGAGATGCGTATTTAGAAGAAAATAGCCGACCACATTACGTCCGCGATGAAAACGAGAATCCTACAGATAATATGATACCTTTGAACCGTACAAGGGGACAAGCAAATGATGGCATACATATCAGAGAGCAATTAAATCTCTATTTTAACTCAGAAATTGGTCAAGTAGCCTGGCAAAATAACTAGGTATTATTAAATAAAAATTATCTAAAGATACTCGCCTTTCTTATTTAACATCCTCCCAATTTCATCCCAAACTCTGTCCTTTTTTTTTCGAATTTTTGTACTCTTCAACACTTAAATCAAACAATAGTGGATGTTGAGACACTAAATCTATAAGCAGCTCATCATCTTCTTCAGTAAAAGCCTCCATTTTCAAAGGAATTCCTCTATAACCTAAAAATTACCACGTGTTGACCGTGCGATCGGCGCGACATTGCGAGGGGAAGCGCGGCTCGGCCGCTGACGCCTTGCGACAGTAGCGCCGCGGCAGTGACGCCGCGTCAAGTATCGGCGTGTTCGTACACGCCGTCATGTATTTATATCGAACCTTGTACTATCGCTCTGTCGTGGCGATACTAACGCGGCGTTAGTGGCGTCAGTGTCGCTTGGCTCGGAACTGGTCCTTTATTTAAAATCTTTTGTACCAAGATACATATGCTATATTTATACTACACTGTCTCTGTTGGAGTAAGATAGTTATAGTGGAAAAGTAGTTTTATGATGTTGTTTTGTTTTATTTGTAAAGCTTTTAAGTTGGTTCTAGCAGAAGTTCCCCAAATTTCAATTAGATACTCAAAGTGAGGTTTTACCATTAAATTGTATATAAGATATCTAATAGATTTCGGGGTTATTTAGCACATAATAGACACAAAGACAATACAAATGTAATTATTAGGTATTTACACAAGGAGTCCTACCCAGGGTATTCTTATGTATGTATGTAAGTGCATGTGTATATTTTGTGTATAAAATAAATATATATGACAAAATAAATTAGTATAGTCTAAGCAAGCAGTGTCAGAATTGTAGCATGTGAAATTTAATTTGTTTCCAACATAATGTTTCTATGGGAAAAATGTGCAGATATAAATTTAAAACTAAGGTAATCATATAAAATAATTACTTCTAAACTTCTACAACAACAACTTCCTGGACTGTAACTAGACCAGTTGCAGCCTGGGGTCCAATTATATTAAGGACCCGCTGCTCCTGGTCACTTAGAATCATTTTTGATGCTGGCCCACCACCTGTGCCACCTACAGCTCGGTGGATTTTCAAAGCTTTCCGCTTCGTATTATTTTTTAGGTCACTCCACACCTTTACATGCAAAATAAACTAAATTAGTGCATATCAAACAAAAACTATTAGGTAATGTAAGTTGTAACCCAATGTTTTTGGATCGTAGTTAATAAGCAGGTTACACAACTTTCAAACAAAAGAATGCTTGGGAAGGAACGCAGCATGCTACATGCATCGTAAAGTAGTTGTAAGTTGGGTGAAAGTTACCTTTTCCCATTTTTCGACCGGCTTGGAAGTCCCTGTCATATCCAAGTTGAGAGCATTTGTTAGCTCTTGCCATTTTTCAATGGCCCTTATCCTGCCGCTGGGACCGTCAGTCAGCTTATTTAAGTCACCATTTCTAAAAAATATTTGTATGTAATTAAAACAAACTCCTAACACATCTTGGTAGACTATATTATTAGAAAAGATTGTTACGTACCTCTCCATAAAATCCACCATCACTTCGAATTGCTACGGGCTGGTTCTCATCATCTTACGTTTTTAATAATTAATAAAAGGTTAAGAAGAAGTTTTAACTCTTAAGTCCGTTATCACGCTAAGTTTCAAAACTTACTTCATCCAAAACCAATTTAAACAATATCGAAGGACAACGAATGTCGTCTCTTTTATTTTGCCGGTGTGTAAAAGAGATGAAGCGAATAAAGTGAAGTTCGTTCAATCGAGCTAGTCGATGGTCGCCGTCGTGAAAACTATATTCGAAAACTTTCGAAAACTCGTACTACCGATTACATCGAAAACTATATAATTCATCGAGCTCACCAAAACTATCATCGTTTCTGTAATTTGTAAACTCGTACTAGGGGTACAGTTCCCGAGAAATCAATAAATCTTCTCTGATTATGTTGTCGTCGTCTAAAAAGCGGGCAAAGACAAGTAACTGACAACAATTAGAAATGTCAGTCGATTCATCGCACTGCAAAGCGAAGTATGGTGATTTTTTTATTCTTGAAACAAGTTGCTCTTCGATATCATTTGACATTAATTCAATTCGAGCGTTAACTGTGTTGTTCGAAAGAGGTATTTCCTGTATTTTTTTAAGCCTCTAATCCTAAAACTTCTTCAACAGCCTTTATCAAACACGGCTTCACGAGTGTTTCTCCGACTGTGTGATGTTTTTTAGATTGCGCTATTAATTTCGAAATCTCAAACGACGCTACTAATGTTTTCTCTGATGACGCAAATCTCGTACCAGTAGACCCGAGTTTCATTTTTTTCAGGTTTTCCAATTTTCCTTCGAAGAATTCTGGCGGTCGGTCAAAGAAATTAGGATGAACCGTTTCCAAGTGATGTTTTAATTTCGCTGGCTTCAAAGCGTCATCTGCGAGAACGGTCGCGCATATTACGTACTGTGGTTTTATTTCTCTATTGCTCTCTATTGAATCGCTATTGAGGTAAACCCAAATTTTATATAACTAAAATCGTATATTCTCTTAGGCGGCATGTTCTAAAAATAAAGGAGGAAAATGATCAAATACAAGCTAAGAAAGCAAGATGATCATAACAGATTACAATGAGAAGCGTTGCTGCCCACTTTTCACGAATTAGTCTGACTGACACCGCACCCGTTTAGTATGGGTTAGCCTTAACCACACGGGGTAGGCATAGGTAAGATAAGGGGAATGCTTATTATCCCTACAAAAATATGCCCGAGATGGACAAAGACGAATTCTACATCGAAGTATAAGTATACCTCAAGTCAACAGAAACCAATTACAATTTAATTTACTATCCAAAAACGAGGCAGAATGAATATTATGTCAACATTAGAGAATAACGAGAAATTAATTAAACAAAATAATATATCTCAAAGCTTTATTATTCGTTAAAACTTATTCACAACTCATCGAGGAATTTTGCAAGAAAATAAATATTAAATAGCTATTAAATTGGTGCCGAGTCCAAGCCAAGTACTATATAATTGACATATTGTGGACGCAGGTACTTACTGTCCCACAACCCCCCAAACAGTTACAATATCCATTTTTTATAGTCTCTTCCAGGCTAAGAATTATTAAGTCGTCGTGTACAGCATGTACATATGCGTTATAAACAAAAAGCCGAGTGGTCGTGTCAAGCTGGTCCTATCAAAGTCCTTTTGCAAATGGATATCGTGAAAAAAGAATGATTCTTAAACAACAGCCTTATTAATATATTAACTTAAAAACAAAAAATCGAAAAAATAAATCCGTATTAACTCAAGTCGCAATTGAATAGAGTAAACGAAAACTAATGAGTGACAGGCACAGGCCAAGGACATAGTGTGCATACAGCCCACGATATTTAATCTATTTTGTAGAAAATAAAATAATTACATTTTATTTCTAATTTATTGTAATTTAAAAGTTCCTTGGCACTGTGGCAGATACCGCAATTAAATTAAAACAATACAAAATATAGATATAATTTTTTTTTTAATCATTAGTACCTAATGTGGGAATTAAGATAGCAGTAATAAAACCACTACACTACAATCACCTAAATACGTTCATTAATTTTTCAGTCGTTTTTTACGTCTTTGCAATTTGCATCCTTCTTTAAAGTCCTTCAAAAAGAAGAAGACCATGAGATCCTTCTTTCCTTCGGTTGCCAAAAAAAACCTCCCGTTACCAAAGATACCTGATCAATCCACTTACTATTCTCGACAGTTGTATTTTTATAATTTCACTACCGTGAAAAGTTCGCATACTAGTGTATTCTATTACAAAGTTAAACGGAACGGATCATTGATATCTTGAGTATTTGAAAATGTACACCATGATCCCGTTTTTAGAGTGGTTTGTGTGCACTTAGAACCAATGTTTAGAAGACTACGAATGCTAGTTCCCCACTTGAAAATTCTCCATATTCTAAGTGATGGGGCAGTTACTTAATACCGTAACAAAAGTATGTTCCATTTGATTATCAATTTTGTCTGTCCATTTTTAAATTAAGAACCGTTTATGTGGCATTATTTGGAAGCAGGTCATGGCAAAGGTGATGCATTTAGAGATGCGTTGAAGAGAACAGAAGTTAGAAATGAAAAATTGACAATGACTTGATGAACTTATTCATTGACAGTTACCAGCCGTTTTTGTAAGTCCAGGAAAGGGCATTTAAAAAATTCTGTCATTAGATTCCGGACTATAAACTCCCGACAAGAAAAACAGTTTCGACTGTGATGCTGCCCAAAGCCAAACCAAAATACTATCAACAGTATGTCTCTCACAGCAGTTTTATGGACTTCGAGAGCCAATGAACCGTGATAGATCATTTTATTACTGATGATTTTCAGTTAAAAACATTTTACTCAATTCTTCTCATTTCGAAGAGTCCCATAGCAGTAAAAACGAGATTGTTCTAATAGATATGGTGACTAAATGAGACTTGTTGAACAAAATCAATTTTATAACGACCTACAATGCAGCTGCCGGGTGGAGAGAGCCATCTTTAACCCTGGCTGCAGACTATTCCAGGGATATATTTATTTCTAAAAGAACGATATTTTATTGTATGAATCACGTTTATTTCACATCATTTTACACTGGTATTTATTATATTAAACTTATTATAAAACAGAAAAACTTATCTTTTACATTAACTTCCATATTAGCCATAAAGTACAGAGTATATTTCTTACACCATAAACAACCTTTTTTATTTTTCCTAATAAATCAAAGACATTATTCCTTACTCCCTAACACCTTCTCCTATTTTCAAATTTTTATATTCTTAACATGAAAATTAAAAAATATATACTTATACAATTTTACTTGAGTAACATTATCAAAATTTTAAAATATCTATTTATACACTTTTACTACTTTGCTTTTACTTTATAATTTTACTTTACAACTTTTTCACAATGGAACTTAAACTTGTCTCTATACAATGGTTTTGTAAACATATCAGCAATCTGTAAATTAGTATGACAATATTTTATATCTAAATTAACTTTCTTATAATTTTCATGAATGAAATAGAACCTTACATCTATGTGTTTTGACCTTTTAGTGAATGTACTTGTTTTAATTAACTGGATAGCACTCTGATTATCAATATTTAAACTTATTTTAACACTATTTCCAATTAACTCACTTATAAAAGTTTTCCTTCTTTCCTGTTAATAACAATTCTGACTTCTTATATATTTTTACAGTATCTTTAGGAAGCACAACAGTTCCTTCATTATTGGTAACTGCATTCACGGACAACAAATTCTGTGATAAGTCCGGAACGAATAGGGTATTATTTAAATTACATTTTTCACCTTCAATTTTTCCAATTCCCTTTACTTCTATTGTAGTCCATTGAAAAGTTACATTTGGGGTTGCGTTTTTTAGAGGACGCAATTTTATTTTTTTGATGTGTAGGGGGGGTCAGTGTAAAGCTAAAACCAAGTTTGTGGGGTCGCCACCCTTGTCCCACGGCCGCCATCTTGAAAATAGGGGTTGAAATGGTTTTTACGATATATCTCTTAAACTATTTATTTGACAAAAAAAATTGTTAACAGTTTTTGTTACAAATTAAATTCTCTAAAACTTTGGTCCGGTAACTTTTTGTCGTAGAACTATAAATAAAAAAGTTATAAGCGAAAATCTTCAGAAATTCGAGAAAAAAAATATATTTTTCGATGTAACTTTTTATTTATCATTTTAGGAAAAAATGATATCTGACCATTTTTGTAGATCGTTTTTTGAAGAACAACTTTTATTTGCATCATTTTTTCATTAAGTCAATAGCTAAGGTTTTACAGCGCTCCGAAGTGAGTACTAATTTTAGTACTCTTAACTATACCTATATTATACGTGTGTACTAATAATAAGTCATCAGTTATTATTTTTTTATTTTTTTTTTTTTATTTTGTTATTATAACTTTTTTAATTACAAGTTTTGCAATACATATTATTAATAATTAATTATTGACTCTTTTCCCCACCACCCACGAGGTAGAGTCTAGAGGCGCGTCTTTTTTACGTGGTAT
Source organism: Brenthis daphne (assembly GCA_947093115.1). NCBI lineage: Eukaryota > Metazoa > Arthropoda > Insecta > Lepidoptera > Nymphalidae > Brenthis > Brenthis daphne. The sequence goes on from OX352473.1 coordinate 4,431,614, forward strand.
CCCCAATAGGCATAATCCACGGTGATTTTTTAAATTAGAACTACTCCGTCCTAAGTCGTTTCGATGGACCTGGCTGTGGCTCAGCATCTGATCGGCTTTCTGAATTAAATACCAGTGGAAGAACTGGCGAAGGAAGGGGTGTTAATGTTGGCGGTTCATCATCAAAGTCATTTTCATTTATTAATTCTGAGAGTTCCATTACGTTGCTGCAAGTCTCTCCAGAACAATGGAAGCACACTGCAGAACATTTCAGTCCTGCTTTTCGACATCCACACATCACTCCATAGTTTCCTTTGCATTTGCAAAAGATCAATTTTAGAAGCTCAGGGGGTGCTGGAGGTTTAGAGTTCTGCACTGGCATCAATAATTTTCCACATTTTTTTTCAGCCCCAGTCTTCAGAATCATTATAATTACCAAGCCACGACTGGACCTGATGGTAGACTCGGAAAGTATGAAAGCGAGCTGTATCTTGTGTTGGAGGAAGTGAAGAGAAGTTAAATGTACTTTTTGTCACTGCCTTGGCGAATTGTTTGTATCTTAGGCTGTCAAGAGAATTAACATCTTTATTACCACCGTATAAAGAGATAAAAAAACGTTCACCAATTACAGTGAGCAAAGCAGGGTCAACTCTCTTGTTGAGAAACAAAGCCGTTCCACTTGCAAACTCTTAATGTTTCTCCAGGGGTTTCACAAATTTCATTTTACCGATATTGTAAGGAGCTGAAGTTGTGTCACATCCGGAAAAAGCATGAAGAAACAGCAAGTTATCCGCAATGACATCTCCGTACATAAAACCTGACGCACTATATAATTGTTCTGCTGTTCGTCCTTTTGATGGTTTAAAAAAAAATACATTTGCTTGTTTTCTGCCAAGTGCTGTGAGCAATATCAGTATGTCAATATCTTCAGCTACAATAGTAACGGTATTAAATAATGGAGATGCAGCAAGAGCAGTGCGAACGATAAGAGCGTCTGCGTCTGATTCTGCTTGGTCAACAGTGAAACCCATTTCCGAGAATACAGTTTTAAGAAGTATAATAAAGTTAGATTTGTTCTTCTCATTACCAAGAAATTTCTCTTGTGATAATGTCGGTATGGTGTTCTTGTCAAATTTTACTTCTGTCGACTGGTGTTTTTTCGTGCGGCGCCAACGTTCCCAAGATTTTGTTCCTGCGACATCAGGGTCGTCTGAGTAACCGTCAAACACAATGCTTGCAGAGAACCCGAAGTGTTCTTGTACATATTTGACGTATTTTGTAGTTATATCCTTGAACGATGAATTTCGATCCCAAATTACTTTATGTAAAAGAAAACCACCGTCAATAACAAAATGACTCCTGGCGCTAACATCAGCGTGCTGATGTTAGAGGATCGTTACACCGGTGTAAAAGCATTAAACAAAGATGACTTAGTACCTTTTCTCATGCCATCCTCCGCGAATAATGACAATGGGAAAGGTGCTAATTCATACCTTAAGTATTCTTTGACATCACCGACTGTTTCTCTTGAAATGCACATTCGTTGAAATAAGAGTAATGGATTAATGACGACACGAGTTTTATCTTCAATAGTACTTGTCATAGCGCTGAAAGGAAGAACCTTATTTTTACGCTGAAATGATAGCCGTTGAAAATCAGAACCTATGATATTAGTAATCAAATCTTCTCCTATCCCAAAGGCACTGTTGCAAAGACGATGTAGGCAGCAGCGTGAATTAAATGAAAACAACGTAGACGTGGATATTGGATTCTATTATTATTACACATTAAACTTATTTACAAAGATCACTTAATATTATATTATATCTAAAAGGGGTTGTGCACGTCGCGGTCAGAGCCATAAAAGAAAAGAGGAAGGAAGAGCTCTCATAACTTAAACATAGACATTACATAGATATCATAGACGTCAATAGACAATAGATAATTGTCCATGACATGAATGCATTTCAACACTGCTCCTCATTCCTGTCAAGGACATTTAGGCTACATTAAAATACAGTAATACAGGTTTGATTACAAGCAAAACTTTATATAAATCAAAATACAAATCTAACAATTCAATTAGGTGCAACAATTCAGATTTAAAGATCTTACATAAATATGATGCTTTTGTGAACATAATGGTTTAGTGAGAATATCCGCTACCATGTTTTCAGTAGGCATATACTCTACATTAATTTTACCATCCTGTATTAAGTCTTTGACGAAATGGTAACGCAAGTCAATATGCTTAGTTCTTTTATGGCAATACTGTTTAACTAGCAACAATTTTTGAGCACTTTGATTATCATTGTATACAGTGACATCAAAGTGTTTGTCAATTATTTCTGATAAGAAATTCTTAACAAAACAGATGTCCTTGCACACATCACTAATTGCAAGATATTCAGCTTCAGTGCTAGACAAGGCAGTACATCGCTGTTTTCTGGCTTCCCAATTTATGACATTTTCACCTAATTTAATGACATAGCCAGTATACGACTTGCGGTCAGATAAGTCATTCGCCTAATCGGCATCTGCGAAGGCATTTATATTACAATTACTGGTTTTTACAAAGAAAAGACCAAAATTAATTGTTCCCGCCAAATACCTAAGTACTCTCTTAGCAGCGCGCCAATGGCTTACATCAAAACATGTACTATACTGACTTAGCTGACTACAGGCATATGATATATCCGGACGAGTGTATTCAGACAAGTACATAAGGGAGCCTAGTAGTTCTCTATACTTATACACATCATTTTGTAAATTATTTACTCCAGACTTATCCAGTTTGCAGTTGACCGGCAATGGTGTGGATACATGTTTACATTCACTCATATTAAACTTTGCCAATAAACAAACGCCTTATGTAATCAGATTGATCGAGGATAGTTACATTTTGAGTTTTAGTAACATTCATGCCAACAATTTATCAATTTCCCTAGATGTCTAACTTCAAAGTTTTGAGTTAATAATGATACAATTCTTTCAATACATCCATTGTGAAATACATAAATATCATCTACATACAAGGCAAGAATTACAAACTCTTCTTTAGTTTTCTTTACATATACACAAGGTTCACATTTACTTTGCTTGTAACCATTTGCACATAGTACATTATTAATTTTAATATTCCACATGCGACTAGCCTGTTTTAGGCCATACAAGCTTTTCCTCAAAAGACATATCTTATTTCTATTACTTTATAAAACCAGTTGGCTGTTCCATATATATTACTTCATCTAACCCTTAATAGGGCATGGGCAAACTGTGGGTGTTTGAAAAAAAAAACGCAGTCAATTTGGCATTATGGGTGTATAGTGTTGTCGGATAGCAAATCATTTGCTCCCCAAGTGTTTTCAGTTTTTCAGGAAAATGTGTGGGAAAATAATTCCTCTTGCCCATTTAAATCAACACATGTAAGTATTTTTTTTCGTGACGTAAAATTATTTATTAGGCCCCGGCCTAATCGCAGACGAAATTCTTTATGAGTATTTCGCCGTTCCGAATGAGTTGTCATATAAACAATGTATGCATTGATCACAGCTGCCTCCAGCAAAAACCAAAAAAGTCGATGCCAATTCTTTCGCGATTTGCGCCCAAGTGGGTATGAAGCTCTAAAGTGATCAAAGTGATCAACTCCTCCCATAAACTCAGTGTACTTCTTGATTGAAAGAGGACAAAACATTTTTTTTTTGGTACCATCTTTTTGTTTCCGCTCAATCAGTTCCACAGCTCGAGGATTCAATGCAGTAGTTGCAACAAAAACATCTTTTGTATCTTTCCATTTGATAACAGTTATTGGTCCATCACACTGGTATATAAATTCTCCCGGTTTCAGGACTGTTTCCTTTCTCTCTTCACTGTTTAGATTTTTTCCTGTCAATACATCTGGTAAACCCTTGCGGTTTATTCTTACGGTTCCAACACTATAAATATGTTTCTCAAATATAATCTCCAATAATGGAAGGCTGGTGAAAAAATTGTCAAATGCTACCAATGTGTTGCTTGGCAAAGATTCACATAAATCTAATATTACTCTAGCGCCTAAGTTCTCTTCTGTTCCACTATCGACTTTCCCAGAATAAAATTGGAATTCATATAAGTACCCTGTTTTTGAATCAGCCCTTGCCCAACATTTATATCCTCTCTTTATAGGTTTCTTGGGCATATATTGTTTCATGTGGCTGCGCCCCTTGAATCTTATCATACTCTCATCTATTGAATTGAATGCAGAAACTTGTACATTATCTTTGAATGTTTTGTTCAGTATGTCAATAGCAGGTTTAATTTTTCCTAATTTATCATAATCAGGAGAGTTTCTTGGTGCCTCTGTTGTAATGTTTGATATGTGTAGATTTTGAGATATTTTTTTAAACCTTTTTGATGGCATCACTTTACAAATGACTGGGTTTCTGAAAAACTCATCCGTTGACCAATATGTATTTATATCGGCTAATGGATTTATACTCATAAGTATAATCAAACCAAAGTATGCTTTCATTTCTTGTTTTGTGACATCTGTCCAAGCTTTAGCATGTGTGTAATTTGCATACAAATTTGTGTTTTGAACAATAATATCAATTAGTTCTTCTGGAAAATAATCAATGAAATATTCAAGTGGTTGAGTTCTGTTAGTGTACCTCTTTTTTACTTGCATTTCTCTGTCAAAACTAGGCCAAGTACCATTTTCATGTATAAAGGACCAATTCCTTGATTTATCTTGCAATGGTCTAAATGTATCTCGAGAGAAAGACAATGTAGTTTGTGCAGTATTTTGTTCATCAGACACAGTCACTTCAGGTAGTGGAAGAGAAGTTGATGTTGAAGCAGCAACAGAAATTTCAGGGATTGAACATATAGCTTCCTCATGGACTTCAGCCATAGTGACATCTTGTGAAGTAGTAGTATCTTGAATAAGTGATAAATCTGGCTCACCCTCCAATAAACTGTGCAATGCTTCTGTAGAAAGATTTTGTACTTCATCCAAACGCTGATCAAAATCGATATTGTAGGAGTCAGAGACAAAATAACCAACTGCTTCATCATCAAATTCCTCATCCTCTGACGAACATAACAGCGCGGACAGTTGGGCTTCAATATCTGAATCGCGAAGATGTTTCTGAAAGAAAAAAACACTACCATCAGTCTGATTGTGTAACATAAACATTCCTTGCAGGAAAACCTTTCCCACAATATAATAAATATTGTTTACCTAAACGGGCAACAAGCTAATATTTCCCACATAGTTTTGAGTGCTAAATTTCAGTCACTCATTGTTTTTCATAATAATGAACTACATAAACAAGTAACGTGACCCTTTATCTAATAAAATAAATCAATAGTCAACACTTACCGGATTTTTTTTCGGCATGATCACAATTTTTATCCGAAATCACACGAAAATCTGATATGCGTTTGAAAAAATATCGAAAGTAAAACTTTGACAGCACCTTTTTTTTACTTCGTTCGTTTTGGAAACGTGTCTTTTGGCTCATGTTGTAGGTTACCTCATAAATAAGAAAATGACAGTGACATTTTGTGGGAACAGTTACACATTTTACCGTTTACGAAAACAAAATGATGTGAGAATAATGTTCATCTGGCCCTATTAAAGGCTAACTCACCATTCAAAAAAGCGGCGGTGATATCAAAATGATCCATAGACAAGTCCAACTGATTTGAAATACTAATCAAAATTCGTAAAGTTCAATGCCGGACTACAGGTGCAAAAGTGTCCGCATAGTCTATACCTTCTTTTTGACTATAACCACAGGCAACTAGTCTAGCCTTAAATTTAATAAATTTACCTGATGCATCAAACTTTTTCTTAAAAACATTTGTTTTTGACAATGTTAGCGTCACTAGGACAATCTATCAAGTCCCATACATTATTTTTAATCATAGAGTCATACTCACCTCTCATAGCTTTAAGCCATTCATCCTTCTCAGGAGAATTCATCGCCTCGTTGTAAGTAATAACAATATTAGAATTTGATCCTGACTGTAACAATGCAATTTCAATATATTTAGAAAAGTAATCTACTACTAGTAGGTATTTACTGTTATCAAAATCAAAGAGATCTATACCTATTTCATACCAAGGAATTAGTTTATAATCATGACATATAATAGGTTCTTTAGAATTATTTCTCTGGTAAGACAAATATTACATTGATTTATGTATTTTTCAATATCTAAATTAATGTTAGGCCAAAAAACTTTATTTTTTGCTAATCTAATACAACTATTTATGCCCTGGTGACCTTCATGAATGATTTTCAATATATTTTCTCTCAACGTCTCTGGAATAATAATGCTATCTGACTTAAAGACTATGTTATTAATGACATGAATTTCATCTTTGTAAGAAAAGAATGGCTTTACTGACTGACTGACTGACTTTTTGTGCTCTGGCCAACCATTTTGACAAAAGTGAATAATCTGACTAAGAGTTTGATCTTTACGAGTAGCTTCTTCTATCTCTTTAAGCTTATTTGGACTTACTGACAAAGTTGACATGACTAAGTCAATGTGTAAGTCTATATCTTTTTCTAGGTCTGTGAGTGTATTATCAGGCAAGGCTGCTCGTGACAAGGTGTCTGCTATGTATAAGTATTTACCTGGTTTGTATACTACAAGTAAATCGTATGGCTGTAGTCTGAGCATTATTCTTTGAAGTCTAGGGGGTATGTCATATAATGCTTTTTTGTATAATGTAATGAGAGGTTTGTGGTCTGTCTCCACAGTTACCTGTCTACCATATATGTAGTGATGATATTTTTTTTTTCCTCCTTCCTTTTTTTGCATATCAAACCTCGCTATTTTGTACGGGCGATTGATATGTAGACTCTTGTGCATACTCTTTAGTTTTGTTCTGTTTTCTTCTTCAGTACTTCTGTTTTATGTATCATAAATCATCATCATCTTCATTACTATTATTATTATTATTTATTTTTTTTTTCCCTTCATGTATTCATATTATTATTATATTCCTTTAGAGTCCTTATTATGTTCTTTATTAATTTTAAGTATGTTTTCATACACTCTTTCTTCTCTATTAGTTCTTTTATGTCATATGGATTTTCCATGTTATGATTATTACTATTTATTTGGTGGTCTATTCTGAATTTATTATATCTTGGGCATATTTTAATCAAGTGCTCCTGCGTTTGTATCTCTTGGTCAGAGCATGGGCATATATTTGTAGTTTTTATCTTGAACCTTTTTAAATATTCCAAGTGATAACCATGTCCGGTAAGGAACTGAGTTAGTTCAAAAGTAGGTGTGGTTACTTTCCAGAGTTCGTTTATTATGTTAAGGTTTGGTAACTGGTTCTTTGTGACAATCCCCTTTAGTGAGTTTCTGTATATTTCATTTGCCTCCACCTCTGTTTCCTTAGCCAACCTATGTTTTAAATAAGACAGTGGGAAGCGATCAAAAGTGAAAGGCTGGTGTGACGCTGTTGCAGACTTCGCTGATGTATCTGCAGCTCCGTTACCTGCTATACCGGTGTGAGATTTGACCCAGCAAAAGATAACCTTCCCTTTCTCTTCTCTTATTGCCTTTATGTCGTCATGTATTTTGACTATTAGTTGATTTGTGTTACTGCTATCTGCGATTGCATTTAGGCCACTCAAAGAATCTGATATAATTGCAATGTTTGAAGAGGTGTATTCTATGGTCGCCCATTTTATTGATTTATGTATTGCTAGGAGTTCTGCCTGGAAGACAGAACAACTAGTGTGTAGTTTGTATTTCTTTATTATGTTAGTTCCATCCGGTTTAAACACTACGAAGGCCGCGCCCACCCTGCCGTCATCCAATTTGCTTCCATCCGTATATATTTTTAAGTTTATGTTGTCTGTGGCTATATTTACTTCTTCTTGATTGTTTACTTTAATAATTTGAATTGTTGTACGATGTGCCGGGTGTAGTAGTTTGGAGTGATGTGCAGGTTCATCCAGTCTTATGTCCTCAGGTAGGAATTTACAGGTTTTTATTTTCTTTGTATTTTCTTTAGCTGCTACTTCTCCAACTTTGAGATACAGAGGTTTTAATGTCGCCAATGCGATTGCTGCATTTGCGGAGACTGTTCGAAAAGCCCTAATTATTTGCAAAGCAAAAAGACGCTGCATGGACGTTAGAGTGTCCCGGACAACCTTATATTTGACCGCTTCGCCCCAAATACCAGCAGCGTAAGTGACTATGGGTTCAATTACATGTTCATAAATTATTTTAATATTTTCGGATCTGATTCCCCACGTTGGTCGCACAAATTTGCATATTAGTTTGTATATTTTAAGTGATTTATTTGTTACATATTTGGAATGTTGTATGAATTTTAAATTTTTATCTATGATGACTCCAAGTAATTTGATACTGTCTGTGAACTCTATTATTTGATTTTGTAATTTTATTTTTATTAATTTTGCTTTCCTGGTAAACGCTATTGATTGTGTTTTTCCGGGTCCGAAAGTCAGTTTCGCTTCCTTACCCCATTCTACTATAATGTCCAGGGCCTGATTTGTCTTTTCTTGTAGTCTATTTATGTTCCTATCCTTTGCCACTAGAAGGACGTCATCCGCATATGCCTGCAGGTGACATTCTTCCGGAAGAGGTGATTTAAAAAGTTGGTCCAATAATGTGTTCCAGAAAAGTGGTCCCAGGACTGATCCCTGGATGCAGCCCTTGGACATGCCTTTACTGTGGGTGTAGTTTATAAAGTTAATATTTACTGTTCTGTCCTGTATATAGTTGATTAAGATTTTATATAGATTTTTTGGGCACTTGATTTCTTTTAGACCCTTGAAAATCAAGGGCCACCATGCATTGTCAAAGGCTGACTTGATGTCCAGTGATACCGCCTGAACGTGTTCCCGCGCGGCTTTTGCCTCCTAGATGTAATTTATTGCTGTTCCTATGGCGTCAATGGTGGACACCTGTTCTTTAAAACCAAATTGTAGTTTGTTGTCTAAATTGTTTGTACATGCATTATATTTGATCCTAGTTGCTTTTATTTTTTCCAGTAGTTTTCCAAAGACATTTATTAGTCCGATTGGTCTGTATGACTCTAAGTTGGTATAGTCGTCTTTCCCAGGTTTAGGGAGCACTACAACTCGTGCTTCCTTCCACGCCCTGGGAAAGTAGCCAAGTTTAATGCACTGATTTATCAGGTCGGTCATCTGATCAGGGTATGTATTTACATAAACCAGGCAAATGTCCGATGTAAGGTGATCCGGACCTGGAGCTTTTTTAGGGTTCATCTTTTGTAGAGTTTGAGTAATTTCCATTGTCGTAATTTGTGTGTCGTCTGTTGTGTCTGGAGGTATCGTTATTGTGTCTCGGATATTTCTTTGCGTGTCTGTTGAGTCTTCTGTATCGTCGGGATAAAAGTGATCTAATATTACTGTAGCTGTTTCCTTAGTTGTACTAGTATATGTTCCGTCCGGTTTCTTAAGTGTTTGCGGAGGGGTTGGAGGAGGGCCAGTCTTTGATCTTGCGATTACGGGTTTGTTGTTGAGTGTTTTGGATATTTATCAATTGGATTTGACTACCGGACTTTGATTTCTGCAATACATGTGTTGACTTTTGGCTTTTCTCACGGATTTTGGATTTTTCTATTTGTTTTGGATTTTTGTCGTTTTGGCGACGTTTGTTGTGTCGTTTGGGGGTGTGTCGTGTGTGTGCGGTTGGCGAATGAGTCATGGCTGACTCAGACGCCAGCACGGACACAGATGCGTCCATAGGGCGCAAGAGGACTGCTCCGCGGCCTCCGTTGGCGGGCTCTACCGGCTCGGAAACGGAGACTGATGAGCGAGTCCGCGCCAAAGAAAATAAGGCGCGTAGGGGTAGGCCCATGGGGTCGGGAAGTGGCACGGGGATTACCCGCGCACGCGCGGACCTGCGCAGATTGGAGGCCGAGGCCAGGGAGAAGGAGTTCGAGCGCGCGCTTGAGGCGCGCGCTTTTCGCAAGAAGACGGGAAAGGCGGACAAGGCGGACAAGGCAGTCTTTGAGTTCGGCTCGGACATGTCTGCCACTGAGAGCCGGGAGGATGCAAACGCTGCTAGGGATGTGCAGAGCCTGCGGGCAGAGGCTGGTCGCAATGTGACTGAAATCTTTCATGTTGCTAGGACCTCAGGCAACTTAAAGGGCGAGTATGTCCGCCGCCTTAAACTTGCTGCCGAGGCTCTGACGGGCATTGTTGACACGCTGGCGTCTCGCTCCTCGAACGAGGAGACAAGGAAAGTGGCGGCCGATAATGAGAGGCTGCGACGGGAGGTTGAGAGCCTCAAAGCGGAGGTGAAGGCGCACCGTCGCCAGTTTTCGGAGCTGAAGGCGAGTGCTCCGTCCTCCTCACTGCAGGGGGATGCTTTGGAGGAGTTGAGGGCCTCCCTCATCTCCTCGGTGGGGGCTCTTATCGATGCCAAATTGGCCGGCATTGAGGAACGTCTGCTGCCGGCCAGGTCGCATCGTCCGCCTTTGGCCGCGGACAGGAGGAGGGAGGCAGGTGCGCCTGCACCTAAGCCTGCGCCGAGGGTGCCTCAGAGCACGCCAGCGCCGGTAGCGGCTGTGGCGGGTGATGGTTCGGCGACGCGCAGGCGTCAGCCCAATGAGGTTGGGACGGCAGCCCCGGTGCGCCCTAGGTCGCAGCCGGCGCCACCGGCCCCTGTGGCGAGACCAGCTCCTCCGGCCCCAGTGGCAGGACCGAGCACTGCCGGGGATGACAACTCATGGGCGACGGTGGTCCGCAAGGGCAAAGGGAAGGGGAAGAAGTCCTCCCCCCCAGCGGCCCCGGCTGGAGCAAAGTCGGCGCCGAAGGCTCCTTCGGGGCCAAAGGCGCCTGTGGCGCAGAAGGCCCCTTCGGCGCCGGCTAAGGCCAAGGTGTCGGCCCCGCCGCGTACAGCGGCGGTTATTATTACGCTCCAGCAGGAGGCGGCGGCTAAGGGCGTCACCTACGCCAAGCTGCTGGAGCGTGCGAGGATGGGGGTAGACCTCGCCCAGTTGGGCATCACTGGGGGCCTGACTGTAAGGGTTGCGGCGACAGGGGCACGGCTGTTGGAGCTGTCGCCCTCTGTGCCGTCGGAAGCGGCGGACAGACTGGCGGACAAGCTCCGCCAGGTTCTCGACGGGGTGGCGACCATCGCTCGCCCCGCAAAAACGGGAGAGCTGAGGGTGTGGGGCCTCGACGACTCGGTCACCAAAGAGGCGGTGGTCGAGGCGGTCGCGAGGGCGGGCGGCTGCTCATCGGAGGCCGTCTGGGTGAGCCGGGTCCACACCGGGAAAGGGGGGATGGGCACGGCTGTCGTAAGGTGCCCAGTTACGGCAGCCAAAAAAGTGGCCGACGCAAGCCGACTCCTGGTCGGGTGGTCGTCGGCCAAGGTCGAGGTTCTGGAGCAGCGCCCATTACGCTGCTTCAGATGCATGGGTTTGGGGCATACCCTACCTCGGTGCCCGTCGAGGGTAGAGCGGGGGCGCCTGTGTTTCCGGTGCGGCAGCGATGAGCACCATTCCGCTGCCTGCACCGCGAAGGCAGTCCGCTGCGCGGTCTGCGCAGATGCCGGGCGCCCCTCTGGGCATATGATGGGTGGGCGAGACTGCAACCCACCCATCACGAAAGGCAAGACGGCTCTAGGGACCGGAGCCGTCGTCAGTGCCGGAAGCCGCCAGGCTGAGGAAGCGCATATGTCGTCATAATGGGTGACGACAAGCGCTTCCTTCAAGGGAATGTAAACCACTCGGCCGGGGCGCAGGACCTTTTCCTGCAGTCCATGGCCGAGTGGGAGATAGACCTGGCGGTGGCCTGCGAGCCCTATTTTGTCCCTCACCAACCGAACTGGGTGGGGGATCTAGAGGGCTCCGTGGCCATAGTGTCTGGGAGCAGCACCGGCCCCCGTCTCTCGGCAATCGAGAGGGGCCAAGGACTTGTCGTGGCAGGGTGGGGAGAGTACGCGGTGGTCGCCGTGTACTTCTCCCCCAACCGCAGTCTGGCGGAGTTCGAGATCTTCCTCGACTCCGTCCGCGCTGCGGTTTGCAGGCAGTCGCCGAGGCCCACTATCGTCCTCGGCGACTTTAATGCCAAGTCCTTGGCCTGGGGGAATCCCACGTCGGACGCTCGAGGGCGAGCCGTTCAGACGTGGGCCCTACTCTCCGGTCTGTCCCTGCTCAATGTGGGGACAGCGTTCACGTGCGTGCGACAGCAGGGGGGGTCCGTGGTGGACCTAACGTTCGCCACCCCCGCCGTCGCACGCAGGGTGATCAACTGGAGGGTAGAGGAGGAGGTGGAGACTCTGTCGGATCATAATTATATCCGATTCGAGATCTCCACCCGTCCGGTGCCGGTGGACCGCCCAAGGGGGCCCTCTCGAGCGTTCCCGAGATGGGCCCTGGGCCGGCTCGATACTGAGCTGGCCAAGGAGGCGGCCATCGTAGAAGCATGGTGCTCCCAGGGGAGTGTGGTGGGCGCCAGCTCCAACGTTGAGGAGCTGGCTGGCCGCATGTGCGACGCCCTTACGAGGGTGTGCAATGCGGCCATGCCGCGGATTTGGCGGAACGACCGGCGTCGCCGGTCGGTGTATTGGTGGTCGCCCGAAATCGCACAGCTTCGGGCGACCTGTAATTATCATAGACGGAGGTTTGTCCGGTGTCGCAGGAGGAATGGCCTGGACCCGGTTTTGGAGAGCGAGCTGCGGGCGGAGTGAGACGGGCAAGCTCTTCGAGAGAATTCTCGTTGCCCGTCTTACTCAGCATCTCGAGGAGGTGGGGCTGGGCCTTTCGGAGGCTCAGTTCGGGCGGGTCGGTCGACCGTGGACGCCCTGAACGCTCTGAAGGTCCGGTCCTTGGCCGCAGTGGAGGAGGGAGGCGTGATGCTAGCCGTCTCGCTGGATGTGGCCAACGCCTTCAACACCCTGCCGTTCGAGACGCTACGAGAGGCACTTCGGTTCCATGAGGTGCCTCTCTATCTCCGGCGGGTGTTGGACGCGTACCTCCGCGACAGACAGGTCGTGTGGACGGGGGCAGATGGGGTGGTCGGTCGGCGACGTGTCGACTGCGGGGTTCCACAAGGGGCCGTTTTGGGCCCGGTACTGTGGAACCTCGGGTATGACTGGCTCCTGCGTTGTCCGCTTCTCCCCGGGCTGGGTGTCATCGCCTACGCTGATGACACCCTCGTCACAGCCCGGGGGCGCTCTTACGAGGAAGCGGCACGCTTGGCCACAGTCGGCACCAATCTGGTCGCCGACCGGATAGGGATGCTGGGCCTGAGGGTCTCCGTCTCCAAAACGGAGGCCCTCCTCTTTCATGGCCCACGCAGGGGTGCCCCCCGCAACGCCTGTCTGCGGGTCCAGGGTAGGATGGTGGAGGTACGGGCCCAGATGAAATATCTGGGCCTGACCCTGGACGGACGCTGGACGTTCCGTGTCCATTTCGCCCAGCTCACCCCGAGACTGATCGGCGCCGCCTCGGCCCTCGGCAGACTTCTGCCGAATGTCGGGGGCCCTGGATCTCACTGCCGGCGGCTCTATGCCGGCATCGTGATGTCCATGGCACTGTACGGTGCCCCCGTGTGGATTGACGCCCTCTCCGCACCGAACAGGGCCCAACTGCGCAAGGCGCAACGGGTCCTGGCGGTGAGGGCGGTGCGGGGATACCGTACGGTGTCCTTCACGGCGTCTACGCTTCTGGCGGGCGATCCGCCCTGGGAACTCCAGGCGGAGGTGCTCGCCGAAGTGTATCAGTTTCGGGCGAGGGAGCGGTCGCGAGGGGAACGTCCAGCGCGGGAGGGAGTCGCTCGGATCAGGCGCCTAGCTGACGAGGCTCTGATCCGGCGCTGGTGGGAAGAACTGGGGACTCCAGCGGCTGGCCTGGCGACGGTGGGTGCGGTTCGTCCGTACCTGTCTCGCTGGGTCAGGCGGCCACACGGCGTCCTGACGTTCAGGTTGACGCAGATGCTTACCGGGCACGGGTGCTTTGGTAAGTATCTGTGTCAAATTGCGCGTCGGGAACCGTTGCCCGTATGCCACGAGTGTGGTGCGTCCGAGGACACCTCGCACCACACCCTCGCGGTATGCGCCGCTTGGGCTCCCCAGCGCCATGCCCTGATGGCGGTAGTGGGTGGAGACCTGTCGTTGCGAAGCGTGGTGGGGGCCATGCTACGCGACGAGAGGTCCTGGTCGGCGATGGTCTCCTTCAGCGAGGCCGTCATCTCACTGAAGGAGACGGCGGAGAGGGAACGCGAGGCTAACGCCTTAGAGCGTGTCCACACGGCGCGTTGCGTTGCGTTGCGTCGTCGCAACGCAAATATTTTGACGCATAGCCGGCCACACGGGCGCTGCAGCGTTACTATGACGCAGTCAACGTTCCGTCGGCGCAGCGGCGACGCACAGTTGCGGCAAGTATTTTGAAAAAAATTCGCAGTCAGTCTATAGCAAATCATGGATCGGAAAAGACGTCTAGCATTGCTCCTATTACTACGTCACCGCCGAAATCGACGCAAGATCACAAGACGGTACTGGATCAGTCCTTTCATTTCATTAAGAAATCGTGATGGACAGTTTTTTTTTTTTTGAATATCGGGAGTTGCTATTAGACGAAAAGAAGTTTTATAATTTTTTTAGAATGAGTGTATCCAGCTTCGAATGTTTATTGAAGTCCTTAGAACCACACATACGAAAAAACTATACTAATATGAGGAATCCAGTGGAACCAGTAGAAATGCTGGGAATCACTTTAAGGTAACTATATAAATATATTTAAGTAATAAAAATATAACAGTTTTTTTGGTTTGTTTAATTAGTAATCAACTCACAAATAATCAGCAATTGTCATAATTTTAAATTTAGACATTATTTAAGAGAGTAATCAACTCACAAATAATCAGCAATTGTCATAATTTTAAATTTAGACATTATTTAAGAGAGATATCATCCAGTAATTACAAATTAGAAAAATCGTATTCAGTTTCTTCACTTGCTTGAGATCTGGAGATGTAATTGAATTATTAAAATCAGAAATGTATATACTTTGAAAATTTGCTGTTTGATACCCATATGGTGGTTGGTGAGACGTTGATGGGCCACTCACATATGATGATGTTTGTCCATACCGCATTTCATCTATAATTTGTATAACTTTACTTTGGAAACGGAGAGTTTCTCGGTCGGAAAATTCTTGAATAGATGGCAATATAGCTCTGAAAAAGGACATATGGCGATTTTCCGGCTCCTTGAGAAGTTTTAGTCCTTCTCTTTCAAACTCATCCATTTGCATTGCCCTTTTGCGCGCGACTGGAACATAGCGCGGAGTGTTGTCTGTGGTAATGTCATCATTTGTAGACGTAGATTCATTGTTGATTTCTCTAGGCGAGTCTAAGCTAGATTCGGTGGCATTTTGTTCCACTTTTCTCAAAAAAAGGAGTTGATTGTATAAATGATACTTCTTCAGTTTCGTAGCGCCCGAGCCCGATTTTGATGCTTCTTTTAATTTTTTTGAATATCTGAAGTAATTATCTTTTACACTTCTCCATTTTTTTATTAAATCATTACCTGCAAAACCAATAGTAAACATGATTTAATAATTTATACATAGTGAATTTCTCGATAAAATTTAATGACATATTCAGATATCGTTAACAAACACTATGTGACCGACTCTGGAATCGTGAAAATATAACAGCTGTTACATACAAAAAGCAATACCTACTGAATCAAAATGTATGCAACAGCTGCTATTTTTTTCGCGATTCCAGAATTAATTGGTTACATAGAGAAAGTTATTTGCTATCGATGTCTGAATATGTCAGTATTTTTTTTCGGGTATCTATCTATCTCATAAATGCATATTATAATAATTATTTTCTTTTCAGATACCTAGGAAGTGGAAATTCAATAACTGATTTACATTTCAAATTCAAACGGGGAAAATCTACTATTGCATATATAATACAAAGAGTTTGTCGTGCTATATGGACCAATCTTCTTCGAGACAACATC
Source organism: Brenthis daphne (assembly GCA_947093115.1). Classification (NCBI taxonomy): domain Eukaryota; kingdom Metazoa; phylum Arthropoda; class Insecta; order Lepidoptera; family Nymphalidae; genus Brenthis; species Brenthis daphne. The sequence continues at coordinate 4,447,589 of OX352473.1, forward strand.
CCTGAACTGACAACTGAAAGTTTCCAAACAATAGCGAGGGGTTTTGATGTAAAGGCAAATTTTCCTCAATGTGTTGGTGCCATCGACGGCAAACATATCCGCGTGTGTAATCCTGCAAATAGTGGCTCACTTTTTTTTAATTATAAAGCCTTTTTTTCGATTGTGTTGCTAGCTATTGTGGATTCAAATTACAAATTCGTATTTGTCGACATCGGTGCATACGGAAAAGAATGCGATTCAACCATATTACAAAATTCTAAACTGTACGAGCTAATGATTAACAACAACTTACCACTACCTCAACCCCAGCCACTCTCTGGTAGCAATATACCAACCCCGTATGTATTTGTGGGTGACGAAGCTTTTGGACTGAGCAAACATATTATGCGTCCATATGGCGGTCAAAATCTCGACTTACAACAAAAGGTTTTCAATTACCGTCTAAGCAGAGCCAGAAGATATGTCGAATGCGCTTTTGGGATTATGGCTAACAAATGGCGCATTTTTCACAGACCGATAGACGTGTCCTATGACTTCGCTACTGACATTATAAAAGCATGTTGTGTATTACACAATTTTGTCGCTGATCGAGATGGTTTTAGACAAAGAGATAAATTTGCTATAAGTGTTGATGAATTTCTCCCAATACAACCCGTACATGAAGAACAGACAGCACCGAATGTCATAAGACAGCAATATGCGACCTATTTTATGACTAGAGGAACTCTGCCTTGGCAGCTAAATAAGGTATAATTGTATTATGAGGGTTTTCAAGATTTTCTTGCACCGCCAATTCCGCGATCAGTAAAAAAATAATATTTTATACCTACTCAGCGTAGTCTAGGTTAGTTTTGAGCTAAGTAATAAAATAGTACTCACGCTAATCTAAATTCCCTAAGTTTTAAAATTTTAGAGTGTCGAGATATTAATTTTGTACTGATCGCGGAATTGGCGGTGCAAGAAAATCTTGAAAGCCCTCTTAAATAAAAAAAACATAAATATCTGTACTGTGAACTCACCAACTTTATTTTTTCGTTCAGCTGTGAAATTCTCGTAATCAGGAAATAAAACTTTTGATATGTCTTCCCAGGCTTTTGTTTTTAAATTTTTATTTTTAAAATCTACGTTTGACTTGTCCCATATAATTTCCCTTTCCTGTATCAATGTAATCAAGTAATCTATGTCAATTTCTTCAATGGTATTCATTTTACCCTGCAAATAAAACTAATTACCCTGCAAATAAAACTAAATACAAAAACGTAAACGTAAAACGAAATGAGCTTCCGTGTATCCTCTCTGTCAACGCACAAGCAACTGAGCGCTGACGCTCCGACGTCGCACGAGTACACCCCCTCCCGCTTCGTCTCGGGGGCTGCTGTCCGTCATGTGTGCGTTGCGACGACGCAGCGCGCCGTGTGAACACCTTGGTTATTTGTATGTAAAACAACGCAGTGGTAGCGCTGCGTCGACGCAACGCTGACGCAACGCGCCGTGTGGACTGGCTCTTAGCAGACCCTCTTCGTCGCCGTCGGCTGGGGGAGAGGAGGCGCCGGTACGCGCATCTTTTCCCGCCACCCTAGAGGAGCTACTGCGGGGGGGTCTCTCGTTGACTCCCCTGCACGTCATCGGGGCGGTCGGAATGCCCTGTGAATCGAGGGCATTCCGGTTTAGGCGAGGCAGGCCCGCGGGGTACGGGCTGTCCGCAGGGGTGTTGTAGTGAATGCGCAAGCGATCCTACGCACCCCATTGCACTGCGGCGACGGGTTCCGCTGTGGGTTTTAGTGAGTAGGAGTCTCACAGTACCCTACCCATTGACGGCCGGTAGGGTCCCCATGATGGGTTTCCCCAGCGACAACAAAAAAAAAAAAAAGGGCCAGTCTTTAGCAAGCGATTTGTCAAAGACCAGACATTCTCCTTCCCCTGTTTGCAGCAAAACTCTCTGAAGCTCTTTGTCGACTCTTTTCTCATCTCCTCTATGTACTTTTCACGTGCCTCTTCCCTTTCTTTTAATATATTTTCTATAGGTTTGCGTCCTTTGACCAGATCTTGTAGTCTGTGGTGCAGTTTTATTACTTCCTTTTTATGCTCTTCAAGTTTAGGGTTCCACCATGGGACTCTGTCTATGCTATTTCTCTTGGGTCTCAAGGTTTCATCACAAGCTTTTTGGATTGTTTTGGTCATTTCTGTTATGTATTTTTCTATTTCTTTGGAGTTAAGTTCTTTTATGTTAATTTTGTCTGTTTGCTTCATCTTTATTTCTTGTTCTATAGTTATTTTAAAGTTTTCCCAGTTAGCGTTTTTTGTGTTATATTTGAATGTTGATAGTTTTTTCCTTTTACTTATTCTATTATCCTTTTCCATGTTTATTGTGTACGTTAGTGGCTTGTGTTGTGTTGATCCTATTATGTTTGTGTCTACTTTCCAATTGAGCACAGCTCTCTCCAGGTTGGCCGTGTATAAGGTTAAATCTATAATCGAATGTCTACTTGTTCCATGTGTGATTGTTTCGAAAGTTGGTGTAGTTCCTTTGTTTCCTATTATTAGATCATTTCCTAATATCATCTTGAGTAATTCATTCCCCCTTTTATTAGATTTTTCAGAGCCCCATAGTGGATGCCATCCATTTAGGTCGCCACCAATTAGTATGTGTGCATGTGGGTGGTGTTTGATGAAGGTTTCTATTTTATTTATTATTCCATTAGGGTCTTCTCTAGGCTCTATGTATACACTAACTATATATATTTTAAATTTCCTTGTGATCAGTTGAACTATTGAAATATTACTGTTAGAATAGTTGCTGATACCCATAATGGCTCCCATCCCTGCACGGACTACTATCGTCGCCTTCACTCTGTCTATGTGGTTGTATTGATATATATTTACACCAGAAATTGCCTTCATACAGCCTGTGTTGCCCGTGTATGGCTCAGTGATTAGTCCCAGGTCCATTTTTTCACTTATAAAGTGTTGCATGAACTCGTGTTGAGCTGTGTAACTTCTATCTAGGTTGCATTGAATAATTTTTATACTATTAGCAAGTCCCTCTTGCCGATTATTAATGTTGCATTGTTGATTATTATTATTATTGATACTAGTTCCCATAATTTATGCTATATTTGACTTTAACAGCCGCCGCTACTTTGCGCGGGCATAACGCTGTTGTGGCTGAGTGGTTTGTAGGATTATTTAAGTTATATTTTTCGTTGTGGGACTTGCAGTTATAGCAGTTTATTTTATCTTTATTAGCTTTATGGGGACAATTTTTATAACTATGGGTGCGAGCAGTTGGTGAGTTCATTGTTTCAGTGCTTGGCCGTGTGCCCAAAGTGCAAACACTTAAAACACTGCAACAGTGGCACATGCTCTGAGACCTGCACTCTCTGGTAATCTATATTTATGCGCTGCTTCTCCATGCAGACTCCGTATATGCTCGGCGAAACCACTATAGCTGTATTGTATAATGCCATGTTTTTATTATTTGTGTAAAACTTTGTTTTTATATCCTCCTCACTCTCATACTTCTCCATTATATCCGGGTTTTGGTTTTTGATTATTTCTATGAGTTCTTCCTTATTTGTATTTTTATTGATACCTTTTAGCATCAACATAGGTCTAAGTTTATTTTGTGCTTTAACTTTAAATCCTGTCGAATCCTCCAACTTATTTATCATGCTATTTCTATTTTCTTCTGTCTCAAATTTTACTATTATATTCTGGTTATTTATGGGTGTAACTTTGTGTGGGGCATATGTGTTCTGTCTAAATTTGGCTTCCTCTTGAAATGACTTTAGTAACTCATGCTTCGATTTGAGTGGGTTTGTGGCTGTTACTATAGCCGTGTGTTTTGTTTTTGGGACTTTAAATGGCACAGGTGATGAAGTCACTTGCGCGTATGAGGGTTGTGTCGGTTTGGATACAGTAGATGTTAAGTGTTCCTTTATTGTAGACATTTCTTGTTTAACACATTCCCTTATTTTGAGTTCCAGGCTATCCGTAATTGTTTTTATATCGGTATTTGTCATTTGTTGCTTGCCTCCTATTGAGAAAGTCTCATTTAGATTGCTTGGTTTTACTGCCGCCGGGTTTTCCTTAGTGGTCTCTTGTTTTATATTCACAAACAAGCCAACCGCCTTTTTAATCTCCTGAGCCGCTATGGAGATGATATCTTTGTTGCGCGTTGTGACACTCTTACCATCGGTTACCGCACCGCATATCGCTGTCACCAGTTTCCCCACTGTGTTCTCCAGGGTGGTCAGGTCGCTCACCTCCTCCGCTGTACTCGGCAGTATTATTGGTTCCTTATTTTTATTCGATTTGTTCTTTTTTGCTTTTTCCGGTATTTTCCTTAGAGTATCCGTTGCCACCTTTGTGGTCTCCCCTTCGGACTCCGGGGCATCGGGCTCCTTGGTGGCTGATGTGGAGGGCTCTGGACTCAGCCTAAGACATTCCATTTCACTGTCTAGACTTGCCCTGACCCGATTACTTTCCTCTTCTCTTCCCTCAGAGTCTCGCGTGGGACGTCTTTTTGGAGGTGTTCGGAGCATTTTACGATATATTACAATAATAAAGAAAAGAAAAGAAAAATAAAATTTTAAGAATTTTAAAAATTTACGTAAATTATTTCCTAAAATGACTTTTTTCCCCTGTGACTTAGGGGGGTGAAACCAAGTGGGGAGGTAGAGGAACGTCTAAAAATGACTTGTATAACTTAAAAATGGGCAAAAGTGATTAATAATTTTTTTGTGGGGGTGGTTTTTGCGTAAATAAGATAGAGGACCTGATTATAGGGGGACCATTGAAAACCGCTTTGGATATGGACTAATGGCTAAGAAGTTACAGAATTAAATGATTTTTCTTAAATTTTAATTTACGTAAACTGATTCGTAATTTTGCTTTTTTTTCCCTTATGAATTAAATGAACAAGAAATATATAATATGTATATAGGTGGATAATAAATGTTTTTAGCGAGAGAAAATTTAAGGTGAAAAATATTTTTCCGGGGGGGAGGGGGTGAGGGGGGGGGGTTTTGTGATTATGATAGAGGAATTAAAAACAATCATATTACTGAAAACCGCTTTAGATTTGGACTAATATTTATGGAGTTACAGAATTTTAACGATTTTTCTTAAATTTTAATTTACATAAACTAATTCGAGATTTCGCTATTTTCCCTTATGAATTAAATGAACAAGAAATATATAATATGTATAGAGGTGGATAATAAATGTTTTTAGCTAGAGAAAATTTAAGATGAAAAATAATTTTCCGGGGGGGGGGGGGGGGGGGGGGGGGGGGGGGTGTTTGTGATTAATATAGAGGAATTAAAAACAATATTAACAATAATTATATTACCGAAAACCGCTTTTGATTGAGACTAATAGTTAAGGAGTTACAGATTTTAAACGATTTTCTTAAATTTTAATTTACGTAAACTGATTCGAAATTTTGCTTTTTTCCCTTATAATTTAACTGGACAAAAAGTATATAATATGTAGGGAGGTGGAAAATAAATGTGTTTAACCAAGGAAAATTTGGAAAATATAGGAAAATAAGGGAGATATAGATATAAGTTTAGATGAAACGACTTTACAAGCTTAACTCGTAGTTGAATTTAGTTGTCAGTTCTATGAAAAAATTCACCAAAAATTAAGTTCTCACACAAAATTTCTAAATTTTTCACTGTTCTATTGTTCACTAAACGCACTATAAGTTTATATATTTAAAAATAGGGGTCATCACTTTAGATTTTTTATAAATGTACTCACAATTTGTCTGTAAATGAAGTCCAACTGAAAACCTATTGGTATAACTTTAATTTTCATGAAAACTCTGAATGTTTTTCACTTTTGTCTATGTCCAGGCCAAGGCGCATCCAATGGTATATCCCACTTGAAGATATCACCCGATCCCTGGAAACGAGCGGGAATCACCACCACGCGGTTTTTCACAAATTTGTCCAAAAGTGTCCAAATCAACTCAGAAAAATCGGAAAATTCGGTTAATTGCTGAGAGCACTGTCTAACACTTATATGTGAAATAAAAAATGGGGCTCGTCGCGACTAAACTCGCGGCGCACGCGCTTAAAGTTTTAAAAGTCAAGTTTTTTGAAGAAAAACGGGTCTAACTCACTGAAATTTTCCCGGATTTTCACAAAAAGTACATCATATTGTGGGGGAGGTCGTGGCGAATCTAATGGTATATAACACATTCACTTAAAGTATTGTTTTAGTCCTATTTCGAATTATTTACACTTTTCACTCCGAATTTTTGCATTTTCTAAGTGTGAAATTCACTGTTTTGTCTTTTAAACGTCCATTTTTTTAACTTAGAGGAGATCCAAAAACGGTTCCATAAAGCTGGCGCTAGCGCGCAACTTTTGGTACCATTTCCGGATTTTTATCACTTATGAGTCCGAACTTAACTATTTTTCGATGCGGAGCGACATAGAAACGATGTTCACGGGTCGAGCTCACGCTGCAGACTCTAGTGATGATATTTGGTGCAGCCAAAGAGAACTGCTAATAGTTCCTTCTCAATTTGGCTGTAGTTCTGTTGGCAACTTGTGAGAGGTGCAGAGGCATAGGCTATTGGCTGATTTCCATGTGACAAGACTGCTCCCAGGGCGTCTTTAGATGCATCTACAGATAAAAGTAAAGGTTTATTAGGGTTATAGTAAGTCAAGACTGGTGCGGAGCTGATAATTTTCTTTAAGTTAGTAAATTCGTTTTCATGCTGTTCTGACCAGTACCAGGTAGTATCTTTTTTCAATAATTTTCTCAATTCACTTGTTTCCTGTGATAAGTTTTTTATGAAAGAGCCTAAATAATTGATCATACCTAGAAATCTCTGAAGCTCTGTGACTGACTGCGGTCTTGACATTTTACATATAGCTTCGACTTTGGTGTCATCGACACTTACTCCCTGACTACTGAATACATGACCTAGGTATTTTACCTTTGTTTGACAAATGACAGACTTTTCTTTATTAAATCTGAGATTGATTTCTCGTGCTCTCTGTAAGACTTTTTGTAGACGTTCATTATGCTCTGAGAGATCTTTACCATACACTAGGAAGTCGTCCATCATGATCTTAACTCCTGGAAGATCTCCAAATCTTTTCACCATCTCACTATGAAATATTTCAGGTGCTGCATTTATACCAAAGGGTAAACGTGTGTACCTATATCGACCATAAGGTGTAATGAATGTGCATAATTTAGAAGAATGTTCACTAAGCTCAAACATCCAAAAACCTTTATTAGCATCAAGTGTGCTGAAGTATTTGGCACCAGCAAGATCAGACTTGATCTCGTCAATAGATGGGAACTGATAGTGAGGTCTCATGATAGCCTGGTTAAGTTTACGAGGGTCTATACATAGGCGTAATTTTTTATTCTTTTTAGTAGTTTATACAATTGAACTTACCCATTCGGTTGGTTCTTCGACACGTTTTATCACACCACTTTTCTCTAATGACAATATCTCTTCCTTTAGAGGATTTGTAGCTGTAGAGGCACGCGTCTGCACACGTCGACTGAAGGAGTTATATCAGGTTTCAAGGTAAGATTAACCTCTAAATCACGGATACAGCCCAGACCTTCAAAGAGGTCTCTATTTTTCTCAATAATGTCCTGTGAATTGGTCTGTGTTGTAGGAGAAAAGCTGACAGTATTTACTTTTTTGACTAAGTTTAATATTTTGCATGTTTTTCTACCAAGTGTATTTTGACAGTTTAAATCTACTATGTGAAAGTTTACTAAGTAAATCTTATTTTTGTATGAAATGTTGATAGTGCATTGACCTACTGTCGGTAATATATGACCACTGAATGTTGAAAGTTTATGTGAACTTGGTTTAATGTCTTTTGTGTGTAAGTTGAGTTTAGTGAAAGTGTTTAACGAAATTATGTTTGTGTCTGCCCCAGTATCTAACATAAAAGAAATTACTTGACTATTAATAACAATATCCGCCATCCACTTGTCATCTTGTTCTTCGCACTTCAGTGTTCCTATAAAATATTGGTCTTCATTGCTTTCAGGTTTGTATTTTCTCGTGTTACTGCACGGATAGTCCTTCTCGATCTGCACATGACTGCAAAATGGTTGTATTTCTTACATATTTTGCATTGGACTCCGTTGGCTGGACATCTATAGCGGTGAACTTGACCACAACGGCTACAAATTTCTTTATTATTGCCATATCTCTTGTTCTCCGGTTGCCTGTTCCGTGAAGGTTGTCTTGATTGACTGTCTTGTCTCAGCTAGGATGTCTGTCTTGTTCTAGATGTGTGTCTTGACCTGGATGCCTGTTGTGTCCTTACTCTTCTACTAACTTCACTAATTGTGGCTGTAGGTGTACTTTCTAACATCTTGGCTTGTTTTCTAGAAGCTTCCTGGTGCTTCGCTATCTCAATTGCTTTGTCTAATGTCTGTGGCTTTTCTTGAAGAATTCTCTCTTTAATAAATTGGCTGTTTGCCAATGCAAATCTCAATAGATTCCAACTAAAGATATCACGGAGAATGTCATCTTGGTTTTTATATTCACACTGACTGGCTATGTTTTTAAGATCTGTTATGTAGTGCTCAATCGACTCGTCATCTCCTTGTCGCCTGTTGAACAGCTTATGGCGCTCTATTGTGACGTTGATTTGCGGCAAAAAATGTTATTCAAAATGTTGGATAAGGTCTTTGAAAGTGACAGTGTCGATGTCAAGGCCAAATGAATAAAATATATTCAAGGCATCTCTGCCTATGTGATGCAACAGAATAGCTACCTTCCTGTTGTCCTTGCTGTCTTCTAGCATGTTGGCACGAAGATATATTTTATGTTGGGTGAGCCAATTTTTCCATTCTTATGGCATGTTGCTTGAATTTATGTTCAACGGGTTGAGAAGACCTCCCATGGCTCCTAGGTAAGACTGGTTTTTATCTTCTGACTTTGTCATTTCCGACATCTTAGCACGCTGACGAAACGTGGCATGCGGCGACTTGATTGACTAATGACTATTTCTTGAGGCTTCTCTTTTGACTAAAACCACTCTGACACCATGTTGTGTGGTCGAGCGTAATAATAAGAACGTGATTAGGCGTATTGACTTTATTATTATTATAAGACTGGGCGATAGTTATAATTAATATAAGCGGAGCGGCAGACATGATACCAGTGACTACAGAGTGCAATAGACAATAATGTTGCTACTTATAAAATACATGTATGTAACAAGTGGGATGCAAGAGGAATTAATCCAAGCGTAGATTTAATTGAAGCTGGTATATTTTTGGATACTCGTGGTAAACTGGTATCATTTTCAATACTGTTATAAGGTGTAACGCATTGAATACCACCCATCGCATGGAAAGTATTTTTACCATCAATTGTATGGCTATTAAAATCAGCATTGTCAAAATCAAACTGAAAAAAGCATGAGGTAAGATATTAGGCGCTGGACGAAAAGTACAAGAATCTTCGAATAATGAAATGGCATTATAGGGTGCGGAGAATCCTAACGATGAAAGAACATCAATAAGATTACTGGAGCCATACTTTTTATACAAGAAAGATCCAACTCCAAGTAGCAGAGGAGAAATAAATGAAGCAGGTCGAGTTGCTGCAATGATAGAGTGAGCAATTGATGTGCACTTTCTTTCCACTGCATTTAGTGACTTGTGTTTAGATTGGCAAATAATTCCTTTCAATAAAACTGATAAAGTTTCGGGAATTAAAGTATTAACATCCTTTAGAAAACTATCAGAAGGTGGATACTCCTTTGTCTCGTAACACTGTGAACGAATATCTTCCAAAATAATAGCAGCTGCATCTCTAACTATTTGTAATCTCTTCACGAACATCATTTTTGTTGTGAGAAGGCGGTTTGTTTGATATAATTTTATAAATGAACCCTTTAAAACAGACTATACAATCGTGACCGGATTCGTTAAAAAATACAATTTCATCCTTGTACTTTGCTTTCAATCGTTCAATGATTGTACGCTTCTGGGGAATGTACTCTCCTGTAATCGATTTCATTAAATCCGTCATGCGGAATTGACACTCTTCACTATTTTCATGCAAGTAAGAAAAAACATCCGCCATTGCTTCAATATTATTTTTGCGTTCATCCTTTTTATTTTCGACCGATCATTTTTTGGAATACAATTGCTTACTGCAGTTGTTATGATACTTTGCTCCAACTTCCACTAAACTGGGAATATAAGCAATGTCCATTGCAACGTCATCGGAACGTCTGTTTATAAGGTCCATAATACTCGTTTTTGTACTCTCATTACGTACAATACAAACCCGCTGTTGTCGGTTTGTACGCGAAACACTTGGATCCTGAACCGGTTTGGCACAAATGAAACAATTGTTCGCAAAATCAAAGTCTGGCACTGGAGTTTCTGAAACTGAAGATAAACTACTGGAGCTGCTGCTGCGACGACGAACAACATTATCAGTTCGGTTATCCACGTAATAACAATAACACGTAACATGTACAGTAACTTCCGAAAACCTCATCATTTTTTGCTACAGCTCGGTCTAGTAAAGTTTTTACACCTTTTGCCTTCACAGTTCTTATTTTATTTTCACCTAAATGTTTTTTACAAATAAAACAATCACTCATGATGGAATAATAAAAAAAGCACGCTTAAAAAGTCTAAATGCTAATAAAAAGAATATAGTTATCACTGAAGTTTAAATCGTATCTAAAATTATTTGATATCGTCTTTACAATTAAAAACAGAATAAAATACATCCGCACGTGGAGAAATATGTAGCACAACTAAAAGATATAGATTAAGCGACAACTTCAACACAATGTTATGAGCTATTCTTACAATAACAGAGGTTAGGAAAAATAATAACAATAGCAGGCAGCTGTTCTTTTATTCCTTCATGCTCACTTGGGTATTTTCTACCTGAACAGTATTCTCGGTAACGGCTATCAGATTTAAAATTATTTTAAAAATTAATAATTGTTAAATTCTGTTATGGAGTGAAAAAGAGTCAATAACTAATTTTTCATAATATTGCAAAATTTATAATTAAAAAAATTATAATAACAAAGTAAAAAATAAATAAAAAAAAAACAATAACTGATGACATATTATTAGTACACACATATAATATAGGTATAGTTATGAGTACTGAAAAATAGTACTCACTTCGGAGCGCTGTAAAACCTAAGCTATTGACTTAATGAAAAAATGATGCGAATAAAAGTTGTTCCTCAAAAACGATCTACAAAAGTGGTCAGATATCATTTTTTCGTAAAATGATAAAAAAAAGTTACATCGGAAAATATAATTTTTTTTCTCGAATTTCTAAGCGAAAATCGCTTATAACTTTTTTATTTATAAACTCTACGACAAAAAGTTACTGGACCAAAGTTGTAGAGAATTTAATTTGTAACAAAAAATGTTAACAATTTTTTTTTATCAAATAAATAGTTTAAGAGATATACTGTAAAAACCATTTCAACCCCTATTTTCAAGATGGCGGCCGTGGGACAAGGGTTGCGACCCCACAAACTTGTTTTTAGCTTTACACTGACCCCCCCTACACATCAAAAAAATAAAATTGCGTCCTCTAAAAAACGCAAGGTAAGGCCTAAAAAATGTAACATTTCAATGGACTATTGTTTCTTCATTTGCAGTCAAGACAGATTATGACTTATTTTAATAATTTGTTAATATGTCTATATTGTTGGTCATATGTGCAGTGCACCCGGAGTCCACAACAAATTCTTTCTTTTGTGTTGTCTGTTTTTCAAACTTTGTAAAAAAATCCTTTTCGGTTTTTTTCTTATGTGTTTCTTCTTTCTCTTTCTTGTTTTTAGTTTTAAAAAAACAACTTTCCTCTTTACGGTTTGTTTTCTGACAAATGGAACATTGTTTATTCTTTTAACTTACAATCTTTTTCTTCATGATTATTCCTTTTGCACATACTACAGGCCTTTACATTCTTTCTTCATGTGACCACTTTTATTGCATTTAAAGCATTTAATTATACTTGAAGCATTTTTCTTTGTAGCCTGAAATGCCAACTGTTTTTCTGTTTCACTGCTTTTTAATATTCTTTTTTCTTTAGATAATATTCTATTTGTTAAATTAGTAAGGGTTTTCTTGTCATCTGCCATTGATTCCCAAGCAGTAATGAAGTAGTTTAGGTTACTTGACAAACAGGATAATATTTTTGACATAACCATTTGTTCGTTAACGTTTTCACCCAACTGATTCAGTCTAAACTGTAGATTTTCTATGTCACTTATTAATTCACTAAGTGATCGACCTTCTTGTAATTTATATGTGAAGAACTCTTGTAATAATGATGCCTTGTTTCTTTGTTCAGAGCCTTCAAATATGTCACATAACTTGGTGTACATTTCTAGAGCATTTTTGCATTTTAAAATGTGCCCTTTCAATTTCCTGTCTATACTGTTTATTATTGACGAAACTGTTGTAGTCAGATTTGCCGCCTTTATGTAGATGTTAAACTCAAATTTCCATAATAAAAATGTCTCCCCATCCTTTAGTTTTTTAATCTGAGCATCTCCTTTGTCCATTTGCCTTTATTTTATTTTATTTTTCTTTTTCAGTTAGGTACTTTGTCTTATTCTTGGCTTGGGTCACGCCACCGGGTTTTATTAATCGTTCTTTTAGGGCGTCTCTGGGCCCTGTTATATAATCCTGAACGTATTTATTAACGTTATGTAGTCTGTGGTCGCGACGCTTGAGCATAATGTAATTACACCTACACTTGTGAATGGTCATCTACAATCTACGTTAGTCATATAAAGTCACTGTCCTTAATCCATGCCCATCCTTGTTTATATAATCAATATAATAAAGTGCAGCCGTTCAAGAAACGCCTTTCATTACCCACACACAAGATACGCCCATAACCTATTCCAGGGATATATTTATTTCTAAAAGAACGATATTTTATTCTATGAATCACGTTTATTTCACATCATTCTACACTGGTTTTTATTATATTAAACTTATTATAAAACAGAACAAATTATCTTTTACATCAACTTCCATATTAGCCATAGAGTATAGAGTATATTTTTTACACCATAAACAACCTTTTTTGTTTTTCCTAATAAATCAAAGACATTATTCCTTACATGATGAATGACAGAAACATTATGAATGTTTCGGGCATACGTTAAATTTAGTTGTGCAAAATGTTTTAACAACAGATGCACACACACACTGGTCTACATTGGGTTTTTCAAAACCAGCAGCACTGCGTTAGAAAAATTACTTAAGGCTCAAAGGGACGACCAGCCCAATAGCGTTCCTAAACGATTAATTTAAGAAGTGCCTACACGTTGGAACTCTTGTTTCCTAATGTAAAAGCGGTTTATAAAACTGGAACAACAAATCAGGTCTACAGTTGCAATAATTAGAAAAGATTTACCTTGTATAAATAACGAAGAGTGGTTGTTCCTAGGTGAGGTTGTAAAAATATTAAAACCGTTCAATGACGTAACTGAACCAATGAGCTGCGAAAAGTACGTGACTGCCAGCTCAATCATAGTAATGACCTTGTGCTTGATAACAGCATATGATAAACTGTTAGAGAAAGATTTTTAGAAAGTTTCCAAGGCTTTTATATTTAATTTAAGAACTAGAATTCCCAAGACAGAAAGTGGTACATTTTCAGTCTGTACGTTTCTTGACCCAAGATATAAACTGTCAGTGTTTATTGATACAAACGTAGCCAAAATACAAAGATACGCGTAAAAAATTTTTTGGTGGTTATGGCAGCTGAGGAAAATGCACAACTGTCATCACTAGCCGCCCCAACTGAAGTCAAAGCTACTGACAAATTTTCACCGTGGGCTATACTAAATTAAATTGTGGGTCAAAAACAAAGCTCCTCAAAAGGGACTTCTTTGTCAAGTTGTTCTTTGTTGAGTGAAAAGTATGGCAATATGATGGCCACATCTGCTCCTTGCGAAAGGATGTATAACAAAGCGGGTTTTATAATTAATAAATGATCGCTGAACCCAGCTTAAATCATACAAGGTGCAACCACACACCTTTTTAAATGTGGATACTAATCGATTTGATGTGTAAATAGTTTATTTTAGTCTAAAAATAAAACAAACGAACAATGCAAATATTGTAAATATATAAAAAGTGTAAAATAATACAAACAAGCATTGTAAATACTACAAATTATGTACATACTACATATGTATATAACAGCCCCGGATCTTCAATATTTCGAGGCGGGGCAAAAACTGAAAAATCCGCCCCCGCTCACCTACATTTTTACCTTTATCATCATCGTCATTTCAGCCACCAGACGCCCGCTAATGGACATAGGCCTCCCGAAAAGAATGCCATAAGAACCTATCTAGCGTTGCTCTTTCTGTGTTAAGCCTATTTATCTATACTAATATTATAAAGAGGCAGAGTTTGTTTGTTAGTTTGAACCCCCTAATCTCAAGAAATAATCCGATTTGAAAAATTCTTTTGGCATTAGATAACCCGTTCATTGAGGAAGTCTATAGGCTATATATCATCACGCCAATACCCAAGGGAGCGGAGCAGTAATCATAAATATCAACAAATCGGGCAGACTTCCATACATTATTATAAAGGTAAGGGAAAGAAGAATATGTATATATAATAGAAATGTCTGTGCCTGTTTGCTTAGAAAGCCAAAGTTTTTAAATAATGCTTCAATATTTCCATATGAAACAGCTTGTTCAAGCCGTTGTGTGACTGTCTGACCCAAACTATTCTCAGTAACTTTTGTTAAATGCTTCACAAATTTCGTTTTCTTTGAGTTTAACTTTTTCACTGCAGAATCTGTGAAAAGGACAGAAAAGTTATTAACTTATTATAGGTTTATTTGTTATACCCACTATTAAACAAGTAATAATGAAAACTATTATAATAATTAATAAGTTAATATGCCATTAAAATACACACCTGTACACCTTTGTGTAATACACTTTTTTTCTTGGTTAATGAGGGTTTTCTGAAATGATCTCCGTGAGATGGCAGGACTGTAGCGTCAGGTCCAATGGACTGTCAAAATACATACGCGAATTGTAATTTTCTATATATTTTTTGGTTTATTTATTCTTAAAATCATTCCTTTCGGAATATCGTTGTTTAAAATGCCACAGTGTTGTGCAGTGCCTATGTGTGCAAATAAAACAGGAGGACATAAGTTCCCTACGGGAGATAAAACCCAATTAAAACAGTGGCTTGTAGCCATTAAATACATAAATTTACTCCAACGAAAAATAGCCTGGTTTGTAAAAGCCACTTTACGGCAGACGATTACGAGCTACCAAAGGACTCAGTATTAGAAAAACGTAAGAATATTTTCAATATTTATGATAAACTTTAGTTAATCACTTTGATTATCTCAGTGCTGGACCAACCTTCAACGATATAGAGTAAACATTTTTAGTTCTTGCCTTATCAAAAAATACTTAACTGTAACATTGTATATTTATTTAATTATTATTTCAGCCAGACCTGTGTTGAAAAAAATTGCAGTGCCAAGTCAATTCCCATGGAATGAACGAAGTATTAGTCATCCAAAGAAAAATGAGCGATATCAAAGACGTTTGGCCCGAAATGAAAAAAAAATCAGTGTACAAGTACACATTAACAATGAAAAATAGAAAGATGACACCTTCCTCTTGGAAACTACTAATTGCTGCGAAGTGGAAATTGAGTTTGAGGAGAAACAGAAAGATATTGGAATCCAATGTGATTTAGGCAAATGTAATGATCTCAAAATGTTTAAAGAATGTCTTAAACATGAAAAAAAAGTACGGAATCTTCAATTGGGAATGTAGTAGATGTAACCAATGCGGTCGAAATACAGTTTTATACTGGTTTCCAAGATTATGAACATATAAAATCCATATTTACTATTTTTGGTGATGAAGTAAATAGTTTAAAATATTATCCTACAATTAAAACATTAAAAGTGCCGTTTATAAACCCATGTGATCAATTCCTTCTAGTATTAATTAAATTACGCCGGAACATGTTATTTACAGAACTTGCCTTTCGATTGAAGGTTAATGAAACAGTACTGAGCAACATTTTTATAACATGGATCAATTACTTATATTGTAAATTGAAAGAGTTCAACGTTTGGATGCCAAAACAATACACAGATAAAAATATGAAGTACTACGGCAAGATTAATCCATGCACAGTTATAGTAGATTGCACGGAAATTAAAATAGAGAAGCCCAAAAATCCACTTACACAACAGCTTACATATTCCACATACAAATCAGCAAATTCTCTAAAAGTTTTAGTTGGGATTTCAGCATCAGGCTGCGTTACATTTGTGTCCGATGCATATGGTGGTTCTACGAGTGATCGTGAATTATTTGAAAAATGTGGACTTATTAATAAACTTGAACCGAATGATATCATTCTTAGTGACAGTGGCTTTAATGTACAAGACCTAGTGTGCCATAAAGACGTTACGGTGAATGTGCCTGAATTTTTAAAAAATACTGATGGACAATTTGAGACTTCTCAACTGAAAAGGTCAAAAAAAAATTCTTCAGAACGGATACATGTTGAAAGGGTTATTGGTTGAGCTAAAACTTTCAAGATATTAAGTGGCAAGTTGGATTCAAAATTGGTGCCTTTATCAGATAGAATAATATTTGTTTGTTTTATGTTGACCAATTTCAAAAATTTTAATTTAGAAACAAATTACATTAAACTAAAAAAAAATCTTTAAGTATATATACATAATATAATAACTAAAAAATATTATTAAAAGGAGTCCCTTTAGGCAAGGTTCCGAAGATACTGGCAGCGTTCCCCCTTTGAATAGCTAGACTAATTCTTTGTCCGAAGTAGCTGCCAGCTCTTCGGTCTCCTGTGACGTCGAATAACCTTTTTGCTATTTCCTTAAAAAGTCTTATAGCGCTAGGACCCCACGGACCAAGGGTCTCGACACCGAAAGGAACAAAATCATATTCAGAACCTAGATCCCTGTATTTGTATGCTTTGGTTTTTTCAGCCGCTTCACAAGCCGCACCAGCTCTGTTGTTGGTTCCATGTAGATGGGAAGGGGCGAGCGTGTCTGAACAGGTTGCATCCCATACCAGCACCCGACCCATCTTCCATGGAATTAAACTCATACCATCCGGTCTCTTGCCTTCGTCTCTTGCAATACCAGTCGGCTCAAGTAGACTTGGCACGTTAATGGTGGCAAGGGACCGGCGTATGATATCGTTAAGCGCGGCATGTCTCGAGAAGCGGCCTGCACTTTTTTGGCATGACAGACCATGATGTCCTAGCTTGTCGACATCACTACCACAGGGACATTTATGAGGAGCGCAGACCGGAACCCCAAGCCGTAGACAAGTTGCGATTCGGAGCGTTTCAGGCTCAAGAAATGTTCCTGTATTTGACGAAGGGTACGCGTGAAGCCAGTAGCCAGCCTCATGTGTACCCACGGCCAAAAGCCTAGCACGCGCCGAGCCTGTACTACAGCTTAAAAGATTGTCATAAGTCAATTTGCAGTTTATGTCGTCCCAGCTCCTCTGTCAATTTGCAGAAACTGGAAAATTTTGACTTGGGCATGCAATTAAAAAAGCGTTTCTAGCTTCTTCCAAACCAGCAATCTCAAAGTTTGAAGGGGATGCCCTTAAAATTTTACTTATGAGATTCCCTGAGCTATGGAAAGAAGATAGGAAGGCTGGTAAAGCGACACTGGAAATTTTGCGAATCCCTAAACCACCATAACGGATAGGTAGGGATGCTTGGGTCCAAGATTGCTCGTTCAGTTGCATATTAAGAATCGATTCTAAGCTGATTTTGATTAAGTCGTCTACTTGTGTTAAAAGATCTGGGTGATTGCAAAAGGAGCAGCAACGGAGCGCATACGTAAATTTTGGGACGAAAAGACAGCATTTTAAAATGCAAAGTGCATAATGTGGACTAATTTCAAGGAGACGGTCAACAGAATTTTGAAATTTAGTGATTGAATTATTAATATATTCAGAAATAGAGTCATCAAAAATTGGAGAACCTAAAAGGTAAAGGGAATTACTGTTAACTATTTTAATATTTGGAGCCAGAATATTAAATTTTTGTTTTACATCATTTAAATTTAAGTCACAGTTATTTATAAAAAGTTCGCATTTGCTAAAATTAAGTTCCAAACCAATGGCTTCAAATTTATTTTTGATTAAAAAAAGGTCCGATGTAATGTAATTTCAAAAATAATATTATAAAGTAAACATGTTTTTTTCAAAATCATTTATTTTATATTGGTTACAACAGTACTGTAATAAACATATACTTTGTTCAATACTAAATAACAAGAATACAAATTAAACTTTGTTTCAATTTCTATCACATAGAACCTTACAATATACTATAAAATTATATTAACAATCATACAGATTTTTGGCTATATTTGGCAACATAAATTGAAAAAAGAAAGCTTTTACTCGAGGGATTATAATATTTTGTATAGATTAATCATTTCTATAAACATTTATTATTTTTTCATCAATATTGGTCCATATAAATAGATCACAACAATCTCTACCTGTGACAAGTAACTGTGTTTGGATTTGATAATAATAGTTGCTTGTTTTTTTCAGTTGCAAATATTCCAAATCATGCTCTAAATGGGAATAATTGTTGACTCCAAGGATTTCATCCTTTATGGAATATGGGCATTTAACTTCTAAGATTTTGTTATCTTCAAGCAATCCATCAGGAGAAGCGCCGATGAAAGGGTACTGCACAGAAACATATAAACCGGAGCGTTCTACTTTTTTACCAGTTTTCCCCTCACATGATTCAATTGCTGTGGTTTCCATAGACCCCATTTTAAGGCCCCATTCAAAGGCCGTGCTTACTATTTTCTTATTACATATAAGGTTTTGTGCATACTTTTCCTGGTCCTTTTTAGCAGTAAATTTACAAATCTCACCGACTCTTGAAGCAGTTACTCGAAAAGATCGTTCTGTAAACCATAACTTTGTCTTCATCTGATTTTTGGTTGTTTTTCCAATTTCCTTCGCTGAGTCAGTAGTTACCTGTTAGGGGCAAAGGATAAGGAAAGTATGAAGGTATTAATCTAAACAAACATCTACACTGCAAATGTAATTACATAATAGTAATTAAATATAGTAGCTACAGCTTCACTTCATTCACTACCTCGCTTGCAATAGTACAATCTTATTACAAGTATTAGCTACTATAATGGATAAATTCATCTGGAATAGGTGGCTTACGGTTATTTTATTAAGGATAAGTTGGAGATGTAAAGGAAAAGGTAGGTAATCATGGTCATGTATCACATCTTCCCTGTTAGCACTGTCCAAAATTCCACACAATCCTATCCTTTTCTGTGACAATGAACAGTAGTTAATAACTTTGTTTCTGATTGTTGCAGCCCATTCCTTTCCTAGGCTGTTAGAGGACTGTGGTCTTGGATCATAGCACATACTTCTTTTCTTTTTTTGCAAACATTGTATTCTGATATTTCATATGAAAGATTCTATGCTTTTTGTGGTGAAACATCAAGTTTATTTTTTTTAGGTGCATGCCATACTTGTTTTTTTTGTGTTGGAGTGTGTTTAATTAACCATACATTTTGCTCTCGGAATTTGAATATAGCATAGCACAAAACGGACACATGCTTACAAATGGCTTTTGGGCCTTTTCCTGCTATACACTCACACACCGATTGTATAATACATCCGCTTTCGTTACATATGGCAATGGAAGCAAAATAAGTGAGGGATTTTGTATTTTCTGAATGAACTTGACCTTTGAAAAATATATGTGTACTAGTATTTGCGGTTACTAATGCTAGCAGGTAGTTATTTTGCAGCATATTATAACCTCTTCTGTGCACTGCAGAATAATCTGACATTCCTATACCGTCTTTATACAATTCAAGGAAATACGTATTTATATTAATTATATCAAAATTGGGTAAAACTGTTTTTGAATCCACACTTTTGTATAACTTTTCTTCTGGCCATTCTATCATATAAAGTATCTTACTTGAGAGGTTAGAATTATTATTTTTATTTGGTTTAAAGTTGTTGTTTCTGTCATAGTCATTTAGCCTGAAATGTATAATATACATTAATCAACTAAAACTCACTAAAACACAAATAACTGCAATTTAGTAGTTAAAAAACGAAATCGAATTGTGTAAACAAATTCTAGTACGTTACGTTACCTACCTTTCAATGAGCTTTTCCTTTTTACCAGTGACTTTTGCGCCCCTTTTTTTGAGCTCAATCTTCAGTTCAGCGATCTTCTTCTGACCGTAATCCATAATAAAATCAATAACACTTCCAAATACAATAGAATTTCAATAATTTATGTTCAGTACCTACGACTCTGTGCTATTTGACAGCTGTTTGGACCTGACGCCTACGAAGCGCCGCCTAGTGGCAGAAAAAGTATCGAAAACCCTTATTAGTTATGTTGATATCATCATTAGTTACATTAAATTTATATTTAAATATTTGTTCAGATAAATTAAATTCCATCTGAAAAGTACCTGGTGTTTCGACAGGATTTTAGGAGCTATTAATACCCTAAAGTTTGACAACATCATTGCTAAGGTCTGGAATTTATGTTAAGGAAGACCTTTTTACTATACATACTTATAGTAGGGGAGCCCAAGAGGGGATTTTCTGTAGTTACTCGAGCGCGGCAGATTAACATAAAAGAGGTTACCTTGCACTCTATTGAGTACTTTCACCATAATATAAGTCTTCTATATAAAGGGGCGCGTCTAGGGAAGCCGATTAAAATATTTAAAAAAATGTTTTGATAAGGTAGAAATACTTGAAACCGTCAGATTAAGGTGTGGTAGGCTAGTCACATCCTGAAAAGTGTCCAATTCAATAATCTGCCGATTTGCACAAGCCGAAGAGGCAAAAATCGACTATAAAGTTTATGATGATTTTTACTCAATAGAGTGCAAGGTAACCTCTTTTATGTTAATCTGCCGCGCTCGAGTAACTACAGAAAATCCCCTCTTGGGCTCCCCTACTATTATAGATGATCCTGTATCGATAAGAAAGCAAAGTTTCTCTTGAGCGTATTTTGAGAACAAGTATGTATGAGGTAAGGCGACCTTAATACTCTAAGCTCCACGACACCAACATGCGCAATAACATCGCCCCTGCGGAAAGACTTGCTATCACAGTAAGGTACGAACAATCACTACCATAGAACACTATAATAATCTATATTATATTTATAATCCCTATAATATTATAAATGGAAAAGAAACTCTGTCTGTCTGTTACACTTTCACGCCTAAACCGCTGGACCGATTTTGATTGTTTTTTAAACGGGCTATGGAATAGCTACAATATCGAGGAGTAAAAAAGGATATATACCATGCGGGGAACAGTTAAAAGTAAAACACGTAGGTATTTATATTTATTTACTCAGAGTATTTATTATAAATATGTGAAAATTTTGTATCACTCATTATCATCACGGAACATATCTTCGATAACAGAATGTTGTCCATGAATTGGTCAGAATAAGGGAAGGCTGGATTATAGGTGAAGGCTGGGTAGATGTAGTAGTTTTGTGTAGTATATATATATATTATCATTTCAAGAATAATAACCATAGAAATGTGACGAATAGGTTTCATAATTTCGATTATGCATGTACTTTCTAATTAGCTGTAATATATCAGATTGAAAATCAAGTTTAGAACGTTCGTCAATTTTATTATATGTGGAAGCAGCGACATCAGAAATTGTTTATCGGGATGATTTTCTTTGTCTATTGTGTCATGTTTACGTTTTAAATTTTGAGAAAGTGTTTTGAGTATTTCATTTTGTTTTTCAGCACTTGTTTTAATATATTTTTTTGTTTATTTGCGGGCGAGGTGTTTCTGCATTATTAGTTTCACCCTCAGGAGCAACATCGGGAGACGGTCTTACTTCTTTTAAGCAATTCAAAAAAGATAGTTGATTGAAATAAATATATTGTTTACTGCTGGGTCACTGGGTGCTTCCGAACCACTCGCAACTTTCTTATTTTTTTCATTTTCTCTATTAAAACTGTCACGAAGACTCTTTCACTTCTTTTGTAATTTAGTTACTGTAACAACAATAGTAGAAAAAATTAAAATTCAAACGATGAACATTTAAATTGCTGAACAAAACCTTCTACTTTATTGTCACAGGTATCTAGGAACTGGATGGTCGTTTGAGGAGTTTAAACTGTCTTACCACCGTGGGGCGTTTACAGCTAGGACTATCGGACAAGAAACATGTCAACTAATTTGGAACTGCTTGAAAGCCGTTTGTATTCCGGAACCGACTCAAGACATGTCGATAGAAATTGCCAGTGGATTTCTTCAAAATACAAATTTTCCTGATTGTTTAGGTGCCATAGACGGCAAGTATATACGAATGTCTGCGTAGGTAGTATATTTCCAATATTTAAAACGGGTATATTTTTTTAGAGGTCCACTCGTACGTTTGGCGTAATTATTTGTCTCGAGAAAAATATAATGCCAATGTAGCAGGAGTAAGATTAATGTCAGTTTTTATACCTGGTTTACCTAAAAAAGCAAAATTCTGTGGCTTGGTTGATCCTAAGTTTCACTGGTACTCTAGATCACACGACGATGCATCGTTCCCTGAAGCAGGAGGATGTTTACCAGACACAGATGACGACTCCGAAGATGAATCACTATTTCTTTGACGTTCTTCGCGTTCGGGAAGGTAAACATCATCTGATCCCGATGAAAAATCATGAAGAACCCTCAACATTTCATTTTGATTTAGCGGACGTGATTTTTTTATTTATTTATTATTAACACCAACAAAATACTCAATAACACATTCTTTTACATACATAGATAAACTTAAACTAGGTGAACTAAATGGTATTTCAATTACAGGTGAAAACGGCATGCAAAAATTTAGACAACAATGATTTTAGATAAAAAACAAGCTATTATAAACTAAAAGAAATAATAATAAACAAAGTTATATGCTTCTACTGCTAACAAAGATAGGAACAAAACCAAAAATATATTATATACATATCTGTTTAAGGGCCGATTTCACGGATTAAAATAATCGCGATTAGTTCGACGTAAACTCGGTTTACGCGTTTAACGAAGTTTAGAGCTCCAAATTGCATTTCACCAACATAAACTAAACGCAGTTAGAGAATAACAGAGTTTAAATTCTGAACGACCGATTTTTGGCGTTTAGCAGTGTAAACGCGTTTTGTAGAGAGCTTCTAACGGTCTAACCTATTAAAAACAAATCTTGTCAAGTTGTCATATGATATATTCTGATACTCGAGTTTATAGTAGTGTATTATATTATAAAAGCGTAGTTAGCGTAGTTAGTAGCGGTAGTTCAAAGATGGAAAGAGCATTGTCACTAGCTTTTGAGGAAGACGAAGAGGATGAGTGTGTTCGTCGCCCAAGGCGCCCAAGATGGATACGTGAGAGAGAAGAACACTTCGACACTCTTGATGATCAAGACTTCGTAACAAGATTCCGTCTCACGAAGTCAACAGTCCTTTCTGTACTGGAGTCTATTGAGGATAAATTAGAGTTTGCGTCCAATATGAATAACAGTATATCTCCGATCAACCAATTGTTGTGTGCTCTGCGTTTCTACGCAACTGGGTGCTACCAAATGACTGCTGCAGATTTATGTGGATTCAGCACTTCTACTGCGCATAGAATTGTGCACAGAGTCAGTGCAGCTATTGCATCACTCCGGCCACGCCACATCTACTTTCCAGAACTACCAGATGACAGTCGCCAGACACAAATCGAATTTTATAAAGTGGATAGATTTCCTCATATAATAGGTGCTATAGATTGTACTCACGTGAAGTTCATTAGATCACCAGGTGGAGGTAATCCTGAAATTTTTCGAAACAGAAAAAACTATTTTTCTCTGAATGTTCAAGCCATTTGCAATGCCAACTTAGAATTTACTGATGTGGTTGCTCGTTGGCCAGGGAGTACACATGATTCGTACATTTTTAATAATTGTTACAGAAGAGCAATGTTCGAACAAGGCCGATATGGAAATGCTGTTCTTGTTGGAGATGCGGGTTATGCTTGCAGTAATTATATGATGACTCCATTAGAACAGTGCAGTACTGCTGCTGAAAATTTGTACAACGAGTCACATATAAGAACACGGAGTTGTGTAGAAAGGTTGTTTGGTGTATGGAAAAGACGTTTTCCGAGCATGGCAATAGGACTGGGAGTTTCCCTACAAAATTCATTCACAATTATCATCGCCACAGCTGTCTTGCACAATATTGCAAGAAGAAGTGGTGAATCTACAACCTCCTAATGATAATACAATAGTAAATCCAGTTTCCTGGGAAGCTGTCTTAGCTCAGGGCAATATAAACAATGTAAGTGTGGATGCAGTAAGAAGTCAAAGAAACAATCCAACTTATAGAAGGTGCAATGAAATTATAACAAATTATTTTTCACAACTAGCAAGATAAATAGTTTGTATTAGAGTCGTTTAATCGTCGTTAATTGTTTATATAGTTAATTTTTGTTTTTGTTTAAAAAAAATTCTCATGTATGTGAATGATTATTGTTCTTATGATAAATAAATTTATCTCAAACCTCTTATTATATCATTACTAGCTGACCCCGCAATTGTTCTTATGAAAAATAAATTTATCTCAAACCTCATATTATATACCTATATATCATTACTAGCTGACCCTGCAATTGTTCTTATGAAAAATAAATTTATCTCAAACCTCATCTATATATATAAGAGATTTCCACCCATTGACTCATCACGATATCTCTGGAACCATAACGCGTAGAGACTTGAAATTTGTTAGGAATGTTCCTTTCACCTAGTAGAGGTAAGAACTAAGAACGGGTTTTACGAAATTCCACCCACAAGAGGGGGTTGCGGGGGTTAATAACATATATGGCAAAATAACGTTTGCGGGGTCAACTAGTATTATATATATATATATATAAATATATATATATACATATATATATATATATATGTGGCGACACATTGGCGATAGCCGCGTCTTGAGAACAGTAGATCCTACGAAATGGCCACGGTGGATAACAGCATAGCCCAGGTGTCACCAGAACCACTGGCAGGGTTGGTCAACAAGTTCCAACAAAGCACACCGTTTTTCATCATATAGAAACAGAAGGTCCACCCGTCTATACGAGAGCCAGACAACTCCCACCGGACAGGTATAAAAAGGTAAAAATCGAATTTGAATTAATGCAAGAATTAGGTATATGCAGACCGTCAAAAAGCGCTTGGGCCAGTCCACTTCACACAGTTCCGAAGAAAGATGGAGGGATTCGACCGTGCGCATTTGGTCTAAGAAATGCCGCTCAAACTTTCCAACGTTTTATGAATTCTATGTTACAAGGGTCAGAATATTTTCAAAATCCTAGCCTCAACCACTGAAAGCGTGCACAAGGCACACTTAAGGCAGTTATTTAAAAAATTCAATGAGTATGGCATAACTATTAATTTAAGTAAATCATGTTTTGGTAAACAAGAAATCGATTTTTTAGGCTATAAAGTCACACCAGCTGGTATAAGTCCACTGGAGGATAAAATAAGGGCAATCTCAGACTATCCGAAACCGAGAACTGTCGAAGAACTTCGTCGATTCCTCGGCATGTTAAATTTTTACAGGTCTCATATAAAAAACGCAGCTCAAAACCAGGCAGAGCTAAATAAATTTTTACATGGGGCAAAGAAAAAAGATAAGACTAAAATAAATTGGAATAATGAAGCCGAGTTTGCTTTTGAGCAGTGTAAAATGAGCCTTAGGAATGCCACTACAATATCGCACCCAGTAGCTGAGGTACCGTTATCTCTTATGACGGACGCGTCCAATACGTGTGTGGGCGCAGTTTTGCAACAACGGGTAGATAACGACTGGTTACCGCTTGGTTATTTTTCAACAACTTTCAGAGACTCAACGTAAATACAGTACCTATGATCGCGAACTTTTAGCAATTTACATGGCCATTTCTCATTTTCGTAATATGGTCGAAGGTAGAGAATTGATCGTATATACAGATCATAAACCATTAACATTCGCGTTAACAAAGGTAGCAAAAAACGAGAACCCAAAGAGAACCCGATACTTGATGTATATTAGCGAGTTTGTCAGCGAGATACGTCACGTTACAGGTCAACAGAACGCAGTTGCTGACGCCTTGTCTAGAGTCGAGGCGATAAGGTGTCCGACGAGCATCGACTTCGAGGAACTTGCGCGAGCACAGAAAGGTGATTCTCAGGTTACACACTACTGGAAAACAACAATGGCAAGGTATCGTTAAAACAATTAACTATTCCAGGTACGAATAATCCGATTTATTGCGAGTTATCAACTAAGTACATAAGACCTTTTGTCCCAGAGACATTTAGATTTGATTTACCACCCACAGAGCAATGGCAAAATCGAGAGGTGGCATCGTTCGTTAAAGGTTGCACTTTCAGCCAGATTAGCAGATAATGCATCATGGTTAGACGAGTTACCTACAGCCTTATACGGTTTGAGAGCAGCATGTAGAAGCGACGGCGATGTGAGCGCAGCAGAAATGGTTCTAGGGCACAACCTAAGACTGCCTGGCGATTTTTTCTCTGAGGTAAGCACGAAATCTATGTCACCGTGTGCATTTGTTGACAAATTGAGATTAATACTTAGTAGTCACAAACCCAAGTCACGAGCGAATAGCGATTCTCGCAAAATTTTTGTGCACAACGACTTAAAGTCTTGTTCACACGTTTTTATTAGAAACGACTTAGTAAAAAAACCATTGACACCAAATTATAACGGGCCTTATAAAGTATTAAGAAGGAACGATAAGACATACACCATATTACTACCAAATAGAAAAACGGAAATTGCAATAGATAGGTTAAAACCCGCTTATTTGTTAAAAAATACGGAAATCGATAATACAAGTATGTTATCTACTGAAAACAGTAATATTGTTAATGATAGTGATGTTGAATATAAAAAGGGAAATTCAAATACCATAAAAGAATCGTTGCAACATTGTACCACACGCAGTGGCCGAGTTATTAAGCCACCAGTGCGTTTCTTAAATTGTTAATTTAGTATTTATTAGATGTTTTGATTAAATGCAAAATAACAATAGTACATAGTCCATTTTTATTTTTTGCTTAATAATCAGTTATACTGTGTATTCGCATATTTAGTATAGCCTATAAGTAATTAATGTTATTGTAACGGCATCATTTCAAGACGAAGTAGTTAGGAGTAAACATCCAGTTAGACATTTATTAATAATGGGCAAGGGATACAGCAAACAGACTGACAAAATGGAAGAGATAATAATAGCCCAAAATGGTGCAAACGACGCATCATTCAGTCAATTAGAACAAAAGCTACACAAATTCGGAACAATTTCCATAATAATCGTCGTATTATGCATACTTATATTGGGATATTTCATCTTAAAATGTTGCCGAAATAAAGGACAGAAATGGATAAAAAAAGAAATAGTATCATCGGTCGAGTTGGGTCTAGCCGCACAGGCGAACCAAAATCGCTCGCAATCAGGATACGCACAATAGATATTATAGTTAAAATTGAGATAGTGTTAGACATTAGTGTTAGTATAAGATATTAGTGTTAATTATAAGACAGTGTTATTTGTTAAATGTGTTTGTTAAAAAAATATTTTTAGGTTACCTGTATGATAGAATTTTTTTTTTATGTTTCATGTGAAAATTTGAAAAAGGGGGGGAGTGTTGTGGCGACACATTGGCGATAGCCGCGTCAGCGGAATGCGCATCCGGCGCCCGCGCCGTGGCGTCGCAATGTCTACAGCACCGTCAGCGGAATTTATCTCCGCGACCGCTCCCGCGCCTTCAGCGCAGGCGTGGTAACAATTCAGTCGTTAGTTTCGCGAGTGCCCCGACGGTCCCCCTCTCTTTCTCTCTCACACAATAGTATTTTTATAGAGTCTTATATGTATTTATAAGTGTAACGTTTGGGAACAATATATGTATTAAAGACATTTTACATTTCATTTACATCCCTCATAAATAAAGACTCTAAATATATATATATATATATATATATTATATATATATATATATATATATATATATATATATCATTACTTAATTTTTATTAAATTTCAAGTCTCCACGCCTTACGGTTCCAGAGATATCGTGATGAGTCAATATATGGGTGGAAATCTTATATATATAGATTAATACTCTATGAAGAAATACTTAATAGAATTAGATATATAAAAATATTAAAATTTTTGTTTTTAATAATAATAAACTTTAAAAACTATATAATTATGTACTTAAATAAATTGTATTGAGTTCAGGCGAGGAAACTGTCATGATGAATGGATAAAATAGTAATATTTGTCAAACATAGGAAGGACAGGAAGATGATTTGTCAAACATAGGTTTATTAAAATAAACAAATAATATGTAATATTAGTAAAAATAATAAAACAATACTTCAACATTAATCTAATTTTTTTAATTGCATCTCCAAAAGTTTTAATTTTATTTCCTCCTGCTTAGTTTTTAATAATTCTTGTTTTAAAATCTCTTTTTCTTTTTCTTCCTGTATTCTCAAAATTTTTATTTTCATTTCATGCTCCTCATCAGCATGAGCATTGGCCTTTAATAAGGTCTTTATCCTTCCTTTTATTAAGTCAGGGGTTCCTGATGTTTCTTTAAACAATGGCCTTCTGCGACTTGTTGTTGCAGCTAATGCTGCCACACTTGGTGTTTGGACCCTGCAACATAAATTTATAATTAAATATTGTTTTTCATTGAAACAAATAAAAAAAAATCCAACGAGTCACAGTGTTACTCATTTGATGTGACTCATAGGGAATTCACCAATACTTTTGGATTTATAATATTAGGAAGATTAAACTACTAGCTGCCTATATACGATACCTATTCCACACATACCAAATTTCTTAAAATCTGATCAGCTGCTACAGAGTTATCTTGTTTCAAACAAAATTTATACAAAAACACACATCTTTATAATAATTATCAACAATAGTAGATGATTAATTTCTTACCTTGGCGGAGTGCTAAGAGCATGGCACACTTGAGAATGCTGTTGTTGCACATCAGGGCTTGGCGTTTTCCTCAAAGCTGGATTTTTTTTTCTTTCAGCATACTTGGAGTATATTGAGACCAATCCTGCATGAGAAAATAGTTATGTTTTAGTACTTATTATCACAATATTATAAAGGTGAAAGTTTGTATGTATATGTGTGTTTGTTACTCCTTCATGCTCAAACACCTAAACGGATTTAGACAAAATTTGATATGGAGGTAGAATATAACCTAGATTACATACATATGCTACTTTTTATCCTAAAACAATTAATAGAACCTGATACCTGATATGTGATAGATAGGTACCAAGTTTTTTCACAACATTGAACTTACCATTGTGTATGTGGTAATCACGTCAGAGGATGTGGTCACATTTGGCTCATTCAATTTCACTAACTGAGACTCGCAGATATCAATATCTGAAATAAAAACCTGTTTTAGTACCCTATATCATGTTATTTTGCATAAAAAATGTTTTGAAATATAATTAGTTTTTAATAGAATACATACCACTTTCCAACTTTTCCAACACCACTTCCAATTGGTCTGCTTTCTTGTCATCATTTAATTTTTTCTCAATTTCAGGTGCACTACCGGCTGAAAAATATAATTTTTATTATCATGGTGTTTTCATATATATATTTAAAACATATTATATGAAAAAATACAAGGAAGACAACATATTATGTCCATTTGTGTCCACATACATCTTAAAATCCTCATCTTCGCTCATTCATTCTTTTGGTAGCTTAATACAAAGATCATTATATTATTACGACAAGCCATATGAATACATATTCACTATATGAATTACATATTTAAAACTGATATAGGTAATTACTCACCTAAAATTTGAGTGCCATCCGAGTCAAAGCAGTTGACAAATCCAGACACTCTGGCCTGGATGAGCTCAAGCACTCGGTTTACAATAGGGTCTTCAATATCTTTTTTTGGAGGTCCTCCTCCTATAAACGAATAAAAAAGTTGTAAAAATCAATAGTGAGTATAGTGAGTAATGAGGAACTTATATACATATGAAAATTAATAAAAATATTTAGTTACCTGTTCCTAAATAATGTTGATTTCGCAAAGTCTGTTCATGCTTTGCCTTTTTCTTTAAATTTTCCCAGCAGTTTTTTAACTGTCCAGTCTCTGGGATATATACCGGAGATGGCGTTAAATTCTGTGGCGATTTTACGCCACTCTTCTGTTTTGGACTTCATGTTCACGGCATCTGTCTTCTTGGACTCCACAATTGAAAAATGTGTCTTTATTAAATCAAGTAGAGCCTCTTTTTCGCTAATGGTAAAGGTCGGGTCCCTTTTTCGTTTTGACATTATCACAAATCACAATAATGTACGTTAATAAAACTGTGCGTTATACGTTCAACGGTTCAAATCAAACACAAAGGTTCAAAATTTCATATGAAAAAACGACGTGACCACGAAAGTCAAGAAGTTTAAAATAAAAAACTAGATTTGTCAATTTGACAGCTATATATGTGACAGTTTTGACGTTGACAAACTGTATAGCATGACATCTACGCTTAAATATAAGGCGATGTTCACGGTTTATGTCACCAACCTTCGTTTTCGTAAACGCGATTAAATTGTAGCTGGTGAAATCCGTTTAACGAAAACCAAGATTAGAATCGAACTATAAACTCGATTAAGCAAAACGTAGTTTTATTAAACTTAGTTTCCAATGCAAACGGTGAAATCGGCCCTTACAGATTTTTTTTCGACCTTAACGGTCTCCAGGGGGGCTGATGTAGCGGTCATTTAAACGCAATACCTCACATCATGAGAGTCGGTAAAAATACCGTTATGCAGCCAACGCTGCACTCGAGCGCGCATCGCGTTTGATCGTGCGAGATCGTTTTTCCCCGTCCGCCAGTCGTACAGAGCACAATACTAAGCCAGTGGTTTACCGATAGCTACGCCGGGAGGTCGCGCACGCGCTCGCTTCCTCTATTCTTCGTTGTGTAATGTCTACTTCTTCCTATAATCCTTCCTATAAACTCTTTGAAACAATCATTCAAACAAAACCCGTATTTTTCGGGACAATTGGGACAGAAATATGAAGTATCTTTTCTGACTCTTTTTGATATCCAGCACTGCCTACACCGACGTCGTAAAATTTTTCTCTTTTCCCCATCATTTGTACGAGAACATTGTTGAAGAACATGCACTTGATTTTTTGGAACTGAACCCCGCGTTGTGTCTTGTACCATATCAGTATTTAACAGTTTCATTATGATTTCAAGTCTGTAATCATATAAACTTCTCTTCGTCGAAAAAATGTTGTGCAGCGTGTAAGAATTATACAACATTTGCTGGAACACGTGAATTCCTAACTTCTTATGCCAACGTATAGTCTTGTGCTCACATGAATAGTATGCGAGCATTTGATCCTGGTGGTCTATACCACCCATGTACTTATTGTATTTTACTACAACTTCAGGCTTGGAAACGGTTTCGCCGCGTAGATTCGTAACGCTGGTCAAACTCAAAATTTAATTCCTTGTCGAGGGATTCCAACGTATTTATTATGGTATCATACTCCTTTGGTAGTGTTATAAACAGGTGCTCCACCTTATCTAACTCCTCTATCTTTGCACCTCCACCTTCTAAGTCGTTAATTATATTTTCAAAGTTAATTAAATGATCCTGAAGTTTATTCGAGAATTGATGTTTTAAAGTTATAAGTTTCTTTTTATTAAGAAACACTTTGTTAAATGTGCTTCTCCTTTCAAACACTGCACTTAATAGTTTTAACATTTCTAATGCGCTGGTCGCTGGCTTTACTACTTCCAAGAATTTATCGTTTAAGCAATTTATAATTATCAATCTTCCCTTAGCATCGTCTTTTTTATACGTCTCTTTTTTCAAATTTTCTTCTTTCTTTCCATTTAATAAATACTCAATACCTTTTTCTTCAAATAAAATGTTTAACCTGAACTTTCAATTACTAAACTTACTCCCTTCACAAAGTTGTGGAAAAACTTCTAAACTTGACATTTTTAATATATATATATATAGAATGAATTCAAACTTTCAAACATATAAACCTTTTTGTTTCTCAGTAAAGAGTATCATATGTAAAGTATTTCTCGGGGCCGAAAGTGCTAGGTCATGACGTCCATTTTGACAATTTCCATTTCTTCAAACGGCACGAAAACAGAACATCAGTTTGTATTCATTATTAATTATTTTATTACACACATGATCAGATGAGCAGAGGTCCGTGGATGTGAGAATTTATATAAAGTTTGATATATTTAGGCTGTTAAGCCTAGTTCGCATTAAGCTAGTATTTTAGTCTAGTAGCGAGTAATTTAGTAGCTAAATTACTCGCTACTCTCCAAAAATCGTTCGCACATTTTAGTCTAGTAGCGAGTAATTTAGTAGCTAAATTACTCGCTACTCACCAAAAATCGTTCGCATTTTGGTCGAGTACAGTTTACAAGTGAGTGGTGTTTTGCAAGATGAACAGCCTACAACGCAATAAAGTAAATAAACTGATTAAGCTGATCGTAACGGCTATTTTAGACGAGGTGGATGAGGAAATTTGTGTGATTAATAAAAGAAGCTATGGGTACGAAAATGGATCGAAAGACGAGATAAACTAGGAGCTACTAATTGTCTTCTGAAGGAATTAGCATTGGAAGATCCCAAAGAATACTTCGATAGTTTGAGAATGTCCGAAAGTTGTGTAAATTTTCTGTTAATGAAAATACACTCTCAAATTCAGCGTAAAGATACTCTGTTAAGAAGTGCGATTCCTGCAATTACAAAATTACAAGCAGTTCTATACTTTCTTGCCACTGGATGTAGTTTAAGGACACACACATATATTTAGACTTGGAAAATCAACTGTTTCCGAATTCATCATCGAAGTTTGTGAAGCGATCTATGAATCATTAATGGAATTTATCAAGGTAAGATTAAATAACTAAAACAGATTTATTATGAAATATTTATTTATCAAGAGAATCATTTTCAACATTGTTAGGCTATCATTATAAGTGTTTTGTTTGCTGTTGCTGCTGTTTTGATCACTTTTGATTATCAAAATTAGCGTTCTGTAATGCTGTTAATATTAAGTCATTTGATGTAATTTTAATGTTGCTCTGCATTTCATTTACATTTAAATGGTCAGATGGAAACATATTTGAGGAAATCTGATAATCCGCAACATCTTCAGAATGACATTGTGTAGGTAAAATGGACGAGGAAATACATTCAGTTGCTTGTTCTTCCAAATTATAATTACTGGTGTCATTATAATATGTTGAAGAATCTTCTGTTGAAGAATTCTGGAGGTCTGCAAGGTAGGCCTCAGTGGCGGCGATAACCTCCTCATTCGACTCAAATTTCTGCCCGGCGAGTGACTTTTTCAAGTTTGGAAACAAAAAGAAGTCGCACGGGGCCAAATCTGGAGAATATGGTGGATGGGGCAGCAATTCGTAGCCTAATTCGACCAATTTGGCCGTGGCGACGGCGGAGGTGTGAGCCGGTGCGTTATCATGGTGGAAGAGCACTTTGTTCTTCACCAAATGTGGCCGTTTTTTCTTCAATTCGGCGTCGAATCGGCCCAATAATTCGGCATAGTAGAGCCCTGTAACTGTTTTACCCTTCTCCAGGTAGTCGATGTAAATCACACCTTGTGAATCCCAGAAAACGGTGGCCATCACCTTACCGGCCTATAGGACAGTTTTCGCCTTCTTCGGAGCACGTTCGCCGGGTGAAGTCCACTGTTTCGACTGTTCCTTGGTCTCTGGTGTGTACCAGTGGATCTATGTTTCTTTGTCCAAGCGTTCTTTGATTTCGCTGCGCGATTTCCCTTCCAAAAACAAGAATCGAATCACCGACAGATATTGCTCTTTTTCCATTTTTCTAAATTCCGCGGACATACCTACTTTCACACGCGGTCAAATTAAAACTGCGAGTCCAATTCGGCTGAAATTTTTACAGTTGCCGTCTACGAAAATGTTACTACACGATGGAAAATTTCTCTTGCGACAGTGACGCCATCGGGCGGTGAAGCTAAGTACTTATCGGACAGCCCTCGTATGTTTATTATAATAAAGTGATGTTCTTTGTTTATGTGTATCAATGTGTTGTTTCATTCTCCTATAATCAATACATTTAGGTTTCAAGTTAGAATCTGAGATAGGTATCCTAGTTCTAAGACTACGTGACATACACAGTTGTGCTGGAGAATAAGCACAGCTTTTAGGAGTATTTCTATATTGTAATATGGCAAGATAGGGATCTTTTTTATCAGAATAACATTTCTTTAAGATATTCTTTATAGTTCTGATTGAACGTTCAACTAGTCCATTTCAGTGACTATGATATAGGCTAGAAGTTATATGTTGAATTTGCCATTCTCTCATAAAATCACTTAGTTCATTTGAATTAAATGGAGGAACATTGTCACTTATGGCAATATGAGGGATTCCATGACGTGCAAAAATAGACTTTAAATGAGTAATGACATTAGTAGAATTAGATGAGTTTAAAAGTGCAATTTCTGAATATTTTGAAAAGTAGTCTACGACAATTAAGTATTTTTTATTATTTATATCAAACAAATCCATACCTACTTTATTCCATGCTAAAAGTTTATAATCATGAGAGATTAGTGGTTCTTTACTATTGTTATTGCGGAATGTAAGACATGTATGACACTGACTGTCAATTTTTTCTATATCTTTGTTAATGTTATGCCAATAAATTGTACCTTTAGCTAGTCTTATACAGCTATTTATGCCTTGGTGACCTTCATGAATTAAATTAAGTAAATAATCACGCATATTGAATGGAATTATTATGCTTGTATCCTTGAGAATACAATATTATCTATGACATATATTTGATGTTTTAAATCAAAGAATATGACTGTTGACAAGGTGTTAATGATGATGATGCATATGCTATTGGTTGATTATTGTGACAAATGACAGCACCCATTGCATCTTTTGACGAATCGACTGACAGTGTAATATCTTTATTGGGGTTATAGTAAGCTAAGACTGGAGTTTTTGTTATAATTTCTTTTAGACTGTTATATTCTGTGTTGTGTTCATGTGACCACGACCATTTTGTGTTTTTTGACAGTAAAGACCTTAGACAAAACGTTTTTTGGGACAAATTATCAATAAATGGACCTAAATAATTGACTATTCCTAAAAATCTTTGTAGTTCATTGACATTACTAGGTGTGGGCATATCACAAATTGCCTTGACTTTACTTTCATCGACTTTCACACCTTTTTGACTAAAAACATGACCTAAATAACGGACTTCTTCTTTACAAATTACTGACTTTTCTTTATTAAATTTAATGTTTATCTCTCTAGCTCTTTTTAGTACATTTTCTAGACGTTTGTCATGAGTTTCTTTGTCAGGAGCATATATTAAAATGTCATCTATCATTATTTTTACTCCTTTCAAGTCACTAAATCTTTTAACCATTTCACTGTGAAAGATTTCACTGGCTGCATTAATACCAAAGGGTAGCCTTAAGAAACGATACCTTCCTTGAGGAGTGTTAAATGTACAAAGTTTTGAGGATACTTCATCTAGCAATATCATCCAAAAACCTTTGTTAGCATCTAAAGTACTAAAATACTTGGCACCACTTAGTGTAGATATAATTTCATCAATGGTAGGTAAAGGAAAATGAGGTCTCATGAGAGCATTATTTAATTTTTTAGGATCAATACATAATCTAAGCTTTCCATCTTTCTTTGAAGTTAGTACTAATGAATTAACCCATTCTGTAGGTTCCTCTACTTTTTTAATTATATTTTTTCTTTCTAGGGACTCTAATTCTTTTTTTAGTTTATCAGCAAGACGAAATAGGACTTTCCTACAGGGATCTATGGAGGCTATGGCATCAGGTTTTAGAACAAGATGAGCTTGATAATCTTTTAAACAACCTATCCCTTCAAATAAGTCAGCATATTTGGACAAAATATCTGTTTGTACTATATTAGACTGAAACTTGACGTTATGTATTCTTTTGATTAGCTTTAACTTTTGACAAGACTCTTGACCAATGATATTTTTACATGGCAAATCAACAATATGAAATATTATATCATAAGACTGGTCATTGCATATTACAGGCAAACTATACATACCTACTGTTTGTATAACTTCTCCGCTAAATGTACTTAACTTGTGATTACTTTTTTGTAAGATATTTGTAGATAAGTTTAATTTTCTAAAGTCATTGAGAGATAAAATATTAGTTTCTGCACTTGTGTCTAATATAAAGTTAATGACAATATTATTTGTTAATACTTCAATTTGAAAAACACTGTTTTTAGTTGAATCACACAACTAAATTTGACTTACAAATATTTCTACATCGGAGTCTGACTGACTGAGAGCATTGACTTTCTTAATGGTGTGACATACCTTGGAAAAATGGTTTGGTTTCCTGCATAAGTTGCAGATTACTCCAATGGCTGGGCAACGGACACGGTGTATTTGACCACAACGATGACATAGACTGGCTTCTTTTTTCTTGACTGGGCTTCGACTGGTGAGGTTGCCTCTCGACTGGCTCCTACCCGGACTGATACTACGTGAACTTCTAAAATTGTATAAATGTTTGTTAGTTGACTGTTTTTGACTGAATACCTTTCCGACGAATGACTGTGACGTAGTAGACTGTTCCCCTTGTAGAACTTTGGCTTGTTGTCTTGATGTTTCCAATTTTTTGGATAGATCCAATGACTCTTGAAATGTCTTAGGGTCATTAGTTGGAAGTTTTTCCCTGATGTAGTTATTATTGCTGTTTAGGTTCCATGAAAATACATATTTTAGTATGTTGTCGCGCAGCTCGTCGAAACCACATTGTAAGCTGATATTATTGATATCTGTAGCATAGGACGCAATATCTTCGTCTTGACCTTGCTTTCTATTGAAGAGTTTGTGCCTTTCCATTGTTATGTTTACCTTAGGCAGAAACAAAACCTCGAATTTCTTAAGGAGTTCTTCGAAAGAGATGATATCGATGTCGACGTTAAATGAGTAAAATATTTCTAACGCCTCGCTGCCGATGCATGCTAACAAAATGGCGACCTTACGTGATTCAGGTTCCTTTTCAAAGTTATTTGCCCGCATGTAAATTTTTAAGTTCGTGGCGATGTTCTTCCAAGTCAGCGGCATATTTGACGCATGTATATTCAGTTTTTCGATATTATTTATAAGTGACGAAGACGATTGTATAAAATGCGATTGTCCAGCGTCCGCCATGATGTCGTCTGTAGATTTCGTAGATTTATTTGCAGCTTGCGTATGCGACATTTTCAATTTTTATTTATTTCATTGCCTTTCCTTTTTTACTTTTGACACCATGTTATGTTCTATGTATTTATTATTTTACTATTTAATATTTATTAGGACTCGGGTGTAAATGAAACAAGCGTTCACGTTGAAGCCATTGACCAGACGGAAGTGTATATTTTAAATTCCTCATACTAATTAACCATAGACAATAATGAGGTTTACACACTACCCAACAATGCCTTAAATCTATACTTATAATAAATCTGTAGAGAGGTCAATTCTGTACATGAAATATATTTACAAAATAACTATCAGGGGGTGATTAGGGATCGATACTGATGCCAAAAATGCAATCAGTAAAATTTTTGTCTGTCTGTCTGTCTGTGTCTGTCTGTCTGTATAACCGTTATAGAAACAAAAACTACTCGACGGATTTTAACGCAACTTGGTATAATTATTTTTCATACTCCTGAGCTGGTTATAGTATACTTTTCATCACGCTACAATCAATAGGAGCAGAGCAGTGAAGGGAAATGTTGGGAAAACGGGAGAAGTTACTCCA
Source organism: Brenthis daphne (assembly GCA_947093115.1). Classification (NCBI taxonomy): domain Eukaryota; kingdom Metazoa; phylum Arthropoda; class Insecta; order Lepidoptera; family Nymphalidae; genus Brenthis; species Brenthis daphne. The sequence continues at coordinate 4,485,619 of OX352473.1, forward strand.
TTTTTTAAGCTTCCGTCGCGTGTGCAACCTTAATGGTTAAAGCTACACAGAAATCATGTATGACGGAAATGTTCTCCTTAAAATTATATAAAAAATATCCCACGACAGCATATGTCTATCTTTTATGGTTGACTCACAATAACACGTGTAACTCCCGATAAATTAGCAGTTCGAAGTTTTCTGATTTATATTTGTCTACTCTTACGTTTATAACACTCTCAGTCATCCCTAATTAAAAAAGTTAACATTATTCCATTTAACTATTCCATAAAAAAGAATCATAGAAATCGGTATAGAAACACCAAAGTTATACATGAAATATGCTAATAATAAGCCATCGCACGTGAATACTGATTCATGTTTATATCTATTTAAAACGTACCTAGCGACGAACCCGAGCGAAGCGAGGGTGAGCCGCTAGTTTACAATAAAAGGTTGTCAACATTGCAAACAAACATTGTTTGAAAATGATATATCAAATGACAATAATTCATATATCTATGCCAAAGAGTACATGAATAAAAAATGGCTGTGCTATCCTAATAAAGAAGTGGAATCGTATTTCAAAGAAATCCAGAATATGACCACTTCTTTTTTTTTTTAAATATACCCAAAACAGGTTTGAAGAAAAATAGTGTTTTGTTTCTGGACATGCTATCTGATTGTCCTTTTAAGTGTGTTGAACATAAAAATAAATTAAAAACATATTTTATAAAATATATGACAATCAATGTTTTAGTTTATAGTTGGTGCAGAAGTGTCAATCGTATTTTGAGCGGCAAATTAACTGTTAAAGATGAAGATGATGAGGTCAAAATTGCAGCCCAAAATTATTTTAATAAGCACAAGAATTATAAAAATAGAAAATGACCTTTTAAATAAAATTCTCTTTTCGAAAACGTAAAATAAATTCAACAAATATTGTAAGGTACTTTGGTGCCATTTTTATATTTATGAATTCAGTAATTATGTGGATAGGCACTGTCTGTAACAAGTATATCTTTGAGACGTCTAAAATCTTAGAGTAAAGCATTCAAAAAGTCGGGAACCTAAAATCAAAATAAATCCGCGAAAAATCCGAAAAGATAGTCTTATTTAAAATGTCAAATATTCGCGTAAATCTAAGAAAGTATAAAAAATGAGATGAAATTATTACATATAAGAATCATTGTTCAATAGAAATTATTCTGTAATAGATAAAATAATAATATGATTACTCAATAAATGATTACTCTTGCAGATATTGTTGTTTTATTTCTTTCTTTGCTTTTTTACTAATATCGTGTTCCAACAAAGGACTAAGCCAAGAGGTTTTTTCTTTGTTCGAACACTAGTATAGCACTACTAATAAATCAATGGTAAAATAAATAGATATAGGTAGCTATATAGCTACCTATATACAGTGTGTTTAAAACACCCTGTCCGATCGGAAGCCAGTGTATAGGTATCCCAATCAATTGACCAAATAAAATAAGAAACATAAAATATTCATGATAGTAAACATGTTAATGAAATTTAAAATGTCAATTTATTTTGCTATTCTCCCCAAAATTCTAGGAAATTTTAAAAATGTGCAGCACTAATTTCGGCGGTATTATGTTAATCATGTGGCGGCGGCATCTTTGATGTGTGCCGACAGACGATGTGCCGCCCGTTGTCAAAGGGACCGCTCGGCACGTGTAGCGGCTATCCCGACCTTGAATTACATATTTACGATCACTATTTGTTCGCTTTATTATTTATTTCACTTAAAATTATGTCAGTTTCGCGAAACATTGCATCCGAATGCACGTGTTGGAGAAATTGAGTTTTAACTATTTCGTATACGAATGAAGAGTACTTTAATATGTTAATGTGTTTGGGGAGGATCGAGTGACTGCAATTATGCAGAAGCTCGTAGAGACTATGAAATGCGTTTCGCAGTTCCGCGGGGTACCACTGTGCCGTCAGAGCGTGCCTTTCAACATCTTCACAATCGTATATATACCACGGGCAGTGTTCACGGCTACGAAACGCATCACGCTGATACAGGGAGACCGCGTATCGATAGGGATATTGAAGAGCAGGTGCTTGAATTATTTAATGAGGAACCCACCCGAAGTACTCGTTCTGTGGCACGACAACTGGGAACTAACCGCGTCCAGGTGTGGAAAGTGTTGAAAGAAGATGGCCAGCATCCTTTTCACTACCGTCGTGTCCAATCTTTACTACCCAGTGATTATGAACCTAGAGTGGAATATTGTACTTGGATTTTAAGAAAAATCGCAGAGGACGCAGAATTTTTGAAAAGGGTCATTTTCACCGATGAATGTTCTTTTCATAAAAGAGGACGCTAAATCCTTACGCCATTAAACCAAGCCATTTTCAACATCGTTGGCGAATAAACGTTTGGGCTGTTGTTGTTGTAAGACATGGTCGCTTCTTGTTGTATGAATAGGTCTAGGGGTGTTGTGACGTTTGGGCTGGTATTGTAGGTGACCAAATCATTGGCCCGATCTTTTTAAATGAAACGATAAACGGACCGAATTATTTATCGTTTTTACGAGAAGACTTAGATGAAGCATTAGAAGATTTGGATGTAGCTACTCATCGGTCTATGTGGTTCCAGCACGACGGTGCCCCACCACATTTTTCCCGAGCCGTGCGTGACTATCTAAACCAACAGTATGGACAGCAGTGGATCGGTAGGGGTGGATCAATTTCATGGCCAGCGCGGTCTCCAGATTTGACTCCGCTTGATTTTTATCTGTGGGGTCACGTCAAACAATTTGTGTTTTTGAAAACCTGTGACACTGAAGCTGAAATGCGTGGGCGTATTGTAGCAGCGTTTGAACACATAAAATCAGACACAAATGTGCTTGAAAGTGTTCGTGATAACCTTTTGCAACGGTGTCAAGCCTGTATCACTCGTGGAGGCCGTCACATGGAACAACACGCCAAAGGCGGTACAGGATGGGACCTCTTGCGCCCCATATACGTGTCCGTACAGGACCCTTCGGATTCGCTCCCTAGCTCGGACCGCAAATCGACCACACCAGTCACTGGCTCCACCGTCTCTCCGCCCGTCACAGGCTCCACATGTAAGTTATTTTCATTGTTATAATTGAGATCCATTTCTGTTCCCACCTCAAGCTTTTCTGTCAGGGTGTGCTCCCTTAGGCCGTGGGGTTAACAAATCCCTAAAGGCACGCCCATGCCTGCTGGTTTTGGTCCGCGCCGATTGAACCGGTACCACCAATGTGGTGGCATTCCCCTATCCGCCACCCGGGGGACGCGCCCAGTAGGAGTCCAGCAACTCTCCTGAGAGAAGTGATTTGCCTACACCAACATCGAGGCCGTTACCGGGCTTTCAAGAACCGGTTCCATTTGTTTTTTTGGAGACGAAGCTTTTTCTATTTCGAATAATGTCATGCGCCCTTATTCGGGCAAGCATTTGTCTGTTAAACAAAGAGTATTCAACTACCGTTTGAGTAGGACAAGAAGATATGTCGAGTGTACTTTCGGCATACTGACCAATAAGTGGCGAATATTTCACCGGCCCATTAACGTCTCATATGATTTTGCAATAGACATTGTCAAGGCTTGTTGCATATTACATAACTTTGTAATTAACCGTGATGAATTAGAAACCCCTGTTGAAATTGTTGTGTATAATATACTTAAATGTTTAAGTAGTCTATGGTCTGTATTAGCATTATTGTTTATGGTTCATCTATGTAAGCATTTTTGGAAATAAAGCGTTGTTGGAAATACATTACAAAATGGCGACGAGGATTTAAAATTAATAAAAAGAGAAGATACGGAAAATTGGAAAAATGGCAGGAAAAATGTACATTGGAAATGTCGACTATGATGAGAGTGAGAAATTTAGTGATTATATAGAACGCTTTGAGATGTTTCTAGAATGTAATAAGATAGAGGCTGCCCGGTGGAAGGCGGTTTTTTTAAGCGTCATTGGCCCAAAATTATTTAGCCTGTTAAAAAACCTGTGCACACCAGTGACACCAAGGGAAAGGACATATGAAGAATTGAAAAAAATTCTTATGAATCATCTCGAATCAAAACCAAATGTGATCACGGAGAGGTATAAATTTGGCCAGAGATGTCAAATGTCGGGCGAATTAATAAATACATATTTAGCAGAATTAAAAAAGCTATCTCTATATTGTAATTATGGAGAAAATCTAACAGAACAAATAAGAGACAAGTTTATCTCGGGTCTAAGTAATGAGAAGATAAAACAAAAACTACTTAATGAGAGTGAAGTTATATTAGAAAAAGCCTACAACATAGCAGTGCAGTTAGAGAACACCGATCGAGATTTAGAGGTGATGACTTCCAAAGTACACAGGATAGGTGTGGCAGGAAAGAAGTAAGGCGGACAACGGAATTATACCTGTGGTCAGCTGCAGCAGAGTGCTAGAAGTAATAATAAGTTATGCAAGTGCTGTGGTAAAGGGTGTCATTTAAAAGAAGTGTGTTGGTTTAAAGATAGGAAATGTAGATCTTGTGGTAAAATTGGACATTTATTGGCAGTTTGTAGATTTAAGAAAGGTAAAAGGCTTTGTAATTATATTGAAAATGAACATAATCAGGACATTGTTTTAGAGGACATACAAAATTTATTTACATTAAGTGATACTCATGTCTCACCTTATAAACTTGAATTACAAATAAATAACAAAAAGGTAATGTTTGAAATAGATACTGGAGCAGCTATAAGTGTTATAAGTCAATACATAAAAAATAAATATTTCAATGATAGTGAAATGTACAAATGTAATCTTAAACTCAGATCATATGTAAATGATTTAATTACTCCTTTAGGTTTTATAAATGTAGACATTGCTTATGATAACAAGAAAATAAAAGCTAAATTATATGTAATTGAGAATGGGGGACCTTCTCTCATTGGTCGGGACCTTTTGAAAAAATTAAATATAAAAACATTAAATATAAATTCACTAAGTTGTGAAAATATTAAAGATAAATTGGTAAGTAAATTTCCTGAAGTTTTTAGTTCTGAGTTAGGGACATACAAAGGAGAGCAGGTCAACCTAGTACTAAAAGAGAATGTGTCACCTAAGTATTATAAAGCTAGACCCTTACCGTTCAGTATGAAACAATTAGTAGAAGAAGAAATAAATAGGCTGGTGAGTCAAGGTGTATTGACTCCGGTAAAAAGTAGTGAGTGGGCGACACCCATAGTACCAGTTTTAAAAGGTAATGGTAAGTTAAGAGTGTGTGGTGATTTTAAGGTCACAATTAATCAATATTTAGAGGATGACAAGCATCCTATACCAAAAATTGAAGATTTATTTGTTAATTTAAATAAAGGTGAAAAATATTCAAGAGTTGACTTAGCACATGCTTATCAACAATTGATGTTGACAGAGGAGGCGAAAAAGTTAGTTTGCATAAATACACATCTCGGATTATTTCAATATAACAGGTTACCTTTTGGTGTTAAAGTAGCTCCAAATATTTTTCAACACATTATGGATCATTTATTTATAGGAAGACCAGGTATAGCTGTATTTATGGATGATGTGGTTGTAACTGGGAAAGATGATCAGGAACATTATGAAAATTTATTGTTTGTTTTTGGTAAATTGAAAGAAATGGGTCTTACAGTTAGTGTAGATAAATGTGTATTTTTTGCAGATAGTATACATTATTTAGGGTATATTTTGTCTAAGGACGGGCTACAACCTGATCCTAAGAATGTAGAAGCAATAACTCAAGCTAGGAATCCCACTAATGTCACAGAATTAAAAGCATTTCTTGGTTTAATAAACTATTATATGAAGTTCTTACCAAATGTGTCAACAGTGTTAGCACCACTGTATAAAATATTAAAAAAGGATATTAAATTTATTTGGAACCAAACATGTAAAGAATTTTGTTGGTTTTAATCAACGCTCGTGGTTTCAGCAAGATGGAGCCACTTGTCATACATGTAATGACTCGTTAAGGGCAGCTCGAGACATTTTTGGCCCAAAAGTGATATCGAAAAGAGGGGACATTAAGGGCGCGTTCAGACGACACGCGCCCCCTTCGCGCCAACCCCGCGCTCACCCTGCATGTGCGCTGCACTACGCCTTGCGCCCGCGCTTTGGCTAGTGTCGTATTGACTTTGATCAACTTCAGTCGCGTGGCATATTTTTTAATTTTTTTAAATAAATATAATGGAAAACATCGATAAAGAAACATTTATTTCTTTGGTGGAGGAAAAGGACGTGCTGTGGGACAAAACCCTTGAAACTTATAAAGATAAAAGAAAAACTTTACAGGCCTGGCGTGATATATGTGCAATTATCAATGAAAATTTTGAATCGCTACCGGATGTGGAAAAAAATAAATACGGTAAGTATGTTAGAATATTTTTAATAAATTGTGTTTTATCATTTTAACTAACAATATTTAAAAATAAAACTATCTTTTCGGATTATATCGCGAATTTATTATTGGTTTCCGATGTTTCGAATGCTTTACAACAATCATGGCCACGGGAGAGAAAAAATAATTTCAAAATCTAAAACTACTATCTACCATCATCGTGGGATCCTGTAATAAACATAATAAAATCTAACAACTATAATAAACATAACAGACAGCTAGATGTAGTTAGTTCATACTGTATGGATCGCGATTCGCGGTTTAAATAATTCAAACAATTAATAATAATATATTGTTGTGCCTATAAAACAGATATAGTGTTGCTTAATATTTTAACTTAAAATAATAGTAATATAAATTAATATTTTTCAATTTTTTTAACTATAATATAATATAAAACAATAATATTGCTAAAATGTAATTAATATTCTTGCTTTTAAATATTCTTTGTACATATAATAATGGCAACACTAAATAATATCTTTATTTTCTTAAGTTTTTAAAAAAACTAATAATATTAACAACATAAATTAATAAATATTATTCCAATATGAAATCATTATAATAATTTAATTAAAAATATTAAATTATAATTAACAAAAATTTTGTAAGGTACTTTGGTGCCATTTTAGATTTTGAAATTATTTTTTAAATTGTGGGTAGGCACTGTCTGTAACATACATATGTATATAATGCTTTGAGACGTGTAAAACCTTAGTCTCTCCCGTGACCATGATTGCTGTAAAGCATTCGAAACATCGGGAACCAAAAATAAATCCGCGATATAATCCGAAAAGATAGTTTTATTTTTAAATGTCAAATATTCGTGTAAGCCTAAGAAAGTATTAACAATATTTAATTTGCCATGGTACTTTTCCCTGCTCAGACATAAAGTATTCCGCAAAATGATTACGAACTGTATTTGCTGGTATGTTATGTTGTATTGTTTCCGCCCTCGGTAATGCCGATATTTCAGGACCAAGATTGATGGTTGATATTTCAAGCATACCCTCTTCTCTATGTATAAAGTTCTGTAGTAAACAACACGTCTTTACAATTTTAACTGCTAAATCAAGTGACACATCTAGAGGACGATGAAGAATTCTCCATTTATTAGCCATAATGCCAAAAGCACATTCTACGAGAAAAAAACAAAATGTGTAAAATTCACTTTACCAAATTTTAAAAGTGTAAAAACCAATGTACGACTGAATAATGAGGAACTAGATCTAGCTGATACCACTGTATTTCTAGGCATTACATTAGATGCCAAACTCCAATGGGGCCCTCATATTTCTCAATTATCGAATAAGCTCAGTTCTGCAGCCTACGCGGTTAAGAAAATACGTCAATTAACAAATGTAACGACAGCTAAGTTAGTATACTTTAGCTATTTTCACAGCATTATGTCATATGGTATTTTACTATGGGGTAATGCTGCTGATATTGACACAATTTTTGTGCTGCAGAAAAGGGCTGTTCGAGCTATATATAATTTAGGCCCAAGAGAATCTTTGCGGAATAAGTTTAAAGAAATTAAAATAATGACTGTACACTGCCAATACATCTATCAAAATCTAATATATGTTCATAAAAATATTGATAAATTCAAGAAATATAGTGACCTGCATAATGTAAACACTAGAAACAAAAATAAGCTAGTTCAGCCCACCACTAGGCTCCATAAAATTGGTAATTCCTTTATTGGTAATAGTATTCGCTTTTACAATAAACTACCAGATGATACTTTAAAACTGTCAATAAATAAATTTAAAATTTACATTAAAAGACAATTAATAAATAAATCCTATTATAATGTAAAGGATTATTTAAGTGATAAAAAAGCTTGGGAATGAATTGCTCTTTATACTGAAGTAAGGATGTTTGTGAAACAATGATCACAATAAAAAAAATGTTACTTGGCTGAGTTTCTTGTGGGTTCTTCTCAGACCAGGGCGCGTTACGAACCCTCGTAGCTTTAGTTTAAGTCTTCTAATTGACGTACACAAGTGATCATTGAATTGATACAATGTGTAAAAAGAAGTAAATAAAATAAAAATAAAAATACGTATCTCCTTGCCCTGGTCAAACGGTAGTTAAATACCGATTTAGTCGCATGCAGCTGTTGACCACTAAAGGGGCGAAGTAAGTTTTCGTGTAACGCAAAAGCCTCGTCCCCAACAAATATGTAGGGTAGATCAACGTTTGACCCTTCCAGTTGTGCAGGTGGTGGCAAATTTAATGACTTGTTCACTAAGCTTTTCCAAAAAGTAGTCTCCTTAAAAACATTTGAATCACACTCTTTACCGTATGCACCAACATCAATGAAAATAAAATTATAATTAGTATCAACTATCGCCATTAAAACAATAGAAAAAAAATGTTTATAATTTAAAAACATCGATCCACTTCTATTAGGCTTTATTACTCTTATGTGCTTGCCATCAACAGCACCCAGGCAATGAGGAAAATTGGCTTTCAAACCGAAGTTGCGAGCAATTTCATACCACTCATTTTCAGTTGGCACTTTCATGTATGTTTCTGACAATTCTTCCCAGATACTTTGGCAAACTTCTCTGACAATAAAACTTAAAGTACTTTTTCCAATTCTGAATTCAAATCTCAGATCAGTGAAAGTATGTCCTGTTGCTAGATACCTGAAAAATAAAATGAAATTTTACTAATCTTACTAATAAAATAAATGTGAAAGTTTAGATGAATATTTGGATGTTTGTTACTCAGTCACTTCAGAATGGCAGAACGGATCTGGATGAGATTTGGCACAAAGATAGATTATAGTCTGAAATAGCACATAGGCTACTTTTTATCCCGGAAAAATTTACGGTTCCATTTTGTTCCAGTTTACATATATATATATATATATATATATATATATATATATATATATATATAGAGAGAGAGAGAGAGAGAGATAAGTATATAATAAATAATTATTATAAATTTACAGGAAAACTGGTTGTGAAGAAGTGGAAATCTATGAGAGACGAATGGATGAAATGTCACAGAAAATTAAGTGAGAGCAAGTCGGGATCGGGAGCTAATCAAACAATACATAAGTATACATACTATGATAATATGAAATTTTTGACAAAAATTGTTAAACATAGGGATACTGAGTCAAATATACCACCACCTTGTAACACTGAAAATGATGACACTCAAGATACGCCGATATACAAAAAGAAGAAGAAAGAACAAATTCATAAAGAAAAAGATTTAAGTTTGATAGATAGAAAAATGATTCAATTAATCAATTCTTTACAAAAAGAAGAATCGAAAACTGAGGACAGTAGGACTATGTCATTTTTTAAGAGTATTGCACCCACGGTAGAGAAGTTTAGTGATGAAGAAGTTATCGAATTCCAATATCAAGTAATAACAATAGTAAGGAATTTAAAACAAAAAAATCTAAACAGCAACACAACAGCATCTGAAATTATCCACCTTTTTTTTTTTTTTTTATCGTCAGGAAACCCTGTTGCCGGGTACCCGCCGCCTGGGGAAGAACGACGGGTTATGTGGGGCTCCTGCCGCGCAAAGATGGTAAACGCGCGGCAGCCTACCCACTAAAATCTGACGGTGTCCACCTCAGTCGCCTCAAGGTCGGGGCCACGGGAACCGGAGACTCCTCCGCGAACCCCGACGGCGATTGCCCATCGGCACGTCTCGGTGTCGGAGGGTGGGAGCAACACCCTCGACGACCACCATCTAGAGCAGCGCGCGGGGGACACCGCGTGCGCCTATTCGGGCCAGGTGATTAGGCGGCAAACTTCCCCAAGTCTACCGCCCTCTGGCCGGTGTTAGGGAGGGAGGCGGCGATCGTGCGCCGCTCTCCGGCGCCCGGTCCTCCTGCGGCGGATGGCGAGCTCGGCGTTGGCCTCTCTCGCCCTCTCCGCCACCTCCTTCTGCGACATCACGTCCTCACAGAAGGACAGGACGGCACCCCAGGACCTTTCGCTTTCAGCCATGGCGGAAATCACGGCCGGCAGCGTCAGGTCCGCCCCCACAACACTTTTAAGCGCCTCGCGCTCCTCCGTCCATGCTGGGCACTCCTCCAGCGTATGCTGGGCCGACTCGTCGGAACAGTCGTCGCAGTGGTGGCAGCGAGGAGAGGGCTCCCTCCCGATCCGACACAGATACCCCCCGAAGCAACCGTGCCCCGAGAGGATCTGCGTGGCGCGGAAGGTTAGAACGCCATGCCGCCTGCCCAGCCACTGCGTGAGAATGAGGCGAACTGCCTCCAAGGTCCGTCGGCCAGCGCAAGGGCGCTCCAGCCTGGACCTCCATTCTTCGATAGCGGCCTCCCGCTCATCCACCCTGCGTGGCGCTGGACTAGGGTCCCTGGACGCAGGGCCTCGACGCCGACCATAGATCGACGCCAAGGAAAGCGCATCCAGGTCCCATCTGAAATTATCCACCTCCCATCCAACCTCAGTCAACCTACGATGCTCAAGCTTATGGATATTCTACTGCAGCTGGACCTTCTAATGCGAGGAGCCAATCTAGCTTTACTACTTATAGTTCCGAACTAGAATTTGACTCTTACACTCAAATTAGGACAAGTCCATCCTGTGCGAGTGACGACGTCGACTTTGCAGCGGTGAATTAATTTTTTAAATTATTATTATTTGTCTAGTGCGATTCCTACCGCTGTGATTTAAGATAATTATTGCATTTTATTAACGTAACATGTTTTAAATATTCAAAAGGGGAGTCATAGTGCTATAATTTGAAATAACTTATTTGAAAAGGACATGTGCTTAATGCTTTATTTTTGTGATAATCATTATTTAACTATAATAAATCTACTAGCAAAAAATTAAATTAATACATTTTTTTAATTATTAACTGCATTATTATAAGAATTTCTCTTTATAAAACAATATATGTACGTAAATGACTATATTTTTCTAATTTTATTAAACTATTATTATCATTTGTTTTCCTTTTCTAATTGTGGTTCGCGCCGATATATATATAAAACCATTTCGTAATTAAAAAAAATTGTGTGTGCGATGGTATTTCGAACTGATACTCACCTCAAATTTTACTTACCTCAAAGTTATGACCAGTCTTTCGGCAGAAGAAATACTATCCCGCATATTTGTGTCTTGATGCTCCAGTTTCTTATTTAAAACGCCTAGTAATTTATCAAATGTCCTTTTAGTCATTCGGAGATATTTATAAAATTCGTCGTCATAATTGCGTAATTGTGCAAAAAGGACATGAAATTGGCCATGCTTCTCTCTGCGGGTTAATATAGGATGAACCCAATATGTTCTTCTAGAATATATCTTTTCACTGTCTTTTTCTTTCTTCCATTGTTTATACATATAGTATGCAATTATAACTTTTTTTAACTTAGTCGAATCCATTTTGTTACACACGTGCTCACGTTGTGACATCTGGAAGCCACCTAAGTCACCGCACTAGTTGTATATGCGGGCGTGAGGCGTGCGCTGACTTTGCGCGTGGCGAGCGCGAGGTGTTAGGCAGGCAAAGCGCGTATGCGGGTCCTGTGCGTGGTTGGCGCGGGTCATCTAAACACGCCCTAACTGGCCACCTCGTAGTCCAGATCTATCCCCAATGGATTTTTTTCTTTGGGGATATCTTAAGGCTAAAGTTTACGACACCAACCCAGTAACTCTTGACGAATTAAAGGATCGTATTCGCACAGAAATCCAAAACATCTCAACAAACACATGTAAAGCTGTTATCGAAAATTTCCGCTCTAAATTACAACAATGCGAAAATAATGAAGGATTGCATATGGATGATGTGATTTTTAAAAAATAAATTCCCCTTTTGTTTACTGTCAAAAACAATAAACAATTTTAATGTACTGTAATTCGTTTGTTTTCTAACATCATTTCAAATATAAACGGACTTTTGGTCCACCCGTTATATGTTCTTGTTGTTTCATTAATAATAATAATTGAACTACGCCCAATATACGTTTTTTATTAAAAAAAAATACTATCCATCGTACCATTACATTACGTCACTAAATACATTGCTTAATTTTTCTTTCCATTAGATTTTATTTGTAGACTAGAACATTCTGGTTGGGTATAATTTAATTTACTACAGTAATTAATGATTTAATATATTACGAATGTGTTACAGCTGAATTACTAAGTCATAATTTGTAAATCGCAGCAATTTTCAAGAGAGAAACGAAACGTTACTGAAACTGTCACCCGCACAATGCTAAAGCGCAAATAGTATAGATCCTTTGACTAACGGTGCGGTGGTTTATATACTAAAACCATTCATGATAATAGTTTATTTGCGTGTATCATAATTTATGCGAAGCACGGGGCAGGTCGTTACTGTTTAAACATATAAAGGTATCGTCCTATGCGTATTAAAAATGGATAAACATTCGTCAACTTGTTCTCTTCTTTTTAGTCAGCTTTTTATGCAGTCGGTTTTTTTTATTATTCTAATTTTTTTCTGGAGTGTTAGTGTATATTGTCTATCAAAAATCTCTTTAGTTTTGGTAAAACAGTACTTATCCACATTTCAAAATTAATGTGTTCATTCCAAAATAGAAAAATAGCTCTCCGGCTTCAGCAAATCAATTGATGGAACTGAAACATAGTATTAAATTATTTATTGATCAACTATCTCAGTATAATATTTTGTTATATTAAAATGATGTATATTCATTTACTTAAAAAGTAAGTTCATTTACTTAAAAAGTTTCACATGCCTCTGACTCAGACAGAAATATCAAGGAGATATAATGAGAAACTAAAAAAGCGAATCCTGAAAAATATTTAGACATGGAAAAGAAAATTAAATCAAGAGCAATTAAAGCTTACCAAAATAATAAGAGATATTTTTTGATTGTATGATGCAAAAAAAGAAAGGAAGGTTGTCACAGAACAAAAACTGTCCACACAATCCAGTTTACATCCAATGAACAACCTGCCCATACACAGCATCAGCATAATATGCAGAAGACCGGTCAAATGAAAAAAATCAGGAAACTCAAAACATCTTGGCTGCCCAAGTCGCAGAAAGACCTGAACAAAATGAGACAAAAAGTAGAAGCAATCCATATTTGAATAGGATTGCGATTAGAAATATTAAGAGAAATATTGAGAAGAAAATGCCACGTAAAAATAATCAATTTCGTGAATATATTCAAAAATTGATGAGAGATTATAAATCTGTTCAGAGAGACATACGTAAATTGAGTTGTGATTTCCGAGATTCAGCAAAAAAAGTTCAGGAGAAGGAAGCTGAAATTGAAAACCATGCCATCGGAAAAGAACAAAAAAACACTCCGTATAAGAGATCTGAAAACTTTGTTAATGAGCGCCTAACTAATGTTGCAACACCGAAAAAAGAAGCTATAAAAAAAAGACTTTACAATACAATGTTCTCACGATCTCTATTAAAACTCAAAAGCCATTCGCCCAGGCACTTCATATATGAATGCCTCTTTGGTTTATAAAAAAGACTGTCGAAGCGAAAAGAAGCTTTTAACTTTAAAAAAGTTTCGGATCAAATAAATTACCGAACTTCTGCAAAATAATAGAACCCGTGAAATACGTTCTAAAGAAAATGAGCCCCCCGCAGTATAAATAAAAGCTCCAGTTTCTCCCAGACCACCTGATTCAGTTCGGTTTGACAATGTTGGGCACTTACCAATATTCATATCACAAGGGAGGTGTAAATATTGCAAAAACGTTTATACAACTCAATATTAGGTACAAATAACTTACACAAATGGTTACAACTTTGGCTGCAGTTTAGTATATGGGACGCGGCCCCTGGAGGAGTGGGTGGTATTTTTGGATAGGGGAGGTGATAGAGTCCAAATATATAAAAAGTCTATGATTTATAAATATAAATAACTATCCATCATGGTATTAATTTCAGGGGCGATGATGGCAAGCGCTTTATGTTTTACATTAGTAGGTGCTTTAATTGGAAGTGCAATTAGTGCATTAACTCATACGGTCTTATTATAAAAAACTAAATAAACCTTAGTTTAAACCTGTACTATCAAGTCCAGGCTTATCTGTAGAACCATGGTCTAAATTTGTTCGTATTACAAAACTTAAAAAAACTGTGGTCTTCTTAGTACCGTCATTTGAACCATTGTATAAATGTCAACCACAGATTAATACAAATATCATTCGTTCACTATGATATTATTCTATTGCAACGTTCCGTATGCCCAGAAAAGAAAATTTTTTGATAATACGCTAATGATTAGATGATGTTTAGGAGTGTTAAAAATTTTGAAACCTGGTTATTTTGCATGGATATAAACATTAGTTATTTCGTCGATTGCAGTTTTGTTTAGGTTTAAGCACATTATTTAATGTCGTATTAATTTCTAAAAATACATCCAAGTAGGTACGTGTATCGAAACGTAACATTCTCGCGCGTAATATGAAACCATAACATTAAACAAAACCATCGCAAGTTGAACAAAGTTCATTTAGCTTTGGAATTTAAATCTTCATAGAACAAAACAATTGCCTCTTTGTATTCTTCTTAATTTTAATAATTTAACGTGATGGACCAACAAAAAAAAAGCGATCTGAGAATTGGAGTGCCGAGGAAAAAGTAAGTAAACATACATTACTTACATGAACTTGAAATCCATCTATAATTTATTGGTTTTAAGCTTACCTAAATTTTAAATATTATAGGATATACTACGCGAGATGATTGCACAATCACGCCACATAATTGAGGACAAATCCATGAGAGCTTCTTCCAATATTAAAAAGGCTCAAGAGTGGAAGAACATAGCAAACAAGTAAGTGTTAAGTTTTTTTTTATTAATAAGTGACCCGTTAACTATGCAAATTATCATATATTTTTTCTTTTGAGTTCTGCGACATGGCAATCTGTTATAAACAATAAGTCACTCCTGTGTCGGAATTAATTATCATGTTATTGAAATATTTTCAGAATTAATGAACTCATGGGAAAAAATAGGTCTGATGGTGAAGTTAAATTGGCATGGAAGAGGATGAAGCTTGCGGCTAAAGCTAACTTGTCCGCTCATAGGCAACACCAAATGAAGACAGGGGGTGGTGAAAAGCCCAAGTCGCGTTCTCAAGGAGATATGGCGATTATGGATATTGCTCCACACGATTTTATTGTGGAATACAATGACTATGACAGTGATGCAATAAAAACTGATGTAAGCATATTGTTCTATACATATTTTTATAAAATACTAATACAATTAATATACAGTTTTAAATAACAGTTTTTAAGTACTTGTAGGTTCAATTAAACACCCAAGATAGTGAAATTACAGCTGGGCCTAGTACAAGCTTTTCTCCTATAATAGAACCACCTCTTATAACCACAGAACCACCTCCTGAATTCAATGATGAGATAATAGAGGTTATAATGGACCAAGGTAAAAATAATAATTCATCTATAAAAATTTTAAAATTGTATTCCTTTATTTTACCATACTTTAAATTTTTTATTTTCAAAAAATATATAACATGAACTAAAGAATTTTTATATAATTCGTCTATATGTAATTAAAATACTTTTAGGTACCTCAATGGTAAATGTTGGAATTAGTACCCCTAGAAAAAAAGACAATATTCGTAGGAAGCACTCGGGTAAAAAGGGTCCTCAAAGCATGTAAGAAAGATTACCCTAGAATATATTCTTATTATTTGCTTAGTATAAAATATAAAGAGTAAATATTTCACAGAAAAAAAGCATTACAAGAGACAATATTGAAGTCCAACTGTCAATTTAAAAAAAAACAATTAGATATGCTAGAAGTGGAGCACCAGTACAATGTAAGAATTGCTGAATTAAAATTAAAAAAACTGGAACTTGAAATAAAATTATTAGAAAAAAAGGAAGAACTCTAGTACTACTTATGGTTGAAAGAAATGTTATAATAATTAGAATTATGTAAGGTTTAAATTTAAAATATATTATTTTAATTAAAAGTGTCTTTCAATGAATTGCCGTCTTCTTATATTTCCACGTACATTGCTTTCCACTGGTAAAGCTACTGCTGCAGATGTTTGTGTGTTAGCTTTATTGTCTTCAAACCCACTATGAAACACATCTTCCTTCATATCTATGGCAATATTGTGCAATACAGCACAAGCTACAATTGTTGTTTTAGCAGTTTCAATATTGCAGTAAAGGCCTCTTAATAAACAGCGGAACCTCTGCTTCCACAACCCAAAACATCTTTCCACTGTGTTTCTGGTGCTAATGTGTGCATTATTGTACCGCTCCTCTTGAGGTGTTGTAGTACGCAGTAATGGAGTAAACAAATATGGTGTGCAAGCATAGCCACTGTCTCCTAGCAATATGCCTGAGAATGCACCAGCCTCAAATCGCTGCTTCAAACGACTCTCTCTAAATATTCGTGAGTCATGAACACTCCCACGCCACCTAGTAACAATGTCCATGATTTTTAAATCTGCATCGCAAACTACCTGGAACGGGGCGGGTCTGAGCCTATGCTTTTACGGTTCCCATTACGACATGTTCTGCTTTTGCTTTTGCTTGCTTTGCATGGTAGTATAGGCGCAGGCCTACCTCATCACCTCCTTCAGAGGTGGTGAGTGGGGCGAGGTCTTGGGAGTAGCGCAGGTCGCAGAGATCCCCAAGGCAAGTCTGGTGGACTATCCTTCTAGAGGTTGCCAGCCCTGTTATAGGTCTATTGCCCTAAGCAGTAGACACAACCGAAACCTCCAGGCGCCTAATTGCAGGGATGCTGAGGTCATGTCCTTGCGAGTCCATCATCTAAAATGACAAGAGGGTGGATAGCTAATGACCTCCCGCGTGTTTGTGCCGTGCGCGGGGACCCGTACCGGAGGATGAAGGAGTCCTGGGAGTTGAGTGGAGCAGTGGGCCGGCAACAGTTGCACGCTGCACACAACACACTTCTTTGGTCCGGATTTCTCTTCACACGGGAGGCCATGGAGTAGCTAACCATGGTCAATCGGCTGCGATATCCCATAAGCGGGCTATCAAGCGAGAGTCGGTGTCTGGGGGAGGGCAGTCGGCGCGGCACGGGGCTCGGGGTGAGCGCGTATCATCGTCTCATGATGTGTGCAACCCTGTTTTCCATTGCTGCGTGCGGACTCGTCTTTCTCCCAACACACTGGCTCTATACCGAAGGAGTAGCTCTGACGATTGGCTGCTGAGCAGTTGACGTCCCCGACTTGAGGGCTCCGTGGCGGGTGGAGAGCTCCAACGGTGAAGTAACCCTAACACCTCTATGGACAAAGAGGCATCAAAACAAAAAACCACAAAACCAACACAGGCTGCGTCATCTGATGCGCCAAACCCAACGACGGCAAGGGTTGCGTCTCGGGAGGCACCAAGGCGGACACCGCTGGAAGTGACATCCCGAGATGCCCCTAGGCCCACAAACCCTAAGGATGCGCCGACTTAGGCAGCGTCAAAGGACCAGGCAAGGGGGAGAACGGACAGAGATGCGCCAAACCGGGCTGCGTCTCAGTCTATTTCCTCTGCGTCAAAGTCCACCTCAACAACGACCAAAGGTGTGCACACTGCCACACCTGGGACGGCTCCTAGCACGGATAAGCCAAGGAAAGTTGCGCCCGAAGTTGCGACGGCAACGTCTAAGTCTGAAGGTGCGACATCCGCGGCGAACCCGTCGGGACTGACCCAGGCTGCATCGGTGAACATGCCTTCAACCTCAAATAACTCACGAACAACAATGGATATGTCAGCTCTGAGAGACGCCATTCAGTTGGAACCGGCCTTCACGGAGCACATGACAGCATCCAAAAAACGACGCCTAAAGAAAGCCAGAGCGGTGGCGCAGCGTGCTGCGGCAGCTGATGCCGCGAGGCAAATCGAGGACCTCAACTCTGGCCGTGCAGAGGCTACGGCTTCAGCGCCTAAGGGGGGGGAACCTACTCAGGCGAAGCCCAACACCGCGCCTGCGCAACATGTGCGCAAGCGCAGCATGAAACCTAGAGGTCGTAAAAAGCCCACAGAAAACATAGCAAACAAAGAACAAACAACAAAGGGACAGAAGCGTACACGGCCTGAAGACACCATCACACCGACCGGGGAAAGCAAAAGGGTAAAACCTAGCAGACCCCAGCTGGCGGGAGGACTCTCGGCAAGCTACGCGGAAGTAGCGGCGTCCTATAGAGCGAACGAACTCTGTGTTGCTGTCATGACCGAACCCTTTTCGGAAATGACGCAAGAACAAGCAGAGGGCATTCGCGCGACCATTGAGGGGAAACTGCGTGACCACCTTATGGCCGACCCGGACGCCACCCTACAAACTGAACCTAACGACATCCGGTTTCGGGGGAGAGCTCACTTCGCTGACGGCGTCCTCAAGACATGGTGTGAGGATGCGTTCACGCTAGGCTGGCTCACCCGAACGGTAACCAACATAGAGTCACCAATAACGGATTCCAAACTGGCGGTGCTGCCTCAATCAGCATTACCTAAGAAGATGCCGTGCATGCTTTATGTTCCTGGACACACCGGGAATACAGAGATGCTCAGGAAGCTCCTTGCGAGGCAAAACCGCAATCTAAACATGAAGTCATGGTCTCTGACGCACGAAAGAAGTAAACAGGACCCACCAGGGACCCAACTCTTCTACCGGGTGCCGGAGACGAACGTCAAAACCCTGAAAGAACAGGAAAGGCGTATCTACTACCTTATGGGGAACATCTACGTCCGATTCCTGGACAAGGAGGACCCCATACAGGACAACACCACTGCTGCAACCGCTTCCACGGCACCGGAACCGAGCCCCTCAGAACCTGTGCACTCCGTTCCCTCAATGGAAGTTGACGTGCCAGCCACGGAGGAAATGGAGGTCCCGGTTGCTATGGAAGTGTTGCACTCTCCATCACCAGTGCCTAACACCACGGATGAAGAATGCTTTCAGGAAATGGGGGGGAGTGAACTCAGCGACAGCTGTCTCCGCTCCTCTCCCATCCAAGACTGCTAACTTCATCCAAGCAAACCTCCAGCACAGCCAAACTGCGACGGCTTCCCTTCGCAGAATGCTGGAACAAAACCCCAAAACCATAGCCTTAATCCAGGAGCCGTGGATAAGGAACGGCCGTATATGCGGTCTTGGAAACATCGGAGGAAAAATAATACTTGACACCTCCGTAAGTAATCCAAGAACCTGTATTTTCATGCCGAAACATGTACCAACCCTACTAATAAACGAATTATGTTCAAGGAACCTAACAGCAATAAAACTCTCAAGAACTGACCAGCAGCTCCCCGACCTTGTCCTTGCCTCCGCCTATCTGCCGGGTGACGAGGACACACCGACTCCAGAGCTCAACTCATTGGTTGAGTACTGTGAGAGGGAGAAACTGGACCTGATCATCGCGGCAGACTCCAACGCACACCATACGCTGTGGGGAAATGCCACTACAAACACCCGAGGTGAGGATACACTCAACTTTATTTTCAGCAATAATCTTATTCTACTGAATAAAGGCTCGGAACCAACATTTATAAACGCACGTTCACAAACCATAATAGACCTGACGATGGCAACGACAGAAGTGTCACAAAACATCCATAACTGGCATGTGTCCAATGAACTTTCCTGTTCGGACCACAGATGGATTCGTTTCACCATCGACATGAACTTACCTAAACCAACACCGAGAAGAATACCTCAAAGGACAGATCAACCTAAGTTCATTAGGTTGATCAGTTCTGAGATAGGAAAACGGCTCACAACAACAAAAACCCTTAGTGTAACTGACATAGACAAATACGTGGATAGTCTTACGTCACTACTCCTAGAGAGCTACGAGCAGTCCTGTCCTCTCACCATACCACGATGGGGAGGGAAACAACACTGGTGGTGTCCCGAACTGGAAAGACACCGCCGGAAAGTCAGGAAGCTGTTCAACAGGGCGAAGAACAGCCGCACGCAAGTCGACTGGGACGCCTATACAGTAGCCAGGAAACATTATAAGAAACTTATACGCCTTAGGAGGCAAGAATGCTGGAGACTTTTCTGCTCCAGTATAGAAAACAATAACCAGGCAATCAGAGTAAAGGCATGCCTCTCCAAAGAGGCAAACCACTCAATTGGCTGCCTCAAAAAACCAGATAACTCATACACCAAAACCGACGCGGAAACCAGCGAACTGCTCTTAACAACCCACTTTCCTGGCTGCCAAATAGCGAATACGCAATTATGGGAGCCATATGCAGAAAGAGTTACCAGCAGTCTAGACTGGAACGCAGCTAAAAACATTGTTACCAAAGAGAAAATAATATGGGCTATAAACACCTTCCTCCCTTTCAAAGCTGCAGGCCTCGATGGAATCTTCCCAGGGCTGCTAAAATGGGGTTTGAACATCGTAGCAGATTACCTGGTGACGCTGTTCCAAGCCTGTATAGCACACCGCTATATACCGCTGAAATGGAGAGAAGTAAAAATAATCTTCATACCTAAACCGGGCAGGGAGGATTATACCCTGGCTAAATCCTTTAGACCTATTAGTCTCACCTCGTTCTTGTTGGATAGTGTGTAAACATTATTGTCTATGGTTAGTTAGCATTAAGAAATAAAAAATAGACACTTCCGTCTGGTCAATGGCTTCAACGTGAACGCTTGTTTCATTTACATTTTATACCCGAGTCCTAATAATTATTTAATAATATAATAATAAATACATAGAACATAACATGGTGTCAGAAGTAAAAAAGGAAAAGTCAATAAAATAAAAATTGAAAATGTCGCACACGCAAGCTGCAAAGAAATCTACGAAATCTACAGACGACATCATGGCGGACGCTGGACAATCGCATTTTATACAATCGTCTTCGTCACTTATAAATAATATCGAAAAACTGAATATACATGCGTCAAATATGCCGCTGACTTGGAAGAACTTCGCCACGAACTTAAAAATTTACATGCGGGCAAATAACTTTGAAAAGGAACCTGAATCACGTAAGGTCGCCATTTTGTTAGCATGCATCGGCAGCGAGGCGTTAGAAATATTTTACTCATTTAACGTCGACATCGATATCATCTCTTTCGAAGAACTCCTTAAGAAATTCGAAGACTTTTTTCTGCCTAAGGTAAACATAACAATGGAAAGGCACAAACTCTTCAATAGAAAGCAAGGTCAACACGAAGACATTGCTTCCTATGCTACAGATATCAAGAATATCAGCCTACAATGTGGTTTCGACGAGCTGCGCGACAACATACTAAAAGATGTATTTTCATGGAACCTAAACAGCAATAATAACTACATCAGGGAAAAACTTCCAACTAATGACCCTAAGACATTTCAAGAGTCATTGGATCTATCCAAAAAATTGGAAACGTCAAGACAACAAGCCAAAGTTCTACAAGGGGAACAGTCTACTACGTCACAGTCATTCGTCGGAAAGGTATTCAGTCAAAAACAGTCGACTAACAAACATTTATACAATTTTAGAAGTTCACGTAGTATCAGTCCGGGTAGGAGCAAGTCGAGAGGCAACCTCACCAGTCGAAGCCCAGTCAAGAAAAAAGAAGCCAGTCCATGTCATCGTTGTGGTCAAATACACCGTGTCCGTTGCCCAGCCATTGGAGTAATCTGCAACTTATGCAGGAAACCAAACCATTTTTCCAAGGTATGTCACACCATTAAGAAAGTCAATGCTCTCAGTCAGTCAGACTCCAATGTAGAAATATTTGTAAGTCAAATTTTGTTGTGTAATTCAACTAAAAACAGTGTATTTCAAATTGAACTATTAATAAATAATATTATCATTAACTTTATATTAGACACAGGTGCAGAAACTAATATTTTATCTCTCAATGACTTTAGAAAATTAAACTTATCTACAAATATCTTACAAAAAAGTAATCACAAGTTAAGTACATTTAGCGGAGAAGTTATACAAACAGTAGGTATGTGTAGTTTGCCTGTAATATGCAATGACCAGTCTCATGATATAATATTTCATATTGTTGATTTGCCATGTAAAAATATCATTGGTCAAGAGTCTTGTCAAAAGTTAAAGTTAATCAAAAGAATACATAATGTCAAGTTTCAGTCTAATATAGTACAAACAGATATTTTGTCCAAATATGCTGACTTATTTGAAGGGATAGGTTGTTTAAAAGATTATCAAGCTCATCTTGTTCTAAAACCTGATGCCATAGCCTCCATAGATCCCTGTAGGAAAGTCCCATTTCGTCTTGCTGATAAACTAAAAAGAGAATTAGAGTCCCTAGAAAGAAAAAATATAATTAAAAAAGTAGAGGAACCTACAGAATGGGTTAATTCATTAGTACTAACTTCAAAGAAAGATGGAAAGCTTAGATTATGCATTGATCCTAAAAAATTAAATAATGCTCTCATGAGACCTCATTTTCCTTTACCTACCATTGATGAAATTAGATCTACACTAAGTGGTGCCAAGTATTTTAGTACTTTAGATGCTAACAAAGGTTTTTGGATGATATTGCTAGATGAAGTATCCTCAAAGCTTTGTACATTTAACACTCCTCAAGGAAGGTATCGTTTCTTAAGGCTACCCTTTGGTATTAATGCAGCCAGTGAAATCTTTCACAGTGAAATGGTTAAAAGATTTAGTGACTTGGAAGGAGTAAAAATAATGATAGATGACATTTTAATATATGCTCCTGACAAAGAAACTCATGACAAACGTCTAGAAAAAGTTCTAAAAGAGCTAGAGAGATAAACATTAAATTTAATAAAGAAAAGTCGGTAATTTGTAAAGAAGAACCCAGAATGGCTTCAACGTGAACGCTTGTTTCATTTACATTTTATACCCGAGTCCTAATAATTATTTAATAATATAATAATAAATACATAGAACATAACAGTTCTTTCTAAAGACACTGGAGAGACTAGGGGATAGAGAGATTAGAAGTCAGCTATCCACTTCCAACCCACTACATCCTAACCAACATGCATATAGCACAGGAAAATCAACTGAATCAGCACTCCATAGTGTAGTCTCTCGCATAGGTGGCTCGTTGAATCTAAAGCAACCAACCCTAGGTGCCTTTATAGACATAGAGGGAGCTTTTGATAAAACGAACTTCTCTAGCATTAGTAGAGCTCTGCACGCGAATGGGGTAGACCCAACACTCATAGAATGGATAAAGAACATGTTAAAACAACGGGCTATACAGTTTACTGTTAACACCACGACGCGTAGCATCGTAAGTAAGGGCTGTCCACAGGGCGGAGTTTTGTCTCCACTGCTGTGGAACCTTGTTGTTAACGAACTCATAACAGAGCTAAACAACAATAGCCTTTACACGGTGGGGTATGCTGACGATATAGCCATTCTAATATCAGGGAATTTTGAAAGCACATTATGTGATCTAATGAGGAAAGCCTTCAAAATAACAGAGAACTGGTGTCGTAAACACGAACTCTCTGTCAATCCCTTAAAAACCGAATTAATCATGTTTACCAACCGAAGAGTACCCGGACCTCACAGACTCCCGAAACTCTTCAACACAGAACTAAAACTTAAGGATGCAGTCAAATATTTGGGTGTAATTCTAGACAGCAAACTGCTCTGGAATAAGCACCTTGACTACAAACTAAACAAATCCACTATTGCCTTTTATCAATGTAAAAAGATGCTAGGCAACAAATGGGGCCTTTCGCCGAAAATAACGATGTGGTTATACACTGCCATAATAAGACCAATGCTAACCTATGGGGCTCTGGTTTGGTGGACTAGAACGGAACTCCGGACTACAATCACCAAACTAGCACGCTTTCAAAGGCTGGCACTGTCTGCTACCAGTGGATCCATGAAAACAACCCCCACAGCAGCAATAGAGGTTGCGCTCCAGACAACACCCCTGGACCTATTCATACAGCAAGAAGCGACTATGGCTGCTATAAGACTGATGCATTTAGGTCTATGGGGTAAAAACCACCATAGTCCACACACATCCATACTGGATAGGGCAATAGGACACGAACCACTTATTGGTGCCCCGTGTGACAGAACACACAATAAATATATATTTAACAAAAGATATAAAATAACTATCAGAGAAGAGGAACAAGACCACTCACCTGCCAATGAGCTACGGATTTATACTGATGGCTCAAAGACACGTGAAGGCTCAGGAGCCGGTGTATTTTCCCTTGATCTCAACATTAAAATACAAATACCATTAGGCATACACAGCTCGATTTTCCAATGCGAATGTGTAGCCATTACGGAAGCCGCAAGAACCGTGTACAGTCGTGAAGTAAACAACTACAATATAAAAATACTCTCCGATAGTGCAGCAGTTCTGCAGGCGCTAAATAATAAACAAACCAACAACAAACTAATAAGTGAATGTCACAATGCCCTGGACTTGATATCAACAACAAATCAGGTCACCCTTCAATGGATCAGGGCACACAGTGGTTCACTTGGCAACGATGCAGCTGACGAACTTGCAAAGAGGGGGTCAAAACTAGAAGTGACTGGCCCACTCCCGCTTCTCCCCATACCCTTTGCACAGATTCGCTCCTGGATCCGCCAAAGATCCACGACATTACAAAACAACAGATGGTCACAAACTGCAGACTGCAGACAATCAAGATCAGCTCTGCCTGCAGTAAACCCACGACTTACAAAACGCTTAATAAACCTCAATAGAACAAATCTCAAAATAATGATAGGGACGATAACGGGCCACTGTCCCTTGAACAAACACCTATATAACATCGGCGCAACGGACACCCCTCTGTGCAGAGGGTGCCTCGGCGCTGAAGAAACAGCTGCCCACGTAATCCTGGAATGCGTAGCGGTAAGTTCTCAACGTGAAGAAATCCTCGGACCAGTGAGGTCGCTCCGCGAAGCCTGTGAAGTTCCCAGAAAACTTCTGCGCTTTTGGGCGGAGCTAGGCTGGCTAATATAGCCAGGATTCGCACGCACAACGGACCAAAAGAGAGTCTAAGTGCGGAAAACGAGTCCACCTTACATTACATTACATTACTACCTGGAACAATAGTTACATATTTTAGTATTTCTTACTTACATAAGCATGACTAAGTATTCACTATCAGTACATATTATAGAACAAAGTCACTGGCCACTTATGTCTTTTTGTCTGCTCACTCCTTCAAAACCACTAGATTTTAAAAAGGTTTTTTTTGGTATGCACAAAACATCCTAATTATACTTTTCCACTGCATCCATATTCCATGTTAAGCCAAGGCAGGTTGATATTATTTATTGTATAGTAATCACATTACACATGGACACTGTGAGTGAAGCCTTGGATAGGTTAAACAATTTTCCAACACTATAACCAAAGCCTCATCGGGGATGGGGCTGTGGACTAAAGTCGTTGTTCCTTTATTTTGGAAGAAAAATATGTATGTAAAATCAATAATACCTGAACATTAATTGATGCAAATCCTTTTCGGTTAATATATAGTTGACCACCATCTTCACTTGGCTTTTTTATTTTAATGTGAGTACAGTCAATTGCACCAATTACTGTAGGAAAATTTGCAATACTGCGAAATTTTTGGATTGGTTCCTCTTGTTCTCTCAATGTAGCAGGCATTTTTATAAATGTATGTGATTTTCGGGCAATGGTTTCTGCAATATTTTTATATATCTTGCTTATGAAAGGTTGTGAGACTCCGTGCAAATCAGCTGTGTCATCTTGGATCTATTAAAACAAAAAATATATATATAATTTTATATATTATTTAACTTAACTAATAATTTAACTGTTTTATTATTTATAATTTATATTACTTGATGTGTACTGCATAGTTTGTTAACCTGTTATTAAAATAATATTTACCAGACATAGATTAGACTGTTAGGTTATAAGTATGCTGTAGTGTAAATAAATGTATCTTTTGTTGGCTGTCCGTAAATAAATAAACAAAAACAAAATATTAGTTTGTACATAATTTAGTTTTTATTGCTACCAATGTTTTGGTAAATGCAATCTATGCTTTTAATCTACTTACTTCATGTCGAGCCCAGCTTCGTAATGCGCAACACACTTGTATTTCGGGAGACACAGGGCATCCTCGACCATCTCTAGTTAAATCTTCTTTTACTAAGTCCACTATTTTCATTGCATAACGTTTATTAAACCTATACTTTTGCCTGAAACCTTCATCGGATAATTCCATGATGGGATTGACTCGAACACGACTTCTGTTGTGTCGGCGTGGTAATTCCAACATCTCAGCGGCTTCAATATCCTCAATATCAATTAAATCGACCATGTTTATATCCATTTTCGAGTTAAAACAACACAACACAATGAAACAGATGATATAACATAAAACACAAACTTTGACAGATCCGATTTAGTGATTTAGACCATCGTTAAACTAGGGGTCGCCGAGGTTTAGCGTTAGACCATGATATAGTCTATGGTTTATCGCAAAACCACGATTTGTAATACCAAATTTGTTTAGACCGCAGTATAAAGAAGTTTAAACCAGGTTTTTTAGTTAAACCGCTTTTTGTAATAAGACAGAAAATGTGTTCAAGGACAGAAAATGTGTTCACGACCATATGTTCCTTAAGAGATTTATGGTGTGATGTGCAAAAGCTAGAGTTAAAATATTTAAACCTAAGACAGGTGAATCGAGATGCCCTCGAAAACCTATTTGGTGTTTCCCCTTGCTCATTCTGTAATGCTTAAAGAAAATTACGAGAGCGTTAAAATGTTGCTACAAGTTTTAAAATATGAAGAGTACGCCTGGCCAGTGATAGGAGATTTCAAAATGGTTGGATTTCTGATGGGAATGCAAGGCGGGTACACTAAATATCCGTGTTACATTTGTTTATGGGACAGTAGAGCCGATGCACTTCACTACCAGCAGCACTCATGGCCACAACGGAGCGAGTTTCAAATAGGACAACATAATGTCAAAAATGAACCGATTGTGAAGCCCGATCATATTTTAATGCCTCCATTGCACATTAAATTAGGTCTGATGAAGCAGTTCGTAAAGGCTCTGCGTCAAGACTCTGAGGCCTTTCAATATTTAAAATCATTTTTCCCGAAATTGTCAGAGGCTAAAATTAAAGCTGGTATTTTCATTGGTCCACAAATAAAGAAAATAATGGCCAGTGAACAATTCCTACAGCTCCTCAGTACCCACGAAAAACAAGCGTGGCTCAGCCTTAAAGCAGTGATTAATGGCTTTCTTGGCAACAGAAGGGCAAAGAATTACACGGAGCTTATTACTGATATGCTTCACAACTTCAAAGTTATGGGTTGCAGAATGTCATTGAAAGTCCACATGATACATGTTCATTTGGATAACTTTAAAGACAACTTAGGTGCATATTCGGAAGAGCAAGGGGAACGTTTCCACCAAGATGTAATGAACTTTGAAAAGCGTTATCAAGGACAATATAATGAAAACATGATGGGTGACTACATTTGGGGGCTCATACGAAAAAGTTCCAACTTACACAGAAGAAATACCAAGTCTGTTCATTTTTAAAGTCTTATTTGTATTATTTTTTGTATTTGTGGGTTTATATATGCCGTCTTGTATAATTAAAGTCAATAAAAAAATGTGAATTCAAAACTGTTTTCCTTTTACATGTAATAATTGAAATTAAAAAATAGAGCTCTTTCATAAAAAATAAATTTCGTTGTAGTAACTACAAAAGCAAACTTTAATAGATAAAAATATTTTTTCTTTAATTAGTTAGGCATAAGTAATCAAAATCAGAGGTACAGAACGCAGACTCAAAATTCGTGTTGACCCGTGTAGTTTTAGTGCCTCGTTTTGAAGACAAATCTGCCAATAGTGAAATTAATTAGTTTTAAGGTTTCTAGCTAGTTTCAAAGTATTTTATAAGAACTTTAGATAGACACTAGATACTTATTTTTATAACAATGTCGCGAAAGGCAAGTGAGATATGGACTCATTTTGATAAAAAAGACAATGCTGTTTCTATGGGTGTGTGTAAATATTGTTCGCAAACTTTATCATATAAATCTACAACCGGTAACTTAAATTCCCATTTAAAAAGATCCCATGGTTCGGTTTACTTGGCGCAAAAATCGAATACTACGTGTATTAGTGAAACAAGAGCGACGGCGCAATCTCTTCTGCGGCTGCATCAACTAGTTCTGCGGCTGCGACCTCCAGCTCTGCGGCTGCGTCCACCAGCTCTGTGGCTGCATCTACCAGCTCTGCGGATCCGTCTGGGTCTACTAGCGCCGTTCTAAATGTGAACCAACAGATCATTGAGATGCCACGCAAACGACAACGGACACTACACAATTATGTGGAAAAAAAATGACTCCGGAAGAAAAGAAAAAAGTGGACAGAGATTTACTTGGCTTATTCATAACCGATTACCAGCCTTTTCGAATAGTGGAAGATGAGAGTTTTAAAAATTTCGCTAAAAACATACCAGGATACACATTACCGAATAGAAAAACAATATCTTCGGCAATGATTCCAGCGTTGTATCACACTAATTTAAGTGAAATGAAAGAGTTAATTTCCCAAGATGCCAGGTCGATCTGTATTACAACCGATATTTGGACGTCTTCGCAAACTGAGAGCTTCATTGGAGTGACTGCTCATTACTTAGACTCCAACTTTAACCCAAAACAGGTGTTATTGGAGTGCAAAGGTTTAAATGAAAGCCACACGAGCGCCAATTTAGCAAGAGCATTAAAAACAGTGACTGACGAGTGGAACGTTAGAAACAAAGTAAATTTTGCAATATCAGATAATGCTCGTAGCATAGTTAAGGCTATTGAAACCGAGTTAAAGTGGAAACATTATGGATGTTATGCATATAGCCTAAACTTAATAGTCACGAGTGCGCTTAGACCATTAGACGCACTAATAGAAAATGTAAAAAAAATTGTGGCGCATTTCAAACGCAGTACAGGTGCAACAGATATGCTTCTTAGTTACCAAATAAAGAACATGGCGGACTGTGGTGAGCCCAAACGGCTAATCCAACAAGTGCCAACGCGTTGAAACTCAATATTCTATATGTTGCGCCAATTCGTTTTATTAAAAGAAGCAGTTAAGCATTGTATGGCTCTAATAGAACGAGATTGGCCAGAAGTTAATACAATGGATTGGGCAGTTATGGGAGAAGTGTGCAAAGTTTTGCAACCCTTTGAGGACGTCACTTCAACTATGATCGGTTCTCATTATCTAACTGGAAGCATGGTAATAGTCGTCACAAACTGTTTGAAAGATATTTGTGACGACTTTTTAAATCCCGAAAAGTATTGCTCGTGGTATCCAGACGTGGAGGAAATAATCACATCTTTAAAAAGTGGTTTAACTGAAAGATTTTCTAGCGTAGAGCACAGTAAGACCTTCGGGCTATGCACATTACTGGACCCACGTTTTAAACTTTTATGTTTCAAAAATGAACTTGCCGTCTCCGAACTAAAAAAAAACGTACACTCGTTAATTATTGGACTTATTAATAAAAACAAATCTTCCGAGTCGAGTGCTGAAACCACAGCGAATGTAAATATAGCTCAAAATGTTAGTACTAGTGTAAGTGCTTGGGATAAATTTGACGATTTATTACGAAAAAATAAACCGCAAGGAAATGCTCAAGCGCGGGCCATCAGGGAACTGCAGATGTACCTAGACGATGAGATGTTGCCCCGTAAAGATTCCGAAGGAAACTGGAATAATCCAGCGCAGTGGTGGAGATACCATAGGATAATTTATCCACACCTCTCGGAACTCTATCGAAATAAGTGTAATATAGTTGCCACCTCAGTTCCGTGTAAGCGACTCTTTTCGAAGACAGGGCTTATAATAAATGAAAGGAGATGCCGTTTGAAATCGAAGAAAGTGGAGCAGCTTGCATTCTTAAATGCAAATCTGTCTTTATCCAAAAAGAAGTAGATTTAAAATTAAACATCTGTAAATATTTATAAATCAAAAATCATTGTATATATGGCGATTTTTAAATGCGCCAGAAAAGTATCTTTATTTTTTTACTTACAAAGCTTTTCTGATAGTCCTAAGCCTAGTAAAGCATGAAGGGAAATCGCCATAACTAACTAAAACATCGCAGACTGAGACATTCTTTAAAATGTATTAGGTTAAAATAACTCGTTAAATGTGCACGTGTTTTCGTTTGTCGTTAGTTACATAACTGTGTAACCAAATACGTTAGCAAACCATAATAATGATATCGATATCTAAAAACCGTTTTCGATATCGATATGAAAACTATATAACGGTTACATATCGGTTTTCGTCAAAAAACGAAAACGCCCATCTCAAAATTATATACATACAATCAAATGGGCATCTATTTATTTGCGAAAATAAAGCGATATTCTTAATAATTTCTAAAGAAAATAAAAAATAAATTTTCTACGCTAAATATTATGGTGCGAATACTTTTAATATATGTACTATGCGCAAAACTAATTGTATGTGTATGTGTATGTAAAAAAAACCTATAATCTGTACATATAATAAAATTGTACTAAGACGAATCTGTACATTACATATTTTTTGGAAAATCTTATAGAAATAAACATTATTATCGATACAGAGGACGAATCTATAGTTTTTAGAATTTTTGTTTGTCTGTCTGTTACCGCATGACGGAAAAACCACTGGAAGGGTTTTGATGAAATTTGGTATGGTGATAGCTGGCTATCCAGGTCAACATATAGGATACTTTTTACAGCAGGAAAATATCTCATCTCTGAGAATTATATACTAAACATTAAAACGTAACTAGAGGCGAACCCGAGCGAAGTAAGGGTTAGTCGCTAGTAATTAATATAAGCGGGTCATTTCCTTGGCAAATTACAGCTTATTTATAACAATTTCAAGTATAAGGATATACTTTATTATTAAAAAATATTATTTAGTAACAAATACGATTATATATATATATATATATATATATATATATATATATATATATATATTTAATGTATATTATTTATCATATTTGCGTTTTGTCGCATTATATAGGGGATTGTAACGGAAGATCTTTTTTTAATTTATTCCTCAACTACATAAAAATTTAATTAAAATATTTCTATACAAAGCTGTGCCTTTTAGTTAAATTTAAATACAAAATAGAGAAATATTATTGTGTTAAACTCATGTCACTATGTAAATATAGTTAGTAAGCCTTAGACAGAAAATAAATAAAATATAATAGGTTTACTACTTGCATAGAAAACAAACAAAACGATTGTATTCACCAGCAAAGATGCTTAACACCTCTAGGTTAATTTCTAAGAAATTAATTAAAATTCTAGGAAATCTATTGTTAACTGACACGCCGGCGTGTCCGCGCTCGTGGAGGGATTAATCAATAGACCCTTTGTTTTTCTAATATAGTTTTAATTTATAGCCATGGAGATATAGCAGACCCCAACAAGGGGCTCAAGGCAGGATAAGGGCAGACCATCTATGGCAGGAGTTGAAAGAGTTACTTAACTCCATTGGTGGAGGAGTCAATAGATCAATGGAAAAATGGAAAAAAGTGAGATCCATTATTTTAATTCTCAAGAAAAGCTCTCAATAAAATTATTATTTATCTATTTTAGTTTAATTAAAACAATTGCAAACCAATCATAAGGTACAATAAATATTTACTATATAGTAAAAATAGGCAAAAATAATTATATGAAAATATGTCCTTCATCTTTCTCACACAACTTTAAACATACTAATGAAATCTTTGTTCATATATCAATAACCAGAATAATAGTAGGTATCAGTGTATATAACAATCTGTTCACTTAATTGATGTATAATTAGATAACAACTTACATTGTTTAACATTAACTGACTAATATCTGCAGGTGTGGGCGGATTGGAAAGCCAGAACAAAAAAAAGGCCTTGGCAATGCGTCGCGAGGCTAGTGGTACTGGTGGTGGTCCAAGCAGCAGACAAACTCTCACAGCTTCGGAACAAAGGGTGTTGGGCATAATGGGTTTGTCTGCTGTTTTTGGTCTAGTTGGAATTGAGGAGAGAGGATTTGATGTTAGTTATTTACTTTCTTTGTGATTTTTGTAGTAGTAGTTGTAATAATCGTAATATTAGATTACTACTACCCACTAATAAGTGGGTTTAGGTTGAATTCTTTAATGTATATTTGTCATATTCTCAGGAACCACCACTTCAAGGAAGCCCTCTAACATCACCATCCAGAGATACCATCCACACTGAATTTCCCCCCCAAACTGCCGCAGGCGAGATTATGTTGTATTCTATAGAAGGTACTTTCTACTTGTATTCATTATGTGTATATGTATAATTCACACCTTGCTTTGTATTGCCCAAAGGGTTAACAAAGCGTTAAGTCATATAAATAAAAATAAATTAAATGCTGTTCATTGGTAAGGGCATTATTTGAGAACTAATGGACTATTATGGATTTTTTAATACTATATATATATATACACTACCGACAGAAAGTTTCCGGACAAGCTTCTTGTTAACTTTTTAATTGAAATATGATGCATAAACACGTTAACTTGATCTATAACGAAAATGCCATAGTTAGTTTACAAAGCGTGTACGATCGTGTCTTCGACTTTCCTCCCTGTCCCCGCGCACTGTTTGTGAAAAACAAAATAAAGTCGTCATCCGTAACATTCAGTACTCAACTGGAATGCAACGAAGTGAACGTATTTAAATTATATTTTTCTATTTCTTTTAAAAATTGGATTATTTTTTGCATTTTTTCGATTTCTAGCAGTGATTTTATTATTTTCATATAATTATATTACTTTTAAAGTAAGTACATTTTTTTGTTTTGTCGCATTACTTCCAGTAATCTTGTAGTCAAAATAATTAATTTTTTTTTATTAATTTATTTAAGAAAATGGGAAGGCGGCCTAATACAAATATAGAACAACGTGCAGCTATTGTTTCTCTTCACAATGAAGGTTTTACTATACGTTATATTGCAAAAAAATTAAAAATACCACGTTCTACTGTCGGAGATGCCATCAGTCGTTTCGAAAAAACTGGTTCAAATCCAGACAGAAAACGCAGTGGGAGCCCCGTGTAACTTCTAAAGCACAGGATAGGTCCCTAATCATCATGTCTAAAATGAATAGGAAGCTTACAGCACCGGAAATTCAAATGCGGTTCAATAAAAGTCATGATAAACAGATATCAGTAAGTGTAGTAAAGGAACGCTTACAAAAAGCTGGTCTAAATGGCAGAATTTCTACAAAGAAACCACTCTTGCGACGCGGAAATAGAAAAAAAAGACTAGAATGGGCCCTTGCACATAAAGATTGGACAGTAGAAAACTGGAAACAAGTCCTGTGGACTGATGAGTCCAAGTTCGAAATGTTTGAGCAAAAGCGAAGAATTTATGTTCATCGCAGATCTTCAGAAAAAATGCATCCCGATACTATAACTCCAACTGTTAAACATGGAGGTGGCTCCATGATGGTGTGGGGGTGTTTTTCATATGCCGGAGTAGGGGATCTCTACAGAATTAAAGGAACCCTGGACAGAAATGGTTACCATTACATATTAAAAACGCATGCTAACCCTTCTGGGATGCGCCTAATTGGCCGTGGGTATGTGTTTCAGCAAGATAATGACCCAAAGCACACATCTAAGCTTTGTCTCAACTATTTAAAAAATAAAGAAGATAGTGGTGAGTTAGAAATAATGAAATGGCCCCCACAATCTCCGGATCTAAATCCAATAGAATTATTGTGGGATAACTGGTTCGGAAAGTTAGAAAATTGAATCCCACTTCTTCGGATGATCTTTGGAAGGCTCTTCAAACGTCTTGGAATGATATATCAAAAAGTGTGTTAGAAAAACTTATAAAAAGAATGCCCCGTGTAGTTAAAAAATTAGTGGCGGTCAGAGGTGGTTTCTTTGATGAAAAGAAAGTGTAGCAGTATAAAATGAAAGAGATAAAAAATGTTGATGGTTTTAATTGTAGAATGTTGTCTTTTAATATTTTTAAAATAAAACTTGTTTTAACTTGATTCTTTTTACTTTTAATAATTGTTTTGATAAATTTTCATCTTGTCCGGAAACTTTCTGTCGGCTGTGTATTTGTATATATATATATATCAGTTTGTAACTATAAGTTTTGTTTCCTCAGCGTCTTCTGCCCCATCAGCTCAACTGCCATCTCCGTCTATACTTTCACGTCTTCCTCCAACCCGAGTGTCAACACCACCGCTCGCCTCTGTAACCACGCCGATGCCGTCAGCGACGTCTCGTAATACAACTATACGAGGCGAACCACAACGACGAAGGCGTCCGGCGACCCCTTCGCCCGTGGCGTCACCTGCCACGTCTACGCCGCGGCGGCATAGGCTGCTTCGAGCACGCACAAGGCGAGTACAGACACCATTCGAACGAGCCACGAGCGAGTTCGTAACCGTCGAGAATCGCCGGCTGCAATTGGAGGAAGACGGCGAAAAAAATAACCATCAGAGGGAGATGGAACGCCTTCAATTGGAATCGCGAAGGATTGAAATGGAAGAAAACCAAAATCAAATGTTTAACCGTTTAACTGGGATTCTAGATAGTTTGACAGAAATTTTAACTCAGTTGAGACCATCATCACTAGCTTCAACAGTTATTCTGTCTTGATGTGTCCAATAATGGTGGCCTCACTTGTGAATATGTTAAATTGTCTGATTTTTCAGCATCTTTTATTTCAATCCTTTGCAATTCTTTTTAAAAAGGAAATAGGTATTTTTTTTTAAATACAGATTTTTATTAATGTTTTTAAATTTATTTTATTTTTGTTAATACATTTCAAGTACATTTTTATGCTAAAAACCTCGTCTTCCTTACAATAAGAGTTTACATAATAATAAAGGCATTTAGTATAATGAAGACATTTGTTTCATTTTTACAATTACTTATTAAATATTATATTCATACATTTTATAATATACATATACGTAGTAAAAAAAGAAAAATGCAAATATTCACATTAATATTAGTGATGTAGATAACGAATATTCGA
This sequence comes from Brenthis daphne, assembly GCA_947093115.1. Classification (NCBI taxonomy): domain Eukaryota; kingdom Metazoa; phylum Arthropoda; class Insecta; order Lepidoptera; family Nymphalidae; genus Brenthis; species Brenthis daphne. The sequence continues at coordinate 4,521,017 of OX352473.1, forward strand.
ATATTTTTTGACAAGTATTTGCATGAAACGAAATAATTTCCCATTTGTTCTAGTTAGTCTAATTGAAATATTAAAAATATCACATCTAAATAAAAAAAGAATATTCAGCCTTATATTTAAAAAAAGATTCTAAATTATCTCTTTTGTGAAGAACGAACTGAATTGACGACACGTTTGGCTCTGTGTGTAGTGACTTTTGTTGTGCCAGCGGTCGCGGGTTCGAGGTCCGCTGGGGGCATTCATTGTGTGATGAGCATGAATGTTTGTACTCCAGTCATGGGTGTTTATATTTAAAATATGTATGTTTTTAAAGTTTATATATGTGTAGTGTATCAAATATCTGGTATACATAACACAAGCCTCGTAGCTTACAGTGGAACTAGATGGTGCTGTGTGTTAATGTCCCAACATGTTAAAAAAAAACTTGAGAAGACTAATCAAATTACTAACAATATCTAGGACTTATAACTCTTGTTACAATTATAGAAGGTTTGTACTTATTTAGCAGATTGTAAACTTTTCATTTACAGAAAACAAAAATATATTTTAACTAAACTTAAACTTATAATATCCAATATGTTATATAACCTTTGGCTTTCATGTATATTTTTCCATTCCATTATATATATTTTTCTAAGAATTAAGGCTAATGAGTTATAAACTAAAAAATAATAATAGTGAATACTTAACTGAACCGTTTGTAAATAAAGTTATAATTTCTATTAACAGAAAACAAAACAATATTTTAACGGTTATATAAACAAAAGTAAAGTTCTAATATCCATAATTTTTATTTAACCTTCGGTTCCAACGATATATTTTTTCACTATATATTTTCTTCTATATATTTAATAAATAATATGTTATTACCGACACAGAGGCGGATTTTGTAGTTTTTAGAATTTTTGTGTCTGTTTCAGAATGCATCACGAGAAAATCACTGGACAGATTTTGATGAAATTTTGCATAATAGTAGCTGCGTCAACATAAAGGATACTTTTTTTTGTTAAAACGTATTATATAATAACTATAAATTGATGATAATGAAATATAAACTACACAATTATATGTTAATAACAATGTTGACCAATAGAATAATAATTAATATTAATTATAAATAAACTTGCTGTAACTTTAAATTCTTATTAATTAAATTGATATAAAGGAATCTAAAGTTTAAAAATAAAAGATTTCAAGCTCTTTCTCCATGCATCCTATTTTCATTTAATTTCAACAACATTCGCATTCGTGAATATTGAGATAAAAATTCGCATTCGCGAATGTGAAAAATCGAATATTTCTTACCATTACTAATTAATATGTACAACTAGCCTAAAACCTATCAAATCAAATCATTTTTGTTATCACAGGTGCACAAAATAACATAGAAAGGTCTTAATTCTAGATTCAGACCTTTGTGGTCTTAATTCTAGATTCAGACCTTTGTGAGATACAATGAGTTCCTTAAGTAGTTAAAACTGTATAATACTCCTAATGTAACCTATTTAATAAGCAATTCAACATGGCCCTGCCTTGGATTAGCTCATTTTGGCTATCTATAGTGGTAGAGATGGAAGCTCGCATGGGTATGTACGAGTTCATTCTATCTGCCAATCATGCTCTATCTCTCCCCAATGTAAGGAAGGATGCAAAGACATTCAAGGAGGTTTTTGATAGAGTGAAAACCATAGAGGGGCTAAACTTCCCTCTATGCCGCCTGATAGACAACAACAAACACCCAGATCTAAATCACAGCAAATATCCAGAGCTATATGCTGTGACACTACAATGGGCTAGAAAGACAAAGAAAGTACTAAAGAATTATGTGGGAAGCAAGTCCATTGTAGACAGGTCAATGGATCTAGACCTTGCTAGGAAACTAATAGGAATAAGAGGCATAAAGGGTCTTCCCTCTATAAGTGCAGAAGACAAAGAATGGCTAGCATCTGTTGGATGCAACATAAATGAGGAAGAGGTAAACAAAAATTACAAAGAGAGCTCCCGCGATATCTGACAGTGAAGAATCAGGGAGCGAGGGAGAAGAATCGGATGAAGAAGAAGAAGAGGGATCCAAGAAGAAGAGGAGGAGAAAGACCAGGAAATAAGCCAAACCATATCTGCTATCCATTCTGTATTCCCTGACAATGAACAAAATCTCTATTATTAATAATATTTTTTATGTATTAAGAATTGTGTAATGTAGGTAGTTTAAGTTTATCATTTTCCTTATCTTTATAAAAAGTAACCATCTCTACCGTTATCCACACAACACCACTATGGCCAAACCCTCCTATCATGATAGAGGCCCCCTGTCTGAGTCAGACGAGGAAGAATACACAACATCTAGGGCAGGATCCCCTAAGTCACTTCTAGAACCTCCACCCCTAGAAGCCACCCAAGATACAGGCATCCAAGATCAACAGTCCCAAACTCCTATTCAAACCCGTTATAGAAAGAGAGACAATAGAGACCTTTCACCACCTAAGCCGATAACAACATCTAAAAGAAAGAAAGGTCCTCCCTCGAGTCCATGTCTACCTGACTGGAGGAAGGTTTCCCAAGATATGGAAAATTTTTTTACACTTTTAACAACCATAATGGAAGATCAGAGGGAATTAACCAGGAAAGTAAATGATTTAAGGACAGTAGTCACCTCAAAGATGGCCACAATGGAGACAAAAATACTCACAGCCAACGAAAGAATAACCAGTTTACAAATAGCACGAAGAGATGGTCTTCTCAACCAATTAATTCCAACCACCTCCACACCGTAAACGTAGTACAAGAAAGCAGTCTACAAGTAAAAAATCCAAACTCCGTCTGAAGCAAAAAACCAATAGCATAGACTTAGATAGCACTGCAAATATGTCAATAGACTCTGAAGTATTGCGAAGAAATGTAGGAAATGGCTTTTTGGAGGACGCGTTTCTGCTAAACCACAGCACCAGTCGCAGTTACTCTTGCAGAACCCTTCTACTGAGGGCCATTCACCTGTTGGCCAGCCGTCATCCGCTTTACTAGATCTTGGAGGTGCATACAGCAACCCGACATCTCATGCACAGTCACTGTTGCCTCTACCGGACCCTGAGTGTACAAAAGATAACTCGATAATTAAGGTGCAACCGCATTTACCTTCGCCGGACCCTGCGCCTATTGTGGAGTCGCCTTCTCCGTCATTAGACTTTCCATGTGCGGAAGACAATTTAACACGGAACGCGAAGCAGGCCGCGCCATCTCTGGAATCTAAACCAAACTTGCAGCTGCCTTCGCCATCCTTGGATCTTACATCTCGCGCCGTGTCCTGTAATTTAAATTCTGAAAATGAGAACAACACTGTAGAAGGTAATGAAAGACGTCCAAAAAATTTTAGTCCTGAGCCAATTGATCAATGGGAAAACACAACTACAGACTACCTACATTTGAGTTTGATGAAACTTCAACTGGTGTCCAGTTTGAAATCACAACTTTTCGACAAATTATTTCCACCTGCTATCATGGAATTTATTGTTACAAAGACCAATGAATACGGAAGAGTATTGTGCAACACAAATAGACGACACACACGAAATACTCGTCACATTAAATATAAAGATAGAGATAATGAGGAATTGAAGAAATTTTTGGGATTATGTTTACTAATGAGACAAGTTAATGTTCCTCAGAAACGCAAGCTATTCACATACAGTGATTGTTCGTATTATCATCCCATTTTTCAATATATTATGTCAGCTCGTAGATTTGAGCAAATATTAAGATGCTTATATGTCACTGAACTCAAAATAAAATTCATTGATATCGTTACTGAAAACTTCAGAGAATGTTATAAGTCGAAGTCGATATCGAGAATTAGACGAATCACTTCTTTTATTTAGAGGCCGCTTGTCTTTCAGACAGTACATTAAAAACAAAAAATCTAAATACGGAATTAAATTTTATGAACTAACTACTTCCGATGGATTTGTCCTTAACATCATTATGTACGCAGGAAAAGATCAAGATGATGAAAAAACGAGAGTTAAAAAAAACAGAAAAAATCGTAATGCACCTTATGAGACCTTACTTATTTAAAGGCCATTGCCTTTTTATGGATAATTATTACAATTCTGCCGCGTTATCTCAAAAACTTGTAAAATTAAAAACTCATAGCACTGGAACCCTCCGAAGCAACAGACAAGGCAATCCTGTAGAAATTACAAAGAAAAAATTGAAAAAAGGCGAATATGTATGGGCGCGTAAAAACAAAGCGTATGTGTCTAAATGGAGTGATAAAAGACCTGTTCTGATGATTACGACTTTAAAACACCCAAAATTGACGCGAGTATCTAATAGACATGGACAGATACGTGAAAATCCCGAAGAAGTAGCTATATACAATAACTTTATGTCTGGGATTGATAAATCAGACCAGATGGTATCTTATTATTCTTCTCCCAGAAAATCATTGCGATGGTACAAGAAAGTATTTTTTCATTTACTTGACCTCACTGTGTGGAATTCTTTCTACGTTTTCAGAAGATACTGTGAAAACAACGATAAACGATATGATTTTCTCACTTTCAGAGATAGTTTAATAAGATCACTCATACATTCATCACCCAATGTCAAGCCGAATATGTTGCTGGCACAGCGCAACAAACATGATAATAGACTTAGACATACATCTGTTCTATTGCCATCTAAAAATGACGAGAATAATACCGGGAATGGCCACTGGCCTGAAAAAAATCCCGTTAAAGAAGGGTCAAAGAAAACCACAAATTACATGAAATGTAAAATGTGTGCCAAAAAAAAGATTAGACGAGAGACAGGCCTAAGGTGCAAGGGTTGTCCTGAGAAACCAGCACTTTGTGCTATTTGTTTTGAAGAATGGCATAATCTAAGCTAACTTTTTGTGATAATGTTGTTACAAAATACCTATAACGTAGTTTGTTATCAGATAATTAATATTTGTTACTAAAAAGTTTAAAGAGATTTATTTGTTTTTATAAGTCTAACTTATAGGCATGGTACATCAAGGTCTAGAATAAGTTCATAGGATATTTTTTTGCATTTTCGTTTGTAAGTTTAAATATTTTTGTTGGTAAGAATAATACCTAATTATTTTTTTATTAGTGATAGTTGACTTGATCTCAAAAATAAGTGATATGAGTCTGATTAAACCAAAAATTGCACTGTTGAATTTCATAAGACTGATTAAATAATTAAAATAAATAATTCCATATAATAAGCCATTCATTTCATGTCTTTTTGTAATTATAAAAATATGTAAAAAATTTCTAAAACATTTTTTAATACAAAATACTTCATAAACTATTAACGTTATTAACCGTCGTTAGTTAACGAATATAATGTTCACTTATGCTTTAAAAACACAGGCGTCTAAATACGTCAACGTTATAAGACAATGTGAGCTATTGTACTGATTACTATCAACACGTTATAGCACAACGTCAATATACGTTGACGTTATTGGGCGTTGTTACGCGACGTCCTGCGTGAGCGATCTAGACGCGAACGTGAAGCGGCGCGGCACGGCGCGAAAACAACAAACATTCGAAACCTATTGAAGTGGCCTACGTGACCAAACGCACGTGGGGTGCGGTGCGGAGCGGCGCGAAATGAAGCGAACGCGATCAGTTGGCATGATATTTTCGCGCGAAGTGGACGCGTCGGCCATATTTTTTTCAAGCAAAAATTGTTGTTGAATTAATGTCGGAAGTAGAACTTCTTATTAATGCTATCCAAGAACGTCCTACATTATGGGACAAAAGGAATAAAAGTTATCACAACCGGCTATTATCGCACCGCGAATGGGAGGCTGTGGCTAAAATAATTGGGACTACAAGTAAGTACAACATATTTCTTTATTATTATTAAATTCTTGGCAAAGGATGTTGCTCAAAATACAGTTTAAAGTTTTCTCTTGCGGTGCGGCTGCTCGTGATGTAGCATTGTATCTTCTCTGAGAATTATGTCTTTGTGTTAGTGACATATTTTGATATGTTTTCCGGAAAGACATTAGCTCATTCTCATTTATTGATTCAAGATCCCTTATAATATTGTGTAGTAAACATATGGCTTTGACCGATATGAACTGCATTTGTAACATTCGTTTCGATAGATTTATGTAGAATTCTGAATTAAGACGTTATTGAACCAAAAGAACATTCCACCACCATTCTGGCTCGAGATAAGCGATAATTATAATTATCTTTGGCGTCCCCTTTAACCGTTGACTTTTCTGGAAAAGGTCGCAATAGGTATTTCTTTAGAGGAAACGCCGCATCTCCAAAGAGCACATACGGAGCTATGATATTAGAGCCCGGTAATACTTGTTCTTTAGGTATTTTTAGTCTTCCTTGTTCTATTGCTCTTCGAAAGGGGCATTCCTCAAAAACACCGGCATCGTTGTCTTTTCCATAGGAACCCACATTTATCATTACAAACTTATGATTTGCGTCAGTGACTGCTAACAACCCAATCGAAAAAAAGGATTTGTAATTATAATACATGGAACCACTCTTTTTTGGTTTTATTATGCGAATGTGCTTTCCGTCAATACATCCAATGCAATTCTCCGGATTTAGCCCCGAGTGACTATTTCTTGTTCTCAAACCTGAAGAAATGGCTCGGTGGAAAGAGATTTGACTCCAACGAAGAAATCATCTTACAAACAAATACCTATTTTGATGACCTCGACAAATCTTATTTTTTGGATGGGATAAAAAAATTATAGAAACGTTAGACAAAGTGTATAGAGCTCAAAGGAGACTATGTTAAAAAATAAAATGATTTTTTATTCAAAAACCTGTGTTTCATTAAAAAAGTCACGGACTTATTGACCCGCCCTCGTATTAACATATAATTGAATTTGTAATACTTATATAAGATTTTAAATAATTAATAATATAAAAAACGTAACCCAAGGTCGAGCCACCATTTTTTATGGTTGTTAGATAGTATGGATACTTTTTTACTGTGTAAGTTTTTTGGAAAAATTGGTTATTAAATTCACTGAATATCGCAGATGAGCATTTTGATAAAATATTACAAGAAGCCACTAATGTGGTTCAAGTTCTCAGTAGAAACAAATTTCCCACCAATAAACACGATTCGTCCTAGAAAACGACAAACCCAATTTCAATATGAACACCGTGATGAAGTGTTACTAGACCCTAAGGTCAAATACAAAGTAGAGTTTTTTTTTAGAATCTTAGATCAAACGCTAACCTCTTTAAACGACAGATTTGAGGAGTTCAAAGCGTTTGCTGACGTATTCGGCTTTTTAAGCATTAATTTATTTAATTACAGCAATGAGTACTAATACTAAACTTAATAAGATAACACTTAAAAATATCGTTAAAAGTTTCATTAAGCATACACTTGAGACTGGGCTTATCATTACAAGTACAGTATGCGATCAAACCCCGGTTAATGTTGGAGCGATTACTGAATTAATTAATGAAACAAAAGCTTCATACTTGCGGCGCAACAAAAATTGGAATAAAGACATGTTCCGTGTTAAAAATCAAAATATAATTCCATTATATGATACTCCACATCTAATAAAAGGAATCAGAAATAATATAATCACAAAAGATTTAATATATATCAGAGATGGACAAGAAAAAATTATGAAGTGGGAATATTTCCAATTGGTGTATAATGCAGACAAGTCTTACAAAGAGATGCGTTTCCTCAATAAATTAACTGAAGCACATGTGATTCCCGAAAAAAATAATAAAATGCGGGTCAAATCAGCAACACAGTTATTTAGTCACAGTGTTGCTGTAGTGACTGAACATTTAACAGCAAGAGGTGACCTTCCTAATGAATGCCGACAATTAATAGATTTTATTTTGTTAGTTGATAATCTGTTTGATTCATTAAATGTTAGCAGTTTATCGGTTCAAAATGGTAAAATTTATAAAGGGCCTATTAAACGCAATTCACCTCATCATCAATTATGGCAAAAAGCTAAAGAAATATTAAAAACCACACAATATATTAAGAAAGTTAGATTTGGAGATAAAACACGATTGACAGAAACTATTGCACCATCTAATTTAATTCAAACTGTAGAGGGTATAGAATCTCTTTGGAAGTTATTGTCTAGAAAATATGGCATTGATGCAATGTTGACAAGAAATTTTAACCAAGACCATATAGAAAACTTTTTCAGGAATATCAGGAGTTATGGTGTTAGAAACATTGCTCCAAATACTGTCTCATTTGAGGGGGCCTTCAAGGCTTTGATGATAAATAATTATAGTGAGCCCCATTCAAGTGGAGCAAATTGTGAAGAAGATCACAATGAGTGTCTTCAAAGTTTGGACTTCTTCCTTAAAGATAAGAACATAATAACTCCTGATATCCCTGATACTAATGATACTATTCATTTTAACAGTAAAATTTGCTTTGACCAATCCAATGAAATTGACGCTGGTCAAAGCAATTATGTCTGCGGATGGGTTTTAAAGAGATGCCTTAAATTTAAAATAAAAGGTTGTCAACATTGCAAACAAACATTGTTTGAAAATGATATGTCAAATGACAATAATTCATATATCTATGCCAAAAAGTACATGAATAAAAAATGGCTGTGCTATCCTAATAAAGAAGTGGAATCGTATTTCAAAGAAATCCAGAATATGACCACTTCTTTTTTTTTTTAAATGTACCCAAAACAGGTTTGAAGAAAAATATTGTTTTGTTTCTGGACATGCTATCTGATTGTCCTTTTAAGTGTGTTGAACATAAAAATAAATTAAAAACATATTTTATAAATATGACAATCAATGTTTTAGTTTATAGTTGGTGCAGAAGTGTCAATTGTATTTTGAGCGGCAAATTAACTGTTAAAGATGAAGATGATGAAGTCAAAATTGCAGCCCGAAATTATTTTAATAAGCACAAGAATTATAAAAATAGAAAATGACCTTTTAAATAAAATTCTCTTTTCGAAAACGTAAAATAAATTCAACAAATATTGTAAGGTACTTTGGTGCCATTTTTATATTTTTGAATTCAGTCATTTTGTGGATAGGCACTGTGTAACAAGTATATCTTTGAGACGTCTAAAATCTTAAAGCATTCAAAAAGTCGGGAACCAAAAATCAAAATAAATCCGCGAAAAATCCGAAAAGATAGTCTTATTTAAAATGTCAAATATTCGCGTAAATCTAAGAAAGTATAAAAAATGAGATGAAATTATTACATATAAGAATTATTGTTCAATAGAAATTATTCTGTAATAAATAAAATAATGATATGATTACTTAATAATTAATGATTACTCTTGCAGTTATTGTTGTTTTATTTCTTTCTTTGCTTTTTTACTAATATAATGATCCAACAAAGGACTAAGCTGAGAGGTTTTTTCTTTGTTGGAACACTAGTTTAGCACTACTAATAAATCAATGGTAAAATAAATAGATATAGGTAGCGATATAGCTACCTATATATAGCATTAGTTTTGGTTAGGAAACGCAGATGGCGTTTCAAATTGATTTGCATAAAAAATCGTCAAGAGGGCACTCTTTACCCAGTTTATAACTATACTCTTTGGGCATCATCAACATAAAATTCTTTAATCAATTAGGCAGTTCGATTTACTAGTGATGTTTTGGTTCTTGTAGATTTGCAACCTTTTCTTATGTTATATAACTTATGTTCTTTGTCACTCTTGGTCCTTTTTTCATCTTCGTAGATTAATTTTCGTTTCAGTCTCGTATTTTCTTTTTTTTTTAAATAATACTAATTTTAATAATTGTCTTCGTTTTTTGGCTTCTATATAACGAATTCTTTTAATTTTTGTTGAGCAGTTGCAATCGTTTGACAATTTTAATGGGTTCTCCTGGGGATCTTTATATTCTCTATTATTGTTTTTATCATAGTCGTCGGGATTGATTTGTGGCGTAGTGATTATTATATGTTATAAAATAAGACAACTCATAGAATGTAGTGTAGAAATAAATGGATCTTCGAACTGCAAACATTTTATTAATTACCTTGTCCCGTCTTTACATGGCGACCCTGCCATTAAGGTTCAGTTTCGGGTTCCAGCTGAGTGTAGTACAATGCCTTTGGACATTCTTGTATACGATTATTCGAACGTTGGCGTGTTATACATTGTTTTAAAAAATGGAAAAAAACCAAAGTAAGGAGCAAATCGTGATTGCACAAAATGCTGCGGGAACTGCGTGGAACAGTTACACAATAACCAAAAAGTAACGAATATTCTTTTGGGGACTTTCCTAATAATTTTAATTTTGGGAGCATAGATCTACATATATAAATTGTACAAACACTGCCATGTAAATTGGATGCGGCAGAAGATGGTCAGGAGCGCTTTCATACGTTCGGCCACCAGGCGTGAACCAAGGAAGGAAGAAAAGAGTGGGGAGTCTGTAGTTTAGCCTTGAGACACATTAAACTCGGCTAAGCATTAGCAAGTGGCGAAAAAAAATATAAGTGAGCGTTAAAATGTGTCTGAAAAAGATAAAAGTGAAATTGTGTCATTAACAAAGGTGTAATGGTATTATAGACTTATACATATTTTATTTATCTATATATTATTTTTATGTTTATTCTTTTTATTATCTTTTTGTACTTAATATTATTTTGTGTTTGTAATAATTTAAATAGCTGATATATTCGATGTTAAAAAGCAAATTGAGAATATAAAAATTAATTTAACGAAACTTAGTACAAAAAGAACTAAAAAGTTGTTAGAACAGAAATACTTAGTATCAAAAGGGTTATATGACGAATATATTAAATAACGTAACGAGTTAAATTTTAATGTTTCTAAAGGGTATATCTAACAGGAGGAGATAAATCACTCATTAGTTGTTTTTGAGGAAATTGATTTGTGTTATCAAAAAATCCAAACATTTTGTAAGTGACCAAGATTTTAGCACCATGACTAAATTTGACATGAAAACTGCTACTTTCCTTCTACCTGTTATGACAGGGGATGAAGAAATTACAAAAAAGTTAATAGATTGTATTGAATTTTATAGTCAAAGCATTAAAAAGGAACATGAACAGTTACTAATTTCCTTTGTCCTTAAAACTCGTTTATCTAAACATGCCAAATTACGTTTGGCATCTAATCATGAAACTTCCACAGATCTTATTGTAGACATGAGGAATAATCTGTTGACTAAGCAGTCAGCCACGGCACTACAGTTAGAGATGTTAAAATCTAGACAAGGTGCACACACTATTGAAGAATTTGGTAAGAAACTTGAGGATTTGTTTGTTTAATTGACAATTTCGCAAGCCAACAATAACAATACAGCGATTCACCGAAGGCTTGAGAAACGGTCGATTAAGCACTATTCTAGCAGCCCGCAACTATTTAGAGTTAAAAGACGTTATAAGACCAGCCAAAGATGAGGAACTTTCCCGTCAAGGCTCTAGCTCATCATCCTAGATAATTTTCACGAGTCAACATCGGGGTAAGTACCAACCATCTTATAGGGGACATAACCAGAGGTCGAGTTGTAAACAAGGTATATACCCCAAATCGCACATTTAAACTGATGCCAAATCAAGTACCTAAGTCGTTCCACCGAGGAAATAATAGAGGATTCACAAACCCCCCCTAGTCGTACCTTTTCACCCCATATTCAGGATAAATAGAAATCCTGTAGATTTTACTAAAATTTTACTAAAACCAGTGCATTAACCAGAATACTTACTGGTCACTGCAAACTCAATAAACATATTTATTTATTTATTAAAGGACAACCAACAAAAGATATATTAAAAACGGTATGATATTCATGTGCTAACAATTTCATAAATGTTCTTTTAGTTATAGGTTATCACAACATGCTCTTTTGTTTTTAAATCACGTCAATAACATTCAATTACCTGAAGGTGATAATTTTCTGTAGTATAATATTTAAGGACTGGCATAGTTTTATCTTATGTAAAAAATAATAAATATTTATATAATACACACTTATAAGACTTCAAATGGCGTTGAATTTGTGTTGGTACTTCGGTTACCTTACAGTTTCTGTAGTCTTAATTAAATATAATTAGATATAAATATGTACTTATATCTAAATATAGCATTTTTTATTAAGTATTTGTTTTATTTTCTCGTGCTTTTTATAAGATAGGTAACTCAAATTCGGTTTCATACTTGTCTTGTTATTGTAGAACTACAGTCCGACCAATATATGTGTAGAGTGCTTGACTTTTAGCAAAAAGCTGTCGGATATTAAGATCATAAGCGAGTGAAAACGTAAAACAATATTTTACTTGTGTGAAATCGTCGACAACACTTAACTTTGAGTGCCAATTGTTGTTGTTAGTTTTTCGTATTAAAATTCCAGGACCAAAAGGAAATCTCCTGTTTGGGATGTATTTGAAACGTCAGTGAGTGGACGTGTTAAGTGCACACAGTGTTCAGATTCATTCATAAAAATGTACGGTTCCTGTGGGATAGATTCGTTCTTGTCTAGGTACAAACCCGAAGTGAAGCGAGAGTGAGTCGCTAGTTAATTATACAGTGCAACCTTAATATAACGTACCTCAATGTAACGACTTCCTCGATTTAACAAATTCTTCGTAATCCCCTTGAATTGTCCATAAGAGTCAATATAAAATATACCTTTACATTGCGAACATTCTTTGCGTACAACCTCTTTATAACGAATTTTCAACTATCAGGAAAAAGTATTCATACCTCTAATAAACGAATTTTGCCAACCCAAAACCTTTATATAAAGTTTCCACCAATAATATAACTCTTAATCTTATAATGTGATTCATGTCTCGACATGTTTCGACACGCTTTTGTTTGTACAGTAATCATTGTTGTTTTGATGGAAAGTAATGTAAACACCTCTGCTCGTCACTATTGTTAAAGATTTAAGTTAAAATGGCTCAGAAACATAAAAGGTGTTCCTTATCGGTCGCAGAAAAGCGAAACATCATTAATTATGTTGACCAAAATCCCATGACGAAAAAATTAGACATAGCTAATAAGTTCGGGATTCCCGCAAGTACATTGGCTACAATTTTAAAATTTAAAGATAAGTTTTCAGAAGAAAGTTTGATTGTAAACAGTAAAAGATTAAAATCATGCGAGTTCAAAGACATAGAAGAATGTGTGTTAAAGTGGTTAAAACAGTGCCGAGACAAAAAAATCCCAATCGGAGGCCCTATTCTTCAGGAAAAGGCTCAGCGGTTTGCAGTAGAATTGGGACATGAAGGGTTCCGTGCTATCAACGGGTGGCTTCAAAATTTCAAAAAACGAAACGAGGTTGTTTATCGAAAAATATGCGGTGAAAGTGGTAGTGTTAATGAACAAGTATGTGATGATTGGAAAGACAAACTGGCAGAGTTGACCACCGGATACGATCCCGAAGACATCTTTAACGCCGATGAAACTGGACTATTCTATAAATGTTTACCTGACAAAACCTTATCATTCAAAAGCGATAAATGTAATGGTGGGAAAACCAGTAAACTTCGCTTAACAGTACTGCTGGGAACAAATTGTACTGGGACTTACAAACTAAAGCCACTCATCATCGGAAAATATCAAAAACCGCGATGTTTTAAGAATGTCAATAATCTGCCAACGGATTACACGTCCAACCATAAGGCTTGGATGACCAGTGATGCTTTTTGCAATTGGCTTAAAAGTCTGAATAAAGAGATGAAGAAAAAAAACAAGAAAATTCTAATGTTCATCGATAATTGTACTGCACACGGAGAAAGTCCTAACCTGAAAAATATAAAAATAAAGTACTTACCTCCAAATACCACTTCAAAACTACAACCACTGGATCAGGGCATCATCCAAAGCTTCAAAATGCATTATAGGAAGGAAGTTGTCAGACGATTTCTTGCTGTTGTTGAACGTCAAACACCAACTACAATTGACGTTTTACAAGCCATGTGGATGATCGCCAAAGCTTGGAATTTAGTCACTGAAAAGACCATTGCAAACTGCTTCAAGAAAAGTGGGTTTAAAGTAACATGCGAAGATGAGGAGGACGATTTACCACTCGCAGAACTTGCTAGGACCTGGCAAAGAGTTCAAGAAGAATTACACCTTCAAGACACTGACTTCGAAGACTTTGTTACTTTTGATAATGATTTGGCCATCTGTGGAGAACTAACTGATGCTGACATCGTCACATCTGTGTTGCCAGTTACTAATGCAGAAGCGGATGAAGACGAGGAAGAAGAGGGTGAAATTGATGAGCATAACTTCACAATAAAAGATGCTTATAATGCTTTGAATACAATAAAATCTGTGTTTCTCAAAAAGGGAGGTTTGAGTGACGATGTAGTGAAATCCATCACGAAATTAGATTGCGCTTTGAATGTCATAACTCATACCGGTGGTAAACAGACAACTATCAATGACTTTTTTTCTAATCAATGAACAAAATTGAGATTAAGCTACTATATAACCACATTGTTAATTGTTTTTGATTATTAATGTAAGAAAAAAAATTTATTATCTACCTAATTGTTTTTAAATACATAGCAAATACATATAGTAATTTGATAAAAATATGTTATCATTTATTAGTAGAAGTTGTTCGCTATAACAAGATAAGTACGTAATATTGAGGTGAATAAAACTATTCTTTTACCTCTTTATAACGAATTTTAGACCAATCTAACCTCGACATAACAAACCTCAGTTCAACGAATTACTTGATATTACGAATATTTTCTTGTTCCCCTCCGATTTGTTATATCGAGGTTGCACTGTAATTGTCCCAATACATATTTATTACGAATCTGTACCTACGTTGAGGCAACACCAGTGTCTAGTGTCACTAGATATGATAAATCGAATAAGGAAAAGATAGTAATTCCATGTCCACAAATCTTTCATGAATATCACAGTTTTTTGGGGAGGTCCCACATTCCAGCAAGGTCAAAAAAATGGTATTTGCGTATATTTTTCCATCTACTTGATCTAACAGTGATTAATTCTTGGATCTTGTACAAAAAAAAAAGACGAAGCAAATAGAAATGCACCAAAAAAGGATATACTTTTAATAGGCAACCTGGTACTTCTCTGATAGCAGAGTGGACCTTGGAGCAACCCCGTGGTTGTTGTGGTCTGCTTCGGCAGACCTGCCGTCGGGGCGTCGTAGTTGAATGCGTAAGCGATCCTGCGACGCCCCATTAGGACGGGGGAAGGCTTTGTTGGGTTTTAGTGGGTAGTACTGGCTTTGCCGGTGAGTCCCACACCTCGTGCGTAAATGCATTTCCCAACGTTAAAAAAAAAACAGGCAAAAAGGAAGAGGGGACCAGCAGTTGTTGCTCCACCAAAGGACTTAAGAAGAGATGGTGTTGATCATTCGCCACAAGTTGGAGGTTCATTACATTGTAAGTACCCACTAAGGGGTATTCTACAATAAGATGCAGCAAATAAAAACAATAACTGCTTTGAAAATTATCACACAAATAGATTTTTATTTGCATTATTTTATTTTGTACTAAGCTCATTGTTACTTATGCATGATGATGTAAATATCCATCATAAGGTGTTTTTTTTTTCAAAAATAAATATTAAAAGGTCACAGTTTTGTTTTTTTTTATTATTTTTAACACATCCTAGGGCTATAATTACATGCATATGATTTTAACTACAAGATATTAAAGCATGCAATGAAGGATTAAGTTCTTACATGATGAATTCGAAGAAAGTATGAATTTAAGGGAATGAAAAAATAAATCATTTGGTTATTGTACTGATTTAAGAAATACCATATAATAGGTTGCTGTGCTTTGTGTTAGAATTGTGCTTGTGTTTTTTTTCAGATGGCACCTGTCAGTAAAGAAAAGAAAAAAAAAAGAAGAGCCTTCCCGAGCGATTTTTAGCGAAAATCACTCCTTAGCACTCTTGTAACGTAAAACAAAACATGCAATGTTCATAATGTTGATAGAATTTTTTATAGAGGCTTTGATTTTTCTCGTATCTACATGTTCGAATTCAAAAACCTCGTATCTACCGTAAGTATCGCTGAAAACGTTAAGATGGCGTTGTTGTCTTATTACTGAATGTTTGTAAACATGTTCACACTTAAGTTGACTGTATTTTGTTGATTGACATTTATTTTTTATTCATATGAATACATATAAGTATTAATATAAACCATAAGTATTATTTATTTAAATACTTAAAATTTCTTTTTTAAATAAAAATCATGTATTGAATTTTTATATCACATCAAATAAATAACAAATAAAATATTTTCAATTATGTCTTCATTGAAACTTATACTTTAATCTCCAAATGTCTTCCTATTATTAAATAGTTAATTTTTACAGATATCAATATGTCAATAAAAAAATCTGAAACTTATTATTTCAGTGATGAAAATGGATTATCAGTAAAATCGGTAAAAAAATAAATAAACGTTATTCACAACTTTCTTTTTTTTGAAGTCAGAGTGAAATTTAAACGTTTTCAGTGATAATTAATTATTTATTGTTTTTTTTTTATAGGTGTCGATTTTATCAGAGTCAAAAGATTCTGTTTTGCTACTAATTGACGATAGTGTTAATCCATCAAATAATGGTACGAATAGTTGTAGTGGTGAAAATATGTTACTTGATGAGACTACTGGTCTCTTCGTACTTCGACAATCGAATTCAACAGTTGAAGAAAACACTGTACAAGATTATTCGAATTATATTTTAGATGAAAAATCTGGATTATTTGTTGAGTGCAGCAACGAAATTGATCGTCTTTCTGAAAAATATAGCAGTTTTTCCTTGAGTTCCACTCAATGTTCACGAGAAATCAGTTCCTTCAGTTAATCTGATTCTAATTTCATAAGTAAGAAATTAGATGAAACTTCTGGGAAAATTGAAAGAAAAAGAAGAAAGAAAAGACAAGGAAAACAGGAAAAGTGGGCAGCAAATAAAGTGAAACGAGCTCGACAGAATGGAAAGTCATACCATAGTCAACTAAATGTAAAGAATAAAATAGTAGGATTAAAGAAAAGAGAGAAACGTCGGGTTAAACCTCCATGTGATTCTAATATGTGTAAGAAGAGTCAGCTTTTTCAATGCAACCTTATTAATAAGGCACAAAGAGAAGAAATTTTTAATTCCTTTTGGAAAAACTTAGATTGGAAAGAACGTAAAACAATGATAATTAATCTTGTGGAAAAATCTTCTGTAGCTCGTCGTACACAAAATAGTAACAAGTCTCGGCGTAGTTCATCGATAAAATATTATTTAAAAATTAATAGCCAGAATGTCCGAGTGTGCAAAAAACTGTTTTTAAATACTTTCAATTTAGGTGAATGGACTGTACTCAACTGGATAGACAAAAATAATGGATTCGGTATTGCACAAAAAAGAACATTGACTAAGGTGTCCAAAATTGACATAAAAAAAAATGAGCATGTCAAGACATTTTTACTTAACTTACCGAAAATGGAATCTCATTATTACCGCCAAAAAACTGACAAAGAATATCTTGATTTAATTTATACGTCATTCAAGGATGTTTATAAAATTTTTACGCAATATATCAGTGACAATGATATACCATCTAATGAAAAAGCTTCATATTTAACTTTTTTAAAGATAACTCATTCATTAAATATTGGATTATATAAACCTAAGAAAGATCAATGCGACCTTAGTTTTAGTTTTAAAAATAACAATACTACTCGAGAGATTCTCATATTGAGAATAAAAATAAAGCTAGATAAGAAAAAGAAGACGATAAAAAAAGAGCTGAACGTAATGAAATTAATGCATATACCTTAGACGTTCAAGCTGTTCAACTTGTCCCATTTATAGGAGCTGGAGCATCTTACTTCAAACAAAAGCTTACTGTTCATCAATTCACTATTAATAATTTAAAGAATTCCGAAGTCTACTGCTACGTATGGCATGAAGGTGAAGGAGGGATGGAGTCCAATGTTTTTGCCTCATGTATTTCTAACTCTTTAGAGAGCTATGTTGATTTGAAAATTCCTACTGTAGTTTTTACTGACGGTTGCTGTGCTCAAAATCGTAATGTTAATTTAGCTAATTTGTTGCAATTAACAGCGGTAAAATTTGAGACAACTATTTATCAGAAATATTTAACTGTTGGTCATACACAAATGGAGTGCGACTCTGTTCATTCATCTATTGAAAGAAAAAAGAAAAACAAGGTACTCTACATGCCAGCAGATTTTGTTCGCATCATCAAAGAAGCTAGAATGAATCCAGAGCCATATAAAGTTATTTATGTTGATCACACATTTTTTAAGGATTTTTCTAAAATAAATTTTTACAAATCGATAAGACCCGGTTCAAAAACAGGAGATCCACAAGTTACTGATTTAAAATGTCTTAAATACGATTCAACTGGGCTGTATTATAAACTCGATTACCAGAACGATTGGACCTTATTACCTCAAAAAAAAATCAAGAATAAATATAAATCGAAAAAATATTATCACTCCGTTATATAAAAAACCGATTTCTATTACATCAAGAAAATTCAAAGATTTGCAAAGTTTGAAAAGATTGCTACCCCAAGATTATCATAATTTCTATGATCAATTAAAAGTTGAATCTACTGTAGAAGAATAAGTTTAAAAAATTGTAAAATTGATCCTTACTTCTTAGTTCTAGTTATTGTTCAAGTTATTTCTTATTACTTATTTTTCAGATTATCCTGCTGTTAATTTGTACATTATTTAATAAATTGTAAACATATTTGAAAAAAATAATTAAATCATATATAGTAATCATATGATTTATAACACATTAAATCAAAATCAAATGAATCTGTTTTAATTAATAAATATAAAATAATAATGAATTGAATGCGAAAGCCTTGCATAACAAAAATTTTCGCCAATGATCTTATAGAAAAAAAATAATAATTTCAAAACCTCGTGTCTGCAAAAAAGTTACCAGGGTATTTGATGAAAAAACTCGTATCTACGTTAAATTAATAATAACAACAAGGTATCGATGCAGATAGCAAAAATGATGTTTAATTATTTTAAGGTGATAAATAAAGAGTATAAATTTTAAATTAGTTATAACTTTTTATGAAAATTAAGTAACTCTAAACGTTTTTATCGATTTACTGAAAATTAAGATTTTGTAGATACGAGGTTTACACAGAAACGGGACGAACTGACAAACGCTTTTTCAGATACGATAACGATACGATAAGCATGCCGGCAGTACGGAGTTCCAAGATCCACTATACAGGACCGGCTTTCCGGTCGTGTTGCTGATTAAAGAAGAAAAGATGGCCCAGATCCTATATTTGGTTTTGATTGAGAAAAGAAAATCGTTGATTGGATAATTGAGTTGGCGAAAGCTGAAATTCCAATCAACAAATATGACCTTCTGGATATGGTGGCTGAGCTTGCAAAAGAACTGTGCGTAGACCATGGCTATTAATAAGGCGCGAGAAGCGATTAAGGAAAGTTTTATTCGTAAATGGTTTGTAAACTTATACTCTTTCTTAGTTGAACGAAATGCATTAGACATTTTAGATGATCCGTCTCGTATTTTAAACGCTGATGAAACTGCTGTTTCATTGCCTCTTAAATCAGGGAAGGTTCTAGCTCCTAAAGGCTATAAAAACTTATACGTTGTCAAGAAGAGCAATGAGAAAGAGAATATAACAGTGATGGTGGTAATGATTGCATCTGGGGTAATATGTCCGCCATTAGTGGTGTGTATAAAAGACCACCTAAAGCAGTCGTCGGCAACATGCCAGCTGATTGGATTTTGGGGAACTCGGAGACTGGGTGTCCATTTGACGTAGAACAGGTAGATTTTTCAAAATGCGTAAAAGACGCTCAGGTACGAAATACAATTGCTGCTCGAACAGGTTCACAAAAACCTCTGAATGAGAGGCATTTTAAAACAGCCAGAAAAGTGTTTTACCTTATGGAGGAGAATATAAGTAAGCTGGGTATAAATCCTAGCATAATATTACGTGAACTTGATCGCACAAAGGAGTCATATTTACAAACGGCGATCTAAATCGAAGACACCACGAACTTCACAATCTAGTTCCACTGCCAGACTCTCGAAATCATTAGAAGTTAAAAAACCTCAAACACACCGGAAACTTCACGATCCAGTTCAATTCTCCTCCATTCTAAATCGTTTGAAGTCAACCAATCCTCAATACCCCGAATACACCCCGACCTCCACAATCCAGTTCAATCCTCTAACATGACATCGAAGACACCCTAAGGTTTAATCCACTCATCCACTTCAACCCCTAAACTTTCAGAATCCTTTGAATTTAAATTAGTACCTATTAGTTCCTCCTGAAGTTTTGGTTTTACTGGGCAATAATTTCATGTTATGTTTGAATTTTATTTTTATATAATTATGTTAAGAGATTTTTATTGATCTTAAAGCCAGAAGTCGCTATTTATTTGAGTCCAGATTTTAATCTGTTACTTAATTTTATTTTTAAGTCATAAAAGAGAGTAAAAATATACAGATTTTGTGAATTTATTAATTGTACTATTTTCATACTATTACAAACCTTACAGGCTAATACACAAGAGTCGTTTTTCTAACGTAAATTAGGTGGCCGATGACCAGTGCACGATAACTGAGTGAAAAGGCTGATAGCCGGTATATTTGCTATTTTTACGAATATATATATATTTTTAATTATGTATTACTGATACGTCTATAGACACTAGGTGTAATGAAACTAGACTACTGTAGGATGAAATGAGATTTTTTTGAAAAGTCTTAGAGTACAACCTTATGATAGAAATCAACTCCGAAGTCAACAAGTCGCTTAAACAGTCGATAACCGGTATGTTTACCCTACTTGTTGAGTTAGTAATAAGTGTTATTGTTGTTACCGAAGTTATTCCATACATATTTTATTAGAGCTGTGTTTTTTTTTTATAAAAAAGATTTTTTATAGAAATGTTAACATTCTTAAAAGTTTTACTAACCTAGTCGGATATTGATAGGCTTTTTCTAAAGATTTAAAAAAAAAGTTTTGTGTTTCTTATTTTCTTTATTTGTTTGTAAACCTGAATAATAAATCACAGTATAGGTATTTTTCCAAGAGATTTGTTTTATTTTCATAATTATTCCACAAAATATATCACCTATAACAATATAAACAAAAGCACTATAATAAAAATATATAACCTATAACATAATTATATTTTTTATACCATTCTGAATTAGTGCTTGATTACGCTTCACCTGATGGTAAGTGGTAATGCAGTTGTTGATGGTAAGTCGCACTAATTCTACTGAATTAGTGCGACTAGTGAGTTAGAGTGTGGTGGCTACTGCCACCTATTCACTCTTGCCTTGAAGACACACAGATTGTAATCGGACGAAAACACGACTATTTTTGGTGAAGATTAGATAAAAATAAACATATTAACAGTGCACTAATTCAAAAAAAGTTGGTAAATATTAAGCAATGGTTTTGTCATGATTACTAATTTAACACGAAAAATTAAAACTATCAAGTGATACTACTATTTGATGACAAGCCATTGGTCAAATAAATACCTAACTTTGTAAAATTACTTATACACAAGATTATTTTTATACCAAATAGAAAGAGTAAAACGTTTTTTTCTATTCTTGAAAACAGATATTTTGAGTTCTGCTACTTTTTATCTAGGTGTGCAATATGTTACACTGGATCATTATTTATAAAACATCAAAACTTAGGGGGATAAAGACTAGTAATAACAAGAAAAATTATACATGTCAATTGATGGGGCTCTTTAGAGGGAACATTTTTAATTATTTATAAATTTACGAACAAACAACTATTTGTGTTGATAAAACAAAAACCGAACTAACGAAGTGAAAATAAAAATTCTAAAATTAGAAATATAAATACCTGGGTATTAGGACTCATTTCTTAAATTACTTACTAGGCACAAACAATACATATGACATGAAATAATGTTATTATTTAATCTATCACTTACAGAAATTACAAGAAAAATTAATGTTCATTTTCGAACAGCACACGATTCGATGTGTTGTGCCGAAGTACAGACTACATAGTGGCACACCGCACAGCCGAACTCGAGTCAGAATCGATTCTTGCTTTGGACTCGCTTATTCGAATGCCCATGTTATTTTACTGGAGTACTCCGGAGGCCGTGCTCGAGTCTACTCGTATAATAATCGGTTTTGGGATTCGAGTCTGACGGACTCGACTCCGGTACTCGATGTTTTTATCTTAAGATCTTTCTGATTGGTAGAACGACCGGAGACGAGTTATTGATTAGAGTCTGGTCTCAAAACTCGAGTCAAGTGTACTCGATTAGTGAATTCGATTCAGTATCAAAACTAGAGTACTGTACTCGAGTCTAGGATTCGAGTCAGGATCCAAATACCATACGAACTAACATTCAAAAAATATTGAGGGAAAATTTTGGACGTTCTTTTTATAAAAAGCATTTTTTTTAAAAAGCAATTAAGTACTGTATTATCTAAATTAGAGACTTCATAGATAGATAATGCACATTATCATTCTAAAAAAAGCAAATACACGCAGTAGTGTTCTATTCAAACTTATTCACATGTTTTAACATAAAATAACATATAATATTTATCAATTTTAAATTTAATATACATACACACATGTAAATCAATTTTAGGGATATTTTGATTGTGGTTGTAGATGAGATTGTAGCTACACTCAACGAAGAAATTATAATAAATGCATCATACGTCATCAACACGATATGTATGGCGCATGAACGAATTATCTCTAATTCGTTCATGGTATGGCGTATGGTAGCAATGCTATATAGTAGGTATTACTAGCTTTAATTATTAATGATCTAAAGTTATCTCACTACATTTTATTACAAGCAATGTGAATGCAACTTTTTAGAGTCACGCCTACTTCTGAAAAATAAATATATAATATTTTATTTTCTATAAATGAATATAATAATTTTCATCAACTCTAATATGGGTACAAATAAATATTTTCAAAACAATGTATTTTATCTTAGTTATAAATTAAAGATTTCTATTTATAATACAAAATAAAAGTAAAAACATAATTTTAATTAAATAAATTAATTTAAACGTAATTAAACTGTTTTATCTTATCCTATAACATAAACTTCAATGGCAGGTAGTTGATGTTATAAGGAGTAACTTAGGCTACTTTTATTTTGGTTAAAGAATTAGGGTTCCGCTCAAAAAAATTAAAATGTACCTAGGGACGAACCAGAACGAAGCGAGGGTGAGTCGCCTGTATATAAATATATTTCGTGTATCTCAGAAACGGCTCTATTCAGTTTGGATCTAGTTTTTATTTGATTTTAGATGATAAGGTTTTGCTTTTTAATGTTCATCTTTATAAGTATTTTTTCTAAAAAAACCCCAAAAAGAAATAATTTTTTTATTATTATCGCTCTGATAATCTTTTATTATCTCTCTCCCGCTGACAATGTCATACAACGCCATTTCGTAAATTTTTATGGTACACACGTTTTTATAACAAACAACAAGGTTAAACAAGTTACCAATTTCTCTGAAGTGGTTATATTTCATCATCCAATCTTCTTTTGTTTTTAAAGACTTGTTCTATTTCTAATCGAGTTTTGTCTTTCGTTTCGGGCATATGTATATATAAATATATAGTACACAGACCACTTATTATACCAAAAAATAGGAAAGCCCCATGTATAGCAAAATATGAAAATAATAATGGTGTTAGTTTTATCAACCACGAATAAGTTACGACAAAAGTTATTCCAGTGATCATCAAACAACTAGATTGAAATTTTGTTGGGATAATCTCCCCAAAATATGATAATCCAAATATCATTGGACCAGAACTTATTGCTAAAGAATACAATGTTAGCAAGCCTATTACAACGTAATTGTTATGTTTTAAAATACATAATTTGACTAAATATAAATATAACGAAACAATAAATAATAAAAATATACTTGTAAAAGACGAACTGAAATACAACATTCGTCTTTTCAAAATTTTTGATAAAAATGACCCAAAATACATTCCAAATACGGTAATTCCGTCTAAAATCAACATGGCAGTGTAGGCAGTAGTTTCATCTTTCGTTATTTTTTTAAATATATCTAATATATACAAGGCACACACAATTTTACCAGTAAAATTGTACTGCACAACTGTTAGCATACATATTGATAATGGCTTATAAAATTCCATGCTTTTAAACATTTTAATTAAGCTTAAATTATTACTGGTCGACATATCGTGACTCGTTGTTATGATTTCCTGCAAATCTTTTTCAGATTTAACGTTTTGGCCATGTAACCATCTGTATGAGGCTTTACATTCTTCGAATCGACCTTTACTGGCCAACCAATATGGAGATTCAGGCCACCAGAACACATTGAATGTATAGATCGAGCAAATGAAACCTAAAATTGCAATGTTTTTCCATGGAAAAAAAGTACCTATTGCATTGGATACCCATAATCCCCAGAAAAAGCTAGCTGATTTCATAGTCAAAAATATGCCACGATAATTTGGTGACGTGTATTCGATAACTGTCAAAACTCTGATGGTTGAATTGCCAGCGTACAAAAAACCTTGGAAAATTTCGGATATTATAATATGATACGGAGTTTGACTGAAATAAAGAATTACAAAAATGATGACAGAGCAAACCGATGTTGCCAGCTGTGTTCGTTTTCTTCCCCAATATTTCGAGAACAAAGGGAGTATGATTATCCAAGGATATGTGGCGAATCCACTCGTAGAATCTGAGAGTAGAAAAATATTATTTATAATATTTATAAAATCAATCCTAGATAAGTATAAAAGTTCTATTTTTTTACATGTATGGAGTGAGTAGATGTCTAGTCTCACAGAAGAGACCCACATTTAAATTAAAAGTGCGTGCCTTCAAGTGCGAGTCGAACTCGCACACGTAGGGCTCCGTGCCATCGTACAAAATATATCACTATGTATATGAATATAAGTTGTTGTTATAGCGGCAATAGTAATACACACTCTGTGAAAATTTCAACTGTCTACCTATTACGGTTCATAAGATGCAGCCCCATGGGCCATGAGATACAAACGGACGGACAGCTTAGGCTTAGTGGATCTATAGGATCCCGTTGGCACGCTTCGGTAGAAATGTAGCAAATTGATGTACATACTTAAGTATGTAAGCTAACAACTCACATAACCAAGATCCAAGTTCTTCATCAATAATAGCTGTTGAATTTGCTTCTTTTCTTATTTGGGGAATGAACACTGTAGGTGCGCTTACACAAAGGCCCCCCATAAAATATTGCACCCATACTGAACTGCATATGAAAAGCTGAAATTAATAAAGGCTTAAAATCAGGCGAACAATATGCCATATATATATATATATATATATATATATATATATATATATATACACACACCCAGGACTCGAACCCATGGCCTATAGATGTGCAACCGTACATGCTACCCACTACTCCACTGAAACAGTTAGTTTTATAATTTAAAAAAGCTCTATATATTGTATGTACCTGTTTAAAAATCCACCTTCTTGGTTCTTTTTTACGTGTTATGTTTCTATCAACTACTTCATAATCGCACGAGTTCATTTTTGATGAATTATGTTTCTACTTGCGTTAAATACCTTCAGTAATTTCTGGAATTATTAAAACAAAAGAAAACATTATCCAACAGTCGACTGATATTAAAAGCATTTTGTTGGGATATACAAAAAAATGTGTAAAACTTTGGTATATTAACATAACAAACTGTTACGCGAAAATATTTGATTAGGTATGTAATAATGAAAACTATCAATCAGTTATTTTTTACTTTTTAGTGTTTTTTTTGAAGTCGGTTTTTATTTTTGTGTTAAAACTAAAGAAAAAAGCAATTTAATAAAATATTCGCTTAAATCGTTGAAGTTACTTTGATGCCAATTTTTATACGAAGACTTACAAACTAAAATTCGCTTTTATTAGTAACACTAAAAATTTTGGCTTTAAAATCCGATTCTAACGTGTACCACTGTACTATCAACGGAAATAGAAACACTTGCAAAGTTTCAAGTCAATATGACAATTAGAAGTAAGTTAAATTCATTATTAGCTATTTCTCCCTTAGTGGTAGTATTTATTTTTTGAAATTTAAATGGGACCAATTTGGAAGTATACACTTACAAACAAAACAAAAATTATACTTTCTTAGATTTACGCGAAAAAAATCCAAATAAATCCGTGAAAAAATCCGAAAAGATAGTTTTATTTAAAACAAAAATTGTCTAAATCGGTTAATAAATGACGGAGTTCTGAGGTAACAAACATAAAAAAACATACCGCTGAATTGAGAACCTCCTTTTTGCTGACGTCGGTTGAAAATAACATTGACCCCAATTTCAATTAATTTTCTTGTTAATGGCCTTTTGGCTGTAGCTAATTGAGCACAATCGTGAATGAAGAAGAAACGAGGGTTGGCAACATTATTAGACTATATTAAATTACTAGCGTGTCACCCTCGGTCCGCTCGGGTTATTTCCGAGTTACATTTTAATAACGTTTAGTACAGATTACTCAGAGATGACATATTTTACCGCAGTAAAAAGTATCCTATATGTTGTATCCGTATAACCAGCTATCATCATACCAAGCTTCATCAAAGTCTGTTCAGTGGTTTTCTCGTGATGCATTCCCAGATAAATAAACAGACAGACAAAAATTCTAAAAACTATAGATTCG
Source organism: Brenthis daphne (assembly GCA_947093115.1). NCBI lineage: Eukaryota > Metazoa > Arthropoda > Insecta > Lepidoptera > Nymphalidae > Brenthis > Brenthis daphne. The sequence goes on from OX352473.1 coordinate 4,547,744, forward strand.
GCCTCTGTATCGATAATAATGACTATTTCAATAAGATTTTCCAAAAAATATTTAATGTGCAGATTCGACTCACTTAGAATTTTATTATATGTATAGATTAAAATACTGACCTTAAAACACAAACAGCACTACACTCAGTCATCATCTACAGTCATTTATATACAGTTTGGTGCTATTATTATGCAAAATATACTCAATTATCGGTGGATGAAAACAGCATGCACTTATAATACCTAAGATTGCACTAAGAAATCAGATACAACAAAAATAAACTTAATTAGAACTTACCAAAAATCATCAATTAAATTTTGAAATAACAATTTCATATACATACGAGTATACACAGATACAGGGGCGCCGGCTTTTTGAAAACCTCATGGGTGCTCATGCTCATTTGATGTCCAAAAAGGTGGCGAAGTGTGAGTAGAGAAATGCAAAATGTTCGACCTACAAATAAATAAATATGTTACATACATACTGCGTACTAATTATGTTTGATAAAAATATAAAATGAAACCGTTGTATAAAAATGAAAGTAGTTTCTTTTAACAAGAAATTGTTTAATTTATAGGTAAACTCTGTACCTACTAAATGAACACAACACAATATGTACTTATACTGTACGATACTAAACTGATGAAGGTAGGTACTACAGATAGATTGTCTAATGAAATGACTAATCATTAATAAACTTTTTTAAGAACGACAAATTTAAAATCAAAATTTAAAATTATTAACATTCTTTTTCAACCGACTTCCAAAAAGGAGGAGGTTCTCAATTCGTCGGAATCTTTGTTTTTATGTATGTTCACCGATTACTCGAAGACGCCTGAACCGATTTGGATTTTGTTTTTGTTTCAAAGGGTAAACTTCCCAGGTGGTCCCATATAATTTTTTTCGAAATCGGTCGAGCGGTTTTCTAAAAATCAACAATATTTTTTTTTAACTAAATTATTTAATCGAATGTTGTTGAAAACTTTCTTTTTACAAATTACCTGCTTATTACGTCGACACAAAAAATGGAAAAATAAAAACTTAAAAAAAATAAAAACCGACTTCCATGCACTAAAATGTAAAAAATAACTAAACGGAGGTTTTCATTTATAAGCCGATAATATTTTAAGACATGAATATCTAATGTGTAAATACGTATTTTACGCGATATTAATATACATATAAATTAAGATTAGCTTTGCATCGGCTGGCACCGACTTCGAAAATATCTGATTGGGTATCTATTCTAAATGAAAACCCCCGTTTAGTTATTTTTTACATTTTAGTGCCTGGAAATCGTTTTTTTTTTTGTATTTGTTGTTGTTTGTAGTATTCTGACGAACTACAGCTCTGTTTATAAATATATCAGCGATTTCTTCAAGATGATCTAGTCATCTGCTATTCGTCGGTTTACATGGATCATGCGATCATTCAGTCTTTGCTGGGTCATAGCACTCCTCAAATAAGTTTCCGTAATGCTGAATATGACTCTATTCGGAAATGATGTGTCGGTCAGCACTTAGTTCAGGTCAGGTCAGGTCTTAGCTTAGTACCTACCACCACCTCTGCCTAACTAACCGAGCGTGTGTTCGATCATGTAAACATAACTAATCAACGACGCCTGCCTGTTTTGAGGAAGGAAGAAGAGTTTGAGGTTTCGTTTTGCTCGCATCGGCATCGCGCATCGAAAAACTAACATTTCTTTTTTAATTATAAAAAATAATTTCTTTTTTAATTATAGTAAAAAGTCTATTGCCTATTAAGGCAATAGACAATTTATTAGTTTTTTTCTTAGTGCTAAGTCATAAAAATATTATTTACTAAATACTCACCCTCGCTTCGCTCAGATTCGTTCCTAGGTTGATTCCTCATACAAACTTTCACCCCCATTTTCACTCTCTTAAGGCATAATTTTATGGGGTAAAAATAAGGAAAATTATAGACTAAACTGTGGTTAGATCGTGGCACAGACCAAAGTATTTACTTTACAACCGTCTGTTTGTTTGTTTACTTACCTGACAACAGTGAAAATGGCGATGTTATAGTTTTGTTTTAAAAGCGTTTCACTATATTATATAATTAGAATAATATCGAAAACGGACTTCATAGGAAAGTAAGATATCCAGACGCCCCTTTTTGCCCCTTATTAGAGGAAGTAGCCCTCCAATCAAAAATCCCCGACGACAAGAAAATTCTATAAAATTGTAAAACCTGTATACGAAGTTTCGTCCAGCCGACCAAATTACGGCTGTCCACAACAGCTTACAATAAAGAAAATTACAAATATAATTAATTATATATATAAAACAAATGTACACTTAATTATTACTGTGCAAGTCATGTCCGCGTGGAATAGTGGCAAGTATGCCAACCACATTCCCCCGCTGAATGGCAATGTGAAAAATGCGCTAGCTAAAAATTAACGCGAAAAGTTAGTTTATAAGGAAGGAAAAATTTGTTACAAATAAAATTCAATAAATGACTCTATTGATTTGTTATGGAGTTTTCGATAAAAAATACTTGTTAAAATGGGTAGTTCAATAAAAAATACTCAAAACTCTTTGCTTTGTAAGTCACCTAGCAACGAAAAATGAAATAATTGATGGGGAAAACTGGTATTTCCTTATAATTAAGTTACAAATATGAACCAACATAAAATAACATCCATACTAATATTATAAATTTGAAAGTGTGTTTGTTTGTTTGATTGTTTGTCCTTCTTTCACGTCGAAACGGAGTGACGGACTAGCGTGAATTTTCTTCGCTCGCACTAAAACACCAAAAAAATCTCTAAAAAGGTAGTTTCATAGCAACTTTCATCCCCTATTTTACCCCCTTATTGGATGAATTTCAAAAAATGCTAAAGCAAGTATTTATTTAATTTTATTGAAGAGCATTAATAGCAAGTTTCAAGTAATTCTGATCATAATTTTTTTGGATAGTATTATAACGTGTTTTCCCGTGGAAATTACATAATTTCCCGCGGTAAAAAGTAGCCTAAGTCACTATCCGGCTCTCCAATTATCTCCACAAAAAAATCACGCCAATTCGTTACTCTGTTTGGACGTGAGACAATGATAAACAAACAAACACCCTTTCACATTTATAATATTAGTATGGATATGAATAACAAAAAACTAGAATATTATCGAAATGGTTTGTTTTATTAACGAAAAATAAAAGATATCCTTCTATTGTTTTAAACGCAAAATGGATTTTATTGAAACTACAATAATATTATAGTTTAGACACACAGTATAATAATACATTTTTATACACAGCTAAAATTTAAAAACTGTAAGTAAATGAAACACGCGTGCAGAGCCACAGGTAAACTAGTTAAAATACTATTAATTGGACATTTATAAGAAGCTGGAATAATATATAGCAGTTATAAATGCTCCGTCTACTTTATTTCTATACTCGGAGTATAAATATCTGTATCTACTATCTATTTACTTATAGTTATTTTTTCTTTTGCTAAAGCGTTGAAATAAAAAAAATCTTACGTGACATGACGTATAAAAATTGTATTGCCATACTATAATTATTCTCCCATTTTAGGTTCTACTAATTTATGAAGAATTTTACACTTAACATAATGTGCTGTAAAAATTGACATCCATTTGTAATGAAATAATTATTATTCAACAATACATTGTGCTCATTTTTAATATAAATAAAAAAAAATTAAACAACTGTGTATCGTAAATTATGAAGGTAAAAAATTTCTGCTCAGTTTTAACTTACATTTGTTAAATTTTATATGCTACTTTTTTAATTCACTTATTTTTGATTAATAAAGAAACAGACATAGCATTGTGTGACTAATACAATTCTCTCATATGTAGACTACATAATGTAGTAGTACACGAACAAAAAGAAACAATATATGATGATGTAAAATAAAATGTTTGATAAATTATAATTTTATACACACTGAGATGTTAAGAAAAATATTATAGAATATTAAGGCACCAGGATCAAAAAAACTTTCATGATGTCTAGGCAAACTTATAGCGTTGTTTTTTTTATTTTATTTACTTTTAACTATAAACATTTTACTAAACTATCATACTTTGGTTCGAAATTCCTTTTTGCATGCGTGCATGCGATTTGAGAATATCATACATATAATAAAATTGTAACTAAGCCGAATCTGTACATTAATTTTTTTTTTTTAAATCTTATTGAAATAGACATTATTATCGAAACAGAGGCCGATGAAAGGTATCGAGGAAAAAGTAAAAAAAATCGAATCATTTTGCAAAACAGCGACGCCTTAATTTTATAATTTTATTCGAAAGATAAACTTACAGAGCTAGTGTTAAAGCAAATATGAACATACTATTAATTAAATTAACTTTTATTTTGAATAAAATTACAGTAATTGTAGAAATTTTGAATAATTTTGAGGTGGTTTTTGTTCTTCAACCATTTTTCGTTAATTTTTAAAGAATTCTGCAATTTCTAATTGAGTTTTGTTTTTTGTTTCTGGCATAAAGAAATATAAATATATAGAACACAGGCCACACGTAATTCCAAAAAATAGAAATGTACCATGTAAACCAAAATGTGCAAACATAGATGGTGTTAACTTTATTAACCAAGAATAACTGAGACTAAAAGTTATACCTGTAATCAAATAACAACTGGCTTGAAATTTTGTTGGAATAACCTCCCCATAGATAGCCAGTGGCAAAATTAATGGTCCACAGCTTATTAATAAAGAATATAGTGTTAGCATAGTCATTGTTATATAATTGTTTCCTTTCAAAATAGCTAATTGAACTAAATACAAATATAGTGATATGACGAATAACAAAGATACACCTATAAAAGATGAAGTGAAGTATAAAGTTCGTCTTTTCAAAAACTTTGATAAAAATGATCCACAATACATTCCGAAAACTGTTATTCCGTCTAAAATCAACATAGCTGTATATGCAGTAGTTTCATCTTCAGTTATTTTTTTAAATATATCTAGTATATACAAGGCACATACAATTTTTCCAGAAAAATGATATTGTATAACTGTTAGCACGCATATTGATAATGGCTTATAAAATTCGTAACTTTTAAACATTTTAATAAAACTCATTTTATTTATAGATATATCGCGACTTGCTGTTATGATTGCCTCTAAATCTTTTTCAGATTTTTCATTTTGCCCATGTATCCATCTATGAGAGGCTTTACATTTTTCGAATCGACCTTTACTGGCCAACCAATACGGAGATTCAGGCCACCAGAACACATTAAACGTGTAAATAGAGCAAATAAAACCCAATATTGCAATGTTTTTCCATGGAAAAAACGTGCCTATTGCGTTAGATACCCATATGCCCCAAAAAAAGCAAGCTGCTTTTATTGTTAAAAATAATCCACGATATTTTGGCGAAGTATATTCTACGACTGTCAAAACCCTTATTGTTACATTACCAGCATACAAAAAGCCTTGGAAAATTTCAGAAATTAAAATATGGTAGGGATTTTCACTGAAATAAAGGATCATAAAAATGATAATTGAACAAACCGATGTTACCAGTTGTGGTAGTTTTCTTCCCCAATATTTTGTAAATAAAGGCAAGATGATTATCCAAGGATATGTGGCGAATCCACTGGTAGAATCTAGAAAAAGAAAAACACATTGGTAACAAAAAAAATGTAAAACTTTTTTTTTAATTATAAAAAATGCACCGATTTTTGTATTATAAATGCAATTTAATAAATACATATAAAAATTTAAGTATTACAAAATAAGCTCGTTTAAAAATTAGAAAAAATAAAAACATACTAAACTACAGTAAGGCTAACAACTTACACAACCAAGATCCAAGTTCGTCATCAATAATAGCCGTTGAATTAGCTTCCTTTCTTATTTGGGGAATGAACACTGTAGGAGCGCCTACACAAAGGCCCCCCATAAAGTACTGCACCCAAACTGAACTGCTTATTAAAATCTAAAAAAGATTTGGCTTTGCTTAGAAAAAATATGGACATTATTTCATACCGATTGCTCTTTTTAACCGACTTCCAAAAAGGAGGAGGTTCTCAATTCGTCGGTTTTTTTTGGCAACGACTTCGAAAGTATCTGATTAGGTATCTATTCTAAATGAAAACCTCCGTTTATTTATTTTTTACATTTTAGCGCCTGGAAGTCGGTTTTTATTTATTTTTTTAGGTTTTTTTTTCTATGGTAAAGTGACAAACAAAAGTTATTGTAAGCTTAGGGTTACCTAAGAAAATGAAAGGAATACGAGAGGCAAAAAGAAATAGAGGAGAGATGGTTGAGCCTTCAGTACGAATACTGCATATACCATAAATATAACAATTCAAACAAATATTTTTGCGTGTGAAGTGAATAAAGTAATTTTATATCCGTCCGTATAAAAAATCTATTTTGTCACCGTTTTTATTTATAAATAAGTACAAGGCGCGGAATATAAATTACACAAGTAAATTATTGTATTTATGAAGACACTTCGAATAGGTATATAGTAATTTATTTAGTAAATCTGCAAGGGATAATTTGTGTCATCATACAAATAATATTAATGAAAAGATATTAAGATAATGGTGTAAAAAGTTGAACATACCTGCTTAAAAACTGGTTTCATTGTTTTTTTCTCATTGCTATGTACTTCTTCGTATTTACACGTTTCCATTTTAAGTACCTAAACGTAAGTATAATATACTTTTATTTTCTGATATTGTCACCGTTACAGTTCTTTAATCGTATTATACATTTTTTTATTCGTGAAATGACATTTTAACCACACATTTGATGTAAGTAAATAAAAGTATTTTTTTGTTTGTACTTGGTGACATTAGCGTGACAATATCTTCGAATTCAACACAATTACAATAAAATCCGGACAAGTGCAAGTAGGACTCGCCCACCGAGGGTTCCGTACAAATTTGTAGGAAATCTGTTTAAGTTTAATTTTTCAACTATTTTTATATTTTGAAATTTTTCCTTTATTTGTGCTGAACCCTAAGACCTTGCTACTTAGCAACTCGGCATTGTCAAAGTGAAAACGTGAAGGAGACAGACCAGTTATTTGTAAATTCCTCCCTGTGCCACTACGTTAGTAAATTGAGTAACATATGTATATCGGAGATTTTTATAAGCGGGAGCACAACTAAATTTTGACACTTTTCTGTACAAATGAATGAAATTCTAAAATTATTATTCGTTTTTAAAATCACTAAAATTTTGAGCCTAACATAAGTATAACTTATTTTAGTATTTATTCGTGTACTAAAATATAATTATAAAAGTATTTTTATAGCTTCGTGTCATTTCTTATCTTACAAAGCGTTAACAAAAACTTAAAGTAAGTATAATAAAATTACAATATCATTTGTGGAATAATACTTTCTTAGATTTACGAAATATTGAACATCTTGTATATATATATCTCCCTATTATCCTTGGTTACGCCATCACGCGTGAACGACTGGACTGATTTAACTATATTTATTTGTTGTGTTTGTTATTATCAGGAGAAGGTTCTTATGAAAGAAAAAAAAGAAAAAATTGCGCGGAAAATTATAAAATTTAAGAATACGAACCATATAATATTAGAGCTGTAGCAAACCGTATGTATTCGTTACTGAGTAACGGGTACGCCATCTAGTACCGAGTACCGAAACGTTACTCACGAATGCATTTCGTTACTCGCATTTTCCGTACATATTTTCGTACTAATGTTTTTATTGATTTTTTATTCAGCAAAATACAACTTTCAGTTAATACTTAATACCATTGATGAGTAAATTAGAGAGTTTATTTATTTATTTCGAGTTGCATGATTTCCAGATCTTAGAAATTTTGTTTAGAAACAATTTTCAATTAGAAACAACCATTATATTTAGAACACATTTTTAGTTTTTTATCCAACAAATACTTATAATTTTTACTAAATGATTATGTCAAATGAAATCAAAATATACTTTATTCAAATAAACTTTTACAAGCTCTTTTGAATCGTCAATTTTACATATTAAATTAAAATTAAATGTTAGTCCGTTAGGAACTACCGCCAGCTCGGAATAAAGTTTTCTGCTGAGAAGAACCGGCGAGAAACTCAACAACGGCTCTTTTAAAATAATAATTGTGTACAATATTGTAATACAATAATTATCTATTTATCCTACGTGAGACATGATCATGTGATTATGAGTAATACATACAGATTATGATTTGATAAATCATTCGCGCAATTGATTTTAAATAAAATATGCATTACGACGTCACACTAACGTGATAGATGCCGTTACTTATTCATTTTTAAATTACCTATTTTTATATTTATTATTTAATTTCAAAAATTATTAATAAAAAAATATTGTTAGTAAAGTTTTTAAAAATTATATAGATTTATAAATAATCAAAATTTACGGGTTCTGGATATCATGTAACTCTCCAATTGAAATGGTTTGTCGATCGTGCATTATTCCACAGAAAACAACGCGACGTCAACGATATACGGTATAACGTATAATTTATACCGTACGCAATACATACGCAACACGACTCGATACGATGCTCTACGAGTATGTTATCGGGTATCAAAAGTAACGAGTAACGATTCAAAAGTAACGAGTACTGATGCTATAGTAACGAATGCATACGGGTACGCTATTTGTCGTTACTTTTACACCTTGATATAATATATAAATAAAAATGAATGTTGGTAAGCGCATAACTCAAGAATGGCTGGACTAATTCGGCGAATTTCTTTTTTGTTATGATCCTTAAGGTCCACGGAAGGTTTTAATAAAGAGAAAAAATGAAAAAAAATAAATTAACGAAAAAAACATTATATGGCTAACGCTGGCTAATGACTATTTATATCTATTTAAAACGTACCTAGCGACGTACCGTAGCGTACGTACCATGAACGAATTAACCACAATTCGTTCATGGGTGTTAGTTATTACCTATCTGTCATTTTGTTCTCAATAGCCTAAAGCCTAGAACCCGGAGCCGTAAACTATTTTTTTTTAAAAGCATGTAAAGCTCCTGAGTAAACTGTGTTCTGTGATGTAAAGTGTCATGAGTCATCCGCTACTTCCTAGTTGTATTTTTATTTGTCAATGTCATCCATGACATGATCTGTCACTCTATGATCATCCGGTGACCGGTGCCATCATTATGTGATAACTTGGTGTTAAATGTTAATTGTTAACTTGATAAGATAGATAACGAATTTAAGTGTTTACGAACTACAAGTACTTATAATTTAAACTATATATAATAAATTTAATCAATGTCGTATAATTAGAATTAAAAATAACTTTAATATCTTTTGCTTAAATGATTTTTTTGTTTGCTCTGAATAATGACCAATTTTTATAAAATTATACTGCGTTTTATATTTATTTAGAACTATATTTCAGTAGGAACTGCTTATTGAGGTGAGTTATATTTAGAAAATATTAAGTATATTGCAAGATCCTTTAAGCCTTCTTTGAAGTTAGATTGATAACGTATATAAATTATATTACAAACATTATAAATTTGAATTTCGTTATTCTTGAATGATTTGTTAATGTTATTACTTATATTTTCAGATATAACCATCATTGTACCGTCATTGTACATTTTTGAATGCTTAAAATACTTGCCGTCAAGAGAAAATGCATAAGATATAATATAAAGTTTAAAATAATTAATATCATTTTGTTTTTGTTCAAGTCCATCAAGTTATTTATATCCACACAATTTAAAACAGATTGGGAATTTAAGAACAAAGTGTGACACAATGAAAAGTTCTTTTAATGGTCTTATATCAGAGATACCATATATAAGGGCAGATAATTTTGAAATTAATAAAAATTCTGCAGAAGTAAGAGCTTATTTTCTGAGTCATTATCACAGTGATCATATTGTTGGATTACACACTGATGTATTTCTAGAGCATTTATTGTCCACAAAAGCGTACCTATATTGTACAGAGCTCACTGCGGCATTTATTGATGATGACTTAAGTCATAGACATAAAAAAATAATGAAATATGTTAAGCCGCTGAAAATGGGTAAGTTTATTTGCATTGATATTTCTATATTAATACTTTGTATTGGCATTTTAAAATTTTTTTGAATTGTCCAATTTTCTTTGCTTTTCTTTGAGTTAAAAAAAACGATTTCAGATGTATATGTTACCAGCCAAACTAGATTTGAGGCCAAACAGGTTTAGCCAAAGTCTGTCACGATATATGTACTAGCTTAGCCTGGAGAAAATACTAAATACCTTAGGCTTAACTAGTTTGGCCTAGGCATAAGTGATGTTGAGGTATTATTTGGCCGTTAAATTTATGGCCCGACTTAGAATAACATAGGTTGAGAAGCTAAGCTTCGCTTCCACCTTAGCCTTCTCGTTACATATTTCTTTATATTTTTTTTTAATAATATGTTGGGACATTAACACACAACACCATCTAGTTCCATGGTAAGCTACGAGGCTTGTGTTATAGATACCAGATAGTTGATACACTACACATATATGTATAGCTTTAAATACATACATATTATAAATATAAACACCCATGACTGAAGTACAAACATTCCTGCTCAACACACAAATGAATGCCCCCAGTGGGACTCGAACCCGCGACCGCTGGCACAGCAAGTGACCTACTAAAAACTGAGCCAAACGTGTCGTCAAACCCAGAATCCCCAATAATGATATAGTGCTATGCTTATTTCAATTAGTTTGTCCTAGCATAAACAAGTTTGGTGTGATATATAGTTTGGCCGATAACACATATATTATGAACTTATTATAGTCACTTTTGACATTTACTTTAAATATTTTTTCTTTTGTGCTTATAAGATCCTATTTTCCTGGTAAGCTTCACAATATTTTCTCGGTTTCCTTAGATATAGTAATGGCAAATGGCATACAAGACCCTTAAGTGTTCCAATAACATCACATACTTTTTATTGTATTATGGTATTGTAATGAATTGCACATGAAACCTTTGTTAAACATTAAGATTGAACAGAAATATTGTGCTCAAACTGATCAAGGTTGCACACATTTTTTTGCCAAGTACTTGGGGTCTTTTAAACATAGAAGTTTTATATTGAAGCACTTTTCAGAAAGTTTTTTTTTCAAATTGGTCGGCTCTTCTAGTATTTTTTCTTAATATTCGAAGTATATATTCATTAGTTGTTTGATTATAAAAATATTTGTATTGGCTGGCACCGACTTCAAAAATATCTGATTAGGTATCTGTAGTAAATGAAAACTACCAATCAGTTAGTTTTTACTCTTTAGTGTTTTTTTTGAAGTCGGTTTTTTTAGTTTTTATTTTTCCATTTTTAATGTAAACATAGTAGTAGCAAAATAAGAAGAAAGTATTTTTAAAACTTCAGTAGACGAAAATCATCCCCTATTTTCTATACATTGGATATTGTTTCTCAAATTTAAATAAGAACAACTTTGAGGTATAAAGTTATGCATGGTCAAACAAAAAAAAAATACGTGTAGAATTGAAAACTTCCTCCTTTTTTGTCGGTTAAAAATGGATGTGGTTGAAGTAATATTTTTTGAAGTTATACTTTTGACACATTTGGAAAAAAATATGAGAGTAAAATTTTTTCTATGCGCATCGACAGCCAAAAAGCGACATGATGAAGTTAGCTGCATTCCTTTTACAGAGAGTTGTGACATACGGGATGAAATCTTTAGCTTTTTTGTTTTATTACGCCAAAGAAGTATAACGTCAAAGAAGTATAACTCCAAAAAAGTACACACACACGTTTATTTTTATTATTTTAGGTTCAACGCTAATAACATTACCAGCAATAGATAAAAATAATGAATTATTGCTCACCGTCACACTAATTCCAGCGGGACATTGCGCTGGGTCCACCATGTTTTTATTTAAAACTAGCGAAACAACCGTATTGTATACTGGAGATTTTAGAATTAACATAAATGATTTACCAAAATATAAAGCTCTCCATTCTAACGAAGAACCAATAAAAATTGACGCCTTGTACATAGATACGACGTTTTTGGACGAAAACCATGAATATTTTCCAAAAAGAAGCGAGAGTGTGGATGCCATGTTGAATGTAATGGTTGATTGGTTGAAGACGGTTGATAATGCAGTATCAATTCATACGTCTGCCAGATATGGATATGAGTATGTTTTCAATGAAATTTACAAAAATTTAGGCATTAAAGTTTATGTTAGTGATGCAAAGTGGAAACTATATAGGTATGTATATTTTACTAGCGACTCACCCTGGCTCCGCTCGGGTTTGTCCCTAATTGCGTTTTAACGTTTAGTGTAGATCTCTCAGAGATGAGATATTTACCCGCAATAAAAAATATCCTACATGTTGACCCGGATAACCAGCTATCATCATACCAAATTTCTTCAAAATCCCTCCAGTGGTTTTCCGTGATGCGGTCGCAGACAAACAGACATACAGAGCAAACTTCTAAAAACTGTAGATTCTGCCTCTGAATCAATAATAATGTGTATTTCAATAAGATTTTCCAAAAACATATTTAATGTATAGATTTGGCTTAGTTACAATTTTATTATATGTATAGATTAGTAATCTAATACTTGTATTTTATGTATACATAACGACTTACCCTCGCTTGGCTCGGATGCGTCCATAGGCGGCCGCAATTATTTCCAGGGGGGTGCATCTGCTTCTTGATTCTTCAGATTAAACCACTAACTGATGTTAATAATTTTGATTCTTATCTTATTTATTTTCTTTTTTCGCAGTTATCTAAATTTAAACAGATATTTTACTGATAAAATTTTATTTCATTAACTCTTTCTAATATTTTCTTTCATGACAGGGGTGTGCCCCGCCCCCCTCTCTTGCATCGCCCGGCGCCCATTTCTGCGTCCCTAGATAAGCTTTAATTTTATTGAGCGGAACCCTAATACTTTTTCTAACATAAGGGTTCTTTTTTTATTTATAATATGTATGTATTTTAAAGTTATATATGTGTAGTAACTATCTGGTATCCAGAACACAGTCCTTGTAGCTTACCATGGAACTAGATGGTGCTGTGTGTTAATATATTTTCTATTGATTTACATAACTGTTTGGTTTTCAGCAAAATACAACATTTAGTTCCCGGAGTGACAAATTCTGAATATGAGAAAAGGATACATTTGTGTAGAAATGCATGTGAAAATGAAGGACATTCATATATTAACGCTAATTATAATAACTATCTACATATACATCTCTCAGCGAGGAAATGGGATAACTGTAGTCCGAATTCAGCCCAAATTCGTTTGGAATATGAACGGTCTTTGTCTGTTTGTTTTGCAACACACTGTAGTGCGCGGGAAATATTGTATTTTAAAAATTATTTCCCAATATCCAAAGTGGTTGGGTTTCCGGAAGCCTTCAGAGAAAACATTTTTGAAAATAAAGCTGTGATGGAGCCGAGTAAAGTGGATGAGAATGTGTTGAGATTGTTATTGCATTGATAATTTAATACCAATAGTTTTATACAGGTTGCTTCCCCATACAAACTTTTATCCCCATTTTCATCCCCTTAAGGGATGATTTCCGGGATAAAACTATCCTATTTCTCTCCCAGGGTCTCAAACTATCTTCTTATCAAATTTCATCTCAATTGGTTCAGTAGTATCGGAGTCTATTGGATACAAATTAAAAAAAAACTATTTTTTCCTCTTTTGATAAAGATATATTATTATTTGAATAGATGATAATTTAATATTAATGAGTTAATTAATTTTATACAGGCTGATAATTTTATAATAATGATTTAGTAAGTTTTATACAGGCTGATAATAATTTAATAATAATGATTTTTTAATAATAATGATTTAGTTAGTTTTATACAGGCTGTTGTTTTTATGTGATCTGTGATTTTTTTTTCATTGTGTATTTTTTTTTTATATTGTATGCATTGATATACAAAATCTCAAGATACACAATTAGCTTCTCAAAAATTTCATCAAAAACAAGGCACAATTCGAAATTGTGAGCTTTTTACAAATCTCTTTTATTCATTGCTTTTCGGATGACAAAATTAAAACGCACGTTGTTTCGTTTAAAAAAGTACTTTATGTGGTGTGCGTAAGTTCGAATTTGTGTTTAGAAAAGTAGAACTTTCGATTTGTGAATGTTATTCTTTGGATTGACTTAACGTCACAATTATGTTTTTATATATCAATGATTTATGTAATATTTTTTTTATTTTGTGTACTATTTTTTAAGGTTTTGTAGCCAAAATGGTGTCAGGCAATAACAGAATCCTTATAATGTCCATCTGTCTATACTTCAGTCACTTTACTATATGAGCAAACATACATATTTGTGTACAGACTAAATAAATTTAATTATTTTTTCATAAAAAATATGCAATATACTAGCGACTCTACCTCGCTTCGCTTCGGGTTCGTTCCCCGACAAAAACAAATTTATCCCACGGGAACCGTACATTTTTCCGGGTTGATATATAGCCTATAGACTTCCTCAATAAAAGTGCTATCTAATGCAAAGAGAATTTTTCAAATCGGATTAGTAGTTTCTGAGATTAGCGCGTTTAAATAAACAAACGAACAAATTCTGCCTGTTTATAATATTAGTATAGATTTGATGACGACACGCTTGGCTCAGTTTGTAGTAACCCTACTTGCTGCGCCAGCGGTCGCGGGTTCGAGTCCCGCTGGGACACAAATATTTGTGCTCCAGTTTAGGGGTGTATACTTATAATATGTATGTATTTAAAGTTATATATGTGTAGTGTATCAACTATCTGGTATCCATAACATAGGCCTCGTAGCTTAACATGGAACTAGATTGTGCTATGTGTTAATGAACCAACATATTTATATTTAGTATCTAAGAAAGTCGGTACTTGACTCTTTTAATAAAAATGACTAAATCCCATAGCTTTACATTTCTAGTTTGTATAATATTACTAGCGAATTAGGTGTATATCTAGATGCTTAATAATCCCATTCACCCATCTATACTCCATTCTAATATTATAAATGTGAAAGTTGGTGAGTATGTATGGATGTTTGTTACTCTTTAACGCCAGAATGGCTGAACGGATCTGGATGAAATTTGGCACAGAGATAGATTATAGTATGGAATAGCACATAGGTTACTTTTTATCCCACAAAAATGTATGGTTCCCGTGGGATAGATTTATTTTTGTTTCACTAGGGACGAACCCGAAGCGAAGTGAGCAGAGCTTGTAGCTTATGTGCTACTCCTGCTCATAATCTATCTGTGTACTTTTCATACAAATATGACCATCCATTTTTGTGTGAAGTAGTAACAAACATACATACAAACAAAAATTTGACGGTGTGTATTGGTTTGAATGATTGTTTTTGAACAATTCAATCCCTATATAAAATTTTATGGTACTATAAAATAAATAAATTAGGTAATATTACTATGAAAAATACATTGCGCTTTAAAAATTTGAAATTTTTTAATACTTTTTTAGGTAATTTTTAAGTATCCGTGATTTAGTTTAATATACATATAAGGTATGCCATAGTGTAAGTTTTGTACTCAGACTAAGGAATGATATATACAGAGTGTCATAGAACTAAACATGAAGCCAAACAATAGTGTTTTATAATATTATACAAATGTTAATAGACTACTCATTGCTGTGATAAGTAAATAAATGTTAATAGATATGGAAATTTATTATAATAAATAACGTTTAAACGTTTAATATAGATATCTGAGAGATATTTTCCCGCAGTAAAAAGTTTCCTATATGTTGACACGAATAACCAGCTATCATCATACCAAATTACAATAAAATCTGTCCAGTGGTTTTCTTATGATACATTCCCAGACAAACAGATAAAAATTCTAAAAACTAGATTCGGCCTCTGTATCGATAATAATAACTATTTCAATAAGATTTTCCAAAAAAAATTGAATGTACAGATTCGACTTAGAATTTTATTATATGTATAGAAGAAAAAAGCTATTATGACGCTTTCTCTCTTTCAATTATTTAATTTTATTATTATTCTTATATTCTTCTCAACAATTGTAAATTAAGAACATACATGTACAGAATAATACATGTATAAAATTTATCTTCTATATACAGATAAATGAAATTGAAGTGTCTGTGTGTAATGTCGAAATAGCAGCTTTTTACTGAATGCATATGGAATTATATACGGTGCCTACTTTTAAGATAACACAATTTTTATAATTTTTGTTTGTTTGTCAATCTGTCAAAACAAACATTGGACGAATCTACTATTCAAGTACTAAGTAAAGGCTTAAATTTTGCTGTTGCGCCGACACGCATCCCTTATGAGAATATTATTTGTGCAGTTGAAGATGCCCTGGCCAAAAATACTATGAAATCTGAGGATATGGAGGCCATACGTCAAGATGTTTCATCTTTGTTACGTCGTAGCTCAAGGCCCAAACCTAATCTCAACAAACAACAGTATTTAGCGTTGAAGAACTTACGCAGCAGGTCAGACATTATCATACTACGCGCAGACAAGGGAAATGCCACCGTCGTGATGGATACATCAGATTACAATGAGAAAATTAAACAACTTTTGTCGGATGAAAGTACATATAAAAAGGTCAAAACAGACCCAACCACCACTGTGTTAAATAATACTAAAAAGCTGATTAAGAAACACTCCGATGCATTGAATCTTGATGTCAAAAATCTTGTTCCATCTTGTGCAAAGCCGCCTAAACTGTATGGACTTCCAAAGATACACAAACCTAACGCTCCGCTACGTCCAATTGTGAGTCAAATCGACACACCGACTTATAAATTGGCCCAACTAGTAGCGAAAGTACTCTCAACACTCAGAGGACAAACATCAGCGTTCACAAGGGACTCGTACCATTTTGTCAATGAGATAAAACATCTACAACTCATAGACAATGAAACTATGGTCAGTTTTGATGTACAGTCTCTATTCACCAGCCTACCAGTAGAGGACTGTGTCAAAATAGTATCAAGAAAGCTACGGGATAATAGTATGCAAGAAGAATACACTGAACTTTTGAAACACTGCCTTACATCTGGCTATCTATTGTGGAATGATGAATTCTACAAGCAAGTGGATGGAGTGGCCTTGGGTTCGCCGGTCTCTCCCGTTGTAGCTGACATCTTCATGGAGGCCTTCGAGGAGACCGCCCTAAACACATCACCTGTGACCCCTCGTTTCTACAAGCGGTATGTAGATGACACTTTCACAATATTACCATCTGATAAAATATCTGTATTCTTAGAACATCTTAACTCCATAAACCCTAAAATACAATTTACAATGGAATTGGAGTCTAATAATTCTTTAGCTTTCTTAGATGTATTAGTCATACGTAACCCAGATAACACCTTAAGTCATACTGTGTATCGAAAGAAGACCCATACTGATAGGTACTTGAATGGTGAATCTCACCACCCCCCTTCACAGTTAGCTACCGTGGGAAAATCTTTGTTTCAGAGGGCACGCGGGATCTGTGACGAGCAACACCTGGCCGGAGAGCTGCAACATGTCAAGCAAGTTCTGCGAGACAACAAGCTGCAAGTGCCGCGCCTACGTCACAGGGACCGAGTGAAACCAGCCACAGTCGAGCGCGTCCCTGCAGTCCTACCTTACATGAGAGGTGTCACTGACAAGATTGGCTACATTCTAAAGCGAGCTTCAATTAAAACTTACTTCAAGCCGCCAAAGAAAATTAGTCAGTTTCTACCACCTGTCAAGTGCCACATCCCTCTACAAGATGCAGGAGTTTACAAGCTTGATTGTGATTGTGGGCTCTCTTACATCGGACAAACAAAGAGATCCATTAGAACCCGGGTCAAAGAACACATAGCTGATGTGAAGCACCGTCGCAATACAACATCTGCTGTCTGCAAACACAGCCAGGACCGCCCAAGCCATTATATTCGCTTCGATAGACCTCAAATCCTGGCGAAAGAAAACCGATATCGCCCTAGAATGATTCGAGAAGCCATAGAAATTAAAAAACATCCTAATTTCAATAGGGAAGATGGCTGGGTACTACCATCGTCATGGGATCCTGTTATTAATATAATAAAATCTAATAATAAATCTAAACATAACAGACAGGTAGATGTAGTAAGTTCTTACTGTGTAGATCAAAATGATAGCATTTCTGATTAATAATATTTTTTTTTTTTCACTTTTTTCATTTGTAAATGTATGTAGTAATGTGTTGCTTAATAATTTGTTTTTTAAATAATAGCAAATTTAAATTTAAATTATTATTTTTAATTAATCTTAACTTTTTCAAATTACACATAGATCAATTGTGGCTTAAATAATTAATACTATATTTTATATTTTTCTTATGGTTATAAATATAATAATGGCAACACTAAATATAGATTGCTAATTAATATTTTTAAAATTTTAATAATTATAAAAATAATAGCAAAAATTAAATAAATAATTTTCCATATTCAATTATAATTAAAATTATAAAAAAAATATTTAAAGTTAAAATATTGTAATGTAATTGGTGCAATTTTCATTTTGTTAATTGTGGGTAGGCTGTCTGTAATAACTATATCTTTAAGACATGTAACACCTCAGTCTCTCCCGTGACCATGGATGCTGTAAAGCATTCGAAACGTCGGGAAACAAAAATACAAATAAATCCGCGACAAAATCCGAAAAGATAGTTTTATTTAAAAATTTTGTTTGTTTGTTTGACTTTTGACGGAACTTTCAATGGTAGATAGCTGAGGTTATAAGGAGTAAATAAGTCGCTAGTTCTTTAAAAATATAAAAAATCGAAAATAGTAGCATAAACAGTAAATCACGCTATTATTTTTGACTTTAGCATTTGTTTTGGCGGACTCCCGTCTATATAATTCTTTTGTCTGAGGTTTTATATATAGTAAGTCATTTATTTTTGTTTAGTATATGGAGGATATAGCTAAGGAGAACTATTTCTGTGATGAAAAAGTGTCCGTCGAAAAGCGTTAAATAAGGGTGGCGCCACCGTAGCAAGTGTGTACATTTTGAAGAAAGCACCAAAATATTATAATTAAATAGAACTATCTCACATGACCATGATTGCTGTAAAGCATTCGAAATATCGGGAACCAAAAATCAAAATAAATTCGCAAAATAATCCAAAAAAGATACTCGTAGTTCATACGTATATGTTTCCCTCAAATTTTCAATAATGCTTTATGATCGATTTCCGACCACTGGACGACCACCAGTTAAATAAAATATGCTTTATTATTATTATTTTATTTGTTTGATATTTTTAAAACATTGTATACCTACGTTAGTAGTACTTATATAATCGAATACGTTATTAAAGTGATTTGTTTTTTAAACGGTTTTATTTAGCTTGCCCAGTTTGTTTGCGTCATATATAAATTTTTCCAGTTTTTATCTTAAAACCTGTGATTTTTTAAACCCCGACGCAAAAGGGGGCTGTTATTATAAGTAACGTGTGTATCTGTGTCTGTCAGTGCCATCGCGAGGAAACCTGCATGTCTGAGCGAACCTAGCAAGTTTTCGCAAGACATGTAAAGTCCCCCAACCCGCACTTGGCTAGTGTGGTGGACTATGGCCTGATCCCATTCGCATTGAAGGGATGCCCACCCCTAGCAGTGGGACATAAATACAATACATACATACAATTTATGGGCCTGAGTTTCTTTGCTACTTAGTATATTGTGTACAGTTGTTAAAGTCCCATTGCTGGGCGTGGGCACATATTGAAGATGAGGGATCAGGCCATAGTCGACCATGCTCCAGCGAGTGGACTTCACATGTCTTTCGAAAACTTGCTAGGTTCCTTACGATGTTTTTGTTAAGCGAATAATGTCTATCTGTGTCTGTGTGATTCGCACACGAAAATATTGTTATATTGCGGTGCGAGAGCCCGAGTTTTGAAAAAGCATCACTTTTTAACCGACTCCCAAAAAAGTTCGGAAATATCTAATTCAGTAGATATCTATAGTACCTACATGAAAAAAACCCTTTCAATTATTTTTTTAGTGTCTTAAAGCCGGTTTTATTTACTTTTTTAATGTCTGGAAGTCGGTTTTTTCTAAGTTTAAATTTTTCCAAGCAAACCCGTTACCAGTGGGCTACCACTGACTTATACCATGTGTCAATGCGATTTTATCATCTCCCTGTTTTATTGAAGGGCCTGGGCCCAGCAGTGGGACATTAAAACGGACATAATCATTTATATCATATATGAAGTCGACGAACTGCCTCGATGGTGTAGTAGGTAGCATGTACGGCTGCACATCCGAAGATCCTGGGTTTGAGTCCCGGTTAGGGCCAAGTTTGGTTATTGAGTCTTTCTGTTTAGTAAACTTCAGTAACAGCTCGGAGTTGAGAAATTGGCTGTGTTTCACCCCCCTAACTCTCACTGGTCGTGTCGAGGAGTCATATTGGAGTATGAGAGCGCATGTTGTATCTGCGCGTACACTTGTACACTATAATATCTCCTGCGCCTACTACTACTAACTAGCCATTTGCTAGTTTTAATGAGATTGGTCGCCGTGACCGAAATCACCGTGACCGTGACATGAAGTCGATTAAAATAGCTTATGTCTTTTAGGGTGGATGTACCTTCATATGAAGTTATGTGAATGATATGATCCTTATATATATTATGTTTCTTTTTCTCTTTAAGATATTGAGTTACTAATAAATTAGGACCTTTGGTTTATAAAAGTTTGGTTATAAATCTAATATAAAAAAGAGAAAAATCAACAACAAAACATTGACACCGGTCGTACCTTTGTTAGGACTCATAAAATAAATAAACATGGTAAATATGTACATCCATCGCGATATTTTTACATCGTAAAAATTTTATCAGACTCCATAAAAGCTTGAAACTATACATCTATACACAAAAATAAAATTGAAATGTCTGTTTGTCAAAGTAGCAGTTTTTTAATAAATATGTACGAACTGAACACTGGTTTTTTTACTAAAATAAAAGTAGCTTGAGTTACACTTTACAACATCTGCCAGTGAAAGTCCCGTCCAAATAGGTCCATCCGTTTTGTGATAAGCCAGATCAAACAGACAGACAGTTTTTTTTTTTTAAATTGTTTTTTTTATACATGTACCGTATAAACTTTCATATGTATAAAGTAAAAAGCTGTTGAAAGAAGAGAGATGTTTCAGCGTGAAGGAGTATTAAAAGATCAAATCAAATATCTCGTTCATTAAAATATTGCTATTCTTATCTATACATATAATAAAATTCTAAGTCGAATCTGTACATTAAATATTTTTTGGAAAATCTTATTGAAATAGACATTATTATCGATACAGAGGCCGAATCTATAGTTTTTAGAATTTTTGTCTGTCTGTCTGTCTGTCTGTTACCGCATCACGGAAAAACCAGCGGAGGGATTTTGATGAAATTTGGTATGATCATAGCTGGTTATTCGGGTCAACATTTTACTGCGGGAAAATATCTCATCTCTGAGAAATCTATACTAAACGTTAAAGCGTAAGTAGGGACGAACCCGAGCGGAGCGAGGATGAGTCGCTAGTGATTCATATTTTAACAATTCTAAAACCCCACCCATTTGCTTAAAATGTTTACTAGCGGTACTTGCGGTTTCGACCGCGTTCAAATCCCATTCGCTACCAAACTTCACAGGATCATTTGCTGGGTTAAGCCGGGCTATCCATAAATTACGGTTGTTGGCGAGTTTTCTCGGCAGCAAGCGGCCACGCTCGTACCACGCTGTTGATGTTGATATTATTAAAAAAATAATTTTGGAACTGCTGTTTATATTTTATTCAATTCATAAAATTGCAAAATATGTGACGTCAGACCATTGCGGAAGGTCCCACTATTGTGTAGGGGAGGGTTCAAAAAATCGTGAAATTCATGAAACATTATTTATAGATGGCTCGTAATCTGAAGATTGCCTGACAATTTCATCAAAATTGCTACAACCGTTTTGGAATACAGAGGAAACAAACATACATACATCGATTTTTATATATGTATATAGATAATTGAAACCTCGTCACATATGTAAATAGTAAAATACATCTAACAATAATAGTTATAGTGCGACTATCTTTTGTTTTTAGATGACGCAATTTTATATTTATATTAACAAAGGAAATTCCACTAAAACCGGTCCAACCATTTTGGCTGACTTCAAAAGGAAGAGGTATTCAATTCAGTTTTATGTTAATTTATAGGTATGTTTTATATAACGCGCGTTGAGGCAGTGGTATCCCAGTGGTAATGCGCACGCTTGGGAACCAAGTGAAGCGAGTACAAATCCCGGGTCTCGCTTCTCTGATACTTTCATGTGCGAAACATCCCCAACATGATCACTTGTCTTACGGTGAAGGAAAATAGCGCGAAGAAATGCATGTCTGAGAGAACCTAGCAAGTTTTCGAAAGACATGCTCAGTCCGTACAACAGGTATTGGTCGTTTAAACAAATACTTAGCATTAAATCGGCGATAAAGAAATCTTAATGCAGATTCTGAATGCAGAAATCTGCATTACGTAGCTAAATTTATTTAATTCTACTAAACGTGTAATATAAAGATTGTCGAGGCGCCATTACCAGTCGACGTCGTAAAAGATATCCAGTTTACTATCAATAGAATGAACGTACTGACCATAGGACCTTTCAATATAAATTTAATGACATTTCAAAACAAAACAGGTGGACTAAAAAATCATCTGTCGGAAATATTATTAACTAGCGACTCACCCTGCTTCGCTAGGGTTCGTCCCTAATGAAAAACAAAATCAAATCTATCCCACGGGAATCGTTTTCCGGGAGTAAAAAAAGTAAAACGTAGCCTATGTGTAATTCCAGACAATAAACTATCACTGTGCCAAATTTCATTCAGATCCGTTCAGCCGTTCTAGCGTGACTGAGTAACAAACATCCATCTATCAGAACTTTCGCATTTATATAGTAGTAAGACTAGAAAGTTACTCTTGCTTAGCGTGCTTCGGGCGTGTTTGCCTTTTTTAATGTTGGAATATGCATTTACGTATGCCACCTGCGTACATACAGGTGATGTAGGACTTATAGGCTAAAAAAGCCAGTAGGTACTAACACTAACCCACTAAAACCCAACGGAACCTCCACCGTCTGAATGGGGCGTCGCAGAACCGCTTCCGCACTCAAATCTCAAACTCAAACACCCTGTGTATGTGTCCCTCTAGAATGGTCTCATATTAACATTTTCTAATATTAGCAATTGCTCTTCAAATGGTGGCTTTGCTACTTTTAGGTGACGTTGAATTCTATGTCATTTATAAGTTAATTTTTACTACTTTTTTATCTATTTGGAAAATTAAACAGACAATTTTATTTTCTCGCATGGTGTCCAGATAAAAGGTAGCATACGTTTCCATGATGAAATTTACATCCATGCCGAAGTTCATCGAGATCTGTTCAGCAGTTTAAGTATGGAAAGTAACAGACAGACAGACAGCTTCTTATCCCTGCCCATTTTCCAAGTTACTCGGGGTCGGCGCAGTAAGTCTTCCTCTTCTACTCTCCCCTATTACTCGTCATATTATCATTCATTCTTTTCTCTTTCATGCTCTGTCTCACACAATCTATCCATCTTTTCTTTGATCTTCCTCTACCTCTCCATCCATCTTCATTCATTTACATCACTCTTCTCGTCCCTCTTTCATCCTTCCTCTTCACATTTCCATACCAACTTAGACGATTTCCTTTCAACTTCTTTGTCACTGGTGCTACTTTTAAGCTTCCTCTTATGTACTCATTCCTTTTACCCATTCAACAGACAGACGGCTATTTTCACATTTTATAATATTAGCATGGAAATATATGTAGATTGGTGTTATTTTGTAATCTACAACAAGTTTTGCAAATGTCATAGATGGTCAAATACAGAAAAATCTTTACTAAGCTATCCATACCAATATTATAAATGCGAAAGCAACTTTGTCTGTTTATCTTTCTATCTGTTACCTTTTCAAGCTTAATCCGCTGAACCTATTTAGATGAAATTTAGTATGGAGATATTTTGAGACCCTGGGAACGATATAGGATAGTTTTTATCCCGGAAATCATCCCTTAAGAGAGTAAAAATGGGGGTGGGTCTTTGTATGGGAAATCAATCATTTCTCAAATAAGAGATATAAAACTTATACCTTAGTATATATATGACATAGTCTATCTATACCATAATAACCGTCAAAACGTATCTAGGTACAAACCCGAGCGAAGCGATGTTGAGTCTATAGTCTATACATACTCGTATAGTAAAATTCTAAGTCGAATCTGTAAGTACATTAATATTTTTTTTGGAAAATCTTATTGAAATAGTCATTATTATCAATACAGAGGCCGAATCTATAGGTTTTTTAAATTTTTGTCTGTCTGGGAACGCATCACGAGAAAACCACTAGACAGGTTTTGATGAGATTTGGTATGATGAAAGCCGATTATCCGGGTCAACATATAGGATACTTTTTACTGCAGGAAAATATCTCATGTCTGAGAAATTTATACTGTTAAAATTCAACCTACTATGTATTATTCTGGCAAGTTTTACAAAGTACACTGACTTCATAAGGGTCGACGTATTCTGGTATATTTTTATTTTAAAACTCGTCTTCTTAATCGACTTTAGAACTCACGATTCTTACATGTTTTATTTTAAAATATTTACTTTCCGTCGAATCTTTTATAATGTTCAACGCACATAATATTTTAAAATTTAAATAAGTATAAATAAACTTAATGATTTACATCACATGCTAAAATTTTATTTATTTTTATTTTATCTGCAAAACCATGTTAGGTGGATGTTGTGGGTATTAGAACTATTAATTATTTATTTAAAGTACCTATTAGTTATTTTAGCGCCCTTTTTTAAAGTTTTAACATTCAGATTTATTTTGATTTCTAAATCACAACGTTTCGAATGCTTTACAGCAATGCAATGCATCCAGATCGGATCGAGCGGGTACAAAATCGTTTTCTGTATAATCTAACATATTTAAGGCGATTAGTACGTACTTCTCGTTTATGGCTTGACCGAAATGCAAGAAAAAAATATATGTGAATCATCATCTCTTAAACAATATTTTACCCAAATTTTCTTTTCGTGGAACGAAAATATCTATTACTTTTTTTCAAAGAAATGGTATTTTTTTGACTTGCATTCCTATTGTTTCTAAACTGTTAAATTTTTTTGCGATATTTAAAGACTAAAAAATAAAAGATCTGTTTTACTTTATACCCATCAATACTTTTGTCAATCAATTACTATTTTCCTATATTAAAATCGAAAATGCTCGACGCTATAGAGGTGCTCTGCGCGGGCGCTATAAATCTCGTCTCGAACATTTTAATATGCTACCATTAAAATAAAGAAGAAAAATAGGAGATTTAACTCTTTTGTGTAAAATAATTAAAGGTTTAAATAACAATTAAAGGTTTTAATAACAATTAAAATAATTAAAGGTTTAATAGGTTTAATAAAAGGTTTAATAAGTATAATACCTGTTAGAAATGAAAATATTACTCGTTGATGACACTCGTATATTTTAACTCAATTTAAACTCTAATGACACATCTTACAATTGCCTTAAATATAACGACCAGAAATTTTGACACCGCGATTCAGAAAACTATACCTACAATGACAGTGCCATCTCTTGCAATAATATTAAATTAAAACTATTATACATATACATTACTGGAACGTTTGCATTATTCAATACCCCGCCAACAAACTTGATTGCATAATCGCAAAACCTTTTTAGATACAAGAACCTACCTCGGTCAACATAGTTCTATCTATAGAATGATATCATTAGCAAATGCCTTAAGAAATGATATAGGTAGATATTTTCGGTGATTCCGTGCCTTCGTTAAAAAGAAAGCTGTTTAAATATTACTTTAGTCGCATAAAACAAAATGTAGATAAGAGTGGTAGCCCAGTGGTAACGCGCTCGCATGGCAAACCGAGTGAAGCGGGTTCAAATCCCGGGTCTAGCACCTCTGATAATTTCATGTGCGAATGATTTCTAACATGATTACCACTTGTCTTACGGTGAAGGAAAAACATCGTGAGGAAACCTGCATGTCTAAGAGAACCTAGCAGTTCTCGAAAGACATGTGCAGTGCAGTCCGCCCGCACTTGGCCAGCGTGGTGGACTATGGCCTGATAACCCTTGTATTGAAGGGAGGCCCGTGCCGAACAGTGGGACGTTAAAAAGCTAGGTACGCGATTTTGCTCACAATTTCGTAGTTTTTAATTTTTTGTGTGTTGAATACTAATTCTTTTTCAAAATAAAAGTAGCCTAAGTTACTTCTTATATATAACATCAGCTATCTGCCAGTGAAAGACCCGTCAAAATCGATCCAGCCGTTTCGGGTATTAGCAGGAACAAACAGACAGACAGATAAAAAATAGAGATAGTTTTTTTTTCTTATAGGTACGCTATATAATTTCATATGCATATAGTAAAATGTTGTTATTTTGACAATACACACAGACACATTAATTTTGTTTACATAATGTAATAAAATGTAAATTTTATTAATTTCAAACTTTATTTTCTTCTTTTCAACGTATTAAAATAAAAGCTTGTTTTTAAAAATGATTTTATACTATTAATCTTTATAACTATTTTTTTGTTTTTATCTTATTTATACAGATAATAAAATTCTGAGTCGAATCTGTACATTATGGTTGATTCTACAGTTTTTAGAATTTTTGTCTGTTTGTTTGTCTGTATGTCTGTGACCGCATCACGACAAAACTACTGGACTGATTTTCATGGATATGATGATAGCTGGTTATCCGGGTCAACATATAGGATACTTTTTACTGCGGGAAACTATCTCATCTCTGAGAAATGTATACTAAACGTTAAAACGTAAATAGGGACAAACGGAGCGAGTGTGGGTGGCTAGTCATAAAAAACCAATTATACATATTCAATATTTATACATAAAACAGAAAAGATCAAATTTTAGTATAGAAAACCCTTGGTTTATACTTTTTTGACCGGTGAATCATAAAAAACCATTTTAAGTATATTTTTACTAACGTTTCCCCGCGGTTAATTACTATATCATATGTTTATAATTTATAGCTTATGTGTTACTCTTTTGATGATGATGTTCTCTTAGCCGATTCCGGCCACGGCGGCCAATCTCGTTGAGACTAGCCAACTGCGCAGGAGATATTATAGTGCACAAGTGTACGCGCAGACACAACGTGCACTCTCTATTCCTGTCACTCTCATACTCCGGTGGGACGACCACTCGACACGACCGGTGAGAGTTAAGGCGCAGGACCGACTTCTTTACGTGCTCTCCGAGGCACGGGGGTGAAACACCGCCAACTTCCCAACTCCGGGCTGTTACTGAGGCTTACTATACAGAAATACTCAATAACTAAACTTGGCCCGACCCGGGACTCGAACCCAGGACCTCCGGGTGTGCAGCCGTACATGCTAGCCACTACACTCTTTTGTATAAGCTATATTAATATAAAGTTTCATCAAATTCCGTGAAGCAGATTTCGCATGAAAGAGTAAATAATCATCCATCCATCGTGACAGACTTTTGAGTTTATTATGTTAGTAGAAACAGGATAAGGGGCTTCCCGCAATACCCAGGCCATAGTTCATCACGCCGGGCAAATGCGGGCGGACTGAGCATGTCTGCAGACAACTTGCTAGGTTCGTTCAGACATGCAGGTTTCCTCGCGATGTTTTCTTTACCGTAAGGCAAGTGATAATCGTGTTGAATATTAATTTGTATGTTAGTATACCAGACCTGGGATTTAAACAAGTTAGTATTATAAACCAAAGAATTTAAATATATCTAACTAGCGAATCACCCTTGCTTCGTCCCTAAGTACGTGGACATAGCGTTGCTTCAGTTCAATAGAAAGATCTTTTTTAAAGGAATAATTCTGTAATACATCTAATACAATTCTAACTAAGCCGAAACTGTACATTAAATATTTTTTGGAAAATCTTATTGAAATAAACATTATTATCGATACAGAGGCCGAATGTATAGTCTTTAGAATTTTTGTCTGTTGTCTGTTCGTTATCGCATCACAGAAAAATCACTGGAAGGATTTTAATGAAATTTGGTATGGTGATAGCTGGTTATCCGGATCAACATATAGGATACTTTTTACCGGGGGAAAATATCTCATAAACGCGGGCGGAGCCGCGGGCAATGCTAGTTGTTTTCATATAACTTTATTGTTTACGCGGCGCACGCCAATAAAGCTCCCAGTCCGCAAGATTGTTTCCAACATCTTCAACAACCATCGTCATATTTCAGCCAATTTATACAAAACCTTAATGAATTATACACCTAAACCTTCGTTATGAATCACTCCATCTATTGGTGAAAACCGTATGAAAATCCATTCTGTGGTTTTTGAGTTCATCTCGTTCAGACACACAGACGCGGCGGGGGACTTATTTTACAATATGTATATATAGTAATTTAGTATTAAAGAAATCCCTTCTAGTTGGCGCCACTGTCCTACACGTGCTGTAATATAGTGAAAGTACAAATTGACCAATGAACAAACACAATCGTATTGGTATTAGAAGGTAGTTTTTAAACTTATTAACATTTCTCACCTAAAAACAACGCTGCGAGATTTTCGTATTTTTAAAAATTAATGTCGATACTTGGTTTATATTGCAAATTTGCATGTTAAAACAATTTAAATTTTTTTAATATATTGACATGATAAATTTCAATCGTTTTTCTGGCTCTTTTGTATAATTTATTATAAATAAAACATCTATCGTCCGTTAAATAATTTGTCAAAAACTTTATATATTATGGGTTTTTAAGTAGGCGGTATTTTCCTTATTCACTTATTTAACACACGGTCGTGTACGGGTTGGAAACGAACGGACTAAGACCGGCAGTGTGTACATTCCTCAAAAAAGGTTTCGGTCACAGCCACCCAAAAAATGGCTAAGTGCGTATCAAAGTAGTAACACATGATCGACATATGTATTTCATTTCCATAAAGACACTTTACTCTGTGTTGAATAACAAACAATCTCTCCGCAGTATCTATGATGACCTACGTATTTGTAAAAAAAATTGGTATCTTGATACACTTGTGCCGATGTTTTGATACCTTTTTGACAAAAATCTTGCTCAGTCACTCCTTCATAGCTAACACTCCACCAAACCATCACTGAAGTCGGATAATGCCCACGTTGTACTCTGTTGACTAATTGGGAAGCTTATTTAGAGCTTTGATCATAAATACGGTCATTTTGTTTGTTAAAATATTGCTCAGTTGTAAAAATTATCTCATCTGCATACAAACATTTTCTGTGACCTCCCTTTGCGTACCGCTTAAGTATTTGTTTTGATTTTACCACCCTATTTTTATTTAAATTATCAGTTAAGAAATGACCAGTGCGTCTCTTATAGGCTGCAAGTCCTAAGTCATTTTTTATAATACGCGACATGGTTCTAGGTACTATCTTCACCTCCCGAATTCTTTCCCTTACAGTTAGTACAGACAGGATGGACAGGACAGGACTTCTTCGAATTCTTCCATTACAGTTAGTAGAGTTTTATAAGCCACTGATTCTTGTCGATAGCTATCTTGCAATATCTGGAAAAATAATTTGTACTTTATTTATTCTACGAGTACATATATTTAAGAATATTACAACATCTGAAACTACAGCTTATATAGCTATGTTAATTTAAATGGTGTCACAGTGATAAGTATTTACTTTGGATCTTATCTAATTAAAATTTAGAAACGACAGATTCTGTGTCTACGTCATTCACAAATGTAACTTTTTTTTTGTTACTAGCAAGTTAGTGAAAAAGAAAATCAAATCTATCCCATGGTAATCGTGCATTTTTCCAGAACAAAAATATATAAGCGGTATATACAGCGGTCGGGAGATCCCCTTTTTCTTCAATTCCGAATGTATCTATACATATGTATTTAGTAAAAAGTTGTTATTTTAATATTAAGAACAGGCACTTCAATTTTATTATTTATCTGTATAGATGACCCAATGGTTTTAATAACAATATCATAAATCTTTAATTCAGGCAAATTTTAATTTATTTATCTATCTATTTATTTATCTATTTTTTATCTATTTTAATATTGAAAATATTTTTTTGGTCACTTCGGTATAGGCCCGATATTCAGCGAACTTTTGGGACTACGTGGCTGATTAGCGAACTGGTAGTAGACTCATGACGTTCAGTAAAAAATTGTAATAATTTAATGCTGAATAAAATATTTTGAATTTTGATTGGGATGTTAAAAGATGCGCCTCTGAATAAGAGCTACAAAATGCAAAAAAAAATTGAACACACTCAAAAGCTTTTATTTTAAATAAAAAAAAATGTGAAAAGTGCGGTCGCTTTTCGCACTGTTTCAGTCAGAAAATAAAAAATATCTTGAAAACGAAATAAGATATCGAAAAAATAAAAAAAAATATCTAAAGATATAACTTCGGGCTACATTTAAAAAAATATTGTAGGTGCATATCACTGATGGGTTATTAAGAAATTGTACCTTTGTGATGCTAAGTTTACGCGAGGAGGGTGCGTGAGCGCGATAAGTACGGTGAATAAATGTTTTAGAGCATGATTTTGTGTTTGAACGAAGTGATACTTTGTGAATAAATAAATATGTATTTAAACTAATTACTAACTAATTTCTATACCTCATATAATAAAACAGTAACTTAGCGACATCTATACGTGAAATGAAACGCTATTTAGTTTAACTGTGAGTTTGCTAAACTGTCAGTTTGTTTAACTGTCAGTTAGTTTAACTGTCAGCTAGTTTAACTGTCATTTAGTTTAACTGTCATTAAGTTTAACTGTTAGTATGATTAACTGTTATGTAGTTAGTTTCACTGTTAGGTTAACAGGCGTGTCTTCTTCGCCTTTCTTCTTCACCTGTCTTCTGTTTTTCTTTTTTGTCTCTTATCTTTCATCCATCAAATTATATATTAGTTAGAACATCTTCGGTTTAAAGAACTTCATTTCTTACTAGCGACTCACCCTCACTCCGCTCGGGTACGTCCCTACTTACGTTTTAACGTTTAGTGTAGATCTCTCAGAGATGATATATTTACCCGCAATAAAAAATATCCTATATGTTGACCTGGATAACCAGCTATCATCATACCAAATTTCATTAAAATCCCTCCAGTAGATTTTCCGTGATGCGGTAAGGGTAACAGACGGACAGATAAAAATTCTAAAAACTACAGATTCGGCCTCTGTATCGATAATAATGTATATTTCAATAAGATTTTCCAAAAAATATCTAATGTACAGATTCGGCCTAGTTACAATTTTATTATATGTATAGATTATGAAGTCTTTTACATGAGGAACATACATAAAGATATAAGAAATTATGACAGTTGATCAGTAGAACTGGGAACATTAGTTACAAAGAATATATTTATATAACCTAGACTTAAAGCTCTTGAAAGTTTTAGATTTTTTTATTTCTTTCGGTAAACTATTATAGAGTTATGCTCCCTCAAAAGTTATAGTTGTTTTGTCCAGACTAGCTATAGGTAGCACTAAGAGGCTAGCATGTCGAGTAGCATAACTAATAATATTTGGTTGTAACTAATAATAATAGGTAGTTGGTTTGCTCGTTTGTTAAGTGTGTGTAAGAACGAAACATATTCAAGACATTACCAGTGACACCAATGCATTCAAGTTTCTGTAAGAAAATTCGATGGCTAACAGTATCGAATGCTTAAGGTCGATAAAGACACCTAGGACTATTTTTTTTATCAATGTTGGATTTTATTTTAGTTGTTAAGTCTATTGTAGCTGAAAGTGTGTTAGATTTATTCCTGAATCCGTACTGCCTTCTGAAAATAAAATTAAATGAATTTAAATAGTTGATTAATCCGGTGTATAATATCTTCTCAAGGATTTTTGATATCACTGGCAACACCAAGATAGATCGGTAATTACCTGTGTCTGTTTTTGTACTTGACTTATGAATTGGGCTAACTTTCGCAATTTTTAGCATATCGGGAAAATTCCCGTCCTGCAGTAGGCTATTAAAAGATAAAGTAAGGCTATTAGTGATCAAATTTTTAAAGCGTTTTATACTTTTAGTATTAATTCCATCAATACAGGTACTTGAATTAGAATCTAGTTCATTTATAATGGTGTAAATTTCATGTTAAGGTTATCTACGCAACGAAGAATATAAAAGAGATTGTTGTGAAAATTACCAGAAATGCCATTAGCAAGAGTTGTATCTATTGTAGAGAAAAACTCACTGAATGTGTCACATATTATTACATGATCGGTTATTAGAACATTATTGACTATAAGTTTTGGGGGAGCAGAACTTTGATCTTTTATTTTATTAGTTGCTAAATCATTGATTAATCTCCACATTTTTTTAGGTTTTCTTAAACAATTTTCAAATTCTTTACTGTTTCTTTGTCTTTTTTAATTTTTCTAAGTGTGTTTTCCTTTGTCAGTTCAAATTTAGCTTTTAAAACACTATCACTTTGGTTCCTTTTAAGTTAAAACCATAGGTCATTTTTTCTATTGATATTTTGTAAGATTTCATCATTGATCTATTCTTCTTTTGGACGGTTGAGGGTTTTAATTTTAATAAACTTACTTGCATTGACGTGCCCACTTATTAAATCTTAAAGGGCACAAAAATTATCGGTTATGTTATTCTTTACAGATGTTTTAAAAGATTCTTCAAGTTTAATGTAATCCGTAGCTGAATTGTAATGCGCCTTTTGGGTTGAGAATTGTACTTCTTTATTCCAAGGTAGACTTGTTTATGATCTGACATATTGGAATCTACAAGTGCAATATGGAAATTGTTTGAGTTGAGGTTAGTGGATCTCATAGTTATTATAGTGTTTATTTGGCAGATTCATTTTCAATGTACTCGAAGGTCGTGGCAGACACAAGATGTGTGGATTTTAATTTCTTTATCTAGTCTATATTATGGTTCATTTTTAATAGTTGGTTGTGTTAACTGTATTTTTCAGTGGGAGATTGAAGAGTTTTTCAAGGAGAGTTCAGAGAGAGAGAGAATAAGAAAAAATAGTAAATATTATTATGATTATTTTTAATATTATAAATATGAAAGTGTGTTTATTTCAAATAGAAAGGAAAAATAGGATTGGCGTGATTTTTTGTGTGGAGATAGTTGTAGGGCTGAAGAGTGACATAGGCTATTTACCGTAGGAAATCATCTCATTCCCACGGGAAAACACATTATATAACATATAGTCTATCTACTCTATGCTAACCGTTAAAACGTTACCTAGGGACGAATCCTAGCGAAGCAAGAGTGAGCCGCTAGTTTACTTAGAAAACTCTAAATTAAACGATTAACTATCCGCCATGACCTAATATGTAATATGATAAATGATATGCAATAAAAAAAGTTTGCAAATAAAATAAGTTTAACAGAAGATGTAATATTATAAATAATTTTATTTTTTTGAAATAAAATATTTTGTTACTGTTTTTGTTTCTTATTTTCCTTATCTATACAGATAAATAAAATTGCAGTGTCTGTTTATAATGTCAAAATAACAGCGTTTTACTAAATGCATATGAAATTATATACGGTAGGTACTTATAAGAAAAACACATTTTTTTAAATTTTTGTCTGTCTGTCTGTTTGTTCCGGATAATCTCTGAAAAGGCTGGACTGGTTTTGGACACTGGAAGATAATTGATGTTGACCCAGGGACGAACCCTAGCGAAGCGAGAGTGAGTCGCTAGTATATATTATGCATGATAGTTTTTCAAGGCAGTAGTAGCACAGTGGTAACGCGCTCGCTTGGGAAATCGCGTGAATCGGGTTTAAATCCCGGGTCTCGCATCTCTGATATTCTCATGTGCGAATCATTTCCAACATGATCACCACTTGTCTTATGGTGAAGGAAAACATCGTTAGGAAACCTGCATGTCTGAGAGAACCTATAAAGTTTTCGAAAGACATATGTGCCGCCCGCACTTAGCCAGCGTGGTGGACTGTGGCCTGATTCCCCTCGTAGTGAAGGGAGGCCCGTACCCAGCAGTGGGCCGTTAAAAAGGGCTGAATACATGACAGTTTTTGCCTCTTTGCGAATAATATTATTAACCTCTTTATATAAATTTGGATCTATAAATCTATACATACTTATAATAAAATTCTGAGTCGAATCTGTACATTAAATAGTTTTTGGAAAATCTTATTGAAATAGCCTTTATTATTGATACAGAGGCCGACTCTATAGTTTCTAGAATTTGTGTCTATTTGTCTCTGTCTGGAAACGCATCATGAGGACACTGGATAGATTGTGATGAAATTTGATATAATGATAGCTGGTTTTCCAGGTCAACATATAGAATACTTTTTTTGCGGTATATTATCTCATCTCTGACAAATATATCTTATACATATAATAAAATTTTAACTAAACCGAGTCTGTATATTAAATGTTTTTTGGAAAATCCTATTGAAATAAACATTATTATCGATACAGAGGCCGAATCTATAGTTTTAAGAATTTTTGTCTGTCTGTTACCGCATCACAGAAAAACCACTGGAGAGATTTTGATGAAATTTGGTATAGTGGTAGCTGGTTATACGGGTCAAAATATAGTATACTTTTTACCTCGGGAAAATATCTCATTTCTAAAAAAAAATACAAAAACTGCAATGTAAGAGTATACTAATAGGTAAAACCTAAGAATTTGGTTTTTGGTCATGAGAACGCGGGCGGAGCCGCGGGCAATGCTAGTATAATATACTAACCGTTAAAATGAACGAGGGTGATTCTAGATTGTGATATCTAAATTTATTACTAGTAACTCAGAAAAAGCTCTAACGATTTGGATCAAATTTTGTATTTAGATGTTATGCTTTTTAAGTTTGCAGTACCGGATACTGCAAACTTAAAAAGCAAAACATCACCGAGCTTTGCTCGGAGTTTTTGGTTAAAAAGTACAATTTTCTTTTAAAAAAAACTGAAAACTTGAATAAATATAAAAAAATAAAAGTAAAAACTTTGTATTATGTTATACATATATATATATATATATATAATATATTTTTTATTTGTATGAATGTTTGTTTGCTGAATAAGCTCCGAAACTACAGAACCGATTTAGATGAAATTTAGTAAGAAGATAGTGCGACCCTGGGAAGGACATAGGATAGTTTTATCCTGAAAATCATCCCTTAAGGTGATGAAAATGGGGATAAAACTTGTATGGAGAAGCAACCTACGGTAGTATTTAATATTTTTGATGACCCCCTGAAACCCATCATGGGGACCTTGCCGGCCGTCAACGAGCAGGGTACTGTGAGAGTTGAGACTTACTAAAACCCATCGCCGCAGTGCCGTGGAGCGTTGCATGATCATTTGCGCGCACACTACAACACCCCCTGAATATCTAGATGACCTGGGTTATGTACGATATCAAAAACGAATTTACTTTAATTAGGTCTAGGTCTAGTTTTATTTTAACTTGTTGATATTTCAAACTAAACAGGCTTATCAAATTGTGAAATTTGAATTTGCTTTAACGTAACAACGTATATCGCAACGTGTGACGTAGGTTTTATTTGTGTTTTTTTCCTCTAACTCCGCATAATTTATTGCTCTAGGACATTTCATCTTATAATATTAAACGAGCAATTCTTGTATATATAAATATGTTGGGACATTAACACATAGCACCATCTAGTTCCATGGTAAGCCACGAGGCTTGTGTTATGGATGCCAGATAGTTGATACACTACACATATATAACTTTAAATACATACATATTATAAATATAAGCACCCATGACTGGAGTACAAACATTCGTGCTCATTACACAAATGGATGCCCCCAGCGGGACTCGAACCCGCGACCGTTGTCACAGCAAGTAGGGTTACTACAAACTGAGCCAAACTGGTCTTCAAATATAAAATTTTGTGCGTCTCGGAAACGGCACCTAACGACTTGGATCAAATTGGAAAAACATAGCCTTCTCCTGGTTCAGGATAATTTGTACTTCGATATTTTCGGCGCTTGAATGGAGAAAGTCCTTTCGTCTCGAATTGTTGAATATAGAGCTATATACTTTACTAGCATTGCCCGCGGCTCCGCCCGCGTTCAGATGACCAAAAACCGAATTCTTAGGTTTTACATAAGTATTAGTATACTCTTACAATGCAGTTTTTGTATTTTTTCTCAGAAATGAGATATTTTCCTGCAGTAAAAAGTATCCTATATGTTGACCCGGATAACCAGCTATCATCATACCAAATTTCATCAAAATCTGTCCAGAGGTTTTCTTGTGATGCGGTAACAGACAAACAGACAGACAGACAAAAATTCTAAAAACTATAGATTCGGACTCTGTATCGATAATAATGTCTATTTCAATAAGATTTTCCAAAAAATATTTTATGTAAAGATTCGACTTAGTTACAATTTTATTATATGTATAGATAGATCCTTAGATAGATGCAACGTCATGTTGCCAATTCTGGATCAGAAACTCCAGATCTACATTCATTGGTATCAGCACGATACTATTATTATCAGTACGTTCTTGATAAATAAATTTGTATTGTATTCAGCCCCTTTTTTTTAAAGTCCTACTGCTGGGTACGGGCCTCCCTTCAATATGAGGGGGATCAGACCATAGTCCACCACGCTAGCCAAGTAGGTACTAAGCATGTCTTTCGAAAACTTGCTAGGTTCTCTCAGACATACAGGTTTCCTCACGATGTTCTCCTTCACCATAAGATAAGTGGTGATCATGTTAAAAATAATTCGCACATGAAAATATCAGAGGTGCGAGACCCGGGATTTGAACCCGCTTCGCGCAGTTTCCCAACGAGCGCGTTACCACTGGGCTACCACTGCCATTTTTACTTTTTAGAACTAAAAAAAACCTATTTTTCCATATACAATGTAAAGAGGACATGTATAAATAGATTAAACTTTATAACGCTTCGGAAAACTTGTAGTGACTATAATGAATTATTATCGTCAACGACAATTGCAATTACATGATAGCCATTAACTCAACCAAGCAGTTGACGTTCATAATTATAGCATTAATACAATTTTTCATGCGTATGTGGATGTGGAGTCGCCGGTACGACTTATAGGGTTCCGTAGCGTAAGGGCAAAAGGGAACCCTTATAATTTCGCCACATCTGTCTGTTTGTATGTCACAGTCATTATACTTAGAGATGAAAAGCCATATGCTTAATATTTAAATGAGGGTAGTTATGGAATAGCCCAATGTTAAATATAATGTTAAATGTAATGCTTTTTATATACTGATTCCTCTACCTTAAGGTTGCCTGGAAGACCCCCCCCCCCCCCCAACGTGCGTTCACCTTGTCGTGGTGGGGGAGCTCAATAGGATACTTATTACTGCGGGAAAATATCTCATCTCTGAGAAATCTGAATTAAATTAAATTAAAATTACCAAACAATTTATAATAATAAAAACCTCCTTTGTCAATAAATGTCAGATGTCAGTATGCAAATATGCCTATCACTTTTTATATTAGCACGCAAATGAGTGTGTCTTAATCGTTTTATAGATTTTTTGTATTTCTGCACGTATAGAAGACGCTTTCAAACTATACATATGTTGATTTCTGGTACAAAATTAGATAGTCTGTATCTAGCCGTATTATTGACAGAGTATCGGTTAAAAATATTTATGTATTTAGTCCTTCTTAACGTCCCACTGCTGGGTGTGGGCCTCCCTTCTATACGAGGGGGATCAGGCTATAGTCCACCACGCTGGCCAAGTGCGGGCGGCCTGAGCATGTCTTTCGACTTGCTAGATTCTCTCAGACATGCAGGTTTCCTCATGATATTTTCCTTTAATTAACAACAAACCGCTCTATACGGTAGGACTATGCTTTTTAGAGGTGAAAAAAAATACTTTCTATCGTGCCGGAATCGGTCGCGCTTATCCCACCGAGCTATAAACATTTTTGATATAAGTCTATTTTCACTGCTTATTTGTCCAAACGACCAATTCACGGAAAGAGTTTTTATTACAGAACTATTGACTTTTAAATGTCAATTCTATTGGTATTATTATACACATTTTACTTTAATGAAGCTTAAAAAATGTATTTTATCATATGTACGAGTATATACTATTACACATCTTAGACATAAAGCTTTGTTTTTAAAAAATAATAAAAACTCTCTACTGGAAAGTACCTACAAGTTTTACACAAATAAGTAGGTACTGAGGTGACGACTCGTATTTGAACATCCATATTCTTTACTAGCGGCTCACCCTCGCTTCGCTGGCTCGCTTCGTTTAGAAAAACAATAACAAACCTATCCTTCGGGAACCGTATATTTTTACGGGATAAAAAGTAGCCTATGTGTTATTCCAGACTATAATCTACCTCTGTGCCAAATTTCATCTAGATCCGTTGAGCCGTTCTGGCGTGGAAGAGTAACAAACATACATCCATACATCCATACTCACAAACTTTCACATTTATAATATTAGCATAGATAAACGTAAAATGTATTTCCCAACAATAAAAAAAGATTGTTTTATAGGAACACTAGCGACTTACCCTCTCTTCGCTCGGGTACATCCCTAGGTTCGTGGATTTTGTTCACAATTTCATGAGCTTTAATTTTTGCGCGGAACCATGATTCTTTTTCTAAAATAAAAGTAGCCTAAGTTATTCCTTATAACATCCAGCTATTTACCAGTGAAAGTCGACAAAATCAGTCCAGACGATTCGGAGATCAGACGAAACAAACAGACTAAAAACCGTTTAAAAAATTTTTCAAATCTAAAATAGTGCTTTTCTTATAAGTACATTTCATATGCATTTAGTAAAAAGCTGTTATTTTGACATTACACACAGACACTTTTGTCCGTATTGTTAAAAAAGTCACGGTTCTTTATCAAAAACCGGCAATAGTTAAATGTATACACACTTCGACACAAATTAACAATTTCATGTGTCAAAGTGATGTAAAAAAAGGTAAAAAAATTAAAATACCTGTAATCACCTTCTAGTCATTTGCTTTAATTATACCTATAATTTTAAATCGCTTTAGCCAATAATAGTAGGACAGTTGTGGAAGCAATTTAGGCAGTGGCAGCCCAGTGGTAACACACTCGCTTGGGAAACCGAGTGAAGCGGGCTCAAATCCTGGGTCTCGCACCTCTGATATTTTCATGTACGAATCATTTCTAACATGATTGCCACTTGCTTTACAGTTAAGGAAAACATCGTGAGGAAACGTACATGTCAGAGAGAACCTAGCAAGTTTTCGAAAGACATGTGAAGTGGTGGACTATGGCCGATGCCCCTCGTATTGAAGGCGCGCCCACCCCCAGCAGTGGGACGTTAAAATGGGGTGAATACGACTAATGGTAAGTGTGAATTGAATACACAATGAAGATATTTGAAATTATATGAAACTTCAATTTGTGCTATGTTATACTTTCTTAGATTTACGCCAATATTTGAAATCTATACATATACATAATAAACTTCTATCCGAGTTGAATCTGTAAATTAAATATGTTTTGGAAAATCTTATTGAAATAGTTATTATTATCGATACAGAGGCCGAATATATAGTTTATAGAATTTTTGTCTGTCTGTCTCTCTGCCTGTCTGTCTGGGAACGCATCACGAAAAACCACTGGACAGATTTTTATGAAATTTGGTAAGATGATAGCTGGTTATCCAGGTCAACTTAAACGAACTACTTTTTACTGCGGGAAAATATCTTATCTCTGAGAAATCTATGCTAACCGTTAAAACGTAACTAGGGACAAACCCGAGCGGAGGGTGAGTCCCTAGTTTTAAATAATACTATATTTTCGGATATTTTCGCGGATTTATTTTAATTTCTGGTTCCCAACGTTTCGAAAATGCTTTACAGCAATCATGGTCACGAGAGAGACTGAGGCTTTAGATGTCTCAAAGGCATTATATGGTTGTTATTCAAAAATACACCAAAATAAATCAAAATACATCAAAAAGTGGCACCAAAGTACCATACAACAGTCAAACTTGGATAAGCGAGACTTCAAGGGACCGCGATCTCTCTCTCGCTTATAGAGAATTTCCACTAACCCGAGTTACTAATTTATAGAGATACAGGAGTGGTCTTTCTCATTTATAGAGGTTTAAAAAAATACAACAAATATGTATTGTATCGGTATTATTCTTTAGAATTTTACAAGCAACTAATATTAGTACCTCGAGGAAACAAAACCAATGTTAGTTCCACGAAAAAGCCATAAATCGCAGGTGTTAATTTCGCTCGACTGTCGCTTATAGAGATACAGGCAATAGGAAATATGAGTGTGATTTAAATAAAGATAATTTTTTTTGATAATATTTATTGCTATTGAATTATGTCTATATCAATATTGAAGTAATACTTCTTTTGGCACGTTTGGAAAAAAATATGACAGTAAATTTTTTACGATGCGCGCGCACACCGACAGCCAAAAAGCGACATGATGAAGTTAGCTGCATTTCTTTTACAGAGAGTTGTGACATACGAGATGAAATCTTTAGCTACTTTAGTTCTGTTACGCCAAAGAAATATAACTTCTTACATGCGTACATACGTTTTTTTACACACACACGTTTTCTTTTAATTTTTTCTATTTATGTTTATACTTCTGTTGAGATCCTTGATAAATAAATAAGTAAATATATATAAAACATGGTAAATATCCCGTTTTACATGATAAATATACTGTCAATAACAATGGAAGCTTAAAGACTTATGTGGTCTATAATTATTGATAGTTAGCTAAAGTA
The DNA here is from genome assembly GCA_947093115.1 of Brenthis daphne. Classification (NCBI taxonomy): domain Eukaryota; kingdom Metazoa; phylum Arthropoda; class Insecta; order Lepidoptera; family Nymphalidae; genus Brenthis; species Brenthis daphne. The sequence goes on from OX352473.1 coordinate 4,588,613, forward strand.
ATCTACATAGATAAATAAAATTGAAGTGTGTGTGTGTGTAATGTCAAAATAATAGCTTTTAACTAAATGCATATGAAATTATATACGGTACTTATAAGAAAAACACAATTTTTAACATTTTTTGTCTATCTGTTTGTTTGTTCCGGCTAATCTCCGAAACGGCTGGACTGATTTTGACGGGACTTTCACTGGCAGATAGCTGATGTTATAAGGAGTAACTTAGGCTACTTTTATTTTAGAAAAAGAATTAGAGTTCCGCTCAAAAATAGTGGACCTAGAGACGCGCGCGAGCGAAGCGAAACTAAATCGCTAGTGTGGTCTATAATTGATAGTTAGCTAAAGTAATCAAGTTATATAAGATTTAAAATAGATATAATTATAATGTGCGATCAGGAAAAACACGCTCAATAAAGCTGTGTAATATTGTTTCTAGATGAGGTGCAACAATATCGATTACGGAATACGCACACACGCACGCACACACACATCCATCTTGTTAATATTATTGCCAACGATACAACTTTATATTGGTTGATTCCCCATTCAAACTTTCACCCCCATTTTCAACCCCTTAAGGGAGGATTACCGGGATAAAAAATATGATATGTCCTTCCCAGTGTCTCAAACTATCTTCTTACCAAAATTCATCTAAATCGGTTCAGTAGATCCAGAGATTACCCCTTACACACAAAACCTTACCTCACAAACTGACAAACTTTACCTCTTTATAATATTAGTATAGATAACTAGCGACACACCCTTGCTTCACTCGGGTACATCCGTAGGTACGTTTTAAATATAAAGAATTTTTGCGAGTGTACGTATCTTCGGGGAAAGACTTTTTCTGTAGGGCTTATTATATATAAGACGTACAATTCTCTAGTACATTGTTTTGATGTATGTCTTAAGGTTTAGACAGTGGGTTTCTAAGGAGGACTCGATAAAACCAGTTATTGTGTTTTCCCGTGGGAATGAAAGATTTTATTGTAGTAAAATATATCTACAAATGTTGACCATGAATAAATTATCACTACTACTTTTTGCGTAAAACGCACACAGGCATACAGACAAACAGACAGACAAAAATTGAATGTATATTTTTTAGATTTTTAGTCTGTCTACCTTACTACCTACTTGTTACTACCTACTTGTTACCGCATCTCAGCAAAACCACTGGACAGATTTTGATGAAATTTGGTATAATGATAGCTGGTTATCCGGGTCAACATATAGTATACTTTTTACTGCGGGAAAATATCTCATCTCTGAGGAATCTATTATCTATATTCTATACTAAACGTTACAAGAACCCAAACGCAGCGAGGGTGATTCGCTAGTATTATCTATACCTACATATAATAAAATTGCAAATGAACCGAATTAATAATTTTTTGTAAAATCTTATTTTAATAAACATTATTAATTATTATCGATACAGAGGCCGAATACGAGTAAAGTTTTTAGATTTTTTGTATGACTGTCTGTCTGTCTGTCTGTTACCGCATCACAGAAAAACCACTGGAGGGATTTTCATGAAATTTGGTATGATGATAGCTGGTTATCCGGGTCAACATATAGGATACTTTTTACTGCGGGAAAATATCTAATTTCTGAGAAATCTATACTAAACGCTATAAGAACCCGATGGGAACGAGGTCTCTACTAACTGGTCTATTCACGTTAATGATATTGCGTGTCATTTGAGTTCAATATGAAACTTGTATTCGAAAATAACGCACAAATACGATTTCTTCATAGTCACAGAAGCGCGATATTAAGTTTCTCATCGGTTGGAAATGAATAAAATTTTATTTTATTAAAGAAACATAGTTTAGCATATATTAGCCATACTAATATTATATAGAGACAGTATGTTTGTTTGAACGCGCTAATCTCAGGAACTACTAATCCGATTTGATTTGTGTTGTGGGTATAACTATATTATATTAAAATAAACGTATTGTCATGTCGGTATTCGTAACTCTCGAAGAAGGGGATTATAATAAATCAGTCGTCATCCAGAAGTCGTTTCATTTAGACCTCATTAACCACTACATGGTGTCAGGTGTGATATTATAGAAAATATATGCATAAGGATTTAGTGAATTTTAAAAGTAAATAAATTGTTATATCATGGCAAAATATGATAGCAAGGGTGACAGCAGCATCTGTGCGGCTATTCAACAACCTCCACCGATGCAACAAGATGGCAATATGGCTGCCAACTGGAGAGAATGGAAAACGGCGTTTAATTATTTTTTAGTAGCTACAGGCAAAGAATTTACTAATGATAAAGAAAAATGTGGATTATTTATGCATTGTATAGGAAAATATGGACGAGAAATTTTGGAAGAATTAGAAATATCGGATAGCGATGAAAATGACTACAAAATCTTGTGTAAAAAATACAGTGAATATTGTGATCCCAAGAAAAATATTAATTTTGAACGTCATACTTTCTTTGAAACCTACCAAAACGAGCAGACGATTGATAAGTTTGTCGGATCACTAAAAAAGCAAAGTAACAATTGTGAGTTCGGGACTTTAAAGAATAGCCTCATATTAACTCAATTGATACGTGGCTTAAAAGACATACAAATGCGTGAAAAATTATTAGCGAGATCGTCGATAACATTAGAAGAGGCAAGTGCGTGGTGTCGCGCGGCGGAGCGAGCGAGCGAGCAGGCGGCGGCGTGCAGCGCGCGTGCCGACCCGCCCGCGGCGCTCGAGCAGGTGCGGCGGCGCCACGTGGCGCAGGGTGACGTCGGCGCGGCCGGTGGCGGTTGGCGCGAGCGGCGCAGCCTGCCCGCCGGCACCTATCAACGCTACAGTGCGAGTGTTTGTGAAAAGTGTAGCTTTAGGCATGGCAATAGTATGCATTGTCCGGCGTATTCAATTAAGTGTTTTCGGTGCAAGAGAGTAGGTCACTTTGCGAAGTGTTGTAAAGTAAAATTTACGCGCGAAGTCGTCGAAGAGGCGGGGGTGAGTTCGGACTCGATAAAGAGTAAGAATGATGAACAGACATACGGCGATAACGGTGAGTTACTTATGTACAATGTTTCGATTGAGGCGGCAGGGGAGTCGTGTAGTTCATGGTGTGAAACTATTAGAGTAAATGGAGTTTATATTAAATTTAAACTGGACTCTGGAGCGGAGGCTTCGGTAATGTCGCTTAAATCTTTTGAAAATGCCGGATTTGATAAATTAAATTTAGTTAAATGTAATACCGTTTTAAGAGAAATTAGTAAAAATAAGTTGTCTGTAATTGGATATTTTAATAGTGTTTTAATATTTAATAATACTAAATGGTCTGAAAAAATTTATGTCTTAAGCAATGATTGTAATAATTTATTAGGTTTAAGAGCGTGTGTGAATTTAAGGCTTATAGCTAGGTTGAATCAGGTGTCTTTAAGCAAGGAAATATCTAATTTATCCATTTTTGAGGGCGTTGGATGCTTGCCGTCTGTTTGTAGGATTGTAATAGATAAAACGATAATGCCTGTTGTTAGTGCTGCGAGAAAAATACCAATAAAATTAAAACCCCGTTTAAAGGAGGAATTAGATAATATGGTAAAATTAAATATAATTAAAAAAGAGGATGGACCGACAGACTGGGTTTCGAACATTGTTGTTGTTGAGAAATCGAATAAAAAACTTCGTGTTTGTTTAGATCCGCGTAATCTAAATAAAGCTATTAAACGGAGCCACTTTCAAATGCCTACTTTAGATGAAGTACTCAGTAACTTATCGGGAGCAAAATATTTTTCAAAATGTGACGCAAAGAATGGATTTTGGATGCTACGTCTAGATGAATATAGTTCAAAATTATGTACATTTTCAACTCCCTATGGCCGATATAGGTTTTTGCGCATGCCATTTGGGATTAGTTGTGCTCCGGAAATATTTCATTATGAAATGTGTAAGATATTTAAAATGGAAGGTGTTGAGGTTTTCATTGACGACATTTTAATTTGGGGACGTACTAAGGAAGAACACGATAAACGTTTAAATGAGGTCATTACTAGAGCGAAAAATAACGGAGTTAAATTTAATAAAAATAAATGCGAGTTTGGCGTTACGCAACTTACATTCTTAGGACACATTTTTAATTCTAACGGAATATTACCGGAAAAAAGCAGGGTGAGTGCCATTTTAGATATGAAAAAGCCTACGGATAAAAAGGGGTTGGAACGTTTCTTAGGGGTAACTAATTACTTGTCAAGGTTTATCCCTAGATATTCTGAGTTATCTTCACCTTTACGAGAGTTACTTTCTAAAAAAACTAATTTTGATTGGTCTCAACCTCACGACGACGCTTTCAATTTATTAAAAAAGAAGATAAGTTCTGCTCCGGTATTGAAATACTATAATCCACAAGAGCCGGTGACTGTGTCCGTAGACGCGAGTGCGCACGGCCTCGGTGCATGCCTGCTGCAGGCGGGCCGGCCGGTCGCGTACGCGGCGCGCACGCTCACGCCGACGGAGCAGCGGTGGGCGCAGATTGAAAAGGAATTACTCGCGATTGTATTTGGATGTACGCGTTTTCATCAATACATTTATGGTTACGATAAAATCACAGTTGAAAGTGACCATAAGCCACTAGAGGCAATATTTAAAAAAGCACTAAACGATGCACCGGCTCGACTTCAAAGAATGTTGTTAAAGTTACAGCACTACTCAATTAATTTACAATACAGACCGGGTAAAAATGTTGTTTATAGCGGACACTCTGTCCCGAGCCGCGATGGAGAAAGGATGCGATGAAGACGTGTGTAGTGATGTAATTATTCATGCTAACACTTTATATGAGAATGTTGAAGCTTCACCGGAAATGTTAAAAAAAATTAAGGAAGAAACGACTAAAGAAGCAGTATATGCGGCTATTTACCGCTATTATAAAGACGGCTGGCCGAATAATAAAAGAGATACCGATATTATTGTAAGGCAGTACTGGACGGTCAGAGGCGATCTTCATTTTATTAACGGAATTTTGTTTAGGAATAATCGAGTAGTTATACCGACTTCTCTACGCAAGGAAATGCTAAGACGAATTCATGAAGGTCACATGGGCGTAGAAAAATGTCAGCGCCGAGCAAGAGATGTAATGTGGTGGCCGGGTATGAGCTCGGACATCGAAGTCGCAGTGCGCGCGTGCGAGACGTGTCAGCGCCACCGCGCCGCCAACCCGCGCGAGCCGCTAGCGCCGCATCCAGTACCCGCCCTCCCATGGGAAGTATTGGCAGCGGATATTTTTGAATTTCGTGAAAAGTATTTTTTGCTAGTAGTTGATTATTATTCAAAATTTGTAGAAGTCGTGCATATTTCAAACTTAACGAGTTCGTCCATAATTAATGTATTTAAAGATATTTTTAGTAGATTCGGGATACCTTATAAGTTAGTAACTGATAACGGGACTCAATTTACGTCAGAACAGTTTCAACGTTTCACAAAGGAGTGGGGATTTGTGCACGCTACGAGTTCCCCTCTGTATCCACGATCTAATGGACTCGCTGAAAGAAATGTACGAACCATAAAAGCGCTTATGAGTAAGACTAATGAGAGTGGAGAGGACTGGAAACTTGCATTATTAAACTTTAGGAATACACCAGTCACTGGTGAAACTTGGTCCCCGGCACAACTATTAATGAGTCGACGATTAAACACTAGATTACCCGTTAAAAATTCTCAATTAAAGCCACAAGCGATTCAACCGCAATCTATGTTAAAAAACCGATCAAAAAGAATAACTCAATACAAATCATATTATGATCGTGGTACTAAAGACTTAATTCCATTGAAAACGAATGAATCTGTTAGAATGAGACACAATAATAAATGGATTAAAGCTCAAGTTTTGCGTCCCGCTAGTGGAGATCGTTCATATTGGCTTCAAGCTGAAAATGGAGGCATTTACAGACGAAATAGACAACATATAATGAAATTACCGAATTGTAACAATAAAAAACTTAATAATAATAATAATAATTCAATAAGTAGATTTAGTAGCTTAGACTATGATTGTTTTAATTACGACTACGGCCTAACAACAGACTTAGTAAAAGATCAAAGCCCCACGCAGGCGCAGCACCCTTCGCCATCATTTCAAGTGACTAGGAGTGGACGAATTGTGCGCCCTCCTAACAGACTTGGCTATGATTAGGAATATAGCAGATGGTAATGGTGTTGATATTACTTTGGTTAAATAATAAATATATAATTGAGATAAAAAAAAAAAAAAAAAAAAAAAAAAAAAAAAAAAAAAAAAAAAACAGAAAAAGGAGTGAAATAGGTAATATTTATGTTTAATAAATGTATTAGGTAGTATATTAATTTTATGTATCAAAATATTTTCTATATATACATATATTACGCGCTTAGTTAAAATGTAGCCTTTGATTTATTTTTATTTATAACGAAGGGAGATGTTGTGGGTATAACTATATTATATTAAAATAAACGTATTGTCATGTCGGTATTCGTAACTCTCGAAGAAGGGGATTATAATAAATCAGTCGTCATCCAGAAGTCGTTTCATTTAGACCTCATTAACCACTACAATTTGATTGAGGACGGCTATCCATACTAATCCATGTTAATATTATAAATGTGAAAATGTGTTTGTTTGTTTCTCCTTCTTTCACGTCAAAACGGAGTGAGAGATTGATGTAATTTTTTTGTGTGGAGATAGTTGGAGGGCTGGAGAGTGACATAGGCTAATTTTTATTGCGGGAGATAATCTCGTTCCCACGGGACGTTATAATACCACCCAAAAATTTGGTGTTAATGCTCTTCAGTACAATTAAATAAATACGTGTTTTAATATTTTTCGAAATTAATCCCATAAGGGGGTAAAATAGGGGATGAAAGTTTGTATGAAATCTACTTTTTAGTTTTTTTTTAGCTTTAGCGCGAGCACCGCCGCGGGTTTTGCTATTAGGCTACATATCATATAATATATAGTCTATCTATTCCATACTAACCGTTAAGATGTACCTAGAGACGAACAAATGTAAGAAATGTAAGCCTGTTAATATATTCGTTAAAAAGCCCACATTAGCCAACTTATATGATTTTAAAGTCGTACATATTGTATGCGAGTTGTATCTCTCTAATTTTAATAAAATGGAGTAGAAAAATCTGAAAAAATATAAGAAACCGAGCTTTCAAAATAAGTTAAGTGAAAATTGCTTCATAAAATATACGATATGTAGCTTTTAAGATGATACTTTCTTAGGTTTGCGCGAATATTTGTCATTTTTATACATATATATAATTCTTCTTTACTCCCTGTCAAGAACTTTCACTGAACGATGAGAACGGCTGGACCGATTTTGATGTTTTTTGTGTATTTGATGTTTTTTGTGTATTTTCAGGATGGCTTAGATTACAACTGAATCCAGTAGGTGCCGCTGCGGTCCGGTATCCGGTAGTCGGGTTTTAGGTTTTTTTTTCGTACAGGACAACGTCTGTCGGATCCGCTAGTTTTAAACAAAATTATCTTTTTAGATTTTTTCGCGGGTTTAGCTTTTGAGATATGTAAAACTAAATTAGTTTTTCAAAATATCTTAAAGAAGTCGTATGAAACACGAAATTATTTTTGCTGTCGACAAAATGTGATTTGTGAAAACGTAAATATTATTTCATTTTAATATTAAAACTAGCGACTCATCCTCGCTTCGCTCGGGTTCGTCCCTAGGTTGCCTTTCCACACAAACTTTCATCCCCATGCTCAGCCCCTTAAGGGATGATTTCCGGGATAGAAAAGTATCCTATGTCCTTCCCAGGGTCTCAACCTATATTCTTACCGATTCTAAATCGATTCAGAAGGTTCGAAGTTTATTCGGTACAAAAAAACAAACAAACAAAACTAAAAATCTATCCTCTTTATAATATTAGTATAGATATTAGATAACAGCCTATCGACGCACTTTTTTTTTAACGTTGGGAAATGCATTTACGCACGAGGTGTGGGACTCACCAGCGTAATAAAGCCAGTACTACCCACTAAAACCCAACAAAACCTTCCCCCGTCTTAATGGGGCGTCGCAGGATCGCTTACGCATTCAACTACGACGCCCCGACGGCAGGTCTGCCGAGGCAGACCACAACGACCATGGGGCCGCTCCAAGGTCCACTCTGCTATCAGAGAAGTACCAGGAGCAACCCGCATGGTAAACCGCCCCCCGAAGAGGGGTTCAACAACACACGCACGACGCGGTTCAATCAAACAACGGCTAAGCCGATTGGAGCAAATATTGGAAAAATAATTAATCAACGCAACTTAACAGCGCCTCCGTGTGAAAATCCTACAGAATTAGTAAATAGTGCTCCGCCACAAGAAGAATAAATAATTATTAGGACGTCAGAATTACAGCAGGTAACCAAATTGTTGATATTTTTGTACCCCAGCAAACTACCCTCAATAATTCATGTACATTGCCTTCAATCTCAAATCTGATACAAACTTGTGATTAACATCCATGTACATTATCATCATTTATATAACATTATTATGATCCGATCAGAATTACTGAACAAATACCCTCAGGAGCAATAAACAAAATCAATGAATTAAATAAGCCCCAAACCCCATCTACTGTACCACAAAACTGTGCACCTATTTATTATAGATTGCAAAAATATTACAAGATTTATAATAAAACTCGAACACGTCGCTAAATTTGATACATGTACTAATATTTTATCTGTTTATGCATGGTTACATCGGTTGGAGTCTCTGGCGAAAATATACGGATGGGATGGAAAAAAAACATTAATCTACCACATGACCGGCAATCTGGAAGGCAACGGGTTACTATGGTTTGGACATCAAGAGTCTATAGACATCTGGCAAGACTAGAAAAACTACTTGTGGACTACTTATCCGCTAATCGTGGACTCGCTGCAAAGCTACATGAATTCATCGATACTACTCGAGAAGAACAGGTATTTGATCTTTATTATAACGAATTAGCAATATGTGAATCTTGAAGTTTAAGTGATCATGTGACATGTGGTGTAATCATATAGGTATATATAGGAGACCCTTTGTTAAAGGCGGGAGCTCGTGGTGCAGGTTATAGAGATACAAGTTCCCTCTGGTGTTATTTAACAGACACCGCTGTTGACCCCTTAGCGTCCCGATCAGAAAATTATCTTATTAACAAAAATTTCAATACAAATAAACGTTTTATATGTGTGCGTAGAGGTCACGTTTCAACCAGGTGTAAAGATAGTTTACGTTACGTTTAATTTTAGGTTACGTGATAAATTAGGTCATACAGTGGATAGTTATCGATTATAAAAAAAAATGTAATCACTGTAGAAAGTAGGTCTCGAGCGTTTCGGATTGTTATAGGTAAAAAAATATAGATACCCCCAAGATATCAAACATAAAAACCAATGAACATAAAAACAAATGACGACACTTTTGGCTCAGTTTGTAGTAACGCTACTTGCTGTAGCCAGCTGTCGCGGGTTCGAGTCTCGCTGGGGCATTCATTTGTGTGACTAACATGAATGTTTGTACTCCATTCATGCGTGTTTATATATAATATGTATGTATTTAAAGTTATATATGTGTAGTATATTAACTATCTGGTATCCATAACACAAGCCTCTCAGCTTACCATGGAACTAGATGGTGATGTGCTAATGTCCAAAAAAAAAATATAAATCGGAAGAGGAAGAATCAAAACTATTTTACATTCATCCTATGGATATAGGTGGCCGTAAATATCATAAGACTGTCATTGCAAACTGTATTGAATTAAGCGCGTACATCGTTTTGGGTAGTGCTTGTAATACTATGAAATTGTCTGATGCAAATAAAATTAACTTATCGTATAATATCAGTATAATACTAGTATAAAAGGGCATGCAGATCCAGTTATAGCGCCAAAAGGTGAAAGCTTATTAAAATTGAATATAGATGGAGTTAGTGTTAACACGTCTATTGTAATAATTAGTAATGATTTTTAAGAAACTGATAAATAAAAGTAGGACTTGGACACAGACAGTATACACATACAACGTTCGGAACATAGGTCTTTGTATAAAGAAGTAGATATTCCTGAACAAATTACATAATCACGGAAATATTGATTATAATAGGTATAAATGTAATAAATTTACAATATTAGTCACTCATTCTACAAATTGTATAGGTCGTGGTTTGCCTAAAATAAATCTTGACACTGATTTAAGAGACTATAATATCATTAATTTCGATAATTTGTTACAAAATTTAGCCATGGTTTTGATAATCATACAAGAAGAATGTGATTTAGAGATAGTATTACGTCGAAATAAATGTTCATTTAAAAAACGAGTTGAGTATCTAGGACATGTCGTAACTAGTGGTCCGATTCGTCCATCCCCTGAAATTGTCAAAGCACTTAATGAATATGCAAAACCAACGAATCTTCATGATTTAAGACGTTTCATAGGCTTGCCTAGTTATTTTCGAAAATTTAGTATATATTTTGCTAATAGGATACACCCTTTAAATGTTGCTAAAATCTAATAAACTATGCCACTGGGGGGATGAGCAATAAAAATCATTTGATGACATCTAAACTGTTTTAGTATCGGAGCCATTCCTTGCAATATTCAATCCTGAATTTGAGACCGAATTACATATAGACGTGTCAAGTCATGGCGTTGGCGATATATTGTTTCAAAAACAATTAAACGGGGAATTAAAACCCATTGCTTATTTTCGTAATCAAAATACGGTTGTAGAACAAAAATATCATTCGTATGAGCACGGAAACAATAGCCGTTGTTTTAAGTACATATAAGAAAATTTCGTGTTTATCTGTTAATATCAACTTCCATAGGGAAAATAGCTGGATACTACCATCTTGGAATCCTGTAATAAACATTATAAAATTTAACAACAAAAACAAATATAACAGACCAGTTGATGTAGTTTATACTGTGTGGGATATCCCAATAATAACAGTAATTCTGATTAGTATTTTCGTCTATAAAGGTAGCAATATATTGTTGCTTAAAATTTTAACTTTAAATAATAGCAATCTAAATTGAATTTATTTATTTATTATTAAGCACACTTATAATACATGTTAAACAATTCATTACAATAATTAAAGTGAAAAAAAAAAGAATCTGACATGCATATCAATTACAAGTGTACATAGCATTTATAATATTATGGAATAATTATGGTAATTGAAAAAAAAATACAAAATTAACAAAAATTATAAACAACATAATTTAAAATATAAAGTAAAAATAATTTGATTATACTTAATTAGTAGTCAATAGTTTTATAAAAATTATTATATCTATATTTTTAAGTCACAGCTTGGATAAATATTCTAATAGTTTGTACTTATATATATAAAATAATTAAACAATAATATTGCTTAGATAAGTAATTAATATATATATATATATATATATATATATATATATATATATATATATCTATATCAGTGGCGTAGCGTGCCTTGTCGGGGCCCCGTATAAAAATTTTTTTGGAGGCCCTTATATGGAGGTAAAGATTTTTCACAAAAGAAAAAAAATATTGTGAGAAGTAATATTTATTTATCACATAATTTACCCATTTTACAAATAAAAATCGAATTTTAAATATTCACTCTCCTTGCCTTTTTATCGGCAAACTGATTTATTAAATCATTTATGGCTGATGATGATTTTAGTTTTTCTAAAGTTTCTGCCTCTATGGACAATAGTGAGATGTCTGACAGCCGTTCTTGTCCCATCGAAGTTCTTAAGTAATTTTTTATTAGTTTTAATTTTGAAAAACTTCTTTCTGCCGTTGCGGTTGTAACTGGAAGGGTCAAGAATAAAAAGCATGCTGTGATTACCTCGGGAAAACTGGATGCAAGACTATTGAATTTTACTAGCAATAATTCAATGAGTTCTTTAATGGAACGTATTCAGCCCTTTTCAATGTCCCACTGCTGGGCACGGGCCTCCCTTCAATACGTGGGGGGATCAGGCCATAGTCCACCACGCTGGCCAAGTGCGGGTTGGCGGACTTCACATGTCTTTCGAAAACTTGCTAGGTTCTCTCAGACATGCAGGTTTCCTCACGATGTTTTCCTTCACCGTAAGGCAAGCGGTAATCATGTTAGAAATGATTTGCACATGAAAATATCAGAGGTGCGAGACCCGGGATTTGAACCCGCTTCACTCGGTGTCCCAAGCGAGCGTGTTACCACTGGGCTACCACTGCCTTTTTTGGAATAAATTTTTTTAATTTCAGAATTTAAGCATGTTTTTAGAGCCTTTAATTGGTCACAAAGATTAAGTGAGATGTCTTTACTGTATTTAGCAGACAGTTTTCCGGAAGCGTTTAATATCTCTTCGCTTGAAGAAGATAGGAGTTTCTCCGGTTGTAATATTTCGAATATACTACTCAGGTTGCAAAGGCTCTGAAATCTTTCTTTAGTTTGAGAAATTAATATATCTAAACAGCAATAGTATACATTGACTTTGAAATAGGATTCCGGGTCGGAAATTCTCTCATCTTGTGATAACTCATCAAAAAAACGCTTCGTTATCTTTCGCCTACTGTTTTTAAAAACAGTTGTTACCCCCCACTTTTTTGCTAAATCTTTGGATTCATTTAGCAAACTATTAAATGAATTCTGATTTCTTAATTGGCACAGTCTATTTAAAAGATTACTTAATAAAATACTAGATTTCTGTAAGTCATTATTATCATGCTGTAGAGCTTTAGAAACAGGATTAATAATTTCAAATAGTGAAGAAAAAAATGTAACGAGCACTAAGAAATCAAAACTCTCTAAAATATTAATTATACTTTTACATTCTTCACGTTCATCTTTTTTATTTGAAATTAAATTTAGTTGGTACAAAGTTTTCATGATTAGTAAAAAATTTTTCTTTACTGCTAATAAAGCGTCGTTCCTAGAAGACCATCTGGTAGGACATACCTTTTTAAGGGTAATCAAATATTTTTCAGATGAATCGTCACTTAGCATAGCCCAGCGTTTTATACTATTGCCAAAAAAGTATATATTTTTTCTAAATTATCGAAAAAAGTCGATACTTCACGAACATGTCTCGCAGCATCGTTCAAAACCAAGTTTAAAGCGTGCGCAGCACAATGAACATAATCGGCATTTGGAGCATGCTCTTTTATTAGGGTTTGTAATCCTCCATACACACCCGACATAACATTTGCTCCATCGTATCCCTGTCCTCTACATTTAGTCAAATCAATTCCATATTCTTTAGTCAAATTTAAAATGACAGTTTTCAGACCTGCAGCACTGCAATCGGTTACTGCTATGAATCCTAAAAAGGACTCACAGATTTTTATTTCTTTAGGCACATTATCATCATTTTCTGTAACCGAGATATATCGAAAAACTACAGATAGTTGGTCAATTTTTGACAAGTCTTGTGTTGTATCCAGAATTATTGTCAGAAATGGAGCTTTTTTAATTTCTGAGATAATACTGTTCCTAACGTTAGTACCAAGCAAACTAATAATTTCGTTTTGAATCGTAGGGCTTAAATAATTTATTTCACCTTTCGGTTTTAGAAAAAGTTCTTTTAAAGTTGCATCATAGTTAGATAGCAGACGTGAAATTGCCATAAAATTGCCAGAATCAGAATCATGCCCCCTCAAAGGTAGATTACAAGATACTAAAGTAATTATAACATTAATTATACGATGCAGTACATCTCTCCAGAATGTAATTTTACTATCGATTTCACTTTTCAATAGAGTATCGATGGTATTTCCTTGCAACCAATTATTATAAGAGAGTGAGGCACTAATATGCTGCTGTGACTTTTCATGGTCAAGAATAGTTTGTGTGAAATTGCTTCTAACCGAAACACCGTTAACCCAAGCAGAGGAGTACGATTTGTTTTGACGATCTGCTAATAACCAACAGAAGTGACAGTACGGTTTGTTTAAAACGTTAGAATAACATAACCATGGTCTTATAATTTTTATGCCTGCCTGATTGAAATATGAATAATAATAAGCTGAAAAAGGTCGGTTATTTTCTGAAACTTTTGGAAATGGTCCTTGTGGTTTAAATGGACCCAATTTAAAAATTATTTTTCGTTCGCATTCAGTTAAATTGTCACCAAAATTTCCTCTATCTGATGAAATTATATTACAATCTGCATTATCTGCAGATATATCAGAATCGTTGACTTGGGGTTCCTCGATTTCTGGATGGACATCCGATAAAGTATGTGCTTGGCTTTCTTCTATTTCCGGATGGATATGTGACGAAGAACATGCTTCAGAAGAATCTAAAAATAAACGAGTAATTGTTAAATAATAAATACGAATGCTTTGATACTAAACTAAAAAGAGTTATATATAAATAAATAACGTTACTAAGGGTCACAGTTAGAGAGTGTTCAGTTCAGACGCACACAGATTCTACGCGGATTGTGCTCGTACCTATTAGTAGATACAAAATCACCTGCAGCCCATCCGTGCATTACTATACACCTGCGTGCTATTTAAACGCAGCGCGTAGTGTAGTGGCCATACAAAACGAGAACCCGAAAGCGAGTCTGCACATCTGAAGTTCTCAACACGCAATTAACGATACGATACGGACTGATAAACAAACAACAAAACAAATCGATCCTATAGATAAGTTAGAATTTTGTTTTTTTTAATCAAGGCACGGAACCCTAAAAACAGTATAATTGTGAAAATCGAGGGGGGAGACAACTTTTTGTGACGGACAGATGGACAGACCGAAATTAAAAGATTTCCTTGTTTATCACTACGGGCCCCTAATAAATGGGTTGGGTAGTAGTGTAGTACTTACCTTTCCAATCTAAATCACTCACAGTATCTTGTCTCTGAAAAAATGAAGAAATTTTGGGCACTTTTTTTATAACCTCGTCCCTTTTCTGTTTAATGTTTCTTTTCTCAGCGCCGCTGGGATAATCTCTTTTCCTTTCACTCCTTTCTTTTACAAATCGTTACTAATACTGCTAAACCAGAAGAACAATATTGTTTGTACTGAATTACAATGTAATGCACATTTATATAAAGCGCGTAAATAAACAGTGCACTGCACTCCGTGGTTTAACATCCAATGCAAAGTACAACAACGTACACGTACATCGCGATATCGATGAAGGATTCCCGGGGATTCCCCGCTGAGTTGAAGATGAAGTAAGTAAAACGGGGAAGTCCCGCAGCCCGCCATAACGATGTAGTGTTGCCAACTTTTGAACGCACGCTTAAGGCGGGAAAAAAAGGAATTGCTTTATAGAATTTTGTCATTTGTAAAATAAAATAAATTAGAAAGTTTTTATTCTTTTTCCTTACACACTTTGGGTGCCCCCGTGGCCCGGGGGCCCCGTATAATTGATACGGCAAATACGGCGGTAGCTACGCCCCTGATATATATATATATATATATATATATATATATATATATATATATATATATATATATATTAATATATATTAATGTTCTTTATGGTTATACATAATATAATAATAACAACACTAAATAATATTAGTAATTAATAAAGTTTAGAAAAAAGAAGGTATTATTTAAATTTAATTTTGATTAATTGAGATGCACACATGAATGTTTAGTAATTATTGAATGTTTTTATTAGTTGTGTAAAATTACAAATTGTTTATACGTTGTTTTATTTAGCGACTATATTGATGTGTCCGATAGTCGTATACAAATTACTATCCTGGTGTGTCCGCTAGTAATTATTTGGGTGACAATCTTGGTGTGTCCGTTTGTTACATATGAACATATTCGCCTGGTGTGTCCGGTGGTACGTAATGGTAAGACTATCTTGGTGTGTCCGTTAGTCACATATGTAGAAAGTACTAGCCTGGTGTGTCCGGTAGTAGTAAGATGACAATCTTGGTGTCAGATTGTGTTGACAGTATAAAATAAATTAAAAGAAAAACATAAAGCATCCAATGTGCATGTCAATATGAACATAATATGTGTACAGCCATTACGAGGGCGTAATATAAATATCAAGATGGCCGACTGGTTTAATCATAAGTGTTAACACGATTAATTTTATTTTCTATCATTGCTACTGTGTTTAACCGACAATAGATAATAATAATAATTGTTAAAATAGGAATGAATAAAAAAAAATTAAGTAAAATATACCTAATTATTGTCCTTTAATTTTTCCTTATGTTGTAAAATTACGAGGTCGTAATCTGTAAATCAGGAAAGGCCGAGTGTTAGTTATAGTTGCTCAATTGACTATTATTGATTATTCAAGGATCATATTGATTCTTCATATTTTCAACCGACTTCAAGAATGAGGAGGTTCTCAATTCGACTGTATTTTTTTTGTTTGTTACCTCAGAACTAACCGATCAACGTCATTTATTAACCGATTTGGACAATTTTTGTTTTGTTTGAAAGTGTATACTTCCAGATTGGTCCCATTTAAATTTCAAAAAAAAAACCACCCCTAAGGGTGTAAAAACAACTAATGATGAATTTAACCTACTTCTAATTGTCATATCGACTTGAAAATTTTTAAGTATTTCTATTTCCGTTGATAGTACAGTGGTTCGGTGCTGTTGACCTGATCTGATGGCAAGGCCAGAAGGTGGATAGGTGGAACTCTTCAACGGCTAATAGTAGATACTTTAAGTTTGGGCTTATTTTGTTTGATTTGACAAGCCTAACACGTTAGAATCCTTACTTTGCTACTACTGTCCACACTAAAAAGGGAAAAATAAAAACTTTTTAACAAAAAAATAAAAACCGACTTGAACAAAAGCACTAAAAAGTAAAAAATAACTGATTGGTAGTTTTCATTTACTATACATACCTAATCAAATATTTTCGAAATCGGTGCCAGCCCATACAAAGCAAAGCACACCGATTTCGAAAATATTTGATTAGGTATGTATAGTAAATGAAAACTACCAATCAGTTATTTTTTACTTTTTAGTGCTTTTGTTTAAGTCGGTTTTTATTTTTTTGTTAAAAAGTTTTTTTATTTATATGGGTTATACACAAAAAAAATTGCCACCTGTATTGAGCTTACTGTTGAGGGTGGGCGTGGCTTCACGAGTGGGATCAGGCCATAGTCCACCACGTTGGCCAAGTGCGGGCGGACTGAGCATGTCTGTCTGCAGACATCTTGGTAGGTTCTTTCACACATGCAAGTTTCCTCACGATGTTCTCCTTCCGTACGAAAAGTCCTTCACTACACATGTTAAAAATAGTTCCATATGCATATATCAATGGTCTAAAACCCGGGGTTCAAACCCGCTTCATTTAGTTTTCCGCGAGTGCATTACCACTGCGCTACCACTGCCTGAAATAAAAATAGCCAACTAAAAATATATCAACATTACTAGTATTACCTTATCTCTAAGCAAAAAACAAACAGATAGACGTTTTATAATTGCATGAGTGGTGGAGGATCTGCTATTATTTATTAGACTGTCTGTCTGTCTAGACTGTTGCGGAGATATTTTTATTGCAATTTTTATTATAAAATTCACTCATTTTTCAAATTTTCCTTCCATTTAGAGTGGTTTTGTACCGGTTTCTCGAGCGTCGAATCATTTTCTTCGCAATCCACTAAGGTTTCGTAGGGTGCTTAGCGCCTGACGGTCGTGTGACGCTTACTTTAAATTAACTTGAAAAAAATGTGTAATTAATTATATGTTTAAATATAATTAAATTTTATACATATTTAATTAAATTTTACATTACTTACTAATAAATAAAAGTGGTGTTAATTTACACGGAATTATTTCAAGTCTGAAATGAAAATTTTAACTGAAAAATTACATTAAACACGAACACGTTCTATAAATTAAAAAAAAAATGGATATTGCTAAGCAAGAAAAAATAAAAATGGATCAATATCAAGAAGTAAAAACCAATGAAGAAGATGTCACTGATGGAAACCCGACGACGAAATCGATATTTAAGCAAGTACGTAAGTTTTTTTTAATTCTTATTTATTTATAGTGCTCAGTATCCGAAATTCCAATATATAAAAAAAATCTGTTTAGTAATTTTTTTTTTTCATTTTTTTTACTATTTCCGCTCCTATAGGTCATAGTCTGATATAAGAAAGTCTAACGTTCCTCATTAAATCTATACATATAATAAAATTCTAACCGAGTTAAATCTGTATATTAAATATTTATTGGTAAATCTTATTGAAATGGTCATTATTATCGATACAGAGGCCGAATCTATAGTTTTTAGGACTTTTGGCTGTCTATCTGTCTCTCTGAGAACGCTTCACGTGAAACCCACTGGGCAAATGATAAAAGGTGTGATGATACCTGGTTTCAGCCGGGTCATATAGGATACTTTTTACTGCAAGAATATATCTCATCTCTGAGAAATCTATAGAACTAAACGTTAAAACGTATTTCAAATTTAACTGATAGTTCCCGAGATTCACGTTTAAGCAAACAAACTAAATTCTTAATTTTATATATACATATACTAGGGTATTGGTCGACATTATAATAATTTAAAATTTTAGAAATACATATACGAATAGAATTTACCTTTATTTAATTACTAATTTATTTTTATTTATAACATGAAAGCTCGTCAAAAGCTTCTAAACATAAAAAAAAAGAAAATCGGTTGACCAATCGATATTTGCCTATTTATTTACAGCAAAAAAATATGTATAGATACAAGAGATTTCTTCCTGTAACCCTTTGGTGTAAAAAAAATATTTATGGATTTATATTATAAAATACACACACCCACACACACACAGAGATAGAAAGAGATTGAGAGAGAGAGAGAGAGAGAGCGACAGAGAGAGATAGAGAAATAATTTATTTTACTTTTTGCTTTTGACAAACTAAATGAGTCCCTATTGAATAATAATCTAAAATAATTTCTTTATCACATATCTACATATAAATAGGCAAAGGCAAAACAGTTCAGTGCCTATCTTTTTCTCCTCTGATTTTCTTTTTTTATTGCTTAGTAGCTATTAACGAGCGTTAGTATACATATTCTTTATTGCACTTATGAAACAAAATATTGAAATTGCATATTAAAAAAAGAGTTGTGTTATCAATAAAAAAAGTTTTATATTATACTACCGACTCACCCTCGCTCCGCTCGGGTTCGTCCCTAGCTTGCTACCCGATACAAACTTTCATCCCCATTTTCTAAGTTTCTGCGCAATTTTTTTAAATGTAAGAACCTTTTACGAAGTATTAGAAAACATTTTAAAAAAGATGAATGAAATCGGTAAAGCCGTTCTCACGTTATGGCGTGACGAGGATAAATAAGGGTTCATTTACATATATATATATATATATATATATATATATATATATATATATATATATATATTATATATATATATATATATATATATAACTCGTATATAGACTAAATATATTAGACAAGTATGAAGTAGAAATTATTAATATTAGTTACTTGTGTCAATGACCTTTTTTAAATGTCTAAAATTTAAAAATAAAGCAAAAATTAATATTTATTTTTAAAATATATATTTTTTTATAATTTATCAAGATTTTTAGAAAATGTTTGCCTTTATACTAAACTGTCGTAAAAATCTAATTTAAAATTAAAATATGTACCAAAGATTTATGTATTATATTAAGTGGTCTTGTAAAATGAATATGTTGAGTTTAATATTAATATATGTATTATCGTTATCGAAAATTTAAGGAAAACATATATGAATAGAATTTACTTATCTATATAAAAAAATATTTTTTAAATATAAAATAAAGTCGGGTTTGTTACAACACTTATAACTTGAGAACTGCTGAACCGATTTTTATGATATTTGTTTTTTTCGGATTTGTCTTCACCCCGAATAGCAGAATTATTATAAATATAAACCCCTGACTGGAGTACAAACATTCGTGCTCATCACACAAATGCATGTCCCCAGCGGGACTCGAACCCGCGACCGCTGGCACAGCAAGTAGTATCTGGTATACTCACACAGCTCACACTCACAGGCCTCGTAGCTGACCATGGAACTACGAGTAGATGGTGCTGTGTGTTAATGTCCCAACATATTTATTTATTTTATTTATACTAACCGTTAAAACGTACCTAGGGATAAAAGTACACTTAATAAATATTACACGGCTTAGTTTTGTTTACCATTACAAAAATCGATATTATACTTTCTGTATAAGAAAACAGTTTTCAAATCAAACTATATTTTTGGATTTTATCGCGATCGTTTTAAATAGATATAAATGGTTATTAGCCAGCGTTAGCCATGATGATGTTCTCCTAGCCGAATCCGGCCACGGCGGCCAATCTCAATGAGATTAGCCAACTGCGCAGGAGATATTATAGTGCTCAAGTGTACGCGCAGACACAAGTGCACTCTCTATTCCTATCACTCTCATACTCCGGTGGGACGACCACTCGACACGACCGGTGAGAGTTAAGGCGCAGGACCGACGGCTTTACGTGCTCTCCGAGGCACGGGGGTGAAATACCGCCAACTTCCCAAATCCGGGCTGTTACTGAGACTTACTATACAGGAAGACTCAATAACTAAACTTGGCCCGACCCAGGACTCGAACCCAGGACCTCCGGGTGTGCAGCCGTACATGCTAGCCACTACACCACCGATATATAATATATATATATATATATATATATATATATATATATATATATATATATATATATATATATATATATATATATATATATATTGTTAATAATATTGACATTAATATTTATACGATACTAACGTCACTCAATTGTTTTGCCTTCCCGGAACCTCTCCACTAACACTTAAACTTTATGGTATGGTATTAAAGTTCAAATTGACTTTTAAGTATTTTTACGAATCTTTTGTATGGAAGTGTAGAAAAGTGTTGTTTTTAGACGTTTTCAGGCAATTTTTTAAATTTTTCTCTCCGTAAGAACCATCCTCGTACTTCAAGGAATATTCTACAAAAAGAATTAGTGAAATCGGTTCAGCTGCTCTCAAGATTTGCGCTTAGCAACACATTCAGCGATTCATTTTTATATTATAGGAGATTTTATCCCGTGACCATGATTGCTGTAAAGCATTCTAAACGTCGAGACCGTAAAATATCAAACATTTGCGTAAATCTGAGAAAGTAAACGAGTTTTCATAAAACTTTTAGTGAGGTAACCGTTTTAATGAAGGAGAAAACATTTTACATATGTAAAAACAAATTAGTAAAAATAAGAATCTTTGAAGATAGCAACGGAAAGAATATCATGTATAGTTTAGTATAGATTTCTCAGAGATGTGATATTTTCCACAGTAAAAAGTATCCTATATGTTGACCCGGATATCTAGCTACCATCATACCAAATTTCATCAAAATCTGTCCAGTAGTTTTCTCGTGATGCGTTCCCAGACAGACAGACAGAAAAAATTTCTAAAAACGGATTTATTTTTAAAGGTCATTATATACTTGTTACAGACAGTGCCTACGCACATATATTATATTATTTAAATAATAATAATAATAATAAAGTTTATTGTTGTTCTCTCACACAGTTAATACAATGAAGAAAGATATATATATAGTTATTAGTCAACGTTAATATTTAATTATTTTTTCGTGAATTTTTATAATGTTTTAATAGTTATTGTGCTATTCGGGGCGGACACAAGTCCAACACATCAAAGATCGTAAAAATCTGAACTTGGTAGTTGTGTGAGCGGGGTGGCCATCTTGTGAAGATAGAGAAGGAGTCAAGATGGTAGGCGCCAGCGCCACACAAATCAGCGACGAATCGCCTACAATCATTTTAGTTTCGATTGCTCAATTGTTATGTTTTGAAATTTATGCTAACTCTTATGAAGTGCTGTTTGTTACACCTCCAGGTAAATTTCTACGAAATTAATTAAATTTCTAAGAAATCTATTGTTAACTGTAACGCCGGCGTGTCCGTGGTCGTTGAGAGATTATCAGTTCAAAATTTTGTGTTTCTTCGCCCGTATCATATACTCACGCCCAAACCCATGAATACTTATGATGAAGGCTCTAATGCGCCTATATATTCTTTAATTATTACTATCCTCAAATTTATTTTTAATTTGTATAACGATACATGAAGAATATAGACCAGGAGTCCAATCCAAAGGTTTCATATGAGAAATCCGACTACAAAAATTTTTCGAGTTCTAGTTCCAGAAACTACCACGAGTTGCGCTGATTTACTTAGTTACCACGTGAATTTAGCTGTACGTCAGTAACGCGAAGTTAGTGATAAACAAATCAATGCGAATTTAATTAATTGAAAAATGAATTCACGCTATAACAGTTATGTATCTTTCTTTAATACTTAATTATTTTTAACAGGTTGCTTACATACGATAAGTAAATAGGTTTTATTTTACGTTCCTTATTATACATTTGAATATACCGGGAATTCCCCCCTCTCTCTTGGGACATAGCCAACCCAACGCTCTCTGCGTGCCCACTATCTATGCATATAATAAAATTCTAACTGAGCCAAACCTGTGCATTAAATATTTTTTGGAAAATCTTATTGAAATAGTCATTATTATCGATACAGAGGCCGAATCTATAGTTTTTAGAATTTCCGTCTGTCTGTCTGTCTGTTACCGCATCACGGACAAACCACTGGGGGGATTTTGAAGAAATTTGGAATGGTGATAGCTGGTTATCCGGGTTAACATATAGAATACTTTTTACCGCGGCAAAATATCTCATTTTTGAGAAAAAATAGAGAAACTGCAATGTAAGAGTAAACTAATATGTAAAACCTAAGAATTTGGTTTTTGGTCATCTGAGCGCGGGTGGAGCCGCGGGTAATGCTAGTTATTTGATAAAAAATTGGGATAACTTTTACATACAGAGATTGGATTCCATGTGATATTTTTCATATAACAAAATAAGTACAATTTATAAATGTATATAAATAGGCAAAGACAAAACGGTTTAGTGCCTTTTTCTTCTCTGTTTGTCAACCGATTTTCTTTTTTTTTGTTTAGTAAATATTGACGAGCTATATTGTTATAAAAAAAAAAGATTTTTCATTAATTGATTTTAGTTAGATAAATTCTATTATTATGTCTTTCTAAAATTTACAATAATAATGTAAGCAACACATAATATTTCTTGTCCAGGTCCTGATATGCAGTTCCGTGTGGATACAGTTTGTTATGGCCGGTCTTTGTGTGGGAGCACCCACAGTGATAGTACCACAGATAAATAGAGAAGCAAATTCTACTATAATTGACAGCGATTTGACTTCTTGGATATGTAAGTATGATTTACCGACTTAAAGAAATAGCTATAATGGGCGTGTTTCTTCGTGATATCTTAGAAATAGGGTAGCGTCATGAAATTAAAGTTTATTCCATTTTAGACTTCTACAAGCAGTTTTGAATCGTCAATTTAATTTTAAAAGTGTCAGTGTAGTGAGTCCGTGATAGCTTAAAGCTACCAATGGTTCGGAAAGCGGTTCGGCTGAGAAGAGCCAAAGAAAAACTCAACAGTGGCCCTTTTAAATATCATCGAACTACATTTTATTTATTTTATTAACATAATACAGATAGCTCTCCTTTGAGTCAATATTTCTCAAATCTACACATTTCCACCAACAAGAAACTCTCAAACAGTGTAATACGCTTTACTCAATAAAATATTTTTATAATGGATAATATTTTGCTAAAAGCACAATTAAAGATTTTTATATACCTCCACCAGTTCCGGAGGTCCTGGGTTCAAGCCCCGGGTCGGGCCCGGGATAAAAAAGATAAATTTAAGACAATTTGTGGAATTTTATTGCGCAGTGCCCACGAACCGAGCCGCAGGCAAATACAATGTCAGGTGTTTTTTTTTTTCTATAATACTTACGCTTGCTTATTTTTCCACTCGTCTTGCCTGCAGTATCGATATATAAATAAGAAAAGGCGAAACAGTTTAATACGTTTTTTACCATCTGTTTGTCTAGTACTTCCCACTAAAACCCAATAGAACCTCCTCCATCGTAATAGGGCGTCACAGGATCGCTTCCGCACTCAACCAAAATACCTCGACGGCAGGTTTGCCGAAGCAGACTACACAATCAAGGTGTCTCCCAGTGTGTGTTACTTAGCTCCACGCACGACTGGATTACCAGAGACCAATAGCCCCCCCGCTCTCCCCTCCTACCACAAGGTGAACACATATCCGGGGTAATATTCCCAAGACGAGACTCGAACTGAGGACCTCCGAATCTGAATTAAAGTCACTAAACCATCGACGCAATCATGTTAACATATTGTACATTGCGATAGTAAATTTATTGATTATTATAATAAATGCACGTTTGTTGGATATTATTCATCGAGTTGAGATTAGAACAAGTTATACAAATGTATAATTAATTTGTAATGTAAATAATTAATTTGTTATTTTATTGTCATGTAGTTTTCGGAATCCTTATATATCCTTATGTCTAGTGGTTTTAGGGATCCGTATAGAAATAGGAAAGACTAAGCACCTTTTTCTTATCTGTTTATCAACCCATTTTCTTTTCTTTGTTTGTTTAGTAGCTATTGACGAGATTTAGTGTTATCAATAAAATAATTTAGGAAACATACAAACATACAACAAATATAGATAGTTAACTTCTATTCATATTTGTCTTACTCATCACAATAATGATTATGATCGAATTTCGATCGCTAGACGAACACTAGTGTATCTGTCGCAGGGAAATTGAAAGCCGTTAAATTATAATTTAACTGGTGAAATTATAATTACCCGGAGTATTGTCAGTCGTCACCTTTTCTTACAATATCACGGGACATTTTTAAGTAAATTATAATTTCCCTAAGCACATTCAATGAAATTGTAATTACCATAATTAAATTGTCAATATAAGCAATATCAGGATATGGTGGCAAGTCTCGGTCCGTTTTGATTCGATCGATACACTGCTTGCTATCAGTGAATCGACCAATCAACTTTTACAAGCTCTTTTGAATCGTCAATTTTAAATTTAAATTAAATGGCAGTGTAGTCAGTCCGTGAGGAAGCTACCACCGGCTCAGAATGCAGTTCTGCTGAGAAGAACCGGCGAGAAACTCAACAGTTGCTCTTTTAAAATATTAATTGTGTACAATAATGTAGTACAAATAATTATTTATTTATCTTACGTGAGGCCCGAACAGACGTTAGTTCCACACATTGATATCTACGAAGTATTCCGTGACAGTAAGCCTTATTCAGTAAATCAATCAATTAAAACGTTTTTAAAACGAAAAACGTAATTCTGACACAGAGCTGAGAAAATACTAAAAACTGTGTTAAGATTTTCATATGTATAGAACCTAAGTAAATTATTTTTTAAATTGGAGAATAATTTTCAATTTTCTATCAGGTACATCCGACTTGCATAACGTAGATTAAAAGCTAGTAAAAGGTACGTTACCCATACCCATTGTTTTTTTTTTATTTCAAACCTAGAACCCCTGCTATCAACAATAAATATAATATTTTAAATGTGTGTAAGGAAAAAACTTAATATTAATGCGAAAAACTGTGTCATCGCCGGTAATATTAATAATTCCGAGTAAAAACTATTATCATATTTTATTAAACACATATATCGCAAGTTGAGATTATTTTTGTTAACTAATTATACTCACTAATAAGCCTATGAATAATAATAAAATGATTAATAATTTCAAATATTATATTTCCATTCCTATATTTTACAAATTCTATATATAGTTAAGTATATAGTTCATGCTGCGCATCAAAAAAGAAGTCTAAATCGGACCAATCAGTGACCTTTTTACAATTTAACTGAATGTGCTTAGGGAAATTATAACTTGCCTAAAAATGTCCCGTTATATTGTAAGAAAAGAAGATTGACAATACTCTGGGTAATTATAATTTCACTCGTGAAATTATAATTTAACGAAACTTAAAATTTGACAAATAATAAAAAAATAATTTAATCTGCGACATACTATATAATGTTTTTGTTTGTTTGAACGTGAATCTCGGAAACTGTTTGATGATATTGTGATAGCTTATTTAATGAGGAACGTTATAGGTTTCTTTTTTTACATCAGACTATGACCTATAGGAGCGGAAATAGTAAAAAAACCATATTATCCTCCCGTCCAAATTTGGCCACTGTGGCCAATAGTGCAGCGTGTGAGAGAGACAGCACACACAACCTGCTCTATTTATTCCTTTTACTCTCAAATTCCAATGGGACGACAATTCGACACTTGCGATAAGAGACCAGGCGCAGAACCGGTGGCTTTAGATTCTCTCGGACGTACGGGGATGAACTTCCATCTTCTCAACTCCGGGATGTTACTAAGACTTTCTAAACAGAAAGACTCAATAACTAAACTTGGCCCTACCCGGGACTCTAACCCTGGACCTTCAGATGTGCAGCCGTACATGCTAGCCAAGACCGAGACAGTTGTAAAAAAATCCCAGATATTATTCGTCCAATATTCATTTTACATATTTTTTTCTTTTTGAGGTTAGTTAAATATTGAAGATAATATAGTAAAAATTGCAACACAGTTGTATGTTAATTCTAACTTATTGTTATCACCTTGGAAATTTTAAATAAATAAAAACAAATTGTGAAATATGGGCCTCATTACGCTAGCTCAACTCGCACTTGACTTATTTTGATAATGATTTTTATATATGATATAGTTTTAGTAAATATTTACGATGTATTGAAAACAGATACCTAATATTAAAAAATACCATATTTACCTACATATAGTTAACTAACAGTGATAGCCTAGTGGTATCGCGTTCGCTTTGAAAAACGAGTGAAGCGGGTTCAAATCCCGGGTCTCGCACCTCTGACATTTTCATGTGCGAATCATTTCTAACATGATTATCACTTGCCTTTCGGTAAAGGAAAATATCATGAGGAAACTTGCACGTCTGAGAGAACCTAGCAAGTTTTCAAAAGACATGCTCAGTCCGCCCGCACTTGGCCAGCGTGGTAGACTATGGTCTAATCCCCCTCGTATTGAAGGGAGGCCCACGCCCAGCAGTGGGACGTCGAAAAGAACTAAATACAATATAACTAACAATATGTACCTCTAATAATCGCCTCGTGGCCAAAAACTGATCATAATTCACTTTCAGGATAAAACTTTCGAGACGTCTAGAACCTCAGTCCCTCCCGTGACCATGAGCACTGTAAAGCATTTGAAACACAAAAAAAATACAATAAAACCGCGAAAAAAAACTTTTATTTAAAATATGTATGCAAGTGTCACATATAACTAATGATAATGGCTATATAACAATTCTTAGGGCCGATGCACACGAACTTTTAACGCACGGTCTTTTGACGCGGAGTGAACGGAACGTCGACGCACGTCTTTATCGTGAAGAATAAACGAAAATTGTTATTTTTAAATTTATCGACATGATAAAAGACTTATATTACACTAACAATAATATAAATTATTAATTATATAAAAATAGGGTTTACGTGTATATATAATTGTAAAATAATTATTTGATTCTTTAAGTTGTCATTCTGATATAAAACACTTATTTAAGTTTTCTTAAATTGTCATCTTGAATAGAAAGATGGCGAGAAAAGTGTTGCGTTTTGTCTTATGTATTCATGCAATATGTCATTCCTTTTCATAATATTGTGTGACGCGTTACTATGACTCTGAATAAAATAATAAAACCTTATCTACTTCTGAATACTTACATTCATGATACGCGCACAATCGGCGCGTTTATAAGACATGGTGTGTATAGGCCTTTAGATAACACCATCCTATACATAACAAAATCTTGTCAAAGCTACCATGTCCTTAAACCTAACTAACTAAAAAAACTAAGTTTAAATTTTGAAAACTGTTTTTTTTTGCTTTTTCAGTTGCCACCCTTACCATTAGCAATACTCCATGGGTCATAATTATACCATTCTTCACTGAACGTTTCGGAAGAAAAATACCACAAATTATAACGACTTTTGTCTCCATCGTGGTATTCCTTTGCTACTACGCGAGCTCGAACGCGTATCACATCATTATAGTTGAAGTGATTCAAGGGTATGTATTTTTTATTTTATTTATATAAATACAAAAACAGAAAACAAAGTTACAACAACAATTTAAATGAATGTAATTATACTAGCAGAATCCGCGGCTTTGCTCGCGCTAAAACTACAAAAAAACCCTCTAAAATGGTAGGATTCATGCAAATTTTCATCCCCTATTTTACTCTATCATGGGATGAAATTCGAAAATTGCTAAACAAGTATTTATTTAATTGTATTGAAGAGCAGCAATACCAAGTTTCAAATAATTCTGACCATAAATATTTTTTGGGTTGTATTATAATGTGTTTTCACGTGGGAATGAGATAATCTCCCGCGGCAAAAAGTAGCCTATGTCACTCTTCAGTCCTCGAACTATTTCCACAGATCACGCAAATCTGTCAGTCTGTTTCGACGTGAAAGAAGGACAGACAAAGAAATAAATAAACACACTTTCACATTTATAATATTAGTATTAATAAACAAACCTAACCAAAAAGTTAATATATGAAAAAAAAATACAGTAGGTGCAGTTAAGGTTAAATAAAAAAATTAAAAAACAATATATAAGTATTTACAGTTCATTTAATAAAAAACTAAAAAAAAGGAAGGAGAAATAGGTAAAAAGAATATAATTGAAAAAAAGTTAGTGTTAGGTTAGAGTTTTAGGAACTTTAATAATTTTATTAACTGTATTTTTTGATTTGATGATTTAGTTCAAAAAAGTGCGTGCGCATGTGTGCGTATGTATGTGTGTATGTGTTTGGGTTGCGTGCGTGTGTGTGTATCTATATCTATACATACAATAAAATTGTATATACGCTGTCTGTACATGATAGATCTTTGAGAAAAACTATTATTGGGGGTCTTTATTAACGCAATATAACCCTAAACAATGAATTTTAGAATTTTTGTTTGTTTGTCTGTGCGTTTGTTCGTGCTAATCTCAGAAACCGCTTAACCGATTTGGATACGGTTTCCATTAATGTATTGTGGTGAAATTCACTTAATATGTGGTATCTGTTTTATTTCAATCGGTTCATAAATAAAAAGTTATGTCAATTTAAAGAATATCTTGGCCAATTGTGGACTGATTTTCATACATAGTTTTTAGAGCAGCGACTTTAATATAAAGCTTTTCTTAAACGTTAAATGGCTAATTTACATAATGTATTTTTAAAAGAACAACTATTGAAACCGCTTTACTGTTAGCGAGTATATCGCGGACGTCGTAAAGTAAACAAAAACATCAACGCGTTTAGTATTTCCTCCTTAGTCTATGATATACAATCAATAAAGGCACATTTGTGGCATTGCTAACATTCCACACTTTATAATTTTTATTTAAACATGACACACTATGGGTCTACTCTATACGCATCTATACATATAATAAAATTCTGAGTAGAATCTGTACATTAAATATTTATTGGAAAATCTTATTGAAATAGTCATTATAACCGATGCACAGGCCGAATGTATAGTTTTTAGAATTTTCGTCTGTGTCTGTCTGTGACCGCGTTACGAAAGCCACTGGGCAGATTTTGATGAAATTTGATATGATGATAACTGGTTGGTTATCCGGGTCAACATAGTATACTTTTTAGTGCGGGAAAATATCTCATCTCAACAAATAAGATATCAATCATAACAAATAAGAATTAAATTGGTTGATAAACAAGGTACTGAACTGTTTTGTCTTTGCCTATTTATATATATCTTTCTTTCATCCCCATTTCACCCCCTAAAGATGATTTCCGGGATAAAAAGTATTCTATGTCCTTCCCAGGGTCTCAAACTATCTTCTTACCAAATTTCATCTAAATCGGTTCAGGAGATCCAGAGATTACCCCCTACAACCTTACAACCTTACAAACTTTACCTGTTTATAATATTAGTATCTATAGATTCCCACGAAAACAATAAGTGAAGCAGTTCCCTCTTATTCTTACGGTCAATCTCTTCTTTTTTCTTTTGCTGTTCATTTCTGTTGTTAAATTTTATTGACTCGAAGATATGACGCCAATAAAATAAACATTAAACTGGCTTGAAATGCGTAAATTATACATTTTAAAACCCATAAATATTAGTAAATTATTTAAATAATACGTGTATATGTACATATATTTATATTGGATAAAATTGTGTTTTATCAACTTTGCACGGTCTATAGATTACCTACATGTTTAATTTAACAAGAAAATTAAACAAACAACGATTTTTCCGCCATTAACATTTAACCTTCAAAAGCTCGGAAGGTTAAAAAATAATCATTCAATATAGGTTAATAGTTCTGCAACATATACTCCCTTGTATTGTTTTATGAGATCAATACTTATATTGTGGAGTTTTGTTTGTTTGAACGATCTAGTCTCTCTCTGAAAGTACTTGAAATTTAGTTTTGAAAATTTTGTATTAATTGTAAAGATTGAAATGACGACACGTTTAGGTCAGATTGTAATGACCCTACTCGCTGAGCCAGCAGTCGCGGGTTCGAGTCTTGCTGGGGGCATTCATTTGTGGGACGAGCACGACTGTTTGTACTTCAGTCATGGGTGTTTATATTTATATTTATAATATATATTATGTATTTAAAGTTATGTATGTGTAGTGTATCAGCTATCTGGTATCCATAACACACACCTCGTAGCTTACCATGGAACTAGATGGTGTTGTGTGTTAATGTCCCAACATATTTATTTATTAAAGGTTACTTGCTTCACTCGGGTGCCTAACAATAGACTGTATTCTAAATTTTACCCAAATCCGTACAGCCAGCCAACAAACATACATATACAAACTTTTGCATTTATGATGTCTGCTAACCGAAGTCGGTCACGATAGCCAATCTTACTGAGATAAGCCATCTGCAGGAGATATTATAGTGCACAAGTGGTAGTGCAGACACAACGGTGTTAGTGTGTTAAAGTTAAGTCGCAGGACTTCACGGCTTGATGCACTCTCCAAGGAGGTGTAACACCGCCAACTTCCCAACTCTGGGCTACGACTGAGACTTTCTTGACAGAAAAACTAAGTAATTAAACTTGGTCCAATCCGGTTTTCAAGGTCCAAACTCGAACCCAGGACCTTCGAATCTACAGCCGTACATGTTAGCCACCAAACCACTGAGG
Organism: Brenthis daphne; assembly: GCA_947093115.1. NCBI lineage: Eukaryota > Metazoa > Arthropoda > Insecta > Lepidoptera > Nymphalidae > Brenthis > Brenthis daphne. The sequence goes on from OX352473.1 coordinate 4,619,799, forward strand.
CAGTCATTTACAATTTATTAAATAAAAATTACTCTTTTGGATTTTTTCGCGGATTTAATTTGATTTTTGGTTTACGGCGTTTCGAATACTTTACAATAATCATAGTCACGGGAGAGATTCACCTGAGGAAAAATGTGATAAAAATAGTTTTATATAAAACGTTAAATATCCGCATCAATCTAAGAAAGTATTATCCGAATTATTAAGGAAGGCTGTCTCACATAGGAGTAGGGCTATACCCTAAATATATAATCGCTAAACAATATGGAAGATTCGGGTTAAGGTGTGTTATTTCCAAAAAAAACAATACTCACTTACATTAGGAAATTTAATTAGTACAATACTGTCTACACTTTAATTCTTAACATAATCTGGATTCATGCATGAAAATGAAGAGTAAATACTTATTCCATATGATTTCAGGTACATGCACACGAGTAATTTAACTGTCGCTATTATAATCATCACGGAATACACGAGCCCAAGATTACGAGGCACATTCCTGACTGTGACTGGAGCAGCATTTTTCTGGGGCATTTGGATTGCAAATGCTATTGGCACCTTCTTCCATTGGAGAAATATAACTATTGTTGGATTCATCTGCTCATTTTACACGCTAACAGTGTTTTCGTGGCCAGAATCTCCATATTGGTTGGCGAGTAAAGGTCGTTTTGATGAATGTAGAAAATCATTTAGATGGATACATGGTTATACGTCTGAAAAGGAATTGCGAGAAATAATTTCGACCAAGCAGGAGGAAATGAAGAAAGAAAAAACTGAAGTCAAAATGAGCTTTTGTAGTACTACACGACAACCAGAATTTTATAAACCAATGGTTCTTGCGATTGTGGCAGTCCTCCAATATCAGTTTTCAGGAAAAATGATTTGCAGTCTGTTTATTTTAGATATATTTAAGACAATCACAACATCTGAATCAACAGCTTATATGGCTATGTTAATTTTAAACGGTGTCACAGTTATTAGTATGTATTTTGGGTCTTATTTGGCTAAAATTTTGAAAAGACGAACTCTGTACATGTCTTCTTCATTTATAGGTGTATCTTTCTTAATAATTGTATCATTATACCTTTATTTATCTAAAAGACACATTTTGAGTGAAAACAATTATATTATTATTGGGTTACTCACAGCTTATACGATTTCGATAAGTTGTGGACCAATGATTTTGTCTATGACCATATATGGAGAACTGTTCTCCACAAAATTTCAATCTAGCAGCTATACAATAATATCTATAGTTATTACTGTTTCTTATTCAATTCTATATAAAGTAACTCCAATTGTCTTTGAAATGCTGGGATTGGATGGTTCGTTTTTATTGTACGGTATTACATGTGGTCTGTGCACATTATACCTGTTTATATATTTGCCGGAAACTAAAGATAAGACCCAATGTGAAATTGAAGCATTTTTCATAGATAAGAAGGAAAAAGATAATATGCCTACTCTACTTTATCGATAATCGGTTTTAGTTTTTGTCCAAGTTTGTATGGACTTCGAAGTACGTCTTTATATTGTGTTTTTGGACGTCATGAAGACAATTTCTAAATTCACAAAAGTATTAGCAACTTTATTCTAAGTTTAAATCGTGTTCACACGGTGTGATTTTCGGTTGATCAACAGTTACATTGCAAGCTATTTGACAATTTACTCTTTTAACTTCTGCCGTTTGAAGTCTTTTATTGAACACGTTGTGACATGTCAAAAAGTATCATTCAATCAAATTAATTTTAAACGAGCCACTCAGCCTCGCTTCGCTTGGGTTCGTCCCTAGGTTGATTCCCCATGTAAACTTTCGTCCCCATTTTCAACCCCTTAAAGGATCATTTCGGGGATAAAAATCCTATGTCCTTCCCAGGATCTCAAACTATCTTCTTACCAAATTTCTTCTAAGTCGGATCAGTAGATCCAGAGGTTACCCCCTACAACCTCACAAACTGACAAAGTTTACCTGTTTATAATATTAGTATAGATTATTTTATTCGCCTACTCTTGGTAAACTAAAGCGTTCCGTGAATTTTAATTAAACCTACATTTTCGGATTTTTTCGCGGATTTATTTTGTTTTTTTGGTTCCTACGTTTCGAATGCTTTACAGCAATCATGATCACCAAATAGACTAAGGTTTCAGATGCATTGTAACACCGAATTTACAATAGGTAGGTGATTTTAGCTTATCAACTAGCAAGTGACTTGATCAAAAACGTGTGTGTACGCACGTAAGAAGTTATACTTCATAATATTTTCTTAGATTTACGCGAATGTTTGACATTATTAAACAAAACTATCTTTTCGGATTATTTCGCGGTTTATTTTCGATTTATTTAAATCCGCGAAATAATCCGAAAAGATAGTTTTATTTAATAAGTTATACTTCTTTGGCGTATCAGAACAAAAATAGCTAAAGATTTCATCCCGTATGTCACAACTCTCTGTTTGTAAAAGGAATATTTGACTGGTTTCTAGAAACTTTTTCAAATTATTTACTGGTGTTGCGCAAAAAAGTGTTTCAACGACCTATTTGACATTTTAATTTAAACTCAAACAATTAATTTGAATATTCAAAAATAACAACTGCTTGTTCATAGTTTTAAGTTTTCACTTCTGTCGGCGGTCGTCGTGACTTCTGTTTTTATAACTCATTTAGTGCAATAAAGAAAATGTATAAGGTAGTGCAAAATTAATACTAAGTAAATTATTTCGGCATAAAATTTAGTATGATTAGGTTAATTAAAACTGGATTCAAAAATAGTTATTGCTATCGCTGAAATAAATGACAGATAAGTATGAAAATAAAACTTTAAATAGTTCTTACTGTATTTACATTATGATTTTTTTAGACATTAACACACAATCCATGGTAAGTTACGAGGCTTGTGTTAAAGATATCAGATAGTTGATACACTACACATATATAACTTTAAATACATACATATTAGAAATATAAACACCCATGACTGGAGTACTAATATATGAATATTCTAATATTTTTAACGATTTTTCGGATAGTCAGGAAATTGAAATTGTCGCGACACTACCGTAAAGAGCCTAATGACGTAACATTGTAATGCCGTCAACTTAATTTACAATTTAAAATATTATTTTAGTTTTTAATTAGTTTTACTAGTTTCAACTTTAGATTATTGTACAGGAATATTACACGTAACGATAATTATATAAATAACTTAGTATTTTTTGGAAGTCTTATGATTCATTACTTGAAACCATGTGTATACGTTTGAACAAAGTTATTGCGTAATGAAAATTGCGAAACGTCAAAATGTATCTCTTAGATTTGATAGACTGTATTTATAAAATAACAATTTAAAACCGAATTGAGTTTTTGAAGTCAGTCAATTTGATGGCAATCAGAACTTTATTTAGCGATAAATATATTATATTTATAAAATCAAAATTGTTATTGTAGTGTTAATTAAATTAAATATTTAAATTATATAAATAAAATAATTTAATAAATTAAAAAAATGTAATTCGTATATTTATGCTTTATAATATTTTTATTTATAAAAATATATCAGAATTAAACATTTAAGCAAAAAAAGAGGTTTTATTTGAATTATTATCTTAATATTAATCAGTAAACTCATTTTTATCGGAATAAAAGCCGATATCACTGGCCGGTAATGTAGTTTGCTATTAGTGAAAGTTTTGTCAGAATCGGAACAGCGGTTCAGTCAGATTAGGGGCCATACAAGTATACTTGTTTGATATCATTTTAGCCTTTATTTATCATCCATGATTTTAGCGGGTATATAATGTCACTGAGACCATTCCTGGTCTATTGTGATCGACGCATTTTATACTGAAGCACAAAACCCTGGAGATGTTAAAAACTGCATTCAAGTATTACGTGAGTAGAATTTTAGTATTTACTAACATTGCCCGCGTTCAGATGACCAAAAACCAAATTCTTAGGTTTTACATATAAGTATACTCTTACATTACAGATTTTATATTTTTTCTCAAGAATAAGATATTTTCCCACGGTAAAAAGTATCCTATATGTTGACCCGGTAAACCAGCTATTACCACACCAAATTTCATCGAAATCCCTCTGGTGGTTTCTTTCGGTTTTTTGGTTTGGTTGCAGACAGACGGACAGACGGACGGACGGACGGACAGACAGACAGACAAAAGTTCTAAAAACTATAGATTCGGCCTCTGTATCGATAATAATGTTTATTTCAAGATTTCCAAAAAATATCTAATGTACAGATTCGGCTTAGTTACAATGTTATTATATATATAGATTAACCCTTCCCTCCCCCTTGATAGCAAAAGTAAGCAAAGCTCTTATTCCCCCTACTGTGCTTACGTAAATAATACGTTCAATTATTTAGGGGAATCCCTACACATGCATTTCGCATTTGGACGTAGACAAGTAATTGTCATGTGTGTTCTGAAAACAATGATTTGGCAAATCAAAATCTACTAAATTTTAATTAATTATTTTAAATAAATATTGCTGACGTAGTCATCATCCAGACCCCCACGTCCCCCATGTCATCAAAAACAAGCAAAGCAAGGATTTTCCAGACTATAACCTATCTCTGTGTCAAATTTCATCAAAATCCGTTCAGCCGTTCTGGAGTGAAAGAGTATCAAACATCCATTCAACCTTCGCATTTATGATATTAGTATGAAATATGGTTGCAATAAAATATAGAAAATCTTAACCTGAATAGTACCTAATATATTATAATTACTGTAAATTTGTCTGTTACCTTTTCAAATTTGGCAAGGATATAGATTGCATCCTCGAATCGGACATAGGCTACCCCGTCCCGCTTAACACTAACAAAAAACTAGTGCATTGTAATATTCCAAAATATTTTTTAAACTAGAATTCTCTCTTCCGTTTTATATATTAGCATATTTACATATATTAAAAAAAAAAACTAAGAATTCACAGTTAAATAATGCGGAAATAAAATATTTGTTATTTCTGGAATGTGTTGTAGGTCAAAGTTTGAGGACCATTGGTTTGCATCAGATTAATATAAATGATCTTAAAGAAGCAAAACAAGTATTCATATATGCAACACTTGTACCGTTAAAACTTGATATTTGCATCCAATTATCCTATACCTATTTTGAGACTGCCTAGTTGGTAGTTGCTAGCATGTACGGCTGTAGATCCGCAAGTCCTGGGTTCGAGACCTGGGTCAGGCTCAGAATTGTTATTAAGTTTATCTTGCAAGTAACAGCTTTTAATTAGGAAGTTGGCGGTGTTTTATCCCCTTGTATCGAAGCGCGCGTAAAGCTGTCGGTCCTGGGCTTTAAGACCGGGCAGTGAAAAAAAATTCCCACGCTAGCTCCGCCAATGCATGCGGCTTACTGTAACTGCTAGCGAATAAGGTTGATATCGAATATCCAATCGACCTTATTCTTGCACAGAACCACAGATCATATAATACTGTACTAGCAGAACTAAGCTAAAATCTAATTTAATTTATTATGAGAATAATAATTAGTCCAAGTAAATTTTGTTTTAACGGCGGATAATAAACTATATTTTTCTTCTGTGAGTATTTATTTTGCATATGTAACAGAAGTAGTTTTCAAGAAAAATCCAAAAATCTCTAAAACTATCGAGAAAATTTCATTCAATTGCGTTTCTGTTATAATATTGGATAAAAAAATGTTTAAAAAATCATATATTCAAGTTATCGCATTGATTTAATATAGGGCTTACTTAGAATATCTAGCAGATCAGCGTTTTTGCGCAGTCTCATGCTAACTCTCTCTGGTCGTGTTGAGTAGCCGCCCCACTGGAGTATGAGAGTGACAGGAATAGAGTGCATTTATCTCTAGTATAATATCTCCTTCTCCTCTTCATGGGATGCTGTGGTTCAAATCGGTCTGGAGAACATTATTTTAAGATTTATGATACAACCATATAAATGCAAACTTAGTTTAAAAATAGTTAAAAATATCAAAATTGATATATGCTTGCATTTATCAAAGAAAAAAGATCATATTAATCATGCTATAATTATTTTAAGATATTTAAAAATAATACAAATATACGCTGACAATTTTTAATAGGTACAGCTGTAAAAATTATGAAATGAAATATTCTTTATTGCAAACCATTATTTTACATTACATAGTGGAAACAGATTGAAGGAATATAGTACAATAGGCGGCCTTATCGCTAGAGAGCGATCTATTCTAAGGCAACCTTTGCGTAGAGAGAAAGAAGAGAGAAGGAAGGGGTGCAAAGAATCTTAAAGAGAAATACAATTAATACATACATAGACAAACAAATATATACATACATACAACACATACATATATACATACACACATATAAACATTATACATATGAAATAAAATATGACACCATTTAGCACTTATAAGTTAACATAATATTCTTCTTTTTTTTTTTTAAATAATGACAACGAATCAGCCTGTTTTACTTTATTTGGTAAAGAGTTCCACAGACGGGCAGATTGGACAGTAATATATTAGTAGTATAAGTATGACAGTAAAATGTAGGTACATAAAATATTAACGGCTGGCGCAAGATATTTTATATCTAAAAACATAAAATTCTTCAAGAACATAAAATTAAAATGCTAACGCACTTATATACGAGGACCCGTAGAGGGTTCTTTACATTTAGGAAGTTATAATAGCTTTAATGAAGATATCTTCACGGGTTTTCACTAGTGTCCTTGTTTGTGGTCGAAATCCGACTGTAATCATGAAAATTGTAAGTCACAGGGTTTCTCAACCTTTCTTCTATTGAGCCTCCACGGATTATAAGCATATTTTCATGCTCCCCTTTATTTTGAAGTTACACTTCATTTGGGACGTTTGGAAAAAAATATGACAGTAAAATTTTTACGATGCGCGCGCACATCGATAGCCAGAAAGCGACATGATGAAGTTAGCTGCATTCCTTTTACAGAATTGTGACATACGGGATGAAATCTTTAGCTATTTTTGTTCTGTTACGCCGAGGAAGTATAACTTCTTACATGCGTACATAAGTACACACATAAGCTTATTTTTTTTAATTATAATAAAACACACAATAAGTTAACAATTTTTATTTCTTTTAATTTTAAGTTATACAAAATAAACTCTACGACCCCTTGGTTGATAATATTTGTAAATATTTTATATAGTTTTTTAAATTTTATTCTACACTTTTATATTTGTTCATTGTATACGTGAGAATATACGCTTTTATATGTATATTTACACTGTTCTTAAACTGTCCCTTAAAAAAGGAAAATTATTTGTTTGTCTGTAAAAATCTGTTTCCAATTTTTTATTGATAAACCGTAGCTCTTTATTGATAAACAAAAAAATCGGTTGACAAATCGAGGAGAAATTGGTTTGGTACTGAACTGTTTTGTCTTTGCCTATTTATATACCTATACATTTTTAAATGACAGATTTTTGGTATAAAGTCATCGAACAAAAAAGTACTAGAGTCAAGATACATAATCAGGGACAAAAAATGTCCTCACCGAATGAGCGCCCATTTGAACATTTGAGTACGCTTTTAATATATTTTTTGTAAAAATAACTTTAAGCATTGTATTTAAGGTTGAATTTACATTATTGTATATTTATTTCAATTAGAACAATTACCTAAACACAATTGGTGACAGTTTCAAGTGAACTTTTGTATTGGATTGTGTGTCTAGTAGTCCAGTAGGAATCGGCGCATCGAATGAAAATACAAATAAAAAAAACCATATGACTTTTCGCGACAAGGTTAATATTTTTAGAGATATGAATTTTAAAAGGTTTGAAAAATCTCAAATTTGAATACTTTTGACCTATGAAAAATATATTTAAAAAAATAGAGAGGCCGATGCAGCGCGTGAGTCGGAGAGATACGGCGATACTTAAAGGAAACTGACGCATACTTGTGAGCGCGCGAAATTAACAATAAAAAAACAGATATAAACAATGAAATTTTCTTAAATCTCTATTAAGAATATTATTAACTATTGTATAAATAATAAAAAAATATATATTGTTTATATATATTTTTTATTATATATATTTTTCATTTCACCGATTCCTCCTGGACTATAGCACGGTAATGTTACATTATATTACCGTGACTATAATGCTTTTTTGATTGATGCAAATCTATATATATATATATATATATATATATATATATATATATATATATATATAATAAAATTGTAGCTAAGTCGAATCTGTACATTAAATATTTTTTGGAAAATCTTATTGAAATAGACATTATTATCGATACAGAGGCCGAATCTATAGTTTTTAGAATTTTTGTCTGTCTGTCTGAGAAAACTACTGGACAGATTTTGATGAAATTTGGTATGATGATACCTGGTTATCCGGGTCAACATATAGGATACTTTTTACCGCGGGAAAATAATATCTTATTTCTGAGAAAAAATACAAAAACTGCATTGTAAGAGTATACTAATATGTAAAACCTAAGAATTTGGTTTTTGGACATCTGAACGCGGGCGGAGCCGCGGGCAACGGTAGTATAAAATACATCAAAAGTTTATTGTATTGTAGAATAAAAAATTGAAATCATTGTAACGTGTGATGACACATTTGTTCAATTTTTACTTATGAGTTACTGAACCCTAAAATGAGTTTGATTCACTTCTGCGGTCTGCTCATAAAAAGATAATAAATTTTATCTTTTATACCAATGTGATAATAATAAGACGCTTAAATAGCTTGTATTAATGATTGCAAAACTATTTCAATAGGTCTACTAATATAAATGGGGAAATATGTTTGTATGTTTGTTACTCTTTCAATCTGAAAGGCTGGACAGATTTGGATGATAATACTAAAATTCACCAAAAAAAGCATTGATCGATTGGTCTAAATATACATTTTTTTTAACGTTGGGAAATGCATTTAGCCACGAGGTGTGGGACTCACCGGCAAAGCCAGTACTACCCACTAAAACCCAACAGAATCTCCCCCGTCTTAATGAGGCTAACTGTCGGTGAAACAGAAACTGTCCCCTAACAGCCCCCTAACCATGCTTAGGGGATCCCTTAAACTTAGGTGACGTTGTTGAAATCGGGAATTAACGTCAGTTTCCTATCTATTTTACTCCGCGTAACGCGGATCATACATTTTGGTAGCAGAGCGTAGTTACCATATATAAAAATACTAAACACATGGGGTTGCTCCACAGTCCACTTTGCAATCAGAGAAGTACCAGAAGCAACCCGCATGGTATACCGCCCACCGAGACGGGCCGCCTTTCAGTGCGTTTCTTGGCTTTGCGCCCAGCCGTATTGCCGTACACAACTGACTAAATACTATTAGGGATGTACCCGATTTCTTTCATATTTTTAACCCCCGACGCAAAAACGACGGGGTATCATAAGTTTGACGTGTCTGTCTGTATATCTGTCTGTGGCATCGTAGCTCCCGAACGGATGAACTGATTTTGATTTTGTTTGAAAGGTGAATTATTCAGGAGTGTTTTTAGCTATGTTTAATGAAAATCGGTCCAAGATGATCGGTATTTTTTTTTTAAGTTTAGTTATTAAAGCATTGCTTCTCTTCCCTTTGAATGAGAAACAGCATTATATTAACATATTTATATATTTTTCCGTTAGCTATTTTTATTTATTAACATTTATTTATCACTTAGTATACAAATTGACATTTCTATATTATTTTAAAACATAATAGGTATATCATTTTAAACTTGTTTGGCTTCATGTTTAGTCCTATGACACTCTGTCTGTATTATTCCATAGTCTGAGACTCGTACATAAAAAAATCAAGTTTCTATGGAAACGTGTTAAAAGTGAAACCTCATTGGTTATTTATATTTCAAGTCTGTAAGATTAATAAATTAATAAAAAAAAATGATTCAAACAAATATCACACAAAGAGGACAGAATAATATTTTATCTCTTTCTATCTCGCTGTACTCTTACATCTGTCGCGTATGCTCTGAGGGACGAGCCCGAGCGTGGCGAGGACTCACCCTCGCGCTGGTTACAAATGTGCAGGCATATTTTAAAATAAATTTGTGAAAATAGTAATCTTTGAAGATAGCAACGTAAACAATATTATATATATCATTTTTTTAAATAACAACGGTTACTATGGCAACCTAATGCTAGCGGTTACTATGGCAACCGTGACGGTTTTTCGTGACGATTCTCGTGACGCGACCTTGAAATTTTACTCTCATGCGCGCAAAGAAGTTTCACTTCTATAAATTAATATGTACATATATAATGATTGAACATAATAACCTCCTTTTGTAAAATCAGTTAAAAATATATAAATAATTCAAGAAGGAATTATCTTCTCGGCATGCAGTTTTACCGGATAAAGTGTATAATACTTCGTTATATACAAGCGACTTGCCTCGAGTTCACCTCACTTTATTACGAAGAGCGTTTAAATTTGGATTTTTTTGTAAAATACGTCGACGTTGTTTATTTATTCATTCTAAAAAAGCTATTAGTACCACATTTTTACTTAAATACGTAAAAAAAAATTTTTTCTATATACATTTTGCTATAGACCGTGCCTGTTATTATTTTATCTCTTAAGGCGTCCAAATTAAATGTAATGGAGCTTTGGAAACTGCTCAGTTTTTTTTTTTATATTATTGTAACATGTGTTCGCGGGTGGTTGAAATTCGACCATAATCATTTTTTTGAAGTGAAACTTCTTTAGAATCCTTATGATTTGAAACTCGATGAAATGAAAACACTACTAAGACACTAGAAAGAGACAAAAACATAAATATATTGAATTAAGCCGGCGAGAGAATGAGATAGAACACATTGCCATGTTGCCATTATAACAGTTGTTATTGTCTAACAAATATATAATACTATATACTTTCCGTATATGATATTCTATAAATATATGATTGTATTATGCCTAATATGCCTTATTTAATTATTGATTTGTTTTAATTTAATTGCAATATTTTTCAAAGAAGTTTTACTTTAACCGCGCGTAAAGGTTACACGCATCCATTTTTTTATTGATAACACTAAAGTTCGTCAATAGCTACTAAACCAAAAGGAACCAGCCATTAAAAAAATCGATAAAAACTGGTTTCTAAACACTAAAAAATAAAAAATAATTAAAATGGGGATTCATTTAATCGCATTAGCCGATACAATGCAAAGCAAATCTACTATATTTCGATACGTATAAATACATCACAAATCTATACATATAATAAAATTGTAACTAAACCGAATCTTCTGTACATTAAATATTTTTTGGAAAACCTTATTGAAGAAGACATTATTATCGATACAGAGGCTGAATCTATAGTTTTTGGAATTTTTGTCTGTCTGTTTGTTACCGCATCACAGAAAAACCACTAGAGGGATTTTGAGGAAATTTGGTATGGTGATAGCTGGTTATCTGTGTCAATATTTAGGATACTTTTTACTTCAATTCTGAAAAAAAAATGCAAAAAACTGCTTACATTGCAGTATACTAATTTGTAAAACCTAAGAAGTTAGTTTTTGGTCGTCTAAACGCGGGCGGAGCCGCTGGCAATGCTAGTTGATATATAATATTTTAACAATAACTAGAGTTCATACTTAATCATATTTACCTATTTATATACTTTCTGTAAAGTTTCATCACAATAGGTTAAGTCACTGAGGCGTTAAAAGATAAAGCAACAAACACACAAACAAATTGATTATTAGTAGTTATTTTGTTCAACAATGTTGTATTAAGATATTAAATATCTAATTAATTCATCAAGAATATATTCCATATATCCTTAGTTACATAAATGTTTATTGATATGGGTTTATATGTATTATGTAAATAATATATATTGTATGAAAATGAATAGTAAGATTTATTAGAATACAAGATATGTTTTAACGGTTAATATAGATTTCTCAGAGATGAGATATTTTCCCGCAGTAAAAAGTATTCTAAATATTGATACAGATAACCTGGTATCATCATACCAAATTTCATCAAAATCCGTCCAGTGGTTTTCTCGTGATGAGGCGGCAGACAAACAAAAAATCTTAAAACTATAGATTCGACCTCTGTATCGATAATAATGACTATTTCAATAAGATTTTCCACAAAATATTTAATGTACAGATTCGACTTAGTTAGAATTTTATTATATGTATAGATTAATAAATGAGGGCTATCGTTTCTGGTGGCACCAGTCGGCGCCACTGGCGAGTGAAGTCCTATTGCTGTCGTTGAAAGGTATTTGTTAGTGCAGCAGGGACAGTAAATTTAATATAATAATTATAATTGTTAGCGCGGAAACAGTTATATCAGGATTTCAAATCATTTATCATGTGTATAATATAATAATATAATCTATACAGATAAATAAAATTGAAGTGTCTGTTTGTAATGTCAAATAACAGCTTTTTACTAAATGCATATGGATGTATACACGGTACAGATACCAAAACAACATATTTTACAATTTTTGTCTGTCTATTTGTTCCGGCTAATCTCTGAAATGGCTGAACTGATTTTTACACGACTTTCAATGGCAGATAGCTGATGTAATAAGGAGTAACTTAGGCTACTTTTATTTTAGAAAAAAATAGGGTCCCACGAAAAAGAATAAAAACCAATGAAAAATTTAATAATATCTGATTCAAATAGGTAAGTTGTAATAAATATGAATGTTTGCTACTAATTACTAACAGCACTACGGCACAGAGATAGATTTTAATCTGGAATAGCACATAGGCTACTTTTTTATCCCGGAAAAATATACGGTTCCCGAGGGATGATTTGTTATTTTTTTTCTAGAGGCATACCCGAGCGAAGCGAAAGTGAGCAGCTAGTATACAATTTAAGTATATAACCAAATAAATAAAATATTGACTTCTTATCTCTTCTTTTAAAGAAATAAGATTTATTGTGTCGTACTGTGTCTGCCATAATTAATTAGGAATGGCACAATCTTTACAATAATCATTAATATTAATGAAAATCCGCGATAAAAAGTTTTATTTGTCATCCATGATAAAAAGCTCGCAATCAGTTAACGTTCAGTGTCATTTGACATTTGCAGAGACCTCACTCTTATCTTCTCGTGGCGATTATTTATTATGTTATTTTTTATGGCGATAATACACATAGAGTAAGTGACTGCCATTCAACACTGTAAGTGGCGGTGAGGTGTGGAGGAAAAGAGATAGAAAATATCTGCCTAGTTTCTATCTTTGTTTCATGACGCATTCGCATTATTAGACTTTATATGGCACAGAAATCAAATTAAAAGAAATAAACTACAAATAACGAAGAATGTTTTTTTTAAATATCTTTATTTTTCCCCGCTTTAGTTTAAATAAGATTTTATTGGCTAAACTCCCCTCCCCAAACCCCACCCCTCCCCCATTTTTAAATTACGTAAATAATTAATGGATGTCGCCTTAGTATAGAGAATGGGTCACGCTATAAATAAAAATACATTAAATTAATTTCAAAATCTCCATTTTTATTAAGGTTTTATAATAAAAAAAACCCAAGCTAAACCAGAACACATAATATGTATATAGAATACCACAGATTATACACAATTCACATAGACTATATAAATTCTAATAAAATCATAAACTAAACCCGTTTTCGGGTAGATACTGCATGATGGGTAGAGTGAATGGCACATCACCACTCTCATTTCCATCAAGTCTACGCTTCTTGCAAAGATACCTTTTAGATTTTATATTTAAATGTACCTGGAAAGAAAATCATTTATTTAGTACTAACGACTCACCCTCGCTTCGCTCAAGTCCGTACTTAGCTACGTTTTGACGCTTAGTATGGAATAGATTATTTATTTTCAATATTTTTTCAACAAATCCAACAAAACAAAGATCATCAAAGTCGGTCCAGCAGTTCTCGAGTTAAAGTGTTGTAACAAACCCGACTTTGTTTTATATATAAAATTTCCATGTCACAATGTTTGTTACCGTACTCCTCCGAAACAGCTTTACCGATTTTTACCAAATTTTATATGCGTATTCAGTAGGTCTGAGAATCGGCTACTATCTATTTTCCATACTCCTATATATATATTATATCTATATATACATATATATATATATATATATATATATATATATATATATATAGAGAGAGAGAGAGAGAGAGAGATAATACAGAGACATACAGAGTGGAATAATATTTTTTTTGCCATCTCTAAACTAAAAAAAATAAAAACCGACTTCAAACAAAAGCACTAAAACGTAAAAAATAACTGATTGGTAGTTTTCATTTACTATACATACCTAATCAAATATTTTCGAAGTCGGTGTGCTTTGCTTTGTATGCTGGCACCGATTTCGAAAATATTTGATTAGGTATGTATTTTATAGGTAGGCTTTAATTACTTAGCCAATAATATAAACTTAGCCAATAATAGATATTAGATAGTCCGGCTATTGATTAATTATTATTACTAAAAAAAAAACTTTTGTGTGTGTAATAAAGTATCAATTTATCTATCGATATTTAAGTAGCACCTTATTACTCACTAACTAACTAACTCACCTGCCGATGATGTTTGTACAAGTTGGACTGCTGAGAGAAGGTGGTGGGACAGAACTCGCACATGAACGGCCTCTCCCCTGTGTGTGTCCTTATGTGGGACTCTAACTGGACTTTGGTCTGGAATAAAATTATACATACTAGCGACTGAACCTAGCTTTGTTCGGGTTCATCTCTAGGTGTACGTTTTAACCGATAATAAATAAAATTGATACGTTTGTTTATAATGTCGAAATAACAGCATTTTACTAAATGCATATGACATTATATACGGTACTTATAAGAAAGGCACAATTAAAAAAAAATGTTTATCTGTTGGTTTGTACCGACTGATCTCGGAAACGGCAAGACCAATTTTGACACGACTTTCACTGGCAGATAATAGCTAATGTTATAATAAGGAGTAACTTAGGCTACTTTTATTTTAGAAAAAGAAAATTAAAACCCATGAAATTGCGCTAGTGATAAATAAAACAATATATGTTACCGGAAATCCTTTCCCACAGTGATGGCACATCCTATTGTTGGGCCTGCCCTTGTGTACCGCTCGTATATGCTGCTCTAAACCTACACGGTTTTTAGATGGCTGCAATGTAATAAAAATAAATATATAATAAATTAGGCAGTTGTAGTCCAGTGGTAACGCGCTTGGATAACCGAGTGAAGCAGGTTCAAATCCCTCTGATATTCTCATGCGCTCACATTTCCAAAATGATGACCACCATGAAGCCCACGCCCAGCAGTGGGACGTTGAAAATAACTCAATATAATACTGTTTTGTAAGCTATCACTGGAGTTACTTTTACATTATAAAATTAATTTATTAGTATGGATATTAGAAAAAATAAAATTAAAATATGTTAAAACACACTAAAGCCATAAACAATGTACCATACCTTATTACATATCGGACATTGGAAGGTGCGATGTAGATGTTTCTCTTCTATATGGTCTCTGAGTTTTGTTTTATCTGCGAACCTTTGCTTGCAGTGATCGCAAATGAATCTGAGAACAGATTTTCGGTCGGTTAGTATGGATATCCCACGGGATTAGTCCTTTTTCCCGGAATAAAAAGTAACCTATGTGCTATTCCAGACTATAATCTATCTCTGTGCCAAATTTTATCCAGATCCGTTCAGCCATTATGATTATGATACCAGTACCTACTATTTACTTGAGAAAACATAGTAATTCTGCAATAACAGACATAATATATTTAAATTTTATTTATATGTATAGATTTAATTTCTTTGATAAACATTTAATGTTTTAATATTACCGTTAATAAAAAATGTGAAAATATGAGGCGGGAGTAGAGAAGAGATAATGAAGAAGGAATGAGGAAAGAGAAAGAAGAAGAAATCTTTAGAGGGATTATTGAAGAAAAGGTTTTATATATATATATATATATATATATATAATATATATATATATATATAATATATATATATATATATAATATATATATAATATATATATTATATATATATATATATATATATGTAACTTACTTAAGCTGATCGTGTGTGACATGTTTCAGACTGTTCCTGAGATGTCGTTGGAACGAACACACAGACGAAAAGCCAATACCACACGAAGCGCAGAAAGCCCTGTTTTGTGTGGTGCTACCTTTATTCTGGGAAAATACATTCACATAATTTCTATATATATTAGGGTGGCTCATATAAAACGAATATTATTATTTTTCGTGTCTCGTATGAAAATATGTTAGTTTCTCACGTTTAAGAGCATGATTAAACAATCACATAAAAAAAATTTATAGAGCTCGCTCAAGATTATTTAAAATTTCCGAAATAGGGAATGTGCGTAATTTTTTTTTATACTCTAGCCGACATCTTTATATACATAATTGTAAAAAAGACCGCTCCAAAAAACCAAAATTTAGTATACCTATTTTTGTATTCCATATCGATAAGGATACTTTAAGCGCCCGCCATTCCTTGCGCTCGGCGTGACGTCAGTGTGATGTACAGACAGACATGACGACTTTAGTTTGTAGCAACAAAATCTCTAATCGCTCTGTTGTGATATAATCTGACGTCACACTCGGTCTGACCAATGGCGTGGCGTTTCAACTACTTTGAATTTCTCATAAGTTTTTGCAACTTTTTAATAATTATTTTCTCAATCAAAGAGAAATTACTATAAAAATACTGATATAGGCATAATTAAGTAGCAATAAAGATTATAAAAAAAATATTTCACCTCTCTTTTAAATCACACGCATCATTCCCTATTGTCAAAAATTGAATGTTTTTTCTTTTTAATTTTTTTTTCTTCTCGTTATTCTATCATTTTCTAGATTTAAAAAAAAATACTTTTTGCGTGAAATGCACATATACAAACAAAGAGACAAAAATTGCAACTATTGTTTGAGAGTCTATATTCTGCACATTACATTAAGTCATTGTTTTTAAAAAATTAAAAAAATATTTCGTGTACAGATTTTGCTAACTTACTGTTTTGTTATATGTATAGATGTCATGGTCAATATCGAATTTGAAATTTCATTATAAATACACACATACATACATACATACATCATTTGAACCATTTCTTACCTCATTTTCATGTTTCTCCAAGTGTCTCTTCAAACTGGTCTTCCATCTGAACACTTTATCGCATACCGTACAAGGGAACTCGTTTTGAGACTCATGTACTGCACTGTAATAACATACTACGTGTTTAAAATGTGTTTGTCTGTTCGTTTGTCTTTATATGGCTAATATTTCACAACGAAGATTAAGGGATGCCAGTGTGGGAATATTGTAGATACAAAACATCTGGGGGAGCACCCGAGTGGAGAGACTAGTATTAGGGTTCGGTACCCGAAGAGTGCCGACGGAACCCTATTACTAAGCCTCCACAGTCCGTCTGTCTGTCTGTCTGTCAGAGTACTGTATCTCATGAACCGTAATAGGTAGAGTTGAAATTTTGACAGTGTATTTCTATTGCCGCTATAACAACAAATAATAAAACACATTTAAAAGCATTTAGGTTAACGACATATCTATATATATATATATATAAAACAAAGACAGGTTTGTTACAATACTTATAACTACAGAACTGCTGGACCGATTTTTATGATCTTTATTTGTTTGAATTTGTCTTCACATCAATCATCATCATCAAAGACATCGGAAAAAATCACGAAAAAGAAATGAAATGAAATGAAAAAAAAATCTATTCCATACTAAGCGTCAAAAAGTATCTAGGGACTAGCCTGAGCGAAGCGAGGATGAGTCGCTAGTAATTAATAAAAACCCCATCCAATACGGCTTTCAGTGGTAAATAAAGTTTTAGAGAAATTGTGTCTTGGAATCATTTATTTTAATAAAAAAATTATATGTGTATGTATATATGTATGTATGTACAAAACTCACAGTCTATGATTCATAAGGCCGGCACGATGACTAAAAGTTTTATCGCATTGGGAACATTCCACACGCGCCTTGTGCGTGTCGCGGTGATATCTATGCGTGTCTAAGGAACTGCAACAAAATGAGATGGTTTTTTTAATGCTGGTATTTATAAAAAGGAATACGTTTTTTAGGTTGACAACACTTTTATATTTTATTTTGACTTCGATATATAAATTATAAAAAATAACGGTCTTTTTTGGTATATAATATTTGAGGAACTGAATCAAAATGGTATGGAAAAAAATATTTCTTTATGTTGGTATTACTTTAAAAGAAACAAGTTTTTTAGGTTGGCAACACTTTCCGTATTCTATTTTGTCTTTTATATATATCAATTATAGTTTCCCGTGCCTCGGAGAGCACGTAAAGCTGTCGGTCCTGCGCCTTAACTCTCACCGGTCGTGTCGAGCGGTCGTCCCACCGGAGCATGAGAGTGATAGGAATAGAGAGTGCACGTTGTGTCTGCGCGTACACTTGAGCACTATAATATCTCCTGCGCAGTTGGCTAATCTCAATGAGATTGGCCGCCGTGGCCGGAATCGGCTAGGAGAACATCATCATATCAATTATAACGTCTTTTTTTCAGTATATAATATTTAAGGAAGTAAAACAAAATGAAATGGATATTTTTTTTTATGCTAGCATACTTTAAAAAGGAACTAGTTTTTTTTAAGTTGGCAGCACTTTTTTATTCTATTTTGTCTTTGATATTATTACAGTTCATTTTTTATATGCTAGTAAATACTAAAATAATCCATACTAATATTATAAATGTCAAAGTGTGTTTGTTTGTTTGTCCTTCTTTCACGTCGAAACGGAGGGACAAGTTGACGTGATTTTTTGTATGGATGTAGTTGGAAAGCTGTAGAGTGACATAGACTACTTCTTGCCGCCGGAGATGATCTCTTTCCCACGGGAAAACACGTTATAATACAATACAAAAAAATATTTATGATCAGAATTACTTGAAACTTGGTATTAATGCTCTTTAATAAAATTGAATAAATACGCGTTTTAGAATTTTTCGAAATTTGTCCTATAAGGGGGTAAAATAAGGCATAAAAGTTTATGTGAAACTACCTTTTTAGAGTTTTTTATAGTTTTAGCGCGAGCAAAGCCGCGGGTTCTGCTAGTTTATGATAAATTTATGTATTTGTTATTAAATTGTTTATTGTGATTTTTTGTATTATGTTTTTATTTTCCTTTCAAAATCAATTATTGAAATCATATATTTAAAAGTAGTGACCGACCGAAGATTCTGTTTCGGTTTCGGTCAGTTTCATCCAAAAAATCTAGTTTCGGCCCTAGTTTCGGTTTCGGCCAAAAACAAGCCGAAACTTAGTGTTTATAAATTGCATAGCTTTGTTCTTGTGAGTTTGTGCATCGTGGTCGCTAGCGTAATTCACCAGTCCCTAGTTTCAATTTCGATTTCGGCCGAAACTGAGACCGAAGCCGAAGGTTTGGTTTCGGCTGCACATCTTGTTTCAGTCGGACACAGCTGTTTATAAGTAATTATTTTACACTACAAATGATGACGATTTTAAAACCTAAATAAGACATATTTTAAACAAATTAAAAAAATAATCTAACCATCATCAAGTATACAATAAAATACATAAAAAAACTCACTTAGAAACTTTACCGCATACATTGCACTGATATTTCTTCATAGTTTTTTCATGTTTTGCATATACATGTTGTTGTATCGTCTTTATGTTCGTTGCACGTTTCCCACAAGTGGGACACTCGTATCTGAAAGAAATTCTAATTTATTATATTGTATTCAGGCTCTTTTTAACGTCCCACTGCTGGGAGTGGGTGGGTGTTATGGGATTTTCACTGGCATATAGCTGATATTATAGGTAGTAACTTAGGCTACTTTTATTCTGGAAAAAGAATTAAGTTTCCGCTCAATAATTGCTATACACTAAAAATCCCTGTAGCTAATTCATTGTGCCACACTTGGCCAGCGTGGTGGACTATGGCCTGATCACCTCGCATTGAAAGAAGGCCCACGCCCAGCAGTGGGACCTTAAAAAAGAGCAATGCAATCTTCGCAATCGAATTGACATTTCTTTTGATATCGATCATATCTGTACTAATATTATAAAGAGGAAAGATTTTCTTTTTGTTTGTTTGTTTGTTTGTTTGTACCGAATAAGCCCCGAAACTAGTGGACCGATTTAGATAAAATTCGGTAAGAAGATAGTATGAGACCCTGGGAAGGACAAAGGATAGTTTTTATCCTTCAATTCATTCAACCTAGTACAGATATAAAGCAAACGTTATAGAACTAAACACAAAAACGTACCTCCTCATATGACTTTTATAGTGCAAAGTGAATGCTTCCACCGACGATATGATAGTTTTGCATATGGAACATATGAAATCACCTTTCACCTAAAATTGTAGTTTTGTATGAGTTAGTAAGTTAGTTAAAGTTAAAAAGTCAGTAAGTTAGTGAAAGTTAGAGACAAAATAAAATATATTTTAAGGATTATTTGTAAAAAAAAATGGAAGTTGAGTTTGTTCCGGCTAATCTCTGAAACGGCTAGGCCCATTGTTATGGGACTTTCATTAGCAGATAGGTGATATTATAAAGAGTAACTTAGGTTACTTTTATTTTGGAAAAAGAACTAGGGTTCCGCTCAAAAAAAACGTATATATAAGATAAATCGGTGGTATGTAATAAAATTTAAAAAATGTCATCAATATCGCCAAAGAGACCATATCAAACTTTAAATAATCAAATCAACGCATGCAATGAACAAATATATAACAGTCCTGAGATAATTAATATCTATTCAAAAATATAAATGAATTTCTCATTCTTAAAAATTTCAAATTGTATACCCGGATATGTTAGCACGGATATACAGATATGTCAGCACGGATATGTTAGCACGGATATGTCAGCCTGAATATGTTAGCCCGGATACTTTAGCTCGGATATGTTAGCCCGGATATATCAGCCCGGATATATCAGCCCGGATATGTTAATCCGGATACGTCAGTTCAAATAAAATACTAGCAGACATAATATATTTTGTTTCAATTAATTAATTTGTTATTTAAAAAAAACTTACCGCATGTTTTTTCGTATGATGTGCTTTCTGTGACGTCGGAGAGTTGAAAACAATGTAGCAACTCTCACATTTGTATTGAGCTTGCAAGAAACTCTCCGTTTGAGAGAGTTTTAATCTCTCCGCTTGCATTTCCTCATAGGAGAGATCTACAGTTATTATGTTATTTTTTGTACACTAAAATGGTTTTAAATCTATATAAATAAAAATATATCGCTAATTGTGTTGCTAAACGCAAAACTCAAGAACAACTAGATTAATTTGGCTATTTTTTTTAATTAAAATTGTAGCTAAAGTCCGAGGAAGGTTCTTATGGAGAGTTAAATTGGAAAAAATACATGCAAAAACGTAAAAACACTATATTTCTAATCAGGTATGCTACACAGTTGATTTGACAGAACAAGGCTAATATTTTTTTTTTTTATTTTAATTAGGATCTCCAACAAAAGATACACACAATATACAACATCATATAAAAACATAAAGCAAATAAGACATAATGAAGAACTATTAAAATTATTTATAAGACATTTTAAATAAAACTATCTTTCCCATCAAATTACCAAATTTGAATGCAAAAAATTAAAAAAATATATGTATTTTAAGGGATTAATACTAAAATTTTATATAATTTATGAGTAATTTCCAAAAAAAAAAGTATCTCTCTGGAAAAAAGATCTATATTTGGTATTTTTAAACGAAAATTGCAATTATTGATATTTTTAAATGAATTTATGACTCTTACATACAAATTAGAATAACTTTGAACTTTTTTCTACATTAATAACAAAAAAACAAACCTTATCATCGCATTTCTTCTTACTTCTACTCTTGCCCTTCTCAGAATTCTTCTTGACATTATCCAAAAACGACTGTATCTCTGTATCTATATCTTTTGTATACGAATCAGAATCATCATCTGAAATATTTACTTAGATAATAATTCTGACATTTGATATAAATAGATATTTTAATTATAAAAATTCTGATTTACATATCGTTATCTATACTAATAAATTAAAGAAATAGAATTTTTTTTGTTAGTAATGGTTAAATTAAAAATCCGCTGAACCGATTTAGATGAAATTTGGTATGAAGCTAGTCCCCGGGAAGGATATAGGATAGTTTTTACTCCGGAAATCATCCCTTAAGGTGAAAAGTAGGTGGAAGTTTGTATCTGTGTTTGTCTTAAACTATCTTCTTACCAAATTTCATCTAAATCGGTCTATTAGTTTCGGAGACTATTCAGTACATACAAACAAAGAAACAAACAAACAAACAAACAAACAAACAAACAAACAAACAAACAAAAAATCTTTTCTCTATATAATATTAGTAAAAGTAAGTAGTAGTTTTTAAATATCCGATATCAGACCGGACACTAAAATAAGACCGGATACCGGATTTTTACTGTATATCCGTTTCATCTCTAATCTATACATATAATAAAATTGTAACTAAGCCGAATCTGTACATAAAATATTTTTTGGAAATCTTATTGAAATAGTAATTATTATCGATACAGAAGCCGAATCTATAGTTTTTAGAATTTCTGTCTGTCTGTCTGTTACCGCATCACAGAAAAACCACTTGAGGGATTTTCATGAAATTTGGTATGGTGGTAGGTGGTATCCGGGTCAACATCACACTCATCACAGGATACTTTTTACCGCGGAAAAACATCTCATTTCTGAGAAAAAATACAAAAACTGCAATGTAAGAGTATACTAATACATAAAATCTAAGAATTCGGGTTTTGGTCATCTGAACGTGGACGGAGCCGCGGGCAATGCTAGTATAGATATAAATTACCTCTATCATCTAATTCCAATTTAACGACATCCATTTCTATTTGCAATAATGTGTTCTCATTGTAAACTTTCATATCGCCATTTTTTGTGTGATTTCGAACGTTCTAGAACAAAATAATACAAATCATCAAATTATATTCAGGATCTATATAAATCGATTCCCATGACGTAGATACGCGTAACATACATACATATAGTAAAAATAAACAATAATAATATCCTCTGGACCAGATACTGTGTTCTCATTTTTAACCACCGATGCAAAAACGACGGGGGTATAATAAGTTTGATGTGTGTGCGCGCGCGCGTGTGTGTGTCTGTGGCATCGTAGCTCCCGAACGGATGAACCGATTTTGATTTTGTTTTTTTCGGTTTGAAAAGTGAATTAGTCGGGAGTGTTCTTAAATGAAAATCGAATCGAAAATCGAATCTTTAATGAAAATCGGTCCAAGTTGGTCGAGTTTTTTTTTTTTTTTTAATTAATTTAATTCTAGTTTTAGTTTTATGTTTGACATTTTTTGTACGGAAATCGGAAAAAATTATATGTAGTAAGTTTTTTTCATATTTTTTCAACAGAGTGAAAAAAACAAAGTCGTTTTTTTTCATGTTACATCACTATTCGGATGAAAAGATTTTTTCATCAAAATCGGTAAGCCATTTAATAACCAAGGAAATATAGGATTGGACATACATACATACATACAGGTCAAATACATAACCCTCCTTAGAGCTTTGCAGCAGTCAAAATAAACTTACCTTACTTGTATTCTTTGTACTATCTGTCACATCATCTTTAGTGAGTGTTTGATTATAAATATCTGGAAAGAAACATAATTAATAAAAAATTGTCAAGTGCGAGTCTTTGGTTTTGATAATTTAGTTTTACATTATTTTTAAACTTTGAGATTTCTGAAAATACTATATACGTATATATTACGATGATTGGCAGTGGTAGCCCAGTGGTAACGCGGTCGCTTCTGAAACCGAGTGAAGCGGGTTCAAACCCCGGGTCTCACACCTCTGATATTCTCATGTGCGAATTATTTCTAATATGATCACCACTTGTCTTACGATAAAGGAGAACTTGGTGAGGACATCTGTACGTCTGAGAGAACCTAGCAAGTTGTCTGCAGACATGCACAGCCCGCCCGCACTTGCCCCGCGTGCGACTGTGGCCTAATCTCCGTTATATTGAACAGAGGCCCACGCCCAGCAAGGTGAAAAATCGGAAAAGTTGTTCGGAAAATTGGGAAAGTTCGGAACTGATAATTCATTTCTATAGTATCCATATTCCATACAAATATAAATGTTAAAGTGTATTTGTTTTTTGTCCTTCTTTTACGTAGAAACAGAGTGATGGATTGGCGTTTTTTGTGTAGAGATCGTTAGAGGGCTGGATAGGGACATAACTCATAATGTAAGTACTTACCTTACATACCGCGGGAGGTCATCTCATTCCCACGGGAAAACACGTTATAATACAACTCAAAAAAATATTTATGATCAGAATTATTTGAAACTTGGTATTAATGCTCTTCAATACAATTAAATAAATACGTGCTTTAGCATTTTTTGAAATTCATCCCATAAGGGGATAAAATATGGGTTGAAAGTCTGTATGAAACCTACCTTTTGTTTTTTTTGTAGTTTTAGCGCGAGCGAAGTCACGAATCCTGCTAGTATTTGTATAAATTTAATGATGTTAAACTATATTTTTTTCATTTTGACTGGAACTTCTGTTGGTTCAACTCAAGTCAGAATAAGTACAAACCTTTGTTTTCTTCTATTTTAATATCTATCAAACTTCTTTCATCTTCTGTTATATCTACAGGATCCTTTTCATCCAGACGTGATACTTTACGTATTTTGTGAAGATTCTTTAAAAAACAAAAGTATCTTATATTATTTACATCGCAAAAAAAATATGTAAGAAAAACATATCATTTTATTAAAAGCTCAAGTTTTGTTCGAATAAATAAAACTTTTTTGGATTTTTCGGGAATTTATTTTGATTTTTAGTTTCCAACTTGTCGAATGCTTTACGGCAATTATGGTCACGGAAGAGACTGAGATTTTAGACGACTCACAGTTATAGTTATTACTCAGACTAAGGACTACTATTTTTGACTCTCATCTATATAATAGTTTTATCTGAGAGTTGAAGAAAAGAGGCAACCCGAGTACTTATCAATTTTTAATACAAATCTGAGAAAAAATAATTTTGTTTAAAATATTAAGTAAATATTAAGTAAATCTAGTAAACTATCTTGCTCAAGCAATTTAAAATAATCGAATGCCCGAATAGATATGGCGAGAACTCTTTTAAATTTTAACTTCTACTGTATAATATTAGTGTGAATTTGAAAATATAAAAGAGGAATTTTTTGCACTGGAAAGTTTGGGCCCGTTCATAAAATACGTCACGCTAAAATCAGCTTTTTTTTACCCCCTCCCTCCCTAATAATTGTCACGCTGTGTCACACTTTCTGTAACCCCCCTAGAAATATTTCGTCACAAAAACTAAGATGAGTATGATAAATTTCAAATTTTGTGATATAAAATATTTATTTAGATATTTGTTTAGTTATTATAATAAAATTTAAATAAATCAATAAATATCTTTTATAACGAGCATATAAATACATAATAAATAATATTTCTATTAATCAGAAGTCCATGGATTAAGGATTAAGGCCGTTAGAGCCGCGCCACAGAGCTAGCGCTCATGTCGAAAATGTATAATGAACGGCGAACGTCACGTTGCCGTGGGACCCCCCCCCCCTGTCACATCTTGTCACACTCAGTGCCTCTCACTCTACCCCCCCCCCCTCCTCCCTCTCCTGTATGCGAACGTATTTTATGAACAGCCATATACAGCAGAATACAGATAATACAATAATTTAAAAAAAGAAGAGAAAATACATACATACCTTTTTCTTTCTTTTATATCTTTTAACATCACACATTACTGTCTGTATATCTTCATTGGGCTCATCGTCTGATGGTACTATATCTGTTTTGTAATCTGTGAGTTTTTCTGTTTTATCTTTATCTATAAAAAAAAGAATAAGACAAATTTATAAGAATCATGAAGAATATAGACAAGGAGTCCAGTATCAGTATGTAAAAATTGTCCCAAAAATTATAAAAATTATAGTGAGCGCGTAGAGAGCGCTGCGGTCCCTATGTCTCAAGAGAGAAGGAAATTCCCGTTATATTCAAATGTATATATTAGCAAGAATTTTTTTTTAATTCTTAGCTTGGGAGTAGAATTTGTAGCTTATAAAAAAACAAAATTATTAAACTTAACAAAGAATTTTTTTCGCTTGATCATCTTTGAAAACATTCTAGAATTGACGAATATTGTTATTTTCTGCTCAACTTTCACTGAAAAATATTTTTTTTTTCATTTAAAGAAAAAAATTTAATTAATTATTTTAAAAACTAGTGGCCCACCTCAAAATGTTTAGTATTTTTTTTTTAATTTAAAAAAATTAGTTTCTTTACAAGCTTTACCCCCAAGCTACAAAAAAAACAAAAAAATTTTTTTTACTCCACCCTACTATACATGTTCCTTAAATAAAAAACTAACTAGTATTTTCAATACTTACCCACATTCTCCAGTTTGACGTCTTCCAAGTCATTCGGTAAAATGGTAATAGGTACATTTGTATGTATTTTCAATCTCGGACTCCTTGATACATCAGTTAACAAACATTCATTTAAATTCTGAAAATAATAAAAGAATATATATTTTTAACTAGCTTTTGCTGGTTGTTTTGCTCATGGAGTGTATCAATTTAGTAAAATGAAACATTTAAACATATAATTCAAGCCAACCAAAACAAGAGGATTGCTATCTTTTTGGATTTTTTGGCAGATTTATTTTGATTTTTGGTACACAACGTTTCGAATGCTTTACAGAAATTATGGTGGAGGAGAAACTAAGGTTTTAAGCGTCTCAAAGGTGTTATATAGTTGTGACAGACAGTGCCTATTTGTAACAACTATAATCATCAATTTTTGAATTAATTTTGTAATTTTGTGGGTAGACTGTCTCTCACAACTGACCTTTGAGACATCTTAAACGTGTGACCATGACTGCTGTAAAGCACACAAAACATTGGGAACCAAAAATAAAAATAAATCCAAAAAAAAATCTGAAAAGATAGTTTTATTTAAAATATCAAATATTTGCATATATCTAAGAAAGTATTAAGAGAATTGCTTTTTGCAGTAGAAATTTACAAAATATAAATCATGCATCTATAAATAATTGTATTTATAGATGTATGTTTTTCAATTATATTCTGTTTTATGAATAAATTTAAATGTAAGCTGGAATACAATAGCATAACTTACATTTGGTTTTTGTTTACATACCTCTGTAAAAGTTTGCAATATCCTATATGAATCCTTTACTTGTTCTCTAAAAGCCAATACTTTGTGTAAAGTCGCTTCACATTCCCAACATATTATTGGTACAACTAATTTTATGTTATTTAGCTGAAATAACAAATTTATTTACAATTATTTATACTCATAGAAAAATATTTAAATTTTTAATAAATTCGAATATGGTTTTTTAGAAAAAACAGTTAATATTTGAATGTTGATTATAAAACACACATACATTCAGATTATATATAAAAATATATTATATTGTTCAAAATATAACATGAGTTTTAAAGGACATTTATTATTAAATAGAACCTTACTGGAATTTCATTTAGGGTATCCAAGTAGTACTTTTTTAACTTCTCATCTTTTACTTCATGAATAGATCGCCCAACACATAAACAAGCCATGCACAAAAGATTGCTTATTATTTCTTCCTTATTTTCCATTTTTACAGTAGTCTAAAAAAGTAAAAATGAATTTACAATACAAATTATATTTATCGTGAAATATTACGAAAACTCATATATCTAGTATGTTATTTTATACTGTGAATATAGACAGCAATAGCTTTTAATTATCTGGTATTTAATATCGTCTTTTTCTCACATAAAATAAAAATAAAATCACTTTCTCTTCCACATTAGTGTAATAAATAAAAATAAAGATGCATCATTCCAGTTAAGTGATGAAATCCCAGAAAAATAACGATCAATTTCAATGCATCACCTTATTAATAATTTGTAATATTTATGCATTTAATAATAAATATCTTCATTTATTTTTAACTTTCGCTTTTCTTTCAATTTAAAAAACAAAACAATCAGTCACCATTGTTGTATTAGTTTTTAGTGATGTGTCATGTGCATAGCATATAGGTATTTGAAATATGAATCGATATTATAATAAATCGATCACAAGCAATTTTGAAAATAGTATTCGTCGAAATATTCACTGTAATTTAAAAATATTATTAAGTATGTTTAATACATGTTTTTAAGTAAGTTCGATCAGTAATGGCTCCTTATAATCAGCATTTCGATACAGTTACAAATTTTCGTTATATATTATTACTTTACTACTATTCAATTTGGACAATTTCAAAAAGGACAAACTGACTTGAAATGTATATTATTTTCTAAATATTAGTGAAATCGATATTGTATGTACGATGTTTTATACGTATTATTATTTATTGTCTTACCTCTATATTATAGTAACCGATTTGTCATTTGACATTTGTAATGTTGCCACTTTTTAAATGACAAAAATATTTTGTCCACTAGCAATAAAGTGTAAAGCAGCCATTTTGTGGTGTCGTTGTGGCGTTAAAATATTCTCTACGCAATTTCGTCTATTTTACATGGGAGTATTACTTTTTGTTGTGATTGATAACAAAATACAAATTGAGATATTTTGATTTTTCTGTCATCAGTTATTTGTTAATAAGTGGATTATTTGTAAATTATAAAGGATAAAATATTGCGTGTAACCTTCATCGAATATTAATTAATATACGTACCAAATAAAAAAGAAACTTTTTGAATCGTATGTATAGTTCCCAAGTTAATCCAAACAAATACATTTTTATTTGACCGCTAAAACAACAATAATTTAAAATGGAGCAAGATGTGGACACTGGTTATAGGACTTTGTGCTGCACTTGTCTTAGTTCAGATCGAAACGTTATATCTATAAATGGACTTACATCAATATATCAAATATTTAGATTAATCATGTACGATTACGCGGGAGACAGGGTAAGTTTAAAAACTTATAATTTTGCTTTTTCAATACACTATTATTACGTAATGTAGCATTAATAAATTATTTATTTGTCAAGATATTAATGCTTTATATATTATGTTAATATTAAGGCTAACTTCATACATTGTTATTGATGAAAAATATTTTCTTAGTTTTTTGCTGTTTTTTTAATTATGTATATGGTAAATATATAAACTAATATATTAATATTATTATAATAGTGGCATATTTTGTATGATTAAAATATGAGTGGAAATATGATTTGTTTGTAAACAACATACTATGTTCAATATTAAGTGTAAAATCGACATATTTATTTTAAAAAAAAGATATTTATATAAAAATTAATTAAAAGATATATTAAAAAATATGCATTTATTCCAGTTCGGTGATTCTATAATAGAATTGGAGCAGTTAGTATGCTGGGAGTGCCTTGCATTAATGAAAAAGTTGGCAAGATTCAAACAACAGGTGCACAACGCACAGGAACATTTGAGAGTGCTTGCTATGAGTCAATCTCAGGAGGTGAGAATCCTTGTTATACTAAGTGATGCACTGGATATCCTTATCCACATCTTCGAATATCCGAGGCAGAAATAAGATCTGTAGCCATATTTAAATTATTATTAATTTTTTAAATAAATTTACACATTTGTATCGCACAAGATGAATATTAGATCATTTATTGTAGGGAGTGACAAACAAGCCTTATTTCTTTATGGTATTCCCATTAAAATAGTAATGAAATGTTTGGACATTTACAATATGTAGCTAGTTATATGAGATTCATATCCATATTGCAGATTTTGAGTGGTATATGTACAAATTATTTGTATCCATAGCTGCGGATATACATTTTTATCAGTTCTTCACTTTAATGGCTTTAATGCATGCCAATTGAGCACAAATTATTTCATCACTGTCATGTTAAATTGAACATTTTTATCAATCTGGTACATCACTAATTTTACATTATTTTTTTTAATAATGTTGCCATCCTATACAAGGGATTTCTGTTATAGTACCAGTTTTTAATGCATATGAAAAAGAAAATACTGCTTAATATACATTTTTATTTTTATGCCTTTGAAAATTAAAACCTTAAAAAAATCAGTCTGTATACTATAAAGCGATTTTTACAGACGATGGACCACACATACATGTCCCAAACTCTGTCATCACTTGGAAGTGTAATGAAAAACGATTATGACAAAGTCATAGTAAATTATTCCCATGACGTTCAATCCCGTGATATTGAAGATAATATAATTATAGAAAGCAAAGAATGGCCATCCCATTATATAACAGTGAGTACTACTCAAAATGTGAAAAATGAAGGTTATGACGTCACTCAGGCGTTAGGAGATCATATTACTTTGGATATGGAAGACCAGGTTATGGAAGGTGAGGAAAGAAATATGTTATCTATTATTGTGTTTTTTTTTTTAATTTTTTTTTGTCATATTTTTCAACCAATTACGTGCACCATTGTGTAGATAATGATTAGAAATAGGCTGAAACTATTTACCACATTTATGTAATAGAAGCATTGATGAAAAAAGTTCTAGATACACAGCCAGCAACAAAAAATGTCTTCACGGACTGAGAGTTCATTTGAACATTTGAGCGCGCTTTTTTTTGTGAAAACAACTTTAAGTATTGCATTTAAGGTTCAGTTTACATTGTAATATATTTATTTCAACTAGAACAATTACCTAAACACAATTGGCTTCGATCAACAATACTACTAGATAACGTGTCACATACAAAATCAAAGCTAAATTCTGTCCGCACGAATATGCCCTTATACAGCTACATTTGTATACTAACGAACCAAGACAGTCTTATAATAGTTTTATTTTCAATCTAATCAACACCATAGTACCTTGTAATAAAGTCACAAATCTTCAAATTATCATCATACACTTACGATCATTTCGTAAGTTTTATAATCTTTATTGTAAAATCAACCTTATATCAAAAATCATAAATCACTTTTTCCCGTTCTTGCTTGTGAGGTAAATCGTTGTTTTGTTTCTGTTTGCTTCTTTGAATTGGCGCGTATATTGGCCGACCTGGGCCAACGTTCTTAGCGGATTTATATTTGTTTAAAATTTCATTTTTATATTATTTCGTAGATTAAATCTTAATATATTGACTTAATCTACATGTATTTACCGAACATAAGACACTCCGTCTGAAAAATTTCTTTTTCGCGCATTATTTTTGTAACTTTTAAATATATATTGTGCCATTGTAAACGTGTTTACGTTGGCAGTGTCTCAATAGAACTAATCGAAATATACGCTCACTTTGCAAGTGAGCTTATATATACATACATACATACTATACTCTTGAAACTGATTCGAATTAGATTTTGTTTTTGATTCGAACTCGATCCGCCTTACTCCCGAACCAAATCGAAACAAAATCGAGATCGACTTACGTTCGAGTGTTATCAGCGCCGTTAACTGTATCCGGCTGCTTACGTCATAGGTGTCTATGATTAAATTCTTTTTTATTATTAGGATTTGTTATATATTTTAATGTTGCATTCTTTAAAACCATTCCCGTATTGATTTATTAACAATTATGAAACTTATACTTAATTAAATTATACATTTCAACATTTAATTCGCGAATAAAGTATGACCATAAACATAAAAATAAGTTTAAAATATTTAACATATTCTGTGCTTTATAGTTATTGTTACCATAGCAACGAAGCGCTATCGCGCCATGATTTAGAAGTTTTTAATTTATTACAAATATTTTGGTAAGTAAACTGATGGTATTTTGTTAGTTAAATATAAATATATTATATTGTATATGTGTACATTCTTAATTACTGGTGTCATTATTATAAATATTATTATTCAGTTTTAGTGTACGTTTATGATGTCGCGACCTACTTTCATGCAATTAGAAAGATTGTTGCATTTTTTAGAAGAAAACCCAGGCCTAGCAAAGGGCACAAGCTCGGTATACAACGAAGATAAAATGGGAAGAAATCGCGAGCGCATTAAATACAATGGCCGGCGCAATAAAGGACGCGAAAACTTGGGCAAAGGGAAGTTAAAATACAAATAATATGCCCTATAAATTTAATCTAAACCACTATGGTTTATAATCTGTGGCTTTTAGCTTTACCAGTGTGTACATGGTATAATGGTTTTTTGGTATGGGCAGATAATATTATTTAAAAAAACTTGTAGCACAAAGGAAGGCTTCCGTATCAGGTACTGGTGGTGGTGGTGGTGTAGACCGCTTGCCGCCTATCTCTGAATTGGATGGGTGATTTGTTGCCTTATTAGGCGGCACCAGCTTTGCTGAAGGTGACCAAAAGTTTCGTGTTCCTCTAATGAGTTTCTACTAAAACATATGTGTCTTACAAATATTTTGAATGTAAAATTTTATTCGTTTCCACGTTTTGTTCAGCATAATTCTCATATTTTAAATTATTTAAAGGTACAAGAAGATCATATCTCTGCAGGGACTCTCTATTATATAGAGGAAAGCGATGATGCCACTTTTCAAAGTCCACCTGGCACTTCAAATATGACAGATCCAATAAATCAAATTCCTTCCGGTATAAATTAATATAAAAAATTATATAATTATTTACCACATTGTACTCTATACCTCATTGAACGATCTTGTGTTACCCACCCCTCTTGTAAATAATTACAGCTCCAAGACGTAGTCCACGTAGAAGCAGAACTCGGCGACTACATCAAAGCCAGCTTAGTTTAGAGCGACAGCGGTTTATTTCTATAGAACAAAAAAAATGGAAGCTGAGCTAGCCAACGCTGCAGAGTGGGCGAAAGCTCGAGAAGCTATAAATAGATTGGCCAATGCTATATATGATGGTGCGGAAAAAATTGCCGCAGCACGACAAAAATAATATTTTTTTTTATTTCTAATTTCTTTTTATGTACGAGTATATAATAAAAACAAATGTTTATATTTGTAAATACGCATTTTATTTCTAAGTTCAAAATGAGCAGTTCTGCTGAGTAGAGCCGGCGAGAAACTCAGCAGTTGCGCCTTTAAATATTGTAGTTATACTAATAAATATAGGTAATATTACTCATAGCTAGCCCGCATATGAATCAATATATCTCAATTCCACACATTTCCATCAACAAAAAACTCTTGAACAGTGTAATACGCTTTGCTCAATAAATTATCTTTTAATATATTAAAATGTTTGAAAAGGTTAATCTAGTACAGATTGTGGAATCTTATTACATACTAGCATTGCCCGCGGCTCAGCCCGCGTTCAAATGACCAAAAATCAAATTCTTAGGTTTTACATATTAGTATACTCTTACAATTCAGCTTTTGTTTTTTTTCTCAGAAATGAGACATTTTCCCGCGGTAAAAAGTATCCTATATATTGACCCAAATAACCGGCTATCATCATACCAAATTTCATCAAAATCTATCCTGTGGTTTTCCCGTGATGCGGTAACAGACAGACAGACAAAAAATCTAAAAACTATAGATTCGAACTCTATATCGATAATAATGTATATTTCAATTAGATTGTCCAAAAAATATTTAATGTACAGATTTGGCTTAGTTACAATCTTAATGTCCATTGCGCCGCAATGTTTCGATTAGACGCTGTCGCGCTGCTTGACCCCGCATCAGCTATGATTTTCGTGATATTGGTAGAATTTTATTATCATGTATCTTCTCAGTATAAGCTTTCTCTTTCTTCATCAGGAATACTAGAAGCAACACAATTGTGAATTTTGCATAAATTGTGTAATACACAACATAATAATAATAATAATATTTTATTTGCATAAAGAGATTGTAGTTTTGACAAATTTTGTGGTTGAGGTGTCCTTTTAAGCAAATAATTTGTCTGTATTAGGAGACCCCGCCCTTTCATAACAAAACGAAATTTTATCTTTAATCTGATTATAATATAGGTAATAAAACAAACTTAAATAGATAAATTAAAACAAACAAAAAATATAATAGTTTTTCAAATTTTTGTAGATTTAAGCTGTAGTCTGTAGGTCATAATGGAGAACTCTGTGACCCAATAGACATTACCATCTTGCTTTGAAGAGCCCGATTGTACGCTCTACCGTGTTTTTAGCGGAAGAATGCCGTTTGGTTTAGTGTTCTTCAGGTGATTCAACTTCTGCGTTGACAATAGGAGTCATCATGTATTTCCTTCAATATAATAAGGTGCCTATAATACGAAAGTGTTAAAAATATTCCTATATGAATAACTAATGCCCGATTTCACCAACAACCCATAAGCTACCACCTACGTATGGGATCCCTAGCTTAAAATTCCCCTAAACTAGCCCCTAAATTAAATTTATATGTGGGCATAAAGACCATGGTTAAACGCCATGGTCTTTATGCCCATATTTCGAGCACCTAAATTTAGGAGGCCTTTTAACATTTAGGTGACCCCTAACTGTCGGTGAAATAGAAACTGTCCCCTAACAGCCCCCTAACCATGCTTAGGGGATCCCTTAAAGTTAGGTGACGTTGGTGAAATCGGGCATAAGACGACTAGATTTCCTACCTTATCAATAAATAACTTTTCATCGGGTGTTGCTTGAATATAAATGAACCCCCTCCCCTAAAGCCGGCACAGCGTGGCGCCCCTAAAAGTTTCATCTAAATTCAAAATATTCATGTCTCTATGATATACCTGTAATAAATGTAAACTTTTACTACTTGTTAAAATAAAACGTAAAGCTTACAATTTGTACATTTCTCGAATATTTTTAAGAGAACTTTTGCATGGGATTGTGTATCTAGTACTTTTTTGATCGATGAATCGAAGTTTATTTTATAGCGTGTGGGGAATCAGTCCATGCTCTTAGGATTACTATTTATTTAATTATACTTTTTAATTTT
Source organism: Brenthis daphne (assembly GCA_947093115.1). Classification (NCBI taxonomy): domain Eukaryota; kingdom Metazoa; phylum Arthropoda; class Insecta; order Lepidoptera; family Nymphalidae; genus Brenthis; species Brenthis daphne. Next base: position 4,654,763 of record OX352473.1, read on the forward strand.
AACTATATATTTGTATTTATTTGTAGTTCCAGAAATTGTTTTAGATAACACAGTTACTGGAGTGATGTCTCACATAGTGGTCGGCGAGCCCTTCACGACCGTTAAAGGGGAATTACCGGAGTTGACAATAGAGTGAGTTTGTTTTTTCTTTTTTTTTTTTAATTTAGGCAAAGGTTTTTTTTTAAGTAAGATGATGTTGAGGTTAGAAATTTTGGGATATTTTTGTCTTTTAGCTCATGTTGTTTTTATGTTTATATTTTCTCTTCAATTTGAAGATTAAAATGTTGTCAGGATAAATATTATTTTTTCTAATAGAGTCAAAAATACAATTTGGGTTTTCTATAACGATCATACTCATAGTCTATAGTTATGATGGTGTGACGGTAAAGTAAATAGATATAATTTTATATAATAACTAACAATACCCGCGGCTTTGTCCGCGTTCAAACTTCTGATCGTTACCAAACTTCACAGGATTATATGCTGGGCTAATCTGAAGATTGCCTGAAAATTTCATCAAAATCTTTCCAGCTGTTTTGGAATCCATAGGGAACGTACATACTCATATCGAATTTTATATATATACTAGCAGTGCCCGCGGCTTCGCCCGCGTTCAAACTACTAAAAAAAAATTCTTTGACACAACGACAGCTGCACCACATACCGGGTCCAATTGTGTTTTCAAATCATCCAGAAGCCTAATGAAGTATACACACAAAATTTCATCTACATCGGTCCAGACTCTTTAGGAGGAGTAATGTGACAAACACACGTACAGAAGAATTATATATATTATGAAGATATAGATAATGTTCTCCTGACTGATGTCGGTCACTGAGAGTAAGAGTAGTAACTGCGAGATATGACAGTGCAGGTGTGAGGGAGAGAGACACACTAGCACTCTCTGTCTCTCTCTCTCTCATACTCTCATGGATTATAACTCAACATAATGAGTGTTAAATGAGTTTTTAGACTACTATATGCGAGTATTTCCTGGTATAAAGATTCAAAACTGAAAAATTGACCCGAGCTAGGACTCAAACCCAAAACCTGTAACTCAGAACTCAGAAAATTATTATTTTTTTCAGTCCAACAACAGATCCAGATACAGTAATAATAACGGAAAAGTCTAAAGCAAAGGCACAAACTCAAAATGATTTAAAATTAGGCTACACAACAGCATACATGTCGGACGCTGATATGTTAGCTGTAAGGTAATTATTGTTTGGAGATAGTTCAGATCTCGTTTGAAGTAAATATATTAACTCATTGCTGGACGTAGGCCTGAACATAGTCCACCACGCTGGCCAAGTGCGAGCGGACTTCACATGTCTGCAGACAACTTGCTTGGTTCTCTCAGACATACAGGTTTCCTCACGATGTTCTCCTTCACCGTGAGACAAGTGGTGCGATACCCGGGATTTGAACCCACTCAACTTCGAACCCAGCATTCGAAACGTCGAGAACCAAAAATCCAAATAAATCCGCGAAAAAATCCGAAAAGATAGTTTTATTTAAAAACTTCATTTCTATCACGTTATGTTATTTTTTTTTTATTTTCTTTACAGAGAAAAGGCGAAGGAAAAAATTCAATACTCTGATACAGCGTACAAATGTGAATTGTGTATCATAGGATTTTATTCTCAACAGCAAGTGGAAGATCATTTCGTATCGTTCCATAGAGAGGTGAGATGTTATATATCTATACTAATATTATGACGAGGCAGAGTTTGTTTGTTTCAACGCGCTAATCATAGAAACGACTAATCCGTTTTGAAAAATTCTTTTTGCATTAGACAGCCCGTTTATTGACGAAGGTTATGTCGATACATATAATAAAATTGTAACTAAGCCGAATCTGTATATTAAATATTTTTTGGAAAATTTTATTGAAATAAACATTATTATTTATAAAGACCGAATCTATAGTTTTTAGAATTTTTGTCTGTCTGTTACCGCATCACGGAAAAACCACTGCAGTGATTTTGATGAAATTTGGTATGATGGTAGCTGGTTATCCGGGTCAACATATATCTCATTTCTGAGAAAAAAATACAAAAACTGCATTGGAAGAGTATACTAATATCTAAAACCTAAGAATTTGGTTTTTGGTCATATGAACGCGGGTGGAGCCGCGGGCAATGCTAGTATAGAATATATATCATCATGCTACTACTCAAGGGAGCGGAGCAGTAATCATAAATGTTAACAAATCGGACAGACTTCCATACATTGTAAAAGTGATGTATATATCGACAGATTAAACGCGGGCGAAGTCGAGGGTCTATCTAGTAAAATGTATAATTATCTTTTTCTTCACTACATAGTATAAAACAAAGTCGCTTTCTCTGTCCCTATATCCCTATGTATGCTTAAATCTTTAAAACTAGGCAACGGATTTTGATGCGGTTTTTTTTAATAGGTAGTGATTCAAGAGGAAGGTTTTTAGTATATATTTTGTTAAGTTTTTGTACACATTGGCTAAAATATAACGATATTTGTTGGAGGTGTCGGAAAAAATAAGCCGTCTGGGAGCTTTCAACGAAAACGTTGCCTAAACCCTTTGAAATATTACAAAATAGTGTACGGTGGAATTGTGTATCTTATATAGTTTTACAGAAAAGTCCGCGATGGCATATGTCTATCTCTTAAGGATAACATACTATATCCATTTTAATTTAAAACGTACCTAGGGACGAACCGAGCCAAGCGAGGGTGAGTCGCTAGTCTATGTATATAAATTAAAATAGATATTCGTATGTTTGTCGTATGATCAAACTCTGGTGCGTTATTCTGTGTACGCCTACGAAATTTCTTAGCCTAGGAAAAAGATTGTTCTTTTTAGACGTTTGTCTATTATACATAACCAAAACTTTTTTTTAATGTTCAATAATGCATTTGGGCATACGACCTGTATAGATACAGGTGGTTATGTGGGACTCACCAGTTAGAAAAACCAGTATTACCCACTAAAACCCAACGGAACCTCCCCCGTCTTAATGGGGCGTTGCAGGATCACTTACGCACTCAACCTCGACGCCCCGACGATAGGTCTGCCGAAACAGACCACATCAACCTTGTGGTTGCTCCAATAGTACACTTTGCTATCAGAGAAGTACCACGAGCAACCCGCGTGGTACACCCACCTCCCTGTGTTTCTTGGCTTCGCGCCCGGATGCCGGATGCTAATAAAAGTCTCTCAAAACTTCATCTTAATCCTTCGAGCCCTTTCAACATGATAGAGAAACGCGTACACACTTCCATACATATAAAAAACGTGTGTGTGTACTTATGTAAGCACGTAAGAAGGTATACGTCTTTGTCGTAACAGAACAAAAATAGCTCAAGATTTCATCCCGTATGTCACAACTCTGTCAGTAAAAAAATGCAACTAACTTCATCATGTCGCTTTTTGGCTGTCGGTGTGCGCGTGCATCGTAAAAATTTTACTCTCACAATTTTTCTCCAAACGTTCCAAAAGAAGTATAATTTCAATAATCGGATCTACATCCTTTTCAGAAACCAGGCCATCTACCGTGCAAAGTGTGCTACGTGTACGTGCCGGAAGCGAAGCTAACCGAACACACGGACAGTCACTACTGGCGGTATACATGTAAAATGTGCAACAAACAGGAGACGAGTCTGAAGGGTATGTCGTTGCACGTGAAGACGCATATGGGCAGGCATATGTCCAATACTATTATACAGGTTGGAGATGAAGTCGATGGGAAAGTGAGTATATACATACAAAAATACATACATACACTAGGGTGGAGTTAAAAAAATATGTTTTTTTTTCTCAGCTTGGGAGTAGAATTTGTAGCTTATAAAAAACGAAAATTTTTGTAATTAAAAAAAATTTACTCAACATTTTGAGGAGCCCCGCTAATTTTTAAAATAATTTAAATTTTTGGTTTGAATGAAAAAAAATTATTGACTTTTTTTTGGTGAAAGTTGGATAAAAATTGACTATATTCGTCAATCTCTCTCTCTCTCTCTCTCTCTCTATATATATATATATATATATATATATATATATATATATGTATATTTATTATATTATATAACTTATTTTTTTATTTCAATCATTTTTGTTTTTTTTTATAAGCCACAAATTCTATCCGTTAAGCTAAGAAAAAAAAGCAGTTCTTTTTTTTTCGCTCCACCCTAATATACAAACATACATACTTATATGGTCTCTTAGGGGTCTCCTCACGAAGAGATATATTTAGTTCATTAAATCTATACTAATAAATGGGGAGCAATCAGCTCCCCATTTTAAGTAAGTTATAAAGTTTTGTTCGGTTATACTGCGATAAATACTGAACCGATCGGAATAATACTCATACCATAAGATGCAGCGTGTTTCGGAGAAGGTTTTACTATATGATATGTTGGTGATTAATGTACTATTCGGGCGGAGCCGCAGGAAAACGCTAGTTATCAATATATGGTGTTATATGTATAAATAATAAATAAATATGTTGGGACAGTAACACACAGCACCATCTAGTTCCATGGTAAGCTACAAAGGCTTGTGTTATGGTTACCAGATAGTTACATATATATAACTTTAAATACATACATATTATAAATATAAACACCCATGACTGGAGTACAAACCTTCGTCATCACACAAATGAATGCCCCCAGCGGGACTCGAACCCGCGACCGCCGGCACTGAAAGTAGGGCCACTACAAACTGAGCCAAACGTGTCGTCATATGTATAGATCTATTAAATTAATAAAAAGCAGAGCTTGAAATCGGTTTAACAATTTAACGGTTAATTTCAATAATGTAATTTGTCATCATTCATTTGAACATTTAACGCGCGCTTTTTTTGTGAAAACAACTTTAAGTATAGCGTTTAAGGTTCAGTTTACATTGTTGTATATTTATTTCAACTAAAACAAATACTAATTCACAGATTTTTGAAACCGGTTAATTTAATTTTGAAGTTATGTTATCTGTTTTTTTTTTTGCAGGGACGAAAGACGAAGAGTGATATAGATAAAATGATTGTGGAAACACGGCCTAGGAAAGGGCTCAGAAACTTATTGTCTAAAACTACGATAGTGGGATATAAGTGTTTGGAGTGCGATATGTTTTTCAAGTATGCCTTGTTTTATTATATCTTTTACTAGCGAATCTAGCGTTCCTAGATACGTTTTAATTTTTTTAAACGGAATCCCGATTCTTTGTCTAAAATAAAAGTAGCCTAAGTTACTCCTAATAACATCAGCTATCTGCCAGTGAAAGTCGTGTCAAAATCGGTCCAGCCGCTCGTAGATTAGCCGGAACAAACAAACAGATAGACAGACAAAAACTTTAAAAACGCGGTTTTTCGGTTTAGTCCGTTTATTATCCCAGAGTATAAGGTATCTAAATTCCAAATTTTACTCGAATCTGTTGAGTTGTTACAGCGTGAAGAAGTTGAAGAAATGACAAACAGACCAATACACACATACACAATTTCTTATTTTTAGGATTTCATACCCGAAGGGCCAATGACAATCACTAAGTCTCCGCTGTTCGTCCGTCCGTCTGTCAGAGGGCTATATCTCGTGAACCGTAATAGGTAGAGAGAGTTGACTTTTTCACAGAGTGTGTATTTCTATAGCCGCTATAACAATAAACAATGAAAACAATTCGTGTTGCAAGTCCGACTCGCGCTTGAATGATTTTTTCATTTTAAATAATACTATCTTTTCGGATTTTTTCGCCCGATTTATTTTGGTTTTTGGTTTCCGACGTTTCTAATGTTTTACAGCAATCATGGATAAAATAATACAATGAAATAATGAATCCGCGAAACAATCCGAAAAGATAGTTTTATTTAAAACAAAAACCAATCTATCCCACGGGAACCGTACATTTTTCCGGGATATGTATAGTTCCGGATATATCTATATAGCCTATGTGTTATTGTGATGTCTGAGCTATATTATTGTAAGTTCCATCAAAATCCATTCAGTAGTTTTTGCGTGAAAGAGTAACAAACATACATTCATACTCACAGACTTTCACTTTTATAATATTAGTATAGATGTCAAATATTCGTTTTTCTAATATTTAATATACTAGCATTGCCCGCGGCTCCGCCCGCGTTCAGATGTCCAAAAACCAAATTCTTAGGTTTTACAATATATTAGTATACTCTTACAATGTAGTTTTTGTATTTTTTCTCTAAAATGAGATATTTTCCCGCGGTAAAAATCCTATATGTTGTCCCGGATAACCAGCTGTCATCATACCAAATTTCATCAAAATCTGTCCAGTGGTCTTCTCGTGATGCGGTAACAGACAGACAGACAGACAGACAAAAATTCTAAAAACTATAGATTCGGACTAATAATGTCTATTTCAATTAGATTTTCCAAAAAATATTTAATGTACAGATTCGACTTTGTTACAATTTTATTATATGTATAGATTACATATTACAGGAGTTCCCGAGCTCGTAAGAATCACGTCGACAGATACCATAGAGAGGGTCTGCAGTGCGATCAGTGTCAGAAGAAATTTGTTAACCGGACCACACTTACTACGCACTTGCGGTGAGATTTTTTTTTTGTTTACTTACCTATAGTCTGTTTTTCTAATCTCGAGAGACAAAACTGACACTCCGTGGGTTGCCAGTTTTTTGTAATTCTTAAATAGTGATATGCCTCTATCGTAAATTAACGTTAATAAAATCAAGTATCGTTTTTTTTATTTTTTTATTTTTTTTTATAATAAAATATCCTGAAATAATGTGTAGGTACTTATTTAAAATGTAATAATACAAAATTAATAATGCTAATTTAAATTTAGTGATGTGGATTTTAATTATACATATTGATTTAAAATTAATGAATACGATATTTAAGGATTTTGAATTAATAATGTGAAATTTAATGATCGCTTTAGAATATAAACGGGGTTTCAAACTATCTTCTTACCAAATTTCAGTTAAATCGATCCAGTAGTTTTGGGGCCTATTTGGTACAAACAAACAAAACTTTTCTCTATATAATATTAGTATACATGTCAAATATTCTCATACATCCAAAAGAGGTTTTTTTTTAAGTACGTACTAATCAGGGCTGTGAGATAACAGTCATTGATTTACCCGACCAATAAACCTCAAAATACCCGATTTATCCCGCACCCGCCAACCGTGAGCAGAATACCCGAAAATAGTTTTTTTTTTAAGTAATTTATTCATGTTTTATATAGAACTAGCGACTCACACTCGCTCGAGTTCGTCTCTAGCTTGCTTCCCAATAAATATTGAACCCCATTTTCACCCCCTTAAGGGATGATTTTCGGGATAAAAGTATGTCCTTCCTAGGGTATCAAACTATCTTCTTACCAAATTTCATCTAAATCGGTTCAGTAGATCCAGAGATTACGCCCTACAACGTCACAAACTCACAAACTTTACCTCTTTATAATACGAGTATTAGTATAGACTATAGTTGGATTGGTTTTCCAATATATGTTCCATTATCCATACAATCATTTATTTATGCAAAATGTACCTAAGCACAGATAACATAATACTATACTCCTTAGTTATCATCATCATATACATTTTTTAAAAGAAAGTAGGTACTAATGTTAGAAAAAGAAGTTCTCAATTAAACACCTTTAAATTATTAAATCAAACATAAAAAAACTTAAAATATCAAACTAATCAACTAAACTAAAATACCTGCTTTCTACTAAAACACCCGTCAAAATTACCCGCCATCAAAAATCACCTAAAATTACCCGCTTTTCGGGTAATTTACCCGCCAATTGGCAGCAGCGCTGATACTAATATAACCTTTTTTTATCTAACTTCCAGTCTCCATGAAGGACCACTGCCCCGGGAGGAATGTCCAATCTGCCACAAAATGGTCCGTTCCATACAAATAAAGTATCACATAAAGAGACATGAGGATACAAACAAATATGAATGCACGGATTGCGATAAGGTGTTCAGTCATCTCGCTACGTATCAGGCTCATTTGAAGTATTCAAGGGTACATGGTACCGAGCAGGTGTTTAAGTGAGTATACATACATACATTGTATATATATATATATATATATAGATATACTAGCGATTCCACCTTGCTTCGTTTTGGATTCATCCCTAGACAAAAATGTATCCCACGGGAACCGTGCATTTTTTCCGGGATAAAAACTAGTATATGTTTTTGTTTGCCAGATTCGAATGCCCCATGTGCCAAAAGCGTTACCCCACGAAGCAGACCATGCAGGATCACTTCAACTATCAGCACTTGGGGAAAACTACACATAAATGTCCTATATGCAGTAAGGTGAGTATTTAATAATTTCTTAGATTTACACGAATATTTGACATCTATACTAATATTATAAAGAGGTAAAGTTTGTGAGTTTGTGAGGTTGTAGGTGGTAATATCTGGATCTACTGAACAGATTTAGATGAAATTTTGTATGGAGATAGTTTGAGACACTAAGGTTATAGGATACTTTTTATCTCGGAAATCACCCCTTAAGGGGGTGAAAATGGGGATGAAAGTTTGTATTGGGAATCAAGCTAAATTTAAATAAAACATAACTTTTCGGATTCTTTCGCGGATTTATTTTGAAATCCGAAAAGATGGTTTAATATAAAGTGACTATATTTTTTGAAGTTATACTTCTTTTGGGACGTTTGGAAAAAAATATGAGAGTAAAATTTTTACTGACAGCTAAAAAGCGACATGATGAAGTTAGCTGCATTCCTTTTACAGAGAGTTGTGACATACGGGATGAAATCTTTAGCTATTTTTGTTCTGTTACGCCAAAGACGTATAACTTCTTACGTGCGTACATAAGAACACACGCCCATGTTTTTTTTTTGTGAAAACAACTTTAAGCATTGCATTTAAGGTTCAATTTACATTGTTGTATATTTATTTCAACAAGAACAATTACCTAAACACAATTGGTGACAGTTTTAAAAGAACTTTTGCATGGAATTGTGTATCTAGTACTTTTTTGATCATTTGATGCTATAAACAAACAGTTGTTATTTTTGGATATTCAAATTAATTGTTTGATCTTAAATTAAAATTTGTAAATTAAAACTGTTCACATTTATCTGGTTTCGACATCTTTTGGCGCTCTGAGTGTTAACGTCAACACGTCACGTGACCATGTCGATGACGACTCAGATGAATTTACTCCCCATACAAACAAACCTGCCTATAGTTATATATTAATATATAAGTTTTTAATTAAACCTAGTATAAGATTATGGTAAATAAGCTAAAATAACTACAAGTATAAATAAAAGGACCAATCGTGAAAACGATGACAGCTGTAGTGATTTATCTATACATATAATAAAAAAGTAACGGATCGCTGTCTGTTCATTGAAGATATATGAGAAAAAATATTATTGAGACCTTTATGACATAATGGCACCCAAAACAATAATTGTTAGAATTTTTGTCTGTTGGTCTGTGCGTTTGTGCACGTTAATCTCAGAAACGGCTAATCCAATTTAGATGTGGTTTTCACTAATATATTGTGGTAAACTTCACTTAACATTTAGTGTTTGTTTCATGTCAATCCGTTCATAAATAAAAAAGTTATGCCAATTTAAAGAATCACGTCGAACATTTATTAAACTGAAAAATGAACGGTTCCCTTGGGGGAGATCTGCTTGTACTTTTCTTTGTAAACAAAATAGTATGTAAATATACAAGGACGTTAGCTATATGTATAAAATATTTATCATCCAAAATAAATAACTGCGTTCATATTTCAACAGTTTTCATTTCAAAAATATTGAAAAAAAAATTTTTTTTTTATTTTTTCTCAGCCGATAGCGACTAGAGCGAACGTAGATAAACACCTGATGAGGGTTCACGGTGAGAAGAAACAGAAACCGAGAAATCACGTGTGTCAACAGTGCGGGAAAGCGTTCACTGTACGTATTGAATCTGTATAAATATTATAAATGTGAAAGTTTGTGATTATGTATGGATGTTTGTTACTCGATCACGCCAGGACGGCTGAACGGATCTGGATGAATTTTGGCACAGAGATAGATTATAGTCTGGAATAGCACATAGGTGAGTTTTTTATCTCGTAATAATGTACAGTGTCAGTGAGATGGGTTTGTTTTTGTTTTCCTAGTTTGCTATATTTGTGAAATAATCAGGAAAAAAGTACGGGTGTGTGTAAAATTCACACATGATAGAAGTGAAACTTAATATTATATATTTGTCAGAGAATAACAACGGTTACCATGGCAATGAGGCAATGTATTCCATCTCACTTTCTCGCCGGCTTAATCCTGTATGTTTGTGTTTGTCTCTTTAATGTCGCATTTTCATTTCATCGAGTTTCAAATCGCAACGATGCTAGAGATGTTTCACTTCAAAAATTATAATATAACTAGCACTGCCCGCGGCTCCTCAGATGACCAAAAACCAAATTCTTAGGTTTTACATATTATACTCTTACATTGCAGTTTTTGTATTTTTTCTCAGAAATGAGATACTTTCCTTAGTAAAAGTATCCTTTATGTTGACCCGGATAACCACCTATCACCATACCAAATTTCATCAAAATCCCTCCAGTGTTTTTCTGTGATGCGGTAATAGAAAGACAGACAAGAATTCTAAAAACTATAGATTCGGTCTCTGTATCGAAAATAATGTTTATTTCAATAAGATTTTCCAAAAAATATTTAATGTACAGATTCGGCTTAGTTACGATTTTATTATATATATGGATCTACAAAGTTTTCTTTTTTTTAATTTTCAGGACAAAAAGGCACTGACCCAGCACATTGTGATCCATTCAGGTGACAGGCCTATTACCTGTGACATATGCGAGCAGAGCTTCAAACAAAAAGCATCTCTATATACACATAGAAAACGTATACACAAAATATTTCCACCGAAACGATCAGTTGAATTCATGGAAGAGAAAAATGATAACTCTCAATGAAATTGACTCGACCGGAATGGAACCTACTATGTGTGTAATATAATAATGAGATATTATTAGGGTGTGAGGGAGAAATATGTACATATTAACACTATCTGCTTCGCTCACTCTCATATTCTAGTGGGTTGTCTTCGATACTTTAGATTGAGTATTTCTTGACAGAAAAGCACAATAACTGTACTTGGCCCATGGATAAGTTTTAGAAGTTGTGAAAAATGACATCAATTTAAGAAGAAAACCTGTGAGGGTGTGAGGGAGAAAGACATAAACAGTATTTGTCTTGCTCACTCTCATACTCTAGTAGGATGTCTCCGATATTTTAGACTGAATATTTCTTGATAGAAAATCCAATAACTATACTTAGCCCATAGATTGAAGTCATAGAAGAAAATATAGTGAAAAACATATATCAATCCAAGAAAAAAAACCTGTGATTTTTGTGAAAGTGTAGTGTAAAGTGTTCAAACAATTTTAAAGTGTCAATTTCAAAGACTAGCCCTCAAAATGGTTTCTTTCTTTTTCTGTCAAACTGATGGGATGGTTCTGATATAAGCATGTATGAAATATATGAAAGCAAACTCCCAACTTCACAACTTACTAAGAATTTCTTGAAGGAAAAACTTCATTAATTGTACTTGGCGCTATACTTATACTCAGGACTCGAACTCAGGACCTACAGATCTGCACTTGTACCTTACATACATTAGCCTTAAAATACGTAAAACTTATAAAAAAAATATATTATTAAAACAGAAGTATTAGTGAAGTGTTGAAAGTGTTAAGTGATGGTAAAAATTATAAATTAAACATCGATCAAGAGAGTACTACATACACAATCAGCGACAAAAAATGTCCTCACCGAATGAGCGCTCATTTGAACATTTGAGCGCTCTTTTAACTTAAATTTTTTTTGAAGTTATACTTCTTTTGGGACGTTTGGAAAAATGATCAGAGCAAAATTTTTACGATGCGCGCGCACACCGACAGCCAAAAACGACATGATGAAGTTAGTTGCGTTCCTTTTACACACAGAGAGTTGTGACATACGGGATGAAATCTTTAGCTATTTTTGTTCTGATACGCCAAAGACGTATAACTTCTTACGTGCGTACATAAGTACACACATAAGGTTTTTTTTGTGAAAACAACTTTAAGCATTGTATTTAAAGTTCAATTTACATTGTTGTATATTTATATTAACTAGAACAATTACCTAAACACAATTGGTGACAGTTGTAAGAGAACTTTTGCATGGGATTGTGTATCTACTATCTAATACTTTTTTGATCGATGGATTTAAAGTTTAGTATGAGATATATTATTAGACTTATTGCTTTTTAGTTTGTCACTTTTTGAATAATTAATTTCTATATAACTTTTAAGCAAATTTTGTATGTAAATTGACATAAGCGAGCTACCGCCATATATTTTTTTTTTAATTAGCGGCGCATGGATTTATTGGTATAAATGTATAGAGAACAGATAAATAAAATTGAAGTGTCTGTGTGTAATGTCAAAATAACAGCTTTTTATTGAATGATATACATTAAATTATATACGGTACATGAAGCTTATAAGAAAAAAAAAAAACAATTTTTAACATTTTTGTCTGTCTGTTCCGGTTAATATCCGAAAAGGCTGAACCGATTTTGAAGTGACTTTCACTGGCAGATAGCTGATGTATAGGCGAAGCGAGGGTAAAACTAGCTTCGCTCGGGTACATCACTAGGTACGTTTTAACTCCTTATTATATCAGCTATCTATAGCAGATCATCAGGACCGGTTGCCTTATTATTAGCCATTTTTGTTGTTTGTTGATGTTTCCTGTCCGCTAGGATGTAGTCCACCTGTGTGCATTTGTCTCCACTCTTATATGTTTTTAAGTGTTCGTTTGGTTTGGTGAAGAAGGTGTTGACAATTGCCATATTAAATGTGTACGCGAAATATAAAATATCATCACCCTGGGAGTTTTTATCCCCATAACCCTGGTTACCGTGAATTTCCCTAAAGCAGTCGTTCGTGATTTGTCCCACGTGCCCATTAAAATCTGCTCCGATGTATTTTGACTTCGTTTTTGGTATGGATTGATTCATATTGTGAAGATCGTCCCAGAAAGTTTGTTTTTCTGCTTGTGGCAACCCTGTTTGTGGAGAATACGCTGATATAACATTCATGCATGACTGGTTATCAAGTGCGAACTTAATTGCTATAATTCAATTACTAACTCTATTCACGTATACTATACGGTTCTGGAAAATTTTGTCTACTGCTATGCCGACGCCGTTCTGATTTATCTTCGTGCCGTTGTAAATGAACTTGTAGTTGTTACCAATATTGCGCGCTTTAGACCCCTTCCATTTCGTCTCCTGTATGCAGCAGATGCTGATGCGTCTTCTGAGCAACACTTCGCTTAGTTCTAAGCTGCGTCCTGTCATGGAGCCCACATTCCAACTAGCTATGCGGACTTTTGGAATGTGGGCTGCATGGTTCTTCTCGTCGCTTTGGGGGCACGCCCTAGTATTAATCACATTTTCTCGCATCTCGCCGTGTGCGTCGCTTGGTTTTACGGCCGGTTGCCACCTGACGCCAAGACAGTAACCCCTCTTGCTCATTGGGGCTTAGGATGCCACCGTTGGCTTTTGCTCTTCCGCCGCCATCCTCTACATGACGTCCTGCCTCACGCCGCTGCCCTCCATCAACCCGGTGTCAGAATACGTCCGAGCGGCTCGACGGAGGGGGTACCTGTTGGTCCTGCAAAAAGTTCCCCATAATAGCAATCTTTGAAAAGAGTCTTCCATATTCATTACTTTTGGGAAGATTTAATCGTAATCTAGTGCTCTCATCGAATACGAATTTGTGCATTAGGGCAAAAGCACCAGATGATACACATTCGTTCCACTTCGTGACATCCTCTGTTCCTTGTGATGCAGTGCTTGCAGTTCCATTTTTTAAAGAATTCGTACTAAGATTATTTAATATCTTAGCCTTTTTCTCCTCTCCTCCTACAGAGATTGTGGATCCTGGGATCTCTTTAGACAATTCCAAGTGAAATTCTTATATTATGTATAGGAATATACGCATGAATGGAGTTGCGGAAGCTGTTGCTCTCCTATCCTTCTTCCCCGTCTCTTTGTGTTTTATGTATGAGGCAAACCTGCAGGTTAGTCTTTTCATAACCTCTCTTGTCTCCTCCACTGAAGATGTGGTTTTCTTTACCCTTTTAGTTGTCTTTTTCTCCACAAAGATATGTTGCTTAGTGGCCCTATTATACTTTCTTACTGTACTTATTGAATCTTCAGTAATCATATAGGTATATATAATATAGATTATATATAGGTTATAGATTCTAGAACCAAAGAACTAATAAAAAAAGAATATATAAAGAATCTATATCTATAATATAGATTCTTTGTCGAACAAAGCCATTATGTGCAAAGCCATATCTAATAAGGTACCGTATTTAATTAATTTCATATGCATTTAGTAAAAAGCTGTTATTTCGACATTACACTCAGACACTTCAATTTTATTCATCTGTATAGATTATATTTTTTGTTGCGTAACGTTTATAATAGGAGTGTATTTTCATATATATTAATAAGACTGTATATAGCAATAAGAGATTTAATGAAAATAAACAGTTATATTGTAAAATATACAGTATATTAATAATATCCGCCAACCCGCACTTGGCCAGCATGGTGGACTATGGCCTGATCCTCTGAGTATTGGCCCATGCTCAGTAGTGGGACGTCAAAAAGGGCTCAACACTATATGTATATATATGTACATGTATGTGTGTGTGTGTATAGTAGCAACTCACCCTCGTTTTGCTCGGGTTCGTCCCTAGCTTGATTCCCCATACAAACTTTCATCCCCATTTTCACCCTCTTAAAGGACGATTTCCGGGATAAACAGTATCCTATGTCCTTCCCAGGGTTTCGAATTATCTTCTTACCAAATTACATCTAAATCGGTTCAGTAGATCCATAGATTATCCCCTACAACGTCACAAACTCACAAACTTTATAATATTAGTATAGATGTGGAAATATCTTCTGATATGCACCTGTGTACGTCATACGTAGATTCTTCTACTTTAAATCGTTAATTTATTATGGTTATACACACATATGCATATACATGTCATTGTTTAAAAAATATGAATTTATTGCGTATACGAACATATTTAACAGTTTATTTATTACCAGCATTGCCCACGGCTCCGCCAGCGTTCAGATAACCAAAAACCAAATTCTTAGATTTTACATATTAGCTATACTCTTACATTGTAGTTTTTGTATTTTTTTCTCAGAAATGAGATATTTTCCTGCAGTAAAAATATCCTATATATTCACCCGGATAACCAGCTATCACCATACTAAATTTCATCAAAATCCCACGTGGTTTTTCTGTGATACGGTAACAGACAGACAGACAAAAATTCTAAAAACTAGATTCGAATAATGTCAATTTCAATAAGAATTTCCAAAAAATATTTAATCTACAGATTCGGTTTAGTTACAATTTTATTATAATATGTATAGCTTAGATTAGTATAGATATAGTATTTTTGACACACTTGATGTAGGTTGGCCATTGTAATTATTTTCATCTCTGTTTCGACATGAAAGAAGGACAAACAAACACACTTTCACATTTATAATACACTACTTACATTTATACTTAATATGTTATATTAATATATATTAATATTATAATTTATATTTAGTACACAGATAGGCTATGAGCTGGAATAACATTAGATCAACAAGCATCTAAGGACGGACGCACCCAAAGCTTAGCGAGGATGCTAAAATAAAATAACCCGAATAATATAATAATCATTTATTTATAAGGCACTTTATTGCTGTAATACAATTATTAAAAAAATATCTAACATGCCATTTTTAATCTACAACAATATACAGACAAAAATCTTACTGTCAAATATAAAAAAAAAACAAATGTGAACAATATTAATAATATTTCAAAAATATTTGAACCTTGAATACATTGTATTCCAAAATACGTTTAATAACCACCACAGCTTAGACTGTCAATGCAAAAGTGGCCAAAACTCTATATAGATAAATAAAATTGATGTGTCTGTGTGTAATGTCAAAATAATAGCTTTTTACTAAATGCATATGGAATTATATACGGTACATATACAAAAACACATTTTTTATTAAAGTTTTTGTCAGTCTGTCTGTTTGTTCCGGCTAATCTCCGAAACGGCTGGACCGATTTGACGGTACTTTTACTGGCAGACAGCTGATCTTATATGGAGTAAGTTAGGCTACTTTTATTTTAGAAAAAAGATTAAGGTTCCGTTCAGAAAAATTAAAACTTACCTAATGACACACCAGAGCGAAGTGAGTGTAAAGCGCTAAATTAAAATTATTTTAAATGCATGTGTTAGATTACTATTGCACTGACAGCCATGACATAATAATAAGTTGACATGAAGTGTATTTATTATTAAATTTAATCTCTATTTTATATTTCAATAATTAAAAAAAAATGTTTAGGGATTCCCCGAAATAATTGAGACGTATATTTACGTAAGCACAGGAGGGGGAAGTAAGAGCTTTGCTTACTTTTGCTGACAAGGGGGAGGGAAGGGTTATTAATTACTAAAATTCTGCTTACGTAATACTTGAATGGCCCCTTTTTCGATATATCGATATTAGTTTGTAGATACACCAATGTCCAATACATCTACACTAACATTATAAAGAGGAAAGATTGGTATTTTTGTAACGAATAAACTCGAAAACTACTGGGCCGATTTAGATGAAATTTGGTAAAAACACAGTTTGAGACCCTGAGAAGGATATAGAATATTTTACAGTTTTTTACTTTTTATAACTTTGAAGCCTGCAGTGTCCGCATCGGTATCGACATCGGCGATACTTTTTTTAAATTATCGGTATCGTATCGGCAGATGTACTGAACATCTGATTTCAACGAATCGCAGTCTGTTACATCAACTTTCACAATTCACAAAAAAATAAAAATACATTTTAATATGGAAGTTCATTTTATAAAAATTATATTTTGTTAAAACTTATCAAAAATGTTCGCATCCGCCTAATACCTACTTGAGTTACGAATATTTTTTATGAACATGAAAAATAAACATATTAATATCGATCAAAGAAGTACTAGAAACACAATCTCATGCCCAAGTTCTCCTAAAACAGTCACCGATTGTGTTTAGGTAATTGTTCTAGTTGAAATAAATATACAACAATGTAAATTGAACTTTAAATGCAATGCTTAAAGTTGTTTTCACAAAAAAATAATTAAAAGCGCGCTCAAATGTTCAAATGAGCGTTCATTCGGTGAGGACATTTTTTGTCGCTGATTGTGTATCTAGTACTTTTTTGATCGATGCATATTAAACCCACACAGCTTGCCATTGCCCAATCATCACATAAGTTATTAATTAAAAAATGAGCCTTAAAATAAAATGGTGGTTTACATGAAATTAAATGCTATAATAATCGTGACATTTTAGCACCTATTTAATATATTAAAGTAAATTAATTTACAATTCAATCAAATAAAATATTTAATAAATATACTAACTTCATAAAAAAAAAAAGTTTATACTTTAAAGAACATTTTGTTTTTTTTTTCAAATATTTTGAATTATTGAGAACAAAGTGTAACTTTGAACGATGAAGTTAGCATATATATAAAAAACATGCCACCAATATTTTACACAGTTTGTAATAAAATTGTTATAATATTAAAGAAAAATTTAATACTTGGAATATGCACCAAAACTCAATATATAATATTTTAATTGCAATTAATACATTATATAATTTTATAATTAGTTTTTCGAAGTAAAACTTGTTGAGGCATGACTGAGAGGTCCCCCCCAACGTGCGTTCACCTTGTCATGGTGGGGGGGCTCAGTAGTAGTAGCGAAGCTAAGAAACGCACAGGGAGGTTGCACACTTCGGTGGGCGGTGGGAGGTGGCCCTCTTCGGGGGGCGGTGTACCTTGCGGGTTGCTCCTGGTACTTCTCTGATATCAGAGTGGACCTTGGAGCAACCCATGGTTGTGGTGGTCTGCTTCGGCAGACCTGCCGTCGGGGCGTCGTAGTTGAATGCGTAAGCGATCCTGCGACGCGCCATTAAGACGGGGGAAGGTTTTGTTGGGTTTTAGTGGGTAGTACTGGCTGTATTACGCCGGTAGTCCCACACGTCGTGCGTAAATGCATTTCCCAACGTTAAAAAAAATAAATAAAAAAAAAATGACTGAGAGGTAAGCCAATACATTGGAAAAATGAGTGTCGCTGAAGTGAGAGTCAAATTTATTATTAATAATTTTTTAAAAAGATATTTATATTTTTATAATAATTATTAATTATAAAAATTAATATTTATTAGTAATAATTTAATAAAAAAAATTATATTAATATTTTGATTTGTGTTAATTTAATTGCGGTATCTGCCACAGCGCCCAAGAAATTTTACTTCAACCGCGCGTAAACGTTACACGCACACATTTTTTTTTTATTTAATACCTATTATGAAAAATTTTATAGAATTAATTTTGAATGTAGAAATTTACATACAAATTTATGAAAATTTCATCGAAGACTTATAAAAATTGTAAGATTTTTTTCAAAATTTTTCGTTTATATCACTTTATTTGTACCTTAAACTATTTAGCTGCCATATTTTAACAATTTACTTCATTATCATTTTGCACCAAAATTTCAATAGGATATCTAAGAAAAAATCACTAAGTAAAAATTTGATTAACACTGAATTGTCTATGCCTATTCATATATAGGCAGTGGTAGTCCAGTGGTAACGCGCTCGCTTGGGAAACCGAGTGAAGCTGGTTCAAATCCCGGGTCTCGCACCTCTGACATTTTCATGTGCGAATCATTTCTAACATGATTACCACTAGCCTTACGGTGAAGGAAAACATCGTGAGGAAACCTGCATGTCTGAGAAAACCTAGCAAGTTTTCGAAAGACACGTGAAGTACGCCAACCCGCACTTTACCAGCGTGGTGGTCTATGGCCTGATCCCCCTCGTATTAAAGGGAGGCCCACACCCAGCAGTGGGACGTTCAAAAGGACTGAATACATTCATATATTCTCTAATATATTCATACATTTGTTTTTGATATATCCTGTTTTACGCAATAACGGATCAATGTAATTTATTGCTTACAATTTTACATTTATAGACCAAGATGGACTACTAATATATGTATATATATGCGAAAGTTTATATCTGTATGTTTGTCACTCCTTTAAGCCGAAACGACTGGACGAGTTTTGATAAAATTTAGTACACATACAGGCTATGAGCTGGAGTAACATATAAGTTAGGCAGTTAGGGGCACACCGAGCAAACCGATGGTATGTATCTAGTCCAGTACATAAAGTGTGCTATGGAATACTACTACTTTTGAAGTTATATTCTTTTGGGACGTTTGGAAAAAAAATATGAGAATACAATTTTTACGATGAGCGCGCACACCGACAGCCAAAAATTGACATAATGAAGTTAGCTGCATTCCTTTTACAAACAGAGAGTTGTGACATACGGGATAAAATCTTTAGCTATTTTCGTTCTGTTATGCCGAAGAAGTATAGCTTCTTACATGCGTACACACGTTTTTTTGTAGTTTGTTGTAGCACTTAAATTAATACTTAGTGATTTTTCCTACCAACCTAAATAAAAAATGCGGAATATTATTTTAATAAAAAAGAAGTGTAAGCGCATTATCTTTCCTTATTAAACGTTATTTTGTAGAAAGAGACAGAACATCTCTTTATTTTTTGTAAGTGGCAATTCTGATTTTGCCTAATCTATATAATTACTCTATGAAATAGTTCACTGTTGTTTTGTACTAAAAAATGGTATTGGAAGTACGATGAAAATTATTTTGTTATAAAAGCAGTCCCTAAGTAAATACTCGTATATAGAAGACACCAGATTTACATTTTTTTTGTCTAGATCAGGGCTGTTCAAAGCACGGCCCGCGGTCGCATGTGGCCCCTGGCTAATATTTATGCAGCCCGCGACGTGTTTTCCAATCTACTACAATAGGGAATATGCGTGTGAATTAAATAATGGTCAAATATATATTTTTTTATAATCTTATTGCTTTAAATTTGAATCATGCCTATATCAATATTTTTAATGTAATTTCTTTTTGATTAAGAAAATAATTATTAAAAAGTGCAAATATAGATTCGGAAATGCAGAGCAGATGAAACGCACGCCATTGGTCAGACCGACTATGACGTCAAATTATGTATTATCAAAACAGAGCGATTAGCAATTTTGTCACGCTACAAATTACGTCGTCATTTCTCTGTGTATATCACACTGTGACGTTACGCCAAGCGCGCGAAATGGCGGGCGTTTAAAATATCCATCGGTATATTTAGATTTTTTTTTTACTAAATTTATTTTTTTGGGAGCTGGATATTTTTTTACAATTATATAACGATGTTAGCTATTGTATAAAAAAATAACGCATATTCCCTATTGTTTATGCGGCCAAGCCAATCTGTATATCGAATAATATAGAGTTCAAGTCGGTGGTAGATTACTCACGGACGTACATACTGACATTTAATGCTTGTAAGTGCTCTTTTTGCTTGATTTAATTGTATCTGGTTTGGACAGCCCTGTTCTAGATTGCACCACTGCATTATGTACCTAACAGTAACATAATAATGATAAATTGGTTAAACTTTTTACGTACGTTAAAAACCTAAAGAACATATCTTTTCAGATATATAATATACTTAAAGACGACCAAATTAGTTAACAAATAAAAATATCATTTCATTACTCACGCTATTTTGTACCAAAAAAATCACAAATTCACTGACTTATTTGTACTACACGTTGGACAGTTCTTTATTTGATCTTCCAAAAGAGCTACACGCTTATGTAAATGCATAATCGTCGCGTCTTTTTGTTTTAATTGCACTTTTAACGTCGTTATCGAATCTTCTAAAGCTCCATAAACAGCCTGAACTTCGGGCTGATAACTTAACACTTGTGGAGGATCGTCTAAGCAGAAGAATTCTCTTACAATAGGGTGGTTTGGTATTTTCCCTAAAATCGCATTTACGAACACTTGCAAACCCCTAACTCTTTCTTCTAAAAATGCCGGTTCAAAGTTATCCCGAAACCACCGTTTTCCGGGCAAAGGTAGCAACAGATTGGGCTGTTCTGCCTTTATTCTGTTATACAACCTTACAAAATCTGTGTATCTTCTAAAGACCAACCAAGACTGGTCACGTTTATCATCTTCAACTTTTAACTTATATATTGTGAACCGTGCTCTTTCTTCCATAACTTCATACCCAACTATTGGTATTCGGAGAGCTTCAAATTTCTTTATTTCAGACGAATGGAGATGCACATCTACATTTGTTATACTATTTTGCCTTCTGTTTTGATAATCGTGGATGTTTCCCATAGATTTATAGTGATTTTTATTTTTTAGTCTTGGCGACTCCACAGTTTCATTGTCTGATTGAGTAGTTTCTATATATCTTGACTGATAAAAATTGTTGAAGTTTGTTACAGGATGTGAATTTTCTTCACTCGATGTGGAAGATATTTCATTATTCATATTGTCTCTCGGACGATTATCTAATTGTATTCGTTTTGATTCCATTTTTTGTGTTGCCATTTTTTATTCTGTAATAAAAAATATTGTGTCGTAGTTTATTATCGCTAACTTTTATAGTATTTTGATCAAAACATATATACATGTTTTAAAAACAATAAGTATATAATTTATATATATATAAAAAGCAACTGCCGTTTATTAGTCTCGCTAAAACTCATGGTGGTGGCGTGTCATGGGTGGTTTAAGTATAAAAAATTGCGAAAACCCATAAGAATTGCTGAAAAATCACGCAAAGCGAGGGCGAGTCGCCAGTCTATAATAAACTATGTATAGTTTTTTGAATTGTTCATAATTTATCAGTTATTTTTAGAATGAATTTGAAAACAATTGACAACATTTCATTTTTTCAACATCCCTATGTTATAATTTTAATTAAAACTAGATCAAAAATGAGGCGACCCATATCTTTTCTTTTTTCGAAATGATGCCGTTTTCATATAAAATTTCCACTTTGAAACTCGTCTTATTCTAAAAAGACGTAAACGACAAATGACGTCATTAATTAGGTTGAATAGCGATATTGCCTTTGCCTTTCTCTCATCCGTCAAAAAAAATATACTTATGTCATTTTGGCATTACAAAATCTTTCCTTGTCAGTTGTCTGTGTACAAAAGTTTCAAAGCTTAAACGTTTTGTTTTTTATTGTGATTGTCATATTTTGAGAAACAATTCAAAATTCAAACGTCAATTATTCAGAAATGACATATATGACATATGACACTGACGTTGGACGAATAATTTCATCTTAATCTTTAGTAGGCAAAGGCAATCATCTCATTCAACCTTATTTGTGACGTCACCACAATATTTTCAGATTTTATTTTTTTTCTCCAAAACCAAGCATTAAAAAAATCCCAAAAAATATATTTGTACTCAAAATAGGAAAATAAAGAAACGGTATTTTTATTTTAGGGTCTTCATATTTCTGAAATGTTGTCAATTGCGTTTAATATCTGCATTTGTTAAAAGCACAACTTGCCAGTATCTGCCAGAATAGAGAAAACATAATGGAGGTAAATTTTAGATTTAAAAAAAAATAGAGTTACAACTACTGTACCATGCAATTTTTGCAAAACTTAATCAACAATAACAAGACTAAGAACAACTTTAGTACATTTTAGAATCGTTTTTCTCAGAAATTGTGAATCTTAGGAAAAATAGTGTAAGAACAACTTTTGTAAATAATTGAATGATCTACAGTTTTTGCCTAAACTATTTTTATCATAAAATTAACCGTTTCGCTGAAAAATCCAAAAAACCCATTTTTGCGAACTTTGACCTTGCATAAATTTTTTTGCACACATGGGATTGATAGGGACTTTTCACAATTTCATTATAATGGTATCCCTAAAGTCAACTGCCTCGGTGGTGTAGCGGCTAGCATATACGGCTGCACACTCGGAGGTCCTGGGTTCGAGTCCCGGGTCAGGCCAAGTTTAGTTATTGAGTCTTTCTGTACAGTAAGTCTCAGTAACAGCCCGGAGTTGGGAAGTTGGCGGTGTTTCACCCCCGTGCCTCGGAGAGCACATAAAGCCATCGGTTCAGCGCAGTCGTTCCACCGGAGTATGAGAGTGACAGGAATAGAGAGTGCACTTGTGTCTGCGCGTACACTTATGCACTATACACAGTTGGCTAGTCTCAATGAGATTGGCCGCCGTAGCCGGAATCGGCTAGGAGCACATGATCATCCCTAAAGTTCATGTTAACTTATGGGAATTTATGCAAGGATATCCCTATTTCTCGGCTAACTTGACCGGACTATAAGTAATATTCAGATTTAGGTAAAAGGGAGAAACTACAACATTCATGGTAGTGAAACACCAACTACCTGACTCCAGGGTAAACTGGTGATTTATTTAATACTTTCTTAGTTTTACGTGAATATTTGACATTTTAAATAAAACTATATTTTCGGTTTTTGCGCGGCTTTATTTTGGTTTTTGGTTCACGACGTTTAGAATGCTTTACAGCAATCATGGTCACGGTCACATGTTCACGTGACCGTCGGGAACCAAAAATCATAATAAATTTGCGAAAAAATCCATTCATCCAATTAAATGATAATTAATTGATATAAATCAGAAAAATCTTCTTCTAAATTCAGTAATAGCCAAATTATTCAATACAACTCTATTGTTAATGTCTTCAAAGTGTGCCAGTTGAGTACAGATTACTTCGCCAATGTCACTTAGAATGGAGAAGATATGAAGGAGAATGGTCGGTAAAATAAAATAAATAACTATATTGTGATATGCAAAACGGAAGTAAGCTCTTTAAAAACATTGCACTTACAACATGCAATGCAAATTCATTAAGTGATTTGTTAATTTTACTCAAACTTCATTAACAAATCAATAAATCTATTGACAATTATTTAAACCAGAAAATGAAGTTATCAAGATAAATATGTCTATTGATAATTATCATGACAATTATCCAGTAATTATCAAACAAATATAAACTTAATAATCCTTGTGTAGGAATTGGTATTTGCAGGGTCGGATTTACCTTAAGTTCAGCCCTGGGGCACCATGAAAAATACCACCCTATTACCCATATACTATAGGAGATAACTGTGACACAAAGCTGAATTATTATTAAAAAAATTAATATTTCATTTTACTTCTACATAAACAAATATTTTGCTATGTTAGAGACATGTATTATATGTATGTAGATATTCCAGATCAAATAGGGCAACAAATTAAATATATAATCTCAATAATCTAATCTAATAATATCTATAAATGGATAAAAGCAAGACGAAAACCACAATTTATTAAAACTACAGGCAAGCTCCAGCTGTGCTAAGTTTCTTTGGATCTTTCTAAGCACTAAAAAATATATTTTTAAGTTAAATTTCAAAAACATCATTCATTTGTACTTATCTATATAACATATTTACAAAGTAAATTAAAATTTAACTTAAAATATTAATGAAACATCTTAATATGTTTTCTCATTATAATCAGTTTGTTTTCTTTACAACCAATAAAATTTTATGATATATGATAATGTGAATGTTTAAATATCATATTTTATTGTATAGCACACAACATTTGCTTTAATTATTAGACTTTCAAGGACATCATGCCAAATATATTTTATATTCAAATAATTTATTATACATTTCATGTATTGAAAAGAGGTTAAGCAATCTTTGAAAATACTTAAAACTGGAAAAAAAAATTTTGATTAGTGTAAGTATATACAATAGATTATAGTGCAACATTGTTAACATTCTAAGCAAATTAATAAGTCATTCCCATATAACATCCACTTACATATTGTCATCCAACCAAATTACAATTGAAAATTGGCTATGCTTTATCCATATTTCAGTCACAAAAACTCACAAAACTTTTTAATATTTAATTGTAATAAATACATTTCAATTAATTAGCACCTTTTTGATTATTTCTATAGTTTTTACTGTGTGTTTATACGAAAGATTGTAAACAATATTGTTAAAATCCAATATGATGACAAACAACACCCCACTGTGACAATGACCAGTTAAAAATGAGTTGCCAGTTGCGAAACGAATTCCTGCCATTGTGGAATGGTGTTTTTTTTTTATTATGTACTATCAGAACCCGCGGCTTCGCTCGCTCTAAAATTAGAAAACAACTCTAAAAGGATATATTTCATACAAACCTACATCCTCCTATTTTACCCTCTTATGAGATGAATTTCGAAAAATGTTAAAATACGTATTCATTTAATTGGATTGAAGAGCATTAATACCAAGTTTAAAGTAATTCTGATCATAAATAATTTATTTGGGTTGTATTTTAACGTGTTTTCTCGTGGAATTAGATAATCTCCCACGGTATAAAGTAGCCTATGTCACACTCCAGGCCACCAACTATCTCCACACAAAAAATCATGCTAATCCGTCCCTCTGTTTTTACGTGAAAATAGGACAAAGAAACAAACACACTTTCATATTTATAATATGACTATATTAGTATGGATTTTCTCCAGACCGCGGCCGCCGGATGGCGGGTGCAAGGAGTTGCACTTGCAACGAAGGAAATATATAGAAAAAGTTAAAAAACTAAAATTATGTTAGTAAAACTTCTGTTTAAATTTAGATATCTGCGAAAAAAATTATCCTCAAAAACATTTTTCAAAATTATTATTTATTAATAAAATTTATAAATGTCATGTGAAGATGCAGATGCACCTCCCTGGAAATAAATCTGCCGCCACCCGCCGCCCATGTGTCTAATGTTATTTTTAAAATATCCCATATGTTAATTGTAATTTGTATATCTACACTTGCTTGACCAACCAACCAACCAACCAAAAACAAGTAGTTCCAAATGATATATTACCAGGGAAAACAAAAACCATTTCTCTTCCGTATTTTCATATCAGTACTAAATAGTTGTAGTTAGTAACGTCACGGTAATAACATTACCGTGGTAAGGTCGTTCATAAATCGTAACGGTTGTTTGATCTTACTAAGGACATTTAAGATTTTTTTACTAAATAATTATTGTGTTCTGATTAAGCATACACGTAGTGGTTATCTCGTAGAGTAATTGTACTCTGTGGTGGTTGCATTCTCTTTGATGCATACAAATAGATTGCATACAGATTACAGCTTCCATCTTCCAGAATATTTGAATAAAATCTGACAACACTGGTATCAAAGTCAAACTGCAATAATAAATACTGAATAACAAAGATTGAAGGAATTGAAGAAAAACAGCAAACCATGGCTGATCTCACAAAATTAACTGCAATGAAAACATTCGAATGTAAACAGCAAGCTGTGAGAGCGGTCCGTTATAATATAGATGGCTTCTACTGTTTGACTTGTGGTGCAGACAAAACAGTGAAGCTATGGAACCCTCAAAATAAATTATTACTCAAAACTTATGCAGGACACGCCAATGAAGTTTTAGATGCTACATGTTCGTGCGACAGCGGCCAAATTGTATCATGCGGTTCAGATAAAACTGTCATTTTATGGGACGTGATCACCGCGAAGCCCTTGCGTCGTTTTCGAGGACACGCCAGCTCTGTTACTTGTGTAAAGCTTACTGAGGAATCAACAATGGCAGTGACAGGATCCATTGACAACACTGTGTGCTTGTGGGATATAGTAGGCCGCAGACAAGAGGCAATACAAATTTTAAAAGATGCCAAAGACACTATAACATCTATTCAAGTGACCGATCATGAAATTTTAACTACATCTGTAGACTGTCATGTGCGGTTATATGATGTGAGAGTTGGTAAAATGTTTTCAGACTACATCGGCCATATAATTACTTATGGAAATATAACTCATGATGGGCAGTGTCTTATAATAAGTTGTGCAGATAGTACCATTAAATTGTTCAATAAAGATTCCGGTGAGATATTAAATATATTTTCAGGGCACGAAGGCAAAGATTTCTTGCTTGAAAATGCTGTAAATGAAAAAGATAGTCACATTATTTCTGGTTCGGCAAGTGGTGAAATTTTTTATTACGATTTAGTGTCTGGCGAATGTATTCTTAAATTAAAACATGGTCAGAAACCTGTGGTTTCTGTAAGCCATCATCCAAATTTTAACTATTTGCTATCTGCTTGTGAAGACGAAGTTAAACTTTGGGGTATTCCTTACACAGGAAAATGAAAATATTTCTTTATTGAAGTAAAAACTTATTTAAGTAGGTTTGTTTGGATAGGGAGTAAATTCATGTAAGTCGTCATTGACATGTTCACATGTCGTTTTAACGCTAACACTCAGCGCCGATAGATGTCTAAATCAGATAACTGTAAACAGTTTTAATTTATAAATTGTAATTTAAGATCAAACTATTAATTTGAATATTCAAAAATAATACCTATTTGTTTATAGTTTTAAGTTTTCACTTCTCTAGGCAGTCCTTGGCATTTATATATATATATATATATATATATATATATATATATATATATAAATAATTGAAAGTCAAAAGTAAGTATAAGCTAATAAAGTATTACATTGTAGTGGATTTATTTTATTTGTACAATTTAATAATATTCTATAAGTAGTTATAGGTTAATAAAAGTTTAATTTATAAAAACATGTATTAGTATTATTACTACTAATGTAGTAGGTACGTATTGGAAACTTTTGTTAATTCTGAAAACAATCACTATAAGAATCTTATCTCTAATAATAAAATTCAAGTATAATATGTGTAATGAACTTTTTTTAACACCCAAAAACCATTACCAAGCTGACACTGCTGAATATACACTGAGTATATAAGTTTCAAATGAATTAGTCAATTAGATCTGTGAAAGTTGTTCATATACTTTTATCATATAGAAAAGAGTTGATAACCTGCAAATCTGAATTGGAATCTGGCTGAACGGATTTTCCTCATTTATAGCTAAGAACATTCTCGATTAAATTACCTTTCAAACAAAAAAAATAATTAAAATCGGTTCAGGCGTTTGGGTGCTACG
The DNA here is from genome assembly GCA_947093115.1 of Brenthis daphne. Taxonomy (NCBI): domain Eukaryota; kingdom Metazoa; phylum Arthropoda; class Insecta; order Lepidoptera; family Nymphalidae; genus Brenthis; species Brenthis daphne. The sequence continues at coordinate 4,682,876 of OX352473.1, forward strand.
ATGTCAAAGCACATACACATGTGTCGTGAAATTTATAACACCCCCCTTTTTAGTCAAGGGATAATAAAAATTAGTTTAACAGTGTGATTATTTAAAAAAATATGCAAATTTGAACTATAAGAAGGGCGGGAGAAGGGACTTGGTGTTGCCATAATTAACAATGCAACGATAATAAACTACTGCGTGTGCTATATTTTCTATGGACATCTGTTGGGATACTTATAAGAAAACCTTTGGGTTAACTACCAAGCAAGTGAGGTTGTTTAAGACAACTTGTTTTCGTCATAATGGCGTAGTTGTTTCAAATGATGTCAAATACATGTTTCTCTCGCAATCATACTGAAAAACGCTATTTTTGCCAATAAAAATTGAATATAAAAACTTTATCGCTAGTAATTTACTAGTACCTATTATATGCTAGTAAAATATCCTTTTAGTTATTTTAATAATTAATAAAATGTTTTTTAGTAAATAAATATATTTTTTATCTGGTAACATTTTAATAATTTATGCGTATATTTCTTTTGTAGTATATACCTATTTCATGTACTTAGAGTTTGTAAACTTATTTTCCCAGGTTATGGAGACTACATAATCTTTTATTATTTGCTAAAGCGTCATTACTATTAAGTTATTTAGTTTAATGTTGCACACAAGGAATGAAGGAGAGTCTGTTTTATAAAGAAAAATTATTTATACATTTTTTAAAGCTAATAAAAATACCTTGATTAGAATTAATTTTTTGATGTCACGGTTTTAATTTTAATAATTATTATCTTTTAAAAAATAGGTTAACTGGCGTAGTAGTGATGTCGTTAATGTAAATTTTCACAAAAAGTGAACAACAAAATCGATTTACATTCGTCATATTATTATTAAAATTATCGATTATTTTATTACTACCTGAAAAGAAAAAAAGTATATATTAAATAATAAGTTATCTATTCTTCACAGATATTAATAAACAAATGTTGATGTATTTGTGTCAAAAATTGTACGTATTATTGCGGATTATATGTTTTCTTGTTACTATTAAAGTCGTCTTTGACATTGTGACAAATTAAAATTTCCAAGGGATATTTATGATAATTGATAAGAGATAAAAATCCAAATATATTAAGTTTGTATTAAGAAAATAAAGAAACCCTGGTTTTATAGACACGACATCATTTAGGAAATTAAAGGAAGTAATTACAATTAACTCTTGAAATCAAATTAAATATGTACTCCATATTAGAGGATCTCATGAATGACCAACAACTAGTTTTACAGAAAAAAAACGGTTTATGAAAGTATTGAATTATACTCAACTATCTGGCATGTTACGTTTTGAGTCCCAGTAACATTTGTCTCTAATTCAATTTCAAAAATTTAACGGTCTAGTCTACGTAGTAGCAGTTACTAGACAAGCTAACTAAATATATTTTTGGAATTAATTGGTTGTGTTCGTTTTTATGCAGGTTTCTCCTCAGGAAATAACTTTAAATAAATGAAACGAAAGCACAACGAATATGAAAATGAATGAATGTACTATGTTTGTATATAGTATATTAATTTTTTTTATCGAACTTTCCGGTTAAATTCGGGCGCTTAGTTCAATCGAATGCTAAATTATTAATCGATTATTACATCTCTACGACACAGATTAAATAATCAAATCATTAATCAAGGTCTTAAACGTCAAAGTGCGTCGTCCTGCTCTACGCTGCATTTACAAAAACATTAAAAATTCTCATAATTTTTATAAATGTAAAGCGATATTCGGAGAAATGGGCGCTAAAACTGCATTGAAATTAAGGGCGCGAGGTACTGCGTTTAAGTGTCATATGTGCGGGCGAAAATTAATGTCCATGGAAGCGCTGATATCACATGAACGTACCGCGCATAATATTATCACTAGGCGAAATAAATCTAAACAGGTCACTGAGCCATTAAAAGCCACTAAAAAAGAGGTTAAACAAAAACCGGCGAAAAAAGAGAGTAGCCCGCTAAAAATAAGACAAAAAATAAAATTTTCTGAATCTATTAGTGAACCAGTAGAAAGTGAAGATAAATCGTTACCAAAAAGGAAAACCGTGGAATTTAAATGTCCAAAGTGTTTCCGTGCTTATGCTTCGTATCTTCCAGCACACAAACATATACAGAATTTTCACTGTGTAAATAGACAAGGAGTAAAAGTGTAAGTAAAAACATAATTTTAACCGACTTCAAAAAGGAAGAGGTTCTCAATTCGATTGGGTATTTTTTTATGTATGTACACCGATTAAGCCGAGATTTTACGTGTATCGTATGGTATTTTTATTATATTACGTAATTCTTCGAATAGTTGCCATTTGGTCCTATAAAAATTTAACATAGTTTGGCCCAGTAGTTTTTATTTTATGAAAATTTTGGTTTACGTGGACGATGTAATTTTATTTTAGTTTGATTTCCTTTTTTAGAAGTTTTTATTTAGGTTGACTTTATATTATTATTAACCTGTGTCCCGATAAGTGGGTAGAGAGTGTGAAGTAGAGAAACTGAGAAATATTATAACTAATTGTTATTTTATTACCTACTGTAGTTTACAGAACAACCTATTACAGACACTATAAAGTAAAAAAAAAACCATTTAAAAAAACCAACTTCAAAAATTAATAAGTATAAAATTACTTAATAAAGATTTAATTTAATACACCTCTTATGGAAACCTAATACCTTTAATATTAATAAAAAACTATTATTATTTGTATGTGCTACCTATTCATAGGTTTGAAGTCGGTGCCTTTAGTAAAGATTTCTCAGATCGCGGCAAGTGTAGGTACCTACTAATACATTTGGCTTGGCATATAAATAATAACTCATTGTATTTGTGATTTCTATCACCAATTCAATCCTATTCTAATGAAGCAAACACATGTGTTATACAGCCATGTATGTGTCCAAAATTACATTTAAATAAACAATATATGTCACAATAAAATCTATTTCAATTTTTCATTCTCTATTGCCTTCTAAGCAAAATAGAGGTCTTCTTCGTAAACAGCTTTTTCCACATTTAGGCAGATTTTGATTTGTGTGTGAGCTTGTGCTAATTAGTGTGCTATTTATTCCACCTCAGGGCATCCAAGTAGTAGAGCAGGCTGCCGGTGTCCTCGATGATTTCCAGAAGTCATCTTGTAGGGCCTCGTTTTCCTGCATGTCCTGCATGTCTTTCAGTTCACTGCATTCAAGAGAAGCAAAACAGGGTTAAAGAAATGATACAGATTTTAACACATTCACAGTGTCTACACAATGTGGGCTCACATCTGTATATCCTCCCTAAGTCTGTGAGTCCCATGTGGGTTCATAGCACTTAGGAAGTATCTTTTTCGTTTTTGAACTGGACTTATGAGTGGAGTTATTGTGATTTGGTGGACTTGTAAAAAGGGATAGGCTGTACAAAAAATTTAAAAACAATATGGAATATCTCAAAATGAGGTTTACAATTTGCGTGGGTCCATAATGTGAAAAAAAATTGACATGCATATAATTTTATTTTAATTCAAGAAAAATGTTAAAACATCTATTTATGTTCATTTTCGATACAATCACCTTTCTTACATTGTTTGTATTGCTGATGAACTTTAGTGGCCATTTTTGAAGCAGTCTTCGAAGATTTTCTTTCAGTAATCACCCTTTTGTAACAGCCAATATATTGGTTTTGGTTACCTCTTTTCTCTGGATATTTAGGCAGATCAATAAGAAAGTGTTTTGAACTGGTGGATGAAGCAGAGATGGTGGAACGAGCGAGGGAATGAGACGTGATGATGTTGTTTCTGTATGAATATCAAGAAGTTCCTTGATCGCCTTATCGCCAGATTTTTTGTATATCAGCATAAAACAGCTCGCGAGGCATTTTACACTACACTACAAACAATTCCAAATAATGACAAACCAGTCAGCAACTACTACAATATAATATAACCGAACTAACCTCAATTTCTTTTATCAATTTTATATTCACAAGTCTGTGCCTCCGTTGATTGGGTTCACAAGAATTCTTATTTATAAGTCTGTGACTCCACCGTGGGTTTACATGGGAAATTTGATGGAAATTGAAAATCATATAATGAAAAGTCGTTTCCTGATGATTTTTAAATAAATATAATATATATATATATATATATATATATATATATATATATATATTAACTTTCTTAGACTTGCGGGTTGATGATGCCATTTTGTATGATGACTGTGAATGTGTTAATTATAAACTAATAATTTATTTATTTTCAGTCCACCCAATTCTCCGAGTCTCATCCAGCCAATAAGAATTGAGTTCTGTAATAATTGTAATAGGAAAGTGAAATCCATACAAAATCATATATGCAAAGATGATAGCAAAGCCAATATGGAAGACCAGTTAATAATATGTACTGCTTGTGATGACTGGATGCCAAATATGAAGGCGTTTGGCTCGCATGTGCTGAATGCACACGGAGATAATGTAGACAGCATGTTCTTCCCTGTATATTCTGGTGAGAGAGCATAATAATGGTTTTTTTATTAAATCTTATCCCAGTCTTCATTTATGTCCTGACCGATTTCGGCCACGGTGGCCAATCTCACTGAGACTAGCCGGATGTGCAGAAGATACTCTTTTTTCTGACTCTCAAAGTCTGATGGGACAATACTTCGACTTGACCGGTAAAAGTTAAGGCATAGGACCGATGGTTTTACGTGCTCTTCCAGGCACGCGGGTGAAATATCGCCGACTTCCTAACTCCGGGCTATTACTGAGAATATTGTAACAGAAAATCATAGTAATCAAACTTAGCCCGACCCGGGACTTAAACCCAGGACCTCAGTATCTGCTGTACATGCAATCGACTAGATCTCAGCGTCAGTTACGATATAAATCTTATTCTATTACTTGTGTCAAGTATGAGGTCAGATTATCTATTCTATATCCATACATATAATAAAAGTGTAACTGATCTCTGTCTGCACATCGAACTATTTGAGAAAAACTGTTATTGGGGAGTCTTTATTAAAGCAACAGAATCCAAAACAGTGATTGTTAGAATTGTTACCTGTTTGTCTGTGCGTTTGTGCGAGCTAATCTCAGAAAGAACTTAACCGATTTGGGTGCCGTTTTCACTAATGTATTGTAGTAATCTTCACTTAATATTCAGTATTTGTTTTATTTCAATCGGTTCATAAATAAAATAGTTATGACAGTGTTAAGAATCACCTAATTATATCTTAGTTTAATAATATAATCTTATAGTCCATGTCGCACTTGGCTAGTTTTTATGAATTATTTGGCTTTAAAATACATTTAAATTTAGCACAGATCAGGTAACTAACACATATGTAACAAATAAGTATTAATTATTAAAACAAATTTTGTTGACTTAACTGATTTAACTTGGATAAAAACCTCGTAAAATGTGAACAGCGCCATCTATAAACATACAGTACAAACTTATTAGTTATTACCTATTGGGCTTTATTTATTAATCAAAAAATTATAAAATTTTGAATAACTATGTATATTTATTAGTTTATTTTTTCTTATTTATTTTTAAAAATTATACAAATACTAGCGACTCGCCCTCGTTCCACTCGGGTCGGGTCGGGTCCGAACTACTTTTGACGTTTAGTATAGATTTCTTAGAGATGAGATATTTTCCCGCGGTAAAAAGTATTCTATATGTGGACCCGGATAACCAGCTATCACCATACCAAATTTCATCAAAATCCCTCCAGTGGTTTTTCCGTGATGCGGTAACAGTCAGACAAAATTTCTAAAAACTATAGATTTGACCTCTGTATCAATAATAATGTCTATTTCAATAAAATTTTCCAAAAAAATATTTAATGTACAGATTCTACTTAGTTAGAATTTTATTATATGTATAGAGATAGCTATGCCAGATTGCAGAGTGTAGGTAGGTAAAAAAAACACTGCTACCAATGATATTTTTTTAACACAATAATTCATATTACAGAATTCATAAAATGGAAAATTGAAATGGAAGCTCAGACCGGCGTGAATTATATTTTAGAAAAATATGACTCCAAACGTTACTACCATTGCAATTTTGTGAAAGATAATGATAAAAAAATGAATACAACCTCCTTCTGCCCATCAACTATTGTAGTACAAGAGTTCCCCAAAGGAATACAAGTTCACTTTTTCAAACAACACTACAAACACGAATATATTGACTATACCATAATGGAAGAGTATAAAAAATACAATATAACATCGTTTTTGAAACGTTCTGAAGAGTATAATAATCTCAAAATACTACCTTCAGATGGTAACGACTTATATTTACAATTTAAAAGTTTGATGGAAGGTATTATAGTTGATGCTGCCAAAATAAATGTACCAACATTAAAAATATTGCTGGGTAAAGCGTTGGATATGACATCCGTTTTGACGAACTATGACGAGGAAGTTGAGGAGAATGACGTTATTGTCACTTCTGTCACAAATGTCACTCATATGACAGAAACACAGATAACGAAAGCTCTAGAAACTACCAATTTGACGTTTGGTAAACGGAAAAATAATGTTAATACCGATGTTTCTTCACAAACACAAACCAAAAAAATAAAACAGGATTCAGTTGAAGATATGTCGCCGAAGATTTTGAATTCTTTCTCTCTCGCCCATAATAAATCGACAAAAAATGACAAATCCGATATAGATAATAAAAAGAGTGATGACGACATTGATAAAAGTAAACAAAATAATAAAAAAAATACTGAATGGGATCCTTATTCGTCGTCGTTTAACGATTCATATAAAGACTTTGTGGTTAAAAATTTTCCAGTTGCTGAGGCGGATATTAAAAAAAAAGCTAGAAAACGGCCAGGGTTTCTAACGAAAATGGGACAATTTAAGCTGAATACTTTGCCAAAATCGCCCAAAACGCAGGAAGAATCTAAGGCAGAAGTGAAAGAAAAGACTCCAGTCAGAACAAGTTTTGATAAACCCAACATCGATATAAAATATGAAGTTAAAGAACAGGATGAAGGTTGTAATATATTGATATTGAAACTATGATTTTTTTTATAATTGTAGGCTGTATATCATGTTTCCATTATCCATATCTTTTTTATTTAAAAAAATGATTCTGTAATTGATATGAATGATAAAATTCATGTTCTTTTTTAACTTATAAAATACAATGTTAAAGTCATATTACATTTTAATTTGTTTGTTATTTTTTTATATCTAAATATATAAAATTCCCGTGTCACGATGTTTGTCCGCGATGAATTACGAAATTACGTATCCGATCTTAAAGTTTTTTTTTAAGTCACGGGTGTTTATATTTATATTATAATATGTATGTAATATGTATTAAAAGTTATATATGTGTAGTGTATCAACTATCTAGTATCCATAACACAAGTCTCATAGCTTACCATGGAACTAGATAGTACTGCATGTTAAAGTACCAACATATTTATTATTAAGTACTTGTATATTGAAACATGTTTTATTCGTTATAAATTGTCAAAAACAATAGTTTACAATTCGAATGTTTTTAATTTTAATTGATAGAAAAATAGTTCTCTCTCCCACATAGTCCCACATAGCTTTGGCTGTTAATAATATATTTTGTATCTGGGTTAAAATGTTTTATTTATTGGATTTTTTGTATATTATCAAAATAATAGTTAGACAGTTAATATTTCTTTTTTTTTTATACTGGCACTTAAAAATAATTTAGGAATATTTTTTCCATTTAAAGAACCCTAATTTTTTTTCTCAGCACTTCTGTTTAAAGTAGTTTTTTCTTTTTTTTATATTCACAATATCAATAAATTCTTAGATAATTAAAAGTAATTATATGTAAACTACTTCTTTATCACCATCATAGGCTGTATAAAGTTATCCCTTGTCAAAAATTTAGTATAATTTTTGTTTATAAAACTTTGTTTTTTTTTTCTTCTCTAATGGATTATAATTTTGTGTTATTACTTATTAGTATATTGTTACAATTAGAAGAAATAATTAAAACTTCCATTTAAAAAAATATTATATTTCGTATTTCATCTTGAAATAATTACTTTGTACAATATAGGTTTAGTCTTTTTAATAAGTATTTTTTATAGTTGGCAACACAATGAAAGTTTGCATGATATAGATTTTATTGTTTTTTTAAAGTAACTTAAGCTAGATACATAAGTCAAATTATGTTTATGAAATTGTTATGTAAAAATGTATTAATGACTGGTAATGTAATTTTGTATTGTATAATTATAGGGTAATAAAGATTTGCTTTGTATTTTTAAATTGTTTTAATAAAACTATAGGCCTGTAATTGGACGGATCCGAGCGGTTGCCCTTTTTACTTACACACAAGTTACCCTAGTACTTCACGTCGCGTCAGCGTCTTACTCTTTATAAGGCGCAAATTCGGCCCCACATGGAGTACTGTTCTCATCTTTGGGCGGGAGCTCCCCAGTACCAGCTGCTTCCATTTGACTGCATTCAACGTAGGGCGGCTCGAGTTATCGACGATCAAGCTCTCTCCGATCGGCTTGATCCTTTAGCTTTGCGCAGAGATGTTGGATCACTCTGCATCTTCTACCGCATTTATTACGGGGAGCGTTCCGAGGAATTGTTCGGACTGATCCCGGCTGCTGAATTTCATAATCGGATATCGCGCCAAAATATTAAATTCCATCTACACCACCTCGATGTCCAGCGTTCCACAACAGTGCGATTTTTAAGGCATTTTCTGCCCCGCACAACCACTCTGTGGAACCAGCTTTCGCCGGCGGTCTTTCCGAACCGCTACGACCTGGCCACCTTCAAGAAGAGAGCGTATTCCTTCCTTAAAGGCCGGCAATGCATCTGCAAGCCCTGCGGTGTTGCAGATGTCCATGGGCGGCGGTGATCACTTTCCATCAGGTGAGCCTTCTGCCCGTTTGCCCCCTTAGTCCCATAAAAAAAAACTATTTTGTTTATGGTGGGACTTAATGAGTATAGGTTTTTACAGGTCTTTATGTAACTTATTAAAATTTTATGTTGCGATGATTCAAAAAAAGAAAAAAAAAATCAATATGATTTAAGTAAAGGTGTTTTTTTTTATAATCTTTTTTGCTTTTGAATTAACCGTATATGAATATTTCTTAATGTAATTATTAAAAAGTGCAAAAACAGGTGGGAACTTAAAAGTAGTCGATACGCACGCCATTGGTCAGATCGAATGTGACGTCAGAGTATGTCATGACAGCGATTAGCGATGTTGTCGCTACAAATTGAGTCGTCATTTTTCTGTGTATATTATACTGTGACGTCACCCCGAGTGCGCGAAGTGGGTCGTTTATTCGTAACGGTGTGATATAATATATTTTACTAATTTTGTAGTTTTTTGGAGCTGGATATTTTTTACAATTATATAAAGAAGTAAACTATTGTATAAAAAATTCAAAATTCCCTATTCGAGACTACTATATACCCAGTGATAGTAAACTTTGCAAAAGTGTAGTAATTCAGTACCCATAAATCAGTACCACAAGATTTCGTGGGTTTGATTTCTTGATTGACACAAACTAATATTTTTAATATAGTAGATATCTATCGTAAATAATTTCAATGAATATATGTAGGTCTGGCGAAGTTAGTTATGGAGGATGTTTTGTTAACTTATAGCAAGCTAATAAGAGTAAGCCTTAATAATAATAGGGAGCTACAGAAATGACGACAATGAATGTCGAATAAAACGAAAAAATACTAATAATAAATAGTTTTGCTTGGGCAAAGGGCATGGTCATACAAAACCATGAACTTGAATAACAAATGATATGGAAAAATAAGGATATTATGGAGGGTAGAAAAATGTTGAAGTCTCTTATATGGGAGATAAGTTGAAAGTGTCAACTTGTATGCTGAAAATAGGTGGCGCTAGCGTACGAAAAACTGTGTGCCGAGTTCAAAAATTAAAAATGTTCATGACTGAAGTAGTTAAATGAAATACGATTCTACAAAACCTCAACTATTTTGCGTAGTGTAAAATAATTTAGTAAATATAACCATCCTTGTTTATTTATCTAACTTACTCTAAATAATTACATTTGAAGCTTCCTTTATTTATCGTACTCTATCGCAGCATTACTCATAAGGCGCGTTTTGACGGGCACTTTTTCATCGCAGAGATAGTACTCCTTATGTCTACCTTCCATACAGGATAGGTTTATAATATTTTTAGATGGCATTAATTAGTAGGAAGGTACCTCAACTAAGTTTGTCACTGAAAATTATTTTTCAGTGACAACCATAATACAGGTATTTATCTAAATTGCATCTCTATTAATCTTGTGTTATTCGATGTGCCTTGAAAAATCATCGTAAGACATTAAATCACCCAGAAAAGTGGTGACAAATATAAAAATGTTGACATCTTGTTTATGAGGAATGAGATTTTAATTATGCTCATAAAATTTAATCCTTACGTATTAAGCGTAGCATCTCTATATAGTTTGTTTACGTAATACTTGTTCGTGTTCAAACACGTATTTTATCGTTATTTAATTTTGTTATTTTATGTAAATATATGTATATTTAAATCTATTTATTTATTTCAATATTTTCATCTTACCGTTAGTATATTCCAATTTTTTAGGTTTTATTTCTTATTGTTTAATTACAATATCAAAGTTACCTGCGCATTACACTCAAGCATCGCGTCGTCGAAGTATAATTTTAGAAACACTAATGACAATAATAATAGGGCACTATAAAAAACGAAAAACACAAACATTATAGCCAAATTAGAAACCGTCTTAAAATTTTGACTATAATAAAAAAACTAGTTAAAATTAGCCCATTTGATTTTAGGAAAAATTTTATACTAGTGGTATGCGATTTCCCAAAAGCTTAGAATCCAAAGCAGAAATGTCAATTGTCAATTTTAAATTTAAACAAAATAAATTTTAACCGCTAAGGCTATTAGTTAAGCTTTCCAGTTTCAATACAATTTGTTTTACTGAATACTAACTGTGTGCTGATTTTTGTACAAATGTTGTTTGCGCAAACAAAACAATATATAAGATAAACAAAATAATAAATGAGGATAATTGAGACATCAAAATGCAAGCTTCGAGAGACAGTAAGTTCAATCAATATTACGATATAGCTAATAGCTTAATTCTTAGCTATAAACATTTTATAAACTTATTAATTAATTGCAGAAATAAACGAACTTCAAATGATTATAAGTAAAATGCCTATAGAGGCGTGTTGTGTTACTGCTTTACCTGAGTTTGGAGTTAGATGGAGAGATATAGCAAAAGCTGTAAGAAATGCAAGATTGCCTATGACCCCAAATAGCGTAGCAAAAATCCTGTGCCGTCATGTCGTCAATACTTTGCCTAGTGAAGAAGTTTCAGAAATAGTAGCTAGGTTAAGATTAAAATGTAAGTGTAATTAATATATACATATAACAATAGATTGGAAACTTTTATTGTGCCTTTATCAAGTTTAAAATCTTGCAAAATGGTGTTGTAAATATTTTAAGTAAAATGGAAGATTTACATAATATTATTTTCTTTGTAAGTACATGTATTTTTGAGTAAATATGTAGATTGTGGGACTAAATTAAAAATGAACTATGTTTAAATTATATACTGATTATATTTGACATTATATTATTTATTTTTAATTACTGCAGTGTATATCACAACATTCTCACTTGGTATGGTATGGTATGTTCGGGCTATTTTCTGCAACTCGATGACTATGCGCCTATCTATTAAAAGAGAAGAGTGTGAAGACAAAAACAGTCTAAAGCAATTTTAATATACTACTATAGTCTAGAAAATATATAAGAGCATTTTTTTCAGTAGAAGCAACTAGAAAAAGGACATGGCACTTAATCAAGCTATCAGAACAAATATCAGATGAACCTGTCAATGTTTTAACAAGAGTACTGCCATCAAGAGTGTTGCAAGCTGTAAGAAGTATCAAAAGACAGAGCAATATGCAGCCAGAGGTATGAATGGAAATTAAATTAATAAATATGTTGGGACATTAATACACAGCACAATCTAGTTGTATAGTAAGCTATGAGACTTGTGTTATGGATACTAGATATATAACTTCAAATACAAGTACCCTCACACAATAAAAAAAAATACATGTATGTTATAAATATAAACATCTATGACTGGAGTACAAACGTTTGTGTTGATCACACAATTGAATGCCCCCAGTGGGACTCGACCCCGTGACCACTGGCACAGCAAGTAGGGTCACTAGAAACTGAGCAAAACGTGTTGTAACCCATTTGTCATCGGCCTGAAAAAAAAACAAAATAGAGGGTTTAAAATAGGCCTGGAATTAGTCTCAGTAAGATTGGCTACTACAGCAGATTAAATTGTTCTCCTGACATATTTGGGCATGCCGGCCAATTACACTAAATTGCCATGTAAGCAGGAGATATTATATGGCATAAGTAAGAGTGCAAATACAGTGGACTCTTATCATTCATTTTGAAACTTTGGTTTGTATGACAATACAACACTTGCTGTGAGAGATCATGTACAAATGACTTTTTATGCCCTCTAAGGCATTGGAGCAACATCAGGCTTCCCAATTCCGAGTTCTTATTGTAAAGTGGTAACTCTTTAAAAGGAAAACTTAATAACTAGATTTGGCCCGACTCTGATCTTCAATAATACTTTCTTAGATTTATGCAAATATTTAACATTATAAATAAAATTATCTTTTTGAATTTTTTGATGGACTTTTTTGATTTTTGGTTTCTGAAAGTTTGAATGTACTACACCAATAAGTCATCTATACATATAAATAAAATTGAAGTGTCTGTTTTTAATGTCAAAACAAAAGTTTTTATTAAATGTATATGAAAATCTATGAGAAAACTGCAATTTTTAAATTTTTTGTCTGTCTTTTTCTTTGTTCTGGTTAATCTCTGAAACGACTGAACTGGTTTTGACTGGATTTAAACTGGCAGATAGCTGATGTTATAAGGAGTAAATTAGGCTATTATTACTTTAGAAAAATAATTAGGGTTCCACTCAAAAAATAAAACATACCTAGGGATGCTAATAATGACAAAAAAAAATTAATATCTGCCAGAATACAGGACTTTATGATGGTGTTATAGTTTGAAATCATATATTTTCCTCATTCCAGGTGCACACAGTGAAACTCGGAGACTTAATATATATAAGTATACAAATGGTGTCGGCAACAGCCTGTGGGTCAGTTTTGTATGTGGCTGCCGTACCTAGGGAACCTGTAGCCTTGGCTAGCACAGTTAAAGGCAGTTTGTTGGGGGCGTGTGTGAGAGGTTAGTGAAGTTAAATACCGTCAATGTTTTGCTTAAATTAATAAATGTTTTGTATGGTTGGCTTGGAACAATGGCAAGTTTATTTATTATTTATTTACTTTGTTAATTTATTTGTGTGGATCTCCAACACTTGTACATATTAACTTACATCTAACACATTCCTTACATCAAATTAAATTACTCTACCAATTATAGGAGAACAAATCATTCCACAATAATAACTAATATAAAAATTTAGAATTTGATATTTATTAAAATTTCAGTACATAAATAGCAAAAACAGTTATAAACGATAATATTTGCAGATATCATCGATCAAAAAAGCACTAGATAAACAATCAGTGAGAGAAAATTTCCTCACCGAATGAGCACTCATTTGAACATTTGAGCATGGTTTTAAAATATTTTATAGGACAACACATCATTCCATTACAATAACAGTGTATAATCCATACTAATATTATAAATGGCGAAGTAACTCTGTCTGTCTGTTATCTTTTCACGCTTAATCCGCTGAACTGATTTAGATGAAATTTGTTATGGAGATAGTTTGAGATCCTGGGAAGGACATAGGATTGTTTTTACCCTGGAAATCATCCCTTATGGGAGTGAAAAAGGGGGGTGGAACTTTGTATTGGGAATCAATTACTTCTCTATATACATAGATATTTGTACACATGGCATCTGTTTTAACTTGTATGTTTTTTTTTCTGGTACATAAATAAATAAATAAAATAAATAAATAAATAGATAGACTATTTAGTCTATATATTGTGATTAACAATTATTTACTTAATTACTCATACTACAAAAATAAGTATACATATAGTCTTCATAACTTTCGAATTCCATTATTATATTGTATGTATTTAGCCCATTTTAACGTCCCACTGCTGGGGGTGGGCCTCCCTTCAATATGAGAGGGATCAGGCCATAGTCCACGATTCTGGTCAAGTGCGGGTGGATTGAGCAAGTCTTTCGAAAACTTGCTAGGTTCTCAGACACGATGTATTGTAGGTACGCCCACCCCCAGCAGTGGGATGTTAAAAAGGGTTGAATATATACATATCTAAATTTATGTTAATAATAAAAAAAATATATACAATGGTATTTTAAGCCAAAGGGATCCAAACATATAAACATTCACATTTATAATATTATGAATAATTTTGTTTTTTCAGGTCTTGGATACAATACGTTTGAAGATGCAAGTCTGCACGGACAGGACATATACTCTCTATTACGTATATATAACACAAATCATAACGAACAGCCCGATTTTTTGACAGATGAACCCTCATGTTCTATAGTGAGTCATACTTGGATTGTCTTTATTTTTGTTTGTGTATTCAGCCCTTTTTAACCCCAGTATTGAATAGATAGACTATAGATCATGCATATATATACATAGGTATGATGAGTTGTTGTGGGTTGTATTATAACGTGTTTTCCCGTGGGAATGAGATAATCCTCCGTGGTAAAAAGTAGCCTATGTCACTCTCCAGCCCTCCAACTATCTCCACACAAAAAACGACATCAATCTGTTACTGTGTTTCGACGTGAAAGAAAGACAAACAAACAAACACATTCATAATATTAGTATGAATATTCTTTCCATATATGATAGTAATATAGCCCAATGTGCCTCATTCAATTATTGGTTTTATTTTAATTTAATTCCGATATTTCCCAAAGAAGTTTAGTTCAACAGCGCGTAAAGGTTACACTCACACATTGTTTCTTATTTTTTGACGTTATACTCCTTCTGGCACGTTTGGAAAAAAGTTATGAGAGTACAATTTTTACGATGCGCGAGCACACCAACAGCCAAGAAGCGACATAATGAAGTTAGCTGCATTCTTTTTACAAACAGAGAGTTGTGACATACGGGATGACACTTTAGCTATTTTTGTTCTGTTATGACAAAGAACTATAACTTCGTACGTACGTACGTAAATACACACACTTTTTTTTATTATTTTTTTATTTACAGGTACCCTCAATAACACGCAATGGCATAGACTATACGTCCAGAGGTCAGATAGAGAAATGTGCAGAAGGAGTACTCGGGGCTGCTCCGCACTTGAACAAACTCACTGTCACAGCTGAAAGAGATTTCTTTGATCCGGACATGTGAGTGTTTTGTAATTGATAATTTCTTAAATTTTCTGTGTGGATAGGGATTTGCGATTTTTTTAAATGTTTTTGTACAGCGCCATCTTATCTATTTTGCTCAGAACTAAAGTGTTCAAATAACATTAAAGAATATGTTTGAAAGCAGGTTTTTTTCTATAGATTTATGATTTAGTATAAAGTATTTCTTATATTAGCTTAGAATAATACTAGTCTATTGTTTTACTTATATGAATAGGTGTATATAGGTACGTTTTAACGGTTAATATGAATATAATATGCATATATTATACATATAAACCTTCCTCTTGAATCACTCTATTTATTGCTGAAAACTGCATTAAAATCCATTGCGTAGTTTAAAAGATCTAAGCGTACAAACAGCGGGAGCGACTTTGTTTTATACTATGTACACATAGATGTATATCAAAGACAGGGCTTGGAACCGGCTTAAAAAACGGTTGATTTCGATAATCTAATGGTTAATTCATCACTCGTTCTTTAACCTCTTAATGAAAACTAACGGCTTAGTGAACCGAAATAATAATGGTTAACGGTTAGTTTTAGATAAAAGTTAGGCTTCCGTTTTGATACCGAATTTGCCAAATGTAAATACACAAAAATTCATTTTAACCGATTAATTTTGATGGAACCTAAATTCGTTAAAACCATTTTCCGGGTTTGGACTGGTTAAAGTACGTAACCGTAACCTTAAACCGAAAAACCATTCGGTTTGTGGTCAATGACCATAACCGGTTTAATAATTGAACTGGTTCCTAAACCGATCCGTGTCACAGATAAATTAAAATAATGATTTTTTTATTGTTTTATATTGTTTTTTTATTGTCCACAGACTAAATAAGAAAATGAAAGTGACATTTCAACTAGAGAGTGAAGACATAGCTCAAACATTACTATCGTGGGCTAAAAAAGGCGCAATTTTACCGAATTCTGAACTGTTTCAAATATTTCATAAAATTAAATCAAATAAAATACACATTGAAGACGAATGATTGTTGTTTCAAAGAAAATTTGTTTTGGAATTTAGAAATGTATTTTTTTTATATAAGAAACTTGACGCATATGGGCTAATTAAAAATAAAAACCAAAAAAAAAATGTTTTTAAGTTAGTAATTAATTCGTATGTTTGTTTTCAGTTTTTTAATGTCCTACTGCTGGGCGTCTAGTCTAGTGGTTTTCCCGTGATGCATTCCCAGACAGACAGACAGACAAAAATTCTAACAACTATAGACTCGGTCTCTGTATCGATAATAATAATGACTTTTTCAATAAGATTTTCCAAAAAATATTTAATGTACAGAACCGGCTTGGCTAAAATATTAATTAAAAAATAATATAATACTGTTTTTAACCGAGTTCAAAAAAAAAATTGTGTGTAATATTATTTTTGAACTGCAGATTACTCACATATTATGATATGATAATCTATTAGAGCTTCCAAACATATATATAAAATTGTATAGGTGTGTGTATGTTTTTGTATCTTTTAACCTATTCCCTTAGAAAGAGAGGTAGCATAATATTAGCTTTTTTTTTCTTTATTATAATAAAATCCGCCAGCTATGTTTATTTACATTTATTTACTTATCACTCTGTATACAAATGGTCTAAGATCCCAGTATAAAATGAACTTCACCGAGCTGGTTAATGAAAATGAATGAAATGGAATGGAATGAAATGGATGAAAAGTATTTTATATCAAATTAAATATTATATCAATAAATATATTGCAAATGGGCTAACTCAAAAATTTAAGTCCAGAATATGATTAATGTAACAATTTAAAAATTAATTTTTGTTAAACATTGATTTTCAAACTAGCTATCATCATACTAAATTTCATCAAAATCTGTCCAGTGGTTTTTCTGTGATGCGGTAACAGACAGACAGACAAAATTTCTAAAAACTATAGATTCTGCCTCTGTATCGATAATAATGTTTATTTCAATAAGATGTTCCAAAAAAATTTAATGTACAGATTCGGCTTAGTTACAATTTTATTACATGTATAGATTACATTTCATCAAGAAAAAACGCCTTAAATAAATAATTTTATTGTCAAACAAAACGTTTTCTTCCAGGTCTACCATAAAACGTACCAGTGTAATACTCTTCTTGATTTTCTTTGTTCTTCACGAGAAAAATTACTTTATTATGTTTCAAATTAAATATTTTTGGTATTTCTGTGTATGTTTGCATGTTTTGTAAGGACATAGCTCTTAAACCTTCATCGGTGTATATATAATGGTTTGTTGGCGCATTTGGGTCAATTTTTAACGGAATTCTAATCAATATTTCTTGTGAATATATTGAAGGCAAGAATAATATGTAAAATAACATTGTTGAATGTCGATTTGATTTTATTGCCTGTACTGTAATAAATTTTTATTATATAGCAAACTAGCGACTCACCCTCGTTCCGCTCGGGTTCGTCCCTTGTTACGTTTTAACGTTTAGTATAGATTTCTCAGAGATGATATATTTTCCCGCAGTAAAAAGTATCCTTTATGTTGACCGGGATGACCAGCTATCATCATACCAGATTACAACAAAATCTGTCCAGTAGATTTTTAGTGATGCGGTCACAGACAGACAGACAAAATTTTTAAAAACAATAGATTCGGCCTCTGGATCGATAATAATTACTATTTCAATAAGATTTCCCAGAAAATATTTAATATAAAGATTAGACTCAGAATTTTATTGCATTATGTATAGAGAGCAATTTAATTAAATCTTCGAAACTACGTTGAACAACATTTAAAATGGAAATACTTAATTTATGTATGATTTTTTTGTGTGTCTGTTACGGATTTTACCCGATATCTTTGACAATTCTGAACAGATTTTTCAAGGCCGGCCCCATAAATTGGTTACAACAAAAATATATACTATTAATATACAAAAATTCTCAGTGATTACTGATTACATTCTCTTTGAAAAGTACTTTTTAGCTATCAAAATTAATTACAGTTCGCCCAGTGGTTAAAATTATTGAGAATTTGAGAAATAGAATTTATCTGTCTATATAAAAAAAAAACTAACTGATTTTTTTATAGCTAACACTAAAGCTCGTTAATAACTATGAAACAAAAAAAAAGAAAATCCTTTGACAAACAGAGGAGGTACAATATACACAAAATACAGTATATACAAAAAAACATGATCAGCGGCATAGGCTGTGCGTTGATCCGTCAGTCATTCAGGACAAAGCATTTTATATGTATAGATCTACATAAAAATCTCAAATCTCGTATATCTCGTTTTAGCCAGAAATCTTAAAATATAACAATAGATTAAATAAGAGTACAAATTATATCAAGCGAACTTTTTTATTGATTTTTGCCGGTGGATTGTCGAAGTACTTCAAACGTTCTCTTTCCCTATCTTTTTCTGGGAGAGGCTCATCAAAATCGTACCTTTCAGCTGGCTTCGGTGAAACATAATTAGGTGTGATCATTGTATATCTTTCACGTGTTGGTATAAAAGTACTTAAATGCGTTTTTTTCTTCACATTAGATTTTTCTGTTGATATATCATCATCAGCTATATTTTCAGTTCGAGCTTTAACCTCTTCAATAGCATCTTCATCATAATTTGGCTTATTAATTTTAGATTTTTCCTTAATTATTGGTCTATCTTCAAATATTTTAGGTTTTGGTGGATTTTTGCTAAATTTCAAACTTTGCTTTATTTTAAATCTCTTGTTTTCGTTGCTAGAATATACATTAGCATCTTTCACTGGTGGTTCATAGTCTTCGTAGCTACCTTTTTCCATCATTTCAATTTTTTTGAATTCATCGTAGTCTTTTTCATGTTTTGCATTAATTTTATCTTTGTGTATCCTTTTGTTTTTATTATATGTCGTTTTTAAAGCATCTGCGTATTCATATTTCTCTGTGTTAACTGTTATATGTACATTAGAGTCACGTTTTGTCGGTCTGTCTGTCATTTCTTCTATATATTCAGATCTTTCATGTGATTCTGGTTGAGTTTGTTTCAGAGAATTTATATAATCTATTTCCGCTTTAGTAGTTTCTCGTCTCTTCTTAAAGTTATTGAATTTAGTTTGTTTATATTTAGAATATTTTTCTCGCAGTTCCTTTTCTAGACGTTTCTTCACTCTTTCCACTAGTTCTTCAAAATCTATCGTAGCATCATTGTCTAAGCGAATTTTGCTAAATTTGAATCCTTTTTGCCCACTTTGTATGTGTTTATTGTTTTTTTTATCGTCGACTTCGTGTTGTTTATCATATTTGTTAGCATCTTCATAATCGTAATCTCTATCTCGTGGAGAAGGGTTCGCAGCAATTTTGGCTAAAGAATCGACAAACTGTGCGGGCACTAATTTCTTAGCAATTGTATGGAAATCTTCTAAATTCGCAGCAAATAATAGATAACCATGTAGTAGCTCAAGTAAGATTGAGAAGTAACCTGAAATGATAATTTATTACTAATACTTTGTTATTTGATATCTCTGAATGAGTGTTTAATAGTTTTAGGTCATGACGGTAAGTTACAGTTTAGAAGATTAAGTTTTCATAATACTTTCTTAGATTTACGCGAATATTTGACATTTCAAAATAAAACTATCTTTTTGGATTATTTCGCGGATTTATTTTGATTTTTGGTTCCCAACGTTTCGAATGCTTTACAGCAATCATGGTTACGGGAGAGACTAAGATTATAGACGTCTCAAACACATATACTTGTTACAGACAGTGCCTACCGTCTACTATTTCATAAAAATGATTTCAAAAATTCAAAAATGGCACTAAAGTACCTTACAATATTTGTTGATTTAGTTTTGTCGAGCCACCCAAAAAAAATTTTTTTTTGTAGAAAATACCAATTTAATAAAAATACAAAAATACAAATACGGTTTTAAATATACTCACATACTCTCAGCGTGTGCGATAAGAAATACATTTTGGTTTGTAACATATTTTATTACTTTCCAATTCTTATTTCGTCAAATAAATATCGTGTAACTGATATGTATATGTACTGTATAGACATTATGTAATATTTTCTAATTTTTCTAAGGTGCTTTATTAAGTGTTTACTGTTTAGAAAAACTTGTGAAATAATTTAATAAATGACTCGACTCACAATCGCTCCGCTCGGGTTCGTCCCTAGTTACCTTTTAAAGTTTAGTACTAGATTTCTTTAGATTAATATTAATAGATTTCTCAGAGATGAGATATTTTCAAAAAGTATCCTAATATTTTATATGTCTAAACTAAAAAAATGGCCCAACACTGAGTTACAATATTATACTTTGCTAGTGTCGAAACATATATTTTTTTATACGATATAGAGGAGATTGGGCAAAAACGCTCTAGACTCCGTTAATACGTGAACATACAAAATGTCGTATAGTTCATTTAGTTTTCATTTCTTCATATTAATATAAATGTGAATATTTGTATTTGTGTATGTTTATTAATAATGAACCTTTTCTTAATCTATAAAACGTATAAAAAAATTCAAATCTAACTGCTAGTTTTAGACATAAGCGTATTGAAACGAACAATCAAAAAAAGAAACAATAATATTTTAAGATATTTAATATTACTTACATAGATAAAAGGAGTAAGTTATAAGAAAAATAAATAGAACCATTCAAGATGAGATCACTTTATTGACTAGCACCTTATAATAATACTTTACAAATTGTCCGAAACATTGTCAACATCCCATTTATATTTCAATATATATTTAAGTAGATTTTGTCTTGTTGATGCTTCTCACCACTCTAATTTGAGATTCTGGGTATAAATCTGGAAGACAGAAATGATACTAATATCAAAATTTTAGACAACATGAGCTATAAAATAATTTGGGGGTTAAAACGCAACCTTGTGAAACTCCTGATTTGTAAATTATCGTTTTTCGGATTTTGATCGTGATCATAATCATTTTTTTAATATTACTAAAAGATATTGCGAAAAAAAAGGTTGAAAGACGATTGATTTTGCGTCTAGCCATCTTAAACAATCGGCATTGCCATTTAGCGGGGGAATGCAGATTCTTGCCACAATTCCACGCGGACATGATTTGTACATGTAGGTACATTTGTTTTGTATATATAATTAAGTATATTTTCCGTTTCATTGTATTTTTCTTAAATAAACTCATATATTATGTAAACAAAATAAATTAGAACTCAAGTAAGTTTTATGATGAAATTTATAATTTATAAAATTCATTTGGTCTTACCATAGAGAAGTTCTCTGCCAAGTCTTGGAGAGTATTTGAAGTTCCTGCCAAGTCGGGGCGAAAAGAAGTTCGATCGAGAGTCAGCCATGACTTGATCGGCTCTGTAATAAAATATACACAGATAGATTACGACATATTTACCAGAAGGTAGTTTAGACTCTATACATACGACGACTTATAAACGCGCTTTTTAATGAAAGGTGGTGTGCATATGGTCTTAGGCTAGGCAAAGTTATGAAGTGAGTGTAAGTCGCTAGTATGTAATTAAGCCTAATATTTTCTAATATGGTTTTAGAGATATACATATGTACGTGGGGATGTAACAAGTTTTTATATGTACCTATCTTCGTCGACCGTGAAAGTGGCTGGAATCCTTTCAGGCAACTTCCTTCCCAAACGAGGAGTGAAGTCAACATTTTCGTACCTTTTTTCTTGATCAATAGCGCGGCCAAGTTTTGGAGTGAATATAACCTTCTTTATAACTGAAAATAATAAATATAAATAAATATGTTGGGACATTAACAAACAGCACCATCTAGTTCCATGGTAAGCTACGAGGCTTGTGTTATGGAGACCAGATAGTTGATACACTACACATATTGTATGTATGTATTCAGCCCTTTTTAATCCCTCGTGATAGTCCTGTGGAAACGCGTTCACTAGGGTAACCGAGTAAGGCGGGTTCAAATCCCGGGTCTCGCACCTCTGATATTTCATGTGCATTTCCAACATGAATACCACTTGTCTTACGGTGAAGGAGAACATCGTGAAGAAACCTGCATGTCTGAGAAATACGCAATGAAATGCTATACTTTGCTAGTGTCAAAACACTATGTTATTTTATACTACAATATAGAGGAGATTAGGCAAAAACGCTCTAGATTCCATCTTCTGTTAATACAAACAAAATTTCGTATAGCTTACTTACTTTTGATTTTTTCATACTATATCAATATGAAAGTTTGTATGTCTGTATGTTTGTTACATCTTCACGCTGAAAAAGCTGGACCGATTTCGATGAAATTTAGTACACATGTAGACTATGACGCTAATACATATTTATGTACTTATTATTATATTATTATAAGTATTCTGTTTTGTATTATTTTATCATATTTACATATGTATGTATGTATTTTCTATATGTAAATTTATTTATAGTATTATAAAATGACTTATTGTTATTATTGTATATTTTTTGTTTTTCTACTATATTTTTCACACCCATTTCCTCTTACAGTTTGTCAATTCCAACACCTTAAGATTGCAGAGATCGCTGTTTTAGCGATAGGGTCGCCTCTTGTACGTAGTTATTTCTATATTCTTTTTATATTTGGGTGTACAATCATATTTATTATTAATAAATTAATTACCTTTAGATGGAGGCGCGTCAGATTGCATTTCATTTGGCAGTTGATCGTAATAGTATTTCAAGGCGTCGGCAGCTTCCAGTAGTCTAAGGAAGGTTTCCCTATGAATAAAAATAGAAGAGCTTTACTTTTTCTATTTATTTAGTTAAAAGTATATGTAAATCTAGATCAAGTGTACGGTTCTGTACCTCAAGAGAGAAAAATAATCCTTATAGGATCACTTTGTTGTCTGTCTGTTTGTCTGTCTGTCAAGACCCTTTTTCTCAGAAATCCGTGGATGTATCTCATTAAAATTATTTTTGAGTCATAAATATAAGTTAATTAGACTATATGTCTGTTTATGGCCGTAACAAAGCCTTCAGATTAAATATATTATAAATAACAATATTTAAAATTGTGTTCACTTTCAAAAGTTCTGCTTAGTTTATTTTGATATAATACCTGTTGTCTTCATCGATTTGGGAGAAGGATCGCTTGCCTAGCCGGGGTCCAAACCACAAACCTCCTCGGTCACTGTGAGCGCCTTTGTCTAAGATATCGTCCTAGAATTTAAAAAAAATGTTTTATGCGTAGTTTCAGTATATACTTGCATAATTTAAAATAGTTTTCAATCAGCTTTAGTAGCTGTACTGCTGCTTAGTATTTAAATCACATTTATGTATATAATAAGCTTTAATAAAAATGAATTGCATTTCGTAAGTACCTAAGAAGCGCATTACTTACAACAGGATCGGTTTAGCTAATTTTAATGTAAAAATGTTCGTAATAAGGATTTTCGTAGGGGAAAAATCGGAAAATATTTCCCGGAAAATTGGAAAATTTGGAAATAATGAGATGATTTTCCAATTACAAATAAATTGGTTTTAAGTTAACCTAATTAATATTTCATTATTTTCTATTTGAGACTTTCATTTTAGCTGAGATGTTAGTTTGACTTTTGCTTTGGGTATATGAGAGTTTAGATAAAAAATAGCAACCATTTTTGTATATTGAATTAATTCAAAATAATATAGTTATATTTTCTATGTCAACCAGTCATAAAAATTAACACATACATGAGTGAAAACCGCAACCAAATCGTTAAGCCGTTTCTGAGATTAGCGCGCAAAAACTTTACGGGTTCTATTGCGCTAATAAAGACACCCAACAATAGTTTTTCTCAAATATCTTCTATGTACAGACAGCGATCAGATACAATTTTAAGATATAATATTATTATATACTCATTAGTCATTACACATAGAAATAAAATTAATAAGCTATGTAAAAAATAATGATCCATTGACATCTAACTAGTATTTAAGGTATCCATAAGGTGATATGTACTTATGTAAATTTATAAATGTATTCGACTCAAACAATACTTTCATTAATCAATACTGCATCGCGAATCATAAGTTTTTTATTACACACTGGCGAGAAGTTCGTCCCTAGGTTGCTTCCCCATACAAACTTTCACCCCTTAAGGGTTGATTTCCGGGATAAAAACTATCCTATGTCCTTCCCAGGGTCTCAAACTATCTTCTTACCAAATTTTATCTAAATCGGTTGAGTAGTTTCGGAGCCTATTCGATACAAACATACAAACAAACAAGAAAAAACAAATTTTTCCTCTTTATAATATTAGAATAGACGTAATCGCGAGTCAAAGTGTAAACATAAATCTTACCTTAGTATTAACACTGGCTGCCATCATATGGATGCATGAAAAAATTACCAAAAATGATAAAAACCTATCAAAAACAGAAAACATGATGAAGATTTTATAGATTATTTATCTTTTCGGTTGAGTGATAGCTGTTCACTGATGTCTTCGATAGTTAGATGGCCCTTTTATACCGAACTCGTACTCGATTGAAAATTTATGATAATGAAAGGAGTAGGTAGGGGGAAAGTGAACAAAAGAAATTGACTTATTTTGTTTTCTCCCCTTATTGACTCTAAAAATTGTGCTGTAAATATAAAAAAAAAACATTAAAAAAAGGACATTTTTATACTTGCTTTTTATTTTATTGGATCTTTTAAAGGGTGTAAGAAAAACTATACTTTTAGGGCATCTCCTACGAGCGAATCTAGTTGTATTATCAAGAATATTTTAGACTAAGAATAAGGGGATATCTAAACAATGATAAGTTAAAGATGAATAGACGAAATAATAAATTGATGAAATATTTCATCATAACACAAAACTCGTCAATAGCTACTAAACAAAAAACAAGTGATAAATGAAAAATTAAAAAACTCCCGAACATCTTCGACTGATTATTTTTAAACATAGCTAAAAACACTCAAGACTAATTCACCTTGAAACAAAAAAAATAAAATCAAAATCGGTTCATCCATTCGGGAGCTACAGACAGACACACACAAACACGTGAAACGTCGTTTTTGCGTCGAGGGTTAAAAAAAGAAAAAGAAATCGGCTGAGAAACAGAGGAGAAAACGGTACTAAACTATTTTGTCTATAGTTTATATATAGATTTAGTAAAAATAAGATGTATAGGTGCAAGTGTCCCCAACCTCCTTATTAGCTTAAAGTGTTAGTTGCAAATTGAAATAAATGAAACGAAGACACGACAAAGATTATCTCTCTAATATTGCTTTCTATTTATATAATACGTAACGAAATTTATTTATTTGTATTTGACGACACGTTTGTCGCGGGTTCGAGTCCCGCTGGGGGCATTCATTTGTGTGATGAGCACGAATGTTTGTACTCCAGTCGTGGGTGTTTATATTTATAATATGTATGTATTTAAAGTTATATATGTGTAGTGTATCAACTATCCGGTATCCATAACACAAGCCTCGTAGCTTACCATGGAACTAGATGGTATTGTGTGTTAATGTCCTGACATATTTATAACATACGAATCCTTCGACTTTGTTTAAAAACGTTGAATTTAGCGCGTTTTTACCGACTTCACAAATGATGTATTTAATTCGTTTTTAGGGTTCTGTATTATAATCCTTATGGGATGTCGTAGTCCGTCTGTCTGTCTATCTGTCAAGACCCTTTTTGTCAGCAAACTAAACTTCTAAGTTAACGCAATCAAAAGATACGGCCGTTTATGTCGTAGGTATATTTTAACACTCCCAGGGGAATCAAAACCCATAATAATAAGGCACTTCCCGTTGACGTAGAATCATGGCAAGAAGCAATTGTCTTAAAGCATAATTAAAGGAAAAAATCTGAACACCGTAAATTTGTAGTTTTAACATACTTTTTCTTTTTTTTATTCGACTACGTTTATGAGTATATCTGAAATTTGGTATGTGTTGGTTTTCGGAGGCGAAAAATCGATGTAGATTAGTCTTATGTCTGGGAAAACGCGTATTTTCGAGTTTTCATGCGGTTTTCTTTTGCATTATTCCACGCAAAATATGGTCGCTAATTTCGCACGTTTTTTTTTTACTTTTGTTTTTTTTTTGTTTTAAGTCAAATTAAAAGGAAAATTGTACCATCAGTCAAAAATTTCGAGCGAAGCTCGGTTTTGGTGGTTAATATTGGTTTTCTAGCTGTGACTTTGACATAACCGTCTATATGTATAAAGGTGGTATGCATAAATGCATTTTCCAACATTAAAAAAAATCAAGAACAATTTTACGACTCTTTGTATATATAATATGTATATAGAATATTTGAATATATTCCACACAAATAAATAAAATTGAGGTGTCGGTGTGTAATGTCAAAATAACAGCTTTTTACTAAATGCATATGAAAGTATATACGGTACTTATAAAAAAAACACATTTTTTTTTAAATTTAGTCTGTTTGTTCCAGCTAATCTCCGAAACGGCTCCGAGGTAGCTGATGTAATAAGGAGTAACCAGGCTACATTTAAATTAAAAAAAAATTAGGTTTCCAATCAAAAAAAATATGTA
The DNA here is from genome assembly GCA_947093115.1 of Brenthis daphne. NCBI lineage: Eukaryota > Metazoa > Arthropoda > Insecta > Lepidoptera > Nymphalidae > Brenthis > Brenthis daphne. Next base: position 4,709,820 of record OX352473.1, read on the forward strand.
CCTAGGGACGTACCCGAGATATATATCTATAGATACCTAATCAGATATTTTCGAAGTCGGTGCCAGCCGATGCAAATCAAAGCACACCGACTTCAAAAATGTCTAATTAAGTATCTATAGTAAATAACAACCCCCGTTCACTTATTTTTTACTTATTAGAGGTTTTTGAAGTCGTTTTTTTAAGTTTATATTACTTTAAGCACAATTATAACAAATATTAGATTTTAGGAAAAACTAAAAAAAAATCGCAGACCTGTGTATGACTAATTATTGTATACTATAGACCTATCCTTGCTTCCTTCGGATGCGTCCCTAGATAGGTACAATTAAATTTTTTTGAGCGGTACCCAAATTTTTTTGAAGTCGGTTTAATTTTCTTTAAATTATTGTTTTATTTCATAATTTTTAGTTTTAAGTAAAAACTAAAATAGTTTTTTGTAATAAGTAGTAATGACAAAAGCTATTTCAGTTTGAGTTACACGTTTTAGTCCATACCATAAATACTACTGAACCGATTTTGATAAAATCTTTACTATTCCCTAAGTTGAAAGGAATGTAAGCAAGTAAAAAAGAATGATCACGATCCGATAACAAGTTTCGGAGAAATGCGTGGACAAACAAACATACATATCTATAAATTAAGGGCTTCCAAAAAAGAATTTTGTATATTTGTTTAGAAGCCCTTAATACTTAATAGATTATTATTATCATCATATTTGAATTTATCATATGTGAATATTTTGCAGTTCCAATAATATTACATACATACATGTCCAATTGAAAACCTCCTTTTTTTGAAGTCGGTTAAACCATTTTTTTTCTTAATTATAATAAAATCCCTTTTTTATATATTTATTTACTGTTTTCAGCTTATCGCCGTCCACATCAAAACATCTAGATATAAGGGTGACCTAATAAAGAAGTAAATAAGGAAATTTGAAGCATTATGAAGCGATGAAGTGAGGAAGCTAAGCATTAGTGTCATATTACTTAGTTAGCTCTCGCATCTTGTTTTGTCTGTGTGTATATTGACGTTTCTAAATCATATCTATCACATTATTATATACTAGCGACTCACCCTCGGCCCGCTCGGGTTCGTCTCTACTTACGTTTTAACGTTTAGTATAGTTTTCTCAGAAATGAGATATTTTCCCGCAGTAATAGTAGTATATGTTGACCCGGATAACCAGCTACCATCATACCTAATTTCATCAAAATCGAATTAGTGGTTTTTTCGTGATGCGGTAACAGACAGACAGACAGACAGACAAAAATTCTAAAAACTATAGATTCGGCCTCTGTATCGATAATAATATCTATTTCAATAAGATTTCCCCAAAATATATTTAATGTACAGATTCGGCTCACAATTTTATTAAATGTATAGATTGCCTTGGTGGTTTAATGACTAACTATGTATGGCAGCAGATTTAGATGTCCTGGGTTCGTATCCCGGGTCGGGACAAGTTTAGTTATTGAGTGTTTCTGTTAAGAAAGTCCCAGTAACAGCCCGGAGTTGGAAGTTGGTTGTGTTCCACGCCTGTGCCTCGGTACTCGTAAAGCACGTAAAGCCGCCGGTCCTGCGCCTTAACTCTTACCGGTCGTGTCTCGTGTCGTTCCACTGGCGTATGAGAGTGACAGGAATAGAGAGTGCACTTGTGTCTGTGCGCATACTTGTCCACTATAATATTTCTTACACATATTTCTCCAGTAGTGTATCTGTATACTAAATCTTTTCCTTCTTCTATATTATAAAGAGTACAGATTTAATTTTTTGTTGTTTGTTTGTTTGTTTGTTTGTTTGTTTGTTTGTACCGAATAGGCTTCCAAACTACTGAACCGATTTAGATGAAAATGCGAACATAAAATAAATACACATTCAATGCACTTTGAACTCCATATTTATATTACTAAGTATATATACAGAAATAATATATAAGATATACATAATATATGAGGTAATTTTATCCATAAGTACATACGTAGATGACACGTTTCCCAATGCATTGTGAAGAAGTCAATTGAGATGCGCGAATTGGTTGGACGGGTTTATGCTGTAAGACTAAAGAAAAGACGGAGTCCGCTAAAATAAATGTCTAAAGCAAAAATAGTAGCGTGATTTGCTGTTTATGCTACTATTATCGTTTTAGCTATACCTATCGTTTACTTTCTTTAAATAATAAGGTTTTTTTTTATATATGTACTACTTAAATTAATGTACAATTTTTGAGAATGAGAAATATGGGTTGATTAAAATAATACTATATTCTTTTGTATAGTGCAGCGCGTGAACGCGCAGTGCACTCTTATATCACTCTAATATTGTGGCTCGACAATTCGACACGACCAGTCAAAGATTAAACGTAGGACCGACGGGCGACGGCTCTATCTCATCTCCGAAGCATGGGGCACCTCCAACTTCACAATTTCGGGCTGTCATAGAGAATTTATTAGCAGAAAATCGCAATAACTATACTTGACCTGAACCGGCACTCGAACCCAGGACTTTCAGATCTGCAGCCGTCAATGCTAGCCAGTAGACCACTGAGCTATATACACAGACGACAATATATAATTTCCTTACACCGTCGATTGGTGATTGCTTTCCTTATTTGTGTGTCAACCATTAATCTTAATTAATTGTTTTTTTTTACTTGCTTCTGTTTCATTATTTTGATGAGTAGCTTTAGGGTCCAAGGTTTTAAAGGTCCTGGGTTCGATTCTCTTAATATATTGTACAAAACTTCACATGAAAACAATGCCAATTAAATATGAACTTATTACGTACTAGCGACTTACCCTCGCTTTTTTAAGCGCAATTCTAATTTTTTTCTTAAATAAAAGTAGCCTAAGTTACTCCTTATAACATCAGCTATCTGCCAGTGAAAGTTCCGTCATAATCAGTCCGGCCGTTTCGGAGATTAGCCGGAACAAACAGACAGATAGACAGACAAAATTTTTAAAAGTTGTGGTTTTCTTATAAGTACTGTATATAATTTCATATGCATGTAGCAATAAGCTGTTATTTTGACATTACACACAGACACTTCAATTTTATTTATCTGTATAGATTATAAATAATTCGCTTAGTTAGAATCTCTCGGCTCAGGTTCGCCTCTAGACAAATAAAAACAAATCTATCCCACGGGAACCGTACATTTTTTCGGGATAAAAAGTAGCCTATTTGTTATTCTGATCTATGAACTATATTATTCTAAAGTTTCATTAAAATCCAGTAGGTTTTGTGTACTAAGCTGTATAAGTTACTATAGTTTTTAAACTATCCCACGGGAAATCTTTAATTTTCCGGGATGAAAATTATCTAAAATGTTGACCGGGAATATAAGGTACTACCATGCAAAATTTCATCTAAATCGGTCCAACACTTTCGGAGATTAGCCCGTACAAACAGACAGAGAAGCGAAAAAATTGAAAAAATCTTGATTTGTTCTATTTCTCTTCTTACATCCCCCTGACTCGGTTTTTAGCATTTTTTTTCTATGTACAGACATTCGACCTCTACAGTTTTATTGTATGTATAGATAGCAAATAGACAAGCAGTTCGGTACCTTTTTTGTCTGTTTGTCTTGTTGTTTACTTGAACTTGTTATTGACGAGGTTTAGTGTTATCAATAAAAAATACAATTTTGGTCAAATATCGACCTCTGGGTGAATACCAGTTATATTAAAATCCTTATCAGCTTAAAGATTGATAAGAAATACATAGAGTCATTTAGCATATAACTTTAATTAATTTTTCATTTTTACGTGTTTTTGTTTCATTATTTTGATGAGTTATTTGGACGACACGTTTGGCTCAGTTTGTATTGAACCTACTTGCTGTGTCAGCGGTTGCGGGTTCGAGTCCCACTGGAGGCGTTCATTTGTGTGATGAGCACGAATGTTTTACTTCGGTTATGGGTTTTTATACTTATGATATGTATGTATTTAAAGTTATATATGTGTAGTGTATCAAATATCTGGTATCCATAACACAGGCCTCGTAGCTTACCATGGAACTAGATGGTGCTGTGTGTTAATGTTCCAACATAAAAAAAAAAACAATTTGATTGTATTGTAATTACTGTATTTCATTTAAGTCTAATAAAAATAACAAACAGTATCTATTATTAACTTGAGATTCATATTTTTTACTATTTCATATACCTAAAGGTCGCCTGGAAGAAACCACTATTTTAGCGATAAGGCCGCCTCTTGTACATCCTACCACTGCATGTCTGTTTGTATGTACAATAAAGAGTTTTTATTATTAATACTAGCGACTCACTCTCGCTTCGCTCGGATTCGTCCCTAGGTGATTTTTTAAATTGACATAACTTTTTTTATTTATGAACCGATTGAAATACTAAATGTTATGTGAAGCTTACCACAATATATTAATGAAAACCGCACCCAAATTAGTGAAGTCGTTTCTAAGATTAGCGCGCACAAACGCACAGACAAACGGACAAAAAATCTAAAAATCATTGTTTTGAGTTCTATTGCGTTAATAAAGACGCCCAATAATAGTTTTTCTCAAATATCTTCCATGTACAGACAGCGATCAGTTACAATTTTATTGTATGTATAGATTATTAGTTATGAAGTAAAAAAACTTGGCTCCCTTTCGAATAAACACATGCCTTTACAAACAGGGATAATTCAGAGTTATTCATTGTGCTTCCAACCACACGTGATACGACACCATTTGAAATGAGTAAGTGAAGTATCTTTTTTACTTTAATAATAATAATAATATATTGGGACATTAACACACCATCTAGTTCTATGGTAAGCTATGAAGCTTGTGTTATGGATACCAGATAGTTGATACATTACACATATATAACTTTAAATAGATACATATTATAAATATAAACAATAAACATCCATGACTGGAGTACAAACGTTCGTGCTCATCACACAAATGAATGTCCCCAGCGGGACTCGAACCCGCGACCGCTGGCACAGCAAGTAGGGTCACTACAAACTGAGCCAAACGTGTCGTCGAAGTCGAAGAACTTTGTTTTATTTTTATCTACTTTTGTTATCCTTGGAGAAAGTTTAGTGTTCTATGTAATCGTAGATACGGGCGTAGCATAGACGATCGGACAGACTCGTCTTAAAATAATAATAAACAATATTAATAATTTAGTTTTTTCAATGTCCCACTGTTCGGGCTGGGCCTACCTTAACCTTTTGACTAGGATGGTGATTTGAACTTATTCTAATTTTAAATTATTCTAATTTTTTTCCTGAGGAACACGATTAATACGAGTATATACATATAATTAAATTGTAACGAAGCCGAATCTGTACATTAAATATTTTATGGAAAATCTTATTGAAATAGATATTATTATCGATACAGAGGCCGAATCTATAGTTTTTAGAATTTTTGTCTGTCTGTCTATCTGTCTGTTACCGCATCACGGAAAAACCACTGGAGGGATTTTGATGAAATTTGGTATGATGAAAGCTGGTTATCCGGGTCAACATATAGGATACTTTTGAAAATGAAAATGTCTCATTTCTGAGAAAAAATACAATAACTGCAATGTAAGAGTATACTAATATGTAAAATCTAAGAATTTGGTTTTTGGTCATCTGAACGTGGGCGGAGCCGCGGGCAATGCTAGTAATAATAATAAATCCTTTTATTCGGACAATAGATATACAATTATGTTTCGTACACTATTGCACTGTTATATAAATTTCTTTTTCTTTTTTTTTTGTTTATTTGTTTTTTGTATAATATATTTTTGTTACAATTTTTTATTATTATAATTTTTCAATATATATATATATATATTTTACATAACTAAAATTATTCGCGTATTTGGCGTTTCTTAACTTTCTGTAAGTCCGTTTGCCAGTTGGCAAAGGCTTCCTCCAACCTGCTCCATTCTGATCTTTTTCTGGCTACTCTACTCCATGTTATGCTTGCAACCTGCCTGATATCATCGTCCCATCTTTTTTGCTGTTTACATCTTTTCCTTTTACCTATCATTGATAGACTCTCATTAAATTTAACTGTGAATTGAATGAATAAAACTTCCTAGTAATTAATCGGTTAATACCATCCGTATTTTATAATATTATAAATGTAAAAGTATTTGAGTATGTATGGATGTTTGTTACTCTTTCACGCCAGAACACCTGAACGGATCTGGATGAAATTTGGCACAGAGATAGATTATAGTCTGGAATAACACAGGCTTAACGCATACTTTTTATCCTGGAAAAATGTACGGATCCCGTGGGATACGTTTGTTTTTGTTCTCCTAGAGGTGAACCCGAGCGAAGTGAGGGTGAGCCGCTTGTAAATAATATTTGAGTTCCAAAGTAGACTAAATATCTTTACTAAGTAATTCTATGTAAGCTAGTTGTTTAGTAGATTAAAGTCAATTAAGATGAAGAATTCAACTTTCAAGTGAGATTGAGATATATGTTTGTAAATATAGATAAGTGACATACAAACATGTATTTAGCCATTTTTAACATCTTGCAATACGAGGTTATCAGGCCATAGTCCACCACGGTAATCAAATGTGGGTTGGTGGACTGCACATCTTGACTCTAGAAAACTTGCTAGGCTCTCTCAGACATGCAGGTTTCCTCACGATGTTTTCCTTCACCCTAAGACTAGTAGTGATCATGTAGGAAATGATTCGCATAAAAAATTACCGGAGGTGCGAGACCCGGTATTTGGACCCGCTTCACTCGGTTTCCCAAACGAGCGCGTTACCACTGCCGTATCATATACTATACATACAAACATACACGCTTAATATGACTTGAATTTTTCCCCTTAGCGAGTTTCGTTAGGTTGTTTAATTTCTTATTTTCCGAATAAAAAAGCAACCTTGTCTGAATTTCCATCGGCCAGAGATATTTCTGTTAATATTTATAGTTCAGCTAAACAATTCCTATATTTTTTTCAGTGAAGCTGTTTCTTTTTGCATTGATGGTATCAACCATACACACATATCCACTAAAAGAAGATGAGGATATAAAAGCTTTGGAGAGTTTGAAGAATAAAGAGATAGATGATTTAAAGAAAGTGTTAGACGACGTATCATATGTGACAAAATTTAAAAACATGATGGCTGATTACGTCAAGTCTCAATACAATGAACTGACTGTACATGACATGGAGAAAATTCAAGAATATTTAGAAGATTTCTGCCACAAATTTGCGAAAGATTTGAAAGATATTATCGAAAATGCTGAACATTTTAAACAAATTGATAAAATTGATGATGGATTACCAGATTCTACTTTTGAAGAAGTAAAAAATTGTATTAAAAATGAGCTTCCGAATATAAAAGACGAAACAGCAGATCAAGTCACTTCTGCCCTGAGAAAAAATATTTATGTCACAAGACAAAAAATAGACCAAGTTATAAGAGAATCAGAAAAAGCTGCCATTGATAATTCTTAGACCTTTTTCAAATATGTACATAAAAATATAGCTATAAAGATACAGTAAGGCCTATTTTGCAATATACAAATATTATCTGTACTATAAAATAATGTTTTAATGTATTTAATTTCTATGTATATAATATTTATATATTATGTATTTAAAATGCTAATTCTATAGAGCTTCTTTATAACAAATAATGATAGAAACAAACTAACTAAACATAAAACCAAAGAAAGCAAGCAAAGTTGCTCTAAAATGAAAGACTTTAGAGAGAATTCAAATGTAAATTTAAAATTGTGGATATCATTAAAATTATTTTTAATATGCAATCATTTAATTACTAATAAAATTTATAAACATTTAAGAGCCATCGTTATTGTTGTATCGTATCATATTCACTTCTCAATAAAATTGGAACTGGTTTCGGAGAACGGCGGGCATATCACTGTAGCTGTTAAAGCACACGCAAGTGCGTGTCTTTGGAGGGAATTCATGGTAAAATCCTGGTCCGGGTATGAGTCCTGTAAAAATTAAAAAATATACATAGGTATATATATTATTAAAAAAAAACTATATAATATCTAAAATATTATTAAGCAATATATTTTGTCTGGCTGTAGGACGCCAATGCGTGGTCAGCATCGCATTATCATAATTGACAGAGTGATTTATGCTCAACTGGTATGCTTTAAAATTTTTTTTTTTTTATATTTTGGGACATTAACACACATCACCATCTAGTTCCATGATAAGCTGCGAGGCTTGTGTTATGGATACCAAATAGTGGATACAATACACATATATAACTTTAAGTACATACATAATATAAATATAAACACCCATGACTGGAGTACAAACATTCGTGCTCATCACACAAATGAATGTCCCCAGCGGGATTCGAACCCGCGACAGCTGGCACAGTAAGTACGGTCACTACAAACTGAGCCAAACGTGTCGTCGTGTGACGAATTGAATTGAAAATTTTTCGGTCTTATTAAGGACTCAGCACAAGAAAGGTAAATTCAATAACATAGTCTATACATATATCTCATATATTTGAACGAACAATTCTTGTATATTTATTTATCCCAGCGACCTCGGATCGGCTCTAACGATTTCGTTGAAATTTGTTATGTGGGGCTTTTCCGGGGGTGAAAAATTAATCTAGATTAGTCTTATGTCTGGGAAAATGCGTGTTTTCGAGTTTTCATGCGGTTTTCTTTGGCACGCAAAATATGGTGGCTAATTTCGCATGCATAGGCATAAGCATCGTGGTTAAGCGCACAAGTCGCAAGATTAACTATCACAGATGACCGGGTTCGAATCCCGGTCGGAAACAAAGTTTTTACTTTTGTTTTTGTTTTTTTTTGTATTTATTCAATTAATTTTATTTTTTAAAGAAAATGAGTACTTTTGGCCAAAAACTCCGAGCGGAGCTCGGCCGCCCAGGTACTATAATAAAAGTCGAATCTGTACATTAAATATTTTTTGGAAAATCTTATCGAAATAGTGATTATTGTCGATACAGAGGCCTAATCTATAATTTTTCAATTTTTTATTTGTATGTCTGTCAGTCTGTGACCGCATCACGAGACACTAGACAGATTTTGATGAAATTTCGTATGATGATAGCTGGTTATCCGGGTCAACATATAGGATACTCTTTACTGCAGGAAAACATCTTATCTCTGAGAAATCTATACTAAACGTTAAAACGTATTTAGGGACTAACTCGCTAACATTAAATTATTATGCTTAGTCACTTTATTCATGCTATACGTAGTATATTTTATGTTTATGAAAAAAATATACAGAAAAAAAATTGTATTTTATTATTAAAGAAGAAAAAACATTTCTTACCGCTTCCAACTCCTGGTTTTGGAGCACTAACACGACATGGTTTCTTAGGTATGCCTTGTGGCTCTTGGCTGCCTGATGATGGGGAATTACCAGGTTGTTGTTGTTGTGGAGAGCCTGGTTGTTGTTGTAGGTTGCCCGGTGGTGGTAAATTGCCAGATTGTTGTTGCTGTGGAGTAGATGGTGCGTTTCCTGTTTGTGGCTGTGGGCTTCCAACTGGTGGGTGTCCCTGTTGTGGTTGTAGTGGATTGGTTTGTTGTTCGGAAGAGTCTGGTTGTTGTTGTGGGATATCTGACGATGGTAGCTTGCCCGGTTGTGGCTGTGAGCTACCTGAAGGTAGTGTATTGCCTGGGTTTTGTGGTTGTGAAGAGTCCGGTTGAGGCTGTGAGTTGCTCGAAGACGGTGAATTGCCAGATTGTTGTTGATGTGGGCTAGACGGTGAGTTGCCTGGTTGTGGCTGTGGATTGGTAATTTCTTGAGGAGAGGAGGTTGGTGGGCTGCCTGGAGATGGTAAATTGCCAGGTTTTTGTTGCTCTGGGCTAGATGGTGAGTTGCTTGTTTGTGGCTGTGGGCTTCCAACTGGTGGATTTCCCTGTTGTGGTTGTTGTAGATTGGTTGGTTGTTGGGCAGAGCCTGGTTGTTGTTGTGGGATATCTGATGATGGTGGCTTGCCCGGTTGTGGCTGTAAGCTGCCTAAAGGTAGTGAATTGCCTGGGTTTTGTGGTTGTGAAGAGTCTGGTTGAGGCTGTGAGTTGCTCGAAGATGGCGAATTGCCAGGTTGTTGTTGATGTGGGCTAGACGGTAAGTTGCCTGGTTGTGGCTGTGGATTGGGTATTTCTTGAGTAGAAGAGGGTTGTGGGCTGCCTGGAGATGGTAAATTGCCAGGTTGTTGTTGATGTAGGCTAGACGGCGAGTTCCCTGGTTGTGGCTGTGGATTGGTTATTTCTTGAGGAGAGGAGATTGGTGGGCTGCCTGGAGAGGATAAATTGCCAGGTTGTTGTTGCTGTGGACTAGATGGTGAGTTGCCTGTTTGTGGCTGTGGGCTTCCAACTTGTGGATATCCCTGTTGTGGTTGTAGTGGATTTGTTTGTTGTTCGGAAGAGTCTGGTTGTTGTTGTGGGACATCTGACGATGGTGGCTTGTCCGGTTGTGGTTGTGAGCTGCCAGAAGGTAGCGAATTGTCTGGGTTTTGTGGTTGTGCAGAGTCTGGTTGTGGCTGTGAGCTGCCTGAAGGTAGCGAATTGCCTGGGTTTTGTGGTTGTGAAGAGTCTGGTTGAGGCTGTGAGTTGCTCGAAGATGGCGAATTGCCAGGTTGTTGTTGATGTGGGCTAGACGGTGAGTTGCCTGGTTGTGGCTGTGGATTGGTTATTTCTTGAGGAGAGGAGGGTTGTGGGCTGCCTGGAGATGGGAAATTACCAGGTTGTTGTTGCTCTGGACTTGATGGTGAGTTGCCTGTTTGTGGCTGTGGGCTTCCAACTGGTGGATATCCCTGTTGTGGTTGTAGTGGATTGGTTTGTTGTTCGGAAGAGTCTGGTCGTGTTTGTGGGATATCTGACGATGATGGCTTTCCCGGTTGTGGCTGTGAGCTGCCTGAAGGTAGCAAATTGCCTGGGTTTTGTGGTTGTGAAGAGTCTGGTTGAGGCTGTGAGTTGCTCGAAGATGGAAAATTGCCAGGTTGTTGTTGATGTGGGCTAGACGGTGAGTTGCCTGATTGTGGCTGTGGATTGGTAATTTCTTGAGGAGAGGAGGTTGGTAGGCTGTCTGGAAAGGGTAAATTGCCAGGTTGTTGTTGCTGTGGACTAGATGGTGAGTTGCCTGTTTGTGGCTGTGAGCTTCCAACTGGTGGATATCCCTGTTGTGGTTGTTGTGAATTGGTTGGTTGTTGGGCAGAGCCTGGTTGTTGTTGTGGGATATCTGACGATGGTGGCTTGCCCGGTTGTGGCTGTGAGTTGCCTGAAGGTAGCGAATTGCCTGGGTTTTGTGGTTGTGAAGAGTCCGATTTAGGCTGTGAACTGCTCGAAGATGGTGATTTGCCAGGTTCTTGTTGATGTGGGCTAGACGTTGAGTTGTCCGATTGTGGCTGTGGATTGATTATTTCTTGAGGAGAGGAGGTTGGTGGGCTGCCTGGAGATGGTAAATTGCCAGGTTGTTGTTGGCTGTCTGAAGATGGTGAGTTGCCTGGTCGTGGTTGTGAGCTCACAGGTGCCTGGGGACCTGAAACCGCTTTGTGGTAAAATCTTATATATTAAATAGAAAAATAATAATAAACTTGTATTTTTCTACGTTTCCATGTACTTAAATTATAGTAGGACTGCTATGTCTTCCCGAATCTAGTATTAGCATGGAGCTTACTAAAAAAAATATAAGCTCCTCCTTTTAGGAACTTGTTTACAAAAGATGGACTGAATCTAACTAATTTAAGAAATATTATACTTTCACTTAGTGAGTAATAAGGCACAGTTTCAATTTTATTCAATTACTAGCGACTTACCCTCGCTTCGCTCGGGTTCGTCCCTACCTTGTTTCCCAATACAAACTTTCATTATTTTCATTTACCCCTTAAGGGATGATTCCGGGATAAGAATATGTAAATATTCGGATAAAAATATATAATATATAGATTTCTGGGATAAATATCCTATGTCCTTCCCAGGGTCTCAAAATATCTTCTTAACAAATTTCATATAAATCGGTTTTAGTAGATCCAGAGATAAAAAACCTCCTCCCTGCACGACGGGGAGGACGCGCGAAAGTGGTGGGGTGGGACGTCCACAAACTAGGGACCCCCCAAAAAACCCAAAAACTCACAATTCACAAACTCATAACTTTACCTCTTTATAATGTTAGTATAGATAGATTGACGTATAGTATTAGTATTGTACTCGTATATGAAACTAACCATCATATAGAGAATTATCCCCCCACTCAATAGATTACGACACGGTCGCGATTCCATACCTATGAATATGTTGTATTATCTTTTTAACCATTCGTCCAAATTATATGCAGTAAAAGGAAAACTCTTTTGTTTTAAACATTTTAGACGATAAATTTACTTATTTTGATAAGAATTCAGAATTGTTGATAATATGACCAATAAACGTGACCTACCGATTTAAATTATTTTACTTTCTTAGATTTACGCGAATATTTGACATTTTAAATAAAACTATCTTTTCGGATTTTGTCGCGGATTTATTTGTATTTTTGTTTCCCGACGTTTCGAATGCTTTACAGCATCCATGGTCACGGGAGAGACTGAGGTGCCTACGTCACAGGGACCGAGTGAAACCAGCCACAGTCGAGCGCGTCCCTGCAGTCCTACCTTACATGAGAGGCGTCACTGACAAGATTGGCTACATTCTAAAAGCGAGTTCAATTAAAACTTACTTCAAGCCGCCCAAAGAAAAATTAGTCAGTTTCTACCACCTGTCAAGTGCCACATCCCTCTACAAGATGCAGGAGTTTACAAGCTTGAGTGTGATTGTGGGCTCTCTTACATCGGACAAACAAAGAGGTATCCATTAGAACCCGGGTCAAAGAAACACATAGCTGATGTGAAGCACCGGGGGGGGGGGGGGGGGGGGGTCGCAATACAACATCTGCTGTCTGCAAACACAGTCAGGACCGCCCAGCCATTATATTCGCTTCGATAGGCCTCAAATCCTGGGCGAAAGAAACCGATATCGCCCTAGAATGATTGCGGATAGGCCATAGAAAGAAATTAAAAAACATCCTAATTTCAATAGGGAAGATGGCTGGGTACTACCATCGTCATGGGATCCTGTTATTAATATAATTAAAATCTAAATAATAAATCTAAACATAACAAGACAGGTAGATGTAGTAAGTTCTTACTGTGTAGATCAAAAAGATAGCATTTTCTGATTAATAATATTTTTTCACTTTTTCATTTGTAAAGTGTATGTAGTAAATGTGTTGCTGGCTTAATAATTTGTTTTTAAATAATAGCAAATTTAAATTAAAATTATTATTTTTTTAATTAATCTTAACTTTTTCACAAATTACACATAGATCAATTGGGCTTAAATAATTAATACATATTTTATATTTTTCTTATGGTTATAATATAATAATGGCACACACTAAAATATAGATTGCTAATTATATTTTTTAAATTGTAATAATTATAAAAATATAGAAAATAGCAAAAAATTAAATAAATAATTTTCACATATTCAATTATAATTAAATTAACATAAAATAAATATTTAAAGTTAAAATATTGTAATGTAATTGGGTGCAATTTTCATTTTTGTTTAATTGTGGGTAGGCTGTCTGTAACAACTATACCTTTAAGACTGTAACACCTCAGTCTCTCCCGTGACCATGGATGCTGTAAAGCATTCGAAAACGTCGGGGGAAACAAAAATACAAATAAATCCGCGACACAAAATCCGAGAAAGATAGTTTTATTTGAATTATTTTTTTTTTTTTAATATAAAAAACTGCTTTTTGTGACTTAAATATAAAAGTTAGATAGATGCTGTCCCCCCCCCGTGGACTTTTTTTGTAGGAATTATTAAGCTCTACAACTTTTCTCTAGAACATAATCATTATATCTCTGATCGTTAAGGCAGCATTCGTAAGAAACATTTTCGTTCGACCGTTTTTTTTTCAGACTTACTTTGCAAATCCGACTACCATGAAAAAGTCTTTTCATTCTTCGGGTTAATATATAGCCTATGACACTCAGAAAGAATGTGCCTTTCTATTTGTAAAGAAGTTTCAAAATCGGTTCAGTAGATCCAGAGATTACCCCCCTACAAAGTCCAACCCCCCCCCCCACCCCAAACTCACAATATCACAAACTTTACCTCTTTATAATAATATTAGTAAGATGTAAATCAGCTTCAACTCAGAAAGGAAAGAGTGTTATGTAGCTAATAAAACTTCTGTACTTACTTGAAGAAGAGTATGATTGGGCGCCATTTTGATTCCAGCTGCTGGAAGAGCTTTCACCATTGCCAGAAGTATAGCCATAAGCATTGCTTCCACCATAAGACTGACTGGCGCTTGAGGTGCTAGGTAATTGTTGGTTGTCTGATGGGTATACCTGTTGTAATTGTTGTGGATTGGTTGGTGGTTGGGCAGAGCCTGGTTGTTGTTGTGGGATATCTGACGATGGTGACTTGCCCGGTTGTGGCTGTGAGCTGCCAGATGGTAGCGAATTGCCTGGGTTTTGTGGTTGTGAAGAGTCTGGTTGTGGCTGTGAGCTGCCTGAAGGTAGCGAATTGCCTGTGTTTTGTGGTTGTGAAGAGTCTGGCTTAGGCTGTGAAGTTGCTCGAAGATGGCGAATGTGGCCAGGTTGTTGTTGATGTGGGCTAGACGGTGAGTTGCCTGGGGTGTGGCTGTGGATTGTTATTTTCTTGAGGAGAGGAGGTTGGTGGGCTGCCTGGAGAGGGTAAATTGCCAGGTTGTTGTTGCTGTGGACTAGATGGTGAGTTGCCTGTTTGTGGCTGTGAGCTTCCAACTGGTGGATATCCCTGTTGTGGTTGTTGTGAATTGGTTAGTTGTTGGGCAGAGCCTGGTTGTTGTTGTGGATATCTGACGATGATGGCTTGCCCGGTTGTAGGCTGTGAGTTGCCCCTGAAGGTAGCGAATTGCCTGGGTTTTGTGGTTGTGAAGAGTCTGGTTGAGGCTGTGAGCTGCTCGAAGATGGTGATTTGCCAGGTTGTTGTTGATGTGGGCTAGACGGTGAGTTACCTGTTTGTGGCTGTGGCTTGATTATTTCTTGAGGAGAGGAGGTTGGTGGGCTGCCTGGAGAGGGTAAATTGCCAGGTTGTTGTAGGCTGTCTGAAGATGGCGAGTTGCCTGTTCGTGGTTGTGAGCTCACAGGTGCCTGGGGACCTGAAACCGCTTTGTGTTAAAATCTTATATATAAAATAGAAAAATAATAATAAACTTGTACTTTTCTACGTTTCCATGTACTTAAATTATAGTAGGACTGCTATGTCTTCCCGAATCTAGTATTAGCATGGAGCTTACTAAAAAAATATAAGCTCCTCCTTTTAGGAACTTGTTTACAAAAGATGGGCTGAATCTAGCTAATTTAAGAAATATTATACTTTCACTTAGTGAGTAATAAGGCACAGTTTCAATTTTATTCAATTACTAGCGACTTACCCTCGCTTCGCTCGGGTTCGTCCTTACCTTGTTTCCCAATACAAACTTTCATTATTTTCATTTACCCCTTAAGGGATGATTCCGGGATAAGAATATGTAAATATTCGGATAAAAATATATAATATATAGATTTCTGGGATAAATATCCTATGTCCTTCCCAGGGTCTCAAAATATCTTCTTAACAAATTTCATATAAATCGGTTTAGTAGATCCAGAGATTACCCCCTGCAACGTCACAAACTCACAATTCACAAACTCATAAACTTTACCTCTTTATAATGTTAGTATAGATAGATTGACGTATAGTATTAGTATTGTACTCGTATATGAAAATAAACCATCATATAGAATTATCACTCAATAGATTACGACACGGTCGCGATTCCATACCTATGAATATGTTGTATTATCTTTTTAACCATTCGTCCAAATTATATGCAGTAAAAGGGAAAACTCTTTTGTTTTAAACATTTTAGACGATAAATTTACTTATTTTGATAAGAATTCAGAATTGTTGATAATATGACCAATAAACGTGACCTACCGATTTAAATTATTTTTTTAATATAAAAACTGCTTTTTGTGACTTAAATATAAAAGTTAGATAGATGCTGTCGGTGACTTTTTTGTAGGAATTATTAAGCTCTACAACTTTTCTCTAGAACATAATCATATATCTCTGATCGTTAAGGCAGCATTCGTAAGAAACATTTTCTTTCGACCGTTTTTTTTTTTCAGACTTACTTTGCAAATCCGACTACCATGAAAAAGTCTTTTCATTCTTCGGGTTAATATATAGCATGTGACACTCAGAAAGAATGTGCCTTTCTATTTGTAAAGAAGTTTCAAAATCGGTTCAGTAGATCCAGAAATTACCCCCTACAAAGTCACAAACTCACAATATCACAAACTTTACCTCTTTATAATATTAGTATAGATGTATTAGCTTCAACTCGGAAAGGAAAGAGTGTTATTTAGCTAATAAAACTTCTGTACTTACTTGAAGAAGAATATGATTGGGCGCCATTTTGATTCCAGCTGGTGGAGGAGCTTTCACCATTGCCAGAAGTAAAGCCATAAGCATTGCTTCCACCATAAGATTGACTGGAGCTTGAGATGCTAGGTAATTGTTGGTTGTCTGGTACTGATGGGTATCCCTGTTGTAATTGTTGTGGATTGGTTGGTGGTTGGGCAGAGCCTGGTTGTTGTTGTGGGATATCTGACGATGGTGGCTTGCCTGGTTGTGGCTGTGAGCTGCTAGAAGGTAGCGAATTGCCTGGGTTTTGTGGTTGTGAAGAGTCTGGTTGTGGCTGTGAGCTGCCTGAAGGTAGCGAATTGCCTGTGTTTTGTGGTTGTGAAGAGTCTGGTTTAGGCTGTGAGTTGCTCGAAGATGGCGAATTGCCAGGTTGTTGTTGATGTGGGCTAGACGGTGAGTTGCCTGGTTGTGGCTGTGGATTGGTTATTTCTTGAGAAGAGGAGGGTTGTGGGCTGCCTGGAGATGGTAAATTGCCAGGTTGTTGTTGCTCTGGACTAGATGGTGAGTTGCCTGTTTGTGGCTGTGGGCTTCCAATTGGTGGATATCCCTGTTGTGGTTGTAGTGGATTGGTTTGTTGTTCGGAAGAGTCTGGTTGTGTTTGTGGGATATCTGACGATGATGGCTTTCCCGGTTGTGGCTTTGAGCTGCCTGAAGGTAGCAAATTGCCTGGGTTTTGTGGTTGTGAAGAGTCTGGTTGAGGCTGTGAGTTGCTCGAAGATGGAAAATTGCCAGGTTGTTGTTGATGTGGGCTAGACGGTGAGTTGCCTGGTTGTGGCTGTGGATTGGTTATTTCTTGAGGAGAGGAGGTTGGTAGGCTGCCTGGAGAGGGTAAATTGCCAGGTTGTTGTTGCTGTGGACTAGATGGTGAGTTGCCTGTTTGTGGCTGTGAGCTTCCAACTGGTGGATATCCCTGTTGTGGTTGTTGTGAATTGGTTGGTTGTTGGGCAGAGCCTGGTTGTTGTTGTGGGATATCTGACGATGGTGGCTTGCCTGGTTGTGGCTGTGAGTTGCCTGAAGGTAGCGAATTGCCTGGGTTTTGTGGTTGTGAAGAGTCCGGTTTAGGCTGTGAACTGCTCGAAGATGGTGATTTGCCAGGTTGTTGTTGATGTGGGCTAGACGGTGAGTTGCCTGTTTGTGGCTGTGGATTGATTATTTCTTGAGGAGAGGAGGTTGGTGGGCTGCCTGGAGAGGGTAAATTGCCAGGTTGTTGTTGCTGTGGACTAGATGGTGAGTTGCCTGTTTGTGGCTTTGGGCTTCCAACTGGTGGATATCCCTGTTGTGGTTGTTGTGAATTGGTTGGTTGTTGGGCAGAGCCTGGTTGTTGTTGTGGGATATCTGACGATGGTGGCTTGCCCGGTTGTGGCTGTGAGTTGCCTGAAGGTAGCGAATTGCCTGGGTTTTGTGGTTGTGAAGAGTCTGGTTTAGGCTGTGAGTTGGTCGAAGATGGTGATTTGCCAGGTTGTTGTTGATGTGGGCTAGACGGTGAGTTGCCTGTTTGTGGCTGTGGATTGATTATTTCTTGAGGAGAGGAGGTTGGTGGACTGCCTGGAGAGGGTAAATTTCCAGGTTGTTGTTGCTGTGGACTAGATGGTGAGTTGCCTGTTTGTGGCTGTGAGCTTCCAACTGTTGGATATCCCTGTTGTGGTTGTTGTGAATTGGTTGGTTGTTGGGCAGAGCCTGGTTGTTGTTGTGGGATATCTGACGATGATGGCTTGCCCGGTTGTGGCTGTGAGTTGCCTGAAGGTAGCGAATTGCCTGGGTTTTGTGGTTGTGAAGAGTCTGATTTAGGCTGTGAACTGCTCGAAGATGGTGATTTGCCAGGTTGTTGTTGATGTGGGCTAGACGGTGAGTTGCCTGTTTGTGGCTGTGGATTGATTATTTCTTGAGGAGAGGAGGTTGGTGGGCTACCTGGAGAGGGTAAATTGCCAGGTTGTTGTTGCTGTGGACTAGATGGTGAGTTGCCTGTTTGTGGCTGTGGGCTTCCAACTGGTGGATATCCCTGTTGTGGTTGTTGTGAATTGGTTGGTTGTTGGGCAGAGCCTGGTTGTTGTTGTGGGATATCTGACGATGATGGCTTGCCCGGTTGTGGCTGTGAGTTGCCTGAAGGTAGCGAATTGCCTGGGTTTTGTGGTTGTGAAGAGTCTGGTTGAGGCTGTGAGCTGCTTGAAGATGGTGATTTGCCAGGTTGTTGTTGATGTGGGCTAGATGGTGAGTTGCCTGTTTGTGGCTGTGGATTGATTATTTCTTGAGGAGAGGAGGTTGGTGGGCTGCCTGGAGAGGGTAAATTGCCAGGTTGTTGTTGCTGTTGACTAGATGGTGAGTTGCCTGTTTGTGGCTGTGAGCTTCCAACTGGTGGATATCCCTGTTGTGGTTGTTGTGAATTGGTTGGTTGTTGGGCAGAGCCTGGTTGTTGTTGTGGGATATCTGACGATGGTGGCTTGCCCGGTTGTGGCTGTGAGTTGCCTGAAGGTAGCGAATTGCCTGGGTTTTGTGGTTGTGAAGAGTCTGATTTAGGCTGTGAACTGCTCGAAGATGGTGATTTGCCAGGTTGTTGTTGATGTGGGCTAGACGGTGAGTTGCCTGTTTGTGGCTGTGGATTGATTATTTCTTGAGGAGAGGAGGTTGGTGGGCTGCCTGGAGAGGGTAAATTGCCAGGTTGTTGTTGCTGTGGACTAGATGGTGAGTTGCCTGTTTGTGGCTGTGGGCTTCCAACTGGTGGATATCCCTGTTGTGGTTGTTGTGAATTGGTTGGTTGTTGGGCAGAGCTTGGTTGTTGTTGTGGGATATCTGACGATGGTGGCTTGCCCGGTTGTGGCTGTGAGTTGCCTGAAGGTAGCGAATTGCCTGGGTTTTGTGGTTTTGAAGAGTCTGGTTGAGGCTGTGAGCTGCTCGAAGATGGTGATTTGCCAGGTTGTTGTTGATGTGGGCTAGATGGTGAGTTGCCTGATTGTGGCTGTGGATTGATTATTTCTTGAGGAGAGGAGGTTGGTGGGCTGCCTGGAGATGGTAAATTGCCAGGTTGTTGTTGGCTGTCTGAAGATGGCGAGTTGCCTGGTCGTGGCTGTGAGTTCACAGGTGCCTGGGGACCTGAAAACGCTTTGTGTTAAAATCTTATATATTAAACAGAAAAAAAATTAAATCTAGTTTTCAGTACATGCTGACATCCTCTAGTGATGACATGGACTCTAATTTTAGCGTCTCTGAAGTCGTCTGAGGAAAGAGTGTTATTCATCGTTAATTCGAATTAAGTCATAGAAGTTAACTTGAGTTTTTTTTTATTTTAATTATAGTACAATGTTGTACATGTTTTTTGATATTAAATACTTAATTCATATTTTATCATGTAATTAATATTCAGTTTTGGAAATATAGATTTTAGGACTTGAATTCTCTTTATTCATGTCGATTGAACTGAAAATAAAAAGTATACAGACCTTTGATTGATTGACCTGCACACTTAGTTAACCATTTAATTAACTGGTTTATAAACCTTTAACTCTCTTGATACTTTTAAGTTTGTTCTATCGATATTATGGCTCCTTAAACTATTAAGTTTATACAAATTTATATCACAAAAAATATGGGATCAAAAATATTAAATATTTTGTCGCAGCTGCTAAAAATAGGAATCGATTTTATGTATGTATATTTAGAAAACAGCCGTGTTTTGCTTTGGGAAATATTACTGAGTATCATCTTCTAGCGCATATTCTATAGATGTCAAGTATCGATGTACTAACTCGTTTATTCAAATTCAAACTAAATAATAAGATGAGATGTCTGTTTACGGAGTCACATTGCACGACTACAACATACCATTTTAACTGTTGTAAAATGATTGTAAAACGTCTAGATTGACTTTATAGTCAAACATCTTAGGCCATTTAAAAAGTTTACTACTATAAAGCTCACCTCTCGTGAATAGCGTCATTTTGATGAGACACCTAACGTTTTAATCAACGAAAATTAAAGTTAGAGAAAATTAGCAATACGGTATAAACTATATGAAATGGGTGATTGTTCAAACTTTAATTAGTAAATTTCGTATATATATAATAAATTAGCTATAAATATTTAAGTATTAAACCTAAGTCCGTATAAACTTACTTGATGAAGAATATGACTGAGCCCCGTTTTGACTCCAGCTGCCTGAATGGCTTTGACCATTTCCATAATTATAACCGTAAGAATTGCTTCCACTATTAGCCTGACTGGAGCTTAAGGAACCAGGTGATTTCGGAGAGCTTGGTGGGTATGCTTGCTGTGGTTGTTGTGGATAGCCTGATTGCTGAGGACTGCCTGATACTGGTGGTTTACCAG
Source organism: Brenthis daphne (assembly GCA_947093115.1). NCBI lineage: Eukaryota > Metazoa > Arthropoda > Insecta > Lepidoptera > Nymphalidae > Brenthis > Brenthis daphne. The sequence goes on from OX352473.1 coordinate 4,730,610, forward strand.
GTTGGTGCTGTGGATTGCCTGGTTGTAGCTGTGGGATGCCTGGCTGTTGTAGTGGGTTGCCAAATACTGGTTGTTTGCCTGGGACTGGTACTGGTGGAGAGATACTGGGTGATTGTGGACCTGCAAAATTATCTTGGTAAATAAATGTTTTTTTTTTCAGTTTTATTATTGTAGTTTTTAAACTTTTTAAGGCAAGTATTTATTTGTACATGTAGAAATAGGTAAAAATGCAATGATGTTAGCGACCCAATAGCCAACCCAATCAAAAACTATACATATACAGGTAACAATACGATAATATCAGATTTTATCAAAGTGATATTAGATTCTGAGTCTGTTATGTACAGTATGTTGTGCTGGTAAATAGGTGTAAATTAACAAAACGAAACCAATTTTTGGTAAAATATTAAATAATATTGACCGTGCCGGTTGAAAATACTAGCTAGATTTTTTAAGAATTCTCCTTTTTTTATAAAAAATATTGATTTCTACCTGATCCAATACCATATTGTGGGTCATTTGATCCTGGGTGTTGTGGTCTTTTTGGTGGTCCTCTTCGTGGACCTACCGGGGGTCTATTTTTTGGATGGGAGGGGCGGCCTTGATGACCTGCGTTTTAAATTTTTGTATTAATTAACATATGAAAAATTATTGTCTTCTTGCAATTTTCTATTAAATTCTTTTGGTTTGCATTATTTCCTTGAAAAATCTTAATTACTTTTTAATCAATATATGATAAAATTGGTTAAATGGAAAGCTTTACTATTGTTATTTTTTGTTATGGATCCTCGTGTAAAATATAAATCCGTGAAAAACACTGCATTTGTGTTTGCAAAATAATAGAATTCGTGATAGATGAATTTAAGATAATATTATTATATTAATAAATTTTAGCATACCAGCATAAGCTCCAGCTCCGATACCATGTTGGCTCCAACTGCTTGCGATTGGTGCTGTAGGATGCCTTGGTTTTTTGTTGGGAATTCCTCTTGGGAATGGTGGGTACACTGGTATAGGGTAGGGCTCACCTAGATATTCACTAGGCGACCCATATGCATAATTGTCATCGTCAGTTGGATGGTATATGGGATAGCCAGGATAGTTTCCGCTTTGAAGAACATATGTTGGCTGGCTATATGGGATCACTGGTGCTGGGTAAACAGAGGGTGGGATATATGGAGTGGGAGGGTAGAATGATGGGAACCTTTTAGGAGGCAAAAATGGTAACCCTTTTTCTGATTTTGGTGGTTGTGCTTTTAATTTTGGCAGAGGTACACTTGGAAGTGGTTGGTTACCATTTTGGAAGCCTGTAAATATAAATGAATTATGGTCAAACAGATAAGTAAAGAATGATTTTAGTAATGGGTTTAAAATACGAAAATAATTGTTTTTCTATAAACAATGAATCAATATTTGATTAATTAAAACTGAAAGTTATTAGAATATTTTTTAGTCATATCTAAAATGTAAAATGACTCTCAATCTTTTTTTCGTTCTCATAATCACTACAACAGTTTTGCTACTCAATAAAGTAACTAGCGTTTCCTCGCCCCAGATTATGTATTACATATATCTATACATTATCACATTTGTTACTCCTGTCTTTAAGCTATATTATTTTAAGGTTTCATCAAAATCCGTTCAGTAGTTCCATCCATCCTCACAAATTTTCGCGTTTATAATATTAATAGGAAGATTTACCAGAATGATAACTGAACGCATTATTAGCACTCGCAGATGCTGCCTTTGAATTCGATGATGACTTGTAGTAAGCATTGTTGTTTTTATTAATAGATGCACCAACATATTCGTTGCTACTGCTGCTTTCCGCATCATTATTAGCATTAGCCCAATAGGCTTGTCCACTCAATGAACCTTGACCTTTATTTTCTGCAATAATATTGGAAATTTTATGAGATAATACCTCGTCTTATTGCCTCTACTTGTGACGAGAGAGCTGGTTCGTTTATCGCACAAAGAATCGGCATTGCTATTCAACGGGGGAATGCGGCTAGCATTCTTGCCACTATTCCACGCGGACATGACTTGTAATATTTAATAGTAATAATTAAGTGTACATTTGTTTTGTATATATAATTAAGTATGTTTGTAATTTTCTTTATTGTAAATAAAGTTTAATATATTCATCTGTATAGTCAAATAAACAGTGTAAGGTATCTAAGACAATCAACTTACCAGAATTAAAATTGAAAGCATTGCTGTTACTCTCAGCATTAGCATTCGAATTTGAATCTGATTTCCAATAGGCATTGCCGTTTTTATTAGTCAACTGGCCTCCATATTCTTCACTGTTACCGCTCGATGCTTGGGCATTGTTTTTAGAACTTGCCCAGTTGTAAGACTGACCTGACTGGTCTTTGTTATCTGTAAAAGAAGATAAAAATTTTAAATTTTTTATTTTATATATTTTTTTTTCGGTTTTACGTTTTTTTCACTCTGTATTTTTTTTAACAAGTTGTTATCATAGTTTATGGATCCGAGGTATAAAATCTACCGAAAATTAAACAGGGTATTGTTTTTTTGAAACAGGAATTGTTCAAAAGTGACAAATTCGGTAAAAAATAAGGGATAGAGCAGGTAAACGAGAAACGGAGAAAAAACGTAAAAACAAAAAAAAATATCTTTAAAATAGTGCAGCAAGTCAGGTTTCTCTACAAAAGAATTAAAAACCCTAATAAAAAAAAACAAACCGATAAGAGCTGTACTTTAATGGTATTCGTAGATAGTTTTGTCCTAGTAATCGCGAGAAGCCAGACGGTCATTTTTGCGCTGGAACATCTTGTATATATAATTGTGTTTAAAATTTCTTTTATTGTAAATAAAGTTTAATATATTCATCTGTATAGTCAAATAAACAGTGTAAGGTATCTAAGACAATCAGAACTTACCAGAATTAAGACTGAAAGCATTGCTATCACTCTCTGCATTAGCTTTCAAATTTGAAGCTGATCTCCAATAGGCATTGCCGTTTTCATCAGTCAACTGGCCTCCATATTCGTCATTGTTATCACTCGAAGCTTGAGCATTATTCTTAGTACTTGCCCAATTGTAAGACTGATCTGCCTGATCTTTGTCTTCTGTAAAGGAAGATGAAAATTTAGGAATTGTTGCAATTTTTTTTTGCCTTAAGGGTATACGAAATAGGGTCGGTGCTTCGTCAACGACCAGCGCAAGTAGCTTGGCCATCTTTCAGATTTCGGATTTTATAATCTGTATCAAGTCTAATATTTTTATTGAGTATTATTTTATAAATGATTTTTTTACTGCAGGAAAAGCTACTTGGCACTGTGCTGTCGTTTCGAACTTACCAATCGGTATCAATTGTATGGTTATGATTGGTTTACCGTGCTCGTCCAACTGCATATCCTTGTATACATTGTATTCATTATCGTCATCTGCAAGTTTTTGCCGTTTTTAATTGTCTTGGCACAGTGGCAGTACTATTACAATATTTTTTCTAGTAAAATCTAGTCCTTTTAATTAAGGATGTTCTCTTCGTAAGTACCTACTCTAAGTATTTTAATCTATACATATAATAAAATTCTAACTAAGTCAAATCTGTACATTAAATATATTTTGGAAAATCGTATTGAAATAGACATTATTATCGACACAGAGTTCGAATCTATAGTTTTTAGAATTATTGTCTGTCTGTCTGTCTGTCTGTCTGTCTGTCTGTCTGTCTGTCTGTCTATCTGTCTGTCTGTCTGTCTGTCTGTCTGTCTGTCTGTCTGTCTGTCTGTCTGTTACCTCATCACGAGAAAACCACTGGACAGATTTTAATGAAATTTGGTATGATGATAGCTGGTTTTCCGAGTCAACATATATGCTACTTTTTACCGCGGGAAAATATCTCATTTCTGAGAAAACATACAAAAACACAAAAACTGCATTGTAAGAGTATACTAATATGTAAAACCTAAGAATTAGGTTTTTGGTCATCTGAACGCGGGCGGAGCCGCGGACAATGCTAGTTGATAAATAAGAATACTCTGTGTATGTACTCGTATGTTGGAAACTAGACATTAAATACATTTTGGATGCCTTTAGATTTATTATTTGAAATATTTGAGTGGTTTACGATTGTCAATACAATCGTACGTCAATATAATGAGTCAGTCAGTATGTCTGTCTGTCCTACACTGAAAATTCTGTCTTTCTCTTAAACTTTCGATTTCAAAGTTCGTTTTTGACTACTTAAGAGTTATTTTTAGTTATGAAAATTATACAAATAATGTACATTTCAACTTGATTTGATTGCATTTTATTATTCTATATAACTTTTGATATAAACTTTATTTTTGAAATTTAAAAAGTCCAATCAATTTTAACACACATTACTTCGTTCCTAAAGTTACAAAATGCATTAAAATTAAGTTAAAATACATACAATAGGTTGAAAGATTCTTACCTGGGATTCTTAATTTTATTAATTTTCCTTCGTCTGAAAATAATGTAAAACACTTCATAAATTAACAGAATTCTATTATATATATAAAAAAAAAGTATGTGTGTACTTATATACACACGTACGAAGTTATACTTCTTTGGCGTAACAGAACAAAAATAGCTAAAGTGTCATCCCGTATGTCACAACTCTCTGTTTGTAAAAGGAATGCAGCTAACTTTATTGTGTTATTTTCAGCTAACTTCATTATGTCGCTTTTTGGCTGTCTTTGTGCTTACACATCGTAAAAATTTTACTCTCATAATTTTTTCAAACGTGCCAAAAGAGGTATAACTTCAAAAACTAAAAAAAAATTAGATTTTCAAATATACCACAAAAGATATGAATTATTCTTTAAAAAAATTGTATTTGCTTTTTTTTTTACGATATTTTACTTACTTGAATTAGGAACAGCGTGGACGCTTAAAGCCTGAAAATTCAAATTACATATAATATGAATTACTGTTCGCCCAGTGGTCGATATTCGATCATAATCAATATTGAAAATTTGAGGAACATAAATAACTATGTAAATTCTATTTAAGTATATTCCTCAAATTTTGATTAAAAAACTTGTTTAATTTTCAAAAAAAAAATTTTTTTTTTTTGAAAAACTTTGTCCCAAAATGTTTTATTGATAACACTAAAACTCGTCACTAGCTTATAGCTACTAAATAAAAAAAAAGGAAATCGTTTGACAAACAGAAGAGAAAATGGTACTGAACTGTGTTGTCTTTGCCTATTTATATATCTATACATATAATAAAATTCTATCTGAGTCTAATCTGTTAACAATTATTATTAAAATAGACATTATATTGATACAGAGGTCGAATCTATAGTTTTTAGAATTTTTGTCTGTCTGTCTGTCTGTCTGTGGCCGCATTACGAGAAAACCACTGGACAGATTTTGATGAAATTTGGTATGACGATAGCTGATATATATATATATATATATATATATATATATATATATATACAAACTTTAATTATAGAATATAAATAAAACTGCAAATTTACTTACGCTCAAACCGCAAAAAAGAAGCACAAGCGCCGGATTCATATTCAGGTCTTCGGATTAAATATCCTTAAAAGACCTGTGAATCTTGACTGTGGCTAGCCAGGATTCAAACCCGCTATATATACTGTTACGAATAATTGAGTAAACAGCATTATTATTTTAAAATAAATTTATTTAATAGGTAATAAATTATCAATTACAACTGTGTAAATGATGAACATATTATCCAAATTCAAAGTAAATACATATTATACGTAAATGTTCATATATATACTACTTTTCACACGTGGTTTTGTCTGTATGTATGTCGCATTTTTTTCAATCAATCAAAAAAGCAGTAATAGATTTTTCGTTTAAGGATTCAAATCAAAGTATTACTTTAACGACACGATTGGCTCAGTTTGTAGTGACCCTACTTGCTGTACCAGCGGTCGCGGGTTCGAGTCCCGCTGGTTCATTTGTGTGGTGAGCACGAATGCTTATACTCCAGTCGTGGCTGTTTATATTTATAATATGTATGTATTTCATGTTATATATGTGTAGTGTATCAACTATCTGGTATCCATAACACAGGCCTCGTAGCCTACCATGGAACTAGATAGTGATGTGTGTTAATGTCCCAACATATATATTTATTTATTTTTACATTGACCTACCTACCATCCTCTTGCACATACTCTTTCTTCGTTCCTCATGATATATCCATACCATGCTAAACTTTTGCTTTCAAACTTCCTCTTTATGTAAGATTCACTCATTCCTAATCTTGTAAACCTTCACAACAGTTCAGTACCTTTGTATCCTCTGTTTGTCAAACGATTTCTATTTTTTTTTTGTTTAATAGCTATCGACGAGCTTTAATAATAAAACATAAAAAGCCTCTTATTTTCTAGTACTTTAAGTCGCTAAGGTAAGTCACCTTCGCCTCGCACGGGTTCGTCCCCAGTTTCCTTCCCCATACAAACGGTCATCCCTATTTTCACCTCCTTAAAGGATGATTTCCGGGACAAAAAGTATCCTATGACCTTTCCCTGAGGTCAAACTATCTTCTTACCAAATTTCATCTAAATCGGTTCAGATACGCCATATTATAACTATATAATAACTGCTTAGCAGTGATCGCTCTCTAGCGATAAAGCCGCCTATTTTACTATTTCAACTTTGTTTTGTTTAAACTACGTAATGTAAAATAATGATGTGTAATAAATATTTAAAATGAAAGCTTAGAAACGTCAAAAACCTTAGCCTCTCCCATAACCATGATTAAATCATTAGAAATATCGAGAACAAAAAAAATAAGGGTCGACGCAACCCCAGTTAGAACAAAATTCCTTTTTGGTACCTAGATGTTTGCTATACAGTCATTATATTTTATATTATAAAATATCAAGTTGATAGAGTTCAATAGAAAAATTTACGATAAAATATATTTATTATTTATTAAATAAATAATGATAAATTAAACCCTGAATGATCTGGGAAAATTAAGTTAATAACAAATGAAAATTTAAGAACTGAATAAATCTTATATTATTAATAATATATATTTTTTTTTATTTTAGAAATAAACATTAATTATTTATTATAAAAATATAAATAAAAGTTAAAAAAAAGCCGAAGAGCGCGTCTTTCGGCGCTAGAGAGCTGTGTGCGGTGATGCGTAGATATAGTACATATTGCAGACACTGCTGTAACTATAGCAAGAAGTGTCGAAAAAAGTCTTATTACATTTTTTTCGGTCTTGCTCCCATCCGCTCAGATCAAAAACAAAAAGATAGTTGTGTTTTAAACTAGCGACTCACTCTCGCTCCGCTCGGGTTCGTCTCTATACGTTTTAACGGTTAGTATACATGGATTTCTCAGGGATGAGATACTTTCCCGCACTAAAAAGTATTGTAAATGTTGAATTAATTAATCCCGCTATTACAATATCAAATTTCATCAAAATCCGTCCAGTAGTTTTCTCGTGATGCGTTCCCAAACAGACTGACAGACAAAAATTCTAAAAACTTTAAATCCGGCCTCTGTACCGATAATAATGACTATTTCAATAAGATTTTCCAAAAAATATTTAATACAGATTCAACTCAGAATAATATTATGTGTATAGAAGATAGGATGAAAATGTGAACTGATGATACGTTTCGTAACATTTACTTTGCTAAAAGTAGAACTTGGTCATAAAGTGGCACCAAAATGTGTTTTTTCGCAAAACACACGCAAGTCTGGCAACACCAGACATGACAATTTTATGACGCCACATCGTTAATAACTAATAAATGTCCTTTATTATTAACAAAACGTTGTTTGGTTTGTTCATGCGCAAAATAAACAGACGGCCCGCTTTGTTTAAACCCACACATGTAATTTATATGCCATCTGTTCAATCTTTTATAAATAAAAATATGTGCATTTTATATAGTAAATAGCCTATATAATTATTACTAGCGACTCACCCTTGCTTCGCTCGGGTTCGTCCCTATATACGTTTTAACGGTTAATATGAAATACAAATCTTTACATTTCTCAGCTTTTATATATATATATTTTTATATATATATATATATATATATATGTGACCAGTGAGAGATCAGGTACAGCTTCACGTGCTCAGACACTGGGAAACACAGCTAACTTCCCAATTCCAGTCTGTTACTAAAAATTTCTTAACAGACTCGCCCAGGACTCAAATCTAGGACCTTCGGATCTATATGTTATGTACATGCTAGCTACTAAGCCACTGAAGCATTTCAGTAAATAATAAGTACTCAATGGAATTATTCTAAATGAAACTTGAGCGGAAATCGAACCCGATATAATTAACACGAGTCATTTAGTAGTTCACATCATTAAAAAAATCATGTTACTCTACATATGTTGTCAATAAACTAAACAAAAAAAAAAGAAATTTAATCGAGAAACCAAAGAGAAAAAGATACTGAAATATTTTGTCTTTAAATTAACAATGGAGAAGTTTCCAATTTTTTTATGTATTAATTATAAAAATTGAAGTAAAATATAACAAAAATATGAGAGATATTAAAATATCTGAACAAATGAAAAAGCTATGAAACTTTAATTTGCACTTGTAACAATAATTCCGTGACGTCGCATGACCTGAACGACCGACATTTATATATATGTATATATATATATTACCGACATATATATATATATATATATATATATATATATATATATATTTATATATATATATTGTTATTTATAAAAAAGAAAATTACAAATATACCTATTTAATTATATATACAACACTTAGTCATGTCCGCGTGGAATTTCTATTAATTTTTCAGTAATTTATTAATAGATTTCAAAAAAAATCACCGATTTGTTAGTTTTGATCTATATTATAATTCCATTGCGTTAAATAATAAGGGTTAAAGTATGAAATTGCCGTTTTATTGTAATAGGTACTTCGAATTGACATAGAACCTACATGGTTTGAGATTTTTGAGTGAAACAATATAAAATACAACAACGTCATGAATCTTCTCCATTTATCTTTTTTCACGACACGTTTGGCTCAGTTAGTAGTGACCCTACTTGTTGTGCCAGCAGTCGCGGGTTCGAGTCCCGCTTGGGGCATTCATTTGTTTGATAAGCACGAATGCTTCTACTTCAGTCATGGGTGTTTATAATTATAGTTTTATTTAAGTTGTGTATGTATTTAAAGTTATATATGTGTAGTGTATCAACTATCTGGTATCCATAACACAGGCCTCGTAGCTCACCATGGAACTAGATGATGCTATTAGTGTTAATATCCCAACGTATTTATTTATTTCTTTAGACGTTGGAGCAAAAAGGTAACAAAATAAATGATAATAATGAAAGACTTTATTTAAATCAAATGTTTTTAAAAGAACCAATACTGTATGGAATCTTGTACATATCTCTCATAAATAATAAATGGACCATCACCACGAGCTTTTTTCATTGCCCGAAAGAAAATTTTGTCATCATTATCAATCAAATTTAGTTCCTTGGATATACTATTAATATTTTTGAACTCTTTATCAAACTTTGTTTGTTTGATATCATTGAAATCTATTAAGTTCAGTTTAACTGGAATATCGTTTTGGACATTTATTTGTGAATTTATATTCGTTTCTCTATCATTAAAATCATCAAAATCGACGTCAAATTCATCTATTACTATATCATCAGCGGCTTGAGTATCTGGTTTTTTAGTATATTCAGGGTTGAAATCATTTTCTTCCAGTGAAACTTCAGAAATTACTTTACCATTATCAAATTTACCACTATTACTATCATTACCATTATCAGTTTCACTATCAAAATTCTCAAAATCATTATCATTGTTAAGAGATTTATTCGATGTGTTTGAAACATCTTCCTGTATAACAGAGTAAGTATGATATTTAATATCATCTGTTTGATATTGACTTTGATTTACACCATTAGTGCAATCATTAACTGTTATCTGAACGACTGTATTTTTTTGATTTTCTTCAGGAAAATGTCGGTCTACGGAGATTTCAAGCAACCTCAAGTCAACAGTATCATATTCAGCGCTTATCGCATTAACTTGTTTTGTTATTTCTTCAACGATGTTGTTTAATTCTTTTTGTATGTCTGGATTCATTTTGATGCAATTTTCGTCATTGTTTGGTTTTGAATCTGGAAATAAAGACATGTTGAATTTATTATTTTGGAATTATGTTTGATTGACGTACATTTACATCTGTTCTTGTTTATAGTTCAATCTAACATTAGAACAAAATCACATAGTCTATCACATAATTGTTTCGAATTTAATTTAAAATAAAATTTAATATGCATTATATTGTGTTATTGGCAAAAACATATTATATGATGTTATCGGCAAAATTACATACTTTTTGCCCGCGGCGATACTTGCTTGGAAGATAAAAACAATCTATGTCCTTGCAAAATTTCATCAAAATCAGTTCTTTGGCTTAAGAATGGAAAGGTAACAATCACATAAAACCAAATCTACTTGCACATCTATACATATAATAAAATTGTAACTAAGCCGAATCTGTACATTAAATATTTTTTGGAAAATCTTTGAAATAAACATTATTATCGATACAGAGGCTGAATGTAGGTATAGTTTTTAGAATTTTTGTCTGTCTGTCTGTAGTATAGTAAAAGCTGGTTATCCGGGTATATAGGATACTTTTTACCGCGGGAAAATATTTCATTTCTGAGAAAAAATACAAAAACTGCAATGTAAGAGTATACTAATATGTAAAACCTAAGAACTTGGTTTTTGGTCATTTGTACGCGGGCGGAGCCGCGGGCAATGCTAGTTTATAATATTAATCAGGTCTCAAATATTTTTTATTTTAAATAAAACTACTGTCTTTTCGGATTTTTTCGCGAATTTATTTTGATTTTTGGTTTCCGATGTTTCACATGCTTTATAGCAATCATGGTCACGGGAGAGGCTGAAGTGTTAGATGTCTCTAAGGCATTATATAGTTGTTACAGACAGCCTACCCACAAATAACAAAATGAATTCAAAAAATGAAAAAATGGCAGCAAAGTATCTTACAATATTTTAACTTAAAACATTATTATAATTTTAATTAGTTTTATAATTTAATATAGAATATTATTTATTTAATTTTAGCTGTTATTATTATAATTATTACAATTTTAAAAATATTAATTAGTAATCTATATTTAGTGTTGCCATTATTATATTTATAACCATAAACAAAAATAAAATATTAATTATTTAAGCCACATAATTGTTCTATGTGTAATTTGAAAAAAGTTAAAACTAATTGAGTATAATAATTTTAATTTAGTTTGCTATTATTTAAAAAAAACAAATTATTTAGCAACACATTACTACATACATACATTTACGAATAAAAAATTGAAAAATATATTAATTTGAAATGCTGTCATTTTGATCCACACAGTAAGAACTTACTACATCTACCTGTCTGTTATGTTTAGATTTATTATTAGATTTTATTATATTAATAACAGGATCCCATGACGATGGTAGTACCCAGCCATCTTCAATATTGAAACTTGGATGTTTTTTAATTTCTATTATATATCTAACACCTCAGTATCTCGCGCTCATGATCGCTGTAAAGCAATCGAAACGTCGGGAACCAAAAATCAAAATGAATTCGCAAAAAATCCGAAAAGATAGTTTTATTTAAAATGTCAAATATTCGCGTAAATCTAAGAAAATAGTATTTATTATTTTTTATTTATTTATTCATCCAATTATTTATATTATTAAACTACGAATAAGTCTACGCGGAATTTGAACTCTTTATTTAAGAGATTGAGACCGACACTATAATATTTGTCGTGAAAATATTTGAAAAAAAAAATACCTTGTACGGGATGCCCATCTGCAAGAGTAATCTGGAAAAAAACATATTATTTTACGTTAAAAACGCTAGTTTAAGTTGCTTTTCCTAACAGACTTATACCTCTGACGCCACGCTTGGCTCAGTTTGTAGTGACCCTACTTACTGTGCCAGCTGTCGCGGGTTCGAGTCTCGCTGGGGACATTCATTTGTGTGATGAGCACGAATGTTTGTACTCTAGTCATGGGTGTTTATATTTATAATATTATGAATGTATTTAAAGTTATATATGTGTAGTGTACCAACTATCTGGTATCCATAACACAAGCCTCGTAGCTTACCATGGAACTAGATGGCTGTCTGTTAATGTCTCAACATATTAATAATATTTATTACCTTCCGGGATATCTAATTAATGTACTGGTATAAAAGAGTAACCTTTATATAGTTAATCTAATACTGATATTATAAAGAGGTAAAGTTTCTAAATTTGTGAGTTTGTAAGAAGTAATCTCTAAAACTAGAATAAATTTGGTAAGAAGATAGTTTCAGACCCTGGGAAGGACATAGGATAGTTTTTATCCCGGAAATCATCGTGTTATTCTAATTTAGTTGAAATATAATTTATCTCTATACAAAAATAACATCGAATTTTTGCTGCGTGAAGAAAGAATATAAACATACAAGAACGAAACCATATTATGTACGTACTCTTGCATAATAATAAGCTCGCCCTATCAAATTACGAGTTGCTGAGACTAAAGGAAAACACATCTTTCATATCTAGTGTTAAAGTTCTATAATGAAAATCCAGAGATGGTCCAGAAAACTAGTTTTAGACCAGCTAAGTTTCTTTCGCCACCCCTTCTCAGGGCTGAAGTTTTTTCTTTCTAAGCTAGTAATAGACTTATAAGATTTAAAATCCAAATTGTGTACTCACAAACGAACAATATTTAATTTTAAATAGACTGGATATAAATGCATTTATGTTTGAATCACCTATGATATTTCAACAAAAAAGTTACACTGAGTTTAATATCACTAAAATTTTTCAATCTTTGGGGTCGCAAATTTTCTTAAAAAATTATGGTACCTTTGAGGCAACTGGTATGATCGATGATATATGGTAGGTACTGGTATAATTTGGGATGACTTATTTTTGTTTTTAACTAGCAGAAACCGCGCTTCACTCACGCTATAACTACAAAAAAAACTCTAAAAAGTTAGGTTTCATACAAACTTTAATCTTATATTTTACCCCCTTATGGGATGAATTTCGAAAAATGCTAAAACAAGTATTTATTTAATTGTATTGAATTCTGATCACAAATATTTTTAGAATTGTTTGATAACGGAAACGTGGGAATGAGATAATCTCGCGCGGTAAAAGGTAACCTATGTCACTCTCCAGGCCACCAACTATCTTCACACAAAAATCACGCCAATCCGTCATTCCGTTTCGACGTGAAAGAAGGACAAACAAACAAACTTTCACGTTTATAATATTAAAAAAATATGGTAGTAAGGATATATATAGAATTTTAATTAATACGTACATATAAAAATATGAACAGTGTACATTTTATCCAAATCGAATACATCAGTATAGTGTCTTTATAATTAGATGAACAACTGAGCAAATTATGAGGAGTGCTTTAGAAGGCTTAGTTTTGTAAAGTCTAAACTCCATGGTTTCGTTTTTGTTTATATTTTAACCCGACTGTGGCGAAGCCCACAGTGTCGTGGATTTTGGGACTATTGGAATGATAAAATATGCCTCTGAATGAGGGATACAAAATGCAAAAAAAAAAATTGAGAACACTTAAATGCCTTTTTTTTAATCGAAAAAAATGTGAAATATGCGGTCGCTTTTCGCTCGGTTTCGGTCAGAAAAAAAATCATATCGCGAAATGAAATAAGATATCGAAAAAATAAAAAAAAAACCCTAGAGATATAACTTCGGGCTACATTTAAAAAAATATTGGAGGTGCATATCACTGATGGGTTATTAAGAAGTTGTACCTTTGTGATGCTAAGTTTACGCAAGGAGAGTGCGTGAGCGCGATAATGACTTGAATAAATGTTTTGGAGCATGATTTTGTTTTTTAACCGAAGTGATTCTTTGTGAATAAATAAATATGTATTTAAACTAATATTTATACATATAATAAAACAGTAACTAAGCGAAATTTATACGTGAAATATTTTTTCGAAACAATGACTGTAACGTATTGTGTCCGACAGACCACAAAACAATGATTATGAAATTTTTTGTCTGATTGTCTGTATGTCTGTTTGTCTGTTTGTGTGTGCGCGTTTCACGGAAAAAGTACTGAACCGATTTTAACTAAAATTTGTGATCTGATAACTTATTACTCGGGTTAGGATATTTAAGATATCTTTTACTGCAGGAAAATAAAAGAAAAGGGAGAGGAGAGAAGCGGAGCGGTGCGGAGAGAGAAGAAGAGAGGAGCCTGTTGTTGAGATTTGGCCTGTCTTTTGTTTTTGTTTAGTTCTTTTTCGAAAATCTTCTTCGCCTGTCTACTGCGCTTGTCTTCTCCTCTCCTCTCCTCTCCTCTCCTCTCCTCTCCTCTCATCCCCTCTCTACTACTCTCATCTCCTCCCCCTTTTCTCTTTAAAAAAACAAACAAACATTTATATTATATATTTATTTATTTGTTTGTGTAACTGTTTCTTTAACTGTTTGTTAGTTTAACAGTCAGTCAGTTTAACTGTCAGTTAACTTAACTGCCAGTTAGCTTAACTGCCAGTTAGTTTAACTGTCTGTTTGATTAACTGTCAGTTAATTTAACTATCAGTAAGTTTAACTGCCTGTTTCTTTAACTGTCAGTAGGGGTAACTGTCAGTAAGATTAACTGTCAGTAAAATTAACTGTCAGTTTTATGAACGGTTAGTAAGTTTAACTATCAGTTAATTTAAAGTAAAGTTTAACTGTTAGTTACTTTGACTGTCTGTTCGTATATCTGTCAGTTAATTTAACTGTCAGTGAGTATGACTGTCAGTTTCTTTAACTGTCAGTAAGTTTAACTGCCAGTAAGTTAAGCTGTCAGTTTGTTTAACTATCAGTAAGATTAACGGCTAGTAAGAATGACTGTCAGTTAATTTAACTATCAGTTAGTTTAATATATATATATATATATAATATGCATAAACACCTATGACTGACCCGGCGGGACTCGAACCCGCAACCGCTGGCTCAGCAAGTAGAGTACTACAAACTGAGCCAAACGTGTCGTCAAAATTATAATATTAGTATAGAAAAGTATTATTTACACAAAGAGACGGTATCATTTAATTTATACGTATACATACGAGTATTATGGTATAAAAGCAAATTACAATAATGTTTATACTTTATTTAGACAAGTGGCTTTTAACTCATTATATATCAATGTTTTTGGTAGGAAGGAAATAACAAAATGGCCGCGTTCAATATTCAGTATTGGGATTAAAAAATCCCAAAACTGGGATTAAAAGTGGTCAAGTGCGAGTTGCATGCATCAACGGTTCCTATTGTATTGTCACCGTAAAATTGTAAAAACCTAGATTTCAATCTATCTAGCGCGATTGTAAATTGTTTATTCGACAGTTTTGTTGATTTATTGTAATTTAAATCACTACATATTACAAAATAAAATAAAGTCTGTCTGTCTGTTTTTCTGAACGTGATAAACTCGAAAACTACCGAACAGATCTTCATACGGTTTTCACCAATGGACGGAGTGATTCAGAAGGAAGGTTTAGGTGTATGATTCATTAACGTGTTGTGAAAACTGGATGAAATATGAAGATAATTGATAAAGATGTCGGAAACAATCAAAGCTCCCAGTCGGGCTTTACTGGCGCGCGCGTACACTGATAGAGTTCATATAGAAAAACAAATCTATTCCTCGGAAACCGTATACTTTTCCGTAGCAAATAAGTTCCGTTAAAAGTAGTCTATGTGTTATTCCAGACTATAATCTATCTCTGTGCCAAATTTCATCCAGATCCGTTCAGCCGTTCTGGCGTGAAAGAGTAAGAGCGTGTCCACACGGCGCGTTGCGTTTTTAGAATGAGTGTATCCAGCTTCGAATGTTTATTGAAGTCCTTAGAACCACACATACGAAAAAACTATACTAATATGAGGAATCCAGTGGAACCAGTAGAAATGCTGGGAATCACTTTAAGGTAACTATATAAATATATTTAAGTAATAAAAATATAACAGTTTTTTTGGTTTGTTTAATTAGTAATCAACTCACAAATAATCAGCAATTGTCATAATTTTAAATTTAGACATTATTTAAGAGAGTAATCAACTCACAAATAATCAGCAATTGTCATAATTTTAAATTTAGACATTATTTAAGAGAGATATCATCCAGTAATTACAAATTAGAAAAATCGTATTCAGTTTCTTCACTTGCTTGAGATGTTTCTGGAGATGTAATTGAATTATTAAAATCAGAAATGTATACTTTGAAAATTTGCTGTTTGATACCCATATGGTGGTTGGTGAGACGTTGATGGGCCACTCACATATGATGATGTTTGTCCATACCGCATTTCATCTATAATTTGTATAACTTTACTTTGGAAACGGAGAGTTTCTCGGTCGGAATTCTTGAATAGATGGCAATATAGCTCTGAAAAAGGACATATGGCGATTTTCCGGCTCCTTGAGAAGTTTTAGTCCTTCTCTTTCAAACTCATCCATTTGCATTGCCCTTTTGCGCGCGACTGGAACATAGCGCGGAGTGTTGTCTGTGGTAATGTCATCATTTGTAGACGTAGATTCATTGTTGATTTCTCTAGGCGAGTCTAAGCTAGATTCGGTGGCATTTTGTTCCACTTTTCTCAAAAAAAGGAGTTGATTGTATAAATGATACTTCTTCAGTTTCGTAGCGCCCGAGCCCGATTTTGATGCTTCTTTTAATTTTTTTGAATATCTGAAGTAATTATCTTTTACACTTCTCCATTTTTTTATTAAATCATTACCTGCAAAACCAATAGTAAACATGATTTAATAATTTATACATAGTGAATTTCTCGATAAAATTTAATGACATATTCAGATATCGTTAACAAACACTATGTGACCGACTCTGGAATCGTGAAAATATAACAGCTGTTACATACAAAAAGCAATACCTACTGAATCAAAATGTATGCAACAGCTGCTATTTTTTTCGCGATTCCAGAATTAATTGGTTACATAGAGAAAGTTATTTGCTATCGATGTCTGAATATGTCAGTATTTTTTTTCGGGTATCTATCTATCTCATAAATGCATATTATAATAATTATTTTCTTTTCAGATACCTAGGAAGTGGAAATTCAATAACTGATTTACATTTCAAATTCAAACGGGGAAAATCTACTATTGCATATATAATACAAAGAGTTTGTCGTGCTATATGGACCAATCTTCTTCGAGATAACATCCCTGAACTGACAACTGAAAGTTTCCAAACAATAGCGAGGGGTTTTGATGTAAAGGCAAATTTTCCTCAATGTGTTGGTGCCATCGACGGCAAACATATCCGCGTGTGTAATCCTGCAAATAGTGGCTCACTTTTTTTTAATTATAAAGCCTTTTTTTCGATTGTGTTGCTAGCTATTGTGGATTCAAATTACAAATTCGTATTTGTCGACATCGGTGCATACGGAAAAGAATGCGATTCAACCATATTACAAAATTCTAAACTGTACGAGCTAATGATTAACAACAACTTACCACTACCTCAACCCCAGCCACTCTCTGGTAGCAATATACCAACCCCGTATGTATTTGTGGGTGACGAAGCTTTTGGACTGAGCAAACATATTATGCGTCCATATGGCGGTCAAAATCTCGACTTACAACAAAAGGTTTTCAATTACCGTCTAAGCAGAGCCAGAAGATATGTCGAATGCGCTTTTGGGATTATGGCTAACAAATGGCGCATTTTTCACAGACCGATAGACGTGTCCTATGACTTCGCTACTGACATTATAAAAGCATGTTGTGTATTACACAATTTTGTCGCTGATCGAGATGGTTTTAGACAAAGAGATAAATTTGCTATAAGTGTTGATGAATTTCTCCCAATACAACCCGTACATGAAGAACAGACAGCACTGAATGTCATAAGACAGCAATATGCGACCTATTTTATGACTAGAGGAACTCTGCCTTGGCAGCTAAATAAGGTATAATTGTATTATGAGGGTTTTCAAGATTTTCTTGCACCGCCAATTCCGCGATCAGTAAAAAAATAATATTTTATACCTACTCAGCGTAGTCTAGGTTAGTTTTGAGCTAAGTAATAAAATAGTACTCACGCTAATCTAAATTCCCTAAGTTTTAAAATTTTAGAGTGTCGAGATATTAATTTTGTACTGATCGCGGAATTGGCGGTGCAAGAAAATCTTGAAAGCCCTCTTAAATAAAAAAAACATAAATATCTGTACTGTGAACTCACCAACTTTATTTTTTCGTTCAGCTGTGAAATTCTCGTAATCAGGAAATAAAACTTTTGATATGTCTTCCCAGGCTTTTGTTTTTAAATTTTTATTTTTAAAATCTACGTTTGACTTGTCCCATATAATTTCCCTTTCCTGTATCAATGTAATCAAGTAATCTATGTCAATTTCTTCAATGGTATTCATTTTACCCTGCAAATAAAACTAATTACCCTGCAAATAAAACTAAATACAAAAACGTAAACGTAAAACGAAATGAGCTTCCGTGTATCCTCTCTGTCAACGCACAAGCAACTGAGCGCTGACGCTCCGACGTCGCACGAGTACACCCCCTCCCGCTTCGTCTCGGGGGCTGCTGTCCGTCATGTGTGCGTTGCGACGACGCAGCGCGCCGTGTGAACACCTTGGTTATTTGTATGTAAAACAACGCAGTGGTAGCGCTGCGTCGACGCAACGCTGACGCAACGCGCCGTGTGGACTGGCTCTAACAAACATCCATCCATACATACATTCTTACAAACTTTCGCGTTTATAATATTAGTATTACAGAACGTATCTAATATTAGTAAAAGGTATCCTAAATGTTGACCCGATTAAAAAGTTATCACTACACAAAATTTATTTAAAATCGGTTCAGTACTTATTGCGTGAAACGCGCACATCGACTTCGCTAAGTTAATCGTTTATTATATGTATAGATTATTTCTCTTAAAAAGATGAATTAAACTACACTAGTATTTGAATAAAATCCTAATATGTTTTTATTTATACAAACAGACATAATATAGGATAAGGAAGATTAAATGTATAATATATACAAAAAAACATCATTTTTGTACCGAAATTATTTTGTACACAATTTTCCTCAAAACTGTAAAAGATAAGTGATCTAATCAACAATTTTTTTCATAATTTATTGCACTACGAGCTTTTTTAGGCTGTAAAAAACGGCGTGATCCAGTTTAATTTTAATAACAAAAAAAACATGGTACTTTAAATTGTTTAACTGCTGAGTCGACTTTACTTAATAGCAATGTTTTTCCAGTGTGTGTAACATATATATGTGTGTTACGGTGAAAGTGCGAAAATCGGTGAGTAAATAAATAAATAATAATTAAATATGTTGGGACATTAACACGCAGTTCTATGGTAAGCTACGACTTACGAGGCTTGTGTTATGGATACCAGATATATACTAGTTACGTTAGCTACAGTCGGAAGGTCAAAAAAACCAAAAACGAATTTAAATTTATTTTAAAATTACAAATTAAACTTATTATCTAAATTTAATGTCCAACCTACTCCATGTAAGTTTATGGAATGGAAATATAACTAGGATATGAGCAACATAAGATAGATAGTTCAATTGTACTATACATTTCTGGTTTCTCCTCGTGTATCGAAGTTTGGTAGCCCAGTGGTAATGCACTGGCTTAGGAAATCGAGTGATACAGGTTCAAACCCCAGGTCTCACATCTCTGATAATATTTTTATGTGCGAATCATTTCCAACATGATTACCATTCCAAAGCAAAACACCGTGAGGAAACCTGTATGTCTGAGAGAACCTAGCAAGTTTTCGAAAGACATGCTCAGTCCGCCCGCACTTGGCCAGCGTGGTGGACTATGGCCTGATCCCACGTGTATTGAAGGGAGGCCCACGCCCAGCTGTGTGACGTTGAAAAGGACTGAATACAATAAATATAATATAATTATATTATAAGTAATCAATTTTTAGGTGCGTACGATCATTATGCATGGCTTCCATATCAATTATATTGTAGATATGTAGTTCATTTCAACTCGATAAACCAGTATGATGTTAGTCATCCATACCAGATACAAAAAAGAATAAATTGTACCATATAAGGAGGATCTAGACGTTAAAAAACGACACATTCAATGCAAGCTGCTGTGGCTTCATAGCCATTTAAAATGGCCACCGTTTTATGGAGTGCAAAGCATTGGTCGAAATAACATTTTCTTAGGTTTAGAATATATCAAATGAAAGTATACACTATACACCTACTGACGAAACGATTGGTTTAGTTTGTAGTGACCCTTTGTACTCCAGTCATGGGTGTTTATATTTATAATATTTTTGTATTTATAGTTATATAGGTATGTGTAGTGTGTCCACTATCTGTGTGCTAATGCCCCAACATATTTATTTATTTATAACGGCAGGACCGATTTGTATGATATTTAGTACACAGATAGATTATGAGCTGGAGTACATAGTTGTGTAGTGCGCATTCACTTGCGGCTAACTTCCCACGCATTTAAACTTTACGCCATATGTAAGGAACTAGTGCATCGGGTCCCTAGTTAGGTTTTCAGTTTTTTGAGCGGAACTCTAATTCTTTGTCTAAAATAAAAGTAGCCTAAGTTACTCCTTATAATATCAGCTATCTGCCAATGAAAGACCCGTCAAAATCGGTCCAGCTGTTTCGGAGATTAGCTGGAACCAACAGACAAATAGACAGATAAAAATTTTAAAAATGTGTTTTTCTTATAAGTACTGTATATAATTTCATATGCATTTAGTAAAAAGCTGTTGTTTTGACATTACACACAACACTTCAATTTCATTTATATGTATAGATAGTAAAGAGATTGTAACTCGAAGTAGTAATCTACTGGACAAAAATGAAGGACATATTTTAAGGGAAATAACCGATATTTGGGTACAAACAAATATATTAGATTATCTTAAACATTGCATCACTTTTCTTAAAACTCATTTAGTGAGGTTTTATAGTATTTTTGTCGTGTACAACCTGTTTTGTGGCGCGAGCGCTCACAGACAGAGTTACCCAAATTCATTGATATATAAATCCTTTATACATATTAAAATATGTAGTATCATATCTTCGTAACTGTATCTCGTACAATCTATTTATCTATACAGATAAATAAAATTGAAGTGTCTGTGTGTAATGCCAAAATAACAACTTTTAACTAAATGCATATGGAATTGTATACGGTATTTATAAGAAAAACGCCATTTTTAAATTTTTGTCTTTCTGTCTGTTTGTTCCGGCTAATCTCCGAAACGGCTGGGCCGATTTTGACGGGACTTTCACTGGCAGGTAGTTGAGGTTATAAGGAGTAACTTAGGTTAATTTTATTTCAGTAAAAGATTAGGGTTCTGCTCAAAAAAATTAAACGTACCTAGAGAAGCAACGGCAAGTCGCTAGTAAATATATGAAATGAAATAATATGACGCTTGGCTCGCTCAAGCTTTATATAATTGTATCATAGCAAGCGTGTGGGTCCGACATTAAGTTTACTTTCTAGAACTACATATAATATAATAAGTAGACTCGGAGATATTATGTAACACACGGACATCTGAATTAAGTACCACCCAGTTTTACCCGACTGCAGCGAAGCTCAAAAAAGTGAGATGTTTGACCTGTATGTATGTATGTATGTTATCCGATCCTATGTTTCCGCGTAATTACTAAACGGCTTAAATATATAATTGATGAATCATATGATAGATTCATCTTGATAACGAGTGTCATAGGGTATATTTTGCATGTTTTGAAAAAAAATTGGTTCGAATCAATCGAGTGGGATATCAAAATACGTGATTACATCTGTTAACTGTTTGCCTTTATACGATACTAGCGATTCACCCTTGCTTCGCTCAGGTTCTTCCCTAAGTTGATGCTCCATACAAACTTTCATCCTCATTTTCACCCCTTTAAGGGAAGATACCGGAATTAAAAATAACCTATGTCCTTCCCAGGGTCTGAATCTATCTCTTTACCAAATTTCATCTAAATCGGTCCAGTAGTTTTTGAGTTTCTTCGTTACAAACATACAAATCTTTCCTCTTTATAATAGTAAGTGTAGATGTAGATGTAGACTATTTCGTCTATGGGTACATGACCTCTTCGTTCTTCGCAAGCGCGTAAGATGGTCGGTTTTTTTTTTTATTATATACTATATGTGGTTAAAAATAAATAAAATTGTAGTATTAAAATCACTTTAAACAATGTCAATTGAAAAAAGGTTTTAAATAATTAAGTATAAAAATTAAAAAAAAATGTTATTGAAATATAAATTAATACTTTATTGTGCAGAAGCAGCACGTTTCTGGGAGTAATTCTGGTAACCACGACTCCAGGTGATGATCTACATAATATATTATTACAAGTTTTTTTTTACCTAGTAATAATTTTGTTATTTGGTATGTCTGTATGGTTCATATCTTCCAAGCTGAATTAGAACCACTTCTCTTATCCTACAGAGTTGAAATTTGACATATTGTTTCAGTTCTGATGACAATGACTTTTCATGAAGATCATGACCTGATTCTCCATATAGGATCAGCTCCAGACGAAGCTACTCCTCAACGGTTAACAGTACAGAGACGAAATTTTATAAACGCATTAATATTTAATTAAGAACTATACAATACCATAAACTACCCATAAATCCATAGAAATCGTACCAGCCATTTAAGGGTATACCATACCAAAGAAAAACACATAACAGCAAAAGTTATAAGATACAAATAAAATGAGAAAGTTCTCAGGAAAATGAGTAATGTCAAAAACCCTTCCTGTCCCATTCCCATGACATCACTGCAATGACGTCACATCTCGTATAACTAGTATCACCGCCACTACCGTTCTGGAACAAGAAAAGCAAAGGCATTTGGTATTTAAAACTAGTTGTGTTTCTTTATTTTATACTAGCGACTCACCTTGCTCCGCTCGGGTTCGTCTCTACGAGTAGTTACCTTTTAAGGTTTACTGTGGATTTCTCAGATATGAGATATTTTCCCGCAGTAAAAAATATCCTACACGTTGAACCAGCTATCATCATCCAAATTTAATTAAAATCTGTCTAGTGGTTTTCTCGTGATGCGTTATCAAACAGACAGACAGACAAAAATTTTAAAAACTATAGATTCGGCCTCTGTATCCATAATAATGACAATTTCAATAAAGATTCTCCAAAAAATATTTAATGTACAGATTGGACTCAGTTACAATTTTATTATATGTATAGATATTAGATAGATGTGAATCTATCTATACGAGTACATAGTGTAAACTGTAAACAAAGTGGCTATCTGCGTGTCTGTTTCTCCGCTCACTTCTTTTAAACCACGCAATAAATGATACGGTTTTCACTAATAGAAAGCGATAAATGACGAAGGTTTGTGTATATAATTGGTAATTATTTTGTAGAAAATGGCTGATTCTGGTCGGTGTTTTGTCAAATAAACTGTTTTAAGTCTTAAATATTTTAAATAAATGTATTGCATTTACTATTAAAATTAAAAATAACCCACGACGAAAAATCGTGACATGAAAAAAACTCCGAATAAAATAACTTCAAATAAAACCGTCGTGGGTTTTTAATTTTTTTTTAATTTATGTTTTTATTTCTTTTTTATCGTTCGAAACGGTTCTCAGTTCAATAAAGTTATCAATATACATATGTAATCCAATGTCGAATATAATATAAATAATCAAAAGTTATGAATATGTTTGTTGTTTTAGTCATTAATATTTTTGTTAATATTCCATATTGTTAAAAAAAATATGTAAGTATAAAATTGGTCAAGTGCGAATCGGACTCACACATACATGCTAGCCGCTAACCCAACAAAACATTTAATAGTAGAATAACGTATATATGTACAAAATATGTACCGCTAAGTTTTATTTCTTATTATTATTATTTTTATTTTATCCTAGCATTAGATAGATAAATAGCCACAGAAAAAAGGAACCTTTTTCTCCTCTATCAACCGATTTTCTTTTTGTCTAGTAGCTAGAAGCTATTGTTCCGTTCTATGAGTTCGGGGATCGGAGGCACGTCTTTTGCATTATCGATGTTTTATTTCTCTTGGGTAAGAAGAGTGACTTATGGAGATTCACTAACACACGCAGTATATACACAGTTCTGGTTAAATTCAGTCACTGAACACTAATTTTCACCACTGGATACACTTTCACTATAACTTCACTTCACTTTTCTGCACTTTTCACTTTTTTCCTACATTTTCTCAGTTTTCATTTAGCTTCGAAATTCAACTGATTTCTCGACACACTGCCGATCTTTTTATATATATAAACAAAGAATATTCTAGTATTCGAAAACTTGAACCTTTCTAGTAATTACGAATGTTTTAATATTTTCTTAGATTTAGGCGAATATTTGACATTTTAAATAAAACTATCTTTTGGGATTATTTCGGGGATTTATTTTAATTTTTGGTTCCCGACGTTTCGAATGCTTTACAGCAATCATGGTCACGGGAGAGACTAAGGTTTTAGACGTCTCAAACACATACTTGTTACAGACGTGCCTACTCACTATTCAACAAAAATGATTTCAAAAATTCAAAAAATGGGAATAAAGTAGGTACCTTACAATATTTGTTGATTTTTATTTCTAAACATTTAAAAAAAATATATTAAATATTATAATTTAATATAGCAATATTATTTATTTATTTTTTGCTGTTATTATTATAAATATTACAATTTTTAAAAAGCTTTATTAATTACTAATGTTATTTAGTGTTGCTATGTATATATTATGTATAACCATAAAGAATATTAAAAATTAAAAATATTAATTATTTATCTAAGCAATATTATTGTTTTATATATAATTTAAAAGAAGTTAAAATATCAATTTAGGTTGCTATTATTTAAAGTTGAAATATTATTAATCAGAATTACTGTCATTATTGCGATCCACACAGTATGAACTAACTACATCTACTGGTCTGTTATATTTGTTTTTGTTGTTAGATTTTATAATGTTTATAACAGGATCTCAAGATCCCAGCCATATTACCTATTGAAGATTGTTGTATAACAATATTTTACCAAATCGATATTGGACCAAGAGCGAACCGTCATCGGCACTATAGTGTGGAGCAGCCCTTAGTTATCAATAAAAAATGATTACGGTCGAATCTTGTATGGGCGAAAACTCGTTAGGATGTTCGTAAGGGATATTTCATATTAATTATTTAAATCTATAGCCAGTTTTGAAACTAACAATGTATTGTACAAAAACATATTTTAGATATCGTTGGTATTCCCCGACAACATGTAAAACAAGTTAAACGGCCTTGCAATATCATTGCTGCAATGAATGCTAATGTCGATTTTTAACATTCACACAGGCACCTACAAGTTATTGTGCATAAAATTATTTCCTAAAAGTTCCACTATTAATTTAACTAGATTCTTTAAAAGGTCATAGGTTCGATAAAAATAGCTTTTTTATTCTAAGCACACTACTGTCAAAGTGTGTGTGTGTGTGTGTGTGTGTGTTTGTGTGTGTGTATGTTACGCTTTCACGCTGAAACGGCTGAACCGATTTGGATGAAATTTAGTGCACAGATAAATAAATATAAATATGTTGGGACATTAACACACAGCACCATCTAGTTCCATGGTTAGCTACGAGGCCTGTGTTATGGATACCAGATACACTACACATATATAACTTTAAATACATACATATTATAAATATAAATACCCATGACTGGAGTACAAACATTCGTGCTCATCATACAAATGAATGTCGCGGGTTCGAGTTCCGCTGGGAACTCGAACCCACGACGGCTGGCACAGCAAATAGGGTTACTACAGCCAAACGTGCCGTCTTATAAAACTTGCTTTGATCTCTCTGATATGCAGGTTTCCGCACGATGTTCTCATTCACCATAAGACAAGTGGTGACCATGTTGGAAATGATTCGGACATGAAAATATACGAAGTGCAAGACCCGGGATTTGAACCCTCTTCACTCGGTTTTCCATGTGAACGCGATATCACTGGGCTAAGAATGTCTTCCTTCAAATATGAGGATAAGTAATCGCATTACCTTGATGTAATAAAAACCATACGACATGCTAAGCAAAAATACCTTATTAGACACAATCGTGCATAAATTATGGACTTGGTCATAATGACATGTATTTTTTTTTAAATAAATTAAAAATATGAATAATATTGTACTACATGACAATTTCTGATGGAACATAATCAATAAGTGCCTTTAAGGTCAAAATTTTTTTCAGCGGTCTCGGAAAAATATGAACGAGGTGTCATTCGATTCAGATTAGCACGTAGATGATTTCTGAAAAAAATCAAGTTCCGTGTACAAAAATTGCAAAATTTACAAACATATTGTATTAACTAAAAATCAATAAGAGGTTTAGTTTTTCGCAAATATCTCAAAAACTAATTGAGAATTTTCAAATTTAAGAAAAAGATTCAAAAAGAGAAGGAAATATTTATAATTTTCTCCGAGGGATGAAATACGGACGTATGCTCTAGCTTGCGACAGCTACGCCTACTTCGGACACTTTATCACTAAAAAAATATTTTGACATATTTAATATAAAATTTAAGTAATGAAAAAATTTAGGGGCTTACTGGATAGATAAATAATAATTAAAATTAGTATTAAATATCATAGATAAATGAACATTAATCCAATAATAATCAAAATTAGTATTAATAAAATAGCGGATTAAAGTTTATATGAAAACTAGCAATTTAGAGTACAATTAATAATTAATAACATTTAGAGTACATTTTACAAAAAAATGTATTTTTAGCGCGAGCGAAGCCGCGGGTTCTGCTAGTTGATTAATAAAATTATTTTGTGCTTAAACATGAACATTGCAAGTGTGATAATCGTTAAACTATAAATTTGAGGTTTTTTCCTTTCTTGGAGCTATTCTTCAAAGGCTTCAGAATAGATCTCCGTTGAAAAAAAATTAAAAAATGATATTTTTCACTATTTTTAATTTTTTTTATTTCTCAGGTAAAAGAAAAAAATGTTATATGAAAATTCTAGAATTTTGCGGAAACATCGATTTTGATTGAAGTATGAATGATGAATCATTTCTAACACGATCATACTTGCCTTACGGTGAAGGAAAACATCGTGAGGAAACCTGCATGTCTGAGAGAACGTAGCAATTTTTCGAAAGACATGCTCAGTCCGCCCGCACTTGGCCAGCGTGGCGGCCTATGGCATGATTCCCCTCGTATTGAAGGGAGGCCCACGCCCAGCAGTGGGACGTTAAAAAGTGCTGAATATAAATTTCGTATTGAAGGGAGGCCCACGCCCAGCAGTGGGACGTTAAAAAGGGCTGAATACATGAGTGGTATTTAGTTGTTAAATCATCATTAAGTGTACTTTTCGTCGTGTAGACTAAAAATTTCCTTGGAGATCGCAAAAATAGTTTAATAACAATTGTTTTCTCATACGGAAAGTATTTTATAGAGTTTGGTATCAAAAGAATTATTACTAAGTCAAAAGAATTATTTATTGTACTTTTAAATTCGAAAAATGGAGATTTCTTCTGATAAATGTTTATGTAGTGTTTATAATACAATTATAGTGTGTATATTATATACCTAATAATATTATAAATGTGAAAATTTAGATTGATGTTTGCATGTTTAGATATTGGTTACTTAATCACGCCAGAACGGTTGAACGGATCTGGATGAAATTTGGCACAGATATAGATTATAGTCTGGAGTAATACATAGGTTACTTTTATCCTGAAAAAATATACGGCTCCCGTGGGATAGATTTGTTGTTGTTTTTCACAGCGCAGGAATCGACTATCTACTCCATACTTGCCGTTAAAACGTACCTAGAGATGAACCCGAGCGAAGCGAGGGTGAGTCGCTAGTTTTTTTTATATATTTCATGATTCTTAGAAAGATTTATAAATGTGAAGGCACCTAGGGACTACAATTATCTATAATCCATGTTAGGTATCTACGCTTTGAAACCTGCGCCATATTTATTTCTAGCGGTATCTGCGGGGATAAAAATAGTTATATCGTCTAACAAAAAAATGGCGCCAGTCTTAGTCGTGTCTGACATGTCTTAGTATACTCGTATCTTAGAAAAATGCTTCTTTATTTTTGACCGACTTTAAGATTTAAAGGGCTACCGAATGAAACCAATCCATTTTCTTTCATTGAATTGATCCTATATTTACTTAAGTATACATTTCAAGAAATATGTGGGGATTTATAATTAGACACCGCATACGCTATGTGTTAATACAAACAGATATATGAAAGGTCTGTTTTTCTTGAAAGTTACTTAGAAACACACTGGAGTAAATCGAGACCTCGTCACCAATCAAGGACCAAGGTATATATATTCAAAAATACATACAGCAGGATGAGTGCCTCCCTTTTTGGAATCAGTCAAAAAACGCATCCATTGCCGAAAAACCCCTATTAACCCTTACTACCACATAAATGCGAAAGTTTGTATGGATGGATGTTTGTTACTCAATCATGCCAGAACGGCTGAACGGATCTGGATGAAATTTGGCACAGAGATAGATTATAGTATGGAATAGCACATAAGATAATTTTACCCAAAAAAAGTGTACGGTTCCTGTGGGATATCCATACTAACCGTTAAAACGTACCTAGGGACAACCCAAGCGAAGCGACGGTGAATCGTTAGTATAATATTTCAGACAGACATAATTTTTATTAGAATGGATATATCTTCTAAGTTAAAGAGTTATGAATTAAACTTCTCATCAAAACTCCAGACTTGTATAGTAACGGCTATCTTTAGATAAACTAGTAATTATGTAGTTTAAAGTACTACGCCTACACTTTAAAAAGAAACAAAAACTTAACAGGTTTAGCGATGAAATATCTTGTGCGTGGAAGAAAAAATAAATAAACTTATCATTACGGAGAATTAAATTTTTTGATATGGCAACTTCTGCTACTATTATGATAGGTGGCTACACAGAAGGACTGTTTATAGCATCAATGGTTTGTTTAAGATATTTTTATGTTTTAATTATAGTTATTGTTTTACGTACATATAATATTCTGTATAATACAGAACTATATAATATATGTATTCTGTATTTTAAAGTTTTTATTTATAGATGATTTTTTGAATGAATTAATTAAAATAACATTTAACTTTACTCTAATTAAATATAATAAGAAATAATTAAATTAATAAAACAAAAAGACCTAAATAAAAAAAAATTGTATAAAGTTAAAAAATAACAGCTTAGAAAGAGAAATAAATAATATTTTTTCATTACTTTTCAATGAAATTTTTAACTTATACTTAAATATGCTTATTTATATGACTACCGTCATTCAAATTGAAAAATGGTCTTAGATATTAAGAGTTGGCCGCATAGATAGATAAATATATGTAGAAGGATTTATTGGTACTGAGCAAATTTCTTACCGGAAAATTACGGTTAATATTTAGTCTGTATATAAAAAAGTGTAGATCAAAGTATCCCCAAATGACAAACTTGTATAAGTATTAATATAATTAATTCCGAAAACATTCAGTCGAGAAAAGAGAGAAAAAACCAACCAGATATTCATTTTATTTATTTTTTCTTAAAATACAACATCATCATCGTCGCAATACAATGTTACACCAAAATAAATAATATTGTAAATTTAAAATATTATAATAATAAAATAAATAAATAATAAAATAAAAACCTTACAAAATATGTAATATAAATTGATAAGAATAAACAAACATTAAATATGATAAGAAACAATCGTGAGATATTAACACCCCTTTTTAAACTTCAAACTACTTTTTCTTTACACTTTATAGTTTATAGTCTATGGCGCAAACGTATGGAGCATAGAGTATATTGCTACATATATAAAGTATGGAGGGAAGAGAACGGGACGGTCACTTGTATAACTCGTGCGCATTTTTGATACGTGTTTTGTTTAATAATAAAAATATTTCTAAACACTGTGCATAATAAAAAAGTTTAGTGACACTGGATTGCGGTGAAATTTGTGTACATTAAAACAATATTCGTGAAAAAATTCTTTTGGAGCTCCTTCAAATACGTCAGAGGTATGACCCAAATGATTGATTATATTCGATTTTCCTTGTTTAATTTTATACAATTATTAACTTAAGCATATTTTCTGATATACTATTTTAGTTTTTTATAATTGTAAAACTGTAGAGTTATTTATTATTATTTAATTGCTAAAACGTATCAATATGTGAAGGACGATATTTATTCGTCCTTCTCATCAGCAATATGTGTAAATGAGAGAGGAAACTTTCTAAGTAATTGTTGTTTTGCATGTCCAACCAAACCAAAAAACCAAAAACCATGATAAGTTTGAAAGGTGATTAATAAATGCAAGTTTTATTGGGCTTTATGTAGTTATTTACTACGTAGTTTTATTTTAAAGGCAAATTAATACAGCAAAATGATAACTTGTTTGACTTGTATGTTATTTTTAATGTCATATAGATGATAACTTATAAATTGATGGTTCAGTTTGAGAAAGTAAGAGGCAGGTAGATGAAGCCGATGGTAGAAACTTTTAAATATAGGTTGTCTGCTTGCATATAACTTTTAGTATTTGCGATGAAATTCAGTATTAAATTGAAATATACCTGTACACTTACAAGTACTTGTAAATTACTCATTTGTTTGATGAAGTTGGCCAATAAAAAAGATACCATAACTCTGAATTCAAATATAAGAGAATGAAATGAAAAGTATGAAATTGTCGCTTTTCTATGTCAAATCTTGAACAGAAGTATAAGCTTTATGATGTGTATTCAGCCATTTTTAACATTTCATTGCTGGACATGGGTTTCCCTTCAATGCAAGGAGGATCAGGCCATAGTCCACCATGTTGGCCAAGTGCAGGTTTGTGGACTTCACATGTCTTTCGAGAACCTATCTAGGTTCTCTCAGACAAACAGGTTCCCCACTATATCTTCCCTCACCTGTTAAGACATGGAAATGATTCTCACAAACTCATCTGCATCAGCTTCCCTTGGTTTCCCGAGCGAGTGTGTTACCACTAGGCTGCCACTGCCTTTTGTGATATAGTTATTTTTAAAGCAATATTAGTTTAAATGTGACCTTGATGAATGATTTCAAATTTGTCTAGCAACTAGACTAAGTTATGAGCCTCTTGTTGTTTAGAAGTGACATGAGTCATGAGTAATATACAAACTATTACATAATATTATAAATTATTAAGATTGTATCAATATTATTGTATGGTTAAAAGCAGAGTGTACAAACAGACATACAAAAATACTACTTGCTTCATGGATTTGACTAGCTTGCCAGGAAAATTAGGAGATTCGGGAGAAACATTGCTTTTAACTACATAATTATTTTATCACTTCAAAGGTCATAAATTTTATTGAAATTGTCTTTCAAGTCAGCTATTAAATGTATAATAAAATTAGTACAATGTCTTGGTGATTGTCACACATCAGCGACAAGTGAGAAATTTGAAATATTATCTAAGTTCAATCTCATATAAGACTAGAGATGCATCCTCGCTTTGCTCGGGTTTGTCCCTAGGTGATTCTTTAATTTGTAATAGCTTTTTTATTTACTAGCGACTCATTCTCGCTTCGCTTGGGTTCGTCCCTAGGATCGTTTTAACAATTACTATGGAATAGATAGACTGTACATATATTATATAGCCTATATCCTTCCTCATTAAACGGGCTATCTAATGCAAAAAGAATTTTTCAAATCGGATCAGTAGTTCCTGAGATTAGTGCGTTCAAATAAACAAACAACTCTGCCTCTTTATAATATTAGTATAGATGAACCGATTGAAATAAAGCAAATACTAAAATATGTCAAGTGAAGCTTACCACAATGCATTAGTGAAAACCGCATCCAAATCGGTGAAGTCGTTTCTGAGATTAGCGCGCAAAAACGCACAGACAAACAGACAAAAATTGTAAAAATCATTATTTAAGGTTTCATTGCGGTAATAAAGACCCCAATAATAGTTTTTCTCAAATATCTTTCATGTACAGACAGCGATCTGTTACAATTTTATTATATGTATAGATATTAGAATATACTTTAATAACCAAAAACATAGTGTTATTACCTTTTTTGTTCATATCTTCAACATCTTACTCAAGCTTTATAGTTAAATGAGTGTATTGCTTGAATTTGCTTTCTCTTATATTATATTGACCAATTTAGAAAGTAAAGGGGTGGGTGGTAATTGGTATAAAGGCAAAACTCGCTAAGTAAAATTTTGCCAAAAAATATAAAATTATTAGTAGGTATACTTAAAACTAAAAAATGTTTTATATTATCTTTTTTTCAAAAACCTACATCGGCTTTTAATTGATTTAAAAAGTATTTTTATATTCCACCCTTCAATGTGTTTATATATATATGGAATCACCCTTAACGTTATTTGTTTTTCGTTAAAAATATATGATAATCAATTTACAATACAAGATATCGCATCGCGTAACAAACCAATGAAAAATACAAACGATTTGTGTACTTTCTTTTTTATGAAATCGCTCAGAAATATTTTTTCACACTGTTTTGTATACTACGTTTATTGAGGAAGGCTATAATATAGGCTATATATGTCATTACGAAAAATTGTACGGCTCCCGTGAGATAGATTTGCTTTTGTCTAGAGACGAACCCGAGGTGAGTCGCTGGTTTAAAATAAAAAAAAATACAAATATACTTAATTATAATTACAAAACAAATATACACACATTATCACCTCCAGGTAAATTTCTAAGAAATTAATTAAATTTCTAAGAAATCTATTGTTAACTGTAACGCCGGCGTGTCCGCGGTCGTGGAGGGATTAATTATTACTGTACAAGTCATGTCCGCATGGAAAAGTGATAAGAATGCTAGCCGCATTCCCCCGTTGAATGGCATTGCCGATTCTTTGGGCGTTTAAATTAAATGGTCTGGTAGCCAGATATTAACGTTTTTAACAAAGAAACACAAAAATACTTCAGATTTATAATCACATTACTATTTTAAATTCGAAAATTTGTATGTTTATCTCTGTATTTATTACTCCATAACTCTGAAACTTTACGATGTGTTTGGATGCAGTTCTCAGTCTATGACATGTAGGAACGCTGCTGTTAATACTAAAATTTGCCAAAAGGTAGCGCTGGTCGTTTGCCAAAATATAAAGACATACTTAAGCATACTAGTACTTAGTACTAGGTAATATTATAAATGTGAAAGTGTGATTGTTTGTTTGTCCTTCTTTCACGTCGAAACAGGATGATGGATTAGCGTGATGTTTTATGTGGAGATAGTTGGAGGGCTGGAGAGTGACAGCCCATAGGCTACTTTCAACCGCGGGAGATTATCTCATTCCCACGGGAAAACACGAACCCAAATAAATATTTATGATCAGAATTACTTGGTATTAATGCTCTTCATAACAATTAAATTAATACGTGTTTAAGCATTATTTTTAATTCATCCCATAAGGGGGGGAAATAGGGGATAAAAGTTTGTATGAATCCTACCTTTTTAGAGTTTTTTTGGAGTTTTAGCGCGAAGCCGCGGGTTCTGTTAGTTCTATTATATGTAATGTATTATGTAAATAAATAAATTCGTATCAAGTGGCATTTGCTTGTCACTTTGAGCGAAGCAAACAGACGTCACTAGTATAGTTTTAGTAGAGAAAGGTTGTTTGGAGCTCTACGGACTTGCACGGTTTTATAAATACAATCTATACATATAATAAAATTGTAACTAAGTCGAATCTGTACATTAAATATTTTTTGGAAAATCTAATTGAAATAGACATTATTATCGATACAGAGTCCGAATCTATAGTTTTTAGAATTTTTGTCTGTCTGTCTGTCTGTCTGTCTGTCTGTCTGTCTGTCCGTCCGTCCGTCCGTCCGTCCGTCCGTCCGTCCGTCCGTCTGTCTGTCTGTTACCGCATCACGAGAAAACCACTGGACAGATTTTGATGAAATTTGGTATGATGATAGCTGGTTATCCGGGTCAATATATAGGATACTTTTTATCACAGG
The DNA here is from genome assembly GCA_947093115.1 of Brenthis daphne. Taxonomy (NCBI): domain Eukaryota; kingdom Metazoa; phylum Arthropoda; class Insecta; order Lepidoptera; family Nymphalidae; genus Brenthis; species Brenthis daphne. Next base: position 4,764,789 of record OX352473.1, read on the forward strand.
AAAATATCTCATTTCTGAGAAAAAATACAAAAACTGCATTGTAAGAGTATACTAATATGTAAGACCTAAGAATTTGGTTTTTGGCCATTTGAACGCGGGCGGAGCCGCGGGCAATGCTAGTTCATTATAAGTAAATTCATCTACAAAATGGTTGTCACTCCATTCACCGTAAGGAAAAGCATGCGGAAATATCTCTTAATGTATGGTTTATTTAAATCCACAGACCACGGTGGCCACTAATCATGTCGTCAATTATATTGCCAAGAGTCTCGCGACTACTTCTTGGTGGTACTTTATCTATTAAAAGGCAGTGGTAGCTCAGTGGTAACGCGCTCGCTTGGGAAACCGAGTGAAGCGAGTTCAAATCCCGGGTCTCGCATCTCTGATATTTTCATGTGCGAATCATTTCTGACATGATTCCTACTTGAATTACGGTGAAGAAAAACGTTGCGAGGAAACCGAGGTTCTAACCTAGCAAGTTTTCAAAAGACTTACACAAACAAGCATGTTACCACTGGGTGCTGTACAAAGCACTACAATAATCTTATATTAGTATTAATTATATATATTAGGTACATATCTGTCTCAATGACTAGCAAGGTCGAAATAGTTACGACCTATACCAAGAATAGATAAAATATATGCATACATATAGTGCAAAGTATGTAACAATAGGTACCTGCGCCTGCGCATGTTGACTGTATTAACATAAAGACGCATGATTTAGCGATTGCATTGCGATAACATGCGTTTTTCTCACAATATATTTTAGACTATGATTCTTTAAATTGATACAACTTTTTTATTTATTATTAAATAAAACAAATACTTACTAAAAATCATTGTTTTGGGTAGAATAATTGCATACAGACGGCGAAAAGTTACAATTTTATTATATGTATTTCAAATGTAATAATGATTTATTTTAAATGTCACATGTTTTTTTTTATTTAGAAAAAAAGCAGGTTTATGTTTAGTTGTTAATTAATAGTTTATAAAATATACTAGCATTGCCGGTTCCGCCCGCGTTCAGATTAACCAAATTCTTAGGTTTTACATATCAGTATACTCTTATATTGCAGTTTTTGTATTTTTTCTCAAAAATGAGATATTTTCCCACGGTTTTAGTGGTTGTTTTTCTGTGATGTGGTAACAGACAGACAGACCGATAAAAATTCAAAAACTATAGATTCGGACTCTGTATCGATAATAATGTCTATTTAAATTAGATTCTCCAAAAAATATTTAATGTACAGATTCGACTTAGTTACAATTTTATTATATGTATAGATATACAGGTTTTGTTACTTACTATAAGACATAATGATAATATATTTATTTTTAAGCAAGAATTTACATATAAGGCGCTTCACAACTTGTGTTTATTATCTGATATTAATATGACATGCGTAGTTACGTTTTTTTAGTTTTTGCTTATTTTTTATATAGGGTTCCGTATTAAAAAGGGGTTATTGTACTAATTCTACAGCTTGTTTGGGCAACAAGGAAAACTTCCAATTTCTTCCAACAAATCAGTTAATTACGTTTACAATTATTGCTTATAAGATAACGTGCGCGTGCGCCGGCTCGTATCGTCTCGTAAGGCTAGGTCAAAACTCAAAAAGTAATGACGGCTGCCGGGTGTCCACCCTGCCCCCCGCGGATCGATCTATCGCCCCACCTGAGCGTTAGACGCGTGAACACAGCGTACGTCCGTTTTTCTTTTACTTAAAGACTTCCATGTTTTAAGCCTTAGCTATTGGATTTTTTTTTCAAAATCTATAAAGGCTATTAACTAATAGAACTCTTTTTTGCTCAATTGAATGATCAATCTGAGTAATTATTAGTCATCTTTCATGTTTGTTTGTAAATACGTTTTTTAAATATATATAGTGGGAGTACGGAACCCTTATGCGTTTCAAACTCGAACTTGACCGATTATCACATAACCTATCCTTATAATTGCTAGATATAAGTTAATAGTACAATAAAAACATTTATCTGTGCTCATCCACTCTTAAATTTTTTTGTATCTGTGAACATTTGTCTTTCTATAGCGGCGATTTCTCAACTTATTATCTGGTTTATCTGCTTTTTGTTAAAGAAATTATTACGGAATAGAGAAGCTAGTTACAATATACGTATTTTATTTACCCAAACCCCAACAATAATAATATAAATGCACAAGTTTTCATTGATTTGACGTTGTTTTTAAATATTAAGTACGTGTGGAAACAAAGATTTTGTTTTTGCGCAGAGGTCTATACTAATATTATAAAGAGAAAAAGTCGCGTGTCTCATCAAAATGAAGCTACTCACGGAAAATTAACTTGATACTAATCAATTGTTGAAATGGATCATGGATCCCGGACTATAAGCGAAAGGAGGGTAGATTATTCATCTTTCTTTTCTGCAAAACCTATTCAAAATTGGTCTATTTTATTTTAACATTAAGAACACTTGGATTGTACCAGCTATTAAAGTCTTCCTGTATACTTTTGTGTATGTGGGTTTTCCATTGTCTTTACTTCCACAGTACATGATCCTCGATTGCGTGGTCTTGATTGAAAATATGTCAATTAAATATCCATTGAAATTAAAAAGCACAGATAAAAAATATATGAAATTGCTATCACAAATAACACCTTTAATAAGAACTTTTTTTTGAATATTTTTGACTTGTGTGATAATTTAAAAAAAAAATCGTTTGTATTATTATGTATATACATAAACTAGCAACTTACACTCGGTTCGCTCGGGTTTCTCCCTATGTATATTAATATGATATTTATAATTTTTCAAAAATGTATGGAAGTCTGCCCGATTTGTTGACATTTATGATTACTGCTCCGCTCCCTTGGGTAGTGGCATGATGATATATAGTCTATAGTCTTCCTCAATAAACGGGCTATCTAATGCAAAAACAATTATTCAAATTGAATTAGTAGTTCCTTAGATTAGCGCGTTCAAACAAACAAACCCTGCCTCTTTTCAAAACAGTGCTGAACCTTTTTCTCCTCTGTTTGTCAAACTTTTTTTTTTAATTTTCTTTTTTTTTTTTAGTAGCTATTGTCGAGCTTTAGTGTTATAAATAAAATAACAAACAGTCTTTTAAATATCGATGGGTAAATTCTATTCATATATGTTTTCCCCAAAACCATTACGTTTATGTACGAATTTCGACCAATGAGCGATCACTGGTAGCATAAAACAGGCTTCATTTTCCTTAATACATTTATATAATACCCACGAGGAATACGGTTAGGTATTACTGAGGTAATAAATCTTTTTTTAGACATATAAAATATAGTAAAAAACGTTTTAGCTGTTTGTTTGTTTGGTATTTTAAGCGATTAATATCATTGAGTCGGTCGTAGGTAATTTATATTGCTTTGTTTTGTCTCGTCTACACACATGAATAAAATTGAAGTGTCTGTTTGTAATCTATACATATAATAAAATTGTAACTAAGACGAATCTGTACGTTAGATATTTTCTGGAAAATCTTAGTGAAATAAACATTATTATCGATACAGAGGCCGAATCTATAGTTTTAAGAATTTCTGTCTGTCTGTCTGTAACTTATTATACACACTTATATTGTAGGGATTTTCATGAAATTTGGTATGATGATAGCCGGTTATCCGGGTCAAAATATAGGATTTTTATATTTTTTTGAAGGCAGTTCCTTGCTATTATTCACATATGTAGGTATATAAAAACGATGTGTGTATGTATATTCCCTATGGACTCCAAAACGACTGGAGCGATTTTGATGAAATTTTAAAGCAATCTTGAGATTTGCCCAGTGGGTGATCCTGTGAAGCCGCGTGTAGTGCTAGTGTAATATATTATGTATGTAAATATATATATATATATATATATATAAAATTTATCTCTCACGTAGTTTAAGCTCTGTATATTTATAACTTTGTTTACAAATTCAAAGATCAGGATAATAATAAAACAAGTATGTGGTACAAAACGTATTTTCGTATTTCTGATACATACATAAGTAGTTGAATAAAATTTGATTAGCTTCGTTAGTAGTTGTTAACGTTACAAATCGTAGGTGCCGGGTTCGAGTCATGGGTCGGGCAATGTGTGCTGAAAGCTGCAATACCCCTTTAATACGGGGGGAGGGGCTAGTGGCTACCTTTTAATTTTTTTGAGTGGAACCCTAATTCTTTTTCTATAATAAAAGTAGCCTAACTTACTCATTATAACATCAGCTATCTGCCAGTGAATGTACCGTTAAAATCAGTCCCGCCGTTTCGGAGATTAGATGGAACAAACAGACAGACAAAAATTAAGAAAAAAATATGTTTTTCTTATTAGTACCATATATAATTTCATATGAATCTAGTATAAAACTTCTATTTTGACATTACAAAAAGACAGATCCATTTTATTTATCTGTATTGATTACACCTGCTTGCAGTCGGCTAGAAAATCCAGCTGTTTTATTACAGGTCATTGTTGAAGCACCATTAAACTATTTTAAGTTAATTAAGTAACATAACCAACGTAATGCTCTTTTTTTCTATCAGGCGTCGTTATATATTGTCATTATAGCACAGACGGTGATTTTAAATTTTTTCTTCTCAATAAATCTTAAGACTGCGTGCTGTCCGGTCATCAAAGTTTTAATTTTTCATTTAAAAATCCCAGTAAATCCCCCCTATACGCGCACATGGTCCATTACGAACCGGGTTATTATAATTTTCTTTGGAAATATAGGGATTTAAAGAATATTATCTGGAATTTATAAAATTATAAAACTGAGCAACGTGTCCAAAAGAAGTGATTCAACCTACACGTTTTGGATGAAGAAAAGTGGCTTGGACTTTAGAGTGATTTAATTTAATAAAACAAATTGTTTTTAAGCGTTAAATAAAATTTATTTCACCCAACACTCAGGTAATATTCTAGGTAAAAACTTAATGACCAATATGAAGACTGTATAAGGTTAGTAAAATATGTTTTAATGTAATATTTACAAGTTATTCTTATTTTATTTAAAACTACTACAATTTAAAGCGCATTAATTAGTTATTTACATTGCATTAGGTTGATTTTATAATAATTATTGTATAATATAGTTAATCAGTACTTCATTGTGACAGTACAGTAATATTAATATTACATTAGTTAACTATTCAGATTTAATACAATATTTAAATGTTAAACCTTAAAATTATTAGCATTGTAAGTAGTTATCATTGTAGATAGTTAGAATTGTAAAATAAGTCACTTAAATATACTAGTCTTAAGTCTATCATACAACAGCAAAATTATAAGCGCAGTGCTTTTAAAAGTCAAATTAAATTATATTTATTTAGTGATTAATGCTCATTGTCATAGTAATATTGTTATAAAGATATTTTTTACATTATTTAGCGTTCTGTTGTAAATTTCCAGATTGACGACACCTGCCTTCCAAAATGACCGACATAAAAGATCTTAAAAAGAAACGTGGCAGTTATAAGGGAAGAATTACTTCATTTGCAACCTATTTAGGTCTTTTAAAAGGTTCCGAGTTAACCCCTTGTCAGGCAATGGAGTTACAGTTACGTATTGATAAGTTAGAAAATTTATATGATGACTTTAACGAAATTCAATTACAATTAGAATGTTTATGTGAAAATCTTGATGTTGAATCTATTGAAAGAAATACAGTAGAATCTCAGTATTACAACTTAGTCGCTCAGGCAAAAATTATGTTAAATAACTATTCTAAATTAGAAAAAGATGATGTAAAATCTAGCCACAGTAGTTCAAAGCGTCAACTAGTCAAGTTACCTACCATTTCATTACCAAAATTCTCAGGATCTTACGTTAACTGGCTTGAATTTCGCGATACCTTTACTAGTCTTATTCATGATAATGACGATATGGACGAAATTAACAAATTTCATTATTTGCGATCATCATTGGAAGGTTCGGCTGCCATCGTAATTAAATCAATTGAGTTCTCCGCCCGAAACTACACAGTTGCGTGGGAACTTCTATGTGAACGTTTCGATAACAAACGCTTATTAATTAATAATCACGTCACGGCGTTGTTTGATATCGAATCGATTACGAAAGAATCCTCAATTGCATTGAAACGCACAATCGACAATATAAATAAAAATATTAGAGCATTAAGTTCATTAGGCGAGCCTGTTCACAGTTGGGATACTCTTCTAATATATATCATTAGTAAAAAATTAGATTTTAAAACATTTAGAGAGTGGGAGGAGTTTAAAGGTCGCTTTGATAAAACGCAATCAATTTCATTTCAACAGTTCATGGATTTTCTGCGTAGCCGTGCCGACCTACTAGAAACAGTTGAACTATCACGCCCCTCTTCCAGTAATATTAAATCCAACACTAAAATTAAGGCTATGGTTTCCACAGAAAAAATAAATTCTTCATTAGCACACGGTTGTCCAAAGTGTAGTGGCGATCATAACTTAAATTCATGTCCACAGTTCTTAGCACTGAGTGTTAGCGATAGAATGTTATTATTGCAAAATTACAAGATTTGTTTTAATTGTTTTCGTCACGGTCACTATCCTAATTCTTGCAAAAAACCAGGTTGTAAAATTTGCAAGCGCAAACACCACACGCTTATTCACAATAATGATTATAAAAGCCATCCCGTTGTAAACAAATCAGGTGAATGTACAATCGGCAAGGCCAAGGACAAGTCATCTTCCATCGCTACTGACAACGGAGACAACGCGCATGTTGCACTATCGGCTAACATCTCGGCGCACTCGCTTACAAGCACCTCGAGCGACGTCCTTCTGTCGACTGCGTTAATTAAATGTTATGATGCAAATAATAAAGAACACATCGCACGCGCCCTTCTTGATTCCGGTAGTTCATCTTGTCTAATGACGGAACGATTATTTAAAAAATTAAATTTACCATATTTAAATATAAAAAAGTCTATTCAAGGAATTAATAATTCACTATCTCCTGTGAGAAAAATGTGCCGAGTTCACGTCGAATCGTTACACGAACGTTATGTTGATGATTTAATATGTTTTGTCTTGCCCACTATTACCGATAACGTTCCCGCTAGACAGGTACATATAGATATTCCTTCAAATATACAGTTAGCAGATCCGTACTTTCACTCGCCAGCTTCCATTGATATTATAATTGGAGCTGACGTATTTTGGAGCTTGTTAGGCTCTGATAAAATTATATTAGGTGATAGGAAACCAACATTACAACAAACTAGACTTGGTTGGCTAGTTTGTGGCCCAGTTAACGGCGGCTATAATATGTTGTCATCTCATTTCCCACCAATAAAATGTAACTTTACAAACTTTAAAAATAACCGTTCTTCTAGTTCTCTTGAGTTAGATGACATCCAAAACCAACTTACGCGTTTTAGACAGCTTGAAGAAGTTTGTCATCAGTCATCAACTTATTCATTTAAAGAGAAGATATGCGAAGAACACTTTATTAATAACACTACGCGTTTGCCAGACGGCTGTTTTAATGTTAGAATCCCGCTTAAGGAACCTTCAAGTCGTCTTGGTGATTCATTTCATCGTGCAAAACGCTGTTTTCTGTCATCAGAGCGCAGAAATTTAAAGCAACCTCCACTCGACAAAATGTACAAGGATTTTATGTCTGAGTATATTTCTTTAGGTCACATGTCCGAGTGTCATATTAATGCAAACCAAACGTCATATTTAATTCCGCATCATGATGTCTTGCGTAAAAGTAGTAGTACTAAATAATTAAGATAGTTAGTTCCTTCAATTTCCAGCATCTAATATTGTCTTCTGGACTGATTCTATGATTGTTTTGGGCTGGTTAAAAATGTTACCAATTAAATTAAATACTTTTGTTCGGAATCGTGTTTCCGAAATATTAGAAGAAACCAGTTCTAGCAATTGGAGGCATGTCCCTACAGACGATAATCCCGCGGATTTGATATCTCGTGGAGTAGAACCTTCCGCCATGCAAGCATTGGATTTATGGTGGTTTGGTTTATCCTTTTTACGACAGGATATTACTAGACTGCCATGCATGCCTACGGATTCAGTGAACCTACCTGAAATTAAGTCAAATATTTGCCTTGTAGCGAGTGACGCTAATCATAATTTAGATAAAGGATTAATTAATTTGAACGTTTTTCAAATTTTACGCGGTTACAACGTAGTATTTGTTATGTGTTACGTTTTATTAAAACATGCAAAACCCGTTCTACATTTACGTCTAACTTTACTGCTGAAGAATTACAAAACTCTTTAAACATAATTATAACTCAGTCGCAAAAGGAATCTTTTCCCGAATATAATTTATTAATAAATAAACAAAAACTACCATATAAAAATCAATTATTAAAATTTAATGTTTTTCTCGATGATAACAAAATAATCCGTATAGGGGGAAGATTACAAAATTCTGACTATTCATTCGAGAAAAAACACCCTATATTATTACAGTCCACTAATCATTTTGTCAAACTTTTATTCAGACATGAGCATATCAAGTTAATGCACGCTGGACCTTAACTATTATTAAGTACCATTAGGCAAACCTATTGGCCGCTAGGCGGTCGTAATTTAGCTAGGGCTTGCTACCGTCAGTGCGTTCGATGTCAACGTTTGAAAGGACAGACAGTTGTTCCCCAAATGGGTAATTTGCCAATGAGCAGGCTTTCACCATCTGACTTTCCTTTTCAAAACGTTGGGGTCGATTATGCAGGACCCATTTCGTCAGCTAGTCGTCAAGGTCGCGGATGTAAAATAGTAAAGGTATATATAGTTATATTCGTGTGCTTTACTACGAAGGCCATTCATTTGGAATTGGTGGGTGACTTGACTAGCAGTAATTATTTACAGGCATTACGCAGGTTTATGTCTCGAAGGGGAAAACCGCTTAATCTTTTTTCCGACAATGGTTCGTCGTTTGTAGGAGCCTACAATGAAATTTCTAATTTTTTAAAACTTAACTGTGACTCCTTAGCTGAAGACGTTGCCCAACATGGAACTAAGTTCCATTTTATTCCTGCCTATGCTCCACATTTCAGTGGACTTTGGGAGGCAGGTGTTAAGTCGGTCAAATACCATTTAATTAGAGTGTTGGGAAATTGTAATCTCACGTACGAGGAGCTTAATTCCGTACTAATTCAAATTGAAGGTATTTTAAATTCGCGGCCACTTACGCCCTTATCTACGGACCCTGACGACGTGCTTCCGTTGACTCCTGGACATTTTTTGATTGGACGGCCACTTACTTCACTTCCAGTCGAGGATCTGCGAGAACCTTCTAGCAGCCGCCTGAGTCGTTTCCAGCGAATTGAGCAAATGAGACAGCATTTTTGGATCAGGTGGAGCAAGGAGTATGTATCCGAGCTGCAGCAACGTGTGAAATGGTACACGTCCAAAGACTCATTGAAACTCAACTCACTTGTTGTTGTCAAAGATGACAACCTGCCGCCATTAAAGTGGAGGATGGGACGAATTGTCGCTCTTCATCCCGGGACGGATAATATCAGCAGGGTTGCAGATATTAAGACTGCCAATGGAGTCATACGACGAGCCTGTTCAAGAATTTGTCCCTTACTGGAAGATTCCTGTTGAAAGGCAGGCTTTCAACGGCCGGGGGCATGTTGAAGCACCATTAAACTATTTTAAGTTAATTAAGTAACATAACCAACGTAATGCTCTTTTTTTCTATCAGGCGTCGTTATATATTGTCATTATAGCACAGACGGTGATTTTAAATTTTTTCTTCTCAATAAATCGTAAGACTGCGTGCTGTCCGGTCATCAAAGTTTTAATTTTTCATTTTAAAATCCCAGTAAAACCCCCCTATACGCGCACAGTCATCGACCCGTCCTCGCTTCACTTTGATGCATCACGTGCAACTTTTACTTTGTTAATGTATTTTTAATTATAATAAAATCGATATGTCAGTCTGTGACTTCCATATAGCTTATATACATACATGTACTAGCGGCTCACCCTCACTCCGCTTGAGTTCGCCAGACGCCAGAACGGCTGAATATAGCTGGATGAAATTGGCACAGAGATAGGTTACAGTTTGGAATAGCACATAGGTTACTTTTTATCCCGGAAAAATGTATGGTTCCCGTGGGATAGATTTGTTTTTGTTTTCCTAGAGCCGCTAGTTTATATTATTATTAAGGTATACTACTTAAATAAAAGTATCTTTTCGGTTTTTTACGCGGATTTATTTTGATATTTGGTTCGCGACGTTTCGAATACTTTATATATGAACAGTTTACAGTAATCATGATCACGGGAGAGACTAAGGTTTTCGACTTCTCAAAGATAAAATTCCGCATTGAGGTTTATTTATCATATATGAGAAAGTATTATATATACTACTCTTATATATACGAAAGTGTGTATGTAGGTATGTTTGTTTGTTATATCATCACGCTGAAAGAGCTGGACGGGTTTGGATGAAAACTTCACATAGACAAAACTGGAGTAATACATAGACTATTGTTTAGTACCCAGGGAACTATGTATACTATCTAACTATAATTATTAATTGTTTTTGCCCGCGGCTTTGCTCGCGTGTTAAGTGGAACGGGGATTAACGGTAGCCTATGTCCATTCTCAGGATGCAATCTATACTATTGTCAAATTTTATCATAATTTGTTCATTAATATGAAGGCTAAGTAGTTAACAGTTAGTGAAACAATCGAGAACAATTAAAACAATATTATTCAAAAAAACACTGATTATGTAAAGTGTTAATAATTTCATTTAAAACTCTTTAAAATCACTTTGAATTTTGTTTTTTTTTGTTTAAACTTTTTTTACATATACTTGTAGTATATTAAATATATTTATAATTATAAACCCCATATATAGGTTTTCCTCTGTACAGGAATTTACTGACGTCAATTTATGCCTATGTAGATACATACATGTAATATTTTTCTAAATATGGCTATAAACTTAGTCCAGTGCGACCTCTCGCCGGCGTTTTTCGGAAAAGATATGAAAATTGCGTTTTAAATAATACAATGATACATATATAGGTACTAGCATTACTCGCGGCTCCGCCCGCGTTCAGATGACCACAAACCAAATTCTTAAGTTTTACATATTAGTATACTCTAACATTACAGTTTTTGTATTTTTTTCTCAGAAATGAGATATTTTCCTGCGGTAAAAAGTATCCTGTATGTAGACCCGGATAATCAGCAATCACCATACTAGATTTCATCAAAGTCCCTCCAGTGGTTTTTCTGTAATGCGGTAACAGACAGACAAAAATTCTAAAAACTGTAGATTCGGCCTCTGTATCGATAATATGTTTATTTCAATAAGATTTTCCAAAAAATATTTAATGTACAGATTCGGCTTAGTTACAATTTTGTTATACATATGTATAGATTATAGTTTTGCGGCTGAACGCAATATGGCCAAGGTCATTTCCTGCGTCAATAACATTGAATGAGTATTACCTTTTTAAACTTCACTTTAACCCTTTGTGGGATAGAAAGAGAGGACGATATATAATATCTCTCTCCTATATATACTGTTATTCGTATAATACGTATAAATAAAATAACAATTAATTACAGTTATAATTAGGTTCAAAATAGAATGTATTGAGTCTGTTAACAGCGGCTCTAAACCGTTAAAGAATAAATATAGGTTCGAAACGTTAATATAAGCTGGTGTTATTTTAAAGAATTAGTATTTTAAAGCAAATTAAGTAATTAACACTGTATCTGATATAATAAATAAAACTTGAATTTACATGTTTTTTTTACAAAACGTTCAGTACCTTTTTTTCTTCCGTTTGTCAATCTATTTTCTTTTTTTTTTATTTATTATCTATTGCCGAATTTTAGAGTTATCAATAAAAAAAATTGGAAACAGTTTTCTTTTATAATATAATGAGTGGAAAATGGATCGGGGATCAAGTGTAGCCTATATCCGATCCCAGGATGCATTCTATGTCTTTGCCAAATATTATCGAAATCTGTTCAGCAGTTTAGACGTGAAGAGGTAACAGACAGAATTACTTTTACAATTATAATATAAGTATGAATTGGATGAAACTGGATGTACCTACTCTAGTATGTATTCAATTTTTTACGACACGTTTGGCTCAGTTTGTGGTGACCCTACCTGCTGTGCCAGCGGTCACGAGTTCGAGTCCCGCTGAAGACATTCATTTGTGTGACGAGCACGAATGTTTGCACTCCAGTCATGGGTGTTTATATTTTTAAACTGTGTGTATTTAAAGTTATATATGTGTAGTGTATCAACTATCTGGTATCCATAACACAGGCCTCGAAGGTTACCATGGAACTAGATGGTGCCGTGTGTTAATGTCAAAAAAGAATACTATTGACATGCATAAGCATGCTTATACTAGTCTTACTAGCGACTCACCCTCGCTTCGCTCGGGTTCGTCCCTAGCTTGCTTCCCGATACAAACTTTCATCCTCGTTTTCACCACCTTAAAGGATGATTTCCGGGATAAAAAAGTATCTTACGTCCTTCCCAGGGTCTCAAACTATCTTCTTACCAAATTTCATCTAAATCGGTTCAGTAGATCCAGAGATTACCCCCTACAACGTCACAAACTCACAAACTTTACCTCTATAATATTATAGTATAGATAACGTTATTTTATGAAACCTTACATACGAGTAATCACGCGCAGATCGCGTGAGCTATATTTAGTCATGATCCTGACCTAAGGTCGAGTACTTCTCTAATGTTCTCTTTAAAATACTGTATTTTTACATTTGTATCCCACGGGATTATTTTAAAATAGTGCCGTGTGCCAACTAATGTACTAGAGAATACCCCGGGATTGTTTGCGTTTTAATATTATTTTATTTAGCTTTGGTATTGCTTAAGTGTTTGTACAGGATAAATAGTTGGTATCTGTAGAATGTGAAATGAATATAGATATATAGATTATATGTTACTGGTAAGCATCACTCGAGCTGGTTGTATTGGCTGACGTATACCTAAGTGGTAAGCTGCTACTTTATTTTTAGAATAACGACTCACCCTCTCTCCGCTCGGGTTCGTCCCTAGTTACGTTTAGTATAGATTTCTCAGAGATGATATATTTACGCGCACTAAAAGGTATCCTATATGTTGACCCGGATAACCATCTGTCATCATACCAAATATCATCAAAATCTGCCCAGTGGCTGTTCCCAGACAGGCTGACAGACAAAAATTCTAAAAAGTATAGATTCGGCGTCTGTATCGATAATTATGACTATTGCAATAAGATTTGCAATAAAATATTTAATGTACAGATTCGACTTGGAATTTTATTATATGTATAGATAATTAGATACATATGCTTTCATATACAAAATTGTAATCGATATGTCGCAGGAAAATTGTAGAAACCGTCAAATTTTAATTTACCTAGTATGAATCTGACGATTTACAAAACCTGATTGATAGACATACACCTGGTAATTTCACTGGTGAAATTATAATTCAACGGATCTTACAATTTTCCTGCGACAGATACAGTAATTAGAAGTAAGACAAAAGTTCAGTTACTAGAAGTCTAGAAAAAAAAGCTATGTGTTGACTAGAATATGAACATTTAGTTCTACATTTGTATCTAGATTTTATTTATCACTATATTTTGTAGGCAGTTATAAATAAAAATTACTTGTCTTTCTACCAAACGGGATTCATCGCGATTCTTTGCCTTAATATAATACCTGTCAAATCTATACTGATGTTATAAAGAGGCAGAGTCTGTTTGTTTGAACGCGCTGATCTCAGGAACTACTAATTCGTTTGAAAAAATCTTTTTCATTAGATAACCCGTTCATCGAGGAAGGCTATAGGCAACATATCATCCCGGAAATATGTACGGTTCCCGTGGGATAGATTTGTTTTTGTCTAGGGACGAACCCGAAGCAAAGCGATGATAATTCGCTAGTTTAACAAATAAAATGAGATCAATAGGTTTAAAATATGAAAAAGCTCTTATGTAATCAACGAATTTATAATAAAGAGTATGTATATTGTATATCTATATATATAAAAGAAAGTCGTGTTAGTTACTTCGCTTATAACTCAAGAACGGCTGAACCGATTTAGCTGAAAATTGGCAGGGAGGTAGTTTAGAGCCAGGAGAAGGACATAGGATACTTTTTATCCCGTTCGACCGCGTTCCAATTTTTATGATATTTTAATTTTTGGATTTCTCTTAGTCCGGAATAGGTAAGTATTAAAACATATAATTAAAATGTGAGAAAGAAAGATTTTTTCTTTTTATATCTATTTAAAACGTACCTAGCGACGAACCCGAGCGAAGCGAGGGTGAGCCGCTAGTACTTACTATATAATATGTTAATGAATGTACATAAGTATGGGTTTTCCTTGTTCAAAGGAAAATGGTTGGCTTCATTTTGTACTGGATTTGTCATGAAGAGGTAAAATTGAAAATCCATTAGCACTATAATTTGTATGTGTGTGTTTGACTTTGACTGGACCTTCACTCTGAATTGGCTGGATCGATTTGGATGATATTTAGCACTCGGATAGATGATGACCTTTTTTTAATGAGAAGCTAGTACTACTCACTAAAACCCAACAGAACCTCCCCTGTCTTAATGACCTGTACCTACATAAGCACTGTAATTAATTAAAAAATATTCCTAAAAATGGCGTTACCTGTAGATTTTTAAATACAAAAAAGTAAATAGTAACTATATAAGAGAAACATAGATTGAGAAGTACAGGATATCTTTATCCCAGCATATTAAAACCATTTCCATATTGTGCGGGACATTATTAATATACTGCAATAAGCTTATTACATACTAGCGGCTTGGTTCCTAGGTAAGATTTAGTTTTTTTTTTATTTTAAGTTAGTACTTATAACATTAGCTATCTGCCAGTCAAAGTCCCGTCAAAATCAATCCAGCCGTTTCGGAGATTAGCCGGAACAAAAAGACAAACAAAAATGTACAAAATTGTATTTTCTTGTAAGTAGGTACCGTATATAATTCCATATATACATTTAGTAAAAAGCTGTTATTTTGACATTACACACAGACACTTCAATTTTATTTATTTGTATTAATTATTCGATAGTAACCAGTTTAATATAAAACATGTATTACAAAACTTGTTTTTAATTATGTATACGATATGAATCATTGCGTTGTAGCTGCTCTTAATTCAGTCCAATATGGTCTTTATAAGGAGCTTGTCTGAACTTTTGCGGACCTCTTCTGATGGATAGGTACTATTTTATAAGATTTCATGTCAATTTAATTAAACTAACCTTAGGTTTTATACCATTTTTGTATTTTTGAATTAATTTTGTATATTTTGTGGGTAGGCTAGGCTGTCTGTAATAACTTTGAGACAATATCTAAAACCTCAGTCTCTCTCGTGACCATGATTGCTATAAAGCATTCGAAACGTCGGGAACCAAAAATCAAAATAAATCCGCGAAAAAATCCGAAAAGGTTGTTCAATAAAAATGATAAATATTCGCGTAGATCTAAGAAAGTATTATATCGAGTCAAAATAATTATTTTTTCTTAAGATATAATGATTAAACTCGTCTAAAATTCATTTTCTATCCGGAATGATGGAGTTTTTTTTGTATATGCTTTTTTGTGTCCTACTTTTAATTTAAGAAATCAATATTATATATTTTTTTATTATTAAAGTAAAATTTGTATTCAGCACTTTTTAACGTCCCACTGCTGGGCGTGGGCCTCCCTTCAGTACGAGGGGATCAGGCCATAGTCAGTCAGTCCAAGTGCGGGTTGGCTAACTTCACATGTCTTTCGAAAACTTGCTAGGTTCTCTCAGACATGCAGGTCTTCTCACGATGTTTTCCTTTACCGTAAGACAATGGTAATTAGGTTAGAAATGATTCGCACATGAAAATATCAGAGGTGCGAGACCCGGGATGAACCCGCTTCACTCTGTTTCCCAAGCGAGCGTGTTGCCACTGTGCTACCACTGTTATAATAAAAAGTTATTGTAAATAATTAGTGCATATTAAGATTACATTGTATATGTAATACATAAAAGACACAAAAAATTTTGTTTATTATCTTCATCTTTGTTTAACACACACTGAACAAAAGTTTGTGTTCTATACTTAAAGTGAGTTTTACTTTTTAAATAAATCTCTCTTTACGGGGTTTTTGCTACTTTTATTTAATACTAGCGACTCACCCTCGCTTTGCTCGGGTTCGTCTCTAGATTGCTACCCCATACAAACTTTCATCCCTATTTCCACCCCCTTAAGGGATGATTTCCTCAATGAAAATTATCCTAGGTCCTTCCCAGGGTCTCAAACGATCTTTTTGCTAAATTTCATTTAAATCGGTTCAGTAGTTTCGGAGCTTATTCGATACAAACAAACAAAAAAATCTTTCCTCTTTATAATATATCAAGTTATAGATTTTTATTCCCGACGACGTATCGAATGCTTTGAATATCAGAAAAAAACTTTTTGATAAAAAAATAAAAAAAACCGACTTCAAACAAAAGCACTAAAAAGTAAAAAATTAATGATTGGTAGTTTTCATTTACTATACATACCTAATCAAATAATTTCGAAGTCGGTGTGCTTTGCTTTGTATCGGCTGGCACCGACTTCGAAATTATTTGATTAGGTAGGTATCGTTAGCTATTTTTCCACCTTTAGGGGTGGTATTTTTGTTTGAAATTTAATTGGGACCAATCTGGAAGTATACACTTTCAAACAAAACAAAAATTGTCCAAATCGGTTAATAAATGAC
The DNA here is from genome assembly GCA_947093115.1 of Brenthis daphne. NCBI lineage: Eukaryota > Metazoa > Arthropoda > Insecta > Lepidoptera > Nymphalidae > Brenthis > Brenthis daphne. Next base: position 4,781,558 of record OX352473.1, read on the forward strand.
GGAGTTCTGAGGTAACAAACATAAAAAAAACATACAGCCGAATTGAGAACCTCCTCTTTTTTGAGGAAGTCGGTTGAAAAATACAGCGACAAAATCTGAAGAAGTCTTATTGAAAATGTCAAATAATCGCGTTAATGGACTTTTAATTTTTTATTGCTTTGTCATTATTGTTTTTGTTGGACGTTAAATATTTTTTTAATGCCTATCGAGACAATTAGGCTAACTGGCGTCGCGCTTAAATCCATTTGGTGACATCATCGCTTATCGTATTCATAGCACTTTATTTAGGTCTGTATATTTTTGTTCCGAGTAAATGTTCAACACATTCTGACCTCAAAACAAATTTTACTTATATATGTACATACTAACAGTCCCCGCTTCTCTCGCCAACTTTGCTCGCGCTAAAACTACAAAAAACCTCTAAAAAGTATAGGTTTTATATTTTCATCCCTTATTTTACCCCCTTATGGGATTCATTTCGAAAAATGCTAAAATATATATTTATTTAATTGTATTGAAGAGCATTAATACCAAGTTTCAAGTAATTCTGATCATAAATATTTTTGGGTTGTAATATAACGTGTTTTCCCGTGGGAATGAGATAATCTGCCGCGTTAAAAAGTAGCCTATGTCACTCTCCAGCCCTCCAACTGTCTCCACACATAAAATCACGCCAATCCTTTACTATGTTTCGACGTGAAAGAAGGCCACACTAACAGACGAACACACTTTCACATTTATAATATTAGTATGGATATGGATTACACTCGTTTCCCTCGAGTATATCCCTAGGTGTGTAACGGTAGTTTATATTCTTTTTTAATTCGAAGTAATAGCCTATCTTTGTACATACTTTTCATGAAATTTTGTTTAGTCGTTTGAGCGTGAAACAAGAATAAGGGACTTCCCAGGGTCTCAAAATATCTTTATACCAAATTTCATCTAAATCGGTTCAGCGGATTAATCTTAAGCGTAAAAAGGGTAACAGACAGACAGAGTTACATTTACATTTATAATATTAGTATGGATTGTTTATGCAGCGCACGTAGAATGACCAAGTAGCGCTTTTTCTGCCGACTCACTAAAAGTGTTAGGGCAATTTCCAAAAACTTCCTAGAAAAAGCTGATTATAAAAGTAAAAACCGCATAATACTTTCTCAGATTTACGCGAATATTTGACATTTTAAATAAAACTAAAAAAAAAGTACGTAAACGTACAAAAAAACGCGAATTAATCCGAATAGATAGTTTTATTTAAAAACTAGCATTGCCCGCAGCTCTGACCGTGTTCAGATGACCAAAAACAAAATTCTTAGGCTTTACATATGTATTACTAAATTCTTACTCGCAGTTTTTGTATTTTTTCTCAGAAATGATATATTTGACCCGGATAACCAGCTATCAATCATACCAAATTTCATCAAAATCCCTCCAGTGGTGTTTCTGTGATGCGGTAACAGACAGACAGAGAGACAAAAATTCTAAAAACTATAGATTCGGCCTCTATATCGATAATAATGTTTATTTCCATAAGATTTTCCAAAAAATATTTATTGTACAGATTTGACTTACTTAGTTACAATTTTATTATATGTATAGATGTATAGACAACATTTTTGCTTAGTAGTTCTCGCACATACGTTAAGACAGACTTCCTTTTATATGTATTGGGATTATATAAGGAAGAAGGATATTCTTAATGTATTAATTTAAATAAAAGTTAAAATCCCATCCGGTGACATCATATCTCTGCATAACGCTAATGGAATACTAAACAAGTATAAATTAAAATTAAAAAAAAAAACAACTATCTTGGGCCGATTTTGATCAAACACTATCTAAGAACACTCCCGACTAATTCATCTTTCAAACAAAAAAAAAACAAAATCAAAATCGGTTCATCCGTTCGGGAGTTACGATGCCACAGACAGACACGTCAAACGCTAATCAGTTTAGCATTAGCACTAAGTAAATTGTCTGTATGTCTGTATGTCTTATACGGACTAGTGCTCGTCCAGTGGTCGTACATTACTATAATTATTATTGAAAGTTTAAAGAAAACACATGAATGGAATTTACCTATCTATATAAAAAACCTGTTTTCAATTTTTTTTATTAATTGATAAAGTTCTGAAACTCGTCAATAGCTGCTAAACAAAAAAAACTGTTGACAAACAGAGGAGAAATAGGTACTGAATTGTTTTGTCTTTGCCTATTTATATATAGACTAGCGACTCACCCTCGCTCTGCTCGGGTCCGTCCCTACTTACGTTTTAACGTTTAGTATAGATTTCTCAGAGATGAGATATTTTCAAAGTATCCTATATGTTGACCCGGATAACCAGCTATCATCATATCAAATTTCATCAAAATCCGTCTAGTGCTTTTTGCGTGGTGCGGTAACAGACAGACAGACAAAAATGGTAAAAACTATAGATTCGGCCTCTGTATCGATAATAAAGTCTATTTCAATAAGATTTTCCAAAAAAAAAAAAACCTGTGCAGATTCGGCTCCGTTAGAATTTTAATATATGTATAGATATATGTACCTACTAGATATAGAAGTCGCGAATTTGACACTCAGATCGAGTAAAAATCTAGTTAGTTTATGAAACAAAGGATCATGACGCCACGTTTGGCTCAGTTTGTAGTGACCCTACTTGATGTGTCAGCGGTTGCGGGTTCGAGTTCCGCTAGGGGCATTCATTTGTGTGATGAGCACGAATGTTTGTACTTCAGTCATGGGTGTTTATATTTATAATATATGTATGTATTTAAAGTAATATATGTGTAGTGTATGAACTATCCGGTATCCATAACACAAACCTCGTAGCTTACCATGCAACTAGATGGTGCTGTGTGTTAATGTCCCAATATAATTATTATTTTATGAAAATCGATTCATCGTGTACTCGTAATATACACAAAATACTCTACTTTAGTTTTTAATTGTAGTTTACATGAAGTGTGAATATACATATGTTGTCAACAACTAAAAAAATAAGGTGTTATCCTCAATTTTTAACGTCCCCTTGAGGTAAATTTATGTCAAAATATTCAATTTTAAAATTCGACCCCGTTATACCAATATACATTTGCTTGATCGATACTGATTTTAGATTCGGGATTAAAAGACAGATTGCTCAAGCTTCCAATAACAAAATAAAACAATGAGGCTTGTATCTCAGCAAGTTTGTTATTTTCATAATCGATAAAAATGAAAATTAAAAAAATAAATTCTTTTGCTTTTTCATCGATTTCAAAGAAGGGATTTTCCAATCGTCGACAATTGGGTATTTAAAAAAAAAATATTTTCTATACATATAATAAAATCTGTACATAATTTTTTTTTTTTGAAAATCTTATAGAAATAGTCATTATTATAGATACAGAGACCGAATTTATAGTTTTTAGAATTTTTGTCTGTCTGTCTATCTGGGAACGTATCACGAGAAAATCACTGGAGAGATTTAGATGAAATTTTGTATGATGATAGCTGGTTATCCGGGTTAACATATAGGATACTTTTTACTGCGAGAAAATATCTCTGAGAAATCTATACTAAACGCTAAAATGTAACTAGGTATGTTTTGGCGGAATCCTACCATATAATTCTTTTGTCTGAGAAACATATATAATGACGTCACGCACGATCGGGTTTGTTCGGGAATCGTCGGCGTGTCCTCGGTACTGAGTTTTAAATATTTATGTATTTTAATAGATTTTGTATTTTTATTTACCCAATTGTATTTCGCATTCATTTTTTTCTAAAGAATATATTATACCTTGAGGTTTGTCGCAAAAAAAGTAAAAAAATATATCTAATACAAATTATATATTATTACTTTGAAGCATTTTTAAAGCCGGTCTGCTTTTTTTTAAAAGAAACGTTTTATTTTCTTAAAAAAGTAAAGTTATATCAAACAGAAATCGAATTGGCGACCTTAATTACAGAAGTCGATGTCAATGACAGACATACTTACAGGATGTTTTGGCGCTAAACGTCTTCCTAACTTATCGAATGCTCATTTATAATCAGCCCACACAACTATTTTAGTATGTAAATTTAGTATTGACGTAAATCCCCGCATATACTTGACCATACTCTTGGAATGAACCTAAACTTTTATTTACTCGTTTTTAGTCATAAATCACCAAAATGTCCGCCATTTTGTAAATTAAACCCCCATAAAATGGCTCCGAGTACTTGTATGTTTTATCGATTTCAAAAAGAAGTTATTCGCTTGTATTTTTACTCGACTGCGGCGAAACCCAAAGTAGGGTTATGTGTTTACCTGTATGTATGTATGTACATTATCCGAACCTACGGTCCATACGGTTACTCGAAAACGGCTGAACCGTTTTTGATGAATTATAGATAGATAAATACTTTATTGCACACACAAAAGAAGAGTACAGAAAATGTAAAGAAAGATAACAAAGAGCAATCTCTAACAGACGACCATTGGTGAAAGGATTCTTGGAACGGTAAATGGGACGGCATAGTTAATATTAAATATATAATAGCACAAAAAGCTATGTTTACATAATAAATATATACTAAAGACAAAAATATATACATATATAGCATATATGTACATAAGTTTTTATAACTAATAATATTAAAATTATACGTTTTTAGATTGGTTTGAGATAACAAGATTGAGTCTCATATGGTTAAAGTATGATAATTTTATAAACAATAATTTTAGGCGTCATACAAACAAACGATTTTAAAACATTGATGTTTACAAAAATATATATACAACCTTTATGTTCAAAAATATCTTGTGATTACATGTTATATTCCTGTGTTATGTTATATATTTAGTTTACACTTTAACGCAGTTGTGTTTTTTTTTTAATTTTTGTAACCTTTTTTATGTCTTTGGGTATTCTATACGATATCTGTCAATGTTATTTTGACAATTATGACGATTGTCATAATTTCTTTCTTGTCAATGGTCCCATATAATTTAAAGCAGTGTATATATGTATATATGTTTTTTTTGTTATTGATAATAAAATCATTATTAAGTAGGTATAGGTATTGCTTACGGCAGTTTCCATTAGAGATGTTGCTACGAATTGTAAATACTTACATATACAAATTATTTATATATTATATATTCATAAAATTGTTTTTTAGATAATACTAGCGGCTCTCCCATGCTTCGCTCGGATTCGCATCTAGAAAAACAAAATCAAATCTATTCCGGGGGTAGATAACGGGGTAAAAAGCCTATGTGCTACTCCAGACTATAATCTATCTCTGTGCCAAATTTCATCCCGATCCGTTGAGCCGTTCTGGCGTGATTGAGTAACAAACATCCAAAAATTTACATTTGCAATATTAGTAAGAAGTAAGATTATAAGTTAATGTGAGAATAATTATTTATCTTTCTCAATATTATTCACGTCTAGACTATAACAGGATACTTTTTATCCTTTTAGTGACCCCGCAGGATAATAGTAGTGTAATTTCAACAATGTTTAGTTCTGAATTTATGTACAAGTATGTTGTAAGATACTTTTCATGCGAACTCGTTTAGAAACTAATATCTTCATATATAATATTATATCAACAAGTTTTACTACAACATTTCTTAAAAGCACTTATCGGTGTTGGAAATTTTAACTGCACAATAAACATGTAGAGTTGTGAATCGTTAATCAGTCAACAGTTGTAAGGCATGAGCTTGACATGATGACTAATAATATGTTTGTATTAATATATTATTATACTAGCATTGCCCGCGGCTCCGCCCGCGTTCAGATGACCAAAAACCAAATTCTTAGGTTTTACATATTAGTATACTCTTACATTGCAGTTCTTGTATTTTTTCTCAGAAATGACATATTTTCCCGCGGTAAAAAGTATCCTATATGTTGACTCGGATAACCAGCTATCATCATACCAAATTTCATCAAAATCTGTCCTGCGGTTTTTTCGTGATGCGGTAACAGACAGACAGACAGACAAAAATTCTAAAAACTATAGATTCGGACTCTGTATCGATAATTATGTCTATTTCAATTAGATTTTCCAAAAAATATTTAATGTGCAGATTCGACTCAGTTACAATTTTATTATACAGTATAGATTAAGCGAAATTATTATATTAATATACTAGCGACTCAACCTCGCCTCGCTCGGGTTCGTCTCTAGGTTTATTCCCCATACAAAATTTCATCTCCATTCTCACTCCCTTAAGGGATGATTTCCGGAATAAAAACATCGGAATAAATTTCATCTAAATCGGTCCAGTAGGTTTGGAATTTATTCGTCACAAACATACAAAACTACAAATCTTCGTCTATATAATAGTAACGTTGATTAAGCGAGTTAAAGGAACAGTATACAATTGTAGCATTTGACTAAAACAGGATACTTTTAATGTAATTCCAACGACATTTAGTTCTGAATTTATCACTAGATGGCGTTGACTAAACACGTTGTAAGGTAAAGATACTTTTCACGCAAACTCGTTTAGAAACTATCTTCATACATACATACATACATATATCAACTAGTTTTTCTACAAAATATTTATATTAATCAATTCTTAAAAGCACTTAACAGTGTTGGTAATTTTAACTACATAATAAACAAGTAGAATTGTGAATCGTTAATCTGTCAACAGTTGTAAGGTATGAGCTTGACATGATGACTAATAATATGTATTAATATATTAAGCGAGTTCAATATTCAATTGTAGCATTCTAGAAATTGTTATTTTCTCTCTTATAAAAGAAACATACTTCCCAAAGTGCTTCTTTTATATAGATTATAATATTTACATATAATTTAAACTAGCACAACCCGCGGCTTCGCTCGCGCTAAAACTACAAAAAAATCTCTAAAAAGGTAGTTTCGTACAAACTTTCATCCCTTGTTTTACCCACCTATAGGATGAATTTCGAAAAATGCAAAAACACGTATTTATTTAATTTTATTGAAGAGCAGTAATACCAAGTTTTAACTAATTCTGATCATAAATATTTTTTGGATTGGTTTGTAACTGTTTTCCCGTGGCAATTAGATAATCTCCCGCAGTAAAAAGTAACCTATATCACTCTCCAGCCCTCCAACTATCTCCATTCAAAAAATCAAGCCATCCGTCACTCCGTTAACCGTTTCAACGTGAAAGGAGGACAAACAAACAAACAAACAAACAAACAAACAAACACACTTTCACATTTATAATATTACTATGGACTAGCGACTCATCCTCGCTTCGCTCGGGCTCGTCCCTGGGTGATTATCTAAATTGACAAAACTTTTTTATTTATGAACCGATTGAAATAAAACAAATACTAAATGTCAAGTGAAGCTTACTACAATTATTACCATATTAGTGAAAACCGCACCCAAATCGGTTAAGCCGTTTCTGAGATTAGCATGCACAGACAAATAGATAAAAATTCTAAACATCATAATTTTGGGTTCATTTGGGGTTTAAATTACTCCTTTAAACATCAGCTATCTGCCAGTGAAAGTCCTCTCAAAATTGGTCCAGCCGTTTCCGGGACAAGCCGGAACAAACAGACAGAGAGAGAAAAATTTAAAATTTGTTTCTTATAAGTACCGTTTAAATGTCTCGTATGTTTTGTTTATGTTGTATTGTATGTTTAATAGAAAACTGTTATTTTGACATTACAAACAGACACTTCAATTGTATTTACCTGTAAAAATAAGCATGTTGTTATTATCCTTAATCATTATATATGTTATTGTCTGATCCATTGTGCCCTTAGACTTGGACAAGTTTGTATTGACAAGGATTGATTGCTAATCAAAAGTGATAACGATAAAAATCTAAAACATGATTCAATAATTAGGATGTATTGTACAATTATAATTATGATTTAATGTTAATTTAATCTGCTACCAATTTAGGGTTGCCAACTGTTTGCACAAGAATTGCATATTTTTTAGAAATGCATATTTTTTTGGAGAGCTGAAATAAACCGCATTTAAATAAAATAAATAGTATACTTTTTGAGCTTCTTGCACAACTTGAAATTGTTTTATTCTGAATATAAATTGTCAACATTATTATTAAGTCAGTGCAAATTAAGATTTTCAATGACTTTTTCAAAATTACCAATAGACTATGATTATTGACAGCCAATCGGTTTATTTACAGACTAGTGACTTACCCTCGCTACGCTTGGGTGCGTCCGTTTTATTTTTTTTTGAGCGGGACCCTAATTCTTTTTCTAAAATAAAAGTAGCCTTAGTTACTCCTTATAATATCAGCTATCTGTCTGTGAAAGCCCCTTCAAAATCAGTCCAGCTGTTATGGAGATTAGCCGGAACAAACAGACAAACATTTAGTAAAAAGACACTTCAATTTTATAAATATAAAAACAGTATTTGGAATACTTTTAATAGAAGTTTTTAATAGAACAGTAAAAAGTATTTTAGAGTGAAATAAATTATACTGTATACTGTTTTTAACAGAATGGTTGGTAACCCTAGCTACCATAATATAGTCAACAGTCATTATGCTGATACCTTATAACACAAATGATGTCAGTGACATGACTTTGGTATCAAACTGGCAATTTTTTTTTATTTGCTTTAAGAATAAAAAATCCCGCGGGATAAGACATGTTTATTTTTGGTGTTTTATATTATTTTTTTATCCCCAAAAAAGCACTTACAACGCACACATCACTAGATCGTCGAAATTAACATTTATATTGTTTTATGTACCTACTCTCTAGACAATAATAGACTTTTGCAAGTGAAATAAAAAGAAAATATAGTTGATATAATTAAAAAAAAAAAACATTAGTATCTTTTTATTATTTTTATTAAGTTTTTATCTCTTTTTTTTTAAGTCTGTGCAAATTAAGATTTTCAATGATTTTTTTTCAAAATTATGAAAAGACAATGATCAATGACAGCCAATCGGTTTGTTTATAGACTAGCGACTTACCCTCGCTTCGCTCGGGTTCGTCCCTAGGTACGTTTTAAATTAAAATGGACATAGAATGGTATCCTTAAGAGATCAACATACGCCATCGCGGACTTTTTTGTAGACCTATATAAGATACACAATTCCACGATACATTATTTTTTTATATCTCAAAAGGTTTAAGCGTTATATTTTAGCCAATGTATACAAAAACTTAACAAATTATATACTAAAACCTTCCTCTTGAATCACTCTATCTATTAAAAAAACCGCATCAAAATCCGTTTGGTAGTTTTAAAGATCTAAGCATACATATGGACAGACAGACAGCGGGAAGCGACTTTGTTTTATACTATGTAGTGATGTAAAAAATAACACATTTTGCGTTATAATGTAATAAGCATTTTGTACTCGATAGTACCTGCGCAATGTCAAGAGGCCAACATAAATATACATACATGCATGGAATAACCAAATTAATAAGATAATATTAATAGAATAAACAGATAACTATTAATATTATAACGAAACAGAGTTTGTTTGTTTGTTTGAACGCACTAATCTCAGGAACTACTTATCCTATTTGAAAAATTTATATTAGATAGCCCGTTTATTGAGAAAGGCTATAGGCTATATACCATATAATATACCTATAGTCTATCTATTCCATACTGATCGTCAAATATACCTAGGGATGAACCCGAGCGAAGCGAGGATGAGTCGTTAGTAAACAAACAAAGAGACAATTCTTATAAATAGCGCTTTATCGCTTACGATCGAGCCATGGCCTTATGTCTTGTCTTGTTCATGTAATTATTCTCGGAAACTATTTTGAAATTTTGCCAAACAATTTAGCTATATAGTAAAAGATAACTGTTTTTGTAGCTAGAATTTTATGTAGTGCCTAAGTTCGTTTTGTATATATATATATATATCTCTTCTCCTATACATAGTATAAAACAAAGTCGCACCCGCTGTTTGTACGCTTACAATTTTTATACTACGCAATGGATTTTAATTCAGTTTTGAGCAATAGATAGAGTGATTCAAGAGGAATGTTTATATGTATAATACGTGCATATTATAGTACAGAAAATCCGAGAAATGAGTCGCTAGTATATAAATAAAATTGAATGGCTAAATAAATGTGTTGCTAAGCGCAAAATGTGATAACGGCTGGACCAATTCGACTAATTTTTTTCTCAAATATTCGTCGAAATCCGAGGAAGGTTCTTATAAACAGAAAAATTGGAAAAATTAAACGGAAATACGTAAAAATCGCATTTTTCTGTTTTCTTACTACTATGTACTTCATAATTATGAACGCAACCTTAAAATTAATATGAACTACTTGAATGCATTTGTAGATTTGACACTTTCTCTTTCTACGATATACAGTTTGACTTTGTTTGTTTATTTGTCCTTCTCTCACGTCGAAACAAAGTGACTGATTGGCGTGATTTTTTGTGTTGGATAGTTGGAGGGCTAGAGAAGACAACAGGCTGCTTTTGACCGCGGGAGATTATCTAGTAGCCTATATCACTCTCCAACTATTTTCATACAAAAAATCACGCCAATCGGTCACTCGGTTTCGACGTGAACGAAGAACAAACAAACAAACAAACAAACAAACAAACAAACAAACAGACAGACAGACAGACAGACAGACAATATCACATTTAGAATATTAGTATGGATGTAATATATAGTCTATCTATTCCATACTAACCGTTAAAACTTATCTAGTAGTAAGTAAAATCGTAACAAACAGAACGAAATCAGTTTATAAAATAATTTATCAAAACAATCACTTTCAGAAATTTGAAAAGACATCTACATAGATAATATTAAAAAGCAAAATTTTGTCTATATACAAAACTAGCAGAACCCGCGGCTTCGCTTGCACTAAAACTACAAAAATAACTGGATTGATGCATTGATCAATAGTTTATGGCACTTAAACATATTATAAACATCAGTTTTACAATAATGTATGGAAGTCTGCCCGATTTGTTGATATTTATGATTACTGTTCCGCTCCCTTGGGTAGTGGCATGATGATATTATAGCCTATTATAGTCTTCCTCAATAAACGGGCTGTCTAATGCTAAAAGAATTTTTCAAATCGGATAAGTAGTTCCTGAGATCAGCGTGTTCAAACAAACAAACTTTGCCTCTTTATGATATTAGTATAGATTTGATCCAAATCGGTCGTTTCCGAGCTCATTTAACACTATACGATTATATGGTAGTTTACAGTTTACATTTGTACAAAATTAATAATGTATGTAAACACGATATACTGTTATGTGTTTATATTATTTAATGTCGTGATGTGGTCGAGTATATTACATAATTTATTAGAAAATAAATACATAATCTATACTATAATATTATAATATAATACGCAAAGTTTGTTTGTTTGTTTGAACGCGCTAATCTCAGGAACTACTACTAATCCTATTAGAAAAATTCTTTTTACATTAGATAGCCCGTTTATTAAAAAAATATCGTGAGTGTACTTTATGTAGTTGCTTCCCTAATACCTATACAAACTTTAAACCTATTTCACCCACTTCAAGTTTTATTTTTGCCATAAAAAGTAGCCTATGCCCTTCTCCAAGGTCCACATCTATCTCTATACCAAAATTCATCAAAATTGGTGCAGCGGTTTAAGCGTGAAAACGTAACAGACAGACAGTTACATTCTCATTTATAATATTAGTTTGGACTAGCCGTCGGATTTGCTGATATAAATTTTATTTCGGATTCGTCCCTAGACAATACCAAATCTATCCCACGGGAACCGTACATTTTTCCGGAATGATAAATAGCCTATAACCTTCCTCAATAAACTGGCTATCTAATGCAAAAAGAATTTTTCAAATCAGATAAGTAGCTCCTGAGATTAGCGCGTTCAAACAAACAAACTCTGCCTCTTTATAATATTAGTATATAGATATGATAATATGTTTTTTTATCGACCAATTTCATTGATAACTAAACCAATCGATAATTTTGTACGTATTTAGGTAAATTCGTGGAAATGTATCCTTTAGTGCTTAGAACTTGTGTTCTAAATTACTAAAGCGGATGCCAGCTTATTCGATAAGGATGCACTCAAAATCGACACCTGCAAGGTGACTTTGTAACTCAGTATGATAGCAAATTCGAATTTAGATTTAAAATATTTTTTTATGTGCAAACTAGCATTACCCGCGGCACCGCCCGCGTTCAGATGACCAAAAACCAAATTCTTAGGTTTTACATATTAGTATACTCTTACATTGCAGTTTTTGTATTTTTTCTTAGAAATGAAATATTTTTGTGCGGTAAAAAGTGTCTAATATGTTGACCTGGATAACCAGCTATCATCATACCAAATTTCATTAAATCCCTCCATTGATTTTTCTGTGATGCGTTAACAGACAGTCAGACAAAAATTCTAAAAACTATAGATTCGGCTTCAGTATCGATAATAATGTCTATTTCAATAAGATTTGCCAAAAAATATTTAATGTACAGATTCGGCTTAGTTACAATTTTATTATATGTACCGTTAGATAAAGTTTTCATACTACAGTGAATGTCTAAAAACAGTTGTTGCGCAAGCTCACCAAGTAATTCTGAGAATATATTATATGATTTTTTCTCACTATTATTTTTGGCAATGAAACGATAAAGTACCGTGCAGATTATACATCGGCATTTGAAGATCGTATTGCTTATATGAGCGTGCGTATATTTATATAGTAACATCTAGCAGCGGCTAGCCAGGCTACTTTGTGTTTAGTTTGACATCAGTTTTTTTTTTAGGAATTAGATGTCAAAAATGTATAACCTTTTCGGTTCACTCGGACGCGTCCCTATTTGTCTGACATTAGCCTATGTGTTGTTTACTCCAGCTTATAGTATATGTGTGTACTAAGTTTTTTCTGTAATTAATAAAATTAAAAAATCCGTCCAGTCGTTACAGCGTGAAGGAGTGACAAACATACACGCATACATTTAAAAAAAAATATCTTTTCGGATTTTTTCGCGAATTTATTTTGATTTTTGGTTCCCGACGTTTCGAATGCTGAAGTATTATGAAATTGAAAACAAGCAGTTGTTATTTTTGGATATTCAAGTTAATTGTTTGATCTTAAATTAAAATGTGTAAATCTAATCTATCGGCACTCTGAGTGTTAGCGTTAACACGTCACGTGACCATGTCGATGACGACTTACACGAATTTACTACCCATCCAAACAAACCTGCCTATCGAATTTTCATTTCAAAAAATATATTAAGAAATCTAAAACTACAAAAAAAATCTATTCAAATTCATCTTCTTATGAATGATAAGGTCATCTCTTTAGTATTAAAAAATGGTGACGTTTTTAGCACGCTGTATACCTTACGTATATACAGAAATACAATTTACATAGTTGAGTGAATTACAAAGAGGAAAATATAATGCAGTAGTTTGTAGATGCAACTCTGCTAATGCTGTAAAATCTATACTAATATTATAAAAAGATAGAGTTTGTTTGTTTGTTTGTTTGTTTGTTTGTTTGTTTGTTTGAACGCGCTAATCTCAGGAACTACTAATCTTTTGAACTACTCATTTTGAAAATTACTGAAAAGAACTTGTTCTATTCTCAGGGATTTTTTTTTAATATTGGACCACTTTTAAGAGCTTTTTAAACAAAAAAGTTTTTTACAATACTTTCTAAGATTGCCATGAATATTTGACATTTTAAATAAAACTATCTTTTCGGATTTTTTCGCGGATTAATTTTGATTTTTTGGTTCCCGAAGTTTCGAATGCTTTATAACAATCATGATCACGGGAAAGATTATTGCTCGATTTGTCTTCAGATCTTCTAATCGGCGTCTCTAACCTAAGTTTTTTCTTTTTATTTTACACAATATTTTCTTTCACCATAATAGCGATGTCGAGAATGAGATATGGTATAGGAAAATATTAAACTATACATAAAGTGTAGTAATAATTAATCGTATCGTATCTTCCGTATAAAGTGATCGGGGGAAACACCCATAAAGATTATAGGTTATAAAAACCATTTATCTCGAGGTGTAATTGTTTTTTTCTTTTGATTAAAGGCGTATTCTGTTAATATAGAAACGAAATAACTTACAAATACATATAAGAGATAGATGGCTTTCGCTATGATAATATTACGGTAGTACTCAGAAAGACGATATTGTTGGCTTAATCTATACAGATAAATAAAATTGAAGTGTCTGTGTGTAATATCAAAATAATAGCTTTTTACTGAATGCACTAAAATGTATAAAATAAAAATAAAACATTTTTTTTGTCTGTTTGTTTTGGCTAATCTCCGAAACGGCTGGACCGATTTTGACGGGACTTTCACTGACAGATAGTTTATGTTATAAGGAGTAACTTAAGCTACTTTTATTATAGAAAAACAATCAGGAAAATAAAATTCAGCAAATTGTGTACAAAATCTGCGAATCTATGGACGCACCCGAGCGAAGCGGGGCTAAGTCACTAGTTTACAAACATCATTCTATTGGTAGCTTATACTCGCAAAATGGTCATATATTAGGTTAATACGGTCCTAGATAAAAAATTTTTCTATTAGTGAAAACCGCCTGAAAATCCGTACAGCAGTTTTTCAGATTAGCCCGGACAAACACACACTCGAGTAAGGACTTTATAATATGTAGTGATGATATTGTTAGCGCCAGTTCCACTTCATTATTGTGTACCATGGATCGATTTTTAGGACAAAAAAAAGTAAAAAAAAGAAGAAAAAAAACGGGAAAAGATTTTTTTAATATCACATATTCTCGTATATCTAAAATAAAATATTAAAACTGACGTTTAAAGTATGTGGGTACAGTTTATAAGTCCAAATGTTGAGCATATTTTCTATTGCTCATTATGGTCGAATAAACAAAATTCATTAGACCGTGAAATTACTATTTTGAAAGTTATTGTGGGTACAGCTTTTTTCATATTGTTAGAAAAATATCTATTGGTGTTGTAATATTAGTTTCTTCTGACTATCCATTAACTTCTTGTTAGCAAAAATTCATATACATAACTAGTATTTACTTTGATTATATAGTTGGTCTAGTAGGCTGTAGTGTTCGATGGTCGGTATACTATGCGGGTTGCTCCGGGTACTTCTCTGTTAGCAGAGTGGACTGTGGGACCAACCCCATGGTTGTTGTGGTCTGCCTCGACAGGCAGTCGTCGGCTGTGGTTGAGTGTGTCTGCGAATCCCCATTAAGAGAGGGCAGATTTCCGTTGGGTTTTAGTGTGTAGTACTGCCTTTTATGGCCGGTGAGTCCTACTAGTCCTAGTCCACATATGTATGCAGGTGTGATAGCTAAACGCGATTTCCGAATTTTCAAAAAAAAGTATGTTGTAGAGGGATTCCTTGTAAGTTTTAGTAAATGAAATAGAATGTGTGAGCTATAACGTTCTAGATTTGAGTCCAAGGTCGGGCTAAATGAGTTGTGGTATTTAGAATAGTAACTACGTAAAGGCTTCCTGCTTTTGTCTAATTGTTAATTTGCAGCCCTAATATAAGCAAAGCAATTTTTTTTTAATTTAATTAAATATTTTTTGTAATTTGAATGTATTTGCTTTATTGTAAATAAATGTTAATAATATATGATATAAGTGGTTTCTATCTACGCAAATATTCTCCTCTAATATTGATCATTTCTTTGTTACAGATGCAAATAAATCTAAATCTCCTTAGAAATTAAGTCTACTAAGTATGGGAAGCCCCAAAGTGCCAAACGTCCAACCACACTTACCAATGGCTGATGAAAAGAAATCTATAAAAAACATATTCAAAAGACCCTTCCAAGCTTTCTTTCAGAAAGATAAAAAGAAGGAGAAGGTAAAGAAAAAGGATACAATAAACGCTAAAATTGAAATTCCGAAGTCCGTTGACAATAACAATGTAACAACACCTGTAACAAATATTTTGGAAAAATTTAACAAATTAGATTTGGAAAATAAAGACGTTTCAGATAACGAAGATGAGTTTGATAATTTTTCCTACAAAATAATTAAAGATGAAGTCAGAGATAAGAGGAACGACTCTCACTCTTCAGAGGACAGTGGTTTTGCAGAGAAATGTATTAACGATAACGCTAACGAATTCGAAGATCAAAAAGACAAAGATTTGGTCGATTCGTTTAAAAAATTAAGTGTAGATCATAACCAGGTATTTTGAAATTGTTTCTTTTATATTTTGTTAAGAATAGGAATCCTTTGCTGTTTTCGCGGGTTCGAATCTCGCGTGTAATAATGTAATGCACATAGTATGAACGCGTTAGCCATCTCACTCTTTTAAAACATTGATCTTAAAACTTGAACGAAATATATGATAAGAATTTTTGGATTAATTTATCAAAGGGTCAAAGTTCAATATATTTTACAGAACCTGCACTAAAATTGTCATAGTGTTGGCAATTTTCAACGAGTTTTTATCTATTTGTCAAAATTTGACCAAAATTATTTTTTCTTATTAATAACATTAAAGCTCTTCAATAGCTACTAAGCAAAAAAAAAAGAAAATCGGCTGACAAACGAAAGAGAAAAAGGTTCTGAACGGGTTTCGACTTTTCTTATTTATGTATTGATTTATGCTCAAAATGAATGCCGGCTGAGTTATAACTGTTACGAGATATCTTCTTTCTTCTGTGAATCGATCTGCATGATTCTTCTATGTATAGATACCTCAATTGTGGTCTTTAAATACTTGTCGCGAAAAATCCAGACCTTTGATATAATTATTTTTGATTTTTTTAATTATATATTTTTGTTACAATAGGTATTATTATTAAACAAAAATATCTTTTCGGATTTTTGGGTGGATTTATTATGCGCGGAAAGATAGTTTTATTTAAAATTAGTGGTAAAACAAGATACGTTTTAACAGTTAGATGCGAGATGAGGTATTTTTTGCCGTAGTAAAAAGTATCCTATAAGTTGACCCGGATAACCAGCTATCATTATACCAAATTTCATCAAAATCAATGGTTGTCTCGTGAAGCATTCCTAGACAAACAGAAAAAATATCTAATAACTGTAAATTCGGTATTTGTACCGATAATAATGTCTATTTCAGATTTTCCAAAAAATATGTAATGTACAGATTCGACTCAGAATTTTATGATATCTATAGATGTCAAATATTTCCGTAAGTCTAAGAAAGCATTAGGTATTATTAAGACAAGAATAATTTTAAAACTACCTGCAAACTGGTGATAGACATAACTTTTTATTTTCCATGTACAAAGTATTAGCATATATTCATGGCAATTTGCCTATTTTACAGGTGAAAGATAGCACAGAAGATGGCAAAAAGCCTAAAAGATTGCAGACGGTGGCTATCACGAGGGGCCCGATGTATTCTTCTAAAAGGGGAGATCATGCCAAGTCGGTACATCCCTACAAAGATACGAGCAACAATGTTTTCAGCGAGGTAACTTTTTAGTATTGATAAAATAGTTTTTAGGGTTCCGTAGCCCAAAAGGCTAAATCGGAGCCCTTATATTTTATTATGTGCGTCTGTTTGTCCGTACGTCGCGTCGTAGCCATTTTAATATGAGTATTGGTTCTATATAGTGAATTGGCTATGAAAATGTTTCATTCAAATTGAATAAAATGTAAATAGGGCATGCTCCCAATACATGGGCATACATACATCTATCTTTCTTTTGGTCTTTGAAAATGAAATGCATGTTTCTAAATAACTTTTTTGCTAAGTCAATAGTTGCTGATTTGTTTCTAAATTCGTTTGTGCTTAAAAATGTAAATTAAAACTTAGCATTAAAATTTTTGATGCTATGGAACCCTCAGTGATTGAGTAAGACTCGCACTTGGCCAACAACAGTACAAGAATAGAGAATATGCATGTAATTTAAATTTGGATCAAATATTTTTATTCCGAATCTTTATTGGTCGAACATTTGAATGAAACCATAATTTTAGTTATTAATATATTTTTAGTTACTTAAAATTAATAAATAAAAGTACAAATGAAGCAAGCGAAATTCAAATTTATAAAACGCAATAACATTGGTTAAAGCGAAACGTGACGTCAAATACTGTGTCTAGGGATGTTCATGTAAGAAAAATCGATATTTTTTTCGATATAATATATCGTATTGTTGTATCGATAGTTCGCGATATATCGTACAAATATATCGATATTTTCTATATATCGTAAGTTATTTGTTTGTATTTATCTAGTCTGTAATATTAAATATTAGATAGGGATCAGGTTAATATGAGTAAAAATAGCTAGTGAAAAACAAATCATTTTATTTATTTATCTTCACAACAAAGTAAACAAGTTGTTGCAGACACTTCGTCTCTTCTAATAACCTTACACCATTCCTTACATGTTTTTGCACCTATCGGGACTGGAAAGAACACTTTGTGAGGTGTACTTTTGAGTTCTGATAGTTTTTGCATTCTGGCACAAAGCAATACTTATAAACTGGCTTGTGTGTTTTTTTCATTGTGAAATAAGCTATGAACGAGAACACCTTAAACTTGTAGTAAACAATGAACTGAACTGTCACTACTCAGTCCTCACGTCTCACTGACAGACAGGTCATCAGTGCTGCCATTTAATGCTTTGGGCTCCAGATCCAGGCCTTTTTTTGATTTTGTTTTTTATTATAATTTATAGTTCAACAAAAAAATAGTTAATTTAGCGCGAAGTTTAACGTTTTTTGTGCAATCCTAGCGCTAATGAGTTTTTTGACTTGGCAACACTGCTGGACATAGTATTTGACGTCATCAATAGCGCGCGCGAAAATGGCGGCGTTTAAGCAGCTTAAAATTATTCTCTATTTTAAATATATATGTATGTATTATAATATAGTTTAAAAAAAACTTAATTACGGCATTTTTAAACAGTATTTATATTTTTTTCTATGTTATATAACAGTGTAAACAGTGAATTAAAAATATAAAAAAAATACATGCATATTCCCTATTACAAAGGAGTTGTTAAGTTTTTTATTATCTGCCTCTTGATTGTATCTTTGGTTGGAAAAAAAAACCCATTCAAGATTTTGATCTACATATGTTAAACTCCTTCTTTGGACTTTAAAAATAGTTGACGTCAATGCTGTCTTATCCACGATGTTTTCTAAAATAACATAGATTTTTATGATCATTATGTATTTTTTATATAAAATTAGTTTTCACCCGAGACTTCTCTCGCGTGGTAGATAAGTAAATAAAAAATTGCCTATGTGTTATATCCAAGATATAAGTTATTATCCCTATTTCGAATCTCAGTCAAATCGGCTGAGCCGTTACAGCGTGAAGAACAAACAAACAAGCACACTCTTAGCATACTCTTTTACGTTAAAACGGCTAGACCGATTTGGATGAAATTTACTATACACATAGACCATGATGAGCTGGAGTAATGTTATTGTACCTATCACTTAAAAATATCTCACACAAAAATCTATTTTATTTTCAGGCCCACAAAGTCGTTTGTGCCTTACAAACAATGGCTGGAGGGCAGGTCATAGTGAATTCTAATATACGACCTGCTGAAAACTGCAGCGATATCGAAACAGCATTAAAGCTAGTTGACATGAGCGTCACAAATTTCGCTCAAAACTCTCAACAAGAACAAGTCGACCGTTGGCAAATAGCCCAAGAATATGTGAAAGAGACAGACCAAGACAAACTTGAAGACATGCTGTCAGAATTCATCAGTAATTATGACAGAACCAACCCCCAAATCACTAACTTCCCCCCAAACAAACCCCCCACCCCAAACCCTGTGGAAGAGTTCTCGAATACCAGCTACACATTCGATTACGATATCGATTTGCCAATAATCGATGGATCATTCGAGAAACCATCGATTTTCCTAACTCCACCACGTTCTGAGAATGTGCCAAGTCCAATGTCAGATTCTCAAACATCTTTTTATCCCACAACAGATTACACCCTATCTCCTGATACTTCTTCCCCAATGCATAACAGCGATTACGAAAAGTACCAAGATATCACCCCCATAGAAGACTATCCCAGCTGCATCACAGACAATATAGAATCTGATAAGGACACAGATAAAAAAAAGGATAAATCATCCTCCATGACGATGAAACAGTTCAAAGATCTTCAAAAGCAAATCGCAACGGACTTTTCTAAGAAGGAATGCTGTCAGATTAACAGAAAGTCGTGTAAAGCCATTTTTGAGGAGCACATCCGGAAATTGGAAATTGAGGAAAGGAAAAATATATGTTATAAAGTCGCCAATTTGGACTTCAAAACTGCTTATGGGTAAGTGTGGAGTTAATATTGTCACTTTTTTTTGGAATAGTATTTTACATACTCTCGCAGAGATAGCGAGGCATGCATCATCTGTAGTCTATCAACTATCTGGTATCCATAACCAAGCCTCGTAGCTGACCATGGAACTAGATGGTGCTGTGTGTTAATGTCCCAACATTTATAGTTGAAAGATACGTCCTTAGATACGTTTTAATGTTTTTAGCAGATTATTTTTCAAAACTAAAAACAGCCAAGTTACTCTTTATAACATCAGCTATATGCCTGTGACAGTGCCGTCAAAATCAGTACAGCCGTTTTGGAGATTAGCCGAAACAAACATACAGACAGACAGACAGACAAAAATTAAAAAAAAAAAACATTTTTCTAATAAGTACCACATATAATTTCATATGCATTCAGTAAAAAGCTGTTATTTTGACATTACACACAGACACTTCAATTTTATTTATCTGTATAGTGTATACATTTCCTAAGAAATCTAACATACATATGTATATCCACATATACACAAAACTTCAGAATCGTTTGGCTTAGATATCGAGTAATATACAAAAAAATATCAAACACAGTACTTCCCCTTCTTGAAGTCGGTGAAACATTTATTGTACTAAATTTAACCTTTGACTTAATTATATAGATAACAATATTATGACGAGACAATTTGTTATTATTTTAATGAACAAACATACGTCGTAATACGTTTAAATAATCACGTACGAATTTTTGAGGATATATTGTTATAATATTACTAGAGACTCACCGTCGCTTCGCTCGGGTTCGTCCCTGGCTTGCTTCCCCATACAAACTTTCATCCCCATTTCAACCCCTCAAGGGATGATTTCCGGGATAAAAACTATTTCACTCATATATTGAGATTTAAATTCTTTTTATAGTTTCATATTAGAAATGACATCAAGCTTTATCTATTTTGATAAGCTTTTTGCTTTATCTATACAGATATATATATATATATATATATATATATATATATATATATATATATATATATATATATATATATATATATATATATATAAGACTTCTGAAGTGCAATGTAGGTAATAATGTCATATCTCAGATAAAGCCGAATTAGTAATACGAATAAACACCTTATCTATGAGTTACCGGAAAAGTGAATCGGATATGAAACAGTTGAAAACAAAGAACATTTTTTAATAATATTAATTAAAATTCTAAATAATATAGACTAGTGACTCAACCTCGCTTCGCTCAGGTTCGTCCCTAGGTTGCTTCCCCATACAAACTTTTATCCCCATTTTCACCCCCTTAACGGATAGTTTCCGGGATAAAAACTCTTTTATGTCCTTCCCAGGGTCTCAAACTATCTTCTTACTAAATTTCATCTAAATTGCTTCAGTAGTTTCGGAGCCTATTCGGTACAAACAAAAAAGAATCTCCATGTATTTCTTTATTTTTTTTTTGTATAAAAGCGAGAATAATTTAGTAGTTAATATTATTAACTAGATATAATATTATGTCGACAATTGCATATAGAATTATATTTTGTTTGTCTGTTTGTCCTGGCTAATCTCCGAAACGGATAGACCGATTTTGACTGAGCGTTTACTATCAGATATCTAATGTTATAAGGGGTAACTTAGGCTACTTATATTTTAGAAATAGAATTAGGGTTCCGTTCAAAAAAATTAAAACGTACCTGGAAACGTACCCGAGCGAAACGGGGGTAAATCGGCTAGGACATATTATACTGAATAATCTATACAAATAAATACGAGATATATACGAGAAAAAAAAAACAATTTTTAAATTTTTTCATGTAATTTATTGTATAATTTTCTTTTCAGAGTCCTCCACCACATACTGTTAAATCTCTCAAATGATAAAGATGAAGATATTAATTTGGCATTGTTCAGTTTGATATGTGAGAAGGTGCTCGCTTTGAGGCCCATGCTGTTTGTCGATGATTTCGGTAAATCCTTTAAAAAGCTTTTATTACCTTTATTTTCTTCCTAATTTACTTACTAAATAACTAACATAAATTTAATTAAGGCAGTGGTAGCTCAGTAGTATGGGGCCATACATTAATTACATAAGGTTCCAGTGGGGTTCTCGAAATCTCTATATGCCCTGATCTCGGGAGCCCGGGGGGTGGGGCGAAAGTTTGTAAGAATGTATGTATGTAGAGGAGGAGTATGGGAAATCTTATGTGCTCTTACTTTTGGGGGAAAGGGGGGCTGGTCAAAAATCGCCAAAATTATCCTAACGTAATTACTGAATGACCCCTAACGTAATTACTGAATGACCCCTAACGCGCTCGCTTGGGAAACCGACTGATCTAATGAATGGTATTATAAAACCGTATTCTATTTATTAGGTCTCAACATACTGAAGCTAGCAGTGCTCCGCTGTTACACCAGACCTCTCCTCACGCGGTACATAGTGCAATGTATACGCGCCGTGACTAGGAGTGAAGCGTACAAACGGACAAACGAACATGTTTTCTCAGAGGTAAGTGAAACTTATAACTTGCAGGCAGATATTCATCCATGTATCGATCCATCCGTCGATCTATCGGTCGACCGATCCATCCAAACTTTTACATATATAATAATACTATCAAATCCCGCGGCTTCGCTCGCGCTAAAAGTACAAAAAAATAACTAAAAAGCTAGGTTTCATACAAACTTTCATCCCCTATTTTACCCCTTTATGGGATGAATTTCGAAAAATGCTAAAACACGTATTTATATAATTGTATTGAATTGCATTAATACCAAGTTTCAAATAATTCTGATCATAAATATTTTTTTGGGTGGTATTATAACGTGTTTTCCCGTGGGAATGAGATAGCCTATGTCACTCTCCAGCCCTCCAACTATCTCCACACAAAAAATTATGCCAATCTGCCACTCTGTTTCAACGTGAAAGAAGGACAAACAAACAAACACACTTTCACATTTATAATATTAGTATGGATTAACGGGATTTCCATTTACTAAAAAGCTGTTATTTTGACAAACGGACACTTTAATTTTATTAATTTGTGTGTGTGTATATATATATAGATAAATATACAAGAATTGCTCATTTAATATTTATAAAACATTTTCGCCCACAGGTGGACACGTTGGGTGACAATCTAGTCATAGCCTGCGCACGCGCCGGCGACGAGTGTGCGGATGTTCTGAGTGAACTGGTCAGGTCCGAAGAAAATGATATACCATTGTTCAATATACACCATGCTAATACTGATGGTGAGTTGGGTTTTTGATCTTTATTTACTTTGATTTGTGTTTTAGGCGTTGTGTAATATACAAACTAAGAGATGTGTAGTTTAGAACATATTGTGTTAAACGCAAACTTAGCGATGTGTAGTTTAGAACATGTTGTGTTACACACAAACTAATTTAATGATTTGTACTTAAAAGGTGTTATGTAATATCGTATATGTTTTAGTGTTTAAGTTAGATGCTATGGTTGATCTTTTTGATTCGTATTGGCTAAAAATATTATGTATAATGTATAATAATTAATTGGTTATTTACGTGATTTTATATTAAATTTATATACATATAGCCTTATACTTGTAGTATACTTATTCTGTTTTTCAATAAGGAAAAATTAAAATTTTTCAATTTAAAGTTTAAAAATCTGTGTTTTCTTCAATAGTTTTTTGTAGTGTGTCTCAATGAAACATTTTTAAATTCATCCCATGTATTTGTGGTGTAGGAAATATTTTTTTATGCCATTTAAGGAATATGGCAATATTATCAATATAACTAGCGCAGAACCCGTGGCTTCACCCACGATCAATCTACGAAAAAAAAAAACTTTTGCTTTATGTTATACAGTGACTCACCCTCGCTTCTCTCGGGTGCGTGCGTCCCTATGTATTTATATTATATTAAATTATTTGGATATTGTTTGTACGAAAATACTAAAATCGCAATTAAAAAATAGGGGGTGGGGGTAGGAGGGTGAAAAATACTTTACGGCCTATTTTCATGCCTGGCAAATATAAAAAAATGTCATTAGAATCGATCGAGTCGTTTCGGAGGAGTGCGACCACAAACACTGTGACACGAGATATTTATCTATACATATAAATAAAATTGAAGTGTTTGTGTGTAATGTCAAAACAGCGTTTTACTAAATGCATATATAAAATTATATACGGTACTTATAAGAAAAACACATTTTTTTAAATTTTTGTCTGTCTGTCTGCTTGTTTCGGATAATATTTGAAACGTCTGGACTGATTTTGACGGGACTTTCACTAGAAGATAGCTGATGTTATAGGGAGTAACATAGGCTACTTTGATTTTAAGAAAAAGAATTAGGGTTCCGCTCAAAAAAATTAAAACGTACCTAGTATAGTAATATAAATAAATTAAATCTAACCAACCTTCCCCCACAGGCTACACGGCCCTGCACGTGTGCTGCGCGGAGCACGGCGCGCGCGCGCCGCACGCGCACGCGCTGCATGTGCTGCTGCGGCACGCCGCCGCCGACCTGTGGCGCGGGGTGAGTGCGCACGCACACACACACTTATGTACATACATACAATATACATACATACCATACCATACATACATATATACATACCAGTGGCGAAAGGTCCATACAAGACGTCTTACCTTAAAATATCTTCTTCTTCTTCTTTCTGTCCATTTCCCAAGTCACTCGGGGTCGGCGCTGTAAGTGTTCCTCTTCCATTCTCCCTTATTTCTCGTCATCTTATTTCACCCCTTTCTCTTTCATGTCCTTTTTTTTAACGTTGAGAAATGCATTTACGCACGAGGTATGGGACTTACACACAAAGCCAGTACTACCCACTAAAACCCAACAAAACCTGCCCCCGTCTTAACGGGGCGTCGCAGGATCGCTTACGCAATCAACTACTCGGCCCCGACGGCAGGTCTGCCGAAGCAGACCACAACAACCACGGGGTTGCTCCACAGTCCACTCTGCTATCAGAGAAGTATCAAGCAAGCAACCCGCATGGTACACTGCCCTCCGAAGAGGGCCGCCTCCCAACTTCTCTGTCACTGATGCTACTTTTAAGCTTCCTCTTATTAAAATGTATTTTGCTATAATTTTACATACATTTAATTTCTTTAATGTATAAAAGTTCTTTTGGAAATATATATACATATAATAATAGTTTTAGTTCTTTTTGAATTAAAGCGCATATAAAAATTGTATATCAATGTTTTATTGTGTTTTTTTTTTTGAAACTGCTTACCTCTGCTAAAATTTCCCCCTTCGCCACTGATACATACAAACATACATACTGTAGTAGGGTGGAGCGAAAAACAATCTTAAACTTTTTTTCTTAGCTTGTTGGTAGAATTTGTAGCTTATAAAAAACAAAATATTTGAAAAAAAAATTATTCAACGTCACTAATTTTTAAAATAATTTAATTTTTTTTTTGTTTATATGGTTTTGTTGTTTTATCATCTTTTACTACAAATTATACCTCCAAGCTAAGAAAAAAAATTTTTTTTCGCTCCACCCTAATTAATATATACATACATACACATACTCTCGCACACACCAGATTACATTCTATGTACCAAATTTCATACAAATCCGTCCAGCCGTTACAGCGTCAAGGAGAAACAAACATACATACAAACTTTCGCATATATATTATTTACCCCCTATTTTATACCCTCCTCTCCTTTCCTCTCCAAAACCACACGTGCTGGTCGGAAATTCCATCCTCACACGGTACTACCCATACCTTCTCGTACCAAAAGGTTTGGCAGCTCCTACCTGTGCCGCACTATTAGGAAATGGAATTCATTACCGTCTCACGTGTTTCCCTCTTTCTATAATCCTAGGTCGTTTAAACGGAGCGTGAAAAAGCACATTTGCAGGCCGACAAGGTGAGGTTGATCGGAATCGAGATCAAGTCCCGGAACCGATGGATCTCATTCTGGATTCCACTGTCGCTTACCATCAGGCGTCATGGAGTCATCTTGTCGAGCGTCAATAAAAAAAAAATATATAATATTCTACCGTTGTCCGGTGGCTCCGCCCGCGTAATACATTAATATATTTCTATGTCTTTACAATTTATAGCCTATGTGTTATTCTGATATATGAGCTATATTATTGTGAAGTTTCATCAAAATCCATTCAGTAATTTTTGCAATAAAAGGATACCAAACATCCATACATCCCCACAAACTTTCGAATCTATAATACTACTAGAATATGGGATTATATTTTCAACAAAATTTATACTAATATTATAAAGAGGTAAAGTTTGTGAGGTTGTAGGGGGTTAATCTCTGGATCTACTGAACCGATTTAGATGAAATTTGGTATGGAGATAGTTTGAGACACTGGGAAGGACATAGGATAATTTTTATCCCGGAAATCATCCCTTAAGGGGTTGAAAATGGGGATGAAAGTTTGTATTTGGAAGCAAGCTAAAATAATAAAAAGATTATCAATCTATCAACCACTCGATCTATCAATCGCTCAATCTATCAATCACTTAATCTATCGACCATTCAATCTATCAATCTTTCAACCCTCAGGATATAAAGGGCGGCGACACCCCCCTCCATCTAGCAGTCAACTCTCCCAACTGTGATCTCACAATCGTCATGATACTGTTCCAACACATCGACCGCAAGGAGTGGAGAAGGCTTGCTCACGTGCAGAATAGAAGGTGAGTTGTGTTTGAGTCGGATGTATGTATTTAAATAAAAAAACTATGTTTTCGTTTTAAATAAAACTATCTTTTCGGATTTTTCGCGGATTTATTTTGATTTTTGGTTCCCGACGTTTCGATTGCTGTAAAGCATATGTTTTTGGTTGCTTTCGCGGGTTTAATTTGATCAGCGATAATGGTCACTGGAAAGACTGTCTTAATCGGAAGAATTCGAAAAGAAAAGATAGTTTTATTTAAAAGCTTGAGTTTTTGAAGTGTAAACTTGTATAGGCAGGTTTGTTTGTATGGGGAGTAAATTCATGTAAGTCGTCATCGACATGGTCACGTGGCGTGATAACGCTAACACTCAAGAGTGCCGATAGATTAGATTTACATACTTTAATTTAAGATTAATAAATTAACTTGAATATCCAAAAATAACAACTGTTTGTTTATAGTTTTAAATTTTCACTCCTGTCGGCTGCCATGACTGTTTTTTTTTCCAAGGAATATAAATTATATGTATGTTTTATTCACAGCTCAGTGAACCCTCTCGAGTACGCGCGGTCCGCAGTAAAATCGACAACACGTCAGAATTACCCCATTGAAGTGTTAGACTTCCTGAAGAAATGTCGTTGAAAATAATAATAAATCTATAATAAATTTTGTTTTGTACTAAATTTGTATTTTTTTACTCTGTGGTTCAATGTTGCCAGTTAATTTCCCGTTTTTAATACTTTAAAAAGATATTATGCTGAAATTTTTTGTTACAATTTGAACTAAAACTTCCTTTTTTCTACCATTACGGGTGGAATTATTTTAATTTATACAGTAAAAAAAATTAAAATAAGTTCACGTCGTCTATATTTTTTTAAAGTCGGTTAAGGAAATTTGGTTGGCTTTTGAAAGTTGATTATTGTACAAGATACTTGTTACAAGTATCTTTTTACTTGTAAGATACTTTTTTTTCAATTTGCGTTGTGATTATGACATAATAATTGTTTCAATTCAATTCGATAAACTTTAAAGTTACTGTATTATATTTTCAAACTTATTATTTTATATTATTATTTTATTATTACATTATTTATATTATCATTTATTATTTTATATTAACAAACCTATCTCTCGGGAACCGTACAATTTTCCGGGATAAAAAGTAGCCTATGTGCTGTTCCAGACTAAAATCTACCTCTGTGCCAAATTTTATCGAATTCCGTTCAGCCGTTCTGGCGTGGAAGAGTAACAAACATCCATACTCACAAACTTCCACATAACATTAATACGGATTTCACACTTTTTTTTTTAAATCTTGGATTTTTTTTTCTAGTTTCATATTTGCTGTTTATGTATATATTTGAAATAATTTTGCCGGGGCTTATTTATAATATTAAATATGTATTAAACTATATATAATATGATTTTAAATAAGTTAGATGTTAGACGTTACATTAAAAATGATTTTTTAAGTAAATTTCTCTTTTACATGGCAATTCACGTTTGCTTATTAATTATTATATAATTAGTATTTTATATTTTTTTGTATTAGCATTTTTTGCTTTACAACAGTCTTTTATTTTTTATAAATATATGTATTTAATATTAATATAGGTTGATTATTTTTTAAGTTAATTTTAAGTTTATTTTAGATTAAATTAGTTTTTGATCTGATAGTAAGATTTTTATATGTATATATTTTGATGTTGGCAACACTAGTGCTATTTTTATAATATTTTTAATATTTTTGCTCTCGTCTTTTTTTAATAATATGTTCTTGAACTTTTGAAATGCATTTAATTAAAAAAAATATCTTTTATGAAGCATTAGTGTTGCCATCATCATAATAAAATTTTAAGAATAATTTAAAACAAGCAACACGAATATGTCACACAGATTAAATAGTAAATAAATGATATAAAATAGTTAAATAGATATAAAGGATTAAATAACTAAGAAACTTTTTGTTTAAAAAAAAACAATCAAACAACATTTTTGGAAGTGGATTAATATTTAAAAAAATACAAATAAAGAAATTATTTTTTAAAATACTAAACAATTACTAAAATTTTTGTTTGTTTTTTATGTTTATTATTTTAACTTATAATAAAAATTATTCACAGATAAGAAAATTAAATTAGAATTTGCCCACTTTTTTTAAGAAATGCAGGACTTCCCCCAACCTGATGCAAAACTTACATTTTATATGTATATTTATGCTAAGTCGATGTAAATATTTTAAGTAAAAATAATTTTAGTATTACAATCTTTTTATATAGAGATTTAAATTTTAAAAATGTTACTTGTTTTGAAAAACTTTTTAAACGGTTTTTAAATCATATTTTTTGTGTAAAAGTGCCTTTTTGGATAAATATATTAAAAACCGTTTTCTAAATATTAGTATATGTGTGTATTTTAAGAAAATGAACCGTATTTGATAATACCCCCCGAATTCTTAAATATAAGGAGGTTTCACTTGAAATAAATAATAATATTGTTATAATAATACCCCTCGTTTTATACATGTAAGGGGTAACTTTAAAAAATATTTTAAATATTAAAGATATTTCAAAAAAGAAAAATTATTACATACTTTAAGACTTTAATCTATAGTAAACATCGATCAAAAAAGTACTGAGATACACAATCCCATGCAAATTTTCTCTTAAAACTGTCACCGATTGTGTTTAAGTAATTGTTCTAGTTCAAATAAATATACAACAATGTAAATTGAACCTTAAATGCAACGCTTAAAGTTGTTTTCACAAAAAATAAATAAAAGCGCGCTCAAATGTCCAAACGAGCGCTCATTCGGTGAGGACATTTTTTGTCGCTGATTGTGTATCTAGTACCTTTTTGATCGATGATAATAAATAATTAAATTAAGTCTGTCAGTCGGGTTTTTTTTTCAATGCTAATGTTTTGATGCTGTTTATTTCAATACAACTTATGTTTTAAACTAGTCCCAACCTAATATACAATTATGAAACGGATGATGTTATGCAAAATCGATTTGAACAATCAAAAATATTTTACTGCTGTAATAAAATTGTAATTGAGTTGGATCTGTACATTACATATTTTTTGGAAAATCTTATTGAAATAGTCATTATTATCGATACAGAGGCCGAATCTATAGTTTTTAGAATTTTTGTCTGTCTGTCTGTGCCCGCATCACGAGAGAACCACTGGATAAATTTTGATGAAATTTGGTACGATGATACCTATCCGGGTCAACGTATAGGATACTTTTTACTGCAGGAAAATATCTCATCTCTAAGAAATCTAGTACTAAACGTTAAAACGTATTTCGCTTATATTATAAAACTGTCCAACATCTCATTTTTTTTTCTAATTTTATTGGTAATTCTGGAGATAAGCAGAAACTACAAACAAAAACTAACATGTTTTTTAAATAAATAACATTAATATATATAACTAATATAAATAAATATTTTCTTTAAATAATTTATAACATTCTATAAAAATGTTAATAAGTGATGGTCTTACTCGTTATATTTAATTTTATTAATTTATTTAAGGCTTCAACTACAGTAAAATTTCATACAAATTGTTTTATAATATCTGTTTTGCATAACGACATCCATTTTGTGAAGATTTTCTATACTTTAATTTTTATCGATCATTTTGAAGTGCATGATGTTATTAATAAATTTCTTGTTATAAATAAAAATATTGTTTTATTTTTTTTTTCATTCTTTCATTTTTTTTATTAATAATTATATTCATAATATAATCAACGCTAAAATAAAATAACTAAGAACTTTTAATATAATTATGTAAGTTTGTACGTTTGTTTTTCTTTCACTCTGAAATGGCTGGACCGATTTAAATTGAATATAATACTATAGCGTGTGATACTGTCTTTAGTTGTAAAAGTATAAATTACCTGTTTGTTCCGACTAATCTCTGAAACCGCTGAGCCGATTTTGACAGGACTTTCACTGGCAGATAGCTGATGTTATAAAGAGTAACTTGGCTACTTTAATTTTACAAAAAGAAATATGGGTTCGCCCAATAAAATTAAAACGTACTTAAGGACGCAAGGTAAGGTAAGTCAGGTCGCTAGTTTTTAATATAATAATTATTAGTTTCAGTAATTATTAAAATTATATATTCGTACTACGAATAATAAAATAAAAAAACGTGTGTGTGTACTTATGTACGCACGTAACAAGTTATACTTTTTTGGCGTAACAGAACAAAAATAGCTAAAGATATCATCCCGTATGTCACAACTCTCTGTAAATGGAATACAGCTAGCGTCATCATGTCGCTTTTTGGCTGTTGATGTGCGCGCGCATCGTAAAAATTTTACTCTCATATTTTTTCCAAACGCCCCAAAAGAAGTATAACGTCAAAAAAATATATTTTTTATAGTACTACTAAGAATTTCGTAGTTGTAATATAAAAATTTTAATATCATTAACATAATTATCAGAGCTATGTAATAGCATTTTTAATATATAACATTCATAAATATCATAAAATAAATTAAAATTAGTAAATAACACAGTTAAAATTACCGTACAATATCTTTTCTAAGCGGACCAGAGGAAGCGGCTCTCGATAACGTATTGCTCTTATACTTGTGGTATCGTTAAGTTTCATTTCCATTTTTCAAATTTAAATATCTACATATTATTTATCAATGTGAAATAAAATGTAATGCTGTACGTTGATAACGATTGGACTGGTGTTATAATATTTTTTCATAAAATGCTTATAATATACCGAATTAGGTAAAAAAATTTTATGAAAAATATTAAAAAAGGTACCTCTAATTGGTAAATTTGAAAAAAAAAACAGTGTTTTCACAATAGACTTATGAATGAACTTAAAGATTATAAATAAATATAATCGTTTATTTAGCAAGTATTTGCTTTGTGGCTCCACTTGCAGGTGTAGGATATACTTAATAGTAGCCGAGTGCTATGGTATAAGCTATCCATTTCTTATTTCACTCAGACCTTCATAGCAGATTATAAATAAATATGTTGGTACATTAACACGCAGCACCATCTAGTTCCATGGTAAGCAACGAGGCCTGCGTTATGGATACCAGATAGTTGATATACTACACATATATAACTTTACATACATACGTATTATAAATATAAACCCATGACGGGAGTACAAACATTCGTGCTCATCATACAAATTAATGCCCCCAGCGGGACTCGTAAAAAATATCCTATATGTTGACTTGACCCAGAAAACCAGCTATTATCATACCAAATTTCATCAAAATCTGTCCAGTGGTTTTCTCGCGATGCCACAAAAATTCTAAAAACTAGATTCGGCTTCTGTTTTGATAGTAAAGTCTATTTCAATAAGATTTTCCAAAAAATATTTAATGTACAGATTCGGCTTAGTTACAATTTTATCATATGTATAGATAAGGAAAACAAAAAGAAAGTTTGCATGATAATTTTATTTAGATAGAATGAGAGCTCCACATATTTTCATATCAACAGCTTCGTATTCTGAAAAAAAAAACATATTTAATAACACGAAAAGAAAAAAAAAATGTGTTTTATAACAATGTACAGCTAATATTAAGTTTAGAAATGTATAACTAAATCTATACTAACATTATAAAGAGGTAAAGTTTATTAGTTTGTGAATTGTGAGTTTGTGACGTTGTAGGGGGTAATCTCTGGATCTACTGAACCGATTTAGATGAAATTTGGTAAGAAGATAGTTTGAGATCTTGGGAAGAACATAGGATACTTTTTATCCCGAAAATCATCCCTTAGGGGGGTGAAAAGGGGGATAAAAATTTATATGGAGAATCAAGCTAGGGAAGAACCCGAGCGAAGCGAGGTTGAATCGCTAGTATTAAAATAAATTCAGAAATCAGAACAACTAGTTCCTCCATCTAATGCTAAAGTAACTTCTATTCTGTACATCGCATGATATGTAATAGCTCGTGCGACTTTAAGACCACGCACTTCCAGTAAAATACCACTTATTATTTCCACATAATAATTACAAATTTTCTTTAAAAGTCGGTTTTCATTTGTGTTTAAACTCATATGCTTACCTTCCAACAATCCTCGACAGTTAGCTCTTTCTAAAAAGCAGTAGTTCTTAAAAATGACTGCACTATTTTTAATGGAACTCACAGCACATATAGGGTATGGTATATTTGGACAGACTGACGGACAACCAGATCGAGAGGATATTACATATGCGGCACAAAATTTAGTTTCTACTACGTCGTATTCTAAAATATAAATAAAAAATAGATTATAGCTATCACTAAATAAATGTAAGGTAATCATGGTAATTGTTCTTATTTTTATGATGGGAAATGTACCCATGTTTTTCACTTTTTGCACCACACTTATTTGACAACTTTATTTATTTATTTATTTATTTATGTACCAGAAAAAAAAACATACAAGTTAAAACAGATGCCATGTGTACAAAGGATGACTTATCTCTTTAAGAGATCTCTACCAGAAACCCTCAAGCGTGAGAAAGTATAAAAATAATAATGCGGTGCGGTGTAGATACAAACTACAAACATCAATTATAATATAAATATACATATATAAAAACATACATACATATAAATACATATTACATATATATATATATATATATATCTACATATATATATATATATACATACATACATATGCTAGGCAATGCTAGTCACCTATAATTAAGGTAATACTCTATATGTTCTATTTTCAAACATAATTCTTTTAAACAATTCTAAACAAATAAACAAGTAAATAAATAAATAAACTTTATTTAAAGAAATAAAAATATAGACTGTTGCTTCTCAGTACGTGTACGAAAATTTTATGTATGTCCGTAAAAATATACACGAATTTCCCAAGAAGTGTGACATACATAACATTAATACTAAGAGCAAAACACGAACTTGTAATGCCTGTGACTCGTTTACACAGAGTCAGTAATTCTTTTTATGGACAATGTATACGCTTGTACAACAGGATCCCAGAAAATGTTCAAAAGGCTTCTATCGCCAAATTCCAAAAAATTGTTAAAGAACGTTTGTGTGCTAAAGGGTTTTATACAATAAATGATTTTATAGAAGATGGCACACCTTGGGAATGAAATGATCGCCTCCAGGCTACTTCAACTTGATAGAAATATTGTAAATTATAATTTGACTTTATAAAAAAAGATAATAAAATAATATTAGTCCCGCTGAGTTTCTTTGGCCAGTTCTTCTCAGGTCTGAGGCTTCTTCTTTCCGAACTGGTAGTAGACTCATGACGTTCAGTAAAAAATTGTAATAATTTAATGCTGAATAAAATAATTTGAACTTGAATTTGAACTCATGGGATATGACTGACCTTACTGACTCACTGTCATTGTGATTATGGCTCATACGGTATAATGTATGGTGAACTCGATTAAAAAAAAACTTTATTGAAACAAACTGAAAAGTAACATTATAGATTGTACGATAAACACTGTGTGGCGACAAAATTATCTATTGGGCAACACCGATTGGTTGCCTATTTTAAAATTGTAAGATATATTCTGTGGTTTTTACCTTAGTGTATTCTTGCTGCAAAAACTGTTATAGCATATATTAATCTTTGTCGTCCATATTGTGTAATAATATTTGTCATCCATTGTATTAACTATTAAATCATTAGAATACCAAAATGGTGACCCCGACATGATATGAACACGCATGCCGTATGCAACTGCTTATTGACTATTGTGCAGTGTGACAATCTTGGTGAATGGTAGTGGTGAAAAATTCAGTGACAAGATTATGTGTATAGCTTATTATTATTAAGTTTTATTTTTCTCTAACATAGTATAATAATATGATCTGTCCTTTAATCATAATAATATAACAATATCAACTAATAGATTAAGATTTAGCATATTAAACCACTAAATTAAGACTTAATTTTTTTTTTTTATATAAGTGTTTTGCTATTATTTTGTGAATTGTTTTTACCCTTTAATTTTCTTACAAGCATTCGCTATTATTTTGTGAATTGTTTAACCTATTTTTTTTATAAGTGTTTCTCTGTTTGATTGCTAATAATGACTGATAGTAAAGCACCAACCCCCTCGGATGATCACATTCCTCAAGTATCACATATTGCATTAAAGCTTCCTCCATTTTGGTCTGGTCGTATGGTTGCATGGTTTGCGCAGGCTGAGGCAAATTTTGAAATTTCAGGTATTAAAACAGACAACACTAAATATAACCATGTACTGAGTGTTTTACCTGAGAGGGTTGCAGAAGATATTGAGGACATCCTCATCGATTTTAAACGATATCGTCTTTTTACAGACGTTTCCAGCACGCATGACAGAGCAGCACTTCAGCAGAGGGTGAACAACCAGTGGGAGCCCCTCGCTTTCTTCAGCAAGAACGCCCCGCCAGACCGCCTGGCCTGCCTACTACAGGGAGCTACTAAGAGTGTACGAGGCCGTTCAGCATTTTCGGTATTGGAGGTGCAACACGCCACCATATATACTGATCACAAACCACTTGTGCACGCTTTCTCCCAGCAGCGTGAAAAGCTTCCCCCTGCCCAGCAGAACCAGCTCTCTTTTATATCTGAGTTCACCACAGATGTTGTGTATATTAAAGGCACCGACAACATAGTCACCGACGCTTTTTCGCGAGTTGATGCCATATCACTGTTAACTGGCGACTGCAAAGAGCTCGCAGTAGCCCAAGAGGACGACGAGGAAGTCAAGGAACTTTTTAACGATGGCGGTTCTTCTTTAAAGCTGGAGAAGATACCCGTTCCAGGTACCGATTTGTCCATAATTTGCGACACATCGACCGGCAAACAACGGCCACTGCTACCATCCAAATTTCGCAAGAGTATTTTTGAACAGCTACATGGACTCAGTCACCCTGGCGCACGGACAACTGTACGCTTGGTGGCTGATCGTTATGTGTGACCCTCTATTAAAAAATACGTGCATGCCTGGGCACGTGCCTGGATCCCCTGTCAAAAATCAAAAGTGACGAGACATGTCAAAACGCCCTTGGGAAATTTTAACACCCCCACTGCAAGACTTCGCCACGTTTATGTGGGGACATCATCAGGCCTCTACCACCTACCATCGAAGGCTACAGCTACTGCTTAACAGCAATCGACCGATACACTCAATGGCCAGAAGTATGGCTTCTCAAAACCATAACGGCGCAAGAAGTTGCAGCTATTTTAAAATTGTAAGATATACTCTGTGGTTTTTACTTTGGTGTATTCTTGCTGCAAAAACTGTTATAGCATATATTAATCTTTGTCGTCCATATTGTGTAATAATATTTGTCATCCAGTGTATTAACTATTAAATCATTAGAATACCAAAACTATATTAGTTGAAAACTATGTTGTAGCCAATAACGCCCACCTCCAAGAAATATTTGTATTAATTTAATACTAGTTCCAATAGCTTATTTAAATAAATAAATATGTTGGGACATTAACACACAACACCATCTTGTTCCATGGTAAGCTACGAGGTTTGTGTTATGGATACCAGATAGTTGATACACTACACATATATAACTTTAAATACATACATATTATAAATATAAACACCCATGACTGGGGTA
This sequence comes from Brenthis daphne, assembly GCA_947093115.1. Lineage (NCBI taxonomy): Eukaryota > Metazoa > Arthropoda > Insecta > Lepidoptera > Nymphalidae > Brenthis > Brenthis daphne. The sequence goes on from OX352473.1 coordinate 4,818,071, forward strand.
CGGACATTCATGCTCATCACACAAATGAATGCCCACAGCGGGACTCGAACCCGCGACCGCTGGCACAGCAAGTAGGGTCACTACAAACTGAGCTAAACGTGTCATCATATAAAAATATTTTCCGTAATAAGACTCTAATTTGGTCCGTTGTACGTCCTGAATCCTGGCTAACTTAGAATAAGTTTAGATTCCTGGGAACCTCACAGGCTTCGCGGAGTGACATCACTGATCTGAGAACTTCTTTGTGGTGATAAACCACTGCCTCTATATTAGTAGCAACATAAACAATGTATATAGTATATATGTAGGATAAGTCTAGAACCAACATTTTTGTAATAGATTAAAATAGTTTTAAAAGTGATTTAAATAAAAAGTAAGCAAATTAAAATCAATAAATTAGATGTAAGCAATAGACAATAAAATTAGAGTATATCTAAGTTAAGTCCTAAAATGTAAATAAAAAAATTACTGATTATCCCCACTCATTATCCCCGAGTTAATAGTATAAGGAATCAAGAAAATTAAAAATAGACAGCTTATGAATAAATGCGGATGAATGACAGAAAAATATAGTATGCGGAATGGAAGTGCGAGAGGCAAAAATGCGAGAACTGGTACGAAAGAATTAAATACAGACTCCTTCCTCCATGTTTGAGGTTTAGAAAAAAAAAAAGAAAAAAAAACCACGGCCTGGCAATGGCTAATACAACACAGTGCCTAAGACGCGTGCAAAAATAAAACGTTAATGAACTTACTCAAAGCTCCACGATACGGCGCGCACATATTGTGCACAATGATATGGCAGTTGCTTTGGAACCATTTAAATTTCATTTTCTTCCTATTCAATCCGCACGCGAGTTTGTGATAGTCATTGCAATGGTAGGGATCGCAATAGTCCATCCAGGCCGGATGGAAAGGCTTTCTGAATTGATTCGCCCACACCTCGTTAATCATTGGTTTCCAAATTTCGTCTTTTCATAGTGAAAATATAGGTTACAATACTGTATCCGCAATATCAAGTCAGCGGATTCAAATCCCAGTCTCGCATTATAAGGTTGGGAGGTTCGCGGAAAAGTCTAGTGATAATACTTTCTTAGATTTACGCGAATATTTGACATTTTAAATGAATTTATTTTGATTTTTGGTTTCTGACGTTTCGAATGCTTTACAGCTATTATGGTTCTCTCTCTCGGGCGAGATCGAGATAGAAAAAATCCGAAAAGATATTTTTATTTAAAACGTCATTTTATTCTTTTACCAATTAAATTAAGAAAAGTCGAATATCTATACATATAATAAAATTGTAACTAAGTCGAATCTGTACATTAAATATTTTTTTGGAAAATCTAATTGATATATACATTATTATCGATACAGAGTCCGAATCTATAGTTTTTAGAATTTTTGTCTGTCTGTCTGTTACCACATCACGAGAAAACCACTGGACAGATTTTGATGAAATTTGGTATGATGATAGCTGGTTATCCGGGTCAACATATAGGATACTTTTTACCGCGGGAAAATATCTCATTTCTGAGAAAAAATACTAAAACTGCATTGTAAGAGTATACTAATATGTAATACCTAAGAATTTGGTTTTTGGTCATCTGAACGCGGGCGGAGCCGCGGGCAATGCTATTGAAAAATAAAATAGTAATAGAACTTCATACATAACTGAGGAGTGAAGAACAATATTGGTAAAATATATCTTTGGATAGGATCTTTCATATTTTTTGATGCTAATCTCCGAGCGCGAGACAGACTCGTACTTGTGTGAGTTTATTGATCAAATCTAACAAGTTTAATTACACAAATATTTCTTAAAAGACAACACCTCGTCTTATCTTATACTGGTGACAGAAGATCTGGCGCATTTTTCGCCCAAAGACTCCACGCAGACATGACAATAATAACAAGTGTACATTTGTTTTGTATATATAATTAAGTATAAGTACCTATTTGTAATTTTCTTTATTGTAATTAAAGTATACTCAACTAGTAAAAAAATATCTAAAGCTATCCATTTAAAAATGTGCCTTTGAGTGCAAGAGATTATGTAACTTACCGTGATATCTGTCACGAAAAAAATTGGGATTGTCATATTTTGCTACTGGTCTGAAAAAAAAGTAAAATAAAAAATCAAATCACGGTTTACGAAATAACGTTTTAGTAGCAGATGCTGTAAGGCGCAATTATGGAGATTAGAGAGATGGAGCCGTCTCTCCGTATATGAAAAAGTGTCCTTCGAAACGCGTCCAAAAAGAGTGGCGCTGGGGATAGATAATTTTATGTAAAAAGTCTTTTATTTTTTTAAATTCCAAGAACGTAGAGCAAAAATAATAATGCACGAACGTTAGGTCAGAAACTAAATTAGTTTTCTTTTAATAGCCGAAAATAGAAGATCCGACGTACATATGTAAGTAAATATCCTAATGAAAGAAATCTTTACCTGGTCTGATTAAAGGGTTTCGCCATTTTGCAATCTGTGAAATAATTGCTCTTTAAATAAAAGTACCGAGTTCAAATACAGCTTGTAACTAATTATTCTACTGTTAGTCGATATTTTTTCTATATATATAGCGCTGTTTTTTGGTCTTTATTTATGCTATGTTTCAAAATTAAAATATATCTTCTATACATATAATAAAATTGTAACTGATCGCTGTCTGTACATGGAAGATATTTGAGAAACATGGGGGTCCTAATTAACGCAATGGAACCTAATGATTATCAAAGTTTTTATCTGTTTGTCTGTGCGTTTGTTAGCGCTAATCTCAGAAACGACCAACCCCATTTCGATGCGATTTTCACTAAAGTATTGTGGTAAGCTTCACTTAATATTTAGTATTTGTTTTATTTCAATCGGTTCATAAATAAAAAAAGTTATGACAATTTATAGAATAACCTAGGGACGAAGCCGAGCGAAGCAAGGGTACTCACCCTCTACTGTCTAGTATAATAAATATTTTTATATAAGTATATGGTGCCTTCCCAGTTCTCCATTATAAGCGACGTCGGGAAAGTAAATTGTGGCCAAACGGCACTTTTAGGAGCCAGCCAATGAACAAAAGAACTAAATTGAGAATTATTTTCTTTATTTTATCCATCGTCTGTTCATCGGACAGTGTATCTTGAAAAAGTGATTTTATCACGCTATTATTACAATGCGAAAGTTTGTTTGTGCGTTTATGTTTGTTCCTCCTTCACACTGAAACTGTCGGATGACTTTTGATGTTAAGTCATCGATCAACAATGTACTAATTATACTTAAATGCAATGCTTTAAGTTATTTCCACAGAAAAAATTAAAAGCGCGCTCTTTTTGTCGCTGATTTTGTATCTAGTAGTTTTTTGGTCGATGTGTATAGTACATAGATATTTCTTTAGACACTTAGTGTGATGATTGAGTAGAAGAAAAGAACTAAATATGTACGTCAAGCACTCGAATGAAAGATTTTTTTGAGTTTTAATCTAGGATTGGAAGCTTTTAAACACTTTAAATAAATAAAATAAATATATTGCGACATTAACACAGCACCATCTAGTTCCATGGTAAGCTACGAGGTCTGTGTTATGGATATCAGATAGTTGATACACTACACATATATAACTTTAAATACATACATATTATAAATATAGACACCACAACATGACTGGAGTACAAACATTCATGCTCATCACACAGATGAATGCCCCCAGCGGGACTCGAACCTACCACCGCTGGCACAGCAAGTAGGATCACTACAAATTAAGCCAAACATTTCGTATACATTATTTTAGCTTACCCGCAAAATCCAATAATATAGCCAGTAGCAAAATAATGAACATCATAATTACAACGTTTCAAAGTAGTTTTGAAACTTAAGTAATGAAAACTTCAAATGGTCATTAAAGTATAGATTGTTACAGCTAATTTAATTGGAAGTCTAATAGCTAGCAGTAAATTTGATAAGGATGTAAAGATAAGACCTATACTTAGAATAGCGCCTTTTAAAATACTCAAATCAAATCAAAATATAGGTAATTTATTCAAATAGACTTTTACAAGCACTCTTGAATCGTCAATTTTACATTTTAAATTAAAATTAAATGTCAGTATAGTCAGTCCGTGAGGAAGATACCACCGGCTCGGGAAGGCAGTACTGCTGAGAAGAACCGGCGAAAAACTCAACAATAGCTCTTTTAAAATAATAATTGTGTGTGTGGGAAATGCATTTATGCATACCACCCGCACACATACACGTGGTTATGTGGGAATCACCGGTTAGAGAAGCCAGTAATACCCACTAAAACCCAACGGAACCTCCCTCATCATAAAGGGGATAGCTTACGCACTCAACTATGACGCCCCCGACGTCTACCTGCCGAAGTAGAATAAATTCAGATATGATCGACATATTACAAGCACAAGAAAGATATTTTAAGTTTTATTTTGCTATTTCGAAACTTTTAAAAGCAAAACTCTATAAGCTTCTCATTACAAGCTATAAAGTGTCGCTATCTCCATATCCCCAATACCAAATTTTATGTACATATGTATTCAGCCCTTTTTACCGTCTCACTGCTGAGCACGGGCGTTTCTTCAATACGAGGGGGATCATGCCATAGTCCACCACGCTGAACAAGTGCGGTTTGGTGAACTCATATTTTATGTATTATACTTAAAAGTTAAAATAAATTAAAAAAAACAATATTTACTGGTAGCCATTGAATATTTCTACTATCCATCTTTGGGCTCCAGATCATCATCGACTTATTGTTAAACTTCTAAGGATTTGTTTGTTTAGTTTGCTTCCCAATACAAATTTTCATCCCCATTTTCACCCCCTTAAGGGATGATTTCCGGGATAAAAAGTATCATATGTCCTTCTCAGGGTCTCAAACTATCTTCTTACCAAATTTCATCGAAATCGGTTCAGTAGATCCAGAGATTACCCCCTACAACGTCACAAACTCACAAATTTTACCTCTTTATAATATTAGTATAGATATAATTTTATTTATTTTGTCGACGTTTTTTGTTTAACATAGATCATGTTTCAAACTTATGATCAGATAGATGGTTAATGCATCAAGTAACTCGAAGTAGGTAGTTATAAGTTCAAATTAAAAACTTTTTGCTAAAAAATAATAGCTGTTGTGTTAAACGAAATGTTTGTTTTCATTTGCTTCGCTGAATTTAATTTCAGGCAACGACATTTCATTATAACGTTCACAAATTAAATATAACATTAGCGAACATGAGGTTGGTTGTTTTAATTTTTATAATAGGTAAGTAAAATTTTAGAAAATATCAGGTTTTTTACATATTGTATGAATTATCTACAAAATACCTCTCATCTAGAAGGATTTACCTTCTGACCGATTTTTAGTCTAGAAATGAGCCTATTTACGCTAAAAATATTGTAGTGTAAGTTTACATAAGTACGTGCATAAGCAGATTGTTGAAACGAAGAGACAGATTGGCGTGAATTTTTGTGTGGATATAGTTGGAGGGCTGGAGAGTGACGTAGACTACTTTTTACCGCGGGAGATTATCTAATTCCCACGGGAAAACACGTTATATGTATTACTTACGATCAGAATTACTTGAAATTTGGTATTAATGCTTTTCAATAAAATTAAATAAATACGTGTTTTAGCATTTTTAGAAATTTATTCTATATGGGGGAAAAATAGGGGATGAAAATTTGTATGAAAATACCTTTTTAAATATCTTTTGTAGTTATAGCGCGAGCGAAGCCGCGGGTTCTGCTAGAATATAATAATAATCATTATCAGCCCTAGACGGCTTCCACATGTCGCGTCATTGTGCTCGAAAATTCTCCAAGAAATAGCGGACCAACAAAAATGTCTGTCAAAACCATATTCCATTCCCACCAAGCGAATTTAAATACGATTCAGCAGTTTTGGAGATAAACTGACAAATGTATAGATATTTTTATTGGTTAGTAGGGCTCTAATATCGATAAATTGTGCAAAAAAGAATGAGGTATTTTCAAATAAAAGAGATTCGCTTGAATTTTATTACTTTTATTTAGGGTTGATAAAAATCATTATTTAAAAAAAACGGATTTATTTGATTTAAATCACTTTTTTTATTTATTTATATATTCCAATCTTTTTTCATTTAGAAGTCGGTTATTATTAAAAAAACATACATATCATTATTTATTTAAATTATAAAATAAAAAATCAACATTGCAGATCTTCTTAAATTATCAACATTAGTAACATAACATAAAAAAATCAACAATGAAAAATTAAGAAAATCGACATTAACCGTTTGTGTATTGCTGCAGTCACTTTTTTGATGTTTATTTTCTTAATACAATAATACAACGCTTTTTAAAAAAACACCTGATTTTAATCGCGATTTAAATCATTGATTAAAATCAGGTGATTTAAATTATCCCAACCCTGCTTTTATTAGTTTGTGAATAGATTTCCTATTCGCAAGTCGCAGGACTAGTTTGGACCCAATAAATTACTGTTTAGTCTATGTATAATGTTATAAAAGTATAGATCAAAGTATCAAGCAGACAGAGGATAAAGTATAAAAAAACCTGTTTTATTGTGTAAGTAATCTTAAAATGTCGTTAGTCAGTGTGCAAGGAGCAAAAAATTATAATATTACGTGCATATTTGGCAATAAACTCAATATTTCTAACAGCCCAATATGTACACCAAACAAGTTTTAAAGTAACATCTACAACGCTGAAACAAAAAGAGAGAATAAAAATATTACGACAAAAAATCATCGACGATATATATACATTGCGAAATAAAGAATTATATCCAAAAGATGAGAAAGACGTCATAGAAGATTACGAATATATTGATAATAAAAAAAATCCAATAACACCGATAATAATTAAAAGTAAAACAAAATCTCATGCCGCACTAAGACTGCCAGCGATAAAGAAAACAACAACTGTCAAATTTGACAACACCACTCCCGCCAAATGGAGAATTGGCAATGATAACACTTCATTCAGCAAAACGCGTGCGAATAAACGTATTCGTAAAGTAAAAAGGGTACGCATAAAAAAGCCGTTACAAATATTTTATAGGCGAGTTTATAATAAGGATTTATTAAGTCAGCGCATAGAATGGGTGCATTGTATGGACATGATCACTCCTTTGTTGAATGGTGTTAAAGTAAATACCAGTAATCCTAAACGTCTTAGTCCGAGAGATGCTACAGTAAAAAGGTAAGATTTTGTTTTATCTTTTTTTAATTTACATCACAAAAAAATATTTTAATAATCATTCATTCTTTAAGTAAGCAGATATATGTATACATTTTTTATATATTAAAAGCTCCTTTAATAGCAATTAGGTATATATCATTTTGACAACAAATTCAAAAATACGTATGTAACAGAAAGTGAGACAGTAAAAACTGAACATGATTAACGAATCTCAGGAGACAATTTAAAGTACTCGTGTGTCACTTTATTAATATGGGGTATATTCATGATAGTATCAGCTGTTTTACAAAACCCTTAGCTGTTCAAATTCAATTGTATGCAGTTTTCAGTTTTTACTTGGAACAAATTGAATTTCGCTCTTACTAAAATCTTTTATTTATCAAAACAATAATATAAGATAGTTATATAATTTAGAAAAATGAAATTACTTCAGAAACAACCATTAATTTGCCATAGGTATTTCATAGACTACTAAGTGTATGGCATATTGGACATGTGTAAACAACTACGACAAAAGATTGAAAAAGTCTTTGTTGATGTTATTCCATTTTTAAAGTCTCACTACTGTTCACGAACCTCCCCTCAATACGTTCCGGCCATAGTCCACCACGATGGCTAAATGCAAAGAGGTCTCAGAAGAACAGCACCTAATTTTAAACCCTAAGTTGATTTTTTTATTGGGCTCATTAAAAATAAAGTTAGAACGAAATTATATTTTTAGATTGATTCGGCTTTTGAACGTGAACACAACAATGTACGGTCAAGACGACATCTACTCTATACTTTATCAGATCAGTCAGTTGCATCTACGACTGTTCCAATGGGATGTTGGATCAATAAATATGTTACTAAATGTTATTATTAAAGGTAAGACAGTTTTAACGTTAAGTTTGAAAGCAAAATTTATAAATTTGTTTTGAAATTAATGAAAATTCACGGATGTACGGATTCCCTACCGGCAATTTGAAGAACCAAATTTGATGCTTAAGTCGACTACCAATTATTCACTACAAACCTACGTGATGGCTCTACTAGATACGGTTTATGAAACCGTAAATCAATTATATACATATCGATAGATTATAAAACTTAACCTTTTTTGTTATTTCCAAAAACAACTACAAGTAAACTGAAATCAGCGTCAATACAAGTTTTATTTGAACCGTTGGCATAATCCGCCTTTTAATCCGAAAATTAAAAATTAGATGAAAAGAAATTCTGATTTTAAAATACTCCCAAATGTATGCATGCATGATGTAGGTCAGTGGCATGTTAAGGAATTTAGCTGTGTTGATAACCATGAAGTGACTTTTCAATTCAAATTTAAATAGCCAACCTTATCTAATTTTGACGACACTTGGCTACGTTTGTAGTCACCCTACTTATTGTGCGAGGGGTCGCGGGTTTTAGTCTTGCTGGGTACATATTTGTGTGATGAGCATGAATGTTTGTACTCCAGTCATGGGTGTTTATATTTATAATATGTATGTATTTAAAGTTATATATGTGTAGTGTATCAAATATCGGGTATCCATAACGCAAGCCTCGTAGCTTACTATGGAAGTAGAAGTATTAAACTGAGAATGATATTGTCAGCTTTTATACCAAGTATTTTTAAAATTCGACATTCGCTAAATTGAATGAAAAAAATGTTTCCGTGATAATGGAGAAATTTCAAAATAGGTGTACCAAACCTATCCGGCCAAAAAAAGTTGGTCAAAAAAATAATTTATTGCAGAAAAGAAACACACGTTTGCTAATTTGAAGCATGGTATCCAGAATTTATTCCATAAATGGCGACTAGATATTAGCAATACCAGTACGCTGTTGCGTCAGGCAAGAATAGTCCGTCCTCCTTGCGTGCAAATTCCGTCTTTTGATGGTAAGCTATCCTTATCTTTATATTCATACATTAAGAGAAAACTTTGTACTTCTTTAGCTTAGCTTTTGGCATACTACAGAGTGCTCAAGATTAAGTAGCTTTTGAGAGCTTCGCCAATTTTATGCTAAGTGTGTTGGTTATGTATATAATACGCTAATGTCTGGAACTACGACTGCTATATACAAAACCTTTTTGCATTTTATAATCTAGGTAGGGGGAAATCCCATAGCGCCGAACGGCAGGTAGTACCGAACGAATGTTGTAAACGTAACTAATAAACGAAGTAGGACGATATTTTTTCGTGCAACAGAAAGAGACAAAACCAGATAGGCCGCGCGTGACGCGGGAGCGCGTAGTAGCACTCGCAGTATGAGCAAGAACAGTCGTTGTAGATTATAAGCGGGAATTCGGCGTCGCCTATAAACTTAACCTATTAATTGTAAATTAAATATAAGTGTGGAATCTATTTGATACGTGACTAAATTGTCATTGGTAAGTAGTTTTACGTTCTTGTGTCTGAAACATAAATTACTATTTTCTATTTTATATTGTTTTTAATTCTGTTCGGTGAGTCCCTAGTACCGAACAGTATTTTTTCCCCTATGTCCGAACGTAAATGTTTCGATGATTACACTGTTATTTTAAGTGTTGCAAGTTCATTCATTATTGTGTATTCAGTACTGTGGAAAAAATTAAGAAGGGTCGTTGGGGATCAGAAAACTTAAAGATCGCAATTGAAAAAGTAATCATGAAAAAAATGACTTTAAGAGAAGCAGCTTCGAGATATGGCAATCCCACTACTACTTTATATGATAAGTTGAAATTAATAAGAGATGGTAAGGAAGTCGAAATGAAACCGATACTAGGGAGGTTTACGAAGACCTTTTCATCAGAGTATGAGAATGTTATAAAAATTAATGTTGTAAAAATATCAACGATAAAAAATCATACAAAAACAACAGATGTATCTGTCATGATCAAGAAACTTAAAATGGAAATGGGTTGGACATACAATCAGAGGAAAAGAAAAATGGAGTAAGACACTAATCAACTGGTATACAGGTGACATGAAGAGAAAAAGGGGTAGACCATTCCAAAGATGGGATGATGACATTAGGGCTGTGGCAGGCGGCACATGGACCAGACAAGCTAGAGATAGACAGTTATGGAGAAAACAAAAAATAGACAGTTATGGAGGCCTTTGCCAACAAAGGGCAAACAGACAAGGTTGTCGAGGCAGAGTAATCTTGTAAATAAAAAAAATATAATAATAAAAAACACACACGTATATTTATATTTATATATATATATATATATATATATATATATATATATTAAACTTAAAAATATATAATAAAAATAGATACATATATACATAGAATAAGTAAAACTAAACTAAAATCGAATATGTATCTTAAGTAATTTGTCATAGATGTGTAAAAAGAAAACAAGTGAATATTGTTTGAAATCTTTATTGTAAAACCATGTCTCAATAAAGGCTTATATTATTATTATTATTATGAGAATGTTTTAGCAAATCACGTTAAAGACTTAGCTGATAGATGTATGCCATTAACAAGAAAGGAATGTTCGAAACTAGCCTTCGATTTAGCTGTGCATCTTAAAATACCACATCGTTTTAATGCACAAAAAGAAACTGCTGGAAAACATTTTTATTACGAATACATGAAACGTCATCCAGACTTGTCACTATGAACAGCAGAGTCTACCAGCTTGATGCGCGCGGTTGGATTTAACAGGGTCCAGGTGAATGCATTTGTACTAATTTAAAAAGCCTTTAAGACAAATACAATTTTCAACCATCAAACATATATAATTGTGACGAAACTGGCGTCACAACGGTACAAAAGCACGCGAAGGTTATAGTAAAAAAAATACACGTCAAATAGGAAAGCTCACCTCAGCTGAAAGAGGGAAAAACGTTACCATCTTATTTTACATGAGTGCGACAGGCTATTTTATACCTCCTTTTTTCATTTTTCTCCGACAGAGAATGCATGAAAGGCTAAAGATAAATTCACCTCCTGACAGTGAAGGTGTGGCCCAACCCAAAGGTTAGATGAAGAATGAGTTTTTTTTAAAATGGTTGCATCATTTTACTAAGTTTGCTCGGCCTTCAAAGGAGTCTCCAATTCTACTTTTACTTGATGGACACAGCAGTCACAAGACCTTGGACGTAATAAACTGGTCCAGAAATAACCACATTCACCTTATTAGCTCACCACCATACACAACACACAAACTCCAGCCTTTGGATAGGTTGTTAATGAAACCCTTTAAGGATTCCTATAATGAACAATGCGGAATGTGGATAAGTAGTAATGCCAGGCCAAGAATTACACAATTTGATATTGCAGGACTTGTATTACATGTTTTTAAAAAGGTTAAAAACGTTACGAAATAGCAGCAGCCAGTGTACCGGTATATATCCATTTAATGAAAATATCTTTAGCGATTTGGACTATATACCAAGTGACATTACAAACATTCCAATAGAAGAAGTTGACGTAGAACAAATTAGAGTCGATCATCTTCCACCTGATGTTCCTCAAAAAATTTCAGAGCAAATACCTACTTCCCCCCTATTACCGCAAAATCTTCCACGACAGCCTTCTACTAGCAAAGATCCAGATTTTGTACGAAAAACCATTTTAAACATTTCACCATTACCAGACGCCGCAAAGAAAAGAGCTCAAACCAGAAAACGAAAATCTGAGAAAAGTCAAATTCTAACTTCTTCTGCATACAAATTGATCCTGGAAAGTAAAGAAAATGAGAAAAAGCTTAAGGAGGAAAAGAAAAGACAGATAAAACAGAAAAGATTAAGAGAAGACTAAAGTTTCGTCATTAAAAGAGAAACGAGAGAACGTATCTTCGCAGGCCACCCAGGAGACTTCATGTATTGTGTGCCTAGAAGATCATGATGAGGACTGGATACAGTGCAACTCATGCAATGAATGGGCGCACGAGGTATGTGCTGATATACCAGAGTGCTCTGAGTTATATATTTGTGACCGATGCCGTTTTTTTTAAGAGTGTTCGGCCGTATATGCCATTTAATATCTAGGTTCGGTACTAGGTACCACAGTTTATTTAATCAAAAAATTATACCAATGAGAAACTTAAGTTAAAACATACAATTTGTTTATTTTTGTTTGTTTTATTAATTTATTTGAGTGTCTATGATTGTTTTGTACTTAATAATTTACATTAAATCTTTAATATGGGATTCGTTTTTTTAACTGCTATCTAAGCTTAGTTGTTCGGCACTGTGGACTCTCCCCTACCTGTTAATGGTTAGTATGGAGTATATAGATTATAGTATATATAATATGATAGCCTTTCTCAATAACAAACAAGCTCTGTCTTTTTATAATAATAATATAGAAGTGAGAAAGATTTAACATGATAAAATAACCTCAATAACTTTCAAACTTAATGAATTACTATCGACTCAACCTCGCTCCGCTCGGTTTCGTCTCTACGTTTTAACGGTTAGTATAGATTTCTCAGAGATGAGATATTTTCTCACAGTATAAAGTATCCTAAATGTTGACCCGAATAACCGGCTATCATCATACCAAATTTCATCAAAATCAGTGCAGTGGTTTTCTCGTGATGCGTTCCCAGACAGACAGATAAAAATTCTAAAAATTATATATATATTCAGCCTCCGTATCGATAATAATTATAATTTCAATAAAATTTTCCAAAAAATATTTAATGATCAATAATTTCAATAAAATTTTCCAAAAAATATTTAATGATCAGACTAATTTAGAACTTTATTATATGTATAGATGGTTAATTACGACCACGAAACGATCACTAGTTTAATAATATTATGTATTCTACAAATAATAATCGCTCAATGTAAAATATTTATTTGTATGTTACCTAAAAGTATCCTAAAATTAATATGTAATGGTGAAAGCTTACATTGGTTTGAAATAAATTTGTCATGTAATATATACATACTTATCAAGCATTATTTTACTTCTAGGATCAACAAAATCACAGAAACATACAAAATACCCAAAAATTGTGCCAGAAACTACCCCGTGTGTGGACTACGATAATTGCAAATATTAAATATTTATGTGAAATATTTACTTGTTTATTTGTAGATTTTAAGACAATTTCTTCTCCAATGTCTCAAGACAATATGAGGCAGTGAGTAACCGAATGAAGCGGGTTCATATCCCGGGTCTCGCACCTCTGGTATTTTCATATGCGAATCATTTTCAACATGATTACCACTTGTCTTACGGCTTTGTTCGCCTTGTTGTAAAATTGTGTCCACTACCTAATCAGTGACCATTATGTCTAACTATAGTTTAAGTTAGCATTAGTTTATATAAATTATAACTACCTAAAATTGTTATTATAGTAGCTTAATGTTACATATAGTGTATAAGTTAGCTTTAGATCTATAATAATTAAAATATATTTCTTAAAGGCAACCCTTAAAGCCCGGGGGTATGGTTAGGCCATTCGTACTATTCTTTATAACATAGACATGTATGTATGTATATATATGACCTACCATCCTACCTCCTGTTAGTGTCAATTAGGCGCTCAATAGACAATGACGCGTCGTCTCGCGAGCATATGATAATTTTGGACTCTGCTGCAGTTGCTACATTTATTATACGTGTGCGTTCAACTGGCCAGCTAGTGAGTTTGGTAACTATAAAATTCCTCTGGAGTAAAGTGAGAAGTGTACGAAAAGCAGCAGCTACCAGGTTGGTGATCCCTTTTCCTTCTGAGGTGTCTCGTGAGACCCAACTTACTACCTCTCGCAAAACTCTTCAAAATCAACGACACCTATTCTAAATCCAAGGACCACACGGGGGACCAGACCCAAACGAGTGTCCATACTTCTAAATCCAAAGGTCACACGGGTAATCAGCCTCAAACTCACGGTTTTCCTAGTGAAATGATTTCTGGACATCCTTGTGATATTAATACTCAAAAAAGTTACTTACTTACCTTAAGTCATACTCCAAACATCTGTAAATAAAAAACTACTTCCGTTCCTCGTAGATTCCGGGCACATCCCTTTGCGTCCTAAGAAATAATTGTATAATAAATTCTACACAGCTATGTGATACCGATGTTAAAGTAAAACGTATAAATTTAAAAGGTGATAGTCCTATAAAAAACTCTTAAATTACAATTTACTCAAGACTTTAAATTAATGCACACATTCCATGTCTTCGATAATATCTACTTACCTTATGACGGTATAATAGGCAACGAACGACCTTTATATACAATATGCCTTTTGTATTAACTACGACTCAGAATCCTTGGAAATTACAAATAATAATATAAAATTATCATTAGATGAACCTTCCTATATTATCATGCCACGAACCGAAACAGTAATTGAATACTCTGTAAAAAATCCTCAGATAAAAGAAGGAATGATATTTGACCAGCACGTTTCGGATTCATTACTAGTATATAATTGTATAGTCAAAGTGAAACATAATTATAGAATAAATTAAACAGTACTGAATGTATCAGAAGAAACTATACATATAAATTCTAACTTATTACTCACCAGTCACCATTTATTTTTTTTTACGTTGGGTTAATATTTATGGGTTAATTAGCGATATTAATGACGTGATGGCTATGGGAGCATATGAAGCTTCCATGCTCGTTTGCCTCCGGATTTGTATAAATAAAAAAAAACCGGGGAATCTTTATTTACAGTTCGCGGTAAATGTCGAGAATGTAATAACATCGTACAAATTTATTTGCCGTCGGTTAAATTATCCGATAAGGGGATGGGGATGCACATATCGACAATTGATACGTCTGGTACAGAGTGTAAAAAAACGACGGTGTATATGTCTGGCGAAGTAAAAATGACCACCAGAAGATGGAATTCGGCAACCTTGAGCCTGCCCTGCACATCTGAATGCAGAAGATGTATTACGAAAAGCAACACAATGGGAAAATGATAGTTGGGCCTTTCGAACGTTTCCGATCCAATCCAGATTTGTAGAAACATTACAGAACAAGGCTGAATTTGCGGGTTTATTGAAAGAAGTCTGTATAAGTAAGTTAAACGTATAACGTTTTATTGGAGTGCAGAATAAATGTACTTGTACTCGTAGAATGAAACATTCAAATGTAAAGATTTATAAAGTTGGTTCTTTGTCAATCGACGCTACAGAATCTTTGATGGCGACTAACCCGTACAAAAGTGGTGACGGATTGCTACTTGGCTCTGCTCAATGCAGTTTGTACAGCCTTTTGCGAATGCTTTTTAAATGTGTACATTGACATCTGCATAAAGTGGGTCTAGTCACCCAACGAAAATCCACATCCACCGTGTATGCGCATTGATTATTGCGCATGAGATCAAATTCGTCTACCGATGGAAATGCTTTGAAGGAAAACATTTCAGTGTGAAAGATTTTTTATCAGATGTGTCGGTCTCTTAACAAAATGACATGAACAGTTTTCCAGCTGTCTTTTGTGATATTCTGATCAACGCAATGTCGGATACAGAGGCCATTAACAGTGATGAAAGTCGTAGCTATTTCGCCGCCCAGGAACGTCTCATGGAAGCTATTAAAAGCGATGCCCTCTGTTACGAATTCGACAAAAATCGTGATGAATCTGACAATGAAGATATCAATGAGGATAGTCCCGACCACCGCCATCACTGGATCGGAATTTATCAATAATTTCGTCGCTGAATGTAAATTTCTTTTAGTCGACGGTCACCGACACAATCCTTATTACTGTCCCGTTTTCGCTGTTAATTTTATAAGGTTGGTAAAACTTTTCCCTCTGTAGACTACCCTCGTGACACAGGATAAGTCGTCGGTCGCTACATCATCATAGTGAGGAATATTTTCGGGAGGTGAAGCAGCTAGTTCTAAAAAGAAAATCCGCCGTACGACAAATTTTTAGTGATACATATGCGATCACTTGCAGGAACCACATAAATCCTCCACGCTTTGCATCAGGCTAAAGACGACGCCAAAACAGCGTAAGAAAAAAAAGTAATCTGTTCTTTGTGTTATATTCTTGGCAAAACATATAGTAAGAAAACCAAACCAAAATAAGGTTTTTTTAATATTTCAAATGGAAAAAATGGTGACCTCTCTCCCAAGAAAATTGGGTAAGTGTGTGGTCTTTTACAGGCTACTAAACTATCACAATATGAAATTGCAAAAGCCACAGGCATATCGAGAAGTTCCGTGAAGAATATTACAAAAAAATGGAATCCGGTATAAGTTTGTCGCCAAAAAGAAAATGTGCGTGCGGTCGACGACGCATTACAACCACAAGAACTGATAGAAAAAATACGAGAGATCTGTGTCCAAAATAGAAAATTACCAGTTAGTTTGCTTACGAAGAATATTAGGAATGATGGAATACTTGTTTCTCAGCGAAGTGTGCAGCGCTGTCTCGCTGAAAATGGATTAACCGCGCGTAAGCCTGCGCGAAAACCGAAGTTGACTTCGACTATGATGAAAAAGCGACGTGACTGGGCCCGTAAATATAAAAATTTCACTATTGATGATTGGCAAAAGGTAAAAATATGTTAATACTATTAGAAATCATTAATATTGAAGGTCATAAATTTAAAACAAAATGTTGTTATAACAGGTTTGTTTTTCCGGCGAGTCAATGTTTCAAGTATTAATGGAAAAATCAAAGTTTGTTTGTTTGTGAAACATCCACCTTCTATTGTGGTTTGGCCTGTCATATCAGGAAAAGGGGCAGGGCGCCTCTATATTGTAGAAAAAACAATGCGACAAGAACAATATAAAAAAGTCCTAGAAACCAGACTGATACCACAGCTTAAATACTGGTTCTCAAATGATGAAGACCCAATTTTTATGCACGATAGTGCTCCTTGCCATGCAGCTAAGAGTATCACAATCTTTCTACAACAAAACAATATTAAAGTTTTGGAATGGCCTGGAAATTCTCCAGATATGAATCCCATTAAGAATGTCTGGGAGCTCCTAAAGAGAGAAATAGCAAAATTAACTATAACAACAAAGGTAGAACTCATTGAAAAGTTGATTTTTAAGTGGAACCATAATCCTCATCTTCAAAATACTATACAGTCATGCATTAGAAGCATGCCTCAACGAATTAAGGCACCTATTGCGAATACAGGGAACACGAAATATTGCCGAATTATGGGTATGATACCAAAACCAATGTGATAACTACAAAATATTTTATTAAAATTTGTTTTATTTTATTAATATTATATTTGATTACTTATTAAAAATTCAAAACAGCATAGAGCATTTGATTATTTACTGAAATTCACTCTCAAAATAAAAAAGTTACGTTTTTCGTCCATGGATTTAATAATATGGAAAGGTACTGTAGCAAGGCAATTTAGAAAAGAGGGAAATGAATATAAAACTATAAAAGGAAAGTTTATATCTGAGAAGAAGATGCAGAAAATCCTTATTAGACAATTCCCTGTCCTGGACTGTGCAAATTGTTGAGGTTAGTAGGAAAAATTTTGCTACTATCGGATTTTTGAGCCGTTGTAAAAACCTTCTACCTTGCAAAACTAAAATATCCTTAGCCTATTCTCTTCTACTTCCGATTTTAGACTACGCCGATTGTTGCTACCTGGATATTACTGAGAAATAACTGTAACTGTGAGCCCGTTCCTATTATATCATATTCTTTCAACTCAATTTGTCCAAATAATGTCGCTAGATTTTTTTAAAAATGTGCAACTATTGCCTAATTACATTTACGAAGAGCTTATTTCCGCTTATTCCTTCGTAAATTGCCTATAATGGCCTTTATAAGCGCTAATACTAAGCTATACGAAGTGTACTTACAGTTCGAACATAACAAGTTGCATCCATTTTTTGCAAGTTATACTTTGCACTACGTCACGTCACTACGCTATTAGATTATGTTCACTAAATAGCCTAGCACTGTAAGTCCATAATTCATTAAAATCACTACACTTATATTCATTCAACGAATAAATTAATCGTTTTTTAACATTTAATTTGTCTTTGTAGGCTATTATATCTATTTCTATTCTAAACTACAAATTATTTTCAACCTTTTTCTATACGCTAATCGCCTCTCGCTGCTAATTATCAAATGTTGTAAATTATATATTTACATAGCATCGTTAATAATCCATTCCAGTGCACCGGCGCTAGCCCGAGGCGACCTTTTTTGACGTACCCTTTGTCTACGTGGCTATCTGAGCTCCACGCGGCTGGCCGTTGCTCGCACGCCGATCAGTTGATCCCAACCGGTTCATCGACCGCGTCAGCTATTTATAAAGATAAGCGAGGAGCGTACAGCGTAGTAGCATTTATCAGTAGATATGTATTGAGTTACAGAATCTAATAAAGTATCACCATTTTAAGTGAAATTGAAATTATTCCTACAGTAATAATAATAAAGTGATAGATCCATATTCAAAATGGCCTAAGTTAAAGGTGTCAGAACGACTTCAAGTGAGTGTGCTTGTGTAGAACAAGGATTACCAGAGTTCCTTCAGAAAATCCTTTTTTATTACGATAAGAAGGTGACTGCCGTAATGGCGGATTCAACGAAAGCGAACGAAGTGCAGCGCGCAGCGAATTCTGGCTCCAGGAGGGAGGAGAAGCCAAAACCAAACTTTCCAAGACCTAAGAACAGGATTAGTAAGACAGTACCACAACCTAAGAATTTATCCAAGACAGAGACACCACTTACAAATGATCCTCTCTGGAAAGATTCATTCGTCATTGACGGTGAAACAGGTTTTGTAAATGAGGAGTCAATCAGAACGTTCGAAGCAGACGCGGCAGGATACGTTCACCTTGTTGAGTCTGAATATAAGGCGATCAGCGACGTAGATAAATACTACGCTAAATCAGTGTCACCAGCAGCACATGCTTACTATCATTATGTGTTATACTGGTACCAGCATGCATTGAGAGCGCAGAAAAATGGGACAGCTTCCATACCACAGGAACGGCTCGTCCAGTTCGTGCAGGGCTATGGCTCTGCTTTGATCGCCTCCGGAGCAGGCGAGTATCTGGAAGGACTCGGCGATTACGCTGATGCAACGGGCGTCAAGCATAGATTACATGCAACTGAGCCCAACGATGATGGCCACTTTGGCCGTATCACCCACCAGACTCATGGCCTCTACGAGACCTTACCTGCACCGGCTATCGCGTTGCAACG
Organism: Brenthis daphne; assembly: GCA_947093115.1. NCBI lineage: Eukaryota > Metazoa > Arthropoda > Insecta > Lepidoptera > Nymphalidae > Brenthis > Brenthis daphne. The sequence continues at coordinate 4,837,393 of OX352473.1, forward strand.
TGTTGCAGCCGATATTGCACAATCCCGACGGGATGCGGGACCTAACGATGAGTGGATGCTACCAGGACTAGCTCCTGTAGCCCCAAGAGCGGATCCGCCCGCACCAGAACCAGACCACGAACGTCGACGCCAACTCCGTGCCGATCAAGAGGATAGAGCAGAGGACAGTGACGAAGAAGGTGGAGCTGATGATATAGACCAAGAACCAGCTCAACCTGTATTACCTCGGTCTTTACCAACCGTCAACCTTCCAGGTTGGCAGCGGGCACGTGTGCTAACAGCAAATCAGCTTAGTGGGCTGAACAATGTCATAGACGCTGACAATCCGCGCGACGGACTAGTTAACAACCGCTATAGCATTAATCGCCAGTTATTCGAACTCGTCGAGCGTAAATTACGCGAATGCAAACGGTATAAATTATCTATAATACCGAACACCACCGGAGGATCAATAGTCCAACAAGTGACCTGGAAACCACTGGAACCAACTGTGAGCCGATTTACCCAGGCCATTGCAAGTGCGGGAGTCGCAGTTTCACGCACCGTTTTACCACTCAGAGCGGCTATTGCCGCAAAGGTCATGTGTTATCGGACATTAAGACGTGAACTTGAGACAGAGGATGGAGAGGTCGTCAACACCTGGGCTTGTTATTCTTTCACGAGATATCAAGCAGTGCCAGACACCTGGCACAATAACAGAAACACTCTCATCCATCGTGGATACGACGGCCTTATAAACTATGCGCCGTTTAAAACCCAAGTGACGCCAAGGACCGACACGCTGCTCGAATACTTGAATAAGTTCAAGACGTATTAGAGCGCAACATCACAACCGCTAAGACACCCCAGACAAAAAACCGTTGGAGCAAGGGGGATATGCGATATAAATGCAAAACGATACAGTCGTTCTTTGTTAGTTCCGTGTTCAAAAAATATTTTTTCTAGTTCAAAGTGACTAAAATCAAATAAACGTATTCCTTAAGTAATATTTATGATCCAATTTAGTGTTTGCAATTAAAATTTTGAAGACTTGTAGTATAAAAAGTGTTTTAAATCTATTACAAAGTTTTAAAGTGCAAGTGGTTGATATGGAAATTACCCACATATTTTATTTAATACAATAACAGCTGCTGATATAATATATTGATCTTCATAAAATATAACTCAAATATTCACACAGTTACTTAAGCACTTCGTTAGCTCAGTGTAGCGAGAGAGAACTTTGAGTTGGAATCCGACCGAGTGGTCGTGGTTCAAATCTACGAACGAGATCCAATTATCATTTTTAAAAATATTTTAAAATATATTTCTTTAAAATGTCAAGTGGTTGTAACGTCTGCAAATTGAATGTATTAATTACACAAAAAAGAATTAATTGTGTAGTGTCAAGCCAAATACCACTTTGAATGTATTATTCCACCGGGGTCTTCTAAATCACCTATTATACGAGGGCAGTGGGTTTACCCGATCTGTAAGAACAAATCTCCGCCTACATTATTGGAAAGTAGTATCGCAGGTACAACTAAAACTACGGAAGAAATGGTTGCTCCTGAGGGTAATTGGCTTTCGGCGATAAGAAACGAAGTGCAGAAAATCATATCTCAAACTGTGAGTGTCGAATTGACAAAAATTCGTGAAGAGTTGACCGGTTTGCATGACATACAATCATCCATAGAATATTTATCGAGTATCTTTGACACAGTGAAGCAAGAGCTGGAAGACGCGAAAAAAGAAATATTATCACTGAAGAAGGATAATAGTGATCTTAGAGATATCGTAAATAGTCACGCAAATATAATAAATATACTTGATAGGGAGGCTAGAGCAAACAATATTGAAGTGCATTGTATTCCAGAACATAAAGGCGAAAATCTGCTCAAAACAGTAGAACAAATTGGAAGAGTGATAAACACTCCTATAACTGAAGGAAGTGTAGTTAAGTGCACCCGAGTAGCAAAATTAAACAAGATTTCTACGCGTCCAAGATCTAAATTTAGCTCTTCCCTGCTAAGAGACAAATTTTTGGCAGGAGTGATTAATTTTAATAAAGCAAATAAAGACGACAAGTTAAGTACGGCGCATCTGGGCATATCGGGAGAGAAGAAGCCAGTGTACATTTCAGAGCACTTAACTTCTACAGCTAAAGATATCTACGCCGCAGCACGTATTTTTGCTAAAGAGAAAAATTATCGTTTTGTCTGGTCACGTAACGGCAACGTTTTTTTGCGGAAAACAATATCAAGTGACGTAATATTGGTGAAATCTAAGGATCACTTACTTTAACATAAAGACTATCATATTTTATCATTCTCTTAATTGCATAACTCTGATATTCTAATATTTTAATTTAAACAAGAAACTATTACAATTTAATGGTCAATCACTTAAACCTATTCTATCAGAATGTTAGGGGAATAAGAACCAAAACTAAATATGTATACCTGGCTATTCTTAATTCCAATTTTGACGTAATAGTTTTTACTGAGACGTGGCTTAACAGTGGAGTATCGAATAATGAGGTAATTGATGATAGATATAATATATTTCGTCGGGATCGCGAATCCAGTCAATCTAATAAATTGGATGGTGGAGGAGTAATGATAGCGGTGTTAAAAAAGTATAAATGTTACAGGGTTAATTCGTGGGAAACAAACTGTGAAGATGTTTGACACATATGACCACATGTTGAACACATAGAATTGCCTCTAATAGTTTTTTAATGTTTTATGCGTAATTTGTTTAAATTTTTTGTTTTGTTTTTTTTTTAATCTCACAATGAAATATTTTATATTTTATAGTTCGTATTGTTTATTTACATTTTAGTAGTTTATAATTTTTTAGCGGTTTTTATTGTTGTGTTTTTTTTTGTATCATTTTTTAGTTATGTAAGTTTTTAAAATTACTAATTTCAAAGGATGTTTTGTATCGTTTTCTGTTTTTCTTTATATTATGCATGTTGAGTTAGCCTGTAAGTGAGGTATACAATTTCTACCACAGATATATAAGAGTGTGCTCTAGAATAAGAAATATTATTGTATACAACGTTGGCTTCCTATTTAAATAAATAAATAAAATGAAACAACATTCACTTCTCTAGAATTTAAAATTTTCTAACAAAATGATGGAATAAAAAATATTTGACCCTGCTATGAAAAAACTCATATCATGGAAACTGATCTAGACAAAATCAACCCAACCGACGGAAAGTATTTATAAAGTTTGGACGAAATATATCTTGGATTGGGAATTCAGAATCAACTTTTGGCAAATGAAATATCATTTGAGAATATCAGAGGCGAAACCCGGGATCTGAACCCACTTTACTTGGTTTCCCGAAAAAACGGGCTTCCTTGAAGTGTTGCTGGATAGTTTATTGCGAAAAATAATACATCCTGACATAAAATAATTCACAATTATCAAAAAAATTGACAATATTTTTTAATGAATAAGAAGACCATTTCCTGGAATCCTGTTGTAAACTCAATTATATGTCCATAAAAAGAATTACTACCTCTGTAACCGAGTCATAAATATCTTAATTGTTAGCTCCTGGTACTAATGTTATATAAGATGCATAACATCAATAACAAAACCAAACAAAAAACTAGTTTCTCCGAGAATTCTGATGGAACGCTAGAAATAAAACAATACAAAGAAATAACCTTTTTATTAACCAGCACACCAAAAATTTGCGAGAAAAACATTTAGACTAGAATTAATAGAAATTAAACCGAAAATACACAATATTCTATACGAACATACTTATATGTACACATATACATATGTAGGTACTTACATATCATTAACATAAATATATCTTTACTAAATAAATAAACAAAAAAAAACAAGAAAATGGCGTTATCTCGTCATTGGCCAAGAGGAAAATTAATTAGAATAGACATTATCTTGAGTGAAATTTAGCGGCGCTTTTTATATCTAAAAGACAAAAAGTCGATCGCCATTTTGATTAAACTGCTAATTTTAAATAAAACTATCGGATACTGTCGGGCTTTTATTTAGATTTTTTGTTTCCGATGATACACTTAATAACTTCAGAAACAAAAAATCAAGATTTTTTTTAATAAATAAAAGCCTTTTCTACAGTTTTTATTATAAAGTTAGATGTATATACAACTAGCGACTTACCTTCGCTTCGCTTCGGGTTCGTCCCTAGACAAAAACAAATCTATCCCACGGGAGCCATAATTTTTTCCAGGATAAAAATACCGATTATAATATACCTCTTGTGCCAAATTTCATCCAGATCCGTTCAGCTGTTCTGGCGTGAAAGAGTAACAAACATCCATCCATCCTCACAGTTTTCCATTTATAATATTAGTATGGATATGGATAGAGAAAGATAGCAAGCATAATGAGTGAGCGAGAGGAAACGATTAATTTGGAGCGTAGCTGTCTCTTTCTTCAACTAACTCGTGAATGACGACTTTCTCATTGTATATTTAAATAAAACCATTTTCATTACACATTTAATATTAAGTTTGTAATCAAGGACAAAGCGTATTTACCTTTTATGAATCACAAAACAAACAAACAAACAAACAAACAAACAAACAAACAAACAAACAAACAAACAAACAAACAATCAGCACGAATTTGTAACATAGTCATACAACAAAACAGTGTTGAGTTTGCATCATTGTAACGCTCTCGTCATGAACTAAATATATTTTGATTTTTATATAATCCTGCACATCTGATGGGGTACTGATTTAAAACATTCTATTTTAATACAAAAATTAGTACATTTTACGATTTTAGTAGGAGATCAAAAAAATATTAACCTCAGACGTTATGAGGGTAGTAAAGAAATTCTAATTCAAGCTGAAATTTAAATAATAACTACAGATAGATAAAACTATATGTTCGAGCTTGAATCGAACTTACAGTGATAGAAAAAAAGGCTTTCAATTTTTTTTAAATAAAAAAAAAACAGCGTAAAAGCTAAAAGTGAACTACTCTTTGCTTAGCTCCTATTAACATTCTATTAACATTTTCATTCAACTGTACATAGATACGGTACATGACGTTTGTCATTGAGCTCAAAAATATTATATATTCAAAAAAAAATTGAAAAAAAAAAGATTAAGGAACAGTATTTAAATAACACCAACTAAACACTGATTTAAAGTGTATTTTACACGCTACAAATGGAGTGCAGAGAGTGAATTTTACACAACCAATATCTCGATTTGACTGGTAAATACACATACGCATACAATAAAGAAATTGTACTTTGTGGAGCGATATTAAAAAAAATACAAAAAACGCGCAATTTTTGACGCACCTGTTCTTTTTTTAATTTCACAATAAGCACGATAGTAAATTTAAAAAAAAAATTTCGACTATTCACTGATTTACTTAATTTTAAGTACGAAACGTACACACCTCAAGTGTTTTTATAAATACAAAATATATGATAAATAGTAATATTTATCTTGACACAATACTTTTTTCTTGGTTATTTCAATGACACATACAAACATACTATATGTATAGTGCCTAAACTTGAAAAAGTCCGTATAGGGAGGTTTTTTTAAACTATAATAGAGAATTTAAATATAAATACACCATTTAAAGCAAATAACGAATATCTAAAATATGGGTGTGCGGATAAAATATTGATTATTTCTTAAATTACTTACCAAAAACCCAAAACGCTCTAATAAAATTCATTTCATTAGAATCACATCATTTCACGACATTCCGCATAACTACAGTGTAAACATTCTTAAACAACATAAAACATAATTAATCTACAACAATGGAGAAAAAAAAACTAAATCTACATTACAGATAATAAAAATAGTATTTTAATTAAATTAAAAAATATGGCAACACCCATAATTGCACCAAAGAATCAAATGACACTCAAGAGATCATGATAAATTCAACAAAAAATATTATATATGTACACTGTAAAAGAAGAAAATTTATACTTTCAAATGCACTATAGAGTCGGTAGTTATAAATTAATGTTATCTTTTGTAAAACAGAGTTTGCAGTTAACTTTTACTTCATTAGGTATGTTTTAATTTTTTGAGGCGAACCCGAATTCTATTTCGAAAATAAAAATAGAATAAGATATTCCTTATAACATCAGCTATCTGCCAGTGAAAGCCCCGTCAAAATCAGTTCAGCCGTTTCGGAGATTAGCAGAAACAAACAAACAGGCAAAAATTAAAAAAAAGTGTTTTTCGTTTTAAGTACCACATACTTTCATATGTATTTAATAAAAAGCTGTTATTTTGACATTACAACAGGCACTTCAATTTTATTTATCTGTATAGATTATCGACTTACCTTGCTTCGCTCGGATGCTAGATGCCTATAATATGTGTTATTCCAGATTATATTTTATCTGTGTACATCCAAATATGTCCAGCGATTATTTTATACTACTTTTTACTTCACTTGTATTTATGTTTTGATTAACCCAAAAAAAAAAAATATAATAAAAAATGTTAACATTATTTTTAATGTCATTAATTTTGACAGTTTGATTTTAACATCCAATGGCGATTGTTTATGGCAAAAATAACCTAATTTTAAGAACTGCGAACTCTGTTGTGTTTACGCGGTTGAAACAATTTTTGATATGTATACATTTAAAATGTACCTTATTGGTTTAATAATAATTATTTTTAAAACAAGTATTTCTTTTGAAAGCTTCGATTTTTTTTTATAAAATAATATAACGTAAAGTATACAACTTAGGAACTTACCTATTTTTTAAAATATCAACTAAAATATATAATTTAAACTAAAATTTCACAAAAAAAATTCACATGTACGAAATAATTATTTTTTTACAAATATACCAAATTTGGCTTAAAAATTTTAAATTTTTTTTTAAATAAATACGTCCTGTGGACTCTTACCGAATAGTTTTTGATTAAAAAAATATGTACATAATATATGTTAAATAGCACCTCATTGAAAAACAAAATAAGCGAGAATGAAACAATTTTAGAAAATTGCATCAAGACAAAAATGCGTTATCCTAATTTAAAAAAGTTTTTTTTTTAATTTTACGCTTAGAGTAACACATTTTTGCACAAACATCCACCGTAACACTAATATTATATATCCGCGCATAATAATGACTGTTAAAATACTACTTAATTAAATTACATGAGATACGAAACATTCCACCTTCGCATAAAAAAAAATTAAAAAAAACTCTCCGCTTTACAAGTCGGAAAGCAAAAGCGTATAAATGTTTTTTTTATTAAAAAATTATTTTGTAACGTTATTACTTCCAAATTAAAAAAAAACGTCATCAATTTTTTTTGCAGAAGCGTCGTCTCTTTTTTTCCACATACATTATCATAACATGCCATATTTATGACAGAATGTAATGTCACATTTTTTTAATCAATTTTATATCTCAAACAGCGACTCACCCTCTCTCCGCTCGAGTTTGTCCCTAGTTACTTTTAAACAGAGATGAGATATTTTTTCGCAGTAAAAAGTATCCTATATGTTGACCCGGATAACCCGCTATCATAATACCAAATTTCATCAAAATCTCTGTTTGGTTTACTCGTCATGCGTTCCCAGGCAGACAGACAAGAATTCTAAAAACTATAGTTTCCGCCTCTGTATCGATAATAACGACTATTTCAATAAGATTTTCCAAAAAATATTTAATGTACAGATTCGACTCAGAATTTTATTATATGTTATTTCTATTTATTTTATTTTTTGCTTTCTGGATGAAAATATTTCGTATCTCCAAGACATAGAGTAACGCTTTATGTACATTAATATTGCAAAATAGTAGACTTCGGTCTAATATAAAAGAAATCCCGATTAATTTCATAGTAATAATTTACTGTAGATCTTTTCAAAAAGAAATTAAAATGTTGGGACATAATAAATAAATAATATATATAATTGGCACACAGCACCAACACATATGTATATAACTTTAAATACATACATAATATAAATATATACACCAATAACTGCAGTACAAACATTCGTGCTCATCACACAAATGAATGCTTCCAGCAGGACTCGAATCCGCGACCGCTGGCACAGCATGTAGGGTCACTACAAACTGAGCCAACTGAACCAAACTTCTTGTATATTTTTAGTGATTGTGTACGTGTGTGTAGTGCTTAGATAGCATTTAAATAATAATTTTCAAGTTGAATAAAGTGAAAATGGCAGGAGGTATCTAATACCGACTTTTATAAAAAATTTTTTATTAAAACTCATTAAAGAAAGACACCTTTCGAATTTTAAGTTCTAGATTATATAATAGCTGTTATATTTTCCACAGACCCAATAGGGTCATGTGAAAGGGAGTCATAAATAGTGTTTTTAGACTTTAAAAAAGTATCTTGTTTGTATTCAGCCCTTTTTTAACATCCTACTGCTGGGTGTGGGCCTCCCTTCAATACGAAGGGAATCAGGCCATAGTCCACCACACTGGCCAAGTGCGGGCGGACTGAGCATGTCTTTCGAAAACTTGCTAGGTTCTCTCAGACATGCAGGTTTTTTCACGATGTTCTCCTTCACGTGAGACAAATGGTAATCATGTTGAAATTGATTCGCACATGAAAATATCAGAAGTGCGAGACCCGGGATTTGAATCCGCTTCACTCGGTTACACAAGCGAGCGTGTTACAACTGGACTACCACTGCCTATTCCTTGTATCTATATAAAGCGTTATTCTAGCCCCTTAACTTTATTTCTATTTTCTTAACATTTAAAGATCTTCAGAAGTTTATTCCTTTATCTAAGTAAGAAGTAAAATCTATTATATATTACTATTAAAAAGACTACAATTCTTAAAATTTTGTACTGAAAAAACCTTCTTTCATTGTCTATGCTTTCGCCATAGATAAACTATTACACCAATTTTTTTTTACCACAGATAATAAAGATAAGATGGTTCATTGTTATTTTTTCCTAAAGATGTTTTATTTTTTAATTTAACAGTAAATCTATGGCAAAAGTATATATTTCACACTATCCTACATCACATTATGCCAAACTGATCACAGATTTTTGACCCTGCCTCTTATATTGAAGTTATCATGGTATCATTTTTTTTTTAATTTTGAGACGAACTTATGCCATAGCATACATATATTAAAAAAAACTCCAAAAAATAACTCTTATTACCAATCAAAAGTGATTTTATTCAAATAAAATCTACTTAATTTCATTCAATAGATGATTTTTTCATTTTTTTTTTGTTATTAATAAAACACCATGATAACTAACAATAAATTCTACGCGTTTCATTCCTACCATTTTCCCTCCAAAAAATTTTCAAAACCTCAAATTACACTAACTACTATACTTAACTACAATCCAAGTTACGATATTGAAGTTTATTAAAAAAAATACTGTCGAAAACAAAACTAGTTAACATTCCCAAAATTACAGGTAATACAATTTTTTATCATAATTACAACGAAAAAAACAAATTTGAGACAGTAATTTTTTAGGAATAAAATAATTTTTTTTAAATCAGTTTCACAATATTCTATACCGATATACAACAAAATAATTTTAATTACCTCATTTCTAAAAGAAAAAATACCAAGTATCTTTAATATGGATCAAGCTTGACCCAAAAGTTATTACATAGATAAAAAATACAATCTTTTAACTTTACCAAATCACATTTCTTCCTTTTGATTCATCTTTTTCTCTTCCTCGGGACTCATTATATGAGAAAGTGACATGTGACGTCTGAAATAAAAATAATATTGATATTTACCAGTCATTGGTATACAAAACCTTACTGAACGGATCTGGATGAAATTTGGCACAGAGATAGATTATAGTCTGGACTCTGGAATAACATAGAACACAACAATTTTTGTTTTCCTAGAGGTGAACCCTAGCAAAGCGAGGATGAGCTGCTAGTAGGGAAAATGCATGTGGTTTAAGTAAAGGTGATTTTTTTTTATAATCTTTATTTCTTTTGAATTAAGCCTATATCAATATTTTTTAATGTTATTTCTTTTTGATTGAGGAAATAATTATTAAAAGACCGAGTGTGACATCAGAGTATATTACAACAGAGTGATGCGATGTTGGCTCTACACACTAAAGTCGTCGTGTATACATATCTGTGTGTCACACAGTGACGTCACGCCGAGCGCGCGGTCGTTTAAAATATCAGTATGGTAATGGTCCCTTGGATGATTCCCCATACAAACTTTTATCCTCATTTTCACCCCCTTAAGGGATGATTTTCTGGATAAAAAGTATCCTATGTCCTTCCCAGGGTCTCAAACTATCTTCTTACCAAATTTCATCTAAATCGGTTCAGTAGATCCAGAGATTACCCCCTATAACCTCACAAACTCACAAACTTTACCTCTTTATAATATTTGTATAGATTTAGAAGCTAGCTATGCTAATAAAAATGTGTAAATATATATTTTTTTAATTATATACCTTAATCCCCTTTTGGCACGGAATGACAAACTACACAGTGTACAATTCCATTTCTCAACTTTGTCTTTGGGTGGATCCTCTTGGTTGTCTACTTCCGTTTTGTCTATGATCGCCTCTTCTATGTTGTCTGTGGTCTCTGGTTTAGGTTCAATTTTCTTTATTTTTTTCTCTGGGAGGGGTATTTTGAATTTTTTTAAATCTGAAATAATTTAGCATAAAAAAGTATGTGTTATTGACCCTAGACATAATATTACACATATTAGAAAAAAAAAAACAAATTATAGATAGCAGTTAATATTGTTTAGTTGTCATTTTCAAAAAAAAAGAACAAAGAACTTATTTCTTTAGCACTAAATTTTTAAAACATAATATAATTACCAATAGGTGTGATCACAACGTTAGGTACCCCCATCACAGCATGGGAGGGAGATGGGGTCACTCGACTCTCCCTCATGCTGTCCAAATCCACCACCTGACTCAGCGGCAGAGCCTCATCGCTTGAACCATCCGACTCATGCTTGGCATGTTGTTGTTTTTTCACGCGTTTTCTAAACCTATAAAGAAATAAAATTGCACTCAAAAAATATGATAGATAAATTCTTTTATACCCTATGAAAAATAAAGGGTTTTTATCTTGTCACTTTTTAACACTATGATAATATTGTCTATTTAAAGTTTTAGAAGATTCCAGAGTCATTCTATATATAAATACATAGGTAAAGACAAAACAGCTCAATACCTGTTTCTTGTAAGTATGTTTTTGTCAACTAATTTTCTTCTTATTTTTGTTTAATTAACTATCAAAGAGCTTTTTGTTAAAGAGAAACACAAGATTTTGATTTCAATAAAATCCATTCTATAGTTTTTGTATGAAAGAGTAACAAACATGAAAACATCCATACATCCTCACAAACTTTCAAATTTATAATATTAGCAAGATTTGTAGGATTCTTACCTTTTCCGAGGCCTCTTATATATTGGAATTTGTTTTTTCTTAGTTTCTTCATTGTTGTTGTTATTTATGAACTTCTCACAAGCCTCACTGCCTCTCTCCAATGCTTCTAACTCAGTACTACTTGATAGTGAGCTTTTATCACAGGCAAATAGATCTGTTTCGTTGCTCAATTCATTGCTATCTATTTGGTCGCTGTAAAAACAAGTTAAACTCTAAAAATTATAAAATTTAAAAAGAATACAGTATTTTTAATAATTCTTTATCATAGATCTTTCCTCTTATACTACTTTTCACTTAAAGAGAATGAAAAATGTACCTAACAACAAATAAATGATAAAAAATATGTATAAATAATTAATTACCTATGGTCTGACAAATCACTTTGTGTACTTGTTTCCAACTTCTTTATTTGGAAGGTTATATTTATCCTTTTATATATTTCTTCTGTAATATTCCGACATTTTTCATATTTCGAGTCTAGATTTTCGCTTGGAATCTTCCAGAGTGATTGATTATTTTGCAAAGTTGACATATTTTGCAGATCTAGGTAGAATCTAGTAAGATCCTTATAAGGAAGTTTGTATCGCACGAAAACTTGTATTTTTATCGATTATATTGAGCAATAATTCCATCTTCGGAGACGTTATAACTAAAATTATGTTACGAAATAATTAAAAACCACTTCAAGGTGTTATGGCGGGATATCAATAAAAAACACAATATACTCGTTTATCACACTCAGCACGTGTAATATCTGCCTCAAATACTATTTTCAATGGATTTTCCTCCATAACATAAATATAAAGCACCAAAAATCACTATTTCAACAACAAAGGGACATCCATCAACATTTTTATGGCACATTAGCTAACGTCAAGGCTCTAAGTTTGCCCGCAAACTTAAATATTAAGACTAGACAAAGTAAAACCTGGTAGCTTTGAGATACTATTAACAATAATAAAACACAAATAAGTTTATAAACTAAATTAAAAACTACAACAGTTGCCTTGCGGCTTTTTTTTGGATTTTTTTGACGTTTTAAATTTAGTGTTGCTTGACACTAATTGCTCATAATTTTTAATGATAATATTTACCATAGACAACAAACCTGTATACTTCTTTGTTAATAACAACGTCCTTGAAACTTAATCTGTTAGAGATTAAGATAAAACACGACTTTTCATAAGTATTTTGCCGTTTACGTATCGAAATACAACGCAGAAATCTTTCTCAGTTGTGAACGGCCATTTGATAGCTTGTGTCACTTATTATTTTCTATTGTTTTCTTTACCATAGATAAATGTTAAAATATTTTTTCACTTAAACACTGTATAATAATCTTATGATAAATAATATTTTCTGTATTTTAAACTATAAATTAATTTATTTTTTACATCTTTAAAAGAACACATTCGATATAATATATTTTCATGTTCATATTTTTAGACGAAAACGAATGTTCCACTTCCCGCCATAATCCATATTTATTATGACAAATAATAATTGACATTGATAATAAAATTACATGTTTGTGAATATAAAACGTCGATTAAAGTAAATTTTAAATATGGTTAGGTATAAAAATTGAGATTATTATAATTCAATGAGTTATGAACAAAATTTTAACAATTTGTGTTAGGATTTTATATGAAGTAACTGAATCATGGCATGTAAAGTAGTGACGAAAGGAAAGAAATATTTAGCCAAATTATCAGATAAGCAAGCTCCGTGTGCGTTTTGCAACCGTACTGTTGATGAGGAGACTACATTCGGCAAATTATATAGTATTGGAGACATACATTGCCATTATTTTTGCGTTGTAAGTAATTTGATCAAACTTAGAAATAAGATATTATTATTATATATTTTCACTGTAGTTTACTGTGCAAATCACACTTTATGATCATCTATCAAAATAAATACTACCAACAAAAACATATGTGAATTTATTGTTTAGTTATTTGTAGGTCATTCTATTCATTTGCCTTAAATTAACATATTTATTCAGATATGCATACAAGTATAATTGTACAAGATTGCATAATTCAAAGATTACTTATTCTTGCCATCATAATGTTATCATCTATTAATTTCCTAAAAGCCCATATGATATACATTAGTCTGCTTAATAAAAACCCATAAAAGTTTTTTTTTACTTTAGCTTATATTAAATTATATTTTCAGTTGCTATCCTGTTGTCTGGTACAAAGAGGGAAAGATGAAGAAGGACTCTACGGTTTTTTATATCCTGATATATTAGCTGAAATTGAGAGGAGTAAAAAACATGTAAGTTTTAATGTTAGAAATATACTTTTTTTTATCTATGTATAGTAACTCTTGTTGATCCGTCTGTTATGTTTTTATGCCTAAAGTAATGACACAATTTTGATGAATTTTTGTAACGAGATAGATGGGACCTTGGAAAAGGACATAGGATACTTTCTGTCACAAAAAATATAACTTGAAAGGGGCAGTAGGTGTTGATAGTTTGTATGGGTTACCAACTACATAAAGTATACTTACAATAAATATTTTCTTATATATTAAAATTTAAACATACCTAGGGATGTAATATAGCTTGGTGTTAAATTCTAAGAACTATAGATTAGGCCTCTGTATTGATAATAATAACTAATATTTCAATAAAATTTCCCAAAAAATATTGAATGTACAGATTCAACTCAGTTACAATTTTATTATATGTATAGATAACTATTAATGCTTATATAATAAATTATTAGATATAATTGTTTGATGACACATTTGGCTTAGTTTGTAGTGATTCTACTAGCTGTGCCAGCAGGTTCAAGTCCCTCTGGGGGCATTCATTTGTGTGATGACGAATGTTTGTACTCCAGACATGGGTGTTTATATTTGTAATATGTATGTATTTAGAGTTATATATGTGTAGTGTATCAACTATATGGTATCCATAACACAAGCCTCATGGCTTACCATGGAACTAGATGGTGCTGTGTGTTAATGTCCCAACATTTTTATTTATTTAATCGTTGTTTTCCAGAAATGCTCATACTGCAATAAAGATGGCGCTACATTGGGGTGCTCGGTGACACAATGCAGGAAGCAATTCCACTTGCCTTGTGGACGGGAGAAGAGTGCAGTTTCATTGTTCTATGGGAACTATAAGTAAGGATCAGTTTAGATTTAATATTTTTTATATCCTACTAATATTATAAATGTGAATTGTATTCTTATATTCAGCCCTTTCTATCATCCCACTGCTGGGGGTGGGCCTCCCTTCAATACTCGAGGGATTGGGTCAAAGTCCCCCACGCTGGCCAAGTGTGGGTGGACAGAGCATGTCTGTAGACAACTTGCTAGGTCCTCTCAGATATGCAGGTTTTCTCAAAATGTTTTCCTTTATGGGAAAGCAAAAATCATCTTGGAAATGATTCGCACATGAGAATATCAGAGGTGCGAGACCCGGGATTTGTACCCGCTTAATTTTGGTTTCCCAAACGAGTGCGCTATCACTGAGGCTACCACCGCCTTGTTTTTTTAAAACATATTTCGTAAATATTTTAACGTTTTTACCACACATACTTTATCGCCTGCAAAACCTGATTCGTCTTTCATACTATCTGTTACGGACTATGAGACTTCGCGACGGCAAAATCTAGTTTTAAATCACGTCCCGTTTTTTTTAACACACAGCACCATCTAGTTCCATGGTAAGCTACGAGGACTGTGTTATGGATACCAGATAGTTGATACACTACACATATATAACTTTAAATACATACATAATGTTATAAATATAAACACTCATGACTGGAGTACAAACATTCCAGCACCGAACCTGTGACCGCTGGCACAGCAAGTCTCACTACGAACTGAGCCAAGCGAGTCATCATTTTTATTATTATTTTTTAATTTCGATAAAGTATATATTTGCTTTATAATTTATTTTCGATACGTGCGCGTTTTGTGCGTTCTAGATTTAAGCCACGCTTTTTTCTTTGTAAAATCCAATAAGAATATTTTAAAAATGTTGCTCGCATAGTAGTCTAATATAAATGTTAATTATAAACATCGATCAAAAAATCACTAGATACACAATCGGCGACAAAAATGTCCTCACCGAATGAGCACTCATTTGAAGATTTGAGCGTGCTTTTTTTTTTTGTGAAAACAACTTTAAGCATAGCATTTAAGGTTCAATTTACATTGTTGTATATTTATTACAACTAGAATAATTACCTAAACATAATTGGTGACAGTTTTCAGAGAACTTTTGCATGAGATTGTGTATGTAATACTTTTTTGTTTTTTTTTAAGTTATAATTCTTAGTAAAAAAATTTTTTTTCCAGATCGTTCTGCAAAGATCATGCGCCAAAACAGAAAGTACCTAACGTTATAATGGAGAAAGCTAGAGTTAGGAAGACTTTAGCGAATAAAATTAAAAGATATAAGTTAAATATTAAAGAAAACCCAGGTAATATACTGCTATCTCAGCGCTTATTTGTCCAAACGACCAATTCACTGAAAGAGTTTTTTTAATACAGAATTAATATATGTAAATAGTGCAATGTAATAAATGTTTTGTTGTTTTTAACACAACACGATCTAGTTCCATGGTAAGCTACGAGGCTTGTGTTATGGATACCAGATAGTTGATACACTACACATATATAACTTTATATACATACATATTATAAATATAAACATCCATGAACGAAGAACAAACATTCGTGCTCATCAAACAAATGAATGCCCCCAGCAGGACTCGAACCCGCGACCGCTGGCACAGCATGTAGCGTAACTACAAACTGAGCGCAACGTGTCGTCGAATCGAATCTGTTTAATTTAATTTAAAGTTCATTTTTATATTTTTTAGGTATTTTATCGTATTGTTCTCAGCAAACCCTTTCATTTGATATCCATATCATGGGAGTGCATAAAAAAAACAAATTCCGCCATCTTTGGGAGTCCGCCATTATGGATTTCGAATGACATCACTTGTCTAACCATGCATTGTCAACCAAACTAAACGTGTATGCAAAATTTCAGCTCAATCGGTTGAGGATATCTGCTTTAAAATTCAGTTGCAAGATTTGACCCGAACAAACATGTCTTCAGAACTTTTTAACGTCCCACTGCTGGGTATGGGCCTCCCTTCAATACAAAAATGGATAAGGCCATAGTCCCCCATGCTGGCAAAGCCTGCATGTCTTTCAAAAACTTGCTAGATTCTCTCAGACATGCAGGTTTCCTCACGATGTTTTCCTTCACCGTAAGGCAAGTGGTCGTCATGTTAAAAATGATTAGACATGAAAATATCAGAGGTACAAGACCCGGGAGTCGAACCCGCTTCACTCGGTTTCCCAAGCGAGCACGTTACCACTGGGCCACTGCCTATGATAGGAACAAACATATATACAAACATTGCTTAAATAAAAGCTTGTAATAAAACCATTTGTTTACAGATAAAGAAGACGAAAGAACAGTTTGTGTTATCTGCTACGAAGCGGTGGATGGTTTCCCCACAGTCCAGACTTTTTGGCCGCCATGTTGCGCTAGAGATGCTTGGTTCCATAGAAACTGTATAGAAGTGAGTACAATACATACTTATAATACTTTCTTAGATTTACTTGAATATTTGACATCTATACATATAATAAAATTCCAACTGAGTCGAATCCGTATATTAAATATTTTTTGGAAAATCTTACTAAAATAGTCATTATTATCTTAATTTTATTGAAATTAGCATTATTATCGATACAAAGGACGAATCTATATTTTTTAGAATTTTCCTCTGTCTGGGTATGCATCACGAGAAAACCACAGGACAGATTTTGATGAAATTTGGTATGATGATAGCTGGTTATCTGGGTCAACATATAGGATAATCTTTCTTTCCAGAAAATATCTCACATCTCTGAGAAATCTGTACTAAACGTTAAAATTAATAAATTCACGTTTTTAATACATAAATTATTTGTTATTTACCTTTTTTGTTTTTCAGCGCATGGCTTTAAGTGCTGGTGTCCATTATTTAAAATGCCCGCTCTGCAACGACAAAGACAATTTCTACAAAGCAGTGCTAGATCAAGGATATTACGTCCCGGACAGGTTAGAGATTTAATTATCGTGTTCAAAACTTAGACTAAAAAATAATATATACACAGTGTCATAGAACTAAACATGAAGCCGAATAATAATGTTTAAAAATCTATACTAATATTATAAAGAGGTAAAGTTTGTGACGTTGTAGGGGGTAATCTCTGGGTCTAATGAACCCATTTAAATGAAATTTGGTATGGAGATAATTTGTGACTCTGGGAAGGACATATAGGATAGTTTTTAACTCGGAAATCATCCCTTAAGGGGGTGAAAATTGAGATGAAAATTTGTATGGGAAATCAACCAAGGAACGAATCCAAAAGAAGTATATAATTCTCTTCGTGTATAAACATATGAAAAAGTTTTATTTTCATTATTATATATTTTCAGGGACGCAGCGTGGGAGTTAGAACAAAATGCCTATTCAGATATGTACGAGCGTCCGGCCGTGTGCTGTGTGGACGAGTGCAAGTGTCCCGACGGTCGCGAGTTCGATGCTGAGTCCGGGTAAATACTTATAATAATGTCCTCGATATTGGCTACGGACTAGGAGTTTTGTTAATTGTCTCAATCTAATCTGAGCTTAAATGTCACTGAATTTGCTAAGTGAAATTATAATTCATAATTAGCTCAGTTTGTAGTGTTCCTACTTGCCGTACCAGGGGTCGCGGGTTCGAGTCCCGCTGTGGGCATTCATTTGTTTGATGAGCAATGTTTGTTTGAATGTTTGTACTCCAGTCATGGGTGCTTATAATATGTATGTATTTAAAGTTATATGTCCCAACTTATTTATTTATTATTATTTATTATACCTAAAATTTCTTCTGTTATATTGTAAGAAGACGATTGAGAAAACTCCGGACAGTTATTATTCAATGGTTTTCACAATTTCCCTGCGACATATACACTAACAATAATACAATATAATAAAAAATAAAACGAAGCCGTCGCGGAATGTCTGACAGATGTGGAACATCGTAACTATTTTGTATAGGAAAAGGGTTTTTAAACACAGAAAAGATGACATAATTGAAAACAAATTGGCGACGCGTCGCCATGCTAACAGTCGGTTTTACCCGCTATATTAGATGTTTCACATCAATAAACCTAAGTCATTTTAAATAAAACCCACGAAGCAACAAAATGAATTCAAATAATTTAAAATAGGTAATTTAGGGTTGGCTGTCTGTAACAACTATATAATGACCTATGAGACGTCTAAAACCTTATCTCTAGTGACCATGTGCGATGTAAAGCATTCGAAACGTCGAGAATCAAATATCAATATAAAACCGCGAAAAGATTGTTTTATTTAAATTGCCAAACATTTGCGTAAATCTAAGGAAGTATTATGTAAATCTAAACTTAAATATTCCAGGCAATGGGATATATCAGCGTGTTTACTATGCGGCGGTGGCGGCTCGCACCGCGCATGCGCACAGCTGTATGTATGTGCTGCGTGCGCACACGCAGGGCTCACTACCGACCAGCTGTGTGCACTGAAAAGAGGTATGTTTGTTGTGGTGGCTTAGTAGACTTAGTAGGCTTAGTGGTGGTAGGGAAGGTTTGAATAATAGTTTTTTTTTTTAAAAAAGAACTATACTGAGTAGCTATGCACTGCATAGAGGTTTATATATATTTACTCTCTCTTTGTAAAACAATATACGTCAAAAATATTTTTTCTCTATTTTCTATATATAAAACTATTTCGTAAATAAAAACTTTTGTGTGCGCGATGGTATTTCGAACTGACGAACCCCTAGCGCGCCGGCAAGCGTGAGGCGCGCGCCCCGCCGCCCCGCGCCCCACCTCGCCCCACCAATTTGACCGACAAATTGCTTCTGCGCAGCTTTGACAGCCAGCGTTCTTTTTAGATGACGCGGGTTATAACACAAACACAATCTATACAGATAAATAAAATTGAAGTGTTTGTTTGTAATTTTATAATAACAACTTCTTACTATATGCATATAAAATTATATACGGTACTTATAGGAAAAACACAATTTCTAAATTTTTTGTCTGTCTGTTTGTTCCGGCTAATCTCCGAAACGGCTGGACCGATTTTGATGGGGCTATCACTAGCAGATAGCTGATTTTATAAGGATTAATTTAGACTACTTTTATTTTAGAAAAAGAATTAGGGTTCCGCCCAAAAAAATTAAAACGTACCTAGGGACGTATATATATTATATATATTTTTATTACCTTTCTAGTGCCTCTGCCGTCTCAAAGTCAAACATCGAGGATAAGAACTCTTGGACCAATAATGCCGAGTAGGATGTCATTACGGAGAACTAAACAAAGAAGTAATATGTATACGTAAGTATTAAAGTGTTTATCTAACTGTATTACCTCAGTGTAGTGGTTCGGAGGTCCTGGGTTCAAGTCCCGGGTCGGACTGAGCATATTAGATTCAATTTAATTCTTTTGTTAATAGCTTCAAAGTGTTGAATTAAATATTAGAAAGTGTGACAATGGGGTTTCGCCAGGACAAAAGAAAAAATAGTTCAAATAAATGTCAATAGATGGCGTTTTTTTGATATGATTTGTTATGGATGTAATATATGTTGCATGATGTAAAATTGGACGCAGTTATGCAAAATGGATCCAGCCCACGAAAACCGTTAAAATGAGTTCCTGTCATAAATGGCACCTACATTTATCAACTTAAGTATATGCAAAAAATATCTAATAAATAATTTCTTTTGAAACATACAGACGCTAACGAGCAAAATATTAAGCATTTTCGTATAGTTAGAATTCAAATAGAACCATGTGTCATGGTAACATAGATAATGGGTTATGAAAAAACTACGGTCTTGTGCCAACCAAATTTTAGTTAAACTCCTATTTCCTCAAAAGTAAGTTATTGTGGTCGGATCTATTTTGCATAATTACATCTAATTAATTCTATTATTATTAATATTATAAATGCAAAAGTGATGTATTACATTAAATTGCTCATTTAATATAACTCTTACATTACAGATCATCTACATCAACGCACAATTTACATACAAACGTTCAAAATGGTAAGTTTTTATATTAATATGAACTACATAAATTAATAATAATTATTATAACTAAAAAATAAAAAAATATGGGATAATATGGGATTCATGTATGGGTATTATTAAAACAAATCAAACGAGCCCCAACTCTATGGTGTAACCAGTAGCCATTGAATAGTTTCACTATCAGTTCATCATCAGATCTGTAGGATGATATAATATATACAAAAATATTGTATTCTTATTTCCTTCCCTATTTATTTTTGTTTTTTTTTTATTTCAGTATTACCAACAGAAGAAAGCCGAATGGAATTAAATTTGAAACCACCGAAAAAACGTCTATTTGAAAATTCAAGCTATCAGAAACCCGATACATTTTCATCGCCAGTGAAATTGATTGAAAGGGAAATAAAGGAGAGATATAATACAAATTGTATCGCCGATTTTGATAAAGTTTTGACTAAAGTGATGGAAAAGTTTCGGAAGCCCAGGCCTTTGGTTGAGAAGAAGAAAATTGTGCAGTAAGTATGGAAGTGCCACTAAAATAATTAATGCTAAAGAAAGTCAAGATGAGTATTGTATTTAGACGTTTTACGTCCCACTAGTAGGCGTGGGCTTCCATTCGATGGGAGTAGGACATTATTGTATTTAGACCTTACTGAAGTCCCACTGTTGATCGTCGACCTCCCAATACTCGGGGATCAGGCCACAGTCCCCCACGATGGCCAAGTGCGGGCGGACTGAGCATATCTGCAGACAACTTGCTAGGTTCTCTCAGACATGCAGGTTTCCTCACGAACTTCGTCCTTCACCGTAAGACAAGTGGCAATCATGTTGAAAATGATTCGCACATTAAATATCAAAGGTGCGAAACCCGCGATTTGAACCCGCCTCAGTCGGTTTCTCAAGCGAGTAGCCGATTTCGGAATATAGCCAGAATAAGCAGACAGACAGACAAACATTAAAAAATGTGTTCTTTTTATAAGTAACATATATAATTCCCTATGCATTTAATAAAAAGCTATTATTTTGATATTTACACACAGACACTTCAATTTTATTTATCTGTATAGATATTAGAAATTTGTTGGTAAACCTATTTTATATAAATTGTTTTTTTTTCTTTGCAGTAAAATAATAGAAGGGCTAATGAATAATTTAAGTAAAGAAAATATGAAAACCAAAGAAATAATTAAAGAGTGGAATTCACCGAAGAAATGTTTGAATGATGAAAATGTAAGTTTGTTTAGTTTTAAATGATAATAAATAATAATGTATGGGATTTCTTGATACTACTCAAATGAACCCCAACTCTGTGGTGAAACTAGTAGCCATTGAAGAGTTCCACTATCAGCTCTTTCGACCTCCATCAGATCAGTGAGATGGTGTCAAATTATCTTCAGCTGGATGTCTCATACAAATATCGACGCATTTATATGTTATATATTATGTATAACGTGATATATGACTGCCTCGGTAGGGTAGTGGTTATCATGTACAGCTGCACATCCGGAGGTCCTGTGTTTGAGTCCCTGCTCGGGCCAAAATATTGCGTCTTATTGTGAAGAAAGTCCCAGTAAAGCCCTTCAGTCCTACAGTTTTAGTCCATAGGTTTGAGTAAAACTACTAATTTGCATTGGTAAATAATAATAAATTGATATTTTATTTTAGGAAAACCTACAAGAAATTATAAATTTAACTCCCAAAAAAGGAAAATCTGAATCAAATGAAGAATTATTACTAATAGAAGATAAAAAAATAAAAAATATAGAACAAAGAACTCCCACGAAAACAATTTCGGTAGAAAGAATAAGAGATACAATTTTATTTATAAATGACACGACTAAGTTAAAAAAAATTAACATTCAAAGCGACTCTATGGAAATATCTGAAAATGAGGAAAAAGTGAACATTGATTTGGTGAAAGTTGAAGATGAAATGTCCCCGAAAACTGATAAAAAAGAAAAATGTCTCAAGTTCAGTCCGTTTGAAGGGAATTTAGAAAAGAATATGGATATAGATGTGGAAAGTTTTAAAAATCAATACTTAAATGAAGTTGACAGAAAGTTTTGTTGTAATTTTGAACACAAACACACAAACAATCAGAATAATAATGTAAAATTAAAAACTGCTATCGATTTCGCGGTGAACACTTTAAATAAACCGCCAAAACGAAAACTACCATCGGATAATAATGTTGCCAGCAAGAGAATAAAAATTACCAAAATGGTAGAAAATAAAAAATACAAGAATAAAACCGAATTATCGATTCGCAATAGGAATATTAATTTGAGGATTAAATGGAAGAACGAGGAGGTGAATTTGAAAATTTCCAACTTGAAGAAGAGAAATAGAAGGAGTAGGAAGAAAAAGAAGAAGGTTTTAAAACAATATGTACTGAGCCCTCAAGCGGATGGCAGCGATATAATAACGAGACCTACGAATGACGTCTCGCCAATAAAAAGAAAATATATTAAAACAGAAAAATCGTCGGATAATTTAAAACAAACATCCATTGCTAGCTTTTTTAAAGTTAAAACGAATGAATAGTTAACTCATTGTGAATAATATTACCGTGACTGAATATTTGACTGACAGACTAATATATGTAGCGATTTTAAATATAGATGACACGTTTGGCTCAGTTTGTAGTGACCCTACTTGCTGTGCCAGCGGTCGCGGGTTCGAGTCCCGCTGGGGGCGTTAAGTTGTGTAATGAGCACGAATGTTTGTGCTCCAGTTATGGATGTTTATATATAATAGGTATGTATTTTAAGTTATATATGTGTAGAGTATCAATTATCTGGTATCCTAAACAGAAGCCTCGTAGCATACCATGGAACAAAACAAAAAAGTTTTCAAAAAGAGATTGATAGAGAGAGGGAAAAGGAATTGAGATATTGAAATGACATTTAAAACATTGGTTGCTTTTACTAAGTGTCTAAATAGATATTTTTTTATATAATTTATGTACGCATTTTATACTAAGCATAAACTTAACATTTTTTTTATTTATATTAGCTATCTTATCGTCAGAAGTGAGATTATAGAAGAATATCCGTTGAAATGGATATTTTTTAAATTTCCCTAACAGTAAATCCCATGGGATTTATTTCTACATAATTTTAGTGTTTTTTTTTTGTTTTTTTTTTATTTGCTACCTTATTTTGACGTAAGAAATGTATACGTCTGATATTTATAGTTTAATTTAGTTATTTTTAATAAATATATTATTATCAATTTTATTGTTTTATTTAACCATAAAAATAAATATTTTTGAATGTTTGAAGTGCCTTATCTCAAAAACTGTTAGTTTTAAAACTTGTTTAAAAAAGTATTTATTGAGTAATGTTATATAACAAATACAGTTTCTGTCTGTCTGTTAATTCTTTACCTATAATAAACTGCTGAGCAGATTTCAATGGAATTTAGCAAAGAAAGAGATTGCATTATGCCGCGTTCATCTGTCACAGACTCTCATCTAATTCTATACATAACATGTCTTCTCAATTCTACGAGATATTGGCGAAGTAAATTGTGCCCAAATGACACGCTTAAGCCATTGAACAACAGAATTAAACTGAACGTTACATATATCTATACATATAATAAAATTCTAGCTGAGTCAAATCTGTACATAAAATGTTTTTTTGGAAAATCTTATTGAAATTGTCATTATTATCTATACAGAGGCCGAATCTATAGTTTTTAGAATTTTTGTCTGTCTGGAATGGATAAATATTATTGGCGAGAATGCATTAGTTAGGAAATAGTTCAAGTGTAAAAATATTTTTATTGATAAATTATAACTATTATTGCTCAATATTACATTTGGGGGGCATATCAGTTCATATATGCGATAAGAATCAAGAAACACAAGATTTTAACAATATAATATGCAAGAATTATGTAACGAATTCAATAATATGAATACATATTTACTTAAAAAGGAGTAGAAGTAAAATTTTATAATAATGAAATACCTTATAACAATTTTTACATATTTAAATCCCATACGAATAGTTTATTACTTAATAAAAATATATATATAAACAATAAATTAATAGAGATGAATAATTATATAAATATAGGAACTATTTTTCAATTTTATACCATATTACATAAAATATGGTAGATTTTTTTGTAACGCATTCATTATGGCAGCACTTAACATTTTTTGTTTATATACTAGTTTACTTACAGTACACCAAAACAAGTTCAAATAAGCTAGTCAGTTGTTGTATCGATAGTGAATCATTTATTTTTGCATTTTAACAACAAAATACTTACTAAATATACAAATCAATTTTACTTACATATAATAATAAATTAATTTACATTTTCAATTGTTTTCCAATACTTTTAAAATCCGTTTCTTTGTTATTTTGTGAAACCTACGCGACGTTGCCGTTCGTAACGCTAACTTGCGAACTTTTATTTATCTAACTTAGTTAATTGATATAACAATTAAGCTTTTTAAAACAATTCTGTGAACTTTTTTAACAAGAATAAATGAAAAAATTATGTTAAAGTGCTTTGAAATGTGTGATTTTGAGCTAAATTCATTGTCTGACGCAATAACGGTTTGGCAACAGCGCGCATCGGACTGAATACACTCCCAATGTTTTAGAATCGGACTCATTCTGAATTACAACATCAAATTTTACTTTATGAGGTGAGATATTTTAATAATTTATTATTTTTAACATTATTTTAATATTAATATTCGTAAAATTTAAATTAAAAGTTGTTTTTTGAGTAAATTTGATTTACCCGCGCCATGACGTAATTCAGCCATCTTCCTGAATGTGTCAGTTGTACTAAAACTGCTAAAGAGTTTTATTCGTGCGAGGTGAAAAATAAAATTATTCCTCATATAAGGCGGTTTCAACCCCCATTTTCACCACGGAAGCATCCGGGTAAGTTAAATTTGCTTCTAAATGTATAGTTTTGTGTTGAAAATTACAAAATATGTAATAAAATTGCGGTTTTTATATACCTAAGTATAACCTACATTTACTCAACGTTTGGGACCCGTTTTTTGGGTCAACCAATGTCTTTGTACCAAATAACCAGCCTTTTTTACCTTTTATTGCGTAAAACTTGTATTATATATGTAAATTGATTATAATAAGAAAAGTATGAGAATAGAGTATAGTGACGACAGATGTTATATTCCTTATTAGAAAAGGTTATTTTTTACATTTTTAGATTGTTAACAATCAAAAAGCTTCTAATATTATAGATTATAATTATATATTTTCATTGTTTCGTATGTTTCCTATTTAGGTGATTTCTAGAAAGTTCTAGTTGACTTATGAAGCAACTTGTTGAAACTTGAAACTGGCATGAATTGTGTTATTCTCGATTTCTCTTTATCTATTCAATAACAAATATTTTTCTATTTAAAAACTACTATGTTCAATTTTTAGAGTTATATTTATTTTGGCGCGTTATGGAAAAATTTATGCCATTTTTTTACAGTGTACAGATTTAGACTACAGTATGAAGTTAGTTGTTATTAGACTACAGTCTGAAGTTAGTTGTTATTAGACTACAGTGAAGTTATTTGTTTAATTTCCCTTTAGTATAGACTCATAGTGATATCTAAATTCAACACATTTATTTATAAAGTTGGCTAAATTGTAAAGATTTGTTCAGCTACCTCCAATATTGTACCTCACAGATGTTTTTAGGTTATAATAATTATTAGTCAATGAATAAAAAAAATGTGGCGAGTAAATGTTTGAATGAATGAAATTAAAAACATTTTTTTTTGTAAATTAATATCTGTAGAGTTACTTAATAAGAGTTTTTATCACTTAATCTTTGAAGCTATGATTTCATAATATTTTCCTTGGGTTTATGCAAATATTTGATATTTCAAATAAAATTATCTTTTCGGATTGTTTCATGGATTTTAATTTTTGGTTCCCGACATTTTGAATGGTTTAGAGCAAATAAGTCACCGGAGAGACTTTTCCAGAGGTTTTATTATAGAAATGTTGAACATGACTTAATGAACTCTATCGAAATGCATATAATTATTATGTTTTGACTTAAAGATAAAGTAAGTTAAACTGTAAAACGTAAAGGTCATCATTCTTTTTTTTATTAAATTTGTATTCTTGATATCTGTGAATAATCAACGAATGTTATATGGCTACAACAGTATATCCTTTACAAATTGTAGAACATACATTATCTATATATTTATCAAGATTATCGTTAAATATGTTTGTCATTGGTTGGTCATATACAAACACTTATGCAAATTCAAAGTTGATATATAAAATTTAGTTAATGATTTATTGTTACATATTGTATGCCCCACTGCTGGGCACGGGCCTTCCTTCAATACAGGCCATAGTCCACCAGGCTGGCCAAATGCGGGCGGACCGAGCATGTCTTTCAAATATTTGCTAAGGTCTCTCAGACATGCATGTTTTCTCACGATGTTCTCCTTCACCATGAGACAAGTGGTGATTATTTGTTGTTACATAATGGAATTTATGAAAGGCTTCTTCTTCTTCATTTTATTATAGTAAAGTCCTGAATTTTGAGTAATTTTTGCTTCAACTTATAGAAGTGACTCACATTATGTTTGCAGCTGACTAATAAAATATTGCCTAATTACTTATAGACCGCAAACTATCTCCATGTGGAATAATTGAAAGCTGCTACATGTTGACCCGGATAACCAGCTATCACCATACCAAATTTTATCAAAATCTCTCCAGTGGGTTTTCTGTGATGCGGTAACAGACAGACAAAGATTCTAAAAACTATAGATTCGGTCTCTGTATCGATTATAATGACTATTTCAATAAGATTTTCAAAAAAATATTTAATGTACAGATTCGGCTTAGTTACAATTTTATTATATGTATAGATATTTAGCCTAAAGCCTTCCTCAATAACCGGGCTAGCTAGTAGATAGTATTAGATTAGTAGTTCTTGAGATTAGCGCGTTGAAACAAACAAACTCTGTCTCTTATAATATTAGTAAAAATGACATGGACTGCGCCTCAATTCACAATTGGTAAAGGTGTTTTTTTAATTGTTAAATTATTAATATTCAGTTGTTATCAACTAAATAAGAACAGACACAGACGAAACCAGAAATAAACAGCTAGTTTAAATATAACCTATATATGTAATTTCAACAAAAACAAGTTTTTTTTTGCACGATAAATAAAACTGCGCATAAGTCGTATTTGCGCAGCTGTTATTTAAAGTTTTAGATACGGCACCGGATTGCGATAAAACCTTTTCAATATTGACTTTTATAATAACACTATATTGTCTTGATATGGGTTTACGCGTGTTTTAAATACATAATAATCGTATAAAATTAATATTTTTGACCAACTTTAGAAAGGAAAGTGGTGTTTGATTCGATTGTATTTTTTTTGTATATGTCCCAATATTTTCGTTCAATTTTGAATTGAATTTACTTTTTAATATTTATTACGTATATTTTTAATAAATAGATTGTATCTTAAGGGTAGGCTTTATGTACATTTCAGGAGTACTGATTATTAGTGTTTTTTTTTTTTCAAATAAAATATTCTATATAGTATAGACTTGTTTGTCTTTCTTTCACGTTGAAACGGATTGGCGTGATTTTTTGTGTGGAGATATTTGGAGGGCTGGAGAGTGACATAGGCTACTTTTTACCGCGGGAGATTATATCTTTCTCACGGAAAATACGTTAAAATAAAATTTAAAAAAATATTTATAATCAGAATTACTTGAAACTTAATATAAACGCTCTTGAATACATTAATTAAATACGTATTTTAGCATTTTTCAAAATTCATCCCATAACGGGGTAAAATAGCGGATGAAAGTTAGTATGAAACCTACCATTTTAGTTTTTTTTTGTAGTTTTAGCGCGAGCGAAGCCATGGGTTCTGCTAGTTATTATATAAATATTATTATCATTTTAAAATAGGTCATGGCAAAATTTTACCCTATTCAAATCCTAACTCCCCTATCCTTCAACCAACATCCCCTTAATAAATATAACATCACATTAGCACGCAAGCTAGGAGCACTAAATTCAAGTTCAAAAGATTGATCTACTTTATTGATTAAATTTTATTCAAATTGGTCTAGTTTACAGATTATAAATTTAAATTTTAAATTTTTATATTAAGCTCTTTCCCTTTATAAGCAAATAAGGAGTGGTGCGATATTTATAAATAACATGCAGCTCTCCCTCGCTTTGCTCGTGTTCGCCTCTAGAACAACAAAAACAAATCTATTCCACGGGAACCGTACATTTTTCTGGGATATATAGCCTATGTGCTATTCCAGACTATTTTAACTAGTGCCTTATTCTAGCTTCTCTCTAGGTCACCTAACAGCAGCCTAAGTATTTGCGTTCTAAATTTCATCAAAATCGGCCCAGTCGTTTCAAAGTAAAAGAGTGACAAACAAACACATAAACTTTCCTATTTATAATAATATCGTGAAAATAATTAGTTAAATACATAGTGGTGTTGCCATACCGGTTTACTTACGTCTTAAAGTTAGAATTCCGCGTTTTTTAATCTGAGTGACGTCATATCAAGGTTATAGATAACTCTCTGTCAGAAACTAAAATATATGTTTTTTTTTAAATGATATCTGTATTCGAAACCGTCATAAAAGATATAATATGAAAAAAATAACGTTTTTTCGCCGTGGTAATTTTTTCGCATTTTTAGGTATAATTTTTAGTCTTTTGACTTCTTCATTATTGTATTTTTTTGACTGTCTGCTTGGCTGTTTGTTTGTATATTAACATAACTGTGTCGGTGGCCTAGTGGCTAGTATGTATGGTCGCAGATTCGGAGGTTTTGGCTTCGAGACCCTGGTCGGGCCAACTTCAAGTACTGATCTTATCTGTTATGATATTCTCAGTTGTAGCCCGGAGTTGGAAAATTGGCGGTGTCTCACCCCGGTGCCTCGGAGAGCACGCAAAGCCGTCGGTCCTGCGCCGTAACTGACCGGTTGTGTCGAAGTATCGTCCCATCGGACTTTGAGAGTATTAGGAAAAGAATGCACGCTGTGAAAACTTTATGTTCATTAGATTTACCTAGCAGCTGTTTTCGGAATTAACAACTACATATATTAGAACTAGCGGCACAGCCTCGCTTCGCTCAGGTTCGCCTCTAGACAAAAAAAAACAAATCTATCCCACGGGAACCATACATTTTTCCGGGATAAAAACTAGTCTATGTGTCATTCTGATGTATGAGCTATATTATTGTAAAGTTTCATCAAAATCCATTCAGTAGTTTTTGCGTGAAAGAGTAACAAACGTACATCCATACTCACAAACTTTCACATTTATAATATTAGTATAGATTAATATTTACTGATTACAGCAACCGTTCTAATTAATTTGTTATCTGTGATACTGTGATTTTTATTAACGACCCTGGTTTCGCTAGGATGCGTTATTAGGTATCATTCCAGTTCATGGTCTACCTGTGTACATCAAAATCCGTCCAGTCGTTTCGGCGTAAAGGAGAAACAAACATACAAACTTTCGCAGTTACAATAGTAGCATGTATGTATAGTCTGATGATCGAAGTTATTTTTGCTACTTGCCGATAGGAAATTTACCCAATCAAATGCATTTTTATCTAAACCGGCTTGTCAAATTTAATTCGATCCATGATTAAACTGTAGTTAAATTTTTTTAACCAACGTTTAAGTCCTTGGAATCATTAAATTTTAACTGACCGTTAAAAATCATGAATGAAAGACCAACAATTACAATATTTTTTTACGCATTTTGGCATATTACTATTAGTGTTACGCCACGACAAGGCTACGTGATAGATTGTGTGTATTGCGAAATGAGCTTTATGTTCTTTAATAATAGGAGTCAAATTTGCTAGAATTGTTTTCACCTATAAATGAGGCCCGCTACCACTAAAGTTCGTACTTTAGTTTGGACATTAAAGTAACGACGTGGTTGACATTGCTTCATACGAGGATACATGTTCGAATCTGCACGAAAAATTATATGAATTGGCAAAAGTTTTTTTTATCATCGATAACAGTAAAGCTCGTCATTCTATTAAAAAAAAAGGAAATCAGTTGACAAACAGAAGAGAAAAAGGTACTGAACTGGCAAAGACATTTGCCTATTTAGTCCAACACTAGTTTTTGAAGTGAAACTTATTTGCGCGCATGAGTGTAAAATTTCAAGGTCGCGTCATGAGAAATCGTCACAAAAAATCGTCATGGTTGTCATAGTAACCGCTTGCATTAGGTTGCCATAGTAACCATTATTATTGTCTGAAAAATGATATATATGATATTGTTTCCGTTGCTATCTTCAAAGATTACTATTTTTCACAAATTTGTTTTCAAATATGCCTGCACATTTGTAACTAGCGCGAGGATGAGTCCTCGCCACGCTCGGGCTCGTCCCTCAGAGTATACGCGACAGATGTAAGGGTCCAGCGAGATAGAGATAAAAATATTATTCTCTCCTCTTTGTGTGATATTCGTTTGAATCATATTTTTTTTATTAATTTATTAATCTTACAGACTTGAAATATAAATAACCAATGAGGTTTCACTTCTAACACGTTTCCATAGAAACTTTTTATAGTGTAGTTTGTTTAGATAGTATTATTAATTAATTTAATATTGGCAATAATAGTTTTATTATTATTGTTACAATTATAACGAGTTCGAGTCCCGCTGGGGGGTATTAATTTGTGTGATGAGCACGAATGTTTGTACTCCAGTCATGGGTGTTTATATTTATAATATGTATGTATTTAAAATTACATATGTGTTCTGTATCAACTATCTGTTATCCATAACACAAGCCTCGTAACTTACCATAGAACTAGATGGTGCTGTGTGTTAATGTCCCATCATATTTATTAATCTTAAAACCCATCATGACTAACATGCCGCATGTGTCTAAGAAACGGATGTCCTTATATACCAAACACAATATATTATTTTATATTGAAGTCGGTTAAAATAGTAAATTTTAAACGTCAAATCAGAGCATTTGTTTTGAAAAATTAAATATTATAAGTATTTTGAACCAAACACAATTTTGTATGGTTTGTTTGAGTTCTGTATGATGTTCTTGCATGTGTTGGGTTTTTTTTTAATTTTTTTTTTTTATGTTAAAGGGCTTAGATAAGTTATAATGTAATCTGTGGCCCCTTTCATGAAAAAATCCAAGGTAGTCTGCTTTGATTCACGGCCACGTCGCTCAATAATTAACATATTATTATTAACCGATGCGGCTAGAAGGAAGTACTTTGATTTGGTTCTCTAAGTTATTTAAACTTGCATTGGCGGCTATGGTAGCCTAGTGGTAACGCGCTCGCTTGAGAAACGCAAGTCAAGCGGGTTCAAATCCCATTCTTCCCACCTCTGAAATTTTCACGTGCGAATCATTTCCAACATGATTACCACTTGTCTTACGGTGAAGGAGAACATCGTGAGGAAACCTGCACGTCTCAGAGAACCAAGCAAGTTGTCTGCAGAAATGCTCAGCCCGTCCGCACTTGGCCAGCGTGGTGGACTATGGCCTGATCCCCCTCGTATTAAAGGGAGACCCGGGAAAAAGGGCTGAATATAACAAGTTATTTATTTTGGCAAAGTCTCATGGCGATAAGCTCAGTAATAATAATTAATAGTGACAGGGTCGAATCTGTACCTTGACGGTGTTTTATCCGACTTTCAAATCGAGAAGGTTCTCAATTCGCTTAGATTTTTGTTATCAATAAGTTTATTTTGTATAGATTTAGTGATTTTAATTATCTATCTAATCAATAGATTAGAATTAGAAGTTTGGTCAATAATAACAATTTTCTAAGCTGTGCGTTTTGTTCTTTAATAATGTTTCTTTTTTTTTATTTTTACCTTGTAACAAGGTATCGACCTCAAACTGGAAATGAATTATTCCATCACTAGCAATTTACCTTCGCTTCGTTTGAGTGCGTCCCTAATAGTAGTTTATGGTAAATGTTTTTTTTTTCTTTTATTTGTTTTACACAAACAAACATCAATGACAAATCTATACATATTATAAAATTCTAACTGAGCCGAATCTGTACATTAAATATTTTTTGGAAATATCTTACCGAAAAGTTATTATTATCGATACAGAGGCCGAATCTATAGTTTTTAGAATTTTTGTCTGTCGGTCCGTCTGTCTGGGAAGGCATCACGAGAAAACCACTGGGCAGATTTTGATGAAATTTGGTATGATGATAGCTGGTTATCCGGGTCGACATATAGGATACTTTTTGCTGCGAGAAAATCTCCTCTCTAATAAATCTATACTAAACGTTAAAACGTAATTAAGGACGAAACCGAGCGGAGCGCGGATGAGTCGCTAGTAGCTAAATAAAACGGTGTCTGTTGAATTAATTTATAATATATACCTAACATATTTAATAATTCTTTGTTTGAATTAATTTGACTTTGTTCTGATGTGATGAGATACCAGTCAGGATGCTGAGCGAGAAAAAGTTAAGGATTATTTCTTGAAGTGAATTCTAATAAATTTCACGCTCAAACGGCTGAACGGATTTTGATGAAATTTTGTACACTCATAGACCATAACCTGGAGTAACATATAGGCTACTATATATACTTACTATATATGTATAGGGTATGTAATAGGTATCTAGAGAAAGCATCAAATCGAACAGAGGATATTTCTAAAATTTCGATTATTATTGAAGTTATTCCCGTGGGATAGAAGTATTTTAAATAATTTACATACGAATGTATACGATAGTGAGTAAAGTTATGCTATACGTAAGCCTGTACAGTTTTTATGATGATCCAACTTTCCCCTACTCGACGCGTCAGGTGTCACGTACGCACAGTGTGATGCGTCTCGCTTGTCGCTGTCGTGATATAAATAGGTCGTGTGACGTATGAGCTTTATTGGTTACACTTAGGGCCATAGACGTAGGTTTGAATCCTGTTGGAGGCTAGTTTTTTTTTCTCTTTTCTGTACTAGTTTTGTCTAAAATTAGGTTTTGTCGCGCAAATTATAATTACTTTTCTACCCTTTGAGTGGTTGAATTGTGAAAATACTTAGCAGATATAGAGGAACTAGCGACTCGCCCTCGCTCCACTCGTGTTCGTCCCTTGTTACGTTTTAACAGTTAAAATAGATTTCTCAGAGATGAGATATTTTCCTGCAGTAAAAAGTATCCTATATGTTGACCCGGATAACCAGCTATCATCATACCACATTTCATGAACATCTGTCCTGTGGTTTTCTCGTGATGCCTTCCCAGACAGACAGACAAAAATTCTAAAAACTAGATTCGGTTTCTGTATCCTATATAACAATGACTATTTCAATAAAATATTCAGAAAAATATTTAATGTACAGATTCGACTCAGAATTTTATTATTTGTATATTAATGTATCTGCCAAATAAATCGTTTGTAGCAATTATTTATACTGAGATTAGTATGTAATTATTCAGTGAGTGGTAGTGGCGACTCACCCTCGCTTCGCTTGGGTTCGTCCCTACCTTGCTTCCCAATACGAACTATCATCCCCATTTTTATCCCCTTAAGGAATGATTTCCGGGATAAAAAGTATCCTATGTCCTTTCCAGGGTCTCAAACTATCTTCTTACCAAATTTCATCAAAATCGGTTGAGTAGATTCAGAGATTACGCCCTACGTCACAAACTCACAAACTTTACCTCTTTTATAATATTAGTATAGATTATATATTTGGTTTTCTAGATATGTATAAGATTATTAGTTTTGTCATTGATTGTGGTATGAAGAGATAGGTGTTTTTTTCGGTCTGTTGACTAAATCTATCTAATCTGTCTATAGATTACCTGTTAGCAGAAATAAATTCGATCGATAATGTCTAGATTTAAAAGTGTGTCTAGGTTACTGCCCACAGATGATAACTTACTTCTACTCTATTGGCAAATGAGGATCAAGGATCATGTTTGGTAGTGAATTAAATTTAGTATCTAGCAAACTAGTGACAAACAAATATCAATCCCACGGGAACCGTTCACT
Source organism: Brenthis daphne (assembly GCA_947093115.1). Taxonomy (NCBI): domain Eukaryota; kingdom Metazoa; phylum Arthropoda; class Insecta; order Lepidoptera; family Nymphalidae; genus Brenthis; species Brenthis daphne. The sequence goes on from OX352473.1 coordinate 4,871,943, forward strand.
TTTCCATGATAAAAAATAACCTATGTGCTATTCCAAATTATAATCTATCTCTGTGCCAAATTTCATCCAGATCCGTTAAGGCGTTCTGGCGTGATTTAGGAACAAACATCCATCCATCCTCATAAACTTTCACATTTATAATATTAGTATGATTAAGGACATAAATAATATGCACCTAACAGAAGTCGAACCCACAGTCTCTTCCATACTAGGGAGTGTCAATAACACTACCATTAGGCTATCAACGCCAATAAATATGCGAGACTCATTCTAATTAAGGCAAATTCAGCACAATGCCATAACGAGGCTGAATAATAGCCTTCCAGAGTCGTTTATGTTCTGTCACAGAGTAAATAGCTAAAAGGATAGTTGACACAGATATGAGTAACGATTGTTTTTTTTTTTTATTTCCATTTTTCAAGAAGTCGGCACATATAGAACGGGTTTTGGTTATCTATCTATCTATACATGTAATGAAATTTTAACTGAGTCGAATTTTTACATTAAATATTTTTTGAAAAATCTTATTGAAATAGTTATTTTATACAGAGGCCGAATCTATAGTTTTTTTGAATGTTTGTCTGTCTGCCTGATGAACTAATTTAAATAAAACCTAAGAAGTTGGTTTTTGGTCATCTGGTATTTGGCAATGCTAGTAAATAATAAATGCGAAAAGATAGTTTTATACAAAATTTCAAATATTCACGTAAATTTAAGATAGTATTAGTACCTTTTGATATCTTCAAGATTTGCAGGCAAAGAAGAGATGGTACCGTTCTAGCTGTCTCCGTAAAAGAAATTGTGTGGAAGTAAAAATAGACGCTTTTTATAGCTTTCAGTCGAAAACAAAATTTTATGAACTGTTATACAACTTTTTCAAAGTCATGGCCGTTTTTTTAGTGTTTACGTAAGCCAAGGTGAGGAGATTTGTTAGTGCTCTATTTTGTTGCTATTTATGTAAAGCCCTGTTTCATTCTTATACAATTTTGAATTTACCCGACTGTGGGAAAGCCAAAAGGAAGGGTTATGCGTTTAACAGTCTACTTATGTATGTATTTCTTTTGTTCACAAAACTAGAGGGTTTGAACTGAATCTATAGATATACCTTGCCGAGTAAAATCTTTACCGTCTTAAATATATATATATATATATATATATATATATATATTATATATATATATATATATATAGTTATTCTCTTAATAGCGAGGGATTGTTTTTTTAATTTATGCAAGACAACTTCTAGGTGAAATATAGAAAAGTAGGTATAGTAATTGTTTTTTTTTGAAGTCGGTTTAAACAGTAACAGACAGACTTACACATTTATAATATTAGTAAGGATTGTAGAAACTTCTCTTCTCAAGCCTTTGGAAATCTTCTTGAACATTTATTGTTAAACACTCAACGGTATTTATTTATGTCAAGGTGACAAGTATTTCCAAGCGCTTCTAGATGAACTTGATCCAGCCGAGGTTAACCGATTGCGAGCCAAAAGAGCTTCGTGATTAATTCAAACAGTTTATATAAAATAAAGATATAAGTGTAATCTGAATAACTCATCTTTATATCTCTAAAAGCATAAAAATAAAATATATAATCCAAAAACAAAAACATTAATCAACAAGCTATACATTTTTGCCGATAAAAAGTAGCCTATGTGCTATTCCAGACTATAATCTATCTCTGTGCCAAATTTCATCTAGATCCGTTGAGCCGTTCTGGCGTGGAAGAGTAACAAACACCCATACTCACAAACTTTCACATATATAATATTAATAATAATTTTGTGTCTGTACTGTTAACCGTTGAGGATTTGCTTCGTCTGGAGCCAATCCGATTATGATCATCAAAAAATATATAATCATCGGAACTGAACCAATATGTAAAATTTCAACTCTGTAGGTAACTCTGAGGATGTGGCTTTAATTCAACTTGCAAGATATGACCCATACAGATATACCAACTAACTAGCATTGCAAGTTAAATAAAAGCTCGTAAAAATATAATATGAAATTAGTAATACCCGCGGCTTCTGATAATGGCTAGACCGATTTTTCTTTTCATATTTTGATTTAAAATTGTAATGACTAAAAATATTACCTACTGTTTTTTTTTAAATTTAAGGTTTTTTTTAATTTAAAATTTACTGAGGAGATGACTCGAAGTGCCTATTCCATCTATAGTAATATTATTAAGAGGAAAATTTTTTGTTTGTTAGTACCGAATAAGCTCCGATTACTGGACCGATTTAGATAATATTTGGTAAGAAGGTAGCTTGAGACCCTGGGAAGGACATAGGATAGTTTTTATCCATGAAATAATCCCTTAAGTGGGTGAAAATGGGGATGAAAATGTTTATGGGGAATCAACCCAGGGACGATCCCGAGCGAAGCGAGGGTGAGTCGCTAGTATAAAATAAATTGAGAGTGAAGTTGTGTAGGCTGTAAGCCTTAAGTACCTATTTAAAAAAAACTTCATAGTGTGATATCGCTAAATGTTGCAAAACAGTATTTATCACCAGTCCTTGCGTAAACAACACGCATGTTATGCCAGATATTCGATATGCATTTCTTTTCTGAGTCCGAGACATCGATTATAATATTTGTTGTTTAATTATATACTCGAATATTCCATTTAGAAATGAGTCTTAATTTATGTTTTTTTTTTGTTATTTTGGTTGTCGGTTCTTCATTTTTAAATTATGTAAAGGACTTATGCTGCGATGACTCAAACCATTCTTTTTCTGCATTTTTTATTAATTTAAGCTATTATGATTGATATTACACGTACACATTTCGTGTCAAACTGTTGACCTACAAAATTTTGAAAATTAAAATAAACATCAAAGCTTACAGAAAAATGTTGGACGTAGGCGAAAACCGTTGGAAGCCCCTAAATTCAAAATAGATTAAGAAATTCTTTCTTTATACCCCACTAATAAAATATCATGAATAGTAAAATCGTTAGTTTTAAGTTATTTTAAAAGTTACATTCTTAACGGCAAATTAAGCTCCTTTTTTGAATCAAAAAGGAGGTCGGTAATATATTAACTTCCCAGGCTGTATGCGTATAGGCCGTTCCACTTTCGCGAATAACGCCAGAAATAGCCAACTTTGAAATTGGAACGCGACGCTTTGTTGACTTTTTATTTCTTTTTTTTTTATTTATCTGCGGTTGACATTTTTCATAGATTGTAAATATTTTAAAGAGGTTCCATATTTTTCGATTCTATTAAGTACTTTTGTATGTAATTAATCGTATTTAGTCGATATTATTTTCGTATAATAGTGGTTTTATATTTGAACGACTTATCAAAATTGGTTCAGTATCTTAAATTACATACATATATGAAAATATATTTAAACAACATTAAAACTTTGTGTTAGACAAAAATGTGTGCTTAAACAAAAAAAAAAACATTTTCTATTTTATTACTTTTGAACAGATTCTATACTGAAATAACAGAATCAATGTTATTTAGTAATGGAACCCCAAAAACTGGCTCTTCACATACGGCTTCGCAACAGCTGTTCATGCAAACATCTGCCGTCCCGTATTAAATATGCGTACGCTTTCACGTCACCAAATAACCTTATTTTTCGTATCTATGCTAATATTATAAAGAGGCAGAGTTTGTTTGAAAGAGCTAATCTCAGGAACCATTAATCCGATTTGAAAAAAAAATCTTACATTAGATAGCCCGTCTGTTGAGAAAAGCTATAGGTATATCATGTAATATATATCTATTTCATACTAACCGTGAAGACGTAGGGGACGAACCCGAGTGAAGTCAGGGTGCGTCGCTAGTATATCATAACAAAATTCTTTATAATTAATCTTTTGGATAGACGGATAAAACATGCAATTATAATTAAAACTCCATACTTCCATACTTATAATATTATAAATTTGTAAGTGCGTTTGTGTGTTTGTCTTTTATTTCACATCGAAACGGAGTGACGGATTGGCGTGATTTTTTGTGTGGGGAAAGTTGGAGGGCTAGAGAGTGACATGGGTTACTTTTTACCGCGGGAGATTATCTCATTACCACGGGAAAACACGTTATAATACAATCCAAAAATTTATTGCTGATCAGAATTACTTGAAACTTGGTATTAATGCTCTTCAATACAAGTAAATAAATACGGGTTTTAACATTTTTCAAAATTCATCCCATAAGGGTGTAAAATTGGGGATGAAATTTTGTATGAAACCTACCATTTTAGACATTATTTATAGTTTTTGCGCGAGCGAAGCCGCGGGTTCTGCTAGTTATATATAATTAGTGTGTAAGCATTAGAGTAGCATTTTAATGCGTACCGTATGTGAAATTGAAATTTTGCGACCAACGCGGAGATCTATGGCCTTATAATTTTGTTTTCATTTCTAACTAGTGCTAATTAAACATGCTAATTATATTAAAATTTACTCTTAATTTAGCTACTAGCCCTCGCTCCGCTCGGGTTCGTCCCTACGTTTTAACGTTTAGTATAGATATCTCAGAAATAAGATATTTTCCCACAGTAAAAAGTATCCTATACATTGACCCGGATAACCAGCTTTCATCATACCAAATATCTATATAAAAACTAATGCCCGATTTCACCAACATCACTTAAGCTACCACCTACGTATGGGGGATCCTTTGCTTAAAAGTTCCCTTAAACTAGCCTCTAAATTAAATTTCGTTTTACCATCGTCAGAGTCCGTATTTCTAGTACCTATATTTAGGTGGCATTTTAACATTTACGTGACCCCTAACTGTCGGTGAAACAGAAACTGTCCCCTAACAGCCCCCTAACCATGCTTAGGGGATCCCTTAAACTTAGGTGACGTTGGTCAAATCGGTCATAAGTGTTTTAAATTTCTTTTTATTGATAACACTAAAGCTTGTAAATAGCTATTAAAAAAAATCAGTTGACAAACAGACGAGAAAAGCTTACTAAACTGTTTTGTCTTTGCCTATTTATATGTATATTATAGTTGTATTTATATTATATATTAATTGAATATTTATGACATTTTCACATACCTACATATTTAATTTATTAAAAAAAATTGAAATTACAAGTGAAATTTAATAATTCAACGACTAAAAAGGTTCAGTGACTTCCAAATTAAATTGTGTTCAAAATAATTTTAAAAATAATTATTCCGATGTTAGAGATGTAATTTTTTAAGTGAAACTTCTTTCTGCGCATGAGAGTGAAATTTCAAGGTCTCGTCACGCAAAACCGTCATGGTTGCCATAGTAACCGTTGTTATTGTCTAATCTTACAGACTTGAAATATAAGTAACCAATGAGTTGGTATATTTGTATAAGAGAGCTCACTTCTAACACGTTTCCATTACAAAAAATGTCTTTGATACCATCTTAATGTATATTTTACCTATTTATTAAAAAAAAATTAAAATCAGTTCTAAAATGGCAAAGACATCGCGTAATTAAAAACGCATGAATAGAGTACCTATATTTTTTTTGGTCGGTTTAAAATAGCAACTGTTTCGGGGTTTTTTTCGCGGCAGATGTTTTCTCATTGGCTGATTTTAAAAATTGTGATTTAAAATAAGAGTCAGTTTATTTAAAAATAGCATATTCTAAGCTTGCTTATGATAAGATAAATAGGGTTTTACATAGAAAAAGGTTGTATATTATCGTAGTATAGTAATTAGGAAATTAACAAATTGATATTTACGTAGTCCGGGAACAGAACCTACTATATAGTTATAGATATTTGTAACTTGACAGGAGCTGTCAAATTTCTATTTCAAACTATTGACACAATGTTATTTGTCTTTGTCCGTCACATAGGCAATGACAAAACAGTTCAGATCTTTTTCTCCTCTGTTTTTGATTTTCTTTTTTCTTTTTTTTTGATTAGTAGCTACTGACAAGCTTCAGTGCTTATAATTAAAAAAAAACAATATGATTATGGTAGAATTTCGATTGGGCGAATACTTGTCTATATAAAAGCGAAATACCTATGAATAATTAATCGCGAAAATTATAATGGCATATTGGTACCGATCCGTTAAAACAAACTAAGCGAGCAGAACCGCGGGCAAGTGCTAGTACACTATACAATAGATCATGTGGTGTATATATAACGCGTCTACAAGAATATCATTGTATGAAGAATTATGAAAGCGTTTTATTGCTACGCCGACTTGCTTAGACGGACTGAGGAGGTACTTTCACTGACGTATAATAGCAATTGTTTAGGTATATTTCAGTGTTTTCTGCTGATATTTAATACTTTCTAGTGTTCAAGGTGTATGGGACGTTGTGTTTTTTTTAAGATACGTTGTTTTGATTTTGTTGGATTTAGATCTTCAAAGCAAAAGACTGGTCCAAAAGATTGATTTTAATCTTCTTTTAATGGCTTTAAAACGTCATTACTCAAAAATTATATATGTATGTACTAGCGATTCACCCTCGCTTCGCTCGGGTTCATCCCTCGCTGACTCTAGATATAACTTTTTAATAAAAGTAACCTATGTGCTATTCCAGACTATATCCTATCTTTGTACCTGAATTTCATCTGGATTCGTTTAGCCGTTTTGGCGTGATTGAGTAACAAACATCCATGCGTCCGAACTTTCGTATTTATATACGAGTAGTAGTACACAAGTAGCTCACCCGCTTCTGGAAAAATAAAAACAAATCTATCCCACGGGAATCGTTCATTTTTCCGGGATAAAATGTAACCTATGTGTTATCCAGGAGTATGAGCTATATATTTGTAAAGTTTCATTAGAATTCATTCAGTAGTTTTTGCGTGAAAGTGTAACACTCATCCATACATCTATAAATCCAGACATATGTATACATCCTCACAAACTTTCGCATTTACAATATTACTAGCATAGTATATATATGTATTTATAAGATTAATTATATAATTATATATTTATTAGTACCATTTTTTTCTGAAGTACCTTTTGTTGTTTTGGACTTGGGTCATTTTTGCACTGATTGCCGTATATTATATATCTACTTAATAATAAATAATTTTATAATTTTGTTTACGACGGAACGCGTTATCAGTTATTTTTACGTTTATTTTTACTTTTTCTATACATCATACCGTTCGTTCAGGTCGATGACTTGATAATGTTGTTTTAGCCTAAATGTTCCAAACATTGGTTTTAAACGCAATAAGTTATAAATAGCGAGTAAGCTTACTTGTGTAATAGAAAATTACGCTTTCAAAAGCTAATATTATTTAATAGTTACTTTCTTCTGTAATGTAAAAAGGTAGTGGCAGCCCAGTGGTAACGCGCTCGCTTGGGAAGCGAGTTCACATCTCGGGTCTCGCACTTTGATATTTTCATGTGCGAATAATTTCTAACATGATTATCACTTGTATTACGGTGAAGGAAAACATCGTGAGGAAACCTGCATATATGAGAGAATCTAGCAAGTTTCGAAAGACATGCCCAGTCTGCTCGCACTTGGCCAGCGTGGTGGACTATGGCCTGATCCCCCTCGTATTTAAGGGTGGCCCACACCCAGCAGTGGGACGTTAAAAAGGGCTGAAGAATAAAAAAAGTTATATATGTTGTGAAATGAAATTATCACATTTTTATTATTAAACGACTTCCAAAAAGGTTTTTATGTTAGTATGTATGTTTTTTTATGTATGGTCACCGATTTCTTGGAGTGGTTTCGTAGCTTGACCGGTTTTGCTACTTTAAATTGTATTCTGTTATGGTGGGTAAAGAGGTGGTCCCATAAAATTTTCTTTGACATAGAATATACCGTATAGGAGAAAATCAGGAAAAACCATGGTAAATTTAATTAGTCTTTCTTACCCACTTCTAAAAGTGCTAAAGTGTTTAAAAAATACTTTCGACATACAAATCTCACTCGTGGATTTTTTAATATATATATATATATATATATATATATATATATTTTATTTGGGACTGAGATGCCCCTAGCCTACATATATATCACTCCAGGTCAAAGTATCTGTGTACTAAAATTCACTCAAATCTGTCAACCGTTTCAACGTGAAGGAGTAACAGACATACATACAAACAAATTATCGTATTTTGGGGTGTGACAATGACGGACTTAACGTGATTTGTCCGTGCGTATTTAGATATGAGTATTTACTGTTTGTACTCGTATATGGGTGTAATAAACGTGACCGATAAGGCAGACCTCTGACGTCAACGGTTGTTTATAGAACCCATACTTAATATTATAAATGTGAAAGTGTGTTTGTTTGTCCTTCTTTCACATCTAAAAAGAGTGATGGATTGGCGTGATTTTTTGTCTGGAGATATAGTTAAGAGGGCTGGAGAGTGATTTAGGCTACTTTTTACCGCGGAAGATCATCCCACGGGAAAACACGATATAATATAACCCAAAACAACTCATCATACCCTATGTAAATATGTATATACATAGAAGAAAGTATATATGCCTAACAAAGTGTAAAAATAAAGAGGTAAACAAAACTATAAATTTATCGCACCGAAAGATCGAGTAGGTTCGTTCGTACATATGGAACGAAAACAAGATTGAGAATGTGTTATTTTTAATAGAACTCGAAGGTGAAACGGTCACCTTCATTCTATTGGTCAACTAGCGATTTACTCTAGCTTTGCTCGGATGTGTCTCTAGGTGCCTATTTGTAGCCAATGACAGCGGTTCCCAAATTTTTTTTGCCATGGAACCCTAATCTATATATATTAAAATAAATGTTTGTAAGACCATAACTCAAGAATTGCTGGACAAATTCGGTTAATTTTTGTTTCGTATGTTCCATAAGGACCACGGAAGGTTTTAATAAAGAGAAAGAAATGAAAAATTCACGAAAGAATAAATAAAATTTGTGTGGTTAACGCTGGCTAATAACTATTTATATCTATTTATAAAGCGTACCTAGTCTATACATATAATAAAACAGTAACTTAGGCAAATCTGTACATGAAATTTCTGTATTTTTTAAAAACAATGACTAACTTATTGTATACAGAATATAGACCCTCAAACAAGTTATTGAAATTTTTGTCTGTCAGGTAGTTCGCCTTTCACGCAAAACGTTCTGAACTGATTTTAACTAAATTTTGTAGTGTTAATTGATCATATTTTTTAACGGATCCCCATTTTGATAATAATTAATAACTACTTTTGGTTTCGGAGCGTTTTGAAAACTATTTATACTAACTTAAAATTAATTTGAGAAAAAAAATAAAACTAAATGTGAGACATGTAGCCGATTTGAGGCTCCTTTAATGTCTAAATACATACTCGGCCGGCGGATGCCGGGTGGGCCGACGAGACGCTGAGTTTGCGTCTCTCTTATTCTAAGTAAATTTTAATCTAGAGCGGATGGACGAGGTGTAACCATAACTGACTAAACTGATTGTGTTGTGGTTCGATTTTCATGTTTGACACAAACACAAAACAAAACAACAAATAACAAATCATAAATGAAAAATATTAATACTCATTAATATTTGTTGTACCAAAAATATTGCCCATTTAATGTGACGAATGATATTTTTACAAAGCACTAAAATTAGGCTTGGTGTCTGATAACGTTTTATTTAACTCTCAGACAGAACTCGTTACCTCTGACTGTCCCATGGAACCCTTGGGTTCCTAAGCATTATTTGAGAACCGCTGGCCTATGTGTTACTTCAACTCATACTCTATCCGTTTACTAATCGAAGGTCAAAGTCGCTATCCGTAATATCTTGCTAATCAATAGATTTATGTAATTGTCAAAGTTCTATCAAAATTGATAAGTTAATATAAATTTAACATTAATTTGTACGTAACCAACCATCTCAAAATCTACTTCGATTGATATAAAAATCTTTCATCAATAAAAACCTTAGCTATACCTGAGTACGAGCTATTTTTAATAATGTCCCACGCAAGCGGAGTCGCGAGCGAAAGCTAATAAACACTTGTTGATAAAAATAATCACAGTCAATGTCATGCAAAGCGAAACCGCTTTGTAAAATTTACGTAACGCCAAGCCATATAGTCTACGAGAATACTGTAGAAGTTGAGTTAAACAAATATTTACATAACAAGTTATTTACGTTAGAGACACAAGTGTTGAATTATAGAATAGAAGTAATTATGTAATACTTAATACCACTTTCTTAGACTTACGCGAATATTTGACATCTCTCCCGTGTCCATGATTGCTGTAAAGCATTCGAAACGTCGGGAACTAAAAATCAAAATAAATCCGCGAAATAATCCGAAAACATAGTTTTATATAATACTTGTTGACTAACATCAAATACTTGTATTTGCTATGTAATATTTTTCACTCGGGTGCGTTCCTAGGTGTCTTTTGTGTTAATAATATTATATACAGCCAGCTCCATTTATTGGAAATTTTCATTACTAATAGTAGCCTATGTGTTACTCCATGTTATGATATATTTGTGTGCTAAATTTCATCTAAATCCGTCCAGCCAAAGACAAAACAAAACACAAAGGAGACACACAAAAAAATATTTAAAGCGCGCCCAAATGTTCAAATGAGCGCTCATTCGGTGAGGAAAATTTTTGTCGCTGATTGGGTATCTAGAACTTTTTTGATCGACGAGATAATAGTACCTAAACTATTTTGAGCGTTAAGGAAAGACATTGGTTGATGCTTGTGTTACATATTATATACAATTTTCACGTAATTTTGTTCTTGTATAATTTATTGATCTAAATTTACAGGTAATTTATATAAAACTATACACGCATACTCTGTCACCCTGTCAAGCGACCCTCTGCGAACATTCGAAGGTTCAATAAATAAAGTATTAAGGGTTCCCAACCCGGTGTATACTAGGGTCAAGGGTGCTGACCGTGGCGTTAAAGTTTATTATTACAGCGTCGTTCTGTCTTGCGTAAAGCGAGCAAACGATAAGGCCTACAGTTGTGCTCAACCACTCCTGTACGTATCTGACTTGTGTGAGAGCACCGGTGGCTGGACAATTGTCTTTCAACAAGACATTGTATCCAGTAACCTAAGCTGAACCCATAAACCCCTTAAGCTACACAACCTCCTAGATCTATATCTATTTATACCATCATCGTCACCATATATATATCATCGTCATCATCTAAACTCCATCGTCCCATCACTCCCGATTGGCGTTCAGCAAAGCTGTCGCTGATACCAGCTCTCTTGTCAGGTACTAGGGCCTCTGCGCCCGGTCGCTCAAACAGTCGGGTCGACGTCGAGCAGTGGGGGGATCGGTGCGGGCATATACAACATTTTGCTGCTTGCTCAAGCGCTAGCTTTAGGTGAGTGTTGGTGTTTTATAATATTTGTAATTAAATAACTAAGAACAGGTTCATATCTAGGTCGGTCTCTTGGACTATATAATATTAGATGTTATATGCAGGTGCTGAACAGTGTTACACCAGCTCATAGTCTATCTGTACAAATAAAAAAATATTTATTACTAGCGAAAACGTGAAAAACAAAAACAAATCTATCCCGCGGGAACTGTACATTTTTTTCCGGGATAAAAAGTAACGTATGTGCTATTCAAGACTATAATCTATTTCTATACCAAATTTCATCCAGATCCGTTTAGCCGTTCTGGCGTGATAGAGTAACAAACATCCATCCAAACATCCTCACAAACTTTGACATTTAGAATATTAGTATGGAGTCATTTTTTTAGTAAGTAGTTTATTATTATTTAGCTATTTGTATAGATTTCTCAGAGATGAGATATTTTCCCGCAATAAAAAGTGTCCTTTATGTTGATCCGGATAACCGGCTATCATCATACTAAATTTCATCAAAATATGTCCAGTGGTTTTCTCGTGATGCGTTCCCAGACAGAGAGACAGACGGACAAAATTTCTAAAAACTATAGACTCGGCCTCTATATCGATAATAATGACTATTTCAATAAGATTTTTCAAAAAATATTTAAAGTACAAGTCCGACTGAGTTAGAATTTTATTATATGTATAGATTTAACTTTTAACTAATTTAAAAAAAGGTACACAGACCTTTTTTTTTGAAGAAAAAAATATAGTTATTTAATTTTAATGATTACATAAACGCGCGAAGTGCGAACGATTAGTACGTGATTATGGAACAGTTAAAATGAGCTCTTGTTATCGTCCTACATTCTGGGTTTAATGCCCTCGTGAGTCGTAACATATTATTATGTTAGTTTGCTTTTTGATTATCTGGCTAGCTATAGCCTAAAACCTAAAGTACTTTGTATACTTAGGAATTAAGTGGCGCCACGGGCTAAAGCCAGTTAACTTTTTACACCATTAGTTGAATCAATGTACCAGCGATTTCCCGATCGTTTTTAGATCCTTAAAGCCTATGTGTTACTCCAGATCATAGTTTATTTGTGCACTAAATTTCATACAAATCGCTCCAGCCGTTTCTACGTAAAGGAGTCACAAACATGTATATATGTATTCAGCCCTTTTTAACGTCCTTCCTGTTACTCCCTTCAATACGAGAGGGATCAGGCAGTAGTCCACCACGCTGGTCAAGTGCGGGTTGGCGGACTACACATGTCTTTCGAAAAGTTCTCTCAGACGTGCAGCTTTCCTCACGATGTTTTCCTTCACTGTAAGGCAAGTGGTAATCATGTTGGTAATGATTCGCACATGAAAATATCAGAGGTGCAAGACCCGGGATTTGAACCCGCTTCACTCAGTTTCTCAAGTAAACGCGTCACCACTACCACTGCCTTACACACATACAAAACTTTGGCATATATAATCTAACAGCGTGATTGCCAATCACGATTGCGTTGGTCGAATAATTTGTATGGAACTATTGATAGCAATTGGGAAACTAATAGAGTTGCCTAAAGTCGAATAACTATCTACGTGGCGAGTGATCGTGAGAAAATCTATACATATAATAAAATTTTAACTGATCGCTGTCTGTACATGGAATATATTTAACAAAAAATATTATTGAAGGTCTTCATAATCGCAATAGAACCCAAAACAAACAATGATTTTTTTAATTTTTTATCAGTTAGCAGAAATCATAACGGCAAGTCACAATACTTCAATTACTTGCTATGAGGCACTACAGTGCTTTAACTTCGAAACCGTTCTTCATGAAAATCAGCATTGACAACCCTTACATTTAATATCATTCATTCCCTTTAGAATGAAGGTGATTGCCTACTTGTAAGGTTTTTTTTTGTATTCAGCCCTTTTTTAACGTCCCACTGCTGGGAGTGGGCCTTCCCTCAATGCGATGGGGTTCAAGTCATAGTCCACCACGCTGGATAAATGTGGGCGAATTTCACATGTCCTTAATACTTATGGGTTTCCATGGTGTGGTCTTAATGTTTTATTTAATATCCAACAGGTGCCGATTCACCCTCCGCTCGCGCACACGCCCGATCATGTTGAGATCGGTCGCGAGGCACCCGGATGCTGACCAGGGAGCATCCACGTCAGCATCACAAGCACCTGATCTCAGGCAGCTGTATACTACTCTAAATGAGTATCTGCAGTTGGAGCACAAGTTCCAACCGAGATTGTGTTTGCCAACTGAGGGAGAGGTGAGTTGTTATATTTAAGTTACTGGGGTTTTTGTATTATTATATCTTTAAAAAATTATAGCCTATGTGTTACTCTGATGTATGAGCTATGTTATGGTAAAGTTCAAAAAAAAAAGAGTAACAAACATCCATACATCCTCACAAACTTTCGAATCTATAATATTAGTGGGATAGTGAGTATACCAGGAATTTGTTCACGTTATATGTTTGTATAACTAGCAGAACCCGCGGCTACGCTCGCGCTGAAACTACAAAAAACTCTAAAAAGTTAGATTTCATACAAACCTTCATCCCCTATTTTACCCCCTTATGTGATGAATTTTGAAGAATGCTGAAACACGTACATATGTATTTATTTAATTGTATAGAAGAGCATTAAGACCAAGTTTCAAGTAATTCTGAGCATAAATATTTTTTTGGATTGTATTATGACGTGTTTTCCCGTGGGAATGAAATAATCTCCCGCGGTAAAAAGTAGCCTATGTCACTCTCCAGCCCTACAACTATTTCCACACTAAAAATCACCCCAATTCGTCATTCCGTTTTCACGTGAAAGAAGAACAAACAAACACACTTTCACAATTTATTATATTAATATGGATATACATTGTATATGTATCAAAAAATGTTTGGTTCACTTTTATGGGACTTTTCGCTGTTTTATTTTGATCAGTATTCGACCAGTGGCCAAATTTTCATTGTTTGTTGACAACACAAAGGCTCGACAATAGCTACTAAACAATAAAAAATAAATTCGGTTGACAACCAGATGAGAAAATGGTACTGAAGTGGTTTTGGTTTTGCCTTTATATATTATTTGGTTTGGGCGTTTCGATTGCTTTATAGTTTACAGCAAACACTGTCATAGGAGAAACCAATATAGTTGTATAGCTACTTAGCGATTTACCCTCGCTTCTCTTCGGGTTCGTTCCTAGATAAGAACAAGTATTCCACGGGAACCGCACATTTTCCCGGGATGATATATAGCCTATAGCCTTCCTCAATAAACGTGCTATCTAATACAAAAAGAATTTTTCAAATCGGATTAATGGTTCCTGAGAGTAGCGAGTTGAAACAAACAAACTCATCTCTTTATAATATTAGTATAGATTATTACAGCGCAAATATATGAAAAAAATGGTTTTATTGAAAATGTCAAATCGATGTGTCAATATCAATAAAATATGTTTTCGAACAAATGTATTAATAATTATATATACGAGTATATATAATATGAAGCCGATTTTATGAGTCAAATGAGGAATTCCAAAACCTTTTTGCCTTATATGGACATTGAAAACTAAAGATCTACACACTACACATCACATCATATTGAATTAATTAGGTCATAACTCCTACTATGATTTATTTTCTATACTCGATAGCGAGCGCGTACTTTACGTAAGAACACGCGTTGCAACTGACCTAATATGTATTTAATTATGACGTATGTTAAAATTGTTCGCATCGTTTGTAGTTTGTGTAATTCTTTAAGTAACTTTTGTTTGATTAATGTTTTTTTTATTTAAAAAATGAGTAAATAAAATTATTGGGTCAGTATGTTCATTCAAATGTATATATTTATAATATGTATGTATATAAAGTTATATATGTGTAGTGTATCAACTATCTGGTATCCATAACACAAGCCTCGTAGCTTACCATAGAACTAGATGGCGCTGTGTATGTTAATGTCTCAACATATTTATTTAATGTTTAATTTAACTATAAATCTTTAGCAAAATTTAATAGTTATAAACCTTTGCAAGGGAGTTCGGAGGAATAAGTATTATGTGAGATGAAGTTATAAGAGTGATTGAGTTGCTATGAAAATGAAAATTTATATGAAACGTGACAATTCAATCTTTATTTTGCATTATTTTCAATTTATATAGTAACTAGGAAAACCCGCGGCTTCGCTCGCGCTCAATCTCCAAAAAAACCTTTGGTTTTATGTTATATAGCCATGTATTTATATAATTTATATGGTTTTACAATATTGTATGGATCTGCCCGACATTGACATTTATGATTACTGCTCCGCTCCCTTGGGTAATAAGTAGCATGATGATATATAGCCTATAGCGTCCATCAATAAACGGGCTGCATCTAATGCTAAAAGAATTTTATTAGCGCGTACAAACAAACAATTATTCTGCCTCTTTATAATATTAGTATAGAATTTCTCTATACGTTTTTTCTTTATGTAATATAAAAATTAATGCGATTTACGATCTTGTTACGGTAACGTATACCTAAATAGCGTTTATACTGTAGTGAGTGTAGTAACGAAATCATTTCATAGTAAGGCCATAAGGGCCTCGTAAATTGTCAGCAAGTTTCCTCTTTAGAATTATAATTGAAAGTGTTCAAGGTCGATTCCTACGACGCAAGAATCGTAAATAAGTATATTATGTTCAAGTCATAGTTCATTACTTGTTTACGTATTTGCTTGGAGTTTCTCTGGCAGACAGAATTTGTAATAATGTCATTCGACAGAGAATTTAAAGTAAGGGACATCTCGCGTAGAATAGGAAATATCAATGATATTTTTTAATTTTTTAAATATAATTGTTAAAAAGTATCCAGCATCGAAAAACTAAAATTTAGTATTCTTTTTTTTTTTAATATACCGTTATGGATACTTTAAACGCTCGCCATTCCGCGCGCTTGGCGTGACGTCACAGTATGATATACACTGAGAAATTACGACTCAATTCGTAGCGAACAAAATCGCTCTGTTATGATATACTCTGACGTCATATTCGGTCAGACCGATGGCGTTGCGTTTCAGCTACTTTGAATTTCCCACCTGATTTTGCACTTTTTAATAATTATTTTCTTAATTAACAAGAAATTACGTTTTAAATATTAATATAGACTTAATTCAATAGCAATTATAAAAAAAAGGTTTCACTTTTATTTAAAACACACGCATATTTCCAATTAGCTCGCTGAAGTGAAAGTGGACAGCTTATGTCTCCAGACGTATTAATGGTCGATGGATTCTAAACGTGCCAGAGTAGAGACCGCGTTTAAGCAAGCGTAGTGTAGAACATCCCGCAACACGATGGACAAATGACCTAAGAAAAGTGGTTGGCAGTGGATGGATGCGGGCAGCACAGGACCGGGAATCGGGATGGTTGGCACTTTGGGGGAGGTCTTTGTTCAGCAGTGGACGGCGATAGGCTGATTGATTACGTACATATATGCTTTCCTCCAGGGATGGAAAATAGGGGATGATGTGAAACTTACAAGTGGAATATCATCTATCTATACATACATATATTATAAATGTGAAAGTAATTGTCTGTTATATTTTCACGTTTTAACCGCTGAATAGATATCGATAGGCAAGGATATAAGATTGCATCCTGGGTACGGATATAGGTTACTTGTGATCCTTGCCCCGTTTATCATCCGAGCGAAGCCGCAACACAAAACTAGTACTATAAACTATTCGAGCAGAGCTGTATTGAAACGTTAATTTAAATATAAGTAATCAAAATGGCCGATTGTGTTTTTGAAAGAAAAATCAAGATTACAATAAGAATAGCGCTCTACCGGTTTCACAATATACATTTGCATACTGTGAAGGTTTATGGCGATTGTATCGTCGCAATACTATTACGGTATGTGTTGAAAGTTTCGAGGGTCGTAGAAGTCATCTACGTACGTACTTACATATTTAAATATGAAAATGCAGCATTAATCCCTCAACGACCGCGGACACGCCGGCGTTACAGTTAACAATAGATTTCTTAGAAATTTAATTAATTTCTTAGAAATTTACCTTCAGGTGATAATGATAAATTATGATTTTATTATGTTTTAGTTTGGAAAACTTCTGTTAGAACTGTCGAAAGCGAAAATTCTTTTTTTTTTTAATATATTGTTTGGTAAACAAAATCATAAATTATCTCTTAATAATGTTCCGTCATTAAAATTGTGTAGAGATGATCAAATCATTCACAAGGTGGTGTTACCTTCAACAAAATTATTTTTTTTTTTTCTTTACATTTAGGTACATTTAGCAGACAAATGTTTTAAATAAAACTATCTCATCGGATTTTTCGGATTCGAATGCTTTCCAGCAATCATAGTCACGGGAGAGATGAGTCTATTTAAAATGTCAAATGTTCGCGTAAATCTAAGAAATTACCACACAAATATTCTTTATAACCTTTTCTTTTTTTTTTTTTATTTAGCAAAAAGAGCTTTTTGATAGTTTTCTGGGATCCTTTTAGATATATATTTTAATTCATTACATTTATTTCTTGAAAAATAAACAAGTATAAAATCTGAAATTCAAATTCAAATTCTCGATAATATAACTTGTAAGTGAAATGGTTACTATAGCGATATTATAAACTAGCGACTCACCCTCGGTTCGCTTGGATTCGTTCTTGGGCACGGTTCTAAATTGGTTCAGCTGATTAAGCGTGACAGACAGAGTTACTTTTGCATTTGTAATATTAGTATGAGTTATTTTTATTTTAAATATGTTGGGACATGTTACGAGGCCTCTGTTATAGATACCAGATAGTTGATACATTACACATATATAACTTTAAATATAGATTTATTATAAATATAAACACTCACGACTGGACTACAAACATTCGTGCTCATCACACAAATGAATGCCCCCAGCGGGACTCGAAACCGCGACCGCTGGCACAGCAAATAGGGTCATTACAAACTGAGCCAAATGTGTCGTCAAAATAGTATGGATATAGAAGAAATAATAAATGTAATTTAATATATATTGTTTCAGAATGGCGAAGTAACTACCGGTGCAAGAGATGGCGCCGCACACGTCCTTCGCTGTCTCAAAGTTTGGTTCGATCTTCCGGCGGATGTGCTCATTAGCGCCATTAATTTGTTTGATCGGTGAGTTATAAATTAATCCATTGATATACTTATATTTTAAATCTTATAGCATAACTAGCGACTCACCCTCGCCCCGCTCGGGTTCGTCCCTGGTTACGTTTTGTATAGGTTTCTCAGAGATGAAATATTTTCCTGCAGTAAAAGGTATCCTATATGTTGACCCGGATAACCAGCTATCAATCATTATACCAAATTTCATCGAAATCCCTCCAGCAGTTTTCCCGTGATGCGTTTCCAGACAGACAAAAATTCTAAAAACTATAGATTCAGCCTCTTGTTATCTATAATGATGATTATATCAATAAGATATTCCAAAAAAATTTTAATTTACAGATTCGACTCCGAATTTTATTATATGTATAGGATAAAGTATTTAACTATTTTGTCTGTATAAAATAAATCACGCATATTTTCTATTACAATATTAGGGCATTTTTCGACACAAAAACCCTTCAAAAACCATTATAAATGTATACAAATAATATATTTTGTTCACAGCTTCCTAACTAAAATGAAAGTGCGCCCGTGTCACGTGCCGTGCATCACCGTATCTTGTATGAATATTGCGATAGATGAGTACGCGGAGATGACGAAACAGCCGAGGAACGTTTCTGTCGAAGAACTTGGTGAGTTTGTAATAAATATATATATATATATATATATATATATATATATATATATATATATATATATATATACATACATACATACATACATACATACATAGGTATCATGAGGTCTTGTGAGTGTTATGAATTATAATGTGTTTTCCCGTGGGAATGAGATAATATCCTGCCCTACAAAGTAGCCTATGTCACTCTCCAATCCTCCGAAAGATCACGCCAATCCGTTATTTTGTTTCGACGTGAAAGAAGGACAAACAAATAAACAAACACACTATCACGTTTATAATATATGTATGGATTTATAAATAGATAGATAATATTAGCCTTAAGGCCACAAAACGGTAAAAAATAAATTGATTTCGTTTATGTCGGCCAATCTCATTCATACGTATGTGAGGGAGAGAAACACTCACTACACACTCGGTCTCTCTCACTCAGTCAATAGCCTACATGAAGCCCAACCAGGGCTCGAACTCAGAACTTCTGGATTTGAAGACTCACATTCTAGCCACTATGTATTTAATATCATTATATTATGTTAAATATAATAATAATAATAGCCCAGTGGTAATGCACTCTCTTTTGAAACTGAGTGAAGCGGGTTCAACCGGTCGTCTCCCGGTCCCGGTCTTCCCGGTCTCGAATCTCTGATATTCTCATGTGTGAATTATTTCCATCACCATTTACGGTGAAGGAAAACAACATGAGGAGACCTACATGTCTAAAAGAACCTAGCAAGTGTTCAAGACATACTCAGTCCGCCCCGCACTTGGCCAGCGTGGTGGGCTTGATCTTGAACCAAAAAAAAACCAAATAAATCCACAAAATAATCTGAAACATATTTACGAGTATTAACATCCAGTTTCTTTTATTAATTTTTTTCAATTGCACATCAACAGTGTCTGTATCCCAGTCGGCGTGCACGGCGGGTGATGTGGCACGCATGTCGCGCGTCATCACCGATAAGCTGGCGCTCGCCCAGCGCGGCTCGGTGAGCGCGCTGCACTGGGTGCGCCTGCTGAGGGCGCTGGTGCTGGCCGCTGCTGAGTCGCTGGGTATGCACAACTGTGTGTTGCCGGTGAGTTGGACTATGCTTGTAAAGGAATATTTTTTTGGATCCGGCTCGAAGGACCAATTCTTTAATGTATTGTTATTATCTGTAGTTAAGTTTAATTAATATGTTAGGATAATACTTTCTTAGATTTACGCGAATATTTGACATTTTAAATAAAACTATCTTTTCGGATTTTGTCGCGGATTTATTTGCATTTTTGTTTCCCGACGTTTCGAATGCTTTACAGCATCCATGGTCACGGGAGAGACTGAGGTGTTACATGTCTTGGAGGTATAGTTGTTACAGACAGCCTACCCACAATTAACAAAATGAAAATTGCACCAATTACATTATATTTTTCTTTATGGTTATAAATATAATAATGGCAACACTAAATATAGATTACTAATTAATATTTTAAAATTGTAATAATTATAAAAATAATAGCAAAAATTAAATAAATAATATTCCATATTCATTTATAATTAAAATTATAAAAATGTTTAAAGTTAAAAAATATTATAATTTAATTGGTGCAATTTTCATTTTGTTAATTGTGGGTAGGCTGTCTGTAACAACTATACCTCCAAGACATGTAACACCTCAGTCTCTCCCGTGACCATGGATGCTGTAAAGCATTCGAAACGTCGGGAAACAAAAATGCAAATAAATCCGCGACAAAATCCGAAAAGATAGGAGTAATAGTTAGTTCTATTAGTTTATCGGTAACTCATAATAAATCAATAATTTTGATTGGAAGGTTCAAGGGTCGTCTTGAAAGACCTTTTAGGTCCGGTCCACACTATAGTGCTAATCACGGTTCATTTTCGGACCGACTTCGGTTTGGTAAGATATTTTAATAAAGAAAACATGAGTGCATTCACACTATCAGTAAGAGTCAATTTTCTATCAAATCACACTCCAGCAACGATTCTTGTATAACAATATTTTACCAGACCGATATCGGACCGAGAACTATAGTGTGGAGAGGCCCTTATTTTGAGAATCGGGGTTTTGTTCATATTCAAATTGACTTATATATGACTTAAGAGTTATAGATGTGAAATTATACATAGTACAAGCGACTCACCATCGCTTCGCTCGAATTCGTCCCTGGTGAAAAACAAAAACTGGAATTCTTGAACTAATTAATAATTTATTTCTACAGGAAACAGAACTAATAAATCTACTGGAGATAGCAGTTTGCGACGCCGGCTGTGTGAACGCGCGCACGTGTGAACTGGCCCTCGTCCTTGTTTACCATCAGTTAGGTGAGAATACATGGGAATACGTGCTACGATAATATAAATTAAACTCATTGATCAAAAAAGTACCAGATACACAATCAGCGACAAAAAATGTCCTCACCGAATGAGCGCTCATTTGTACATTTGAGTGCGCTTTTAATTTAAATATCTTTTGGTGAAAAAGTTAGAAGTTGTTTATGCATTGCGTTTAAGGTTCAATTTACATTTTTATATATTTATTTCAACTAGAATAATTACCTAAACACAATAGGGGACAGACAATTTGTGCTTATGTTGAATAAAATATATGAATTATTGTTGTATATGATGTCCATCTCAGGAAATTCAAACAAAGCTTGAACATTTTGAAAAAAAACCTATGTGTAATTATGTACGCACGTAATAAGTTATACTTCTTTGGCGTAACAGAACAAAAATAGCTAAAGATATCATCCTGTATGTCACAACTCTCTGTTTGTCGCACTTCGTAAAAATTTTACTCTCATAATTTTTTCCAAATGTGCCAAGAGAGGTATAACTTCAAAAAAATATTAGACAAAATTGCCTATAAACCTAGGTTTGTGTTATTTAAATATGTTATATTGTTTTTGTTTTTAGAAAAACAACTGGTCGAATGGAGTCGGCTGGCAGCAGAAGGAGGTGCTCCGGTGCCGGAGGATGCCTACTTCTTGTATGAGTTTGCTGCTCAATTACAAGCACATTGTAATGTGAGTGGATTGTTTTGGTTTTTACTTCGGTATGGGGTTATGGTTCATGGAATTTGTTTTGAAACATTGATATAGAAATGTAGATAGATTATACATTTCTTAACAAATATCTCTTCAAAAAGTGGCGTCGACATGTGACGTTAAGTCAAACCAAAGAATAAAATTCAATAATCGAAAATTTAATTTTGTCATCCGAAAAGCAATGGACAAGAGAGATTTGAAAAAAGCACACAATTTCGTATTATGTGCTTGTTTTTGAGGACACTTTTGAGATACTAATTGTGTATCTTGAGTTTTTGGTACATCGATTTTTTATGTAATTAAAAATGAATGTTCGTACGTTTGTCCTAACCTATTGATCCGATTCTGATGAAACTGGTGAATTTTTTGTATACGCCTGTGAAGGTTCTTGGCGTCAAAAAAGATTTTTTCTTTGTATGTTTGTCTTTTATGCGAAGCATAGCATTTTTATTCAAGCGAAGTGAGGATAACTCGCTAATCTATACTAATGAAATTTAATGTAAGAAGATAGTTTGAGACCCTGGGAAAGACATAAGATAGTTTTTATCCTGGAAATCATCCCTTAAGGGGGTGAAAATGGGGATGAAGTTTGTATTGGGTATATACATATATATGTATTAATATTATATTTGTCTGTTCATACCAACAGATGTCGGACGCGTCGCTGGTGCAGACGCGCGCTACAGCGCTCGCAGTGGCGGCGCGCTACGAGGCGCGGCAGGCGGCGCCGCAGCGGCAGCGGCTTGTGTGGCGGCTGTCCGAGAGAACTCTGAAGGTACGTGTCTGTTTGTTTCTTTGTATACACTATAACCTATCCTATATTACGGTTAGTATGAAATACAAATCTTTGAATTTCACGGCTTTTCTGTACTATGATATGCATGTATTATACGTATAAACCTTCCTCTTGGATCACTCTATCTATTGCCGAAAACTGCATTAAAATCCGTTGCGGAGTTTTAAAGATCTAAGCGTACATTTTGTTTGTTGTCAAGTTTTGTTTTATAAATATGTGGAAACTAAAACATGTTAACTAGTGCATAATTCATTCTGTACATTAATTAAATAAAATTAAAAATTTTAAAGTGATTTTAATAGTTTTTAACCGTGGTAAATAACTCGTAAAAGTAAACGCGCCACCTGTGAATATTTATTACAAAACCCTAATGGGTCATCAGGTAATCCTGAATTTAGGTTTTACAATAATCAGTAAAATGAAGAAAATTCTATTTACAAACGCTTACAGAAATATTTTAAAACCTTTTTGGAGTCTATTTTTCATCTTTTGCTCATTTTACACTAACTTCAATAACAAATCGATACATGTATCGCCGTCTGTTGACTTTTATTTCATGTGTGTCTGAGAGAACCTAGCAAGTTGTCTGCAGACATGCTCAATCTGCCCGCACTTGGCCAGCGTGGGGGACTGTGGCCTGATCCCCCGAGTACCGAAGGAAAGCCCACGCCCAGCAGTGGGACGTTTATAATAATGACTGAATATTAATTAACATATCTTATTTCCAGGTGCTTCGTCCCACGGACCGTCTAACGTCTCTATTGCCGACCATAGAGGAGCAACACTTGGCTGTGGATGCAACGCCCAAACGAAACAGGTGTGTATTTAATTATTAATATTATAAATGTAAGAGTTTGTATGGATGGATGTATGTTACTCAATCACGCCAGAACGACTGAACGGATCTGGATGAAATTTGGCACAGAGATAGATTATAGTCTGGAATTATAGCACATAGGTTACTTTTTATCCCGGAAAATCTACGATTCCCGTGGGATAGATTTTGTTCTTCATCTAAATTCTTCTTAATTGAAGAAATTAATCTAAAAATTTATTAGATAACTTTTTTTTTTAACAGATCCGGAAGCGAAAGCAGCGAAAGTGAAGAAACCTCAGACTGGCCAAGAAGTCCCGTTCTGCCCGTGTACTGCGACAATTGAACCACACATACACCGTGAAGGCTGGATATATGCTACCTTCGCCACGAAAAATATCTTATTTTATCTGTTCAACACACATCCGGTGAGAAGACGTTGGCTGAATAAAATCATACATACACCAAAATGTTAGAAAAATATCTATTTTTGTTATGAAGAAAAAAATGAGAGATTTTTTCTATTGGATGGATTATAAGAAGAATTTGGCTGTTTAATATTTTTTTATCATCCCGTCGCAAGTTGCAAGATGAAGATGTTTACAGTGAAAAAAAAATATTAGGCTCCCTAACATAAGACCTTTATGTTTATAAAATAGTTGTGACGTCAATATCATTTTCGTTAAAAATTTGAGGCTGAATAAAATTTAGCTTAATTATATAAGGGAAAAATATATTATCTATTTAAAAAAAAACAGTGCAATGGCTATAATAAAAGTAAAGTGCAATGACTGATGTTATATACCTTTAACATCTTTATCTTAAAAAAAACGATGGTAGCTATTCCGACTTCGCGAGTTTTGGCGGGAAAATATAAATTAATAATTGGATAATAGGTATTTTGGCATATTAATTGATTATATTATTAATAACAATAATAAAAATTATATTAATAATTTTCGAAAACGCCCGACATTTTTTAATATTTATAAGATTTTATTCTTGAATAAATCTTTTTAAAACGAAAAGTTTTTTTACTATAACGCCATGATGACAAACCAATTATCTAATTATTAATGTTGATTGAATCTTTCTAAGTGACATTGGCGAAGTTTTGTTTAAAACAAGTAAAATTTCTTTAGCGCTGTGGCGTAATTACATTAAACAAATCAAAATATAAATATAATATTTTTTATTAAATTATTAATAATAAATATTCATTTTCATAATTAACTTGCGATTCACCCTCTCTCTGCACATTACATTTTAACGTTTAGTATACATTTCTCATAAATGAGATTTCCCGCAGTAAAAGCATCCTATATATTGACTCTGATGACCAGCTATCATCATACCAAAATTTCATGAAAATCCCTTCAGTGGTTTTTCTGTGATGTGGTCACAGACAGACAAAAATTCTAAAAACTATAGATTCGGCCTCTGTATCGATAATAATGTCTAT
The DNA here is from genome assembly GCA_947093115.1 of Brenthis daphne. Lineage (NCBI taxonomy): Eukaryota > Metazoa > Arthropoda > Insecta > Lepidoptera > Nymphalidae > Brenthis > Brenthis daphne. The sequence goes on from OX352473.1 coordinate 4,897,126, forward strand.
TTCAATAAGAATTTACAAGAAATATGTAATGTACAGATTCGACTCAGAATTTTATTATGTGTCTAGATAATTCTTATAAAGTAATAATAAATTTGACATTTTTTTCTGATGTATTGGACTTACCTCTCGGTCATGCTTAAAGAAGTTTTACTTAAAAAAATATTTAAATATACATATATGGAATCATTATTTAATAATTATTAATAATTAATATAAATGCAATTATGGAGTCACACAAAAGCAGAAGGGACGGTGAGTAAAGCTTTCAACAGTTAGGTTAGGTTTAATTTAATAGTTAAAATTATTATTAAATGAATTAAATTTTATTATTTCGATTAAGAATTCAGTTTTGAATTAAAAATTATGAAATTTTACAAAAAAAAAAAAAAAACAATTTTTTTTCAATATAAATGGAAAGTGAACTGACAGTAGGTTTTTTTTTTTTTTTAAATAGATTACCCATAATTAGCTTTTTTTAATTTACTCACTTTTACTTATTATAAATCTATATATATAAAAGAAAGTCGTGTTAGTTACTTCGCTTATAACTCAAGAACGGCTGAACCGATTTAGCTGAAAATTGGCAGGGAGGTAGTTTAGAGCCAGGAGAAGGACATAGGATACTTTTTATCCCGTTCGACCGCGTTCCAATTTTTATGATATTTTAATTTTTGGATTTCTCTTAGTCCGGAATAGGTAAGTATTAAAACATATAATTAAAATGTGAGAAAGAAAGATTTTTTCTTTTTATATCTATTTAAAACGTACCTAGCGACGAACCCGAGCGAAGCGAGGGTGAGCCGCTAGTAATATAATAAAATTTACTCAATTTGAACATGGCTTCAATGTGTCGTCTGTCATTTTACTATTCATTTATAAATTGTATATAGCTTTATAATTTTCTTTTGTAGTATCTATTTAAAAAACATAATTAAACTTAAATAATTCAGTTTTGACATTTGCAATTTCATATCCATTTTCGGTGAAGGCGAGTGGTTTCATTTATTATTTTTTTTTAATTTTTATTCTGATATTTATAGACCTTTACCTGTTTGAAAAAACATTTTTTTTTTCATTTTTCATTCAAAATTGCAGATTTACTTACCGGTCACTTTTTAATAAGTGTTGATTTATGAAATTACACTCGCTTTTAATATATAATATGTATGTATTATAGGTATATATATATTTTTCAATATTAAGATTATTTCTAATTCGAGGAAGACTCGCTTTGTCAGCTCATTTATCAGTAACAGAGCTTTATTAACGTAATAATTTACTTTTTAAGATTAAAAAAAAATAGTATGCGACCAAAGAGCGTCTTCCTCGTGTCCATAGATTTCGTACTGTGATTTTTGTAAAAGCAAAAAAATATTCCATATTTTCTAGTTTTTAAGAGTCACCTACATGTGAGTGAATAAGAGAAAAAGAAATGTAAAAAAAAAACTCCACCGATTATTTCTTTTCTTAATTAGTATTATGGTTATGTAATGTAAATTTTTTGTCGCACACTCAAGATTTTTTTCAATTTGTCGATTTAAAATCGCAAATGTTTTTTCATACTTAAAAAAGTCTACAATGTGCGATTCTTTTTTATGTATACTGTATAGTTGACTAACGTTTTAGTTTCGTTTTTAAATTATTTACAAAAAATCATTTAAACGTTGGCGGTTCAAAATTATTCATTTAATCTATTATAATATGATAAACGAAAAAAAAATTACAAATTTATTAAAAAAATAAATAAAAAAAGTGATCTCAGGTTTTATGTTTGTTTGTACATGTACAGAATGTGTGTTTTGTTTCTTAGTGGAATGCCTTCGATGAAATGTAATAACTAATAATGTTAAAACGTTTGTTTGTAGTTTTTAAACATGCTGAGACGATTTTGATATGGTTTGATCAATTTTACATGCGGTTTAATGGAAAATTTTGATTTTTTTAAAATAATTCCACCTCATATTGGGAGCGTTTTACTTAACTGTCGGATTTTATCAAAATGGAGTCAGCATTTTTAAAACAAATATATATTTTTTTGTCAAACTATCGAATGTACACAAGCTCTGTGATAAACATCTTATGGGTAATGATGTGAATGTTTTGAATAGAAACTGTATCAATTTTGATGCAGCTCTGCTTGTATTGTATAGATGAAGTTTCAGGATAGCCCAAAATATTGCAGCATATAATAGGTTTTTAATGAAAAACGAAACGTATTAAAATGACGGCGATGCAGAGTCGAGCACGACGTTTGACGATTTATATTATTATATGGCCTTAAAGGGTTATTTAAATCAATTTTGAAGCTACTTTAATTTAAATATCTTTTCTAATGCCATTCAATTATTTTATTATTGCAAATCTAAACATATTTTTATAGGAATTTTTAAATTTATCGTTTGACATGTTTTTTTTTCTATAACGCCGTCATTTTATACGATGCACTTGCCAAATTCGTAGTGTTTTTTTTGAAATGCTACTTTGGACATAATTATTATTATATATTAGGGTAAAGCGAAATTTTTGCTTGTTTTTTATAATATATTTTTTTAATTTAAGAAATCAGTGGGCCACCTTAAAATGTCCAGTACTTTTTTTTATTTCAATAATTTTGTTTTTTTTAAGCTACAAATTCTACCCCCAAGCTAAGAGAAAACAAAACAAAAATATTTTTCGTTCCACCCTATTATATATGTATGTAATTTTTCAACCAATAAAACAGTTTTTACATGCATTTATCAATTGTGTGTGACGTCACAAACGTCATTAGTTTATGTCGTGATGTGAATGAAATTTCGAATTAGAGAAAATAAATGATGCGAATCTTTATTTTTTTTTGTTTTATTTATCTCTAAATGTTGAGACATTAACACACAGCACAATCTAGTTCCATAGTAAGCTACGAGGCCTGTGTTATGGATACCAGATAGTTGATACCCTCGCTTCATTCGGGTGCGTCGTCTTTTTGAGTGGAACCCTAATTATTTTTCTAAAATAAAATAAGCCTAAGTTACTCCTTATAACATTAGCTATTTGCCAGTGAAGGTCCCGTCAAAATCAGACCAGCCGTTTCGGAGATTAGCCGGAACAAACTGACGACACAAAAATTGTAAATATTTTTTTTTGTATTAAATACCGTTTATAATTTCATATGAATTTAGTAAAAAGCTGTTGTTTTAACAATACAAACGGACACTTCAATTTTATTTATTTGTATAGGTTTGCGTCCCTAGATATCTTTATCTATACATATAATAAAATTGTAACTAAGTCGAATCTGTACATTAAATATTTTTTGTAAACATCTAATTGAAATAGATATTATTATCGATACAGAGCCCGTATCTATAGTTTTAGAATTTTTGTCTGTCTGTTACCGCATCACGAGAAAACCACTGGACAGATTTTGATGAAATTTGGTATGATGATGGTTGGTTATCCGGGTCAACATATGTTTTACCGCGGGAAAATACCTCATTTCTGAGAAAAAATACAAAAACTGCATTGTAAGAGTATACTAATATGTAAAACCATGAACGAATTAACCAAATTCGTCCATGTGTAAAACCTAAGAATTTAGTTTTTGGTCATCTGAACGCGGGCGAAGCCGCGGGCAATGCTAGTACTAGAATATTTATCATATCGGATAGTTTATTTTGGTAACATGTAAATAAATTGTAACTTAATAATCTAGATAATCCCTTTCTATTGGTGACAACTATATGAGAATTGGAACAGTAGTTGCTGAGACAAACACGAACAAACGAACTCATCGCGACTGGGGTTTCCATTTACAATATATAGTGGGTGCCAGCCGATGCAAAGCAAAGCAATATATTTCGATACGTAAAATACATCAAAAATTGATGTACAATATTCTAAATATATTAGAGTTCATACCTAATCATGTTTAGCTATTAGATATTCATATCTTAAAGCATATATTTTATTTAATTATGCAATAATAAATTTAGTTTTTGCGTATTAAGTAAAATATTGCTAATAGAATTCTTTCAGGCGTCATAAAATTGTCAGAAATAATATTTGCAGTAATATTGGTATTATACGTTTATTTAAACGTACTAATGCACAAAATATTTTTTTAAAATACTCGGTTTTAAAAACAAATAATATTTAATACTTTCTTAGATTTACGCGAATACTTGACATTTTAAATAAAACTATCTTTTCGGATTTTTTCGCGAATTTATTATGATTTTTGGTTCCCGACGTTTTGAATGCTTTACAGCATCCATGGTCACGGGAGAGATGTCTATCATCATCAGAAAAAATCCGAAAAGATAGTTTTATTCAAAATAATATTTAAATTAAATAAATATTTTAACAATTTTTGAACGCACCGAAAATAATATGGCAACATTGTTATTATTATGGGGATTTTTTTACTTTTTAGTGCTTACTGCTTAACCATTAACAAATTGTTATCGGTATTGCTTCACAATATTTATATTGCTTTGCAAAGGTTTTCTTATGAATTTTAAATACCGAGATTGTAAAAAAAACTTTTACTTCTAAAGCAATTGAAAAGAGAAAACAAATTCAAAGGGAATGACATTATCGACATACAAGATATTATTTTAACTTTTATACACGTTGGAATAAAAAAAAACACCGTAAGTTTTTTTAATATTATTCTTCTAATATACAAACGACTCGCCTTGGCTTTGCATAGGATATAAACTTATGTACTTAAATAACATAATTACTTGTAAATTAATCTATTTAAATAGGAAACTTTCAGTATGTATATTTGTTACTTCTTTACTTCAAAACGGCTGAACGGATTTTGATGAAATTTAGTGCACAGATAGCTGGAGTAACACATAGGCTACTGTTAGATAGCTAGGGAAGAACCAGTTACCAGAGTATAACAAATATTTATGTTACATTCTCAATGAGCATAAAGATGTTGGATATATTCAGATTAATTATCTAAGTTTCAAGAAAGTGCAAAAATATCTCTAATAGTTTTTTTTAATTTGTTCTATTTTAAATTTTCACTTTTAGGTACTGAAAAAGTTATGTAAATATTTTATTTATGGAAATTAGTATTTGTGTATTATTGAGGCTAATTAAAAAAACATGTTTAGTTAATTTATTAAATAAGTAAATAATAATTATTATATTTGATAAAACTTTCTCTATATATATGATATTCATTTTAAAAGTTTTAGCTTTAAGAACCATTATACTAGTTTTAAAATCATATGTAATATTGTTAAAAAAGGTGAATCTAAAGACATTAAAAAAAGCCTCCAAATTAGACATAAAATTAACATGGATACTGGGTGGTGCACATGCGAGTGCATGTACCATGAAGGATATTTTATAAAAAATTTAATAATTTAGATTGTATTATTGAAAAATTCATCTCTAAAATTAATGAAATCTCACTAAAAGCAACTTAACTGAATCTCTAGACATAATTTCTTTATTATACATTATACAATATATTTTTTAATGTATATATATTATATATTTTATCAATTTATGCGTGTATGAATGTTTATATTGATATTTGTTCTTTGTACCTACACTGCACTTGATTAGTTTTTTTTATTCTCACTCGAGGATTACTTGAACAGATCAACCTTTATATACCGAGTATATGATTATTTATCTGAGAGTGATTACTGGTACTGGAGCCTTTCTTTGCAAGCCTTGCATGATTTTTCCATATCTTCAATATTAGGGGTCGACCCTATGTTGATTCTCCATACAAATTTTGAATCTAAATAAGCACAAAAAGTTGCCCTAAAGAATATAAGGAATTAGGGTCGTCCAATTTCTTCACACTATCATTTATTACTTCTTTGTCTGTTTTTTTAACTGGCCTCTTTAAATTTCTTTTTTCTGAGTATCTATATATGTATTAATACGTGAAGCAAAAACTTTGTTCCCCTTTTTACTAAAATTACACGGACGAAGGAGTATGAAATTACCCACGCTTATGTATACTAATATTATAAAGAGGTAAAGTTTATGAGTGTGTGTTATGAAATTTGGTAAGAATATAGTTTGAGACCCTGGAAAGGACATACTACCTTTTATCCAGGAAATCGTCCCTTAAGGGGGTGAGAATGGGGATGAAAGATGTGTGGGGAATCAAGCTAGGGACGAACCCGAATGAAGCGAGGGTGAGTCGCAAGTAGTTTATATAGAGAAGGAGTGCAGAATGCTAAAATTTTTTTTTAAATTATGCATATAAAATACTTTAAATCAATAAAAAAACATTACACACACTAACATGTATTTCACACACACACATCACACGCATCGCGTTCACCCAAACATTAGACTAATCTAAATCGATTTATCGTCCCCGGAAACCTCCACATAGCAAATTTCAGCGAAATCATTAGAGCCGTTTCCGAGATTGCCGGTATAAATAAATAAATACCTATACAAGAATTGCTCGTTTAAAGGTATTAAATTAGATTAACAAGCTTTATCATAAACGGACATTTAATTATTATTAACACTTAATTTATTAATTAACAGTGACTTACCTCGCTTTGCTTGTGCGTCCCTGCTGCCTAAGAGTAACCTATGTTTTAAATAAAACTATCCTTTCGGATTTGTTCGCGGATTTATTTTGATTTTTGATTCCCGACATTTCGAATGCTTTACAGCAATCACGGTCACGGGAGAGACTAAGGTTTTAGACGACTCAAAGGTCAACATATAGTTGTTAAGAAAGTATTAAATATTCTAATTTCATCCAAATCGGTCCAGCCGTTTCAGCGTGAAGAAGTAAATAACGAACAAACACATATATAAACATACAAATTTTCACATTAATAATAATTAATAGCCTGATCTTAATAAACATTTTTCATAATCAATGTGCAAACAAATAATTAGTAAAGATTATTTCGTAAATATACATAATTAAATATCAATTAAGTAATATTATAAAAAAGGAACTTACAAAATGATAGCATTTAATTATACTTTTTAAGACAGTGAAGTGGTTTTTTTTGTGTAAGTGCCATAATGCTTTAAATATGTAAGTTAAAATTTAAATAAAAGTTATTTTTTTTAATTATGTACATACAAATAAATAAAATTGCAGTGTCTGTGTGTAATGTCAAAATAATAACTTTTACTATTTAAACATATGAAATTATATATGGTATATATAAGAAAAAAATCCATTTTTAAAATGTTGGGCCGATGATGGACCGATTTTAACGGGATTTACACTGGCAGATAGCTGATGTTATAACAAGTAACTTAGGCTCTAATTAGTTAAATTAGAAAAAGAAAATAGGACGCACCCGAGCGAATCGAGAGTCAGTTGCTAGTTTTTCAAATATATTTTTTTATAGTTAATCGTTTATTTTTGTTTTTGAAGTGAAACCTCTTTAGGCGCGCCATGAGAGAGAAAAAAATGATTGCCGTTACGACTTACGAAATCTGCAACGGAAACGGTTATGCTGGGCGTTACTGAAGTGAATAAACAGTCAATTAAAAATTATTTAAACTATTATATGAATATTTCAAAGAATAAATTAAATAAAAATAGATATTTATAAAAAAATACTTCTTTCATTTATTTTTAAATTTTGAATGAGCGAATCATTTTTATATATTAGATAAATATATTTTTTTTACTAAAAATATTTCATCACTACATATTATTATACTGTGACGACACGTTCGGCTCAGTTTATAGTGACCCTACTTGCTGTACCATCGGTTGCGGGTTCGAGTCCCGCTGGGGGCATTCATTTGCGTGATCAGCACGAATGTTTGTACTCCAATCGTGAGTGTTTATATTTCTAATATGTATGTATTTAAAATTATATATGTGTCAACTATCTGGTATCCATAACACAAGCCTCGTAACTTACCATGAAATTAGATGGTGCTGTATGTTAATGTCCCAACATATTTATTTATTTATATTTATTAATGAAATTTTATTTTGTTATTACAGAAAATGTCACGTGATTCTTCATCAGAAAGAGAGGAAGAAGGACATGAGCATAAGATATACATAGACAAGCGAATTTTAAACCAAGATGGACAGTCTTTTAATAATGCTAACGAGACAGCACCAAAGTTTGATACTGTATATGAAATTAACGGTGAAATATTCCGTGATGAAAATCACAACGATAACGGATTGTTCTTCGAATTTGAAGTTCAATTAAATAATTGGAATGATACTGCAACGGCTGTGGAGAAAATGGAAACAGGTAAAAAACTAAAAGATACAATAACATATGGCTTATGTAAACTAACAATAATTGTTTTTTGACTAAAAACTAACTTACATATGAAAATTTTACCTTATTGGTATGATTTTTCTTCAAATTTAATATTATTTAAGGATAAAGCATGAAAATCGCTACGTTATAAATGAAAAATAGCGTTCCTTCTTTGTAAGATCATTAACAGATATATTGTGTTTATGGATGGTGATTGGTAACATGAATCGATTTTTTTATTTGTCTGTCTAAAAAATTTTTTTTTTAAATGTACATCTATTCATATTTAAAAAAAATTAACGACAAATGCAATGAATAGAAATTTAGTACACTAATACATTTTATTAATGTTGGGAAATGCATTTACGCATACCACCTGTGGTATGCGTAAATGCATACAAGTGGTTATGTGGGACTCACCGGCTAGAAAAGCCAGTACCTACCCACTAAAACTCAACAAAACCTCCCCCGTCTTGATGAAGCGATGGACCTGAAGCTAGCGGCCGACTAGCAGCCGGCCACCTGACGAATTAAACAAAGGGCCGCAACGGTATCGCGGCGTCAAAAACACATGTTATTAGAATAAATACGCTACAGATGCAATTAAATATTACTTTTTAATCATTTTAAATACAAGAATAGGAATGTATAGTGTTTTATATAATTTAATACCAAATTTTTAAATTCAGTAATGTTTGTGTCCGTTCTTAGCGTAAAAGGTCATTTAAGCCATGAAAAACTAGAAAGCATGCTTGAATCTTGCTGATTTTTTTACTGAAGCTTTCTATAATATGTATTTATTCAAAATTATAAAAATTTTGCAGAATCAAACACTAAAAGTGTCGTAAAAAAAATTATTGTTGCTATTGAGAGCGCATAATTGTAAAAACAACATTGAATTCCATAAAAACGATAGAAAGCAAACTAGGAGCTAGTTGATTTTTTTATATATTATTGTACTTATATACACTAATAGAAAACCGTTTGAATTAGACAGGATCAAGCCGTAGTTTATTTGTAAAAAAATTTTTAATATTGCCTCCTGGCGCGTACTCATACTAACATTCAAACGTATGAAAATACAAGAAAGCAAACTCAGATCATGTTGATATTTTTACTATATATTCTTTTCATATCAAGAAACTCAAAAATATTTGAATCTCGTAGGATCAAGGCATAGAATAGTTGTAATTTTTTTTTTAATATTCTCATACTCGCCTATACTAGTTTCTATGAAAAAATTATGACAAAGATATCGTTTAACCCGGCTAAATTCAGATTATTAATTTATTGGCAGCCCCATAAAACACGTGCAACTCATAAATAACTAAAAAAATGACTTATCTGTTTAACAATCGAATAAGCGGCAATATTAAAAGTTTATTTTAAACAATAGGCGACGGCTTATAAGGTACCATAAAAAACCTCGTCCACAAAACTAAACATTAATAGAGTAATTTGTCAATTTTTTAACTTTCACGGTAAGAAAAAGCTAATGAGTGTTGTTTATTTTGTAGTAGAGACATTTTTTGATACGAAATGCCGAAACAACGAGAGCTCAATACAGAAAACACGGATAAAAAACCAGATACACATACAGCTTGATCCCGTCAACTAAATACGTTTTTGAGTTACTATATATAATATAATAATATGTAAAATAAAAACTTTTTAACAAAAAAATAAAAACCGACTTCAAACAAAAGCACTAAAAAGTAAAAAATAACTGATTGGTAGTTTTTATTTACTATACATACCTAATCAAATATTTTCGAAGTCGGTGTGCTTTGCTTTGTATGGGCTGGCACCGATTTCGAAAATATTTGAATAGGTATGTATTTAATAGGTAGGCTTTAATTACTTAGCCAAAGCACACCGACTTCGAAAATATTTGATTAGGTATGTATAGTAAATGAAAACTACCAATCAGTTATTTTTTACTTTTTAGTGCTTTTGTTTGAAGTCGGTTTTTATTTTTTTGTTAAAAAGTTTTTATTTTTCCCTTTTTAGTGCAGACAGTAGTAGCAAAGTGAGGATTCTAACGTGTTAGGCTTGTCAAATCAAACAAAATAAGCCCAAACTCAAAGTATCTACTATTAGCCGTTGAAGAGTTCCACCTATCCACCTTCTGGCCTTGACATCAGATCAGGTCAACAACACCGACCCACTGTACTATATCAACGGAAATAGAAATACTTGCAAAGTTTCAAGTCAATATGACAATTAGAAGTAGGTTAAATTCATCATTAGTTGTTTTTCCACCCTTAGGGGTGGTATTTTTTTTTGAAATTTAAATGGGACCAATCTGGAAGTATACCCTTTCAAACAAAACAAAAATTGTCCAAATCGGTTAATAAATGACGAAGTTCTGAGGTAACAAACATAAAAAAAAAAATACAGTCGAATTGAGAACCTCCTCCTTTTTGAAGTCGGTTGAAAATCAACGAGGTTCTACTTTGCTTTCTATCGTTTTCATGGACTTTAAATTTTTCATAGAAACTAGTATGGGCTAGTATGAGTATATTAAAAATTTTTTTACAATTATTCTATTCTTTGATCCTACGAGATTCAAATATTTTTTAAATGCTTGATATTAAAAGGATATATAGTAAAAATATCAACATGATCTGAGTTTGCTTTCTCGTATTTTCGTACGTTTGAATATTAGTATGAGTACGCGCCAGGAGGCAATATTAAAAATTTTTTTACAAATAAACTACGGCTTGATCCTGTCTAATTCAAACGGTTTTCTGTTAGTATATATAAGTACAATAATATATAAAAAAATCAACGAGCTCCCAGTTTGCTTTCTATCGTTTTCATAGACTTTAAATTTTTCTTAGAAACTACTTAGTATAGGCGAGTATGAGAATATTAAAAAAAAATTACAACTATTCTATGCCTTGATCCTACGAGATTCAAATATTTTTGAGTTGCTTGATATTAAAAGAAAATATATTAAAAATCTCAACTTGATCTGAGTTTGCTTTCTCGTATTTTCGTACGTTTGAATGTTAGTATGAGAACGCGCCAAGAGGCAATATTAATTTTTTTTTTACAAATAAACTAAGGCTTGATCATGTCTAATTCAAACGGTTTTCTATTAGTGTATATAAGTACAATAATATATAAAAAAATCAACTAGCTCCTAGTTTGCTTTCTATCGTTTTTATGGAATTCAATGTTGTTTTTACAATTATGCGCTCTCAATAGCAACAATAATTTTTTTTACGACACTTTTAGTGTTTGATTCTGCAAAATTTGTATAATTTTGAATAAATACATATTATAGAAAGCTTCAGTAAAAAAATCAGCAAGATTCAAGCATGCTTTCTAGTTTTTCATGGCTTAAATGACCTTTTACGCTAAGAACGGACACGAACATTACTGAATTTAAAAATTTGGTATTAAATTATATAAAACACTATACATTCCTATTATTGTATTTAAAATGATTAAAAAGTAATATTTAATTGCATCTGTAGCGTATTTATTCTAATAACATGTGTTTTTGACGCCGCGATACCGTTGCGGCCCTTTGTTTAATTCGTCAGGTGGCCGGCTGCTAGTCGGCCGCTAGCTTCAGGTCCATATGAAGCGTCGCAGGATCGCTTACGAATTCAACTACGACGCCCCGACGCCATGTCTGCCGAAGCAGACGACAGCAAGCATGGGGTTGCTCCAACGGTCCACTCTATATATAGGGCTATTAGAGAAGTACCAGGAGCAACCCGCATGGTCCACCACCCACCGAAGTGGGTCTAGATACCTGGATTAACAGATGGGCCAGTTTTAATTAGAAAATTTAAAAATGGTCTCACTGGTCCTTTCCCAAAAGATTTCGAACTCCTGTTGTAAAAGGGATCTAGGAATGCACTTAAATAAAGCGATGGTAAGTTGCTAGAATTTATACTACGTATTACTAATTTTCAGATGATATATACTTCGAAATGTCAATTCAAGAAAACAATGAAGGAATTATAATAAATTCTTGCATTTTCCTAACTGTAAACCAATGGAATACATTGATCGTGGATGAAAATTACAAATTCTGTTTCGTTTGTGACGATGTCGTTGAATCTCTTGTTCATATAAAAATGGTTGCACATATGGAAAATTTACAAAGATGTAGACCTTTGAAGAAGTTTGATCTGAGCATCACGAGACTGGTAAGTAATACTGGTAAATTAACTATATTATAAAGTATTTTTTTCATAAGCAGTGGTACTCCATTGGAAACGCGCTCGTTTGGGAACCTAAGTGAAGCGGGTTCTAATCTCGAGTCTCTTCCCCTGAGGTTTTGATGTGCGAAGCATTTCCAACATGATTACTACTTGCCATACAGTGAAGGAGAACATCGTGAGGAAACCGCGGGATCGTGAGGCCTGATCCCCCTTGTATTGATGGGAAGACCGTGCCCAGCAGTGAGATGTTAGGAAAAGGCTGAAAATGTTTTTGACTGACTTCAAACAGGAGATATTGAATTCGCTAGTATTCATATTTTTATAGGTTTCGTGGTTTGATTTTCGCAAATAGTGATCTTCAGATATTTTTATTGTACCTATAGGTACAATAAAAATATACGGTATACCGATAAAAAAAATTGACCTCAAGGGTATAACCTTTTTCTCTTCTGTTTGTGAAACAATTTCCTTTTTTTTTGTTAAACAGCTATTGACGAACTTTTGTGCTATCATTTTTTTTTATGATTATGGTCTGATGAATTTCGATCTCTGGGCGGACTCTAGCGTTAATTAAAACATAATTTAATTTGATAAAATTATATCCTACTTTAAATAACTTTTAGGTTGGTGAAAGTTACCATTGTGCTGTTTGTAACATAACGTTTAATAAAAAGAACGATAGCAATCATTTTGATAGCGAAAGTCATAAAGGCAAAATGGACCACGCAAGGAATCGGGCGCTTGAATTAACACATTCAGACGAAAACGAAAATAGCGAAAATAGCAACAACGAGGTTCATTTTGATAGAAGTAGAATAAATAGTTTTAATAGTATTCTCGAATACAAAAGCTGTGAAGAGTTTGACGATTATGACTTTAGTAACGATGTTGATGTCAATAACGGAAATAACGATAAAAGTACTTCCTATGCTTCAATGGCGAAAAAGCCGAATACTACCCCGAAATATATAAGTAAGTAGTTATCAATATAATATTAAATATAAAAATATATTCTTTTCGGTCGTCAACATTTGTATTGGACATACAATCTGGAAACTAACACCGCCAATCATTTGATATACTTGTTACGAGCATTCAAAACGCGATTCCTCTATACATTTTGTATAGCACAAGTCCTGTGACTTCACTTAATCGAATATTTACGGAATTCAAAGCAACTAAACAGTTTATTTTATAGTCAAAATTGAAAATTAATCGAGTTTTCAGGACTAAAATAAAATGCTTATCACTCCTTCACGCTAAAACGGCTGAACAGATTAAGATGAAATTGAGTACACGAATAAACCATGACCTTAGATAAACAAATTCCCAAAAGATATCGTAATTTAAAAAAAAAGAGACGCACCTAAACTGAGCGAGGGTAAGTCGCTAAAATATACACTTTTACTAATTTTCAGATGATATATACTTAGAAATGTCAATTCAAGAAAACAATGAAGGAATTATAATAAATTCTTGCATTTTCCTAACTGTAAACCAATGGAATACATTGATCGTGGATCAAAATTACAAATTCTGTTTCGTTTGTGACGATGTCGTTGAATCTCTTGTTCATATAAAAATGGTTGCACATATGGAAAATTTACAAAGATGTAGACCTTTGAAGAAGTTTGATTTGAGCATCACGAGACTGGTAATGTATACTACAATCTACTATATTGTAAGTGCTAAAGTGGTTTTTTTTATAGGCAGTGGTAGCCCATTTTTTAACGCGCTTGCTTGGTTAGCCTAGTGAAGCGGGTTAGAATCCCGTGTCTCGCATCTCTGACATTTTCATGTGCGAATTATTTCCATCATGATCCACTTGTCTCACCGTGACTGAAAACATCGTGAGGAAACCTGCATGTTTGAGAGAACCTAGCAAGTTTTCAAAAGAAGTGAAGTCCGCCAACCCGCACTTGGTCAGCGTGGTGAAATGTGACTTGATCCTCATCGTATTGAAGGGAGGCCCGTGCCCCGCAGTGGATCGTTAAAGAAGGGCAGAATACACTAATACATATAAATAGGCAAAGACAACAGTTCAGTACATTTTTCTCCTTCATTTGTTAACCGATTTCCTTTTTGTTTTAAATCTATACTTATTATAAAAATAAGTCCCCCGGCCGCGTCTTTCTGTCCTCCTGTCTGTCTGTACGCGATAAACTCGAAAACTACTGAACGGATTTTTATACGGTTTTCAACAATAGAAAGAGTAATTCTTGAGGAAGGTTTAGGTATATAATTTATTATGCTTTTATGTAAATTAGCTGAAATACGGCGACAAATGTTGAAGAGGTCGCAAAAAATCTCGCCAAATGGGAACTTTCCACGCGAACGCCGCGTAAACTAGCAAAGATACAGTTAAGTAATGTACTAGAGAATTCAAAATCTATAAAAATGCTACAAAAAAGTCCGCGATAGCATATCTCTATCTCTTACGGTTGACTTACAATAACCACTTTTATGTTAACATTTTTAATTAAAAACATTACGTTATTTTCAAAGTTATTTTCTTTAGTTCGGTATTAATCCTTATCCAAATGAATATTTTAGTTAGCTTAGTCATTTAATGCAGATTAAAATTGCTCTTTACACTAAATCAATCAGATGAATAGTTTTTGAGATATCGTTGTTAGAAGTAATTAGTAGCGAAACATTTTTAATGCTTGGCGAGCATTGAGATGCCTACGGCGAGTCCATCCCCTCTGCCCCGCATCGCTCGACCGCCTGCTCAAGCTATATAAACCGGGCGATGTAGCGCGCGATCCTAGGATACTTTTTACCGCGGGAAAATATCTTATTTCTGAGGAAAAATACAAAAACTGCAATGTAAGAGTATACTAATATGTAACACCTAAGAATTTAGTTTTTGGTCATCTGAACGCGGGCGGAGCCGCGGGCAATGCTAGTAAATAAATAAATATGTTGGGACATTAACACAGAACCATCTAGTTCCATGGTAAGCTACGAGGCTCGTGTTATAGATACCAGATAGTTGATATAATACACATATATATAACTTTAAATACATACATATTAATATAAAAACCCACGACTGAAGTACAAACATTCGTGCTCATCACACAAATGAATGTACCCAGTGGGACTCGAACCCGCGACCGCTGGCACAGCAAGTAGTGTCACTACAAACTGTGCCAAACGTGTCATCGAGCTATTGACGAGCTTTAGTGTTATCAATATAAAAAAATAAGTGAACTTCGACCTCTGGGCGGACACTAGCATTAATTAAAACCATTTAATATGATTAAATTATATCTTAGTTAAACAACTTTTAGATTGGTGAAAGTTACCATTGTGCTGTTTGCAACGTAACGTTTGATAAAAATAACGATAACGACCATTTTGATAGCGAAAGTCATAAAGACAAAATGGACCACGCATGGAGCCGGGCGCTTGACTTAACACATTCAGACGAAAACGAAAATAAAGAATATAGCAACAACGAGGTTCATTTTGATAGAAATAGAACAAATAGTTGTAATAGTATTCTCGACTATGAAAGCAGTGAAGGGTTTTACGATTATGACTTTAGTAGCGATGTTGATTTCTATAACGGAAGTAACGATAAAAGTACTTCCTATGCTTCAATGGCGAAAAAGCCGAATACTACCCCGAAATATATAAGTAAGTAGTAATCAATACAATATTAAATATAAAAATATATTCATTTCGGTCGGCAACATTTGTATTGGTCATACAATAGGGAAACTAACACCACCAAACATTTGCCATACTTTTTACGAGCAGTCGAAACGCGATTTCTCCGTACATTTGTATGGCAAAAGCCCTATGACGTCATTATTTGCCTATTTAATATAAACTACTTGTAGTCTTGGTTTAACTATTGATAATTACATTAAAATGATTATTAAAAAAATATTTTAATATGTACCTAATTAATTTATTAACAAAATTAATCTTTATTCTAATATTTTATTTTAGCTGAAGTTGTTGGGGAAAAAAAATATAATATATTATTTGATCATTGGCACATGGTCATATATCCTCGATCTAACCAATTTTATTGTATGACATGTAAAATATTTGGCCACATCTCTTTAAGGTCTACGCATTGTTTTGAAGAAAATCATATAAAAAATCTAAACAAGTGTAATTTTGTTGAAAAATATAATCAATACTTAATAAGACAGGTGAGCAAATATTAGTATTTATTTGTTTGTGTATACCTTTGCTTTTGATTTCCATTATTAAGATCTATATATAATATATAAATTATTAAAATTATATATTAATATAATTAAATACTTATTTCAGATGATTTCAGATTTCAAATTTTATCATTGCGGTCTTTGCAATGAATTAATATTGATATCTCATGTTGAAGATCATATAGCTGCCGTTCATGATAAGAAATATGAAAACGTAGACTATTCAGCAGTAGACAAGAACAATAAGATTCAACATAAAGTTAAAGAGAGAAATATAAATAACGATTATTCAATAAATAGAAATAATGATGTTTCAATAAATGGAAATAACGATGTATCAAGAAATAAAAATAACGATGAATCAAATAAATTTCAGAAAATTGATATGATGAATCACAATGAAATGGTTTTTTTTAGAGAAACATTCGAAATAAATAATGTATCACCTGGCCTTTATAATGATATTATTTTGAATCAATTCTCTTGCAAATTAAGGATTTCGTTTGTTGCTTATAACGTTGTTTTGAAAGTAGGCCAGGGCTACTATTGTGGAATATGCAATTTATCTACAAATGAAAATGCTATGAAGTACCATATTATCAGTTTGAATCATGTTGGGAAATTACGGAACATTCCATTTGAGGCGTATTTTGGTTCAAATTTAATAAGACTGGTAAGTTATTTATTTTTATTTCTATATTTATGGCTATATTATGACTATATGTGTCAATGATAATCATAGACAGAGCTATTTTTTAAAATGATTACTATCAAGTTGAATTTCAGTGAGTAGTTTCGTTTTAACGAGACGCAAAATTATTTCTCTACCAAAATTATAGACAGTGGTAGCTAAGAGACTTCTCTGTATTTTTATTTCGATAATTTGTTCCCGACGTATAAATAAACGTACCTATAAATAAATGAATGTTGTATAAAATAATTTTTAATATCACTTATTTAAAGCTATTTTTAGATTTTAATTGTCTTTTTTTATATTTTTTAGATAAACAATAGGCCTCATTGCACTATTTGCAATATTCTATTTGATGAAGTATCTCTAACATTACCGCATGTAGCCAGTGAGCTGCATCTAGCTTTACTTACTCAAGCTTCTAAAATCCAAGACATTCCCACACCAGTAAAACCTAAAGATTCAATAAACCATGAGAAGCAAATTGATTCAAATCAACTCATGAATCAACCTAAAATGGATACGCAAGACAATAACATTAAATCAAACGAACATTCAGAATCACTTGACAATTCAATACAATCAATTGAAAATTATGAACATGAGTTCCTTTATTTGAATTTTAAAAATAAAAATTCTAAAGTTACGTTTAATTCGTATCATAGCTTAGTAGCTATAGGGGATGGGACGAGATATTGCTTTGTTTGTTCAAGTCAAATAGTTGGATGTACCAAACAGCATATAGAGAGTAAGGCCCATACAATCTCAATGGAAAAATGTAAATTTTTAGACAAATTTGATAAGCATTTATTAAGACAGGTAAGTAATTTTTCCTTTTTATATTTAGAATATTTTTAGATTATAGAATAAAATTAGATTTTGAGCTTTGGGTAATTGACGACGCGTTTGGCTCAGTTTGTAGTGACTCTACTTGCTGATCTAGCGGTCGTGGGTTCGAGTCCCGCTGGGGGCATTCATTTGTGTGATGAGCACGGATGTTTGTACTCCAGTAATGAGTATTTATATTTATAATGTGTACGTATTTAAAGTTATATGTATGTAGTGTATCAACCATCTGGTATCCTTAACACAAGCTTTGTGCTTACCATGGAGCTAGATGGTGTTGTGTGCTAATGTCCCAACATATTTATTTATTTATAATGAAAATCATATGATTTTCATTATCCAAAGCTTAAACCACGATTTTATCGACTTTTCAGGTCATTCGAATTAATGTTTTGCTTGAAAGTGTTTTGATGTTTTTTATTCGTGTTTTTAATTTTACTACTACGTTAAACTGCAGAGATAGAAAAAAGACTTGAAATTGTTTTAACTATTTTTATCATTTCCTTCATATTTTTAACACAACCATACAAACATATGAACAAAATGAAAAGTAAAATTTTAGGTTTTTCGTTTTCCCATTTAACATTAAGTCATTAACGACGTTGATGGAATTCTGAATAATACCATTTAAGTCTTAGAAAGTCTTAAAATAATTTTATTATGTTGTCTAGAACAACGTTCATAAACATTGTAAATGCAAAAGTAACTCTGTCCGTTTGTTACCTTCTTACAGTTAAACCGCTGAACAGATTTCGATGAAATTTGGCAAAGTCATAGATTGCATCAAGGGGATGGACATGGGCTACCTTAAAAGGTAGCCCGTGTCCATTTTTATTAGGTTAAAACCTAACCTCGCCTACAACGTATCTGGGAGCTTTAATACCAGTTTATTTTATATATCTATGTAAATATTGATACATATTTTTTATATATCTATATGTAAATATTTTTAGATGTTCCTTCTTTATCATTGCTGTACATGTAACGTGATATTTTCAAAAAAATATCTCAATTCACATCTTACGTGGCCCATACAAGAAGCCAAAACGAGCAAGAAAATGAGAAAAGCTGATTTTAATTCTGGCATCAAACTATTGCACGTTCAGACGCAAAAGGAGGAGATTTACTTGAAAATGCAAGAATCTAACATAGAAATTATTGGTAGAATCGATATAAAACCAAAATCAAATAATATTGAAATCAAGAAAGAGAACAAAATCATAATTCTTGATTCTGTTGTTTTGAAATTATCTTGGGATGCGTGGCAAGGAATTGTAAGAAAGAAAAATGAGATTTTTTGTTGTTTATGTGATAAGGATTTAAAGAATTTTGAATTAAACTCACATATATACGAAGAATGGCACGCGAATGCTTTAGAAAGTACCTTCGATAAGCAATATTTTCCTAATTTAATACGAAAAGTAAGTATCTGTCACTTTTTTAAATATCTCTAACCCATACTTTTTAAGTTTTTTTTGTGTTTCTTTCTACTTGTTTATTTTCGGAACATGCAACACTATTTTATCTGCGCATATGTTGCGTATATAAAAGCGATAGGAATTTTTCATGTTATTTTTCTAAATCAAGAAAGAAAAAAAATCCTGTAAAATAGAAAATAGAAGAAGGTAAGTAGATTCATTTGAAGTACCGGCTATTTTAACCCCCAACGCATAAACGACGGGGTGTTATAAGTTTGACGTGTCTGTGTATGTATGTCTGTCTGTGGTATCGTAGCTCCCGAACGGATGCACCGATTTTGATTTTGTTTGAAAGGTGAAATAGGAGTGTTCTTAGCTACGTTTGATGAAAATCGGTCCAAGTTTGTCGGGGTTTCTTAAACGTTTAATTTATCACTTGTAATCGTAGTCGCTTACCAAATATAGACTAAATTAATGTTATAAACCAGTGTGTGAGTACAGGTTTGTGAGCGCTCTCTCTTACACGCGTTGCACTATGATATCTCCTACAGTTGTCTCATAGGATTGGCTATATCAGTTACAAGGAAATTATTATTAATACTTTTTACCCGATTTGTTTGTCCGTGATTTCTTTCTTTTAAACGACATTCTTTATTTTCAGGTAAACGACACAACGCTAAATTGCCTTATTTGTAATCTAGTTATTCCTAACAAAAAACATATAATTTTAGAGCATATAAATGGGAAAAAGCATAAAATTAACTATGACACTATGCAGGATAATAGTGCGACTGTTAGTAGCTACTCGGATTGTAATGATAATGTTTTATATCTTTAACATTTTATATGAAAGGTGAAAATCTTTCCTATATTTTTTATAAAATAAGATAGAGATTATTCTATATTTTATTTGTGCCATAAATTCGTACAAAAATGTTATGTAGTGTTGTCATTATGGCAGATATAATGAAACGCACTAACAACAAAATTCGACTAAAAATAATTGATATTATATAAAAAAAATGACATTATATAAAAAATGACATTATTAACAGTATTATAGTTAATTAACAATATTAAACAAAACCAAATATTTTTTTTATTTTTTTATGTTTTTAATCTGGGACTATAATAAATAATCTTAGTGTAATTTTATTATAATTTATTAAGTGTAATTTAAAATATGATTTTCCCCACTTGATTTCGCCCTGGTGTAAACTAACGCATATTTAGTGGTACCTGTTATATACAGATATCTTAATTATGTATACATATGACTATATTTTTATAAAAACCTTACTTTTACTAACTCATGTTGGTAAATCCTAAGATTTACCAATAATAGTATTTTACAGTAACATATAGAAGGTACTAAATAGAAATAAATATTTAGCAAAGTGTCAAAGCAGCCGGATATTTAAAAAAAAAACTGCAGACAATAATGTCTCTTCACATTATATGGATTTAAGTTGTCCAACATTTTAATAGTGATACTGTTATGAATATTAAACTTTATTAATATAGTATTTTCCTGTTAATTTATAAA
The DNA here is from genome assembly GCA_947093115.1 of Brenthis daphne. Taxonomy (NCBI): domain Eukaryota; kingdom Metazoa; phylum Arthropoda; class Insecta; order Lepidoptera; family Nymphalidae; genus Brenthis; species Brenthis daphne. The sequence goes on from OX352473.1 coordinate 4,918,238, forward strand.
ATTTCAATTTATTGCATTTTCTATCTAATATCTTTATCTATCTTTCATCTTATGTCTTTATTTTTATCTTACCTATACCTTAAAAGTGCCTTTAGTATTGAATTGTTAGTTAAACATTTTATAATTATATTAAGTGAAATAAAGTGTTATTTTTTTAATAAATATGTGTTTTTTTTCTTATTTTTTTTACATAATACAATAAATAAGCTAGAATAAAATTTGGAAAATTTTGAAAAAATATATTGGATATGTGACAGCCGTATGTCCCGGCTAATCTATACAGATAAATAAAATTCAAGTGTCTGTGTGTAATGTTAAAATAACAACGTTTTACTACGAGTAAATTCATATGAAATTATATACGGTACTTATAAGAAATCACAATTTTTTAAATTTTTGTCTATCTGTCTGTTTGTTCCGGATAATCTCTGAAACGGCTGGACTGATTTTGACGCGATTTTCACTGGAAGACAGCTGATGTTATAGGGAGTAACCATAGGCTACTTTTATTTTAGAAAAATAATTAGATTTCCGCTCAAAAAAATTAAAACGTAACTAGGGACGCAGGTGAGTCGCTATTCAGTAATATTTTTTGCTTTACTATTCTTTACCTATAAGCACTACTTTCATTGCGCTGCTTTAAAAATTTAATGCCAACTTTCATTAAAAAAATATATTATTGAAAAAAAATCCATTAGGTTATGAATTATAATGAATATTCATAGATGGCGCTGTTTACATTTTAATGATTTGTTTTGGTTTGACAATCGAATTAAATTAATGATTAAAGCAACTCAAATTTTCTTTCATTTAATGGAAAATAACCTTTACTTATAACTTTTAGTAAAAATAAATATAAATATGTTGGGACATTACACACAGCACCATCTAGTATATTATCAAATATATACTGGAGAAATAGTTTTGTCATGCTAATGTTTACTCACTGAGACTTAACAGAGATAGAAATGCTAGATTTGAAACTAAGGCGTGTACTTCAAACGCTAGATGGCGCTTTTGAAATATATAGATAGCATCGGGCAAAAATTCTTTTTATTGAGTAAATTAGGTCTTAAGTGCTGTAGAATATTTTTGTTTTTCTTTTGACACAAATTGTTTATTTGACAAGTTTAACATATTTAATATAAACTTTTAAGTTTCTGCGGATCAGACCAATTTTCTTTGTAATAAGTCTCATGTAATACAATGTAGTTTTTTTAGATGGGAACGTAGTTGTTTGTCGCACTGGAACTATTTTCGTACTTTAATAAAATAGTTATGTCAATAATTTTATATTTTATACGTAATGCCGAATCCACACGCTCGGAAAGCTTTGACAAGCCATCACAAATTCATGTACGTTTGGCTTGGCTTTTGTAAATTTGGAAGGACTTGTAGCCGTTCCGACCGGTTTAGTTTTGGTACAGAAATCAAAGAAAAATTACGTGATGTATCCACACGTTTGTGCGTTTGTTGATTTGTATTTTGTAGCAAATGACAAGCGTGTGAATCCAGCATAGTAGTTGATTAATTTTTGTGTAGTTCTTCTCTCATCGTACGATATACGATGGCAGCGTTATTAACTAACTTTTCAGTGTACTTTCTGAACTTTTTCGAAGAAATCGTATCTTTAATGGATTTTAAAACTGAATTAGTGTCAATTTCGTACATCATTGACGGCTTTCCATTGCTATTTCTGAAAGTTATTATTTTTGGTTCTGGAATAAAAAAATGAACAATATGATTTAGCGAATTAGTTACACTTTTACTACCTAGTTAGAAAAAAGTCACATTAAACAAGTTCCCCCTTCCATTACTATTTTGTTAATTTTGGAATATTCAATTAAATAATAATCGATTGACTACTCATTAAAACTGAACGGGACCTTCTCTGTCTTAATAGGGCAAGATTGCTAAAAGCACTAAAACGCAACTAAACGCACTAAAGCACGATACGCTAACGGTTGGTCTGCCGAAGCAGGATGCCGGGAAATACTTGAGCATATTATGTGAGCAGAGCCGCGCACACACGCTAGGTGACGCAAAATTAACTTACTAATATTATATTTTTGCAATTGTGCCTTATAATGCGGAAGATTTCTTTGTCCTGGAGACTCAAAGAAACTTAAAAATTTCCTAAATAAATATGTAAGAATTTCATTCCTATTTTGCTGTTCACCATTTTGCCATCCTCGATTATGACGTCCTCCATCTTGTCTTCGTCCGACATTTTGCTCATCGGTTTTTATAGCAAAGACAATACTATCTAGTTCCTTATCATTAGGTTTATTTTTTATTGTAAATTGCTTAAAATTTTTGAACTGCTTTCGCGCTGTGTCAGCTATTTCTTCGAACTTTTTTGGAGGGACCACTTTATGGATTAATGCGTCCACGTTGGAGTTATTTTGATCCTTTCGAACTTGGACCAGCACATAACTTTGTGCACCTAAAATAACTGAAATTTTTTTTATTGTTTTATATTGTTGGGTAGTGTGTTAGTGATACATAAGAACAGCGTTTAAATCCATCAGAGACCATATGTTTTTAAGCCCCGACGCAAAACGAGGGGTGTTATAAGTATGACTTCGATGTCTGTCTGGCTGTCTGTGTGTGTCTGTGTGTGTATCTGAGTGTGGTATCGTAGCTATCAAACAGATGGACCGATTTCGATGCGGTTTTTATTATTTGAAAGCGAGTTTCCTTGCGGTGGTTCTTAGCTATGTTTGGTTAATATTGGTCCAGCAGTGTAAGAGTATCAGCTCTTTTCCAAAATGATGTAAGGCATTTTAGCGTATGATTACTCGATTAAGTGCTTCACGCGTGCCAGTGTAAGTAATCGTTAAATGACAATTAATTTGCGTAGGGGGTTTTTAAAATTTTTAATCTTACTATTCGCCTGCCTGCGTGACTTGTTGCAGAATAGACGTGTATGTTTGTGAAATAATTTCTTGAACAGAGAAGTTCAAGCAGTTGAGAGATTTAGGTGCTTGTGTGTGTGCACCGTATGTTTTTAGCTGTTTTTTTTAAACGAATGCTTTAAAGGATATCCTAACCATATCCAATATTATATACAAGCAGATTTTTTTACTTTTAAATCATTTCGAAGTCAATATTCCTTTTTAGTTGAGAAGTAATTATTTTAAAATGTACCTATTCAAAATAAAAATGTACGTACCTAAAAATAATAAATATACTGCACTCTTGTATGAAATCATGTTTCAAATGAATGTAATAAATTAAAACTAATCTATTCGATAATTACTTTTTAATTTGATTTTTGGACATAAAATATGATGGTTATTTGGCAATGGTTACACCATTTAAACCGCCATCCATTTGTTTTTCTTTTTTAATCGGTTTTATGTTAAATTAAAAACAAATACCCTACATGTATATTTTAATTTAAAAAATTGCATTTTTCTACGAAATAAATGCACAGATTTCCGGTAAACGCCACTATCATCCGTAATATGCTTCAAATAAAATAACCCGTATTATTCGACCATCCATTTTTGTCTTTATATGGTACTAACATTGCCCACGGCTCCGCCCGCATTCAGATGACCAAAAACCAAATTCTTAGGTTTTACAAATTAGTATCTTACAATGCAGTTTTTGTTATTTTTTTCAAAAATGAGACATTTTCCCGCGATAAAAAGTACCCTATATGTTGACCCGGTTAACCAGCTATCACCATACTAAATTTCATCAAAATCCCTCCAGTGATTTTTCTGTGATGCGGTAACAGACATACAAAAATTCTAAAAATTATAGATTCGGCCTCTGTATCGATAAAGTGTTTATTTCAATAAGATTTTCCAAAAAATATTTAATGTACAGATTCGGCTTAGTTGAAATTTTATTATATGTATAGATGGGACAGACCTGTACTAGTAAAATATTGTCATCCACTGAGCTTTTTTGCCTATATTTCTCATCTGAACTGTTTTTGAAACTTTGTAAGTGTTATGAGAGGAGTTTATGATTATAAGGAGATAGGTAGGAGGTCTATAACATTTTCGAAATAATAAAATAAATTAACTGATCTTGTATTTGTAAAAAATGTAAAGCACATAGATCCATACTTAATATTAAAAATGTAAAACTTTGTTTATTTGTTTGTTTGTCCTTCTTTCACGCCGAAACGGAATGACAGATTGGCGTGATTTTTTGTGTCGAGATAGTTCCCCAGCCCCCGCTGGAGAGCATTTAAGCTACTTTTAACCGCGGGAGATTATCTAATTCCCACGGGAAAACACATTATAATTATATTATTAAGTTCAGAATTAGTTAAAACTTGGTATCAATGCTCTTGAATAAAATTAAATAAACGTATTTCAGAATTTCTCAAAATTCATCCTTTATGGGGGTAATATAGGGGATGAAAGTTTGTATTAAACTACACTACTTTAGCGCGAGCGAATCCGCGGGTTCTGCTAATCTAGGCACCATCTGTAAAAAGTATGTGTTTGAGACGTTTAAAACCTTAGTCTCTCCCGTGAACATGACCGCTGTAAAGAATTCGAAACGTCGGGAATCGAAATAAATCCACGAAATAATCCGAAAAGATAGTTTTATTTAAAATGTCAAATATTCGCGTAGTTCTAAGAAAGTATTATATAATGTATATCAAATTAGTTTTGCATTTAACAACTATATTATCGCGCATAAATAATAAAGGAGTTCTTTATCATCTATGAAAGGAGGCTCTATAGGTATCTTTAAATTTTTTACTCTATGGCATTACTTCCGGTCGTGACATATAAACAAAGGAATTGTCAAACAAAAACTCCGGCAAAAAATGTCAAAATGTCATCCAAAATGCATATCGGTGCTAAAGTGTGCTTTTTTTGTGGTGTGAGCACTCTTCGTGGACCGCGACGAAGGAGACAGCGACCCATACAATCATATTTGTTAACAAAATACTATATAGCTGATCATCCAAACATAATTGAATATGCTAACCACATATGTAACGATCGGCTGGTACATAAATTATTATATAAATGAAATATTATTCACTTTTGATAAAAGGTAATAAGTAATAATAGATATCATAATCTATGAAGGAAAGAAAATTAGGCTTTGATCAAGTAATATGACAATAATACTGATATTCTCCATTTTATAAAACTATAATAGAAACTTATTGTTTGTTTAACTTTAAAATGTGTATATATTGTTTCAGATAATAGCGACTGACAGAATTTGCAGACCGTGTTTGCAACGCGCAGATCGATACGTGTTAAGAGCTAGAAAAGCTCAAGAGGAACAGGAAACTGCTGTAGCATTGCAACAACCAGCAATCATTGATGTGCTACCCCCATCTAATTTGGATCTTCTCAAAATTCACCAACCTTCGGAAACACAAAGTGATCCGCTAATATTTAATACCCAAATTGATGTCCAAAATGTTCCAATGAAGTATGAAGTATTCCCCGAAGACATTCCTCAAGCACAAGAAATGCCACCACCAGCAACTGTGCCTTTAGTACCTGTCCCGGGTTTCAAATGCATACCATTTTGTGCATCAAAGTGTATTATACCAGGTTGCAGGCACAAGACGTTACATAGAATCAACTTAATGGTGAGAAAACATATTTTATTACAACAAAATATATACGTCCCACATGGAGTCAGGGTATGTGATGAGCATTTGGAAGCAGGAGCGTGGTGGAAGAATTTGACGGCACATTGTCATCCTACAGATACCTTTAGTAGTGCACAAGTAGCAGATATGTCAAAAATATTGCAAGAAAACTGCTTAACATATCTAAATTTAGATGATATAAACTCGGCTTTAATAAAAAATGCCCTTTAGTTTGTGTAATTTTTAATATTGCATTAGAATTGGCATTCGCCTTTATACAAAAGGAATAGGTTAATAATGTATTAATATGGCGCCATATATAATCTACTTAGAGGGCAATATTATCTGGACTAATATTATATAGAGGCAAAGTTTGTTTGTTTTTTGAATTCGGTAATCTTGGGAACTATTAATCTGATTTGAAAAATTCTTTTTGCATTAGATAGCCCGTTTATTGAGGAAGGCTATAGGCTATATATCATATATTATAGTCCATCTATTCCATACTAATTGTTAAAACATACTTAGGGATGAATCCGAGCTAAGCGAGGATTAGTCGTTAATATAGAACACAATGATTCTATTTTATTTTCTCATTAACCTTGCACTTACATATGGAATGGAGAAGATAAGAATATACTAATTAAAAAAAAACTCATATTACAAGCTTTGCCTCAAGTGCATTAATCTGTAGATATAAGCAATAATTTTTTGGCAATAAAGACTTTTATTATTAAGATTATTAATAAAAATTTAATTTAAAATTCTTAATTTATACTTAATTTATTTTAGTGAAAATTTTGGAGAGTTTTATGTAAAATAAATTTATATGTAAAATTGAGTTTATATTTAAAATCGAGTCTCAAAATTTTGTGATGTTGCATTTGAGCCCAAAAATTAAAATTATTTACTAATTAAGTTGATTAAATATTTTAATTTTATTAAAAGTTTTTGGTGATATTAATTATATATTATTGAAGTGAAACTTCTTTGGGCGCATGAGAGTAAAATTTCAAGGTCGCGTCACGAGAAACCGTCACGGTTGCCATAGTAACTGTTGTTATTTTCTAAAAATTATAATATACATGGTATTGTTTCCGTTGCTATCTTCAAATATTACTATTTTTGCTAATTTGTTTTCAAATATACCTGCACATTTGTAACCAGCGCGAGGGTGAGTCCTCGCCACGCTCAGGCTTGTCTCTCAGAGTATACGCGACAGATGTGAGAGTACAGCTAGATAGAAAGAGATAAAATATTATTCTCTCCTCTTTGTGTGATATTCGTTTGAATCATATCTTTTTATTAATTTATTAATCTTACAGACTTGAAATATAAATAACCAATGAGGTTTCACTTCTAACACGTTTCCATGGAAACTTGATTTTTTTAAATTCTTTGTGCTTTTAAATAATATTTATAAAAGTAAACAGAATTTATACATGTTGTAGGAAAAGAAAAGAAAAAATGTCTTCCTATCGCACAGTTTATTTTTAGATATAACTTTAGTGGATATAAAATAAATATCATTTCATTTATTATATAGTTGTTGTATTCTTCACGTAATAAATAATCAACAGTGTTCAGAAATCTGAGTATTATTTTATCATGAACCAGCGACTCCTAGATACGTTTTAAATACATATAAATAAATAAAACTATCTTTTCGGATTTTTTCGCGGATTTATTTTGATTTTTGGTTCCCGACGTTTCGAATGCTTTACAGCAATCATGATCACGGGAGAGACTGAGGTTTTAGATGTCTTAAAGGCGTTACAAATACTTGTTACAGACAAAAATCAAAATAAGGAGCCAAATAATCCGAAAAGATAGTTTTATTTAAAATATCAAATATTTGCGTAAATCTAGGAAAGTATTAGATATATGTAAATAATAAGTATGATGCAATTTACACATGTAAATTTTTATGGATGACTATAGAACCAGTTAGTGTTTTCCTGTGGGAAAGAAAGATTTTCCTGTAGTTTACTACAAATCGCCAACGTTTAGGATACCTTTTAAGGTATCCTAAATGTTGGCCTGAGTAATAAGTTATCACTACACAAAATTTAATTAAAATAGGTTGAGTACTTTTTGCATGAAACGAGTCGATTCGATAAGTTACTGTTTTATATTTTATATGTATAGATAAAAGATTATTTTATGGGTGATACACAAATTTTGTATATCGATAGGTCATGACCATATTTTGACAATACGTTTGGCTCAGTTTGTAGTGACCCTACTTGCTGTGCCAGAGGTCGCGGGTTCAAGTCCCGCTGGGCGCATTTGTGTGATGAGCACGAATGTTTGTACTCCAGTCGTGGGTTTATAATATGTATGTATTTAAAGTTATATATATTATGTAGTGTATCAACTATCTGGTATCCCTAACACAGGCCTCGTAGCTTACCATGAACTAGATTGTGCTGTGTGTTAATGTACCAACATATTTATCCATTTATTCACACACATATATTCAAGTGATGCGATGCTAAGTCGCTAGTGCATTCAATGCCTTATTGTAGAGAGTTTATTGAACTTATATAATAAAACAATTTATTATTAGAATATTTCTTTATTTCTGCAAAATAAGGCAACATTCACGTTAATACGAATGGTCTTTTGCCAAAACCAATGCAGTAACGTCTCCATGATCGGGATCTTCAAAGTTTATTGTAACTTTTTTGAACAAACTCGCAAATGAAACATTCATTTTTTTAATATCTGTGTTAGTGATGTTAACGCACACGTAAGATATCATTAATTTTGTTTCCTGAAAAAAAAACCACTAGTGTGGTTCATTGTATACAAAACACAAGATAGGTACACAATTGGTCTCAAAAGTGTCCTCAAAAAGAAGCGCACAATATGCTCAATATTCAAATCTCTTTTGTTCATTGCTTTTCTGATGACTGAAGATTAAAACGCACGTTGTTTCGTTTAAAAAAGTACTCTATAAGGTGTTCGTAAGTTCGAATTTGTGTTTGGACAATTAGAATTTATGGTTTTCGAATTTTATTCTTTGGTTTGACTTAACGTCACATGTCGATGTCATTTTTTGGAGATATTTGATATGGAAATGTGTATCTATCTAAATATGTTTTTATATATCAATGCACTATTATTATAAGTGCGTATGTGTGTATGTTTGTTACTCCCTCACGCTAAAACGGTTGAACGGATTTGAACGGAATTTAGCACACCGATAGACTGTGACGGAGTAAGAGAGACTTGGAAGTAATTTTATAAAATAAAAATAAAAAAAGAACGTGTGCGAAGCGGGGGAAGTCGCTAGTACGATTATTCACTAGTTATTGCTTATGGCTACGCTTTATACCTTCTTAACAAAAAGGTAAATTGACTTTAAAATGCTTTAAAAAATCTCCTTAGGGGTGGATATTTTTAAATTATATCCATCACCACCTTCATATAAATCCACCAGCATTGCCTGCGGATCCGCCCGCGTTCAGATGACCAAAAACCAAATTCTTAGGTTTTACATATTAGTATACTCTTACGTACATATAATAATTTCATTACGCATCACATGGTTTTTCAATAATGGCAGTGATTTCCCCTATATGTTGAGCCGGATAACCAGCTATTATCATATCAAATTTCTTCAAAATCCCTCCAGTGGTATTCCTGTTATTCGGTCACAGACAGACAGACAGACAAAAATTCTAAGAACTATAGATTCGGCCTTAGTGACTATTTCATTAAGATTTTCCAAAAAAATATTTAATGTACAGATTCTACTCAGAATTTTATTATAAGTATGCTTAGATTGAATAGTTTTTGAAGTCGGTCAATAAGATATCTAAAAAGTCCAGCAGTGGGACATTAAAATTTTTAAGTGGGACATTAAAAAATTTCGTCCTTTATAATTTTTTGTATTGCTAATATTAAAGCTCGTCCATAGGCTACTAAACAACAGCAAAAATCATTAAAAATCATTAAAAAAGAAAATCTGTTGACAAACAGAGGAGAAAAAGGTACTGAAGTGTTTCGTCGTTGCCTATTTATATATGTATATACTAGCAGAACCCGCGGCTTCGCTCGTGCTAAAACTACAAAAAAATCTAAAAAGGTAGGTTTCATACAATCTTTATTCATTTCTTTATTCATCCTCCATTTCACCCCCTTATGGGATGAATTCTGAAAATTGCTCAAATATGTATTTATTTAATTGTATTGAAGAGCATTAATACCAAGTTTCAAGTAATTCTGATCATAAATATTTTTTTTGGTTGTATTATAACGTGTTTTCCCGTGGGAATGAGATAATCCTCCGTGGTAAAAAGTAGCCTATGTCACTCTCCAGCCCTCCAACTATCTCCAAACAAAAAATCACGCCAATCCGTCTCTCTGTTTCGACGTGAAAGAAGGACAAACAAACAAACGTACTTTCATATTAATTATAATGTTATTATGGATGTAGATTTACTTACGGTTAGATATATGGGGTAAGTAATGACGCCCGATGGAATATAGTAGCTTTGATTGTGGAAAACCTTTGAAAAATTCCAAGTAGGATCTCCTGTAGATAAATGCAATGGTTTTAATCATTATTATTAAAGAGCAAAAACCAAAAGGTCCATTTTTTGTTGCTAGTAAATATATAATGTGGATATATGACGACGCGTTTGGCTCAGTTGGTAGTAACCCTACTTGCTGTGCCAGCGGTCGCGGGTTCGAGTCCCGCTGGGAGCATTCATTTGTGTGATGAGCACGAATGTTTGTACTTCAGTCATGGGTGTTAATATTTATAATATGTATGTATTTAAAGCTATATATTGTGTAGTGTATAAACTATTTGGTATCCATAACACAGTCCTCGTAGCTTATCATAGAACTAGATGGTGCTGTGTGTTAATGTCCCAACATTTATTATTATTATTATATCACGTACCCTAATCTAATTCCAGAGGCGGCTCTAGCCTATGTAGCGCCCGTGTGCAATCAATACCCTGGCGCCCTCTAGTAGTATTTTCACCAGTGAACGGAAATTTGGGTGCAAATGTAAACAAACGAGTAAAAAGTATTTTTTAGGAAGGAAAGGGTTACAAGAATAAAAAAGCACAACTTTGTAGCTATTTCAAAAATTATTAATTTAAAAATAATAATGTAAGACAACAAAAATATATTTACAAAAAATATTTTTTACTTTTCGTGCTTTTGCAAAAGCAAAATCTTTAACGATGTCACTGACTTCAGTTTTGATTTCATGTCCAATACCATGAGTATAATAACGATAAAACATTTGCCAATTTTCTTTGCAACAACGTTTATCTGAGATATTTTTTAAATATTTTTAGTTTAGAAAATGATCTTTCCTTATGCAGAGACTGACAATCTCACTAAAACTCAAAAACGGCTGGACCGATATGAAATAACTCTTTTTGTTGTGTTAGGGGTGTGTCAGGGGTGGTTTAAGTATAAATAAACAGCTAGAAAATCGAAAAGTTCAGAACTATTGATAGACTATATGGAATACCATACTAATCGTAGGATTTAAATCCGAGCGGAACTAGAGTGATACTAGTAAAAAAATATTAATATAAGATATAAATTAAGTGAAATCTATTTTATTATTATACATAGAATATATTTACCAAACGAAAACTGACAGCCCTCATATTGACAAAAGGCTAAGCCGATTGTGATGAGAATTACCGCTAAAATAAAACTTTTTATCATTTCTAGAAAGTACACTTCTTGCACTAATTTAAAGTAATGATTTAACCGTAATTACAGATTAATGAAGTGTGTCGAGACCATGCTAATTAATTTGTTTTACGAAATGCATATTATGACCTAATTAAAATTTTATGTAACTTAAAATACTAATTGTAAAATGCTAATAATAAATAATATATACATATGTATGATGAGTTGTTGTGGGTTGTATTATAACGTGATTTCCCGTGGGAATGAGATAATTTCCTGCGGAAAAAGTACCCTATACCACTCTCCGGCCCTCCAACTATCTTTACACAAAAAATCATGACAATCCGTCACTTTTTGTCGACGTGAAAGAAGGAAAAACAAACAAAAAAACACATATATAATACATATTAGTATGGATATCATGCCAAAATTTAAAGTTTTACGCTCTTCAAGGTAAGCCAAAAATTACAATACTTCTCGCTTTTGCTTAAGCTAACAGTGTCCCATCCTATACAAAGACATTGGACGGGGTTAAATCATGGTATTCTTCGGAGATTTTTGTTTTATGAATATAAAAATAGATGGCGTTGATCCGCGAACTGTCAAATATTTTATTTTTTTAATTTGTATGCACTAATAGTTATAACAAAATTACATAGGGTCTTATCATAAACAAGGAAAAAATGGTTCAAATAAATTTTAATAGATGGCATTAAATGTCTCGATTTATTATTGATTTGTATACAATTATTAAAATATACAAAATAGATACAAAAAATTAATATTATAGTATAAAAATCTTGAAAGAAAAATAAAAGATTGCGCTTGTAAATGAAATTCGTGAAAAATCAACAATTAGTTAATGTGGTTTCTAGTGCACATTCACAGATGGCGCTTTTATTTTTATGATTTGTTTATAGCGATTAAAAACGGTTAAATTCACTGAAATTTATTTAATTGAACTGAGAATGAATTTTATAATACTTTTCATATTTCAGTTTACTCATATGTATACGAATTAACGACATCTATTATCGATTCAAGCAAACAAAAATAGCCCGAAATAGCGATGTCCGATGTTTTTGTATGAGATGTTCTAGTAATTGTTCTTATATTTCATTTTCCTTTACTTAGACTATTTTTAAAACCATAACCATTTGTGGGATGTTTTTCTTTTATTTAAACTAGCTTTGCTTTGTTTCTCATTTCTTCTAATACTTTAATCAAACAAAAAAATTAGTCATATAATTAAATGTTCAGTTGCGAAGAGTGAAAAATGCGTTAACTTTAAAAAGAAGAAGTTTCTTTAATAGTCATTTTTAAATTGTAGAGGTCAATAAAAATAAAACAATGTGTGTATTTAAAATATGTTTATTATAAATCAGTACAATCGCCATTTTTACCATTTATTCCATTAAACTGTCATTAATAATAAATATATATGTTATAAATTTCAAGTGTTGGTAAAACCAATGAAGCTAAGTGTTCACTTTCTTAAGTGCTGTTTTCACACTTCGTGCTAACATTAAAATTTAAATTCAATTGAAAGTGTAACCTAATTTTGACGCACAGTAATAATTTAATTTTTTTTTTATTTATCCAGATATTAGAGTAAAAATTATATACAAAATTGAATTACACTTGAAAACTTTCAAAACTGGTAAATTGTAATGAGCACTGTATTTTTCATAGATGGAAAATCGTGATATGAAATTTTTGTTTTGTTATATTTATAAAAAGATATAGACAGAATACATAATAAGATTGTTATGCGTTCAAAGTTGAACGTTCAATTTTTGACGAAAAGAAAATTTTTGAAACGAAATATTATGTTTTAATAAAACTATATATTCGGATAACCTCAAGGTTTTTTTTAGTTCTCGACATTCCGAATGATTTGCGCAAGAATATCAGAAAAGTTAGTTTTATTTTAAATGTCAAATATTCCCGTTAATCTATGAAAATCCTAGCATGTCAAGTGAGTAACAAAATTGACTATGGCGTAAAACCTCCTCTTAATAAAAATAATTTATCGCCTTCTACCCACTAAGGGATGTTAAAATACCTATTTTTAACAAAAAAATATTATTCCTTTCAAATACCTAAAAATACCTTATTAGTTATTATTCTGCCTTACTATAGATTGTTTTTTTTTTATTATATAAATTTAATAAAAAATACAAGTGAATTGTAAATATCTTCTTTATTTTTAAAGTTGGTTAAAAAACTAAAATGTAAATGACATCATTTAAAACAACCTCTTTTGAATTGAACCCACGTTTTAGTCATGTTTATAATGAATCATACCAATTTTGAAATTTTTCAAAAGTGTAATTTATAAGATAGTTTTATTTGGCATGATAAAAAATAGTTTTAGTCCAACCGAATATAATTTTATCAAAATAAGTACAGTCACAGTATGTTATATTTTTTTTCCTAACAAAAATAATACTAAGACATTAGAGGGTTAAAAATAAATTAACATATGGCTTTTAGGGTTAATAAATAAAGTAAAACTTACATAATATATGACTAATTTAGCTCTAATTCTACTCCTTTTCGTTTCCAAACGAACCCCCAAAAATATTTGGGGGTAATATTTTGAAAAATTTCCGCGGTAATTTTTATTGCACAAATATTTTGAATATTTTCAAATTTAATTATAATGTGAAAAATATATGTTTTTAATGAGATAACTGAGAACTTAAAACATGCTATTTTTTAGTGCTAGATATTTTGCAGATAGTCACAGTTTACAGAAAACAACTATATCTAAACAATAATATTTTACTAACATTTTTTAAATTTCCGACATGTCGGTTTTTTACATGCCATGGTATTTTTATATAAAAAAATACAAAAAAACAACATTTAATTTAAATTACAATCCATAATATGTATAAATAAAACATATATGGTGTAAATAAGTTGATGTAAAAAAATATTCTTAGAATAACCTTTGAAATTATTTAATATTATGAAAATTTATTTGGTTTAAATATATTTTTTATATTATTTTTATGCTAGTTTTGTCAACTTAATCACACCATATACAAAATTTATTTTAGAAAATTTTGAAATAATTTAAATGAACTCTTAATAATACTTTAACTAGGACGCAATCAAACAAATCAGCCTAATAGAAATAAAAAAAAAGGGACAAGTGCGAGTTTCGCATTTAGGGTTGCACCACATATTACTAAAAATAAATATCGTTCGCAAAAATAAGTTTTTTTTCTTAATGATACCATAAAAAAACAAAGTTAATTTTGCGCTCGCTAAAATAGCGTGAAACTGAATATATTATATAACGCAACATATACATCTTTATATCTTATCCAAAACGTTTTTGTAATGTTTTTTTATTAAAAAAAACACTAACAAAAAATCTGTTGATAAAAATAACTAAACCGTAAACATTTAAATAATGCAGTCTTTATCACTTTCACAGTCACATGTAAAACGTACACAAAATGGCCGACAATAACAAAATGGCGGCGTTCTTTAAAGCGGGAGCTCGACATGCTAATACATCGTTTGGATATAAATTTGGTGGGGGAGCTTCTTCCCCTACTTTGCAATATTCTTTGCGTGACTGAAAAAATATTAATGTTTAGTATATTATTATTATTATTTAAAAAAATATAGCCTATGTGTTACTCTGATGTATAAGCTATATTACTGTAAAGTTTCATCAAAATCAGTTCAGTAGTTTTCACGTCAAAGAGTAACAAATATCCATCCATCCTCACAAACTTTGGCGTTAGTAGGATATGGATAAAAAACTTTAAAAACAAAAGCAGTCACAAGGACTGCCGACAAAAGTGAAAACTTAAAACTATAAACAAACAGTTGTTATTTTTGGATATTCAAATTAATTGTTTGATCTTAAATTAAAATGTGTAAATCTAATCTATCGACACTCCTTTTTGGAAGTCGGTTAAAGTCTTAAACTTGATTCAAAATGTATTTATGTCTATTTTAATGTGATTAGTGTTATTTACTTACAGCAAATTCTTCTGCACACATTTCTCTACACGGCGGACACACAACGCCACCGCGATGGAGCCAGCCCTTTTGGATAATTCTAACTTGTAAAATTTGCCCTGCGAAGTAACACGTGTACGTGTAGTTGCCGACCTGTGGGCGGGGAATATAAATGTATAAAAATAATGATTTATTTTTAATTATAATTATAAATTATAATATTTTTTTTTATATTTTCGAAAGTGACTGATGGCAGATCCAAAAGAAAATACTCTTAGACTTAAATATGGTGATATTATTAAATATAGACTATACAACACAAAATATTTGATTATGAATTATATGAATTACCCTAATATTAAAAAATGTGTTCTAAATGGCTGTAACAAAAAATCGAAAACAAAATAAAAAATATCTATACTCTAATAGGAAAAAATGTTGTCTAAAAAAATTAAGTAGTAAGATAAAATATATACTCTTCGCGCTGAAATATAAAAATAGAACAGAATTTATTAAAAAATAATTTAAAAAATCTAATGATTAGTGGGAATACTCACCACAATATGTATTCGTCCACTTTCACATTTATATTTGTAGCAGCCAGAGCCCCAGTGTTGCCATTCGCGTATCTAAAGATAAAACAAAATTGTAAAAAATAAAAATATATGGACATATTGTTGATATTTACTTAAGTATAATTGCAAAATTTTTATAATTTTAGTATAATTTTTTTTCTTTCATAATATTAAAAAAAAAAGTTAAATAAATGTAATATGTTAAAAAATTTTTTATGAATTTTATTTTTCAATTTTCTTCATGAAAAAAACAGAAAAAAATCTTTGTTTTATTTCTCACCTGTCTGCAAGACTTCTGTTCCCAAACTCGATCGCTGTGGTCGAAGCACTTCGAGTGTGCCCCGTAGTTCTCTAAGGCGAAATTCACTTCACTTTCTAGAAATAAATATTATTACTTATTAATCTCTATCTATATAAATATTAGTTATTGTCTATAGAAAAAAAGAATCCTGGAAGGTTAATAGCTATAGTTATAAGACTGGTTGAACTAAAAAAAAATACCCAGTTTTTTTTAATTATCAGACCAAATGAGGTCTGTGGTAGGACAATGTAAATAAAAAAATTATAATTTAACCATAAATATCACAATACACAAAAAAAAACTACATTTAAATAAATGATTACCACTTTCACGAGCAAAACCAAAAACATTTTAAAACTACCTTCCCCGTACAGTCATTATTCTAGATTTCACTACAATATTATTTGTCTAAATATGCGAGCGTTTCGATTTGAAAGAAACTTCAATTAAATCAAACTAAAAGTCAAAAAGGCTTGTTTAAATAATTCCGCCATTTAATAGACCTTAGAAAAATGAAAACAAAAAAAAAACAAACCTAAAACCATCGATCAAAAAACTATTAGATATACATAATCCCATGCATAAGTTCTTTTAAAACTGTCACCGATTGTGTTTAGGTAATTGTTCTAGTTGAAATAAATATACTATAATGTAAATTGAACTTTAAATACAACCCTTAAAGTTGTTTTCACAAAAAAATAAAAAAAAATAAAAGCGCGCTCAAATGTTCAAATGAGCGCTCATTCGGTGAGGACATTTTTTGTCGCTGATTGTGTCTTAAGTACCTTTTAATCAAGGCTTCAAACTAAATACACTTACTCGGTGTATTTTCCTCGTAAGAGCATCTACTGCCTCTGATGAGTACATTTTTGTGTTTCCAAGTGAACTCTTGCAAGTATGGACAGTAATCTGCAAGAGATACTGACCCACCATAGTAAGCTTCGTCTCCGGGAGGAATGTTGGGTAATCTGTCGAAATGCTGGAGAGACGGAGTTTTGTTAAAACAAATATATACCAATCAAACATTTCAGTTCTTTTTAGTAATGTTCGCTTAAATCTATTTCGCTACCATGTTTGGTATAAGCTTGCATAAAACCGCCGAAGAAATACTATTATTAAAACTAGCTTGATTCCCCATACAAATTTTCATCCCCATTTTCACCCCCTTAAGGGATGATTTCCGGGATAAAAAGTATCCTATGTCCTTCCCAGAGTCTCAAACTATCTTCTTACCAAATTTCATCTAAATCGGTCCAGTAGATCCAGAGATTACCCCATACAACGTCACAAACTCACAAACTTTACCTTTTTATAATATTAGTATAGATAACAGACACAACATCAATTAAAAAAATACTTTAACAGTTTTATTATTATTATAATTTCCAATGTTTACTTACCTGATACTGCCTGGGCAGGATGGTGTCGTGACGGACGAGGTTACACAACACTACTGCACTGCGATGAGGAGAGCACTCTGTGCGGAGCGGATCACCCTTGACCCTTTCACAAAATGGCGCTGGGTTTCTTCGTCTGGAAGTAAATGAATAGATATTTATTTTAGACTAACGACTCACTCTCTTTTAGTTTCTTGGAATTATTGCTTAGCTTAGAACAAAAAGTAGCCTACGTGCTGTTCCAGACTATAATCTATCTCTGTGTGAAATTTTATCCAGATCGGTTTAGCTGTTCTGATGTGAACGAGTAACAAACTTCCATCCATCCTTACAAACTTTCACATTTATAATGTTAGTAGGATTATAATATGAATAACTTTGAAATTTCAGAGGTTTATTCTGATTGTGAATGGATAGAATATACTTATTAGTATTCCGACTCACGCTTTATCATTTTTTATGAACGAATCTTAATGTTGTATTTTTTTTCGCAAAATAGTTTTTTTTACCTTTTAAAAAATATCTCATAAAAAAGTAAGTACTAGATAATAATTTTATAAAGTAATAATATATTCCACTTACATTTCTATGGCTGTTCCATTAGAATCGCTTGTAAGTGAAGGAGTTTTATAAGATTAATTAAAAAAAATATTATTTCAATATCAAGATATTGTTAAAAAAAACTATAATAAGAAACACTAATATTCGACATGTATATTATAGATTTCTTAGTATTTCAGAGTTTTCAACACTTAGGCGGACAAACAAACAAACTATTATAATGAATTTAAATTTGTCTATCCGTCAGTTGTGTTATATAAAAATAAATTTAACTCTATTATCTGAAAAAATAACTTACTCCATCGTTGAATTATCCGTAGAGTTGCTTGCAATATATAAAGGTATTTATTAAAATACAAAAAAATTATAACAAATTTTAATATAAGAAGCGAAGAGCAAAAAAAAACGCAGTAAAATTAATATAATACGCTTATCTCATTTATCATCATATCCCATTTTATCATACATTTGCCAAATAACCACTTACATAAAAAAAACTCCAAAATCAAATACTTAAAAAAATAAGCAAAAAACATTTCGTCCCAACAAAAAAAATCGCCACTTATAAAAAAAAACAAAAAAAAATCTATTTACCTCAAATGCTGGGACCCCAACCACTGTTTGCAGGACATCATGGCGAAGTTACACCCCAACCCCCTCCCCCAATGCAGGGGGGTGGCCTTGGTGTAGTCCGCCAGATACCACCCCGTGTCCTCCATCATGGCGAATGTTATCCTACTGAACACTGAGTTTTGTGTGTGTGTGCCTGTCATTGCTTCGTTCTAAAACAAATAATATGTATTATTTAAAAAAACCTGTGTATGTACTTATGTACGCACGTAAGAACTTATACTTCTTTGGCGTAACAGAACAAAAATAGCTTAAGATTTCATCCCGTATGTCACAACTCTCTGTTTGTAAAAGGAATGATAAATTAATAAAATAATTAAATAACGCATATTAGGCATATTACAATCATATATTTAAAGAATATCATTTAAGGAAATAATATAATATTTCGAAGTAAAGAAAGAATATATCATTTCTCAGACAATAACAACGGTTACTATGGCAACAACCAGTTATCAACTAATTTCATCATGTCGCTTTTTGGCTGTCGGTGTGCGCGCGTATCGCAAAAATTTTACTCTCATAATTTTTCCAAACTCCCAAAAGAACTATAACTTCAAAAAAGGTACACAATGTTTAAACTCTAATATCTGTTCATTTAAAACAAATGTGAGACGAATTCGAGTCCCTGGTCTCGCACGTCTGATATTTTCATGTGCTCACATTCCGAACATGATGACCACTTGTGTCACGGTGAAGGAGAACATCGCGAGGATACCTGCATGTGTGAGAGAACCTAGCGAGTTGTCTGCAGACATGCTCAGTCCGCCCGCACTTATCCAGCGTGGGGAACTGTGGCCTGGTCTCCCTCGTATTGAGGGGAGGCCCGTGCCCAGTGGTAGTACGATAAAAAAGGGCTAAAGAAATACATATAATAAGCGAATTATAGTAATCGATCAATCGAAAATTTGAATTTAATGTCTTTTTTTGTAGCATTTTTCCTGAAAATATTTTTATTACTACTCACTTCAAAAACACGTTTCTCCCAATGTGTTAGCGCAGTCCCGTCCCCGCCTTGGTCTTCTAACTCTGCGCCTTCTAATTTGGAACAGTTGAAATGTTCTCGTACCTACAAAAAAAAACAAAAAAGTTTTTTTTTAGGTACATTTTTTATAAAGAACTATCTTTTTACTTTTTTTTGTATTTATAATGTCAAATATTCGCGTAAATCTAAGAAAATATTAAGTAAAAAGATATTTAACAATAATGAAATTCATATAATATAAACGAACCTAGATATTTGACATACATACCTCTTTAACAACCCGCGGGGTGACAATCATATGGAAAGTCCTCGAGATGTAACCTTGTCGAATCATCCAATTGCTTCTAGTTATATTTCTCACGACTCGATCAGACCATTTGTGGATTTGTAATCTGTGAAGTTTTTTTTTTGTGGAAATAATTTTTCTTTGATATAGAAGTAAAACTGTTATTTATCTATATTCAAAAAAACAGATATATGATTGTGACACATAAATCAAAACACTTAAATAAAAAAAATGTAAAACACCTCCTTTTTTTCTATTTTTTTTATAGAGTAAAATTATTAAATTCAGCTATATTAAATACACAGATATGTATGTGTTCATCTATCGGCGTTTATTCATTCTGAGTGTTAGCGTTAGCACGTCACGTGACCATGTCGATGACGACTTATTCGAATCTACTCCCCATCCAAACAAACCTGCCTATACAAGTTTTCATGTCAATACAAGAGTTTTCAAACAAACAAACAGACAAAAATTTTAAAAACTGTGTTTTTCTTATAAATACCGTATGTAATTCCATATACATTTAGTAAAAAGCTGTTATTTTGACATTACACACAGACACTTCAATTTTATTTATCTGTATAGATGTACGCCAGTCGGGAGCATTTCTCCCGCATCTCCCCCCGCACTATGCCTTGTGTAGACGCCTTCGTTGGACGACTGTATGGTTTAGTACACTGTGGTAACACTATACCTACTTACTCTTCATCTAACGGTGGGTTTCCAGTGTCCGGACGACGTTCGGTCAAGGGTTCACCATTTTCATCTCTATAATAATAAACATAAATATGGTCTTATACATAAAGTTTTAACTAAAAAAGGATGACAACGTGCAATTTCCCTTAAAAATTATTATATTAAAATTATATTATAATGTTTATGCATAAATTACATAACCAGGAACTCTTTATTTATTTTTTTATATATAACAAATCTATCGGACGAGAACCGTACATTTTTCCGTGATAAATAGTTGCCTATGATGGTTGCTATTCCCGACTATAATCTATCTCTGTGTCAAATTTCATTTAGATCCGTTCAGCCGTTCTAGCGTGATTGAGTAACAAACATCCAAACATCTAAACTTTCACATTTATACTATTAGTAAGAACAAAAAAACACGCTACAAACACAACATTTCTTTATACATACAACTAAAAATAATTAAAAAAAAGAACTCACCTGTAAAACCCGAACAGAGAAACGCTGAACCCCAAAGCGTGCAACATCTCGTGTTTGACAGTCGACAAGACGGACGGTAAGTCTCTATACTTAGTAGACAGCTCTCCGGGACAAAAGTTCGCGTGGCCGGCTACCGGGCTGGAAAATAGAAATATATTACTTAAAATAAACATTTTTACCAACTACGACGAAGCCCAAAGGAGGGTTATGTGTTTGACGTGTATGTATGTATGTTTGTATATCCGATCCTATGTTCACTAGTAATTACGAAGCGGCTTAACCGATTTTTCTATAATTCATACGCCGTTAGATTCGTCTTGATAGCGCGTGTGCCATAGGATATAGATATAATTAAAAATCAAAATGGCGAATCCTAGGCACCAATCAATCAGTTTTGTCCGAAACAATCGAGTGGGGTATTAAAATTTTTATGTTTAAAAGTCATTTAGGATAAGAAGTTGCTAAAAATAATTTCAAATGTCTAATTGACTAAAAATAAAAAGCTGTAAATAAAAAAAATATTATAATTTTTTTTTTGATTCAGAAAGAGTAACAAACATCCACCCATGCTCACAAACTTTCACATTTATAATACTATAGTATGAAAGTATCGATGTAGAGATCCATATTGTATCGCTAGAGAAGACTAAAATAAAACAAATCTCACCGATCTAAAGCCGACTCCTGTTGACAGTGTGAAGCGTAAGCTACTGTCAGACCGCGACGACACCTGTCCGTCTCAACCGCACTGACATACAGAACGAAATCTGTATTCTCTACGCCTATGAATTCTTCTTCTTCTTCGACTTCTCTGTAATCTTCTTCTTCTTCAATTCCTTTATCTGTAATATTTTTTAGTTAATAATAATTATTATCTATATATTTTAATTTTTTTGTTTATTAGATGTTTTTAGGTCCCAGTTTTTGTTTAAATTCATCCTACATATTAACTGAAATAGGTTTCTTCATTTCAATGAATACAAAATAATATTTTGTTTGAATTTTTTTACCTTTTTATAGTTTTATAAAAATACTAGTCCAGAGAAAATTTACCCTTGCTTCGCTCCCTAGATACAAACCATTAGCCTTCTATTGTCCCCCCAGCCTGCGTGATTGTTTCCGACATTTTCAACAATCATCGTCATATTACAGCCAATTTACACAAAACCTTAATGAATTATACACCTAAATCTTCCTCATGAGTCACTCCGTCTGCTGGTGAAAACTGCATGAAAATCTGTTCAGTCGTTTTAGAGCTTTATCGTGTTCAAACAAACAGACAATACATACAATTAAAACCTTGTATTGAAGTCGGTAAAAGCATCAATTTTAGAATCTTACCAGCATTTTCACTGCCATAATTGAGTGCATTCTTCGAAACTTCCGACTTGACCTTCTCTCGTGCTAGCTCCCTACAGTTGTGTCCCGTACTGTTACAAACGTAGCAAGGCTGGAAAGAAAAATGGATTTATTATATAAGATTCCATTTTAACAATTTACTGAAGAGAAAACTGCTTTAGCCCCGCTGTGATTTGTAACGAACGTAATAACAGTAATTCAGATTAATATATATTTTACTATACATATAATAAAATTCTAACTGAGCCGAATCTGTTACATGAAATATTTTTTGGGATATCTTATTGAATAGAGATTATTATCGATACAGAGGCCGAATCTATAGTTTAGAATTTTTGTCTGTCTGTCTGTTACCGCATCACGGAAAAACCACTGGACGGGTCTTGATGAAATTTGGTATGATGATAGCTGGTTATCCGGACCAACATATAGGATACTTTTTACTGCTGAAAAATATCTCATCTCTGAGAAGTCTATAGTAAACGTTAAAACGTAAGTAGAGACGAACCCGAGAGGAGCGAGGGTAAGTCGCTAGTACATATTATAATAATAGCAACACAAAATAATATTATTAATTAATAAAGTTTTTTAAAAAAGATTGTAATATTTATAATTATTAAATAAATAATATTGCCCTATTTAATTATAATACTTATTAAAAAAATTAAAATGTTTAGAATTAAAATCAACAAATATTTATTTTAAGGTACTTTGGTGCCATTTTTAAAAACATCTTGTAAAAAAGTGGGTAGGCACTGTCTGTAACAAGTAACGCCTTTGAGATGTCTAAACCCTCAGTCTCTCCTGTGACCATGATTGGTGTAAAGCATTCGAAACGACGGGAATCAAAAATCGGTTAATAATAAAAAAGAAAAAACCAAAAATTGTTTTTAGAAACAGCATTCCTTGTCTATAATTGATAAGGTTATTTAATAATTATCGCTAATAATTATTAAATAACCTTATATGTATAATAGGAGTTCCAAATCCTTTTTCATGTATATTAAAATACCAAGCAAAATACTTTAAGTAGTTTCATTCTGGGAACTTCTATAGGTACTAATATTATATAGAGGTAAAGTTTGTGAGTTTGTGAAGCTGTTCCTACAGCATTTCATTTTCATTGGGAGTAATCTCTGGATCTATTGAACCGATTTAGATGAAATTTGGTAAGAAGATAGTTTGAGACCCTGGGAAGGACATAGGATACTTTTTATCCCGGAAATAATCCATTAAGGGTGTAAAAATGTGGATGAAAGTTTGTATTGGAAAGGAAGCTAGGAACGAACCCGAGCGAAGCGAGAGTGAGCCGCTAGTCTATATATAAATAGGCAAAGACAAAACAGTTCAGTACATTTTTCTCTTCTGTCCATCAACCGATTTTCTATTTTTTGTTTAGTAGCTATTGACGAGTTTTAGTGTTGTCAACAAACAAAACTGATTTTGATCGAATTATTGGACAAACATTAGTAGTTTTCTTTTGTTAATCTCTTCACGAGCGCGAAGACGCCGGCGTGTCAGTTAACAATAGATTTCTTAGAAATTTAATTAATTTCTTAGAAATTTACCTGGAGATGTTAAAAGAATTTTAAAAATATGTGTATTTCCGGAGTTTATCTCCTCCATAAAAACTGATAAACTTCTCTCTCACTCTCTCTTCATTATACTTTCATTATACTTTTTTAGATCTACGCGGATGGATATTTGACATTTTTATTTAATTATATAACTTACTATATTTAATTATTAATACTTATTAAAATAATTAAAATGCAAAAAAATATTGTAAGGTATTTTGGTGCCATTTTTTGAATTGAAATCATTTTTGTAAAATTGTGGGTAGGCACTGTCTGTAACAACTATGAATGCCTTTGAGACGTCTAAAAGTTTCGTCTTTCCCGAGATGATTGGTGTAAAGCATTCCAAACGTCGGGGACCAAAATTCAATATAAATCCGCGAAATAATCCGAAAAGATAGTTTTATCTCTTTAGTTTATCATCCTAGGACTTCCAAGAAATAACTAAGCTTCAATAAATAGCCCATCTTCGCTTTTCGAGACCGTAACTGCTATTATAAATGCAAATGTTTGTTTGTATGTTTGTTACTCCTTCACGTAGAAACGATTGAATGGAGTTGGATGAAGTTTAGTACATAGAGAGGCCTGGACCCTTTTCAATATTGGAAAATGCATATTAGGGTGGAGCGAAAAAATTTTTTTTTTCTTGGCTTGGGGGTAGAATTTGTAGCTTATAAAAAAATTCAGAAAAAAAAATACTCATATTGGAGGTGGCCCACTGATTTTTAAAACATATAATTAATTAAAATTTTTGGTTTGCATGAAAAAAAATGTTTTTCGAGTGATCATCTTAAGTATCATATGTATGACTAACCGGCTAGAAAAACTAGGCAGTTATTCGAATCCAGGACCTCCGGATGTGCAGCTGTACATGCTAACCACTACACTATCGAGACAGTATAAAAATATATAGTACCACGAAACATGGGTTGCGTGTACAATAAATCATTCTATAAATTATGTCGTGTCGTCTATACCTACAACCAAAAATACATATTTTTTTAATTTATAACTTTATGAACAGAACTTAGGTCATTTAAATAGAGCTTTTAATATGTTTTTGGGTAATATTATAAGCTTATATTACTATTGAAACTCTAATTTAATCATCTTTTTAAGGTCCACTGCTGGGCACAAGTCCACATAGTTCCATCATGAACGACGACACGTGTGGCTCAGTTTGTAATGACCCTAGTTGCTGTGCCAGCGGTGCTGGTTCGAGTCCTGCTGGAGGCATTCATTGGTGTGATGAGTACATATGTTTGTACTCCAGTCTTGGGTGTTTATATTTATAATATGTATGTATTTAAAGTTATATATATTTATATAAATATTTTTTGGGACATAAACACACAGAAAATGTTTACTCAGAATTGAGATATTTTCCCGCGGTAAAAAGTATCCCATAAGTTGACCCTAATAAACAGTTACCACCATTCCAAATTTCATCAAAATCCCTCCAGTGGTTTTTCTGTGATACGGTAACAGACAGACGGACAAAAATTCTAAAAACTATAAATGCGGCCTCTGCATCAATAATAATGCCCATTTCAATAAGATTTTCCAAAAAATGTTTAATGTACAGATTCGGCTTAGTTACAATTTTATTATATTATATAGATATATTTTTGTTTAGAAACTATTACAACTCTTATTAAAATCCTTACAATTGGAGAGTTTGAAAAGCCATTTTACGAACTGATAGACATTAAAAAGCGACTATAGACAATCCATAGTTCTACAGAAAAGCTACTTTTAATATAAAATTATTATTACTCCTTAGAGAAATAACTATATCAAATTGTTTAAAGTACTGTTTGTCACGAAATTTCTTGGTAATCTATACATATAATAAAATTGTAACTAAGCCGAATCTGTACATTAAATATTTTTTGGAAAATCTTATTGAAATAGAGATTATTATCGATACAAAATCCGTATCTATAGTTTTTAGAATTTTTGTCTGTCTATCTGTTACCGCATCACGATTTGGTATGGTGATAGCTGGTTAACCTGGTCAACATATAGGAAATTTGTTACCGCGGAATATAACTCATTTCTGAGAAAAAATACAAAAACTGCATTGTAAGAGTATACTAATATGTAAACCCGAAGAATTTGGTTTTTGGTCATCTGAACGCGGGCGGAGCCGCGGGCAATGCTAGTATTAAATAATTATAATACTGTCTTATTTGCTAGTTGTTCTAGCTTCGACCCCCGACTTCTCTTGCATAGATATCATGAATATTCTAGATCTTTACTAATTTATTTATTTATTTCATTTATTAACTAGCGACTCACCCTCGCTTCGCTCGGCTTCGTCCCTAAATACGTTTTAACTGTTAGTATAGATTTCTCAGATATTAGATATTTTCCCGCAATAAAAAGTATCCTATACGAGTATGTTGAACCGGATAACTAGCTATCATCATACGAAATTTCATCAAAATTCCTCCAATGGTTTTTCCGTGATGCGGTAACAGACAGACAAAAATTCTAAAAACTATAGATTAGGCCTCTGCATCGATAATAATGACTATTTCAATAAGATTTTCAAAAAAATATTAAATGTGCAGATTCGACTCAGATAGAATTTTATTATATGTATACAGTATAGATTAAGATAATTGTTTTTAACTAAACATACGCACGAAACTCAAACTTAAAATATTCTCCTTGTTGAAATTTGTCAATAAAATAGCAACGATTTTAATAAAATATTTTCGAATATAACTTAAATTTTACACTATTCATATACTCGTATCACACTTCGACGTTATTAAAAATTCCAATTGTGACAGACCTTTTATGTAATACAAAAAAGGTCTCTAAAATTTTAAAATTCATTGTAAAATTTATCAAATTCACAACGCTTCGGAGATTCGACTAGTAAATGAATATTGTTAAAAAAGTATAAAATAAACTTGTTATTATGTTTTTGATGCAGTTTTTACGGTTACTTAGGAGAATTTCTTTCGGAAGTTTTACTTTTATCTATACTAATATTATAAAGAGGCAGAGTTTGTTTGTTTGTTTGTTTGTTTGTTTGTTTGTTTATTTGTTTGAACTCGCTAATCTCAGGAACTATTAATCCGATTTAACAAAATCTTTTTGCATTAGATAGCCCGTTTATTGGGGAAGGCTATAGGCTATATATCATATAATATATAGTTTATCTATTCCATACTAACCGTTAAAACGTACCTAGGGACGAACTAGAGCGAAGCGAGAGCGAGTCGCTAGTAATAAAATAAAGTACCGACTCACCGATCGAGTGTACGCCTAGATGAATATGTGTAGCCTTTATGTTACTCCAGCTCTTAATCTATATATCTGTGTACTAAGCATCCAAATACGTCTCAGCACGGAGTTGGAAATACCGCCAACTTACCAACTCTGGACTGCTATTGAGTATATCATGACAGAATAACCTTATGATTGTTTAGGTCCAACCTGAGATTCGAACCCCAGGACCTCATCAACAGCCGTTACAACCCACTAGACCAATGAGGAACTACTCACATTTAAATGGTACTCCGGCACTCTAACCTCTCCGCACATGGTTTCTGTACTGCAGCTGTCAATACAGTGCGATCTTCCTCCACGTATGAACACTTGACGTGTTGGGCATTTCCTGTAACAGACAAACAAAATAAATAATTAACATTTTATCATACAAGCATGCATTATGTATATTTTTTTATATACAACTAGTATTGCCCGCAGCTTCGCCCGCATTCAGATGACCAAAAACCAAATTATTAGGTTCTAGATATTAGTATACTCTTATATTGCAGTTATTGTATTTTTTCTCAGAAATGAGACATTTTGCCGCGGTAAAAAGTATCCTATATGTTGATCCGGATAACCAGCTATCACCATACCAAATTTCATCAAAATCCCTCCAGTGGCTTTTCTGTGATGCGCTAACAGACAGACAGACAAAAATTTTAAAAACTATAAATTCGGCCTCTGTATCGATCGATAATAATGTCTATTTCAGAAGTGTTTTTAATTTTTATTTATTTTTATTGTCAGAAGGTTCTTATGAAAGAAAAATTAAAAAATTGACAAAATAAAAATTAAAATGTATATGGCTAACGCTGGCTAATAACTATTTATATCTATTTAAAACGTATCCAGCGACGAACCCGAGCGAAGCGAGGGTGAGCCGCTAGTATCTAGTATAGTATTATATGATCTGTGCTAATATTATAAATGCGAAAAAAACTCCGTATGTATGTATGTATGTATATTAGTAACCGCTGAATAGATTTGGATATTTGTCAATGATACCTTTGATCTCCACAAAATATTACCAAACCAGTAAAGTCGTGGGAAAAACTATTTTACAATTTTTCCAAACATATTTAATGTACAGATTGAGTTGAATTTTAATAGAGTATGTATAGATATATGTTTGACGATACGCTTGGCTCAGTTTGTAGTGACCCTGCTTGCTGTGCCAGCGGTCGCGGGCTCGAGTCTTGCTGGGGCATTAATTTGCATGATGAGCATGATGTTTGTACTCCAGTCATTGGTGTTGTTTACATTTATAATATGTATTTATTTAAAGTTACATATGTGCAGTGTATCAACTATCTAGTATCCATAACACAAACCTCGTAGCTTACCATGGAACTAGATAGTGTTGTGTGTTAATGTCCCAACATATTTATATTTAGATATAAAAAACGTGTCACGTGTATATCTAAGTATTTTTATCGTTACGTTAGATAAGTTCCCCTTGATAAGATAGATATAGAATATACCGACAATTTATACGTCACACAATCATGTACAGCCCTTCATGACAACTGGACTGAAAATGTAGCAACTTTTTTCATTGTGATAACAAAAGTAAAGTGCGAGTGACGTGTTTTTGTTTGCTGAAATTGGATTTTGTACAAAAATTTGGTAAGTAAAAGACGATGAGAAGAGATTTGCACGAATAAGATATCTCAGGATTATAAATTAAAAATTAAAAAAAACCCCTACGCAAATTAATTGTCATTTAACGATTACACTGGCACGCGTGAAGCACTTTATCGAGTAATCATACAAACATAGCTAAGAACCATCGCAAGGAAACTAAACTGGCTTTCAAATGAAAAAAAAAACCGCATCGAAATCGGTCCATCCGCTTGAGAGCTACGATGCCACAGACAACACACACAGACAGACAGACATCGACGTCAAACTTATAACACCCCTCTTTTTGCGTCGGCGGTAAAAAAATCAGCATCTTGTTTCAAAACTTATATATTTTAACTAGATTTAGTTACAATTTATTAAGAAAAAACTTAAGTATTCTCAACAATTACTTATTTCGTTTTTCCAGTTAAAAATCACGGGTAACATCCACCCACGTCAACTCCCCGACCACCAATGCCCCCTTTTTAGTTTTTCGTTTTCTATATTTATTTGTTTTTCTTTCTTATTTCTTTTTTTTCTGGCTTACCCATTCTTGTGATTTTTAACTGCCTGATGTATATATCTGTAATTTGTGCATTTGCACCGTCAGTGTGGCCAGTAGCTTAGTAGAGGACTTCATTTAAAAATTGTATGGGACCACCTATTAATTATCTTTATATATATAATTCTTCTGTGAGTGTGTATGTCACTGAACTTCTCTCAAACGACTGGACCGATTTTGATGAAATTTTTTGTGTGTGTTCAAGGGGATCTGGGAATGGTTTAGATTCACAATTTTTTTAATAGAAAATAATATATTAAAAAACGTTTGAAATTTTCAAATTAAAGACGTGTAGACAGGACAACGTCTGTCGGGTCCGCTAGTACTATATATATTAACAAAAACATACACACAACATTTGAGTACCTTGTATTTCAAGTCAATCCTAAATAGTACTCATGACAAATCGTTTGGTTCAGTTTATAGTGCTTAATTGCTGAGCCAGCGGTCGCGGGTTCGATTCCCGCTGGAGGCGTTCATTTGTGTGATGAGCACGAATGTTTGTACTCCAGTCATGAGTTTGTATTCATATTTATATATATGTATTTAAAGCTATACATATATGTGTAGTGTATCAACTATCTGGTATCCATAACACAAGACTCGTAGCTTATCATTGAACAAGATGGTGCTGTGTGTTAATGTCCAAACATATTTATTAATTATTATTATTATTATTCAGATCTCAACAATTTAATCGATATTTTAGTGCTGTATTTACATGATATCGATAAGCTATCTCATGTTTTTTTATTAGCGTTATCGTATATTTAATACAATGGGAACATCGATAGCACATTAACTGATATACGAGTACATTTACACGAAAATAAAATACAGTCAAATTATAAATTTACTTAAATACCGACTCGTTTCACCATTTTACAGGTCAGCCTATCTGTGTACTAAGCTCCAGCCAAATCCGTGAAGGAGTGACAAACATACATACACCAAACATTCGCATTTATAATATTACTAGCGACTCTCCCTAATTACATTTTAATGTTTAATATAGATTTCTTAGAGATGAGATATTTTCCCCAGTAAAAAGTATCCTATATGTTGACCAGGATAACCAGCTATCATCACACCAAATTTCATCAAAATCAGTCCAATGGGTTATTTGTGTCGCGTTCCCAGACAGACAGACAAAAATTCTAAAAATATAGATTCGATTTCTGTATCAATAATAATGACCATTTCAATAACATTTTCCACAAAATATTGAATGTACAGATTCGACTCGGTTAGAATTTTATTATATGTATAGACAGGCGAGTCAAGCGTAATTAGCTATTTTTTCTTAATTTTTTTTTAATTTCTGAAAGACCCGAAAATTAAATCAAATTTCATTTCGTCTGGTCATCGTGGGCGTTTTGTCCTCATGGGAATCTAAGCTAATATTAAAATTGCGAAAGTAACTCTGTCTGACTGTTTGTTTATCACGTTGTCACGTCAAAACTGCTGAACCAATTGCGATGAAATTTACCTTTTATAGTAAAAGTAAATCTTGAGATCTTGGATGAAAAAATGAATGGGGAACCTCATAAAAAAATCATATTTAATGTTTTTGGTAATAAATTATGAGGGTTTTAACGTTTTAGTGCACGAAAGTGACAAAAGTATAATCATCATCTCCCTTCTCATTTCGGTGCCAGCCGATGCAAAGCAAATCTAATATATTTCGATACGCAAAACACATATTTACCTATTAGATATTCATATCTTAAAATATTGTAGGCTGGCATCGACTTCGAAAATAACTGATTAGGTATCTATTCTAAATGAAAACCTCCGTTTAGCTATTTTATAAATTTTAGTTCCTGGAAGTCGGTTTTTTTTAAGTTTTTATTTTTCCATTTTTAGTGTAGACGTAATAAGCAGGTAATTTGTTAGAAGAAAGTTTTTAATAACGTGTTAGATTAAGCAATGTATTTAAAAAAATATATTTATTTGTTGATTTAAAAAAACCGTTTGACCGGTTTCGATAAAATTTATATGGGACCACCGGGGAAGCCCTTGACACAAAAAAAAATTTCCAAATCGGTTCAAGCATCTTCAAGTAATCAAAAAAAGATTCCGACGAATTGAGAACCTCCTCCTTTTTGGAAGTCGGTTAAAAAAAAGACAACGTAAATAAAACTATAATACAGCTTACAGGCGTAGCACTGTGGAAAGTACCATTCAAATTGGAGTTTGTGGCCATAAAATTATGTAAATATTAATTTAGCAGCAGTAAAAATTCAGTTTTCTAGTAATAAAATATATTATGGTCTTTCTTTTAAATAAATATTGGTGAAGACAGTTTCGTCAGAGAATTTATCTGTATTCAGCCCTTTTTAACGTCCCACTGCTGGGGGTGGGCCTCCCTTCAATACGAGGGGGATCAGGCCATAGTCCACCACACCGGCCAAGTGCGAGTTGGCAACTATGTATGGATAAAGTTTTGGAGTATCTTTCATTGATATACAAAAACTCAAAATATACAATTAGCGTCTTAAAAGTATCCTCAAAAAGAAGTGCATAATTTGAAATTGTATTGCGCTTTTTTCTGATCTTGTCTGTTCGTTGCTCTTCGGATGACAAAATTAAAACGCACGTGGTTTCGTTTAAAAAACTACTTTATGTGGTGTGCGTAAGTTTGAATTTGTGTTTGGACAATTAGAACTTTCGATTTTTTTATGTTAGATATTCTTTGGTTTGACTTAACGTCACACGTCGACGCCACTTTCAACCCACTTCCTCAAAAAGGAGGAGGGTATCAATTCGGCTGTATTTATTTATTCTTTTTTTTTTGTTACCTCAGAACTCCGTCATTTATTAACCGATTTGGACAATTTTTGTTTTGTTTGAAAGTGTATACTTCCAGATTAGTCCCAATTAAATTTCAAATAAAAATACCACCCCAAAGGGTGGAAAAATAGCTAATGATACCTACCTAATCAAATAATTTCGAAGTCGGTGCCAGCCGATACAAAGCAAAGCACACCGACTTCGAAATTATTTGATTAGGTATGTATAGTAAATGAAAACTACCAATCCAAGTTATTTTTTGCTTTTTAGTGCTTTTGTTTGAAGTCGGTTTTTATTTTTTTGTTAAAAAGTTTTTAGTCAAGAGATATTTGTTAGGAAATGTGTATTTATGTGTTTATACATAGACAAAACAATTCAGTAGGTACCTTTTTCTCCCCTGTTTGTCAAACGATTTTCTTTTTTTTTATTTAGTACCTATCAATAAAAAAATGTTAAAGGCAGTTAGTGTTTTTTTATAGATAGGTAAATACTATCCACATATCACAAGTACAATAAAAAAAAGTAAAAGTTCAAAAGTTCATGCCAGGTCTAAAGCTATCACAAATCCAAAAAAA
Source organism: Brenthis daphne (assembly GCA_947093115.1). NCBI lineage: Eukaryota > Metazoa > Arthropoda > Insecta > Lepidoptera > Nymphalidae > Brenthis > Brenthis daphne. Next base: position 4,951,188 of record OX352473.1, read on the forward strand.
TTTGACGACACGTTTGGCTCAGTTTGTAGTGACCCTACTTGCTGTGCCAGCGGTCTCGGGGTCGGGGGTATATGTGTAGTGTATCAACTATCTGGTATCCATAACACAAGCCTCGTAGCTTACCACGGAACTACGAGTAGGTGGTGCTGTTTGTTAATGTCACAACATATTTAAAATATTTTGATGATGAACCTAACAAGATATCATGACTGTCACAATATATTTTTGACTGGCACTGTCTATTCTATTGAAAGTCACAGGTTCGATACCCTTGAGGTAAAAAAAAAACATCTTCGACACAAAACTGGAGAACAAAATAAGAAGCGCCATAATTATCTCCGTCTACGTCTTAAAGGAGGATAAATCTATACATATAATAAAATTCTAACTAAGTCAAATCTGACATTAAATTTTTTTAGAAAATCTTATTGAAATAGATATTATAATCGATACAGAGGCCGAATCTATAGTTTTTAGAATTTTTGTCTGTTTGTCTGTCTGTCTGTAACCTCATCACAGAAAAATCACTGGAGGGATTTTGAAGAAATTTGGTATGGTCATAGCTGGTTATCCGGGTCAACTAATATACTAATACGAGTATGCTAATATATAAAACCTAAGAATTTGGTTTTGGTCATATGGACGCGGGCGGAGCCGCGGGCAATGCTAGTAAAACAATAAAGAGATAAAACTATAAAAATATATTAGTGATATCTTATCTAAAATACATGTCAACCTTACTATTTTATTGGACGTAACACGTTCGATCCACGGGATGTTCATTTGTATTGTCCACAAGAAGTAATAAGGATAAAGGATAAATAGAATAAAATAAAATAAATAAATATGTTGGGACATTAACACACAGCACCATCAAGTTCCATGGTAAGCTACGAGGCCTGTGTTATGGATACCAGACAGTTGATACACTACACATGTATAACTTTAAATACATACATGTTGTAAATATAAACACTCATGACTGGAGTACAAAGTCACTACAAACTAAACCAAACGTGTCGTGTAGCACTATATTATCTCCATCTGTAACTTAAAATAATATATTACCCATGCTTCACTTAGATGCGTCTTTAGCTGCTAAACCTATAATAGCCTATATAATCTATGTACTAAGTTTTATCAAAATCCGTCCAGCCGTTTTAGAGCGAAGGAGTAACAAACATACACACATACAAACATTCGCATTTATAATATTAATCTGAGAACATAACAGTTAAAGCCATTTCTATGCAATTTTTAAAATTTGTGTTTTTTAAGCCATCTAGACATATAATAAAATTCTAACAGAGTCGAATCTGTACATTAAAAATATTGTTTTGGAAAATCTTATTGAAATAGTCATTATTATTGATACAAAGGCCGAATCTAGTTTTTAGAATTTTTATCTGTCTGTCTGAGAACGCATCACGAGAAAACCACTAGACAGATTTTGATGAAATTTTGTATGATGATATCTGGTTATCCGGGTCAAAGTATAGGATATTTTTACTGTGGGAAAATATCTCATCTCTGAAAAATCTACGCTAGCCGTTAAAACAAAAGCGATGGCGGGCCGCTAGTTAGCAATAAAGTTGAAATGAATTGAGAATTTTGGTTTCCAATGATTGTAGAGGGGACATCTCGTCTCATCCTGATCAATCAATATTGATTCAGTAATTTTTCGCCGAAAACCAACCAGACAAACTAACTTTCACATACAGTACAACTTTCCTATGGATTTTATTGTAGTTATCTAAATTCGAATACTCGTGATCATTAAAATTCCTTTAGAGGAAACATCTTGCATTTTTTCGATTAGAAGTTAATTAGATTTCTTTTTCCTGTTTTCCGTAAATATATGGTTCTTATTTACTTCCCGTCGATTATTATATAACATCCGATTTTGATAAAACATGTCTAATTTTAATATACACATCGTGCGCTTTCATTTGATACCGCACTTGGGTATATTTGAAAATATTCGATTTTTCATACCCACATTCACCCCCCATATCCAGTAAATAGCTACACCGATTTTGATAAAACATATCTAATAACCATCGTCTTGAAACTAGATTTAAAATAAAAAGACCGCATCCAAATCAGTTCACTCGTTCAAGAGCTACGGTGCCACAGACAGACAGACACACACACATATACACACACACAGACACACATAGCGGTCAATCTCAAAACGTCCACTATAGTGGACGTTATATAGTGGGTATATATATATATACATTATTTTTGTCAGAATAACTTTATACTAAATGCATATTAAATTTTTACTAACTGCATTTGTAAAGTATATACGCTGATTATAAAAAAAAGAAATTTTTGTCTGTCTGATTCGGCTAATCTCCAAAACGGCTTGACTGAATTTGACGGGACTTTCGCTGGCAGATAGCTGATGTTATAAGGAGTAACTTAGGCTAATTTTATTTTAGAAAAAGAATTTGAGCTCCTCGAAAAAATTAAAACTCATGAACAGATGAACTTGTCAACAACATCTGCGCACCAAGAGTACTGAGCAAACCGAGAGTAAGCCGCTACTTGAAAATATTTCGCAATGAAAGCCTTTAAAAAGTTATTTCCTTAAGCAGTAAGTAACGAATGAGATACGAGTGTATACCTACGTCATCACGATAACACACGGTGAAATAGCCGAGATAAGCAAATATGGCAAATGATGATAAAATTTATTGTTTCTAAAGTCACGTGACTTGTCAATAACATTGTAGACTGTAGTCTATAACTAGGCGTAGATTGGTAAAGTGCTAAAAATTTGTGCTTTCCCATAAACTTTTTATTGAAGCATTTCCTGTCTTATATCTAATAGGTCTGAATATTGACTTCTATCTTCATTTTTATTCTTCTTCTTTTTCTAAAATTAATAATATATTTTTTAATTCCAGGTGATGACGAGCACGCCGTCTACCCAGGGTCAAAGGTACCAGGGCTACCCTTATGTCAATCCCATAGTAATAGATGCTCCATCGATAGATGCTGAGACTGCTTCCAGATGGACCAATTTGCCGAGAAGACAATTAGTGCCGGGAAAGAAAACCACAAATAACAATGTAGTCTACGTTGACATACCCGAAAGTGCAAGTAGTGGGGTGAGATTAACTTAAGTTTTTTGAAGGACTTACGAGAATATTTGATATTTTAAATAGTACTATCTTTTCGGATATTATCGCGGTTTTATTACATACTGGCAGAACCTTCGCCCGCGTTCAAACTACAAAAAAATCAAACTCTTTGGCATTGTGTTATCCATACTAATATAATAAATGTGAAAGTGAGTTTGTTTGTTTGTATTCCTTTCACGTCGAAACGGCTTGGCGGATTGGCGTGACTTTTTGTGTGGAGATAGTTGGAGGGCTGGAGAGTGACATAGGCTATTTTTTACTGCGGGAGATATTCTCTTTCCCACGGGAAAACACGTTATAATACAATTCAAAAAAAAATATTTATGATCAGAATTACTTGAAACTTGGTATTAAATATACTCTTTATGTATACTCTCCAATACAATTAATTAAATATGTATTTAGCATTTTTAGAAATTCATCCCATAACGGGATAAAATAGAGGATGAAAGTTTATATGAAACCATTTTAGAGTTCTTTTTTTGTAATTTTAGCGCGAGCGAAGCAGCGGGTTCTACTAGTAACTTATAATTTGATGTCTGCAATGATTTTCAAATATGAGAGTATGATTATGACTCGTTAATCGAGGGTTCCGTACCGCCGTTTCGAATGCTTTACTTCAAACATGACTACCCCAGTTGTCTCAGCTATAGTTTTTTGATGTTAGAGTGTCGTAATAACAATTACAGATCAACTAATCCATATAATTTAGTGACATTTGCTGAAAGTAATATGAATCTGACAAGACATTAATATTAGAGTAATCTCAACTAAAGTACCATCGATATTATGGGTCTAAATAAATCTTATTATCTTATTATATTAAACGAGCAATTCTTGTATATATATATAAATTCGTTATAATATTTCGTGTATTTCGGAAACGACTCTCACGATTTGGATAGAATGTTGTATTTAGATAAGGTTTTGCTTTATAAGTTTATCGATATATATGAGTCTTTTCTGAAAAACCCCAATTTTTATATCTTATCCAAAAAAATGCCGAGCGAAGCTTAATCGCCCAGGTTCATTTCTTGATATGGATACTGTGTTATCTTAAAGGTCATGGATTCTTATATTTTGTGCGATATTTGTAGAAAAAATATTGTTCGTTACTTCTGGGTCTAAAATTTGCATAACATTACATTGCAGAAAATTTAATACATATTATATTATGTTCTTTGTTCTGTGGCTTATAAGCGTGCTATTAACAGCTCTTAGTACAGTTTATTTCCGGTGGTAGTTTCTTCAAGGATCGACTATAAGTCTATTATATATATATAAATATATAATTATTCTCTTACATTGCAGATTAACAGCAGCGTAATAGAAGGACCATCAAGACTCAATCCGAACATCAAACCTGAACCCGACGAAACTCCTGAGATATACATAGATTTACCAGACACGGGTTCTCAGAGTACAGAAGATAATGCAATCAGAAGAGAAGAAGGCGGAAGAGAAGAGAACTCGACAGATTTTGTTGAAGTAAATAAATGTTTCACACTTTATTTCCCATTACTATCCGGTACAGACAATTTTCTTAGCAATATCCAAATCATATAAAATTCCCAAGGAGGGTTGACGTCAGGCAGGCGGCCGGTCGTAAAACTTTTGCCAAATCCTATCAGCAGTACAGAAGATGTTCTGCGCCGACCCCAAGTAATTGGGAAATGGGAAGGGATAAGAAGAAGAAGATCCTTATCATATAAAGTTAAGCAAAAAGTTAAACATATAATAAAAATGGGTTCAAAATCTGCCAGATGGGCACTGATTGTAGGAGAAGACACAAGGGAGATTGATAAATTGAATGATATTTTTGTTTAAATCTATTAGTAAGAAATTATAGAATATCATTTTCGCGAAGCATTTACTTTTATCTCACATATCAGCAAAATATTCTGAAACTTATCAACTTGACTGATTATTTCCATTCTATAAGATACATAAACTTCGCTTTAAATTATTTTAATTTTGGTTTCAGGAGACGATATTCTACGATCCCTTTAAAAATAGACGAATAAATATACCTCAAAATGACCAAAGCACGTTGGCTGGGCCATCAAATGGAAATGCAGGTAGTTATTTTTCAATTCCAATATGGTAACTTATTCCAATATGGATAATCTTTAATCTCTAAATCTATCTAGTTTTTTTAACTTTTAGAACATTCTGAGTATAGTACGATTATTGTTAGTCAATAGTAGCTTAATGTATGTTTTAGGGATTAATTATCAGGTCAAAATAAAATGTAAGTGTCTGTTTAAATAAGAAAACAAGATAAGATAGAAAAAGAGCCTATAGAATAAGAAAATCTTAATTTCAGGATCTTCTTTAGAATCGTCAAGTCAAAACTTCATGTCAAAAGAAAGCTATATATATGGATCTGAGCGGCTTCCAGTTTTAAACTCAACACCAGAGAGGGAATTTCCCGAACCACCACCAGCATACACTGAAGTCGCACCGATTTCACCAATCCCAGTATCTCCTGAACCTCCCAGAACTGAAGTCATTGTCCCAAGTAAGTTCATAGAGACTTAAAGAGACATTTCACTTTTTTTTCTATCGACAATTCTTATGTCAAGACAAGCGACTCACCTTCGCTTCGCTCGGGTTTGTCCCTAGCTTGGTTCCCCATATAAAATCTCATCCCCATTATCACTCTTAAGGAATGATTTCCGGGATAAAAAGTACCCTATGTCCTTCCCAGGGTCTCTACTATCTTCTGACCAAATTTCATCTAAATGGGTTCAGTAGATCCAGAGATTACCCCCTACAACGTAACAATCTCACAAACTCACAAACTTTTCCTCTTTATAATATTAGTATAGATAACATCACTATCAGTTTATTTACCATGATCGCAACTGAGGCCCACTGTTGGACTATAGATCTCCCCAAAAGATTTACACGACACCCGATATTGTGCCATCCGCATCAGTTTACTATCGAGAAAAGTATTATGAATCCAGAAATTCCATTTCCCACGTCCATTTAAGGTGAGTATATCGGCCTCATAATATTTGTCGGGCCGCTGACAATATCCAATATGCTGACAATATCCAGTGGTACGTTCATGTCGGCACAATGGCTGTGACGAGCGCCCGTAGTTTTGATGATGTGCAAAAGAGTATATGCGACCTTAAGACGGTATAGTTATGAGATTAATCTTAGTTAAAAAAATATATGTATATATCGGGCCAAGTCTGGTTAATGCCATGAATGATACAGGATAAAATAAAAAAAATCACTATGAACTATGTTATATTACATAGTGTTTTTTTTTATTTTATCAGATAGTTAATACACCACACATATATAACTTTAAATACATACATATTATAAATATAAACACCCATGACTGGAGCACAAACATTCGTGCTCATCACACAAACGAATGTCCCCAGCGGGACTCGAACCCGCGACCGCTGGCACAGCAAGTAAGGTCACTACCAACTGATCCAAATGTCTCGTCATGTCATTGTAGATATGTAATGAAATATCTTAAACCAATTATAAGACAATTCTTCATAATTCCGATGATCCTGTGTAAATTTCAACCCAGAATTTCATACTCAAGGGTAGAAAATATTGTGCATTTTAGTTAATTATTAAACTTTTTTTCAGATCCTCAACTCCCAACAGTGTTATCTAATTCAGATAGAAAGTTGGTGATGTGTCCCGATTGTCAGCAGCGGGTCCATACGTTGACTGTGCGGGAAAGTGGCATCATGACGCATATTTTGGCCGCCTTATATTTATTTTTGTAAGTATTTTGAGTTTTTTTTGCATTTTAAAGGTACGTAAAACCGGGTCTTGAGCTTAGACTAAATGATTCCATCCATCTGTCAACAAGATGAATTGAGAAAATTCAGTGTTTGGGGTAATTTTTTTAAAATATTATATATTATGCACATAAGCCGTTTATAATTTTTTTGTCTGTTCTACGGTTTTTTTTTGGGGATTTGCTTAAAGAATACAGCCAAAGCCCTATTAGTATGAAAATTAAGCGGGAATCCCCATACATGCTAGAGTTTTAAGCCACTATGCCACATTACATCCTATTCAATCTATAAATGTATAATACAATATTATATAATGGTAAGGAACTCAAAATGTAAAAATTTTTTTTTTACAGCTTCCCACCGATGACTATCGTGGTATACTGCACAAATTTCTGTAAATATGTAAACCACTATTGTCCTAACTGCAATAAAGTGATAGCATACGAAGTACCAATGTGCTGCCAAGGGATGACTTATACCAAATCAGATTAAAATTTCATAAATAGCCATCATTCTCCCTCGCGTCTTCTCCATTCTACGTGACATTGGCGAAGTAATCTGTACTCAACTGGCACGCTTTGAAGACATTAACAAGAGAATTGAAATGAATTAAACCTGTGCATAATCGCCGCCGGCGTGTCAATTAACAATTAATTTCCCGGAAATTCGTACGGAGGCGATAACCATTATAAGGATGTTAGCATGGTTAGCCATCGATCAAAAAAGTACTAGATACACAATCAGCGCCGAATGAGCGCTTAATTGAATGTTTGAGCGCGCTTTTAATTTATTTATTTTTTGAAAAAACAACTTTAGACATTGCATTTAAGGTTCAATTTACATTGTTGTATATTTATTTCAACTAGAATAATTACCTAAACACAATGGGTGACAGTTTTAAGAGAACCTTTGCATGGGATTGTGTATCTATTACTTTTTTGATCGATAATGCTAACTCAAGCTATGTACAGATCGATATAATTTGTAGACTAATACAAAAATGTTTGGAGATGAAATTGTAAAAGATGTATAAAAAAGAGCTACAGTTTAAAATAAAAAAAAACAACAAACAACACAAAATTCAAGAATTTTTGAAAATTAGTTCTATAGTCTATACTGCTCTATAGTCTATACTGACTTCATTCATCAATACAGACTTACATACATATTATAAATGTAATGTATTATACTAGTGACTAAGGTACCCTAATTCTTTTTCTGCAATAAAAGCAGCCTAAGTTACTGCTTATAACATCAGCTATCTGCCAGTGAAAGTCTCGTTAAAATCAGTCCAGCAGTTTCCGAGATTAGCCGGAACAAACAGACAGATAGTCAGAGAAAAAAAATTAAAAATTGTGTTTTTCTTATAAGTACCCTATACACTTTCATATACATTTAGTAAAACAGCACAGCACAGTACACACAAAATTTCAATTTTATTTATCTGTATATAATACATATGTATATAATAAATGTATGTATATAATATTTAAACGTCAGATTTTTTTATAAATTATTTAATTAATAAAAAATTGTGTGTATATATAAAAATTGTTTTTTTATTTAACTTGTAATTTACACATTTCTTTTTTGTGTGTTTTATTTTTTTGTTTTATTAAAGCATTTAATAAAATTTAATTAGCGCCATCTATGATTATACAGTACAAACATTACTAAATGGCTGATTGTTGAATAGCACGGAAAATTTTAAAAACTCATTTTCTATATAAATAAAAGTGAATATACGTATGTTTGTCCTCTATACGTTCCTAAACTATTGATCCGATTGATTGTGATGAAACTCTGGTGTGTTATGTTGTATACGCCCGCGAAGGTTCCTGACGCAAAAAAAAATTCTTTGGACGTTTATTTTTTACTTGTCCATAAACTATTCAAGCTTAGGGACGCGCCCGAGCAAAGCGAGAATAAGTCACTAGTTTTAAATAAAACTATCTTTTCGATTTTTTTGCGGGTTTATTTTGATTTTTGGTTACCGGAGTTTCGAATGTTTTACAGCAATCATGAAAAATCAGTCTCTCCAGTCTTACAAAAACAACACGTACACGTGCTCTGCCTCGGCACGGGGGTAAACACCGCCAACTTCCCAACTCCGGGCTGTTACTGAGACTTACTAAACAGAAAGACTTAATAACTAAACTTGGCTCGAGCCGGGACTCGAACCCAGGACCTCCGGATGTACAGCCGTACATGCTAGCCACTAAGATCATCGATGTACTGTATGTTTGTACGTAAAGCCATAGTTTAGAATGCACTTATAAATTCTAGTTGTTAGATAGCTAGTAGTAATATTTATTTATTTTACTACGAGTTTTATTATACATTGTTAAGGTTTGTTAAGATCATTTATGTTCAATGAAACTGAGCACGCGCTTCGTTATATAATCTATACAGATAAATAAAATTGAAGTGTCTGTGTGTAATGTCAAAATAACAACTTTTTACTGAATACATATGAAATTATATACGGTACTTATAAGAATAAAACAATTTTTAAATTTTTTGTCTGTCTGTTTGTTCCGGCTAATCTCCGAAACGGCTGGACCGATTTTGACGGGACTTTTACTAGCGGATAGCCGATGTTATAAGGAGTAACTTAGGCTACTTTTATTTTAGAAAAGGAATCAAGGTTCCGCTCAATAAAATTCAAACGTGTCTGAGAACGCACCTAAGCGAAGCGAGCGTGAGTCACTAGTAACACTAACTATAAACTTCAGCAGAAAATATTAAAAATCACATTAGAAATAATTAATTATAACTCATTAACATATAATTACGTTAACATTTTTCTTTCTTTTCTAGCATTGACATCTTATTAATCCCCGACACAAAAAGAGGTGTGTTGTAAGTTTGACGTCGATGTCTGTCTGTCTGTGGCATCGTAGCTCTCAAACGGATGGACCGAATTCGATGCGGTTTTTTCCTTTTGAAAGCCAGTTTCCTTCCGGTGGTTCTTAGCTATGTTTCGTTAATATCGCTCCAGCAGTGTAAGAGTATTAGCTCTTTTCCAAAATAATGTAAAGCATTTTGGCGTATGATTACTCGATTACGTGCTTGACGCGTGCCAGTGTAATCGTTAAATGATAATTAATTTGCGTAGGGGTTTTTCTTAAATGATTAATTTATAATTATAATATACGCCTTAGACTGAGAAATTTTATAGATAGAGTGCCATAGAACTAAACATGAAGCCAAACAATAATATTTTAAAATAGTGTGCAAATGACAATTTGTGTACTGAGTGATGAGTAAATAAATCCTTCGTGCCATCTCCATTCTACGCGACATTAGCGATATAATCTGTTCTCAATTAGCGCTTTGAAGACATTAAACAAGATAATTGAATTAAATTAATAAATGAAAATAGCTAACTTATTTTATTATAATAAAGAAAAAACAATTAATTAATCTAATATTGTTATCTTTCTATGAAATTGAAGAGAATTGATACTTAAAAAATACAAAAGAAGTAATAGAAAATAAGTAAGTAGAAGAGTTTTTTTTTATTTATCTACATAGACTAGCGACTCACCCTCGCTTCGCTCGGGTTCGTCCCTAGCTTAATTCCCCATACAAAGTTTCATCCCCATTTTCTCTCCCTTAAGGAATTATTTCCGGCATAAAAAGTATCCTATGTCCTTCCCAGGGTCTCAAACCATCTTCTTACCAAATTTCATCTAAATCGGTTCAGTAGATTCAGAGTTTACCCCCTACAACGTCACAAACTCACAAACTTTACCTCTTTATAATATTAGTATAAAACGATGCATGTCGGTTTATTCATTACGTCTATTTTACATCTGATTGATCTCCTGAGTGTTTATTACAAGAGTACTTCATGATATTTTATGATGTGAAGCGAGATATTTTCCATGTCTTCATTCTGTCTGACATTTGCCCTCTTGTCATGAAGGAATTTTCCTTCATGGAATTTTATTCGTATAATTTTATTTCTTTAACTTTTTCTATATTTATAGAAAAAGTTAAAGAAATAAAATTATACGAATAAAATTCCTGTTTAAATTTATTTACTCGTATGTGCGACAAAAAAAAATAAAAAATATTCCTACCAAATATTAAAAAAAAAAAACGGGTGGGTCTGTATCGGCGTACACTGTCGTTGGTTTAACGTAAAACTTCCATTTCAGCGAGTCGCTTTTAGTGTTTGTGTTTTTATAAATATTTTGCATATTTGAAAACAAATTATTAACACTTTTTTTACGTTTACACGTTTGGCTCAGTTTGTAGTAACCCTACTTGCTGTGCCAACGGTCGCGGGTTCGAGTCCCGCTGGGGGATTTTGTGTGATGAGCACGAATGTTTGTACTCTAGTCATGGGTGTTTATATTTATAATATGTATGTATTTAAAGTTATATATGTGTAGTGTATCAACTATCTGGTATCCATAACACAAGCCTCGTAGCTTACCATGGAACTAGATGGCGCTGTGTGTTAATGTCCCAACATATATTTATTTATTTATTATTATTTAATTAAAAAAAATGATTTTTTTTTAAAACTACAAGAACTCTTTTCCTGTGACAACTTAGTATCCATCGAATGTAAAAAATTTGTAGAAAATTCTATCATACGATTAGCAGTCTTTTTCGAACACCGACATTCAGATATATACAAATAAATTCAAGTAATTAATTGCTCGTATCGGAACGTATTTTCCGGAAGCAACCAAAGATCAAAATGTACATAGTTTTATCACAAATTTAATGATATACTAAAGCATCTTCAGACTAGACGTTTTTTAATAAAAAATAACTTGGAGCAAATTTTTGGTGAGTCCCGGGTTATGTTTGTTTATAGGTTTTATGGTTTAAAAAATATATTTCGCCTGAAAAAAGAATTACGGGCCCACAATATAGATCGGGATCTTAGACTATAAAAGTTTCCGATTTTTCTGCATTGTTAAAACGCAAAATAAATCCTCAAAAGAGTCCGAAAAGTATTCTCCATTCTACGTGACATTGGCGAAGTAATCTGTGCTCAAGTGACACTCTTTGAAGCCATTGAGAAGAAAATTGAATTGAATTGAAGAATAAAAATAATTGTTTAAATTAAAAATCTTCATCTCTTACACTATACATATATAGTGTAAGAGTTCACTTATTAAAATACTCACCTATTAAGTCTAATTGGTCCCCCAGTTTTTCTTACTTTTAAGGCTTCTTCCCAGAATTTGACTGCTTCTGGTAGAATTGTGTTCTGAAAAAGAAATTAAAAAAAACCTTGCATAAGTTTCAAGAAATAATCCTGAAAGCATACATAAACAATAATAACAAGATCCTTTGATCTTTATGATCGTTGTCGGTCATTCAGACTAGTAAATTGCGAAGATATGCAGGTGTGAGGGAGAGCGCACACACAACATGAATTCTCTATGCGAGAGGCATTGTGAGACACCAGTTAGACACAATGGATGAGACGTAAGCTTTCCGAGGTACGGGAGTGCAAACAAACACACCCACACACACGCACGCACGCGCACGCACACGCACACGCAAGCACACAACACACGCACGCATTATTACATACACACTTTATTATGATAACTTTTTTTCTTTTTATTTTCTTTGGAGGACTTAGTCCTTTTAACTTGCTCGCGCTCAATATCCTAAGAAACTGTGTAACTGAAAATCTTCGCCGTTCAAGATTTCGATGTTAGCAGCATCCGCTAAGTTACTATCAATTACCATTTGCCATAAGATAGTATAATAATTGTGCTATTTTTTACTGTGTTTTATGGCAATAATTTATTTGTAGCTTTCCAAGTGGACTCTCACTAAGAATTTCATGACAGAAAAATGTTAGGTATATAATTGGATCGATCACGATCCGCGACTCGAACCCGCCGGATCTAAAGCCGTACACGCTAGCCACTAGACCGACCAGACTGTCAAACAAAAGTCACTTAAGTATTTTATGACTTTAAATACTTACATTAATCATATCAAATTTCTCTGGTTCTAGCCTGAAATGAGAAAAATATTTAAAATTAGATATAAATACATTACTTCAAGCGAATATATTATCATCCCCATTTTCACCCCCTTAAGGGATGTTTTCTGGGACAAAAAGTATCCTATGTCCTTCCCAGGGTCTCAAACTATCTTCTTACCAAATTCTATATCTAAACCGGTTCAGTAGATCCAGAGATTACCCCTTACAACGTCATAAACTCATAATCTCACAAACTTTACCTCTTTATAATTAGTATAGACAAAATAAAATATAGCTTTTAAAAACGTTTGCTTGTTGATTCAAATCTAAAAACAGAAATTAATTAAATTATCTATATACATAATATACTAGCTGTGCCCCGCGGGTTCACCCGCGTTAAATTTGTTTGATTATAAACATCAGTTTTACTATAATGTATGGAAGTCTGCCCGATTTGTTGACATTTAAGATTACTGCTCCGCTCCCTTGGGTAGTAGCGTGATGATATATGTACAGGGTCATTTTTAATTTACTGAAAACCTTTTGGGGATATACTATTTACATCATAACAACAACATCTGTAAGAAAAAAAAAATATTTCTTAAATTTTTATTTCAATAAAAAAATAAAAATATTTTACTGCACATTCTAAACGGCATCTGGTCAAGTAAATAAGCACATCGATACTAATATTATAGACAGAGTTTGATTGTTTGTTCGTTTGTGTGTTTGAACGCGCTAATCTCAGGAACTATAAACCTGTTTTCAAAAATTCTTCCTGCGTCAGATAACCTGTTTATTGAGGAAGGCTATATATAGGCTATATATCATATAATATTATAGTCTATCTATTCTATACTAACCGTTATAACATACCTAGGGATGAACCCGAGCGAAACGACGGTGAGTCGCAGTTCATTAATAACAGTACAATCAAAATCGATTCACTAAGAGCAAAGATATCGCAATAATCAAAAAACATTTAAAAAATAAATAAAAATCGACTTCCAGGCACTAAGATGTAAAAAATAACTAAACGGGGGTTTTCATTTAGAATAGATAGCCTACAATATTTTAAGATATGAATATCTAATAGGTAAATATGTATTTTACTTATCGAAATATATTAGATTTGCTTTGCATCGGCTGGCACCGACTTCGAAAATATCTGATTAGGTATCCATCCTAAATGAAAACCCCCGTTTAGTTATTTTTTACATTTTAGTGCTTGGAAGTCGGTTTTTATTTTTTTGTTAAAGTTTTTATTTAATAACATATTCGATTAAACAATTTATTTAAATCAAATATTTATTATTGATTTTTTAAAAACCACTCCACCGATTTCGATATAATTTATATGAGACCACCTGGGAAGTATACCCTTTGAAACAAAATAAATCAAAATCGGTTCAGGCATCTTCGAGTAATCGGTGAACATACATAAAAAAAAATCCGACGAATTGAGAACCTCCTCCTTTTTGGAAGTCGGTTAAAAAAAACTTTAATATAGCACTTCCTCTTTTATAAACACGGTCAAAGTCATAGGAAAATTTCATCACAATCGCCTAAGCAGATTTAAACAGATATATAAATTGAAACAATGATACGATTAATTAAAATTCAGGGCAAATACATTTTTATTGCTTACTGATTGAGGTATTTAAATACGGCCTTTAGATCTAGAGGTCGTTTTAGATTTTAACTAGTGATTTACCGTCGCTTCGCTCGCGTGCTTCCCTAGGTACGTGCACATAGCGGTGCTATAGTTTTATAGGAAGATCTTTTTAAGGGGAATAATTCTATAATACATTGTTTTCATATAACTTTACTAGCATTGCCCGCGGCTCCGCCCGCGTTCAGATGACCAAAAACCAAATTCTTAGGTTTTACATGTTAGTATACTCTTACATTGCAGTTTTTGTATTTTTTCTCAGAAATGAGATATTTTCCCGCGGTAAAAAGTTATATGTTGATCCGTATAACCAGCTATTTAGACTTAGAATTTTATTATATGTTTAGATTTGTTTACGCGGCGCACGCCAGTAAAGCTCGCATTTGGCATGTTTTTTTTTCGACATTTCTAACAATCATCATCATATTTCAGCCAATTTATACCAAACCTTAAGGATTTATACACTTAAACTTTCCTCATGAATCTCTCCATCTATTGATGAAAACCGTATGAAAATCCGTTCGCTAGTTTTTGAGTTTATCGCGATCAGACCGACATACACGGTGGGGGACTTTATATGTACCTATTGACCAGCGGTTTGCTTACGCTTCGCTCGCGTGCATTCTTCGGTGCCTTAGAGTAGACTATGTGTTATTCCAAGTCATAGTCTATCTGTGTCTTACGTTTTTATCCAAATCGGTCCAGCCGTTTCAGCGTGAAGGAATAACAGACATGCATACATACAAAATTCGCAATTATAACAGTAATCTGATAGGTATGAGTATATACATAAATAATATAAATAAATAAATAAATGTTGGGACATGAACACAGAGCGCCATCTAGTTCCATGGAAAGCTACGAGGCTTGTGTTATGGACACCAGATAATTGATACACTACATATATATAACTTTTAAATACATACATATTATAAATATAAGCACCCATGACTGGAGTACAAACATTCGTGCTCATCAGACAAATGAATGCCCCCAGCGGGACTCGAACCCGCGACCGCTGGCACATCAAGTAGGGTCACTACCAACTGAGCCAAGCGTGTCGTCTAATACGAGTCGTCATATACGAGTAGTGTTTTATAGCGTCACTGGTAAAAATAGCTTAGAAATAGTATCTAGACTTTATAAAGCTACTAGCAGAACCCGCGGCTTCGCACGCGCTAAAACTACAAAAAAACTCTTAAAAAGTTAGGTTTCTTACAAACTTTCATCCGCTATTTTAACCTCGTATGAGATGAATTTCGAAAAATGATAAAATTTGAACGTATTTATTTTATTGTATTGAAGAACATTAATACCAAGTTTCAAGTAATTCTGATCACAATTATTTTTTTGGGTTCTATTACGAGTATAACGTATTTGACAAATTACACAATTTGATACAAAATACAGGTAAGAAAATACATATAAAACGTAAATTCTTAACCAACTTCAAAAGGAGGAGGTTCAATCAATTCATCTCTATTTTTTTTTTTGATTTTGTGGCTTCATCAAATATGGATCGATTTTCTTAATACTTTTTTCAACGCATAGCTATTGTAAAGCCTTATAAATCCTACTCATAAAAACAAAAAAAAGTGGAATACCTGCGTTCAGATAAATCAGCTAAATTACTGTAAAGTTTCATCAAAATCCGTTCAATAGTTTTTTGGTGAAAGACTAACAAACATAAATACTCACAAATTAAACGATTCACTTACCTATATACAGAGTGGTCGTAAAAAATACTAATTCTTAACGGTTGGTCTATACTTCTTTTCTTAACTAAGTGCGCTGGTTCTATATGGACACCCCGTATGACCTGGAAAGAAAAAAAACATATAATATCTTGTTTTAATAAAATGTCAACCTAGGTCAATTGATATGGTTTTATCTTGCAGTTTTGCACGCTTTTCAAAACACTTTTTATAGCTTTATTTGTACACGTAGATCAGACTAAACCATCTCACTGATGTGATGCTGGTCGCAGGAGCTGATACGTTGGGACATTAACATACAGCACCATCTAGTTCCATGGTAGGCTACGAGGCCTGTGTTATGGATACCAGATAGATGAGACACTACACATATATAACTCTCAATATATACATATTATAAATATAAACACCCACAACTGGAGTTGAAATATTCGTGCTCATCACACAAATGAATGCCCCCAACGGGACTCGAACCCGCGAGCTATATATTTCTTTAGTTTATTTTCAAAAGTATAAAAGTTGATTGACATACCTAATTTGTTTTATTACACAATCAAAGCAAGCACGTTATCTATACAGATAAATAAAGTTAAAGTGTCTGTTTGTAATGTTACACGGTTTAAATAGAAAAAATAATTTTAAAAATGTTTGTCTGTCTGTCTGTTTATTTCGGCTAATCTCCGAAACGGCTTGACTGATTTTGACGGGATTTTCACTAGCAGATAGCTGATGTTATAAGTAGTAAGATAGGCTACTTTATTTAGGAATAGGATTAGGGTTCCGCGCAAAAAAACCCCAATGAAATTGTGAACAATATCCACGTACCTAAAGACGCACTCGAGCGAAGCGAGACTAAATCGCTTGTATAAGTCTATGAAAGTATAAGTAAACCTACCTATCTAATTCCGCGGTCTTTACATTTTAATTTTATATCAACACCAGTTTTTGCCTGCACTCATCTGTAAATTATTCCCAACACGATCACCATTTGTCTTACGGTGAAGGAGAACATCGTGACTAAACCTGCACGTCTGAGAGAACCCAGCAAGCTATCGAAAGACATGCTCAGTCCGCCCGCACTTGGCCAGGTCTATGGTTGGTGGAATTGTATTGAAGGGAGGCCCACTCCCAGCAGTGGGAAGGTAAAAGGGCTGAATACATACATACAAATAAATATATTATATACAACAAATAGATGGACGATTAATTATATGTATATATTATATTTAACATAATGTATAATCATTACACATCTCTTGCTTGGCATTTCAGCTTGCATTCCTTTTACTAAACAAACAAACATCTCAATTTGTTTACAATATCAACATTATTTTAAGTAAAACAGGCCATTTTCCCGATATTGTTCGAATGGAATTTTATTATCTATACATATAATAAAATCGTAACTTAGCCGAATCTGTACATTAAATATTTTTTGGAAAATCTTATTGAAATGGACTTTATTATCTATCGATACGGAGGCCAAATCCATAGTATTTAGAATTTTTGTCTGTCTGTCTGTTACCGTATCACGGAAAAACCACTGGAGGGATTTTGATGAAATTTGGTAAGTTGTTTAGCCGGGTCAAGATATAGAATACTTTTTACCACGGAAAAATATCTCATTCCTAAGAAAAAATACAAAAACTGCAATGTAAGAGTATATTAATATGTAAAACCTAAGAATTTGGTTTTTGGTCATCTGAACGCGGGCGGAGCCGCGGGCAATGCTAGTAAAGTTATATGAAAACAATGTATTATAGAATTATTCCTCTTAAAAAGATCTTCCTATAAAACTATAGCACCGCTATGTGCACAAAGGATACATTTTATTCCGGGAAACATCCCTAAAGGGGGTGAAAATGGGGATGAAAGTTTGTATTGGAGATCAAACTGGGGGCTATGCATAGATTTTAGATTTTAATTAGCGTATTTGCGACTTCGCACGCGTAGTTCAAATATGTTTTACCATCCTACTAATATTATAAATGCAAAAGTTTGTGAGGATGTCCAGATGTTTGGATTTGGATGGATGTATGTATGGATGATTTTGAAAATTCTATCCCAAAGGAACCACAATTTTTTCCGGGATAAAAAGTAACCTAAGCGCTATTTCAGACTATTATCTATCTCCGTGCCAAATTTCATCCAGATCTATTCAGCCGTTTTGGCGTAATTGAGTAACAAACATCCATCCATCCTCACAAACTTTCACATTTAGAATATAATATATATATATATATATATATATATATATATATATATATATATTTATATATATAGATGTAACGTGTTACATAAGTTCTCGGTAGCTTATTTTAATACATTTAATGTACTTCTTCATCGTAGATTGCCTTCTAATGGCACTAGGTGTTGTGATTTTTTCTGGTCGTACTCTATTGAGAGAGCTAACTTATGACACGACTTATATTCTAAACAAGTTTTATCTCGCAGCTTCGTCCAAGTCGTAGAATTTTGTAAATAAAAGGATGTTGTAAAATTACTCCAGTCTCGTAGAGATCTTTCTTCAAAAAAACTTTTTATCAAAAAAATAAAAACCTGGCAGCCCATACAAAGCAAAGCACACCGACTTCGAAAATATTTGATTAGGTATGTATAGTAAATGAAAACTACCAATCAGTTATTTTTTACTTTTTAGTGCTTTTGTTTGAAGTTGGGTTATATTTTTTTGTTAAAAAGTTTTTATTTTTAGTGTAGACAGTAGTAGCAAAGTAAGAATTCTAACGTGTTAGGCTTGTCAAATCAAACAAAATAAGCCCAAACTCAAAGTATCTACTATTAGCCGTTGATGAGTTCCACCTGTCCACCTTCTGGCCTTACCATCAGATCAGGTCAACTATACCGAACCACTGTACTATCAACGGAAATAGAAGCACTTGCAAAGTTTCAAGTCAATATGACAATTAGAAGTAGGTTAAATTCATCATTAGCTATTTTCCCACCCTTAGGGGTGGTATTTTTTTTTAAATTTAAATGGGACCAATCTGGAAGTATACACTCTCAAACATAAAAAAAAAAGAAAAGAAAAAAAAAACACATACAGCCGAATTGAGAACCTCCTCCTTTTTGAGGAAGTCGGTTGATAAATAGATTTTTTCAAATTGGACAGGTAAATTCAGAGATCGCGTTTAAGCAAATAAACTCTTTAGCTTTATAGGTCTTATACTAGCGATTCACCCTAGCTAAGCTCGGGTTCGTCCCTAGGTAGGTTCGTTTTAACGGTTAATATAGAATGGATAGATTATATATTATATTTGTATACATATATGTATACTTAGGTATGATGAGTTGTTATGGGTTGTATTACAATTTATAACGTGTTTTCCCGTGGGAATGAGATAATCTCCCGCGGTAAAAAGTATAAAAAGTATCTTATGTCACTCTCCAGCCCTATTACTATCTCCACACAAAATATCACGCCAATTCGTCACTCTGTTTCGATGTGAAAGAAGGACAAACAAAAAAACAAACAAACACACTTTCACATGTATAATATTAAAATATGAATTATGATATACAATAATTGCTCATTTAATATTATAAGATAGTGCACTTCTTTTAGTGGACAGCCAACTTACTTTACTTCTTACAATATCTTAGAATGTTATACAAGTCATTATATTGCAAGTCAATTTACTACGATACTTAAAAATATACGTCCATTTAAAGGTATACTAGTATTTGCCTGTGATTCCACTCACCTAGTTTATTCATGTAAAATTGTCCCACAGATTTAATTAAGCACACTAATATTATTAATATGAAAGTTTGATGTATCCGAGAGAGTATTTGACATTAATTTCAACTAAACCTCTACCGTTCCTGAGAAAAAGCGTCTTGACAGACAGATAGACAGACGGTTAAAAAAGTGATTCTCTAGGGATTCATTTTTTTTCCTTTTGAGACGCGGAATCTTAAAAATTGAAGCCTATATTTGTTACTCAGAACAGGATTAGTAGGATTCATCCCTCCAAAAGCAAATTTTATTATAGAATGTATCAGAATATATTGATATACAAAAACTCAAGACACACAATTAGCGTCTCAAAAATGTCCTCAAAAAAAGTGCACTGTTCGAAACTGAATTGCGCCTTTTTTAAATCTCTTTTATTCATTACTTTTCGGATGACAAAACTAAAACGCACGTTGTTTCGTCTAAAAAAGTACTTTATGTGGTGTGCGTAAGTTCGAATTTGTGTTTAGACAATTAGAACTAGCGATTTTTTAATTTTATTCTTTGGTTTGACTTAACGTCACATGTCGACGCCACTTTTTGATGAAATATTTGTTAGGAAATGTGTATCTATGTTTTTATATAACGATGAATAGCATATTTGTGCTATTCACTGGATATGTCTGCATCTTATTACCTCTTAGTGTTTATGAAGTTGTAAAATTGCTGAGAACGTTTTAAAATGGATATGAGGTCATTTAGACCATCTTTAGCGGAAGCTCTCAATTACATAGTCCGAGAGACGATTGTAAGAATACATTATCAAACACATGTTACATTTGAAAGCGTTCGTGCTTTACCCTTTTAAATTTCAAAAACCGAATAGTTATTTATAGGATAACTGAAGTTATTACTCCACCTACAATTCTTTAATTTTTTGTATAATGACGAGCAGACGCCATTTTTAGGGTCCAGTAACATGAAAGAAAAAAAAGACTACTATTTTCGTACTATTATACATGCGATATTCGTATGTTTGTATGTTTGGTACTCCTTCACATTGACATTGTTGACAGAATTTGGATGAAAAGTACAAAAATAGAGTATGACCTAAAGTAAAAAATACGCAATTTTTGGCACTTAGGGACATGCCTGAGCGAAGCGAATAAATACATTTAGCATGCAAAGGCGGCCATATTGCTAAAAGCAATCTCTACCAGACAACGTTTGGTGAGAGGGTTGAACAAGAAAAAGAAAAGGAAAAGGGAGGGTGTTATCAAAACATAAATAATTAAAAATATAATAATGAAAGTAAATATATACACATGTAACATAATACATATTATATTACACAAATAACTTATTTATACATATACCTACTAATAAATACGCATTTTATGAAGTAATAAATGAAAATTTAAATAAACTATATATATATATATATATATATATATATATATATATATATATATATATATATATATATATATATATATATATATAATATGTGATATACACAGATGCTAATAAATATAATTATTTTAGTACATTTATTAACGTTTAAAATTATCCCCAATTATTTCTTTTAACTATCTTTTGTAACTTTACCTGATCATTAACATATGTAATACACTAAAGACTTATTGTTAAACTCTTTGTTACTCCAGCTCTTAGTCTATCTGTAGACTAAAATTCATACAAATCCGTCCAGCCGTTTCCGAAGGAGTAACAAACATACACACATACAAAATTCGCAGTTACTATAGTAATACCTAATTATTTTTGTATCTTTTCTAACCTTGCGTGTTCACTAAAATAAAAATACAAGGAAGTGATTAATTGTAAAAAACGTTTAACTTCAAAGAAACTATTAAAGATATTACGATTCAAAATGCTTTAAAAAACCAAGCATACGACATAAGCAACTTATTTTGATTTTTATGTTTTAGTTATGATCTAAATCTATACATATAATAAAATTGTAACTGATCGCTGTCTGTACATAGAAGATATTTGTGAAAAACTATTATTGGAGGTCCTTATTAGCGCAATAGAACCCAAAACAATGATTTTTAGTATTTTGTCTGTTTATCTGTGCGTGTGTGCGCGCTAATCTCAGAAACAACTTAACCGATTTGGGTGCGGTTTTTACTAATGTATTGTAGTAAGCTTTACTTAATATTTAATATGTGTTTTATTTCAATCGGATCATAAATAAAAAAGTCATGTCAATAATGAATCACCTAAGTAACTAGTAAACCTCTGCTGTCCGTCCGTCTGGCTGTCGGCTGTACCTCATGAACCAGAAAGAATAGGTAGAGAGTTGAAATTTTCCCAGATTCGTAATCGATCATCAAAGTTAATATACTACATACATAAAAGTCATATTAATAAACAGTACATGTACGATCGTACGGAACCCTTCGTGTGCGAATTCCACTCCCACTTGACCGATTGTTATATTTTTTTGTAATGAAAAGGATGTTCTCATAAAAAATATCTCGTCTTAACCTTACTTTTTAAGTTAATTGTTTATTTATTTATATACAAACATACAGATACTTAAATTTTATTTAAGCAATGTTTATACATAAATAATTAATATTATTAAGTTTTTGTTTTAAATTAGTTTATATGTAATTACATATAATAGTTAACACTTGCGGTTGATTGTTCTATTGCAGAGTTATTATTAAGGATTGTTGCACACTGTATACTTTAATATTTCTGTTTGCTCAGTATTATTGACGACAGATTTGGCTCAGTTTGTAGCAACAATACTTGCAGCGCCAGCGATCGTGGGTTCGAGTCCCGCTGGAGGCATTCATTTGTGTGATGAGCATGAATGTTTGTACTCCAGTCATGGATGTTAATATTTATAATACGAGTACTTGGCATCCATAACACAAGCCTCGTAGCTTACAATGGAACTAGATGGTGCTGTGTGTTAATGTCCCAACATATTTATTATATACCAAGTACAAACTAGCGACTCACCCTCGCTCCGCTTGGGTTCGTTCCTAGTTACGTTTTAACGTAAAGTATAGATTTCTCAGAGATGAGATATTTTCCCGCAGTTAAAAGTATCCTATATGTTGACCCGGATAACCAGCTATCATCAACACTCGCTTTCTCACTCACTCTCATTCTTATTCACAATAAAAAATTTCAGATAAAATTAGCACTAAGTGTAGCAAGGCTACTCTCACACACTTAACTGTCTATAAATTATTCAATTTCAATAGTTTTTCTAGAGGCGAACCCGAACGAAGCGGGGGTTTTTATCTTAATCCAACATTGAGGTCGCAACCTTTTTTTATTTGTACTAAAAAAAATACGCTGTTATCCCTAAGGTATTTTTTTCTTTTAATCATTATAAATGGATCAAAATTCACTTAATTATGGTAAAAAAAAGAAAAAAATTATTCTGTCACCCCAACAAAATAATGTATGTACTGTACATAAGACAAACAGACAGACAGAATTTAAAATATTAAGTATGTATTTATGACATGTACTTGTAACTGTTAATAAGCGGCAGACAAAACCAGCTGAAAACCATTGTATTTCATAGAACATAAACATTTTATGTGAAAGGAATAAAAATATAAATAGACTTTTATATTGTGAAAATGTTATTTGGCTTTTGTGTTTTCATAAAAATATTGCAATGTAAGTTGAATAACTCTAATATTTTGAACGTGAATGTTCGTATGATGTATGTTTGTTAGGTCTTAGCGCTGTAACGGCTCGATTCGATTTTAGTGAAAATTTGAATGGAGATAGTTTATAGTCTGAATCAAGAAATAGGGTTACTTGTTAGGGATTTATTATATTCTTTATTGCACTTAAAATATGATACAGAAAAAATAACAATAATTGAATTTGAAAATTGTAAATATATTAAAATCCACCACCAGAGCTGGTTTGATGTCTAAAGATGCTGTATAGTGAAACTCTTTAA
Source organism: Brenthis daphne (assembly GCA_947093115.1). NCBI lineage: Eukaryota > Metazoa > Arthropoda > Insecta > Lepidoptera > Nymphalidae > Brenthis > Brenthis daphne. Next base: position 4,975,141 of record OX352473.1, read on the forward strand.
CGGCTATTAGCAAAATCTTTGAATTTGATCTCATTTGATTCGTTTTGACAAATCTATTCAATTAACTTTAAACTGTTAATTACTAGCGACTCACCCTCGCTTCGCTTCGGGTTCATCCCGAGACATAAAAAAATTTATCCCACGGGAACCGTACATTTTTTCAGATAAAAAATAATTATTATTCCAGACTATCTCTGCCAAAATTTCACCCAAATCCGTTCAGCCAACACACATAACAAACATCCATCCATCCTCACAAACTTTCACATTTATAATATTAGTAGGATTCATTATTATTTTAGCATTAATTGTATTTAAATCGGTTTAATAAATAAAAATATCATCTTAAGCTCTCTCAATAATCCAATCCTGTTGAAAGTTCAACATTTGACGACACGTTTGGCTCTGTTCGTAGTTTGCTATGCCTGAGGCCGCGGGTTCGAATCCCGCTGGAGGCATTCAGTTGTATGATGAGCACGAATGTTAGTACTCCAATCATGGGTGTTTATATTTATAATATATATGTATTTAGAGTTATATATGTGTAGTGTATCAACTATCTGTGTGTATAGTAGTTTAATTTTAGCATTTCAAATTTATTTCCCAGATACACACTCTTGGCATCTCAAAATAGACTACAACGAAAGATCAAACGAAGGAGATTTGATCGATAAATTAGACATTGTATTTGTTAATACTAGCCAGAAAACCATTGGAAGTGATTACGGTAAAATTATTTATGATTACAATTAATCGCCACTCTTAGGGCCGGTTTTTAACCGACTTCCAAAAAGGAGGATATAATCAATTCGTCGGAATCTTTTTTATGTAGGTATGTTCACCGATTACTCGAAGACGCCTCAACCGATTTGGATTTTTTTTGTTTCAAAGGGTATAGTTCGCAGGTGGTCCCATATAAATTTTATCGAAATCGGTCGAGTGATTTAAAAAAAAATCAACAATAAATTATACTAGAACACTATACACGGTATACTCACTCTATACATCGAGTGTCTCTAATTGTTAAATTGGACACTCGCTTTCACACAGTCACTCCGTATATAATAATAATAAATAAATATAAATATGTTGGGACATTAACACGTTGCGCCATCTATGTAGTTCCATGGTGAGCTACGAGGCTTGGCTAGGCACAACTCACTCAACACTCACAACAAAAGAACCAAAAGTGTCGTCAATAATGAAGCTCTAATAATACAGGTTATATTATTTAAAAAAAACATTGAACCTCATTGAAAATAGAAACGATAAAAAAATCATAAATTAAGTAGAAAAAAAAACGTATGTGTGTACTTATGTAGGCACGTAAGAAGTTATACTTCTTTGACGTAACAGAATAAAAATAGCTAAAGATTTCATCCCGTATGTCACAACTCTCTGTTTGTAAAAGTAATGCAGCTATCTTAACATGTCGCTTTTTGGCTGTCAGTGTGCGCGCGCATCGTAAAAATTTTACTCTCATAATTCTTTCCAAACGTCAGAAAAGGAGTACTTACTATACGAGTACTAACTTCGAAATTCTTAAAATATTTCAACATTTTCAATAATGAAAATATATTTAATACTGGACAGAAACTCGCAAACACAAAGTAAAACTCTCTTAGAATAAACAAAACACAGTAAACATAATCCAATTATAGAGTTCTATCAAAACATTAAAGTATTTATTTACTTTTTAGTTTTCTTTATCATGAATGGAAAATTACAAATTTTGCTCCAACATTTTACGTGATTCCTTTAGATACTTTTTATTAGATTAATTTCCAACAATTTATTTAGGATTATTTGAAAATACCTACGTCTTGTTATAGTTTTTTTTATTTAATTAACTATATTTTTTTGTTTTGTTTTTTTTTTTATATTTATTTTAGTTCCTTTTTGTTTATAAGTTTTACATTATATTTGTTTTGATTATATATATTTATTTTATAATATTATTATAATATTTTTTTATAATATACTACTATAATATCTATACATATAATAAAATTGTAACTAATTGTAAGTCAAATCCGTACATTAAATCTTATTGAAATAGACATTATTATCGATGCAGAGGCCGCATTTATAGTTTTTCGAATTTTTGGCAGTCTGTTTGTCTGGGAACGCAACACGAGAAAAACACTGGACAGGTTTAGATGAAATCTGGTATGATGATAGCTGATTATACTGGTCAACATACCTATACGATATTTTTAATGCGGGAAAATATCTCATCTCTGAGAAATCTATACTAACCGTTAAAACGTATTTAATGCGAACCCGAGAAGAGCGAGGGTGAGTCACTAGGATATAATAAAAAGATACTTGTGTCTTGTTTACATCCCTGCATTTTATCTTAATAAGCTAGAACCAAACAAATGTATGGTCAATAGAAATATTTCTACCGTGAAAACTTTTTGTTTTTCCAGAAAGAAATGCTGAAGTAAACTATGAAACCGAAAGAAAGAAATCGTTCAACAATAATTTAGACGAAACATATCAAAATAACAACTTACATTTCAACGGAAACAATTTGGGACAAAATAGAGGTATAATGCCCATGGTCATTGATAAAGGCAGTCTTGATAGAGCTAAAGTTAATCTAGATCATTTCGTTATGACAAAAAGACCTAGCTTTATATTGACTCCTACATTTAATTTTCCATACAGAAATTCTCAATTCCATGAAAAATTCTTAAAAAAAAACCATGTATTTAAAAAAGACATCAAAAGATACCAAGAAGATGAAAATTTGGGCAGAAATCGTCATTTATTCAGTATGTTAGATAAGCAAAATGCGCTTATAGAGAAAATTGTCAAAAAAATTCCCATTAAAGAGATTCAAAGGGATAGAGAAGGGAGGAGTTTAGAAAAAATTCAGGATGAATTTCAAAGCATCCTAAATTCCATGGAAGCAAAATTAAACATATCAAGTACTACAGCAACTACTACAACTGTAGAAACATCAACGATATTAACTTTAATAGATGAAACTGAAGTGAGGAAGGCTTTAAAAAACGATCCCTTTGTTAAAAGAATATTGAAATTGGCTAAAATGAGAAATGTTGAATATAATAAGCAATATGGTTGATTAAAAATGTATTTTTTTTAGAATAAATCCATATTATTATCATAAATGTGAAAGTAATACTGTCCTTTTCACGCATAAACAGCTGATTTCGATAAAATTTGGCAAGGACACAGATTGCGTCCTGGAACGGGACATAGGCTACCCTTAAACTCCGGTCAGCCTTAACGCGAGCGAAGCTGCGGGCATGAACTAATCTATATCTTCGTAGTGACCCTTTTAGTTTCGTCTGAGTTTCACATCCACTATCCACATTCGTAATACTGAGTTACAATATTATTCCTTGCAAGGTGCCAACTGACAGCGGACCTCAATAACCTACCCGAAATTTTCGTTACTAGAGATAGAAATCTATACAGATAAATAAAATTGTAGTGTCTGTTTGTAATATCGAAATAAAATCTTTTTACTAAATACATATGAAATTATATACGATATATATAAGAGAAATAAGAGAAACAGATTTTTTAACATTTTTGTCTATCTGTTTGTTCCGGCTTATCTCCGAATCGGCTGGACTGATTTTGACGGGGCTTTCAATGGCAGGTTGATGTTATAAGAAGTAACTTAAGCTACTTTTATTTTAGAAAAAGAATTACGGTTCCGCTCCAAAAATTTAAACGTACCTAAAGACGCGCCCGAGCGGAGCGAGGGTATGTCGCTAGTTTGACATAATTGATAAAGCTTTTATGGATATTTTCGCGGATCTACTTAGATTATTTGTTCCCATGATCATGAATGCATTTAAAATAAAGAATTTTAAATGTCAGGAACCAAAAATGAAAATAAATCCGCGAAAAAATCGAAAATATAGTTATAGAAATTATAATTATAGTTTTATTTAAAACTAGCGACTCACTTTCGCTTTGGACGGGTTCGTCCCTACGTTGATGCTTCATACCAACTTTCATCCCCATTTTCACCCTCTTAAGGGGTGATTTCAGGGATAAAAACCATAACATATAAATCCTATGTCCTTTCCAGAGTGTCAAACTATTTTCTTACCAAATTTCATCTAAATCAAATTAACAAAAAAAAATCCTCTTTATAATATTAGTATAGATTTCAAATATTCGCGTTAATCTAAAAATATATCGAAAATAGATGAGAGGTTATTGATATCTACCTTAAACGTTCTGACTAAACACACTCGAAGTCAGCGTACATGCAAGCACACAAATTGCTTGAGAATTTTCACACTTCTTAGGAAATTAACTTATATTCTCGTTATTGTTTTAATTATGTGTAACTTCCCTTTGTCGTTTCCACATTTCGTAAAGCGTTACACAAACACACAAAGTACGACACCTCAAAAACCTTTACTGGTTTATAATCTATGAGAATATTTGCAAGATTCCCAACAAAACTAATATTTTACGAGCTTTTGCCCGCGGCTTTACTCGCATAGTTTATTTATGTTTAAGTAAATTTGGTCCGCCAATTCGCTTGCGTAGTTATTGGGGCATCAAAAGTAGCCTACGTATATCCCCTGGATGCAATAATAATAATATGTTAGGACATTAACACACAGCACCATCTAGTTCCATGGTAAGCTACGAGGCCTGTGTTATGGATACCAGATAGTTCATACACTACACATATATAACTTTAAATACATACATATTATAAATATAAATACCCATGACTGGAGTACAACAGTTCGTGCTCATCACACAAATGAATGACCCCAGCGGGACTCGAACCCGCGACCGATGGCTCAGCAAGTTGGGTCATTACAAACTGAGCCAAACGTGTCCTCAATATATGCCATTACCAAATTATCGAAATCTATTCAGTAGTTTAAGCGTGAAAGGGCAACCGAAAGTTACTTTCACATTTATAATATTAGTATGGATTGCTCCTCTTCCTAAGGGAAAATTGATATTAGACAGATAATATAACCTTCTTCAATAAATCTATACATATAATAAAATTGTAACTAGGCCGAATCTGTATTGAATTAAATATTTTTGGGAAAATCTTATTGAAATAAACATTATTATCGATGCAGAGACCGAATCTACAGTTTTTAGAATTTTTTTCTGTCTGTCTCTCTGTCTGTCTGTCTGTTACGTATCACGGAAAAACCACGGGCGGGATTTTGATGAAATTTGGTATCAAAATAGCTGGTTATTCGGCTCAACACATAGGAAATTTTTACTACGCGAAAATATCTCATTTCTGAGAAAAAATACAGAAACTGCAATGTAAGAGTATACTAATATTTAAAACCTAAGAATTTGGTTTTTGGTCATCTGAACGCGGGCGGAGCCACGGGCGGCTAGTAGGCTATAAAATCTTAAAACAACATATCAAAAGATCCAATCCCAGAGCGTGTTAAAACAATTAATCAGTTTATGATATCTAATTACTATAATAAAAGCGCAAGTACTTATAATAAATGCGGACACACAGTCCGTGTGTATGTTTGTCCCTCCATTACGTGAAAACGGCAAGACTGATTTAGATGAAATTTAGTATACATACACCTTGAATTTTTTTTAAAAAGTTGGAAAATGCATTTAAGCGCACCACTTGCTTATATCTATGCAGATAGTTATGTGGGACTTTTCGGCTAGCAAAGCCAGTACTACCCACTAAAACCCAAGTAATCTCCCTTCATGTTAATGAAATATCGCAGAATCACTCCCGCACTCAACCACGACCCCCCAATGGCAGGCATGCCCAAGCAGACTCAGAACCACGTTCCACTCTGCTATCAGAAGTACCAGGAGCAACCCGCATGGTACACTACCAACCAAAGCCGGCCACCTCCCGTGTGTCCCTTGGCTTCACGCCCAGCTTAATTGCCAGACGCTAACATAAACTATGACCTGGAGTAATATATAGTCTACTGTTAACCACCTATGGACGCACCCATATGAAGCGAGGGTAAATCACTTGTATAGTATATACATACTTAATATTAAAAAAGTGAAAGTGTGTTTGTTTGTTTGTTTGTCCTTAACACGAGAATCGATTGGCGTGGTTCTTTGTGTGGAGATAGTTGGAGGGCTGGAGAGTGACATAGGCTTCTTTTTACCGCGGGAGATTATCTCATTCCCACGGGAAACTACGTTATAATACAATATATATATATATATATATATATATATACATATATATATATATATAATACATAGTCTATCAATTCCATACTAACCGTTAAAACGAACCTAGGCACGAGCCCGAGCGAAGCGACGGTGAGTCGCTAGTATAAAGTATAAATCGCTGCACCTTTCTTAACATTTAAAGGAATTTAACGACGCCCACGCTTCACTTATTCCTAACCATAAACTGCATAATATTATGACTTAAATTATATTTTAAAAACCAATTTTGAATTGTTAATCTAAATGCAGTAGAGTCAGTGAATAAAGTACACCGTAAGCAATTCTGCTGAGAAGAGCTGTTGGTTTATTTCAAATTTAAGTTACATTAACCAAACTGATAATATAAATCTATACTAATATTATGAATGTGAAAGTTTGTAAGTATGGATATATGGATGTTTGTCAGTTTATCACGCCAGAACGGCTGAACGGATCGAGATGAAATTTGGCACAGAGATAGATTATAGTCTGGAATAACACACAGGGAAATTTTTATTCCGGTAAAATGTACGGTTCCCGAGGGATAGATGTTATTGTTTTCCTATATAAATCCCGATATAAATGCGATTATTTGTACTTTGTACGAAACGGCTGAACAAATTCGAATGAAATTTAATAAACGGATAGACTATGCCTATAGGAATGCCTCTGGGAATATAACACACCGAACGAAATCGCTATTTTTAATATCCATAATTTGATACCTTCCAGCTTTGTCTCAACCAGACATTGAACCTGCACCATAGCAGTTCTTTGAATATTTTTCCAAGACATATAAAAAGTACAGACAACTGTTTTAATTTTATTTATATGCATAGTTACATTGAGCAAGACTCATGACCTTTGAAGTCAGTAAGATTGATTTCATGATAAAATACTATACGCTATATTACAAAGCTACGTAGTATCTTATAATCTATACATATAATAAAATAGTAACTAGGCCAAATCTGTACATTAAATACTTTTTGGAAAATCTTATTGAAATAAACATTATTATCGATACAGAGGCCGAATCTATAGTTTTAAAATTTTTGTCTGTCTGTCTGTCTGTCTGTTACCACATCACAGAAAAACCACTGGAGGGATTTTGATTAAATTTAGTATAGTGATAGCTGGTTATCCGGGTCAACATATAGGATACTTTTTACCGCGGGAAAATATCTCATTTCCGAGAAAAAATACAATAACTGCAATGTAAGAGTATACTAATATGTAAAAGTTTAAAACCTAAGAATTAGGTTTTTGGTCATCTGAACGCGGGCGGAGCCGCGGGCAATGCTAGTATAATATAACTTGCGTTTTTTACATTTTAATTTTTTTGAGCTGAACCATAATTCTTTTTCTTAAATTAAAGTAGTTTAAGTTACTGCTTATTACATCAGCTATCTGCGAGTGAGAGTCCCGTCAAAATCAGTCCAGACGTTTCTGAGATTAGCCGGAACAAACACACAATTTTTAAAATGTTTATTTTAAAAATTGTGTTTTTCTTATAAGTGCCGTACCTATGTAAATCCATAATATGCATTTAGTAAAAAGCAGTTATTTTGACATTACAAACAGACACTTCAAATTTATTTATCTGTGTACTGTGTAGATACAAGATATACCGTTAGTTCCTCGACTTTGCCTGCATAAAGTGTTATTAATTTCTCTTCCTCCAACCAACGTAGAAAGCTGAATTTAAATACTATCCTATGTCCCGAAATACGGTCTATTTCTGCGCAAAAGTTTCACCAAATTCGTTCAACGGCTTCAAAAACTTTCATAATTATAACATTAACTAGCTAGATACCCTCGGTTCGCTTGGATGCTCTACAGTAGCTATGTGCTACTCCAGCTCATAGTCAATATCTATTCTAATATTATAGAGAGGAAAAATTTGTTTGTATCGAATAGGCCTCGAAACTACTAAACCGATTAAGATGAAATTTGGTAAGAAGATTATTTCAGACCCTGGAAAGGACATAGGATAGTTTTTATCTCGGAAATCATCCCTTAAGGGTGTGAAAATGGGGCTGAAAGTTTGTATGAGGAAGCAAGTTAGGGACGAACCCGAGTCGCTAGTTAATAATAATCTAATAGAATAACGTAGTGACCTACAACCATAAAGCTAAGTGAGTATTGTTTTATTACAAAGGAGTTCACGCGTTCGATTATATAAGACATTCACGGTAGTAAGTAAGAAGTTTTGCTTTGCGTGACAAAATCTATACTAATATTATAAATGTGAAAGTAACTCTATCTGTTATTTTACTATATATGTTTATGTGGCTAGCTTGTATGGCTACAGATCCGGAGATCCTGGGTTCAAGTCCCGGATCGGCCCAAGTTTAGTGATTGAGTCCTTCTGTTAAGTCCCAGTAATCAAGTTCACCCCCGTGCCCCGGAGAGCACGTAAAGCTGTCGGTCCTACGCCTCATCTCTCACTGGTCACTGTAGTATTGTCCCACCGGAGTATGAGAGTGACAGGAGTAGAGAGTGCACTTGTGTCTGCGCATTTGTTTCTGTGCAATTTGCTATAAAACCCCTCAGTGCTCGAGTATAACTCGTTAGTCGAATTGGTCATCAAATAAATACTTTAAACTATGTTTTCTTCCAAACAAATACGTGTTATCTTTATTATTTAAAGCAATATTTTTCCTATTTCTATTTTACTCAATTATAGCCGATTTAACTTTAAAGATTTGCGCACATTTGAGACTAAGTAGATATAATATTTATATTTATATAAGATATTTTGACGACACGTTTGGCGCAGTTTGTAGTGACCCTACTTCTTGCTGTGCCAGCGGTCGCGGGTTCGAGTTCCGCTGGGGGCATTCATTTGTGCAATGACGAATGTTTGTACTCGTGTTTATATTTATAATATGTATGTATTTAAAGTTATATATGTGTAGTGTATCAACTATCTGGTATCCATAAGACAAGCCTCGTAGCTTATCATGGAACTAGATGGCGCTGTGTGTTAATGTCCCGACATATTTATAATAAATAAGTAATCTCTTCCCACATTGCCATGGTGACTATTGATAAGTTTTTTTTTTAAATTCAATCCTTAAAGGGGTTAAAAAGGGGTGGCAGTTCATACAGGGAATAATATTTGGGTGAAAAACAATAAAACACAGTGATAAGTTATTTCCTTTGTTCTCAACGCACAATGGTAAAGAATTTAATCTAAACGTCTAGAGTGTGAAGATATTATGAATTACCTTTAAATCCTAGCAATTGAATTGGCGACGCTTCTATTATACTTAATAAGCATTAATCACTGCATTGTTCTAACAGGAAAACTGTAAATTTTGTTATATATTCACATGTTTCCTGAATTTTAACTAGAATTCTTGTTTCAATCGCACTTTTCAAGAGCTTCTTGTAGATGAAAATAGCTAGTTTGAGTATACACCCTGTTTTCCAATTACAGAGCATAATGCCGCACTTTGGCGCACAAACTTTTCAAAGTGCTCGATTGCGCGGAGCGTTGCTGTACTTGAAACATTCGAAGTTAAGCATTGTGCTGCATAATGCGCTTTAGTGCTGTAATTAGAAAATAGCGACAATAACTTAAAATAAATCTATCCTTTCCGATTTTTTCACGAATTTATTTTTATTTTTAGTCTCTCCCCTGACAAAGATTGCTGTAAACAACACGCGATAAATCCGAAAAGATAATTTAATTAAAATGGGTATACATATATATGTGTACAGTATATTGACTCGCTTGCGAGATAGATATCTAATATCTATATTAATATTATAAAGAAACAGAGTTTGATTGTTTGTTTGAACGCGCTAATCTCAGGAACTACTAATCCGATTTGAAATTTTTATTTTGCATTAGATAGCCCTTTTATTGAGGAAGCTTATATATCATATAATATATAGTCTACCTATCCGAAGCTAGGATAAGTCGCTAGTTATATATAAAATAATAAAAACAAAATGTCGTTTTCGAGAAAAAAATTGATAAGTAGCATTAAAAATCGAAAAATTCCTGAGAATCCGAATTTTTTTTATACAAATATTGTATAATATCATAGATCATCTATAAAAATTAAAACTAATTTTGGCCCAGTGGTCAATAGTAATCATGTTGGAAATAAGAATATCAGAGGTGCGAGACCCAGTATTTGAACCCGCGTCACTCGGTTCCCCAAGCGAGAACGTTACCACTGGACTACCATAGCTTATCACGAAAACATCAACAAACAAAAAGGGCTAAATAAAACTTGCCTATAAACGTTGTAATCATTCATCATTCCGTAATAAGAAAGTAACACCCAAAAGATAAGAAAGCGAATGAAATGTCAAAAATCGACCTTTGACTCGCTATTTACATATCATAAATATAAGGTTTGTTATATAATAGATTATATAAAATAGAAATTTAGAATGTTTTAATTTTAAAAATTGATTTTTGTCTTATTTAAGCTGTCATATTTGAAACTAGCGACTCACCCTCGCTTCACTCGCATCGATATATACGTTTTAATTTTTTGCGCGGAACCCAATTTTTTTTTTCAAAATAAAAGTAGCCAAAATTTTTCCTTATAACATGAGTTATTTGCCTGTAAAAGCCCCCTCAAAATCTGTCGAGCCGTTTCGGAGATAAGCTGGAACAAACAGAGAGACAGATAGACAAAATAAAAAAAAAAATTTTTTTCTTCTTATTATATAAAAAAATATATTTATATAAAAAAAAACATTTATATAAAAATATATATTTTTCTAACACACGTTTGTAAATCTGTAGAGATTTGAAGTTTGTAGCAAATGACAAGCATGTAGACCCGGCATTAGTAATGAAATTCCACTGTGAGTAGATCTTTGTCGCTGTCTGACAGCATTTTTGATATGTGAGAAAAAGGCATAAAGTTAAATATTTTATTCCTTTTGATTATGTCAGAACCCCTTATTTCGGTAAAGTGATGAGAATTCTGTAAATATTTGCGAGTAAATTTTATTTCAAAGTTTAAATACATACAAAATTAATTCAATTCAAAAGTACTTGTAATAAGTCTAATTGAATAAAGTTTATTTCATTTCATACATACATATTTATAATATGTATGTATTTAACGTGTTATTTTTGTTTGACGACTCGTTTGGCTCAGTTTGTAGTGACCCGAGTTGCTGTGCCAGCGGTCGCGGGTTCGAGTCCTGCTGGGGGCATTCATTTGTGTGATGAGCACGAATGATTGTACTCCGGTCATGGGTGTTTATATTTATAATATGTATGTATTTAAAGTTTATATATATGTCGTGGGTCAACTATCTGGTATCTATAACACAGGCCTCGTAGCTTACCATAGAATCAGAGGTGTGGTGTGTTAAAGTCCCAAAATATTTTTTTTAATTATTTTTTATTTAAAGTCTTATACATATGTGTAGTAGGTGGCCCAAAAAAAAACAATAATTTTTTTCGAGTCTCTTACGAAAATATGTTAGTTGCTCATGTTTTAAGAGCCCCCTCCAAAAAAGCGTAGATCAAAAAAAAAATTAAGAGGTATGGCAAAAAGTCTAAGGACATACCGGAGTGAAGCAAGGGTAAGTACCTAGTCTGTACATATAATAAAATTCTGAGTCGAATCTGTACATTACATATTTTTTGGAAAATGAAAGCTGGTTATCTGAGTCAACATATAGGATACTTTTTATTGAAAAAAAAACTCATTTCCGAGCTAAACGTTAAAAAGTAACTAGAGACGAACCCGAGCGAAGGTGAGTCGCTAGTATATATATATATATATATATATATATATATATATATATATATATATATATATATATATATATATATATAATCAACATACCTATCACACAGACGAAATCGCAGACGTAAATTAGTATACCTATATGTGAAAACCTACCATAGCTTTTTCTCAGAATATCTTTATAGCTTTTAAGCAGAAATTGTAATAAAAACGTACCGCTAGATTTTTGTTGCCACCCATCCAATTATAGCCGTAGACAAAATTACTTAACCGACCTCTTTTTACTATACATACGTACGTACAACAAGTATGTATTTCGGTGTTTACACAACTATTGTGGTATCGTGACGGCGTGTCACGAAGCAAGGGTTCGGTGTGCAGGTTAAAAATGAGATAAATCTGTACATTTAAATAAAATAGTGCTGTCATGTTTGTTTGAATAATTTTTATTTTTTGTCGATTTTTCCGTTAATTACTTATTATATTAAGAATATTATGTGAGAATCAAAATCCTACGTATCTTGCTTTAACTTTAAGTTATTTTACACATTAAATTTTTTTTTCAAATCGTATTGAAATAAACATTATTATCGATACAGAAGCCGAATTTATTGTTTTGAGAATTTTTGTCTGTCTATCTGTTACCGCATCACAGAAAAACCACTATAGGGATTGTCATGAAATTTGGTATGGTGATAGCTGGTTATGCGGGTCAACATATAGGATACTTTTTACCGCGGGAAAAATCTCATTTCTGAGAAAAAATACAAAAACTGCAATGTAAGGGTATACTAATATGTAAAACCTAAGAATATGGTTTTTAGTCATCGGAACGCGGGCGGAGCCGCAGGCAATGCTAGTTTTATTATATATATTTTTCAGTACCTATAGCCATTGACAAGCTTTAGTGTTGTCAATAAAACAAATAATTATGGTCGAATTTCGATCACTGGGCGATCACTAGTTATTATAAATGCTATAGTTTGTATGTTGTTACTCTTTGACGCTAAAACGGCTAGACGGATTTGTATGAAACTAAGCACACCGATAGATTATGACCTGGAGTAATTCATAGACTACTCTTAGTAAAAAGCCAAAAGGTGTCACTGCATGCATATTATATTTTAGTATGAATTACAAAAGGCCCCAGGGACGCTCCCTACGCACCCGAGCGACACGAGGGCACATCACTAGTTTTAAATAAATTTTAAATCAATAAATGAAGTCGAGGGTCTACTATCTTTTTAATCTATCTATTCAATCTCACATTACTCAGGCTTTGTAGTGCAAAGTCAATAGGATTTTCTTGGTGTTTTAATTTAAAAACGGATATCCAGGGAAAGCTAAAAGGACGATCAGAGAAAAGCTAAAAAACCCATAATCATTTACATATTTAAAAAAACATGTAAGAGTAAAACCGCATGGATAAAGTAGTAATGTCTAAACTAATAATACAATGTTTCGATAGTTTCTTATATCTCGTGGCAAAGAGGGCCACGGTCGTAGAACATCCGTATTTGGCCTTTAGTATAATAAGAATTATTTTACGTACTCCATAAGAAAAAGGCAATTGTTTATACATTATCAGAAACATACACACATACATATGTATTGTAAGGTTGTATTTTTATATTTAGCTTTCTGTATGTTTTCAGCTCTTATTAACGTCCCACTGCTGGGCACATGCACATGCCTCCCTAAATACGAGGGGGATCAAGCTATAGGTCGGCGGACTCCATATTTTTTTCGAAAACTTGCTAAGTTTTCTCAGACATGCAGGTCCTCACAGTATTTTGATTCACAGTAAGACAAGTGGAAATTTATTGAAAAATGATCAGACGAACGAGACCCGGGATTTGAACCCGCCTCATCTTGTTTCCCAAACGAGCATATGCCTGATTCTCATAATATTAAAAGAGCATTTCTTGAATATATAATATATGTATATAAATATATTTCGTGTATCTCGGAAACGGCTCTAACGATTCGGGTCAAATTTTGTATTTAGATAAGTTTTGACTTTTAAGTTAATATATATAGGTGTCTTTGCTGAAAAAACACAAATTTCCGATTAAGCACGATTTTCCAAAAAAAAACGCCGAGCGAAGCTTGGTCGCCTAAGTACTATAAATACAATTAATATCTTGAAATATCAATAATTATTAGTGACATCATCCATCACATATATAGGAACATATATTTTTGATAAGCTCTAGGCTTTAAGTCGTGTCGTGGACATACATACACTCAAAACACACAACCCTTTTACTTGCTGAGTCGAGTAAAGTTTTTAGAGACATGTCACTTGTACAGTATAAGTCAGTAGAAGCTACTCAGTTATTCTATACATTCTGTTTAAACAAAAGGTTAAAATATACGGAAGTTGCAAGGATGTGATATGATAATGCATTATTATTAATAATTAATCAGAAATGTCTGTCGGTTATAAAAAGCTGGAGGTCAGTATGGAACGTACAGAGCAAAATGAATTGCCAACACAATGTCTATATATTGAAATATTTCATTGACGACACGTTTGGCTAAGTGTGTAGTGACCCGAGTTGCTGTACCAACGGTCGCGGGTTCGAGTCCCGCTGGGAACATTCATTTGTGTGATGAGCACAAATGTTTGTACTCCAGTCATGGATGATTATATTTATAATATGTATGTTTTTAAAGTTATATGTGTAGTGTATCAACTACCCGGTATCCATAACACAAGCCTCGTAGCTTACCATGGAACTAGATAGTGCTGTGTGTTAATGACCTGATATATTTATTTATTTATTTTTTTATTTTACTCTATTTATCCTTTTCTTTTTCTTACAGCTCTTACTAGCGCCCTACTACTGGGTACGCTACTTCCTTTAAGGCGAGGAGGATCAGGCCATAGTCCACCACGCTGGCCAATTACGGATGGACTGAACATGTCTGCAGACAACTTGCCAGGTTCAGGCTCAGACATGCAGGTCATGTTCGTGATGAAACCAACGTGGTGGAATATAGCCTGATCTCCCTCGTATTGAAGGGAGGCCAGTGCCCAGCAGTGAGACGTTAAAAAGGGCTCAATACACAGGTCAAGTTATTTTTGACGTTTCGTATTTAATCAACAAGTTAGAGTTCAATCGCTTTAATATATGAAAACAAAAGTTAAAAAAAAATCTGAGTAAGACCATTTTGCCTGACAACCTAACTCAAAATTAAATGCAAGAAGACGTGTTATGAAGAATTTAATATCTAAAAACGTAGACATAAAAGGTGAGTCTATATTTAAATCTAGACAGATATTACATAAAGATTACATCTTTGTCCCACGGTTTTAATATACACAATACAATAGTTCAGAGATCGTGAATCTTACTTGTTCACTAGCTTTTTGCATATGGATTTACGTACGTTATATAAACTAGGTTATTTAAAAACATACTAATTAAAAAAAAAGCATTGATAAATCAGTGGTGACGCGATCGCTTGGGAAACAAATTAAAGCGGGTTCGAATCCCGAGTCTTGCACATATGATATTCTCATGAGCGAATCATTTCTAAATGACCACCACTTGTCTTACGGTGAAGGAAGAATTAAAAATTATGAGGAAACCTGCATGTCTGAGAGAACCTGAGTCTGCCAACTCACACTTGGCCAGCGTGGTGGGCTATGGTCTGATCACGCTCCCTTGAAACAAGGCCCGTGCCCAGCGCTGAGACGTTGAAAAGGTCTGAATACATATATTAATTTAAAGAGTTAAAGTTTGTTAGTTTGTATGTAGGAGTTAATCTTCAAGAATACTGATGAGATACATTATTACTATTATCTCAGAGTTACATAAGCTACTTTTTTAAATGACTTGTGTGGGATTTTTTTGTTGTATCTTTTATTGCTGTAGCTTTAGTGTACAGACTAAAGTATAAAGGCATGGTCTTTATAAGTAAGTCAGTTTATGTGAAATGAACTCTATACATATAATAAAATTGTAACTAAGCCGAATCTGTACATTAGATATTTTTTGGAAAATCTTATTTAAATAAACATTATTATCGATACGGAGGCCGCATCTATGGTTTTTAGAATTTTTGTCTGTCTGTCTGTTACCGTATCACAGAAAAACCACTGGAGGGATTTTGATGAAATTTGGTATGGTGGTAGCTGGTTATTAGGGTCAACATATAAGATGCTTTTTACCCCGGGAAAATATTTTATTTCTGAGAAAAAATACAAAAACTGTGCTATGCTATCTGTTACTCCTTAACGCTAAATTGTATAGACGGTTTGGGATGAAATTTACTAAACATATTTTGAGATTCTGTAAACATTTATGTTTCAAACTTTAATGTTGTTTGAAATTGTTATAGCGTTGTTAAATCTATACTTATTATAAAAATAAGTCCCCCGGCCGCGTCTTTCTGTCCTCCTGTCTGTCCTCCTGTCTGTCCTCCTGTCTGTCTGAACGCGATAAACTCGAAAACTACTGAACGGATTTTTATACGGTTTTCAACAATAGAAAGAGTAATTCTTGAGGAAGGTTTAGGTATATAATTTATTATGCTTTTATGTAAATTAGCTGAAATACGGCGACAAATGTTGAAGAGGTCGCAAAAAATCTCGCCAAATGGGAACTTTCCACGCGAACGCCGCGTAAACTAGCAAAGATACAGTTAAGTAATGTACTAGAGAATTCAAAATCTATAAAAATGCTACAAAAAAGTCCGCGATAGCATATCTCTATCTCTTACGGTTGACTTACAATAACCACTTTTATGTTAACATTTTTTAATTAAAAAACATTACGTTATTTTCAAAGTTATTTTCTTTAGTTCGGTATTAATCCTTATCCAAATGAATATTTTAGTTAGCTTAGTCATTTAATGCAGATTAAAATTGCTCTTTACACTAAATCAATCAGATGAATAGTTTTTGAGATATCGTTGTTAGAAGTAATTAGTAGCGAAACATTTTTAATGCTTGGCGAGCATTGAGATGCCTACGGCGAGTCCATCCCCTCTGCCCCGCATCGCTCGACCGCCTGCTCAAGCTATATAAACCGGGCGATGTAGCGCGCGATCCTAGGATACTTTTTACCGCGGGAAAATATCTTATTTCTGAGGAAAAATACAAAAACTGCAATGTAAGAGTATACTAATATGTAACACCTAAGAATTTAGTTTTTGGTCATCTGAACGCGGGCGGAGCCGCGGGCAATGCTAGTTATAAATAATTCTATCGTGAAACCTTTAATATATTCGTACCTATTAAAGTATTCACGGTAGAAATATTTCTATTGACCATATACTTATTTGGTTTAAGCTGCTTAATAGCAGCGTTGTGAACAAGACACAAGTAGCTTTTTATTATATACTAGCGACTCACCCTCGCTCTTCTCGGGTTCGCTCTAGATACGTTTTAAGGTTTAGTGTATATTTTTAAAAGATGCGATATTTTCCAGCAATAAAAAGTATCCTATACGTTGACCCGGATAACCAGCTATCATCATACCAAATTTCATCAAAATCTGTCCAGTCGTTTTCTCGTGATGCGTTCCCAGACAGACAGACAGACAGACAGACAGACAGACACAAAAATTCTAAAAACTATAGAATCGGCCTCTGTATCGATAACAATGTCTATTACAATAAGATTTTTCAAAAAATATTTAATGAACACTGATTCTACTCAGTTAGAATTTTATTATATTATGTATAGATAAAAGCTTGTTTTTAAAAAAAAAAATGATATTAATACCTCCACGACCGCGAACACGCCGTTACAGTTAACAATAGATTTCTTAGAAATTTAATTAATTTCTTGGATATTTACTTGGAGGTGTTAATTATTTAGATCTGCTACCATATCAAAACACTGATAAAAAGCAGACATGAGAGTGAGAAGTCACTATATACTTTTCTCTCTCTTTCTAGCAAAAGAAATAACGTTAATTGACCATATTAGGTAAAATTAATAATTTAAATCACGCAATATAAGAAGTGATGCGTAAACATTGGTGGTAATAAATAGACCGTAAATGAATACTAGATAGCATTTGTAGTTCTAACTTACATATTCATACTGTTCGTCCATTCTTTGAAATTTGACCAAAATCATTACTGAAAATTTGAGGAAAACATATATGTATGAACTAGCGACTCACCCTGGATCCGCTCGGGTTCGTCCCTACTTATGAACGTTTCGTATAAATTTCTCAGAGATGAGATATTTTCCCGCAATAAAAAGTATCCTATGTGTTGACCCGGATAATCTGCTATCATCATACCAAATTTTATCAAAATCTGTCCAGTGGTTTTCTCGTGGTGCAGTCACAGATAGACAGGCAGACAGACAGACAAAAATTCTAAAAACAATAGATTCGGCCTCTGTATCGATAATAATAATATTTCAATACGATTTCCCAAAAAATATTTAATGTACGGATTCGGCTTAAAATTTTATTACCTATGTATATGTATAGGTAGATAATATTTACCTACCTATATAAAAAAAACTATCTATTTCTGAGTGAATTGGGTTCAAATCCCGGGTCTCTCACCTCTGATATTCTCCATACGCGAATCATTTCCAACATGACATGTTTAGTCCGTCAACCGAAACTTGACCAGCGTGGTGGACTATGGCCTGATCCCAATGAAGGAATTATGCTCAGCAGTGACTTTAAAAAGAGCTGAAGACAATAAAAAAACCAAATAAAATCAATTTTGAAATAAAACCGAATTCAATACCTCGCTTATTTAAAGTCGGTTCAAAATAAATATTTACAAATTATAGACCTATTAGCACAATAATTATCGAAAACAATTAACATTATCTACATAGCATCTTCACGCTATATGAGTTTAGAGCCTTTATTGCGTGTTTTTCTTTGTACACACAATAAATTTAATTTATCAATCATACTAATATTATAAATATTTAAGTTTATTTATTATATATGTTTGGATGTTACACAATCACGCCAGAACGGCTGACCGGATCTGGATAAAAGACACAGTTACGGCCTGTCCGCACTGCGATATTTCACCGCACGTTTTTATTCCCGCAATTCTGTAACACATTGAATGTTATAGGAGTATCCGCACTGGCGGTTAAAAATTCGCGCGGAAAAAAAATCTGTGATTTGATGCAAATTGAACGCGATGCGGCGCGGATTATTTCCGCGCGAATGTTTTGTACAGTATATAATATGTATGGCTATGGCCGCACTGCGAAATAAAATTCGCGCGTTTCGCTCAGTCGTGCACCGACGCTATTGGTTTATCGAATGATTTTGTAGTCATTCTGTAATATTCGAAAAACTTTTTACTGTATTTTCGCAGCTCTTGATATTTAATGTAGAAAAACATCATTTTAGATTACTAAAATGTCTCAGTAGATATAGTAGATTTATCATTTTAGACATTTGTCTCAGTCGGGAACTGCATCAAACTGACAAAAATCGTACGAAATTTTATTCGCAGTGCGTAATAAGTACAATTTCGATCACGGAATATAATACGCGAGAATAAAAATCGCGCGGTGAAATATCGCAGTGCGGACAGGCCCTTATAGTCTGGAATATCACATAGGCTACTTTTTATCCCGCAAAAGTGTACAGTTCCCGTGGGATAGATTGGTTTTTGTTTCACTAGTTTTTTAATAATAATTTCTATTATATATTATACTGGAGTCTTTAAGGGGGCACCGAGCTTTTGGCGTTAATTGATTTTAGTAGGACGATAGCGGGGGAGGGGAGGGGGGGGGGGGCTAGGATGGACGGAACGCGTGCGAATTTAGGTATTTCCTTCGTATTATTAAAACAAATACACATTCTGAAAATGTAACGTATTATACGTTATAGAAAACGTATAAGTAGTTTTGTTATTATTAAAATACTCATGAACTTCCTTGAATTATTTACGCCGCACTGAGGGTTTATTTTGTTTAGGTACTGAAGTATTAGTATTAAGTAGTAGTCTTTGCCTAAAAAAAAAAATAATGCTTAAAAATTTCACTAAAAAAAAACAATGAAAACGGTTTCCAATTTGAAATATCTTACTCAGCCCTTTCGAGCATTCCATTGATGGGCAGTAGTCCACCACACTGGTCAAGTGCGGGCGGACTTCACATGTCTTTCGAAAACTTGCTAGGTTCTCTCAGACATGCAGGTTTCCTCACGATATTTTCCTTCACCGTAAGACAAGTGGTAATCATGTTGGAATATGATTCGCACATGAAAATATCAGAGGTGCGAGATAAAATTGAAAACACACAAACGAACTTGAAGCTCCTCATATTTTAAAAATATACGGTTTAAAAAAATACGGCTAAATGAAGAACCTCCTTCTCTTAGAGTCAGTTAAACAGCAGTTATGAATATTTCAATGACGTCATCTGGAGTCAGTCTGGTCGCAAGGCTAAGCGAGTCTATTAATCGATAACATGAACCATGACCAGTTTAATTTAACTGTCTAACACTACTAATACTTTCTTAGATTTACGCGATTATTTGACTTACTTTTAATATTATAAATGTGAAAGTGTGTTTGTTTGTTAGTTTGTTTGTTCTTCTTTCACGTCGAAACAGACCAACGGATTGGCGAGATTTTTTGTGTAGAGATAGTTGGAGTTGGAGGGCTAGAGAGTGACATAGGCTAGTTTACCGCGGGAGATTATCTCATTCCCACGGGAAAACACGTTATAATACATCCCACAACAACTCATCTACCTATGTTTATATAGTATATACATATATAAATATATAGTCTATTATTCCATACTAACCGTTTAAACATACTTACCTAGGGACGAACCCGAGCGAAGCGAGGTTGAGTCAATAGTTATATTGATAAAGATTTGCAGTGTAAAATATCAATTTTTTTTCCTTTAAATATCATTAATACTAACGTCATGTTTTAAAACAGATAATCAAAATATGGCTGCATCAGTAACAGAACGTTGTTACGCAAAGTTTGTAAACAAGTTGAATTTTGAACGCGCTAATCTCAGGAACTACAAATCAGATTTGAAAAATTCTTTCTGCATTAGATAGCCCGCTTATTGAGGAAGGCTATAGGTAATATTTCACACAACATAATTTAGTCTATCTATTCCATACTAACCGTTAAAACGTACCTAGGGACGAACTCGAGCAAAGTGAGGGTGAGTCGCTAATCTATACAGATAAATAAAATTGAAGTATCTGTGAGTAATGTCAGAATGACAGCTGTTTACTAAATGCATATAAAATTACATACGATACTTATAAAAAAAAACCAATATTTTTGTCACACTATCTGTTTGTTCCGGCTAATCTCCGAAACTGCTGGACAGATTTTGACGGGACTTTCACTGACCGATAGCTGGTGTTATAAGGAGTAACTTAGGCTAGTTTTAGTTAAGAAAAAGAATTACGGTCCTGCTCAAAAAATTTACATCGTATCTAGAGATGCTAATTTAAGAATAAAAATTTAAATTACATACAAAAATTATTTCCAAGATAATAATGAATATCGACTTTACATCGTAGCAATATTATCACATTATAAGACGTTTTATGTTAAATGCATAACAAATGTCGTAATTTGTGTTATATATATATATATATATATATATATATATATATATATATATATATATATATATATATATATATGTAAAATTAGATACATAAATATTTCGTTTTTTTTACTTATATTTAGGTTAGAGAAAAACATTACGCCATTTTTTAACCCTCGACGATAAAAAAGGGGATTGTTATAAGTATAACGAGTGTATCTGTGTGTCTGTCTGTGGCATCGTAGCGTCCAAACGGATAAATCAATTTTTTAATTTAGGTTTTTATATTTGAAAAGTGACTATGTGTAGTGCTCTAGAGAGCTAGCTATAAATCAAGATATTTGAATTTAATGATAAACTCCAATTAGCTGGGTAAGTACATATAAGATTCTACAGCAGTAGCCTATATGTTACTCCGGGTCATAGCCTATCTGTGTATAAAGTTTCCTCCTAATCGGTCCAGCCGGTTCAGGGTGAACGAGTAATAAACATACACACAAATTCATACAAACTTTCGCATTTATAATAGCGGCCCTGTGTATTTCTATATTTTGAAAAATATGACCATTTTGAGCTTCAAATAATATATGCTAAAGTAATTGTAAAGCTTTATTTGTTTAAAGAATTCACATATGATATGTTACACCAAGTCACATTGTGCAGGTGATACAAGAGACTCTGCGTCGAGACGAGTCGGTACTGGCAAGTTAAAAAATGTTAAAAATCATCATAATCATAGTTTTCCATGCTATCCTATCCTACTAATATTATGTATTAAAAAATGAACAGATTAGAATTTTTACTTTTCGACTTTTTGATTTTTCGACTTAGAATTTTGTTACGTAGACAATAAAAGACACCAAAATTTCAATTAATCAATTATATTACCAAATATAAAAAACTAGCGACTCACCCTCGCTCCGCTCGGGTTCGTCCCTGGGGTGGGGTCTGGGAGGACCACCCTTATCCTTATCACTTAGGGGTATGAAAAATAGATAGTAGCCGATTCTCAGACCTACTGAATACGCATATAAAATTTGGTAAAAATCGGTAAAGCCGTTTCGGAGGAGTACGGTAACAAACATTGTAACATGGAAATTTTATATATAAGATAATAGTGCATATTTGCATATTTGAATCTTTTATGCTAATTTATATAGCTCTTAGAAGCTTTTTCATACATTTTATAATTTTCAACAAAACATCTCGATTAGTCTGGGAGTTTGTAGAAATTTCTTGAAAATTTGAGAACCTTCGGAAAAATTTCAAAACTTTCTAAAACGCTTTGTTGATTCTTATTATTTGTTTTATTTAGAGTTAATTCGTCGATCGCACTACTAAGGAATTACTACTTCATTTTGAAACGGCTGGACTGATTTGGATAAAATTTTGTACACATATATGTCGACTATGACTTGGAGTATGTAATATGTACTACTGTTAGTAATAAAATTTGCCAAAAGGAAGGAAATTTTGTGAGGATGAATGTTTGGATGTTTGTTACTCAATTACGCCAGAACGGCTGAACGGATCTGAAAGAAATTTGGCACAGAGAGAGATTAGTCTAGAATAACATTTAGGTTACTTTTTATCCCGGAAAATATACGAATCCCGTGGGACACATTTGTTTTTATCTAAGGACGAACCTGAAGCGAAGCGAGGGTGAGTCGGTAGTTCGATATAAAAATATCTTTTGTTTCGACTTATGGTTCCAAAGAAAATTCAAGGGATTGAGGCAGAGATAGCTCAGTGGTAACGAGCTCACTTGGAAAACCGAGTAAAGTGGGTTCAAGGACGGGATAGGACGTCTAGAGGTTAGATATTAAAATAATATTTATCTATTTTACTATACTTAAAAGTTGAAATTAATGCTCTCCGACACGTGTGAAACTGAAAAACAGTATGAAATTTATTAAAACAGTAATATACCTAGTTTGATACTTAAAATAAACTTAAGTTTGCATCTGTTCTTTATTATAACACCTAGCGTATATGGTCCCTGTGGCGCAGAGGATAGCGCGTTGGACTTCTAATCCAAAGGTCGTGGGTTCGATCCCCACCAGGGATGGGCTTTAAGTACTTTTTATAAATATTAAAAAAAAATACTATAAATAAATATAATTTCAAATAAATAAAATATTATATCACCATATATTCCATACACATAAAAAGATGTCACCGGCGAACGCCTATACGTCCATACACGTTGATCTCGAGAACTGCTGTACGAATATAGATGCGGTTTTTGTTTTTATGCGTATATAACTCCAGCTAGATTTTCTAGCTGTTCCAAAAACTAAGTAAGCATTGACAGTTTTAGTAGGTCGGCAGAAAAATCGGTGCTTGGTTGATTTTTCGACGTAGTTACATTAGAATGGAGTTGTAAATAAAACAATGAATTTGAAATATGTATGTATATCTTTAATAGATCTACATAAAACCGCGATAAAGTCTCCTACTATTATATTTTAGTAGATATCACTACATTTTATAAAACAAAGTCCTCCGCCGCGTCTGTCTGTCTGTTCCCGATAAACTCAAAAACTATTGCATCGATTTTCATGCTGTTTTCACCAGTGGATAGAGTGGTTTTCGAGGAAGGTTTTAGTATATAATATGTTAAGTTTTGTATACATTGGCTAAAATATAACGATATTTATTGGAGGTGTCGGAAAAAAATAATATCCATAACACAAGTCTCGTAGCTTACCATGGAACTAGACGGTGCTGTGTGTTAATGTCCCAACATAAAAAAAAAAAAAAAAAACAAAATAATGTATGGAGTAAATGAATGAATAAAACCGAATAAAAAAATTATAGGGGGCTCTAAATTTTAAATCTATGGAATTAAAAAAATCTACAACATTTGAGATATAGAACTTCTTATTATTTAATAGCTATCGGACGAGCTTAAGAGTTATCAAAAAAAAAATATTATGACAGATTTCGACCATTGGACGATCATTACTTTAATATATAAATATCTCATGTCACGGTGTTTGTGGTCGTACTCCTCCGTATTTTTTTTTATTTCTATTCTTGCGGCTATTAGGTATCACTGCGACCATTTCTGGTCTATTGTGATCGTACTCCTTCGTAACGGCTTTACCGATTTTAATGAATCTTTGTATATTTGATAGGTATGAAAATAGGTCGTAAAGTATTTTTCACCCTCCTACCACCATCCCCCATTTTTTAATCGCGATTTTAGTATTTTTGTATGAACAATCTATACTAATATTATAAAGAGGTAAAGTTTCTGAGTTTGTGATTTTATAGGGGGTAACTTTGGATCTACTGAATCGATTTAGATGAAATTTGGTAAGAAGACAGTTTGAGACCCTGGGAAGGACATAGGATACTTTTTATCATCGGAAATAATCCCTTAAGAGGATGAAAATGGGGATGAAAGTTTTATTGGGTCGTTATATAACATAAAGCAAAAGATATTTTTTGTAGATTAAACGCGAGCAAAGCCGTGAGTTCTGCTAATCTATATCTATAATAAAATTGTAACTAAGTCGAATCTGTACATTAAATATTTTTTGGAAAATCTAATTGAAACAGACATTATTATCGATACAGAGTCCGAATCTATAGTTTTTAGATTTTTTGTCTGTCTGTCTGTCTGTCTGTTATCGCATGACGAGAAAACCACTGGACAGATTTTGATGAAATTTGGTACGATGATAGCTGGATGTCCGGGTCAACATATAGGATACTTTTTACCGCAGGAAAATATCTCATTTCTGAGAAAAAATACAAAAAATGCATTGTAAGAGTATACTAATATGTAAAACCTAAGAATTTGATTTTTGCTCATCTGAACGCGGGCGGAGCCGCGGGCAGTGCTAGTAAATATATATAAAGCTCAAGAATAAACTGATTTTCTTTGTAGTTTCGTTTCAAACTGTACAACTGTCAACTAAACGTCACCAAAGGACATTAACTTTGGATTGCACTAAACTCGTTATAACTACATATACTAGCGTTTGACTCCGGTTTTAGTCGAAATATTTAAAATATTTATCTCAGTACTAATAAATTCGAAATTTTGTATGAGTGTATTTATATTTGTTACTTCTTCATACATAAACAGCTAGACGGATTTTGATTAAATTTTATACATATAATATTCTATGACCTGGAGTAACACAAGCTACTTTTAGTAATTTTGCCAAAAGGTGGCGCTGTATGTACCTAAAGATCCCACCTTTTGGCAAATTTTATACTTTTTTATTTATAATATCCATATCCATTCTAATATTATAAATATGAAAGTGTGTTTGTTTATTTGTCCTTCTTTTACATCGAAACAGAGAGCTTGACGTGATTTTTTGTGTGGAGATAGTTGGAGGGCTGTAGAGTAACATAAGCTACTTCCTATCGCGGGATATTATCTCATTCACATGGGAAAACACGTTATAATACAATCCAAAAATTATTTCTAATAAAAATTACTTGAAAATTTGTATTAATGCTCTTGAAAATTTGTATCAATTAAATACGTGTTTTAGCATATTTCAAAATTCATCCCTTAATGGGGATAAAATAGGGGATAAAACTTTGTATGAGACATATTTTTTAGCGTTTTTTTTGTAGTTTTAGCGTGAGCGAAGCCGTGGGTTCTGCTAGTACATTATAAATACAAAAGTAGGTATAATATATACTTACATTGGGGTATATTTAGTGCTAGGTTTCATCATTGCGATGAAACTTTAGCACTAAATAGATAAAGTTTGGTGAGTTATTGTGGAAAATCACCTTAGCTCCATCAACTATAAGCTAGTCCTGAGTGAAGGTGAAGCCATAGTAGGTCTCTAGACACTTATTAAAATTTAAAAATATTCAGTATTTAACCTTCACGCTAAATAATCTAATAAACTAAGACTAATCGGTACAAATTAATTTGCATGGCTACCAACGTTAAAACAAAACATAAGTATCTATTACATACAACATAATGGAAAAATTCTGTAAAGTAGAGGATATCCGTTCGATTCTCGCCTGAACCATTTAGGAGTAGACTTAATCCATACTAATATTATGAATATGAAAGTTTGTGAGAATGGATGGACGGATGTTTGTCACTCTTTCACGCCAGAACGGATTTGGATGAAATTTGGCACAGCGATAGCACATAGGTCACAGGCACATAGGTCTGGAATAGCACATAGGTTACGTTTTATCCCGGAAACCTGAACGGTCCCCGTGGGATAGATTTGTTTTTGTCTAAGGACGAACCCGAAGCGAAACGAGAGTGAGTCGCAAGTATTCTATCGTTCGTTTTAGTATTTGTTCCCTAAACACAAACAAACGTACAAACAAAAATGATACATTGTAAAAAAGAGAAAATTAGTAAAAAAGAGAAAATTCATAAAGCGATTATAAAAAAACCTATTAGATCTAAATAAAAACTTAACAAGACACTGAAAATTTATATGGTTTGATAAAAAAAAATTGACGTTACTCGCTTGAAGGCGCTCGAGGTATTTTATTTTGTTACGGTTTTGAGTTTAGGGCGCGGTTGTATTGTTATGCTAAGATATCCGCCACTATAATTGAGTCTAAATAAATGTTCGTTTCAGGCATGACATAGGTAACTTCTTTATAATATTTCCTACTTATCCTCGCTAGGATCTCTTAAGTACTTTTTTGTATTTATATTACATACAGGCAACGCCACCTTTTGGCAAATTTTATAACTAACAGTAGCCTATGTGTTACTTAGGTCACATTTAGACCTAAATTACAATTTTTTATTTCTTACTAGTTTTGTTAAAACGTCAATAAAAAGAAACCTATGTGTTATATCTAGGATATAATCAATTATCATTCAGAATTTCATTCAAATCCAGCTGAGCTGTTACAGCGTGAGGAAGTGGAACTAAAAATACGTCTTTATCAAACTAAAAAGAGCCGATGATATTAATAATAAATATTAAGCACAAAAGTTTGTATGTGGATGTATGGATGTTTGTTGTTTATTTTATATATACAAAATTTCATCAAAATCAGTTCATCCATTGCGACATTATAATCAATCATATAATAAAGTTACTTTAATATTAAATTCGCATAGCTTTCTACTGCTTTAACTGAGCAGTCAACCACCATCTTTATGATGAAACTATAGATAAGCTATATTTCTCGCAACTCTAAGTGAGGGAAGTGATTAGTGGGAAATTTAATTACTGATTAAAAACCGTATCAACAGAGTTATATTATTCAAGTAACAAGCGACCCGTCTTTACTTCACTTCGGCCCTCACTTCACTCCAAAATGTTATATACATACTAAAGTCTCGCCCTTGCTTCGCTCGGGTTCATCCCTAATAGGTACATTTTCAGGGTTAGTATGGAATAAATAGACTATATATATGTATATACAAAGGTACGATGAGTTATTGTGGGTTGTATTAAAACGTGTTTTCCCGTGGGAATGGGACAATCTCCCGTAGTAAAAAGTAGTCTATGTCACTCACCAGCCTCCAACTATCTCCACACAAAATATCACGCCAATCCATCACTCTGTTTCGACGTGACAGAAGGACAAACAGAAAACAAACAAACACACTTTCACGTTTATTTTCAAATTTGGCAGGTGGATTCCTCATAGTGAGCAGATATCTGCTAAAAAAGAATTTTTGGAAATTCAATTTCTACAGAGGCAAAAGAGGAGTTGGAAGATTGTATAAAAATTCCATTTCAAACTATGCAGGCAGAGCCGCGGACAAATGTTAGCTAAAAAATAAAATTTAACTTCAGGGGTTTTAAAATTATTGTTACATCTGTAACAATAATTATCTAATAATCTTTCAAATATTTGCAATAAATCTAAGAAAGTATTACTCGTTGAGAAAAAAAAAACAAACCTTACAAATCTTCTAAGTTAGACTCGATTTGGAAAATTTGGTGTATAAATTATAAATTTCGCTTCGTATAAGTTAATAAATTCTATAAAACACCAGTCTTAATTTATTTTGGGAAAGTCGATAGTTCATTTATGAACGATATACCTTTGATCTTTAAAAGCTTGTTCGACACAACCAGGGCTAGCAAAATACGGCCGCGATACAGTCGGCATGAAATTGTTTACTTTAATAATACTAATATTATAACGAGGTAAAGTTTGTGAGGTTGTAGGGGGTAATCTCTGGATCTACTGAACTGATTAAGATGGCATTTGGTAAGAAGATAGTTTGAGACCCTGACAAGGACATAGGATACTTTTTATCCCGGAAATCATCCCTTAAGAAGGTGAAAATGGGGATGAAAGTTTGTATGAAGAATCAACCTAGGGACGAAACCTAGCCAAGCGATGGTGAGTCGCTACTAATATTATAAACGTTGTATACCCAAAAGGTGCAATGGTCCGTCCGTATAACCTTTGTACTTTAATATTTATGTAGTAAATTTTTTACAGAATATCTATATATAAATAGGCAAAGACAAAACAATTCAGTACCTTTATTTCCTCTGCTTGTCAACCGATTATCTTTTTTTTGTTTAGTCGCTATTGACAAGCTTTAGTGTTATCGATAAAAAATTAAGAAACAGTATTTTTGTGTAGTTAATTGATAAATTCAATTTTTTTTTCTCAACTTTTTAATAATGTTTATTGTCGAATTTAGACCACTCGGCGAACACTTTCGGATTTCTTATCAAATAAAAAAACAGTCACGAGGACTGCCGACAGGAGTGAATACTTAAAACTATAAACAAACAGTTGTTATTTTTGAATATTCAAATTAACTGTTTGATCTTAAATTAAAATGTGTAAATTAAAACTGCTTACATTTATCTGGTTTCGACATCTATCGGCACTCTGAGTGTTAGCGTTAACACGTCACGTGACCATGTCGATGATGACTTACATAAATTTACTCCCCATCCAAACAAATCTGCCTATAGAAATTTTCATTTAAAAAAAAAACAATTTGTCAGACACTCTGATTTTATAAACGAAACTGCTATAGATATATGATTGATTGGGGTTTTTTGTACGTTACGCAATATCTTAGCCAATTTTAAATTATATATATTCTTTAATTGCCGCAGGAAACCACTCATCTAAATTAAAAAATAAAAACACCAATACCTAAGCTTTTCGATGTCGGTCAAATAAACACGTCGGCCGCTTCTTCGAAGGACAAACTAACAAACATTATCTAAAAGCTCACTTAATATTATTAGCAAAAAATTTAAAAGTATAGTATAGCATGGCAACCCAACACCAACCTTAATTTATATTGAGAAAGTTGACAAGTGATCACTGATCTTTTCATTTCTTTGTCGTTTTAAAATGTCGCTCGACATCGAATTTCATTAAAATACTCAAGCAATATTTCTTATATTATTTTCTAAGGCTTTAATATTTTCTCCTCAATAATTTCAAATCTCTTTGATTGTTTGAACTTAAATATATTTTATATATAAGTACAAACGTATATGCAGCCCTTTTTAACGTCCCACTGCTGGGCACGGGCCTGCCTTCAATACTATAGGTATCAAGGGAATTTAAGACTTGCTGATATGAATATGTTTTTGTTTTTATTTCACATAATATTATATGTATTGTAATTATAATGTAATTATGACCGATTTGGTCACGGCAGCCAACCTCACTGAGACTAGCCAACTGCGCAAGAGATATTATAGAGCACAAGTTCGAAGACACAAGTACACCCGCTATCCCTTTAGCCCTCAAGTTCCGGTGGGACGACAATTCGACACGACCCCTGAGAGATATGTTGCGAAACGATAGCTTAACGTCGTCTGATTAGGCATGAAGATAAAGTTTCCACTGTACAAACCGTGTACTATACAACTCAGAAGTTCAGTATTTTGGGATGAAAAAGCTAGACGACTTCGGCTCAACCTAGGAACTAACGATCTCCAGTTATATATGCTAGCTATTAGACCAACTAAGCAATTATAGGTCAATAATAAGGTATTATTGACACTTGATTGGTGAAAAAATTGTGATACGAAAATGAAATTTTGTTTCGTATACGTTTGAAACAGCAATGAAACTAAATTTACATATACTCTATTTTAGTTAGAGTACTTTAAAGGCCGGCTACATATTACCTATAAAAATTTTTCAAGCTCGACAACTGTTGCGGATTTCTGATAAGTGTGCGGGGTCTAGTTCAAAATGTGTAGAGAGCGCGCCCTCAGACATTCTGATCAGAAAAAAATCTAACGTCCTATCGATAGCATCCGGGGACCGGGACTTATCAGAGCCGGACATTGGACCCGTCAGAATTCTGATATATATGGGGTCTAGACTAAAACATATGAGCAAGTGCCTTCCGGCGGGCGTCGAAAATGTTCTGACAGAAAAAATCTTATAATATGCGGACGGCCTTATTCAAATTGTTTTGAACTGAAAAAGTTACTAGTTAATGGACAAAATTAAACGAAAAAGTTTCTTCGAGTTGACTTTATCAAGGTCTTGAATTATTATATTTTTTATTAATATTAGTGCTAGTATTAAGCCCTATTTAACGTCCCACGGCTGGGAGTGGGCCTTAGCAATACGAGGCTGATCAGGACTAGTGCACCACACTGGCCAAGTGCGGGCGGACTGAGGACTTTCGACGACACGCTTGGCTCAGTTTGTAGTGACCCTACTTTCTGTGCCAGCGGTCGCGGGTTCGAGTCTCGCTGGGGGTATTCATTTGTGTGATGAGCATGAATGTTTGTACTTCAGTCATGGGTGTTTATATTTATAATATGTATGTATTTAAAGCTATATATATGTAGTGGTATAACTATCTGGTATCCATAACACAAGCCTCGTAGCTTACCATGGAACTAGATGGTGCTGCGTGTTAATGTCCCAACATATTTATTATTATTATTATAAACATACAAATAGGCGAAGACGAAACAATTCACTACCTATGTCTCCTATTTGTCAGCCGATTTTGGATTTTTGCGACCATTAGTAATCGTTATGTGATATATAAATATATCGACACCGAAGGTGACGAATAGATGCCATTTCCTTACTTTATTACACAAAGCTCCACAAGGTCGTTCGTGTAACACGATTTTTCTCGTAAACTAGTAACACTTAGTATTCCGAAATATATTAGCACAAGGTTATATAAGGTACAAGGTAGAATAAAGAGCGATTTTAACACTTCTGTTCATTATTTGTAGCTACAACTCAATAGCTAATTTACAAATTGTAAGCACACCAAACCTGCAGAAGATCTATGAAGGCAGAACAAAAGCCACTTCTTTTTCTGGAGAAGTGTGGACCTCATGTACAAGCGCAGTTTTCATCTAGAAAAACACTTTCTAGGCCCAGATTGAATTATATGTAGAATGTACCCCTAAGCAAATTCTGCAGTATATTACAGCAGGGTTCTGTGAGTTACACTAGTTCAATATGCAGCGATCACAATAGACTTGAAATGGTCGCAGTAATACTGTATAGCCGCAACAGATAAATAAAAAATATAACGTTTTCTCTCTCCGCTCGCGTTGTTTAATTTTATAGAATTCATTCTATCAGTCATGTTATGCCAATAACGTGCCGCAATATATATATATATATATATATATATATATATATATATATATATATATATATATATATATTATTATTTTTATTTATTTATTAATTTTTGGGAAACAAACAGTGAGATAATTTTAAAAAATAATTACAAACTAAAACATCCATACACCAGCAAAATTTTCACCTATAAATATGTCACAGGCAGAGTTAACGTGATTAGTTTAAACATTAAAACAATAAAATAAAAATTTTAACAAAAGTTACTGCAAAATAAAAACACTATTAAAGGGCAACAAAAAAAATACTAAGTCAAAAAAACATGACAATGAAACGCAGAAAGATTTTTTCCATAATAGCTCAACAAATAAACAAACATTTTTCTTCAGCTTTATATATTAGTACGAGCGATTCGTTCTCGCTTCGCTCGGGTTCGTCTGTGGCTTACTTCCAAATAGAAACTTTCATTTCCATTTTCAACCCCATTAAAGGATGATTTCCGGGATAAAAAGTATCCTATGTCCTTCCCAGGGTGTCAAACTATCTTCTTACCAAATTTCATCTAAATCAGTTCAGTAGGTCCAGACATTACTCACAAACTTTACCTCGATATAGAATTCGTAAGCGATGGATCGCAGGTTCGATTTTAGTACAATCATTTGTATTCAAATAATATTAATAGTATAAATTCGTAGATATTTCCGTCTGTTTGTTTATCCTAATAAATAGAACTTTTAAAGTTTGCGATGTAATGGTTAAAATGAATAGCAATAATTTAAATTAAATGTTAATTATACGTTTTCATGTTTTGTTATTACTGACCGGGTAAGTTGCAAATCGACTACTATTCAAAATATCGTGCGTGTATGCATATATGTATGTGTCTGTGTGTGTGTGTGTGTGTGTGAGTGCATTTGTGTGTGTATGTGTGTGTGTGAGTGTTTGTTTGTTTTGTCACGGGGCTAGGGAGGCACCCGAGTGAAGTGAAGTTAGATCATTAGTAAAATATACAGCAAATTAAAAAGTAAAATCCGCTCGTACATTGCCACACCTTTAAACCCTGTAGCAACTGTAGCCTTGAACAATTTTCACACAAGCCATTGTCCAGAAGGTATGCCCTAATTGATAGCGATTTTTTAACCTTGATAAAAACAAAGAAATGTATTGTAATGCAATCTGTTATCATTTCGAACTGGCTTTAAAAAATTGGTCAAGTGCGAGTTGAACTTGTTGGACACACGAAGGGTTCCATACCATAATCGATTTTTTTTATTTGCTCGGCAGCCTTTTTGAAATTCGCCATCTTGTTTTTTTTATGATTTGTTGTTTTTGTATATATTATTTTTTTATTGACAACACTTAACAAACAAAAAAAAAGAAAATCGTTTAACAAACAGAGGAGAAATAGGTACTAAACTGTTTTGTTTGCCTATTTATATATTTGTAACTTATTCCATATAAATGTTGAAGAAAAAAATTCATATTAAGGGCAGAATAATAAATGTTAAAGTTATTTAGAAAACATTGTATCTTTTTAGTCAAAACTAGCGACTTACCCTCGCTCCACTCGTGCGCGTCCCTGGATACATTTTAAATTTTTTGAGCGGAACCCTAATTCGTTTTTTTTAAATAAAATTAGCCTTAATTACTCTGTATAACACCAGCTATCTGCCAATTAAAGCTCTGTCAAAATCGGTCCAGCCGTTTCGGTGATTAGCCGGAACAACCAGACAGACAGACAATTTAAAAAAATATTTTTTCTTATTAGTGCCATAAGTATATGTATACTTTCATACGCATTTATTAAAAACCTGTTATATTCACATAACAAACAGATGCTTCAATTTTATTTATCTGTTAGATTATATAAAATTTTAACTATTAATGTGAATATACATAGATAAATAAATAAATCCACAGCCAAAAGCTTGTAAAATAGATCCGATAAAATTAATATGGGTCTAACATCTCATTCACTTTGTAATGTAAATAAGGTGTTTGATGAAAAGATTGAAACGCGTTGAGAATTTTGTATTTCTCTGGTACGTATATTTAGAACTGTTTTCTTAAAGTTATGGCAGTGGCAGCCCAGTGGTAACGCGCTCGCTTGGAGATCCAGTGGAAACGGGTTCAAATCCCGGGTCTCGCTCTAATATTATCTTATGCAAAAAATATTCAACATGACCTAATACAGTAAAGAAAAACGTGAGGAAATCTTCATGTCTGAGAGAACAAATCTATTTTTCGAAAGATACGTGAAATCTGGCTGCACTTGGCCAGCGTGGTGGACTATGGCCTGAATCTCCTCGCATTGTGAGTCCTCTACGCAGCAGAATGACCTTTTTACGTTTTTGTTAAAATCCATACCACAATATTAAACTTGGCACTTTGGCAGATGTCATCCGTTGGATTTTTCAAAACAAAGTGTTTTGCTCGTGAGAGTGTAAATACAAGGATTTTGCCTGTCTACGAAAATCTTGGAAAAAATCGTGTCTATACATTAATCAGGTACACCGAAGTTCTGGAAATTTCCACATAGGTACATATAGTGGCAATAATTAACAACGGCTTCGGTGGTGTAGTCGCTAGCATGTACGGCTGCACATTCGGAGATCCTGGGTTCGAGTCTTGGGTTGGGCGAAGCTTAGTTATTGAGTCTTTCTGTATAGAAAGCCTCAGTAACAGCCCGAAGTTGGGAAGTGGGCGGTGTATCACCCTCGTGCCTCGGCTCTCACGTGTCGCGTCGATCCTGCGCCTTAACTCTCACTGGTCGTGTCTCGTGTCGTCCCACCGGAGTCTGAGAGTGACAGGAATAGAGAATGCACTTGTGTCTGCGCTCTCTCTCATACACGCTGCACCATAATATCTCCTGCAGTTGGCTAGTCTCAATGAGACTGGCCGCCGTGGCCGAAGTCGGTCGGGAGGGAGGTCATTATAATTATAGTGGTAAAAGAATCAAAGTAAAAACAATATGCAAATTGGAATCTATAGAATAAATTTATTTTTAAATAAATTAATAATAAAAAAACGATTCATATCATATAAAACCTTGTCGCGAATTTTGCCTGTGTAGATAAACAAGAATACAATATTATGAAACTTGATCTTGGCATATGTAATTCTAAGAAAAAAATTACGAGTATAAGTATGTTTGTTATTAAATATGTAGATAAATCTCGCGACAAGATTTTATCTTACTTATTTTATTACAATGTAATTAACTGAAATTTTATGTTTGGATGTTTGTTTGTTACTCAATCATTAACGGCTGAACGAATCTGGATGAAATTTGGCACAAAGATAGATTATAGTCTGGAATAGCACATAGGCTACTTTTTATCTCGCAAAAATGTACGATTCCCGTGGGTTAGATTTGTTTTTTTTTCATATAGATAAATTGTGTAATTCAATAAATTTATGGATTTGATTTACTTTAAAGTTTATGAATATTTTTTTAGAGCATTTCAATAAAAGCTTGTTTTTAATTATGTTTGTTTACTATTAATTAATTTATTTTTTATTTATTTAAAATTCGGTTACAAGATTTGACCCCAACAAACAAACAAACAAACATACATACATACAAACATTGCAAGTTAAATAAAAGCTTGTAAAATAGCTAAGTTTCACAACCAAATAGTTTGAACCGCTCTAACTATGCGATCTAATACAAAGTAGAGGTTAAATGAGTTGGTTTTGTAATAAAAACATGCGCATACGCAACATAGGTAAAAGTTAAGACAATTCATAGATCATCCAAACGTTCACGGTCTCCATAAAACACGCGCTTGCGCAACACAAACGTAACACCCAGTGAAAGTCATAATACTGTGAATCGGAATTCGTTGGCCGAATGGGTGACGGTGCGGTTTTTAGTGCGATGTCACAGATATCATTTTCTACGATTTGGTACAAAATGAATGATTAGTCATTTCTCATGTACTTTGTAAGTGTTATTTAATAACTGGAGTTTGATTGATTATATATAATACTAGCATTGCCCGCGGCTCCGCCCGCGTTCAGATGACCAAAAACCAAATTCTTAGGTTTTTCATATTAGTATACTCTTACATTGCAGTTTTTTATTTTTTCTCAGAAATGAGATATTTTCTCGCGGTAAAAAGTACCCTATATCATCAAAATCCTTTCAGTGGGTTTCTGTGATGCGGTAACAGACAGACAGACAAAAATTCTAAAAACTATAGATTCGGCCTCTGCATCGATAATAATGTTTATTTCAATAAGATTTTCCAAAAAAATATTTAATGTACAGATTCGGATTAGTTACAATTTTATTATACTCGTATGTATAGATAAATGGACAAGAAATATCGACAAATTATAAGAACCAAGTACTAACTTCCGATATAAACAAGGTAAACTCTAGACTTCCGTGAGTATATCACGTGATCGAATATTACTGAAGAGCTTTGTATGTATATAAGAATGTAATATGTATGTATTCAGCCTTTTTTGAGGTCTCACTGCCAGGCATGGGGCTATGGCCTGATCCCCCTCGTATAGGGAGGATACGAGGGGATCAGGCCATAGTCCACCATGGCAAAGTGCGGGTTGGTGGACTTTAGGTCACGTCTTTCGAAAAATCTTGCTAGATTCTCTCAAACATGCAGGTTTCCTCACGATGTTTTCCTTCACCGTATTAGCAAATAATCACGTTAGAAATGATTCGCACATAACCCGGGATTTGAACCCCTTGCACTGGTTCCAAGCGAACGCGTCACCAATAGGCTATTAAATCTATGTTAGCCTAATTAATTAAGGTGTAACAGGTTCATTGCCCGTTTAAAGTTTTTAGCACTCATTTTTGTAATTATGTAAGTGAACCAAACAGTGTGTAAGTGAGCCAATTTTACTTCGAATAGTCGTGTCGATTTGATAACTTTGTTAGTATGTATGTGAAACCTTCAAACAACTTGACATAATATGAGTTCCTACATCAACTTGTTTCTACATTTTTAGTTCGTATTTATGCAGTCTGATTTTTTGTTTTTAGAGTTTTATTTAACAATTTGCTAATATCGATAATGAATGAATATTATATAGATAATGATTTATACATATAATAAAATTGTAACTAAGCCGAATCTGTACATTATATTTTTTTTAGAAAATCTTATTGAAATAGACATTATTATCGATACAGAGTCCGAATCTATAGTTTTTCCAATTTTGTCTGTCTGTCTGTTACCGCATCACAGAAAAAGCACTGGAGGTATTTTGATGAAATTTGGTATAGTGATAGCTGGTTATCCGGGTCAACATATAGGATACTTTTTGTAAAATGTCTCATTTTTTGTTTTGGAAAATGTCTAATTTCCGAGAAAAAATACAAAAACTGCAATGTAAGAGTATACTAATAATTAAAAAGTAAAACCTAAGAATTTGGTTCTTGGTCACCTGAACGTGGGCGGAGCCGCGGGCAATACTAGTAATTTATAAACGTGAAAGAAATATCTGAGGCAAATTAAATCAAAAAAACCAAGTGATTTCGCGACATATCACTTTTATTTTAGTCAAGCTACGTATACTAGTTTCACTCAAGTGCGTCCTTAACAGCTTAGAAGGTTTTTTTCGAATTTTGCGTATTTTTAAGGGTTTTCAATTTTTGCGCTGGAACTCTAAATATTTCCCATTCTACACGTACATCTCCTTCATTTTAGTCCAAGGCCCATTAGGATCAGTTAATCCGTTCCAAAGATTACCCCAGACAAACAGAAAGACAGACAGACCAAATTTTTAAAACGGTTGGTTTAGGTACTGCATATTACCCCCCCAACGTGCGTTCACCTTGTCGTGGTGGGGGGGCTCAGTAGTGTCCGGCAATACAGCCGGGCGCGAAACCAAGAAACGCACAGAGAGGTGGCCCACTTCGGTGGGCGGTGGGAGGTGGCCCTCTTCGGAGGGCGGTGTACCATGCGGGTTGCTCCTGGTACTTCTCTGATAGCAGAGTGGACTGTGGGAGCAACCCCGTGGTTGTTGTGGTCTGCTTCGGCAGACCTGCCGTCGGGGCGTCGTAGTTGAATGCGTAAACGATCCTGCGACACCCCATTAAGACGGAGGAAGGTTTTGTTGGGTTTTAGTGGGTAGTACTGGCTTCGCCTGTAAGTCCCACACTTTGTGCGCAAATGCATTTCCCAACGTTAAAAAAAAAGGTACTCTATATTAAGAAAACATAGTTATTTTGAGCTAACAGACAGACACTTCGATTTTATTTATATTTTTCTAATACTAGCATTGCCCGTGGCTCCGCCTGCGTTGATATGACCAAAAACCAAATTCTTAGGTTTTACATATAAGTATGCTCTTACATTGCAGTTTTTGGTTTTTTCTCAGAAATGAGATATTTTCCCGCGGTTAAAAGTATCCTATATGTTGACCCGGATAACCAGCTATTCCGGGGCAGAGGCTGACTGCTACCGGACGCGTCCCCGGGTGGCGGATAGGGGAACACCACTCGCGCCTGTTTGGACCCAACAGGAGCTTGTGGTACCGGAGCAATCCGGCGCGGACCAACAGCCAGGAGGGGAGGTTGAAGGAGCGGCGTTAGAGGGCGCCGTCTCCTTCTTGGAGGTAGCGCGGTGTCTCCGGCCGTTTTGCGGTAGGAGGTGCTGCGCGGGCTACACTGCCGGGACTAGCCCGTCGGTGCGGCGGCTGGAGCGGGGCCATTTCGGTGGTCCTGCGTATGGCGAGGGATGTCGGCAGCCATTTTGGTCCGGAGGTGGGCCGACGGTAGGGGGGCCGCGGGGGAAGAGGAGTGTCAGTATGGCGATGCGCCGCTCGTCCCTATCTCCCGCGGCCTAGCGGGGCCACCACCGTTGATGGTGGACGCGGTAGGGCTGCAGGGGAAGGGGAGTGTCGGCGTTGTCGCATCCTCTTCTCCTGCAGACGTTTGTGTTTGGGCCCACTTCGGTGGGCGGTGTTTGTGTGGTGTGGGGCTGCTCCGGGTACTTCTCTGATCAGCAGAGTGGACTTAGGAGCGGCCTCACTTCTTCTTGGGTTGAGAGTCTTCCCATAATGGGGTTGTCCCGCTTGGGCGGCCTCATGGTTGGTGGCTTCGGCCAACCGTCGGGGCGTCGCGGTTGTATGCGAGAGCGATCCCGTGGCGTCCCACATGGCGGCAGGGGGGGAAGTTGGGTTTTAGTGGGTATGCCGGTCTCATTAGCCGGAGAGTCTCCACATAACCACCCCGGGGGAAGTCGGGTGGTATCCGTAATAGGATTTCCCAACTATAAAAAAAAAAAAAAAATAACCAGCTATCACCATACCAAATTTCATCAAAATCCCTCCAGCAGTTTTTCTGTGATGCGGCAACAGACAGACAGAAAGACAGACAAACAGACAAACAAAAATACTAAAAACTATAGATTCGGCCTCTGTATCGATAATAATGTTTATTTCAATAATATTTTCCAAAAAATATTTGATGTACAGATTCGGCTTGGTTACAATTTTATTATATGTATAGATTATTAAAAAAACAATTATGAAAATCGATTTTCAAAGTAAGAAATACACAAAAAATGCATTTGAGAACTTCGTCTCTTTGAAGTTGGTCAAAAAGTAATTAGTGTATATAAGTATACTATGACATAATAGACGTCAATGCGGTTTTCAAATGGCTGTTATCTATACATACAATAAAATAATAACAAAGCGAAATCTGTATATAAAATATTATTTAAAAACAACGACTTACGTATTTTGTACAAAATCTATATTTAATCCTATTATATATTATATTTAAGCCTATGCTTCGAAACAAGAGTTATTGAAATTTTTATCTGTTTGTCTGTATATCCATGTGTATGTCACACAAAAAGTACTGAACCGATTTTAAATAAATTTTGTTTAAACAACTTATTACTCGGGTCAACATTTAGGATACCTTTTACTATAAAAAAATCTTTCGATCCACGGGAACACACGATAACTGGTTCTTTCGAGTCGTCCTTAGATATTTATTTGGCTAACGCTGGCTAAAAAGATACATCAAAACAATGTACTAGAAAATTATAGGTCTTAAAAATGCTTTGGGTACAGAATCCTAAAATTGATTTTGTCGAATTTCAACTACTGAACAAACACTAAGTTTAGCGAACAGTCTAACAACTCTACAACACCCTTATATAAGACTAAAGAAGATCCATCACAAAGAACAAAAATCGAGCAACACCAGAGGCATACACTAGTGTATACATATTTCAATCATTATTCAATATAATATCTAATAAGTAACCTACATAAAGATTCCATTACCTATTCCAGTACCAGTCTCACAGCATCACTCTTGATAGTGGCTTGACCTTCACAAACCGGGTTATATTGCATAATAAATTTGTTTTAGGTTATTACATAAGACAGCTTTATTTATCTGGTATCATTTGTCGTATTATCAATTGTTTTTTTTTTCATTTCCCAGTATTAGGGGACATCTATTAATTACGTGAGCTCAAAATGGGGAGGGGGAGTTTAATAAAATCTCATTAAAGCTCATTTTAACTGAAGAGGGCATAATTGAAAATCTCACGTTAACTTTAAAAGAATATTGTAAAGGTAATACAAATATATTAAATTTTTCTTTGTGTCTCATTTTGCATACTGAAAAAATCTCATGGCTATTATAAAAAACAAAAACATTTATTTCGAGAGTACCTGAAGGTTGTATTATTTTTAAAAACTGTACCGTAAATCTCACATGAGGGGGAGGGGGAGTTTCACGAAATCTCACTGAATCTCACAACAAGAGGAAAAGAGGGTTCCAAATTATAAGAAAAACAGCTCAAGTAATTAATGAATGTCCCCTTAGCCATAGCATACAATAGATTAAACAAATACTGAAGTGTGTCAACTTCATAAGTATTTGTTTAGGCGCTAACTGCTCCGGTGGTGTAGAGGCTAGCATGTCTGGAGATCTGGAGGTTCTGGATGCGAGTCCCAGATCGAGACGAGTTTAGCTAATGAGCTTTTCAATCAGGAAATTCTGAGCTTGAAGTTGAGAAGTTGGCGAAGTTATAACCCTGTACCGCGGAGGGCACATAAAGTCGGTCCTGCATATGGTCTCTCACTGGTCGTGCCGAATTGACATCCCACCGGATATAAGGGTGATAGGAATAGAGAGTGCACGTTGTGTCTGCACGTACACTTGTGCACTATAATATCTCCTGCGTAGATGGCTAGTCTCAATGAGATTGGCCGCCGTGGCCGGAATCGGTTAGGAGGACATTATTACATGTACTCAATGAAATAGTTTGAAATGAAATGAAATTTAGTTAGTAACAATTCTTATATGTATACAGTAAAACAATGGCTACGATGATAGTGCAAAAGTATAAACTGCGTTGCAGATATCAACGCCCGCCTCTGTACAATATTGAAATTATTTTATAAAAACTGAAAAACAATAAGATGATGATGATGTATGTATGTATGAGTTTCTGTGTGTGTGTGTGTGTGTGTGTGTGTTTGTGCTTGTGAATGCAAAATTCTTGAATAAACAATGATCAAAAGTTCTTCAGTCTTTTCATATGTAATGGATTTAAGCCATCTCAGCATTCAGACTTACAACGATAAGGCGTGAGTGAATTGGATATATTCAATAATTTATAGATTCTATTGTAGAGTAAACAGCTTAGATATGGGTAGTGACGTTTTGCGACCGCGGTTCTTGCAAAATTCATTTGACATACGTTGGTTCACTATTACAAGGTTCTATGCGTCATTAGCTACAGTTTTGCAAAAACAAACCACTAGATAGCGGCACTATAACTACAAAATATTCAATTTTACATAGTTCTATGTTGTTTTTTTTTACGATAACAAAATAACGAAGTTCTGTGTAAAAATTACTAAACTTCATTAAAATTAACATAGAACCATGTAATAGTAAGCCAACGAATTTACATGTATGTATAGTGTGGATCTGCGTTTAGTACATAATAATATACTAGGGTTATAAGGAAGCTCAGAGTATTTTCGTACAACAATTTGTAAAACAAACAATTTCCTTACGGATAATACATTACTAAGAGCGTATAAATCCGCCGTGTGGAAATAGATTGGCTTATTGGACAATGGGCATACCTATTAAAACTGCTCTCTGGGCGCTTTCCAGTCTCAATATTAACATTTAAGCTGATCCACCCCAACATGTAATCTATATATATAATAAAATTGTAACTAAGCCGAATCTGTACATTAAATATTTTTTGGAAAATCTTATTGAAATAAACATTATTAACGATACAGAGGCCGTATTTATAGTTTTTAGAATTTTTGTCTATCTGTCTGTCTGTTATCGCATCACAAAAAAAGTATACTGTTGACATAAGACCACAATGAATAAGCACATGCTTTTCAACCGACTTCAAAAAGGAGGAGGTTCTCAATTCGACTGTATGTTTTTTTTTTTTTTTTATGTTTGTTACCTCAGAACTCCGTCATTTATTAACCGATTTGGAAAATTTTTGTTTTGTTTGAAAGGGTATACTTCCAGATTGATCCCATTTAAATTTCAAAAAAAAATACCACCCCTAAGGGTGGAAAAACAAGAAATGATGAATTTAACCTACTTCTAATTGTCATATTGACTTGAAATTTTGCAAGTATTTCTATTTCCGTTGATAGTACAGTGGTTCGGTGTTGTTGACCTGATCTGATGGCAAGGCCAGAAGGTGGATAGGTGGAACTCTTCAACGGCTAATAGTAGATACTTTGAGTTTGAGCTTATTTTGTTTGATTTGACAAGCCTAACACGTTAGATTTCTTACTGTGCTACTACTGTCTACACTAAAAAGGGAAAAATAAAAACTTTTTAACAAAAAAATAAAAACCGACTTCAAACAAAAGCACTAAAAAGTAAAAAATAACTGATTGGTAGTTTTCATTTACTATACATACCTAATCAAATATTTTCGAAGTCGGTGTGCTTTGGGTAAGTAGTTAAAGCCTACCTATTAAATACATACCTAATCAAATATTTTCGAAATCGGTGCCAGCCCATACAAAGCAAAGCACACCGACTTTGAAAATATTTGATTAAGTATGTATTTAATAGGTTGGCTTTAATTACATAGCCAAAGCACACCGACTTCGAAAATATTTGATTAGGTATGTATAGTAAATGAAAACTACCAATCAGTTATTTTTTACTTTTTAGTGCTTTTGTTTGAAGTCGGTTTTTATTTTTTTGTTAAAAAGTTTTTATTCTCATACTAAATTTCGTTAAGTTATCCGCGTTAAGGGTTTAAGGGGTGATAAGCAAACTCTCAGTCACAATTATTTTTATATGAGCTAACCTGCTTATCTGAAGCTCGTAACTACAATCCACGCCTATCCTCATAGAATATTCCCATTTGAAACGTCGAGAAACAAAAATTAAAATATATCTGCGAAAAACAAATAAAAGATAGTTATTTTTAACCTTCTTTTAAGTCAAAATTGTCTTGATATATTCGAATCGTGAGTTTATTTTCAGATAGAACCTACATAATATCGATATTAAAATATTTTCATTATTATATTGTTTTCCTTGTGTTTATCAATGTTTCATTTATTCGTGATCACGATCTCTTAAATCTAAATTAAGGCTTTATACTTACTTATCATGAAATTATTGAATACTAGCGACTCACCCTCGCTTCGTTTCAGGTTCGTCCCTAATGATAAACGAAAGCAAATCTATCCCACGGAAGACGTACATTTTCCGGGATAAATGTCTATGTGCTATTCCAGAGTGTAATCTATCTCTGTGTCAAATTTCATCCAGATCCGTTCAGCCGTTCTGGCGTGATTGAATAACAAACAACCATTAAAAATTCATCCATCGAAAAAAAATTTTTTGGAAGAAATAGACGAATGGCATTTTTAATTTAAAAAAATAAAAATACTGATTGAAATACTGTCATTTCAAATTCAAAATATTAAAAAAAATATCAACTAGCTTAGCTATTAGTAATATAAGATCTACACATAATAATAAGAGCTTACTCTACATCTAACGGTGTATTATGTTTATTTTTAGTTTTTGATTTTATTAATTACAGAATCCCATGAAAATGGCAGCAGCCAGCAATCTTCCCTAATGTTTTTAATTTCAATAGCTTCCCAACCCCCAAGGCTATTACTGACAATTTCTTAACTGAACAACTCAAAAACTATAATTGGCCCGACCTAGGAATCGAACCTAGGACCTCCGGATCTGCTGTACCGGCTAGCCACTAAACTACACCAATGATATTTCTATTATCTACCTTTGGTCTTTAAAAGGTGACAAACATACATACATAATATATAAACCAGTTTTCTAAAACAACTATAAAAAATACTCTGAACAAGCGTTTTGAACTAGTAATGAGTAAAGAACGCGGCAGTGTGTGTATGACAACTTTTGTTTACTTGTTACGTATATAATGGAAATATATACTTAACTTGGGTTTTCCCGCGGTTTCGCACGCGTATTTCAATTATGTATTGCTATATCTTAAAACATTTTAGCCTATTTGTTATTCTGATATATCCATCCGTATTTTAATATTATAAGTGTGAAAATTTGTGAGTATGGATCTTTGTTACTCTGCCACACCAGAACGGCTGAACGGATCTGGATGAAGTTTGGCACCGACATAGATTATAGTCTGGAATAACATATAGGGTACTTTTTTATCCCGGAAAAATGTAAGGTTCTCGTGGGATAGGTTTGTTTTTGTTTTCCTAGAGGTGAATCAGAGCGAAGCGAGGGTGAGCCGCTATTTATATTTAATATATATAAAAGAAGGTAGTATATTCTAATGCTGTAATAAAAATTTATTAAAATCTTTGAAATTTTACTCGTTAGATTCACTTCAACGAGTCTCGTGCCT
Organism: Brenthis daphne; assembly: GCA_947093115.1. Taxonomy (NCBI): domain Eukaryota; kingdom Metazoa; phylum Arthropoda; class Insecta; order Lepidoptera; family Nymphalidae; genus Brenthis; species Brenthis daphne. The sequence continues at coordinate 5,020,008 of OX352473.1, forward strand.
TACTTTTGGCCAAAACAATGTTTTTTTAGTTTTAAGAACTTAATATTATTTTCATATATTTGTGAGCTCTAAAGGGATCAAAGCTATTTAATCCCTACATAACAAGCTATTACGTGACCGCATCACGGAAAACCATTGGACAGATTTTAATGAAATTTGGTACGATGATAGCTGCTTATCCGGATCAACGTATAGGGTACTTTTAAATGCGGGAAATTTCTCATTCTCATTTCTTAGAAATATATACTAAACGTCAAAACCTAACTGTATATCTGTATAGATATTATAAACGTGAAAGTTTGTGAGTATGTATGGATGTTTACTACTCTTTCACGCCAGAACGGCTGAACGGATCTGGATAAAATTTGGCACAGAGATAGATTACAGTCTGGAATTACAAATAGCCTACTTTTTATCCCAGATAAATGTACGGTGCCCGTGGGATAGGCTTGTTTTAGTTTTCCTAGAGGTGAACTCGAGCGAAGCGATGGTGAGCCGCTAGTATGTAATATATTACTTACTATAAAAACTAAGTATGGTAACCCAGAAGTTGTAGATAAATACGTGAATGGTTGATTCATCTATCCACATACTAATTAGCACGAAACGATTATGTAAAAGGTAGGTAATATGACAGTGACATTCTTTTCAATGATATCGACTGTTAAATATACAAGTGTTCGCCGCGTGTTTATATATTATACTAGCAGAGCCCACGGCTACGCCCGCGTTCAATCATCAAAATCCCTCCAGTAGTTTTTCTGTGATGCGGTAACAGACAAACAGACAGACAGACAAAAATTATAAAACTATAGATTCAGCCTCTGTATCGATAATAATGTGTATTTCAATAAGATTTTCCAACAAATATTTAATGTACAGATTCGGCTTAGTTACAATTTTATTATATACAATTTTATTAAATACATTTTTGATTAAAGCTCGTCAATAGCTACTGAACAAACAAAAAGAAAATCGGTTGACAAACTGAGGAGAAAACTGTTTTGTCTTTACCTATTTAAGTATATATAAATTTCAAACTAATTTTAACCCACGGCTCCACTCGTGGTAGATACATCAATAAAATAACCTATATTTAAATCCAAAAATAAAACTATCTCCATTTCAAATTTCACTCAAATCGATAGAGTCGTTACAGCGTAACTAGCGACAATCATTGTCTATGTTTGCTATTTCACGCTCATTAATCTCACAAACAATCGTATTTATCCGACTACTATTACTAATCTGTTTGTATGTATGTTTGTTACTCTGTTACACCATTACGTCGAAACGGCTAGACGGATTTGTATGAAATTTAGTACATACATGGGCTGGAGTAACACATATGCAACTGTTACCTACGCAGGTAAATCTTATTTATCAAATTCTCATTATTTTGTTCAAAAATATCTCCTTTGATTATTTCGAATGGATCAAACGGATTTCGTATCTTAAATTGGATGAAGATCAAAAGGACCTATAACATTGAAAGTATGCGAAATATTAAAGATTACGTTCCCACCCTCGCATACGATATTTTTATATACATATAATAGGTATTATGAATCGATACAACAGTTAGAATTTTGTTATCTTACCACTACATTTAGTCTGAGTAATCCATATATAATTATTACCCTATAGTATTTTTATTAATGACTACCGACTCACCCTCGCTTCGCTCGGTTTCGTCTCTACCTTACTTCCCAATACAAACTTTCATCCCCATTTTCACGCTCTTAAGGGATGATTTCCAGGATAAAACTATCCTATATTATTCCCAAGTTCTCAAACTATCTTCTTACCAAATATCATCTAAATCGGTCCAGTAGTTTCGAAGCCTATTCAGTACAAACAAACAAAAAATCAAATCTTTCCTCTTTATAATATTAGTATGTAATTATAGACTATTTCCGGCCGGAATCGGTCTGGAGAACATCATAATAGACTATTTCAATAAGATTTTCCAAAAAATATTTAATGTACAGAATCGACTCAGTTAAAATTTTATTATATATATACATATAGATGTATGGAGTGAACTCGTATATCACCAAATAAGAGAAAGTTCTCAAAATTCAAACAAATAACCGGACAACACCTGGACATATCACTAGTATGTAATCAGTGATGCAAATGAAGTCATCCAACCAGTTTCTTCTCTATGACGAAATACATTAAATACTGAAATTCTTTACATATTATTTATGTATATATAGAGACTACTTTGCATAATTAATTGTATTTTTTTTATCCGTATTGTTTATGCTTCACGCTATATTCCTTACGGGGATTTCCCGAAACTCCTAATTAATAATAATAAAAAAACTTTATTGTATACCAAGAAAAAAAAATAACAATAATGACCTCCCGACCGATTCCGGTCACGGCGGCCAATCTCATTGAGACTAGCCAACTGTGCAGGAGATATTATAGTGCACAAGTGTACGCACAGACACAACGTGCACTCTCTATTCCTGTCACTCTCATACTCCGGTGGGACGACTACTCGACATGACCAGTGAGAGTTAAGGCGCAGGACCGACGGCTTTACGTGATCTCCGAGGCACGGGGGCGAAACACCGCCAACTTCCCAACTCCGGGCTGTTACTGAGCCTTACTAAACAGAAAGACTCAATAACTAAACTTGGCTCGACCCGGGACTCGAACCCAGGACCTCTCGATGTGTACTTGCTACCCACTACACCACATAGGCAGTTAAATAAATAAATACAGAACAGATAGATATTGTACAAGAGGCGGCCTCATCGCTAAAACAGCGATCTCTTCCAGGCATACATACATATACCTATCTATAATATCTATACTAATATTATAAAGAAGTTTTGTGAGTTTGTGACGTTGTAGGGGGTAATCTCTGGATCTACGGAACCGATTTAGATGAAATTTGGTAACAAGATGGTTTCAGAGCCTGGGAAGGACATAGGATAGCTCTATCCCGGAAATCATCCATTAAGGGTTTGAAAATAGGGATAAAAGTTTGTATAGGGAAACAAGTATCATATATACTGGTACAATAAAACAAAAGCCAAGACATCTTACAAAGAGAGATAAGTTAAAAAATAATTGTATGTAAGATCGCTCTCTTTTTACTCTCATAGTGTCATAGTTTTTATTTCTAAGTCATAGTTTTCACATAAACATGTTATGTCATAACTTATTGAGCAAAAAAAGAAATTTGAAACTTTTGGGAAATCCAAGTACAGATATAATAGTGTGACTGACCGCCGCGCTGTCTGTACATGGAAAATATTTGAGAAAAATCATTTTTGGGAGTCTTTATTTATTAACACAATGGAACCCAAAACAATGATTTTTAGAATTTGTCTGTTATACAGTTTGTTTGTGGCTTATACCATTGGGTGCTTATACGATGGCTTATACGATGGGGTGCGGTTTTCACTAATATATTGTGGTATGGTAAGCTTTACTTCATTTAGTATTTGTTTTATTTCATACTGTTCATAAATAAAAGAGTTATGTCAATTTTAAGAAACAGGGACCAGTATACATATATACCAAATGGAATACCTCTTTCTCTTTAAAATTGGTAAAATTTCTTCTTCTTAGCACACTAACACATTTGGAACCGTTTTAATATTAGCAAATATCGATCTGACACCCACTGTATTGTACTTAAATATAGTGTCCGTTTCGAATTTAGACTTTAAATATATGACCAACTAAAATCCATTTTTAAATCTCAATACATATATATATATATATATATATATATATATATATATATATATATATATATATATAAATCGATGTGTGTATGTTCTATATGGACTCCAAAACGGCTGGAGCAATTTTGATGAAAAAATTGCTTGATGTAATTATAGAACAAGTGTACTACTAATTATATCAGATGACATTATTTTAATGTCTGCGAACGATTATCCAACAGATAAAATATCTTTAAATTACATGTTACATAAAAGCGATCTTTTTACTATTTTTCACATCACTTACAAGTTACGACTTTCTTTTAATTTATATTTCTACAATCAACGAGTGCTTAGAAAGCGTAAACTAGATGAATTTTAGATATTTTACCAAGATTTTTATCACGTAGATTTAGGTATTTCCACATATATTTTTATTATCTGTGTCCATATTATTTGGCTCAGTTTGTAGGGAGCCTATTTGCTGTACCAGCGGTCGCGGGTTCGAGTCCCGCTGAGGGCATTCAATTATGTGATGAGCACGAATGTTTGTACTGCAGTCATAGGTGTTTATATTTATAATATGTATATATATATAAAGTTATATATGTGTAGTGTATCAACTATCTGGTATCGAAGCTTACAATAGAACTAGAGGGTGCTATGTGTTAATGTCCCAACATATTTATTTATTACTAATAAGGTACGCTTTAAATAGATATAAATAGTTATTAGCTAGCGTATAATTTTTTAAGCAGCCATATATTTTTTTTTATTAATAATATTGACAAATATTGACATTAATATTTATACGATACTAACGTCACTCAATTATTTTTCCTTCTCGGAACCTCTCCACTAACACTAACTTTATGGTATGGTATTAAAGTTCAAATTGACTTTTAAGTATTATTACTAATCTTTTGTATGGGAGTATAGAAAAGTGTTGTTTTTAGACTTTTTCATGCAATTTTTTAAAATTTTCTCTTCGTAAGAACCGTCCTCGTACTTCAAGGAATATTGTAAAAAAAGAAATAGCGAAATCGGTTCAGCTGCTCTCGAGATTTGCGCTTAGCAACACATTCAGCGATTCATTTTTATATTATAGATTTATAGATACGCGGACGGAGTTACGAAAACTTGTTTTATTTTATTAAATTAAAGATACAATACTGTGTTACAATGTTGTTCCATGCAACTGTCGATATTATATTTAGATACTCGAAGCGATGGTGTTGAAACCACAAACCGAGAGAATAAAATAGGCGGTACGTATAGAACAATAAATGAAGCTAACGAAACAATGTCAGAAGGAAAATATGCTAATGATTAAGTATGGATAATAAATATTATAAAGATTTTTTTTGTTTGTTTGTTTGTACCGAATCAGCTCTGAAACTACTGGACCGATTTAGATGAAATTTGGTAAGAAAATAGTTTGAGACACTGGGGAGAAAATAGAATAGTTTTTATTCCGGGAATCATCCCTTAAGGGGGTGAAAATGGGGATGACAGTTTGTATGGGGAATCAACCTAGGAACGAACCCGAGCGAAGCGTGGGTGAGTCGCTAGTTTTATATATTTTGATATATCCCAGGACAGTTTTTTAAATATAAAAACCTAAATAAAAGTAAACAGTAAAGATTAATAAATATAAGTTTTCGAACGACGTGTGAAGTCCGTCAACCCGCCAGTGTCATCGTGGTTGGATTATGGCCACTTCACATTAAAGCTCGTGCCCAGCAATGGGAAGTGAAATTTCAAAAAGATGTTCATTTATTTCTATTAAAATCGTATCTCTGACTGTGATATTTTTTACTACATTCAAAACACAAACTCCCGAAACTAAAATAAAAAAAAAAACTATGAAATATATTTAAAACTAAATCTACATTCGGTATTGTATTTTTTTTATAAAGGCAAAGGAAAGAATATCATAAATGATTTGACTTAGATTTCGATGTATACTGCAATGTTTGTTTGCAATTTACGTTCATGTTAATCTATACATATACCTAATAAAAGTGTAACTGATCGCTGTCTGTACATGGAAGATATTTGAGAAAAACTATTATTGGGGGGTCTTTATTAACGCAATAGAACCCAGAACAATGATTTTTAGAATTTTTGTCAGTTTATCTGTGTGTTTGTGCGCGTTAATCTCAGAAACGGCTTAACCGATTTGGGTGCGGTTTTCACTAATGTATTGTGGTAAGCTTCACTTAACATTTAGTATTTGTTTCATTTCAATCTGTTCATAAATAAAAGTTATGTAAATTTAAAGAATGAGGGATGAACCCGAGCGAAGCGAGGGTGAGTCGCAAGCTAACTATATGTTTTGGAAACGCAAGAGTCTAGTGCTAATTAACATTAATTTTTTTTTAATCCGAACAAATTATTTAGTTTGCTTTATTATAATAACAATATAGAGGTACCAGCTAACATAAACTACTACGTTCTTACTAATCAAATTAAATTAAAATCGATACTTCACTTTTTTCTCGCGTAGTATATGTTTTATAATAATTTATTTTATTTAACATTAACGACATATTAATATTTAATTATGTAGATATTAATGTAAAATATTTAAATTCGGCAAATAAAAATGAAATCCACTTTATTCAGATTTTTAATTAAAATACACGGTATATACGAATATGTTAAGAAAATAATTTTAAAATATTTGTACGATAGGTACCTATACTTAGAAACAAAGTAGCTGTCAAATTCATAAGTCAAAATCGAAATCATTTATCAACTTCTTTTAATATCATAATAATATATAAATAAATACTTAGCCTTAGCAGTATGTTTTTGATAATTTACAAGATTTTTTTGTTATTTTGTCGATTTTGCACTTACTTCGTCAGCTTTTGGGTGTTCATGACTGCAATGCACATGTTGATGTACACTCGTAACTAATTCATTCACAAAAGTGTTGGACAAACTGCACTTTAGAACACAAAGCACTACAAATAAAATATATTTAACATCCGACATTGCGACTATTCTCTCACTAACACTAATGTTTACATTTTAAAATAGCACTATTTGCTAACCACGTCTTCCCTCCATTACTCGTATTGTAAGACCATAGAGTATATTGCTACATATATAAATGTAAGACTAAATAGTAAATAGTGAAGTGAACGCGAGGTGAGAACTCCTTTGAAGTTTGCACATTTGTTAACTTCAACAAATGTTTGGCCAATATGGTCGCTTCATACTAATTTGTATGACATTTTTAAGGCCAATTCGTTGGTTATGTTGGCGTATTTGGCCAAATGTGTACAATCGATGAATGTGGAGTGAAGTTGGCGGCAAGAACAGCTGGTTTATAGCGGCCATATTGAATGTTTTGTTTCGCTCTACCATATCCAGTTGTTTGTGAGAGCGAAAGAGACGGATGTGTGATAAGGGGAATGGTATGTAGATGTCAAATTAAGAGAGTGTTTTCACTAGCAAAGTGCTGTGCTTCATTGACATTTTCGTTTTTTTAAGTTATACCCACATCATAGAAAGTATATTTTTTATTATAAGATTCGCTTTATTTGGTCTGCAATAAAAATATTTAAAAAAACCTTTAAGCCTTGAATATTTTTTTTGTACATGAATAATATATATTAAGAAAAATAAAAGTTGTTTAACCTTTTCATTTTCACCTTTTCCTGTATGTATATGCAAAAGACATTCTTACGTGTTTTAAAATATAAAGATAAATTAATTGAATTGGATTAAATATAACATTTTTCTTTAACAATATATACCTATAATTAACAATTTAACAAGCTTAGTTGAACATTATTTGTGTTTTTTTTAATAGTAATTAATACAATAAAATATCGATTTTATTTAGGCAGTAAGTATGAAAAACATAAAATATGTCAGATTAATAAACTAAAGATTAAATAAACGGAGTCCGCCAGGATAAATTTCAAAGTCAAAAATAGTAGCGTGATAAGCTGTTTAAGCCACTATTCTCGATTTTGCCAAACAGCTCGTTTATGGACATTCTTTATAAAGATAAATTTAATATGTGTTAGATACGTTAATATAAAATTTTAGGAAATAAAATATCATAATCTATACATATAATAGAATTCTAACTAAGCCGAATCTGTACATTAAATATTTTTTGGAAAATCTTATTGAAATAAACATTATTATCGATACAGAGGCCGAATCTATAGTTTTTAGAATTTTTGTCTGTCTGTCTGTTACCGCATCACGAGAAAACTACAGGACAGATTTTAATGAAATTTGGATAGTGATAGCTGGTTATCCGGGTCAACATATAGGATACTTTTTACTGCGGGAAAATGTTTCTGAGAAATCTATACTAAACGTTAAAACGGAAGTAGGGACGAACTCGAACAAAGCGAGGGTAAGTCGCTAGTAATTTATAAATTAGTAGGTATGTTTTTGAAAAAATATATATTTAGTAAGAAATATAAGAATTTCTTTAGAGATTGAGTAAAATTTACTTAAATTTTAACTACTAAAATCTTTAAACATAAAATAGAAATAAATTAAAAAATGATTATATTCATATTATACGAGTACAGTCTCCTTAACATCGTGCGAGAAGGCTCGATTTAGACCATTGTCATTCGTTGCATCAAACTTTACTACTTTCCCTTTCAATGTGTTTACCGCGTCGGGTCCGGACGAGGTATCCTGTTATATACTAGTGACATACCCTCACTTTGCTTGGGTGCGTCCTTAGATCCCTTTCGCTTATTATATAACACTAGCGACCCAACCTCGCTCTGCTCGGATTCGTCCTTAGTTACGTTTTAACGTTTAGTATAGATTTATCAGAGATGAGATATGTAAAAAATATCCTGTACTATATTGACCCGGATAACCATCTATCATCATACCAAATTTCATCAAAATCTGTCAAGTGGTTTTCTCGTGATGCGGTCACAGGACAGACAGACGAAATTTTGGCCTCCGTATCGATAATCTAGTTCAATAGTAATGACTACTTCAATAAGATTCTCAAAGTGTATATCAAAGTATCCATATACTATAAATTTTATAAAGAGGAAAGATTTTTTGTTTGTTTGTTCAGTACAAAGCTCTATATAATATATAGCATTAAAAGCTCCGAAACTACTGGACCGATTTAGATAAAATTTGGTGAGAAGATAGTTTGAGACCCTGGTAAGAACATAGGATAGCTTTTATTCCGGTAATCATCCCTTAAGGGAGTGAAGATGGGGATGAAACTTTGTATGGAAAATCAACCTAGGGACGAACCCGATAGAAGCGATGCTGAGTCGCTAGTATACTATGAAGTCGTATTGTAGACGCTGTCGTTAGTTCCGAAAATACCCACCAGAGATATTACCGGCAATTGGAAGTATATATAACCAACCCTCTTTATCTAGATAATAACTGTAACCCTATAAATACAATCACCCTTTCCACGCCATTAAAATTCCGGGAAAGCCCCAAACGAAGGGTTGAATAGTACCACCAGTACCATTAGTATAGTATTATTTGATCTGTGGTACTACCTATTGTTTAAGGAACATTGAATACTTTATTAAATACATCAAAAGTATATATAAGTATATATGTATAAGTACGGCTATCCCATGACGGACATATAATAAATACGGTAATATACCCCATGATAAACCCCATAACATTTGCCGACACGTTTGGCTCAGTTTGTAAAGACCCTATTTGCTGTGTCAGCGGTCGCGGGTTCGAATGCCGCCAGGGGTATTCATTTGTGTGATGAGCACGAATGATTGTATTCCAGTCATGGGTGTTTATATTTATAATGTGTATGTATGTATATAAAGTTATATATATGTAGTGTTACAACTTACAACTATCTGATATCCATAACACAAGCCTCGTATTTTACCATGGAACTAGATGTGTTAATGTCCTAACATATTATTTATTTATTAGGTTTTTTTTTAAATACCCCATCACGCACATAATTTTTGTGCAATAAATCGAATCCATGACCTCCTAACAAAATTCCACTGCATAGATTAGAGTCAATATTTAAATACTATCCTATGTGTAAGACACGTCTAGTTGTTGTCACATTATGTGTAGTGAATGAGAATCTTTAGAAAGTCTCATAATGTTCTATCTGTTGACACTTAATTATGCAATAAATACTTAACTTCTAATGTGAAACATTAAGTTAAATAATGATAAGTGGCACCAGAGCTGGATTTAAGTGACCGAAGGCAATATAAAATTTAAAAAAACCGACTTAAAAACACTAAAAAGTATAAAATAATTGATTGGTAGTTTTCATTTACTATAGATACCTCATACCTGTTGAACCGGATAACCCGCTATCATCATTCCACATCAAAATTCTGTGGTTTTCTCGTGATGCGTTCCCGCAGCGAGCGCAGTGCGAGGCAGACAGGCAGACATGAGACAGACGAAAATTCTAAAAACTATAAAACTATAGATTTGGCCTCTGTATCGATAATAATAACTATTTCGATAAGATTTTCCCAAAAATATTTAATAAACCAAATTTTGATTTGAAATTTGAAATTTTGAATTTTGAATATATTAATAACTTTAATTGCCTCGGGGTTAGCATGATAGCCGTACGGTCCTGAGTTTGAATTTTACATCGAGTCAAATATAGCTATTAAATTAAGAAATTCTTAGTAATAACCCGGAGTTGGGAAGTTGTTTCACTCCCATGCCACGGAGAGCACGTATAGCCATCCTCCAATGCCTGATTTCAACGGTCATTTCGAACTGTTATCCCATTGAAGTATGAGAGTCACAGGAATAGAGAGTGCACGTTGTCTCTGCGCCGTGCGCGTACACGCACTGCACTATAATATCTCCTGCGCAGTTCGCTGGGTTCAGTGAGATTAGCTACTGTGACCAAAATCGGTCAGTAGAACAGTTTTTAATTACTTTTAAAGTGATTTTCAACTGTATGTTATCTACCTTTTTAGTTAAATACTAATTAATGATAGTGCTTATGACATCGTCATCAATACATATATCGGAGTAGGTGCCTACTATTATAATTGCGAGAATTTGTACATACATGTGTGTATGTTTGTTACTTTTTCACTCCGTAACGGCTGGACGGACATGAATGAGAAGTGTGTCCTGGGATAATACATATATAACTTTAGATTTGACACCTGTGAATGTGTCGATTTCCCTTCCCTCGTTCCTTTTTAATGTTACGAAATGCATTTACGCATATCACCTGCATAATTGCATGTATTTATGTGAAGAATTACCGGCTAGAAAAGCCAGTACCCACAGACCACTAAAACCCAATAGAACCTTCCCCGTCTTAATGGGACGTCGCAGAATTATTTACAGCTGTCTGCACAATGCCAACGTGGTTAAGAGGCTGAAAAGAAACCACGTACTCTGAGTAGACAGTGAGGCACCGGCCTTGCTGCTCTATCAGTCATTACTTACCGCTCAACCTACCTGCTTATAGTTTGGCAACTGATTGCAGGGGACTACCATTGTGGGATATATAACCATACCAACCAAACCAAAACCAACCAAAGAATACCATTATGGGATATATAAGGACCAGGAGATGGTTTCACGTCCGGCTGGATTCCGGATGCTTATAAGCCCCCTTTACTATGGCTTGAACGTCCTCGTATTGAATCGCCCGTGCCCAGCAGTGGGACACTAAAAGACTGAATAAGTGCAACTTTTTATCGAGTTGTATCGACTGAATAATCTTCATAGATTTAAAATAAGGAGATCTAGACAAGATGTTATTCTACATGCGAATGTTTGTGTATGTGTGGGTTTTTGTCTATCAATCACGCCAGAACGGCTAAACGGATCTGGATGAAATGCACAGAGATAGATTAATCTGGATTCTGGAATAGCACATAGGCTACTTTTTATCCCAGAAAAAGGTACGGTTCCCGTGGGATAAATTTGTTTATATTTTTCTAGAGGCGAACCCGAGCGAAACGAGGGTGAGCCGCTAGTAAATGTATATACCTACTTTAAAAAAGGAAGTAAATAAAAACATAAAATATAAAACTATGTTTGCATGATTACTTAAATTAATTTATATATTTCTTCTTGTTCTAACTGTATATTTGATTGGGAATAACAAAGCGTAGCCGCAGTACATAATGAATAATAAAAAAAATATCATAAAATATCTTCCCGCCAAATTCGATGTCACTTCGTGTGGATAAATCAAAAATGGTGGCGGCTTACATAAACTTGCAGAGTTGAATGATTTTTTATTTTTTTTCATACTTTTAAGTGAAACGTTTTTATTTTTTATCGAGTTCTCTTTTAAAATGTTGTTTGGTGATCCGTATTTTGTAATAAAAGGACCATCGATGTCAACTTTATACCAGGATTTGTATTTCTCTTTCACAGGTAATTTGATTCTTTTCTCTTCCATTTGTTAATTTTACATTGTGTGTTGGTAATGTAATAACAATTACTTTTACATGTTTGTGACGGTTTTGTATTTAATGAAAAAAATGTCAAAATGACATTGTGTTTAAAAAGAAAATATTGTTTAGTCAGATGTTGCCGTGCTTTTATATAATATAGACATTGGCGAAGTAATCTGTGCTCAACTTTAAAGCTTTGAAGCTAATAATAAGAAAAAAATATGAACCAGTTAAAATATAGGTATAAATAAATTTTTTTTGGCAGAATAAAAACAAGTTTCTGTTAATTGAAAAGAGTATAGAAAAGGTAGTAAGTAAGCAAGTACAAAATATCGGTAATATCGTGTTCTAAATTATCGCATTCCAGAATTATTTGAAAGTAAACTTCGCTTCATAAAAACGACTATCACAAAAAAATATTAATTGTAAAAAAATGCCGACAACTAATGCCAGCTTCTAAAAAAAAATATCCCTTTTGACCCCCAAAAAACCCCCATTATCTAAAGGGGATGAATTGTTATTAAAACAAGTTAAAATAAAACACCAAACTTTGCAAATTAAACTTTATTTAATTCTTACAAAATAAATGCTAACTTGAGACCGAATTTTAAGAGTTTACTTCTTTACTATAGAAAAAAAAGAAAAAATCTTTTTTTTTCAATTACAATACAAAATACCTTTATTTTGTAGTAAAATTATATATTATAGATAAACACCAAATTATGTAACATTAAAAACTTATTACAAGTTTCATCCTTAAAAAAAAACTTTTTTTTTAAATTTCACAACAATGAAAAAGTTAAACTTTTTTCCGAAATATTGAGTTTCTTCCAAGCGTATACATTTAAGAACTAAATGACAACCTTTTAATATATTCTAAACCTCAGACTAAAAAATTATATAGACAGTTTTTTTATTCATTAAAATTTATTTAATATTTGTATTCTGTTTTAAAACATTATAAACTAGAAAAACAAAAGCAAATCTATCCCTCGGGAACCGTATGTTTTTTCGGGATAAAAGGCCTATGTGTAATTCCAGACTATAATCTATCTCAGTGCCAATTTTCAACCAGATCCGTTCAGCCGTTCTGACGTGAAAGAGTAACAAACATCCAAACCCATTCACATTTATAATATTTATCCAGATTATTTAAAGCATTATTGTTTGGCTTCATGTTAAGTTCTATGACACTACCTATATTATTCCTTAGTCTGAGCATCTAACCTAATATATATTTAATATTTATATAATATATATTCTGATCATAGCTTTAATATATTTAAAAACAATGCATATTAAGTGAAAGAACACTTGATAACATTTTTTAATCCCAATATCTTCTAAATATTAAATGTCTGTCCGTTCGTTTTTTGAATTTCTATAATTTTGATTTGAAGTTTTTATTTATATTAAAAAAAAACAGAAGTCACGAGGACTGCCGACAGAAGTGAAAACTTAAAACTATAAACAAACAGTTGTTATTTTTGGATATTCAAATTGTTTGATCTTAAATAAAAATGTGTAAATTAAACCTGTTCACATTTATCAGGTTTCGATATCTATCGGCACTGAGTGTTAGCGTTAACACGTCACGTGACCATGTCGATGACGACTTACATGAACTTACTCCCCATACAAACCAACCTGCCTATACAAGTTTTCACTTCAAAAAAAATTTCACCGACTTTAAATAAAAAGTTCTATATACTATCCAAGTATACTATTTATTTGCAAAAATTCATTTTAAACACTACTTAAGTCGGCTAACTACAAAAAAATTATCAGTTAGCGCTAGAAAAAGTATAAAATTAAATTACAACATACATTTCGCAAAACAAACAGAAACATTTCATTTTTTATATACACATTATAGATTATGTGCCAAGTGCGAGATTTTCATACCAATGCTTATTAATGTACAAAAACTCAAGATACACAATTAGCATCTCAAAAGTGTCCCCAAAAAGGAGTGCACAATTCGAATTTGCATTGCGCATTCATATCTCTTTTGTTCATTGTTTTTCGGATGACAAAATTAAAACGCACGTTGTTTCGTTTAAAAAAGTACTTTATGTGGTGTGCGTAAGTTCGAAATTGTGTTTAGACAATTAGAAATAGCGATTTTTGAATTTTATTCTTTGGTTTGACTTAACGTCACATGTCGACACCACTTTTTGAGGAGATATTTGTTAGGAAATGTGTATCTATGTTTTTATATATATCAATGCCAATATTATAATAGATATAGAATGAAAACAGCGCCATCTAGTGGCAAAATGGGACATCATTTTACCTATTGACGTTAAGGGCCAATTTCAACAAACCTATTTTAATCAGTCGTTAGTTAATCAGAGATTACTATTATCGTTGAAGTATTAGATGACTGTTTTTTAGGGTTCCGTACCCGAAGGTTGCCAACGGTACCCTATTACTAAGCCTCCGCTGTCCGTCCGTCTGTCAGAGGGCTCTATCTCATGAACCGTAATAGGTAGTGAGTTGAAATTTTCACAGAGTATGTATTTCTATTGCCGCTATAACGACATATAATAAAAAACTAAGATGTCCAATTATAAATTGTCCGCCATGCAAATATAAAAAAAAGTGTCGAGAGCTGTTACATTTCGTTGGCTTACTATTACAAGGTTCTATGTTAATTTTAATGAAGTTTAGCAATTTTTCCATAGAACTTCGTTATTTTGTTATCGTAAAAAAAAAACAACATAGAAATATGTAAAATTAAATATCTTGTAGTTATAGTGCCGCTATCTAGTGGTTTGTTTTTGCAAAACTGTAGCTAATGACACATAGAACCTTGTAGCATTAATAACCAAATAAGTACTAAAATTGTAACATAGAACCTTGTAATAGTGAGCCAACGAATTTTGTTATTAATGTAACGAATAATCACGAAAATTGACACCCAATTATGTCAAATCTTTCACAAACTAACGACATTTAATACAAATGAGTATGGTAAAGGCCCTTTCTCAAAGCGATGGTGAAGTCATATGAAAAAAAATGTACCTCGCACTCATACTTCCACATCATTTTCTATGTATTTTTTTTATTACTATATATATATATATATATATATATATATATATATATATATATGTACATTTTGGGCATAAAGGCAAAAATGATTCTTTTTTCTTCTTAATATTCAACTTTAATTATTATTCCACTTAGCACATTTTGCCTTTATACCTACTATATATACGTACAACCAAGTAACTCAATATTTTTATATAGAAATACATATATTAATATATAACCTATAAACTAATATATTTTTTTAATCCTATATTGATATAAGCTGATATTTTATTATTTTATTAAGTAATTTATTTATAAGTAGAAAACGATGAGCTTTATTGGATCAGTCCTTAGTGTATTTAATAAAAAAAAATAGTACAAACAAAAAAAAAATATTGCACAAAGAACACTACCGTATCATAAGACATTTAAAAAAATCAATTACTGAAAAAAAAAACATCTGCATTACTTTTTAATTATTTATAATTATTGAATTAAAAAAAATAATGCAGATATTTTTTTATTGAAATGTTAAAAAAGTATTTTCTAGTTTTTTAAATGGTAACACAGTATTTAACATTAAAAGATGCCAGGGTGAAGATTTTTTAATTATCTTATATACTGTTTTTTATATATATGTATAAAAAAACATTAGCAACGCTAAAAGCCATTACATACATATATGCTTAACGTTGAAATTTATGAATTAAAAAAAAACATTAAGTTTATAAAACTAATATTTTTTAAACATTAATTAATTTAAAACCTAATGAAGTACTTGTAAAAAATACGATACAAAAAAACTAGAACAAAAAAAATCTAATGAAAACATCACATACCTCTAATGAAAAAAAGGAAAGGAAAAAAAAACCAAAAAGTTTTGTGACCATAAAAAATCAAGACATCAAAAAATCGGGACGGATTTTTTTTTACTTTTTTATTCGAAAACCAATGAAGCACTGGCGTAAGACACGGAGGAGTCCTGCATCGTCATACATTGAGAGGATTGCGCGTACTTTAAAAACTTTAACGTCATTCGTGGTGCATCAGATTGACTTTGCAGTTTGTCTATGGCCTGTAAATAAATAAAAAAAAAACTAATAACATAATATCTAAATCGTATAATATCACAGTCAGATTACTAGTTAAAAAAAGATTGTATGTTTGTAATTCTTTCACATTAAAACGGCTGAACAGATTTGGATAAAATTGAATACACAGATAGACTATAAGCTGGAGTAACATATTATTTAGGAAACCCGAGCAAACCAAGAGTAAGTCACTTGTAGTATTATAACTCGTCTCACTCTTTCAAACTGTAACATTTTAAAGTTATTACCTGTAGAAGAACACCAATAGGATGTCTGCCACATATGGTGTTGCTATATTTATTTAAATAATCTGTAAACGCGCGAGGGTCCTTTTTTTCTATTATGCCCATACCCTGTAAAATAAAACAAAATGTTTATTTTTTAAGTTTTATACATAACGTCTTCAACATTAGCATCTTTTAACATTTTACTTAGAATATTTTTCAAAAGCCGAAGATAACTTTTTCTGATGATTTTTTTCTATTATTAAGTTTATAAATTGATACATAATGTCCTCCTGAGCGATTTCGGCCGGCGGCCAATCTCATTGAGACTAAGCCAACTGTAGATATTATAGTGCAATGTGTGAGGGAGAGAGCACATACAACATACACTCTCTATTCCTGTCACTCTCATACTCCGGCAAATTTTTAATGCGGTGAGATATCAGTGCTTTGGCCTGACCCAGGACTCGAACCCAGGACCTGCGGATGTGCAGCTGTACATGATATCCACTACATCACCGAGGCAGTACAGACCAGATTATCAATATACCATATACCAAAATTTATTGACATTTAGTCAAATAATTTTTTCCTGATTCCATATGGTTTAAAACTTAAGACATCCATAAAGATAAAAGTTAATAATTTTTATCTATACTGTGTACTAAAAAATATATTATTTTAATGAAAACTAATATTAATATAATAAAATTTTAATTTAGACAAAATACAATACTTAACGCAATGACCATAGAGAATAGAGAAAGTGAAAATAAATATAGATTAATAAAGTCGAGCACAGATTATTGTACAAATTATATCCCAAATTTTATATTAGATAGAGACATGTAAAAATCGATGTGGATGTGTACCTCATTCTACCAAAAGAGCTTGACCGATTTTGATTATTTTTCTAACTTATGCTGTCACCTGAATGGTCCTTGTCCATAGCTACACTCAATAGGTAAATTGTAAATCGACCTAACAACGTCTGCGACCATTTAGCCTTAATTTGGTCAAAATTAAGTATACAGACTACGAACTAAGCAAAACGTGGTTAAATCACAACCAAACTTATACATATGACAAGGGTTTCATACCAAATGGTCCAGCCACTCGATGCTCTGGTGTATGTGTCCGCGGGACGTGTCGCGCCATGTGTATCGGAAGCGCGGGCCCCAGTGGCAGAAGTCGGAGGAGATAACTATCAGATTCTGCGGATCCGCCAGATACGGGGCTAGGATGGAGCCGTATCTGAGAAAAAAAGAAAAAATATATTAAAAAAAAAAGAAAAGAAACCTAGCTTCTCGGATTTTGTCCCGGTTTTACAATGATTTTTCACCCACGGGAGGTGTAAAAATATCTTATTAGAAAAACCGCGAAAATATCCGAACAGATAGTTTTATTAAAAATGTGATATGTTTGCGTCGTCTAAGAAAGTATTACATTGAAATTAAGGAAATAGATTTGAACAAATTATTTTAATTTACTTTACCTTTACTAAGATTAATATTTGAAAAACCAGAAAAAACCTCTTGAGGGTATAATATTTTCAATAAAAAGTCTCTACATATGAAAAACGCATTTTTCCTTGTGCCAAATTAGACTCTTAATGTTATATATCAAAAATAATACTTACTTAGCTTCCTTTTCCGGTGTGAGAGAACCTACGAGAATGGGTATAATTGTAAAGCCACTTTTGTACCTGAAATAGAAATAAATGCAACTTTTATTATCTGTTTCAATATGCTTGATCCTGAGGATCTGGCACCTGGGTTCGGATCCCGAGTAGGTAAAGAATATTTTGTAAGAAGAAGGATCAAGAGAGATCCTCTTACGCCTGCGGCCTGATATCTCTCCGCGATTGTCGTCCCCCGACTATGAGTGAGAGGGATAGAGAGTGTGTATATACGTTCTCCCTCACACACTGCACTATAATATCTCCTTCTGCATGGTTAATCTTATAAGTTAGAGTTTATTATTTAATATTTATATATGTGTTATAAAATATTTTAAATGTATGTATGTAGTGATTTAAACTTACTCTTCCATAACTTTTGCTATGTAGGGTAGATGCATCTCTATAGAGTGCTCGTCCTCATCTGTCTGTACGTCCATCCATTCGAACTGTCTTGTCGCTTCCAATTCAGCGTATACTAAAGAAAACATGGAATAATAAAAAATATATATAGATCGAACTACTATTACAACATGCTAAAGTTTGTATGTATGTATGTATGTTTGTTACTCTTTCACGCTGAAACGGTTGCACAGATTTGAATGAAACTTTACAATACAATAGTACACAGATAGACTACGATTTAGAGAGAGCATAGGGTGAGACATAATGTTAGGCAACTAGGGATGCACCCGAGCGAAATAAGATTAGTCTGTAGTCTATAGATAATTCTTTTTTTGTAATTCTTCTAAGTACCCTAGTCTAGTTAGTATACTTCGAATCATAATCTCCCGAGTTCGAATTCCATGTTGAGCTAAAACAGTTGCAGCTTAGAGTTAGTAACTCAGTGGTATCTTAACCTTTGATTTTGACCGAAATACTGTAAAGAAACGACAATTTTCATGGACGATTTCGAAGTTAAAGAGCTGTCACTACTGTAACTTGCCACGATACGGCACTCCGTATCGTGGCAAGTTACAGTTATATTTTCAACCCTAAACCCGTCTCCCGATTATCATATAAAAGTATATATGCCAGTCGGGAGCACTTCTCCCGCATCTTCGCCTCGCATTGCCCTGTCTTGACACCTTCGTAGGACAACTGTATAGATTAGTACACCGTGGTATTAGTATACTTACTCTGTTTATCAATAGTGAGATCGTAGAGAGGCGTTTGGTACTTATCGAGGGAGGATAACGCACAGCCTCCCAACCTCACATGATGGGAAGGTCCAAGGATAAAAATACGTTTTCTGTAAGGGAAATAAAATAGTTTTTTTTTACAAACGACTTGTTAGCTATTGGTAACTAGAACAGATAAAAACTTATCTAGTTAATTAATGAAATTATACGATTATTCGAAATCTGTTACCTACACAGAGAAGATAAATATTACGACTGTGAACTGAAAATATAAAGCTATTTAAAAAGATTCCAATTCTTAATAAAAATCAAACTTTAATGCAAATTTTGATCCTATAAGAGTTTCATGCATTTACCTTAATAGACATAGAAATAATAAAACCTTATAAGAACATAAAGTGAGGTACAAATTTTCTTTGACTTTTTAAAATCTAATCTTAAATTTTACATTTTCTTCCACGTCATGTACCTACCCCCACGAATTATCAACCATATTAATTTACTCAATTCAATGACAATTGACAAGCAAAATAGTATCAACGGTTTAAAAAAAACAAATATACCCAGATTTTATACTCACACAACTACAGGGCTCACTTGTCTGTACGCAAAAGCTGCGCACGCGCCGCAGTACGAATATCCTGCATGCCTATAATACACAAAGGACAAAATCATTAAACCAAACATACTAAAGTATGTCGACCTGTATGTATTTGCAAAAAACATACGAAAAGGTCTTTAGTTTTAACTCCAGGTAAATTTCTAAGAAATTAGTTAAAATTCTAAGAAATCTTAACTGACACGCCGGCGTATCCGCGGTCGTGGAGGGATTAATTTTTTTTTATGGATTATTAAAATTTTGTTATTTATAATTTATTAGAAATAATTTTTGTAGGTCATTAAAAATAATATATGGATTAAATTAAAAAGCATGTTTTTAAGACCACATTTTGAAACCTCCTCAAAAATTGGAGTTTAAAAAAAACCATTGCGCATATTTTACACTTTTATTTAAAAAAAAAGGCAATTATAATAGTAAAATAAGAAAATAATAGATGGGACAAAATGTACGGCAGATACCTAAATATTCGTAAAAAATATTTGAAACAAATAATAAACGATATGTATATTGTAAAGTTATTGAATTTAATCCAAAAGTAAACTTACGGCGCAATAATAGCTCTGGCAGGACCATGTGTGAGGTCAGCCTTCGACAGCCATAAGTCTAGCTGCCTAGACAACTCCGAACCTGTAATAAATAAAATAGTTATAATAATTAAAAAAAAAAAAACCTCTTGCTTTTGACCCACTGCTATGTACGGGGATCGTCAAAAAGAATCTAACGAGGCCCAACTCTAGGTAGGTTAAAATCGATTTCCAAGTTACAAGTTAATGGTAGTTGTAAAATAATTACATAATAACACCACACTTAACGGCCCTATCAGTTGGCGTCCTTGACACACATGTATATAAAACACACAAGCTCCACGATTGATACTTAAATGCCCAATATGAATATTGAATATACGATAAGACTTGAGCTTGAACCTGCTACCTTCGATGTAAGTAGTGAAAACTTTTAATATCCATATATAAAAATTAATCATATCTTGAGAGCCTTTCAATTATACTGGTTAAACTTAATTCTACATAGAGAACCACCTCCTTTTTAAAAGAAATCGGTTGAAAAATGTAATATTTGATTTGAATTAATATGTATAAGAATTAAGAAAGAGGTACGAGTACTACCAATTATGCCATATAATAGGAATTTCGTACGTCTACGTAACTACTACCGATTGAAACAAAAACAAATACTAAATGTTAAATGAAGCTTACCACAATACATTAGTGAAAACCGCACCCAAATCGGTTAAGCCGTTTCTGAGATTAGCGCACACAAACGCATAGACAGACAAAAATTCTAAAAACCATTGTTTTGGATTTTATTGCGTTAATAAAGACCCCCAATAAGTTTTTCTTAAATATCTTTCATGTACAGACAGCGATCAGTTACATTTTTATTATAGTATGAATAGATGTTTACTTAGATAAAAAAAACTTTGTGGGAGTTATCAGATCTTGATTAAAAAAACTGATAGGAGTAAAAAGAAAAAATCGAGACAAAGTTGAAGAAAAGCGGAACAAAGCAAAGAAAACAGAACTCAGACAAAAAAAGCCTGAGTAAGGTGAAAAATTGGGACATAGAAATTTCAATTTTAAGTTCAAAGTATATATTATGATCTGATTGATTGTAAAACTACTATTAAATTATTTACTAATAATTAAAGTATCAAAATAAAAGTGTTGCAATATAAAGAATTTAGACTATCTCCCTTAGGCTACTAAAATGGAAGACAATAATGTGCTACTAAAAGTGTTATATGGTAACACTACTTAAAACCAGTAATTTTTTTTTAATTATAACTTTTATTACCTATGACTAAAAAGTGACAAAACACTAAAACTATTAAGCAAGTAGGTAAAGAAAACTAAAAGTCCTGTTCCAATGTAACAAGAAAATTACATATATTTTATTTAATAACTATAAAAGACCATAATTAAATTAAACCAAAAACAATCATTATTCATCATCATTATCCATGACAGAGGCAATTTTCTCGGACACCTCTTTCAATAACTTTTCACTGAATTTCGGAAACTTCATTTCCAATTCAGACTTTAAGCTTTCTAAATCAAATCTGTCTTTTTCAATATCATTTAAGTTAACATGAGATTTTTCATATTCTTTAAATTTATCTATATCTAAATTTGAGTGTTTTTTAATCTGTTCCAATCCTTCAATGGCTTCATTGACTGCATCTAACAATTGTCTATGACCAGATTCATTATTATACCCAAAATCTACATTTTTGGTTTCCAATTTATCTAGACAGCTTTCTTCGGTAATTTTTAAGTTATTTAGAATGTCTTCAACGCCAGAATTATCTGCCATGTTATAAAATGTTGAGCAATCCTGGTTTTTCAAATCTAATAATCTGTAAAGAAGAAATCAGACACAACATTAAAAAGATCAAGAGAAGAAGTCAAAATAAATTAACAAGAATATTAATTACTTTAGTATTCATATTTTAATTGCTATGGAGATCTTATTTAAAAACCAACATTTTTATTAAAAAAAAATATGATAAGCATCTCTTATATTATAATATACGAGCAATAAAAACTTAATAGAACAGCAAGGAAAAGCAACAAAGTTAATTCTTTTTAATTGGATATTGAGTGATAGCACAAAATCAAGTTACCTTTTTTGTTCAACAACAAAACTAATATCTTTCAATCGCCTGTTTGTTTTATCTAATATATCCATAGTTTTCTGGAATCGATTACCCAATTGTGCCATTTGTATGTCCATTTGAGTTTCTTCTCTTTCAATTTTCTCTTCAACAAGACAATCTTCCAACATGGCACGCAAAAATTTCCCGTATGCAATTTGGCGATATTCAGCATCAAAATCTGGCATGGAGCCTTCCGATTTACATATTGTTATGTCGTTACTGCCGATTACTGTGGTATTTTTATTGACTTTTGCACGAGCGACCACTTTATCTTTGCTTGGAACAGCTTTTCGACTTGTACTAGGAACATTGACTGTTGAAGGTCTTGGTGTGGTTTTGGCGCGAACATTTTTCGTCGGTGGAGCCATTAGCTTGTTTTTATCCATTATAAATAAAAATATTAGATAATTCAATTAAAAATCGACACACGAACTTTTTGTTTATAATTTCCGTTGACAGTTTAAAATAGTGTCATGGCGACGGTATCTTTTTGTCAAATGTTGTTTACAAACGAATATTTTCGAGTTTAAACAAACGAAATAAGCTATATATTTATAAATAAATAAACAAATTTCAATTATATTAAATAAAATGAAAATTAGTTAAAATATGAATTGACTTTTAACAAAGAATCTTTATGCGTCACGATGACACGATCTCTATTTCTGGACGGACGTTTAAAAGTCATAATGGCCAAACAAAAAAATCTTTAAAAATAATTTTAAATCAACACGCGACAAAAATCAGATTAATTAAAATTTAAAATATATAATATTATACAGTTTATAATTTGTATTGTTTAATCTATTTTATATAATAAGTAGTAATTATGAATACTTATTAAAAAGTAACCTATACAATTGACCTAAAGAAAACTAACTCTGAGTCTATACCTCATTAAAATAATATATTATTTCAAACAAAGGAGCTAAATTTTCCATATATTACTACAAATCAGTAAAATAAGCAGAATTATCATCACTATAACAGTTCATAATGAATGTATATTATATTGATTACAAAATATTTTAAGCATCGTTTGTAAATTTCATAGCTATACAAAAATAAACAGAGTTCTTTGTTACAAATCTAACAATACAATCCGTCCCGGATTTAAGATGGTTTTTTATGGATTAAAAAAAATGGTAGTTGCTTAAAGAGTCATTAACCTTTTGACTTTTCATGCCACTGACACCGACAAAATCGTGTGGATTGAACACAAGTTTTTCTTTTATGGACTTTTTATTAAAACTAACAATAAAAATATATTGTAAGTAAACCCATATAAGGATAACATTTTCAAATACACCTTTACGTACCATTTTCAGTATACCAGCTACCAGCGTGAGATGCGTTACGACAAGACATTTTTGTAAACAAAAATTATCTTTTTATATGAATAACTACAAAATAAAATCACTTTTTCAATCACAAAAATAATACTTTGACGTTGATGTATACAATTCCACTTTGTAGCGGAGTAATGGTGCACAGATGTAAAAACTAAAATGTAAATTGTAATTTATGATAGAAATAAAACTATAGATTCATTCATTTTTGGCTCTATTCAACATAAAATAATTTGAAAAAATGAATATAATTTTTGCCCAGATTAATCAGATGAAGAACGCAATCTCGGAGAAATACCCAGATACACTAAAATAAACACAATAAAACAATTAAATTTTCTTAGATTATGAATATTTTATTCATTATATTATAATTTTTTTATTATATTATGAATACTTATTATTTTTTATACTTTTTCATTAATGTATATAATAAGTATAATTTAAGTTTATGTTTATGATCTCATTTTTTTATATTCAATTATATATTCATTTTTTTATATTACTATATTGTACTTCAACTATAAAAAAAAATTATTAGATTAAAATAAATGAATTAAAATACATTTAGGTTTTTAAACATCACAATATTAATCTAGTCTATAAATTAAAATTGAAAAAAATCACGCGTGTCAGACTTTCAATGTCAAAATCAAAATGACAAATCATGAAAAAAAAATACAAAATTACAAATTGACATTTGTGATTTTGATTTATAAAAAGTCGGCAAAATCCACGGTGTTTGTGCGATATTATAAATTAAAATAATATAAATTATACACAAATTCTAGTACATCCAAGTTTTCAACATTAGACTATTTTGATTATTATTCTAATTATTGTCTGTTTTATATTTATATAATTTACAAATGAGATTTTGACCTATTTATTTCTAATCATTTCATAACAATCACAGCACAATTCTTGGAACATGCTGACTTCTCTATGTAAGTTTACTTTATTTCTTATACTTTTATAAATATATAATTTAGGGATCGATTTCAATAAGGACGGAAAATAAGTGCTTTGTTAGTTAAACATATTAAATGTTTAACTTAAAAAGCACTTTTTTTTTATAGTGTAATAAAAAATAACCGTTCTATAAAAATATAAACACTAACACTATTCAATTTAGTTATTTTATTTTAAACTATGAACTTTTCTTGCAATATTTTTTATTAAATATATTTATTAAAATACTTGTATAATTAATACTTATAGCAAATTAGAAACTTAATATGGTTGTTTATTAGCTTATAGTTACAATAGAATATAATGTATTGTATGTATTGGCAAGTACCATGTACAGAATTTTACTTTTAAAGCGAGTAAATATTTTCCTTTAAAATTAAAATCTATACTAAAATTATAAAGAGGCAGAGTTGGTTTGTTTGAACGCACTAATCTCAGGAACTACTCATCCAATTTATGATTTATGTTCATTGAGGAAGGCTATAAGCTATATATTCAATATGTACAGCCAGAAAAATGTACAGTTCCCATGGGATAAATTTGTTTTTGTCTATGGACGAACCCTGAGTGAGATGAGTCGCTAGTAATATATAAAGCTAACTAATAATACTAATATAAAACTATAAAATATCTATTGGATTCTTTTTAATTGATTTAAATTTGATCTAGAATACTTTATTTAGGATTGAAGTTTCCTAAATTATATTACATGAGGTAAAATAACATTTATAATATATACATTCTTTATAATAAGCCATTTTTTATTACAGATAGGCAAAATTCCAAATTCTTAACAAAATGGACGCACATAAGATCAGTGAGTCAAAGCACACAGAACCCGAAGACTGCTATTATTATGTTAAACATGGGCGGACCACAGAGTGCAGACCAGGTTTTTCTTTTAATTATTACATTTGTATCCATACCAATATTTTAAATGTGAAAGCTTGTGAGGATGAATGGATGGATGTTTGTTACTCTTTCACACCAGAACAACTGAACAGTATAGATGAAATTTGACACAGAGATAGATTATAGTGTGGAATAGCACATAGGTTACAGAGGTAGGGGCGAGTAACGCAAAGCGAGGTTGAGTCGCTAGTAATCTATATTAGTTAATATCTTGTAGAAAAATGTGTTAAAACAGTTTGTCTATGGTATAATATCTTATTAACAGAGTGCATTCTGAGTTAGTGCACGTTTCCAATTTGTATTGGCTTAAGAAATTTGAGTCAAATTCTGAATAGAGAAGGCATATATTTTAGATGAACCCACTATCTATATTTTTAGAGCTTAATGGCACAAAAGGGAAAAAGGAACTCTGATAGGATTACTTTGTTATCGGTTCATCTGTCTGTCAAGACCCTTTTTCCCAGGAACGCGTGTAGGTATCAAGGTCAAATTAATATGAAATACTCAGGTCTGCAAACCCTTGGAGCTGTGAAAAATCAAATTTCTAAGTTAACGCAATCAAAAGATATAGCTGTTTATGCCTCATGTTGACACTTGTAAGGGAATCAAATCTATAGGGTACTACCCGTTGACCTAGAATCATGAAATTTGGTAAGAAGTAATGTCCAAATTCGAAAATAGTAAATATAACGGTTTTACATAATAATAAAACCGATATTATGTGCCGAGAGGGAAAACATACAGCATTGTTTATGAAGAAGCAGTGTATACTTTGCCATTTATTTACGGTCTGTGGAATATGTCATCTACTTTTCAACTACCCTATACTAATTGTTAAATTGACGTTAGTAGAAAATCCAGCTAGGACACGGCAAACCGTTGTCACTTTGAATATCATAGTCTTCACCAGGAAGGACTTCCTGCAATGCTGTATGTTTTCCCTCTCGGCACATAATATCGGTTTTATTATTATGTAAAACCGTTATATTGATGTGCCTCCGGAAAACATACAGCATTGTTTATGAAGACGTGTTTGTTATCTGCTGGTGAAATATGTAGATTGTAGGTATATAAACACAACGCTATGATGAATAGTAAAATGAGAATAATAAAAGTTTAATATGAAAGTAAATTATATATTATATATAATTATAATATTTTTTTTTTAACAATATTAACTTGTATATAATTGTTACACCTTTTTTATTGCAAATCTCTTAATTATTTATTATTAACTAATTTAAATCATAAATTTATAATGACGTGAATGTATTGAAAAAGGAATTATGGTCATTTTTAGATACTTTAATTACTTTACAGTAATGATTAAAAAATGTAGTGGAAGATTTCCAGTTACCCCGTGCTAATATATCATCTAAGGGTTGATTATCTAACCACCCCAGTGAAGCTACAGCTGACCTACAACTCCCTGGGGAAGCATCAATGCCGCTGTCTTTAAGAACTGTGCGCACCCAGTTGCCTATTACAGTACGGGAAGCAAATTTTACTTTATTACTAATTGTAATGAAGAGGTTGTCTAAGTCTTTAATATCCGACCTTCTTTGTTTGGTTTTCTCTATTAAACATCTAACTAAACTAACTGGGCAGATGTTCTTATCAGGATGTTTAGACAGCTTCCAAGCAGATTGGCGGCAGTCATGTCTGTCAGTCTTTGAACCAAATGCCGGTATTAAATAGATGTTTTGTCCATTATCAAGATAGTTGTCTTTGGAAATTCGCAACAAGGTAAGATCGTGGACTCTACGTCCAGAAGCTAGCAATAACACTGTTGCTGTTCTACGCGATATTTCAAAGAGCGTATCTTTAGGTGAATTAGTTGAAAGCCATTCCAGAACTACATTTGGGTCCCAACTAACAAATGACCTAACTGATTTTGGTTTAGCTACCCCAATTGCCTTAAGGGCATGTTTTATAATGAAGTTTATAAATGTTTGTTGTTCTACATAAGGCCCACAGAAAGTTAATACAGCCGACTTGTGTACCAAAATAATGCTATAAGATAAGTTTTCGTTAAGGAAAAGATAGATTAAGAATTTAGCAATGTCAGCAGGATTAGGTGATTTTGGATTAACTTGAGTACTGTTACACCACTTCAACCATCTTTTAATGGCAGGTAGATATGTTGCTAGAGTAGACTTTCGCCAGCTATTTTTTAGCAGCTCCTTCTCTTGTGTAGACCACTCTTTTATTTGGGAACCCCACCCCCAATTTTCCAAACTTTCAAGGTTAAGAGATTTACTTGTGGAGGTG
The DNA here is from genome assembly GCA_947093115.1 of Brenthis daphne. Taxonomy (NCBI): domain Eukaryota; kingdom Metazoa; phylum Arthropoda; class Insecta; order Lepidoptera; family Nymphalidae; genus Brenthis; species Brenthis daphne. Next base: position 5,048,088 of record OX352473.1, read on the forward strand.
GCTGTGACGTTGTCATGTCGATCATTGTTTTCGATAGATTCGGAATTTCGTGTGGGTGATCCAATGCAAAAGTGGACTTCAGATCTTGAAGCCAGAAGACTTGAGGCCACTCCGGTGCCACTATTAAATAAGTCCCTGTCGCGTTGTTTAGGTGTGCCAAAACTCTGGGTAATAGGCTCGGTGGAGGGAATACCCATGCTAGTTGGTATTGCCAAGGTCTGCTGAAGGCGTCTATATAACTTGCTGATCGATCTCTGCAATCTATTGATACGTAGTTTTTTACTACAGCACTTCGTTGTGAAGCAAAGAGATCTATTTCCGGTCGACCCCATTTCCGGAAGACTTCTCCAGTTGCTTCAACCTCTTTCCCTCGTGACAATCTGTCTGCAATTGTGTTGTACCTCCCTGGTAGATAATGTGCCGAAAGAGTTATCTTGAACTTGTCTGTTAGGGTCAGTAGTTTGTAAGTCAAACTTAGTAGTGTCAACGATCTCGTTCCGCCCTCTTTTCGTATATACGCAATTAAAGTTCGATTGTCCGATTGGATGAGTACATGGGATTTGCTTAACGCTGCAGCGTTTGTTCTGATCGCTGCCATTACTGCATATAACTCTTTTTTGTTGCTGTGCCATTTTTGTTGCTGACGAGACCACGTCCCCAACATGAGATGCCCATTTAGATGAGCACCCCAACCCAGATTCGAAGCGTCCGTCGCTAGGAAATGAGTAACCGGCTTTTTGTGTATTAGCGAAGAGTGACGTGTGGCGCCGAGCCACCACCTCATCTCTTGATATACCGTTTCGGGAATTAGTTGTCTCTGTCGTGGTTGCCTCTTGTTGAAATGCCGAAGAAAGATTTGTGCTTTCCGACAATGTAACCTGCCTCGGGGTATGACAAAGCTGGCGAAATTTAGCTGTCCCAGTAGGCTCTGTAGTTCGCGAAGCGTGATATGGCCTCTTAGTAACGAACGATCTATGGTTGCTTTGAGACTCTGTATCCTCTTTTCTGGTAATGACATTCTGTTCCTGGCGGTTTGCCAGCGGATACCAAGATATTCTAGGTCTTGAGTCGGAGTCAAGATCGATTTTTGGTAATTGAGGCTCCATCCCAGATATTCCAAGTGCCTCACGGCCGCCGAGGCCTGAAGACATAACTTGGATTGGTCTTGGTTGACCAGAAGGTAGTCGTCTAGGTAGACTAGTACACGACATCCCTTGGCACGCAGGGTCTCCGCGACCCAGCATGTTATGGACGAGAAGAGATGTGGCGCTGATGCCAGGCCAAAAGGTAGACAGGTCATCTCGTACAGCTGACCTAGGTAACTGATTCGAAGGAATGGGCAGTGAGATTTTGCTGCAGCTACATGAAAGTATGCCTGAGAAATGTCTAATTTTATCATCCAGTCTCCCCGTTGGAGAAAATCTGGCACTGAACTGTGAGAAATAAGGCGAAAATGCTTTATCTTTACGAATTTGTTTAATTCTCGTAGATCGAAAATAGGTCGCATCGATCCGTCGCTTTTCTTCCGCAGAAATAGTTTGGAGATAAAACTGGGCGTTTCTTTTGTAACAGGCTGCAGTATTTTTTGATCCAAGAGGTCTTGCATTATTTGAGTCATGGCCGGCGACGGTTTGGTTGCAAACCGACTCATAACAAGCCTTGTTGGCATTATTAGAGGAGGTTTCTTGTAAAACGGTATTCGAAAACCAGTTATTGCCGATATTATAAATTTGTTCGCGCCAAGTGCCTGCCAACGGTTTTTGAACGTCTTTAAACGACCGCCCCTGAATGGTATTAGATAGTCATATTTTCTTGTTTTTGTTTCGAAAGGACGGGTTTCCTTGTTGTTTGTAAGCATCAGTCTTTCCTTTGTACGTTTTTTTAGTGTTTGATTTTTTGTAGGTATTCTGAAAATAATTTTTATCTTGTCCTTGTGGCCTAGATTTGGATGTTGATGGTATCGATTCATGGTATTTCCTTTTTACTTGGTCCCTATTTTTAGAGGTTTGTGGGGGTGATAACCAATAATGAGGCCCGCCGAGGGATTGCACCAGCGACATCAATTGTGTCTTCTCGAATAGAAATTCCTCGCTGGGAGGTATGTTAACGAGAGCGGCTTGAATACTTTTATCAGAAATTTCGCTAATTAATCTTTTACGCCTAGTTTCTATACACTCCGCTCGTTTCCCGCAGACGATTTGTAATGTTTGTTCAGATAATTTATAAGATGGCGACGAATTACCGAACATTTCGCTTATTTTATTAAAAAGGTTATTAGAAGTTAGTTCCGTAGGATTATTGTGAGACCAATTAACAATTTCTTGTAAACCTGATTGTAGCAATTGCCTTTGGTACAGTAAAGCATTGGTAATTGCAGCCATAATTTCCTCCGTTGAGGCCAGGAAATCTTTGCCCTTATTTAAACAACATATTTCGTCATTAATTTTTAAGTTACAAAAGCCTGGGAACGCAAGCATGTCTGCCAATGCTTTTTTATACCGAATGTGTTGCCACGTAGATGAATTAAAATGTTGCAATTTTATCAACTGGTTTAAACGTTGTTCATCGGCTGGTTTAAGAACTTTTTTCTCATCAAAATCAGTTTTACAAAAACCTAAATCTAATGATTTTGGTGTAATAGAGCAAGGATTGGTCAAGAAATCATCATTATTCTGTTCAGGTTGTTCAATCACGTCAGTGGTTTTCGCGGTCACATTTGTATTTGATGATGACGCACATTGCTGATACATAATTAAATTTGTAAGGAAACTGACCTGTTCGTATAACGCGTCGATTCGGGGATCGACCGTTACCTGAGCATCTCGTTTTGATTTCTTGCGCGGAGGTTCCTCTTCTTCAGGTTCGCTGCTTGACGAACTGGTGGAACAGGAAGAGTCCTCTCTCTCTTGCCTTTCCCTCTGGATCGTCGGTGAATTAGAAACGATAGGTCGGTTTGCCTCGATGGCTTCATCGACCTCGCTAGGCGCGCGATTCATTACGATACACTTCCGGTATAAGAACCCGCACAAACACAAAAATACAGATAGATATTGATGTAATATTAGTTATGCTAACACTTTGTAAAATTATTTCTCAAAATATTTAACGGATTATTCTAATATTTTTGGATTTCGACCGCACGCGGCGAAAGTACACAACGCTATGATATTCAAAGTGACAACGGTTTGCCGTGTCCTAGCTGGATTTTCTACTAACGTCAATTTAACAATTAGTATAGGGTAGTTGAAAAGTAGATGACATATTCCACAGACCGTAAATAAATGGCAAAGTATACACTGCTTCTTCATAAACAATGCTGTATGTTTTCCGGAGGCACATCAATATAACGGTTTTACATAATAATAAAACCGATATTATGTGCCGAGAGGGAAAACATACAGCATTGCAGGAAGTCCTTCCTGGTGAAGACTATGATATTCAAAGTGACAACGGTTTGCCGTGTCCTAGCTGGATTTTCTACTAACGTCAATTTAACAATTAGTATAGGGTAGTTGAAAAGTAGATGACATATTCCACAGACCGTAAATAAATGGCAAAGTATACACTGCTTCTTCATAAACAATGCTGTATGTTTTCCGGAGGCACATCAATATGTAGTTATCTATACTAATATTATAAAGAGGTAAAGTTTGTGATCTTGTGAGTTTGTGACGTTGTAGGGGGTAATCTCTGGATCTACTGAACCGATTTTCAAAATTCTTTTACCAATAGAAAGCCACGTTCTTTCTGAGTGTCATAGGCTATATATTAACCCGAAAAATTAAAAGGCTTTTTCGTGGTAGTCGGATTTGCAAAGTAAGTCGGAGAAAAAATAGTCGAACGAAAACGTTTTTTACGAACGCTGCCTTAACGATGAGAGATATATGATTATGTTCTAGAGAAAAGTTCTAAAGCTTAATAATGCCTACAAAAAAGTCAGCGACAGCATATGTCTAACTTTTATATTTAAGTCACAAAAAGTAGTTTTTTTATATTTAAAAAGTAATTTAAATCGGTAGGTCATGTTTATTAGTCATATTATCAACAATTATGAATTCTTATCAAAATAAGTAAATTTATCGTCTAAAATGTTTAAAACAAAAGACTTTTCCCTTTTACTGCATATAATTTGGACAAATGGTTAAAGAGATAATACAACATATTCGTAGGTATGGACGAACCCGAGCGAGCTGTTTGTCTGTTTTTCTCTTTGTACGGGCTAATCTCCGGATCTATTGGACCTATTTAAATGAAATTTTGCATGGTGGTACCATATATTCCCGGGCAACATTTTAGATACTTTTCATCCCGAAAAATTAAAGAGTTCCTGTGGGATAGTTAAAAAACTATAAGAACTTATACAGCTTAGTACACAAAAACTACTGATTGGATTTTAATAAAACTTTACAATAATATAGTTCATACATGACAATAACAAATCGGCTACTTTTTATCCCGGAAAATTAAAGAGTTTCCGTGGGATAGTCAAAAAACTATAGTAAATTATACAGCTTAGTACACAAAAACTACTGATTGGATTTTGATGAAACTTTACAATAATATATATAGTTCATACATCAGAATAACAAATAGGTTACTTTTTATCCCGGAAAAATGTACTGTTCCCGTGGGATAGGTGTTTTTGTTTATTTGTAACGTATTATGTACACAACATAGACCCCAAAACAATAGTTATTAATATATATATGTTTGCCTGTATGTCTGTTTGTCTGTTTTTGCGTGACCTTTCACGCGAAAAGTAATGTACCGATTTCAACGAAATTTCGTGAACTTATTACTCGAGTCAACATTTAAGACACCTTTTGTATGTATGTATGTATTTGTGTATGTATGCAATCAGCCCTTTTTAACGTCCCACTGCTGGGCACTGGCCTCCCTTTAGTACGAGGGGGATCAGGCCATAGTCCACCACGCTGGCCAAGTGCTGGTTGGCGGACTTCACATGTCTTTTGAAAACTTGCTAGGTTTCCTCACGATGTTTTACTTCACCGTTAAGACAAGTGGTAATTATGTTAGAAATGATTAGCATATGAAAATGTCAGAGGTGCGAGACCCGGGATTTGAACTTGCTTCACTCGGTTTCCCAAGCGAGCGCCTTACCACTGGGATACCACTGCCTAGATAGTAGATACCTTTTACTTCAAGAAAATCCCACGGAAAAATACAATAACTGGTTTTATCGAGTCCTCCCTAGAAACCTTCTGCTGGCTAAGCCTTAAGACTTACATACTTTAAAACAATATACTAAAAAATTGTAGGTCTTGAAAAGTCCTACAGAAAAGTTCTGAATTGTATATGTCAATCTCCTAAGCTACACTCGCAATATTTATTCTAATCTATACGTATAATAAAACAAACTTAGTCAAATCGATGTGCGCGTTTCACGCAAATAGTACTCAACCGATTTTAACTAAATTTTGTATAGTGATAAAACTTAGTACTCGGATCAACATTTAGGATACCTTTTACGACAGGCAAATTATTCATTCCCACGGGAAAACACAATAACTGGTTCCATCGAATCGTCCTTACAAAATATGGCTAACGTTGGCTTAACCTTAAGAGATAGATCAAAATTGTAAGTCTTAAAAAGGTCTATAGAAAAGTTCTACATAGTATATGTCTATCTCCTCAGGTACACTCGCTATAACTATTTTCATTGTTATATATTACTGTTTTATTATACGTTATTTATTCTATCTATACATATAATAAAACTGTAGAGGTTAGAAAAAAAATGCTAAAAACCAAGTCAGTTCTCTTCTTACATCCCGAAAGAAGAGAAATAGAACAAATCCAGTTTTTTTCAATTTTTTTGTTTCTCTGTCTATTTGTCTGTTTGTACGGGCTAATCTCCGAAACTATTGAACCGATTTAAATGAAACTTTGCATGATAGTACCTACCTCAAATCCCCGGTCAACATCTAAGATAATTTTCATTCCAAAAAGTAATGAGTTTCCGTGGGATAGTTAAAAAAACTATAGTAACTTATACAGCTTAGTACACAACAACTTACGCACCTAATTTAGTAAAATTTGGCATGCTGATACCTTATATTGCCGGTCAAACAACAGGTTACTTTTATCCCGGAAAAATGAACGGTTCCCGTGGGATAGATATGTTTGTGCTTTTCTAGAGGTGAACCCGAGCGAAGCGAGGGTGAGCCGCTAGTATAACATAAAAAAAATATTTTGCTATTATAATCTTATTCATACTTTTAGAGGAAAAAAATTGACAACAAATGTCAAAATAAAAATGTGTTAAAATTTATTAATAATATAGTAAAATAAACTTTGATCTTTTAAGAAAACTATTGAAATGCCTTAAAAGATTCTCAGGTTCAAGGGACCAAAAATGAATACGTTTTGGAAAGAGTAAACATAACATCCCCGAATATGTGTGTGTCATTTAAAGAAGTAAATTTAAGAGCTCTTCAAGTATTAAGTTATGAATTGATGGATCGGTACAATCGTATATATAAGAATGGTAAAGAGGAAGGGTTGTCACGGTTGACGTTCAATATTTTTAATATATATTTTTCTATTCATTTATATCATGTGCCAATATGAATAACGTAAGAAATTGGCTATGCCAGTGAAAGTAGTGAAAAAATTGCTGAATTTTGGTGTACATTATGGTTCGACATGAAATTGAATGATTACATATTTAACAAAATTAACTCCAGATTGGATATTGAAACGACGCGGCAAATAAAATTAAGATAAAAACTGTAAGTGTCGTAGAAGACGATCTTGTGCTGGTTATCGCACCTCGGGTCTCCTGCACGACGTTGGTAAACAACAGCGTTCCCAAAGAGGGTTGATGTCAGGCAGGCGGCCGGTCGTAAAACTTTTGCCAAAACCGATCAGTAGTACGGTAGGCGTACTGCGCCGACCCCAAGTAATTTGGGAAATGGGCAGGAAGAAGAAGAAGAAGAATCTTATTCATGCAACAGAACACGCAGTGTGCAAGTCAAATTCGCACTATCACATAAATAAATAAATATATCGGTACATTAACACACGGCACCATCTAGCTCCATGGTTCATGGCTCCATGGCTCTACGAGGCCTGTGTTTTGGATACCAGATAGTTGATACACTACACATATATAACTTTAAATACATACATATTATAAATATACCCATGAATAGAGTCCAAACATTCGTGCTAATCACACAAATGAATGCCCTCAGCAGGACTCGACCCTGCGTCCGCTGGCACAGCAAGTAGGGTCACTACAAACTGAGTCATAAGCAAAACTGTGGAAAATGACTAATGTTATATACATATATTTCAGGTCCAAGACTATCTTTTGCGAATAATGACAGATCGAGATATGATCCAATTACCAGTACAAAGTAAACTCGGTCCATGGATAGCAAGCCGACGGACTGAGGAAGTTAAAAAGAAATATATGGAAATTGGTGGGGGTTCCCCCATTTACAAGTGGACAGATTTACAAGGTATGGTATCTTTTATCTTTTTCTAACATCTTTTTTGTGTGAAAATTTAATGTAATATTTGCAACATAAAATTGATACATTTTTTATGTATAATTTACGTGAATATTTGACATTTTAAATAAAACTATCTTTTCGGGATTTTTCGCGAATTTATTTTGATTTTTGGTTCCCGACGTTTCGAATGCTTTAAAGCAATCATGGGTCTCTTATACGTCCTTTATAATGACACAGTGCTGGGGGCGGGCCTCTCTTTAATACGAGGGGGATCAGGCCTTAGTCCACCACGCTGGCCAAGTGCGGGTGGACTGAGCATGTCTTTCGAAAACTTGCTAGGTGCTCTCATAAGTTTTTCTTTACCGTAAAACTGGTAGTCCTGTCGAACGCACATGAAAATATCAGAGGTCGAGACCCGGGATTTCAGCACCACTGAGCTACCACTGCCTTTTTTACTATATAAATAATAAACATAATTTCTAACTTATCAAACGCCATTGGTCCTATAATAAGAAAAACTAAAATTCTCATAATGCCTAGAACATTTTTCAAATTAAAGACTTAGGAATAAGCAGATTGTTAACATTAGGTTTCAAACTTACCATGGAACTAGATGGTGCTGTGTGTTCATGTCTTAACATATTTATTTACTAGCATTGCCCGCGACTTCTCCCGCGTTCAGATGACCAAAAACCAAATTCTTAGGTTTTACATATTAGTATACTCACATTGCACATTTTGTATTTTTTCTCAAAAATGAGATATTTTCCCGCGGTAAAAAGTAGTTGACCCGGATAACCAGCTATTATCATACCAAATTTCATCAAAATCTGTCCAGTGGTTTTCTCGTGATGCGGTAACAGACAGACAGACAAAAATTCTAAAAACTATAGATTCGGACTCTATATCGATAATAATGTCTATTTCAATTAGATTTTCCAAAAAATATTAAATGTACAGATTCGACTTAGTTACAATTTTATTATATGTATAGATTAAATATGTACTAAAAAATATGTTTCTTACAGGTAGACTCTTAACGCAATCCTTGGACCAAATGTTGCCCGAATCAGCACCACATAAACACTATATAGCATTTAGATATGTACCACCATTCACTGAAGATGCGTTTAGTCAGTTGGAGAAGTGAGTATTATTTTAATATATTAACATCGGTTTATTTATTTGGGCGTTACGAAGCCATAAACAGACACACAGACGTTTAACTTATAACTCCTTTTAAACTTAAAGAAAACACACAATTTCTTCAGTTTATTTAGTGTATTTAAAGTTGAATATTTACTGTACTCGGAACCGGTTTAAAAAACCGTTTATATCGATAATGTAGCGGTTAATTAAATTCATCGTGCGATTATTAACTGGTCCATAATTTAATAAAAACAGGTTTAGTAAAACAAAATAATAACTGTTAACGGTTATTCTTTGTGAAAGGGTTGGATTACGGTTTTGATACCGAAATAAACCGGTTAATTCATTAATAAGTATAAAACGTACATGTATTCTTCTACTAAGTAATACACCATTAGCAAAGATTCGTCAAATATAAACGGACAAAAATTCATTTTAATCGGTTAATTACGATCATGGAACCTGATTTCGTCAAAATCCGTTTTCCAGGTTTTAACCGGTTAAATAATGTAACCGAAACCTTAAACCGAAAAGTCTTTCGGTTTGGGGTCTATGACCGAAAGCGGTTTAAAAATTGAACGGGATTCCGAGCCCTGCTGTGTATTTAAGTAGCTATATAAGTAAGTACATCACTTGAAAACAGCTGGACTAGTTTGAAAAAACTTCTAATTTTTACCAATTTCTTAACATATTCATAACTAGCGACTCACCCTCGCTTCGCTCGTGGCCGTTTTATTTTTTTTGAGTGGAACCCTAATTCTTTTTTAAATAATAGTAACCTAAGTTACTCCTTATAACATAAACTATCTGCCAGTAAAGGTCACGTCAAAATCAGTCCAGCCGTTTCGGAGATTAACCGGAACAAACAGACAGACAAACAGAAATTGTGCTTTTCTTATTAGTACCGTATAGATAGTCCGATCCTTTCAAGTTGCTGGAAAAATTGATAAATTCGAGACGCATGGATTTTTTTTTTAAATAATAAATTAATTTTGATTTGTACAGAACAAAGTTTGCAAAAATAAAAAATAACAAAAATGTTTTTTTTTATAATACTTTCTTAGATTTACGCGAATATTTTATATGAAAAAATATAATTTTGTTTCAGAGATGGCGTCGAGAGGGCGATCATATTTTCCCAATACCCCCAATACAGTTGTGCCACGACCGGCTCAAGTTTGAATGCGATAGCTGACTTCTATAAGAACAGGTAAGGATTTTATGTATATTTAATTTTTGAGTTTGTCCTTATGTACGTTTTAATGGTTAGTATGGAATAGACTATAATATTAGTTATACATGTAATAAAATTCTGAGTTGAATCTGTACATTAAATATTTTTTGGAAAATCTTATAGAAATAGACATTATTATCGATACAGAGGCCGAATCTATAGTTTTAGAATTTTTGTCTCTCTGTCTGGGAACACATCATGAGAAAACCACTGGACAGATTTTGATAAAATTTTGTATGTATAATGATAGCTGGTTATCCGGGTCAACATAAAATACTTTGTACTGCAGAAAAAAAATCTCATCTCTGAGAAGTCTGTACAAAATGTTAAAACGTAACTAGGTACTAACCCATTCCGAATATAAATGTAAAAGTTTTTTTTTTGCTTGTTTGTTTGTAATTCTTTCACACTGAAACAGATTGATATTGATGTGATTTTTGTATGGAGATGTTTGGTTTGTAAAATAATGACTTAATATCTAATTTACTAGTTTAATTTTTGTTTATAGAATAAATATTGAAATGTAACTTTTTTTTTTATGATTTTCTTTAATTTGATCATTATTTAAATGTAATATTTTTCTTTTCAGACCATTACCAGATATAAAGTTTTCATTGATAGAAAGATGGGCGACAAACAGACATCTAGCAACCGTTTTTGCGGAGAGAATCAAAGAGAAACTGAAGCTATTTGATAGGAAAATAAGAAATCAAGTTCTAATATTGTTTACGGCACATAGTTTGCCGTTAAAGGTTAATATGTTATTACGCTGCTATTATAATGTGAATGTTTGTATCTATGTCATTCTTTCGCGGTCTATGGCTGGACCGATTTTGATGAAATTTAGTACATAGATAGATTATGAGTTGCAGTAATACATAGGATATACATATAGCTAAAAAGTTAAATAATAAAAATTAATAAATGTGTGTGTGTGTGTGTGTGTGTGTGTGTGTGTGTGTGGGTGTGTGTGCAATTCACACACGGTAGAAGTGAAACTTCAGAAAAGTAACCAACGAGAGAGTGAGATGGATATAGAGATCAGGAGTAAGATAGTTGGAGGGTTTAGTTTTTGTATAATATTTCTATCAAGTTTAAGAGTTACTTTACATTTTATTTAAGAATGGTTGCCATGGTAACATGGCAACGTATTCTATTTCATTCTCTCCCCGGCTTAATCCTATATATTTATAGGATTGTCTCCTAGTGTCGCTTTTTCGTTTCATCTAATTTCAAATCACAAAGATTCTAAAGAAGTTTTCGCTTTAAAAATTTTTCTCTTCTACCACAGGCAGTATCCCGCGGAGATACTTATCCCCATGAGGTGGCAGCTTCAGTATCAGCGACCATGTCCCAGCTTTCCCTACCGAATCCCCACCGGCTCGTCTGGCAAAGCAAAGTTGGGCCTTTGCCATGGTTACAGCCATATACCGATGATGCGATAAAAGTGAGTTGGATATTATGTCTAAGTACAGTTGAGAGTCTACTTACAGTGTCAGCGGTCTAGGGTTCGAGTCCCGCTGGGGGCATTCATTTGTGTGATGAGCATGAATGTTTGTACTCCAGTCATGGGTGTTTATATTCATAATATGTATGTATTTAAAGTTATATCTATCTGGTATCCATAACACAAGCCTCGTAGCTTACCATGGACTAGATGGTGCTGTGTGGTAAAGTCCCAGCATATTTATATTAAGTTAAAATATACAAAAAATTTCATATTGACCACATTTTCCTTTATAATAATTATATTTTAGAATTAACTAAGTAGATTTATTTAAAATTTGTTTTTTTTAATCATAATTGTTTTTTTTTTCAGGCATACGCGAAGCAAGGCTGTAAATATATGATCCTAGTGCCCATAGCTTTTGTCAACGAACATATAGAAACTCTGCACGAGTTGGATATAGAGTATTGTGATGAAGTTGCTAAAGAGGTTGTTATATATACATATAATAAAATTCTAACTGAGTTGAATCTGTACATTAAATATTTTTTGGAGAATCTTATTGAAATAGATATTTTTATGGATACAGAGGCCTAATTTATAGTTTTTAGAATTTTTGTCTGCCTGTCTGGGAACGCATGACGAGAAAACCACTGGACAGATTTTGATGAAATTTGGTATAATGATAGCTGGTTATCCGGATCATCATATAGGATACTTTTTACTGCGGGAAAATATCACATCTCTTAGAAATCTATACGAAATGTTAAAACGTAATTTTATCCCTTACTTGAGAAATGATTGATTCCTCATACAAACTTCCACCCCCCCCCCTTTTCACTCATTAAATGATGGGATAAAAATTATCCTATGTCCTTCCCAGGGTCTTAAACTATCTCCATACCAAATTTCATCTATATGGGTTCAACGGATTAAGCGTGAAAAGGTAACAGACAGACAGATAGAGTTATTTTATTTAAGGGGGTGAACAGTGGGATGAAAGTTTGTATGAGGAATTAATCATTTCTCAAGTAAAGGATATAAAACTCATCATACCTATGTATATATAATATATAATCTATCTATTCCACACTAACGGTCAAAACGTATGTAGAGACGAACTCGAGCCAAGTCAGGGTCCGTCGCTAGTTATAAATAATAATTGCTTATCTACATCTATACATATAATAAAACTGTAGAAGTCGAATGTCTATACATAGAAAAAATGCTAAAACCCGAGTCAGGGGGATGTAAGAAGAGAAATAGAAGAAGAGAAATAGAACAAATCCAAATTTTTTTCAATTTTTTTGTTTCTCTGTCTGTTTGCACGAGTTAATCTCTGAATCTATTGGACCGATTTAAATGAAATTTTGCATGGTGGTACCTTATATCGTCGATCAACATCTTAGCTACTTTTTATCCCGGAAAAATTTACGGTGCCCGTGGGTTAGATTTGTTATTTAATAAATTGCAATAATTTATATAATCCATTTTATATAATACATATTAAATAATCCATTTCCCAGGCGGGTATAACCCAAATAGAAAGGGCTGCGGCGCCCAACGACCACCCTACATTCATAGCCGCCATGGCGGATGTTGTCGCGAGCCACATCGCAAAAGGGCCAGCCGTTTCCTTACAGTACTTGTCTAGGTGGGTTTTATTGGATAATCTATAATTAATATTATAAAGAGACTGAATTTGTTTGTTTGTATGAACTCGCTAATCTCAGGAACTACTAATCTGATTTGAAAAAATATTATTGCATTAGATAGCCCGTTTATTGAGGAAGGTTATATATAGGCTATATATCATCATGCTACTACCCAAGGGAGCGGAGAAGTAATCATAAATGTCAACAAATCAGGCAGACTTCCATATATTATTATTGTCTATTCCATACAACATTCTGATTCATCTATACAGATAAATAAAATTTAAGTGTCTGTGTGTAATGTCAAAATTTTACTGAATACATATGAAATTACATATGGTACTTATAAGAAAAACACAATTTTAAACAATTTTTGTTTCTGTTTCTTTGTTCCGGCTAATCTCCGAAACGGCTGGATCGATTTGGACGGGACTTTTACTGGCAGATAGCTGATGTTATAAAGAGTAACATAGGCTACTTTTATTTTGGAAAAAACATTAGGGTTCGGCGCAAAAAATAAAATGTGTTATTATTTTTCAGGTGTCCTCACTGCGTTAGTGAAAGATGTAAAATGTCAAAGGAGTTCTACAAAAAGCTATGCAAATATGTAGATACAGAACCGAGTTTAGCTCAAACTTAGTTAAATTTAACTATTTAAAAAAAATTAAATCATCCCCTATATTACTTTGATTGGTCATAAACGCCAAAATATTGTTTATTTCCTTCCCAAAAATATAGTTTATAATTATTTTTTTTGACGAAGACGACATGTTTGGCTCAGTCTGTAGTGACCCTTCTTGATGTGCCAGCGGTCGCGGGTTCGAGTCCTGCTGGGGGCATTCATTTGTGTGATGAGCACGAATGTGCTTATATTTATAATATGTATTTATTTAAAGTTATATATGTGTAGTGTACCAACTATCTGGTATCCATAACACAAGCCTCGTAACTTACCATGGTACTAGATGGAGATGTGTGTTAATGTATCAACATATTTATGTGTTGTAACTTGAGAAATGATTTGTTCCCAATACAATTTTTCAACCCCTATTTCATCCCCTTCAAGTTTCATTTTTGGGACAAAAAGTATTATATATCCTTCTCCAAGGTCCCATCCATCTCTGTACCAAACTTCATCAAAATTGGTTTAGCGGTTTAGGCGTGAAAACGTAACAGAGTTACTTTCGCATTTATAATAATACTATGGATTGTGTACATATATGTATATGAAATAATTTTCTGTCCGTCTGTATATATTTGTTTTGAAACAATTCAGTATTTAAAAGTGGCATGACTCTAACATAACATTAAATTATTAAAGAAAAATTGCTTGAATTTAAAAAAATAGCAATATTTTAATATAAAATGATTTTTTTTTAATAATTTGGAAATTTTGGGTTACGCCATTTTTGCTCTGGTCTTCTTACAAAATACAATAAGTGAAATTGTTATTTTAAATACATTACTTTATGGGTGATTTGCATTTCTTATATACTCTGTGTTGTTGTTTTTTTGTATAGAAATGTCAATGTCAATTTTATCTTTTTAATTTTTATCAAGGTGAGGCATTTACTGGTTAAAGACTGTATAATATGGTATCTGGCAATGAATTATTTAATTTAATTTTGTTTTTTATTTTCCTTTATCGGCTTCAATCGGGTGGTTTAAGCAGCAATTATAATTAGTATGAAACCAGCGAAAAACATAAACGAATCTATCCCACGGAAAACATACATTTTTATCGGGATAAAATGTAGCCTACGTGCTATTATTATAGGAAACATACATACACACATTGATTTATATATATATGCAAAGCTTTTATATATATAAGCTTTGCAAAAGCAATAAAACAAAAGAATGCTTTTCCGAAATTCTGGTTTTAAAACAGATTTTATGTTTTTCTTTCTTTAGAAAAATAAACTAGTGTTCTAAACTTGCTGATTAAATGTAAACTCTGCCATTAGCAATTAGTTAGTATTATATATTCATAGATGGCGCTATTTGCCAATTGGTGTCGTTTAGTACTGAAGCTATGATGATGATGTTCTCTTGACCGATTTCGGCCACGGCGGCCAATCTCATTGAGACTAGCCAACTGCGCAGGACATATTATAGTGCAGCGCGTGTGAGAGAGAGCGCAGACACAAGTGCACTCTCTGTTCCTGTCACTCTCATACTCCGGTGGGACGACCACTCGACATGACCCGTGAGAGTGTCGGCGCAGGACCGACGGCTTTACGTGCTCTCCGAGGCACGGGGGTGAAACACCGCCAACTTCCCAACTCCGGGCTGTTACTGATACTTACTATACGGAAAGACTCAATAACTAAATCCGGCCCGACCCGGGACTCGAACCCAGGACCTCCGAGTGTGCCGCTGTATATGCTAGCCACTACACCACCGAGGCAGTTGCACAGAAGCTATATGGTAGTATAAACTGCTGATGTCAGACTTAGTTGTTATTGTTATAACAGTCCAACATCAGCAGCCAATAGAAAAAAATCTACACCTATAAAGAAAAAATGGTAATGGAGCATTGTTCTCATCGTCTTAACGGTGATCACTGACCATGACGACGCATTTGGATTCCATCTCAGAAAGGAAACTTTTAAATAAAGTTTCATATTTTATTAAAACCATAAAAATCATAACTATTAAATTTTATTGGACAAGTTATTATTTGAACTAGTTTCGCTCATTGTCAAAATTCGACAATAATATAATCGATACAATAATGTTTGTTTTTTAAGTGAAACTTGATATGTTCAGTATTTAAGACACTTTTCTTCCGTGTCACATACGTTTGTTCCACGATGTTAGAGTCGAAATGTATAAATTGTAAGATTTCATGATTTGTTTGGGTGTGGAGTAAATTCATGTAAGTCGACATCGACATGGTCACGTGACGTGTTAACGCTAACACTCAGCGTGCCGATAGATGTCGAAACCAGATGAATATAAACAGTTTTAATTTACAAATTTTAATTTAAGATCAAACAATTTGAATATCCAAAAATTACAACTATTTCTTTATAGTTTTAAGTATTCGCTTCTCGAATAGTTTACTATCGTTGTCTTTGTATGAAACGGTTTATGTGATGATTTGTTATTTAATAGTTTCATAAATAAAAAAATCATCGAGTCATCGTATAATTATTTTTAACAATATTATGAACAATATTATGAATCTGTGGAAAAATTAGTTCAAAATTATGTCAATAGATGGTGTTACGTGTATTGATGTTTATAGATTTTTTCGTAAAAACTATGATAGAAAAAAATTCATGCCAATAACGTTAATTATGGTTTAAATAAATACATATGCATATTTGTAATTTCCTTTATTGTAAATAAATTAGAACGAAAACAAAATAATACGATCTTCAATCAAAAATTTTACAGCACTGATTATTATTTTAAAATTAGCCATTCTATGAGTTTGTATTGAGTAATTATAGATGGCGCTGTTCACATTGTTTAAGTTACAAGCGGTTAAAAACTTTTAGTAACTAAAATTTATTTTATTATTGTGAAATGGTTGTTGCTATATTTTACTCATGAATATGTGACATTTTAAATAAAACTACCTTTTCGGATTTTTCGCGAATATATTTTAATTTTCGGTTCTCGACGTTTCGAATAGTTTATAGCAATCATGGTCATGGGTGTCAGTCTCTCCCGTGACCATGATTGCTGTAAAGCATTCGAATCAAAATAAACCCGCGAAATAATCCAAAAAGATAGTTTTATTTAAAATTATATTTTTTTCCTTCCATTCATTAATTAAAATTGGAATAAAAGAGACAGGTTATTGGCCGCACGTACGCTTCATCTCTTTCTAGCGAGATGTCAATTTCATGAGAGTGTTACTCTTCATCTATGGCAAGAGTAATAAAACAACGTGTAGTAAAATATAAACCTTTATTTACTTCGTCGAATGTTAGTATATAATAATATAAATAAAGAAAAACTGATACAAAATAAAGTTTTAAATAGCTTTTTTCTTTTTTTTTTTTTGGAAGATGTCTACGTACATTTATATAGAGTGAACAAAAATAGAAATAACATGTGGAAATAAAATAGTAACATATTGAATAAATATATTTTTCTAACAATAAGATCTACCGCGCTTGAATTCACCGCGAGAGGGCTATAGTCTAGAGTGAGGTCTCTAGAAATGTCCAGGTTCACTGTTTGCTAGGGTGAAGTGGAAAAAAAAATATTTTTTTCTTCTTAGTTTGGAAGTAGAATTTGTAGCTTATAAAAAACATTTTTGAAAAAAAAAATTTTTTTTACTCAACATTTGATATTTAGATGGCACACTGATATTTAAAATAAATAATTAATAAATTTTGGTTTGAATGAAAAAAATTCTGTTCGCGTGATCATCTTTGAAAACATTCAAGAATTGACGAATATAGTCATTTTCTACTCAACTTTCACTGTTTGAAAACAAATGACAAATGTTATTGCTTTAAAAGAAGAGCTAAGAAAAAGTCAATATTTTATCTATTTTGTTATTATGTATTAATTATGTAAAAAAAATCCTGATAACAGATAAACAATAGGGAATATGCGTGTGATTTAAATAAAGGTGAAATATATTTTTTTATAATCTTTATTGCTTTTGAATTAAGCCTATATCAATATTTTTTTAATGTAATTTCTTTTTGATAAAGAAAATAATTATTTAAAAAGTGAAAATAATGGCGGGCGTTTAAAATATCCGTATCGGTATGATATTTATAATCGTTTTTTATACTAAATTATACTTTTTTGGTGCTGGATATTTTTTCTTACTATTAAATAACGATGTTATTAGCTATTGTATAAAAAAATAAACAAAAATCACGCATATTCCCGAAACGATGGCCCTCATTTCAATGTACTGAAGCTAATACAACCAAGTTCTTACATCTAATCAAAGAAATCATTAAATTGAAAATTTGTTTCTTTTTTTAAACAATTTCAGACTTTCTCATGTATTTTTTTTCTATTATTATATTTTTTAATTAAAAAAAATTATTATTGTTGAAAAAAAAATCGAATATTCTGACATGATTCAAAGAGGCTTTGGTTTTAATCATTTTTTTTAGAATCAAATCTTCAATTCAAAGACATATTTGATTTAATAACTTACTTTAAAAATTATGGAAATAAACGACATTTAATGTCTTCGTCCAAAAATATTCATAAACTAGAATTAATTTAGTAAATCTAAGGTGTAATATTGAATTTCAAAATATTATATAATCTGTTAGGTCAGGAATGCCAAAGTTTGTGTTTTAAACGAAAATTATATAATTTAATGATAAAATGATACAACTTGTGAAAAAAAAGAAATATCTTCAGAAAAAAAAATTATGACATTGACAATTTAAGGAAAAAACGAAAAAAAATACCATATGACAAAAATCATATTTTTTATCAATGTTTTTAGAATGTTTATAATTGAAAAATATATAATAATAATATACATATATACACGGTCTGTAAGTAAACATTCATATCTGATAAAAAATCTATTTCTAATAAATTATTTTTTATAAATATAAATTATATACAGGAAAATAATAATTTTAAAGTTATTCAAATAAATTAGCCTAGTGGTCGATTTCCGACAGATTTTTTTAATGGTAACATGAAAGCTCATCTATAACTACTAAAAAAAAAAACGTTTGACAAACAGAGAAAAATGTACTGAACTGTTTTGTCTTTGCCTATTTATATATAATCTGATTGATATATAATATGTATTATAATTATTAACTACATGTTAAAAGTTGCCAAATAATGAGTCTTTTATTTCTTTTTTCAATTACTGATACCTACACTAAATTTTTGTTATTCAGCCATGAAAATTTTGAATTAAGATTTATTATTATTATTATTTTTACTGAGTCCTTATTAAAGTCTATATGTTATATATATAGGGCCTATATATAACACTAGCGACTCACCCTCGCTTCGCTCGGGTTCCTTCCTAGGTTGCTTCCAAATACAAACTTTCATCCCCATTTTCACCCCATTAAGAGGTGATTTCCCGGTTAGAAACTATCCTATGTCCTTCCCAGGGTCTCAAACTATCTTCATACCAAATTTCATTTAAATCGGTTCAGTAGTTTCGGAGCCTATTCGATACAAACAAACAAACAAAAAAACAAATTTTTCCTCTTTATAACTCATCCTACATGAGTGAAGTAAATTTTTGAAAACAGTCATCAGTATTGTATTTCGTGAGATAATTAATATTATGTATGAGTACATACAAACATAAAAAATAAAATTTTGTAGATATGTGTGTTTACTTAGGAACCGAATTCTTTTTTTTTAATATTACTTTTTTTTGTATAACTTGTATAATTGTATATATTTCATACTACTACAGTATAAAAGTCATTTTTTTTTTCAACTTCATACTAAAATTAATCAAAATAAATGTTTTTTTTTAATTTTTTTAATGAATTCATGTGGTTTTTTTTTATAAAGAACCAAAACTATTTACAAGTTAAATAACAAATAACAATAATCGAAAGTATTTTTTTTTGAAGAAAATTACAACTACCTTTTATTATTATGATATCAAATGCAAAAATGAGTGAGGAAAAACTCTCCTTCCATGTAGCATAAAAAAAGAAAGAAATAGCATAAAAATAAAGAATGATAAGAATTCCCAGAATAACTGAAAAACAAATTATTACCAGAATAAATGAAAAAAAAACAACATTTCTGAGAAACAGCTAGAAGGAAAAAAACGAAAAATCTTACATATTTATCATACATCAAATAACACAACCTGAAAAAATTGCATTATTAATTGCAATTTTTTTTAATTTTTCCATTTCATAATAAGAAAGGTAGTTTCATATTTTATTTTATTTATACATTTTTATTACTAATATAATATTTTGGTCGTAATTTAATATTTAGCTATTATCTGTTGTCTGAGACAGTCACGGCCCACCGCGGCTAGTTGACGGACTTTCTGTGAAAAAAAAAACAAAAAAAAAATAAGAAAAATCTGAAAGTAAAAAAAAAATTACGAAAAATAGATTTAACTAGATAACCTCATTATCGAATATAGCGGAAGAATTTTTTTTGCCTAATACGAAAATTTCACCAAATCGGCCAATACTTTTTACAAAATGATGTTATATTCGCTTGGTGTAAACCATACGAAAATTAGTACAATAGTTTTAGAGCTAGATGCTATGTATGTTTTTATATAAACTGCCTTAGTGGTGTAGTGGCTAGCGTTTGGTTTCAGATCCGGAGTTGTAGTTCGAGTCCCGGGTCACCAAGTTATGACAGAAAAGGAGTGCACGCCATACAAATATAGTACAAAATTTTATTCCACGGGATTGGAATTTGAAAGAAATATCCAAATAATAACATAATTAAAATTCCAATCCTGTAACTGATTTAAAGGTTATTTTTAATTTTCTTACCTGGAGAAAGCACGACTGTATCATCCTGCGAAACAAAAAAATAGATATAAATAAAATAAATATAAATATTAGACGTAAAATAAAAATAAGACATGAATTAAATATTTCTTTTTTAGATGATATTTTTCAATGACAAACAGACAAAAAAGTCATATAAAAGTTTCGTTTTAATTGTATTTATGGATCCCTATAGTCAAAAAAACTCTCCTTACAATTTAATGTTCAGTAAAAGGTTCAGTACTTTAAGAGTTTATCGATTACAAGCAAACAAATCGACGACACGTTTGGCTCAGTTTGTAGTGACCCTCAGATAAATATAATATTACATACTCTACAATATAGACTCTAAATAGTTAAAAAAAATTTTATGACATTATTTATTAAAAAAATGTAAAAAAAACATACTTTCTTAGGTTTACATAAATATATTTGACATTTTAAATAAAACAATCTTTTCGGATTTTTTCCCAGATTAATTTCGGTTTCGAGTTCCTGATGTTTCGAATGTTTTACGTCTCTAGTCAAAGTCCAGTTTCTCCCGTAAAAAAACCGAAAAATCCCCAAAAACAATCCGAAAAGACACTTTTTTATATATGTATGGCATTATTTTTAAAAAAAAAATTACACATACAATCGAATGTCGAGATCTTTGCACGGTCATGGTGTTCTGTGGCAGGCTGCAGTCCGGAGAAACGCCTATGGCGTTGTATATCTCCCTTAACATCACTAACATCGTGTCTTCGGATTCCCTGTTATTAGAAAAGTTGGTCGATTTAAAAAAAATGGGTGCGTGTAACCTTTACACGCGGTTGAAGTAAAAAAACAAAAAATGTGCAATTCACACATCGTAGAAGTGAAACTTCAGAAAATGATATGAATATAGAGTATCAGGAGTAGGATAATCATAAGGATTTTTTTATATTATTTTTACCAAGTTTAAAAGTTATTTTACATTTTATTTGACATAAATATAAACATTACATAATAATCAGTAATGAATTTTATTATTTTTCACTTCCTGTGTAATGTATTCTATCAAATAACAACGGTTACCATGACAACGGTTACCATGGCATCATCGCAATGTATTCTATCTCATTCTATCGCCGGCTTAATCCTATATATTTATATGTTTGTCTCTTTTTACTGTCGCATTTCCGTTGCATCGAGTTTCAAATCACAACGATTCTAAAGAAGTTTCACTTCAAAAACAAAATATAAATAAATTAAAACAAATCAATCAATAATTAAATAAGACATATTACAATCATATATTTATAGAATATCATATACGGAAAAAATATAATATTATATATTTGTCAGACAATAATGACGGTTACCATGGCAATATAGCAATGTATTCTATCTCATTCTCTCGTTGACATTATTATTATTCAGATATATATATTATTATTCATTATATATTATTATTCAGATTATATATACTAATATTATAAAGAGGTAAAGTTTGTGAATTGTGAGTTTGTGACGTTGTAGTAGTAGGGGTAAAAATTAAGAAGATAGTTTGAGACCCGGGGAAGGACATAAGATACTTTTTATCTCGGAAATCATCCCTTAAGGGGCTGAAAATGGGGATGAAAGTTTGTACGGGGAATCAAGCTAGGAACGATCCCGAGCGAGCGAGACCTATATATTTATGTTTGTCTCTTTTTAGTGTCGCATTTTCATTTCATTGAGTTTCAAATCACAACGATTCTAAAGAAATTTTACTTCAATAACACATTTTTATATACTCATACGAGTAATATAAGATGTTTTTTTAAATTGTTTTTATTTTTTAAATTAGTCCATTACAAAAAGCAAATGTTTTTTTTTATAGTAGAAGCTGGAAAGGACGTAGGATAGTTTTTATCCCGGAAATCATCCCTTAAGGAAGCGAAAATGGGGATAAAAGTTTGTATGGGGAATCAAACTATCCTATCGCTAATTTCTTAATAAGCACTATAAAAACTCATACAGTATTTTCAAAGATAACCAATAACCAATTTATTTTATTTTTGAATATTTAATTATAAAAAAAAATAAAAAAACTCACCAATAACAAACATGGCTGCTCATAGCGAAGAGGTACTCATTGATCATCTCGAAGGGCGCCTCCTGCAGCACGTGGTCCACGCGCCGCCCTGCGTTCAGCCTCCCGAGAGCATCTGCAGCTATCTGTGGACAGTTAAAATCCCGATCTCGGTAAAAAAGTATTTTTTTATGAAAAAAAAAAATAATTTTGTTTCGGATTTTTCCGTGAATTTATTTAAATTTTAGTTCCTGTTCCGAAAGTTTTACAGCAATCATGGTCACGGGAGAGACTAAAACATCGTGTCGGGAACAAAAGATCTAAATAAATCCGCGAAAAATCCGAAAAAAATATTTTGAATAAAAAAAATATTTTAAAATATCAAACATTTGCGTAAATACAAGAAAGTTTTTTTTTTTAAATTAAACCAACATTTCATATATATATAATTTTTTCATATTTTTTTGATAAATTAAGAAGTGATATTTTCCAACATTATTCTAATTAATTTTTTTTATTAATTTAATTGATTAAAAATGAAAATATATCTTTTTTATATGTTTTGTATAACTTTAATTAATGTACAGAAAAAAATATATTTTGTTACATATTTTTTTTATTTTGAAAATAATTATCGTACCTCATTACTCTGTACGTTCTCTTCTTTACATTCCAATGCCAATTCTTCTTTCTCAATTTCTTCTTCAACTACCTATTTTTGGTACATAAAAAATATTACATATAAAATGGAAATTATTTGTGTATTCTTTAGTCCTTAATGAATCTCAAATATGTTTTTACAAAAGCATTTTTTTATATCATACATTGAAAGAGACAATTTTTTTAAAATATAATATACATATTTGTACTAAAGTATTTTTATGTCTTTTAAAATAGATACAAAGGATTATTTTTTTGAATAATGGTCTTTTTCTATATATATATTTTTTTCATGTATAATAAAAAAATAATGGATACGTAATCCAAAAAAATGGTACAATCAAGTTTCAAAAACTGAAAATACCTTTTTCTATTAGATTTTAAATTTGGAGACCACGTCTGTTGGGCCAATTGTTAAATTTAATAAAAAAGGCACCCCTAAATAAATCTATCATCCTAAAAATAAAACGGCATTTTAAAGGAAGAGACGTAGAGAGAGGGAGAAAAAAATAAGTAAAAGAGAGGAGGGGAGGGGTAGGGAGGTAAGTAAGGAATTAGGGAGAGAAAGAATACTATGAAAAAATAGTAAGAATAAGTATGAGAGAAAAAGGGAAAGAGAAAAAGAATAAGTATGAGAGAGAGAAAGAAATATAGGCTTACCTTCTCTAAATGTTGCACAGAGGGTGTTTGTGCTTGCGTCTTCCACATACTGTACCATGTATTTTTAATCGATTCTATCACTTTTTGTTTAATATCAGCACCGACTCGCGCCATCGTGTCTTTGAGCTCTGGTATGGAAATAAATATGTATTAGACATACATACATATGTTTAATAAAACAACTACCAATATAAATGCGAAAGTTGGACGTCTGTACGTTTGTCACTCCTTCACGCTGTAACGGCTGAACGGATTTGTATGAAACTTAGTACACAGATAGACATGAATTGGAGTAACTAACATATAGGCTACTGTTAAATATGTAGAGACATAAATAAATATGTTGGTACATTAACACACAGCACCATCTAGTTCCATTTTATGTCTTTTTTTGTCAGTGTGTGTGTGTGTGTGTTGTTTTGTTGGGGGCGTGTCAGGATGTGGTTTAAGTATAAAAAATAGGGAAAAACCAAAAAAAACCGCAGAGAAATCGAAAAGTTCAGAACTGCTCGTTTTGTACCTATGTATATATAATATATAGTTTATCTATTCCACACTAACCATTAAAACATACTGAGAAAGCAGTCGTTTTTAAAATAGAGGAAAAAAAAATCTACTGTAAAGTACAACAAGTATAAATAACTCACCCAAATGCATGCGTTTTCTCCCTTTATGGTGTGGAATCAAAAACGGTTTGACGTTTCGTAGTTGAGGGTCGATCATGGGCTCGATTCTGTAAAAACAATAATAATTAGAAAATCTTATGGAGATTAGAAATATTCTATCATTTAAAAATAATAGAAAAAAATGTGTGTGTGTGTACTTATGTACGCACGTAAGAAGTTATACTTCTTTGGCGTAACAGAACAAAAATAGCTAAAGATTTCATCCCGTATGTCACAACTCTCTGTTTGTAAAAGGAATGCAGCTAACTTCATCATGTTGCTTTTTAGCTATCGTTGTAAAAATATTACTGTCATATTTTTGCCCAAACGTGCGAAAAGAAGTATAACTTCAAAAAATACATAAAATAATTATTTGCTATCTATATATAAATTGATTGCTGTTACAACATTAAATTAACAGTTTTAAAATACACGATGTTTGTTCATCACAAATATATAAAAATATTATTTTTTTTTGTTTTCCTCTTATTGAGTGTCGGTTTAAGAAAAACCGGTGACTAAATGATCCACACGGACCAAAGCCAAGTGTGGATCATGGAAGATTGAGGAAACGATGTTGTTCAGCGGACGTTTGGGATTGGTCTCTTTGTAGAAATTTTCGAACTATTCTACAGGTGTTTAAAATGGCAGCTTTTTGGAGGGTGATTGATGTACGTATATTTTGGTAACCGTAGGGTTTCTAAGGCCTGGGGGAGAATTTTAAGAATTTTTTTCTAATATCAGTGGTGGATTTATTATTATTACTAATTTTATTGAAAAAATTAATATATATATAAAAACTATCCTTATGAAGGATAGATAACATGAAAATGACTTACCTATATGCTATAGGATCGTATGGATGGAAGATATTAAAAAAGTTTTTGCATGTCGGAAGACAAAAATCTTTTCCTAGATTTTCCACACCGCGTATACACTCGAAAATGGCTGAAAAAAATTAAAAAATAATAATAACATATAGATATTATTAACGACTCACCCTGGCTTCGCTCGGGTTCGTCACGAGGTAGTTCTTTAAATTGACATAAAGTTTTTATTTATGACCGATTGAAATAAAACAAACTTGTAAATAAAACTTCAGTAAAGCTTACCAAAACACATTAGTGAAAACCGCATCGTTTCTGAGATTACCGCGCACAAACGCTCAGACAAACAGGCAAAAATTCAAAAAATCATTATTTTGGGTTCTATTGCTTTAATTAAGACCCCCAATAATAGATTTTCTCAAATATCTTCCATGTAGACACTTTTATTATATGTATAGATGTCATATATTCCCGTAAATCTAAGAAAGTATAAAATTTATAAAAGTCATTTTACATCATTTAATTTAATTATTTTAAATTATTATTATATTATTTTAATATAAATACTAATGTCAAATTTCATGGCAAATCGTTTAAAGTTACAAAATTTTGTTGTCAGTTTGTGGAAAGTTACCATATAAAAGAACGTATGCCAGTCGGGAGCCCTTTTCCGCATCTCTCCCATACATTTTTCCTATCTAAACACCTTCGTTAGACGACTGTATGCATTAGTACACTGTGATAACACAGGGTAAATTAGGGTAAGGTAAGGTAAAAACTTACCTATAGGGCTTCCCAATGCATATAGGGCGTCAGGAGTGAACCCTAACCGCGGGTACTTGACACTGGGCTGCCCGGTCCCCGCCGCGCCCGTCACATAGCTCTTGTCTGGTGATAGAATGTCTGCAGAGTCCTGTGACATACATACATATATACATACATACATAAATAATTTTAATTGTATGTTCATCCGTATTAATATTATAAATGTGAAAGTTTGTGAGTATGGATGTTTGTTACTCAATCACGCCAGAACGGCAGAGCGGATCTGGATAAAGTTTGACACAGAGATAGATTTTAGTCTGGAATAACACATGGGCTAATTTTTATCCCGGAAAAATGCACGGTCCCCGTGGGATAGATTTGTTCTCGTTTTCCCAGGTAAACTTTTAATTTGTTTTCTGTTTCTATACCTGAATAAATAAAATAAAAAATAAAATATATATATCAAAAAAACAAACAGACGGACCAACATAGGCTCAATTTCACATTATAGACGTTTTTTTTCTTCACTACATACTCTATTTATTACCATAAACAAAACTTAAAAAAAAAACTAACTCACCACAGGTAACTGATGGCACAGCAGGTCATAGAGAATGACGCTGCCCAAAGAGTGACCGCCCAAAGACACGCCCCCTTTGAAGTCGGGATTCCGGGATTTAAACAATTTGTATATCCGGTTGAGTTCACTGCACACTGTGTCTATTATTAGCTGTGGTAAAAAAATGTCATGTTAAAAGTAAGTGTGTGTGCGTGTGTGTATTTTTTTTTATGTTCTAATTTTTTTAATGTTTTTTTTTTACTTTTACTTCTTTTTCTGTATTCTTCTCAGCATACCCTTTCATTTGATATCCATATAATGTGGGTGCATAAAAAACAGTCCGCCATCTTTGGGTATCCGCCATATTGGATTTACAATGACGTCACTTTACTTACTGTATTTCGCTTATCAAGTTGTGTACATAGAAATACCGCAATAAATTTCTTGAATATAGACAGCACACTATACTAAAGGGAGATTTAACGACTAACTTTACACTGTAACCAATAACGACTAACTTCGCACTGTAGTATAAATCCGTCGCATCGTAAAAAAATCCCTCATGGAAGACAAATATACCAACATTTATTTATATTTATATAGATAGATTACCTGACAAAAGACGGGGCTGGTGTAAAACAGCACATCCAGTATAGTGTCGTTGGTGAAACTGCGCAGACGCGGGATGCTGTCCAGAGTTACGGCGGCTAATCTTTTATCCACTCCCATCCCTGTGTGCAGGCTCGCGTGCCAGGATATTGGCAATACCTGGATAGATTTATGTTTTTTTATGTATTTAACCGATTTTCAAAAATAAGGAGTCATTTGTAGGTATAAAAAATCAAAGCAGTCTCTCCAATGATCATGTTTCATCAAATCATTCTCAAGATCCGATCAGATTAAGCATCTTCTATTTATATATACCAATTGTATTAAGTGCCGGAAGTTCAGAAAAAAAGAAAATGGCGCAAATCGGTAACGCCTTAAAGGATTCATCTCCTTTCTTTGAAAATGCCTATATGTATATCGTACATAAATACTCAAGCCAGGCAATATAATATAATAATACTTTCTTAGATTTACGCGAATATTTGACATTTTATTAAAATAAAACTATCTTTTCGAATTATTCCGCGCAAAATAAATCCGATAAATAATCCGAAAAGATAGTTTTATTTAAAATAATATAATAAATTAACATAATACTCTTTAAATATTTAAAATAGACAAAATCACGAGATGTTCTTGTATATATTTAATTTAAAAAAAACTCGACTCACCTCAACTCGTCCAACTAAGCCGCTGTCATACGAATTTTTGTAATGAGATTGTATCAATTGAAGACTAGTTGCTCTAAAATCGTCCACTGAAAAAAAAACATAAACAAATTATTTTTTTAAATAAAAGTAACCTAAGTTACTCCGTACAACATCAGCTATCGGCCAGTGAAAGCCGTCAAAATGAGTACAGCCGTTTTGAATATTAGCTGGAACATATAGATTCGACAGACAAAAAAAATTAAAAATTGTTTTTTATACATATTTCGTTTCAGTCTGTCTGTCTGTTTGTTTCTGCTATTCTTTGAAACGGCTGGATCGATTTTGACGGAACTTTCACGAGCAGATTATTATTAGTATTTTAGCAAAAGTATCAGGATTCCGCGCAAAAAATTATAACCTATGGAACTTCGAACAAAATCCGCGGATCGAGCGAATCGAGTCGCTAGTCTCTTTTAATTGTTAACATTAAAAATGAACTTCTTTAAACAAAATAGAGATATAGGTAGATTTAAAAGAACCTACCGAAATAAGAATAATATTTTAGTACATAGAACTATTATTATAAATGCGATTTGTATAAAATTATATACACAAACAGACAATGACTGTAAAAAAAATACTTCCTCCACTGGGCACATCAGATTTTTTTTAAATAAGTGCGTATGTGTGCAATTCACACACACGTAGTAGATACACATGGTAGAAGTGAAACTTAATATTATATATTTGTCAGACAATAACAACGGTTACCATGGCAACGAGGCAATGTATTCTATCTCGTTCTTTCGCCGGCTTAATCCTGTATATTTATGTGTTTGTCTCTTTCTCGTGTCGCATTTCCGTTTCATCGAGTTTCAAATCACAACGATTATAAAGAAGTATAATTTCAAAAAACGCTCACCAACTTCCTCCACAGGCCGGAAGCGCATATCACAAGCGGACCCGACGCCATGACACAGCAACAGCAAGTGATCTATACTTGACGGCTCCGTGTCCTCTATTTCCGACTCGACGTGACCTCTGCGTACTACGCGTGGGCGCGTTGATTGCTGTAAATATATTTTTTATCATCATTATCATCATCATCATTACCATCATCATTATTATCATCATCATTACCATCATCATTATCATCATCATCATCATTATCATCATCATATTCAGCCTGCTTTCGTCCACAGCTCGACATAGGCCTCTCCTATTATTTGATTTTGTATGGTAATAAAATAATGTTTATATTTTTTGAGGTAAAATCATTAATTGCTATATAAAAAAGAAATATTTTCTGCTTATTTTTTCAAGGAATTTTTACAAATAAAAAACACTAAAATCACCCTTTAATAAAGTTTTTATAATGATTTTAAGACAACGATTGGATAACAGCGGTGAAAGATCAGGCGTATGACCGATAGCTTTACGTACGTGTCTTCTGAGGCAATGTAACTCAATAACCACACTAGGACTGACCCGGGATTCGAACCCACGTCCTCCACATGCTAGCCCAGATCCACGAGGCAGAAATCATTTCTGTATTCCAGCAAAAATATTTGGAAACAATAATAATACTTGCTTAGATTTACATAAATATTTGACAATTTAAAATAAAACTATCTTTTCGGATTATTCCGCGGATTTATTTTGATTTTTGGTTCCCGACATTTCGAATGCTTTACAGCAATCATGGTCACTGGAAAGACTGAGGTTTTAGATGTCTCAAACTTGTTAGAGACATTCAACATTGTGGGTAGCAACCCACAATTTTACAAATAGATTTCAAAATTT
Organism: Brenthis daphne; assembly: GCA_947093115.1. Taxonomy (NCBI): domain Eukaryota; kingdom Metazoa; phylum Arthropoda; class Insecta; order Lepidoptera; family Nymphalidae; genus Brenthis; species Brenthis daphne. Next base: position 5,077,735 of record OX352473.1, read on the forward strand.
CAAAAATTCAAAAATGACACCAAAGTAACAATATCGATGATTTTAATCCAAAGCATTTTTTTTGTGAGTATTATAATTAAATATGGCAACATTATTTAACTTTAACTGTTATTATGATATTTATTACAATATTTTCTCCCATATAGAAAAATAACCAAAACTAACGATTCTTTCCCTCTGATGTCTATACTCTCCTGCACCATGGACCATAAAGATGAGGTGGTCTATTTTCTTGGGCTGGTCTCCACACACCCGTATGTGAGGGTTACGGTACACTTTTTTGCCGAAGGTAAATAACTGGGTAAGGAAGGTTTGGGTAAGGTAAGGTTAGGTAAAGGTAAATAAGCATTAGGTAATAGGGAATATTGGACTATTTTATTTCAGACAAGCTAAAACAAATCTATCCCTCAGGAACCGTATAATTTTCCGGGATAAAAAGTAGCCTATGTGTTATTCCAGACTATAATCTATCTCTGTGCCAAATTTCATCCAGATCCGTTCAGCAGTTCTGGCGTAAAAGAGTAACAAACATCTATACATACTCACAAACTTTCACATTTATAATATTTATATATACCAGATTTAGGATTAAAGCTGGATATTGAATATTTTAACAAAATTAATTGGTTAGGAGAATAAAGTTCAAAATTGTATCTCGCTGAGACGGCTGAGTGGATTTGAATATTTAATACGACGACACGTTTGGCTCAGTTTGTAGTGACCCTACTTGCTGTGTCAGCGGTCGCGAGTTTGAGTTCCGCTGGGGGCATTCATTTGTGTGATGAGCACGAATGTCTGTACTCTTGCCATAGGTGTTTATATTTATAATATGTATGTATTTAAAGTTATATAAATATATTTTAAGTGTATCAACTATCTGGTATCCATAACACAAACCTCGTAGCTTACCATGGAACTAGATGGTGCTGTGTGTTAATGTCCCAACATAATACACAGAGATAGATTGTAACCTGGAGTAACACATAAGCTCTAAAGCATCTAAAGATGCATCCTAACGACTCCAGGATAAGTCGAAATACAAATTATATTTTACATAGTTTAATAATAGATGACCATTTTTTATCAATTTAAATGATAGAAGGTATCTCTTATAGAGACAAGTCCACCTTTGTCCACATCACTTTCTGTCATTTTTTAGTTTTTTATTTATTTATGTATCACAAAATATATGTTATACAAAATAAAGTAACAAAATGTTGACAAAGGATAACTTATCTCTTTAAGAGACTTCTTCCAGAAACTCTTCAGAATTGAGAAAATATGTTAATTTAGTGTGGTGTAGATACAGTACAGCATTAAATGGAATTGACTTAATATTAAAATATATTAACTAAATATTATGATTATATATATAATTACATATACATACATACTTATCTACTATAATTTATATCTGATTTATAACATATTTTAGCAATAAAGAATATATAAATAAATGACTGCTTACCGGTGATGTGGCAAAGTCATCAGCACTTGAGTTTTGTACGAAATGGACCATAACGGACGGTCCATGCATTACTACCATCTCGTTATTGTTTAGCATCAACCGTCTGTGCCACTCGCCTGTCGTTACACCATGACGGTATTCTTCCTGAAAAGCAAAAAAAATTATACAGCTTGAAATTTTTAGTCTGTAGTACTTTTCTATAGTAGCGGCGCACGATGAAACTTACACGTTTGGATAGAGGACACTTAAGAAAAAACTTTTTAACAAAAAAATACAAGCCGACTTCAAACAAAAGTACTAAAAAGTAAAAAATAACTTATTGGTAGTTTTCATTCAGTATACATACCTAATCAATTATTTTCGAAGTCGGTGTGCTTTGCTTTGTATCGGCTGGCATATTGTTGATATGTGTTATCGTTTTCCGCTAGTAAATAAATAAAATTAAAAAAAAATTAGTAATTGATACAAACTTACTTCAAGTTTTTCTGCTAACTCCTCACTGTAGGGTATGTATCTGGGATCTATAGATGTGCCTTTGTAGAACCAACTACATCTGTAAAATGAAATAATATTTTTACCCGACTGCGCGACGCAAAGGAGGGCAATGTGTTTATCAGTTTATGTATGTATGTTTGTTTCTATGTGGCGTTCTAGACACCAAACGCGTGGGTCGAGTTTGTAATTCATACGTGATACGTCAATATACAAAAATAGTTAAAAATCAAAATGGCGGATTTCAGGCACCAATTTGTGTCTTTAAAAAAAATTCTTCCAAATCAATCGAGTGAGATGTAAAAATAAAAGTTTTTAAAAGGCGATCACAAAAATATATATAACATACATACGAGTATATGTTTAAAAGTAATTTAGGAAAAGAAATTGCTAGATATAACTTCATATGTCTAATTGGCAAACACTAAAAAGCTTTAAATAAAAAAATCTATACATATAATAAAATTGTAACTAAGCCGAATCTGTACATTACATATTTTTTTGGAAAATCTTATTGCAATAGATATTATTATCGATACAGAGGCCGAATCTATAGTTTTTAGAATTTTTGTCTGTCTGTCTGTCTGCTACCGCATAGCGGAAAAAACACTGGAGGGATTTTGATGAAATTTAGTATGATGGTGGCTGGTTATCCGGGTTAACATATAGGATACTTTTTACTGCAGAAAAAGTCTCATTTCTGAAAAAAAAATACAAAAACCGCAAGAGTATACTAATATCTAAAACCTAAGAATTTGGTTTTTGGTCATGTGAACGCGGGCGGAGCCGCGGGCAATGCTAGTGTAATATAAAAATAAAAATTAATAAGATTATGCAGTCGGAGACATACATAATATGTGCATACATCTTGCGGCAAGGATGAAACGTGTACGGAACAAAGGGACAGACAGACAAAAATGTTAAAAATAGTGCTTTTCTTATAAGTACCCTATATAATTTCATATGCATTTAGTAAAAAAGCTGTTATTTTGAAATTACACGCAGGCACTTCAATTTTATTTACCTCATAACATTTGTAGGTTTTTCCGTCCAATAAACGGCGGTTCTCCGTCGAGCCATCACATTCACGTCGAAGCGACCGCCATCTGTTGCCACCAGAGTGTTCTCGTTGAGATCCGCTGAAAATAGTTTTTTTCTTTGTCTACAGCGTGTTTTAGAGTAGAAAACAACAGTTGTTTTGTGAGTTCTCAGTCTTTATTTAAATAGACTTACAGGCTCACTCACATACGCCCACGCCCACTTATGCTCACGCTCACATACGCCCACGCCTACATACGGCCACGCCCACATACGCCCACGCCCACGCATGACACATATTGACTACAAATCTTCCTGAATACATCTTCATGGTAATTTATTTATAGGTTGCTTTATTAGATAACTACTATACTCATTTAAATCAGTTGAGCATAACTTAATTTGAATATCCCGTACGGGTCCCAATGAATGGGAGGATGATATTTTAACGTCTGATTATCAAAAAAAAATATAGTGGTAACGCGGTAGCTTTGTAAACCGAGTGAAGCGGGTTCAAATCCCGGTCTCGCACTTGTGACATTTTCATGTGCGAATCATTCCCAACACAATAACCACTTGTCTTACGGTGAAGGAAAACATCGTGAGGAAACCTGCATGTCTGAGAGAACCTAGCAAGTTGTCTGCAGACATGCTCAGTCCACCAACCCGCACTTGGCTAGCGTGGTGGACTATGACCTGATCCCCCTTGTAATAAAGAGTAGCCCGTGCCCTGCAGATGGACACTAAAAAAGCAGCTGAATACAGAAATATTAAAAAGTAAATTGAAGTCAATAAAATATAAACTTACGGCTGTTGAAAGCATTTTCCAATGCCCTAGAATCGGCGACAGAAAAACCACGCCATATTGACTTATCCTCACTATCCACCTTATAGAACCAATGATGTTTGACTGGAGCATATTCTGATGTTGCACGATTCTGAAAAAATGTGGGTACTTTAACTTTTTCATACTTAGCTATAAAATATTAATACGAAAACCTATTTAGAGATGATGTAAATGAAAAGAATATAATTACAAATATTATATGTATATGACAATAGCATTCCCAAGGAGGGTTGACGTCAGGCAGGCGGCCGGTCGTAAAACTTTTGCCAAATCCTTTGAGCAGTACAGAAGATGTACTACGCCGACCCCAAGTGATTCGGAAATGGGCAGGGAGAAGAAGAAGATATGTGTATGCAAAACTGTGGTTATTTGTTTGTCTGGAAAGTGACATTCAATTTTCTGTCCGTTAAATGACTCCTGTAGGATATTCATTCCTACGTATAAAAAATGAAATCGTCACGAGTGACGATCGTCACTGAGTTTGTTTGTCTCAGTAACTACTGTACAGATTTTCATACGGTTTTTATATATAAAAAGAGAGATTATCATAAGGTTACAAAGTTATAATTTATGAACATTTTCGAAAATGATGATGTTTGTGAATTACAATGGAACAACTCGGGGACATATTCAAGCGAAGTGAGGTTAAGCCACTAGTCTATTATAACCTATAACTTGGAATGGTGGGATAACTCCCATATGTATATAGATAGATAGATAGATAGATAGATAGATAGATAGATAGATAGATAAAACATAGAATTTAGTGATCAAGTAACCTCTAAAGGAATCATATAGTGTAAAGACTTTTATTACTTACAATAAAAATATAAATAACAAAAAATTAAGTATCTTTAAATACCTCATGTACAACCACAATCCTATCATCGGCATCCTCTTGAAGTGATTTGTCACAGAAGTTGACTGTCATAGATTTTTTCATTCCCTCTTTTTTTGTTTCCATATTTGCTCCCTCTTTACTCTCAGAATTACTATTCATAGCTTTCCTAACTTTAAATTCAAAATTAACAAAATTCACATCAGTTTTGGTCAGATAGCAGCAATATTTACAATTTATTATGACATTTTCGAAATTTGTTTCGTCTATATCTTTTAAACCGCCATTTTCGTTTTTGTCATCGCCCGTTTTGTTTTTTAAATTTGTTTTTAATTCATTTGTTTTTATTTCTGTTATTTCATTTTCGTAAATCTTAATATTATCAACTGTAAAATAATTAACTGTTCGAATTATATTTTCGTTTGGGGTGAAATTTTCAGTCGAAGTTAAATCGTGTATTAAGGACATATTTTGTGGAGCATTTGCTTTTGGTTCATTTTTATTTAGGTTATTGAAGTTAGGGTCTTCGAAAAAGTTTTTGACATTATTTTGTATTGAATCGAACCTATTTTGTGACGGTTTATGTCTATAATGGTTTTGCGACTGGCTTAATTCAAAAAAAGACTTTGAGTGTTCTGGTTTCGGTGGCGAAGCGAAGTAGCTAGAGAGTCGGCTGAAATCACTGTAAGCATCAGGTTCTTGTGTATTATCCACATTCGATGAGAAGAAGTTCATTGGATCTGGCAATGAATCTAATTTTATTTCTTCGCTTTTTATAACTTCTTTTACAGTTTCTTGGATAATTTCTTGTTTTGCATCGTTAGCTTTTTTATTTTCAGATTCTACAAAACCAGTAAAAATGTGCATGTTTTTCTTTTGCGTAGGATTATTATCTTCTTCAATTAGTTCTTTTATCATGGTTTCAACATTATCATCACAAACGCTATCGTCTAGAGTTTGTGGAGCTATTATTATTGGCGCCAGATTTACATCAGCTAAAGCGGAGATATTTTGACTTTTTAGGGTTGGCAATATATCTTGTGATGATATTCCACTAAGTCTTCTCTGATATTCTTCTTCAAAACCTGGGGGAAACCGCATTGGTGTGTTTGTGTGAGTATTGAAAGAACTCAACGTTGATGGAGAAGTTAATGAATTCCTGTAATGATTTTCCACAGCATAATTTCCTGTGTCAAAGTAAGAGGCAATGGTAATAGCTGGGCTAGTTGATGTTGGTAAATCATAAGTTTTAATTTCTTTTTTAACTTCAAATGCATTATCGTTTGCATTTTTGTATCTTTCAACTCTATTTGTAAATGTATCTACGGACTGTTCTGAATCGTCTGAAACCTTTTCACGTTCTCTATACTCTATTTTATCATCATCAGTTTCCGAAGGCTCTATGACCTCTTCGTAAATAGGAAAGTCTTTTTTAGCATCTTGCTCGATAGAATGAACATCTAAACCACTTTCGTCTGATTTCGAATCTTCTTCAGGAGGAGCGGTTGGTATGCTCATTTGTCGTGGCAATATTGGAGTGTCTTCATGAGAATTTTTAAATTCAGCTTTTAATTCATCACTCGCATTAGTGGGTATATTTTCGAAAAATAGTGATTTATCTTGGAAAAATCCAATACTGTTAGGATCCACTTGATAGCTGTAATCATGATCAGCTAGAACTTTAGATGAATGAGCTCCTTCATTTGTTGACCATCCATAATTTAAAATAGGATTATTAACGCTCATATCATCAATAAGGTCAACTGGCGGTGGTATTGTCAAGTTTTGTATCTCGTTTTCTGTATGAGATATTTCTGTGTATTGAGTGGAGAAATCAACTTTATTAATTGAGGGATCTTCAGTAAAATCTTCACTAACAGGATATTCAACAGGATTTGCTAATTGAATTGGCGCTGTAATATTTTCTATTAGTTGTGTAGTCAAATCTTCCACTTCTTTTTCTTCTGGCTTATTGACTTCTCTACAAGTTTCACAAATATTCAGTTCTGAAACAGGATTTTCAATTAAATCATCATCTTTAATTTCAGTTGTTCCTATACTTTCAAAAAGGCTTTGATCAAAACCAGTTGTATCATTATTTTGAAATAATGATACATTTTCCATTTTACTTTCAAGGTCTTTTATATCTTTCAACTCCGTTGAAACAGACAAAGGATTTGAAGATATAGAAGAGAGGTCGAATAAAGAAGAAGCATTAGACGATTGTTTGAATAGTGAAAACGCAGGGGCTTTCTCACTAGAGTCATTTCTTATCTTATTTTCCTTATAATCAGGAACGAATAAAGGACTGAATAAATATGAATCTTTACTTTCACAATTTTTTACAAAAGTAAGAGGTGGTAAAATATTTTCAGAAATTTTCACTGTTGATAATTTTTCTAATATTTCTGATTGCCCATCGGTTACTTGACTTTTGCATAATACAGGATCGAATACTTCAAAAGATTTTATTGGTGCACATGTATTAGTAGCTTCATTTATTTCTCTGAATACTTTTTTATTAATATTTTCCTCAAGCTTTTTAGCTTCAAAAGGTAAAACAATAGGAGTCTCTTTATCAAAAAAACCTTTCGAAGATGGATCTGTTATTTTCGGCAAATCATTGAAAAAGTCTTCAGGTGAGACATTAGTAATCAGTCCCGTTTCTCTTTTAATATTTATTGGTAATACTGATTGTTTATTGTCGAGAGTAGTTTCATTTGACTTTTTATCGTGTTTGGTTGTTTCTGAACTTGAATAGTCTAAAATATTATTTTGAGCTGCTTTTATAGAATCAAATGCTATCGATACATTTTGATTCGAAATGTCAAAGAAATTTTTCAGATTTGAGGTTTGATCAGTAACTGTCAAGGATTTATTTTCTTCGGTGTTTAGTGTTATACATTTTTCCTTTATGTCAGGTTTGTCATCAGGAACTGCATAGCTACTTTGACTATTTATCACTTCATTTTCATTATGAATAATATGTTCAAGTTCTTTTTCTGTTTGTTGAACTACAGAAATTGTATTTTGGTTTTCTGATGATTTTGAAGGACTGACTGCGATGCTTTGATTAAAATAATTAGATATATTTTCCGTTTGGTTGGATATTTCAGCGATGTTCTTATTAGAGCTTTCTAATGTAATATTTTGAGCGATGGTATTTTGATAGTAAGATGTTGAAAATTGTTGCTGATTGTAATTATTATACCATACTGGATCGTAGTTAGTTTGGAAATTTACATCTTGACTTCTATTTCCCATGTAATCTTGATTATAACTATAATACTGTGGATTGTAAGCCTGTTGACTATAATCTGTTAGGTAATTAGATGTACTAGCGTAAGTTTGTTCTTGATCCACGTTAGGCACAAACACTTCTAAAGCAGCGTTATTTTGAGCATATTCGGTGTAATTTTCAGTGGACATATTCTGAGCGTATGGTTTGCTTTCCTGTTTGATAGAATCATCAACTTTCGTATTATTGTAAGCTGGATCAAAGAAGGTAGTCACCTTATTTTGAATTTTATTAATATCTATAGCACTAAGTTTAGATTTCAAGGATCCTATAATTCCGAAACCTTTAGGCTCTTGTTGAGGCTGCTCATACGACTCTGTTGTTGGTCTGCTAAGATCAAACGCTGTGTTAAAGTCTGGTAATTGTTGCATACTATGTACTGGAGGTACCATGTTTACAGGTTTACTGATATCGAATGGCGTAGCTTGTACATCACTTACATTATAATCGGAATATAAAGTAGTAGATGCTGCTTGAGCAGTATCAGGATTAAATAGAGAGCCCTGGTAACTTGGTTCAACGGGATGTATAGTTGGTTTAATATTATTACTGATATTTCCCACACCCTCAATAGGGCCTGAATAGTACTGGGGCCTCTTTTTCGACATTCTGTAGTTTACATTCCCTGTGAGTTTAGGTGGCTCAACTAGGGGTTTGGAAGCTTCAGGTGGTGTGACATATTGTGACACTTGACTGTGAGGTATAGTTATATTTTCGGGTTTATTAATATTAATATCAGGTTGAGCAAACACTGCTGGATTGAAGAAAGTAGGTGGCACTGTACTGATATTATCGTGTTCACCTTGAGGTTCATAATAGTTTTGAGTTATATTAACTTCTTTGTTTACAATATTTGAAGTTCCCTTAGACATATTAGGCTTATCTACAGGATAAGTTGAATCCGGATATATAGGCCTTTCAGCAGTTTTTATTGCTTCTGAGGAAAATAATGAATCTGTTGAAAAGATAGAATCTTTAAGAGCACCAGCTTCTGGAACACTGGCTTTTGCTTCGAATAATGTTGTGTTTGAAGGGACATTTATTTGTGGATGCTGCAATTTATCTAAAGGTACCAAAGATGGATTAGGAATTAGATTTGGCATAAAAATGTCTTGTGGAACTGTCTTTGTATTTCCCACATTTTGAACATTGGATATAATGTTCATGGAGTCTATGTGCTGACTGCTTTGGTCAAATCCATACCCTGGAGTATCAGCTGTATCAGGTATTTGTGGCACGAATATATTTCCATGAGGTGTCAAACTCGGTAAAGCTTGTGACTTAATTATCGGTTGAGTTCCGGAAATCCGTCTTGCTACCGACGGGGGCAAGACTGACTTGCCTGTAGATGATAAACTGTCTCTCCGTATATTAGAGAACATTGGAGGCGGTGGAATGATAGGCGTAGTTTGAGTATTGGGAGCTATTACTGATTGATTTATTGTATCTACTGATATAGTTTGTTCTGATTTTGGTAAAATAACTTCGCTTTTTTGTGTTGGTACGAGAAATTCTGGTTGATTTTCAGATTTTTGGCTGTGGTCAAATTGAATGGTATTGAACGTATGAGAGCTTTTTAATTCATCATTTTTTGGAATACTTGTATTCTGAATTTCCAATTCTGATTGAGTTATTGAAGATTGTGGTACAAGTCCTAAATGAACATTGTCTAATTTATTTTCAGCTTGTGGGAAATTGGTTATATTTTCTGGTACAAAGTAATTTGGCTGTGAGTGGCTTTGGTTGCCACTCGGTGGTGGATCAATAGTTTGTACATGATGATGATCACCAGAGCTCAAACCTGGTATTTGCGCGTATACTTTCTTTTTTGTTGTGATGCGGTAGCTGGAAGCAGTACCTGGAACGAAACAAATAATAATATTAAGTTGAGATTTAAGTGAAATAAATAATTTTAATTATTAATTCGTAGAATAACTTATTTTATAATACAGATTTTAAAGAGAATATTCTATAATTCAATTTAACAAAATTAAAATATGGAACAGGCAAGAAATTTCACTGTCTCTCACCTACCACGCATGCAAAATAATGTGAAAATCACATATACACCTAAATAAATACTATAATACAGGCAAAGTCGGCCAGTTTCAATAGCTTTAGTATTCGAATATCGATAATTATTACTACCAGTTACGTTTCAACCCGTTTTCTAAAGTGCACCTGACCACCTATCATTAAGTTTCGTTAGCGTACTACCGGCATGTGACAAGGAAGCTTCTACTTTGACGTGCAGTTGAGGATATAAAGTCCAAAATGCTATATAATTGGTAAACCATTGGCTATCGTTCGAGATTTTTTAAAGAAAACTGAAGAAAGCAGCTTATAGTACTTCTTAATTAACAGTTACAGTTTTAATTATTCTATTTGGGTACTTTAACTGTGCTTTTAAAAATATTATAATTTATATTAATATATTATATTTAGTTAACAGTACATATGAGAGTCATATGATGGAGTGATCCCATATGATGGAGTAAGCAGAACACCTATCTATATATTGTAGGTAGTTCGTTCGAATCCGAATTGGGCTAAATATTTGGGATTGAACACGATTTAAGACTTTTGAACTGAACCTAAACGAATCTTAAAGGAAAGTAATTTAATAAAGGCAGCTTGGTATGTCGATGTTTCTTTACACTTTGATCAAGAAATAATAATTTTTGGAACTGCTAATTTAATTATAGAAATTCTTTTTCCAGTAAAAAAATAGACTAATATTAGAGGAACTGAGGTATCTGAGGTTTGTGTCGTATATTACCAATATAGAGGAGCCATGGCTAGAAAAGTAGCCAGCCGTCTAAGCTATATAATGAAATCTTAAAATGTAACCTGACAAAGGTCTAGATGACTATGACCATAATTATTACCTACCACTAACTTTTTGCAGTAACTATTTGGACTACTATTATAAATTCAATCATATGTGTGATGAGCACGAATGTTTGTACTCCAGTGATAGATGTTAATATTTATAATATGTATGTATTTAAAGTTATATATGTGTAGTGTATCAACTATCGGGTATCCATAACACAAGCCTCGTAGCTTACCATGGATGGTGATGTGTGTTGGCAACATACATATGTATATATTATATACATATTGGGGACTTTTATAAATGCACAAGTGTGTATGTCTGTATGTTCGTTATTTCTTCATATTAAAACGGCTGGACGGATTTGGATGACTTTTAGTACAAATATAGCCAAGAGTAGTATATAAGCTACTGTTAAGTACCTAGCGAAAAACGCGAAGATAAGTCTGAGGTAAGCGAGGGTAAGGTAAATATTCAATACAGAAAATGAAGCGAAAATTATATATGACCACGATTAATAGCATGGCTTCGCTCGCGGTCGTTTAGAACGTGATTTTCCTCGTAAAAAGACAAAATTAATATACGATGCGTTCGTCCTTTGCTTGCCTCGATTACGATGGTATCGTTTTGGATGACTTTAGTATTAAAGCAGTACGCAGTTCGTAGAAAGATTAACATCTATATGAATACATAAAAAAAAGTACAGTACGAGCAAATTCGTATATTATATATGTATTTGTAGGAAAATTTGTTTTTGGGTATATTTGGGGGTAATCGAAAATTGTATTTTTTTTTTTCACTAGTGCTTTGAGTAAGTATGTGCCATTAAAGTATAATGTTGCTGTATAAGTGGTCGACACGTATATTCTATTCATATGTATCCTCCGTTTATAATTTTACTTTAAAAAAAGATAAGTTAATATTAGTCCCGCTGAGTTACTTTCGCCAGTTCTTCTCAGTCTGAGGCTTCTTCTTTCCGAACTGGTAGTAGACTCATGACGTTCAGTAAAAAAACTTTTTAATAAAAAAATAAAAACCGACTTCAAACAAAAGCACTAAAAAGTAAAAAATAACTGATTGGTAGTTTTCATTTACTATACATACCTAATCAAATATTTTCGAAGTCGGTGTGCTTTGGCTAAGTAATTAAAGCCTACCTATTAAATACATACCTAATCAAATATTTTCGAAATCGGTGCCAGCCCATACCAAGCAAAGCACACCGACTTCGAAAATATTTGATTAGGTATGTATAGTAAATGAAAACTACCAATCAGTTATTTTTTACTTTTTAGTGCTTTTGTTTGAAGTCGGTTTTTATTTTTTTGTTAAAAAGTTTTTATTTTTCCCTTTTTAGTGTAGAAAGTAGTAGCAAAATAAGAATTCTAAAGTGTTAGGCTTGTCAAACCTAACAAAATAAGCCCAAACTCGAAGTATCTACTATTTATCGTTGAAGAGTTCCACCTATCCGGTTTCTGGCCTTACCATCAGATCAGGTCAACAATACCGAACCTCTGTATTATCAACGGAAATAGAAATACTTGCAAAGTTTCAAGTCAATATGACAATTAGAAGTAGGTTAAATTCATTATTAGCTATTTTTCCACCCTTAGGGGTGGTATTTTTTTTTGAAATTTAAATGGGACCAATCTGGAAGTATACCCTTTCAAAAAAAACAAAAATTGTCCAAATCGGTTAATAAATGACGGAGTTCTGAGGTAACAAACATAAAAAAAAAACATACAGTCGAATTGAGAACCTCCTCCTTTTTGAAGTCGGTTGAAAATTGTAATAATTTAATGCTGAATAAAATAATTTGAATTTATACCGTATACGTTTTCGTAAAAAAATTTATAATTATTATGGTCGCATTTCATCAGGTAAAGGCTTGACCTCAACGTGTTCCTATATAAAACTAGACTCATATTTAGTAGTTAAGTTAACAAAATCAAAATGCAGGCAGGCGACATCGCAGGCGAAGGCTAGTATCATGCGAGGAACTCTACATGAAGGTTTTTACCAAGCAACTTCATTATATGAGGTTATTATAATTGTTTTGATTGCCTTTTTTACACTGTCGGGGTCAAAAGAGGTCAATAACTGCGTAATATTTTCCCTTATGACTCATATATGTACTCGTATATACATACAGTGTAGCTGTCAACAAAAAACGTGTTGAAAAATTTCATTGGTCTCCTATTTACTTTTGCCGTGATTCCGCTTACGTTATAGATACATCGATAAAACGTATATGTTAATGCAGAATATAAACTATCTCCATTCAAAATTTCGCTCAAATCAGTTCAGCCGTTACAGAGTGAAGAAGAGACAAACACACACACACTTAATTTGAGCGTTTATAATGTGTGATTTAGCTGTAGATTTTCATCGTCTATTGCAGAGTCACGTTTAATTTCGTGACGTTTTGTGTTAACGACTATACTAGTATCGGAATACTATTAACAAATGAAATCAAATCTACATATACATATAATAAAATTCTGAGTAGAATCGGTACATTAAATATTTTTTGGAAAATCTTATTGAAATAGCCATTATTATCGACACAGAGGCCGAATCTATACTTTTTAAATTTTTTTTCTGTCTGTCTTTGAACGCGTGACAAGATAACCACTGGAAGAATTTTGATGAAATTTGGTATGATGATAGCTGGTTATCCGGGTCAACATATAGGATACTTTTTACTGCGGGAAAATATCTCACTTGTGACAAATCTATACTAAACGTTAAAACGTAACTTGGGACGAACTCGAGCGGAACGAGATGAGTCGCTAGTTACATTATATATTTCAAAAAAGCCGTGATTTCGATGAAAAGGATTCATAACGTTAATTTTCGGACATCCTGTAGAAACAAGTACCCATACGTATATATACGTGGATAGATTCCCACAAGTATATAGTTTTTAAAATAAAACAGCAAGCCTTTTCTAAAGAATACTTTATATCTTGGAGCCCGTTATTTTATCTCACATTAACATTTAATTTTAACAAACTGTAAATTTTGTTTGCTTTACCGTAATCAGATCGGAAAGTATCATCAATGCGAAAGTTTGTATGTGTGTATGTCTATTACTCTTTCACGCTGTAATGGCTGGACGGATTTGGATGAAATTTGGTATACAGATAGAGTGTGTCTTAAAGTAACATATAGGCTAATGTCATTAGTAAAACTTGCCATTAGATGGCGCTGCCAGTATAAAATAATATAAATACTAAGCATCTAAGGACGCACACGAGCGAGGCTAGGGTAAGTTTCTAATCTACATCTACACTGATATTATAAAGAGGAAAGATTTATATTTTTGTATTTTTGTATGTTTGTAACAAATAAACTCAAAAACTACTGGACTGTCCCTGGGAAGGATATTTTTTTTATTCCGGAAATCATCCCTTAAGGGGGTGAAAATACGGATGAAAGTTTGTATGCGGAATCAACTTAATGACGAACCCGAACGAAACGAGGGTGAGTCGCTAGTCTTCTATATAATAGTGAAGAATCCCTTTGAAATCAGTAAAAGCGTTTCGAAGATAACCGTATAAACAGACAGATGGACACGAAAATTGTAACGGTTATTGGGAATGCTGTTACTATATTCCAATAGCCAAAATACACTCCATATTATTTGGGATGCTGTTACTATATGCCATTGGCCATATAAAGTATCTGTTTGGAAATAACACACAGGTACATCAATTTAGTTTATTTAAGAAATCTTTGCATAAGAACCGAATAAGCAAAGTTGATTACGAGAATTACTTCACCGGTTAAGGTTAAAACAATTACATTGTAGAGTTCAAAGAGCATAGAGCCGTGAGAAAATGAGATGTTAGGTCATCTACCGAATTTGGTGGCAAATGAAGCTTATATCAGCTTCTATCTAGCCTAAGACATTGTCTGGCTTTTTTAAATTTGCTTCTCCCGTGACCCCGGACCATGGTTGTTATAAAGCATTCGAAACGTCGAGAATCAAAAACCAAAATAAATCTGCCAAATAATCTGAAAAGATAGTTTTATTTCAAATGTCAAATATTCGCGTAAATCTAAGATAGTACGTATATTTTGCATGTCTGTCATCAAAAATGAGATATTTTCCCGCGGTAAAATGTGTCCTATATGTTGATCCCGATAACCAGCTATCACCAAATTTCATCAAAATCCCTAAAGTGGTTTTTCTGTGATGCGGTAACAGACAGACAGAGAGACAGACAGACAGACAGACAAAAATTCTAAAAACTATAGATTCGGCCTCTGTATCGATAATAACGTTTATTTCAATAACATTTTCCAAAAAATATTTAATGTACAGATTCGGCTTAGTCACTATTTTATTATATGTATAGATATATGCAAACTAACGTATGGTAAATATTGTAAAATTCACCCTGTACCCAAATAAAAAAATCTGTGATTTTAACAATTATATCAATAATAAAAATATCACTTATATGTTAAAGTAAAGACATATACAAACAAAAATATTTTATTAATTCAGTTCAAAAACATCTAAAGTAAAAAATCAAATCTGTCACTCAGAACGGCGAAGATAGATAAAAAAAAGATTGAAAACTATTGTGTAAAATCTGAACTCTGTTCAGATTCTACACAATATGTTCCTAAATTAAAAAAATCTTTCTAAATTAAAACAAACATCATATAGAAACTCGATCCTTAGATTATTATATCCATAATTACAAATTAAAAAAAAATCTTACCAGAAGGAGGCTCTCTCAACGGCGGCGGAGCAACATCTTTCGGTACTTCTTGTACATTCGGCATAAACTGCCCACTATCTACCTTCTGTATGGTATTTTGTATTGGTTCTTGGTATATTTTACTATCTGTGTCTGGTGTCTGCTCTCTACTTTTTAGACTTAGCATGTTAGAAAATGAACTAAAAACCACGCTCGCTACTTGTGGTATAACCGTGGGCAGTTGTGAAAAATTCTGCGCAATATCCGCCGACAAACTGTTTTGGACATCATCTAAATTTTGATTTTTATCTGGTTCGTTTAGATTTATTTCCTCAAGATTCTCCTCTGCTTGCAAATTAGCATTTTGATCTTCCTTTAGGTTACTATTTATTGGCGCGCTAACATATCTAGTGCCTTGTAACCTTGCAAAGTATTCATTTACGTCGAAATCGTCGTCCGATTTTGATGTGACTTTAGATTGAGTTGCAGATGGGATATCATGAGTTTTGTTAAGTCGGTCATATGTTTGAGTGTTTATGGGTAAGGGATTGATATTTATTGGTGCATTGTAGTTGTTTTTGGCATCGCCATATGGAATATTTGTGTTTTCTTGTTCGGAGTGCCGAAGGGTTTGCATCTGGGTCTCCTTTTGTTGATCTGTAACAAAAGAATAAAGTTAGTATTCTTTTTTTAATTAACATTTAAAATAATTGATACACATACATATCGAAAATCTAATAGATCTATAGCCCAGACCGGTTGTCCAAAATATGAGATTAACTTAACCACTACTTTATTTCTGTACATTTACCCGCTAAAGTAAATAATAAACGAGATAATTCAATAATTACATATTCTCCGTTTTTCGCCCTGATCGAAAATATCGATAGCACGACAAAATAAGCACCGAATAAAATGTAGCAATTAAATAGTGAACAAGTTTAGTCCTTATAATTTTCTCGAAAAATTGTAAATGGCCGAGATATTGAGTGAAAACGATTTAAACCCTTTAAAATCAAGATGGCGGCTAACGTAACGCTCGAATTCGGTTGCGATTTCAAATTTATACTCCCAGGGAATCTCCCTAATGGGTGGTGAAATAAAATTATGGCCTAGAATTTTTTCGGGGTTAAATACTAATCCAAGTGGGCTAATAGTAGATTATTTGAATACAACAGTGTCATGGCCCAGAAAACGCAAAACATTCTTAACAAATAAATACCTCTCATTAAGATAAGTCATAAATAAAATTTAAAAATAACAAAACCTTATGAAGATTTAATATAAATGTTAAGTACTTTAATACCATGTATGGAACGTTGGAATTTTGGACATCTGTAGTAAAACATGTTATTGTATACCTACAAATTACACAAAAGCCACAGATTATATTAAAACTTTGAAAATTTCGATAGATTCAAAAAATAATCGACCGTTCTAGTGCAATAATATTTGATCCACCATCACTGGTGATGGTTCAATATTCGCTCAAGGGATTGTTTATCAAATATTTAATATACCAAATATATATATATATATATATATATATATATATATATATATATATATATATATATATATATCTATATATATTTATACTACCAAAAGAGAGAAATTGCTGAATGGAAACGACAATTAATAAAACACAAACACAAATTAAAAACAAACGAACAAAAGAAACTGAACTGTGAACTGCTTAGGAATCAATCACTCAATTAGAACCATTATAAAATAGGCTCGATTTAGATATTACAAGGTTAGAACTATAAGTTCTATAAGGCCCATTTGATACGAATATATACTACTCGGTGCCTAACGGCCTATATACTTGTATCATAGTCTACCTGTTCACTAAATTTTAATCCAAATCCGTCTAGCCGTTACAGCGTGAAGGAGTAACAAACATACAGACATACAAACTTTCGCACTTCTTATAGTTGTCCAATCACTCGCAAATCCATACTGAATACTGATATTATAAATGAGAAAGTTTGTGAGGATGGATCGATGTTTGTTACTCAATCACGCCAGAACAGGTACTACACGTATCTGGATGAAATTTGACACAGACATATATTATAGTCTGGAATAACACATAGGTTGCTTTTTATCCCGGAAAAAATGTAAGGTCTCCGTGGGATACATTTTTTTTATCTAGGGACGAACCCGTAGCGAAGGTTGCTAGTATTCTATAACTATTGGTATGCTAAGCGGCCACCCATCCAACTAACTGTACGAAACTGGTGACTAGCGCTTTACCATATTTAAATAGCGAAACGTCCAGACAAAGTTAGGGGTAACAAGTAGTATATATATATAATTAACGATGTGGTACAGAGAAAACTCATTTATCACCGATCAACCGGCTTTCTCGTTAAGTGCTACAAATTGTACATTGAGCCTGTTAGTGTTTTTCACGACAAGTACTATCGTGCACTTATATGCTATCGTTATTCGTTACTAACGTTATACATATATACGTTTGGCTCAGTTTGTAGAGACCCTGCTTGCTGTGCCAGCGGTCGTGGGTTTGAATCCCGCTGGGGCTATTCATTTGTGTGATGAGCACGAATGTTTGTACTCCAGTCATGGGTGTTTATATTTATAATATGTATGTATTTAAAGTTATATATGTGTAGTGTATCAACTATCTGGTATCCATAACACAAGCCTCCTTATTCACTTTAATCAATCATTATAGTACAATGTATATCACTTTACTTCAACACATTACTAGGTTTACACCATTACCCTATTCTAGACTTAACTAGACGTTAAGAATGTTATATTCACACCTTCACTGGGAGATTCTTGTAATTTTCAATAGAAAAGTTTATATCCATAGTATACATAATATTATGTATGTGAAAGTATGTTTGTTTGTTTGTTCTTCTTTCACGTCGAAACAAAGTGACGGATTGGCGTGATTTTGTGTGAAGATAGTTGGAGGGCTGGAGAGTGACATAGGCTACTTTGTACCGCGGGAAATTATCTCATTCCCACGGGAAAACAGGTTATAATACAACGCACAACATTAAAAATTAAAACGTACCTAGGTAAGAACCCAAGCGAAGCAAGGGTGAGACGCTAGTAAGAAATAAACTGTTCTAATATGTGAAAATCACTCATATTATAATATTTCCTAGCAAGGATGGTGTATTTAATTGGAGCGTATCTTATTGTTCCTCGACTGCCTCGGTGGTTAAGTTCCTAGCATATGCTGCTGATCCGGATGTACCGGGTTCGAGTCTCTGGTCAGGCTAAGTTAAGTTATTGAGTTTCTTTTAAATAAATTATCAGTGTTGGGTATAATTAATTATCGGAAAAAAAAATTATCAAATTGGGAAGTTGGCGGTGTTTCACCCCCATGCCTTAAAGATCACGTAAATTTTTTCTGCGCCTGATCTCTCATCGTGTCGTCCCACCGGAGTATGAGAGTGACAGGAATAGAGTGCACGTTGTGTCTGCACTATAATATCTCCTGCAGTCGGCTAATCTCAGTAAGATTATCCAACTTAGCCGAAATTGGTCCAGGCATTATGTACATATTTTGTGTGTGTATGTTTCGTCATATTTTTATATTAGTATATTAAATTTCATCCAAATCCGTCCAGCCGTTTCAGCGTAGTGATGGACTAACATATCTACAAACTATCGACCGCTGGCACAGCAAGTAGGGTCACTACAAACTGAGCCTAACATGTCGTCATAGAATAAAACAAGTTATGTATTAAAGTTAAGATAGTATTTACTACGACTTAGAAATAAAATAGAAAGGACAGGAAATAATAAATGCCGCTAAAGATAATACTGTGTTACGGTTAAACCAATATTGAATCACACGTATGTTGCAGTTAGATATGGAAACGCAGTTTATTGTACTACGTACTATATAAAAAAGAACTAACTGTTTCCAAAATCTTTTTAATGCTAATCTATACATATAATAAAATTGTAACTAAGTCGAATCTGTACATTAGATATTTTTTGGGAAATCTAATTGAAATATTATACATTATTATCGATACAAAATTCGAATCTATAGTTTTTAGAATTTTTGTCTGTCTGTCTGTTACCGCATCACAAGAAAACCACAGGACAGATTTTGTTGAAATTTGGTATGATGATAGCTGCTTATCCGGGTTAACATATAGGATACTTTTTACCGCGGGAAAATATCTCAATTCTGGGAAAAAATACAAAAACTGCAATGTAAGAGTATACTAATATGTAAAACCTAAGAATTTGGTTTTTTGGTCATTTGACATCAAAATCGGTTGACAAACAAAGGAGCAAAAGATACTGAACTGTTTTATATATATATATATATATATATATAAAACATATATATAATTCCCATGTCACGATGTTGGTCCGGGATGAATTCTGAAACTACTTATCCGATCTTAACGTATTTTTTTTTCAAAATGTGTGATATATTCCAACTTAAAAGAGAGGATATTTTTAATCCTGATTATTTCTTTTTTTTAATTGCAAAATTACCGATTTTCATATGTGTGCCAAAGCAAGCCGTGGCCGGGTCTGTCTAGGAATGCACGGTGATATTTGTGTTTAGTAATCAAGTAATATGAAAAAAAAAACACTTCGCAACGTATTTTTAAGATTGCCGAATTTTTTAATCACCTGTAACAAAGATAACCAAACTTATTTACTAGAATACACGCCTTAAGCACTCATTAGTGGTTTTGTCATATTATAGGACCTACCTATATACTAACATAACTTTAAAGTGACTGTACAGGTAATGCGAACGGAAATTGTGAAAAGAATAAAAAAAATATTTATTTTCTTTTCAACTCAGCCCTTTTTACCGTCCCACTGCTGGGGGTGGGCCTCCCTTTAATACGAGAGAGATCAAGCCATAGTCCATCACGCTGGCCAAGTGCGGGCGGACTGAGTATGTTAGTTTCTTTCAGATATGCAGGTTTCCTTACGATGTTTTCCTTAACCGTAAGACAAGTTGTAATCATGTTCGAAATGATTCGCACATGAAAATATCAAAGGTGGACCAACTCGGGATTTGAACTTGCTTCACTCGGTTTTCCAAGCGAGCTACCACTGGGCTACAACTGCCTTTCTTACTTTTTAGTAAATGTACACCGATTTAGAAAATTACATTAAAAGTTATTATCCGCTCTTGATATTAGATTTTTATATTGAAATCACACTAATTTTATAAAGAGGTAAAGTGTGTAAGTTTGTATGAAGCAGGTAATCTCTGAAACAACTAAATATAGTCGTATAATGTAATGAGACATCTAAAATTTCAGCCTCTCCCGTGACCATGTGAGCTGTAAATCATACGAAAAGTCGGTAACGAAAAATCAAAATAAATACATGAAAAAATCCGAAAGAATAGTTTTATTTGAAATGAAAACAAAAACAAACCTATACCACGGGAACCGTATATTTTGCCGGAATAAAAAGTAGCCTATGTGTCACTCCAGACTATAATCTATCTCTGTGCCAAATTTCATCAAGATCTGTTCAGTCGTTCTGGCGTGAAAGAATAACAAACATCCATACATCCATAGACTAGACTAGCATTGCCCGCGGCTCCGCCCGTGTTCAGATGATCAAAAACCAAATTCTTAGGTTTTACATATTAGTATAGGTACTCTTACATTGCAGTTTTTGTATTTTCTCTCAGAAATGAGACATTTTCCCGTGGTAAAAAGTAACCTATAAGTTGACCCGGATAACCAGCTATCGCTATATCAAATTTCATTAAAATCCCTCCAGTGGTTTTTCTGTGATGCGGTAACAGGCAGACAGACAGACAGACAAAAATTCTAAAAACTATAGATTCGGCCTCAGTATCGATAATAATGACTATTTCAATAAGATTTTCCAAAAAATATTTAATGTACAGATTCGGCTTAGTTACTATTTTACTATATGTATAGAAGATTTAATTCATTCATTTCTTTTGCTAAAAGTAGAACTTAGTCATACAATGTAAGTGTATGTTTCTCGTCCTAACATTCTCTAGTGGAAACACACATATAATTGCATATAACAAGGTTAGCTTACGTTTTCAAATGTATACTTGGTCACGGGCAACTAGTATTAGGGTTCCTTGAACTAAAAGAGTATGGTCTTCAAATCATAATCGAATTTACGTATACATGATTAGAGCGATACAATTTTAAAATTAGAAGGGATGATTTGATTTGATTAAAATTTTTAATTCTGATTTTCTCGAAAACGGTATACTCATTATTATCATATAGCATAAATACGCCAAAAAATCCGAAAAGATAGTTTTATTTAAAATGAAAATAAAAGCAAACCTATCCCACTGGAATCGTACATTTTTCCGAGATAAAAAGTAGCCTTTGTGCTATTCCAGACTATAACCTATCTCTGTGCCAAATTTCATCCAGATCCGTTCAGCCGTTCTGGCGGGATTGAGTAACAAGCATCCATACATACTCCCAAACCCTCACATTTATAATATTATATACGGATTGATAACAATTTAATTATTTATTCCAAATTGTATTGTAATTATGTTTTTCAACTACAATATGTATGTATTTGTTGAGAAATAAACTATTATTGAAGTGAAACTTCTTTAGAATCGTTGTGATTTGAAATTCGATGAAAAGAAAACGCGACACTAAAAAGAGTCAAACACATAAATAATTACATATATAAAATTAAGCCAGCGAGAAAATGAGATGGAATACATTACCATGTTGCCATGGTAACCGTTGTTGTGTCTGACAAATATATAATATTATATTCTTTCCGTATATGATATTCTATAAATATATGATTACAATATGGCCAAAATGCCTTATTAAATTATTGATTTGTTTAAATTTAATTCCAATAATTGCCAAAGAAGTTTTACTTCAACCGCGCGTAAAGGTTACACGCACTCATTTTTTTGTTTATAATTACTAAGTATACAGAACCATTCTTGTAACTGGGCGCTTTAAACGAACGTATATAAAGGTTATGCTTAATTTTTACTATTGGCTCAAGTTGATCTTGTCACATTTAGAGGGTAAAGGCGGGGACATATCAATTTAATTAAAAAAATATATCTATCTATAAATGCAGTAATAAAATTACCTATTAAACATTTAAAAAAAACCTTCAATAAGAGCTCGGCTTGTTTTTTTTAATTATGAGTCGATTTTTTTTTACCTTTTAATATGTCAAGGGTGTATCCATAAAAAAAATCAACCCCCAAAGTTTGTGTAACAAATGGGCTACTGTTAGGAGAGTACCCAAATCTAGAAAGCTTGATCATACAATTCGTTTTTCATATCTGACCAGTTAGCGCGTTCAAGCCGATACAGCAACAACTAGTGCTATTATTAATTCTATCTACTATATCTTAATTTATAATATTAAACTAGCGACTCACCCTTGCTCCGCTCGGGTTCGTCCCTATTTACGTTTTAGCATTTAGTTAGATTTCTCAGAGATGAGATATTTTCCAGCAATAAAAAGTATCCTATATCTTGACCCGAATAACCAGTTATCATCATATCAAATTTCATCAAAATCTGTCCAGTGGTTTTCTCGCGATGCTTACCCAGACAGACAGAAATTCTAAAAACCATAGATTCGAACTCTGTATCCATAACAATAACTATTTCTATAAGATTTTCCAAAAAATATTTAATGTACAGATTCGACTCAGAGTTTTATTATATGTAAAGATAAACAACTTTTGTATATGTACATATATTCTCTCGTATATATAAATTTATTTCGTGTACTTCGGAAACGACTATCGATTTAGATCAAATTTTGTATATATTTAGATGAGGTTTAGCTTTTTAAGTTTATCTATATACACGCAATTTTTATATCTTTTCCGAAAAACACGATTTTCCAAAAAATAATAATACGCCGAGCGATCACCAAGGTACCTACTAATATATTAGTAGACTATACATAAATAAAAACTGCTAAAAAATTACTGATATGCAAAGTCGAGGGCTAAACTTAGTAGGTTCCAGGAACACATTACCACTTTGTAATCACGAAGCATATGCCTTTGTACTATAGTGACATCACCCGCCATAAATCTATGTAATTATATAATAAGCGCGTGCGCATGTTATTTTTGAGAATTTAGATAACTTTGAATTTTGTTTTAATTTTTCATTCACATGTCATATCATCATAAATAAAGTTGGAGGCGGCCCAATGGTAACGCGCTCGCTTAGAAGACCGAGTGAAGCGAGTTCGAATCCCGAGTCTCGCATCTCTGATATTTTAATGCGAGAATCATTTTCAATATGATTACCAGTTGTCTTACAGTTGTCTTACGGTGAAGGTAAATATCGTAAGGAAACCTGTCTGAGAGAACCTAGCAAGTTTTCTAAAGATAAGCTTAGTCCGCCCACACTTGGCCAGCGTGTTGGACTGTGGCCTAATCCCCCTTGTATTAGGAGGTCCACACCCCGCAGTGCGGCGTTTTATTATTTATTTATATATAACAGCAATATTGCCTTATTGGTTTAGTTGCTAGGAATTTTTGCAATCTTGAGGTTGTGGATTTCATTCCCGGATAGAATACAAAAGCAAGTACCATAGAAAAATAATCATACATTTATTAATATTTTTTTATGTGAACATGGCGTTACTAGAAATCTTAGCATGCAATTAGCCTTTACAATTCAGCTTTCAACTTGGCATAAAGTGATCTTACATATGTAATACTAGCGCAGATACGTTTTACGGTTAGTACTCGTATATATGCGTTCCCAGATAGACAGACAGACAAACATTCTAAAAACTATAGATTCGGCCTGTGTATCGAGATTTTCTCTCTCTCTCTCTCTCTCTCTCTCTCTCTTACTCTGTATCTGTAAGTTTTTCCAAAAAATATTTAATTTACAGATTCGGTTTAGTTACAATTTTATTATATGTACCTATAGATGTTTCATCAAAATGGGCTTAGCATTTAAAATACTATTGGGTCCCTAGGTGCCACCATATTTAAGGTCAACAGACAAGATCTATTATACTAAATTTCATACAAATCCGTTGAGCCGTTTCAATGTATAGGAGTAACAAACATACACGCATACAAACTTTCGCCTTTATAATAATATTCCGATATACAAGCGAGATCGAATCGACACTTACATAACACAATAATTACTTAATAGATAAAACAAAATTCATTTAAAACATGTAGCAATTTAGAACAACATATTGATTATCCATCATCACGTTTTAATTTTATCTCTTTATTATCAAACATGCATTCATTGTGCAAGCATTTACTCGTAATATTATAATTATGTGTATTGTGGTTTCAATTCAATCATAATAATCATTATTTAAAAGAGGAAAAGGTATATGAAGAGAATTTACCTATCTATATAAAAAAAACAACTGTTTCAATAACAAAATATTGGAAACAGATTTTTTTATATATTTTTAATCTTACCAATATGTGTAAAGTTTTCTTATGCAGCGCTAGGATAAGATTATTATACCTTAAGTCGTTTTATCAAAGCCTGATAAGTTAGTTGGAGCCATCGATCAAAAAGTATTTTTTTGTTGGTGCGAATCGTTTCTATTGGTTCATTCTAAAGCTTTAAAACAACCAACAACAACGTTGTCATAATGGTTTTTAAAGCTTGATTCTTGGGTATATCACAGAAGGGCTCATATTGCAACTCAAAACCCTATCCTACGGAATACCAAGGGGTTCATCGGCATGTTCGTTGCCAGTGATGCCTGCATGAGCTGATACCCATCTTACAACTACTCTTTTCCAACACCCACATACAATCATTTGCACTTTTAGTATTAGTCTTAATAATTATGTTAAAATTTACATGTGAAAATCTCAGAGGTGCGAAATTCGGGTTTGAACCCGTATCACCTCGTTGTTAAAGCGAACGCGTTACCAATGAGTTGATACTGCTTTTTTTTAAACCCCTTATTACGTATAAATGTTTATCTGGAATTTTTAAAAGGAAAAAAAAACATTCTTCAATATTTTTAAATGTTAATTTTTATAATAGAAAAATGCCCCGACCAAAGAAAAATGAAATAATAGGGTCTTAATGTCAAACGTTTGCATATTTTACGGATCCACACGCTTCGTAGACTGGCATAACATTTTTAAAAATTATTATTCTTGATCCATATTAACTTAATTTGTTCATATATTTGATACATATTCAGATTCTGTAAAAGTTTTTTTTTACTAAGAAACTTTTTATGGACCGTCACCAGAAGGACGAGAAGGAGAAGATGCGGGAGGTTTTATTCGGTTTTAGTTCGTAGTCTGGCTTTTCTAGCTGGTGAATCCCGCAATATAACCACTTGTATATCATTATCTACAGGTGGTATGTGTAAGTGTATTTCCCAACATTTAAAAAAGAAAGTTATGGAACCTCAACAATCAATGCTCAGATAAAAAAACTGCCAAATTCGACATCTTTTTTAAAGTCTGTTGAAAAAGAAGGATATTATGCAAGAGAAAGCGTAATAGTTATAAAAAATAAAGATGTAATAACTAATAACGTTTTATAGTGCAATTAGTTATTGTTAATATGTTTGACCGACTTCCAAAAAAAAAGGTACTCGTATTGAGTAACCTTTTTTTCTCTGTCTGTCTTGTATACTAATAGGGTACGTTAGAATGGTGAATGGTTATACCTAGGTTAATTGTAAATCGATTTTCATATTTCTTTTTTTTTTAATGAACAAGTTATACCTCAATGGAAATCTCACGTAAATCCTATATGTACATAATATGTTTAAATAGGCAAAGAGGAGAAGGAAGTTCCTTTTACTCCTTTGTCTGTCAACTGGCTTTTTTTATTTTTTTTATTTAGAAGTTATTGACGAGCTATAGAGTTTATTATTAAAAAAATTGGAGACAGCTCATTCTGGAGCAGCTGAAGCAGCGGATACTTGTTAATTTAAAACGTCCCACAACATCAGCACTTCGTGCATTTTGTGCCCTTCGAAGGGGGTGAAACACCATAATATATTCATGGCTGCGAACTGCACCGAGAATTTTATGACGAACAAGCGACTAACCCGCGCTCGGGTTTATCCTATTAAACTGTCATTTTGTTACATCAGTCTGTCATATTTTTGATTAAAAGTAATTCCTGAGTGTACATATCTATTATGTAACTTTAGGTTATGAACACTAGCTTTTTTCTGTCTTGTGTGTTTTATTTTTTATTTTTCTACTAGCGGCTCACTCTCGCTTCGCTCGGGTCCGTCCCTAGGTACCTTTTAACGGTTAGTATGGAATAGATAGACTAAATATTATACAATATATAATATATATATATATTATACAATATATAATTATAATATATATTGTATAATATTTATATATTTATATAGCCTATAGCCTTCCTCAATAAACGGACTATCTAACGCAAAAAGATTTTTTCAAATCGGATGAGCAGTTCTTGAGTATAGCGCATTCAAACAAACAAACAAACAAACAAACAAACAAACAAACAAACAAAATCGCCTCTTTATAATATTAGTATAAATTTGAGAAGTATTCAGAATTAATATTCAGCTCTTTTGAACATCCCACGGCTGGGCATGGGTGTCACTTGAATACGAGGAGCCATATCCATCAGGCCATAGTCCACCACGCTGGCCAAGTGCAGGTTGGCGGAGTTCATACATCTTACGAAACTTGGTAAGTTCTCTCAGACATGCGATGTTTTCCTTTACCGTGATAGTTTTAGACATTTAATACTTTCTTAGAATTACGCGAATATTTAACATTTTAAATAAAGCTATCTTTTCGGATTATTTCGCGGATTTATTATGATTTTTGGTTACCTAAACCAAAGGGAACCAAAGGGTTTTTTTAAGTTTTATACATTGCTGGAAACCTAATAAATAATTTAAAAATAAAAAACGCGATATTTTTGCTCTATTTTAAATACTAGCCGTCACCCCTCCGCTTTACTGAGCGTACGTAATCTTTTGGTCTTCAGAGACCTATATTAATATATTTAGATTTATTGCTTATAAATTAAATATTTAGGTTCAGTTAAAAAAAAAACAAATGAATCAAAAAAGAGTTACATACTATACTATACTTATGACGACAAGTTTGGCTCAGTTTGTAGCGACCCTAGGCGGTCGCGGGTTTGAGTCCCGCTGAGGGCATTCATTTGTGTGATGAGCACGAATGTTTGTACTCCAGTCGAGGGTGCTTATATTTATAATATGTACATATGTATTTAAAGTTATATATGTGTAGTGTATCAACTCCCTAGTATCCATAACACAAGCCTCGTAGTTTACCATGGAACTAGATTGTGCTGTAACTGAATGTCCCAACATATTTATTTATATTTCCTTATTACGTTTAAAAATATGTTTCTTGAACTTACACACTAATATTATAAAATCAAAAGTAAGTTCCTTTACACTGTAACAGCTTAACCGATTTGAGTGAAATTTGGAATGTAGATAGTTGATATCTTGGACTAACACATAGGCATTTTACCCACGTATTTACTATACGAGGAGCGTCTCGGACAGGAACTATACTATCTATGAGATGGTGAGAAGTAAACAAAGTCAGTGCAAAATATTTACATACCGGCAACCACCATCGGAGTACCGCGATTCGTGAATGCAAATTAATTTATTGAACAACAAAACTCGATTTGGACGGTTCCATGCAAAATGGAGCAATTCAATAAATTAAATATCTACACTATAAATATAAAAAAATTAAAAATGGTATTTTGTTATTTTAAAATAGCTATTATATTTTAAATTAAATAAAAAAAACCCCGACAATTTGGATCGATTTTCATCAAACATAGCAATCAAATCAAAATCAGTTCATCCGTTCGAGAGCTACGATGCCACACATCACACAGACAGACACACAAACAGAGACACGTCAAACTTATAACACCTGGTTTTTGCGTCGGGTGTAAGTAAAACTATTTTGTAAAAAATTTTTGCGAGAAAGAAGAAAAGTAATTGACTTCAGTATTTAACTAGACATGTGTTATTCCAAATCATTACCTACCTGCCTGTTTACTAAATTTCAATTAAATCCGTAAATCTAAGTAACAAACACACATACATACAAAAAATCACATTTATATTAATAGTACGGTTTTATATAATACATACATATATCTAAATTACAATATATAACAGTTTTATTACATTATATATTGAAATTATATGTGAATTTTCAAATTTCAGTATCAACTTTGAATACTTTTAGTATTACTTTAAAAAATAATAGAATCGAATGGTAAATTCAGTTATTTAAGAAAATAACCTCAACATCATTTAATTGTTATAAAAACAAAAGAAAAGTAAATAATAATATTGTATACAGCCATTTTTATCGTCCCACTGCTGGGCACGGGTCTCCCTTTAGTACGAGGGGAATCAGGCCATAGTCCACCACGCTGGCCAAGTGCGGGTTGGCTGACTTCATATGTCTTTCGAAAACTTACTAAGTTCTCTCAGACATGCAGGTTTCCCCACGATGATTTCCTTCACCGTAAGGCAAGTGGTAATCATGTTAGAAATGATTCGCACATGAAAATATCAGAGGTGCGAGACCCGGGATTTGAACCCGCTTCACTCGGTTTCTCAAGCGAGCGCGCTACCACTGGGCTACCACTGCCTAATATAGAATAATAATGTTATGAAAATTAAATTAAAGGAATGCTAGCGTCCATACAAATACTCCTATATTGAAATCTCTGTTACAATATTTTATATGGATATATGTTTTACAGTAAAATAATTTGGTACCATGGAACTGATCTGCTGATGGAGCTGATGGAGGATGCAGTGTACCCATAAGAACTCCTCAGCTACATAAACTAGGTTATCTATCGAAGCTTGTTTTTTAAACTCAAATTTAGTATGTAATAAGAATATTTTTACGGTTTTATCTTGATTTTTTGATCTCTGTCCTTTCGGATGCTTTACATCAGTCTCTCCCTCCGTCTCCCTCTGTGACATTCGTGTCTAACAAATTACCTGATCAAACCTGACAAAGGACCTGAGCATCCGTTCGTTAAGTTTCTTACGTTTTATTATTATTGCTTATTTTAACAAGCCTAAAAATTATCAGCATTATTACTCAATAAGGTAAAACACACATGAGTCAGTGATGCAACACAAGGAGCGCCCAACCGAAGGTACACCTTGAACCAACATTACCTAGATATTTGTTTTAACATTACTACAGCCACTGGCTGCGATTTCGTCTGTTTATATTTTCATTTAACACTTCTTGATATAAACCCTGCTTTGTTTAGCAGTACGTAGAAGACAGATGCTGTCAGACTTACGAAGGGGACTGTTAGACTTCTATTCATCAAAACTCTCAGCGAAAGTCTATCACCGTAGTATGGGAGCGTTGCAGGATAGCTTGCGCCCTAATTTTTGACTCTCCTATGTCGAGTACACTATTTGCTAAATTTCAGAGCATATTATCTATGATTAAATATTTTTAAAAGAAAAAAATCAAAGTTATTTTTAAAGTATTTAGTCTTACCCTTAGCAGTAAAAGTTTTTCATATTTGAACAGTCTTCAGTTGTAACTTATTACTTTAAAATAGAATTAACTACGCCTAAAATACATAATACCCGCCCTTTTTACGTTTCCCAAGAACAATTGAGAACCACATTTGTTACAATTTAACATTTATAAAAGTCATTTCACAAAAAGAAAAGCTACACTATCACTTATACTATACACTACTTTTCACGAAAATTGAACAAAACCGCGTGTAAAAGCCTATATTAAACGAACAAACATACAAAAGATAAAAAAAAAGAAATAGAACGGAAAAGATAACAGCGACCAAACCGCATAAAGCCATCCCACCAGTGATCAATGCTAAAGCACACCTGCGCTCGCGCCGACTGTCAGTCTACTCAGAATCCTCGTCGCGTACAGACGTACAAACTGATATACATATAGATACGTGTGTTTGTGTTATTGTTATATAAATATATTATAATTATAAAGTGTTGTGAGTGAAGTGGCATTATTTCGCTTCGAAGTTGGTAAAAAAATGTATGTAATATTTTGAGTTAGAATTATGAGAAGAAAATATATAATTATGTAGTTTAATATAATATATTAAAGTGACATTTATTTTTTACGGTTTATATATTTTATATAAGTTTTCGTATACGAATAATTTTCAAGTAAAGACGTTTTTTCGCATATTAATTTTTTATCAATTACTAGGCTTCATTCGTGTGTTTAATTGTTTATAAATTTATATTGCCTTCGTTTCAAATCTTAGTGCGATATTAAATAGTCTATAACCTTCCTCAATAAGTAGACTATGACATGCAAAAAGAATTTCTCAAATATGACTGGCAGTTACAGAGATTAGCGCGTACAGACAAACAAAAAAAAAACATTTTTTTTCTGCTTTATAATATACTAGCGACTCACCCCCGCTTCGCTCGGTTTGGTCCTTAGCTTGATTACCCATACAAACTTTCATCCCCATTTTCACCCCTCTTACGCACCAGTCTCGGAAATAAAAGTATCCTGTGTCCTTCCCAGGGTCTCAAACCATCTTCTTACCAAATTTCATCTAAATCGGTTTTGAAGATCCAGAGATTACCTCCTGCAACGTCACAAACTCACAATCTCACAAGCTTTATGTACCCTTTACAATATTAGTATAGACTAGCAGTACCTGCGACTTCGCTCGCGTTCTAACTTCCGAACGCTACCAAACTACACATGATCGCCCGCTGAGCTAATCTAAAGATTTCCTGAAAATTTCACCAAAATCGCTCCAGCCCTTTTGGAGTCGATAGAGAACATACATACACAAGGATTTTTATATAAATAAAAAGTAAGGTGAGGTTATAAAATATATTCAAATATAAGTCATTATATGTCAACATTTACTTATACCTCAATTTTTCCTTATTTTGGACTTTTATGCCATAAAAAGTAAGTTTCTACAAAATCAGACACTATAGCTAGACGTAATTAATAAATTATTTTATCTATAGTAATATTATAAACAGTAAAAAAATTTGTTTATTTGTTTGTACCGAATAAGCTCCGAAGCTACTGAACCGATTTCGATGAAATTTGGTAATAGCAGATAGAATAGTTGTCATCCCAGAAATCATCCCTTAAGGGGATGAAAATTTGTACGGAGAAGCAAGCAAGCACGTTAGTTACGTACATACATATTTATAATAACTAGTATTCGTCCAGCGGTGGAAATTCTACCATAATCATTTTTTTTATTCAGAACACTAAAGCTCTTCAAAAGCTACTAAACAATAAAAAAGAGAATCGTTTGATAAACAGATGAGAAAAAGGTATTGTACTGTGTTGTCTTTGCCTATCTATACTAATATTATAAAGAGGTAAAGTTTGTGAATTGTGAGTTTGTGACGTTATAGGGGGTAATCTCTGGATCTACTGAACCGATTAAGATGCAATTTGGTAAGAAGATAGTTTGAGACCCTGGGAAGATCATAGGATATTTTATATCCCGGCAATCATTTCTTAAAGGGGTGAAAGTGGGGATGAAAGTTTGTATGGGGAAGCAAGCCAGGGATGAACCCGAGCGAAGCGAGGGTGAGTCGCTAGTATATAATAAAAAGCTTCGTTTGAACAAGTTTACTATAAGACGTTATTTATACATAAATAAAGTAAACGAATCCGCGGGTAAAAGTAGTGTAATATATAACGCCCCAGATAAGTGGCCTAAAAACAACTCTGTCTGGAAAATCACCAATATTATTAATTTAAGAAAATTCGTATGTATGTTGGTACGTTTGTTACTTCTTCACTCAGAAAAGGCTGGACGGATTTTGATGAAAGTGCAGAGATAGACTATGAGTTGGGAGTTACATATAGACTGCTAGGTACTTAGGCACCCGAGCGAAATAAGGGTAAGCCGCTAGTGTAGTATTAACTTGAAAAAAAAAACCTATATTACATTTACGATCTATGTATTTGATAGAATAAATAAATATATACATATGTATGTCATGTTTGTTAAAAGAAAATGCAATTCTTGAGTATTTCAAAAGTATGCCTTCATTTATGCTGACCACATAAAAAATCTATACATATAATAAAATTGTAACTAAGTCGAATCTGTACATTAAATATTTTTTGGAAAATCTTATTGAAATAGACATTATTATCGATACAGAGTTCGAATATATAGTTTTTAGAATTTTTGTCTGTCTGTCTGTCTGTTACCGCATCACGAGAAAACCACTGGATAGATTTTGATGAAATTTAGTATGATGATAGCTGGTTATCCGGGTCAACATATAGGATACTTTTTACCGCGGGAAGATATCTCATTTTTGAGAAAAAATACAAAAACTGCAATGTAAGAGTATACTAATATGTAAAACCTAAGAATTTGGTTTTTGGTCATCTGAACGCGGGCGGAGCCGCGGGCAATGCTAGTTATATATAAATATGTTGATATACGCACAAGTACTTTGTAAATATTGCTAAAACGTTTAAATAAATATATATCTTCGAACATTAACACACAGCATCATTTAATTCTAAATTGTTAAAAATAAGTGGTTGTTACTTTTCATTAAAGAATCAGATAAATAAGTCCGTGTTTTTGCTTTAATTTGTATCAGCTGGCACTATTTATTTATTTATTGTGTAGCGAAGTAAGACGAATGTACGTATTTGAAAAATTTTGTGTGTGAAAAATCAATTATCACCTATTTTCTACACTTAGGGGTGGATTTTTGTTCCAAATTTAAATGAGACCAACTTTGTAGTATACCCTATCCAATAAAAAAAAGTATCATCGTCAAACATAAATAAAAAAATATACGTGTGAAATTGAGAACCTTCTCCTTTTTTTGGTCGGTTAAAAATATATTATAAGTCTAGCGGTGATTCTTTAACAATAATAAACCGATTTAAATCCGCATCCAAATCGGTTACGCCGTTTCTGAGAGTAGCGCACACAAACGCACAGACAAACCGACAAACGGACAAACATTCTAAAAATCATTGTTTTGGGTTCTATTGCGTTAATAAAGACCCCAAAAATAGTTTTTCTCAAATATATTCAATGTACAGACAGCGATCAGTTACAAATTATTATATGTACCAATGTATATAGATATAAGAAAATAACTAAAATCGATATTTTTACTTTAAAAGCCTTGGATTCATTGTTTTTATATTTTTTATGTAGACAATGAATTAAAAACCGTCTTTCCTTGTTACATTTTATTCTGTAAATGTGTTGTTTCCATTTTAAATATTTATTTATGCCACTTTAACT
This sequence comes from Brenthis daphne, assembly GCA_947093115.1. NCBI lineage: Eukaryota > Metazoa > Arthropoda > Insecta > Lepidoptera > Nymphalidae > Brenthis > Brenthis daphne. The sequence goes on from OX352473.1 coordinate 5,111,575, forward strand.
TTTAATCATGTTTCATAGTAATTTCCTTTTTAATCGATTTCAAAATCACTTCTGAATAAAAAAAGTAAAAAAAGATTTTTAAAAACTACATTAATACTTTTTTAGATATACGCGATTATGTGACATTTTAAATAAAACCATCTTTTCGGATTTTTTCGCGTATTTATATCGATTTTTGGTTTCCACGCGACGTTTCGAATGTTTTAGAGCGCACATGATCACTGGAGAGCCTAAGGTTTTAGACGTGTCAAAGGTATATACAGACAGTGCCTACCATAGACATAAAATGATTTCAAAAAATACAAAAATTGCAGCAAAAATACCTTGCAATGTGTTAATTTAAATTTTAATTTTTTTTTATAATTTTACTAAGTTTTATAATTGAATGTGGGGCATAATAAGCTTTTATTATCTACTGATTCCCTCTTCAGATCCCCGTCATCATTTACAATGAAAAGTACTTCATTTTGCCCAAATTCGGCTGTCCCGCCATATACCATGAGGGAAGTTCCAGTCCCTACACCCTGACTCCATCATGACATCAGCTCGTACCATAATATTTCAATGCTACCTAAATTACATAAATATACCAAATTGCAGTGAGTTGGTTGAAAAATGGTTTGCAAATTTTTAAACCGACAACTTACCTACGGCCATTGCTAGTTATTAAAAAATCCTCCTTTAGGAGTGGATTATTTTCTTGTTTTTTTAATTGTTAAAAAAAACACGAAAATCGATTCCGAATCGATATACATAATATGTAAGTAGAAGACTAATATACTCAAAAAAAAGCTTTAACATCGAATAAAGTAGCTCCTCTTTTTATAAATTCGGTAAAACAGAAGGAGGTTCTCGTTCAATTTGAACTTTTGCGTAAATTTTAACTTAATAATCTTACATATAATCAAAAAAGAAAAAAACCACCACTAAGGTTGTAATTTTTTTTAAGTTTTGTTCTACCTATGAAGTTTCATCAAAATTTAAACAGCCACTACCACACAAGGTATTTGTTGCATTGAAAATTTAAACTATAGTTTATACTTTATATAAAATCGAAGGTCTCAGATTGACATCCGTAACTAATTGCTCGTGTTGTTCATACAAATCATTTTCCTGATCCGGTTAAGAAAAATGACAACGATCTTAGTAGAGGCTATGGGAAAACAGTGGTAGCCCAGTGTTAACACGCTCGCATGAGAAACCGAGTGATGCGGGTTCAAATCTCGAGTTGCACCTCTGATATTTTCATGTGCGAATCATTTCCAACATGATTACCACTTGTCTTACGGTGAAATAAAATATTGTAAAAAAACTTGCATGTCTCTAGCAAGTTTTCGAAAGACATGCTTAGTCCGCCCACACTTGGCCAGCGTGGTGGACTATGGCCTGATCCCCCTCGCATTATAGGGCTGCCCATCCCCAGCAGTTTGACCTTAAAAAGGCATGAATACATACATAGGAAAAAATTTGTCATTGTCAGTAACTTTTTTTCTTAATTGTAATTTTACGACCGATCCACACTATAGGGCCAATCATAATTCATTCTAAGTCCGATATCGGTCTGGTAAAATATTTTTATTGTACACCCCTTTTCATTTAGTATTTGCCCAGGGATAGAAATTCGGCTATAATCTATACATATAATGAAATTGTAACTAAGTCGAATCTGTACATTAAATATTTTTTGGAAAATCTTATTGAAATAGACATTATTATCGATACAGAGTCCGAACCTATAGTTTTTAGAATTTTTGTCTGTCTGTCTGTCTGTCTGTCTGTCTGTTACCGCATCACAGAAAAACCACTGGAGAGATTTTGATAAAATTTTGGTATGGTGATAGCTGGTTATCCGGGTCAACATATAGGATACTTTTTACCGCGGGAAAATATCTCATTTCTGAAAAAAAAATACAAAATCTGCATTGCAAGATGATACTAAAATGTAAAACCTAAGAATTTGGTTTTTGGTCATCTGAACGCGGGCGGAGCCGCGGGCAATGCTAGTTATTAATATAAATGAAATATATGAATAGATTTTGCCTATCTATATAAATAAAAACTGTTTCCAAATTTTTTTATTGTTAACATTAAAAGCTCGTCAATAGCTACTAAATAAAAAAAAAAGAAAATCGTTTGACAAACAGATGAGAAAAATGTACTGAAATGTTTTGTCTTTGCCTATTTATATATTATAGATTTTCACCTTAGCAATAATGCGAACGTTTGTGCCATTTTATTGTTGACATTTTTACTATTGACTTACCCTCGTTCGCGCGTGAGTTTGTAAAGACCCTACTCGGTATGCCAGCGGTCGCAGGTTCGAGTCCCGCTGGCATTCATTTGTGTGATGAGCACGAATGTTTGTACTCCAGTCATGGTTGTTTATATTTATAATATGTATGTATTCAAAGTTATATATGTGTAGTGTATGAACTATCTGGTATCCATGACACAAGCCTCGTAGCTTACTATGGAACTAGATGGTGCTGTGTGTTAATGTCCCAACATATTTACTTATTATTATTATTAACAGTGACTTATGTCCTCTAGATCATAGTCTATCTACGTAGTAAAGTTCATCTAAATCTATCCAGTCGTTTCAGTTTAAAGGAATAACAAACAAACACACAAACATACATACAAACTTTCGCATTTGACATAAATTAGTCCAATACCTATATTATTCTGTATTTCAACAATGGTGTAGAATAAAATCTACTCTATACGCTTAATTAGTAAAATATTAAATACATAAACCTAACATCGAGAGGTAAGTATTTTTCCGTATTATTTCATATATTTCAATACCTTGTTACGTTATATGTCAACATATGTTTTCCTGATGGATTTCGGTCATTTCCACGAGAAATAACCACGCTACCATTACAAATGTGAGTTTCTATGTATGTATGTACGTTTGTTTGTTACTCTTTCACACAAAAACGGCTGGATGAATTTGGATGAAACTTAGTACACAGATAGCCTGTGACCTAGAGTAACAAAAAGGCTATTGTTGGCAATTAAATTTGCCTAAAGCTTGTCGTCCCAATCCCAACCACGCTGGCCAAGTGCGGGTTATCGTCTGTACATAATATTATAGCTAAAGATACCTATCTAGGGACGCACTCGTGCTAGTAGGAACCCAAATTACGGCTACGGGTATTTGAATGAGAATACCCATTTGCACAGGATGTATATATGCAACGCGTGTGTCAGAGTACATACAACTGCACTCTTCTATCTCTTATTACGGTGAAAGATGGCAATCTAACGAGGATTTTACGATTTTTTACAAATCCTACTTCTTAACTGTCGTACTGAGTTTTTTTTAACAGAAATTTTCATTGCCCGATCGGGTACTCGAACTCAAGGCCCTAGGACACCGGAATTGAGTACCTATTCCGTTTTGGAGTCGGTCAAAAAATTAGAAAAAAAACTCTCATACGAAACGTGGTTTTGCAGATCCATTTGTAATTCATTAATGATGTAGGTACTTTGTTATGATTAAACTATAAACATTCCTATAAGGAACCATAAACCACCAATAACAATAATCTTTGGCGTGAGAACCGCTATACAAGTATAAAATAATATAAATTTATATTCTGTCTATCTATCTATACTAATATTATAAAGAGGTAAAGTTTGTGAGTTTGTGACGTTGTAGGGGGTAATCTCTGGATCTACTGAACGGATTTAGATGAAATTTAGCAAAAAGATATTTGAGACCCTGGGAAGGACATAGGATATTTTTTATCCCGAAAATCATCCCTTAAGGGGGTGAAAATGGAGATGAAAGTTTGTATTGAGAAGTATAATATGTATGTATTTAAAAATTATATATGTGTAGTGTATCAACTATCTGCTATCCATAACACATGTCTCGTAGCTTACCATGGAGCTAGATGGTGCTGTGTGTTGATGTACCAACATATTTATTTATTTATAAAAAGTCTCCATCCACTTAGGATATTATAACAAGCATTTACCATACCTAGTACTAATATTTAGGGACATCACTAAGCTAGCACGATATTTAGTAAATAAACAAAACTATTACCGTTCATAAAATATTTTCTTTTCCAAACTACATATACATATTTAAAATATAAAAAATGCCGGTGACCGCTATAAGACAAATACTTTATGATGTAATTTCAAACAGGTTTTGATAAATAAACCTTCACGCCATCTTTTGCAGAATAAACAAAGACTATAATATAATTACACTAGCTTTTTTCCACGACTTCGCTTTCATTGTACATTAATAAAATATGTTCTACGTATTGACTTAGCATTTGAGCTATCTAGATTCTAAAGTTCACTCAAAATCCGTTGAGCCGATGCAGCGTGAAGTAACAAACATACATACAGACAGACACAAACTTACGCATTCATAATATTTATTGCGTAATTTACTACTTTAGAATACTCTAGACACGACACGCATAATATGAGTACCTACGCAAGACTAGAGAGAATATTAAAATACGTATGTCTGTTGGTCCGCCCTTTTTCATATTAAACAAAAACTATCTTTTCGGGGTTTTTTGGCGGAATTATTTAGATTGTTGATTCCCGACGTTTCGAATGCTTTACGGCGATCATGGTCACGGGAGAGACTAAGGTCTCTTCCGTCTTTATGTACTTGTTATACACAGTAGCTTTCCATACAAGAAAGAAAGTATAATCGGGATTACTGATATCATTTCTGAATAAAGCAGTATTGGTAACTCCCTAACCAAACCTACATAAATCTTTGTATGGCCCATACAATAATGTCCTGAGTCCTCGTGATCACCTTCTGTTGTGGGACTATCTACTTATGGATATAATAAACTGCACAGGAGATATTATAGTGCACAAGTGTACGCGCAGACACAAGTGTAGTCTCTATTCCTTTCACTTTCATGCTCCGGTGGGAAGACTACTCGACACGACCAGTGAGACTTCTCACCGCTCTTTTCTCTCCTCTCCGTATGCTGAGCAGCATAACATGCTGTCTCAGCATACGGATGTAACACCGCCAACTTCCCAACTGCTAGTGCTATTCATGACAGAAAACTAAATAACTGTTTAGTCCCTGTCCGGAATTCGAACCCGGAGCCTTTAGCTATACCAACGAGGCAGTTAACCAATACAATTATCCCTACGGTATCATTAAATCCATAAAATTTGGCTCAAGCAATAGCAAACAAGTTTTTAAACAAATATTTCTGCAACCACCAAGCCAACCATCTTGCGAAATGGTAAAGCAAATAGCTAAGCAAATAATTATATATAAATTATAGCCTTGACCTGTCAATAGGTCCTATGTATTGGTTAAAGCTTTTTTAAAAAAAAAAACAGGAAATTCAGAAAAAAAAACTTTGTTCAAAAATACAATACATAAATATGTGGGTATTAACTATGAAAGTATTACTATTAGTTTTATGACACTGTGTATATTATCTCTCAATCTGACATCCATACTAATATTATAAATGTGAAAGTGTGTTTGTTTGTTTGTCCTTCTTTCACGTTGAAACGGAGTGACAGATTGGCGTGATTTTTTGTGTGCAGATAGTTGGAGGGCTGGAGAGTGACATAGGCTACTTTTTACCGCGGGAGATTATCTAATTCCCACAGAAAAACACGTTATAATACAATCAAAAAAAATATTTATGATCAGATTGCTTGAAACTCGGTACTAATGTTCTTCAATAAAATTAAATTAATACGTGTTTTAGCATTTTTCGAAATTAATCCTATAGTAAAATAGGGGATGAAAGTTTGTATGGAACTACCTTTGTAGTGATTTTTTTGTAATTTTAACGCGAGCGAATCCGCGGGTTCTGCTTGTTAGATTAATAAAAGAATCATGAGTTTTTCTGAAAATATCTCATAACATATACGTATACTAAATACACAAAAACATACATACTTGAGTCATATTAAATTTACTTTTCCTCAATTTTTTTTTTAATTCAAACGTACAAACCCATCGAATACACCATTAAAAATTCTATACTAGCAGCTAAAATTCCCCCAACCGCAGCTTCTTTCACGTCCGAAAGCTGTCCATCAGAGCAGTTTAACGATCCCGGAAAGACAATTTTTAACCTTGACTTCGCATATGTATGCATGTAACAGTTTGTATTCAGAACTGCTATGTGTATAGAATAACTTTGTTAAGCTACTTAGTGTTTATAATAGTATTACATACTAGCGACTTATTATATGATATATATGATGAGTATAGATTTCTCAGAGATATTTTCCCGCGGTAAAAAGTATCCTATATGTTGACCCGGATAACCAGCTATCATCATACCAAATTTCATCAAAATCCTTCCAGTGGTTTTTCCGTGATACGGTCACAGACAGACAAACAGACAAAAATTCAAAAAACTATAGATTCGACCTCAGAATCGATAATAATGACAATTTCAATAAAATTTACCAAAAAATATTTAATGTACAGATTCGACTCAGTAAGAATTTTATTATATGTATAGATTAGTTTTTATGGCCATCGCTTGAACATAATTTCGTTAAAATGTAGCCTTAAATATGATTCTAATAGCAGAGGAGCCTAGTAGCACCTGCCGTCTGAGCGTAGTGGTTGAGTGCGTCAGCGATACCGCGACACCCTATTAAGACGGGGGAGGTTTTGTTGGGTTTTAGTGGGTAGTACTGGCTTCTCTAACCGGTGAGTCCAACATAACCACCTGTATATATGCAGGTGTCATGTAATATTTTTCTAATATAATAAAAAATTATAAAAACACGGAATCTTCATTTACGCTTCGAGATCCAAGGTCGTGAGGAATTCGTGTACATACATTGTGAATAAGTAAAAATTAAGTATAGATTGGCAACAATCTTGTTGGAATGCCCAAAAACCAGTTGGTTGACCCGAATGAGATGTCGCAACGAACACACCTTTTGGTATAGTTGGTAAATGGGAAACTTATGTAACGAAGTTATCGCATTTTCATGGCGTTTAGTTACTCAAGTTTAATTTAGGGTTATATATATATATATATATATATATATATATATATATATATATGTGTGTGTATGAGCATTTGTCATTTGTTTTTGGAAAAGGAGAACATAGTCTAGAAAAAACCGATACCTTCGACGGAAAAATATTATAAAAAACCTAAAAAAGTGTATTTTTCCAATAATTTCAATTCACTTCTCTTCAAATCTCGAGTAAAAAACGCGTTCCCGCGGGATTACAGTAGAGATTTTGGATGAAAATATAACGTACATATTGGGCGGATACTGCTTTGATTTCTTTCGAGGGATACTTTTATTACAATTAATAGAGAGATACAAAGTTAAAAATAATATAAATATATATATAGATTATCTTTTCGGTTTTTTTTGCGGTTTAATTTTGGTTTTCGGTTGCCGACGTTTCGAATGCTTTACAGAAAAAAATGTCACCGGGAAAGTAAGCTCTTAGAGGTCTCAAAAGTTATAAAAGGTAGTAGTTTCTTACTAATTATGTCATCATCTCTCCCGTGACCATGATTGCTGTAAAGCATTCGAAACGTCGGGAACCTAAAATGAAAATAAATCCATGAAAAAATCCAAAAACATAATTTTATTTAAAGCGTTATATGATATTTATTGTTATGAAAAATACTCTTTTAAATTGCTATATATAAATATCGCTAAAACTCAAAAACGGTTGAACCGATTTGAATAATTCTTTTTTTGCTTTCTTGGAGGTATATCAGGGATGGTTTAAATATAAAAAAAATTAGGAAAAACCCAAAAGAACTGCTGGAAAATCGAAAAGTTCAGAACTGGTTATTTTGTATGGGAATCACTACTTCGGATTACTTTCAATAGTGGTGGACCTACCATCTGCAACAATACGTCAAGTTTAAGTTGGACAAAAAATAATCTATACATATAATAAATTTCTAACCAAGCCGAATCTGTACATTAAATATTTTTTGGAAAATCTTATTGAAATAGACATTAATATCGATAAAGGGGCCGAATCTATAGTTTATAGAATTTTTGTCTGTCTGTCTGTTACCGCATCACAGAAAAACCACTGGAGGGATTTTGATGAAATTTGATATGATGATAGCTGGTTATCCGGGTCAACATATAAGGTACTTTTTACCAAGGGAAAATATCATTCCTGAGAAAAAATACAAAATCTGTAAGAGTGTACTAATATGTAAAACCTGAGAATTTGCTTTTTGGTCATCTAACGCTGGCGGAGCCGCGGGCAATGCTAGTATATGTATATAAAAGTATATAGTCTATCTATTCTATACTAATCGTTAAAACGTACCTAGGGACGAACTCGAGCGAAGCGAGGGCGAGCCGCTAGTATTATTTTTAATGTCAAATACACATGTTTGTTTATTTATATCTCGAGATGCAAGACAATTGTACTGTGTCGAAGGGCTGATGACTCAGACGTCATTATGTAAGAATGTGGGCCCGGTTTTTTTAGAACATTTTTGGAGGTCCAACGTCGTTCACATTGGAAAGACCCATTTCACATCTATACATATAATAAAATTGTAACCAAGCTGAATCCGTACGTAAAATTTTTTTTGGAAAATCTTATTGAAATAAACATTATTATCGATACAGAGGCCGAATCTATAGTTTTGAGAATTTTTGTCTGTCTTCTGTCCGTCTGCCTGTTACCGCATCACAGAAAAACCACTGGAGGGATTTTGATGAAATTTGGTATGATGATAGCTGGTTATCCGGGTCAACATATAGGATACTTTTTACTACGGGAAAATGTCTTATTTCTGAGAAGAAATACAAACACTGCAATGTAAGAGTATACTAATATGTAAAACCTAAGAATTTGGTTTTTGGTCATCTGAACGCGGGCGGAGCCGCGGGCAATGCTAGTATTTGACTATAATCTGGGAGCTCAGTCAAGATGTCATTCCACAATCGTTGCAGAATAGAAATCTACAAAAATAATATGGGAATGATATTTTGATTCTATGACATAACGGAATCAATTAATCATTTCAATATAGCTATTCCTCGTAACATTGGCACTCATTGGTAACATTTGACGACACGCTTAGCTCAGTTTGTAGACTCTACTTGCTGTGCCAGCGGTCGCGGGTTCGAGTCTCGCTGGGGTCATTCATTTGTGTGATGAGCACGAACGTTTGTACTCCAGTCATGGGTGTTTATATTTATAATATGTATGTATTTAAAGTTATATCTACATATGTAGTGTATAACTGTTTGGTATCCATAACACAAGCGTCGTAGCTTACCATGGAACTAGATGGTACTGTGTGTTAATGTATCAACATATTTATATTTATTTATTATTGGCGAAGTCATCTATGCTCATCTGGCACGCTTTGAAGCCATTAACAATAGAATTGAATTGAACCAGTGTTCGCCTCGTGGGTGAATTTTGTCGACCATTATCATTGTTTAAAATTTGAGGAAAACATATATGCATATTAAAAAATAACTTTTCGTTTTTTTTTTAATTTATAATAACATTTCGTAATTAGCTACTAAATAAAATTAAAAAAAGAAAATCGGTTGACGAACATAGAAGAAAAAGGTACTGAACTGTATATATATATATATATATATATATAATAAAATTGTAACAGATCGCTGTCTGTACATGGAAGATATTATTGGGGGTCTTTATTAACGCAAAAGAACTAAAAACAAGCTTCATTCAACATTTAGTATTTGTTTTATTTCAATCAGTTCATAAATAAAAAAGGTATGTCAATTTAAAGAGTCACTAGTTTTTAATATATAGGTAGTAGGTATATAATGATTACTATGACATGCATGTACGAACATTCGCAGTAGTTTGATAGATTTTTAACGAGGTTCAAAGAAAACCCCATGGAGTTGCGTAAAACATTGTATAACTGTGGGCAAAGGTATGTTATGTTACTTAGTAATTAGTTACTTTAAATGTCTAATTCAACTCCTGCGCATCTTTACGACCGATTGTGTCATACACAATTACTTCTTGGTCGACTTCAAAAGGAAAGAGTGCTTAATTTTTTTTGTGTGTGTGTCACAACATAACTACGTCAATTGAATAGATTTTTATAATTCGTTTTTTTTAATAGGTTCTTTTAATAGGTTTTTTAATAGGTTCATTGAATTAAAATGCTTTGGGGATCTAGTGGTTAGCACGTACGTCTGCAGATCCGGAGGTCCCGAATTGAGTTCTTCTGTTACGACATTCTTCTTAAATACATACATATTATAAATATAAACACCCATGACTGGAGAACAAGCATTCGTGCTCATCACACAAATGAATGCCCCCAGCGGGACTCGAACCCAAGACCGCTGGCACAGTAAGTAGGGTCACTACAAACTGAGCTAAACGTGTCGTCATTCATATTGACAATTTCTTTTTATCTTCATTTACTACACTATACGCTCTATCTCGCTAATTCTCTTGGTCTGAATTCGAAGGATAGTGGGACTCTGCCACTACTAGAAAACTGTAAAGGGGACATTTACCATGTTTCATATATTTTTTTCGAGCTCAAACAGTGTCGATAGATCGACCTGCACTTGCCCAGCGTGATGGACTTTGGCCTAATCTCCTTTATCATAGGGGTGGCCCACGCCCAGCAGTGGGACGTTAAAGACACTGAATTAATAACATAAATAATGAAAAATCTTTAATTTCGATAATAAGTACATAAAACGGTTTCATTCAAGGGCTACTAGTTCAAAACTTGTAGTAAAGTTGTTTTATTATGAGAGAACTATCTGACCTCTACTTGTTAATGCATAATTATTTGCTCTCTCACATAACTTATGTTCCCACGTCATTCACCCTTCGCATTTTTCGGTAACTCTTATAAAATCTATTTCAGCTCTTTTCAACGTCCCACTACTGGGCACGGGCCTCCCGTCAATACGAGGGGGATCAGGCCATAGTCCACCACCCTAGCCAAGTGCGGGTTCTCTCAGACATGCAGGTTTCCTCACGATGTTTTACTTCACCGTAAGGCAAGTGGTAATCGTGCTAGAAATGATTCGCAGGTACGAGACCCGGAATTTGAACCCGCTTCACTCGGTTTCCCAAGCGAGCGCCTTACCACTGGGCTACCACTGCCTTCAAGACGAATGTAACGATACCTTAATTAAAGAAATCCATCGAGTGGTTTGAAAGGTATGAGGGAAGAAAGAATATTACAAACGTTCATAGATAGGCGTGAAAAATATAACTCTTTCCTTGCAGTCGGGTTAAAAAGGAACAGAGTATTCCGCCCTCCAGATGTGAATTATTTTTTAAAATTTATATAAGACCAAGGTTTACCATATTCTTTAAAAAATATAAATAAATAAATATGTTGGTAAATTAACACACAGCACCAATCTAGTCCCATGGTAAGCTACGAGGCTTGTGTTATGGATACTAGATAGTTGATACACTACACATATACAATTTTAAATATATACATGTTATAAAATATATAAACACCCATGATTGTGGAGTACAAACATTCGTGCTAATCACACAAGTGAATGCCCCCAGCGGGACTCGAACCCGCCACCGCTGGCACAGCAAGTAGGGTCACTATAAACTGAGCCAAACGTGTCGTCAATATGTTTATTTCTTTACAAAATACATTCAAAAAAGTGGCCATTAAAATAAAATCATTAGGTACATTATCAACTCGCTCTCTTTCGAACAAATCCAAAGCAAACGAACTTGATTCAAATACAATATAGGTATCAGAATGTGTTGACTTCGAACCGGTTTTCCTTTATTTTATTACTAACAACGTGTCATAAATTGTAAACAGCATTGTACGTTAGTTAAATAGTAAAACAGCGCCTTTTGGTAAAATTTTGCAACAGACTCAAAGCTCACAGGATTCGCTCGAACCGGATTACAGCCAAGTCCCTTAACCCAGACTTGGCCAGCGTGGTGTAGTCCTGATCATCTTTTCATTGAGAAAGCCAAGTCCCTCAACCCAGAGTTAGCCAGCGTGGTGTACTATGGCCTGATCTTCTTCGCATTAAGTGAGGCCCACGCCCAGCAGTGGAACTTTAGAAATGGCTGAGTAGAATGGGTTTAAAGAGCAGTCTATATTATAAGTCACTCTCCGAATTCGAATAGACGAGATGCTAAAATAATTAGTGACTTGGTAGTTTTAATAAATAGTTACTTAAACTTCTTTGTAAGGATGTTATATGTTGTAGGACAATGATATCAGCACTTATGAAAAAAACCTTAGAGATTGGAAAAAAAAATTTTTTTTTCCAATCTAAGGTATTATTATAAAAAATGTATTTGTCAATTGTAGCCTTGATCCTACATAAATGAAATTTGCAGAGTTTAACTACACACAAATTGACGCATTTTTTTTTTTAAAAATTGTAGAAAAAATACTGATAAAAAAAAGAAAAATTTAAGGACCCTGTCAACGATGAAAATTAAATTACCGAAAGTAATGTTTTCTTAGATTTACGCGAATATTAGACATTTTAAATGAAACTATCTTTTCGGATTTTTTGGCAAATTTATTTTAATTTTTTGTTCCCGACGTTTCGAACGCTTTACAGCGATCATGGTCACGGGACAGATTAAGGTGTTAGATGAACTCGAAGACATTATATAATTGTTACTTAGCCTTTTTCACCTCTGTTTGTCAACCATTTTCTTTTTTTGTTTAGTAGCTATTGAAGAGTTTTAGTGTTGTCAGTAAAAATTTTTTGTAAAACAGTTTTTTTGTATAAATACGTAAATTTTATTCATATACATATGTTAACTTCAACTTTTTCAATAATATTGACGGATTTCGACCACTGGATGACCATTAGTACCTAACAATTAATATTTATATTGTGTAAATAAACAGAACCCTCGGTGATCAAATCCAACTCGCACTTATCAACTTTTATTAAAAAAAAACAATCTGAGAAATAAAGAACGGGAAATCGTTTTTTACTTAATATTCAAATTGGCATTGAACTTGTATGTCAAGGTTTATTTTTAGATATCTTTATTAGAGGCTTAGTAAAATTTTCCTTAGAACGTTTACGTATTGACATAAAGTTACACTCTATCATCTCTTACCATGACTTCGCTCGGGGGAGTCTTTAGGTGCTACATTACATAACAGAGAGCGCCACCTTTCGGCAAATCTTATTACTAACAATAGCCAGTACTCCATGTAAAAGTGTTTAGTACTTGACAAAAGCAGTAACAAACTTGGCTCAGTTTGTAGTGACCCTACTTGCTGTGCCAGCGGTGGCGGGTTCGAGTCCGCTGGAGACATTTATTTGTGTAATGAGCACGATTGTTTCTACTCCAGTCATTGGTGTTTATATGTATAATATGTATGTATTTAAGGTTATATATGTGTAGCGTATCAACTATATGGTATCCATAACACAAGCCTCGTAGCTTACCATGGAACTAGATGGTGTTTCACATTATAATAGTAATATGATTGTTTATTACAAATTTTATATAGAAATTTATTGATGACTTCAAATCTCATTTTTAGGAAAGAAAAATGAGTCATTTACATAAAAACGTTTATCGTGAACTTTAACCTCTTTAAGCCGACATATTATTATGCCAAAACATTTGTATACATACATACATATATATATATATATATATATATATATATATATATATATATATGTATGTATATATATATATATATATGTATATGTATATATATGTATATATATATATATATATATATATTACCTTTCATTGCGAGTTTTGCCTCTTTTCACCTCTCTGCGGCGAAGCCCAAAGAAAGGTTACAATTTTGATCTGTATGTATGTATATATGTCGCTATGTTCTATCATAAATACTAGGTATACGGCTAAGCCGTAACGGCTTAGCCAAATTTGGACGTCGTTCTTTTCCATCTACTTTATTTTACCCAAATTAGAAAGCTAGATTCCATTATCTAGATTTTAAACGTTAACTTAGTTTACATAAAATTGTTTACTAACGTCATATTGTTTTCTTTTGCAGATATCAAGGCAACAAATAAAATGAGTAGCAGTGTAGTGATTTAAAAACTAACCATGGCACCTCTTAACTATAGGATCAGACTAACAGTTTTAGTTTTCGTGAATTTGGTGATAACAAGTAAGTGTGATAACGTGAGTGATGAAGACAGTGTAAAAATTCGTTTCGACGACACCAGACTAGCGTATGACGAAATAGATTTTAATACTAATACAGACTCAAAAGAGTATAACGTTACCAAAGAAGAATCACATACCACAGAAGTAACTGCAGACGAATCTGAAGATAGGCGGTATGAAACTGAAAGTGACGTGACAACGCAAGATGTGACAGAAACAAGTTACACAGTAGCTATAGAGAACGATGTTTATAATAACGGTGAAGATGTTTACAATCAAAACGGATACAACCAGGTTTGTCTATTTAATATAGATTATATAATACTTCCGCCTATTACAAGATGTGATACTGAGTATAAAATGAATTTAAATGTAATAATTACATCGTTATATGTGGATTTTTCTTCAAATTTTTATGGGACTACCTTTGTGGTAAAACTTACAAAGAAATATCATGGAAATCGGTTCATGTAAAACACCCTTTCCTTCATGAAGTTGGTTAAAATCACCATTGAAATCTATACTAATGTTATAAAGCTGGAGAGTGGTTTGTTTGATTGAACGCGCTAATCTCAGGAACTACTTATTCGATTTGAAAAATTCTGTTTACATTGGATAGCCCATTAATTGAGAAAGGCTATAGACTATATATCATCCCGGAAAAATATACGGTTCCCGTGGGATAGATTTGTTTTTGTCTAGGGAAGAACCCAAAGCGAAGTGAGGGTGAGTCGCAGTAGTCTCATATAAAGTAAAATTAAATAATCAAGAATTACCATTATACACTAGGACTACGACTTACTCTCGCTCCGCTCAGGTCGTCCCTGTGTGCCTAACAGTAGCCTATGTGTTAGGTACTCCAGGACATCTTTGTACATACTAAATTTTAATCCAAATCCGTCCAGCCATTTTCGAATACTCGTCTGATAAATATTTTAACCAAATCAAGTATCCTTTAAAACTTTACTACAGCCGTTACTGTATTTACGCGGTTTATGCAGTTACCTAATTAAAAAGTAACAAGTAGATAAACGTACACTTTATGAAGACTTAGGCAAGATATTATTATCAATCGTTGAAAAATAGAAATTTTAACTCAATTATCTTATTAATGGTTTAAAAAAATTAAAAATAAATTGAAGTTGTAAAAATTGTACTGGAATGACAAATTAAATTGTCATGTTATAGAATAATAACATTCCAATTTATTTATTTTTTTGAAAGAAAAGCTTGGCTAAGCTCCCAACATACCTATAAGCTTACTATCTCTATCGCGTATATAAGTTATATGGAACATTAACAACAAACACACAAAATCCAATCAAAACGAACGAAGTAACAGACCTACTATCGCCTTTAAAATATTAGTAGCGATATGTAATTAAACAAAATATTATTAAAGTAAGACTTCCGAAAAACCGTATTTTATTTTCAGTCAGAACCACCACAGGCCACTACACCGCCCATGGACGAGGGGTCTCAGAGGACCGAAGTGGATGAGGATTACGAGAGCACTGGGCAAAGAAGTCCGAAGACTGAAAGTAAGTATTTTAAGTATTTTATTATACACTAGCAGACCGCCCTGGTTCTGCTCGGGGGTTAAAATATCACATAATTAAGCCTTTCTGACCAATTTCGGCCACAGCGACCAATATTATTAATAATAACCATTTGTGCAGGATATACTATAGTGCACAAGTGCGCTAACATAAGTTCGCTCTTTTCCTCGACCAGTGATATATTTCCAAGGCACTTAGTTTAACACCGCCAACTTTTCAACTTTAGACAACTATTAAAAAAAAATTAATAGAAAAACTGAATAACTCGTACCGAACCGATACTCGAATCCGGGACCTCCAGGTCTGATGCTAGCCACTAGACCAGCAAGGCATTCAACTAATAAAAATCGGCACAACTAACTCCTAAATATGAAACTTTTATGTCCATCGCAATCTTAAGAAAAGCACCAACAAATGCTCTTAAGCAAATCAGGGACATATCAATAGTTAGCTATACTTAAAGTCGTTATTGGCCCTCCGAATGTTGCACATAATTAAAAATTTCCACATAACTTCCATGAAACCCATCCATTTGCGGTGCAGATTTTCATTTCCCATAAACCATAACTGATATCACACGTCAAAATTGATAAACTTCACATATACATGTGCTTACTGACATGGTCTAGAATCGAGAAATATCTTAAAGGAGCATTTACACAGGGAGAGCTACTCGGACGATTTCGAGTCGAAAAATCGTTTGATAATATCTATTAGAATAATCGCCTCACGATAATCGTATTTTAATGTGAGAAATAAAATTTCTTCTGCGAATTAATGTTAGGAGAATCGTAAGGACATTTTGTTCTACTGCGATTGTTTGATTAGCACAGAGTTTCTCGCTCAATCAAAAATATGAACATCTAAGAAAAAAAAATTGCGAGTCGGACTCGCACGTGAAGGATTCCGTACCATAATCGATTTTTTATTTGCATGGCAGCCTTTTTGAAATTCGCCATCTTGGTTTTTTATTATTTGTTGTTATAGCGGCAACAGAAATACACTGTGAAATTTTCAACTCTCTACCTATTACGGTTCATGAGATACAGCCCTCTGACAGACGGACAGCGGAGGCTTAGTAATAGGGATCCGTTGATTTCAGGTACGGAACCCTAAAAACGAAATAACAAAAATATTAGTTCGAAGATATATGCTTTCGATTTCAATGAATCAAAAACCTGTGTTTTTAACAAATTTAATTTTAGCTTTAATTTTGGGACGAACTACATAAACACGTTCTCGTTTCTTTATTCAAGTTCACTCGAACTTTTAACAAATCGATTCGAGCCATTTTTAGTATAATATGAGATTTTTTTTATTTATTGAAGTTCAAACGAGCTTTTTACAAATCGGTCCGTGCCATTTTTTACTAAAAATATGTGTACTAAGTGTAATAAGTTTTACTTAAATTGAATTTTTGTAAATCAAAAATTCTTTTTACTCTTTATGTTACACATGGAATTCCGAAGAAAAAGCTCTCCAATTTTTCTTCATAACCCTACAAATTAACCTATTTCAAAAAAAGAGGTTATCAATTCGGCACGTATACTGTATAGGTAAATACTTATACATGAACGAATTAGAGACATTCGTTCATGTACTTATAATAGTATTGGAATTGCAATATATTCGCATTCTATACATTCACATATTTAATCTATTAGAACTTCCAAACAAATGTCACAATACAAAACGTTATAAGTATATAAGAGTACATAT
Source organism: Brenthis daphne (assembly GCA_947093115.1). Taxonomy (NCBI): domain Eukaryota; kingdom Metazoa; phylum Arthropoda; class Insecta; order Lepidoptera; family Nymphalidae; genus Brenthis; species Brenthis daphne. Next base: position 5,128,972 of record OX352473.1, read on the forward strand.
GTGTACGTTTATTTGTATGTATATTTGTCCACGCATTTCTCCAAAACTATCAATCAGATTGTAACCATTCTTTTATTGGTTTACATTTACTTGAAATTTGGTAACAAGGTGCAAGGAGCATCAAAATCGGTTCAATCGTTTTCAAGATATGAACTTGACGGCCTGGCTTATTGATGCGGGCTACGAGTGTGGTATCAAAGGGAAAACATCTCATGATCTTGATAATTAAAATGGCCGAAACAAATAACTACTTATTACAAACAAATTTTCCAGTTTTTACGACAAAAATGAGGGGTCCACAAGTTTTATGCCAGCACTTAAGAAAAGTACCTGTTAAATATACCTATTCTATTTTGATCATTTAAGTTGTATCGATGTTGTTTATTTTATTTATTTTAATAAGATTTGCTAGTGGTTATTACATGTTTTACAAGAAATCATTTAAGTTAAATAATTAAAATAGAGCACAATTCATAACCATTTAAAAGCAAACACAACTTGCATATTCTTGTGTCCGTTTTCACAATTATGAAGATTTTAATAATTATAAATTAAAAATTAAAAAAAACCCCCTACGCAAAAAATACTTGTAGTTTAAGGAACAACCTTTAAAAAGTAAAAAACTTAATCGAGTAGTCATACGCCAAAATGCCTTACATCATTTTAGAAAAGAGCTGATACTTTTACATAGCTGGACCGATATTAACCAAACATAGCTAAGTACCACCGCAAGGAAACTGGCTTTCAAATGAAAAAATCCGCATCGAACTCGGTCCATCCGTTTGAGATCTACGATGCCACAGATGGACACACATACACACAGACAGACAGACGTCGACGTCAAACTTATAACACCCCTCTTTTTGCGTCGGGGGTTAAAAATTCTTGTTCGATGGTTTTGCTGGCACCGACCCCAAAAAAAGTTGTAAGTGAATACCTAGATTTACTAAATATTATTTATAGAGTAAGCCGTAACTAAATCGTAGAAAGTGATAGCAAGTACGAGTATGTTATTATCGATTCACGCAATTTGTTACTTGTCAGATTTAATTAAACGCTAAAATTTATCGACTAGAAAGCGACAGGACGAATTGTAGTTTACATTATAAGGAGGTACTTACTATGTATGTAGGGGACCATTTTCTAACCTATTACGCAAATTCTTTCTGTGACGACCGGTTTTTTCAGCTCCGATTATCCTTTTTTGAGATACTAAGGGTTAGATTCATAGTCGAAATTTTAAACGGGCTATCTAATGCAAAAGATTTTTTACAAATCGGATTAATCCCTGACATGGGCGTACCCCCTTTGTTACAGAAGCCTACCCACAAAATAACAAAAACATTTCAAAAATTTAAAAAATGACACTATTACTGGCAATATTTGTTAATGTTAATTTTTATAATTTACTAGCATTGCCCGCGGCTCCGCCTGCGTTCGGATGACCAAAACCCAAATTCTTAGGTTTTACATATTAGTATACTCTACAATGCAATTTTTATATTTTTTCTCAGAAATGAAATATTTTCCCGCGGTAAAAAGTATCTTATATGTTGACCCGGTTAACCAACTATCATCATACCAAATTTCATCAAAATCTGTCCAGTGGTTTTCTCGTGATGCGGTAACAGACAGACAAAAATTCTAAAAACTATAGGTTCGGACTCTGTATCGATAATAATGTCTATTCCAATTAAATTTTCCAAAAAATATTTAATGTACAGATTCGACTTAGTTACAATTTTATTATATGTATAAATGAATAGAGCGTGCTCTTGTGTCCCTGGGCACACTCCTGTATACTACCTATGCCTGATACGCAGTTGGCAGTCATAATAAGATGGGCCACTGTGACCAAATTGTGATTAGGATCCTCCTAACCGACTATATTAACACCCCCATCTCCCGGTTTTTATATATGAAAAATTGATAATTTAATTAAGGATATCTAGTGTAGAATTTAATTTTAAATAGATCAATAGAACCTATTTTATTTGTAGCCATTTACATATATATTTTTTAATTATCATTCGGATTCTAAACTGCGTCGAAGATTGTTACATATTTGTATACATTAAAATATTTATAACTAAAAAAACCCCTCTTTTCAGCTGACAAGCAACCGGTAGAAAATAGAATCTTCGAGAAACCTCGTCCGATTCCAGCGCTAAGTAAGAGCTCAACCCTCAAGTCCTGGTTGGAAGACTCATGGCTACGACCTCCAGCAGGGATCCTGGTACCATTGAGACCTTTGGCATTGAACAGAGCTCTGGGGGTTTGGAATGATCTGGCCGGTGAAGGGTTGAATGTGACTGACATCGTCATAGTTGGATATGATTCTAATGGTTTGTTTTATTTTTCATGCTTGGTTGCTTTTTTCTTAAATTGAGAAAAAATTACCTTATTACCCACAATAATGTATTTAACTATCCAACGTTTTACAATTCGCCTTCGTCATTTTACATAACGGCTTGTTTTGCAAATAGACGTGACATTTATTTCAATGACGTATCATACTATATTCCCACAACATATACACATGTATATGAAATTAATAAAATACCAGTTTAGAACCAAATGTGTATATAAATTATATTTACTGTGTTGGTTTCATTTATTCATAGCGTAATGGAAATAAACAAGATAGTCTCCTAGAGCATTTTATTAAGTCTTACGATTATAAATCTTTATGTATAGAATTATTTTGAACTAGCGACTCACCCTCGCTTCGCTTCGAGTTCGCCCCTAGACAAAAAAAAATATGCGGTGCGGGTCATTTTTCCGGGATAAAAGTAACCTATGTGCTATTCCAGGCTATAATCTATCTCTGTGCCAAATTTCATCTAGATCCGTTCAGCCGTTCTGGCGTGATTGAGTAACAAACATCCATCCATTTAAACTTTCGCTTTTCATGATTCGTTTTTCATAAATGATTTTTAATGATTATGTCTCAAAGATCTTATGCAAGGTCCTATACAAATTTAATTTTAAAAATCCCACGTCTGAGGGTCAAATCATAACTTAGAGGTGATTTTAAAATAAACGTGCTGTTTTTGTTATAAAATAACAAATTAAATCATACTTTCTTTGATTTACGCTTAATTTTTACTTCCATACTTAATATTGTAAATGTGAAAGTGTGTTTGTTTGTTTATCCTTCTTTCACATCAAAACAGAAGAATTGGCGTGATTTTTGTGTGGAGATAGTTAGAAGGTTGTAGAGTGACATGGCTACGTTTTACCGCGGGAGATTATCTCATTCCCACGGGAAAACACGTTATAATTCAACCCAAAAAAATATTTATGATCAGATTTAGTTGAAACCCGGTATTAATGCTCCTCAACACAATTATATAAATACGTGTTTTAGCATTTTCTAAATTCATCTCATAAAGGGGTAAAATAGGGGATGAAAGTTTGTATGAGACCAACCATTTTGAGGTTTTTTTGAAGTTTTAGCGCAAGCGAAGCCGCGGGTTCTGCTAGTTTAAATAAAACTAACTTTCTTGGTTTTTTTGCTGATTTATTATCAGTAAGTACCTATTATGGGATAGACATAAACACATGCGCAGGCGCAACACAGACTAATGCTATCAGCAATCACAATTTGTTATGACGTATGATATGTAATTATAAATGATACCTATATATACTGTAATTAATTGAATGGTTACACAATATGTTTTACGATTACGAATAGACTTTACTCCACTCGGCCTTTGCGTATGTTTGACGTGTTTAGTTTAATCTGTGGGCTTGAACAAAATGTCATTCTACAATCTTCGAAGAATATAAATCGTTGAAGAAAACATCTAACCTAGGCAGTGGTAGCCCAGTGGTAACGCGCTTGGGAAACCGAGTGACGCGGGTTCGAATCCCGGGTCTCGCACCTCTAATATTCTCATGTGCGAATCACTTCCAACATGACCACCACTTGTCTTACGGTGAAGGAAAAAATCGCGAGGAAACCAGCATGTCTGAAAGAATTTCGTAAATTGTCGAAAGTCATTTGAAGTCCGCCATTAAAATTTATGGATTTTTGTGGGCGGAGAATACAGAAGTCACAGTTGATGTGCAATAACATATTTTTAATTGCAGAATCTATTTGTACAAATATAAGCATTGTTCAAGTCTAAATTACAAATCGTTGCGACCTTACATCAGACTATTTCTAACGTTTCAATGGAATGGTTTTTCTAACATTTAGTCAATAGTTTCCGACTTCAGTGTTTAATTTAGTTTTTTTATACTAAAATTGTTATAAGCTTTTTTATCTATACTTATCTACACATATAATAAAATTCTAAGTCCAATCTGTACATTTTTTTGGAAAATCTTATTGAAATAACCATTATTATCGATACAGAGGCCGAATCTATGGTTTTTAAAATTTTGTCTGTCTATCTGGGAACACATCACGAGAAAACCACTAGACAGATTTTGATGAAATTTGGTATGATGATAGCTGGTTATCCGAATCAACATATAGGATACTTTTTACTGCGGGAAAAATATCTCATATCTGAGAAATCAGTAGTAAACTTTAAAACGTAATATCATAAATGCCAATTTATTATAAACCGTATTTTTCTACAAATTACGAATATGTGTAACGTGTCTATATATAGTAAGAGTAACATTTATTTATATCAATTCATTGAATATTCATATTTTTATCGCAATAGTTCTCGTAAGAACGGTGCAAAACAAACAAACAAAACATTTATGAAAATCGTTTTAAAATTGCGAAGGTATGATGTAACATACATACAACAAAACAACTTCAAAAGAGCTTCTCAACCTCCTTTTTGATATCGGTTTTTGACAAGACAGTGACAATCGATAATAATTTATTAATGTACATACATACCCATTTCACGATTTCTGAATTTTCATTTTTTTGTTAACTTATTCACATTACCTGTAAAAAGAAAAAAAATGTTATGACATCACTTGGGTAATCTACATGATATTTGTTGAATATAAGTTATTTAGCAAGCTTTAAAAAATATAGCATCTTATATATGTACTATAAGGTAGGTCAGGGTAGGGTAGGTTTGGTTTTTTTAAACAAAAAATAATATGTAATAAGGGGTAGGTAGTGGGCGAAAGGTGAAATTTTACCAGATGTAAGCCGTTCTGACAAAAAAAACACAAAAAAAAACATTGATATACATTTTTTTACATGTATCAATGCAAAAAAAGAAATGAGGCTATTGTGTCCAAAACTTTTTAAAAAGAAGAAGGCACCGACTTCGAAAATATCTGATTAGGTATTTATTCTAAACGAAAACCCCCGTATAGTTATTTTTACATTTTAGAAGTTTAAGAAGTCGGTTTTTTTTTAAGTTTTTATTTTTTCATTTTTAGTGTAAACATAATAAACAGGTAATTTGTAAGAAGAAAGTTTTTTAATAACATATTCGATTAAACAATTTATTTAAAAAAAAAATTATTGTTGATTTTTTTAAAAACCACTCGATCGATTTCGATAAAATTTATATGGGACCACCTGGAAAGTATACCCTTTGAAACAAAAAAATATTTCCAAATCGACTCAGGCGTCTTCGAGTAATCGGTGAACATACATAAAAAAAGATTCCGACGAATTGAGAACTTCCTCCTTTTTTGGGACGTCGGTTAAAAAGAACATTTATACATTTAAAATTTAAACGTATGTAAAATATTATAGCAAAATAAATTTAAAGTTAAAACGGTGGGAATCGTCTTGAAAGGATCCTTCGCCACTATCGTAAAGTCGGAAGTAGGTGATAAAATTAATTATCGTATTATAAAAAAAAACACTTTTTATCAAAAATATAAAATGAAATTGTTTTTACATCTTTTCTACGGCTATCATCGAACCTAGATACCACTTTCAGACGCGACTCCATTTAGACCAATGCGTCGCCCATATACCTTCCATATACCTACTAGACCTTGCGGAACCCGCCAACTTATTATAATAAGTAATTATAACTTTGGCGGACTACTGTCAGAATAGTAAAACTTGAAAAGCTCATTTGGAAAACCAAGTGATACGGGTTCAAATCCCGGGTTTCACACTTCTGATATTTTCATACGAATCATTTCCAACATGATTATCACTTGCTTAACGGTGAAAGAAAACATCGTAATTAAACCGGCATGTCTTTAAAAAAAGACATGTGAAGTCCGCCAACCCCGGCTTGATCAGAGTGGGCTAAATCCTTCGCAATCCTCATTGTGTGGGAAGCCCGTGCCCAGCAGTGGGAAAAAGATCTGAATGAGTTATTAGTTACATAAAGGGTCGACAACACGTTAGGCTCAGTTTATAGTGAGCCTACTTGCTGTGCCAGCGGTCGCGGTTTCGAGTCCCGCTGGGGGCATTCATTTGTGATGAGCACGAATGTTTGTACTCCAGTCATAGGTATTTATATTTATAATATGTATGTATTTAAAGTTATATATGTGGAGTGTATCAACTATCTGGCATCCATGACACAAGCCTCGTAGCTCACCATGGAACTAGATGGTGCTGTGTGTAAATGTCCCAACATATTTATATTTATTTATTTAAAGGGTCAAAAATTTTCCAACTAGACCGATATTTTGTATTATCAGTGCAAACAATACGTGTCGGTGTAACACCAAGCTATAATAAGAAATCAATCGAATAAAAAATAAAGTTAGCAAGTTTTTAACTGGAGCGGAACGTTACGCAACCACGTTCTCCACTCAAGGTTACCGACGAAATAAACTGAAAGTGTAATACGCAAAAAAATGCTATTGAGATAACTTCTATTAAGTCATTTGTGCTGAGACGTAAGAGTAGATTCGACTCCCGTACGGTGTAAATGAATGCTTTCATGGATAGAACGCCTTTTTTGTACAAAACGAGCAAGAAAAAAATTAGAACAGCTTTTACCAATCAGCTACCAAAAATCTGTTTTTTTTTGTTTTTTTTTTTTTGCTTATCTGTTTTTATGCTTGTCCAAGAGCGAACAGCTCACGTGATCCCAATAAGAGGTACATACGAAATATTAAAAATCAAAATTTTAATTATTTCATTCAATAATGACATTAAAAAAAACACCTTTTACACGCTATAGAACTAGAAATTTACTACTATATAAACGCGAACGTTTGAATGGAATGGATGTTTGTTACTCAATCACGCCAGAACGGCTGAACGGATCTGAATGAAATTTGGCAAAGTGATAGATTATAGTTTAGAATAGCACATAGGCTACATTTTATTCCAGAAAAATGTACTGTTCCCTTGGGATTGATTTGTTTTTATTTTCACTAGAGACATACCCGAGCGAAGCGAGGGTGAGCCGCTAGTATATACATATGTCGCCATATATCTTATATGTTAGCCGGTAAAATATTGTAATAAATAGCTTAAGTTCAAGGCTTTAAATCAACATTATAAATAATAACAAAAACTATTGTAAATATTAATTACTAGCGACTTACCCTGTCTTCGCTCGAGTGCATCTCTACGTGCCTAACAGCCTATGTGTTACTTCAGCTCATAGTCTATCTGTATACTAAGTTTCACCAAAATCCGTTCAGCCGGTTCAACGTGAAGGAGTAACAAACATACAGACATACAGATATACAATCTTTCGAATTTGAGGTATTAGTGTAATCATTTTTTTTGTCATCAGGTGTCAACTGGAGGTCTCGACACAACCTCCAACCCACGACCAGTGGTACGGGAGAGAAGACAGTATCTGATGCATTGTCTAAGCTACTGTTAAAATATCAGGTAAGTCGAAGAGTTTTTGACTATGGAAAAAAAACATATTATTCAATATTACATCTATATATATAAAAGTATATTTATTATTTACTAGCGACTCACCCTCCATTCACTTCGGGTTCGTCCATAGACCAAACAAATGTACCCCACGGGAACCGTACATTTTTCCGGGATAAAAAGTAACCTATGTGCTATTCCAGAATAAAGTCTAACTCTGTGGCAAATTTCATCCAGATCTGTCACGCAGTTCTGGCGCGATTGAGTAACAAACATCCGTCCATCCTCACAAACTTTCACATTTATAATGTTTATGTAGATCTAGAAGGGATAATTTTTTTCTGACCCGATTCACAAATATTTTGTATGTTACGTTTCTAAATTATAGCCTATATATAACCTTCCTAGATAATCTCTCTTCTATCTATTATATATAGAAGAAGAAGATAGATGTAAAAATATTCTAAATTTAAAAAAAAGCCGACTCCCAGGCACTAAAATTTAAAAAGTAACTACTACTGGCACCGACTTCGAAAATATCTGATTAGGTATCTATTCTAAATGAACACCCCCGTTTAGTTATTTTTTACATTTTAGTGCCTGGAAGTCGGTTTTTTTAAGTTTTTATTTTTTTTAAGAAGAAAGTTTTTTGATAACATATTCGATTAAACAATTTATTTCAAAAAAATAATTAATTGTTGATTTTTTAAAAAACCGCTCGATCGATTTCGATAAAATTTATATGGCGCCACCTGGGAAGTATACCCTTTAAAACAAAATAAAAATTTTCCAAATCGGTTCAGGCGTCTTCGAGTAATCGGTGAACATACATAAAAAAAAAAAGATTCCGACGAATTGAGAACCTTGTCCTTTTTGGAAGTCGGTTAAAAAGGCTTATAATATAAATTAATTTCGTTGCAACTTCAAAACAACACAACTCAAATGAACAAAACCACATAATTTCCGTTAAGAAACCTTTAAAAATCCTTGATAGATGATTTATGTAACATAAAATTTGTGCGTATGATGATGTGGTGTTTATAATTGACACTTGCAAGGTCACTGGTTCGATTCTTTGCTGGAGCTGAAAAGCTAATCTGTTTTTAACTATAACAATACATAAACATTAAAATCTATACATATAATAAAATTCTGAGTCAAATCTGTACGTACATTAAACTTATTGAAATAGTCATTATTATCAATACAGAGGCTGAATCCATAGATAGTATTTAGAATTTTCGTCTGACTGTCTGTCTGTCTGGGAACACATCACGATAAAACTACTGGACAGATTTTGATGAGGTATGATGATAGCTGGTTATCCGAGTCAACATATAGGATACTTTTCACTAAAATTTAAAACGTAATTAGGGACGAACCGAAGCGGAGCGAGGGTGAGTCGCTAGTATATGTATAAATAGGCCAAGACAAAACAGTTCAGTTTTCCTCCTCTGTTTGTAAACCGATTTTCTTTTTTGTTTAGTACCTTATATAGATATGTAAATTTTATTCATATTTGTTTTCCAAAAATTTGTACGAATGGATTTTTTATTTATGAAACTAAAAAACAACAAATCATCACGAACATCGCGTCACACAAAGAAAACTACTCTAGATATAAGTACATTTTCTTTTTTTGAAGTCAGTAAAAAAATATGTAATATATAAATATCTAATATATAAATATCTTGTGTCACGGTGTTTGTGGTCGCACCCGTCTGAAACGGCTCGACCGATATTGATGATTTTTTTTTGTATATTTGGTATGTATGAGAATAGCTCGTAAAGTATTTTTTACCCTCCTACCCTCCCACCCCCCATTTTTTAATCGCGATTTTAATATTTTTGTATGAAAAATATTATATAAATACCTATGTACTTATATACTGTATAATTTAAAGCCAAAGAGATTTTTTTTGTAGATTGAACGCGGGCGTAGCCGCGGGTTCTGCTAGTATATCTATACTTGGTGCTTAAAAAAGTGTACAGGAAGTTAGTCGTCTATAGCGAATTATTAGTTTAGTCTAAATATTATCTTTTACATGTTATTATGTTAAAAATTATATGAATATTTTCCAAAGACATCTGTTTCGTTTTCACGCTATAATTAGATTTCACAGTATGTATTTAGTATTAAATAAGTATACTTTAAGGTCAAATACCGCTTGGAAAACGTTTTTCAATAGAAATGTTACAATAATATTATCAATAAAAGAAAAGGCTATGGTAGCCTAGTGGTAACGCGCGTACTTGGGAAACCGAGTGAAGCGGATTCAAATCCCGGGTCTCGCAACTCTGATATTTTCATGTGCGAATCATTTCCAACATGATTGCCACTTGTTTTTCTTAACGTAAATCATCAAAAACATGTGAAGTCCGCCAAGTCGCACTTGGCCCGCGTGGTGGACTATGGCCTGTTTACCCTTGTACTGAAGGGAGGCCTGTGCCCAGCAGTGGGGTGTTAAAAAGGCCTGAATATATACATATGAACAATGTACATACAAAAGAAATTAAATTATCAATGATGTATGGATACATATGTGTAAAGAGTATCACGTAATTCTTACTAATCAATCTATACATCCATACAGATAAATAAAATTGAAGTGTCTGTGTGTAATGTCAAAATAACAGCTTTTTACTGAATACATACATATTATTAAAAATTTTATCAATTTGTTCCGGCTAATCTTCGAAACGGCTGGACTGATTTTGACGGGACTTTCACTGGCAGATAGCTGATGTTATGAGGAGTAACATAGACTACTTTTATTTTAGAAACAGAATTATGGTTCCGCGATTTTAATGACATTTTTAGGCAATCTTCAGATTAGTCAAGCGGGTGATCCTGTAGAGTTTGCCGGACGCGTGCGAAGCCGCGGGTATTGCTAGTATCTTATAATATTAATTGAGCTATTCTTATATATTATGTTTGTACCTATATAAAAATAAAAAATTATATACATAGGTATCTTTTTATATTATAGGTATATGTATTTTTTCTGAATAAACGCAATTTTTATATCAAACTACTAAAAAAAAACTCTTTGGCTATATGTTACAAATAATAATAATTTGATGATACACCGACTGCAGCGCCACCTACAGGCTCCAATTGTACTTTCAAACTATCCAGGAACCCATTGCAATATACACACAAAATTTCATCATAATCGGTCCAGCCGTTAGTTAGTTGACTAAAACACGTACAGAAGAAATATTTATATATATATATATATATATATATATATATATATATAATAACGCCCAGGTATTTTTACTTAAGCTTGACGCCTTGTTTACGAGACTAAAGACTATTCTTCACAAGCACAATATGCTTGTACTAAACATAAAAACTTTCCGGAAGAAAATCCATTGCGTAGTTTCGAAGAAGTAAACAAACAGACAGACGCGAATAACAACTATGTATGATTCATACTATTTGAAATATAAATAATATGTTTCTCTTACTTTTACGCAGCAATGATTTAGTGATTGTAACTTTAGTGAATCACTATACAATATACATATATGTACGTACATATATTATAAAATAATGTCTATTCGGGCTAATCTCAGAAACTACTGTACGGATTTTCATAAGGTTTTCACTAATAGAAAAAAAGTTTTCTAGGAAGGTTGTAGACTATAATTTTTTAACATATTACACAATGATATTTTTAAATTAAGTCGCAAAAAATCAGTCCTTCTGAGAACTTCCGGATCATTATAAATGAAAAGGGCATCTAGGGTCACTAGTAGGTAGTAGTAACTTGCCTAATGAGTATGTATGTACGTATGCAGCCCTTTTTAACGTCCCACTGCTGGGTGTGGGCCTCTCTTCAGAACGAGGGGGCCATCATAGTCCACCACGCTGGCCAAGTGCGGGCGGACTGAGCATGTCTTTCGAAAACAACCTAATGAGTGCTTTTATTTATTCTGTGCAAGATTTTTTTAAACGGAGCTGTTTTTAATCAATAGGGTGTCTACACAGACTCGACCAATGATGGAACAATGCGAGCTCTCGCTTCAGCTGCTAAATTGGTGCCATACGATAGTGCGCTATTCGTTGTCACTGATAAGGGGGCTGGAGATCCTCAGAGACTGCCATTGGCGTTACGAGCTTTGGTTGAGAAGAGATTGAAGGTATAAAACAATTATTACTTTAAGTTGTTATGATTTTAAATAACTACAGTTTTAGAAAATTAAAAAAACAACCCTTTTGACCTCCTGTAATGTATGGAAATTATCAAAGCAAACGTGACCAAATTCCAAAAACTCCTTAAAATTTACAATATGCTTGCAAGATTTGGGCTATTATTAAAAGTGTTTTTAAAGTATCATTAAATAGAAAATAAACTTGTACCTTGCGAGGAATTTGATTTTGATTGAAGGTTATGGAAAATGCTATGCAAAACTAACCACATATATAAATATATTGATCATAACTTTATTTCCAGGTCTACACAATTTGGACTGATCCAAACCATCCATCACCAGAATCGGAATTAGCTCTTCAGGACTTGAGAAATGTATCATCTCACACTGAAGGCGAAGTTTTGCCATATTCTTTACAAATCATGGTAAATATTTCCATACGTCATTGCCATTCAAAAATTCGATGATAGATATTTAAAGTAAAATTATGTTACATATCATATGAATCCAGATGGCGGCAAAATTTTCATATGACATACACATTACAGACTTTTCTACCAGAAGGTCTCCAATTGATTAGTCCCATCTTTAAAACAACTTCCTAAGACGTGTAATAGTCAAAATTCAACGTTAGATCCAAAGATTAATATAAAATACCAATTTCCAGGACGTGGACAGCTCTAGCAACCTTGCTTCAGATTCAGTCGAGGAACTGCCCCAGTGGCAACCCTCTGCCGAACCTCGACGTGCGAGACTGAATGAGCAGCCCGATATGGATATATTTGATGTAAGATTAAAAACCTTTCAAAAAAAAGACAAAGAAGAAATGATTTTTTTAAATAAAACTATCTTTTCTATCTTTTTATTAGTGACTCTCTCAGTCAATCAATCAGTCTTTCCCATGACCATGATTGCTGTAAAGCATTCGAAACGTCAGGAACCAAAAATCAAATTAAATCCGCTAAAAAATCCGAAAAGATAGTTTTATTTTAAATAAATATTCGCGTAAATTTAAGAAAGTATTATAGAAATGATCTTTTCCCAACAAAATAGAACTAATAATTTAGTTACTACCCAATGAACAGGAAATTCTGATCGTAATGATCATCTCATTTCTATTTGTTCTTTAGTAAAGTTTAATATAAACGGTTAGTTACATATTGACGAGTAAATCACGTCTAAAAACTTACACCCTTACGCAAAAATTCAATAATTTATATTTCTTAAATCTTAATGTTGGCTTTAAATATTATTTCTTTCCACAGACACTACTGGTAAAAAGGGGCGCTGGAGAAGCAATAACTCTTGGGATTCCAGTCGAGAATGGAGTGACAACTTTGAGGATTTTAATTGAAGGAGCTGTTGATCATGCTGTTATATATCCTCCTAATGATGGTATGTAAATGAATTTTGAATGTTTTGGAATCTCACTAGCAATCATGTCATTTCTGTACAAATTTTGGTAGCATTTCCTAAATTATTATAGGGAATATAAAGGAATCCTATATTTCATACTCTTTCTTATTCATTATGTTCTATGTTTTTTCTTCTTTTTTCTGAAGTTTTTTTTACTAGAGATAGAAAAATGACAAGCATGTCTCGCTAGTAAAGAAGACCAAACAGATTGTTGGGAAGTGCCATAAGTCTTTCTCGGTTACAACAACATACATGGTATGGACAAAACAAGGGCGGAACGCTAGTGCATATGTTATGGTATTTTATCCCACACTTATGATATAAATTATGTAAACAATGAGCAATTTTCCTCGGACGGACAATACGACAAATTGTTATCATTATAGACAATTATCTAATAATGCAAGGTTAGCAAAGCATTTTAAACAACAAGCGCACACTGTAGAATTTTGCGACAAGTATCAATACGAAAACGATAGCTTTATGTTTTAGGTACCGAATAGCATGCCGTGGGTTCGATTTTCGTTCGGGCTGAAGATTGTATGTAAAATTCCAATAATTCTAATGGTCTGGTTATTGAAAATCGCATGTGTAATTGATGATAAATGATTCCCATAAAAGCGTTAACAATAACAATATCGTACTAATGGTATCGAATAATACTCATCAAAATAAACCAAAATTCTAAAAGCTATGTTATAAATAAAAAAATATCAAATTTAAAAGTTGGTTTTATTTAAAAAAGAACGATTGAAATTAGTTAAGAAATAACAAAATAATCGCACAACATATGTACAAAAATCCTCACTTGGCCTGCCTGGTAGAATATGGTCTGATCGCCCTCGTATTAAAGGGAGGCCCGTGCCCAGCAGTGGGACGTTAAAAAGGGCTGAATACATACAAGTATACAGATAGACAATAAGCTGGAGTATCACAATGACTACTGTTGGGCAGTTAGGGACGAACCCGAGCAACGCCAGAGTAAACGCTAGTAATAGATCTATAATGTGCGCATACTCTTACTGCAATGGGAAGTCATCACTTTGTTAACGAGTACATGTAGTTCATTAAATAGTAATGGTGATAAAGTATATACAAGTTTTAAACTGCAAAATAACAAATTCGATTCTGATTCATAGTAAAAAAGATAATTATGGGAAAAAACACATCGGGGGTGCCTTTTTCTTAATATGTTTGGCATATTTATTTATTTCCACACTAGTGACTCGCCCTCGCTCCGATCGGGTTCGTCCCTAATTAAGATTTAACGTTTAGTATAGATTTCAGAGATAAGATATGTTGACTCGGATAACCAGCTACCATTAATACCAAATTTCATCAAAATCTGTCCAGTGGTTTTCTCGTAATGCGTTCCCAGATAGACAGACAGACAGACAGACAAAAATTCTAAAAAGTATAGATTTGGCCTCTGTATCGATAATAATGTCTATTTCAATAAGATTTTAAATATTTAATGTACAGATTCGACAAGTTTAGAATTTTATTATATGTATAAAAAACTAAATCAATAAAAGGTTTAAGTAAAATAAAAAAGTGGATACCATGGGATATATATATATAATATAGGCAAAGAGAAAACAGTTCATTACCTTTTATCGTCTGTTTGTCAACCTACTTTTTTTTTATATAGTAGCTTTAGTGTTATCAATAAAAAAAATATGCTCAAATTTTGGCCTAATTATATTAAAAAAGGACAGTGATAACGACATAAGCAAAGCGTAGGCGAGTTTTAAAGCATTTAGTACAAGAACACATGATCTCCATAAAAAATGAGAACAACATTCTTCATTTAACCTACAATATTCAAGGTGACCTCAATACTGCCTTTTAAGGGAATACTGCTTATATAGCGACAACAAAAGAACGTATACGATGCGTGTGCGCACGTACATATGCACTATATCAGAGTAAGTGAGTTCGAATCTTGCTTAGAACAAATAAATAATCTTAACTTTTTATCACAATCTGTATAAGCGTGCTAGGATTGAAATAGAGATTTAGAGCAGCGGTTCCCAATTTTTTTGGCCACGGAACCCTAATTGATCATAATTTTTTTAACGGATCCCCATTTCGATAATAACTCAACCGATTGTGTTGTAGTTAAAACAATTTGGGAATCGCTGGTTTAGAAGAGGCGTTAGACTACTTTTATAAATGTAGAAATTTGTTTGTGTGTATAAGTAGGAGTAACAACTCACACTGAAAGGGCTGGTGTGATTTGGATGAAGTACACAGATGATATATGACCTGGACTAAGACATACCCAAGCGCAGTGAGGGTAACGAATATATACAAAAAATGCTTTTTTAGGGTTACGTACCTCAAAAGGTAAAAAAAGGAACTCTTATAAGATCACTCTCTTGTCCGTCTGTCTGTCCGTGTGTCACCACCGATTTTTTTAGGAACGGGTCGACCTAGCAAGTTGAAATTTATACCAGATATTGAGGTCTATAGCCCCTATTAGGTGTATAAAAATCAAGGTCCTGAGTCAGCACGATAAAAAGATTTGGGCAATTATTAAATAAATCGCGTAAATCTAAGAAAGTATTAAGAAAGTATTATAAGATTTGGGCAAATTTAGATTTTCGCAAAAACTTGTAAGTACCAAAATTTACCTTATTTTTCAAACATTTTTTATTTTTCGGAATTTTCCCTTTACTTGTGCTGTAAGAACTTGCTTTTAACCAAAATTGACAATTCTAGGTCAACCGGAAGTACCCTATAGGTTTTGGGTCGAAAATATGGTAGTTCCCGTTGACCTAGAACCACGAAATTTGGCAAAAAGCAAGATTTTACAGCACAAATAAGGGAAAAATTCCAAAAAATAACAAAAAGTTGAAAATTAAACAAATTTCCTACAAATTTGTACGGAGCCCTCGGTGGACGAGACCGACTCGCACTTGTCCGTGACTTTTTTTCTTTGTTTATAACGTATACTTTTCACTTATAATCAACGTAATATATACAACTTAAACAATGTACCTGTATCAATTTACTCTAAGAAAAGCTCGGGATGATTGCTAGTTATTAGTTAAAAGTGTTAAACATCTAATTTGTCTACAGGACCCCAAATCGACCTCTACAACCAGACATCAGTGAAGATGTTCTCTCCAGCATCTGGAACTGGGAGCGTTACGCCACGGGATGTATTCCTTGTGTTTCCTGGAGCTACCCTGGACTTCGAAATGTAAGTTCTTCTCAAACCAAAAAGATACAACCAATTTTTATTGACACAATTGATGACACGTTTGGCTCAGTTTGTAGTGATTCTACTTGCTGCGCCAGCGGTCGTGGGTTGAAGTCCCGCTGGGGGCATTTATTTTTGTGATGAGCACGAATGTTTATACTCCAGTCATAGGTGTTTATATTTATAACTAGCGACTCACCCTCGCTTCGCTCGGGTTCGTCCCTAGGTGCGTTTTAGCAATTAGTATGAAATACAAATCATTGAATTTCTCGGCTTTTCTGTACATAGGTAAGCATGTATTATACATATAAACCTTCCTCTTGAATCACTTTAACTATTGCTGAAAACTGCATTAATCCATTGAGCAGTTTAAAAGATCTAAGCGAACAGACAGCGGAAGCGACTTCATTTTTATGCTATTTACATATAGATTTGTATGTATTTAAAGTTATAACACAAGCCTCGTAGTTTACCATGAAACTAGACGGTGCTGTGTGTTAATGTCCCAACATATTTATTATTTATTTATTGCTAAATCGATTTGAATCATATTTTGTACTATTGCTTTTGTGTTACTGTTATTTTCACCCATGTTTAATATTTGGGATATCCCATAAAATAAAAGAGTTCCCATGGAAAGTTTTGGTTAATTTCGTATCAATTTAATTTTAACACCATGTATGTAATTTAGCCGCCAATGATAACGCAAACATAGCAAGTTTACTGCTAGTTTTAAATTTATTTTAATTACAGGCTCTCAGTTCTTCCAGCGACATCGGTAGACTCATCTTTGGTGGGTATGTGGCATCTAAGCGTAAGATGTGAAACCTGCGACTACCGACTGACAGTCAGTGCGAGGACCGATCTACATTTCAAAGCTGACGTTGAACCTAGAGGTTTGTCAATTATCGTTTTCATTATCTAATATATAAATATCTCGTGTCACGGTGTTTGTGGTCGCACTCCTCCGAAACGGCTCGATCGATTTTAATGTTTTTTTTTTATATTTGGTAGGTATGAGAATAGGTCGTATAGTATTTTTCACACCCCCACCCCATTTTTCAAGTAATTTTAATTTTTCAACTAGTATTTATATATAAATTAATGATTCGATTTTAAAATGAAGCCTGTAACCTGTAATAAGTTATCTGTAAGACTTACGAAAATCTATACAGCCATTTCTGAGATAAGACCGAACAAATGCTTGACTCGAGCACTTATTTTAATTTACCACGGAATAACGTTGTCTTACGGTGAAGGAAAACATCAAGCATGTCTCAGAGAACCTAACAAGTTTTCGAAAGACATGTGAAGTCCGCCAACCCGCACTTGGCCAGCGTGGTGGACTATGGTCTGATCCCCCTCGTATTGAAGGGAGGCCCACGCCCAGCATTGGGACGTTAAAAAGGGCTGTATACAACGTTGCTTTTGTTTGCAAAAATTGTGTCGCAGCGTGAATTTTGCGTGAAAGAGTTTCGTAAAATATGAATAACCCTATGTAATTTGCCATTGTCTTCTTTCTATACATATAATAAAATTCTGAGTCGAATCTGTACATTAAATATTTTTTAGAAAATCTTATTGAAATAGTCCTTATTATAGATACAGAGGCCGAATCTATAGTTTTTAGAACTTTTGTCTGTCTGTCTGTTACCGCATGACGGGAAAACCACTGGAGGGATTTTGATGAAATTTGATATGATGATAGCTGGATATCCGGGTCAACATATAGGATACTTTTTATTGCGGGAAAATATCTCATCTCTGAGAAATTTATACTAAAAGTTTGAATCCGAGCGGAGCGAGGGTGAGTCGCTAGTTAAGAAATATAGCGTGAAGCTGTCGACGGGTTATTAAAAAAACGTGTAGTTCTTTTTCAACGTGTAATGTTTTTAACATGAAGTCCAAACCTCCAAACGGGATCCAGTAAAAAGTACAGTTCAATTACCTATTCGTACAACAATATAATCATATGTAATTATCAATCTTATTTCACAAGTAATACGTATTATAATCGAGTGGGTTTATTTCCGAAAATTTACCTATAAGAAATTAAGATGACACGGTTAAGGCATTTTGTACTCAATGACATGATCCATAAGGTTTGGAATGATTAAATTTAGATTATACATCATGTTTCAAATGAAAATAAATTATGCAAGGGGATATCGCTTGTGATATTTTATTTTAAGATAAAAATGTATTAAAAAGACAATATACGGTTTTTGAGGTATAGTAAAAAATATATACATACGTCATACATACACAAAAATAAGTTGATGAGAACCTATGCGCAGTTGGCTGGTCTCAGTGAGATTGCCATACCATTTTTAAGTCGCACATTAGGTCCAAAACTTTTTTTGACCGACTTCATAAAAATACAGGTATTCAATTCGAGTATTTTATTTCTCTTAATGAATCTTACTAATATTATAAATGTAAAAGTTTGTGAGTATGTATGAATGTTTGTTACTCTTTCACGCCAGAACGGCTGAACGGATCTAGATGTTATGCACAGAGATAGACTTTAAGCTGGAGTAACACATAGGTTACGGTTAGGCACCCGAACTAAGTAGAGAATAAGTCGGTAATATGTATGATATATTTGTATTTTTTAAAACACCATTTATCACCATACCAAATTTCATCAAAATCCCTAAAGTGCTCTTTCCGTGATGCGGTAACACAGACATACAGACAAACAGACAGAAAGGCAAAAATTCTAAAAAATATAGATTCGGCCAATAATAATGTCGATAATTTCAATAAGATTTTCGCAAAAATATTTAATGTACATATTCGGCTTAATTACAACTTTATTATATGTATAGATATCGTGACTTACATTTTACAACACACCACAGATTTCCGTATAAATACATACACATATTGGTAAAATAGATTTTAAGGGATGATTTCCGGGATAAAAACTCAAACTATCTTCTTACCAAATTGCATCTAAATCGGTTCAGTAGATACAGAGATTACCCCCTACAACGTCACAAACTCACAAACTTTACCTCTTTATAATATTAGTATAGATGAGTGTAGTTGGAGCTTGATCGAAGCGAGGTCGCTATTAAAAACTATGTTGACCATGTATTATATGATTATAAAACTGCCTCGGTGGTGTAGTGGCTAGCATGTACGGCTGCACACCCGGAGGTCCTGGGTTCGAGTCCCGGGTAGGGCCAAGTTTAGTTATTGAGTCTTCATGTATAGTAAGTCTCATTAACAGCCCGGAGTTGGGAAGTTGGCGGTGTTTCACCCCCGTGCCTCGGAGAGCACGTAAAGCCGTCGGTCCTGCGCCGACACTCTCACTGGTCGTGTCGAGTGGTCGTCCCACCGGAGTATGAGAGTGACAGGAATAGAGAGTGCACTTGTGTCTGCGCGTACACTTAAGCACTATAATATCTCCTGCGCAGTTGGATAGTCTCAATGAGATTTTCTAGGAGAACATCATCATCATACATCATATGATTATTGTAGTATTTGTCCGCGACTCCGATTGCGTAATTTATATATATATATATATATATATATATATATATATAAATTACTATAATATATATATAATTCAATAATAATAATTACGCCCGCTTTTAAAGGTCATAGCCTAATGTGAGATAGCCTATAACCTTCCTCAATAAATAAGCTATAAAATAAAGTTAAAAAAAAGTTCCAGTGATAAGCGCGTACAAACAAATAAAAAAAACTGTTCAGTTTTATAACATATCTCTACAGAAAAATAAAATTGGTATATCTGTTTGTAATGTCAAAAAAACAACTTTTTACTAAATATTTATGAAATTATATACTGCATTTGTAAAAAAAAAAAACAATTTTAATTTTTTTTGTATGTCTGTTTGTTCCGACTAATGTCCGAAACGACTATGTTAGGATGTCGGTGTGTATGTTATAAGGAGTAACTTAGGCTACTTTTATTTTAGAAAAAGAATTAAGGTTCCGCGCAAAACAATTAAAACCCTTGAAATTGTGAACAAAATCCACGTACTCACACGAGCAAAGCAAAGGTAAGTCGCTAGTTATGAATAAATATCGATAAGGTTATGAACATAAATAAAAATTATTAATCTATCTAAATGCTAATCTTATCATAATGGAATTCAGGTCATTGATAGTTCACATTTTGGAATGAGCACCAAACTCCCATACCAACCTTCAAACTAAATGTAAACAAACAAAACCGCATGCAAAAACCAGTAGGTACCTATACGTAAAATAAAAATCCAATAACAAAACAACTAAAGCCATTCATTCGACCCGTATTTATCCTTTGATCATGTCCCTGTTAATATCAAAGATCATTAACATCAAAGAACTTGTTGGGGCTGAGTGGGGAATATTGTACAAATTATACCTACTAACTGGTGTTCGCCCAGTGGTTGAAATCCGTCTACTATAATAATTATCGAAAATTTATAATTTGAAAAATATAATTTTAACGACACGTTTGGCTCAGTTTGTGACTCTACTTGCTGTGCCAGCAGTCGCGGGTTCGAGTACCGCTAGGGGCTTTCGTTTGTGTGATGAGCACGAATGTTTGTACTCTAGTCATGGGTGTTTATATTTATAATATGTATGTATTTAAAGTTATATATGTGTAGTGTATCAACTATCTGGTATCCATAACACAAGCCTCGTAGCTTACCATGGAACTAGATGGTGCTGTGTTAATGTAACAACATTTTTATAAACTAGCATTGCCCGCGGCTCCGCCCGCGTTCAGATGACCAAAAACCAAATTCTTAGGTTTTACATATTAGTATACTCTTACATTACACACACATTGTTAGTTAGTTAGTTTGTTTGTTTGTTTGTTTGTTTGTTTGTTTGTTTGTTTGTTTGTTTGTTTGTTTGATTGTTTGTGTGTTTGAACGCGCTAATCTTGTTTTGAAACTCTTTTTGCATTTAGATAGCCCGCTTAGGCAGGCTATAGGCATCTATATATCATCCCGGAAAAATGGACAGTTGCCGTGGGATAGATTTATTTTTGTTTAGACGAAAAATTTGGTATGAAATTTAGTATGGAGATAGCTGGTTATCCTGGTCAACATATACGATACTTTTTACCGCGTGAAAATATTTCATTTCTGAGAAAAAATACAAAAACTGCATTGTAAGAGTATACTAATATGTAAAACCTAAGAGTTTGGTTTTTGGTCATCTGAACGCGGGCAGAGCCGCGGGCAATGCTAGTACTCAATATATCAATATAAATGCGAAAGAAATATAAAATTTTATAGGTGTATCTACGAGTATATATGTATGTATGTTTGTTGGTTTGTATGTATGTTTATTATCCACACATTTCTCCGAAACTAGTGATCGGATCGTGATCGTTCTTTTTTTATTTGTAATATACGTACATATATGTATGTATATGTATATATATCTAGTATATTTTTAGCACTATATTATCCGCTGACATCATCTTCCACATCCAGGGGTTGACTGGAAGGGATCTATTTTAGAGATAAGTCCACCTTTGTGAACTATGTTTATTGTTTTTTTTCTGCATCGCATTTTAAGTGCAGTAAAGAATATAAGTATTAAGATACCCAGCGATGCAGTCACTGAACTATAATTATAATTTTCGAAATATGACCCCCATTTTAAATGAGATTGCATAGAAAATTCGATCAAAAACAAGCCAATTATCATGTCAAAATATTTTTTTAATGAGATTATGCAACTAGCATAAATCTAGTCCATTTTAAGAGATTATGACAGTGCTAGAAAGGTTTTTGATTTACCATACGACAGATATTAGAATTTATGTAATATATAAATATATTAGTTTGATTGATTCTTATGACTCAATTATTAATTGACAATTCTTACTTATTATATTAACTTATATATACTAGCGACTCACCCTCGCTTCGCTCGGGTTCGTCCCTAGGTTGATTCCCCATGCGAACTTTCATCCCCATTTTCACCCCTTTATGGGATGATTTCCGGGATAAAAAGTATCCTATGTCCTTTCCAGGGTCTTAAACTATCTTTTTACCAAATTTCATCTAAATCGGTTTAGTAGATCCAGAGATTACCCCCAACAACGTCACAAACTCACAATTCACAAACTTTACCTCTTTATAATGTTAGTATAGATATGTACGTACGAAAAACAAAAACAAATCTATCCCACGGGAACCGTACATTTTTCAGAGATAAAAAGTAACCTATGTGCTATACCATACTATATATAGGTACGCTATTTCTGTGCCAAATTTCCTCCAGATCCGTTCAGTCGTTCTGGCAAGATTGAGTAACAAACATCCATCCATCCAAACTTTCGCATTTATATAGGTGATTCTATAAATTAACATAACTTTTTTATCTACTGATAGTAGTAATTCTAGTTATGTTAAAACTATCACATAAAAAATATCTATATAAAAAGATTTACATGCCCACTAAAAGATAATAAAAAAACAAAGCATGCTGTAAAGTATTAAATTAAAAAAAAACAACCTTTCTACGCTGACAGGCGGCCATCTTCCAAAATGGCGACGCACTCTTTGTGGGTCAAGGGCACGTTCACATAATATTTAAATGTCATTTTTTTTAATATCATCATAGATATTCACGTTATTTGTTGTTGTTATTTATTTAAACAGCCTAATGTATTTTTTATTTCGTATTTTATATTTACTTCTCTATTTGTTTCCAGTATTATCGTATTCCAATGGACATTATTAGATTTTCTAAAGAATATACTTAGATGTATAAATTATTATCGGGGTAATTCGTTTTTGAAAGAATTTTGTTTACAATATTAACATAAGGTTTTTTCACAAAACAACAGAATTACACCGCACTAAAAGCAATTTTACAAAGCATATTATTATAATCACTTTTTACAATCATTAATTACATTCAGAGATCATTTTTCATCATTTCATTATAAAAAAATTTTTACTTATATCCGTATTCACTGCAAAAAACGTCCTCTACGAGATATAGACGAAACAAAAAAGCGAAAATTAAAAAAAAACTGCTGTCAAACCAAAACCCGCCAAAATTTCGCGCCACAGACTATAATATGTACCGTTATTCTTGGCAATGACCGCGGGATCACTTTATGAAACACTTGACGCTTAATCGAGGTCTAATAACAAACTATCATATTTACATATATGTTTTGTTTTTTATCTATTGTAATAATATGATAATATAGTTGAGTTTGTCTGTTGTATGATTATTGGGGCGTATTTATTTGATACATGTGTTGATTTTTACTTATATTTATAACTGTACAAACATTTTTGGGTTAAAATATTTAAGTAAAGAATTTAGTTATACAAAAACTTATCCATATTATACTAATTGAAAATTAAACGTCCATCTATCAGACGGTACCTACTACTGAACAGTAGCGTATGTGTTGCTCCAGGTCATAGACTATCTGTGCACTAAATTTCATCAAAATCCATACAGCCATTTCAATGTGAAGGAGTAACAAACATACACACACCCATAGAAACATTCGCAATTATGATAGTAGTTTGATGAATGTATGTTCGTATCTCGACAAAAGCCACATAGTCACTCTAATCATGGCTGACGAAAATCGTGATGAGGTATTTAATTCATTGAAGGCTAATATAATGATACCTACCACATAAATATGATTCCTTAAATCACAGTTAGAAGCAAATTAGCAATACTACACCAAAAAAAGTTTTGGCTTCTGAATAAAGCTATCTATCTTTTCGGATTATTTCGCAGATTTATTTTGATTTTTGGTTCCCGACGTTAGGAATGCTTTACAGCAATCATGTTCACGGGAGAGTAAGGTTTTAGACGTCCAAAGGGCGTTATATACTTGTTACATACAGTTTACAAATTGATTTCATAAATTCAAAAAAATATTAATAAATAATTATTAAAAATTAAGAAAGTATTAAGAGTTTTGGAAGAATCCTTATAAGATTTTCAACAAGCGTAAACGGAAATAATACTGGCAAGACCTTGGGATTCCCCTATTCACATGTAGAGATCCCTTAAAATAAGAACAATTTTGAACCGGATGTACATTCTCTTTGATGTCCTCTAATAAAGCGGAAATCACGATTGACAAACGCTCTAAATGACATTACCTTTACAATATATATTAACCAACGTGTATCTATAAAACATACCTGATTATAGACTTAATTGAAAAATAAAACAAAATGAGTACCTAATATACTGCGTAAAAAGTCTCCTCTAGCCTTCTTTTTCTATTTTTTTATTTTCTTTTCTATATAAATCTTCTATTCTATTTTTTTTAATCAGGTACTTATTGGAACTAATCCATTTGTCGAAATTCAACCACAATCATTTTAAATTTTGAGGAAAACATACATACATATATGAATATAATAATTTACCTATCTATATAAAAAAAACTGTGTCCAAAATTTTTCATTGATAAGATAAGCGACGAAAAAAAGAAATTCGTTTGATACAAGACGAGAAAAGATACTGACCTGTTTTGTCTTTGCTTATTTATATATAGAGATATAACATCAATTATTAATTTTCGAAGGCAAAGACAAATTGCAATAGTAGTAAATTTTTTATCTATGACAGCTATTCCATAGTTTATCTGTACGTATATACTATATAATTAATAGCCGACTCTCATTGATAGCTGACGTAATCGAGTTTTACGCAAATAGATAGCTTCAAAATATTTAACTAATTGTTATTTAAAAGGTATTTTTTTAGGTTAATTAGTGGTGGGATACTGTTGACAATCTGGAATTTAGGAACATTCTCTAAGATATTAATCTTTACATCTTTGCACAAGTATTGGATCACTGCTCTCCCCGCTTATTTAAAAAAAAATAGCGGATTTTCAAACAAACTTCTAACCCTTTTTAACCTCTTTAGAGTTGGACTTTGAAAAAATCCTACCTCAGTGAAAATCTCCCTATCCTGAACCTACCTGAGTAATTTCAAGTTTGTAGCATTTATACTTTAAAATGTTGTAATTAATCAGTGAGTGATGAATATTTATCGATTTTTAAACAATACTGTTTTAGATGTAGTAGAAGTAATATACAATTGTTTAATTTGTTGCCCATCTATTTATCCATACATACCTCAAGAACCTTCACTTTCCCTGTATTACTTATTTTGCATTTACTTTTAACTGTCACGTTAATTTGAAATTATAAAGCTGTATGTGATAATTAGATGTAAACACTATAACCTGATAAGATCGAACAGATCTAACGATGGAAAAAAAGTGGATAGTCCCTGTTTTCCAATTACAGAGCATAATGTCGCACTTTGGCGCACAAACACGAACAACGCGAAAAAAACACTTCTTACATTTTCTGCTACTGAGTTGGTTGGTCACGCTAAAGCAGTATTTTTTCAAAGTGCTCGATTGCGCGGAGCGTTGCTGTAGTTGAAAAATTCGAAGTTGAGCATTATGGCGCATAATGCGCTTTAGTGCTGCAATTGGAAAATTGCCAATGTAACTCTTCAATTGCTACTAGTAACAGCTTCGAATTTGGACTTCTTCGATTCAATACCACGTATATTAAAATTAATCAAAAACATATTTCTTTAGTTCCTGCAAACTATAATAGCAGTACAGACGTATTAAAAAATATTGCTGTAAATATTCAAAAGTGCAAGATAAAATTTAGACACAAAAATCTAAAGAGTAGACACTTTTAATGTCATAGTTACGAATATTTCATTTGAACGAGGAAGTTCATATTAGGTTATCTATGTGACATACCGCTTAGTTGATAGGAAATAAGTATAAGCTTTAGTGAATGATAGTAACAAATATAAAAAACAATGATGCATAATGTTTGTACATTAATTTACTAAAATGCAGTAGTAGCCCAGTTGGAATCCTTGGAAAACCAAAGTGATGAGAGTGCAAGCCCCGAGTCTCGCATCTCTAATTTCTTTTTCACCATCTTTCGCTTTATGGTAAAGGCCAACATAGCGAGAAAACCTGCATATCTGACCTAACTAGTTTTCGAAAGATATACTCAGTCCGCCCGCACTCGGCCAGCGTGGTGGAGTATGACCTTCTTCTCTCTTCGTCTTCGCATTGAAAGGAGGTGTTAGATAGCCTATATCATTCCTTAATTAGGCTTTAAAAAAAACTTAAATCGGTCTGCATACTTCCAAAAATTAGCCCATTCAATGAAAGAACAAACTCTTTATATATTAACTAGCAGAACCCGCGGCTTCGCTCGCGTTAAAATTCATCCCCTATTTTACACCCCCTCCCCCTCCCCCTTAAGGGATCAATTTCGAAAAATGCTAAAACATGCTCTTATATAATTGTACTGAAGAGCATTAATACCAAGTTTTACGTAATTCTGATCATAAATATTTTTAGTTGTATTATAGCGTGTTTTCCCATGGGAATGGAATAATCTCCTGCTGCAAAAAGCCTATGCACTCTCCAGCCCTTCAACCATCTCCATACAAAAAATCACGCCTATCCGTCAATTCGTTTTGACGTGAAAGAAGGACAAACAAACACACTTTCACAATTATTATATTAAGTATGGATATAAATATTTCGTTAACACATGTTTTATTTTTCAGATATACTAAAACTACGCGTGACAGGGACTGTATCTAGCGTCCGCGAGTCATCCCTTGTGGACGAGCATGGGGTGGAACTTGCAAAACTGTCCTTTAGGTAACATTTTTTTACCTATACTAATATAAAATATAATTGGGTAACTTTATTACCTATATTTATGTATATTCAATAAATTACCATACATTCCTTGAGTTAAAATCACTTTAAAAGTAATTACATATTTCAACCTTAGAGATACATTTTTTTCTTGCATTTTAACATCCCATAAAAAATGTTAATAGGTACTTAAAATCGACGTTATTTTGAAACTACATAAAGAAGGGATCGTGAATATAATGTAAGAAAAATAATTCGACCCTATTTAATTAACGCCCTACTGCACTCAGGCACTTCCTTCAATACAAGGAGGATCAGGTCATAGTCCAAAACGCTAACCTCGTGCAGACTTCTTATGTCTTTTGAAAACTGGTGAGGTTCTTTAGACATCGTCTCATACAGTAATAGTAATTGTTTTAACTATTTAAAATCTAATTTTTAGCTACCAACCAATGTCGGAAACCGACCGTGACATGGATGGAGCCATGGCCGATATATACGCTGACGTCCCAATGCCTAGGGTCACCAGCTCTACTATATACGTGAAGATCATAGGAAGAGACACAAAAGGTACGACGGTTGTCAAAACATCCGGCAATTTCAAGTAAAAGTTTTATAAACAAGCAAACTAGCCCAATCATTTGGTAGTTTTACCTGAAAACTTTTGAAATTCAAATGTTTTTACCGGAAAATTAGTCGGAATAAAGATATTGTCAAAAACTGCCATAAGGCGCCATTTTTCCAATATCGCGGCGCGAGCAGCAAAGATACAACGTGGCAAAATTAAAATTGGAAAAGAGCACACCGAAATCTATAAAATCACCTATTTTCAAAACTTCGGGACAAATACAAATAACAAAAATAGCAAAAAACGACAGGGAGTTTCTCTACAAAATTCCAGTATTATTTTTTCCTTTTTTATATGTGGACCTTTAAATAATTTGAATTATTATCTTTACTAATTTTATAAAGAGGACAAAATTTGTTTTTTGTTCTTAATGAACCTAAAAAACTACTGGACCAATTTTAAAAATTTCATTAAATAATAAGCGATTTTCATTGTCTGGCTCAAGTACGGATATTTGATCAGTTTATCTACCTCTATTTCAGGAGAACCATTCGTCCGTTTATCTAGACCCATTAGCCAACAATCCGAAGTTAGGATGGGCAGATCAGCATCCATAACTTTCCCGGAAACCATCAACGACTTGGAGGAAATTGATGAGTTCAACCCTAGCTTATATAATGAAAAGCTGCAATATAATGACAGCAATTACTTGCCTTATGGACAGGCTACTTCACAGGTAACGCATATGAGATGCACAAGTAAACATATTATGAAACTTTTACCAAGCATCTGATATTCCAGAGGAGATATCTCTTGGTGTCTGGATAAAAAGTCTAGTCTAATTTTACTCTGTGTAACTTTAGCGAGACGCCTCGAGGGTGTATTTCATTTGAACTTAAGTTCTAAATATTGTTACATTTAATAAAGAGTATTCCATAAAGTATCAGTGGCTTCAATTTGATAGTCTAAAATGCCTTTTTGAATGCAGCAACTGATTCATTTATGATAACGTTTTGCTGCATAGATCTTATGTAGTAGTAGTAGTAGAATTCAGCTATTTTTTTTAATACCCCCATGCTGAGCACAGGCCTCTCTTCAATACGAGGGGATCGGGCCATAGTCCACCACGCTGGCGGGTGTGCGAGTTGTCGGACTTCACATGCCTTTCGAAAACTTGTTAGGTTATATCAGAGGTCATTTCTGTAAAGTAATATAGACCACTTTTGAGCGATACACTTAAGAGTTCTAGAGATATACATATAATCTTTTCCATAACGTTTATTATATGAGCGAAGTGATGTTTACTTTAAGATTATCAATAATCAAATATGGTTCAAAATGAAACAAAATACAAATATTTTTTTTTAATTCCGCAGCTTCTAAATCAAAGAGGTGCGATTCTAACATCAGTCCAAATCGGGCTAAGTACAAGGTTGTATGGAGCTCCGGGAAGTCGCTTGCAGGTAAGCAAAACACTATCAAAATTAGTCGCTAAAAGGTTTTACATATATTCATTGAATAAAATATAATCTATATTAATATTATAAAAAGGAAAAAATTGTTTTTTTGTTTGTTTATTTGCATAGAATAGGCTCCAAAACTACTGAACCGATGTAGATGAAATTTAGTAAGATAGTTTGAAAATAAAGTCAATTCTTAGCGCTTCAAATTTGGTGACCATTTACAACATTTTCTTAAAAATGCCTCCCAACTTGTTTGGAACATTTTTCATGGTGTGTAATAAATGCTATGCTAGCAGTCTTATAAATCATCTAATTATTACCCAAGTATTATATATAAAAATCAGCTTTTATACTATAACGTAAGTAGAATTATGATTTCATGAAAAGGGTGTCTGGCAAGGGTTTGCCACGATGTTAAGTGTCTGGCATTGAATGACGTGATTTTTAATAATATTCTGAAGGTAATGCCAAAAAATCACACTTTATTATTTGACGAATTTAGATCGGTATTTTACACAACTTTAGTACCGTGTACCTGCTAAAGCAACCATAGCCTGAACTTCATAATGGTCCATCGTTCTTATCTGTGTTGGGAGCATGCGCTGACAAATTTTCAGCCTTTATAAAATGACGAAGGTCTGGCATTCACGGGCTCTTACTCTATAATACTTCCTTAAATTTACGCGAATATTTGACATTTTAAAATAAAACAATCTTTTCGGACGTTTTTGCGGATTTATTATGATTTTTGGTTCCCGACGTCTCGAATGTCGATTAGTCTAAAACTGTACGTCTCTCCCATGAACATGTGCGCTGTAAAGCATTCGAAACTTCAAAACTTGGAAATCAAAAATCAAAATAAATCCGCGAAATATATCCGAAAAAATGGTTTATTTTAAAATTAATAATATCTTTTTTTTTTGCTATAAAGTAATACTTTATAAATAAAATTAATAGAAATCAAATAAAGTTTTATTTATGTCCATGTTAAACCTCATTTTTCTACATTTTAGCTACATTTCGAAGTTACAAACTTCAGAGAGCAGTCTGTTAGATTTTTATTCCAAGCTGTCGGCGAACTGAGATTTTTAACCGGCATTGACCCAACATCGTAAGTATCGGAATATTTTATTTATTTTATAACAAGCGACCCGTCCTGACTTTATTCAAGCATAAAACTTAATTACGAAATATATAAATTTTTTTTTAATTTATATAAACATATTTTGTTTCCATTTTCTTGCTAATGTCTGAATGTACCGACTGGGTACTTCCCCGGATCACATCTCTCTATTCATTATATTTTTCTAATATATTAATTATCATAGAAATCATTTTATTGGTGTAGATGGGATAGGAACCCATAAAAAGGTACTTTTAGAATCAAAATTCCCCACAAAAAAAAAACAGTTGCTTCCGTTTATTTATTACTTCTATAAACAAGACAGTATGTTTGTGTATGTTATTCCATCACGCTGAAACGGCTGGACAGATTAGGATGAAATTTAGTACAAAGATAGATATAGCTGGATTGACAAATAGGCCACTGTTAGTAATAAAATTTATCAAATCGCTACCTGTCATATTATAAATACGCAAGGCATCTAGGGACTTTGTAAGTCCAAACAAACTAAGGAAAGTCGCTGGTTTTTAATAGATTTATCTATTTACAGACAAACGGTAGCATCAGGACAGACAGCGACCGTCATAGTTAGTTTGCTTATCAATCAAAATGCACAGCCAGGCGCACGGGACCTGATTACCTTTTCTGCCATTGGTAAATATATATAAAAAAAGTTATATTTATAAAAAACAAAGATTACAGATGTACGAGGCTCGTGAAGAATCGTATGTGCCTAAACCCGAAGGTTTCACTAGAAGCCATTAAAGAGTTCCTTCACTTCAGGGCTCAGAAGGAAATAAATAATTATATTGCCATCCAATTCAAATAGAGTTACAAACCACTACAAGTAGACATTGATCAAAATCAACTTATAAGACTTGGTTTCATAATAACGAATGTTATTTAATTTTATTTACTTTTTTATTTGGATCATCATAACAATAAACGCATGCCAAAAATTACTAAAAGTATTTTTAGTCATTTTTGGACATAAGGATTTACACTCTATCAAAGGACTATTAAAGAGTTCCACTATGCGTGGCTTCATAATCACATCCTCATCATCTATTGGAGTGTACTGAACTCTTAGAAACAAAACAAATGAAAACCAAATTCGAGTTTTTCTAGAGTCTACAGATTATAATCAGAAAAAGACGTTCCTAAAAAGAGCAAGATGGTTATTAGTAATGATTTTTATTTAAGCTTTACAATTTCCACTCCTATGTATTCAACCCGTTTAAACTGTCATACTGCTAGGGATAAGCCTCTCTTTACTACAAGGGGGATTAGGCCACAGTCCACCACGCTGTCACACATTTTTCTAAAACTAGACCATCCAACCTTTAATAATGGAAATTTTTAGTTTTAAGCCAGGTTAAAAATTTGGCTAAAAATGCAATTATGTCCAATGCAGATCAGTTTACACAGCAACGAGCATCCATGTCGGCGTACGTATACGTTTTGAACCAAGGGGAGTCGATTCAAGATAACACCGCACCTAATGTCAGACACAGTTTCTTGGGCTCTTGCATTGGGAGGCAGGGATCGGATTGTGCGGAGCATATCTGGTCTGCGAATTTCGTCGCCAGGGACACTGGAGGTATTCGTTTGTTTTAAAATTTATTAACGTTTATCAGATTCCCTACCGACATTCTCCACTAAAAAATTGCTTTCAATTCGCTTACATCCTCGCCCAGCACTTTCTTCAGTAACTTTCTAATATATATTTGCCTATGGATTTTTTTGAATAGAACATTTTTTCTTTTACTGTCTCAATATTGTGTAGTTTCAAAAATTGCAATAAATACCGCTCTGATTATAATTATGGCCACAGTGACCAATCTCACAAAGATATAGTGTATACGTGTGCGCAAGCGCAACTGCAACCCTTCCTCTACCAATTTGGTAAGATGACAATTGAACACTTGCAACATCATGGCAAAATTAAGGACTAACACCGACAACTTTAGAATAACATAATGAAAAATCCCAAATACATTTGAGAAGACAATCTATACATATAATAAAATTGTAACTGAGCCGAATCTGTACATTAAATAGTTTTTGGAAAATCTTATTGAAATAAACATTATTATTGATACAGAGGCCGAAGCTATACTTTTTAGAATTTTGTCTATCTGTCTGTTCGTCTGTTACCGCATCACAGAAAAACCACTGGAGGGATTTTGATGAAATTTGGTATGGTGATAGATGGCTATCCGGGTCAACATATAGGATACTTTTTAACGCGGGAAAATATCTCATTTCTGAGAAAAAATTCAAAAACTGCAATGTATACTAATATGTCAAACCTAAGAATTTGCTTTTTGGTCATCTAAACGCGGGCGGAGCCGCGGGTAATACTACTACTAAATATGTGCCCCCTGCTTCTATTGTGAGTTTACTTCAAACAATCACGATCGATGCTTTACACACAAGACTTAAAATTATTTTTAAAATAAAAGTACCGCAGATTTTGGACTTAGTCATTTTTACGTTAGTACCTAAGATATATTTAATGTGGACAAGGATATAACTTTTTATTAAAGAAAATAAAACTTGACAAGACAAATAAAAAAGCAGGATCTAATGATACACTCATGTCGAAAAATAAACACTTGCTTTAATATTCAATATCAAATAAAACCCACTCTTAGCAGTTTTTTCTTACCAAAAACGGGTTTTTACATATAAACGTCACACTATGCTGTTAGGTTACTATACTTAATATATTTATTTGCATAGAAATCTGGCTTTTGTGTGTAGTTTTATATGTACATTGTACATATTAATATTTATAAATTTAAAAGTCACCGATGGAATTTCACATCGACAACATAAATAGAACATTATACATCTATACATATAATTGTAACTAAGTCGAATCTGTACGTTAAATATTTTTTGCAACGTCTTATTGCTATTTGATAGTCATTATTATCGATACAGAGGCCGAATCTATAGTTTTTAGATGTTTTGTCTGTCTGTCTGTCTGTCTGTCTGGGAACGCATCACGAGAAAACCACTGGACAGATTTGTATGAAATTTGGTATGATGATAGCTGCGTATCCGGGTCAACATATGTATAGGACACTTATTACAGCGGGAAAATGTAATATCTGAGAAATCTATACTAAACGTTAAAACGTAATTAGAGACGAACCTGAGCGGAGCGAGGGTGAGTTGCCAGTCTATAAAGTTTTATATTCTGCAATCAACTTACGAAAAAAATAAAAAATAAGGGTGGCCATACAAGTTACTAAGGGGTGAAAAAAATTAAGCCTACTTTAGTATGTAGGGTACCTCTGAATAGGTCTTTAAAATTGAGACGGATCATTTGTCACTTTTTAGTTCAAGCCAACAGTTACCGAGTTATGTGGCTAAAATTGTAAACATCCATCCATTAAACCGTGAAGCTATAGAAATTATTTTATTTTCCATAGGTCTCCTGCGCTTTGTATCAGCACCAATAGGCCTGGTATACGAGACGAATTTCATATCTGGCACGAGAGAGGAAGTTCAAGCATCATATAGGGCAAATTGTTGCAATCCAAGAGTTACAGTGATAGCAGTGGACGCATTTGGGAATACTAATAGCTATACGGTAGATATAACGAGTAAGTATCTCTTCTTATCAAAAGATGACGATTGCTGACCATTTTGTCATTTTAAGATATATTTTTCAATGTATTTGATTCATCATCAGACTTATTTTCACAGTTATCCTTCCTTTATTATGATCCTATTATATATAGTATCCATACTTATTTTTTAATATTGTAAATGTGAAAGTATGTTTGTTTGTTTGCCCTTCTTTCACTTAGACGTGAGAGACAGAGCTTTTGTGTGGAGATAGTTGGAGGGTTAGAGAGTGACATAAGATACTTTTTTACCGCGAGAGATTATCTCATTCCCACAAGAAAACACGTTAGAATACAACCCACAACAACTCATCATACCTATGTATATATAATAATATAGTCTATCTATTCTATACTAACCGTTAAAACGTGGCTAGGCTGAGTTTTTGTTTGTTCAGGATATTTTCAGAAAATATTGGATGGATTTTTATATGGTTTTCACCAATAATGTGAGCCATTATGTACATTTTGCGAAAATAAGCTACTGATGTGATCATATTTGTGAATTAAGTTTCATTGTGATATTTTCCGACTTAATTTTTATAATTTGTGACTAGGATTTGTGATATCTAGTCTATAGAAAAACAGGATAGGATATCATATTTTTTCTTATTTTTCAGATTATATAAATGAAGCTGGGATAGCCGCTATAGTGCTAGGGGTTCTTCTATTAATAATAATCATTATTTTGACTATTCTACTTATATATTGGTGTGTGAAGCGCAGAAAGGAGTCTAGGGAACTACCTTCATATGGCTCTAGAAATGTTAGTTAAGCTACTTATTTATAACCTATGGAGGGTAGGACTAAGGAGAACCAACTTATATGGTAAAACAAGTTGAAAAAGTGTCCAGTGGTGAGCAGCAAATTGCAATTCAAAAACTCACCGATATAGCGCTAGCGTAGCAAGCAGATGTGATGTGAAGTTAGCAGTTTTAAACGGAGTGAAGTGTGTTAAATTATTATTACTTGAAAATAATATGTAAATATATTATATATCGGTGTTTGCCTATGTTAGAACTATTTTGAAAAGTGCGTCACAACAAAGCGGAAATCTTTCTTTTCTTGTTCAATTCACTATCGTACTCTTATTGGCTCTTGGCGCTATGTTTTAAATTCGTCTACTTATTTTCTGTGGCGCCACCAATTTGATGCTTGTCAGCGGTCACTTTTTATACGAGAGATAGATCTCCTTAGTTCTACCCTCCATATTAGAACCGTAGAAAGATGTTGACAGTTATCTTTATAAAAAAACAAAGCAACGAAATATTATAGACAGCCTAAACAGATTTTTGAAAACAAAATGTTGTTTCCTATATAACATTCCAGTTATATACTTAATTTGTTTTTTAGTACTTAAATTATTGAACTTATTGTTAGACAAGCATTTTTAATTTTCTTTAATATATTTTTTAATTAAAAAAATATATATTTTTTTTTATTTACGTCAAATGAATTTGTTACATATAAGTTACCTTTACCTTTACTAAATAAATGTATTATTTAATGTTTAGTTTAAGTTATTTTTTTAATAATTTTCTTTATTTTAATATAAGCTAATAATAATAATATTAAGATATTTATTACTTTCTTCAATATTGATGGTCCTTCAGTAATCTATACACATAAATAAAATTGAAGTGTCTGTGTTTAATGTCAAAATATGTAACAGCTTTTTACTAAACGCATAAGAAATTATGTATATACGCAACCTGTAAGAAGAACACAACTTTTAAAAATTTCATCTGTTTGTCTGTTTATTCCGACTAATCTCCAAAACGACTGATTTGACGGCTTTAGCTGGCAGATAGCTGATGTTATAAGGAGTAACTTAAGGCTACTTTTATTTTAGAAAAAGAATTAGGTTTCCACTCAAAAAAATTAAAACGTACCTAAGGACCCACCCGAGCGAAATGAGGTTAAGTCGCTAGTAATAAATAAGTACAAAACTAGCTATTTTTATATTATTATTTAAAAGTTTAATTATTTAGTCTCAGATTCATTCAGAAAACATGTACGTAATTATTGTAACTGGTGTACCTACACCAAATTAGGCCAGGGATTTTTCTATGACATAACTCCTAACTTTTTCATATTATGTTGTTTTATATTTATAATCAACTAGTGCCCATTCGTGGAAATTCGACTATAATCATTTTTGAAGTAAAACTTCTTTGCGCGTATGAGAGTAAAATTTCAAGGTCGCATCACGAGGAACCGTCATGGTTGCCAGAGTAACCGCTTGCATTAGGTTGCCATAGTAAACGATGTCTGAAAAATGATATTCATATGTATATGATATTCTTTCCGTTGCTATTTTCAAAGATTACTTACTACTTTTACTAATTTATTTTCAAATATGCTTGCATATTTAAATAGCGGCTCACTTTCGCCTCGCTCGGGTTCGTCCCTTAAGAGTTTAAGCGATAGATGTACGAATCCGTCTAGATAGAAAGAGATAGAATATCATTCTCTCCTCTTTGTGTGATATTCGTTTGAATCATATTTTTGTCTGAATGTAATATTAAAAGTCTGTATTAATTTATTAATCTTACAATATAAATAATCAATGAGGTTTCACTTCTGACATGTTTCCATAGAAACTTGTTTTTTTTTATTGATAACACTAAAGGTCATCAGCTACTAAACAAAAAAAAAGAAAATCGGTTATCAAACAGAGAAAAAAAAACTGTTTTGTCTTTGTCTATTTATATTGTATAGATAAATAGTACCATATTGATAGGTGCAATTGATAGAACTGTACTCGTAACTCAATATTGCGATAATTTTGAATCTGAACTACAATATGTAAGAAAATTAATTTCTATTTTAAAGTTGTGTCAATACCAAAATATAATATTGTTTCTTGCATATATTAATACTAGCTTGATTCCCCATACAAACTTTCATCCCCATTTTCACCCCCTTAGATGAAATTTGGCAAGAAGATATTTTGAGACCCTGGGAAGGACATAGGATACTTTTTTCCCGGATATCATTCCCGATATCCGGGAAAAAAGTATCCTATGTCCTTCCCAGGGTCTCAAAATATTTTCTTGCCAAATTTCATCTAAATCGATTCAGTAGATCCAGAGTTAACCTTAACGTAACAAACTCACAATCTCACAAACTTTACCTCTTTATAATACTAGTATAGATATGCTTATTTACGGACCATCATCACCTTAGTAATTACTTGTTCAAACCACCAATACTTGTTGTACTTCACAATAGAATTATTTCCTCTATTTTAAAAACAAAGCCTTATTTCTAAGATTTGTATACATATATAGATAAAAATCATCGATTAAAAAATTACTAGATAAACAAAGAATCCCATGCAAAAGTTCTCTTGAAACTGTCACCAATTGTGTTTAGGTAATTATTCTAGATGAAATAAATATACAACAATGTAAATTTAACCTTAAATGCAATGCTTAAAGTTGTTTTCACAAAAAATAAATTAAAAGCGCGCTCAAATATCAAATGAGAGCTCATTCAGTGAGGACATTTTTTGGCGCTGATTGTGTATCTAATAGTTGTTTGATTGGAGGATAAAATACTTCTGTTTGGCTTTTTTTAAATTAAAATGTGCATATAAGACCGACGGAATTGACATATAAAAGTCAATAATTCTGTATTAAAAACTCTATGGTAAATTGGTTGTTTGGACAAATAAGCACTGAGACCAACAAAGTGTCTAATAAAATTACAAGACAGATGTTGAAACATAAATGAAATGTAATTTGAAGTAAATATTATTCAAATTAATGTCTTCTTACTCTTTTTAAAGTAAGCTATGTAACATAAGAAAATGTTAATTAATAGCTTTCTGAACATTTGGAGAAAGTTTTGTGTAAAAACAGTTTACAAATAATGAAGTTAATTTCTCTTATGCACCTAATTTAGTAAAATTTGGCATGCTGATACCTTACATTGGCGGTCAAACTACAGGTTACTTTTTATCCCGGAAAAATGAACGGTTCCCGTGGGATAGTTCTGTTTGTACTTTTCTAGAGGCGAATCCGAGCGAAACGAGTGTGTGCCGCTAGTTTTATATACAAATGTAATTAAAAAAGAAATAATTCAAGGTTTTTATATTTTATGACTTGGATTTGAATAATTTTAAAGTATTAAGTGTTGCACCGGCTTTACTGCTGTCTTATTATTTTTTCCAATTAAAGAATGCTAAAAAATCGGTCAAATG
Source organism: Brenthis daphne (assembly GCA_947093115.1). Taxonomy (NCBI): domain Eukaryota; kingdom Metazoa; phylum Arthropoda; class Insecta; order Lepidoptera; family Nymphalidae; genus Brenthis; species Brenthis daphne. Next base: position 5,167,199 of record OX352473.1, read on the forward strand.
CGAGTCAAATTCGCACACGAAGGGTTCCGTATGTTTGTACGATGGGTACAAACATACGGAATTACATTAATTTCGATGATTGATTACGAACGTTAGAAAAACTGTTACTTGTATATTTATTTTTATCTTTTGTTGTTATAGCAGCAATAGACATACATACTCTCTGAAAATTTCAACTATCTACCTATTACGGTTCATGAGATACAGCCCTCTGACAGACGGACATCTTGGCACCCATCGGGTACGAAACCCTAAAAAGCTTTTTTAGCTCTAATTGCATATACTGTTGTAAAAGGCACTCCAGAATTACAGCTAGATTCTTTCATTTATTGTTTCCTTCAACACTCTCCGTATTTATTATTAATAATATAAATGTGAAAGTTTGTGAGTATGGATGTTTGTTACTCTTTCACACCAGAACGGCTGAACGAATCTGGATGAAATTTGGCACTAAGATAGATATAGTTTGGAATAACACATTCGCTACTTTTATCCCGGAAAAATGTACGGTTCCCGTGGGATAGGTTTGTTTTTGTTTATCTAGAGGCAAACCCGACTGAAGCGAGGGTGAGCCGTTGGTCTTGTATAATTTTATTTTATTAAAACGGGTAGTACAATGATAGAGCTAAATAAAATTCTTAGTTTATAAGTATTCAGCCATACTTGACTAATTAATTTTTTATTTTATTGTCAATAAATTATATGTATTAATGACTTTTTTATTACAATCCTGTTTCCACTAATATATGCATATATGTTACTAATATATGTATTACGTTTTAACATTTAGTATAGATTTCTCAGAGAAGAGATATTTTCCAGCTGTACAAAGTATCCTATATAATGACCCGGATAATCAGATATTATCATACCAAATTTCATCAAAATCTGTCCAGTGATTTTCTCGTATTGCGTTCCTAGACAGATAGACAGACAAAAAATCTAATAGCTATAGATTCAGCTTCTGCATCGATAATACTCGTAATGATTACATATTTCAATAAGATTTTCCAAAAAATATTTAAAGTACAGATTTGACCCTGTTAGAATTTTATTATATGAATAGATAAGGTTATGTTCCAAGTTTTACTTTATTTTAATACCCTTGAGCACTTAGATGTGGTACTTAGAGACTGCAATTTGTTTCTAGGTCAAGAAAAAATATTAAAAAAAATATTAAGGGCTAAGTGAAAACACACAAACCACTAAAACTTTATGTAAATATTACAAAATGTTAACTTTTACCAGGAAACCAAGCAAAACTGGTGTTATTGTATGATATGTTTATGTTTTTAAAAGTGTCAATGCAATATTAAATATCAACATGATTAAGACAAACATGAAAATTTAAATCTTTTTTTTTTTTATTGAAATAAAGTTAACATAATATTAGTTTATTAATGAACACTTTAGTCTTTTATATTAGTATACAAGACAAGACAACCTTTTTGAGAATTTAATAATATTTAGGTATTTTTATGAAAAACAATTTATATTCATAATTTTATAATTATAACAGGTAAATTTATTGATTGTTATGCAACTTCAATTGACTGACATAAAAATATCATTGAAAGAAATTATTTTTTGGATATATTATGCAATATTAAATATAATACTAATATTTATTTTTATTGAATAATTGTTCTATGAACGAATGTATTTTTCAAAATAAACTTACAAAATTTTTTAATATTTTTTCAATATTTTTATAGATGGAACATGAAAACAAGTCAAAGTTAGGCACAAATCCACTTTGAAAAGGTGGAGTTTTATAAGTTCTATATAAAAATGTAGACATTATCTATATTTTTACACAAAACACGAAAAAAATATATCTTGTTTTATATTTTACACTATTTTACTTCTATAACATATATAAAGATCGGTGCTATTAGAAAACATAGCAAAACGCGCACAAATATAATAAAAACTGACAGGAGACGTGCAAAAACTACAGGCAATGTCTATTTCACTTTCACACCAAGGTCACCCAAATACCAATGTTTTAAGACCATTCATGGATTAAAATAGCACTAACCTTGTCGTACAATCAGTTCCTGGCTGGGAACTGCAGGTAACAACACTGCATTGTGCGTCAAATCCTCAATGGAGAGGCCAGTGACTGCGGTGGACAATAATGGATTTTTCACTATGTTCCTGTTTGTGTAATCACCGAAACTTTTATCAGACATTTTGTGGTGTTGCAAATAATCGGCACATGTGAAATTTTCACTAAATTATCACATTTGGAGGTCACTAAAAGAAAATTTAATTATGTGAAATTACGTGTCACTTGATGTTTTGATTTGACATTGACAATTGACATATTGTGTTCCGTTCTGTAATTGCACTTTTATTGAGTGCTTCCGTCATACATCCGTATCCTATACCTCTAACAGTATCAAAATGGTCTGGTCCAACAAAGCGGCCTAGTGTTTCAGCTAGAGACTGTTCAACAGTCTCAGACCTTAGTAGTCAGTCAAGGGTGTCGTGAGGTGAGCTCGTGAGTGGATTTCTCCTTTATTATGCAGATTGAGCACTTCCACCCTTGCAAAACATGGCTCTCGCGCGCCATTCTGGACTGCCAATGAAGGCAAGCGTGAGACGGGGTACAGATATTGTTTAGCCACTGTTCAACCGCTTGCTATTCGCTGATCTGCGATTTTATTATTATTATTATTAATGTATCTCTTTAGAATTCACGGACTAAAAGAAGCCCGGTCCTTTGAAAGGTACCAACACAACACACACAAAACACTACCAACAGCTCATTACAAGTTGCTCTGTTAGCTTAGTAATACTATCTTTACGAAACATGTTAGGATTCAATAGGGTTAATGAATCATTTAATTAATTACCTAGTATTACATTGAATTCGTTTTGTTCTCTTTAATGTGATTAATATATAATAATCACACTACTTATATTAATACTGTTAAATAATTCTATTTCTTTATAATAATTTATATTAAAAATTAATTTATCCAATACTGTATTTCAGCTTTTAATTCCTTATTATCCTTTCATATTTTATTAAACTGATTGTTTTCTTTTGTTTCTACGCATGTTGTGGTCCTGTAAAAAGAAATACAATTATACTGTGTTTAATGTAATATGTAAATTATATTTGTATTATTGTTGTCATTTCTGTTGGTAATCTTAATAAATAAATAAATATATAAGTCAAGTCCTTATATTTTGTCAGACTTAGTTATAAAATTATAATATAAACTTTTGATGTATTTGTTATGCAAACATTTCTAAAGTAATCATCCGCATATTACGAAACCTTGTTAGTTTAAAACATAGATGTATATGGGTTTAAATTACCTACTTTAGATAGTAATTCTTCGTATCAATATTTTTATAAACGTTATACGCTTTGTTGTTTGTTTGTTGTTGTACAAGCTACTTTATAGACTAATGCAATATACAAAATGCAAATTAAATAGCGACTTTATAAGACAAAATTAGCTCTGCTACTTGCCGGTAGGCAAAGAAACGCATAGGGAGGTGGCCCACTTCGGTGGGCGGTGGGAGGCGGCCCACTTTGATGGGCGGTGTACCATGCGGGTTGCTCCTGGTACTTCTCTGATAGCAAAGTGGACTGTGTAGCAACCCCATGGTTGTTGTGGTCTGCTTTGGCAGACCTGCCGTTGGGGCGTCGTGTCGTTGTAGTTGAGCGCGTAAGTGATCCTGCGGCGCCCCATTATGACGGGGGTGGTTTTGTTGGGTTTTAGTGGGTAGTACTGGTTTTTCTAGTCGGTACATCCCACATAACCACCTGTATATCTACAGGTGGTATGCGTAAATGCATTTCTCAACATAAAAAATTTTTTTTTGCGAATTTACTATGTCAACGATTTTCACAAAATAATAGTTATCTGTAAGCAAAATAAAATTGCTCTCAAATCTCAATTGTCAAAACGACATTTTTCATATTTGTTGTGAAACAAAACCACAAACAAATCGTTATTCTAGCCATTTAAAAACAATATTAAATCGTATTAACTAGTTTTTTTCTAATTTAATCTCTGTAAACTATGAACTGTAATTAATGCAATAAGTATAAATTACATATTACAAAATGTCCGATCCACCTGTGAAGCGTTATAGACGAGATGCGAGGTCTTCAGAGTCGGAAGAAGATATTGATAATTACGAGCCCTATGTACCAGTAAAAGAACGTATGAAACAAAAATTATTAAAGTTAGGACGGTTAGGCCAAGTCGCGGCTGAAGCGTCAGCGGAAACCAAAAGTTCAAGTGATAATGATCCTGATGATGATGGTATATAGCCAATTCTTAGACATTTTCTTTTATTGTTTTAGTGTGTATTTAGATTTAATGAATCTTATATTTTCTTATATTCATGATATATAGCTTTCTATCTAATGTAATCTATACTAACATTATAAAATTGCAGAGTTTGTTTGTTTGAACGTGCTAATCTCAGGAACTACTAATCCGATTTGAAAAATTCCTTATGCATTAGATAGCCTGTTTATTGAAGAAGGCTGTAGGCTTAATATAATATATAGTCCATCTATTCCATACTAACCATTAAAACTTACTTAGGGACAAAGCTGAGGGAAGCAAGGGTGAGTCGCTAATATAATATAATATATAAAATGTTTTAATTGACAAGGATAGCCTTTATAATCTAATTTTTAACTACATTTGTGGAAGGAAGGAAGTGGCTAATTAATAATTTTTATTTTTAGCTTCTCAAGAGGAATGGGGTCGTAAATACAATGTATCACTATTAGACCAGCATAGTGAATTAAAAAGGATTGCAGAAGCCCGTGCCTTATCTGCCGCAGAAAGACAGGCCAAGGAAGAAGAACATATTCTAGAGAGTGTTGCACAGAGTAAAGCATTGATGGGTGTTGCAGAATTGGCTAAGGGTATTAACTTTTTCTTATTTTGTATTTTAAACTGATGTTACCTTTTTAAATAATCAAGACTAATAATATGTGTATAGAGGGAAAAGTATGAGTCATAAGAAAAGAAGGTTTTTTTTAATTTAAGTGTTCACATAACATCATTCTAAGATCGAAGTGGTGCACTAAAACGCAAACAAACATGCCATGGAAAAAAACCTCTTTATTTTTGAAGTTATACTTCTTTTGGCACATTTGGCAAAATTATAAGTGTAAAATTTTTACGACGCGCGGGCACACTGACAGCTTAAAAGCAACGTAATGAAGTTAGCTTAAAGCAACATGATGAAGTTAGCTGCATTCCTTTTACAAGCAGACAGTTGTGACATACGGGATGAAATCTCTAGGTGTTTTTGTACTGTTACGCCAAAGAAGTATAAATTTTTACATGCTTACATAAGACACGCACACATTTTTTTATATTAAGCTCTTTTTAAAGTCCCACTGCTGGGCAAATGCAAGAGTGGTCAGGTTATAGTCCACTATGATGGCCGGGTGTAGATTGGCAGATTCCACATGTCTTTAGAAATCTATTGTTGGTTTCTATTGTACAAGCAGGTTTCCTCAACAAAATTTTTACTTCACCATTAGCTATCATATTGAAAATAATTTATGCTTGAGAATATCAGAGAGGCCTGGGATAGGAACCTATTTCTTTTGAATTTATCTATACAGATAAATTGAAGTATTTGCTTGTAACTTCAAAATAACAGTTTTTTACTGAATGCATATGAAATTTTTTATAGTACTTAAAAAGTATAAAACTATTTTTTAAATTCATGTCTGTCGATCCATTAAGAAATAGAATTTGAGTCCTGCTTAAAAAAAATAAAAGGTACCTAGGGACGCACTCGAGCAGAGCGAGAGTATCTCGCTAGTCCATACTATAACTACATCACTTTTGTTACAGGAATTCAATACTTAGAACCAATAAAAACATCATGGAAGCCACCTAGACGTATATTGGAGTTGCCAGAGGTAAGGCACGAGAGAGTGAGACAGCAGTTAAGAATATTAGTAGAGGGTGAGGATGTGCCTCCTCCGATCCTAACATTCCAGCATATGAAGTTTCCTAAGGGTATGGACCTTTAATTCTCTCTTTTTATTGTTACTTAAAGCCAGTTGTATTAAGCAAGTCAAAATTAATATATCCATGTCAACATATTTGTGCTAATATATCGGTGTTATCCATCAATCAAAAAAGTACTAGATACACAATCTGCGTCAAAAAATGTCCTCACTGAATGAGCTCTCATTTGAACATTTGAATGCGCTTTTAACTTAATGTTTTTTTGTGACAACACCTTTAATAATTGCATTTAAAGTTCAATTTACATTGTTGTATATTTTTTTCAACTAGAACAATTACCTAAACACAATTGGTGACAGTTTTAAGAGAACTTTTGCATGGGATTGTGTATCTAGTACTTTTTTGATCAATGGTGTCAACATATCCATTTGGATGGGCCTAAAAGAAAAGGCATTTTTTTTTTAGTGAAAATATGGTTCAAGATGATGAAAAAAAACTGGTAAAGTTTCAGCTCTTAATATCAATATTAATTACCTATTTAAATAACACTGGAATTTTTTTGAATTAAATCTTATTTAGGCATGACTGAGGGGAAGTCAGTACATTGGAAAAATGTATGTTGCGGAAGTGAGAGTGTTTATTATTAATAATTAAAAAAAATATTATATTTATATTTTTATAATAATTATTAGTTACACAAATGTATATTTTATTTATTATTAATAATTTTATAATTAGTATTACTTATAATAATGAATATTTATTTCTAATATTATTATATGCATAGATAATTTTTATTATATATTTTATTATATGATAATTTATATTTTGATTTGTTTTGCCAAAGAAGTTTTACTTCAACCATGCGAAAAGGTTACACACTCTGTGTTTTTTTTTATTTCGAATTTTATTATGTTTTAACGAATTAGCGTATTGTAAAAATCTATACATATTCTCATAGGAAATTGAACGATCTACAAACTTTTTTGTACAACAATTTAGCAAAAAATCATCTCAGACCTTTGTCTGAGATGATTTTTTGCTAAATTGACTGATTTAAAAAGCTATTCAAGGTTTAAAGTTTAAGCTTAAATGATATATGATGGCTTCCACAATTTTTTTATATATTATCATGGAGCATTAATTATTTTAATGTAAAAAAAATCATATATTTCATGAAGTTTATCGAGAATTCTTTGATAAAACATTAAAATTTTTACGAAATACTAATAATGGTAAGGAAAATTGATATTTTTCTATATCAACTTTTATCTAATGATGTATTTTCTTTTTTTTTCAGACATCCTTCGAGGTTTAGAAGTGAAAGGCATAAAGAAGCCCACACCAATTCAAGTCCAAGGTATACCAGCGGTGCTCAGTGGCAGGGACATGATAGGTATAGCCTTCACTGGCTCTGGAAAGACCCTGGTCTTCACTCTCCCCATCATCATGTTCTGCTTGGAGCAGGAGGTGAAGATGCCTTTCATCAGGTGATGGTTATATTATGTTTTATGGATTTTTGAAGTTATACTTCTATTAGGACGTTTGGAAAAAATTATGAGAGTAAAATTTTTACGATACGCGCGCACACCGACAGCCAAAAAGCGACATGATGAAGTTAGCTGCATTCCTTTTACAAACAGAGTTGTGACATACGGGATGAAATCTTTAGCTATTTTTGTTCTGTTACGCCAAAGAAGTATAACTTCTTACGTGCGTACATAAGTACACACACACCACGTTTTTTTTAATAAATATATTACAAATAGAGTTTTATACTATACTCATAATTATTACAAACCCAAAAAATTTTAAAAATATACAATTAAAAAATGGCACCCAAGTATATTATATTAGTGTAATAGTCCAGGACTCCGGGTCCATTTTTTACAATTGTTTAGTATCAAGCTAATTTTCCGTGAGTAGCTTCGTTTTGATGAGACGCCCGACTTTTTCTCTTACAAAAATTTCCGATTGTGGTAGCTAACAGGGGTAGCGGGAATAAAATATGTCGATTTGACGATTCTCAAAAATTTATTACTAACTGTGGGGTTTTTTTTATTAAATCTTAAGATAATTATTAACATTATTAAAAAAATGTTTGTCCTACAAAATGTATGATTTGATCAAAGAGTCTCCTTTAACATGTTTCGATAACGAGGTCATCAAAAATGATTTCTAACTAACTGATTTTTTTACTGTTGCTTAGTTAATATTTATATAATTTAACAGCTTCATTGTCCTACAAATTGCGTGGTACGTGGTATTGTGTTTAGGTGATTATTCTAATTGAAATAAATATACAACTATGTAAATTGAACCTTAAATGCAATATGCTTAAAGTTGTTTTCACAAAAAAAAGAATTAAATGAGCTCATTTGGTAAGGACACTTTTTATCGCTAATTGTATGTGTGTGTGTGTGTGTGTGTGTGTGTGTGTCTAGTACTTTTTTGATCACTACATTAAAAACATTTTTTTTACAGAAACGAAGGGCCATACGGACTTATAATTTGCCCATCCAGAGAACTTGCAAAACAAACTCATGATATAATACAGCATTTTATTAAACAATTAAGGATGAGTGGCAACCCTGAAATTAGAAGTTGCTTGGCCATTGGAGGTGAGACTTTGTTTATTTGTTCAATACATTTCGATTATCTTGTTTTCTTTTTATAAGTAAGTCTAACACACACAGATATGCGTCCATGCCTTTTTTTTAGCTATATTTTATTTTATTTGACATAGGTTCAGGTGTGTACAATTTCAGAATTAAAATTTTGATTGATTCAATTCTCTTGTTAACGACTCCAAAGCGAGCCAGTTGAGCACAGATTACTTCGACAATCTATACAGATAAATAAAATTGAAGTGTCTGTGTGTAATGTGAAAATAACAGCTTTTTACTTAATGTATATGAAAGTATCATGAACGAAAGTATATACAGTATAAGTAACAATTTTTATTTTTTTGTCTGTCTGTTTGTCCCGGCTAATCTCCGAAACGGCTGGAACGATTTTGAAGGGACTTTCACTGGCAGATAGCTGATATAATAAAGAATAACTTGGCTACTTTTATTTTAAAACACAATTAATATTACTTTTAAATCAACACTATTATAAATAATTAGGACTACAGAAATAAAATATTGTATTTTTTAAATAGGGGTAGCAGTGTCAGAATGTATGGAAGTGGTGCAAAGGGGTGTTCACATCATGGTGGCCACCCCTGGCAGGCTCATGGATATGTTGGATAAGAAAATGGTATGTATTTTTAAAAAATATTAAAAAAATATATTATGAAACAAAAAACCTGACTGAACTAAAAACATGAAAACAAGTTGACAAAAGAGTATAGTATTATGTATTTTAAAAAAAATCTATTGTTGTTGAGTCTTTATGCGACATTCCAATTTTTTCTTAATTAAACATAATACAAATCTATCCCGCGGGAACCGTACATTTTCCGGGATAAAAGTAGCCCTTGTGCTATTCCAGACTATAATCTATCTCTGTGCCGAATTTCATCCAGATTCGTTCAGCCGTTCTGGCGTGATTGAGTAACAAACATCCAAACATACTCACAAACTTTCACATGTATAATATTAGTAGGAATAATGCGATAAATGCAACGGTACGTGGCTCAATTATTTATTACTATATATTTAAAAAAATATAGCCCATGTGTTACACTGACGTATTATTATAAAGTTTTATCAAAATCCGTTCAGCCGTTTTTACTTAAAAAAATAACAAACGTCCAACTATCCTCACAAACTTTAACGTTTATAATATTAGTAGGACGTGACATTATTTTTTTTTCTTAATTTATATGATCATCCCATCCGGGATTCGAATCCCAACCCCGCAGGTGCGACTGAACGTATGCAGATATTTATGTATGGACGAAGCGGACAGGATGATAGATATGGGATTCGAAGAGGATGTTAGAACTATATTCTCATACTTCGCGGGCCAACGACAGACCTTGCTCTTCAGCGCCACTATGCCGAGGAAAATACAGAATTTTGCTAGGTGAGTGCGGGTTCGATTCTTTTGAGGAAGATGGGGATAAAGGGGTTTGAATATTTTTCCACAAAAGCTTTTAACCATTTTTTAAACAATTTTTTTTAAATAGTGGCGCGATTTGAATGGATAGGATCACGTTTGGCTCACTTGATGTGCCAGTGGCCGCGGGATGATTGAATCCCGCTGAGGGCGTTCATTTGTGTGATGAGCATGAGTGTTTGTACTTCAGTCATGAGTGTTTATATTTATAATGTGTATGTATTTAAAGTTATATATGTGTAGTGTATCAACTATCTGGTATCCAGAACACAGTCCTCGTAGCTTACCATGGAACTAGATGGTGCTGTGTGCTAACGTCTCCCTCCCCGCAGGTCCGCCCTGGTGAAGCCGGTGACGGTGAACGTGGGGCGCGCGGGCGCCGCGTCGCTCACCGTGCGCCAGGAGCTGGAGCTGGTGCAGGCGGAGGCGCGCACCGTGCACCTGCTGCAGTGCCTGCAGAAGACTCCGCCCCCCGTGCTGGTGTTCGCCGAGAGGAAGCAGCACGTGGACGCCATACATGAGTATCTGCTGCTGAAGGGTGAGTTGGGGATGGTTGGCCTATGAGGTTATTCACCCTTTTTAGTCAGTAGGAGTTTCACAGTACCCTGCCTATTGACGGTCGGCAGGGTCCCCATGATGGACTTTCCCAGCGTCAAAAAATATGGTGTTGACTCTCAGGTCTCTGAAACCCAAAGAATCTGTCTGTCTATCGAGACCTTTTTTCTCAGGAAAGCGTGGATGTATCAAATTAAAATTAATATCAAATACTCAGATCTGCAATCCTTTGAAATTGTGAAAACACCAAACTTCTAAAGTCAACACAATCAAAAGATACGGCCGTGTATGTCGCATATGTTGACACTCTCAAGGGAATCAAAACCTGAAGGGTACTTCCCTTCCCCCCCTTATTTCATCTATTTCAATAAGATTTTCAAAAAAAATATATTTAATGTACAGATTCGGATCAGTTAAAATTTTATTATACATACTAGCGACTCACCCCCACTTCGCTCGTGTTCGTCCCTGGGTGATTTATGAACCGATTAAAATAAAACACGCTTACCACAATACATTAGTAACAATCGAACCCAAATCGGTTAAGCTGTATCTGAGATTAGCGCGCACAAACGCTCAGACAAACAGACAAACCAAAATGGAGAGGGGTCATCCCCCAAGGGATATTGTTTTGGGAGTTATTGTTGTGGACACTTGGTTCAGAAATTAAAAAAAATTAAAAAGTTAATTATTGTTTATTTTAAAATATTAGTTTTAGATTTTGTTTTCAAAGAACATTTATAACTCAAAAAAATTAATTATAAACATTTTTAACATTTCGGTCTGTAACACAATTGCCCTTTTCCAGGAGTCGAAGCCGTGGCCATCCATGGCGGGAAGGACCAGGACGAGCGCTCCCGTGCAGTGGAAGCCTTCCGACGTGGGGAGAAAGACGTGTTAGTTGCTACCGATGTTGCCAGCAAAGGTGAGTTGGATTTGTAGAAGGTTCGAAAATTAACATCGAAATTTTTAGTTCGAAAAGGCAATCTAATAAAAAGGAATTTGCGTGGTTTTTTTTACATTTTTTATATAATAGTTTACATAGTTATATAATTGTAAAAAAAATATCTAGCTCCAGAAAACTAAAATTTAGCATAAAAAAAGATTTTTAAATATCATACCGATATGGATACTTGTAATAATTTAATGCTGAATAAAATATTTTGAATATATTCATGAGATTTTTAACAATATCCCCCGTCCCCGTCGCTCCAGGTCTGGACTTCCAGAACATCCAGCACGTGATCAACTACGACATGCCGGAGGACATCGAGAACTACGTGCACCGCATCGGGCGCACCGGCCGCGCCGGCGGCGGCGGCGTCGCCACCACGCTGCTGGGCCGCGCCGCCGACTGCAGCGTGCTGCGCGACCTCGCGCACCTCCTCACCGAGGCGGGGCAGCGGGTGAGGCCGGGGGGAGGGGGGTTATGTTGGGAAGTGGGAGGTTAGGTGGAGTGATGTTGGGGCGTGACAGGTTTGGGGGGATGGTGTTGGAGAGTCGAAGACTTATCTATGAGTTGGAATAACACATGGGATATTCCTCTTGGGATGTTATTGTTAACAATACTAACGCTAACGGCATTCATTTGTGTGATGAGCACGAATGTTTGTACTCCAGTCGTGGGTGTTTATATTTATAATATGTATGTATTTAAAGTTATATATGTGTAGTGTATCAACTATCCGGTATCCATAACGCAGGCCTCGTAGCTTATCATGATACTAGATGGTGATGTGTGTTAATGTACCGACATATTTATATTAAAAATATATTTTTGTACAGGTACCCGCATTCCTGTTGGAGATGATCGGGGAGCCCGACGTGCCGGTGGCAGCGGGCCCGGGCTGCTCCTACTGCGGGGGCCTTGGACACAGGATCACCGGTACATGGCTTTATATATTTATTTATTTATTATTTTAGGGAAACAATTAACAAAGAATGAAATAATCCATAAAAATAATAAAAAAACTTAAAACATTCACTCACTAGCAAAATTTCCATTTATAAATATGTCACAGGTGGAATAAACGTGATAATTAGTTTAAACTTTAAAAACATAAAATGTAATAAAAAAATAACAAAAAATCACTACAAAATAAAAACACTATAAAATGGACAACAAAAAAATGATTTAAGTTTATTTATAAAAATTTAAAAAATTAACTTATCAAAATCAAAGAAAAAAAGATCAAAACTTAAACTCGAACAGAACATAATAAAAAAATACATAATAAGGATAGGCGAATCAAATATAAATGACCTCAACTAAAATTTGACATATGTCTTCAACAATTTTATTTTATATATTTAATATTATTTTCCAGAATGTCCAAAACTCGAGGCGGTTCAAAACAAGCAAGCGTCGAATATTGGAAGAAGGGATTATTTGGCGAACACTGCAGCGGATTATTAGTTTTGTATGGATCATACAAATGTTATTTTTGTATGGTGACGTCACTAGTATATGTTTATTGTTAAAATACTATGTAATCCTACTATCCATACTAATATTATAAATGTGGTAGTTTGTGAGGTTGGATGTTTGTTACGCTTTCACGTCAGAACGGCTGAACGGATCTGGATGAAATTTGGCATAGAGATAGATTATAGTCTGGAATAGGACATAGGTTACTTTTTATCCCGGAAAAATATACTGTTCCCGTGGGATATCCATACTAATCGTTAAAACGTACCTAGGGATGAACTTTAGTGAAGCGAGTGAGTCGCTAGTATTTTGTTTAATTATACTATTTCTTGGTTATTTAAATTGGCAACACTTGTGGGAAAGAGATAGTGCATGTATTTTATTTGTGTTTCTCACTCTCGAATCTTATAATAATTAAAACAGTACATCGTGCATTAAATAATTAAAAAGACCTAAACTTCTTTTTAATTTAATAAAACAAAATTTATATATGAAACTCTGCCTAATATTTATGCCTGTGTTACTCCATCTCATAGTGTGTGTACTAAGTTTCATACAGTTGTTTCGGCGGGAAAGAGTAACAAACATACATATATATAAACTTTTGCATTTATAATACAGCCAGTATGATTTGCTACTTACATTAATTGAAGTGTTATTTCCAGTTTTTTTATTTTTATATCAGACAATGCATATCAAATGCTAGTGGCGCCATCTCTTATCGGTTTTAATAAAACGACAATCTGTTAAAATTGTACATTTTGTTTTGTTTGTTCATTGTATATAATTGTAAATAAATAATTATTAAGAAATTTGGTTTTATTTATATTACATTAATTTGCTTATTTAGGATTTTGGAGATTAATATACGAAAATATTTAATATTTTTTTTATAGGTAATAACATCTCGATTAAAATATTTCACTTCGAGTCGAAAGATTGTAAAGACTGACAAACGCTTCTGCATTTCTAATGTTAGTAAGAATTAAGTATGTAGTATTAATTGTATCTGAAAATTTACAATTAAATTTAAAATTATTAAGGATTGTATAATTGTTATGAAATTGAATTAAGTATTTCTATAATTACAAATAGAAATATGCTAAATAAAATTTATTTCAATAAGGAATTTTGTAACGTTTGTAACCATGGTACAAAATCATACACTTTTGATGGAGCTATTTTATAGCGCCATCTATGAACGAGCAGAACAAACTAATGCTTAATTTTTTCCATTACCAGTAAAATTATAGATATTTGATTGAAGAATATATTTTTTTATATTCTCTTTACGAATATTTAGTTTCTGTTAAAGTAAAATAAATTTGGGATCTGTTTTTAAATTTTATCCATTTAATATTTATAAGCACCAATAGCAAATCAATACATATAACGCCATGTATTGATCATCATCATCTCTCTGCCCATTTCCCAATCACTTGGGTTCCGTACTGCTAATAGGATTCGGCAAAAGTTTAATGACCTAATATATTATAGTATTTACTAGCATTGCCCGCGGCTCCGCCCGCGTTCAGATGACCAAAAACCAAATTCTTTGGTTTTACAGATTAGTATACTTTTACATGGCGGCAAATCGTAGTAGTTCACCTGTGTTTTCGCGTGAGGCAGGAAGAGCGAGTGAATATTATTGTTACGGAAATGATTGTTGTATAGTCTTGGTCGGTGATGGAACGGTCTATGGGCATAGTCTCATATTTTTCAATACAAAGAATATTTTTTTGCCTGATACGGTCCTGTTATGGTCCTAGCACGGTCATGGTATGAGACGGTATAGCGGGCAGACACCTTTAATTTAATTAAATAGTGTCTATTTAAGTAGTTAAAATTCTGTTTTTATTTCATAGTTTATGTCAAAATAATGAAAAAACAATAATAATAAAAGATTACCTTGATTGTTAAGTGATTAATTTATTTTAACGTAAATTATGATAGGCAAATAGTCAAGTACCAATACCTACACAAGGATTGCTAAATTTATATCTGTTTGATAATTATCGGATAATTATCTTGATAATTATCGCGATAATTATCAAATTATATATTTATTTTGATAATTTCATACCCTGCTAAATATTAAGATAAGCTTACAATAATACATTAGTGAAAGCCGCGCTCATCGCGATCTCAGGAACTACTAATCTGACTTAAAAATATCTTTTTTCATTAGATAGCCCGTTTATTGAGGAAGGTTATAGGCTATATATCATCATGCCAAGAGAGCAAAAAAAAAACAATAACTAACATATTGCGCACGAGATATAGACCCCAAAACAATAGTTTTTAAATAGTTTGTCGGTTTGTCTGTACACCTACAACATACAAAATCTACTGAACCGATTTATTGATTGAATAATAGAACATAACAATAATTATCCTTATAATACAAACCCATATTAAAACTAAACTAGAAAAATAAAACTCAACACATACTTTTAACCATATTTATTCACCACGAACAATTCACGTATCGATTGTTAGGTACAATATAAGACATTTATAATAAACGATATAGCGAACTAAAAACAAATAACTAAGGCATCACGCGATTAAAAAAAAAGTGAAAAAAAAAATATATTTACGTGACAAAATCATATCCTAGATATTTTTTATTTTTTCTTCTGACTCTCGCAGCTTTTTTATCATCATAATCTTCTGACGTGTCTTGATCGTATACACTGTTATCGATAACCCAGTCTTCTTCCAGCTCCGACTTGATTTCTTGCTTCACTTTTATCTCCCGAACGCTCGGCGACATCTTCTTTTTTCTCTTTTTCGCTGGATCCGAGTCCCTTGATCTCTTTCTTGGCCTCTCCTCTAACACTAGATGTGGGTACTCCTCCACTATAAAGTTTTCTGGTTCGTAGCTTGTTGTAATTTCCACTCCCACCGAAGGATCAACGTCCGGCAGAATATAATAATTCTCATAGTCCCCTTGTAGTGTTATTTCATTCATTTCTGCTGTAAAATGTCGTTTTTTCTTGCCAGTGTTACAATGCTTTATATATGCATATTTTGGTTTCGAATCGTCCGGCAGTATGTTGACAGTCCACTCTCTGTTCGTTCCGGGTATCTCTTTAACCTCCTCCATAGTAATTTCTTGTTCTTCGGCTATCTCATATATAAAATTGTCTGATATATTGCCATCTTCCATTATGTGTAGAACTTCATTTTGATTTTGCAGAGTTTCTGATGTAGATGTTTGGGGCACGATCTGGAAAATTTTATTTATTCCATATTATTATTTTATACTATATACAAAAACATATCTATCCCACGGGAAACGTACATTCTTCCGCGATAAAAAGTAACCTATGTGCTATCCCAGACTATAATATATGTCTGTGTCAAATTTCATCCAGATCCGTTCAGCCGTTTTGGCGTGATTGTGTAACAAACAAACAAACATCCATCCACACAAATTTTCACATTTATAAAATAGGCATGAATGTTATAATTTCTAAAGACATATTTGTAATGTTTATTTATTTATAGCCTCTTAAAATAGTTAATTCTTTTATATTTTTCTTAGTAATTAAGTAAAGCTAATATTAAAAAAATATTAACATATTAGAGTTATTCAATAGTATAACATTTTTTTCTTTATTTTTAATATTATATCGTTAGAAATGAACGAGAAGGAACAGTATCGAGTTGCATTGCACCTATAAAACGAAGTGTCAAATAGATCACAGGGCTTTTTGCACGTCAAACGTCGGACGAAACGTCTCGGCTGTGTCATATTTGTTGGATTAACATTGAAGTTACTTATCATTATTTGTAATTGCATAAAAATAGTTCTTAGCTGTTATTTCTTTGTTTTTTTATAAAAAAAATCACTTCTGATTCCTAAAAATATAGTGATTCCATATACGTATGTTACACATATATATATATATATATATATATATATATATATATATATATATATATATATATATATATATAGTATGTTACAGGTATTGTTACGTTATAAGCCCTTATTACGTCCCACTGTTGGGAGTGGGCCCTCAATACTCGGTGGATCAGACCATAGTCCAATACACTGGTCCACCGATCAATACGAGGAGACTGCACATGTCCGCAGACAACTTGCTAGGTTCTCTCAGACATGCAGGTTTCCTCACCATGTTCTCCTTCACCGTAAGACAAGTGGTCATCATGTTGGAAATGACTCACAAATAAGAATATTAGAGATGCAAGACTCAGGAGTTGAACCCGCTTCACTCTTCTAAGCGAGCTACCACTGAGCTACCATTGCCTATATTATACATTATATATTTACCTCAATAATCTGTTTAGGGTCAGGCATCTTGGTGATAACCTGCTCGGACTGAGTGATGGAAGCCTCTGCTTTGTCTGTTTCCACTTTCACCACCCACAGTTGTTTCTTTTGCAATTTCTTCAGTGACCTGCATGTAATATAAGATGTTATCAATATTAATTTAGAAAAAACTACAAAACTAGAAATATATGGAAAAAAAATTAATTTTTTTTTGTAGTATGGCTTGTAACAATTGTTGTGTATGTATGTATTTATACATTTATTTATATGCCAAACAAATTAGTGATAAAATGTATAGATATTTAACCAAATTAAAAAAACTTAGATAATTAAAACAAACTTGAGGTTTTAAACATCCGATATCCGGCCGGTTGACAAAATAAGACCGGATAGTGTCTGGATAACCGTTTCTTCTCTAAAAAAATATATGTTTACCAAAATAATGATAAAAATGTATGTATATATATGTATAGTGTGTATGTATATATGTATGTATATAAAAAATAAGGGGCAACACGTACAAATATCCGAGTGTGTCGACGAGCTGCCGCACGTTGAGCCGCGACACGTTCTCGTGCGTCTCCCGCACCGGCTCCGCGCTGTAGTTATGGTCCATGCGGACGATGTCGGCCACTGGACGAATAGAGATTATTAGCCATACATAATATTATAAATGTTAAAGTTTGTTTGATTGTCCTTCTTTCACGTCGAAACAGAGTGATGGATTGGCGTGATTTGTGTGGAGCGTGATGATTGGGAGTGCTGGAGAGTGACATAAACTACTTTACCGCGGGAGATTATCTCATTTCCACGGGAAAACACTTTATAATACAACCTACAACGACTCATCATACCTATTTAATATACATACATAAATTTGGGTGGAGCGAAAAAAAAATGTTTTTTTTTTTCTTAACCTGGGGATAGAACTTTTAGCTTATAAAAAAAAATTATTGACATAAAAAATAAATAGAATCAAAATTTTGAAGTAGCCCACTCATTTTGAAGATAAATAATAAATTAAAATTTTTGATTTGAATGAAAAAAAAAATCGCGTGATCGTTCAAGAATTGACATTTATAGTCATTAAAATCATAAAAAAAAATTTAAATTAATTATTTTAAAAATCAGTGGGCCACTTCAAAATGTTGAGTATATTTTTTTTTTCAAAAAAAAAAATGTTGTTTTATATACTACAAATTCTACTCCCAAGCTAAGAAAAAAAAAACAATTTTTTTTCGCTTCACTCTAGTATACATAATATAGTGCATCTATTTCATACTAACAGTTGCAATGTACCTTGGGACGAACCAGAGCGAAGCGAGAGGAGGTAGGGTAAGGAGGGGAGGGGAGAGCGAGCGAAGCGAGGGTACTCACCCAATCGCTTCGCTCTGGATAGGGTGAGTCGCTAGTGTAGCTATATTTCCGTTAAAATCAAACGCAATCGATGAACTTTTATACTGTCTATTATGAATACGATGGCTGCTAGTGGAAGAATTTGACAATTTTTACTTACGGTTTATTTTAAAGATTTTTACGCATATTTTAAGATATTTTGGAGGTTTAATTAGAGTTTTTCCTCACTGGCGTAAGTTACTTAAGCACTATATAAAATATATACCGAATTTTCAATTTTTGTCCTATTAGGACTATTTTGCGATTATGGCCTTACAATGTAGTCCGAGAGACGATTTTTTATTTTTTACTACATAATATAAATTACTAGATGTAGGGTGACCAAAAATATTAAGACTTAAGTTAATGTTAACAAACAACAATCTTTAAAAAAATGCGTGTATGTGTAATGCACACCATAGAAGTGAAACTTCAGAAAAGTATCCTACGAGAGAGTGAGATGAATATAGAGTATCAGGAGTAGGATAATAATTATAAGGTTTAGTATTCTTATAATATTTTTACCAACTTTAAAAATTATTTTACATTTTATTTGACATAAACATACATTACATATTGTTCAGTAATTAATATTATTTTTTACTTCCTGTTCACTGTACTATCTCAAATAACGACGGTTACCATGGCAACACGGCAATGTATTCCATCTCACTCTCTCGCCGGCTTAATCCTATATGTTTATGTGTCCTATACATTTCCGTTTCATCGAATTTCAAATCACAACTATTCTAAAGAAGTTTCACTTAAAAAAATTTTTTTTGACAATAATTCGTATTTAATCATTAAAATATATCAACAATATATGACTAATTAAATACTATATACTTAAGTAAATATATCTGTTAGTTAAGAACCAATAACGAAGACGTCTAAGCCGATTTTGATAAAATCACAACTGGAAGATAAGTTAAGCAGGTGATATAAGATAGTTTTAAGAAAATACAATTGTGTACCTCGTGTGTTCGAAGCAAACTTTACGAAACAATCTTGGTACGTTTCACGGGCCGCGCCTGGAAAGCAGACCGGCCCTTTATTTCTATATATGAAATTATCTATCTATTCTCATTTTACTTCCTAACAACAAAACAACTACATTTTTACTACAAAGATAAAATAATTTGAATTTACGATATTTAAAAAAAAACATATCTATATATTAAATATCCGTATATATTAATTTAAATTTTATAAGAAACAACTATTTTATTATATTTATTCCGAGTAATAATTATGTATTTTAATATTAGTCCATATGTTACACCAGCTCTTAGTCTAGCCGTTTCCACGTAAAGGTGTAACAAATACACACACAAACACACGCACATACATACGAAGTTTCGCGATATATAGATTTGGTCACCCTACGCATCAAGAATTTTTTTATAAAATACACTTAAAATTCACAAAATTCATAACTATACATAATAATAATGTCCTCTACCGATTTCGTCCACGGCGGCCAATCTCATTGAGACTAGCCAGCGCAGGAGATATTATAGTGCAATGTGTGGAAGCGAGAGAGAGTCACAAGTACACTTTCTATTCCTGTCACTCTTATATTCCCGGTGGGACGACACGAGACACTCGCGGTGAGAGTTAAGGCGCAGGACCGACGGCTTTACGTGAGAGCCGACGCATGGGGATGAAACACCGCCAACTTCCTAACCCCGGGCTGTTACTGAGGCTTACTATACAGAAAGACTCAGTATCTAAACTTGGCCCGACCCGGGACTCGAACCCAGGACCTGCGGTTGTGCAGCCATTCTGGCAGTTTTAGTTTTATTACAATATTATAGTAATGATTTATTTTAAAAATCAGTGGGCCACCTCAAAATGTTAAGTAAAAAAATTGTTTTTTTTTTTTCAAAAAAAATTTTTTTTATATGCCTTAAATTCTACCACTAAGACAAAAAAATATATTTTTTTCACTCTACCCTAATGTCTATCAGGAAAAGATCTAACGGCCTTGACGGTCCCTTGTACCTAAAGAGATTTGAAAGAATAAAAAGGAGGGGGGAAAGGGGGCAGGGAGGAGGTGCTAAATGATCATGGAGGGGATATGATAATACCACTAAGTTATCGTACCTTTTTTATCAGCAGCAGTCTGTTGCATTGGCGCCGCCGTCTCCTGAGGAGTGAGGAGTTCGGGGAGCATCGGGGAATCGATCCAGAGCCCTTGGGCGTCGAGTTCGAAGTGGTACCTGATAGGGAAGATATTGGTCAGAATGGAACCCTTACATGATAACATCCCTATATAAACTAAACTCAATAAATATAAATATGTTGGGACATTAACACACAGCACCCTCTAGTTCCATGGTAAGCTACGAGGTTTGTGTTATGGATACCAGATAGTTGATACACTATACATATATAACTTTAAATACATACATAATATTATAAATATAAACACCCACGACTGGATTACAAACATTCGTGCTCATCACACAAATGAATGCCCCAGCGGGACTCGAACATTCGACCGCTGGCACATCAAGTAGGGTCACTACAAACTGAGCCACTACTACATAAGACACCGTATGGAAATAGCTAGCTGACGTTTCACGTACTTGATAGCCGTTGACAAAACAGAATTTTTGACCGAGCGAGAGAAGCGTCTCTGTTTCAAAATCTTGCAAAATTAGCTTCCCTCTGTCGGTTTGTCGGTACTCCTCTACGGGTCGTATTTTACAACCGATCTGGACGAAACTCGGTATAAAAGTTTTACGACTTTATAGATTTTTTTTTGTCATCGTTTACTAACAAATGAATGCCTCCAACGGAACTCGAACCCGCGACCGCTGGCAAATCAAGTATTGTCACTACAAACTGAGCCAAACGTGTTTTCATATACCACGCAACGATACGATACGGGATTTTTGATTGCAGACGTTCTTCCTCCAAAAAGGGGCAAAAAAGGGGCTACTGGATATCTCCACCTTCTAAGATCCGATTTCGATAGTTTTTTTTTATTTGAAAAGCAGTATTTTAAAGTTGGTCTTTTAAAAATTTGGTGAAGTTCAGATGAGGATCTTCAGGGAACAGCTCCTCAAAATGCAGTTTATACTCGAGAGGTCTACTGTTCGCATTACTACTAGTTTAGGTACGATTTGTTGACAATGTCAAACGTACCAATCTCGATCGTGTCGTACATTGGCGAAGTAAATTATGCTGCATCGACGCTTAAAAGCCATAAAACCAATAGAATCAACAATCTCAGGGCGAATGCTTCACGCTCTAAAGAATGCGGTCGTATGAAGCTTTGTCTCTATTAATATTTATTCAAGTGGTACATTAGTTTGTAGAAGGCAAAAAGTGTTTATTTTTGCATTGATAACCTCTTGTTCATCTATCTATAGCTGTATGACACATGTCTGTATGTCTGTATGTTTTAATGACATTACAGGTATTGGTTAGACATCCTAATCTGATTACAAAAATTTCGATGCCGAGTAAGAGTATCTCATAGAACTATATTGTCTTGGTAAGCAACAAATGGAAAGAGTAACAAATGTCTTACTGCATAACTTGGTAAAAAAAAAACTGGAATTTACAGGCACAGACTCATTAAAATGGCACAGTAAAAAAACCATTTACAGGTGTTATGCTGAATTGAAACAAACATTCAACATAATATATTATCTTAATTAAATAAAATATCAATTTTTCTGGTAGAAAAAAAGAAACAAGGGAATTCTTATAAACATTTGAGAATTGCCTGGCAGAGTATATACCCTGAAGGTCACAGGTTCGAGGCCCTGCTAGAACAATTATTTAACCATTAGCAGCTTAATGGGCCCTGTTGAATGTATGACATTGGTATTTTTCAAATATATGTATGTATAATTACCCGCATAACTGCAGGCTAACATGTCTCCAGAGGCACTCGCTCTCCTCATGCATAGCACCTTCGATCCAATTTTGTCTTTTGTCATCGCAGTCTGCTGATGTGTTCACACTGAAAAAAAATTATTATAAAACTCTGTCTTAACGTGCTAACCTCAGGAACTATAATCCGATTTGAAAAATTATTTTTGAATCAGATCAGCCCATTTATTGAGAAAGGTTATATATCATCCCGGTAAAATGTACGATTCCCGTGGGACAGATTTGTTTTCGTCTAGGGATAAACCCGAAGCGAAGCAAGGGTGAGTCGCTAGTGAATGTATACAATACATATTAAAAAAAATGTTTATTCACGTTTATTTTTAAACACCCTTTAAAATATATTTATTGACATTAATGAATGAATAGCTTCTTTTTAATATAATACTCTGCAAAAAAATATAATATTGATTGTCTAAGGGCTTTTTGTATACGAGGTCTCTAATAAAGCTAAAAAAAATATGATTTTTCTGTAAATATGGAATCTTAACCCTTTTTTAACCCTCAATATCAGAAGTTTACTCAATAATTTAGCCCTGGAAATTTAGTCAATTGGGAAAATTTAATCTGGATATTGATGATGTCGTCAGTTAGCCTCAATTTGCAATAATTATAACTTACTAAATATAAAAAACCGAAAGCTTGGATGGATGTTTGTTACTCAATCACACCAGAACGGCTGAAAAGATGAATGAAATTTGGCACAGAAATAGTCTGGAATAGCACATAGGTTACTTTTTATCCCATAAAAAAGTTCCAATGGGATAGATTAAGATAATAAATGTAAATGTAGTTCTATTTGTCTATTTAAATTTTCACACTCAAACTGCTGAACAGATTTCAATGAAATTTAACCAGGAAATAGATTGCACCATGGGGAAGGATATAAGCCATGCACTCTAGATTCCTATCCGGCAAACAAACTGAACTACAAACTACATCTAGTTTTAAATATATAAAAAAAAGAAAGAATAAAAATTATCTAAAGCTGGCAGTCTTAAGTCATTAATTCATAATTATAGCTGTGATTTTTTATTTGTAACAGTATAGTTATGTAAGTAAATGTAAAGAAATATTTGCAATGATAACTTATGTAAAGCTAATGTAAATTTTTTTTATTGAATTTTTAAATATATACTGTATTTTCTAAAATTCTATATCATATATGCCTTGATTAATTAATTATTAAGTACCATTAAAAAACTCATAAAGAAATATGTATACATACATAAAACATTGTACATATAACTTAATCTATTAATCTTAAGATCTCAAGAAATAATACTTGTGTTGTAAGAACTTGAAATATTGCTCAAGATCAACTTATATGCAAAATCCACATTTACATAATCACTTCATATAAATTTCTTTATGTGTATCTTTTATTTTTGTACATTCAAGCCAACAGGTTTCTTTAGTTATTAAACAAAAAAGTTTAAGTTTCATTATATATATCTAATAAATGATATATTGAGAGAACAGATTTATACAGAGTATTATATGTTAACTCATTTTATACAATACATATATATACAAACACAAATATTATTAGTTATAAGTGTTTATAGTACTATACTATGATATAGTAGTTTATGATGTAGTCACTATGAGTTTAAATTTAATTGTTAAAATGCCATAAGAACTTGTTTATTTGAATGAAGAACAGGTAAATTAATGCAGTGACTAACATTTTATAAAAATAAACAAAATGAAAGTAAAAATAAACAAAGTAAAATTTTTATTAACAAAATGTAACTGTTTTGATAATGATTTTTCAACACAAAATTTTAATTTAAAACAATAAGTAGTCTAATAAGCATTATTTAATAAACACGGGTGATAAATTTGATAAGCCCTGTTATATTGAATTCCGGCCGAAGTTTAATAGAGGGAAATTATAAGCACCTAATTATAATATATTGTTTCTATACAAAATTTACCCTATATTCAACAAATTAGAATAATTGAAAGGCTAAATAGATGTAAGAAAACAGTCAATAAAAAACGTAAACATCCAATAGGATTAAAAATCTTTGTTCGCTCGTCTACGTAAAAATCGTAAGCGTCGAGGTCACGGGGCGTCGTACCTGCATCTAGCCACCCCCTGTACTGATATATAATTAAAGGGTTGTAAAAGCGGGAAAACAACTTACTTGTAAAAGGAAAAGCTGCAAACCACATCGTATTCGAGATTACAGCCTTCTACAACACACTTTTGAGCACTCATTATGGGAACCTAAGCTGCGACCTCCAAATATGGAATCCTTGTTATCACATCTTCGTTATAATGTAAAAATTATAAAATAATACGATTTAGCGCCTAAACTAACTTTCAAACAAACTAATTTGATGGATCTTTAGAAAATTATCAATCAAATGTCGAAAATGACATGCTGTCACGAAAAGTCGTAGTCCCAAATGCGTGCCATGAAATGGTGATGTAATGTTCAATGGGATGTGGATGTGGCAACATCGAATGTTGCTATCGATTTATATAATTATAGCCTAATCGATTCTGATATGTTTAAGTGATTAACGATTAAACGAATTAAATATTTTTACCATATTTATTTTACTGCAATTCTATTAATGGCATAGTATTGTTGTTTATATCATATTTATAATATTATTACTTCACATTCAACTTACATAGTGTGGTTCAACAATGGTTTTTAAAAGAAATAGATCGATTTACCAAAAAATCCCTAAAACAACATCTTTTTGATATTATATTTATTTAAATAAATATAAAACAAACCTATAATAAATAAGTGTGTTTCATAGTTATTTAAATAAATGTATTAAAATCAATATTTTTGATTATCAAATTCAAAAAAAATTGTTATCGTTTAAAATACTTTAATTAAAAGACATCTTCATATTTTATATAAAATATTGTCATTTAATGTAAATAGAATACGAAGATTTTGAATATAATACATTCACAAAACTCTTACATTTAAACTAAAGCGAATGATTATTTGAAATCGATTCCGTACTAACTGATATTGCTATATATAAAAATCGTAGCCATAAGCAACTGCACAAACATTTTTATCATATAACGCTATGTATTAACGCGTAACAGCCAGACACTTTTAAACGAATTAAAAATTATTTATAAAGATTTCTTCCATTTAATCAAATCCTAACTACTTATCTAACCGCCATTTACCAATTTTCATAACAACACACATTTTATGAAGCGTTTATAACAAATTTAATATCTAAGCCAAACCATAGACAATAAAATAAGACGCATATCGATCGCGCCCATTTTACGCTACTTCCGGTGGAATGGTTATTTTAGGAATAACCTTTCAGATGCATTAATTAGTGTTAGATAAACAGAAAACAGCAAAACCAATTAATATTGATGTATGTATACATAAAAATTGACATTGTCACAATTTCTCTGACAATTTTGTCAAATTTACCATGTCATTATTTGTCAGCTTGTCAATTGTTTGTCCCCCTCAATTTATGTAATCAAAATTAATTTATTCATTTAGCGGATTTATTGAGACGCTCTTCATATATACATATATGTAGTTATTCCAACCTGTTGATAGCAAACAATAATATAATATATGACCTAGATTATTAAATCTAAATTTTGCACACGTCTTTGTTCAGATCTGTAAAAAAACCTAAGTACTTTTATAAATGACCTATTTTTTGGATAAAAGAGCGTTTATTGCTTGAAAGTTGTAAGCAATGCGTCTGTTATTTCCTAAGAGCGTTGATTATTCAAGCGTGAACGTTCTAGAAAGATTCACTTTCAGTACTAACGTGCATGTTAGTAAAAAATACCTCAGACTAAGGAATAATATAGCCAGTCTTAGAAATAAACACGAAGCCAAACAATTATGTTTTAAAATAATATAAGATAAATGCTCAGACCAATAAAAAAGTTTTTTATTGGTCTGAGGATAAATGATAATGTTTTAAAACAATACAAAATTAAGATAGGTAGGTACTCTTCACTGTGTTAAGTAAATGTTATTAATAAAAATAGTTGACAGATTTTATTATTTACTAGCATTGCCCGCGGCTCCGCATGCATTCAGATGAACCAAAGTCTTAGGTTTTACATATTATATATATATAGTATACCTATTCTTACATAGCAGTTTTGTATTTTGTTTCTCAGAAATGAGATATTTTCCCGCGGTAAAAAGTATCCTATATGTAGACCCGGATAACCAGCTATCACCATACCAAATTTCATCAAAATCCCTCCAATGGTTTTTCCATTATGCGGTAACAGACAGACAGACAGACAGACAAAAATTTTGAAAATTTAAGATTCGGCCTCTGTATCGATAATAATGACTATTTCTATAAGATTTTCCAAAAAATATTTAATGTACAGATTCGGCTTAGTTACAATTTTATTATATGTATAAAAAGCAATTTTGCAATCAATGAAACGTACAATCAAATTGAGTAACTCTTCTTTTTGGAAGTCGGTAAAGATTGAGGCGTAACCAACACTAACTATAAAACACGCGAGTCATCATTCTGTCGCGTTTTTATACATAGAACGGTACATGCACGAGTTCAATACCCAATAGGAAAAAAATCATTGATCTATTTCATACAAAATAATTATGTCCATCACGAAAAAGAAATTTTGTCTTTAGGTACATATAATAAAATTCTGAGTCGAATCTGTACGTTATATTTTGGAAATTCTTATTAAAATACTATATTATCGATAGGTACAGAACCCGAATCTATAGTTTTTAGAATTTATGTCTGTCTGTGTTCCCACACATAACACGTATCACGAGAAAACCAGCCGACTGATTTTGATGAAATTTGGTATGATGATAGCTAGTTATCCGGGTCAACATATAGGATGCTTTATACTGCAGGAAAATATCTCATCTCTGAGAAATCTACACACATATTTATTCTATATAAAAGAAAGTCTGGTTAGTTAAAACATTTAAAACTCAAGAACGGCGGGACCGATTTTCATGATGCTTGTTTTGTTGGATTTGTCTTCGCCCCGAATAGCAGAATAACTATTAAAACACGGGAAAAATTTACGAACAAAAATTAAAAAAATAAATTTATTAGGCGAACGCTGGCTAATAACAGGTATTTATATCTATTAATAATTATAAATTAAAAGTTTAAAAACCTCTACGCAAATTAATTGTCATTTAACGATTACACTGGCACGCGTCAAGCACGTAATCGAGTAATCATACGCCAAGATGCCTTACATCATTTTGGAAAAGAGCACTTCTTACACTGCTGGATCGATATTAACCAAACATCGCTAAGAACCACCGCAAGGAAACTGGCTTTCAAATTTTAAAAAACCGCATCGAAATCAGTCCATACATTCACGGTAATGTATATGTAATATTACCGTGATACGTTTGAGAGCTAGGATGCCACAGACACACTATAGACACACACACAGACAAACATCGACGTCAAACTTATAACACCTCTATTTTTGCGTCGGGGGTTAAAAAAGTACATAGCGATACACCAGAGCGAAAAAAGGATAAATCACTAGTTTAAAATACATCACATAATATTGTAGGTATTTGTTGACAAGTTTGGCTCAGTTTGTGGTGACCCTACTTGCTGTGCCAGCTGTAGCGGGTTCGAGTACCGCTGAGGGCATTCATTTGTGTGATGAGCACGGATGCTTGTATTCCAGTCATGAGTGCTTATATTTATAATATTTACGTATTTAAAGTTATATTTCTCGTGTTATCCATGTACTACGAACATCATCTTTATTGGTTACTCATCTTGTGGGCGTTATCAGGGCTCAAATAATAAAATCATGAACGAGTGGTTAATTCGTTCATGAATAAAATACTCAATACACAATTTAATCAGGGAAATCATAATGTTATAAACTGGAAACGGTAATTCTCATGATTTAGAGCTAGCGGGTTCACAGTCACCGATCATCGACTTCCAACTACAATATCAAAACATAACTCTCTGTGATCCACCATGATCAACCAACGTTACTAAGCCACGTATCTCCAAAGAATGTCTAGAATGAGACTAAATCTCTGCTCTAAATTCAAAATAACTTTAAAAGTTAAGTTTAAAGCAATATAAACTAAATAACATAGTGACTAAACAATAGTAAGGTTTCATAGCAGAAAAAGGTAACTAAATCCTCCTCCGTCATATTTATGTAGTGTATCCAACATATGAAAATAAATATACGGTACTAATAAGAAAAACACATTTTTTTAATGTGTACTGTGTCAGTTTGTCCCGGATAATCTCCGAAACGCCTGGACAGATTTTGACGGCACTTTCACTGGCAGATAGCTGATGTTATAAGGAATAACTTAAGCTACTTTTATTTTAGAAAAATATAATTAAAAGAAATTAACTAAAAAGGTTTAAAATAGCAAAAAAGTGAAGACTTGACAGTGGTATAAGTAACCACCGACACGAAATATATAACTCTAAAAATTAAAAAAAATCAAGATAACTTAATTTAAAAGTAACCCATTAATGATAATGAGTGTTGCCACGTTTAAGAACCGCTAATACTTTATCATCATCAATCTTTTTATATTTAGTCTGGTTTTAATTTTATTTACTTAGCGGTCTAAGAACTATCGCCAAGAAACTATCTTTCTAATAAAAAAAACCGCATCCAAATCGGTTCACCCGTTTAAGAGCTACGGTGCCACAGACACACACATAGCGGTCAAACTTATAACATCCGTCTTTTTGCGTCGAGGGTTAAAAATTAAATACACATTGTTTTTTATTATTAATTTATTTATCAATATAATAATATGTATATAATGTATAACTTACAGCCTTAAAGAGCGTCAATCGGGTGATTCAGAATGCCAAAACCCATTTCCAATTGAAATATGTGAAAATTTAAGAAAAATTACACCAAATTTTTCACA
This sequence comes from Brenthis daphne, assembly GCA_947093115.1. NCBI lineage: Eukaryota > Metazoa > Arthropoda > Insecta > Lepidoptera > Nymphalidae > Brenthis > Brenthis daphne. The sequence continues at coordinate 5,196,746 of OX352473.1, forward strand.
ATGGGGGGTATAGGGGAAGAGGGGGGGGGGAGCCGCGATCGACGCGTCAAAGCATCCTTAAAAAACTTTTTTTTTACTTACTTTATTAACTCATAATATACCTAATATTATTGACTATTGTGTAACAGTTCTATGCCTATATTACAACAACCAATTTTTTCATATTTTTTTATTATGTATTTTTAGCAAAAATCAAAAAAAAAAAGAGAATGTGGAGTCAACAAAAATTACGACTGGGTGTTGTTTTTACATTACAGCACTTACATTTAATAGCGAGTTATAATTTTTTTTTGTATTATTTTTGCATTTATACAATAATTCTAAATTTCCATGTTTTAGCACAATGTCGTCTCCTTTGGCGTTCTTACGAAAGAATTGCAACAAATTGAAAAAAAAAAAACTTAACAAAAACACAACGTCGTGGGGCTGCCATGTTTATGAATATACCAATAAATTAGGGCAAAACAAGAGGAAATTAAACAAAAATTTCATAGAATTTAGAAATTTTTAAGCACATTACACCGAAATAAGTAATTTTTATTTACATCATAGCTTGGCAGCTTCAGAAACATGGCAACATCTCGGCTCGCGATCGCTTCATATGCAAATTAAAACCATCCTTAAACTAAAACTACCTTTTAAAAGGGACGGTGTGGAGGGACAGCCGTTCATAGACAAAATACAAACTTTCAACCATTTTATAATTAGATGTTGCTAATATTATATAGTCAATATTAAATATAAATTAAAAGCTATGTATAGAACATTTTATTTAACAATAATTAAAATAAAAAAGTTCTTTTTTCTTTAATCGATGTTAATCAAAAGTCCATGACCGACTGTTGAGGAAAAATTTCGTGACACAGAAATCGTAAAATCAAAACTGAAAGATTGAAAACATAATAATTACATTTGTATAATATATTTCGAGATTTTTAGGCTATAATTGCATGATTCTTTATATCTCATTTTGAAATATCTATTGTATTTCATAACATTCAAAGATACCCTTAGAAAATGACATATTCTAATAAAATCTTACCCAAACACCTCGAAATATGTATAAATTATTATTTCCAAAAAAATAATAACTAAAAATTCAGGAGAAAAGCTGAATGGAACGAACACTTACTTTTACTCTACCACTAAAATTCCTGTGTCTAATTTGATATAATTGAAATTATTATATAAAATATATTAGGAACTATGTTTTATAATTAAGAAGCGACCTAGCGACGTGCAGACGTATTAAATTTTGTCTTACATACGAAATAGGGTGATATGTGGAACGCGTATGGCAACACAAAATAAAATATAGCTTAAATATTGCATTTCCAGATAGTGTTGTCATGTTTAATATTAATAATATAATTTTTAATTATTTAAATTTCTTTGTTCAAGAAATGTGTAGAGTAATCACAGCGGTCCGACCACCTCATAAGTGACACATTTGTACATACATATGTGTAAAAGTTCAATCATAATGGGTTTAGGCAAGAAAATTCAACAGCCACACGCACCCCACATATGCGAATTATATTTTAAAAAGCATTCTTAAAACTAAGAAAAAAGAAAATTAAGAAAACACACCTTAACATATTATATATTTAGTGCACTATACAGATTTTGATTTTTGAAAAAAATTATCCAAAACAATTATATTATGTATACATATATTTTAATCGATTATAATCATTCGTATTGGATAATTTTATTTCATCAACGTCACATGTTCCAAAACAATACAGAAACATTAGTATTGAGCAAGTTAGGTAAACAAAAAAAAAGATTTGCTTTCATTTTTAGTGTTTTCAGTGTAGCGACTGTAGTTTCACTAAACCAAGTACATCATTTGTGGTTTAAAAATCAAGAAAATTAACAATTATTTAAATTAATCTGTACATATAATAAAAATGTAACTGAGTGATCGCTGTCTGTACATGGAAGATATAATTTTGAGAAAAACTATTATTCGGGGGCTTTATTAACGCAATAGAACCCAAAACAATGATTTTTAGAATATTTGTCTGTTTGTCTGTGCGTTTATGCGCTCTAATCTCAGACACGACCTAACCGATTTGGGTGCTGTTTTTTCTAATATATTATGGTAAGCTACACTTAACATTTAGTATTTGTTTTATTGCAATCATTTAATAAATAAAAAAGTTATAGTCAATTTAAAGAATCACCTAGGGACGAACCCGAGCGAAATAAAATATAAATATTGTTTATAATATTACATATTAATTGAATATCACCATTTAAATCAGCTAAAGGTTTGAGATACTAAAACCACTTTTATCAATAGATATTTAACCAAGGTGAATAGTTGTGACCAAACAAACAATCAAACACACACACAAAAACACTAAACATGAAAACGTGACATCTAATCCCCTACCAAATGCCGGATTTATTATGTATACAATAATTTTTATATCTAAACAATAATAGCGACAAATTTTCCTTTGAAACAAATGCATATGATCATTTTCAACGGAGAAAAATTCATTTTATATATAAGTTAAGACATAGATTGAACACATTATAAATTGCCTAACATAGTTATTTATGATACTCCATCTCTTTCTAACATTTAAATTGTTATTATGAAAGAGCGAGACAGATATATTATAGTTTAGATAACCCAATGCATTTGTTTCAAGCAGAGGTTATTACTAAGTTTGTGTGCTCTGTTGTGTCAACATTATAAGTGGCAGTATTGAATGTAGACTTGATACACGACGAGTTTCATCACATTTGGTACAGTAAAAACCATTTTCAAAAAAAACCCATTCATTATTATATAGCATTATTATTATATTCCCATTAAAATACGAACCCGACGTCACTCAATCTTAAATATCAAGTCCACAAGTACGCAGTCAGAAAAAAGTCCGTTCAAACAAAAAAAAAAGTGCTACCAGAAAAAAAATCATTTACAATTCACTAAATATGCACATTTCCAGTCTTCTCGACGTTTTGACGCCGTTCAAAGTTTTTTATTATTATTATTATTATTTTTTTTAATATCTTTTATATAACGGAATATCAACAACTGTACATATTTGCCACAAGATCACCATAAACCATAGCTATACGACGGGATTGATTAATTTGTATGTAAAAATTACCGAGATTGAAAAAAAAAATAGTCACAGATTATATATAATCTTATGATGATACGTATTATTTATATGTTAAGTTAAAAATTAATTATATATGTAATAGGTATATATATGAAAAGCTGCAACTTCATATTTATATTGGCATTTTATCCTACTAATATTATCATTGTAATAGTTTAAATACATTTGTTTATTTATCATTCAATTACGCATTAACTATTAAATGGATGATACCTTTTTATTCCGTGACATATAGTGATTTCATTTTTTTTTAAAGTTATTTAGGGATGTGCCTAAAAGCTAAACTTTTTCTCTTTACCAAAAAAAAAAGAACAGTTCTAAAATCTCACACTTACGCATTACTTAGGAATAGGTTCGAACTTTAGATCCTTTATATACATAAGTTTTATTCATTGCCATGTTAATTTATTTAATTAATATATTTAACTAACCGGACAGCATTTTACATACGAATTATTCACTCCACTAAAACAAAACCTCAATGTTGCCATACCCTAATCTAGCAAGCATCATGCCACTACATGTTGTAGTTATATTTGGCAGTTGACATTTTTGAATGATCAAAGTCAATTTTACAGTATTCAGAAAAAAAAACGACATTTTTCGTTGCTTATTCGTTTTTTTTTAATCTATAAAAACAATGAACCTACAACATGCAGTCGTTAAACTTATAATTAAATGATACAGACTAAAAGTCACTATTGTAGAGCTGTATTTAGTTTACATGTCAAAAATATATATAAATAGATATATAATATGTATGTATGTATGTTAGCAATCTTATGTCTACATGATCGTGGCGTCTATACCGCGTAGCATTTATTGTCGATGCGTACAAGCTGAAAAAAAACAAAAAAATTTTAAATTAAAATTAACTTTTTTTAATTCGTTATTTAATTTTTTTATTAGATTTCATAAAAAAATCATACCGAAAGCGATTAATACGAAAAGAATTTTTCAAATCGGATTTGTAATTCCTGAGATTAGCACCTTCAAACACATAAACAAACAGACCCCTCTTCATAATAGGATAGATTAGTACTGTATCTGATAAATAAATTCGAAGTGTCGGTTTATAATGTCGAAATAACAGCTTTTTTCTAAATGCATATGAAATTATATACGGTACTTATAAGAAAAACACAATGATTTTTTTTTAATTTTTGTCTGTTTGTTCCGGCCTATCTCCGAAACGGCTTGATTGATTTTTACGGGACTTTCGTTGGCAGATAGCTGATGTTATAAGGAGTAACTTAGGTTACTTTTATTTTAGAAAAAGAATTAGGGTTGCGCTTAAAAAAATTAAAACATACATAGCGACCCATACAAAATTTCGCCACCATTTTCACCCTCTTAAAGGATGATTTCTGGGATTAAAACTATCCTATGTCCTACCCAGGGTCTCAAATTTCATCTAAATCTGTTCAGTAGTTTCGGAGCCTATTCGATACAAACAAACAAAAAACAATATATGAAAACCCTTACCTAGGCTCCACATTTATTCAGCCTGCAACCCCGTAGCAACCTCCGGCAACCAGATGTAACAATGTAACCAGTTGTAACCGGTTATAACCATAACACAGATCGCACAACACTTCACACTGCACTTCACTTTTATTTTTATAGTTTTTTTTTGTATTTATATATATAAAAATGCACTTTAGTCTAATAAGTAACAATGTTCGGTTGTTTATTGAGTTTTGGCCGCGACCGGCGCTTTCAGCTCGTTAGGCACGGATTCCTGTTTCGCCTTGGGTTTTGCTGTAAAGAAAATAAATTATTACTATGAGGTCCTTATACGAGTATGTAGAAGACTCATGACGTTTAGTAAAAAATTGTAATAATTTAATGCTGAATAAAATATTTTGAATTTGAATATGGAACAAAGAAAAATTAGTTAAAAAAATGGCGAGATGGTATCATTTGTATCTATTTGATATAATAAAGAAAAAGAAATAAATTTCCAGAAATCGATGGTCTTCTGGATATGTATACAAATCGTATATGTCAATGTATTTGCTAAGATTAAAAGAGAAATTGTACATACGGCGTGGCCTGGCGTTGGCGATGACGCTCTGCGCGCCGCACGAGCCCGCGCGCCCGCGGTTGTTGTTCGAGCTGCCTGTGTTGCGGTTACTGTGGATCAGACAAACACACATTACATTCATATATATACTAAAATACTATTACATACACAAATAGATATTTTTTTATTGGTAGGATTTAGTTCACAATTTCATGGGTTTTAATTTTATTTAGCATTAACCCGAATTCTTTTTCTAAAATAAAAATAGCCTAAGTTACTCCACACATTATAATCATTCATTCAACCACTGATAACCAAAATGGACAGAAATCTCTAGAAGCGAAGCTAGGGCTAGTTTATAATAATTCAACTTCATTTCATTCATTCATTCTCTCAAACATGTGGTTCTGGTTGGCAGTGACAGTTCTAGAGGTGTAAAACCCGAGGAATTAAACCCGCTTCAAAGTCATCGATCAGTTATTTTAACTACTAATATACACATATTTAATTACTAATAATATAATTATAATGAAATTCAACATAATCCATCCACTACCAACACTACGTGCGAAAAAAAGTGCGTGTGTGTGTGCAATTCACTGACGGTAGAACTGAAACTTCAGAAAGTAGCCAAAGAGAGACTGAGATGAATAAAGAGTATCAGGTGTAATATAATTAGGTTCAGTTTTTGTAATAATATTTTTAACAAATTTAAAAGTTGTTTTACATTTTATTTGACATAAATATACATTACATATTTAGTCATTCAGTATTATTTTTATTATTTATCACTTCGTGTGCAATATATTCCATCTCATTCTCTCGCCGTCTTAATCCTGTATATTTATGTGTTTGTCTCTTTCCGTGTCATCGAGTTTCGAATCGCAACGATTCTGAAGAAGTTCCACTTTAAAAACAAAATAAATCCCTCAACACCCCGCGTCCCATACACGCACCCGTAGTGCCGCGGCGCGGGCGCGGAGCCGCCGGCGTGCGCGCGCGAGCGCTCGCTCTCGGACACGGAGCGGTGGCGGTCGTAGGGCCGCGCGTGGGGCCCGCGCCCGGCGCCCGCCGCGCCCTGGGACGCCAGCAGCTCGTTCAGTTGGGGCTGGGGAGTTCGGGTTTATTTTATTTATTTTTAAACAAACAAACAGTGTTACAATAAAATACTTTCTTAGTTTTACGCGAATATTTGACATTTTAAATAAAACTAACTTTTCGGACTTTTTCGCGGATTTATTTTGATTTTTGGTTCCCGACGTTTCGAATGCTTTACAGCGATCATGATCACGGGAGACATTAGGGTGTCAGATGTCTTAAAGGTATTGCATAGTTGTTACAGACACACAAATAACAAAAAACGAAACGTCGGGAGCCAAAAATCAAAATAAATCCGCGAAAAAATCCGAAAACAAATTACAAACAAGATTAATCTAATATCAATTGGACCACAGACTTTTAACAAAAACCAAAAGAGTGTATTATATACGTGTGTGCACTACCGTGTACTCGACACACACACGCATGTGTGTTTTTTTATTGTATTTTTTAAGCATAATTTAAAAAAAAAGTTAGCAGTGCAGACACTTCTTCTCTATATAAATTATAAATGTGGGAAATTTCATACTCCTCCGTCCGTGCAATTTTCGTAAAAAGGGGTACAAATTTTTGCTTCACATATTAATATATAGATTCTTTCAAAACAACTGAACCGATTTGTATGAAATGTACTAAACATACATATAGGCCACTCGGTACAGGAACATCTAAGCTAGTGATATCAAAGCACTGACAGTATGACCTACCTCCAAAACTCTAAAGTCCTCGATACTCTTGAACTTTGATAGGTGAGCTTGCAACTTGGGCTCCACCTGTAGGGCTCCTGCGTGCTTGTAGTACTTGAGGAACGCCCAGAACTTCTCCAGACCGTACAGCTGACCTGGCAATGTTAATATTTGTTAGTTTGTACGTTTGTCACTTCTATATTGCTATTTGAGTGTAAACCGAATAAGCACAGAGGTACGAGGTAGACCGATCAGTTATTTTGTAAAATAAAAAGACACATAAGTTTGGGTCCTTGTCATGGACCTTCCAAGAGCAAAAAATAAGTTATTGAAAAGTGTGATTTAGTTTAATCAGATATATTGTTATTTCAATCAAAATATTTAAAAAATAAGAAACTGATATTTAGCATTGAATTAAAAAATAATAATAGTACAGGTTTCTATTGTATGCTTAATAGCTTTATAAGTTAATATATATTTTTTCAAATCCATTCTTTTCTAAACATTTGTATTTTTGTAACTTTTTGTTTTTAAATTTGTACAATGAAGTATTAAATAAATAAACACGTTTGTGTAAGTACATAATATGTATGTATGTATTCAGCCCTTTTTTTAACGTCTCACTGCAGGGCACGGGCCTCCCTTTAATAAGAGGGGGATCGGGCCATAGTCCATACACATGTGTGTACATATTATTTGTATAAATGTGTGTATGTCCATAAATACGAACCCTTCTCATAATCAGCGATGGTCTCCAACTGGAAGTGGTGGTAGAGCTCGGGGCGGAACTTGCGCTCGAGCCCGTACGAGTAGAAGCGGAAGAGACACTCGAGCCCGTACCGGAACCCGGCCGCGGCATCCTCGTTCGCTAAAGTTCTGGAAACATACATAAGAGTTAATATAAATAATATTACAAAACTTTTTATACTCTGTACTGAGAACTCAATATCTTAATGACGGCTGTAAACTCTCACCGAGACATCATAATACGGATCGATTAGAGTGTTTAAACGGCACTCTTGTCTCGCTCTCTCTATCACTCATCTCGCTCTCTCTCGGCATATACACACTCCTTTGTTTAGTCGCCTGCTAACTAAAGCAGTAACAATATCCAGATTCATACGGTAAATGGTGTCCGTAGCTCGAAACTCGAGGTAAGAGTTTCTCAAAGAGTATGTACAGCCGCAGTAGCGTGCATTAGGTGTCTTTGCACGCCGACATAGAAACGAAACTGCCAGTTTTTTATATCTTTAATCTATACATATAATAAATTTGTAACTAAACCGAATCTGTACATTAAATATTTTTTTGAAATATCTTATTGAAATAAACATTATTATAGATACAGAGGCCGAATCTATGGTTTTTAGAATTTTTGTCTGTCTGTCTGTTACCGCATCTCAGGAAAACCACTGGAGGTATTTTGATGAAATTTGGTATGATGATAGCTGGTTATCCGTGTCAACATATAGGATACTTTTTATCGAGGGAAAATATCTCATTTTTGAGAAAAAATACAAAAACTGCAATGTAAGAGTGTACTAATATGTAAAACCTAAGAATTTGGTTTTTGGTCATCTGAACGCGGACGGAGCCGCGAGCAAAGCTAGTTAATCATGAACGTCACTAAAATCATAAACAAAACAAATAATAATAAACAAACATAATCACCTAAATTCGTTGTACATAGTCTGATTAAAGTGGTCCCGGAGGAAGAACGACCAGAATCTGAACAATGTGTTCATCTCTTGCGACTGTCCGATGCCGAGCTTCTTGCGTTCTGAAATATAAAATATGTCAATATGATCATTAATGCATTAAGCCTTTTTAACGTCCCACTGCTGGGCGTGGGCCTCTCTTCAATACGAGGAGAATCAGTTCTTTCAAGTAGAAATTTTTTGTATTATAATATTCCAATTGGATTTTGAGAGTAAAAGGAACAGAGAGTGCACTTGTGTCTGTGCGTACACTTATACACTACAATATCTAATGCAGTCGTCTAGTCTCATTGAGATCAGCCACCGTAACAGACACATCATGAGGGCACTATCATCATCTGCCATCAATCAAAAAAGCACTATATACCCATCAATCCACAATCCCATGCAAAAGTTCACTTAAAACTGTCACCAATTGTGTTTAGGTGATTATTCTAGTTGAAATAAATATACAACAATGTAAAATTGAACCTTAAATGCAATGCTTAAAGTTGGTTTCACAAAAAATGTATACGACCGAGGCTCGCCGCTCATCGCCGAAATGACGCCACGCCGTGACAATGAATTAGTGTTTTAATTACGACTTCATTTAAAAAAAAAATTACAATGATTTCTTTACAAAATATGAAACTCCATACTTTTTTAGCGTCCTAGATGTGTGATTTTTTAAATTATTCAAACGAGCATCGAGTCATGTTTACCGTCGGAGCGTCCAAATGCTACAAAATTAAAAGCGCGCTCAATTATTCAAACGAGCGTTCATTGGGTGAGGACGTTTTCATTGGCATGTTCACGTTTTCATATCGTCATAAAGACTATTTCATGTTATTTATTATATTTGTTTTTATTTCACTTACAAAAATCATCATTTTTTAAGTAAACAGTGCTAAATGGTTCTATTTTGAGAACTAATATTATAATATAAAAATAAAAAAAAAAACTATTTGTAATTTCAATGTAATACCTGTAATTTCAATGATGTTCTCCTAGCCGATTCCGGCTACGGCGGCCAATCTCATTGAGACTAGCCAACTGCGCAGGAGATATTATAGTGCTCAAGTGTACGCGCAGACACAAGTGCACTCTCTATTCCTATCACTCTCATACACCGATGGGACGACCACTCGACACGACCGGTGAGAGTGTCGGCGCAGGACCGACGGCTTTACGTGCTCTCCGAGGCACGGGGGTGAAACACCGCCAACTTCCCAACTCCGGGCTGTTACTGAGACTTACTATACAGAAAGACTCAATAACTAAACTTGGCCCGACCCGGGACTCGAACCCAGGACCTCCGGGTGTGCAGCCGTACATGCTAGCCATTACACCACCGAGGCAGAATATATACTTAATGAATCTACAAATTAAATTTTAGCTCTCAGAGATTATTATTTATAACAAGCAGTGTAATACTTATGCAAATATTTGACATTTTAAATAAAACTATCTCATCGGATTTTTTCCTGAAGTTTCGAATGCTTTACAGCGATCATTGTCTCTATAAATAAAAAAAAGTACGAAATATACCTTTGAGACACCTGGATTGGTACTTGTGGTAGGCCTGCTGTGTGAAGTGGTTCTCGCGGAGCAGGCCGTGGCTGGGGTGGTGGAAGGCGGGCAGCGCCTGCGGCACGGAGCCGCACGACGACCCCAGCGTGGGGGACGTGCCCAGCGACGAGCTGTGGGCACGGAATGGTATTATATATGTATATAATTATATAATTTAAATAAAATATAATGTATATAATTACTTGTTTGTAGTGACCCTACTTGCTCTGCCAGTGGTCGCGAATTCGAGTCCCGCTGGGGGCATTCATTTGTCTGATGAGCACGAATGTTTGTACTCCAGTTATGGGTGTTTATATTTATCTATACATATAATAAAATTGTAACTCAATCGAATCTGTACATTAAATATTTCTTGAAAAATCTTTTTGAAATAGACATTTTTATTTATTATCGATACAGAGGACGAATCTATCGTTTTTAGAATTTTTCTGTGTCTGTAACCCACTGAAAACCACTGGTCAGATTTTGATGAAATTTAGTATGATGATAGCTAGTTATCCATATAATCAATGGGCCACCCCAAAATATTAAGTATTTATTTCATTATAATAATTTTGTTTGTTTATAAGCTACAGATTCTACCCCCAGACTAACAAAAAAAACATATTTTTTATTTTTCGCTCCACTCTAATGTATATGTGTGTATGTATGTTTGTTACACCTTAACTCCAAAACACCTGAACAGATTTGTATGAAACTCAGCACACAGATAGACTATGAGCTGGAGTAACACATAGGCGATAATTAGATATTTAGGTTATATATATAAACTAGTAAGCTAGTGCACTAACCCGGCACTGTCACGATGGTGCCTGCGGTGCTCGCGCACGTCCATGATCCAGCCCACGTGGTGTTCCACCGGAGGGTTCAGGCTGTGGCGTGTTTTGTGCTTTCTGCTGCTACTGGAATTGACAAATTCATTTTAAATTATATATATTATTTATATCTATACTAATATTATAAAGAGGTAAAGTTTGTGAGTTTGTGACGTTGTAGGGGGTAATCTCTGGATCTACTGAACCGATTAAGATGAAATTTGGTTAGAAGATACTTTGAAACCTTGGGGAGGACATAGGATACCTTTTTATCTTGGAAACCACCCCTTAAGGGAGTGAAAATGGGGATGAAAGTTTGTACGGGAAATCAAGCTAGGGACGAACCCGAGCGAACCGAGGGTGAGACGCTAGTAGGCAATAAATATAGACTATAATAACGACTAAACTTAGCAAGTCAGATATGCAAATATGGTCGTGAAGGATCAAAGCATTCGAAAATACGAGAACAAAAATATTTAATAAATCGCAAGAAAAAAAACGATTCAATCGATTTTAAACCTCTTTAGCAATAATTTAGTGTACTTTATACTCATAGATAACGTTGCTTCTATTTTGCGAGATATTACAATTTTGTTTTAAAATTATTGTTTGGCTTCATGTTTAGTTCTATGAGACTCCTTAGTCTGAGATATTAGATAAACATATATACTAACATAAGATGATGGTAAGTTAAAATAGCACTTATTGCCAAAAAGCTAAAAAAAGCCGTACGACCATATCCTCTGAAGACCTTTCGAGTTCTAAGCATCCCTGACCGTTTATAAGGAAGAAGACGACCACGCACCACCTAGTGGTCAAATATGCAGAAAGAGAGAAAACCTCAATACACAGACAAGCTAGAGTAGACTTCTATGGCGCTAACATAGGACCTAATCCCAGTTAAACTGAGAAGAGGGTTGAAAGAAGAAGAGGGAGAGGGAGAAGAGGATGAAGAAGAAGGTTTACTAACATGACATCTGTGGCGTGTGGGTCCTTGTTGGCAGCATAGAAGCGTGCAGTGCGACGCGGTCGCTTCGCCTTGCCACCCGGCTCCGTCTGCTCCGTCTGTATGAAGAATTAAATAGTTTATATAGCTAATTGCATTACCTTGTAAGGTGCATACCGCATGCAATCTATGTTACAATAATAAATTAATATTATAATTTATAAAATATTAAATTCAATTTTATTTAAGTAATTTTTAATTGTGTAAATTAAAGTTTATTTTATTCAATGTTCAATGTTACTGTTTGAATATAAAAACTGTATATATATTGATGTGTTTGTCTGTCCGCATGTGTGCATGTGTGCGTGTGTGCGTACCTTGGCGGCGGGCGGGGGCTGCGCGGGGGGCTGCGGCGCGTGGTGCGCGGGCGGCGGCGGCGGCTCACTGGGGTTGCGGTGGCGCTCCGCCGGCGCGGCCGCCTCGAACTGCTCGCGCGAGATCAGCGACACCGTGCGGTACTGCGGCGTGCTGCTGTACGACGACTGCGGGGGGGGGGGGGGGACACTTTTATTTACTAGATTGATTCTCCATACCAACTTTCATCCTTATTTTCACTCCCTTCAGGGATGATTTCCGGAATAAAAAATATGAGTCTCAAACTACCTTCTTACCAAAATTCCATCTAAATCGATCTAGTAGTTTTCGAGTTTATTCATTACAAACATACAAAAATACAAGCCTTTTCTCTTTATAATAGTAGTGTAAATGTAGATATCACAAAATATACAAACAAAAAGAAACCTTTTTTAAAATTCACGATAAAAAATAAACAATATGATATTAACAAAAAATACTTACAGATGAAAATTCATTCCATAGATCTTCTTCATAGCGTCTGAGACCATCCGTGATCACCTTTAAAGGGAAAAAAAAGTTACATGTAACAATAATAAATGCATCATTTCGAACACTCGCATTTTGTTTATTCCATACAAGTATTGAAACAGAATTAAATCGACCTATAAGGCAGCCTCAAGGGCACCGAGGCTATTACGAAATAATTGCGTTCGTTTGATCCCTCGCTGTATTGTTATTACTAAAACATTAATTATGCAATAATATGTAGGATATTTAAGGATTTATTCTATAAATCGTACACTTTAGAAACAAGATCACTTGCAGTTTCCTCGATAGAATAGAAATCCAAAATGATCTCTAAAAAACAAAATAAACCCTCAGTGCGGCGTAAATAATTCAAGGAAGTTCATGAGTATTTTAATAATAACAAAACTACTTATACGTTTTCTATAACGTATAATACGTTACATTTTCAAAATGTGTATTTGTTTTAATAATACGAAGGAAATACCTAAATTCGCACGCGTTCCGTCCATACTAGAATTTGAGTGCTGAATATTATAATCAAACTAGAGACTCACCCTCACTTCGCTCGTGGCTCATCCCTAAACAAAAACAATACTATGCCACGGAAACTGTACAGTTTTCCTTTCAGCCTGTATTACAATGTTAATAATACTTGCTATAGCTAGTTGTCTGTATGGGTGCCTGTGTGTATCAGATCCGTTCAGCCTGTATTAGAATGTGTCTATCCGTGTGTGTGTGTGCGTGCGTACCTGCTCCAGGTCCTGCGTGATCTTGGTCCGGGTGGCCCAGTCGCCCTGGCGGTCGTGGCCGTCGTGCCGGGGCGCGCGCGCCGCCGCCTGCGTCACGATCAGCAGCCGCCCGATGTCGCGGTCCGTGAACTCCGCGTCCGACTCCGAGTCGGACCTGACACGGACGATATAATCAATATATTACTTTATACGCTCATTTTCTTCCATTCTTAGAAGAAAAAAAAAAGATATATCTAATTCAATTACAAAAAAAAACCATTTAGCTATAATAACGTAAAGATGTATATTATCTATATATCTATTATATCTATAACTAGCAGAAACAGCAACTTCGCTCGCGCTAAAACTACAAAAAAATCTTTGGTTTTATGCTATTAGTAATAATGTATGGAAGTTTGCTAAATTTGTTGACATTTATGATTACTGCTCCGCTCCCTTAACGGGCTATCTAATGTAAAAAGAATTTTTTAAAAACGATAAGTAGTTCCTGAGATTAGCGGGTGCAAGCAAACAAACAAACTCTGCCTCTTTATAATATTGTGTACACCAATAATAGTAATTAAAAATGGCACTTCTAGAAAATGTTTTACATATCCTAAAATTATTGTCAAATGTCAACGTATGACAATTGCCAAACAGGAACAGTAAATCGTAAATTACCGTGTGTATCCGAGGAAAAAAATATTTTCCAGATAGTAATTGAATTTACTAGAAAAGATACTAAATTTCGAATACTATAATGTCCCTTGTTTATTTATATAAAAAGACCTTCCGTATGTGGAGAGATCAATTAAATTTCGCAGTTAAAAGAAGACCGAGAAGAAATACGAAAAAGAGAGAAAAAGTGGAGTAAGATCTTAGTTATTAATCTCTTTCCTCCCACTAACCCTCCACTCTCCGCGCCCCATTAGCCCGCACTCACCATGCGTCAGTGAAGGTGTTGTGGCGCGGCGGCGGCAGGTCCAGCTCCTCGTCCAGCTGGAAGTGCAGCTCCTCGCGCGGCTCCTCCTGCGGCGGCGGCGCGCGCTCGCGGGACCCCGCCTTCGTGCGACGTTTCACCTGGAGACAACGGACAGATATACATGTAATGTTCTTTTTATATATTATTGTACTAGCAGTACAAACTTCACAGGATCACCCGTCCGTCGGGCTAACCTGATTGGCTAAAAATTTCATTAAAATCGCTCCAGCCGTTGAGTAGTCCCTAGGGAACATACATATACACGTAAATTTTAGTGGCAAACTTTTGATTTTAACATTACCTTTAGAAGTTTCATAATATAATTATTTCTCTAATACTTTCTCAGATTTACGCGAATATTAGACATTTTAAATAAAACTATCTTTTCGGATTATTTCGCGGATTTATTTTGATTTTTGGTTTGGTTATTTTGGGAACCAAAAATCAAAATAAATCCGCGAAATAATCTAATCCGAAAAGACAGTTTTATTTAAAATGTAATTATTTATTGTATGCAGTACTTGTACTGTATGTTTTCCTTGAAAAGCAAATCTTACTAATATTATAAATTTGAAAGTTTAGATGTTTGGATGGATGTTTGTTACTCAATCACGCCAGAACGGCTGAACGGATTTGGATGAAATTTGGCACAGAGATAGATTATAGTCTGGGATAGCACACAAGTTACTTTTTATCCCGGAAAAATGTACGGTTCCCGTGGGTAGGTTTGTTTTTGTTTTAAATAAATATAATATTGTGTGTATTATTGGAATGGGCATCAAAGGTTTACAAATTAACTTTATTCGATTAGACTTATACATGTAAATAATACTTTTAATAAACCGTCAATATAAATTGGATATAGTAAATGTACTCGGTGAGGAATCTTGTGCCATAGACTCTGAAGGCAGTTCTGCTGAGAGTAGCCGAAGAGAAATTCAACAGTTGCTCTTTTAAAAACCGTTTTTCAGTATTCAATACAACAAATAATGACATGCTGTACGTTGGTTAGTCCATCACTTAAAAACCGCTCGACAGATGTGATTAATGACAATTTTAAAATGTTTGTAGTAGGTTCAAGTAAGGTTTTACGGAAAAATGGCACATATAAAAAAATCTTTTAGCTATTAATAGTGATTTATCAAGTATATATTTTACTATTAAATAATTTTTGTAGTGTCAACATTGCACCCACACACCCCACAAACGGAAGCATCTGGAACGCCTACTGACTCACTGCTGTGGCACTGTTCGCAGTGACCCCACCGGACACCGAGTCCGGTGGAGTGGACATGCAGTGCTGAATATATCTATTTTAATTTTTATAAATAATATTTAAATAAAATATTAATGAATATATGTATAAACGTGTAATTTTTATTCTGAAGTAGTTAACTCGACAAACATCATATCCCAATTTCATATATGATAAGTTACACAAAATTTTCTATTTTTCTGAACAAATTTTGCCATTTTTTTTTCGTCAAATTTTGTCATTTTTTACCTTTCAAGGTAAAAAAGTGGATAATAGTCGCTAGTACGTATTAATAATTTTAAATAAAATATTCACCTCAGTCCAAGCATCAGAATCGTTTTTTGCCGAATTAGGGCTCGCGGGCTGACCGCCATCTTGATTTTCAGGTTTCTCTGCATTTGGCTCCTCTGTAATTAAAAAAAAAACTAAATTAGTTATATAAGACAAGAGAGAGTGTCATAGAACTAATAAGGAAGCCAAATTATAAAAGTACTATTTTTATTTTCTTCTTCTCTATATTATATTATTTTATTCTTTGTTTTATTTAACTAATACAAAAATTGAGAGTTGAAGCTTATAGAACATGCCTTTGCCTCAATTTAAATAATTATGTAAAAAAAACAGTGATAGACACATAATAAACACTAGGAATAGAAATAAATTTGTTACGCCTAGATTTCGATTCCAAAAGTTGAATAGATCCTTCATGGGCTTGAGTATATGCATATACATAATAAAATTCCACAAAATGTCCTAGATTTACTTTTTCAAAAATTTAAAGATAAAATTAAAAATATTTTATTGAGCAAGGCGTATTATACTGTTCAAGAGTTTCTTGTTGATGAAAATGTGTGGAATTGAGTGATATTGACTCATATGCGGGCTATCTATATTGTTATGTTAACCAAAGCAGCTGTTGAGTTTCTCGCCGGTTCTTCTCAGCAGAACTGCTTTTCGAGCCGGTGGTAGCTTCCTCGCGGACTGACTACACTGACGCTTTCATTAAATTGACGATTCAAAAGCACTTGTAACAAGTCTAATTAATAAAAGTTTATTTCATTTCAAGTACTTTTTTAAGCGTATCTACATGCATTTTAATTTTGCCATCCGAAAACCGATGAACATAAGAGATTTGAAAAAAGGGCACAATTTCGAATTGTGCTCTCTTTTTGATGACACTGTTGAGATGCTAATTATGTATCTTGAGTTTTTGTATATCAATGATCGCACGGGCATCGAACTGGCGCTCACCTTGCCGCCGCGCCTGCGGCACGAACTCGGGCACGTCGGGGTTGAGGTGGTCGTGCAGCAGCGGCGACACGCCCGCGCGCCCCGTGCGGAACATTCTGGAAACATTCACATATTTATTAATTATTATGTATAGGTATATTAATACATAGATTGTTTTTTTGTTACAATTTCACGAAGGAGTGAATTTTTTAATTTTTTTTTGTCTTATATTTTCCGGCAACCTCCCGCCATTTTTAGTTTTTTCTAAATTCACTATAAAACTAATTTATATAAATTACACTTAAACATGTAAATAACAACAACATTCTGGTGTCTTATATATATATATATATATATATAGAGAGAGAGAGAAGATTTCAAATTAAACATAACCATATAGAAAAGACGACATCATTAGTAACATTTTGCATATTAATATGAATTAATTCTATTTAAACAAAATTTAATTTAAAAACAATCTTTATTGCAAAACCGTCTCAGAAATAAACACCTCGGTGTATTATAATGCTAATATTTTTTGTTTAAATATCACATATCCATACACGTCAGATTCATAGCGCATCATTACTTTAAACAAAAAAAAAATGGCTGCAGGTGGTTACAGATTAAGCCAGCTTCCTTATTAAAATATCTTTTAAACTTCAAACCTTTACAGAACTTTAGAATAAATGTATTTTATTACAAAATAGAACTATATAATCTATACTAATATTATAAAGAGGTAAAGTTTGTGAGTTTGTGACGTTGTAGGGGGTAACCTCTGGATCTACTGAACCGATTTAGATGAAATTTGGGAAGAAGATAGTTTGAGACCCTGGGAAGGACATGACAAAGGAGTGAGTCGCTAGTATATTATACGTTACAATATGCATCATAAGTATATATCTATACATATAATGACCGATGTCTGTACATGGAAGATATCTGTACATGGAAGATATCTGAGAAAAACTATTATTGGGGGTCTTTACTAACGTAATAGAATCCAAAAAAATGATTTTTAGAATTTTTGCCAGTTTATCTGTGCGTTTGTGCGAGCAAATCTCAGAAACGGCATAACCGATTTGGGTGCGGTTTTCACTACCATATTATGGTAAGCTTCACTTAACACATAGTATTTGTTTTATAGCAATCAGTTCATAAATAAAAAGTTATATCAATGTAAAGAATCAGCTAGGGACGAACCAGAGCGCAGCGAGGGTGAGTTGCTAGTCATTTATATTTTTACTAGCTGACCCGACAGACGTTGTCCTGTCTACACGTCTTTAATTTGAAAATTTCAAACTTTTTTTAATAAGCTAAAACGTTGTGGACCATTTTGATGAAAATTATTATTCAAATTGTGAATCTAAACCATTCTCAGATCCCCTTGAACACACACAAAAAATTTCATCAAAATCTGTCCAGTTGTTTGAGAGAAGTTCAGTGACATACACACTCACAGAAGAATTATATATATAAAGATAAGAAATTTAATGTATTTGTAGTGTCAACATTGCACCCACACACCCCGCAAACGGAAGCATCTGGAACGCCTACTGACTCACTGCTGTGGCACTGTTCGCAGTGACCCCACCGGACACCGAGTCCGGTGGAGTGGACATTCAGTGCTGAATATTATATATTCATTTGTTCATTTGTATTCGAATATCTGAGCAAAAGAAAAAAGTTGAATTAAGAGGATTTAAAAGATATATGTTTAAAGAGCCATTACTGTAATAAAAAATTGGCAACCCTAAACATATTCAACCGACTTCAAGTAAAATAACTCATCTTTGAGAAATCTGTATTGACCAAATATATGAAGACTGAATATAAATAAATATGATTATAAACAATTTGCATTTTTAATTATGTAGTAATAAAGTAAGAATATATTTTTAATACAATCTCATTTGAATAATAGAAGAATAAAATTTATTCTGTGGAACCGAGCCGTTTCGTACTGTCTCATTTTAAACTCAGTCTTGAATTTTAATGTTATGTAAATCATTATGTTTCATATATCGCCGACCATATCAAATTTTCATAATTTTATATTTTTTCATATTCATAGATAGCGACTGCTATTATTTATTTGCCAATTAAATTAAAATAGAATTAGGGTTCCGCTGAAAAAAATGAAAACGTACCTAGGGACGAGCTAGTGATTCGCTAGTTATGATATACGAGTGTATGGAGCATGGAGCATGGAGTGCGTACCTGGGCAGCGGCGGCGGCGGCACGGCGCGCAGCAGGCTGGACACGGGCGCCACCAGCGGCCCGCCCATCGTGGCCAGCGGGAAGATGCCCACCATCTGCTTCTTGCGCCTGCGCGATTTGCATTTACATTTATCTATGCTTATATTATAAACAGGTAAGGTTTGTGACTTTGTGACGTTGTAGGGGGTAATCTCTGCATGTACTCAACCGACTTGGATGAAGTTTGGTAAGAACATAGTTTGAGACCCTGGGAATGACATAGGATTTCTTAATTCGGAAATCGTCCCTTAAGAGTGTGAAAATGGGGATGTAAGTTTGTATGGGGAATCAACTTAGAGACGAACCTGAGCGAAGCGAGGGTGAGTCGCTAGTATTATATATGAGTTAAAAAAAAGTACAGACATAATGTTTAATTATTGTTGAGTTATGCAGATTGAAAAGGCATATAAGACATTATAAACTTCAATTTATATTTTTCTATTTTACACTGATACAGATTTGTATGAAATTTTGTACACCGATAGACCCTTGAGCAACGATTAAAGGACAACAATTTAAAAACAAATTGCTAGTAAATTTTTTTCCAAACGTGCCAAAAGAAGTATAACCACAAAAAGTATAAAAATAAATACCGTTTCTCCCCAGGCTTCTCTATCACGTCAGGCTGTAGCGGGGGGTCATCGTTGGAGTCTATCTTCTCATTTTGATCTCCATCTTTCTCTTCATCTCCTTCTTTCTTCTCCGTTTTCTCTTCACTTTCCGCTTTCTCTTCGTTCTCTTTCTCGTCCTCCTGTTCCTGTACATCTGATTTAGTTGCCGGGATTTCTGGTTGCGTGGTTGCTGGTTCGGCTCTTCTTACTTCCATTGGTTCTTCTGGTTCGATTTCTGGTGGTTTTTGCTGTAAATTAAATATATTTTTAGATTTCGAATATGATACCTCTTACATAATTAATACTAGCATTCATCTATAGCAATACTTCAATTGCTTCAATATGTTGATGAAAAAGCCCACATAGCAAGCATTAAAATCGAAAAAAATTCTATCTCAATATGGTAATCTTAAATAAAAAAACTTTTAAAACTCATATATTAGAGAAAAGAAACGATTTCGACGATATATTCCTAAGATAACCGTTTTACAAAAAGTCTTTATAAAAAAATGCTAACATATATATAACTTTTACTATTATCCCAAAATAAAAAAAAAAACAACAGGAAATTTAAAATCAAAATAATAATCTTACTATTACATATTATAAATGCGAAAGTTTGGACGGGTAGATGTTTGTTTCTCAATCACGCCAGAACTGCTGAATAGTATGGTATGGAATAGCACATAGGCTAATTTTATCCCGGAAAAATGTAAAGTTACCGTCGTGGGATAGATTTGTTCTATCTGTATCTATTCCACACTAACCGTTAATAAAAACTTTTTAACAAAAAAATAAAAACCGACTTCAAACAAAAGCACTAAAAAGTAAAAAATAACTGATTGGTAGTTTTCATTTACTATACATACCTAATCAAATATTTTCGAAGTCGGTGTGCTTTGGCTATGTAATTAAAGCCAACCTATTAAATACATACTTAATCAAATATTTTCGAAATCGGTGCCAGCCCATAGAAAGCAAAGCACACCGACTTCGAAAATATTTGATTAGGTATGTATAGTAAATGAAAACTACGAATCAGTTATTTTTTACTTTTTAGTACTTTTGTTTGAAGTCGGTTTTTATTTTTTTGTTAAAAAGTTTTTATTTTTCCCTTTTTAGTGTAGACAGTAGTAGCAAAGTAAGAATTCTAAAGTATTAGGCTTGTCAAACCAAACAAAATAAGCCCAAACTCAAAGTATCTACTATTAGTCGTTGAAGAGTTCGACCTATCCACCTTCTGGCCTTACCATCAGATCAGGTCAACAATACCGAACCACTGTACTATCAATGGAAATAGAAACACTTGCAAAGTTTCAAGTCAATATGACAATTAGAAGTAGGTTAAATTCATTATTAGCTATTTTTCCACCCTTAGGGGTGGTATTTTTTTTTGAAATTTAAATGGGACCAATCTGGAAGTATACCCTTTCAAACAAAACAAAAATTGTCCAAATCGGTTAATAAATGACGAAGTTCTGAGGTAACAAACATAAAAAAAAATACAGTCGAATTGAGAACCTCCTCCTTTTTGAAGTCGGTTGAAAATTATAAATTTTAAACTTTTACTTAAATATAAACAAAACAAATAATATCACACTCTTAATAAAAGATTTTTGACTTTCTCAAAACAAACCTCAAATTCCACACTCTTCTCGTCACTTTCCTTCTCCGCACTATCGTTTTTCTCTATACTCTCCGCACTCTCCTCTGCGGGTCTCTCCGACTTCTCTTCCTTTTCCTTATCCGTTTCTTCGTTATTGGTCCCTGTGTTTATGTCGAGTATTGGCCATTTCGTTGGCTCGAAGGCAGTTCGCACCTGTAACATTATAATGAAAATATGATTATTTTAAACGTATTGTATATGTATTTAAAACTTTTGTCTGTATATTTGTTTTATATTATTTAATGTTTTATATGTCGTCATCTCAATGCTTATGTGTTCAAACAACAGATTTACCGAAAAAGATTATAATACAGAAATATTGACTTTTAAATGTCAGTTCTATTGATAATTTCAAACAATAACCAAGTATTTTTTCATACACATTTTACTTTTAAAAAAGCCAAAAATATTTTTTCTAATATACATATGTATATAAATATTAGAAATAAATCTGTGCTTTGAAAATACAGACAAAATTCTCTCTACTGTAAAGTAAAACAAGTATTGGCTGTACGAACAAATAAGCACTCAGGCGAAGATTGTGGTAGTCTTAATTCTAGACAAATTCCTCCTATCCCCATCCCAGGATACCAACCTTGAACCCGCTAACGAGCTGCAACCTATCCGAGTCCCGGATGGCGTCGAGCACGAGCTGCACGTCCGCCGTCAGCGCCCGCACGCGGTGGAAGGACGCTATCAGTGTGACGGGGATGGTGCCGTCCGCGCTCATCTTGCGCCGGAGGAAGAAGTCGCGGGCTAGGTTGTCCGGGCTGAAGTAGTACTCACTGGGAAGAAAAGGAGGGTTTCGTTGGGATAAATCTATATATAATTACTTTCTTAGATGCTCGGTACTATAACTGCATCGTGAGGTTCTAGGTTCGAGTCCCGGGTCGGCCAAGTTTAGTTATTGAGTCATTTTGTATAGTGAGTCGTTTCACCCCCGTGCCTCGGGGAGCACGTATCGCGTCGGTCCTGCGCGTTAACTCTCACCGGACGTGTCTCGTGTCGTCCCACTGGACTATGAGAGTTAGTTTTACTTTCCCTAGAAAAATACCTTATATCCCGAGATAGTAATTATCTATTACTATATTAAACTTTTAATTATATCAAATACACAATATAAAACCAACCAACAATTAACAACACTCAATGTTACAACTAACAGAAAAAGCTAATTATATAGGTAGTATCTTTATTTATATTACCCACATTGGTCTCTTATAAACATGATTAAAAAAAATCAAAACACTCGAACACATCCATCTCTCTGTCCCTCTCTTTCTCTCTCTCCTTCTCTTTTTCTCCAAAATACATCTGCTTCTTCATAATTATATATATGTCTCCCTCTCTCCCCCCATAAAAAATACTCACATTTGCTTCTTAATGAGATCCTTCAATGTGCTCTGGTCTAGTGTAACCCCATACGCCCCCGTGCCGTAGTAGAAGGCCTGCATGGGGGCCACGGGCAGGGCGCCGAGCCCGTACCGGAGCACCACCTGGGGCATCGCGGGCTGAACTCGGAGCTAGGGGGACGGGGATTATTGTTTGTTTGTGTGTATGTATGTATGTGTGTGTGCGGATGTTTGTTTTGTTGCTTGGAAATATTTGGTAGCCATTTTCTTTTTGTTTTAGAAAATTAATGTATTTTTTTTATATTTAAACAGTAATTACAGTTACATAATTTTTTATAATATATAAAAGAAAAAAAGACATTTATGTTAGCTTCAGAAATATGTATTACAGAAAATGGAAAATTAAGTATATCAAATACTTTAGTTTGTTTTTGTTCTCTGATATTTACATTTTTATAAAGACATCTTTCTAATTTTAACAAAATACTACATTATACTTACTATATACAAAAAAAAGAAAACAAAAAAAGATGGCTACCTCTCCATTTATGACTCAAAAAAGAATAAATACAACATCCACACACTCTTTAATGACACCATGAGAATGATACACCATTTGTTAGTTAAAAATAATAATCAAAATCTAAAACCTTTGCACACCATCCTAAAGACCAGGAGTTCCCAACCAAAGTGGCGTAGATAGTATATTTTGTATAACATAAAATAAAAATAAATAAAAATCGTAAAAATAAATGTAAGTTTTATTGTAATAAAAAAAATATATGGAGGGGGGCATTAAAATATTTTCTATAATCTGCGGAGGCTCAACAGAAGAAAGGTTGGGAAGCCCTGCTATAGACTGTTATGAAAAGCTTTCCATACGTAAACCCATACATTATAAGTATAGGGTATACAAATCAAAGCCGATGCAAAGCAAATCTAATATATTTCGATATATAAAATACATCACAGATTGATGTATAATATTTTAACTATATTAGAGTTCATACATACATTTACCTATTAGATATTAATAATATCTTAAAATATTGTCGCCTGGCACCTACTTCGAAAATATCTGATTAGGTTTCTAAATGAAAATTCTAAATGAAAACCCCCGTTTAATCATTTTTTACATTTTAGAAAACAAAATAAACACCGACTTCCATACAAGTCAGTTATTTTTTTAGTTTTTATTTCTCCATTTTTAGTGTAGAGTGTAGACGTAATAAGCGAGTAATTTGTAAGAAGAAAGTTTTTTAATAACATACTCATTTGATTAAGCAATTTATATAAAAAAATAATTTAGTGTTGTTTTTTTAAAAAAACTGCTCGACCGATTTAGATAAAATTTAAGCGGGACCACCTGGGAAGTATATATACTCTTCGAAACAAAAAAAATCGATAAAATCCAAATCGATTCAGGCGTCTTCGAGTATTCGGTGAACATACATAAAAAAAAGATCTGAATTAAGAACCTCTCGTATAACATATTATACATTATACATGATGTACTTTTGTATTGATTATAACCATTGCATAAGTCAACTTGTCTAAGAAGGCTAACTTAATATAAAGCAGAAAAGCTAAAAATTAATTTACTTTACTTATTGCAGATATTGTCTTCTTTATTAGTCCACATGTAAGGTATAAAGGCAAAAGTGACTAAGACCATAATTGGTATCTATTAGATAGGACAATTATGTATAATTTTAGTACAAAGTACACTTTGGCTATATACCGCCACCCACACTTTATAACCCAAAATAACCGGTAAAGCATTAATTACACGAATATAACCTTGAAAAAAATCATAATTACTGATTTTTATGAAACTATTCACATTAAATATACAAAAACAAAAAAAAGGTGACAAAAAAAGGCTGTACATTAAATATGTTTTTGGCAAATTCTAATTCTAAATTTGCCAAATCTATATTTTTTAGAATTTTTGTCTGTCTGGGACCGCATCACGAGAAAACCACTGGACAGATTTTGATGAAATTTGGTATGGTGATAGCTGGTTATCCGGGTCAATATATAGGATACCTTTTACAGCGGGAAAATATCACATCTCTAAGAAATCTATACTAACCGTAAAACCATATATGTAGTAATAATTGTTAAAAGTAGTTAATTTTTTAATAGTAGTAGTAATAACTAATATGCCATCATATTTAACAATTGTATCGTATTAATTCCCATATAGCAAATGCAAGATGAAATAAAACCAAACCCATGTTACCCCAATATAAAAAAAAACATAATAAATGATATAATTTAAAAAAAAATAAGCAATATGATTTCATATGAAATTGTATGAAAGAGAGGGATGGGGAAAAGGTTTAAAGCATCGAAGTATCACAAACCCTTCTCAATGTGAAAAGTTGTGATACCACAGACTATATCGTCTGGTTTAAAAAAAAATAAAAAGAATAATCATGTGACAAAAAAATTAAAAAAAATATCAAATGCTTATATGTGCTTAGTTTAACAAAAAAAAATTATGACACAGACAAAAATATATAAAATTAATATACATAAGAAATTTAGTGTGGAGATGGCAAGTGTTTCTTTTTTAATTTACTTATACAAATATTTGTGAGCGTGCATTTAGTGTTTAAATATTTATTTATTTAAATATTAAAAAAAAACTATTTCCGTAAATATGCTTAGTTTAAACAAAAAAATAATGACAAAAAAATGATTAAAAAAACAAAGGATTATTTGTGGAAAATAGTTGCTTTTTGTATAAGAAATACAATCAAATGTGTTTGTATGTATGCGTGTGTTTTTATGTATTGCGTGCATATTATAATGTTATAAAACCATAAACTTATAGATCAAATCTACCATTAAAATACCTTTCAACTTGCATATATAACTATAAATATTAATATAATATTTACCGAATAATTTATAAATTATAGTATTTAGACTAAATATCTCTAAGTCTAGACAAAAAAAACACTAAAAACATCAAAAAGGCTAAATCCAAAAAAAAAAATAGTTTGCCTAACCCACATTTTGTAAAATTTAAAAATAACTACATGATAACACAAGTGACACTATATAATATATTTAATTTAATTATCATCTATTAGAAAGATGCAAGACATTCCCAAAAAAAATAATTAAATAAGGCCTGTTTCACACGAACCACTCCAACAATCCACACATACAAACACTAACCTGAGGTATATCATGGTGTGCCACGTCGGGGTGGTACAGGGGGTGGGCGTGGGGGTGGAGGGAGGCGCGTGTGCTCGCCCTCCTCGCGCCGCGGCCTCGGAGCGAGCCGCGGCCACGGCCCGACCCGCGGCCTCTAGTGTCCTCGCCGTTGAGGGACACCGTGTCTGAGGATAGGATCATTCAAATGACTATTAATAAGCGGACTGTGACTTTATCCTCATCATATTGATGGATCATGTCCAATGGGACGTTAAAAAGGACTAAATACAATATGTACATAATATAATTTGGAGATAAATCTGTGTCTTTAAAAGAATAATTATAATTTAATTTACATTAAAAAGGAAATGTTACCCATTCTATTGGTGATGTAAATATTTCTCATAACAAAATTATTTTATTTTTATAATTTTTAATTCGATACGAGTATATTTAATCAGTTTAGTCAGATTTAGTTTCACCTATAAACTTTAAGTGGTAATGCATAATATTAACACTGTTTTAGTGCATGTTGTGTTTTCCAGTAATTAGTGATACATTTTAAACACTCTCTAAAGAGCCTCCATTTTTTTGTATATTTATATTATGTACTTCTGTTCGAGATCCTTAATAAATAAAATGAAAAATATAATTATATGGAACAACACGTAAATCGCAAAGGCCACACAATCATTAGCAAAAAAAAAAGTATCAACAATCTTTTTTTAAAACAAAAACTTTATAGTAAATTGTATCATTTTATACAAATAAAAGACCTAACAATAAATCTCTAAACGTTAATTATACAATTAATAAATAAAATGTTCTCCTCATAATATATTAGGATTTTATTTAAAAAAAACCTAAATAATTTTGACGAAGAGGTTTTACTTTACCCGTATTGCGTAACCCAGTATCTCTATTAAGTCAGAGATTAGAGGCCTAAATTACGGGCTATTTGGATTTTTAAGTTTTAACCGACTTCCAATTCTAAAAAGGAGGAGGTTCTCAATTCGTCGGAATCTTCTTTTTTTAATGTATGTTCACCGATTACTGGAAGACGCCTGAACCGATTTGAAAATTTTTATTTATGTCACCTATTGTGGACCTCGCTTTATATGAAAAGAGAACCTTTTTGGCATTGTTCCGCCATATTTTTTTAAACTAGCGGCGCACTATAAAACTGGAATATATGGATAGAAAACACTTAAATAAATATAAATGTATCGGTAATATAATGCCCTAAAGTGTCACGTTTCCGAGATTTAACCGGAGGTAAAGATAACCATACGAAAACTATTACAACACATAAAAATCAGCTCATTAACAACGTGTTAATGAGTTAATTTGTGTCAGTTGTATTAAAAAAAACATCGACCAAACATATAACCTTCTCTTTTCGGTCAGTTAAAATATTGTTTCCAAACTTTACACACGAGTGATGTTTTACCTCAAAATATCTCAAAAACGTGATACTTTAGGGCACCATATTGCCGATATTAATTGTTGGCACAAGTGTTCTCTATCCATATGCCAGTTTGACTCCGCGTCACTACTTTGAAATAAAATTAAAATGGCTGCATGTTGCAAATACCAGCTTCCATACAAAAATGTTCTAATCTCTTTTATCTATACAGATAAATAAAGTTGAAGTGTTTGTTTGTAATGTGAAAATAACAGCTTATTACTAAATGCGTATAAAATTATAAGAAAAAAACTATTTTTAAAATGTTTATCGGTCTGTCTGTTTGTTTCGGCTAATCTGCGGAACAGCTGGACCGATTCGGACGGTACTTTCAATGGCAGATAGCTAATGTTATAAGGAGTAACTTAGGCTACTTTTATTTAAGAAAAATAATCAGGGTTTCGCGCAAAGAACTAAAACCCATATAATTGTGACGAAAATCCGAATACCTAGTAATCGATGTACCCGAACAAAGCCAGGGTAAGTAATCGATAGTGTAATGATTAAAAAAGTAAGATAATCAACAATTTTAATGTCATAATCCCAATACATATTGCAAATAATAATTATAAGCTGACATTTTCTGAGATGTCAAGTACAATCAAGCAAAATAAAAAAAAAATTAAATGATACTGTAGAGTTTAATAGAACTACTTTTTAAATGGACGCTGCTTTTAATGTACATATGTATGTATGTATGCATGCACATAATATGCATGATATATGTAACTCTTTAAGCTGTCATGGTGACTGACAATATTCTTATGAAGTAAAACAGGATGTTTACCACGTTTTTCATTTACTTTTCATCATGACGTGTTCGACGACACGTTTGGCTCGTAGTGGCTTGTAGTGACCCTACTTGCTGTGCCAGCGATTGCGGGTTCGAGTCCTGCTGGGGGTATTCATTTGTGTGATGTGCACTAATGTTTATACTCCAGTCATGGAGATTTATATTTAAAGTTATATATGTGTAGTGTATCAACTATCTGGTATGGATTACACAAGCATTACAGCTGACCATGGAACTAGATGGTGTTGTGTGTTAAATGTACCAAATTATTATATATTTATATTATATTGTGATTCATCATAAAAATAAATACATTGTATTCAAAGGTGTTTCTTTCTAAGTCATTTTCTTTCAGCATTATGTACATATGTATGTATGTATGTATGTAATCTCTTACCATCTTGCCTAGGCGCGTACTGAGGTCCATGTTTGGAGGGTCTGGCGGCTTTCACGTCGATATCGAGAGGCACCCATTTGTGCTTACCCGATTTACTGCCACCTTTGCCAGCTGGAATGGGAGGTAGAAATTGAATATTTTTTAACGAACATCTATAGTAAATTAAAAGGGGAATTGTTATTAAAACAGATAATAAATAAATACATTAAAAAAAAAACGAAAAAATATAATTCAAGCAAAATGTGAAATATTCGCGTAAACCTAAGTTAAAGTGGTATATTTAAAAAAAAGAATAGAATAGAAGAATATACTCTTACTGAGGCAGTGGTAGCCATGTCGTAGGTAACGCGCTCGCTTGGAAAACCGAGTGAAGCGGGTTCAAATCCCGGGTTTCGCACCGCTGATATTTTCATGTGCGAATCATTTCCAACCACGTGTCTTACGGTGAAGGAAAACATCGTAATGAAAACTGTATGTCTCAGAAAACCTAGCAAGTTTTCAAAAGACATGCTCAGTCCGCCCGCACTTGTCCAGCGTGGTGGACTAAAGCCTAAACCCCACGTATTGAAAGGATGTCCACCCCCAGTAGTGGGACGTTAAAAAGGACTGAATAAATATTTTAACTCTAATCATACTCTCATAAACATAGCTTAAAACTATCATCTATAGATCCTTAAAATAATCTATATTTCTATTACCTGCAGATTTCGTTTTATCGTGTTGTGAATGTTTGTCGTTGTGGCCCTGGTGGTTCGGAGTCGGTTCCACCTTCTCCACCTTCACCTGCTGCTCCTCCAGAGGTTTTCGCTCTTGGTCCTGAAATTGAGAGGCATTAGATTAGGCATTGATTAGCGCCAGTTGTTTTTCAAAATTTCATGGATTCAACATTAGGGAACTATACCTATTTAACATTAAAAATCACTAAATCCTTCATTGTGGACTATAGATACTTTTTTCTGGAAAATATTTGTGGAGCCTTTAGTCATTCTTTTTTAATAATAAAAACAATAAATATGTTGGTACATTAACACATAGCACCATCTAGTTCCGTGGTAAGCTACGAGGCTTGTGTTATGGATACCGAATAGCTGTTGATACACTACATGTTTGTCTTTTTATACCCAAGGAATATAATTTTTAATCTACAATAATAATAAACAAACAATTATATCAAAATTGAATAAACTTTCAAATTATTTTTCACTTCAAAATACAAAAAAATAATTTTTATGAGACCATTACCACAAAATGTATAATCTATACATTAATTTTTTTTTTAAATCAATACACAATTAGCCTAGATATCGCGTAACATATGTATATACAATAAAATATTAGATACAGCTTCTTTTTGAAATCGGTCAAAGAACATTTGACATTCGGACATTATCGTCCCTGACCCAATAACCTATACAAGAAATTGATGTTTTTAGAAGGTTAGAACTTCCCGCACTGCTCAAGTTATAGACCTACTTACTAAAAAAATGTATTGAATGATTGATGATGTCCATACATAATATATTATGGCTAAAGATAAGAAAATGAAGACTTTTGTTTGATAAATTATAATGAATCTTCTAAACACTACATTTGAAAATTTTAATAAATAACATTATGTAATAATAAGAGCTCCGTTTTCACAAATTTTATGCCATTTTTATACATATAATAAAATTGTAACTAAGACGAATCTGTACATTAAATATTTTTTGGAAAATTTTATTGAAATAAACATTATTATCGATACAGAGGCCGAATCTATAGTTTTTAGAATTTTTGTGTCTGTCTGTCTGTTACCGCATCACAGAAAAACCACTGGATGGATTTTGATGAAATTTGGTATGGAGATAGGTGGTTATCCAGGTCAACGTATAGGATACTCTTTACCGCGAGAAAATATCTTATTTCTGAGGAAAATACAAAAACTGCATTGTAAGAGTAATCTAATATTTAAAACCTAAGAATTTGGTTTTTGGTCATCTGAACGCGGACGGAGCCGCGGGCAATGCTAGTTAACTATAAGAATCATCTATACATATAATAAAATTGTAACTGATCGCTGTCTGTACATGGAAGATATCTGAGAAAAACTATTATTGGGGGTCTTTATTAACGCAACAGAACACAAAACAATAATTTTTAGAATTTTTGTCTGTTTGTCTGTGCGTTTGTGCGCGCTAATCTTAGAAGCGACTTAACCGATTTCGGTGCGGTCCTTACTATTGTATTATAGTAAGCTTCACTTAACATTTAGTATTTGTTTTACTTCAATCAGTTCAATTAAAAAGTTATGTCAATTTAAAGAATCACCGGGGACGAACCAAAGTAAAACGAGGGTGAGTAGCTAGTATTAAAATAAATAGATTAGTCGATAAGCACTGGAACACGAATAAGCCCTAGAATTTCTACATACAAATATAGTATGCAAAGCTACAGACACAATATGACTACCTCATCAGGGTATAATTTTAATTAAAAAAAAACACATGAAAGTTTGTATGTATGTATATGTTTGTAATTCCTTTCCGCTGGAACTCTTTGGACGAATTTAGATAAAATTCACTACACTGACATCCAGGACTAACAAATAACTAAAAAAACCTAGCTTAGAGACGGTAGGTCGTTAGTGGAGAACATAACTTACAGCATTCCCGTTATGATGTGCTGGGTCATCCTGTGGGGGCGGTGTGGAGTGACACCTGGCTCCGGCCCCAGCTACGGCCGCGCCGAGGGTAGGCCAGTCATCGCCTATGTCCGTGAAGTCTGACGCCTGTCAACAAATTGTAATGATTTAGACGATTCTGATCATCGATAACATAATCGATCGTTAAAATCGATTTATAATTCAAAAAAAATCTTATAATGTTGAAAAATTAACAAAACTCGTATACTAACAATGTAGAGGGATCTTGACTTTTCGAATACTGACCGCAGTCCAAGGTTCGACAGTCTCACAAATAATTATTAATAAGAATGTATAGGAGATATTCACCATGTTTTTAGCTTAGAATTAAAGCAAAAAATATATAAATATCTCGTTTCCCTCTAAACTCTTCCGCAAACCAAATAAATATTTAGCAGTTTTTGATGCGGTTTAACTGTATACATATTGGTAGCTCAAAGACTCTTTGAATAGACCGACTAAGGGTATTCTATAGCCTGTGACGATCCCCTATTACCTGTCCATCATGACCGACTCTCGCCCAACTCTTTCTCGTCCTCGCCTTCCGCCTCGTAGCAACTCCGGCTGTCATAATCACGATTGGCTATACTTTTCTATTGTTTTATAGCGACATTATTCTTTTCACAAATATTAATATTCACTTTGTATTGCAATATGGTATAATCTGTGTTATTTAATATGTGGTAACTTAATTATCTATCTAGACTAATATTATAGAGCGGAAAAATTTGTATTTTTGTCTGTTTGTAACGAATAAACTCAAAAACTACTGGACCGATTTAGGCGAAATTTGGTAAAAAGATAGTTTAAGATCCTGGGAAGGACATGAAATCATTCCTTAAAGGGGGTGAAAATGAGGATGAAAGTTTGTATGGGGAATCAACCTAGGGACGGACCCGAACGAAGCGAGGGTGTCTCTACTATAATATAAAACTACTGTATGAATCATAAAAGCCCAAGCGAAATTACAGAGCCTTATGCCCGATTTTACCAACATCCCATAAGCTACCACATACGTATGGGATCCCTAGCTTAAAAGTTCCCCTAAACTAGCCCCTAAATTAAATTCCGTTTTACCATCGTATGAGCCCGTATTTCTAGTACCTATATTTAGGTGACCCCTAACTGTCGGTGAAACAGAAACTGTCCCCTAACAGCCCTCTGACCATGCTTAGGGGATCCCTTAAACTTAGGTGACGTTGGTGAAACAGCCATTAGAGTGCTAAAATTTTGAGTCGTCGCATCAGTGCTCATTTATTCAAACGACCAATAATTGTTATCCTTTCAGCGGAGACATTTTTCCCTCTATTTTTAAAGACAGCTTTTTTGTAATGTTTATATAGATAAAATAATTTCTTCCGATTTTATTAACGTGAAATGTGTATTTAATACATAATGTAAATTGGTTGTTTGGACAAATAAGCACTGAGACGACGAACTTTGGCTCTAAGCATAAAGTGTTATATATCCAATATGGCAAAAAATTATGTAGAATACTATATATATCAATAGTTTTATTGAAAACTAAGCCAGAATTTATTTGTATTAATTAAGCCTTCAAAAAGATAAAGAACATAGTAAGATTTTAAAACATTATTAATATAAAATTATTTATTAGAGAAATAATTTTCTTTTCACATAATTTATTATTATGGATTATTTTCTTATACTGATAATAAAAAAAAGCAAAGTGCTAATAGACAAAACCTAGTCACACTATTTATTTTAAATGCGAAAATCTTTAAGAAAATATGAAGAATTATAAAAATAATTCTACATTCTATATTAGATATTATATATATATATATATATATATATATATATATATATAAATTTTTTAACATTAGTTCTCTTCCCCTTGAAAGAGAGGTACCTAGCATAATATTAGCTTGTTTTTTTTTCTTACAATAAAATCTGTTATTTTATTTTTATTAATTAACCTGGAGGAGTATAACATTTATTTACTTGTCACAGTAATAAGTATTCTATTAATATTTGTACATATACTGCTTTAAAACATTATAATATACTAGCGTTTAGCATTTAGCATTAGCATTAGTTTAGCGTTAGCGTTTAGCATTATAATATACTAGGTACGTTTTAATTCTTTTGAGCGGAACCCTAATTCTTTTACTAATATAAAAGCAGCCTATGTTACTCCCTATAACATCAGCTATCTTCCAGTCAGTAATCAGTAAAGTCCCGTCAAAATCAGTCCAGCCGTTTCAGAGATTAGACAAACAGACAGACATAAATTTTAAAAAATTGTGTTTTTCTTATAAGTGCCGTATATTCTCGTAATTTCATCTGCATTTAGTAAAACGCTGTTATTTTGACATTACAAACAGACACTTCAATTTTATTTATCTTAAGTTCTACGTCACTGCTTCGTCTGAGGTTTACAAATAGTAATAAATAGGCTACTTTTAGGCATCCAAATCGTTAGTTAATAAGATTAAATAAAAAAAATTAAATTCGATTTTGTTTAAGTTTTTTTCTTCTATTTTTAGTGTTAACATAGTAATAGCATATTCAAAAGAAAGTATTTTAAAATAATCAGTAGATGAAAAATCAATCAACTCCTATTTTCTAGACTTAGGAGTAGATTTTTTTTTAATTTAAATGGGATCAACTTTGAGGTAAACCCTATCCAATAAGAAATCATCGATATCGAGCTGTCTGTCACGTATGTGCTGGACACGAGCTTCCTTTCAATGCGAAGAGAGGCTTCACCACGCTGGCCAAGTGCAACTTGGCCGACTTCACAATTCACATGTCTTCTGAAAACTTGTTAGGTTCCCTCACGATGTTTTTCTTCACCGCAGAACTAACGGTGATCATGTTGGAAATGATTCGCATATGAAAATATCAGAGGTGCGAGACCCGGGATTTGAACAGGCTTCATTCCGTTTGTCGAGCGAGTGCGTTACCACTGGGGTGCCACTGCCGTTATCAATTCAATTTTATTTATTTATATAGATTGTTCCACCATAGGGATGGTTCCTTGTGATATTTATACGAGACTACCATTGAGACTTTTTACTAAAATTGGTGATTATATCCAAGTAGTTTACCTACTTCTTTTTGAAATCGCTCAAAAACAGCTCAGCAACAGAGTCTGACAAAACGTAAAAGCCAACAGTCCCACTAATTATATATAGATTGACAATAATTAATAACAATATTTACCTGACATATAAGTTAAGCACATTATAATGCAAATGAGTGGCATTTGGGTAAACTAGGAAGCGTTTTACCGGTTTACGATATTGTATTTCGATCGCCGAGTACCGGTTCTATAGGTTGCCTTTAGAATACCTACCTCCAGTTCGATATATATACTTGTGAAATGGTTTGTATTAACACCTCCAGGTAAATTTCTAAGAAATTAATTGAAATTCTAAGAAATCTATTGTTAACTGCCACGCCGCGCCGGCGTGTCCGCGGTCGTGGGGGATTAGTAAATGTAAAAAAAAAAACGATTCACAATACCTCGTATTTGAAGTCAGTCAAAAATTATTAGACCGTTAGTTCTTAGCAAAGCGTAACCGAGGGGTCGCTTGTATGTATGGCTTCCTACATATTTTATCCAGTTAAACGGTTCCCTGAGGATAATTATAATTGAATAACTTATAAATAGAAAATATATGTATTATGTACCAACACAACATATCCATATATATAAATAGCAGAACACGCGGCTTCGCTCGCGGCAAAACTACGAAAAAAAATCTGTTTAGCTATATAAATAATAATGTATGGAAGTCTGCCAGATTTGTTGACATTTATGATTACAGCTCCGCTCCTTTGGGTAATAGCATAATGATATATAGCCTATAGCGTTCCTCAATAAACGGGCTATCTAATGGAAAAACAATTTTTCAAATCGGATTAGTAGTTTCTGAGATTAGCGCGTCTAAACAAACAAAAAAACTATGCCTCTTTATAATTTTAGTATAGATAAATAAAATTAAAGTATTTGTTTGTAATGTCAAAATAACAGATTTTTACTAAATGCATATGAAATTATATACGGTACTTATTAGAAAAACACAGTTTTTTATAAAAAAATATCTATCAGTTTGTTCCGGCTAATCTCCGTAACGGCTGGACCGATTTAGACGGGGCTTGCACTGGCAGATGGTGATGTTATAAGGAGTATCTTGAATACTTCTATTTCAGAAAAAGAATTAAGGTTCCCCTAAAAAAACGCACCCGAGCGAACCGAGGGTAACTCGCTAGTTACTAAATAAGAGTAAAAAAAGTTTAAGAATTTGACATGAAATTTTTTCAAGTTTTTATTACTGTCTAAAACACCGTTGTTGTTAGAGGCGCCGGTGCACCCGTATACTGTTACAATTAATTATTATTTTTTGCATAATTAAGATTAGAATGTGATATAATTTAATAGGTTTATTAAGTAAACCTTTGTAGCGCTCACATAAAAATTAATGAGAAGAAATTAATACCATGCCTCAAAACCTCTAGTTCAGCTATACTCAACCTGCGGCCCGCGGGCCGCATGCGGCAGCATCAAAAATCGCATCATAATATATTATCTTTGTTAAAAAATTTACTACCTACATCGTTAGCTTGGAATTACGTTTTCATTAAGACATAAATAATTTTTGCTTGCGGCCCTCGACACCATGACTGAAACGTGTTTGTGGCTCCTATAAAAAAAAGGTTAAGTATGGCTGCTCTAGAGCATAAGCTCTTGGGGCTGCAGGGGAAGGGGAGTGTCGGCGTTGTCGCATCCTCTTCTCCCGCAGCCGTTTGTGGTTGGGCTCGTTCGCGGGCGTCTTTGGGGTTTGCCCAATAGGGTGGGAGGTTATTATTTTTGCAGGTTGCCCACTTCGGTGGGCGGTGTTTGTGTGGTTTGGGGCTGCTCCGGGTACTTCTCTGATCAGCAGAGTGGACTTAGGAGCGGCCTCACTTCTTGGGTTGGAAGTCTTTCCATAATGTGGTTGTCCCGCTTGGGGGGGGGGGGGGGGGGGGGGGGGGGGGGGGGGGTCAGAGAGAGAGTTGGGTTTTAGTGGGTATGCCGGTCTCATTAGCCGGAGTCTGAACATAACCACCCCGGGGGAAGTCGGGTGGTATGCGTAATAGGATTTCCCAACTATAAAAATAAAAAAAAAGAGCATAAGCTCTGGGTAGGTCCATCACAAGAATCTCATTTCCAACATGATTACCACTTGTCTTACGGTGAAGGAAAACAACGTGATGAAACCTGTACGTCTGAAAAGAATTTGCATATTTTTCAAACCATGTTCAATACGCACTAAAGCCAGCGGTGTAGTGTTCAGTGTACACTATGCCCTATTCTTCTTCACCTGTAAGGTTTTTATTAATACAAGACGTGGATGCTTTTAGGATTTGCTTTATTGAGTATGACAAGACTTTGAAGTGATGATAATTAATAATTGTAATGGCCGAAGAGAAGAGGTTGGAACCAAAGATAATTATTAAGCATAGACAATTTACTTATTTTTTAACAAGCATTGCCCGCGGCTCCGCCCGCATTCAGACGACCAAAAACCAAATTAGGTTTTACAAAGTTAAAAATTAGGTTTTATAAAACCAAGGTTTTACATATTAGTATACTCTTACAATGCAATATTTGTATTTTTTCTCAGGAATGAGCTATTTTCCCGGAAAAAATTATGAAAAAAATTATGTTGACCCGGATAACCAGCTATCACCATACCAAATTTCATCAAAATCCCTCCAGTGGTTTTTATGTGATACAGTAACAGACAGACAGACGGACGGACGGACGGACGGACGGACGGACGGACAGACAGACAGACAGACAGACAGACAGACAGACAGACAGACAGACAGACAGACAGACAGACAGACAGACAGACAGACAGACAGACAGACATGGACAGACAGTCACAATTTTATTATATGTATAGACAGCTGCCTCGGTGGTGTAGTGGCTAGCATGTACGGCTGCACACCCGGAGGTCCTGGGTTCGAGTCCCGGGTCGGGCCAAGTTTAGTTATTGAGTCTTCCTGTATAGTAAGTCTCAGTAGCAGCCCGGAGTTGGGAAGTTGGCGGTGTTTCACCCCCGTGCCTCGGAGAGCACGTAAAGCCGTCGGTCCTGCGCCTTAACTCTCACCGGTCGTGTCGAGTGGTCGTCCCACCGGAGTATGAGGGTGATAGGAATAGAGAGTGCACTTGTGTCTGCGCGTACACTTGAGCACTATAATATCTCCTGCGCAGTTGGCTAATCTCATTGAGATTGGCCGCCGTGGCCGGAATCGGCTAGGAGAACATCATCATCATCATATGTATAGATGCATGTAACATTAACATTTAAAGGATTTCAGGAGGCCCGTTCGGCGTTCCCAGCCGTGGGACCGTGGGACGATATAACGGTTCAATTATTTAGTAATAATTTAAAATTCATTAGAAACCTCAAAAGCTGTACTAATTTCAATGTAACATTTTCGTTTAAACAGTTAAAAACTATGATAGCTATCGTATTAATTAAGTAATCTATACCAGTACTATAATAATACAAAATCACATTCCCTAGCTTTAAATCGTGGCACATTGTGTGAAAATAACATGCACACGTGACAAAATTTCACACCAAGGCCATTGCACGTTTAAAATTGACATATTTTCCATATCGAATACGAAAATAAAACAATATTTTACTATTTTGATGACGTTTAACGATTTCAATAATACAGTTATAGGAAATTACCATGTAATGTTATCCATCTCTATCAGGACATGTGAAGTAATTTTAAGGCATATGTAAATATAAATATAATATAAATTATTATATAATTGTATAAAATGTTGTAAGCTAGAATCGAACCTACTACCTCTGATATAGAAGCAGATTCACGAAAAGCCGATATTATTATCAAATGAAATAACTTGTACACTATATTCAGATCTTATCTGTAAATAATTACTTAGTAACATATAAATACTAAAATTCAAACGTTTTATAATAATATTACTAGCCTTAAATTAGATTAAACTATAAAATAACAGAAAAATGCTTATATCAACATATATATATATCACTCCTTTTTAAATACATACAAACATACAGTAAATAAATCAAGTTGTCATGCAGTCCATACAACGTCAGCCATTATACGGATACACGAGCATAACCTAAAAATGCGGCGTGGCGACCACGTTGCGCTTGTCGCACCGCTCTAGCGAGTTACCAAGGTCACAACTCGAACGAATGTCGATATATTATCTCTCACCTTTCACATTCAACGCCTTGTGTACATATTTTTATTTAAAATATGTTTGTTCTTAAAAAAATCGTTTTCACGTATTATATAGGTTAAAATCGATTTCGGTAAATTATCTACACTTAATATTATAAAGACGTAGAGTTTGTTTGAACGCGTTAATCTCAGCAAGTTCTAATCCGATATAAAAAATTCTTTTTACATTAAATAGCCCGTTTATTGAGGAAGGCTATAGGCTTATATATCATCATGCTATTATCCAAGGGAGCAGAGCAGTAATCATAAATGTCAACAAATCGGGCACACTTCCATACACTGTAAAACTGATGTTTATAATATATTTAAGTGCGTTAAGCTCAGAATATAGCCTATCTATTCCGTACTAACCCTTGAAACGTACCTAGGGACGAACCACGGGAAGCAAGGGTGAACTGCTAATAATTTGATATATT
This sequence comes from Brenthis daphne, assembly GCA_947093115.1. Classification (NCBI taxonomy): domain Eukaryota; kingdom Metazoa; phylum Arthropoda; class Insecta; order Lepidoptera; family Nymphalidae; genus Brenthis; species Brenthis daphne. The sequence goes on from OX352473.1 coordinate 5,235,921, forward strand.
CGACATGTGCTCTATTTCACATATTTTAAAGTGAGAAAGGTTAGTTTTATTATAAAGAAAAGGTTATTTCCAGTTATCATTATTTATTGTACATAATGTTCTACAAGTACTAATCGTTGCCGAGTGATATGAAACTACATATAAAATTATGGTCATTAGGAAACGATCTAGATCCGCTATTATAATGAAAAAATCTATTGATTTTTAATGTGAATATTATCAAAGCTATTTAAAAACAATAATAACAATACAGTATGCTCTTACAAATAATGATCTGATAAAATAAGTCGATTATATGTAACAGGTTTTGGTTTAATTTAGACAAAGGCTCGACAACTTTTGTTTACTTGAAACATTTATCATCTACACAATATAATAAAAGTGTAACTGATCGCTGACGGTACATGGAAGATATTTGAGAAAAACTATTATTGGGGGGTTTTTATTATCGCAATGGAACCCAAAACAATGATTTTTAGAAATTTTGTCTGTTGTCTGTGCGTTTGTGCGCGCTAATCTCAGAAAACAGACAACAGATTTAAAGAATCACCTAGGGACGAACCCGAGCGAAGCGAAGGTAAGTCATTAAGTTACAAGGTATATAATTTGAACAGAAAAGATTTATTTAACACTTGTTCACTTTTCAATAATCAAAGAAGGTAAAAGATAAGATATACACATATGTTATATTATTGACGTGAGAACAAAATCCTTTTATCATAATATCATAATATGCATACCGTACAATGTAATAAAATATTACACGGAAAACGTGGATTATTAAAATTAAATACCATCAATAATTGATGTTTTTTTTTTAATTTTTAAACATTTTATTACTTGACAGATAGGTGGAAGATTGTGGTGTTTTCTTGCGTATGGAGTACACCGACGTCAAGTATTTATAATGTTTTGTATATTTATACCCAATCCAGTAAGCTAACATGCTGCTTTTTATAATATTTCCATATAAAATCGTATATCCAATAATTTAATTAGCCCCGCTCAGGTTCGTCTTAGATTTCTTAGATATTACGTATTTTCTCGCAGTAAAAAGTATCCTATATGTTGACCCGGATAACCTGCTATCATCATACCAAATTTCATCAAAATCTGTCGTGTGGTTTTCTCGTGATGCGTGCACAGACAGACAAACAAAAATTTTAAAAACCAGATTTCCTAAAAAAATGAAATTATATTCAAAATTTTATTACATATATAGATATTTTTTTTATAATATTATATTATGAAGAGTGAAGATTTTTTGTTTGTTTTTCATCGATAATCTCTGGAACTAATTAATAAATTATAACAATTCTTTTAGCAGCTTGCAAAAGCTTTGCTACTGGAAGATTAGAGACTGCTAGATTAAACAAAACTTACAAGATTATATTTTATTTTCAGTAATAATAAGTTTTCAGACTGAATAATATCAATTGGTACTTATTCAAATATAATTTTTAATTTCATTTTACAGTACTTACTATTGAAAGTCGCCAACAAAGCCGAACAATAAATTAGAAACGAAACATTGTCGAGATAAGAGAACACATGGTAGGGGATCAAACAATTTAATGGCCACCACGTGATGACACCGCTCCTAACCTATAAAGGCACGTGCTTGATTTGAAATTGTAACTAAGCCGAATCTGTGCATTACATATTTTTTGGAAAATCTTATAGAAATAGATATTATTATCGATACAGAGGCCGAATCTATAGTTTTTAGAATTTTTGTCTGTCTGTCTGTCTGTTACCGCATCACAGAAAAACCACTGGAGGGATTTTGATGAAATTTGGTATGGTAATAGCCGGTTATCCGGGTCAACATATAGAATACTTTTTACCGCAGGAAAATATTTCATTTTTGAGAAAAAATACAAAAACTGATTTTATGTATCTAAATACGTAATATACGTATACAAGCGAAATATCAATCATGAAATTTTAGAAAGTATTATAATAATATTAACAGTACCGAGCTTCGCTTGGCGTTTTTTCATATAAGATCAAAAATTTACGTTTTTTTTAGAAAATACTAATAAAAACTAAATAGAGATAAAGTTAAAAAGCAAAGCCTTATCTAAATTTGCAATTTAGTCCAATACGTTTTCGAGATACACGAAATAATTTATATATTACATAATATATACATACAAGAATTGTTAATTTTACAAGCTTTTATTTAACTTGGTATGTTTGTATGTTAGTTCGGGTCAAATCTTGCAACTGAATTTTAAAGCTGTTATCCTCAACCGATTGAGCTGACAGTTACAAGTAAAACGAAAGTACAATGATACAATAGTTGAAAGTTACAATGAATAGTTAGATAAGTGACTCCCAAAGATGGCAGACTATGTTTTTTATGCGCCCCCGTGATATGGATATAAAATGAAAAAGTATATGCTGAGAAGAGTACGAATAAATATCTAAAAAATAAAAAAATAACATTAAATTATATTTTTTTCTTATTAAATATTAATTATTTTTTTGTTTCTCTGTTTGTTCGTTTGCACGGGCTAATCTCCGAAATTATTGGACCAATTTAAATGAAATTTTGCATGGTGGTACCTTATATCCCCGGTCAACATTTTAGATTTTTCATATGAAAGAGTTTCCATGGGATAGATATATATATAGATAAAAAACTATAGTAAGTTATACAGCTTAGTACACAAAACTGCTGATTGGATTTTAATGAAACTTTACAATAATATAGTTCATAGATATATCAGAATAACAAATAGGATACTTTTTATCCCGGAAATATGTACGGTTCTTGGGATAACTTTGTTTTTGTTTATCTAAAGCCGAACCTGAGCGAAGCGAGCGTGAGCCGCTAGTATGATATAAAAGCTTGTTTTTAAAAATGTTTTTTAATATTAGTTTATTTTACGAGTATATGATAAGATACGAGCGGTAAGTAAATTCATCATAGGGAGTAGGTAAAGATCCGCTAACAAGGGATTTTTAGAAATTCAATGGCTGTAAAGATTTTTTGTTTGTTTGTTTGTACAGAATAAGCTTCGAAACTACTGAAAAGATTTAGATGAAATTTGGTATGATAGTTTGAGACCCTGGGAAGGACATAGGATAGTTTTTATCCCGGAAATCATCCCGTAAGGGTATGAAAATGGGGATGAAAGTTCGTAAGAATGACGAACCCGAGCGAAGCGAGGGTGAGTCGCTAGTTGTAAATAATCTTATTGATTAACATCGAGGACTATTATCATCGGTAATCACCGTAATAAAAAAAACTAAAGCGAGTTGAAAAGGAAAACGTGTTTCTTCAAATTATTGCTAACATGCAAAAAATTGCATGCAAGAAATATAAAAATTTATTTTTTTCTTTCTCTATTATAAGGTAGGATGAGTACCAGTTTCGGATTTTGAAGGATATTTTTTTTTATAAATTATTGTTTTCTGTACAGTGTACATACATATGTATGTACGAAGGATGTTTGAAATTTGTATGTATGTAATTAAATCGACTAGACTGGAAAGTTTAAAATATTTTAGTTTTAGGGCTAAAAATAGATTTTTGATCGATTGCTAAGGGGCCATCCATAAATTATGTCACACGAATTGAATGACTTTTTGACCCCCCCCCCCCCTCCTTATCACAGGTGGATATATTTGTAACCCCCCCCCCTCCCCCTCCCTCTTAACGTGTGACCTAATTAATGGATGGCCCCTAATTCAGTGGCATGTTTTTGTGTATATTACACGATATCTTCGCAAATTAAGTACAATTTTAATGATTCATTTTCAATGAACTGAGGGTGGTCATAAAAAGAAAAATACTTTCAAAATGTTTTTGAAGTACCTTTTCACTTGACAAATAACATTCGTCATTTTCATTGTAATATAAATTGAAAATTCTTTATTCAGCTTTGGAATGCAACAATTCATTTATTGTTTGTCTAAAACAATTACTTTATTATCTTTACAAACAGGTGGCACAAAGAACAAAAACACGTGTAAAACCATATGTATTGGCTAGTGCTATCTTTACATCATACCATATTAAATAATATATGTTCATTTGTGCACATCTTTTTTATTGAATGCTTCGTTCATTCAGCCGGTCCTGTATTCGCGTCCCGAGTCGGGTCAAGTTGCTTTATCTATTGGCAAAAGCCAACTACTGAGAAAATTTCGGTAATAGCCCGGGATTAGGATATTGGCGATGGTACGCCCCTATGCAGGCAGAACACTGCACCTAACTCCTCACTGCGATAGTGAATTGTCTACCCTGGAGTTTGAGAGAGAACAGAGATGCAATGATTGATGATACATTGTACACGTATTTGAGTAAGTACCTATATGTAATTGGTATGTACATATGTGTGTACATGCATCACTATAGATAATACCAAGAACAGAGCACATCAATAAAACCAATATAAAATGAGTAAAATGATACAAAACTATATCGTCACAACGACCATACGTTTATAATATATGCATGTTTTTTTTCTTATAACGACCTTGACTGCTTACGCAATAGATACGTCAGAGGCAGATTATACAAATTCGCACTATCTTTGGCGTAGAGTAAAAATTATTTTATTGATAAGAAATTATTATAATAACTACTATAAATATTGTAGTTAACTAGCGGCTCACCCTCGCTTCGCTCCGGTTCGCCTCTAGAAAAATAAAAACAAACCTATACCACGGGAATCGTACATTTTCCGGGATAAAAAGTAGCCTATGTGTTATTCCAAACTATAATTTATATCTGCGCCAAATTCTATCTAAATCTGTTCTGGCGTTAAAGAGTAACAAACATCCATATTCAAAATCTTTTACATTTATAATATTTATACAGATATGTTCGTTTATCCATCCAACGCATAGCAATATATTAAGGTGTTGTATAAAATAACATAGGCTACTATTAATCCCAATACATACAATAAGTATCCCGCGTGATACTAGTCTACAGCAAAAAGATACTTTCATTCGGAAATAAATATTATTACTGTGAAAAAGTAGTTTTTTGTTATTATAAGTTTTCTAAAACGTGTGGTCATTTAGTTCAACGGATAGAATTTCACAGAATTGACTATTTCATCGTTTCAATTTCAATTTATTATGATTGAAATGAAGCTGTTAAAAAATATGATATTATTAAAATATACTTTTTAGGGTTCCGTAACCATAAAGCAAAAACGGAATCCTTATAATTTCGTATGTCCGTCTGTCTGTCCCTGTAAATTGCTAAACAATTATGTAATGAAATTACAAAATACATGTAACTGAGGGGTGAAAAAAATTATATATTAATTAATTTAAAAAAATCATCAATAATAATTAATACGACATAAGCGTGTAGGAAGTATAATTCGCTTTTCTAAAGTCGTAAACGTTATACTGTTATCGATACAGAAGCCGAATCTATAGTTTTTCGAATTTTTGTCTGTCTGTCTGTCTGGGAACGCATCACGAGAAAACCACTTGACAGATTTTGATGCGTATGATGAGAGCTGGTTATCAAATAACCATATCCGGGTCAGCATTAAGTATACTTTTTACTGCGAGAAAATATTTCATTTCTGAGAAAACTATAGTAACCGTTAAAACGTACCTAGGGACAAACCCGAACAGAGCGAGAGCCAGTTACATAAAGATTAAAGTTACAAAAGGGACTTTAAGGATCAGATGACCATTTTTAGGTATCCATGTTGTCATTAATTACGTATTTTTAGTGAAATTTCAAGGCGTAGCATTTTTTTCCCAGAAATTTTATCAAAATAAAATTTTTCCTAGTGTATGATACGATCGACTAAAAAATAGACTTGGCAAATCTAGATTATAGTCATAATTGGCCTACCTGGCGAAAACTAGTATAAACTATAAACAATATTATTATCCAAGAACATTCAAACATTATCTGGAACTGGAAATATCGCATTCGCGATTGTGCCAAGGTCAAGTTACTTGGCCAGTGTGATAAGACACTACGTAATACATTGTTATTCGACTTCGCGGGGGTGCTTTTTTGACCGACTCCGAAAAGAAAGAGATACTTAATTTATTCATTGTTATTTTTATGGCTTTGTAACTCGATATATTTGTTGCTATACTACCGTCATAAAAAAGAAGGCAGCAACTTCGTCAAAGTTGATTTCGAGATATGTGTATAAGTTTTGTCTTACTACTTAGTAGTAGTTTGTACATAATTATGATGGCAATGATTATGGAACTTCCGGATTTATAAGACTTAGAGCTTTATAAGTAAGACTATCAAGTAGCATTTTTTTGCTGATTCCTATTCTACATTTAAGTGATTTTTGAACAAATTGTTAGGATCAACTCTCATTATCATTTATTTATTTATTTATACTTTATTGTACACCACAATCATAAAGTAAATACAAGTAAACAAAATATAAAAAAAAAAAAAAACAAAAACAAAAGTGTGCACAAAAGGCGGTTTATCGCTAATTAGCGATTTCTTCCAGACAACCTTTGGGTTAGGAAATATGGAAGACTATACGGGGTGGGTGGTGTACATATTAAATATTATATACAATACATACCACAATACAACCTATACTTTTAATGAATATTTTATACTTGGGACATACGGAATTAACCACTTTAAAAAAAACCACCTTAGACTCTTCCAGACTACTAGACCAACGATCCAGTAATCCATACTAATATTATAAATATGAAAGTTACTCTATCTGTGAACTTGTCACGTTTAAACTACTAAACACGTTTCGATAAAATTTGCATCCTGTGGACGGACATAGGCTACCTCTGATCCCAGCTCCATTTACCACACCAGCGAAGCCAAGGACAAAAACTAGTATTTAATATATATGAGAATATTTATTTAAATTTTATAGTTATGATATGCAATCAATCAGTCTAAGGAATCCCTACAATTAGTGTTGTACCAAACCGGATAAAGGGTTAAATGCCGACTGACATCACTAAACGACTCATTGATTATATAACATTAATAAACGAGGATAAAAACATTGGGTTTAGCCGATCAGGTAACGTACCTAGATGTGACTGCTAGTTCATTGTTTGCTACATTTCTTTATCGCCACAATTAGATTTATCTTATCGGTTTGAAGTATTACGAATGACGAAGTAGATGCGAGGAGGGGTGGTAAATTCGGTTCTCACATTAGACTAATATATAATTAGAATTACTCGTGTTGGTATCATTAGCACCTCTCTATGTACTTAATTTCGTCCAAATCCATTCAGCCGTTTCATTCTAAAGGAGTAACAAACATACACACAAATACAAACTTATGCATTTATAAAAGAATAGTTCCGCAGTAAAAAGAATCCTATAAGTTAACTTGAATAAATAGTTATCATCGTATCCATCAAAATCCCTTCAGTGGTTTTTCCGTGATGTGGTCATAGACACAGAGACAGTCAAAAATTCTAAAAACTATAGATTCGGCCTCTGTATCGATAATAATGACTATTTCAATAAGATTTTCCAAAAAATATTTAATGTACAGATTCGGCTCAGTTAGAATATTATTATAGGTTTGTATAGATATACATACATTGCGTGGGAGTTTGTTTGTTACAGCTTGTGTTCTAAAAAGTGAACTAATCTATAATGATGATCAATATGGCCGCCTACGTCATGTCTCGTCTAATTAAAAATGTGATCGAAATTTGACCAAAATTTTTTTTATTGATCAAACGAAAACTTGTCAATAGCTTCGTCAAGAGCTGCGGGCAATGCTAGTATCGTATCTATATAAAAATTTACTCTTTTGAACCGTAAATTGCTATCTGCTTAAGTACGGTCCACGAAACAAAATTAGTAGCTATTTAGAGCATGAATGAAGCAAATGCGGGCATTATTTTGACATAAAGTATTATAAAACCCCACTTCAATATACATACAAGTAGTACTATTTTGCACACAATACAATTGAGCAAAGCTTGATAAACATTGCCATTGTCATTGTATCACTCATGCGTGTGATGGACCAGAAATCCCATAAACATCATACATACGTAAGTTTGGATGGACGTTTGTTACTAAATCACGCCAGAAATGCTGGACGGATCTGGATGGCATTTGGCACAGAGATAGATTATAGTCTGGAATAGCACACAGACGACTTTTTATCCCGGAACAATGTACGGTTCCCGTGGGATAGGTTAATAATAAAGCTAGTGTTTGCTTCTTTTTGTTCTTAATAGTAATAATAAGGGCAAAAAATGGAATTATTGTCTCGAAAAATGCAGACATTTAGGAAACAATGTCAGTGCCTTTTACTTATATGAAAAATCTAGAATATAGAATTTTTGTATAAAATACCGCTAAAACCCAAAGTAACATACACTCTTGGCTCTCAAAGACACAAACAAACAAACAAAAATTCTAAGCTCAATTGTTTATATTTATCTTACACGCCGCATATTTAACAAGCCAAGGAGTCATGCTCTAATATGTAATACTAGCATTTCCCGGGGCTCCGCCCGTGTTCAGATTACCAAAAACCAAACTATTAGGTTTTACATATTAGTCTACTCTTACATTGCAGTTTTTGAATTTTTCTCAGAAATGGTAAAAAATATCCTATATGTTGACCCGGATAACCAGCTATCGTCATACCAAATTTCATCAAAATCCCTCCAGTGGTTTTTCTGTGATGCGGTAACAGACAGACAAAAATTCTAAAAACTATAGATTCGGCCTCGGTATCGATATAATGTTTATTTTAATAAGATTTTCCAAAAAATATCTAATGTACGAGTATGTATAGATGTATTGGTATGCATATTAGTCAAGCTTAGCCCAGCTTCAAGATTAAGACAAAATAATTAAATTAATTTTGAGTTTGGACTAGTTTGATTCGTTTTAGCGAGATCAAGTTCGTTATAGAAAAAAACAAGTATTTTATGATAAAAATCTTTTTTTTAAAACTACAGTATAAAAGACGAGTATGTCGTTAAGAAACAACATGGTTTTCTCTTTAGAAGTCAAATTTAAAATCTAATCCATTGATCAAAAAAATTACCTACTAGATACACAATCAGCGACAAAAAACGTCCTCACCGAATGAGCACTCATTTGAATATTTGAGCGCGCTTTTACTTTTTTTTTTGTGAAAACAACATTAAGCGTTGCATTTAAAATTCAATTTACATTGTTTTATATTTATTTCAACTAGAATAATTATGGTGACAGTTTTAAGAGAACTTTTGCATGGGATTGTGTATCTAGTATATACTTTTTTGATCGATGATCTAATCGATACTTATTTCAGTTCACCTCTTACATATAAACTACCCGACTTTATATTTTATAGATAATTCAGAAGAGTGAAAAATTTGTTCTTTGGTATCGAATAGGCTCCGACTCTACAAAACCGATTTAGATGAAATTTGGTAAGAAGATAGTTACAGACCCTTGGAAGGACATAGGATAGTTTTTAGTTTTTATTCTGGAAATCATCCCTTAAGGGGGTGAAAATTTATATGGAGAAAAGCCTAGAGACGGACCCGAGCGAAACGGGGGTGAGTCTCTAGTTTTCAATAAAGATAGCTTATATTCTAATAATTACACTAAGTTACATGCAGACGTATCAAAACAGGAGCGGAGCCGCGGACTAAACTAGTTAATAATAACAATATTCTTAACATTTTTCTACTTGTTGTATAATTAAGTTTTCTAACAATGCGATAAGCGAACGGGTGAAACCCCATAATAGCATTTATAAGTTTATATACCTATAATTAAATCGTAGACGAATCAACTCTTATGAAATTTAACATAATAATAAAAAAAGAATTCAGCCCTTTTGACGTCCTATTGGGGGCTGGGGTTGGACCTACCATTGATGCGAGGTATCAGGCTAGAGTCCACCACGCTGGCCAAGTGCGGGCGGACTGAGCATGCCTTTCGGTAACTTAATAGGTTCTCTCAAACACACAGATTTCTTCAAGATGTTTTTCTTCACCGTAAGACGAGTGGTAACACGATGAAAATGATTCGCATATAAAATTATCTGAGATGCGAGACAACAGATTTAAACCCGCTTCAGTTGGTTTTCAAAGCGTGCGTTACCACTTGCCACTGGGCTACTAGTATCTTACGAATGCTGATAATAAACAAATCGTCCTCGTAATATTTACGTTTAAACGGTCGCATCGTCGAATTTATTATGCGACATTAAACTCGAAACGCGTTACGAGCACCTATAAGGAAGTCACTTTTGTTCAACTTCCGGGAGAGAAAAGTGAAAATAAAGGCGCTTGGTTATGCAATGGCATAAAAAGACCTTTAAAAAACATGATATTGCTACATTTTCATCCTCTTAAGAACATGATACACCCACATTTTGTTTTGAAAATTTTTATTTAAGTTTATGTGTAGGTACTGTAACAATCTCTTTGTTTTACATTTTCAACTTTTTTATGTAACATATAATAAAAATTCTTAGTTTAATCTGTACACTAAATTTTTTTTTGAAAATCTTATTGAAATAGTCATAATCGATACAGAAGCCAAATCTACACTTTTAAATTTTTTTGTCTGTTTGCCTGTCTGTTTGGGGCAATGCTTCACGAGAAAAGCACTGGATAGAGACTGTATGTGTGTCTGTTTGTAGGCAAAATTTCAATGCTAAATCGGTTGAGAATAAATGCTTTAAAATTCGGTAGCAAGATTTGACCCGAACAAACAAACGTTGCAAATTAAATAAAAAGCTTGTAAAAAAACAATGTAAAAGTTTTTCCTTTAAAACGTTGCAAAATGTTATTTTTGTTGAAGTTTAATTTCCATAGTACACAATTCATGTTGAAAAGTTCATACAATGGGAAGCCAAGTCATGTTTCATTTTAATTGGCTTAGTAAAATCAAAATTATTTTCAGAACTTTACGTAAACAAATGCATAGTACATTGTTGAAACCAAAATGTTGTCGGTACGTTTAAGTTAATATATTTTGTAACTAGCAACACACCCTCGCTCCGCTCGGGTTTGTCCCTAGGTACATTTTAACGGCTAGTATAGATTTCTCGGACATTCGATATTTTCCCGCAATAACAAATATCCTAAATATGGACCCGGATAACCAGATCTATCATCATACCAAATTTCATCAAAATAGGTTTGTCCAGTGGTTTTCTCGTGATACGTTGTTCCCAGACTGACAGACAGACAAACAAAAATTCTAAAAACTATAGATTCGGCCTTTGCATCGTTAATAATGACTATTTCAATAAGATTTTCCAAAAAATATTTGAATGTACAGATTCGACTTAGAATTTTATTATCCATGTATAAAATATGTAATAATATTTTCTTATTCATTTCTGAATGGTTTATACGTTAAGGTGTGTATATTTAAAACAAAACTCCATTCGTATGGGTGAAATAACAAAAGATTCTTGTATGATCAATATAATTAAAGGCACTTCAATCAATATAATTATGACAATGTCTCCATCAATAGCTTGTAGTCTGCATCATTTCCTTTCGAGGCGGAAACAACCTTGGTAACGGTATAAGTCACAAAAGTATAATATTTCATCTACATACATAATATGATAAAATTTTAACTGAGTCGAATATATTATGTACATTAAATATTTTTTGGAAAATCTCATTGAAATAGTAATTATTATGGATACAGAGGCCGAATCTATAGTTTTTAGATTTTTTTTTGTATATCTGTCTGGGTACGCATCAGGAGAAAACCACTGGACATATTTTGATGAAATTTGGTATGATGATAGCTGGTTATCCGGGTCAACATATAGGATACTTTTTACAGCGGGAAAATATCTCATCTCCGAGAAATCTATACTAAACCGAGCGGAGCGAGGGTGAGCCGCTAGTTCTAATATAAATAAATCAATAAAATGAGATACATATATATATTTACTGTCACTTTTAATGTCCTATGGAATTTATGAACGGTGACCAATTTAAAAAGTGACAGACCGAGGTGAGAGCCTTGAGGTACGCCAAATTAATGAAATCCATATTTAATTTTAATATAGTTACGTTATGTAAGATATATATACTTTTTATATTCTATCCTACTAATATTATAAACGCGAAAGGTTTGTGAAGACGGATGGATGATACTCTATCACCAAAAACTACTGAACGGATTTTGATGAAGCTTTGCAGTAATATAGCTTATACAATAGAGTAACACACAGGCTATAATTTTTAAAGGTATAGTATTAAATAATTGAATTACGCGGGCAGTCTACAAAGATAGTATTTAATATAAGCGCGATTTACTTATGATCAAGTTAAAGACGTTTTCCTTATAATGGAACATTTTTGTACATGGCACTGTTTTATCCAAGACAATGTACACGTCAAGTTGTATGCGTAGTAATTGATTACGAGCTATCAAAAAGGATTTTATAATAAATAATAATAACAATAAATATGTTGGGACATTAACACACAGCACCATCTAGTTCCATGGTAAGCTACGAGGCTTGTGTTATGGATATCAGATAGTTGATACACTACGCATATATAACTTTAAATACATACATATTATAATTATATTTTATAATATTTATTAAGCTCGGAGTTAGGATATGCGCATTGAACGCGTATAGTTCCTTTAGACGACTTATGCTTTTTTTTAAGTACCTATAACCAATACTAATACATAAAAATTGTGTGTGTTTTGTTTGTGTTTGTTTGTTTCCTTGTTTAAATATGAGCCATGGGCAAACGCTAGTACTACGTAATAATAGGTATAAATTATACTTTTATTTTTCACGTCCTCGTCATAAATCCTCAACGATTTTATGTATACTCAGCCATTGTGGGCCGTCTCGCATTAACATACCATTTAAATAATAAACGCAGAATATATGTATGTCAGTCTGCTATAGATATATTATTATTTGTATAATAGGACCGCTATTGAGAAGAAACGCGGTTTAGAAAACGAGAGGTATTTTAATTTTAGGCCCCTTCTAGACTTAGCGGTGCGATATCTTTATGCGATATTTTCCACGTTATCGAGAGCGTACTGATGTCGACCAGATCTCTTCACTTATCGGTATACTGTCGGTATGCTTTCGGTGTAAAACAATTGAACTTTGCAGAAACTTGAACTAATCTTGGACTTTTACGCTCGGTATCAACGGTTTTACAGGCTGCCAGTACTGCGACGCCGTATGCCGCACGTTTACCGCCCCGTTCCCGTGCAGCCCGCGCCAATCAAGAAGCATGCATTCAAATATAGGCGCTCGGTAAATCAGTGAGAATTTTACCAAGCGTACTTTACTGCACCGATACCGCACCGCCAAGTCAGAAAGGAACTTTAGTATTTATCCATATTAACCATATTATAAATGCGAAAGTTTGGATGAATGGATGTTTGTTACTCAATCACGCCAGAACGGCTGAACGGATCTAGATGAAATTTGGCACAGAGATAGATTATACTCTGGAATAGCACATGGGTTACTTTTTATTCCGGAAAAATGTATGGTTCCCGTGGGATAAATCGCATCATCTCCGTCCGTGAATAGTGTTAAAAATTATATTCTCTGTCACTCGCACTCGTGAACTACCTAACTATGTTCCTACATACATTTATATACCTACGTGTATATAGTTTTTTTCGTTGCCAACCAAACTGGTTTTTCGAAGCCCGTGGCATTTATTTGCTCAATACGATTAAGTAATGATATGGAAGTAGGGTCGCCATATGTAATAGTGGGTAATAAAAATAAAAAACCGCATACACATTTTGCAATTCGGGCTACATACTGATATTAAATTGTAAGGTAGAGTTGATTGAAAGATAAATTTCTTAATTCTTTAAAAAAATATAATAGGGCGAATAATATTAAACTTAATACACAAAATTTTAATAAAGATTCGGCTTTTAAGCAAATATTTATAACAGAGAACCACACACAAACTGGAAGAAGACTATTTTTTATGGCACGTGAGTCAGCCAAAAAAAAGGAATATCTTTTTTGCTGGACATCCTCAGGGAAGATCTTTCTCCGTAAAAAGGAGGGTTCACCGCACATTATTATTAATAACGAGAGTGACCTAGAGAATATTAAATGACTAGTGCTTCATTTTTTAACTATTAGTCTAGGATCCAATCTTCTTTTGTATTTTAAGTTAAATAATTGGTTAAGCACATTTATGTTAAACATACATAATAAAACATACTCTCACATTTACTCATATAACATATTTACACTATACACAGAAATTTTACACACTTACACTATACTTATTCGTTACAAGAACTACTCATACTTAATACTGCGTTACACATTTTGGACTATATTAATAGCTTGTTTTGATGTTTTAGTATCACTTTTTATTGCCATAAAGCTTACAATAAATCTTTTTATAAGTTCAATGAATATAGATATTCGAATGCTTACAGCTTGTGAAACTACTCGATTTTGTTTTATTTATAACCGTACGTTTCTTCATCTTATTAATATATATTTTGAAGATAAGTACAGTAACTTTGTTATAGATACTTTGAATAATTTATAAGTATAAAATTCAACATATCCCACATTAACATATCTAATGATATAGATAACACTGCTGAGATACCATGTATCTCACTGGATGATGAGACAAAATGTTCTAGTACATTATCGTTAAATAATAGCCGGAATAGTGATGTAATAATTCTAACAATCAATATACGGAGTTTAAATGCAAATTTCGATACTCTATTAGTTTTTATTTCCAAATTAAGAATAGAAATCGACATTATTGTGTTAACAGAATGTTGGATAAACGAAAATTTCATTCCTCCAAATGTAAACAATTTTGTGTCGCACTATACAACAAAAAATATCAACCAGAATGATGGAGTGGTCGCCTATGTAAGGCAAGAATTAAATGCTACCTCCCTTGAACCTAACGTGGTTGAAGGTAATTGTTTGGTATTAAATATCAATAATAATCTTTCTGTCATATGTACGTATCGACCACCCTGTTTTCGAAATCCAACAAACTTCATTGAGTCTTTGGATGGCATTTTGAAAAGTTGTTTGACTGAAAATACTATTCTTACTGGTGATATAAATATAGATTTAATGCTCCAAGACCGCAACGATTATGCGGCAAAATATTTAAATCTATTAGCTATGTACGGCCTTAGGCAGGCGGTAACCCTTCCTACAAGAGATAATTCATGTATAGATCACTTCATGGTAAAATCGCCCCATAAATGCCAAACTATTGTTTTTAATAAGTTAACTGATCACTCGCCTATTCTGTTACATATAGAAAAAACAAATCTTGAAAAAAAAGCTTATGCTTTAAGAAAGTCAAGATTAATTTTGAAGCAATTAAAAATTGTTTAGAATTAGAAACATGGGAGGATCTATATAGCACAAACGATGTAAATATAGCTACAGATTTGCTCATTTCAACATTGCAAGTAACCATTGAACGTAATACAAGTGTTACTACTATTCCTAAGCGGAAACGTCCTCTAAAACCATGGATTACTGTAGGTGTTGTTAAATCGATTAGGAAACGTGATAAAATACATAAACGCTTGCGAAAAGATGTCAGTAATGAAGTACTAAAACAAGAATATACAACTTACCGTAATATTTGCAATAAAATTATAAAATCACTAAAAAAAGAATACTATAATAATAAAATAAAACAAAATAGAGATAATATTTTAGAAACGTGGAATATTATAAGGGAAATGTGTAATATAAACAAAAGTAAAGTGTCTCCTACAGAACTACTTAGCATTAAAAACTCGGCTGTAGAATCACTGAATGAAGTGAATAGATTTTTCACTAGAGTTGGAAGTAACCTTGCGAATGAAATTCTACTAAAACTATAAACTGACGAAAGTTCTCTTGCAAAAAAAGCAATCAGAGATAATGCGCCACAAAATTCAATGTCTCTTTATTTTACAGATGAACATGAAATTATGACGATTATCGCAGGACTAAAAAACAATAAATCCCCTGGTATTGACAATATCCCCTCGTCAATCTTGAAAATATTTAGGGAGACTTTGTGTAAACCATTAGCCCACATTTGCAACCTTACCTATGAATATGGTGTATTTCCTAATATACTCAAATCTGCTGTTATTTGCCCAATCTACAAAAGTGGTGACAAAAAAAATGCCAACGAACTATAGACCAATATCTTTGCTCAGTGTAGTATCTAAAATAATAGAAAAAGCGACAAATAAAAGACTCATTCAATACCTGGACCAAGCTAATGTGCTATGTAACAACCAATATGGTTTTCGACCTAAAATGTCTACAGAAGACGCTGTTTTAAAACTAGCGACACTCATTAAAGATAATGTTGATAAAGGTGACAAGTGTCTAGCTGTTTTCTTAGATTTACAAAAGGCTTTCGACACTGTGTCAATTCCTATAATGCTAGCCCGTCTTGAGAATATCGGTATTAGGGGTAACGCTTATAATTGGTTTGAAAGCTATCTTACAAATAGAATTCAGAGAGTCCGAGTCGATAATTATATTAGCGACTTTGATTGTGTATCATATGGAGTACCGCAGGGAAGTACATTAGGGCCTACTTTATTTTTAATATACATTAATGAACTCTGTCGGGTAACATTACAGAATGCTAATATTATAATGTACGCAGACGATACAGCTATCTTGTTTCGAGGTAAAAATTGGGATGAGGTTCGCAGACTTACTGAAACAGGCTTATGCACCATAACAACTTGGCTCGAGGATAGTTTACTTTCTCTGAATACGAGCAAAACGAAATTTCTTTGCTTTAGCAAAACTAGTCGTGGACATCCCACGAACTTTCAAATTCGCATACACACACATCCTTGTAATCGCGGCTTTTACATGGGAAGTCTTAATTGTAGTTGTAAAGTCCTTACAAGAATAAATAATATAAAATATTTGGGCGTCGTTATTGATGATAAACTATCGTGGGCAGAGCATATATCTTTATTGGCTAGGCGTGTAAGAAAACTCATGTTCATTTTTAAAAATATTAGGATTTTATCAGATACTAGAATTATAATACAGACATACAAGGCTTTAGCTGAATCAATTCTAAGTTATTGTATATGTGCATGGGGTGGTGCTTCCAAAACTAAACTTCTCAACCTCGAACGCGCTCAACGATCACTCTTGAAAGTAGCTCTTTTCCTGCCTTACCGATTCGGAACATCTGAATTATATAAGAGAGCAAATGTTCTTACGATAAGAAAACTATTTATATATCAGTGTATACGTAGATATCATAAGGTTACTGTTCCACTTTTACCTAAAAATAATAAAAGACATGACCGCTGTCCGCTTCCACGAACAAGAAGTGTCTTCGCCCAAAGGCACTATGATACTATTGCTCCATTTATCTATAATAAATTCAATGACCTTTATACTGTGAAAAATGTAAGCAACTATAGAATAAAAGAAATTTTAAAAGAATGGCTAATTAATCTAACGTATGAACAAACTGAAAACCTTGTGCTAGTATAAAAAAAAAATACGAATAAATAAAATAAATGCTAATATATACAAATTGTAATAGTAACATAACACACACAAGCATACAACCAAACCCACTCACCAAACGCACACACACACACACACACACACACGCACACATACACGCACACACACACACACACACACACTCATATACACACTTTTTTTTTTTCTCTCTGTGTCTTGTAAGTTAGAAGTAATTTATTTAATTTTTAATATTTTGTTTTTCTTTTTTCCTTTTTTGTTTACATTAACTTACCTTATTATAACGTAATTTCATGCAATGAATATGTACGCCTGATATGGGAAGGTACTAGCTCCTGAAACACAGTTTTCTAGTTCAGGAGTTAGGGCTGTGTGTATTTGTTACCATTGTGTTGTTTAATAAAGACTGTGTTTCTTTATTGAAGGTGATCTGACACTTATGTGCTTTAAACTTTAATTAGCCATAATCTATACATATAATAAAATTGTAACTGGTCGTTGTCTGTACTTGAAGATATTTGATAAAAACTATTATTGGGGGAAGGCCTTTGTCTTCATCGACTTTAAAAAAAACGTATGAGAGGCAATTAATTCATATTATTTTTACTAGCATAAACCATAAAACTTTAAATTTTGAGGACACCTACAAATATTTAAAAACATAACTATACGCTGTTTTAAAGTACGTCTTGTAAAATATAAGTAGGTATATTTTATGAAAATTTCAAAAGCCAGCGACTTTCAATACTATATAAAAATATTATGAGAGACACAAATGCTACAGCGGACTTTCTCATCGAATCATAAATTAAAATTTTGCGTAATTTTTAAGAGTTATTCGATTTTTACACTGGTGTCTTAAATATTTCCGAAAATAAAACATCCTTAATATAGCCCTAAAAACTCCTCTATATTTCAATGAAAGTCCCATTACAATCACTTAAGCCGTACCAAATATTATCCCGGACAAACAGAAAGTCAGCCAAAAAAATTAAAAATGGTTGTTTGGGTACCTACTCATATAACATAAATTACTCTACATATCTTAAGAAAACAGTTATTTTGAAAATACAGACAGGCACTTCAATTTTATTTACATATATAGATAATATTATAAAGAGGCAGAGTTTGTTTGTTTGAACCCGCTTACCTCAGGAACTACTAATATTATTTGAAAAATTCTTTTTACATTAGATAGCCAGTTTATTGTGGAAGGCTATAAGCTATATATCATCATAATATTTAGTCTATTCCATACTAACCATTAAAACGTACATACCTAACGACGAACACGAGCAACGCTAGAGTCAGCCGCTAGTGTATATATATATATATATATATATATATATATATATATATGAATACTATGTATTATTGCTTGGTAGTGGATAAATCTCAAACAGCAACGAAAGGTCGAAATTAAATGATATATTGTGAAATATTCACGCAATAAATAATATTAAAATAAGCTCTACAAGTGTTTCAAAACATTTACGTAATAACTTGATGAATTAAGTATAATTAGTTATAATAACAGCTGGTATTAATAAAATAAGTAAAAAGGTCAAGATCGTAATTAATTATTAACGACAAAAATGAGATGTAATACTTTAGTCTATACATTGTGATTGTTTAAATGGACATAGCTCTTTTTATTTATAAACCGATTGAGAAAGATTAGTGAAAACCCCACCCAAATCGGTTCAGCCGTTTCTGAGATTAGCGCGCACAAACACACAAACAGACAAAAACTAAAAATCATTGTTTCGGGTTCTATAGCATTAATAACGACCCTCAAAAATAGTTTGTCTAAAAATCTTGTACAGACTGCGATCACATAGAATTTTATTATATGTATAGATATCAAATATTCCCATAAATCTAAGAAAGCATAAAGTTCATGAAAGTTATCTTAGTAAGAAATCAATAAAATCTCAAATTTCCTTGAGAGCACCTCACAAGCGAACGAAACTTAATATAAGCGGCGTCAAAACGTTTTCTCTTTTCCTAATCGAATTTTAGTTATTCACCTGCATTTTTCCTCTAACGAGTGGCATAATTCGTTCATAGGTACTGGAGTCGGTAGAAAATCAAATCATTTCGAGAGACCAATTTTTCCTTATTGGCCTCTTATATGAACAAGTACTTATATATACATTTTACTATGAACATATCTTCGCTAATATTATAACCGCCTCGATGGTCTAGTGGTTGCTAGTTCTGAGAGGTTCTGGGTTCGAGTCGCGGGTGGGGCAACGAATATTTATGGGAGTGTTCTGTTAAGAGACTCTTAGTTACAACCTGAGCTGGGAAGGTCGATCCTGCGTATTTCTTACCGGTAGTTTCAAATTGTCATGTCGGAGTATGAGAGTGACAGAAACAGAGAGTGCGCGTTGTGTCTGCGCTCTCTCTTACACGCGCTGCATTATAACATCTGCGCATATGGCTAGGGTCAGTGATGGACCGTAACCGAAATTTGTTATTATCTTTATCGAGGACATTATCCGACTAAATGCAAAAGATTTCTGTGTTTACGTAGCAAATACTAAACAACAAAAAAATGCATTTAAAGGAGTAATACGATAAGGTCTATTTCTATCCCAACGCGTCAAATCAATCCCGTGGGATACTCCTTTACTGCAAACATATTACAAACATTATAAAGACACGCGTCTGAGCGAAGCGAAGTTGGACCACTAGCTTAATTATTTCTAAGTAAAAACACACAAAAAAGTAATCAAACTTTTTAGACTCCACCGCGGTCCCGCTAGTTACGCGGCAGACTTTTTGTCGCAATTTTTCGACATTTCATAGGAACGTTTAGCTTTTTCATCAACTTGGTAACGTTTTTATATTATCTACAATTACGTGACATCTGGATAAATGTTGCCAGTATTTATTTTTACTTAATATGGCGAATATATATATATATATATATATATATATATATATATATATATATATATTCATATTCTTTGGTGTATGTCTATGGACAATGGTCTGATTGCCCCTCATACTAAGGCCTACTGGGAGGCCCGTGCCCAGCAGTGGGAAGTCAAAATGGCTGAATACACATATATTTTTTATTTATTGTATAGAACTATAGATTATATATGACGAGCAACTTGACCCCGCTTGGGCTCTACACATGTAAAAGTGTAGTCTATGTGCAAATCCAACTCATAGTCTGTGTACTAAACGTCTAAATCCGTCTAGCGTTCCAGCGTGAACAAGTAACAAACATACACACAATTTTCGCCATTATATTAGTAGTCAGTTTATTACGTATAAGAATACCAAGGAAAAGAAACATAATGTACTCTTATGGGTGAGATATTAAAAAAAAAAAACATTTTAACTAATTTTTAGTCCGTGACCTTTTCAGTTCAAAACTTAACCCGATACGTCTAATTTCCCGTGAGATATCAACAAAAAAGAGTCGTTCAATCAAAAAAGAAACGAGTGTGTGAACTTATGTACGCACATAAGAAGTTATACCTTTTTAGCGTAATAAAACAAAAATAGCCAAACATTTCATCCCGTATGTCACAACTCTGTTTGTAAAAGGAATGCAGCTAACTTCACCATGTCGCTTTTTGGCTGTCGGTGTGCGCGTGCGTCGTAAGAATTTTACTCTCATATTTTTTGCCAAACGTGCCAAAAGAAGAATAACTTCAAAAAATCTAATAAAAAGTATCCCACAAAGATCTATGATACGAACATTAGTAATAATATAAGAACTAGAACTTTTCTAATAAACAAACTAACATTAATATAAAAATGACATTTAACTAATAACAACACGTTATCAACCACAGACCTAATTACTATATCAATATTGCTACATTATTTATTAATCAAGATAATATCATGAATAAAAAAATAAAAAGTCACAGATAAAACAAACAAATACGTTTCACACTTTACGTTGTCGATATCCCGTTACTTTGAATCAAATCTTTAATTTTTTGTAGTAAAATTAAAAAAAAACTTGCTTTTAAGCCGCTAATAAATATAAATATATGTTGGGACATTAACACACAGCGCCATCTAGTACTATGGTAAGCTACAAGGCTTGTGTTATGAATACCAGATAGTTGATACATTACATACATATTATAAATATAAACACCCATGACTAGAGTACAAACATTCGTGCTCATCCCACAAATGAATGCCCCCAGCGGGACTTGAACCCGCGACCGCTGGCACAGCAAGTAGGGTTACTACAAACTGAGCCAAACGTGTCGTCGTACTTCACAAAACGGATCAAATGAGATCAAACTCGAAGATGCCAGTAGTTGCCATTGTAGAGATCCACTATACAACCTCCTGCAAACATCATCAGATCAGCTCAGTGTTACCATATTATTGTATCCAACCGGATTTTACTTAGTTACTAAACTAGCGACTCACCCTCGCTCCACTCGGATTCGTCCCTTTACGTTTTAACGTTTAGTATAGGTTTCTCAGAGATGAGATATATTCCCGCAGTAAAAAGGATCCTATATGTTGACCCGGATAACCAGATCTATCATCATACCAAATTTCATCAGTCTGTCCAGTGGTTTTCTCGTGATGCATTCCCAGACAGACAGACTAAAATTCTAAAAACTAGATTCGGCTTCTATATTGATAATAATGAACTATTTCAATAATATTTTCCAAAAAATATTTAATGAACAGATTCGACTCAGAATTTTATTATAATATGTATAGATTTAAAATCGATACGACCTGTTAATTATCATCGATTTTCAAGATTTGACAAGTACATACATAATAAGTATATAAATAAAAATCAATAGGTACCGTTATAAATATAAAAGTTTGTACGTGTGTATGTTTGTTACTCGTTCACGCAGAAACGACTGGACCGATTTGGATTTAATTTAGTGGACAGATAGACTATGATTGGAGTTTATCTCTTTATCTACAAGCAGCAACTACTGTCAGCTGCAAGTCGCTATAAAATAATGAAAACCAAATCCAATTCCGCTCAGTAAAATAAACGTATTCATGTAATACGTGAAAGTTTACGCCCGATGTTTACAGATCTCGCGTTGTATTTTGGTAGAATCTAATTTTAGATAACTTTTTTGTCATTGAACAAAATAATTTTTGATAGTTGGATTGAATTTGAATTTTATACCAAGTATTTATGTTATAATTTCACATGAAACCAAAAGGCCTCGTGGGAAAATTTCGACTGGTAGGTACTATACAGCCATGAGGATTGTGAAAATGTTTAATTTTATGAGAAATCATGTGTTTATATGTATTTATCTTCTATACATAGGTATAATAAAATTCTAACTAGTCAAATTTGTACCTTAAATATTTTTTGGAAAATCTTATTGAAATAGACATTATTATCGATAGAGGCCGAATCTATAGTTTTTAGAATTTTTGTCTGTCTGTCTGTCTGTTACCGCATCACAGGAAAAATTACTGGAGGGATTTTTATGAAATTTGGTATGATGATAGCTGGTTATCCGGGTAAACATATAATATACTTTTTACCGCGGGAAAATATCTCATTTCTGAGAAAAAAATACAAAAACTGGTCTGAATATAACCA
This sequence comes from Brenthis daphne, assembly GCA_947093115.1. Lineage (NCBI taxonomy): Eukaryota > Metazoa > Arthropoda > Insecta > Lepidoptera > Nymphalidae > Brenthis > Brenthis daphne. The sequence continues at coordinate 5,258,979 of OX352473.1, forward strand.
CGATGATACTATAGGTATACATATATTTAAGCAAGGTAACTTACTAAATAAGGCAAAAAATGTTAAAAATAGCTTATCTTGAAAAAAAATTATAACAGCGCTATTTTATTTGGTTTTTTGTCATCTGAATGCGGGCGGAGCCCCGGGCAATGCTAGTTGTATATATTTCATTTCTGTTTTGGCTCTGTTTGTAGTGACCCTACTTGCTGTGCCAGCGGTCGCGGGTTCGAGTCTCGCTGAGGGCATTCATTTGTGTGATGAGCACGAGTATGTGTGTATCTAGTAATTTTTTGACCGATGTCTAAATCGAACCAATCAGTGACCGTTTCACAATTTAACTGAATGTGCTTTGCACCTACAGGTAAATTTTTAAGAAATTAATTAAAATTTTAAGAAATCTATTGCTAACTGACACGCCGGCGTGGCCGCGGTCGTGGAGGAATTAGTAAAATTATAATTTACCTAAAAATGTCTCGTGATATTGTAAGAAAAGGTTGCGATTGACAATACTCTGGGGATTTATAATTATACGGATCTTACAATTTCCCTGCGACATATACATGAATACGGTTATGTCAAGTCTGAGCGGAATTTGATTTAATATATTTTATTAGTATATAAGGAATATCTATTTTCATATCGTTTTTTGTTAACCAGGTTAAATTTCTGTAGTTGACCAGTGGTAACGCGCTTGCTTGGGAAACCAAGTGGGTATAAACCCGGATCCCGCACCTCTAATATTTTCATGTGCAATTCAACACAATCATCACTTGTCTTACGGTGAAGGAAAACATCGTGCGGAAACTGCATGTCTGAGAGAACCTAGCAAATCAAGACATGTGAAGTCCGCCAACCCGCACTTGGCCAGCGTGGTGGACTATGGTACTCGTACATTTTATTATTTTAAAAATGGCGTCATGATGCTTTTATTTAAAAAGTAATTGAAAACAAATCGATCTCTTACGAGGAAAATTGATTCGTTAACGTAACCTATATACGGAAAAATCCGATAATTTATGTATATAGACTTATGACATAACTAGCTAGTTGTTGATACCTAATAATGTAAAACCATATGTTCATGGGACTTCTATTATAATTAATAAGTTTGTATAGTGTGAATGTGTGTTTGTACGTCTGTTTCTCGATCACGCTGAAACGGCTTAAGGGATTTTGATGAAATTTAGTGTACAGATAGATTATTACCTGGAGTAACACATAGGCTGTTGTTAGACACCTAGTGACGCACCAGAGCGAAGCAAAGGTAAGTCGATAGTGTATTGGACATTTCTACTAAAATCGTAAATTTCGAGATATATATTACGAACACCATTCAATCGCAGAGACATCTATAAATAGTATATATTCATGTATAAAGCATACTAACAGCTATTAAATGTTTGTATACAATTTTTTATTACTTGTTATCACCTCCAGGTAAATTTCTAAGAAATTAATTAAATTTCTAAAAAATATATTGTTAACTGTAACGCCGGTGTGTCCGCGGTCGTGGACGGATTGTGAACGCCCATCACTTATCGTCCAAATCGTGGTAAGCTAATCAAAATTACTATTAAAAAAAATGTTATATTCATATAAATTTCGAAAGCACTTTTTAATCATTAATGTTTACATTTTTAAATGTCAGTATGTTTATTATATAATATAGTCTGAGGAAACTACCACCGACTCGGCAGGCGCCAGGCAGTTTCTGATAACGACACAAGAGAACAGTTAGTAGTTACCATTTTGAAAATAATATTTGTTTATAAACTATCTAACATATTTTATTGTATATCTGTCTGTCTTTTCGGTTTTTTACGTGAATTATTTTGATTGTTGGTTTCCGACGTTTCTAATGCAATCATGGTCACGGGAGACTCTCCAAAAACCAAAATAATTCCGTGAAAATATCCGAAAAGATATGTTTATTTAAAATGTCAAATATTTGCGTAAATCTAAGAAATATATCTGTCTTATTGTCAGTTTTTGTTCGTTTTTTCTTTGAAAGATAGAGCTAACTCTATGACGTGTAACATCGATGACAACTTATAATAAGTAGTGTTGTACTTAGTGGTCGAAATTCGACCATAATCATTATTGAAATTTTGCGAAAAACATATATATGAAAAGAATTTATCTATCTATATAAAAAAATACTAAGTTTCCAAAACTTTTTTATTGTAAACACTATAATTTGTCAATAGCTACTAAATAAAAAAAAAGGAAATCGATTGACAAACGGAAAAAGGTACTGAACTGTTTTGCCTTTGCCTATTTATGTAAGACAAATAAATAAATGATGGGACATTAACACACAGTGCCATCTAGTTCCATGGTAAGCTACGAGGCTTGTGTTATGGATACCAGATAGTTGATACACTACACATATAAAACTTTAAATACATACATATATAAGTATAAACACCTATGACTGGAGTACAAACATTCGTGCTCATCACACAAATGAATGCCCCCAGCGGGACTCGAACCCGCGACCGCTGGCACAGCAAGTAGGGTCACTACCAACTGAGCCAAACGTGTCGTCTAACTATTAACTAACTGTTTAGCCCAACTCCGTTCATGCGTATCGTACATATGTACATTTATACCTAATACCTACCCATCCCTAACTCCTGAACTCTGCGAGTGGAACTAAACAAATACATGTTTTATTGTTATTATAAAGTAACTAGCGGACCCGACAGACGTTGTCCTGTCTACACGTTTTTAATTTGAAAATTTCAAACTTTTTTTAATATATTATTTTCTATTAAAAAAATTGTGAATCTAAACCATTCCCAGATCCCCTTGAACACACACAAAAAATTTCATCAAAATCGATCCAGTCGTTTGAGAGAAGTTCAGTGACATACACACTCACAGAAGAATTATATATATAAAGATATATACTATAAATATCACAGCTGTAATATTCCAAAACACAAAAATTCCACACTAAGTTCCACCTTGAAATAATTAAAAAAAGACTGTTTGATTTAATTAATATATTTAATTTATAATTTATTTAAAAAATTAATTTCATAAATTAATGAAACGATCACGCACCAAGTTTTATAGGCTCACACCGATTTGTTCTAGAAACATAATATGCATTACAAATGCATTCGAGAACGTGTAAATAACAACGCTGTTACCAAGATAAAAAGATATTTACTTTAAAATATGTCAACAATTCATCAGACACATAACTTATTCGTTTTTTTATAGTATATGTATATATATATATATATATATATATATATATATATATATATATATATATATATATATATATATATGTGTTATAATAGCCTCTTAAGTATTTGTCTAAGAGAGCGTTGATTTTTTTTAAATGCGTTAAAAATTAGTAAAATTAGTTAAAAAAATCAATTCAAACACACAGACAAGACCGCGTAAAAAGAGCAAGTGTAGCTAAAACATTTCGCCGTTTTAAAATTCGCAACATCCACAGACTACTTACACCGGCATATTGAATGGAAACAGAATAAATCGCTCACAGCGTAACCTCATTAAATTATATAAAAACCTATCCAAACCATAAAAACTGCATCCAAATCACCACAGCAATATTGTAACAACACAAATTATACCACACGAATGAGAAATAGACGATTTAAATACACTTTTAAATTGGAGTTATGAATAAAACGCGGGAAATACGTCCGCCATGCGCGTCGTCAAGCGTCCGACTGGCTTAGTGATGTGCTTGGTCTGGGTGAATATTAATTGGGCGCCACTATTGTTTTTTAATGGCGTGAATATACCTGTTTTGATGGTCACGGTTCATATTTATACAATAAGAGGATGTTTTTTTATATAATTTTAATATATAGACGGTTAAATAATTGCACAAATAAAATTACCATAAATACGAATTACATTCTTATAATTATAGTTCAGAAGATTGCCTATAACGTAACAGCTTATCCAGCTGCCTTTTTTGTTACTCTGACAAAATATTGTTTGCCAAAGGTTTCCTTTGGCACAGCTTTAAGAGTCGAATTAAAAAAATACTTTATTGGTTTCTTATGTCATTGTAGAAACACGTTGTCAAAATTAGGCCTAGTAATTCCTTCACGTCCACCATTTAAGAAACAGCCAAGTAAGATGATATCCAACACATTATTTTATTAAGCAAAGACAGGAACAAGAAATATGCATAGACAATAATATTTTTATGTTTAAATAAAACTAATATTAAATTTAAAATAATAATCGTACCAAGAGCACGCGTTATCAAAAACAATGCATTAACATAGCGTTTAATTTTATAATTGATTTTCACGGATTTTGTAAACAATATATTATGTGTTTATATTATTATTTTACAAAGAAAATCATTGCACTGGTTGGATGCAGTTTTTATTGGTAGCCGAGCAGTTCATATGTTGAAGGACACTAGTAAATTAATTTTTTTTATTTAGTAAGTATTAAAATATTAGAATTTTACGCCAGCTGAAAAAGAAAAAGCAACAGTCCTAAGAAGAACTGGCGAAAGAAACCTGGCAACTTTGAATACAGAAAGAGCTACGTACATTTTATACACTTTTAAAACACATACATTATTATGGTATACAAATAATAATTATTGAAATAAACCGTAAAAATTTCCAGCTTCCACATAAACATCACTAAAAACTATTCTGTACATGACATTAATATACAAACCTATGTGTTTGATCGATAAACGCGGCTCTCTTGGACAGCACTAGTCCCGCGATTGCGCGTTGCTCAATAGGGTGACAATAATTTAGGTTATATAAAAAGTATGCTTTGAATTGCGCAGTTACTAATTATTTATTGAATTACACAGTAGATAGTTAAATTCGGCATATTATATATTTAATTAACGCCACAATAAAGAGCAGAAGTATAATTTTTAAAAGTTATATATGGGACCTGGCAAAATAAGTCAAATTAGCCCAAATTGGAGGGTTTTAGTTGTCATTGAAGACTTTCGCTAATTAAATCACACACCACATGGGTTCGATTTTATAAAATTATTGTATTGTCATCAGTATTACACACTCAAGTAAAAAAAGTTGAAATTAACTAACTTAGAAATGAATCTAATTAGTGCGTGATACAAAAACAAAGTTTTCTGTTAATTATTATAGGATTGAATTTAACGAATAATATTAACAGAATACGAAAAAATACGTAATTAAGTTTTAAACAAAATGTTATAAAAAGGTAAAATTCTTGCGTTCGCACATACGAACCTGTCTCTTCCATGATTGTTGTAAAGCATTCGAAACGATAATTTTATTTAAAATACCAGCTACATAGGAGATATGTAAATAGATATACCTATCCGATCAGCTTAATAACATCTTTCAAACTTAAAAGCCTGTGGGCTTGAACGAAACAGGATCGAGTGTTACAACTAGTGATATACTTATGTATATACGCACGTAAGAAGTTTAACTTCTTTGGCTTAACACAACATAAATAGCTAAAGATTTCAATCCGTATGTCACAACTTGCGGTTTGTTAAAAGAATGATAAATTAATAATTACCTAATTACATAATGCATATTAGGCATATTGCAATCATATATTTATAGAATATAATTTAAGAAAAAAAATATAATATTATATATCATTTGTCAGACAATAACAACGGTTACCATGGCAACAAACTTCGTTATCAGCAAACTTCATCATGTCGCTTTTTGGCTGTCGGTGTATGATAAAAAAATTTACTCTCACTTTTTTTTCCAAACGTCCCAAAAGAAGTATAACTTCAAAAATTATTCAAACTAAGAAAAAAAAAAACAATATTTACTCATCCCAAACTCCATATCAACTTTGTCACTCTACGAACTACCCACAACGCAATATGAAACGAAACAGCATAGTAATAAAGTAAAATGTCCTATGTATTAACATCACGAGCACATTATAAAACATTTACCCGTCTGAGGACACGAAATCCAATCTGTTTGAGGCTGAAGTAGCGCTTTGGTTCATAGTTAAAAACAAATAATACTTGTAACAAATCTATGTATGTATGTATATTTGTCCATATACTGTGATAGTGCAGCGTTTCTCAAACTTTATCACATAACAGCGACTCACCCTTGCTTCGGTCGTGTCCGTTTTAACGGTATAGAATATATAGACTATATATTATATGACTAGCGGCTCACCATATCGCGCGCGTTTGGATTCACCTCTAGAAAATCAAAAACAAATCTATCCCTCGGGAACCGTATATTTTTCAGGGATAAAAGGTAGCCTATCTGTTATTCCAGACTATAATCTATCTCTGTGCCAAATTTCATCTAGATCCGTTCAGCCGTTATGTTATGAAAGAGTAACAAACATGCATACATTCTCACAAACTTTCACATTTATAATTTTTATTATACAGAATTACAGAGAAGGGAACCGTACATTTTTCCGTGATAAGATATAGTCTATAGCCTTCCTAAATAAACGGGATATCTAATGCAAAAAGAATTTTTTAAAATCGGATTAGTAGTTCCTGAGATTAGCGCGTTCAAACAAACAAAATCTGCCTCTAATTGTCACATTCCGGTCGACTCAAACTCCAGCAACGTTTCTTGTATTAAAAAAAAACTTTACCAGACCGATATCGAACCGAAAACGGACTGTGATCGGCACTATAGTTTAGTTCAGTTCTTACTAGACCGATATCGGACCGAGAACGAGCCGTGATGGGCACTATAATAGTGTGGTTCCAGCCTAACGTGCTCTCTAAGGCACGGGGGTGCAAGCATCGCCATCTATCAACTCTGATCATGCTAGACCTACGAGACAGTCGACGGGGGGATGAAAAGTACCTACTTGGCCTACCAACAAAAGGACGCCACCCAATGACATATTCTCATTTCTAGTATTCATCATCAAATTCCACACACATAATAAAAAACTCAAACGGGACTAGAAACCGCTAAAATTTCAAGGGAAAATCGTATTTATTATTATTATATTATTATCAATTGAATTAAGAAACCATAAATTAAAGCTCAAAATAAATTAAAAAAAACAGGCAAAGTCGGGATACAGCGATAGTTATTTATGTAATCAATAATGTATATAGTAAGTATAAAATGTAAGTAAATAATAAACATACAATCACGACAGACGAATGACCGATATCATAAGATACACACTCTATTAGTTATATATGTACATACATACATTTATATATAACTAGCGACTCACCCTCGCTTCGCTCGGGATCGTCCCTGGGTTGTTTCCCTATACAAACTTTCATCTCCATTTTCACCCCTTGAGATGATTTTCCAGTACAAAAAGTATCCTATGTCCTTCCCGGTTTCTCAAATTACCTTGTTACCAAATTTCATCTAAATCGGTTCAGTAGATCAAGAGATTACCCCCTACAACGTCACAAACTCAAAATCTCACAAACTTTACCTCTTTATTATATTAGTACAGATGTTTATACATACTACCATTTCCCGCGACTCTGCTCGCCTAGTCTATTAATATGTAGGTACTGTTTCAATTCTAAAAGTCGTACCTATCATTTTAGATAGCCTATAAACATTCTTTATAAATCTATATAGGTATGTATATAAAAATCGATGTGTATATGTATGTTCCCTATGGACACCCACCCAAACGACTGGAGCGATTTTGATGAAATTTTCAGGTAATCTTCAGGTTATCCCAGGTGATCCTGTGAAGTTTGGTAGCTATCGGAAGTTTGAACGCAGGCGAAGACGCGAGTAATGCTAGTATTAGCTAATAGTTGTAAATTGCAAAAATAATTATTCAAATCGTTCAACGAGATCCAAAACTTTGCACATTGAAACAAACTCTTCAGCTTTATATATTAATAACAGATTTGTACAAAATAAGTAACTAATTGACCGACTTTAAAATAAAGGAGGTACTCGATTGGGCTGTATGTATGTTTTTTTTTAACTGCCTCGGTGGTGTAGTGGCTAGCATGTACGGCTGTACACTCGGAGGTCCTGGGTTCGAGTCCCGGGTCGGGCCAAGTTTAGTTATTGAGTCTTTCTGTATAGTAAGTCTCAGTAACAGCCCGGAGTTGGGAAGTTGGCGGTGCTTCAACCCCGTGCCTCGGAGAGCACGTAAAGCCGTCGGTCCTGCGCCTTAACTCTCACCGGTCGTGTCGAGCAGTCGTCCCACTGGAGTATGAGAGTGATAGGAATAGAGAGTGCACTTGTGTCTGCGCGTACACTTGAGCACTATAATATCTCCTGCGCAGTTGGCTAGTCTCAATGAGATTGACCGCCGTAGCCGGAATCAGCTAGGAGAACATCATCATCATGTATGTTTTTATAGATGGATGGCACAATGTGTGTATTAACTTTTGAAATTATTCCCAAGTAGCCTGTATTATTTTAGACAAAACCTAATAATATACGTGCGTTTTAGTCCATTGGCACATTTACCACGACTTCGACTCGTACAGATGCACACCCGAAGGTCACGAATTCGATTGCCATCCATAATATATATTTAGCATATAGTATTTCGCTTAGCTCGATTTGATAATAACATATTATAGTGTAGAACATATAATAACAGTAACTTTAAAGCGAAAATTTAAAAAAATATATTGTGTAACATCCATAGGGAATATGGGTGTGATTTAAATAAAGTTGAAATATTTTTTTTATAATCTTTATTGCTTTTGAATTAAGCCTATTTCAATATTTTTTAATGTAATTTCTTTTTGATTAAGAAAATAATTATTATAAAGTGCAAATATATGTGGGGTAATTCAAAGTAGTTGAAAGTTGAAACGCACTCCATTGGTCAGACCGAATACGTCAAAGTATTATCATAATAGTGCGATTAGCCATTTTGTCGCTTACAAACTTAAGTCGTAATTTTTAGGGTTCCGTAACTCAAAAGGTAAAAAACGAACCCTTATAAGATCACCCTCTTGTCCGTCTGTCTGTCCGTGTGTCACCACCGATTTTCTCAGGAACGGATGGACCTAGCAAGTTGAAATTTATACCAGATGCTGAGGTCTATAGTCCCTATTAGGTGTATAAAAATCAAGGTCCTGAGTCAAGACGATAAAAAAAATACGGGCAAATTAAGATTTTCGCGAGAATACATATTTATCATAATAAAAAATATTTCGCGAGAATACATATTTATCATAATGAAAGAATTTTCAGTATCAGATCAGTATTTCCAGAGATTAACCCCATACATACAAACTTACACACTATACCTCTTTATAATATTAGTGTAAATTTAGTTTGCCCTCCTGCATATACAATATACATACATTACTAGCGACCCACCCTCACTTTGCTCGGGTTCGTCCTTAAATTTCTTCCCTATACAAACGTTCATCCATTTTCACCCCTTTAATGGATGATTTCCGTGATAAAAACTATCCTTTGTCCTTCCCAGGGTCTCAAACTATCTTCTTACCAAATTTCACCTAAATCGGTTCAGTAGTTTAGGAGCCTATTCGAAACAAACAAAAAAATAAATCTTTCCTCTTTATAATATTAGTACCTATAGATACATATACATGATGTTTTGTATGTTAGTTACTTATGCTTTCGGGCGTTAATTTTATCCCTGTGGCTCTGTTTTTGATACAAAATTTTGAATTGCGAGTCAATTTAACTCACACACTTAATCTCTTTATAATAATCATTAGAGACTCGCCCTCCTTTCGCTCGGATTCGTCCCCTGGTACGTTTTAACAGTTACTATGCAACAGATAGAATATATATGTATAAAGGTATGATGAGTTTTATGTCCCTTACTTGATAATTTATTGATTCCCCATACAAACATTCATCCCTCTGTTAACCCCCTTAAGGAATTATTTTCGGGATAAAAACTAAACATACAAACATACCAAAAACACATTTTCTTTATTACTAATATTGAAGTAAGTATAAATAAGAAATCTTCTAATAGAGTAATATAATTAGTTTACCTTGTAATTTATCTTGGCGTTCTTGGGAGCTTTCACGATGGCTGGCTTGGGCGCTGGGGGCACCGGGACAGGTTCTATTGATGGTGAAAAATAAAAACTACTTAAAATCTTTTTAAATTAATAACATTTGTATTCAGCCCTTTTTTTAACGTCCCACTACTGGGCACAGGCCTCCCTTCAATATGAGCGGGACGAGGCCATAGTCCACCACGCTGGCTAAGTACGGGTTGGCGGACTTCACATGTCTTTCGAAAACTTGTTAGGTTCTCTCAAACATGCAGGTTTCCTCACGATGTTTTCCTTCACCGTAAGACAAGTGGTAATAATGATTCACTCATGAAAATATCAGAGGTACGAGCCCCCGGGATTTGAACCCGCTTCGCTCACTTATCAATATGAAATGAAAATTATTACTTTTTTCGCCAGAATCTTTCTAAGATGACGTTTTGTAGTTAAGTGCTTAAATGATGTTATTTTAATATCTAGAAATTGTTTTAGAGACGTCGTTTCCATCGTCACCTTTTACAACACTTTTTAACCGAAACGGTACCGACTTCATGATTATTTTAAAAGTAATTATTTTGCCTTTGGGAGTGATTTTTTTTTAAGTTCGAATAAAAATTACACTTTAATAGATTCCTGCACTAAAATTGTACAAAATGTCGATGCTCATTTATCGCGCGAATTTATCGATACGAGCGCAAGAAATATGCGTTTTTAAGTTAAACAGTGTAGAATACGTGTTTTCTGCGCGCTTGTAAAACGTAGTATTCGATAGACTTTTATGTTTCCCATCACAGAATAAGCGCAGAAGACGCGTGCTTATGATATGCGTTTGTTTTTCGCGTTTTCAAAACGCGATGTGCATAGGCCATAATATGTTGTATATACCTGGAGGTAACTGCGCTCTGCCCTGCTGCTGGGGTTGCAATGGGGATCTCTTCTCTTCTAAAGCGGGAGGCGCGGGGGGCGGAACGCCAGTGCTACCACCTCGCACCTATGGACAAAAACATAAACTTTCAATATTATTACAGACTAGCGACAGACTCTTGATTTGCTCGCATACTGTAGATACATTTTTTATCTATATCTACTAACTAATATTATAAATGTGAAAGTTTGTGAGTGTGGATGTATGGATGTTTGTTACTCTTTCACGCCCGAACGGCTGAACGGATCTGGATAAAATTAGGCGCACAGATAGATAATAATCTGGAATAATATATAGGCTACTTTTTATCCCGGAAAAAAGTACGGTTCCCGTGGTATAGATTTGTCTAAGTTTTTCTGCTAGTTTATAATATAATATACAAGCAGCGTCCCTTTGAAGCAAATTTTATTGCTAATTTAACGTATGTGTTATTAGGTCATAGTTTATCTATGTATTCAATTTAATCCCAATCCATCAAGCCCTTTGATCGTGATGGAGTAACAAACTGACTTATTTTTTCGAGGGAAGAGAAACCGTAAAAAATTAACATTTTGTTTATGTAGCATACAAAACTACACACTATACCTTATCTTTATAATATTAGTGTAGATTTAGATTGCCCTCCTGCTATTTTGATAGATAGACGATATTTTGTATGTTAGTTACTTATGCTTTCGGGCCTTACTTTTTTGCCTGTGGTTCTGTTTTTAATAATCTTTTAACATTTTAAATAAAACTATCTAAATCTAAGAAAGTATTACAATCTTTTAAATTGCGAGTCAGTTTAACTCAAACACTAAAACTCTTTATAATAATCACTAGCGACTCACCCTCGCTTCGGGTTCTTCCTTAAGCATAAATAAATTATCCCACGGGAACCGTACATTTTTCGGGATAAGATATAGTCTATAGCCATCCTCAATAAACGGACTATCTAATGCAAAAAGAATTCTTCAAATAAGAATTGTAGTTCCTGAGATTAGCGCGTTCAAACAAACAATTGTCTCTGCCTCTTTATAATATTAGTATAGGTACATTAGCAAAACTGACCACTCATTTTTCTTCCGTTACGTTTTAGAAGGAAAACTAATTAAAAACCCCACCTGCACATATAAACTCTAAATATTTTTTAAGGTTAGATATAATGTTTACGATTTCATATATCAATAAGCAGCATGGACGTACTGCGCCGACCCCAAGTAATTTGGGATACGGGCAGGGAGATGATGATTAAAAACAGAGCTATCTATATAGAAATAACATACAATACCATTCTTTTTAAACCTTCATTTATACGGTACATTTTGGCATTACATGTATATTATTTTAACATGAAGACTCAAAAACTAAACTTGAGTCGACTCGAACCCAGAACCTCCGGATGTGCAGCCGTACATGCTAGCCACTACACCATCGAGGCAGTTAGGTTCTAAGTATGTAGCGACACATGGACAGATGGACATGACGAAATTGTAAAGGTGCTGTTTTTACTTTATGATTACGGAACCCTAACAAAAAACGAACACATTCCTTTTAGTAGTTTTTTCCAATACTAATGATATTAATTATTATATCTATACAGATAAATAAAATTGAAGTGTCTGTGTGTAATGTCAAAATAACATCCTTTTTACTAAATGCGTATGAAATTATTTACATTTCCATTTTTTACATTTTTATCTGTCTGCCTGTTTGTTCTGGCTAATCTCCAAAACGGCAGGACCGATTTAGACGGAACTTTCACTGGCAGATAGCTGATTTTATAAGTGGTAACTTAGGCTGCTTTTATTTTGAAAAATAAATAAATAGGGTACCGCTAAATAATTAAAACGTACCTAGGGACGAAACCGAGCGAAGATAGGGTCAGTTCGCTTGTTTATCAAATAAGTTCGTAAACATAATATGTATGTATTTTCAAAACTGACAAAGCTATGAACAAGGGTACGCCATCACCTGCCGGCAATTATCGCTTCCAACTAACGGTGCACATTGGCCTTTAGACAATTTAAAAGTCACTATTCCAACATAAATAATATAAAAATTTCTCAAAAATAACACGAAAATATATATTTATTATCTATAGTAATATAAAAAGTTGCCACTTAGTTTTTTGTATGTATGCATGTTTTTGTGTGGTTTTCTTGTTATCTAACATCAGAGTATGATCCTTAGGAACGAAGCCACGGACAAACAGATGTTCCGTTTCTGAGATTAGCGCGTACAAACGCACAGACAAACAGACAAAAACTCTAAAAATTATCGTGTTGGATTCTATTGTGTTAATAAAGACCCCCCAATAATAGTTTTTCTCAAATACCTTCCATGTACAGACAGCGATCAGTCACACTTTTATTATACATATGTATAGATAAGTACAAAATTTAGTATCTATATTTATACTCCTACAATGGGCATGTTATGAGCCACTCAATATAACAAATGAAAGTCAATTATAATCTATTTCCAAATGTCGTATCGATTTCAAACTTCAAGATATTAATTTGTGTCAAATCCGTATAATCTATATTCTATACGTATAATAAAACTGTAGAGGTCTAATGTCTGTACATATGTAGAAACAAAAATGCTAAAAACCGAGTCAGGGAGATGTAAGAAGAGAAATAGAACAAATGCAGATTTTTTTCAATTTTTTTGTTTTTGTCTGTTTGTACGGGCTAATCTCCGAAACTGTAGGACCGATTTAAATGAAACTTTGTATGGTGATACCTTATATTCACGGTCAACATTTTAGATACTTTTCATCCCAGAAAATTAAAGAGTTCGCGTGGGATAGTTAAAAAACTATATTAACTTAATACTTTCTTAGATTTACGCGAATGTTTGACATTATTAAATAAAACTATCTTTTCGGATTATTTCGCGGATTTATTTTGATTTTTGGTTCCCGACGTTTCGAATGCTTTACAGCATCCATGGTCACGGGAGAGACTGAGGTGTTACATGTCTTAAAGATATAGTTGTTACAGACAGCCTACCCACAATTAACAAAATGAAAATTGCACCAATTACATTACAATATTTTTAACTTTAAACATTTTTATAATTTTAATTATAATTGAATATGGAAAATTATTTATTTAATTTTTGCTATTATTTTTTTATAATTATTACAATTTTAAAAATATTAATTAGTAATCTATATTTAGTGTTGCCATTATTATATTTATAACCATAAATAAAAATATAAAAATATAGTATTAATTATTAAAGCCATATAATTATTCTATGGTAATTTAAAAAAGTTAAAATTTATTACGGATAATCATTTTAATTTAGTTTGCTATTATTTAAAAACAACTTACTAAGCAACACTATTAATATATACTTTTACAAATGAAAAATATTAGTCTGATAAGCTGTCATTTTGATCTACACAGTATGAACTTACTACATCTGCCTGTCTGTTATGTTTATATTTATTATTTGATTTTATTATATTAATAACAGGATCCCATGACGTACTACCATCGTAATAATTATAAAAAAATAATAGCAAAAATTAAATAAATAATTTTCCATATTCAATTATAATTAAAATTATAAAAATGTTTAAAGTTAAAAATATTGTAATGTAATTGGTGCAATTTTCATTTTGTTAATTGTGGGTAGGCTGTCTGTAACAACTATACCTCCAAGACATGTAACACCTCAGTCTCTCCCGTGACCATGGATGCTGTAAAGCATTCGAAACGTCGGGAACCAAAAATCAAAATAAATCCGCGAAATAATCCGAAAAGATAGTTTTATTTAACTATATTAACTTATACAGCTTAGTACACAAAAACTACTGATTGTATTTTGATGAAACTTTACAATAATACAGTTCATACGTCATAATAACAAATAGGCTACTTTTTATCCCGGAAAAATGTACGGTTTCAGTGGGATAGATTTGTTTTTTTTTTTAATTTTGATAGCAACGAAATTCCTGATTTAGCTATGAATACACTACTTTCCAACTATTCCATGGTCCCTAGTAAATTCTTCAAATTTTATTTGAAACTAGCGACCTACCCTCATTCCGCTCGAGTTCGCCCCTACTTACGCTTTATCGTTTAGTATATAATAATATATATTGGCCCGGATAACCACCTATCATCATACCAAATTTCATCAAAATCTGTGCTGTGGTGTTCTCGTAATGCGTTCCCAAACAGACAGACAGTCAAAAATTCTAAAAACTATGCATTCGGCCTCTATATCGATAATAATGTTTATTTCAATAAGATTTTTCAAAAAATATTTAATGTACAGATTCGGCTTAGTTATAATTTTATTATATGTATGTATAGATTTCATCTTTTTCCTACAACCAAAATTATTTCATTGCATGGCGTGACATTTCTTGTAAAAATATAATTCAAATTATTATTATAAATTTTAATTTTAAAATATATGTGCTAAAATTTGCAACAACTTTCACGATTTTTGAAACCGCTCCGGTATCAAGTTTGACGCAATCCGGTTCCGTATCAAAAAACATTTGCGCGTGGTCCATGTCATGAACTGAAGATTTTACAAGCTTTTATTTAACTTGGAATGTTTGTATGTTTGTTTGTTCGGATCAAATCTTGCAACTGAATTTTAAAGCAGTTATCCTCAACCGATAGGTTTGAAATTTTGGATACACGTTTATTTTGGACTCCCAAAAAGGGCGGACTGTATTGTTTATGCACCGCTATGATATGTTTATCAAATGAAAGGGTTTTCTGAAAAAAATACGAATAAATATCTAAAAAATAAACTTTAAATTAAATCAAACCTATTTATTACATTATACAATTTATAAAAGCTGATATAAAAAAAGTATACTAATATGATTTGAAAAATTCTTTTTGCATCAGATAGCCCGTTTATTGAGGAAGGCTATAGTCTACATGTCATCCCGGAAAAATGTATGGTTCCCGAGGGATAATTTGTTTTTATCTAGAGACGTACCCAAAGCGAAGCAAGGGTGAGTCGCTAATAAAAACGAAAATAAACACGCTATTTCAATTACAAAGTTAGTTATTAGGCTTATTATATTAGGATTCATTTAAAATTTAATTTCAATTAAAATCTTTATTCACGACCAAATTCGGAATCGTTAAAATATTACATACAATAAAATCAAGTACTGTAAGAATCAATAGCTATCAAATATTCAAATATACAACAAAAATATATCTGAGAAAATCGCTCATCACTTACACCATACTGCATTTCCAATGTATCAATTTAAGTCTATCTGTTACCGTGTCACGTGAGCCGTTATCTCGTAACAGTAAGGACGACATTCGTCTGGCCACGTTTGCAGGTTTTCCTGGCAAAAATATCAAGTCGCAGACGGTTGAGTAATTCTGACTTAAGATACGTTGACATTTTGCGCTACTTTCGATTTATGTACACGTGCTTGATTATTTATCGCTTTTCTTTCTAAATTTATATAATTTTCACTATCAAAATGACATAACACACAACAGCATAAAAACATTTTTGTTCAATTGCAAAAAAGCAGGACACAGACAATGTATGTACATTGCACTTAGGTTGCGCTATATTTAACACCACCAGGTAAATTTCTAAGAAATTAATTAAAATTCTAAGAAATCTATTGTTGACTGACACGCCGGCGTGTCCGCGGTAATGGAGGGATTATAATAATTAATAAATTATGCTTCAAGTGTGTACAATATAAACCAGAAAATATTCCAAGTCCAAAAACGGCAATAAATACTTCCAAAATAGTACTTCAGTCCTTTTGAATTAAACAATCTGTGTCCGTGTTATCTATTGAAGAGATAGAGATAACATAACTATAGAGTCCAAAAGGCTACATACAACTATAGAGTCCATTTATATCTACCATATAAGACTAATTATATTTTTTAATATTTATAACCATAAAGAATATTAAAAAACAAAAATATTAAATAATTTATTTAAGGAATATTATTGTTTTATATGTAATTCAAAAAGTTAAAATATTGAGCAACACTATTGCCACCTTTATAGATATTAATCTGTATTACTTATTTGCTTTCCACACAGTATAGAATTTATGTACAGAACTACAAAAAGATTGTAGTTTTATTTAAAACTAGCGACTCACCCCGCTTCGCTCGAGTTCATCCCTAGCTCGCTTTCCTATACAACCTTCATCACCATTCTCACCCCTTTTAAGGGATGATTTCCCGGATAAAATCTATTTCACTCACACACTTTTCATATCATGAGATTTAAAAAAAATCTTATTTTAGTATATTTTATTTCTATTAATTCTCTTCTATACAAAACTTCCTGCTAATAATAAACAATAAAAAAGAAATAACCAATTTGGTGGAGTCGATCAGAAGTTATGCGCGTACATACATTTCGGTGATTCATTTTTATTTACATAGAAGAAGAAGATAGAAGATGTCTAATATACGTGTTAATCTAAGAAAGTATTATTACTAAGTACAGTTATCCAACAACAAACAAACAAACATACATATATTATTACAGGTGTTTCCGCTAACTATATATATTACATCGCTCGGGTTCGTCCCTCGCTTGCTTTCCAATACAAACTTTTATCTCCATTTTCACCCCCTGTAAGGATGATTTCCGGGACAAAAAGTATCCTACGTCCTTCCAGGATCTCAAACTACCTTCATACCAAATTTCATCTAAATCGGTTCATTAGATTCAGAGATTACCCCCTACAACATCACAAACTCACAAATTAACAAACTTTACCTCTTTACAATATTAGTATAGATTAAATGCGTGATGACTTCAAAACAAAGATACCAATCATGCAAGGGTTATGTAAGAAGCAAAATTATATGTGTTGAAGAAAACCGGAAGTAACAAATAGTATAGTGTACAGTGAAATTACATGGTCGTAGCGCCAACGTTGATCGATGACGTTGATAACTGATAACAGCCAAGGCCCCTTAAATAATCAGAAGCAGTTTCATACACGATTATTTAAACGATAATAATTTTTAAAGGTAAAATTAAACCAAGTTTTAATATTAAAATTAAATTATTAATTTTATAATTTAATTTGTATTCAGCCCTTTTGTAACGTCGCACTGCTGAGCACGGGCTTTGCTTCAATACGAGGGGGATCAGGCCATAGTCCACCACAATGACCAAGTGTGGGCGGACTAAGCGTGTATTTCGATAGCTTGCTAGGTTCTCTCAGTCATGCAGGTTTCCTCACGATGTTTTCCTTCCCCGTAAGACAAGTGGTAATCATGTTGGAATATGATTCGCACATAAAAATATCAGAGGTGCGAGAACTGGGATTTGAACTCGCTTCACTCTGTTTCCCAAGCGAACGCGTTACCACTGGGCTACCACTGATAATTTAATTTAAGTAATAAAAAAATATGATAAAAATTACTGAAATAGAATTACGATTCACATTTTTAATCAACTTTATTGTATGGGACTCGTCCAAACCAATCAAATAATCATCAAAAATCAAAACTCTAAGGACTTACCAACCACTGAAGAGGTCCAACACCATTGTTGTATATGAGTCCAAATCGATTTATTTTAATCCCTCAACGACCACGGACACGCCGGCGCGGCGTTACAGTTAACAATAGATTTCTTAGAAATTTGATTAATTTGTTAGAAATTTACCTGGAGGTGTTAATGCAGATATGTAACTACAGAATTTTAGGTCAAAACATCTGTTAGAAGTAGGTTAGTATCGATTCCAAGATTTGGTTACAACCGTGCAAGTGAAGCTAATAAAAGCGTGTTAAAAAAGGTCTTCACGTCCATTATTTTTACTAAGACAATCAAAATTAAAAGAACATGAAAATCACTTTTGTTTTTATTATTTTCAACCGACTTCAAAAAGGAGGAGGTTCTCAATTCGACTGTATGTTTTTTTTTTTATGTTTGTTACCTCAGAACTCCGTCATTTATTAACCGATTTGGACAATTTTTGTTTTGTTTGAAAGGGTATACTTCCAGATTGGTCCCATTTAAATTTCACAAAAAAATACCACCCCTAAGGGTGGAAAAACAACTAATGATGAATTTAACCTACTTCTAATTGTCATATTGACTTGAAACTTTGCAAGTATTTCTATTTCCGTTGATAGTACAGTGGTTCGGTGTTGTTGACCTGATCTGATGGCAAGGCCAGAAGGTGGATAGGTGGAACTCTTCAACGACTAATAGTAGATACTTTGAGTTTGGGCTTATTTTGTTGGATTTGACAAGCCTAACACGTTAGAATCCTAACTTTGCTACTACTGTCTACACTAAAAAGGTAAAAATAAAAACTTTTTAACAAAAAAATAAAAACCGACTTCAAACAAAAGCACTAAAAAGTAAAAAATAACTGATTGGTAGTTTTCATTTACTATACATACCTAATCAAATATTTTCGAAGTCGGTGTGCTTTGCTTTGTATGGGCTGGCACCGATTTCGAAAATATTTGATTAGGTATGTATTTAATAGGTAGGCTTTAATTACTTAGCCAAAGCACACCGACTTCAAAAATATTTGATTAGGTATGTATAGTAAATGAAAACTACCAATCAGTTATTTTTTACTTTTTAGTGCTTTTGTTTGAAGTCGGTTTTTATTTTTTTGTTAAAAAGTTTTTATTTTTACCTTTTTAGTGTAGACAGTAGTAGCAAAGTTAGGATTCTAACGTGTTAGGCTTGTCAAATCAAACAAAATAAGCCCAAACTCAAAGTATCTACTATTAGTCGTTGAAGAGTTCCACCTATCCACCTTCTGGCCTTGCCATCAGATCAGGTCAACAACACCGAACCACTGTACTATCAACGGAAATAGAAATACTTGCAAAGTTTCAAGTCAATATGACAATTAGAAGTAGGTTAAATTCATCATTAGTTGTTTTTCCACCCTTAGGGGTGGTATTTTTTTGTGAAATTTAAATGGGACCAATCTGGAAGTATACCCTTTCAAACAAAACAAAAATTGTCCAAATCGGTTAATAAATGACGGAGTTCTGAGGTAACAAACATAAAAAAAAAAACATACAGTCGAATTGAGAACCTCCTCCTTTTTGAAGTCGGTTGAAAATAATAAAAACAAAAGTGATTTTCATGTTCTTTTAATTTTGATTGTCTTAGTAAAAATAATGGACGTGAAGACCTTTTTTAACACGCTTTTATTAGCTTCACTTGCACGGTTGTAACCAAATCTTGGAATCGATACTAACCTACTTCTAACAGATGTTTTGACCTAAAATTCTGTAGTTACATATCTGCATTAACACCTCCAGGTAAATTTCTAACAAATTAATCAAATTTCTAAGAAATCTATTGTTAACTGTAACGCCGCGCCGGCGTGTCCGTGGTCGTTGAGGGATTAAAATAAATCGATCTGGACTCATATACAACAATGGTGTTGGACCTCTTCAGTGGTTGGTAAGTCCTTAGAGTTTTGATTTTTGATGATTATTTGATTGGTTTGGACGAGTCCCATACAATAAAGTTGATTAAAAATGTGAATCGTAATTCTATTTCAGTAATTTTTATCATATTTTTTTATTACTTAAATTAAATTATCAGTGGTAGCCCAGTGGTAACGCGTTCGCTTGGGAAACAGAGTGAAGCGAGTTCAAATCCCAGTTCTCGCACCTCTGATATTTTTATGTGCGAATCATATTCCAACATGATTACCACTTGTCTTACGGGGAAGGAAAACATCGTGAGGAAACCTGCATGACTGAGAGAACCTAGCAAGCTATCGAAATACACGCTTAGTCCGCCCACACTTGGTCATTGTGGTGGACTATGGCCTGATCCCCCTCGTATTGAAGCAAAGCCCGTGCTCAGCAGTGCGACGTTACAAAAGGGCTGAATACAAATTAAATTATAAAATTAATAATTTAATTTTAATATTAAAACTTGGTTTAATTTTACCTTTAAAAATTATTATCGTTTAAATAATCGTGTATGAAACTGCTTCTGATTATTTAAGGGGCCTTGGCTGTTATCAGTTATCAACGTCATCGATCAACGTTGGCGCTACGACCATGTAATTTCACTGTACACTATACTATTTGTTACTTCCGGTTTTCTTCAACACATATAATTTTGCTTCTTACATAACCCTTGCATGATTGGTATCTTTGTTTTGAAGTCATCACGCATTTAATCTATACTAATATTGTAAAGAGGTAAAGTTTGTTAATTTGTGAGTTTGTGATGTTGTAGGGGGTAATCTCTGAATCTAATGAACCGATTTAGATGAAATTTGGTATGAGGGTAGTTTGAGATCCTGGAAGGACGTAGGATACTTTTTGTCCCGGAAATCATCCTTACAGGGGGTGAAAATGGAGATAAAAGTTTGTATTGGAAAGCAAGCGAGGGACGAACCCGAGCGATGTAATATATATAGCTAGCGGAAACACCTGTAATAATATATGTATGTTTGTTTGTTTGTTGTTGGATAACTGTACTTAGTAATAATACTTTCTTAGATTAACACGTATATTAGACATCTTCTATCTTCTTCTTCTATGTAAATAAAAATGAATCACCGAAATGTATTCAGTTATTTTTTACTTTTTAGTGCTTTTGTTTGAAGTCGGTTTTTATTTTTTTGTTAAAAAGTTTTTATTGTTTTTTTTTTTATATTTTGGTGGTTTGACACCATCGATCAAAAAAACACTAGATACACAATCCCATGCAAAAGTTCTCTTACAACTGTCACCAATTGTGTTTAGATAATTGTTCTAGTTGAAATAAATATAGAACAATGTAAATTGAACCTTAAACGCAATGCTTAAAGTTATTTTCACAAAAAAAAATTAAAAGCGTGCTCAGATATTCAAATGAGCGCTCATTCGGTGAGGACATTTTTTGTCGCTGATTGTGTATCTAGTGCTTTTTTGATCGATGTTTGACACAAAAGTAATACAATTAAAAAGTTCTATTGAATATTTCTAAACATATTGTTGGGATGTATTTCCTAATCTAATTAGACCAAAACTATTATTTGGTTTTTGAACGTGCACTACTCAAGAACGGCTGGACGGATTTAGATGAAATAGTCTAAGGTACGAACAAAAAGTAAGTTAAAACAATGAGTAGATTCAATTACATATGCCGTAATACGCACTCCAATATAAAGCACAGGGTCACATTTATTGGGTACTAGCGACTCGCTCGGGTTCGTCCCGAGCTTAGTTCCCCATACAAACTTTTATCCCCATTTTCGCCCTCTCAATTGAAGATTTCCGGAATAAAAAGTATCCTATGTTATTCCCAGGGTCTAAAAATATCAAAATTTCTTCTAAATCGGTTCAGTAGTCTCAGGGCCTATTCAGTACGTACAAACAAACAAAAAATCAAATCTTTCCTCTTTATTATATTAAGTATAGATATACATAGATGAAAAGCTGCTATAAATGTGTACATCTTGTCTTTTATAAATGTTCCACTGCTGGGCATGGGCCTCCCTTCAACACGAGGGGATCAAGCCATCAGATAAATACTTGAACGAGAGAAATTGCAAGCAGCATTTAGTAACAAATAATCAGATATATTATAATCAAAAATAAAAGATACCATCGACATTTTAGATTCATTAAACAGTATTGATCATACGAATGACATTGGTCTAGACACGATTAAAAAAAACATGAAAAATTGGAAGAAAGCAGGTTGAGTCACTTCGTTTTCTGGCAACCCCTTATCAAATTATTATAGATTTAATCAATACATCTCTCGTGCAACAATTACGGGGGATCGAAACTATTCTCTTCAGAGTTTAGTTACATTTTAAAAATTATTATTTTATCTATGTACCTACATATAATAAAATTCTGAGTCGTCTGAGTCTGTACATTAAATATTTTTTGAAAACTCTTAATGAAATAGTCATTATTATCAATATTGAGGCCGAATCTATACTTTTTAGAATCTTTGTCAATCTGGGAACGTATCACGAGAAAACCACTGGAGGGATTTTGATGAAATTTGGCACGGTGATAGCTCGTTATCCGGGTCAACATATAGGGTTACTTTTTACTGCGGGAAAATATCTCATCTCTGAGATCAAAAATTAAAACTAGCATTTTAAAGGTTGAAACAATTTAGTCGATTCAACTTTACCCATACTGGATACGGACTATCGATGTTTTGGTTCAATTAGTTTTTTCGTCACTCTGCGGCATTGGCGTCTAGCCAGCACTGCGTCTGTCACCTTATTTCTTTATTTTGAGCTTAAAAAGGATAACTGAAGACACGTTTGGCTCAGTTTGTAGTGACGCTACTTGCTGTGCCAGCGGTCGCGGGTTCGAGTCCTGCTGGGGGCATTCATTTGTGTGATGAACACGAATGTTTGTACTCCAGTCATGGGAGTTTATATTTATAATATGTATGTATTTAAAGTTATATATGTGGAGTGTATCGACTATATGGTATCTAAAACACAGGCCTCGTAGCTTACCACGGAACTAAATAGTGCTGTGTGTTAATGTCCCAATATATTTATATAAGTAAATTAACTGAGCCAAGCGTGTCGTCGAGTTGGTTATTTAATTTCATTTCAAACACCTTTAAAACTGACTCACTTCAAATACGGCTATCTGAATATTGGAATTCCGTTTAGTCAAAAATTGTTGGCAGTAAATTGGTAGCATTAAATTCAATTTCTAAAATTCAAATTATTTCTGTCTTTAAATTATATCAAAGATCACTTTTTAACCGACGAAAAAATGGAGGAGGTTCTCAATTCGACGAATATTTTTTATATTTTTAAGGTATTTTTTTTTTATGATTTACCACGCGTAACTTTTTACAGGCTAGTCCGATTTCGATGATTCTTTTATTATTGGATAAGGTATATATACCTCAAAGATCATCCCATTTAAATTAAAAAAAAATATATACTCTAAGTGTAGAAAATAGGGGTCGATTAATTTTTCACCTACAGAATTTTTCAAAATACTATCTTCTTACTTTGCTTTTACTACTATGCCTGCAGTAAAAATGGAAAAATAAAAATAAACTGACTTCAAAAAAAAAACCTGCTAAAACTTATAAAATAACTGATTGGTAGTTTTCATTTACTATAGATACCTAATCAGAATTAGAAGTCGTGCTTCAAATTTGTCTGGCACCGACTTTTTTAAAGTAGAAATAATGTTTAGAAATGATAAAGTTCTCACATTGTGATGCAAAAACGAGAATATTTTTAAATCATCACTGCTTAGAGAGTATATTTTGAGACAAAAATATCAAATATGGACCACAAAGATATTTCTGACTACTTTTTCAAAACTAAAACGGCTTGTGTAGTATTGGAACTACTGCACAAGTGACTCTAGAAGGAAAGCCAATAAAGAGAAAGTGTACATACAGTATCCAATCTATACTAAAATTATAAAGAGGCAGTTTGTTTGAACGCGCTAATCTCAAGAACTACAAATCCGATTTGAAAAATTCTGTTTGCATTAGATAGCCCGTTTATTGAGGAAGGCTATAGGCTAAATATCATCATGCTACTACACAAGGGAGCGGAGCAGTAATCATAAATGTCAACAAATCGGGCTACTTCCATACATTATTGTAAAACTGATGTTTACATCGAAAGTTTGAAGGCGGGCGAAACCGCGGGTACTGCTAGTTGTTTTTAAATAAGGGCTCATTTATAATAATTTTAACCAAAAACATATCCATACATAGTATAATAGATACATACATCCACATCGACATTGGCCTTACAGTCGATTAGAAACATTAAAAATCACATAAGACTTTTCTTCGACATCCATACTAATATAATAAATTTGAAAGTGTGTTTGTTTGTTTATTTGTTTGTTGTTTTCTTTCACGCGGAAACAGAGTGACAGATTGGCGTGATTTTTTGTGTAGTTAGAAGGCTGGAGAGCGAAGCGAGGGTGAGTCGCTAGTGATTATATAATGGTTAGATAATTGTGTGTAGGCACCGTCTGTAAAAACGATGACTTTAGAGTCAAAAAAACCTTAACACCTCCCGTGTCCATGTTCGCTGCAAAGCATCCTAAACATCCGAACAAGAAATCCAAATAAAAACGCGGAAAAATCCGTATAATAAATAATCATACTTCAAATGTCAAATATTCGCGTAAATCTAAAAAAAATTATATCAAAAATTGGTCAGAACAAACAAGAAAATCCCTAAAACAGGAATTTCGTTCTCTCACCAAGTTTTACCATTCAATCCAGATCTATACAGATATCTTGAAGACATAGTTCTGTTGCATACAACGTAACGTTTCTCAGGATTATGTCGGACGTTATTGTGTTCTAATAGCATAATAAATGGAGAGGTTCATTCAGTTGTTGTGACAGTTAAGTGACGTTAGCACGCGGCCTTGACTCGTCGCGCCGACTGTACCATGTTGGGGCAAACGTTGGTAGATGAGTCAAACACGATGAGATGCGTATAATAATTCTAGATTTTATATACAATTTGGGTAATTCAGAGTAAAAAATAGAGATTGGATTTACTTTAAAAAAAGTGCAATTAGGTACCATAGATAAAAATCTGTTAAAAATGACATAATCCTGATATTTGTCCTAATCTATCTTCTAGCAAAGAGTTAGTAACTTAACTGATGTTGATAAGATTAAAATCTCGAACAGGGCTGAGTTTCAGTTACACCCAGCTTCCTAGGACGTTAGCGGGAGAATTTTGTGAAGATACGTTCTAATTAAAACACATTAATTAAAAAGAGACTTGAATTCAAAATTTTAGAGACTATTGTGATCGAAACAAAAGTATGATGCTTAAATGATATTTACTTCCTTCAATACGGCAGCAAACGTTTGAAGATCAACAAGGTTTGCATATTTCCCTGAATACTTGCAATCTCTCAGCACAAGTCTGGGAGCAATGACATTTCTCTAGTTTAATTTATGGTTTGACTAAAGCACGCAAACTAAACATTAAACGATATCACGTTTTTGATTCGAGAAATAGATTTGTATATTTTAAGCTTCATTTCAAAAAAAGATTTATTTACCGTAAATTTTAAACTCAATCAGAGTGAGACATTTTTATCTTTGGTTTCCTCTTAAAATTTCTACAAGACCTAAAGAGTAAGACATAAAAGTAGTAAGACATCATATTTTAATAAGTAATTATATGTATTGTACATATGTATGTATATTGTATTTAGTCCTTTTTTTAACGTCCCACTGCTGGGCGTGGGCCTCCCTTCAATCGAGGGGGATCAGGCCATAGTCCAGCACGCTGGCCAAGTGCGGGTTAGTGGACTGGATGTATATTGTATGGTATAAAATATATGTATTATAATTATTATTCATATCTATGTACATATTTTATATACTTGTATGTTTGTGTTATTTATTATACTAAGACTACAATGTTGTATGTTAATTTTATATATACCTACTGCGATTTCCTTTTGTTAACTTTATTTCCATGTCACCTTGCACTTTTCTGCTCCGCTAAATGACAATCTTTCTCACCTCCTATGTTGACTGGAAGAGATCTCTTTTAGAGATAAGTCCACCTTTGCCTTCATTTTTTATCTAATATCTTTAAACAAGCAATTCTTGTGTGTATATATATATATATATATATAATCTGATTTTCGGAAACGGCTCCAACGATTTTCATGAAATTTATTATACAGGCGGTTTCAGGGGCCATAAATCGATCTAGATTAGTCTTATGTCTGGAAAAACGCGTGTTTTCGAGTTTTCATGCGGATTTCTTACGCACGCAAAATATGTTCGCTAATTTCGTATACTCGGACATAAGCATCGTGTTCAAGCGGCCAAGGATGATTATCATAGGTGTGTCCGGGTTCAATTCCCAGTCGTCTACAAAGTTTTTAGTTTCATTTTTTTATTGTATTTATTCAATTTTTTAGTTTCAAAAAAAAAGAAAACTGTACTGTTGGCCAAAAACTCCAAGCGAAGCTCGGTCGCCCAGGTACTATTTCTTAATATTTGTATTTTTTTAATATGCAATAAAGAATATATAAAAGTATCATGAGAAAATTTCACTGGCTATTCAGAAAAACGTGTGTGTGTGTGCTTATGTACGCATGTAGGAAGTTTTCTTCTTTGGCGTAACAGAACCAAAATAGCTAAAGATTTCATCCCGTATGTCACACCTCTGTTTGTAAAAGGAATGCAGCTTACTTCATCATGTCACATTTTGGCTGTCGGTGTGCGCGCGCAACGTCAAAATTTTACTCTCATAATTTTTTCCAAACGTCCCAAAAGAAGTATAATTTCAAAAATGCTTTCACATAGTCGATTCATAGTTACGCACTAACACTAATGTGTCACTAAAAATATTGCCTGACCTGCTTCTACTTAAAACATGTTTTTAAAGTACTGTGTAATGATTAATCATTGAAATGACCAAAGCATTTTTATAGAAACAACTAAGTTGATTCCAACAACATAAATGTCCATCAAACCACTCAGACCCAGATCATATGGTGGGAAATTATAATGAAAACTAGCTCCTGAAAATCTATATCTATACATATAATAAAATTCTAACTTAGTCGAATTTGTACATTAAATATTTTTTTGGAAAATCTTATTGAAATAGTGATCAATATCGATACAGAGGCCGAATCTATAGTTTTTAGAATTTTTGTCTGTCTGTCTGGGAACGCATCACGAGAAAACCAATGGACAGATTATGATGAAATTTGGTATAATAACAACTGGTTATCCGGGTCAACACATACGGTACTTGCGGCTAAATATCCCATCTCTGAGAAATTTATACTAAGCGTTAAAACATAACTAGGGACGAACCCGAGTGGAGCGAGGGTGAGTCGCTAGTAGCCTATATGTTACTCCAGCTCAAAGTCTATCTGTGCGCTAAATTTCATCAAAATCCGTCCAGCCGTTTTGACGTAGAGTAACAAACATACACACGTATAAACTTTCTCCATAGCATAGTAGCCATAGATTTCAAATTACAATGTATTTATGGATCTCCATATAATGACGATGTTTATACCGTTTTAGTTGTTACAGCATACCGTGACCTTGACAGCGAAAACTAGTAACACTACGTATGAAGCTGTTTGCACACCTTACTTGTTAGTCGTGCTAACACAAATGGCCTCTTGAGTCTCGTTTACGGTTTGACTTGATCAGATCAAGTCGAATGGACAGGATAGTTTAACCATAATTACTTATAAATGTAAAATAAATATGTTGAGACATGAACACACAGCACCATTTAGTTTCACGGTAAGCTACGGGGTTTGTGTTATGGATACCAGATAGTTGATATATACATACTATACATATATAACTTTTAATACGTGCATATACTCTGATATTTTCATGTGCGAATCATTTCTAACATGATTACCACTTGCCTTACGGTAAAGTAAAACATCGTGAGGAAACCTGCATGTCTGAGCGAACCTAACAAGTTTTCGAAAGACATGTGAAGTCCGCCAACCCGCACTTGGCCAGCGTGGCGGACTATGGCCTGATCCCCCACGTATTGAAGGGAGGCCTGTGCCCAGCAGTGGGACGTCAAAAAGGGCTGAATACAACGTGCATATAAATATAAACACCCATGACTGCTGTATAAACATTCGTGCTCATCACACAAATGAATGCCCCCAGCGAGACTCGAATTCGCGCCCGCTGGCACAGCAAGTAGGGTCACTAAAAACTGAGTCAAACGTGTCGTCAAACTGATTACTTAAACAGGTATAATGACTCAAAAATTACTTAACTAGGTATTTACTCCATCGTTAGGGGTGAATTCAGAATTTATGCAATTTCCCACCTCAAGGGTGGATTTTTTTATTGAAATTTACATGAAACGTATGACCTCACCAATTGACAACAAAAACAAAAAATCATAGAATTTTATTATTCACTAGAGGCCCACCTTCGCTTCGATCCGGTTCGCCTCTAGAAAAACAAGAACAAATCTATCCCACGGGAACCGTACATTTATCCGGGATAAAAAGTAGCCTATGTGTTATTCTGAAGTATGAGCTATATTATTGTAAAGTTTCTTTAAGATCCATACTTTTTGCGTGAAAGAGTAACAAACATACATACATCCATTCATACAAACTTTCACATTTATAATATTAGTATGAATATTTTTATGTGAATATTTAACTTCATAAATAATACTTACTATCTTTACAGATTTTTCGTGGATTTATTTTGATTTTCCTGACCATCATGGTGTGACTGTTTGTTGTAAAGCATTCGAAACGTTGAAAAAAATCTGATAAGATAGTTTCATTTACTATGTCATACTAGTTTTTCCCCTCGACTTCGCTCGCGTGATAATTGGAAGGGAATCAAAGGTAGCCTATGTCCATTCCCAGGATACAATCTAAATCCTTGCCAAGTTTTATCGAAATCTGTTCAGCAGTTTAAGTGTGAAAAGGTATCAGGCAGACTTACTTCCCCATTTATAATATTAGTATGGATAGCATAAGTTTAATCCCTCCACGACCGCGGACACGCCGGCGTTACAGTTAACAATAGATTTTTTAGAAATTTAATAGATTTTTTAGAAATTTACCTGGAGGTGTTTAAGAAATTGTTAAATTTTAACGAAGGGTTTAGATGTAAAGAGTCAACAAACAGATTGACAGAACAACTTTCACATTTACAAAGTCGCGTAGCGTTTTTTTGTTGCTTGCGACATGAAGCACTTCATGTACAGTGATGATAATTACTTTTTAATTATAAAGCTAGAACGACTTAAGATGTGGGTGGAAAGTTTTCTTGATATCGGATATCACATATAGATTTCTCTAATATATGTATATATCTATACTATACTAATATTATAAAGATGAAAGATTTTTATGTTTGTTTGTTTGTACCGAATAAGATCCAAAACTATTGAACCGATTTAGATGAATTTTGGCAAGGAGACAGACAGTTCCAGACCCTGGGAAAGTAGATATTGACGAAATTTAGTGTTATCAATAAAAAAAGTTTTGTAAATTTCAATAATAGCTATGGCCGACTGACTTTCGACCCTAGTGGTCAGTTTATTTGTAAAAACGTAAAACTAAACTGTAAAAAATAACTAAACCAACTATAAAATCAAACTGAAAGCACTCCCAATTTATTGGAAACCCCTCACTTAACTCCACGATATTAAAACGCACGTTCGTACCCTCTTCTGAGAACCCTAAAAATGGCAAACGACCGCAGCTGCTACCCCTTTATACTGCCCTTGACATTAGAAAGGGGATGGTAACCCCGCATTGCCAATACGCTTGTATACTTCATGCAAAAAGATAGCATTTCGCTATTATTTAAGTTTGAAGCAGACATTGTTAGTAGTGGTTCCTTAATTTCAACGAAATTTGATTATTTTGCTGCTTTTTTGACGACACTTTTCGCTCAGTTTGTAGTGAACCTACTTGCTGTGCCAGTGGTCGCGAGTTCGAGTCCCGCTGGGGGCATTCATTAGTGTGATGAGCACGAATGCCTGTGCTCCAGTCATGGGTATTTATATTTATAATATGTATCTATTTAAAGTTATATACGTGTAGTGAATCAACTATCTGGCATCCATAACACAAGCCTCGTAGCTTACCATGGAACTAGATGGTGCTGTGTGTTAATGTACCAACATATTTATTTATTAAAATGTAATAATTATGATGAACCAGCGACCCACCCTTACTTACTACTTACTTACGATTGTTAGTAAATTAATACACATGTTTACATACCCATGACTTACTAATTAGATAATTAGTAATCACTAAGCACACTCATATGGATAGAATTAGAGGGCAACCTAACCTATATGATACCACGTTCAAGACAATAACAAAAATATCATATGCTTTTATCATTGAGGTAATGACAATACAAATATTATAAAAAATTGTGTTTAAAGGGCACTGATAATTTCGGATAATTTATCACAAGTGACCTATATGTAAAATATTAGATTGTAAGTGAAATTTGTAAAAAAAAACTTAAACAAAAATTAAACAAACGAAGTAATACCCAATCTTCTTCTATATACATATATATCTTAATAAAGTTAATATATAAATTTCCCGTGTCACAATGTTGGTCCGCGATGAACTCCGAAACTACTTATCCGATCTAACTTAATTTTTTTTAAACGTGTGTTGTGTTCCAACTTAAAAGATAGGATAGTTTATATCCCAATTATTTCCTTTGTTTTAGTGCAAAATTAACGATTATCATATGTGCACCAGAGCATCGCGTGCTAGTAATATATACATATATATATATATATATATATATATATATATATATTATATATATATATATATATATAAAATATATAAATAAAATTGAATATTTTTTTGTATGTTTGTACTCTATGCATTCCTAAATCATTCATTCAATTGTGATGAAACTTTGGTAAATTGTTCTGCGTACGTGCGCGAAGATTACTGGCCAAAAAAAATAGATATTTTTATGCATGTTTCTCTTCTATGCATCCCTAAAGTTCATGCTCGTACGAGAACAAAACGCGGATAAGTGGCTAGTTTTAAACTGTTTGAATCCCACGTTTGGGAATGTGGACAAAATGGTCGCCACTCGAAAATATCTGGTTAATTTAGTCAACCTTGGGACATCGATGCGACGCAATACGTAACGTATTATAACAAAATATATTTAAAGTGTTGAGGAAACTAACAATAGAATTGGTGTCGACGGCTTTGGTTGATGCAAAATTACTCTCACCTATAATCGTTGTTTAATTGTACATCGCACTTATATATTTTCGTTTATTGCTGACGTTTCCGAGGTCATAATTTATTTATTATTTCCGAGGTCATAATTTATTTATTAATTACAAATTATATGAAGCAAGCATTTGTCACGTTAGAATATAATTGCGGGTGCTTTCCGCAAACGGGGGTTCCCTTGAAATTTCAGTGAGTATAAAATAGTATTTTATTCCAAATACCAGAAAATTTCATCAATTTTAATATTCATCTTCATACATACATACATACATACATAATATTTTCCATTCAATCCAAATCATCCACGTGGATCCAGACCGTCAAATCAAAGGAAACCCAAAAACTTTTGTAGAAGACTAAATCTCTTGGCCGAAAACTATTTTTAGACAAATAATTTACGCACTTTAAAAACAAAAGATACACCTAAAATATACTATGAAGATTGCGTGATAATCGTTTAAATATAACTTGGATCAGTTCCAATGCTAGTCCCAGCTGATTAGCTATGATGAAATACCAAACAATAATAATAAATGATTTGTCAACGACAACCTCTCCCGGGGTCGTTGATGAGAGCATTGAGAGCACTTGCATCTAACTGACCTTTACTTCAAGTGTGCTTTCAAAATTTACACAATAAAACCTCTTTTTTTATTAATTTGGCACATGCCTATTTATCCATCATACGTTATTTTTGGGAGAGACTCTTTTAACCTGATTGCTGCAAAGCATTCGACAAGTCGGGAACCAAAAATCAAAATAAATCCGAATAGTTTTATTTAAAATGTCAAATATACGCTATATGTTGCCCTAGTTAACAAACTGTCATCATACCGAATTTCATTTAAATCTGTCCAGCGGTTTTCTCGTAATGCGTTCCTAGACAGACCGACAGACACAAAAATTCTAAAACTATGGATTCGGCCTCTGATATCGTAAATAATGACTATTTCAATAAGAATTAAAAAATATATTTGATGTACAGATTCAGTTAGAACTTTATTATATGTATAGATATAGATATACTTAGTTTTAATGCAAAATATTTTTTTACTTGTAAAGCTTTCAACTCTAATGACTGCTCAAGCTTAAGTAGACGACATAGTTTTCGTCTTGACCCAATACGAATTATAGCTGCAGTTACCTACTGAAACTACCTACTGGACCGATTTCGATGACGTAAGAAGTAAGAACATAGTTTGAGACCCTGGAAAGGACTTAGGATATTTTTTATTCCGGAAATTATCCTTTAAGGCTTAAGGGAGTAAAAATGTGGATGGAAGTTTGTATGGGGAATCACCGTAGCGAAGCGAGGGTGAGTCGCTAGTCTTGCGAAGAGAAGTACAAAATGGGGCATGATCTTCTCAAATTCTATTTTATTGATGAAGTGCTTTCCAAAATTGGTCCAAGCTTTATCAATACATACGGTCCATCAGAGATGTGAGTAAATACTAAGATTATCAGCTCAGTTTGTAAATAGCTTAAATATAATATGTAACTCAAATTATCACTGGCTCATTTCCAGGCTACGTCATTTAATGTCAACGCCTGGATGACGACACGCGACCTTGTCGTGGGGAACTTGATAATATGGTTTGTTTTACACTAACTTTTGCCGTGACACCGTTTGCGTGTTCGAAGGATAGAGAAAGCATGTCATTCTTTACTTAATCCTCTGATTATCCGTTCTTCTTCCATCCTTTGTACCACGAAAATGTTCTTTCTCTAGGATAAAAACAACATATATCCTAATCAGATCTTCTATCCACGAGTGAATTCTATTAGAAGCGGTTTCGTTGTTCTAAAAAATTCTGTCTGAATAAGCAGAGAGACCGACCAAGAATCTTATTGAAATAGACATTATTATCGATACAAAGGCCGAATCTATAATTTTTAGAATTTTTGTCTGTCTGTCTGTTATCGCATCATAGAAAAACCACTAGAGGGATTTTGATGAAATTTGGTAAGATGATAGCTGGTTATCCGGGTCAACATATAGGATACTTTTTACTGCAGGAAAATATCTCATATCTGAGAAATCTATACTAAACGTTAAAACGTAAGCAGGGACGAAACCAAGTGGAGCGAGGTTGAGTCGCTAGTACCTTCATACGCATTTAGTATAAAGCTGTTATTCTGATATTACAAACAGACACTTTATTTTATTTATCTGTATAGATAAAGATTAAGAATTTCCGAGGCTTCCGAGTACCGCCATCTTAACTAGATCAAAACGGAAGAAAATATTTTACGGTATGGAACCCTCCGTGGTACAAACCAATCACTCTTTCCTATATTTAAAAAAATATTAACAACCATTTATCCATGTCGAACGCGTGGCTTAAATATTATTAATCTCTGATAATATATTTGATAATGTACGTAGATAACATTATATTATTTGATAAATTTTAGCTCCCACTAAAGAATATCTAATGATTAAAACTGACTCCTCTTTAATTTTTACTTATTTATTTCCCATAAGGATATATATTGTATTGAAATTTTAGCAGGCCTACTATTACAATTAAAAAGTTCCCTCTAAAAATAGGACAATCGAACAGACAGTCATTATCAGGCCATCAGCTTAGTTATGATATGGTCGCTATAAGACCATAGGGTAACAATGAAAAAACCTATAACAAAATCATTATTGATGACCCAACCAGTAATCGCACAGTAAGTATACCACATTATTTAAAAACTCACTAACGACTCACCCTTGCTCCGGTCGGGTTCGTTCCGTAGTTACTTTTTAACGTTTAGTATAGATTTCTCAGAGATATTTTCCCGCAGTAAAAAGTATTTTACATGTTAACCCAGATAACCAGCTGTAATCATACCAAATTTCATCATAATCTGTCCAGTAGTTTTCTCGTGATGCGGTCACAGACAGTCAGACAGATTAAAAAAAACCTATAGATCCGGCCTCTGAATCGATTATAATTACTATTTCAATAAGACTTTCCAAAAAATATTTAATGTACAGATTCGACTCAAAATTTTATTATATGTATAGATAAAAAGTAGAAATTAGAATTGTAAAACAAGAAAGAAGTCATTTAAGTATATGTATGAATATATTTAACATGTCAGATTACATAAGAGCTGGCGTATATTTAAATATTATATGCCAACTTAACATTTTTTCACGTTTACTATTCTCAAAGCCAGCAATTCGTAGCTGTAAATTACTAAGAGTATCTTAGTTTGTCCCCTAGAGCTGAAGATCGAACTTAGTGCATACATAGTACATACACAATACACATGCCATAGAAAAGCAAGATAATGATGTTGATGTGTTTGTCACTCAAGAAAACGGATAGTCTGTTATATTGAGCCCTATATAACGTCCCACTGCTGGGGGTGGACTTCCTTCAATACGAGGGCCATAGTCCACACCACGCTGGCCAAGCGGGTTGGCGGACTTTACATGAATTTCGAAAACTGGCTATGTACTATCAGACATGTAGGTTACCTCATGGTGTTTTCCTTCACCGTAAGACAAGTGGTAATCACGTTGGAAATGATTTGCACATGAAAATATCAGAGTTGCCAGACCCGGGATTTGAACCCGTTTCATTCGGTTTCCCAAGCGAGGGCGTTACCACTGGGCTAACATTGCCTTACGTTTCTTCTTAAAGAGGTAATTTCGAGGCGGAGAGTAGGATAAGCCACTTTTTTAATAATAGAACAATCAAGCGGTTCCCGTGGGGTTTCATTATATAGCTATGGTTATTTGTTACTGGAGTGGTATAGTGGCTAAAATGTACGGCTGCACATCTGGAGGTCCTAGGTTCGAGCCCCGGGTCGGGCCAAGTTTAGTTATTGAATCTTTCTGTTTAGTAAGCCTCAGTAACAGCCCGGAGTTGTGGAGTTGGCGGTGTTTCACCCCCGTGCAATGTTTTTTTTATGTAGTTAAAATCTGAATGAAGCGAGAGCTGATCGTTAATTTCCCATAAAAAATACTTAAAACGTTTTTACAGTGAAAAAATCCTACTAATATTATAAACGCGAATGTTTGTGAGTATGTATGGATGTTTTTTACTCTTTCACGCAAAAATTACTGAACGGATCTTAATGAAATTTAACAGTAATATAGCTTATACGTCAGAGTCAAACAAAGGTTATAATTTTTAAGGATATAGTTAATAGATTATTGACCTACTCGTGCGCAGCCGCGGGATAACCTTAGCATTTTAAATATAAAAACTTAAGCACCACCTTCGAAAATACTTTTAGATATTTACATAATCAAAGGGAGATCTATAGTTTATTTAAAAAAAAGATTTAATAGTAACTAATAATGACTTGAAATAATTAAAAAACTACATAAACTCAAATATATGTCATTATCATATAAGTCATTGAATATTCTAACTTAATAACTGTTATACCTTTATCAATATTAAATACAAAATTATTAAAAAAGGTAATCAAAAATGTCTATATAATCTGTACAAACATTTTTAGTGATGGCAGCATTGACAGATGACATAACTCCACGTGGCATTATAAGGTTATGAGTTATGACTCATTATCAGTTAAACGCCTTCAAGATAAGGCATCGTGACAATTCAATCAGATATAACATTAAACAGATTGTAAATTCGTTTAGATTTACATATACTTTAGCTAGCATTTTTGCTATTAAAAAAAAGTATTAGATACCGAAAAAACGTAAATTTTTACTTATAGAAGTTTTGACATTTATAGAAGTTTTGCGAATTTGATTCCGGCTTATTAAGTTTTTATTGAAAAAAGTTAAGATTTAATGAATAAAAAATAACCAACGATCAATAATTTTTCTAAGAAAAACATTTAGTATCACAATGTTACAAGGAAAATAATTACAATTTATAATCAATGCTTCAGAATTTAGATAATAATAGGTATAATAACACATTTTATCATTATTTTCTATTTTATTATAAACAAATCTATCCCGTTCCCATGGGAACCGTACATTTTTTGCGGGATAAAGAGTAGCTTATGTGTTATTCCAGACTATAAACTATCTCTGTGTCAAATTTCATTCAGATCCGTTGAGCCGTTTTAGTGTGATTGTGTAACAAACATCCAAACATCTAAGCTTTCGCATTTATAAATATTAGTAAGATTTAAAAAAAATTGACAACGAGCATATCACATTCAGCCAGATACAATTTGAAGTAATTTGCGAAAATTTAAAAGTATAATTAATTTAATCATTACGTAAATACAGATAATTGAAACCATTATATTAATCCAATCAATATAAAAAAAACCGGCGAAATCTACATAAAATAAATACCATCCGATAAAGGGGCATTTTCTAAGTCTAAGGCCCAGTGTCAGTGGTCGTTCGTGGGGCGCTGGCGCCACTATCACGAAAAACGCGTTTTTTTTTCAATATCTCCAGAATGGCTCATCCTACGTAATAAATTAAAAAAACCCCCTACGCAAATTAATTGTCATTTAACGATTACACTGGCACGCGTGAAGCACTTAATCGAGTAATTATACGCCAAAATGCCTTACATCATTTTGGAAAAGAGCTGATACTCTTACACTGCTGGACCGATATTAACCAAACATAGCTAAGAACCACCGGAAGGAAACTGGCTTTCAAATGAAAAAAAAAAACGCATCGAAATCGGTCCATACATTTGAGAGCTACGATGCCACAGACAGACAGACAGACAGACATTCAGACATCGACCTCAAACTTACAATACCCCTCTTTTTGCGTCGGGGGTTAAAAATGCCCCTTTACCGAATGGCAATATCGCGGAAACTGCTTTACGTAAATTGATTCACCTATTGACTGCACTATATATTTATATATGCATTTGTTTAAATATAAATAAATATATAACTAAATTAAATTGGCACAAAAAGCCACTAGAGTGGGTAAGATTGAAGACATCGATTGAGGTAAGACGCACAGAGGTCATAAATATGGGTCAAGTTCACGAGATCGATAGGAGGCTGTGCAGTTTGCGTATGAATCATTGTAAACATTCTCTTAGAAAATATTATACTAAAGATAACCAACTATATAAAAACTAGCTACTTACCGTAACTTCGCTCGGATACGTCCCTTATTAGATAATTAATAATTATAGCCTATGTGAGTCAAGTCATACTCCAAAAATAATAGTAATTTAATCCAAATCTGTCCGGCAGTTTCGGCGTAAATTAGTAACAAACATACTCACAGCATATAAACTATTAACTATTAGCGACTGACCCCTCTCTTAAGTTTCGGGTTTGTCCCTAGACAAAAACAAGTCTATCCCACGAGAACCGTAGCTTTCTCCGGGATAAAAAGTAACATATGTGCTATTCCAGACTATCTCGATCCCAAATTTTATCCAGTTCCGTTCAGCCGTTCTGGCGTGAAAGATTAACAAACAAACATACATCCATCCTCACAAGCTTTCACATTCATAATATTAGCATGGATATGGATCTATTCATACTATCTGTACTGATATTTTATTTTAATATTTTTAAGTAATAAGTTAAAAGTATAATAATAATAATAATAATTTAAATACAGCTGCGCTATATTTATCGGGGGATTAAGACCTTCTAATCCTTGTATAAGAACGGATGATACTTTACCTGGTTTCTCAAATTTCCTAGCTTTTTGTAAAAAAAATACAACGCCCTAAAGTTTAAGTAAATAAATAAATATGTTGAGACATTAACACAATACCATCAAGTTCCATGGTAAGCTACGAGGCGTGTGTTATGGATACCAGATAGTTGATACACTACACATATACATATAACTTTAAATGCATACATATTATAAATATAAACACCCATGACTGGACTACAAACATTCGTGCTCATCACACGAATATAGTGACCCTACTTGCTGTGCCAGCGGGACTCGAACCCGCGACCGCTGGCACAGCAAGTAGGGTCACTATAAACTGAGCCAAACGTGTCGTCTTGTAGGTCAAGAGTAATTTTCAGTTACACATTGAACTATAGGACTAAAATGCACAGTTTTTGCGGGGAAGGCCCTTTTCATATATGTATTAAACACACATACTCGCATTTGTCCATATTTACAGTACGAAAAGCAACTTTCCCGCACCGACGCCACCAATGTATGTAACATAAAAAAAAATACAGCCGTTTTCGGTGACTCCTTGAAGCTTTAGACAGCTCTGTGCAAAGCTCTTGTCTTATCTTAAAAACAGAACCACAATGAGTAAAATAAAGCCCAAAAACATAACAAAATATCATGTATGCCGAAGGGCAATTTAAATCTACACTAATATTATAAAGAGTGTAAGTTTGTATGTATGGGGATAATCTCTGAAACTACTGATCTGACATTGAAAATACTTTCACTAATAGGAAGCTACATTACCACCGCGTGTAGGCTATTTTTATGTATAGTGTCACATATCATAATAACTATAATTAAAGTCGATGCTTGTCATGGGTGCTTTTGTAGGTTATAACAGGCAACTAGGAACACACGTACGAGGGTAGTTAATCTAAACATATAATAAAATTCAGAGTCGAATCTGTACATTAAATATT
The DNA here is from genome assembly GCA_947093115.1 of Brenthis daphne. NCBI lineage: Eukaryota > Metazoa > Arthropoda > Insecta > Lepidoptera > Nymphalidae > Brenthis > Brenthis daphne. The sequence goes on from OX352473.1 coordinate 5,298,133, forward strand.
TTTTTGGAAAATCTTATTGAAAATTATCGATACTGGGGCCGAATCTATAGTTTTAAGAATTTTTGCCTGTCTGTCTGCCTGGGAACACATCACGAGAAAACCACTGGACAGATTTTATTGTTTGGTATGAATAAAGCTGGTAGGATACTTTTTACCGCAGGAAAATATCTCATTTCTGAGAAAATATACAAAAACTGCAATGTAAGAGTATAGTAATAAATTATAAAACCTAATAATTTGTTTTTTGGTCATCTGAACGCGGGCCGAGCCAAAAACGCACGATGAAAACTAATTATATAGCGGACCGACAAAAAATGTATAATTATTAAAAAAGCGCATATTTATGAGGATTCATTTTCAAATATAAAATTTTCCAAGCAATTTTAATACACGACACTATACACTTGACCGACTTTAACAACCTCTGTTCCCAGCCAAAAGCACATATTTGAACCCAATCCAACTTATTAAGGAACAGCTACCCTGTATTTGCTTGGTAAATACTAATTTGAAAGTTAATGGACAGAATCGAACCTACTTCCTCTATTGACGTAGAATTTAATCTATTCTAATATTATAAAGAAGAAAAAAAAATTTTTTTTTGTTTGTTTGTATCGAATAGGCTCCGAAACGAATGAACCGATTTCGATGAAATTTGGTAAGAAGATAATTTGAGACCCTTGGAAGGACAGGATAGTTTTTATCCCGGGAATCATTCATTAATAATAATTAAAATTAAATCACTAGTAATAATGAAAATCAAACACGTACTCCACAGAAGAGCATACAATCTACGTAGCTAGCCATATTATATGCGTTAAATGTTATCAACCGATAAAATTATGCGAAATCGTTGCATCATTAACGCTACTAATTATCACAGGTTAACAATGAAAAAACTTTTCAATTAAGTGATTCGAATCTTATTTGGTGTGCTGATTTCGAAAATAATATTATAAATGCCGTATCACCCACCAATTTCTCACAATTTAATCTATACATATACCTTACAAAATTCTAAAATTCTAAGTCGAATCTATAAATTAAATATTTTTTGGAAAATCTTATCGAAATAGTCATTATTATCGATACAGAGGCCGAATCTGTAGTTTTTAGAATTTTTATCTGTCTGTCTGTCTGGGAACGTATCACGTGAAAACCACTGGACAGATTTTGATGAATTTTAGTATAATGATAGCTGGTTATCCGGGTCAATATATAGTATACTTTTAACTGCGGGAAAATATCTCATTTCTGGGAAATTTACACTAACCGTTAAAACGTATCGAGAGATCCAAGCGCGGAGCGATATTAAGTCGCTAGTATAAAATTAAAATAAATTTTGTTATTGAAAAAAAAATTTTTTTTTCAATAAAATAATAATTATAATCACAGCAATTAAAATTTACTAAATATTGAATAACATTTAATATTCAACTATAAAACTTATTGAAATTATAATAAAAGTTATTTAAAATTACCAAATACTTATTGTAAGGTATTTTAGTAACATTTTTATATTTTTTGAAATCATTGTATAATTTTGTGGGTAGGCACTGTCTGTAACGACTATATAATGACCTTTGACACGTCTATAACCTTAGTCTCTCCCGTGACAATGTTCGCTGTAAAGCATTCGAAACGTTGGTAACCAAAAATCAAAATAAATTCGCGATAAAATAAGATAGTTTTATTTAAAAATATGATACATAGTAAATTTCATATGAAAAGGAATTCAGCACTATCTAGTATTTAAGAAATTTCTTCAATGGTAAATAATATGTAAGTTGTTATCGTTTTTTTTTTTCATATCCGACTGAAAATAATTTCAAAAAAGATTATGTAATAATACAGACAGCAAAAAAAAAAATATTTGTAAAAACTTTTTAAGCCAATTTGCCTCAATCTTATGGATTTTTTGGGCATGCTGAATCCGTATTTGGTATCAGTTTTTGAAATGAAAACTTGAATAGGCACTAGGCAGGTTGGTTTGGATGGGGAGTAAATTCATGTAAGTCGTCATCGACATGGTCACGTGATAGATGTCGAAACCAGATAAATGTAAACAGTTTTAATTTATACACATTTTAATTTAAGATCAAACAATTTGAATATCCAAAAATAACAACTGTTTGTTTATAGTTTTAAGTTTTCACTTCTGTCAGTATTTCTCATGACTTTTTTTTATCACCCACAATTTTATCACAATATGACATTGATTATATGTATGATATGGGAAAGTTTTAGACGTATAGTTATTATAATATTGTTGTTACAGACAGCATGTAACCATAAAATTATGCATTAATTTGGAAGAAATGAGAGAAAAGCGAACCAAAAATCAAAATAGTTCCGCGAATAAAATCTAAAACTTTTCAAATACTCGCGTAAATCTAATAAATTATTATTTAAATAAGTATATACCTACCTATAACTTACCTCTAATTTAAAAAAAGCACCAACTTCAAAATTCCTTTAACATAATTAAATCAGCCAAAGACATGGTTTTTTTTTTAATTTATGAGACGAATAAATAAAAATGAAAATCGATTTGCGAAATTAAGAAATTTGCGATATTATGAAACAAACGTACCAACATAGTACCTCTTCTTTTTTGAAATCGGTCAAAATTAGAATTTACTGTTTAGACATTTTGAACACTCATCTTAAATAAAAAAATATTTTTAGAAGTTTTTTTTTAAATTAAATTGCCAATGGAATAGAGCTGTTAGCACCAACTGACCTTTTCTTTGCAAAATCTTGAACTTTGACCTTTGAGGTCATAATACACTAAAACGAATAAGCGGCATTTTACTTTATATTTTATCTTAGATAGTATCTCTTAATAACATCACCTGGAGGCCATCGGATGGAGTGGTCAGTTTTTGCGACAGAGGTCGTAAGTTTGATTCTCGGAAGTCTTAAGTTTTATTTACATAGATAGGTAAATTCTATTCATATAGGTTTTCCTCAAATCTATACTAATATTATAAAGAGGCAAAGTTTGTCTGTTTGAACACGCTTATCTCAGGAACTACTAATCAGATTTGAAAAATTGTTTTTGCATTAGATAGCCCGTTTATTGAGGAACGCTATAGATTATATATCATTATGCTATTGCCCAAGGAAGCGGAGCAGTAATCATAAATGTCAACAAATCGGGCAGTCTTACTTATATAGTGTATACTGTATAACATAGGGCCAAAGAGTTTGTTTGTAGATTGGTCGCGGGTTCAGCTACCTCACTCACCGGCTAGAAAAGCCAGTACTGCCAACTAACACCCAACAGAACCTCCCCCGTTTTAATGGTGCGTCGCAGGATCGCTTACGCACTAAACCAAGACGCCTCGACGGCAGGCCTACCGAAGCAGACCACACAACCAAGGAGTTGTTCTCACGGTCCAGTCTGCTGTCAGGGAAGTACCAGGAGCAGCGCATGGCACACCGCCCACCTAGGTGGGCTGCATCCCAGTACGTTTCTTGGCACCACGCCCCCGAGTTTTTTTTTATGGTATTCAGTGACAAACGAGCAAACAGTTCACCTGATGGAAAGCGGCACCTGTCGCCCATAACACATACGGTTCATGCACTTAGGTTTTATGTTACAAAAATATAGAACCGCAGGAGAGTTGTCACTGAGGTATAGATGATATGCCTCTTGCCTGTAATTGCGCTGGCTACCTTATCCTTCAAACCGGAACACAACAATGTAAACATTGTTGCTTGGCGGAAGAAATAGATAAGGGGGTGGTACCCATCCAGTCGGACTCCTCAGGCTTGACAGAGTCCTACCACCAGATTGCCGGAGGCTAAAGAGCCCCCCACCACGACAAGATGAACGTACATTAGATACTAGAAATGTAGATTTTATTAGATGATGATGATGTTCTCCTAGCCGATTCTGGCTACGGCGGCTAATCTCATTGAGACTAGCCAACTGCCACTCTCATACTCCGGTGGGATGACTACTCGACACGACCAGTGAGAGTTAAGGCGCAGGACCGACGGCTTTACGTGCTCTCCGAGGCACGGGGGTGAGACACCACCAACTTCCCAACTCTGGGCTGTTACTGAGACTTACCATACAGAAAGACTCAATAACTAAACTTGGCCCGACCCGAGACTCGAACCCAGGACCTCAGAGTGTGCAGCCGTACATGCTAGCCACTACACCACCGAGGCATCAGATAAACTAATACCGACTAGGCTTTAGAAAGATCTCAATTCTCCTACATCTTGCTCTCATACTTGGAAGTTATTTTAAAGACTATAATATAAAGGCTATTATGTAATAAGTATAGCCTTACATCTAGGTAAGCTAGATAGTAGATACTAGATGAATACCTGAGCCGGTGTGTTGTCACTTTGTGATTTTGACTTTCGCCAATACTTATCAGTCTTTCTGTTTGTCCAGGGTAATGTTGGGAATAGCTTAACCGATTCTAATGAGATTTTCATATTCAAATCAAACATTCGAGAATCGAATACTAGACCTCTATCGTAGATTATGTCTACCACATCTATTTTACATAACCTGGGATTCAAGTTTTTGACGAAGTAATCAATTAGCATCAATTATCATGTTATATTATACTCACTACATATATTTTCCGCTAGTTGGACACTCACCATAAGATTGAATTAAGTTGCACTAACCGTAGACAAATAAATCGAAAAAATTATAATCGGCCACTGTAGACAAAACTGCAATATTCTTTTAAAAATTAAAAAATTGTTTTTAATATTAAGTAGGTAGTGGTAGCCTTGTGGTGACGCGCTCACTTGAGACACTGAGTGAAGCGAGTTCAAATCCCAAGTCTCGCATCTCTGATATTTCCATGTGCGAATCATTTCCAATATTAATTTGATTACCACGCCACGCAATCACACCTTACGGTGAAGGAAAACGTGATTCGTGAGGAAACCTGCATGTCTGAGAGAACCTAGGAAGTTTCCGAAAGACATGCTCAGTCCGCCCGCACTTGGCCAGCGTGGTGGACTATGGCCTGATCCCCTCGCATTGAAGGGAGGCCGGTGCCCAGCAGTGGGACTTTAAGAAGGGCTGTATACATATATAATACAAATATATGAAACAATAATAAAATATTTTGTTTAGCAATCAAGTGGGTTAATAAGACTATGTGCCAATAAGATTCTCACATAATAAAAACGAGGCTACTAATTTTCACACCGTCAAGATATAAAATCACGAAAGGAGAACATATTACTAAATATTGTGCAATCCAGACATATCATACTGTAGCACTGAATGAAAGTAATAAGAATTGAGAAACCTCATTTAAGTGCCATTCAAAATGACAAAGTCTAGAACCTTTCCCAGTTAATTTACTGTATATATATAGATTAGGGTGTCACAAAAAAAATATTTTTTTCGAGTCCCTCACGAAAATATGTTAATTTATCATGTTTTAAAATGTCAAAAAAAGTCCAAAGCGCAGTTCAAAAATTTTTTTTATGAGGTTTAAGTAAAGTATATGTACTTGGAAACTAACAAGAATCTTGAGCGATCTTTAATTTATATTAAAATATCGACTTGAAAATTTCTAAATCCTAATCATTTTTATAGTAGAAAATAGTGAAATGACGAGAAAAAAAATAATAGAAAAAATCGACATTCAATGATTTTAGATTATTTTTTTAAATTTTGAGCGACCTCTTTATTTTTTTTAACTACGCTTTGGAGGGGGCTCTTAAAACATGATAAACTAACATATTTTCTTAAGAGACTCGAAAATAAAAGATATTTGTTTTTTTTTTTGGGCCATTCTAATAATAGATGAAGTACGTAAGGGAAAATGTAAGCACTGCGATATTTACATATATTGTGTCGTAACATAAACACATTAAAATAAAATTTAAATAAAGTTTTTCTTATTATATCTAAAAAAAACAAAGAAATATATCGCGCTCTATATAAAAAAAAAAAGTTGAAATATCAGGGAAAATGTCTCATTTTGAACGAAAATCCCAGTTATACTAACGTTTGGTGTCTCACAAGTAGTACTCGTATGCATCGTTTGGCTGTTTGTAGTGACCCTGCTTGCAGTGCCAGTGGTCGCGGGTTCGAGCCTCGCTGGGGGCATTAATTTATATGTTGAGCACAAATGTTTCTACTCCAGTCAAGGGAGTTTACATTTATAATACACAGGTATTTAAAGATATATGTGTAGTGTATCAACTATCCGGTATCCATAACACAAGCCTCGTAGCTTACCATGGAACGAGATGGTGCTGTCTGTTAATGTCTCAACATATTTAAATTTATTTATTTTTTAGTATAGTGCTTTTTATATGGGCTCTATATAAAAAAAGTTGAAATATTCACTTTGAACGAAAATTCCAGTTAGACCAACATTTGGCGTCTCAGAAGTAGTATTGATTGTAGTTTAATTTCTCTCATTTATTATATTATCTTATCAGGTAGTCTACTTTCATAATTTGTAAAAGACCTAATCATATGACATAGTATTTTTTTTGTTATTTGGAGACAGAAATGAGGCCTTATCCCATCTTTTCTAGCATTTTCATCCAATTAAGTGTTAAGAGAAAGGTATTAATCATTCAGCCAAAGAGACCTATACATATTGTAGATTTTCTAGCGTTTTCGAAAGAAACACACCATCATATTATTATACTATAATGATACAAATGCAAAATTTTAGCTGTAGGTCTGTTTGTTATTTAATGGTACCTTTGAATTATATTTTGTACTATCAGCTCACCCTCACTTCGCTCTCGTTTATGTTAGTTATATATATTTATTTATATATATATATATATATATATATATATATATATATATATATGTGATTATAACGTATTTATCCATAGGAATGAGATAATCTCCCGTAGTAAACAGTAAGCCAGTAAAAAGTAAAGTAAGCCTATGTCATTCTCCCGCCCTCCAACTGTCTCCACACAAAAAATCACGTCAATCCGTCACTTTGTTTCGACGTTAAAGAAGGACAAACAAACACTTACATTTATAATATTAAGTACTTATAAATTTCTACAAAAATTTTTTTGCTATAAGTTAAAAATAGGTAGTGTATGTATAGTATAATTTACATATGATGTCTTTAAAAAACAAGTTTTCGTGATAATTGGTGTTTAATTATTGCACAGTAACAAAAGGTTTTAAATAAAACGCTAAATTGTAAAGTACATGTATATTAACAGAATAAAATTAAAAATGCAGTGTGTCTCTGTTACACACTGAAATGGGTAGATGGATTTATATTAAACTAGCAACTCAGTTCATCCCTAACTTGCTTCCACTAACTTTCATGTCATGTCATGTATGCCTTTATAAATAAAACCATTACTTACTTATTATTTACACTTCTTTTTATCAATAAAAAAAAGTTGGTTTGATCTTTTCTTTTTGTATGACCCAATACAAGAGTCAGATATGTGCTATATGAATTGTAAACATTGAAACAAGCTTGATACAAACATACATAATTAAAAAAATAATAATTTGGAAGATAATGATTTTTATAAGCAGCACATAATATTTTTATAATTGATCACCAACAAAATACAATTAAAATTAAGAATTTAAGAGAAAAGCTGTTTTTAATCCAAATTTCAAACCATACAATAGATCACGAAAATCAATGAATTACCATTTAAAAAGACCTATCGTAACCCAAGTAATGCCTTTTTAAGAACTTTGATCCAACATATACTAATGCAGAAATTTAAATTTTATATACAAACTAGAGACTCACCCTCGCTTCGTTCGGGTTCGTCCCTAGGTATGTTTTAACGGTTAGTATGGAATACAAATCTTTGAATTTTTCAGCTTTTCTGTACTATAATATGCATGTATTATACATATAAACCTTTCTCTTGAATCACACTATCTATTACTGAAAACTGCATTAAAATCCGTTAAATAATTAAATAGGTCTAAGGGAACAGACAGCGGAAGGGACTTCATTTTATACTGTGTAAATATGATAGTAATCATTTTGTATATATGTATATTGTATATTATGTTGTCTAGAAAAAAGAAAAATAATTTACTTTAACTTATGGCAGTTACGAAGCAAAAAACTATGTGAATAAAACAGCATGTGTTAAAATATATCACATATCTGTATAAATATTATAAATGTGAAAGTTTGTTAGTATGGATGTCTGTTACTCTTTCACGCCAGAATGGCTGAAAAGATCTGGATGAAATTTGGCAAAGAGACAGATTATAGTCTGGAATAGCACATAGGCTACTTTTTATCACAAAAAAATGTATGGTTCCCATGGGATAGGTGTGTTGTTGTTGTCCTAGAGGTGAACCCAAGCAAAGAGAGGGTTAGTAAGAAATAAATTTGTTTGTGTACATAAGATTATACCATAACAAACATAGATTTTATATGGCTATGTTTGTATGCTAATATTCAAAATAATATGGTGTTCAATTAAAATAAATAATTACTCAGATGAAATCACAGACAAAAAAGGTATTGCATGGCTCCCCGCAAATTATTCTTTGATAGCCAACAAACAGACATATCTTACTGTTCTATTAATAATAAAACTTTTAAAATTTATTAACAAAATTAAAGCACTATCCAGTATTGTTTTGTTGACAGGAAGGCTAACGATAAGGCCTTATTTTGCATGTTGCACCAGAATAATAAAAAAAAAATTGTCATAATATTTGATTTTTCTTTACATATTCTAAAAAGGGACTGTGTGCTTTATAATCAAATATATTTATTTATTTATAGAAAAAAAATTTCTATGAATGTTACTTGCGAGGCGTCAGACTTTGGTCAGATTTGTGAAATTACTAAATACTGCAGTACTTCACAGAAAGCACTACAGAGTATTTATAGGCATAAAATGATGTAAGAACTTAAGATTGCTGCTATTAAAATTTAGATAAGATATTACTTATTTACTATAACATGTTCTCAGAATTCTAACCTAAAACTATTACAATAGCATTTATGTCACATGGGAAAGGTATACAAGAGGTATTGACTGATATATTTAAAAACTTCATATGAGAGTTGCCAAATTGAATCATTCAATTGAAATATATATAAAAACAATAAAGTTTTATCATTTTGTATATCACTGATGACAAAATATCTTAATTCTTTTAAAGTATAATAAAAAAATACTGTCTTAGTGAGTTATAAAAAAGTTTCCTCTACAAATAAGGTTTTTATATCTATTTTTATCTAAAATATTGTGAAACTAAACCACCATAGTGTACTTTGAACTCGGTAATTTTTTATCATATAAGCAAAGTAGGATTACAAATGCTTGTATTGTACTTAAGTGATAGCCTAGCTTATATTGTTTGTTTATCCTACACATTGTGTAAGCTGCAATTTATTTTATTTACTTTTAGTATTTGTATGGCATGTAAGTAAGTTTATAGGTTATATTGTAAGTTAGTAGTGCTTATGCAATGAGTATAATATAAAGTCATAACATGTATTGATTGGACACTATAATGAAAGATTTCATAACATAACTTATATCTGACAAGAAGACATCAATATGAAATTAAATGTGACTGTTTACATACCTGCCAGGGATTGACCTTTGGGATTGGTGCTTCTACAAACTTCTTCGGTTGCTGGTCTGAAGATTGTTGCTGTGGATCCTGTGATGGTTGTGGATCACTGTGAGGTTGTGGTGCCTTGTGCGGGCGAGGTGGAGCCCTGCGCTCTCGCTCCCTGCGGCTCTTGCCCGGACGCCTACCGTGCGAAATGACGGGCACGAAGCCCTCCTCCTCCTCGTCGTCCTGACGAGGAGGAGCGTCCACCACCTCCTCCGTCACCTCTATATTCTCTATGTTCTCTTTATTACTGTCACTGCCCTTGAAGTTTAGCACTGACGCGTACGAGGGTCCTGCGCCCTCGACCGACACACGAGCGGCCATACCGCCACTACCCTCGTTATATAAGACCGGGCGCGCGCTCCGCGCCGACCTAGGATCACGAGCGCGCCGCCATGCCCCTTAGCACGACGGCATGTTGCGGGTCGAACCCACGAAATGTAGAACTTTCCCGATCTTACGAAGGTCAAACACGGTTATGATAACGTATCCAACACGGTTATACAGTATCCGCACAGAATATGCGCACAGTCCGAAATGCACACCAGACTGACCCTGGATCGACCGTATTTACATCGAAAAAATTCACTTCCGTTGACTTGTTCCAACTTTTTAGGGACACTCAACGCTCCGGGCACACTGTATCTGTCGATTACGTATATTACTGACACGAAAAACGGCTTTTTAATCCTGAAAATTGTTAAAGAACCATATTTTGTTCACAATTCACACATGTGGTCGGACGCCCAAAAAGGGTATTTTCCGCAACACACACGGAACTCGCGGAAGGCTGTGACTTCTAATTTTACAGAGAGGACATTTTTACGGCAGATGGCGCTGACAGACGGTTGACAGTGAATGTGTTCAAGATACGACTACAAATATATTAATTTTCATAAAAATGAAGCTAATTATAAGTGTATTTGATACAAAATCGTATATTAAATACAAATTCCTTTGTTTTTGTCTATAATAAACAAATGTTTTTGTAAAATTGATATATACATTCCGGATATTTTATAAAATAATCTTGAACGCTACTATAACTGAAATCACATTTCATTCTTATTTCTTCACGACCTTGCAAATCGTGCTAATGTAACCTATTTCATAATATTTTTTTTTCATAAAACACAATGAAATAAAGAAATAATTATTTGTTATGTCATCATTTAATAGAAAAACTTTATAAATCTTTATAATAAAAAATAATTAAACATATAATATATGTTTAAGTCATATTTTTCCACATTATTATGACCTAGCAACACTAATTACTAAATATTTGTTCAGAAATTAATAAGTACATAGGTAATAATATTCACTAATAATAATAAAAAGAATACTAAATTAGTAATAATAAGTAAAATTGTAATTAGTTTAAGTCTTAAAAAACTTACAATTTACATGACTTCAAATTATTACATAATGATTATCAAAATAAATAAATAACCAATAACTTTTCATCTATAAGCAATACCTCGGAAAAGCTGGCATTTCGGAAAAACCTATAAATATCCGGGTACAATATTTTATTATTTATTTAAATAACTTCTAATAACAAAAATGAAATAACCGACAAGATTTTATGTGTTATACGTATTTTCGGGGTTAGTAGGACAGTACATCCCCAGGAAACTTCTGCAATTTCTACAATAATGGTATACATCCTTGCATGACCTTATTACATAAGGTAAAGGGGCACAAACCCAACAACATAGTAAACATAAAATTATCGCACATAAATGTGTGCTTAGTGTTATTTTGCTTGCAACGACAGTCATTCCTGTAAAACCACATTCAGGACATATTATAGGCGTAGGTGTAAATCCAAAGTTATGCACTCTTGGTGGAGGTGGGGGTATAGCATTGTCTACAAAAATATCAAATGCAGTTGCATAATTTGGAGGCGGTGTATGCTGTACAAACGATGGAGAAGGAATAAACGTTCCCATTAGCCTAGGTCTTCCTGCTCCCATCTGTCTTAATACAAACGAATAAGATGGTGGTGCACTCGTTAATGAATCTGGTGGCGTTAATTCTGGTGATCTAACAGTAATATTAGGTATTTCTCGCATACTTTGTAGGCCCAAACTTAGAGGTGTATTTAATTCATTCTTAGCCATAGCCAATCTAAGTGAGCTTTCGTTTAACTTAGCTAATGCTTGTAAGAACAATGTTTGAGGTTGACTAGTTGTAGGTATATTAAATGATGTTGGAGAGGGTAAATTTGAATAAATGAAAAAGGGCTGATTGGTACTTGGCTGATTTATAAGTCTACTAACAGTTTTTATAGAGATAGATCGTGATATATTAGATATAGGTTTCTCAATTTCATGTATGTGTAATTTGCTATCATTCTCTACAATGATATTATTGCAAATATCAAGACTCTGTGATGTAACTTCCTTAGATGTTATAGATGTAGAGGAATTATTATTTTCATCATCTATTTGACTTCGAGAGACATTTGGCTTACTGCTTGGAGCAGCATTTGAACTTTCAGGACGCATTATTAATAGTTTATATGTAATTAGTAAATATATGTTTATAGTTTTATGTTTCATGTACTTGGCAACTACTCAATCAGTTACTTTTTTCTATACATAATATGTCACAGCTTATAAACATTTTATGGCATTTTTAAATGTTCATCGACGCCAGAGATTTTCCAGTTATATTTTTTTGACTTAGTTTACTTTTATATTGTTTTTAAATAATTATGCCTTTTAAAAGGTGATTTAAATTTAAACTATTTTATGAAAGAGTTCTTGCCTAATAACTAATAAGTTACTATTGCAATGCTATATATTATTGTATTTATTAACTATGTGCCAGTGAAAGTTCCCTCAAAATCAATCCAGCTGTTTCAGAGATTAGCCAGAACAAACATACGGACATTTTTTTTTTAAACCAAAATTAATTATAATTTCCTGTGCATTTAGTAACTCATATTTTGACATTACAAACAGACACTTCACTTTTAATTATCTGTATAGATTTGGAAAAAAAATCATAGACTATTTCTTTACGGTAATTTTAATATATGGCAACTGTCGGTTAGTATTGTCAGAAAAACCTTTTCTTCCGGTCTTTTTACTCCTCCGTGGCATGGCGGATGGTCTATACCGCCGCTTATAGTGTTTATTTGGAGTAATAACTTCGCTGATATAGCGAAATGGTAAGTTATTGATTTTTAAAAGTGCAAAATTTAATAAATTAATGTTCTATTAGTGCAAGCTGCCAAGTGAGAGTGTAATTATAGTGTCACAAAATGTCCGTGTTGCTTCCACGTGTTTGTGACAAATTTGATAGAAATAACCACAATCTGACGACTTTTCGTAAGTTGTAATCTTTTCGGAAAATAAAATGAATAAATTGAAATATTTTATCCAGAAAAGTAGCACAGATGGATATACAGAAACTGATTTTCATAATGTGTATAACGCGTGTGATCAAATCATTTCTGCTCTTCAAGAATGTTTACCCTCATATGTTAGGGTAAAAGTTAATAATTTTAACATTTCTGCATAATCGCTATCTATTAAAAGTATTGTTAACGCAAATGTATTGCTTTTACGGATAATTATTATTGTAAAATATCTAGAATGTTGAGGTTATGTTCAAAGGTTTTTTGGTTACCTACTTTTGAAACGTATAAAATGTTTCAACAAGTGTTGTTTTGTTGTATGTTTATGTTGTATAGTGTTTCATAACTATTTCCAAGACATACATAATTTCCGGGTTCAGTAATTTTAATTTTTATTCTTCTGAATATTTTTTGCAAATTATTGCGACAAGTGGAACGCACTAAACACGTTACTAATTTTGGGAGATATGCTTGTATATGAAGATGATAAAAGAATTTACTTATTTTTCACTTTGTTGATTTCCAAGATAAGAATCTTTCATATTATAACACCCCTAACTCTTCCTGTTTGTATGAATTTTCATCTTGCAGGTACATTTATGGGGTATATTGAGTTCCAGTAGGAAACATCACTATTAAATTAGTAGTGGTGTGTCGACATAAGGAATACATTTATTAATTATACTTTAATATAAATTTATAATTGGTATTTCAAATAAAACGACTCACTTGCCTTAAAATATATTATTCTGTGTATTTTCACCATGATCTTTTTTAAAAGTAAAATAGTTAACCAATGAAATCATTTTTCTCATCTAGAGTCTATCAGTAGCCCGGCCTTTAGTGTCGGTGTACTCTGAAAAGAGTGAGAAGGTGGCTGATGCCTCCGTCCCACTCCCATTCGTCTTCAAGGCGCCCATCAGGCCTGATCTGGTCAATGATGTCCATGTCTCTATGTCCAAGAATGCAAGACAGCCTTACTCCGTCAGTAAGGAGGCTGGTATGTATAAATATTTCTCTTATATTTCAGTACTTAAAATAAATATAACAATTTTTTAGTTATTCAATAAATTATTTTATGAACTATATCATAATTAAAGTTTTGCACTATATGTCCACATTCAATGTGCTTTTACATGCATTTGAGTGTTACCGCGAATCAGTGCAACAGTATTGTGGTGATATGGCGTTCTGGGTCTGTTCTGTGATGGGCACGGGTGCAAATTTACCACTACATGTCTTTTTATAATTAATTGATTTGTAAGCTCTTTAATATTTTTAACTATAAGTTTTTACCATGTCATTGTTTTTTTATTCTGCACACAATAGGTTTATTATTAAACAATATATTTTTTCCAAATGACTTGCATTTTAGACTGCCAAAACAAGTATTTATGAAGGTGAAACAATATGGGTAGTGAGTATCACTCAAGGTACAATATTGTGTTCTCATAAACAAAATAGGTTGAATGTTGGTTGCTGTATTCTTTTTCTCTTTCTCTACTACCATTTCTTCTGTATATTTAATATTTCATTGTAAATTTCAATAGGTCACCAAACCAGTGCTGAGTCATGGGGTACCGGTCGTGCTGTAGCCCGTATCCCTCGTGTCCGTGGTGGTGGTACCCATAGGTGAGTAACAGAAATTACAAGGTTATTCATAAACATTCCACATTTTCAAAGAGTCTCTGATATGATCTATAGTTTTGTCTATGCTTCTATTAATTACCTAATGTATAGTTCACTAAAAAAAAATACTTTGTCTTTTTGTTGATATCTCACAAAATTATGTATGTAAATTGTATGAATAAAAATACTAAGCAGTTTCAGTGCATGATAATCTCATCAATGTTTGATATAGACTTAAATGATGAGTTTATTGAAGTTATACTTCTTTTGGCATGTTTGGAAAAAAATATGAGAGTAAAATTTTGCACAGCGACAGCCAAAAAGCAACATGATGAAGTTAGCTGCATTACTTTTAAAAACAGAGAGTTGTGACATACTGGATGGAATCTTCAGCTATTTTTGTTCTGTTACGCCAAAGATGTACAACTTCTTACATGCTGTTATATTAAATTAATATAATATTAATTAAAATAAAACTACATGATAGCTTGAGAATTCATCTTGTAATGTGATCATTTTATGTTTTGTATATAGTAACATCATAAAGTTTGTATATCTTTTAATAAATTAATAAAATACACACACACGTTTTTTTAGAATTGTTCGTATTTTAGTTTCAATGTTTTATATACAAGTTATAATTCAAGATGTATTTCCTTAATATTTTTAAATTCATTGTTGCCCTGTAACCTTACTCGCATTGCCACATGCAATGTGGGAGTCACTATGGCAGGGTAAAGCAACTTCCAGTAACTCAGCTCTTTCCCTTATACCATTTTGATATCTGGAATACATGCAATAACAGTATGTGTAAGCAAATGACACAACACACTATACCAACTATGTAATTGAAATTTATTACAGACTAGCGACTCACCCTCGCTTCCATTCCCATTTTCAGCCCCTTAAGGGATAAAAAGTATCATATGTCCTTCCCAAGGTCTCAAACTATCTTCTTACTAAATTTCATCTAAATCGGTTCAGTAGATCCAGAGATTACCTCCTACAATATCACAATCTCACAAACTCTTTATAATATTAGTATAGATTTGGTAAATATTACCAATACATATTTACCAAAATAGTATTAAATTTTATCATATACATATATGTATTAACTTTGTAAGTGAGTCTAATCTGTAAATTAAATATTTTTTGGAAACTGATTGTAATAGTCATTATTATCTATATAAAGGTGGCGATCATAGTTTTTACAATTATTGTCTGCCTGTCTGGGACCGCATCACGACAAAACCACTGGATGGATTTTGATGAAATTTTGTATGGACATAGCTATGTCCATACAGAACAAGTTTTACCATTCATTTAATACCAGCTGGTATTAAATGAATGGTAAAACTTGTTCTTCTCATTTTACTGTTGTTTTATGATGGAGACATGTCGAAATCTAACCCATGACGTGTTATTATAACCTCCAAGTGCATATAACATAGACTGTAATTTTATATTAAGTTATAAAATATGCAAACACTACTACTTTTTATCCCGGAAAAATGTATGGTTCCCGTGGGATAGATTTGTTTTTGTTTTGTGTTAGTTTCTTTATATTAATGTTTATGTTTAGAAACATTTCAGTATTAAGAAGTGACACACTTACATACATGTTTTTATCTAACAAAACGAGCACATTCATAACGCTAGCCCGTTATCCCTCCAGATCCGGTCAAGGTGCGTTCGGTAACATGTGCCGTGGTGGTCGCATGTTCGCCCCAACCAAGCCATGGCGCCGCTGGCACCGTCGCGTGAACCTACGTCAGCGTAGGGCTGCCGCTGCGGCCGCCGTGGCCGCCGCCGGGGTGCCAGCCCTGGTCCAGGCTAGAGGTGAGTGGACCATTGAACCGGTGGACCGTTTTATTGTGCGTAGTGTGGGTTGGACCTCTTATTAGCAGTAGACACTTGCGTGTTCATAAATTTGGCGTTCTGGATGGACCGCTTCGTCCTGGTCCATGCTAGATTTTTGTTGTTGTTGTTGGGCCTCTTAATTATTAATAGATATTTGGACCTAGATAGAATATTATCATCTTTTTATAAATATTCAGATTTTTTGTTTGTATATACCATACAGATGTAAATCTCCAGAAATTAAAATATTAGTGTTTTGAATTTCATCAAAATCTGTTTAGATAATTTAACATGAAGAATTAAAAAACAATTTGTATGTATGATCAAATCTAGGGATTGCAATCCGGAAAATCGGATCCGGTAATCCGGCGGATCCGGCATCATTTAATGGTTACCGGATCCGGTGCTAGCAGTTTGTGGGAAAATAATATAGCTGTTGCATGAGTAGGTACTTTAAATGTGTTGTGCGTAGTGTTCATGCGTGCGAGTCGTATAATATATCGAATTATTACGATAACGATTAAACTAAAGAGTTCTAAACTCATTATTGTGATAATTTTTGCCATTCATTCGTTCGACAGATTCATCATCAAATCATGATGGTATCTGTCATAATCATAAATACCTATAAGACTTGTTTGTTAGCATTCTCAAATACTTTAATAATGATTTTGATCTCATTTCAGTTAATTACGTAAGGTTAATTGTATCTATTAGATATTATAGTTACTTGATAATTAATATTGTTACTTATAAATTGATCTATCTGTGAAAGTGAAATCTAGAAAGACTGAGCTACTCGTTACGTCGTAAAATTATTACTAGTTACCTACACTACTAAATTTTAATTGTTTTCTTGTTGTCTATTTGTCTTAATTGGTTAGGAAATAAATATAGGATTTTATATATTTGTGATTTATTTTTTATAAACTACCTACATATAAGTGCAGTGACACTTGATTAACTCACTTATTTTGTACTAAAAAGCGAAAATCATCTTGATTTAATCAATCCGGCCGGATTGATGGGAATCCGGTCGTATCCGGCCGGACTGAAAATGACGCCGGATTGCAATCACTAATCAAATCAAAGTGAGGGTAAATAAGAGTATATTCTAAGTATTATTAAAAATATTAATATAGTTCCCGCTAGCTACCGGTCTACACACCTTGTGTAGTGTTGGTATATTTAACGGGACAGATTGCGTTTCTGGCTTTCGGCCGAGATCTGTAAAAAGGAGATGCTCGGTTGTACTACAGAAATAAATCAGAGTTAGTAATAATAATTAAGTTTGTTTTGTTTCTGAACTTTTTTACATTTTATCACTTAAACATTACTTATTACAATAATATGTCTCTTCCCTCGACACTCGCAAGGGAAACAAACCCTATGGGGTACTTCCCATTGACCTAGAATCATGAAATTTGGCATCACCAGAAAAAAATTAATTTTTTATGATTATAAACTTATTTTAATGTTTCATGCTATGGAACCTTTGATTTGCGAGTCAGACTCGCGCTTGTCCGATTATTTATTTATAAAATGTCTGTTTCACAGGTCACATCATTGAAAAGATCCCCGAGCTACCTTTGGTAGTCTCCGACAAAGTGCAAGAGATCAACAAAACCAAACAGGCTGTTATCTTCCTGAGACGTGTCAAGGCCTGGTCTGATGTTCTCAAGGTAAAATTTTATCAACTGTCAGTAACATGTTATTTTAGTTGGCATTTCATATATTAGTAATTATAAGCAAGTTTGCCTTGATGTCTAATGGCTAGCTTGTGCGGCACCAGATCTGAAGATCTTGGGTTCGAGTTCCAGATCGAGCCAAGTATATTGGGATTTTCTGTTAAAGAAATTATCAGTAATAGTCCGGTCTTGGGAAATTGAGAATAGTCCCTTATCTTAATTTTCCATTGCGGATGTCGATACTCTTTCTGCTAGACTGTGAGAGAGAAAGAGATAGTGACAGAGAGTGCTAGTGTACTATTATATAAGCACTATTATATCTCCACCGTCGTAAGAGTGAGAAGGACAGTGTGCTGGTGTGTAAGCGCTCTCTCTCTCACACATACTGCAGTATAATATTTTCTGTGCAGACTCCTCTTAGTGATATAGATTGCTGTGGCCAAATTCTGTTAGGATGACATTATTATTATAAATAGGCTGTCATAATCTGTGCATAATAGGTCCAGTGGTTCTGTCTCTAAAATCTATATCGATTAAAAAAATAGATAAAAGAATCTAGATAGATTAAAAAAGAATATTAATTACAAAAATTATACTTTCATTTATTTATCCCTTTAAACTCTTACTCTTTACATGAAATATGTTCTGAGTTACAACAAGTGAGGGTATATCAAACACTCCCGGAGGAAACATCGTACGAGATTGCCTCAGACGGTGTGTCGACATGTGGCTTACATATTTTGATATATATGTACATTGTACATCTATTTACTGTAGTTTTAAATAGATTTAATTTTGCTTAAAATAAGTTAGAAAGATGTTAAATGTCCGTCCGTAGGTATACAAGTCGCAGCGTCTGCGCGCCGGTAAGGGTAAGATGCGCAACCGTCGCCGCGTCCAGCGCAAGGGACCCCTCATCGTCTACCACAAGGACCAGGTAATCCCGCGGGATAGATACTATAATTATTGTGTTAAATTATCTAAGATTTAAGTAATATATCCCTTTAAACTCTTACTCTTTACATCAAATATGTTCTGAGTTACAACAAGTGAGGGTATATCAAACACTCCCGGAGGAAACATCGTACGAGATTTCCTCGGACGGTGTGTCGACATGTGGCTTACATTTTTTTATATTATATCTAATTTTATTTATATCTGTAAAAAATCATACTAATAATTTGTTTAAAAACATACAAGCGCCATCTTTTGACAAATATCTAATATGATAATAATTTTATTTGTATCTGTGAAAGTTCATATTCATAATAAATAAAATATATATAAAAGCGCCATCTTTTGGAAAATGTAATCACTAAAAGTAGCTTATATGTTACTTTAGATTGTCTGTCCAACTAAAGTTCATCTAATTCGGTTTAGCAGAGAAGAATTAACAAACATACATGTAAAAATTTTCACATTTTTATTAGTGAAGTAGTATTGTTTTAAAGTCATTTTGTTCAATAATTATTCTCTTGTCCAGGGTCTGACCAAGGCATTCCGCAACATCCCTGGAGTAGAAATGTTATGTGTCAACAAACTAAACTTGCTGAAGCTTGCCCCCGGTGGTCATGTTGGCAGGTTCATCATTTGGACTCAGTCTGCTTTCAAAAGGCTCGGTGAGTGGGTGGAAATAAATATAACTGGTGACTCAACCTCGTTTCGCATCGGGTTCGTCCTTAGACAAAAACAAATTATCCCACGGGAATCTTACATTTTTAGGATAAAAAGTATTCTTTGTGCTATCTCTTAATTATAATATATGTCTGTGTCAAATTTCATTCAGATCCGTTCAGCCGTTCTGGCGTAATTGAGTAACAAACATCCATCCATCCATCCATCCTCACAAACTTTTACATTTATAATATGAGTACTTCGGTTTCTTCTGTTCTGTATAAAAGTATCTCTGTAAATATAAAAGTATCTTTGTAAATATAAAACTTAAGGTGATTCGCCATATATGTAAAGTGTAAGAACGGGGGAGGGGTCTAAAAATTGGATTTCGATTGGATCATGTATCATAATTGAGTTAATGTGAAACTACCTTAAAAATTTTAAACAATCTGTATACAAAAATTTTACAAAATAATAATTGATTTATAAGACTTAGGTCTAATTAAAATGTGAACACTAGTCAATAGGTCGTCTTGATTCTTCTGTTTAAACTGATTGATAAAAAAAAAATTTGAAGTGTACCTGTGACACGTAAGGGAGAAAAATGATGAGAGTCATTTTTTTTATGATGGGACAGATTTAGACAACAGTATGAAGTTAGTCGTTATTTGCTAGTGTGAAGTTAGTTGTTAAATCTCACTTTAGTGTAGTGTGATTTCTGTATTCAAGATATTTATTTTCAAAATTATAATTAACAAATAAACCATTTCACCCAACAGATAACCTATTCGGATCATGGAAAACACCGTCCAAGCTAAAGAAGAACTTCAACCTGCCTCAGCCCAAGATGGCCAACACGGATCTGTCCAGGCTGCTCAAGTCTGACGAGATCAAGAAGGTGCTCCGTGCACCCAAGTATGTTATTTATATTATATTACTTAGTTCTAATGTATGTAATATTATTTAAAATGATGTAAATCAAATCATTTTCTTCAATAGTAATCATATATTAGGGGACATCTATTATATTACGTGAGCTCTTTTTCTCATAATTTGGACCAACTTCCACCCACTTGGTGAGATTTAGTGTTTGGTTAAAAATAATGCAATGTTCAGGTACTCTCAAAATAAATGATTTTTTTATAATACCTTCGAGACTTTATCAGGGGGGCACTTACAAAGGAAACAAAAGTTAGATTTTTAAAGTTATACTTCTTTTGGCACGCTTGGAAAAAAATATGAGAGTAAAATTTTTACGATGCGCGCGCACACCGACAGCCGAAAAGCGACATGATGAAGTTAGCTTTATTCCTTTTACAAAAAGAAAGTTCTGACATACAGGATGAAATCTTTAGCTATTTTTGTTCTGTTGCGTCAAAGAAGTATAACTTCTTACGTGCGTACACAAGTACACACATTTTTTTATTACCTGTATAATATTTATTCTTTTAAAGTTGACGTGAGAAATTTAAAGGAGATTTAATGGGATTTTACCAAAACCCTTCCCCGTGTCGTGCTCACGTAATTAATGTATGTCACCTTATATGATTTGTGATACGGGAGAGTTTAGGCGAGAAAGTATGGAGCTTTACACCACCTACTACAGTGCTGTATCTGTACTTCCTAAAAAAGAGTTGTTTATTAAGCTATTGCATAGCTTCTATCGCGGGCCTTGAGCGTGGGGACCGAATCCAGAAATTCCCTAACGAAAAAAACCTAACACCCCCCACTCTGACTGGCACAGCGGTGATACTTTTTTCCATCTATCGATAAATACCAGAACTTTTAATGACTTTTTGAAATATCACGCTTGTCTCTTTAGTTCAGCAACCCGCCTTTAGGTGGCATTGGTTGTATTAGAAAACTACCGTAATCAGCTGTTTGTGAGAAACTATATAGGTGTATAGGTATTTATCATCTATGTACAACAGTGAATATCTGTACTCGTATAATTTGTGTACAAAGTTTTTTAAATATGAATAAACAAAGTGCATTTATTAATGAAGAAAGTCACGAAAAAATAGTGAAAGAAAATGAGTTAGTACTCTATATACATTCATTTTATTATTATTATCACAAATGCAGTATAATTTTTTGTTTTGTTAATTTATATATAATACTGCTATAAAGATAACCAAAATTTTTGATATTAAAATAAGCTTCCATAAGTTGATAAAAAATGCTATGCAATAGCTTTACCGCGGCAGTCTCCGAGTGCCACGTTTAATTTTTTAAATATTATAGATATTTAAACGCTGGATGGATGGTTTATATGATGATATTCTCTTGCAGAGCATTGGGTTATGAAAAACCATGATTACTCTAACACGTTGACACATACTGATTGATTCTTCTGTATTTCCTATTAAAATTTTAACAAAAAGCAAATATTAAATCGTTAATTCTTGTTCCAGCAAGCGAGTGGTCCATGCTACCAGGAAATTGAATCCGTTGACCAACTCGAGGGCAATGCTCCGTCTTAACCCATACGCTGCAGTCCTCAAGAGGAAGGCAGTGTTGGAACAGCAGAGGAAGAACAATGCCAGAGCTTTGATGCTGGCTGAGAAGAGAGGAGTGAGTGGTTTTTTTATAGTATTTAGTGTTAGAAAGTTTATTTTAAATATAGGACCTGGGTGACCGAGGTTTACTTTTTAGAGAAGGTTGCGTTCTTCAGAAGAGACCTATCTATGTAGGCAAACTTAAAAAGCAAAACCTTATCTGAATACAAAGTTTGATCCAAATCGTTAGAGCCGTTTCCGAAATACTAAAAGTAAATTTATATATACATAATATATATACAGCAATGGATTTTTGATACAGGACAGTAAGGGTAGGTACCCTAACTGCTCTAGTTACAGGAAAACGTTCCTACGAGACCATCCATAACTTGTTGAGATATTCTGAACGGCATTCACATATTTTGGAAAAAATGTACAGTCAGTGAAAATATGCTAAAATACTTAAAATATTTTTTTGTATGTCAAACATGATGTTATGATTAAAGACTATGGGGCCATTGAGGTATGAGTACTGTAAGTGACAGAAATTGCCAAAAACTTTTCCCATACATTTTGTATGGAAAAACACTTTAAATTTACAGTTCCCGTGGAATAAATTTGTTTTTGTCTTTTGTGTGAAACGAAGGTGATTCGCTAGTGTAGTATACATTTAACTAGCGTTTATATGATGATATTCTCTTACAGAGCATTGGGTTATGAAAAACCATGATTACTCTAACTAACGATGACACATACTGATTTAATACTCTATATATAAAACTCACTCCCCCCACTAAGTAACATTACTAATTCTTCCATTCTTCATCAGATCAAGCTCCCCGAGTCTGACCCAGCAATGAAATCCCAGAAACTTCGCGAAAAGAGAGGCAAATCCATCAAATTGGCGCTCTCGAAGAAGCCCAAGAAGCCCGCGGTGAAGAAAACCGCTCCTCCACCCAAGAAGGCTAGAAGGGAAAAGGTTGAGAAAAAGGAAAAGGCTGCGCCTAAAAAGTGAACTGAATAAAGTTTTTAACTGACATTTTGTGTTTTATTTTTATTAGATTAGTTGCACACCTGATACTCTAAAGATGTTTTGTCTAAATGTCATTAGTTTTGTTTATCATATTGTGTGTGTGGTCTTTGGAGTCTATAATGAAATTAATAAATTATAGAAAAAAGTTTTTTCAGTCTATTACAAATAATTTCTAATAAAAGTTAGCTAAATTGGTCTGGCCGCCCTCTAATGCGCTTGCCAACGAACCTTTTTATTTATATCAATAAAGTTGCATCTAAACTTTATTATAGTAGTACAGTACAAAAGTTGCTAAAATACAAAAATACTGTTCCAAGTCTTCTACATATTATAATGAAATTCTGGGTCGAATCTTTACATTAAATGTTTTTTTGAAAATCTTATTGAAATAGTCATTATTATTGATACAGAGGCCGAATCTATAGATTTTAGTCTGACTGCTGTCTGGGAACGTATCTCGAGAAAACCACTGGACAGATTTTGATGAAATTTGGCATGATGATAGCTGGTTATCCGGGTCGACATATAGGATACTTTTTACTGCGGAAAAATGTGTCATTTTTGAGAAATCTATACTAAACGTAAGTAGGGACGCACCTGAGCGGAGCGAGGGTGAGTCGCTAGTTTTATTATACGTACATATAGATATCAAACTATGACGTACAATTCAACACAAAATTCAATAGCAACCGGAGATATAAAATGAAATTAAGATAGACTTAAATACATATTCTATAAACTGATTTTAAATGGTAGTGTCAAGTTAGTTTTTATTTTTTTATTGTAATGTTCTTTCTATATTAGTTTTTAGGATTTAAAATAACAAACGCTGTTTTATTGTGGAATATTTCTATAATTCCTGAGAATTTATTGAAACCAATAATAAATTTTCAAATTGTGAACAGGGAAATCTGAAGTACGGTATAAAATGGTAGCCATTTTGATTATAACTAATAATATTCATTAACAGATCTTTAAAATTTCTCAACATGTTGGTTGTTACATCGCACATGATACCTTCGCTTGGTGCGATTCCTTTCGTTGGATATCCTAAATAAGCGCTGGTATTGAACTAAACTCTAAAATGACATAAAATATTGCAGCTTATATGATTTTCTTTGCTTTACAACAAGACTAATTAGCGAGTACATACTAACGATTTTAAAATTCATAGTTTTTTTGTAAGAAAAATAAATTAGACTTAGTTATTATTTCAAACTTGAGGTCAATTTATACTAGCTACTCACCTACTACTAGATACTAGTGACTCACCCTTGGTTCGCTCGGGTTCGTCCTTAGGTTGCTTCCCAATACGAACTTTCATCTCCATTCTCACCCCCTTAAGGGATGATTTCCCGGATAAAAAGTATCCTATGTCCTTCCCAGGGTCTCAAAGTATCTTCTTACCAAATTTCATCTAAATTGGTTCAGTAATTTCGATTCAAACTAACAAACAAATCTTTCCTCTTTATAATATTAGTAAAGATTACGGTTTAGTGTGTATGTTTCTCATTTACTTCACGCTGTACTTGACGCATTTGGAAGTTAAATACACAAACTATGATCTGGAGCAGCACATAGGCTACTGCCTACTGTTAGTTATAAAATCTATCAAAAGATGGCGCTGCCTGCATTATAAGCATATAAAATTCAAGGCGCTCTATGGACACCTCTAAAAAGCGAGAGTAAGACGAGAGTAAGAGTTAGTATAAAATGAAACAGTCGAGCACTTCTCATGAGGTAAATGTTATAAATTCAAAATAGCTTGCATATAATATATTGTAACACTATAAATATTATAAAAACTACGAATAAATAATAAGTTTTATTATTTATTCGTAGTATAAAAATATATAAAAGAATATAAAGTTCAAATAAATGTCAATAGATGGCGTTACATGTATCGATTTGTTATTGGAGTTGTGCTAAATTAACAAAAGAATAAAAAAAAATAGATCACTAAAAGGTACTTTTGGTTTCGGAGCGTTTCGAAAACTATTTATACTAATTTAAAATGAAATTAAGAAAAAATAAAACTAAATGTGAGACATGTAGCCGATTTGAGGCTCCTTTAATGTCTAAATACATACTCGGCCGGCGGATGCCGGGTGGGCCGACCAGACGCTGAGTTTGCGTCTCTCTTATTCTAAGTAAATCTTAATCTAAAGCGGATGGACGAGGTGGAACCATAACTAGGTATATTGTTGTTTTATTACAAATTGTTTTATTAAGAGAAATAATGCGCTCGTAAATCAAATTTGTGTAATTTTACTGATTAATTATAGAAATATCAGTAATCAGACGATGTGTTTGTAGAGTATATTTACAGATGGCGCTTTTAATTTTTATGATTTATTGCGGTTAAAGATTGTTAAAATCATTAAACGTTTGCTACTCAAATACAGGATTAATTTTACAATATTTACCATACGTTAGTTTGCACATATTAAAAAAATAAAACTATTCAAGCAAACACAAATAGCCCGAATTAACGCTGTCCAATACTTTGTAAGAGATAAGGCATCTGTTTTAGTATAGTATTATGTGTTTTGTGATAATACGAAAAATGCAAAAGAAATAACGAGTGAACTAAGATATACTATACTATATATACATCTATACATATAATAAAATAGTAACTAAGCCGAATCTGTACATTAAATTTTTTTTTGGGAAATCTTATTGTAATAAACATTATTATTGATACAGAGGCCGAATCTATAGTTTTTAGTACTTTTGTCTGTCTGTCGTTACCGTATCACAGAAAAACCACTGGAGGGATTTTGATGAAATTTAGTATGGAGATAGCTGGTTATCCGGGTCAACATATAGGATACTTTTTACCACGGCAAAATGTCTCATTTCTAAGAAAAAATACAAAAACTGCAATGTAAGAGTATACTAATATGTAAAACTTAAGGATTTGGTTTTTGGTCATCTGAACGCGGGCGGAGCCGCGGGCAATGCTAGTAAAAATATAAAATTTATTTCCCCTTTTTGAACAAAAAAAGATGAATATGTCTCTTAATAGGAGACAAACAAGAGTGCTAAATATCTAAAAATCAATAGAATACTCCAAAAAATAAACTTTAAAACGCATTTTATTCAAACTTAATAATAGAACAACATGCATCACAAATTTCATTATAAAAAACCGATTAAAAAGGAAAGAGTCAACTTGGAAAATAATAAAACAATGTACAAATACACTATATGGCAGCGGTTCCCAAATTGTGGTCTGCGGAACCGTAGGGTTCTGTAGTAAGGCCACAGAGGTTCCGAGTTCGGTCCGAGTTTAATTTTAGTGCTATTATAAATAAATAGTTATGGTATATTTTTGGTACAATAAATAGTATTAAAATTATAAATATTTTTCATTTATGATTTGTTCTTTCAAGTCAAATAAGAATGTATACAAACTACAACACAATCAGTTTAATTATTATCAAAATGGGGATCCGTTTAAAAAATATGACCAAAACCCACGATCAACCCAAAATCCACGGCCAAAACAATTGGGAACTGCTGCTCTGTGGTTCAATCTGAGTGAGACAGCATATGACTATACCTATTTCTTAGGATTTTTTCGCGGATTTATTAGTAGACCATTCGAAACGTCAGGAACCAAAAATCTAAATAAATCCGCGAAAAAATCCGAAAAGACACTTGTACTTAAAATGTAAAATATTCGCGTAAACCTAAGAAAGTATTATATCTATCTATCTCTTTCTTTACTACTTAAACAATATAAAGTCAAATGTACAGTCAAAAAAAAATTCAAATAGTGTCAAATGTAAAGTCAACATACACACAATTTCGCCATACAAAATGAAAGACAAAAACAAATAAAATGTAAATGGTTGCACATGTTAAAAAATTATCATTTTAAAAAAAACCGGCTAAGTGCGAGTCGGACTCGCGCACGAAGGGTTCCGTGCCGTCATTATTTATGAAAACGGCAAAAAAATCATGTCTGTTTTACGGGAACCCTTTGAGTACGGAACCTTAAAAAAATTAATTTATATAAATAAAAATAAGAATTCTCCTTAAAACATAATCCGAGTTCGAACAATGTCAAGGGAAGTCAAAAAGAATAAAAAAAGAAACATTTTGGACCAAGATATTTTTCTAATAACGTTATATTGTAAATGTCCTACCGACCTGTTTCGATCACGGCGGTCAATCATATTAATTTAGCCAACTGCGCAGGAGATATTATAGTGTGTGGGAGAGAGAGAGAGATACACAGGTGTACTCGCTCTCACTCTCACACTCCGGTGGGACGACACGAGACACTCGCGGTGAGTGTCGGCGCAGGACCGACGCGACACGTGCTCTCCAAGGCACGGGGGTGACACACCGCCATCTTCCCAACTCCGGGCTGTTTACTGAGTCTTACTATACAGAAAAACTCAATAACTAAACTAGACCCGACCCGGGACTCAAACCCAGGACCACTCCATGTGCAGCCGTACGTGCTAGCAGTTATATTATATTTTTGATAACTAAATTAAAATAATAAAAAAAAATACTAAATTTTACTATCTTACATAATAATATTACATATAAATAAGCCAGAAAATTTCATTACTTTCCCTAAACAAATCAATTAAAAATATCACAATAAAATTTAATTTTTTAATATCGATCAAAACATACTAAATAATAAGAAACTAGATACACAATCCCATGCCAAAGTGCTCTTTAAACTGTCACCAATTGTGTTTGGGTAATTGTTCTAGTTGAAATAAATATACAACAATGTAAATTTTACTGTTTAATTTTAAAAAATTAAATTAAAACGCGCTCAAACGTTCAAAATGAGCGCTCATTCAGTGAGGATATTTTTTATCGCTGATTGTGTATCTAGTACTTTTTGATCGACGTTTCATAATCTTAAAACCTGGTTAAAATATACAAAAAATCATATCTTTTCATTTAAAATTGGTAAAATTACATAATGACAACAATAGAAAGAAAAATGATTAGCATTCCGCGCAAAAAAACTAAAACTCAGGAAATTGTTAGCAAAATCCGATTGCCTTAATAATTTTAATACAGTTTCATTTTTATTGTTAAACCTAGGTAAGATTCAACGTTTAGTATGGAATAGATAGACTATTATATTACTGCTCCGCTACCTTGGACAGTAGCATGATGATATATATATATATCATCATGCTACTGTCCAAGGTATATATATATAGCCTTCCTCAATAAACAGGTTATCTAATACAAAAATAATTTTTCAAATCAAAGTACCTGAGATTATCACATTGAAACAAACAAACAAACCCTTATTTATAATACTATTAAGCATACAAATTATCACTTGTACAATATTTTAAAACATTATTAGACTTCATGTACAGCTCTTTGACAATCTATATCATTTCTTAGTCTGAAAGCTTAAATATAGACTTATTCGGTACAATTTTCATCTTCGCTTTTCACTTTACACTTACCATATTTATTATAATACACGTGATAAGTATCATTATGATCTTTTTTGATGTGTTTCTTTACATCTGAATACTTTCTGTATGATTTTTTACAAAACGGACAATCTGCTACGTGTTTCCTTTCTTTATGTATCTGCAAAATATAAAAAAAAATGTTTTTTTTTTTTATGTTTAGAAAGAAACCTTTCGCGCTATAAAGACAGGACGGCATGTTTGGCTCAGTTTGTAGTTATCCTACTTGCTGTGCCAGCGGTTGGGGGTTCGAGTCCCGCTGGTGGCATTCATTTGTGTGATGAGCACGAATGTTTGTACTCCAGTCGTGGGTGTTTATATTTATAATATGTATGTATTTAAAGTTATATATGTGTAGTGTATCAACTATCTGGTATCCATAACACAAGCCTCGTAGCTTACCATGGAAGTAGACGGTGCTGTGCGTTCATGTACCAACATATTTATTTATTTTTATATAAAACTTTTTTATAGTTACGCGAATATTCGACATTTTAAATGAAACTATCTTTTCGCGGATTTATTTCAAGTCTTGATTCCCGACGAATTCGAATGCTTTACAGCGCACATAGTCACGGGAGAGACCAAGGTTTTAGACGTGTCAAAGGTCATTATATAGTCGTTACAGACAGTGCCTACCCACAAAATTATACAATGATTTCAAAAAATAGAAAAAACAAATGAAATTTTTTATATTATCCTCCCAGTTTTGCCTTCTACATATTCATGAACATCACACAAATGAATGCCCCCAGCGGGAATCGAAACCGCGACCGCTGGCACAGCAAGTAAAAGCACTACAAACTGAGCCGAAGGTGTCGTCAATTGAATTGAATTGCTAGTTTTTAATATTCCTATGTAGTAAATGCATCTCTTACCTCCCACATATGGTCCCACTTCGCTTTCAAATTATTATAGAAGATACCACACACGTGACATTTAAAACGTGGGCGATTCTTTTTCAAATGCTTGGTATAAGACGACTGCGAGTAGAATATTTTGTTACAATCATTACACACGATCGGTTTTGTTATTTCGTGCATCTGAAAATGAATAGAGAAATTTGTTAATCGAAAACTAAAAATTACAATATATTAATGGACAAAAACTCAGCTCTTTAAATGAGAATAAAAAAAAATAATGGACAAAAAATTGAATTGAATTGTAATATTCTTTATATTACAAGAAAATTGAATTGTAATATGTTTTATATTACAATTCAATTCTCTTGTTAATGGTTTCTCAGCGTGCCAGTTGAGATCACTTTGCCAATGTCACATAGAATGGAGAAGAGAATGCATATTATATTGTTAGACTAAAGAATTATACAGACGAAGTCAAAATAAACGGCTAAGTTAAAAGTAATAGCGCGATGTGCTGTTTATGCTAGTATTCTCGATTTTGCTATACAGATTGTTTACTTTCTTCAAAGAATAAGGGAAGTTTTATATATGTACTAGCAGAACTCGCGGCTTCGCTCGCGCTACAACTACAAAAAAAAATCTTTAAAAAGGTAGTTTCATACAAACTTTCATCCCCTATTTTACCCACTTATAGCATGAATTTCATCTGTCACTCCGTTTCGACGTGAAAGAAAGACAAACAAACACACTTTCACATTTATAATATTAGCATGGAGTATGGAAGGAAATATGGATTACAATTTTAAAGAAAAAATACTATCAACAACTCACCTCCAAGTGTTTGGTGAGACACTGTTTCTTATGAAACTTCTTCTTGCATAGATTGCATACGAGTACGGAGAGGTTGTGCACTTTCTTGTGTTTAGAGAAATTGCTTGAGTCACTGAAGGCTTTGTTGCACAGCTCGCACTTGTACACGGGCAGCGAGGCGTGGTCACGCAGATGGTGTTTATATCTGGAAAGAAAAAATAAAATTCAATTATGTTTTTAATGCATCGATCAAAGTACTAGGATACACAATCGGCGACAAAAAAATGTCCTCACCGAATGAGCGCTCATTTGAACATATGAGCGCGCTTTTATCTTTTTTTTTTATGAAAACAACTTTAAGGTTCAATTTACATTGTTGTATATTTATTTCAACTAGAACAATTACCTAAACACAATCGGTGACAGTTTTAAGAGAACTTTTGCATGGGATTGTGTATCTAGTACTTTTTTGATCGATGTGTCAATGACTTCAAAGCGTGCCAGTTGAATACAGATTACTTTGTCAATGTCACGTGTAATGGATGAGACACGAAGGAAGTTTGGTCAATGGGGAATCAGGCACACAACGCCAGCCAGTTCTAGGTTCTCTCACACATAGAGTAGTTAAGACTCTCCTTCATCGTAAGACAAGTGGTGACCATGTTGGAAATGATTCGAACATGAGAGAGAGAGAGAGAAAGAGAGAGAAATGGATTGGCATTGAACAAAACGACCTGTAGACAACGCTCCCTGATGGTAAAGTACTACTGATCATATCTTGTAGAATATGTTAAGGGGCCATGCAAGTATTACGTAAGCACCCAAGGGGAGGGGGGAGGAGGGGGAGGGGGTTTCTGGATGGTAATTAAATCAGAAATATTTATTTATTTAAATAATTAAAATGTAGTACATTTTGACACACATGACATGATAAACCCCTACTTGTCTATGTTCAACAGCGAAAAGTATGTTCAGAGATTCCCCAAAACGGGGGAGTAAGAGCTTTGCATACTTTTGCTGACAAGGGGGAGGGAGGGGTAAATAATTACTAAAATTCTGCTTACGTAATATTTGAATGACCTCTAATATGTTGCCTGTGACGTCGATCTTTGTCACGAATGCACTTTGTACCTTTTGTAATATGATGCAATCGGATTATGTAACTAGCAAGTATAATTATACTAGCGGCACACCCTCGCTTCGCACGGGTTCGCCTCTAGAAAAACAAAAACAAATCTATCCCTCGGGAACCGTATATTTCTCGGGGATAAAAGGTAGCCTATGTGTTATTCCAGACTATAATCTATATCTGTGCCAAATTTCATCCAGATCCGTTCAGCCGTTTTGGCGTGAAAGAGTAACAAACATATATCCATACATACATTCTTACAAACTTTCGCGTTTATAATATTAGTAGGATATAACAATCTTTAACCTTCCATCTCTTAAGGGAGTGAAAATGGGGATGAAAGTTTGTATGGGGAAGCAACCTTGGCATGAACCCGAGCGATGCGAGGGTGAATCGCTATATATATAAATAAAACTTACCGTTCACCTGAATTGAACTCTTGCCCGCAGATCTGACATTTCAATGAGCCATATTTAAATTTCTCAGTGAAAGCATCTCTCAGTAGATGTTCTATGAAATGCCTCTTGCAGTCGTCTTTCCTATCGAAACGTTTGTTGCACTCGTAACACATTCGTGTTGAGCTTATTTTCTCTGGATCTCTCAAGAGCACTGAAAATAATAAGTTGAATGTTTTTTTATTAAATCATTTAAAAAAAAGATATTTTTATTAAATAAAACTTTTTTAGGTTATTTTCGGAGTTTTAATTTAATTTTTCTGAAACGTTTCGAATGCTTTGCATCAAATATGATCATGAGAGAGGGAGTTAGGCGAAAAGAGAGGAAAAGAGGGAGAGAGAGAGATCTCCAAGTCATAGTTATTACAGTTTCTATCACGGTAGAGAAAAAACCATGAAAGTGCGATATGACTGCGGTTGTATCGGTACCTGTGTCGCCAATCTGACAAAAATACATACATAGTCTGGCCATAAATACTGTTACAATTAAAAATAAACATAATATTACATTTGAATTTGGAATCTGTCATTTTTATATGATTGTTCATTGTGTTTTCTCGTTTTCGCGCCAATACATTGTAAAATATTTTATGATATTAAAATGGAGTGGGGTGATAAAGAGAAAGGAATGGCTGTGATTGCATTACACAAAGTAGGTATGGAGCCAAATACAATTTTTAAAACTCTCCATACGCTTGGTATTAGTCAAATGTTTGTGTACCGGGCTATTGATAGGTAGTAACCTCTGTTTGTGACAGAATAAGATCTGGCCGTCCACGTAGTGTTCGGCCGAAAAGGGCGATCAAAGAAGTAAGGGACAGAATTCGAAGAAATCCTGTCCAAAAGCAAAAGATTTTATCTCGGGAGATAAAGATAGTACCTAGAACCATGTCGCGTATTTTAAGCGATGACTTAGGACTTGCAGACTATAAGAGACGCACTGGTCATTTCTGAACTGATAATTTAAAAAAGAATAGGGTGGTAAAATCAAAACAGCTACTTAAGCGGTACGCAAAGGGAGGTCACAGAAAAAAATTGTTTACGGATGAGAAAATACCAAAAACAAAATGACCGTATTTATGCTTAAAGCTCTAAGGAAGCTTCCCAATTAGTCAACAGAGTACAACATGGGCATTATCCGACTTCAGTGATGGTTTGGTGAGATGTTAGCTATGAAGGAGTGACTGAGCCATTTTTTTTGTATCAAGATACCATTCTTGAGACGGTAGCTAAGCCTTAACAAAACCATGTTCAATAACCAAGAATGGTCCTCTCAGCAAGACTCGGCGCAGGGTCATAAAGCTCGATCCACGCAATCTTGGCTAGATAGAAACCCACGTTCTGGACTTCATCAGAGCTGAAGACTGGCCGTCATCCAGTCCCGATATTTATCCGCTGGATTATGATTTATGGTCAGTTTTAGAGAGTATGTCTTGTTCTAAATGCCATGATAATTTGGAGTCCCTGAAACAATCCATACGATTGGCAGTGAAGAATTTTCCCATGGAAAGAGTGCGTGCTTCTATTGGTAACTGGCCTCAATGTTTAAAGGAGTGTATTGCAACCAATGGAGACCACTTCCAATAAGCTTTAAAAAATGTTAACACATTGTAATAGTAATAAATGTTACGTGCAATAGAAAAAAATGTTTTTTTCTTTGTAACAATATTTATGGCATGACTGTACACTATTAATCGTATATTGCACTAAAAATAAACAACCAATCAAATATTGGCGTTTCATTTTAGTCAAAACTAGCATAAAATTTCATTTATAACTATAGCTAGCATTTATC
Source organism: Brenthis daphne (assembly GCA_947093115.1). Classification (NCBI taxonomy): domain Eukaryota; kingdom Metazoa; phylum Arthropoda; class Insecta; order Lepidoptera; family Nymphalidae; genus Brenthis; species Brenthis daphne. The sequence continues at coordinate 5,331,955 of OX352473.1, forward strand.
TCTTCCCTCCTAACTTTGATATATGTATTTTTGTAACATTGGAAACAGTCATTGGTTAAGTTTTATTAAAGATTTTCTATTCTATATTTTTTGTTAATACCGTTTGTTTCTACAAAATCTAAATGAAATCTAAAATAAAAAAAAACTACAAAATCTTTTCAAGTCAAATCGACTTGAAACGAAACTCAAATCGAAATGAGACTCAGCAGATTAGTGGTATTGATCCCCATTATGATATTAACTAAACTGATTGTGTTGTAGATATGTAGATATCATAAATAAAAAATATCAATACTTATAATAATATTTATTGAACCAAAAATGCAGTTTATTTAATTTGTCGAATAATCTTTCATATAGATCCTTTACATATTTATTTATAATAGAACTAAAATTAGACTTCACATCTGACAACGTTTTATTTAACTCTCTAACGGAACTCGGAACCCCTGTGACCCTTTCACGGAACCCTAGGGTTCCGCGGACAACCCCTTGGGGACCGCTGGAATAGGGAACACGCAAATCATTAACTGGAAAAACACTCGTACCAATATTTGACAAAGTTCGAGTATCTTCATCGTCATTAATGAAATCTGCTGAAGCAGAAGGTAATGGTCTACTGCTTTTGATCCATTTCACTCTGGCCGTTTAATGTATCATGTGTTCCGTTAGACATCCGAAGTCCAATTATGAGAAAATACATCAACTTTTTCTGTGTTTATTTATTTATTACTTCCGCTTCCGTTAGATTTTTCTGCTTTTAGCGCCAACCGTGACCAAAACTAAAACTTAACTTTTGCAACCTATGTCCTGTGAAAGGCAAGCCGCCATTTTTAAAATCATTGTTGCGTCATTTTTTGAGTTGCACGCATCGTTAGATTCATCAGAAAACTTGTTTAAGAAAAACTACCCTTGTATTCAAAAGTAAAATTATTGTTTAAACTTTCGAGATTAAAGTAGAAAGTTACAGTTTTATTCAGTTACGTTAAAGTATGTATTGCGTTTTAAATTGTAAAATGGACAACAATGAGAAAAATACCGAGCCAATGGGTGCAAAAAATAATAGTGTGGGCAAAAAAATGAAGCTAACAGGAGTAGGCACAAATGACTCTAGGTTTGTGCGCGACTGTCTGATGTTACTTTTAGTTTTGGCCATGGTTGGAGCTAAAAGCAGAAAATTGAAACGGAAGAGGAAGTAATCTAGCGGAAAGCGACAGAAATTGATGTAATCTCTCATAATTGGACATCGGATGTCTTAGGCATGATACAAATTATATTTTTAGGTAAAACTTCTATCTTAATTTCCGATGTATTTTGAACAGCATCTTGTTCAATCGATGGTGAGATTATAGAGTCCAGCTTCGCAGCGTTTTTTAGAGCCTTTTTCCGAGCTCTGTATTCACGACAGCATTCTGCTGCAGTTTTTCTTTTTCTTGGTAATGTGTTTAATGGATTGGCGGAACATTCTGGATTTGCAGCGTTTTTTAGAGCCTTTTTCCGACCTCTGTATTCACGACTACGTCCTGCTGAAGTTTTTGCTTTTTTTGGTAACGCAGAAGATACTTGGTTTGCAACGTTCTTTAGAGCCTTTTTCCTAGCCCTATATTCACGACTGCATTCTGCTGCAGTTTTTAATTTTCTTGTTTTTAGTAAGGCGAAAATTTCTTGATTTGAAGCGTTATCTACAGCCTTTCTCAGAGCTGTTGAAGTTTTTGTTTTTATCGGTAAGCTCAAAGTTGAGCCCACGGACACTTCTGCAACATCCGTCTGTATAGTCAAATTGTCCCATGGAGAATTTTCTTGATGTACATCAGGTTCAAAAACAATCGACGCATAGCTTATTGATTCTTGAGCTGAAGCGTTCTCTGGTGCATTCGCCCGAGCACTGTATTCAGGAAAACGCTGTAATGATGTTTTAGCTGGGATATTTTTTTTTAGTGTTTCATATTTTCGAATGGTTACTTTCGGCATTGTGGGGTCTGAAAATGAAAAACTGTGTATGAGTATGTATTGTACGCACGTAAAAAGTTACGCTTCTTTGTTTTTTTGTTTGTAAAAAAAAAGGAAAAGCTTGTTGAAGTGAAACTTCTTTAGGCGCACCATGAGAGGGCAAAAAAACATTGCCGTTATGATTTTTGTAACGGAAACGGTTGTCACGGAAATTAATAAATAATCAATTAAAAATTATTTAAATTATTAAACGAATATTTTGACGAATAAATTGAATAAATTTATATTTATAAAGATTACTTCTTATTTTTAAATGAGCGATGGAATCATATTAAATAGATATTCCTAAATAATTATGTAATTGAAACAATTTTTTATACATTATAAATATATATATTTTGTTCCAAATTCGCATCCTAGCAAAGTATTTATTTTATTGAAGTATGTATATAATTTATTGAATCATTACAACATTTGATTGAAAATTTAATTTTATCTGTATTATGTGAATAGTATAAGGCATTGTTTTCTTTTTTAAATCGTTAAAAAAATATTTTTTTAGTATCTCTCCTATCTAAATTATTTTAAGCATAAAGTGAATTTCATAAAGATACCGATAACTTAAAGAAGTTTCACTTCTTGCGCATTATATTATGTATTCTTATGCATTGATACACGCACTCTTTCATTTTTAGTTCTTTTTACATCTCAGCAAAAACCCTTTCTTTTGATATCCATATCACGGGGGTGTAAAAAAAACATAGTCCGCCATCTTTGGGTGTCCGCCATATTGGCTAGTGTTTCGCTCATCAAGCCATTTCATTTGATGCCCATATTACAAAGCTCACTATGGAAATAATAAATCACCATTTTGTAACGTCCGCCATATTGGATTAAAAATGGCGGCATTTAGGTAATCGTGCAGTCACTAGAGTTGTAATATTTTTTATATTTATCGATCGTGTTGTGTACATAGAAATACCGGAATAAATATCTTGAATATAGACATCACACTACACTTAAGAGATTTAACGACTAACTTCATACTGTAGACTTAATCTGTCGCATCGTAAAAAAATCACTCTCATCATTTTTTCTCCCTAATGCGCCAAAAGAAGCAGAACTTCAAAAATATTCGAATTTCATTACTAAGACGATTATTTTAATAAAAAAGAATATAATAAGAAGAGATAACAAAAAATTTTTTTTCAAAGATTCAGATCGTCGATTCAGACACACATACACATACGCACACACACGCAAATAAACAAAGGTTAAAGCTCATGTTTCATGGTATCTTCTATATTATATAGAAAAAATACAATAGAAACAATAAAAAAAGATTACTTACTGTATACAACTGTTTATAAAATTATCAATATATATTTATATAAAACTTATATCCACAAAAAAAACCCTCTAACACGTTCCCTGCGCCATCATTTTCAAAGAACTTTTAGCTGGTGCTTTGGAGACCCAAAAGATCTCGAAACTAACCTACCCTTTGGTGTGTGTTGAGACCTAATCAGTCTCCTAAAAATACAGTTTTGAAAATAATTTATAACTTCCAAAAAACTAATGACATATATTTTGAAGTTTTTGTGGGTCAAGAGAGCCTATTGCTCTACATTTTGCTAGATTCGCACGCAGTTATCGAATAAACTACAAATACCAAAAAAAAAATTATATATCGATTGTATCTCATACCGCAACCGAAGATAGTTCAATATGTGTAGTAAGTAGTGATGGGAATAAAATAATATCTCAGTTGTCGATTGAAAGAGTTTTATTAAAGAAGTATATTTATAAACTATGCAAAGTGTTTTTTATTAAAACATGTTAAGCACATTGATTTATTGCATTGCGCGCAAATAGTAACAATTCTGTTAGCTTTTTTAGAAGCGTCAGCGCTATTTAATGTGCGTCGTAATTTTTCATAACAACCCACACAACGTCTTCTTTTGTCGCCTCGTTGGAAAACGTGATCTGTATATCTTCCTTCGGGGAATTCTGTAATAAAATGCATTATATTTTATAAAATTGTTATTTTACTGAACGATGCGGCACTATAATCCGGCGTTTATTTTTCATTCTTAGAAATGTCACCAAAATAAATAGACTTTTTACACTTTTTCCTTTTAAAAAGACTCATTGTTTATCATCAATAATCAACACACTTTAAAATACAAACACGTGGTGTTATTTTCGAAACGTGCGCGCAAACTCCCACTCGTCGATCTATTCGTCGATGCTAGGACAACACTAAATCGATTTACGCAGCGCCCGCGCCGCCCACCCTCCCTCTCTTGCGTCTACGAGGCGTACGATTCCACGAGTATCGACATGTCTCCTAACGCAAGGAATGAAAATAATTATACTACTGTGCGTTAGGGACCTAATCCATCTCTATTTTTTTTATGTCCTTGAATTCACCTTTAAGTAGGAAGCAAATATGTATATTTGTCTTACTCATACTTAAAGAACTTTACACGTTAGAGCCTCCCGCAAGGAGTGAAACAACACAATTATAGTCAACGCACAATACAAAAGTCCTGCAAGAGATCTAATAGATCCCGTAATGCAACGAACGTGTTAATATTATATTCCGACAAAAATATGATTCAAACAAATATCACACAAAGAGGAGAGAATAATATTTTATCTCTTTCTATCTAGCTGTACTCTTACATCTATATATATATATATACACTCTAAGCAATCCCGTGACGCACGAGCAAGCGTCGTAACGGCGTTCGTAACGGTTTCACATGACGATACCTTGAAATTTTACTCTACTGCGCGCAAAGAAGGTTCACTTCAGAAAAAACACAAAAACTTAATGACATCCTCTTTGAAGTCGGTCAAATAATAAAATAAACATTTTTTTTATTGAACCCAAACAAAATGGAAAAATCAAATTTATTTAAAATGTTGAACCCAACCAGTTATCTATCACCATACAAAATTTCATCAAAATCTGTCCAATGGTTTTCTTGTGATGAGTTCCAAACAGACAGACAGACTGACGAAAATTCTAAAAACTATTGATTCGGCCTCTGTATCGATAATAATAACTATTTCAATAAGATATCTCAAAAAATATATAATGTACATAATCAACACAGAATTTTATTATATGTATATATGTCAAATACTGATAATAAATCTATGAAACTAATAAGAAAAAACAAAACTTACTGATCATCTCCTTCAAATTGGGCTTTCCATCCATATTCACACTGAGTTCTGTTGTTACATCAACGGATTTAATATCCAGATGACTTTCCCAATGCTGGAAGAAATCACTATAACTGAGCACTAGATGACACTTTCTACACTGGAAAACACTTCGATCCGATGAATCATTTTCGATGGAATGCACACGAACAAAACTAGATTTTATATGATAATTCACATGTCTCCATAATTGGAGTTCACTTTTTATTGTCTTCATACATTTTGGGCATGTTAACGGTTCGTAATCATGTTTAACGAAATGATTTAAATACTTTTTGTATGAAATATACGTTGTGTTGCATTTCGTGCATGAATAATGGGATTTCGGATTGTGTACTATCCACATATATTTCTCCATATTTTTTTTTTTGGAAATATTGTTGTTTTTTCTGGAAAGACATTAAAAAAAATAATAAATATATATAATTAAACGTTTAAATAATACTATTTTCTATATCAAAGCAACTTGTTTGTAAATTTCGCCTAATTCATAATTAAACTGCCATTTACATAGACAACACGTAAACAAATAAAAAAAAAACAGTCACGAGGACTGCTGACAGAAGTGAAAACTTAAAACAATAAACAAACAGTTCAAACAACAGATCTTAAATTAAAACTGTTTACATTTATCTGGTTTCGACATCTGTCTGCACTCTGAGTGTTAACGTTAACACGTCACGTGACCATGTCGATGTCGACTTACATGAATTTACACCCCATACAAAGCTGCCTATACAAGTTTTCACTTCAACTACCTATACTATAAGTCCCTAGATTATCACGTTTTCAAGATATTTGAGGTAAAAACTGCATGAAAACAATGACAATTATTATTAAAAAGTGAAATGATTGCTTCTTAATGAACTATTCATATTCAAACATTTTTTTTTTCTTATAAAAGCCATGTTCCCATAACATAATACTTTAGGTAACCATATTTATTCACATAATAAAATTCTGAGTTCAGAATCTGTACATTATTTTTTTTGAAAACCTTGTAGAAATAGTCATTATTATCGATAAGAGACCGAATGTATAGTTTTTATAATTTTTGTCTGTCTGTGACCGCATCACGAGATAACCACTGGACAGATTTTGATGAAATTTGGCATGATGATAGCTGGTTATCCTGGTCAACATATGATACTTTTTACTGGGGGAAGATATCTCATCTCTGAGAAAACTATACTAAAAGTTAAAACGTAAAGTTGCTAATATTTTAAAATAAATACATAAAAAAGTAACATACATACACAAAAAGAACATAAAAGCGAAGATAAAGGATCTAATTGTTCAAGAAACATATTCTTACCTTTTCCTTGGCAATTTTTTACATGATTTTGTTGAATTTAAAACATTTTCATTCAAAAGTATTATATCGTCTTCGTACATATCGTCCTTTTCCTCCTTTATCTCAAATTTGACCGGTAATTCATTAATATGTTGCAACACTGATTTCAGAATAACATCATCATTCATTTCGTTATTTATATTATTATCGTTATTTTTATTATTATCAATTAAGCCAATATCGTTAATTTCATTAATCCCGTTAATTTCATCAATATCCATGGGCTCTTCTTTAATTTTTAGTACATCTGTGCTTACTACTTCTTTTATACCGTCTCCAACATCTGTTAATTGTAAATTTTTTTTGCTTTTAGTCCGGCTATAAGTATTCAACGTCTTATGCAAACCATCGTTATTTTTGTTAATGTGCAAGCTATTGTTATAATTATGCGCTTGCAATGTAGTTTCATTACTACTGTTTACATCATCTATATTTTCCTTTTTGATATTTTTTATTATCTCTGGTATTTCTTTACTCTCAACACTGTTCATTATCTTTCGAACGGTATTTTTATTTATTATTGTTATTTGAATATTATTTTGAATGTCTTTATTTTTTTGGTTTACAGTTTCGTTGTTCTGTGGCGTGTTCTGCTCAGCGTTTTTGTCTGAAATTATATAAGCTTTTATCAGACTTGTCATAAATGGGAAACTTTGTATATATTCAGTGGCATAACTAGCTTATTTGGGCCCCAATGCAAAACAAAAATGAAAACGAATGGGGAATGCCGAGCATTGAATAAGAAGTCGTTTGTGGCCTGCTAGGCCCCCTTCGGATCAGGGGCCCCATACGACTGCATTGATTGCATTGGCATAGTTACGCTACTGTATGTATGTGTATCTATGTGTGTCTGTTGTTTGATCCGAGTTCTTCTCAAACCTGTTTAGCCGTTATAGCGTGAAGAAGGAACAACATATTCGCAAATTTCGTATTACACAATTTATAAGCCTACGTTTGTATATGTATGTATGTGTATTTTTGTGCTGTGAACACTTAAGGGGCAGGTGGCACTGATTGCATATAATAGTATAAAGAGAAATGACTCAGACAGGCAAAGAAAATTAAAAGTTGTGTTTTTCTTATAAGTACCGTATATAATTTTATATGCATTCAGTAAAAAGCTTTTATTTAAACATTACACAGAGACACTTCAGTTTTATTTATCTGTATAGATTTGTAACACTTTACTACTGATCTCGTCAATAGATGGCGCTGACAAAAAGGTTGAAGGCATAGAAAAGGGACATTTCACAATAATAAATAAATATGTTGGAACAATAACACACAGCACCATCTAGTTCCATGGTAAGCTACGAGGTCTGTGTTATGGATACCAGATAGTTGATACACTACACATATATAACTTTATATACATACATATTATGTATTAATATAAACACCCACGACTGAAGTACAAACATTCGTGCTCATCACACAAATGAATGCCCCCAGCAGGACTAGAACCCGCGACCGCTGGCACAGCAAGTAGGATCACTACAAACTGTAGAGCCTTACATGTCCCCACATATAACTCATTCTTACTTAAATATCGAAAAAGGCCTTGGAATGCGGTATCAACTTCTTGGTCTTCATGCGTTGTATCATTTTCTTCGGGGACCGATACAAAAACTTTCATTGGTTCTACTATTTGAAGAAGACTCTTAGGTATCACCACCTGAAAGATAACATAAGTGTTACAATAAGTTTTGATAACAAAACGAATATGTAAAAAAATAAAACAAACAAATTTATCCCACGGGAACCGTTCATTTTCCTGTTCTTGAACGGCAATATAAGGTATCGGCATGCCAAATTTTACTAAATTAGGTGCATAAGTTGTTGTGTACTAAGCTGTATAAGTTACTATAGTTTTTTAACTATCCCACGGGAACTCTTTAATTTTCCGGGATAAAGTATAAAGTATCTAAAATGTTGACCGGGGATATAAGGTACCACTATGAAAAAGTTCATTTAAATCGGTCCAACCGTTTCAGAGATTAGCCCGTACAAACAGAAAGAGAAACAAAAAAATTGAAAAAAAACTGGATTTGTTCTATTTCTCTTCTTACATCCCCCTGTAACTTGGTTTTTAGCATTTTTTTCCATGTACAGACATTTGACCTCTACAGTTTTATTATATGTATAGATTTTCGTTCTCTGCACAATCCATGATTAAACATCTGATCTGATGGATACAAGGCAGTGGTAGCTTAGTGGTGACGCGCTCGCTTGGGAGACCGAGTGAAGCGGGTTCAAATCCCGGGGCTCGCTCCTCTGATATTTTCATTTTTTTTAATAAAAAAAGGGGCAAACGAGCATACGATCCACCTGATAGAAGTGGCTATCGCCGCTCATGGACATCTGCAACACTAGAGGAGTTGCGAATGCGCCGCCGATCTTTAAGGGACCTATAGCCACTCTCCATTGTGTAGACGATAGAAAACACACAAACAGAGTCAAATGGAAGAAGCTGGTATTTGGGGGGGGGGGGGGGGGGGGTGCAGCCCAGAGATGAGAACAGTACTCCATGAGAGGGCGAACCTGTGCTTTATAAAGCAAAAGGCGATGCCCCGACGTGAAATACTGTTTCGCTCTGTTAAGCACACCCATTTATTTGAAGCCAATTTGGCTTTTTCTTCCAGATGACATCTAAATTGGATAGGATCACTCGATATTTCGACCCCCGATACTCTTACAGATGTTAAGAGGGGTTTTCTGGAACTTTGGCGCTATAATGAATGGGTTTTTAGTGGTGAACGCACAAACTTGAGTCTTTGAGGGATTAAACGACGAGATTTAGTCGACCCCAATCGGAGACTTGCTCCAGGGAAGTCTCGATTTCAGACACAAGTTGGACTCTATGCGAATCATTTCTAACATGATTACCACTTATCTTATGGCGAAGGAACATATCATGAGGAAACTTGCATATCTGAGAGAATTTTACAAGTTTTCGAAAATCATGTGCAGTCCGCCAACCCGCACTTGGCCAGCGTGGTGGACTATGGACTGATTCCCCTCGTATTGAAGGCAGGCCCACGCCCAGCAGTGGAACGTTAAAAAGGGCTTAATACAATCCATACTAATATCTATATACAACATTTATTGTCTTTTTTGTGTGAAATATAAAAAAAATCATGTTATTGACCAACTAACTCGTTTCCTCCTTTCAACAACACCCATACTAATGTTATAAATTCGAAACTAACTTAACGTTTTCAAGCCTAAGCCGCTAAACCAATTTTGATAAATTTTGGTATATATATGGATGGAACCTTCGAAGGGGATAGGCATTTTGTTGCAAAAATGAAAATGTAGGGGGTAAAATAGGGGGTTGTAATTTTGTATTGAAAACAAATCATTTTTCAAGTTAAGGGCCTAAAAATTTGCAATATCCAGTAAGTTTGATAAGATATAAAAAATGTTTTGATGTTTTTGACCAGTTAAATAAAATTCTCACAGATTTCAAGTTTTTTTAAAGTACCTACTAAAGTACCTAAAGTATTTGCTTTTCTATACCTATGTAGATGTATGTAGAGTACATATGTACAATTGTACATAACATTTGTACATATTTACTTTATTCTATACTAACGCTAAAAAAGAGTAGATTGCTAGTTGATAATAAATTTTAAAGATTAAAAAAAGAAGTCATGAGGACTTCCGACAGAAATGAAAACTTCAAACTATAAAGAAACAGTTGTTATTTTACTTGTTTGATCTTAAATCAAAATGTGTAAATTAAAACTGTTCACATTTATCTGGTTTCGACATGTATTGGCACTCTGAGTGTGAGCTAACGCTACGTGATGCCATGTCGACGACGACTTACATGATTACTCTCCATCCGAACCAACCTGCCTATACAAGTTTTCACTTCAAAATAAAGCTTACCGGACAGTAATCTTCATTTGTTTTTTCTTTATTATTATGACATTTACTTGTGTGGTTCTTTGCCGAGTGCAGATCAAAAAAACATAGTGAATCTTTGCATACCAAACACATGTACAACAATTTATAGTTATCTGTATGCTCCAATAGATGCTTGAACTCCACACAATCCTTCTTTAAAAGTTTTCCGCAGACTCTACACTTAAAATTGTTAGGTGTTATCCAATAATGTAACAACAAGTTAGGTTTGCTTTGGAACTTTTTAAAACAAAACCCACAGGACTCCTTTAAAGGCTTGGTTACGCAATCATGTACATTGTAATTGTTGATATATTTTTTACACTTCCCGCACTTCTTGGGTTTCAAAGGCACGGGAAGATCTGATCTAACCGAGTGAAGTCCGTTTTGATGTCGTAGCAATTCCTCCTCTTTCCAGTGTTTCCACGGACAAACCGGACATTTAAATTCTAGATATCTATCCTTGGAGGTTCTTTGATAAAACTTCCTGTTCCCTTCACAATACCCTTCATGCAAGGTTAAAAGTAAACATGTTTGAAAAGATTTGTCGCAGCCATCACATATGAAGGACTTGTGTCTGTGATATAATACATCTTTACCGCATCTCCAACAGTTACTTTCTATAGGTACATTGCAATCTCCCATTTTTCTATTATTACGAGCAACAATATAGCTATTATGACCTTCAGTACATAAAACTATCCCAAATTTATCATGGTATTTTATATGTTCTTTCAAATCATGTAAATACCACCATGCCATTTCACATATGTAACAAACATACATTAATGGTGTGTCACGAACTAATGGATAACAGGTCATCCATGCTCCCCATTTCGTTATAGCTTCTTGTATCTTTATTTCTGTTTTATTAAGTTTAACTTCAGAGATATCTTGTCCAAAATAATTCCTCATGTGGATTTCAAGTAATTTGTCAGCGTAACTAACTGTAGTTTTCGAGAAGATTTCAAATTCTTTTTTAATCATAATTTTTGTTATTTTATAGCATGTCACTTCTATTTTATCAACGTTTTGAAGACTTCTAACTGATTCAATTCTTATGTTAATGTCTCGTACAATTTCTGAATGTTCTGGATTTGCTATTGTGGGAGCAAGTGATATTACTTCCTCATCCTTTACAGGCACAGGATCATTGTTAGTCGAAGAAAAGATTTCTTCATCAGTCAATTCTTCATCATATTCTTCGATTTCAACTTTAACAGAGAACTGTTGGTCTTTTTTACATTGAGAACTGGAGCTGGAGTTCAATTTTTTCAATAGCGACTGCCTTTTTAAATTTGCTAACTCCGTTTCAATTTCTTGCTGAAATATAAAAAAACACTTTATAGCATACTTAATTTAGAAATATTAATACTTTTGAATGTTCACATGGGAGTTCTAAGACTTCACCATAGATTACAATGACTTTAGACATAAAGACTGTAGATGTAAAGTGCTTACTTGGAAATAATTTGAGTTTTTTAAGATTCTCATATAATCTATACAGATAAATAAAATAGAAATCTATTTGTAATGCCAAATTAACAGTTTTTATTAAATGCATATGATATTTTATATGGAACTTATAAGAAAATAAAATTTAATTTTTTGTCTGTCTGTTTGTTCCTGGTAATCTCCGAAACAACTGGACCAATTTTGACGATACTTTCACTGGCAGATAGCTTATGTTATAAAGAGTACCTTGGGCTACTTTTATTATGGAAAATGAATTAGGGTTCAGCACAAAAAATTAAAACCCATGAAATTGTGACTGTATTCTACATACTTAGGGGCACACTTGAGCAAAGCGAGGGGTAGTTGTTAGTTTACTATATAGCTAAGAAAATATTGAGAAGAAATCTGCATGTCTAAGAAAATATAATTATCATGATATGCATTATATTAGGGCCTAATTGCACCGAGCCCCTTGCCTTATAAAACTTTGTCACCTAATAAATATTTAAGACTTTTTAATTCATTTCATGAACTACTATATAAAAAAATTGTAATACAAGGGTTTATTCTGTTATAATGATATTCGTAAAGCAAAAGTTAGTCTTTCTATTATTACACTCAAATAATTATTTGTAAATTAACAAAAAGAATATATTTATATCTAATATTGTAAACATTACTATATACTGATAAATTATTAATATAATTTTTGAATAATTTTTTTTTTGAAAAAATATTAAAAAATCAATCATTCTATAAATATATTAAAAATTTTAGAAAGTTACAATTATTTACTTGAATTCAAGCAATTTTAATTTATTATCATTTAATTTTATTTTACTCTATACAATTTTATAAAACCTAATGTCATATTTTAATTTTATGCAAAAGCATGCCAAAGGTTATATAAAAAGATTATAAGTATGTTTTCTTAAAAAATCTGAGCAAAACTACTTAATTTTTGCCCATTTTTACTTCACTATACTTGTGAAGTCATTAGTTAACAAAAACAAACAATAACTGCGAGTCGGTGGTAGAAAGTGAAATCTACCCACAAAATGAAAACTAAAAATATTTATCTCCTATCCGATATTTGAATTTAAATTAAACACATGTTATAAATTATTGTTTCTTTAATCATATAGAGTTATATACAACGTGCTTATTCTTTATAATTAATTCTTTCATCTCAAAATGGTGGTCCTACCTGCATAGCAGCTATATTTTCGTCATCGGAATCTACATACTGCCGCGGCACTAATTTAGTTTTTCTACTTCGTTTTTTACTGTTTTCTTCCATTTTAATATTTTATAAAACCTTAGAACGTCTTAAACCCTCTTAAATTATCTTGTATTCTGTTTCTTTACGACGTACGAGTTTAATAAAACTTGAAATTCTACATGCGATAACTTTGTGAATTATAGCACTATACAATTATAAAAGCTTTTTCCGTTATATTGCGCTTATGTTCTATCCTTTTCTAACAGATGCATAATTAATATTAAAAGTTGAGATAGAACATAACAATAACGACCTCTTTATTTAGTTGGTTAAAACTTTACCAGAGTCGGGTAGTTTGTCAGAAGAAAAGTTTCGTTTTGAAATTGGCTGAATTATATTTAATTTATGTATAAAAATATTTTTGACAAACAATTGTAATATATATCGACAATTATTAATTTTCAGACTATTTTATTTATATAAAAGTAATTATTAATATAATAATAATAGGCTGTATAATGTGAAGTTTGGATGTAACTGACGGTAAAAAAATAAGCGTAACCTAAAAATGTTTTTATTTAATAAAATTTAAACCTGTACATAAATAAAGTTTAAGGAAAGCAAAATGAGTGTATTTATTAGAAATCTTAGACCAGGCGCGGTTTATAATGCCCAAATATTGTGGCGTTTTAATTCAACAACGGCTGAAACGCTAAAGCAAGGTGAAGATGAAGAAGAATTTAGAGTCCTCGATATTTTACAAAAGAAAGATCGGCAGCAACGGAAAGTAGCCCGTAGAACTGATATTCAACCAGATAGGGCAGACAAAATGTCAACAGACCAGGTCAGTTAATCTTTAAAATATTAATGATATTTGTGTTGTTTGAAGTTTTACATGAAAGAAAAATCGGCTTTAGCAACTTAAATAGCCCGTAGAACTAGATCCCGATGCTCCGCCCGCGTTCAGATGACCAAAAATCAAATTCTTACGTGTTACATATTAGTATACTCTTACATTGCAGTTTTTATATTTTTTCTCATAAATGAGACATTTTCCCGCGGCAAAAAGTATCCTATACGTTGACCCGGATAACCAGCTATCACCATACCAAATTTCATCAAAATTCCTCCAGTTGTTTTTTCGTGATGCGGTAACAGACAGACAGACAGACAAAAATTCTAAAAACTACCGATTCGGCCTCTGCATCGATAATAATGTCTATTTCAATAAGATTTTCCAAATAATAAATTCTTACGTGTTACATATTAGTATACTCTTACATTGCAGTTTTTATATTTTTTCTCATAAATGAGACATTTTCCCGCGGCAAAAAGTATCCTATACGTTGACCCGGATAACCAGCTATCACCATACCAAATTTCATCAAAATTCCTCCAGTTGTTTTTTCGTGATGCGGTAACAGACAGACAGACAGACAAAAATTCTAAAAACTACCGATTCGGCCTCTGCATCGATAATAATGTCTATTTCAATAAGATTTTCCAAATAATATTTAATGTACAGATTCGGTTTGGTTACAATTTTATTATATGTATAGACTAAATTTATAATTGCAGGAGGTAATTTATATTTGATAAAAAATATATGTTTTACTTATTAATTGTTTTTTAATATTTTATAATAAAATATTTAAATACAATTTTGAAAATGAATTTTCATTACTAATTTTTTACAAAGTATATTCTAAAATCTAAATATTATTTTGCTTTTACAAACAGCTGACTATACAACTAAAGTTTTCAGAATTTTCGAATTTACATAGATTTATGTTTTAATACTTTATTATTTTATGTTTTCAGAATTGGGGCAATGTGTGGCCAGGTCCAAGATCGTTTCATCCATCTTCAGTCCCCTTACCAATAAGACAAGGCTATGTACCAAAGGGTCAAGCGCCTCCTGGAAAAAAAGCAAATGCTGAATTAATGAAAATACCAAATTTCCTCCACTTATCACCTCCAGTGATTAAAACCCAATGTGAGGCCATCAAAAAGTTCTGTACAGAGTGGCCAAAATTACTAAATTCTGAAGAAGCTATTGAAAAGCACTACCCAGTAGAAGTTATAACATCTGATTATTGCCACGCAAGTCCTACAATAAGAAATCCTTTAGCTCGTATAGTGACATTAAGGGTCAAATTATCAGACTTAAAGCTCGATAAACGTTCAAAAGACAAATTCTTAAGATTAGTCGGAGACAGATATGATGAGAAAACAGATTTGGTAACATTTACTGCTGACAGATGTCCGGTGAGGAAACAGAATTTGGATTATGTTAATTATTTACTAACGGCTTGCTATCATGAATCCTGGGCAGTTGAAGATTGGGAGCAAGATAAGATTCTTGAAGATATGGAATATTATGACTTTGATTTGCATCCATCAAAGAAAAATCTGGTGAACTGGTACTTGAAGAGCCAAAATCAAGACAATAATTTGACTGACGATGAAATTGTCAAATATGATGCCTCATCTATACCTAATGGAGAAGAATATAAAGAAGCTGTGTCAAAATTATTTAATGACGGAGAAAATGAAGAAACAGTGAAGAATTATGATATTGCCGTGAGAAAGTTGTTAGGATTACCAGAAAAGAAAGTTGTAACATAATTGTATTAGTGAATATATATTTTAGTTTGTATATTGATGTTTAATTTGATAATCGGTTAATTAATAAAAGAGTATTAAAATTGAATGTTTTGGGATGTAATCTATTTCTATACATATAATAAAATAGTAACTTAACAAAATCTGTTCATGAAATATTTTTTAAAAACAATGACTGTTATATATTGTGTACAGAAAATAAACAAACTAAAATAATCGTCGGAATTTTTCTGTTTGTATGTCTGTACATACATCTGTGTGCCTTTTCAGGCAAAAAGTACTGAAGGGATTTTAACTAAATTATGTGTAGTGATAACTTATGACTTGGGACAACATTTTCCTATAGGAAAACATATTTTCGTATAGGAAAATCTTTCGTTTCCACCTGAAAACACAATAACCGGTCGGGAGAGTCTCCCGTGACCATGATTGCTGTAAAGCATTAGAAATGTCGGGAACCAAAAATCAAAATAAATCCGCGAAAACCAAAGAGAATGTAACCACTACGTTTTACGAAAATCTCCGAATATATAGTTCTATCTTTGATTATATAATCAAAAAGTTTTATTTAAAATTTCAAATATTCGCGTAAATCTAAGACAGTATTGCATTTTTGAAGTTATATTTCTTTTGGCACGTTTAGAAAAAATTATGAGAGTAAAATTTTTACGATGCGCGCGCACACCGACAGCGAAAAAGCGACATGATGAAATCTTTAGCTGTTTTTGTTCCGTTACGTCAAAGAAGTATAACTTGTTACGTGATAAGTACACACACACGTTTTTTTTAATTCTAATATTTCATTAAGTAAATGTTTCGGTGGGAATATCGTTATATACTTGTTTTTTTTTCCTGCAAATGGCAAATTTAATTTTTATTGCATTAATATGAATATAATATAAAGTGTACATCTACCTACATAAAATAAAACTGTAGAGGTCAAATATCTGTACATAGAAAAAAATGCTAAAAACCTAGTCAGGGTAGAAAATTAGAAGAAGAAGAGTAAGATAATAATAGAAATAGAATAGAACAAATCCAGTTTTTTTTTCAATTTTTTTTTGTATCTTTTGTCTGTTTGTACGGGCTGATCTCCGAAACTATTGGACTGATTAGCGGCGCGTAACAACATGTTTATAAACTCTTACCCGACTGCGGCAAAGGCCTAAGGATGGTTATATCTTTGGCCTGTATGTACGTATGTCATTTATAGTCTCGTTATTACTAAACGGCTTAACCGATTTTGATGAAACATCAAAAGTCGGACATATAAATACATATGTAGCAAAACTCGCAGCAAGTACAAAACATGTAGGTATGACCTTTGTCAATTTGTTTCCATCTTTTTATTTCGCTTTTTATGTATAGTCGAGTATTTTTTTATTTTTGTGATTAAGATATACATACATACATATCTTCTTAACGTATAGAATTACATTTCTCAATTTCGCTTCACGTTTATTTTGCCATACTCTAGTAAATTTAATATCCAAAAAGCCATAAAAATGCACTAAAACCGTTTGTTTCGTTTTTCAATTTGCTAGTTTACAAATCAATATGGCGGTATATGTCAAATTTAAGTTTTCGTTTTATTTTTTTATTAGCTCAATATTTTTTGTTAAAGGTGGTGATGATTTTAAAACCTGTATGTTTTTTTTTAAATTTCATATTTATGGTAAATATAAAAAAATATATAATAAAATCAGTTGTTTTTTATTTTTCAGATTACAAAAAGCTCTGTAGGTATTAATTAATGGTTTAACATAATTTTATTTTTCCTTACACTTTTCTTTTCTGAAGCTCAAAAATAATATAGATTTAGAAAATTCGTTTAGAATCGTTCAGTAATCATGTGAGCTTATTATACTTTTAAATGCTCACTCAGGGATTAGGTACTTTGAGGGATTACCACATCATTCGATGTGTTAGTATATTTTTTTTATAGTATAATATAATAGTAAAAAGTTACATATAAATTATAATAAATAATAAAATAAGTTAGTAGCCTACTGTTTATTTGTGTACTAGCGATTCACTCTCCCTCCGCTCGGGTTAGTAAAATTTCTCAGATATGAGGTATTTTCCCGCAGTAAAATGTATCTTATAAGTTGACCCGGATAACCGGCTATCATCATACAAAATTTCATCGAAATCTGTCCAGTAGTTTTGTACAGACAGATAAAAAAACTAAAAACTATAGATTCAGCCAGCTGTAACAATAATGACTATTTTAATAAGATTTTCAAAAAATATATATAATGTATAGATTCGACTCAGAATTTTATTATATGTACATATATACATAGAAGATAATCCACTTTTAAGGGACGCAACGTGATGTTAGATGACCCTTAAGTTTCCTCAACATAAAGGCTATAATATAAACTAAAAAAAAAAAAAATATAGCTCAAGTAGATAATTCTAGAGAATAATACGTTCAACTAAACATAAAAATAAATAAAACTTATGTTTTTAATGTTATATTAGCGCTATTATTATAGATGTAAGGAAATAGAATAAATTGTCTTTGACAGCTAATTTCAAAAGAGAACATTACGTGTACTGGCCGAATGGAACAATACCATTTCATATTAATCAAGAGCATTTTGGTAAGTAAAAAAAAATAGCTATAATTAGATATTTAAAAAGTGTAAGATGTTTTAATTTTCGTTACTTAAGCATCAGGTTCTTTTTTAACGTTGGGAAATGCATTTATACATACCACCTGCATATATACGGGTTACGTGGGATTCACGGGCTAGAGAAGCCAGAACTACCCACTAAAATCCAACAGAACCTGGGAAGTCGCAGGATCGCTTACGCACTCAACCACGACGCCACAACGAGATAGAGTACATGTCCTGAACTTACACTATGCCACCATTATTTTATTATTAGAGTAAAAACAAAAATATAAAATATATTAAATAGCTAGCATTACCCGCGGCTCCGCCCGCGTTCAGATACACGTTTTACATATTAGTATACTCTTACATTGCAGTTTTTGCATTTTTCTCAGAAATGAGATATTTTTCCACGATAAGAAGTATCCTATATGTTGACCTGGATAACCAGCTATCACCATCACCATACCAAATTTCATCAAAATCCCTACAGTGATTTTTCCGTGATGCGGTAACAGACAGACAGACAGACAAAAATTCTAAAAACTATAGATTCGGCCTCTGTATCGAAAATAATTTCATTTTAATATGATTTTCCAAAAAATATTTAGTGTACAGATTCGGCTCAGAATTTTATTATACATATAGATTAAATAATAAATATTATAATGGTCTTTCAATCCTTAGTTTTTCTGTTTCTACAATTATGCAGATCGCATGTAGAGAAAAAAAGTAAAATACTCTTTATTGTACATCATTACCAACATACAGAACAAAGAGTATAAAAAAATAAAAAAATGGCACAATTATCGACCTTATCGCTAACTTAGCGATTTCGTTAACCTTAGATATATATATAAACTTTTGAAGAAGAAGAAGATTCTGTATCCTCCAAACTATACATCCGTGTATTATATAGAATACTTTTTATCCTGCCAATAGATTTTTATCCTAGAGAAAAAAATAGAACATGTATAGATTGGTGCTTCCCAAGCAAACGTTTTTGTGAAGACTGACTTCTATCTTATAAACAAATAAACAAACAAACCATGGCAATAGCTAATAACTTTAGCCCTATCAAGCTGGTAGTGAAAAGTTTGCAGGATTAATCGAAATATTATATAAAAATAGTTGCTAATTACTTGCAAAAACCCCGATTTTGTTGCTTAATTCAGTGTAATAAAAAAATAATTGCCAAAATGAAGTCTTCTCCATAAGCTAGTTGTAAAATTGTTAGTTTTATACATATTTTCGTAGAAACAAATACCTATCTTTTCACATAGTACCAGTTGGTCGATGTGATTTTTTGCGTAGACTTTATGGCTATAAGGTTACTTTTTATGTCTCTACATCAAGTATATTATTATTATTGTATAAGATTAACTTTATTTTATTATAGTTAAATGCAAATTAACATATTATTGAAAAAGGAAAATTTAATTATGTAGGTACGAGTATTGTATTCAGCCCTTTTTAATGTCCCGCTGCTGGGGGTGGGCTTCCCAATATTCGGGCAATCAGGCTATAGTCCATACTAGCCAATTGCGGGTTAGCGGACTTCACAGGTCTTTTAAACTTGGTAGGTTCTCTCAGACATGCAGGTTTCCTCACGAACATTTCCTTCATCGTAAGACAAGCGATTATCATGTTGGAAATGATTTGCACATGAGAATATCGGAGGTGCGAGACCCGGGACTTGAACCCGCTTCACTCGGTTTCCCAAGCAAGCGCGTAACCAGGTACCCTACCCCAGCCTGCAAATTTATGATATTCGCAATGAAAAAAATACTAATCGATAGATTTTTAATAGCTCAATTCAACTACGTAGCCCTTCCAAATTGCTCACCATTAATTATAAAATTAAAAATCAATAAAGTCCTTGAAAAAAATTCATTTATCCGTATATTCAAATTTCTATATCTTTTGATATATACAATATTTTAAATTGCTCAAAGTTCTAAAATACTGCTCAAGTTGCATTTGTAATTGCTCAAGTAGAGTTCTCACCAGCTCCACTTTCCTTAATTATTAAATAAATATAAATAGTTTGAATAAATTTAACGTATAGATAGGTGAGTGCTGCGCATGCGCGCAAACAGTAACGCGAGTCGCAAGGCAAAAAAATCAAGTGTTTCATAACCTCATCATAGTGAAATGAAACTGTAATACTCCAAGCACAACATCATCTATTATCAGGTATTTTTATTATTTATTGACTTATTCATTATGTTCAATTTATACAAAAATCAAATCATGACTAAAAGGTAACTTTATTTTGTAACTTTATGTCTGTTTACAAAGTATTTTCTATATATTCTTCTTTGCTCCAAAACAAAATAAGTAGTAGTATACATGCTCATTATGTTTGCTGGATATTTTTCACTTTTTGACTAAAACGTTAAATTTATTCAAACTATTTATATTTATTTAATAATTAAGGAAAGTGGAGCTGGTGAGAACTCTACTTGAGCAATTACAAATGCAACTTGAGCAGTATTTTAGAACTTTGAGCAATTTAAAATATTGTATATATCAAAAGATATAGAAATTTGAATATACGGATAAATGAATTTTTTTTCAAGGACTTTATTGATTTTTAATTTTATAATTAATGGTGAGCAATTTGGAAGGGCTACGTAGTTGAATTGAGCTATTAAAAATCTATCGATTAGTATTTTTTTCATTGCGAATAACATAAATTTGCAGGCTGGGGTAGGGTACCTCGCGTAACCACTGAGCTACCACTGCCTTTGCCACGGGTAAGAAAGGTACCTAAATCTTTTTAATTTTTTTACAGATAAAGAACAATCGCTGGCAATAATGTCATCTCTCTCGTACTTCGCATTCAAAACTTGCTTACAATTCAAACCGGTTCTGGAGGATCCTTATCAAAATCATGTCATGGTGTTTGAAAATCCCCGAGGGATCAGGAAATGTACCATCGGTGTTGAGGGCCATGGTAGAGAGGGGCCTCATGTAAGTTTTTCTACAGAAAAAGCCCAAAGAAGAGTTGTTTGATCGTTATATTTATGTACATATATACGCCCGAACCTATGTTCCCTCGTCCTACTAATATTATAAATGCGAAAGTTTGTGAGGATGTATGGATGTCTAGATGTATACATGTATGGATGTTTGTTACTCTTTCACGCAAAAATTACTGAATGGATTTTAATGAAACTTTACAATAATATAGCTCATACATCAGAATAACACACAGGCCACTTTTTATCTTGGAAAAATGTACTGTTCCCGCGAGATTGATTTGTTTTTGTTTTTCTTGCTAGTATTTAATAAATGGCTTAAATGATTTTATTGAATTATATGTCGTTAGATTCTTGATAACGCGTGTCATAAATATATGGAAGTTATTAAAAATCAAAATGGTAGATTTTACGCATGCATTTAAGACTTGAAAATTGTTTTTGTCACTTATCGAATAGGGTAATAAAATGAAGATAAAGAGGCGATTACAAAAATGTAAACAACTTATGTTTAAAATAATTTAGGTTAACAAATTGTTAAGTAAAACTAAAAATAACTTACTAAAACTAAAAAGCTGTAAATACAGAATTATTTAAAAAAAAATTAAAAAAAAAAATTGACTGGGTAAAATGCGAAATAGCGACACGTAGCAAGACTCACAACAAGGAGCAATTACCAAAAAAAGGATTTTTTTTTAAATTACTTATATTACCTTTATTTATATTTGTAGGTAATCTCGTTATTGTTATTTTGGTAGTTAAAATAATAAATTAGCATAATTTTTATCTTTTTGCGGCCAACCACTGAACTCCTTTTGTTAAATTAGGCGCACAGATTTCTAAAAAACGACAGGTCATTATTTCTAGAGCATGATTTCTTTCTTAAAAGATCAGGAATCGAACTTGCTATATTTTAAGGATAATGGTGGACTCGAGTGGTGTGAAGTTAAAGTATATTTTTTTAAACTAGATATTAGATATACTCTATTCTTATTCTATTCCGCTACAAAGAAAGGGAATTAAATTCATAAATATACTCGTATAACGGTTTCCAAAAATATTAACCTTTAACTAGAATCGAACTCGCATCTTCGTTACAATCGTAGTAGTCAGCCCTTTTTAAACGGGCCTCTTTTTGCTAAAAGGGGGTTCAGTCAGGTCATCCCCCACGCCCCCCCCAACGCGCGTTTACCTTGTCGTGGTGGGGGAGCTCAGTAGTGTCCGGCAATCCAACCGGGCGCGAAGCCAAGAAACGCACAGGGAGGTGGTCCACTTCGGTGGGCGGTGGGAGGTGGCCCTCTTCGGTGGGCGGTGTACCATGTGGGTTGCTCCTGGTACTTCTCTGATAGCAGAGTAGGCCTTGGAGCAACCCCATGGTTGTGGTGGTCTGCTTCGGCAGACCTGCCGTCGGGGCGTCGTAGTTGAATGCGTAAGCGATCCTGCGACGCCAGATTAAGACGGGGGAAGGTTTTGTTGGGTTTTAGTGGGTAGTACTGGCTTTATTACGCCGGTGAGTCCCACACCTCGTGCGTAAATGCATTTCCCAACGTTAAAAAAAGGTCATCCCCCACGCGGGCCAAGTGCGGGCGGACTGAGCATGTCTGCAGACAACTTGCTAGGTTCTCTCAGACATGCAGGTTTCCTCACGATGTTCTCCTTCACCGTAAGACAAGTGGTCATCATGTTGGAATAGTAAACCTATATAATGTTTACAGGGCATAACCATCGGCTACGACTGTCTAAAACCTCCCAATATAGAAATGCTGGTTATGAAGGCCCTGGGATTCCCCTTTGAGCACAACAGAGCGAGTCGGGACATTTTTATTGATGTACAGTATGAAAATATTGAGCCAGGTAAGTTTATTTTCCTTTGTTTTGGTAAAAAGGTGGATTAGTATGTGGTAATCTATTATTTCCTTCCCTTTCTTTCGCTATTGAAGGGAGGCCCGTGTCCGGCAGTGGGACGTTAAAAAAGGCTGGATACAACCCCTTATTTGCAACCGGGGTTGCAACATCCAGGGCCCCTACATGGTAGGGGCCCCCATAATTATAAGGGGTCCCCAGTTATAATATTTAATGGAAATAATGGTTAGCACAAAAAAGTATTTAAGTTTATTTGCAATACATGTAAATAGATATAAACCACCTTTAACAGTGTAAATGTTTTGTTTGAATGTAGTGTGAGGTTAAGCAGTAAGATAACCGTTGTGTACAAGACGATTATTAAGTGTCATTCCTAGCAAATATCAATGTATATTAAATATGTGTGTAAAAAAGGTTTTTTTTATCTTTGAGTAAAAGAAGGGCTTATTCACGAACGCAATATTTTAAAAAATACAAAAATTCAGCCAAAGTACTTACCTAAAATTAACAAATATTGTAAGGTGGGTACTCTGGAGCCACTTTTGTATTTTTGAAAATCATTTTATGATTTTGTAAGTAAGTGCTGCCTGTAACAATTATATATATCCTTAGTATCTCCTGTAACGATGTTCGCTGTAAAGCATTCGAAACGTCGGGAACCAAAAATCAAAATAAATCCGCGAAAAAATTCGGAAAGATAGTTTTATTCAAAATGTCAAATTTCGCGTAAATCAAAAGTATTAATTCTTTTATTTAAAAGTCGGTTAGAAATAAATGTATAACTCTTATGGTAAGATAGAGCAGGAGTATAGTTGGTATCCTACGTGGGGGGAATTGCTATAGTAGAATGTACCTTTTTTACGAGTATTTCTTGGTCAATTAATATCAAAATCGGTACATCAATTTGGCAATAATCTTAAGCTACCTTTACGTTTTAGTTTACATATCGGACTTATTTCTCTTGCTGCTTTTGTTTTACCAATGAATTATGAAATTGTATATTCTAAAATTCAAATGTTGACGTCAGAATTTTCGAATATCGTAACAAAATTTATCGTCCGAACATATCTTTCCAAGCTATAGCAATAATAAGTTGCTGTAAACATCAGAATTTCCTAGGATGGCAACAATTTATGTCGCAGTCAAATCTCATATATTACACGTATCTATTATGAAAATTCATATCGAATGATTTCGATATGGTATAATTACGAAATCCTTTATAAATATATGACTTATTACCGTAAGTCCTTGGTTACATTGCGTGCTATATTATCGTTATCAGATAACACATGACTGATAAACACAATGCACAAAAGGAAATAACACAATTATTGTTCAATTTAAATTCGATCAGCAGTCCCATATCAGCGCTCAAGCTGTCAACATGTCGCCGGACTTTAAACTTTACGAAAATATATTCATTGAAGCTAATTTACAATCGACCGATTACGATGGTGTTGTTGTTGTTTTGTATCCCCAAGAAATGAATGTTGCGTTGCCGACGCACATTTGCAGTTTCATAGAGAGAATTTCAAATTTGGATAAACATGTGCATAAAGTTGCTACGGTTTGGAATTGTGATTATGTATCAGGAGGTCGTCTGATACTTTCACCGACTGGGAAAATTTCGCCATACCATGATGTGAAGGTTATTAGAGATGCAGCGAAGAAAGGTATGATGAGGGCTTTGGATGCTGGAATGAAAAAGCCATTGCTTGTGGTTGAAAACGTTGTGGATTTCCCTGATGGGCAGTTGGTATGTATTCTGGGAGCTTTGGAGGCTTTTTATAAGCCTTTGCAAATAAGAGAAAGACAGGATTCGAAGAACTTCATCAGAATTGGTTTACATACTGAAGAAAAAGAGGCTGAACCTTTTGAGAGGATCGTCAGGAACGCTATAGCGTTAGAAAAATCTAGAATTTTCACTAGAGATATAGCTGGTGGTGATCCAGAGAGAATGGCGCCAGCGAAGATTGTGGAATACATCAAAGATTCTTTCGCTGAAGACAGTAATATAACAGTTAAAGTTATTGATAATGAACATTTAATTGCAGAGGAATATCCGCTTTTAGCAGCTGTTTCTAGAGCTGCTAATCATGTGGATAGGCACAAAGCTAGAGTGGTTGAAATTGAGTATACTTCATCCAATCCCAGTAGAGTGTCAGAAACATTAATGTTAGTCGGTAAAGGTGTGACTTATGATACCGGCGGCGCTGATATTAAAATTTCTGGCAGAATGGCGGGAATGTCTCGTGATAAAGCGGGGGCAGCTGCCGTGGCTGGTTTTCTAAAAGCCTGTGCAATTTTAAAGCCTCCACACTTAAAAGTGAAAGGTGTTTTATGTTTGTGTAGAAACTCAGTTGGTTCTGATTCTTATGTATCAGACGAATTGATTATTTCTCGAAGCGGAAAATCTGTTAGAGTGACCAACACTGACGCAGAAGGTCGTTTAGCGATGGCAGATTCAGTATTTAAGTTAGCCGAAATTGCTGGGAAAGAGCTTAACCCACATATTTATACCATAGCCACCTTAACTGGACACGCTCGCGCCTGCTACGGAAGCTACACAGCTACAATGGATAACCACAGTGCTAAAGCTACTAACCATTCAGGGAGACTTCAGTTCAGTGGCTCTCGGGTGGGAGAAGGTTTTGAAGTATCGACAGTCAGATCTGAGGATTTAGCTGTCAATGCTGGCAAATGCAATGGTGATGACTTGGTCCAGTACGATACGGATGCAAAATGTCGTAATCATCAGCTAGC
This sequence comes from Brenthis daphne, assembly GCA_947093115.1. NCBI lineage: Eukaryota > Metazoa > Arthropoda > Insecta > Lepidoptera > Nymphalidae > Brenthis > Brenthis daphne. Next base: position 5,357,944 of record OX352473.1, read on the forward strand.
TGCCGGTTTCCTGATCAAAGTTGGTGGTTTAGAAGATAAGAATATAAAATACACTCATCTAGACATTGCCGGAGCTGCAGGAATGCCTCCAGAAGACCCGACAGCTGTGCCTGTACTGTCTTTGTGCCATTTGCATAAGGTTTTATTGTAAAGTTAATAATATATGTTTAAAGATCACATGTAATTATGTATTTTGGAGAAAAAAAAATAGTATAAGTACACAATTTTGATAAATTATATTCTGTTACATAATATCGAAGTTTTGTGAAGTTTAATAATATATATATATATATATCATAGGCTGTTAATGTAAAAGTGTACTAAGCTAAAAATCGATGTAAATGGAGCTGCAAAACCTACTTATGTACTAAATTTCATCAAAATCCGTTCAGCCGTTTCAGCGTAACGAACAAACATACATAAAACATACATAAAATTTCGCTAGCTATAAACATTACAAAACATAATATTGAATTCAAAACTTTGACCCCAATACAATTTTATTATATTTGTTGATAACAATGTTAACTGGTGGCGGGTAATTATTGTGATATGACCAATGATTCTTTATTTTATTTCATACCTATTTTTATTTTTATTTATGTTACTTGTGGACGCGGCAGTGCTCAAGCCAAGTTCATTAGTTAACGTTTTATATTACTGATGTTAAAATAAATAATCTGTGAATTTTGTTTGTTGTTTGGTATTTTATTTCTTTGATAATAATTTTAGCTTATAAGAATTATCTGTCTCACTTGTTTTTTCTTTTTCGTAAAATTTTATTTGTCCCGTAATTTATTTCAAATGGAGCCGTCTTTATTATGAATCTATATATTCGTTTAACAAATTTCATCAAATAACGTTTAGCTATATCACTCTATAAAAGGATAAAAAATAAGCAGTCATGAGGACTGCCGACAGAAGTGAAAACTTAAAACTATAAACAAACAGCTGTTATTTTGGATATTCAAGTTAGTTGTTTGATCTTAATAAGTATTATAATTAAATATAGCAATATTATTTATTTAATTTTAGCTGTTATTATTATAAATATTACAATTTTTTAAAAATCTTTATTAATTACTTATATTATTTAGTGTTGCTATTATTATATTATGCATAACCATAAAAAATATTAAAAAATTAAAAAATATTAATTATTTATCTAAGCAATATTACCTATTGTTTTATATGAAATTTAAAAGAAGTTAAAATATTAGTTTATATTGCTATTATTTAAAGTTAAAATATTAAGCAACACTATTGCTACCATTATAGACAATAAATATAATCATCATGCGATTCACACAGTATGAACTAACTACATCTACTGTAGAAGTAGATTCAGTTAGTTCATACAGTGTGGATCGCAATAATAACAGTAATTCTGATTATTATTTTTTGCTATTTGAGTAATCGGTGAACATACATAAAAAACCGACGAATTGAGAGCCTCTTTGTTTTTGGAAGTCGGTTAGAAAACGTCGATTTTAAAAAATATCGCAGAACTTACACAGAAACACATTCAAATTGAATATCTCTTTCTTTTTTAAGGTTAAAATATTTAATCTATACTAATATTATAAAGAGGTAAAGTAGGGGGTAATCTCTGGATATACTGAACCGATTTAGATGAAAATTAGTAAGATGATAGTTTGAGACCCTGGAAAAGACATAGGATCTTTTTATCCCGGAAATCATCCCTTAGGGGGGAGAAAATGGTGATGAAAGTTTGTAGTGGAAAGCAAGCCAGGGACGAAACCTAGTGAAGCAAGGGTGAGTCGCTAGTACCTGTTTATATAATTTTTGCCAAGTAGATCCCAATCTATGTCTAAGCCAGTAATTATGCTATCAATCATTTTTATCAAAGACCCTGGCTTCTCCTTTTGCTACTGTTAGATAAGAAAATAATCACTAATAATGATCCGTGAATTTATCTATTGTTATTATTATTATTATTAAAAAGATGATTCCGACGAATTGAGAACCTCCTCCTTTTTGTAAGTCGGTTAAAAAGAGGCGGCCAAGTTCAAGTCAGACTTGTATGTTAGGATTCTGTATCATAAGTACAAAACAGTACTCGTATTCAGTCCTTTTTTTTAATATCCCACTGCTGGGCATGGATCTCTCTTCAATACAAGTGGGATCTGGCCACAGTCCCCCACGCCGGCCAAGTACGGGCGGACTGAGCATGTCTACAGACAACTTGCTAGGTTCTCTCAGACATGCAACTTTCCTCACGATGTTTTCCTTCACGGTAAGACAAGTGGTGATGTTGGAAATGATTCGCACATAAAAATATTAGCGGTGCGAGGATCGTGATATGAACTCACTTTACTTGATTTACAAAGCAAGCGTGTTGCTACTGTCTTTGCCAACAAAACTAGTGATAACCAATGATTAAAATTTATAAAAATAATGATTACATATATTTGTGTTATATAATAATGATTACTTATATACCAGTTATAAATAAGTGTGTTTTTTTCTATAAGAGTTAAAGTAATGAATACGGTTATATAGATGGGACAGAAAAAAACGTTTTTCTTTACATTTCATCATTAAAAATATAGCGTAATAACTGATAAGGTGGAAGTTGATTTTAAATGAAACTATCACTGATGGATAGATAATTCGTTAGCAATTTATGTAGACTTCTTTTAAAAGCCGGAGAAAATGAGACAGGCAGGAGGGTTTAATTTAAGGCTAACTATTATATTTTTAAGGTTCCATCCCTTTATTTACAAAAGAGAAGAGGTTGCCTTATGAATTGCGAATATTGCCATATGATGTGAACAGCGTAATGCACTTCGGTGAGAGGGATTACAGCAAAAATGGTCATAGAACTATTATTTTCAAGGTAAAGTTACTAAAATTATTGTGATTTTGAAAGTGGCTCTATACGTTAGGGTATGCCCGTTAATCTATACTAATATTATAAAGACGTAAAGTTTGTGAGTTTGTGACGTTGTAGGGGGTAATCTCTAGATCTACTGAATGGATTTAGATGGAATTTGGTAAGAAGATAGTTTGAGCCCTTGGGAAGGACATAGGATACTTTTTATCCCGGAAATCATTCCTTAAGGGGATGAAAATAGGGATAAAAGTTTGTATGGGAAATCATAGTTTGTATAGGGATGAGGGAACGTGATTCGCTAGTATTTGTTTGTTCCTAGAGACGTTTAACGGCAAGTTGAAATACAAATCTTTGAATTTCTCGGCTTTTCTGTACTATAAAAAACATGTAATCATTATACATACAAACCTTTCTCTCGAATCACTATCTATTGCTGAAAACTGCATTAAAATCCGTTGAGTAGTTTAAAAGATCTAAGCGAACAGACAGCGGAAGCGACTTCATTTTATACTATGTAAAAATAATCAAACATGCTTCGGTTTACTTCTGGAATATAACTTTACAAGCAAAATTTTTCAGACATCCCCCAGCGTGTATGCTCAATTTTAATAATATTTTTCTGTAAAATAATATTTTATAAGAACAGACGTCACTCACGTGCCATTTTAATATGACTCTTTCTTTCTGAAAAAAAATAAAATATTTCATGCTTTCACCGCATGTGTGCAATGTGCATGCTTGGCTATAGTATGCCGAACGTAGACATATCAAATATAAAATTTCAAGATGTAACTTTTTTATTTTATGTATTTTGTATTTTTTTCTTATATTGTTAATATACATGTTTCATGGTTAATAGATATTTTCATACAAAAATTTTCTTTTGCTTAGAATACAGACACGAAACAACAGCGAATAGGCCTTTCAAAAACAGATATTAGAAAGATCGAAATAATTTACGGACCCGAATGCCAGAGAAGGGATCGTCAAGCAAAAATTGATATTTGCAAAAACTACCCGGTTCTAAGGAAGAAACGGGAAATCAATATCACTTTAGGAAGTTTGAGAGTTAATCGAAATATAACCGCTCCACCAGAAAACTTAACAGATGAACTAACACAAAGCATAAACGAATTAGGCATAACTAATGAATTACAGAAGCTAATTGAATATGTTCATAAAATATCTGCAGTCGCTTTGGAAAACGCAAAAATAAAACACTGTAATAACTCAAAAGAGAAAACTGAAAATAATAATGAAAATAACGCTTTTAATCCTACAAATGATATTACAAAAGTGATAGAAGTTGTAAAAGATTATGCCGAATCTGTAATTAAAAAGGTGGAAACTAATTTAACCGCTTTCTGTGATAGCACAGACCCTATAGATATATTTCATATAGGACGTTGTAGGTGGGGAAACGGAAATAGATGCCCAGGCTATTATAAATCTACAAAATCCGATCAAATGAAATATTCAACACAGCATAGACCCTATATCGTACGATCAACAAGACATGATGGTAAAGGGCATAAACTCCAATATGATGATCACTGGTTAAGAACGAACAATAATAGTGAGACAAGAGGGAAGAGAGATTTGACAGCTGTCATAGATAATCAATCTACAGATAAAATAGATGTTGCAAATGTAACAACATCGGGCAATGCGAGTAAGGAGGTTTTAAGGATGGGTACAACAATTATAAGTCAAAACATTGTTAATTTCGCGCCATTGCGGAGGTTTGGGAATCGAAAACATAGGTAATTTTCTGACAATTTTAGTTTTGTTTACTTGTTGAATTAAATAATGTCAATGTGTAAAAATGAGTTTGAATCCTATATAGTTTCTGTTGAAAATTATGTATTTCTAATTAAAGCAAGTAGAACTTTAACAAAACTTTACTGATTAAAGTCATCAAACAGTGTACAATTTTCTTTATTTACGATTTTTATGTTGAAAATAAATAATAATATATATCTTATGATAAAAACATAAATCTCATACGTTAACAAACAAACGGTATAAACTAATGCCTGTCGGTCTGTTCAGAGGATATGGTTTTTTCTTCTGAATTTATTAGATTTATGCCAGATTGACAATACTCCGATACTACTAAGGCTATTTAGATAAAAATACAGGATAAAAAATCTCATTTTTTTATAGTTTACGAAAAAATATAACGTCCTCTTAACGTCTTAAATTTACGATTTATTAAAACAATGTACGCAATATTATATTATAACTATATTCTCCACATGCATCAAAACTGGTACTTGACCAAATTTTTACCAAGAAATTTCTTAATGTTTAAAATAACCAAAAATAACTGGTTTTTGTTTTTTATTACAAATCATTAACGACTATGTAATTCTTAAGAGGTTTTAATGGCACATTTGGCTCAGTTTGTGGATTCTACTTGCTGTGCAAGCGGTCACGGGTTCGAGTCTCGCTGGGGGCTTTCATTTGTGTACTGAGCACAAATGTTTGTACTCCAGTCGTGGGTGTTTATATTAATAATATGTATTTAAAGTTATATAGGTATGTGTAGTGTATCAACTCTGTAAGTGTATCAAATCTGGTATCCATAACACAAACCTCGTAGCTTACCATGGAACTAGATGGTCTGTGTGTTAATGTTCCAACATATTTATTTATATTTTAATAGTTTTTTTTTAAAGAAAATAATATTAAATATATTTTTTTCTTTAAGTTTAAATCGAAATAAGGAACGTCAACCAGAAATAGGAGACGAATCTTATGTATCATTGGAAAAACCTAAGAAAAGTAAAAAAATCGTGAAAAATCGTCCTGAATTTATCAACGTAGAATTAAACCCACAAAAATTAACGATAAACCGCCAAGAGAGATATAGAGAGAGAATAGAGAAGGAGAGAAATAGAAAAGATCGGGAAGAAGTAATACATTTAGCAGATGGCATTGTGGACATGTGAGTAAAATTTTTGCTAAGTCCTTTCTTTATTCGTCTTAAGTTTCTTTAAAATGGGCCAAGTGATGTATTTATTTAGTCAAGTTCACACAACAATGTGACATATAATAAAAACTATAAAATATTAAAAAGAAATACATTGTAGACCACACTAGCTCTAACTAGACACAGGCTAGCTCAACATGATATTAAAAAATCATCCTTCTATTATTCTACATCTAAATAAAAACAAATCAAAAAGTATAAAAATAGTGCAAAAAAAAATACCGAAAAAATCCTAATGACAACTAAGCGATTTTGAAGGTTGGTGCGGACAAACAGACATATAATATTAGTCCCGCTGAGTTTCTTTGACCAGTTCTTCTCAGGTCTGAGGCTTCTTCTTTCCGAACTGGTACTAGACTCATGACGTTCAGTAAAAATTGTAATAATTTAATGCTATATTTTGAATTTGAATATTATTTAGGTTCTGTAACCAAGATTTTCATTTCACGGAACTATGTAGTTACATTGTATCATTGAGAACTAATTTAATTTTCTTCACAAATTTTCACAAACGTACATAGATTATAAGGTTTTACCAGTGGCAGTTTTCGGAACTAACAAGTAGAAAATGAGTGATTAGGGAAAAATTCTTTCTCTGTGCTTTGTTACTACTATGTCTGCATTAAAAATGGAAAAATAAAAACTTAAAAAAACCAACTTCAAAAAAAACATTAAAAAGTAGAAAATAACTGATTGGTAGTTTTCTTCTACTATAAATACCTAATCAGATATTTTCGAATTCGGTGTACTTTTTGTTATGCAACGGCTGGCACCGTCTTCGAAAATATCTGATTAGGAAAATATCTATAGTAAACTAGCGACTCACCCTCGCTTTGCTCGGGTTCGTTCCTACGTACGTTTTAACTTTTAGTATAGATTTCTCAGAAATGAGATATTTTCCCGCAGTAAAAAGTATCCTATATGTTGACCCAGATAACCAGCTTTCATCAAACCAAATTTCATCAAAATCTATCCAGTGGTTTTCCCTTAATGCGGTAACAAACAGACAAAAATTCTAAAAACTATAGATTCGGCGTCTGTATCGATAATAACGTCTATTTCAACAAAATTTTCCAAAAAATATTTGATGTACAGATTCGGCTTAGTTACAATTTTTTCTATATGTATAGATGAAAACTACCGATCAGTTATTTTTAACTTTTTAGTGTTTTTTGAAGTCGGTTTAATTTTTTAAATTAGCTGTGGGAATTTCGTATAATTTGTTTTTGATATATTTTTATCTCTAAAGGCAACCACAAATAGATTTTAGTGGGTTTTACAAATACTTTATCGTCGAAGTTATTACTTCAATTTGTAAATAAAGGATTTCGTCACCATAGTAGGGAAGCCTAAGAGGGGATTTCGGGATTCACTCAAACGCGGCCGGTTAACATGAAGGGGGGATACCTCGCACTCTGTCGAGTACCTCCGCCATATATACATATGTCCTCTGTATAAATAAACACATTACCCGCCTTTCCGTTGCGCAGTCGAGTGATAAAGTCGCGTCTAGGGCAGCCGATCAAAATATTAAAAAAAATATTTTGATAAGTTAGAAATATTTGAGCGCGGTATGCGTCTTGGGCTCCAATACATATAAGTTAGCATTCAAAGTCCTAGAAAGCAAAAATATGCCGCCCCCGGGTGGGCTCGAACCACCAACCTTTCGGTTAACAGCCGAACGCGCTAGCCGATTGCGCCACGGAGGCGTTGTCACAAATTATGATAAAAATAGGTCAATATACAAACCTAAGTCAGACAATAAATCCATATTAATATTATAAATGTGAAAGTGTGTTTGTTTGTTTGTCTTTCTTCCACGTCGAAACGGCTTAGCGGATTGGCGTGATTTTTTTGTGTGGAGATAGTTGGAGGGCTGGAGAGTGACATAGGCTATTTTTTATTGCGGGAGATTATCTCTTTCTCACGGGAGAACACGTTATAATACAATCCAAAAAAATATTTATGATCAGAATTACTTGAAACTTGCTATTAATACTCTTCAATATAATTAATTAAATACGTGTTTTAGCATTTTTCGAAATTCATACCATAAGGGGGTAAAATAGGGGATGAAAGTTGGTATGAAACCTACCTTTTTAGAGTTTTGTTTGTAGTTTTAGTGCGAGCGAAGATGCGGGTTCTGCTAGTTAATTGTAATTTATATATTTATGCAAAATTAATCAGGCTGTTGCTATTCGTACTCAAAATAAGGACGAATAAAACAGAATCATTTTTTATTTTCCCTAAGTTATTTGGTCACAGTAAAAATTATTCTATATGTTGATCCGAATAACTATCATCGTACCAAATTTCATCAAAATCGGTCCAGTGGTTTTACTCGTGATGCGTCTCCAGACAGACAACAACAGAGTTTTTAAGATTTTTCTTTTTTATTAATTATCTGTCTAGACAGACAAAAATTCTAAAAACTATATATTCGGCCTCTGTATCGATCTAAAATATAGAATTTAAATATATGTATAGAGAATTAAATCGAAATTTACAGGCTGGGACCAAAAAGGCAAAAGATTCATAAAGAAAGAAAAAGGACGAGCGTGCCAGAAACAGTAGAACTCTCGAAAAAGAACAAGGAGTTTTACGCTGAACGAGTGTGGCCTGATGGCATCGTGCGATATGTTATAACAGAAGATTCAAATTGTGAGTTTCTTTTGTATTTTTTAAGCATTAGTTCTCTTCTCCTTGAAAGAGAGATAGCATAATAGTAGTTTATTTTTAATTTTATTTTTCCTTTTGCTTGTTTCCCCATACAAACTTTCATCCCCATTTTCAGACCCTTAATGGATGATTTCCAGGATGAAAAGTGTGTGATGAAAAAAGCTATTATTACTGTAGTAATATTTATTGTTATAGATGACTTACAAGACATGCGTGCGCGTTTGGCGGAAGTCAATAATATATTGAAGAAAAAAACCTGCGTTCGAATACAGGAAGTGTCGGAGAGAGAGGGACAGAAGTATGAGGACTATCTCGTTCTAGACGGAAGCGCCGATTACGTCACAGGCCGAGTGGGAGGAAAGCAGGTAAGTTCTAACTTTTTAATTCAATAGTGAAATTTTTAATGACTAAGTATATTACATATATTGTATAGGTTTAAATATACCTCTCTCATGAGTTACATATATTATTTGTTAGAAAAAATCTAACTCAAAGGAACCGTGCCTTTTTTGGGATAAAAAGTGACATACATACGTATGTGCTATTCCTTAATTCGGTGTTCGTCCCTAGTTACGTTTTAACGTTTAGTATAGATTTCTCACAGATTAGATATTTTCCTGCAGTAAAAAGTATCCTATATATTGATCCGGATAACCAGATCTATCATCATACCAAATTTCATCAAAATCTCTCCAGCGGTTTTTTCGTGATGCGGTTACAGACAGACAGACACAAAATCTAAAAACTATAGATTCGGCCTCTGTATCGATAATAATTACTATTTCAATAAGATTTTCGAAAAAATATTTAATGTACAGATTCGACTTAGTTACAATTTTATTATATGTATAGATAATAGTACTTCGAATTAATAATTTAGTATTTTTGAAAAGAGAGCAGGTATACGAGCGTCGCCACACAGACAATTGAATAGCAGACAGATGTTGTTTTTAAACCTATAGGGGCATCTAAATGATGGATCGAGTTTCTTTTGAGTTTCTATTCTAAGCATTATAACCATACTAATATTAGAAATGTGAAAGTGTACTTGTTAGTTGTTTGTGTTCTTCTTTCATATCGAAACGGAGTGACAGATTGACATGATTTTTTGTGTGGAAATAGTTGGAAGGCTGGAAAGTGACAAAGCTACTTTTTACCGCGGAAGATTATCTCTTTCCCACGGGAAAACATTATATAAGTAACTAGCATTGCCCGCTGCTCCGCCCGTGTTAATATGACCAAAACCAAATGCTTAGGTTTTATATATTAGTATACTCGTATTAGTATATTAGTTGACCCGGATAACCAGCTATGACCATACCAAATTTTTTCAAAATCCCTCCAGTGATTTTTTGTGATGCGATCACAGACAGACTGACACACAAAAATTCATAAAACTATAGGTTCGGCCTCTGTTAGTGATAATAATGTATATTTCAATAAAATTTTCCAAAAAATATTTAATGTACAGATTTGACTTAGTTAGAATTTTATTATATGTATAGATATGTATATAGTTTATCTATTCCATACTAACCGTTAAAACGTTACCTAGGGACTAACTCGAGTGAAGAGAGTGAGAGCCGCTAGTAATTTATATGTATAAGTTACTTGCGGCTCACCCTCGCTTACACCCACCCTTGCGACTAGCTTCGAATGTAATCTTTAAGTCAATAAAAGTATTTTTATTTATTTTTGTGAAATAATAATGTCCTCCCGACCGATTTCGGCCACGGTGGCCAGTCTCATTGAGACTAGCCAACTGCAGGTATGTTATAGTGCAGACACAAGTGCACTCTCTACTCCTGTCACTTTCATACTTCGGTGGGACGACACGAGACACGACCGGTGAGAGATCAGACGCAGGACCGACGGCTTTACGTGCTCTCCGAGGCACGGGGGTGAAACACCGCCAACTTCCCAACTCCGACTATTACTGAGTTACTAAACAGAAAGGCTCAATAACTAAACGTGACCCGACCCGGGACTCGAACCCAGGACCTCCGGATGTGCAGTCGTACATGCTAGCCACTACACCACCGAGGCAGTTAAATTATGAAATAGTGGAGTCGTGGAGTGATATAACTTTATTTTAAGTAGGTTAGTTCAACAACCGTATCTATATCGACAGCTATGTATTTGTTTATTAGTTATAAAACAAGTTCTCTGTTCTCATTAGTTAAAGGAGTATCAATTTAGTATAAAAACAAGACAGACTAACTCAAATTTGCATTTTGTTCAAAAATTTGCTATCTGACATTTATTTAAACATTTATATAACTTGTATATATATTTTTGTACGTACATTTTTAAAACAAAATAATCAAGATTGAGGCCGCCATTTTGGATTTTTTTACGATTTTAATATGACATTCACGCTATCAAGATTTTAACATTCGGTTCACCCGTTTCGCAGTTACAAGGGAACATAATATGATCGGATACAAACGTACATACATACAGATCAAATATCATAAAACCATCCTTTGGGCTTCGCCGTAGTCAAAAGGTAAAAATTAGGGACGCCGCAGGTAAATGGGACTTGGATGAGATGTAGTAAAAATGTATAGAAATGATAATATCTTTATATCATTATGTTTTTATTTTGTTGATCGTAATTCCTATATACGAGTATATTTTTTAGATTTGTAAAGCTGCAATATATATATATACACTCAATTTTTTCTCGAATTTCGCATTCCCGGCTATTTTTCATGTTATTTTTAAACATTATTGTCTGGCTTGATGTTTAGTTCTATGACACTGTCTATATTATTTCTTGTTCTGAGATCACATTATAGTATTTTGAAATCTTATCTAGATTATATATATTATACCTATTCGTTTTAACTAATAAACATATTTTAGCATTTATAATAATTAAATATGTTTTTAGGGATTTATAACAATGTCCTAAGCCTAAAAAAGTATTATTTGTAAAATTAGTTAAATTATTTGTTTTTTTTACAGCTATACATAATTTCGCGCCAAAATCTGTTAAAGAGTTGACATATAGACAAATAAGTAAAATTACATTGTGCAAGTTTAATTTGCTGAAGAAAAAAAACATCTAAAAGCTCCATTATTAAAAAATCATTACCTTGATTTTAAAATTTTATTTACATCTGTAAATTAAATCCTAAATTATGCACTATTGTTAGATCAAGATTTCGATGCAGTTAAAGTGCGAGAAAGAGACAGATTATGTATCAGCAAATTCTAAGTGGTCAGAAAGAGATGGCTGTATTGACGTTATGTTCGACGTCAAGCTGTAGTATTTCATAGATGAATCTGAGTAAACAATCTGTGTGGCCATGTCTAACTTTTTGCCCTTTTAGTCGTGGGTATATTTTCTTATCTATACATATAATAAAATTCTAACGAAGCTTAATCTGTACATTAAATATTTTTTTGGAAAATCTTATTAAAATAGACATTATTTTCGATACAGAGGCCGAATATATAGTTTTTAGAATTTTTGTCTGTCTGTTACCGCATCACAGAAAAACCACTGGAGGGAGTTTGATGAAATTTGGTATGGTGATAGCTGGTTATCCGGGTCAACATATAGGATACTTTTTACCGCGGGAAAATGTCTCATTTCTGAGAAAAAATACAAAAATTGCAATGTAAGAGTGTACTAATATGTAAAACTCAAGAATTTGGTTTCTGGTCATCTGAACGCGGGCGGAGCCGCAGGCAATGCTAGTACAAGAATAAATAAGATACTTGAAATCCTTTCTAAAAATAAAGTATCATGTTAGTAAAATACTATAATATGTGTAATTTTGTAAGTTCCCTAATAAGTAAATTTTCTTTTTTTGTGATAATTATTTTTGTGCATTTTATACAAAAATAAGTTGTATTTTTTTATTTATAATATTTTTTAAAGCTTCATGACTATGAATTTCATGTATAACTATGATATAACAATATAAACCATAATTTTATATCAGAATAACATTATTAGTTATTATAGTACAGTTTAGATTCATTTTTGAAAAAGGTAAAATGTTAAGAAACTTTAATTTTAAATTATTTGAATGCTTTGTTATAATTTTAAATATATTCCTTCAAAGTAAATTTAAAAATTTATTTTTTACTTGAAAATAAATTCAACAATTACACTTTTATTAAAATAAATAATTTAAATTTTGGTTAAAATTATTTTTCTGCGTATGGCAACACATTTCTAGAACCGTCTACTTACCGTGCTTTGTGATTGGCTGATGTGGACTCTCGAACATTCTGTTTTCTTATTGACTAGTATATAAAGCAGCGCGATGCCTTAAACATTTTCAATTGCGATTAGTTTCATGTCTCAGTTGCATTGTATTTAAATATGGTGGCTATCGGTATAGATTTAGGTACAGTGTGTTCGTGTGTGGCTGTTTGGCGTAACAACAGTGTGGAAGTGATACCAAATGAGCAAGGACATAGAATAACGTCATCGTATGTCGCCTTCACACCAAAGGAACGATTAATAGGTGAGCCCGCGAAAAACCAAGCGTCCGTCAATGCGGCAAATACGATTTTCGGCGCGAAACGTCTGATTGGGCGTCGATTTGACGATATTGGTTTGCAGATGGACTTGCGCCATTTCCCTTTCCATGTTGTTAATGTTAATGGTAAGCCAAAAATTGTGGTGCGTCACAGAAATGAAAAAAAGTTATTTTCACCGGAAGAAATAAGTGCAATGATACTTTTCAGGATGAAAGAGCTTGCTGAATCGTTCTTAGGGTGTACAGTTGATAAGGCCGTTGTTACAGTTCCAGCGTATTTCAACGATACTCAGCGTCAGGCCACGAGACTTGCTGGCACTATTGCAGGTTTAGATGTTATACGTATCATCAATGAGCCGACTGCAGCCTCCCTTGCTTATGGTTTGAGTAAGAATTTGAAAGGAGACAGAAATATTCTCATTTATGATTTAGGTGGCGGTACTTTCGATGTGTCGATATTGAATGTTGGTGATGGTTTGTATGAAGTAAAAGCAACTGGTGGTAATTCTAGATTGGGAGGTGAGGATTTTGACAACCGTATAGTGGCTTATTTTGCAGAGGATTTTTTCAAACGCTATGGAAAGGAAGTTAAAAATACGAAATCACTGAGGCGACTTAGATTCGCCGCTGAAAGGGCGAAGAGAGTTTTAACATCTGCTGAAGAAGCGACTGTATATATCGAGTCACTTAAGGACGGAATTGATTACAAGGGTCGTATCACCCGAGCGTTGTTTGAGCAGATGTGTTCGGATTTGTTCAAAGATACGCTTAAACCTGTACAAAAAGCATTGATGGATGCTGGTATGAAAAAAAATGATATAAATGAAGTAATTTTAGTTGGTGGCAGCACTAGAATACCAAAGATTAGAAACATGCTAAGTGACTTTTTTGGTGGAAAAGAGTTAACGAGTTCTATCAATCCCGATGAAGCTATAGCTTGTGGCGCAGCCATACAAGCAGCTATTTTAACTGGTGACAAAAGCGAAAAACTTCAAGATTTACTGCTCGTTGATGTTGTACCACTGTCGTTAGGTATAGAAACAGTTAGAGGTGTAATGTTTAAAGTTGTTGAGCGCAATACTCCCATACCTTGCCGTAAGGTCAAAGAAATAACTACTTTAGAAGATTACCAAACTTCGATGACTATCGAAGTATTTGAAGGAGAGAGAGCTCTTACTAGAGACAATCGCTTACTAGACGTATTTGAATTACAAAATATTCCTCCAGTGCCGAGAGGAATAGCTAAAATTGATCTGATTTTTGATATTGATGTTAATGGAATATTAACGGTTTCTGCTGAAGATAAGAGTACTGGTAATAGTAAAAGCATAACAATAGAAAATGTTAATAGATTATCACAACACGAAATAACTAGAATGATAACCGACGCTGCAAAATTTAGAGAGGAAGATACTGAAAATAAATGCCGTTTAGAAGCTAGAAACCAATTGGAAACATACATATACAATGTGAAGCAATCTGTTGTTGAAAATTTGGAAAGATTGAGTGGAGAGGAATGTGCGGCCATGATTGGAGAATGCAAGGAAGCCCTCGCGTGGTTGGATGAGAATCCGGATTGCTTAAAAGAAGAGTATGAAAGGAAAATGTCTGAACTTCTTAGAGCTTGGTCCTTTAAAATACAAAAACTAGATAATGCATCTCATAGAACAAAGAGGCGCAGAAATAACTCGAATCAATATTCTGAGGCTGCAGAACAGATGGCTATTATAAAAGAAGTGGTAGAAGATCACTAATTGACATAATTTAATATATATACCTCTTGGATTGGTAAGTACTTGATACTTTTACCGTTTGTTTTTTTGTGTGTGTTTTACAGTTCTTCTTAATATCTTTGGTTTATAGTTTGATAATTGTGATTTTATAGTACAAGAAAGAAGTGAAAATCTTTGAAATAAAACCCAACAATATTATCTATATCGAATAATAAAAAAAATCATTTCAGCAAATTTTATAATGGAGCCTGAGAAAAAATAATTGACTGAACTCGTAGCAAGACTTAGAAAAATATATTTATAGTAAGTAAGGTTGTAGTAATGAAAATAGTGTCATTTAAAAAAAACCAATAACATCATTCAACATGGCGATAATTTCCATCAAATGACTATAAACGTTTAATAGTTTAAGATGGAAATCAAATCCACCCCACCGACAAATTCTAAACATTCGCCACATTGTATGAAAGTAAAAGTGAGTGGAAAAAAATCATCTTTATGCAAAGTTTTTACTTGTGCTATTTGCTTTTGTTGTAAATAAATAGGCTTATTTATATTAATTAGCTACCTCAATTTAATCTGTAATGTTTCAACATTGGGTTTTTAATGATAATAGTGCATCAGGAAAAGTGATTTGAAGTTTTTTTAATATTATATAACTTAAGTTTATGTATTATTACCATTTTTCATTAAAATATTTAGAATTATAGTGTTTGTTTATTTATCAACCCATCCTATTTTATTACTGATTTGTCAAAAGATATTAAAAAATTATATACGTGTGCACGTGTGCACAGGGGGTATTTTAGAGGGTGAATTGAGATTAAGTTTTATTATTTGTTAAATACCGCTCTGATGATTTAATGAAGGCTGATTTTTCATGACATCATTTCATTCATAAGATCATATTTAATAACATTATATTTAAATACTCTTATGAAATTATAAATATCAATTGATAAATCTTTTTTCATATTAAACATTACACCCATAACATGGTTAAGGCCCGAGCCAGCTATGCGCACTAACAATTCTCAGTCTTCAGTGAAGTTGGCGTCTTGAATTTTCGCAGGTATCAACTATCTATCTATTCAGCCCTTTTTAACGTCCCACTGCTGGACACGGGCCTCCCTTCAATACGAGGGGGAACAGGTCATAATCCACCATACTGGCCAAGTGCGGGTTGGCGGACTTCACATGTCTTTCGAATTCTTATTAGGTTCTCTCAGAGATGCAGGTTTCCTCATGATGTTAGAAATTATTCGAACATTAACATATCAGAGGTGCAAGACCCGGGATTTGAACCCGCTTCTCTCGGTTATTCCTATATTACATATACATAAAAAAAATAGTATAGTTGAATTTCGACCACTGCGCGAAGATAGTTTAATTAAAACATTAATGTATATATCACTTAAGTTTATAAAGATAATCGTAGTTTAATGTGCCAAGAATTATTGTCGTTTATTTCATATCTAATTAAATATGTTTACGAAAATGGACGTTAATTTGGCAAGAAATCAAATTCACTACAATATACAAATGTAATTATACAAAACAATATACAAATTGTGAATGAGATGACTTGGTCCAAATAAATTGTTTGTGTTGGCTATGGTCGCGGTTTAAAGTTATTTATTTTTAATCTGTCTATATATGTATAAATAGGCAAAGACAAAACAGTTTAGTACCTTTTTCTCCTCTGTTTGTCAACCAACTTTCTTTTTTTCTTTAGTAGCTACCGAGCTTTAGTGTTATCATTTTTTTTTAAAACAGTTTTTATATAGATAGGTCAAGACAAAACAGTTTAAGTATAATGGTACTGAACTATGTTTTATTCAAAGTACTTATAAAAACGTATATTATCAGATACCTATACAATGAATATAAAAAAAAAGATTATAGTCATATTTTGACCACCAGGCGAACACTAGTTTATAAATATATATAAAAGCAAAATACCATACACTTATTAACTATGTACTAAATCTTATCAAAAGCTGAACTGTTTTGTCCTTATCTATTTATATAGATGTTATAATATATTATTCTACAATTATTCTATAAAATTTTTAATTAATATTTTCTTTTGTTTTTTTTTAGAATTTCGGCTGTATAGAATTATTTGAAGGCGGGCAACATCGGCAGCACGCCGCCATGATGGTAATGGCGATGCTTGGCTTCTATTTTGAAGTTTCCCGCCATGATAGAGACAAATATATTAGAGTGCACAACCGACATATCCGACCAGGTACATTGGATATAACTTTTGTTTGTTATTTTGTTCTAAGCTTGCGGTTCACAAAGAAACGTCTATCCATACTAATATTATACATGTGAAAGTTTGTTTCTCTTTCACGCCAGAACGGCTAAACGGATCTGGATGAAATTTGGCACCGAGATAGATTAAGTATAGTTTGGAATAGCTAGATAAAAAGTAACCTCTAGGTTACTTTTTATATCTGGGGCTCCTAATATTAATGGAACTAATCAATTACCAAATCCTCCAATTATAATTGGTATAACTATAAAAAAAATTATAATGAAAGCATGAGCTGTTACAATAGTATTATAAATTTGATCATCTCCAATAAGTGAACCTGGATTCCCTAATTCAGTTGGAATTAATAAACTAAGAGATGTTCCTACTATTCCTGCTCGAATTCCAAAAATAAAATATAAAGTACCAATATCTCTATGGTTTGTAGAAAAAAGTCATTTTCGCAAAATTTATCCCGGAAGAGTGTCCGGTTCCTGTGGGATAGATGTGTTTTTGTTTTTCACTAGGATCGAATCCGAAGCGAAGCGAGGGTGAATCGCTAGTACTTACATATATAGATAGAAGACATTCGAACAATTATAACATCCGGAATATAATAATGTTCTAAAGGGTCAATGTTTCGACAAATATGTCGAAATAAATATATTTGAAGAAAACATATTATGTGAATAGAATTTAACTATCTACGAAAAAAAAGTAACAGTTCAAATTTTTTTTATTGATAACACTAAGTTGGTCAATAGTCATTAAACAAATATAAGGAAAATCGGTTGAAAATCAGATGAGAAAAAGGTACTGAATGGTTTGGTTTTTGCCTATTTACCTATCTATATTATTATAAAGAGGTTACAAGCAAACGAGATTTGTTTGAACGTGCTAATCTCAGGAACTACCTACTAACCTAATAAAAAAAAATCTTTTTGCATTAGATAGCTTATTTATTGAAAACCCTATAGGCTATCTATATATATAAAAGAAAGTCGTGTTAGTTACTTCGCTTATAACTCAAGAACGGCTGAACCGATTTAGCTGAAAATTGGCAGGGAGGTAGTTTAGAGCCAGGAGAAGGACATAGGATACTTTTTATCCCGTTCGACCGCGTTCCAATTTTTATGATATTTTAATTTTTGGATTTCTCTTAGTCCGGAATAGGTAAGTATTAAAACATATAATTAAAATGTGAGAAAGAAAGATTTTTTCTTTTTATATCTATTTAAAACGTACCTAGCGACGAACCCGAGCGAAGCGAGGGTGAGCCGCTAGTATCTATATATATAAAAGAAAGTCGTGTTAGTTACTTCGCTTATAACTCAAGAACGGCTGAACCGATTTAGCTGAAAATTGGCAGGGAGGTAGTTTAGAGCCAGGAGAAGGACATAGGATACTTTTTTATCCCGTTCGACCGCGTTCCAATTTTATGATATTTTAATTTTTGGATTTCTCTTAGTCCGGAATAGGTAAGTATTAAAACATATAATTAAAATGTGAGAAAGAAAGATTTTTTCTTTTTATATCTATTTAAAACGTACCTAGCGACGAACCCGAGCGAAGCGAGGGTGAGCCGCTAGTATCATATAATATATAGTCTATCTATCCCATACTAACCGTTAACACTTATGTACCTATATAGATTTTTATGATTAAAGGTAAGTTTTCGACGCACACTATCCTACGCCAAAAAAATATTATGGCGTTGAGTGTGAAGCCTGGTCGTGCCAGTTGTCATAGTTCAAAAATGTTCGATTCCCGAAACAAATATTTATTAATACTAGTATTATTATTTTTTAATATTTTTATAATATTTACTCATATCTGTAAGATGTAGTACGTGTGTAATAATAACAAACCATGACGAGTGCATGACCCTTAGTTTATATTATGAAATACAGCCAAAAGAGATTTTTTGTCTTAAGCTAACATTTATTTTTTAGATAAACTCCATCATTTCGAGAAGATCCGTTCAGACGCGACACTACCACTGCCATACGACTATAAGAGCGCGATGCACCCCGCTTGGCAGTTTTGGAGGAGGATTGGCAAAAAAGGCATATCTTCGGTTGCGACATACAAAGATCAGGTTTATATTTTATACAATTTCTTAAATTTACTGTGTATTTGTATGTTCGATTGAGAACTAATTTCACAAGTTTAAATTTAGTATAAAAGATAAAACGAAAGACAGCAGAAAAAAAAATATTTCACTCATTAAACTGCATAATTAGTCCAGATAAAAAAAATTTTTTAATCTATACTATAAAGTTCCTCTTTTATTGTTTGTAGATTTGATTTTTTTTGTTTGTTTGTTATTACCGAATAGACTCCGAAGCTACTGAATCGATTTAGATGAAATTTGGTAAGAAGATATTTTGAGACCCTGGGAAGAGAGGAAGAGAGAGAGAGAGAGAGAGAGAGAGAGAGAGAGAGAGAGAGAGACAGAGAGAAGGTATTATACATAATTTTTAAAAGTTTGTCTGCTTGTAGCAGTAGTAGAAGTAAATGTGAAACTTATTTTTATAATAATGAATAATTTGTCAGGACCCAGATGGCTCTGTGATGAAATCTTTAGGACAAAATCGCGAGCTACTCTCAAACATAGATATCAAGAAGATAAACAGCGTGTACGGGGTCAGATGCTTTCAGAACCAACGACGTGTGGATTTAAATTACGATTCAGTATAAAATTTATGTGTTTTATTTAAACCTGACATCTTTAAAAGGAAAATAAAAATGTTTTATATATTTTAATTAAAAAAAATACAAACTGACAGCGTAAAAAACGAACTATACCGATGGAAATAAGTTGAAGAAGGAACATATTATGCAGTCGGAGACATACATACATACAATTTTTATTTACAACTTTTTGTTTATTTTATAAGACAATTGAGTTTTATCTAACAATTTGATAAGCCATTTTATTTTTTGCCTATTATTAGGATTCTATCTAATACTTCATTCTAAAGGTTTGGAAGAAAAGAAATTTCAAGACATCCAAATCAACACCTAAAATCTGCCATTTTGATTTTTTTTCAAAATTAATCATAAAAATATAACGTTTAGTATAGATTTGTCAGAGATGAGATATTTTCTCGCAGTAAAAAGTATCCTGTATATTGACCCGGATAACCAGCTGTCATCATACTAAATTTCATCAAAATCTGTCCCATGGTTTTCTCGTTATGTGGTAACAGACAAATAGACAGACAGACAAAAATTCTAAAAACTATAGATTCGGCCTCTGTATCGATAATGATGACCATTTCAATAAGAATTTCCTAAAAATATTTAATGTGCCGATTCGACTCAGTTAGAATTTTATTATGTATAGATGTAATTCTTCTCAAAAATTGTCAATGAACGTTTAAGAAATAAAGCTCTTATTCTCTCTTCTCTACTGGCAACTACAGTTCAACCTACTACAAAACTTTTTTAACTTTTTTAAAACTACAACTCTATGGCAACATCGGGAATAGAAGCATAAACAGCAAAATCACACAATTTTTGACTTTGACATTAATTTTGGCGGCGGACCTCATAATTCTGTAGTCTGATTACAAAACATACATACATATCTAGTTAACTGTTAGCCGGCTCCGGTTCTGAGAGGCTGAGATCGCTGCGACTCGCCGCGTCATACACAAGCACGTCGCGTGCGTATTTCCGTCGTCGCACAACGCAACGTTCTGCGGTTATGATCGCACTCACTGCTGTGGAAACGTGCCTTATTATTGTGGCTACCTTGATAAAGCTTAGGCTTAGTTTGATTGGCCTTTATTACCATAACAATGTTATATATGAAATAATTAAAAAAAACAAGCAATTTAAAAAAAGAACAAAGTCAAAATGAGAACTCGCACATCAAGGGCTCTGACTAAACTTCCGTACAATGGAACATTAAATGTGAACCTAATTTATACGTTAGAAGTAAAAGAAAATATTTACATATACTTACCTACGATATTCAATTTATGGGCTACAATAAATTAGTTTTTTTAAGACATTATTATAATTTTTTCTCAAATATCTCTTATCTAAATAACTATTAAATTATTGTTACTATTCTTTATAATATCATGAGTCTCTTAGATTTACGCGTATATTTGAAATTTTAAATAGAACTATCGGAAAAACCTTATTCTCTACCGCGACCATGATTGCTGTAAAGCATTTGAAACGTCGGGAACCAAAAATCTAAATAAATACGCGAAAAAATTCGATAGTTTTATTGACGACATGTTTGGCTCAGTTTGTAGTAACCCTACTTGCTGTCGCGGGCTCGAGTCCCGCTGGAGGCATTTTATATTTGTGTGATAAGCACGAATGTTTGTACTTTTGTAATGTTTATATTTATAATACGTATGTATTTAAAGTTATATATGTGGAGTGTATCAACTATCTGGTATCCATAACACAGGCCTTGTAGCTTACCATGGAACTAGATGGTGCTGTGTGTTAATGTCCCAACATATTTGTTTATTTATTTGAATTATCATGAGAATGTTTAGTCTTTACCTATAGAAAAACTAAGTATTAACCAGGTCTATTAACAGTGCTCTGTACCATCCTCTCGATCTTGTGCTCTTGTCGCCAATGGAAGAACATCTTTTTAATTATCGCCATCACTAGAGCTATCATGAATATGCTTATTCCAAACAAAATTGTGTATAAAGCCATTTTTATATCTTTTAAAAATCATTTTTTATTATATTTTTTATTATTATTTTACTGACATGACGCCGACGTTCGAGAAATTAGATTGTTGTGATAATATAGCGTACTGAAATTTATGAACAAAGTTTTTAAAATAAAAAACAATGTAGTGCATAACACAATGTGCCTTATAATTTAATTTATACATTTAACATAATAAAACATATTATTATTATCTTTTTTTAATAATACTTAAAATAATTAATAAAAATAATATAATTTTTTTAATCGTATTTGGCTGTTTGATTTTTGACTAGTGCCTTAAAAATGGTTATAAATTAAAAAAAAAATAACAAATAAATTTCGCGCGAATACAAATAAATCTTTGAAATCTATGTAAATTGTAGAATTTTTTAGTTGACAAAATGTTTTATTATTCGTAATTGAGATATGATAAGTGAAGATTATGGCGAGTACTTTAGAATTATTTACATTAATTGACATTATTTATTTAAAACTTTTGTTTAGTATAAACAATTATTAGTTTTGTAAGTTATCGGTTTTATATTTTAATTATTTCAGTTGAATTTATAAGACAAAAATATCGCTGTGCAATAGTAATAGCAGTTATAAAAACCAAACCCGCCAACAAGACAATGGATGAACATATAAACAATTTAAAACTTCACTTCAATGAAGTTATAAATGCTAGCGATAAAATATCAGTTTGTGAAGAAGATTTTAATATTAGTGACAACGAAAGTGATACTAGTGTTACGATATTAAAAAATTTTGAATTTAATAATTTAAATGTCCGACAAAAAGACAGTACATTGATAGATATGCAAGGTATAGGTGATATGGCAGATCCTGTGAATGATGTAAGTTACGATTATATATTGTACTAGCATCGCCCGCGGCTTCGCCCGCGTTCAGATGACCAAAAACCAAATTCTTAGGTTTTACATATTAGTATACTCTTACATTGCAGTTTTTGTATTTTTTCTCAGAAATGAGACATTTTTCCGCGGTAAAAAGTATTCTATATGTTGACCCGGATAACCAGCTATGACCATACCAAATTTCATCAAAATCCCTCCATTAGTTTTTCTGTGATGCAGTAACAGACAGACAAAAATTCT
The DNA here is from genome assembly GCA_947093115.1 of Brenthis daphne. Lineage (NCBI taxonomy): Eukaryota > Metazoa > Arthropoda > Insecta > Lepidoptera > Nymphalidae > Brenthis > Brenthis daphne. Next base: position 5,380,783 of record OX352473.1, read on the forward strand.
AAAAACTAAAGATTCGGCCTCTGTATCGATAATAATGTCTATTTCAATAAGATTTTCCAAAAAATATTTAATGTACAGATTCGGCTTAGTTACAATTTTATTATATGTATAGATTTGTATGTATTGTATTCAGCACTTTTATTTTACCGTCCCACTGCTGCGGGTGGGCGTCCCTTCAATACGAGGGGGATCAGGCCATAGTCCACCACGCTGGCCAAGTACGGGGGGACTTAGTATGTCTTTTGAACACTTGTTAGGTTCTCTTAGATATGAAGTTTTCCCCGCGATGTTTTTCTTTCACTGTAGACAATTGGTAATATTATAATGTTGGAAATGATTTGTACATGAAAATATAAGAAATGCGAGACCCGGGATTCGAACCCGCTTCCCTCGTATTCCCAAGTGAGTGCGTTATCTAGGCGATATTAGGCAATATTTATTATCTTAGAGGACATAGGTTCGATTTCATATATACAGTAACTATGTATAAAGTACCTAGTAATTTTTATAGTATATATTTTATATATTGTAGGATTGTATTTTGAATTATAAAAGGATCTCGTTTCCATCTTAAAGTTAAAGACTAGATGTTTCTTTCGAAATATTGCTCGCTCTCAGTATTGAATAGATCGAACATAAAAATAAGTAATAATAGTTAAATTATTCAATTAATACTCATATTTCTTTTTAAATAAAGATTTGAGAAAGCTTAAAAAATCGCTTTGAATGAACAAAATTTTTTTTACATTCACAGATAACAAATTCTAATTCACAATCAACGTATTGCGAAACACAAAATTCAAATTTAATGTCCTTAGAAAAAATGCCAGATGAAAACACATGTTTTTCTTCTTCTCAAAATAATAATATTCTCAAAGTTACTTCTATACTTGATTCTGAAGCTACTGAGTTATACACAGCTTACGCGTTTACAGACAAACATACACATGTCAGCCAAAGCCAAGATAATTTAGTAATATCTAATAAATATTTCTTATCAAAGTCAGATACAATTAAAACTTGCGGACAAACTTTAGATGATAAAAATATGCACAAAGATATAAATTTTGATGCTAATAATAATATAGTGGCAAATGATAATAATTTGAAGTTAGCTGAAGTCAATTTAGATAACAACAATAAATTACAGCACAAAGATGAAATAGTAATAACTGTTAGTGCTAAAACAATGGAAAGCAATATAAATATGAATTTTTCTCCAGATTTTATTGAATTATTCGATGAAAATGCCAAAAATGTAAACAATTCGCAAAAAAATGAAAATATAAACAATATCGATAATATTCAGAATGAGACGGCTGATTCTGAGTGTAGTCAATTTACATTAGATTTGTCTTTTAGAAATAAAACGAATGAAATTTTACAAACAAAAATTTCAAGAAAGAATACGCAATTTCCCCAAAACACATATTCATTTGATGAATTCGAATATTTTACTGATTCAAGTCAAAATTTTAGTTTAAACTCATTATTAAATGCTAGAGAAAAAGAAAATATAGAATTTTCTCAAATAAATAGTGTTAATAACAGAGAAGAAAAACAAGATAATATAAAAGATATCGTTAAAACAAAAGATATTGTTATAAATGATGGAAAAATTGAAGTTTCTAAAGAAAATTTCATTTCGAACGTGAAATTAAATGTTAAAATAGACGAATTAGATGATGAAATGGAGTTTATTTCAAAGGACACATATGACATGCAAAATGTAACAGAATCTCAAGTAGATACAGTGACATTTAAAGTTCTAGAAGAATTGAATAACGTAAAGAATTATTTGAACAGAAGAGAAAGAAGCAGCGAAAGGTACAGAAGTAGTCAGTTTGAAGCTCTTATTAATGGTAAGATACTTTTAGATACTTTTTAGATTTCATAAGTAACTTTTGTTAAGGGTTCTATTTCGTTTGAAGTTACTTTGAATAATCATGTAAATACATATGAATGTGATACAGTCATACAAGTAACGTAAATTACTACGTAATATACGTTATTAAAAAAATATTTTTTTTAAATTAAATAAATATTTTTTAAGTTATACTTCTTTTGGCACGTTTGGAAAAAAAATATGAGAGTAAAATTTTTACGATTCGCGCGCACACCGACAGCCAAAAAGCAACATGATGAACTTAGCTGCATTCCTTTTATAAACACAGAGTTGTGACATACGGGATGAAATCTTTAGCTATTTTTGTTCTGTTACGCCAAAGACGTATAAATTCTTACGTGCGTACATAAGTACACACACACATGTTTATTTTTCAACTTTATTATTTAAATTTCTCATCTCATATTTTCTAGTGTCGGACACTAGTGTTGTGTCGGTGTCTAGTATAAACGAGTCCGCGCATTGCTTGCTGCGGCACATCACTAGCAGTGTGTTGCTCTCGCGCACCATGCACATCACTAGCCATGTGTCTAAAGTGAGAACAATCTTATTTCCTAAATAATATCTTATAATATTAAATGAACAGTTCTTGTATATATAAAAGTACGTATGGCGTGTATCTCGGAAACGACTCTAACGATTTGGATCAAATTTTGTATTTAGATACGGTTTTGCTTTAAAAGTTTATCTATAAGTGACTTTTCTGAGAAAACCCCAATCTTTATATGTTTAACGAAAAAACGGCCAAAATAATAAAAATTAAATCAGACTGCTACTAATGTGAAGCTTGAAAGTAATAAATGTGTGTGTTATGTTTGTTACTGCTCTACGCTGTAACGGCTGGACCGATTTTGATGAAATTTAATACACAGATAGGCTTTTTTTTAATATCATACCGATACGGATACTTTAAAGTTTAAACGCCTGCCATTTCGCGGGCTTCGTGTGACTTCAAAGCACCATACATAGAAAAATTACGACTTTACTTTGTAGCGACAAAATCGCTAATCGCTCTGTTATGATAATACTTTGACGTCAGATTCGGTCTGACCAATGGCGTGCGTTTCAACTACTTTGAATTACCCCATATATACTTGCACTTTATAATAATTATTTTCTTAATCAAAAAGAAATTACATAAAAAAATATTGATATAGGCTTAATTCAAAAGCAATAAAGATTATAAAAAAAAATGGTGAACCATTATTTAAATTACACGCATATTCCCTACTAGCATTGCCCGCGGCTCCGCCCGCGTTCAGATGATCAAAAACCAAATTCTTAGGTTTTACATATTAGTATACTCTTACATTGCAGTTTTTGTATTTTTTCTCAGAAATGAGACATTTTCTCGCGGTAAAAAGTATCCTATATGTTGACCCGGATAACCAGCTATCACCGTACCAAATTTCATCAAAATCTGTCCAGTGGTTTTCTCGTGATGCGGTAACAGACAGACAGACAGACAAAAATTCTAAAAACTATAGATTCGGACTCTCTATCGATAATAAGGTCTATTTCAATAAGATTTTCCAAAAAATATTAAATGTACAGATTCGGCTTAGTTACAATTTCATTATATGTATAGATAGATTAGCAGGTCAAAAGCATCTAAAGAAGAGCACTCTTTCTCAAGTAAAAGTCGTAATTTTTGGTACTGTGTATATTTTTTACAAATATAAGGATGTAAGTTATTGTTTAAAAAAAAAAGAAACAGTTACGCATATTTCCTATTGTGTATCTTGAGTTTTTATATATCAATACACACAGATTATAAATTATCAAAGTTAAACCATTTGAAAATTAAAAGGGTTTCGTCTTTTTTATGAATTCTTAGGTTTTGGGTAACCTCATAGACAATTTGCACGAAGAAGAAAAATACCCGACCTTTTTAGAAAGTTTATTGGAAACAGTAGATAATTTGCTGCGATATGTACACACGGGGGACAATTGCGAAGAGAATATTGTAAATATGTTATATTTATTCTTTATTAAATTGCCTTTTAAAAGGATAGAGATTTTTATGAAAATAAAGATACGCTGTAGGCGTAATATTTTGTATCTAAATTTGAAAAAAGGAGTCGAACCCAGGACCTTCGGATATGCAGTTGTACATGTTATTCACTAGACCACAGAGGCGATTTGTACAAAATACAGACTAAATAGTAACTTTTTCTAAGATGTTTGAACTTCTGTGACATGTCAGTATAGAATCTTCTTTTCTAAAAGAATATCTGTTCTTCTTAGAAATAATTTGTACCTAAACAATCTAAATAGTTTAGAAAAAAATAATGTAATTTAATTAAAATACTGTTTATTTCAGCACTTTTGTTCTTTTTTTTTCAGACATTAAAAAAAGAACAAGCCATCAACCGCTTATTCCTTCTCAATAGATCCATCCACATCATACAATATTCCATACAAAAAATCACCTCCATTTTACAAGATACCATACAATTTATAAAAATGGATTATTTTGAAATCAAACACCCAGATATAGCTGAGAACATCTGCCATATCTTCCATATTCTGGAGATATTATTACACAGACATACAAACAAACTAACACAAAACAAAAGTCAAACACAAAGCAGCCAAAGTTCCCAGGAAACTTTGAGAAAGAGTGCGTTGACAGAAACTTGGAGGAGAAGATGGAGTGGGGGGGAGATGTTAGGGGGAGTGGAAGTTAGGGAAGAGAAGTTAAGGGATAGTAAGAATTGTGGAGCGGATAAAGTTTTGAAAGACTGCAGTAAAGCTTTGCGGTCTTTTTTAGTAGACGCGATGGATGGGTTTGGTCTTCTTGCTTTTTCAGCTCTGAATTGTTACAACATGTTGCAGAATTGAGCTGTTAAAGGAATAATATATATAATCTTTTAATATTAAACGAGCAATTCGTGTATCTCGGAAACGGCTTTAACGATTTGGATCAAATTTGTTTTTAGATAACGTTTTGCATTTTATCTAAATCTCTTTCTCTCACTCAATAATCTCTTTCTGAAAAATTATATACGGAACTTATAAGAAAAACAAAATTATTAACACTTTTGTCTATCTGTTTGTTCCGGCTAACCTCCGAAACGACTAATTCGGACGGGACTTTCACTGGCGAATAGGTGATGTTATAAGGAGTAACTTAGGTTACTTTTATTTGAGAAAAAAAATAAGGGTTCCGCTCAAAAAAATAAAAACGTAAGTAGGGACGCACTCGAGCACTAAAAGTAAAATAGATTAAATAAGTTATTTGTATATTGGTGTAAAGAGTTCTGAAAACTGCCGGGAAATCTTATAACTGGCAATAAACAAATATTATTATTATTGTTATATTATAATATCAAGAAAATAAAACAATGTCACATTTTAAACAATTTTATTTCATAATATCACAGACAAAAAATATTTTATTTAAATAAAACCTATTTTTAACCCCCGACGTCCAAGATGCTCGCCGCCACAAAATTGGGGATTACATATTTTTTCACAACTCCCTCAATGTAGGTATCAAATGAAAGAGCTTGACGAGTAGAATACTTTACACTATGATAAATTTTAAATCCAAGATGGCCGCCTCCAGAAAAAGGCGAATTACATGTCGGGGGTTTTTTTTTTAATTTTTAATTTATCACTTGTTAACCGTGATAAACAATTCATAAGAAGTAAAAGCGCCATCTGTGAATATACACTACAAACACATCGTCTGATTGCTGATATTTCTATAATTAATCAGTAAAATTACGCATATTTCATTTACGAGCGCATTATTTCTTTTCCCTTTCTATTCCCTATCCCTATCTATTTTTTGATCTTTTGTTAATTTAAAACAACTTCAATAACAAATAGATGTATGTAACGCCATCTATTGACATTTATTTCAACTAATTTTTCTTTGTTCGTGATAAGATCTCGTGATAATACTAAATCTGGTAGATTTATTCATATAGTTCAGATATTTGCTCTTCAAGCTTTGCTTTCTCGCAAACTTCCCTCAAATGTCGATTTAATTTGTTGTTGCCCTGGAACATAAAATAATACTTTCTTAGATTTTTGCAAATATTTAATATTTTAAATAAAACTATTGTTTTAAATTTTGTTTTGTTATTGTATTCAGCCCTTTTTAACGTCCCACTGCTGGGCGTGGACCTCCCTTCAATACGCTCGCTTAGGAAACCGAGTGAAGCGGATACAAATTCCGGGTCTTGTACCTCTGATATTTACACGTGCGAATTATTTCCAATATGATCACCACTTGCCTTACGGTGAAGGAGAACAGCATGAGGAAACCTGCATGTCTGAAAGAACCTAGCAAGTTGTGTGCAGACATGCTCAGTCCGACCGCATTTGCCCGGCGTGGTGGACTATGGCCTGATCCCCCTCGTAATGGAGGCCCACCCCCAGCAGTGGGACGTTAAAAAGGGCTGTACTGTTATCTGTTCCAACCCACAAGCTACACCTAATATAATATCACCTTATATCCTATATAAAAAAATCAAACTTTTTTGTTTCAAAAACCAACAAACAAATGAACAAACAAAAACAAACACCTCTCACTATCATTAAAAAAAGTACTACATACACAATCCCATGCAATGCAATACTTAAAGTTCTTTACACAAAAAAAAACGCGCTCAAACGTTCAAATGAGCGCTCATTCGGTGTAGACATTTTTTGTCGCTGACTGTGTATCTACTTTTTTGTTCGATGCTCTCACCTTAAAACTATTCCCGCACAGGTAACACACCGCCATTGTAACTTCGGTTTTTTTGTTGTGTTTGGCCATATGTCGCACAAGGGACTTGCGGCTGGTGTAGCGCGCGGGGCACGCGGGGCACGCGTGCTCGGCGCTGGGCGAGTGCACCGTCTGCACGTGCGAGGTGAGGGACCGCTGGTTGGGGCAGATTCGATTGCATATGGGGCACTCGAATCTAGGAAGGGAATTATTTGAGATTATTTTCAGGTTATCTTTATATATATATATATATATATATATATATATATATATATATATATATGTGTGTGTGTATATTAATTCTTCTGTACGTGTTTATGTCACTGAACTCCTAGACAACTGAAGTGATTTAAATATAAAAAATGTTTGTGTTTGAGTGGGTCCCTGGATTATAACTGAGTCACATTCAGAACTAGACCCGATAGGTGGCACTGCAGTCGGGTTGTAGGTTTTTTGGTACATACATACAGAAGATTTATTTATATGTTTGGACAGGACAACGTCTGTCGGATCAGCTAGTTTAAGGTAAAGTAGGATAAAAGCCGTCTGTCTGTCTGGACAAAAACTGTAGGGTAGATCCTACATGTGTAATGGGAATGATCGTTTGAAATTTTAGGAAGGGTTACCTAATATATAATAAGCATACGGAAAGACATTTTTATAATTGTAGGATTTTATTTTAACGTCACAATAGGACAAAGACTATCCCTCCCTACTTTTGAAATGAATCACTTGAATAGTGGTAAAAATCGTTTGAATTTTTTGTAGAATATGTATGTTATTAGTTATTAAAAAAGAATAAAAATATAAATAAAAATTAAGTTACGACTCATGTGTACGGAGCATTAAAAAACCTTTTTTTCCATGTCCGAAGGGTCAAAAAGGTACCGTAATGTCGTCACTACCCTATTTAATCTATACATATATATATTTTTTTATAAATTTCTAAATTGATTAGACAGTTTATGTTATTATGGTGAATATTTCAAAAAAAATATTACAAAGTGAACACATATCCAGCAATAATGTGTAAAGTTTATATGTACAAGGTTGAAAAAAAAGGTGCTTGGGGCAGATTCGGTTGCATATTTTAATTATTTAATAATATCCTATAACACTTGCGTTATCAAAACAAATCTAATGTCCGAATTAACAAAATCGGTTCAGCCGCTTAGTAATTACTATGGAACGGATCGGACACACATACAAACATACATACAGTTCAAATACTTAAACTACCGGCTTCGATGGGTAAAAAAGATAGTTTTATCCATGACACTCACAGTATCTGCTGTTGGTTCATTCGATGTAATGGTTTGAACATACATACATACAAATATACAGGTCAACCACAACCCTCGCGTTTCGTCGAGTATGGTATGGTATATTCGGGCTAGTTTCTACAATTCGACGACTTCGAGCCTATTTACCCGACTGCGCGACGCAAAAAAGGGTAATGTGTTTATCAGCCTATATATATATGTATGTATGTATGTATGTATGTATGTGGGTTTGTACCTTTGTGGCATTATTTTGACCAAACGCGTGGGCCAATTTTGATAAATGACACATCGTTTCATTCGTCATGACGACGAACTTTGTCGAGTGGGGTATCGTTGAATAGGTATTTAAAAATCATTTTTAGGTTTCTTTCATCATTTTTCATAACAATTAATAAATGTTGGTACATTAACACACAGCACCATCTAGTTCCATGGTAAGCTACGAGGCTTGTGTTATGGATACCAGGTAGTTAATACACTACACATATATAACTTTAAATACATACATATTATAAATATCATCACACAAATGAATCCGCGACCGCTGGAATAGCAAGTAGGGTCACTGCCAACTGAGGCAAACGTGTCGACAACAATTTATTTAACAATTTTGCGTGCTTCGTCGGGTAAAAGTAAGTATCATCCAGGTCACTCACAGTGTCTGCTGGTGGCTGACGTGGGTCCGCAGATGCGCCAGCAGGCTCTTCCTGGAGGCGTAGAGCGCGCCGCACGCGCAGGCGGCGGGCGGCGCGCGCGCGTGGCCGCGCTCGTGCTGCGCGCGCGCGTAGGGGCTGCGGTAGCGCGCGCCGCACTGCGAGCACGGGAACGTGCGCTTCACGTGCTTGCTTTTAAATACAAAATATTTTATTCACCTTTAGGTACATTTTAATTTTTTTTGAGCAGAACCCTAATTCTTTTTCTAAAATAAAAGTAGCCTAAGTTACCCCTTATAACATCAACTACCTGCCAATGAAAGTCCCGTCGAAATCGGCTCTGCCGTTTCGGAGATTAGCGGAAATAAGCAGACAGACAGATAATTAAAAGGAGATTAGCCGAAACAAGCGGACAGACAAAAATTAAAAAAAATGTTTTTCTTATAAATATCGTATATAATTTCATATGCATTTAGTAATAACAAAGCAGTTATTTTAGCATTACAAACAAACTTCAATTTTATTTATCTGTATAGATTAAATTATTACAATTGTTTACTGAACGTCATGAGTCTTCTACCAGTTCGGAAAGAAAAAGCCTCAGACCTGAGAAAAACTGGCGAAAGAAATTCAGCGGGACTAATGTTATTATTATTGTTTTTATAAAGTTAAATTATAAATTACAATATTTCTTTAAAATTGAAATAGCCTGGTCACTTTGGGAATGAGGATCAGTACAATTATAGCAAATTCCATAGAACTAGTATCCACGTTATTTAATAAGACATAAGAATGATATATCTTTTTGAATTTTCAAAATCGGACCATAACTTACGTAGATATTAAGTAATAAACATTACGCCGTTCCTGCCGGCAAAATCCATGTACGCGGGTGCGTGTGACGTCACTATGACGGAACGAACGTAGCCGGCCCACCGCCCGAGCCTCTTATTTCACAATTCACGGAGAGCGCGCGACGGGATTAGCTACTATATTTAGTAATTACTTATTTAGTGTTTTTTCAAGTGTGTTTGTGATATTTAAATATATTTAGAAAGTATCTACATCTATACGTTTAATAAAATTCTAACTAAGGTGAATCTGTACGTCAAATATTTTTTGGAAAATCTTATTGAAATAGACGTTATAATATACACGAAAATTTCGACTTATGCCTATTTTACACTTATATCAAATTTCGAGTTGTGTCTGTTTTACATTTATATTAAAATTAGAAATTAGGCCTATTTTACACTCTATACTTACATCATATGTGTCCTTAAAGTCGCATGCGTGTTAAAGCTGTCTCCACACACGCCGCACGAGTGCAGCCGCCCGCTCGTCTTGTTCGTGTGAACGCGCCTTATGTGTTGTTGGAGACCGTTTGCGTCTCTAACACAATTCAATAAAATCGACTGTTTATTATAAACTTGATGAATTTCCTCGTATATACTCATATCAAAATAATTATTCTATTTTGAGATGTGATGTTTTTGTATTTATAATATTTGAAAAAAAAAGAATAATTATATTGTGTCACTAATGAAAATATAAAAAATTAGAACGTACCTATTTTTGCAAATCGGTTAAAACAGTCACTTAAAATAAAGAGATATTTAGAGATTTTAATTGAATTTACTGTCAAGATATAGAGTCAATGAAAGAAGTAAAGTTAATTTATTCGTAAATGAAAGAAAAATAAATAGACAAAAAGACAGACGGACGAAGAAATTAACCCATAAACGTTCCTTCTTCCCTTTTGAGATACGAAGAATCTTAAAAACTAAAATACAACGTGTGTGTGTGCTTATGTACGCACATAATAAGTTACACTTCTTTGGCGTAACAAAATAAAAATAGCTAAATATTTCATCCCATAATAATATCACAACTCTCTGTTTGTAGAAGGAATGCGGCTAACTTCATCATATCGTTTTATGGCTGTCGGTTTGCGCGCGCATCGTAAAAAATTTACTCTCATATTTTTTTCCAAACGTGCCAAAAGAAGTATAACTTCAAAAATTAAGATACAGTCAGAAAATGTCACAAAACAAAAAAGAACCTCACACTTCCCTACACCGCCTAAACTCACAACCAAACAAACACTCACCTAAACAAATTCCCGCACACGTGGCAAGCTGCCTTACCCCCCTCCTCCTCCCGTTCCCCCGCCCGCCCCCCGCAGCGGTGCGCGCGGGCGGCGCGCGGGCGCAGCGCGGCGCCGCACGCGGAGCACGTGTGGCGCTCCGCGTGGTTGGCGGCGTGCACGCGCAGCAGCGCCAGCGACGTGAAACGTAGCGTGCACGTCACACACTGGTGCTCGCCGTTGGACTTGTGACGGTTAGATTATAAATTAATAAATGTGTTGGGACATTAACACACAGAACCATCTAGCCCCATTGTAAGCTAAGAGGCTTGTGTTATGGATACCAGGTAATTGATACATTACACATATATAACTTAAAATACATACATATTATAAATATAAACATTAAACACCCATGACTGGAGTACAAATATTCGCGCTCATCACACAAATTAATGCCCTCAGCGGGACCTTGAACCCGTGACCGCTGGCACAGCAGGTAGAGTCACTACGACTGTACTAGTATAGTATTATATGATCTGTATCTATACTAAACGTTAAAACTTAACTAGGGACAAACCCGAGCAGAGCAAGGGTGAGTCGCTAGTCTTATAGTAAAATTAGTTAGAGTAAGTTATTAATCACTAATTTTAGCGATTATACCATACATACAAACTTCTTGAGATTAAAGACATGATAAAGACTCCTACCTCTTCGTGCCTCATCATGTGTGCCTGATAAGTATCTTTGAACAAAAATCCTAACGCACAATTATAGCATTTGAATTCAGCTTCTATATATTTCTTTTCTTTTCTGTTAGCTTCCAATTCCGCTTTCTGTTCTTCTATACTTAATATCGTCTTCTTGAAACCTTTCTTCTTAGATTTCTTCTTTTTTGATACTTTTTTATTTTTAGGTTTTTTATCATTATCTTCTTTTGCTTCGTTATCATTATTACCATTTTCAACATTAAATAAATTATTTTCTGATTCATTATTTTCATTTTTAATGATTTTTTCTAAATCTGTATTCACATTAGCATTTTCATTTAATGTAATTTCATTTTTATTATCTTCTTCATTAGATTCTATGTCTGTATCATTCTCATTAGCTACATCTGTATTTACATCAATATTTTCTGTTACATAAATATCATTATTTTCATCAATTTTCCTATTATAATGATAACTATTTTCTTCTTTCACTTCATTATTTTCAACATTTTGATATTGACACTGATTAAAATATTCATGAAAGACATTTTCATGTTCTAATTTTACATATTCATTATCATTATTATAATTTGTATCGTTGAAGTCATTGTTGTAACTAAATTGATAAAATTTGCTTCGTTGATATTGGTTGCAATCTTCAGGGCACAGAACATGTGTTTCTAAATCACTCTTTTGCAAATTCAAGGTGCCTTTTTCTCTGAAAAGAAATAAACATATATGTTTTTAGAATATTTGCAGTTTTTTTTTGGTAATAATATGTTAGGATATTAACTCACAGCACCATTTAGTTCCATGTAAACTATGAGGCTTGTTATGGGTACTAGATAGTTAATACACTACAGATATATAACTTTAAATATAATATAAACACCCATGACTGGAGTACAAACGTTCGTGCTCATCACACAATTGAATACCCCCAGTGAGACTCAGACCGCTGGCACAGTGAGTAGGGTCACTACAAACTGACCCAAATATGTCGTTAACAAGGTAACCAAGTATATTAATAATATTTTACTAGACACCACCCCTATTTAAATACACACTTTATGGGGAAGCAACAAAACTCTTAATACAATAAATTATAATGGTTTTATTATACAGTCAAACAAAAGTTTTGATATGGATGTGCATAAATAGTCACTCGTATTATAGAAAATAAAAGTATAATTGAAATTACCGAAATAGAACCGGATACTCCAAGCTCCGCTTTAAGCAGATAGATCTGAACAATGACAATTTGTTGAGTACATGACAGCAGATATAGCACAGTTGAGAGTCCGGACATAACTGAAAAAACGGATTAGAAGTTTTAATAATTTTAATTTATTATATTATAATATTTATTATGTGCTCTGTAAATAACATCTTTAGATAAATATTACTAGGGAAGGTAAGATTATTATACAACTTATATTTTTCAATTAGTTTTTTATTTTATGTACACGCATGAGGTAATAACGAGTTATGTTGTTAGTTTATTTGGCTGGGCAAAGAATTTCATGACATTCATATCAAATATACAGATCATTCAACTAGGACCAGAAAAAAATATCTTATTTTCTATATAAATAAATTTAGTCTCTTGGTACATAAATAAAGTTTCCCTCATCATTTCCTTATTCCTTCATCATTCTTAGCATAAATGCAAATTATATACTTTAATTACTAGCAGAACCCGCTGCTTTGCTCGCACTAAAACTACCTACAAATAATCTCTATAAATGTAGTTTCATACAAACTTTGGTCCCCTATTTTACCCCCTTATAGGATGAATTTCGATAAATGCTAAAACAAGTATTTATTTAATTTTATTGAAGAGCATTAATACCGAATTTCAAGTAATTCTGATCATAAACTTTTTTTTTGGATTGTATTATAACTTTTCTTCCCGTGGGAATTAGATAACTTCCCGCGGTAAAAAGTAGCCTATGTCACTCTCCAACCCTCCAATTATCTCCACACAAAAAATCATGCCAATCCGTCACTCCGTTTCGACGTGAAAGAAGGACAAACAAACAAACACACTTTCACATTTATAATACTAGTATGGATTTTGAGTCTATTAGCTAACATGCAATTAATTATCAAAATAGCCCTGTAGTGTAGGGTATCAAGTTCGAGTAACAGGAACAGATGATAATGGCATAATGAAAGTCAGAACATCACATTACAATGTAAGGCCCAAGAACAGAATCTATTAGTTGTTATAGATATTCTTTAAGCAGCTATCTATCAAAAAAATACAGTTTCCTATCTTATAAACTAATGAATATTAATAAATAATGATAAAAAACGTACATACATTTATTCCAACAACTTCACGATATTTGTCTCGAGTCTCTTCATTGGTTTCTTTATTAACAGTGCTATGGCATATAAAGCACAAAAAAGAAGACATTTTAATTCATTCAATAACTCCCTAATATCTTTAAAAAATCAATATTTTCGATAAAAATATTGTTTATTTACATTTTATTTTACAACACAGATTAAAAAATATTTACAGACAAAATATAATAATTGTTTTCGAATTTACTAATTTATACGAAAAAATAATGAATTATATTCTCATTTAAAGCATATTCATTTGAAATGTGTATTTAATGTAAAACTTAAATTTTATTTTAAGTATACGTAAAAAAATATTAATATTATATTGTTTATGGCACTTTCAGCAAAATTGTCTATAGCATCAACATTAGTGATGCCTGATATATAATATCGATTTATAATTATTTTAAATGAAATATCAAAAATTGTTAAACATGTTGTATGTAAAGAGTGTAAACGTATGAACTTATTATCATATACTCGTCCTTATCCCACGCTCTATGGAGTCAATAGAACATGTTTCCGTCTGTCACTTGTTATCTCAGCATATATACCCTTTTCCCTTATTCCTTACTTTCTTTTTTTTTAAATCAGATATGCCTACATGATATATATTGCTAGTAAATTAATTCTCACTTTAGTTATTACACTAATCCTTTTCAATATTTGTGTTTCTGCTACATTATTTTACCTGTTTATCTTTCACATTTTTAATATTTATGACGAGTTTAAATGGTTTACAAATATGAATCAATTTTTTTTAGGTTTTTATTCGTATTCTTCTCGGCAAACCCTTTCATTTGATATTCATATCATGGGGGTGCATAAAAACATATTCCATGTTGAATTTAGAATGACGTCATTTATCTAACCATGCATTATCATCTAAACTAAACGTGTATGTAAAATTTCAGCTCAATCAGTTGTGGATAATTGCTTTAAAATTCAGTTGCAAGATTTGACCTGAACAAACATATATACTATTCTTTATGACACTTATATGTAAAATATAGAGATTAACAAACAATAAAATTAGTTAGCAAAAGTGGACTTATGTCTAGAAGAGATCTCTTCCAGTCAACCTCAGTGAGTTAGAGAGATAGCATTAAAAAGCAGGCTAAAGTGCAGTTACTGAAATATAAATACTTAAATAAATCTATACTTATTATAAAAATAAGTCCCCCGGCCGCGTCTTTCTGTTCTCCTGTCTGTCCTCCTGTCTGTCCTCCTGTCTGTCTGAACGCGATAAACTCGAAAACTACTGAACGGATTTTTATACGGTTTTCAACAATAGAAAGAGTAATTCTTGAGGAAGGTTTAGGTATATAATTTATTATGCTTTTATGTAAATTAGCTGAAATACGGCGACAAATGTTGAAGAGGTCGCAAAAAATCTCGCCAAATGGGAACTTTCCACGCGAACGCCGCGTAAACTAGCAAAGATACAGTTAAGTAATGTACTAGAGAATTCAAAATCTATAAAAATGCTACAAAAAAGTCCGCGATAGCATATCTCTATCTCTTACGGTTGACTTACAATAACCACTTTTATGTTAACATTTTTAATTAAAAACATTACGTTATTTTCAAAGTTATTTTCTTTAGTTCGGTATTAATCCTTATCCAAATGAATATTTTAGTTAGCTTAGTCATTTAATGCAGATTAAAATTGCTCTTTACACTAAATCAATCAGATGAATAGTTTTTGAGATATCGTTGTTAGAAGTAATTAGTAGCGAAACATTTTTAATGCTTGGCGAGCATTGAGATGCCTACGGCGAGTCCATCCCCTCTGCCCCGCATCGCTCGACCGCCTGCTCAAGCTATATAAACCGGGCGATGTAGCGCGCGATCCTAGGATACTTTTTACCGCGGGAAAATATCTTATTTCTGAGGAAAAATACAAAAACTGCAATGTAAGAGTATACTAATATGTAACACCTAAGAATTTAGTTTTTGGTCATCTGAACGCGGGCGGAGCCGCGGGCAATGCTAGTATATATTATATATGCAAATAAGAAAACATACATACAAACTTTATAAGTTAAATAAAAGCTTGTAAAAATAGCTTATAGTACAAGGTGGCTTTCTTCTTTCAATGTAGCTTTCTATTAGTGAAAGAAATTTATTTATTTACTAAGAAGATCATTTTAGCGTATTATAACATAAACAGTTTAAATGTTAATAACTGCATTAGTTATACAACTGAGTCGCAGTTATTAATGCCCACCTCTCTAGCAACAGGATACAATTGTTTATGTTAAATTATCGTATCAATTCTAATAAAACAAAAAATAATATGTTATCAAAGATCAGAAATATATAAAACAAAATATTCGACAAAAAAAGTTATGATTTACAAAATAAATAATTAATCATATTATATAGAAGTTGTTGATAATTGCAGTATGTATTTGTAAGTTAAATGTGTGTGCATGTATGAGTTTAGTTGTGCTGTATATGTACATATATATGTGTATTAGGAGCATGTGTGGGTATTGTGCGATAATACGAGTTTATGTTTCTCAAAATTAAGAGAGTTAGTAAATTTTTCAGTCAACAATATCTGTAATTTAATAATAATATTAGAAAACCCTACCCTTTGATCTTCTTCAAAGTAGAGAAAAAATAATGTTAGAAATATTTGAAATTTCATAAGGTGAATATGTTTATCTAGCTTCTTATTCTAAAACATATGTTGACTGTATGATATTAGTTTAATATAAATATCAGTAAAGTGAGCATTTAAGCGAAATAAGGCCGGAAATGAAATAATATAGGTATCTAATCTAATCTGATATCGATATCGATTATCGACATAAAATACCACTATGGTCACAACTCACAACTCGTCACGCATTCACGCATGTCGCACGTCAGAAAGATAATTTTTGTCTTGAAGCAAAAAATTATTTAAATATTTTATTCCGACTGAAGTGCCGAATTGAGGACAATAAATTATAATATATCTGTGTTTTCGTGCCTACCGTTAAATATTAAATAAACTGTACAGTGTTAATTGAAATCAACACAACATAGTTGTTTGTCCTGTGCGAATATTTATGCGAAATTTCGAAATTTGACCTTTTTTTTGTGTTTCAATGGATTTGGCAATGTACGGCGCCGGTAGTTCAAAAATGTTTCGAAAACAGCTTATTTGATGACCGATACCTTACAAAACAACGGCTGTGTTGCTGGTATGTATTACTAAACATTGTTGTGCCTTATTTATTATCTTTATTTAATAATATTTATGCTAAAAAAATCGATTATGAATATATGTATTTACGAGGCTATTGCTATAGTTACTTTGTTGTAGTTTTTAATCCAATTACCTGACATATTATTAGGTCAATAAGGAGTGACCGAGTGTTATAGTTTTACTTGTAACAAGATTCTAATAAGAAAAGCTTGTATTTAGTTGAAAATAGTTGCTACGAAAATGACCGAGTTCGATTACTTTTAAAATATAAAATACATAATTTAAAGCTCATAACCTATTTGACAATTTATGTCACCCAAAACATACTTTATAAATAGTAAGACTTGATTTGATTACATATACAATACAAACATACTTTTTTATATACAATGTTTAAGTAATAAAGTTATCAATAAATTGATAATTTAAATATGTATACATAAACACTGTACAATGCATATACTGTGACTTGTTAGCTAGATGTCTCATTTAGATGTAGGTATTATCAAGACAGTACCTACATGGAAACAAAGTTCTCCCCGTCTTTGCAGAACTGTTGTCATATTTTCTATTATCTCCTGGAAGTTTAGTTCATAGGTTTATTAGTTTCCCAGCTATTCAGGACAAACAAACGTAAAATAACAATTATTATTTTTATTAATAAAGTTTGCTAATTTTAAAGTAATTTGAACATAATTATACCACCCTTAGTGTTGGATGTGGTGGTCACTCTTGAGACAAAAACTTATCATAAACTAGCGGCTCACCCTCGCTTCGCTCGGGTTCGTCGCTAGGTACGTTTTAAATAGATATAAAAAGAAAAAATCTTTCTTTCTCACATTTTAATTATATGTTTTAATACTTACCTATTCCGGACTAAGAGAAATCCAAAAATTAAAATATCATAAAAATTGGAACGCGGTCGAACGGGATAAAAAGTATCCTATGTCCTTCTCCTGGCTCTAAACTACCTCCCTGCCAATTTTCAGCTAAATCGGTTCAGCCGTTCTTGAGTTATAAGCGAAGTAACTAACACGACTTTCTTTTATATATATAGATTAACAAAAATTGATATACATTGGAAAAAAGAAAAAGATGTCATGAATTGAGCATCTTCTTGTCTTTGAAGTTGATTAAATATTGTTAGTAAAATCAAAACCTTGCATTTATATAATTTATTTTTTAACTTTTGAACACATACTCCTACCAAACTTTTTATAAAGAATTTCTTTAGGAACATCTATCATACTATTACAATATTTGACTATAAAACATATAGAATAATAAGTACCTTATAGCAGACTCAGGTTCATATACTTTTTAAGCAAAAACTACCATCATCATTATCTCCCTCCCTTGTATGTCTTTCTCTTCCATTCTCTCCTATTGCTTGTCATCTCATCATTCACCCCTTTCTCTTCCATGTCTTGTCTCACACAATGTAGTCATCTTTTGGTCTCCCTCTACTTCTCTATCCTTCTACATTTATTTCCATCACTCTTCTCGTCACATGCATTTTATCCCTCCTCTTCACATATCCATACCAACTCAGACCATTTTATTTCAACTTCTCTGTCACTTCCTCAGCACAAGCTTCCTCTCAAGCCAAAAATACTAATGGGACATAAAAGATTCTTTTTTTTAAGTTAATTAAAAAATTACATGAATATCTTGGTCCAGGAAGTGATAAGATAATAATAGGATCACATCAACAAACACGCTTAGGTACATATTTATTACATTACTAGCAACTCACCTTTGATTCACTCAGGTTAGTCCCTAGGTAGATTACCCATACAAACTTCCATCCCCATTTTCACTCCTATAAAGGAGGATTTTTGGGATAAAAACTATCCTATGTCCTTCCCAGTGTCTCAAACTATCTTCTATCCAAATTTCATCTAAATCGGTTCTGTAGTTCCAGAGATTACTTCCTGCAAACAAACTCACTAACTTTACCTCTTTATAATATTATCTTATACATATTATGTATATTAAAAATTTGTATAAAAATCACATAAAGGCATATAATTTAATTTATTTCTGTATGTATAAAGGTTCTAATATCTAATTTGCATAGAATAAAGATATTTGAATATTTAATACATTGTTACGATTCAGAATTTAAATTTAGTTGTTATTATGTTTACATTTCAATGATGCATTAGGATGTACAATTTAGTCACAGAAAAAACACAGTCAACAGAATAATGGCATATGTACTAAAAAAATTGTTTATACTTCTGATTGTTATTTGAAACTTGAAAGATAATGTTATAATCATCCATATTAATATTATAAATATGAGAGTATTGAGGATGGATGTTTGTTACTCTCTCACTCTAAAACCGCTGAACTAATCGATGAAATTTGGCACAATGGCAATAATCTGGAATAACACATTACTTTTTATATCAGAAAATGTATGGTTCCTGTGGGATAAATTTGTTTTTGTCTCAGGAATCTAAGGCGAAACGAAGGTGGTGAGTCGCTAGTTAATATTAAATTTAATCTCATCCTGACCAATCTTAGGTTATCATGATAGCCAATCTCACTGAGAATTGCCAACAGCGCAGAAGATATTATAGTAGTGTACAAGTATGTGTGGAATCACTCATGTATACTCCCTATTCCATTTACTCTAAACTCCAGTGGGTTGATACTTTGACACAACTGGTGAGTCATCAGGCCCTGGACCCACTATATGTGCTCTCCGAGGCATGTGGGTAATGTACTACCAACTTCTTAATGAAGGGCTGATATTGAAAATTTCTTGGTAAAAACCCATTATCTATACCTATATACCTGACTGGGACCAAAACTAATTTTTTCAATCACCTTTATTTACCCATTTAAATACCACCTTATCAGGTTCTAATATTCTACAGGATCTATGTAGCAGTGGTAGTCACCTATTCGGAGTATGTTCAATTTAAAATCAAATGAACCAGGTTCAATGCAGATAAACATTGCGGGAAGACCTTCATGTCTAAAAAAATGTTACTAGATATTTAGTTCTGTGTTGCCCTCTAACTGTTTTTAGATGTAATATTGTTATAGGAAACATTCAGGGTTAGAATAGTGACTGCATTATGATACTTTTGTGATTATATCACAGTAAATGACAGAAAGACACACAGACATATGTACTTATAAGTATATGTTGGAATATGTTGGTACATTAACACACAGCACCGTCTAATTCCATGGTAAGCTATGAGGCTTGTGTTATGGATACCAGATAGTTGATACACTACACATATATAACTTTAAATACATACATGTTATAAATATAAACACCCATGACTGGAGTACAAACGTTCGTGCTCATCACTCAAATGAATGACCCTAGCGGGACTCGAACCCGCGACAGCTGGCACAGCAAGTAGGTTCACTACAAACTGAACCAAACGTGTCCTCGGAAGTATATTATATACACTATCAGTATTATTCTAACATGATTGATGGACAGACTGACAGTACATAATAACCTTATCTAGTGGATATTTCACCTATTTATTGAGTCTATGTTAAAAACAATTGTTGAAGTTTTTACCAATTTCAAAAGAAAAGAGGTATTTAAATTTTTAAATAAAACTATCTTTTCGGATTATTTCGCGGATTTATTTTGATTTTTGGTTCCCGACGTTTCGAATGCTTTACAACATCCATGGTCACGGGAGAGACTGACCTGAACCAAAAATCAAAATAAATCCGCGAAATAATCCGAAAAGATAGTTTTATTTAAAAATGTTAAACATTCGCGTAAATCTAAGAAAGTATTAGGTATTTAAATATTTGCCCGTTTTGAATTGATTGTCGTAATTTGTTTTTTGCATGAATAGATTATATGTATCTCAAGAATGGTTTCATCTCCCAAGGGTGGTATCGGATGGTACTTTTGGTTTATTTTGAAAATGGATCTGGATGATTTTTTTGTTATAAAAAAATAAATACAAAGTTTTAACACAATGTGCCTAATAATTTACATTAATATTATGAAGACGTCAAATATATGTATGTAGATTTTTTTTAAACTATCTTGTATATTTTACATTGTATATTAACTATCTCCACACAAAAAAATCACGCCAATCCGTCGCTCTGTTACTACGTGGAAGAAGGATAAATAAACAAACAAACACACGTTTACATTTATAATTTTATATAAGTATCGACTTTGAATTTTACGTCGTTAAAAATTTTCTTTTTTTTGAATAGTTCATAAAAGACATGCTTAAATGAGGATCTTTTAATGTTTATTAACAATGTAGCTTCGGTGTTGACTGGCCAGACGCCAGAAGAATTTGATGGCTCTTTAAAGATGTTTGATACGTGTGCTTAAAATTGTTATGATGCTTCCACACAGCAGTGAAAAAATCTTAGATAACATTCCACACGCAGATGACATTTAAAATTATACTAGTACAGATGCCTTATCTCATACAAAGAAATCGGACAGCACTAATTCGGGCTATTCTTTGGGTTATTTTTGTTTGCCTGAATAGTTAAACTGTTTTTTTTTTACAGTAAATATGTGCAAACTAACGAATGGTAAATATTGTGACTTTCATTCTGCATTCGAATAAAAAATCAGTGATTTTAACAATTTTTGACAAATTCATGAAAAATAAAAAATAAAAGCGCCATCTGTGAAAATACATTAGAAACACATCGTGTGATTGCTGATATTTCAATATTCAGAAAAATTACGCAAATTTTTTAATATTTTTTTAATTTACGAGCATGCATTCTCTTCCCTTAGAATAATTTTTAAAACAACAATATACCTTTTTCGGATCTAATTTTTTATCTTTTGTTGATTTAACACAACTTCAATAACAAATCGATACATGTAACGTCATCTATTGACATTTTTTTGAACTAATTTTTCTTTGTTCGTGATGAGACCCCATGGTATTGCATAACATTTTTTAACACGAAAACTTTTTTTAATATTCAGTAACATGTTAACTGTTGTTAGATATTTTCAAAGTTTCCAAACTGATAAAACATGTTGTAGCACATTTCCTAACATTTTATAACTATTCTGAAAACCCGCTGTCGCCCGGGTTTAATGTTTTCTAAAAAAAGTAACAAATTGTTATATTTTATTAGCAAATTTTTAGAAAACATTTAATATAAAGAAAATATTTAATAGCTTTTCTTATGAAATGTTTTTTTTGCGATAAAATGTTCCCTAACAAATGTTTACTAATATTTTTTAACTCGTGTGTGGAAGCAGCATTAGAAAGATGATGCCTTTGAATTTTGAGAAGCAACAACATTGTTATGTTATAGTCTAGTAAATGAGTGCCTTTTAGGTAAACTTTTTTCAGCAGTCTCGGAAAAATATGAGCGAGATGTCATTCGATTCGGAATGGCACGTAGACGATTTTTGAAAAAAAAAACAAGTTCCGTTAAGTTATAAGCAATTAACTAAAATAAAAAAGGAGGTTTAATTTTTTGCAAATATGTCAAAAACTAATTGAGTATTATCAAAACTAAAAAAAGATTCAAAAAGAGGAGGGTGTCTGTCAGAAAAACCACTGCAGGGATTTTGATGAAATTTGGTATGGTGATATCTTGTTATCCGGGTCAACATATACGATACTTTTTATCGCGGGAAAATATCTCATTTCTGGGAAAAATACAAAAACTTCAATGTAAGAGTATACTTACATGTAAAACCTAAAAATTTGGTATTTGATCATCTAAACGCGGGTGGAGCCGCGTGCAATGCTAGTATACCTATATAGTACAGACATATTATATTTATACAAATTAAAGATATATAGATGTAACTAGCAACTCACCTTCGCTCCGCTCGGGTTCGTCCCTAGGTATGTTTAACGGTTAGTATACCTAGATTTCTCAGATATGAGACATTTTTCCGCACTAAAAAGTATCCTAAATGTTGACTCGGGTGACCAGCTATCATCGTACCAACTTTCATCGAAATCTGTTCAGTGGTTTTCTCGTAATGTGTTCCCAGACAGACAGACAAAAATTCTAAAAACTATAGAGTCGACCTCTGTGTCGATAATATAAATATTTTCCAAAAAATATTTAATTTACAGATTCGACTCAGTTAGAATTTTATTATACGTATAGATAGATGAAGTCTGAAGTCGTTAAGCCAAGCAAACGCTAGTCGTGCTATTACAAATGTCACCTATAGAGTTGCCTATCTCTAAAACTCTAGATTACGAAAAAACCATTATAATAATAAAAATATATAGGTCTCATACTTTACCGGTTATGTAAGGATATCTCCTCAGACTTTTGTTTTCAAATTTCAATTATTATTATTACGGAACTCTCTTTCACATGAATCCGACTCGCACTTGACCATATTGAAATAGACCAAACTCTTTCGTAGTCGATACATTTCAACAAAATCTACATTAATTAGTAGAACACATACAAGTGCACAAATTGGGTCTAAGTGTTCTGTTTTTAGGTCAGTGTGTTTTGTCCATACTAGCGACCTGACCTGGATATGCTCGTAGTTATGTGATATTTTAACTAACTTTTTATTAAGAAGTAATGGAACTTGTATAATAAATGTAAAAAATTGTATGTATGTGTGTTTGTTACTCCTTCAGAAACTGCTGGATGGATTTGGATGAAAATGTACACTGATAGACTATGACTTGGGGTAAAATATAGGCTTCTGTTAATAAAAAAATTGTCATAGGTGGTGCTCTCTGTCTATCTTATTAATATTATAAATGTGAAAGTTTAGATGGATGTTTGGATGTTTGTTACTCAATTACGCCATTACGCCAGAAAGACTGAACGGATCTGGATGGAATTTGGCACAGTGATATATTAGATTATGTAATAGCACATAGGCTTCTTTTTATCCCGGAAAAAAGTACGGGTCCCGTATGATAGATTAGTTTTCGTTTTTCTAGAGGCGAACCTGAGAGAGGGTCAGCCGCTAGTAATATTATAAATTAGCGGCTCACCCTCATCCAGATCTGTTCAGCTGTTCTGGCGTGAAAGAGTAACAAACATCAATACTCATAAACTTTCATATTTATAATATTTATATAGATATTAGTATGGATGTAATTGTTCATTAAATTTTAACCTACATTTATAATGAACGCTATATTTATACATATTTTTATTGTCATTGTTGATAAGAAGATCATTGTTTGAGTTTCCTAAGATGACTGATCTGTGATGTTTTATTTGTACCGTCTTCTAACAAAGGAGGAATATTTGTGTTTGTTTTTTTTTGTTTTGTGTGTAATATATTCTAATTTGTGTGAAAATGATATTTTCTCTATAAAATGGCTATTTATCTCGAGGGTTCGTTTAAAAAGTAAAATAATAGTTTTGAGAGAATTATGTAATTGAGTTTATTTGAAGTATTTTCTTTGAAAATTATTCTTGATAGAACAAAATATAAAGTAACAAATTATAAGTTTCATTTGAATATGTTAAAGAACGATCTCTATATTATTTTAATTTGAAAGTTAGCGGTTTACTTACTGGGAATCCGGGTTCGATTATTTTACTTGTGTTATTTGATATACAATATACATCATAGGCACAGGCTTGCTTATATTTGCCGTCTAGCAATCCATGTACATTTTTCATTAAATGCTCCTTAATTTTAGCCTATAATCTTCCTAGATAATTCCTGCTAAAATTGAGGAAAATCTGCACAGTAATTTCTATGATTAGCTCAAACAAACATAATCACAGCGCTGTCTAAGACTTTAATTTTTTTTTCTATACTAACATTATAAATTTATGTTTCTTTTTTTGTTTGTTTGTTTGTTTGTTTGTTTGTTTGTCCTTCTTTCACGTCGAAACAGAGTAACGTATTGGTGTGTGATTATTTGTGTAGAGTAATGTTGAAGTTGGGATAGCCGAACTAAAACAATTCAATGATTAATTTAATCCTTCTATTTTAATATGGTTCTTCGTAATCTTTTAGCGTAAGCACTTCGCACATCAAAAACAGACAAAACTGCGAGAATAGCGCGTTGACATTTTCTTCTATCTGGTTTTATATAATTTTTAAATATACATACATACATACATTTGTTAAACAATTTATATTTCCTATTCTCATCTATTTTAGATAAAAGTACTTGTTACGTACATAATTAATTAATATGCGAATTTACTAACAATGTGGTAATTAATATCTCATTGCTATTATTTATTACAAAACAATAAATTATTAAATTAATATTAGTGGCGCCAAACAATGGCGTCATCTAATATTTCGAGTTCTATTATAAAACAAATCATCTACCATTTTTCCATAAATGTTAATTAACTCCATACTAATATTATAAATGTGAAAGTTTGTTTGTTTGTTTTTGTTTGTTAGTTTGTTTGTCTTTCTTTCACGTCTAAAAGGAATGACGGATTGGCGTGATTTTTTGTGTGGTGATAGTTGGAGGGTTGGGGAGTGACATAGGCTACTTTTTACCGCGAGAGATTATCTCATTCCCACGGAGAAACACGTTAGAATAAATATAAATAATAGTCTCTATTCCATACCAACCGTAAAAACGTACCTCGCTAGTTCATAACATATGGTGAAGTAACTCTGTTAAAGTGGATTTACTTAGTTTCTGTTACTACACAGAAGATGAAATATGTGCGAAAGAAAGAAATATTCAGAGTATAAAAACTCTTAAAACTTTTGTTGTTTTGGCTACCACTTCAATCTAAATTTGGAACAAAAAGTGCCTACTTTAGTCTTTGTTAGCTTTATAATATACTAGCGACTCACCCTCGCTCTGCTCGGGTTCGTCCCTAGTTACGTTTTAACGTTTAGTATAGATTTCTCAGAGATGAGATATTTTCCCGGAGTAAAAAGTATCCTATATGTTGACCCGGATAACCAGCCCAGTCCAGTGGTTTTCTCGTGATGCGTTCCCGGACAGACAGACAGACAGACAGACAGATTAAAAATTTAAAAACTACATATTCGGCCTCTGTAACGATAATAATGACTATTTCAATAAGATTTTCCAAAAAAATATTTAATGTACAGGTTCTCAGTGGTGTACTGGCTAGCATGTACAGCTGCAGATCGATGGTAATAGGTTCGAGTCCCGCGTCGGGTCATGTTACTGAGTCTTTCTGTAAAGGAAGTCCCAGTAACATCCCGGAGTTGGGAAGTTGTCGGTGCTTCACCCCCGTGTCTCTAAAAGCACGTGTCGCGTCGGTCCTGCGGCTTATCTTTTACCCCACCGTACGTAGTATGAAAGTGATGGGAATAGAGAGTGCATTCGAGGGCTACTATGGGATAACCTATTAATAAAAAAAACAATGAAATTTTTAAAATGAGAATTTTCAACAGTTTAAGTTTCAGAGATTACATACAAACAAACTATCTCTTTATAATATTAATTTAGATTTTTACCTCCATATTATATGTATATTGAACGTTTTACTTATTGTAATGTTCTGTTTTTTTTGGACTAAATAAAATTCTAATCTGTGGTTTTCGATTTTTGATAACATATTTTTGTATTTCATTTGATTAGATAACAAAAGTCGCCTTATGTGTGGCACATTGTGATTGATTATGTTCTAAAATAGTTTGGATAGTTTTAAAACCTAATTGTTTTTGTACACTTTGGTAGCACTTTTAATATCTATATGTGTGTATACATATAACTAGCGACTCATCCTCGCTTCGCTCGGGTTCGTCCCTAGCTTGCTTCCCCATACAAACTTTCATCCCCATTTTCACCCCTTTAAGGGATGATTTCCGGGATAAAAAGTATCCTATGTCCTTGCCAGGGTCTCAAATTATCTTCTTACCAAATTTCATCTAAATCGGTTCAGTAGATCTAAAGATTAACCCCTACAACGTCACGAACTCACAATATCACAAACTGACAAACTTTACCTCTTTATAATATTAGTAGGTATAGGTAAAATTTTAACTGAGTCGAATCTGTACTTTAAATATATATTTTTTAAATCTTTTTGAAATAGTCATTATTGTCGATACAGAGGCTGAATCTATAGTTTTTGTTTTTTATTTGTCTGTCTGTTTGTTTGTCTGTGAACGCATCACGAGTAAGCTACTGGACGGATTTTGGTGAATTTTGGTATGATGATATCTCTATAGCTTTTTTCTGCGGGAAATTATTTCATCTCTAAAAACTTTATACTAAACTTTAAAATGTAATTAACGAACCCGGACCGAAGAAAGGGTGAGTCTTTTGTCTATATATAAATAGGCAAAGACGACACAGTTCAGTACCTTTTTCTCTTCTGTTTGTCAACAGGATTTCTTTTTTTTTTGTTTAGTAGCTATTCACGAGCTTTAGTGTTATCAAAGAAAAAAAAGTTAACAGCTACTTTTTTTGTATGTAGATAAAACAGTCCAGTATGATTATTTGTATTTTAAGTAATAATTATGATCGCATTTCGACCTCTGGGCGAACACTAATTATTTCTAATTGTCTAAATTGAATGGTTAGGCTATCAAAATATGCATATTGGGAGAAGCGGGCCATTCCCAACACAATAACCTATCCTCGGATCACTTACTGGGAAGACACGTACATAAAGTTGTAAAGATGATTAAGAAATAAAACTATTTTTATTTTATTAACTAGTATTACCAGCGGCTCCGCCCGTGTTCAGATGGCCAAAAACCAAGTTCTTAGGTTTTACAGATTTGTTTACTCTTACATTGCAGTTTTTGCATATTTTCTCAGAAATGAGATATTTTCACGCGGTAAAAAGTATCCTATATGTTGACCCGGATAACCAGCTATCACTATACCAAATTTCATCAAAATCCCTCCAGTGGTTTTTCCGTGATGCGGTAACAGACAGACAGACAAAAATTCTAAAACCTATAGATTCGGCCTCTGTATCGATAATAATGTCTATTTCAATAAGATTTTCCAAAAAATATTTAATATACGGATTCGGCTTAGAATTTTATTATATGTATGTAGATATGTATGTATTTAAAGTTATATATGTGTAGTGTATCAACTATCTGGTATCCATAACACAGACCTCGTAGCTTACCATGGAACTAGATGGTGCTGTGTGTTAATTTCCTAATAAAATTTATTTATTTTATTGTAGCGGCTCTCCCTCGCTTCGCTCGGGTTGCCTCTAGGAAAAATAACGAACCTATCCCACAAGAACTGTACGTTTTTCCGGGACAAAAAGAATCCTATGTGTTATTCCAGACTATAATCTACATATCTATGTGCAGATCCAGATCCGTTCAGTCGTTCTGGTGTGAAAGTGTAACAAATGTCCATACCCACAAACATTCACATTTATAATATTAATACGGATTATATATGTGAAATCCGCAAATTCGGATTTGTATAACTGTTACTCCATTTTGGTCATTTTAAACTAAGGGCCCCAGCAGTAGGATGTTAAAGAAAAGCGTGTTATATCTTTGAGCAGTGTTCTTTATGCCTCTTTAGTTTTGAATCGAAGTCATCCACACTTCAATATTTCACTACTGTACTAAGTATACACCATGTACCATGGTGATTAGTCATTTCCTATGTATGTAGTTTTTATGGGTATAACTAATGTATAGCTAACAAGCTCCCATTAATTATAGCACGCGTTATTAGTTCGTGAAGGAAGTTTTGTGTTTTATGATTATGATATGTCATATTTGACGTTTGGCTCAGTTTGTAGCGGCTCTACTTACTATGCAAGCGGTCGCGGGTTCGAGTCCTGCTAGGGGTATTTATTTGTGTGATGAACACGTATGTTTGTACTCCAGTCATGGGTTTTTATATATTAAATATGTATGTATTTAAAGTTATATATGGATTGCTATGCTCCTTATGGTCGTAGCGTCATTTTAGATAACCTTTATAACCTCCCTTAATAAATAGGCTATGAAATGCAAAAGAACGATATAGATTAGCGTGTTTGAATAAACAATATTATATGATGCTTTCTTAGATTTACGCGAATATTTGATATAAATACTAAAATTATAAATGCGAAAGTAACTCTGTCTGTTGCCTTTTCAGGCCAATTTTGATGAATTTTGGTATAGAGGTTGATGGGACCTTGGAGAAGGATATAGGCTACGTTTTGTCACAAAAATGAAACTTGAAGGGGGTGAAATATTTGATTTGGGGGGTGAAATATTTGATTGATAGTTTCTCCCCCAATGTGTGTTCACCTCGGTGGGTGGTGTGCCATGCGGGTGGCTCCTGGTACTTTTCTGATAGAAAAGTGGACTGTCTCTCAAGAGACTCTCAAGTGGGGCAACCCCATGGTTGTTGTGGTCTGCTTTGGCAGACCTGCCGTCGGGGCGTCGTAGTTGAGTTCGTAAGCGATCCTGCGACGCTCCATTATACGGGGGAGGTTCCTTTAGGTTTTTTTTGGGTAGTACTAACTTTTCTAGCCGGTGAGTCCCACATAACTACCTGTATGTATGCAGTTGGTAACTAAATGCATTTCCCAACATTAAAAAAAAGGTGTATATGAGATTTCTATCAAGGCATAACTTATGTTTTACCAGTGTACATCTACGATAAAAAAGAATACATACATACATAGTAGGTATACGTAATTATTATACATACCTACGTATATACATACATACCGGTCAAAATCATAACCCTCGTTTTGTTCCGCCGTAGTCGGGTAAAAATGTTACAACGACGAAATACATTCGGCTTTCTCCTTTATTGATATCGGCTAAAAATAATATTTTATAGGTATTAAAATTTTGGCTAATCAGATGCCGAATCTACCTTTGATAAGATGTGACTGTAATACATGTAGATAACTGATAATAATTAAATGACAAGCGTTCTTATCTAATACCTTTAAACGAGCAATTCTTGTATATTTATTTATACCGGCGATCTCGGAAACGGCTCTAACGATTTCGCTGAAATTTGGTATGTGGGGGTTTTCTGGGGCGAAAAATCGTTCTAGATTAGTTTTTAGTTCCAGACATAAAACTAATCTAGATTCGCGTTTTTTCGAGTTTTCATGCGGTTTCCATTCTCATTATTCCACGCAAAATATGGTCGCTAATTTCGCACGCTCGGGCGTAAGCATTGTGGTTGAGCGGCCAAGGCGCAAGATTTACAATCACAGGTGTCCGGGTTCGAATCCCAGTGGGATACAAACTTTTTACTTTTGTTTTTTTTTATTTTTTCAAGTTTTTTGTTTTTTTTTTGTTTTTAAGCCAAATTAAAAAGAAAGTTGTACTTTTGGCCAAAAACTCTGAGTGAAGCTCGGTAGTCCAAAGTATTAGTGTCCGTCCAGTGGTCGAAAATCGACAATAATCATTAATAGAGAAAAACGTATACATTTGAATAGAATTTACATATCTATGTAAATAAAAACTAACTCTTGAAAAAAAAAAACAAAAACAAACTGTTACAATATTTTTTATTGATAACACTAAAGCTCGTAGCCTAATGCTCAAGAGCTACTAAACAAAAAAAAAACGAAAATCGTTTGACAAACAGAGGAGAAGAAGGTACTGAACTTGTTTGTCTGTGCTTATTCATGTTAATATGTTTTATTGTTTAAAAAATATATTTCGTCTGGACAGAGAATGAGAGGTCCACCACATATATCGGGATTTTGGACTATAAATAGCCATACATAAATGAATGAAAATGTAGGCAGAAGTTAGTGAAGTTAAAACTTTTCCTTTTATGCTCTTATCTAGAGCCTCTTGAGACCAATAATGGGATATGAATAAGCATCTTTGTTACAGTTTTGAGAAGTTTTCATAATAATGTTAATACGATAAGTATATGACAGAGTTAGTTGGGCAAGTTATTTTGTTTGGAGATGGTATTATGGTATCTATGAATATGTTTAATACTAGCATTGCCCGCGGCTCCGCCCGCGTTCAGATGAACAAAAACCAAATTCTTAGGTTTTACATATTAGTATACTCTTACATTACAGTTTTTATAATTTTTTTTCTCAGAAATGAGACATTTTCCTGCGGTAAAAAGTATCCTATATGTTGACCAGGGTAACCAGCTTTCACCATACCAAATTTCATCAAAATCCCTCCAGTGGTTTTTCTGTGATGCGGTAACAGACAGACAGACAGACAGACAAAAATTCTAAAAACTATAGATTCGACCTCTGTATCGATAATAATGTTTATTTCAATAAGATTTTCCAAAAAATATTTAATGTACAGATTTGGCTTAGTTACAATTTTATTATATGTATAGACCTAGCGACTCACCCTCGTTCCGCTCGGGTTCGTCACTACTTATGTTTTAAAGGTTTAGAATAGATTTCTCATAGATGAGATATTTTCTCGCAGTAAAAAGTATCCTATATGTTGACCCGGATAACCGGCT
Source organism: Brenthis daphne (assembly GCA_947093115.1). Classification (NCBI taxonomy): domain Eukaryota; kingdom Metazoa; phylum Arthropoda; class Insecta; order Lepidoptera; family Nymphalidae; genus Brenthis; species Brenthis daphne. Next base: position 5,412,046 of record OX352473.1, read on the forward strand.
ATCCCCATAGGCATTTAGTCTAAAAGTCCCATTTTTTTATATTTCAAATATAATGGATATTGACAACGTTAATATACATACAGTATAAGTGAGCTAAAAAATTCAAAATAAAATATTTTATTCAGCATTAAATTATTACAATTTTTTACTGAACGTCATGAGTCTTCTACCAGTTCGGAAAAAAGAAGCCTCAGACCTGAGAAGAACTGGCGAAAGAAACTCAGCGGGGCTAATATTAACTTGTTATCTTTTTTTAAAGTAAAATTATAATTTACAATATTTCTATCAAGTCGAAGTAGCCTGGAGGCGATCATTTCATTCCTAACGTGTGCCATCTTCTATAAAATCATTTATTGTATAATAGCCTTTAGCACACAAACGTTCTTTAACAATTTTTTTGAATTTGGCGATAGAAGCCTTTTGAACATTTTCTGGGTTCAAGAAGAAATAAAAAGAAGTTTTTAATATATTTTTTTTTAATTATTTCAGGTGACATCAATAACCATTCCCTTTCCTCTCCCACATTCCATATTAACATATTCACTGCCAATTGTAAATAATATTATATTTTGTAAATAATAAGAACTTATTTGTTTAGCATTCCATTGATCAACCAGTGTCTTTTGAACAGTGATAAAAAAAAGTTATTTACCAATAAAAAAAAAATATTGTACATAATTTCGCTTTAACAAAGATACAATTTTATATTTATTATACAAGCACGCGATTTCTAAACCTACATAGCACTAAAGCAATAATAGTTAAGTCATTCTAACACATGCTCCTGTTTCTATCCGTCTGTCCCGTTTTCCCTAAGTATTAAAATGGCCTAATTCCAATCAAAATGAGTTCATCCCCTGCTATAGAGGCGACCACCCCCACCGCAACCCCATCGTCCCCCGCGTTGAGAGCTCCAGACTACCACTTTCACACATCTACGCCCAACTATTTGAAGGTTAGTATTATATTTTTTATTAATACAATACGGTCTAGATTTTTAGATTCTGGGTTCGGATCCCGAGTCAGGTCATGTGTATTTCTCGTCTTTCATTGTAAGCGATGCCACTAGGGATGGTGTTATCAATTCTTTTTACACACACATAACTGAAGTAACGGAAATCGAGTACTTATCTATACTATAAAGTAGAACTAGACCTACAAAAATCTAATCTTTACTGATATTATACAGAAACAGTTTGTATGTTTGTTTGTTCGTTTGTTTGAACGCGCTAATCTTAGGAACTACTGATCCGATATGAAATATTCTTTATATGATAATGAAAAATTATTTTTGCATTATATAGCCCGTTAATTGAGGAAGGCAATAGGCTATATATCATCATGCTACTGCCCAAGGGAGCGGAGCAGTAATATAATATATAATCTATCTATTCGATACTGACCGTTGAAACGTACCAATTCTATTATATATCTATTTATATAGATAGAAAACTCTCAAAAGCCAGGTGTGGCCTGAAAAACGAAAGACCACTGAATTGATTTGAATAATTTAATCTGTAATGAACTAAATGGTCCTAAAGTGTCTTTAAAGTTTTGGACGATGTGATAAATTGTTGTTTGTTGCCTAATATCAAAGTATTTTATGTTTTATTTATACATTTATTAAGTACTAGCGACTGAACCTTGCTGCGTTCGGTTTCGTCCCTAGATACGTTTTAACGGTTAGTATAGATTTCTCAGAGATGAGATATTTTCCCATAGTAAGAAGTATCCTATATGTTGACCCGGATAACCAGCTATTATTATACCAAATTTCATCAAAATCTGTCCGGTGGTTTTCTCATGATGCGTTCCCAGACAGACAGACAAAAAATTGTAAAATTTATAGATTCGACCTCTGTATCGATAATAATAACTATTTCAATAGGATTTTCCAAAAAAAATATTTGATGTACAGATTCCACTCAGAATTTTATATTACATGTATAGATAATTATAGACTATAGACCAGTGTTCGTCCAGTCGTTGAAAATTCGACCATAATTATTATTGAAAATTTGAGAAAAACATGCGTGAGTAGAGTTTATCTGTCTATGAAAAAAAAGCTTCAATTTTTTTTTACTGATAACACTTAAAGGTCGTCAATGGCTACTAAACAATTAAAAAAAAATTCTTTATTTTTTCTTTTTGTCTTTGCCTATTTATCACTACATATTATTATAAAACAAGGTCCTCCGCCGCGTCTGTCTGTCTTTCTGTTCGCGATAAATTCAAAAACTACTGCACCGATTTTCATGATGTTTTCACCAATGGATAGAGTGGTTCTTGAGAAAGGTTTTAGTATATAATTTGTTAAGTTTTTGTATACATTAGCTAAAATATAACGATATTTGTTGGAGGTGTTGAAAAAAATAAGTCGTCTGGGAAAACTAAAATTAACTAAGAAAACTTACTGAATGATGAATTATGGCAGATCCACACTATAGTGAATATCACAGTCTGTTCTCGGTCCGATATCGGTCTGGTAAAGAATTTATATACAAGAAACGTAACTAGAGTGTGATTCGACCGGATATTGATAGTTTGAATTATTCATTGTGTATTGTATAAAATAATTTACCAGACCGATAACGGACCGAAAACAAGCTGTGATCGAAACTATACATAGTGTGAATTGGCCCTAACAGTATTCTATATTCTGCTTCACTTATTTTGTCTTTCAAGATTGCTTCAGAATTGGGCATCGTGAGGCGTCAAAGAAATCCACTTTCGCGTTTATAATATTAGATGTTATTAAAGAGCACTCAGTATTGAGCTTCCGACACCCACGAGGCTATTGCCGACTTAAAAAAAGGAAGTTCTTAATTGAGATTTGTTTCTTGTGTGTGTTCAGATGTTACGTCATATCACCAATTGTATATAGTTATTTTTTTGTGTACTTATTGTCATAATTTTTTGTTTACTATATACATCGTTTCTTATATAAATTTTAATAATATTCCTTCCCATATTGTTGGAAGTTAAAATAATATGTATGTATGTATGTATGTATGTATTTATGTATTCAGCCCTTTTTAACGTTCCACTGCTGGGGGTGGACCTCCTTCAATACGAGGGGGATCAGGCCATAGGCAACACCCTAAGGCAAGTGGTAATCATGTTAGAAATGATTCGCACATGAATATATCAGAGGTGCGAGACCCGGGATTTGAACCCGCTCTACTCGGCTTACCGAGCGAGCGCGTTACCACTGGGCTGCCACTGCCTTTAGTAGTAAATATTAGCTTTAAATTAATTTAGAGTCAATGTTATAAATTTATTATTATTAAATGAGATGTTCTTTGAGTGTTTTTCCATTAAATACCGAGAAAAATTATACTTTTTGGGTTGAAATTTTAATATATTCTTAAGGGTAGGTTTAATTTAGCTGTATTAAGTAATATGTCGCTTACAATTTTCATTAAATAAAGCAATATCGGTACGAGTACGTCGTTGTATAAGTCGTCTGTCCTTGGAATAAGCATTTAAGAATGTTCGTTTTATATTTGGATATATTATATATATATATATATATATATATATATATATATATATATATATATATAATGAAAGTTCTTGAATTAATTTTGGTAAAACTTTTGTGTTTTGGAACGTAAATTTTATAGAATTTAACTTCTTTCTTCACGTCCTTGTGCAGAGACGAGATAAAGCTGGCTAAAGCTCGTTTTTTTGCAGTCAGGTTTTACGTAAATGTCTACGTCAATATTATGAACTAGCGACTTACCCTCGCTCGTCTGGTGCGTCCCTAAGTGTCTTTTGTATTGATAACAAAAACAAACCTATTCCACGGGAACAGAACGATTTTCCAGGATAAAAAGTAGCCTATTTGTTATTCCAGACTATAATCTATCTCTGTGCCAAATTTCATACAGATCCGTTCAGCCGTTCTGGCGTGATTGAGTAAAGAGTTCTTTTTAAGAGAAATAACAACGTAATACATTGTTTTTATGTAACTCTATCGGTGTACGCTCGTAAAGTTCGTAAAGCTCCCAGTCGGCATGATTGCTTCCGACATCTTCCACAATCATCGTCATATTTCAGCTAATTTTCATAAAACCTTAATGAATTATACACCTAAAATTTTCATCATGAATCAAGACTAACCCGCGATAACACGTCTAAGAATGATTCTCAGATCATTACGTCAGACTGTGGTCAACATTTTCTTGTTTACATATATATATATATATATATATATATATATATATATATATATATATATATATATATTCGCAGTTTAGTGGAAATTTTAAAGAGAAACATAGCAAAAAAGTTCGTAAAAACTATCAAATAAATCATTGTATGAAGTAAATTTTGTTGTATTTTATTATTCTTGAATTTTATAACTTATCAGTGTTGACATATTTTATGACGTTTGATATGCAATTTTTTTTTATTTGAGTAGACTAAGATCATGATCAGTCTTTGCCTGTTTTTTTTTAATTTGACAGTTATAGAAAATTTTGTATTTTCTTAGCAGAAATCTGCAAATATCGTATATTGTGTGGGGTTTCTTACTAAATATATAAATAATTTTAATATTCTTAGTTCTCCTTCTGTATAATCTGGCCCGATTTGGCCATTTAAAAAAATTGAAAGTCCTTTATTGTTAAACAATTTTCGTCTCTCGAAATATGTAGCTTCGTCGTACGAGTACCTTCGTGGTCTATTGGCTAGGATGTACAGCTGCAAATGCTGAGTTATGGGTTAAAGTCTTGGGTCGGGCCAAGTTTGATTACTGAGATTTTCTGTTAAGATATTCTCATTAGTAGCCTGGAGTTCGAAAGTTGCCGGTGTTCACCCCCGTGCTTCGGAGAGCACGCGTCTCGTCGGTCCTGCGGCTTAACTCTTACGGCTCGTGTATAATTATCGTCCCATCGGACTTTGAGAGTAAAAAGAATAGAGAGTGCACTTGTGTCTGCACTATAATATCTCTTGCAGCAGTCTAGTCTCAGTGAGTTTGGTCGCCGTGGCCGAAATCGGTCAAGATGACATTATTATTACATTATAAAGAGGCAAAGTTTGTTTGTTTCTTTGTTTGTTTGTTTGTTTTATTGAACGCGCTAATCTCAGGAACTCCGATTTGAGAAATTCTTTTCGCACTAGAAAGTCCGTTTATTGAGGAAGGCTATAGGCTATATATCATACTAGCGGCTCACCCTCGCTTCGCTCGGGTTCGTCCCTGGCTTGCTTTCCAATACAAACTTTCATCCCAATTTTCACCCTGTTAAGAGATGATTTCCGGGATAAAAAGTGTCCTATGTCCTTCCCAGGGTCTCAAACTATCTTATTATCAAACATCTAAATCGGTTCAGTAGATCCAGATATTACCCCCTACAACCTCACAAACTCACAAACTTTACCTCTTTATAATATGTATTAGTATAGATAATACACTGTTAACACGTACCTAACAACGAATTCCGAGCAAAGCCAGGGCAAGTAGCTAGTTACTACATATTACCATTGCGTTTTCTTAGAATATATATAATAATGTTATTTATCTTATTTGAAAAATAAATACTTAACTGCGTTTCTGTAATAATAAAAGATTTATTTCACTATTAGAATTTAAATACAAAAAACATTTTAAAAATTACACTTAGAATAAAATATTAACTCACCTGTAATAATAAAGGAAACAACATTTAAAGCCTCTATTTCAATCTAAATAACAATAAACTAATAAATAAACTCTTCGATGAAAATTTTATAATTACTTATTATATCAATTATGTTATTAAATGTCAAAGTTAAAAAACTAAAAAAAAGTAAATTTGGAATCAATCAAAAAGTATTTATGTAAATAAAATAAACTTAAAAAAAATCACTTGCATATGAAGTGGTTTTCTTTACATATATATAAAATTTGCCACCAAGGGAATGAAAACTAACTAAACGTCCTATTTTTATTCAAATTATAATATTTGTCTGGTTTAAATTTGGTGGTTTGCTCGACCTTTATACGGCTGAGTTGTTACCGAAAGGTCAAGTGTCACGTTATATTTTACACTTCAAGAGCTTATTTGACATCGTTATTATATACCTTTTTATTACTACTACGGTCCTACAGTTGTAGAGGCTTTTCGTAACTCGTCCCATTTCAGATTATGAGTTTTACAGTCCTGGGTTTGGATCTCGGGTCGATCTAAAACGATGAGATTTTTGTCAACTGCTACAAATCTGGATAGATTTTTTTTTCATATTTTTTGTTTGTGACAAATTGATGTCGTTGAGCTAAGGGAAGCTTGCATATTTAAAGTACTACCTACTTGTGATCACGAAGTTGATGTGAGTATTGTTTATTTATTAACATTTACGTGATATAATTTTCAGAAGCAGCAACAACCGCTAAGCGTCGTGCTCTCAGCCACAGCGCCATCCACACCGCCCACATACGGTTAGTATATGTTTTAAAACTTTATTCTCAATTTTATTATTATTATTATATACTAGCGGCTTACCCCCCGCCTTCGCTCGGGTGTGTCCCTAAGCTCGAGTGGTTTAGGAAGTTCAAAGAAAAGTTTCTGTTTTTTTTTTGCGCCAGAAGCTTTCGCAGGCGTATACAGAATAACCAGTGTTTCATCACAATCGGAGCAATGGTTTAGGAACGCGTAGAGGACAAACATACGAACATTCATTTTTATTTACATATATAGATTATCAGGTCGGCAGTTGACAACTGGCAATGCCTGTATTCTGCTTCAGCCAACTTGTTACTCCTTTTGCAGTTCAGAAAATCATCATCTAATCTGTTTTTGAACTGGTTTTCATTTTGGGCTGAGATTACGTCTTCTGGCAGCTTATTACATTGTCACTGCACGGTTACAAATTAAGTGCCTATGAGGGTTGTGGTTTGAAGTATTTTTATATCATCCCCTTAAGGGATGATTTCTGGGATAAAAAGTATCCTATATCCTTCCCAGAGTCTCAAACTATCTTCTTACCAAATTTCATTTAAATCGGTTCCGTAGATCGAGAGATTGCCCCCTACAATCTACACAAACTCACAAACTTTACCTCTTTACAATATTAGTATAGATGTCAAATATATTTAATCGTTTTTGTTTTTTTTAAATGAATACGTTCCACCTTCAAAGGTGGTATATATAAATTAAAAAAATAATTTCCGCCTCTATGTATGGAATACTCTCGAGTGCTTGTATTCAGAATTTACATGAGAAATGTTAGGCATTTACATACATATTTTAGATGTGACATTTGATAGTAAAGTTATGTTTACTGATAGAAAGATAATACGACATATGAGATATGTATGTGCTAGATAACTTGTGTTTTTTAAAGATAATTTTACCTATCTTTTGAAGGTTTTTAGTAAAGGGTTATGTGGCTTTGAATTTTTATATAATCGTTTCATAATGCGACTCACCTATATTTTTGACACATATATATAAATAAAAACATCTTTTTAGATTATTTCCCGGATTTTGTTTGAGTTTGATTTTAGGTTCCCGACGTTTCGAGTGCTTTACAGCAATCATGGTGATGGGAGAGACTGAGGCTTTAGAAGTCTCAAAGGCGTTAAATAATTGTTACAGACAGTGCCTACCCGCAATTTTACAAAAAATGACGGGAAACGTCGGGAACTTTCACCACCATTTTCACCCTCCTCGAGGATGACTATCTTCTTACCAAATTTCATCTAAATCAGTTCAGTAGTTTCGGAGCCTATTCGATACAAACAAACAAATAAAAAGACAAATTTTTCCTCTATATAATATTAGAATAGATATTTAATATCAACGAAGTTAAACGGAAGCGTTATGGGCAATAAATAGCAATACATAATAATTAGGATGTTATTTGCGTTGTAAAAATTACTAAAAAGACATTATTAAAAAGACATTATGAAATAATAAAAACCAATGTTCGTCCAGTGGTCGAAATTCAACTGTAATCATTATTGAAAATTTGAGGGAAACATATATGAATAGAATTTACCTATCTGCATTAAAAACTCTGTTTGCAATTTTTTTTTATTCATAACACTAAAGCTTGTCAATAGCTACTAAACAAAAAAAAAAAGAAAATCGGTTGACAAACAGAAAAAAAAAATTACCTACTCAACTGTTTTGTCTTTACCTATTTATATTATACTAGCGGTTCACCCTCGCTTCGCATGGGTTCGTCCCTAGTGAAAAACAAAAACAAGTCTATTCCACGGGAATCATACATTTTTCCGGGATATAAAGTAGTCTATGTGCTGTTCCAGATTATGATCTATCTCTATGGCAAATTTCATCCAGATCCGTTCAGTCGTTCTGGCGGCTGAAAAGATTATTTCTATTAAAACTAGCAATTTTATGAGCTAAACCTAGTATATACTATAGATTTAGTACTTATATTAAAAAAAAAAGAAATGCTTAAAAAAACATAACCGCCCCCGGGTGGGCTCGAACCACCAACCTTTCGGTTAACAGCCGAACGCGCTAGCCGATTGCGCCACGGAGGCGATGCGAGCACTTATCAAATATCTCATCACATACTTTTGTTCTGCAGAATTGCATTTTATTTGTGTTCTCATAGATATAATATAATTACAAGCGACTTACCGTCGCTGCGCTCGGGTGTGTTCATGGGGTTGCAGGGCTAAGGGGCATATATGTATAGAGCAACGTATAAAAAACTTGTTTTGATCGAGAAACCTTCGCGGATATGCGTAGAATAAGTTACCAAAGTTTCATCACAATCGGACGAACGATTTAGAAACGCATATAGGACAAACATACTTACGAAGAAACATTCATTTTTAGTTATACAGATTTCCATTAAATTATAATAAATTTTTTTTAGCTATATTGTTTGTAAAATCGTTTTAAAGAAAGTAATAAAATTTAAACTTTATTTTTGATCATAGATTAAATAAAATAATAACATACAGTTCCCAGTAGTTGAAGCCTCTAAAATTATTATACTTTTATTGTTTAGTAGCGACTCTCCCTCGCTCTGCTCGGGTTCGTCCCTAGGGTGGTCCACCCTTATCACTTAGAGGTCTGAAAAATAGCTTACGTCCTATCCTCAGACCTACTGAATATACATAGAAAATTTCATAAGAATCGGTCAAGCCGTTTCAGAGGAGTTTTGTTACAAATACTGTGACACGAGAATTTTATATATTATAGATATATAAATTATATAAACAATATATGAAGGGTACAGGCAAAGAAGATGGAATGTACTAATAAAGATTATAAGGAAAAAGCAATTTAAAGTTTAGAAGTTATATTATGTGACGACACGTTTGGCTCAGTTTGTAGTGCTTGCTGTGTCAGCGATCGCGAGTTCGAGTCCCGCTGGGGGCATTCATTTGTGCGATGTACACGAATATTTGTACTCCAGTCATAAGTGTATATATTTATAATATGTATGTATTTAAAGTTATATATGTGTAGTGTATCAACTATCCGGTATCCATAACACAAGCCTCGTAGCTTACCATGGAACTAGATGGTGCTGTGTGTTCATGTACCAACATATTTATATTTATTACATATTAAAAAAGGCATTATATACTGAACTTTAACTATATCTTTTATACGTTTCTAGGAGAGCCAACTCTTACTCCTCCGCCCAGGTCTCCGGGTGTTCCCCTTTCTGCACCGGCTTCAGGGGAGAGAGCTCATCCCCCTGACGGGACTTCTTCGGATAAAGTAAGTCTAAGGGCTTTTTAACTTAGGCTATAGGATAATTATTTAGACAGCGTGTCATGAAACTAAACATGAAGCTGAATAATGTTTTATAATATGCAAATATTAATAGAATACATATTACTGTGATAAATAAATTAATGTTAATTGTTAACGAATAATAAATAATAATGCTATTTTTTTTTTAAATGGAAGAAAGTTAAAGCTTCAAAGTACAAAATAATATAGAAATCCGTGTTTTTGAGTTTATCGCGTTCAGATATACAGACTCGGCGGGGGACTTTATAATTAACTAGTGACTCAACCTCGCTTCGCTCGGGTTCGTCCCTAGCTTGATTCTCAATACAAACTTTCATCCCCATTTTCATCCGCTTAAAGGATACTGAATTTCAACCGTCAAACCAATATTTCCGGGATAAAAAGTATCCTATGTCCTGCCCAGGGCCTCAAACTATCTTCTTATCAAATTTCATCTAAATCGGTTCAGTAGATCCAGAGATGACCCCCTACAACGTCACAAACTCGCAAACTTTACCTCTTTATAATACGAGTATTAGTATACACTAGCGGCTCACCCTCGCTTCCCTTCGGGTTCGTCCCTAGACAAAAACAAATCTATCCCACGGGAACGTACATTTTTTCGGGATAACATAGCCTGTACCTATAGCCTTCCTCAATAAATGGGCTATATAGTGCAAAAAGAATTTTTCAAATCAGATTAGTAATCCCTAAACTTACGCGTTAAACAAACTCTGCCTCTTTATAATATTAATATAGATATGTAATGAATCGTGTATTAGTAAAAAAAGAATAAAAAATAGATAAATATTCTATAGGGGACACCCGGGTTTGAACCGGGGACCTCTCGATCTGCAGTCGAATGCTCTACCACTGAGCTATATCCCCGTTGAGTGTAATGTTGAAATATGATATCATACTGTTTTAGTTTAGCGATAAAGAAATGTAGGTGTTTATAAAATACTAGCTTTGCCCGCGGCGCCGCCCGCGTTCAGATGACAAAAAACCAAATTCTTAGGTTTTACATATTAATATACTCTTACATTGCAGTTTTTGTATTTATTCTCAGAAATGAGATATTTTCCCGCGGTAAAAAGTATCCTTTATGTTGACCCGGATAATCAGCTATCACTAAACCAAATTTCATCGAAATCCCTCCAGTGGTTTTTCTGTGATGCGGTAACAGACAGACAAGACAGACAAAAATTCTAAAAACTAGATACGGCCTCTCGGGGGTCTCGGGGGTTATAATAATGTTTATTTCAATTAGATTTTCCAAAAAATATTTAATGTACAGATTCGGCTTAGTTACAATTTTATTATGTGTATGGATTATAAGCATATGTCAATTTTCATATCTAATACAGATAAATAAAATGTAAGTGTCCGTTTTTATGGTCACAATATTTGGTTCGTTCAAGTCTTACGTAAGCAGAATATTAGTAATTATTCACCCTTTCCACCCCCTGGCCAGCAAAAATTAGCAAAGCTCTTACGACCCTTATTATTGAGTTTTGAACAAATTGAAAGTGGTTTTTGTTTTCTATAGATCTTTTGTTATGGTTCTCCTTAGTTGGAATTATCATATGGATGCGAAAGTTGGTATGTTTATATGTTTGTTACTCCTACGCCCCGAAACGGCTGAACAGATTTGGATGAAATTTACTACACTCTGTATATATATTATATCTGTATATATATTATACACTATACATATATTCTGGAAAACTTTTGAGACCTACTTATGAACCATGAAGTCACCTGTTTAAAGTTGAAAATTTAAGTCATAATTCACTGAACGTAAATTTTTCACTTTACAACAACATTTTCATAATGTCCATCAAAGTTACGAAGCCGATTATTTTAAGCATAAAAGTAGAACTCATGAATATTCAGTTGCAAAAAAAAGTCTTCTACTTTTTTTTAGAACTTTTTTAAGCTGTACAGTTTGAAAATTCTCAAATATTCAGAAAAAAGATCATAACTCAAAAACTAAACAATCGCGAAAGATACCTACATGAGAGTTATTCGGGTAGTCAAAGGGGTGCTCTATCTCTGAACTTCCACTTGACACTACATTCTGGGACATCCCTGTATAAGTGTAAACAATATACGTATATATTATTTTTATTCGTTTTCGTTATATTTAAATATCATATTTTGTTTCCTAGTCGTCAGAAACAGCGGTGGGGGGTGTATCGAGGACACCTAGCACGGCACTATCCCGCAAAGAGAGCTACAAAGCCCAAAGGCAGAATTATAGAAAAGAAAAAAAGAGAGCTGCCTCAGCGCTACTCCACTCGATAGAAGATCCCTCGGTTGTTGTTTTGGCAGATTGGCTTAAGGTAGGTTTTGTGAATCCCGGAGTTATCCCGGGGAATGTGTGTCTTTTCATGTGTGTTTCTATGTTTATTAATCCCCGACGCAAAATGAGGGGGTTATAAGTTTAACGTGTCTATCTATGTCTGTCTGTGGCATCGAAGCGCCCAAAGAGATGAATCGATTTTAATTCTTTTTTTTTGTTTGAAAGATGAGTTGATCGAGAATGTTTTCAGCTATAAATCGAGAAAATCCGTTTATCAGCTTTTTTCTAGACGGTAAAAGGTTATGAGCAACTTCCACATATCTAATCGATTTTAAACTTGATAACCATCAATCAAAAAAGTAGGTACTAGATACACAATCAGCGGCAAAAAATGTTCTCACCGAATGAGCGCTCATTTGAACATTTGAGCGGGTTTTTGATAATTTTTTTTGAAAAAAAAAAACCTACTTTAAGCATTGCATTTAAAGTTCAATTTGGTATGTTATGGTTTGGTATGCGTATATGCATTTCCTAACGTTAAAAATAAAGTTTGAAATTGAGCGAAATTTTAACTTTTATTTTATTCGCAGGTTCGAGGTTCGCTCAAGTCATGGACGAAATTATGGTGTGTTTTGAAGCCGGGTCTGTTGCTTCTGTATAAAAGCCCTAAAGCCAAGGTTAGTGTGTATGTCTTCTACACTAATATTATAAAGAGGTAAAGTGTGTAAGTTTGTATGTAGAGGGTGATCTATGAAACTACTGATTCGATACTGGACACACTTTCACTAATAGGAAGCTACATTACCGCCGAGTGGAATAGACTATGTTTTATTACGTTAAAAATGTGTTTAATATTTGAAATAATAATAAATTTATAATTTATGTGTTATTCTTGTGTTTAAGCTACATTACTGTAAAGTTCCATCAAAATCCATTCAGTCGTTTTTGCGTGAAAGAGTAACAAACATACATACTGAGAATTTCTCGAATTAATAATTGTTATTGTATGTTGACAAATGAATGCTCGGTAGAGGGATTGTCTCTTTGTTAGATCACGTTTTGGTGTTTGAGTCGCGAATTCGTAGCCACTATGTTTTAAATACACACAATAAATATTATAGTAATAATATTATTATAGTGTAGGAATGATTTTTATTCATCAATTTGTCCACTAATTTAAAAAAAAAACCCATTGACTTTTACCCGACACCGATTTTTACTCACAATTTTGGCCAAAATTTTACTTACAATTTTGCTCACTATTTTACTCACAATTTTCCCCACTATTTAACTCACACTTTTGCCCACCATTCTACTAACAATTTTGTCCAGCAGCGGTCCCACTGGGTGGGCACGGTGCTGCTGACGTCGTGCCAGGTCATCGAGCGGCCCAGCAAGAAGGACGGCTTCTGCTTCAAGCTGTACCACCCGCTCGAGCAGAGCATCTGGGCGCCGCGCGGACCACACAATGAGACCATCGGTGGGTGTTTCTGTGTCTGTTTGTAAGTTCGTGTTAGGGAGTTGTGTAAGGTGTATGACATGTTTATGAATATTGTTTTATTATGGTTTTTTGAAAAATGATCGGCGAACCTGTTCGGTTTTTAGGATTCTGTCCATAAAAAGGAAAAAAAAGAACCCTAGAAAATCAATTTCGTTGTCCGTCTGTCTGTCTGTTGGTAAAGACCCTTTTGCACAGGAACGCGTAGAGGTAACAAGTTGAAATTAATATCAAATACTTAAATCTGCAATCGCTTGGAGCTGTGAAAAATCAAACTTTTAAGTCAACACAATCAAAAGATACGGCCGTGTATGCCGCATATGTTGACTCTTAAGGGAATCAAAACCTATAGGGCATTTCCCGTTGACCTAGGATCTAAAATTTGGCAAGAATCAGTGTGTTAAAGTACAAGTAAAGCGAAAAATTGTATTTACGTGACAAAAATTTTTTTTTTGCGATTTCAACTTATTTTATTGCTACGGAACCATCGATAAGAGAATCATACTCGCGCTTCTCTGATTTTTTTTATAATAAATAGTATGTGTCTGTTCGTTATGTGTGCGTGCGTGTGTACGGACGCTTAGAGTTTTTTTATTAATTATTAAATGTTTCTATATCTTATTGTTTCTCAATATTAACCATGTCTGTCTGTCTGTCTGTGCGCAGGCGCAGTGGTGCAGCCGCTGCCCACCGCGCACCTGATCTTCCGCGCGCCGTCGCAGGCCGCCGGCCACTGCTGGCTCGACGGCCTCGAGCTCGCGCTGCGCTGCAGCAATGCCATGCTCAGGTAATACTATGTCCCACTGCTGCGGGCGGGCCCCCTTCGATACGAGGGATCAGGCCACAGTCCCGCACGCCGGCCAAGTGTGGGCGGACTGAGCATGTCTGCAGACAACTCGCTAGGTTCTCTCAGACATGCAGGTTTCCTCACGATGTTCTCCTTCACCATAAGGCAACGTGGTGATCGTGTTGGGAATGTTGCTTACATGAGAATATCAAAGGTGCGAGGGGATTTGAACCCGCTTATACAAAAAAGTAACACGTAGGCTATTTCTACATATAATAAAAAAAAAACTTATTAAAAATTTTGGCCGTTTGTCTGTTTGTAAGTGCGCGTTTCACACAAAAAGTAATGAACCGATTTAAACTAAATTTTGTGTAGGGATAACTTATTACTCAGGTCAACATTTAGGATACCTTTTACTACAGGAAAATCTTTCATTCCCTCAGGAAAAGAGTCGTCCTTAGAAATTAACATGGCTAACGCTGGCTAATGCAGTAAAATTTTAATTTTATTTATTTATTGATACTTAATTGTACACCAACAATAATACAAGTTAATGTACCTATCTCGTCTACAGATGTTCCCGCACTCGGCCAGAGCAAGCCGTAGAGGACGCGCCGGCCTCGCAGCCCAATATATCTCACGAGGAGTTGGAAAAGCACTTCAACGAGCATGGTGAGTACCCGCTGACCACTCTCCCTTGACACTTGGTATAGACCCCTTGGGATTCTTGAATTTCTTATATAGACAGGTACTGAGCCCTTGGGATTCTTGAAAATCGTATAAAGACTCGTACAGACCCCTTGGGATTCTTCGAATTCTTGTAGAGATTGGTACCGACCTCTTGGTACTCTTGAAAATCTTTTAAAGAATTTTTTACTGGTACTGATCTATCAAAATTTGTTTAGATCTGTTTCCAATCATTGTTAATTTACATATTTAAATTTTAAAAATATAGAAGACATATTTCAGACATTTTTATCCTCAATATTTATATACATTATGATTTTTTTAGTTATGTATATAACAGCGTGTTTTTATTAATACTTTTTACAAAAAAAAATTTTTTTTAATTTATCTACTACATTTTGTAAAAACAAGACCGCGCTATGTTTAATTTTTTTATAGCAAATTTAGGTTCTAAGATCTACTTTTAAAGGTATTCTAAATGATCTAATCATTTTTTTTATTTCCAAAATTTTTGCACTTATCGCTCTAACTGTACTGCTAATAAATTTGGCTATTAGTTCTCAAGTTGACCGAGTCCACTTGTAGCTCACCATCCCCCCTTTTTTCTATCTCCGATTACTCCCCCCAGAGCTTGCGTGTAGTTCCAAAATATTTAAAAAACGACGAAAAAATATCGAAAAGTCTTACATCGAGTCCGTTCAAAATCGATTCCAAGTTACCGATTCTGAGATGTTTCGAACTGCCCAAATTGTCACTCGGTGATAAACGTGTTGGGAGAGAAAAATCGCCAAGTCTCTTCGAGGAGAATATCGCTAGGTTTATACCAAAAAGGCGTAGCTCTACGCCGTCTGTGTCTAAATCTAGTGCTGCGAGGAAAGCTATAGGTCATTTGAGAGAGTCTGGGGTCAAGACAGATTCCGAAAATGATGAAGCGATAAAGAGAGAGAAAAGATCGGAAGTACTGTTCAGTTCGCCGGAGAATTTCATTATAACTAAAACAGCACCATCTATCGAGAGGTTTGGTCAGTCTGTTGATGTTTCTTCGTCTAGTGACGATGTTGTTTGTAGGTATGTGATGTTTTTTTTTGTAATTGTATGTTTTGTTTAGAGTTTTATCTTAATTGGTTTAGGCTTGGGTTTTGAGGTTGGGGTTTTGCTTAGTTATTTTATTAAATTCAGGCAGGCAAAAAATATCTTTTACGCGTAAAAGCTATATATTGTTTTATATAACCAATTTTTATTAATACAGCAAATATTAAATTCAAAATTGAAATAAGATATATTAATTCATTACGTTAATAACTTAAACAATTTTTTTCTTAACACTAAACCGATTTTGATAGAATTTAGACAAATATATGTGAAATTGACATCACAAATGTTTTTAACAGCTCTCTGCGATACAATAAAAAATTCTCACTTATTAATTACGATAACCTACCATCTGCCAATCTTGAGGCTCTTCAAACGGAGAAGAAAGATGAAAGATACACTACACAGAATGTGTATATTGCAGGAAAAATTGTTAGAAGCGGTGAGTTGTATATATTTACCATGGCTCGGAACCGGTTTTAAAAAAACTGTTTATTTCTTTAACTTACTGTAATGGTTAATTCAGCACTCGGTTCTTTAACCGGTTAATGAAAACAAACGGTTTAGTAAGCGAAATAAATGGGTAAAGGTTATTCTTAGAGAAAGGTTGGATTACGGTTTTGATACCGAAATAAATGGGTTAATTCATTCAAAAGTAAGAAGCGTACATGCATCCTTCCTTCTACTAAGCCATTCACCATCAACAAAGACGCGCCAAATTTAAACGCACAAAAACTCATTTTAACCGGTTAATTTTCGTCGTGGAACCTAAATTCGTCAAAAATATTTTTACCGGATTTAACCGGTTAAAGAACCTAACCGAAACCTTAAACCGAAAAGCCTTTCGGTTTGGGGTCAATGACCAATACCGGTTTAAAAATTGAACTGGTGTCCGAGTCCTGATCTTTACGTCTAAAAGTATAGGATAATTGGAGCGTTAATTATAATGTGAAGCCGGAAAAAGTATTATAATTAGCTATTTTATAATACTACTATGACTTATTCTCGCTTCAAAGTTTTCAGGCTTATTTGATAGAATGTTTTGGTTTGGTGTATTTTGACGATTTAAAAAAAACATGTGATGAATATTAATTTTATCTTTTGTTAGAAATAATATTCATGGCCTTTGCGTTGCTCATGAAATATAATAAAAAGGTTGCAATTTTGAATTTAAAGTGACGTTTGAAGGATTTTTTTGTTATATTGTAGTTATATGCTAATGTTATAGTGCTATTATTGTGTGTTGTTTGATGATGTAAATGTCTAATATTAAAAAATAAGTTTTTTTGGTAATATTTAAAAAGGCTATGCTTATTAAATTATTACATGCGTGGAAATTAAGCTAACAAAAAAGAAGGATTTATCTCTAAAAAGGATCTTTTACCGTCATAATGCAATATTAAAATATTGAAAAAAATACTACAGTCTGGCTTTTGTTTTTGCCTATTTATATATCGATTTTGGTCATGGTGACACATCTCACTGGGAATAGCTTTCTGTGCGGTAGATATTAATTACAAATATGTTGGGGACATTAGCACACGTCACCATCTAGTTCCATGGTAAGCTACGAGGCTTGTGTTATTGATACCAGATAGTTGATACACTACACACTTTAAATAGATAGATATTATAAATATAAACACCCATGACTGAAAAAAAAAACATTCGTGCTCATCACACAAATGAATGCGTCAGCGGGACTCGAATCTACGATCGTTGACACAGCAAGTAGGGTCACAATAAACTGAGCCGAATGTGTCGTCTTTTTATATGTTATACTCGTAGTACACTAACACAAGTGTACTCTCTATTTCTTTCGCTCTTAAAAACGGATGAGACAATCGACGTAACCGGTAAAAAACCTAGTCCATGATGAGGGTGTATCTAGTGTTGCAAAAAAAAACCTTTTTTTGTATCGCGAAAAAAACAAAAAACAGTTTTTTTTTCAAGAGTACAGAATTCAGAATTATTAAGGTAGTTTCAAAGTTTGAAAAAAAAATAATGACACTAAGTTTTTTTTACCATGTAGTGAAAAAAACAAAGTCGTTTTTTTCATGTTACAACACAAGATGTGACATCCACAAATTCTCAACTAGGGCTGTTCTTGACAATTTCTTGGCAAAAACACTTAATAACTACAACTGGTCCGACTCGGGACTCGAACCAAAGACCTCAGCCATATATTTATATGCACGGAAGAAATTATTCAATAACTTTATTGTCCTCCAATATCCAATATTCGACTATCTTTTCCAGAATCGATTAACACATGTGTGATTTATCTTATCGATTGTTGTTGGTCATATCTTGTTTCAATTTCGTTTGTTATAAATAACTTTGTTGAGTTCCATAAAATTAGTTTTTTTATCGATTATTTTATCGAATAGTAAGCGTCTGTTATATCGATTGTTTTTTCATTTTAAAACTAGCGATTTAATATTGCTTCGCTCGGGTGCGTCCCTAGGTGCTTCATATTATAGCCAATATGTTACTTCAGGTCATCTACTTGTACCTATACTGAATTTCGTTCAAATTTAATTCGCCCAGGCATTCAAATAACCAAACATGTAAATGCATGCAAGCAGGAAAATAAAAATCAGCATCAATATATCAACGAACTGTTTAATTTCTCAGTAAATATAATTTTAAATAAAACTATCTTTTCGGATTATTTCGCGGATTTATTTTGATTTTTTGGTTCCCGACGTTTTGAATGCTTTACTGCAATCATGGTCACGTGAGAGACTGAGGTTATAGACGTCTCAAACACATATACTTGTTACAAACAGTGCCTACCCACTATTATTCCCTCCACGACCGCGGACACGCTGGCGTGTCAGTTAACAATAGATTTCTTAGAATTTTAATTAATTTCTTAGAAATTTATTTCCAGGTAAATTAACAAATTAATTGAAATTCAGAGTATAAGCTCTCAAACCCGCGCCTACAAGACTCAAACCCGCGACAGCTGGAACAGCAAGTAGGGTTACTATAAACTGAGCCCAATGTGTGTATGCTAAAATATTGTAAGCAGTAAAAATACAATGAAAACATGATGCAAATTTTTATTACTGAAGTTAATGTTTTACAAACAATTTATCTTTTATAGGGTTATCTAAGTCGTCGAATTCTGTAGCCATTTTGCTCTTGATCTAGAAAAGCTATTTGGTTGAATGAAGAGCATTCATTTTCGGCTACAATCAAGCGCTGGTCTACGAAAAATGTGTATGCAATGTGTTAGGAAACTCGGTTCTTATATTTTTTACTAGCGACTCACCTACGCTCCGCTCGGGTTCGTCCCGAGATACGTTTTAAGTTTTAACGTTTAGTATAGATTTCTCAGAGATGAGATATTTTCCTGCAGTAAAAAGTATCCTATATGTTGACCCGGATAATCAGCTATCACCATACAAAATTTTATCAAATTCTGTCCAGTGGTTTTCTTTTGATGTGTTCCCAGATAGACAAAAATTCCAAAAACTACAGATACGGCCTCTGTATCGATAATAATGACTATTTCAATAAGATTTTCCAAAAGAATATTTAATGTACAGATTCGACTCAGAACTACAACACCATTGATATATAAAAACATATATGTATACACATTTCCTAACAAATATCTCTTTAAAAAGTGGCGTCGACATGTGACGTTAAGTCAAACGAAAGAATAAAATTCAATAATCGAATGCTCTAATTGTCTAAACACAAATTCGCACTTACGCACACCACATAAAGTAAGTTTTTAAACGAAACAACGTGCGTTTTATAGCTTCTTCCGAAAAGCAATGAACAAAAGAGATGCGAAAGAAGCGCAATTCAATTTCGATTTGTGCACTTTTTTGTAGGACATTTTGGAGACGCTAATTGTGTATCTTGAATTTTTGTATATCAATGTAGTACACCGAGCCTTTACAACTATCATTAAGTTTCTTATTTCCTTTGGTAAATAGATGTCTCATGGAAACTGCCAGACAATTCTGTAGTCTAATGAAAATATGTATAAAATAGATTAATGAAGCACTTTCCATGTGCGAATCGGACCCGCGCTTGTCCAATTTGTTTCAGATATTCATGTTTTTTTATTGTAAAGTACATATCGGCATTTGCAAGGATAATTACAATAACATTGTAAGTACCATTTTTACTCATTCTTGGTGACAAACAAATATATAATCTGACGAATAGAATCTGTTGTCTATACATACTATGAATATAATAAAAATATGTACGGTAGTTATAAGAAAAAAAAATTTTTTTCTTTCTGTTTGTTCCGGCTAATCTCCGAAAAGGCTGGACCGATTTTGACGGGACTTTGAATCCATTTATTTAAGAAAAAGAATTAAGTAGTAAAAATACGCTTACTAAAAATATGAATAACTAACGACTCACCCTCGCTTAGCTCGGGTTCGTCCCTTGGTAGATTCGCCATACAAACTTTCATCCTCATTTTCACCCCCTTATGGGATGATTTCCGGAATAAATATGTCCTTCCAGGGTCTCAAACCATCTTCTTAACAAATTTCATCTAAATCGGTTCTTTAGTTTGTGAGTTTATTCGTAACAAACATACAAAAAATACAAATCTTTCCTCTTTATAATAGTAGTGATACATATGTAACAACCTTCCCTATTATTTGTCGAGTAAATAAATATGTTATAATTAGTGACTAATCGTGCTCGCGTCTGACAACACGTTTGATAAACGCGAAAATATTATATTTATTTACTGTGCTATCTATATACATGTATACATATGTACGTATGTATGTTTGTATACGTATATTACGTATTGGCCGTGAGATTGTTTTTTGTGTACTTTACAGTGTTATACTTATAAAATGAAATGTTACTCTAATGGGTATATTTAACTGTCATATTATGTGAACTAAAGCAGTGGTAGCCTAGTTAGTGGTAACGCGCTTAGAAACCGAGTGTGGCGGGTTCTAATACCGGGTCTCGCACCTCTGATATTTTCATGTGCGAATCATTTCCGACATGATCACAGAATGAAGAAAAATATCGTGACAAAACCTGCATGTCTGAGAGAAACTGGCAGGTTTTCAAAAGAAATGTTTCCGCCAACTCGCACTTGACCAGCGTGGTGGACTATGGTCTGATCCCCCTCGTATTGAAGGGAGGCCCACTCCCACCAGGGGGACGTCAAAAAGGGCTGAATACAATTTCAAATTATAACACATCTAAAAACAAGCTACATCTATATATGTGAACTGGCTAATGTGTTGATTAACCTGGATTTTAAAGCTAAAGTGCGAAATGGATCATAATTTTCCAATTTAACTAGTTCATTCGCAGAATTTAATAAATGGGAATGGTGGAATTAATTTTGATGATACTTTTGCGGGATACATCACTAGGTGTATACATAACGGCTCTGTCTGATTTAACGCTTACGACGGCAATTTGCTTAAGACCTAGAAAGATAACTTTTATTTATTTTACTGTACAATAAGATTATTAGATAATATAAGATATGGAGGATCAAAACAAATGCTATCAAAATAAACGTTTTAGTAATAAACAATTACAATTTAATACTTTCTTAGATTTACGCAAATATTTGATATTTTAAATAAAACTATCTTTTCAGCAGTCATGGTCACGAGAGAGACTCTCCCGTGCTGTATAGCATTGCTGTAAAAGCAATCGAAATGTCGGGAACCAAAAATCAAAATAAATTCGCGAAAAAAGCCGATAAGATTGTTTTATTTGAAAATACAATTTAACTGAAATTATACACTGACTTCTTTCTGATCATCGTGAAAGTCATTTTTTTCCGCTTTTCGAGGTGGACCTTTTCTTTTTTTTCGAGCCTTCATTTATAAAAAAAAAAATCGGCCATGTTCAGAGAATATACGAGTAATATACCCGTTAACAAAAACATAGTTTATAATTAGAAATCTTACTTCTTACTATCTGTATTAATATTATATAAATGTGAAAGTTTGTGAGTATGGATGTTTGTTACTCTTTCACGCCATAACGGCTGAACAGATCTGGACGAAATTTGGCACAGAGATAGGTTATAGTATAGAATAGCACGTAGGCTACTACTTTTTGTCCCGGAAAAATGTAGGTTCCCGTGGGATAGATTTGTTTTTGTTTTGTTTAGCGACGTTGAGCCTCTAGTAGATCATAAGTGACGAATTTGTCAATTGCTCCACCAGTTAGAGTGGAATAGATGTTGAAATCGTGGTACTTCCTTCAATAAAAAGTTATTGTACTGTTTAAGAGAGTGATAAATATCAGTTTTTTTTTCATAAATTCTACATTGTCTATGTTCATCCAAAAAAGGTTAAGTAAGCCACATAGATCGCGTAACGAGATATAGAATCCAATGCAAAAGTTCCAAATCTCCAATTGTGTTTAGGTGATTATTCTAGTTAAAATAAA
The DNA here is from genome assembly GCA_947093115.1 of Brenthis daphne. Classification (NCBI taxonomy): domain Eukaryota; kingdom Metazoa; phylum Arthropoda; class Insecta; order Lepidoptera; family Nymphalidae; genus Brenthis; species Brenthis daphne. The sequence goes on from OX352473.1 coordinate 5,434,539, forward strand.
TATACAACAATGTAAATTGAACCTTAAATGCAAGGCTTAAAGTTGTTTTCACAAAAAGAAATTTGAATTAAAAGCGCACTCAAATGTTCAAATGAGCGCTCATTCGGTGAGGACATTTTTTGTCGCTGATTGTGTATCTAGTACTTTTTTGATCGATGTTTAGCCACTAATGGCCAACCCACACTATAACCGATCACGGTTCATTCTAGGTCCGGTCTTAGTCTAGTAAAATTATGTCATGTTCACATAATGCAATTAAGGATTACGATTCAGTTTTAACTGTCAATATTCAAAGTCGAATATAAATAATACATGCCATGACAAGTTTCATCTCGTTCAGTCTTTTATGGACTTTCAGATCTTTGATGGATAAATATAATTTATAAATAAATATGTTGGGAAATTAACACACAGCACCATCTAGTTCCATGGTAAGTTACGAGGCTCGCTTTATAGATACCATATAGTTGATACACTACACATACGTATGTAACCTGGATAACCAGCTATCATCATACCAAATTTCATCAAAATCTGTCCAGTGGTTTTCCAGTGGTTTTCTCGTGATGCGTACCCAGACAGACAGAGAAGAATTTTAAAAACTATAGATTCGACCTCTGGTCGATAATAATGACTATTTCAATAAGATTTTCCAAAAAATATTTAATGTAGGTACAGATTCAACTTAGCATTTTCTTATACATATAGATTACATATTTGCTTAGAAACTAACAATATTCTACGATTCGACCTCGAGTTTTATCAAACAGAAGTACGTACATGAAAAAAATTGCGCTGTAAACATTTTTTATCAATTAGAATCTGTAATTATAATTACTTCATTAAAACCTTAGTTGATAACGTGATGTAACCTTATCTCTTATCACTGATAACTTATAAAGGTAAGATAAGTATACTTTCATAGCAATAGAAATGCTACCAAGGTTTTTATTGCATCGAGGTTATTAATATAAAATTGAACGCTGTATTAGAATAATTCTTAAATATCATCGTACCGGCAGATTTTGGCAAACATTTTGTTTATAAATTACTAGTTTTTAGGGTTCCTCAAAAGGGGAAAAAGGAGCCCTTGTAGGATCACTTTGTTGTCCGTATGTCTGTCTGTTTGTCAATCAGTCTGCAATCCCACTTGTCTTTCGAAAACTTGCTAGGTTCTCTCAGACATGCATTCCTTTGCTTCGCCGTCGGTACACAAAAGTGGTAAACTTGATTCCTTTAGTTTTAAAGCTACAGACCGCATTACCACTGGGCTACCAGTCTTTTAAAAACATACATACAAACAAACACTCTTATTTATAATATATATTTTTTTAAACTGTCATTAAGGACTCTTTTCATTCAATTCAATTTTTTTGGTAATGCCTTCGAAACCTGCCAGTTGAGCACTCTTCACACTGTTCCTGTACTTAATTTGCGTGTACACCTGTGAAACGTCAGTCAATAAATTACTATACAAGTACTTCAAATAAACATATCTTCAAACAAACATATAAATTTGAACCTTCGTGCATTGAACTTTGTTAGTTTTAAACGATCGTTTCACATAGCGATATTTTAGACTGTATGCCGGAAGACCTGGGTTCGATTTCCGCGTGAGACATAAGCAATTATGTACTAGATTAGATATGAGATTGATGAACCACAAGGTTAGGTAATTTGTATCGGAATTAGGACACTTTTTAACCGACATTAGAAAAAGAAGACGTATTCAATTTGGTTGCTTGTAGTTTTTTGTGTGTATGTTTATGCGATAGTTTCGTTTATTGCTCAGACTAACAATTAATATAGACCAGAGTGTCATAGAACTATACATGAAGCCAAACAATAACGTTTTAAAACAGTATACAAGTATTAATAGAATATTCATTACTGTGATAAGTAAATAAATGTTAATAAATAAAATAGCTAAGGTTTTATTAAAATAAAGAAAAAATAATTAATTAAGCTATAAAATATATAAAAGTAGCCTAAGTTACTTCTTATAACATGAGCTATCTGTTAGTGAAAATCCCGTCCAAATCGGTCCAGCCGTTTCGGAGTTTAACCGGAACAAACACACAGACAAAAATTTTCAAAATTGTTTTTTTCTTATAAGTATCGTACCCACATAATTTCATACGCATTTAGTAAAAAGCTGTTATTTTGACATTACACACAGACACTTCAATTTTATTTATATGTATAGATTTCATACTATGGAGTATAGGTTGTATATCTACAAGTTAGTGAATGTTTGTGCTTATCTCTATACTCGCTCCATGTGTTGTTGTATTCAGTTAACCTATCGCTCGACTGTGATGCGGTCGCGTCACGCCCGATTTTAATACGGTTTTAGCGAAAATATAAGTAAAAATCGTGATATTTTCAATCAATTATATGGATTTTCATTATAAAAGTGTTTAAAAATTAATTATTGGGACGTTGTTGAAATGAAGAGTGCAAATTTTCGTGCGTTTTGTGGGTTTTGACGTAATTTTGAAATATCTGACATCACCTTTGGAATATTTAAAACAATTTTAAGCGTAAAGTGCCTTAAGTTATTACCTATTATACCAATGTTTTAGTTTTTTAAGCAAATTATATTCAAATTAAGCAAAATCAAGTTTAGAACTCAGACTAAAGAATTGTATTACTACCGACTCACTCTCGCTCCGCTCGGATTCGTCCTCTAGTTACGTTTTTAACCCCCGACGCAAAAAGAGGGGTGTTATAAGTTTGACGTCGATGTATGTGTGTGTGTGTGTATGTATGCTGTGTGTGTATGTGTGTGTGTATGTGTGTGTGTGTGTGTGTGTGTGTGTGTGTGTATGTATGCTGTGCGTGTGTGCGTGTGTGTGTGTGTGTGGTTGTCTGTGGCATCGTAACTCTCAAACGGGTGGACCAATTTCGATGCGTTTTTTTTTCATTTGAAAGCCAGTTTCCTTGCGGTAGTTCTTAGCTTTATATTTGGTTAATATCTGTCCAGCAGTGTAAGAGTATCAGCTCTTTTCCAAGACGATGTAAGGCATTTTGGCATATGATTACTCGATTAAGTTCTTCACGCGTGCCAGTGTAATCGTTTAATCATAATTAATTTACGTAGGGATTTTTTTTAATTTTTAAATTTATAATAACGTTTGGTATAGATTTCTCAGAGACGAGATATTTCCCGCAGTGAAAAGTATCCTTTGTGTTGACCCGGATAACCGGCTGTCATCATACCAAATTTCATCGAAATCTGTCCAGTGGTTTTCTCGTGATGCGTTCCCAGACAGACAGACAATTTTTTTTAAAACTATATGCAGATGCCGCCTCTGTATCGTTAATAATGAATATTCCAATAAGATTTTCCAAAAAAAAATATTGAATTTACACATTCGACTCAGTTAGAATTTTATCATATGTATCTAGATGAGTACCTATTCTATTAATATTTGTTTAATATTTAAAAAAAAACTGGCTTCATGTTTACTTCTATGACGATCTGTCTATATTATTCCATAGTCTGATTTTTAGAATTCAAAACAAAAAAAAAATGTTTCTATTCGTTACCACTCTATTTGTTTTTGTACGAGTTCCATAATCTCAAAGATTTTTTTAGTTTAAGGGCGCACGCGGCAATTACGAAATAATTGCGTTCGTTTGATCCCTTGCTGTATTGTTATTACTAAAACTATAATTATGCAATAATATGTAGGATATTTAAGGATTTATTCTATAAATCGTACACTTTAGAAACACGATCACTTGCAGTTTCCTCGATAGAAAAGAAATCCAAAATGATCTCTAAATAACAAAATAAACCCTCAGTGCGGCGTAAATAATTATTTAAGCAAGTTCATCAGGTTTTTAATAATAACAAAACTATACGTTTTTTATATCGTACACTTTACATTTTCAGAATGTGTATTTGTTTTAATAATACGAAGGAAATACCTAAATTCGCACGCGTTCCGTCCATCGTACTCCCCCACCCCCTCACCCCCCTTCACCCAACATCAACAAACCCCCCCCCCCCGCCCCTCACCGCTGTCCTACTAAAATAAAAAGCTCAATGCCCCCTTAACTAGTATAACTAAGTTACATACTAATTACGTATTCGTATGTAAACAGATCTAGGGTGTTTTTATCACGCTTGTTTATTTTCGTATCGGTTTGAAAGGTGTATGTATGAAATTTGGATGATCGGACAACTAATCTGTACGGATAAATAAAATAGGAGTGTGTGTTTGTTATGTCAAAATAACGTTTACTAAACGTTTAATAAAACTAAAACGCGTTTTACTAAATGCATATGAAAGTATACGGTACTTATAAGGAAAACACAATTTTTTAAATTTCTGTCTGTCTGTTTGTTCCGGATAATCTCCGAAACGACTGGACTTATTTGGACGGGACTCTCACTGGTACATAGCTGATGTTATAAGGAGTAACTCAGGCTAGTTTTATTTTAGAAAAAGAATTTGGGTTCCGCTCAAAAACGAACGTACCCAAGTTGCTCGTTATTAATACGAAAGTTTGTATGTCTGTGTGTGTTTGTTTGTTACTCCGTGTAGCTGACACGGCTGGACGAATTTGGATGAAATTAAGAACACAGATAGATTATAAGGTGGCACAGCACATGCCACTGTTAGGCACCAAAGGACGCAACTTGGTGAAGTGAGATTATAACGCTAATATTGCAATAGTTTAGAACTGGTTAGGTGATCTGATGATGGAGTGAGGATAGTGGAACTGTTCATGGGTGTTTTAGTTATAGTTTTTTAACTCCTTTTAAGGGCTTGGTCATTGAAAAAATCTCTTCCTGTTCACTTGTTTATGTTTCCTAGATATGACATTGCTGTATCTTATTATATCCATATATAGTCAAATATGTATTGTATCTATACATATAATAAAATTGTAACTAAGCCGATTCTGTACATTTGATATTTTTTGGAAAATCTTATTGAAATAAAAATTATTATCTATACAGAGGCCGAATCTATAGTTTTTAGAATTTTTGTGTCTGTCTATCTGTCTGTTACCGCATCACAGAAAAACCACTAGAGGAATTTTGATGAAATTTGGTATGGTGATAGCTGGTTATCCGGTTCAACATATAGGATACTTTTTACCGCGGGAAAATATCTCATTTCTGGGAAAAAATACAAAAACTGCAATGTAAGAGTATACTCATATGTAAAATCTAAGAATTTGATTTTTGGTCATCTGAACACGGGCGGAGCCGCGGGCAATGCTAGTTTTAAATAAAACTATCTTTTCGGATTATTTCGCGGATTTAATTTGGGGGAACCAAAAATCAAAATAAATCCGCGAAATAATCCGAAAGATAGTTTTATTTAAATTGTATTATAATTTAACTAAAACATATATGAAATTTCCCTTATTCTATAAAGAAAGTAAACGATATGTATGGCAAAATCGACAATAGTAACATTAACAGCAAATATTGCTACATATTTTTGACCAGAAGATCCTTTTTGCTGAGGCAACTTTTTTGCCTTTTTTCTGTATTTTTTTTAATACGATAGGTACTTCGAGTTAAATTCTTTAACGTTAACTCATATTAATTAAAAAAAACTAACAAAAATTAAGTTTTTCCGCCCTTTTGAAGTCGGTGTAAAACGTCGCATTGTTTACGTCATTCAGTTTAAAACCTATTTGCCTAAAAAGTTTTATCATAATTAATACTTTCATTTTTAAGATTGTTGACGTCGTACGTAGATAATGAAAGATAATACCTACAATTGTAAACTCTGAATAGCTACAAAAAACCCTCTTGTGTTTGAACGTAATACGTTTTTCATGATTTTTATTATTTTAATTATTCTAAGTTGAAGTCGTCCTTCAGCCATCCATACTTATTATTATAAATGAGAAAGTGTGTTTGTTTGTCCTTCTTTCACATCGAATTGGAGAGACGGATTTTCGTGATTTTTTGTGTAGAGATAGTTGGATGGCTCGAGAGTGACATAGCCTCCTTTTTACCGCGGGAAATTATCTTATTCCCACAGGAAAACATGTTATAATACAATCCAAAAAAATATATGATCAGAATTACTTGAAAATAAAATTAAACAAATACCTGTTTTAGCATTTTTCGAAATTCATCCTATAGGGGATGAAAGTTTGTATGAAACTACCTTTTTAGATATTTTTTTGTAGTTTTAGCGCGAGCGAAGCCGCAGATTCTGCTAGTTAAATATTTTTTTTGCAAAACTTTATTGAAATGGTAATTTTAGCGATACATAGGCAGAATCAATAGCTTTTAGAATTTTTGTCTGTCTGTCTGCCTGGGAACTCATCACAAGAAAATCACAGGACAGATTTTAATAAAATTTTGGTATGGTGATAGCTGGTTATCCGGGTCAACATAGGATACTTTTAACTGCGCGGAAATATCTCATCTCAGAGAAATCTATCTATACTAAATGTTAAAACGTACCTATGGACGAACCTGAGCGAAGCGAAGGTGAGTCGCTAGTTAATTTATAATTTTTAAAGAGGAAAAGAACATGTATCAGTTTTTTGTATATATTTTTTTACTTTATTACGATAAAAACTCTTTAGCTTCTTTTTATTTATTAAAGCAACAAGTATTGTGTTAACATTTTTCTTTCTGACTCATTCGTCAGTTCCCAGGTCTAAAGTCTAAAGTCTGGACCTATTCAGTTTTTCCCTAATCTATTAGGGATTGGCGTAGTTTGTATAGGAAATGTTTATCAATTGTAAAATTAAAAAAATAACCTATTGAAGCCGAGCTAGATTGCCAGTTTGTTATAAGGTGGTTTCTGAGAAAAGTTACATCAAAATTGATTCATTCACCTTTTAAGATATTCATGGATAGGAGCAAAATGATAAACAGACATACAATTTTACTTAATTGCTTTTTATATGATTATTAACAAAACCAAAGAAGATATGTGCAAAGTAATTAGTTTTGGATATCCCAAGTTTTCTGGTGATAGTGAGTGTTTAAAAAGTGTGTGATTCAAAATTAAATTATAAATGAAAATAGAAGAAATGGAGCCTGAATCGGACGTTATATTTTCTGCCAAAATAAAAGATAAGACTCGGAGAAGATCCAGCATATTTTCTCTTTTAAGAAGACAGAAGAAACTTACGCGACAGTTTTCGGTGCCAACGGAAATGTCGAATCGAAAATATTCAGTGGATTCTGCTTTGAATCATTTGAATAAGAATTTGAATGGAGATGCTAAGAGTACGTCGGATTTATCGCATTTTGGAGGTTAGTTGATCGTTAGTTATTTACTTTGCAAGAACTGGGTTTGATTCTTGCTTGATACAAGTGCTTGTATTGTTAGGTCTGATAGACATTCAATTTGAAATGACATGGCATACGTATTATACACATATAAGAGTAATCTGTGATCAAATGGCACGTTTTGAAGCCATTAACAAAAAAATTGAAAAGGCCATTAACAAAAAAATTGAAAAGGCCATTAACAAAAAAATTGACATAACTAATGGTGAGTGTTACATACATTAAAAAATAATTAGATTGTCTATGCTTACATTAAATTATAATTAATTGTCTTTGGTACCAATCTCTTCTTCGGCCATGACACTTTTATATCGTTGTCTTGTAATTATAGCACGCAATAAAGTAAACCTAAAATTATCCACTCGTCTTCATAGAAACCTAACCACTTGCCTCACCTCCACCTTTGCCCACATTGGTCTCTGTATTATCTGTGTTACTCTGTTAATATGCAATAAAGAATATATAATAACATGGTGTCAGAAGAAACTTTAAGTCAGTCGTCTTTGCAAGGTAAACTTTATATTCCGAAGCTTACTTTCAATCATTTTGATTTAATATAATATAATAATATGTTGGGACAAATACATAGAACCATTTAGTTCCGGCTTGTGTTATGGATACTAGATAGTTGATACCTACATATACATATATAACTTTAAATACATACATATTATAAATATGAACACCCATGACTGTAGTACAAACTGCCTCGGTGGTGTAGTGGCTAGCATGTACGGCTGCACACCCGGAGGTCCTGGGTTCGAGTCCCGGGTCGGGCCAAGTTTAGTTATTGAGTCTTTCTGTATAGTAAGCCTCAGTAACAGCCCGGAGTTGGGAAGTTGGTGGTGTTTCACTCCCGTGCCTCGGAGAGCACGTAAAGCCGTCGGTCGTGCGCCTTAACTCTCAATGGTCGTGTCGAGTGGTCGTCCCACCAGAATATGAGAGTGACAGGAATAGAGAGTGCACGCTGTGTCTGCGCGTACACTTGTGCACTATGATATCTCCTGCGCAGTTGGCTCGTCTCAATGAGATTGGCCGCTGTGGCCGGAATCGGTCAGGAGAACATTATCATTACAAACATTCGTGCTCATCACATAAATGAATTCGCCCAGCGGGACTCGAACCCGAGACCGCTGGCATAGCAAGTAGGGTCACTAACAAACTGAGCCAAACGTATCGTCGAAATCTGTGAAATATTTCTTTTGCTTAAAAAAGGATTTTATCATAAAATGTAAGTTCGAACTATGATTTTCGCATTAAGATCTTAGACGAATTCGTGTTTTAAAGTACCTTTATATGACTTTACACAAAAAATACTAAAGCTGTTAAATAGGGGGAAGAAAAAGTCTATAGACATATAATAAAATTGTAATATAATATTTAATATAATATTAATATTTTTTGGAAAATCTAATTGAAATAGACTTTATTATCGATACAGAGGCCGAATCTATAGTTTTTAGAATTTTTGTCTGTCTGTCTTTCTGTCTGTTACCGCATCACGGAAAAACCACTAGAGGGATTTTGATGAAATTTGGTATGGTGATAGCTGGTTATCCGGGTCAACATATAGGATACTTTTTACCGCGGGAAAATATCTAATTTCTGAGAATAAATACGAAAACTGCAATGTAAGAGTATACTAATATGTAACACCCAAGAATTAGGTTTTCTCATTTGAATCTCATCTAAAACTAGATTCAAAAATCGAAGCGACAACTACTGTCATTGGATTGTAATACTTGTTTGTATAAAAATATATGTAGCCGTACGTTAGGTTTTACTTGACCTTATCTCACACGTTGTGCCACTTAGCATATCTTCCACCTTAATAGCGTATGCGTCAGGCTTTTTTTAGTAGATACCTGTATCTGTTCAATTTGAAAAATCTGTTGTTTCTAAAAAGAATCGAACCTGCTACCTCCAAGTTTTATTTATTGGTCGGATAGAGTTAAATATTACTTTATTAGGGACTTACGTACGTTTTTTAGCTTAGTTACTCCTTATAATGTTAACTATCTCTCAGTGAAAGTTCCGTCAATATGAGTCCATCCGTTTTGGAGACAAACAGACAGACAAAAATTTCAAAAATTGTGTTTTTCTTATAAGTACCGTATATAATTTCATATGCATTTAGTAAAAAGCTGTTATTTTGACATTACACACACAGACACTTCAATTTTATTTATCTGTATAGATTAATTATTATTCGAGAGTAAAATATAGCCATAAACTATCTCTATCATATCTATGGCGAAATTTCTCACCAGGAGGTTTTGATAAAATATAATTCTACAATCATCGTAGAATTGAATATTTAAAAAATTGTATCGAAATGGCAAATGTAATCGTTGTGTCGTAGAAAACAAAATGTCATTTCCATATTTTTTTTTCACTTTTCTATTATTTTACGATTATAGCTATTGCTTCTATTTGTAGCCCATTGGCTTCAGAAAGTGATATCAAATCTTCAATGGTTTATAACCTATCTTTCATATAATTCGCCCGATGGTGGAAATTCGAGCATAATGATTACTGAAATGAACCGTTTCTTTTATTGATAACACTAAATCTCATCCATAGCTACTAAACTAAACAAACAACAAACAAAAACTCGATCCACAAACACAGGAGAAGGTCCTGAATTGTTTTGTCTTTGACCATTTATATATAGATATAAATACATAGATAGTATGAAGTACTCATAAAATTCAGTACTTCAAACAAATTATACTCGCAATGCTAACATCACGTCACTAATTAAATATTACGTAAAACATATTATGACATAATTGGAGAATACTTACGTCTTTATGTACGATAAATAGAAATAGGTCAAGTTCGAGTCGGAATCACGCACAATATTAATTAGTAAAACATTATGTGATTCTCAACTGCCTAGGTCTAATCTTGCGTATGCTGCTGTGGATTAGATGTTCTGGGTTCGAGTCCGGGGTCGACTGGATTTTTTTTTAATTCTCATTTACAGCTCGGATTTGGAAAATTCAATTTAATTCAATTATCTTTTTGTTGGCCTCAGTTGAGTACAGATTACTTCGTCAATGTCAATTTGGGAAGTTAGCGGTATTTTATCCACGTACCTCGTATTTATTGAAGTATCGCCCCATTGGACTTCGAAAATGAAAGAGAATAGAGAGTGCACTTGCCTTTGCACTACACTTGTATCTCCTATGCAGTTGGCTAGTCTCAGTGAGATTGACCGCCGTGTGTGAAATCGATCAGGAATATATTATTAGGTGATTCTCATGGGAAACAAGTTGATTTCAAGTAAATAAAACAAAAATCCTATGGAGATAAGCTCTTTCAGAATTTCCCATTTTTTCGGTAAATTTTTCCAATTTTCTACCCCTTAAAACTTAAGTCAATCTATTAAAATCATTTAAAAACTTAGACTATTTGGTCCAGCTGTTATCAATTGATTCGCTTACCGACGAACAGCAGTTCATTTTTATTATATACCTACTGTATATTACATAACGGTTAGTATTGAATAGACATACTATATATTATAAGATATATAGCCTATAGCCTTCCTCAATAAACGGGCTATCTAATGCAAAAAGAATTTTTCCTATCGGATTTAGCAGTTCCTGAGGTTAGCGCGTTCAAACTAACGAACAAACAAACAAGCTAACTAACTAACTCAGCCTCTTTATAATATTAGTATAGATTAGTTCTAGTATGGGGGATAGTAAAAATATTTGTAGAACTGTATGTGTTAGGGAAGGAATGAATCGCTAGTTTTATGTAAATAATAAAAAAAGTTCAATGAACATTAGTAATGCATTAAATAACCTTTTATATTACATAGACGACCTTCAAATACTTGTTTTACATAAACTGACATACATTCATATGCATACATATACTGATAGCTAAACTGCTTTCTGTTTTAATTATTGAGACATGCAATTTGTCACCTGCTAGTACGTTTATCTATATACGAGTATAATCTATAATAATATTATAAAGAGAAAAGATTTTTTGTTTGTTCGTTTGTTTGTTTGTTTGTTTGTTTGTTTGTTTGTTTGTTTGTTTGTTTGTTTGTTTGTAAAGAATAAGCTCCGAAACTACTGATGACCCAATTTAAGTTCAATTTGGTAAGTAGTTAATTTGACATCCTGCAAAGGAAATAGGATAGTTTTTATCACTGAAATAATTTCTTAAGGGGATGAAAATGAGGAGGAATGTTTATATGGGGAAGCAACCTAGGGACGACGAACCCGAGCGAAGCGAGGGTGAGTTGCAAGTTGTATAAACTATGTCAGAAGTCGTTGTGGCGTAGAATATATTGACTCACGTTGATGACGCTGATCTCTTATAGATATGGCAATAAAATGTCACGTATCAAAATATTATATTAGATTTTTAATTTACTTATACAATTAAATATTATTTAAAGCCATAGAACAGATAAGCTGGTACCTAAAAAAATGAATTCGATGGTTTGGTTTTGGTCAAGACCCATGAAAGTCTTCAATGGAGATTTTAATAAACTTACTACGTAGGTGTTTTGTTTAGTTTTCTGAAAATTCAATATTGGCAGTTCTATAGAACTGCTTTTTCTATGAAATTTAGTAATTCAGATGGAAAAGCTATATGGTCCTTAGTTGTGCTAGAAATGTTTGTGTGCATCATGCTATATTTTTTTTTAAGAAATGGGTGGAGAAAATAAGTGTCTCTCCGCTAGATAGCCAAGTTTCTTAAAGAGCAAAAGTTTTGAAGATGTAGTCATTTGATTTTTGTTAACCTGGCTGGACTTAGGAAGGGGAATTAAGAACTTGAGCATCGGGGATTCCCCAATAAATTCATATTTTAATATATGCATTAAAAAGATTTTCTTTGGTTTGTTCTTTAAACAAAAATGTCCTCGAAATTTATCGCTATGGAGTGCTTAAACTGTTAAGTCTAGCTATTAGCATGAGACTCGAACCAGAGATCTCCGACCCATTACGGTTATGCTCCACTAATATACAATCTGCTAAAAACCTATAATTAATTTCACTAAACACCCCTTTAGAGCTATTTACTCCCTGCTAAAAAGCTCCTCAAAGCTAATTTGCACGTCTCCAATAGAATTAGCAGGAGCAGCTTCAGACACAGACAGCGAGGGTTCAAGGCTGGGGATGACGGAGACTACAAACAGGGATGACCCTGGAATAAGGAAACAGGATATCATCGCGAGGATAGAGAGCTCGTATGTTGAAGATCCGGATAGGGAGATTGGGGTGGTGAGTTTTAATTAAATCGAAAAGTATACTTTAAAAAAGTATTGATAGGGACCTGAAGCTGTAAAATATTTACGGTATATATCTCTAAATCTTTACTAAATATACTTAAAGATCACATTTTTTGTTTGTTTGTTTGCTTGTACTGAATAGGCTCCGAGACTACTGGACCGATTTAGGTGATATTTAGTTAGAAGGTAGTTTGAGACTCTGGGAAGGACAAAGGATACTTTTTATCCCGGAAATCATCCCGTAAGGGGGCGAAAATGGGAATGAAAATTTGTGTGGGGAAGCAACCTAGCCTAATTCATAAATCTTTTTTGTGTCTTTTTTGTGTGACCAAGGCACTTCGTAACAATATGTACTCATACGTGCTTATATATTTATTTACTTAAGTTAAATATAATAGTTTATAAAGCATAAGTAATAATGTACGATGTACTATTCTAATCAATACCAAGGTCTTTTGGGCGTTTAGTTTCAAAACAGAAAAAAGGTAAAAATGCATTTTAACTTTCCATATTTCTCCTAAACCAACTAATTTAATTCAACAATGGCAGTTCTAAACATGTTAAGAAATGTAAATCTCATGCTCGATAATAATTGTCATAAAACTCATACTAAGTGCTCTGGCGAAATAGCTATTTTTATCAGCAATCATCTTATATCATCTCCTTTATCTTATCATCTCCTTTCAGGCAGGAGAATTAGTAGAAGAGGTGGCAGAAGAGAACAAATCTCTGCTATGGTTCCTCTTGAAGCAGGTCCGACCTGGCATGGACCTGTCCAAAGTGGTCTTACCGACTTTCATATTAGAGCCTCGGTCGTTTTTAGACAAATTGTCTGATAATTATTATCATGCGGATTTGTTGGCGCAGTAAGTTATTTTTTTTTTAATTTTGTATAGTTAGGCCATGTTTTTTTAATATATTTTTTTAATTTGCAAATTTTCCGGTACCTTCTGCCTTTTTATGACGAATAGTTTGTAAACTGATGATGATTCAAGCATCAAGACTTAAGATGTAAGAATTTCACTTTTTGTGGTTTTGCAATACATGGCTACTTAATAAAGAAAAATGAGAAACTTGTTATTAAAATTATTTAAATGCATGGGAATTTAGATGGTTTCTTATTTGATTTAAGACATTTTAGGGATTTCGAATATTGACTCAAACATTGCATTCCAAAATTGAGCCATAAACTGAATAAGCTCTGAAACTACTGAACCGATTTAAGTGAGTTTTGGTAAGAAGATAGTTTGAAATCTTGGGAAGGTAGGATAGTTTTTATCCCGGAAATCATCCCTTAAAGGGGTGAGAATCGGGATTAAATTTTGTATGGGGAAGCAACCTAGGGATGAACCCGAGCGAATTGAGGGTGAGCCGCTAGTATATTATAAGTATATACATAGAAATAAATTTAATTAGCTTTTTTTATTAATTTACAGGGCGCAAACAATGGAAGACCCTTATCAAAGGTTCAAAGGGGTGCTCAAGTGGTATCTCTCAGGGTTGTACCGTAAACCCAAGGGGTTGAAGAAACCCTACAACCCTGTCCTAGGAGAAACCTTCAGATGTTGCTGGCGACATCGAAACAATGAATCCTATACGTATTATATTGCTGAACAAGTTAGTATTATTATTTTCTTATTATTAGGGTTCCACAAAAGGCAAATTGGAATCCTTATAATTTCGTCATGTCTGTATGTCTGTATGTCAAATATATTACTATGGAAGATTTATTATATAGGTTGGGCTATCATGGTAACTGTTTTCTGTAGTTAAATGAGTAAAAAAAAAGGGTGACACTCCATATATATATGTAACCATCCATATATGTATTGTAAATTAAATGTTTCATGATACGAAACCCTCGATGTGCGAATCCGACTCGCACTTGTCCGTTTTTCAAGCAATGGGACGGTAAAAAGAGCTGAATCAGAATGAGTGTGTATATTTATCTATTTATTTGTTTTTTTTTGTTTTAAATAATATTGTTGTTTTTTTAGGTATCCCACCACCCCCCTGTATCGGCCTTCTATATTTCAAATAGGAAAGAAGGGTTCGTCATAGAGGGTAGTTTGCTGGCTAGGTCTAAGTTTTATGGTAAGTTTTTTTTTAATTTAATTAATTTTTTTAACAGTAGCCCTTTATGCTACTTTAGCTCATAGTCTCATCTATACCTACATATAATAAAATTCTAACTCATTCGAATCTGTACATTAAATATTTTTTTGGAATATCTTATTGAAATAGACATTATTATCGATACAGAGGCCGAATCTATAGTTTTTAGAGTTTTTTCTGTCTGTCTATCTGTCTGTGACTGCATCCCGAGAAAACTGCACTGCACAGATTTTGATGAAATTTTGAATGATGATAGCTGGTTATCTGAGCTAGCATATAGGATACTTTTTACTGCGGGAAAATATATCATCTCTGAGATATCAATACTAAACGTTAAAACGTAACTAGGGACGAACCCGAGCGGCGGGAGGGTGAGTCGCTAGTTGTATACTAAATTTCATCAAAATTGGTCCAGTCTTCTCAACATAAAGATCTGGGCGCCTATCAGTTTGCCTATTTGTTACTCCAGCTCATAATCTATCACAAAGACATACATACACACAAACAAACATTCACGTTTATAATGTTAGATCGATTATTCCACAGGTAACTCCACTTCGGCCATATTAGAAGGTTGTGCTCGCATTCATCTCCTTAACTGGGGAGAAACGTACATAACAACTGCTCCGTATGCGCATTGTAAGGGAATCGTCATAGGAACACTCAGTATGGAGTTGGGTGGAAAGGTACGGGGGTTCGATTTTAGTACTGTCGATAATTGTGAGTCTATCTTGCTATTCCATCTTTTTTAGGGTTCTATACCCAAAGTTTACGCTGTCCGACCGTCTGTCTGTGGGTTGTATCTCATAAATCGTAATAGGTAAAGAGTTGAAATTTTTAGAGTGTGTATTTCTATTGCCGCTATAACAACATATAGTAAATAATTAAGATGGCGACTTTTAAAATGGCTACCATGCAAATGAAAAAAATATGATTAATACATAGTGTTATATCATGTACGAAGTTACGGAACCCATTGTGCGCTAGTCCGACTCGTACTTGACCAGTTTTGACATTTAAAAGTCTATATAATTGAGCACTAAGATAAAGATATGACATTCGTTATATTATGATGAGATATTAGAGACTCGTTCGCATCGCCTCCGTGGCGCAATCGGCTAGCGCGTTCGGCTGTTAACCGAAAGGTTGGTGGTTCGAGCCCACCCGGGGGCGGCTAAGATTTTTGTTCTCTATATCTTTGTATTTATTTTTATGTTATGTTATTTTAATTATTGGTTAGTTAAATATTACAGTATAATGACAACGGGGTCGAATATATTTGGGTTATTATATTTGTTGGAGATAAAAAAAATTGTACTCTCAATTGGAATTGTGAATTAAGATATTTATAGTGTCAGAAAACTCCATTGACTTTACTTGCCTGACCCGGAACTCGAATCCAAGACCCCAGGATTTGTAGAACTATACATGCCCGTCACCAGACCTACAAAATACCCTAAAATATAGTAAGCAGATGGGGATCGAATAGGTATTTTATTTGTTGAGGAAAAATATGTACTGTCACTGAGAATTTATTGTCAAATAAAACCGTTTAAAAACTCCATTGACTGTACATGGCTTGACCCAAGACTCGAACCCAAGACCCCTGGAGAGGATCTGTAGCCATATCTGCCAGCCACTACACTTACAAAACACCTGAAAAGTATACCAACCAGATGAAATAATACAGGTGTCCCATCCCATACAAAAATAATCATAAACGCTAATTCGGGCTATTTTTATTTGCTTGTATAGATAATAGATGCCGTTAATCTGCAGACTTTGGTTTTATTTAGTTTTATAATGTGATAAATATGTAAAGTTGATGCTGGATTTAATTAAATGTTTCAGTAACTTTAACACATTTAAAATTAAATCGCATCTAAAATAGCATTTATCTAAGTGCTTATTTTAATCTGTTTTAAATCATTAAAATAAATATACATAATAATGTATACTTATATTATAAATGCGAAAGTTTGTGAGGATGTATGGATATCTGGATGTATAGATGTTTGTTACTCTTTCACGCAAAATCTACTACATGAATTTAAATGAAACTTTACGATAATGGAAAAATGTACGGTTCCTGCGCGATAGATTTGTTTTTGTTTTTCTAGAGTAGCCGCTAGTTATAATATATTTTGTCTTTTGTTAATTTTACACAAACTTAGATAACAAATCAATACAACGCCATCTGTTGACATTTATTTAAATTATTTTTTCATTATTCTTTATTAGACCCTATATTAATATGCACTGCTGTTTAGTGACTCCATTAAAAAAAAGTTTTGATAAAAAAATGTATTCTACACGACATTCCCACGCCTGTAAGCCACAGAAGAAAAAATTGAATAACAAATTTGTTTTTTTTTACAGGTACATGTGATATGTCAAGAGACTGGATACCAAGCGGATGTAGAATTTAAGTTAAGAGTGAGTGTTTTTTTTTGCATTTAAACAAAGGTTTTCTTGTTTCGAAAATTGATTTTTATAATACCATCTTAAAATCAATTAATTTTCTAAAAAATTTAAACACAGAATACATAATTTGATGCTTGATGATTTCGCCGTGTGTTTCTGTGTTTTCTATCTTAAGCCCGCAGTTTTTTACTTTTTAGGGTTCCGTACCCGAAGGGTGGCAACGGAACCCCACTACTAAGTCTCCGTTGTCTGTTCGTCCGTTTGTCAGAGGGCTTGAGATACATCTGATGAACTGTAATAGGTAGAGAGTTGAAATTTTGACAGAGTATGTATTCCTATTACACATTCGCTATAATAAAAAACCAAGATAGCGAATTTAAAAAAGGCTACCATACAAGTTAAAAAAAAACGATTTTCGTACGGAACCCTTCGTATGCGAGTCCGACTTGCACTTGAACTATTTTTATACGATATCGATGTCTACGATATTTTTTATAAATATCGTATCAGCAGAATCGATATCCTATCAGCAGAAGTGCGTATCGATGCATTCCTAATAAATAGTAGATTACTTAATAATAATAATTTTTTCTTTCACAGTCTTTTCTAGGCGGAGCAGATCAAACGAACGCCATATCAGGTCGGATAAAGCGAGGGAAGGACACCGTCGCCACCATAGAAGGTTATTGGGACGGGAAAATTGACATAAAAGATAAGAAGACAGGTGTAAGTTGATCCCTTTGTTGTATGATAGTATATAAGGGTTGGGGGGTATGGGGGTTTTGTGTTGAGGAAGGGTTTTTAATTTTTTCTTCTTGGGGGGTGTCTGGTTTAGGGTTTGGGGAAAAGATGCTAAACACTCTGAACACTCAGACGAAGGAATGATATATGTATGTATATAGTGATATAGACATAAGCATGAAGCCAATGCTGTGTGTAAAAAAATAAATAAATGTTAATAAATAAAAATAGCTAACGAATTTTTTTAATAAGCTAATATTATGCTATCTCTCTTTCGAGGGGAAGAGAACTAATGTTTAAAAAATATAACAATAAAAATTCGCTAGGTAACATCAAAGGCAATGAATGTACTTAAAAATCAATATTATAAGGCATAAGCTGCAACTTTGAGAAAGTTATAATTTTTTTATTTAGTACCTAAATTTTACTAAAATTAAATAGTTTTGATCTTTTTTAAAAAAATTAAGCGACCCCTAAACCTTTTTTTTTTGAGTTGATTTTTAAAGAGGACTCTTAAAAAATGAAAAACTAACATGTTTTTATACGAGACACGAAAAAATTATGGGTTTTTTTTGCGCCACCCTAATACATATATTGTCTATATATCTGTTAATAACTTTTATTTTCTATCCATATTCTTTTATCTGTTCCCAGGAAGAAACAAACCTTCTAGAAGTTTCCATCCTCAAAGAACAAAGGCTGCCCAGGTTTCTGATGAAGATCGATCGTCAGCAAGAGTGGGAATCGCAGAGGCTGTGGATCAAAGTGTCTGAGGCCATACAAAATGAGGATCAGGTTAGTTTGGGCCATAAATTGTATGGTATTTGTATGTGAGTGAAGTCTTAGAGAATTTTAAATAAAACTATCTTTTCGGATTATTTCGCGGTTTATTTTGATTTTTGGTTCCCGACGTTTCCAATGCTTTTTAATTTTCTTTATGGTTATACATATGTATTTAATAATAGCAACACTAAATACTAGCGAAACACCCTCGCTTCGCTCGGGTTCGTCCCTAGGTACGTTTTAATTTTTTTTAAGCGGAACCCTAATTCTTTTTCTAGAATAACTTACAAATTAGCTTACGTTACTCCCTATCACATCAGCTATCTTCAGTAAAAGTTCCGTCAAAATCAATCCAGCTGTTTCAGAGAAACAGACAGACAGACAAAAATTTAAAAAATTGTGTTATCTTATAAGTACCGTATATAATTTTATATGCATTCAGTAAAACGCTGTTATTTTGACATTACATACAGATACTTCAATTTTATTTATCTGTATAGATTGATAAAGTTTTTTTAAAAATTGCTTAGAATATAAATTACTTCGTCAATGCCGCTTTGAAGCCATTAACAAGGGAATTGAGTGAAATTGAATCAAATTTTTAAAACAATTCCTTCCACTTCCAGATAGTGGCCACAGAACAAAAGACAATAATAGAGGAGGCGCAGAGGGCGCGCGCCCGCGGCCTCGCGGCGCCGTGGCTGCCGCGGCTATTCCACAAGGACACCAGTTCAATGCCGCCTGAAGGTAATCACTATTGTTATAAGATACGTTTTGACGTTTAGTATAGATTTCTCAGAGATGAGATATATTCCCGCAATAAAAAAAGTATCCTATATGTTGACACGGATAACCAGCTATTGTCATATATATAGGTAACTGACGACACGTTTGGCTCGGTTTATAGTGTCTACTTGCTGTGCCAGCGGTGGCGGGTTCGAGTCCCGCTGGAGGCATTAATTTGTGTGATGTGCACGAATGTTTGTACTCCAGTCGTAGGTAGGTAGGTAGGTAGGTTTTTATATTTATAATATGTATGTATTTAAAGCTATATATGTGTAGTGTCTTACCTATCTGGTGTCCATAACACAGGCCTCGTAGCTTACAATGGAACTAGATGGTGATATGCGTTAATGTCCCGACATATTTATTTATGTAATGATGAGATTGATTTTTTTACGATGCGACAGATTTAGACTACAGTATGAAGTTAGTCGTTATTGGCTACAGTGTGAAGTTAGTCCCGGTGTCTGTCTGTAATCAAATCTTGCAAGTTAAATTTAACCCACTCCCCAGTATCGTATTGAGCTGAAATTTGCCACACACGTTTGGTTCTCATGACTACATGATTACCTAAATACTGCCATTTTCAATTCAACATGGCGGACGTTACAAAATTGCGATTTATTCTATAATATTATATATTTCCACAGTGACCCTTATGATATGGGCGTCAAATGAAAGGGCTCGATGAGCGAAACACAATAAGCAAAGATTGGCACCTGTCTGATTCTTTTTTTATCATAATAATTGTACAACTTATTACCAATTTTACTTTTATCTTTGTACCCTCCTTAATTCTTATGTATTTTTTTTTTAGGTATAATCGATCAAGGCTGGAAATATAATCACGCAAACACAAGGTGAGCTTGGTACTTGGTAGGGTACACATATATTATTTGATTATTAAAAACTACAATATGAATGAATATGAAAAAAATTATTAAACTCTTTTTACACCGTTACATAGTGTATTTTCATGTAATTTTTCAGTCCATGGCAGCCCGAAGAGTTGATTGAATACGAGGACGAATTTACAATAACAACGCTTAAAAATCTGCCAACGAGGACTTCAGGGGAAGCCAGGATAAGGGAGCTAGTGCAGAGGTCTGACTCGGACAGTCACGATGATTTAGCAAGACGGTCTAAAACTAGCACGTGAGTTTTAGAACTTTTAGAAATATAAAAATAAACTTAATAATAATTTTTCCACCATTTTGGGATGGAATTTTGTCTTATAATTAATTTAAATATCACATATTTTCCATTTATTAAAACAATAATTGGTAAAATTTTAATTATGTAAGTTTTATTTGGACCCCTTAGATGTACGGGGGAAGGGGTCGATTTAATCCTTAGATTTTGAACTTAATATGATTTTTTTAAGATTATACTTAATATATTAGAAATTAAACGTCAATACTTTTTTATTTATCACTAGCTGACCCCACAGACGCTGTCTTGTCCAAATTTCAGTAAAGTTAGTGTCTTCTGATTTATACAACAACTAGCACTGAACACTAGAACTAGCGCGAAAAACAAAAACAAATCTATCCCACCGGAATCGTGCATTTTTCCGGGATAAAAAGTAGCCTGTGTACTATTCCAAACTATAATCTATCTCTGTGCAAAATTTCATCCAGATCTAGCGTTCTAGCGTGATTAACTAACACACAACTAACACCCATTCAAACTTTCGCATTTTTAATATTTACAAACATCCATACATACTCGCAAACTTACACATTTATAATATTAGTATAGATGGAATTGAAAAAAATACCTGCAGTTTATTTCTTCTAAACTTCCCAAATTTTCTAGTTATTTTTCATAATTTTTTTCTGAAAAGTTTTTATTTAAACTATTGCAAAAGATCCAGTCGTTCTCAAATGTTACGCTTACCAACAAACAGCATTACAAATTTATTTATATATATAATTTATTTATAGTTATTACTATATATAATTTATTTATAGTTATTACTATATATATATATATATATGTTTCTTTTTTTTCAGACGAACTCTAAAACAAACTCTGCACTCAATAGACTCGACTTTACGCGAACAAAATTTAGCTATAGAGAGACTAACAAAAAACGTGGAGTCGCTAAATGAAAGTCATAGAAATTCAATTCGACCCCAAAACGTGGGTCGAGTGCCAACGTCCCATTCGTGGGACTTGTTTGGTGGTTTCGTCCTAGCTATGGTGTTGCAAGCTCTATTAAACTGGATTTTCTACCATAAAGACTGAGTGTTGCCAGTATTTGTGTATACATCGACCAAATTTTTTTTTCGTTTTTTGTTTGTTTTTTGTTTTTGTAGTGTAATTTCGAGGTTTTGTCTGTTTGGGTGGGTTTTTTTAGATGTGATTCGTTATGGAGTTAAGAGTTATGGGCTAAGTGATGTGAAAAGAAAAAAAACGTATATAATTCTCACTTTCAAGGGATGTACATTTTGTACAATACGTAATGTAATTATTAAAGGAGATCTTCATTTTCTTTTTTCTTCATAAGTTCTTTTTTTGTTAGTTTTTAATAATGTTACAATACGCCACAGATAAAAAATATAAATAGCACTTTTACACACACCTTTGCCTCTACACGCGCTGGATATAAATATCGTTATAAAAAAATTAAGCAACTGAGGCTTTAAAATTTAAAATATATATTTATCAAGATATCTTTTTTCCTAATATACGTATTATTATTTTTTTAATTAAAAAATAACTACTAGTTTAGTAGAAATTATTGTTAATGGGAAAAGACATTTTGGTTTGTTTTTTTTTATCTATGTTAAAGCCGCACAGACAAGCAAAATGTCTGCCAACTTGCCTGATGCTTTCCATTTAAAATATTATATTTTAGCTGTTAGCTTAATTTTTGTGTATAAATTATAATAATTGTAAAGACACTCGAAATGTAATATTACCATATATTTTTTTAAATTTTCGGCACTTCAATCGTAGTCTGCTTCAAAACACATTAATATATAATAATAACATATAAATTATTTATACAAGTTAATTTAAATATATGCACGTGTTAACGCGTCTTTCTGTACATTTTGTGAAAATGGCTAAATAATTTTGATATTTTAATGTATTTTATAATTCGAAGCAGGCTCTGATTTTACGTAGACGCCGCCTTTTTCATTATTTTTGACATATAAAATTTCACTTCATTTATATTCAAATGGTTATTAAAGTAAATTTCATATAAAATATAATAAAAAAAACTAAATTAAAAATTCAAAGGCTTCTGTGGCATTATTTTAGCTTTTATTAAGTATAAAAAAAAAATTTTTTTACTCTGGCCATACTGAATGACCTAAATTGCAGTAAATGTTTATTTTATGCCAAAAAAATGTTTTTTAATTCAAACCAAATTTTAATGCTGCCATAACATGTTAATTGTTATTTAAAAAACAGGCAAATAATAATTTATCGTTTACCAGTTTATAAAAAAGAAATATAAAAAAAACCGAGCGGGAATTTGATTCATTGTAAACTTTACATTAATATTTAATCGTTTTTACCTTTCCATCTCTCTTCTCAAAATTTGGCCGACAATTCTAATGACAGTTAGAAGTGCAGTGTTGCCAGTGTGCCGTATATTGCAGATTTTTATATGTAATTAATTAATAAGTATTGTACCACCTTGATATTTTTAATAAATATTAACATTTATTATTGCATCCATATTTTTATTATATTAATTTCTTCACTTTGAACAAAGATACGATACTTTAAGATACTCTATTTCATTTATCCAATTCATAAGTAGGTATTTAAGATACTTTTAGGGTATTTTTTAATTTTTAATCTGCAATATATTGGTTTTTGTTCATTTGATGGGAACTCTGAAGTATTATCATCGAGACTTTTGGTAGTTTTCTCATCGGTGTTGCCATGGTTCAAGTATTAATTTCTACCATTTGGTAGTTTATGCTATTTCCTTCGAAATATCTATTTATTTATACGCATTTAGATAAGATCATTAGATTGTTGATATTTTTGTTGTTTTATCCAGTGAATATATATTTTTTTCCAATTTACATGGTGTTTTATTTTTACCTTATTAAAAATGTTCTTAGAATAAAAAAAAATCCAGATCGAAATATATTTCCTATATATTTAAGGACTATAAATAAATTAGATAAAAACATTTATCAAACGATGGCGGTCATGAGATTTCCCTAAAGGCTGTTTCGGAAGGCAATAAATAAAGTACTTCATAAGAACAGCAGCAGTTTCAATTATTTTATATGTGGATCTTTATCTTATCTATATATAATCTGAATCACAGAAACGGCTCCAACGATTTTCATGAAATTTAGCATACGGGCGGACGGGGGCGATAAATCGATCTAGATTAGTCTTATGTCTGGAAAAACGCGTGTTTTCGAGTTTTCATGCAGTTTTCTTTTGCATTATTCCACGCAAAATATGGTCAGTAATTTACACGCTCGGGCATAAGCATCGTGGTCAAGCGGCCAAGGTGCAAGATCAACAATCACAGGTGTCCACGTTCGAATCACGGTCGCATACAAAGTTTTTACTTTTGTTATTTTTTTTAGTATTCATTAAAGTTTTTAGTTTAAAAAAAAAACAAAAGTGTTCTGCAGACCAAAAACTCCGAGCGAAGCTCGGTAGCCCAGGTACTCTACTGTTAATGTAGATATCATAGATTGCACTTAGTTAAACGTCGTAACGATAGGACTTGCTGGTCTTCCATATATTCTTAAAGATTCTAAAAATAATAATATCGGGAGTGATATTTAAACGAAAATATATCATTCCAAAACTTATTTAAAATTAAAAAGATTATTTTTAAATACCTACTATTTTTGCTACTTGCAAGTATATTATGTGGGTAGAACATGATACTAAATAATAAAAAGCAGTACTAAAAAAAAAAGTCACGAGGACTGCCGACAGAAGTGAAAACTTAAAACTATACACAAACAGTTGTTATTTTTGGATATTCAAATTGTTTGATCTTAAATTAAAATGTTTAAATTAAAAATGTTCACATTTATCTGATTTCGACATCTATCGGCACTCTTGAGTGTTAGCGTTAACACGTCACGTGACCATTTCGATGACGATTTACATGAATTTACTCCCCATACAAACAAACCTGCCTATACAAGCTTTCACTTCAAAAACAAACCCCCGAGCGAATCGTGGGTGACTAGTAATCAAATATACTGTCACTTGTTATAATCCGTGACTTTTTATTTTGAAATAAAAAATGAAATAACAAAAGCATACGAACGATAGGGAGCAGTGGAGAAAAAGTAGGGAGGCCTTTGCCCTGCAGTGGGACACTACAGGCTTATAATAATAATAATAATAATAGAAGCATATTCTTTGTTATTAATAAATATTGTATTTGTCTTCTCAAAACTTAGTATGACAATATTAATGGGGATGTCGAGGAAAAATAGCCTAACTCCATAAAAAAAATCAAAGATATTATAATAAAAAAAGGGAAAAATAAAAACTTTTTAACAAAAAAATAAAAACCGACTTCAAAAAAAAAAGCACTAAAAACTAAAAAATAACTGATTGGTAGTTTTCATTTACTATACATACCTAATCAAATATTTTCGAAGTCGGTGTGCTTTGCTTTGTATGGGCTGGCACCGATTTCGAAAATATTTGATTAGGTATGTATTTAATTTAATAGGTAGGCTTTAATTACTTAGCCAAAGCACACCGACTTCGAAAATATTTGATTAGGTATGTATAGTAAATGAAAACTACCAATCAGTTATTTTTTAGTTTTTAGTGCTTTTTTTTTGAAGTCGGTTTTTATTTTTTTGTTAAAAAGTTTTTATTTTTCCCTTTTTAGTGTAGACAGTAGTAGCAAAGTAAGGATTCTAACGTGTTAGGCTTGTCAAATCAAACAAAATAAGCCCAAACTCAAAGTATCTACTATTAGCCGTTGAAGAGTTCCACCTATCTACCTTCTGGCCTAGCCATCAGATCAGGTCAACAACACCGAACCACTGTACTATCAACGGAAATAGAAATACTTGCAAAGTTTCAAGTCAATATGACAATTAGACGTAGGTTAAATTCATCATTAGTTGTTTTTCCACCCTTAGGGGTGGAATTTTTTTTTGAAATTTAAATGGGACCAATCTGGAAGTATACCCTTTCAAACAAAACAAAAATTGTCCAAATCGGTTAATAAATGACGGAGTTCTGAGGTAACAAACATAAAAAAAAAAAAAAAACATACAGTCGAATTGAGAACCTCCTCCTTTTTGAAGTCGGTTGAAAATGACACTTTTTTAGTTTTACATAGTATAAAATGAAGTCGCTTCCGCTGTCTGTTCGTTTATCTCTTTTAACCTACGAATGCAGTGTTCAGCAATAGATAGAGTAAATCAAGAGGGAGTTTTATATGTATAGTACATAAATATTATAGTACAGAAAAGCTGAGAAATTCAAAGATTTGTATTTCATACTAACCGTTAAAACGTACCTAGGGACGAAACCGAGTGAAGCAAGGGTGAGTCGAGTTTTAAATAAAACTGTCTTTTCGGATTATTCCGCGGATTTATTTAGATTTTTGGTTCCCGACGTTTCGAACGTTTTACAGCAATCATGGTCACGGGATACTCTCCTCTCCCGTAAAAAATAGTTTTATTTAAAATAAAAGATGACGTATGCAGTTATTTACATTTAATTGTTACATTTGTTAATTTAATCAAACGCAAAGTAATGAAAAGATTTTCGAGAGTTCACTTTTTATTGATTGACGGATGAAAGTTTGTATGAAAGCTCGCCATTTTGACTAAGAAAAATCATAAATTGATGTTTAGAGATGTGCTAATACTATATGGTATTAGTATTACTAAAATTTTTTTTGAATTTTCGTCCATTTTGCCGACAATCATACTAATACGGGGTCTTATAAGGGCCCCAATATTTTCCTTGTGGCCCACTAAACCAATAATCGTGTAATTTTTTTATATCCTCTTCATCCCAATGATATCTTTTTGGTAGAAAGTGGGGAAGGCGTCTTCTACTTGGTCTATAAAAATGAGTTGGAGACTGTATGTATAATAATTTTCCATTTTTCGTTTTTGGCTTTCTAGTGGTAACTTCTGCGTTATTTGATAATTCAGATTCACTTTCAGAAGACTCCTGACGTTTTTCCTTTTGAGGGATCTCCTCTGAACCACTTGACTCACTAGACTCGTCGCTGCTAATCCTCAAATTCTTATTGTCAATCTTGTTTGCATAAAACTTTCTAAAATTATTAAAATTGGGCATATTTTCCGCATGTCTTTCTGTAGGATTGACGATTTGAAAGACAAATTTCTTTTTTTTCTGTGAACCACTTTTGCTACGTAACAAATCTTTTATATCTAAATAATCTTGGGAAAAACTCATATTTTTTATATTTTCAGGATTTTCTCTTTGGGAAATATCAGTGATATCATCGTATATGAGTCTATCGTCGTTAGAATGTGGTCCATGTGGCAACTTCGACCCTCCCCTTTCATGATACTTATTTTGTGTAATGAATCGTTTAATGCAATTAAGTTTGTTTTGCATCTTAATGTATGTTTGTAAACAATTGTTGATGCCAATTAAATTTAGTTCATTCTGTTTTTCTAGCAGTTCATAACTTTTTTTTATCAATTCTGTTCTGAAATTGTCATACAGCCTGTTGTTAGTGTCGTAGATCTCTTTTATATATATTCGTGGGTACGCTTTAGTTGAATGCGCTGTAAAATAGAAGACAGTGAATTATATTTTAAAAGAACATTGTACATATATTTTACTAGCGATTTTCCTTTTGTTCGGGTGCGTCCGTAGTTGTCTTTTTGTCGTTTCAGTGCTTATTTGTCCAAACAGAATTATTTAATGTTTAATGTCAATTCTATTGGTTATTAAATACACATTTTACTCAAATAAAGCCGGAAAAAATGTATTTTATCAACATTTGTATATAAATCTTAGAAATATAGCTTGGTTTTTGATAAAGAGAGAAAAATCTCTCTACTGTAAACTACAACAAGTATTGGTCGTTTGATCAAATAAGCACTAATTATGCGACCTTTTGGCACTAAGTAAGTTTCAAAATTTACTTCATCCATAACGTCAATTTAAACAATATCGAAGGACAACATTCGTCTCTTTTATTTTGCCGGTGTGTAAAAGAGATGAAGCGAATAAAGTGAAGTTAGTTCAATCGAGCTAGTCGATGGTCGCCGTCGTGTAAACTATATTCGAAAACTTTAACTCGTACTACAGATTACATCGAAAACTATATAGTTTATCGAGCTCACCAAAATTATCATCGTTTTTGTAATTTGTAAACTCGTACTGTGGGTACAGCTGTACCCACCTGTGTGCTACTTCATGTCACCCTACTACAACCTACTGGTGATATACAGTATTTATACCTATATAGTTCCTGAGATCAGTGCGATCAAACAAACAAACTATCTCTTTATAATATTAGTATAGATGTTCTGTGAATCGCTCTGTTACGACCACGGAATAGGTTAAAATTAGAAATATACTTAATTTTATTATACAAATAATTTAAATAAATATTAAAAAATACGTACAATTACAGTAAAACATAAGAACAGCTAGCACGATATGCCTAAACATCGTTAAAAATAATTATTTTGAATAATTTAGAAAATATTTAATTAAAGCGACCCATGCCTACGACTTCGAAAATAAATTGATAAGGAATTAACTACAAGATGTTTGTGCAATCTAGTCGATATATGTTACAAGGTGTGTTTGTCATGGTTTTTGTAATTTAAACTATATGTTGGTACATTAACACACAGCACCATCTAGTTCCATGGTAAGCCTTGTGCTATGGATACCAGATAGTTGATACACTACACGCACACACATACACACACACACACACATATACATATATATATATATATATATATATATATATATATATATATATATATATATTAGGGGAACAAGGGTCTACAACTACAAATTTTGACAGAAAATTGACATTTTAAATATATAACGTAAGCAAAACCAAAGGACAAAAAGTAGCAAAATAACATTTGTCACGAAACGCTTCATTGAAATCTAATTGTTTTCTATAATTGATCCGTCACATAATTAATTGTTAATTTTTCACTGCGTTACAAAATGCCAATAATAAGTAATTACTGTGTTGGGAACTAGCTACTGCTTGCAACTCGGTCTGTGTACATATTTAATTCATTTTACATCCACGACCCCAGAAATAAGGCATGAATAAAATTATATGAAATATAATTTGGGCTATTTAAGGAGCTCAAAAATTTAATTTGCCTGAGCAGAATAGAAGGCGCTTGTCCAAGACCAAAAAAATGGTGACAAATAATTTCAATTTGTAAAATCACTGTAAAAATGTCATAATCCGCTAACGGGCCATCTGTGTGTGGTGGCTGTTTTTTTTTCAATTGTCAGAAGAATTAATCTATACATATAATAAAATTGTAACTAAGCCGAATCTGTATCTTCATTAAATTTTTTTTGGAAAATCTTATTGAAATAAACATTATTATCGATACAGAGGCCGAATCTATAGTTTTTAGAATTTTTGTCTGTCTCTCTGTTACCGCATCACAGAAAAACCACTGGAGGGATTTTGATGAAATTTGGTATGATGATAGCTGGTTATCCGGGTCAACATATAGGATACTTTTTATCGAGGGAAAATATCTCATTTTTGAGAAAAAATACAAAAACTGCAATGTAAGAGTATACTAATATGTTAAAGTTTAAAACCTAAGAATTTGGTTTCTGGTCATCTGAACGCGGGCGGAGCCGCGGTCAATGCTAGTTATATTATAAAATAACTTTTTCCTTTACCTAGACCGACTGAAATGTAATGACGTCCTTATAACCGGGATAATAAGGGAACTACAAAATAACCTTATATTTTTTTTAATTCTAAATATAATTAGTATTATACCATTATAATGCGCCAAAAAATACCTGACACTTCTTGTTACTACGTCAAATTTGCCTATACAGATTATAAAAATGGATGTAAGTATAAACAATTTTTTAGATTTAAGTTTAGATAAGTTTGTTTGGTTTTAAAGTGGCACACCAAATGTTACCTAATAATTTTGACGACTCTTTGTCTAATAATACAAATAAAATGTCTTTACAAATCCTTATGCTCCAATAGAGTTCACCAAAATTTAATTTCTTCCAAATTAAGAAATAGCTTATTGCCTTACCACAGCGAGGTAGGTATATTTTTCTACTTTGTTCGAATGAAAACGTCAAGCATCTGTAAATCAATTACTATATAATGTTGATAGTTTGAGATTTTCAAAAATCAAATAAAACTTTTAGTAAACTAAAAAGGTTAAATTTAAAAAAGTATTCAATTATTACTTTATTAAAATATGGCAAGACTGTTGAAAAAAAAAATAGCTAAATTATAGTTGGTGCGCAGATTCTATAACGTAAAGATGCAAAACTAACTTCATCTCATTTTAAATCTACACTAGCGGCTCACCCTCGCTTCGCTCGGGTTCGTCGCTAGGTACGTTTTAAATAGATATAAAAAGAAAAAATCTTTCTTTCTCACATTTTAATTATATGTTTTAATACTTACCTATTCCGGACTAAGAGAAATCCAAAAATTAAAATATCATAAAAATTGGAACGCGGTCGAACGGGATAAAAAGTATCCTATGTCCTTCTCCTGGCTCTAAACTACCTCCCTGCCAATTTTCAGCTAAATCGGTTCAGCCGTTCTTGAGTTATAAGCGAAGTAACTAACACGACTTTCTTTTATATATATAGATTAACAGGCAATAAAAATATATGAATTACTGAAGTAATACTGTAAACTGCCATCGTTAGTTCCCGAAACAGCCATTAGGGTACTAATAATAAAAAACACAGATACATCAGGAAAATTTATTACAAAAGCAGATACAAAATCTTCAAGAACTTACTTATCTAACATTACAGCTACACCAATTCATGGACATTGAAACACATTTTTCTAAAATAATACTAAATCATTACATATTAAAGATTTTGTTCATATACCTTTTTTTAATAAGACAGTCAGTATAAAAACGTCATAACTCAAATTTTTATTGAAATAAACTTAAAAATACTGGTAGTACCGAATTTTTCAATAAAAATGATATCTAATGAATATACTGAAATTAACTGCTGATGAATATCAGCAGTTAATTCCAGTATCTCTTAAAAAATAAATGTGCATATCTTATCATTCTATGTAAATATATGCTTCGTATACCAAATGGTTTTAGTTGGGTCACTTTTACATTGACTCTCAAAATATCTCATTAAAAAGATCTACTTAATAAAATTTAAAAAATCTTTAATATGTAATTAAAACTAGACCTATTTTATACGAAAAGAAAGGATAAAAGGTTTTAATATTTCAATTACCATATTTAAAGACATCTATTTTAAATGGCGAGTCTAATCTTTTTGGATGTAGCAACACCGATTGCACAACCGATTTTGATAATTTAAATGGTCGGAATTTTATTCTAACTTCAAAGATTTGGTTATAAACATCTAAGTTCGGGCAATCGAACCGAGATATTTCTATATAACCATTAACCATATACTGTTTTAATACAAATTTAGAAAAATCTAGATATAAAACATCTTGATTTATAAAAAAATATACAAAGTTACATTTTCATCTAAATTTCGATTACATCTAAAGATTTGAACAATATGACTGAATTACATTTTTGTGGTGCCTAAATTTTAAAACTACCTCACTTAATATAAAAAATTGATCTATAATCTTTTGACAAAACTACGTACATACACTTATTTGTATGAGAAAATGGAACCAATGAAAATAATTACCATGAATGGGAGTGAAGCTACATCATTTTTATAGTGTCCATAATAGGATATAAACTTATAAGTCTAAATAAAAAAACTTTAACTATACATGTTTGGCTCATTTTGACTAGTGACTATAATTATTACAAGGCAGTCAGAGCAGAAATGACCTAACTCAAACTTTTAACAGAAAAACGATTTGCGATTATCATCCAAACGATAGCAGTACGGACGTTGTATTTTGCATTGACATATATTATTGTGTATTGTGTATTTAGCCCTTTTTAACGTCCCACTGCTGGGCACGGGCCTCCCTTCAATACTCGGGGGATCATCCAATACCACGCTGGCCAAGTTCGGGTTGGCGGACTTCACATGTCTTTGGAAAACCATGTTTTCCTTCACCGTAAGGTAAGTGGTAATTATGTTAGAAATGATTCGCACATGAAAATATCAAAGGTGCGAGACCCGGGATTTGAACCCGCTTCACTCGGTTTCCCAAACGAGCGCATTACCACTGGACTACAACTGCTTTCGACATATAATATTCATTCATTATCAATTTCTTAATCTGATGAAATATATTTAAACAGATAAAGTAGTTTTTCCACAGTGATTGTGTTAAGACATCTCCGCTCCGATAACTTCATTTATATATAAACAACCTTCAATCAATTTTTGTCCAACTGATCTCGACAGTTCATTTGAAATTACTTACGTATTTTTTCTTCTAAAAAATAACGATAAAATTAATTTTCGCATTCGCCTTAACTTATAACATAATTTACTAAAACCTAACTATGGACTAAAAGTGGACTAGAATGATACGTCACTAAAATTGACTAGAAATCAGATATTATTAAAATTGAAATATATATTTAATTAAGTAATAAAAAATACCATGAACAACTAAAAAAGTTATATTTTTAACATGACCACAGACAAAGAGGGACAGCTACAACGTTAGTATGTATTAGTGTCTCGTGCTGTCATATTGTTATGTATTACAGGGTTACAGTAATGAGATAAAATGACCGCATATGTATTTATTTTTTCTACAGTATGGCAAATTTTGTAGTTAATACTCTATATATTTATTATAAGCATAGATAATGCTTATTAATTTTAAGTTAGACAACCATTGCTTTTCCCAAGTTTAATTTTATTTGAGTAATTTTGTAAAGAAAGGATGAATTTACTATTTTTTCACAGACTCCTATATATTTAGGTATGCGTGGAACAGACAAATATTAATTGCAAGTAGGAAATAAATTTAATTTCTTTCTCCTAAATAGAAATAGGGAAACACTGCGCGCGCGTGTAACAACATGTTATATCAGGCTGTCAACGCAAAAGTGGCTTAACTACACATTCAAATTATTTTAAAAGTGATAAAATATTATTAAACATATTAGAAGACTTATTATAAATATATTATATAACATTGCCAATCGAATATTTTCATTTGAATTCTTTCATATGTTAATGTAAGGAATGCACATAACGGAATAGAAAGAATATGTGAAAAATGTTTAAAGTTATGCCACTTTTACATTGATATAATTGTATTACACGGTGATTTGATAAAAATTAACTATGATATCAGTAGAACGATATGTATATTACAAAAAACTACAAAATTCTAGTCAATTCGCTTTTGTTTAATAACTATACACTTAAACATAAAAGGATGGTTTTAATACTGTAAATATATGATAAAAGAAGCTAAATAAAGTTTAGATTTTTAATGATACAACATACTCCGAGAGACGACCGCTATTTTAGTTATATGTTAAATACAAAATTATTTCAAAAAGTAATCGATGAATTTAAATTTTATATCCCTTGAATAATCTTTTAACGTATGAAATGGGAGGAAAGCCTAAAATTGTGCCCAATAATCGATTTTGTTTACTAAAATTTGCACTTTGCGGGATTTCGTGGTGGGCATCACTTAAATTCCCTTTTAAGTAAATGCGTTAATAACATATTCTCTTCTAAGATGATATAAAGAAAAGTTGAAAGTTATGTACATACATCAAAATATGTTAATACCAATCGCAACTGTCTCTCAGAGTATTTACAGAGATAGGTCCTAAATATGAGAGCTTGAGAAGGAATGATTAAATGTTATACTAAAACGTGATAGGTTTCATGGGACATCGGACTTTATACAAAAACCACTTTAATTAAACAATTTGACAATCGCGACGAATAATTTTTTTTTTTAAGTTATACTTCTTTTGGCACGTTTGGAAAAAAATATGAGAGTAAAATTATTACGATGCACGCTCACACCGGCAGCCAAAAAGCGACATGATGAAGTTAGCTGAAAGCGATATGACGAAGGTAGCTGCATTCCTTTTACAACTGTTTGTAAAGAATTGTGACATACGGGATGAAATCTTTAGCTATCTGTTACGCCAAAGAAGTATAACTTCTTACGTGCATACATAAGTACACACACACGTTTTTTTACAATACTGTTATGAAATTTTCAAGGTTAAAGTGGCACATCTAAAAATTTCAATTTTTGAAAATGTGAATATACATACTATGTCACACTTTCACGAACACACATTGGTTTATTTGCCGAAATATCTTAATTAATATTTTGCTAAAGAGTATTTGCTTAGTGCATTTCGATAATAAATGTTATATAGGTATGGAAATACAAGTAGGTACATCCCGGTCACATTTTTAACTCAACATATAGCACTTTATTATTTCTATTTAAATGGACACTTATAAAATACTAGCGATTCGCCCTCGCTTGTATGGGTTCGTCCCTAAGTACGTTTTGACGGTTAGTATGGAATAGATAAACTATATATTATACGATATATAGCCTATAGCCTATAGCCATCCTCAATAAACGGGCTATCTAAAGCAAAAATAATTTTTCAAATCAGATTAGTAGTTACTGAAATTAGCGCGTTCAAACAAACAAACTCTACCTCTTTATAATATTAGTATAGATAAAAACCTACTGTAGTGCGCGAAGTCACAAGTTTTTATATAAATCCCATGTCCTATAATAAATATATGTATGTGCATGGTTAACTGTGATTATTGAATGTTATATTAACAAGTGATATTTATTTACTCTACGAAGGCAACTTTATAATCTATAAATGGATGCAGACTTCTTGATACGTAATTTTTGTATTTAAATAATAATAATACAATTATAAAGTAAAATTTTTACTTGAAAATTGATTAAAACCTTAGAATCAATTACAAAAATGGAATAAATTAAATAAACACTGATTAGTAATAAAAATCTAATATTAGTACTAGAAAAAAAAAGTTATATTAATACTATTTCCTATGAAATTAAAATAAATAAATGAATAAACAATTTAAAACTAATATAATACAACAATGTAACAGAAATGCATTGATCTTGAACACAGTAAAGAGTGTCAAAACTGACATTTTCTAAACAGAAACAGAAATATTATTAAAATATTTCGAATTATGCCGTTAATAAACTTTATATATTGGTATGAAAATTTTAGTCTTCGACCAATTTCTTTTATAATCACGATATAAAATACTCGAATAGCTTTTTGAACTAGGGGTAACTAATAAGTAGAAGATTTTTCGATACAATAAGTTAGTTATATGTGATAGTATTTGAATGGCAGTACGTTGTATTCAACCCTTTTTAACGTCCCACTACTGGGGGTAGGCCTCCCTTTAATACGAGGGGGATCAGGCCATAGTCCACCACGCTGGCCAAGTGCGGGCGGACTGAGCATGTCCTTTGAAAACTTACTAGGTTCTTTCAGACATGCAGGTTTCCTCACGATGTTTTCCTTCACGAAAATCTTCATGAAAATATCAGAGGTGCGCAAGCGAGCAAGTTACCACTGGGCTACCACTGCATTACATATACAAGATGTATTATATACGTAAAAACTATAGTTTAAAATAATACAGGCATAAGTCGACATATTTTTCAACCCTGTTGCTAATACTTATTTTGTTTTTGAGTTATGCCTTTATTACATTGTTGTATTATTCAGTATTATATATTATATAGTGAAACGATTCAGTCAGTCCGTCTGTGTATCGCATTGAAGTAGGCGAGTAGGTCCGCGTCCGCGCGCGACACCCACGCCGCGTTCAGTGCTATCGTGTCGAGAGCGGCCGCGGCGCCGCGCTGAGACCCGAATAGCTCCTTGAACTGGAGTTAGTGAGTGAGTTAGTTAATTATATTATCTTATATATTACAATAAAATTATAAATAAAATAGTAGGTATACCTACCATTTTAAACTGCACATTTTTTATAAAGTAGTCATTAATTTAAGTGAATTTCTATATAAAAAAGGTAGCCGCTAAGATATATTTATTTTTTTAATTTAGCCTTTGAACGTGAGTTCAATCTTCAAAACTAAAGTCACGTATATACAAAATAAGCATACATTATACACTTAATAATTATATACTATACTAATGTGGGCCACCCTTATCACTTAGGGGTATGGAAAATAGATAGCAGCCGATTCTCAGACCTACTGCATACGCATATAAAATTTGGTAAAAATCGGTAAAGCCGTTTCGGAGGAGTACGGTAACAAACATTGTGACATGGAAATTTTATATATTAGATAAGTCATGTGCACATGGCATTGTGACAGCAAGAATGCTAGCTTCATTGTCCTGCTA
This sequence comes from Brenthis daphne, assembly GCA_947093115.1. NCBI lineage: Eukaryota > Metazoa > Arthropoda > Insecta > Lepidoptera > Nymphalidae > Brenthis > Brenthis daphne. The sequence goes on from OX352473.1 coordinate 5,470,465, forward strand.
TAATCTCTGTTGATTTTAAATTAATTCTATATCAATATTTTTAATGCAATTTCTTTTTGATTAAGAAAATAATTATTAAAAAGAGCAAATATATGTGGAAAATTCAAAGTACATAGTTGAAACGCCACGCCATTGGTCAGACCGAGTGTGATGTCAGAGTATATCACAACAGAGCGATTAGATGTCGTCGCTACACACTAAAGTCGCCATGTCTGTGTGTACATACTGTGACGTCACGCCGAGCGCATGAAATGGCCGGCGTTTAGGATATCCGCATCCGAATTAATTAAAAAAAACTAAATTTTACTTTTTTGGAGCTGGATATTTTTTTACAATTATATAACGATGTAAGCTGTTGTATAAAAAACACGCATATTCCCAATTGCATTTTTTTGGCGAATAATGATCTAAATCTCTGTTTTATGTTACCAGACGGGGTGATAAATCTGTAAAGTTAGTTAGAACATATAGTTTTATAATATGTACTACTCACCCTATAATAGTCCCGGGGTTGGTGTAAGCAGCGCGCAGCCGCTTGCAGCGCTTGAGGCGGCAGTGTTGTTATATTCAGTATCCTCCAGATACCCGCTGCGCCACGCCATCTAGTGTGTGACAATAATAAACATAAAACAAAACAAATAAGCACAATGAAAAAATACACAAGGAAAAGATGTACAGTAGTCGGCTTTGCTAAGGGGTATCTGAGGCAGTGGTAGTACAGTGGTAGCCCGCTCGCTTGAGAAACCGAGTGAAGCGGGTTCAAATCCCGGGTCTCGCAACTCTGATTTATTGATAAGCGAATCATTTCCAACATGATGACCACTTGTGTTATGGTGAAGGAGAACATCATGATGAAATCTGCATGTCTGAGAGAGCCTAGCGAGTTGTCTGCAGACATGCTCAGTCCGCCCGCACTGGGCCGGCGTGCGGGACTGTGGCCTGATCCCCCTCGTATTTAAGGGAGATCCACCCCCAGCAGTGTGACGTTAAAAAAGGCCTAAATACATACAATGTATGGTAACTTGTAAATTCTATTTAACAATAATTTATTAGAAATAGAATATATATATTTTTAATGTAATAAAAAAGATTTACTAACCTACAAACTCCTGCACATAACGCGGTCACCCACATCTTCCAATCCCGACCTCTTTGCGCTTCACTTGATAAAACCGTGTAGGCAAATCTGAAAAAAAAATAAAAACAAACATGGCCACAACTAATTTTATTTAAACAGTACTTTTGGGTCTTAGATCTTTTTTATTTAATTTAAAGTTTAGTATAGATTTCTCAGAGATGAGATATTTTCCAGCAGTAAAAAGTATCCTTTATGTTGACCCGGATAACCAGCTATCATTATACCAAATTTCATCAAAATCTGCGTTTCAGTCAAAACCACACAGACATACGTCACAGACAGACAGACAAATTTCTAAAAACAATAGATTCGGCCTCTGTATCGATAATAATGACTATTTCAATAAGTTTAAAATATTTAATGTACCAACAGGTTCGATTGAAAGGTTGAATTGATTCGATGAAACTGACTCTTGTCCATTAAAACTACCCTGTAGTGGTAGTAGTGGTTCGAATGTCCAGTTGAAGATCCAGAGGTTCTAGATTCAAGTGTCGCGCCAAGTTTAGTTATTGAATTTTTCTATCAAGAAATTCTCAGTAAAAGACCGGAGTTGCGAACTTGGCGGTATTTCATTCACCGCCATCCCTCGGAGAACACATAAAGTCGTGGCACTAGGTGTGATATCATCAGTCAGAGTGTGAGAGTTGCAGGAATAAATAATGCTAGTTGTGTTTCATATTTTATCACAGTAATAATTTCATGGTAAGTTAAAATAGATAAGTGACTTAGGTGTTTATCAATAACCGATAATGATTTCTCACAATAAACACATTGTTATTGGGTTAAAAAATAGCCTACACGGCGGTAATGTAGCATCCTATTAGTGAAAGCCTTTTCAGTATCGGGTAAGTAGTTTCAGAAATTACCCTCTACATATAAACTTTTTTTCTCTTTATTTAAAGGAGCTTTATCACTCAGTGATTATGTCGCTGCCGTACTAAAAACTACATATTTTATTAACACATTCTTAATTACAATTTATATTATAAATCTATTCATTACGTTGTATGGCAAATAGCAATGTAAAAAGCATCCTTCTTTGCTTCAATATGTTCGATGGGGGAAGACCAATATACTGTTGCACAGACCTACATATAAACTTACACACTTTATTTCTTTATAATATTAGTGTATCTATACTAATATTATAAAGAGGTAAAGTTTGTGAGTTTGTGACGTTGTAGGGGGGTAATCTCTGGATCTACTGAACCAATTTAGATGAGATTTTGTAAGAAGATAGTTTGAGTCCCTAGGAAGGATATAGGATACTTTTTATCCCGCAGATCATCCCTGAAGGGGGTGAAAGTTTGTATGGGGAATCAACCTAGGGACGAACCCGAGCGAAGCAAGGGTGAGTCGCTAGTATAGTACATACCTGTAGAGCAGCCAGTCGTCGGCGGGCGCGGCGAGCGCGGCGAGCACGGCGCGGTGCGCGAGCGCGGGGCGCGGCGCGCGCAGCGACGCCAGCAGCGCGCGCCAGCTCGCGCGCCACGCCCGCGCGCCGCCGCGCCGCACGCCCGCCGTGAACGCTGCCTAAATATATTGGGACATTAACACACAGCACCATCTAGTTCCGTGGTAAGCTACGAGACTTGTGTTATGGATACCAGATAGTTGACACACTACACATATATAACTTTAGATACATACTAGAGATGGGCCGAGTATGAGTTTCGCCGACTAGTCGGTTAGAAAAAGGCCGACTAATTGCTTTCCGCGCACAAACATTGTCGCATTTCGCAACCCTTTTTTGAACAGATTTTTGTTTACTTTGCATTTTGTTATTTGTGGGATTTTTTTTGAATAATAAAACAGTCGTAATTGAAATTAAGTCATATTATACTTAGATTTACGCGAATATTTGTTATCTATTATACAGATAAACAAAATTAAAGCATGTTTTTAATGTCAAAATAACCGTTTTTTTACTAAATGTGAAATTATATATTAATAAAAATAAAATGCAAAAATATAATAACGAAGAACTAAATATAGAAGAAACATGAACGTACCTCTTGATATATTTCTGGTATAGTTTCATTTTCGTTTAGCCAAGCTTCAAACAGTTCTAAGGCTTGTTGCGTCACGTTTTCGTTGCCCCATTCCACTCCTGCCATCAGCAATGCACCGCTTAACCAACTGTAACGAAACGATAATCTATACATATAATAAAATTGTAACTAAGCCGAATCTGTACATTAAATATTTTTTGGAAAATCTTATTGAAATAGACATTATTATCGATACAGAGGCCGAATCTATAGTTTTTGTAATTTTTGTCTGTCTGTCTTTCTGGGAACGCATCACAAGAAAACCACAGGACAGATGTCTATCTGTCTGAGAATATATTAAGAGGAAACCATTGGACAGATTTTAATGAAATTTGGTATGATGATAGCTAGTTATCCGGGTCAACATAGGATACTTTTTACTGCGGGAAAATATCTCATCTCTGAGAAATCTATACTGACCGTTAAAACGTATCTAAGGACGAATCCGAGCGGAGCGAGAGTGAGTTGCTAGTAGAATATAATCAACAAATATGGTTTCAAAAAAACGCTTGATTATTTGCAATTTATAAAACTCAAAAAGCTCCAAACGAGGGCCCATCATTATACTGTAGTATCATCCGGATATAACATATTTGCAAAGTTAAAACATCGATAAAACACACAGAATAAGATTAAAATCGATTAACTAGTCAGTCAGCCTAAAGTCTTGTTGTAAGTGCACTGTAATATGTATATGTACATATATATCTGTGAGGCTGACTGCCGTGACCGTAGTTCGGTCTGGAGGACTTTCCTCCATATTCTTAGGGTTCAGGGTACTGATTGATACCATTAATAAATAATATAAAAATAAATATGTTGGTACATTAACACACAGAACAGTCTAGTTCCATGGTAAGCTACGAGGCTTGTGTTATGGATACCAGATAGTTGATACACTACACATATATAACTTTAAAGACATACATATTATAAATTTAAACATCCATGATTGGAGTACAAACATTCGTGCTCATCACACAAATGAATGCCCCCAGCGGGATTCGAACCCGCGACTGCTGGCACAGCAAGTAGGGTCACTATAAGCTGAACCAAACGTGTCGTCGAACGTATAGTGTTATACTTACAGCTGCTCCTCATCGATCCCTGGATCTGTCAACTCTTGATTAGAATACAGCGGCAGAGTCGGGGGGAGAGTGCTCAGCAACTTCTGGAGGTGAGGGCCTGATGCAGCCACTTGGAGCAGTTCCCTCCACCAGGAGAGATGTCCAACCACCACGCGCCATACCGCCCAGTGCCGTTCGGTAGTTAGATGGGCTTGAAATGAATTGGTGTTTATTATTCTCTATGTCACTTCTATCCTTCTATGTATGTATACATTGTATGTATGGGATTTATGAGTTAAACATATATATGTAATACTAGTGACTCACACTCGCTTCGCTCGGGTTTGTCTCTAGGTACGTTTTAATTTTTTAGCGGAACCCGAATTCTTTTTCTAAAATAAAAGTAGCCTATGTTACTCCCTATAACATCAGCTATATTCCAGTGAAAGCCCCGTCAAAATCAGTTCAGCCATTTCAGAGATTAGCCGGAAAAAACAGGCAGACAGAAGATAAACAGACAAATTTTTTAAAAAATATGTTTTTCTTATAAGTACCGTATATTATTTCATATGCATTAAGTACAACGCTGTTATTTTAACATTACACATAGACACTTCAATTTTATTTATCTGTATAGAGTACCTACAGATGTATACCTAGATATTATTTAATTTATATGTGTAATTGAAAAGATATCAATTCATTCAGTAATTTATCAATGTTTAGGTTAAAAGTTTATTAATTTTAAAGTTTGTTAGGTTTAGAGCTTGTAAAGTTCAGAATTCAAGAAGAATTACGGTTAGTTAAGTCTACATTTTGCCGTCTCAGACTCTCAGTGCTAATTTGTCTAAAGGACCAATTTATCGAAAGAGTTTTTAATACAGAATTATTAACTTTTAAATGTCAATTCTATTGATAATAAATACACGTTAATATTATACCTAGATTTCTCACAGATCAAATATTTTCCCGCAGTAAAAAGTATCCTTTATGTTGACCCGGATAACCAGCTATCATCATACCAAATTTTATCAAAATTCGTCAAGTGGTTTTCTCGTGATGTGTCCCCAGACAGATAGACAGACAGACAAACATTCTAAAAACTATAGACCTCTGTATCGATAATAATGACTATGTCAACAAGATTTGCCAAAAAATATTTAATGTACAGATTCGACTCAATTTTAATTTCATTATATGTTTAGATGTCAAATATTCACGTAAATCTAAGAAAGTATTATTTTAGCAAATTCATGGATTTATAATTATCAATACTAATTTTATAAAGAAGTAAAGTTTGTGTGTGACGTTGTAGGGGGTAATCTCTGGATCTACTGAACCGATTTAGATGTTTGGTAAGAAGATAGTTTGAGACCCTGGGAAGGACATAGGATACTTTTTATCCCGGAAATCATCCCTTAAGGGGGTGAAAATGGGGATGAAAGTTTGTATTTGGAATCAAGTTAGACTAGTAGTTTATATGCAGTTATGTTACCAGCGGCGGCGATGGCCCTGCTGGCGGGCAGCCTGCCCGCCCGGCTGAGGACGAACGCATCATCTAGAAGTAAAGCTCGTTCTGCTGGTTCTCCACTCTCGTATAATTCTTCTGCTCTTTTTGCTGCTGATTCTGCTGTCTGGACAGAAAAGTTGTTTCTTATGTAAGAAGTTATACTTCTTTGTCGTAACAGAACAATAATAGTTAAAGATTTCATCCCGTATGTCACAACTCTCTGTTTGTAAAAGGAATGCAGCTAACTGCATCATGTCATATTTTGGCTGTCGGTGTGCGCGCGCATCGTAAAAATTTTACTCTCATATTTTTTTTCGAAACGTGCCAAAATGTTTCTGTACATATAACGTTGCAATATTTTAATAAGTAAATCTTTTTAAGATAGTTCTGTAATACATTGTTTTCATACAACTCTATCTGTGTACGCGCGCGCCCATAAAGCGCGTAAAGCTCGCACTCGGCGTGATTGATTCCGACATCTACAACAATCATCGTCATACTTCAGTCACACAAAACCTTAATAAATCATATATTTAAACCTTGCTCATAAATCACTCTATCTATTGGTGAAAACCGTATAAAAATCCGTTCAGTAGTTTTTGAGTTTATCGCGTACATACAGACAGACGCGATGGGGGGACTTTATTTTAAAATATGTAGTGATGTACATGTTTTTCAGTATCTTTCACGATATTGCAGTAAATAACTTTATTAATCTTCGAAGATTTCTAACAAAAAATAAATTTATTTTTGCAAATCACTACATAGTATAAAAGAATGTCGCTTCCCGCTGTCTGTCTGTCCCTATGTATGCTTAGATCGTTAAAACTACGCAACGGATTTTGATACGGTTTTTTTTAATAGATAGAGTGATTCAAGAGGTAGGTTTGTATGTATAATACATGCATATTATAGTACAGAAAAGCCGAGAAATTCAAAGATTTGGATTTCATACTAACCGTTAAAACGTACCTAGTTTTTTATATATTTATCTATTTATTTATGGCTATATTTATATATATCAGGTACTTAATACTAATTTTACCAAATAACTCACCTCTCCGGCATTCCTGTCTTGTGGCGCGACGCGGTAAAGTCCCCTCGCGCCGACGTTGTATCGCACCCACTTGTGCTTACCGAGTTCCGGTATTACCACTGGAATATAGTAGAAAATGGTAGAAAAAGGTATAAAATGGTACAAAATGGTAGAATAAATGGAAATAGTAGTTTTTATTATTATTCCTTGTTTGTATTTAAACAATGACTAAAACAGCAAATTTACATTTCGATTACTCCTTGTGCACTTGGCCTGTCAATATTTTTACCCCAAAAAATTGCGTAAATTCTATTTACCGTCAATACTAAATTCAACAACAGCGAAGCCGTTACTGGGTCAGATAAGTTTGTGGCACTGTAAGGGTTTTACCAAAAAAATATACATACTCTCAGTGTCATTCATCCAGATTAAATAAGTGATATTTTCCAACCATCTTGACGAGTGTTTCGTATCGTTGCCTATATCGTACCTAAAAAAATATCATATATTATGTAAATTAAAATTTAATAAAAATACTTAAAATAAATTAAATATACAGAAATATTTAGTCTTTAGTATTCTGACATCTTATATTTTCTATGAACAGCCAAATTCTACGTTAAAGGAAAAAGGTAAAAAAAATCCAAACGCAATTTGATATTCTACAATCGCTATCGCCGATAAAAAACTGAAAGTATCTATGGAAATGACATTTCTTATCGTTATGTCACGTGTTGTCTTTGACAGGTTTCAAAAAAATAGGTATTTAATTCGATGTATTTTATTTGTGTATTGGGTATATAATATATATAATGCGACATGTTGCTTAACAATAATACAGATTATACAGTTTTTTTAAAGCCTTTAGTTTTTTTTAGGTTTTTTAAACCTAAATTTCACTAAATGATTCACCCGTGAGTGTAAAACTTGCTTTTAAAATGTACTTTCTAATCGCGAAGTTCTTACTTCGGTTTTTTATAAGCGATATGGATTAAAGAGACGAGATACTTATATCTAATATGCGACATGATGCTTAACCCTTGATTCACCCGTGAATGTGAAAATTACTATTAAAATTATGCTTAAAGTACTTTTAAATCAAAAAGTTTTACTTCACTTTTCTATTAGCTATTTAGATTATAGAAATTAGAGTACCTACTACTCATTTTTTTAAAATGGATCAGCAAGGAAACCCACTTAAAAACTTAACGTAAAAACGTAAAACAATTAACTTCTAACATAAACATTAAAAAAGCTTACCAAGTCCCATTCTGGATACTCTCCGTGGTGTTCTTCCACAGTTTGGTAATATTCTCCAATTCTTCCTCAACGACGGGTCCCACGGAGAAGGTGACGGGGATGACCCACCGCGGCGCGGGCGGCGCCTTCGTCGTCCTGACTGTAGTCGTTGTCGTCGGCGCCGGGGTTGTTGTTGTTGAATTCACATCTTCTTCACTTATTTCCGTGAAGTTTTCTGTGGGATACCTTATTTCTGTTTGAGACTAGTATTATTTATCCCATTTTTATTAGTTAAATAGCGTTTACCAATTTTCATACAATAGTATATAATAAAGTACATAGACCAATAATGTTTCCACTGATACGTAAATCATATCGAGGGGTGATGTTGACAATTAAACTTAACAAAAACCAAAAATTTACAAAAAATTACTGAAATTATATGACGTAAAACATTATAAAATTAATCTACAAAAAATAACTGCTAAATAGTTTATATGATCTGTGGTTAGATAGATGTGGTTAGATACTTTTGCTTCTATTATAAAAAAGAGGGTGTCTTGTATATGTTTGTCTGTCTTAAGACCGGCCAAACGGCCGGCTTATACAAAAGATGAATATTTTGAACAACTACAGGCGGAAGTGAACTTAAAAAGTTATTATTGTTATTTATAAACATCTTTAATCCCTCCACGACCGCGGACACGCCGGCGTTACAGTTAACTATAGATTTCTTAGAAATTTAATTCATTTTTTAGAAATTTACCTGGAGATGTTAATACTCTCTACAATAAAGTTTTATTAATATATATATATATATATATATATATATATATATATATATATATATATATATATATATATATATATATAATCTTTTATTTTTTTTTTAGTTAAGTATAGTAAGTATTAAGTAAAAAGTATCCTATATGTTGACTATGAAGAAATCCAAAAACTATAGATTCGGCCTGTGTATCGATAATAATGGTTATTTCAATAAGATTATCCAATACATATTTAATGTAATTCGACTGACTCAGTTAGAATTTTATTATATGTACTTATATAGGTAGATATGTAGGCATAGACGTCTTATAATAAGACCTTTTTTTTATTTACTCACGGAATAAACGCATTAAGAATATATTGTTTTAGTTAGCATAAATGTCAATGTATAAATATAAAAAAAACATACCAGGCTCAAAGAACAGCTCGTCCAGTTCAACTCTCAGGTCGAGGGTGAGGAGATGGTCGGCGACCGGCGGCTCCGGCGCCGGGGGGGCCGCCGACATTACAAATCTGTGGTCAAATATAGTAAAAATAATTAATTATCAAAACCCCTAGTTACTTGTTTACATCGTCTGTCTCATAAGTAATATTTTCGATATTAATTTGAACATCACCTTTCCTGCCTGACGACGACGTCGGCGCCCGCGCGCCGCGCGCACAGCAGCGGGTAGCCGGCGCGCTCGCACCAGCCGTCCCACGCGTGCGCGGGCGCGTCGTCGGCGCTGTCGCGTTGCAGGGCGCGCCACAGGTCCCTGGTGACGATCAAATATCTTATAATATTAATTGAACAATTTTTGTATATACATATTATATTTGAACTTATTTCATATATCTCGGAAACGGCTCTAACGATTTGGATCAAGTTTTGTATATAAGGATTCGCTTTTTATTAGAGAAAACAGTTTTTTTTTATTTTTTCAGAAAAAACGCCGAGCGAAGTCCAGTCGCCCAGGTCTATATTATAATAATATTAAAAATGCGAAAGTGACTCTGTATGTCTGTCTGTTACGTTTTCACGTCTAAACCGCTAAGCCGCTTAAACTTGAAGGGTGTGAAACGAAAGACCGACCGGTGAACCGACTGGTGGACCGACTGGTCGACAGATTGATTAATAAATCGATCGATTGATTGTTTGAACACGCTAATGTCAGAAACTACGAATCCCATTTGAAAAAATATTTTTGCATTATATACTCTAATTATATTATAACATATAGGCTCATATATCATATTACAACATATAGTCTATCTATTCCATACTAACCGTTAAAACGTACCTAGGGAGGAACCCGAGCGAAGCGAGGGTGTGCCGCTAGTATATTTATAGAAAATAAAAAGTGATATTTTATTATGAAGATCAGGGAAAGCGAGTGTGGGGATGTTAATAAATATTATTAATGTATTGTATATTGTTAAAATAAATTAAATTCATATTTTTTTCTAATAGCCGCGATCTATTAAAACTTACCTAAATAATACAAAAATCACAACTTACCTATTCTGCCGTCATAATAAAAAAGGTCTTAACTAACAATTTGGTCAAAAATGACTTAAATTTTCGGAATCAGCCAAATAAAAATGCTACTTGATAGTCTCACTCATAAAGCACTAAGTCGTATGAATCCGGATACAATAACCGTTTCCATGGTAACTACGTACAAACTACTACTAAGTACTGGGGCAAAACTTAGAAAATCTCGAAATCACCTTTGACGTATTTATTATTTTACGTGTTATTAACAAGACGCACCTGGCGTCGGCGCTGGCGGCGCGGTGCTCGCGCAGCAGACGCGCCAGCGCGGCGCGCCCCGCCTCCTGCCCCGCCGCTTCTATCGCCATGCTCACTATCGCTGCACCCTGAAAAAGGGGTTTTGTCTTTAATTACTAGCGAGGTTGCTTCCCCATACAAACTTTCACTCCCTTAAGGGATGATTTCCGGGATGAAAACTATCCTATGTCCTTTCCAAGATCTCAAACTACCATCTTACAAAATTTCATCTAAATCAGTTCAGTGGTTTTAGAGCCTATTCGATACAAATAAACAAAAAAACAAAATTTTCCTCTTTATAATATTAGAATATATAAGGGTTCTGTATTATTAAATGACTAAAAACGCGACGTCTTCCTTGTTTAGCACTTGCTTTTGAGAGTTCCCGAAATTTGAGCACTGTTAGAGGCACCATCGTCACTACCCTCAAAATAAGTATTATATATATATATATATATATATATATATATATATATATATATATATATATGTATATATATATAAGTGATAAAAATAATAATTATCCTGTTTTCCCATGGAAGTTTTTACACTCCCCTCCGGTATGTTTATAATGGGGTAGTCATAAGTGTCCCTCTCTCTCTCTCTATCTCTCTCTCTCTCTCTGTCTGTCTCTTGTATATATTTTTATCATACCTTATGTAAGGACAATTCATCTGTAGCGGACTCAATGTCCGCCCTCTCGAGTCTGGGTGAGGCTACAGCCCTCACTGAGTAACTGGAGTCTAACCTGAAATATGAAATACCTATATAATAAATAAAATTGAAATACCTGTCTGTAATTTCAAAATAACTATGTATTCTCAAATACATTTCAAGTTATTTACATGATACCCAGAAGCCCATTTTTAAAGTGTTTTTTTTTATGGGACTAAGGGGGCAAACGGGCAGGAGGCTCACCTGATGGAAAGTAATCACCGCCGCCCATGGACATCTGCAACACCGTTTGTCTGTCTGTCTCTGTTTTTTGTTTATCCTAGGTAACCTTTAACTGATTGTAATGGGACTCTCACTGAAAGATAGAATTGCTTGTAAGGCTACATATGGGATATATTGAGTGTTCCAGCGGGAAAATCAAAAACCCTTAAAAACTACACAAAAATCGAATTTAACTTTTATATTTTTGTAAATAATTTTGCTTTATGTTCGAAGAATAATCTATTCTAGTAGCCAATAAAGTTTGGTAAAATATCTATGAATCATATTTCAGACCCTACAAATAAAGTATTTTATTGAACTTATACTGCCTCAAAGTAACATGCATTACATGAAAATAACAAGTCATTAAGTCATTCCACTCAAGGGCGGCAGGCCATATAGGCTTTTAGGGCTGCCATCCGGGGTCCCTAAGATATAACAAGCCCCATGTCGAGAATAATGGGGCATATTGTGAATTTATAAAATAAAAAATTATCTAAACTTAAAGGAAATGAGGCCAAGAAAGATTATTATGACAACCTTTTATGGCCTGATTAATTAAGAACCAAACAATAACGTTATCTTAATTTCGTCTATTACCATCATTATAGATTTTATAAAGACCAAATTACAATTATTTACATAGTTGAGGCCCTCCAATAAGCGTCAGCCTAGGGCCCCCAAATTGACGGTCTGCCTTTATCCTCTTTGGTCCAGTAAATGAAACAAATCACTGGAGAGCAACTTGACGTAATAACTCACCTAAGAGCAGGTAACACGTGGTCCAATAACAACGCGTCTTGCTGTCTCTCTGCGGGACCTCCGCTAATGGCGGGGGCCTTCTCCCCTAAGACGGAGGTCAGGGCTTCGAGAAGCCACTGAGAGCTCCACCAGCGAGGAGAAACTAGGCCTCCGAACCACTGTGTGACAGGAGAAAGGATTGTTATTTTTTTTATTTTACACGTACACACATAAACAAGAACAATCACACGCTCGTACACACGCATACACACAATCTTTTTTTCTAGTTCCTGAAAGACAATTTTTTAGTTCAAGAGTTAGGGCTTTGTGCGTTTGTTAATATTCTGTTTTTAGAATATAATCAGGTTTTTTATATCCCATCCCATACCCACATATCTTATCCCATTAATCCCTATGTATTATCAAACAAGTTATTATAACAAAACAGATAATTACAATTTACCTGTTGAGCTAATAGCCTCGCTATGACTTTAGTATCTGATAACATGGATGGCGCTAACGTTATCAGTCCCCATCCTTCTGAATACTGACTCCCGCCTTCCACTACCACAATATCTGTGGAATAAATATTTAACATTTCAAATCAAATCAAAATATACTTTATTCAAATAGACTTTTACAAGTACTTTTAAATCGTCAATTTTATATTTTAAATTTAAATTAAATGTCAGTATGTAAGTCTGTGAGAAATCTGCCACCAGCTCGGAAGGCAGTTCTGCTGAGAAGAGCCCAAGAGAAACTCAACAGGTGTACTTTAATATTGAAAGTTAGTTATTGTAATTATAAGAAAACCGGCCAAGTGCGAGTTGAACTCACGTTTTAGCTATATCAGCTGAAGATTAGATTCAGACTTAGTTTTGTGAAAAGTCAGTTAATTCAACTTACCTATAAATTAAAAAAAAAACATAACTTACCAAACTTAGGCAAGGGGTAAGAAGTGTTTAACTCGAAGGCGAAGAGTTGGATGGTCCTTTGTACCCATTCTAGTAACGGTCTGAAATTAAAATATGATTTTAGTTAATAAAATCGGACAAGTGCGAGCCTGACTCGCACACCGAGGGTTCCGTAACATGAAACATTAAAATAAGTTCATAATCGCAAAAAAAAGTGTAACTACAAATTTGCTGTTTTCGGATTTTTCCCTTAACTTGTGCTATAAGACATTTCTTCTTGCCTAATTTCATGATTCTATCAACGAGAAGTGCCCTACAGGTTTTGGTTCCCTTGCGAGTGTCAATATATGCGGCATACACAGCCGTATGTTTAGATTGCGTTGACTTAGAATTTCGATTTTTCCACAGCTCCAAGGGATTGCAGACCTGAGTATTTGTTATTAATTTTGATTTGATACCTCCGCGCGTTCCTGAGAAAAAGGTTCGTAAGAACAGAGAGACAGACGGTTTTTCAGTTTGTGGTACGGAACCCTAAAAAGAAACTTTATTTTTTTGAACACCACAGACTATTATTTTGAAATATAATGAAAGCTTTTTATATAATAAAGAAAAATTCTATAAATAAATAATTGTTGCAATTTTATAACGCAACAATAATTCTACTCCCTTGAACCATAATTGCTGTAAAGTATTCGAAACGTCGGGAACTGAAAACGAACACAACGTCGGGAAAATGTACAATATAGACATTTATATTGAATGTTATATATATTAAAGTGGGACAAATCTGACCATTTAGTTTTAACGGCGTGTACTGTATAAATTGTTAAAATAAATCAATAAAATTTATCGCAAAAACATCTAGTGAGGCACACAAGTGAATCGCTAATTAAAAATAAGTAATAACACAAATAAATATAATTTACCCAGATTCATCCAATATAACTTGTTTGTCACTGTACAGGCTAATCTCCGGTGGAGGTAGCGGCGCGTCGTCCGATGGGGATTCAGTGACTGCGACTTCATTGCCATTACCGTTGGCTTCATTGCCATTACCGTTGACTTCATTTCCATTACCGTTGACTTCATTTCCATTACCATTGACTTCAGTTGATGGAGGCGCGGCGCGTCGTTGAAGTCGACATACAGCTAACGCCATCATATGAGTGGACATTGGGGGTGAGACTGCGAATTCATCTTGCAGCTGAACATATAAAACAATAATATTTTAATTTTTTATTTTCTTTGTGGTTATACATATTATAGTAATAGCAACACTAAATAATATTATTAATCAATAAAGTTTTTTTTTAAATTGTAATATTTATAAGCTACTTAGTTATTGTTAAACATTTTTCAAACTTACCAATCTATGTCCTAAATAAAAACCAGCCTCCTCAGTAGCGACTATCGGCATGTTTGTTAGAGATACGTGGAATCTAAAAAAAATTTGAATGTTGTTTTAGGCAGTATCTTTAATGTAACATCAGCAATACGCAAGGCTTATCAGATTACTATTCATATAGAACACATTTTGTCAATCGATGGCACATTAAAATGGATAATTCGACCTTTTTTAACGTCCCACAGCTGGGGGTGGGTTTCACTTTACTTCAAAGGGGATAAAATAAAATAAAAATACATATGTTGGGACAGCACCATCTAGTTCCGTGGTAAACTATGAGGCCTGTGTTATGGATACCAGTTATTTGATACACTACACATATATAGTTTTAAATACATACATATTGTAAATATAAACACCCACGACTGGAGTACAAACATTCGTGCTCATCACACAAATGAATGCCCTCAGCGGGGCTCGAACCCGCGACCCCTGGCACAGTAATTTGGGTCACTACAAACTGAGCCAAGCGTGTCACCAAGTGCGGGTTGACTTACCTATCTCTAACGACGGTCAGCTTGAAGGTGGCCCGGAGGTGCGGCTCGTCGAGGCAGGGGAAGGCCGACCGCGCGTGCGTCAACCAAAACCGAGATACTGCACAGCGACTGGTAATAATTTAATATTTCTTATTATTAATATATGTATATCCATATTATTCACGGAAATAAAGTTTTAATGTTTAAATAAAAACTTCTTTTCGGATTTATTTGCTTTTTGTGGTTGGTTAAATGTTTATAATTAATGTAAGAAATGTGTTTTCTATAAAATCATGCATAAATAAAAACAATAATTATTATTTTATTTTATCTATACTTAAATTAAAATCAATGTTCGTATGTTTGTCCTCTATCGTTCCTAAACCATTGACCCGATTGTGATGAAACTCTGGTGGGTTATTCTGTATACGCCTGTGTAGGTTCTTGGCGCAAAAAAAGATCTGTTCTTTGGACATTTGTCATTAGTCTTTTATGCTTTCCTAAACCATTCAAACTTATTATAGTAATAAAAGTTTATTATAATAATAATAAAAAAAACTTACTGTCTATTAGTTCCCGCCAAGAAAAATCCTCTTTGCTTATCATTGCGCTCCAACTTCGTGATAAACCGAAGACTCAATGTATAGTTGAATTTACGTCGAAGTTTTTCCTAAAAAAATATATAATTATTATTATTTATAAAAAAATATTTAAAAATGTACTTAATAAAAAAAATTTAAAGGTAAACTGAAAATATTTAAAAACTTACCTTATAAAGGAGACTTACCCTAATTTACCCTATTAATGAATCTTACCTTAAATTCGATATACGTCTGGTCAGCCGGAGGGTAATCTAATGATTTAACGACTTTAGGCCCTAAAGAGCCCCCAGTTTTAAATAGCGCTCTCTCGGTCACATTCATGTCACGGACATTTAAAACTACGAAAGTAGTGTCTCTGTCCACTTTGAAATCTATCGAAACTTCACCTATAAATAAAGAACAATATTTTATTAAAAAAATCTTATTTACTTTTTTGTCTGTAAATTACTAAGAGCTTACGACGGGTTTGCTGACATGTTTTATAATTATTACACGTACAAACTTTGTCATTCCGTCTTACCCCTTCCTTAGGACTTCATTATTACCCTATTAATAGAGGTTATTTACGACATTATAGGAATAGACTGTTAAAATTTCAGCTCTTCAGATAATTATAACACTAACTATTTATACTTACATTACTTACATGTAGATATATATATTGATATTTATTAAATTAATTTCCAAATTTTTGGTAGTCATTAAAGAAAAAAAGCTTAACTGATTTCAACGGAACTTTTACTAGAGGGTACAGAAATTTGAGGAACTGTAAACAGACTAGAATAAAACTCACCCCTCAATTCTCCCGTCGTCAAATTAGGGTGCAACCACAGACTATAGTGCTTCGGTATCAAGAACGTGGGCAGTCTCGCGCCGCGCCACGGATATACCATACCGTTGCTTGCTATCCTTTCCCTGTTAAAAAACACATACATACATAAATAAATTGTAATAGTGTAATTATTTGTTTGCAGTGGTAGCCCAGTGGTAACGGGATCGCTTGAGAAATCGAGTGAAGCGGGTTCAAGTCTCGGGTCTCGCACCTCTGATATTTTCATGTGCGAATCGTTTCTAACATGATTACCACTTGTCTTACGGTGAAGGAAAACATCTTGAGGAAACCTGTGTCTGAGAGAATCTAGCAAGTTTCCAAAAGACATGCTCAAGCCGCACTTGGCCACTGTGGTGGACTATGTCTGCCCAGCAGAGGGACGTTAATAAGGGCTGAATACAAATATAAGTTTTGGAAACTGGAAGAAATGTGCTCAAATCTTTGAGTTATCTAGCTGATAAACTTTCAGCAGTTCTTCTCAGGACTAAAACATTTTCTGAACTGCTAATAGAGTTTTTAATAAACAAATAAGTGTATTTCTAAATACCAAAATGGGAAAGAAGCTAACTTTTTTTGGAGTTCTCGCCAGACTCTGTCAATATATATATGTGGATTTAATTTCCCATTTGCTTAAACGGTGAAGGAAAACATCGTGAGGAATTACTTGGGATCGGCACAGTAAGTCTTCCTCTTCCATTCTCCTTTATTACTTGTCATCTCATCATTTACCCCTTTCTCTTCCATGTCGTGTCTCATACAATCTATCCATCTTTTCTTCAGTCTTCTTCTACCTCTCCAACCATCTATATTCATTTCCATCACTCCTCTCTATCTCTTTACATGTCCATACCAACTTAAACGATTTCCTTTCAAATTCTCTGTCACTCGCATAACTTTCAAGCTTCCTCTTATGTTATCGATTAAATAACAAAATCGCATTAAAATCGTTACGTCACATAAGAGTAATAATAATTAATTTAAGCAATTTTCAAGTCGGTTTAAGTACCTTTTAAAAATATTAATAATAATAAAAATACAGACGTAAACACAATCAATTACCAATATTGGCTATACGTACTTATTAGCGGATGTCGCATTCTCTTCAGATCCTGTGGGAGTCTGGCCAGGAAGCAAGTCACTTTCTACTGCACAAGGACATTCTAAAACGAAATACCACAGTTATCTATACTAATGTCTAATATTATAAAGAGGAAAGATTTGATTTTTTGTTTGTTTGTTTGTACTGAATAGGCTCCGAAACTACTGGACTGATTTAGATGAAATTTGGTAAGAAGATAGTTAGAGACCTTGGGAATAACATAGGATAGTTTTTTCCCTTAAGGCGGTGAAAATAGGGATGAAATTTTTTATGAGAAATCAACCTAGGGACGCTAGTTATCTATATAACAAAGTACCTGAACGTCCGAGCTTTGCTTGGCGTTTTGTATGCGGTTTTCACAAATGTACTGGGTAAGCTTCACTTAACATTTAGTATTTGTTTTATTTCTATCGGTTCATAAATAAATAAATAAAAAGTATATCAATTTAAACAATCACCAAGCACGAACCCGTGCAAAGCCAGGGTGAGTCGCTAGTTTTTTAATGAAATTGTTTATTTGAATTAAGATATTTACCTCATTCACATCGACCAACTGAATTTTATATGCCTCTAATCAATTCGCCTGAAGTACGAGTAGGGTATATTTGATTTGATCGATACTGCTTAATTATGAAAGGGACGAGCTAACAATAATCGCTCTAAGTTTAGGCACCTAATTCAATACGACGGTGGACAAATAAAAATGTATATATTCCTTAAAAATAATTATTATTTTAGTTAGCATATTAGAAGCCCAGCTTTCCTGAATGTCCTGATCACTAAGCAATGTCTCTGAGTCGCGTCTGTCTGTCTGTTTGAACGCGATAAACTAAACTACCAAACAGATTTTTATATTGTTATCATCAATAGACGGAATGATTCAGGAGAAAGGTTGAGGTGTATTTAGTTCATTGAGGTTTTGTGTAAATTGACTGAAATATGACGATGATTGTTGAAGAAGCTCCATGGTAAGCTACGAGGCTTGAGTTATGGATACAAGATAGTTGATACACTACACGTATATAACTTAAAATACACACATTTTATAAATATGAACACCCATGACTGGAGCACAAGCATTCATGCTCATCACGCAAATGAATGCTGCGGGACTCGAACCCGTGACTGACACAGCAAGTAGGATCACTACAAACTGAGCCAAACCTTTCGTTAACAACAAAAAAAAAAGAAATAACAGTATCAAGTAACTAACCAGGTTGTGGCGTCGCATATACCACTAGTAGGGCAGTTGCAAACATTGCTGAAAAGACCAATGCTGCCAGACATAATGCTCGTCTTTGAGAACACACGGCTACCGGCGCATCTCCTATTTCACGTGCTTCCCTTGCTTTGTCTGTATCTGAAATTAAAAAAAATAGCCAAATCAAAACAATCTACAATTATAAATATACTTAATCTATACAGACCAACCCGCACTTGGCCAGCGTGGTGGAGACTATGGCCTGATCCCCCTCGTATTGAAGGGAGGCCCGCCCCTATTCATTGGCATTGGGACGATAAAAAAGGGCTGAATACATACAGATGAATAAAATTGAAGTGTCTGTGTGTAATGTCAAAATAACAGCTTTTTACTAAATGCTTTATATGACAGTAGGTATACACGGTACTTATAATCCCTCCACGACCGCGGACACGCCGGCGTTACAGTTAACAATAGATTTTTTAGAATTTTAATTAATTTCTTAGAAATTTACCTGGAGGTGATAAGAAAAATACAATTTTTAAAATTTTTGTCTCTTTGTTTGTCTGTTTGTTCCGACTAATCTGCGAAACGGCTGGACCAATTTTGACGAAACTTTCACTGGTCAAAAGTTGATATTATAAGGAGCAACTTAGGCTACTTTTATTTTTGAAAAATAACAGGGTTCCGTGCAAAAAAATTAAAACCCATGAAATTGTGAACAAATCGACGTATGAGCGAGGATAAGTCGCTAGTTTATTATATTTCTGACAACCCAAAATTATAGTTATTCGTGGATAGAATTTTTGAGACGTCAAAAATTCAAAATTCTATTCAATTATTTTGTTTCGTGGCATCTAGGAGTGCTTTTTGAGTCGAAAATCTTAGTCTTTCCGGGGGCCCTATCTTTTCAATAACCGCGAAAAAAAACCAAAAATATAGTCTATTTAACGTTTAGTATAGATTTCTCAGAGATGAGATATTTTCCCGCAGTAAAAAGTATCCTATATGTTGACCCGGATAATCAGCTACCATCATACCAAATCTCATCAAAATCTGTCCAATAGTTTGTTCGTGATGCGTTCCCAGACAGACAGAAAATTCTAAAAAGTATAGATTCAGCCTCTGTAACGATAATAATAATGTTTATTATAATAAGATTTCCCAAAAAATATTTAATACAGCACAGATTCGACTCAGAATTTTATTATATGCATAGATATAGATTTACATTGTCGAATATACGCGTAAATCTAAGAAAGTATAATATAAGAAATATTCAATTTAGAAGCACAAACTTGAAAATGAGCATTTTTCATACTATCTCGTCTAAAGGGCTCTTAAAAGATTGCAGTGCGCTTACATATCACCTTGAAAGTTGAAGAGCTTCGCGAAAACCGCTTGTTGGGTGTTTTTCTTTAATTCATAGGGTTGCTACTTTTGTATAATTAGAAAATACTAACTTAGGTTATAGGTTCAATTCTAGACTGAAGTAAATTTTTCAGTCAATAAAATATAAAAATGTTCTAATAACAGATTTCGGTCAGTGGTATATCTCACTAAGCCACCTTCAGAAGAGTTTCGCTCTCTATCCTTGTTCTCTCAAGTCTGACGGACCGATAATTTAAGATAACCAATGAGAGATCAAGGACAAGACGTCTATTTTACATAAAACCCCTATAGTTATTGGGCTGTAGACTTGACTTGATCTGGGACTCGAACCCAGGACCTTGGGGTCTACAGCCATACATACCTATAACCAATAAAGTAGTAAAAGTAGTTATATGTAAACTATCCACTACTAAAAAATGAAAAAGATAAAAATATCCGCCCAACTGCAACTCTGTATCTGGTAGGTACCTATTTGCAAAAATCGAAACTACGACCTTTGGCAAAAGGACGTATCAGTCAAAAACATACACGAAGTTAAGACGGTCTTAAAAGAACATTTAAAAGGAGTACTCACCAGCCAAAAAAGCCACGTCATCAAGATCTTGGTCAACCATGTTACGCCAGGCGGCCGCTGCGCAAAAAAAGATAAAACTCAATAAAATTTAACGTTAATATAACCGACTTCAAAAAAAAATGAATTCTCAATTTAAATGTAGGTATGATTTTCTATAAACGTATTTATTATCTTCGTCTATTGCGAATTGATTTTAAAAATTGGTTTTAAAAGTGTACTTAGTCCAAAAAAAAGTCACGAATAATTTGTCCAAATTTGATTTAACATGAAGTTATGTCCGATTATATTAAATCAAATCAAATTATACTTTATTCAAATAGACTTTTGAATCGAAACTTTTCACATTTTCAGAATTTAATTTAAATATCAGTATGTAAGTCAGTGAGGAGTCTACCACCAGCTCGGAAAGCAGTTCTGCTGAGCTGAACTCAATAAAACACAACAAATAATAAGCCTTTGCCATGTCAAACTAACAAACACTACTAAACAACAAACTAAAAAAACAAACATACAAAATTTTGTCCGTTGAAATTATTATTAAGTTCTAGAAAGAGACAGCTCTTGCTGTGCCATAATAATTCTTATAATTATTGACATTATTTCGCTCTGTCTCGCTCGCTCTCCTGTCGTTAGTATTTTGAACCTATGAAATTATTGAAATTATACTTGTTTTAAGACGTTTGGAAAAAAATATCAGTGTAATATGCCTTATTTAATTATCGATTTGTTTTAATTTAATTGCGATATTTGCCAAAGAAATTCCAGAAAGAGGCAGCAAGAATAATTATTGACCTTATTTCGCTCTGTCCCGTTCGCTCTCATATGATTCGTATTCTTAATTTTATTAGTATGTTTTCCAAACTCACCCTTAGCGGACCCGTTACGATCGGCCTTATACTTGCCGATTGGCTCCATTTGAATACCATCCATTTCACGACCACGGCATGCCGATTACCTGAAAAAATATTGTAATGTGAAAATAATATTAATTAAATAGGCAGTGGTAGTCCAGTGGTAACGCGATCGCTTGGGAAACCAAGTGAAACTGGTTCAAATCCCGGATCACTTCTGATACTTTCATGTGCGAATCATTTCTACACCACTTGTCTTACGGAAAAAATTTCCTTCAGGAAAACAATGTGTGGAAACCTGAATTTCTGAGAGAATATAGAAGGTTCGAAAGACATGTATAGTCCGCCCGCACTTGACCAGCGTGGTGGACTATAGCCTGATTCCGCTCGTATTGTAGGGAGGCGCACCCCCAGCAGTGGGATGTAAAAAGGGATGAATGCAATACGTTATTTGGTTTTTACTATCCCACTGATAGTTTTGTTAGATTCATTAGGAACTATACAACCAAACCCGGGAAGTCGATTAAATCTTCATCAAACTGTCGTATTGATTTGAAACTTTGACAATACAAACATTTTTACTACCGATCTC
Organism: Brenthis daphne; assembly: GCA_947093115.1. NCBI lineage: Eukaryota > Metazoa > Arthropoda > Insecta > Lepidoptera > Nymphalidae > Brenthis > Brenthis daphne. The sequence goes on from OX352473.1 coordinate 5,492,678, forward strand.
TGATCTCTTAATGGAGCCAGGATGCGGATTATAAGACACTGCAATGGCTACTCGTTAAACAATTGTTTCTTTTTTATTTAGGTAACTAGCATTGCCCGCGGCTCCGCCCGCGTTCAGATTAACAAAAACGAAATTCTTAGGTTTTACATATGTAAAACACAATATTATACACGAGTGCCATCTTTGCGCGGAACGAAACTACAAGCGCTATATGAGTTAACACAATAAGTTACATACAATCATAATATAATTAAATAAGGCACTGACTACACATTCAAATATTCAACAAAAGAAATGCTTTGGGATTCACATGTATATAAATGTTATTACAACGCGTGATGTTGATATGTCGATGAATATACAGATTTGTCAGCATCCGTCCAGCATTTTCGCTATGAACGGACAAACAAATAGTTTAACATTTATACTGTGCAATATATACAAGCTAATGGAGACTATCAAGAATGGTAGGTACATATTTATATTTTTCACAAATTCAGAGCCTCGCCTTTAATGTACAGGTAATTGAATATAAACAAAACATAATATTCTACAAATATTCTACAAATATGTGAGAGTATACTAATATTAGTATACTCTTACTTATTTTGTATTTTTTCTCATAAATGAGATATTTTCCCGCGGTAAAAAGTATCCTATATGTTGACCCGGATAACCAGCTATCACCATACCAAATTTCATCAAAATCCCTCCAGTGTTTTTTTTATGATGCGGTAACAGACACACAGACAGACAGACAAACAAAAATTCTAAAAAATATAGATTCGGCCTCTGTATCGATAATAATGTTTATTTCAATAAGATTTTTATTTTACAATTTTTATTTTACAATTTTATTATATGTATAGATACCCGGTTTTTCTTGATAAGAATATCCGGAAATTGATCGCTAATTGTATAGCTTTCAGCAGAATCTACGACACTCAAGACTGTCAGTATCACTGTACGGTGTGTTGTTGGAGGTAAAATGAAACGATCGACTGTCCAAGTAATAATAAATATATATATTTGTAAGCCATCGAATATGATTTTTATCTATACATACGATTATAACAAAATTCTAGCCGAGTCGAATTTGTACATTAAATATTTTTTGGAAAATCTTATTGAAATAGTCATTATCGATGCAAAGGCCGAATTTATAGTTTTTAAAATTTTTGTCCGTCCGACCACCACGTCCGAGAATACCACTGGATAGATTTTGATGATATGATGATAGTTGGTTATCCGGGTCAACATATAATATACTTTTTACTGCGAGAAAATAACTCATCTCTGAGAAATCTATGATGATGATGTTCTCCTAGCCGATTCCGGCTACGGCGGCCAATCACATTGAGACTAGCCAAATGCGCAGGAGATATTATAGTGCACAAGTGTACGCGCAGACACAACGTGCACCCTCTATTCCTGCCACTCTCATACTCCGGTGGGACGACTGCTCGACACGACCAGTGAGAGTCAAGGTGCAGGACCGACGGCTTTACGTGCTCTCCGAGGCACGGGGGTGAAACACCGCCAACTTCCCAACTCCGGGCTGTTACTGAGACTTACTATACAGAAAGACTCAATAACTAAACTTGGCCCGCCCCGGGAATCGAACTTAGGACCTCCGAGTGTGAAGACGTACATGCTAGCCACTACACCACCGAGGCAGTTGAGAAATCTATACTAAACGTTAAAACGTAACTAGGGACGAACCCGAGCAAAACGGGGCTGAGTCGCTAGTATATAAAGGATTACAATTAGAAAAATATAGAGTAATATAATATAGAGTTTTAATATAAAGTAATAATATCTAAATTCTAAATCACGGATAATTTCTAAGAATGAAATTTTTCTCTTATGTGTAACGACAGAAAATTTAATTTACATCAATATAAACTTTAAACAACTTTCAAAAATTAACTAATGCGTAGTCACGTTTTGTTTTGGAGGCATTTTGAAAATGGCGGTTATATTTATGTATATAGCTAGCTATGTCAGTTACTCAGATTAATATAGAGAAAGTGTCATGGAAATAAACATGAAGCCAAACAATAATATTTTAAAATAGTACACAAATATTATTAGAATACTCATTACAGTGATAAGTTATTAAATGTTAATAAATAAACCTACCTAAGGGATTTTATAATAAAAAAATATAAAAAGTCAAGTGCGAGTCGAATTCGCACACGAAGGGTTTCCTACAATTGTACTTGTACGTTTTATTAATAGGTATGACCTTTACTATATGCATGTAGTGTATTAACTTCAATGTTCGATTTTGAACGTTAACAAAAATGGTTCTTGTATTTTTATTTTTATTAATTTTTATTATCTGTTGTTAAAACGGCGAAAGAAATACGTACAGTGTGAAAATTTCATTTATCTATTACGGTTCATGAGATACAGCTCTCTGACAGACGGACGGACGGACAGCGGAGGCTTAGGGTTCCGGTGGCACCCATGAAATTTCCGTTATCATTTAAAGAAAGTAAACAATCTGTATGCCAAAATTGAGAGAGAGAGAGCACGTCACGCTACTATATTTGACTTTGACATTTTTTTGGCAGGCTCCGTCTATGTAATTTTCTCGCTCTCTCAATTTTCTCTCTCTCTAAATAATGAGTATGGTCGAATTTTGACCACTGAACGAACAATAGTTAGATTAAATAGTCTACTCCGAGCTGTAGCAGTAGTTCCGAACTGGTAGTAGACCCATGACGTTCATTAAAAAAATTGTAATAATTGAATGCTGAATAAAATATTTTGAAATTTGAAATTTAATAATGTACGGTTATTCTTATAATATGTTAGATACTAGATTACCTTTTATAGTCTATACTAGTGACTTACCCTCGCTTCGCTCGGGTACTCCCCTAAGTACGTTTTATTTTTTAAGCGGAACCCTAATTCTTTTTTTCTAAAATAAAAGTAGCCTAAGGTACTCCTTATAACATCAAATATCTGCCAGTGTAATGCCCGACTTCACCAACGACACCTAAGTTTAAGGGATCCCCTAAGCATGGTTAGGGGGCTGTTAAGGGACAGTTTCTGTTTCACCTAAATATTAAAAGGCCCCCTAAATTTAGGTGCACGAAATATGGGCTCAAAGACGATCGTAAAACGAAATTTAATTTAGGGGCTAGTTTAGGAGACTTTTAAGGTAGTGATCCCATACGTAGGTGGTAGCTTATGGGTTGTTGGTGAAATCGGGCATAAGTCTCGTCCGTTCAACAGTTAAAATCAGTCCAACCGTTTCGGAGATTAGCCGGAAAAAAAGACGGACAAAAATTTTAACAACGGTATTTTTCTTATAAATACCGTATATAACTTCATAATATTCATTTAGTGAAAAGCTGATATTTTGACATTACAAATAAATATACACTTCAATTTTATTTATCTATATAGATGTACTAAAGCAGGTATACTCAAACTGCGGCCCGCGGGCTGCATGCGGCAGCATCAAAAATCGCATTATAATATATCTTTGTTAAAAAAGTAACCAGATCGTTAACTTGGAATTACTTTTTCATTGAGACCTAAATAATTTTTGCTTGCGGCCCTCGACACCATGACTGAAACGTGTTTGTGGCTTCTATAAAAAAAAAGGCTGAGTATGGCTGTACTAAACACTGCATTTTGTTACAACGGTTGTATTTTTCTTAATACAAGTCTTTCCCGACTGACACAGCTTGTTTAGAAAAACAGAGCACAAAGAGGGGTTTCCCCATTAACAGTAAAAAGCACAACTGGGAAAACAAAAACGATCCCCTTCATAAGAGAAAAGGTAAAGAAAACTTCTATTCATGCGTGAATAGGGTTGAACATGCGCATGTTTTCTTTTAAGAAATTAAATTTATCTATTATTTATTATTTATATATTATAAACAGAAAAAAAAAGTTTTTTTTTGTTTCTTTGTTTGTTAGTATCTAATAGGCTCCGAAACTATTGCACCGATTTAGATGAAATTTGATAAGAAGATAGTTTGAGACCCTGGGAAGGATATAGGAAAGTTTTATCCCGAAAATCATTTCTTAATGGGGTGAAAATTTGTATGGAAAGCAACCTAGGGACAAACTCGAGCGAAGCGAGGGTGAGTCGCTAGTAATTAATATTGTCAGTTTATTAAGAAAAAAGTTTTATTGGGTCATGTTCATAAACGTTTTGTCAGATAACATTGACGTTTGTGATCATCTTTCAAAAATAATGTACTACACTACCCTAGGCAAGTTATTTTAAAAAATAAGTCATTTAATCAAAATATAAACATGGTATAAGACTTGCTAATTAATTATTTTTCCATAAAAAATATTATTGCTTATTTAGTTGCAAAAGGAACTTATTTCAGAAAAACTTTTACCTGAATATGTGCAAAAATATTCGCTTAACCATAAAAGAAAGACAGGCAGATATGTTAGCATGAGGTAGAGAATGACGCTGTTCGAAGTGCATTAGAGTGAGACAGACTAACATTTTATATTTAAAGTGTTAGAGTTAGAGAGAACAATTCCAAAGTATGATATGATTACCATCAGGTCAGCAACGACGTGCATTTTCTTGAGAAAACAAACGAAAACGGGTTTAAATCTCTGGTCTCGTACCTTTAATAATCTCATGCGCGAATTTATTTTCAACGTTAATCTTGTTGAATGATTCGCACAGGATAATATCAGAGGTACGAGACCCTTGAAACAACATCGTGAGGAAGCCTACATGTGTGAGAGAACATAGAAAAAATTTTTCGCCAACCCGCACTTGGTCAGCATGGTGGACTAAGGCCAGATCCCCCTCATATAAATGGGAGGGCCACCACCAGCAGTAGGACTTAATATAAAAAGGGCTAAAATATTACTTTAGTGGTGATATTTCACTTTTGAATTAAAAGGGAAAATGCTCAGGGAAATTAGTAGTGAGTTTAATTTAAGTGCTTAATAAAAGTGTGGAAAACGAGCGCTTTTGGTTCAAACACAGGGTGTCGGGGCGTAAGATGTAATTACGTACGCAGTCAACGTAACGACTCTGGTTAGTGATGTTTGTTGAATTTTCTAATTAACGTCTATATAGTACCGTATATTGGTTGCCTGCACCGGTTTCGCCTGGTTATTTTTATTTAATACTTTCTTATATTTTCGCAAATATTTGATATCCATTCTATTAATATTATGAACGTGAAAGTGTGTTTGTTTGTTGGTTTTTTTTTCTTTCACGTGAAAACGGAACGACGGATTGGCGTGATTTTTTGTGTGAAGATAGTTGGAGGCCTGGAGAGGGACATAGGCTACTTTTTATCGTGGAAGATTCTCTTATTTCCACGGGAATACACGTTATAATACAACCCAAAAAAAATTATGCTCAGAATTACTTGAAACTTGGTATTCATATTCTTCAATACATTTTAGCATTTTTCGAATTTTATCCCATAATGGGGTAAATAGGGGATGAAAGTTTGTATAAAACCTAAATTTTTAGAGTTTTTTTGTAGTTTTAGCGCGAGTGAAACCGCGTGTTCTGCTAGTTAAATAACACTATCTTTTCGGATATTTCACGGATTTATTTGGATTTTTGATTCCCGAGTCCTTGTTACAGACAGTGCCAACTCTCAAAATTACAAAATGATTTCAAAAATACAAAAATGGCCCCAAAGGAAATTTTAAATTGAATTTAAGGCTTGAATAATTTTTTAATACTTTCTTAATACCCGATTTTTTGACATTTTAAATAAAAACTTTTTAACAAAAAAAATAAAAACCGACTTCAAACAAAAGCACTAAAAAGTAAAAAATAACTGATTGGTAGTTTTCATTTACTATACATACCTAATCAAAGCCAAAACTTTGGCTAAGTAATTAAAGCTTACCTATTAAATACATACTTAATCAAATATTTTCGAAATCGGTGCCAGCCCATACAAAGCAAAGCACGCAGACTTCGAAAATATTTGATTAGGTATGTATAGTAAATGAAAACTACCAATCAGTTATTTTTTACTTTTTAGTGCTTTTGTTTGAAGTCAGTTTTTATTTTTTTGTTAAAAAGTTTTTATTTTTCCCTTTTTAGTGTAGACAGTAGTAGCATAGAAAGGATTTTAACGTGTTAGGCTTGTCAAATCAAACAAAATAAGCCCAAACTCAAAGTATCTACTATTAGCCGTTGAAGAGTTCCACCTATCCACCTTCTGGCCTTGCCATCAGATCAGGTCAACAACACCGAACCATTGTACTATCAACGGAAATAGAAATACTTGCAAAGTTTCAAGTCAATATGACAATTAGAAGTAGGTTAAATTCATCATTAGTTGTTTTTCTACCCTTAGGGGTGGTATTTTTTTTTTGAAATTTAAATGGGACCAATCTGGAAGTATACCCTTTCAAACAAAACAAAAATTGTCCAAATCGGTTAATAAATGACGAAGTTCTGAGGTAACAAACATAAAAAAAAAACATACAGTCACGGTTTTATATGAATTTTTCTTCCAGATGTTTTGAATGCTTTAAAACCAAATATCGACACGGGAGAGTAACGTCTCGGACATCTTAAAAGTTATTACTTATATAGTTTATTAGATAATTGTATTTGGTATATACCTACAAAATTATAAATAATTTGTAAGAACACAGAAAAAACCCGCACCAAAGCTTACAATAATATCCTCCCGGCCGATTTCGGCCACAGCGGCCAATCTTACCGAAACTAACCATCTGGGTAGGAGATATTATAGTGCAGTGTATTTTACTACTAGTGCAGTGTATTTTAGTACTTTACGCGCTTTCTGTGACATGGGGATAAACACCACCAACTTCCCAACTCCGGTATGTCACTGAGAATTTCTTTACACAAAACTCAAATTAAATTATAAAAAGTTTCAATTTAATTACCGATTATCAAAATCCACATGTTATTTATACTAATATTATATAAATGCGAAAGTTTGCGAGGATGTACGGCTGTCTGGATGTGTTGATGTATGGATGTTTGTAATTCTTTCACACAAAAACTACTGAATGGATTGTAATGAAACTTTACAATAATATAGCTCATACATCAAAATAACACATAGGCTACTAAAATATACAATTCCCGCGGGATAGATTTGATTTTGTTTTTCTAGAGGCGGACGCGAGTGAAGCAAGGGCAAGCCGCTAGTTTATAATATTTATTTATATGTAAATGCAAAAAATAAAAACTCTTTTGGTATTTTTTTTTATACAAATCATTAGCAATAACTATATAAAGTGACAACCCTAACAATTAAGCATGTGTGCTCCCTATCTGCGTAAACAATCCTTTACACATTTAAACGAGACTTGTGAAGACCTACAGCTTTTGTTATATTATGCTCATACAAAATATTCTTATTAGCTTTTTAACTCCATTGCCAAGGAAGGGTTATGTTTTTCACGCGTACCTTGTATATTTATTTATATGTATGTATGTTTGTTTTCTTTATTACCTCGTATCTTCCAAACGGCTAGATGGACTGGGGCAGTTAAGGTATCGTTTCGTCATTATCATCATATATCATCGTAAGATTCATCTCAAAACCCCAAGTGTCCTCAAATAAGTGTTTAAAAAAAACAAAATGGCGGTTACTTGGCTTCAATTTGTGTTTTGAAAATTTTTTTACCGAATCAATTGAGTGGAGCATCAAAATACAGAGTTTTTAGGAGTAGGTAATTACAAAAATATATGCAACTTATATGTTTAAAAGTAATTTAGGATAAGAAATCTATACCTACATATAATAAAATTGTAACTAAGTCCCCAGACAGACAGAAAAAAAACTGAAAATTATAGATTCGGCCTCTGTATCGATAACAATGTCTATTTCAATAAGATTTTCCAATAAATATCTAAATATTTTCTATTCTAATATTTTCTAAATGTTTTCTGTCTGTCTGGGGACGCATCACGATAATACCACTGAACACATTTTGATGAAATTTAGTATGATGATAGCTGGTTCCGTTAAAAAAAACATACATAGAGACGCACCTGAGCGAAGCGAGGGTATATATATATATATATATATATATATATATATATATATATATATATATATATATATTTATATAAATAAACTGCCAGAGCGGAGATGCCCACCAAAGTTAGTATAAAAATAAGTAGATAAATACGAAACAAAAAAAAAGACGTAGTATCAATAAATAAGTTCCCAAAGAGCCATACCAAACATGAAATCGTAACTTACAAATACATATTATGTACCTATACAAAAATTTTTTTTTTTATTTTACTCCTTTTACATCTCAGATATCCCCTAAAATTAAATCTAATCACGAGGATATGTAATCTTTTTAATCTCATACAGTCCCGTCCTGTGCAAAATCGAATAACGCGAACTTCGACATCGATGGGAAATTGGCAATATGGAGATGAAATTTTTAATCTAGATGCCAAAAAGGAGAACCTCCGTTTCGTAATGTTATTTTAACATTCTTTAAATTCATTTGAATTTGATTGATTATTTTATAATTAATTTATTATGTCTATAACTAGCGACTTATACTCGCTTTGCTCGGCTGCGTCCTAAATTGCTGCGTTTTAACTTTTTTGAACAGAAACCTATTTTTTTCTAAAATAAAAGAAGCCTAAGTTACTCCTTATACCATTAGCTATCTGCCAGTGAAAGTCCCGTCAAAATCGGTCCAGCCGTTTCGGAGATTAGTCGGAACAGACAGACAGGCAAAATTTTTAAAAATTATGTTTTCCTTTTAAGTACCGTATATAATTTCATATGCATTTAGTAAAAATCTGTTATTTTGACATTACACACAAACACTTCAATTTTATTTATCTGTAGGTATAGCTACATAAAAATTAAAAACTGCCGTTATAATTTGTTACGTTTAATTCGGAGGGATTGAACTGAAGCTAATATTTCGTTGAGATACTTTAAAGTACGCATCAAAAATCATTGCAAAAGTACCTACCTAAATCTATACATATAATAAAATTGTAACTAAGCCGAAGCTGTACATTAGATATTATTTGGAAAATCTTATTGAAATAGACATCGTTATCGATACAGAGGCCGAATCTATTGTTTTTAGAATTTTTGTCTGTCTGTCTGTCTGTTACCGCATCACGAAAAAACCACTGGACAGATTTTGATGAAATTTGGTGTGATGATAGCTGGTTATCCGGGTCAATATATAAGATACTTTTTACCGCGGGAAAATATCTCATTTCTGAGAAAAAATACAAAAACTGCATTGTAAGAGTATACTAATATGTAAAACCTAAGAATTTGGTTTTTGGTCATCTGAACGCGGGCGGAGACGCGGGCAATGCTAGTCAATAAATAAAATAATTCAGAACGTTGTTATAATCTTCCTGGCTAATTTTGGTTATCCATATTATAGATAAAAAAAATTGAAGTGTCTATTTGTAATGTCAAAATAATAGCTTTTTACTAAATTGATATGAAATTTTATACGGTACTTATAAGAAAAAACATTCTTGTAAATTTTTGTCTGTCTGTAATTTTATTTTGGCTAATCTCCGAAACGGTTGGACTGATTTTGACGGGTCTTTCACTGGCAGATAGCCGATGTTATAAGGAGTAACTTAGTCCACTTTAAAGTTTCCCTCAAAATAATGTACTCGCGTGTAAAGGGACGCCCCCGTGCGAAGCAAGAGCAAATCGCTGGTATTTTGATAAGAATACTTAAATTACAGATTTGTATAGTCAAAAATGTAAACAAACATAGTAAAAATTGAATTATCTAAATCTTAAGTTCATAATTTAGCTATGAGTGCCAAAAGATTATACCTAATCATATTCTTTTGGGTGTTGAAAGCATGGCTGAGAGGCATTTTACGTCGTTTTATAAATCAGTAATATCATAAAACTCTAATACAAAAGCTAAAACTTAAAATAAAACCGTATTAGAATAATAATTGTATAAAAATTAATAAGATAATAAATAAAACATACCATTTGTTGAAGTCTCACTTGAAATATATAGACCAAAATAAACACTTTCCTCACAAAACAAAGACACGTCTGTATCCGACCACGGTCATGTGGAAAATGCCAAGCGAAATCGATTTTCCGAGCTAAAGCTAAGTTAGACAAGGACGGATGTATCTAAAATGTATCGCGTTAGAGAGAGACGATAGATGCATATGTGTGTGTTGCATTGAACCCTTGGAAACAGGGTGATTTGCTCCCTTACTACATGTTTTCGAAAAGTACGTATTTTTTTATAGTTTACTTTTTAAATGTATTGATTTTTTTAGTAAATCAGGCATTTTTCAATATAAATATGGCATTTTTAAGATTTCCTATTACTAAGCCTCCTCTGTCCGTCCGTCCGTCTATTAGAGAGATGTATCTCATGAACCGTAATAGGCAGAGAATTGAAATTTTCACAGAGTGTGTATTTCTACGAGTATTGCTGCTATAACAAATATGTAACAAAAAACCAAGATGGCTAATTTCAAAACGGCTGCAATGTAAATTAAATAAAGTCGATTATGGTACGGAACCTTTCGTGTGCGAGTCCGACTCGCACATTACTTAAGTACATAGTATAAATATTTCGGGTTTTTTCCAAGATTATCTACCTTAGGAAATTTTAACTATTGTAAATGCGAAAGTTTGTTTGTTTGTATGTTTGTTACTCCTTCAAGCTGAAACGGCTGGACGGATTTTGATGAAATTAACTACACACATTGACTATAATCTTATTTTTTAATGTTGGGAAATGCATTTACACATGTATACAGATGTTTATATGGGACTCACTGTCTAGAAAAGTACTACCCACTAAAACCCTATAAAAACTCCCCCGTCTTAATGGGATGTCGCAGGGTCCCTTACGCACTCAACTACAATGCCCCGACGCGACGGCAGGTCTACCGAAGCAGACCACACAACCAATGGGTTGCTCTTTCAGTCTACTCTGCTGAGAAGTACCAACCCGTATGGCACACCGCTAAGCGAAATATCAACCTTCCAGTGTGTTTTGGTTTCATGCCCGGCTAGGTTGCCAGACGCTAATAACCTTCCCACCACGAATACATCGGGGAAAGGAGGTAGATTATGACCTGGAGTCACACATAGACTGCAAAATGTCCCTAAGGACATATCCAGGCAAAGCAAGGAAAAGTACCAAGTAAATAAAAAGTGTCAAACAAATTAATTCTTTCTATAAAATTCAAATCAGTTAACCAATAAAAAACCAAATGAGAACTTATAGTAGGTAAAAAAAATGTTTTCTCAGTAGTTTCCTAGTACCAGATAACTAGAGCAGTGGGGTTTTTAGGGATGCTGCTTCTTAGCGATCTTTCGCGACGTGAAATGACAATGTTGATCAATATTTTGTCATAATTTTTGTAATCCATACTAATATTATAAATGCGAAAGCTCTGTTTGTTTGTTTGTTTGTTTATTTGTTTGTTACCTTTCACGACTAAACGTCTGAACCGATTTTGATGAAAATTGGTATGGAGATAGTTTGAGACCCTAGGAAGGACGTAGGATAGTTTTTACCCCGGAAATCATCTTTTAAGGGGGTGGATGGGGAATAAATCTTTTCTCACGCAAGATATATAAAACTCATCATATTTAGTTCATACTAACCGTCAAAACGTACTCAGAGACAAAGCCGAGCGAAGCGATGGTGAGTCACTAGTTAAAAACACAACACTGATTACACTGACGCTCTTTAAAATAAATTGACGCTTCAAAAGTGCTTATAATAAGTCTATTTGAATAAAGCTTCATATCATTTCAACTTCTAAGTAACAATTTTAAACCAGAATTAAATTGTTAGATAAGTGAAATTCTATGTCTTGATGATTTTTTTGGGATTCCGATGTATATCTAACCGTCGGGTTAATTTATTAGTAGTTTAAAAAATCGGTCAAGTGTGAATTGAAGTGCAATTCGCTCAGAAGGGCTCCGTACCATTGTACATGTACTTTTTATTAATACGACTTTTACTCTATGTATGTAGTATATTAACTTGGATGATCGATTACGAATGTTACAATTTTTTTCTTGTATTTTTATTTTTTTTATTTTTAAATAAAACTATCTTTTCGGATTATTTTGCGGATTTATTTTGATTTTTGGTTCCCGACGTTTCGAATGCTTTACAGGATCCATGGTCACGGGAGAGACTGACTTTTTTATTTTTATTTTTTGTTGTTAAGCGGCAATAGACAAACATACTTGTGAAAATTTCAACTCTCTACCTATTACGGTTCATGAGATACAGCCCTCCGACAGACAGACGGACGGACGGACAGCGAAGGCTTAGTAATAGGGTTCCGTTGGCACCTTTCGGGTATGGAACCCCAAAAAACAGTTAATCAATACTAATGTCTCAAACTAAGGAATAATATAGACATACTGTCATAGAACTGGCCTAAGGCCAGCGTAGTGTACTATGGCCTGATCCCCGATTATTGAAGGGAGGCCCACCACCCGCAGTGGGGCATAAAAAGGGCTGAATACATTATTTCAAAGGTAAATTATATTTTTTTAATACGTAACTTTATTATATTCAAAATAAAAAAAATAAAAAACTAGGTATCTATTTATTTTTATTTGTATGAAGTATTTTGTCAAAGGTGAACTCGAACTGTAGGATCTGCCTACAACAGGTACAATTTCAGTGTTCAGATCTCGAGGGATTATTGAAAGGGTTCAAAAGGGTTTTCTCTTATAATTTCCCCTTCATATAGGATATTACGTTTAATTAATAGACCTAGTGCAGTCAAAGCTCGTGTGTGTATGTCACAAGTTACGTATTCGATTCTCGACCAACTCTATTATATGCAAAATCTACACTAATATTATAAAGAGGTAAATTGTATTATTGTTTTATTGAATCATTTATTTCAGGCAATATTTACAAAAGGATTCTAAATATGTAAACAGAGGCCCATAGCATATATACCTTAAAACTAAAGTTTGTGAGTTTATATATAAAGGTTAATCTCCGAAACTACTCATCCGATACTGAAAATTCTTTCACTAATGTGAAGCTACGTTACCGCCGAGTGTTATAGACTATTTTTTTATTTGGATAAAAATGTATTTATTGGTAGAAATTATAATTACTTATATTGAAAAAAATGGCCGTTGAAGTACTTTTGTTTAGGCACCTAAGGATGCATTTGTACTGTACTACCTAGTTATAGACGGCGCTTTTTACACTTTATGAGCTATTTACTAATGTTAAAAATGCTAAAATCGACGGAAATTAATCTTAAAGTCATTCTTATAACATAACGTCAACTTATATTTAAAATCTATGCCGCTAAGCTTCACAGCGTGCTAAAAGTCACATCCTCCTAATATTATAAAAATGAAAGTTTTATGAAAATGCAACTGCAAACAATCTAACGTTATTTGATGAAAGCGAAGCATATATATATATATATATATATATATATATATATATATATATATATATATATATATATATTCTTTGGATTTAATGAACACAAATCAATACGACTTATTAGAACAAAACCTGGAATAATGAAAAAAATAATTTTAAAATAGTATCCATACTAATATTATAAATGTGAAAGTGTTGTTTGTTTGTCCTTTACGAAGTGACGGATTGGCGTGATTTCTTGTGCTCATCTCAACACAGATATGTATAGAGATAGTTGGAGAGCTGGAAAGTGACATAGACTATTTTTTACCGCGGGAGATTATGTAATTCCCACGGGAAATCACTTTGTAATACAATCAGAAAAAATATTTATGATCAGAATTACTTGATACTTGATATTAATGCTTTTCAATACAATTAAATAAATATGTGTATTAGCAGTTTTCGAAATTCATCCCTTGTGGGGGTAAAATATGGGACGAAAGTTTGTATGAAACCTACCTTTTTAATATTTTTTTGTAGTTTTAGCGCGAGTGGAGCCAGCCGCGATTTCTGCTAGTAATAAATAAAATATGTATAGTATGCAATATTGAGTAAAAAGGTTTATTATATTTTTATTAATGTTTTTAAAAAAAAATAATTAAATCCTGTTTCCAGTTTCCAAACAAAATCGCAACTATCAAAATTGCAACTCAGCAACTGACATTATATTGTTTGACATTTCTTCTAACAAGCGCGTTCGGCGATTGTTAATTTCGTATTTTCTGTGTTATTTCAACGTGATATTAGATTTTAATTATAAAAATGGCTGTGAGTATACTAAAATGTAATATTTAATAAATTTCTTGTGTTATTTACAATAATGCGTAAATGCTACGCAACTTTGTCGAGACTAACCTCAAAATTTATGTGTATTGGTTCAAATTCGTTTGTTTTTTTTTTACTTTTAATATCATATCTTTTGATTTTATTAATTTAACAATGTAATTTCAGTCGCTAGCAGCAGCTCAAGTTCAAGAAGTACGGTCCATAACGCGTATAGAACGTATTGGCGCACATTCTCACATACGCGGGTTAGGTTTAGATGATGCTTTGGAACCTAGAGCTATATCTCAAGGCATGGTGGGTCAAAAAATGGCGAGAAAAGCCGCTGGCGTCATATTACAGATGATTCGAGAAGGTAATGATCAAACTGTTGTCATAGTAACATTATGTTTATGCTTATAAAATATGGGGATTTCCCATTCATAATTATATTTGTTACAAATGTCATTCATAAAGAAATAATAAATAGTAATAGTATTTATAAATTTATTTTCTTCTTTTTTTAGTGCATTAAAATAAAACCTTGTTTTTAATAAAAAAATGTTTCAAAAATGTGAAAATTTTGTGCCTTTCTGCCATTGTATGCCTTTGACTCTTAAGAGAATCTCTGCATATATAAAATTTGGTATCTGTACTGTTAACCGTTTAGCAATTGCTTTGTCTGGAGCCAATCCAACAATAATAATTATTATTGTAAAAATTTACTGTCATCAGAATTGCATGAACATGTAAGATTTCAATTCTATAAGATAGGAAGAAGTGGTTTTAATTCAAAAACTTGCTTCATTATATACATTTGTGTAATCCTTAGGCAAAATAGCAGGCAGAGCAGTATTGCTAGCGGGTCAACCTGGTACTGGAAAGACAGCAATAGCCATGGGTCTTGCACAAGCGTTAGGTCCAGACACACCTTTCACTAGCATGGCGGGTGAGTCAGACTTTTTGAGTATATTTTGTGTGATCACTTATTGTAATTTACTTTACAAAATTTGTTTTCTAAGTCTTCTATAGAGGTCTCATATCATTTTTAAAGAGATATTTGATATCTAAGTATGAAATCAGTTTATTTAACTAATTTTGAAACTTAATATTTAATCTATACATGTAATAAAGTTCTGATTTGAATCTGTACATATAATATTTTTTGAAAAATCCTATTGAAATACTCATTATTATCAATACATATACCTAATCTTTAGTTTTTAAAATTTTTGTCTGTATGGCTTGGAGTGCTGGACGAGAAAACCTCTGGACCAATTTTGATCAAAATTAGTATATAGCTATTAGTATATAGATAGCTGGTTATCCGGGTCAACATATAAGATACTTTTTACTGCCGGAAAACATCTCTGAGAAATCTATACTAAACGTTAAAACTAGTGTACATATATATTTGGTTTTAGGATCTGAAATCTACTCACTTGAAATGAGCAAAACCGAAGCGTTAACACAAGCTATAAGAAAGTCGATAGGCATTCGCATTAAGTAAGTAATCATAATATATTAATATTTTGTATAATATAAATAAAAATGAATATTTCTTTGTATATTTGGACTTTATACATTCCTAAATCATTGATCTAATAATTGTGATAAAAAAAAATTATCTATTACAATCATACAAAAAAAAAATATCTCTTTATAATATTAGTATAGCTTATATAATATAGTATAGGTTATATAATATTAAAAAAAAACGTGTATGTAGCACGTAAGAAGTTATACTTCTTTGGTGTATTAGAACAAAAATAGCTAAATATTTCATCGCGTATGTCTCAACTCTCTGTTTGTAAAAACAATGCAGATAACTATACAATACAGCCAAAAAGCCTTTTTGGCCGTCAATGTGCGCGCGTTTTGTAAAAAATTTATTCTCATCATTTTTTCTAAACGTGCCAAAAGAAGTATAACTTCAATAAGCTTAACCTACATCAACTTATTATCTATTCAATGCTAAATTCAATTCTTCTTTTTGATTATTCTGTTTTTTACAGAGAAGAGTCAGAGATAATAGAAGGAGAAGTAGTAGAAGTTGTAATAGAGAGAGCAGTAGGTAGTGGTGGAGCGAGGACTGGACGCCTAACATTGAAGACCACAGATATGGAAACCAATTACGATATGGGGACTAAGATGATTGATTCACTTTTAAAAGAAAAAGTAAGCATTGTTTTATTACATCTATATAATACTTATTATTAAAAAAAAATAGCTTATAAAAAAATATATTCTAGTACAATAAGTACTTTTTAAGTTATTTTAATTTTACTGTAATAATAATTAATAATCATATTAATTCTTATTATTTAATAAATAAAATTAATATCACAATTTCTGCTTAAACTATTAGATTAAATATCAAACGGGTAATCTTTGGTAATACTTGTTATATTTCGGTAATCATTTCTTCATTAATTAATGTTGTATTTCCTACATAGATAATTCATTGTATATGTTTTAGGTACAAGCAGGTGATGTAATAACCATAGACAAAGCGACAGGGAAAATCAATAAGTTGGGACGTAGCTTTGCCAGAGCCCGAGATTATGATGCCACAGGTTATTGTTTTTTTTATCTGTACATTTGTTTTTTTTTTTCAGATTACCTTTAAGTAGGTTATTTTTGGTAATATATTGTGTTGTGATTTTCTTAATTGGAATCTTAAATATATTCATACTCTCGCTTCGCTCGGGTTCGTACCTAGGTGATTTTTTAAATTGACATAACTTTTTTATTTATGAACCGATTGACATAAAACAAATACTAAATTTTAAGTGAAACTTATCACAATACATTAGTGAAAACCGCACCTAAATCGGTTAAGCTGCGCTTACCACGCTTGTGAGCCGCTTATGAGTTGAGCCCGAATGTGTGTAGTGTATATATTTATAATACGTATGTATTTTAAGTTATATATGTGTAGTGTATCAATTATCTGGTATCCATAACATAAGCCTCGTAACTTACCATGGAACTAGATGGTGCTGTGTTAATGTCCCAATGTGTGTGTATTTATTTATATTTTATTTATAATTATCAGGACAGCAAGCCCGTTTCGTTCAATGCCCCGAAGGTGAATTGCAGAAGCGTAAAGAAGTGGTCCACACAGTCACCCTGCACGAGGTGGATGTTATTAATTCAAGGACACATGGCTTCCTCGCTTTGTTTTCTGGTAAGTTATAATAGATTTAATTGTAATTTTCGTAGGGATCTCTAATTTTTATTAAAAAAATCAGGTGGGGCTGTGTCTGGGCATACCGCCGATGGTTTAACGTGAAACGTCTTATTTCCATGAGTCGCTTTTAGTGGTTTTTATAAATAATTTTCATATTTGAAAAAAAATCATACATATAATTTTTCAAACAATAACAACGGTTACAATGGCAACCTAATGCAACCTATTTCATTAAGGTCCACTTTTTTGACCTGATGATACGTTTCGATGTGCTTCTCAGGGTCTCAAACTATCTTCTTACCAAATTTAATCTAAATCAGTGGAGTGGTTTCGGAGTCTATTCGTTACAAACAAAAAACAAACAAACAAAAAACTTTTTCCTCTATAATATTAGAATAGATAGTAGAATATCAAAAATATCTTTACTTTTATTATATGTTATTTTTTGTATTTATTATCTGTTCCTATATCTAATAATTGAAATTAAAAAAAAACATTTCACAGGTGATACAGGTGAAATCAAATCTGAGATTCGCGAACAGATAAACAGTAAAGTGGCCGAATGGAGAGAGGAAGGGAAAGCCGAGATGATACCGGGTGTTCTGTTTGTTGATGAGGTAAATTAAAAATTTTATTATTACTGGTCTATTTAAGTTTTAATGTTTGTTTGGTAGGTTGTGTGTGTGCGTGTGTGTGTGTGTGTGTGTGTGTGTGTGTGTGTGTGTGTGTGTGTGTTGTGTGTGTTTGCGTTAATTACCGCGACAAAATCCGAAAAGATAGGTTTATTTATAATATCAAACAAATCTCTTTATGAAATGAGAAAAAACTATATGTACATTGTAAATTAAAAATTGTAACATAATATTTTTAGGGTCACATGTAAATATCTATACTTTTGGAGTTTTGTTAATTTGAGACATTTTGAATCTGGGTTTATACTGCTGCGATCAATGAATTACTTTTTAAATATAATATAAAATGTAGTCTCAGCGAGATTGGCCGCCGTGGTCGAAATAGGGAATATGCTTGATTATTTTTGATTTTTTTATACAATAGTAACTTCGTTAAATAATAGTAAAAAAATATCCAGCTCCAAAAAACTAAAATTTAGTAAAAAAAATTAGAAATATCACACCGATAGGGATACTTTAAACGCCCGCCATTACTTGCGCTCGGCGTGACATCACAGTGTGATGTACACAGAGACATGGCGACTTGTTCGTAGCAACAACATCACATCGCTCTGTTAAGATATACTCTGACGTCACATTCGGTCTGACAAATGGCATGCGTTTCAACTACTTTGAATTTCCCACCTATATTTGCACTTTTTAGTAAATATTTTCTTGATCAAAAAGAAATTACATTAAATAATATTGATATAGACTTAATTCAAAAGCAATAAAGATAATAAAAAAATCATCTTTATTTAAATCACACGCATCCTTATTGGTCGGAATTACATCAGTCATTTTACACTTTTTTTTTTATTTCCAGGCACACATGCTGGACATAGAATGCTTTTCGTTCCTAAATCGCGCGTTAGAGTCGGAAACCGCGCCCGTTGTGATAATGGCGACCAATCGCGGGATTACCCGTATCCGTGGAACTAACTATAAAAGTCCCCACGGGATTCCCTTGGATTTGCTAGACAGAATGATAATTGTTCCCACAACGCCCTACAGCCACCAGGAATTGCGGGAGATATTGAATATCAGGTCGGTAATCATTTATTATATGTTGGTAATATTTGGTAATTTGTGTTGTATTTTTTTTTGTTGGCTTAGAGAGTTATTGTTAAGAGTTTTTTGGAAAAATAAACGCAGTTTTAATGAAAAGTGAACATTCGTTTTCATTTTTAATTCATATTCTTACAACATTAGATAAAGGTTATCTTGTTTTGATATTCAAAATAATCTAATTTGAAACAATATTGCTAGTGAAATAAACTTACATTTTGACAACACTTAATATTATATATTTTTACTAATAATAAAAATGAGTATTATTAGTGAAAATTTTATTTAACTTGCAATGTATATATTATGTATGTTCGACGACACGTTTGGCTCAGTATGTAGTGACCCTACTTAATGTGCCAGCGGTCGCGGGTTCGAGTCCCGCTGGGGGCATTCAACTCATTTGTGTTGATATGCACGAATGTTTGTATTCCAGTCATGGGTGTTTACGTTTATAATATGTATGTATTTAAAGTTATATATATGTAGTGTATCAACTATCTGGTATCGATAACACAGGTCTCGTAGCTTACCATGGAACTAGATGGTGCTGTGTGGTAATGTTCCAACAAATTTATTTATTTGTTCATGTCAAATCTTGCAACTAAATTTTAAACAATCTATTATAATCAACTGATTGAGTTGCAATTTTTCAAACACGTTTAGCTTAAATGACAATGCATGACATAAGTGACGTAATTCTAAATCCAACATGGCGGACTATGTTTTTTTAAGGAAGTCCATTTTGTTTAACCAGATGCGAAGAGGAGGATTGTCAGATGTCTTCGGAGGCGCTGACGGTGCTGACGCGCGTCGCGACGGAGACCTCGCTGCGGTACGCCATACAACTGATTACCACCGCCTCGCTCGTCGCCAAGAGGAGGAAGGCCAACGAGGTGGGCGTGGGACTGTGTGTGTGCACTACGAGTAAATTAAAGAAAAAAATATTAAAACTAGAAACTATACTCACGCTTTACTCGGGTGCCTCCCTAGATGCTTAATAATAACCTACATATATGTTAATCCCGCTTATAGCCTATCTGTATACTAATTTTCATCAAAATTCGTCCAGCCGTTCAAGTGTTAAAGGAGTAACAAACAAACATACATAAATACATACAAACTTTCACATTTCTTATAAAGAAAACGCCCAGCAGTGGGATGTTAAAAAAACTGACTGTTTTTTTTTCTTCACAGGTCAGTATGGAAGATGTAAAGAAGGTATACTCCCTGTTCCTCGATGAACATCGGTCGGAGCAGTTTTTGAAGGAATATCAGGATGAGTTCATGTTCAGTGATGGATCTGGAGGTGAGTGTTGCCATGTTGGTAGGTTTTCTACTAAATGGTAGTTTTTGGTAGATTGAATTTTATATTTAATAATGTAAAATGTTTTTTTATTACTTTTTGTTTGCGTTTAATATTTTTTATTAAACGGTATTATGTGATAATGTTTTTAACTACAGAATTGTTTTTTTTTTCTTTTAATTTATCCATCAAGTAACATTTGTGCATTTTCTAAATATGATATATTTTTAACGTTATCTAATGTATAAAAAATATCGCACTTTAGATTATAGGTTATACTTTGAAAGAATTAATTCAGATGGACAGGTTAAATTGAATATTTTTAACCTGCTTTCATTCTTCTCTTGTAACTGTTAAATCAAATTTTAGAAGACGATTTTGATAAAAAATATTTTAATGATGTGAAGCGGGATTTATACCATGTTTTATACTTTTACTGTGCCGCTGAAATTTCTGGAAGTCTCAAATGTAAATGAAAAGCACGGTAAATGACCCGTTTTACATCATAGTAAGGCCAGTGTGATTCGGGTTCGAATCCCGGGTCTCGCGTTTCTGATAATGCAAAATGTGAAACTTTCCCAACATGATGACTACGTCTTACGGTGAAGGAGAACATCGTGATGAAACCTGCATGTCTGAGGGAACCTAGCAAGTTGTCTGCAGACATGCTCAGTCCGCCCGCACTTGGCCGGCGTGGTGGACTATAAATCTTACTTCCCATATTGAAGGGAAGCCCACGCCCAGCAGTGGGACGTTAAAAAAAGGTTTATTCGTTTAAGATTCATTATTATTTTATTAAACTTTCACAATTAACGTATTACTTTTTATATTTTCACAGATGCGCCACAAATGATGGAAGTGACGCAATAGTTCAAGATTTAGTTTTTTAAGACAATTCCAAAAAATATTGTTTTAATTTGTGACCTTTATATGAAGCCAGCATCGATTAAAAAAGTACTAGATACACAATCAGCGACCGAAAATGTCCTCACCGCATGAGCGCTCATTTGAACATTTGAGCGCGCTTTTAATTTTTTTTTTATGAAAACAACTTTAAGCATAGCGTTTAAGGTTCAATTTACATTGTTGTATGTTTATTTCAACTAGAATAATTACCTAAACACAATTGGTAACAGTTTTAAGAGAACTTTTGTATGGGATTGTGTATTTAGTACTTTTTTGATCAATGGAAACCAGTGATGATTTGTAATTTTTTGTTTTGTATTTCTGCCGATATTCCTTAAAAGATCTTATTTTTTTTTAAATATGGTTTTTGTTTGTAATAGCTAAAGAAGCTATTATTTCAGTTCATACTTTGATTTTGGCTAACTTTTAATATTCACTTAATTATTGTTTATGGAATAAAATGCAACACAAACTAAATAAAAATGCCAATCTATAAAATTGACATATAATAAAATTCTAACTGAATCGAATCTGTACATTAAATATTTTTTGGAAAATCTTATTGAAATTCTTATTTTGATGAAATTTAGTACGATGATAGCTGGTTATCCGGGTCAACATAAAGGATACTTTTTATTACGGGAAAATATCTCATCTCTGAGAAATCTATACTAAACGTAAACGACACAAAAATTATAAAAACTATAGATTCGGCCTCTGTATCGTTAATAAAGGCTATTTCAATGAGATTTTTCAAGAATATTTAAGTACAGATTCGACTCAGAATTTTATTATATTTATAGATTTTTTACTGGCTTTAAAACAATACTTTCTATTTTTCAGAAAGTTCCGTTATCCTTTAAGTAAGCTAATTTTTTTATTAATAAATATATTATGTAAGAATGTGTTTCGAGTTTTATTTGGATTTTAAACTATTTTTAAGTTAAAATTAAGACTGACTTCATAATCAACATAAAAAAACGTGTGTGTGTACTTATGTACGTACGTAAGAAGTTATACTTCTTTGGCGTAACAGAACAAAAACAGCTAAAGATTTCATCCCGTATGTCACAACTCTGTTTGTAAAAGGAATGCATAACTTCATCATGTCGGTGTGCGCGCGCCTCGTAAAAAATTGACTCTCATATTTTTTTCCAAAGGTGCCAAAAGAAGTATAACTTGAATAAAAACTGTCTTAAAAATGTCAGGTTTTCATGGGGAAGGCATAGACGTGGAGTATTGACTGAACAATACTCTCATGAAATTGACCACTCTAGAAAGAGAGAAAGCGATAGTGCGGCCAGTTTTTTTATTCCAATTTGGATTTATAAATGGAATAATTTTATATATTTTTTTTAATTATAAAATTCCTGAAAATTATAATATTATAATGGAATGTAGAATAATAATTTATACATATCTTTATGGCCGCACATTCGTTTTACTGCATCTGATGAATTTTCAGTTTTCAGAAAAAAAATGATAAATACAAAGTATTTTCACTTTTCAGCGTTTGTTTACTTGTATGTTGTCTACATTTTTTGTTTAACTTAATTTTGTAATACCTGTTACACAGTACATTCAATTTTTGCCTCACTTCCGAACCCCATAAAACTTACGTAAGCTGTTTTGCTCATAATTTGGACCCGTTCCTCCCCCTTTGTGAGATTTAGTGGGACCCCTCCACGTGAGATTTACACTACAGGTAGTAGCCGTAAGATTTTTAGGGGGCAAAATAGGACATTTACAAAGAAAACGAAAGAAAACCTTAACATTTTCTCATTATCTGTATAATATACATACATATATTCTTTTAAAGTTGACGTGAGAAATGAGATTTAATGAGATTTTACTAAACCCCCCTTTTAAACTCATATAATTAATGGATGCCCACTAAGGAGTATAGATAAAATAAAACAAATTACCATGATAAATTAACCATTTACTTAAACCAAAGCGTTATCTACACTACATGTTATACACATTTAATTCTTGTCGCGGTAGTGTTTGATGTTGACCAGGACCCAGGTGGGGATGGACAGCCATACAACAACCATGGAGCCCGCCAGAAAGATTGTTTCCTGAAAATAAAAGGATATTTCATTAATTAAAATTGACACACACTACTTTTTAACTAAAAAGTGTACACATATATACAGCTTCTTATTTGTCTGTTTATGTATAAATTCTTAAATATTTTTTAACATATACTTCCTGTGGCGCATTATGAAAAATTAGTGATGAGACTGATTTTTTATGATGATTAGACTGAAGTGTGAAGTTAGTTGTTAAATCTCCCTTAAGTATAGTATGAAGAAGAAAACACACATGCTTGATCCTCATGACAATGCACAATTACCTAAATGCCACCATTTTTTTAATAAAGCCAGTTTTAGATATATGTACATTTGGTTAAAGTGGAATTGAATTCATAATGGAAAATAGTGGAAAAAATTGATAATGATGAAAAGCATATCTCAATTATACACAATATTGTTCATCTTGTGGATAAAAGTCTGCAAAAGGTATTTTAAATAAAACTATGTTTTCGGATTTTTTCGCGAATTTATTTTGATTTTTGGTTTCCGACGTTTCGAATGCTTTACAGCAATCATAGTCACAGGAGACTCTCTGGTGAAAAAATCCGAAAAGATAGTTTTATTTAAAATGTCAAATATTCCCATAAATCTAAGAAAGTATTATATGCAAAAAGTACATTTGACAACAGTGTAATGTTCCTGTATCAGTCAAACGAGGTCCAGTAACTCTTTTTCAATCTAACTTAGCCCTACATACATGCACATATTCTACAACCACTAAACACCTCCATTTATGTAACAGCTGTAGTTTATCGAGGTAAAAATCTACTTATGACCTGCTTAACTAGCGACTCAGCCTTGCTTAGGTTCAGGTTCATCCCTTGACAAAAACAAATTAACCCACATGGACCGTACATTTTTCCAGGATAAAAATTACCTGTGTACTATTCCAGACTATAATCTATCTCTGTGTCAAATTTCATCCAGATCTGTTCAGCCATTCTGGCGTGAAAGAGTACAAACATCCATCCTTCCAAACTTTCACATATATTTCACATATGATTTCACACTAAGGGTTGTAAAGTTACTACAAAATATATTTGTATTACACATTTACCTATATACTTCAAAATTGGTCTAAGAGAGAGTACT
Source organism: Brenthis daphne (assembly GCA_947093115.1). Lineage (NCBI taxonomy): Eukaryota > Metazoa > Arthropoda > Insecta > Lepidoptera > Nymphalidae > Brenthis > Brenthis daphne. Next base: position 5,517,206 of record OX352473.1, read on the forward strand.
ACTAAGAGTAAAGCATACAGCTGTTAAGGAGATAAAAGGCCCCTAAGAATTTCATTAATTGAATTAACATATCCTATATAATTTTTTCTTATAATGAAAAATCTTCTTATAAACTGGCTTCTATTGTAATTCAAAAGTAAATGAACCTTGACACAGTTCAGGTGGACAGGTTGCAAAGAGTTTGAAATAAGGTCTTCCTTTTGAGTAATATGAATGACTATTTCAAACATCTTTCATATAAACTTTTCAAGAAAAAATATGTATTTTAATACATATATCTTATAAAAACAAAGTAAAAAATAATAAACACTTGTAACATGATAATAAAGACTTATGAAGTACATGTATCATATGAATATAAGTTATGTTTATTATATCGTTTTTATTTCCAATTACTACTTGAATCAACAAAATTATAAACACTTTTTTAAGAATAAGCAAATAATAAAGCAGGTGACGAAAAATATGTTAACACAGAATTATTGACTATCAACAATAGCGAAAAGATAACCTATATTTTCATACAAATTACGTAATATCATAATCAATTTTTTCGCCTTTCAATGTGTAATCCAGCAAATATGTATAATTTATAAATTAAATATGACAGTTACATTATTACATCTAATATTTTTATGGAAGTTTTGTAAAAATATTGAATCAATACTTACGCCCCTAGTTATCTTATTTCTAGCAGGAATGGCGATGCCACTCATGTTTCTGGCTTGTACTGCATTTTTAGCGAATTGCTGGGTGGGTCTAATAAGGTTTCTGATAGCAAACATTTTGTATTTTTTGTTAATTTCACAGAAAAATTTGGACAGTCAATAGTGCGATTCCAAAAGAAAATTGACTTAGGGATACCATAAAAACGTCAGTCTAGGTAATAAAAATAATGTTGCCATATGTGAATACATTGAGAAAAAAGGATTTACTAACAAAAAATGTTTTAATAACATATGATTTAAATCACGAAAACGAAGAAAATAAATTGAAAATCGGCTATATAAATAAAACTAAATAAATAAGACTTTTAAATTGTCAGTTATTGCATCTCATTATGAAACAAAACTACGCTCAGCTGTGACCAGATGCATAGCGTTCTCATAGGCCATTAATTCATACAGTCGACTTATTAAAGGCGTCTAGACAGGATAATCGAGCGAGGCATCCGAGGCGTGACGTGATGACACTCCCGAGTCCTGACCAAAGAGTTATAAAATGAGATTTAATGGGGACCCTCAACTGTCGTACGTACTTACACTACTAATGTTCTCCCTGTACGGTGATCGAAATTTGACCATAATCATTACAGAAAAAAGAATTTACCTAGATAGATAAATTCTACTCATGTATGTTATTGAAAAAAAATCATTTAGTAACAAGACCTACTAAACAAAAACAATATCTGTAGACAAACAGAGGAAATAGACTGTTTTGTCTTTGCTGTTCATAAATCCTCATGAACGTGCTTATAATATTAATTGGATATAAACAAGGACTTAAATAAGTACATAAAAAAAATAGTCATTATTTTTCTTTATTTATTTTCAAAAACAATACCCGTGTTACATTTTTATAAACCATAAACTAAACGTTCCAAAGATTAAAAACGGCGAAGTTTTGAACAATATGGCGGCGTTACGATAGATTGGCGCGCATTCTTTTTCTAACCACTCATAGTCTTCTGTTAAATTTCTTTGTTTCAAAATAGGGCCCAGAGTTGATAAAACTCTTTCGTGATAAGAGTTAATGTAAGTTATCTGAAAATAAATAATAAATGTTGGGTCAAAAAGATTAACACACAGCATGACAGCACCATCTAGTTCCATGTATAACTTTAAATACATAGATATTATAAATATAAACACCCATGACTGGAGTACAAACATTCGAGCTCATCATACAAATGAATGCCCCCAGCGGGGCTCGAACCCGCGACCGCCGGCACAGCAAGTAGGGTCACAACAAACTGAGCCAAACATGTCGTGAATATACTAAATGGAAACTATATAAAAGAAAAAAACGTGTGTGTGTACTTATGTACGCACGTAAGAAGTTATACTTTTTTGGCGTAACAGAACAAAAATAGCAAAAGATTTAATCCCGTATGTCACAACTCTGTAAAAGGAATGCAGCTAACTTCATCATGTCGCTTTTTGGCTGTCGGTGTTTGCGCGCATCGTAAAAATTTTACTCCATTTTCCATATTTTATTCTCAAAAATTAAATAAATAAATGTTGGGACATTAACACACAGCGCCATCTAGTTCCATGGTAAGCTACGAGGCTTGTGTTATGGACACCAGATAGTTGATACACTACATATATATAACTTTTTAAACACATACATATTAAAAAATTGTACATTAACGACTAATTCATGATATTTCCATTTGAAGATATTAAACAACCTGTATAGCAAAATCGAAAATAATAGCATAAATAGCAAATCATGCGTAAAAACAATAATGACTGATAAAAAATTATATTGAATACCATTGATGTACAAAAACTCGAGATACAAGTGTCCTCAAAAAGAAGTGCACTGTTCGAAATTGTGCACTTTTAAATCTCTTTTGTTCATCGCTTTTCGAATGACAAAATAAAAACACACATTGTTTTGTTTAAAAAAGTACTTTATGTGGTGTGTTTAAGTTCGGATTTGTGTTTAGACAATTAAAACTTACGCTTTTTGAATATTATTCTTTGGTTTGACTTAACGTCACATCGACGTCGACGCCAGTTTTTTAAGAGATATTTGTTAGGAAATGTGTATCTATGTTTTTATAATATCAATTAAATATTTAATAATAATACCTCAAAATCATTGAGCAGTTCCACATCGAGACAGGCAGTTTGATGCGGCGCAAGCGATATCGTATGGAACGCCACCGCACCTCTCCCACTGAAATCATCTACCATACCTTGTGCCTAAAAATAATTTAAAGAAAAATCATTAAATAATAAACATGTAGCATTGGTAGTGGGTTCAATCTCGGAGATGACATTTTCATGTATGAATTATTTTCAAATTTAACACTTGCTTATACGGTGAAGGAAATATCGTGAGGAAACCCGCATGTCTGAGATCTGGCGTAATGACCTGTGACATCACAGGTTTTCGAAACCTGAGCCGTATTTTAAAATGAGGGAAGGAGGTCGAGGTTGTTTCAATAAAGGAAGGAAGGTACCCTCACCTATGATATTATTTTTTTAAATTGCGTTTTTTTTCTTTAGAAAATACACCAACTAAACTTAAAAACCTTATCTAAATACAAAATTTGATCCAAATTGTATAATTTCTATAACAACTACTAACAATAATCCTAAAATAAGAAATAGTCAAAAAAATGTAATGAAAAAAAAACTTACCGAGATATGAGTAGCTTGATTATTCATCTCAATAACCTCGACTAGATCTTCATGTCGAATCCCGTATTGACCGACTTCGTAAAAGCCGGGTTCTGTAAAAGAATTATTCTTAATCCTCCTGACCGATGTCGGTCACAACGACCAATCTCACAGACTAGCCAGCTGTGGAGAGTTTGTGATGGTGTCCAATTTAATTCAATTCTCTTGTTAATGTCTTCAAAGCGTACTAGTTGAGCACAGATTACTTCGCTAATGTCACTGAACCAATAACTATTCTTAGCTCGACTCGGAACTCGAACCCATAACTTAACGCTTAAATATGGACACTATTCCGTAATTATTCACTACTGTTTTATATGAGTTTGTGTTTGTTCGGACTGATCTGATGGTTTTCGGCATTTGACCAATATTATGGTATTTGATAAGCCATAAACCAAATACTAGCATATTAAAAGCAAACAAGCGGACACACGTTTTCCTGGCCGAATATGGTCTTCACAAAAATCCTAGTATCCGACTGCAGCGCCACCTACGGGGTCCAGTTATGGATCTAAACCATTCAGGAACCCACTCAAATACACACAAAAATCCATCAAAATCGATCCAGCCGCTTAGGAGTTCAGTGACATATATACGTACAGAAGAATTATATTTATAAAGATGAGTAAATAATATTTTTACCATTACTAAATATCATCCCGGGGACAATCCCGGGATCAGTCGCTATCAATCCTGTCCCAATGCCGGAGGGACCTTCATGTACATTCAAGAAGTGCCCCACTCCATGCCCAGTTCCGTGGGCATAGTTCAGACCGACATCCCACAACCATTTACGAGCTAGAATATCTAGAAGATTGCCCTATAAAACAATAATTAGAATCAATTTGAATATTGCCATTTATAAAACTATTTTTTCATTTTCTTTCACGGCTTTTTTTGTCATAAAAATAATACAGTAATAATTAAAAAAAAAATGAACGGGTAGAGTAAAATTTAGTAAAAGAGCTGAGCTTAGAGGACCATTCATCATTTTATAGAACATAGGTACGATCATATTCCATACCATCGTGGTCCTCGTAAAAATAATATATGGCCACTTTCTCCTTGCGTTTTTTTAAACTTCTATGAGGGCGTTATCCTCGAAAAAATGTTTAAAATGCTGGGCCCCCTTGAATCAGGGGCCCCATGCAACCGCATTAGTTAAAGTGGTATAGCTACGCCACTGTGCAAAAGTATAGTATAATAAATCTTACAGTAGATCCTCTAGGAAAGACTGCAGTCCCCATCAAAATCTGTCCTTTCAAAACTCGAGTAAAAGCAAGTCGTTGTGCTGCAGTGGGAGAACCACTCATGTGTCTAGTCCTGGTAATGTCTGTTGTACCGTCCCTAAAAAATAAATATTCCGGTATATAAACCCCCAATTTTTATAAATTTTCTTTGTTTACATCGTTATTTCACCGTAACGTTTAAAAAGAATAAAGATTATATTAAGGTGATTCTATAAATTGATATTTTTTGAACCGATTGAAATAAAACAAATACTAAATGATAAGTGAAGCTTACCACAATACATTAGTGAAAACCCAAATCGGTTTCCGATTTTTTATTATTTCCGAGATTTGCTCGCACAAGCGCAGAGACATACAGACAAAAAATCTAAAAATCATTGTTTTCGGTTCTATTGTATTAATAAAGACTCTCAATACTAGTTTTTCTCAAATATCTTCCATGTACAGACAGCGATCAGTTACACTATAATTATATGTAGTACATAGATGATATTAAAAAAATATATTTCTAAATTTTTTTGTTTAATTAGTGCAATTTGAGAATCTATTACACTGTCATAGATACTAAAATTGCACTTGACAAACAAAGGAATTGCAATCATAAGATTGTTCAGTTCACAAAAAACTACGATATGAATAATACGGTATTTAAACCACTCAAATTTATTATATTTTAAATTTATTATATACACTTCATTATTTACATTAAGTCATTTCCTCGGGATATATGTACTTACATATATTGCCCCCCAGAATCAACTAAGAACATCTCGTCTTTTTCAATGACCCTCTGAGGCCCTTCTCTCGAGGGCTTATAATGTATAATTGCCCCATTCTCCCCTGCGCCCGCAATCGTCGCGAATGATGGTCCCTTGTAATCTTGTTCTTGGCTAAAATATAAAAACTCTTAATAAAACTGTCGATAGCGGTTTTTTAACATACTAACACATTAAATCGCTATATTAAAAGTACCTTCTAAGTTCATCCAATTTGTCAACAACATTTATTTCAGTAATATTCTGTCCATCTGCCACATTCTCGTGAAGCCAGCGCAAGAATCGAACTACCGCTATACCGTCTTTAATGTGGGATGATCTGAAGCCCTAAAAATTTGCCTTTTAAAATAAATTTTCTACCAAGTCTCTTTATTTTTGATCAATACGTAGCTATTCTGTATGTTTTTGTGAATATATTATTACGCGATGACTTTGCCAATTGTGAATGAATTTTTATATAATATATTATAATATGTTTTTAATTAAAAAAGAATACTTTTAATTTTTTTTTAAGTGGGCGTAGCTAGCTGTCTTCCCCACTTCTTCTTTCTTCTGCTTTTTTTATAAGATCTACTAACACTTATTAAAGATATGTACTACATTATCTAGATTATCAAATTATCACAGTATGGTAGCAAATTATTACTTCGCATGTATTTTTTGTATTATTTTATTACAAAGTTTCACATCTATGCGCAAAAGGAGGAACTTAAAAACAAGGAAGTAACAAAACAAAAACCTCGCTGACATAAATTGCTTCACAAACAAAATTGTACGTACTTAAAGACTTATTTCATACCTCTAGTTCGACGCTATTTTTAACACACTTCATGAGGGCGACCGGAGAGAGAGTGGAAAGAGTCCTTACATCTTTATTCTATAACAAAAAATATATAGTTTAAAAGGAATTTATTAATAGAAGTGTCCGTCGCATTCAAAGTTACCCCGAATTATAGGGAATTTAAAATATTTCCTATTTTTTGTCTTTGAATTTTAGAGTCAGAACTTTTTTGTAGCAATACCCAAATTTTATATTAAACAAAATTATTTTTTTAAGTATAATTATAAAAACTATTACGTAGATCTTTCCATCCATTTTCATCAAATCAATTCAGAAAAAGTAAATATTTGGAATCCCAATATAAAAAAAACAAACTCACCGTTTCCGCCGCCATATGTATGGCTTCGCTTCCGTCGCTCGAGAGCCATATAACGTGGTTATTATTTAATTGTTGCTAAAATAGGTTCAATTACTTTAGTCAAACTACAATCAATAAATTTTAAGACGTATTTAGATTTTATATAAGTTAATCTATACATATAATAAAATCCTGAGTCGAATCTGTACATTAAATATTTTTTGGAAAATCTTATTGAAATGGTCATTATTATCGGTAGGCACAGAGGCCGAACGTATGGTTTTTAAAATTTTTGTTAGTCTGTCTGTCTGAGAACGCCTCACGAGAAAACCACGATGATAGCTGGTTATCCGGGTCAATATTTGGATACTTTTTACTGCGGAAAAATATCTCATCTCTGAGAAATCTCTAACTCTAGGAAAACAAAAATAAACTTATCCCACGGGAATCATACATTTTCCGGGATAAAAAGTAGCCTGTGTGTTATTCCAGACTACAATCTATCTGCATACAAAAAATCACGCCAATCCGTCACTCCGTTTCGACGTGAAAGAAGAACAAACAAACAAACACACTTTCACATTTATAATATTAGTATGATTATATACTCACGCTGTATGCCCTCAAATACTGAAATATCTCAGTATACGGTAGGCACCGAACCCGCGTCCCTTCTGATAGCAAATGATTTTCTATGTTAGCCGATAACTGGCCATCACCCCAAAACAATATCACATTATTTTCTTCCTAAAAAAAATTGTAATTGTTTTGATCGTTTCCGAATGTCGTTCGTTCTGAATTTCGTTTTAAATTGCAGTAATAGATAAGAGTTTTTGTTATCTCTTCAAATGATACAAACTTTTTAAATTTTCCTAATATATAACCTTATTAAATTCGATGTTTGTAATTATTTATGTATTTTTATTTTTTAACGTAAAGCATATATTTATTTTTTTATCATTAAACATGCATTGACGACACGTTTGGCTCAGTTTGTAGTGACCCTTCTTACTGTGTCAGCGGTCGCTGGTTCGAGTACCGCTGGCGGCATTCATTTATGTGATGAGCACGACTGTCTGTACTCCAGTCATGGATGTTTATATTTGTGATATGTATGTATTTAAAGTTATATATGTTTAGCATATCAACTATTTGGTATCCATAACACAGGCCTTGTAGCTTACTGTGGAACTAGATGGTGCTGTGTAGTAATGTCCCAATATATTTAAATTTATTAATTCATTATTTTTCGTATATGTATTATCAAATAGCAACATTTCCAAGTGAAACTTCCGCACTAGGATGTTAGCTATTCTTTAGGTTCTGTCGTCTGTATTTAGTCTGTGACACCTTGACATTTTAAAATTTTTTACATTTTACATTTTAAATCTCAGTTTAAATTAGTCTGTGTCGACACAAAAGATATGGTAGCCTCTGTTGCCGTACTAGGAGACCTGTATTATGGCATCCAGTGCCATTCCCCCGATTATATATACTGAGAGATAAGTGAGCTTTTACTTAAACTTTTTACGAGAAAATTGTCATGTCTTCTCCATTCTACGTCACATTGGCGAATTAATCTGTTCTCAACTGTCACGCTTTGAGAGAATTGAAATTGAACAAGAAAATTGAATTGAATTGAATTAAGAGCATTTACTTACCAGATCCGCTCTAATAACTAGATATGAAAAGAAAACTGGATTGAATGGTATATCTGAGCCTCTAATGTTAAGAGTATCTGAAATGAAAATATACAACTAAATTATTCTCAGGGATATCAGTTCGATTTCTGGTTAAATAAAACTATAGTCCGTCTTCAAGAAAGTGGAAGGTTTTTTTATCAAGGAGCGATTTATTCGTCAGTTGCGTTTTTTTTTAATTATTACTGTCAACTAGTGATTTACTTAAATCAGTCCAGCTGTTTCGGAGGTTAGCCGGATCACACAAACAGACTAACAGTATAGATAATCTAGAACTATGTGTTCCAGCCTAAATTGCATTCAAATCGGTCTAGTGGTTTAAGCTTGCATGAGTAACAAACATACAAACATTTATTTATATTAGTAGTCTAATCAAGTAAATCCTTACATGCTATATCGTCCAACGCTGTCAGCACTAATGCAGATGCTCCACGACTTCGAATTTGGGACAGAAGATCAGATATTTTACTGCTCGAGTTTCTGCCTGAAATTAATAAAAAAAAAGATGTAGAAAAAAGTATATAGTCCAGTGGTAACGCGCTCGCTTGGGAATTCGGGTGGAGCGGCTTCAAATTCCGAGTCTCGGATATCTGATATTTTCATGTGCGAATCATGTCCAACATGATTATCAATTGTCGTATGGTGAAGGAGAACATCGTGCGTGAGAAAACCTGCAATCTGTTATGTCTGAGAGAACCTAGCAAGTTTTCGAAAGACATGCTCAATACGCCCGCACTTGGTCAGCGTGGTGGACTATGGCCTGATCCCCCTCGTACTGAAGGGAGGCCCAACCCCAGCAGTGGGACGTTAAAAAGGGCTGAATGAATGTTAAGTACACTAATTGTTAAATAAATAAATTTAAAGGTGTCCTTATAAACTTATTTATAATATGTAAGTGTCTTCATAAACTTAAATAGTTGTTCGTTTCCTGGCCGTGCGTGGCGCTTGTGTTCTTTCTCTTATATATGTCATCTGTAATGAAGTTGTTGTGTTCAGGAAGTATAATTAAATATATTAAAGCAAATAAGAAGTCTTACTCAATTCTCTTAAAATACAGTTATAATACAATAGGTTATGGGCCCAGGCTCGTCATAATTAATTAATCCAATAGGTTATGGGCCCAGGCTCGTCATAATTAATAAATCCAATAAAAAAATTGAGTAAAGAGCAAGATACTTACCGGTGTAAAAAACAACGTGCAAGATGGAGGTTACCAATTCTATGAAAATTGAGAAATTCGACGGCAGAAACTTCAAACAATGGAAATTCCAAATAAAATGCGCGTTAAGAGCAAAAGGGTTAGATATTAATTCGGTAAGACCGAAAGAAGCCAGTTCGCAAGTGCAATGGGATAAAGATGATGGTATGGCCATGTTCATTCTGACGTCGTCAATGGACTTGAACCAGATATCACTTATAGAAAACTGCGAGACTGCGAAAGAAATTATGAACAAATTAGAAGCCATTTACGAACAAAAGTCTGAATATAACAAAATGCTAATTCATGAGAAATTTTACCAGTACTCTTATTGTGCCAATGATACAATGGCACAGCATGTCTCTAAAGTGGAAAGCTTAGCAAAACAGCAGAAGGAAACTGGAGAAAAGATCAGTGACACAGCTATAATCACAAAGATTTTAAGTACATTACCATCAACATACCGTTCGCTTAGACAAGCATGGTTGTCACTCGATGAAGATAGTCAAACTATTCAGAATCTCACATCACGCCTAGTAGATGAAGAAGCGAGCCTTGCTAATAATACAACTGGTAGTGAGACTGCATTAGTAACGACAAAAGGAAAATCTAAAACAAGATTAAGAAATAACCAGAATATTTCATATGAACAAAGAAATTCAAGTCATAGATTTGTATGTTACAACTGCAATAAAAGAGGTCACTTTGCTAGAGACTGCAGAACGCCAAAGAAAAATAAGTATAATAATCAGAAGCCTCACAATATGTTAGCATTCAGTGCGGAAAGATATTCTATACCTGAACATAGTGAAGAAGCTTGGATATTAGATAGTGGAGCATCAATGCACATGACCTTCAGACGTGATTATTTCTATGAATTGAATGAATCTCAAGAATATGACATGAAAAAAGTAGTTAAATTAGGAAATAAAGAAAGTATTAAAGTATGTGGCGAAGGTACTATCTTGATAAATAAACAAGTGAAAGGAAAATGGGAGAAGTGTAAACTAGAGAATGTCCTTTATGTACCTGAGTTACGGAGAAACTTATTTTCAGAAGGAGCAGCCACTAGAAAAGGTTATATTATATTAAAAAATAAAGAAAAAGCAATAATAATGAAGTTGTTGTGTTCAGGAAGTATAATTAAATATATTAAAGCAAATAAGAAGTCTTACTCAATTCTCTTAAAATACAGTTATAATACAATAGGTTATGGGCCCAGGCTCGTCATAATTAATTAATCCAATACTAATAATAATCTAATTTAATTAGTCTTTACTTTGTTTTTGTTATTTTTAACTGAATTTAAAGAAAGTGGTATAAATAGTTGTGTTTTAAAACTGAGATTGCCTGGTTGGTCTAGTCATCTAGTCGGTAGCATGTACGGCTGCAAATCGAGAGATCCTGGATTTGAATCCCTCTCCTGGTTGGCCATAATGTTTACTAACGATAACTAGTGGCCCACACTTGCTTCGCTCCAGTTCCTCTCTAGAAAAACAAAAACAATTCTATCCCACGGGAACCGTATATTTTTCCAGAATAAAGAGTAGCCTATGTGTTATTCTAATGTATGAGCTATATTATAGTAAGATTTCATTAAAATCCATTTAGTAGTTTTTGCGTGAAAGAGTAACAAACATCCATACATCCAGTCATTCTCACAAACTTTCACATTTGTGTTATTAAAGAAAATTACAAATATATACTTAATTATATATACAAAACAATTGTACACTTATTTATTACTGTACAAGTCATGTCCGCGTGGAATAGTGGCAAGAATGCTAGCCGCATTCCCCCGTTGAATGGCAATGCCGATTTGTGATAATGCAATTTGTTATATTAGTAGGATTGATCAAATTATCCACGGATGATAAAATAGTTAGAGTTGTTACTGTTCCCCCCCAACGTGCGTTCACCATGTCGTGGTGGGGGGGCTCAGTAGTAGTAGCGAAGCTAAGAAACGCACAGGGAGGTTGCCCAATTCGGTGGGCGGTGGGAGGTGGCCTTCTTCGGGGGGCGGTGTACCTTGCGGGTTGCTCCTGGTACTTCTCTGATAGCAGAGTGGACCTTGGAGCAACCCCATGGTCGTGGTGGTCTGCTTTGGCAGACCTGCCGTCGGGGCGTCGTAGTTGAATGCGTAAGCGATCCTGCGACGCCCCATTAAGACGGGGGAAGGTTTTGTTGGGTTTTAATGGGTAGTACTGGATTTGCCGGTCAGTCCCACACGTCGTGCGTAAATGCATTTTCCAACGTTAAAAAAAAAAGAGTTGTTACTGTTAAGCATAAATGTAGTAATGAAGTGGTACTGCACAGTAATAAAATAAGAAATATGTTGGTGCATTAATTCACAGCACCATATAGTTCCATGGTAAGCTATGAGGCTTGTGTTATGGATACCAGATAGTTGATACACTACACATATATAATTTTAAATACATATATATTATGAATATAAACATCCATGACTGGAGTACAAACATTTGTGCTCATCACACAAATGAATGCCCCCAGTAGGACTCGAACCCGCGCGCTAGGAAAACCTTATAGTACCAATAAATACCTGTATAATTATAGGGTAGTGCCAATAAAGGTTCGTTAGGTCGCGGCGGAGCTGGGTCTCCTAGATTCTTTCTAGCCTCATCTACTATGTTTTCATAATCGGCCACTAATGTTACATTCACTTGGTTTAAGGCAGTCTGAAAAAATATATAAATTACTAGCGACTCACTGTTGCTCCGGTCGGGTTCGTCCCTAGGGTGGTCCATCCTTATCACTTAGGTGTATGAAACATAGTTTACGTCCTATTCTCAGACCTACTGAATATACACATAAAATTTCATAAGAATCGGTCAAGCGGTTTTGGAGGAGTTTTGTTACAAACACTGTGACACGAGAATTTTATATTACACTAGCGACTCACCCTCGCTCCGCTCGGGTTCGTCCCTGGGGTGGGGTCTGGGAGGACCACCCTTATCCTTATCACTTAGGGGTATGGAAAATAGATAGTAGCCGATTCTCAGACCTACTGAATACGCATATAAAATTTGGTAAAAATCGGTAAAGCCGTTTCGGAGGAGTACGGTAACTAACATTGTGACATGGAAATTTTATATATAAGATTAGACTAGCGAGTTACGTTCGCCTCGCTTGGGTGCGGTACGTTTTAATATTTTTTGAGTGGAATTCTAATTGTTTTTCTAAAATAAAGATAGCCTAAGTTACTCCTTAACATCAGCTATCCACCAGTGAAAGTCTGGTCAAAATCAGTCCAACCATTTTGGGGTTTACCCGGTTTGACACCGATTTCGATTATATTTGATTAGGTATCTATAGTAAATCAAAACTACCAATCACTTATTTTTTACTTTTTATTTCTTGGAAGTCGTTATTTTTTTAAATCGGTTTATTTTTTTAAACTATTCTTTATTAAAAAAAAACAGTCTTTATTTAAACAACACAATGGTAACAAATACACACAGCCCTAACTCCTGAACTAGAAAACTGTGTTTCAGGAGCTAGTACCTTCCCATATCAGGCATACATATTCATTGCATGAAATTACGTTATAATAAGGTAAGTTAATGTAAACAAAAAAGGAAAAAGAAAAAAAAATATATTAAAAATTAAATAAATTACTTCTAACTTACAAGACACAGAGAGAAAAAAAAAAGTGTGTATATGAGTGTATATGAGTGTGTGCGTGTATGTGTGCGTGTATGTGTGCGTGTATGTGTGTGTGTGTGTGTGTGTGTGTGTGTGTGTGTGTGTGTGTGTGTGTGTGTGTGTGTGTGTGTGTGTGTGTGTGTGTGCATTTGTGTGAGTGGGTTTGGTTGTATGCTTGTGTGTGTTATGTTACTATTACAATTTGTATATATTAGCATTTATTTTATTTATTCATTTTTTTTTATACTAGCACAAGGTTTTCAGTTTGTTCATACGTTAGATTAATTAGCCATTCTTTTAAAATTTCTTTTATTCTATAGTTGCTTAGATTTTTCACAGTATAAAGGTCATTGAATTTATTATAGATAAATAGAGCAATAGTATCATAGTGCCTTTGGGCGAAGACACTTCTTGTTCGTGGAAGCGGACAGCGGTCATTATTAATTTCAATGTTCATTAAAACAATAAGAAAAAGCATACATTTTCAATCCCAAAACCATACTTCGTAGCGATATTACAGTTTATTTATACTGACCTCTAAAGCAGACCAGGTAGAACGAGTGTAGGTAGTGGGATCGATGCCCACCACCGTGTTGGGTGCCATATTTGACACTAACCAATTTTGTATTGAAGGATCGATACCTAGAGATAAAATGAATTTCAATGAAATTAGTCATTTTCTTAAAGAGGCAATACAATAAAATTACAAATACACATAACTATAAAATGTACACTTATTTATTACTGTACAAGTCATGTACGCATGGAACAGTGGCAAGAATACTGTTTGTCTTCCAAATAAATAAATAAATATTTATTTATTTATTTATTTATTTTTTTGGATGCTAGCCGCATTCTCCGGTGAATTGCAATGCCGATTCTTTGGGCGAAAAATGAGCCAGCTTCCTGTCATCAGTAGAGGCGATAAGACGAGGTGTTATGTCTTATAAGAAGTGTTTGGCATTTGGACTCCATGGACCACATGGGTTTTTAACAGCAAATTATATAAAGGCATAATTTGGACTAAGGATAGGTTATTATGGAGTTTGTGTAGTTCAACCTTTTCCGCCGCGGTTTGTTATCCTTCAGTCTTCTTATAGATTGAGAGATATAATCCCTGGGTATATTGGGAATCCCGGAAATCCCCTTTTTCCGGGATTCCCGAGATTCATGGATATTAAATCAACAGTGGACTTACCGAGTCTCATCAAAGTCCATACTTCAGTATCGACTTCTATTTCAAACTGAGTGAAGTATCTTGCGTCTGTCCAGACCAGGGCGTGGTTTTCGGTGACTACGGTGGTTCCAGATGACCCCGATAGACCAGATAGCCATTCTCTTCGAGCGTCGCTTGGTGCTATGTATTGAGACTGTTGGCAAACGGTACATTAACTTAGACATACTTTATTTACCAATCTAATTACCGCTATACATATATAAGACTAGCGAATCACCCTCGCTCCGCTCAGGTTCGTCCCTAGCTTGATTTCCCATTCAAACTTTCATCCCCATTTTCACCCACTTAAGGAATGATTTTCGAGATATAAAGTATCCTTTGTCCTTCCCAGGGTCTTAAACTAATCTCTTACCAAATTTCATCTAAATCGGTTCAGTAGATTCAGAGATTACCCGTCACAAACTCACAAACTTTACCTCTTTATGATATTAGTATAGACTAGCGACTCATCCTCGCGTCGCTCGGGTTCGTCCATAGATACTTACGTTTTAACGGTTAGTATGGAATAAGAATGATGAATTTTATATCACTTACTTGAGAAATGATTGATTCCACATAAACACTATCATCCCACTTTTGACCCTCTTAAGAGATAATTTCCTGGATAAAATCCTATGTCCTATATGATCTCATATCCTTCCAATGGTTTCAAACTATATTCATACCAAATTTGATCTAAATCAGTTCAGTGAATTTTGAGTTTATTCATAACAAACGTACAGAGAATCATTTTTTCCCAATTATATTAGTGGTAAATATACATTACTTACGTTATGTGCATCAGCAGTAGGCACAACGAATGCATTAATTGTTTTTTCCTTCATGATCTCCCTTACAGCATCCAATTTCATCTGGCTAGGTACAGCTCTGCTAGTGAGTTCCATTGATTTAACTAAAAAGTATTGGTACATTTAGTTCGCAATACACTTGGCTATAAAGGCAGCTTGGATTGATTCCTATGGAACTTAATTATGTTAAAATGATGACGATGCTATGTCCTCCTGACCGATTCCGGCCACTAGCCAACTGCGCAGGAGATATTATAGTGCACAAGTGTACGCGCAGACACAACGTGCACTCTCTATTCCTGTCACTCTCATACTCCGGTGGGACGATACTTAGACAGTGGCCGGTGAGTTTCATGACTTTTTTCCTCCGGTTAAAATTAACCGAGTTAGGGAGGTTTAAGGAATGAACGTAAATTTAAAAAAAATCGTAATAGAACATACAAATCATATAAAGCACAGATCATAATATAATATTACTATAATACTACTTAAAGCTATCACTTTAATTTTAAGTTGCTATCTATATCTATCTCTTTAAGCTCTAAGATGAGAGCTGATTTGCTAGTGTTTACTATACTTTTATTAACACACTAGCGACTTCGCATCGCTTGGATACGTACCTAGGTACGTTTAATTTTTTTTGAGCGGAACCCTAATTCTTTTTTTAAAATAAAAGTAGCCTAAGTTACTCCTTATAACATAAGCTATCTTCCAGCGAAAGTCTGGTCAAAATTAGTCCAGTCGTTTCAGAGATTAGCCGGAACAAACAGACAGACAATAAAAAATTGTGTTTCTCTTAAAGTACCGTATATAATTTCATATGCATTTAGTAAAAAGCTGTTATTTTGATATTACACACAGACACTTCAATTTTATTTATCTGTATAGATTATGCTCGTATAATAAATGATAAATACCGTATACGGGCTTATTCGGTTCCGCGTAGTCCTCATCGTTCGCAGGAACGTCGCCACAAACTATGCTAACACTGAAAAACATATTTTAAATGTTATATTTTTATTTAAATTATATAAATAAATATGTTGGGACATCAACACACAGCACCATCTAGTTCCATGGTAAGCTACGAGGCCTGTGTTATGGATACCAGATAGTTGATACACTACACATATATAACTTTAAATACATACAAATTATAAATATAAACACCTATGGCTGGAGTACAAACATTCGTGCTCATCACACAAATGAATGCCCAGTTTCTATAAGCAAAAAAATAACCTAAACTTACCGAGCTGAGCCGAGCCACTTATTCTACTTACTTATTTATTAGTCTATACGTAGTTCCTTATAATTTATTTATTTATTTATTAATTTTTGGTAAACAAACTGTGAGATAATTCTTAAAAATAATTACAAACTAAAACATCCACACACCAGCAAAGTTTCCACCTATAAATATGTCACAGGTAGAGTAAACATGATTAGTTTAAACAATACATAATGTACCTGTATGTATACATATAATAAAATTGTAACTAAGCCGAATCTGTACATTAAATATTATTTGGAAAATCTTATTGAAATAGACATCGTTTTCGATACAGAGGCCGAATCTATAGTTTTTAGATTTTTTGTCTGTCTGTCTGTCTATCTGTTACCGCATCACGGGAAAACCACTGGATAGATTTTGATGAAATTTGGTATGACGATAGCTGGTTATCCGGGTTAACATATAGGATACATTGTACTGCGGGAAAATATCTCATCTCTAAGAAATCTATACTAAAAGTTACGACGTATGCAGAGACCCCAGCAGAGCGAGGGTGAGTCGCTAGTATTTTATAAAGGACGAATAATTATTTTTTATTCGTCCTATTAAAGGACGAATAGACACTCCGATAATGAAATTATTAATTTTAAATTAAAAGTTTCTAAATTTCTTTCAAATCCTAAAAAAATTCTTTTTAAAATTTATGCAGGTCAAAAAAATCATAAAATTAGCGAATGAATGTTTCAAGTCGGTCAAAAAAGTATGAATAATTAATATAATAATTAATTACTTACAATAAATAAATTAATAAGAACACACTTTTGATGGTCATTTTGGATTTGTACTAATAAAGATTTAATATTTTATCGAAAACGTTATCAAATGTATTGTATTTGATAAGAATGGAATGATAAGTGAAAACAAGCAATTCGCCTTTACTTTGCTTATATTTCAAGAAATTATTTAAATAACTTAGTGTTACATATAAATATATAAATATAAATATGTTGATTGTTGGTACATTAACACACAGCACCCTCTAGTTCCATGGTAAGCTACGAGGCTTGTGTTATGGATACCAGATAGTTGATACACTACACATGTATAACTTTAAACACATACATATTATAAATATAAACACCCATGACTGGAGTACAAACATTCGTGGTCATCACACAAATGAATGCCCCCAGCGGGACTCGAACCCGCGAACGCTGGCCAGCAAGTAGGGTCACTACAAATTGAGCCAAATGATTCGTCAAATATGTAGATAACCTTTATTACTTTCATTTACGTTTGCTTTTTATCTATTATGGATTATAAAGATAAATAAAATAATATGATTGCCTAAAAGATAAAGAAGGATTACCTATTTGCCCTTGTTACTTTTACCTATTTTGTCCTGGGTTCGAGTCCCGGATCGGGCCTAATATAGGGGTTTTCTGTCAAGAAAATACCTGATACAAGATGGCGGTGGCAGTGTCGCGTCAGTCGCCTCTCTTACCGCGAGTGTCGAAAAATCATTTTAGATTTTGAAATAGTGAAAGGAATAGAATGCACTTGTTTCCGCACACAATGTATTGCGTATAGTATTGTATTATCTGTGGTACTGCTCTAAATTATATAAGCTTCGCTCGGGTTCGTCCCTAGGTTGATTCCCAATACAAACTTTCATCCCCATTTACACCCCCTTAAGAGATAATTTTCGGGACAAAAACTGCCTTATGTGCTTTCCAGGGTCTCAAACTATCTTCTTACCAAATTTCATCTAAATCGGTTCAGTAGATCCAGAGATTACCCCCTACAACGTCACAAACTCACAAACTTTACCTGTTTATAATATTAGTATAGATGTCTCAAAAGTCACGCAAGATTTGATTGAAACATGAAGTAGATAGACTAGGGTTATATAATAAAATTTTAAAAGCGCCATCTATGAATACGTAGTTCAAATTGATTAATTTTCATATTTTTTTATTAGTAAAGTAAAAATGTCAAAAAATTTTCAATATTTCTTCTATGTTCCGAATGACACCCCATTTTACTATGAAAGAGAGGGGGTGGCTGGGTTAGTACGGTGTAGTGGGGAGGAGGGGAGGGGGGGTTGAGTGGGAGTTTGAATAAAACGAAGATGTCGATAATATGATTTATTATAAACCGACTTCAAAAAGGAGGAGGTTCTCAATTCGACTGTATTTTTTTTATATCAATACATGTTTTTATAAAATATATTAAAATAATATGCACCAATAATTTTCAATAACAGTGCGCCATCAGGACCTGAAAAAAATATAATTTTAAACATTATCTATACTAATATTATACATTCGAAAAAAATGTCTTTTTGTATGTTTTTTTAATTTAAAGAGAATAATAAGTTATTAGTGTGTCAATAATATTTTTTATTGGTATCCCCGGATCCTACGTATAGAGAAAAAAAAAACAAAAAATCTTTCCTTAGATATCATTTAATCTATCATAATCTGTATCCCTTCTTTTTGATAGTCGGCTAAAACCAAGCACTCACCTAGATATAACAGCGCATTCCTTCTCCAACCAATCATAATCGTCATTCAAATTGCGTTCCTTCAAAATCGGCCCCAGAGTATCGAAAACTCGCTTGTGATATGAATTTATATAGTCCAACTGTGAAAAAAGGAGATATTGTTAGTTATTTTTAGTAATTTTTCAGGTGACTGAGGGCTCAGTTTGTAGTGACCCTACCTGCTATGCCAGCGGTCTCGGGTTCGAGTCTCGCTGGTATTCATTTGTATGATGAGTACGAATGTTTGTACTCCAGCCATGTTTATATTTATAATATGTATGTGTTTAAAGTTATACGAGTATATGTGTAGTGTATCAACTATCTGGTATCCATAACACAGGCCTCGTAGCTTACCATGGAACTAGATAGTGCTGTGTGTTGATGTTCCAACATATTTAAGTCAATAATACATTGGAAAAATGAATATCGCAGAAGTGAGAGTGAATTAGAGGGTAAAATTTATTATTATATATATATATATATATATATATATATATATATATATATATATATATATATATATATATATATATTTATATAAAAATGAAAAAAAAAAATTAATTGTATATTATAAACGCGAAAATTTCACGCCAATCGTCAATCACGCCAGAAAGGTTAAACGGATCTGAATGAAATTTGGCACAGAGATAGATTATAGTCTGGAATAACACTTAGGCTACTTTTTATGTCCGAAAAATGTACGGTTCCTGTGGGGTACATTTATTCTGTTTTTTTTAGAGGCGAACCTTAAGCGAAGCGAGGATGAGCCGCTAATATTATCATAAAATACTCACTTCAAAATCATTCAACAGGTCCAATTCCATACATTCCCTTTGAATTGGAACTAGAGTGAGTGTGTGGAAGCCCAACACGCCGCGCCCATCGAAGTCACCGAGCAGGTCTTTTGCCTGAGAAAAGAATTTCTTTATTACAGACTATACATCTCCACGCTGTAGTATGCAAGATCGAGGAGGCGTTAGATACCAAAGACATATGCCTAGGCACCTTTATCGATATTGAAGGAGCCTACGATAAAACTAACTTCACCAGCATCAGAGCAGCACTCGACAGACATGATGTGAACCCAGTAATATCAAACTGGATTCAACACATAAAATAAAGGGAAATAGCAACAAACAGGGAGCCATCGTTGCTAAAGGCTGTCCACAAGGAGGTGTACTGTCGCCTCTTTTGTGGAACCTCGTAGTTAACGACCTCATATCCCTGCTCAACGACAACAGATTTTATACAATCGGTTATGCAGATGACCTAGCCATCTTAGTAACGGGTAAATTCACAAGCACGGTCTGCGAATTAACACAATCGGCCCTATTAATAGTCGAAAAGTGGTGCGAAAAGTTTCATCTGACCGTCAATCCGCGCAAAACTGAACTAATAATGTTCACAAACAAAAGAGCGCTAGGGAACTACTCCCTTCCAAAACTCTTTAATTCGACACTGTCACTAACTACAGAAGTAAAATACCTAGGTATTATTCTAGACAGCAAATTAAACTGGTCCAAACACCTAGAAACCAAACTAAACAAGGCCAGCATTACCTTCTGGCAATGCCGAAGAATGTTAGGTAAGAAGTGGGGCCTTAAACCAAAACTAACTCTATGGCTTTACACAGCAGTTATACGACCTATGATTAGCTACGGTGCCCTAGTGTGGTGGCGTAGAACTCTTCTAACCACAGCACAATGCAAGTTACAAAGCTGGCAGAGACTGGTGTGCATGGCAGTAACGGGCTGCATGAGAACAACACCCACTGCAGCCCTGGAAGCCATACTAAGCCTTCTGCCGCTGCACTTGTTTATCCAACAAGAGGCTGCGACTACCGCAACAAGATTAGATAACCAGAAGTTGCTACGAAAAACAGGCACGCTACATACAAAAATTTTGATAGACGTAGCCAAAGACATCCCGCTCATGGGAGCACCGAATGACGGGATCCAAATCAAATACATTTTTGACAAAAAATACAAAATAGAGCTAGAGGTAGACAAAAACGAAGGTCGCGACAGCAAGGACCTTACAATATACACTGATGGCTCAAAAACCAAATCAGGGACAGGTTGCGGGATCTTCTCTGATGATCTAAACATTCAAACTTCAATACCCCTAGGTACCTATAACACCGTGTTCCAAGCCGAATGTCTAGGTATCCTTGAGGCAGCTAGAACAATTGCGAATAAAGACGTCAAAAACTTCTCTATCCGCATACTATCAGACAGCATGTCAGTACTACAGGCATTAAATAGTAATTCTACCACTTCAGGTATAATCTATGAATGTCATAACGCTTTGACACAGGTAAGTGACCAAAACAAGGTCTCAGTACAATGGGTCAAAGGCCACAGCAACTCGTGGGGTAACGATAGGGCCGACGAGCTAGCAAGAAGAGGATCGGACCTGAATGCAATAGGTCCTGAGCCCATCGTGGCGCTACCTTCTTGCTGGCTCAAAGGTCAAATACGACAACGCACAAGACGACTACACGAAAATATATGGCGTGAAGTCGCAGACTGCAGGCAAGCAAAGGAATCGCTTCCTTTCATTAACACTAAAACGACTAACCGCCTGATTAATCTCAACAGATCTCAACTCAGACAGATAACCGCGGCTCTAACAGGCCACGGACCCTATAACAAACACCTATTTAATTTAGGTATAACTGACAGCCCACTCTGCAGAGCCTGCATGAGGGCAGATGAAACGGCTGCACATGTGATTTTACATTGTCCAGGTGTAGCGGCGTACCGGGCTCAACATCTTGGCACCCCTAGTACACTCCCGGAAGTCTTCGGTAGGACGAAGAGACTACTGAAGTTCCTGGAGGAACTGGGCTGGCAAGAATAAACATTTGGAAATTTCCCACACACGCAAAATAGGCGCGCAGACGTCGAGTTGCGGAAACTGGCCCGTCTTATACCATACCATACCATACAGACTATACATATATTGGGTTATGGGCTAATCCTCATCGTATTGAAGGGGATCCACGCCCAGCAATGTATAGATAATTATCAAGTACCCATATATCCACATCAAACTACGATAGATGGCGCTCGAGTTGTATTTAATCTCTATTTAAAGAAGATTGTTACTTCTAAAAGAACTAAAAGAAAAAAAAAGCAGTTCAGAGGACTACCGACAAAAGTGAAAACTTAAAACTATAAGTAAACAGCTGTTATTTTTGGATATTCAAATTAATTGTTTGATCTTAAATTAAAATGCGTAAATTAAAACTGCTTACATTTATCTGGTTTCGACATCTATCGGCACTCATGAGTGTTTAGCGTTAACACGACACGTGACCAAAACAAACATGCCCATACAAGTTTTCACTTCAAAAAAAGAAGAGACAAGAAGACAGAAAGAGAATACTCACTCTGGGATGATTAGAATCTTTGGTGACATTAACGGTCTCCACAAGATCCTCATGTCTTATGCCATATTCGCCAACTTTGTAGAAACCAGGCTCTGAAGGAATAAAAAAAAATTGTTTATCCGACGGCGTTAAAAGGAGGGTTATGTTTTTCAAGTGTATGTATGTATATATTTATAGATTTATATTTCTTTGGCACGCTTTCAATATCGAGATAGAACTGCATGTGCTGAAATGAAATGTATTGTATGTATGTATATGTTGATAACTGAATATACTAATCTATAAAAATAATAAAATAGAAACTTAGCAAAATCTGTACATGAAATATTTTTTTAAAACAATAACTAACGTATTGAGTACAGCGTTAATAGGGTGGAGTGGAAAAAAACGTTTTTTTTTTCTTAGCTTCGGGGTAGGATTTGGTATTTTTTTGTATTACAGTGTAAGTTGGGTAAAAAATATACTATATTTGTCATTTCTTGAATGTGTTCGAAGGTGATCAATCGAAAAAAAAACCATTCACACCAAAAATTTATCAAAACTCCAATCCAATAAATAACTTCAAAGTAAACGTCATTACATCCAAAAATCAATGGGCCACCGCAAAATGTTTAGTATTTTTTTTTCAAAAATTTTCTTTTTTTATAAGCTACAAATTCTAACCCCAAAAGCTAAGAAAAAAAAAGTTTTCTTTTCACTCCACCCTAAGCACTAACCAATACTCAAGATCTGCCCATCCCGCAGGCCGGGGTCGTGCGGATAGGGCCGCCAGGACACGCCCGAGGGTCCCTCGTACACGTTGAGGTAGTGCCCCACGCCATGCCCCGTGCCATGCGCGTAGTCCAGCCCCACGTCCCATAGGGCCTTGCGCGCTAGGGTGTCTAGTACGTTGCCCTAGGATAGGGTAAACGTTTATATTATTTTGAAGTGAAACTTCTTTAGAATCGTTGTGATTTGAAACTCGATGAAACGAAAATGCGACACGAGAAAGAAACAAACATATGTTAGCATAGTCATCATAATTGTACATCTTTTAATTTAAAATATCTGTATTTATTATAATGAATTAAAATAAACGAATCAATGGGGCAATTATAATGTGTTAAATAATAATTGTTTATTAATTTGATTTATATAAATACGATGGCATTGATGGCAACATTCTTTGTTTCTGATTATTAAAAATGTATGTGACACAACTGTCATATTGACAGAGTGTGAGAGTACGAGTAACGGTCATTATTGTAAATTTTTTTTAAAATAAATATGCCACACAACACCATCTAGTACCATAGTAAGCTACGAGGCTTGTGTTATTGTTACCAGATAGTTGATACACTATACATATATAACGTTAAATACATACATATTATAAATACAAACACCCATGACTGGAGTACAAACATTCGTGCTCATCACACAAATGAATGCCACCAGCGGGACTCGAACCCGCGACCGCTGGCATAGCAAGTAGGGTCACTACAAACAGCCAACCGTGTCGACAAATTATTTAAATACATTAATAAACGAATGTTATAATTGAGTATTTCATTTAAAGTGCTATCTATGCCAATACTTCAGAAGTGGTGTATCTGCTCACATCGGTGTGTATAAGTACTTTGTTGGATTTATTTTACAAAGATGAAGTAAATACTTAAGACATCGAATAGCATCGAATAGCATATATTCTATCAAATTATGTCCCTTTGAAAAAATATCATCAACTAGTAGTTGTATACGTAGGAAAGTACGAAAAGAATGAGCCCTATTTAAAATTAAACGATTTTTTTTTATCTAAACGTCCACTTGAAGTTGGGGGTGATTTTCAGCCTCTCGAGACCATAAAACATACTTTTCTCGGAAATGGCTAAACATTACAATTTGATTTTTTTTATTTATTACATGTATTTCGAAGATTACATTCCCTTAGTTTCATTAAAATCAAAAGATAATTCTAGAAATTAAAAATAAAAAACCAAGGAAAAGTTAAAACCCGAGTTTTCTGCAAATATCTTGAAAACTTTGAGGTTATTGTAAAAAAGTATTATTTTTGAAAGTTGTAGATTTTTACTAGACGTACAACTTTTGTAGAAAACATTTTTCGATAGAACGTCAAAGTAAGCCGGAAATTGAAAAAAACTATTTTTCAACGCTCTGCGTCCCATTTCTCGAGGGTAGCTGGGCATGTGGGGCATTTTACGATTTTCTATTCCTTATATACCTGCTAACATTTTAAAATCATAAAATTTCAGGTTTTCTTTATTTTGTTCCCAATCTGGATTCCGATTAGACTAAATGTGTTCTTCAAGCACATTATCATATTTAAAGCTATATTCAACCAGTTTTAAAAAATTACCATTATCAGAATTGGATTTTTTTTTATTTTTTTCACGTATCGCCAGATATTGCCACACTAAAAAAATGAATTATTTAGATTATTCAATTAAGTACTGCCATCCGTTTTTTCCCATTCAAATTCAAGTTTGTTCAAGAAACCTACCGTCTTTTCTTTTACATAAAATAACTGTTCTCAATATAATTAGTTTCTTATGAGACATTTGTAGGTGCCCTAAGTTCTTTTCAAGACTTTCTAAAGTTGTAGACAAATGCTGCAAATCTTTGTAACCTACGCGCGGCTTGCTTTGCTACCGCCGCCCGGCGTCGGCCATAGCTTTGCCCACGGACCGGTTATCTGCCACATACGACGACTTGTGCATTCTCTCTGACGATCGCCAGTAAAAAAAGATATTAGAATAAAAATGCTAATATCTTTTTTTTGTGACTTTCTAATAAAAAAAATCTTTATGGTTAAAGATGTGTTATTTATTAATCCCTATCGTTTTAGCATTTTTTCGTTTCAAGACGCTTCAAATGGATATCAGGTAAAACGTTGTATAGAAACCTGCCATTGTTCTTTGAATATTGCCATTTATAAAACTATTTTTTCATTTGCTTTCACGGTTTTTTTTGTCATAAAAATAATACAGTAATAATTTAGAAAAAAAAAATGAACGGGTAGAGTCAAATTTAGTAAAAGAGCTGAGCTCAGAGGACCATTCATCATTTTATAAAACATAAGTACGATCATATTATATACCATCGTGGTCCTCGTAAAAATAATATGCGGCCACTTTCTTCTTGTGTTTTTTAAGCTTCTATGAGGGTCGTCCTCCAAAAAAATTTTCAAATGCTGGGGCCCCCTTTAATCAGAGGGCCTTTGCGACCGCATTAGTTACTGTGGCATAGCTACGCCACTGCGCAAAAGTATAATATAATACATCTTACAGTAGATCCTCTAGGAAAGACTGCAGTCCCCATCAAAATCTGTCCTTTCAAAACTCGAGTAAAAGCAAGTCGTTGTGCTGCAGTGGGAGAACCACTCATGTGTCTAGTCCTGGTAATGTCTGTTGTGCCGTCCCTTAAAAATAAATGTACTTATTAGTAATTCTGGTATATAAACACCCAGTTTTTATATATTTGCTTTCTTTATATCGTTATGTCATCGTAAAAAATATAAAAAAACGTTTAATGGTAAAGATTATATTTAACACTATGATTCTATAAATCCCCCCCCCCCCCAACGTGCGTTCACCTTGTCGTGGTGGGGGGGCTCAGTAGTGCCTGGCAATCCAACCGAGCGCGAAGCCAAAAAACGTATAGGGAGGTGGACCACTTCGGTGGGTGGTGGAAGGTGGCCCTCTTCGGTGGGCGGTGTACCATGCGGGTTGCTCCTGGTACTTCTCTGATAGCAGAGTGGACTTTGGAGCAACCCCATGGTTGTTGTGGTCTGCTTCGGCAGACCTGCCGTCGGGGCCTCATAGTTGAATGCGTAAGCGATCCTGCAATGCCCCATTAAGACGGGGGAAGGTTTTGTTAGGTTTTAGTGGGTAGTACAGGCTTTGCCGGTGAGTCCCACACCTCGTGCGTAAATGCATTTCCCAACGTTAAAATAAAAAAATGATTCTATAAATTGACATAGTTTTTCTATTTGTGAACCGATTTTAATAAAACAAATAGTAAATGTTAAGCGAAGCTTACCACCATACTTACATTAGTGAAAACCGCACCCAAATCGGTTAAGCCATTTTCGAGATTGGCTCGCACAAACGCAGGGACAAAGAGAAAACAATTCCAAAAATCATTGTTTTCGGTTCTATTGTGTTAATAAAAACTCCCAATACTAGTTTCTTCTTAAATATCTTCCATGTATAGACAGCGATCAGTTCAGTTACACTTTTATTAACTATGTAGTCATGAACGAATTAGCCACTCGTTCATGTATGTAGTATATAGATGATATTGACAGCGTTTCATAAAAAAATTTTTTATTACAAAACTTTTTTGCTTAGTTAGTACAATTTTAGAATCTATTACACTATTTTTTATATGTACATGTAGAAGACATGTACAGATAAAAAAATTCTAACTGAGTAGAATCTGTACGTTAAATATTTTGTGGAAAATCTTATTGAAATAATCATTCATTATTATCGATGCAGAGGCCGAATCTATAGTTTTTAGAATTTTTGTCTGTCTGTCTGTGACCGCATCACGAGAAAACCACTGGACAGATTTCGATGAAATTTGGCATGATGATAGCTGGTAATCCGAGTCAACATATAAGATACTTTTTACTGAAGGAAAATATTCCATCTCTGGGAAATCTATACTAAAAGTTAAAACGTAACTAGGAACTAACCCGAGCGGAGCAAGGGTGAGTCGCTAAGATTGTTCAGTTCACAGAAACTACGATATAAACACGACGGTTTTTGTGAACCGCTCAAATTTATTATATTTTATAATATTTTATTATCTACATTAAGTCATTTCCTCGGGATATACTTACATATATTGCCCCCCAGAATTAACTAAGAACATCTCGTCCTTTCCAATGACCCTCTGAGGCCCTTCTCTCGAGGGCTTATAATGTATGTTAGCCCCATTCTCCCCTGCGCCCGCAATCGTTGGGAAAGATGTGCCCTTGTAACCTTGTTCTTGGCTAAAATATAAAAACTCTAAATAAAATTATCGATAGCGGTTTTTTAACACACTAACACGTTAAAGCGCTATTATATTATAAGTACATACCTTCTAAGTTCATCCAATTTGTCAACAACATTTATTTCAGTAATATTCTGTCCATCTGCCACATTCTCGTGAAGCCAGCGCAAGAATCGAACTACCGCTATACCGTCCTTAATGTGGGATGATCTGAAACCCTAAAAATATGCCTTAAAATTTGATTCCAATTTTGCTTATTTTTGACCCAATATTCTGCTCGTCTGTATGTTTTTGTAAAAATTATTTTAAGTGGGTGTAGCCTTCATCCCCAATTCTTCTTTCTTCTTCTTTTTTCTTTAAGTTCAACTAATACTTATTAAAAAGATGTACTACATTATCAAATTATATAGTACTAGCAGAACCCGCGGCTTCGCACGCGCTAAAACTACAAAAAATCTCTAAAAAGGTAGTTTCATAGGAACTTTCATCCCCTATTTTACCCTCTTATAGGATGAATTACGAAAAATGCTAACACGTGTTTATTTAATTTTATTGACACCGAGTTTCAAGTAATTCTAATCATAAATATTTTTTGGATTGTATTATAACTATTTTTTGTTTTTGATTGTGTTTTCCAGTGAGAATTAGATAATAAAATAAAGAAATAGCCTATATCACTTTTCAGCCCTCCAACTATCTACGTACAAAAAATAACGCCAATCCGTGACTCTATTTCGACGCGAAAGAAAGGCAAACAAACAAACAAACAAACAAACAAACAAACAAACAAACAAACAAACAAACAAACACACTTTTACATTTATAATAGTATGGATGGTAGCAAATTATTGCATGCATACTTTATTATAAAGTTTCACATCTATGCGACAATAAGAAGTAGCTTCAAAGCAAGGAAGTTAAAAAACAAAATTTTAAGCGCGCTTAAATATTATGATTGCTTCACAAACAAAATTATGTATATGTATTTAAATACTTATTTCATTCAATTCAATTCAATTCTTTAGGTTTGTGGCTTCTAGGAGTGCCTTTGGGCACAATTTACTTCGCCAATGTCGCGTAGAATGGAGAATGCACGTTATATATAGAATGACCGGTAGAAAAAAAAAGAAAGAAATCACTAATCTGATTACATGTAGAAACAGAGCGATTCGTTGTAAAATCAGGACCTACAACAGACAACACAATATATACAAAAATAATGAGATAAACTTGTTAGTATACACACATATTTATACATATAATTACAATTTGATTTTATTACTTTTAATATATTTACACAAAAATCTACATAATGGACTAAACACAAACATTAACAAACAATTAACATTAATGGGACGGGGGACTTGAGAAGGAAGGATGTCATAGATAGGATACTGAAGTTTAGGACAGCTAAAAAGGATATGAGAAGAGGAGCCCTCGTCAAGGCCACATTCACACAGGGAGTGGTCCCTGACTCTGATCTTTGCCAAGTGAACAGGAGTACTTGCGTGTCCAAGCCGTAGACGACATATAGTAGTTAATACCCAACGTTCCACCTGTTTGCAACAAGAAAACCAGGGACGTCTTGGAATCTCTGACTGAATTGCAGCGTAATTTTTACCTTTAAAAGATTTTGATGAGTTCCAGTTATCTTTCCATGATTTATCTAAGCGGGATCTTGCAATAGATAAAAGGTCTTGTGATGAATTTGAAAAATGCTCTAATGAGCCACACTGTACCGCAGCTTTGGCACAGGAGTCAGCCGTTTCATTTCCAGGAATACCAGAGTGTCCTGGAATCCAAACTAGAGATACTGCCAATCCCTTTTGATTGCATGAGTACAAGGCTTCACGAATCCTCAAAGTTATGGAACATCTTAATCTACTACGAAAGGGGTTCTCCTTAATAGCCATTAAGCAGCTTAGAGAGTCAGTAAAAATAACTGTCTGTTTAAAATTATGGGACAGAGTAAACAGGATTGCTTCTAACAAAGCAACAGCCTCGCCTGTAAACACCGATGATTGGGGAGGGCACTTAAATTGTAAAATAATTTTGAATTTTGGAATCCAGCAAGCTGCACCAACATAACCATCCTGGGATAGCTTTGAAGCATCAGTAAATATAAGAAGGTGATCCAACCAATTTTGACGAACCAGAGCTTCAAATGATGTGTTGGTGTCAGGTGCTCCCTTAGTCAAACCAATATCTGTAATTATGGAAGGGGACATAGCTAGAGCATTGAAAGGAGTGCAGAAGATAGGGTTAGAAGGGAAACAAGAGATGGGATGTGGTAAGTTAGTAAATTTAAGGAAACTGTCTAGTAAAAAGGAAAATGGCTTATTCGCAGGGCTAATCTCAGCCAATTGTCGAAGCCTTGGCCACAAGGGATGGGAAGATAATTGTAATGCCTTACCAACAAAGCGATCGGATAGATACTGGCGACGAATAGGTAAAGGAGGATCAACACATTCAACCTGCAGGGCATTGGTAGGAGAAGATCTCATTGCCCCTAATATTAGTCTTAGGCATTTATATTGAACTTTATTCAGCTTCTCAGAAGCTGCTTTGTTAAAAGGGTCCAAAACAAACAGGCCGTAGTCTATATGACTACGTATAATAGAATTGTACAGTAGTTTAAGAGTATATGGGTGTGCACCCCACCACACTCCAGACACCGCTCGAAGAGCATTGATGCCTTTTTCGCACTTTCTGCTGATATACTCCGCATGGGCAATTCCGTTCAATCGTTTATCGAGTATTACGCCTAAAAATTTTGTATGTTCAGCCAGATTAATACTTTGACCCTCATAACGAAGATCAAAATTTGGAATAGATCTTTTTTTTGTAAACACCACAGCCTGACATTTAGACACCGATAATGACAGGCCATGCTCAGAGAGCCACTGGCCTAAATAATGCAAAGCAGAGTTCAAACGAAAACTAATGTCCTCCACAGATTTTGAACTACAGTAGAGAACGATATCATCAGCATATTGAAGGATGTTACAGAAACTATTAACAGACAATTCGAGGTCATGTGTATAAATGCTATAAAGCATAGGACTGAGGACCGAACCTTGAGGCAATCCTTTCCAGACAAGTCTGGGAGGTAGCGTAAGTAGCCGGTGTTTCACAGATATGGTTCTACCGGTCAGCAGATTACATATGAAATGCACCAACCTCGGCGGTATACTCAGCTGTTGCATTTTCTGCCTGAGCAACGGAAGAAGAACATTGTCATATGCAGAAGCTATATCCAGAAAGACGCCAACTAAATACTCTCCTTTTGCATAGGCCAGTCGAATGTCTGTCGTTAAGATGCTGAGACTATCTATAGGACTTAGACCCTTTCTAAAACCAAACTGAGAGGGTGCTAAGATATTTCTGCTTTCCACTATCCATTCCAGTCGGTTTTTTAAAATCCGTTCAGTTATTTTCGCTAATGTTGATGATAATGCAATGGGTCTGTAGGAGTTCGGATCAGAAGGATTTTTACCGGGTTTTAGAATTGGGATGATTATCTGGGATTTCCAAGCTTCCGGTATAATGCCAGATTTAAATATTACATTAATAAGAATGAGAAAATATCTTTTAGCTTTCTCATTCAATTTACCAATAAAAGAGTATGGTATACCGTCCTCACCTGGACTGGTGTCCTTCAAATCCGTTAAGGAGTTTTCAAGTTCTACCAAAGTGAAAGGAGCATCCATATCATCTGATGAGCAGGGCGGAACTGGACTAGGAAATAAGTTGTGCGAGGGGACAAATGGAGGAGATAATTTGTCAGCAAAGTCATTAAGCCATTCTGATGGATTGTTGGAGCCTTGATGAGGAACAACATCAAGAGCCCGGCGAAACCTTTTAACCTGTCTCCAAACAGTAGAAGACGGGGATCGAGGTTCAAGGGACTCACAGAAATTGATCCAACCAAGTTTTTTCTTTTTATAAGCCAATCTTCGAAACTTTGCATCACTGCGTTGATACTCTAGAAAGTTCTCCATTGTCATACAGGCTGCGTATGTTAATTCGGCAAGTGTTCGCCGGTTAACAAAATCACTGCATTCCTGATCCCACCAGGGATTGAAAGGCAACTGATTCTGTGTGGAGAATTTCTTAGGAATAAAGAGGTCAGCGCTTGAAAAAATAGCTAAAAGGAATCGATCATAGCAATCAATGATATTCGCATCACTTACAGACTCAGGAAGGGAGTCCAACATGTTATCAACAGAGCAAGCATAATCTAACCAATTAGCTTTTTTTAAATTATATAAAAGCAAGGGTTTGGAAGGAGGGGGAGGAGGATTTCCATTATTAAAAGAGAGTAGAATAGGAAAGTGGTCACTACCATGGGAAGAAGATAGAATATTCCACGATAGTAATGAAGAAATAGATGGAGAAGATAGTGATAGATCTACTGCAGTCTTAGGATTTTGGTTAGGATATACTCTACGGGTTGGTGAACCATCATTCAGAATACAAAGATTGAGATCATCAATCATATCCACCAACAAAGGAGAGAATCCATCACAGAAATAACACCCCCACAAAGTGTGGTGAGTATTAAAATCACCCATGACTAGAACAGGACTGGGAAGAGAAGAGATGATAGACTGTAGCTCAAGAAAAAGAGAAGAAGAAGGATAAGGGATATAGAGGGACAGAAAGGAAATATCAAAAGCTCTTACAGCCACAGCGTTAATCTGTGGACTAAAAGAAGGGAGAGCGATTAAAGAATAAGGAGTGGAGTGCCGAATAAGAATGGCACTGCCCCCATACCCGTCACTTCTGTCATCTCTCAAACAGGCAAAACCCGAGATCCTGAAACGGGAACCAGGAATCAACCATGTTTCAGAGAGGGCAATAATGACAGGCTCATAAAGGGCAATAATAGAAAGTAGTTCATATTTTTTAGAGCGAATACTTTTACTATTCCACTGAAGGAAGTTGAGTGGGGCCATTTTTAAGAATGTTAAATATACGAAGTAAGTTTTGGGCAACGTTGGGCGGTAAGGGAATTTCATCACCAGCGGATATAATTGAAACAAGAGTTTCAGTCAAACTGAATAAAAGGTTTGATTTAGAAAAATCATAGGCGGCCTCGCCTTTATTGCTGAGAGCACAGCCATTTGGTAAGGTAGAAGGACAATTGCTAGTGATGGCTTGATGAGCTTGTCTATCAAACCCTTTGGAAAGAGGAGCACGGGGACGAGGGGCACGGAAAACGGTTTTTGAATAAGATTTCCTGACAGGAGTCAGGGGATTATTAGAGCTGGATGGTGAGACAGATAAAGCAGGGGAGGAAAACATTTCCTTGGCCATATCTGCATATGACCGCCTTACAGGGGGGAATCGAGAGGAAGCTTCCATATATGATATATTGTCTTGCGACATTAAACTTTTAATATTTTGTTGCCTAGCAAACTCAGGACATTCCTTATCAACCGCAAAATGCTTTGCAGAACAATATAAGCATGTGGAGTTTTCTTTAGAAATATCACACGCATCCCCAGTATGTGGTTGGGAGCACCTGTAACATCTCGGCTTAGACCTACACTGTGCTTTGATGTGGCCAAAACGACAACAATTCATACACTGAATAGTAGGGAGATTATAGGTTTCGACAGGTAAAGAGGTGTGGTAAGAGTATACTTTTGGAGGCAATACTTGACCACGAAAAGTTAAAACAACCGATTGTGTTGGAATCCAAGTAACAATACCATCATTCACTGTCTTACGGTTCAATCTTCTGGCTTTCAGAACTTGCCCGCAACCAGAAGGGAATTCCAAAGAGGACACAAATTCCTCCATTGCCCAGTCTACGGGAACTTCTTTGACCAAACCCATTCTAGTTACATTGAATGTTGGAATTACAGCAACGTATTTGGATAAATTTAAAATAGGATTGGCTATAAAACTATTTGCTGCTAATGCTGAAGAGAACTGAATTTCAATTTTATTACGGCCTAAATTTTTAACGCCGTCATTTACAATATTTTGTACTTTATTGTGATATAAAAACTGGCCGAATTTAATTGCACGCATAGTAGTACCAGCTGCAGGGTCTGGAGTCTCTCG
The DNA here is from genome assembly GCA_947093115.1 of Brenthis daphne. NCBI lineage: Eukaryota > Metazoa > Arthropoda > Insecta > Lepidoptera > Nymphalidae > Brenthis > Brenthis daphne. The sequence continues at coordinate 5,550,622 of OX352473.1, forward strand.
AGAAACATAAACAATAAAGGGACCCTTGTCGTCTTCAGAATAGGATTTAGGGCCTAATAGGGAAGGGTGCACATACACATGTTGGATAGATGGAGTAGCTGTCTCTGGATCAACTATAGTTTTTTTAGATGAGTCGATTGTGACTTCATCACTTTGACGTTTACGGGACTGGGGAACGACAGGTACTAATAAGCCACCAGGATCCGGAGGATCCGGCGGGGGATCAGGTTCCATTTTTATCAATAATTATATACAAAAACACAGCACACAAAACTTACCAATACCCAACACCGAGTTAGTAAAAACCTAATTTACAGATATTACAACTATAATCACAAACACTTTAACAATCACGAACGAATGTAACAAACACGTGTGTTAACCAAAGCTAACGCAGGCGAAGTCCCTACTTATTTCATACCTCTAGTTCAACGCTGTTTTTAACACACTTCATGAGGGCGACCGGAGAGACTGTAGAAAGAGTCCTTACATCTTTATTCTGAAACAAAAAATATTAAAAAAAAAAAACAAAAGTCGCATTCAATGTTACCCAGAATATTATGGAATATAGTTACAGAAGAAGCTGATATGAGAGCTAAGATTTCGTATTTTTTGCTTTTCCATTTTAGACCTATATTTTTTTTTAAAAGGAATACCCAAATTTTACATTACATCTTAATATTTTTTTTAACTAAGTATATAAAAAAAACGTAGATTTTTCCATCCATTTTCATATAGTCAATTCATAAAAGGCACAAACTATAAAATTAAAAAAAAAACTCACCGTTTTCGCCGCCATATGTATGGCTTCGCTTCCGTCACTCGAGAGCCATATAACATGGTTATTATTTAATTGTTGCTAAAACAAGTTAAATTATTTTAGTCAATCAAACATACATACAATCAAGAAATTTTAGACGTAGTTAGATTTTATATAAGTTAATCTATACATGCATTATAATAAAATTCTGAGTTGAATCTGTACATTAAATGTTTTTTTGAAAATCTTATTGCAATTGTCATTATTATCGGTACAGAGGCCGAATCTATAGTTTTTAGTTTCACATTTATAATATTAGTATAGATTTAGTAGCAATATAATTATATAAATAATAATATACTCACGCTGTATGCCCTCAAATATTGAAATATCTCAGTATACGGTAGGCACCGAACCCGCGTCCCTTCTGATAGCAAATGTCTTTTTATGTTAGCCGATAACTTCCCATCACCCCAAAACAATGTCACATTATTGTGTTTCTAAAAAAATTGTAATTGTTTTGATCATTTCCAAAAGTCATCAACTCAACGCGTCTTACCGCGCAGTAACATAGTTAACAGTTTTTATTATTTCTTAAAAAAACGAGTGTGTCTGTGTATATTAACGTACGCACGTTAGAAATTATACGTCTTAGGCGTAACAGAACAAAAATCGCTAAAGATTTCATCCCGTATGTCACAACTCTCTGTTTGTAAAATGAATGCAGCTTACTTCATCATGTCGCTTTTTGGCTGTCGGTGTGCGCGCGCATCGTAAAAATTTTACTGTCATTATTTTTTCCAAACGTATTAAAAGAATAACACACTAACTTATCATTTAATATTTTTGTCCTACAGCTAGTATATAAGAACAATGATCTTGTGGTATTAACAATTTCTAAGTGTAGGACCGAGATAACGTACCACGCAATTTGTAGGACATGCCTGTTAAATTATATAAATATTAACTAAGCAACAGTAAAAAAATCAGCTGGTTAGTAATCATTTTTGATGACCTCGTTATCGATACATGTTGGAAGTAGGGGACTCTTTGATCAAACCATACACTTTGTAGGACATTTTTTTTTTGAATAGTGTTAATAATTATCTTAAGATTGAATAATAAATCTCAGAGTTAGTAATATTTTTTTCAGAATCATCAAATCCACGTATTTAATCCCTGCTACACCTGTTACCTACCACAATCGAGAATTTTTGTAAGAAAAAGTTGGGCGTCTCATCAAAATGAAGCTGCTCACGGAAAATTAGCTTGATACTAATCAATTATTAAATTGTACTAGGGATCCTGGACTAGAAGTATAACTTCAAAAAATAATAATTGTTTGCATTATAATCTAATTAAGTTTGACGTATATTATTATTTATGTTTATACTGTTATTGAGATGAACCAATTTTTTTTTATTTTTTAACGGAGAGCACATATTTATTTTTTTATCAAAAAACATGCTTGACGACACGTTTGGATCAGTTTGTAATAACTCTACTTGCTGTGACAACGGTCGCGGGTTTGAGTTCAGCTGTGGGCATTCATTTGTGTGACCAGAACGAATGTTTGTAATAAATTCATGGGTGTTTATATATTTTGTAATATGTATGTATTTAAAGTTATATATGTGTAGTGTACCAACTATCTCGTATCCATAACACAAGCCTTGTCGCTTACTGGAACTAGATGGTGTTGTGTGTTAATGTCCCAACATATTTATATTTATTGAATCATTATTTTTAGTATAATATCAAATAGCAACATTTCCAAATGAAACTTTCGCACTAGAATGTTAGCAATTCTTTAGGTTCTATCGCCTCTATTTAGTCAATGAGACATTTTAAAAGTACCTACCCGCAAATATTAGCTGAGCAAGATCTATTGAAAAGTGCATTTACTTGAAGCCATTAACAAGAAAATTTTCATGTCGTCTCCATTCCACGTGACATTGGCGAAGTAATCTGTGCTCAACTGTCACGCTTTGAAGACATTCACAAGAGAATTAAAATTGAACAAGAAAATTGAATTGAATTGAATTAAGAGCATTTACTTACCAGATCCGCTCTAATAACTAGATATGAAAAGAAAACTGGATTGAATGGTATATCTGAGCCTCTAATGTTAAGAGTATCTGAAATGAAAATAGATAAGTAAATTATTCTCAGGGATATCAGTTCGATTTCCGGTTAAGTAAAACTATTGTCCGTCTAATTTATATTAATAAAATTAATCCGTATTAAAAAGTGGATGAATTATTTTTTTTTTTATTAAGGTGCGATATATTCGTCAATTATAAAACTATTTTTTAATTATTATTGTTAACTAGCGACTTTATTAAATCAGTCAGCTGTTTCGGAGATTAGCCGGAACAAACTGACAGACAGACAAGCAAAATTTTTAAAAATTGTATTTTTGTGATAATTATAATATTATATAATTTCATATGCATTTAGTAAGTAAAGGCTGTTATTTTGACATTATACACAGACACTTCAATTTAATTTATCTGTATAGATAATCTACAACTGTACAAAATTTTATTAGTAATCAGTAACAAGCCTTTGTGTTACTCCAGCCTAAATTGCATTCAAATCGGTCTAGTTGTTTAAGTCTGAATGAGTAACAAACATACAAACTTGTATTTATATTAGTAGTCCAATCAAGTAAATTCTTACATGCTATATCGTCCAATGCTGACAGTACTAATGCAGATGCTCCACGACTTCGAATTTGGGACAGAAGATCAGATATTTTACTGCTCGATTTTCTGCCTGAAATTAATAAAAAAAGTATGTAGAAAACAGTATATAGTCCAGTAGTCACGCGCTCGTTTGGGATCCGAATGAAGCGGGTTCGAATTCCGAGTCTCGCACATCTGATATTTTCGTGTGCGAATCATGTCCAACATGATTACCACTTGTCGTACGGTGAAGGAAAACATCGTGAGGAAACCTGCATGTCTGAAAAGACCTAGCAAGTTTTCGAAAGACATGCTCATTTTACTCAGTCCGCCCGCACTTGGCCAGCGTGGTGGACTATGGCCTGATTCCTCTCGTATTGAAGGGAGGCCCACCCCCAGCAATGGGACGTTAAAAAGGGCTGAATGAATATTACATACACAAATAATAATCTAATTTAATTAGTCTTTACTTTGTTTTTGTTATTTTTAACTGAGAAGAAAGTGATATTTAGTTGTGTTTTAAGTCTGAGATTTCCTGGTCATCTAGTGGGTAGCATGTGCAAATCGAGAGATCATGGGTTCGTATCCTTTTATGGGCTGGGCCATAATGGTTACTGGATTTTTTGTCATGAAATTCTCAGTAGAGGGGAGTCGGTATCAATCTGATCTCTCTAATGCCGAGTTGTTTCACCGGAATATGGTTGTGTTATATATAACAGTGGGAAAGTGGACTTTATATTTGCGTGCACGCCTGTGCACTATAATATCAATATCCATAAGTTGGTTAGCCTGTAAATTTGCTAACTTTGGTGTTTATTTTATAAATCTTGATTTGTTCTATCTTATAATTGCTTACGCGACTTTCCTGCCTGCGAATTGCAGCACTAAATTCGACCCATATTGTCCTTTAGTCTGTTGATTATGTTTATAAAAGAACTAGCGGCTTACCCTCGCTTCGCTGGGATTAGCCTCTATAAAAACAGAAACAAATTTATCCCACGGTAACCGTACATTTTTCCGGGATAAAAAGTAGCCTACGTGTTATTCTGATGCATGAGCTATATTATTGTAAAGTTTTATTAAAATCCATTCACTAGTTTTTACATGAAAGAGTAACAAACATCTATACATCTATACATCCAGATATATATCCATACATCCTCACAAACTTTTACATTTATAATATTAGTAGGATTGATCAAATTATCCCATCATATATGTTGGTACATTAACACACAGCACCATCTAGTTCCATGGTAAGCTACGAGGCCTATGTTATGGATACCAGATAGTAGTTGATACACTACACATATATAACTTTAAATACATACATATTATAAATATAAACACCCATGACTGGAGTACAAACATTCGGGCTCATCACACAAATGAATGCTCCCAGTAGGACTCGAACCCGCGACCGCTGGAACAGCAAGTAGGGTCACTACAAACTGAGCCAAACGTGTCGTCGTTAGTTCTGAAAAGAACCGCTAGGAAAATCTTATAGTACCAATAAATACCTGTATAATTATAGGGTAGTGCCAATAAAGGTTCGTTAGGTCGCTCCGGAGCTGGGTCTCCTATGATCCTTCTGGCCTCATCTACTACGTTATCATAATCAGCCACTAATGTTACATTTACTTGGTTTAAGGCAGTCTGAAAAAATATATAAATTACTAGCGACTCACGTTGCTCCGCTCGAGTTCGTACCTAGTGTGGTCCATCCTTATCACCTAGGTGTGTGTATGAAACACAGTTTACGTCCTATTCTCAGACCTACTGAATATACACACAAAATTTCATAAGAATCGGTCAAGTCGTTTCGGAGGAGTTTTGTTACAAACACTGTGACACGAGAATTCGCTTGGATGCGGTACGTTTTAATTTTTCGAGCAGAATTCTAATTCTTTTTCTTAAATAAAAGTAGCCTAATTTACTCCTTATAATATCAGCTATCTGCCAGTGAAAGTCTCGTCAAAATTAGTCCAGCCGTTTTGGAGATAATATCCGGATTGGCACCGACTTCGAAAATATCTGATTAGGTATCTATGATGATGATGTTTTCCTAGCCGATTCCGGCTACGGCGGCCAATCACATTGAGACGAGCCAACTGCGCAGGAGATATTATAGTGCACAAGTGTACGCGCAGACACAACGTGCACTCTCTATTCCTGTCACTCTCATACTCTGGTGGGACGACTGCTCGACACGACCGGTGAGAGTTAAGGCGCAGGACCGACGGCTTTACGTGCTCTCCGAGGCACGGGGGTGATACACCGCCAACTTCCCAACTCCGGGCTGTTACTGAGACTTACTATACAGAAAGACTCAATAACTAAACTTAGCCCGATCCGGGACTCGAACCCAGGACCTCCGGGTGTGCAGCCGTACATGCTAGCCACTACACCACCGAGGCAGGTATCTATATAGTAAATGGGAACCGCCGTTCAGTTATTTTTACATTTTAGTGCTTGGAAGTCGGTTTTTTTGAAGTTGGTTTAATTTTTTTAAACTTTTTTTTTATTATTAATTTTATTGTTAATTAAAACAATAAGTAAAAGCATACATTTTCAATCCCAAAACTATACTTCGTAGCGATATTACAGTTTGCTTATACTGACCTCTAAAGCAGACCAGGCAGAACGAGTGTAGGTAGTGGGATCGATGCCCACCACCGTGTTGGGTGCCATATTTGACACTAACCAATTTTGTATTGAAGGATCGATACCTAGAAAGAAAATATACATTAAAATTACAAATATGAAATGGACTTCATTATATATATGCAAAACATATGTACACTTAGTTATCACTGTACAAGTCATGTCCGCGTGGAATAGTGGCAAGAATGCTAGCTGCATTCCCCTGTTAAATGGCAATGCCGATTCTTTGGGCGAAAAATGCTCCAGCTCTCTGGTCGACAGTACAGATATATATATATATATATATATATATATATATATATATATATATATATAAAGAAGTATTTACATAAACTTCATGGGCGCTTCTACAGCAAATGGTATATAGGCATAATTTGGACTAAAGGAGGCGTATTTATGCAACTTGAGTATTTCAGCCGCCTCCTATACTTAAACTTAAGTTTTTCTTAATTTAAACTTGTACTCAATGATGATGTTCTGTTATTTGTCACACTCGCACTGATTTTAGTATTATTTTAGATACATCTATTGTTTAACTTAAGCTTTAATTACATTTATTAGAATGGCATATTTAAAGATATAATCCCGTAGATATATCGGAAATCCCGGAAAATTCCCTTTTTCCGGGATTCCCGAGATTCATGGAATATTAAATTAATAGTGGATTTACCAAGTTTCATCAAAGTCCACACTTCAGTATCCACTTCTTTTTCAAACTGAGTGAAGTATCTCGCGTCTGTCCAGACCAGGGCGTGGTTCTCGGTGACTACAGCGATTCCAGATGATCCTGATAGACCAGATAGCCATTCTACTCGAGCGTCGCATGGAACTATGTATTGAGACTGTTGGAAAAAGGCACATTAACTTAGATATACTTTATTTAATAATCTAATTACCGCTATATATAACACTGACGACTTATTCTCGCATCACTCGGATTCGTCCCTAGATACCTACATTTTAACGTTTAGTATGGAATAGGTATGATACCCTATGATCCCTTTACTTAAGAAATGATTAATTCCCCATATAATTCCAAACTATCATCCGACTTTTCACCTTCTTAAGAGATAATTTCCGGGATAAAATCCTATACCCTATATGATCTTATGTCCTTCCCAGGGTTTCAAACTATATTCATACCTTTCATCTAAATCGGCTCAGTGGATTTTTAGTTTAACCATAACAAAAAACATATAGACATCCAAAAATATATTTTTTTATTATATTAGGAGTATCTAATATCTATACACTTACATTATGTGCATCAGCAGTAGGCACAATGAACGCATTAATTGTGGATTCCTTCATGATCTCCCTTACAGCATCCAGTTTCATCTGGCTAAGTACTTCTCCGCTAGTGATTTCCAATGATTTAACTAAAAAAGGTAAGGTAAGTACATTTAGTTCGCAATACACTTGGCTATAAAGGCAGCTTGGGTTGATTCCCATAGAACTTAATAATATTCAAGTCCACCCGACCGATTTCGGCCATGGCGGCCAATCTCATTGAGAGTAGCCATCTGGAGGAGACATTGTAGTGCAGCGCGTGAGTCAGTGTACGCGCAGAAACAACATGCTCTCTCTATTTCTGTCGCTGTCATACTCCGGTAGGACGATACTTAGACAGTGACCGAGAAGAGATCAGGCGCAGGAGCGATGCGAAACGTGCTCTGCCTTGGCACGGTGGTGACATGCCGCCAACTTCCCAACTCCGGACTGTTACTAAGGCTTACTAAACAGAAAGACTCAATAACTTAAACCGGGACTCGAAGCCAAGATCTCCGGATGAGCAGCCGTACATGGTAGCACTACACCACCGAGCCTCTTGTATGTTAAAATAATCTATATATAAACAAAGAGTACCCGGTTTCGCCCGCGTCCAAACTTCCGATTGCTAACAAAATTCACAGGATCACCTGCTGGGCTAATCTGAAGATTACATGAAAATTTAATCAAAATCGCTTCAGCTGTTTTGAAGACTATAGGAAGTATACATACACACATCAATTTTTATTTTATTTAATCAACAATTTAAATTTATTTATTGCTCGGAAAATAGAGTCTTTTATGAAAATTTAGTGACACACCGACTGCAGCCCCACTTAATGGGTCCATTTGTGTTTTCAAACCATTCAGCATCCCATTGAAATATACACACAAAATTTCATCCAAATTGTTTGTAGTTAGCGAAAAAAAAACAAATCTATCCCACAGGCACCGTACATTTTTCCGGGATAAAAGTAACCTATGTGTTATTCCAGACTGTAATCTATCTCTGTGCCAAATTTCATCCAGATCCGTTCAGCCGTTCTCGCGTGTTTGAGTAACAAATATCCATCCATTAAAACTTCGCATTTATCTTATCTGTAGGTACATGTAACAAAACTATAGAGCTCGAATGTCTGTACATAGAAAAAAAAATGCTAAAAACCAAGTCAGGAGGATGTAAAAAGAGAAATGGAACCATTTCAGACTTTTTTAAATTTCTTGTGTCTCTGTCTGTTTGTACAGGCTAATCTCCGAAACTGTTAGACCGATTTAAATGAAATTTTGCATGGTAGTACCTTACATCCCCGGTCAACATTTTAGATACTCTTTATCCCGGAAAATCAAAGAATTCCCGTGAGATAGTTAAAAAATTATAGTAACTTATACAGCTTAGTACACAAAAACTTTTGATTGGATTTTAATGAAACTTTACAATAATATAGTTCATACATCAGAATAATAAATAGGCTACTGTTTATCCCACTGAAAAATGTACGGTTCCCGTGGGACAGATTTGTTTTTGTTTGTCTTAACCCGAGCGAAGCGATGGCGAGCCGCTAGTATAGTAATAAGATGTACTTATCAAAACGAATCATACGAGCCCCTACTCTTTGGTGGCTCCTAGCCATTGAAGAGTTGAACTATCAACTCCTGGGTTCTTCATCAGATCAGTTCAGTAAAATCATATGATTGCAATTGATTAAGTATATATAGTTAGTTAGTAACTTGTGAAGTTAATATAGTGTGTTAAGAACTACAAAAATCCGTACGTTACAATTTTTCTTGACTTATTTCCAAAGACAGACTTACTTAAATCTCAAATCATATAATACTACACTACTTAAAGCTATTACTTTAATTTTAAGCTGCTGTCTGTACCTAATTCTTTTAAACTCTTAGATGAGAGTTAATTTTCTAGTGTTTACTATACTTTTATTAATGGGTACGTTTTAATTTTTTTCTAAAATAAAAGTTACTCCTTATAACATCAGCTATCTGCCAGACTGCCAGTGAAAATCCCGTCAAAATCAGTCCAGCCGTTTTGGAGATTAGCCGGAACAAACAGACAGACAGACAAAAATTTTAAAAATTGAGTTTTTCTTAAAGTACCGTATATAATTTTATAAGCATTTAGTAAAAAGCTGTTATTTTGACATTACACACAGACACTTCAATTTTATTTATCTGTATGCTCATAATAAATGATAAATACCATATACAGGCTCATTTGGTTCCGCGTAGTCGTCATAGTTCGCAGGAACATCGCCACAAACTATGCTAACACTGAAAAATATATTTTAAATGTTATATCACATATAAATTAAATAAATAAATATGTTGGGACATTAACACACAGCACCGTCTAGCTCTAGTCCATGGTAAGCTACGAGGCTTGTGTTATGGATACCAGATAGTTGATACACTATTCTTATAAAACTTTAAATACATACATATTATAAATATAAACACACAGTACAAACATTTGCGCTCATCACACAAATGAATGCCCCCAGCGGGACTCCAACCCGCGACCGTTGGCACAGCAAGTAGGGTCACTACAAACAGCCAAATGTGTCGTAATCCAGTATACACTCTCTTTACTGGTGTTAGGGAAACTCAACATAATATTTTCTTTTTTGAATATGATTTCGAATATTTGACATTTTAAATGAAACTATCTTTGCAGATTTTTCGCAGATTTATTTTGATTTTTGATTCCCGAAGTTTCGACTTCTTCACAGCAAACCTGCTGCACTATATAAGATCACTAATTAATATTTAATAAAAACTTTTTAACAAAAAAATAAAAACCGACTTCAAACAAAAGCACTAAAAAGTAAAAAATAACTGATTGGTAGTTTTCATTTACTATACATACCTAATCAAATATTTTCGAAGTCGGTGTGCTTTGCTTTGTATGGGCTGGCACCGATTTCGAAAATATTTGATTAGGTATGTATTTAATAGGTAGGCTTTAATTACTTAGCCAAAGCACACCGACTTCGAAAATATTTGATTAGGTATGTATAGTAAATGAAAACTACCAATCAGTTATTTTTTACTTTTTAGTGCTTTTGTTTGAAGTCGGTTTTTATTTTTTTGTTAAAAAGTTTTTATTTTTCCCTTTTTAGTGTAGACAGTAGTAGAAAAGTAAGGATTCTAACGTGTTAGGCTTGTCAAATCAAACAAAATAAGCCCAAACTCAAAGTATCTACTATTAGCCGTTGAAGAGTTCCACCTATCCACCTTCTGGCCTTGCCATCAGATCAGGTCAACAACACCGAACCACTGTACTATCAACGGAAATAGAAATACTTGCAAAGTTTTAAGTCAATATGACAATTAGAAGTAGGTTAAATTCATCATTAGTAGTTTTTCCACCCTTAGGGGTGGTATTTTTTTTGAAATTTAAATGGGACCAATCTGGAAGTATACCCTTTCAAACGACACAAAAATTGTCCAAATCGGTTAATAAATGACGGAGTTCTGAGGTAACAAACATAAAAAAAAAAAACATACAGTCGAATTGAGAACCTCCTCCTTTTTGAAGTCGGTTGAAAAAAATATATATAATATAATAATTACAGACAAAATTTAATAAATAATATTTCCATATTATAATACCTTATTAAAATTATAAAAAACTATTATTTTTGCTGTTGAAACCCTTGGTCCATAGAGTCAAAGTGCTAAATACTTCTTAAAAGACATAACGCGCCGCTATTCCAAGGATCTGTCGACAGTACAATATGCTTTCTAAACAACATGTTGAATTAGATATCTTTTCCACTAATATGTTTGAATTTAAAAGTAGTCTTACTAAATTCTTATCGTAACTTTAGTAGAAATGTTTAAATGTGTTGTAATATGATTTGTTTCTTTTTTTTCTCTATATATAGTTTCAGATTTGTTTCTAGACGTTAATTTTTTCTTAGTTTAAACTTAGTTATAACGTAAAATACATTAATGAGCAAGCTGTGGTCTCTAATAAGTGTGAAGTAGCACACGTATTGTGAGTCTTATTTGCTTTTTGTTTTTATATGATGTTGTATATTGTGTGTATCTTTTGTTGCAGATCCTAATTAAAATAAAATAAACACCTCGTCTTATCGCCTCTACTGGTAACAGGAGAGCTCGATTTCCACCCAAAGAATCAGCATTGCCATTCAACGGGGGAATGCGGCTAGCATTGTCGCCACTATTCCACGCGGACATGACTTGTACAGTGATTACTAAGTGTACATTTATTTTGTACATATAATTAGGTATCTTTGTAATTTTCTTTATTGTAAATAAAAAAATACATATGTATGTATATTTAAATTATAAAAATGTTTAAAATTAATAAATATTTTAAGATGCAGGTGCCATTTGTATATTTTTGACATTATTTTGTAATTTTGTGTGTAGCTGTAGGCACTGTCTGTAACAACTATAATGATCTTTGAGACGTCTAAAACCAATCACAGTCTCTCCCGTATCCCTTGGCGCTGTAAAGCATTCGAAACGTCGGGAACCAAAAATCTAAATAAATCCGCGAAAAAATCCGAAAAGATAGTTTTATTTAAAAAGAGGCAAAGTCAAATTACTCTATATGTAGGGGTAGTTTATTGGTAACGCGCTTGCTTGAGAAAACAAGTGAAGCGGGTTCAAATCCCGGGTTTTGCACCTCTGCTATTCTTATTTGCGAATCATTCCCAACATGATGACCACTTGTCTTACGGTGAAGAACATCGTGAGGAAACCTTCATATATGAGAGAACCTAGCAAGTTGAATTGTCCTGCAGACATGCTCAGTCCGCTCGCACTTGGCCAGCGTAGGGGACTATGGCCTGATAATTTTAATTGGAAGCCAACGCCCAGCAGTGGGACGTTGAAAAGTCGAAAAACTATATGTTTACTCAAATTTTTCTAAACAAATATAATACATTTCTCATTTTAAAGCAATAATGACGTTATTAATGTTTAATTTAAAATTACTAAATTACCTTAAAATCCTTAAAAAAAATTCTATTTAAAATTTATACAGGACAAAAAAATCATAAAATGAAAACTTTTTAACAAAAAAATAAAAACCGACTTCAAACAAAAGCACTAAAAAGTAAAAAATAACTGATTGGTAGTTTTCATTTACTATACAGACCTAATCAAATATTTTCGAAATCGGTGCCAGCCCATACAAAGCAAAGCACACCGACTTCGAAAATATTTGATTAGGTATGTATAGTAAATGAAAACTACCAATCAGTTCTTTTTTACTTTTTAGTGCTTTTGTTTGAAGTCGGTTTTTATTTTTTTGTTAAAAAGTTTTTATTTTTCCCTTTTTAGTGTAGACAGCAGTAGCAAAGTAAGAATTCTAAAGTGTTAGGCTTGTCAAACCAAACAAAATAAGCCCAAACTCGAAGTATCTACTATTTATCGTTGAAGAGTTCCACCTATCCGCCTTCTGGCCCTACCATCAGATCAGGTCAACAATACCAAACCTCTGTACTATCAACGGAAATAGAAACACTTGCAAAGTTTCAAGTCAATATGACAATTAGAAGTAGGTTAAATTCATTATTAGCTATTTTTCCACCCTTAGGGGTGGTATTTTTTTTTTTAAATTTAAATGGGACCAATCTGGAAGTATACCCTTTCAAACAAAAAAAAATTGTCCAAATCGGTTAATAAATGACGAAGTTTTGAGGTAACAAACATAAAAAAAAAAATACAGTCGAATTGAGAACCTCCTCCTTTTTGAAGTCGGTTGAAAATGGGTTAAAACAAAATTTCAAGTCGGTTTAAAAAAAGTTTGAAAAAATTATATACAAATTAATTACTTACAATAAATAAATCAATAGGATCACACTTTTGATGGTCATTTTTGGATTTACACTAATAAAGATTTAGTATTTTATCGAAAACGTTATCAAATTTATTGTATTTGATAACGACGGAATGATAATGGAAAATTAGTGATTCACCATTACTTTGATTAGATTTCAAGAAATTATTTAAATGGCTTATGCCCGATTTCACCAACGTCACCTAAGTTTAAGGGATCTCCTAAGCATGGTTAGGAGGCTGTTAGGGGACAGTTTCTGTTTCATCGACAGTTAGGGGTCATCTAAACATTAAAAGGCCCCCTAAATTTAGGTGCTCGAAACATGGGCATAAAGACAATCGTAAAATCGTAGGTGGTGGTAGCTTATGGGTTGTTGGTGAAATCGAGCATTAGTATAACTATACGTACATATAAATATATAGCATTGCCCGCGGCTCCGCCCGCGTTCAGATGAGCCAAATTCTTAGGTTTTACATACCAGTATAATCTATTTCAGTTTTTGCATTTTTTCTCAGAAATTAGATGTTTTTTTTTTAATATATGTTGGGACATTAACAGTTCCATGGTAAGCTACGAGACTTGTGTTATGGATACCAGATAGTTGATACACTACACATATATAACTTTAAATACATATATATTATAAATATAAACACCCATGACTGGAGTACAAACATTCGTGCTCATCACACAAATGAATGCCCCCAGCGGGATTCGAAGCCGCGACCGCTAGCATAGCAATAGGGTCACTACAAAGACAAACTGACCCAAACTTGTCGTCAAATATAAATAACCTTTATTACTTTATGTTTATTTTTATTCGCTCGGGTTCGCCTCTAGAAAAACACTAATAGAGATCTATTAGTTCCCACGGGAACGGTTTATTTCTCCGGGATGAAAAGTAACCTGTTGTTTGACCGGCAATATAAGGTATCAGAATGTTAAATTTAACTAAATTAGGTGCATAAGTTGTTGTGTACTAAGTTGTATAAGTTATTATAGTTTTTTAACTATCCCACGGGAACTATTTAATTTTCCGGGATAAAAGGTATCTAAGATGTTTCCCGGGGATATAAGGTACCACCATGCAAAATTTCATTTAAATTGGTCCAATAGAATCGGAGATTAGCCCGTACAAACAGACAGACAGAGAAACAAAAAAATTGGAAAAAAATCTGGATTTCTTCTATTTGTCTTCTTACATCGCCCTGACTCGGTTTTTAGCATTTTTTTGATATGTACAGACATTCGACCTCTCCTCTTTTATTATAGTATAGATAGTTATTAGCCAGCGTTAGCGATATACATTTTAATTTTTTTTTGTTAATAATATTGACATTAATATTTATACGATACTAAAGTCACTCAATTGTTTTATCTTCCCGGAACCTTTCCACTAACACTTAAACTTTATTATATGATATTAAAGTTCAAATTGACTTTTAAGTATTATTACGAATCTTTTGTATGGGAGTGTAGAAAAGTGTTGTTTTTAGACATTTTCAGGCAATTTTTTAAATTATTCTCTCCGTAAGAACCATCCTCGTACTTCAAGGAATATTCTATAAAAAGAATTAGCGAAATCGGTTCAGCTGCTCTCGAGATTTGCGCTTACCAACACATTCAGCGATTCATTTTTATATTATAGATAGATTATAATTTAAAGATAAATAAAATAATATTATTGCCTTAAAGATAAGAAAGATTACCTATTTAGCTATTATCTTGATTCGTCGGTCTAGAGGCCAGAATGTGTGACTGCAAATCCGGAGGTCCTGTGTTCGAGTCCCGGGTCGGGCCTATTATAAGAGTTTTCTGTCAAGAAAATACCTCATACAAGATGGCGGTAGCAGTATCGCGTCAGTCGCCTCTCTTATCGCGAGTGTCGAAAAATGGTCTTTCATTTTGAAAGTGTAAGGAATAGATTGCACTTGTTTCCGCACACAATTTACTGCTCTATAATATATAAGATATCCCAAAAATCACGCTAGATTTGAATTTTTTTTAAATTAAAACATGAAGTAGATAAACTAGGGTTATGTAATAAAGTTTTAAAAGCGCCATCTATGAATACGCAGTTCAAAGTTCAAATGAAGTGGGGGAGGGAGGGGGGAGAAGTGGGGAGAAGGGGGGTGAGTGGGGGTGAATAAAACAAAGATGCTTATAATATAATTTATTAGTTCATATCAATACATGTTTTTATAAAATATATTAAAATAATATGCACCAATAATTTTCAATAACAGTGCGCCATTAGGACCTGAAAAAAATATAATTTTAAACATAATCTATACTAATATTATACAGGCGAAAAAAAAAGTTTTTTTGTATGTTTGTTTTATAATTTAAAGAGAATAAATAGTTATTAGTGTCAATAACGCTTTTATTGATATCCCCGGATCCTACGTATATAGAGAAAAGAAAACAGAAGAATCTTTCCTTAGATATTTTATTTATTTAGGTACAGAAACAGAAAACAAAAAAAAAACATACTATTTTTATTGTTAAAATAAACAAACTCAACCAGAAAACGAATATTACAGTACCAGTCTGCATTTAAAGTTACATAAAAATATAAAAAAAAAAGAAAATAATATTTACATTTCATGTAAAAAATGAGAAAGAAAAAAAAAAGATAAAGGAGAAGAAACAGAGAGAAAGCATATCCTTATCATCGAAAATGTAAAGTTAAAAAAAAACGTAGTAACTATAATTTATTTAATTATTATTTTCTTGAATGATAAAAAACTATTATTAAAAATGTCGTATTCATTATTTAAATTGTTGTATGTTTTACACATTCTGTGTAAAGGGTTGTTTTGGGGAACATTTTTAGGGTATACTAGCATTGCCCGCGGCTTCGCCCGCGTTCAGATGACCAAAAACCAAATTTTTAGGTTTTATATATTAGTATGCTCTTACATTGCAGTTTTTGTATTTTCTCTCAGAAATGAGACATTTACCCGCGGTAAAAAGTATCCTATATGTTGACCCGGATAACCAGCTATTACCGTACCAAATTTTATTAAAATCTGTCCAGTGGTTTTCTCATGATGCGGTAACAGACAGACAGCAGAAATTCTAAAAACTATAGATTCGGCCTCTGTATCGATAATAATGTTTATTTCAATAAGATTTTCCAAAAAATATTTGTACAGATTCGGCTTAGTTACAATTTTATTATATGTATAGATTAAAAAGTCGTAGCTAACGAATCGAGTGAGTATGAATTTTAAAATCCAGTTTTTCGAACGGTTTGCTGTTGAAATTGACATTGGCTATTTTATGGAGGATACACAAATCTGATATAATATTTGATCTATCATATATAACCCTCCTTTTTGATAGTCGGCTAAAACCAAGCACTCACCTAGATATAACAGCGCATTCCTTCTCCAACCAATCATAATCGTCATTCAAATTGCGTTCCTTCAAAATCGGTCCCAGAGTATCGAAAACTCGCTTGTGATATGAATTGATGTAATCCAACTGTGAAAAAAAGAGGTATTGTTAATTATTTTTGTGTTTTTTTCTAAACGTTTTTTTAAGTAAAACTTGTTTATGCGTGACTGAGGGCTCAGTTTGTAGTGGACCTTACTTGCTGTGCCAGCGGTCGCGGGTTCGAGTCTCTCTGGGGGCATTCATTTGTGTGATGAGTACGAATGTTTGTATTCCAATCGTGGGTGTTTATATTTAAAATATGTATGTATTTAAAGTTATATATGTGTAGTGTATCAACTATCCGGTATCCATAACACAAGCCTCGTAGCTTACCATGGAACTAGATGGAGCTGCGTGTTGATGTACCAACATATTTAAGTCAATATACACAATGTGGGAAAATGAATAATGTCGCAGAAGTGAGAGTCAAATTTATTATTAATTATGATTAAAAAATATATATATTTATATTTTTATAATAATTATCATTTATCAAAATGAATATCTATTACTAATACTACCCCATTATTAATAATAATTAATTATATATTATAATATTATAAATGCGAAAGTTTGGATGGATGTTTGTTATTCAATCACACCAGAACGGCTGAACAGATCTGGATGAAATTTGGCAGTGTAATATTATAGCCTGGAATAGCACATAGGCTTTTTATCCCGGAAAAATGTACGGTTCCCGTGGGATAGATGTGTATATTGTTTTTCACGAGTAATTTTATAAAAAATATTATATAGTATCACAGTGCCACAAGAAGTTTTACATCAACTACACATAAACGTTACACGCACTCATCTTTATTTCTTCAGTACTATGGCCGTTGCAGCAATAGAGGATTATTTAAATCTATTTGATTTAAAACAAAAAACACGTAACAGAACAAAAATAGCTAAAGATTTCATCCCGTATGTCACAA
Organism: Brenthis daphne; assembly: GCA_947093115.1. NCBI lineage: Eukaryota > Metazoa > Arthropoda > Insecta > Lepidoptera > Nymphalidae > Brenthis > Brenthis daphne. The sequence continues at coordinate 5,568,208 of OX352473.1, forward strand.
CTCTCTGTCTGTAAAAGCAATGCAGCTAACTTCATCATGTCGCTTTTCGGCTGTGGTTGTGCGCGCGCATCGTAAAAATCCTCTCATATATTTTTTTCCAAACGTGCCAAAAGAAGTATACCTTCAATAGAAAAGTATAAAACGGATGTGTGTGTATATATATGTATGTGCGTGCGTACAGTATTAATATAAAATACTCACTTCAAAATCATTCAACAGGTCCAATTCCATACATTCCCTTTGATTTGGAACCAGAGTGAGTGTGTGGAAGCCCAACACGCCGCGCCCATCGAAGTCACCGAGCAGGACTTTTGCCTGAGAAAAGAATTTCTTTATTACAGACTGTATAATGGACAAACAAAAACAAACCTATCCCACGGGAACCGTACATTTTTCCGAGATAAAAAGTAGCCTATTTGTAATTCTGATGTATGAACTATATTATTATAAAGTTTCATTAAAATCAAATCAGTAGTTTTTGTATACTAAGCTGTATAAGTTACTATAGTTTTTTAACTATTCCACTTTAATTTTCCGGGATGAAAAGTATCTAAAATGTTTACCGGGGATATAAGGTACCACCATGCTAAATTTCATTCAAATCGGTCCAACAGTTTCGGAGATTAGCCCGTACAAACAGGCAAACAGACAAAAAGACAAACAAAAAATTTGAAAAAAAACGGAATTTGTTCTATTTCTCTTCTTACATCCTGACTCGGTTTTTAACATTTTTTTTCTATATACAGACATTCGACCTCTACAGTTTTATTATAAGTATAGAATATGGTTGGATCCTCCTTGTATTGAAAGGAGGCCCACGCCCAGCAGTGGGATGTTAAAAAGAGTGGAATACAAGATTATACATATAATAGTTTAGTAGTATAGTGTAATGTATGTATGTATTCAGCCCTTTTTAATGTCCCACTGCTGGGAGTGGGCCTCCCATTTATACGAGGGGGATCAAGCCATAGTCCACCACGCTCGCGAAGTGTGGGCAGACTGAGCATGTATTTTGAAAACTTGCTAGGTTCTCTCAGACATGCAGGTTTCCTCACGATGTTCTCCTTCCGTAAGACAAGTGGTAATCATGTTGGAAATGATTCGCACATGAGAATATCAGAGCGATACCCGGGATTTGAACCCGCTTCACTCGGTTTCCCAAGCGAGCGCGTTACCACTGGGCTACCACGACCTTAGTAGTATAGTAGTAACTAGTTAATTGAAAACTTCAAAAAGAGAAGAGACAAGAGGACAGAAAGAGAATACTCACTCTGGGATGATCAGAATCTTTGGTGACATTAACGATCTCCACAAGATCCTCATGTCTTATGCCATATTCGCCAACTTTGTAGAAACCCGGCTCTGAAGGAATTAAAAAAATATTATTTGTTTATCCGACGGCGTTAAATGGAGGGTTATGTTTTTTGAGTGTATGTATGTATATATTATGTGTTTATGATGTGTTGAAATAAAATATCTATGTGTGTATGTATGTTTATGTTAATAAAAATAATAAAATAGGAACTTAGCAAAATCTGTAGATGAAATATGTTTTTAAAACAATAAATGTAACGTATCGTGTACAGCAGGGTGGAGTGGAAAAAAAAATGTTTTATTTTTCTTAGCTTCGGGGTAGAATTTGGTCTTTTTTGTATTATAGTAAAAGTTGGATAAAAAATATACTATATTTGTTTTATCTTGAATGTGTTCGAAGGGGATCAATCGAATAAAAAATCATTCAAAACAAAAATTTAAATGAATTATTTTAAAAATCAATGGGCCACCTCACAATGATTAGTAATTTTTTTTTCAAAAATTTTCTTTTTTTATAAGTTACAAATTCTAACCCCAAAAGCTAAGAAAAAAAACAAAAGTTTTTTTTTCGCTCCACCCTAAGCACTAACCATTACTCAGGATCTGCCCCTCCCGCAGGCCGGGGTCGTGCGGGTAGGGCCGCCAGGACACGCCCGCGGGCCCCTCGTGCACGTTGAGGTAGTGCCCCACGCCGTGCCCCGTGCCGTGCGCGTAGTCCAGCCCCGCGTCCCATAGGGCCTTGCGCGCTAGGGTGTCTAGTACGTTGCCCTACGGTAGGGTAAGCGTTTATATTATTTTGAAGTGAAACTTCTTTAGAATCGTTGTAATTTGAAACTCGATAAAACGAAAATGCGACACGAGAAAGCAACAAACACAAATATATAGGATTAAGCCGGCGAGAGAATGAGATAGAATACATTGCCATGTTGCCATGGTAACGTTGTTATTTTTTGACAAAAATATAATATAAGTATTTAAAAAAACCCCTCACCTTAACCCCCTTAGGGTACAAGGCCGACCCCACAGCTATCTGTCCCTTAAGGACTCGGGTGAAGGCCTCCCTTTGAGCAGACGAGGGGTCACCCATGTGTCTGGTTCTAGTTATGTCTGTCGTTCCGTCCCTGGTATAGATAAAAAACATGTAAACATACACACATACATGTTTTGTTGAAGTCGATTGAGAAAGTGGAGTTGTTTTATTGGCTATTAAGCTTACAGTGTGATTTGTTCTATACATATAATATAATATTATTCTAATCACTTCTTAAAACCTATTTATGTTGATTCAATGGAGCAATTGAAGGTTTGAAAGTATTAAAAATTTGGACTTCACTGCAGTCGGATGAAAACAACAAAATCCCGGGCCCCGGATCTCTCTAAAAGCCACCAAATCCCACGAGATATTATACTTAATTATACTGTGCAACGGGTAAATGTCCGCAGGACGTATGTATCTCGGGTTGTATTCCATCCTGGAACGGATGTAGATAGATGTAGCGGATAGTGAAAGCATATTTAAAAAAAACCTTCACTCAGGGATTCTTTTGCCAACTCCACGGGATACACTCACTCACTTATACTGTCCTCCAAGTCAATTAGAAAAAAACACATCCACGTACCTCGCGTTTTATCCCATCCCGGGACGAACTATAGTGGATGATGAAAGCATACTTTAAAAAGAACCAAAACCCGGGATTCACTCGCTTTCTCTCACAACTCGCCTATTCCCATGGGACACCATACTCACATGTGAAAGTATCTCCCATCGGAGCCAATCAATGATGAAGTTATACTTGAAAAAAACCGAATTCCAAATCCCACGGATACCACCACAACATACTCACTTGTACTGCCCACCAGAGTCCAACAGGAACATGTCCGCGGGACGTATCTCCCGCTGGGGCCCATCCCGGGCTGGGCTGTAGTGAATTATAGCGCCATTCTCCCCCGCCCCCGGGATCGTCTCAAACGACGGCCCCATGAATAGATCTTCCTCTCTTTTAATTAAATAAATAAAATTATTGATGCTTTGGGATTTTTAGTATTTAAATATAAATAAAACATTTTGTTCAGTTTATTTCGCGGATTTATTGGTCCATAAATTAATCAAACTAAACCCGGCCCATCGGGGACCAAAAATCAAAATAATTCCCCAAAAAAAACCGAAAAGATAGTTTTATTTAGAATGCCAATATTCGCGTAAATCTAAGAAAGTATTAAAATTTTAATGTTCACGTTCACGGACGACGATTATGTCGATTATAATAATAACACTTTTTTTTATAATTTTTTTTATACGGATTTATGTTTGTAATTTCAAAATTAATATAACGTGTTTTCCCGCGGGAATGAGATAATCTCTAGCGGTAAAAAGTAGCCAAGGTCACTCTCCAGCCCTCCAAATATCTCTACACAAAAAATCACACCAATTCGTCACTCTGTTTTGACGTGAAAGAAGGACAAACAAACAAATAAACAAACACACTTTCACATTTATAATATTAGTATGGATATTGCGATTTTTCTCAGCAATCATTTGATATCCATATTAGGAGGGTACATAAAAAAAAATCCGCCATCATTGGGAGTCCGCCATATTGGATATACAATCATATCACTGCTTATTGTGTTACACTCATAAGTTGTACATCTCACTATACTAAAGGGAGATTTAACAACTAACTTCACACTGTAGCCATTATCGACTAACTTCATACTGTAGTCTAAATCTGTCGCATCGTAAAAAAATCACTCTCATGACTCATCATTCATTTTTCATAACGCGCCAATAGAAGTTTAACTTCAAAAAGAACAATCGCTATTCCACGGGATAACAAAAATTGAACCAAAAACCCACTAACTGACGACACGTTTGGCTCGATTTGTAGTGACCCTTGCCCTTGACTCGTCTTGTCTTGTCAAAAATCGTCAAAATCATCCTTACGTAATTAATGAATGGCCTCTTACCATGGAACTAGATGGCGCTGTGTGTTATGTCCCAACAAATATTTATATTTATTTATATTTACTGACTTGCGAAATTCTAGCAACTTGTCGGCCGCCTGCACCTCGGTGACCGAAGCGCCTTCGTCTATTTGGGAATGAAGCCATCTGCAGAATCGAACCACAGCTATACCATCTCTGATGTGACACTGTCTGAAACCCTGGTTAGAAAAGAAGATGGAAACTATGAAAAAAAAATAAAAAAATGTGTGTGTAATTATGTACGTACATAAGAAGTCACACTTCTCAATTTATTTTTTTTCAGAATTTAAATAAAAACTTACTTTTTTAATGTTTTTTACTTTTTTTTCATATTGTTCTCAGCAAACCCTTCCATTTGATATCCATATCATGGGGTTGCATAAAAAAAATAAAAAAAGAGTCCGCCATATTGATTTTTATAATACCCATAAAGCGCGTTATTAAGACAAATCTAATAATGTACAAATCATTAAAATCGGTTAAGCAATTTAGGGAGGGGACATAGGATCGAACATACATATATTAAAAACAGGTCAAACACACAATACTCCTTTTTGCTTCTCCGCAGTCGGATAAAAACAATTGCTTAATGCATTTCTATAAGAGGACTAATTACGTAATATATTGTTTTTATAAAACTCTATCGATATACGCGCGATAATGAAGCTCCCAATCTGCGTGATTTTTTCCGACATCTTCAACAATTACCGTCATATTTCAGGTAATTTACACAAAACTTTAATTAAATATACACCTAAACCTTCCTCATGAATCACTCTATTTATTGACAGAATAGTATGAAAATCTGTTTAGTAGTTTTTGAGTTTATCACGTACATACAGACAGACGCGGCGGGGGACGTTGTTGTATAATATTTAGTCATACCTCTAATTCCACTTTGTTTTTGACCAACTTCTCTAAAGCCACCGGAGACACTTCTGATATCAAATTTAGAGGTTTTTTCAATACGCCCTCCTGAAAAATTATATATATGTATAAAAAATATTGTCTGTGTTTTTGAAAAAATAAAAATATATGTGAATGAAACCGTGTTTTCGGATTTTTTTCGCGGATTTATTTAGATTTTTGGTTCCCGACGTTTCGAATGTGTTACAGCGCACATGGTCACGGGAGAGACTGAGATTTCAGACGTCTCAAAGGTCATTATAGTTGTTACAGACAGGACATACCGACAAAATTCTAAACGTCGGGAACCAAAAACCAAAATAAATCGGCGAAAAAAAAGTATCGATCAAAAAATTTATATATATAAGATACACAATCCCATGCAAAAGTTCTCTCAAAACTGTCACCGATTGTGTTTAGGTAATTGTTCTAGTTGAAATAAATATACAACAATGTAAATTGAACTTTAAATGCAAAGCTAAAAGTTGTTTTCACAAAAAAAAATTAAAAGCGCACTCAAATGTTCAAATGAGCGCTCATTCGGTGAGGACATTCTTTGCCGCTGATTGTGCTTAAAAACCCAAAAAGATAAATTCATTCAAAATATCAAATATTTGAGTAAATCCAAGTGATTATTAATATATGTGAATAAATGAATAAAGCTATATTTTAACCGATGTCAAAAAAGAGGGGTTTCTATGATATTAATATTATATTATTTACCCCAGAAACAGCTCTGTGTACAGCTTCACTCGCATCACCGGACAACCATATTGAATGCTCACCGTCGCCATTTTCTGATAATTCTTGCTAAAAATATACAATGTAAATAATAATCATTCATATGTAAAATAATCTATACAGATAAATAAAATTGAAGTGTCTGTGTGTAATGTCATAATAACAGCGTTTTACTAAATGCATATGAAGTTATATACGGTACTTATAAGAAAAAAAAATTTAGTTTGTCTGTTTGTTCCAGCTAATCTCCGAAACGGTTGGATCGATTTTTATGAGACTTTCACTAGCAGATAGCTGATATTATAAGGAGTAACTTAGGTTATTTTATTTTAGACTTAAATAAAAAAAAATGACCTAAAAGGAATTAGGGTTCCGCTTAAAATAATTAAAAATCCACGAACGATCTCGAACGAAGCAAAAGTAATTCGCTGGTAATATTATAAAGAGGTAAAGTCTGTAAGTGTGTATGTAGGGGGTAATCTCTGAAACTACTGATCCGATGACTGGAACTACTTTCATTAATCCCTCCACGACCGCGGACACGCCGGCGTGTCAGTTAACAATAGATTTCTTAGAATTTTAATTAATTTCTTAGAAATTTAAATGGAGGTGTTAATAAGGAGCTACATTACCGCCGATTGTGTGCTGAATTTAGTGTCAATAAGTTTTATTACGTATAAGTATATTTAAGGCAGTGGTAACCCAGTGGTAACGCGCTCGCTTGAAAAACCGAGTGAAGCGGGTTCAAATCCCGGATCTCGCACATCTGATACTTTCATGTGGTTTGTGTGTGGTTTTATGTCACCAATTTGTTAGGAGGCCGATCCCGTTAGTCTTTTTAAAAAAAAACCACAAAATAAACCTAAAAGTTTATTATAAAGTTCACACACAAACTTTTATAAATTCTTGACTTCCGAACTTTAACGCGTCTCGGAACATGATCACCACTTGTCTTAAGGTGAAAGAAAACATTGTGAGGAAATCTGCATGACGGAGAGAACCTAGCGAGTTGTCTGCAGACATGCTCAGTCCGCCCGCACTGGGCCGGCGTGCGGGACGGTGGCCTGATCCCCCTTGTATTGAAGGGAGGCCCGCGCCCAGCAGTGGGACGTTAAAAAGGGCTGAATACATACATACATACAAGTATTATTATACTTACGGCTAACTTCCTCAAAGCTGAACACGTCTCATTATACTTCATCCCTTCCATTTCTACCCCTTCTTTTGACAATCTCTCCGTTATTTCCTTGGGAATCTCTCCATCGTGCCAAAAAAGCACCACTTTATCCATAGTTATGAGGAGGTAAGAGAAAAATACGGGATTATAGTCTATGTCGCCACCTCTAAGGTTTAGTGTATCTGTCAAAATAAAAAAAACATATAATAATAAAACATATTACTTATGTACATATATCTTTATTTATTGCCTTTACATATGAGTGTACATCTCGCGGCAAGGATGAAACGTGTGTCTCCGACTGCATAATATTATATTCCTTCGTCAACTTGTTTTCATCTAGTTAGCCTTTATTTAGCCTGGTTTTTTATTTTTATAATATACTAGAATTGCCCGTGGCTCCGCCCGCGTTCAGATGACCAAAAACCAAATTCTTAGGTTTTACATATTAGTATACTCTTATATTGCAGCTTTTGCATTTTTTCTCAGAAATGAGACATTTTCCCGAAGTAAAAAGTATCCTATATGTTGACCCATATAACCAGCTATAACCATACCAAATTTCATCAAAATCCCTCCAGCAGTTTTTCTGTGATGCGGTAACAGACAGACAGACAGACAAAAATTCTAAAAACTATAGATTCGGCCTCTGTATCGATAATGTTTATTTCAATAAGATTTTTCCAAAAAATATTTAATGTACAGATTCAGTTTAGTTACAATTTTATTATATGTATAGATTTATTTATATGTATACATACTCAAAATACAAACTGTCAATATATTTTTTTTTTTATCCCTCCACGATGTTTCAGTTAACAATAGATTTTTTAGAAATTTCATTAATTTCTTAGAAATTTACCTGGGGGTGATAACATTATATATCAATTAACCATAAACAATCGCAATCGTTTCTTAATAGAAAAACTTAATAACTAAACTTGCCCCGATCTGGGAATCGAACTCGGAAACTCCGGATCTGAGAGAGAAATCGGTAAATAAATAAAAAACCTTACACGCAACTTCGTCCAGAGCCGTGATAACGAGGGCTGATGCATGTTTCTCATCCATTTTTTTTCTCAAATCCTTTATTTTCTGTCCAGCAGGTTTACCTTAAATAGAAAAAAAATACATATATATATATATATATATATATATATATATATATATATATATATATATTATAATTTTAAAAAAAAGTTTCTTCAGACCAACAATTGTAATGTGGGGTTCTTCAAACCGAATCAAACGAGCCCCAAATCTATGGTGTTCCATCACCATGAAGAGTTCCACTATCAGCTCCTGGCTACTTCATCGAATCAGTGAGATGGTGTCAAAATAATTTATTTTCCATACAAAATTTCAAACCTTTATAAAAACTAGCGACCCTAGGTACGTTTTTTTTTAGCGAAACCTTAATTCTTTTTCTAAAATAAAAGTAGCCTTAGTTACTCCTTATATTATCTCAGTCTCATCTGCCAGTGAAAGTCCCGTCAAAATCGGTCCAGCCGTTTTGGAGATCAGCCGAAACAAACAGACAGAAAGACAAATAGTCGAAAAATTTAAAAATTGTGTTTTTCATATAAGTACCGTATATACTTTCATATGCATTCAGTAAAAGGCTGTTATTTTGACATTAAACACAGACACTTCATTTTTATTTAACTGCATAAATTAAAACTAGATAAAAAACCATTTGTTCTGAGATCGGCGGCTAGTCTCACCGAGACAAGCCAACTAGTTTTGAACAGATGCCTATAATATGTTACTCCAGATCATAATCTAGCTAAATCATAATAATTTAATGACTTTTTTTAATTTTAATCTGTACAAATATCATAAAGAGAGAAAAAAAATGGATTTTTGTTTGTAATGTATACATTAAAAATCCGCTAAACCGATTTAGATGAAATTTGTTATAGAGATAGTTTGAGACCCTGAGAAGGACATAATAATTTTTATCCTAGACATCATCACTTAACGGGCTGAAAAGGGTGGGGAGAAGGGGGGGGGGGGGGGGGAGTTTGTATGAGGAAATCTATCTCAAATAAGAGATATAAAACTCATCATACATCTATTCCATACTAAGCGTCAAAATATATGTAACTAAAGACGAACCCGTGCGAAGCAAGGGCGAATCACTAGTTTTTAATAATCGAACCTAGGAAATTATTACCTGTAAACTCTAAGGGTAAGTACATAATCTCGTTGTGGGGTCTCTCTGGCGGGGGTTCTTTCAACTGCGACCTCGCTTCATCGACTAAATTATTGTCAACTGCTATTAAATGCATTTTGGCTTTAGTTAATGCTGTCTGAAAATAATAATTATAATTATTTTCTGAACTTTAATTCAATTTATGCTTAATGCAAAATTATTTTAGTCCGGTAAGCAGATGAGGTAAGACAACCTTACGTCGGACCCTAGACTATAGTCGAAGTATCTACTTGTATCTACGTATATTATTATTTTTTTCTTATTTTTATTTATTATTTTATTTCTAATAATTATTTCAATTTGTTTAATACAAAATTCATTTCAACCGGTAAGCAGATGAGTTAAGACGACCTTACGTTTGACCTTAGACTATAAATACAATTTCGCACTACAAATATTTACTTCGACCAATAATCGAATATGTATATCAGTTCACAGTCAAAATTATAAAAAATAACTATGAGTATATTTTGATTAATTTTAGCCATCAATAAAACATACCTGTAAAGGGGTCCATTCATCCCTAGACATAGTATGGGGGTCGACCCCCACTAACGACCCCGCTATGAGGTCACTTGTCAACCATTTTTCCATGGTCGGTGTTTCTGGTAGTGCTGGAAAGGAACAAAAATATAGTCTATCTTCAATGGTCATGTGATTTTACTCTTTAGTGAATTTAAAGTCCAAAATATATTTCTAATAAACTTGCTCTAGCATTATAACCGACTTCAAAAAAGGAGGTTACTTAGTATTTTTTTTTAATAATGTATTAGTATTGATAGCATAGTGATTTTTAGCTGAGTTTTTAATGTAGTGACCCTAAATTCTGTAGCAGCGGTCGCGAATTCGAGTCCCGCTGGGGGCATTCATTTGTGTGATGAGCGCGTATGTTTGTACTCCTGTCATGGATATTTATATTGATAATATATATGTATTTAAAGTTATATATGTGTAGTGTATCAACTATCTGGTATCCATAACACAGGCCCCGTAGCTTACGATGGAAATAGATGGTGCTGTGTGTTAATGTACCGACGTATTTATATTGTCCGATTTTTCGCATTTTTGCATTTTTAAAAGCCATGATAATAAGAAACGTTATTACATTTGGACTACATACTATGGTAATTGATAAAGTTTTTATTTGTGTATGTTTGTACTTCACGTTAAAACCGCTGGACTGATTTGGATGAAATTTAGAAAATAGATAGATAATTATTATTTTGAGAGAATCTCTGCCTGTATTTCACAGACTATTATAAAATACCAAATTACATAAGAGTTAAGACATACCCGAGCGAAGGGAGTGTAAGTTCCTAGTCTATACATATAACAAAACTGTAGAGGTCGAATGTTTGTACATAGAAAAAAAATGCTAAAAACGAGTCAGGGGGACGTGACCGCTAGTCGTTGATAACTTGTAAATGTTCTTTCATGTTCCAATAAAGTTTTTGTTTATAATTTTTCTATTCCCATTAAAAAAAAGCATCTCACACTGCTTCATAAGCGTCCATATCTCGAGATCTGCCTCCTTCTCGAACTGCGTGTAATACCGTCCGTCCGTCCACACGAGCGCGTGTGTGCCTGTCACCACCGCAGTACCGGCGGACCCTGTGAACCCTGATATCCATTCTCTTCTAGCGTCCACTGGTGCTATGTATTCTGACTGTGGGACCAACGATATTTAGTTATTTTTTACTAAAATTGTCTTCAGAATTAGGGACTGATCTATATATAGGTTTTTTTGGGCCAGGGCCCCTAAGATATAACGGGCCCTCTGTTGAAAACAATGAATAATATTATGAATTTATAAAATAAAAAATCTATACTATTATTAATATAATAAATAGGCAGTTTGTTTGATTGAACGCGCTTATCTCGGCAACTACTTATCCGATTTGAAAAATTCTTTTTGCATTAGATAACCCGTTTATTGAGGAACACTATAAACTATATATCATCATGCTACTACCCAAGGGAGCGGAGCGGTAATCATAATTGTCAAAAAATCGGGCAGACTTCTATACGTTATTTGAAAGGGATGAGTCGAGTAATCTAATATAAAAATTAAGGCCATAAAGGGTCTGAAATCAATAAGGAAGTAAACAATAACGTTATTTTAATTTCGTCTCATACTATTTATCATTATAGGTTTTATAAAGACAAAATGGCAATTAGTTTAGGCCCCTAAGAAGTGTCAATCTAGGGCCGCCCAACATTCACGCTTCGCCCCTATTCAAAATCATCTTGGCCTCAGAAGGGGCCAGCTCCCTTGGAGATGGAATTTAATAATTGAAATTTCGCTTTACATCCTTCAAAGTAATAATAATAATTTGTATTAGTTTATTTATGCCATATATGTATTGTGTATCTTATACTATCTATACATACAGATAAATAAAATTGCAAGTGTCTGTTTGTAATGTCAAAACAGCTTTTTACTAAATGCATATGACATTATATACGGTACTTATAAAAAAAAACACTTTTTTTATTTTTGTCTGTCTCTCTATCTGTCTGTGTGTTTGTTCGAACTAATCTCCGAAACAGCTGCACTAATTTTGACAGGACTTTCACTGGCAGATAGCTGATGTCATAAGGAGTAACTTAGGTTACTTATTTTTTAGAAAGAGAAATGGAGTCCCGCTCAAAAAAATTAAAACGTACCTAGTATTCAATAAGGAATAAAAAAACCTCCTTTAATTACAGATGATGGAGATGCTTTTACGTTGTTATTAAAATCGATACTTGCAAAGAACAACATTGTAACTCGTATTGAGATAAAACATAAATAAATTTTATAATCCAAATTGAACATTAATACAATACTGAGTTACAATCGTTTTCCTTGCAGGCATCTATTATAATATAGACTAAGAGCTAGCTTGTTTATTTGTTATAATTTTTACAATATAAATTAAAAATATGTTTTTAAGAATTAAAAATATAGATATTTTTTAATTACTAGTACAGTGGTCACGATGCGGGCAGAGTATAACAACCGCCAGTTTATTTTAAATTAGCTTATCTCAAGAGCATTTTGTCATTCTTTGTATGAAGCATTATTTATTTTAAAAAAAGTATTATTTATTGTAATAGAAGTATTATTGAGAAATCTGTTGATCATAAAAAGTATATTAAATTAATCTTTCAAGTTTTCATGCAGTTTTCTTTTGCATTATTCCACGCAAAATATGGTCGGTAATTTGTATGCTCGGGCATAAACATCGTGGTCAAGGGGCCAAGGTGCAAGATCAACAATCACAAGTGTTCAGGTTCGAAACTTGGTCGCATATAAAGTTTTTATTTTTGTTTTTTTTTTATATTTATTCAAGTTTTTAGTTTAACAAAAAAAGAAAAGTGTTCTCTAGGCCAATAACTCCGAGCGAAGCTCAGTAGCCCAGGTACTGTTGATTAATACAAAATCACAAATCTGTTGAAAATTAAAACATAAAAATATATTTCTATAAATTACATAAAAAATATATTTATAGTATAAAGTTTATTGTTTTTATGCACTGTAGAATAACAACGTAATAAATCTAAAGATTTATTTATTTAGAGTTTGGAACATTCTAAAATCATCGAACTCACACAAGTATTTAGGTACGGAAAATATTTTAAAGTTATCCATTTACACGGGAGAGGGCATATATTTATATGTTTGTGTTATTTATTATACCAAGACCACATGTAATATGTTATTTTTATATATATTATGTTTTTTTGTACTTTATTACATTGCACTTTTCTGCTCCGCTAAATGACAATCTTTCTCACCTCCTAGGTTGACTGGAAGAGATCTCTTTTAGAGATAAGTCCACCTTTGCCTTCAATTTTCTCTTAATTGTTGTAATTTTTGTTTTTTTTATGTGCAGTAAAGAGTATATATAAGGCACGGACAAAAGTTACTTTATATTTATAAATACTCACATTATGAGCATCCGCAGTCGGAATGATATAAGCAGCCAGCGCTGATGGCTGGCTGGCCATAAGCGCACGAAGCGCCGCTAAACGCTGCAGCGACATATTATCTAAAACAATTTAAAACATACTTTCAATTTATGTACTTACAAGCGACTCACCATCGCTTCGCTCGGATTCGTTCCTAGGTTGATTCCCAATACAAACTTTCAGCCCCATTTTCACCCTTAAGGTATGATTTCCGGGATAAAAAGTATCCTATGTACTTCCCAGGATCTCAAACATATCTTCTTACCAAATTTCATCTAAATTGGTTCAGTAGATCCAGAGATTACCCCCTACAACGTCACTAACTCACAAACTGTCAATTCACAAACTCACAAACTTTAAATCTTTATAATATTGGTATAGAAGTATAGATTAAAATATAAATATCGAAACAAATCTGCATTTTTTTTAAATGTATTTGGGTATAAAACGTTTTACTAAAAACCTATGCTTACTAGATTGAAAAATAATAAAACAGATCAAAATCATCTTTACAACTCGAATCAACTGTTTATAAGACTTACGCGTAAGTGTGCTTGGACGATTCCTTAACTTAGCTCCATAGACATCAGTGCAGGATCTGAAAAGAAGATATAATTAAATAAATATCATAACAAGGTTTATAGAAAGGAGTGTAATAGACCTTTTTTTATCCCATATCTTTTCCCAGCCACAGTTACGAGTTGTACTATATACCTAACTAGCACTGCCCGCGGCTCCGCCCGCGTTCAGAACATTCTTAGGTTTTACATATTAATATTCTCTTATAATGCAGTTTTTGTATTTTTTCTCAGAAATGAGATATTTTCCCGCGGTAAAAAGTATCCTATATGTTGACCCGGATAACCATCTACGACCATACAAAATTTCAACAAAATCCGTCCAGTGGTTTTTCTGTGATGCAGTAACAGACAGACAAAAATTCTAAAAACTATAGATTCGGCATCTATATCGCTAATAATGTCTATTACAATAAGATTTTCCAAAAATAATATATAAATATTTTTTTGGAAAACCTTATTGAAATAGACATAATTATCGATGCAGAGGCCGAATCTATATTTTTTGAATTTTTGTCTGTCTGTCTGTTACCATATCACAGAAAAACCACTGGAGGGATTTTGATAAAATTTGATATGGTGACAGCTGGTTATCCCGGTCAGCATATAGAATACTTTTTACCGCGAGAAAATATCTTATTTCTGGGAAAAAATACAAAAACTGCAATGTAAGAGTACATACTAATATGTAAAACCTAAGAATTTGGTTGTTGGTCATCTGAACGCGGGCGGAGCCGCGGGCAATGCTAGTTTTTAATATTTTTCTTGACTTACTGCTATTTTCAAATTAACAAAAGGTAATATAACTTAATAGAGAAAAAAATATTGTTTATTGACTATTTTATTGTTTGTCTTATTTTAAACGAAAAAAAATATTTTTCGATTGATAACATTTTTTTTGATGATTCTCTAATTTCACATAACTTTTTTATTTACGAACCGATTGAAATAAAACAAACACTAAATATTAAGTGAAACTTACATTAGTGAAAACCGCATCGGTTAAGCCGTTTCTGAGGTGTGCGCACAAACGCACAGACAAACAAACAAAAAATCTAAAAATCATTGTTTTGAAATCCATAGCGTTAATAAAGACCCCCAATAATAGTTTTTCTCAAATATCTTCCATGTACAGACAGCGGCAACTGATCGCTGTCTGTACTTTTATTATATGTATGTACAAATTAAAAAATCAGCCCTAAAATGAAATTAAAAAATAAATAAAAACTTACAATATCAGCAACAATAAACCTATATATTTAACAAACATTATAATTTACTGAAACTACAGTTTAGTAGGTATAATCTACAGCTACTTATCCACTTGAACGGCCAGGACACAGTGTATTAGAATTTACACAAGCATGAGTATAAAATGGTTCTACTTTGCATACTAGTTTGCGAAGGATGCGTAAAAAAACTTTGACAATGTCGCCTTCAATGCTTAAAATATACTAATTCACAAGTATAATTCTGTACAAAACAATATGATAAATGTTCTATGCAAAGTAAGTGTAAATGTAAAATTAATGAAATAAAATTGCTAATTAATTTAATGCATGATTTCAATTTTGTCTTGAATTGCAAAAATTTTTACAGCTTTGCGGATGGTTTGTACGAACGTAAACGGCTGGACGGATTTGGATAAGATTAATTATACAGATAGACTTACGATTTGGAATAACACAAAGGCACAATAATATATATATACTATGGATTCGGCCTCTGTGTCGATAATAATGTTTATTACAATAAGGTTTTTCCAAAAAATATCTAATGTACAGATACGGCTTAGTTACAATTTTATTATATTATGTATAGATTTCAACTGATTCTATATGTGGTCTTGAATATAAATAAACTAGTTAAAAAAATCAATAAAACATATTATTAGTAGATGTTAAAAGATTTTGGAAAGACCTTTTACTATATTATATTTTAGTATTTAAAGCAAATGATAATAATTTAATGGAAATAATTCGCACATGAAATTCTCATCACGAGGCCCGGATTCAAACCCACATCGGTTGGTTTTCCAAGTGAATGCGTTACCCATTAATAATTATATGTAATCCTAAATTGACACTGGCGAAATGAATTAAATATACAATTATACTATTAAATATAAAATGTCTGAGGGTTAGAAATCATTCATCATATTTTTTAATTTTGCCATTTTTCACGTACTAGAATTAAAAAGAAATAAGCAGCTACAGTTATAAAAAAAGTATTGAATCTTCTAAGTTTTATAATTTCTTCTAAGTGTTACGTTTTAAATAAAATTTAAATTTCTAAAGTATCTACTTAGTATTGTAAAAAATTTTTGTCGTGAAATATTTACGATTGTTATAGCAGATAACCGATTATGTGTGTTTTTATGATGTAGTTTTCAAATATAAATTTATTATAATATTTATGTATTAACTTAAAAAAAAGTGTGTGTGTGTGCAATTTAGGTACAAATGGTAGAAGTGAAACTTCAGTAAAGTAACATACAAAAAAATGAGATAAATATAGAGTATCACGAGTAGGATGATTAGAGTTAGATAAGGTTTAGTTTTTTGAACAAGTTTAAAAATTATTTTACATCTACTTAACATATATTACACTAGCATTGCCCGCTGCTTCGCCCGCGTTCAGATGACCAAAAACCAAATTCTTAGGTTTTACATATTAGTATACTCTTAAAATGCAGTTTTTGTATTTTTTCTCAGAAATAAGATATTTTCCGCGGTAAAAAGTATCCTATATGTTGACCCGGATAACAAGTTATCATCATACCTAATTTTATAAACATCCCTCCAGTGGTTTACTGTGATGCGGTAACAGACACAGACAGACAGACAGACAAAAATTCTAAAAACTATAGATTCGGCCTCTGTATCGATAATAATGTCTATTTCAATAAGATTTTCCAAAAAATATTTAATGTACAGATTCGGCATAGTTACAATTTTATTATATGTATAGATACCTATGTGCCACAAAATATAGCTTACTCATTTTAATAACAATTAAAAATAACTTTATAAGGTTTATCATTTTTGTACCTACATATTTTACTTAAATATTATTTAAATATTGGGCGTTAGCTCATAAACTTAAAGTATTATCATTTATCATATGACATAATACCGTTACAATAGATAGACACTTTTTTACATAAACATCATAAAACTCTTTTTAACGACTCTAACAGGTTTATGTATAAATTAATTAATAATATATGTATATTTATAGATTATACCTATATTATAAAATAGTTCTTAAAAAAGAAATGTAATAAAATAGAATAAAAATATTTTGACATTTTGGAAGGTCAAGGATCGAATAATTATTTACGATTACGACTACCACGCCGCAAGTAGCAACGACCCGTACTAAAATAATAAATATACCATTTTTTTTCATGAAAATTGACAACATTTATTAAGAAATAGATACTTTTAAATAAAGTTGAATATGGATAGCGAAATATACATAAATGTATTTAAAAAATAACGAAACTTACAAGTCTTGTAGTTTTCTGTAGATATTCTTCTGATTATTGATAACAATTAACAATCAATTTTCACTTTTCAGCTCATCTGACGTATGTCATTGCAAAGACGTGTCCATAGTGACAAATGTCAATGTCACTTAAAATACTAGATAATAAATGAAAAATGTTTTATATATTTCAGTTTTCCTTAACACAAACATTAAACAACTACCTTACGTTATGTATTCATACATAACGTGAACATTATGTACCAGAGGTGCATAATGTTCACGTTGGATTTATTATGATAATTTATTACATTACATATTAAAAAAATACAAAATGTAAGTCACGATCAAAACTATGGAGGTACCACCAAATTGTACAAGAAGAAGAAGTTTCTGACGATGAAGAATATTAGCTAATAAATTTGTAGATAATTTTTGTCTTTTAATGTACATTTTAAATAAAAGTAATCATAATTACCTATTTTTTTTATTCTTTTTATAATTTAGCGCTTTTTTTAAAAAAATGTCCAAATCTAGCTCTTTTTTAAAGTGAATTAGCGCGTTTTCTTTATAGACTTATAGAGTGTTGGCAACACTGCCCCTATGCGGCGCGTTGTTTGACGTTTCACAGTTTCACTTGTTGACTGTTGTTGTTTGACAGTTTGACTTTGTTGTTACTTGTTAGTTGTTGATAGTTGATACTTGATATTTGCACGTTGGTTAAAATTTGTACACAGTACAAATTACAATAAACAAAAGAATTGAATTAAAGTTTGTATATTTTGCCAATTTTAATCGTTTATTTAAATGATGTCGTCAAGAACCACCCATACGCAGTATGTAAGTATTTTATTTCTTTAAGTAATAACAGGGTATAGGTTTGGAGTCGTTTAAAAAATAATACAAAAATGATGTGGGCCAATGTGTATAAATTGGTGCGTGGCGCAGGTGATGCGCCAGCTCTTAAAATGTGCCTAACCGATTTAGAGAACTGGGTTATTGCTATTATGGGTGAGTGTCCAGGCAACAACTGGAATGCCCATCGCTGAAGTTAGTTTTGAAATGGTCTGTGGTTTTTAATAAGAGCTAATATTATCTAAATTCAGTTTTGTATCTAGGTGGTGACCATTGCTTTTCCATATTCATTAATTCAAATATTTATACATCATCATCATCTCCCTGCCCATTGCCCAATTAGTTGGGGTTGGTGCAGTACGTCTTCCGTACTGCTGATAGGATTTAGCTAAAGTTTCACGACCCTCCACTTGCCTGATATCAACCCTCCTCGGGAATGTTATATGTTTATCGTGAATGTCTTATAATATACACATTCAATATTGTTTTTTTTTTTAATAATTTTTATAAAATTATTTGAAGTTTTAATGTAATTATTTGATATATTTTGAAAAAAATTGGACACACAATAAATTTTGTGTTGACATTGTAATTTTTTTCAAAAGTATCAAATATTTATTTTTTCTAATATTTATATATTATTATAATATAATTACATACACACTTTCATTCTCACAGTTGTGAAAATAAATACTTCAGTATATAAAGTAGTCCAATCGGAATCCGGTTTGGGAACAAAATATTGAAAACCTGAAGTTTTATAAATGTTAACAGTTAACAGGTATATAAGGAATAGAAATTCGTAAAATGCCCTACATGCCCAGCTACCCCCGAGAAATGGTGGGACGCAAAGCATTGAAAAATAGTTTTTTTCAATTTCCGGCTTACTGTGAAGTTCTATCAAAAAATGATTTGTGCAAAAGTTGTAGGTCTAGTAAAAGTCTACAACTTTTATAAATAACTCTTTTTACAATAACCTCAAAGTTCTCGAGATATTTGCAAAAAACTCGGTTTTTAACTGTTTCTTGGTTTTTTATTTTTAATCTTTAGAATAATCTTTTGATTGCCATGAAACTAAGGGAATGTTATCTTCGAAATACATATAATAAATAAAAACATTTTAATAGGCACCCCGTCAAAACATATTGTCCCTTTTATTATTGTATATAAAAATTGATTTTGATTAAATACGCTATGAACGTAGCAATCCTGCAGCGGGATCTTAGTCCAACATAATAATAATATACACAACCTAAATATAAAACTATTTTTTTTGTGTTTTTTTCCCAGGCAGAAGATACCGTGGAAGCGTTAGAAATAGTGTCCTATGATGAACCCAGGGAGCCTGTTACTATAACACCGACACCTATTGTTGGTATGTTTTAGACTACTCATTAGTCATTACTTTACATAGTATAAAATAAAGTCGCTTCCGCTATCTGTTCGCTTAGATCTTTTAAACTACTCAACGGATTTTAATACAGTTTTCAGCAATAGATAGAATGATTCAAGAGAAACGTTTATATGTATAATACATGTATATTGATATCATAGTACAGATAAGCCGAGAAATTCAATGATTTGTATTTCATACTAACCATTAAAACATACATTTTGATGACACGTTTTGGCTCAGTTTGTAGTGTGTGCTTGTGCTTTGTTGTGTACTTACTGTGCCAGCGGTCGCGGGTTCGAATCCCGCTGGGGGCATTCATTTGTGTGATGAGCACGAATGTTTGTACTTCATTATGGGTGTTTATATTTATAATACTCGTATGTATGTATTTAAAGTTATACATATGTAGTGTATCAACTATCTGGTATCCATAACACAAGCCTCGTAGCTTACCATGGATCTAGATGGTGCTGTGTGTTAATGTCCCAACATATTTATTATACCTAGGGACGAACATTTAACGTATTTTGTAATTTTCACATTTACTTGAACAAAATTTTAAATAATTATGTTAAATAAAAAGATGAACTATAAAATCCAGTTAATTATATGTATGTAATTTTGTAGTATATGTGGGATGATACTCAAAGTAAAAGACAGTATTTGCTTTTTAATAGTTTATGTCACTCTTCATCTGCGTAGTTCGCTCACACCGTCTTACACAGAATCCTCCATCTTGAATATCCTTTTATGTTTCATTCCTTTCTCTCGCATACCTTTGTACTTTTCACTCACTCTTACATTCCACTCCCCACATACATGTATAGCTAATTTTTTATATATATTTCAACAGATGACGAAGACCGGAACACTTCTGGGTGCACCAAGGATGCAGTACCTCCTATCCTAAGAACCTTTAAAACATCTAGGTCTTCTACACCCACCACACCTCCAAAATCGTCCACTCCACCAATATCTCCTACAGTCCCCCACAAGCAAACCACCCCACAACCTCCATCTCGCAAGAGGAAAAGTAGCAGAACGATAGAAGAATATTTTGTTATGTGTGAGGCGAATGCAAGAGAGGATAATAGGGAGAGGGAAAGGTTGTTTGTAGAATTAGAAAGAGAGAGGATTCGACAGAGAGACATTGAGCTTCGTCAACGAGATACTGAGCTACAGTTGCAAGCTCAGTGGCTAGAGTTTATGAAAGGAGCGTTGAATGTTTTAAAGAAATATTTTAGTGATAATCAATGAATATTGTGTTGTGTAGTGTGTAGTATAACTGCCTCGGTGGTGTAGTGGCTAGAGTATTACTTTATAAGTGAATAATTTATATTAGAATTTATTAAAATTAGAATTAGTTTTAATTATTTTAAGTGTATTTGTAATAAATCAGTTCTTCAGCGTTGCCAATTTGTGGGGAATTCCCCAAACTGCGGGGAATTTCAAGTCGATTAGGGATTTGTTGGGCGTTGGCATTATGCGGAGAAAATGCGGGGATTGTGAATATCGATAGTCTAACCGGGTCTGAACACTTAAACCTTAAATTACTAACAAAAATCGAACATAGGTTCCACGTCTAACCGATTTAGCTTTTAATCTAAACTATACTAAGTGTTAAGACTACGCAAATTTTTTAAGTCCAAATTTCTTCACTAGTTATAATTAATAACTCAAAAATGCATTTACGCACGAGGTGTGGGACTCACCGGCAAAGCCAGTACTACCCACTAAAACCCAACAAAGCCTTCCCCCGTCTTAATGGGGCGTCGCAGGATCGCTTACGCATTCAACTACGACGCCCCGACGGCAGGTCTGCCAAAGCAGACCACAACAACCACGGGGTTGCTCCAAGGTCCACTCTGCTATCAGAGAAGTACCAGGAGCAACCCGCATGGTACACCGCCCTCCGAAGAGGGCCACCTCCCACCGCCCACCGAAGTGGGCCACCTCCCTGTGCGTTTCTTGGCTTCGGGCCCGGTTGGGTTGCCGGGCACTACTGAGCCCCCCCACCACGACAAGGTGAACGCACGTTGGGGGGGAACTCAAATCACTCCTAGCTCGAGTATCCGCAACTTTCTCAGCGAAGAAGACATGTCCTTTATAATTGATCATTTCGATTACATGTGTTCTCAGGTGGGGGTTTTAAATTTTAATCTCGAAGCTTATCATCCAAAGTATATTTACCCCATATTACCTATGTGTAAGTTGTGTACAAAAAATTTGCATTACTTATTCTGTTGTTAAAATAATTGATTATATTTTTCCCTTTGATATCGATGGTTCTTTAAGGGATCAGTTTTATTGTGTCATGTGTCGTAAAAGATTATTTGTAATAACTGGTTTTAATTATTAATGAAATAAAAATGCATTTAATTAGAAATTTTTTATTCAGGTACAAAGCGTCCATGTTTTTTCATGTTGTTTATTACTACCAAAATACTTTTCCTCTGTCAGCTCTTTTAGCCCGAGAGCTCGTGACGAATTTTGGGAAGGTCCTTTTGGCAAGTTGAAATTGTGAAAAAATATAATTTCGTGAATTGGCGAGTCCAGTCCCGCGAGTCTGGTATAGCTTTAGCGGTTATTTCGTTACTGCGCAGTATATAACATTTGCAAAAAAATATACAAAAAAAAACATATTTTTGGCAACTTGATTTTTGTTTAATCTTTAAATTTAGTTTTCATATAATTTAAAAAAAAAGAACCCCAGACGTTTTTGTCGGTTATAAAGTATTGCCAGACCTTTCCAAAGATGCTTTATTAAAATTCCCAAAAAATATACTTTTGGCAATCTGAAATTTTAATCATGTATAAATATTGAGTAATTTTCAATAATACTTGCAAATCGCCAGACGAATTTACCGGTTATAAACCATTCCCAGACGTAAATAAAGTTTACAAATTAGTACTAGACAAAAAAGTCTTATGCGTAGCCGTAGGTGCGACAAAGATAGCTTATCGAGGTATGCCAGCAGCTGATGGGGGCCCAATGTCCTCGCTCTGTGATTAGTTATCGAGAAACCGCACGTTTCGAACTCATGGTTCGGGCTTTGCGTTCACAACTGAGTATTTTAGAGTAGTTTATTAGGGTTCGTACCCAAAGGGTAAAACGGGACCCTATTACTAAGACTCTGCTGTCCGTCCGTCTATCTATCCGTCTGTGACCAGGCTGTATCTCATGAACCGTGATAGTTAAACAGTTGGAATTTTCACAGATGATGTATTTCTGTTGCCGCTGTAACAACAAATACAAAACAATAGAATTAAATAAATATTTAAGGGGGCTCCCATACAACGTGATTTTTTTGCTATTTTTATAGATAATTGTACGAAACTCTTCATGCGCGAGTCTGACACTTGGCAAGTTTTTATTTATTTTTTTTTAATTGAGAATTAAAAATGTATAAAACAATAATTACGCTTGCACAATACACAATACAATTGGCAAATATATTTTTAAGCAACTCGATTATTGTTTAATCTTTTAATTTAGGACTCGCGCATGTAGGGTTTCGTAACATTATCTATAAAAATAGTAAAAAAATAACGTTTGTTGTATGGGAGCCCCGTTAAATATTTATCTGGGTCTCAATCTATTTTACCAAATTTCATGTAAATCGCTTCAGTAGATCCAGATATTACCCCCAACAACCTCACAAACTCACAAACTTTACCTCTTTATAATATTAGTATAGATTAATTGTACCGTCCTGTTTACGGTTTCATGAATCCTTTCACCAGCGGTTGGCTGTTTTTCGCCCCCGGAAATCCCCACATGCCAAATTTCAGCGAAATCTTTAGAGCCGTTCCCGAGATCGCCGGTATATATAAATAATTAAATATACAACAATTGCTCGTTTAAAGGTATTATATAGATATGGCGAAATATATAAATGTATTTAAAAATTAATAAACTTACAAGTCTTGTAGTTTCTTTTGTTATTGATAATGATAATCCATTTTCGCCATCACAATAACCCATGGAAGGTAGAAGTAAGGAGGACCATCTCAGTGCATTAAAAAGTGTCCGTTGATAGTGCGCAAATTAAGGTGGCGCTATAGTAGCAAGTGGAAGAATTTTAAAAGGAGCGCCACAAATTATTAGAGTAGGATACTAAATTAAAAAAGGAAAGACTAATTTCCGCTTTGTTACAGCGCATTTTTTTAATTACATATTATAATATACAGACAAACCTGAATATGGAATAAAATTGTACAGTATTTTTAAGTACCCCATTAATTTGTAAATAGAAAATAGTATTAAATAGTAACCGAAATTTAAAACAAAATTAAAATTGTAACAAGCAAATTTTCAATCAAATAGGCAATCGCATGCTGAAAAAAGACGTGTCCATAGCGTGATACTGCAACGTCTTCGTGTCTTCCTCACAAAACGTGACACTGGCAGAATGGATTTCAATTTTCATCTGTTAACGCAACTTTATGCCATATAGAAGAAAAAAAACGCCAACAGACCACTAGAGAGTAATAAATGAAAAAAATGTTTTATTTTTGCTATTACATATTATATTTTTTTTAATATACATATTATAGTTTTTTATGAATTCCCGTTAACTATTTTAGTGTTTGTTGTGTGTTATATAAATGTATATTACCTATGTAATTTAACTTTTTGAGTATTTAATAATTATATTGTAAGGAACAGTATAATTTTTATTACCTACATTATTTATCTTATGGTATTAAGCTATGAATTGATATTAAATGAAAAGCTTCTTTTATGTAATAAATATTTATTTTCATGCCGAAATAAAATAGAAAGGTTTATATTTTTATGTACTACCACAGATTGTAGAATACTATACTAGGTACTATTATACATACTTATTTACCGATTGGGCAGTTATTTTGATCACGTGATTCATTGAACCGCCAAAATAAACGTCAATTTTCCCCAGTCTACACGTATTTCGTTAGATCGTTTATTTATTTGTGATTGCTGCATTTAAAAGAGATTATCAAGATATTTAAAAGTTATTTAATTTAAAATAAACAATTAATCGCTGCGTAAGCGATAATTATGGCTAAAGTTCATATAACCAATGTCGTTGTTCTGGACAATCCCAGTCCTTTTTTTAACCCTTTCCAATTCGAGTTGACCTTTGAATGTATTGAAGAATTAAAAGAAGATTTAGAATGCAAAATGATATATGTTGGATCGGCTGAATCTGAAGAACATGATCAGGTTTTAGACACAATTTACGTTGGACCTATTCCAGAAGGAAAGCACATGTTTGTGTTTCAAGCACCACCCCCAGACGTGACCCGTATACCTGAAAACGATGCACTAGGAGTAACTGTAGTTTTATTAGCTTGCTCGTACAGAGGACAAGAATTCGTTCGTGTGGGATATTACATAAATAACGAATATAGTGATAGTGAGCCGGAACTACGTGAAAATCCTCCTCCAAAACCAAAATTTGACAAAGTGGTGAGAAATATACTAGCTTCAGAACCAAGAGTGACTAGGTTTAAAATCAATTGGGCAGAACCTGATGCGTCAACACCCGCTGACTCAGGAGATTGCAATTTGGAATCCTCACATGCCCCGAGTAATGATTCATATGGGGCATCATTTAATGCAGATAGTCAGATTAGTGGTATAGAATTTCAAGGCAGTCTGAGTGGCTACGGAGATAATTCAAATTCAATAGCTCCTATGGAATGCTGAGGTTTGTTGTGTTTTTTATATAAATATCTAGAAGGCATAGTTGTTTCTATAATGAAATAAGTATACTATTTAATGCATTAATTTAAAGTCGGCATGCTGAATTCTTTGTATCAAAAGCAAGATTAATAGTATGCTTATACATTTTCCATGCTATAATTATACTTAAAAATATATTTAATGAAAAAGGATAGTTTATCTAACAACCTGTACTTTGATAAAATTTATTCTATTTAGATAAACATTATCTCAATAGAGAAACAATAAGTATACTAATATAAATATAAAAGTTTGTGAGGGTGGATAGATGTTTGTTTGTTTGTTACTCTTTTACAATAGAACAGGTGAACAGATCTGGATGAAATTTGGTACAGAGATAGATTAGTCTGGAATAGCACATAGATTACTTTTTATCCTGGAAAAATTTACGGTTCCTGTGGGATAGATTTGTTTTTGTCTAGGGACAAACCCGAAGCTAAGATGAGTCGCTAGTTATAAAGCAAGACTTTTTTTTATAACACTTCAAGATGCTCAAGAGTTATAACAATTGTCATTATTTTGTGTATAATGTTTTCTGACTTTAAAAGTTTCACATGAGAATAATAGTATTTTGTTTTCGTTTATAGTTTTCCTTATATATATTTTTAATTTAAATCATATTTGAATGAGATTTTGTTGTCTTATTTATTATGTTAAACTAGCGGCTCACCCTTGCTTCGCTTAGTATGTTTATGGCTCCCTAGGTATGTTTTAATGGTTAGTATAGAATAGATAGACTATGCATTATAATACTGCTCCACTCCTTTGGACAGTAGCATGATGATAGCCTATAGCCTTCCTCAATAAACGGGCTATCTAATGCAAAAAGAATGTCTCAAATCTGATTAGCAGTTCCTGAGATTAGTGTGTTCAAACAAACAAACTCTGCCTCTTTATAATATTGGTATAGATATACACATATTATTTTACTTAGGTAAAAACTGTTTTTCTTACAGATTGGAGGAAACAAATAGTCTTCAGCGACAGAGTTGCTTTAGTGAAGTTATGAACTGTTGTGATTCGACTGAAATTATGTTATAATGTTGAGCCGAAATATAAAAATGGATATTTCTATGTTGCTTATGGATATATTGAATGAAAACTGTAAATTTTAGGCCTTTTTAGAAGTGTATAAGGGAATGAACTCGTACTGTGACCCATTTTTAAAAAAATTATATACTGATTAATTCATTTGATTTTGTATAAATGTTTTAATGTACTTTAAAATGTCTATTTCTATCAGACAATTTTTTAAAATTTATGTGCAGTGGCTCCGAGTGTGTTACTGAAAGATTCTGAAAGTGCCATATTATGGTATTCGGACAGAAAACGGCTAAGAAAATGTCACTGTAACAAAATGGTCATTCAAGTATTACATAAGCAGAACTCAAGTTTTTTTATGATTTTCCCCCTTCCCATCCCCCTCTGCCCCCCTTAGCGAACACAATCAAAGCTCTTACTCCCCCCTCCTGTAATTAAGTAAATATTGGTACATATATTATTAAATTTATTCAAGTTTATTGTTATTCATAAGCAGGAGTTATAAAGAGGAATTTAATGCACATCTATTGTAATATTATAAAGAGAAAAAATTTGTTTTTTGTTTGTGAAACTACTGAATCGATTTTGATGAAATTTGGTAAGAAGATAGTTTGAGACCTGGACATAGAATAGTTGTATCCCGGAAATCATACCTTATAGGGGTAAAAGTTTGTATGGGGAAGCAACCTAGGGAGGAACCCGAGCGAAGCGGGGGCGAGTCTCTAGTTTATTATAATTTAATTGGGCAAATCGAAATCTATTAATTTTGTAGATTAACCAAAAAATTAAATAAATAAATATTGCTGACGTAATCACCATCCAGAGTTAAACCCCCCCTCCCCTCTCCCCCAATGTCATAAAAATAAGCAAAGCCCACCACTTTGGTGCTTACAATAATACTTGAATGGTCCCAAAACCAACAAAAAAATATAATATTTTTGTAACTATATGACAGATTTATTTACGTTTTTCTATTATATGTTGTAATTATTGTATTTATATTTAATTTTATTATATTGTTCTTATATCCATAGACATCGTATAGAATGCCATTTGGCTGCAAATGTGTCATATGATACAACATGTATTACAAACTAACAAACTAATATGCAAATTGAATTGAATGGCAACATTAAAATTGTTTCAAATTTTTCATTTTCAAGTATAATTGGAAATGATATCTATACATACAATAAAATAACATTTTTGTTTTTAGAATTTTTTGTCTGTCTTTCTGGGAACGCATCACGGGAAAACCACTGGTCAGATTTTGATGAAATTTGGTATGATTATAGCTGGTTATCCGGGTCAACATATAGGATACTTTTTACCGCGAGAAAATATCTTATCTCTGAGAAATCTATACTAAACTTTAAAACGTAACTATGGAAGAAGTAATAAATAAAATTTTAATTTTTTTTGAGTGGATCCCTAATTCTTTTATTAAAATAAAAGTAACCTAAGTTACTCCTTATAACATCAGCTATATACTAGTGATAGTCCAATCAAAATCAGTCCAGCCGTTTTGGAGAATAGCCGGAACAAACAGACAGACAAAATTTTTAAAAATTGTGTTTTTCTTATAGGTACCGTATATAATTTCATAGGCAATTTAGTAAATAGCTGTTATTTTTAACATTACAAACAGACACTTCAATTTTATTTATCTGTATAGATAAAATTCCCAGTAAAAATTCTACGCTGTCTCCCTTACTATCTTATTTTCATTTTGTTTTTCGTTGGCGTTAATAAATGTACATAATAGAATATGAAAATTGCCTCGAAATTCGATTTTGCGCTCACTCTGAGATCTGTACAATTTTAGATTTAATTTTAAATATTTAAGTAATGCCGGTTTTGTTTTTTTTTTCCACCATCTAAAATATATTTACTTAAAAAGAAATAGTTGTAATATTTATTACATTAAAAAATAGTTTTTTTTTGGCCTTTGAAAGTTTGATGTATGGCTTGAAACCGTTGATGTACAAAAACTCAAGTTACACAATTAACGTCTCAAAAGTGCCCTCAAAGAGAAGTGCACTGTTCGAAATTGTGCACTTTTAAATCTCTTTTGTTCATTGCTTTTCGGATGACAAAATTAAAACGTTCGTTGTCGTTTCGTTTAAAAAAGTACTCTACGTGGTGTGCGTAAGTTCTAATTTGTGTTTAGACAATTAGAACTTTCCAGTTTTGAATGCTATTTGGTTTGACTTAAAGTCACATGTCGATGCCACTTTCTGAAGAGATATTTGTTAGGAAATGTGTGTATAAGTTTTTATATATCGTTGCTTAGTTTTTTTAACCGAAATAGTATTATAAAAAAATCATAATAAAAAATATATATAATATATAATAAGTATCATAGGTATTTAAATTCATCACAAAATTAAAAATTTTCTTTTTGCTTTTGTGATTTCCATTTTAAAGGTTCATACAAAATCCACATATATTTTTTTATTTAAAAAAAAAAACGTAACACAAATTGTAGATAGCATATTTTTTACCAAAACCAAGTGAATACTAAATATATAGATTAAATATTAATTATGAATATATGTAGTTTTTTTTTACATCTGTCTTTTTTAGTAAACAAAAGATAAAAAAACGTGTGTGTCTACTTAAGAAGTTATACTCCTCTGGCGTAACAGAACAAAAATAGCTAAAGATTTCATCCCGTATGTCACAACTCTTGTGTTTGTAAAAGGAATGCAGCTAACTTCATCATGTCGCTTTTTGGCTGTCGGTGTGCGCGCGCATTGTAAAAATTTTACTCATTATTTTTTCCAAACGTGCCAAAAGAAGTATGTATTTATGACTTCAAAAATCTTTCTCAGATTTACGATTTTATTTTTAATATTTGACATCTATACATATAATAAAATTGTAACTGAGTCAAATCTGTACATTAAATATTTTTTGGAAAATCTAATTGAAATAAACATTATTATCGATACAGAGGCCGAATCTATGGTTTTTAGAATTTTTATCTGTCTGTCTGTTACCGCATCACAGAAAACCTACTGGAGGGATATCGATGAAATTTTGTTTGGTGATAGCTGGTTATCCGGGTCAACATATAGGATACTTTTTACTGCGGGAAAATGTCTCATTTCTGAGAAAAAATACAAAAGCTGCAATGTAAGAGTATACTAATATGTAAAACCTAAGAATTTGGTTTTTGGTCATCTGAACGCGGGCGGAGCCGCGGGCAATGCTAGTGTATAGATAAAATACATGTTTTCCGCGTTTTTTTTGAGTAAAATGTGTATTTTATACAAATAGAATTGACATTTAAAAGTCCAGTTTAAGTATAAATTCTGTATTAACTTTCGATAAAGTGCGACGAAATATCTATACATACTGACATATAATGAAATTGTAACTAAACCGACATTATTATTGATACAGAGGCCGAATCTATAGTTTTTAGAATTTTTGTCAGTCTGTCTGTTTTTAACGGCATCACGAGAAAACCACTCGATAGATTTTGATGAAATTTGGTATGATGATAGCTGGTTATCCGGGTCAATATATAGGATACTTTTATTGCGGGAACATAACTCATCTCTGAGAAATCTATACTGCGCCCGAGTAAGGCGAGGGTGAGTCGCTAATATGGTAATAAGCAGCTTTTTCTCATTGCAAAGGAGAGAGACAGTAACGTATGATCCACCACGCTGGCCAAGTGCGAGCCGACTGAGCATGTCTGCAGGACAATTCAAATTGCTAGGTTCTCTCATATATGAAGGTTTCCTCACGATGTTCTTTACCGTAAGACAAGTGGTCATCATGTTGGGAATGATTCACACATGAGAATATCTTAAGTGCAAGAGCCGAGATTCGAACCTGTTACACATAATTTTTTAAACAAGTGTCTTTCTTACCACTTGGCTATCGCATACCGCTGTGTATTCTTATACGAGTAAAATCATAACTTTCTGTGTTTGCATTTTACAAAAATTCATAATTACAGAGCGATAATTTTTTTTTCTCTCCTTTTATTTATGAAAGACTAGTGACTCACACTCGCTTCGCTCGGGTTCGCCCCTAGGTGGCTTCCCCATACAAACTTTCATCCCCATTTTCACCTCCTTAAGGGATGATTTCCGAGATAAAACTATCCTATGTCCTTCCCAGGGTCTCAAACTATCTTCTCGCCTAATTTCATCTAAATCGGTTCAGTAGTTCCAGAACCTATTCAATACAAACAAACAAAAAAAATCGTACCTCTTTATAATATTAGTGTAGCGTGTAGATGGTAAAAGCTTGAAAATTACACGTAATAATTAAAGGAAACCTTTTGAAAATGTCATTCAACAAAGGTCTATTTATGTTATTCGAAAGGTTAAAGGTTAATTCTAGGGATCGTTAAATGTTACAACCGACGATTATAAATGTTTTTAATTGAACGTATGTTGAAATATACCTATTTTACTTGTATTCAGCCCATTTTAACGTCCCACTGCTGGTGGTGGGCCTACCTTCAGTACGAGGGAGATCAGGCCATAGTCCACCACGCTGGCCAAGTGCGGGCGGACTTCACATGTCTTTCGAAAACTTGCTAGGTTCTCTCAGACATGCAGACACGATGTTTTCCTTCACCGTAAGGCAAGACGTGGTAATCATGTTAGAAATGATTCGCACATGAGAATCTGCGAAACCCGGGATTTGAACCCGCTTCAATCGGTTTCCCAAGTGAGCGCGTTACCACTACCTACCACTGCCTTACGTAAACTCTTTGAAATTTCCCAGCGGCTGTTTTCAAAAGTAACGACAGCTTACAAATTACATTACTACTTACTGAGCAATAACGGGCTTTATTACTTTATAGTGTGTACGTATTTTGTTTGTCACAATTCCATTTTAATAATAAGTCTACAAATATTAAATAGTATCAAGTGTTAAATAAAACTATCTTTTCAACTCGATACAAAATTCTCTCAAAATTTTTGTTAATTGTGGGTAGGCTGTCTGTAACAACTATACCTTCGAGACATATAACATCTCAGTCTCTCCCGTGACCATGGATACTGTAAAGCATTCGAAACGTCGGGAACCAAAAATCAAAATAAAACCGCGAAATAATCCGAAAAGATAGTTTTATTTAAAACTAGCATTGCCCGCGGCTCCGCCCGCGTTCAGATGACCAAAAACTAAATTCTTAGGTGTTACATATTAGTATACTCTTACATTGCAGTTTTTGTATTTTTCCTCAGAAATAAGATATTTTCCCGCGGTAAAAAGTATCCTAGGATCGCGCGCTACATCGCCCGGTTTATATAGCTTGAGCAGGCGGTCGAGCGATGCGGGGCAGAGGGGATGGACTCGCCGTAGGCATCTCAATGCTCGCCAAGCATTAAAAATGTTTCGCTACTAATTACTTCTAACAACGATATCTCAAAAACTATTCATCTGATTGATTTAGTGTAAAGAGCAATTTTAATCTGCATTAAATGACTAAGCTAACTAAAATATTCATTTGGATAAGGATTAATACCGAACTAAAGAAAATAACTTTGAAAATAACGTAATGTTTTTAATTAAAAATGTTAACATAAAAGTGGTTATTGTAAGTCAACCGTAAGAGATAGAGATATGCTATCGCGGACTTTTTTGTAGCATTTTTATAGATTTTGAATTCTCTAGTACATTACTTAACTGTATCTTTGCTAGTTTACGCGGCGTTCGCGTGGAAAGTTCCCATTTGGCGAGATTTTTTGCGACCTCTTCAACATTTGTCGCCGTATTTCAGCTAATTTACATAAAAGCATAATAAATTATATACCTAAACCTTCCTCAAGAATTACTCTTTCTATTGTTGAAAACCGTATAAAAATCCGTTCAGTAGTTTTCGAGTTTATCGCGTTCAGACAGACAGGAGGACAGACAGGAGGACAGAAAGACGCGGCCGGGGGACTTATTTTTATAATAAGTATAGATAGATGTCAAATATTCGCGTAAATCTAAGAAAGTATTATTTAGTATCAAGTGTTAATTTCAAACGTTTTTCATTTTCAACCGACTTCCAAAAAGAAGGAGGTTCTCAATTCGACCGTATATGTTTTTTTATGTGTTTTCAGGGATAACTTCGTCGCTTATGAACTGATTTTGATGATTCTTTTTTTGTTGGAAAGGAGATATCCCAAGGGTGGTACCATGATAAGGAAACCGGGATCTGATGATGGCTTCGCAGAGAAGTCGAACTACGAAAATCGTAGTGGTGACTAGTGCGTTTGTTAATTTTTTCATTATTTTAAAGCACTAATATTTCATGAAGGTTTGGAGTCGATCTGTAGTGGAACCGAAAGACAGTCGAGGGAACTCCTTTGGCATTGAATTTATATGTTGTCATACCAAGTTTGTAATATTATATGTACATTTATGTACTCACTCCAGATTCACTTAACTTAATCCAGGCTAAAAAGTCACAAATAGGAAGTTATAATTTGATTAAAAGCTTCTTTCCACATTGGTGGATGTTCCGTCTGGTTTTGGGTTCTGTTAAAATGTCCATGTGAGGAGCAAATATCTTATGTCCATGCCTGCTACTTTTACCGACTGGCCCTGAGATTTATTAATACTCATTTCAATACAAACTTTAAAGAGGAATTACAGTAGATTAAATTTAAAAGTCAAGTCAGAGGTTATCAGTGGTATTCTAGGTATGAATACTGATTCCCCCTCGAGCACACCCAGCGAACATCATGGCTTCCTTTCTTATCCGATGCGGCGATGCCTAAATCATATAAGAAATAAGTTCTTCAAAAATTCACGTTTCTACGACCAGTGGTTTAGGCTATGCGTTGATCTATAAGTCAATCAGGACAGAGCCTTTTATATAATACTAGCATTGCTCGCGGCTCCGCCCGCGGTAAGATGACCAAAAACCAAATTCTTAGGTTTACATATTAGTCTACTCTTACAGCACAGTTTTTGTATGTTTTCTGAGAAATGAGATATTTTCACGCGGTAAAAAGTATCCTATATGTTGACCCAGATAACCAGCTATCATCATACCAAATTTCATCAAGATCTGTCCAGTGGTTTTCTCGTGATGCGGTAACAGACAGACAGACAAAAATTCTAAAAACTATAGATTCGGACTCTGTATCGATAATAATGTTAATTTCAATTAAATTTTCCAAAAAATATTTAATGTACAGATTCGACTTAGAATTATATTATATGTATAGATATATTTATAGCGACTCACTCGCTCCGCTCGGGTTCGTCCCTAGATACGTTTTAACGGTTAGTATAGATTTCTCAGAGATGAGATATTTCCCCGTAGTAAAAACTACCTTACATATATATGTTGAATCGGATAACCAGCTACCATTATACCAAATTTCATCAAAACCTGTCCAGTGGATTGCTCGTGATGCGTTCCCAGACAAACAGATTGACGTAAATTCTAATAACTGTATATTCGGCCTCTATATCGATAATAATAACTATTTCAATAAGATTTTCCAAAAAATATTTAATGTACAGATTCGAATCAAGTTGGTATTTATTATATGTATAGAAGTCGATATTTTTATATCAAATCTATACAGATAAATAAAATTGAAGTGTCTGCGTGTTATGTCAAAATAACAGGTTTATACTGAATGTATATGGAATTATATTCATATATTTAGTATTTATAAGAAAAACACAATTAAAAAAAAATGCCTGTCTGTTTGTTCCGGCTAATCTCCGAAACGGCTGGGACGATTTTGACGAGACTCACTGACAGGTAGTTGATGTTATAAGGAGTAACTTAGGCTACTTTTATTTCAGTAAAACTAAGGGTTCCACTCAAAAAAATTGAAACGTATCTAGGGACGAAATCCAGCGATGCGAGGGTGAGTCGCTAGTCCTTAATAATTTAATAAAAAAGTGGAAAATAAGGCAATAAATAAATGAAAAAATTAAAATACTTTCAATAACGTATATTTAAACGTAAATCACAAAGTTCGAGATATGCCTTACGATTTAAACATTGTAAAAATACAAACTTATATTAAATACATTTAACTTTTAGAGATCCTTTTTTAATTTTATTGGAATGAAAATCTAAAATGGTGCCAAAAATAAGAGCCTTCTAGGAACTTTCTTGTAATTGTTCTGGTGGTGTAGTGGTTAACATGTACTTCACATCTGGAGGTACTGTGTTCGAGTCTTATGCTCGATATCACCAACAACCCATAAGCTGCCACCTACGTATGGGATCCCTAGCTTAAAGGTCCCCTAAACTAGCCCCTAAATTAAATTTCGTTTTACGATCGTCTTTAAGCCCATATTTCGAGCACCTAAATTTAGGGGGCCTTTTAATATTTAGGTGGCCCCTAACTGTCGGTAAAACAGGAACTGTCCCCTAACCATGCTTAGGGGATCCCTTAAACTTAGGTGACGTTGGTGAAATCGAGCATTAGTTTAGTTATTGAGTCTTTCTGTATAGTAAGACTCAGTAACAGCCCGGAGCTGGGAAGTTGTGTTTCACCCCCGTGCTTTGGAGAGCACGTAAAGCCATCGATCCAAATTACAAGTCAAATTATATTATCTTAACGGAGTTTGAGAATGTACATATATATTTCATCGATAGAATATATTCTCAATATTTCTTTCAAAATAACATTATTGTTATACAAAAGTCAAAACTGTCCTCAAAAATAAGTGCGCTATTCTAAATTATGCGCTTTTTTCAAAATCTTTTGTTCATTGCTTTTCGGATGACAAAATTAAAACGCACGTTGTTTCGTTTAAAAAAGTACTTTATGTGGTGTGCGTAAGTTCAAATTTGTGTTTAGACAATTGGAACTTTTGGGATTTGAACAGATATTTGTTAGGAGTGTATCTATATTTTAATGTATCAATGGATGGCTTTCACAATTTATTTATATGTATATAGCTATTATTTCTTTGCCATTTATCCCGTGGAATTCGAACTACCACCCTTATTATGACAGATGACAAAATTTAATTAAAAAAAATAATAAAAAAACAAATCCCTAAGAAAGTCTATAGAAGACCCTTTCATATTATAAAAGAAAACAATGTGTATAATTTATATCTAATAAGTATATATCGAATGTTGTAACACAAAAAAAAGGACTGAAGTTCGATTCTCGGGCGAAGCAAAAAATTGTATTTCTACTATTATACGTCCTGTATTGTTAATAAATCATGACCAAAATTAATAACCTCTTTGAGACGTTTAAAACCTTAGTCTCTCCCGTGACCATGTGCGCTGTAAAGCATTCGAAACGTCGGGAACCAAATATTAAAATAAATCCGCGAAATAATCCGAAAAGATAGTTTTATTTAAAATGTCAAATATTCGCGTAAATCTAAGAAAGTATTATGTAAACCTCTTTTAAATATTTTACCATTATAAATATGAAAATTGGTATGTGTGTTCGTTGGTTAGTCATTCGCACTGAAACCTCGGGAACAAAAAAATCAAAATAAAACCCCCCTAAAAGATGGCTTTATAAAGCCATATATTTTCGTGTTTTCTATTAACGATGACGAATTATTTAATACAATCTCATCTCGATTATTAATTTTGGCGAAAAAAAACGGTTCATTGAACATTTCATATCAAATGTATGACCCATACAAATATTTACTTCGACACGAGAATCAAACCTACGATCCACAAAATTACAACACCGATATAATATAACAATAATGTACTAGTGCTTTAGTAAATAATCATCACATAATATATTGCATTATAAAAAAAAGGTTAAATTCAATTTGTTTTTTTTTTAAATATGGCCAAAACCCAAAAAAAAACACATAATATTGGTCTTAATCAATCAGAATATTTTTATAGTAGAATAGGTTTATTATTTCAACAAAATAATATCGTAGTTTAAAAATCTATACAATAAAGCTATCGCCTTTGAATTTGACAGTAAAGCTGTCAAATTTAAGGTTTGTCAAAAATATCCATTTAATTTTTTTGTTAATGGCTTCAAACAACAAAAATATCAATTTTTGGACGAATGGTTTTAAAATAATGGTTTTTAACTGTTAAAAATATCAAATTATTTTTGTTAATGACTTCAAAGGTGAAAAATATAAATTTATCGAACGAACGGTTTCAAAGCTATCACTGTAGAGCCATCTCGTGGCATTACCCATCGATCAAAACTACTAGATAAACAATCTCATGCGAAAGTTCTCTTAAAACTGTCATCGATTGTGTTTAGGTAATTGTTCTAGTTGAAATAAATATACAACAATGTAAATTGAACTTTAAACGCAATGCTTAAACTTGTTTTCACAAAAAAATAATTAAAAGCGCGTTCAAATGAGCGCTCATTCGGTGAGGACATTTTTTGTCACATATAAAAGTATGTATGCCAGTCGGAAACATCTCCGCCCGCACTATACCCTATTAGAATTGTATGGATTAGTACACTAGATAATATCTTTTGGAATAAATAAAAAAACATATATATATATATATATATATATATATATATATATATATATATATATATATATATATATATGGTAATAATATAAAAGCTGTCTGTTCCAAACAACACTAACCTTTTGTTGAGGTATGAAATAAACAAATCGCTACAAAGGTATAACTTGATAAGACAAAATTGTATAAGATTTTTCCATTGAAATCTCAGTTTACTTGAAAGCTGTTATTTTGACATTACAGACAGACACTTCAATTTTATTTATCTGCATGGATAATGAAAAGTAACAAATTCTGTTACATATTTATTTTTATCTGTTTTCCAAATAAAGTATTTCTATTATATATTAAAACTTCCACAGATAAAAAATATTAATCCGGACTTAGTGAGTTTTACCTTTGTAACGACATATAAAAATAAAAAATTATACAAAAAATACATTGTTAATGACAATTAAACAAAAAATAGCAATTATTAGCAGCGAGTCTGTTAGGAATAAATTTATATATTTTGTGCTATTTATTTTTATATTAAATAATTATTAATGTGACTTCGTATGTACTTTTGGTGTTGAATAAAATTATTTTATTCTAAATTCACTTTTTATCTTTTAACATGTTTTAACTCAATTTTTTATTGAAATCATTTTTATTTTCAGTGAAAGAGCTTACTAATTTCTAAAATTGTATTATAATATATTAGTACAGGTTACAAAAATTTTTAAAACAGATACTTATTTCATATTTACTTTAAAAAAATCGATATGTAAAAATTTTCATTCAAACCGATATAATTCGCAATAACCTGATTTCAATATGGGAAAATACTTTATTTCCCACAAATTAGTTTCTAAAAATTTTACCTTCATCATTAAAAATCGATTGTAAAATCAATTTTTATTACAATTTTAAAAATATGAAAATATATTATATGTTAATTTGACACAATTTAATAATAATTTAAATTTCAATTAAATTAATAACAATCAAAAATTTGGTCAGTCACTGAAAAGTGAAAATTTTCAAAATTCATATATAACACAAAGCAAAAATTTTACTTGAAAAATTTTCTTGGAAAACGTCAAAAATTCGGTCACACAGAAAAATTTTCATACAAAATCTTGTAAAATCTTACTATATAATAGACATTTCACTTATCTAATGCCCAATAGGGGTTTGCTTGCCTTTATAGCTGCTCTTATTTTCTTCACTAAAGCTGCGGGTTGTATCAAAATCGACACCTCCGTGCCGTTACACGCTAACCTATTCATTTCGTCTTCACAGCCCTGAAAAAAAAAACGTGTGTGTGTACATATATACGCACGTAAGAAGTTATACTTCTTTGGCGTAACAGAACAAAAATAGCTAAAGATTTCATCCCGTATGTCACAACTCTCTGTTTGTAAAAGGAATGCAGCTAACTTCATCATGTCGTTTTTTGCTGTCGGTGTGCGCGCGCATCGTAAAAATTTTACTCTCATAATTTTTTTCTAAACGTCCCAAAAGAAGTATAACTTCAAAGAAAATTATAAAAAAATATATTCGAACATCTTTCAAATTTACATTTAATAATTCCTTTAAGAGTTTTTAATAAAGAATTATTGACTTTAAAATGTCAGTCCTTCATGTTTTTGATGATCTATATACATATGTATAAATAAATAAATATGTTTGTACATTAACACACAGCACCATCTAGTTCCATGGTAAGCTACGAGACTTATGGATACCAGTTAGATAGTTGATACACTATACATATATAACTTTAAATACAAACATATTATAAATATAAACCCCCATGACAGACATTCGTGATAATCACACAAAGCATAGCTAAATAAATCTAATATATAAATATCTCGTGTGAAACAACTCGACCCATTTTAATGGTTTTTTTGTATATTTGGTAGATATGAGTATAGGTCGTAAAGTATTTTTCACCCTCCTTTTTGTATGAACAATATTATATAAAAACATATAGCTGTATAACATAAGGCCAAAGAGTTTTTTTTGTTGATTGAACGCGGACATAGCCGCGAGTTCTGCTAGTGTATGTATATAAATCTTAGAAATAAAAGTTTGTTTTTGAAATAGAGGAAAAAAATGTCTCTACTGTAAAGTACAAGTATTGGTGGTTTGAACAAATAAGCACTGAGAAGTTCTGTCAATCCCGGAATGAATCCCCACCTTCCCAATCCCGAGGGGTCGGTTGTTGATCTCGGTGAGGGTCCACTTGCCGCGCGCGGGGAGCCCCGCGCGGGACGCCGGCGACTGCGCCGATATTGATGTAATTGTACATTCGTTATCTAACTTAATACCTGGAAAATAGGTTTAGATTCAAAAAATTGTTAAAATTTCAGTACAAAAAAAGTGTTGATAAGTAAAACTATAATAATTGCAAAAGTTAATAAACTATTAAATTACAAGAAAGAAAATGTATATTGAAAAAAATAATAAAATAGAAGTATTATAATTTTTTAAATATTTTAGTCATTTTAGATAATAATGAGTGCTAGACGGAGACGTGGAATGGCCGATTTTTCAAAAATCAATAAAGTTACCGAGATTTGTTTCGAGATGTTTCCTTAAAACAGATTTGGGTTATTTATGAAATTTTCCTTTATTTTTTTTTATTTTTTTTATAATATTGGCGAGCAAACGAGCAGGCGGGTCTCCTGATGTTAAGAGATTACCGCCGCCCATGAACATTTGTAGCACCAGAGGCACCACTAATGCGTTGCCGGCTTTTAGACAATATTATTTTCAAAAGCAGCATACAAAATAAATAAATATCTACCTACTAATTTTTTTACAATAATTTTACACAAACACAAATAACAAAACTTATAACGCCATCTTTTGACATTTATCTCTACTCATTTATTTTTCTTCCCGACGAGACCTTTAAAAAAAATAATTCTATAATAACAGGCCACATATATATTATCAACTAGCATTGTCCGCGGCTCCGCCCGCGTTCAGATGACCAAAAACCAAATTCTTAGGTTTTACATATTAGTACACTCTTACATTGCAGTTTTTGTATTTTTCTCAGAAATTCGATATTTTCCCGCGGTAAAAAGTATCCTATAATATGTTGACCCGAATAACTAGCTATCACCATACCAAATTTCATCAAAATCCCTCTAGTGGTTTTTTTATGATGCGGTAACACACAGCCAGACAGACAGACAGACAAAAATTCTAAAAACTATACATACACACGGTAATGCGAGAGGAGCAACAAGTAAAAAGTAGTATATTGTAAAAGTAAATTAAAAAAACACTGACCTAAATTTTCGCGATCCTTTTTGTAAACCACATATATTTTTCCAAGCGGCACCCGGTGGAACAGTAGGTCTACCTGGAAAGCGAAAAAAAAGACTTAAGTGAATTTCTAGAAGTTTTGGAGTTATTGCTGTTTTTGATACAACCATTATTACAAAATTTTAATAAACAATCATACATTAGAATTTATAAACTTTGAATTATTAAGAAATAAAAAAAAAATATTTTAAAAATTTGAAATTATTAAAAAAGAAAAAAAAACTATTACCACTAATCTTTAATTATCAATAATCCCGATCTTAAAAAACTTGGAATTATCACCAAAGAAAAATAATGAAACATTCATCCAAACAAAATCCTAATCCTTCGCTAAAACTCTAGAAACACATAAACAACACTTACAACAGGAGCACTAGCACCCTTCAACAACTGCCTCGCCTGCGCCACACCGGTCACCTGAGCACCCGCTAGCGCCGCGAGGCGGTCGCCCACGCGACCCCCGCACCTGTACCCGCTTATACCCCACCGCGCTATCCTGATTTCAATAAGAAAAAATTGAAAAAATTAAAAAAGAAAACGAATTCTGGAAAATTATTTCGAATCCCGGCAAAAATTTTCGGCCCGGGATTAAATTGATTAAACAAAAAAATGTAGAAGAATTTAAAAAAGACGAATCTCGGAAATTTTTATCGAATCCCGGGAAAAATTTTCGTCCCGAGATGGTTTGTGTGTTGCTGTTTATGTAGATCGTGATATTGTTCTTTGAAATCATATTGCAATTATGATTTATTATGAAATGTTTATTATTTATACCACATTGACTGCCGATAGCAATGCACAAGGTGGTGCAAGTCGCTAATAAAAAAGTACATACATCTCATACAAACAGACAATCTAACAAAGAGTACAACTTCCCTACTCTAAAAACCAACAATCCCGTAATCCCACCAAGCAATCCCAACTCACCAAACCTGCTTCTCGTACTCGCACAACAGCGGCGCGTCCCGCACCGGGACACTCGCCACTACACAAGCGCCACGGCGTTGCTCGGCTCTCAGTGCTGCCACCTGCCGCGCCCGAAGCGGTTGTAGCGCGGGATTCGCCGGGATCGATGGGGATTGGCCTGGGGATATTTAATGTATATTTAAATTTTTTTAAAATGCTATTATATTATGGCAGTTTTATTTTGTTTTTGATTTTCGACGTTTCAAATGCTTTACTGCAATTAATATAATCTACAGAATATAATAAAATAGTACATGTATGTAGTAATGTGTTGCTTAATAATTTGTTTTTAAATAATAGTAAATTTAAATTAAAAATATTATTTTTAATTAATCTTAACTTTTTCAAATTACACATAGATCAATTGTGGCTTAAATAATTAATATGTTATGATTTTTTCTTTATGGTTATAAATATAATAATGGCAACACTAAAAATGTAGATTAATAATTAATATTTTTAAAATTGTAATAATTATAATAATAACAGCCCAAATTAAATAAATAATATTCTATATTCAATTATAAAGCTAATTAAAATTATATAAAAATGTTTAAAGTTAAAATATTGTAAGGTACTTTAGTGCCATTTTTCAATTTTTTGAATTCATTTTGTTAATTGTGGGTAGGCTGTCTGTAACAACTATATAATACCTTAGAGACATCTAACACCTCAGTCTCTCCCGTGACCATGATTGCTGTAAAGCATTCGAAACGTCGGGAAACAAAAATACAAATAAATCCGCGACAAAATCCGAAAAGATAGTTTTATTTAAAATGTCAAATATTCGCGTAAATCTAAGAAAGTATTACAGGAAAATCTTTAATTCCCATGGGAAAAAGCAATAACTGGTTCTATCGAGTAGTCCTTAGAAATCTAAGAGATATGTACATGAAAACAATGTATCTATTAGAAGATTGTAGGTCTTAAAAAGTCCTACAGAAAAGTCTACGACAGCATAATATGTCTATCTCCATAGGTACACTCGCAATAACTATGTTTACCTATATAAGTAGTAGCCAAATATGGTAACTTATACCACCCGAGAACTGAACCTAGAACTTTCCACCAATAAACTATACTCACTATTAGTCAGAGAATTACTTCTTCTTCTAGAACTGTCTACTCTGGCGGCTGGTCGAGATCTGTGCACTACTTTGGCCGGTGACGTCACTCCTCTGTAAACAAAAATGCGGTCACCCATTAATTTACCAATATGCCCTAAACCTGACCGATTTCGGCCACGGCGGCCATCTATAAAAGTCGCTTAGGCAGAAGGTATTAGTGTACTACTGCACAGACAAATTGTAGAAGAGGAGAGAGGGTGGAGAGAGCAGGGGGAGAGAGGGAGAAAGAGGGAAGGTGGAGAATGGGGAAGGAGTCGAGAGGGTAGAAGGGAGGGGGGGGGTCATTACTAATCTGTAACCATCTCACGGACGCGTCCCCCCATGGTGGATATATATGTGCTATGGGGAAAGTGTTCTCCCCTTTTTGTATTTGAAGACTAAATAAACCCCCTATACCTCATGTTGTTTTTTAATTATTAAAATAAGACACGTTTCTACACAGGATAGAGAGGAAGGAAAGATGTTGAAGTTTTTTTCAAATTGAAACACCACTAACTATTACCTATCTTCTTGCTCATTTCTAGTGGGACTCTCCTGTCGTTTAGTCTGCGCTATCCCGCGGAGTCGACTCAACAGAGACAGCTCTGTTAAACCGCGCCGCCATATTGGTTTTGGGTGGAGTTCCGGTTTGTCTAAAATAAACAATAAAAAACACTGAATATTACAGCTTTTAAGCTTTTTTTTTAAGCGTAATAAAGAATTACAGAAATCAAATAAATAAAAAATTTCATACTTTCTTTCATATTGCAGAGAAAACGCTTCAAGTCCTAACTTTTTTTATTCTAAGCTCGTTATCTGACTGCCTGTCAATTTTTTTTTATTATTTTTTTTAACATAATAAATGTTGAAGATTAATCTTAGTTCTAGAGGTAAAATGATTATTTTATCCAAACTTTTTTAAATATTTTACCAAACGTTTTAATGTCGTATTTAATATTATTCTCAGTAGGTACTTAAAATCTGGATGACAATAAAACAATTTGAAGTCTTCAATGGCTACTACTAACACCATAGAGTTGGGGCTCGTTTGTTTCATTTTAACGAGTCCAAAACAATATGGTTAGTCAAAAGGTTATTTTAAATAAAACTATCTTTTCGGATTTACTTAGATTTATGGTTACCGACGTTTCGAATGCTTTACAGCGCACATGGTCACGGGAGAGACTGAGGTTTTAGACGTCTCAAAGGTCATCATAAAAATCCAAAAAAACCATTTTATTTATATTGCTAAATATTCGAGTAAATCTAAAAAACAATTATCAAAAATAAAACATACCATTCTTTCCTTCTCGTTTCGGACTATTATTCTGTACTCTATTTTCTCTCCTTCTTGGAGCAATGTCGTATGCATTTTGACTTTGAGATCTCTCCACGTTCGATCGCAGCCTTATATCATCTATATTCCTTGATATTTCCGGTTCCGGTCCATTTTGGACGGTATTGCCATTATTCATAACACTTTGCGTCCCAATATTGCCAACTTGACTAGAATTCGATCGGCCATTTTGAATAGCGCGATTTGGTAAGTTATTACCGTTAGATATATTAGTGACGGTGTTTCCAGACGGAAATAAATATTCGTAATCTGATTCAATTTCCAAATTTGGCAACGATGATTTTCTAACTTTATCTATACTTTTAATTTTACGAACGGATAACGGTGAGGCTGTACGGTTTGAAGTAGACGCCATACAAAGCCTTTCATACACACCGTTGTTGTTGACAGCGCCTGTCAAACTGACGGGACCGTCACTTGTCAAGTTGACAGCTGTCTTGTCACCTGTCAAATTGACAGTCGTCGTGAGGCTGAGGTGTCCGTATTCTGACGGCTTATCGAACACCGTACCGTAACTATTAGTTTCAGTGTTGACAATATTCACGAAGTTTTGATTATTTTCTTCGGGTATCGTGAGTTTTTGTTTGAATTCAAAGTCAAAAACGTCAGTTTCGGGTCCTAGGACCGGTATGGCCGTGTGTGGAGGACCTTTGTTGGACACTTGTATCACTGTAACGTTTGACCTTTGAGGGACACTGGAAGCAATAAAAAAAAACAATTTATATAAAAAATTTGAAAGAATATACATATATGTAATATGAAAGAAATTTATAAGTACATTAACAATATTATAAATGTCAAAGCAACATTGTTGTTGTGTTTGTACATTTCCTACTATGTATTTTACTGCTCTGATTTTCAATACACACAAAATAGGGAATATGTGTGTGATTTAAATAAAGGTGAAATATTTTTTTTATAATCTTTATTGCTTTTGAATTAAGCCTATATCAATATTTTTAACGTAACTTCTTTTTGATAAGAAAATTATTATTAAAAAGTGCAAATATAGGTGTGAAATTCAAAGTAGTTGAAACGCACGCCATTGGTCAATG
Organism: Brenthis daphne; assembly: GCA_947093115.1. NCBI lineage: Eukaryota > Metazoa > Arthropoda > Insecta > Lepidoptera > Nymphalidae > Brenthis > Brenthis daphne. The sequence continues at coordinate 5,612,830 of OX352473.1, forward strand.
ACAGAATGTGACTTTTATTTAAGAAAATGTTTAGCGCTTAATTGGTATCACTGAATCTGTGTATACCGCACTGTGACGTCACAACGAGCGCTCGGAATGGCGGGCGTTTAAAGTATCCGTATCGGTATATTATTTAAAAAAATATATACTAAATTTAAGTTTTTTGGAGCTGGATAATTTATTTACAATTATATAACGATGTTGTATAAAAAAAAATTAAAAAAAATCACGCATATTCCTTATTTTCAATAACATAGATTGCATCATAGGCAATTTTGTCGTCTGTATTATATTACAACCCACCCCCATCCGTAGGTGCACTTCTTATTTGTTTTATGGAAGCTCTCAAAAAGAGACTAAATTACTCGATTTCGCTAACAAATATTGTCATATTGGTAGTTTCTTTTCGCAATAAGTATATAAAGTAAAGCCCAAAATTTTCCTAGATAATCTCTCTCTAAAGGTAAAAATCTTACGAAAATTGATTCAGCAGTTCCTGAGACTAGTGCGAATAGAAAAAACTCAGAACAATGGAGACCACTATTTTATAATGTAGTAATTTATGAAACATTCGCCATATTTCTTTGGTCTAGTGGCCCTAAAAACACTCACCTCTCCTTTCTCTCTGTATTCTCTTCATTATTAACCACAACCCTCTGTTTGAATTCGACTTCATCCTGAAGTTGCTCAGCTTCATCATGAAGTCGGTCGACTTCATTGAAGAACTCCTCGTCACTATCCGTCACATCTCTTTTGAAAATCGAATCGTCCAAACATATATTTTGTCCGCACACTTTAATACTCTTTGGCTCGGTTTCACGACTCGTGCTTGGCAGCGAATAGGGCTCCCAATTTGATATGTCGACTTCAGTTGAAGTCAATGAATTTGCCAGTGAAGTTACATTGGAAAATGTCAAATTTGATTTAGGGATTGGGAGAATTGGATTTGATGGGGCACTTTGTGTGATTTGTGGGACACTTTGTGCGATTTGTGGGGTACTTTGTTTTTGAATGTTGGCAGTTTGTGTACTTGAAGTTGGTATTATTGTGTTGGTAGTATTGGTAATTGTTGTAGATGAAACGGTTGTAGTAATCGATTGTGTTGTAGTCGTAATATTTTCTCTCGAAGGTTCTATTTCGACTGCACGAGTTATAGGTGTCAAATCTATGCCTGGCACTCTGAAAAGAAGTTTTTATATTTATTAGCTTATGTACATTACTTCAAATATCAGTAAAGACTTTTTTATACAAACAAATTTTGAAAATATTTTATATATAGTGGGTTTTTATGAGACACTAATTTCAAAATAACATAGATCTACAAAACATTTTTTTTATAGGAATGCATTAAGTATTTCTTATATTACAATAATATTTCTTTAATTTCATCTCATTAAATTCTTAAACTAATCTGGTGGTACTGAATATCTTATTAATTATTCTTTTTATTTTTTGCTGTAAACTCACCGATCAGGTGGCACGGGGGGTGTTGGAGGTAGTGGGGATGTTGGGTCCCTTGCCGCAGCCCTAGGAGGTGGTGCTACGGGGGGTGCTCCGTACACATTCTCACCCCGGGACAATATGCGTAGCTCGTGCAGTTTGGTACGGAGTAACGCGACCCAATCTTGCATTGAATCCCTAGTGATAAGATGTGGGTTAGTTTCATCCCATAATAAGCGACTTTGCTTTTCCCTCGGATGCCTAACAGTAACCTATGTGCCAGCTCATAATTTAACTGTGTACTTAATATTTGTTTAGTTTTTTTTCCGCAAAATTTTTGATTCTGAAGTTGTACACGCACGAATCTATCTCAAATAAAATCTACACATATAATAAAATTGTAACTAAACCGATTAAATGTTTTTTGGAAAATCTTATTGAAATAGACATTATTATCGATACAGAGGCCGAATCTATAGTTTTTAGAATTTTTGTCTATCTGTTACCGTATCACAGAAAAACCACTGGAGGGATTTGGATGAAATTTGGTATGGTGATAGCTGGTTATCCGGGTCAACATATAGAATACTTTTTACCCTGGGAAAATATCTTATTTCTGAGAAAAAATACAAAAATTGCATGTAAGAGTATACTAATATATAAACCTAAGAATTTAGTTTTTGGTCATCTGAACGCGGGCAGAGCCGTGGGTAATGCTAGTAAAATATTTCAAAAATAACAACAAAACGTAAAAATAGCTCAAAAAAGGCACGGACGTATGTCTGTGGGTGTTACTTGTATTAAATATTTATCACTTACTCATAAAAAAACTAGTAATATGTACCTGTAATGTTACAAACATGAACCTACTATAGAGATATTTAAAAAAAAAACAAGTCTCACCAATCAGGTGCCAGCATCCTAACCGGTCCGTGGTCTGTATCCACTAGGAAATCATATTCATCTCCCACATGCGGCTTCACGCTGGCCGTCACGTGACGTGCAGTTTTCAAGCACGCTCGCCACAAAGGCTTGTGCGCAAGCGTGTTTGGGGAGTCAGCATCCGGGTACTGTTCAAGGAAGGGGGTGCGACCGTTGTGAACACAAAATAGCGTCCACATTGGTTTTAAGGGGGGTTTCTGTGGGTAAATTTTAAATAAAATCAAATTATTTGCCTCCCTGTTATTAAAAACCAGCGACTCGCCCTTGCTTTGGGTTCATTCCTAGACAAACAAATCTATCCCACGGGAACCGTACTTTTTCCGGGATAAATAGCTTAATCTATGTCTGTGCCAAATTCAACCAGATCCATTCAGCCGTTCTGGCGTGATTGAGTAACAAACATCCATCCATCCTCACAAACTTTTAGATTTATAATATATATTAGTATGGATCACTAAAAAAATATTTTTCCTGATTTTGGTCCTTTATTAAACCAAATCTTCTATATTCATCATCATCTTCATAAGGACAATAAAATTATTTTATAAATAATTTTACGATTTAAACAGAGCAATATATACAATTTTTGCAGAGACATATTGTAGTTTAAGTTATAAAATGTAAGAAAGTTTGGAAATAAAGGCTTTATTATTATTATTTATTTAATTTTAAAGCTAGCCACAGATTACTATCGATCGCTGTACTCTAATAATATCACAACTACTGACAACCAGACAAACGACATCAAGGCTAAGGATGATGACGATCCAGTACCAGACATACTCTCCTCAGAGGTGAGGAAAGTGATAGAATCCCAAAAGCTAGAATAAGCCCCGGGCCCTGATGGAATACCAAATGAGTTAATGAGAGGAACAATTGACGGACTTAGCCCAATTATTATTATATAAATAAAGAATAAAAAATATTACCTTATGACCCAATGGCCGTAATTTACTTGTACTAATATCATTAGGTATTCTCTTGAGATATGCATTCTTTTGTATTTCCCTGTAATATACTGGACCTTCATCATAACCTGAAGACATTGTGTGAAAAAGCCACCTGCAAATATATAAATATGTTGGGACATTAACACACAGCACCGTCTAGTTCCATGGTAAGCTATGAGGCCTGTGTTATGGATACCAGACAGTAGATTGATACACTACACATATATAACTTTAAATACATACAGTACAAACATTTGTGCTCATCACACAAATTTCCCCCAGCGGGAATCGAACCCATGACCGCTAGCACAGGAAGTAGGGTCACTACAAATTGAGCCAAATGTTTTGTCAAGACATATATGTAACAACACATAACATTATACATTAATGTTAAAAATAAGTTAATTAATTACACCAGCTACACACTGTAGTATCTGAAAAGCAAAACAATACACTATTAAGCTATAATGTAAGCACTATTTTTAATTCATTACATTTTGAGTGTTGTCACTATAATTGAGGACGAAGAGTTTCCAAAATTAATTAAGCATTAGGAGTTACAAAGAATTGCAGTATGCAATTGCAACATTCTAAACAATTCAAAGGATTGCACATGATGTAAGAATTACTCAGCTGTTAATAATACATACAGACAAACTACAAAAGCGCGGTTTCTTTACACAGAAATTGAGCAAATAATTGGCGTGAATGATTAAAATCAATTGTTTGAAGCCAGCATTAATTAGAGGACACTGGACTCTATGTGAGTCATTTCCAAAGAATGTTTAGGCCTCAACTTTGTGACACTTAATAAAAGTGAAAGTAATACATTTCTATTATAATTAATAAACATTTATTTGCGTTTGTAAACGCATAACATTAACATGCAACGTTTTTTTGTTATTTCCTGAGTAAATAACAATGTTTTTGTAAATAAAAATTGCGATACATACCTATTTTAAAATTATACACTGGGTGGCGTTTTATATCTCCCCTTGGTACTATAATGATTGAAATTCATAATTCACTATCATAGAAACATATCCCTAATAAGGAAGCGTTGCTTTTAAATAAATTATTAGACCGTAATTGGACGTATATGTACAGATACAACGTAACAAAGCTTCAACGCCATAATATTTGTTTATGACGTTTAGTTTCATTGTTGCCATATACAATGCTTACATTGAGTAATTAAAATTAATATTTTTATCTTATTTTTATAACTTTATAATATATTATAATACATCTATTTACAAATAAGGCAGGGTATCCAGTGGGAAAGTTCAAATTTCCAAATTTTAAGCTTACGCGAGGAAGCGGAAGGTATTTAAGCTATTGTTTATTGTACAACTGAAATGGCTCCTTATATACTCTTAAACACATAAATTTTTAATAGAATTCTTCTATAAAAAGATGTGCATACTTTTAAATTAAATTTATATACAAATAGGTAAAATTATAATGTTAAATAAATGTTTTATGTAAATTTAGTTAGTAAGCCTTCATAATAAATTAATAAATATCAATCAACGTGTCCGGTGTCAGGCTGCAGGCTATTATAGTTATTAATTATTATTGCTTAACAAATAGCAGTCACGATGAAATGTTGGTCTGGAGCGCACCGTGCTTTTGCTATTGAAGCTTATTTTAAGAATGGTGATACGTACGCAGCTGCCCCTCGAAAATGTTGTTCTCACTACAATATTTGTCGAAGCAGAGATGCCCCAAGTGTTTACCTTATAAAACAGTGGATAAAGAAGTTCGTCAAACGGGTTCTGCTAATAATTAATCAGGAATGGTCCTGGCCCCACAGTTACTGTACCAACTGAAAAATATGTGTGTCGAGTGATTCGGTCTATGCAAATGCGCAGTGTTCTTCGCTTGTTGTTCGCTTTGAGAATCTCTAAGTCTACTGTTCATGTTATAATCAGGAAAAAATACGTTATCATACCTACAAAATCCAACGTTTTACGGAAATCTTGTGCTGAAAGGATGTTGGAATTTTTTCCTACGCAGCGCAGACTCAATAAAGTTATTTTCAGTGATGAGCCATTTTCGCCTGGAAGGTTACGAAAACAAACAAAACTGCAGATATTGGGCACCAACGAACCCAAAAGAGAAGCATCAACGACAGTTAGTCGAAAGGTGACAGTTTGGTGCCGTTTTTCTTTGAGAATGAGATGCAAACAAATTTAATATATTTCGATACGTAAAATACATCACAAATTGATACATATAACATTTTAACTATATTGGAGTTCATACCTAATCATGTTTACCTATTAGATATTCATATCTTAAAATATTGTCGCCTGGCATCGACTTTGAAAATATCTGTTCTAAATGAAAACTCCCGTTCAGATATTTTTTACATTTTAGTGCCTGGAAGTCGGTTTTTTTGTTTTTATTGTTCCGTTTTTAGTGTAGATGTAATAAGCAGGTAAATTTGACACAAAAGTTTGTTAATAACATATTCGATTAGGTAAGCAATTTATTTAAATAAATATATTTAATTGCTGATTTTTTTCAAAACCAAATTTAAATGGGACCACCTGGGAAGTATACCCTTCGAAATAAAAAAAAAATTCCAAATCTGTTCAGGCGTCTTTGAGTAATCCGTAAAAATACATTAAAAAAAAGATTCCGACGAATCCATGATGAATTCTTTTTGGAATTCAGTTAAAAATGATCATGCATTGACAGTCAATTCCGAGCGATAGGTACAGGAACATGAACATTGTACGAATAGATCCACACTTTAACAGAAACACATGGTTTCAACAGGATGGGGTACTGCCAGAGTCGATATGTACCTAATGATACATATAACCTCATTGGTGCAAGCTCTTTTTTCTCAAAAAGTGAGAAGTAGTAGAGGTTCGGGGACTTCCGCTGGTCTCATAAGCCATCCGACCTCACCCCTTAAGGTTATTTTTTGTGGGGCTACAATCGAAATTATTCGTATAAACCACGAACAGGACCGGCCTTAGCCATCTGGGCTTAATTAGCTATACTTATTTCATTACAATTAAAAAAAACGTGTATTGAGAATTATTTAGTGAGATACCTACGATAAAACCGAAGACAATCGTACGAAAAAAATCGAAGAGCAATTTAATTTTCTTTTATATATTATCAATCTAATGATGAAAGTTATTACAAGAATATCTAAGCCGACCGAGCTTGTCCTCTCCAAAATATTTTTTGTGAGTTCTTATAAATGTCCTATAGAAAATCCTCTTTTTTTCACACTCTCACATATCCTCTTTCTCTATTTTGTTTTCTAAAAACATTATTCAGAATTTTATACCCCTTTTAAATTAGCTATATCGCTCCAGTCGTCTTCAAGTGATGCGCTAAGAAACGAAAGTCATGTAACATGTTATCTATACAGATAAATAAAATTGAAGTGTCTGTTTGTAATGTTAAAATAACAGCTTTTTACTAAATTCATATGAAATTATATACGGTACTTATAAAAACGTACCTACCTAGGGACGAATCTTAGTGAAGCGAGGGTGAATCGCTAGTCCATACATATAATAAAATTCTAACAGAGTCGAATCTGTACATAAAATATTTTTTGAAATAGCTTTTGGACACAAAGGCCAAATCTATAGTTTTTAGATTTTTGCCTGTCTGTCTGGGAACGCATCATGACACAAAACGAGAAAACCATTGGACATATTTTGATGAAATTTGGTACGATGGTATCCGGGTTATGGTTATCCGGTCAACATATAAGATACTTTTTACTGCGGAAAAAATTCCATCTCTGAGAAATCTATACTAAAGTTAAAAATAAGTCGATTGAAGTGTAGCGGGTCCAAATTCAGGTTTCTACCTCTGGCATTCTTATGTGCGAATCATTCCCAACATGATCACCACTTGTCTTACGGTGAAAAAGAACATCGTAAGGAGACCTGCATGAGAACTAGTTTCCGCAACTCGCACTAATGCCTGATCCCCTTGCACTGTAGGTAGGTCCACTCCCAGCTGTGGGCTGAATTATTCCGATACAAAAAATACTTTTCGTAAGCACTCAATACACAGACACAAATAAGTAGTATAAATATTCATATTTATTTATCAATATTAAGGCATGTTTAGTTTTTACAATTGACATAAGCGTATATCATTTTAAGCATTCGATTTACATGTTTTATTGTTATATTAAAATTACACACAATACAATATATTCAAATATTGTGCTTAAAATATACAAAATAAAGCCATAGAATAGTGTTGCCATAGCAACACTAAATTTGAGATTGAGGTCCAACACTAAAAAGTAACTCATCTTTATATACCCAATAATTTTGAATAATTTCAAAAATGATTTTTAAATAATTTCTTTTTTGAGATTAATTTCCACAGCTAACAACAAACGTCATTTTCTTTTATCTCTTAATGTATTAGGTACATATTTCTTTAACTTAATCAATTTAATTACACTATTTCATTGAAAATAATGGCAATACATTCATGGTCAAAACCTATTCGATAAAAGAAGTTTTAAAGCATATTACATATTATATTTTATTGTGGACAGAGAAAACAAACCACTTCCATCTCTTTTCATTTTACTCAATCTTTCGTATACATGATGTGACAGTATAAAAATCTATACATTAGAACCTTTAAACATACCAAAAAATCCGCAAGAGTTGTGTAAAAAAACATTGTTTATAGGTTTCGAAGTTACATCGCCATCTCGTGGTAAGAATTTTCTCAATCAACTTTAAATTCATCTCCCGACTTCTATAAAAGTATGTTTGCCAGTCGGGAGTCAGCCACTTCTCTTTCCACACCATACATTGTCTAGATGCTTTTTACTGACGACTTTATGAATTATTAGATTGTGATTTATCTGTAATAGGTTATGTAAGGTATACATACATAATGTAAACGCTCATCTTTGGTACATACCCATAATATACGAATTAGTTGTGTCAGAGGTCGACACTTTATTTGAAATTCAGATCTTATTAACAATATGTAGCATTAAATTTTAAATTGGTGACGTTTGTTTTTTTTGCGTAATACCGCCTATTATATGTGATATAATTGCAATACTGGCAAAATAATACTAAATTATTTAAAAAAATTACGTAAGTTAATCATTATACATACATTTAATAAGAACAAGACGCAAAGTTAATTTTAATTAAAACTTAAGTTATACAAAACCAATGAATGAAAAAATTGACAGATCCAAAAAAAAAACAAAAATCTTCGTTTAATATGATTTTTCATAATAACGTATGATATATTTATAAGTTAAATTGTTCTAGTTTTACATACTACTGATGTATATTTAAAATTAGGTACTTAAAAATATAATATAAAAGTACAAGGTATATCCATACTGTAGCAACACTGATCATATTTTTTAAATTAAAATACGTCAAACATCCTGCTATTTCCGTAATTCGGTCCCAGATTTAAAAAAAACTTACTTCAAAATCGATTAAAGATAATAAAAAAATTACTATAACTGGATAAAAAGTTCTTATATTAATTAAGTAGTGGTAACTTAATAAAAGTGATAAAAAATTACGCTTTATTAACGCCATTTTTTATTTTTTGTGCCCGTTTCCGTCGTCTGTGTATAAAAGGGACGAATCCCCATAGAGCTGCCCCAAACATGAGAACAAAACCGAAAGTTACAAACAAGGGTTTATACGATTTCGTATGTTCGAACCAAACACCGCATATGGGTGGGCCGGCCAATTGCATCAAGCCGTTCATAAATAAACTGATCCCATACGACGACATTAGACGTTCCGTCCCAAGCATTTCCGTCATAACTAGTGCTGTGACACCAACATTAATACCGGACGCGAGACCGAATATACAACAAAACGCACTTATCGCAGAATATGTCGACACTAGAGGAATCAACGACAAGCTAATCCCAGATAACAAAAGGCCGGTGATAAAGAAATACCGTTTAGGGGTCGTCACTACATCCGATAGTGCAGAGCCACCGATTCGTCCAACTAAATCAAGAGCTGAAATAATCGATAACAAATACGCACCAAGCGATTTATCGAACCCACATTCTTGGGCGTACGATGGGACTAATATTATGAAATTCGTATAGGATATAGCAGATGTGCAATTAGAAATTAGAATGACCAAATAAATCGGATCTTTTAATAATTGAATATCAAAGTACTTATTTGGTTCTTTTTTAGCGCCATCGTCTTTGGACTTTTTGCAACCACAACAATAAGTGATGGGCGCTAGACTGTCTGTGACAGATTTCAGACTGAATTGCGACGCAAATTCGCTTGGTTTCTCGAAAGCTGATAAAGTAGAACCGTGGAATGGAGTAGACATATATTGAAAACTTGAGGTCGAAGGACTCCTTTTGGGAGTTTTAGGGACTGCCAATTTTTTGCCAAACGCTTCAGTAGAATTAACTCTACTAGTCTTCCCTTCAGGAACAGATTCTAACAACGAAGGGTTGCTTGGTAAATGATTTGATATTTTGCTAGAGATGTGTTGGAGACCATGTTTAGAGGGTGTCGATATTTTTCGTGTACGCGTGCTCTCGATATGGGAAACGAGGGCCGCACTTGCTGATCTGGCGAAATTTGGTGATTTCTCGTCAAAATTTGCTGTTGAACGCTGCTTGTTAATAGGAGGTGATCCGTTGTGGTATTTGTCTGTATTTTCCTCGGGAGTCAATATAACTCTAGGGTTGGTCTCGTCTAACTCGTTCGGATCTTCCTCGATGAATGGTTCCAACTGAAATTAGGGTTAATTTTCCATTATAATTTCAAACTGTATATAATATCAATGCCTAAAAAAGTATCAATATAAAAAGAAAATCATGACCGAAAACTTTAAACTCTAAAACTTCACTTCGTATATTTTATTATTTTTAATTAAAATTTTTATTTTTACTATTTAAACCTGGGGAGCTAAATAAAACACCGTGTAATAAAATATACATTTATTTTATTTACACAAAAATTAATTTAATTAATACCTATAGAAAGAAACTAGTTAACAATTACTTTATAATGTTATTATATAATTGGCAAGTCGAAAATTTCAGAATGAAAGAATATTATCATTATTTGCGCGTGAAAAGTGCAACAAGTATAAACTATTAATTTAAAAAAACCTAACTTAACAAAATATTCCCGCATCGTCATAAAATTTCATATAGAATTATATAACTATTTGTATTTTAATAGTCAATTAACAGATACACTAAAACTCGAAGAGTCGTAATTATTCATTCTAAATATTTGGTTTTAACCGATAGTTATATTCAGGAACTTTGTGTAACTTTGAATGAAAAACTGTTGACAAAGAACGACACTAAACACTTATCTAAGCCATAAATTAATTTATTTATATTTTTTAATAAATCGGGAATAAAATTGGAATGAAACGGAAGAATATCACAAAATACAAAAAAAAAACTGCGCAACATTATTATTAAAAATATTAAAATCGCACCTTTCAGTTGTTCTCACGTTTTTTTATAATTCGACATTTATATATTACTCAACATTTTTAATTTTTTCTTATATTATTTTGATGTAGTCGTTTAAATTTTAAATAAATAAAGATATTTTTAAGTCTCAATTTTACAGAAAAAAAACTAAATCGTATTAAGTACGGTCAAAATTCATTCAAAATGTATGCGCAATGTCAATTCGATGTAAAACATTAGTGTTTAAATAGAATATAAATTACTTAATATGATAAAATTATTCAAAAATCCAATAAAAACCGTTACAAATGCAAAAGATACTAAAAAGTAAACCTTTAGAATTAAATTGTAGTGATCGGTAAAAATCTTGAGAAAAAATGGGGTAAATATAACGTTTTTCTTTTTGCGTCAAATAAAAAAAACGACGCCCAGAAATTTCTGTTTCTTCTGCCAAAAAAAAACTTTATTACGCTGTCATTATCATTTCTCAAGTTACGTACTATGTACGCATCACCACACCATAATATAACATTTAAATTGAATAACATATTGACATAACGATAACTGTCCCTGTATATATTAATTTTTAAAATGTCTAAAAAGTATTTCCTTATCATATTATAAAATAATATTGGCCTTACTTTAAACAATATTCATTTATAACATAATATGAATTTATAACATAAAAAAATTATATATTTATAAGAAAAATTTATAACATAAAATGTGAGACACATTTCAACTTTTTTTTTAATAAATTGATAAAAAAGTATTTAAAAATAGAAAAAAAAATTACATAAGAAAATATTTTTGCGAGAAGGACAAAAATCGGTTTATTCTAAAGTAGAATTAGAATTCCTAAACAAATAATCTATAAATAATAGTATGTTTCACATGATTAAAATGAAAAAATACTCTATTAAAAATAAAAAAATAAAAAATAATATTCACTTTGCAATTTAAATCATTATTTGGTTTTTAAAATATGGTAACGAAAGTCTAAAATACTAATAGTATTTATTATCTATAACATAAAAGATATTAAAAAAACCCACTAATCTATGAAATATAAAATTTTGCGCGGCGGGCAATGTTAGGAACGAATTTAAAATGTTGTACTATTTTTATAGCCCAATTTAAAACCTAGATAAAAAAATCAACAAAAAAATGTAACTTGTATATTTTTATAGTCTATGATATGTATTTTTTGTGTCATTTGAAGTTGGTCTTCACTATTGCTAATGGAAGTTTCCATTCTAAATAAAATCTAATATTAGCATTAGAAAAAATATCAATCGCTATATTATTCGGGTACAAAAGTAAAAACCCCCACATGATAATTTAATAAAAAATGACATATAATGCTGTGGAAAATTAAAAAAATATATTAAGGCCTGCGCACACCAGTCTTATTATACAGCTATTAATTTTATTATTAATTTGTTTAAGTTATGTAATGGCTTTTATCCTTTGTTAATTTTACACTAACTTCACTAACAGATCGATACATATAGTGCTATCTATTGACATTTATTAGAACTAATTGTTCTTTATTTTATATAAGATCCTATTACAGTAAATAAAATAACAGTAATTAAGATCTAGTGAATTTTACTTTTGTACCCTCATTCTAAATAAAAGAGAAAACACGTTTCATTTTACACATCGCTCCCCTTCCTCCAAATCAGATTGTATTTTTATTATAACCCTCATATATTAAAATTCTTAATGTCGTACCAAAAGAACGATTTTTTTTATTTCATATACAATTTACGCTTTCTGCGCCAGCGCATTCAATTTTTTCTTTTTGCGTCTATTTATTATGGGCATTAGCAGCCAAAGGGATGCGCCACCAATAAAAATTATACCGAATGTCACAAACATGTGTATAAAATTTTTATCATGTTCGTACCATAGACCACATAGAGGCGGTCCAATTAACTGCAAGAAACCATTGACGAATAAACTTATCCCATAAGTCGACATCAACCTATCAACCCCTAAAATCTCGGCCATTACCAAAGTCGTTACACTATTATTAACCCCCGACGTGAGCCCAAAAAACGCACAAAAAACACTAAGAGTCGTGTAAGATTCTAAAAATGGTATTATAACTAAGCTAACACCCGATAAAAGTAAGCCACCTACGAAAAAGAAGGTTTTTGGCATGAAATTTAGGTCGCATAATGCCGAACCCCCTATACGTCCTACTAAGTCCAGTGCAGATACAGTACTGAGTAAGTAGGCACCTCTTGCTTTATCAAAACCTATATTTTGAGCATGAGATGGCAACAAAATAATGAAATTCGTGCACGAGATAGCTACTGTGCTACTTGAAATCAAAATGACCAAATAAGTCGGATCACTTAGGAGAGATACGTCAAAAAACTTATTTCTCTCCTTTTTCACTTTTCGTTTGCAGCAGAAACAACAATATGCGACATCAGCAACACTCTCCGTGACCGATTTGAGTGAGAATTGTGATGCGAACTCATTTGGCCGTTCAAAAGCTGATAGGGTTGAACCGTGGATAGTAGTGGAAACGTATGCAAAACTAGACGTGGACATGTTTCGTTTTGGCCCGACTACGCTCAAACGTCTGCCAAAAGTTTCCTGCGACCCCAATTTGCCTATTGACGCCGAACTAAGATTACTTTTGGTCATCGGTCTAGCATTGGAAAGCTTGCGTTTAGACGCGTTATATCGTAGGTTCGATGTTGAGTTCATGCAATTTTGGCTATTATGTATATATGCCTGTGATAGATGGGGCACTATCTCCTTTTGGCCTTCTGGCATTCCATTCTGTTTGTCTGTCACTATATTAGTCATGTCAAATGCATCGATTGGTTCCTCTTCTTCAAACAAAATGTCATCCTGAAAAGAATTATTTACTATACATTAATTAAATTTCAACTAGCTCTTATTTTACATATGTAAATACATAAATTCCCAGAAGAAAATGTTAACTTTTAGTCCCATATAAGTAAAAAATACACCAAAACTACTAAATACTACGATATTATATACAAGTACCTATATCTATACATATATATACAATTTATGTAACTACTTAAAATAATTTTTTGCTTTTACCCGAGATGAAGTAGGTAAAGCCATTTTAAATATTTTATTATACTATTTACTTGTTTAATAAATTTTTGTTTTACTTATTGTCCATTTATTATCAAGACTTTCAATTAAAATAAAAAAAAAGAAGCGGGACATTTTTTTTTCTCATTCCGCTCTATTAGGAAAGAAGTTACATAATAGGCCCTTCTATCAGCAATTTTACGGTAAAAAATATAATAAAAAAATAGTACAATAATGATGTCCTATTCAATTTTTCCAAAGACAAATTAAAAAAAATACGAAAAAAATATTATTTCACCAATAACTATTTTTTTTTAAATAAAAAAAGCCATTTTTTTACATTGCTACATACATATTTATTAGTCTAAAGCCTAAACTACAACACAAAAGCATAATCACTTTCATTATAGAAACATCTACATCTAAATTTACTTAAATATATATACATATAATATATTAAGTGCGTTATTTTTGATAATGAAACAAGTCTGTCCCGTTACACAAGTTGGCTTTCTACAAACGATATCGCTAACAGGAAATTATAAAAAAATATGGGAACTAGCGACTAACCCTCGCTTAGCTTGGGCGCATCCCTATGTGCCTAACAGTAACCAATGTGTTACTCCAGCTCATTGTCTAACATTATACTAAAAATAAATAAAATAAATAAATATGTAGGGACATTAACACACAGCACCATCTAGTTCCATGGTAAGCTACGAGGTTTGTGTTATGGATACCAGATAGTTGATATACTACACATATATAACCTTAAATACATACATATTATATATATAAACACCTATAACTGGAGTACAAACATTCGTGCTCATCACACAAATGAATGCCCCCAGCGGGACTTAAAATCGCGACCGTTAGAACAGCAAGTAGGGTCACTACAAACTGAGGCAAACATGTCGTCAAAATTTCATTTAAATCATCCTAGCCGTTTGAGCGCGAAAGAGTAACAAACATACACACACACCGATTTTCGCTTTTATAATTGTATTTTAATGGTTATGCCGGTTTGATACTATTAATATTATAAAAGCAAAAGTTTGAATGGATAGATATTTGTTACTCAATCACGCCAGAACGGCTGAACGGATCTGGATGAAGTTTGGCACAGAAAAGATTATAGTCTGGAATAGCACATAGGCTTTTTATCCCAGTGTGAGTCACTAGTATTTCATATGTATATTTTATTACGTTTTTTACTAGCGGTAGCGTTTATAGACTGTCATCTTGTCTAAATCCCCCTGGATAGTTAAAGAAAGTGATTATTGCGTAAAATGAAAGGAGGTAAAGTAGCGTGCAAAGCGTATGTATGTTAGATATTAGAATAATATATTATGTTTAAATTAGTGGTATTAATTTGGAAAAAAATTAAATCTTGGAGAAAATATTGGTCTGTTTTTTGTATTTTTTTTTGGGAGGATATTTATGAATCTTTGTGTGTCCGTCATTTTATCCGCCCGTCACTCACATTTAAAAATCTTTTTGACTGACTTAAAAAAAGTTCTATTGTGTTTTTTTTTGGATATATTACGCGAAGCATCCGCAAATTTCAATTTTTATGACTAAGTAACACCTCATATATTTTTTTTTGTTTGCGTTGTTATAAAATGTTGTAACAAGGTGTTAATAAAAATTTAGAACAATTACATACATTTTACTTCGGTTTGAAGTCGATATATAATTTGAGATAAATAATATTTATTTTTATTATACCAGTGTCAAAATATAAGATAAAGATAGTATTAATTAAAGTGATGCACTAAATACAAAAATACAAAAATCTTATGTCGCAATGGCCACAGCAAACATGCTGTATACAAATAAATCTGTGCTGTTAAAAAAAACTTTCATTATCTGTGCAGGTGTGGGCGGATTGAGATGTCAATTTCAGTTTCAATATTTTCAATCTATTATTATTTATTATAAGTAAATTCATTAATTTTTTTATTTGTTTTTTGTAACTTTAATTTTAATTTAAAAAAAAAGAAAAATATGTGCCATTTTTGCCATACAATTTATTACCACTAAATTAAAAAAAAAAAATTAGTATAAAAAATAGTGTTATATGATTTAGAGTAACATCAAATTTTAAAATGAAGTCATGAATAAAAACTATTTTAGTGTGCCACAACACGTTATATTTTGTTTAATTATTAATCTAGTTAAAGTTATTTTTTTAACCATATTACAAAAAACAGCTTCCACCAACGAAAACGAATTCATACGAACAGCCATTTTAAAAAAAAATAGTTTTTATCCAAAAAGCAAGAAATTTTTAACAGTATATTATAATGTATCTTACTTGTCTGATCGATCGTGAAGACTCGGTTCATTTTCAAAAACACACACTTTATTACCGCATATACCTTACATTAATTGGGCCTTTATCATTTTAATAAAAAAAAAATACAATTTAATAAAAACGCGTAAATATATTTATAAAAAAATCCAATCAACATACAATTCTGAAACTGAAATTACTTTTTATATTTGAAACTTTTATACCAATAAATCGAAACCTATCTGAAATTCGTCTAATAACTATGCAACAAATACATTTAAAAGGCTTATTAAGGGATTTCACTCCTTTAACCGACCAAAAAGAAAATTAAATTTTTTTTTTAAATAATTGCAAAATAACATTTTACCTATATTTTGGTACCCCACATATCAACCAAAACCAAAAAAAAAAGAAGTACAATCCATTAAAAAGCGCAATTTCTATTTCCTTCTCTATCACTCTTACCTGCGGTCCATCCTCATCGTCTTCTACTTCTTTATACTTCTTTACCATATGCTCTTCAACGGGCTGAAAGAGTAATGCTGCAGCCCATACATTGAGCATAATGCCGCCGAGTATTAAAACCGCTCCCCTGTTGAAGAAGTTTAATTTTAGAGACACTTTTTTATAGTGAACCTGAACGGTACGTTTTAACGGTTAGTATGGAGTAGATAGTCTATACATTATAAATTGGTAGGATAGTTGTTGTGGGTTGTATTATAACGTGTTTTCCTGTGGGAGTGAGATAATCCACTCTTCAGACTCCAACTATCTCCACACAAAAAATCACGCTAATCCGTCACTCTGTTTCGACGTAAAAAAAGACAAACAAAAAAAACACTTTCACATTTACAATATTAGGTATGGATGTCGATTCAATCGCAAAATTTTATATGCCTCAAAACAAAGGTAAAGAAAAAAAAGGACAAAAGTTTATTTAAATTTTCAAGAATAAGTAATTTCTTAAATAAAATTTGACAGACGCTTTTTTGATAGCGAAGGTTTTATTGAATTATAATTGAATTTGAACTGTTTTGAATTAAACCAATCGTCATTCTTGCAATTAAGTATCTGTCTATGATCTACATAGTTAAGAAAGAAAAAGAATTGACAAAAAAAAACCTTATTCCAAAAAAAAAACTTGGCACAACAATCTGCACCCTCGCCTCACAATTTACACACGTGTTACATACGCTGACGTCGCGCACTGTCACGAGTCACCACTACACGTGTGCCCCCAAATTAAATCTCTGCATCAGCATCTTATATATTCTTCCGATTATAATTATAATAAGAAATTAGAATTCAATATGTAACACTAGCATCGATCACTATTGTTTCATAGTATTAAGTTTAGATGTAATTTTTCTATTTTAAGTCATTTTAATTAAAGTATTATATAAAGACTTTGGTTTTTTGACTCCTCCGGCTGTCATAAACATAATTCACGGATTAAAAAAAAATACAAACCAATACTCACTTATACCCATAAGTCTCCAACAGATACCTCAGTACCGGCGGCAGTATTATACTGCCGAAGGCGGAACCGGACATGCATATGCCGTTTGCGAGACCTCGTAAACGGACGAAGTATGACGTCACTATATACACGGTCGGTGGAAAGGCCAGGCCTGCACCTGTGCCCACCATCGCACCGAAACTTAAAAAAAAAAGAAAAAAAATTTTTTTTTCGTATTTTTTTACTGTCATTTTTTTCATATTATTCGCAGTTATAATACCTTATCCAAAATTACCTTAATAAACTTATAACGGTATAAAATCTCATATAACAACAATAACAGTTAAATTAAATATCGAAAATAATTTCTGGTTTATTTATTACTAGTACTATGTACGTTTGTTTCAACAGACGATTAGTATGGAATAGACTATATATATATATATATATATATATATATATATATATATATATATATATATATATATATATATATAATATATACAGGTATGATAAGGTTGTGTGTTTTATTATAAAGTATTTTCACGTGGGAATCTGATAATTTTTCTCGATAAAAAGTACCCTACGTCACTCTCCAGTCCTCCAACTATCTCCACACAAAAAATCACGCCAATCCGTCACTCTGTTACGACGAGAAGGACAAACAAAAACACTTTCACATTTATAATATTAAGTATGGAATCGATAGTTTACATAAATCAAAATCAGAAACCAAAGTCAAAATAAATCCGGTAAAAAATTCGAAAAGTTACGTTTCATTTTAAATGTTACATATTCGCGTAAATCAAAAAAAAATAAAGAAAATTAAAAAAAAAACACTCACCTGAAATACAAATAACCTATAGAAAACGCCCAACTACTGAATATCATTCCGAACGCGGCGAAACAACCGCCTATCAACGTGACGGTCCTGTACGACCATCTAACTGACAGGATGGACGATATTGGACCTGGTAGGGGATGAAATATTGAAATTTAAAAAAAAACGTGTATGTACTTATGTACGCACGTAAGAAATTATACTTCTTTGGCGTAACAGAACAAAAATAGCTAAAGCTTTCATCCCGTATGTCACAACTTTCTGTTTGTAAAAGGAATGCAGCTAATTTCATCATGTCGCTTTCAATTAACTTCGTCATGTTGTTTTTTGGCTGTCGGTGTGCGCGCGCATGGTAAAAGTTTTACTCTAATATTTTTTTTGAAACGTGCCAAATGAAGTATAACTCCAATAATAATAAATTTGCAATTATTGTATATAATATGTCGCAGCCAACTAGCTTAATTAGCCATTCAATTAACAGCCTAGTCTCTTAACTAAACGGCGCCGTTCAACTTGTGGCCTTCAATCTCTGAAACGACTAACGATTTGAATCAAACTTTGTATTTAGATAAGATTTTGTTTTTTATCTATATACATGTATGTAGGTGTATTTTCTAAAAAAACACAACTTTTAACAGAACATAAATTACAACTAATTATTAGAGCCTATTTCTATCTGCTGAGGCTCTAATATGATCTAGCTTAAGTTAAATTATCATATTTGAAAGCCAAAAAACTTTTCGACAATTTTTTGGGACACATACGTCCCTGCCGTCATTAAGGGATTTATTTAAATTAAAAATATATAGTATATCTATGGCGTTAAAAAGACTCACCTAAGCTACTGTACAGGAAGTAGCATAAAGCGACGATACCCGATAATGCCGAGGCGGAAGACTGAAACACATCGTTGAACTCAACTAGCAACACCCCAAACGACTTGATCGTTCCCGGTATAAGAATATTCACTAATGTTGCCCCTGGAAAAATAATATAATTAAATTCACTACTATGTGTTATCTATTCAATAGGTTGAGAATAGATTGGGTGCGTATTTATATATTTTTTCATAATCCGTTAACACGACCAGTATATTTCCAGAAAAATCTTATCAAATCTCATTTAAACTGAGGTGGGCATAATTGAAAATCTCACATCAACTTTACAACTGTAGCGTAAATCTTACGTGAGGGAAAAGGCTGTCCCACTAAATCTCACTTAATCTCACTAAAGAAAAACAGCTCACATAAATTATTAATGGATGCCCCTTTTCAAGTTTCTTGTAATTTTATTAAGTTACAAAATATTAAAATACTAAGTAAACTATAACACACAACCTAGACCTAGTCACAGACAGATATTTTTTTTCAAGATTCAACATAATTTTTTTATTCCACAAAAATATAAACAAACAGAAGTTGTTTACCTACGAGAACACACCACCCCCACTTCCCATCCGGCGGCACCATCTCCCAGTCCCGCTCTGGTGCCGGACCAATGGTGAACCTGCCACCCACTGTGCCGCCTTCATCTTCCGGGAGCTTCACTGGAAAATAGAAAAAAAAAAACAGATTATATCTCTATTATCTCTGCCTTTAATAGTTTCTTAGATTTACGCTAATACTTGATATTTTAAACGAAAGTATCTGAGTACTAGCAGAACCCGCGGCTTCGCTCGCGCTAAAAATTTGATATGCATATTGTTTTATTATTTTAAAGATAATACCTAAGTATAGTTAGGTTTCATACAAATTTTCATCCCATATGTTAACCCCTTATGGGATGAATTTTGAAAAATGCTAAAACACGTATTTATTTAATTTAATTATAGAGAATTAATACCAAGTTTCAAATAATTCTGATAACATAAATCCGCGAAAAAATCCGAAAAGATAGTTTTATTTAAAATGAAGATTGCTTCCGAATGTATCAATAAAAATATACGTTGACATAGCGATCATTGCAAGTCTTAACGTGCGTCCGGACGAGATTAAAGTGCTTTAAAAAGTAATCGTGTGCATAGGCCCTTAGGACATGAAACATAAATAAACAAGCTTTGGGATAATGGTAGGACAAGAGAAAAATGTCAAAATATTTTTTTTTTAAATGTATCTTCTAATTTATAGACGTTGGCCACTTTTCAACTTTTTGATCGACGAGGAAATACCTACTTAATTCAGTTTTATGTTTTATTTTGCGCTAACATAAACACGATATCATACAGTGGAATAATTAAAACTAAATAAATTTTTGACCGACTTCAAAGAGAAGGAAATTTTTTATTTGTTTAAACGTTTTTTGTTTACTGATTTTTACGCGATATTTTCTCAAATTATGAATCGAATTTCATATTTTTAATGAGTTATTTATCTATACAGATAAATAAAATAACAGCCTGTTGTAATATCGAAATAAAAGCTTTTTACTAAATGTATAAAAAATTAAATACAGTTCTTACAAGAAAAACACATTTTTTTAATTTTTGGATGTCTGTTTGTTTATTTTGACGGGATATACCTGGCTAGGCTAGGTACCTGATGCTATAAGGAGCAACTTAGGCTGCTTAGAAAAAGAATTAGAGTCCCGCTCAAAGTATTAAAAATATATATCTATTTAATATACAAATAAACTGTTTAAAAAAAATGATTGGAACACTAAACCTCGTCAATAGCAAAACTAAACGAAAAAAAAGAAAATCGGTTGACAAACAGAGGAGAAAAAAAAATGTTCATAAAATGAAAACTACTGGACCAAACTATGTTAAATTTTTATGAGATCAAATGGCAACTATTCCGCATCAAACTAAAGAAGAATCACGTAAATCGGATTATAAATCTCAGCGTAATCAGTGTACATAAATAAAAAAAATACCAATCGAATTGAGAACCTCCTACTTTTTGAAGTCGGTTAAAAAGTACTAAACCGTTTTGTCTTTGCCTGTTTACGAGTAATGAGTATATATATAAAGAGATTGTATTGAATCTCATAATAATCGTTTGAATAAAATTAAAGAATGCTAAACCTCGGGTAAGCCTCACAGCTATTATTACACCGTTGGCCGCCAGCCAGCTCGATCTGGAACTCCAGATCTTTTGAGACGATGGATTTATAACTGAGTCATTGGGAAAAATACTTACCTTTTTTGAAATGAATAGCCTTGTACCTACGCTCTGCTCGCGTAGGCGTTTTATTTATTGCCTCGCTACTGAAATTCGTAGCGTGATAGGTAGTCTATACCTTTCTAAATCAATACATATTATAAGACAAAGTCCCGCTACGACTGTCTGTCTGTCTAAACCCAAAAAACTCAAAAACTACCAAATGGGTTTTCATATGGTTTTCACAGATAGACGACCGGATAGATAATAAAATTGAAATATCTGTTTTCATGTCAAAATAACCGTTTTTTTTACTAAATGCATATGAAATATATACAGTACCTACTTATAAGAAAAACACAATCTATACAGATAAATAAAATTGAAGTGTCTGTTTGTAATGTCAAAATAACAGCTTTTTACTAAATGCATATGGATGTATACACAGTACATATACCAAAACAACATTTTATTCAATTTTTGTGTCTGTCCGTTTGTTCCGGCTAATCTCTGAAATGGCTGGACCGGTTTTGACGGGACTTTCACTGGCAGATAGCTGATGTTATAAGGATTAACTTAGGCAGGCTAATTTTATTTTAGAAAAAGAATAAGGGGTTTGCTCAAATTAAAACTTACCTAGGGACACACACGAGCTAAGCGAGGGTATGTCTATTTAATTCGTATCTGCGTGTGTTTGTAATTCTCATACGGCTTGACCAATTTTGATATGATTTTTGTGTACTTGTAAGATGTTTATTTGGTAAGTGATGCTTTCAAGATCCAGATTTTATTCCGACCACCACGAGATTTGAAATAAGACGTCCACCCTATTCCGCTAGTCTATACAAAAATAAAAAATTGGAGTGCCTATGCGTAATGTCAAAATAAGAGATTTTTACTATATGCATATAAAATCATATACGGTATTTACAAGAAAAACACAGTTTTTGAAATGTTTGTCTGCCTGTCTGTCTCTCTGTCTGACTGTTTGTTCTGGCTAATCTCTGAAATGAGTGGACTGAATTTGACGGGACTTTCACTGGCAGATAGATGATCTCATAAGAAGTAACTTAAGCTACTTTTGTTTTAGAAAAAAAATTAGAGTTCCTCGCAAAAAAACGCACCTAGGTTAATAGCCTAATAAAATGTCAAAAGATGTATACAAATCTGAGTGATAGATCTAGACAATAATCGTTGGCTCACTATTACAAGGTTCTATGTTACAATTTTAGTACTTATTTAGTTATTAATGCTACAAGGTTCTATGTGTCATTAGCTACAGTTTTCAAAAACAAACCACTAGATGGCGGCACTTTAACTACAAAATATTCAATTTTACATAGTTCTATGTTGTTGTTTTTTACGATAACAAAAAAACGAAGTTCCATGTAAAAATTACTAAACTTCATTAAAATTAACATAGAACCTTGTAATAGTAAGCCAACGAATTATGTAAGTGCTTAAAATGTTGTCGAGATACAATCTTAAAATGATATCATAAAACTAACTTAAGGTTAATAAACTTTAATTTTAGCTCAGTCTTCCACGTTCCTTAAGTTTATTATTTGCTTTACGAGTAATGACCGTGTGACGAAATGGCGAAACGCTCTGAAATTACTTATTAAGAAGCGACTTACCCACGCTTCGCCTGATTGCGTTTCTGGGTGTCTTACAGTAGCCTATGTGCAGCACTGGATTTTTAAGGGCACTCGGGGCTAGTGCCCAGTGCGACAAATTTATAGGGGCGGCAAAATTAGGAGGGTTGGAAAAAAAAATTCTTAGCGTTATCGAAAATGCCTTTTTTATTTTCTAAAACATGATTAATTAAAAAAATACTTATAGTAATACTAATAGCAGTTTCGTATTGATTTAAAAATATACTACACAACAAAAAACAAAAGTGATTCCTTTCAAGAACAAAAATATTAACTTTCATACGACCATTACATCTTTAGGTATACGAATAATATAAGGACAGAGTTTATTTGTTCGTTTGTTTTTTTGTTTGAACGCCCTAATCTCAGGAAGTACTAAGCCGATTTAAAAAAATCTTTTTGCATTAGAGAGCTCGTTTATTGAGAAAGGCTATAGGCTATATATCATCTATACTTATAATGAAATTCTAACTGAGGCGAATCTGTACATTAAATATTTTTTGGAACATCTTATTACATAGTCATTATTATCGATACAGAGGTCGAATCTATAGTTTTTAGAATTTTCGTCTCTCTGTTTATCTGTCTGGGAAAGCTTCACGAGAAAACCACTGGAGGGATTTTGATGAAATTTGGTATGATGATAGCTGGTTATCCGGATCAACATATAAGATATATTTTACTGCGGGAAAATATACCATCTCTGAGAAATCTATACTAACCGTTAAAACATTCCTAGGAACGAACCTGAGCGGAACTAAGGTGAGTCGCTAGTTTTTTTAATAATTGAAAATATTGATGATTTGAAAAGCCTTAAACACTGTAAATAGGTCCAAGTCACACTGCTTAATGTCTTCACTTCAGCACTCACCAGTCCGACTATATTCGGAATAACCAATGTCTTTTCCACTAGCATTCGTCAGTCTCTCCCGTGACCATGATTACTGTAGAGCATTCGAAACGTCGGGAACCAAAAATCAGAATAAATCCGCGAAAAAATCCGAAAAGATAGTTTTATTTAAAATGTCAAATATTCGCGTAAATCAAAAAGTATTAGCATTAATTTGTTTGGAAAATGTTAAAAAATATTTTCCAAACAAAATTATTTACCTAATAACACAAAAACGTACTAGAAATTAATTAAAACAATATAATAAATTAATTAAAACAATATAAAAAATTAAAATAAAACAATATAGCACTGAATGCAAAATAGAGTATTTGCGTTGAAACGCAACAAAAGATTGCGTGACGAATGAATCTTTAGAAATAAAGTAGTTACAGGGTCACAGCCAGCTATTTAAAATGAATATTTTGGGATGTTTTTGTTTGATAAATTACTTTTTAACTAAAAGGGATTTCAAATACACTTAAAAGATAGCTATTTTTATATGAGATTGTAAAGTGTTAGAATTTGGCGAAGCGTGGGCCTTTCACAAGGTTGAACGACGACTTGGTCAAAGTCGTTGGAACCCACTGGGCGCGGATGGCCAAAGTCCAGACGTCTGATCGTTTTTCGACTCTTATGATAAAGATGAGTATTAGCCCGAGACTCTGCTCGCGTAGATTAAAAATAATAGATTTTCTTCGCCGATACTTCCTACCCTTGAGATATCTACCGCTAAAAATCATTTATTATAATTTAAAACCAATCGAACCGGGTACCAAAAATTAAAAACAAATCCGCAAAGAAATTGAAAAAGGTAGTTTTATTTAAAATTTCAAAGAGACTGAACTTTGTATACGTAGTATCATTTCACGGTTCTTTTCAAACCTCCAAAAACTAACAGTATCGTGCTTCTACGAGTATTTTAGCACGTGATAATAGAATATAATGTCTTCATTAACATTTAATTGTGAATTTAACGCAAATATTTTCAAGGCAGTCTGTTAAAATTTTGAATAACCACACAATAGCATCGATATATAAATACATAGACACACATTTCCTAACAAATATTTCTTCAAAAAGTGGCATCGACATATGACTTTAAGTCCAAACCAAACCAAATAGCATTCAAAACTGGAAAGTTCTAATTGTCTAAACACAAATTCGAACTTACGCACACCACGTAAAGTACTTTTTTAAACGAAACAACGAGCGTTTTAATTTTGTCATCCGAAAATGTCAATGAACAAAGGAGATTTAAAAAAAAAACGCATAGTTTCGAATTGTGCACTTCTTTTTGAGGACACTTTTGAGACGCTAATTGTGTATCGTGAGTTTTGTATACCGATGCTCTATAGATAGGTAATGAATAACTTATGTATTTAAAGCTAAGTATCGGCATTTTGGGATTCATTTTCAAAAAACTTTATAAGTTCTGCAAAAAAAATTCGTGACAGTGTCACATATTATATACATTACTATAAATAGCTAACATCCATACATATAATAAAATTCTGAAACGAATTTGTACGTTAAATATTTTTTTGGAAAATCGTATTGAAATAGTCATTATTATCGATGCAGAGGCCGAATTTATATCCATCCTTTTTAGAATTTTTATCTGTCTGTCTGTCTGCGAACGCATCACTAGAAAACCACTGGACAGATTTTGATGAAATTTGGTATGATGATAGCTGGTTATCCGGGTCAACCAACATATAGGATACTTTTTACTGCGGGAAAATATCTCACCTCTGACAAATCTATACTAAACGTTAAAACATAACAAGGGATGTACCCGAGCGGAGAGAGATTGAGTCACTAGTACAAAAATAAACCAATATACTTACTCGCATCAATTCTTTCATATTTGATTTGTGACATTATCAACACAGTCTATCACTTTCTTAAATACACATAAAGTATATATAATATATATGTAGGAATGATTTTAACACAAAAAATGTTGAGAATATATTATGAAAAATATATTAAAATTTATTAATGGTCATATAAATTAACAGAAACAATCGGAACACGGCTCCACGTCTCTTGTACGGGTCTGACAAATGCACAGAACTCTTTTACTCAGGAGGACAAATGACACACTGAGTGCTATTTTGAAATACCCTCAATTTTACTTTTTTTTATTAGATATCGCTTTGTTACTATTTTATTACGGCACTAGAGTACCCACAGCTTCGCCCGCGTTTAAACTTCCGATATAAACATCGGTTTTACAATGATGTATGGAAGTCAGTCCGATTTATTGACATTTATGATTACTGCTCCGCTCTCTTAACGGGCTATCTAATGTAAAAACAATTTTTCAAATCCGATTAGTAGTTCCTGAGATTAGCACATTCAAACAAACAAACAAACAAACAAACAAACAAACAAACAAACTCTGTCTCTTTATAATATTAGTATAGATATCTTTTATTTCATTCCCATGCTAAAACAAAATAACTGATTCTATCGAGTCTCTTCAGAAATTTACATGTCTAACGCTGGCTAAACCATAAAGTAACTTAAATATTCTGGGCTAAACCTTAAGAGATACATCAAAACAATGTACTAGAAAATTGTAGGTACTAAAAAAGCCAACAAAAAAGTCTGCAATAGAATATGTCTATCTCTTTATCTTCTATGGTACACTCGCAATAACTATTTTTATCTATTTAAAACGTACTGATGAAAGCACCCAGGCGAAGCGAGGGTAAATCTCTAGTTAAATCGATAATAATATTATAAAGAGGCAGAGTTTGTTTATCTGTTTGTTTGAACGCGTTAATCTCAGGAACTGCTAATTCAATTTGAAAAATTCTTGTTTCATTAGATAGCCCGTTTATTGAGGAATATATATATATATATATATATATATATATAGGTCCTATGTTCGAGTCCCGGGGTGGGGCCAAGCTTAGCCCTAGCCCCGGAGTTGCGAAGCTCACGGTGTTGTACCTCTGTGTCTCGGAGAGCACGTAAACCCATCGATCTTGAGTCTTAACTCTCAACGTTCGTGTCGCAGTATCCTCAAACATCCTGCACGTTGTGCTCAACTATAATATCTCCTGCGCATCTGGCTAGTCTCAGTGAGATTGGCCGCCGTGGCCGAAATCACTCAGGAGAACATAATTACAAGGTTAATTTATATATTTTTAAGAACTCACCCTTTTTCGAAGACTTTATAGACACCAAGCCGGTCTCCTCCCGATCACCAGGCACTATCTTCACTTCATTCCTTTCTAGAAGTTTCTCTTCGGCTTCATCTATAAAATCCTTTTCTGAACGGACGGGCGGCAGCGTCGCCATCTTGTTTTCTAATCAAAATGGCCAACGGTAACAAAATGGCGCATATTTTAATTATCTATCATATTCTTTGGAATGTCACAATCTACATTTCTTCGAAAATTATAATCAGTCTTGTATTTTGGCTGGCGTTGGTTAATCTGTAACAATAACAATGATTTAAAAAAAATACTCTTAGGGGTTTTGACCATTGAGGACTTATTCTATAAAAAATATCATAAAAATCGATTTATATATCACAATAACGAAGCTATCGTAACATAAAAACTACAGCCGAATCTGGTACCATTTTCTTGAAGTCGGTTGAAGAGGATTATGTTTAATTTGTAAATAATAATCAAGAGCAGTAATAGTTTAGATATAATCTAAATCTACATGTAAGATAATTTCATAACATTTTAAATAAAATTTTAAATAAAACTATCTTTTCGGATTATTTCGCGGATTTATTTTAATTTTTGGTTCCCGATGTTTCGAATGCTTTACAGCGCACAAGTTCACGGGAGAGACTAAGGTTATAGACGTCTCAAGCACATACTTGTTACAGACAGTGCCTACCCACTATTTTACAAAAATGATTTCAAAAATTCTAAAATGGCAATAAAGTACCATACTATATTTGTTAATTTTTATTTCTAAACATTTTAATTTTTTTTAATAAATATTATAATTAAGTAAATAAAGCATATATTATTTATTTAATTTTTGCTGTTATTATTATAAATATTACAATTTAAAAAAAACTTTATTAATTACTAATGTTATTTAGTATTGCTATTATTATATTATGTTTATCCATCAAGAATATTAAAAATATAATTATAATTTATGTAAGCAATATTATTGTTTTATATATAATTTAAAAGACGATAAAAGAGCGACACCAGCGACATCTCAAACATTTAAAAAAAAAATAGGATTTGTCAGAAAAATGTTTTCGGATTTTTTTTGTGAAAAAAAAAGATAGTTATAGTCGCTCCGCTCGGGATCGTTCCTAGATAAGTTTTAAGTTTTAACGGTTAGTATATATTTCTTAGAGATGAGATATTTTCCCGCAGTAACAAGTATCCTAAATGTTGACCCGGCTAACCAGCTATCAACATACCAAATTTCATCAAAATCTGTCCAATGGTTTTTTCGTGATGCGTTCTCATACAGACAAAAAATCTAAAACTATAGATTCGGCCTCTGTATCAATATTCAATAATAATGACTGTTTCAATAAGATTTACAAAAAATATTTAATGGACAGATTCGACTCAGTTAGATTTTATCATATGTATAGATAAACAAATATGTAATTATAAAATAAAAATAAATTTTAAAATTTTAATACTACATCTAGAGCCTGTGTTACAACTTGCTATACGATAAAAAAGCATGGTAAGAAAACCTGCAATTTAAGAGAAGTACCGAAACTCACACTTGGCCAACGTGATGACTTATGACCTGATCTCCCCACATTAAAGGGAGACCCACCCCCAGCAATGGGACATTAAAAAGGCTTAAATAATAATAATTTCTCACTTATTATACCTATTTTGATTGTATTATATCAGCAACTTTAGCGTACACCACAACTTTTCAAAGTTATATCGCATTCTGATGAAATTTGAACCAATCAAAAGTAATTAATCTACTAGGAAACAGTAAAACACAATTGCCACAAAAACCAAGGATCTTTAGGACTAATTCACACTTTAGTGCCGATCACGGTTCACGGCTCTCGGTATGATATTGGTCTGGTAAAGATATTTTGTACAAGAAACAATGAGTGCATCGCACTATCAGTAAGTGTCAAGTTCCAGTTGCATCACACTTCAACAACGTTTCTTGTAAAAAAAAACTTTACCAAACCGATATCGGACCGAGAACGAACTGTGACCAGCACAATAGTGTGGATCGACCCTTACTGTACTTAGACAACCGCCATAATTACTATTATTTCAAAACAAAACTCAACGATTACAAGGCCATTTTATTTATTGAAGTGGAAAATCCACATTTCCTGTTCAAACTTGTTTTTGTATAAACAATTAGAAAATTCTTACGGTTTCGTTCAAAGTTCAATATCTCAAAGATAGTTCTGTCAAAGAGCATTAAAAATTATAGGTATATAATTACAAGTTACTGCCTCTATGTATGTACTATGTAGTATATTACTTCGATGATCGATTACGGACGTTAACAAAAGTGGTTCTTGTATTTTTATTTATTTTTATTATTTGTTGCTATAGCGGCAATAGAAATACATACTCTGTGAAAATTTCAACTCTCTACTTATTACGGTTCATGAGATACAGCCCTTTCACAGTAAAAGTTAGTTTAAAGTTTACACAATTAGTGTACACTTTTATTAGCTATATTTGTGAACTTAGTATAACATATGATGTAGAATTGACAAATTCAAATCTCGATATTTCGAAAGCGAAATGAGTTATCGATTCTTATTACTTTTTTCTACTCTTTTGGCCTATTTAAAAAGATTCATCGAGAAATGACGGCGCCATGACGCGACGCCACCGTACTCATGCCCTAGTATCTCGTAGTATCTTGGTTGCAATTACGTGTGGAGTGAAATAAAAAAAACCTTTTTATCGGTAATGTTTTTGGTCACACGACCAAAGCTGACCACGGCCTAACTTCACTAAATTACATACACGTTTAGCCCTTATTAATCGTGTTAAAAATTATTCGATCATGAGAATATCAGAAGTTCGAATTCGATTTAACTTCACTCGGTTTCCCAAGCGAGCGCGTTATCAGGAGATTACAGCTGCCTTTAAATTCCATAGTATTTCTATGAAAAACAAATCCATTGGTGAGCAATGAACGATAACAGCTTAGATTTAATCGATTAAGCAGATCTAAAGAGCATTAAGGGGGCACCGAGCTTTTTATTTTAGTAGGACGACAGCGGGAAGGCGGGGGTGTGGCTAGGATGGACGGAACGCGTGCGAATTTAGGTATTTTCTTCGAATTATTAAAACAAATACACATCTTGAAAATGTAAAGTGTATAGTTTATAGAAAACGTATAGTTTTATTATTATTAAAAACCTGATGAACTTCCTTGAATTATTTACGCCGCAATCAGGGTTTTTTTAGAGATCATTGTGGATTTTTTTTCTATCGAGGAAACTACAAGTGATCTTGTTTCTAAAGTGTACGATTTATAGAATAAATCCTTAAATATCCTACATATTATTGCATAATTAATGTTTTAGTAATAACAATACAGCAAGGGATCAAACGAACGCAATTATTTCGTAATCGCCTCGGTGCCCCCTTAATACTATCTACTATAGACCAGTAGGTGTGGCAGTAGATAAGTAAAGGTGATCGATATATGTATGAGTATGTATATAAAACAATTATAACCTTATTATGACGATAAATGATAATAATGCAGCATAGATAAAATTGGACCCAGTTATGCAAAAAACAGCCATGTGCGTAAAAGTACCAACAGAGTTATAACCATTTTTCTGTCGATAGTTGTACTTGGGTTATGTTTTGTTTTTCTGGTTATTTTAAAATTAAACAATATTTATATAAGTATTGTTTATTTTTTATAATAAAATGCTTATAATTCGGTCGGTACTTTTACGCACATGGCTGTTTTTTGCATAACTGGGTTCAATTATGTTATCCATACTTAATATTATAAATGCGAAAGTAACTCTCTGTCTGTAACGGACAGACCTTTTTACGCTTAATCTGCTGAACCGATTTAGATGAGGTATGGAGATAGTTTGGGACCCTGGGAAGGATATAGGATAATTTTTATCCCGGAAATCATCTCTTCAGTTTGAATGGGGAATCAACAATTTCTCAGGTAAAGGATATAATTTTTTGAAATTATACTTCTTTTGGCACGTTTGGAAAAAATATGAGAGTAAATTTTTTACGATGTGCGCGCAAACCACCAGCCAAAAAGCGAAAAAATATATATATATATATATAAAAATCATCAGTGCCATATTACGAGTATAATATCAATACGTAGTACATATTACGACTCAGTGGCCGGTTTTCAATTACAAGAAGAATTTTAGAATTATACTAAAAACCTGTTTATATCACCTTTTCTTAGACAAGTTTCTTTAAATTAGAATATACAAGCGACTTACCCCCACTTCGCTCATTTTTTTCAGCGGAACCCTAATTCTTTTACTAAAATAAAAGTAGTCTAAGTTACTCCTTATAACATCAGCTATAATCCTATCAAAAACGGTCCAGGATTTTCGGAGATGAGCCGGAACAATCAGACAGATAAACAGACAAACATTTTAAAAATTGTGTTTTTCTTATAAGTACCGTATTCATATATGCATTTAGTAAAACGCTGTTATTTTGACATTACAAACAGACACTTCAATTTTATTTATCTATATAGATTACAGACCTTATAGGTGATCAACTAGTTATAATGAATAGTTAATATTTGGTGTATTGTAATTCGTTAAAAAGTATTTTAACATTTTCAATTTAAAAATATACTCCAATATGTTTAATTATAAGTGAAAACTTTTTGGTTAATAAACTTTAATAAATAAATATGTATGGGACATTAACACACAGCGCCATTTAGTTCCATGGTAAGCTACGAGGCTTGTGTTATGGATACCAGATTGTTGATACACTACACATATATAACGTTAAATACATACATGTTATAAATATAAACACCCATGACTGGAGTACAAACATTCGTGCTCATCACACAAATGAAAGCCCCCAGCGGGACTCGAATCCGCGACCGCTGGCACAGCAAGTTAGGCTCACTACAAACTGAGCCAAACGTGTCGTCGAACATAATACTATGTTCCTTCGTTAACTTGTTTTCATCTTTTTAGTTCGCTTTTTAAGCACACGAGTTTTATTTGTATAATTTAGTTTTTTCCTTATCGGGTTATACCGAATTGAAAAAAAACCCTACTTTATCAATAAACATTCGACGCGAATTGAGAAGCAACAAACAGACGTCAAATATTACGTAATTTATCTATACATATAATAAAATTGTAACTAAGTCGTATCTGTACATTAAATATTTTTTGGAAAATCTTATTGGAATAGACATTATTATCGATATAGAGGCCGAATCTATAGCTTTTAGAATTTTTGTCTGTCTGTCTGTTACCGCATCACGAGAAAACCACTGGACAGATTTTGATGAAATTTAGTATGATGATAGCTGGTTATCCGGGTCAACATATAGGATACTTTTTACCGCGGGAAAATATCTCATTTCTGAGAAAAAATACAAAAACTGCATTGTAAGAGTATACTAATATGTAAAACTTAAGAATTTGGTTTTTGGTCATTTGAACGCGGGCGGAGCCGCGGGCAATGCTAGTCTAATATATTTCATAGAGAAGTCCTTTATCGAGATATATACCTACTCATACAAATAATGGTATAATAATTTAGCCTTATAAATATTAATGCTATCTCGTGAACGCTTTAAGCAAAATATACAAATACTATCGACTCACCCTCGCTCTGCTCGGGTTCGTCCCTACTTACGTTTTGACGTTTAGTATAGATTTCTCAGCGATGAGAATATATTTTCCCGCAGTAAAAAGTATCCTATATGTTGACCCGGATAACCAGCTATAATCACACCAAATTTGATCAAAATCGCTCCAGCGGTTTTTCCGTGAATGATGCGGTCACAGACACAGACAGACACAGTCATGGGTGTTTTTAGAATTTTTGTGTGCCTGTGACCGCATAACGATAAACCACTGGCGGGATTTTGATGAAATTTGGTATGATGATAGCTGGTTATCCGGGTCATCATATAGGATAATTTTGTACTGCGGGAAAGTATCTCATCTCTGAGGAATATATACTAACATTAAAAGATTATATAGATAAAACATATAATGCAATAAATAATACCTACGTAGAATTAATTTATTTTTATGTTTTAATGGTTACTGAGCAAGTGCTAGTGTGAGTGAGGTCATCTAAGCTTTTAATTAAGGACGTAACCCAATTCCTAGAGG
Organism: Brenthis daphne; assembly: GCA_947093115.1. Classification (NCBI taxonomy): domain Eukaryota; kingdom Metazoa; phylum Arthropoda; class Insecta; order Lepidoptera; family Nymphalidae; genus Brenthis; species Brenthis daphne. The sequence continues at coordinate 5,646,280 of OX352473.1, forward strand.
TTTCATTTCGAGGCGACATATTATAGCTACCTACTATTCTATATATCTATATAGAAAATAGAAAAGACAAAAACATTTCAGTACATTTTTCTCCTCTGTTTGTTTACCGATTATTATTTTTTTTGATTAGTAGCCATTGACGAGATTTAGAGATATCGATAAAAAAATGATAACGGTTGTCGACATTAATATTATAAAGAGGAAAGATTTTTATTTTTGTATGTTTGTAACGAATAAACTCACAAACTACTGGACCGATTTAGATGAACCCTGGGAAGGACGTAGGATATATTTTTATCCCGGAAATCATCCCTCAAGGGGGCGAAAATGGGGATGATATGAATATGGGATAGTTATTAATATAACGATTTAAAGGTAAAATTTCGACCATCATCGACTGCGCTGTTAACTTTATATCTAACTCCTTAGGTACTAAATATAAAAAAAACCGGTCAAGTGCGAGTCGAACTCGCACACGAAGGGTTCCGTACCATCGTGCATGTTTTTTTTTCTACGTAACATTACTAAAATATTGTAACCTAATATTATTACGATCTAGCCAACAAGGCTAATGAATAATTGAACTTTAAATTAGTTTTATAAAATAATATATCTAAGAATGTGTCCAATGGCCCTTTTCTTAAAGTCTCTAGTTAAGGCGAAGACACTTTGTTCTTGTTAGTGTCCGACCGAAGCTTCGGCTTCGGCTTCGGCTTCGGCCACCTTCGGCCAAAAAATCCACCTTCGGCGAAACATTCGGCTTCGGCCCAAAACCCGGCCGAAGCCGAAGGTTTCGCCGAAGGTCCAAGCGACCGTCGAGATTGACGGAACTGTTACGAAAGTCATGAGGCGGCGGGGAGTCACTGTCAAAATATCACATTGCATGCATCAAAACAAGTTCGTACGTGTATTTAAACTATTGTTTTGTTTTGAATTTGTGTTTATCACTTAAATTGTGATACGTTATACGATGATAAATTATTATTTTTAGCATACAACATAAGGCTGTTTAACTTTGATTACTAATATTTTCAATTAATACATATCGTTACTATGTGATTTTTATTGTAATCAATGTAGCTTTAGTAAAAAAGTTTTTGAGAGAGAAGGTTAAGTACAAATATGCTTAGTAAAATAGAATATTATAACTTGTTGTTCTTATAACTTGTTGTTTGCAAAACAGTCATTACCTCATTAGTTCTATTGTTATTGTTACATTTATTTTGAAATTTCTAATATTTTCTAAACTGTGCATTTAATTGACCAACATTTAATTACTTACTAAGAAGTTAGTGTTTGTTTATTTTATTTATTAGTCTAGTTTTGGTCTAGTCGAGTAAAACAAAGACTGATTGGTCTAATTGTAATTTGTGAATTACATAATAAAGAAATGATTATTTTTTACCAGTAGGTAAATCACAAAATCACAAACTTTTATTTATCTCTAAACCAACCATCTCTATGATATATCATCAACTTCTATATGAGACAGTCAATATAAACCTTCAATATTGAGGTTATTTAATGTATTGATACAAAATTAATTACTGAGTGCTGAGAGAATATAAACCTTCGGCTTCGGCTTCGGCCAAAAATAGACCTTCGGTCGGACACTAGTTCTTGTGTTCTATATTGGTAGCACTATATTATTATTACTTTCACTACATTACACTATTTTTTTAACACTACACTAACTCAAAAGGTTTAGTTATTTTGAGCCTTCTCACTATGTCCGTGTTGTCGAGGAGCTGGATTGCCTCGATATTCACATGTTTATGAAGTCTTTGCTCGTGAGCTTCTGCGTATGTTTTTATCACTTTATCGACAATCTCTACGTTGAGGTCCCGATGGAGATCGTCATTTCTTACGTAGCAGAGTGCATTAACTATTCCCCTGAGAACTTTATTTTGGAATCGTTGGATGATAAGAATAGTACTCTTTTTGGTACAGCCCCACAGCTGTATACCATAGGTCCACACTGGCATCAGGACTTGTTTATATAATAATATTTTGTTGTGTACGGACAGAGAGGAATGTCTTCCCAACGGCCAATACATCTTTTTGTACCGGAAATCCAATTCTTCTTTTTTCTTCTTAACGTGAGCTATCCAGCGTAGCTTCGCGTCAAGCGTCATTCCTAAATATTTTGCTGTATTTTCATATGGTATGATGTGCATGTAGGTACTTTTTATTAATATGACTTTTACTCTATGTATGTAGTATGTTAACTTCGATGATCGATTACGAACGTTAAAAAAATCTTGTATTTTTATTTTTATTATTTGTTGTTATAGTGGCACTATAAATGCATACATACTCTGCGAAAATTTCTACTCTCTACTTATTACGGTTCATGAGATGCAGCCCTCTGACAGACTGACGGATGGACAGCGGAGGCTTAGTAATAGGGTTCCGTGTTGGAAACAAAAATGTTAATTTCTTTAATCCAATAGCGAATTAATTACGTGAACGAAAGTAAAAACAGTCATTCTCCTGAGGGTCATAGCGACAAGTTAGATAGCTTTAAACTCCCTAAAAGTGATCCTATTTGAAAATTCGTTCACCCAGAGAACAGTTACATTACCGCCGAGTGCTATATGTCTATCTATGCATATAATAAAATTGTAATTAAGCCGAATATGTACATTAAATGTTTTTGAAATAGACATTATTATCGATACAGAGGCCGAATCTATACTTTTTAGAATTTTTGGCTGTCTGTCTGTGACCGCATCATGGAAAATCCACTGTAGGGACTTTGATGCTGATCAAAATTTAAAATTCAAAATTAAAACCCATGAAATTGTAAACAAAACCCGCGCAACTAGGGTAATAGCGTGTAATATATAAGGTTGTATAGAAACTAGAAAATACCAGTTTTAAAAAAAAAAAATCTCACCACTGACAGATAAAATTGTGACACACGCTTCAAATTGACAGCTTATAAGAATACTTATCTCCTTGATTTAACATCAACAATTTAAGGCCTGATGTGGAAATAAACGTTTTGAGCCATTACGCATGATAAGATTAGATAACATATTTGTTAGTCAACTAATGCCCGCGAATTCGCTTGTGACTTTTAACTCGTATTTAATTACAGTAGAGACTCGATTATCCGGCCCTCAGTTATACAAATTCGCGATTATCCGGACTACCCATGGCGATCAAATAACTACAAGTCGAATCTATACATGCACGGACTGGTCGGAACTGGCAACCGCCCGTTCCCACCCTTGCCCTGCGCGTACGCTGTCGCCGCGTTTGTGTTTTAGTTATAGCACAGATATACTTTAGTAGTGTTATATTTACCAATGGTTAATCCGCTGTGTCGTGTCACGTTTGTGCTTAAAAATGTCTAAGCGTAAGATAGAAATAAATGTTGATTTGTCTTTAGTTGATTTTAATTAAACACCAACATTAGGTATTATGTAATATGTACGAAAATCTTTTTTTTCATACATTCGATTATCCGGATTTTCTTATACGAATGCTTACCGACAGCAATTAGTCCGGATAATCGAGTTTCTACTGTACTCGATTTTGTTTACAATTTCTTCATGGATCTTATTTTTCAAGTGAAAACTTCTATAGGCAGCTTTGTACGGGGTGTAAATTCATGTAAGTCGTCATCGACATGGTCACGTGACGTGTTAACGTTAACACTCAGAGTGCCGATAGATGTCGAAACCAGATAAATGTAAACAGTTTTAATTTACAAATTTTAATTTGAGATCAAACAATTAATTTGAATATCCAAAAATAACAACTGTTTGTTTATAGTTTAAAGTTTTCAGTTTTCACTTCTGTCGGCAGTCCTCATGACTGCTTTTTCTTTGTTTGGTTATTAACAACACAGGCAATGTTAGACATCCATCCAGGAACGCATCCGAGTGAAGTGAGGTTAAGTCACTTGTTTATAAATAAGAAATTTCTATAAAAAAACTGAGTGGAGCGGATGCAAATCCCGGATCTCGCACCTCTAAAGTTTTCATGTACGAATTATTTCCAATATGATCACAACTTGTCTTACGGTGTAGGAAAACATCGTGAGGAAACCTGCATGACTGAGAGAATCTAACGAATTTTCGAAAGATATGTGAAGTCCGCCCAGTACTTGGCCAGCGTGGTGGACTATCTGTTCGCCTCGTATTGAAGAGAGGCCCACTCCCAGCAGTGGGACATAAAAAAGGGCTGAATACATACATGTAAACTATAAAAGCACGCCCTCAAATCACTTTAAATTTAATTATTTCATCCTTACAACCAAAGATATCGCGTGACAAACACACACACAACCAAATGGAGTACCTCCCCTCTTTGAAATCGATCAAAAATCAAGAGATAGTGATGTTTACCTTCAAACGCTGAGCATAACGAGCTCGATTGGCCCCGGTCAATTGACTAACCGGATGTGACGTCAGCTTTTATAGATCACAATGAAAGTGTATGGCGACTTTAGTTTATCGAGTGTTCATAAAATATAATCAACCAGCGTACCGTGACTTTGCTCAGTAAATCTATACATATAATAAAATTGTAACTAAGTCGTATCTGTACATTAAATATTTTTTGGAAATCTTATTGAAATATAGACGTTATAATTATTGATACAGATTCCGAATCTATAGTTTTTAGAATTTTTGTCTGTCTGTCTGTTACCGCATCACGAAAAAACTACTGGACAGATTTTGATGAAATTTGGTATGATGATAGCTGGTTATCCGGGTCAACATATGTGATACTTTTTACCGCGGGAAAATATCTGACGTGATGAATTCTAAAAATATTAGTCACGGCCTTATCCCCATCGCATTTAGGAGAAGCCATTGTCTGGCATTGAAACGTTGAAAAGGGCTAAATACATACAATACAGTGTGAAAAAAATATACTAAGAATTCACGGATTTATTTACATTTTTTGGTTCCAAAAAATATGTAAATAAATCCGCGAGAAAATCTGGAAAGATAATTTAATTACACAGGTATTGTTATCTATTATATATTATCTATATCCAATATTAAACAACTAGCAGACACCCCTCTCACCAACTCAAAACCCAATACGGTTAGTCACCGCGGGGGAGAAAAATGAAATATGTTTTTCTCTTGACTATAACCCTCCAAGAAAAAGAGAAATAACATTGGCACATACAACGTAAGAACGTTGGCAAGTCCGGTCAAGCCCATAGAACTTACGAACGCACTTAAATATATTAAATATAAAATTATCGGTATATCAGAAGAAAAACGAATGGGAATGGAGGAGGCCTTTACCCTATAGAGGGGTTCTCATTTAAATATAAAAAAAAATTGATAAATACATTTTACAAATAAATAATAATATTAATAACAATCAAAATATTGTTAATACTACTCGTAATAATAAAATATGCATTAAAAATCTTATTAATTAAATACTATTAAAAAATAATCAATACAAATATTAATACAATTATCACAAAAATTCATACAAATATTGTTTACTTTGCATATGAAAAAATGAACATACATATAAAGGTATGAAGATTGTAAAAATCTGCATGTAAAAAAAAAGAGAAATAATAAAAGGCTCATTTATTTATTTTATTTTTATTGTTATCTATTAAAGCATCACCAATTCATTAAAAAACTATTCGCTTTTTACAGACCTATCGCATAACACAAAACAAACATACACACGCATCGAGTACTCCTTTACAGAGTCGGTAAATAAATAGAAATTAATAGAGTCCGCGTATACCTAAATGGATGCGAATACGAATTCCTTAACCTTCGACATGTTCATATTACACGCACTTGCTATTGTCACGCACTTGCCTCGCATTATATTTATGTACCTACGTTCACTGTACTAACTAATCTATACATATAATAAAATTGTAACTAAGCCGAATCTGTACATTAAATATTTTTTTGAAAATCTTATTGAAATTGACATTATTATCGATACAAAGGTCGAATCTATAGTTTTAAGAATTTTTGTCTGTCCGTCTGTCTGTCTGTTACCGCATAACGGAAAAACTACTAGAGGAATTTTGATGAAATTTGGTATGGTGATAACTGGTTATCCGGGTCAACATACACGATACTTTTTACCGCGGGAAAATATCTCATTTCTGAGAAAAAAATACAAAAACTGCAATGTAAGAGTATACCAATATGTAAGACCTAAGGATTTGGTTTTTGGTCATCTGAACGCGGGCGGAGCCTCGGGCAATGCTAGTTTTAAATATGCTTCAATACTGTAAGGAGACACCATACAAAATGGCAACGAGTTTTTATTACCATAATTATTTTATTGCCTATTTATTCTTGGCAGAACTGGTTTGTGGCAATGACCGTTATCATTAAAAAAAAAAATCCCGGTCAACGTACACAGCAATAGGTTGTCTTTATACTTGTATTTTTTAAATCATGTATTCATGTTCAGATTTAATGTAAACTTAAATCAGACAGTTCAAAATAAGTTGAAATAAATGTAAGCAAATAAAAAAAGAATTATCACAATTCGATTACTAGTTCCGGAGAAATGTGTCGACAAACATACATACACCTATAAAATTTTATATATTTGCTTGGAAGCCCTAATAAATTAATTATCATCTTACTAGTAGTACTATATAAATGCGAAAGTTTGGATGGATGGATGTTACTCAATCACGCCAGAACGGCTGAACGGATCTGGATGAAACTTGGCACAGATATAGATTATAGTCTGGAATAGCACATAGGTTACTTTTTATCGAGGATAAATCGACGGTTCCTGTGGGATAGATTCGTTTTTATTTTTCACTGTATATGTGAATATTTTGCAGTTTCAATAATATTACATACATACGGGTCGAATTCATGACCTCCTTTTTTTAAAGTCGGTTAATTAATTACAAACTTTAATTTTAAATATTTTTAATATGTAAGTACGATGTCCAATTATATCTTTGAGTATGTGGAAAATTCCCTTCCTGCTTTCGCAAATTTCCCAATTTTCTGGACAATATTCCATCTTTTCCATTCTAAACTTCTTGTTAGAACTGTTACGAATTATTAAGGCAAACTTTACCCAATTCGGTCCAGCCAATCTATCGTGATGTGCTTATCAACCAACAACATTTCATTTTTATTTATAACTAGCGACTCACTCTCGTTCCGCTCGAGTTCGTCCCTAGTTGCGTTGTAACGTTTAGTATAGATTTATCAGAGATGAGATATTTTCCTGCAGTAAAAAGTATCCTATAGGTTGACCCGGATAACCAGATATCATCATACAAAATTTCATCAAAATCTGTCCAGTGGTTTTCTCGTGATGAGTTTCCTGACAGACAAAAACTCTAAAAACTATAGATTCCGCGTCTGTATCAATAATTAGACTTGTTAACAATTTTATTATACGTACAGATGTATAGATGTACCAATGGACTTTCTGAAACAGACACTAGATTAATCATCATATTATTATTTAATCAAAACTTAATTAGTAAGAGTTACGGTGAAGGATAACATCGTGAGGAAACTTACATGTCTGATAGAACCTACAAGTTTTCGAAAGAAGTCCGCCCGAACTTGGCCAGCGTTGTGGACTATGGCCTGATCCCCTCGCATTGAAGGGAGACCCACCCCCAGCAGTGAGACGTTAAAAAGAGGATTGAATACAATACGAGAGATAAAAATAATCCCTCTCTTTATAGGAACACTAGCGACTTTCCCAGAAAATGTTCAAAAGGCTTCTATCGCCAAATACAAAAAAAAAATGTTAAAGAACGTTTGTGTGCTAAAGGCTGTTATACAAAAAATGATTTTATAGAAGATGGCACACGTTAGGAATGAAATGATCGCCTCCAGGCTACTTCGACTTGATAGAAATATTGTCAATTATAATTTTACTTTAAAAAAAGATAACAAGTCAATATTAGTCCCGCTGAGTTTCTATCGCCAGTTCTTCTCAGGTCTGAGGCTTCTTCTTTCCGAACTGGTAGTAGACTCATGACATTCAGAAAAAAAATTGTAATAATTTAATGCTGTATAAAATATTTTGATTTGATTTGACTCACCCTCGCTTCGTTCGGGTTCGTCCCTGGCTTGATTCCCCATACTTTCATCTAACTTTCATCCCTATATTCACCCCCTTTAGGTATGATTTTCGAGATAAAAAGTATCCTATGTCCTTCCCAGGGTCTCAAACTATCTTCTTACCAAATTTCATCTAAATCGGTTCAATAGATCCAGAGATTACCCCCTACAACATCACAAACTCACAAACTTTACCTCTTCATAATATTAGTATAGAAAAATCCACAATGGCGTAAAACAATTTAAATGAAACTCACAGCATGAGTCACGTGACTCATTATCACATTCTAAAACAAAAGGAAACATCTCAATATGATCCTTTTTAAATTATATCTGAAATGACTGATAATGTTTTTTTTAGTACAATAACCTATTCTGTGTCAATGTTCCGTAAACTTGGAGTGTATCCAAAATATTCACTGGTCTTTACAAAATATGTGTGAAATTTGAATGGAAATAAAAATAATCATCATTTTCGAGATAATATTTCATTTATATCACATATCAGAGAGACCTAAGTTGTAAAATCACTATATTGTTGTGGTATGTTTTTTTTTCTTTTAATTAAGTATTGTATTTATTTATTATATATTAGGTATATATTTAAATGCTAGTTGTCTTTCAGGAGGTTCTATGACCACTTACCAGTTACAACATCTAAACTATGGTAGTACAAAAATCACAGTTTCGACGTTAAAGAAGAACAAACAAATGAACACACTTTCACATTTAGAATACTAGTATGGATATAGTATAGTAGCTATTCCAAATACACCATACATATTTATATTTTACACAAATGGAGTGTCTACTCCTTTGTTAACATCAACCAGTAAAAACTCGTAAAAATAGCCACATTTTTAATATTTTATCTAAATATCTCTTGGCACATGCATCATGCATGAATGACTGGCCAAATTTTAATATTTTTATTACTTTTTAAAGGTGTTTTGAACACAAAGCCAAAAGTGACTATTAGTATACCGATTTTTTTTTGTTTCTAAGAAAATCTCTGAGCTTTTAGCAAATATGATTTTTTTAATTTTTTAATAATCCAGGACAGCGGTTCCCTAATTCTGGTCTGTGGAACTCTAGATACAGATATCTAGATACAGAGTTCAGTCTGAGAGTTAAATAAAATGTTGTCACTTGTCAGACATGAAGCCTAATTTTAGTGCTATTATAAATAAATATGTGGAAAAATTTCATTCATCATATTAAATAGTTTATGTTATATTTTTGGTACAATAAATACTATTGTAAGTATTAATATTTTTTATTTACGTCTTGTTCTTTCAAGTCAAACAAGAAAATATTCTAACTACAACACAATCAGTTTAGTTATTATCAAAATGGGGATCCGTTGAAAAAATATTTTTTTAATGGACCCTAAATGATCATAAAATCGAGGGACCCTAATTGATCATAAAATATATAGATCATAAGATCAATTAGGGTTCCGCGGCCAAAAAAATAGGGAACCCTTGATCTAGGATATCATTCCTTTTCAATCTTTTTCTGTAACTTCTTTTTGTTAAAGTATATATACAGATGATGCTCTGATAAACTATAGGAAGTATATAAGGGTTGTCAATGTAAATATAATAAAATATATTACACAAATGTAATAAATATGTTTTTTTAAAACCACCTTGTTGGTATTCAACTTCAAAGCACAGATGGATTTGTTCATATGATATAAATAAGGCTTCGATCAACAGTAGTATTGTTGATCAAAGAAATAAGGCCTTGTTTGTATAAGTGATTTGAAGTATTCATCTACTTCAGAATATATTTGACTCTTGCGCTGTAATAAGTGCTTGTTGTTTTAGAGTAACATATTTATTTTATATATAAATTTTATGAACAATGAATTATTTATATATATATATATATATATATATATATATATATATATATATATATATGCAATGAGAAAATAGTACTATAATAATTCATTAAATAATCTTAAAATTTTAAGATTAAAAATGTACAATTGTTATTTATCAATAGATAATAATGTCTTTATAAAACTATTTTGTATAAAAAAATATTGTTTAGTAAAACTCCAATTGCTTACTTTTATTTTAAAAGATAAGGTTTCAAAAGCATTTATATTATTTTATTAACACCTCCAGGTAAATTTCTAAGAAATTAATTAAATTTCTAAGAAATCTATTGTTGGATTGGAGGGATTAATAAATGATTCGTCCCTGACATTGTTTGAGCTTGTGATAAAAAGTTAATATTATTTAAGCTAATTAAGAAACATACTTATAAACATTGTAAATATTTTACTCATTACTTAATGTTGTCATTTGGTCGAATGTTCCCAAAATAAAGATAGAAATGTTCTAAGTTTATCATTTTAAGTCAGAATCCACTCCTCTAAAATATAAACAAAGAGAGTATGATGACATGAAGTTGATACAATAAACTATTGTAATAACAAACTTAACTTCTTTCTTTTTATAAGTAAAAAGAATGCATATAGGAATATTTTAAAATAATTAAAGGACCAGCTTTTTTTATAATATTCTTAAGTTATTGAATTTGTTGAATACGTGATAAAGCTAAATATAAAGTATACAAATATAATAATATTATTTATACAATCTTCCTCACACTTATGAAGGCTTTGTAATATAAATAGTGAATAAATCACATGTGTTTTGTAAAACAATACCGATGTACCAAGTCATTACTAAGGCATTATCAATAATTATGTATTATGTATAATATAACATATGTTCTCGCAATCAGCGTAGTAATAAAATATCGTCATATATAATTTTATACACTATTCACTTACCGATATGTATAGTAAATAATAATAAAATGGCACTTTCTTTTAAATCACTCGCACATTTCACATACCACTTTTTAATGCTATAAATTTGGGAAATTCCACATCAAAATACAGTCCATTGTTTCCCGACGTTTAACAATGAATGGATGTGTGGTTTGGGTAGTGATAGCGAATCAGTTTAGTGTTGTGTGTTATAAGAGGAATCGATTTTAGTCGAATGAGTGTTTATATCATATCAATTTTCCTTGAAATATATTCTCTAGATCAGCTATACTCAACTTGCGGCCCGCGGGCCGCATGCGGCAGCATCAAAAATCGCATTATAACATATCTTTGTTAAAAAAGTAACTACATCGTTAACTTGGAATTACGTTTTCATTAAGACGTAAATAATTTTTTCTTGCGGCCCTCGACACCATGACTGAAACGTGTTTGTGGCTCCTATAAAAAAAAGTTTGAGTATGTTTGAGATGTTTTGTATGTAGCTATTTCAATAAAACTATCTTTTCGGTTTTTTTATAGCAAAGCTAAAGCTTTCAAAAAGTCGGCAACTGAAAATCAAAATAAATCTACGAAAATATCTGAAAGCATAATTTTGCTTAAAATATAAAATATTCGCTTAAATCTAACAAAGTATTATGTAAATACTAAATAGTTTGATTTGTTGCAATGAATTTACATAACATTAAAGATTCTTTTTGTAAAATTATTTTATTTATTAAAGAAATTGTAAAATGTAGGTATTATTTGGGATGTGACGATGCACAGCATCTGTGAGAGGGCGCTGTATACTTCCCTTTTATTAGCCAATCACTTACGACTTCCTCTTGATATTTTCGACCAATCAACGCCTTGCTTGAAATCACGTGGTCCCAGGTGGCAGGGCGCCAAAGGCGAACGTTCTTACCTCATAGCGTCGTTATTTCCCGATCGAGTAACATCGTTTCTTAATAAGTGATAAAAAGTGAAAAATAGGAAAAAATTATTTCAAATAAGAGTGAAAAAGTGTCTTTGAGTTTAGTTTTAAAGCATTATCATATCTAAATAGTGTTAAAATAAGTGAGTGATGAGTGATCATAATCAGTGCAGTGGCGTAAGCTTTGATCAGGATAATCCTGACGAAATGGAGGTAGGCATGCAAATGCCTTCATCTGGTCGAAAGCGCCTGCATTCGAGCGGAAGTTCGAGTTCCTCTCAATCTGACTCATCCGATTTAGAGGTAAAAAGGCGGAGAACGGGTGAGTCAGCTTCAGACATTAATAATCTTGTCAATCAAGTATCTATTTTGACTAATATTTTAATGCAAAATATGTGTGCATCGAATGTTACTGCTAACAAAAGTGTAACGGCAATAAGTGACGTTCAATCGAGTGGGCTACCCGTATCAGAGCCAACACCGGGGCCTAGCACGTCATGTTTAAATTTTAATTTAACACGGCCTGCGGCCGTTCATGAGAGCTTCGTTAATAACATTCCCCGTTTAAATTTGGGTGTTGTCAATACATCCTCTAAGGAACCTAAAGTACCTAAAGCTAATCCGGAACATTTGCACCGGCTTGAGGTTTTACAAAGATTCGGTGATACAGCTTGGAAAGATGTTCGGTATAATGATGTGTTAAAAATCCATAACGCCGCGCCTGGCTTCGTTGAGCTACAAATTAATGATGATCTCAGGCAATTTATTAAAGGCAAAGATTACGTAGCAAGTTCTGAAAGATTAATAGCTGCTTTATGCAACGCATTGATCTCTCAGCGAGAGGTTCTCAATCATTGTTTGCAGCAATTTATTGACTGGACAGCTTTACCTGACAGTACGCTGTCGCCTTCAAATATTTACGATAAAATATCTGAGTGTTTCCTACCCTCATCTAAATTTCATAAAATTAGTGAGGAGATTATGCAATTAGTGTGCGGGAAACGGGCGGAATATATTGAAACTCGTAGGGAGCGTATCCTTAGTGAGATTTCAAACAAGAATTTGCGTGAGGGTCTGCGTAAGATTCCTCCGAGTTCTAGCTTTTTATTTGACGAAACTCTACTGCGGTCCTATATTCAGAATACGGGTGGATCAGATAAATGGCTTCAACCTTGGTTTTCTTCTGAGAAGAGCCAGGCTGTCAATAGTCGTAAAGTGCCTAGCAAGCCAGTTCAGCACAATTTTCGAGACTTGTCAAATCAGCCCTTTCGTCAAAAAGCTAGCGAGTCAAGTTATCGGAAAAACCATAGCACAAGCTCATTCAAGCAGAACACTAAGAGCAAGAAATCCCAAGGTAAAGTCAATAGACGAACCAAGGGGCAACCTGATAAATGACTCGCAACCAATTCGCCAAACATTTTACGGGGGCTGTCTCAGAGCGTATCTGAGACAGTGGCAGATGCTTCGGGCTCCGAAAGCCCTTCTCGAATTGATTACGGGAATGCGTCTGCCATTTACCTCCAAGCCACCACTCATTCTTCCTTCAATAAGAATGATGAAGCGGTTCGAGACCGCTCATACGCCAGAAATGTCAATTCAGATCAAGCAGCTATTACAACAAGGCGTTCTAGAAGTTGTGAAGCCACAGGATGTGGGTCCAAGTTTTCTTTCTACAATGTTCTTGACAAAAAAGAGCAATGGATCCGAAAGGCCAATATTCAATTTAAAGCGACTGAATTGTTTTATAATTCCGAAAACCTTCAAACTGATATCTCATTTTCAAGTTCCTCACTTCCTACAAAGGGAAGACTGGATGGTGAAATTGGACCTGTCCTCAGCTTATTTCCATGTGAACGTCACAAGGAGTCATCGGCGGTTTCTGAGGCTTGTTTACGACAACGTGATTATGCAAATGACATGCCTCCCGTTCGGGCTGTCATGTGCGCCCAAGGTCTTCTCAGCTCTAACGAACTGGGTAGCACAGTACCTGCGATCCAAGGGCATGCGAGTCATAGTTTACTTGGACGATTTTCTAATCGCATGTCAGTCGAAAAGTCAACTTCAAAGCCATGTAAGATCGGCAATAAGTGTTTTGGAGAACTTAGGATGGACAATAAACTACGACAAATCCGAAATCGAGCCAGTTCAAAAAATAGAATATTTAGGGTTAGTCTGGGACACCAAAGCCAACTACAAAAGCTTACCAACCAAAAAGATCCAGAAGTTATTACTGATATTGAAGAGGACAGTACGGAGACTGAAAATGTCATTAAAGGAGGCTCAAATAATATTAGGAACTCTAAACTTTGCCTGTTTCGTTGTACCAAGAGGTCGTCTTCATTGCCGTCAACTTCAAATACATTTACGAAATCTGATGCACCTTCCATCCAACCGCAAACCAGTAGAAGTAACATCTGTTGTCATGAGAGATCTCAGGTGGTGGATTACTACTCTGCAGAGTCCAATAATTCGGAGCAGCCTGCATTGTCAGTTAATTCAACATTTTTTGACAACAGATGCAGCGGATTACGGGTGGGGGGCACAATTGGACGACCAGTTCATATCAGGAGGATGGACGCGAGCCCAACGTCACTGGCATTCCAATCGGAAAGAGATGTTTGCCTTAATAGCAGCCGTAAAACATTTTCGAAATCGGCTTCATGGTCGTCATTTGAATTTCCAATCGGACAATCGAACAGTGATATCTTATGTTCGAAGAGAAGGAGGAACACGATCAACAGCGTTGCTCCATATGACTTATCAACTCTTGGATTTGATAGACAAAGAAGAAATTTTATTAACAGCAGAGTACATCCCCGGGAAATTCAACAATATTGCAGACAGCTTATCCCGCGGGAAAAGGATTTCGGAATGGCATCTTTTACGACCCGCTCTCGTCAATATATTCCGAAAGTTTGGGATTCCCCAAATAGATCTCTTTGCAAGCAAGGAAACGAGAGTTGTGGAGCAATATGTTACCAAAGATTGTCTGGACTCTTCAGCACAATTTTGCAACGCATTCAGTCGTCAGTGGCAATACCAGCTGGCATGGGTGTTCCCACCACCAAGCTTAATACCTCGAGTTCTGCACCACTTAAACGCTGCTCGAGGAACATTTCTTTTAGTAGCCCCAATGTGGAAGAAGGCTTATTGGCTACCAGATCTCCGTCGACGAGCGCTGGCCAGACCAATGAAAATAACCAAGCTGGACCAAGTGCTAATAGATCAGATAACCGGCCTCCCACCACCTCACGTTCAGAACATGGATCTTTACGTCTGGAAGATAGCAGCTGGGGCGAGGTAACTAAAGCTTGGTCAGAAGCCGAAAAATCGCTTCTTAGAGCTGGCTGGAGAGAATCAACATTAAAAACCTATGGACCAGCATGGTCCCGATGGATGAAATGGTGTAAAAATAATAGTTTTGATTGCAACTTTCCTTGTGATGTTAGTCTCTCGAGATTCTTAGCATATCTTCACCTTGAAGAGAGATTAGCTTATCCGACTATATTGTTGCATAAGTCAGTAGTTTTATCTTTTGGGCAAGTCAAACACAATGAAAATTTGAATTCTAACTTTCTCGTTCGACATATTCTTAAAGCTATCTCTCTTCAAAGTCCAAAGTTACAGAGATCACCCATTTGGGACCCAAGTGACCTACTTGCCTGGCTGGAGCTGAATCCCCCGAACAATATCAGTTTGTTTGAAGCTTCCCGCCGCTGTGCATGTCTTTTGTTATTAGCATCCGGTAGACGCGTTCACGATCTTACTTTACTCAGAATATCTAATGACTGTTACTTTGACAATGACAGTCATATTATCCTTTATCCTGTATTTGGGTCAAAAACAGACACAGCTACATACAGGCAATCAGGTTGGAAGCTCTCTTGTCATAGCAATGAGAATATATGCCCAGTTAGATGGTTAAGAAAAGTAGTTGAGTTAGGCAAGACGAGGCGTACAGCCGAATGTAATGAGTCCTTGTTTGTGTCGATTAGAGGTGTCATGCAAAGTGCGTCGCGTACTGTTATTGGTAACTGGATTAAAACTGTTTTGAAAGACGCAGGCATTACGGCTTCTCCAGGAAGTTTGCGTTCGGCTGTAGCTTCTTTAAACTGGGTTAACAATTTTCCAATAGAAGAAATTATTACCCGTGGTAATTGGCAAAATAAAAATACATTTGCTAAATATTATTGTAAGCAAATCATAAGCAGAGCTAAAAGTCAATGTGTAGAGAGTTTTTCAAATAATTTTGAGCCAGTTTGATTTATTTCGTTAATTGTGGCTAAAAAGTCGAGTATAATAGAATCATTTATATTATTGCTGATTTATTGTGATTCTGATTTATAATAAAACGGTGTTACTCATGTGTCTTTTTTGTTCTTGCAGCCTTTGTGCATCTAATTTAGTTTTCTTCCTCACATAGCGTCATTGTGGTCACCAGGAGTTATAAACACGTCTCTCACAGATGCTGTGCATCGTCACATCCCAAATAATAGTACAAGTTTTACAAAACAATAAAACTTGTATTATTAAGGAGAGACGATGCACAGCATCCATTCAAGTTCTCCTGGTGAGAGACTTCTATGAGGTAAGAACGTTCGCCTTTGGCGCCCTGCCACCTGGGACCACGTGATTTCAAGCAAGGCGTTGATTGGTCGAAAATATCAAGAGGAAGTCGTAAGTGATTGGCTAATAAAAGGGAAGTATACAGCGCCCTCTCACAGATGCTGTGCATCGTCTCTCCTTAATAATACAAGTTTTATTGTTTTGTAAAACTTGTACTATTAAGCAACATTTAATATTGTGTTTCTTAAGAAAGTCGTTACGTTGTTTACTATTCAATGTATAATAAAGTTATTATTGTTGGCTTGTTTGAAAACATACTTATCACTAATTATTTAATTATCATGATTATCACATTATCAAGTCAAATCGATTAGGAAAAAAAGCTAATAGCTTATTATTCGAATAATAATAATTGTAATTGCCTTTTACAATGACAGCACAGTGATTGCCCATTGGTTCTTTAAATGCCACAAACGTCAAAATTATTCATTCATATAAATAATGCTGTCTCTACACTTTAGTTGTTATATTTTAATTGGGAAAGATTTCTCGAAAGGAGGGCCCTACACGTATGGCCTATTTACATTCAGTCTGAAGTTAAGCAATTTATTGTTATATCTCTTTTATACCTGGTTTTTCGACATTCATTTTCTTTGCATCCTGGTACTACACAATTTGACATTTCAATTAAATTTTAATTATGATAAAAAAAAGCCCATCCAGGCTGTAGAGCTTTACAATATACTGAGGGCTATAGTGATCGCGACTTCTGACCAGATAAAATGGCAAAATTCTTCCCCATTTTAATTCAAATAATTTATAGATACGTAATAATTTAAAAATAATAATTATGTGATATATATTTAGAGTTCAAATTAGACAGTGAATTTACCTGCAAGTCGCAGGACTAACTTGTAATCGATAGCCAGTGGTCACTATTTAGTATTTAGGCATGATACACATTCTTTGCTAAAAGTTCAAGATCTAAACTGAAAGAAAAAGGAAACACTGTGGATAAGGATTAACAAAACATAATATTATAGAACCACTAGCGACGCCCGAGTACGGCCCTATAGTTACGATTTAAAGTTTAGTATAGATTTCTTAGAGATGAGATATTTTCCCGCAGTAAAAAGTATCATATATTGACTTGATAACCAGCTATCATCATACCAAATTTCATCAAAATCCCTCCAGTGTTTTTTTGTGATGCGGTAACAGACAGACAAAAATTCTAAAAAAACTATAGATTGATTGAGTCGAATTATAGATAATAATGTTTATTTCAATAAGATTTTCCAAAAAATATTTCATGTACAGATTCGGCTAATAGTTACAATTTTATTATATGTATAGATTTGTTATGCACTTTAACACTAAAAATGTATTTGTTGTTTAAATCTTTGGATCTTCCTATATACATAAATGGATTTAAATAACACTTAGTACACAAATAGGATATGACCTGGAATAAAAGATAGGCTACTATTAGGCATCTAGGGACGCACTAAAAGGGAGGGTAATACGAGAATTTATGCATAAAGAAAGCTAGAGTAAAATATTTCATACTACCCGCAAATTTTAGTTTTATATAAGCATTTACTGCTAGTCTTGCCTGCTAGCTGTTTTAAGACGTCTGTTTTGAAAAGAATTAGGTAAATGTCTCATTTCGTAGCGCATTTTGTGAGGAACGCTAATTGTCTAACATCACGCGACGGCATTTTGGAGCAACAGTCAATTCTACATAAACTACTTAATTGCCTAATGTACCTAAAACATTATACTTCTTTTATAGCAATCGGTTAAATTAAGTTTTTAGCGCACTATTTTACGACCTTGTCTTTTTACTAAAAAACTAAACTTTGATAAACGTACAAAGGAAAAGTGTAGGTTTTTTTAAACTAGTACGAAATTTTATACTATGTTGTTCTACACATCGCTCGTGTTAATTTGTCTTTTCTACAAATCTATTGAAATAGGTGAACTTAATTTAAATTTGCGCAGTAAATTCTTAGCACGGAGACAGGAAAAACATAAAGACGAGTTAAGATTGAAACTGTTAGATCAAATTACTAATAAAAGCATTATGCTGGATGGTGTATTACACGAACAAAATGACGAAAATATATTTGATATGGCGTTTCAACAAATTTTAGTAATGTATGACGCGAAGTATGAGTACAAGAGAGATTTTTTTTGGAGGACTTGGAGGAAAGTTCAAATTAATGACGATGAAGAGGAGATTCTTCATTATAAATGCTCGAATATTTTAAAAGCTAACTGCACTCGATGTAACGGTGGCTTTTGGGTTTGTTCTTTTTCTTTTGATTAATACTCTTTTAATAGCTATAACCTTACTACTATATAAAAGCGTATAAAACTTTGTATGGATGTTTGTTTACTTAATCACGGCTGAACGGATCTGGATGAAATTTGGCAAAAAGATAGATTATAGTCTGGAATACCTCATAGGTTACTCTTTAAACGAGATATATACGGTTCCCGTGGCATAGATTTGTTTTTGTTTTTCACTCGGGACGAGATCGAGAGGGACGAAATCGAGCGAAGCGAGGGTGAGCCGCTAGTTTTAACTATATAAAGTCTTGAAAGTTGATTTTAGTCAAATTTTAAACTTCGTATAATTTAAACATTTATTTATATTATATTTAGCAGTAGGTAAGTAGTACGCT
Source organism: Brenthis daphne (assembly GCA_947093115.1). Lineage (NCBI taxonomy): Eukaryota > Metazoa > Arthropoda > Insecta > Lepidoptera > Nymphalidae > Brenthis > Brenthis daphne. The sequence continues at coordinate 5,665,330 of OX352473.1, forward strand.
GTACGTTTCCGACTGCATACTTAGGTATAGGTATATTTTCATCCTAATTGAGTTGAAACTACTTCCTTTAGTTTAGACTTATCTAACTCAGTGTTTGAAACTTTTAAAGACTTTTCTTTTTTTTTTAGGTATGTTACACATATATTATATTTTCATTAAAAAAAAAGAATATTAAAATGTATTTTTTTTTTGTAGATAATCGAAGAAAAATCACCGCCTTGTCCATATGAAATATTTTCACTGAAATCTAATGTGGACCTTTGCGTATTTAACTACAATATTCCAAATCCCAAAGACAGTGAATGTCCGTCTGTCATAACAATGAAGATGCTAAGAAAGGCTTGCGATCATTTAACAGAAACAAAATGGCGAATAACAAAAAAATATAACGTCCCGGGAAATAATACAGCTCTAATATGTCAAGGACGTGATTTCTGTGAAGTTACTACTTTATACAACGTAAGCTTTTATTACCTACTTCAACGATCAAAATAGTACTAGATAGAATAAATACTAATAGAATAGATACACAATCCCATGCAAAAGTTCTCTTAAAACTGTCACCAATTGTGTTCAGGTAATTGTTCTAGTTGAAATAAATATACAACAATGTAAATTGTTATCGTCACAAAAAAATTATTAAAAGCGCGCTCAAATGTTCAAATAAGCGCTCATTCTGTAAGAACATTTTTCGAAGTTATGCTTCTTTTGGCACGTTTGGAAAAAATTACGACAGTAAAATTTTGACAGCCAAAAAACGACACAAAAGTATAATAATATTCGCTAATTTTTATATTATCTACCAATACATCCATAGATAATAAAGTTTTTCGAAGCCAAGAGAAACACTTCGATGGGCGATGTACCATGCGGGTTGCTCCTGGTACTTCTCTGACCCCCCCCCCCCAACGTGCGTTCACCTTGTCGTGGTGGGGGGGCTCAGTAGTGCCCGGCAATCCGACCGGGCGCGAAGCTAAGAAACGCACAGGGAGGTTGCCCACTTCGGTGGGCGGTGGGAGGTGGCCCTCTTTGGGGGCGGTGTACCATGCGGGTTGCTCCTGGTACTTCTCTGATAGCAGAGTGGACTGTGGAGCAACCCCATGGTTGTGGTGGTCTGCTTCGGCAGACCTGCCGTCGGGGCGTCGTAGTTGAATGCGCAAGCGATCCTGCGACGCCCCATTAAGACGGGGGAAGGTTTTGTTGGGTTTTAGTGGGTAGTACTGGCTGTATTACGCCGGTGAGTCCCACACGTCGTGCGTAAATGCATTTCCCAACGTTAAAAAAAAAAAAAAGGCCATAGGCCACCACCCTGGCTACGAAAATTCAATAGGTTTTCTGAGACATGCAGGTTTCCTCACGATGTTCTCCTTCAACTTAAGACAAGTGGTAATTATATTGAAAATGTTTCGCACATGGTAGTATCGGAGGTGTAAGACCCGGGATTTGAAGTTTGAACTCGCTTCACTCGGTTTCCCAAGCGAGCGCGTTACCACTGGGCTACCACTGATTTTACATTTATAATATAAACTAATTGAATTATTTCTTTGCAGATACTTCACGATTCCATTGTATTTAGACTAATAAATTCTACCAATCACATATTTTATTCCAAAATAATGAAAAGTGGCAAGGAGAACTATTTTTGCACAAACGATTGCGGAAAAATGGACCTTTCGACCAAAAAAGTTATTAAAAACGATAAACCTCTCACTTTAGATCTACTAAATAATACAAAAAAGAAACGAGAGGATAAAAAATATGGTCAATTATCAGAATTAAATGGATTATTAGAAAACGGGCTGCACTATGCAGTTAATGGTGTTGAAATGGCAAAAAATAATATAAAAAATGTTCATATTTTCGATGATAATCGATTAAAAAAATCGGTATCGAGTTGTAAAAAGTTACAAGAGAAATATTTATTGGAGGAAAGTGGAAGCAATGATTACGAATACTACTAAAAAGGCCAAAGTAAAAGTGGATTAAGGAAATACTTTTTTTGTGATGTAACAAATGTACGGTTTTCGGTATTTCCATTTACTTGTGCTATAAGACACTGTTTTTTGCCAAATTACACGATTCTATGTCATCGGGAAGTACCCTAAAGGTTTTGATTCCCTTGAGAGTGTAACGTAAGCGACATACACGGCCGTATCTTTTGATTGCGTTGACTTCTGAGAAGATTGATATTTTCACAGATCCTAGGGCTGTGACAAAATTACGGACCTGAATATTTGATATTAATTTCAACTTGATACTTTTACGGGTTTCTGAGAAAAAGTGTCTTGACAGACTATAAGTTCCTTTTTTTCCTCTTGAGGTAGGGAACTCTAAAAAATATTAACATGCAATAATATTATAATAGTCCAGAATCCAGAATAATTCGATCTCGGCGGTCACTGAAATAACAAAATTGGGATGAAAATTTAATATCGATTAAATAAAATTTAAATAGCAAACCTGTTTCTCATTAATAAAAAAAAATGAAATAAAAAACTAAAAATATACACTACAGTAGTAACATTAGGTTTTCTTTATATTTAAATTTGTATCATTTTGGTAATTAGAAATAAATAAATTTTTGATGCAAGAACTTATTTGAGATAATCTAAAAATTCCTTACTCTTCTAATTTCCTTTCATAATATTTTTTCTTTATTTTAGACTCATACTTTTTCTCGTTTAGTATAAATTTCTCAGAGATGAGATATTTCCCCGCAGTAAAAAGTATCCTATATGTTGACTCGAATAACCATCTATCATCGTACTAAATTTTACCAAATATGTTCAGTAGTTTTCCCGTGATGCGTTCCCAGACAGACAGACAAAAATTTAAAAAACTGTAGATTCAGCCTCTTTATCGATAATAATGACTATTTTAATAAGTTATTTTACAAAAAATAATCAATGTACAGATTCGATTCAGTTAGAATTTTATTATATGCATAGATAGATAGCGGACGAAGCGAGAGTAAGTTGCTATTATTATTAAGAAAACAAGTTTCGTTAGTTTCAAATTTATTATCATCGTAAAAAGATAATAAACACCTTCATCTTAACCTAGTTAATACTAAACCTAGCACTATTTTACAAGGCACTTTGGAGAAAGACACTGCGGTACATTTTACAATTTGATACAATATGTAAGCAAGTTTGAAATTATATATACAATATGTTCGTATTTAAATAATTTTTCCAAGACTTTATATGTATATTTAAGCAATGGTATATCTAGTGGGGTTGGGGGCCGGTCCGCCTACATTGTCACCAGATTGGGGATGCAACCCATCTATTATTTATATATTTTTTTTACTAAAAAAATAATAAAAAAAATATTTTCTTGCCTTGTGGTAGCAATTAATTTTCTTTTTATAGAAATATGGGAGAAATGAGCGAGATTCACCTGATGCAGGATTACCACCTTTTGGGGTAAAAAAATCGGGACAAAATAGATATGCCGTCGGGACGCGGACAATACCGTCAAAATCGGGACAACTCTGACCTGATGGTTAGAGGCTATCGTCGCTTATAGACACACCTACCTTGCCTTCAACATAACGAGTTGAAATTGCAAATTTTATAGTTTATAATTGCATTGGTTCTAAGAGACCTGAAGAAGCAATTCTTGAAGAACTCCTTATTACTCATGGTTATATTATTATAGTTCTTGAAAGTGAAATCAATGCAATATATAATTTAAATGTGTTTGAGATACAAAATGTTTGTAGAAGTGACACTATCGGTTACCGCCCCTCGTGTCACATACTCTAGCTAATGCTTTCAATAAACACACTACTGCATGAATTGATGTTTGACAATAAAATATTTTATAAGTTGAGTCACTTATATGCCACTATTATAGGAAAATGGGATCATTGTTAACCCATATAAATTCTCTTCGAAGAAAAGTCATTTTTATATTTAATTTATATACCTAAATAATTTTATTACAAAAAAATTTACTCATAATCGAACTCAAAAGCTAATCTGCAATAGCCAATCCTATTATATTTATAAAATAAAAATTTACATAATTTAGTTTTTTATCGTAAGTTCAGTCTCAAAAATATATATATTCTGATTATTTTTTAATATTAACTGGAAGACTAGATTGTATTTTACCGAATATTTCCTATACATACGGATAGTTCCAAGGTAAGGCCAATTTAAATAGTTTGGTTAACACACAGCGCCATCTAGTTCCATGGTAAGGCCGAGGCCTGTGTTAATACAATTATCCTACTCCTGATACTCTATATTCATCTCACTCTCTCGTAGGTTACTTTTCTGCAGTTACACTTTTACCGTGTGTAAATTGCACACACACGCACTTTTTGTCATTTATATACAGTTTTATCAAAGAATGTCTTAAAAATATTGTGGAAATTAAAAAAAAATGTTATATTCCAAAAAAAAAATATTATGTCTATCGCTATTAAGGCAAGTAAAATTAAGTGAACATACACACATGATTTTTTTAAACATTTACCTAATTAAAAAAGTCAATTTTCAATACAATTTCAAATTCAATTGGTCGACGGACAACCAAAGACAATACTACTTAATTTTAACACACATATTATAAGGCACGAACAATGCTTCATATGTCATATAAAGCTTCATAAGTCTAAAATATTCAAAAACACTGTTATAGCATTAGATTTATAACCATTTAACATGTAATAAAAACTGACCTCTTAACTTTAAGTTACAAATCAACTTGCTTATATTTTAGATGTTGGAAGACATTTTAATCATTATTTAAAAAAAAATGATATAAATGAGTATGAAAGTCCCTTATGTTATATAAATTTGATCTTTGTTAACCGTTATCTAAAAATAGTGGAAAGGCACGATAAAGACAAAACGAATGTGCAACCAGAAGTCTTCTGTATTCATTGAAATACGATTATTTTAAATAAATTAAAGATTAATGAAGATACATAATATGTATAACCATTTTACATTCCATTATATTATATATATATATATATACCTTCATACTAATAATTACAAAAAAAAAAGATAATTCTATATGCTATCGACACGACTATGTCAAAGAAAATTTAATAATCCTTCTCCATTCTACACGACTTTGGCAAAGTAAATTATGCTCAAATGGCAATCCTATAAGCCACAGAACAAAGAATATTGAACATTGAATAATCTTTTTCATGCATGCATTTACAGTTTGTATTTATAAGTATACAGTCATGAGTCAACTATTAATATATATTTTGTGGAAGCACATATGTTAAATTGTAAAATTATTTGTTTGAACAAAAACATTCTCAACAAATTTTCACAAGCAATCTTTTTTTACTCGTTGCTTTCTTTTAGAACCACATTTGTGATGAAAAATCTGGTAATGCCTTTTAAAAGTCTTAGTACAGTTAGAACATGCATAATTTCTAACATTGAGATGTCGCTCCCTTATATGACACTTTAGACTCTTCTTCGTCATTTCCTTCTTACAGTAATCGCAAATAGCTTTAGAATACTGGTTGGTAAATTGGTTTCCATACACATATTTTACCGTTTTTATCTCTGCTTTAATTTCAGTCATATTTTCAACTTTATTACATTTTTTAATTGTTATAACATTATTATTTAATTTTGTCATTTCCACACAAGCATCTGCATGCACAGCTTTTTCAACCCACTTTTCATTTACTAATTTACTAAAATGTGACGGCTCGCTATCGAGTTCTGTGTTAAAATGAAGTTTTCGTATATGCTTAAGGAGAATTCGTTTCTCGCAAAAAGAAATTCCACAGGGCTGGCACGGAAATTTGACTTTAGAATTTATGGAATCATCGTGGACATTTTTCAAGTGAGCGATCAAATTATATTTATTAAGGAATCCACGTTCACAGTAGTCACACACGAACTGTTTTTTATTTTGCTGTCCAGAGTGACTTTTCACATGCCTCAAATATAAATCATACCTAAAATATTCCTTAGAACAAAATTCACATTTGAATCTGGCTTTAACAGCGTTATGTTTGAATAAATGAGACTTAAACTTATAAGAACTACCAATCACAATTTTGTTGCAATGTTTACAGAAATTTCTTTTCTTTGTATCAGCAGTCTTTTTCGTCATCGTGAAAATAAAAGTTAGCAATGATTAAATTTGACTATAATTCACAAAATAAACTTAACATAATGAAATAAAAGTCATTTTAAATCATAAACTCAATACTAAAGAACCATGCAAAAGAAAAGTAAAAATTAACAAATGACGTCTTACGTCAAATGTCAAATTCATGATGTTTTTTTTTATTGTCTGACCACAGATTCAGTAAGCTGAGTACATTACCCATTTCAAAAAGAAGAGGTTCTAAATGAGGATAAATGTTTTTTTTTGTGAGCATGTTATAGTATATATTTAGATAATGTAAAATATTTCTATTGATTCTTTTTTTTATATTTATACATCAAGGCCTCAGTGGTGTAGTGGCTAGCAAGTACGGCTGCACACCCGGAGGTCCTGGGTTCGAGTCCCGGGTCGGGCCAAGTTTAGTTATTGAGTCTTTCTGTATAGTAAGCCTCAGTAACAGCCCGAAGTTGGGAAGTTGGCGGTGTTTCACCCCTGTGCCTCGGAGAGCACGTAAAGCCGTCGGTCCTGCGCCTTAACTCTCACTGGTCGTGTCGAGTGGTCGTCCCACCAGAATATGAGAGTGACAGGAATAGAGAGTGCACCTGTGTCTGCGCGTACACTTGTGCACTATAATATCTCCTGCGTAGTTGGCTAGTCTCAATGAGATTGGCCGCCGTGGCCGGAATCGGTCGCGAGAACATTATCATCATCAAGGTGTCCCGATAAATTTAAAATTCCGCCATGAGTGGGGACGGTGATTCTGAAATCGTATGCCGTAAATCGAGAAACGCCCATTGTGTATTCTTTATTGTTTTTGAAAAACTGTCTTATAAAGTAGGTATTTTTATGAGTGTGGCGCGGACCAAATGGCATGGTGGGGCCGCTCGTCAAGGTCTCAAACCGAAAGGTTCCGCCAAAGACGTTGCGGCCACAGGTGGTGGGCTGACGGTTGGCCTACCGACGCAAATCTTCACCCAAGCAACACTTTGATTGCCGATAGATGTCGAAACCAGATAAATGTGAACAGTTCAAATCAATTTAAGATTAAACAATTAATTTGAATATTCAAAAATAACAAATGTTTGTTTATAAGTTTTCACTTCTGTCGGCAGCCCGCAGTCCTCATGACTGTTTTTTTATGAAGTGGTCTTCTTCCTCATCCATAGCTACCAGAGTGTTGCTCTAATCCATTCTATCAGAGAAGTAGCAGGTAACCCGCATGGTACACCTCCCGATGCCCACTGAGATAGGCCTTCTCCTAACTGTAACTCTTATATTCACGCCAGGCTAGCTTCATGGACACTACAAACTCCATCACCGCGACAGGTGATGAGGAACGAACGTTCATGACATTCGGGGAAGAGTATAGCTATCCTTAATCCATTGTGTATTTTTATACTAAATATTAACTTTTCGCCGCGGCTTCGCTCGCGAGTCGCGTGGTATGTGGGACAGGGCCATAGGATCAAAGGTTGCCTATGTCCGTCGCCAATGCAATTTATGTCCTTGCCAAACCTTATCGAAATCTGTTCAGCGATTTAAGCGTGAAAAGTGTGAACGAAAATAATTATTTTCAAATTCATATTACTATGTAGTATAGATTTTATATATACTAAAAAGAAATTATCAGTTAAACTTGCCCAGCTGCATTGTAACCAACTTTGCTTTGTATGGGCTGGCACCGATTTCGAAAATATTTGATTAGGTATGTATTTAATAGGTAGGCTTTAATTACTTAGCCAAAGCACACCGACTTCGAAAATATTTAATTAGGTATGTATAGTAAATGAAAACTACCAATCAGTTATTTTTTACTTTTTAGTGCTTTTGTTTGAAGTCGGTTTTTATTTTTTTGTTAAAAAGTTTTTATTTTTCCCTTTTTAGTGTAGACAGTAGTAGCAAAGTAAGAATTCTAACGTATTAGGCTTGTCAAATCAAACAAATAAGCCCAAACTCAAAGTATCTACTATTAGCCGTTGAAGACTTTCACCTATCCACCTTCAGGCCTTACCATCAGGTCAACAATACCGAACCACTGTACTATCAAGGGAAATAGAAACACTTGCAAAGTTTCAAGTCAATATGACAATTAGAAGTAGGTTAAATTCCTCAATAGCTATTTTTCCACCCTTAGGGGTGGTATTTTTTTTTGAAATTTAAATGGGACCAATATGGAAGTACATATACACTTTCAAACAACACAAAAATTGTCCAAATCGGTTAATAAATGACGGAGTTCTGAGGTAACAAACATAAAAAAAAAATCATTCGAATTGAGAACCTCCTCCTTTTTGAAGTCGGTTGATAAATAAATAATAATAAAACGGTATGCCTCTAAAAAATGTGTGTGTACTTAAAAGTTGTACTTCTTTGGCGTAACAGAACAGAAATAGCTTAAGATTTCATCCCGTATGTCACAACTGTCTGTTTGTGAAAGGAATGCAGCTAGCTTCGTCATGTCGGTTTTTGGCTGTCGGTGTGCGCGCGCATCGTAAAAATTTTACTCTCATATTTTTTTCCAAAAGAAGTATAACTTCATAAACAAAACATGTAGGTATTTAGAGTTATAGTACATGATATAGGCTAAATAAAAATAATGATAAAAATATAATTATTTGACAGATTTTTTACTGCTGATCATTATACAAAAAAAAAAAAGATTTGAATTCAAACTTTGAATTTGTTTTTTTTTGTTAAAGAGTTGAATTTAAAATCATGTAAATAATGGAAGTTTACAAGATAAGGCATCAGGCTGTAATAAGATTTCGAGAATCATATTAGTGTACGAATTCCTTTCTACATAGTACGTAAAAGTGTCGCGTCAGAAAATATGAAGCGCGGTTAATAGTTAATGAACTTGATCTATTTTTTTGGCATTTATAATTTTTGTTACGTATCACAAAACTCTCTCTATTATTTCTTTTGACACGTTACCTATTGTAAGGTTGCATTTTTATATATTGAGTGTTTTAATAGAAAAAAATATATTTCATTAATTTGTAATGATTTATGTATAAGGCATTTACTTATGTGACCTTGGCCGATAGGAATGTGTTTAAAAAAAACATAAAAACGGGCGCGGATATTCATTTGTTTTCCCGCGCTTTTGCACAGAGATGTCGGTACCACCCTGTAGCGACTATTATAAAATATGTAACTCACTGACGATTATAAAAGTACTGAATATAATAATATAAGCAAGGAATATCTCGAAGTTTTATTAGGGACCCAATACTATTATTATACGCAGCGACATCAATTAACAAACATACTAAGTGATTCTTCTTATATTATTGTAAACTAGCGACTCACCTTCGCTTCGCTCGGGTTCGTCCCTAGGTTGATTCCTCATACAAACTCTCATCCCCATTTTCACTCCTTTTAGGGATGATTTCAGGGATAATAACTATACTATGTCCTTCCCAGGGTCTCAAACTATCTTCTTACCGAATTTCATCTAAATCGGTTCACTGACTTGGCTCCGAAACTACTGAGTTTTGGAGCCTATTCGGTACAAACAAACAAAGAAAAAATCAAATCTTTCGTGTTTATAATATAAGCGTAGATTATTTATTTATTCCAAAAAAAAACCTTTTGTTCGTAGTCAGCAAAACAAATTTTAGTCAGAACGATTAAAGTCAATGCTACACGCTTCTCAGAAAATCTCCACAATACATTTTACGTACGTTAGGAATTGTTATGGAAATTGTGTACTTTAAGATAACTTCGAGAAATAATATATACCTACTGAAAGTATAATAATTTTAATTTATTTAAAAGTTTTTTGTGTTTATAAGTAATAATAGCAAACGCCAAGTGGAAATTCATCTATATCTTAATATATACAGATAAATAAAATTGAAGTGTCTGTGTGTAATGTAAAAATAACAGCTTTTTATTACATGCATATTAAATTTATACGGTACCTATTATAAGAAAAACAGAATTTTTAACAATTTTGTCTGTCTGTCTGTTTATTCCGGCGAATCTCCGAAACGGCTAAACTGATTTTGACGGGAGTTTCGTAGGCAGATAGCTGATGTTATAAGGAGTAACTTAGGCTACTTTTATTTTAGAAAAAAAATTAGGGTTCCGCAAAAAAAAATTAAAACGTCTATCTAGGGAGTAGGACGCACCCGAGCGAAACGAGTGTAAGTCGCTAGTTATTAAAAAAAATCGAGGAAAACATAAACAAACAGTTTGTATGAATATAATTTACTTATCTATTTAAAAAAAACTAACTGTTAATTATTTTTTTATTGATACGTGAACTAAAGCTCGTAAATAGTTACCTACAAACAAACAAAAAAAGAAAATCGTTGGATAAAGGAGAAAAAAGCAGTAAATTGTTATGTTTACATTATAAGAAGAAATAAAAAAAAAATATTAAAAAATATTTTAACAAAAAGATAAACATACCTATAGCGTAACTAACTCAGACACAATCAATTGAAATTTGCTAAAATTTGTACCTACTGCAAATAAATCATATTTTATGTTAATAAGTGGAGCCATAGTACGACGTTCATTACTCACTTATCCTTGGTCATTCATATGAATTAGTATAAAAGAGAAGCATTTTAGGAAATAATTTAAAAGTTAAGTAAAATTTTCAAGATGAAGTCCGAAATTATTTTTCTTGCGTTTGCGGTAAGTTAAGCTTTGTTTATGGTCACTAATTATTTAAAGTTGGAATGTTACCACTAAGACAATATCCTAATCTACCTATACAGATAAATAAAATTGATGTGTCCGTTGGGATTTTTTCGCGAATTTATTTTGATTTTTGGTTCCCAAAAATCAAAATAAATTCGCGAAAAAATCCGAAATGATAGTTTCATTTAAAATGTCAAGTATTCGCCTAAATCTAAGAAAGTATTATTGATGTGTCTGTTTGTAATGTCAAAATAAGAACTTTTTACTAAATTTTCATATGAAAGTATTGTGTTGTATTCAGCCCTTTTTAACACTGCGGGGGGTGGGCTTCCCTTCAATACGAGGGGGATCAGGCCATAGTCCACCACGCTGGCCAAGTGCGGGCGAACTGCCCATGTCTTTGAAAACTTGCTAGGTTCTCTCAGACATGCAGGTTTCCTCACGATGTTTTCTTTCACCATTAAAAAAAGTTGTAATCATGTTAGAAGTGATTCGCACTTGAAAATATCAGAGGTGCGAGACCCGGGATTTGAACCGTTTCACTCGGTTTCCCAAGCGACCGCGTTACCACTGGGCTACCACTGCGCAGGATAAAAGTATATACGGCACTAATAATAAAAAAATATTTTTTTAAAAATTCTGTCTGTCTGTTTGTTTCGGCTAATCTCCGAAACGGCTGGACCGATTTTGACGAGACTTTCACCAGCAGATAGCTGATGTTAAAAGAAATAACGTTGGCTACTTTTATTTTAGAAAAAGAATAAGTATTCTGCTCAAAATGAATCCGAGTTAAGTGAAGCTGCGTTGCTAGTTCGTTTAATAAAATAAACCAACTATGCGCAAATCAAGAATAAATTAAATAGAATATTTATTAAATGGTTTTTAGCGACTTATTATCGCTTCTCTTGGTGCTCTGGTTACGCGGATGTTTGCACAATTTCATGGGTTTTTCTTGCGTAGAATCCTAATTCTTCTTCTAAAATAAAAGAAACCTAACTCGGACTATCTGTTTACTAAATTACATCCATATCCTTCCAGCCGACTTCAACATGAAGAAGTAACAAACGTACACACTTACACACATTCAATCTTTCACATTAATAATAGTATTATCAATACAATTATCTTTTTTTTTGCAGGTTATGTTCGCCATTTTCTTCACGAGCCCTTGCACTGCTCAAGACAACATGATTAAACCAAGTATGTATAATATAGCTTTTACCCGTAGCATCACATACATAGGTTACTAGGTAATGTTTATATTAATCTTTGACGTTACGTTTAGCTGTTTGTAGTGACCCTACTTGCTATGCCAGCGGTCGCGGGTTTGAGTCCCGCCGGGGGTATTCATTTGTGTGGTGAGCACGAATGTTTGTATTCCAGTCATGGGTGCTTATATTTTTAATATCAAATATGTATATATTTAAAGTTATATATGTGTAGTGTATCAACTATCTGGTATCCATAACACAAACCTTGAAGCTTATCATGGAACTAGATGGTGCTGTGTGTTAATGTACCAACATATTTATTTATTTTCCGAAAGCAATTCTCTAATATATGATAAAAGTCATATTGAAACATATAATTAAACAGTCCAATTAAGCAAAGCGAGACAGCGTCAGCGACGCAAGAATTATTTGACTCTGCAATTGTATCCATAACAATTTTATTATTTCAGTCATCGAAATGTTCAACAAAACTATTGAGCAGCCTATGGGTGGCATCATGAAAGGTTTTATGGTAAGATATTATTGTGATATTCTAGACTAGCGAACTCGGACTAACCTATTTGTTATTCTGATGTATGAACTATATTATTGTAAAGTTTCATTAAAATCCACTCAGTAGTTTTTGTGTACTAAGCTGTATAAGTTACTACAGTTTTTTAACTATCCAGCGGGAACTTTTTAATTATCCGGGATGAAAGGTATCTAAAAAGTTCACCGGGAATATAAGGTACCACCATGCAAAATTTTCTTTAAATCGGTCCAACAGTTGCAGGGATTAGCCCGTATAAACAGACAAACAGACAGAGAAACAAAAAAATTGAAAAAGTCTGTTTTTTTTTTCTATTTCTCTTCTAACATCCCCTGACTCGGTTTTTAGCATTTTTTTCTATGAACAGACATTCGACCTCTACAGTTTTAATAAACCTATGTATAGATTGCGTAAAAATGTACAATATATTATAGACCCTAAATGCCCTATATTATTATCTCAGAGGAGGCGATTTTTTTCGAACAATCACAAAATTATCATCTTATGTAATATGGTTTGCTTATCAAATTAATTCATAAAATTTATAATTAATAAAATTTAATTTATAACTTTTTTTTTTACTACAATAAGCTACGCTTTATGTCACTGTCTGTAACAAGTATATATTATGCCTTTGAGACGTCTTTAACCTTAGTCTCTGCCGTGACAATGATTGCTGTAAAGCATTCGAAACGTCGCGTCAGGAACCAAAAATCATAATAAATTCGCGAAATAATCCGAAAATAGTTTTATTTCAAATGTCAAATATTCGCGTAAATCTAAGAAAGTATTATTTTTTTTCCTAATTTCAGGGATAGCACAAGAGCGACAACATTAAGGCTCCACAAAATGGCACCGACGAGATCGCTTACAGTTAAACGATAGTTATAATTAGTAGTTATCAAAATATAAAAAGTAGTAAAAACGTTATTTTGTTTAATTCTATGAACCTTTTATGTCCTATTAATTAATATTAAGCGTAAATAAGATCAACCTAATGTGGGTAAATTCTTAAAATTAATCTAAAACATAGCTATAGGTACCTACAATATACAAACATACACCTATTAACATTAATGAATATTTTGCATGAGTACAAACATAATTATTTAGATATATAATAAAATTCTGATTCGAATCTGCATACATTAAATATATTTTGGAAAATCTTATCAAAATAGCCATTTTTATCGATACAGAGGCCGAATCTATAGTTTTTAGAGTTGTTGTCAGTCTGTCTGGGGACGCACCACGAAAAAACCATCCGACAGATTTTGATGAAATTTGGTTTGATAATAGCTGGTTGTCCGGATCAATATATAGGATACTTTTTACTTCGGGAAAATATCTCATCTCTGAGAAATTTATACTAAACCTTAAAACGTTGTGGCGAACACAAGCGGAGCGAGGGTGAGTCGCTAGTTTAAAATAAGTCTAAAACACCAAATACTTCTTTTTCTACATAAACATAGACCTACATGATACTGATAGGTACCAATTTTTACTTTGTCTATGGTATACAGAATAGACAATTTCATATCATGTGTATAGACAACATAATGATTGTTTTATTGTCTATGTTTTCAAAATATCAAGCAGGTTTTCTTTAACACAAGTTGCATTTGTATCATTAATTTACATAAAAGATAAAACCTGTTTATTTGTATTATATCCCATATCATTTTATTCGTAAGTATACTTAATATGCATTATAAATATTTGATATACTGCACGTTTAAGAACAACGATAAAAAATCTAATTAATTATTAATTCTAAAGTCACCAAAGCGTTATTTATTAATATCTACTATTTTCTGTTGTTGCATGTTAAATAATAATCATATTTTACTTTTAACAGTATGCTGCCCTAAATAACTTACTTTAATAATTTATTTACCTCAATTACCTAATAAACAGTATTTTAGATGTATATAAACACAAATTTATAATTATTTATCAGATAAAATATTCATTTTGCATAATTTCACCAAATAACATTAATAAATACAAATGTACAACTAAAATATAATAATTTCGTTTGAATTTTATTACGACAAAGTTCTAAGTTCTTCATCATGACAGGACATTATGTTGCTAGAACAAAAAAACCATTTTTAATTTTGAAAAGGTACTTTTTCTTTTAGGATTAATCCCGTTTTAAGATTATTATTACTTAAATCATAAATAAAACTAACATTTGCTTCAAAAATATATTATTTTTGCAATAATTTGATGTAATAAATTAAATTTAAAGCAAAAACTAGAAAACACATTTAGTAAAAGCGAAGTCGTCTCAATGCAGGGAACGAAGGACTGAAGGTCGCTTTTATATTCTTAGAGCGATTCAATACGTAATTAAACAAATATAATAAATTAAACAGGTGAGATTTTTTATATTTATTTACGTATTGTTTAATAAATTAAAAAAACGCGCTTGGTGTTTTTCCACATACATCTTATTATAGCTGTTATTACGCCTTTAGTTATTGTTGTGTTATTCAAACGAGTTATTTTATTTTTCACTTTTAACTTTATCTTTTCTGTAAATTAATGTGTGATTCATTATGAATCAGTTTGAGTCGTGTTTTTATGGGTTTCACTATCGTTTACACAGATAATTCGATTTTTTATACATTACTGTTATAAATGAAAGGTGTTTATTAAAATTTACCTGTTGGATATGTTTAATTGATTGATTATATTTAATTAGTGGGATACGCTAGTTTTAATCCAAATATGAACTAAAACTTGAAACTCAATTAATAAAAGTAACATATTACTTAAAAAAATGACATTTTAACACATGCTGTTAATATTGAAACTATGTAGGTATACTATAGGTTCTATCATCAATAATACCTAATATATTTTTATTTACTTCCAGACTTCTACAAATAAATATGTCACTTAAAAATGGCAAACCAGAAAAGAAAAAACCAAGAGCAATGCCTGTAGAAGCAATAGTAACCCGGTACAAATCTAAACAAAAACAACTGGAAAAGGACCAGCAGAGCACCACAAGTAGTATAGTTGATGTGAAAAATCAAAAATCATGTAAAAAAATTGTTCAGAAAGCAAAGAAAGTACAAAAAAAACATGTTGTTAAAACAGTTGAAGAAGATGAAAAGCGAGAATTGTATCCAAATAAAGTTAAAAGAAAGATTGGTAATAAAAAGATAGTGCTTCTACCGAAGAATCATTTCAAATTAATTGGTGCAATCAAAGGTTGTAATAAAAGAAAACTGTGTAGACCAAGAAAAGGTAATTTTATCATATAAAATGCATATTTTCTAATTTTTAAAACTATTTATAATGTATTTCAAGTTTCATATGGTCATATTTATAGATACTTTACTAATATTTAATTTGTTGACAGTTAAAGAGAATGTGTCACTATTAAATTTTGACAACAATTTTAAAGTGATTTGTTTGTTTCCGTACAGGGGTTTCTTTTAAGCCATTTTACCAGAATAACATATCTTTACAAAACATGGATTGAAGGAAAAAATTAAACAAGGTTTATATATTAAATGATTCTTTATACATATTAAAGTAAATAATAAATTGATGTAATAATCTATACTACTATTATAAAGAGGCAGAGTTTGTTTGATTGAATGCTAGCGCGGATCTCGGGAACTACTAATCCGATTTGAAAAATTCTTTTTGCATTAGATAGCCTGTTTATTGAGGAAGGCTATAGGCTATATATCATATAAAATATAGTCTATCTGTGACTTAAGTACTAAGAATAAGATCAAAAATATATTTAAATCTTTTAATTTTATTTCAGAAATACCCTATCAAAAGCGGCAAAGGCATAATTCAAATTCATCCAATGAATTAAAAATAAAACAAAAGAATATATCTATAATAGACATGGTGAAGGTAATGGAAGACAGTAAGAGTTTAGATGATGAGGATTTATTGGAAATTCTAACTTGTCCGAGCCCAGTGTGGTGGGAAGATCCTCCTGATGGGTATATAGAAGGTATTATATACATTTTTGCTGTAATTTTAGCTCTTACATTAACATACTAGTTACAAATAGTCATTTTACTAATAAATATTAATATTTTCATGTAAAAATACCAAATGGGATGTTTCTGTGTATATTAAAGAAATATAATTTTTTATTACTAGCAAAAAGGTTTTATTAAAAAAAAAAACTAAGCATTATTTTTGCTTAACATTGAACATATCCAAATCGCAAATAATAAAATTAACTTGGTTCAAAAGTTTTACCATAGAAATGAACCTGAAACACATAAAGAGTTACTTTGTCCATTTCAATATTAAGTGTATTAGTTTGCCATAGAAACCCTTCGCCCATAGACTCAAAGAGGTAAACACTTCTTAAAAGATATAACACCTCGTCTTATTGCTTGTACTGGTGACAGGAGAGCTCGTTTTTCGCCCAAAGAATCGGCTTTGCCATTCAGCAGGGGATGGCCCAACGGGCGTTCACCTTGTCGTGGTGGAGGGGCTCAGTAGTGCAATCGGCGGCATATCGGCAATCCACCAGGCGCGAAGCCAAGAAACGCACAGGGAGGTGGCCCATTTCGGTGGGCGGTGGGAGGTGGCCCTCTTCGGTGGGCGGTGTACCATGCGGGTTGCTCCTGGTACTTCTCTTACAGCAGAGTGAACTTTGGAGCAACCCCATGATTGTTGTGGTCTGCTTCGGCAGACCTGCCGTCGGGGCGTCGTAGTTGAATGCGTAAGCGATCCTGCGACGCCCCATTAAGACGGGGGAAGGTTTTGTTGGGTTTTAGTGGGTAACACTGGCTTTGCCGGTGAGTTCCACACCTCGTGCGTAAATGCATTTCCCAACGTTAAAAAAAGAGGATGGGGCTAGCATTCTTGCCACTTTTCCACGGAGACATGACTGTACAGTAATAATTAAGTGTACCTACGTTTGTTTTCTATATATAATTAAGTATATTTGTAATTTCAATGTATTTCCTTTAGTGTATTATACATAATATATGTATATGAATAATTTCTTAGGACAGAGTTTCTCAAACTTACAGTCAATTTACCTCCTGTATTCAGGTTATGTTGAAAACAACTAAACAGTCCCTTGATATTTTTGTATGAATGATTTAATTTAAGTTTTCATTATCTCCATATAACCAAAAAATGCATGGTATAAATAACGAAATTGTAAAGCATTAAGAAAGTATGTCAATGAAAATTTATTAAAAAAAATAGATTATTTCAATCCTTGTTGGGCGTGGGCCTCCCTTCAATACGAGCGGGATCAGGCCATAGTCCACCACGCTGGCCAAGTGCGGACTATGCTTGCTAAGTTCTCTCAGACATGCAGGTTTTCTTCAACGTATAGGGCAAAAAATAAAAATACACTGCCTTGTAGGCTATAGCTCTTTTACTGTATACATAATTTAAAGATTGAATCAAGAATTTAGCTTAAATGTTGAATTACTTCTCATTTTTTGGCATTCCTAAATAATAATTTTAATAACAATTTTTTTTTCAGAAGCAATATTCTCCAGACCACAACCAAAATTCGTGCAGAAAAGCGTCAAAAGTCAGATTCTGGAAGAACAGAAGAAAGAAGAGGAAAGAACAAAAATAGTATCCAAAGTAGATTTAAGTAACCAAAAAATTGACAGTGAAATGAAGATGCCGTCAATAAATATAAATGTTGAAAACCGCGATAAAACTTTTATTAATAAGCGATCTAAATTAGAAACATTATTAGGTAACATTAAAAACAAAGCAAACAATACAAAAGTTAGTGATACAAAAGACAATTTAATTAAAAAAACTAAACATTTCAAAGAAACTCAAAATTTGAAAAATAAAACTGGTAAATTTTCGAATAAAAAAACGAAATCGATTAATAAGTCTCAAAATAGGAAAAATAAAATCGATTCAAATGTACTAAGAAATAATTTGGAAATATCCCAAAGTGACGGTTCAAAGGATGGAAATGAAAAAGATAATAAAAACGATACAGAAATAAAAGTGAAAAGTGAGAATAAAAAACGTAATTCAGACAGTTTCAATCTCTCAGACTTCGAAGACGATATTTTAAATAATTTAGAAAATATCGATATACCTATAGAGAAGTTGGATGATGATAAAAATTTCACATTAAATATGAAAAAGGAAGAAAAAGACGAAAATTTACGACGTAATTCCATCGAATCAAATTTGAGCGAAAAAAATATGACAGCTGAATATTTAGACATGAGTGTATTCGATGATGATATTATGGAAACAAAAATGGAGGATTCGCCAAAAAGTTTTGTTAAAACAGAAAAAAATACTGCAGAATGTGAAAATTTTGAAAGTGTTAATAACAAAAAAGAGAAAAAAAATAATTCTAATTTTAAAAGCTTTGAATCAGAACATGTGACTGTTTATAAGATAATTAATAATGAATTAAATAATGAAGTGAATAAATTAAAAATAATACTAGCAAAAGACGATACCAAAATACCTCAAAACATAGACAAATCTAAGGAAAATAATGGAAAAATAAACAATTACTATAAACAATGTAAAAAGATTAAATTAAATAACAAAAATGTTAGTGAATTGACAAAAACCGATGTAATTCCGATGGAAGTACAAGAAAAATCGATATTGATATCAGAATCGGATGCAGTTAGATATTGTTTTATTTGTTCGTCGATTTTCGATAAAGAAAGCTGTGATTATTGTGAGAAGAAAGGTTTGAAAAGGAAAAAAATGGTATTTTCTTGCGACGTTTGCGGATTAAAAGTGAACACTAAGCAGGAAATGATAAAACATTTGGAAGAACATATACATAACATAATACAGTAATGTGTTATATCCATTTCGGATAAAAAAAACGTGTCTATGTACATATGTACGCACGTAAGAAGTTATACTTCTTTGGCGTAACAGAACAAAAATAGCTAAAGATTTCATCCCGTATGTCACAACTCTCTGTTTGTAAAAGGAATGCAGTTAACTTCACCATGGCGCTTTCAGCTAACTTCATCATGTCGCCTTTTAGCTGTCGGTGTGCGCGCGCATCGTAAAAATTTTACTCTCATATTTTTCCAAACGTGCCAAAAGAAGTGTAATTTCAAAAAGTTTCTTTTAGCAAAATATATATTATTTGTTACAAAAAATCGTTTGTTGTATATTTTAATAAAAAAATGTATCTGTCAAAAAACCTGTCACTGAACTATCAAAATGTCAAATGATTTTTTTTTAATATACTTTGGTATGCACTGAAATCCTAGAGTCAAAATAATAATAATTTTGCATAAACTTCTTTAATCACTCCAAGACCGCGGACACGCCGGCGTGTCAGTTAACAATAGATTTCTTAGAATTTTAATTAATTTCTTAGAAATTTACCTGGAGGTGTTAATGAAACAAGTACCTAATTATCTAAATCTAGCGACTTGCCCTCGCTTCGTTCGGGTTCGTCCCTAGCTTGCTTCCCCATACAAACTTTCATCCCCTTAAGGTATGATTTCTGGGACAAAAAGTATCCTATGTCCTTCCCAGGGTCACAAACTATCTTCTCACCAAATTACATCTAAATCGGTTCAGTAGATCCAGAGATTACCCCCTACAACGTCACAATCTCACCAACTTTACCTCTTTATAATATTAGTATAGATATTATGCTCATAATGTAAGAAAAATCATGAAAAAAAGGTTGTATATTATGTATGGATTAAGACATTGTTATATGCATATAAAGAAAGCTGTAAATATATTTTTAATTTATGAATACCTATAAAAGATTAATTATTAGAGGATATTTTGTTTTATTTTTCATTCCCGAATGAGATTCGAATTCGTAATTAGTAAATCAACACTTTTTCTGACGTGTATGCTAGTACGATTCGTTTTTTTCTTATAATATGTATTCAGCCTTTTGTAACGTCACACTGCTGGGCGTGGGCCTCCCTTCAATACAAGGGGGATCAGGCCACAGTCCCCCACGCCGGCCAAGTGCGGGCGGACTGAGCATGTCTGCTAGGTTCTCTCAGACATGCAGGTTTCCTCACGATGTTCTCGTTCACCGTAAAACAATTGGTGATCATGTTGGGAATGATTCGGACATGAGAATATTAGATTCGAGACCCGGGATTTGAACCCGATTCATTCGGTTTCCCAAGCGAGTGCGTTGCCACTGAGCCACCTCATAAAGCAAAGGTAAAACTAAAGAAGTATAAATGAATGATTTGTAAGGAAATTCGTTATTTTTGAAGTTAAGAATTAGATTTTTAAGCGTTTATTTAAATTCACTAGCGGCTCGCCCTAGCTTCGCTCAGGTTCGTCCCTAGGTGCGTTTTACGATCTATATGGAATAGATAGACTATATATTATATAACGTGTATTCCCGTGGGAATGAGATAATATCCCGCGGTCAAAAGTAGCCTATGTCACTCTCCAGCCCTCCAACTATCTCCACACAAAAAATCACGACAATTTGTGACTGTTTCAATGTGAAAGGAGGACAAACAAACAAACACACTTTCACATTTATAATATTAGTATGGATCATGGTAAAACAAACATTGTTTTCAAACTTTTATTTACTTAAATATCTATTCATACACTGTTTATCGTATAACACATTTATATGTAGTTTATCCGAAGCGGTCAACTCTGTCGTGTGGCCCATCGATATGGTACGTTGCCAGAGATGGTCCTAAGAGAAGTATTATGTTTAAATTAGGTCAAGTGAGAGATTTCGCATTTTTTTATTAAAAAATTTGCTTTTAAACCGTGATAGTTTTAATTCTTTTATTTTTTTGTTCATTTGCCGTATTTTTCACGTATATTTTTGAGTTTTTAGGCCCAGTAGTTAATCTAAAAAGATATATTAAAATTCATTTTTTTGTCTAGTGGAGTAATAACAAAAAAATAATAACCGACTTAAAAAAACACTAAAAAAGAAAAAAATATCTGATTGGTAGTTTTCATTTACTATAGACCCCTTTAATCAAATAATGTATATTTTTTTTTAATTTCATATTAATAATTTTTTTTAAATAATCTAAAACAAAGTTTTATTTAGAAAGTAAGTTGTTGATTTTAGCACAGATTATATAATTTACCTGTATAGGCTGTACAGTGGTGGCTCCAAGCCCACAGTCTCTACAAATATAGTTCGCGGGTGCATGAGTTATACTTTGGAAATCGTATGGAATGTTTCTGAGCCATGCGGATTCTGGCGCTTTTTCCAGGTACTGCTCTTTTCCTGTAAAAATATTTCATAAACTAATGTATAAAAACCATACATTACGTAGCGACTTAAGTATGCACGTGTATCCCTAAATGCTAAAAGTTTTTTTTAAATGTTGGTACATTAACACACAGCGCCATCTAGTTCCATGATAAGCTACTAGGCTTGTGTTATGGATACTAGATAGTTGATACACTACACAAATATAGCTTTAAATACATACATATTATAAATATAAACACCCATGACTGGAGTACAAACATTCGTGTTCATCACATAAATGAATGGCCCCAGTGGGACTTGAACTGGCGACAGCTGGCAGATCAAGTAGGGTCGCTACAAACTGAGCCAAACATGTCGTCAAAGTAGCCTATATGTTACTCTAGGACATAGTGTGGATTGTACTAAATTTCATCAAAATTTGTCCAGCCGTTTCAGCGTGAAGGCGTAAGAAACATACACACATGCAAACTTCTCTAAATATACTACAGTGTGAATTTCAGGACAGATAACAGGAAGTCTCTATATAGCAAAATAAAATTAAAAAAGTTTTTTGGTTTTCCTATACATTAAGCAGAGGTGATGTACTTCACTAAACTACAAAACTATATGCAGAACCTACTTATATATTTATTTATGGCAAGGTGCAGAGTCTCTCCCGTGACCACGACTGCTGTAAAACATTCGATGCGTCGGTAACCAGAAATCACAATAAATCCGCGAAAAAATCCGAAAAGATAGTTTTATTTATAATGTCAAATATTCGCGTAAATCTAAGAAAGTAAGTTGGTAATTACTTATATAACATAAACCTAAATACAATTTATGTGTAAAGTGTAAAGTGTTTAAGTGAAAACGTCGACGAAAGAGCGCGCAAAGAAAATCTCGCTCTACCCTGATCAAGGGTCTTTATTTTTCTTAATTATTTTTTTATTTGCACCTTTTTCATTTTAGTCAGACATTTTTAATTTTTTTTAACAATTTTTTGTCTTAAATTATTTATTTTTGTAATCGTCTCTTAAAAACTCGTATTTCGATTGCTTGACTCCACTTGATTGATTCGGACCAAAACATTTTTTTAAGACACACAAGATATAATTTTTCATGATATCTATATACCTTATGACAATCGCGTTATTAAGATGAATCTAACGACGTATGAATAATCAAAATCGGTTTAGCCTTTTAGTAATTACGAGAGAGCATTGGATCGGACATACATACATATATGTTAAACACATAACCCTCCTTTAGACTTCGCCACAGTCGGGTATAAATATAAAAAACTTACCTTTCTGAACATGCCCCCAGTTGATAATGACATAATTATCCCTATCGAATCTATTTGACATCATATTTATGCCCAAAGCTCTTATCAAATTGTTGGTCACGTGTGCTGCGTGGCCGGGGCCACCTCGAACGAAGGAAGAGAGCTTTAATTGCTGGAATATTAATAAATACTAACTATCTAGTGGCTAGCATGTACGGCAGCAGATCCGGACGTCCTGGGTTCTAGTCCCGGGTCGGATCAAGTTTAGCCAAGAAATTCTAAGTAATAGCCGGAAGTTGAGAAGTTGGCGTTGTTGCACCCCCGGGCCTCGGAAAGCACGTAAAGCCGTCAGTCCCGCGCCTGATCTTTCACCGCGAGTGTCAAACTATCGTTCCACCGTAGTTGAGAGTGACAGGAATAGAGAGTGCACTTGTGTTTATCTCTTTCCCTCACACACTGCACAATATCTCCTGCAGTTGGCTAATCTTAATAAGAATGGCCGCTGTGGACGGAATCAATCGGGAAGACATGTCAACAAATTAATATCCCACAGAAATGTAGATGTGGGGTAAAAGATTCGCCTGGGACACTCATTGAGACAATCTATTTTTACACTAAAAACTAGTAACATATCTTTGCTTCGCTTGGGTGCGTCGCTGGATGCCTGACCTTAGTGTAACTAAGTTCGGGTTGAAATACGTATCTGAGCAAAGCGGGGGTAAGTATCTAGTATTTTTATATTCACTGTTCCGTGTAGAAGAATGATGTAATCTACTACAGGAAAAAAGAAAGAGGCTTTTATTTTACATTGTTTAGCAGTTTTTTATAAACTTATCTCTATAGATATAAGTTTTTTTTATTCTTATTTTTCTAAAAATTTTATCGCCCCCACTACAAGTCTTGCGTTGTAGTCAAAAAAGCTCCTACTCCTCTAAACGTCCTCGTGATCCCATTGCAGGGTTGATTTCAAAGTTAAATTGCCTCGTGATATATGTAGGTATATTGAATACCAAAATTAAAATTTAAACACAACGACAAAAAAATTCCTCGTTTTGCTACATTTTGATATATATCCTTATTTCTTCCATATGTTTATTTGGAGTTTGGATATTGAAATTTTAGACCTCCTTGGCCTACCAGTTTGAGAAACACTGGCTTACGATATTCCCTTACCTGTTTACCTTCAAAAAAACCAAGGTTTGGCATCTCGTTCCCTTCGTCACCAAACCAAATGTAACTCTTCGCGAGCAGCTGATCATCAGGCACGAACTCTTGGAACACCACGCATGAGGACAGTTCTAACACCGCCATTGATTGTTTTAAGAGTTTATAATCTGTAGTATTTTCTATACAAAACAATATAGTTAAAACCCACTCTCGCTTTATAAAAACATCCAATAATAACTGGGATGGTCATATCCCACGGGATTACCAAAAAACCAAACACCAAACACCGGGATTGTAATAAGCCTGTGTCATGCTCACCCAACAACTTTATCTAAACAAAAATCATATCCTTCTGTTTCTGCTTGAAAAATAAGACAAAATAAACAAACATACATCACCAATTACAATATAAACAAGTATATTTTTTTGATTAAGAAGGTGAACTCATTTTAAAATTACTTACTCTAACCTAAGTGGATTTTTTTGTCACCTCAATTTCAATTTACAATTAGCGATGATATCGAGTGCATATCTAAGAAATCACAGCCAAATTGAGCACCTCCTTTAAAGTCAGTCAAATAGCTGAATGTTAACAGCAGTAGCTCTAATATAATACCGCACATTTAAATTCGCGTCTGTGTATATATCTATACTAGCATTGCCCACGGCTCCGCCCGCGTTCATATGACCAAAACCAAATTCTTAGGTTTTACATATTAGTATACTCGTATACCTTATACTTACCATACCAAATTTTTTCAAAGTCCCTCCAGTGATTTTTCTGTGATTTTATGAGACAAAAATTCTTAAAACTTTATATTTTATAGATTCGGCCTCTGTTAGCCATAATAATGTGTATTTCAAGAAAATTTTCCAAAAAATATTTAAAGCACAGATACTGCTTCATAAAATTTTAATGTATCTATAGATGTGACTAATTTATAAAGCCAAAAAGATTGTTTTTTGATAATTTAAACACGGGCGAGGCCGCGGGTAATTTAGTAGTAATTCTAATAAAATCATAGGAAGGTCGAATTTGTACATTCAATTTTTTGCAATTAAAACTACGTATTTAAAAGACACATGGCGACATCTATTGACAAATATCTAAATAATACAAAAAGAAATATTCATTAATATAATTTTTTTAATGAATAAAATAGTGCTATTGATATATTTTTTCAAGACTAGCTATTTTTAATAGTTTTTGACGTATTTAGTAAGTTACTTGCTAAAATCTTTATAGTATCATCGTTTTTTTGTTCTAACCAGTTTTTGTGTTTTTTCTCAGAAATGAGATATTTTTCTGCGGTAAAAAGTATCCTATATGTTGAACCGGATGACCAGCTATCACCATACCAAATTTCATCAAAATCCGTCTAGTAGTTTTTCTGTGATGCGGTAACAGACAGACAGACAGACAAAAATTCTAAAAACTATAGATTCGGCCTCTGTATCGATAATAATGTCTATTTCAATAAGATTTTCTAAAAAATATTTAATGTACAGATTTGACTTAGTTAAAATTTTATTATAGGTATGTATAGATTAATTCAAACTGCTTGTTGGTCTAGTGGCTATTATATACGGCTGCAGATTCGGAGGTCCTGGGTTCGAGTCCCGATTCGGGCAAAGTTTAATTAAAGTTCCTTTAAAGTAATTACTGATTTTTTCTGTTAATATATTTTCAGTCGTAGCCCTAAGGAAGGAAGTTGGCGGTGTTACACCTCCGTGCCTCGAAGAGCATGTGTCACATCGGTCCTGTGCCTCAATTCTCACCGGTCATGTCTCGTGTCGTCCCACCGGAGTATGAGAGTCAGACAGGAATAGAGAGTGCACTTGTGTCTGCACTATAATATCTCCTACGCAGTTGGCTAGTTTCAGTAAGATTGGCCGCAGCACCCGACATTTATTAATTCAAACACTTACTTAAATATTCTTCTACTCCGTACAAAACCATTCCCAACGGCCACAACTTATTGTTATAATATTCCATGTTCTTATCACTCAATTGTGAAGAATCTTTTTCAGTTCTCCTTTGTATTACCACAGGTTGAGATACCAACTCACAATGCTTTTGATAGTGTTGATTTATGTAATTACGGTCTTTAGTGGATATTAGAGAGGGGTGTAGATTCGATTCCTGAAATGGTAAATTTATTAGATTTATTAGAACTAGCGACTCAACCTCGATTCGCTCGGTTCATCCCTAGAATCGAATTGGAATTTAGACAGACATCCTATAAACGTCATATCTAATGCAAAAATTTTTTTCAAATCAGATTAATAGTTCCTGAACTGAAAAAAAAACAAAAACTCTGTCACTTTATATATTAGTATAGATTATGCGAGCAAAATTGCTGGAGCAAACAAGTATATAGGTATACAATACTTACCGTTTCATCAAACTTCTTGATCAAATCAAAGCTGTTAATGGATGTACCTGAAATTATTTATATCTATATTTATTTTTAGGAATAATAACTAGAGGTCTTAGACCAGATGTCATTTAATAATCGTTAAAAATTGTATTGATAATGACAAAAAACTTTTTAACAAAAAAATAAAAACCGACTTCAAACAAAAGTATTAAAAAGTAAAAAATAACTGATTGGTAGTTTTCATTTACTATACATACCTAATCAAATATTTTCGAAGTCGGTGTGCTTTGCTTTGTATGGGCTGTCACCGATTTCGAAAATATTTGATTAGGTATGTATTTAATAGGTAGGCTTTAATTACTTAGCCAAAGTAAATTTTAAAGTCATACCTAGAGCGGGAGAGTTCTCAAAATGCATGCCAAAAGACCCTCATTCAAGAAACCATTTTCACTCATATAGGTACCTACGTATAATATTGTTTATTTCTATGTTCCTAATCGATCCAAATTAATTTTTTTTAAATAATAATAAAACAATTTACAGTATAACTTATTTATTTAAAACCACCGCTAAGGTCGTTATAATTACTTTTAGAGTGTTTTTGAAGAGGATATGCTTTTATATATTTAAAAAAACGTGTGTCATTTGTGTACTTATGTACGCACGTAAGAAGTTATACTTCTTTGGCGTAACAGGACAAAAATAGCTAAAGATTTCATCCCGTATGTCACAACTCTCTGTTTGTAAAAGGAACGCAGCTAACTTCATCGTGTCGCTTTTTGGCTGTCGGTGAGCGCGCGGATCGTAAAAATTTTACTCACATATTTTTTCCCAAACGTCCCAAAAAAACAAATTCAAAAAAAGTATAACAGATACTTTACTGTTAAGTACTTACCATACGGATTGATACTTGCTTTCAGCATCTCCACTACGATCCGAGCTATGTCCTTTTCATTTATACACTTATAACCTATTTGCATATCCTGAAGAAAAATTATTATACACAGTTTGTAGTGACCCTGCTTGCTGTGCCAGCGGTCGCGGGTTCGAGTCCCGCTTGGGGCATTCATTTGTGTGATGAGCACGAATGTTATACTCCAGTCATCCAGATCCGAGGCACGGGGATGAATCATGAAACACCGCCGACTTCCCAACTCCGGGCTGTTACTGAGATTTACTAAGCAGAAAGACTCAATAACTAAACTTGGCCCGACCCGGGACTAGAACACAAGACCTCCGGATGTGCAGTCGTACATGCTAGCCACTACACCACCGAGGGTTTATTTTATATTAAGTATCTGTTGAGGGCAGCTATAATATTACACAGACCAATCATTCAGTATCGTTTTTAGCTTTCCTTTTCAGGACCTAAAGACGTTTTCATTTTTGATAGACTTCGCAGAAAGAGGTTCTAATTTTGGTAGGTATTTTTTTACATTTGCCATTTCATATTAGTGTCATTTATAATTATCGTAAGCCAATTCTTTGTAGGGTTCCGTACCCAAAGGTGCCAACGGAACCCTATTACTAAGCCTCCGCTGTCCGTCTGTTCGAGGGCTTTACCTCATGAACCGTAATAGGTAGAGTTGCTATTGCCGCTATAACAACAAATAATAAAAATCCAAATGGCGTATTTCAAAAAAGGTGCCACGCAAAAAAATCATTTAAAAAAAATCGAAATCGAAGGAATCCATCTTCGTGTGAGAGTCCAACTCGCACTTGATCGATTTTTATTGGTTTTTTTATTATTTCATATATTATTTTACGCCCCAAAGTGTGCATTTTACTTCCAAAGGGACTTTGAAGCTTGGTTTTATCCGACTGCGGTGAAGCTCAAAGGAGGGTAATGTAATTGACTTATATGTATGTTCGACCCTATGTTCTCTCGTAAGTCGTAATTACTAAATGGCACAACCGATTTTGTTGTCTTGTTATTTTTAAGCATTTGAAAAGATATAACCAATGAACTAAAACTAAATACTTACAACAACTGTTTTACTAAAATCATACTGCAGCGGCGAACAAAATTTATTTTTCTTAGGATTATTTATATACAACACCTTCTCGTCGCTCGAATTGAAATACGGCGTGAAAAAGAACTTCACGCAAATTTCACTCTGGAGATTAGACAGAGTGTTAATTATAACATCTTGGGAATGTGGATCTGAAAAATGCATGGATATGTTCGATTTATCCCATTTTTGGCAATTTGAAAGCCTTTGATAAATTAAATTTGGCTAAAATGGATAGAAATAAGCCTCAAATAATGTAGGAAAACTTATTTGTTTTTTTTTTTGGTCGAATTTTATTTGATGTAGATAGGTTTACTATACAAAACAAATAATAGGTAGGTAAAATTTTCTGAGTATTATAACAAGAAACTTAATTATTTTTAAATATTAGCGAATCGCCGAATATGAGTTTAACCTAGTACAAATATTCGGTTAATTTTTGCACAGTGATAGTATTAATATCCTCCTGACCGATTCCGGCCACGGCGGCAAATCTCACTGACTATCCAGATGCGCAGGAGATACGAGTATTATAGTGACAAGTGTACGCGCAGACACAACGTGCACCTTCTAATTCTTTCACTCATACACTTCGGTGAGACGAGAGTTCCGATCGGTAAGACATCAAGCGTAGGACCGACAGCTTTACGTGCTCTCAGGGGCACGGGATTAAAACACCGCCAACTTCCCAACTCCTAGCAGTTACTGGGACTTTCTTAAGAGAAAGACTCAATACTTGGCCCGACCCGAGATTCGAACGCATGATCTCCGGATTCATAGCCTTACATGCTAGACACTAGACATGACAAAATTGAGTTAAAACAGTTGCAACTGTTAGTTGCAAGTGGAGCTAATAGTAGGGTGGGCTCCCCCTTTTTTTTAACGTTGGGAAATGCATTTACGCACGAGGTGTGGGACTCACCGGCAAAGCCAGTACTACCCACTAAAACCCAACAAAGCCTTCCCCCGTCTTAATGGGGCGTCGCAGGATCACTTACGCACTCAACCACGAAGCAGACCACAACAACCATGCAGTTGCTCCACAATCCACTTTGTTATCAGAAAAGTACCAGGAGCAACCCGCATAGCACATCGCCCACCGAGGTGGGCTCCCCTAGGGAATTTTAGGATTTACTCAAGCGCGGCTAACTGTTATTTATTCGGCTTGTGGAAATCGGTAGATTATTGAATTGCACTTTACAGGATATAATTAGCCCACCACACCTCAATCTGACGGTGAAACCGCATTTCTAACTGACCTTATTATATTTTGAAATATTTTTATCAGCTGCCCTAGACGCAGGACCTCATGTGTATGTCATGGCGGAGACACTCGATAGAGTGCAAGGTATCAACCCTTATATTAAAATGGCAAAAAAGCGTGGTAAAAAATCTATACAAATATATACCGTAATCCTTATTATTTATGTAATAATGCACGACTCCATTCTTCCATAGATTTGCACTAACAAAATTACAAAGGCTTATTATTGCGAGAAATCTCATAGCTATCGACTCGATAATAAAACTTCTGCAGATTCAATAGAAAAATCAATTTAAAAGAACAATAAATCATATTTTACAACATAGCAATAATAACAAAAATCTTTACTAATATTAAAAAAGTGAAAGTGTGTCTGTTATATTTTTTCACGGTCTAAGGCGATCTCGATAAAATTTAGTGCCATGATAGATTGCATTTTAGAGTAGTGTAATATTATGATGTTTAAAACAAAGAAACAATGAGTAGAAATTAATAATTATACATACGTTGGGACACAGCACCATCTAGTTCCATGGTAAGTTACAAGGCCTGTGTTATACGTGGACCCCTTATTCTTTTTCCAGGCGAAATATGTTTTTTAAACCATAACAAACACGACCCAATGGAGATGTCACAAAAAATAGCTTTTCCATTTTTAGTTATTTTTTTTTTAAGTACAAGATCCTTTTCCTGTGACAACTTAGTATCAATCGAAGGTAACTTGTAGAAAACGCCATCATACGGTTGCCGGTCTTTTACGAATCCATATTACCTGACATCCAAGTATAAACAGGCACATTGAAGAAGCAATAATTATCGGATCGTATTTACCAGAACCAAGAAAGTATCAAAATTCAGATAATTTTTTACAAATTTAATTAATGTTAAAGGGTTAAAAAGATTTTTTTCTAGAATTTTCACTACATTCAAAACGATAGAAAATGCAAATTGTATTTTTCGGGGTTTAATTTTTAAATCCACCCCCGAAGTGACACTTACCAAAAAAAAATACAGTTTATTCATTTGTTAGTAAGATATTATATCTATATAAAAATTACAGAAGAGTCAAATTGGTAGAAGAGTAAAAAAAAACAGCCAAATTGAGAACCTCCTCCTTCTTGAAGAAGTCGGCTGAAAATCGATACAAACAAGTCTTGGGTGTCCGTTTGCGTCCACTTATTTCCAAAACACATGAATATCAAAATAATATAAGAATCGAAATCGATATTTTTAGGAATCGGGTATTTTTGTTATCGATTTTTTTATTTAAATATTAAATACGAGCGTAAATTACATTTTTAGCTTATAGAAACTATTTTAAATTATCCATTAACACTTTCAAGAAATTAAAAATATCACTTTTTATTTATATTGGTATTTCATAAACATAATTTTCTATTTAGCATCACAATTTTAATTATTTTAATTAAATAAAAATCAGTCTTAACTCAGTCTTCTCGTAAAAATTAATTGTATCTATATAAATAACGTTATAATGTTAATATAATCTGTGCATATTATCACAAAATTGATGTAAATTAATTACATATTTTAAAAAAGCATGGGTGCATCCGACGCACGACTGGAGTTTACTCCTATCAGAAACAGTTTTTGATAATTTATTTTTTTTAATTTTATTATAAAAAATAAATTAATAATATTACATATAAATAATTGTAATATAATTAATGTTATATATTTATTTAATTACATTATAATTTTTTTTAAAACCCTTTCATTTGGAATCCATATCATGCATAAAAAAATCAGTCCACCATATTGGATTTACAATGACATCACTTTGCTTATTGTTTCGCTCATCAAGCCATTTCATTTGTTAACCACATCATATGGGGGCTTAAAAAAACAGTACCATGTTGGATTTACATCATAGAATGAAATTATCAAGAAAAATATGTCTTTTGATAATTATCAGATGTTTACCAAACAGATATAAACTTAGCAATCCTTATGTACACTTGTACCAATCAAGGTATTTTTTTTAATACAAAAACAGAATAAATTTAACCAACTTAGGCACTATTTAATTAGATTAATGAGTGGAATATCATCCTCGTATCCTCAGTTCTCAATTTGTTGATAGAGTTGTTTTTGAGCTAATTCAGAGTTCAGTTTGCTGATCGACAATTTGAAGAGTTGCAAATCAACACTTTAGATTATATTTATCAACCTATGCTCATTATGATAAATATCATTATATACATCAAAGATAATTATCGTTTCGAACCCTGATTGATTTACATTAACAAAAAAAATATCAAAGCTTATAAAATTTCCATACCGGGGGCCTTACATGAAAATCGATTCTTAAGGAGCAAACTCCAAAAATATGTAATACCTAGTAGTATGTATATTTACATTAAATTTTGACTATTATTTTTGTTACATTTAAAAAAAAACAAAAATGTTTTTATAATCGCTTTGATAGTTTTAAACCTCCCTATTCAAATGTTTAAAACCTATATAAAATTCATTTTTTCTCCATAATTTACTTTTATACATAAAAAAAATATTGTATACCATTCAAAAATGCCCAAAAACATTTCTAAAGATACCAAAATAATAAAAAAAAGCAGTCACGAGGACTGCCGACAGAAGTGAATACTTAAAACTATAAACAAACAGTTGCTATTTTTGGACATTCAAATTGTTTGATCTTAAATTAAAAAATGTAAATTAAAACTATTTACATTTGATTTCCATATATATCGGCACTCTTGAGTGTTAGCATTACACGTCACGTGACCATGTCGATGACGGCTTACATGAATTTACTCCCCATACAAAGAAACCTGCCTATACAAGTGTTCACTCCAAAAAACTACAAAAAATGTATTCAGACTAGTATTTAAAATCACAGCTGCTTTAAATATAATAAATATACATATAAATAATAATAATTACTAAAAATAACTTATCACTAGACAGTCTTCTTTCTTGAGGTACAATAAATAAAACGCCATTTTGTTATTTTCTTTCTTATTTAGTCAAATATACTTACACTAATGACAAAATGTCTTATTAAATTTAATGAATGGTCTGGTTTTAAAAAATAATGGTAAAATTAAAATTTTTATTGGTTACAATCGACTCACCCTCGCTCCGCTCGGGTTCGTCCTTAGTTGGGTTTTGACGTTTAGTATAGATTTCTCAGAGATAAAATATTTTCCCGTTGTAAAAAGTATCCTATATGTTGACCCGGGTAACCAGCTATCTTCATACCAAATTTCATCAAAATCCCTCCAGTGGTTTTTCCGTGATGCGGTCAGACAGACAGACAAAAATTCTAAGAACTATCGATTCGGCCTCGGTATCAATAATAATAACTATTTCAATAAAAATGTTCTAAACATATTTAATGTAGCCTCGACTCGGTAAGAATTTTATTATATGTTATAGATTTGCTTCCATTTAAATTTTAAAGGGAAAAACATCCTGTTTTCTTTACTTACAAAGATAGAAATCACTAAGTCCTAATCAGTGCTTTTTAAATTGTGAGGCGTTAAGAGTTCCACCATATCTTTTGTGCCATTCCCATAGGTCCTATATGGTCTTAAATTTTTATATTGATAGACATATTTTTTGTTTTTAATTTCAATGGCACTTACAAAATTATAATGAGTTTCAGCTACATTGAAAAATATTATCTGTATATATGTATATACATATATATATAAAAAATAAATAAAAGTGAAGTGTCTGTATGTAATGTCAAAACAACAGCTTTTTACTAAATACATATGAAATTTTATACGGTATTTATATGTAAAACTCAATTTTAAAATTTTTGTCTGTTTGTTCCAGTTAATCTCCGAAATGGTTGGATCGATTATGATGGGATTTTCACTGGCAGATAGCTGATGTTATAAGCACTTTGGCTACTTTTATTTCAGAAAAAGATCTAGTTCCACTCAAAAAAATTAAAACGTACATAGGGACACACCTGAGCGATGCGACTGTAAATTGCTAGTAAAAACACATGAAGAAAACTGAAAGTTAATTCATAGTATTAACTTTAGAGTCAAGAAAAACTATATTCAAACGATTTAGCAAACACATTTCAAAAATCAAACTCTGAACTGATTATCCGAAAAAAAATAGGTCATTTACTTCACATAGTGATGTAACATAATAATTTATTATCAAATTAGTGCTATTATAAAAATAGATTTTTATTTATAATCTATAATCTGAATATTGTTTTTCTCAACCCTAAACCTACATTGTATTTCAACTCCATAGCTATATAAAAATGACATACGGACAAACAAACAAAATTCCACCATTATTTTAAACCATACACCATTCAAAGATTACATATACACAAAATTAAATCGACACAGGCTTTGCGAAAGAGAAGATATTATTGGTCCATAACCTTGCGCATTGTCATACAATTCAAACAGTGGTGCCGCTACTAATTTATAGTTCTTTGGTACGGCAAATAGGGCTCTGTCTTGTAATTGTACTAGAAACAGCCTTTTGTGCTCCTTCGGCTTAGTTATGTGAGGCGGTATGTAGGGGTACTGCGGAGGTTCAAAGTTAGGCCTCCACCAATTTCCTGTAAAAGTGAATGCGGACAAGACTGATGAGATTATGTGCAGAAGTAGTAAATAAGAAATAATATAAACTGTGTGAAATAATAGCAGGTTAGCAAATTCATAATGAAAATACATATCAAAAGAATTTATTATAAGATTATTTCTTTATTGAATCCCATATTATTTAAATAAATAACATTAAATATTGTTCATATTTAATATGTTAAGAAAATCCATCAAAAAATTAAAACTACATATATTATAGCGGTCCTAAGAAATGCACATACAAACGTACACACATACATACAAATACACAATAGATTGAAACAATCAAAACAAATCGCTTTAAAAAAAAAACAAACATACCAATAGTATCCTCTATAAGCCAGTCCTGTTTGACCCCATCTTGTCTTCCCAGAGTCTCAGTCAACAGTCTCTTCAGACCTTCTATTTCATCCTAAAAATCATATAAATATATAGAAAATCATTAATTTAATGGTTAATATAGAATATATCGATATACTATATCTTATAGATATAAAATACGTGTATGTGTGTACTTATGTACGCACGTAAGAATTTATACTTCTTTGGCGTAATAGAACAAAAATAGCTAAAGATTTCATCCCGTATGTCACAACTACTAACTGTTTGTAAAAGGAACGCAGCTAACTTCATCATGTCGCTTTTTGGCTGTCGGTATGCGTGCGCATCGTAAAAATTTTATTCTCATATTTTTTTCTAAACGCGCCAAAAGAAGTACAAAAACGGGCATGTAGTAAAATAAAACATTTTTTATGCATGAACATTTGTAACTAAAGATTGTTATTGTTGTTAACCGTAACATGATCTTAAGTGCATCGCTATACAATACCATGTTCATTATACACTGGCGACACACCCTCGCTTCGCTCGGGTTCGTCTCTAGCTTGCTTCCCAATATAAACTTTCATCCCCATTTTCACCCCCTTAAGGTATGATTTCAGGGATAAAAAGTATCCTATGGTCTTCCCAGGGTCTCAAACTATCTTCATACCAAATTTCATCTAAGTCAGTTCAGTAGATCCAGGGATTACCCCCTACAACCTCACAAACTTTAACTCTATAATATTAGTATAGATAAAAAAAAATCTAGAGGGGTCACTTGTGTTAGATTATTGATATTTCATGTAAGATTTGAATAAAATAATTTGTCTAAAGACACTTTTTTTACCACATAATTTTATAATATTAATTTGTTGATGTTGACAAAAAAATATTAAAAGTATTTTCTATATATATCCTATAAGGATTTCAAATAAAAATACAAAAAAGGGTTTTTTAGAAAAGTATTTAAATACAAAATGGAGATAGGCATTTTGTATTTCAAATACTAGTATTTTAGAAATGACTCCGCTCTGTATTTGACACAAATTTCTATATAGATATTGCTGCTTCATTTAAAAAATAAAAAGAATAATGTTAAAAAAAAGTTTAATTCAATTTATTTTTTTCTTTAGTGGCTTTCAAGATTCAGGAGTGCCAGATGGGCACAATTAAAAAAAGTTTAAGCAATTAAATAAAAAAATTAAACAAGACTGAATTCCATAAATATCAATACAATACCTCTCCAGGGTTTAGTTCTCCACCAGGCAATTTGAAAAATGCAGTGCCGAGTTGCAGCAACAGTACATGTGGTAACCCATGTTCGTGTACAAGGAGAACACCTTCTACCGACCTGGAAATAAATCAATATTTTGGGTCATTAACATACAACACCATCTAGTTTCATGATAAGCTATGAGGCTTGTGTTATGGATACCAGATAGTGGATAAACTACACATATAATTTTAAATACATACATATTATAAATTTAAACACCCATGACTGGAATACAAGAATTCATGCTCATCACACATATGCATATCCCAGCAGGATGCAAACCCGCGAGCGCTGGC
Organism: Brenthis daphne; assembly: GCA_947093115.1. Lineage (NCBI taxonomy): Eukaryota > Metazoa > Arthropoda > Insecta > Lepidoptera > Nymphalidae > Brenthis > Brenthis daphne. The sequence continues at coordinate 5,701,648 of OX352473.1, forward strand.
ACAACGAGTAAGGTCACTACTAACTGAGCCAAATGTGTCGTTGAAATATGATATGAATACATACTGTTATCAAAACATAAATATCAACTGTGCTTTATTACTATGCTTATTTGCATGAAAATGAAACCGCGAACAAAAACATCACAACTTTAGACTCATAAATTAAGCTGTAAGATGGCTACTTTTTTTATCTATACATATAATAAAATTGTAACTAAGTCGAATCTGTACATTAAATATTTTTTGGGAAATCTTATTGAAATAGACATTATTATCGACACAGAAGCCGAATCTATAGTTTTTTAGCACAAGTTTAGTATATGGGACGCGGCCCCTGGCGGAGTGGGTGGTATTTTTGGATAGGGTAGGTGACAGGGAGCCCAAATATATAAAAATTATTTTAAGGAAACATAGGAGTAAAATGTTATTGAGACTTAAAGTTACAACATTTCCATACATTTTTTTCTATCTGTCTTCAACCACGTTACAGAAAAAGCATCAGGCAGATCTTGATGAACGCTGGTTATCTGAATCAACTTAAAGAATACTATATACTACGGGAAAATATCTCATGTCTGAGAAATCTATACTAAACGTTAAAACGTAACTAGGGACGAACCCGATCGGAGCGAGAGTGAGTCGCTAATATTGTCATAATACACTAACTTCCATTTAAAAATTATAAGATAGCAGAAAATTATTATTTATGATTGACACTACCCACTTCTGCTAATGTTGATCGTTTGAAAATGATAATTAGTCAATTAACCTGCCCAAGGAATATACATTATAGAAAACTAAAATTCGTTTAACATTAAATGAAGCAAAGATTATTATTAAATTTACAAGATATATTGAAACAAAACTAATGTTATGATGAAGTTAATTGTAAACTTACCTTCTCATACCAATTTTGGCAAATTCTTCACGCATTCTTTGAAATCTCGCCGGGACAGATGCATCTTTCTCAAACAGGGGCTCTTTCGTACCAAATGTGTAATTTGTTAACGGGTACAAATTTATTGTTCTATTTAACGTTAAACTCACAGCATTTTGACTGTTTTGATGCTGTACGCCGGGCCGCGTTGGCCATTGCTTGCTACCGGGGGCTCCTTGCACTGCCGCCATTATAACCAAATATTCACGAATTTTTAATGTCTTTCTCACTTAGGTGTATTGAATTTTGTAATATATATATATATATATTAACAGTTAAAAAGAAGAATAGTTATGAAAATATATGTTTCCTTGAAGTAAATTTTTATATTTAAAAAACAACACTCAACTCTCAAGATAGCTTCACTCCGCCATTAATAAACTTACACAGTAGTCAGTACACTTACAAGTCACAGATTAAAAACAAAATTGAAAATTGGCAACTTTGATTTTTGGATAGAGTTTTAAGAGCTTAATTATATGTAATAAAATTATTGCTGGAAAAAATAATGATACAAATATTTTTAACATTTTTAAAATAATCGGTCGTTTTGTTATTGCTAAATAAGTATTGTATATATAAGTGTAGGATCAAAAACATAACCGTCCTTTGGACTTCGCCGCAGTCGTGTAAAAATTGGGCACAAGATTTTCTAAAATGAATGAGAACTAATATCATTAAAAGGTTCAATAAATTTTAGATAAATGGAATGCTAATATTAAAGGAAGATAATATAATTATATCCTTCGATCAACAATACTTATCAATCTCAAACAGTAGGTACTTACCATGGATGACAAATAAATGGTACCTATTACTTATACTGTGAACCATAGGTGATAAATCTGTAGGCCTACAATATGTGATCTGTGCTGAATAACACAAAAAAAATATATTTGTCATCCATGAAATAAATGACAATTGACAATTGACATCTTGACTCATGTTGTTCTAGTTGATAATGATAGATGATATGATTGACATTTGACATTTACTTTTGGAACCTTATTGTAATTTGGAGTTATTGTAAAGTCTTATCTCGTATTTAGAATTTAAATAATTAATCTTCTAGTTAAATAATGTCGCAACAATTAGAATTACTAACAGAGAGTCCATTACAATGGACCCCAGTATCATTTGTTACTCCAGAAATACAGAAGAAAGAAATTAAACCATTTGTTTTGTGTATGTTTTGTTCTAGATACTTTAATATTTTTATAAATAAAAGTTAAACTAAATTATCTGAGATTATTTATTTTTATGTAACTTACATTCACTTTCAAAGTTTTACAATCCTTCAACTGATTAATTAAATAATAAGAAAATATATGATAATAATGTTAGTTTTGTATGTTATCATCCACAGTGGCCCTAAAAGAATTAGAAGGCAACCCAGATAGCCGAACATCCAGCTTACAAAATGTAAATAAGTTTGCTGCAGTTAGGTCTGTTGTAAGGCATGTAGCCAGACTAAGATCAGCCACTAAGGAGCCTTGGAATGCAGATGATATACATATATTTTTAGAAGGACTTAGGTATAATATAACCTTTATACTTAAGATAATCAGCATGAAAATATATATTTTAATAACAACTAATGGCCATTTAGCGTAGTGGTAACTATGTTCTTTGTTCACAATTCATATTAGTTTGATTTTTGGGTAGAGTAGTAAAATAAATCAAGTAAATATTATTTAAAAAAGTCTCTGTGTGCTCATTTAAAGATTTAGCTGTTACATACAGTAGTTTTTTTGTCTGTGATTATCATTTTAATTTTATTTTCAACTATATTTAGTTCTTTACTAAACAAGTGTATTCTATGCACATTTCTTATAAAACACATTTTTTTTTGAAATTAAAGACTGATAATATAATGATAATATATGTACATTTAAATATTGTCTTACAAGTCATGTGTTTAAATTAATGTATTTATATTTAGTATATATTTTTCATGTCTAACAATATGTGACACTAGTAGAATGTTTTGTGTCTGCTAAGGGAACTCTAAGCCATTGAAGAAAAAAAAACTAATTAAAGTTGATGAATTGTCAACAATTTTTATGATATTTTTGTTTATAAATTTTATTTGTAGATTTTCACCAGAATGTGCAGCGGAGTTGACAACATTGTTGTGCACAGATAAAATATATGAGAACATACCTAGGCATTTGAGGGTTAAGCCTGGATTAGTTAATTTACAATGGAAAATTGATGTTTCATTAAGGTTTGTTATAATTATTTAAAAGATTTTAGTTTTAATTGATTATTTGCTACACTAAAAATAGTTTGTTTTCAATAGATGGCATTTTATGAATGGTTTTGTTAGAGATATAATAAAAAAAAGTGTGTGTATAGTGTGTACTTATGTGCGCACATAAGAAGTTATACTTCTTTGGCGTAATAGAACAAAAATAGCTAATTTGTCACTCATTTTTGTTTATCAATGGAAGCTTTTCTTTTCTTCAAGTTAGAAATGCACTTGTACTGCATTTGTTATACTTGTATCAAATTATGATCTACCTGCCTCTGTGGTGTAATGGCTAGCAAGTACAGCTGCACATTCGGAGATCCTGGGTTCGAGTCCCAACGAAATGTGAGAGTGACAGGAATAGAGAATGCACTTATATCTGAGAGTACTCGTACACTGACACGCGCTGCACTATAATATCTCCTGCGCAGATGGCTAGTCTCAATGAGACTGAACGAATTGCCGAAGTCGGTCGGGATACGGGAGGTCATTATTATCAAAGTATGATATTATATTTAATTGTTAATTTCACTTTCAGCCAATCCAACATTGAAGCAGAAAGCGCAAATCCTCAAAGAACCAAGGAAATTCTTTACCGAGATACACAAATTATATTAATTTTCACTTTAACAGATGGACAGATAAATACATACAGATTGTCTATAAGTAAGTTTCACGAATTTAGATATATTATAGCCAGTGCGTTAAAAAGTATGATTGTTTTAGAAAAAAGAAAATGTATGAGGAAAGACTGACATAAGTATTTTTGGGGGTAGTTTTTGATTTTTTTTTAATTTAGCTGTTTTTTTTATTATTTTTTCTGTTTAATCTGTTACTTACTGTTAAAAAAAGATAAAGCAGTGGTACATAAATATTCTTTCAAAAATATATTGTTGGCTGTTTGTATGTGCGTGCTAATTAAGATAGCAAAATTTTAATTAAACTATTAATTGCGTTCATTATAAATTTATATTTATTTTATAAATACACTGACTCGCCCCCGCTTCGCTTCGGTTTCGTCTTTAGACACCAACAAATCTACCCCACGGGAACCGTACATTTTTCCGGGATGATATATAGCATATAGCCTTCCTCAAGAAACGGGCTATCTAATACAAAAAGAATTTTTCAAATCATATTAGTAGTTCCTGAAATTAGCGCGTTCAAATAAACAAACTCTCCCTCTTTATAATATTAGTATAGATGTGAAGTGTTTACGTTATTTGGTTTCGAATAAAATGAAACAGACATAACTTGAAAAAAAAATGTATGTTTAGGGTAAATTTTATATGTAATATATTATTTATTCAATTTATTGGATAGTTACTGATTTATATAATTTATTTAGTTAAATAATATGAGTACATGTATCTTACTACATATATATATATATATATATATATATATATATATATATATATATATATTTATAAAGACAAAATTCGAATGAAACTGTGATTTAGAATCGCTTTAGAATATATAAAAGTTGATAATAATAATATTTTATGTACTGTTATAATAATGTTAGTTTTAAATGGTTTTTTAGAGTCTTAATTATATGGGGGATATAAATGAAATGTAAAATGTCTTTAACACATATATTGTTCCCAAACGTTACACTTATAAATACATATAAGACTCTATAAAAATATTATTGTGTGAGAGAGAGAGAGAGGGGGACCGTCGGGGCACTCGCGAAACTAACGACTGAATTGTTACCACGCCTGCGGTGAAGGCGCAGGAGCGGTCGCGGAGATAAATTCCGCTGACGGTGCTGTAGACATTGCGACGCCACGGCGCGGGCGCCGGATGCGCATTCCGCTGACGCGGCTGTCGCCAATGTGTCGCCACAGTTTAATAATTAATTAATAAACCTAATGTATTCATACAATAAATTAAAATTATATTTTATTATTTTAATTTATTATAATTATTTAATTTAAATATTAAGGCTATAATAAACCCGATTAATAAAGAACCTAATTTTTTTTTAACGTATTAAAAGTTATATCACGTTGTTTTTTAAGGAATGTCCGATGTAAATTTTATTATTTAAATCTAGTTTCAAAGTCTCAGTGCAATTATGGCCTAATGCATATTTAAAAAAAGTTTTTTTTTTTTATAAAAGCAATATTATTTTTAACCGATGTTCTATGTTCGTTTGTATTATTTTTAATATTTAATATGTGTTTATAATAAAAATGTAATATTTTATTGTCCATTTGTTTTTAAAATTTATAACGTATCAAAGTGTCACGCATGTGGAACTACTTACATCAGCTTGCACTATATGTACAAGATATTTTGTTCTTTTTATAATTTTTTAGAGTTACGTCCCTTTTACACTGAGACCCTCATAATATAATTTGTTACAATTGTGCCGCTTTGCCTTCGTATTTTCCTATGGGTTTTCTCATACTTTGCCCATACTTAAGGATGTTTTTATTTCAAATTTCAATATATTTCATCATTTTCAATTTCGTTTTTTGGATAATATGTATATGTTACATTATATCTACTAACTATGAACCGTTTTTTTTATTTAATGCTTTACTTTTTTGGTCCTATTTTTTTTTTAAATTCACCACAGGTTTGTTCTATTTTTTTTTTAATTTTGCCAAACTGACTGTTCGTTTTTTTTTCTTAACTTAGACGAAGTGAATCATGAATCTAAAGCAATATTAGATATAACATTTAAAATAGAATATAGAAATATTAGATCTACTTAGTTTTTAATATTTTCATTTCGACAAAATCGCTGTATTTTACATAGTCTTGTTTAGATTTAAGTACGTTCCACGTTATATACTAGCGAATTACCCTTGCTTCGCTCGGGTTTGTCCATAGGTACATTTTAATTTTTTGTGCGGAACCCTAATTCCTTTTCTGAAAGAAATATAGCCTAAGTTACTCCTTATAATATCAGCTATCAGCCGGTGAAAATCTTTTTTTAACGTTGGGAAATGCATTTACGCACAAGGTGTGGGACTCACCGGCAAAGCCAGTGTTACCCACTAAAACCCCACAGAACCTCGTCTTAATGGGGTGTCGCAGTCTGTAGTAGTAGAGAAATTAAGATAACGCTATAGTTTGATTCTTAATTGTACTTAGGGTTTCATTAGGCCAGCCTTTTATGACATTATTTTTAAAGTGAAAATTTTTTAGAATCGTTGTGATTTGAAACTCGATGAAACGAAAATGCGACTCGAGAAAAAGACGAACACATAAATATATTGTCTTACTTATTATAATTTATGGATTAAGCCGGCGAGAGAATGAGATAGAATACATTGGAAATGAAAAATAATAAAATTAATTACTGAATAATATGTAATGTATATTTATGTCAAATAAAATGTAAATAACTTTTAAACTTGGTAAAAATATTATACAAAAAAATAAACCTTATAATAATTATCCTACTTCTGATACTCTATATTCATCTCACTCTCTCGTAGGTTACTTTTCTGAAGTTTCACTTCTACCGTGTGTGAATTGCACACACACACACACACACACTTTTTTTATTTTGAATATTTTCTAAGTTTAAAAATCCACAATATTATTCAGTATTTTCAACCGGGGGCCCGTAATACCTAAGGGGCCTTGGGTTGCAACCCAAAAAGCCTAAATATAAATCCGCCCCTGAAATCCGGTCTAGACCAGATTTATTTCTAAGTTATCTAAATAAATTGTAAGAATTTATGAACTGACTACATTCCCTTAGCTAGGAAATTGTTATTGTTAAATATTTACTTCTAAAATTAAATTATGAGAATATAATTTATTTGTTTTATTTTTCACATTAATTTTTTATTTATAATAATAATAATTTATGTACTGTTATAATAATATTGTTAGTTTTAAATGGTTTAATCATTAAACTTAATATATTAAGAACTAGCGACTCACCCTCGCTCTGCTCGGGTTTGCCCCTAGTTACTTAATAAATAGGAGGTGGGTGTAGAATTGAATAATACCAATATAAAAAAAAAACATTAAAATCGGTCCAGCCGTTTCGGAGGAGTGCGACCACAAACACTGACACGAGATATTTATATATTAGATTAAAATACATGAAAATAATAAATGATTATTATTTTCATTTATTATAATTACATAATTATTTTAAAATTAAACCTTTTTTTAAAAGAAAGATTAAAATAAAATTGAAGATCCTCAATATTAATTACTAAATTAAATTATTAATAAATAATGCTGATAAGAAAATAAATTTAAGAACCTAAAATATTAACATATTCTTCACCTTCACTGGCCTCGTTTTTAAACGAATTCAAAAAGGAATAGTTGCTTATCTGTGTTATCAGTTCGCAAATTACATAAAATATTACGATAATAATTATTATTACTATAATATTATTATAAACTAGCGAACGTTTTAAATGTTAGAATAGATTTCTCAGAGATGAGATATTTTGCGCAGTAAAAAGTATCCTATATGTTGACCCGTATAACCAGCTATCATCATACAAGGTTTTTTCGTGATGCGTTCCCAGACAGACAGACGGACCGACAGACAGACAAAAATTCTAAAGACTAGATTCGACGTCTAAAAAATATTTAATGTACAGATTCAGTTAGAATTTTATTATATGTAGGTATAGATTTATTTAGGAAGATTAAAGGCTATCACGTTATAACTTTTAGGATCGAAACGGTTATATATAAATGGGGGCAGTGCTAGCCCTCGCTTGCAAGTGCCTCTGCTTGCTTGTAACGCGCTCGCTTGGGTAACCGAGCGAAGCGGGTTCAAATCCCGCGTCTCACACCTTTGATATTTTCATGTGCGAATTATTTCCAACATGATTACCACTTGCCTTACGATGAAGGAAAACATCGTGAGAAAACCTGCATGTCTGTGAGAACCTAGCAAGTTTTCGATAGACGTGTGCAGTCCGCCAACCCGCACTTGCCCGGCGTGGTGGACTATGGCCTGATCCCCCTCGTATTGGAGGGAAGCCCACCCCCAGCAGTGGGACGTTAAAAAGGGCTGAAAATATACATAAATAGACTTCGCGAGCAGTCACGGGAAATCTATTATATATTCATCTTCGTTCGTGATACTCTATGACATTAATGTATTGATTAGATAATTGAAGCTGTCGACAAAAGGGGTCTATCTTTAAAACAGTTAATATTAAAAATGTACCTACTACCTAATGTTTATTTATTTTATTTAAAACCACTTTATTCCACATAATAAATACAATTAAAGAGTTGTGCAAAAGCGACCTTATCACTATAAAAGCCATCTCTTACAGGCATCCGGTAGAAAAGAATAAAAAAAATATGAGTGAAAAGAACGGAATGGGTGCAAGTCACTTAAATGTTGTTTTTATCAACTATATTTATAACCAGAGATTGCCCTCTATAACGTCACAAACTCACAAACTTTACCTCTTTATAATATTAGTATAGATTAGAGACTCACCCTCGCTCCGCTCGGGCTCGTTTTAACGTTTGGTATAATAGATTTCTCAGAGATGAGATATTTCCGCAATAAAGGAAACTTATTTGTTGATTGTTGACCCAGATTACACCAGCTACCATCATACCAAATTTCATCAAAATCTGTCCAGTGGTTTTCTCGTGATGCGTTCCCAAACAGGCAGACAGACAGTCAGACAGACAAAAATTATAAAAATTATACCTAGATTCGGATGTCTATTTCAATAAGATTTTTCAAAAAATATTCCCTCCCCTCACCCTCCGAATTTTGCCGCCCCTAAAAATTTGCCGCCCTGGGCACTAGCCCCGAGAGCCCCTAGTGTAAATCCAGCGCTGTGTGAATTATTAATTATCATTTTTTTTATATTGTGGGTTAAGCCACTTTGTCAGTGACTGTCTAGTCTAAACAAGTTATATAACTAAACTACTGCGAGTTCAGTTATATTGCGTACAATGGGGATGTTGATTGACGTTTTTATTCTGAGCTTTCTGGCTTCTACATTTTATGCGTAAGTTTTTGAACTATTTATAGTTTTTGCCTGCGACTCCTCTCGCGTGTTAGAATGCTAAAAATAGCCTGTGTCACTCTCACTCATCAATCGTATCGGTTTTGATGGCACGGGTTGACGCCACTAGCGTGTGGTCCTATTATAGAAAACAAGTGATTTAACATGTTTTAAATAAAATGTTGCCGTTTTATTCCCAAATAAATTGTTTTAAACGGTTGAAAACTCGTCTACACAAATAAAAGAAGTGCGTTTTACACTTCATCGTGGGCATTTTTTGGTCACCTGACGACATGTTTCATTTTATTTCATTTTTATTTTATTTTATTTTAATTAGTATATAGAAAATCAATAGAAGGACCTATTTACATTACTTACTAGACGATATATAAAAGAAGTATGAGGGTTATGTGTTGACGACACGTTTGGCTCAGTTTGTAGCGACCCTACTTGCTGTGCCAGCGGTCGCGGGTTCGAGACCCGCTGGGGGCATTCATTTATGTAATGAGCACGAATGTTTGTACTCCAGTCATGGGTGTTTATATTTATATATGTATGTATTTAAAGTTATATAGTTATATCAACTATCTGGTAACCATAACACAAGCCTTGTAGCTTACCATGGAACTGGATGGTGCTGTGTGTTAATATCCCAACGTATTTATTTATTTTATTTATTACACGAAAACTTAACTATGTAGGCCTTACATCTATATTCCTATCGCTGTTGTTGACAGAGTATTTGTTAATGTGGCAGGGCCATAAATTCAATATAACAACACAATTGTTAGCACGGTACTACTTTATCCGCATTTTTTTAAAATAATCTACACTTCTACTTTTGTATGTTTGTAACAAATAAACTCAAAAACTACTAGACCGATTTAGATGAAATTTGGTAAGAAAATAGTATGAGACCCTGGAAAGGGACATAGGATATTTTTAGTCCGGAATTCATCGCTTAAGGGGGTGAAAATGAGGATGACAGTTTTTATGGAGAAACAACCTACCTACCAGCGGGACTCGAACCCGCGACCGTTACAGCACGTAGGATCACCACAAACTGAGCCAACCGTGTCGTCATTATGTCAATATGTCTTCAGGTCTCCCTTACAGCCTACATACGATACGATAGTAGTAGGCCTGGGCTCAGCAGGTGCCACAGCAGCATCTACTCTTGCCAAAGCCGGGAGGCGGGTTCTGGCTTTGGAGGCCCAAGACAGAATTGGGGGTAGAGTGAAGACTGTTCCATTCGGTGATGGTATAGTGGAAGAAGGCGCGGAATGGTAACTATTCATCTAAGTTTTTAACGCTTCATTTATTACCATATAAATCTCTATCCATAAGTTTGATATTTCTTCTTTTATTTTATTATATTAGTTTGACGTCGATGTCTGTCTGTTTGTGTGTATGTCTGTGGCATCGTAACTCTTAAACGGATGGACCGATTTCGATGCGGTTTTTTTTTCATTTGAAAGCCAGTTTCCTTGCGGTCGTTCTTAGCAGTTTTTGCTTAATATCAGTCCTTCAGTGTAAGAGTATCAGCTCTTTTCCAAAATGATATAGGGCATTTTGGCGTATGATTACTCGATTAAGTGCCTCACGCGTGCCAGTGTAATCGTTAAATGACAATTAATTTGCGTTGGGATTTTTTTAAATTTTAAATTTTTAATTATGCACAAGTTATACAGAAATTTATAATACTCAATGTAAAAAAACAATGTAATGCAATAGAGTAGTAATTTTTTTAGTTAAATGCTTAATTATCATTGTCATATCTATACCACAAACAAATCTAATAATTCTAATGAAAATTTCCCGATGTTGATTGTGACCAAATTAATATCAGATAATTTATTATATTCAATCAAACATCACTATGTACATATTATTATAAAAGAAAGTTCTCGCCGCGTCTGTCTGAAAACGCGATAAACTCAACAACTACCGAATGGATTTTCATACGATTTTCACTAATACATTATAGTGATTCATGAGGAAGGTTTAGGTGTATGATCCATTAAGGTTTTGTGTAAATTGGCTGAAATATGATTGTTAAAGTTGTCAGAAATAATCTCGCCGACACATACACCTATAGAGTTATATAAAAACAATGTATTACAGAATTATTGGTATCTAGGGATGCACCCTTTTTTTAACGTTGGGAAATGCATTTACGCACGAGGTGTGGAACTCGAGCGAAGCCAGAGTAAGTCGTTAGTGTATAATAAATGGTATTTTCAGGATCCATGGAACAGGGAACAGCCGTGTCTATGATAGCGCAGTTAAAAATAACATAACAGTATTTCCTCAAGACCTAAACGCCTTCGTGTATAATTCAGACGGCACCCCCGGGAATACAAGTTTAATAAATGAGTTACTTGAACAAAGCATGACAATTGCAGATAACCCGTCTGAAAAACCAGAAGCTCTCGGTAAATTTATATCTAGAAGGTAAGTAGGTATTAGCATTTATGATTCGACGTTTTAAGGCTTAGTACAGATTTCTCACAAATGAGATTTTTTCCCGCAGCAAAAAGTATCATATATGTTGTCTCGGACAACTCGCTATCATCATACCAAATTTCATCAATATCTGTCCAGTGGTTTTCTCGTGATGCGGTCACAGACAGATAGACAGACAAAAATTCTAAAAACTATAGATTCGGCCTCTGTATCGATAATAATGACTATTTCAATGAGATTTTCCAAAAAATATTCAATGTAGGTACAGATTCAGGAATATACTAATATTATAAAGAGACAGAGTTTGTTTGTTTGTTTGTTTGTTTGTTTGTTTGTTTGTTTGTTTGTTTGTTTGTTTGTTTGTTTGTTTGTTTGTTTGTTTGTTTGTTTGTTTGTTTGTTTGTTTGAATGCGCTAATCACAGGAACGACTAATCTGATATAAAAAAATTTTTTTGCTAATGCAAATCTAATGGCAGCCCATTTATTGAGGAAGGCTATAGGCTATCATTTAATATGTATCTAGTCTATCTATCGTTATAACGTACATAGGGACGAATCCTTAAAACTAAAGACATTTTATTTCATTATTTTAGCATGTTAGATTATTTAAAGGAGAAATATCCAAACTTATTAGAAAATAAGGAGTTCGTAAGTGAATTTTTCGACTTACTAAATATATTTGTGAGTAACGACGTGGCGTCGAATGACTGGAACGATGTAAGTGCTCAGTCGCACTACAGGGGTGTGGGAGGTAACTTGTACACGACGTGGCATCGACATGGATATAAAACCTTCTTTGATATTGTACTGGTGAGTTTTAAAACTGTTTTTAACCGACTTTCAAAAAGGAGGAGGTTCTCAATTCATCAGAATCTCTTTTTTTATGTATGTTCACCGATTACTCGAAGACGCCTGAGCCGATTTGGATAATTTTTTTTGTTTTAAAGAGTATTTTTTTGAATAAATTGTTTAATCGAATTTGTTATTAAAAAACTTTCTTCTTACAAATTACGTGCTTATTACGTCTACACTATTATGTGTTCAACTCTTTTTAACGTCCCACTGCTGGGGGTGGGCCTTCAATACGAGGGGGATCAGGCCATAGTCCACCACGCTAGCCAAGTGCGGGTTGGCGGACTTCACATGTCTTTCGAATACTTGCTAGCTTTTCTCAGACATGCAGGTTTCCTCACGATATTTTCCTTGTTATGGAAATATGTATTGTTCATAAAAAAGGATGTTTACTATTCGTTAAAGGTATGTTTATCTTTTGTAATCACATAGTTAGGTAAAGAAATGTATGGAAATGTATTACATATGTTGTAACTTTAAGTCTCAATAACTTTTTACTTCTACGTTTCCTTAAAATATTTTTTATATATTTGTACTCTCTATCACCTCCCCTATCAAAAAATACCACCCACTCCTCCAGGGGCCGCGTCCCATAAACTAAACTGCAGCCCGAATTTACACACGAAGGGTTCCGTACCACTGTACATGTAGATACGTTTTATTAATATGAATTTACTCTATGTATGTTATATATTATAGTATATTAACTTCGATGATCCATTACGAACGTTAAAAAAATGTTTCTTATATTATTATTTTTATTTACTTTTATTATTTGTTGTTATAGCGGCAATAGAAATACGTACTCTTTGAAAATTTCAACTCTACCTACTACGGTTTATGGGATACAGCCCTCTGACGGACGGACGGACAGCGAAGGCTTAGTAATGGTTCCGTTGACACCCTTTAAGTACGGACCCCGAAAAAAGAGTACTTTTAATTTTTGTTTTTTATTATTTACAGAACACTTACAACAACGGCCCAGGATGGCCTACATTAGATATAAAACTAAATAAGGAAGTCACTCTAATAAAATGGCCGAAAAACTCCACCGGAACTGTAGAATTGGTTTGCAAAGATGGCGACGTGTTTAAAGCTAATAATGTTATTGTTACCGTCTCACTTGGTGTTCTGAAAGAGAGGTAAGATTACCATTCATCATACATTCGGACACTCCAAGACTGCGACACTCACACACTCTGACACTCCAAGCCCCAGGAGATCTCTTAACCATTTACTTCAACCCTCTGTGTTCTATTATTTAAGTACGAATTCAGAAGTCGAGTGCCTTATTTCTAATACCATATTGATGCAGTTTCCTGATCAGCGTCTCATAATGCACACAATCAAAGGCCTTGGATTTGTCACAGAATATCCCAAGTGTGACCTTTTCCAAGCCTTACAAATATTTTTTACTAGCTCAACACTAGCAAATGCCACTAGCAAATGGGCTTTTGTAAATCCAAACTGTTTCTTATGAAGTAGATTGTGTGCATTGAAATAGTACAGTCAAATAAGGTTTAAAATCTAAATGTTGGCACTCAACTTTGCATTTTTGATAGAATGTAGTTTTAATGATACAAAAACAATGTGTAAAGGTTTTCGTGTACGCAACCCCTGGCAAGGGTTCAAAAAATTGTCAAAAGTGTTTTTTCGCAATTCCCCAAAAACGATAAAAATGAGACCTAAAAGTTTTACAGAAAAGTTTTCTTTCAACTCCGGGCTGTTACTGAGGCTTAATAAACAGAAAGAGTCAATAACTAACCTTGACCCGACCCGGGGCTCGAACCAGGACCGCGGATGTGCAGTCGTACTTGCTAGCCACTACTCATACTGTTCTTTGTTTTTGGCCAACACTACAAATTCAAATCTTACATGAATTATGGGAAATTCATCATATGTGATATATTATTTATTGAATTTCAGATATTCCACTCTAATTTCCCCTCCAATACCACAGAGTAAGATAACAGCTATAGAAAAAATCCCTTTCGGGCTTATAGGCAAAATTATATTGTCTTTTCCTAAAAGATGGATACTTAATGATAATTACATTTTATTTTATTTGCCTGGAGATAAAAGTCAAATAAACGATACATGGCTCACGAAAATACGAGATATTTCAACACCAAGCGGATCTTCCAATACTATTACTCTGTGGACGTCAGGGGATGTTACTAAAATGGTAAGTATATATAGAAAAGGGAAGCCCACCCTCAACAGTGTGCAAATACTCATTTATTGGAAAAGCTGAAATAAATATTTTAAAATATCTAATGTACTTATACTAATATTATAAAGAAAGTATTTTTTTGTTTGTTTTTGTACTGAATAGGCTCCGAAGCTACTGAACCAATTAAGATGAAATTTGGTACGAAGATAGTTAGAGACCCTGGAAAGGACGTAGGATACTTTTTATCCCGGAGATCATATCTTAAGAGGGTGAAAATAGGGATGAAAGTTTGTATGGGGAGCAACCTAGGGACGAACTCGAGCGGAGCGAGGGTCAATCGCTACTTTGCTTATAATATTCTAGTACTTATAAAATAATCGTCTTTTAATATGCGTTAAAAATGACTTTTATATGAAATTGTAGGTAGAAACGTTACCAGAAGACGTCGTGAAGAGGAAAGTGATGGGACTCTTGCGACAGTTTCTTGGCAAAGACATGACTGTGCCAGAGCCTACTGGTATAATAATGTAAGTTATGAATCAATAATGAATCTTTAAATACATATATTTTAATGTATCTTTAAAGACATTATAAGAAAATATAAGGAAATAATGCTAGGAAATTAATTATTAAATAGACCAAAAAAACAGTAAAATAAAAATAAATGTAGAATCATTAAATTTTTTAGGTCCTAGAAGAGTTTTAAATTTATTGTGTAATTTATTTACAATAAAATTTAAAAAAATAAAATGTTTGAAGAGTTCCACTTTCCACTTCCTGGCTGTATCATCAGATCAGCCTGATGGTGTCATTAATTGTATGTATTGTATTCAGCACTTTTTAACGTCCCACTGCTGGGCGTGGGCCTCTCTTCAATATGAGGGGGATCAGGTCATAGTCCACTACACTGTGTGTCATGTGTGCACATGTCTTTCGAAAACTTGCTAGATTCTCTCAGACATGCAGATTTCCTTACGATATTTTCCTTCACCGTAAAACAAGTAGTGACAATATTGGAAATGATTCGCACATGAGAATATCAGAGCGAGACCCGGGATTTCAACCCGCTTCGCTCAGTTCCCCAAGCGAGCGCGTTACCACTGGGCTACCAATGTATTTAAATATATATATATATATATATATATATATATATATATATATATATATATATATATATACAAGTTTTGCCTTCATTTTAAACATATTTTTAAATATTTAGAGATCAAAATGGTTCTCAAATCCCTTTACACGCGGTACCTACACTTATGACAATTTGTCGGTGCACGAGTATCCGGACGCGCGGGCGACTCTCGGGGAACCCCTCGTCGACGAGGCGGGGGTTCCCAAGGTGTTATTCGCAGGGGAAGCCACGGAATTGACTCACTTCGCTACCGTCCATGGCGCGAGCGAGACCGGTTATAGAGAAGCTATGAGGTTGTTGAATTTAAATAAGCAATAGAAAGAAATTTATCTATACATATAATAAAACTGTAGAGGTCGATACATAGAAAAAAAATGCTAAAAACCGAGTCAGGGGGATGTAAGAAGAGAAATAAAACAAATCCGGTTTTTTTTTCAATTTTTTTGTTTCTCTGTCTGCCTGTTTGTACGAGCTAATCTCCGAAATTGTTAGACCGATTTAATTGAAATTTTGCATGGTGATAATTTATATCCCCGGTCAACATTTTAGATACTTTTTATCCCGAAAAATTAAAGAGGTCTCGTGGGATAGTTAAAAAACTATAGTAACTAATACAGCTTAGTACACAAAAATTACTGATTGGATTTTAATGAAACTTTACAATAATATAGTTCATACATCAGAATAACAAATAGGCTTCTTTTTATCACGAAAAAATGTGCGGTTCTCGTGGGATAGATTTGTTTTTGTGAGCTTGAAATAAATTTATTTTTGAAGGATTTTTTTGTTTTATTTCAATTAATTTGTTAATTTAATGGCTTCAAAGCGTGAAAGATTGGTCGGTAAAATAAGATTGTGTTGTACTGTGTGTGACAACGTAGCTCCAGAACGGATGAACCGATTTTGATTTCGTTTTTTTTTGTTTGAAAGATGAATAAGTCGGGAGTGTTCTTAGCTATGTTTGATGAAAGTCGGTCAAAGATGGTCGTTTTTTTAAAGAATTTAATTAATAATAATAAAATTTCAAAAAAGTCTAGAGGTCTACTAAACTTATATTTATGTATTACAAAGCACTAGATTAATTTTTATAGCGCACATATTTGTAATATTTTTTGCAGATCTCAAAAAAATTGTAAGCCTCTTACTTTTCGTGCCTACTTTTAATTTCGTTTTGTTGAATAATTTTGTGTATATATAAAAATACTAGCGACTCACTCTCACTTCGCTCGGGTTCGTGAGTTTTATATGCCTTATTTGAGAAATGATTGATTCCCCATACAAACTTCCACCCCCTTTTCACACTCTTAAGGGATGATTTCCGGGATAAAAACTATCCTATGCCCTTCCCAGGGTCTTAAACTATCTCCATACCAAATTTCATCAAAATCGATTCAGCGGATTAAGCGTGAAAAAGTAACAGACAAACAGACACAGTTACTTCCGCATTTATAATATTAGTATGGATTATTACATAATTTAGAGTTAATTTCTTTATGAAGTCGATTTAATTTTTTTTATTATTTCAAAAAAAGTATCTTAGTAACTTACTGGAATAAGATACTTTATCCATCGAGATTATATCCAAAAGCAAATAAAATAAACACTCTCATTTTACAACATTTATATGTATGGAATAAATTAAAAAAAAGAAAACACCAAAATATATAAATCTGTATTTTAATTAAAATATTGAACAGTTTATTCCACGTCAAATAAAAACTAACGATTTATTTTATAACATCCCATATTTTAAAATCGATTAATTTGACGCAGAATGAACCATTTAAACTAAATATTACACATTATACAACTAAAAACATGAAAAAATAATAATTTTTATTTTAAATTTGCATCGAACTCCATACCCATAATAAAATAAATCTTATCGTCGGTACGAAGGCAAAAACCACAAAGTTAAATTTGGACAAAAATTAACTTACACCATTTTGCTTTTGGTACATAGCAAAAAAAAATAATTAAAAAAAATTGAATGAATATAAAACATTTTCAAGCATTTTCTTAGTATTTATATTAAATAATAAGACGATATAAATAAGATATACATAATTTGTCATAACTCGACCAGACCAAAAAAGTACTAGATACACAATCAGCGACAAAAAATGTCCTCATCGAATGAGCGCTCATTTGAACATTTGAGCGCGCTTTTAATTTTTTGTTTTTGTGAAAACAAGTTTAAGCATTGCAATTAAGGTTCAATTTACATTGTTGTATATTTATTTCAACTAGAACAATCACCTAAACACAATCGGTGACAGTTTTAAGAGAACTTTTGCATGGGATTCTGTATCTAGTAGTTATTTTTAGATAAAAAAAAACCAGTCAGTGAAAACTTAAAACTGATCTTAAACTGAGAACTTTAGAACTTTTACATTTATCTGGTTTCGACATCTATCGGCACTGAGTGTTAGCGTTAACACGTCACGTGACCATGTCGATGACGACTTACATGGATTTACTCCCCATACAAACAAACCTGCCTATACAAGTTTTCACTTCAAAAATATAATGGACTTAGTGATTTCTACCTTTGCACTTATAAATATATAACTATTATATAATAATAGATACATTCACACATGGACCGACATGTTTTGTATATTTTAATTGAATGGACCATTATGTGGTCCATTTAAAAAAAATACAATTTTGTGCATTTAATAGAATATTTTGATGAAGCTCATTTAAATTATATCTGAATAACAAAGAAAATCCTATCACAATCTGTTCAACCGATTTTTAGGATATTTACATTTTTTTATATACATTATTATGTATAGACGTTGTAAATGACTTATTAATAATAGGGAATATGCGTGTTTTAAACAATGGTTAATTTTTTTTAATAATGTTATTGCTTTTTAATTAAGTCTATATCAAATACTTTTTTATGTACTTTCTTTTTGATTAAGAAAATAATTATTAAAAAGTGTAAATATAGGTGGGAAATTCAAAATAGTATAAACGCACACCATTGGTCAGACCGAGTGTGACGTCAGAGTATATCATAACGGGGCCAGTGTTGCCAATTTAGCGATTTTATCGCTACAAATCATTTTTAGCAACGAAATCGTTAAATTGGCAACACTAATTGTTATTAGACTGTGACGTCACGCAAAGCGTGCGAAATGGCGTGCGTTTAAAGTATCCGTCTCGGTATGATATTTAAGAAATATATATATATTAAATTTTACTTTTAGCTGGATATTTTTTTTACAAATATATAACGACGTAAGCTATTGTATAAAAAATAATCAAAAAAAATCACGCATATTCCCTAGTATTACAACAAAAACTGTTCAAAATGTCAATAATATTTTTTAAATAGATTTAATCGGTCCACAACTAACTTGCCCATTGACTGTATGTATGGACCATACAAATTCATCCAACCAAATTCATTAATTCATACAATTTTCCTTTCATCTTCACCTATTTGCGCGTCCAATTCATCCATTAGCTTTTTATCATCCATTTCTGAATCACTGATATCTTCTAAATCGTCCATGTTGAATTTGTCTTCAACATTTGCTTCTCCATTCACATAAGTTTTATCGTTCTGAGCGCCCTTTTCGCTATCTGTGTCCGGTGCTATTTCTCGTGTTTTATCATCCGTGCTTTCTGACGTATTGGTGATGTTATTAACATCATTTTTGTCATTAATATCTGTCATCGTGACATCTCCAACTTCATTTTTATCCGTGCTGTCTGTCATTGTGACATTTTCCACGTCATTTTTATTATCTGTGCTATCTTTATTATCTGTATTTTCTTCCTCGTCTTCCATTTTTAAACTTTGTGATAGCAACATATCCTCACTTTTATTATCTATACTGTTTTCATAATTTACTTTTAATTCTACTTTAGTATCATTCGATTGATCAATATTGGTAACTTCTTTATCAACGTTTAAATCATCACTTTGTTCGTTGTCATTATTTTTATCATAGGATTCTTTATCTGTTATCATTTCTCTTGATTCAGTCTCATTGAACTTATCTAGACTATACTTTTCATTAATATCATCATTTTGTACATTATTATCATCATTTTTAGAATTTTCATTATTTTCTATTGATTCTTCAATCTTATCATTAATATGTTTGCTCTCATTACTTTCTATTGTTTTGTTAATTTCGCTTTCTTCATTATTTATATCGTTAATTTCACTTTTCTTATTTTCATCATTTTCTTTATTTACATCGTCATCTTTCACAGGGTTTTCACTTTCACTACAAACTGTATCGTCTTTATTTCTGGCGTTGTCATTATTTTCAATAATTTCATTACCTACATGTTCATCATTAACGCTGTCATTAATCTCTTTTGATTCATTAACGTTAACTTCATCATTTTTTTTGTCATTATTTTGTGTATCACCAAACAACATGTCAAAATCATCATTAGTGACTGTAGGAGCTTTATCGTCACCAAATAATGAATCATTATCCTCGCTCTTATCCTTCGAAACATCGATAGTATCGTCCAATCTATCGATTAAG
Organism: Brenthis daphne; assembly: GCA_947093115.1. Classification (NCBI taxonomy): domain Eukaryota; kingdom Metazoa; phylum Arthropoda; class Insecta; order Lepidoptera; family Nymphalidae; genus Brenthis; species Brenthis daphne. The sequence goes on from OX352473.1 coordinate 5,721,967, forward strand.
CTATCGATTCCGCGACACATATCAGAATCGAAGTCACTAGCATTCAAAATAGAGTCAAACGCTTTCTCAGCTTTGACTTTACGTCGTTTTTTCGGGACTTTTCCTAATAATTTAGGAGAGAAGATATTTTTTAGCGCGATCGACGTCAGCGAGTCTACTTTTTTAAGAGTATTCTGATCATCTACATCGGAAGCAGTATCTTCGGAATCCCAGTGAATATATTTGTCTGCGTCAAATGCTTCTTTTATTTCGTCATTTATATCGACCATGTAACTCGGTTCCGATTTTATTCTTACACGAGATATGTATGGATATATACATTCACTATCCAAACCATAATCCTGAAAGAAAAAAACAATTATAAAATAAATATAACTTAAATACATGTCTATCCGTCCGTCTACCTCTTTTCTAGTTCAAAATATGTCAATTTTTTTTGGGCAATTTGCTTTGATGACAATGCAATGTATGTGTCACTGAACTCCTTCTAAATTACTAGATTGATTTTGATGAAATTTTTTGTGTGTTTGAGTGGATTTTTGAATGGTTTAGTTTCACAATTGGACCCGGGTAGGTGATGCTGAAGTCGGGGTCTAGGATTTTCATAAATACCATATTCGGGCAGGACAATATCTATCGAGTCCGTTAGTTGATTATATAATACCAGCGACTTGCCCTCGTTTCGCTCGGGTTCGTCCCTAGGTACATTTGAATTTTTTTGAGCGAAACCTAATATTTTTCTAAAATAAAAATTGCCTAAGTTATTCCTTATAACATCAGCTATCTGCCAGAGAAACTCCCGTTAAAATCCAGTCCAGTTGTTTCGGAGATTAGCCGTAAGAAACGGACATACAAACAAAAAATTTGATAGTGTATTTTTCATATACACATGTACTGTATATAATTTCACACGCATTCAGTAAAAAGCTGTTATTTTGACATTACAAACAGACACTACAATTTTATTTTTATGATAATGATGATCAATGATCAATTAGGGCCGATCCACAATATCGTGCCAATCACAGTCCGTTTTCGGTTCAATATCGTTCAGGTATATATTTATATTATATTTTATACAAGAAACATTGCTGGAGTGCATTGTATGCATTTATTGTTTAGCGTATAAAAATAAAAACACTTTACCAAACCAGTATCAGATCGAGAACGAACCGTAATCGGCACTATAGTGTGTATTGGGCCTTAGGATTCCGTGATCAAAAAAATTCGGAAATCGCTGATAGCCTATTTATTTAAGAAAGTTATCTATTGAAATATTCTAAAGAGGAAAAATTTGTTTTTTGTTCGTATCAAATAGGCTCCGAAACTACTGAACCAATTTATATGAAATTTTGTATGAAGATAGTTTGACACCCTGGGAAGGACATAGGAGTTTTCATCCCGGAAATCATCCCTTAAAGGGGTGAAAGTTTGTACGTGGAAGCAGCCTAGTAGGTTATATAATAGCTAGGCAATAAAATAGAAATACTCACATAAGGCACTTTTGAGACATCATAGTGACCGTTTACAGGACTTTCTAGTATCGGATCGCATCTTGATATTCTTATCTGCAAGGGTTTCACTTTCCTTAACAGCGCTGGACTTATGGTTGTCGCTGAAATAGAAACAAAACTATTAGAAAAAACAATTAATATGGACTAAAAATATATTAAAATTCTCTATTTACCCGACAGTGGCAGAAGGAAGGTTACGTTTTCGAGTGTTATTGTATGTATGTATGTATGTATGTATGTTAGACATGTACCGACTAGACGGCCATTACTTTATTTATATTATTATTCTTAAAAAAAAAGAGAAATTATCATTTTTGTTAATGAAAAATATTATTTTCATTAAATTTGATTTTGTAATTTTGTGGGTAGGCTGTCTGTAACAGCTATATAATGCCTTTGACACGTCTAAAACCTTAGTCTCTCCCGTGACCATGTGCGCTGTAAAGTATTCGAAACCTTGGTTCCCGACCAAAAATCAAAATAAATCCGCGAAAACATCCGAAAAGATAGTTTTATTTAAAATGAGTGAGTATGTATGTTTAAAACCTGCATGTCTGAGAGAACCTAGTCTCAGAGTCCGCACTTGGCCAGCCTGGTGGACTATGGCATGATCGCCATCACATATGGAGGCCCACGCTCAGCAGCGGGACGATAAATTGTTATTTTATGAATTAAGTACCTTTTTTCTTCTGACCGCAATAATTCTTATGCGTTGTTATTGCTTTATTAGATGGAAAGTTCCGACCGCATATATCGCAATTCACTGAAACAAAATGAATAGAGTCATTACTATTTTTATTCAACAAAAACAAATCTATCCCACGGGAACCGTAATAAAAAGTAACCTCCGCGCTATTCCAGACTATAATCTATCTCTGTGCCAAATTTCATCCAAATCTGTTCAGCTGTTCTGGCGTGATTGATTAACAAACATCCAAACATCCTCACAAACTTACACATTTATAACATTAGTATGGATTTTATTTAAAACTAGTGATTCAACCTCGCTTCGCTCGGGTATGTAACTGTTTTATTTATGAACCTATTGAAATAAAACAAACACTAAATGTTAAGTGAAGCTTACCACAATACATTAGTGAAAACCAATTAGCGCGCACAAACAGACCAAAATTCTAAAAATCATTGTTTTGGGTTGTATTGCGTTAATAAAGACCCCCAAACAATAGTTTTTCTCAAATATATTCCATGTACAGACAGCAATCAGTTACAATTTTATTTTATTATATAATATATGTCAAATATTTGGGTAAATCCATTGATCAAAAAAGTACTATATACACAATCAGCGACAAAAAATGTTCTCACCTAATGAGCGCTCATTTAAACATTTGAGCGCGCTTTTAATCAATTTTTTTATGAAAACAACTGTAAGAATTACATTTCAGGTTCAATTTACATTGTTGTATATTTATTTCAACTAGAACAATTACCCAAACACAATCGGTGACAGTTTTAAGAGAACTTTTGCATGGGATTGTGTATCTAGTACTTTTTTGATCGATGAGTAAATCTAACAAAGTATCACTCACCTCCTTTTGTGACACATGTATGTATATCAAGTAGATGTTTACTCGAGAATGTCTTTTTACAATTGACACATTCAACATCTCTACTCCGTTTGCTTGGTTTTCGGTCTGGAGGTCTGAAATAAACATACATATAATAAATTATTGTAATAAATATTTTTGTCTTCCAGTCCTCTTTAACTTCCCACTGCTGAGCATGGGCCTCCAGTTAATATTATGGTGGATCAGGCCATAGTCCACCACGCGGGCCGAGTGCGGGCGGACTGAGCATGTCTGCCGACAACTTGCTATCTTCTCTCAGACATGCAGGTTTCCTCACGATGTTCTCCTTCACCGTAAGGCGTAGTCATCATGTTAGAAACGATACGTAGATGAGAATATCAGAGCGAGTCCCGGGATTTAAACCCTTCTTACTCAGTTTCCCGAACAAGCATTACCACTGAGTACCACTGACAAACAAACACTAAACTAATCAATAAATAAATAATTAATAAATATGTTGGTACATTAACACACAGAACCATCTAGTTCCATGGTAAGCTACGAGGCTTGTGTTATGGATGCCAGATAATTGATACTTGACACATATATAACTTTAAATACATACAAATTATAAATATAAAACATCCACGACTGGAGTATAAACAGTCGTGCTCATCACACAAATGAATAACCCCAGCGGGACTCGAACCCGCGACCGTTGGCACAGCAAGTACGTTGTCACTGCAAACTGAGCCAAACGTTTCTATAATAAACTAATAAAACAATACTCACTTGTTTTTTGTATGAACTCTCATATGTATGTTGTAAGAGTGATGGCTCTTATATTGGATCTTGCATATTTTACACTTAAATTCGGCATTTCCTTGGTTTTTGTTCACTCGGGGTGGAGATTTCACAACTATCCTGAAAACAATAAGAAAAAATCGGTGGTAGCACATGGACAGACAGACAGACAAGAGAGTGATCTTAAAGGGGTTCCCTTTTTTACCTTTAGAAGTATGGAACCCTAAAAATCAAGCGCAAGCGAAAGGTTCTGTACAATTGTACTTGTACGTTTTATTAATATGACTTTTATTCTATGTATGTAGTTTATTAACTTCGATGATCGATTGTGAATGTTAAAAAAATATTTGTTTTTTTATTTATTTTTATTATTTGTTTTATAATGACAATAGATATGCATAATCTGTGAAAATTTCACCTCCCTACCTATTACGGTTCATGAGATACAGCCCTCTGACATACGGACAGACAGTGGAAGTTAGTAATAGGGTTCTGTTGGCACCCTTCGAGTACAGAACCCTAAAAATGTGTGCGTGTAACTTTAACGCGCGATTAAAGTAAAACTTCTTTGGCGGTGTGGCAGATACCGCAATTACATTGAAACAAATCTATATATAAACACAATAATTTTTAATAATAAATATTCATTTTTAAAAATAATTATTATTATAAAAATATAAATATAATATATATTTTATTAATTCTTACTAATATTATAATTGTGAAAGTATAGAGGTTTGGATGGATGTTTGTTTGTTAACTCAATCACGCCAGAACGGCTGAACGGATCAGAGATAGATTATAGTCTGGAATAGCACATAGATTACTTTTAATCCCGGAAAAATGTACGGTTCCCGTGGGATAGATTTATTTCTTATTTTCAAGAAGCAATCCTAGCGCAGCGAAGAACAGAAAAAAAATACTCACTGGACTTTCTTAGTCGACTCCTTCTTCAATGACTCCCTCTCTTTCGAACCTCTCAATCTTGGCGTCAAGACGGTACTCTCATCAGCCTGCAAGGAGAAAATATATTGGTTAATAATACATCTAAATAAGAATGGAAAAATGTTGAAAGTACTAGATTTAATAAAAAAGTTATCAATATATGAATATCGAGGTGCGTATGTATGTTCCCTATGGACTCCAAAACAGCTGGAGCGATTTTGATGAAATTTTCAGGCAATCTTCAGATTAGGTCAGTTCACTGTAAAGTTTGGTAGCGAGGGAAGTTTGAACGCGGGTGAAGCCGTGGGTCTTATATATTATTTAAGTTTTAAATTTAAGATTTATAAGGTTGAATGCCTTATCTTTATATATATAATTCTTCTGTGAGTGTGTATGTCACTGAACTTCTCTCAAACGACTGGACCTATTTTGATGAAATTTTTTGTGTGTGTTCAAGGGGATCTGGGAATGGTTTAGATTCACAATTTTGTCCGCTGGACAATGTTTTTTTAATTAATTTTTAATTTATTAGTAGTTGTTGATTTTGGAATGTTTTACATTGGATCCGACAGACGGCGCTACCATCGCAGTGTCAAATTTTAAATAATATTCGAATTTTAATTTTAGTCTGTCCCGACAGTTAGCGCTGCGATCAAATTAAAAAAAGTTTTGTTATCATTGTAGACAGGACAACGTCTGTCGGGTCCGCTAGTAAATTATAATAATAAAAAAAAATCAATAACTTTTCGTTATTATCAAAAGTTATGTTAAAAATATTTATATGTTTATTGTTTCTAATATTTATATGTTTCTAATCTATACTAATATTATAAATGTGAAAGTTTGTGAGTATGGATGTTTATTACTTCTTTCACACCAGAACGCTGAACAGATCTGGATGAAATTTGGCACAGTGATATACTATACACTGGAATAACACATAAGCTACTTTTTATCCCGTAAAAATGTACGGTTACTGTGGGATAGGTTTGTTTTTGTTTTATATATAAAACTCTTTTCTGTTGACTCTCCAACTTTCGTGCCCATTTTCACCCCTTATGATTACCGGGATAAAAACTATCCTATGTCCTTCCCAGGTTCTCAAACATCTTCTTACCATATTTAATCTAAATCGGTCCAGTTGTTTCAGAACTTATTCGGTACAAGCAAAGAAACAAAAAAATCTTTTCTCATTATAATATAAACAATGTCTGTGCCAAAACAACATCTGCCTACCGGATCCTTTAGTATAATCATTATAATAATATTTAAAAAAATAATAATCAAATACTTGACCAACTATATTATATTAAGGAACTCATCAAAACAAAAGTTTTTTATAGTGCCCATAGAAGAGTTTCACTATCAAACCAGGTACAAATAATACTAAAAAAATACCTCATTCTTTTTTAATATAGACTTGGGCAGTGGCATCGGTGTCCTTTTGGATCTCTGGAAAAAAAAAACAAAAATCATATTAGAACCTTAACTTCAGAGTATGTTTTTTAATCTCAGAGACTAAATTGACACATGCAAATGTCAAATTTACAAATAATGTTGCCAGCTCTTATGTGCAGTGTTGTACCTACTATACCGTTTATACCGTGTATATTTGTTGAATCGTAACTTTTTATCTTTATTAGACCATTCCCTTCAACATTTTATATTCCAACGTGTATCATTAAAATTCACATTATTAATTTTAAATAATTAAATATCACGTTTATTAATTTTAAATCATTAAACATCATTAAAATTCACATTTAAATTTACATTATTAATTTTGCATTATTACATTTTAATTAAGTACCTACACATTATTTCAGGATAACTTATTATAAAAAAACAATACTTGATTTTATTAACGTTAACTTTTGATAGTGGCACATCACTATTTATGAATTGCAAAAAAACTGGCAACCCACGTAATGTCAGTTATGTCTCCAAAATTAAAAAAGTCTATAGTATATTATTAACTAGCCACTAACCCTTGTTTCACTCGGATGAATTATTAAGTGCCTTACAAATGTTGAGAAATGCATTAATGCATACCACCTGCATACAAATATAGGTGGTTATGTGTTTGTTTGTTTGAACTATCTACTACTCAAGGGAGCGGAGGAGTAATCATAAATGTCAACAAATCGGGCAGACTTATATACATTAATTATTGTAAAACTAAGTGCTTTTAGCTCAGAAACTTTAGTCAAATACTCATTGTGTAGAAGGTATATGAAACAGACAAATATGTATTGTAATCAAATTTAACGCGGGTAAAACCGCGGGACACAGCTTGTTATTATATATATCATTACTAGCGACTCGCCCTCGCTTCGACAAAAACATATCTATCCCACGGGAACCATACACTTTTCCAGGATAATATTTATAGCCTATAGCCTTTCTCAATAAACGGGCTATCTAATGCGAAAAGAATGTTGCCAATGGGATTACTAGTTCCTGAGATTAGCCCATTCAAACAAACAAACTCTGCCTCTTTATAATATTATATTATAAATTGTTTGGTTTCATGTTTAGTCGATCCAATAATTACCTGTAAGTTGCCCAGTGATACATCATCATCGTGACTCCTCTTGGTCCCTCGTAATCTTGGAGGACTGGGCTGTTTGCTCCGGAGAGATCTCGGTTGAATCCTATCCTTCCCCCTCGTCTCTTTTCTTGCTGGTAATGTTACCTGTAATTGAAATACATGACCTAAATACTTTAGTCTGAACTAGTTTGGCCTAGGCCAAACTGATTGAAATAACATAGCACTAATGATATTGGGGGTTCTGGGTTTGAAATATTGAAAAATACCTAACGAGAACGAGCCAGGCTACGCTTCGCTCCCACCTTAGCCTTCTTAACCTACGTTTTCTAAGTCGGGCCAGTCACATAATAATACCACCCCACTCCTCCGATGGCCACCGTCCATATACTAAAGAGCCGAATAATAAACTCTAGATCACTTCGGCATATTTAGTATCAATATTTAATATCTTGTCAGGGCTAAACTATCCTCACACACTTAAGATGAACCGGTTTGACCCGTAACTTATTCCATATCATTTATTAAGTTTCATTGACCAACTTTAAAAACAAGATGTTACTTTACTCAGATTTAAGTTTTATTATTTAACAAAAAGAAATCTGTTCTGTGGGAACAGTACATTTGTCCAGGATAAAAATAGCCCTTGTGTTATTCTGATGCATAAGCTGTATTATTGTAAAGTATCATTAAAATCTATTCAGTAGTTTTTGCGTGAAAGATCAACAAACATCCATATATTTATACATCCAGCATCCAGAAAGTTTGGAGAAAGTTTGTGAGGATGTACCCATACATCCTCACAAACTTTCGCATTTATAATATTAGTAGGATATATATTATATAGGTTATAATTAATAAAAATTACAATTCTTGATAAAATAGAGGTGATAATTTAAAGCAGTGCAAATATTTACTTAAAAAGAACAATTTCGCAACAGCCTCTTATTAAAAAAACAAAACCGAACAAATAAAACTAAAAAAAAAGGCATTCATTTTGGAACGAAAAGTGCTGGCCACCAAAAAAAAAATGTACAACACATTTGTAATATGAAGCTTTGAGCGTTGATCATTGAGCAAAAATTTTAACTGTGGCCCCGAACCTTTAAAACCATTCCTTCAGCTATTATTTGCTGTTTTATTTTTCACTTTCATTTTTGGGTCCATGCCCATGAAACATGAATATTCTTTTTTACCTATTTATGACAAGTGACTCACCCCCGCTTCGCTCTGGTTCGTCCCTAGCTTGCTTCCCCATACAAACTTTCATTCCCATTTTCACTCCCTTAAGGGATGATTTCCGGTAAAAAACTATTTCACTAACTCACTCACTTTTCATATCATGAGTTTTCAAAAAATGTTATTTAAGTAAAAAAAAATTTTTTTCTACATAGGTATGATGAGTTGTTGTGGGTTATATTATTACGTGTTTTCCCGTGGGAATGAGATAATCTCCCGCGGTAAAACGTAGCCTATCTCACTCTCCAGCCCTCCAACTATCTCCACACAAAAAATCACCCCAATCCATTACTCTGTTTCGACATGAAACAAGGACAAACAAACAAGCTAACAAAGTCAAACTGTATATTGCAGAAAGAGAATGTGTCAAATTTACAAATGCATTCAATTAGTTTGTAATAATTTAAGGTAAGTAAAAGAAAAATGTGATTTTTACATTTTTTCATAGATTTTTTTTTTCAATTTTTCTCTTCATAAGACCTTCCTCAGATTTCAACAAATATTTGAAAAAAAAATTAGCCAAATAATTGTTCCAGCCATTCTCGCTTTGCGATTAGAAAATCAACATCATCATTTTTATTTATATATAGACTAGAGGACCCGACAGACGTTGTCCTGTCTACACGTCTTTAATTTGAAAATTTCAAACTTTTTTAATAATTTTTTTGATGAAAATTATTATTCAAATTGTGAATCTAAACCATTCCCAGATCCCCTTGAACACACACAAAAAATTTCATCAAAATCGGTCCAGTCGTTTGAGAGAAGTTCAGTGACATACACACTCACAGAAGAATTATATATATAAAGATGGTGAAGTCTAACCTTAACTTTAGTATCTTGAAGTTTATTTTTGACATTCTTCACATTACTTTTTAAGTTCTTCCCTTGTGTCCTCGTTCTCATCAGTGGCTCATTTGAATCTTCATTTATGAACACTGGTTCGGTTATACCTAATATACAGTCCCCTGCATCAGGCTGAAATATATGACAAAAACTTTAAAGTAACAAAAATATTAATAGCACGATATATTTTTGATGACACATTTGGCTGTTTGTAGTGACCCTACTTGCAGTGCTAGCATTCGCGGGTTTGAATACTGCCGGGGCATTTATTTGTGTGATGAGCACGAATGTTTGTACTCCAGTCATGGATATTTATGTATGTATTTAAAGTTATATATGCGTAGTGTATTTATTAACTATCTGGCATTCATAACACAAACCTTGTAGCTTACCATGGAACTAGACGGTGCTGTCTGTTAATGTCCCAACATATTTATATTATTTAAATTTATATATATTTATAATTATTTACCTAAAAAATAGCCAAATAGATGAACTAAAATCAAAATTATTTTAACTTTGTATGTTACCCATATGATATATTTGAAAATTAAATTTATAGGTATAAAATTTTTCAATGTTTGTTTATTTAGGTAATTTAATCAAAGTCAAATAATACAAATACATATAAAATATGAAATTTCAACATTCAATTGCAAAAGTAGTATTTTTTCTAATTATTTTTACCCTTACCGCTCCTCTCGGCATTGTCTGTGGTGGAAGACCTAATCGTAATCTCGTTCTTTTGTTTGTTTGTCTGCACATTTCCAGAAATTCATAGAAATCATTCACTTTATCTACACAGAGTTCACATATAAGTGGAGGCATTTTGTCATCTTGGTGGACCTGAAAATAATATTATGGGAATAACAATATCTTATATAATTAATCTAATCAAAACATTTGTTAATAATGGCTATTATTAAGCGATAATAAATAAAATTATATTTATTGAAATAAATAGGTTTGCCTCCAAAAATAATATAACCTAACTTTAAAGATTTTTACAATGCAAATACTGTTAAGGTAGTAATTTAATGTTCGATAAGCGGATATAACAAAAAATATATATGTATAATCATATATTAGTCGTTATTTTTTCATATTTTATGATTTGAAATCAAATATAGTTAAATATGTGTACAATGTCATTTTCAATTAGCATCAAAACAATAATTGTTTAGTGTCACAAGCACATTAATGGTAAAAGGAAATAGGTTTACTGCATGTAATTAGTGTATATAAATTAAATATTATTAAATAAAGTGGTTGTTTACTTCTATTTGCACACAGTCACGAATTTTCTGTTTTAGTTCCACTTCTGCTCCGTCTAAATCGACAACATTTTGTATTATTGGCATTTTGTAGCCAGCACCCGCACCACACAGACGACATGCTCGATATATTTCGTATATCGTTTGAGCTTCTATTTTGGAATTAATAAATCCATCCATTTTCTCATTTCTCCAGATAAACTACACAATATTACTGATATCAATAGCAAATTACCGCTTCGACGCCATTACTTTAGGCATTAATGTTGCCATTCGCCACTTGTTAGTTGTTACTTAAAACTTAAATGTAGAACGTGGAAGGTGTGGAAGAGCTTTGCCTTTTTCTCCCGCCAGATGTCGCGATCACTATAGTCCTAAGTATATTGTAAAGCTCTTAAGGTTTTTTTTTCACCACAAAATGCACACCTCTCCTTTTCAATTCTTCCTTCATCTGGTCTAACCTCCAGGTACATTACATTGCACAAGTAAGATGCGAACACAATAGACGCAAAAAAACAGGTACAAAAAAGATATTATAATAAATTGCTTAACCTCAGACTGAATGTTAATAGGCCACACGTGTGGCGCCTTCCTTTCCAGAAATCTTCCCCATTCGTGAAAAATAAAACATTCGAATGATTAATCGATATCAAATTCATATTACTCGATTGTAAATTATGTATAATAATATAAAAAAACATGAATATCTTCTTTTTGAAGTCCGATCAGTCTTTTTAGTATTTTACTTTTAGTATCGAAATTATAATATAAAAGCCTGGTTGTTACGTTATCTGAGTTCTTCCTATTTTATTTAGTAACATATTGTTCAGATTGATATTTAATAATACCTAATTTTGTTTTAAAGTAGCGGCGCACGATGAAACTGGTATACTCAATACTCATATCAGTAGAGGACACTTTAACAAACAAATAATATTACCATTATATTCGTTATAAAGTGCATAGAAACTTAGAAAAAAATGAGTAAGATATAATGTTAGCAATAAAATATAGGCTCTATTTCTTTAATAATGTGATTATTTGATAAAATAAGTTGTCCATGTTTGTTTAAAAAACTGCAAATAAAATATACGAATGATTACATTGTCTCTTGCACTATTCAATTGGGCAAGAGCTGAACGCAAACGAATACCTTGCAGTCGCTAGAAGACTTTGGTTTTATATATAAAGTTTTTAGGTTAGTTCAAGTTAAGTAGCCCTCGTCGATATCGAGAAAATATGAAGAAATATCAGCAAAATGAGGATTTGATAGTAGAGCATTGATATGAATGGATAGTGTTGGAATCAAACTATGCAATCCGTGAGAAGGAGCAATCACTTCAAATATAATATTTGCATTCAGTTTACTTGCCCCATTCTTATCGATAAATATTAGTCTAAAACTTGGGTAAAATTACGTGGTCCTTCATAAGTCATTCAAAATAACTATTAGCTAGAAATTGTTGAAATGTATGAAAAGGAATCTAACAAGACAAATGCTAAATTAATAAGAATAATTAAGTGGCAAAATAATTTATGACGGTTGAAATGGTTTAGAAATCCAGCAAACTATGCTGATACTACTTGAATATAGTGTTATTTTTCATAGTCTTTTCCTTAAAATAATGTAGGTCTTTTTAAAATTACTACAAGAATCATTTTTATTTTTCCACTAGCGAATAACCCTCGCTCTGCTCGGGTTCGTCCCTACTTACGTTTTAACGTTTAGTACAGATTTCTCAGAGATATTTTCCCGCACTAAAAAGTATCCTATATGTTGACCCGGATAACCAGCTATCATCATACCGAATTTCATCAAAATCCCTCCGTTGGTTTTCCGTGATACGGTCACAGACAGGTTTTCCAAAAAATATATAATGTAGATTTCGCTTAGTTACAATGTTATTATATGTATAGATTTTATTATTTAATAACTTAAATATACCATTTTGTGTTATAATAGAATTGTAGGTCATTTATAATAAATATTAATAATTAAAAGTCGTATAAAAGATTTAAGCTATTTATTAAATCAGTCTGTAACAATTTAACTTAAGTAACAACAATTATATCATAATGCAAATGTGATCATTTTACATCGCAATGCTAACTACAGTGATATCTTAAGAATAACGTTGATCATAGACTAGTTTTAATATTTTATTCGCTTTATTTGCAATGTAGTTTAAAGGCTTGTGAGTAATGATTTTAATTATTTATATGTGCAAAAATAACGAGAGAGACCCTAAATAAACATGTTAAGCACATTTTTATATATAGGATTCAAAAATTAAAAAAAGTCTATGATCATTCACACAAACTTCGGAGTCAGAATTAAAAAAAGTGACAACAATTTATATAAATGTCCTAGATAAATATATTATAAAAGAGATTGGTCTTTATTCAGTAAACCGTTACAATGAACGTAATACTAACTAAAAGTTTTAATGGCCATTTTTTAAGGCTATCCACAGACCTGCTGCTAGTTTCGACATGAAGTGTTAAAAAATACTATATCATTAATAACATACAACATAGTTAATCTTTACCAAAAATTTACGTTAAATGCATAATATTTACTAACGAATGCAAACTTGTTGTAAACACTAAAACGTCATGAAACATGAAAATCCATGATGTGCCAAAGCAGTGACATTAAGAAAAATATCCCAAAAGAAAGGTGCATCGATTATTATTATTGATGATTTAAATCGATTATTGCGTTTGATAACTTTCCTATTACTACTTTGAGAACTGTCATACGTCATTACAGTATTTTTAGTAAAAAATACATTTAATATTATAAAAATAAGTGTCTTTCTTTTCTTAAAGCTAAATAAAAATAAGATCTATACAATATATCATTTTAAATTATGCAATGTCTTTGTACTTACATAAAAAAAAAATACCTATACTACCCTTTTATATAGAATATTTCAAGATGATTTTGAAGTCGATGTAACTTTTTTTCAATATATTTATTAAATTTAAAATGTTTTTTATAACTAAGTAAAATTAAAATTTTGTCACCATACTACTAAAATAACTCAACAATGTACTTAAAATATAAGTGAACTTATCAAGTTATTCACCTAACAGATCGAAATAAATATATTATACTATTATAACTTTTAAATTCACTGGCGGGAACGCTTGGCGTTCATTTTTTGGAGATATGTGTTGCTATATGAAACATTCTACCAACTTAGTGGTTTTTTTTATTTTTACAATTGGTATGTTTACGAATTTTAATTTTGTTGTTTTCAGAAAATTATATTATGCTTGTTTTATATTAGATTTTTTTATTCATAAATAGATTACTAAAAGTAAGTATTTTTTAAGTTTGAGAATGTCTAAAATATTTTATTATTATACATTTGTATAAAACTAAATTGTCATTAAAAGCAATGATAATTCTATAATTTATTTTTTATATTTTTTTAATCGATCTTAAGTATGTATATGTCTCATATAACTTTGTCAACACATGAAATTATACCATAGAGAATTGTTATAATCTATTAGAAGATTGCGACTTTCGCAACGGCTGTAATATGGAATCCAAGACCACTGTCGCTGTGTTGACTTTGCTGCATCTAAAAAGAAAAGAACGTGTATGTTTATAAGTAATATAGAAAAGAGATTCTCGTTTTAATATATAGCCTTGCAGTAGCCATTGACAATAAAATGCTAAATGCTAAAATGTTTAATAGAACCCATTTAAAAAAAATGCTTAAAAAGTAAAAAATATTTTTAAATGATACCTTGGGAACATATCTGTACACTTAAGTTCAGTCCATCCGGTCAGTGCTTCATACAACATGGTGTCGATGGCGCGGTCGGCTTGAAGTTCCCCTGTCAGCATTCTTAAAGCTAATCTATTGAAGAAAAGTATAAAAAATAAATTCAATGTCAAAAAATATCGGACGAAAGTCGTATAAACGTCATATTGAATGTTCAAAGTCGTTTCATTAATAATGAATAATTAATTTCCATCAGAATAAGAAAATTCAATTATTTGTATCTTAACCTTTGTGTATATTTTTACTTATATATGTACATTAAATAGAATATTTTTTTAAACATATTCCAAAAAAAATAACTGTGTGATAAAATTGTTGTGTGTGCCGCCAGCCAAAGGAGACGGATAATCTTCTAATCATATATTGTAAATGCGAAATAAGTTTGTTTTTCACTTCTTGACATTGGTACAGCTCAACTCATTTAATTGAAAATCGAAATGGAGCTATTTTTGTAGACTTATCTACCACAAGAGCGCAGTACAGTCAAGTAAACTATATAAAATTAAATGTCTTACCCATTAATTCGAGCCATAGTTCCATATGGAGGATTTAATTTTCCTGTTACTACTAAATTCTTGCAATACAACAACCAAATGCAATCTAAGTCGGTATACGCCGTAGCGTTGGCAACACTGGAGCTGTCATTCTTACTAAATGACGTTTGTAAATGATTTAGCGCGTGTGTGTTGGCATCAATGTTACGCGATAATTGACTTTGTATGTTGGCAGCAAGTGCTTCTCTATTGGACAGTTGGTTTAAAACTATTCTGTAAGGATGATTGTTTTATAATTAATGGTTAGCCATATTTAATTAGTAAAGAATTAAAGGAAAATACAATTCGGTAATTTTTGGTAAAGGGTTATAATATATCGTCTATTCAAGCAAAACAAAAAAGCACGAAGAATAGGCAAAATTACGACGGTCTAATTTCTTCATATGGAATGGGATATAATGATAACAATTATTGAAAACTATTTTGGTTAATCCCCGTATTATTACTATTACTTGGTAAATAAAACTATTTTTTCGGTAATTTGTTCTGAATTTTGGATTGTTGGTGAGAAACCAAAAATCAAAATCAATTCGAAAAGATTTAAAATGTCCAATATTCGCGTAAATCTAAGAAAGTATTATACTTACTTGGTATTTTTGAAAGCTCTACCCAAATGTATGGCAGCTCGTGCAGTACTCATGCCTATTTCCATTACATTTTCTAGAAGGTTCTTGCCAACATCCAACTCTTCTTCTTGACGATTTTGCCTTTTCCTGTATCAGTTGAATGGTTTTTATTTCACATGTTCTTTAAAAATATGATCATTAAGTTTATTATACCTTAGTAAATGTTTAGATATTGCAAAATAAATTTAATCCTCTGGTGGTAGACGATAAGGTCATAGTGATTTATTTTTTATTCATTTTAGACATCACAATATATTTTCAAATCATAATGTTATATTTTATTTAAACGGACTTTTTGAAGCACTTTTTTCACCTTTATTGGATATGGAACCTTTATCGATTTAGAAATCGATATGTCTTTTAGTTAAAAAGTAATTATAATTTAGATCATACCCGTAAATAGAATTGTCATATTGATGATGTAACTCATTCCGTTTCGCTTCTATTTTGCCTGGCTCCATGAAGAGTGCGTTAAAAGCGAACACGTCTGGATCTTTCAGCATCTTATTACGTGATAATTCCTGCAACATTATAATAATTTATCTACATATAACTGCATATTATAATATAGACAGTGGTAGCCCAGTGGTAACGCGCTCGCTTAAAAAACTGAGTGAAGCGGGTTCAGATCCCAGGTCATGCGACAATAATATACCCTTGTGCGAATCATTTCCAACATGGTTACCACCTATCTTACGGTGAATGAAAATATCGTCAAACGTCTGAGAGAGCCTAGCAAGTTTTCGAAAGACATGCTCAGTCCGCTCTTACTTGGCCAGCGAGGTGGGCTATGGCCTGATCCCCTTCGCATTGAAGGAAGTCTAACAGTGGGACATTCAAAAGGGCTGAATACAATACTACAGTACATATTATAAAAGAATCGGATTACTGTATGTTTGTCACTTCTTCACCTTGTAATGGCTGGACGGATGTGGATGAAATTTAGTACACAGATAGACTAGGACTTGGAGTAACACATAGGGTATCAGGTTCCGAAGTCAGTAATATTTGTATAAATAAGACCCTCACCTGACTTTCCCATGCCATTAACTGGATATTATGTAGCAACATCACATCTAACGCGAGAATACCAAATGAGAGCAAATCGGTACTGTTACTCGAAATAACTTTCCTACTCTGATTGGAGTGAGTGAAATTTTCTCCAAAATATAAGTCTCTAAGTTTACTCATTACAATAGTCACGTTTCCTTCAATTATACTTTCGTTTAAGGCTTTCAAAAGCTGTCCAAACTCGTTGCCAGTATTATGTTTTTCAGATTTTCCCTCAAAATCAGGGTCTGATGATATCCAATCGTGTAACTCCTGAACTTTTTCTATCAAATAACTCGTCATTGTGTTACTTTGCATATAATCATCATACAAATTGTCATCGTTATAGTATTCTTCATAATTATCTTCAGTTTGTTTCAGTCCAGCAATATATCCATCTGAGAGCTTTATGGAACCGTCTAAAAAGACATCGGGTAACGTTGGCTTAAAGTCTGGTACTTTTGGGATGAAATCTTCGGGAAGTTTTGCTTGATCTTTCTTTTCGATTTTCCGTTCGGGATGGTGCAAAGATGTGTCGTGGAGAGGATGAATTTGTGGTTTAGATATCAGGTTTTTATCGTCTTTCTTTTTATCTCGATTCGCGACTATATTTTTGAATATGGACAACTTTTCTAAGATAGGGAATTGTATGTCGTTGTTCATTTCTTCAGGTGTTACTTCTAATTTTGCAGTCGTTGCTGTTGGTCGCGGTGGATATGGATTTGGATACATTGGTTCCTGTAAAAATATGCATATTATGTGTGTTATGATTTATGATATTTTAATATCATTAAAACGTGAAGGTAAATACTGTATGTGCTATATATAGTCGTACCTAATTGTAATTTTAATACCCATGCCTTGTTAATTTGTCTATGCATTTATCAAAAAACAGATTAATAATTTTCATTATGAAAACTTTTTTAACTAAAAAGGTACATAGGTATATCGACTTTCAAATATGTTTAAAAATATTTATTCCACTCGGTTTATTGCTACTAGTCAGGAACTTTTAGCTGATGTTAATAAACAAATTCAAATATAACTAATTATAAAAGAAATAATGTCTCTCGACAAAATACCAATCAAAAACCATTGTTTTCGTGAATATTTAGCATTTTAAATAAATAAAAGTCGGGAATGAAAAATCAAAATAAATGCACGAAAAAACTAAAAAGATAATTTTTAACTTAAAATATCTTTTTACCCTGGCCTCTGCGTACATTTCCCTGGGGATGTAACTTTCACTGGAACCCCATCTGGTGATGACAATGGTTGCAAGGACCAACGCCCCACACACTGCGAAGCATGACGCACTGGCTATGATCCAGACTTTTAGTGGTACCTGGAAATATATTGATAGACTAATATACAGTTTGTTTGTATGTGTGTATGTTTGTTAATCCTTCACGTTGAAATGACTAGATAGTTTTAGATGAAATTAAGTATACTGGTATGATAGAGCTGGAGTAACATATATGCTGTTTGGCATATAGGGACACAACCAAACGAAGCAAGGGTAACTTGTTAGTATGCGATTTATTCTCATTTTTCTTGGATAAAAAGTTTGTATTCCTATGGGTTATTCCAGACTTTAATCTATCTCTGTGCCAAATTTCATCTAGATCCGTTCTTTCAGTCGTTCTGGCGGGAAAAAGTAACAAACATCCATACTCACAAACTTTCACATTTATAATATTAGTATAGAAGTTTAGGTATACTATGGTATGGTATGTTCAGGCTATTTTCTGCAACTTGACGACTATGCGCCTATTTTGCGTGAATATAGATTAACTAGTTCTGAAAAATTAAACAACTGTAAATTAAAATTTATAAAAAGCATTAAATCCTTATTAGTACTATACGGATTTAGGCTTTATTACCACGGTAAGGCGTAATCGATCTATTTTTAATTTTGTAATAAAAACTTTTTAATTAACACAGTAAATAAATGAATAACGATATCTTTCAAAATAATTATTAAATTAAATTTAGGGCACAACACTAGCAGGTACTATTATTTTTCATAACAGCTATCCAACATTAAGTAATATGTATTGCAAGACGGAAGTTGACTGGCGGTTTGTGGCACGCATAAAACTTACGTGATTTGTACAAACAAGTTATTTTTTTATTATCTACTAGTTTTTCCCACGGCTTCGTTGGCATGTTTAGGGGCCATTTATTAATTACGTAGGGACAATTTTGGCCAGTTTTGACCCCTAACCCCATGTAAGAGCATATAAAATATCTCGGACTCCCCCTCCTCCTTCTTACGTAAGATTTTAATTAGTTTTAGAAAAGTATCAATTGCATCAAAACTCATAATTTAATCCTATACACGCTAATAGGTAATAATAGCGTGTAGATGATCAAAAATATCCTATATTTCCAGGATGCTATCTATGTCCTTGCCACATTTTATCGCAATCTACTCAGTGGTTTATGCGTGAAAAGGTAACAGACAGAGTTACTCTCACTTTTATAATATTTTAATTTCGTTCGATATTTTACTTTTCGATTATAAGATATGCCCAGTCTTATATGGCAAAGATAAGATATTCAAACACGTATCTCTTTAAATGAAGCAGATCTCTTCCACCGATTGTAAAACCAAAAATACTGACGCTTGTTATTATGATTAGCAAATACTTGTCTTAACTACTACAAAAGTATACCTAACGATTTTAATATCACTTTAAATGTAATTAGTTCATCCCTACAGGTGTATTGTCTATAAAAATATATTTATAAGACCACCCCTTTAGTATAAATATAACCTAATTATTAAAAAAATATATCATTAAAAATTCATCTCCGCTGATAATTTAAAAAAAAATTGTATCGAAATCAATACAAACTCGCTAAAAACGTATGTATGTCGTCTAAACGTCCACTGTGCATCTAGAGGGAATCAAACGCACGTGGACTGCGATAGGTTGCCTGTTGCAGCCCACGTGCTGCTTTTATTTATTTCTATTTATTTTTTAGGAAAAGTCTTTAATCATTCCAAAAGTAATCCATCCGTAATTATAATTTTTCAATACCATTTTTTTACTCGGTCTAAATAAGTGTCGACTTACACTGGTCTTAGCTGGCAAAACATCTTCAGGTCGAGGCGGCAACGGTCTGGAATGCCAGTCTCTAGATACAGTCGCTCTGCTATCCCGCAATGGCGGACGTTTTTCATATTCGTATTGGAACATTATAACTGTAAATAATTAATTTTATAACTAAAAATGTTCATTGACTTCAAATTAAATTAATATTAAATAAATATACTGGGACATTACACAGCACCATCTTGATCCATGGTAAGCTACGAGGCCTGTGTTATGGATACCAGATAACTGTAACACTACGTATATATATATATATATATATATATATATATATTATAAATATAAATACCCATGACTGGAGTACAAGCATTCGTGATCATCACACAAAGAAATGCCCCAAGCGGGACTCACCCTCGCTCCCTACTTACGTTTTAACGTTTGGTATAGATTTCTCAGAGATGAGATATTTTTCCGCAGTAAAAAGTATTTTATATGTTGACCCGGATAACCAGCTATCGTCATACCAAATTTCATCAAAATCTGTCCAGTGGTTCTCTCGTGAAGCGGTAACAGACAGACAGACAAAAATTCTAAAAACTGTAGATTCAGCCTCTGTATCGATAATAATGTCTATTTCAATAAGATATTCCAAAAAATAATCAATGATTCTGATTACAGATTCGGCTTAGTTACAATTTTATTATATGTATAGATGAGACGGTTCTCCTAACCTCTACCCTCCATAACGTAGGGTTGTTTCCCAATACAAACTTTCATTCCCATTTTCACCCCCTTAAGGGATGATTTCCGGGATAAAAAGTATCCTATGTCGTTCCCGGGGTCTCAAACTATCTTCTTACCAAATTTCATCTAAATCGGTTTAGTAGATCCAGAGATTACCCCCTACAACGTCACAAACCACAAACTACCTCTATATAATACTAGCGGCTCACCCTCGCTTCGCTCGGGTTCACCTCTGGAAAAGCACAAACAGATCTATCCCACGGGAACTGTTCATTTTTCCGGGATGAAAAGTAACCTGTTGTTTGACCAGCAATATAAGGTATCAGCGTGCCAAATTTTACTAAATTAGGTGAATAAGTTGTTGTGTACTAAGCTGTATAAGTTACTATAGTTTTTTAACTATCTCACGAAAACTCTTTAATTTTTCGAGTTGAAAAGTAGCTGATTTGTTTTTGTCATGTATGAGCTATATTATTGTAAAGTTTTATTAAAATCCAATCAGTAGTTTTTGTGTACTAAGCTGTATAAATTGTTATAGTTTTTTAACTATCCCACGGGAACTCTTTAATTATCCGGGATGAAAAGTATCTAAGATGTTACACGGGGATATAAGGTACCACCATGCAAAATTTCATTTAAATCGGTCCAATAGAATCGGAGATTAGCCCGTACAAACAGAAAAACAGACAAACAGCTCGCTCGGGGTCGTCCATACCTACGAATATGTTGTATTATTTCTTTAACCATTTGTCCAAATTATATGCAGTAAAAGGGAAAAGTCTTTTGTTTTAAATATTTTAGACGTTAAATTTACTTATTTTGATAAGAATTCATAATTGTTGATAATATGGCCAATAAACATGACCTACCGATTTAATTTATTTTTGTAATATAAAAAACTACTTTTTGTGACTTAAATATAAAAGTTAGACATATGCAGTCGCGGACTTTTTTGTAGGCATTATTAAGCTCTACAACTTTTCTCTAGAACATAATCATATATCTCTCATCGTTAAGGCAGCGTTCGTAAGAAATGTTTTCGTTCGACCGTTTTTTCTCCGACTTACTTTGCAAATCCGACTACCACGAAAAAGCCTTTTCATTTTTCGGGTTAATATATAGCCTATGACACTCAGAAAGAACGTGGCTTTCTATTGGTAAAAGAATTTTGTAAATCGGTTCAGTAGATCCAGAGATAACAATCCACAAACTCACAAACCCACAAACTCACAAGATCACAAACTTTACCTCTTTATAATATTAGTATAGATTAGTATAGATGAAACCATTAGTATCTGAGTGAAGTGAAATGGGTCACTAGTGGTTAAAAATTAACATGTGCGAAAAGGAAGTGTGTACAAACTCGAGCATATGTTAGTAGGCTAGGAAATGAATGCTATCTGCATTTCCCACTGAGTCACTGATGCGTCTAAGATATCACATTCTGCTCATGTCTCAGCGCCATGCTCTACTTGTAACTATCATCTGCGTAGATTCCATATCGAATGTATGGAAACTGGCTTTCTTCCACTTTGCGCAATTATGTGGGTTATGAACTTTAGATCAAGTTCCAAGAGAATTTTCTTTTTTATATTTTCAAAAACTTAGGTCAATATTTTCTGGTTTATTTACATCACCAGCGACTAACCGTTGATTCGCTCGGGAGCCTCACTAGTTGTCTAAGAGCAGCATTTAAGTTTCCATAGTAAGCTACGAGGCTTATGTTATGGATACCAGATTTTTGATACACTACACGTATATAACATTAAATACATACATATCATAAATATAAACACCCATGACTGCAGTACAAACATTCGTGCTCATCACACAAATGAATAGCCACAAATATATAGCTCCCAGCAGGACTCTAACCCGCGACCGCTGGCACAGCAAGTAGGGTCACTAAAACTGAGCCAAGCGTGTCGTCAAGTTATTCCAGCACATACTCTGCCTGTGTACTAAATTTCATCCAAATCTGTTCAGCCGTTTCAGCGTGAAGGACTAACAAACATACACACAACATTCATATAAATTACAAACTTTCGTATCTATAATTGTGGTCCAACAATACGCGTATGTACTTTTTTACTAAAAAGGTCCAAAGACTTAATATACCATTCAAATCAATTATTTTATTTTATTATAAAAATATTATAATATTCTATAGTTATATATGTACATTGCCCGCGGCTTCGCCCGCGTTCAGATGAACAAAAACCAAATTCTTAATTTTTACATATTAGTATACTCTTACATGCAGTTTTTGTATTTTTCTCAGCAATGAGACATTTTCCCGCGCTCAAAAATATCCTATATGTTGACCCGGATAGCCAGCTATCACCAAACCAAATTTCATCAAAATCCCTACAGTGGTTTTTCTGTGATGCGGTAACAGAGAGACAGACAGACAGACAAAAATTCTAAAAACTATAGATTCGGCCTCTGTATCGATAATAATGTTTATTTCAGTAAGATTTTTCAAAAAATATTTAATGTACAGATTCAACTCAGTTACAATTTTATTATATATATAGAAAATTTGTGTCACATCGATATTGTGAAAGCCGTGACATTATAATTTTCCTAGTGATATTATAATTGCATGCATTTGTCAATTAGGGAAATTATAATGTAACTGAGATCCCGTGATACTGTAAGAAATGGAGACGATTGACATGTTACATACACATTCTCACGGAAAAATACTAGATAGGCTATATATTATATAACTAAAAATATAGACTATCTATTGTATACTAACTAACCGTTAAAACGTACCTAGGGACGAACCCGAGCGAACCAAGGGTGAGCCGCTAGTATATTATATAGAAAAGATTTGTATTTTTGTATGTTTGTACCGAATGAATTCCAAAACTAAAGGACCGATTTAAATAAAATTTGGTAAGAAGATAGTTTCAGAGCCCGGGAAGGTCATGGGATAGTTTTTAACCCGGAAATCATCCCTAAGGGTGTGAAAATAAGGATAAAAGGTTATATGGGGAATCCACCTAGTTGAATATATAATCGTATTCAAGTTCACAATTGGCAATAATATTTGCGTACACACAAAAAAATGTCCTCCACAGTTCATTCAAAACCTCTTCCATTTAAAGTCAGTCAATGTTGAGGAATTGAAAAAAAAATACAAACGTCTTCTGTACTATTCTAATCATTTCCCGAAAAGTGATGTCAACAATCGACCCTTGGCCCTCGATATTTTAATTTATCGATTTCGGGATACACACCGAAAATAGAAATTGTCTTATCAAAACCCTTAACCTTGATAATACTTTGTTATCTTTCACTGCTACCCAGTGCTGGATTTACATCAGGATCTAGGGGCACTTGGGGCTAATACTCAGGGCGGCAAATTTGGTAGGTTTTGGTAGAAAAAAAAACTGTTCGCGTTATAGAAAATGCTTTTTTTATTTTCCAAAAAATGAATAATTAAAAAGAAAACTAGTAAGTACATTTTTCAAAAAATTGAAATCATATAGAAATAATTTTTTTGAATTTTTAAAAAAAATTATTAAAATTAAAAGTATTTAAATTTTATCGAAAGGTTTACCTATTTTTTGCAAAATTTCGATAATTGGGCGGCATTTTTTACTATGCCCACGGGCGGCGGTAAGGTTGAATCCGGTCCTGCTGCTACCCTTCACTTAAGGGTGAGATTCATAATCGTATTTTTAAGCCAAACTTGTCTTTGCAAAGTGGAATTTACATCCACGAAAACTTTCAATCCATTAATGTACAAAAACTCAAGATAAACAATTAGCGTCTCAAAAGTGTCCTCAAAAATATGTGCACAATCGTAATAGTGCGCTTTTTTCAAATCTCTTTTGTTCATTGCTTTTCGAATGACAAAATTAAAACGCACATTGTTTTGTTTAAAAAAGTACTTTATGTGGTGTCCGTAAGTTCGAATTTGCGTTTAGACAATTAGAACTTTCGATTATTGAATGTTATTTATTGGTTTGAATTAACGTCACATGTCAACGGCACTTTTTGATGAGATATTTGTTAGGAAATGTGTATAAATATATCAATGTTTCAATTATTTTGATTTCTCAGTTGCATTTATAGATGGCGTTTCCATATTACATATTCGTCATAATTTGATGTTGGTGTATGCCAGTATATGACATTTCAAAGTCACCAATAATAAATGACTGCTCTGTCTTTACTAAGCAAAGTACGGTTTTCTTATTTAAAGAAGCATTTGACAAGAATATGAAACATTTCTTTTGCTAAAAATAAAACTTTGTCCTATAGTAAATTGTAAGTTCGGTGTATGAATCTCGCCCCTAACATTAATTGTACTTTGTTTTTTTTTTTAAGTAAAACTTCTTTAGGCGTGACTGAGGGGTAAGTCAACTTACGGACAACAATTTCACGGAAGTCAATCAAATTTATTATTAATATATTATAATTTGAGAAAAATAAAAAAATATTATAGTTTATATTTTTATAATAATTATTATATTACTTATAAAAATAAATATTTATTATTAATAATTTTATAAAAAATATTATATTTATATTTGATATGTTTCAATGTAATTGCGGTATCTGTCACAGTGCCAACTACTAATCCGATTTGAAAAAAATCTTTTTACATTAGATAGCCCGTTTATTGAGGAAGGCTATATAGGTTATATATCATCATTCTACTACTCAAGGGAGCGGAGCAGTAATCATATGCGACATAAAGCCAAAGATTTTTTGTAGATTGAAATTTTTTTAATTACATTCGCTCAGGTGTGCCTTTAGGCCCTTATCAGTATATAATATGTTACTCCTCTCTGTTACTAAATTACATCCGAATCGGTCCAGCCGTTTTGGCGCGAAGAACAAACATACACACATATTCAAACTTTCGCTTTTATAATAGTAGTCCGGTTTAGGAACGCATATAAGACAAATACCTGAAGAAAAAAAAAAACTTTTGGCACCAGGGACCTTCGTTGGTGGATACAGATTACATGGATACAGAAAATATATAAAAGATTGTGTACACACCACAAATAAAATTTCCACTAATATACATATCATGTATGTTTTATGAGCAGTCAAAAAAGAGGAAAAAAAACAGCAAAAAGCTTACGAAACGTTAGAAAAAAAAACTTAATTATTGCTAACTTAAATAAAATTATAATTACAAGTATTCTCAATTTTTTTTTAAACTGTGTGTTCGAACAAGTATGCAAATCAATATTATTGAATTTTTCATTATACATATTACAAGTCCGAAACATAAAAGTATTTTGAACATATATATGTACCTATTTAGTTCTTGTTGATGGGATATAAAACAATGACTTATTTTTAGTGCTAACTTTGGGAAATCTGTTGTTCATTTTTATTTATATGGAAGATTTATATCGCTAGCGACTTACCCTTGCTTCGCTTGGGTTCGTCCCTAGCTTGATTTCCCATACAAATTTTCATTCTCATTTTCACCCCCTTAAGGGATGATTTCCGGGATAAAAAGTGTGACACACAAATCATCCCTTAAGAGAGTGAAATGGGGATGAAAGTTTGTGTGGGGAATCAACCAGTCAAGTTTATATATATACTCGTGGTTATGTACTTAGTATCAAGACTTATTGTTAGTTTGAGTTACATATTATTCTTTTCAAATCTTATTTTGTTGCGTGGGACTAATATATAAAGTTACGAGCATTGTCCAGCAGTAAAATAATAATGACATAGCGTAAAAAATAACTCCATTTTCCAACTTTCACATAAACCATGGGAAAAATGTCCACACGCTTTTCAAAGGCCCTTTTGAATTGCATCCACAAAGAAAATACTATTGTGGTATATTATTTTCATTTCTAAACCTTTTGACAGTTACAAACCGTTTATTACTTTCTTATAATATTTGACATCTACAAGTTTCCATGTCCATACTAATATTATAAATGTGAGAGCGTGTGTTTGTTTGTTTGTTTGTTTGTTTGTTTGTTTGTTTGTTTGTTTGTTTGTTTGTTTGTTTGTTTGTTTGTTTGTTTGTTTGTTTGTTTGTTTGTTTGTTTGTTTGTTTGTTTGTTTGTTTGTTTGTTTGTCTTTCTTTCACGTCGAAACAGAGTGACGGATTGGCGTGATTAAAAAATCACGCCAATCCGTCACTTTGTGTGGAGATAGCTGTAGAGCTGGAGAGTGACATAGGCTACTTATTACTACTAACTAGACTTTTTATCGCGGGAGACTATCTCGTTTTAAATAAAACAGTTTTTTCGGATTTACAGACTATTTATA
Source organism: Brenthis daphne (assembly GCA_947093115.1). Taxonomy (NCBI): domain Eukaryota; kingdom Metazoa; phylum Arthropoda; class Insecta; order Lepidoptera; family Nymphalidae; genus Brenthis; species Brenthis daphne. Next base: position 5,748,772 of record OX352473.1, read on the forward strand.
ACATCTATATTATGAACTTGGACGTCTACAATTTTAGTTTCTCTTATGACCATATTTTCTGTGAAGCACTCGAAACGTGAACCAGGGGATAAAAAAGGAGAACCAGAGAGCAACATAAATCCGCCAATAAAACCGAAAAGATAGTTTTATTTAAAATCACATATGGTTAATTTCGCACGGTGTAATATCTGTGGGTTTGGTATGTAAATCTAACGTCCGAGACTCGGGGCTCGAACCCGCTTCACTCAGTTTTCCATGCGAGCATGTCACCATTGGGTTGTCATTGTTTTTTAATCTCTATTCTATATACATTTATATATACATTCTTAACGTTCCGTTTCAAATTCACATATTTTTTAAATGAACTGCACAAAATACAGTGTTGTTTCTTTTTTTAATGTTTGTTACTCAATTACGCCAGAACGGCTAAACAGATCTGGATGAAATTTGACACAGAGATAGATTATAGTCTGGAATAGCACATGGTTACTTATTATCCCGTGAGATAGATTTGTTTTTGTTTTTCGAGAAGCTAACCAGAATGAAGCGAGAGTGAGCCTCTAGTTTAATTATAAAAAATCCACCTTCACGGATGAAATGTCTTTTTAGGTTATATTAAAATATGTTTTCAGAATAATAATCATTTCGCAACCGTTCTCATGATATTATATAATAAAGTTTATTTCGCGTGATCTAAAGTAACCTTTGGCATTATTAGTCTTAGAATGGTTCCGTACACGCAACAGTTAAATATTGTATAGTAACATTATATAATAACTACTATTATGAATGCGAAAGTTTGTATGTATGTGTGTATGTTTGTTACTGTTTAACTATAAACGGCTAAACTTATTTGACTTTTTATATAAATAGACAAAGACAAAACCGTTCAGTACCATTTTCTCCTCCTTTTATTCTGTAAATTTAGTTACGCCAAAAAAGTATAACTTCTTACGTGCGTACATAAGTACACACACACGTTTTTTATTAGATATTTTAAGCAGCAACAGAATAAAAGATTGTTACATATTTAGATTAGGTATATTTTTTTGAGCTAGGAGAGAACGTAATCCTAATATCTAATATTATTTTGTACTAGACACCTTCATGTGTTTCTGAGAAAAAGGGTCTTGACAGACAGACAGTTGGACAACGAAATGACCTCTTATATGGAACTATAAGAATGAGTAGCTAATAGCTATGCGTGTAATATACATAGATATTACAATAAAATTCTAGGTGAGTCGAATCTGTATATTAAATGTTATTTGGAAAATCTTGTTGAAATAGTCATTATTATTGTTAAAGAAGTTTTAGTTTTTGATAAAAATTTTGTCTGTCAGTCTAGGAAAGCATCTCGAGAAAACCACTGGACAGATTTTGATGAAATTTGGTATGATGATAGCTGGTTATCCGGGTCACATAACATATAGGATACTTTTTACTGCGGGAAAATATTTCACCTCTGAGAAATTTATACTAAACGTACAAACGTTACTAGGGACGTACAAGAGCGGAGCGAGGGTGAGCCGCTAGTTAATTATATAAATGCGAAAATATGCCAGTTATGCCTATAAAATAATTAAAGTACAGTCTGGATATAATGAAGATATGCGGGTGAAGTAACGGTACTTGTGGCAGCCTCAGCAACATCTGTTGACTTCGCACACATTTTAATTTGTCATATGGTGTGTTTTTGTATTATTTTGCTACTTGCATTATACGCGCCAGTAGTCCTGAATTTATGACTTATTAGGTTTTGCCCGCGGTATTGCTCACGTGGTAACTAGGGCGGGGATAAATCTTTCCCCAGGATGCAATCTATGTCCTCCCAAATTTAATCGAAATCTGTTCAGAGGTTTAAGCGTGAGAAGGCAACAATTCCTTTCATATTTATGAAAAATGTCAAAAAAAATGTAACTTAAATATTTTTTTAACTAAAGGAGTATATACTATATCGGTACTTTAAAAGTGAAATATTTAGAACTAGACATTTTTTTTAAATTATTTAAAAAGTAGGATTTCAACTATTTTTGAGGTAGTTGAGTTGTAAACACTAGCGACTCACCCTCGCTTCGCTCGGGTTCGTTCCTAGGTACGTTTTAACGGCTAGTATGGAATAGATAGACTATATAGACTATATATATGTACATAGGTATAGAATAGTAGGTAAGTTTAAAAAAACTTAAAATCATCCCCAATTTTTAACCCCCGACGCAAAAAGAGGGGTGTTATAACTTATAAGTTTGACGTCGATGTCTGTCTGTGTGTGTGTGTGTGTCTGTCTCTGTGGCATCGTAGCTCTTAAACGGATGGACCGATTTCGATGCTGTTTTTTTTTTTCATTTGAAAGCCAGTTTCCTTGCGGTGGTCCTTAGCTATGTTTGGTTAATAGCGGTCCAGCAGTGTAAGAGTATGAGCTCTTTTCCAAAATGATGTAAGGCATTTTGGCGTATGATATTAACGATAACTTACTAGATTTTTTCAGACATGCAGGTTTCCTCACGATGTTTTCCTTTACCATAAGACAAGTGGTGATCATGTTGGAAATGATTCGCACATGAGAATATCAGAGGTGCGAGAGCCGGGATTTGAACCCGCTTCATTTCCCAAGCGAGCGCGTTGCCACTGGGCTACCACTGTCTATAATATATATTTATATAGTACTGATATATTTTCTTAGAACATTATGTTAAGTTTAGTAAATTCTTGAAATCCTTTGTAAACGTTATTCGATATACTCGTAAGTTGTACATACAATACATGTTAATTACAATAACAAATTCAAACTTAATATGCAACCGGACATTACACGAGTTAGTGTTTCGCCATTTAACTCGCTTTTGGATTTTTAAATAATTTTTCTTTCTTACTTTTTAGTTCTCATCTTTTTTTAAATCCTTCTTAATGGAGTGTCGTGGGATCGCTTAAGCACTCAACTACAAAACCCCGAGGGCAGGTCTGCTGAAGGTCAAAGCAGACCACACAAGCAACGGGTTTGCTCCCACGATCCACTCTGTCGTCAGAGAAGTACCATGTAGAATGTAACACTCAAACTTTTAGAATCGCAATATCTTAGGAATGGTTATTGTTAGAGGAAAAAGTATTAATGTCAATTTTGTAGATAATTTTATGATATATAATTTTTGTCTAGACTATATTTTTGATAAAACTTACCGTTTTCGAGAAAAATCCAAATAGCCGAAAATTTTTAGCTTTGACCTTAAACAACTTTTTAGCACACATGGGATCGATGGGGAGTTTTGCCACGTTATTTCTACTGGTATATTCTAGGCCTCTATCAAAATTCAGCTCTATCGGAGTTTTTGTTATTTGGAATGTCTATTTTGACCGGACTATTTAATATTAATGAGTCTTTAACCGACTTTGAAAAGGTTGCAGGTTAGCTTTTTTTGTAGGTTTTCGTTATTTTATTGATTATTAAAGAAACTGCCCTTTAATGCTATTTAAAGTTACATAAAAACCTACCCTTTAAAGTTAAAAGTGCTTTTAAGTGATTTAGATTTAATCTTTTTAGTAATTACAAAAATTAAGTGACGGGTGAAAAAATTTATATATATTTCTCGTAGAAATACAACGAAATATAATTTTATTTGTGAGGTCGAAAAAAATAATATTATAAATAGACCAATATTTTATTTTACTTTTAACATAGTAAAACATTATCTATGTCAAATATCGAAAATTTATTGTCTCATATTACGAAAACCTTAGTGTGCGAATCAGTCTCCAATTTTTGTTAAAATATGTGACTAAAATTTTAAATAATATCATTTTCCGATAAAAACTACCCTACAGCATCCTTTGGGGCTAAAAAATAGAGGATGAATACAAAAGCGTGGGGCATTATGTATAAATAAATAATACTAGCAATAGAACCGTGGAAACCCTAATTATTTACATACGTGAATGTTTATTTTTCATTTACGAGTATTTAACGCTCAAGTAAGTTCCTCACAACAATTTCTTTGAACCCGGACTGTTGTTCATTAACTTCTGAGTGAAGTTGCTCAGACGGCTTAATCATATCTAATTGACAGCGTTTGACGCTTCCTTTTTTCTTATACATGCTTCTTACTGTGGGTTTACTTGTGTATGTTTATATTTGTAGACATAACCATGGACTTGTATCTCATGACAGGAGATGTCAAATGTGAACTTTTGTGTTTTAATCACTAGAGAAACTCATCATGGGACAGTGTCATAGGAAAGGTTGCTTTTCGTACTTCTTCGATAGCAGAGAGGACCATGGCAATCCTATGGGTATTGTGGCCTGCCTCAGTAGGCGGTCGTCGTGGTGTTGTTGAGTTCGTAAGTTATCCTGCGACACCCCATTAAGACGGAGGTTCCGTTGAGTTTTAGTGAGTAGTTCTATCTTTTCTAGCTGGTGAGTCCCACATAACCTGTATGTATGCAGGTGATACGCGTAAATGCATTTCCCAACATTAAAGAAAAGGTCTATGCGAAAATCCCTATCGATAGTTTGCTAAGTTAATTTGTGAAAGGAGGACAAACATACGTTCGTGTTTATGATATTATTAGCAATTTACTTTAGCTTCGATCGACTTAATCCTTTATTAAATTAGGAAACCCTAAAAATTATTGAAACTACGAGTATTCATATATTCTTACATAATGAGCGCGTGAAAAGAATAAAGGTAAATATTCTAAAACTGTTGCTTTTGGCTTCTAAGCCCATATTATTCTTCAAAAAAAAAAAAATTATGTACTCATGGAGTGATCAGTATTTATTAATGTTAGTGTTCGTCCAGTAATCGAAATTCTACCGTTTAAATCATTATTGAAAATTGAAAACATACGTAATGTACTAATGTGTAAGTACGTAACGTACGTAGTGTACAAACATACATGCTCATCACACAAACGAATGCCCCCAGCGGGACTCAAACCCGCGACCGCTCGCACAACAAGATGGTCACTACAGACTGCGCCAAACGTGTCGTCAAAATTGTTCTGTCTAGATATCTATTAGACGATTATTAAACTGTGGTTACAATAAGTTGAAAGTTGCAATTGTACCTCCATAAATAGTTTATGCCATGACCAACAGACAGTTAAATTTTATATCTGAACTAGCATTGCCAGCGGCTACGCCCGCGTTCAGATGACCAAAAACCAAATTCTTATGTTTTACATATTAGTATACTCTTACATTGCAACTTTTGTATTTTTTCTCAAAAATGAGATATTTTCCCGCTGTAAAAAGTATCCTATAAGTTGACCCGGGTAACCAGATATCACCATAGCAAATTCCTTAAAAATCCCTCCAGTGGTTTATCTGCAATGCGGTAACAGACAGACAGACAGAGAAAAATTCTAAAAACTATACATTCAGCCTCTATATCGATAATAATGTTTATTTCAATAAGATTTTCCAAAAAATATCTAATGTACAGATTCGGCTTAGTTACAATTTTACTATATGTATAGATATAAATGAATCCCATACATCAGGTATATTGACGTTTAGCGAGCAACTCCACAATCTCATCGTTAATCATTCGAAGAAATCAAATTGCTTGGTGACATTGATACTTTCACCATGGTAATGATATGCTATATGGGATATATGAGAGACTAATTTGCGCCCGCTGCTTTACTCGCGTGAAAAAATATAATGCCAATATATCTTTGTAGGTTATATTAGAAATTAAATATTATTAAAACAAAAAGAAACTATCCAAGATTTTCTATCTATACATATAATTTAATTAAAATTGTAACTGATCGTTATCTGTATATGGAAGATATTTGAGAAGAAATACTATTGGGGGTGTATATTAACGCAATAGAGTCCAAAAAATTGATTTTTAGAATTTTTGTCTGTGTGTCTGTGCGTTTGTGCGTGCTAATCTCAGAAACAGTTTAACCGATTTGGGTGGGGTTTTCACTAATGTATTATGGTAAGCTTCACATAACATTTAGTATTTGTTTTATTTCAATCGATTCATAAATAAAAAGTTTGTCAATTCAAAGAATCACCTAGGGACGAAGCCGAACGACGCTAGGGTGAGTCGCTTGTCTATACTATCTATACTAATATTATAAATGTGAAAATTTGTGAGTATGTATGGATGTTTATAAGGATGTTTTATGTGGTATAGAACCTTTTATTCGAGATCTCATATTTGACGAATTTTGAAATTGTATTTGCGCACACTTTTCCTGCAAACAGCTAAATCGGGTGGGTCTCTTTGAATTCTAAAATTCTATACTAAGCCTGACACACATTGATTGACCTCTCCTAATTTCAATATTTTTGGTTATTTTTGGCAACACCAAAAATTTTTTGGTCATATATATTATTTGGGCAACTTTTTAAAATTTGTTTCCTCAAATCCCTATTCAAAACATTGCAAACATGTACAATAAAACTTGAACATATAAATAAGACTAAAAAAACAAAAACAAACCTATCCCACGGAAACCGTACATTTTTCTGACTATTTATCCGATATGTTATATCAGAATATATCTCTGAGCTAAATTTCATCCAGTTCCGTTCAGCCGTTCTCGCGTGAAAGAGTAACAAACATCCATCCATACATACTCACAAACTTTCACATTTATAATATTAAAATACGGAGATTTGGCAATACCAAAAAATTTTTGGTTGTTTTTTATTCATATTATTTGGGCAACTTTTCTAAATTTACTCCCTCAAATCCCCATTCAAAATATTGCAAGCAATCAAATAAAATTGCCAAATCCATTGAGTTGTTCTCAAGTGACGCGGCCCAATCATCATAATTTCATTTTTATTATATAGATTTTCCGCCTAATATACAAAGTTCCATCACAAATAGCTTTAATAATAGCATTCCCAAGGAGGGTTGATGTCAGGCAGGCGGCCGGCTGTTAAACTTTTGCCAAATCCTATCAGCAGTACAGAGGATGTACTGAACCGACCCGAGTGATTGGGAAATGGGCAGGAAGATGATGATGGTGATGTAAAGTTCCATCCCGCAATTTGATCATCGAAATCAATCAAACCGTTTCACGTAACGAAGTAACAAACAAACAAACATACATACATACAAACTTTCGCATTTATAATAATAGCCCAATGGAGCAACAAAGAAAACATGGAACAATCAGTATGTAAATACAAGAATAATAAGTGAATATTTAACACAGTGTCATGACAAAATTGTACTGATTTTTATTTATTTCGCAACGCGCATTTTTTCATTTGGTTCAAAATCACACATAAATATGTATGTATATTTTCAGTTTCGTTTAGTGTTGCATGTAATACGGAGTTTTTGATAAATTAAAATTATAATTACTTCAAAAGGTACACATTCTCTTAGAATAACATTTATACCAATAATATATTACATAAAATTTGTTAATTCAGCCTTAATTTTTTTTTTGTTTTTATTTATGTGTCAATATTATAAAAATAAAAAAGGATAATGAAATTGGCTCACAATTAGAGAATATGTCACGTAAAATACACAAAAAAAATATATTAAAGTACTTCGTGTATTTTGAATTAAAACAATAAGCTGTATAATTCATTAGAATTAATTCAGCCGTTTTCAAAGGAAAACGAAAGTAGGACCATAAATTTAATAACTATTTATTAAACTTCTATCTATATAGATAAATAAAATTGAAGTGTCTGTTTGTAATGTTAAAATAACAGCTTTTTATTAAATGCTTATGAAGTTATATACAGTACTTATTAGAAAAACACAACTTAAAATGTTTGTTTCTATCTGTTTGCTCCAGCTAATCTCCGAAATAGTAGGTCCGATTTTGAAGGGACTTACACTGGCAGATATCTGATGTTATAAATAGTAACTTAGGCTACTTTTATTTTAGAAAAAAAATTAGGGTTTCGCTCAAAAAAAGGAAATAAGTACCTAGGGACGCACCCGAGCGAAGCGGGGGCTAGTCGCTAGTTATCGAATAATTTTCTTTCAATACACAATATTATTTATATAAAATATTAATTATTAAAATTCACAAAAAAAGTTTTCACTGAGAAAAAAATGTAATTTCATTTATAACTATTGTTTACAACCATAATTCATCTTACGTCAAAACATTGAAATATATCTCTATATAGAAATTTTCTAATCTATCGTAAAAATCGCAGGAAAATTTATTATTATTGCGCAGTTTAGAAAGCACTCTTATTAATGTCGATTTTCTTCTATTTAAATATTAAAAAAAGAAAAAGTGGTAAAAAAGGAAAAAAATGTTATTTATTTAAAAATTGGGGGAACAACACAAAAAGTTTGAGAGCCAATGTCTTTGAAACTTACCAATATCTTTCCACTTTAACACATCACACAAAATAACTTATAATTGTATGAAAATGTAATGAAAAATAAACTGAAAATGCAAACGTCCGAACTTTACAACGGTGTATGGTCGACTGAACGAAATTGTGCCTACAGTTATGTATACTGACGCTAATATAACTTGGACTGCGCGTTTCGTATTAAAAATTAAAATCTTTTTAGTTTTTACCCGACGACAAAACCTGATATTATGATAGGCTCATATCTATACATATAATAAAATTGTAACTAAGCTGAATCTGTACATTAAATATTTTTTGGAAAATCTTATTGAAATAGTCATTATTATTGATACAGAGGCCGAACCTATAGTTTTTAGAATTTTTGTCTGTCTGTCTGTCAGTTACCGCATCACAGGAAAACCACTGAAGGGATTTTGATGAAATTTGGTATGGTCATAGCTGGTTATCCTAGTCAACATATAGGATACTATTTACAGCGGGAAAATGTCTCATTACTGAGAAAAAATGCAAAAACTGCATTATAAGAGTAGGCTAATTTGTAAAACCTAAGAATTTGGTTATTGCTCATCTGAACGCGGGTGGAGCCGCGGGCAATGCTAGTTTTTTTTATATAGATAGGTAAGTTCTATTCATACAAGTTTTCTTCAATTTTTCTATAATGATATCAGTCGAATTTCGAAAATTGGGCGAACATTATTAATAACTCGCTTCGCTCGGGTGCTTCCCTAGGTACTTTTTTTTTTAAAGTGGAACCCTAATTTTTTTTCTAAAATAAAAGTAGCCTAAGTTACTCCTTACACCATCAGTTATCTGCCAGTGAAAGTCGCTTCAAAATCTGTCCAGCCATTACGGAAATTAGCCGGAACAAACAGACAGACAAAAATAAATTAAAAAATGCATTTTTCTTATGAGTACCGTATATAATTCCATATGCATTCAGTAAAAAGCTGTTTATTTAGACATTACACACTGACACTTTAATTTTATTTATATGTATGGATTAAATCAACTTCGTTAAATCTCGCGTAAGCCACGTTATACTTTAAAGATAGTAAAATGTGAAAGTCAAGTGATATGGAAACAGCATTTGGTATTTAACTCTCTGCATCAATAAGGATTTTTTATCCTACTTGTGCCTTAAATATAAACTATTCAAAAGTCAAAATCTCATCAATAATAATTAATTATCTAAGAAAATGCATTTAATTTTCTTTAATCTTTAAACACTTTTTATTAGTTAATTATCTAATAAAGGAAAAAAATGTTTATCAATTATTTAATGGTTACTTACATATAATTAAAAAAACATAATATATCAATTTCTACATATAATAAAATATTATTATAGCGAAATCTGTACAAGATATATATTTAAAAAAAAAATGTCTACAGTTTAAAGATTCCAAAACAATAATTGTTGTTTGGCTGTATATCTGTGTGTATTTCACGCAAAAAATACTGAGCGGATTTTAACTAAATTTTATGTATTGGTATAACTTATTAATCGGGTCAACATTTAGGATATATTTTACAGGAAAATCTTTCATACCCACGAAAAATTACAATAACTGGTTCGGCCAAGTTATCCTTTATAGAATAATTCAATGCATTATTGAACTATGACTTGTTGTGTCAAAAAAAACTGTTTCGTAAGCGTGCTCGCTTAATCTTTTAACATATAATACATCAAAACAATGTATAAGAAAATTGTAAGTATTAAAGAGGCCTACTGAAAAGACTGCAATAGTATATGTCTATCTCATAAAGTACACTCGTAATAACTATTTTTGTCTATTTAAAAGTATGTAACCTTCGCGTGTCATGACATCTTTTTTTAATTGAGAAATCACGAGCAATATAATATACACCATACCAGCAGTCGCCACGCATACCACCAGTGCAGTGCCGGTTTCAACTTTAGCGCCGTCCCTGCGCAATGTAAGAAATGCAGCCCCATTATCGAAATTTTGCTTAAAATGGATAAAGTTTTGATAAAGTTTTTTTTTTAATTTTTGATAAATGCAAAAATTGTTATTTTTTTAATTATGTATTGATTTTATGGGAAATAAAAAATATTTTCGATAACGCAAAGATTTTTTTTTATTTATCCTTCGTATTTTGCCGCCCCTGAAAATTTGCCGCCCTGGGCACTAGCCCCTAGTGTAAATCCAGCGCTAGACCAGTGGGTGGCCTTTATGAGTTACGCTTTGTGTAAGTTTTCTCTAAAACGTAAAGAATTTTTTTTTATTTACAAAAAAAAATTACAAATATACTTAATTATATATACAAAACATATGTACACTTAGTTATTACTGTACAAGTCATGATATCATAAAGAAATTGATAATTTATTTATGGTTATTCTCAATAATGTATCTTTCTGAAGTTATTTAATGCAATACTCTTTTTAATATTTTCTGCAAAGAAGAATCTAACATACAGGTACTTCTTAGAGCTGAAAATTTGACATAAGATCCTTATAAATTATGTTCAATTCCAAATTGTGTAAAAAATTGGATAAATAGGTTATGTTTTTTGTTTTTTTCTCGAATTTATAAATTGTTTATAATCTAAAAGATTGTTTTATTAAAAATGTCAAATATTCGCGTAAATCTAAGAAAGTAGTAGGATAGATAGTTTATTGAGATCCGCCGTAAATGAAGGGCGGACGGACGGACTATATTCAGAAATAAGTGCTTAACCGCTTAGACACGGAACCCTAAAAAATATTTTTAAAATATCTTCTTAAAGATTACTTGTTTGATATTTAAAGGTTAAGTATGAAAATACATTATTTTTACACAAATAAACACTCTTTGTGTTTATGTATGTACTAGCGACTCACCCTTGCTTCGCTTTTGGTTTGTCCCTAGACAAGAAAAATCTATCCCACGGGAACCGAACGTTTTTTCTGGATAACAAGTAACCTATGTGCTATTCAAGAATATAATCTATCTCTGTGCCACATTTCATCCAGATCCGTTCAGCCGTTCTGGCGTGAAAGAGTAACAAACATACATCCATCCTCACAAACTTTCACATTTATAATATTAATATGAATGTTTTCAACGTTCTTGTAAAAAAATATTATCTCTTTCTTTTCTGACTTCTTCTATCGTCTTTGAAATGGAATAAGTAACACGAATCTATGGGCAGTGATAGTTCATAGGTTACAACCTCGCTTAGAAAACACACTGAAGAGGGTTCAAACTGAGGACCTCTGATATATTGTTCCGTACCACTAATTTTCAATATGATTATCATTTGCCTTACGGTGAAGGAAACGTGAGGAAACCTGCATGTCTGAAAGAACCAGTTTCCGTAAGACACGCTCAATCCGCCCGCAATTGGCCAGCGTGGTGGACTATAGCCTTATCTCCCTCGTATTGACGAGTAGAGGAGCCTACTCCCAACAGATGGACATTAAAATGACTGAATTTTATTGGGCTCCTTACATATTTATCTGTACATATAATAAAATTCTAACTAAGCCGAATCTGTACATTAAATATTTTTTGGAAAATCTTATTGAAATAAACATTATTATCGATACAGAGTCCGAATCTATAGTTTTTAAAATTTTTGTGAATGTCTTATTGTTAGCAAGGTAACATACTAAATAAGGCAAAAACAATTAAAATTAGCTTATCTAGAAAAAAAAAATAACAATAGCGCTATTTTATTTGGTTTTTGGTCATCTGAACGCGGGCGGAGCCGCGTGCAATGCTAGTCTATCTTAAATCTCATCCAAATGTAATATCAGAACAAAGACAAGGGAAGTCTCCCTTGTATTTATATCTAAGTAACAAATCTACTTATATGAACTGACTCTACAATTAATATCTGTCTAATTGAAAGGTACTATAACTAAAAATATCTCGACTGCGTAAAAAGTAAATTGAAAAGATAGGAACAAGTTGACTAAGGAATATCTAAGTATTATACAGATATTAATACTTACATACGTTCTCTCAGTAACGATGAAACATGTTTATGATAGGTTTAGAAATAATTTTTTATAGACAAACTGGTGCCTGAAATTTGGCATTTTTATTAAATATGCATATGACACTCGCGTGATCAATACGAATTATTAATACCGGTTAAGTCGTTTAGTATATATGTACATACATAAAGGTCAAACACAGAACTCTCTTTTGGATTTCGCTGCAGTCGGTTAAAAAGACATTACCAAATTAAACACCACCTATTTTTTGAACTTGGTCAAACTATCTAGATCATCTTTCTTCAAACTAACGGCACACGTTGTTAACAGAAGCGCGATAATCATGACCTAGATGCATTTGTCACTTACAAATACTTAAAGATTTCTTGATATTTAAAATGTGAAGGTTTATTTGTTGATTTCTTACCATTATTCACTAGTAACTTACTCCCGCTTTGTCGCGATGTGACGTAGATCAGCGGTTCCCAATCTTTTTTGTTCACGGAACTCTAATTGATCATATTTTTTTAACGGACCCCATAACCCATTTTGATAATAACTAAACTGATTGTGTTGTAGTTAGAATACTTTCTTGTTTGATTTAAAAGAACAAGTCGTAAATGAAAAATATTAATACTTATAATAATATTAATTTTAGCAAAAATATAACCTAACTATTTAATGTGATGAATGAATTTTTTTTTCACATATGTATTTATAATAGCACTAAAACTGGGCTTTATATATGACAATGTTTTATTTAACTCTCGAACGGAACTGGTAACCTAATTTTTTAATGTTGAGAAATGCATTTACGCATACCACCTGTTTATACAACATACAAACGCATACAAGTGTTTATGTGGGATTCACCACTACGACCCCCCGACGGCAGGTCTGCCGAAGCAGACCACAACAACCATGGGGTTGCTCCAAGGTCCACTCTACTATCAGAGAAGTACCAGGAGCAACCCGTATGGTACATCGCCCACCGTAATGCCAGCTCCCTGTGGTTCTTGGCTTCGCACCCGTCTGTAATGCCGGGCACTACTGTTACTACTCATTTTGATTTGTGACTATATAATCTAACTATCGATGTTGGTCTACATCGGTAATAGTGGAACTCTTCAACGACAACTGGCAACACCTTGGAGTGTAGCCTCATAATATGCATTTTGACGTTTCCTAAACATTACAGACAGACAAATGCGGATTACCGATTTTCTGTCTATAAATAAACCAAAAGTATTCATGAAAATCAATTAAAACGTAGTCCAACTTTTTTATACACAATTTTTATTTCTTTTATAGAGAATTTGCGCTTCGCTGTGGCTCTAACGGTGCATTGTGGTATTAACTTTTTTTTAAGACGCACGTTCTTAGATTTATAGCTAACTAGCAGAAACTGCGGCTTCGCTTGCGCTAAATCTACAAAAAGGTAGTTTTCATACAAACTTTTAATCCCCTATTTTACTCTCTTATTCTACTAAGCCGATCTAGATGAGTATCTAGATTGGTAAGATGATAGTTTGAGACCCTCGGAACATAGGATACTATTTATCCCGGAAATCATCCCTTAATGGGGATGAAAGTCTGTATGGGGAAACATTAATATGAAGTTTCAAGTAATCATTAATGAATTTTTTGGTTTTTATTATAACGTGTTTTCCCGTGGGAATAAGATAATCTCCCGCGGTAAAAAGTAGCCTATGTCACTCTCCACCCCTTCAACTATTTCCACACAAAAAATCACGCCAATCCGTTATTTCGTTTTCACGTGAAAGAAGGACAGACAAACAAACACACTTTCACATTTATAATATTAATATATTATATTATTTATAACATTAATATAGACTAGTTAGTGTTCGCCCAGTGGTTAAATTTTGACAATAATCATTATTAAAAATTTGAGAAAAAAAATTATTGTCGTCGTCAATAACTACTAAATTAAAAAAAAAAGAATTCTATCGGTTGACAAACAGATGAGAAAAAGTACTGTTTTGTCTTTGTTTTGCCTATTTATATATACATAGTTAAATAAGCTATCTAGATACAGTGAGTGGGAAAACTCATCACTAATGTTGACACGGATATGTTAATACGGGTATATCCTAGCCCAGATATGTTATCCGAGATATAACAATACGGATATCTTAGCCCGGATATTTTATCACTTATCACGAATATGTTGTTTAGATTTGATTTCACTTATTCTATAAAAATAAAATAGGGTAAAAAAAACACGAAACGAATCATTAAATACAATTTATTATTTCGAAACATTAAAGCTAACATAAATAATAAACTAACTGCTTAGTTAGTTTCATATTTTCACATACAAAATAAAAATATATATTGCGACCAAATTAATTATATACAGAAAAAATAAAATAAAATATGAACTCGAAGGTCACAAGTTCGATCCTGTGTGAGGTTATCCCGTGGGATCACCAGTTTACTAACAAATCTTAGTTAAGCACCAAATTTGTTTGTCAGCTAAGTTTGGTGGCTAACGAATGGGCCTTTGACATTTTAGATAATTTATATAAAGTAAGCCAATAATTGATAATATTTAAACCAACCTAATTCTTGTACATTTATAAATTTATTTCAGGTATCTCGGAAAGGGGCCGTTTATGAAATACGTTCGCAATAGTGAATATGCGTGATTTTATAAAAAAATTTATACAATAGCTAACATCGTTATATTGAAAATCCAACACCAATAAACTAATATTTAGTATAAAAAAAAAATAAAAATAACATACCGATATGGATACTTTAAACACCCCCCATTTCACGTGACGTCACAGTATGATATACAGTATACACAGAGACATCAATCAATTTGCAGCGACAAAAGCTAATCTTATGATATACTCTGACGTCACATTCGGTCTGACCAATAGCGTGCGTTTCAACTACTTTGAATTTCCCACATACATATATTAGCACTTTTTAATATTTATTTACTTAATCAAAAAGAAATTAAATTAAAAATATTGATAAAGGCGTAATTCAAAAGCACTGAAGATTATAAAAAAAATATTTCACCTTTATTTAAATCACATGCATATTCCCTATTATTGAGAGGGGATTCGCTGTGACAAGGGGGATCGGGGTCTGAGGTAACATGAATTCACAGCTTTTCAAACAATTTTGTGGCCGAAACGTGAAGAAAATGTGACATAGCGTAACGAAGGGGGCGAGAGGGGTCTAGAAAGCTAAAATTTGGCGTGACATATTTTATGAACGGCCCCAAACGGCTCTAACGAATTGGATCAAATTTTGTTTTGTTGTGTATTTAGATAAGGTATAGCTTTTTAAGTTTATCTATATAGTTGTCTTTTCTGATAATAAACTCAGTTTCAATATATTTTCTCAGGTACTTAAACTTATAAATTGATAATTTGTTGATATCAAACGTCAGTGATCATAATTTGGGAAATACGGAATAACCCCATTAAAATGTTGTCTTTCAAAATAAGAATATTTTAAATTACTTTCCTATACATTTTCCTATAATATTATCAAACTTTCCACACATACTAACCACCGCCCGCGGTGTTGCCCTTTAAATTAATATGAAAAACTTGATAGAACATCTCTATTTAATTTGAATTTTTCGTTTATGGTATTATCGACAAATGAAAATATATATATTTTTTAATCTTTCTAAATATATTTAATTTATTTTCTAAATAAATACAAATTTTATAGCGATTTTAAAATCATGTTCAATGTTCTCTGTTATAAAGGCATTTTAATATTATACCATTTTCGTTATAAAATAATTTGAATAAACCAACACAAAAACAAAAAACTAATTGATCAGGTCTTTTTTCAAAGTCGGTAGAACATGTATTAATTCATATCTACCATTTACAGATATTTTTAGATGACCTCTAACACCATTTTTTTTAAATCAAAAATTATCAAGTTATTCATATTAACTCAATATTATATTGTGAGTACAAAGATAAAAATCACTAAGTCCTTACATAGCTTTATAACATGACCTAAAGTAACGCTTTTCCTTAATACTTAGAGGATTTTCAATTTGTGCAATAATTAAACTCATAACGATTAATAGAATTGATAATATAATTGTAAAATATTTGTATATTATATATATTTACTTATCCAAAATTTACACAAAGAAAAATTTACAAAGCATCTAGTCTTCAATTTTTTATAATATTTAGCTGCACGCGAATATCAACTCACACTTGACTAAAATTGTTATTCAGTTCTTGAAAAAAAAGGCATTTTTTTTGCTATTAACTCATTTAGCCCATTTTACCTTTAAGCCCACAATTTAAATTTAGCTTTCTATCAAAACTTACCAATATGTACTCAGTCCATGACGTTTTTTTACAAATTATAAGAAATAAACTTACAAAACAATATTCAAAGTTAGCTTCATAGCGCGACCTAAGCCTGTGCTTATTAGTGGAGCGAAAAAAAAATTTTTCTTAGCTTGGGAGTAGAATTTGTATTATTTAATTAAAAATAACGTGTATCAATTTTAGAGGTTATTTTTTTATATTAAAAAAAATGTTATTTTTTAAAAGAAAAATCGACTAATTTGAACGATGATATTTTTAATAATACAATGATAAATTATATTATCTGTAAGTTAATATTTAGAACAATTGTACTTTATTTATTTTTTCTATTAAGAAATAATATTATTTTAATTTTTCACCTCACATTTTCAAACAAAAATAATCAATTCATGCTAAATAGCCTAGAGATCTTTGAGCATATCCACATACATACATACATATAAAATAAAAAAACCGGCAGAATATACGAGTACCTACCCATTTTAAGTTTGAGAAAGTCTGTTGAAATTCAAAATGACATTAAATATCTAATTTAGACGTACTACTTTTATCATCACATTTAAAATCTAAAAAAAATCATTCTTTTTAATGTTTTAAATTGTATATTTGTAAATTTATGTAGCGCTTACTTTAAATTATTCACAGAATTTAAAACATCATGGCGCCATTTTTATAAAGAAAGTGATATGAAAAAAAGAAGTTAAATTTTCCAAAAATTACTTAAAATATCCGAAACGCATTTTTTGGATTTACGAAATTTATATTAATTTTCATTGTAATTCTTTAATTAAAAATGACGTGACGCTTTATCAGTTTGAATCATTTGCCTATTATTATAACATCCAAATTAATTAATAATAATTATTAATACTTATATCATATAATTTAAAAAAAAAACTAATTTCACCTACATATTTGTCTGAGACAATTTCATTTCCCTACACTATAATAATATTAATCGAAACATCGAAAAATCGAAAATCCATAATGGAAAAATCGCACCGAACACCCGTAAAACTTAGAAGTATGAGATCCGAAATTAATTTATTCTTTATTCTCCGGAAACTTTGAGTGTATTAATTTGCAATCGGGTCGTAAACTTCTAAAATTTTCGGCACCCGCTTCCGTTATATTGGTTTCACTAAAATCGATATAGGTTAAATTTGGCGCAGCAGTTGCTAGATGGACTAGACTGCGATCCGTTATGTTTCTGTATCCGTTAACGGATAAGAATCTTAAATTTGACCTGTCCGGTCTCGAACCTGTGTCCTGTCCTACCACTACTGGGCCGTTGGGACCTATATGTATTATATTAACATCTTCTCCATCAGCTCTTCCAAAACGCCGAATCGCAAAATCGGTTACTAGTGAACTGGATTCAACATGGCGTCTTTGCGCATTGAATCCCAGAGTCACGGGCATATCAGGCGCTGAGAATTCCCGTGGGAATCTATATGTATTCATTTGAGGACCAACATTCACGTATAGCACGTGATGGCGTGGTTCAATCCTGTAGTCAATTGGCTGTTCATTTTCTTGATTTTCATTTTCCCGTTGGGTTTTTGGTTGCGGTGTACTGGTTTCTGGTTCTCGCGATGTTGACGCACCTTGGTTTACATCGTGGGGACGTTTTAGGTTACGCTTTTCATTTTGGTTGTCACCGTCTTCTTGGTTGTCGTTTATAACCACTGGTTTCTCGCCTCGACGGAAACGGACGTGTCCGCCATTTGGTTGGTCGCCATTTTGCGGTTGAGCTGTCGGTCGTTTAGCGCTCGCAAATACTATTACTTCGTCGTGATCACCACATCTTATTTGTCCGAAATTCAAAACCCCATCTAGTTTAATAACGTCGTAGCCCTCTCTAGGTCTGGCGTTCGAAGAATTGGAACTTGGCCCATTTTCTTCATTTTTATTTGCATCTGAACTTTCTCCATTTTCATTATTTGAAGAATCTCTTGCACTTTTTAATATAGAATACGAGCATTGGCCAGTTTCACCTTGTGATGAATTATCGCTTTCCCCATCACCGTCTACGCATTTTGAACTTTCCCCAATTTTAAAATTTGGAAAATTCGCGTTTTCTCCGATACCTTCTTTTAAATTATCTGATGCGTCTTCATTTTCTAAAATTACTGGAATATTTTCATTTTCACTATTATCTATAGAATTTTGAGATCTTCCATCATTAATTTCTACATTTTGCTCATCATTTGGCTCTTGTTTATCATTAATTTCATTTTTATTGCTA
The DNA here is from genome assembly GCA_947093115.1 of Brenthis daphne. Classification (NCBI taxonomy): domain Eukaryota; kingdom Metazoa; phylum Arthropoda; class Insecta; order Lepidoptera; family Nymphalidae; genus Brenthis; species Brenthis daphne. Next base: position 5,767,638 of record OX352473.1, read on the forward strand.
TTACTATTTGAAGAATGCTGAGATCCATCATTATTTTCATTATTATTTTCTATTTCTTCAGTCTCATCATTGCTTGATTCATTAGCTACATCTTTATCATCATTTTCGTCATCATTATCATCACTTTTACTAGTACTTGCGTTAACATTAACATCACCCTTTATATCATCGGCATCTTTCTTTATTTCAGTTACATTATGAAGGTTTAGCAAAAAGAATCTACTCTTTTGACAGCTCAAGTCATCGTGACGTTTATGATTGTCAACATCGTGACTTTTACGGCGTTTTTTAGATTGGTTCACGTCGCCATTTTCTTTTTCATTCTCGCCTTTGTCTTCCGGTTTCCGTTTTAGAGCTTCGCGTTCTTTTTCATTAACATCCATAGCATCATCCTCGTAATAGTAGTATGGGTTTTCTGGCTTCTCTGGGAATAAATGCGGTTCCTGAAACAGTGACATAAAACTATTATATACATACAAAAATTGTGTGTGTGTGTGCAATTCACTCACGGTAGAAGTGAAACTTCAGAAAAGTAACTTACGAGAGACTGAGATGAATATAGAGTATCAGGAGTAGGATATTTATTATTAAGTTTATTTTTTTATAATATTTTTACCAAGTTTAAAATTTATTTTACATTTTATTTGACATAAATAATAAATATACATTACAGATTATTCAGAAATTAATTTTATTATTTTTCACTTCCTGTGTAATGTATTCTATCTCAAATAATTAAATGAGGCATATTACAATCATATATTTATAGAATATCATATACGGAAAGAATATAATATTATATATTTGTCAGACAATAACAACGGTTACCATGGCAACATGGCAATGTATTTTATCTCATTCTTTCGCCCGTTTAATCCTATATATTATATCTTTCTCGTGCCGCATTTTCCATCATCGAGTTTCAAATCACAACGATTCTAAAGAAGTTTCACTTCAAAATTACATTAAAATCGGTCCATTTCTTTTACTGTTTGAAGCTATTAAGCCCACTATAGACATATGCACAGACAAAGGAAGACAACCATATTAATTTTAAGATTAATTATTATATAATATTAATTAAGATTAATAATTTAAGACACAAGTCATATTAATTTAAAGATTAGGTTACTTTTGTTCATTCACTAGCGACTCACCCTCGCTTCGCTCGTGTCCCTAGGTACGTTAACGGTTAGTTCGAAATAGATAGACTATATAATATATATACATGCGTATAGAAAAGTAGGTATTTTAAAAAAAATAAAAAAGTATATAATAGATATGCATTACTTAAAAATGATTGATTTTCCATACAAACTTCCATTCCCTTTTCAACCCCTTAAGGTATAATTTTCGGGATAAAAACTATCCTTTGTCCGTCCCAGGGTCTCAAACTATCTCTATACCAAATTTCATCTAAATCAAAGACAGACAGACAGACAGACAGACATACAGACAAAGTTACTTTAGCATTTATAATATTAATATGGATTCAATTTAAAATTAGACCAGTTACACACTCATTTTGTCAATTTTAGACTTAAACTCAAATGCACCAAAAACCAAAAACCCTGCATTGGACCATGGTCCACTCACCTGTATCTCCCAATCGTGTAACTGTATGTGCGTCACTCCCGGGTCATCTATGAAATGTGCGTGGGGCTGTGGTGTATTTTTGGGGACCTTGCTTGCTGACAACCATAGCTTTTCTAAACTCGGCAACCATCCGAGGGCTGATATCTCTGAGTCACCGACCGGTGACCCTCTTAGATCTAGAGACTGGAATAAATTAGAATGAATAGTTAAAAAAATATATTTAAAAACAAACCTTCATTTAAATCAAATCAAAATAAATATGTTGAGACATTAACACACAGCACCAACTAATTCCATGGTAAACTACGAGGCTTGTGTTGTGGATACCAGATAGTTGATACACTATTTTTGTAGGTAGCTGCTGTATAAATATTGTAAATGTGAAAGTTTGTGAGTATGTATGGATGTTTGTTACTTTTTCACGCCAGAAGGGCTAAACGGATCTGGATGAAATTTGGCACAGAGATAGATTATAGTCCGGAATAACACATAGGCTACTTTTTATCCCGGAAAAATATACGGTTTCCGAAGCGAGGGTGAGGCGCTAGTATTATAAAAATACATACGCTGTATAACATAAAGCCAGTTTTTTTTTTCAGATTAAACGCAGACGTAGTCGCAGGTTTTGCTAGCATTATATACATAATTTACATATTATTATTGAGGACCTATTCTCGTTTCCCAAGACCTCCATTTCACTGCAACATAATACTTTCTTAGATTTACACGAATATTTACATATTTTATATAAAAATGTCTTTTCGGATTATTTGGCGGATTTATTTGGATTTTTGGTCAAAATTTAATATAGTTTTCACCAACTAACCGTGAGCGTCCGGAAGCCGTATCTGGCGGTGAGCGAGGCGTATGCCACGAACTCGGTCATCTTGGGGCAGCGGCACGCCGCCAGCCGCCGCAGCGCCGGCAGCTTGCTCAGCGGCAGCAGCGTGGCCGGGTCCATCCACTCGCACGAGGACACGTCTAGACTCTGGTGACGTTGTAAAAAATAATAATCGATTAATCTATTTTGATCTCTTATTATTTTTGTCAAACAATAACAATGGTTACCATGGCAACATTGCAATGTATTCTATGTCATTCTCTCGCCGGCTTAATCCTATATATTTATGTGCTTGTCTCTTTCTCGTGTCACATTTTCGTTTTATCGAGTTTCAAATCACAACGATTCTAAAGAAGTGATTAGGTGTAGTCACTGATGTAGTGAGAGAGAGAGAAATTAAGAGAGTGTGCGTCTGAGAAAGAGAAAGTGTGTGTGTCTGAGTGTGTGTGTGTGTGTGTGCGTGTGTAGGTGAGAGAGATTGAATGTGAGTGTTAGTGGGATTAAGTATGGGATTGAGTGTGAAATTGAGTGATTGTGAGAATAAGTGGATATAAATTGACTGTGATAAGAGTGAGTGTGTTAAAGTAAACGTGTGACTAAGTATGTGAGAACGGATCTCAGAAATGTAGAGGGATGTGACACAAGATAATAACTATAATACAACATATTTATTGCACTGCTGTGTCACGTGACAATTACCTCTAATCCCGGTAGATGTGAATTGATTCTGAACAGAAACGATTTATCCATCACCATGTTGTAGCATTTGGAGCCACGCAGAGACAATTTCTTCAGAGTTTTTGGAAAATGACTGAGATTGGTCTGAAAATTAAAAAAAAAAATATCTATAATATTTTGGTAGTTTTATCAAATCTAGCATCATAATTACTTTCAAGTATTCCAAAATTAAGACAGACAAGCAAAAAAAACCTCGAACTAATCAAAACGGATCAAATGAGCCATAACTCAAAGGTTTTAGTAGAAGCCGCTGAAGAGTTCCACTATACATCTTCTGTCTCCATCATGGCAGATCAGCTCGAAAACATTCAAAAATCTAATTAAATTAAGTTATTTTCATGTCTTCAAGTTATTAACTGGTCACTTAGATTTAAAGTAGGTACTTAAAAAATGTCATAACAATATAACAATAACTTAGTCAAAATGGAAATCCAAATATTGATAACATAATTAGTGAGTCAGTACGTTAAAAATAACTACTTAAGGCAACGGTAGCCCAGTGGTAGCGCGCTCGCTTAGGAAACCGAATGAAGCGGGTTCGAATCTCGGGTCTCGCACCTCTGATATTTTCATGTGCAAATCATTTCCAACATGATGACCACTTGTCTTACGGTGAAGAGAACATCGTGCGGAAATCTGCATGTCTGAGAGAACCTACTTTGCTAGCGTGGTGAACTATGGTACCTGTTCCCCCTCGTATTGAAGGGAGACCCACGCCCAGCAGTGGGCCGTTAAAAAGGGCTGAATACAAACTACTCACATTCCTACAATCAATATTGCAGAACTCCAACGCCAATGTATGTAGTCTAGGGCACGTGGTCCTTAGGTCCTTTAATAGGTCCTGAGATAGTGAAAACTGTGGTCCAATACAGTCTTGTGGACCACTTCTGCCCACTTCGTTATCCCCCCACGTGGGCAGCCCACTGCATCGACGGAACCAGTAATCGCTGTGAAAATTAAAAAAATAGATATGGACTAAGTTACGCAAAATTGGTCCACGCCAATTTTTTTTAAAACTAAATTACATGGTCCAATGCTGTTTCATGGACTACTCCTGAAAATTTCCCTCATATTAGAAGTCCTAGCAAAGACGGAACTAATAAATACGAAATAAAAGAAAAAGTCTGTATCTAATACATATAACATATTATAATATTAGTGCAAAAGTGGCCTAAGATAGTTGAGGAAAAAAATAAAAATAAAAAACATCTTATTAGGCAATATGGACATATTATTACTTTCTTAGATTTACGCGAATAATTCTCAAAAATAGTTTTATTTAAAACTAGCGACTTACACTCGCATCGCTCGGGTGCGTCCATGGGTACGCGGATTACAGTAACAATTTCATGGGTTTTAATTTTTTACGCGGAAATAAAAGTAGCCTAAGAAGTAACTTAGTAGTATCTTATAAATTATAATATCAGCTATCTGCCAGTGAAAGTCTTGCCAAAATCGGTCCAGCCGTTTCGGAGATTACCCGAAACAAACAGACAGACAAAAAATTGAAAAATTGTTATTTTCTTATAAGTATTTATGCATTTAGTAAAAATTTATTTTGACATTACACACAAACAATTCTATGTTATTTATCAGTATAGATGACATATTATCTACACTAATATTATAAAGAGACAGAGTTTGTTTGGTTGCGCTAATCTCAGGAACTACTAATCCGATTTGAAACATTCTTTTTGCATTATTTTATGTGTTTATTGAGAAAGGCTGTAGGCTATTTATCATCCTAGAAAAAAGGTACGGTTCCCGTGGGATAGATTTGTTTTAGGTCTCTGCAAGGTTTAAATTCACAATTGTACCCGGTAGGTGACGCTGCAGTCGGTGAGTCAAAGAGTTTGTTTTTTTAGCGGTTTGAACGCAGATGAAGCCGCGGGTCCTGCTAGTATTTAATATATAGCTGTTAGAAATAGTTTAAAAAACAACAAAAAATATATATGAATATCATTAAATTTCTTTTTTCTTTTTTTAAGATGGTTATTTGAATACAGGTACATATAATTAAAAAATATATGAAATTTCAAAAATGTAGGTTAGACGATTTTTGCCACAGCCTGAGTAAATAATAATTATATACACTTACTGCGGTGAGAACATTTTTCTTTCAGCGACAGTCCTTGTTGGAGTTAGTTGCAAAGCAAAGTGTTCCACGTGATCTGTAGAAAAAAAGTTAGTCACTCGTTATTAGTTTAGTTAGTTGGTTTTTAGTTATTTAGTCAAATGAGTCAGTCAGGACTATAATATATCTCTGTGCCAAATTTCATCCAGATGCGTTCAGCCGTTCTGGCGTGATTGAGTAACAAACAAACATCCATCCAAACCTTTACATTTATAATTTTTATCATGGGATAAAATTAAAATATATATTTCCAACTCACCCCAACTTGCACCAGCTTGAGGAGAACCCTTCTCCCTCTCACCCTCTTCCCGCAAGACATTCATAAATCCTAAGCATCTGAAAACAAATCATTTTAAATAATACTCTTGGTAATTTTATTTATATTGGATTACGAATGGCTGTTTTTGGACCTACGTTCCTTATTACACGTCACTCGGCACACTTGGCGAGCGAGTGAGTGCTATACACTCACTATGCACGGAGTGAACCATGCAAAGCGCTTTCTCTGTCCCACATTAAGGACTGATAAGGACAGAAAACTGTCTAGCTCCACGCACTAACACTTGCAACTGGTTTGAAATCATAGGGTATTAGCAATATGTGCTAATGCTTTAGTGAAGTATTATTAATAATTTGCAATAAAATAAAATCAACATACAAATAAAAACAACATTAAAGTAAAATTAACTGTATTTTTAAATATTTTTGTACATTATTTATTAATTTTCGCTTTCCGACGTATCACTGTTATCTCCTACATTGATAATAAATCAGGTAACTACACGACGTTGAACTACGAGACGTCTGAACGGTGCAGAATGCAACGACGGACGTGGAAGCGCAAAATCGCAGTGTTTGGTTCATTCGGCGAATACAGTATAGAGGGAGACAAGTGAAATGTATCGACCGTCATGACACTTTTTTATTTACTGACACAAGTACCAGGCAAGCATAAGTGGTTAGAAGTTGGTACGCACTTTTATGACGGCGCCCTACATATATAATGAGCACTCCTTGAGCTTCCTAGCATTCAAAATTTTTTATGACCGAATTTATGAGGCAAGGGCAGACAGGGAAAGGAACTTTTTTCTATATTTAAAGCTAATAGCTATACATACCCCTCTCCATCCCTTGCATATCCCGACAGCAGTAAAACCTGCGTATCTTCCTGGAGAACATTATCTATAAGCCATTTCAATCTAGCACGACTGCATTTATCCTGCCTCGCATCCACATAACGCCACAGAGCTTTATCTTGGACTAATCTGCAGAGTCTTCGACAACAGCTGTGAAGTAATACAGTAAATGTATATATAATATATTATACTGTTACTTAGAAGTGTCTTTGATGTTAGGCCATACTTTATCAAAATTAAGATCAATAAATTAGTAGTAGTATAAGGAATAAGTAAATATGTAGTTTAAAATTATTCCTTTTGTTAAAAATTTTTTTTTACTTTTTATAAATGTTATTGTTTCACAATGAATGTTCTCATTATATTATATCATATGAAAATATCAAAATCAATTTTAAATCCAATATTATAATTGCATAAAAAAAATTTTACTTATGTTATTATTGTAAAGAAAATTGTTGATTTATTCTTAAAAAATAAATATACAAATGATACATCAAAACAAAAATATCATGAGAAAATCCCAATAGGTATACAATATGAATGGCAACAAAATATGCATAGTTTGTTAAAGTTTAAACATACTATCCAAGTGCTTTTAAGTCTCGAGCAGTACAGCATTGGAGAATGTAGAAAAGTACATCGTCTGGCATATCCATGAGATTAGTTTGAGGGCAGCCATTCTGTATAGAATCTGTTGGAAAGTGATGTTTTTTAACACAAATTGTACGTAATATTATAATATAAATGCGAAAAATGTTGATTGTGTATGTTTGTTTCTTGTATATCCTTTTATTTACTTACTTTTTACTCTTGTATACAGAACTGGCTGAACAGATTTGGATGAAATTTAAACTATGACCTAGCTAATGTTAGTAATAAATATACATACAATATTCTTAATACAATTTTCACCTAGTAATACATCTATGTGTTTTCTAGTGTTGTATATTTTTTGATTAGTTTCTTTACACTTCATAATGTATGGTAGATAAGGGATATAATGAAAAGTAAAACACTATAAAAAACATATACCATTATTGTTTCTTATAAAAATTAATTCGAATTCTAATTTATTTAAGCTAGTGTGATAGAGTTTTATTTAGACATAATAAATATTAATTAAAAATAGTTTTACATATTTTTAATTAATTATTGAAGTTCTAAAAATTAACACTCTTTTCGGTAAACATGCGAGCTTAAATATAATATTAAATATTTTAAAAAAAGCAGCTTCATTTATAAAAGAGTAAAAAGGTAGGGTAGTTTAATTTTTTAAATTATTACAAAACAAGTTGATCTTGACCATTAAAATTCTCATATAGATATGTAAAAATATACTTAAACCAATTTCTTACCATCTTGTACGCAGCCACTATCATCTAATTCACCTTTTAAATCACAAACAGCATTTTCAGAACTCATTTTGAAGCACAAATAATAAAACCACTTCTCTGCTACTTATTCGCACGAAAGAACACAAAACACAAAGGATTGAGAATGCATAACGAAGTACCGATGAGTAAGCTTAATCTTTAAAAGTAAACTGTTTATTTCCTGCAATTGGAAAGCTTCCAAGCCAAGAGGCAATTTTATTCCTTATAATCGAAAAATAGAAAATTATGACAGCGAAAAACAAGAATTGATATTTCAAGTAGGGAATAGACAATTTCTTGTTTTGTTTATTTCTATGGCAACAAACACTATTAAAATTAAATATTAATCGCAACTTTATTTATACTTTTATGATTATATAATAAAAATTTGGATTACATTTATTACAATAATTAAAAGAGGTTTTAATGCGAAATGAAAAGTTCTTATTTTATAAAATATATAGTATTTGATTGTCAAATGCCATATATAGGCAACACTGGCGTTGTTTTTGAAACTCTTTCACGTGTGATATTTGACATTGGTCAAGTATTATTTCCTAAATAAAAACAAATTGCAACGTAATGGCAAAATCGATTAGAAGTAAATGGAAGCGAAAATGTCGAGCGATAAAAAGAGAACGATATGCTGTAAAAGAACTAGCCCGACTTAAGAAAATGCTAGGAATTAAGGAAGAAGAAAAAGTCACAGAAAACGAGGTTATGGAATCTGATCAAGTAATATTTCTCGATGCAGGCAAAATAGGAAAAAACAAAAAAGGAAAAAAGGAAGAAAAGCCTCCAGAAGAAGAAGAAGACGTTGAAATGAGCTCTGATGATGAAAAAGTTGAGGTTGCAACTGAAGATGGTAAAAAACGAATTTTTAGCTCAAAAACATTAAAAGATCAAAATGGACAATATCCCGTGTGGTTACACAAAAGAAAAATTGCTAAAATGACGACTACCAAAAAAAATATGAAAAGAAAATCGAAGAAACGACGACGATAGTTATACATGCCATTAAATGTTATGCAAACAAATTTGTATTTCAATTGATTATCCAATATTTGGTAATGTATTTATTATTAATTTTGCAACAGTTAATAATTTCACAATCGTAAACATATAATATTTAAAATCATAAAAATTAAGAATTTATTTCACTTAGATTGAAGAATCTAAGTGAAAAGAAAAAAAAAGTATTACAATGATAAACTCTAATTAATAATAATCTTGACATAATTTGAATAGTAAGAAATTTGGGTTTAAAATTTAACACTAAGGATATTATACAAATAAAACAAAAAATGTACCCAAAGTTTTATTTAAACTGAAATTGTTAAAAACAGAACTAAATTACAATTTACAAATCATTTATTGTTATTTTCATCGAAAGGCTTATATGTGGTAGCTCTTAACATAGCTTTATTCAATTCATGTAAATGTTCTTCCGTTTTTACATGTCGCATGATAGTTGTAGTATAAGTAGACACATTACATATGGTGCAGTAGCAAGTTGTTTTATCTATCTGGAAAACAATATTATTAGGTATTTGAATTGTAAGCAGAAAATATAGGGACTATTTTATTGTACCAATTCACTATTTTTTTTTGGGTGAAGATTTAAATTTTCATATTTAGCATTAGCTAAATATATATGAGTGGAGATATTTAAATTCATACTAGTATTATAAATGTGAAAGTTTATGAGGATGGGTGGATAGACGGATTTTTACTCTTTCACACCAGAACAGCTGAATGGATCTGGATGTAATTTGGCACAGATATAGATTATATTCTGGGAAAGCACTAGGTTTCTTTTAATCCAAGAAAAAATGTATGGTTCTTATTGGATATTTTTTGTCTAGTGATGAACCTGAAACAAATTTTTCTACAAGTGACCCTTATAGTATGTGTATGGTAAAAACTTACCATGAGAATAATAATAAACTAAAATTTAAAAAAATCATCCTTCAATCTGTTGTACATTCTGCCTATAAGAAAATAAAAGTTCTTTTTCACATGTTTTCCTTAGTACCTTGATAGACCTACATGTTGGAAAATCTATATCTATACATATACTAAAATTCTGAGTAGAATCAGTACATTAAATATTTTTTGGAAAATCGAAATATACATTATCGATAGAGGCTGAATCTCGTTTTGTGAATTTTTGTGTCTGTCTGGGAATGAATCACGAAAAAAACCACTGAGCAGATTTTAATGAAATTTGGTATGATAATAGCTGGTTAACCGGGTCAACATATAAGATTATTTTACTGCAGGATAATATCACATCTCTAAGATATCTATACTAAACGTTAAAATGTATTGCTTGTGTTTATGATAAATTTTAAATAGACACAAAAGAGATAAAATGTGTAGGTATAGGTTTTATTCTCATTAAATCTTTACTCATTTAACTCACTAAATCGATTCTTACCCTCACCTGTCTTATTAAATTTTCTGAAAGCTCTTCTATATATGGATGATTTTCTAAAAACTTCTTATGACCATCTATTACTTTATGACGTTCTTTACATGCATTTGAATCAATTTCTACATTACAAAACACACATTTGTACATTTCACCCATCATTATTATACCATGAAGCGCGTCTGAAGATACAACTAACTTCTTCCCATTCCTCAAAGTGAGTATAATTAATTGTTGATCAACAACCTTTCTATACTTATTTTCTTCGAGTTTGCGAGGTTTAGGTTGTCTAAGCGCGGGTGCTGACATTTTCTATAACATTTCCTTTTAAACAGCTTCGATTTTACTTAGACGGAAAATCTACTTACGAGATTGAAAATTGAAATACTTGTTTTTATAATTTGAATTATGAAGGTAGGCACTAAAAGTGTGGACTAAAGACTTATTATTCATCTATGGTTTGTTATCATTTGTGTTATAGCTGGAGATTGATGAGATAATAATATTTAAAATATTATACTATAATTCAGTTGATTTAAACTTTAAAATATTAAATAATCTATTTAATTTATCTATTAGTGATAAAAATTAAAAACTATAGGTAATTTAAATTGTGACATTAAGTAGATGAATGTAGAATGTAGATCTAAATTAATATTTTTTATATACTTTTCATCTCTAGTTATAAGTTATAATTTATTATTGCAATAGGTATTATCGATATTTTTTATTGAAAAAAATAATTTAATTTTAAACGCTGTTGGTATTGAAAATAATAATTTAAATGGGGAAGAAATTTTCTTTTTCTACCACCAGATGTCGCAATCACTATATTCTTCAGTATATTGTTAAGCTCTAAAGCGTGGATGGATTTTATTCATTACTATATAAATGACATTTGAGACGTCTAAAACCTCAGTCTCTCCCGTAACCATGATTGCTGTAAAGCATGTGAAACGTCGGGTACCAAAAATCAAAATAAATTCGCGAAATAATCCGAAAAAATAGATTTATTTAGTGGCATTTTTGTGAATAATAATAATCCAATCTAGTTACTAGTGAGCTCCTGCGCCTAGCATCAGATCAGTGAGATGATGTCATATTATAGTATTGTCTTTTGGATTTCAAAATATTATTATATAGTTTCAAATCTACACAACAGTTAAACATAAATAAAAGTCTATCTTCAATCTTCCAATGTTTTACTATACACTAGCGACTCACCCTTGCTCCGCTCGGGATCGTCCCTACTTACGATTTAACGTTTAGTATAGATTTTTCAGAGATGAGATATTTTCCCGCAGTAAAAAGTACCTATCCTATATGTTGACCCGGATAAGCAGCTACCGTCATACCAAATTTCATCAAAATCTCCAGTGGTTTTTCCGTGATGCGGTAACAGACAGACAGACAGACAGACAAAAATTGTAACAACTATACATTCTGCCTCTGTATCGATAATAATGTCTATTTCAATAAGATTTTCCAAAAAATATTTAATGTACAGATTCGGCTTAGTTACTATTTTATTATATGTATAGACTTTCAGAGTTTCATACAAACTTTCATCCTCCATTTTACTCCCTTATGAGATTGAATTACGAAAAATGATAAAACACATATTTATTTAATTGTGTTGAAGAACATTAATACCAAGTTTTAAGTAATTCTGATCATAAATAATACTTTGCCTATAAATCTTTATTACCCCCTTTAACCTCAGACTGAATGTATATAGATCATACGTGTAGCGCCCTCATTTCAAGAAATCTTCCCCATTGCTACTAGTTAATATATTTCTTTTCGAAAATAAATATATGTAGTTTTGCTTTTTGGCAACATTTCTCTTTTCATAAATTTTTGACATTTTGACATATTAAAATTTATTAAAAAAACAATAAAATTTGAGATAGATAAAATTTTAATTCCAATAAAATCTGTAATAATCAATAATAATTAGACATTGAATTATAAGAAAATGTTAATAGTAATTTTATAATAATCATTTATGCGATACTAATACTAAGTGAAGTTAATTTAAAATGGGTAAAAATAAGATGATTGCTAAAAGTTGTCCGAAATGTGAAATGCAGGTTTGTCATATTTATTTTTTTAGAATAATAGTGTAAGCAGCATTGTATAATCAATTAATTTTTCTTTGTTTATGCAATAAATCTATGTTGCTAATAAGAAGAAAAGCTAGGTATATTAAATTAGTATTAGTATTACTCTGTCGATAATCTCATATGTTCGATTTGCACTTAAATAATTCCAACGCCTCACTTGAATAGAAAGGTGAAATCTATCGAAGTATGTACTTACTTAGTATCGTTTTACGTCTAATATAGTTTAAAATTAACGCAATTTTATCTAAAACTTTATTACTTATTAGTAATTACCTATTTGCGAGCTCAGAGGTTGCTCCAACTAGGGCTTGTGAGATCCTACAGTTACAGCTTTCTCACTTAGTTATTTAAACCTAGAATGCATAATATAATACAATATTGTATGTTAAATTCAAGCTTGGTGATAAAATATTATAATTGTTCCTATAGGCCTCGTTGCATTTAACTGACAAATCTATTGCTTAACTTATGTAATAATAAGTTTAACTTAGTACTTTTTATTACTTTCTTTTACAACAACCATTTTTTCCATGTTATAGTTAAAAGGCAATATTAGAATGGCTTTATAAAACTGTCATCTAGCAAATAATTATAAGTATCTAAGGTTCTAATCTTAGTATATTTTAACTCTCTTACTACAACATATTGGCAATGCCAATCTCTAAACTAAAAATTCTCAAATCTTTGTAATGCTATACCTCAAACTAATAAATAAGATTGACACAGTAGGTATAGCTTTAAAAAGAAGCCAAACCGAGTCAATGTTAGTTTATGCTTCATAAAATTCCCAATAATAGTTTTAAATTTATAAAAATTTCTCTAATGTTATGGAATGAATTAAGAACTAATTTTAAGTTAGAAGTAAGAATGCTAATGGATGTTTTTACAAACCAAATCGGACATATGCCTATAATATTTAGGATACCCACTAAGAAAGGCCTTCTTGAAAGGAGATAGAACTTCTGTGGCATTGCCACCTGCTATTTTTTTTCTAATCTTTTGGTGCGCACACAATAAAACTTGTAAATATGGGGACAAGACACATAAACTATTTCATGGAGCAGGGTTCTTAAAACCCCCTTCCTTTTTTTAACGTTGGGAAATGCATTTACGCACAAGGTATGGGACTCACCGGCAAAGCCAGTACTACCCACTAAAACCCAACAAAATCTTCCCCCGTCTTAATGGGGCGTCGCAGGATCGCTTACGCATTCAACACACCGCCCACCGAAGAGGGCCATCTCCCTGTGCGTTTCTTGGGTTCCTAAAACCCCTAAAGTTCTCCGAAACACAGGGGTGAAACAACCACCAATCAAATAACTTCCCAATTGGGGAATGTTATTAAGAATTCTTTAAATGACCTAATTTATTATGTCCAGACTCAAACCCAAGACTCTGATTTTTGAGATTTGAAATTGATCTATGCTAAATTGATCAAAGAATTTTAATTACTAATTGACATTATATTTAATAATTTGCAGGTCGCAGTAGCATCCAAGTCATGTAAATGTGGGCACACGTTTTTCGCGTCTCGCCGTGGGGCGGACACACTGCCAGCTACAGAGGATATTAAAAGACGAACCGGTAGAGTAAGGAGATCCCAACCCCAGTTCTATGATGCACAGCATTATCAAAAACAGAAGAGAAAGGTATGTTTTCATTATATTTATGATCTTGCTACTATTATAAATGTGAATGTTTGTATGTGTGCATGTTTGTTAGTACTTCAAACAGTTGGACTGATTTGGATGAAAATTTAATAAACAGATAGATTATTTTCTAGAGTAACACATAGGTTACTGTATGTAATAAAATGTGCCAAACTGCATCTGTATAATATAAAAACCATAGACACCCATGTAAAGCGAAGTCGCTAATTCATCGCCTTAGTGCTTATTAGTTCAAACCATAAATACTTGTTGTACTTTCCAGTAGAGAGATTCTTCTTCTATTTCAAAAACAAAGCTTTATTTCTAGTATGTATACATTATACATATAAAGATAAAATACATTTCGTCGGCTTTCTTAAGTAAATTCTTTTTCATCAATAGAATTGACATCCAAAGGTCAATTTCTTTCAGTAAATTGTTTGTTTAAAGTTAAACCACAGACGTAGAGACACGACTGAGCAAACTTTCATGAAATTGACATTCTCTAGAAAGAGAGAAAGCGAACGTGCGGCCAATACCTGTCTTTATTCCAAGTTGAATTTATAATTAATGGAATGTAAATCTATATATATAAAAGAAAGTCGTGTTAGTTACTTCGCTTATAACTCAAGAACGGCTGAACCGATTTAGCTGAAAATTGGCAGGGAGGTAGTTTAGAGCCAGGAGAAGGACATAGGATACTTTTTATCCCGTTCGACCGCGTTCCAATTTTTATGATATTTTAATTTTTGGATTTCTCTTAGTCCGGAATAGGTAAGTATTAAAACATATAATTAAAATGTGAGAAAGAAAGATTTTTTCTTTTTATATCTATTTAAAACGTACCTAGCGACGAACCCGAGCGAAGCGAGGGTGAGCCGCTAGTAAAATATAATACTATAACAATTCATTAAAAATTATAAAATTATAATGAAATGCAAAATGGTTATAAATATCTTCGTTAATCGTATTTCAATTAATATAGAAGATTTTCTTAGATTTACGCGAATATTTGATATTTTAAATAAAACTATCTTTTCGGATTTTTTTACCAATTTATTTAGATTTTTGGTTCCCGACGTTTCGAATGCTTTACAGCAAGCATGGTCAAGGGAGAGACTAAGGTTTTAGATGTCTCAAAGGCATTATATAGTTGTTACAGACAGTCTACCACAAAATAACAAAATGAATTCAAAAAAATTAAAAATGGCACCAAAGTACCTTACAATATTTGTTAATAGCTGCATAGCATTCGAAACGTCGGAAACCAAAAATCAAAATAAATCCGCAAATAAAAACCCCGAAAAGATAGTTTTATTTTATACAGAACACTTCTGGCCGCACATTCGTTTTGTCTCTGTCGCGCCTTTCCGCTATTTTTAGCTGGTGGCTGGCTGGTTTGGACAAATAAAGACAGTTGATGAGTTGTCGAAATAGCTATGAAAAATTAATTTGTGTTGTTTCAGACACCAAAAAAGAGAATTATATCAAAAACATGCAGTGATGACGAATACAAGGGCAAAGGGAAAATAGAAAGTGGTAACACATGTTTTTTTTTAATTTCTTAACTGAATTTGTCTGATTATTTTTTTTCGTTTTTTGTATTTTACTCGATTTTTGTTAATGTAGGGTTGTCCCATATAGAAAAAGAATATTATGTTGGGACATTAACATTTAGCACCATCTAGCTCCATGGTAAGCTACGAGGCATGTGTTATAGATACCACATAGTTGATACACTACACATATATAGCTTTAAATACATACATATCATAATTAATATAAACACCCATGACTGGAGTACAAACGTTCATGCTCTTCACCCAACGACTGCCCCCAACTCGAACCTGCGACTGGCA
The DNA here is from genome assembly GCA_947093115.1 of Brenthis daphne. Taxonomy (NCBI): domain Eukaryota; kingdom Metazoa; phylum Arthropoda; class Insecta; order Lepidoptera; family Nymphalidae; genus Brenthis; species Brenthis daphne. Next base: position 5,783,527 of record OX352473.1, read on the forward strand.
CAGCAAGTACGGTCACTACATACTGAGCCAAATGTGATGTGAGTCTCGTGGGACATTAGTCTATACTGCCCTTAATTTTACAGCAACAGCCAGGGCTAGAAGACGTCGTGCCCTAAGAAGGGCTCAAAGGGAACCTCAACAAAGCGAAAGAACTAGGGATCCCACACCTCAGCTACGACCAGCTCAGCTTGCCCGCTGTAAATTGATATTGTTAGAAATTAATAGGAAAATGCGAGCCGTCACATGGCAACCCCCGAATGATGGGTGATTGTTGAATCGATTTTAAATAAAATTTAGTCGAGTTTTCATATTGCAAACCTATTTTTGTTTGTTTCATGATTATATTTTTTTTTGTCTTTGATTTTTTTTAAATGAAAAGAAATATTAAATCGATTTTTTTGTTATTATATATGATTGATAGAAAATGATATTTTTTTTTATTTTTAAATTTATATATTGTATAATACTGTTATATTGCTGGTGCTAAAGTGTTATTTCATAACCAAGTAGTACGATACTAACCTACGTAAAATAACTTGAAAAATAAAAAAAAAGTTTAATTAAACTTTATTAATTGAATACATCTTTATTTTATTATTTTATCGTCGTTTCCACAAATATTTTTTGGCACTATTAACTATTATTGGCACGCTGAATAAAATTTTTGCGAGTTATATATATTTTTGTTTTGTTTCGCCAAAGAAGTATAACTTCTTACGTGCGTACATAAGTACACATATTTTATTAATTTTTAGTTTTAGATTTTTTTTAAAACCTTTATGCTTAAAGTAGTCTAAATAGTAAAAAAGAGATTTAAAAAAATGATTGTTTTTTATCTCACTCTGGTGTTACTTTATAGGCGCTGGCAATATATAAGTATGAATTTAATTAATTTAACAAATTAATAGAATTTTTTTTGTCTTTGAATTTGATCTCGTTCCGTTTGACACTTAAATGACATTGACATTTTTTTGTGATTATGATTTGTATGTAGTTTAATGAAATTGTGATGTAATGTAATTAAATTTTATTGTAAATAAATATAAATAAGTATAAATATTTTTATTGCTTTATTTCTTACCTAATATTAATTTAATAAATTAAAGAATTTTGATTAAATGTAAAAAAAGAGATTTCCTTTGATTTTCACATGCGAAATATGAATAATCAGTAGGTATTGGGAACTAACGACAATAAGTCATTTATTGAAGTTATACTTCTTTTGGCACGTTTGGAAAAAAATTTTACGACGCGCGCGCACATCGACAGCCGAAAAGCGACCTGAAGTTAGCTGCATTCCTTTTACAAACAGACAGTTGTGACATACGGGATGAAATCTTTAACTATTTTTGTTCTGTTACGCCAAAGAAGTAGAACTTCTTACGTGCGTAGTGCGTACATAAATACACCGCACTTTTTTTATCGTCTGTAGAATACTTCAATAGTTTTTTCTGTGCTATCTTCAAGAAAATCATTTATAGTTTAATAGTCATTTAAATCTACAAAAAAGGGAATTTTGAACGTTTTATAGGATCCTGTTGTAAAAACAAACATCGTACATATTATAATAAATGTGGAAGTTTTTGTTTTTATGTACATATTATATAATAGCTGCGTATGAGTGTCTCCGACGACTTCGGACTCGTGATAACACTGTGTTGTTATTATGTGTAACTACTGAGTGATAATAGTTCCTACTAGCGGTTCACCCTAGCTTCACTCGGGTTCGTCCCCTAGCTTGCTTACCAATACAAACTTTCATCCCCATTTTCACCCCCTTAGAGACAATAATATATATATATATATATATGTTATACATATTTCTTTAAAAAAAAAACTTGAATAAATAGTTATATAGATTTGTTTTTTTTTGTATTTACTCAAGTTTTTTGTTTTTCTTTTAAAAAGAAAATTCTACTTCTGACCAAAAACTTCAAGCGAAGCTCGGTGGCTCAGGTATTTTTAGAAAATGTCGTTTTGTTCGTGTTTTCAATAATCAACTTTATCGATAATCAACTACAACATAAACTTATCTTTTTTTATTGGAAAAAAATAATAAAACGGTGGCGTTTGGGTAATGCTTATATTGCCACTTAAACATAAACTGAAAAAAATGACTCTTTCTGACATCTATCGGCGAATAATAATACTATTTTTTTTTATTGTAATCTGAATCTTGGAAACGGTTCCAACTATTTTCATGAAATTTAGTACACAGGATGTATCGGGGGCGGTAAATCGATCTAGATTAGTCTTATGTCTGAGAAAACGCGTGTTTTCGAGTTTTCATACAGTTTTCTTTTGCATTATTCCACGCAAATTATGGTCGGTAATTTGCACGCTCGGGTATAAGCATCGTGTTCAAGTGGCCAAGGTGCAAGATCAACAATCACAGTTATCCAGGTTCGAATCTCGGTCGCATACAAAGATTTTACTTTTGTTTTTTTATATGTATTCAAGTTTTTAGTTTTTTTTAAGAAAAAGAAAATTGTACTTTAGGCCAAAAACTCCGAGCGAAGCTCGGTAGCCCAGGTACTGGAATATATATATATATATATATATATATATATATATATATATATATATATATATATATATATACAAGAATTGCCCGTTTAAATAAGTTATATATTTTTGTAATCGCCTCTTAAATACCTGTATTTTATCCAACTTGATTAATTCGGACGAAAAAAAGTTTTTCAAGACACGATGGCGTCTAAAATCCGCCATTTTGATTTTTAATGATAGGTTACTATATATTTTATGACACTCACGATACCAAGATGAATCTAACGACGTATGAATCATCCAAATCGGTTGCGCCGTTTAGTAATTACGAGAGAACATAGGGTCGGACATACATACATCCAGGTCAAACACATAACACTTCTTGCCTCGCCGCAGCTTAACCAACCAAATTATGATTATTTTTACTTGGAAATTTTAACATTTACATAGGCTAATGATTTGGCTGTAACATGTAAACAATATTTGGAGATAAATTAGTCCATTCAAAAGTCAGACTGATTTTATTAGCAGTACAATGAAGACGCTTATTCTTATTCTCTGCTCTCTGTATATACATTGCTCGTGAGTGTCAATCATTTTTTTACTTTGTGTATTTTAATTTATAATTTTTTTTGACTATCCTCACCGTTTTATTTAAAAACTAGCGACTTATCCTCGCTTGGTTTGGGTTCATCCCTAGGTTGATTCCCCATACAACTTTTATCCCGATTTTCATTCCCTTAAGGGATGATTTCCGGGATAAAAAGTATCCTATATTGTTCCCAGGGTCTTAAATAGTTTTAAATAGTTAGATAGTCTTCTTATCAAATTTCATCTAAATCCAGAGATTACCCCCTACAACCTCACAAACTTTACCTCTTTATAATATTAGTATAGATAACCAAGTCTGTTTAGTCAATGCAAAGTTACAAATTTTATGCTGGAAAGTAAACAGTAAATCTTAATAATAATATCTAATAAAAGTACTATGATAAAATTCTGAGTCGAATCTGTACATAAAAATTTTTTGAAAATTTTTATTGAAATAGTCATTAAGTTGAGTCCGAATCTATAGTTTTTAGAATTTTTGTCTGTCTGTCTGTCTGTCTGTCTGTCTGTCTGTCTGTCTGGGAACGTATCAAAAGAAAACCGCTGAGCAGATTTTGATGAAATTTGGTATGATGACTGCTGGTTATTCGGGTCGACATACAGGATACTTTTTATTGCGGGAAAATATCTCTTCTCTGAGAAATCTATATTAACTGCATGAACGAATTAGCCACGTTCATTATTAACTGTTAAAACGTACCTAGGGGCGAATCCGGGCGGAGCGAGGGTGAGTCGCTAAATCAAATATAAAATTAATTTAAAAAAAAATTGGGAGATTATAATAACATATAGTACAACTCTAATAAGGTAATGAATATAGCATTTCTACAGGATGAAACAAAGATTTCATATTTGTTCGAGAGATTTACCATAGACTCTTAGACCAATCAGAATCCGTTTATTTTTAAGAGAAAAAAATATATTGAAAACCTGAAGTTTTATGATTTTAAAATGTTGGCAGGTATATAAGGAATAGAAATACGTAATATGCCCCACATGCCCATCTACCTTCGAGAAATGGGGGGACGCAAAGCGTTGATAAAGTTTTTGAGCCGACTTCCAAAAAGGAGGAGGTTCTGAATTCGTGGGAATCTTTTTTTTATGTATGTTCACCGATTACTAGAACACGCCTGAATCGATTTGGATTTTTTTTTGTTAAAAAGGGTAGATATACTTCCCAGGTGGTCCTGTATAAATTTTATCGAAATCAGTCGAGCGGTTTTTTTCAAAAATCGACAATAAATATATTTTTTTAAATAAATTGTTTTATCGAATATATGTATTATTAAAAAAATTTCTTCTTACAAATTATCTGCCTATTACGTCTACACTAAAAACGGAAAAATCTAAACTAAAAAAAAAACGACTTCCAGGCACTAAAATGTAAAAAATAACTAAATGGAGGTCTTCATTAGAATAGATACCTAATCAGATATTTTTCAAGGCGGAGCCAGCCTATAATATTTTAAGGTATGAACATCTAACAGGTAATAATTTTACGTATCGAAATATATTAGATTTGCTTTGCATCGGCTGGCACCGACTTAAACTTAAAAACTACACAAGCAATGGTACTTTACGTAAATTCCAACTTTTATTATTTTTTCACGACTCATCAAATTGCAAAGTTTACGGCGACATTGTATAAAATATAAGCGTCAAATTAAAAACTTAACGATACCATCTTTTTCGTACTTTCCCGAAAAATACATTGGTGTAATCAGTTTGTAAAAATTCGGTCAATAAAGTACACTTCTTTAATGATAGCTGAAAAAAAAGTAGTTTATAAAGTAAAAATTATCGATTTCTCCAATTTAAAATTTTTTTAAGGGTGTTTTATAGGACGAATATACAATGTTTTTATTTTTTCAAAAATAGAATTCAAGACGAAAAGAATGAGCCCTATTTGAAAATTGAACGACTTTTTTTAAATGTAAACGTCCACTTGAAGTTGGGGGTGATTTTCAGCCTCTCGAGACCATAAAACATACTTTTCTCGGAAATGGCCAAATATTTTAATTTTATTTTTTGTTATTTATTATACGTATTTCTAAGATTATATTCCCTTAGTTTCATGAAAATCAAAGGATTATTCTAGAAATTAAAAATAAAGAAGCATATTTATACGACTTACGGAAACATGTTGCTGATCATAAAATGATCTTATTTGCTGATGATAGTACTATAATTTTTGTTAACAATAACACAGTCGACCTAAAGAATGATATTAATAAAACCCTTGGAATTATTATGGATTGGTTGCATTGTAATAAGCTCATGATTAATCTGGATAAAACTAATTTAATATTTTTTTGACATAGGAAAAATATGCTGAATGCTTTGGATATAAATTTTGATGGCAAACAAATCAAACAAGTCGATGTAACAAAATTTTTAGGGCTCAATATTAATAGTAATTTGAATTGGAAAAAGCATATTGAGGAAATAAACAAAATTAGGATAATTTTCTTATGCGCTCCATATGTTGGCCAAAACAGTAAATGTTTCGGCTTTATTAACTGTATATCATGCTTATGTCGCTTCATTTTTAAGATACTGCATTATTTTTTGGGGTAATTTGTAGCTTTTAAAGCACAAAAAAAATGTATCCGAGCAATATTTAAATTAAAAATGATTCAAAGTTGTAAACCATATTTTAAAAATTATTTAATTATGACATTCCCAAGTATGTACATCTATGAGACTGTTAATTATATTAAGAATAATTTATATTTATTTGAAAATTGTAGTAGTTTAAGACATAGGGCTATGCTTCGCCACCCGCGTTGTAAGACCAATATTTTCTCGAAGAGTGTGTTTTGTACTGGACCACTTTTATATAATCATTTGCCTAAAGATATATTAGAAATTAATGAAATTAATGTATTTAAACATAAATTGAAGAAATTTCTATTAGAAAAGACGTATTATTCAGTTAAAGACTATATGTTGGATAAGTTGTAATATATAATTTTAAACAGATATATAGGTATTGTAATTAACTATATACTTAAAAAGAATGATATAACATACATTACACAGGAAGTTAAACATAACACTGAATAATATGTTATTATGTAATATATGTTAACGTTTGTAATTTTAGGTATATTTTAATTATTGAAATATTGCATGCTGTAAGGCTGAATTTGGCTGAACATTAAATATGTTATTATCAAAATCTAAATGTATGTACTAACCCAAGTTCGCAACAAAGTGTTTGATTTGATTTGAAAGAAAAAGTTAAAAACCGAGTTTTCTGCAAATATCTCGAAAACTTTGAGGTTATTGTTAAAGTGTTATTCTTAAAACACCGGAAATTGAAAAAAAACTATTTTTCGACACTTTGCATCCTCCGATTTCTCGGGGGTAGCTGAGCATAGGGGGCATTCTATGAATTTTTATTCCTTATATACCTACTGACATTTTAAAATCATAAAACTTTAGGTTTTCAATCCCAAACCGGATTCCGATTGGATTATCTATCGGTTAGTTCAAATAAAATATAGTGAAAGTGGATTTTACTGTAGTTTCAATTGGTTCGATTACCAAGCTTTTTTTTTTGAAAAAAATTAAATGTAGTTACTTATTAGTATTTTTTGAAATAAAGGAATGTTTCCTTTGAGCAAAACTTGCGTCAATATTTAAAGTACTTTTCTTACACGTCCCATCCATTTATTCTACCCTGTAGTTAGTTTGTGATAATACAATGATATTTTTGTTAGACTTCATGTTTATTCCTATGACACCGTCTATATTATTTCTTAATCTAAGCTGTAGTTGTTAAAAAACTCAAATTTTTCGGTAGAGTATCATATCAAACCCTTGGCTAAATTATTTTAGCAAAAGATACAAAAGGCCTTCCTGAAATACCTATTCAGACGTTGCTATAGATATTACCCTTTTCTTTATCCAACCAAATCTCTTGTAGGTTTCTCAGGTTTTCCTTGGAAGTCAGACGGACTTGCGACCAACTAAAAAGTATGTGCCAAATTTTGCAAGGAGACGTTGATGCTCCGGATCTTCATGCTCGATTGTGTTGTATTCATGCCCCAATTACTAATAACCTTCGTCCCCAAAAAAATACATTTTTCGTTGTCCCATATTCTCGCACAGTTGCCCGAATTATGGCACCTATACCGCCGTTCATTGGCATCATTCAACGCGCTCTTTGACGATAATGTTCAATGGGACCCATTCAATGACAAATGGTCAACTTTGGTTCTTCAGCTACTAAGATATTCTGAGAATATTGAACAACCCTGATATTAATATTCTCAGAACCCAAGTAGTAGGTATTTACTATTGTTTCTAATGTTTTTTTTTCTTTCCTTTTGTGTTTGTAATAATTTATAATGTATAATCTAGTTAGTGTAACTATGGCACCACCGTTCTAATTAAAAGTAAATAAATAAACGACGGACCTCTATATAATAATAGCTTCATTATCTCTCCAGATAACAACTATCGTGGATACACGAAAATATTTACACATCATTAGTCTCTTGTTTCAAAGGTCGTTTAGATATATCATATACTTACTAGCGACTCACCCTCTCTCCGCTCGTGTTCGTCCCTAGTTACGTTTTAACGTTTAGTATAGATTTCTCAGAGATGAGATATTTTCCCGGAGTAAAAAGTTTCTTATATGTTGACCCGGATTACCAGCTATCATCATACCAAATTTCATCAAAATCCCTCCAGTGGTTCTTCCGTGATGCGGTAACAGACAGACAGACAAAAATTCCAAAAACTATAGATTCGGCCTCTGTATCGATAATAATGTTTATTTCAATAAGATTTTCCAAAAAAATATTTAATGTACAGTTTCGGCTTGGTTACAATCTATACATATAATAAAACTAGCATTGCCCGCGGCCCGCCCGCGTTCAGGTGACCAAAAGCTAATTCTTAGGTTTTACATATTAGTATACTATTACAATGCAGTTTTTTTGTTTTTGTATTTTTTCTCAGAAATGAGATATTTTCCCGCGGTAAAAAGTATCCTATATGTTGACCCGGATAACCAGCTATAATCATACCAAATTTCATAAAAATCTGTCCAGTGGTTTTCTCGTGATGCGGTAACCGAGGCAATTACGAAATAATTGCGTTCGTTTGATCCCTTGCTGTATTGTTATTATTAAAACTATAATTATTATGCAATAATATGTAGGATATTTAAGGATTTATTCTATAAATCGTACACTTTAGAAACACGATTACTTGTTGTTTCCTTGATAGAAAAAAATACAAAATGATCTCTTAAAAACAAAATAAACCTTTAGTGCGGCGTAAATAGTTCAAGGAAGTTCATCAGGTTTTTAATGATAACAAAACTATATGTTTTCTATAACGTAGGTACCTATACACTTTACATTTTCAAGATGTGTATTTGTTTTAATAATACGAAGGAAATACCTAAATTCGCACGCGTTCCGTCTATCCTAGCCAACACCCCCCCCACCCCCCTCTCCCCTCCTACTAAATAAAAAGGTCGTCCTACAAAAATACATAAAAAGCTCGGTGCCCTCATAAACAAATCCGCTTTCTATTTGTGAAAACCGTATGAAAATCCGTACAGTAAGTGATGAGCCAAACGCTGTGTTTTAAAATAATATGTATTATTATACAAAAACTCAAGAAATAATTAGCGTCTTAAAAGTGTCCTCAAAAAGATGCGCACAATTTGAAGTTATGCGCTATTTTTCAATCCCTTTTGTTAATCGCTTTCCGGATGACAAAATTAAAACGCACGTTGTTTCGTTTAAAAAAGTACTTTATCTGTAATGCGTAAGTTTGAATTTGTGTTCGACAATTAAAGCTTCCGATTTTTTAATATTACTCTTTGGTTTGACTTAACGTCACATGTCGACGGCACTTTTTGAAGAGATATTTGTTAGGAAATGTGTATCTATGTTTTATACAGGGTCATTTTTAATTTACTGAAAACCTTTTGGGTATCTACTATTTACATCATAACAACAACATCTGTAAGAAAAAAATATATTTCTTAAATTTTACAGAAATAAAAATATTTTTATTGCTCCTTCTAAACGGTAATAGTCCAGCATTAGCAAAAGAAAGCGCGTGTCCGGTGGAGGGGAGGGGTGGAGGGGTGTAGGAGGAGGCACTTACTCATTTAAACTTGACCAGATGCTAGAACAACTACCGTTTAGAAGGGCAATAAAATATTTTTATTTTTGTATGAAAATAAAAAATTAAGAAATATTTTTTTTCTTACAGATGTTGTTATGATGTAAATAGTATATTCCCAAAAGGTTTTCAGTAAATTAAAAATTACCCTGTATGTGATGGCTTCATTAATCCTAATTTACAGATCAACATCTCTACCATATGACACCATTGTAGTCGGTTTGGGGTCTGCAGGAACTACAGCGGTGTCTACTCTCGCTAAAGCTGGAAAGAGGGTCCTGGCTCTGGAAGCTCAAGGCAGGGTTGGAGGAAGAGTAAATACTGTTCCATTTCTTAATGGAGTGATTGAACTTGGTGGGGAATGGTCAGTGCTGGTTTTGTACTCTATTTCTGTTTCTAGTCTTCTGCAGACATCTATACAGATAAATAAAATTGAAGTGTCTGTCTGTAATGTTAAAATAACAGCTTTTTACTAAATGCGTATTATTTTGTATACGGTATCTATTGTATATATACGGTACTTATAAGAAAAATCACAGATGTCATGTCTGCCACGATCTTCGGGTACATTGAAAATGAATCTGCCAAATGAACTGAATTATTTATTAAAAACACTAGCGATTTACATTGCTTTAGATTGCTTTCCCGTTTCACAATTCCATAATTTAGATTGCTTTCTCATACAAACTTTCATCCCCATTTTAATCCCTTTAAGGGATGATTTCTGGGATAAAAAGTATCCTATGTCCTTCCCAGGTTCTGAAACTACTTTTTTATTAAACATCTAAATCGGTTCAGTAGATACAGAGATTACGCTCTACAATCTCACAAACTTTATAATATTAGTATAGACTGAAATGAAAGAAAATGTCGTAGGCATAACGTTCAATAATAGAATTTGGTACTCGCTTTGCTCAAGAATTTGTAGCTAGTAAGTAGATAATTAGATATGTACCTATATCTGTTTATCAAAAACCAATTACGTCATATTACTCAGTCAATTTTTGTTTCCCAATAATCATTATTAAGACGACGACACGTTTGGCTCAGTTTTAGTGACCTTACTTGCAGTACTAGCAGACTACAGTTGGTTGCAGGTTTGAGTCCCGCTGGGAAGTATTAATTTGTGTAATGAGCGCGAATGTTTGTACTCCAGTCATGGGTGCTTATATTTATAATATGTATGTATTTAAAGTTATATGTGAAGTGTATTTATCTAAAGCCCATAAATTAATTATCTAGTCCATTTTTAAGAAATAATTTACTAATAGAATTCTCTTCGGAATATTTTTATTTTTAGGATTCAAGGTACGAATAACAGCCGGGTTTACGATGCTGCCGTCAAATATAACATCGGTGTTGTTCCTCAAGGTTTAAGACATGAAGCATTTATGTCAGATGGTTCAAGAGGAAATGATGGTCTTCTAGACGAGCTCATGCGATACTGTTTGGAAGTCCAGAATGACCCTCCCGACGAACCAGAATCTATTGGTAGTCTTATAACTAGGAAGTAAGATTTTTATCGAGCATATTAAATAACAAATTTTGTAGTTTAAAATTAAAATTAACATATATTGTAAGGTACTTTAGAGCCATTTTTGTACTTTTGAAAATCATTGTATAATTTTGTCGGTAGGCACTGTCTGTAACAACTATATCATGACCTTTGAGACGTCTAAAACCTTAGTCTCGCCTAGCTGCACCTCCTTCAGGGTAAATGAGGGTCTCACCCGGTTGGGCTGACCACCCACACAGCACATGGTTCTTTCCTGTCGGACTCCTCAACGAGTCCTAGAGACTTATCCAGGGACACGTCCATATTAGTGGGCGGCGATAGAAACCATGGTCAGGGGGCTTTGTCCTGAAACCATCTCCCCACTCCCCTTGCGGGGATGTGAGATGACCTGCTCGGACGGTAAAACCTTAGTCACTCCCGTGACCATGTGCACTATAAAAAATTCGAAACGTCGGGAAAATAAACCTGTGAAGAAATATGAAAAGATAGTTTTCCCCCTTCCAAACTGTGTTAGATATAGTATATATATACAAATATATATTTTTAGGCTTAAAGAATATCTTGAAGAAAAACACCCGGATGTGCTCAGAGACAAGGATTTCGTGGAGAATTTTATAGAATTCATGAGTCTTATTGTAAGTAACACTGAGGCAGCAAATGATTGGAACGATGTTAGTGCACAGTCGAGGTTTGCTGAAATAGGTGGATATCAGCATATATCATGGCACAGATACGGCTATGAGACCTTCTTTAAAATTTTACTGGTAAATATTTGAACTATAGCCATTGATATATAAAAACATAGATATACATTTCCTAAAAATATCTCTTGAAAAAGTGGCGTTAACATGTGACGTTAAATCAAACCATAAATAAAATTCAAAAATCGAAAGTTCTAATTGTCTAATCACAAATTTGAACTTACGCATACCACAAAAAGTACTTTTTTAAACGAAACAACGTGCGTTTTAATTTTGTCATCAGAAAAGAAATGAACAGAAGAAATTTGAAAAAAGCGCATAATTCCGAATTAAGTATGTGCTTTTTTTGAAGAAGAAGAAGAAGAGAGAGAGAAGTTGATTATAGTATTTTTATTGTGACATCTTTTTTCACTTATATTGGTGTATGATTGCTGTTCTTTTCTTTTACTATGACTCGTTGGGTTAGTGGCGAGCATGTATGGCCATACATGCTCGCCACTAACCCAACAAGTCTCACCAAGTATAGTTATTGGGTTTTTCTAGCAAGAAATTCACAGTCACAGCCCATAATTGATGGCATCGTACCCACGTGCCTCGAAGAGCATGTTTAATCATTGATCCAGTGTCTGAACTCTCACCGTTAGTTTCGATTATCGTCTTATTGTATTGTGAAAATATAAGGTATAGAGAGTGCACTGCGCTACAATAACTTCTGCAAACATGGTTAGTCACAGCAAGATAAGCTGTCGTGACTCAAATCGATCAGGAGAACATGTGTTCTATTTTCTTACGCTATCCACTAAAAAAATATGGAGATCAAAACCGTTGTTCGCAGAAAAGTCCATTTATTCCATTAAGAGAAGATATACATATCAAAGTTGTCATGATTACTTATTATTTACAGAACACTTACAACAACGGCCCAGGTTGGCCAACTGTGGATATAAAATTAAACAAGGAAGTCACTCTAATAAAATGGCCGAAAAATTCCACCGGAAATGTTGAAGTGGTGTGCAAAGATGGCGACGTGTTTACAGCCGATAACGTTGTTGTTACAGTTTCTCTTGGAGTATTGAAGGAAAGGTATATTTTTGGACCCTAATTTGAGAACATTTAATATTTTTTTTTAGTTACAAATATTTTTATGTATTTAGGTACTTGTTATGTAATTAGATGTATGAGTATGTTGATTAGTCCTTCTATCTTGGGGAAATGGATGAACTGAATTGATGAGATCTTCCGCATCTATATAATGAATGGACCTGAAAGCGGCATTGGTGGTTTTTAAACCTAGTTGCAATATATTATTATTTCAGGATACTTTTGACCAGCCCGATTAAGACGGGGGAGGTTTTGTTGAGTTTTAGCGGGTAGTATTAGCTTTTTTTGCAAGTGAATCCCACATAACCACCTAAATGTGTACAGGTGGTATGCGTAAATGCATTTCCCTGTATTGAAAAAAAGGATGCTTTGAACCAAGTAAACTAAACAAAGACCTTCTTTTTGATACGCTCATTATTTACTTATTATTTCATTCTTTAATAGCAAATACGATTTGAGAAACAGATAAAAGACAAACATTCAAAGAAAAAAACTTTTTTGCGCCAGGAACCTTCGCAGGCGTTTACAGTATATCAGTAATATTATGTCACGTCTTAGTATTTTATTAGGCTAGCAAATAAGGTAAATCTTACATGACCCCCAATCTTGTTTATATCCAGATAATTTGTGGTAGAACTTGTACCAAAGATATATTCGCATTATAAAAAATTATAGTACACAGTATTATAAAAATTAAAGAACTCGTTTGTTTTTTTTTCTTAAAACGGGAGCTATATCCGCATTACAAAAAAATCAATAATACAAATTACTACAAAAAGTTAAAGAGCTTGTTTGTTTTTGTTGTCGTTCTTTTCTTAAAACGGCTTCATCTTCACAACTGCTAATACTATAATAATGATTTGAGAAACAATATTAAAGTATCTATATGTGTTTTTAGGTATTCAAACCTCTTTTCGCCACCATTACCACAAGAAAAGATAACCGCTATAGAAAAAATGTCCATGGGAGTTATTAACAAAATTATATTATGCTTCGACGAGGAGTGGTTGCCAAGAGGTAGATTTTATAACTTTTTGTGGAGAACAGAGGAAAGAAAGCAAATCAGTCCAGAAGACTTTTGGGTCACAAAAATATTTTCGTGTAGCACGCCTATGGGGTCTAGAGAAGCTCTGACATGTTGGACGAGTAGTGATGTTGCTAAATTGGTATGTATTCTGTAGGTTGTAAAGATTGACCTTTGTCAAAAGATTTTGACCAGTAAAAAAAAATTGTTTAATCTGAACGTTTTTGGAATCATTAGAAATTAGATTAGGAAAGAAGATATGTTAAATAAAACTATCTTTTCAGATTTTTCCTGTATTTATTTTGATTTTTGGTTCCCGACGTTTCGAAAGCTTTACAGTAATTATGGTTACGGGAGATAGTCTATCTCGTCAAAATAAATCCGCGAAAAAATCCAAAAAGTTAGTTTTATTTAAACTGTCAAATAATCGCAAAAATCTAAGAATGTATTAAAGGAAAGAAGATGTCTAAAACGATCTCTATAATGGCCAATTGTCGAATCATTGAAGTATTTTTTTATACAAATACCTATCTGTTCATTTTTTTTCAATTAAACGAATCGACTAAACTGTTTTTGTATGTACATAATTTTATATTCTTCATTGAACAGACTATATTATAAATAATGGTGACATTATTTTATTAGTTTTTTTTTGAAGACACAGATTTTTTTATGTTAAAAATAACAAATTCTTAACTCTTTAAAATACTAATATTTTTATGTTTCAGATCGAAACATTATCTGAAGACGTTGTTAAAACTAAAGTGATAGAAATCTTACGCAAATTTATGGGCGAAAGTTACACAGTACCTGAACCAGTATCGGTTATGAGGTGAGTAATTATTTAGTTTCATACCTCAAAACAAAAAATGAATTCGTCCATTACATTTTTTCAAGTTATACTTTCAAGTTATACTTCTTTTGGCACGTTTGGAAAAAATATGAGACTAAAACTTTTACGATGCGCGCGCACACCGACAGCCGAAAAGCGACACGATGAAGTTAGCTGCATTCCTATTACAAACAGAGAGTGGTGACATGCGGGACGAAATTTTTGGCTATTTTTGTTCTGTTACGCTAAAAAGAGAAAAAAGAAGTATAACTTCTTACCTGCGTACAGTTAGTACACATTTTGGTTGATCGAAACACTCGTCTGAAATTTTAAATTTTGTAAAGTTACGACTATGTGTATAATGTATATTGTGTATTGACTTAAAACAAATTTCGTAATAAGCGGAAAGGTGTTTCGAGTTCCAATTTTCATTATAAAACTAGCAACTTACACTTGAGCTGTAGGTACTTGAATGGTTTAGGAACGCATAAAACAAACTTCCAAAGAAAAATTCTTTTTTGCGCCTAGAACCTTCGCAGGCGTATACAAAATAATTCACCAGAGTGTTGTCACAATCAGATCAATGGTTTAGGAACGCATAATAAATTAAATTCAATCCAAGCCTCTACTAATATTATAAAGATGAAATATTTTTTGTTTGTTTATTTGTAACCAATAAACTCCTAAATTACTGGACCAATTAAGATAAAATTTGGTAAGAAGATAGTTTTCATCCCAGAAATCATCTCTTTAGGGGGTGAAAATGGGGATGAAAGTTTGTACGGCGAAGCAACCTACGGACGAACCCGAGCAAAGCGAGGGTGAGTCACTAGTCTTTTACAAAAGGACTTATTAACAGATAAATAAAATATCTATTTTTATTTACAGATCAAAATGGTTCTCAAATCCCTTCACGCGAGGTAGCTATAGCTACGACAATTTGTCGGTGCACGAGTATCCGGACGCGCGGGCGACTCTCGGGGAACCCCTCGTCGACGAGGCGGGGGTTCCTAAGGTGTTATTCGCGGGGGAAGCGACAAGTTTAGATCATTACGCAACTGTCCACGGTGCAAGTGAGACCGGATATAGGGAAGCTCAAAGATTACTATCAGAAGACGGAAAGTAAATTAATAGAATACATGTTATTATTGTATAGTCTATAGAATATTATTAAAGTAGATATATGATAAGTATTTTTCTTTCTCACCCGCAGACATTTTCACATTCGTTATTAATATACTCATATATCTAAATAACTTATTAGCTAAATTTGTTCAATTCAGATTAAAAAAAAAACAACTTTATATAATTTAATCGTCTATTTTCCGCACTTATATTTTTTGATTAATTAGAACTAACATTCAAAGTTAGCCTATTTACATCAAGTAGGTACCTACTAGAAAACAAGTTGTTTGTCTTTGTGGAATTTAAAATATAATAACAATAATCTATAAAAAAATATTTTGCCCAAACATAGAATTTAAACATATAATAATATCACAATATAGTGAGAAAAAATATTATAAATGACTAGGGACTCAGCCACGCTCCGCTCGGGCTCGTCCCTAGGTACGTTTTAATGGTTAGTATAGATTTCTCAAAAGTCAGATATGAGATATTTTTCCGGAGTAAATCCTACATGTTGACCCGGATAACCAGCTATCATCATACTAAATTTCATCAAAATCTGTCCAGTGGTTTTCTTGTGATGAGGTTACAGACATACAGACAAAAATCCTAAAAACTACAGATTCAGCTTCTGTATCGATATTAATGACTATTTCAATAAGATTTTTCTAAAAATATTTAATGTACAGATTCCATCCAGACTTTTATTATATTTATAGACTAGCGAATCCCGGGCTCGGGTTTGTCCCGCGCTTGATTCCCCATACAAATTTTCATCCCCATTTTCACCCCCTTAAGGGATGATTTCTGGGATAAAAAGTATCCTATGTCCTTCCCAGGGACTCAAAATATCTTCTTACCAAATTTCATCTAAATCTATTCAGTAGATACAGAGATTACCCCCTACAATCTCACAAACTTACGAACTCACAATCTCACAAATTCACAATTTCATGCGTGTCCCCGCGAGACTAAGTACCTACCTAGAAAGATAGTTTCATTTAATTAATATTTTGATAGCCGCTATGGCTGGTCTCTCTTATCTCTCTGTTAGTGTCATGATCTATAACACTGAAAAAGATATTAGATAAACTATAAAATACTAGCAATCCGAGCCGGCAGCCTCGATTGTCTCATATCGATGATGATGAGATATGTCTCACAGTCTCGAGTATCGTTCCGAGCCGCTAAATCGATATCATCAATGATTACGACATCGAAATCATTCACGATTACAACTTAGCCGCATTAATCGATAAAATAACGATCGCTAAACTATGTCGAGACTATTTTGATTTTTCAAACAACACCGTGACTTTGACATGTATACTGTATAAAAATGCTTGAACTTGAGTCTATTAAATTTTTTTTAAAGTGAAATTTCTTTAGAACCGTTGTGATTTGAAACTCGATGAAACAGAAATGCGGCACGAGAAAGAGATAAATATATAGGATCGAGCCGGTGAGGAAATGAGCCATGTTGCCATGTTAACCGTTGTTATTTAAGATAGAATACATTACACAGGAAGTGAAAAATAATAAAATTAATTACTGAATAATATATAATGTATATTTATGTCAAATTGTTAAATTTCTTTTGAACTTAGTAAAAATATTTAAAAAAAATCCACAGTTCTCGTGTCTGCCACGACCTTACAGTACATTGAAAATGAACCTGCCAAATGAACTGAATTAAATTTTTTACATATTAATTACTAGCAGAACAACCGATTTTGCCCGCGTTCAGACTTCAAAAAAGTAGATTTGCGAAAAAGAACAGCAAAAGACAGGCCAAATCTCAACAACAGGCTCCTCTCTTCTCGTTCCTCTCCGCTCCGCTTCTCTCATTTTCTTTTTTCTATATTTTTATCTATATTTATGTAATTTTTTTCTATATTTTTTTTATTTTATTTTCCTGCAGTAAAAGATATCTTAAATATCCTAACCGGAGTAATAAGTTATCAGTACACAAAATTTAGTTAAAATCGGTGCAGTATTTTTTTCGTGAAACGCGCACACCCAAACAGACAAACAGACAAAAATGTTCATAATCATTGTTTTGGGGTCTGTAGGACACAATACGTTACAGTCATTGTTTTGAAAAAATATTTCACGTATAAATTTCGTTTGGTTACTGTTTTACTATACGTATAAATATTAGTTAGTTATTAGTTTAAATACATATTTATTCACAAAGAATCAATTCGGTTCAAAAACAAAATCATACTCCAATACATTTGTACACCGTCATTATCGCGCACGCACTCTCCTCGCGTAAACTCAGCGTCACAAAGGTACAACTTCTGAATAACCCATCAGTGATATGCATCTACAATATTTTTTTAAATGATCTCAGAAGTCATGTCTCTAGGGGCATTTTTTTTTATTTTTTCGATATCTAATTTCATTTCGAGATATGATTTCTTTTTCTGACCGAAACCGAGCGCAAAGTGACCGCATTTTTCACATTTTTTCAATTTAAAAAAAGCCTTTGAGTGTTTTCAAATATTTTTTGCCTTTTGTAGCCCTCATTCAGACGCATCTTTTAACATCCCAATCAACCACGTAGTCCCAAAATCTGGGACATCAGTTCGATGTCGCACTTTCGCTGAAAATCGGGCCTAAAAAATAAACCTTACAATGATCCTACTCCTCTATATTCATGTCATCTCTCGTAGGTTACTTTTCTGAAGTTTCACTTTTTTTTCACGCACTTTTTTTTCTATCTGCATTGTAGAATGCACGATTGACACCGTAGACACTAGTTTTGTTGAGATGGCTAGCATCAAATCAAATAACAAAAAAGATTATTATTTTTTTAATTTCAATACACAAACTGAAACTCGAATAATATTTTATTATATATAATATGAATATTATTATTTTCGATATAAACAAGTTATATATATTTTGCATAACATCAGTTCATTAGTACAATGAGCACTCTAATACAGATAGCTGTTTTAACCTTCGTGGTTTCTGTGGGCAATGCGTGAGTATTTATATTATTTTAATTGTAAGTGTAAATACCTAGTGGTAAGTGGTAAGTGTACGGTTACAGATCCGGAGGTCCTGGGTTCGAGTCCCAAGTATAGTTTTTGGTTTTTTTTTTTGTCAAAAATTCTCGGTAAACTGCCCAGAGTTGGGAAAAGGGCGGTGCTACGCTCTCGTGCTTCAAGGAGATCTTTCACTGGTCGTGTCAAAGAATTTTACGAGTGTAAGGAGTGCAAATTGATTTTATGTCTGCGCACTCACCGTAAATCGCTAGAATATTACCTCCAGTCTAGTCTAGTCTCAGTGAGATTTGCGATCGCTAAAATCTCATAGGACATCATTTTTGCTTTAATTTTGACCATTTTCTAATATGAGGTGGAAGTAATTAATATCGGCCGTATTTTTTTTACTTCTGTGTGAAGTTTAACCGATATCTTTGTCAATTATCCGATTTTCATATTTTTTACAAATAAAAATCCTTCAATTTAAATAAAAATTGCTTATAGGCGTGTTAAGATATTATGTTATCTTATGTAAATATGTTAAGTTCATAGGTGAACGATAATAATAATAATAATACAAGGCTAAGTGATAAATACATAATGTGTTGATTTGTAAAATAGATAAAAAGAACGAAAGAAACAGTTTTTTTTGTATAATTATATACTAATAGCGATTTATATCGGTAGGTGGGTACGTTTTAACTTGTTTTTTGAGCGGGACCCTAATTCTTTTTTATTATTCTAATTAAAGAAGCCTAAGTTACTCCTTATAATATCTGTCAGTGAAAGTCCGTCAAAATCAGTCCAGCTATTTTATATATTACACACAGACAGTTCAATTTTATTTATCTCTGTAGATGTATAGATTAAATAAAATATTAGTCAAACATAACCAAAAAAATTTAACAAACGCAAGTTTAGCTTACACAGCGAGAGCTCCGTGCTACCTAAGTCTCAATTGTTGTTGTTTTAACACTTAACAGCCACATAAATAAATATAAAATTGACTATTTTTATTCTTTATATAACTCGAATCTTTATAAAAAGGCTGAAATCAACCACAAAAACAGAAGCGAAACCAAATATTTAACTTTAGTTTCTAAACGTCTACACTCTACCCCAACGTCAAACAACACATGTCACATGTAATGACAGATTAAGTGTCAAAGTTATCAAACTCAAACATTTGTTTAGTTAAGCACATTTATCTATTAAAACAATAAAATCTTATTAAACGGCAATTAAAAGTGAATTATATAACGTATTACATCAATTGTGAATATTAATAGTGGTCAGATTAAGGTATTCAAGCTTTTTTTGAATGATATGCCATTGTTATGTTTAGAGTTTATAATTATTATATCGTAACATTTCGTTAGTTGTTGTTTGCCATGCGATTAAATCCTGGATGAAATAGGTTTTAATGATTTTAATGAGAGAAAAGACTTTTTGAAGAATATTAAATTATTAATAATCTTATAATTATGAAATGTCTGCATGTTTAGTAATTTTGTTTTTCCCTGTTATAAAGTCCATATTTTAATAATTATAAATAATTTAAAGCTTTTTAAAGATTCAGCTTTATTGGATATAATATTTTTTAAATTTATTTATTTATTTAATTTGCTTTTATGGGTAATCTTTTTATGATTCAATAGTTGGAATAATGAATAAATCTCCATTACCTGTAATCTTTACTTGTCTATAATTTAAAAAAGCATAAGATAATATGAGATAGTAATTATAATAATTATTTTAGTGTTTTGAGTTTGGTACCTATATCCATAAAACCATTGAACCCATAAACAATCACATCTGTATGTCTTTTTGGTATACTTAAAGTCTTTCTCCTGTTTAAAGTTGACAAAAATTAATGATTTATTTTATTACAATTCCTCCATTTATCTATGGGACATAAAGCTAAAGAAAAGAGTCAATTTTCTCTCTGAGTTTCTTCTGCCTTCATCTCTCAACTTCTCAGTACTGAGAATTTTTATTATATTATACAATAAATGACTGTAGTTGAATGCAAATTTTTTAGCATCTATTTTATATGTAATGGAAATACGAGCATGTCTAATTGATAAAACATATCTTTAATCTATAAAGGGTCTGTACAGATAAATAAAATTGAAGTGTCTGTGTGTAATGTCAAAATAACAGCTTTTTACTAAAAGCATTTGAAATTATATGGTACTTATAAGAAAAACACAATTTTTATAATTTTTGTCTGTCTGTTTGTTCCAACAAAACTCTGAAACATCTGAACTGATTTTGACGACACTTTCACTGGCACATAGCTTATGATATAAGGAGTAACTTAAGCTACTTATATTTTAAAAAAAGAATTAGAGTTCTGCTATTATAAAAAATAAAATGTACCTAGGGATGCATCCGAGCGAAGCAAGGGTAAGTCACTAGTTCACTAATAAAACTGATATAAATCAATGTACGACTAATACATATTCATTATCATAATGAAATTTGAAGTAATCAGTGTTTATTAATAAATTTGGTTATTATATTTCATCTGTTGTAGTATTTCACAAGTAAGTAGGTTTTATCATTTTTTTCCTTTATTTTTAATTTCATGATTTCAAGCATTATATGAAATATGTTTTAGTAACTGTTCTATTGCTAACTACTCATTTTGAAATTGATGAATCATTCTCAATGTGATAAGCACTTGTTAATGTGGTGAATATGTAAAATATTGTAAACTAGCGGCTCACCCTCGCTTCGCTCGGGTTCGTCGCTAGGTACGTTTTAAATAGATATAAAAAGAAAAAATCTTTCTTTCTCACATTTTAATTATATGTTTTAATACTTACCTATTCCGGACTAAGAGAAATCCAAAAATTAAAATATCATAAAAATTGGAACGCGGTCGAACGGGATAAAAAGTATCCTATGTCCTTCTCCTGGCTCTAAACTACCTCCCTGCCAATTTTCAGCTAAATCGGTTCAGCCGTTCTTGAGTTATAAGCGAAGTAACTAACACGACTTTCTTTTATATATATAGATTTAGCGGGTTTTTGAAGACCTGGTTATGGCCAGTTTGGTGGAAAATAGCTTTTCCCATTCACGTTGAGATAGCACGCACTAAACAACATACGAACGACTCTATTACATCTTACTATATTAGGCACGCACCACAGCCGCTCGGGCCGCGGGCGGGTGGACGTTATCGCGAATATTGTTTTTTGACAATTTTAAAATTGTGATATCTTCAAAAATATTAATGATAATTAATTTGCTGTAAACAGCAATTTATTTACGTTAAATGCTCAACGTAACCGACTTAATTATGAGGATAATAATAATTATATTTGTTAAAATAACTTAGATAGTATATATAAACCTATAATAAAAAAAAAAGATTCCGATGAATTGAGAATCCTCCTTTTTGGAAGTCGGTTAAAAAATAAATTTCAATTAAATCAAATTGGTTACTGTGTGTTATTCGTAAGAAATAGACATATGTCACCGCGGAGTTTTGTTTGGGATTTTAGAAACTACAATTCTTTTGTACATCATTTTTATGTATCTCTTAAGGTTTAGCCTACGTAAGCCATCTTTTATTTTTCGGTAACTTGGTTGCAAAATATTGTTATTTTTCTACCTACATAAAAAATTAATTAGGTTTTATTATATATACAAACCTTCCGTGAAAAATTATCTAACTGATGATGAAAATTGCATCAAAATCCATTGCGTGGTTTAGGAGGAGTTAGCGGATATACAGACAGACAGACACGAAAAGCGCCTTTGTTTTATACTGTAAAGAAAAAACCCGACTGTATAAAAGCTAACTAAAAAATGAAAACAAGTTGACGAAGGAATATAGATTTACGAAGACGAATGTAACGACGTATAAATCATCGAAATCGGCTCACGCGTCTGGTCTCTAGAGTGCCACATACAATGAAACATACATATACACATAGGCTGATAAACACATTACCCTCCATTGTGTCGCGCAGTTGGATAAAAAGATAACATGGCTTAAAAAATATATTAATGATGGATATAATTCGCGCAAAACTTTACGTACTAGATTTACATTTTGTGCCCTAATCTTAATTTCAATCCTAAACAATAAGATACCAGAAAATGCCTAATTTACACATTCTCAAAGCCATTATATAGGTTTGAAAGAGACCAATATATACAATTTTCGTATTTCTCTATTAGGTCCACCATGCCTGCTACGTATGATACGATAGTGGTAGGCCTGGGGTCAGCAGGTGCCACAGCAGCTTCTACTCTGGCCAAAGCCGGGAGGAGGGTCCTGGCTTTGGAGGCCCAAGACAGAATTGGGGGTAGAGTGAAGACTGTTCCATTTGGTGATGGTGTGGTGGAAGAAGGCGCGGAATGGTGATATTCAACTTGTGATATAATTAATACTACTTTTAAAAATGCGAAAGTTTGTATGTTTGTTTGTTACTCCTTCTCATGAAAAGGCTGGACAGATTCGAATGAAATTTAGCGAACAGATAAACTATAGCCAAGGGTAGAACTAGGAAACTAGGGACGCGCCCGAGCGAAACCAGAGTAAATTCTTAGTTCATTTACAACCATACAGATTTTTTGCGTTTTTGATCGCGTGGTACGCCAGTAAAAAGTACTTAATCCGTAATATATTCATCCAGTTTCACTCGAATCCATTAAAGTGCGAATAGGGAAGAATCTAACTTAGGATATTTCTTTTTTTATTCTACTGGAAAATATTTTTTATTGCAAAATATTTCTAATTTAGACTGAAACTTATCTATTTTTAATTTATTTAATTACCCACAAAAAAAATCATCTTCTCAGTGTAAAAGTGGCACAACTTAAAAACGTTATGTTATTATAGAAGATGGAAATTTATTTTATAAAGCAAAAACAATTGAATAATTAAATACAAACAAATTGTAGTTTTCATTTTAAATATTTTTGGACTTATGCCACTTTGACGCAAATTTTATTATTTTAAATACGTCTTAATAATTGAGCTTAGATTTGCTTTTTTTTTAATTCGTGTCTAAATAAAATTTTAGGATCCATGGCACTGGTAAGAGCAGAGTATACGAAACGGCTATCAAAAGTAACATATCCGTGGTACCTCAGGATTTAACATTCAAGGTGTACAAGTCGGATGGGTCAATGGCGAATGATAGTTTGATAAATGAATTGTTGGACTACTGCTTGGCAAGGATTGAGGATCCCCCTGAAAAACCCGAGGCTTTGGGCAAATTCATAACCAGGAGGTGAGTCTTATTCATGGGCGGCAGCAGAATTATTTCCAGGGGGGTGCATTTGCTTCTTCACATTAAACTATTAACTAATCTTAAAATGTTATAATTTTTATTCATATTTTATTTAATATCTTTTTTCGCAGATATCTAAATTTAAACAGGGATTTTACTAATACAATTTTCTATATATTTTGACGACACGTTTGGCTTAGTTTGTAGTGACCCTACTTGCTGTGCTTGGGTCGCGGGTTCGAGTCCCGCTGGTTTTGTGTGATGAGCACGAATGTTTGTTCTCCAGTCATTGGTGTTTATATTTATAATATGTATTAAAGTTATATATGTGTAGTGTATCAACTATCTGGTAACCATAACTCAAGCCTCGTAGCTTACCATTGAACTAGATGGTGCTGTGTGCTAATGTCCCAACTTATTTATTTATTTAATATTTATAATTTTTTCTAGTTTATTAGACTACCTAAAAGAAAACCATCCAGATGTCCTAAAAGATGAGGATTTTGTAAATGAATTTTTAGAACTAATGAATCTCCTTATAAATAATTATGAAGCATCCGATGACTGGAATGACGTCAGCGCACAGACTGAATATAAAGAGTTAGATGGGCATCAACATATGAGCTGGCATAGATATGGTTATAAAACCTTTTTTGATATTTTATTGGTGAGTTTTCCTTATTTCATCTCAAAATAATAAATTGTCTTTTTTTCAAGTTATACTTCTTTTGGCATGTTTGGAAAAAATTATAAGAGTTAAATGTTTCTGATGCGCGCGCACACCGACAGCCAAAAAGCGACATGATGAAGTTAGCTGCATTTCTTTCACAAACAGAGAGTTGTGACATACGGGATGAAATCTTTAGCTATTTTTGTTCTGTTATGCCAAAGAAGTATGACTTCTTACGTGCGTATATAAGTACACACACACGTTTTTCTTTTCAATTTTAATAGTTTCTTTTATTGTAACTATTTTATATTTTGACTTCAGAATACTTACAATAACGGCCCAGGTTGGCCAACTTTAGACATAAAATTAAACAAGGAAGTCACTCTAATAAAATGGCCGAAAAACTCCACGGGAAATGTCGAAGTGGTGTGCAAAGATGGCGACGCGTATAGAGCTAATAATGTTATTGTTACCGTCTCACTTGGGGTTTTGAAAGAGAGGTAAGATATCTGCTTAAGCTAGTTATTTTATAAATTATTTTTACATTGTTTGGCTACGCTATATATTATTAAGTACAGGAAAAAATTGATTTTTGTCCAAAACAATATTTTAAATAATTAAACTAAAGGCTCAATCAACATTAAGCTGCAATTGAACTAAAAATAACAAAAAAAAATAGTCTGATTGTTTACTTCTATGAAAGTCTCAGATTCTATTCTTTGCACGGTTCAAATTTTTTGACCTAAAAATCAAAATAAACGTTATAATATCACTATATTTATATACCATTCGATAAACAAAATTAAGGCTAAGTACACTAAAATCAGATAATTTCCAGATGTTCGACACTAATATCGCCACCCATACCACAGACAAAAAAGACAGCTATAGACAAACTGTCATTTGGAGTTATAGGCAAAATTATATTATCTTTCCCCCAAAGATGGTTGCGTAGCAATAGTTATTTGTTTTTTTATCGGTCCAAAGATAAAAATAAATTTAGCAAACAAAATTGGAGGGAGTGACCAGTCCGAGTGGTTCCTCTAATACTGTCACATTATGGACTTCAGGGGATGTGACTAGATTGGTTAGTATTTAGGGGATTTACCGGGATATATCGGAAATCTTAGGGATTGCATGAAATTGTACGGAGCATGCCCTAAATAGGAAATGGTATTGATGTTGGTTGATGAAGGTGATTAATTTTTTCGGTAATATGGTTCATATAACAAAACGTTGTGTTATACAGATTAATTATCTGTATTTGCTATTTATATTTCGTTACAAAAATTTTTTTTTAGGTCGGTGGTTTCTTTCGGACAAATTTTCAATTTAAGTTTGAAACGACGGAATTGCGAGCTGTTTTTGTATCGTTTTCAGTGATATTTTAGTGATTTCGTAGAATCTTCAATATTTATTCGTATACCTAAAAGTTATTAAAAACTTAGTAACTTGAACAACTGCCTAGAGTTTCGTCTTAAAATTTAAGAACGATTTTGATTTTGTTCAACCGTTTAGGTTTTAGCTATTTAGATCTTAAAGGCAGTGGTAGCCCAGTGGTGTCGCACTCTCTTGGAAAACCAAGTGAAACTGGTTCAAATCCCCGGTCTGATGTCTGATTTTTCATGTGCAAATCATTTCCAACATGGTCACCTTACGGCGAAGGAAAACATCGTGAGGAAACCTGCATGTCTGAGAGAACCTAGGAAAGTTTTCGAAAGACATGCTCATTCCGCCCCCACACTTGGCCAGCATGGTGACTATGGCCTCCATCTCGTATTGTAAGAAGGTCCACCTCCAACAGTGGAACGTTAAAAGGGGCTAAATGTAATATATACAGATCTTACATTCGTTTAGATCTGTATTTATTTCGTTTTATTTTTCGTCGCTATCTTATTCGAGGATTTACAATGTAACTTCCTTTTCACATATTAGCATTGTCTATAGCTGTTTTTTTTATTGTGTGAAAATTGGACTTTTTCAATGAAACTCAAAAAATTGAAAACAAAAATCAAAATTTTCGAATTGCAGACACTCAAAGCTTTTCTTACCGTCATTGCCGCAGGAAAAAGTAAAAATAATCGAAAAAATATCCATCGGTGTTATGGATAAAGTTATATTAAATTTTGAGAAGCAATGGTTGCCGAGTGGCAAATTTTTCGGTTTCTTTTGGAGGGCAGAAGAGAAGAAAAAAGTTAGTAAAGAAGATTATTGGACGACCAGGATTTTTGCGTGTAGCACCCCTATGGGTTCGAGGACGGCCATCACGTTTTGGACTAGCGGTGAAGTTGGGAAGTTGGTACGTTTTGTTTCTGTGAATTGTTTTTTTAATATATCAGTGCGTTAGTGTTAAAACGACCTAAGTCAAAATTTTATTTTTTTACTGTACCCAAAATTTTAAAGCTTTGGTGTGACTTGTAATGTTTACTTGCTTTTTTTCTCTTTATACATATTATGTCTGTATGCATTTTTTTAATATTTTTTTGCATTTACCACTTCTGTGCTAACCGCTCGCAAACTGCATCGCACAAAATATTTATGGCGTAATCTAATTTCCAGAAAGGGATATGTTATCATTCTATCAGCTGAATATATTTTTTTATATACCGTGATATTTTTGATTAGCAACTAATAAAAATTACGCTTTTTAATACGCTTTCATTAGCTTCACCTATAACTAACATCATACAAAAACCACTCACGTGGTCACCAAAATGTACAAAATATGTTTAGTGACTGACCGTTTTTGCATGATTTTTGGTATAAATATTCTGGCATGATCTAAACTCGAGTGTTCTGCGCTCCAGTGCGGATTCTAATTCTTGAATGTATGATATATTTTTAGAATAATTTAATCTTTTTCAAACGACTTATAACTTTTGAGACATCAAAAACTCATATCTCTCGTTTAACTATGTATGTTTGCTGTAAAGCATTCGAAAATAATATTTTTATTTAAAATGTTCTCAAATTCTTTCTTTTTTAATTAAATAAACATTAAAAGTTATTTTTTTTTAATTTGATATCGATAACTCGTAGGTAGAAACGTTACCAGAAGACGTCGTGAAGAGGAAAGTGATGGGACTCTTGAGACAGTTTCTTGGCAAGGACTTGACCGTGCCAGAACCTACGGGCATGATTAGGTCAGTGAAAATCAATCGTACTATAATATATATATTTAAAAGTTTCTATACGTGTGCGTGTGCGTACATGTGTGCGTGTGTGTATGTCTTTAATTAATAACTGTAGCCTGTGTTACTCAGTCTATTTGTGTACTAAATTTCATACGAATCCGTCCGTGCCTTTTCACGTAAATATATCTATACATATAATAAAATTCTGAGTCGAATCTGTACATAAAATATTTTTTTGGAAAATTTTATTGAAATATTATAGATACAGCGGCCGAATCTATAAATTTTAGAATTTTTGTTTGTCTGTCTGGGAACACATCACGAGAAAGCCACTGGACAAAATTTTATGAAATTAGCTAGTAAACATATAAAATTTCCCATTAATATTAGTAATGTAAGTAAATCAAAATATTTATAATTTAGGCAAAATGTGGCTATAAATTATTTTACATATATAAAAAATTGTATTTTAAATAAGTAAATGTAATCCTATTACAGATCAAAATGGTTTTCGAATCCTTTCACACGCGGTAGCTATACTTATGACAATTTGTTGATGCACGAGTATCCGAACGCGCGGTCGACTCTCGGGGAACCCCTCGTCGACGAGGCGGGGGTTCCCAAGGTGTTATTCGCGGGAGAAGCCACAGATTTAATTCATTTCTCAACCGTACACGGCGCTAGTGACTCTGGGTACAGGGAAGCCATGAGATTGTTGCCATCTAGTAAAGTGTAAAAATATAAAAAAAAACGTGTGTGTGTACTTATGTACGCACTTAAGAAGTTATACTTCTTTGGCGTAACAGAACGAAAATAGCTAAAGATTTCATCCCGTCTATTACCACTCTCTGTTTGTAAATGGAATGCAGCTTACTTCGTCATGTCGCTTTTTGGCTGTCGGTGTGCGCGCGCATCGTAAAAATTTTACTCTTATAATTTTTTCCAAACGCGCCAAAAGAAGTATAACTTCAAAAATGTAATTTTTATAAGTGACAAAATGGATGTGTAATTAATGTGTTTTAAATTATTTTATAATATAATTAAAAAAATATTTATTTAGATATTTTTTATTTGGTCTTATATTCTGACGGCTCTTTTTGAAATAGTGACGATTTATTTTGATGATCAATTTTTTTAGAAAATATTTTTTGTATAGAAATATTTACTAGTACAAAATTTTATAAGCAATATTTAAAAAAAATATAAAAAATTTGTATATCAATCTATGTATATTTAATATAATAGAAAATAACATTTTTCATTTTTATATATTCGAAAAAAAGTCATTTTTCAAAATAGTACGTGGTATTAGTGTTCCTAGAAATTGCCATAAATTGTTTTTTAAGCATTTAATTAAATATAATCTTCAAATCTATTGCATTTTCGTTGATACAGATAATATATCGTGGGTGCAAAAGTAAAAATAGCTAAGTCCTAATCGTTAGTTTTTTATCTGTGGACGTTTTTATATTTTTCAATCTAATTTCATTCACTAAAACATTTCATTTACAAAAAAAAAACAAATATTTTATTTTTGCCATATAAATTTTACTTTCATTGAAAATCGATTTTTGCAAAAATATCTCTTAGTCAATTTTGCACTTGGACCCGCGATAAGTAAAATAAAAATATCTTATGGTAACACTGAAATTCTAATTTTTTAAGATATTTTTACATATTTCTGTAACGTTGCCAAATAAAGCTGCCAGAGTAAAATTGCCTAATATTATAATAAACAACATGCCGCCATTTTAATATTTTTTAAAGTAGCGGCGCATGACGTAACTGGTAAGTATAGATAGAACACATTTAAAGTAACAAAAAATATCTAAAATATAGTGCTTCAAAATGTCACGTTATCGAGATTTTGGAGAGAAAATCTATACATGAGAAGAATATCTATTATTTGAATACAAACTAACGTATGTACATACTTAATTATTTAATTTTACTTATTTTCATCGTATTCATATCGCGATAATAACCTCTAAGTATTACAAAAACTAAAAAATGTAATATTTTATTTCGTGTAAGTGTTTTCTTTGCATTTATTCTAACATCACGGGCGTCGCAACTAAAGAAATAAATAAAAAATGGTGCAATGTTGAGAACACCACAAATTCTCTATCCTCTTCATATCGCTATCTTTAGCAATGCCAAACTTTAAAAAAATAAATAAATATTTAATTTTTTTAATAACAGAATTAAGTTTAAAATAATTAAAACTATTAAAAAAATATTGGTATTTTTTTACATAATTTTTTAAATACAGTTAGGCCATTTTGCTCTAGCAGCTTCGACATTTTAACATTTTTAAATACATATATTATCTGTATATTATAAAATACTACATTCTTTTAATGAAAAATATTGACATCATAATAAATAAATAAATCAATACTTCCACAGTAAATTTCATTGCACTTCTTTCTAACATATATCCGTCTCACTCTAATTATTAAAAATTAAAAATAAGACTTAGGCCAATATTTATCTAACCAAAGAAAAAAATTTTTTTTGAGACGAATATATTATAGAAACGATGCAATGATATATATTTTTAAAAAAGTAATGAAAATGTAATCTTGTAAATGGTTTATGAGTAATCGAGTGTAAAATATAATGGAATATTTAATTTGTCTTTTTTACAGCTTTTAATAAAACATTGAACAAATATTTTAGTTTTTTATTTATAATATGTATCTATACGCCTCTGTAGTTAGTTTCCTGGAAATCAATTGTTAACTGACTTGATAGCGTATCCGAGACCGTTCAAGCGTTAAAAGTTATATATTCTGATATCCATAACACAGTCCTCGTAGTTTACCATGGAACTAGATGGCGCTGTGTGTTAATGTCCCAACATATTTATTTATTTTTTAATTATCTCTCTGAGATTAACTACGAGGTTGATGAGTCTGTCTTGAGGCAGGATGTAAATTATGTCCATTTTGATTTCTCGTCGGTCCTGCGCCTCAACTCTCACTAGTCATGTCTCGTGTCGCCCACCGGAATGTGAGTGAGAGTGTGTGTGTAAACATCAATAACAAATCCATGCATATAACTCCATGTATTGATATTTATTTGAGCTATAGATTTACACTAGAACTACTCGGGTCTAATGCCCAGAGCGGCAAATTTTTAGGGGTGGCACAATTTGGAGGGTGGCAAAAAACGAAACGAAACGTCGAGAACCAAAAATCAAAATAAATCCGCAAAATCCTAAAAGATAGTTTTATTTAAAATGTCAAATATTCGCGTAAATCTAATAAAGTATTAAAATTACAGTAACTTTTCTCTTATACACTCAACTGCAAAGCAATAAAAAAATAATTAAAATACACACTAAAGCCATGATATGTACAATATTAATACTTTATAATTTCTTAATAATAAATATCAATACTTTAACTGTAAAATTTCCTGAATTAAAGGAAAATTTTAAAAATAATGAACATTTAAAGTTTGAAAATGTGAAGAAAATTTGTAAAAACAATATAGATATATGTAAAAGTAATGATTCTATCGTGTGTGCGATGCGACTGTCTCATGGCAAAATAGAGTATCTAAATTTTGAAAATTCCTGTTTCCTGTTTATTAATAATATGTGTCATTATTATGAGAATGGTGAGTTTGCTTTGTGACTCTTAATTGACTCACTTTTATTACCTATAGATTTGCTCGTATATTTTGCTTTTTGTAACTATAGCTTCCTTTTTTTATAATGTTGGAAAATGCATTTATTAAGCGTAAATGCGCCTGTATACATACTGGTGGTTATGTGGCACTCACCGGCTAGAGAAGCCGGTACTACCCACTAAAACCCAAAACTTTAGTCTTAATGGGGCGTCGCAGGATCGCTTACGCACTCAACTACGACGCACCGACGGCAGGTCTGCCGAAGCAGACCACAATAACCATGGCGTTGCTCCAACGGTCCATTCTGCTATCAGAAAAATACCAGGAGCAACCCGCATGGTACACCGCCCACCGAGGTGGGCCGCCATCCAGTACGTTTCTTGGCTTTACGCCCGACTTACGTTTCTTGGGATTGCTGGCAATCTGAATAATGAAAAAAGAATAAGTATCTGGACACTAATAATATTAAAAGAGAATCTTGAATATTTATTTCGTGTATCCCTTAAATGGCTGTAACAATTTAGATCAAGTTTTGTATTTAGATAAGGTTTTGCTTTTTAAGTTTATCTATATAGGTGTTTTTTCTAAAAAAAAGGCAATTTTTTCCAAAAAAAAAAAAAATATTTTTTACAACTAATACTAAACTTTAACAATACCAAAGCTCATACTCCTCCGAACGCACAATATTCTTAAAAAGGGTGTACGGTGTATCCCTTTGTAAGAATTCTCATTCGTTTAAGTTTTCTCTTCACCTATTCTATGTAGATAATATTTTATCTAGAATATTCAATAGTGTCAGATGGTACATGTGAAAATTACTTCAAATCAAGAAGACATGTTTCAAAAGGACAAAATATTACAAAAACTACTCAATCTGTCGGTAAAACTAAATGTAAGTTATACTTTGCTAATTTTTATTATTTTTTTTTATGTTTAGACCGACTTCAAAAAAGCAGAATATATAAAATAAATATTTTTTTCTAAGATATTACGCGATATTATCGGCAATTGTAAATTTTGTATCTAGGGACGTGTAGGTATAATGGGATTGTGTATCTAGTACTTTTTTGATCGAGGCAATGCTACATTATTTTTAACTCTTTATATTTTAGTCACTACCAAATCAATGTTGCGTGAAGAGAAAATGAGTACATTATACGAAGTGGATACAGCATTTGACTTCCACACGTGCCCCCTGTCCTGCCCCAACGTGTACAGCCCCGTGTGTGTTGGCGTTAACAGAGGGCATGGGCCTTATTATAAATTCTTTACATTTTCCAGTCATTGTGCTGCAGATTTGTATTATTGTAAAAATTGGAGAGGTAAGTTATTTTCTTTATTAATAATAATATCCTCTGAACCAAAATCTTACTTATCAACTAACTGCGGGAGTTCCCCATTGAAAAACTCCAATAGGATTTCATCAAAAGCGACAAAAGCCATATAAAAACAATAAATATTTATTGGTTTCTATGTGGCTTTTATTGGTTTCTACGTGGCTTTTCTTGCTTTTGATGAAATCCTATTGGAGTTTTTAAATAGGGATGTTAGGCTAGCAATCACAAATGCACTCTCTATTTCTGTTACTCGTAAATTTCGATTAGACGAACTTCAACATAACCGATGAGAGATCGGACGTAGGACGGCTTTATATGGTCTCAAAGGCAATGAGGCATAACAATGCTCCTTACTAGGTAACTTTCCAATACCGTTTCTGAGTTTTTTTTCACAGACAATCCTACGACCATACTTAGCCCGACTCGGGTCTCGAACCTAGTTTCGTCTACATGTAAGGCATTAGATCAATGAGGCAGGCTGATATTTTACGTTTACTTAACTAATCAATACTTATATTATAAAGAGACAGAGTTTGTTTGAACGCGCTAATCTCAGGAACTACTAATCCGATTTGAAAAGTTCTTTTCGCATTATATAGCCCGTTTATTGAGGAAGGCTATAGGCTATATACCTATGCCACTACACAAGGGAGGAACATACATTATTGTAAAACTGATACTTATAATCGAACAAATTTAACGCGAATGAAACATTATACGTAACCAAAATGATTGAAATTACCGACAAATGACTTCTAATTTTTTCTCTTCTAAAAATTAACCGCGGTCTATCTCGTAACCATGGTTGCTGTAATAAGAAACGTCTGCAACCAAAAATCAAAGTAACCGCGAAAAGATCATGAACGAACCAAACATGTTAGATAATACAAACAGCACCCACCTATTCATAATTTACAGAATTAAAAAAAGTACAATCAAAAATCAATTAAAGGAAGAAATACTTATTTACTTAATACTGATTTTGATGTCAGTTGTTAAACAAAGGTGCAATGGTTTTTTATATCATAATTTTATCAATAACTAGCATTCCCCGCAGCTGCGCCCGCGTTCAGATGACCAAAAACCAAATTCTTAGGTTTTACATATTAGTACACTCGTACATTGCAGCTTTTATATTTTTTCTCAGAAATCAAACATTTTCCCGCGGTAAAAAATATCCTATATGTTAACCTGGATAACCAGCTATTGCCATACCAAATTTCATCAAAATCTATCCAGTGGTTTTCCCGTGATGTGGTAACAGACAGACAGACAGAGAGACAGAGAAAAATTCTAAAAACTATAGATTCGGCCTCTGTATCGATAATAAAGTCTATTTCAATAAGATTTTCCAAAAAATATTTAATGTACAGATTCGACTTAGTTACAATTTTATTATATGTATAGATAAAATTAATAAAATGAAAATAAAATTAATATATATAATAAAAATAAATTTATTTTATTAATATTATAACTTATATTAATATTTTTACAATATTATTTGTTAAAGAATTTAGTCCGCCGCCAGGGCAACAAGAAATGGTTAAAAGTTCGCCATTAAGTTGGTCCTATTGTGCAGCGAATAGGTGAGGCGTTTAAATTATCATTCTATGATTATTAATGTAATTCCGATCGATTTCGGCCACAGCGGAAATCTCACTGAGACTAGCCGACTGCAGGAGATATTATAGTGCAGACATAACTTGCACTCTCTATTCCTCTTACTCTCAAAGTCCGGTGGGACGATACTTAGATACGACCGGTGAGATTTAATGCGCAGGACCGACGGCTTTACGTGCTCTCCGAGGCACGTGGATGAAAAACCGCGAACTTCCCAACTCCAACTACTGCTGAGAATACCTTAACAGAAAAACTAAGTGGGTATTTAAAAACTTGGACCAACCCGGGACTCGAACCCAGGAACTCCGGACCTCCAGCCGTACATGCTAGCCACTAAACCACCGAACCAGTTATGATTATTATAAAACTAGCGACTTTCCCTCGCTTTGTTTGTATGTTTATATCAGTAGCCCATATGTTATACGAGTTCTTAGTCTATCTGTGTACTACATCCAAACCTGTTCAGCCGTTTCAGCGTGAAGGAGGAACAAACAAACGCACACGTACAAACTATCTCATTTCATATTAGATAGTTATTCCGATTGTAGGTATATCCAATTTGCGAGATTTACTGAGATGACGACGTCAATGGGACATTATGGATGGCTCGCTGGAGACTTTAGGTAAGAGTATTACAATTTCTTTTATTAGTCTCATACTAATACTACTACTACTTGGTTAAGAAGTAAACAATAAATAAAATAAATAAAAAAATTATGATCACAGATAAAAATAATTTCTAATTTTTTCAGTCCAACACACATTCTAGAGCCACATGAAAGAAGACCGGGCTATGGAAAATAAAATTAAATAGGCATTTCATGTATTTTTATTTAATTCACAATTACAATAAATACTCTTCGGGAGGGTTGAGGGTAAAAGCCATTCTTACGTAAAGATTTGTATTTTTGTACGTTTGTAACGAATAAATTCAAAAACTACAAGACCGATTTGAATGAAATTTGGTAAGAAAATAGTTTGAGACCCCGGAAATGACATAGGATATTTTTTATTCCGAAAATCATCCCTCAAGGAAGTGAAAATGGGGATGAAAGTTTGTATGGGGATCAACCTTGGAGCAATTTTGAAAATTTTTGAAAATTTTTGTTTAAATTTTATATTAAAATCTTTAATGTGTCTATTTTTACACATTTTGGAGCTTATAAATAAATTATGAATATTGGTGCTACTGCACCAACACTGCAAAAAAACTAATAAATAATAAAAAAAATAATAAAGAAAAATCAGTAATTTATTTTAAAAATAATTATAGTCCAAGGGCCGGCCAATAATAACAAAAAACGTGTGTGTGTACTTATGTACGCACGTAAGAAGTTATACTTCTCTGGCGTAACAGAACAAAATTAGCAAAAAACAGTTATCAGCTAACTTCATCATGTCACTTTTTGGCTGTCGGTGTGAGCGCGCATCGTAAAAATTTTAATGTCATGATATTTTCCAAACGTGCCAAAAGAAGTATAACTTCAAAAATGTGTTTATTTCTTGTGATAAATACTTACTCAGTAGTTTTGATTGAAATGGCCGAATTGAAAAATGCATTTGTTTTGTAAACTGATGTTCTCCTTCTCCTTTACACTGATAGGGATGGATTTGGATCAAATTTAATAAATAGTTGAGTTTTAACAATTAAAAGCTTTTTTTATATAACAATAACAATGAAATTCACAGTCATAAAAACCAAAAATACATTGTAATATAAAAATAATTTCTAAATTTTTTTCTTTCCTTATATAGCAAACTCAAAACAGTTGTTAAATATTAGTAAATTAATTTTATCTATTCCATGGTAAGCTACGAGGCTTATGTTATGTATACCAGATAGTTGACACACTACATATATATAACTTTAACACTCATGACTGCAGTACAACATTCGTGCTCATCACACAAATTAATGGCCCCAGCGGGACTCGAACCCGCGACCGCAGACACAGCAAGTAGGGTCACTACAAACTGAGCCAAACGTGTCTTCGATTAAAACGGTAGCGTAAATATACGCATGCATATAGCATATGATGATGATGATGTATTTAAAACAGATTTAAAGATAGTGACCAAGTTCCCCATGCAATTTTAATACAATAAAAAAATTATTACTTTTTGATTCCATCATTTTTAATTAACAAATAATTAGATTTATGAACAACAATGTCATTTTCGTAATTAAAACTAAAAAGCTATAATAATAAGTAAGAGAAAGAGGCAAACATTGTACATATGATTTTTGCTGCTTGTGCAAATCGGCAGATTATTGAATTGCACGCTTTTCCGGATGTAATTAACCCATCATACTTAAATCTGATGGTTTCAAGGTATTAAATATTTTGATCGGATGCCCTAGACGCGCGGCCTTATATATAGGACTTATATATGGTGGATGTACTCAACAGAATGCAAGGTATCCCCCCTTAAGTTAATCTGCCGCGCTTTAGTAACTCCATAAATCCCCTCTTGGGCTCCCCTACTATAACGTCACATGTATAATCCACTTTTTTAAGGGATATTTGTTAGGAAATGTATATCTATGGCATAATTCCATGTGTTCTCAAAACCGATATATCTATAATATCCTCATTTACTTTTTGATTGGGATGATGGATCAGATGCAGAAGAATTCTTGGTTTGCTGTTCGAAGACCATTTGCAGATCGCACACTTAAAAATATCCATTTTTGACTTTTTATAGCGCTTATCCTGCTTTCCATGTTCCATTACTTTATGTACTGAGAGCAAATTTTTAGTACAAACTTTGTACGAACACTGATCACACTTTTTCAACACTTTTCTATGCGACACTAGAGACTCCTCATCAGAAAACACTTTTTCACAGGATTTACACTTCAATTTATTGTTTCCATTACACTTCTTCTTGTGACATGCCAGTGCTCTTCTATGTTTTGCTATATGGGGGCAGTTTGGACATTTTAAAGGATTGTCCGGTCTATGAATAAGCTCATGTTTCTTAAGATTTTTCTTTGACACATTTGTATGTGAGCAAAATGAGCATTTGTATGGTTTTATCCCTTGGTGAATGCGAACATGCTCCTCAAATAACACTTTATTACAAGTACTGTAATCGCACATTGAGCATTGAAAAGGATTTTCACCACGGTGGACTTTTGTTATATGTCGTGTTAGCTGCTCTTCATTTACTGCTGAATACCGATTACATTCTGGACATTTTAATCTTCTGAAAATTATATATTTTATTATAAGTAAATCAAATGTAAGAAAGTTTTTTATTTTATATTAACAATCAAATAAACTACTCAATAGCTATTGATAGATATAAATATTAAAATAATTATCCTTAAAAACAACCTCTAGTGAGGACACAATTTCTTTACTTCTTTTACTATTACCTCTGTAATAATACAACTTATGAGCTACATACCATTCATAATAAATGGGCAAAACAAAAATATCTAAAACATACCTCAAAAAATACGACTCATTTTCAGTATTTAATATACCTAATAACTCTTAGTGTTTGATGAACTGTATATATTTAGTAATAGGACCGCGTATCGACCCTTCACGCATGAAACCAAAATAGTGAACTTACTTGTTGGTAGTGCTTACAAACTCTTCTGTGTTAAAGTCTTTTAATGAATTATCTGTAGGCACTTCTATAAAAACCCGTGCATCTGGATTGTCTTCCATTATTGATAATTATCTTCAAGCTAAATTTTTAATGTAGTTTAAGCAGAATTTTTTAAAATAAAATTAACAATTATGATTACTAAATCATTTATGTTTATTATGTATGAACATTATTAATGTTTTCTCTAATAAGCCTGTTATCTCATCCCAACAGCATTACAATTTATTATTTAACTAAATTCTCTGCTATGTTCAAGCTGCTATTTGGCCATAGTTACACGGCTTATCATGATTCAATATTCATGAACCACAGGGCACAGACAAAGAACAACAAGTTTAATATTTTTTGTTAAATTTCAATTTTCAACCTCAATTTTATGATATAATATGTCAATTGTCAACAAGGAACATTTTTACTCTAGGGAGATTGTCAATCAAATTAATAATTATAGTTTTATTTGTCATCCATGATTATAGTAATGGATGACAAATAAAAATTATAGTCCACTGCCCACAGATTATTTATAAAGTTTACAACTTTTAAATCTTAAAATATAGAATAAATAAAAAAAATGTTTGAATTATACCTTTTTCACCCACCTGATGTCGCAATCACTATGGCCCTAAGTATATTGTAGCTCTATAGCGTAGAGGGTTTTTTATCGTTTAATTTAAAATTTAATTAAAATGACAAATTTCGCAGTGCCAGGATGCAAAGAAAATGGATATCATTTGTTCTTAATAGACAAAAACTGAAGAAATTGTAGGCTAAAGCATAATAAATATACAACAACGCGTTCAGGATGTTGTTCGGTCTGCCGCGCCCATGTAGCGCGTCATCAATGTTTGCCGAGGCGCGTACCGACTGCTTTCACGCGATCATTAGAAAAAGGTGCGCCTCGCTGTGGGCGCGAGTACGCGGGGCATCGAACACCATCCTGAGTGCCTTGGCCGACCGGTGGGACTCCCCGTTGTTTTGTCGCTGGGTACAGCTTCATGCTCCCGTTGCTAACTATAATCTTTAGCACAGGAGTCTCCTCGGAAGCCAAAGAATTTATTTATTTAGTTTTATTTATTTAGTAGGGATATTATATTATTACACAATAAGTTTTACTAACATAGTTGTAAGTTTTTAAATGTAACTAACAAGTGGACTGAGTCTTAAATAAAAATATTATTATTATTATTATAAAGATGACCCAAATTGGCGCATTACAATCTTTAAATTTGAAGATTTGTGGACATCATTTTAAAGCAAGTGATTTCAAAATTCTTAAATCATCTACAGGTGAATATTTTTTTTGTACTGTGTTACACATAAATTACATACTCACATACATACTTTCATCCTCTATTTTACACCCTTATAGGATTGAATTTCGAAAAATATTAAAATACATATTTATTTTATTGTATTGAAAAGCAATAATACCAAATTTCAAGTAATTCTAAGAAAGAGATATTATATGAAATTGCTTCAACCTCAGACTGAATATAGTAAATAGGCCATACGTGTGGCGCTCTCCTTTCGAAAAACATTCCTAATTACTGTTCTCTTTGGTTTTATACATTATAGTTGATAGTCTGTGGTCATAGACACTGAGTGGCATGACATAATATCACACTGACAGTCTGACACAGCTGATGCAAAATTTTTACAAATATGAACTAAATAACATAAATAATTATCTTTAAAAACGTGTACGTAAGCTTAAAACCAAATCTTCCGATAAAATAATGGAAACATGTATTTTTAAAACGTTTGGTACGGAATATACTACATGTTTATCCAAAAATATGCCTAATTTTAAGTAGTTAATAATGGCATACGTAAAAAGTGTAAGAACTGATACAGAAGAAAACAAAGCTGAATTTAAACGCACGAGCAGCCTCAATAAATACTTTTTATGTCACTACTGTAATAAAAAAATAACGACAAAACATGGAATGCGTAAACATGTACTTGTATGTCTTTCTGACCGCACTTGTAGCTGGTGCAAAATAGTGTTTAAAAATCGAGGTAATCTCGTGACACATGCTTTTTATATTCACGACGATAAAAAGTAAGTTTAGAATATTATAATGTTAGTGTTTTTACATTGGAGAAGTTTCCATTTTTTTATGTATTAATTATAAATAAAAATTTAAGTAAAATATAACAAAAATATGAAAGAATTATTAAAATATGTCAACAAATGAAAAAGTTACAAACCTAAGTTGCGCTAGTGGCTTGTAAGAATAATTCTGTGACGTCACACGACCTGAATTACCGACATTTAAATTAATTTCTCAGTCATTTATTGATAGATATCAATTTTTTTTCACTGATTTATTAGTTTTGATCTATATTATAATTCCATTGCACTAAATATAATATTAAAAACATCATGAAACTTTCCCATTATGCCAATAATAAGTTCAAAAAAGGTATACATATGTATTATGAAAATAGTAAATATTTATTTTTTCCAGCATAAAAAATCCAGACGTAAGAAACACTTGTATTATATGTGCAAAGCATTTTTCAAACAGTGCTGGTTTGAAATATCACATAAGGCGAGAACATTACAATTTAAAGGCTAAAATTCCACTGTCGATTAATAAAGGAGTAAACGAAGTATGGTTTGAAAAAGTGTTAAACTCTCAATCAATAGTTGAAATTAAAAAAGTAAGTCATAATTTACTTTTAATAAGAAAATGCGAGGAGAATATTCCCGAATCAATACAGGAATGTGAAGAAATATTAGATTTAACTCAATTTTATCCGACGGGCAAAAGAAGCCACTTGATAACCTGTGATATATGTAACATGAAAGTGTTAAAACGCACCTTT
The DNA here is from genome assembly GCA_947093115.1 of Brenthis daphne. NCBI lineage: Eukaryota > Metazoa > Arthropoda > Insecta > Lepidoptera > Nymphalidae > Brenthis > Brenthis daphne. Next base: position 5,824,209 of record OX352473.1, read on the forward strand.
AAAAAGCATTATGAGGAGAGACACAGCAAAGTAGAGAGACATCATTGTAAAGTCTGTAATATATCTTTTAAGAGGTCATACTTTTTTGCACGACATGAATGCAATAAGCCCAGGAGGCGTAAGCGACGAATGAACATTCATATCAGTAAAGTTGAAAGTCTAACACCTGTTTCTGTATGACATTGTCTGTTAGAAGCTATTTATGATTTTTTTTTTACTTTGAATTTAAATTATTTTAAAGCAATGAAATCATTCCCAATCAAAACATCACTTTAATGAACTTTAATTTAATGGGGGTCTTATTATTTATAAAATATAATTTAGTAATAATAGCTTAAGATTAATAATTAATTATTAAGTGCTATTTACATACTTGTACAAACTAATAAATTTAAATTTTGTTTTCTTTTTAATAACACATAATAATCTGACCTTATTTATTATATTATAGTAGGGGAGCCCAAGAGGGGATTTTCTGTAGTTACTCGAGCGCGGCAGATTAACATAAAAGAGGTTACCTTGCACTCTATTGAGTACTTTCACCACAATATAAGTCTTCTATATAAAGGGGCGCGTCTAGGGAAGCCGATTAAAATATTTAAAAAATGTTTTGATAAGGTAAAAATACTTGAAACCGTCAGATTAAGGTGTGGTAGGCTAGTCACATCCTGAAAAGTGTCCAATTTAATAATCTGCCGATTTGCACAAGCCGAAGAGGCAAAAATCGATTATAAAGTTTATGATGATTTTTGCCTCTTAGGCTTGTGCAAATCGGCAGATTATTAAATTGGACACTTTTCAGGATGTGACTAGCCTACCACACCTTAATCTGACGGTTTCAAGTATTTTTACCTTATCAAAACATTTTTTAAATATTTTAATCGGCTTCCCTAGACGCGCCCCTTTATATAGAAGACTTATATTGTGGTGAAAGTACTCAATAGAGTGCAAGGTAACCTCTTTTATGTTAATCTGCCGCGCTCGAGTAACTACAGAAAATCCCCTCTTGGGCTCCCCTACTATTATTAATTACCAACATTTTTTAGAAACATCACACTTTAGCTTTACCTGCTATATTGTTTTTTAAATATTTTCGTCGCAGTGTCGAGTTTGCATCATTCGAGTTTTGAAAAATCGATTTTATTTCAGAGGTGACCCTTTTTTTTTAACGTTGGGAAATGCATTTACGCACGAGGTGTGGGACTCACCGGCAAAGCCAGTACTACCCACTAAAACCCAACAAAACCTTCCCCTGTCTTAAAGGGGCGTCGCAGGCATAGCTTATGCATTCAACTACGACGCTCCGACGGCAGGTCTGCTGAAGCAGACCACAACAATCATGGGGTTGCTCTAAGTCCACTCTGATATCAGAGAATAATTCAATGGTGTCCCTGTGATTATTAAAAGTTGTTTATTTATAACTGCTTAAGTATATCATCTTCTAAATTACCTCTAAAGTCTTTATTCCATTCATGGAATGAAATTGTTTTCTTCCACATTTATTGCCAATCTTCTTTAAAAATAAAAATTAATGTTGCCCTCTACGTGTGCCTTGACTATCCATCGAATATAGGATATTTAAATTGAAACTATTTTAACTAACCGAATATAACTCTTAAAATTGTAAGGTATTTCGGTGCCATTTCTCTTTTTTTTTAAGTAATTAATGTTTAATATTGTGGGTAGACACCTGTAATAACTATAAACTCAAAAGTTAATAACTTTTAATAATAATATGTACCGCAACTCCTTTGAATTTTCTTCGCTATTCCTTGTATCTACTATTTATTTTGCTATACATAATCATTTTTAAATATATTTTTAATGCTCAAAATTATCATCATAATATTGATATTATATGCAAATATTCTAAAAGCTATTTTAGAGTCTAAGTCTAAGAGTCTCTCCCGTGACCATGGATGCTGTAAAGCATTCGAAAGGTCGGGAAACAAAAATTCAAATAAATCCGCGACAAAATCCGAAAAGATAGTTTTATTTAAAATGTCAAATATTCGCGTAAATCTAAGAAAGTATTATTCTAAAAGCTATTTATGAAATCGCTAGTATTTTACTCATCTTAGCTTTGCTTCGGGTTCGTCCCTCGACAAAAACAAATCTATCCCACGGGAACCGTACATTTTCCGGGATGATATATAGCCTTCTTCAGTTAATGGGCTATCTAATGCAAAAAAAAATTTCAAATCGGATTAGTAGTGCCTGAGATTAGTGCGTTCAAACAAACAAAACTTCAGCTTTATAATATTAGTAAGTATAGATTATGTCGTACGCAAGCGAGGTCGCGGGCGAAAAATAGTTTTTAATAAACCCATTATTTTTACTCAAAATAAGTAATCTATTGGCGTTATTCAATCATCTCACAATCATCTGAATGTGACATGTTAAAAAGTAGTCGTGTGCCTTAAATGTGATCATCGAGGACAGTGTGTTCAATTAAATAGGCCCTTAACAGGCAAAAACAGCGTATTGTACAAACAAGGAAATAGCCCTATTAAGCATACTCTAACTCTTTAAGTTGTTTAAAAACATCACATTGATGGCCTCAAAGATAAGGTGGACTGGAAGTTTAATAATCTTACAAATATTTGTAAACATCACTTCTACAATATTTTGTATTACCGTTTTATTTATTTTTGTTATTTATTTTGCTATTATTATTTTTTTATTTAAGGCTAATCGTGGTATTTAATGATTGGCAGTGCGTAGATTCTCAACCGGCAAGTCATAGAACTAACGTCGACTGATCAAGGCATCACATGGTACCTAGGAATGTAAACAGTTATTGTTAGTTCCGTAAACGACCTCTAGGGAAATCTAATTGCCGAAAATAAATTCCATTGAAATGTTTGTTAATTATATATTATTTTTGAAGTGAAACTTCTTTAGAATCGTGATTTGAAACTCGATGAAACATAAATGCGTCGCGACAAAGAAACAAACACAAAAACATATAGGATTAAGCCGGCGAGCGAGTGAGATAGAATACGTTACACTTACAACACACCAGTGAAAAATAATACTGAATAATATGTAATGTAACATACATTCAATAAAATGTAAAATAACTTTTAAACTTGGTAAAAATATTATAAAAAAGCTAAACCTTACAATAATTCTACTCCTGATATTCTATATTCATCTCATTCTCTCGTAGGTTACTTTTCTGAAGTTTCAATTCTGCTGTGCGTGTGTATTATATATATATATATATATATATATATATATATATATATATATATATATATAAGGCTATTTGCGCAATTAAAAATGCATTAATACGCAAACATCTTTTGCATTCGTTTGGATTTGCATAGGCAAATACTAATATTTTTACAAAGTATATTTATCTATGTTCGCAAAGGAAGACTGTAAAGTGTTCGAAGCGTCGGAATAAAAAGTATATTATTATTATTTTTTCATTATTTAATAAAATATATTTAGGTATACCTACATGCTATGATATATCATACATTTAAAAAGACCATTTTTTGTAAATAAATATAGATATAAATGAATTGTCTGTAATATTTAGCGAACATATTTGTTGTACCTATAATGTTATTTAAATTAATTGTTTGTACATTTGTTCAATATTATTAATAAAATAAATGATACCTACTGATATATTTTTTCCTTTTTATGAACACCTAACACCATGCAGATTCTTTAAATAACTTTACCTACCCAGATGATGGATTACGCTAGCGGCTAGCAAGTGATATGTTAAATCTTAATATCAAAAAAGAATAAAAAGAGACTGACTGAAGCTGAAAGATGAGAACAAGTTAACGAAAAATTTAAAGTTTTCCTTATATATACCCAATATATACAGGTCAAACATATAACCCTCCTTTTGATTTCGCTACACTCGGTTAAAAATATTTCTCGCCTCTAATACCCATAAAACTTTCAAAAGAATTATATTTCCCAAAGAAAAAAATAACTTGTAAGATCAACACTTACAAAAGATCTACTCCCTTTCTAAAAAAATAATTTAGAAATATATTTTATAATTTAATTTAGAATAATAATCTTGATTTCCACGATTAATCTCCGTCGTGTCTTCTCCATTCTACGTGACATTGGCGAAGTAATTTTTGCTTTACTAGCACGTTTTGAAGACATTAATAAGAGAATTGCATTGAAAAAAATTTAACTTTGCATTGTGCTCTATTCTATATTGGTTCCATGTAAAATATCTCGTAAATCCGTTGTTCCGTAGACGAAGAACAAAAAAAAATACACTAAAATATGTAAAGAAATTTAATAATTTTCTTCGTCAAACTTTTCTCATCTTTTTAGTTAGCTTTTTACGGTCGGATTTTTTTTTTGCAAATTATTTTTTTATTTAATAGTAAATAAGAATTTTAGTAGAAATATTGGACATCTAAAATTTAATTTATTAGCATTTTCTTCATTATTATAAAATGATTTGTTAGAAGTGAGATCTGCGCAGGCAGTACGAAAGAAATTCGAAACAATATATTCCTTTAACCAATGTGTCATACAGCTAAAATAAAATCGATATTAACAATTAACATAGCATCGTTGAAAATGGCATCCTCACTATGAAGTGTCAATCTTTAATGACAGAAAAATAATTATATCTGTATTCTATATTCTTTAGGCGTTTGTTTACTACTGTATGATAAAAAAAATGAAATATATCGTTAATATTAAATGGAATAAAGTGTCCTAGTAATTATTTTAAAATGGAAATATGCCAAGCTTGCCTGGGAACTGGGGAGTATGTAAATCCCATGACAGCACAAGATCTAAAATATTACCGGTTATTTATAACAAAGGTATGTTTTTAATATTATGTACACTTTCCTGAAACGTCAATAAAAAATTTAGTATTATTTCATCAAATGAAAATAAATATCAAATATAGAACTGTACTTAAAAAAGAAAACAGCATGTAAATACTTTTTCTACTCTTTATACTTTACTAGCTACTCCCCCTTGCTAGTGAGAAATAAAAACAAATCTATCTCAAGGGAACCGTACATTTTCCGAGATAAAAAGTAAGCTATGTGCTATTCCAGACTATAATCTATCTCTGTGCCAAATTTCATCCAGATCTGTTCAGCCATTATGGAATGACACTAACAAACATTCATCCAAACTTTGACATTTATAATATTTATAATATGGGATAAAAAAAAATATTTCTATTCTTACAATAAATACTTAATTTATTTTAAACTGTCAAAAAATATCCATACAAAGTTAGACTTAGATTCTTGTTTTCACAGGTTGAAGATCCTTTAAATATTATATACATATGCATATATTGTAGGAGTTTATTAAGAAAGATAGTGAAGTTTATAGAACAATGCCAGACTGCTGACCTTTGGTTTCAAGATGCTATAAATAAGGTATGATTATGATCTTTTTAAAAACATGTTTCTTTATAAACATAACTGACGATGATTCAATTGTGTGATGAGCATGAATGTTTGTACTCTAGTCATGTGTGTTTATATTTATAATATGTATTTATTTAAAGTTACATTATATATGTAGTGTATCTGGCATCTATAACATAGGCCTCGTAGCTTACCATGGAACTAGATGGTAGAATGTATGTTAATGTCCCAACATATTTCTTTATAAAACTATGTATATAATTTATTGAAGTAAAACTTGTTTAGGAGTGACTAAGTCAATACATTGGTAAAATGAGTGTCTCATATGTGAGAGTCAAATATATTATTTACATACACACAAGAATTATATTAAGAATATATAAGATATATTTTACAATAATTGTTATTTAAAAAAATATATTTTTATCATACTTACATTTGTTTTAAATTAATTTCGGTATCTGCCACAGCACCAAAGAAGTTTTACTTTAACCACACTTAAAAATTTCATGCACTTATTTTTATTATTGATTCCAGGTTAACAAAACTCCAATAACGCTTAATAATTTATCTAAATCGTCTATTACATATAACTATTTGGGGCCACAAACGCAAATTGATGTTAAATTAGAAGATGTAAAATGTGATGTCATAGATGAAGATGACATACCATTAGTATTATTAAATGAAAATCATGATTACGATAATAGTAGCTATTTTGAATGTGAAGACAGATTGGTATGTATGTTTGATATTTTTATATCTCTACATATAATAAAATTCTAACTTGAGTCAAATCTGTATGTTAAATATTTTTTGGGAAATCTCATTGAAATAGACATTATTATTGATACAGAGGCTGAATCAATAATTTTTAGAATTTTGGTCTGTCTGTCTATCTGTGACGGCATTACCGAAAAACCACTGGAAGGATTTTGATGAAAATTGGTATGATGTTTGCTGGTTATCGGGGTGAACATATACGATACTTTCTACTGCTGGAAAATATCTCATATCTGACAAATCTATATCAAACGTCAAAACGTAACTAGTGACAAACTCGAGCAGAGCGAGGGTGAATTTCTAGTAAATAAATAAAATGATTATGTTTTTTAGGAAAGTCCGTCTAGCAAAGAAAGTATTGTGAAAGATGAATCCTTACAAATTGCACAGATAAAGAAAAGTGTAAGAAAAAAAACTAAAAAGAAAGTAGTCAAAGAAGGTTTTTCATCAAGAATGGTCACCGAAACAAATGAGTATACTGTTATTAAGCTCACAAAGGAACAGGTGAGTTATTTTTAATTTTTAATTTTTGTGTTTTTTATGTTTTCAGCCCTTAAGAGATGATTTCCGGGATAAAAAATATCCCCCCTAGTATGGTCTCAAACTGTCTTCTCACCAAATTTCATCTGAATCGGCTAAGTAGATCCAGAGATTACTCCTACAACTACAACATCACAAACTCACAACCTCACAAACTAAACTAAACTCTTTATAATATTAGTATATAGATTTATTCTATTTATACTGTAAAAGAATGTGTGCCATTTTTATTTGGTAAGGCAAGTGGTAATCATGTTGGAAATGATTCGCATACAAAAATATTAGAAGTGCGAGGCCCGGGATTTGAACCCGCTTCACTCGGTTTCCCAAGCAAGCGTGTTACCGTTCCGTTTATGTCACTGGGCTATCACTGCCTTTTTTTATATGTGATAATATATGTATAAAAAGTGGAAATGTTACTAAATTGTTAATGCATCATTTTTTATTGATAACAATTTAAGCTTGTCATAGTTCTAAACAAAAAACTTAAAAAAAAAATGAAACCGACTTCCAGGCATTGAAATGTAAAAAATATCTAAACGGGTGTTTTCACTTAAAATAGATACCTACTCAGATATTTTCGAAGTCGGTGCCAGCCGACGCATAGAAAATCTAATATATTTTGATACGTAAAATACATATTTACCTATTAGATATTCATATCTTAAAGTATTGCTGGCACCGACTTCAAAAATATCTGATTAGGTATCTATTCTAAATGAAAACCCCCGTTTAGTTATTTTTTACATTTTAGTGCCTGGAAGTCGTTTTTTTTTAAGTTTTTATTTTTATATTTTTAGTGTAGACGTAATAAGCAGGTAATTTGTAGAAAGTTTTTAATAACATATTCGATTAAACAATTTGTTTAAAAAAATATATTTATTGTTGATTTTTAAAAAAACCGCTCGACCGATTTTGATAAAATTTATATGGGACCACCTGGGAAGTATACCCTTTCAAACAAAAATTTTCCAAATCGGTTCAGGCGTCTTTGAGTAATCGGTGAACTTATATAAAAAAAAATCCGATGAATTGAGAACCTCCTTGTTTTTGGAAGTCGGTTAAAAAGAAAATCGTTTGATAAACAGAGGAGAAAATGTACTGAACTGGTTTGACTTTGCCTATTTATATATAGATTTAGAAGTACTTACAAAAGGATAATAGGGATTATGCGTGTGATTTAAATAAAGGTGTTTTTTTTAATCTTTATTGCTTATGAATTAAGTGTATATTAATATATTTTAATGTACATACTTTCTTTATGATTAAGAGAATAATTATTAAAAAGTGCAAATATATGTGGGAAATTCAAAGTAGTAGAAACGCACGCCATCGGTTCGACCGAGTGTGACGTCAGAGTATATCATAACAGAGCGTAGTCGCGTGCGCAAGGGATGGCGGCCGATTAGAATCTCCGTATCCGTATGATATTTGAAAAATATATAAATAATATACAAAATTTCAGTTTTTTTGGATCTGGATATTTTTTTTACATTTATGAAACGCTGTAGCTATTGTAGAAAAAAAATCGTGCATGCATATTCTCTATTGAATGAAGTATATTTTAATGTTTTTTTTTATGTTTTATTATTGTTATTTCTTTTTAGATTTTAGAAGAAATGCAGCAATATGCGAACAGTGAGAGATATAAAATGTTACCATATAAATGTGAAAAGTGTGTGAAGGGATTTAATTTTGAGGATGTATTGCAAAGTCATATGGAAAAGCATTCGGAGGTAAGTGTTAAAGTTGAAAACTAACAATTCTATCTAATTTTGCTCAGACAGGATCAACCTTTTTAAAAAAGAGAATTTTCTCAGTTTCGATAATATTGATTTGGTATTTTATCTGTATATCTGTATAAATACATATTATAAATGTGAAAGTTTGTGAGTATGTTTGTTACTCTTTCACGCCAGAACGGCTGAACGGATCTGGATGAAATTTGGCACAGAGATAGATTATAGTCTGGAATAACACATACATGACTTTTTATCCCGGAAAAATGTACGTTTCCTGTGGGATAGGTTTGTTTTGTTTTCCTATCGGCGAACCCGAGAGAATTGAATAAATAAAAAAAAAATATAATCTATGTATTTACATACAAGCAAATAAAATTGAAGTAGGTATCTGTTCGTACTATCAAAATAACTGCATATTACTAAATACATATGGAAGTAATATGGTACTTATAAAAAAAAATACAATTTTTAAAAATTTTGCCTGTCTGTTTGTTCCGGCTCTTCTTCAAAACGGCTAGACCGATTTTGACAGCACTTTTACTGGCAGATAGCAGCTGATGTTATATGGAGTAACTTAGGTGACTTTTGTTTTAAAAAAAGAATTAGGATTCTGCTCAAAATATTAAAACATACCAAATCGCTAGTAAAATTAAATATTTAAAGTGGGTTTTAAGTTAGTATCACTTTGTATATAAAGAGATTTTATCAACCGACTTTTTCAAAAAGGAGGAGGTTCTCAATGCAGCTGTATTTTTTTTTATTTAATGCTTTCATTTTGTTCTAGAAAAATGGACCTTTCCAATGCGAGCTGTGCGAACAATACTGCCCAAGCAAAGTGTCTTTGAGGGGGCACATGAAGTCCCATTCTTCTAGGTATGACCCTTTTCAACCGACTTCAAAAAGGAGGAGGTTCTCAATTCGACTGTTATGTTTTTTTTTATGTTTGTTACCTCAGAACTCCGTCATTTATTAACCGATTTGGACAATTTTTGTTTTGTTTGAAAGGGTATACGTCCATATTGGTCCCATTTAAATTTCAAAAAAAAAAACCACCCCTAAGGGTGGAAAAACAACTAATGATGAATTTAACCTACTTCTAATTGTCATATTGGCTTGAAACTTTGCAAGTATTTCTATTTCCGTTGATAGTACAGTGATTCGGTGTTGTTGACCTGATCTGATGGCAAGGCCAGAAGGTGGATAGGTGGAACTCTTCAACGGCTAATAGTAGATACTTTGAGTTTGGGCTTATTTTGTTTGATTTAACAAGCCTAACACGTTAGAATCCTTACTTTGCTACTACTGTCTACACTAAAAAGGGAAAAATAAAAACTTTTTAACAAAAAAATAAAAACCGACTTCAAACAAAAGCACTAAAAAGTAAAAAATAACTGATTGGTAGTTTTCATTTACTATACATACCTAATCAAATATTTTCGAAGTCGGTGTGCTTTGGCTAAGTAATTAAAGCCTACCTATTAAATACATACCTAATCAAATATTTTCGAAATCGGTGACAGCCCATACAAAGTAAAGCACACCGACTTCGAAAATATTTGATTAGGTATGTATAGTAAATGAAAACTACCAATCAGTTATTTTTTACTTTTTAGTGCTTTTGTTTGAAGTCGGTTTTTATTTTTTTGTTAAAAAGTTTTTATTTACCATTAAGTTCTGTGTACAGACAGACAGCATGTACTCACAAAATTAAAAATTATCTATAACAACTATATAATACCTTCGAGACATTTAATACCTCAGTCTCTCCCGTGACCATGTGCGCTGTAAAGCATTCGAAACGTCGGGAACCAAACATCATAAATAAATCCGCGAAAAAATCCGAAAACATGTTTTTTTTTTAAATGTCAAATATTCGCGTAAATCTAAGAAAGTATAACCCTACAGATGTTTTTTTTGAAGTGAAACTTCTTTAGAATCGTTGTGATTTGAAACTCGATGAAAAGAAAATGCGACACTAGAAAGAGACAAACACATAGATATATAGGATTAAGCCGGCGAGAGAATGGGATAGAATATATTGGCATGTTGCCATGGTAACCGTTGTTATTGTCTGACAAACATATAATATTATATTCTTTCCGTATATGATATTCTATAAATATACGATTGTATTATACCTAATATGCCTTATTTAATTACAGATTTGTTTCAATTTAATTGCGATATTTGCCAAAGAAGTTTTATTTCAACGGCGCGTAAAGGTTACATGCACCTATTTTTTTCCAGATATAAATGTAAACTCTGTAATATAATACGGCTTTCACGTCAACACATTCTCGAGCACTACTCGCTCGAGCACGCGGCGGCGCCCGCCGTCTACTCGTGTCCTACCTGCGAGTATACCACTAAGTGAGTCTGCTTTGTTTCAGTGAAAAACAAAACTTACCTATCCCACGGGAACCGTACACTTTCCGGGATAAAAAGTAACCTATGTGCTATTCCAGACTATAATCTATTTCTGTGCCAAATTTCATTTAGATCCGTTCAGCAGTTGTGGCGTGATTGAGTAACAAACATCCATCCATCCAAACTTTCGCATTTATAATATTTATAGGATTATAATATTGTTAAAATTATGGGACAAGATAGTACTTGCGGCTTTGCCCGCGTTCAAATTTCCGATTGGTACCAACCTTCACAGAATCACTCACTGGGATAATCTGAAGATTGCCTGCAAATTTCATCAAAATCACTCCAGCCGTATACACATCGATTTTTATATATACATATATACTAGCCCCAAATGTGTTTTTTGGTTTTCAGAGACGAAATTTAAAAAAATTATAAGAATCACCAAAAGGTGATTCTTATAATTTTTTCCAAACGTGCCAAAAGAAGTATAACTTTAAAAAAGCTTGAAAAATAATATTTAATAAAAAATGTTTAATTTTAGTTCGCTAATGAATTTGTGCCATTTTTTTTAATTTGCAGCAAACGTACAGCGATGCAACGACACGTGCGAGTGCATTCTTCTAACGAACCTCTAAAATGTCACATCTGTGGGAAGTATTACAAAAGTAAGGACTCCCTACGGATTCATATTATGTAAGTTTTATGAATTTGATTGATTTTCGCTCGCACTAAAACTACAAAGAAAAAGTTCTGAAATGGTAGGTTTCATTCAAACTTTCATTCCCTATTTTTCCCACTTATGGGATGAATTTCGAAAAATGCTAAAACACATATTTAATTAATTGTATTGAAGAACATTTATACTAAGTTTCAAGTAATTCTGATCGTAAATATTTTTTTGGATCGTATTATAAAGTGTATTCCCGTGGGAATGAGACAATCTCCCGCGGCAAAAAGTAGCCTTTGTCACTCTCCAGCCTTCCAACTATCTCCACACAAAAATCACGCTAATCCGTCTCTCCGTTTCGACGTGAAAGAAGGACAAACAAACAAATTCACTTTCACATTTATAATATAAGTATGTATAACGTCCAGGCGGCACGACGACAAGAAGCTGCACCAGTGCTCGGCGTGCTCGAGCTCGTTCGTGTACGCGGCGCAGCTGCGGCGCCACGCGCTCGCCGTGCACGTGCGCGCCGACTTCTACTGCGTCGAGTGCGACGTCGTCTTCAAGTCCAGGGTGAGTCGGAAGACAATCCGGCACTCAGATATACAGACACTCAGACACTAATTTAGTAGTAAAAGAAAAAAAAAGTATTTGTTTTTAAATTCGAAAAAAATAGTAATTATGGAAGGCCCACTACCGAACCGGGCTTAAAAGTTGCATGATGAATAGAAGTTTAAAATACAAAATTTTCAAAAAAATCGAAGGATACAGAGTTTTAAAAACACGATTGCAAAATTTAAAATTCGAAAATCTCGATTAAAAACATTTTATTTTTTTAAAGGTCATCCAAAAATAAATACTTTGAAAAAAAATAATAAATTGAATTTCGACCATTATTAAGAATGATAGGAGCAAAAAAACTTGTTTTTTTTTTGAACCAGTGATCAAAATTTACTAGGAAGCCTTTTGAGGGGTACTAAAAAACCAAAATACTAAAAAAAACTAAAATAAAAATGTTTGAAATCCGTTTCGTGTGCGTTTCCGTGTCCGTTTTGGCGTGGAATGCCCCATATAATATATAAATTTATTTCGTGTATCTCGGAAACGGTTCTAACGATTTGGATCGAATTTTGTATTCAGATAAGGTTTTGTTTTTAAGTTTAACTGTATCTAATAGGTGTTTTTTTTTAAAAAAACGCAGTTTTTTTACAAAAAGAAAAAACATCTCATACAAAAGTTCTCTTAAAACTGTCACCGATTGTGTTTAGGTAATTGTTCTAGTTGAAATAAATATACAACAATGTAAATTGAACCTTAAATGCAATGCTTAAAGTTGTTTTCACAAAAAAATATTTATATTAAAAGCGAGCTCAAATGTTCCTATCAAATGAGCGCTCATTCGGTGAATAATGATCATAAAAACTACCGAACGGATTTTCATACAATTTTGACTAATGGACGGAGTGATTTATAAGGAAGGTTTACGTGTATAGTTCAATAAGGTTCTGTGTATATAGGCTGAAATATATACACATGGAATTATGCCAACTGTGAGCTTTACTGGCTTGCATCATGTACACCAATAGAGTTATGTGAGAACAATGTACATATTATGGGATTTCATAATATCTAAGGACCCACCCGAGCGGAGCCAGGGTAAGTCGCTAGCGCCATCCGCAGGGGATATTATAGTGCAGCGTGTGTGAGAGATATACGCAATTATACTCTCTATTTCTGTCACTCTCATACTCCGGTGGCACGACTGCTCGACACGACCAGTGAGAGTGTCGACGCAGGAGCGACAGCTTTACGTGCTCTCCGAGGCACGGGGGTGACACACCGCCAACTTCCCTACTCCGGGCTGTTACTGAGTCTTACTATAGCACGTAGTAACTTGGCCCGACCCGGGACTCGAACCCAGGACCACCGAGGCAGTTATCATAATAATGCCTGGTTGTATACACCATATCAATTTCAAAATTTTAGTTTCGTTGCAGGATAATTTGAAACGTCACTTACAACGTGCAAAGAAACATCGGGATTCATCTGCGTACAAGTAGGTATCCACTCCACTGTAGCATAGAACATACCAAATAAAATTATTTCTTTTAATAATTAAGCAAAATTAGTAAAAGAAATAAAAAACAATAATATCTATATAATATTTTAGGCTTAAAAATAAAAGGAAAGTGAAATAATTACTTTTAAAACCATATATCTTTAACTTTACTGGCTATTGAAAAGACCATCACTAGGTTTGTTCTGTGTATTCATAGATGGCGCTGTTTAAATCGAGGTTATGAAGTCACTAAATTTTTTTATTAAATGCGTAATTAATGTTGCTGTATTTTTTATAATAATATGTAATAGGCAATCACGCCAGAACGGTTGGACGGATCTGGATGAATTTGGCACAGAGATAGATATAGTCTGGAATAACACATAGGCTCTTTATCCCATAAAAATGTACAATTCCCGTGAGATAGATTGGTTTATAATTAACATACGTTTTAAATGACAATTCGACATTGAACACAGACACCAATGCACACAATGCGAGCAGCGCTTCGTATCTTCGTCGTCGCTGGCGTCGCACGGCGCGCGCGCGCACGGCGGCGCGCGGCCCGAGGCGTGCGCGCACTGCGGCCGCCGCTACTGCAGCCGCGACGCGCTGCGCTGGCACGCCCGCAGTGCGCACGCGCCGCGCGCCCCGCGCGTACCCTGCGCGCTCTGCGGGAGGACCTTCTCGGTGAGTCTGCCGCCCTGGTAGCTGGTAGCTTACTGTATAGTGTACCTTGTGTGAGAGACCCTTGTAGTGTGTATGTGTGTAAGCCTCCCCGGTACCAATATAATGTACGACCTGCTGTTATAAGAGAGTATTAAACGAACCTTGGAGCCGAACATAAAATTAAATAATAATGAATGAATGAATAAATAATAATAACATCCGAAAACACTTCTATTATATAATGTTAAATATTCGCGTAAATTTAAGAAAATATTAAATAACCATTTATTTCACCAAATCTATACATATAATAAATTTGTAACTAAGCCGAATCTCTACATTAAATATTTTTTGGATAATCTTATTGATATAGATTTTAGTATCGATACAGAGGCCGAATCTATAGTTTTAAGGTTTTTTATCTGTCCGTCAGTCTGTTACCGCATTACGGAAATACCACTGGAGGGATTTTGATAAAATTTTGTATAACGATAGCTGGTTATCCGGGCCAACATATAGGATACTTTTTATTGCGGGGAAATATCTACAAATATAACAGAACAAAAATTTAAAAAAATGTGTTTTTCTTAATTCGTCTATAATTTCATATGCATTTAGTAAAACGATGTTATTTCGACATTACAAATAGACACTCCAATTTTATTTATCTGTGTAGAATACATTTATTATGTTTGCCAGCGTAAATACGTGCTGCGTGTACACATGCGGACGCACACGGGCGAGCGGCCGCACGCGTGCCACTGCGGCGCCGCCTTCACGCAGGCCTCCGCCTTGAGGGCTCATGTCGCGGCCAAACACAAGTGTAATATTGTTTTCAAATTAATTATTTATTATATTTAAATAAATAAATATGTTGGAAGTTGCGACATTAACACACAGCGCTATCTAGTTCCATGGTAAGTTACGAGGCCTTTGTTATGGATAACAGATAGTTGATACACTACGCATATGTATATAACTTTAAATACTTACATGTTATAAATATAAACATCCATGACTGGAGTACAAACATTCGTGGTCATCATACAAATAATTGCTAGCGGGACTCGAATCCGCGACCAATGGCACAGCAAGTACGGTCACTACAAACTAAGCCAAACATGTCGTCAAACGATATGAATACGAGTTTTCTTTTGGCATGTGTGTCAATAGTGGAACTTTTCATTTTGATCATTTTTATTTTTGACAATTCTTAAGAATTTAGTTGATGAAAAGATCGATTTTTAATTATTATTTTAATTTTTTACAGAACCAAGTAAGATGACGCTCCGCTACATGTCCTCTGTTATGTCTACATATATCCATCATATAAAAAGTCTGATTAATGTTTATTGACATAGCTGTAAAATAATTAATGCTCAATGTTTTTTTAAATATACGAAATATGAAATACGTTATTTTATTTTTAATATTTATTATTTTAATGATATATTTTATTTTTTATAATCTCATTTGATTTTAAATAATAAAAATGGCCAATTAAGTGAATATGTATTGTAAATTTATCACAATTTGCAGAAGATTTATTTAGATTTTTGATTCCCGACGTCTCGAATTCTTTACAGCAATCATGGTCTCTTGATTTATTTTGATTGCTGTAAAGCATTCGAAACGTTGGGAACCAAAAATCAAAATAAATCCGCGAAAAAATCTGACAAGATAGTTTTATTTAAAATTTTAAATTATTAACTCAGATTAAAACGTAATCATGGTTCCATTTTTGCGCTAATAGATTTGATATTATTATTTATATTTTGCTTCGTTTCATAATCTGATTTCGCCAACTCTTCTGCTAATTGCTTAATTATTCTTTCCAAAATAGTTTGTACGTCCTGGCGGTTGCCTTCTTTCCATTCCTCCATCTGCTTTTCAATTTCCCGCCATTTGTTCTTATTTTGAATATTATTCATCTGTTTGTTTATTATATCAATTAAATGCAGTAACGCTACTGTTTTCCGAGCCACGTCTTTGTCTACAACGTCCATTATAAATATGGGCTTATTTCTATTTATTAAAACATTTCTAAATATTAAAAACATGGCCTTTGTCACGAATGAATCCCACGATTCGATTTCTGTCATCGATTTATTTAATTTTGACTCTGCTTGAATATCGATTATTTTTGAAAAATCACTCGTTTTCACGATTTCTGTTAACGCATCAGACACTTGTTTGATTTTTGAATCGTCGGCGTGTAATATTGTTGTTAGTATATTTATAATAAATTGAATGTAATCGTCGTTCGTGCGACACACGCCTAATTTTGTGCAAGCATGAATGTACTCTATTTCACTTTGTTTATTTAATTCCTTTTGAAATAAATACCCTTTTCCCAGATGACGGTTCACGGTTTCATCTTTACTTAGGTAGTTTAAACATCTTTGCATCATTTTATTTGCTGTGTCTATTGTATTTAATATAACTTTGTGTCTTGCTAAATTCGTTCTTAAGCCATACTCTTCGTTTTGTTTTAAAAAATTATTAAATCTGTCCTCAAAATCATTTTGCAACTTGTTAATTTTACGCTGTATTTGCAAACTATCTGACATTTTTTTGAAATTCTCAAAAATTTTCAGTGATTGTTTAAAAATGTGTATAGTATAATTATGTATTTTTGTATCATCCTTAACCTTCTGTCTTAATCTTGTTTTAATGTTTAACTTATCTTCCTTATGTTTCTGCTCTGACTTTTTGTATTTTTTACTATGTTTTTTCTTCCTTTCGATCTGTTCATTGGTTGATACACTATCTTCAGAATATATTGGTCTGCTACGACTGTTATTACCACTTTTGGTATATTTAGAAAAAACATTTTCTTTATTCACAGTATCGGGAAATTTATTGCGTAAAGTATTCTCGCTATCATAAGACAAGTTTCCATTATTTAAGTTTTGTTTGTATCGAATTTCATTTTCTGATTTATTTTGTTTATCTTTTGTTAGTTTTTTTTCTTTCGATACATACAGGAGATTTGTCAAATTACTATTTTTAGTAGTAAGTGCCAGATGCCTCAGAGGTGATACTTTATATTCATAGCTCCATTTTGGACCTAGATCTATAATGCCTTGTATTTCTAGATCTATGCCTAAAATTAGGTCCGCATAACCTGTAGTATAAATATACCGAAAAATTAAGCTTAATGTGCGATTTTTTATTAATTCAAAGTCAGAAGTTTTAAAATGTTTCAATAGTTTTAAAGGAAAAAGTAATGATAACAAATAGAAGTGTATACTCACTAAAAATAAGAGGAATTCCATATAAAATCATTGCCCACTACTTATACAATTGTACTAAAATATCTTTTATGTGTTTTTTACGAGCACCTGATGTAGTTCTATAATATTACAGTGTTATAAAATTTCACAACACTCAAAATATTTTTTGCTAAATGTAATACAAAATAACAAAATGTATTTTCGTTTGTTATACATAAATTTCATCAATTGGAAATAAATATTTGTGATAATTGACTGTTATTTTAACCATACCTATTCGTATGAAATGACAAAAAAAATTACTCATCATCCTCCTGAATCCCGCACATTTCCCAAATTACTTAGAGTTTGCGCAGTAAGTCCTCCTTTTCTACTCTCCCCAATTACTAGTTGCCTCATTATTCTCTCCTTTCTCTTCCATGTCCTGTCTCACACAATCTATCCATCTTTTCTTCGGTCTTCCTTTACCTCTCCATCCATCCCATTTCCACCCTTTTCGTCACACAAAATGATACAAAATTTACTATACAAAATTTAATTGCATTGTTAGAGCTGCTGGCACGAAATAAACATATAATAATTAATTCATGAAATCTGTCTGTACGTATGTGTATGTGCGTATATAATTCCGCATCCGCGTTTGTGCGTTTATGTGTGTGGGTGCGCGCGTGCGCGCGCTTTATTATATTTTAAAGAACGATTTTATATATGTAGCAATATACTCTATGAGAACGATCGTGCGTTCCTGTCGTAGGTAGTGAACAATGGGCATGGCCTTGAAAAAGCCAAATATGATGGCGAACGAAATCGAATCGTCTATTTACATTCTAATAACCTAAAACTATTATGGATAGAAGATTATAGCACAAAATTATGAACCATTAATAACATTGATACTAAATTTTATTTACGATTAATGGACTGCATAACGATTTAAAAGTAAAATGTTTATAGATAGAATAATATTATGTTATGTTCTTTGTTCTGTAGCATATTGTAGGCGTGTAATTTGAGTATAGTTTATTTTACCAATGTCGTGTAGAATAATTAATAAATTAATTAAAAATATAGTTCACATGCTCGTAAGATTTTTGTCATACTTGTCATAATTTTGTCATAGTCGCATTGATTTTTGTCATAGTCGTTGTTTCAACTTTCAATATTAATGTCTAAACGATTCGATTCAAATCGATACAAAACTCTTTATAGTCTATGACATATTTATAATGTACAACTTAGTTAATCTGTTTCTATGCTCACTTCACATTTTGTAATTGTTGAAATTATTTGTACGTTGAATGTTTGGATTTGATACAGTGAATTGACGAGGCAAAAGTTACAAGAAGACATTGTTTTAAGCGTAATAGGTGATAATAATCTTATTCTGAATACTAGGCAAGTAATATTTATTTTTTAATAGCTATAATCTAAATATATACAGCTGTAACCTATAATGCTTGAACTTAACTGCCGCTATTTTTCAAGAAGTAGTAAAAGAATCTTATTTTACATTGCATTTTATAGAGAACCTTATATTAATAATTATTAAAATTTGTAACATAATGTAGGTGGTGCTATTTTATTTTGGCACGAAAGATGCGGTACAATTTGTTTAGGACATATGTCATTTTTTTCTAAATTTGTCAAAATTTTTGCGATATTTGCGATTGTTCTGATAAATGTTAGAGAGTTTTAAATACTTAAGTGTTTTAAAAAAAAAACTGTTTATTTTTACAAAGTCTCAAATTTGTAGAATATCTTAATGTCTTAAAATTACCCTCCAGTGTTCAATTACATTATAATATGTTTATAAAATTACTAATTAACAAATAAAAACCCCAAGAAAGTTTATCGACATTATCTAACTACACTAAATATTCAATATTTTTATCCAATTTTTGTTATGGACCATTTTGTAAATAAACACGTCGATTGACATTGTTTTGCAAATTGTGACGCAATTTTATATAGCGCGTGTCGTCATCAAAATAGAAAAACCTATTGCATAAAAATGTATGTCATTAAACGTTTTCTTTATTTATAATAAAATGCTATTAAAATCTTTTAAAACTAAGGAGAACTAAATTACTGAGAGACATTTATACAAATTCTATTCAATTTTGTTGTTAATAGCCTCAAAGCATTTTAATTTTTTTAGGTATTAATGTATTGTGGTAAGCTTCACTTAACATTTAGTGTTTTTTTTGTTTCAATCGGTTCATAAATAAAAAAGTTATGTTAATTTAAATAATCACCTAAGGACAAATCTGAGCAAAGCAACAGTGAGTCGCTAGTATAAAAATATAATCCCAAATTTTTAGCCTCCTTACATTTTTATTTTGTATATTCATGAAAGGAATATGTTTTTGTCTACCAAGATCACTAGTTTTCTATACATAATTATAATAAAGTTCTGAGTCAAATCTGTACATCAAATATTTTTTTGGAAAATCTTGAAATAGTTATTAATATTGTATATTGAACTCGTTTTCCGCACTTAGACTCGCATTTGGTCCGTTGTACATTGCGAATCCTGGCTAGTTCAGCCAGCCTAGCTCCGTCCAAAAGCACGGAAGCTTCCTGGGAGCATCACAGGCTTCACAGAGCAACCTCACCCAATCCAATAGTTATTAATAAAGTGGCCGAATCTATAATTTTTGTCTGTCTGCCTGGGTCCGCATCACGAGAAAACCTCTGTACAGATTTTGATGAAATTTGGTATGATGATAGCTGGTCTTCCGGGTCAACATATAGGATACTTTTTACTGTGGAAAAATATATCATCTCTGAGAAATCTATACTAAACGTTAAAACGTAATTAGGGACGAATCCGAGCAGAGCAAGGACAAGTCGCTAGTTATATAATAAATTCAAATATAGACAACAACTAATACAAAATGTAATTAATATTTTGATACAAACATGTATCAGCACGATCAGTATTGCACAATATTTTGATATACAATGACAATGTTAGATATGACGTCACAACCTGCTACGACGAATATAGCAGGTTCGATTTTAATATGGCCAATTATTCGTACTTACATAACATGGGTTTTCCTAAACTATGTTATTTGTATTAGAAGGAAACTTTTCGTCTATAATAAAAATTAAATATAAGAAACGACATCTAATCTTGAGCTCTTATAAGTAGTTTATAATTTATATATTATGTATGTAGGTACAATTGCTTCGCTTAAAATTTTTATAGGCTAACATCACGTGATATGACTCTTATGTAAAAAGGAGTACATATAATTTTTTAGGTTTATGTGAATGTTTATCATTGAAATAAACCAATAATTTTTAGCCGAATGCGCGACGCAAAGGATGGTAATGTGTTTATCAGTCTATGTATGTCCTGAAGTATCTTAATCCCTCCAAGACCGCGGACACACTGGCGTTACAGTGAATAGTAGATTTCTTAGAAATTTAATTAATTTCTTAGAAATTTACCTGGAGGTGTTAAAATTGAAATGTTTTTATCAAAAAAAAAACGCGAAAATATAGTTTTATATAAAAGCGGAGTAGTTATACATATACAACATATATACATACATATGTATGTATGTATTAAATAGTTTCGTGAGCGGGGCCGCTGGCAGGGCTAGTATTAACACGAGTTCTTACCGTCTTTGACAGCTTAGACTGCCAACATGTTTTACTAAGGCAAAGAGTTACATTATTTTTGTGTGAAAGCCACGCAAATACTATACGCATTTAAATTTAAATCTATACTAATATTACAAAGAGAAAACATTTTTTGTTTGTTTGTAGCAAATAAGTTCTGAAACTACTAAACCGATTTAGATGAAAGGTAAGAAGATAGTTTGAGACCCTGGAAAGGACATAGGAATAGTTTTTATCCCGGAAACTATCTCTTAAGGGGGCGAAAATGGGGATGAAAGTTTGTATAGGGAATCTAATAATCTACTCTTTGTTTCAGATACAACATGTTGGCATGAAATAATTGAGCTAATTCAAGAGCTACCGAAATAGAGCGAACATGTTCCAAAAACAAACTTTTGGTTCCACCAACACTGGCTTCGGTAAGTTATATTTTTGTCATATTTTATTGATTTCCTTTACCGACCAATCTACCTCGTGTCTTCTCCATTCCACGTGATATTGGCGAAGTAATTTATGCCCAACTGACACGCATTGAAGATATTAACAAGAGAATTGAAATGATTTGCTTAATCGAAATAATACCAACCATATTCTAAGTTTGAAGTAGCGATTTACTTCCTAGGTATGTTTTGATTTTTTAAGCGGAAGCTTAATTCTTTTTCTATAATAAAAGTAGCCTTAGTTACTCGATATTACATTAACTATCTGCCAGTGAAAGTCCCATTAAAATCGGTCCAGCAGTTTCGGAGATGCTGTTATTTTGGCATTGCAAACAGACACTTCAATTTCATTTATCTGTATAGATAATGATATGGTATTATAGAAATGAATAAGAAATAAAATAAAATATGTTAATATATGCATATATGAATGAATTTCATCCAAATCGTTCCAGCAGTTTCAGCATGAATGAGTAACAAAGGTACATACATACAAAATTTCTCATTTATAACAGTAGATAATTTGATATCTCCCATATAGGTTCTAATGAAAACTAATATATATATAATTATGTGGTTTACATTTAAACAGGTTCATTAAATACAAGCACGACTTCACCGTTCGGTGGCTTCAAACTGAACACCGGCACGAGCGCCTTCGGAGCGCCCCCGGCCTTTGGTGCTAATGCTACCCCTCAACCGGCTACAGGTGGTGGTAAGTTGTATAACCGACTTTGAAAAGAAGAAGGTACTTTTGTACCATTGATATATAAAAACATAGATACATATAACACATATCTCTTCAGAAAGTGGCGAAAAATTCTTCTTATATTCTTCGAAAAATAACATTCAAAATAATTGTCTAAACACAAATTCGAACTTAAGCACATCACATAAAGTACTTTTTTTAACAACTTTGCTTTTATTTTTGTCATCTGAGAAGATTTGAAAAAAGTGCATAATTTCGAATTGTGTGTATCTTTCTGAGGATATTTTTGATATGCTAATTGTGTATTTTGTGTTTTTGTATATCAATGTATGGTACGTACTCAACACATTCTTATGCCGGATCCACACGTTTGCCATTTGCCATACTTTAAATGTCTACAAACACACAAAGGTGTGGATGTATCATAATATATAAACACCGAAAGTTTCCTTTGATTTGTTCAAAACACTAGTACTTGAACACATACTCAGGTCAAACCAAACATCCTCTCCACATGTTTGAATTTGTGATGGCCTGTCGAGGTTCGGAAAGTGTGGATCCGGCATTAGATTTGCTTTATGGTTAAAGATAGTCGCGGGAAAGACTAAAGTTTTTGACATCTCACAAGTTAAAGTTATTAAAGTTGTGTACTCGCAAAATATTACATGATAAGGTAAAAAATAAATAAATGGTACCATGGTACTTTATAATATTAAAAAAAAGGAATATTAATAATAGTAATATATGTATTTAAAATGTCAAATATTTGCGTAAATCTTAAAAAGCTGTTAAATTTACATATAATTATTTTGATAGGTCTATTCGGTTCACCAAACACTTCGGGCGGTCTTTTCGGTTCCAACCCAACAACATCTACGTTTGGCCAGTCGAGCGGTTTCGGTTTTGGGGCCAGTACATCGTCGGGGGGTCTCTTCAACAATAGCAGCGGTGGAGGGTTATTTGGCAACAACCAGAATAATACCGCCTTTGGTGCTAAGCCAGCTAGTAAGTTTTTTATAATATGTATATGGAGCATTCTACACTAAATCGGACGGTTTTAAAAATTGTTATTTTTGATTATTGCTTCCTGGTAAATTTTGAGATTTTTTTGATTAGTGCTTCAAAAATATCGAAATTTCAAAAAAACCGCTCTTTTTGGTTTTTTGCTCCTAACTTTTTTAATAGTGGTCGAAGTTTAATTTTTTTTTTTCAAAATTTTTTGGTTTTGGATTACATTTACTTAAAAAAATATAAAAAATAAATATTTAAAATGTTTTCATTGAGACTTTTGAATTTTAAGTTTTTTTTAAAACTTTGTGTATCCTTCAATTTTTTATGAAAATTTTCTATTTAAAACTTCTATCCATCATGCAACTTTCAAGCCCAGTCCGATAGTTCCATAATTACTGTTTTTCCCGATATTTAAAAATTATTATTTTTTCATTTTTAAAATTCGAAAAAAAAAACATCAAAATGGTGGCTGATTGTTAATGACAGCTTCCATCAAGAAATGTTCAAACTGCTTACTTTTCTAGATCTGACTCGCATTTCTCACATTTCACATCTGACTTACAATTTTTTCTATTTCACCAGCCGGTTTCGGGTTTGGCGGCACAACCAACACGGCGACCACCGGCGGCTTGTTCGGCTCGGCGCCCTCCACCTCCACGGGACTGTTCGGTCAGCAGAACAACACCATCTCGTCCGGTGGACTGTTCGGTGGGACCACTGGTATGTTACATTAGCTAAGTGCATAACAGTATGTAGCCTTAGTGCTTATTTGTTCAAACCACCAATACTTCTTGTAATTTACAGTAGAGAGATTTTTTTATTGTATTTTAAATACAAAGATTGATTTCTAAGATTTATATACAATATACATACATAAAATATATAGATAAAATACTTTCTGGCTTTTTTTTAAATTCTAGATGGACAAAAACTATAGATTCAGCTTCTGTATCGATAATAATGACTATTTCAGTAAGATTTTCCAAAAAATATTTAATGTACAGATTCAACTGAATTAGAATTTTGTTATATGTATATATAGATGGTATAAATAATATTTTCTATCAGGTGGTTTCGGCCAAACCCAGGCGACAGGCACCGCCCACGTGAAGTACAACCCGGTGGTGGGCACAGATGTGGTGGTGAAGAGTGGGACGTCCCAGAATGTGAACATCAAACATCATTGCATCACATGTATGAAGGTGAGCTGATTTTGTTTAACTTATTTAGTTGGTCTAGTAGCTAGCGTGTATGTCTGCACATCCGGAGGTCCTGGGTTCGAGTCCGGGCTTGGGTCAAGTTTAGTTTTGAGTCTTTTTGTTAAGGGGGTTAATCCATTAATTACGTGAGCTGTTTTACTTTCAATTTAAACTCTTACTTTCTTTTGGCGAGATTAAGTGAGATTTGATGGCCTTCCCTTCGCGTGATATTTACGCTATAGTTGTTAAAGGACTACATTTTTTTTATAAAGTTGAAAATAATACTATGTTCAGGTATTTTTTCTGTGGCCAAAGTAGGGCATTCCAAAAGGAATGAGAGAAATGTGTAATATATATTTTCTTTTAAAGTTGATCTGAGATTTGTAATTATGCCCTCAGTTTAAGGGAGATTTAATGAGATTTTATTATACTGAAGAATTATATTTTAGATTTTATTATAGGCCTTTTTAAGACCTCCAATTTCCTAGTTCATTGTTCTGATGTATCTCTTAAGGTTTAGCCAGAGGTAGACAAGTGCATGTCTAAGGACGACTCAAAAGGCTCAGTTGTTTTGTTTTCCCGTGGGAATGAAAAAAATCCTGTAGTAAAAGGTATTCTAAATGTTGACCCAAGTAACAAGTTATCGTTACACAAAATTTGGCTAAAATCTGTTCAGAACTTTTTGCGTGAAACGCGCACATCGATTTCTCTTCTCATTCGTTACTGTTTTATTATATGTATAGATGATAAAAATAATAATTCATTTCCAGGAATATGAAGGAAAATCCTTAGAAGAACTTCGTCTGGAAGATTATTTGGCTGGTAGGAAAGGTCAGACGTCCGGGGGGATGTTTGGTTTCCAGCAGCCCGCTGAGAATAAACCATTGTTTGGTGGCAGCAGTGAGTCGCTTATATTATTATAAGTTCGACGACATGTTTGGCTCAGTTTGTAATGATAATACTTGCTGTGCCAGCGGTCTCGGGTTTGAGTCCCGCTGGGGGTCATTTGTATGATGAGCATGAATGTTTGTTCTCCAGTCATGGGTGTTTAATATTCATATTTGATTCCCCATACAAACTTTTATCCCCATTTTTACCCCCTTAAGGGATGATTTCCGGAATAAAAAGTATCCTATGTCCTTCCCAGGGCCTCAAAGTATATTCTTACAAAATTTCATTTAAATTGGTTCAGTAGATCCACAAATTACCCCCCTACAACCTCACAAACTTAGAAACTCACAAACTTTACCTCTTTATAATATTAGTATAGATATGTAATAGAATTTAAAGTTATATATGTGTAGTGTATCAACTATCTCGTATCCATAACACTATGATGAATATGAAAGTTTGTGTGGGGAATCAACATAGAGACGTACCCGAGCAAAGCAAGGGTGAGTCGCTAGTTAAATATTACTCATAATATCTCACAAGATAGATTGATAGATAGATAAATACTTTATTGTAAATACAAAAGAAGATTACAGAAAATGAAAAAAAATAACAAAGAGGCATGCAAAGGCAGTCTTATTGCTATGAGCAATCTCTTACAGACAACCTTTGGTGAATGGATTAGTGGAACCGTAGACGGGACAGTACAGTTAAAACTAAATACAAAAAAACTATGTTTACAAACATAAATACAGACAAGACAAAAATATATACATGTATAATACACAAGATGGCGTTATAAGCAAAGTTTATTTTATATATAATTGATAATATGTGTTTTTGCTCCAGCGTTCGGCCAGCCGGCGACCACGAGTGCTCCCACCTTGTTTGGGGGCAACATCGGTTCTACGCCCGCCTTCGGACAGACGAGTTAGTTGTTTATATTACGCTATTTATAATTCAATTATCTTGTTAATAAATATTTTTATATGTATGTATATGAATATTTTTATCATCAGATACATTTTCGTTCGGGAGCAACACACAATCTAACACCAACACCACAGGTCTCTTCGGTGCGAATAAACCTGCCTTCGGTACTACCTCCACTACTGGTGAGTGTTGCATGTACAGTTAAAGAATGAATGGAATAAAGGGATTGAAAATGGCGACTCGTTAAGCCTGTAGTGTTTAAAAATAGTTAATCAAAAAAAACCGTGATTTTTTTTTCGGGAATTCTAAGTGGTTTTATCTGGTTTAAATAAATGATTTGGTTTCTGATAACTGTGCAATTTCAAATGTTTTGGTCTTCACAAAAACCCTAGAATCCGACTGCAGTGCTACTGACGTGGTCCAGTTGTGGATCTAAACCTTCCAGGCCACTCGACACCACATAAAAATTCATCAAAATCAGTCCAGTCGACATACACACGTACAGAAGAATTACATGCATATATAAAGATAATGGTTTTTATATTGCACCTTTAAAAAAAAATAAACAAAATTTCGTCGTGTGGCTAATCTATATAAATAAAAATGAATAACTATTTATATCTGTTTAAGACGTACCTAGCGACGAACCCGAGCAAAGCGAGGGTTGAGCCGCTAGTGCATTAATAATAAAATATTCGATTTTGTTTAATCAAAAGTAACTATTATTTATGTAATACTTATCATTTTAGGCACAGGACTGTTCGGTGCCACCACGACTCAAGCGCCGACTTTCGGTTCTACGAACACCTTCGGTTTTGGCGCCAACACACAAAATCAGGTAATTTTTTTATTTTTTTGCACCACGCAAAATCGAATATGTGACCCATATTGTAGGGAGTAATGTGTACGTACAAGTTATTGTAATCTGCGTTTTCTTATCTATATATTCATACTGGCCGCGGCTTCGCTCGCGCTAAAACTGCAAAAAGAAAAAACTATTTGCCTTTATGCTATTAGTAATAATGTATGGAAGTCTGCCTGATTTGTTGACATTTACGATTGTTGCTCCGCTCCCTTGGGTAGTAAGCATGATAATATATAGTCTATAGCCTCAATAAACTGGCTATCTAATGCGAAAAGATTTTTTCAAATCTGATTAGTAGTTCCTGAGATTGGCGCGTTCAAACAAACAAACAAATTCTGTCTCTTTATAATATTAGTTAGAAAAAATGTTTAAAATTAACAAATATCGTAAGGTATGTACTTTGGTGCCAGTTGTGTATTTTTAAAATCTCAGTCTCTCCCGCGACCATGATCGCTGTAAAGCATTCGAAACGCCGGGAATTAAAAATCGGAATAAATATGCGAAAAAATCCGGAAAGATATTTTTTTATAGTTTTAGAAATGCAAACACATAGCTATAATGTACGGCATTCGTGAAAACAAATCAAATGAGCCCAAACTCGAAAAACTCAGAAACTCGGTTTCACTGGTTAGGTTTGAAGAGTTCCACCACCTACCCCATCTGCAGCTCCATCATCAGATCAGCTCGACCATCAAATTGTATTGCCATTACTGCTTTCACGGCCTGATTTACTAACAATTTTGATTTATTTAGATTTTTAATAGTTTAGTATAAAAAAACGGAATATTTTATTTTTAAAATTACAAAGTAGTAGTCCAGGAGATATTTCGGTTTTTTCGCGGATTTATTTTGATAATGCGAAAAGATAGTTTCATTTATAATGTCAAATATTCGCGTAAATCTTAAAAAGTATTAATTCAGATTCCGATTTTGCATACGGTGTACGTATCGGTTTTTCCAAAAGGATTTTGTTTTTCTGTGTATATGTACAGTGTATGTAAGTTTTATCAAAGAAGTGCTTAATAAAGAAGAAAGAAGGAAAAGGTTTTTATATGTAAGACATGTTATTTATCTTTCAAATTTTTTTTTCGTTTCCTTCGTAGAGCTGTAACATTTCGTACAATGTTCTCTTCGAGTCCGGATGCACATGGAACTTTGGGAAAGATTTAGAAAATTCAGAAACCGTTAAACGTTTGGAAAATAAAACATTTCCGGAAAAGAAATCATTTCCGGAAAATAATTTTCGATTATTCCAAGAAACAATGTTCGGACCAGAGAGACCTTTCCAACCGAAGAAATGGTCGGAAATTTCCAGCAACTTTTCGAAAGCATTTGAACAAACTAAATGTGATAAGGAAAATGCGAAAATACGTAAAGACAAACTGATATTGGAAGCAGCGACAGCTAAAGCGGCCATTGATGTACAATTGGCAAAGGATTTGGCTGAAATAGACAAAAACGTCGTTCAAACTGTACACGTTAAAAACTGTAATGTTAAAGAGAAAATGGATTGAAACTTTTAAATCGATTAAACTTACGTCTTTTTCACTCGGGTTCAAGCGTTTTCTCTATTACAACATATCGTCGTCTCAGCCCAAATATGCCCACTGCGGGACGTAGGCCTCCCACAAAGATTTCTACGATACCTGGTCTCGTGCCATCCGCATCCAGCTACTTTGACCACGTCGTCGGTCGGTCTTGTGGGAGGCCCACGCTTCGCCTTCCGTTACGCAGCCGCCGCTCCAGAATGTTTCGTCCCGAACGACCGACTAGATTTTTAAGAGATAAGATTTTTCCCGCAGTAAAAAGTGTCCTATATGTTGACCCGGATAAACAGTTATCACCATACCAAATTTCATCAAAGTCCCTCCAGTGGTTTTTCTGGGATGCGGTAACAGACAGAAAGACAGACAAAAATTCTAAAATCTATACATTCGGTCTCTGTATCGATAATGAGGTTTATTTCAATAAGATTTTCAAAAAATATTTAATGTACAGATTCGAGTCAGTTAGAATTTTATTATATGTTATATATGTAGATCTTTAAAAGATCACATGCGTACAAGAACAGACCTTATTCTCACAGGTATAAGGTTTGCAATCCCTTACCATGGCTGTCATTGAATCTATGTGAGTGCGACGCAATATATTTACGCGGTAGCGATAGAGATAGGTGATAGGGGGTTTAATGTACTAAATTCTTCCTACGTTGTGACCGGACTTTTGTAACACTTATATCCCACGAAGATAGCTTAGACTAAGATTATGTCTATACAAAAATCTCCTGACTCTGCCTTTCCGTCCTTTGATTAGTTACCGAGCAAAAGGGAGACAAACTAACAAAACTAAAGAAAATATATAAATAGCTAAAGGTTCCATCCCATATGTCACAACTCTCTGTTTGTAAAAGGTAACTTCATCATGTCGCTTTTTGGCTGTCGGTATGCGCGCGCATCGTAAAAATTTTACTCTTATATTTTTTTCCAAACGTCCCTAAAGGAGTTCGAAAAATCATGAAATAAAATACAATATGAGGAACTTACATGCCATATTTATTTTGTAGCATTTATTCTCACTGTTATTTAGTGAGTGATATTTCTCTTATAAATAAATATTATGAGAAATATTTATTAATTTTGCCATTTTTTTGTATTATTATTAAGGAGATTTAATCTCAATTTTTTTTATATAGAAATAAATAAATTTTAATATAATTTAATTGACTTATGGATCATGTATTTTTTAAATCCTTTTTTTAATAGAAGATTTATTGACATTGTATGTAAATATTGCTTTATTTATGTTATTTTTTTATGTTAATGACATTTTTTTAAAGATTTTTATTTTTAAGATTAAAAGTATGTTATATTTGCTGTGGAATTGATGATGTCACTGCCTTTTTAAATATATTTTAAATATTAAATTTTTCAATAAAAAGATATTTGTTATTATTTTCTATTTAATTTGTTATATTATAAAATATACCCAAAACTAACTGAAAAAGTTGTTTAGTTAATTTTCTTGCAAATTACTTTAAAAAGGTACTTAGGTCTTTTAAATCACCCAACAAATAGTATTCCACCCTAAATGTTGGAATACTTTTAAATTGCTCAAAAAAAAGTTCCGCCCAAAAGGGTGGGATTTTTCCTAAAACGTATATATGACAATCCTCGAGATATTATAGCATGTTTCTAAAAGAATAATTATTAATACTTTCAGTGGTCGAAATTCATGTAATTCATCATCATATTATATGAATAGAATTTACACATCTATATAAAAGACTAGTGACTCACCAACGCTTCGCTTGGGTTCGTCCTTACGTTCCCCACACAAACTTTCATCCCCATTTTCACCCCCTTAAGGGATGATTTCCGGGATAAAACTATCCTATGTCTTTCCCAGGGTCTCAAACTACCTTTTTACCAAATTTTATCTAAATCGGTTCAGTAGTTTCGGAGCCTATTCGGTACAAACAAACTAACAAATCTTTCGTCTTTATGATATTAGTATAGAAAAATATCTGTTTTTTAAGTTTTTTACTACTAACACTAAAGCTCGTCAATAGCTAATAAACAAAAAAAAAATCGTTTGACTAACAGAGGAGAAAAAGGTACTGAAAGGTACTCTTTTGTCTTTGCCTATTTATATACTATACAATAGTTGATATCGCGGATTGTATAAAGTCTATTTATACATATAATAAAATTGTAACTAAGCCGAATCTGTACATTAAATATTTTTTGGAAAATCTTATTGATATAGTTATTATTATCGATACAGAGGACGTATCTATAGTTTTTAGAATTTTTATATGTGTGTCTGTCTGTAACCGCATCACGGAAAAACCACTGGAGGTATTTTGATGAAATTGATATGGTAAGAGCTGGTTATCCGGGTCAACATATAGGATACTTTTTACCGCGGGAAAAAACTTATATCTGAGAAATCTTTGCTAAACGTATATAAATTATATGTTTTCAAGAATTAAACCTCTTAATACAAACAGATATTGATATAAATAAGAAACTAAATATTTTTTTACATACTTAATAGTATCTACTTGTGAAACATACGCAGAGTACAATTAATCTAATCTAATACATATATAAAATTGTCGTGTCACAGTGTTTGTAACAAAACTCCTCTGAAACGGCTTGGCCGATTCTTATGAAATTTTGTGTGTACGTAAAAGTATTTTTCATACTCTTAAGTGATAAAGGATCCACCCCAAAAAAGATTTTTTTAATTTTTTGGACAAAGTTTTTAATTTAAAATTTTTATGATTCGGCAAAAAAATACATACAAACCTAAATTTTCCGGGATGATATATAGAATTCCTCAATAAACAGGCTATCTAATGCAAAAGGAATTTTTCAAATCGGATTAATAGTTCTTGAGATTAGCGCGTTCAATCAAACAAATCAACACAAATTTTGTCTCTTTATAATATTAGTATAGAATTTAGATTTGTACCTAACTAAGACGGTCGCTTTAATAAAACTATCCCGTTTTCAGACCGGTATTTTTCACTTTGGCGAAAAAACAACGGCCTCGCACGGTGCGCCATCGAGCCCGAGTGGGAATGAGAAATCGGCGATAGGTTCGAAATCTGCGCAAGCGTACTCTATCAATAAATGGCAGGAATTTTCCAAAAATTTCTCTAAAACTTTAGCAAATGTTGCAACGAATGTGACCAAAAATGATACAGATTATAACAGTGCTCGGGATAAGTTGATATTAGATGCGGCCGCAGCGAAAGCTGCCATTGATGCCAAATTGTCTATGGATTTACTTATTTTGGATATGAAGTACAAAGGTTTTAAAAAGTTACAGAAAAGGGTTGTTTGGTGATTGGTTTTTTTTTGGTTGTCGGTGTAAAAGTGGCATAACTTTAAGACGGTTTTGAAACTGAATAAGACATATTTTTGTAATTGTGTGCATTTATAAAATTAATACGTGCCATAACGCTAATATTATATATATATATATATATATATATATATAATATTGAGAAAAATTGAGAAATTAATTATTGATATTAACTTACGAAGTTATAAGTTGCCTCAGCAACGCGTGACCGGGTCTGCTAGTTTTATAGAAATTAATATATAAGGCATTATCGAATATGTAAGTTAATCCAGTTTTGCCTTGAATGCATTTTGATTATAAATATGGGTATTCTAAATATGGATAGTTAATTTCGACCAAAAATAAAGAAATCGTTATTGAAATACTTAAAATATTTTACTATAGAATATATTTTTAATATTAATAAATAACTTATACAGATTATAAATATATTACAATAAGTATGTATGCTTAAGTCACATGAATGATTTATGTCATGCAAGTTCATTCGTTTAGAATAGATTGATTATAAGGTCTTACTAGCGGTTCATCCTCGCTTCGCTCAGGTTCTCCTCTAGAAATACAAAAATGAATCTCCTACGGGAACCGTTCATGTTTACGGGATAAAAAGTAGGCTATGTGCTATTCCAGACTATAATCTATCTCTGTGCCACGTTTCATCCAAATCGGTTCAGCCGTTTTGTCGTGATAGAGTAACAAACATCCAAACATCCATCAAAACTTTCACATTTATAATATTAGTAGCATTTTACCGACTAATCTCCTTCGTGTCATCTCCATTCTACATGACATTGGCGAAGTAATCTGTGCTCAACTGGCACGCTTTGAAGACATTCACAAGAGAATTGAAATATTTTTCATATTCTATCTGAAATTGGTAAAGTTAGTGTCTAGCCATCTTTATATATACATATATAATTCTTAATCTATACTGATATTATAAAGAGGTAAAGTTTGTGAGTTTTTTACGTTGTACGGGGTAATCTCTGGATCTCCTGAACCTATTTAGATGAAATTTGGTAAAAAGATAGTTTTGAGACCCTGGGAAGGACATAGGATACTTTTTATCCCGGAAATCATCCCTTAAGTGGGTGAAAACGGGGATAAAAGTTTATATGGGGTATCAACATATAATAATGGAACCGATTTTAACTTAATTTTCGATTGACAATAACTTAGAGTACGCCTTGTTTGTCATCAAACTTAGTTTATCGCTAATCAGAATGGGCTTCTGTTAAAAAAATAATTAAGTTTAATTTCTTTAAGTTAATAATAACCACGGTTTATTTCAAAGTGCTTTGATACAGAGTGTATTAGAGAAGAGGCTGTTGAATATATGTGTTTTTTTTGTTAATTTAAGAAGGAAAGCTGTTTTTTTTTTAATTTAAAATATATTTTTATACAGACTATAAAATATAATAGTTATGATATGTGATTGTCTGTGCCATATAATGTTTATTTTTGTTTTTCTTGGGAAAAATAAAATATAAAGCTATTTGCTCAAGTGTTTCATTTTTTACCTTTTTTTTGTGTTATTTATGAGCATTTTTAGTTCATCGCAATAACAAGAAATAGTGTAAGAGAATTTATTTTTAAACAAAAAAAAAAGTATGTGTGTGTGTCAGCTCCGATGCACGACTGGAGTTTACTACAGAATGCAGAATACAAGAAATAGAATGTTTTATAAGTTAAAATTATAATTTTATTATTAAAATTAAATTAATAGTATTATATATAAATAATTACAATATAGTTAATATATCTATTATAAAAATATTGAAATCATGTTTTTTTTTCGTTTTCTTCTCAGCAAACCCTTTCATTTGATATCCATATTATAGGGGTGCATAAAAAACAGTTCGCCATCTTTAAGAGTCCGCCATATTGAATTTACGATGACGTAAAAAGTTACGCTTTTATTAAAATCACTCATAAAATTTCCATATAGGGGCCTTATATGAAAATCGATTATTAAGGAGTAAACTCCAATATATTCTGGTAAATTCTTACAAATTCAAATACTCTTTATTGAATTAGCATCGCATATTTTAAGGTTTTATTTAATTAGCTATGCGTCATTGAAAATCACCTTAAGTAGTGAGGTAAAGTACAGGATAAAATGTGCAGTTTTGGCGAAAAAAGTAGTTTGTATATTCCAAACTAAATGATAATGAGCGAAATAAATACTTTACACACAACACTCACTCACTTCATATCATGAGATTTAAAAAAAACTTTTTTAGTAAAAAAAAATAATAATTTTCTTCTATACAAAGCTTGTCCTGATAATAACAAACACAAAAAAAAATATCCAATTTGGTGCAGTCGATCGGAAGTTATGCGCGTACAAACATTTCGGTGATTCATTTTTATTTATATAAGATTTCGCAACTTTTGAAGTTAAAAAATAAAAAGTATTGTTAACTGCGCAAACCCTTAACGTATGTGCCTTAATCCCTCCACGACCGCGGACACGCCGGCGTTACAGTTAACAATCGATTTCTTAGAAATTTAATTAATTTCATAGAAATTTACCTGCAGGTGTTATATTTATAATATAATTGGTTGAGTGCATTGGACAAAATAGGATAATATAAAATATAAAAACGTACTTAAATAACCCTTAATTTTTTATCCATTTACGTCAAAGTTAAAAAAAAACTTTAATCCATACTAACTAATATTTTTATTTTTATTTATTTTATTTATTATTATTGAAACATACAGTGTTACAACACAAACAACATATAACAATAAAAATAGTACATACACCAATCAAGTTTCCACAAACCATGAACGAATTAACCACTGGACTAGACATATAAGCGGACGTACCTTTATCGGTCTTCTCAGTAACCAGGAGATTTTAGGCTTGGTCGTTTGTTTTTTGCGTCAGTCTCAAGCACTTATTTGTCAACAAAACATCTCCCAAAAATGACTAAATGTTCTGTTAAATGGTGTAAAAACTATAACGGCGGAAGCAGCAGTATTTCTTTTCACTTGTAAATACATTATTTTATTACATTTATTGTTATTTATCACACAATTTAATTAAATGTAAAATAAAATGTCATATTATCCAACTATGTTAAATATAGTCGATATTTTTATGTATTGTTGACATCTGACAACCATCATAAAATCCCTGGATTATACCATTCAGAACAAATGACTAAACTGTCGAGTGAGTCCATTTGACATAGACTAGTGCTTGACAATGTCGAAAAATATATCGATATTTGACGAAATTACTAAACGAATTGTGTTATTTGTACAGTACAATAACATAAAATACTTTTACCACAGTATCCTACAATCTGATGACAATAAATTTATAAAAATATTTTCTAAATCAAATAAACATATAAATGCAAAAATTATAATTAGTATGTGTACTTAATTTTTTATTTTATTTTATTCCACATTTATATACTTTGGAATATTATTCCATTGTAATAATAATAAAGATCATTTTATTTCAACACATAAATTACACAAAATCAAACAATAATGTTTTAGCACTAAACTTCTGGGTTAGCGATTTGTAATAAAACACTTTACCACTTGCACTAATTATTTTACTTTCACGATCCAACACTCACTTTAATTTGCAATCTCTTTTTCTTTTTCCTAATTTCACAAATGTTTACTAAGAACTGAGCAATAGTAGGACAGTGTCACATTTTTCCGAGACAATCAATTGCCAATTATAATAGTTCAATAACAGAATCAACAAAATCACTTTATTTAATTAAATTAGCTTAATATTTTTTTTAATCTTTACAAAATAATATTTATTATATATTAATTGAATATATACCCGATATTCATTTGTTCATTAACATTATTATAGGCCAACAGAATGTTGCCATCAATGCCATCTTATTTATATAAATCAAATTAAAAAATAATTATTATTTGACATATTATTATTGCCTCTTTAATTCATTTATTTTAATTTATTAAAATTAAAAGAAGAAGAATAAATTAAAAGATGTAAAATATGATGACTATGCTAACCAATGTCTAAAATGTCATTCATTGGTTCATCGATATATGTATTTTATCGATTACGTTCAAGCACTAGAAATATTGTATTGTGTATCAGTGTTTATAATAATGTAATAAAATCTTTGTGTGCGTTATGCGTCTTTTGGTTGAACTAGTTTTCATACATTTGTATTTTATGTCAGGTCCAGTCTCTAATTCGTTCATGCCACAAACAATCAATTCATACAGTAAAAGAGTAGAGATTTGACAAAACAATAACACTAGAATTATGTTAGCAGAACATGCATTAATATAAGATATGGAGTTAAATTATAAATCTTTTAGGAGAAGTACATTCCTAATTTTCCTTTTGAAATTTTCTACTGTACAATTCATTAAATCAATGTCGTTAAAGTGAACATTGTAATCACGACAGGACCTATGTATAAATTCATTTTGAGCGAATTTCGTTCTGGTAACAGGAATGCAAAACAAATCTCTTCAACGAGTATTGAAGCTGGGACATCTGAATCGTATATTACTTAAAAGATAAGGGGAGTCGACAAAATTATTAATTATTTTATATAAAAACATTTGGTCTTTAAATAAAATTAATATTATATAATAATATTTATAAATGTGAAAGTGTATTTGTTAGTTTGTCCTTCTTTCACGTCAAAAAGAGTGACGGATTGGCGTGGTTTTTTGTGTGGAGATAGTTAGTTGGAGGGCTGGAGAGTGACATAGGCTACTTTTTATCGCGGGAGATTATCTCATTCCCACGAGAATACTCGTTATAACACAAACCAAAAAAATATTTATGATCATAATTACTTGAAAATTGGTATTAATGGTCTTCAATACAAAAGTTTCCATAATACTTTCTTAGATTTACGCGAATACTTGACATTTTAAATAAAACTATCTTTTCGGATTTTTTCGCGAATTTATGTTGATTTTTGGTTCCCGACGTTTCGAATGCTTTACAAATTGTAAGATACTTTAGTGCCATTTTTCAATTTTTGAATTCATTTTGTTAATTGTGGGTAGGCTGTCTGTAACAACTATATAATACCTTAAAGACATCTAACAACTCAGTCTCTCCCGTGACCATGGATGCTGTAAAGCATTCGAAACGTCGGGAACCAAAAATCAAAATAAATTCGCGAAAAATTCCGAAAAGATAGTTTTATTTAAAAGGATGAAAGTTTGTTTGAAACCTACCTTTTCAGAGGTTTTTTGTAGTTTTAACGCGAGCGAAGCTGCGTGTTCTGCTAGTTTCAAATATTGTAATAATTTGGTATAATTTTCTAAATTAAGCCATTTCTTCATTAGCAATATGATTCCATTTAATTTATTTTTAAATACCACAAAAAAATTCTCTTTTAATTAAATATTTATTTTATATAAAAAATATATAAAATGGACTAAAATTTTAATGTTTTATTTCGATTTGGGTCACTTTTGCACTGACAGACGGATTGATGGTTTCCATAATTTCCAGAACACCGGTGGGCTGTTCGGTGCTAAGCCAGCAACCTCGGCATTCGGCACGACCCCAGCTAGCACGGGCTTCGGGGGCTTCGGCAGCGGAGGCCTATTCGGGGCGAAGCCTCAACAGACTACTGCACCTACCTTTGGTTCTACTGCGCCCAGTGAGTATTTGTTTTCTGAAAAGTAAAAGGGAAACTTTGTTGGTTTGACACATTCATTGTTATAATTTAAGAAGTATTACTAATCTATACTTAATATTATAATGAGGAAAGATTTGTTTTTTTGTTTGTTTGTACCGAATGAGCTCCAAAGCTACTAATCCGATTTAGATAATATTTAGTATGAAGATAGTTTGAGACACTGGGAAGGAAGGACATAGGATAGTTTTTATCCTGAAAATAATCCTTTAAGGGGGTGAAAATGGGTGAAAGTTTGTATGCTAGGCTAGAAAAGCCAGTACTACCTACTAAAACCTAACTGAACCTGCCTACCTATGGATCTGGATCTATGGATTTTTAGGCTGTAGATAAAAAAAAAATTTTTGGTTGTCAGCATTTGGTGCAACAACCGGTTTTGGCACGAACACAACCGGTTCCGGCCTGTTTGGTGGTGGGACCTTCGGTAAACCGGCAACCACACAACCGTCTTTTGGTTTCAATGCACAACCAACCTTAGGTGAGTGGTTTATGTGTAATTAAAATTATATATTTATTATTCCCAATGAAGAATGTCAGCATATAAAATTTAAGCCGAATTTACTACGACGATATAATAATTAAAAATATATGTGGTATTTGTTTGAGGTATTTGTTGTTTTATTATAAAAAAATAATCATTATGATTTGAATTAAAATTATTGTCTCGGTATATTTTCGTGATTTCATTTAGATTTTTGCTTTCCAACGTTTTGAATGTTTTACAGTAAACAAGGTCACGGGAACAAGTGATGTACTCAGTTCAGGTGTTAGTCCCTGTTTCCCAATTCCAAAACTTCCTGCCTAGGTTATTAAATAGTCTGTGTTGAGTACCTAACATAGATAACTTGTTTCCAGGGACAGGTCTAGGCACGGGTCTGGGCACGTCGTTCCAGGCGAAGCCGGCCGCGCCCGCCTTCGGGTCTCTCGGCGCGGGCTCGCTGTTCTCTCAGCCGGCACAGAATAATACATTCAGGACTGGTGAGTCTGACTGTAGATACAGAGGTCTGGTCTAGGTTCGGGTCTCGCGTCGTGATATTCTGCGGTGAAGCCACAAGGCAGTTATGGGTTTGTTTTGGGTATACATTATACATGTACTATACTGAGTTCTACTACATGTATGTATGTCTTTGACTGCGTAATACTATGTGACTTCGTCCACTCGTTCTCACCTTTTTTAAGCTCATTTTTTTAATGGTAATGTGTTTTTTTTAATCAGTATGTGACGTGCTTGCTTGTATAGGGGTACTTAGCCAAAAAATCGTATTGGAACATGTATTATTTTATCATGTGCATCTGTCTGTATGTCAGACATTTTACTCAAGAGGACAATATTGTAGCTATATTACTGAAATTTGCTAAGTAGGTAGGTAGGTGTCTTATGTGAAATGCAAGACATTTTTTGTAGTCAGAATATGACAAAATATATGGATGGTACATTATGCATGTAACTGAGGGGTGTTTTTTTTGAGTTAGCATAATTGTGTGGGTTTTGGCTCTAGGTCTATAAATTGACATACATGTTTATAATGGACTGGATAAATGCTATATTTTCGTATAAAGACTAAATGTTGATAAAAATAAAATAATTATGTAATCTGCACTAATCTATACTAATAATAATATTGTAAAGAGGAAAGGTTTTAATTTTGATATGTTTTTACCGAATAAACTCAACAACTGTTGGACTGATTTATATGAAATGTGGTAAAAAGATAGTTTGAGACCCTTGGAAGGACATGGGGTATTATTTATTTTGGAAATTATACCTTAAGAGGGTGAAAATGTTGATGAAAAATATAGACATCTGCATGTCTCAGAGAACCTAACTGTTGTAACATGTATTGCATGTGGAATCTAGTAATCATTTAATCAGCCTCGTGTTTTAAAATTTATCGAAAGAGTTTTTATTTAATACCGAATTATTGATTTAAATATCAATTCTATTGGTATAAAAAAAAAACCGAAGACATGTATTTTATATATATATATATATATATATATATATATATATATATATCTATCTTAGAAATATAGCACAATTACAAAGATGTATTAAACGGTAGCAATGCTATATGTACGTATCTAGAGACGCTCCTGAGAGAACCGAGGGTGAATGAATAGCTTGTAAATAAATCTATACTAATATTATTAATGTGAAAATTTGTGATTATGGATGTATGGATGTTTGTTACTCTTTCACGACAGAACTACTAAACGGATCTAGATGAAATTTGGCACAGAGATAGATTATAGCCTGGAATAACACATAGGCTACTTTTTATATCCCAGAAAAATGTACGTTTCCTGTGGGGTAAATTTGCTTTTGTTTTTCTAGAGAGTAAATAATATTTATATTTTTAATCTCCTAAACAGGTTTAGACTCAGGTCTGGGAGGGGGCGGTCTGTTCGGCAACACGTCGGCACTCGGCGGCGGCTCTCTTGGTGGTCTCGGGCAGATGAATGCCAATAACGCTAGCTTTACCGGGTGAGTGTGTGTTTATTTATTTATTAAATTAGGATCACCAACATGTATACAGTAATATAACAAAAATACACGATTATACAAAGGAGGTCTAAATCAAACTGTTATCCCATTTATAGGTAACCACGACATGCATAAACAGTTACACGGAGCATTTAAAATATTAAAAATTAACAGTATTGGTATTATTAGCATATGGGTAATGACCTATACTAATATTATAAAGAAACAAAGTTTGTTTGTTGCTTTCTTTGCTTGAACGCACTAATCTCAGGAACTACTAATCCGATTTGAAAAATTATTTTTGCCTTATATAGCCCGTTTATTGAGAAAGGCTATTATAGGCTATATATCATCATGCTACTGTCCAAGGGAGCGGAGCAGTAATCACTAATGTGAACAAATCGGGCAGACTTCCATACATCATTGTAAAACTGATGTTTATATCGGAAGTTTAAACGCGGGCCAAGCCGCGGGTACTGCTAGTTAATAATATTGATTGGTAGATAGAGACAAACGGATAGTTGTTTGGCCGGATACCGGAAATTCGGCGAGATGTAAAGCCGGATAAACGTAAGGGTCCGGATAGCCGGGTACATGTCACGTTGTATGTTGCGATAAGTTAGCATTTGTTACCGGAAGAATTTAGGCGTGTTCGGTTGTCATCGTTTGTACTTGCTCAATCACTTTGCGAGCCCTATAGTTAGTAGTCGGTGAGATTGTACCTTTCGGTATCTCGCATTGACAGTTGTGTATTTTTTGCCTCGCGGATATTTTTTTCTTGCAGTTTTAATGAAAAGAAAAAAACGTAGTTTTTAAATATCAGTATTCGGTCGGATTAGATTTAAATAATCTATACATATAATAAAATTGCATTGTTTTTGACTAGATACGAACCCGAAGCGTAGCAATGATGAGTTGCTAGTATTTTATAAAGATATAGTAATATGTATTTCAAACGTTCCTCTACAGCAATCTGTCCGGTGCTTCAGCGGGCGGCAACGTGCACGAGCAGATCCTGACGTTGGCGGCGCGACCCTACGGAGACACGCCTCTCTTCAAGGACCTGGTGCCTGATGCCTGTGAGTTAGTCAGAAGAAAAATTAAAAAAAAATTGTCCTGGTGAATTTCTATCGCCAGATGCTTTCAGGATTGAGGCTTTTTATCTGAACTGGTGGTAGACTCATGTTTAGTCAAAAACTATAAATAATTTAACGCTGAATAAAACATTTAAACTTGAATTTGAGTTTTAAAAGAAACTATCTTGTTGGTTTTTTTCGTGGGATTTTTGGTTTTCGACGTGTCGAATTATTTACAGCGCAAATAGCGGCGGGAGAGACTAAGGGTTTGGACTTCTCAAATGTTTGAACTTTCGAAAAGTTAAGAACCAAAAATCAAAATAAATACGTGAAAAAATCCTAACAGTTTCATTTAAAATGTCAAATATTCGCGTAAAATGGTATACATAATATTAATTGTACTTATATGTAATCTCGTGTACGTGTTGCGGTGCAGCGTCCTCGACAGAGGACATCCTGAAGGCGACGAACCCGGCGGCGGTGCGCGCCGTGCTCGACGCCGGCGCCTACCGCGTGGCCTCGCCGCCCGCGCGCCTCGCGCTGCGCCCGCGCCCGCTGGCCTCGGCCGGCGACAAGGTAACACTTTATATAGTTCCGTCGTACCCAAAGGGTAAAACGGGCCCCTATTATTGAGACTCCTTGGTCCGTCCGTCTGTCACCAGGCTGTATCTCATGAACCGTGAAAGTTAGTTGAAATTTTCACAGATGATGTATTTCTGTTGGTTGCCGCTGTAACAACAAATACAAATATTTAAAGGGGCTCTCATACAAGAAACGTGATTTTTTTGCCGTTTTTATAGATTATGGTACGGAACCATTCGTGCGCAAGTCCGTCTCGCACTTGGTCGGTTTGTTATTTTCTTTCTTTAAATTGACGTACTAAAAAAAAAATTGAAATAAGGCTAGCAGAGTTGCAAAAGAAAATTTCTGAAGAAGTCGCTCGGTAAAATCTAAGGTAATCTACTTAAAAACTTAAAAAAAAAACTTGAGCGATCTTTAAATATTAAAATATCGACTTGAAAATTTCAGAATCCTAATCATTTTTATAGTAGAAAATAGTGAAATAATGAGAAAAAAAAATTTAAATTGATTTTCAACGATTTTGGAAATTTTTAACAATTTTGAGCGTCCTTATAAAATTTATTTTTGAACTAATTTTTGGAGAGGGTTCTTAAAAAATGATAAAGTAACATATTTTCGTAAGAGACTCGAAAAAAAATGTTTTTTTCGATCATCCTAATATATATGTATATACAATGTAACTCTGGTTGGCTAATAAAAATTTCTTATCCAGAAGTCCCTATTCGACGGTCTGGAGGAGTACGACGCGAGCCTGGAGTGCAAGCTGAGCCTGAAGCCCAGCCGCAAGCGCCTCGTGCTGCGCCCGCGGGACCTCTCGCCCGCCGACAACGTGGACGACAATAACAGGTATAAATAATAATATGTACAGATTACAGATAAATAATATTAAAATGTCTGTTTCTAATGTCAAAATAATAGG
Source organism: Brenthis daphne (assembly GCA_947093115.1). NCBI lineage: Eukaryota > Metazoa > Arthropoda > Insecta > Lepidoptera > Nymphalidae > Brenthis > Brenthis daphne. The sequence continues at coordinate 5,866,964 of OX352473.1, forward strand.
TTTTTACTGATTTTTTTTGTCTGTTTGTTTTGGCTAACCTCCGAAACAGCTGGATTTGTTTTGACGGGGCTTCCACTGGCAGATAGCTAATGTTATAAGGAGTAACTTGGCTACTTTTATTTTTGAAAAAAAAATGGTTCGCGTAAAAAATTTAAAACCCATGGAATTGCATACAAAAAAGTCGCTAGTATTTAATAACATATGATTCTTTTTTTATGTCTTGATCGCAGTTTTTATTATTCATCAAGTTTGCTCTCGGTCCGCTCGAAATCGGCCGTTGTTATATTGTAAATTGCAAACAACGCCATCTTTTGGCTAATTTTACGGCCCAAGTGTCTTATCTGTGTACTAAATATAATCAAATCCGTTTAGTTGTTTAAATGTGAAGTAATAACAAACATACACACACATAAATACTCTATTTTTACCTTTAACAATGACATTTTTTTTATGATATTGATACTAACTAATCAGACAGATGTGTAGCAAAATTCCTATCCTGTTCAAATTAATTTGTTTCTTATTCTTATATTGAAACAAAATCGTTTGTTCAATATTTCCCAATTTTTCTAATATTTTTTTCATTTTCTTCCCCATAAACTTGCTTGTCCCGTGACGCTTTTTCCCTGAGACACAAGGCTTTAATTGATGACTCTGTTCCGGGAATTTAACGGAATTCATATATACTAAGTTTTTTGTTATTTTCAGATCGCTAGAAGATTCACGTCAAGAAGCGACGAACACGCAAGAGGACAGACAGACGGAGAGAAACGACTTTGTGTCCTTGAGAGATGAGAATAGAGCGGAGAAAGATGTCAACAATGTCAATAGTAAGTTGTGTGTTTTATGGACTTTTTTTAAATTTGGTTTTAGACTTTTTTTAATTAATTTTTTACCCGACTGCGGCGAAGGCCGAAAGAGGGTTATGTGTTTGACCTGTATGTATATACGTATGTATGTTCCCGGGTAATTACTAAACGGCTCAATCGATTTTGATGATTCATACGTCGTTATATTCGTCTTGATAATACAAAATGGGAGTGTCTTAGGATATACAAATATCATTATAAGTCAAAATGGCGCATCTGAGTTGTCAATTTGTGTGTCATGAAAAACATACAAAACATATACATACTCGTATACGTAGTCGGGTTTTTTTTAAATTTAATCAGCTTACACCGTTGTATCACCACAAAATGTATAATTTTTTTTATTATTTAAAACATAAAATAAATAGTTTCTCTGTATTCTCGCATTTTGTATATTTATTTTCTTTATTTTTGTATGTATTATATTGTTTCACAATTTTCCATTTTTCATACATGGACTTATGGTTTGCTTCATGGAAGAGATCTTTTAGAGATAATTCCGTCTTTACCCACGTGACTATGTATTTTGTGTTTTACTTTTTTTAATACAGAAGGGAAAGAAGATATACATTTTGGTGTTTTAAACATCATCATATTCGGTTTATCATTTACTTAAAATAATGTCACATGTTATGCTCATTGCTCATGTTGCGTTGCGACACGTTTGGCTCAGTTTCTAATGATGCTACTTGCTGTGCCAGCGGTCGCGGGTTCGAATCCCGCTGGGGGCATTCGTTTGTGTGATGAGCACATATGTTTGTACTCCAGTCATGGGTGTTTAGCTGCCTGCACTTGACCAGCGTGGTGGACTATGGCCTGATTCCCCGTCATGTTAATTGACGACCTACGCCCAGCAGTGGGACGTTAAAAAGGGCTGAAGATAATTTAAAAAAAAAGTAGAGTCTGCAAGTAATTTTTCTTTTGTTTTTTTTTCAGATGTTGATTCGAACTCTGACAGACATGGCAATTGGTAAGTTGAAAAGATAAGTAATGTCTTCTATCCCGTGGGATGTTTCATTTTCCGGGATAAGTATATCCGCAGTTTTCCTATATTAGTTGTGATTAACGATTTAATATTACTATTTACGTTTTAACGTTTACTATAGATTACTCAGAGATGAGATATTTTCCCGCAGTAAAAAGTATCCTATATGTTGACCCGGATAACCAGCTATCATCATACCAAATTTTATTAAAATCTTTCCAGTGGTTTTTCCACGATGCGGTCACAACCAGACAGACAAAAATTTTAAAATTTATAGATTCGCCCTCTGTTTCGATAATAATGTCTATTTCAATACGATTTTCCAAAAAATATTAAATGTACAGTCGGCTTAGTTACAATTTTATTATATGTATAGATATGTATATTCATATATTACCTACATTAAAGCTATCATTCCAGGCCCACCTCTTCCAAGCAGTCGTGGTCGGAGAAAGAGAAGTCTATGGATGGGGAGTCAACTCCGAGACTATATCCCGATTTAGGTGAGTTATTTATTGTATACTAGTAGCTCAGTCCCTATATTCCATGGGTTTTAGTTTTTTTGATCAGAACCCTATATATTTTTTTCTAAAATAAATGTAGCCTAAGTTGCTCTAAGTAAGTTATTTTGAATTTTGAAAAACTCCTTATAACATCAGCTATCTGCCAGTAAAAGTCACGCCAAAATCAGTCCAGCTGTTTCGGAGATTGGCCGGAACAAACAGACAGATAGTATATTGTATGATATTGTGAATAAAATATATTTATAAAAAATATACATATATACATCTATTCATATAAAAATACATATGTACATGTAGAAAAAATGAGTAAAAGGATATTATAGACTTAGACGCTTAGTAAGTATAATATATAAAAAAGAAAAAAAATATATTCACAGTCATATTGAGGACTTCCTCCTTTTTTTAAAATCGGTTAAAAATATTCATTTAAATATTACATACAAGTACTAATAATAAGTAATACATGTGTTGTTTATTGTTTCAGACACAGAATTATCAGCGCAGATATCGGAGAGACGGAGACGGGCGAGTTGGTAGGGCCCATGTTATTATTATTATTATTATCTGTCTGTGTTATTTTTATTTTATCTATACTAATATTATAAAGAGGTATAGTTTGTGAGTTTGTGAGGTTGTAGGGGGTAATCTCTGGATCTACTGAACCGATTTAGATGAAATTTGGTAACAAGATAGTTTAAGACCCTGGAAAAAACATAGTATAGTTTTCGTCCCGGAAATGATCCCTTAAAGGGGGTTAAAATGGGGATGAAAGTTTGTATTGGGAAACAAGATAGGGACGAACCTGAGCGAAGCGAGGGTGAGTTGCTAGTAATATAATAATAATCTAGTGGGAGGGGACTCACCGTCCACCAAATATTCAAACTCTGACTATTGAGGACCGGACGTCATCTAAATCGGTTCAGTAAATCCAGAGATTACCCCCTACAACGTCGCAAACTCCAAACTATACCTCTTTATAATATTAGTGTAGATAGGGAATTGCTCAACGTTATTACCGGAAAATGCTTAGATACTATGAAAATTATAAAAAAATACTTATTTTTTCTATTATTATTATTGGCAAAAGTTAGTGATAGCCTAGCGATATTGCCATCGTGGCTTGGGAAACTAAGCGAAGTAGGTTGCTGGTTCAATTCCTAGGTCTCGCTCTGATATATTCATGTGCGAATCATTTCCAACATGATCACCACGTTGTCTTACGGTGAAGGAGAACATCGTGAGGAAACCTGCATGTCTGAGAGAACCTAGCGAGTTGTCTGCAGACATGCTCAGTCCGCCCGCACTTGGCCAGCTCGGGGGACTTTGGCCTGATCAATCAAAATATACTTAATTCAAATAGACTTTTACAAGCTCTTTTGAATCGTCTATTGTACATTTTAAATTAAAATTAAATGTCAGTGTAGTCAGTCCGTTAGGTAGCTACCACCGGCTCGGAATGCAGTGGAGTCCCCCGAGTATTGAAGGAAGGCCCGCCACCACCAGTGGGACGTTAAAACGCGCTGAATGTATATGTATGTGAAATTGTTTCCAGGTTGACTACAAAGCCTCTACGAAAGCCCCTGGATTCGAACCCTGACTCGGTAGAGAACTCAGTGCGTGAGCTAGGCGTCCGTACGCACCGGCTGTCGGAAGATAAGGAGAATATAGACACTCTGTCAGGTAAATATTATATAAATGTATTTCTTATATTTATATTTTATACTAATATTATAAAGAGGTAAAGTTTGTATCTGCTCTGTGTGTATCTACTAAACCGATTTAGATGAAATTTGGTAAGAAGATAGTTTGAGACCTTGGGCACATTAGTCGTTGTGAATCAATAAAATTTTGACAATTTCACTAAAAAAGCGCCGTTAAATTTGAAAAACATTTATGAGTGGTCAGATTTTTAGACATTTTAAACTATAATATATCTAGTGAACTTATAATTTCAGTTCTTTTACAATATCCCAGCTATATGTATACATATAAATAAAGGTGGTAACACAGATCTACATTTCTGCTGCCACCGCTGGGGGCGACCCGGCTGCTCCAAGTGCGAGTGCGAGAAGATCGCCCATCAAATACATGGCGTTTATGGTCTATGTCGATTGATATATATTATGTACCAATAGCTTGGTCAGTGGAGTCACGGCCTAACTGAAAATTTTGAGATTTGAACTACCGCATTTGTTAGTAATGTTAGCTTAAGGTCTCTTTTTTTAATGAAATTCACGTCTATATTTTTTTATTAAGTAAATTTGTTGGATAATTGATGTCTGTCTGTGGTCTTTATTTATAAATAAAAAATATATATGTGTACTTTTATTTTTGGTTAAGCCGTTTTTACACTGTTTTATTAGTATGGTATTATGCAAAAGGTATTCATAGTTAAAAAATATTTTCATTTTATTTGATGTAATATTGATTATATGTAAATGTTGTTTAGATATAGTTATAGTAAGTAGTTATGTACAGAAGTATTTAGTATCGAATTATGTATTTATATAAGGGCCCCACTACATATAATGCCGATCACAGTCCGTTCTTAGTCCTATATCGTTGTGGTATAGTATTACTACACAAAAAACGTTGCTGGAGCGTAATTCGACCGAAACGTGAGTCTTACTGATAGTGTGAAATATGAATGCACTCATTATTTCTTGTATACCAATACTTTACCAGACCGATATCTAACCGATATTGAACCATGATCGACACTATAGTGTGGATCGGCTCTAAAATATATAGTCATAATTATTATTTAGAGCTAATCATTACTTCGCCCACAGTGTCCGAGGACGAGAGCGCGGCGGGCGCGCGCGTGCCGCCGCACCCCGCCGGCGTCAAGCTCACGCGCCCCGGCTACTACACCATACCGTCGCTGGAGGAGATCGCCAGTGAGTTGTGACGCTTTTGTACCAGATATTGTGACGCTTTTATACTGAATATATACAGCCCTTTTTAATGTCTCACTAGTGGGCGTGGGCCTCCCTTCTATACGAGGGGGATCAGGCCATAGCCACGCCGGCCGAGTCCGGACGGACTGAGCATGTTTTTCAAAAACTTGCTAGGTTCTTTCAGGCGTGGAGGTTTCCTCACGATGTTCTCCTTCACCGTAAGACAAGTGGAGATCATGTTGGAAATGATTCGCACATGAAATATCAGAGGTGCGAGACTCGGGATTATAATCCGCTTCATTCGGTCTATGTATATTTTATTATATTATTTACTTATTCGTCGAAAATATTAACATCTTTTAAATTTGTTTTTTTTTTTATTTAGTTTTATTTTAATTTTAATCACTAATGCCTAAAATACTTAGTTCTATAACACGCTATTGCAATAGTATTTTATATTTACTATTATAATACCAATATTTTCAGACTACCTACGTCCGGACGGGTCCTGCGTCGTGCCGCACCTCACGATCGGGCGCAAGAACTACGGCAATGTGTTCTTTGACTGCGAGATCGACGTCGCTGGGATGGACTTAGATGCTTTGGGTGAGTTAAATAAAGAATATTAATATATTAAAAAAAATATTAAAAAGAAAATAATTCAAATCCAATTCAATTCTCTTGTTAATGACTTCAAGGTGTGCCAATTGGGCACAGATTACTTGGCTAATGTCATGTAGAATGGAGAAGACACGAGGTAGATTGGTCGGTGTAATAAAAACTTACGTCTCTCTGACGTCATATTTGGTCTGACCAATGGCGTGCGTTTCTACTACTTCGAATTTTCCACATACATTTGCACTTTTTAATAATTATTATTTACTTAATTATTAGAAAAAAGAAATTACGTTAAAAATATTAAAATATACTTAATTAAAACACAATAAAGATTATAAAAAAATGTATTTCACCTTTATTTAAATCACACCCTATTGTTTAGTGAACGTCACGTGACTACTGCCAGTTCGTAAATAAGTCATCTTCTCAGTCCCGAGAAGAACTGGTTAAAAACTTAGTGAATCAAAAATATTCTTGTGTCTTTTCTTGAGTATTATTGATGATTTGGTTATAATATGAATTAGTATGGTGAAAATCAAAAGCGATTACTGTCCCATGGATATTATACTGTGCTATATTTATTTTGGTTATATATTGATATTGAAATGATTACTTCCCTCATATAAACTTCCACCCCTCTTTTCATCCCCTTAAAGGATGTTTTGCGGGATAAAAACTATCCTGTGTCCTTTCCAGGGGTTCAAACTATGGATTTTCATTTACTTAATAACAAAGTAATATGTATACAATACTTATTATTCTTATTTCCAGTCCACTTCCTGAACAAAGAGGTGATAATCTACCCGGACGACGAGAACAAGCCGCCGGTGGGCGCGGGCCTCAACCGCCGCGCCGTGGTCACGCTGGAGCGCGTGTGGCCGCGCGACAAGACGGAGCGGCGGCCCGTCACCGAGCCTGATAGGTGAGTTTGTTACGAGTGGTTAGGGGACGTACATTGATTGTGGGAGCTGTTTTTATCATAATTTGGACCCGCGACCCCATCCCCCGCTTGGTGAGATTTAATGAGATTTTATGAGACCCACCCTCTTCACGTGCGATTTAAGCTATAGATATTAAAGTAATACAACAATTAGGTATTCTCGAAATAAATGTTTTTTTTTTATTTTATTTTATAATAGCTGTTTTTCTGGGGGCAAAATGGGATACTTACAAAGGATACAATATATTTTTTTTATTATCTGTATAAAATATATGTTCTTTTAAAGTTTACTTGAGATTTTCAATTTTGCCCCCCTCAGTTAAAGTGAGTTTTAATGAGATTTTAATAACCCCCTGAAATCTGGTCCGAATGTCGTTGAATTATAATTAAATACACTCTGACGCACAATTACAATAATTAGTGTCAAGGAATAACAGACGCACATACATAATTTTGCATATATGATATTAGTTGGAATAATTTTAAATAAGATAATAAATTATATTTAAATAAAAAACATAAATTAAAAAAAACCTAATAAGCAATTTTCCTAACAATACAATACATATTATGTTTCAGATTATTGAAAATGGACTACGAGGGCAAATTGCGTCGTATCTGCGACAAATACGACACCAAGTTCATCGAGTACCGTCCACTGACTGGTAGCTGGGTGTTCAGGGTCAGTGTGTTCTGTCTTCTATACAGATAAATAAAATTGAAGTGTCTGTGTGTAATGTCAAAATAACAGCTTTTTTACTAAATGAATGAATGAAATATGAAATTATATATGGTACTTATAAGGAAAAAACATTTTTTTTTACTTTATTCCTTAAATATTTTTAATATTATTTGTCTATATTTACTAGCGACTCACCCTCACTTCGCTCGGGTTCATCCCTAGGTTGCTTCCCCATATAAACCTTCATCCCATTTTCACCACCTTAAGCGATGTTTTCCGGGATAAAAACTATCCTATGTCCTTCTCAGGGGCTCAAACTATCATCTTACCAAACTTCATCTAAATCGGTTCACTAGTTTCGGTACAAACGAAACAAACAAACAAAAAAATAAATCTTTCCTCTTTATAATATTAGTGTAGACTAACAATGTAAATGTGTTTGCAAACAGGTGGAGCATTTTAGTAAATATGGACTGTCCGATTCTGATGAGGAAGATGACACGCCAGACGTGCTGAAGAGACAAATCGTCAATCAAAGTATACAGAAGTCGGCTGCACCGGGTAAATATTTTTTTTTATTTAATAATAATTATAATATATACATATGTGTACTATTTTAAATTAAACTATAGTTTTGGATATTTTCGCGTATTTATTTTTAATTTTGGTTCCTGACGTTTCGAACCTGTGACCATGATTGCTGTAAAGCATTCAAAACGTCGGGATAAGTACATATACTTCTATTAACCGACTTTCAAAAAGAGGGAGGTTCTCAATTCGTTGGAATCTTTTTTGTATGTATGTTCACCGATTACTCGAAGACGCCTGAGCCGATTTGGATTTTTTTTTGTTTCAAAGGGTATATACTTCCCAGGTCGTCCTATATAAATTTTATCGAAATCGGTCAACCTTATTTTTTTAAAATCAACAAATAAATTATTTATTTAAATAAATTACTTAGACGAACATGTTATTAAAAACTTTCTTCTAACAAATTACCTGCTTATTACGTCTACACTAAAAATGGACAAATAAATCTTAAAAAAAAACCGACTTCCAGGCACTAAAATCTAAAAAATAACTAAATGGGGGTTTTCATTTAGAATAGATACCTGATCAGATGTTTTCAAAGTTGGTGCCAGCCGACAATATTTTAAGATATAAATATCTAATAGGAAAATATGTGTTTTACGTATCGAAATATATTAGATTTGCTTTGCATCGGCTGGACCCCCCCGTTTAGTTATTTTTTACATTTTAGGGCCTGGAAGTCGGTTTTTATTTTGTTTTAAAAAGTTTGTATTTGAAATGTCAAATATTCGCGTAAATCTAAGTATTATATACATATGTATACCAGTGTTTGTATGTGTTGATAGTGTGTTGGTAAAAGGCTATGTCGTCGTCTCAGTGCTTATTTGTCCAAACGACCAATTTACCGAAAGAGTTTTTAATACAGAATCATTGACTTTTAAATGTCAATTCTATTGGTATTAAATACACGTTTTACTTTAAAAAAGCTTTAATGATGTATTTTATCTGTTTTGTTTGATTGGAATATTTTTTTATTACATAGTTTTTTTTTGTTTTAGTACAAAAACCCCTAATCGCGACTCCAACATCAACCCCTCTTGGGAGTTTGTCAGGAGTCGCAGTCAACGGTTCTGGACCTATGCTGGGGGGTCTCGGGGGTCTTGGAGGTCTGGGGGCCGTTGGCGGTATGGGGGGTCTCGGAGGTGTCGGGGGGTCACCATGCGGAGAGCAGTTCAATATGCAACAAAGCTCATTAAATCTCCTAAGCGGGTCTAAAGGTAATGAAAATGTTATATATACGTTTTAACGTTTAGTATAGGTTTCTCAGAAATGAGATTTTTTCCCGCAGTAAAATGTATTCTATATGTTGACCCGGATAACTAGCTATCATCATACCAAATTTTATCAAAATTTATCTAGTGTATTTTCATAGTTCGACTACAGGCGTTATATTTTGTTGACACGCGCTATAATTATTAGTTTTGTTTTTAAATTATTATGTTGGATTCTTAGAAGTGGATTTTAACTCATTTTTACTTGGATAGTTGACATCATTAACCAATAATCCAAAGGCATAACTTCTTTAAAAAAACCCTTATTTAAGCCCTGAAAACCTGATACGTTTTCAAATAACTGTAAAATTATATTTTTAGTTGCTTTGACTTCAATAAATAGTGAGTGACGTCACACACAGGTCGCTATCGCCTTCGTGTGCGAATCCATCTCGCACTTGACCGTTTTTTGTTTTGTTTAAAATAATTGTTTTTTTTCTTTTAGTATTCGATATGGACACGACAGACGACAACGCGGACGCGCCGAGCTTATATCAAGAACATAGAGGTAAATATATTTGTATTAGATTCATTTTTCTGATGTATTCAGCCCTTTTTAACGTGCCACTGCTAGGCACGGGCCTCCCTTCAATACGAAAGGGATCAAGCCATAGTCCACCACGCTGGCCAAGGCTGACTCCACATATCTTTCGAAAACTTGCTAAATTCCCTCAGACATGCAGGTTTCCTCACGATGTTTTCCTTCACCGTAAGGCAAGTGGTAATCATTCTAGAAATGATTCGTACATGAAAATATCAGAGGTGCGAGACCCGGGATTTGAACCCGCATTACTCGGTTTCCCAAGCGAGCGCGTTACCACTGGGCTACCACTGCTTTTGTTTTACTGATAATCTATACTAATATTACAAAGAGGCAGAGTTTGTTTGTGTGAACGCGCCAATCTCAGGTCTACTAATCCGATTTGAAAACTTCTTTTTGCATTATATAGCCCGTTTATTGAGGAAGGCTATAGGCTATATATCATCATGCCACTACACAAGGGAGCGGAGCAGTTATATAATATATTGTCTATCCATTCCATACTTACCGTTAAAACGTACCTAGTGATGAACCCAAGTGAAGCGAGTGTGAGGGCTAGTCAATTCACGTAATAAAAGAGAAACTTTAGAACGGCTGGATTGATTTGTCTATATTTTTTGATATTTGTAGTAATTCAAAAAGTGGTCCAGTAAATTTGGTAATGTAGGATAATTTGAAAGTGCTTTTTCTTTAGCATTGTTATAGATATTAATTTGTAACCATGTAATTAAATGGTGAAAGTCGACCTAACCTAACTATGTGATCATTACCGGCTCACCCTCTCTTCGCTGAGGTTCGATTCTAGAAAAACAACAAGTCTATCCCACGGGAAACGTACATTTTTCCGGGATAAAAGTAACCTTTGTGTTATTCTGATGTATGGGCTATATTATTGAGAAGTTTCATTAAAATCTATTCAGCAGTTTTTGCGTGAAAGAGCAACATACATCCATACATCCTCACAAACATTCACATTTATAAATGTTATTTTCCAGACTATTATAATCTATCTCTGTGCCAAATTTCATCCAGATCCGTTCAGCCGTTCTGGCGTGAAAGAGTAACAAACATCCATACATCTATACTCACAAATTTTCGTATTTATAATATCATAATAGGATTTGTATTTATAAAGTACATAATATAATTGTTCGCTTTCAGCATTCGGCGTGAAAAGTCCGACAAGCGAGCTGGCGCGCCTCGAGCACCGCCAGAGCCACCACGTGCAGGTGATGAAGGCGTCCCTCTACAACGACACCGGTGGGTATCCCGCGGGATTTGGTTTTTTTTTGGCTTTAGTGCATAAACACCACTGACTTTTGTCCATGCTTAAAACTTCAAATGGTAGCCATGACAGCTTATCTAACCAATATACTTCTTAATTCTCAAATTTCAATGCGAGGTTGTTTAGAATATATTGATTTTATAAATTTAAAAAATAAGACATAGACAAAAATAAATCTGTGGTGTTTGTAGACTCACTTAATAAAAAATATATTTAGTGTATATAAATAAAAGGTCCACCAATAAAAACAAAATAATAATTTATGTTATCAATATATAATTAATGAAATAAACATGTATAAACAGAAATGGATGACGACATATCAGTATCGACGGGAGACCAGCTCGTGCCCCACGCGAGTGTCGCAGCCCCCCTGCCGCCGGAGGCTGCGCCCGCGGGGCGGGAGGACCTCGAGATGGTGCCCGTGATGCTGACTGAAGGTGATTGTGATGGTGTTTTATATGTACAAGCCATCGATCAAAAAAGTACTAGATACACAATCCCATGCAAAAGTTCTCTCAAAACTGTCACCGATTGTGTTTAGGTAATTGTTCTAGTTGAAATAAATATACAATAATGTAAATTGAACCTTAAGTGCAATGCTTAAAGTTCTTTTCATAATAAAATATTAAGAGCGCGCATTCGGTGAGGAGATTTTTTTGTTGTGTGTCTAGTATTTTTTTGGTCGATGGTGCAAACTTTTATTTAACTTGCAATGTTTGTATATATGTTTGTTCGGGTCAAACCTTGCAACTGAATTTGAAATTTGATTTTGATTTGAGCTGAAGTTTTGCTGAGCTGGTTAGATAAATGGCGTCATTCTAAATCCAATATGGCGGACTCCCAAACATAGCGCACTATGTTTTTTTATGCACTCCCATCAATCTCGAGACGAGCCTTTATATCATTATATTGTGTAATGTAATAAATTGATGGGTTTGATTTAATTTGAAGTTTATTTTTTCTTTTTTAAACACTTGTGTACAGAATGTTTTTTTATTTAATTTTGTGAATTTAATGAATTTTTATTGATTATTATTTTACCTTAGATGGCGTTATACGTGAAAGTTTTAAGACGAAATAAGTTTTTTTTCAGAAGCAGTAATGCGCCCGCTATACATCCAGCCGCACACCATCGTACTGCAGTTTCATAAGAAAGTGCCGCCGTTCAAACAAACCATAGCAGGTGAATCTTTTTATTAAATATTCGTCTAGTGAAAAATAAATACAATATAAATACGACAATAAAAATAAATAAAAAATACAATAATAATTTTTTTCCGTTATAAACAGTAACCTATGTGTTATTCCATACTATAATCTATCTCTGTGCCAAATTTCATCCAGATCCGTTCAGCCGTTCTGGCGTGAAAGAGTAACAAACATCCATCCATCCAAACTTTCCCATTTTTTATATTAATGGAATTTAATTTATATAGAGATAAGCTATATTACTCTATACGTACATACAGATAAATAAAATTGAATTGTCTATGTGTAATGTCAAAATAACAGCTTTTTACTAAAATCAAAAAAAATAATTATTATACAAGCGCTTATGGTATGGTATGTTCGGGCTGTTTTCCGCAACTCGACGACTATGCGCCTATTTTGCGTGAATAAATGTGCAGATACAAGCGCTTAATAAATAGATTTAAGTGTCTTTATAAACAAACGAACAAAAGTCGTTTTTTGGTTGTGCATGGCGCTTGTACTCTCTATAATGTCATCATTGAAAAATTAATGTTATGTTCCATAGTTGAAATAAATATTTGACCATAATATAAAAATTCTTACTCATTTATATTGAAATATAGCTGTAATCCAATAAAAAACACTTAATTGGTATGGTATGGTATGTTCGGGCTGTTTTTCGCAACTCGACGACTATGCGCCTATTTTGCGTGTGTAACACTTTTAATTTTTTTTACTGCATGTTAGTCTGTTTGTTCCGGTTAATCTGTTTTGAATGGTTTAGTGTAATAACGAATATATAATATAAATCATACCTCTCGATCTGAATTTATGAGTGAAATATATAACTTTTTTAGTGAATTATACTGCTGATATGTCTCATTTGTACGTATTTATTAGTAATTACACTTTTATTATTATTCTTATTAAACAAAGACATGTATTATGAATTAAATTACAATCTCCTATTTTTATTACGTTATTAATATTTTTTTACTTCATTGAATTGTAAATAACTTTTATTAGTTTGACTTTTATATGTTAAAAGCATGAACGAAATAACCACTGGACTAGACATATAAGCGGACGTATCTTTAACGGTCATGTCAGTAACCAGGGAATTTTAGCCTAGGTCGTTTGTTTCTTGTATCAGTCTCAAGCTCTTACTTGTCAACAAAACATCTCCCAAAAATGACTAAATGTTCTGTTAAATGGTGTAAAAACTATAACGGCGGAAGCAGCACTATTTCTTTTCACTTGTAAATACATTATTTTATTACATTTATTGTTATTTATCACAAAATTTAATTAAATGTAAAATAAAATGTCATATTATCCAACTATGTTAAATATAGTCGATATTTCTATGTATTGTTGACATCTGACAACCATCATAAACGGGTTGGATTATACCATTCAGAACAAATGACAAAACTGTCGAGTGAGTCCATTTGACATCGACTAGTGCTTGACAATGTCGAAAAATATATGGATATTGGACGAAATAACTGAACGAATTGTGTTATTTGTACAGTACAATAACATAAAATACTTTTATCACAGTATCCTACAATCTGATGACAATAAATTTATAAAAATATTTTCTAAATTAAATAAAAATATAAATGCAAAAATTATAATTAGTATGTGTACTTAATTTTTAATTTTATTTTATACCACATTTATTTACTTTGGAATATTATTCCATTGTAAGATCATTTTATTTCAACACATAAATTACACAAAATCAAACAATAATGTTTTAGCACTAAACTTCTGGGTTGGCGATTTGTAATAAAACACTTTACCACTTGCACTAATTATTTTACTTTCACGATCCAACACTCACTTTTTCACAATTTGCAATCACTTTTTCTTTTTCCTAATTTCACAAATGTTTATTAATAACTGAGCAATATTAGGACAGTGTCACATTTTTATAACTACCCGAGACAATCAATTGCCAATTAAAATAGTTCAATAACAGAATCAACAAAATCACTTTATTTAATTAAATTAGCTTAATATTTTTTTAATCTTTACAAAATATACACCCGATATTCATTTGTTTATTAACATTATTATAGGCCAACAGAATGTTGCCATCAATGCCATCGTATTTATATAAATCAAATTAAAAAATAATTATTATTTGACATATTATTATTGCCTCTTTAATTCATTTATTTTAATTTATTATAATAAATACAGATATTTTAAATTAAAAGATGTAAAATAAGATGACTATGCTAACTAATGTCTAAAATGTCATTCATTGGTTCATCGATATATGTATTTTATCGATTACGTTCAAACACTAGAAATATTGTATTGTGTATCAGTGTTTATAATAATGTAATAAAATCTTTGTGTGCGTTATGCGTCACTTGGTTGAACTAGTTTTCATACATTTGTATTTTATGTCAGGTCCAGTCTCTAATTCGTCCATGGTTAAAAGTATTGTTAATATTTTTTTAATAATGACGTTTTGTTTATATTGTTTTATTGCATGATGTGGTTGATATCCTGTAAAAAAATGCATTTAGCTCTAACTTATTAAATGTAATAACAAATGAATTAATGTAACTTTTGTTGGTTATCCTAATAAAAATAAATAAATAAATGTATCCCGTAGGTCGTCTGAACGCAGCGTGCCTGGCGGACATGAGCGTGAGCCGCGCGCGGCACTCGCGCGCCGGCTTCGGCCCGGGCGGCGCGCTCGTGTTCGTCTCCACGTACAACTGTGTCAATGATTTGCCTAAGAGTAAGTTGGGATGCCTCTCACACTTGGCATGACAGAATTGGATAATGAGTCTGTGTGTCAATGTTTTGGCTGTTAGTTTTGTTACCTCTCACGCTTCAGGTTTAAGATCATTTATTTCTCAAAAGAATATTACGATTCAATTACATGAGAAATCACATTAGCTAAAACTTAACACTTCAATAGGTACATCGAAAATTCACAGGCAAGACAAGTAACAAGTAGATTAAAAAAATTATACGCTTGGCATGAATTATAAATAATCTGTATCAGTGGTATGGCTAATCGTGAGTTTAGTCGCCTCTCACCCTTGGCATGAATGATAAGAAATGTGTGTCAATGATTTTAATTTGATGAAGGTATTAAGTTGAAATTAATATTAAATACTCGGGTCTACAATCCCTAGAAGTTGTAAAAAAATCAAACTTCTGAGTCAACGCAATCAAAAAATACGGCCGTTTATGCCGTATATGTTGACACTCGCGAGGGAATAAAAACCTATGGGGTACTTCCCGTTTACGTAGAATCATGAAATTTGGCAAGAAGCAATGTTTTTTTAAAGAAATTTATAGCACAAGTAAAGAAAAAAAATCGAAAACAGTAAATTTGTAGCAACATCACAAATGGTCACAGTCGCGCTTGACCGATTTTTTTTGAATTTGTTTTTGAATTTATACCATTAGTTTTAATACATTCATAGATTTAAAATAATTTCGAATGTTTTCGGTTTTTTAGTGGATTTATTTTGATTTTTGGTACCCTACGTTTCGAATGCTTTACAGCGCACATGGTCACGGGAGAGACTTAGGTTTTAGACGTCTCAATGATCATTATATAGTTGTTACAGACGTTTTATTTAATAACATTATCCTTGTTATTATATTTTCTTTTCCAGCTGCAAATCTGAGTGAGTTGGGGCATTACGTGCGAGGCCGCTCGGAGGACGACTGGAGCGAGTCTGTGGTGACCCGTATGTGTATAGGTCGTACGGGGGATAGCACTCAGGTACATTGTTAAAATTAATTCATATATACATTCATATATTGACTGAACAATATTCATCTGCCCGAAAACAGATGGTGTAGGTCGTTGATATACAAAAACTCAAGATGCACAATATGGAATATTTGTAAATTTTTTTTATACAATAGCTTACATCGTTATATGAGTGTAAAAAAATATTCAGCTCATAAAAAAAAATAAAATTCAGTATAAAAAAATATTAAAAACATACCGATACGTGTACTTTAAACGCTCTCCATTCCTTGCGCTCGGCGTGACGTCACAGGCTGATGTACACACAGACACCGCTCTGTTGTGATATACTCTGACGTCACACTCGGTCGGACCGATGGCGTGCGTTTCTACTACTTTGAATTCCCCATCTATATTTGCACTTTTTAATCATTATTCTCTTATCCCTCCACGAGCGCAGACACGCCGGCGTTACAGTTAACAATAGATTTCTTAGAAATTTAATTAATTTCTTAGAAATTTACCTGGAGGTATTAATAAATAATAAATAACATTAAAAAATATTAATATAGCCTTAATTCTAAAGCAATAAAGAAAACAAATATTTTACTTTAAATCACACGGATATACCCTATTACTGTCACAAAAGTGTCTTGAAAGAGTAAGTATTAAAAGATTTAATTCCTTCCAGAACATTCTATCGCGTCAGCTCGAGAGCCTTCTGGAGTTTTCCACGGCGGTGCAGACGCAAGGCGCGTGCGACAGACTTGTCGTGCGACAGTCGCCGGGCGAGCGCCGCGCGCTGCTGCGCCGGCTGCTGGACGACGCGCGCGACGCCGGGGGTGACACTAGTGTAGGTTTTTGTTTAATATTTAAAAAAGGTTGCTTGTAACAAATTGTCTCACAGTATGTAATGTCAAAATAACGGCTTTTACTGAATGCATATGGAATTTTACACGGTACTAGCGACTCGTTCGGGATCGTCCCCAGTTACGTTTTAACGTTTAACTCAGAGATAAGATAGTTTCTCGCAGTAAAAAGTATCCTATATGTTGATCCGGAAAACAACCTATTATTATACTAAATTTCATCAATATCGCTCCAGTGATTTCGTCTGGTCACAACCAAATTTTAAAAACTATAGATCCGGCCTCTGTACCGATAATTATGACTATTTCAATAAGATTTTCCAAAAAATATTTAATGTACAGAATCGACTCAGAATTTTATTATATGTATATATAATCATTATTTACAGTTTGGTGTGTCCGGTGAATATTGTCTGCAAGTGTGGAAGCTGTGCGACGCTCTGTGGGGAGCCGACCTCGATAATGACGGTGAGTGTTGCCATCGATAGATAGAATTGGTTGATATAATAGGAAATAATTGTAAAAAAATATCCACCTCGGAAAAATAAAAAAACGGATTTAAAAAAAAACCTTTAAAAACTTTAAAATCTTACATTAAACGCAATAAAGATAATAAAAAAAAAATATTTCACCTTTATTTAAATCACACGCGTATTCCCTATTGCCAATAGATGGAATCGTATGTTTTGGTTTAAGTTTTTGTGTTTGTGTTGGTTTAGGTGGATGATACTAAAAAGCAAATCCTAATTATACAAAATAATGTTAGTAAAGAAAAATGAAATATGCATTCTGATATTGATATACGTGTTTTTATTGATTGATGAAGATACATTGTTTTTACAAACAGACACTAAGACAACTTATTTTCATTTTTATAATATTAGTATGTATATATATAGAAATAAAATATATTGTCAGTGGTAGCCCATTGGTGATCCGTTCACTGGGGAAATCGAGTGAAGCGGGTTCATATCTCGAGTCTCGTACCTGTGATATTCTCATGTGCGAATTATTTCCAACATGATCACCACTTGTCTTACGGTGAAGGAGAATATCGTGAGGGAACCTGCATTCTGAGTCATAGCAAGTCAAAAGACATGCTCAGTCCCCCGAGTGTTGCAGGGAGGCCCATCCCCAGTTGTGGGACGTTAAAAAGGGGCTTATACAATATATGTTTTGTTCTGCAGGTGTGCCAGGGACGGACGAACAGTCAATAGTAAACAGACACAATCGTCTATTGGAGTGGTTCAAAGATGCGGTGTCGCAAATAACAGATAAGAAGCTCGCAGAGCCGCGTGAAGCTGAGAAAGAAGACGGTAGGTGTTTAGTTTATATATAAGCGTATTTATTTACTTTAAAAAAATCTAAAAATCATTGTTTTGGGTTCTATTGCGTTAATAAAGACCCGCTAATAATAGTTTTTCTCAAATATCTTCTATGAGACAGCGATCAGTTACACTTTTATCATACGTATAGACTAGCATTGCCCGCGGCTCCGCCCGCGTTCAGATGACCAAAAACCAAATTCTTAGGTTTTACATATTAGTATACTCTTACATTGCAGTTTTTGTATTTTTTCTCAGAAATGAGATATTTTCCCGCGGTAAAAAGTATCCTATATGTTGACCCGGATAACCAGCTATCACCATATCAAATTTCATCAAAATCCCTGGGGTGGTTTTCTGTGATGCGGAAACAGACAGACAGACAAAAATTCTAAAAATTATAGATTTGGTCTCTGTATCGATAATAATGACTATTTCAATAAGTTCTTTCAAAAAATATTTAATGTACAGATTCGACTCAGAATTTTATTATATGTATAGATGTTACCTGACAAATATCTTCTTCTGTTCCAGAGAAAGACTTCCACAGCGCTCGAGTGCTCACACTTTTGCTCGGTGGGAGGGTTGTGGAGGCTTGCAAGCTGTGCCGGGACAGCGGGGATCTCAACATGGCGGCGCTCATCGCGCAGTGTGCCGGTGAGGAGGACGGGGAGTGGGAGTGAGGGAGGGGAGTGAGATGGGGGAGAGAGACAGATATTTTTGTTTTCGTTTGCTTTTGCTATGTATTAAATTTCATCGCAATCCGGCCAGCTGTTCCGACGTCAAGCAATAACAGACTTGACGACACGTTTGGCTCAGTTTGTAGCGATCCTACTTGTTGTGTCAGTAGTTGCGGGTTCGAGTCCCGCTGGGGGCTTTCATTTGTGTGTTGAGCATGAATGTTTGTACTCCAGTCAGGGTGTTTATATTTATAATATGTATGTATTTAAAGCTATATATGTATGTGAAGCTTCTTTGCTTACCATGAAACTAGATGGTGCTGTGTGTTAATGTACCAACATATTTATTTATTATTTATTTATACACAAACTTTCACATTCATAATACTAACATATATTTATAGGTGATCCAGCCTTTAAATCCCTGATATTCCGGCAAATGAACACGTGGCGGGAATGTGGAGCCCTGTCGCTCATGGCGGAAAATCGCATCGGAGCTCTAAACCTCCTGTCTACTGCGGGCAAAGCCCCGAACGCACATTGGCTACAGACTCTACACGCTGTGGCTAGGTGAGTGCTTATAATAGTTTTTATAATAGGGTTCATAATAGGGCTCTTAATGGGGTTTGTTATAGGGTTCATAGTAGGATTCGTAATAGGGTTCATAATAGGGCTTATAATGCACCGAAGTCTTGCGGGAAAAGCCCCAAACGTACAATGACTACAGAGTCTAGATGCTGTGACTAGATTAGTGCTTATAATAGGATAGATTATATGCATGTTTTTTTTAATTCATTCTCGTTATCTCCAAAAGATATATTCTGGTAATCCTCGAGCTTGAAAAAAAAGTATAAGTTTTTAGCATCGATCAAAAAAGTACCAGATACACAATCAGCTACAAAAAAATCTCCTCACTGAATGAGCGCTCATTTGAACATTCGAGCTCGCTTTCATTTTTTTTTTGTGAAAACAACTTTAAGCATTTAAGGTACAATTTACATTGTTGTATATTTATTTCAACCAAATTAATTACCTAAACACATTTGGTGATAGTTTTAAGAGAACTTTTGCATGGGATTGTGTATTGAGTACTTTTTTGATAGAAGGTTTTTAATTAAAAATCATTAATTTTCAGGTACACAACACCACAAATCCCAACGTTGGAGCAAATAATAAGAACGTATGAAAGCTACTTCAGCTCCTCGGATGAGGAGGTGGATCTGACGACGCTCCCTGATGATGAGATGGGCATGCAGTTCCCGACGCCACCGTACCTTGAAGAGTATAGCTGGACCATGGTTAGTGTTTTTATGGGGTTAGGTTAAGTTAGCTAGCTAAACTAACCCCAATTTAGAGGGTTTATGGTGTTTACTAAAAAAATTGGTAGTAACGGATTGGTTAGATGATAGGTCTAAATAGAAATTTATTTAAATTAATAATTTAATTTGTTGATGGTGTTTTAGTTTATGTGGAAATGTTATAGGAAAAGTATTGTCAGTTATTGAATTTTCCAATTTTCTGTGGTTTTCTTTCTAGTTGTTTGTTTTAAACATTAATCGATCATTCCAGAACGGCAAGTACCGTCGTGTGCTGGACCTCCGCTACGAGCTGCTGCGGGCTCGGGCCTTCCACGCCCGCCCACGGCTCTCGCCCGCTTGCTACACGCCGGACCCCTTCGATCACGCTCTCAGGTGAATATCCAACACGCTTAACACGCTGAACACTGCTAGAATTACACGAGTATTTTACATTTTAAATTTTTATCTTTTTCAATGCCCGTGATTATCTTTTAACGATTCTCAAACGTAGCTCTAACGTCCTCAACGTGTTTTTTTTTAATTTATGCTATATAAAAAAAACATTTTTTGTAGCTATAAATATTGTTCCAAATACGATAAATTTTCAATGATAATTTAGATATATTATTATTTTAATATTTATTTTGCAGCTACAATCATTAACAATTTCCTAACTATAACAAAGTTTCCCAATTTGGAAAAAAAAATCACTCGAACAGCCATAGTCATATTTTGAAAAGTACCTCCTCAAACAAGTGCAGTTATTTTTTATATTATTCCTTTTTAACCGACTTCCAAAAAGGAGGAGGTTCTCAATTCGTCGGAATCTTTTTTTTGTCGTTGCCAGCTGACAATATTTTAAGATATGAATATCTAATAGGTAATATGTATTTTACGTATCGAAATATATTAGATTTGCTATGCATTGGCTGGCACCGACTTCGAAAATATCTGATTAGGTATCTATTCTAAATGATGACCTCCGTTTAGTAATTTTTTACATTTTAGTGTCTGGAAGTTGTTTTTTATTTTTTTTTAAATAAAAGATACTTTTATATAAGATCTTGGTCTAACTGATGTGTATCTTCTTCTCCACAGCTTCATGCTGGGCTGCTGGCTGGGCGCGCCGTCGCCGGCCAGCATCACGGGCGCGGCGGAGCAGCTGTGCGCCCGCGGCGACTGGCACCTGGCGCTGCAGGTGCTCGCCTACCACCCCGACGACCTCGTGTGAGTGTGCTTGTTTGTGGTCCAGTATACGTATACCACCTGCATAATGCACAGTGGTTATGTGGGACTCACCGACTAGAAAAGCCAGTACTACCCACTAAAACCCAACAAAACCTCCCCCGTCTTAATGGGGCATCGCAGAATCGGTTACGCATTCAACTACGACGCCCCGACGGCAAATATTTTAATATGCAATTATTTTTCTGATGTTATTTTGATTATAAATCATAATCATTTTATGTTAAAGGTATTTCCTCATTATAATACCATTATTAGTTTTATACAAAAATCTAATAACTCAAAAGAGCGCCATCTATTGAACTAAATTAAAACTAATATTTCCAACACAGCCGCGGGCACCTGATGCGCGAGGTGGTGTCGCGGCACGCACCGGCGCGCGCGCAGTCGCCGGGCGCGCAGCGGCGCCTGGCGCTGGCGCGGCGCCTGCGCGTGCCCGAGGCGTGGCTGCTGGCCGCGCAGGCGCACAGGGCCAAGTACGAGGTGGGTGCTTCACGTTTATTCTTTTTAAAGTTATACTTCTTTTGACACGTATGGAGAAAATTATGAATGTAAAATTTTTACGATGCGCGCGCACCCCGACAGCCGAAAAGCGACATGATGAAGTTAGCTGCGTTCCTTTTACAAACAGAGAGTTGTGACGTACGGGATGAAATCATTAGCTATTTTTGTTTTGTTTCGCCAAAGAATTATAACTTCTTATGTGCGTACATAAGTACACACACGTTTTTATTTTTTAAGGAAACTAACGGCGTGTATATAGACACTAGCCTCTACAGGCTAGACTTGTTTCAGAGGAATAATTGAAATTAATTTGAAATCTTGTTCATTTCTCTAAACAACATTACCTATAATACTTTCTTAGAAATACTCACATATTTGACGTTTTAAATAACACTCATTAACCTTTTCCAATCAAATCTAAATTAATTAAAAAAAAACATTTATATGAAATGTCAAATAATGTTATAACTTTATTAGTAAAGATGCTTATTTTACCTATTCCAGCACAAGCCAGCGCTAGAAGTGGAATATTTGGTTGGCGCAGAACAATGGAATGAAGCACATAAGGTTCTATTGGACGAGCTGTTGCCTGAAGCGGTGTTGTCTGGTGAGACTTTAGTGCTGAGTTCATTTAAAATAAAACTACGTATTCAGACTTTTTCGAGACTGTGATGTCTGTAACAATTATATAATGACCTTGCATCTAAAATCTCAGTCTTTCCCGTGGCCATGATTTCTGTAAAGCATTCGAAACGTCGGGAACCAAAAATCAAAATAAACCCCCGAAAAAATCCGAAACGTCCATGCTTTAATGGTTTAGGAACGAATATAAGACAAACATCCAAAATATTTTTTGGATCAAAAATTTTTGCAGGGGTATACAAAATGACCACCAGAGTTTTGTCACAATCGGTCAATGGTTTACGAATGCATATAGGACAAACATACGAACATTCATTTTTATTTATACAGATAGATGTGGGTTAGTTAATAATTTTATATAGGTAGTTTATAAATTATTATTCTTTTCTTCACATAATGGAATATTTGGAAATGAAATAAAAAAATAAATCCTCTATAAAAAAAAGTATAATATAAACTTCACTCAAAAAAAAATTACAACGAGTCATTAGTTAGCTATTTCTTCGATTTTTTCCATTTTTATATATTTTATTGTCAATGTCCGTTCCGCAGACAACATGCAGAGCATCAAGCACACGCTGGAGGCGCTGAGCGCGGCGGCGGCGCGCCAGCGCGTGGGCGGCTGGGAGCGCGGCGGGCAGGCGCTCTACCACTACCTGCACGTCTGCGACGAGGTACACTACGAAACACACGTGTTCCATCCCCTAGAATTTTTATTTTTATGATAAAAAGTAACCTATGTCGTTCTTCAGGGTTCCATCTGTCTGTATATCAAAATTCATCAAAATTGGTTCAGTAGTTTAGGCGTGAAAACGTAACAGACAGACAGAGTTACCTTCTTTGTCTTTTTGATTTTGTTTATAATTTCATGGGTTTTAATATTTTTTGCGTGGAACTCTCAATTTCTTTTCTAACATAAAAGTAGCTTAAGTTGTGCCTTGTAACACCAGCTATCTACCAGTGAAAGTCCCGTTAAAATCGGTGCCGATATTTTGGGGACTAGCCAAAACAGACAAAAAAATATTAAAAATTGCTCCTTTCTCATAAGTACCGTATATATTTTCATATGAATTTAGTAAAGAGTTATTTCGATTTCGAAATTACACACAGACACTTCAATTTTATTTATCTGTATAATAATATATCGGTGTGACGTGTAACAGATCCGCGGGCTGGTGGTGGCGGCGCCGCGCGGCGCGCCCGCGCTGGCGGCGCGGCTGGAGGCGCTGCGCCCCGCGCTGGCCGCCGCCTGCCGCGCGCTGCGGGGGCTCACCGCCACGTGAGTGCACGCTCCCACTCTCTCTCTCTCTCACACAAACATACACACGCACGCACGCACGCACACACTCACTGCTGGGCGCGGGCCTCCCTTTAATAGTAGGGGGGTCATGCCACCGTCCCCCACGCCAGCCAAGTGCGGGCGGACTGAGCATGTCTGCAGACAACTCGCTAGGTTCTTTCAGACATGTAGGTTTCCTCACGATGTTCTCCTTCACCGTAAGGCAAGTGTCATGTCAGAAATGATTTGCACATGAAAATATCAGAAGTGCGAGACCCAGGATTTGAACCCGCTCTTACTCGGTCTCTCAAGCGAGTTCGTCACCACTGGGCTACCACTGCTTTAACATACTGCTAACATATTCAATATACTATATGTAGATGTTACTTTTATATGTTGTGTGATTTATTTTTCAACTTTATTTCCATATTACCTTGCACTTTTTTGTTCTGTTAACGACAATCTTTCTCACTCTTCTAGGTTGACTGGAAGAGATTTCTTTTAGAGATAAGTCCATTTCTGCCTCCAATTTTCTCTTAATATTTGTAATTTTT
This sequence comes from Brenthis daphne, assembly GCA_947093115.1. Classification (NCBI taxonomy): domain Eukaryota; kingdom Metazoa; phylum Arthropoda; class Insecta; order Lepidoptera; family Nymphalidae; genus Brenthis; species Brenthis daphne. Next base: position 5,891,496 of record OX352473.1, read on the forward strand.
GTTTTTGGAGTTATATTTTTTTGGCACGTTTGGAAAAAAATATGAGTTTCATGATGCGCGCGCATTCAAAAAGCGACATGATGAAGTTAACTGCACCCCTTTTACAATACAGAGAGTTGTGACATACGGGATGAAATTTTTAGCTATTTTTGTTCTGTTAGACCAAAGAAGTATAACTTTTTACGTACGTTTTTTTTAATGTGAAATAAAGAATATATATACGAGTCCGGTGAATCCCCAGGTCGCCGGTGTCGGCGCGCGTGGCGGCGGCGCGCGCGGAGATGGGCGCGCGGCTGCTGCAGCTGGCGCTGGCGGGCGGCGAGCCGCCGCCGCACCTGGCCGCGCTGCTGCGCGCGCTGCGCCTGCCGCCCGACTGCGCCGCGCGCGCGCAGGACAAGGTACACACACGCTCCCCATCCTCCTCTTACCTTTTTTTTAACATTGGCAAATGCATTTAGGCACGAGGTGCGGGACTCACCGGCAAGGCCAGTACTACCCACTAAAACCCAACAAAACCTCCCCCGTTTTAATGGGGCGTCGCAGGATTGCTAACGCACTCGACTACGACGTCCCGACGACAAACAACCATATGGCACGCCGCCCACAGAGGCGGGCCACCTCCCGCACGTTGGTTGACCTCTCCTTACATAACGGCGCCACCGATCTATATTTAGAAAGAAGGTTCTTCACCCAATAGGGTTTTTATCCTTCCTTCCTCCACCTTCAAACTTCCTCCTCTTCCTCTTCCCCTCCACCAGCAACCCCCGTCAATCAACCAGACCATATCATGTTGCAGATTTATTGTAGAAATACGAAGTTCTGTGTAAGATTCTAAGATTCCCGGGTCGAGAGATTGTTCTGTCGAAAAAATCAGAGTGACAAATTAGCGTAAATTTTTGTGTAGATCTGGTTGGAGGAGTGAAGACTGACATAAGCTATTTTTTACCGCGGGAGATTATCTCATTCCCACGGGAAAACACGTTATAATACAATCCACAACAACTCATCATATCGACATATATATAATTCTCCTGTGAGTGTGTATGTCACTGAACTTCTCTCAAACGACTGGACCGATTTTGATGAAATTTTTTGTGTGTGTTCAAGGGGATCTGGGAATGGTTTAGATTCACAATTTGAATAATAATTTTCATCAAAAAAATTATTAAAAAAAGTTTGAAATTTTCAAATTAAAGACGTGTAGACAGAACAACGGGTCCACTAGTATATATATATATATATATATATATATATATATATATATATATATATATATATATGTAAAATATAGTCTATCCATTCCATACTAACATAAATTATGTTTTTCCCCCACAGATAACAACAGATTTAGCGGAGCAAGCCTCCGAGCTGTGCCTCGAGTCGTCCCAGAGCTCCCCTATCTCCTCACACCGGACAGCCGTCAAGAGTTAAAATGTACTAAGAATCCACACTAGAGTATACTAGGCACCAGGGTAAGTATAATTTTGACGTCATAAAAAAGATGGCCGCAACTTCGTCAAAATATATTTCGAGATATTTCAAGTTTTGTCTTTGTCAAATCTCTTTTGTTCATCGCTATTCGGATGACAAGATTAAAACGCACGTTGTTTCGTTTAAAAAAGTACTTTATGTGGTGTTCGTAAGTTTGAATTTGTGTTTGAATTGTTTAGACAATTAGAACTGTCGAGTTTTGAATGTTATCCTTTGCGTCGCATGTCAACGCCACTTTTTGAGGAGATATTTGTTAGGAAACTTCGCAGGTAATTACAATTTCACTATAATTCATTCGCGTTAAGCAAAAGTGAGTCATGGTTGTCCATCGGCCTGACCACGCTCACCGACCAATTAGTTCCCATAAAATTATAAAGTCAAGTTCACAATGACCAGTTTGAAGGCAGATTTTCGTAAGAACAATATTGTTTTGGAATATATATATATATACACGAAGATTCTAGTGATACTGATTAAATATAATTATTATTAATGATTTTATTTTTTTGATTTTAGATAATTAAGTTGATTTTTGTCCAATAAACTTATTTTTTTGAAATTTATTAGAATTAAATTTTTACTCCACTGTGAATACACCTTTGCCTGCCTTTGCACTTTATGGCTCACTATTTTCATAACGCGAATGGACTATAGTAATAGCTTTTACGTAGTTACGATGAAAACAGTTACTGTATCTCCGGATTCGTAAGACTTAGAGCTTTATGCGTAAGATTATAAAGTAGCATTTTTTTTGCTGATTCCGAATCTGCATTTAAGTCATTTTTGACCGAATCGGTTACTTAGGACCTTCTTTATTATGACGGCAGAATATCCATATAAAGTATCCTGATAAATGCGATTGTCGGATGTTTATTGTGGACAGTTATTTTATTGGTGAAACTATAAAAAAAAGTTTATTCGGTCGTATGTATGTATGTCTATTTGGATTTGTTTTTAATTGAAATCGCGCCATCATGTGACAGAAAGTGACGTCACTAACTTTTGAGATGTAAAACAATTTTTTTTTAAATAAATGCCCTAAAAGATTATTTATATATTATAAAAAAAACTATTTTTCACATCTCAGTAAAAATACGTGATAATTCCTTCTAGAAAGATCTTTAAAGTAACCGTTCTTAACATTTTTATATATTTGACTCGATTACATAAATATCGATATTTGTAATTTGTTTAAGGGATATATAGATTCTTAGATGTACGCGAATACTTGACATTTTAAATAAAACTATCTTTACGCGGATTTATTTTGATTTTTTGTTCCCGACTTTTCGAATGCTTTACAGCAATCATGGTCACTGGATTTCTGTAAAGCATTCGAAACGTCGGGAACAAAAAATCAAAATAAATCCTCGAAAAGATCCGAAAAGATAGTTTTATTTAAAATGGCATAAGTCACTTTGTGAATTCTTTTTAAATAGCCAAATGTAGTATTTTTTGGTGTAATTTATTTTATTTGTGTTTTGATTGTTGTATGTAGATAATATTATAAATGTACGTATGTTTATATAAATATGTGTATGTATATTTTTTCGTACTAGTTGGATCGTTTTTACGCTGAAAATTTTAATTAAAGATTTTTTTTAATGAAATTAACTTGATAATATGTACATATATTTATATTGTATATGAACATTTATTATATCACTGGATGTGACTATTAAAATGCAAATATTTTTTGTAACAAAATGAGTAAATTACATATGACTTAGTTAGTTTTGCTTTGATTTTTTTTGAGTTATTTTTTTTAATAGTGAAGTGGTTGGTAGAGAGAAAGAGAGAGAGAGAGAGAGAATAGAGGCATACCATTGTCGTGTAATGTCATACATTTAATATTTTATATCTATTACATGCAAATTAAATAATTAAAAAAAATTCAAACTTATGCGTACGTCGCTAAATATTTTTGTTAAGTTTATACTATTTTACGTAACATTTGTGAAGTATTTTTTTTAACTGGCAATTTTAAAAGCCATACATCAAAAAGATTTAACTTGTTGTAAATAATAAATATCCCACTGAAAAAAAAGATAATATACCGGTATAAATAGTAGGATATGTCATTCTTAAATAAGTAACTTTAAACTCATGCCTACTCAGTCGGAAGTCGCGGGTTCGGTTTTCGCTTTAAGAACCTTAGTATGTCTCATATATATGTATGTATGGTTGATACAAAACTTAGTGCAGTGACACTACACGCGATTAGAGTTACATCACTAGACTCTCTCTCTCTTACGTCGAAGTTTCTAGAGGAATTGATATTAAATATATTAATCATAATGTTCAAAAAAAACATGTAAAAGTGACACTTTACTATCTGTCATTTGTTCATTTTCTTTTGTTTTTCTTTATAGCCTATGAAATGTATATTTTTTTATTGAATTGAGCTCTAGTAAAATATTGTATAGTCATTTTTTTATCGATTCATAATATCGATATAAAATATTGAGCCAAAAAAACAAGTTAAGTAAATTTAAATAAAGAATGAATCGAAGAATGTGTCCAATTATAATTTAATTTTTATTGTATCTGTCTCATTTAAAACAGTCATATTTTATTTTAGGCCAAAACGACTAATTATAATTAAAAATAATTATTTTTGTCATGTTCCGTAATTAAACGTATAAATGCAAAATAGATCCAACCTAAAAAAATTAATTTTGAGAAAATATGAGTTTTAGTAAAATTGGTTCGATATACCAATTACAATAACAAGATCGTAGTTTTTTTTAAATTCCTCTTAAATATTGGGTATTTTATCTACTTTCTGTATAGAAGTTGATATGTCGGTGCTATTTATGACAGTAACTCAACAAACGGTTTTCGTTGACTGGCTGAGTCCATTTTGCATAACTACGTCCAATTTTGATTAGTGTTAATTAATTATTAAAATTATTATCGTGAGGGACTCATAGATAATTAACGATATAAAATATTTTACTCTATGGTTTCCTTGAGTTCCTAATATTTAGGTGCATTCACACGAGTCATTTATTACAAGTCATTTAGTACAAGCTTATAAAAAATCCTTTTTTCTATTTTGTTATTTAAAACAAATATATGATGTAACTTTTTTTCTTAAAAACTCGTCTTAATGCACCCATAACTTATTTGCCAATCTATTATACTCAATTAATTATAATCTGTCTCTGTCTATCTCCATGTGAGTGAGTGAGACAGCGATAACAAATAATGTTCTAAACTAACGTGTGGCTAAATACAGTTTATTGTAACTTTGCCTGTACCCTTTAATTTAAGAGTAATAGAGTAATATGCGAATTTAAAGTATGTTCTCTGTCTCTTTCTTTCGTCATATGGAGTGAGCGAGATGTATACTTTATATAGCTTTGTAATAGTTTTTAGAATTACTATGTTGTTTTATTTGAAGAAGTAAAATTGAAGAAAGCTACATTTTTTTTAAACTCACTATTTAATATATTATGTTATTATTGTAATGAAATAAAATATAAAAAAAAATCTTATTCTAAAGTGAATTCGAATTTCCAAAGCTTTTTGATCAAAATCAATAATAAAAATGTTATATAGCTACAAAGCAAAAGTATTCTAAAACTTCGAGTTGAATTGAAATAAAAGTACATATTGGGGGAGAAAAAAATTATCTATGGAATTATTCTTTTGTTTTTTTTGGTTTTATCAATTTTTGTGTTGCTAGTTTTAAATATTTTGTAAAAATATTGTCAAAATCAATCAGTTTGAGATATTTCATAGCATATTATGTATTATTTTATAAGTTTAAGTGACATGAGAATTAGTTTCCAATCAATATAAATTGTAATGTATAGAGTTAAGGTAAATTAAGGTTTTTGTTTAGTTTTTAAGGTAAAATGCTGTTTAGAAACTATTTTTTTTTTCAAGTCGGTACAAAGGTAAAACACATTAAGTCCTAATGAGAAATATGAAATATTATGTATTATTTTTTTTTTTGTTTTTTTAATTGTCTCAGAGGTAAGGAAAGTGAGTTTTTGTAGAAAACTGACTTAGTGACTTTTGCCTTTGGCCCGAATGTCGCAAATAACATATTTGTCAAAATGCTAGTTGATAGATTAATAAGAGTAATTGTAATAAAGTATTTTTGAATTCATATTGTTTTTTATTTACTATTAATTTGAGTGTAGCCAATTTAGGGGCTTTCCCACTTTACTTACTAAAGGGTATGTTACGCGCCGCTGGTTTATTCGAAGACATCAATTACGCCTTCATACAACCTCTGTGGTGTTCGTCTACGCAGGTGCCAGGCAGGCAGGAAAAGTATGACGGCGAATATATATTGATTGACGTTTGGGCGGGACGTATGATTTTCTGTTGTGTATATAAATTTTATTAATTTCGGTCATTATAACGATTATAACAGGAAAAGTGTTATTTATGAAAAGTGTTGTTATTTAGTTATTTCACAGGTACTTTAGGGATTGGATTTTGAATACATGGCACCGGGTTGGGGAGGGGAGGGGAGGTGGGGTGTATTGTTTAGGAGATTTTTAGGTTTTTTTAAATTAATAGCATGACTTAAATATAAATAACGTTTTATAAAGTTTCTTTTAAAGACTTGGAAAAATCATATAATATCTTTAAATATTATTTCCCTCATTTATACTTTTTTTTTATTATTTTCTAAGTTACTATCAAATTAATTATTATTATTAAATAGTTATATGTAATTATTATTATAATAACCATAAATAAGTTTTTTACGCTACTGGTTATCATTTAAAATAAAAATTAAAAAATATAGCACTAGATAATAAACCTACATTTTCAAATTGTCAGTTAGGAAAACAAAATGATCCCAAAGAAAAGCCTGAATTTATTCTGGTCATGTCTTTAGCATTAGATGTAACTTCTTGGGATTTATTTTTTAATAACTTGATTAATAACAAATGGATACATATAACGCCATCTATTGACATTTATTGGAACTAATTTATCTTTGCTCCTGACGAAACCATGCTAGGAATCTTCCTATTAGGGAAAACCATATGAGAATATGTAGTAATTCCTGAGGTCAGTTCGAACAAACTAATTCAGCGCCCTCCATGCGCTATGACACATGTTTAATTTTGTAATATGCGGGTAGCGAACTTGCTCTCAACTTAGAAATTACTTAAAAGTCACCCTTAAGACTGCACTGCACCCTTACCACTGCTGGGGATGGGCCTCCCTTTAGTACGAGGGGGATCAGGCCATAGTCCACCTGGTCAAGTGCGGGTTGGATTATTTTATATTATTTTATATATGTATGTATATATATTTATACAATCACTTCAGTAGTTCTATAGAATTTGTATGTTACATACAAACAAATAAAATTATTTCTCAATAATTACCTTGGATGACATTATACTATACTGGTACAGATTTCATACAAGTTCTTAGTACGAGGCAAAGAAATCAGATAATTCGGACTATTTTAGTTCACTTAAATATACAATAAATAGTGTTAAAATGTTTAAAACTATTTTATTTCATAAATATGTACATACGTATGCGTTGAAATATTTAAAATATTCATTCATTCAACTTTTTTTTTTAATTCAGTCACTTATAAAGTTAGTTTAAAATAAGCATCAATAACAAATCGCTACATGCATATGACGCCATCTATTGACTTTTATTTGAACAATCTTTGTTCCTGCTCACAATGAAAACAAGTAATTAATAAAATTCTAAGTAATTCAATCGAATTAATAATTAATCAGAATTTAACTTTCTAATGTATTTTCGGGTACATTTTTCTTAACCTTCTTCTTCATAGGTTTTTCTAGAACTGTCATAGCTTTAACAATGGCTTCGCTAAAGTCTTGCAATTTTGTATTCGACTTGGTGTTGAGACTAGACCTGCATATTTCCTTGATACTTCTCCTATCCAGAAGATGCGCTAAGGGATTCACATTCACTAATTTAGTTCCATTCGGTAAAAGTACATTACCTGGTTTATTTTCAACCTTTTTTTCTTCCAAAATGTCGTCAATTTTGACTATTTTATAAAATGGCGCTTGTGGTGCTAAATGACCAATCCTAACATTATTGTATTTTAACAAATCCTTGATAACTATAGTCTTTTTCAAATATTTCACATTTTTAACTTCAGTTTCTTCTAACATTATCTCGTGGCCCACTTCTGGTATAGCATCTACTTTACTTTGATCATCAAAATTGTTATAATTTAAGTCGGCTGTAGAGATTTCATTGTTCAAATTCAAAGATGTTGGAGTCAAGTCACTATGGACAAGTTTAATCGACACATTGTATTCTTCTGTGCTTTCTTCTGTAAACTTTGTTGGCATTTTTAATTTTGGACGATCAGTCACAGATTGGTCTGGAGTGAATTTAGTTAGTTTTATGAATGGTTTAGTGCGTACAGTAGATACTGGTTTAATAGTGAGATTGTTGGTAATATTTGCTTTGTTCTCGTTGATTTCTGGACTGAAATTTTCTAAGAACTTCTTTACAGACAACTTATTCTCTACTCTAGTAATTGCTGCTTGCGATGCTGTCATCACTATTGGCACTTTTGTCATAGTTTTAGCAAATTTCTCCGAAGCATAGCTCCCAGGGTGCGCTTTTATGCGTTCGTCTATAATTTTTTTCAGTGTTTCGGTTAGCTTGGAACTAGAATGTTCTGATTTCATGTGTATATTCAGATCTTCTTTAGTTTTAAAGTTTTTAAAGCATTTGATACATGTTTTTCGCTGATTTTTCTTATGTAAGCTCATGTGACGGTGATAGTTTTGATAGGTATAACAGTTTCTGTTACATTTTATACACATAAATGTTTTTCGATAATTTTTCCTTGGCACCTTACAATATACTCGTTTATCTTTTTTACCTAATATTTGTGCTAACGGCACATCTGAGTCGTCAGATGAACTATCAGTTTCTAGTTTTGATTTCTTTTTAGGTGGTTTGCTTTCAGCGCTTTTATTTTTACGTTTTTTTACTTCTACCAACAAGTTATTGTCAGCATGGTCTTGGGTACCTACCAAATTAATTATTTCAATTTCTTTTTCATTCGATTTCCTACATTCTATTTTTGTTTGAATTGAATCTTTGCTAACAGTTTCATTATTTTTTTCTTCATTTTTATCTTTGTCTTCTAAATATAACGGGTTTTTATCTGTTCTTTCAAGAGAACATTCTGTGGCCTCATCTATTATTTCATCATCCAACATTATTTGTTTATGTTGCTCATCTTTTTCAATTAGTTTACGAGAAGAATCATTTGGCATCGCTTCATTTCCTAAAGTTTCCACATCAGTAGTTTCAATTTTTTTTTCCAAATTGACATTCTTATTTAAACTTCCCTCATTCCTATTGGACTTTTTATCAGTAAAATAAACATGAAAATTATCATCAAACTCAACAAAACCTACACTTTTGTGGTTCAATTTTATATGTAATGTAAATCTTTTTCTTATTCTAAACTTTTCATTGCATATTTTGCATGTATATGGCTGTATGTCCTTGTGCCTCGTATAAAAATGGCCAAATAATAATTTTGGATGTTTGAAAATTATATTACAATAAATACAATTATATTTGTATAAGTGAATATTATGTTGATGTGTTCGTTCAATGTGCTTTCGGAGAGCAGTCATCCCAATAAAAGGTTTTCGACAATATTTGCAAGTTATAAACGACACAGATATATTCTGAGAATGTACAGTTATATGTTGTGTTAAATCACTCACTGAACTGAAAGTAAGTGGACATTTGCGACATTTTATAGTGTTACAAGCTTTTGAATGTGATTTTATCTCTGTAAAGGAATAGTATTTGCTACACTTCACACATTGTTTTTGTGTTTTAGATGAACTTTTATTTTCTTCACACCAAATATGGTTTTTATAGTGTTTCCTGAGTTTAGACTTCTTGGCAAATACATCACAACATTCCTCACAAGTTAGCGACCGACAGTTCTTTCTTTTTAAATGATATATATATGTAGATGTTTCAGGAGTGGACCTTCCACAAGCAGTACAGACAAATAATAAATGGTGTTGAGTGGCTTCAAAATATTTATATATATTCATATTAATAAATGATGATAGTGCAGCAAAACAGTGTTGTAACATAAACCCATCTTCATTATCTTTATGATTTACATATTCATGATATTGTAAGTCTTCTTTACTTTGAAAAATAGTGTCACACTGAGAACATGACAGCTTAGGGAAATATATAACACTTTTATGTCTCTTTTCATGTTCTATTAAGGCATCTTGATCTAGATATACTCTAACACAGTATTTACAACTTTTTAATGTATTTAGATGTACATCTCTTATATGTAAAGCATAACTGTCAATATCAGTGAAGATTGTAGAACAAATCTTGCAAAATCGATTTTGATTTGTTTTTGTTAAATGATATTGAGTAATGTGTAATTTTAAATCATCAATATCAAGAAATTCTGCGTAACAAACGCCGCAAATGGTATCGTTATCTAGATCGTCTGGAAATTCCGCCATAACGCCACTTATTTACACAAATTTATCTTAATAACACGTATAAAGTTAAGGGAATATTATTTCCATATAGATATTCACATTTTCCATTAAATTGCGGCACATTTGGCAAAGTTATTTCATTTACAAACACGGAATCAGTACGAGTCAGTTTATAACTATACTCTGTAGCAATATACTCTATGCTATACTCTTTGGAACAAGTCGAGTAAACAAGAAATCAAATGTCACTTAACAATTTGATAGTTGACATATATTTTCAGTATTGCTCGCCATAAAATAAATCGACAATAAAAAAATATATATAGATAAAATGTTATTCTCAACTGGCACGCTTTGAAGTCATTAATGTACAGATTCGACTCAATTTTATTATATGTATAGATTTAAAATATAAAATTTTCTTTAACAATCTTTAATCTGTGACAGTTGTCTATCTTATGTCATATTGTCTCTTCCTATCTATCATGTCATCACAGGACTGTCACCCAATGCCCGTACTTTTATAGGCGGTTTACACTGCCATGCACAAAATCAAGACTTACAGGTAATTATTCTAAGTAATTACTCAATTTCCTATATTCCTATTATATAGAAACTTATTTTAGACACTTTTTACTAAATGCACCATCATTATAACCTTACTTTGTGTGTACGCTCTTTTTGTCTACTAGGGATAAATAACATGACAGTGTACAAAATGTGTGTATTTTCTGATGTTTTTTAAGATATTTCAACATATTAAATGCTTAAGTATAAAATTTAACAAGACATTATTGATCAAAATTACAAAACGAACAATTATTAGTTATACTAAGTACTTAATTACTCGGGAAGTTATTGAAGTGTAAAATTATTAAATATGTCTCCAACCTAAGAAGACGTTTATCTTTGGAACCTCTAAAACATACCACATTTGATTATTCACATCTAGTAGTTTCTTACGATATCATCGTACAATTTATCTAACGCGTCTTTAATGTTGTGTGTTATTTTAAAAGATAATAATGTGTATTTTAAATTATATGCAATATACCTTTATTGCTCTAAATTTGTATTTATAAAAAAACATCTTTGAGTCGGTGGAGAATTGAGATTGTATGCCAAAGAGTTATACTTAATTTTTAACAGTAATAATGATTAAATTTATTTGAGTTCTAGCAATGCCAATAATATATACAAATATGATACATATAGAACTTATGTTTTGTATATTTGTTCTGAAGCCATAATTTTTTTATATCCGTGCTCTAAATTTTTACTTCAATAGTCTATTTTTACTACCTTAACCTAAATAACTGTACATAAATAAACATAATATCTTCCAAATAATCTATATTATTGAAGTCAAGATAAGCAATAATATAAACAAAATCGTTACATTAAATTAATAGTATTCATACTCCGTTTTACCCTGAAATCTTGAGCCAAGTAAAAACTATATAGTACTTAAAATTTAATTTTTAATAGACGTAAAACAAAGTGATTGTTATATACTTAATGCCTATGGAGTTATAGGATGCATTGAATGAACTCCAGTTTTTTCGCCTTACCCTTTACTTATCCCTCTTATACAGACATACATTATGCCATAATACACTCTTTAATTCTGAAATAGAATAAATAGCACAGTAATTTATATAACATTATGTAGATAAAACTTTAAAAACAAACATCTACTAATAAATATATTATATAATAAACTAGCGACTCACCCTCGCTTTGCTCAGATTTATCCCTTGGCATATTTTGACGCTTAGTATGGAATAGATAGACTATATACATAGGTACAATGAATTTTATATCTCTTACTTGAGAAATAATTCATTCCCGTTATAAACTTCTCCTTTAAGTGATGGGATAAAAATCTTCCTATCCTATATATATCCCAGGGTCTTAAACTATCTCTATATAAAATTTCATCTAAATTAGATCAGCAAATTAAGTATGAAAAGGTAACAGACAGACAGTTATTTTCGCATCTATGATATTAGTATGGATGGACTGCCAATATAAAAATTGAGATTGAGAGGAATAGAGTTGTTGTATGTGCACTATAATATCTTAGTGTCACAAAAATTAATTGTAATAGCTAAAATGATCTAGGAGAAAAGAAAAATATCATAAAATAGTCATTTCAATCCTCCTGTTAATGTCTTCAAAGCGTGCCAGTTGAGCACTGATTACTTTGCCAATGTCACATAGAATGGAGAAGATATGAAGGAGATTGGTTTGTAGAAAACTATCACACAATATAGTACAGCAGTACAGAATAAGATTGAGTAAATCAACAAAATCGCTGTCATAATAAAGATTTATTTACACATAATATATAACTTTAAATGCATAAATATTATAAAATAAAAACACCCATGACTAGAGTAAAAACATTTGTGCTCATCACATATAGGAATGCTCCTAGCAGGACTTGAATCCATGACCGCTGGTACAGCAAGTAGTTGTAGGTCACTACAAACTGAGTAAAATGTGTCATTACACACAGTGTATTCTTTCTTTGTTAGTTGTTAAGTACATTATTATATAATACAATACATTATCAAAGATGTCTTCTACTCATTGTTTATTTATTTACTTGACATTTTGCTGATTCATTCATCTGTTTTCCTTTAAATAGACTTTTTCTAAATTCATTGTATGTTAAGTTATTCTACATTGTTGTGTGAGTTTTTTTTAGTTTTATTATATTTATTTACAATAAAGTAAATATTGATGTATATACATAATATATGTATATTACATGTAAGTTATGTATGTCCCAAGCTATGGTAGAAAATTATAAATAGTGGCTTCAACACCTGCAATCTATACTATTATTATTAATTATTAATATACATAAAGAGGCAGTTTGTTTGTTTGAACGCTTTTGGCGTTGGTCTCCAAAATGCAACCAAGGCTCAATAAATTTGAGTGAAATTTAGAGTGGTGTATGTTATTATCAGATATTTTTTACATACCTTAAATAAATAAAACATAAAAACTAATGGAGCATGAATTATATATTAAATTAGTATATTTTTATAGTTTGTAGGGTTCCATACCCCAACGGATCCTATCACATAGCCTCCGCTGTCCTGGCAGTCTGTGGGCTGTATCTCATGAACCGGAATAGGTAGTGAATTGAAATTTGAGTTGTATTTCTATTGCCGATGGAACAACAAATAATAAAAAAGTATTTAGAAAGTACATAATGTTTTATCTTTTACGAATTATATATACATTACACATATAGATAGCAAAAATCACCTTTTTGGTGTAGTTATGTCAAGTGACCTAAAAATAATAATTAAAACTTTTTTAATTTCCAGATCTTGAAATGCGGTGATAGTCTTCAGATCAAACCAGTACAAACAAAAATTCGATACAACCTCTTCCAGGCAAAAACGCACAAATTTCAAAACATCGTACGGGCAAAACTGCATCACGCCAATCAATATTGGCTCAGGCTTATTATTCTCGGCTCAACGAGATAGGTCTTCCATAAATCATTGTACAGAACGCTTTTATAAAACTTTATCAAAATGTCTGAATCTAAAGAAACTGTTGAAGATATATGTAAACGCGTCTCCGAACTAACTGTTCTTTCATTCAGAAAGGTGGATGATGTTAAGAGATTGGCAAACCACTTTAAAAATGTGATTAACCATCCAATAACTCAGCAAAACTCCATTGTTTTACGCTATCTAAGGGATATGGATGCAACTCATCGCAAGATCTTTTTGACGAAACGGGAAGGTGTTGAAGTTGAATATATATTTACAACTGAAAAGAAGAGTAACATTCAAAGACAGCGATTCAATAGCTTACCCGTTAGTGAGGTGCCAGAGCTGTTGAAAACCGAATTTTCAATAGCTGAAACCGCGACACAGGTGCACATTTGCACGGATTGTAATGTAGAAATCGAGTTAAATGAAGAAGAGCCGTTGATGGAGTCGCTTCAGAAACATTTCAACTTAGAAGTGCATTTGCCTAAGTTGAAAAGAGATAGTATTGATGTTGCTGAGCCAATAAATCTGCCAAAAATGTCCAGACGACTTTCCGCTATGGAGAGCGGGGATGGAGTTAATATTGAGCATATCCTGCAACTGGTCAAACCGATGGAGAAATTGGATAAAATGTTTTCTGGGAAACTCGAGGCTTCTTTGATCAGGCACTTGCCAGATAACTCTGAAGCTAGCATTGACGCTGCCGTTAAGTTCTACCAAACTACATACGAAAAACTATGTCAGGAAATTGCGTTTAAGGATTTCTCCACTCAAACCGGTTCAGTGGCACCAATAATCATGAGCATTAAAGATAATGTCAACCAAAACTTCGCGGCAGATGCGAATAAGAACTTCGATAACGAGGAGACCGAGCAGGCTCCAGAGAGACCCGTTAAAAATCAAATCAAGAAATACCGTTATTACGGTCCAATCGAGAATTCTATTGTTAAGTTGTTGATGAATCACAAGCTGTTGACGTTAGTTGACGACCGTACAGGGAAATTAGCATTTTTTTGTATGGCATGCGAATATTATACACTAAGATTTCGTTACGATAGTGTATTGAATCACGTGTTCAGTGAGACACACATACATAACCTCGCATGCATATTACAATCAGACAATCACATCCCATTTTCCATGGAGAATTCATCCATTGAAAAAATTAAAGACATGAATAACAAGTTCCTTTACAACCACGGTATTATAAGCGATACCAATAGCCTTAATTGTTCTTTGTGCAAAATATTTATCGAAACCAATGATAATGTGATCATGCACATTTTGGACGAAAACCATCTTGGACGATTGTCCGATAAACTGTATCGCAAGATGAAAAATACCGACGGATCCGTGCCAGATGAATGGGGACCAAAGAGCCTGGATTGGGCAAAATTCCTAGCCAGCGTTGGCAAACCTTTGAATAACCGCGACCACGTGGTCATAGAAAATTTTATCAGACCTTCCGGCAAGATTGCCAACTACTGCTCTTGTTGCGACATGACTCTAAAAGGTCCGAGACAAGTGCTCTTCAATCATATCCGTCAAAAAAAGCATCTGCGTAATGCTGCACCTCACAAATTGGATTTGCTATATAAAAACCATTGTCGCCCAGCCGAATATTTTGCGAGTTTCGGGAATTATTACGTGTGTTCCATGTGTCCAACTTACGTGGCTTTACCATCTTTTGCCGCTATCGTAGAGCATTTCGATAGCACTATGCATGTCGAAACCATTTGCAAATTGATTCGTTCGGCGCTCTATCCAGATGTTGATCAGAATTTGTTGGATATGCACAAAATATCCCAATCTGATGGCGTAAAATGCGAATTTTGTGAGGAGTCTTTCGCAGATATTGGGGAAGCCATAAAGCATATCTTATCTAGCATCGAACATCAGAATCTAGTGCTGGATAGCAAATTAAAAGCTAACAAAGGTGATATTATAAGTGTATACATGCACGGTAACTATATATTGCACTCTGAAGGTGCTACTTTTACATGTGTTCCTTGCAAAAGTGTCTTCAACTCCATACGTTCTTTGCTAACTCATTTGGTTTTCGCCGGCCATTTTGAGAAGAAACCGACGTCGGAGAACATATTCCGTTTTTATTTGGAATTAAAGCATAATATTAATATGTTGTCGAGGAACAAATACGTATATTATGATTTCGGTAAATTGAAGTGTGGTGTATGTGAGAGTGATGTGGATGATGGGGAAAACGCGAAACGTCACGTGGTATCGCCTCGGCATAGAGAAAACATGGGGGCCAGTTATGTTAATGTTAGTATGGATGTGTCGGCTTTGGATTAAGGTAATTATCTAAGGGTCTCCTTATACTTAACTAGCTTATGTCCACGGGTTCGCTCGCGTGATGTTAATCCAAAATACATGTTATGTTTTTTTCAAATTTCTCTTCAGTCTATTAATTTGTTATAATGTGAAGATGTAACAAACATACATTCATAAATCATAGTTTTGCCTGTAAAATGTACAAAGAAAAGTTTTGAAAGGGGCCTTACCCTTTTTTGGTTTGACCTATAGTTTTATTTCGATCAGTTTAACCGATGTGATATTTAAAACTTGTGCTAGTCACGCATGTGGTTAAATATATTTTAAATTACTGTTTTTTTTAGTTTTCGCGGCTTTTTTATATATTTTTTTCCGTCGTCGCTTTAATGATTCGCTGCAAAAATGGTTACGGGAAGGATTAAAGTTTTTGACATCTCAAAAACATCTATATATGTCTATGACAAGCATTCGAAACGCCGGAGAAAAAAAATAAAATTAAACCGCGAAAAAACTGTTTTTTTTTTGTAAAAATGTCAAATAATTGTGTTAATCCAAGAATCCTACTAAATAACGCGAAAGTTTGTGAGTAGTAGTGAGTAGGATAGTGTGATAATCGTCGATCAAAGTAGTACTAGATACACAATCAGGTGCAAAAGTTCTCTTAAAACTGTCACCAATTGTGCTTAGGTAATTGTTCTAGTTGAAATAAATATACAATAACGTAAATTGAACCTTTAAAGCAATGCTTAAAGTTATTTTCACAAAAAAAATTATTAAAAACGCGCTCAAAAATATTCAAATGAGCGCTCATTCGGTGACGACATTTTTTGTCGCTGATTGTGTATATGTGATATTTTTTTTTGAAAATTTTTATTGAAATATGTCATTATTTTATAGTTTTTAGATTTTTTCTCTGTCAGTTTGGGAACGCATCACGAGAAAACTACTAGACCGATTTTGATGAAATTTGGTATGATGATAGCTGGTTATCCGGGTCAACATATAGGATACTTTTTACTGCTGGAAAATATCTTGTCTCTGAGAAATCTATACTAAATATCAATTATTAATAATTGTCGTTAAAAATGAAGGATGTATTTAATTTCAATGACTTTAGTCATATAATACTTTCTTAGATTTACGCGAATATTTGACATTTTAAATGTATCTTTTCGGATTTATTTTGATGTTTGGTTCCCGACTTTTCGAATGCTTACAGTGCACATGGTCACGGAAAAGACTTAAGGTTTTTGACGTCTCAAAGGTCAATATTTAGTTGTTACAGACAGGACCTACCCACAAAATTGCGTACTTTTTAAGTGAGACTGTCGAGGAAAAGAGCCCATTAAATAAAAAAAACCCAGCAAAGATAATATACCTAATATGTGTATTCTTTTTATTAGAAATCATATTTTTAAATATTTATTCTGTTTTCTTTCCAGTTATGTATAAATGTTACGTCGACCGGCTTTTCTCGTGCGCACGAGTTGTTACAGTTTCCGAAATCGGAAGACATTTTACAATATTGAATTTAATAAATGAAATAATTTTATAATTTGACAATTGTTTTTTTAGTTTTGGTACCTGTCCTTTATCTATAAAAAAGAAACTTGTGTGTGTGTACTTATGTACGCACGTAAGAAGTTATACTTCTTTGGCGTAACAGAACAAAAATAGCTAAAGATTTCATCTCGTATGTTATAACTTTCTGTTTGTAAAAGAAATGATAAATTAATAAAATAAAGCACAATATTAGGCATATTACAATCATATATTTATAGAATATCATTTAAGCTAACAGTTGTCAACTAACTTCGTCATGTCGCTTTTTGGCTGTCGGTGTGCGCGCGCATCTTAAAAATTTTACGCATATTTTTTTCCAAACGTGCCAAAAGAAGTATAACTTCAAAAAATATTTGCGTGCGTGTAATAAAATTAATGTATACACGCGCAAGAAATGACACTTCTGTACGTTATCGGTGATTTTAAAATATTTCTTTAACAATATTTATATGATATTTTTTTTATAATTCATCTGTTTTTATTTAATTTATTCTTTGAAATATTAATATAAAAGTTTTAATTGACTATGTATTCACTTCCGTAACGCCCACAACCGTTTCAGTTACAAAAATCGTAGCGCAAATACTTTTTTCCTCTCATGGCGCATTTAAAGAACTTTCACTTCAAAAATGTATTAAGAATAATTTATTTCTTGTATTATAATATTGTAAGGCTTAAATGGAGTTAAAATTGTTATAGGCAAGCTATACAAAAAGCGGCTTAAATAAAGTTTGAACTGTCTGTCTTGTCTGTCTGTCTGTCTTCTAAACCAAGCGAGAGCCTGTATTTTAGGAGTCTTTACAAATTAATTGATAACTATATATTTATTACACGCCATGCAAGAACTTAACGGGAGCAACAATTTATTATTTTAATATAATATTTTTTATGTTTGATAACGCTCTAGCTCAGACTAAACAGTTATATATAGGTAATAGACGAAGTCAGCCAAAAAAAGTGCCAATGTCAAAAATAGTGTGTAATCTGTTTATGCTACAATTTTAGATTTTCCCAAATACATGGTTTAGTTTATTTAAAAAATAAGGTAAATATTATATAATCTAATAAATATCTCGTTCCTGTACTTTTTTTGATAAATAAAATATACCTAGGTATAATATAATCTATACAGATAAATAAAATTGAACTGTGTCTCTAATATTAAAATAGCAGCTTTTTACTAAAATTGCATATGAAACTATATACGGTACTTATAAGAAAAACACATTTATGTCTATATGTCTGTCTGCTTGTTCGGGCTAATCTCTGAAACAGCTGGACTGATTTTGACAGGACTTTCAGTGGCAGATAGCTGATATTATAAGGAATAACTTAGGCTACTTTTATTTTAGAAAAAGATTTAGGGTTAAACTCAAAAAGTTATCTCGCTAGTATACATATACCTAATCATAAAAAAAAGTAAATTTTTCCTATAAAAATATACTTACTATAAGCGTTACGCATTACCAAAAGGAGTCTTATAGAATTAGACAAAGATATTATAGAGTCTATGTCAAAGTATTAATGCTAAAGTACTGTATGTACTAATATTATAGAGAAGACAGATTGTTTGTTATCGATAATCTCGGAAACGAATGAATCGATTTTAATAGTTCTATCACTAATAGAGAGATACATTATCCCCAAAGTGTTACAGGCTATAAATTATATTTGTATTATCAATTGTGCAGACACATAGACATAGAGAGTGGACTGAGCGTTTCTTCCCCAGCCGTCAGCTGAAAATGGCGGAAAACTGCGACAGAGATAAAACGAATGTGCGGCCAGAAGTGTTTTGTTTTAATTAAAATATGATTAACTAAGATAGATATTTATAACATTTTTTTTCTATAATACTGTGTTATAATTTTTTACATACTATTTTTAAACTCAAATTAGAATAAAAGGCATATATTGGCCGCACGTTCGCTTTCTCTCTTTCTAGAGAGTGGTCAATTTTATGGGTATTGCTCAGATTGTACTGCACGTCTATGAATGGACATCACGATTCACGTAATACTTTCTTAGATTTATTTACGAGAATATTTGACATCTTAAATAAAACTGGTTTCACGGATTTTTTCGCGGATTTATTTTGATTTTTGGTTCCCGACGTTGCGACTACTTTACACAATAATGGTCATGGGAGAAACTAAGGTTTTAGACGTCTCAAAAGCATAGTCTAAGACCCCTCACTCTTTTTCAAGCCAAGATATATTTTTTTAACCATAAAACATATTAACACACACGACCCAGGGTCACTAAAAATTTACTCCAGGCTCAAGGCAAATTTGTCATTTTAATGAAATTTTAAATGAAATGAAAAAAAAAATCCATCCACGCTACAAAGCTTTACAATATACTGAGGATCATAGTGATCACAACATCTGGCGGGTAAAATGGCAAAATTCTTCCCATTGACCAACCATTTATTGATTTTAAAGCATGTAATTTTAAAGTTAATTGAAAATTGATCGTGTTTTACGGATAAAATAAAGGCTTTTTAGGGTATTACGTCCAAAAGTATAAACCAATACACTAATAATTTTACGTTATTCGTCTGTCTGTAGGTATGTCAATACCATTTTACTTGAAAGTGCTACATTGAAAGGTGTTCTTTATAAACCGCTAGACATTTTCGTAGTCAAATAACAAGTACAGTAAGTGAATACATAATATGCTATAATATAATATAAAATCAAGCCTGAACTGTTAGCCGTTTTTTTTAAATAGGTATGTTGGGACATTAACACACAACACCATCTAGTTCCATGTTAAGCTACGAGGCCTGTGTTATAGATACCAGATAGTTGATACAATACCTACACATTTCACATACATATTATAAATAAAAACATTCATGATTGGAGTACAAACATTCGTGCTCATCACGCAAACGAGTATCCCCAGGGACTCGAACCCGCGACCGCTGGCACAGCAAGTGGGGTCGCTACTTTGCTTTGTTTGTTTGTCCTTCTTTTACGACGAAACGGAGTTGGCGTGACGTGATTTTTTGTGAGGAGATAGTTGGAGAGCTGGAAAGTGACATAGGCTACTTTTTATGGCGGGAGATAACTTAATAACTTAATTCCCACCACAAAAAACACTATATAATACAATCCAAAAAATACTTATTATCACAATTACTTGAAACTTGGTATATATCCTCTTCAATAAAAATAAATAAATACATGTCTTAGCATTTTTCAAAATTCATCATATAAGGGGGTAAAATAGGGGATGAAACTTTGTATGAAACTACCTTTTTAGTGATTTTCTTTTGTAGTTTTTGCGCGAGCGAAGCCGCGGGTTCTGCTAGTAATAGGTACATTCTGAATGAAACTCCAATTAATGACAATAAATAGGTATAGGTTACTTTAATATCGTATTTGAAAGTGTTCTGTAATTTTAGTAAAGCAGTCAACCATGTAGTGTGGTGTAATTCTTATATGTGAATCAATAATTATTATAAGTTTGAAGTATACACTGATAGTTTTTATTAAAATATCAAGTAATATTTTTAAAGTGAATAAAAAGTGAGTTTATGTTAGTAAGGGACAAGCACCGCCCTCTCTCCGTTCCCTTTTGATTGGTCGATAATATCTTCCAATAAGAAGTCAAACGTTAATTTAATAATGTTTAAGAATAATCTAGAACGGTCAATAGCATCGTTTCTCAAATTGGGGGTCGAATTAAGAAATAAAAGGGGTTAGAATGTGTTTATATAATCTGACACAAAACATATTTAAGTAACTAGAGAATTTCCCTGGTTTCACACGTTTTTTATTATTTGGTATGTGTTAAAATAACGCATTGTTAGCCTAGTGGTAGTGCGCTCGCTTGGGAAACTAAGGCCTAAGGGAAACGGGTTCAAATCCCGGGTCTTGTATCTCTGATATATTCATATACAAATCATTAGTTTTCGACAGACATGTGAAGTCCGTTAACCCGCACTTGGTCAGCGTGGTGGACTATGGCCTGATCCCCCTCGTATTGAAGGGAGGCCCACCACATTTAACATTAATTATACAAATGATCGGGTATTATACCCATAAGGGGTTGAAGTTACGACGTAGATATTTGATATTTGTCTAGGTATATGACGTTTTTGTCATTTGTTTTATTAAATGTGTCAAAGGGGTTAAATTTTGACAGGCACTTGATTATCCATATCAATTTTGAATGCCTTTGAATGGTGATATGAGATATGTTATCGATATATACCTACCTACTAAGTAAATGTTTTATATGGTCGGTATTATTTCCAATCAATTATTTTATAGTATATATTTGATTTATATTTTTAAAATTGTAATTAATTATAATGATAACAGCAAAAATTAAATAAATAATATTCCATATTCAATTATAAAACTAAATAAAATTATAAAAATGTTTAAAGTTATAAAATATTGTAAGGTACTTGGTGCAATTTTTCATTTTTGTTAATTGTTGGTAGGCTGTCTGTAACAACTATACCTTTGAGACATGTAATACCTCAGTCTCTCCCGTGACCATGGATGCTGTAAAGCATTCGAAATGTCGGGAAACAAAAATCAAAATAAATCCGCGAAATAATCCGAAAAGATAGTTTTATTTAAAATGTCAAATATTCGCGTAAATCTAAGAAAGTATTTTTGAAGTGAATCTTCTTTAGGATCGTTGTGATGTGAAACTCGATGAAACGAAAATGCGTCACGAGAAAGAGACAAACACATAAATATATAGGATTAAGACGGCGAGAGAATGAGAGGGAATACATCACACAGGAAGTGAAAAAGAATAATGAATAATATATTTTAAACTTGGTAAAAAACACTAAACTTAATACTTAAAAAATGAATATTCATTACTGTGGGATGAATCTGCATAAATTAAATAAAAGCTATTATGACTAATTGTTCCTATGGTAACCGTTGTTATTGCCTGACAAATGATATACAATAGTATATTCTTTCCGTATACGATATTCTATAAATATATGAATGTAATATGCCTAATATAGGTAGGTACCTACCTACCTTATTTAATTACTAGCTTGCTTCCCCATACAAACTTTCATCCCCATTTCCCCCCCTTAAGGGATGTTTTCCGGGATAAAAAGTATTCTATGTCCTTCCCAGGATCTCGAACTATCTTCTTACCAAATTTCATCTAAATCGGTTCAGTAGACCCAGAGATTACCCCCTACAACGTCACAAACTCACAATCTCACAAACTTTACCTCTTTATAATATTAGTATAGATTTTGTAAATATTAGTATTGTTTTTGTTTTTACTAGGGACGAACCCGAGCAAAGAATGGGTGAGTTGCTAGTGTAGATAATATTTTCTGAATGAATCATGTAATTTCATCATTTCTAGTGAACTACTTAATTTATCGCTATCGTGAGGGCGGAGCCTTAGGGTAAGACATTACCTACTAAAGGAACTCGATTAAACAGTAATTTAGAATAAATTAAAATAAACGATGTGTTATTATAAAAAAAATAAGAATATTGACTTTATAATTATTTGAAAGGTAGGTATCTAATATTAGATGTACCTATCATTATCTGTAATCATTTATTCTTAGTTTTGTCTTTGCCTATTTATATTTTGATATTACAAGTAAAGCTTATAAAACAGTGTCATCAAACATATGGAAGGTAGAAACTATTATTTTAAACTAGCAACTCAACCTCGCATCACTTCGGATTCGTGCCTAGACTAAAACAAATCTATCCCACCGTACATTTTTGTAGAATAAAAAGTAACCTATGTGATATACCTAATCTATGTCTGTGCCAAATTTCATCCAGAGCCGTTCTGGCGTGAAAGAGTAACAAACATCCATACATATATAGTCACGAATTTTCGTATTTATAATATTAGTATAAATGGATTAAGGATAATGTCACCTTTTTGGGATAATATATCTGTCTCTTTCTCGCAAGCCCCGCCCCTTAGTGGGCGTATCCGTTCCTGTAGGACCCTAGTCCCTACCTCAGTATTAAATGTGAAAGGAACGACATCAGACGTATCGTTACTAAAATAATAAATAAAAAAAAACATATTTAGTCTGTGGTATAAAAAAGGGTGATTTTGTAAAAGTGATTTTGTTCTATAGTGATATTATAATTATGTGATGTGTTTTGTTTATTGATTTTTCATCAATTAATTTTGGTAAGTATTTATATATATACTAACCCAAAAGTCGATGTGGTTGGTGTCCTTTCAATTTTGTTTATCCTCTTCGATGTCATACCAATCTTATAGAACTAGCATTTTCAGTTTTTACCAAGCTCCGCACGGGTTCGTCCCTACTTACGTTTTAACACTTAGTATGTATGTGAGATGTAATATTTTCCCGCAGTAAAAAGTATCCTATATGTTGACCCGGATAACCAGCTATCATCATACCAAATTTATCAAAATTCCCCCTGTGGTTTTTGTGTGATGCGGTTACAGGCAGACAGACAGACAAAAATTTTAAAAACTATAGATTCGGCCTCTGTATCGATAATAAATAATAATGTCTATTTCAATAAGATTTTCCAAAAAATATTTAATGTACAGATTGGGCTTGGTTACAATTTTATTATATGTACTTATTGATTTTTATACTTTTGAGTCGTCACCAAAACAAAAAAATGCTAAAACACGTATTTATTTAATTTTATTCAAGATCATTAATATCGAGTTTCAAGTTATTCTGGTCATAAATATTTATTTGAATTGTATTATGATGTGTTTCCGCGTGATAATGAGATAATTTCCCGCGGTAAAAAGTAACCTATGTCATTTTCCCGCCCTCTAATTATCTCCACACAAAAAATCACGCCAATCCGTCACTCCGTTTTGACATGAAAGAAGGACAGACAAACAAACAAACAAACAAACACACTTTCACATTTATAATATTAGTACCTATTGATTGTTCATACAAAAATACTAAAATCGCGATTATATGTATACGTATACACGAATGAATAAAAAATTGGGGGTGGCGGTAGGAGGGTGAAAAATACTTTACGACCCATTCTCATACCTACCAAATATGCAAAAAAAATCATTAAAATCGGTCGAGCCGTTTCGGAGGAGTGTGACCACAAACACCGTGACACGAGATATTTATACCTATACCTACTAGCGACTCACCCTCGCTTCGCTCGGATTCACCCCTAGCTTGATTCCCCATACAAACTTTCATCTCCATTTCCACCCACTTAAGGGATGATTTCCTAGATCCAGAGATTACCCCCTACAACGTCACAAACTCACAAACTTTACCTCTTTATAATATTAGTATAGATATGTATAGTGTATCAACTATCTGGTATCCATAACACAAGCCTTAGTAGCTTACCATGGAACTAGACGCTGCTGTGTGTTAATGTCCCAACATACTTTATATATTTTTTTTTATATAGCTAATGGCCAAAATTTCAGCCCTCACTCGGGACATATTATAATTTTATATGTATTTTATTAGCAGTACCCGTGGCTTCACCCGCGTTCAAACTACCGAACTTCACAGGATCACCCGCTGGGCTAAATTAAGATTGCCTGAAAATTTCATCAAATTTCGCCCCAGCCGTTTTGGAGTTCATAGGGAACATACATACATACATCGATTTTTATTATATGTATAGATATGTATTTTTTTATCGTTGGGAAAAGGATCTTCGCATACTATACATATATATAGGTTATGTGGGACTCATTGTCTAGAAAAGCCGAAGTAGCTTTTTGAGCCAACCAAAAAACCTAACCCATAAAAACAACTAATTTAAATCTTTAGAAAATCACCAAGATTAGTATTTTGAAGGTCAGATAGAGTCAGAGTGTAAATAGTATCACACTTGGGAATTGAATAGATGTTTTGTATTCAACATAAAATGTATACACGTGCTTGCCACGTTTTTATTGTATAGTAAGAGTCCTTACACAAGGACGAAGGAAACGCGCGGTTTTGAAATGTTTAAAAAAAGGATCTGTATATTTCAAAAATTGAATAAAAATATGGAAAAATCGAGCGTTTATAATATAATATATTTTTTAATATTTTTTTTTTAATTTTAATGTAAAAATTATTATAATTTACTTTAAACATGTTTTTAGTTAATAATAAACTTCCATAACTTTTGTTTCACCTCAATCATTCAAAATAATCAGTACGTAGTATTCTATAATCCTTAAATTAAACTAAAATATTTCGGTATATATTTTTTTTTATAGCTCTAGGAATAAAATTAAAAAAAAAATCAAAAACGCTATCATCTCCAAATTTTGAATATCTCTCTGTTTGGCGATTTAGACTTAATAATAATTAATATAATGATAATAATATTTATTGAACAATAAAATACACAAAACACTAAACAATATTATATACGAAAACAAACATACATATGTATATTATTATATATATCGAAACAGCATTAATTTTCTCTATTATTTTCCATTATTTTATCATGACTTATACAGTGGGCGTTATATAGGAAGTATTGGTTCAAATAAAAGTCGCTGCAATCAAAGTTGTATTTCAAATGAACAATAATCACTTTGTACATAGTTACACAGCACTTCACTACGCAGCCATATACCACTTCACTATTACCACGTATAGACAGTTTCTACTAGTGTTCACTGTGCGACCGACCAAGCGTAACTCAGCCGAGCCCGGTCGAGTGTCACGACGCAGACTCTGTCGAGCCCAAAAAGGTGGCGCTCGCGTTCCGATTAGTTGTGATTATGACTCGTCTCCGACATATAGAATAATCTTAGTTTTTAAAGCACAGCTGTTTAAATTAAGCTGTGTCGAGACAAAAGATATGGTAGTCTCTGTTGCCGTACTAGGAGACCTGTATTAAGGCATTCAGCGCCTTTCCCCCAATTATCTGTTTTTATCAGGTATAATATAGTTATTATAAACGAAATCTATCCCCAAGATACGCGTTTTGCGAACAGCGCGTCAAAACGTTCAGTACGTAAAGACCTTTACAATTGTTTATATTATGTTACGGATGTTAATATAATAAAATTTGTTACCCATCTACCTTGTGATTGTAGAAATATAATAAAATTATAATATGTAGACTGATCCTTACTTTGCTCTAACTATCCATAACTAAAAGGCTTATAGCTTTCTGAAAGAAATCACGCCGAAATGTTGGTTCGTCGTTATTGAAAGACAAATATGCTAACATCTTCCTTGTCTATGGTATGGACTACATGATACATATTTTCAGAATGGTTCTAAATTCTAATCTAATCGATATTTTACCCGACTGCGGCCAATATCAAAGGAGGGTTATGTGTTTGACCTGTACGTATGTATGTAAGTATATCTGATCCTATGTTCCCTCGTAAAAGTCAGTACCTTTCTCTATTTTTATATTTTATAAGTAGTCTTTACATTAGGTATTATATATATATGTATAGTATTATATATTTATATATGTATGTGCATAGTATTATATATTTATATATATGTATAGTATTATATATTTTTATAAGTAATATATGTTTGTTTGTATGTATGTATGTGTGTATGTATGTATGTATGTATGTATGTATGTATATGTGATTATTATTACCTTTATTTCTAGTATATATTTAGTATATTTTTTTGCACTATATTGCCCGCTGACATCTTCTTCCACAACCAGGGGTTAACTGGAAGAGATCTCTTTTAGAGATAAGTCCACCTTTGTGAATTATGTTTACTTGTGTTATTTTTTTCTGTATGTTTTTTTAAGTGCAATAAAGAATATAATAATTACTAAACTACTTAATCGATTTTAATGGTTCATACGTCATTAGATTAGTTTAAATATCATGAGTGTCATAATACATGAGTACATGAATATTATTAAAAATCTATGGCGGATTCTGGCGCCAATTTGGTGTCTTATAAAAAGTTTTTCTCGTCGAAGCCTATCGAGTGGGGTGCGGTATCATAATAAAGGTTTATAAGGTCATTGCGAAAATATATAGGTACAAAAAATATACAGAGTGGAACAAACGCACAGGACATGGACGAAAAATGTCTTAAACACTGATAATATTAAGTTTCACTCAAATAAAACTTTATTTTATTAAAAAAAAATAATAGTTTAACTGCATTTAATTTTTTTTTAAAGATGTAACCTGAACCGGTAATGGAACCAACTGAATATACTTACTAAAAGGTACACCGTCATTATTTTATCGAATTAATGGATAGAGTCTATAGAGTATGGTAAGGATGAAATGTCTCGAAAGATAATTGTATGTTACAATTAATGAAAACGACGAAATTTACAAAGAGCACATATCAATCCTAACTAACATCACAACCTAAGATTATTATCCACGAAGTCTGTGACCGTATCACGGAAAAACTACAGGAGGGATTTTGATGAAATTTGGTATGAGGATAGCTGGGTATCCGGGTCAACATATAGGATACTTTTTGCTGCGGGAAAATATCTCATCTCTGAGAAATCTATACTAACCGTTAAAACGTTCCTAGGGACGAATCCGTGCGGAGCGAGGGTGAGTTGCAAGTTTTATTTATAAAAAATATTTTTTCATATAGAGATTATCGGTCAGAGTTAGTTCTGCCACTTGCCGGTAGAAAGTCTGCTCCCTAGCAAAGCATTAGAACTCAAGTGGATAGATAATGGTACATTACTGCATCTCAAAAATAACTTTTAACTTTGAAGCTGTACTTGAGATTTAAGTAACTTACTATTTTTAACCGATTATCAGGATAGAATATTTTTTATTACTGTTTGTTTATATGGAATCGCTAGTTGTGAACTTATTTTTATATTTTTTTTATATAAATAAATAAATTAAAATATTTAATTTAACAAAAACGTGCGTGTGTACTTATGTAGATACGTAAATATTTATACTGGCGTAACAGAACAAAAATAGCTAAAGATTTCATCCCGTATGTCACAACTCTCTGTTTTTAAAAGGAATGATAAATTAATAAAATAAATAAGGCATATTACAATTATATATTTATAGAATAGCATTTAAGGAAGAAATATAATATTATATATCATTTGTCAGACAATAACAACGGTTACCATGGCAACCAACAGTTATCAGCTAATAAAGTTAGCTGATAACTGTTGGTCATGTCGCTTTTTGGCTGTCGGTGTGCGCGCACATAGTAAAAATTTTACTTTCATATTTTTTTCCAAACGAGCCAAAAGAAGTATAACTTCAAAAAACTGTTATTGCAACTGGGCGAACAATAGTTGAATTAAACTTAGATGGGCGCTTATCTTTCCATATTATATAGCGGGGATGTTATAAATACGAAATATCGGATTCTGAATACGGATATATGAATAACATACCGGTTTCAGATACGGTTACGGATATGAAATTATTTCGGATTATTCGATAGTTTCGGATAGTTTCAGGTAGGTATATTATATTTTTAAATAATTGTAAAAGAAAAATATGAATAGCTATGTAATGAATTGACTTTATTTGTAGGTTATCATTTATTAAAATATGACTGATTAATATAGCTAAGCAAAAGAAATAATAAAACTAAAAAGTCGGTTCGGCCGGACTAAAACCTGTCATAACGTGTCTCATTTCGACTACGTCTCTATCCGAAATTATTCGAAACTTTAATACCAGATTCGGTTACGGTTTCGGTAACATTTTTATTTCAGATTTCTATATAGTTTCTATTACGTCTTACGTTTACAGAGCTCCATAACATTCCTACTATATGATAACATCCAAAGTAAAAAAAAATACTTTTAAAGTCTTAAGTGACGTTTGCGGGAGGACATCATATATAAATATAAAAGTGTAAAGATTTACGTAGCACAAGCAAATAGATATAAATAATAGGAATGCTTAATATTTTTTTAGGTTTTATCATACATTTTTTGTTGTTTTAGGTAAAATGTCGAGTTATGGGAGTACTTCACCATCAGACGAAGGCTTCGACCGATACGAGCCACCCTTCTACTGTCCACCTTCACATCAAGGTGCAAAAAATAAAAATTAACTTTTTGTCGGTATATATTTTCCTACTAGCCGTTTAAAATGGCATAGTTAATAAATGGTAGTGTGCTTGGTTGGAAAATTAAATGATGCGGGTTTAAACCCCGAGTGTCACACCTGATATTCTCATCGGCGAATCATTTTCAACATGAATATCATGTTACGGCGAAGAAAAACATCGTGTGGAAATCTGCATGTCTGAGAGAACCTAGTAAGATTTCAAAAGACATGAGAATTCCGCCAACCTGTACTTGGCCAGCGTGGTGGGCTATGGCCTGATCTCCCTAACATTGTGGGGAAGCCCACCCCTAGCAGTGACACGTTAAAAAGGGCTGAACGAAGTGAGATGAGAGTGACTGTTTCCGGAACTAACGACAGCAGTATACAGTATATTACTTAATAGTAACAGTTCTAATTCATTTTTCATCTTCGCGGATACTTGAATTATATATTTGCCTAGCGATTTGCTCTTGCATCGCTCAGAACATCAAAACAGATAGACAGACAGACAAAAAAATAAAAACTGTTTTTTTTTCTTATAAGTACTATATATAATTTCATATGTATTTGGTAAAAAGCTGTTATTTTGACATTACACACAGACACTTCAATTTTATTTATTTAATATGTATAGATGTAGATAATATGGGAGAAGTTATATGAGCAACTTGTCGATAGGGAACTATCGCACCGCCAATACATTTATTTATGTCTGTAACAGGTAGTCCATTGGACGGTGGAGTGTATTGGCCGGCGGGCGAGGGTCACGAGTTCGATGCTCAGGATATGTATCACGACACCAGCAACTACATAGGCAGAAATTATGGTAAGGTGATAAAATCTAGCTTAAGTTACTCCTTATAACATCAACTATCTGCCCATGAAAGTCTCATCGAAATCAGTCCATTCGTTTCGGAGATTAGCCGGAACAAACAGACAGATAGAAAACAGAAAAACAAGAAGATGGACAGTCAAAATATTAAAAATTGTGTTTTTCGTATAAGTACCTTATACAATTTCATATGCATTTAGAAAAAAGCTGTTATTTTAACATTACAAATAGACATTTCAATTTTATTTATGAGTTATGTTAAAACGAGAAGATCCCACACACTAGGCGACTGCGACCAAGACCATAGTACTAGTGATCATGTGACATGGTTTTGTGTATGGCTGGAGGTCCAGGGGTTCTGGGTTCGAGTCTTAAGTAGATTCGAGTATAGCTATTGGGATTTTCTGTCAAGAAATCCTCAGTAACAACTCGGAATTGAAGGAGAAGTTAGCTGTGTTTCACTTCTGCGTCTGATTTCGCTCCGCTCGTTATGACTGGTCATCCCACCGGAGATTGGAAATGGAAGGAATATACTTATCATAGTGCGTTTGTGTTTTGCGCACACATACCTACTTGTGTTTTTGTAAGGTATTTGAGATATGGCCACCGTGGCTGAAATACGCCACAACTGTACTTGGCCGACCTGTAACTCGAACCCAGGACCTTCGGATCTGCAGCCATAAATGCTAGCTACTAGACCACCAAAATCATATACATATAATTAAATTGTACCTAAGCCGAATCTGTACATTAAATATTTTTTGGAAAATCTTAATCATTTTACAACGATACACATTACTATTGATACAGAGGCCGAAACTATAGTTTTAAAAATGTTTGTCTGTTTGTGACCTTATCACGGAAAAACCACTGGAGGGTTTTTGATGAAATTTGGTATGATGACAGCTGGTTATCAGGGTCAACATATAGGATACTTTTTACTGCGGGAAAATATCTCATCTCTGAGAAAACTATATTAAGCGTTAAAACGTAACTAGGGGCGAACCTGAGCGGAGTGCAGGTGAGTCGCTAGTAAATAAATATAAGTTGATCATTGATAGCCACGGTCGTGGTCGTCTAGTGAATAGGAGCTTTATAATTTATATGCTTATTATAATAACTTCCACTTGTACAAATACAGGTGTTGATTAACATAATAGGCTTTTGTAAATAATAAAAAAAAAAAACAATTTCTTTATTTCTGCTTGTTTTTGCGCTCAGTTCTTTTGGAATTTACACATTTGGATGATACATACTTTTACCATAAAATAGAGAATTTATTTCAGAAGTTTTATGTGTAGGTATGCATGCCACTGACAGATGTATTAATAATATACCAGCGACTTACCCTCGTTACGTTTTAACGTTTAGCTTAGAGATGAGATATTTTCCCGGAGCAAAAAGTATCCTATATGTTGACCCGGTAATCAGCTATCATCATAGCAAATTTCATCAAAATCTGTCCAGTGCTTTTGTCTTGATGCGTTCCCAGACAGATAGACAGACAGACAAAAATTCTAAAAACTATAGATTCGGCCTCTTTATCGATAATAATGACTATTTCAATAAGATTTTGCAGAAATATTGAATGTAGGTACAGATTGACTCAGTTTAAATTTTATTATTTGTATAGATTTACGATTGATTTGAAAACCAAGCCATGGTTAACGTAGAAACAAACATTTAAAATCATCCCCTATTTATCGCCTTGAGGGATGTTTTTTTCTTCTCGAAAGTAGAAATAATTTTATGAAGAAAATATTGTGAGTAAATCTCGGAGTTTCAAAGCGAGTAAATCACGTGTATAACAATTAATGTAACCAATCGAAGACTCCCAATTGTCACATAATGAATACGATTGGTAGACTGTATGTTTGTTACTCCTTTTTACCGCAACGACTGGACCGATTTGGATGAAAAGTACCTATATAGGCTATAGAATACGATTTGTACTAATGGATAGGCTACTGTTAGTAATAATATTTGCCCAAAGGTGGCGCTATGTGTGCTATAAACTCTAAATGCACCAATGAAGTACCCGAATAAAGCGAGGGTTGCTAGTAATGAATATTTTGTTACAGGTTATGAAGAAATGCAAATATCAACAAATGAAACCTACGAAGCATACCACAGTAACATGATGCATCACAGCTATACACAAAATAATCCAGGTAACATTGTACTTATTATGTAAACTAATATTATGTAGTAAAAAACCAAATAATAATTATAATCTGACAAATTTCGGCCACTGCAGCGAATCTCACTGAAACTAGCTAGCTATAGGAGTGCACTATCTATTTCTGTCCCTCTCATACTCTGGTGGGACGACTGCTCGACACGACCGGTGAGAGTTAAGGCGCAGGACCGACGGCTTTACGTGCTCTCCGAGGCACGAGGGTGAAACACCACCAATTTCTCAACTCCGGGCTGTTACTGAGAATATTTTAGCAGAAAAACTCAGTGATTAAATAGTAACAGCGGAACGGGAATCAAGGGTAGACTGCCTGTATTAGCAATCTCTGTCCTTGCCAAATTTTATCGAAATCTGTTAAGAGGTTCAAGCGTGTAAATAACAGATTGACTATCATATCTTTTTTTTCTATTTTATACATTCTATATTATAAAGACGTAAAGCTTGTAAGTTTGTTTGTAGAAAGTGATCTCTGGAACTGCTGAACCGATTTAGATGACATTCAGTAAGAAGATAGTTTGAGACATATCGTCGCTAGTCTAGATAAAGAAATGCTAGTACAATTAGTATCTATACTAATATTATAAAGAGGCAGAGTTTGTTTGTTTGTTTGTTTGTTTGTTTGTTTGTTTGTTTGTTTGTTTGTTTGTTTGTTTGTTTGTTTGTTTGTTTGTTTATTTGTTTGTTTGTTTGTTTGTTTGTTTGTTTGTTTGTTTGTTTGTTTGTTTGTTAGTTTATTTGTCTGTCTGTCTGTTTGTTTGTTTGTTTGTTTGTTTGTTTGTTTGTCTGTTTGTTTGTTTGTTTGAACGCGCTAATCTCAAGAACTATTGATCCGATTTGAAATTTTCTTTTTGCCTTAGATAGCCCGTTTATTGAGGAAGGCTTATAGGCTATATATCATATAATATATAATTAATCTACCTATTTCATAGTTACTGTTAAAACGTACCTAGTGACGAGCTCGAGCGAACCGAGGGTGAATCACTAGTAGGTATGTATGACAGTATGTATATATATGTAACACGTTTGTCCCCAGGCTTAGATTGCGATATGCAAACTTTGCCCCGGTATGATCGACCCCCACCCTCATTTGTAAGGGTGGTCAAGAGAAGAACGACAGCAAATAAGAAGGAAAGACGTCGAACTCAAAGTATTAACACAGCATTCACTGATCTAAGAGAATGTATACCGAATGTGCCGCCAGATACAAAATTGTCTAAGGTGAGTTCTTTATATCAATATGTATTGTATTCAACCCTTTTTAACGTCCCACTGCTGGGGGTGGGCCTCCCTTCAATATGAGGGGGATCAGGCCATAGTCCACCACGCTGGCCAAGTGAGGGTTGAGTTGGTTGGGTTATATTAATATACGGACAATATACGGACTTTTTATTATAAATATGAAAGGTTGTATGTGTGTATATTTCTTACTCCTTCAGGCTGTAACGGCTGGACAGATTTGGATGAAATTAAGTACACAGATAGGTTAATACCTGGGTTAATAATTAATTGTTAGTGTTGGGTGTGGTGCCGAGGTCGGCCCTGGCTACGTCGACCAGTTTTGGTCCATTGTAGCTCCCTTTATAGTGAGTTCACAGTTCTCCGCTTAGTCCTGTTGACTCCAGGAACTTCCAGATTTTCTGAGCGGGGAGCATCTGTATCTCTTCCGGTTGCATAATATGCTGCCCTAGATAGATACTTCTGCGGTGCATGAGTGGACCGCACGAGCAGAGGATGTGCATAGCAGTTTCCTCTGTCTCATGGCATAGTGTGCACATTGCGGTCTGACTGAGGCCGACGGTAAACATATGTTTATTGAGTTTGCAGTGACCAGTAAGTATTCTGGTTACTGCACTGGTTTTATACTTGTTGAGTTGAAGCAACTCTTTTGTAAACTTTTTGCGATATCCCTTAATTAGCGCTTTAGAGTGTATTTGTCCAGAAGTGGATTGCCACTCTTGAAGTGCTTGGCGATTGCAGTGAATTTTGAGAATTGAATAGGCATGTTGTTTTGCAATGCCACAGAATGGTTCTGGGCCACAAACTGGGGTTTCAGCGCCCCTTCTTGCCAATGCATCAGCCTTTTCGTTCCCATCTATGCCTGAGTGACCCGGGACCCATCTGAGGGTGACTCTGTTGGATGTGCCCAGGACATTCAGATCATCCATACAGTCTTTGACCAACTTAGAGTTGGTCTCAAGAGAATCTATAGCCAGAAGTGCTGCTTGGCTATCTGAGTTAGTACATAAGCTACTCTTAAACAGACAAAAATAAAAAATTTTTAGTACCGTATTTACTTTCTTATGCATTCAGTAAAAAGCTGTTATTTTTACATTACAAACAGACACTTCAATTTTATTTATCTGTATAGATTTACGTTTAAGCGTAATAAACAATTGAACTGTCGGTCTGTTCTTTAAAAATAGCTTATAAATTAAAAACTTATTCGTATCTTATCAGGATTTGTAGTAAGAATTCTGTAAGATCTCTTCGTTGAATCCCAAATCAGGGACTTTGCGCGTACCACAAGTCGACCCAAATATAGAACCAATTTTTACGGTTTTCTAATTGACGCTTAAGTCATTAACTGTCTATTTTAGTTTTTTTTAATGTTAGAGAATCCGCCATAAAACACAGGTATTATTCGGTAAAAAATAATGTAACCTAGGTATATTGTTTTTATTTGTATATTAGCGACTAGCATTGCCCGCGGCTCTGCCCGCGTTCAGATGACCAAAAAGCAAATTCTTAGGTTTTACATATAAGTTTACTCTTACTATGTAGTTTTTTTATTTTTCCTCAGAAATGAGATATTTTCCCGCGGTAAAAAGTACCCTATATGTTGACCCGGATAACCAGCTATCACCATACCAAATTTCATCAAAATCTGTGTAGTAGTTTTCTCGTGACGCTGTCACAGACAGACAGACAGACAAAAATTATGAAAACTATAAATTCGGCCTCTGTATAGATAATAATGACTATTTTAATAAGATTTTCCAAAAACTTTTAATGTACAAATTCGACTCAGTTAGAATTTTATTATATGTAGGTATAGTTGTTAAATATTCGCGTAAATCTAAGAAAGTATTAGTTATTTTAGTGTCAGGTTATTTTAACAGTAATAAACAAACATATATCTGTCTCACTCTAACCTATGTAATTGTCAGATGGTGCGACCGAGATCGCAGAGCATCAATACCGCGTTCTCTAAACTAAGAGATCGCATTCCAAGCGTTCTTCCTGACACTAAGATGACTAAGGTTCGTGATATTAATTACATTTAAATTCTAACTAACATTATTAATGTGAAAGTCTATTTGTTTGTCCATCTACTTACTCAATCAATAGCTTTTAGCCCGCGACTTTACTCGTGTAGTTTATGTATAATTTCTCTGCTTCTAAGAGCCGTAGTGTGATGTTTAGCTTTTAACCTTCATTAAAGTAACTAACTCTGTCTGTATGTCTGTTAGTTTACCACACCTAAACCGCTGAGCCAATTTTAATAAATTTTGGTATAGAGGTAGGTGGAACCTTGAAGGACATAGCGAATTTTTGTCGCGAAAATTAAACTTGAAAGGGGTGAAATAGGGGTTGAAATGTTGTATGAGAAACCTAACTACAACCTGACTAAACTACCTAAAAGTACACTAATGATAACAATTTTTTTATTTATTTAAAACAAATGTAGAGACGCTCCCGAGCGAAGCGAGTTTTAGTCGCTAGTCTTACTAATGTTATAAATGTAAAAGTTTAGATGGATGTTTGGATGTTTGTTACACAATAACAGCAGAACGGCTGAAAGGACCTGTTTAAAGTCACAGAGATAAGTTTTAGTTTGAAATAGCATATAGGATACTTTTTATCTCGGATAGGAGTTTTTTTTTTAATTTGTTTTTTAGAGGCAAAACCCGAGCGAAGCAAGTATGAGCCTCTAGAAGGCTATAAAATGCTTAAAGAATTTTTGAAATGTGACTTTTAGTATCAGTTTTAGTTAACAATCTTCACATAAAACAAAGCGAGTGTTCTGATTTTTCAACCGACTTCAAAAAGGAGGTGGTTCAATTCGACTGTATTTTTTTTTAATGTTTGTTACCTCAGAACTCCGTCATTTATTAACCGATTTGGACAATTTTTGTGTTGTTTGAAAGTGCTTACTTCCAGGTTGGTCCCATTTAAATTTCAAAAAAAAATACCACCCCTAAGGGTGGAAAAATAGCTAATGATGAGTTTAACCTACTTCTAATTGTCATATTGACTTGAAACTTTGCAAGTGTTTCTATTTCCGTTGATAGTACAGTGGTTCGGTATTGTTGACCTAATCTGATGGTAAGGCCAGAAGGTGGATAGGTGGAACTCTTCAACGGCTAATAGTAGATACTTTGAGTTTGGGCTTATTTTGTCAACCGACTTCATTTGATTTGACAAGCCTAACACGTTAGAATTCTTACTTTGCTACTACTCTCTACACTAAAAAGGGAAAAATAAAAACTTTTTAACAAAAAAATAAAAACCGACTTCAAACAAAAGCACTAATAAAAAGTAAAAAATAACTGATTGGTAGTTTTCATTTATTATACATACCTAATCAAATATTTTCGAAGTCGGTGTGCTTTGGCTAAGTAATTAAAGCCTACCTATTAAATACATACTAATCAAAGCAAAGCACACCGACTTCGAAAATATTTGATAAAGTATGTATAGTAAATGAAAACTACCAATCAGTTATTTTTTACTTTTTAGTGCTTTTGTTTGAAGTCGGTTTTTCGCCTATCACTACATAGTATAAAACAAAGTAGCTTTCTCTGTCCCTAAATCCCTATGTATGCTTAAATCTTAAAAACTACGCAACGGATTTTGATGCGGTTGTTTTTAATAGATAGAGTGATTTAAGAGGAAGGTTTATATGTATAATACATGCATATTATAGTACAGAAACGCCGAGAAATTCAAAGATTTGTATTTCTTATTAACCGTTAAAATGCATCTAGGGTTAGTTTAGGCTAGTTTATTTTATATTTTTATACTTTTGAGTCGTCACCTTAGTCTCTCCCGTGACCATATTCGCTTTAAAGCATTCAAAACATCGAGACACAAATTTAAAAGAACACCGCGAAAAGAAATAAAGAAATAGTTGTAAAATGTCAAAAAATCGCGTACAACAGTATAATTTCTTAACTCTTAAAACATTAGTAGAATATGAAAAAGTATAGATTATCCACATATTTTAGTGCAATAAAAATATATGAACCGAGGCTTATATAACATTTTCTCCACAGATAAAAACTCTCCGTCTGGCAACTTCGTACATATCGTATCTCCTGAAGGTGTTGGAGACGGATGGAGAGCCAGCAGGAGGGTTCAGGGCTGAGCTTCATCACACGCCGCCTAGACGGAGAAATGCTGAACATAATTCACAGGTAAAAATATATTATTTTTGAAGTTATACTTGTTTTGGCGCGTTATAAAAAAAATATAAGGAGAGTGATTTTTTTACGATGTGACAGATTTAGACTACAGTATGAAGTTAGTCGTTATTGGCTACAGTGTTAAGTTAGTCCTGGTATCTGTCTGTAATCAAATCTTGCCTTAGATATTTTTTTTATTAAAGGTTTTTGCGCGGAACCCTTTTTTTTTCTAAAATAAAATTAAGCCTAAGTTACTCTTTATAACGTCAGCTATCTAGCAGTGAAAGTCCCGTCAAAATAGGTTTATATAGCCGTTTCGGAGATTAACCGGAGCAAACAGACAGACATACAGACAAAAATTTTAAAAATAGTTTTTTTTTCTTATAAGTTTCGTATATAATTTCATATGCATTTAGTAAAAAGCTTTTATTTTGTCATTACAAACAGACAGTTCAATTTGGTTTTGATTAGATTAATATATATCTACATATGGAAAGCTAAGCAAAGCCAGTGGTAAAAGCTAGTTATAGTTCCATAAAATCAAGCAAAACCACAGCAATAAGTTATATTATAACAGTGCATAGATTTATTTCAATACCACTTGAGATCTTTCTCAAGAGAATGCATGTGTTTCAAGTACGGAGGCGCCGGACAGACGGACGGGTTATCTATGCTCCTTTATATATATTTAAATTATAAATTTGAATGTTTGTCTATTGATTACCCTATTATCTAAACTACTATTATAAAGAGGAAAGATTTGTATTTTTCTATTTTTGTATGTTCGTAACGAATAAACTCAAAAACTACTGGACCGATTAAGATGAAATTTAGTAAGAAGATAGTTTGAGACTGGGGACATAGGCATAAAAGTTTGTATGAGAAATTAACCTATTTTTCATTTTTCATAATTTGAATACAACTTTGCATATCAGTTACATGAGATATTTATCAACAATTTTTTTAAGCAATGACTTTCCAAATTTTCCAAATACAATAACTGTGACACACGGACAGACATGACGAACATACAAGGGTTTTTTTCCTTTCGACTACGGAACTCAAAAATTTCGATATAATATTAATCTATACGAATACATATAGGTACTTAATAAAATTCTGAATCGAAATTATAGATTAAATATTTTTTGGAATTTTTTATTGAAATTGTCATTATTATCGATACAGAGGCCAAATCTATAGTTTTTACAATTTTTGTCTGTCTGTCTGGGAACGCATCAGGAGAAACCCACTGGACAGATTTTGATGAAATTTGGTATGATGATAGCTGGTTATCCGAGTCAACATATAAGATACTTATTACTGCTGGAAAATTTACATTAACATATATTTTTAAAACAATATGTTTTACTAGCGTGGTCAGTGGGGCGGGGATCAAAGATAGCCGGTATCCGTCCCCACGATACAATCAATGTCCTTGCCTATCGAAACTTGCATTTCACGTGAAGTGGACAGGAAAAAAAAGTGAGGTTCTGAAAATCGATCATATTCGGCACATTTATACTTCTAATATGTATGAATGTGAACACAAATTTTTTTTTGTATAATGTATATTTCACAAGTTATCGGTTTCTGAAGAATTGTCGTAATTGTAATATCAATTTTATGAAAGTAGTTTTTCGAATTTCACAAAATTACAATTAAATATTTAATATACCAATACAGTTTGAAAAATACTGTTCTTTTTTACAATAAAATGAAATTAAGAAAAAAAATTTTTTTTCATGTCCAAAATCGGAAGTAAACTTTTCAAACCTGAATTTCAGTCACTTCGGCCAATTTTTTTTCTTCTTTTTTTTAAAAAAAATATAGCTTAAAGTATATTAAAAATACACAAGAAAATTCAAAATGGGATCTCTATTTGTTTAGGAGTTAGATTAATTAATGTACAAACGCGTCGTAATGGGCGTGATATCTGGCGCTTGCATAGGTCGAGTAGTTTGCACGATATTTCATTAAGACTCGCAACTTTATTAATTTTTTATCTCGTTTCAACGTATTTAAGCTCTTACAAGGATGTGAAATAAGTATTATTTATATAATATACTAGCTTTCGCCCGCCCGGTATGTCCAATCTTTATAAATTACAGCCTATGTGTTTTATTCTGATGTCTTAGTTACATTACTGCATAGTTTCATAAAAATGCATTCAGTAGTTTTTGCGTGAAAGAGTAACAAACATACATACATACATCCATACATTCTTACAAATTAAAATTATATACATAACCGACGGGGCTTCCCAACATTTTAAAAACAGATTCAACTTTGTGAATCTATTTTATTACAAAGAAGATTTTAATGCAGATGCAGAGTTGCATTTTCATGCAACGTCTCACGGAAAGGGGCCATGTGATGGTCTAGGAGGGAATCTTAAACGTTTAGCTGCGCGTGCAAGTCTACAGTTACCTTCAAGTAAAGCAATTGTAACACCAATACGATTATACGATTGGGCGAAATCATCTTTAGAACAAACAGCTATTTACTTCTGCTCTAAAGACGATATAGAACGCCAGAGAATTGTTTTGCAACCCCGGTTTGCGTCGACAGTCACCATTCCGGGGACCATAAAGTTTCACAGCTTTATTCCAACAACCAGTGGCCTTCTTGTGAAAAGGACCAGTTCTAGCATAGATTCCCATTGTAAAGTTCTAAAAATTACAAAATAAACTAGTTCTAACGTTGTTACAATGTTGTTTTATTATGTTATAGTTATTATACGACAGCAATTATACAAGACATGTTGTTTCGCGCACACCAACCGATCTAAGCTAGCGCCAGATATCACGCCCATTGCGACGCGTATGTACATTAATTAATCTAACTCCTAAACAAATAGAGATCCCATTTTGAATTTTCTTGTGTATTTTTAATATACTTTAAGCTATATTTTTTTTAAAAAAGAAGAAAAAAAAATTGGTTGAAGTGACTGAAATTCAGGTTTGAAAAGTTTACTTCCGATTTTGGACATGAAAAAAAATTTTTTTTCTTAATTTCATTTTATTGTAAAAAAGAACAGTATTTTTTCAAACTGTATTGCTATATTAAATATTTAATTGTAATTTTGTGAAATTCGAAAAACTACTTTCATAAAATTGATATTACAATTACGACAATTCTTCAGAAACCGATAACTTGTGAAATATACATTATACAAAAAAAAAATTTGTGTTCACATTCATACATATTAGAAGTATAAATGGGCCGAATATGATCGATTTTCAGAACCTCACTTTTTTTTCCTGTCCACTTCACGTGAAATGCCCCAAAGGCAACACACCGAATTATTCGCATTGATAATGCTACCAACTCACCCTCGTTTCGTTTTGGGTTCGTACCTAGTGAAAAACAGAAACAAATCTATCCCACGGGAACCATACATTTTTCTGAGATAAAAAGTAACCTATGTGATATTCCAGACTACAATCTATCTCTGTGCCGAATTTCATCCAGATCCGTTCAGTCGTTTTTCCGTGATTGAGTAACAAACATCCATCCATCCAAACTTTTACATTTATGATATTAGTATGAATCCAAAATTTATTATAGGTAGTTATGTATGTATGTTTGTTTAATCAAATATTTCTCTCTAACTTTGTTGGGACATTAACACAGAGCACCATCTAGTTCCATGGTAAGCTACGGGGCTTGTGTTATGGTTACCAGATAGTTGATACACTACACATATATATAACTTTAAATATATACATATTATAAATATACACATCCAAGACTGGAGTACAAACATTCGTGCTCATCACACAAATGAATGCCCCCATCGGGACTCGAACCCGCGACCGTACACTACAAATTGAGCCAAACGTATCGTAAAATTAGTATGGATTCAAAATTTATTATAGGTAGTTATGTATGTATGTTTGTATAATCAAATATTTCTCTCTAACTTTATCCCAACATTTTATAGGGCCATGTGTTTCTGTTATTAGATTAGATGTAATAAAGAGCCATCTGGTTTGTGGCTAGATAAAAGATCCGTATTAAATTAACATTATTAAATATACTTTAGGTGTAGTGGTGTTACGTACAAAATATGTAACCTGTTCGATTCTTGGTAAATCTAGGAGAAATAAGGAAATATGTTGGTTTTTTTGTTTGTTAGCCATTTGATCTTTGGAGCTAATAATCTGATTGGATTATTTTTTTGTATTTAATCTTATAATATTAGTTAGATGAGCAAATTTTGTATATTTATATAAAGAAACAGCATCCAAATTCGTTTAGCAGTTCGCTAGATTAGCGTAAACGTATGTATGTACTCGTATATAGAGAGATGAGAGATGTTCGCCGGCTACTTTCATTTATATTTAACTGGCGACTCACCCTCGGTTTGCTCGGGTTCGTCCCTAGTTACGTTTTAACTAGTAAAACTCAAACCTTAGTCTTTCCCATTACCATGATTGCTGTAAAGCATTCGAAAAGTCGGGAACCAAAAATTAAAATAAATCAGAAAAGATAGATTTATTTAAAATGTCAAGTATTCGCGTAATCTAAGACTGAAAAAAATCATTTTATAAGACTATTATTTACTAGCGACTCACTCTCGCTTCACTTCATGTGACAAAATCATCCCACGGGAACCACACATTTTTCCAGGATGATATGTAGCTTATAACCTTCCTCAATAAACGGACTATCTAATGCAAAAATAATTTTTCAAATCGGATTAGTAGTTCCTGAGATTATCGCTTTCAAACAAACAAACAAACAAACTCTGCTTCTTTATAATATTAGTATAGACTAATGACACACCGTTGCTTCGCTCGGGTTCGTCCATTCTGTCCTAGGTACATTTTAATTTTTTTGAGCGGAACCCTAATACTTTTTCTGAAATAAAAGTAGACCTAAGTTACTCATTATAACATCAACTACCTGCCAGTGAAAGTCTCGTCAAAATCGCCCTAGCCGTTTTGGAGATTAGTCAGAACAAACAGACAGACAGACAAAATTCTAAAATTGTGTTTTTCTTATAAATACCGTATACAATTCCATATGCATTTAGTAAAAAACTGTTATTTTGACATTACAAACAGACACTTCATTTTTATTTATCTGTATAGATTATGTCGTGCGCAAGCGAAGTCGCGGGTGAAAAATAGTTTTTCATAAACACATTATTTTTAGTAGAACCAAACATAATTTATCAGGATATAGGTCAATTTTTTACCTGTTTGTTTATATTTCGTATAAACAAGTCTTTACAATTTCCTGTTAATGGCCATCTGGTTTTTTTAAGGCACGCGATAAAAATGTGCGCGTCTAGCGACTGGACCCAGACTCTTTTCTGCTAATGTTTAATTTATATAACTTTAGTTAATTATATAATAACAAAAGTTACCTAGTGTTTAACTATCTATATTAAATTTTGAATTCATACTAATTTGACGACACGTTTGGCTCAGTTCGTAGTGACCCTACTTGCTGTGCCAGCGGTAGCGGGTTCGAGTTCCGCTGGATTCATTTGTGTGATGAACACGAATGTTTGTTTTTACACCAGTCATGGGTATTTATATTTATAATATGTATGCCTCGGTAGTGTATGTACGGCTGCACACCCGGAGGTCCTGGGTTCGAGTCCCGAGTCGGACCAAGTTTAGTATTGAGTCTTTCTGTATAGTAAGCCTCAGTAACAGCCCGGAGTTGGGAAATTGGCGGTGTTTCACCCCCGTGCCTCGGAGAGCACGTAAAGCCGTCGGTCCTGCGCCTTAACTCTCACTGGTCGTGTCGAGTGGTCGTCCCACCAGAATATGAGAGTGACAGTAATACAGAGTACACTTGTGTCTACGTGCATGCTTGTGCACTATAATATCTCCTGCGTAGATGGCTCGTCTCAATGAGATTGGCCGCCGTAGCCGGAATCGGTCAGGATGACATTATTATTA
This sequence comes from Brenthis daphne, assembly GCA_947093115.1. Taxonomy (NCBI): domain Eukaryota; kingdom Metazoa; phylum Arthropoda; class Insecta; order Lepidoptera; family Nymphalidae; genus Brenthis; species Brenthis daphne. Next base: position 5,935,213 of record OX352473.1, read on the forward strand.
TTTATTATCTATACATATAATAAAATTGTAATTAAGTCGGATCTGTACATTAAATATTTTTTGGAAAATTTAATTGAAATTTGGACAACATTGGACAGATTTTAATGAAATTTGGTATGATGATAGCTGGGTATCCGGGTCAACATATAGGATTTTTTACCGCGGGAAAATATCTCATTTCTGAGAAAAAATACAAAAACTGTATTGTAAGAGTATACTAATACTATGTCAAACCTAAGAATTTGGTTTTTGGTCATCTGAACGCGGGTGGAGCCGCGGGCAATGCTAGTTATTTATAATATTAATGGGATGGGTTTGTTTGGCTCCAACCTTATTGATATGACACTCTATTTATAATCTATATTATATCTTATTCTGAGTTCTTACAGTTTTCAATTGGGCCATTCGCCTATCAATTAACATACATACATACTTTATATGACCTGTCACAACAAGACTCCCCATACATTGTGTATGGCGACATCAACCTGTGACGTCACTCTTTTCCAAACTCAACTATTTTCTGATTTCAAAGCATCTAAAAATTTTATTCCATTAAAAAATATATTTTTTTAGCTTTCTCGGGCTTATATAATACTAGCATTTCCCGCGGCTCCGCCCGCGTTCAGATGATCAAAAACCAAATTTTTAGGTTTTACATATTAGTCTACTCTTACATTGCAGTTTTTGTATTTTTTCTCAAAAACGAGATATTTTCCCGCGGGAAAAAGTATCCTATATGTTGACCCGGATAACCAGCTACCACCATGCCAAATTTCATCAAAATCCCTCCAGTCGTTTTTCCGTGATGCGGTAACAGACAGACAGACAGACAGACAAAAATTCTAAAAACTATAGATTCGGCCTCTGTATCGATAATAATGTATATTGCAATAAGATTTTTCAAAAAATATTTAATGTACAGATTCGGCTTAGTTACAATTTTATTATATGGGTAGATTGAATATTTGGAAAATAAGCAAAATCGAATGCAAAGCTTCCTTTTATTGATTAGAACAAGAGATTAACTGTCTTTTTTCGAGCTTTTGCCTCACATGTTGTTAATAATGTAAACGATATTCCTAAAAACGGTTCGTTTCGACATTTTTTTTTACTCTACAAGTTTTTTGTTTCAACTTTAAATAGCTGTGAAATTGATATTTAAATTTTTACTTTGTTACATGTTAAATGTTCTAATGGGATATCGCAGTGCTATTATAAATACGAAATTTGTATGTGTGTATGTTTGTTACTCTTTCACACTGAAACTGGACTTTTAAACAAAAGTTTTATACGTTTGGCGGTCTTTTTCGAACACGTTGTCTGACATCTATACTAATATTATAAAGAGGTAAAGTTTGTGAGTTTGTGACGTTGTAGACATCTCTGGATCTACTGAACCGATTTAGATGAAATTTGGTAAGCAGATAGTTTGAGACCCTGGAAAGGACATAGTATACTTTTTATCCCGGAAATCATACCTTAAGGGGTTGAAAATGAGTATAAAAGTTTGTATGGGGAATCAAGCTAGGGACGAACCCGAGCGAAGCGAGTGTGACTCGCTAGTCCAGATATAAACAGGTAAATTAAAGTAGTCAATTGATCGTATCGTTTTCCGGAACGAACCAAGTATCAAAATGTAGATATTTTTATAAAAAATTTAATGATATAGGGTTGTTATACCAAAACATCTCCAGACTAGAGGTTTTTTAGTAAAAAATAGCCTGGACCAAATTTTTTTTTCCTAGGGCGTGTTTGTTTATATGTTTTATGGTTTAAAAAATATATTTCGCCTGGAAAAACTGGGGGTTCGACGACGTAGATCGAGATCTTAGAGACTATATTATCTACTTTTTAAATATGTACTATTTTAATTAAATATTGTTTTATTTTTCAGAACAATGCATCTGAGAAAAAAGGTAAAGGGCGAACTGGCTGGCCCCAACATGTTTGGGCTCTAGAATTGAAAAGTGAACAGAACCTGCAAACATAGCATGTATTATATAAATTAATAATTTCATAGCTTAAGTATATAAATAATACATATAATAAAATTATTACATAATAGCTGTGTATTAATATTTTAAATTTCTGAAAATCATCGATCAAAAAAGTATTTACTAGATACACAATCCCATGCAAAAGTTCTCTTATCTGTCACCAGTTCAGGTAACAATTCTAGTTTAAATACTATACAACAATGTAAATTGAACCTTAAATGCAAGGCTTAAAGTTGTTTTCACAAAAAAATAAATTAAAAGCGCGTTCAAATGTTCTGGACTACCAATGCTCTCTCACACGCTGGACTATACATAATATCTCCTGCAGTTGGCTAGTCTCAGTGAGATTGGCCGCCATCATCACTATCATGCGGATGGGTCAAATTAATTAGTAATAGTGGATTAAACAAAACTTATGGTTGAGGCTGCTTGTAGAAAAAAATGGGTGCGTGTAATCTTTACGTGCGGTTGAAACAAATCTATAATTAAATAAGGCATATTAGGCATATTACAATCATATATTTATAGAATATCATATACGGAAAGAATATAATATTATATATTTGTCAGACAATAATAACGGTCACCATGGCATGACATACCAATATATTCTATCTCATTCTCTCGCCGGCCTAATCTTATGTATTTATGTGTTTGTCTCTTTTTAGTGTCGCATTTCCGTTTCATCGAGTTTCAAATTACAATAATTCTAAAGAAGTTTCACTTCAAAAATCGCAAAAAATTGTATATAATTTTAAAGAACCCATAATATGTATATACATATAAAGTTAATTTAGTGATATATTTTTAGTATAAGTTCATGTTTCAACTAAAAAAATTTAAGTCAATGGTTCTCAAACTTTGTTGTCATAATAAAATTATTAATTTAATTTGATTATATTTTAGTTTTAAATAATAGCTTTAGTCGAATTCTCAATAATGGTCTAAAGTTTGAGAAGGATGAGTTTAAATAAAATTTTTAGTTGCTGTTTGTATGTTGTTTGACCGACTTGTTTCGTTTGTTTAGTTTAATGAATAATTTAAATTTGAGAAAATATTTTATTCCTAACTGTAAATTACTTTTATAGCAATAAAAAAAAACTAATTTCTCACTCTTATATTATTTAAAAAAATATTTAAGCCATGAATTCTTTACAATCTTCAAACACACTTTTTCAAAGTCGGTTAAATATTTTTTTATTTACAAAAGTTGAGAACCAATTCTGTATAGTTTTATATCTCTACTAGTCTGAATATGTACTTTTAATTAGAATTAAGTAAAATTGATTTTAAAGCCAAATAAATAATGTGCCAAAGAAATAAATTATGTTTTAAGGTTTAAGATTGTTTTCTTTACACAAACAAACACACACGTATTTTACAGTCATTATATTAATAGCTTACTAGAGACGTCCTTTCATCTATTGTATCGGTACATATAATAAAATTCGAACTGACACGAATCTGTACATTAAATATTTCTTGAAAAATCTTATTGAAATAGTCATTATTACCGATTCAGCGGCCGAATCTATAGTTTTTTTAGAATTTTTGTCTGTCTGGGAACTTACTGGACAGATTTTGATGAAATTTGGTATGATGATAGCTTGTTTTCCGGGTCCACATATATGATACTTTTTACTCCGGGAAAATAACTCATGTCTGAGAAATATATACTCAACGTTAAAGCGTAACTAGGGACGAACCCAAGCGGAGCCGAGGAATTTCAATAAATATGTTTAAAATACTAACCTTTTTCCGCGGCTCTACACGCGTAGATCAATGTTATGTTTTGCTATATCTAATAAAAATTATAAGTTATGTGTTTTCATCAATATCTGCTCAGTAGTTTTTGCGTGAAAGTGTAACAAAAATCCATACATCCATCCTCACAAACTTTCGTATCTTCACCTGTTAAAAAAATGGAGAAGGCCTTTACCCTACAGAGGGGTTTTCATTCAAATAAATACCTAAATAAAATTATAAATAAAATATCAAATAAACAAAGAGAAAATAAATGTAAAATTAAATAATAGCAATCTAAATTAATATTTTAACTTCTTTTAAATCTATACTAATATAATAAGGAGGTAGAGTTTGTGAATTATGAGTTTGTAAGTTTGATATGTTGTAGGGGGTAATCTCTGGATCTACTGAACCGATTTAGATGAAATTTGGTAAGAAGATAGTTTGAGACCCTAGGATTTTTATAGTTTGAGACCTTAGGACTTTTTATCCCGAAAATCATATCTTAAAGGGGCGAAAATGGGGATAAAAGTTTGTATGGGGAATCAACCTAGGGACGAACACGAGCGAAGCGAGGGTGGGGTGAGTCGCTATACAAAAGAAAGTAACTAGTAATTAATAAAGTTTTTTTTTAAATTGATTTATTTATAATAATAACAGCTAAAATAATATAAATAATATTGCTATATTTAAATATGATAATTATATTTTTTTAAATGTTTAGAAATAAAAATCAATAAATATTGTAAGGTACTTTGGTGCCATTTTTGAAATCATTTTTGTAAAATAGTGGGTATGCACTGTCTGTAACAAGTATGTGTTTGAGACGTCTATAACCTTTGTCTCTCCCGTGACCATGATTGCTGTAAAGCATTCGAAACGTCGGGAACCAAAAATCAAAATAAATCTGCGAAATAATCCGAAAAGATAGTTTTATTTAAATATAATCTATCTCTGTGCCAAATTTCATCTAGATCCGTTCAGCCGTTCTGGCGTGAAAGAGTAACAAATACATCCATACTCACAAACTGTCACATTTATAATATTAGTATAGAAGTATAGATTTGAGAAAAACATATAGGAAAAGAATTTATTTATATACTAGTGATTTACCCACGCTTCGCTCGGGTGTGTCCCTAGGTACGTGCACATAACATTGCTACGGTTTAATAGGAAGATCTTTTTAAGAGGAACAATTCTGTAATACTTTGTTTTCATATTAACTTTATTATTTTACGCGGCGCACGCCAATAAAGCTCCCAGTCGGCATGAATTTTTCCGACATCTTCAACAATCATCTTCATATTTTAGCCAATTTACACAAAACCTTAGTAAATTATACGCTTAAAACCTAAACAATGTGAACAACGTGAATTATACATTTAAATTTGTTGAAAACCGTGTGAAAATCCGTTCGGTAGTTTTGGAGTTTATCGCGTTCGGACAGACACAGACAAGGCGGAGGACTTTATTTTACAATATATGTACGTATGCAGTGTTTTTAAAAAGTGACTGCTTCCAATTTTGTTTAACCTCCGACGCAAAAACGATAGATAGTGTTATAAGTTTAATGTGTCTGTCTGTAGCATCGTAGCTCCTGAACGGATGAACCGATTTTGATTTTGCTTTTTTTTATTTGAAAGGTGAATTAGTCGGGAGTGTTCTTAGCTATGCTTGATGAAACTTGGTCCAAGATAGCCGCCGCCACAAAATGGCGGATTACATATTTTTCACAACTCCCTCAATATGGGTATCAAATGAAAGAGCTTTGACTAGTAGAATACTATGATAAATTTCAAATCCAAGATGGCCGCCACCACAAAATGGCGAATTACATGTCGGGTTTTTTTTATTTTTAATTTAATTTAGTTATATTTTATTGATAACATTAAAGACCTTAAGACTTAACAACAAAAAGATAATCGGTTGACAAACAGAGAAGAATGATGTATTGAACTATTTAGTCTTTGCCTATTTATAAATAGATTTTTTGGCAGAGTGCATGCCTAAGTTTTTTTTAAAACAGTGCATGTTTTTTGTTAAAATCTATTTCGAGTTTACAGGTTGTACAGTTTATCGGTAGTTTCCGTTGTAGGGGCCATGTGCTCGGGAGCGTGTGCTGAGTAGGGTGACCAGCCACCCCGACATAAATTATATATATTTTTTTTTAATCAATATTTATTGACCCTCGCGTCGCTCGGGTAATCGAAATGACCTTGGTACTTTTTAATCTTTTCGAGCAGGATCCTAATTCTTTTTCTAAAATAAAAGTAGCCTAAGTTACTCCTTATAACATCAGCTATCTACCAGTGGAAGTCACGCCAAAACCAGCCGTTTCGGAGATTAATCAGAACAAACAGACAGACAATATTTTTTTTCAATTGTGCTTTTCAGTCACTTTAATTTTATTTATATGTGTAGATAAAGGAAATTCATTGAAATTATAAATAATTATATACAGAAGTAAATGTACACTTAATTATTACCGCACAAGTATATATGTATGTACATATCCGCGTGGAATTCTAGCAAGAATGCTACCCGCATTCCCAAGCAGGAAATCGATTAAAGAATGGCGAAGATTAAATGGAATCGAATAGCTTTTATTACAAGTTTTTTTTTTATTATTATTAACTTATAATATTCGTATGTAAGTAAATTGTCCCTTTCAAATTTTGCAAACTAGTTCTCAAAAACTTCTTGGTATCAAACTGAGCTGAAATTTTATTTACTTATGTCATTTTGGAGACAGTGAAATAATATGGTACCATCGAGGTGATCTGATGGAGCCGGTATGTGGGGTCTGGGAATCCCTAATGGAATATGGTAAAACAGCCGAATTTGAGATGTGTTTATTTTTATTTTACATTCTTCTAATAAAATTTTGTTTTGAAAAATTTACTTTTACTTTTAATTTATTTAATATGTATTTATTTGTGAAAAAGAAAGTTTTGCGGTCAGTACTGCTCTATTATAATTGCCATTTGATGAATCACGTCTGCAACTGTAACATATTGAAATATTTGTTTAGCGGTTCACTTCAAAACTTCACTTGGATTTTGAAAATATTTTTATAGATGATTTTTTACATAAGGCATGTATTTTATATAAGTTTACCAGACCGATATCGGACCGAGAACGTTTTGCGATCGGTTGGTGCCGTTCTATATGTTTGTAGGTCTTTATTGATACAAAAGAAAACTAAAATTTTTATGTACCTACAATTTCTTAACAATTGCCATTTTCCTCCTTTTCCCGCCTAATCTAAAAGTACAGACACACGAGTTTGTTTAAAAATACCGCTATAATTTGTTTTATGGCTCAATTTGAAAGCGATACATTCACCTTTGATGTTTACAGATAATCAATAGCTAATCAGAATTTAGAGAATATAAAAAGAAGACTGATTTGTTGGAAAAAAACAACTTATAAACATTGTAGTACTATAATATAATCAATATTTTTAGAGATGTCAAATAGGGAATAAAAAATAATTTTATAGGCAGATGTCCTCCTGACCAATTTAGGTCTCGGCGGCCAATCTTACTGAGACTAGACAGATGCGCAGGAGATATTATAGTGTAGCGCGTGTACGCACAGACACAACGTGCACTCTCTATTCCTGTCACTCTCAAATTCTGATGGGACGATAATTCGACACGAACGGTAAGAGATCAAGTGCAGGACCTACGCTCTACGTGCTTTCCAAGCACGGGAGTAAAACACCACCAACTTCACAACTTCGGGCTGTTACTAAGACTTTCTTAACAGAAAGACTTAATAGCTAAATTTGGCACGGGAACTGAATCCAAAACCTTCAGATCTTCAGTCGTACATGCTAGCCATTAAACCATAGATGCAGTTCCATCATTAGACCATATATAATAATTATTATATAATAAGTTTTGAGACGTCAAAAACTTACTCTCCCGTGACTTTGTTTGCTGTAAAGCATTCGAAACGTCGGAAACGAAAAATCAAAGTAAATCTGCGACAAAAAACCTAAAAGATAGTTTTATTTAAAATGTCAAATATTCGCGTAAGTCTAAGAAATTATTATAGGAAATTTTCGAAGTTAAAATATAATAGGTGCTTTTGACCAGTAATTCTTGAATAGTTTTTTATTAATAGGTATTGGACCTTCAGCACAATTTCTAACCAAATCGTCACGTTTTTTTTTAAATAGTAAACAAATATTAATAGAACACTCATTACTGTGATAAATTAACGCATTCAGTATTTTTTAACGTCGTACTGCTGGGCACGGACCTCTAATACTCGGGGCATCAGGCCATAGTCCACCACGCTGGCCAAGTGCGGGCGGACTGAACTTTCGACAACTTGCTAGGTTCTCTCAGATACTTAGGTTTCCTCACGATGTTTTCCTTCACCGTAAGAGTGGTAATGTCATGTCGGAAAAGATTCGCACATGAAAATATGAGAAGTGCGAGACCCGGGATTTGAACCCGCTTCACTCGGTCTCCCAAGCGAGCGCGTCACCACTGGGTGATAAATTAAATGTTAATAAATAAAAATAGCTAACACATTTTATTATAAGTCTATGTAACAAAAAATAATAATTAATGAAGCTTATTATACTTAACTCTGTTTCAAGGGGAAGAGAATTAATGTTTAAAAAATAAAAATAAAATAGCATTAGACTAGTATAGTATTAGTATTATTGATATTTTCTTCTCGACAATTATAAATTAACGAGTAATAATTTAATATATATAAATATTTTTTATCCTTTAAAGAAAGTACCTACAGCAAAATCAAGATTAAAGTTGCATAAACAGCAAATCACGCTACTATTTTTGACTTGGACATATTTGGCTGGCTTTATAATTGGAAACATGCGTGTTTTTTTTAATTTATACAACAGCTAACATCTTCACATAATTGTAAAAAAATATCTAGCTCCAAAAAACTAAAATTTAGTATATTTTTTTTTAATTATCACACCGAAACGGATACTTTAACGCCCGTCATTTCGCGCGCTTGGTGTGACGTCACAGTGTGATATACATACTACAGAAAAATGACGACTCAATTTGTAACAACAAAATCGCTAATCGCTCTATTATGATATACTCTGACGTTATATTCGGTCTGACCAGTGCTTTTCAACTACTTTGAGTTTCCCACCTAAATATATTTGCACTTTTTAATAATTATTTTCTCAATCAAAAAGAAATTAGGTTAAAAAATATTGATATAGCCTTAATTCAATAACAATAATCTATAAAAAAAGATCCGGACAAGTGCGAGTCGGACTCGCCCACCGAGGGCTCCGTACAAATTGTAGGAAATCGTTTAACTTTAATTTTCAACTTTTTTTATTTTTTAGAATTTTTTTTTGGTTAAAAGCAAGGTCTTGTAGCACAAGTACAGGAAAAATTCCGAAAAATAAAAATAATTAAGGTTTTTGGTACTTACAAGTTTTCGCGAAAATCTTGCCCATATCTTTTTATCGTGTTGACTCAGGACCTTGATTTTTATACACCTAATAGGGACTATAGACCTCAGTATCTGGTATAAATTTCAACTTGCTGGGTCCACCCGTTCCCGTAAAATCGGTGGTGACACACGGACAGACAGACACACGGACAGACGGACAAGAGAGTGATCTTATAAGGGTTCCTTTTTTACCCTTTGAGGTACGGCACCCTAAAAATATTTCACCTTTATTTAAATTATACGCATATTCCGTATTCTTTAGTCTGAGGTACATTAGATAGTCTCACAGTTAGACTGCGCCATTACTGTGGGACGTAATAATAATATTTATTCAGCAGTTTTAAATACTTTACATGCAAATCTTTATTACTATTAGCGTATCATCCATATAGACCACTAGCGACTCACCCTCGCTACTTGATTTGACTTGATTCCCCATACAAACTTTTTTCCCCATACAAACCCATTTTCACCCCCTTAAGGGATGATCACCGGGATAAAAAGTATTCTATGTCCTTCCCAGGGTCTCAAACTATCTGCCCCCTCAACGTGTGTTCACCTTGTCGTGGTGGGGGGGGCTCAGTAGTGCCCGACAATACAGCTGGGAGCGAAGCCAAGAAACGCACAGGGAGGTGGCCTGCTTCGGTGGGCGGTGGGAGGTGGCCCTCTTTGGAGGCCGGTGTACCATGCGGGTTGCTCCTGGTACTTCTCTGATAGCAGAGTGGACCTTTGGAGCAACCCCGTGGTTATTGTCTGCTTACGTTGTGGTCTGCTTCGGCAGACCTGCCGTCGGGGCGTCGTAGTTGAATGCGTAAGCGATCCTGCGACGCCCCATTAAGACGGGGGAAGGTTTTGTTAGGTTTTAGTGGGTAGTACTGGCTTTGCCGGTGCCACACCTCGTGCGTAAATGCATTTCCCAACGTTAAAAAAAAAAGGGTCTCAAACTATCTTCTTACCAAATTTCATCTAAATCGGTTCTGTAGATCCAGAGATTACCCCCTACAACGTCACAACTCACACCTCTTTATAATATTAGTATAGATAGCCTAAAACTTGACTTGGAATTTTAATAAAAAAATTGCATTTTATATTAGGCTGTTGCTATTCATACTTAAAATAAGGACGAATAATAAATAAAGGAGGCTGTTGCTATTCGTCCGATAATCGGATAATTTAAAATCCCAACGATTTTTAAGTGTAAGAGTTTTTAAGTTTAAAAAAATATGTTAAGGTTCTTTATGCAAAATAAAAACTTAAAAAAACCGACTTCCAAGGCACTAAAATGTAAAAAATAACTAAACTGGGGTTTTCATTTAGAATAGATACCTAATCAGATATTTTCGAAGTCGGTGCCAGCCGAAGCAAAGCAAATCTAATATATTTCAATACGTAAAATACATATTTACCTATTAGATATTCGTATCTTTAAATATTGTCGGCTGGCACTGGTCTCTGAGAAATGTATACTAAGCGTCAAAACGTAACTAGGAACGAACCCGAGCGGAGCGAGGGTGAGTCGCTAGTACTTTATATAAAATCGTAACTATTTTACAACGTCCCGTTGCAGGGCATCCAAGGCTCCTTAAGCGAAGAGTAGTCTTCCACTATGCCAGCCAAATATGATGAATATGATCTCATGTAATCTGCCAGACACCAGTTTCCAGAACAGACCAGTTCCCTAGTTATTCACAGAATTAATACATTCAGACTTTTGATAGATTTTTTTCATAGAACACCATGGATACATGGATAATATTAGCCTCGATGGAATTTTAATTTAGAATGTTCAACGTCTTTGGTTTTAGTGTTATTTGAAAAAATAATTTTAATATTACGGAACTTACTAGTCTACAACTGAGTAAACATCACTGACAATCAATTAATCAATTACGTACTAACTCATATTTGTACTTTAAAATTCATTGTTATTTTAAAACTAATATATGGTCTCGGATTCTTTCATCATTTTATTTATAAAGATAATTAAAATTAGCTTAATTTGTAATTATGTAATCATATTTGAAGTCGATTTTAACTATTTTTACCTGACGGCGTCGAAGCCCTAAGAAGGGGTATTTGTTTATCCTGTATGTAGATAGATATGTATGTAGGTCCGACCCTAAGTTCTTTCTTAATTACGAAACGGCGCAAAAGATTCCGTTAGATTTGTATTTTAGATAAAAATGAAAAACAAAAATGACGATCCTTAGGTGCCAATTTGTGTCTCGAAAAAATGTATTCGTCTAAATCAATGGAGTCGGATATCAAAATACAGGGTTTTTAAGAGCCGATTACAAAAATATATACAAGTGACTGCATAATATTATGTTCCTTCGTCAACTTTGCTTTTTACCCCATCGGTTTTTAGAAATGTTTCGATGGATGTTTGTTACTCAATCAAGCCAGAACGGGTGAACGAATCTGGGTGAATTTTGACATAGAGATAGATTATAGACTGGAACAGGACATAAGCTACTTTGATAGGTAACTCTGCAATTTTAGATGAAAGTATGGCTGAGATAAATCTATTTTGTCCCGCGGTTAAAGAAAATTTGGTATTTTATGCACAGGTGCTTCCATTTTCAACCATTCTTCGTGATAAAGCTCTAACTGACCTGCTTGTAAATATTCTTTCATATCATTGTTTTTTATTGTAATTATGTCCACCTCTGGTAATTCCTTCGAGAATTTCCACGGCCTGCAATACTTCCACGAGCGGGTCGCGAGCCTCTTTTGAAATTACTCTGAGTATTGGTTATTTATAGAGTATTGAGGAAGGTGATTATTATAACAAATTTCACCCCGCGACGGAGGATTGTTACAAGAATTTAAGGGCATAGTACTTTGATTGCTTTGTTCATAGCAATTAAATTGAGTTCCACCCGATGGAATTTCGAATATTCTGCCCACGCGCGAGTGATTTATTTGGATTACCCTTGTTTGCGAAGGTATACTCGGTACTCCAACGCCAAAAACTCCACGGCCAAAAAGCTTTGCGTACTCCACCAGAATTTTTTATGGCTAAAGAGAATGCTTTGGAATCAGCTAATCGTGTCGTTGGTGGTGGTATTTTATTCAGAGATGTTTTACTAAGGGGTCGCGAAGTTGGCTTTTGATTGTTTCACTTGCCTGTAATTGCGCTGGCTACCCTATCTTTCAAACCGGAATACAACAATGTAATCATTGTTGCTTGGCGGGAGAAATAGATAAGGGGGTGGTATCCATCCAGTCGGACTCCTTAAGCTTGACAGAGTCCTACCAGTGACAGTTTCAGTTTCAGCGTATCATCAGACCATGAGGTGCTTGTAACAAAATATAGGTGCTGGTAACAAAATATACAAAATAAATAAATATATAAATTTTATAAACTTTTTCAAATTCTTGTCCAAGGCCAAAAGATACGGAATTAATTTATTAGCTTATTTAAACAGCAGTTTTTACAATTATTGATTGCCCATTTTTCAATTCTTTTGTTTGTCTCTAATTCTAATATAAACGCTAGGGGACGAATGGTTTGGCATAACGCAGTCGTCTGCCGAAATGACAACTGCCATAGTCCTGGTATTGGCGGTAAGTTTATTTTAATTTTCATACTTACACCTAATATGACCAAATGTGATTTCTGCGATTCCCTATCGATTTTATTACTCAAAATTTACTCTATAATACGTTTGAGAGTCTACTTTTTATTTCTATGGCTTTTTTTGCGGTCCTATATTTGTTTTTTATTTCAACGTTTCGAATGCTTTTGAAAGTCTGTGTATATAACAGTGCTATGGTACGTCGTGACACCTTAACCCTTTGACGACCAAGGGACAATGGTGTCCCAAGAAGTAAATCTACCCTCAAGAAAATTGTGAGAATCTTTACAGGTTCAATTTGTTCTTTATGCATTCTGGAAGGTATCTTTAATATCATTTAGTGTTGGTTAAAACCTCAGTTGTTTTTATCATTCCGAAAAATTATTGCTTTGTGAAGATTTATGAAACTTTACAGAAGCTATTTTTGTAGTCTTGTAAATCCATTCCATCAACATAATCTTCGTTGTACGAGCGAGAAAATCTCCTGAAATAAGTATGCTCCTTCCTTTATTTTAATATGAAATGCGAAGATATATTTATTTACCTACTATGAGTTTCAACGGCATATTATGTGAAGTAGATAAATAATAAAGTGGTTTACTTATTGATTAACATAGTTCCTCCCAGTCCCTTTGAAAAAGGTACGTAAAGTGTTAAAAAAGTTGATTTTGAGCGTCATCAACTTCAAGTACAAAAAAAAATATGTCAATCACGCCAGAACGGCTGAACGGATATGGATGAAATTTGGCACAGAGATAGATTATAGTCTTGAATAGTACATAGGCTACCTTTCATCCCGGAAAAATATACGATCCCGTGGGATAGATTTGTTTATGTTTTGCATGTAGCTACATATATACTTAGAGTTGGGGTGATATTCAAGTGAAGTTTACGTTCTGAAGTTTATTTTCAGTCATTTCGATTGCTCAGTCATGTACACATAGTACATACATGTACATATATAGTTGTCATTTCCATATATAATATTAATTCTAAGCTTACTGCTGACTTTCTGTCATAATTTTATATAGATGTACGTGTTTATTATTTATATATTGAGCCCTTTTTTAAAGTTTCACTGCTTCTTACGGGCCTCCCTTTACTACAAGGGGGATACTTCCTTCCTTAGAGGTTCTCTCAGACATACAGGTAACTCGTACATCCTTACAATGTTTTCATTTACCGTAAGACAAGTGGTAATCATGTTGGGCGAACAGGAGCTCTGAACAGTTCAGAGCGGTTGCGTAACTTATTCGTATAGCCGATTCAAAATGATTTTTTGATCTTTGATTCCAGAGCAATCAATAAATACTCAGTCCTTGCTAAGCAAAATACGGTTTTTTAAAGTAAAGAAGCGTTCGACAAGATTATTAAATATTTCTTTTGTTAAAAGTAGAGTACTTGGTCATAAAGTGTAAGTGCGATGTATGGATCTAGCACTTATACATATTTATATGTGTTTTTTTTCTTTTCAGGCTCTAGCTGCAGTTAACGGCCTACCTCGGTTATGTAAGTATCTTTTATAATGAAAGAAAATTAACTCTATGCCAATTATTTTACCAGGGAAGTGTATTTTGTGATATAAACCTAAGTTTCAGAACTGGACCTTTTTTTACAAGCTTTTATTTAACTTGTAATTTTGAATAAAATTGTCTTTTCAGATTTTTTCGCGGATTTATTTAGATTTTTGGTTCCCGACATTTCGAATGCTTTAATTGAACTGCTGACATTAAAATATATGCTCGAAATTAAAAAAAAACCGAAACGATAGTTTTATTTAAAATGTAATAATTTTTTGACGTTACCAGCGGCTTATATAAAAGAATGAATGATAAATAAATAAATAAAATAAAATACTACTATAAAAAGTAAAATTTATAATAATACTAGCATTGCCCGCGGCCCCGCTCGCGTTCAGATGACCAAAAACCAAATTCTTAAGTTTTACATATTAGTATACTCTTACATTTCAGTTTTTGTATTTTTTCTCAGAAATGGAACATTTTCCCGCGGTAAAAAGTATCCTATATGTTGGCCCGGATAACCAGCTATCATCAAAACAAATTTCATCAAAATCCGGCCTCTGTATCGATAATAATGTTTATTTCAATAAGATTTTCCAAAAAATATTTAATGTACAGATTCTTCTTAGTTACAATTTTATTATATGTATAGATTATTAGGTAGTTTAAAAAATTATTATTATATTAAAATATTAAATTATATTAAAAATTAATTATAATTATATATCTGAGGGTCGTAACCTCCAGTCGAAGTCATTATTCCAAAGTGACTTCACATTCCCAAACTTACTTTCAACCATTTTGATTTTTCAGTAGTATAAATGGTTAACATTTCTATAATATGACATACCTATTACTAAGCATAATAGAAGCCTGAAATTTTTATGACCTTTTCTGTTATAATTTGATATTGATATATGCTAGAATGTAACTTATTCGGAGATTCAAAGTGTACTTGGATTTTAAAGTAATGCAGCAATGATGACTGCTCTGTCTTTACTGTAAAGAAGCATTTGATAAGAATATTTATTTTATTCAATCATTTATTTCAGGCAATATTTACAAAAGGATCTTAAATATGTAAACAGAGGCCCATAGCATATATACCTTAAAACTAACATAATAATATATTAATTATAAAACTTAAAAACTATGAAACATGAATATGAAACATTTTTTTTGCCAAAAGTATAACTTTGTCATAAAGCAAAGTGTTCTATGAATCTCGCCTCGAGAGGCTGAATTTGCGACATAGCCTTTTTATTATAAAAAGAATATATGTAGATGAAAAATTTAAAGACGACTTGAGTACCTTCTTTTTAAACCCAGTCAAACAAACGACAAGTTTGTCAATTGATATAGAATAATATCCTTGACATACTGATTTTTTTTTTGTTCCTTCAACTCTAAGGAAATAAGATTTATCTTGATCTTTAATGTTTGGTTAATAATGGTTAGACAGATAAATAACTTTGGAATTTTTGCTTTCAGATGCTCCAATACGTCCACCAAACAAAGGATGTGGATGCAGCACTTCCCCTGTAGGACATCCAGGACCTAAACCCAGTTCAAGCCCGCCATTATTGCTCTTTTTATTAACAGCGCAAGATTTAGAAAATCAAGGACTGAATGATTATCCCATTAGTTATTATATAAGTCAAAATTATAGAGATGGAGACCATATATCAAGCAGTTCAAGTAATGGGAGGTCTAGCGGCCGGTCAAATTCAGACGGTAGTAGCTCCTCTTCTAGCAGTGACAGCAGCGCAGGAGCTGGTAGTCAGTCTAGACCAGTAGGTCAACCAGGATCACCCTCAGCAGGCAGTTGGAGTACCGGATGCTCAGGCGGCCAATCAAGCTCAAGTAGCACTGGCTCCTCTTCTAACAGTGGCAGCAATGCAGGTGCTGGCAGTCAATCTGGATCATCAAGTCAACCAGGACCATCTGTTCAACCAGGATCATCCTCAGCGGGCAGTTGGGGTACTGGAAGCTCAGGCGGCCAATCAAGTTCAAGCGGCACTGGCTCCTCTTCTAATAGTGGCAGCAATGCAGGTGCTGGCAGTCAATCTGGCTCATCAGGTCAACCAGGGCCGTCTGGTCAACCAGGATCATCTGGACAACCAGGACCATCTGGTCAACCAGGTTCATCAGGTCAACCAGGACCATCAGGTCAACCCGGATCATCAGGTCAACCAGGATCATCAGGTCAACCAGGATCATCAGGTCAACCAGGATCATCAGGTCAACCAGGACCATCAGGTCAACTAGGACCATTAGGTCAACCAGGATCATCAGGTCAACAAGGATCACCCTCAGCAGGCAGTTGGGGTACCGGAAACTCAGGTGGCCAATCAAGTTCAAGCGGCACTGGCTCCTCTTCTAATAGTGGCAGCAATGCAGGTGCTGGCAGTCAATCTGGATCATCAGGTCAACCAGGACCATCAAGTCAACCAGGATTATCAGGTCAACCAGGATCACCCTCAGCAGGCAGTTGGGGTACCGGAAGCTCAAGTGGCCAATCAAGTTCAAGCGGCACTGGCTCCACTTCTAACAGTGGCAGCAATGCAAGTGCTGGCAGTCAATCTGGCTCATCAGGTCAACCAGGATCATCAGATCAACCAGGACCATCAGGTCAACCAGGAAAATCAGCTCAACCAGGATCATCAGGTCAACCAGGATCATCAGGTCAACCAGGATCATCAGGTCAACCAGGATCATCAGGTCAACCAGGATCATCAGGTCAACCAGGATCACCCTTAGCAGGCAGTTGGGGTACCGGAAGCTCAAGTGGCCAATCAAGTTCAAGCGGCACTGGCTCCTCTTCTAACAGTGGCAGCAATGCAGGTGCTGGCAGTCAATCTGGCTCATCAGGTCAACCAGGACCATCCGGTCAACCAGGATCATCAGGTCAACCAGAACCATCAGGTCATTCAGGACCATCAGGTCAACCAGGATCACCTTCAGGTCAAACAGGATCACCTCAGGTCAACCAGGATCATCAGGTCAACTAGGACCAATCAAGTTCAACCAGGATCATCAGGTCAACTCTTCTAATAGTGGCAGCAATGCAGGTGTTGGCAGTCAATCTGGATCATCAGATCAACCAGGATCATCTGTTCAACCAGGATCATCCCCAGCGGGCAGTTGGGGAACTGGAAGCTCAGGCGGCCAATCAAGTTCAAGCGGCACTGGCTCCTCTTCTAACAGTGGCAGCAATGCAGGTGCTGGCAGTCAATCTGGCTCATCAGGTCAACCAGGGCCGTCTGGTCAACCAGGACCATCTGGTCAACCAGGATCATCAGGTCAACCAGGACCATCAGGTCAACCAGGATCATCAGGTCAACCAGGATCATCAGGTCAACCAGGACCATCCAGTCAACCAGGATCATCAGGTCAACCAGGACCATCAGGTCAACCAGGATCATCAGGTCAACCAGTATCACCCTCAGCAGGCAGTTGGGGTACCGGAAGCTCAAGTGGCCAATCAAGTTCAAGCGGTACTGGCTCCTCTTCTAACAGTGGCAGCAATGCAGGTGCTGGCAGTCAATCTGGCCCATCAGGTCAACCAGGATCATCAGGTCACCCAGGATCATCAGGTCAACCAGGATCATCAGGTCAACCAGGATCATCAGGTCAAACAGGATCATCAGGTCAACCAGGACCATCAGGTCAACCAGGATCATCAGGTCAACCAGGATCATCAGGTCACCCAGGATCATCAGGTCAACCAGGATCATCAGGTCAACCAGGACCATCTGGTCAATCAGGATCATCAGGTCAACCAGGATCATCAGGTCAACCAGGACCATCCAGTCAACCAGGATCATCAGGTCAACCAGGACCATCAGGTCCACCAGGACCATCAGGTCAACCAGGATCACCTTCAGCAGGCAGTTGGGGTACCGGAAACTCAGGTGGCCAATCAAGTTCAAGCGGCACTGGCTCCTCTTCTAATAGTGGCAGCAATGCAGGTGCTGGCAGTCAATCTGGATCATCAGGTCAACCAGGACCATCAAGTCAACCAGGATCATCAGGTCACCCAGGATCATCAGGTCAACCAGGATCATCAGGTCAACCAGGATCATCAGGTCAACCAGGATCACCCTCAGCAGGCAGTTGGGGTACCGGAAGCTCAAGTGGCCAATCAAGTTCAAGCGGTACTGGCACCTCTTCTAACAGTGGCAGCAATGCAGGTGCTGGCAGTCAATCTGGCCCATCAGGTCAACCAGGGCCGTCTGGTCAACCAGGACCATCTGGACAACCAGGACCATCTGGTCAACCAGGACCATCAGGTCAACCAGGATCATCAGGTCAACCAGGATCATCAGATCAATCAGGATCATCAGGTCAACCAGGATCACCCTCAGCAGGCAGTTGGGGTACCGGAAACTCAGGTGGCCAATCAAGTTCAAGCGGCACTGGCTCCTCTTCTAATAGTGGCAGCAATTCAGGTGCTGGCAGTCAATCTAGCTCATCAGGTCAACCAGGACCATCAGGTCAACCAGGACCATCAGGTCAAACAGGATCATCAGGTCAACCAGGACCATCTGGTCAATCAGGATCATCAGGTCAACCAGGACAATCAGGTCAACCAGGATCATCAGGTCAACCAGGATCATCAGGTCACCCAGCATCATCAGGTCAACCAGGATCATCAGGTCAACCAGGATCATCAGGTCAACCAGGATCATCAGGTCAAACAGGATCATCAGGTCAACCAGGATCATCAGGTCAACCAGGATCACCCTCAGCAGGCAGTTGGGGTACCGGAAGCTCAAGTGGCCAATCAAGTTCAAGCGGTACTGGCACCTCTTCTAACAGTGGCAGCAATGCAGGTGCTGGCAGTCAATCTGGCCCATCAGGTCAACCAGGGCCGTCTGGTCAACCAGGACCATCAGGTCAACCAGGATCACCCTCAGCAGGCAGTTGGGGTACCGGAAACTCAAGTGGCCAATCAAGTTCAAGCGGCACTGGCTCCTCTTCTAACAGTGGCAGCAATGCAGGTGCTGACAGTCAATCTGGCTCATCAGGTCAACCAGGGCCGTCTGGTCAACCAGGACCATCTGGACAACCAGGACCATCAGGTCAACCAGGACCATCAGGTCAACCAGGATCATCAGGTCAACCAGGATCATCAGATCAATCAGGATCATCAGGTCAACCAGGATCACCCTCAGCAGGCAGTTGGGGTACCGGAAACTCAGGTGGCCAATCAAGTTCAAGCGGCAATGGCTCCTCTTCTAATAGTGGCAGCAATGCAGGTGCTGGCAGTCAATCTGGTTCATCAGGTCAACCAGGATTATCCTCAACAGGCAGTTGGGGTACCGGAAGCTCAGGCGGCCATTCAAGTTCAAGCGGGACTGGCTCCTCTTCTAACAAGGGCAGCCACGCAGAAGCGAGTAATCAATTAGGAGAGCTTGGTCATGGTGAACACCTTAAACACCATCTGAAACATAATCACGAAGCCATTCCTTTGCACCACTTGAAACATCTACCTGGAAGCCTTCCTATACATGATTTGAAAAATATTCCCGTTTCCACTTCTGGACACCAATTAGGACACATCTTAAAACACCTTCCTATTGGCCGTCCCAATACATTTCCTTCCCATCGTCATGGAAAAGGTGGATCGCAAAAAGAAGGAAAAGAGTCAGGTTCAAAGAGCAGTGGCAGCAACGCAGGAAATGGTAGTCAATCTGGACCAGTAGGTACACCAGGATCACCCCCATTAGGTAGTTGGGATTCAGGAAACTCAGGCAGCAGGGGTACTGGAAGCTCAGGTAGCCACTCAAGCTCGCACGGCAGTGGGTCCACTTCTAACAGTGGCAGCAACGCAGGAGCTAGTAGTCAAGCAGGATCATCAGGTCATCAAGGAGGCTCGTCAGGCAGTAGCGGTACGGGAAGCTCAAGTAGCCATTCAGGCTCGAAGGGCGGCGGCTCCCACTCTAGCAGTGGCAGCAACGCAGGAGCTGGCAGTCAAGCAGGATCATCAGGTTATCAAGGAGGCTCGTCAGGCAGTCATGGTACTGGAAGCACAGGTAGCCATTCAGGCTCGAAGGGCGATGGCTCCCATTCTAACAGTGGCAGCAACGCAGGAGCTGGTAGTCAAGCAGGATCATCAGGTCATCAAGGAGGCTCGTCAGGCAGTAGCGGTACTGGAAGCTCAGGTAGCCATTCAGGCTCGAAGGGCGGCGGCTCCCACTCTAGCAGTGGCAGCAACGCAGGAGCTGGTAGTCAAGCAGGATCATCAGGTCATCAAGGAGGCTCGTCAGGCAGTAGCGGTACTGGAAGCTCAAGTAGCCATTCAGGCTCGAAGGGCGGCGGCTCCCACTCTAGCAGTGGCAGCAACGCAGGAGCTGGTAGTCAAGCAGGATCATCAGGTCATCAAGGAG
Source organism: Brenthis daphne (assembly GCA_947093115.1). Lineage (NCBI taxonomy): Eukaryota > Metazoa > Arthropoda > Insecta > Lepidoptera > Nymphalidae > Brenthis > Brenthis daphne. Next base: position 5,955,915 of record OX352473.1, read on the forward strand.
GCTCGTCAGGCAGTAGCGGTACTGGAAGCTCAAGTAGCCATTCAGGCTCGAAGGGCGGCGGCTCCCACTCTAGCAGTGGCAGCAACGCAGGAGCTGGCAGTCAAGCAGGATCATTAGGTCATCAAGGAGGCTCGTCAGGCAGTCATGGTACTGGAAGCACAGGTAGCCACTCAGGCTCGAAGGGCGATGGCTCCCATTCTAACAGTGGCAGCAACGCAGGAGCTGGTAGTCAAGCAGGATCATCAGGTTATCAAGGAGGCTCGTCAGGCAGTCATGGTACTGGAAGCACAGGTAGCCATTCAGGCTCGAAGGGCGATGGCTCCCATTCTAACAGTGGCAGCAACGCAGGAGCTGGTAGTCAAGCAGGATCATCAGGTCATCAAGGAGGTTCGTCAGGCAGTAGCGGTACTGGAAGCTCAGGTAGCCATTCAGGCTCGAAGGGCGGCGGCTCCCACTCTAGCAGTGGCAGCAACGCAGGAGCTGGTAGTCAAACAGGATCATCAGGTCATCAAGGAGGCTCGTCAGGCAGTAGCGGTACTGGAAGCTCAAGTAGCCATTCAGGCTCGAAGGGCGGCGGCTCCCACTCTAGCAGTGGCAGCAACGCAGGAGCTGGCAGTCAAACAGGATCATTAGGTCATCAAGGAGGCTCGTCAGGCAGTAGCGGTACTGGAAGCTCAGGTAGCCATTCAGGCTCGAAGGGTGGCGGCTCCCACTCTAGCAGTGGCAGCAACGCAGGAGCTGGCAGTCAAGCAGGATCATCAGGTCATCAAGGAGGCTTGTCAGGCAGTCATGGTACTGGAAGCACAGGTAGCCACTCTGGCTCGAAGGGCGATGGCTCCCATTCTAACAGTGGCAGCAACGCAGGAGCTGGTAGTCAAGCAGGATCATCAGGTTATCAAGGAGGCTCGTCAGGCAGTCATGGTACTGGAAGCACAGGTAGCCATTCAGGCTCGAAGGGCGATGGCTCCCATTCTAACAGTGGCAGCAACGCAGGAGCTGGTAGTCAAGCAGGATCATCAGGTCATCAAGGAGGTTCGTCAGGCAGTAGCGGTACTGGAAGCTCAGGTAGCCATTCAGGCTCGAAGGGCGGCGGCTCCCACTCTAGCAGTGGCAGCAACGCAGGAGCTGGTAGTCAAACAGGATCATCAGGTCATCAAGGAGGCTCGTCAGGCAGTAGCGGTACTGGAAGCTCAAGTAGCCATTCAGGCTCGAAGGGCGGCGGCTCCCACTCTAGCAGTGGCAGCAACGCAGGAGCTGGTAGTCAAACAGGATCATCAGGTCATCAAGGAGGCTCGTCAGGCAGTAGCGGTACTGGAAGCTCAAGTAGCCATTCAGGCTCGAAGGGCGGCGGCTCCCACTCTAGCAGTGGCAGCAACGCAGGAGCTGGCAGTCAAACAGGATCATTAGGTCATCAAGGAAGCTCGTCAGGCAGTCATGGTACTGGAAGCACAGGTAGCCACTCAGGCTCGAAGGGCGATGGCTCCCATTCTAACAGTGGCAGCAACGCAGGAGCTGGTAGTCAAGCAGGATCATCAGGTCATCAAGGAGGCTCGTCAGGCAGTAGCGGTACTGGAAGCTCAGGTAGCCATTCAGGCTCGAAGGGCGGCGGCTCCCACTCTAGCAGTGGCAGCAACGCAGGAGCTGGTAGTCAAGCAGGATCATCAGGTCATCAAGGAGGTTCGTCAGGCAGTAGCGGTACTGGAAGCTCAGGTAGCCATTCTGGCTCGAAGGGCGGCGGCTCCCACTCTAGCAGTGGCAGCAACGCAGGAGCTGGTAGTCAAACAGGATCATCAGGTCATCAAGGAGGCTCGTCAGGCAGTAGCGGTACTGGAAGCTCAAGTAGCCATTCAGGCTCGAAGGGCGGCGGCTCCCACTCTAGCAGTGGCAGCAACGCAGGAGCTGGTAGTCAAACAGGATCATCAGGTCATCAAGGAGGCTCGTCAGGCAGTAGCGGTACTGGAAGCTCAAGTAGCCATTCAGGCTCGAAGGGCGGCGGCTCCCACTCTAGCAGTGGCAGCAACGCAGGAGCTGGCAGTCAAGCAGGATCATCAGGTCATCAAGGAGGCTCGTCAGGCAGTCATGGTATTGGAAGCACAGGTAGCCACTCAGGCTTGAAGGGCGATGGCTCCCACTCTAACAGTGGCAGCAACGCAGGAGCTGGCAGTCAAGCAGGATTATCAGGTCATCAAGGAGGCTCGTCAGGCAGTAGCGGTACTGGAAGCTCAGGTAGCCATTCTGGCTCGAAGGGCGGCGGCTCCCACTCTAGCAGTGGCAGCAACGCAGGAGCTGGCAGTCAAGCAGGATCATCAGGTCATCAAGGAGGCTCGTCAGGCAGTCATGGTACTGGAAGCACAGGTAGCCACTCAGGCTTGAAGGGCGATGGCTCCCACTCTAACAGTGGCAGCAACGCAGGAGCTGGTAGTCAAGCAGGATCATCAAGTCATCAAGGAGGCTCGTCAGGCAATAGTGGTACTGGAAGCTCAGGTAGCCAATCAGGCTCGAATGGCGGCGGCTCCCACTTTAACAGTGGCAGCAACGCTGGAGCTGGTAGTAAAGCAGGATCAGGTCAACAAGGAGTCTCGTCAAGCAGTAGCGGTACTGGAAGCTCAGGTAGCCAATTAAGCTCAAACGGTGGTGGCTCCTCTTCTAAAAGCGATAGCAGTACAGGAGCTGCGTCTTCAAATAACAATAATTATGAATCAAATACCAGTTCAAGTTATTCAGGAAGCGAGAATAATTCGCAAAGCGAGTACTATGAATCTTCTTCTGATTAGAAAAAACACTTACCTAGTGTTTTTTTTATTCCTACGTTTATATAACCCATAATTTACAGGACTATTTCGACACTTTCGTCTAGAAGCCAATTTAATATACATGTAAGATTTAGTAGTTTACAATTAATTGGTTATTTAACGAATATGTTTTGAAATATTGTACTAAATCTGAATATACTTACAATATATAATTTCACGATAATAGTTTTTGTTATTTTTCCTCCTTTTTAATCCACTTTTGTTTACTTTCCACAACGTGCCTCTTTGGGTTTGAATGGAGCAAGATTTTCTCCATGGGCTTCTTAAAGTGAAGGGCATTCACTATGCCGGCCAAATATTATCATTAAATCTGTCTGATACTAGTTTCCAGACTAGACCAGACCAGTTGGCTAATTATTCTACGAATTAAGACATTCAGACTTGAAAGAATTTTTGATGTGAAACATCTATTAGCGCGCCTTGGCAGTAAACCAACTCGTGGTGTAATAGCAAACAGTGGCATCTCGTTGTCATGCCATCATGCCGCTTCTACTTATTCTCTATTAAAAACACTTAAATATGTTCTATTCTATTTATAAATATATTTAAATTCTGTAATTATAATTATAATTAAAAAAAAACAAGAAAAATAATGTTTTTTTTCTTTATTTTACTCCATATTTCGTTATAGGTTTTTATTAATTATGAATTCTAATATTAATATAGATGTTTCACATCTGCTGGCGTGACGGTCAACTTTTTTAATAGAACACCTGCATGGTCAATATGAGCCTCGTTGGAATTTGAATTTAGGACCTTCAACGTTATACGAGTAGATGCCAGAATTATTTAAAAAAAGGCTTTATTATTATTAAGACACTTATGAGTCTACAACTGAGTAAACATCACTGAGAATCAATTAATCAATTACGTGCCAACTCATGTGTACTTTAAAAGACATTGTTAATTTAAAACTAATATACGCTCTCGGATTCCTTCATCATCTATACATATAATAAAATTGTAACTAAGTCGAATCTGTACATTAAATATTTTTTGGAAAATCTGATTGAAATAGACATCATTATCGATACAGAGTCCGAATCTATAGTTTTTCGAATTTTTGTCTGTCTGTTACCGCATCACGAGAAAACTACTGGACAGATTTTGATGAAATTTGGTATGATGATAGCTAGTTATCCGGGTCAACATATAGGATACTTTTTACCGCGGGAAAATATCTAATTTCTGAGATAAAATACAAAAACTGCATTGTAAGAGTATACTAATATGTAAAACCTAAGTGTTTGGTTTTTGGTCATCTGAACGCGGGCGAAGCCGCGGGCAATGCTAGTTTATTATAAAGATGAATAATAATTTGCGATGAATGCAGTGGGGCCCTCATGTTGAGATGCTAGCGAGTAGATTCAGTTCTGCAGCGTTGGCGGTAAAAAAGTAAGACTTCTTACTGATGTAGATACAGCTCGCATAGTATATTTTAGTTATTTTCATAGTATTATGGCCTATGGTATTGTACTAATGGGAAATGCTTCTGCTATTAATACGATTTTTGACCTGCAGAAAAGAGCTATACGTTCAATTTATAGCTAGGGTCCTAGAGTGTCATTAAGAGATAAGTTTAAAGAAATAAAAATATTGACTGTTGCTTCTCAATTCGTGTACGAATGTTGAATGTTATGTATGTCCGTAAAAATATAAAAGAATTTTACAAGAATTGTGACACGCGTGACATTAATATTAGCAACAAATACAAACTTGTAATGCCTGTGACTCGTCTTTTGTGGTTCTCTCAGACCTCCTTTCGTCTCCTTCCTTCATCGTTAAGACAAGTGGTAATGATGTTGGAAAATGATTTGCATATATTTGCATATATCAGAGGTGTGAGACCCGGGATTTGAACTCGCTTTACTCCGTTTCACAAGCGAGCGCGTTAGCACTCCACCACTGTCAATTTATTTCTTATCGATATAAAATTCGGATCATGTAATAATTTTAAAAGCATCGAATTGATCTGATAGAGCAAGAAGGTAGATAGTGGAACTCCTCAATGGCTACCTGAGAATATGCATTACGAACACTTTGTCTAGTTTATTTAAATGTAAATAGATGGCGTTATATTTATCAATTTCTTACAGATGCTTGTGTAAAATTAATAAAAAGAAATAGTAGAGCTAAAAAAGGAATACTCTGGTTTTGAAAAATACTCTTATTAGTAGTGTAGCTATACCTTAAATATTTTCGTGCACATAAATTGAAAAATTTTTATAGCTTTCTGGTAAGCGCCATCTGTCGTCTGTAAATTTTAACCCCTAGAGCCAGAAAGTCTATTAAGGAAATCTTAACTACATAATATAGGTACTATGTTACTAATAAAACTTTCATCTGAAGAAGAAAAACCTACTTAGAAAGAAATATGAGTATATCAGACGATGAGAAACAAGATTAATAAAGAGAAGAGATAAAAAGTTTAGATTTAGCACCATTTGTTATGTAGTTTTAATAAGATTAAGAAGTTTTAATAAGAAGATTTGATCCGAACTTACCAATAGATGGCGCTGTTCAAGGACATTGTGTTCAAGTGAATGAAATCGCGGGTAGAAACCACGGAAGTTTTATCACAAAAAACAGTATTTTACAGTTTTAATGAATTATTTATATTCCCCATGCCGCTCTAGATGATGTTTAGGAATTCATTTTTTATCTATATTAATCTTCATCTGTTTTTCAGTACATGTTATTGATAAATTTCAGAAGGAGATTGATTATATATATGATATATAAAATACAAAGTTTCAGAAATTTCTGTAAACTTTTTAAAATTCTTGTCCAATGCGAAAAAAATAATGGAAAAAATATACAATTAATTTATTAGCTTATTTAAACAGCAGGCTTATTTATCATTATTAATTATTATAATTGATTGCATATTTTTCAATTCTTTTGTTTGTTTCTGAATATAAGTGCAAGGGGACGAATGGTTTGCCATAACGCAGTCGTCTGCCGAAATGAGGTCTACCACAGTGCTGGTATTGGCGGTAAGTGTTTTTTTAATTTTCATAACTTACACTTAATACGACTAAGTCTTTATCTTAAGTCTTTAATTCTGCGATTTTCTATCGATTCTATTACTCATAATTTTCTCTAAAAACGTTTGAGAGGCCTTTTTTTTATTTTATTCTTTGCGGTTCTTTCTTTGTTTTTGTGTCGACGTTTCAAATGCTTTTGTAAGTCTGTGTTATATAGCACGTCGTGGCATCTTAAAATGTTACGTTATTTACTATATTTAGTACTAATATATTTATTAAGATGTTAGAAACAATGAATTAACAACTAAGAATCCCTTTAGTTTCAACTTCTTCTTCTTCCTGCATATTTCCCAAATTCCTTGGGGTCGGCGCAGTACGTCTACCATACTGCTGATCGGTTTAGGCAAAAGTTTTACGACCAGCCGCCTGCCTGACATCAACCCTCTTTATGAATGCTGTTGTTCACCAACATCGTGCAGAAGACCCGAGGTGCGATAATCAGCACAGGATCGTCTTTTACGACATTTGTAATATTTTATCTTAATGTTATTTGCCGCGACGTTTCGTTTTCCGTTTAGTTTAGTTTCTTTATATTAAAAAAAGATTTTCTATCCTAAGTGAACTCCTTACGGTTATGTTTTGCAAATGTTTTTAGAATTTTTGTTTGTCTGTCTGTCTGCCTGTCACCACAACACGGAAAAACCACTGGAGGGATTTTGATGGGTATGGTGATAACTGGTTATCAAGGTCAACATATAGGATACTTTTTACCGCGGAAAAATATCTCATTTCTAAGAAAATATACACAAACTGCAATGTAAGAGTATACTAATATGTAAAACCTAAGAATTTGGTTTTTGGTCATCTGAACGCGGGCGGAGCTGCGGGCAATGCTAGTGTAGTTATAAAAATCATTTTTAAAAACTACCTTTTTTAATGCGCTAAAAGAAGAAAATATAAAATTTGAAATGAGTTAAAATTACCATTTTGTTACATTATACATACATATGTATTTATATAACAAAAGGTTGTCGCGATATTTTACTGAGTTCACAAGAAAAGTAGGGTAAAGTGGTGGCGGCAGAATTATTTCCATTGGAGTGCATATGCTTCTTCACATTAAACTACTAACTAATCTATACCTCTATACTAATATTATAAAGAGGTAAAGTTTGTGAGCTTGTGACGTTGTAGGGGGTAATCCCTGGATCTACTGAACCGATTTAGATGAAATTTGGTAAGAAGATAGTTTGAGACCCTGGAAAGGAGTTAGTTTTATCCCGGAAATCATCCCTTAAGGGAATGAAAATGGGGATGAAGGCTTGTATTGGGAAGCAAGCTAGGGACGAACCCTAGTCGAACGCTAGTCATTAAATAATTAAAATTATAATTTTTATTCAGATCTTCTTTGTCGTCTTTTTTTGCAGATATCATAATTTAAAAAGGGATTTTACAAATACAATTTTATTTCTTTAACTTTTTCTAAGTACATATTTCCCTTCATGACAAGGGGTGTAAGTGCACCCCCTTGCACCCACCTCCTGGCGCCCGGGACTCAGAGTTGAGATTTATAGTCATAGCTTTACTTAAGTCACTTAAGTTATAATTCTCTTTCCATCATTTGATTTCTCAATCAAGTTTGTCAGTTGAAATTTCCATCTATACTAATATTATAAATGTGAAAGTTTGTGAGTATGGATGTTTGTTATTCTTTCACGCCAAAACGGCTGAACGGATCTGGATGAAATTTGGTACAGAGATAGATAATAGTCTGGAATAACACTTAGGCTACTTTTTATCCCGGAAAAAAGTACGGTTATTGTGGGATAGGTTTGTTTTTGTCTTTCCTGAAGCGAGCCCGAGCGAAGCGAAGGTGAGCCGCTAGTATGACATATTTATAAGCGTAATAACCTGAATAAAATATGTATGTAACGTACTCGGAGATTCAAAGTGTACTTGCTTTCCAAAGTAACCAATAATGACTGCTCTGTCTTTACTTAGCTTAGTACGTTCTTAGATTTACGCGAATGTTTGACATTATTAAATAAAACTATCTTTTCGGATTGTTTCGCGGATTTATTTTGATTTTTGGTTCCCAACGTTTCGATTGCTTTACAGCAATCATGGTCACGGGAGAGACTGAGGTGTTAGATGTCTCTAAGGTATAGTTGTTACAGACAGCCTACCCACAAGTAACAAAATAAAAAATTGTACCAAGTACCTTACAATATTTTATAACTTTAAACATTTTTATAATTTTAATTAGTTTCATAATTGAGTATGGCATATTATTTATTTAATTTTTGCTGTTATCATTATAATTATTACAATTTTAAAAATATTAATTAGCAATCTATATTCAGTGCTGCCATTATTATATTTATAACCATAAAGAAAAAATATAAAATATAATATCAATTATTTAAGCCACATAAATTGTTCTATGTGTAATTTAAAAAAGTTAAAATTATTATTAAATAAAACTATTTTTTCGGATTATTTCGCGGATTTATTTTGATTTTTGGTTCCCGACGTTTCGAATGCTTTACAGCATCCATGGTCACGGGAGAGACTGAGGTGTTACATGTCTTAAAGGTATAGTTGTTACAGACAGCCTACCCACAATTAACAAAATGAACATGAAAAAAATATTGTAATGTAATTGGTGCAATTTTAAAAATAAATCCGCGAAATAATCCGAAAAGATAGTTTTATTTAATAATGTCAAACATTCGCGTAAATCTAAGAAAGTATTAAGTTAAAATTGATTAAGAATAATAATTTTAATTTAGTTTGCTATTATTTAAGAAGACAATTTACTAAGCAACACTATTATTATATACTTTTCTTTATAAATTTTTACTTTGTGGATCAAAATGATAGCATTTCAGATTAATATTTTTTATTTTTTATTTGTAAAAGTATTAGTGTATTAGTTTATCAAAATTTGTTCTTTTATGTATATGTTTTTTTTCTTTTCAGGCTATAACTGCAGTTAACAGCCTGCCTTGCTTATGTAAGTACTTTTTAGAATGAAACAAAATCACCTCTATACTTATTATTTCAACTTTAGGGAAAGTAACTTCAAGTCGAAGTCGTTTTTGCAAAGTTAATTTTATATTCCTAAGCTGACTGTGAAACATTTTGATTTCTTAGTAGTAAATATAAATTTATACATATTTCTATAATTTGCAACTGACAAACCGAATGAAATGGCAGTAGTGTTGCCAGAATTTTTCGGAAAAAAACCCAATGTCAATTGACATTGGCATTTCTTTCAAAAATGCTTGGAAATTGATTGTTTTTCTCAATAGCATACACTTTTTTACTTGAATATCTTCGGACATAGGTTGTTCTAACTAAAACGAGATATTGGATCTTCTACAGAAAGTATGTAGCTAACCATAGAAATGATAATATTATTGAAGTGAAACTTCTTTAGAACGTTCTGATTTGAAACTCGATGAAAAGTAATGGAACACTAAAAAGAGACAAACACATCAAAATATAGCATTAAGCCGGCGAGAGAATGAGATAGAATACATTGTCATTTGCGAACCGTTGTTATTTGAGATAGATACATTACACAGGAAGTGAAAAATAATTAAACTTATTACTGAATAATATGTAATGTATATTTATGTAAAATATAATGTAAAATAACTTTTAAAGTTGGTAAAAATATTATAAAATAAATAAATCTTATAATTATCTTACTCCTGATACTCAATATTCATCTTATTCTCTCGTAGGTTACTTTTTTCTGAAGCTTCATTTCTACCGTGTGTGAATTGCAAAAACACGCACTTATTTTTTTCATATTTTTTTACATCATTTGCTTTTCTAAATGAACCCACATGTGGCAAGCTTACTAACCTGAATTATAGATGAATTTTTCTGCTATAATTTGATATTGATGTATGCTAGTATGTAACTTATTCGGAGATCCGAAGTGTACTTGATTTCCAAAGTAACCAATAAAAACAGCTCTGTTTTTACTAAGCAAAGTAAAGTTTTCTAAAGTAAAGAAGCGTTTGACAAAAATATGAAACATTTGTTTTTGCTAAAATTAAAGTATGTGATCTATGGATCTCGCCATGAGAGGCTAAATTTGGGACATAACATTTCCATTATAGAAAGAACAGAGATGAAAAATTTAAAGACGAATTGAGTATCTATTTTTTGAAGATGGTCAAACAAACAAGTTTGTTAAATGATATAGAATAATATCCCCGATCTACTTATTCCTTGTTGTTCATTCAACTCTGAGGAAATAAAATTTATTTTGATCTTTGAAGTTTCATGCATAGACAGATAAACAACTTTTGAATTTTTACTTTCAGATGCTCCAATACGTCCACCAAACAAAGTATGTGGATGCAGCACTTCCGCTGTAGGACATCCAGGACCTAATCCCGGTTCCAGTCCGCCATTATTGCTCTTTTTATTAACAGCGCAAGATCTAGAAAATCAAGGAAAGTATGATTATCCCCTTAGTTATTATATTGGTCAAAACTATGGAAATGGAGGCTATTTATCAAGCAGTTCAGGTCATGGGAGCTCTAGCAGCCAGTCACACTCAGTCGGTAGTGGCTCCTCTTCTATGAGTGGCAGCAACGCAGGCGCTGGGTCTGGATCATCATCAGGCCCTCAAGGAACATCCTCATCTGGCGGTTATGGTGACGCAAACTCTCTTGGCGGATCGCGCTCGAGCGTCGAAGGCTCCTCCTCCTCCTCTTCTGTGAGTGGCAGCAACGCAGCCGCTGGATCTGGATCATCATCAGGCCCTCAAGGAACATCCTCATCTGGCGGTTATGGTGGCGCAAACTCTCGTGGCGGATCGCACTCGAGCGGCGAAGGCCCGTCCTCCTCCTCTTCTGTGAGTGGCAGCAACGCAGCCGCTGGATCTGGATCATCATCAGGCCCTCAAGGAACATCCTCATCTGGCGGTTATGGTGGCGCAAACTCTCGTGGCGGATCGCGCTCGAGCGGCGAAGGCTCCTCCTCCTCCTCTTCTGTGAGTGGCAGCAACGCAGCCGCTGGATCTGGATCATCATCAGGCCCTCAAGGAACATCCTCATCTGGCGGTTATGGTGGCGCAAACTCTCGTGGCGGATCGCGCTCGAGCGGCGAAGGCTCCTCCTCCTCCTCTTCTGTGAGTGGCAGCAACGCAGCCGCTGGATCTGGATCATCATCAGGCCCTCAAGGAACATCCTCATCTGGCGGTTATGGTGGCGCAAACTCTCGTGGCGGATCGCGCTCGAGCGGCGAAGGCTCCTCCTCCTCCTCTTCTGTGAGTGGCAGCAACGCAGCCGCTGGATCTGGATCATCATCAGGCCCTCAAGGAACATCCTCATCTGGCGGTTATGGTGGCGCAAACTCTCGTGGCGGATCGCGCTCGAGCGGCGAAGGCCCGTCCTCCTCCTCTTCTGTGAGTGGCAGCAACGCAGCCGCTGGATCTGGATCATCATCAGGCCCTCAAGGAACATCCTCATCTGGCGGTTATGGTGGCGCAAACTCTCGTGGCGGATCGCGCTCGAGCGGCGAAGGCCCGTCCTCCTCCTCTTCTGTGAGTGGCAGCAACGCAGCCGCTGGATCTGGATCATCATCAGGCCCTCAAGGAACATCCTCATCTGGCGGTTATGGTGGCGCAAACTCTCGTGGCGGATCGCGCTCGAGCGGCGAAGGCCCGTCCTCCTCCTCTTCTGAGAGTGGCAGCAACGCAGCCGCTGGATCTGGATCATCATCAGGCCCTCAAGGAACATCCTCATCTGGCGGTTATGGTGACGCAAACTCTCGTGGTGGATCGCGCTCGAGCGGCGAAGGCTCCTCCTCCTCCTCTTCTGTGAGTGGCAGCAACGCAGCCGCTGGATCTGGATCATCATCAGGCCCTCAAGGAACATCCTCATCTGGCGGTTATGGTGACGCAAACTCTCTTGGCGGATCGCGCTCGGGCGGCGAAGGCTCCTCCTCCTCCTCTTCTGTGAGTGGCAGCAACGCAGCCGCTGGATCTGGATCATCATCAGGCCCTCAAGGAACATCCTCATCTGGCGGTTATGGTGACGCAAACTCTCTTGGCGGATCGCGCTCGGGCGGCGTAGGCTCCTCTTCCTCCTCTTCTGTGAGTGGCAGCAACGCAGCCGCTGGATCTGGATCATCATCAGGCCCTCAAGGAACATCCTCATCTGGCGGTTATGGTGACGCAAACTCTCTTGGCGGATCGCGCTCGGGCGGCGAAGGCCCGTCCTCCTCCTCTTCTGTGAGTGGCAGCAACGCAGCCGCTGGATCTGGATCATCATCAGGCCCTCAAGGAACATCCTCATCTGGCGGTTATGGTGGCGCAAACTCTCGTGGCGGATCGCGCTCGGGCGGCGAAGGCCCGTCCTCCTCCTCTTCTGTGAGTGGCAGCAACGCAGCCGCTGGATCTGGATCATCATCAGGCCCTCAAGGAACATCCTCATCTGGCGGTTATGGTGGCGCAAACTCTCGTGGCGGATCGCGCTCGGGCGGCGAAGGCCCGTCCTCCTCCTCTTCTGTGAGTGGCAGCAACGCAGCCGCTGGATCTGGATCATCATCAGGCCCTCAAGGAACATCCTCATCTGGCGGTTATGGTGGCGCAAACTCTCGTGGCGGATCGCGCTCGGGCGGCGAAGGCCCGTCCTCCTCCTCTTCTGTGAGTGGCAGCAACGCAGCCGCTGGATCTGGATCATCATCAGGCCCTCAAGGAACATCCTCATCTGGCGGTTATGGTGGCGCAAACTCTCGTGGCGGATCGCGCTCGGGCGGCGAAGGCCCGTCCTCCTCCTCTTCTGTGAGTGGCAGCAACGCAGCCGCTGGATCTGGATCATCATCAGGCCCTCAAGGAACATCCTCATCTGGCGGTTATGGTGGCGCAAACTCTCGTGGCGGATCGCGCTCGAGCGGCGAAGGCCCGTCCTCCTCCTCTTCTGTGAGTGGCAGCAACGCAGCCGCTGGATCTGGATCATCATCAGGCCCTCAAGGAACATCCTCATCTGGCGGTTATGGTGGCGCAAACTCTCGTGGCGGATCGCGCTCGAGCGGCGAAGGCCCGTCCTCCTCCTCTTCTGTGAGTGGCAGCAACGCAGCCGCTGGATCTGGATCATCATCAGGCCCTCAAGGAACATCCTCATCTGGCGGTTATGGTGGCGCAAACTCTCGTGGCGGATCGCGCTCGAGCGGCGAAGGCCCGTCCTCCTCCTCTTCTGTGAGTGGCAGCAACGCAGCCGCTGGATCTGGATCATCATCAGGCCCTCAAGGAACATCCTCATCTGGCGGTTATGGTGGCGCAAACTCTCGTGGCGGATCGCGCTCGAGCGGCGAAGGCCCGTCCTCCTCCTCTTCTGTGAGTGGCAGCAACGCAGCCGCTGGATCTGGATCATCATCAGGCCCTCAAGGAACATCCTCATCTGGCGGTTATGGTGGCGCAAACTCTCGTGGCGGATCGCGCTCGAGCGGCGAAGGCCCGTCCTCCTCCTCTTCTGTGAGTGGCAGCAACGCAGCCGCTGGATCTGGATCATCATCAGGCCCTCAAGGAACATCCTCATCTGGCGGTTATGGTGGCGCAAACTCTCGTGGCGGATCGCGCTCGAGCGGCGAAGGCCCGTCCTCCTCCTCTTCTGTGAGTGGCAGCAACGCAGCCGCTGGATCTGGATCATCATCAGGCCCTCAAGGAACATCCTCATCTGGCGGTTATGGTGGCGCAAACTCTCGTGGCGGATCGCGCTCGAGCGGCGAAGGCCCGTCCTCCTCCTCTTCTGTGAGTGGCAGCAACGCAGCCGCTGGATCTGGATCATCATCAGGCCCTCAAGGAACATCCTCATCTGGCGGTTATGGTGGCGCAAACTCTCGTGGCGGATCGCGCTCGAGCGGCGAAGGCCCGTCCTCCTCCTCTTCTGTGAGTGGCAGCAACGCAGCCGCTGGATCTGGATCATCATCAGGCCCTCAAGGAACATCCTCATCTGGCGGTTATGGTGGCGCAAACTCTCGTGGCGGATCGCGCTCGAGCGGCGAAGGCCCGTCCTCCTCCTCTTCTGTGAGTGGCAGCAACGCAGCCGCTGGATCTGGATCATCATCAGGCCCTCAAGGAACATCCTCATCTGGCGGTTATGGTGGCGCAAACTCTCGTGGCGGATCGCGCTCGAGCGGCGAAGGCCCGTCCTCCTCCTCTTCTGTGAGTGGCAGCAACGCAGCCGCTGGATCTGGATCATCATCAGGCCCTCAAGGAACATCCTCATCTGGCGGTTATGGTGGCGCAAACTCTCGTGGCGGATCGCGCTCGAGCGGCGAAGGCCCGTCCTCCTCCTCTTCTGTGAGTGGCAGCAACGCAGCCGCTGGATCTGGATCATCATCAGGCCCTCAAGGAACATCCTCATCTGGCGGTTATGGTGGCGCAAACTCTCGTGGCGGATCGCGCTCGAGCGGCGAAGGCCCGTCCTCCTCCTCTTCTGTGAGTGGCAGCAACGCAGCCGCTGGATCTGGATCATCATCAGGCCCTCAAGGAACATCCTCATCTGGCGGTTATGGTGGCGCAAACTCTCGTGGCGGATCGCGCTCGAGCGGCGAAGGCCCGTCCTCCTCCTCTTCTGTGAGTGGCAGCAACGCAGCCGCTGGATCTGGATCATCATCAGGCCCTCAAGGAACATCCTCATCTGGCGGTTATGGTGACGCAAACTCTCGTGGCGGATCGCGCTCGGGCGGCGAAGGCTCCTCCTCCTCCTCTTCTGTGAGTGGCAGCAACGCAGCCGCTGGATCTGGATCATCATCAGGCCCTCAAGGAACATCCTCATCTGGCGGTTATGGTGACGCAAACTCTCTTGGCGGATCGCGCTCGGGCGGCGAAGGCCCGTCCTCCTCCTCTTCTGTGAGTGGCAGCAACGCAGCCGCTGGATCTGGATCATCATCAGGCCCTCAAGGAACATCCTCATCTGGCGGTTATGGTGACGCAAACTCTCTTGGCGGATCGCGCTCGGGCGGCGAAGGCCCGTCCTCCTCCTCTTCTGTGAGTGGCAGCAACGCAGCCGCTGGATCTGGATCATCATCAGGCCCTCAAGGAACATCCTCATCTGGCGGTTATGGTGGCGCAAACTCTCGTGGCGGATCGCGCTCGGGCGGCGAAGGCCCGTCCTCCTCCTCTTCTGTGAGTGGCAGCAACGCAGCCGCTGGATCTGGATCATCATCAGGCCCTCAAGGAACATCCTCATCTGGCGGTTATGGTGGCGCAAACTCTCGTGGCGGATCGCGCTCGAGCGGCGAAGGCCCGTCCTCCTCCTCTTCTGTGAGTGGCAGCAACGCAGCCGCTGGATCTGGATCATCATCAGGCCCTCAAGGAACATCCTCATCTGGCGGTTATGGTGGCGCAAACTCTCGTGGCGGATCGCGCTCGAGCGGCGAAGGCCCGTCCTCCTCCTCTTCTGTGAGTGGCAGCAACGCAGCCGCTGGATCTGGATCATCATCAGGCCCTCAAGGAACATCCTCATCTGGCGGTTATGGTGGCGCAAACTCTCGTGGCGGATCGCGCTCGAGCGGCGAAGGCCCGTCCTCCTCCTCTTCTGTGAGTGGCAGCAACGCAGCCGCTGGATCTGGATCATCATCAGGCCCTCAAGGAACATCCTCATCTGGCGGTTATGGTGGCGCAAACTCTCGTGGCGGATCGCGCTCGAGCGGCGAAGGCCCGTCCTCCTCCTCTTCTGTGAGTGGCAGCAACGCAGCCGCTGGATCTGGATCATCATCAGGCCCTCAAGGAACATCCTCATCTGGCGGTTATGGTGGCGCAAACTCTCGTGGCGGATCGCGCTCGAGCGGCGAAGGCCCGTCCTCCTCCTCTTCTGTGAGTGGCAGCAACGCAGCCGCTGGATCTGGATCATCATCAGGCCCTCAAGGAACATCCTCATCTGGCGGTTATGGTGGCGCAAACTCTCGTGGCGGATCGCGCTCGAGCGGCGAAGGCTCCTCCTCCTCCTCTTCTGTGAGTGGCAGCAACGCAGCCGCTGGATCTGGATCATCATCAGGCCCTCAAGGAACATCCTCATCTGGCGGTTATGGTGGCGCAAACTCTCGTGGCGGATCGCGCTCGAGCGGCGAAGGCTCCTCCTCCTCCTCTTCTGTGAGTGGCAGCAACGCAGCCGCTGGATCTGGATCATCATCAGGCCCTCAAGGAACATCCTCATCTGGCGGTTATGGTGGCGCAAACTCTCGTGGCGGATCGCGCTCGAGCGGCGAAGGCTCCTCCTCCTCCTCTTCTGTGAGTGGCAGCAACGCAGCCGCTGGATCTGGATCATCATCAGGCTTTCAAGGAACATCCTCATCTGGCGGTTATGGTGACGCAAACTCTCTTGGCGGATCGCGCTCGAGCGGCGAAGGCTCCTCCTCCTCCTCTTCTGTGAGTGGCAGCAACGCAGCCGCTGGATCTGGATCATCATCAGGCCCTCAAGGAACATCCTCATCTGGCGGTTATGGTGACGCAAACTCTCTTGGCGGATCGCGCTCGGGCGGCGAAGGTTCCTCCTCCTCCTCTTCTGTGAGTGGCAGCAACGCAGGCGCTGAATCTGGATCATCATCAGGCCCTCAAGGAACATCCTCATCTGGCGGTTATGGTGACGCAAACTCTCTTGGCGGATCGCGCTCGGGCGGCGAAGGCTCCTCCTCCTCCTCTTCTGTTAGTGGCAGCAACGCAGGCGCTGGATCTGGATCATCATCAGGCCCTCAAGGAACATCCTCATCTGGCGGTTATGGTGACGCAAACTCTCTTGGCGGATCGCGCTCGAGCGGCGATGGCTCCTCCTCCTCCTCTTCTGTGAGTGGCAGCAACGCAGGCGCTGGATCTGGATCATCATCAGGCCCTCAAGGAACATCCTCATCTGGCGGTTATGGTGCCGCAAACTCTCTTGGCGGATCGCGCTCGAGCGGCGATGGCTCCTCCTCCTCTTCTATGAGTGGCAGCAACGTAGGCGCTGGCGATCAATCTAAATCATCAGGTCAATATGAACAACATCAGGTCAACAAACACCATCCGAAACATAATCACGAGGCCATTCCTTTGCACCACTTGAAACATCCACCAGGAAGCCTTCCATTACATCATTTGAAAAAACTTCCCGTTCCCACTTCTGGACACCAATTAGGACATATCTTAAAACATCTTCCTATTGGCCATCCCAAAAAACTTCCTTCCTATCACCATGGAATATTTGGATCGAAAAAAGAAGCAAAAGAATCAGGCTCAAAGGGCAGTGGCAGCAACGTAGGACCTAGTAGTCACGCAGTACCAGTCGGTCATCAAGCAGGCCCGTCACGCGGTTGGGATACTGGAAGCTCAGGTGGTAAATCAAGCTCAAACGGTGGTGAATCCTCTGCTAATAGCTATAGCAGTGCAGAAGCAGCTTCTTCAAATTACAATAACTATGTATCAAGTGTTAGTTCAAGCTTCGCAGAAAGTGAGAGCAGTTCACAAAGCAAGTACTATGAATCGTCTTCTTATTGAAGAAACACTTAATTTTTTAATCATTCCTTCGTATTTTTGCCGTTTGCAGGACTATTTCGAAAGTTCCGTCCAGGATGTAATTCAATATATATGTATTAGGTTATTTAAAGAACGTATATCTAAATTTTGTACTAAATTATATTATTGATTTCACAATAATAGTTTTTGTTATTCTCCTCCTTTTTAATCTACATTTCTTTACTTCCCCATGAGTTTGAATGGAACAAGATTTTCCATATCTATAAAATTTTGACAAAAATAATTTATCTATATCTAGAAGTATAATAACATTCTGAGTCAAATCTGTACATTAAATATTTTTTTAAAAATCTTATTGAAATAGTCTTTAATTTCGATACAGAGACCGAATCTATAGTTTTTAGAATTTTTGTCTGTCTGGCTGTGAACGCATCTAAACATACTTTTTAAACGGTCACCTTTGTTATGATAATAAGTCTTTGACATGACCATTGATAATATCCAAATAGTTCATACGATACAAATAGAATATGCCTAAAATATATCTAAAAATATAAATTTATAAAATATCTAAAAATTCATTTTTTTACTGAACTTCATCAATTTAATATCAGATAGAGAGGACTAAGTTTTAACCCTTAGAATAACTTTTAAAAGAAACACAGCTGACAGTATTGAAAAGAACTGCTTGAACAAAAAGGAGCACTACAGTTGTTTTCTTTTTTAATTTAATGACTTTTTAACTCTCTAGGCTTAAATATAGAATAGAATATAGCCGTTTCAGCAATAGGTATAGAATTATGTTTTACTTGTGCTTTTGAGCGGAGGGTTATGTGTTTAACCTGTATGTATGTATGGCTGACTCTATGTTCCATCGTAATTACTAAACGGTTTAACCGATTCTGATGATTCATACATCGGTCGATCCGTCTTGATAACGCGTGTGTCATAGAGGATACAAACGGGGATAAAAACAAAGAGGGGATCAAAACAAAAACAAATCTATCCCACGGGAACCGTGCATTTTTCCGGGGTAAAAAGTAACCTATGTGCTATGGCAGACTATAATCCATCTCTGTGCCAAATTTCATCCAGATCCTCCAGATCCAGATCCGTTCTGGTTTAATTGAGTAACAAACATCCAAATTCACACCTAAACTTTCGCATTCACTCTTTTTTCACACATATCTCTTAAACAAGGATTTTACTTATACAATTTTATTTCTTTAACTTTTTCTATATATTTTCCTTCACGGCAAGTCCAAGAAATCGTCTTCAGACAAAACCGATAATATCTATTATGATGATAAACCCTAACTAGATATGTTCCTTATTCAATGATTATTTCAAATCGATGTTTAAAACTCCTAGTACTTTCCATTCGGGTACAGTTATTAAACCAACGCCTAATTGCAAGATTCCTATTAATTCAATTGAACTCTCGAAAAATATCTTAATAAACTAGATATTAATAAAGGTTATGGCCCTGTTGGGTTGCCATCAATATTTTTAAAATCATGTCAGGAAGTGTTAGCTTATCCCATTTTTTTGTTATTTAGAAAATCTTTACTCATGGGTGAGATGCCTAATAGTCCATCTAAACTATCTTCTTCCCAAATTTCATCCAAACGGTTCAGTAGATCCAGAGATTACCTTCTACAACGTCACAAACTCAGAATATCACAAACTTTACTTCTTAATAATATTAGTATAGATATAAAGTTTCAATTGCATAGCTCTTTTACTTTAGATTTTATTGATATCTAAAAAACTCCGATTTCATCACTGACTCACTGATGATCATCAACATTCTTAGGGTACTTCCTAAAGTCCTAGAAAGCTAAAATTTGGTATGTAAGCTAGTATTATAGTTCAATCGGAATCCGGTTTGGGAACAAAAAATTATATATTTGGAAATAAAATAAAAAACCTGAAGTTTTATGATTTTAAAGTGCTAGCAGATCTTTATATATATAATTCTTCTGTGAGTGTGTATGTCACTGAACTTCTCTCAAACGACTGGACCGATTTTGATGAAATTTTTTGTGTGTGTTCAAGGGGATCTGGGAATGGTTTAGATTCACAATTTGAATAATAATTTTCATCAAAAAAATTATTAAAAAAAGTTTGAAATTTTCAAATTAAAGACGTGTAGACAGGACAACGTCTGTATATATAAGGAATAGAAATGTGTAAAATGCCCCCGATGTCCAGATACCCCCGATAAATGGGGGGATGCAAAGCGTTGAAAAACAGGTTCTTTTTCGATTTCCGGCTTACTGTGACGTTCTATCGAAAAATGTTTTCTACAAAAGTTGTAGTTCTAGTAAAAATCTACAACTTTTTTTATAAAACTTTTTACAATAAACTCAAAGTTTTCGAGATATTTGCAGAAAGCTCAGTTTTTAACTTTTTCTTGGTTGTTAATTTTAATTTCTATAATAATATTTTGATTTTCATGAAACTAAGGGAATGTAATCTAACTAACTAAGGGAATGTACATTTAATAAATAAAAAAAATGAAATTGAAATGTTTAGCCATTTCCGAGAAAAGTATGTTTTATGGTCTCGAGAGGCTAAAAATCACCCCCATCTTCAAGTGGACATTTACATTTAAAAAACAAATCGTTCAATTTTCAAATAGGGCTCATTCTTTTCATCTCGAACTCTATTTTTTGAAAAAATAAAAACATTGTACGGGCTTCCTGTAAAAAAACACCCTTAAATATTTAAAAAATTGGAGAAATCGATAATTTTTACTTTGCAAACTACATTTTTTCAATTATCATTGAAGGAGTGTACTTTATTGACCAAATATTTATAAACTGATTCAACTGAGTAATATTTTTCTTATAAAATACTGTGTGTTTCCCAAATAAAATAAAAATAAAATATATTATATATTTTTATTATTAATATTATAAAGAGTTTGTTTGAACGCGCTAATCTCAGGAACTACTAATCCGATTTGAAAATTTCTTTTTGCATTGGATAGCCCGTTTGCTGAGGCAAGCTTTATGCTATATAATATATATTATATCTCCGCGACAAAAGTATAACCCACCCCCCTAATTTTGTAATATCCAATGTAAGACTAATTTATCTTTAATATTTTTATTTGTTTGTAGTATTATAATATGTGTTCGATTACATTCTAAGTTGTTTTCTTATATTACGGCGTGATTGTTAGTTTGATAGTGCGACAAAAGTATAACCCATAACTTACTTTGGCTTGAACAGCTTCATGTTTTAGACGTGTCAGTTCCTTTTTATACTTGTTCTGCGTTCCTCGTAAATTATTACGTACTAAAAAATTATTTCGATTGATATTTATTTATTTCTAAAATAAAAGGCCACGTGGGAAACGTTTCAACGAAAGTGGAATTAATTTAGTTAGGAAATTGTATTCTAAAAATTGGTCGAAAGTTAGAATTGCAACATTTATCAATAGAAGTCATCGAGTTGTACGTAATTTTCTAAAAGATCCTGAAAATTATGGCAAAAAAAGAGGACTGGTCGACCAAGGGCAACAACACCACCTGAAAGAAGGTCAATTCTGAGAGTCGCTCCTAATTTTGCTCTTACACCAAGACAAGTTGCAGTGGAGGCTACTGTTAGCACTAATTTAAGGAAATGTCAACGTATTATACATGGGTGTCGATACTTAAAACGTAAGAAATTACAAAGAAAACGACTGGTATCTGATAAACATAAATTAGATAGATCTAAATTTGCAAAAGACCATGTTCAATGGAAGAAGAATTGGAAAAATGTTATTTTCACTGATGAAAAGAAGTTTAATTTAGATGAGCCTGATGGTTTTAATTACTATTTTCACGATTTAAGAAAAGAAAAATGTGTATTGATTTGACGACAAGCCGGGGGTGGTAGTGCAATGATATGGTGTGGAATTGGTACTTAGGAAAAATGAATATAAAGTTCTGTACTGGAAAATTGAATAGTAAACGGTTCATAAACATAATTAATGAAGAGATTACTTCTCATGTAATGCGAATTGCTGGTCCTAATTTTAGATTTCAGCACGATAATGTCAGTATACACCGTGCACAAATAGTTAAAAACTATTTTACTGAAACAAATAATCAAGTTCTTGAAGGGCCAGCTTATTCTCCTGGCTTAAATATAATTGAAAATTATTGGGGAAACTTATCACGAGCTGTCTATTGAGGATCAAAACATTTTACCACTGTTGAAGAGTTAAAAACGGTAATAATTGACGAATGACAAAACATGAATCAAAACAATTTAAAATGTTATATGACAGTTTACCAGATCGAATGATTGAAGTAATAAGTAAAAGTGGTGGATCTACTAAATGTTGATCGAAGTACTAAATATTAAATTAAATAAATAATCGCTCTTTGTTGCATTTCTCTTGAGTTTTATTTATATTTAATTTACCTGGGTTATACTTTTGTCGCACCGCAAAATTTATGTATCATCTGTATTTGGTTAATTTTGCATTTAACAAATAATACATTGGTTGTAAAATATACTTACCAATACCTAATTTTGTGTATTAGTAATGTGTTAATATAACTAATATATTTTATATTGGATATTACAAAATTAGGGGGTGGGTTATACTTTTGTCGCGGAGTGTATATATCTATTCCATAGTAACCGTTAAAACGTAGGGAATCTAGGGACGAGCCCGGGCGAAGCGAGACCAGTAATACAAATATTAGTAGGTCATGTACAAGGATTCAGTTTGATATAGCCATATTTTCTATATTTTTATCAATATCCCATTTCTTCTATGACATTATTATTAAATACTAGCGACTCACCCTACCTCACCTACGTTTTACCGGTAAATATGAAATTATAGACTGTATCCTACTAATATTATAAATGTGAAAGTTTGTGAGGATGTATGGATGCCTGAATGTATAGATGTCTGAATGTTTGTTACTCTTTCACGCAAAACTTACTGAACGGATTTTAATGAAACTTTACAATACATCAGATACACATACGTCAGAATACTCATACATTACTTTTTATCCCGGAAAAATGTACGGTTCCCGTGGGATATTTTTTTTTCTAGAGGGGAACCCGAGCAAAGCGAGAGTGAGCCACTAGCTTGGAATAATACGTAGTCGTAGTAAGAGGTAAAACTGGAAAAGTTATCATCCTTTGTTTTTACTATAAAAATTTTATATGAACTTTAAATCGTAAAAAACATGAAATTTGGACAGGACGACTGCTCTCGAATCAGCTAGTCCGATAATTCCATAAATATTATAAATGCGAAAGTCTGGATAGATGTATGTTTGTTACTCAATCACACCAGAACGGCTGAACGGATCTGGATGAAATTTGGCACAGAGAGATTATAGTCTGAAATAGCAAATAGGCTAATTTTTATCCCGGAAAAATGTACGGTTCCCGTGGAGTAGCTTTGTTTTTCAATCGACTTCAAAAAGGAGGAGGTTCTCAATTCGACTGTTTTTTTATGTTTGTAACCTCAGAACTCCGTCATTTATTAACCGATTTGGACAATTTTTGTGTTGTTTGAAAGTGTATACTTCCAGATTGGTCCCATTTAAATTTCAAAAAAAAATACCACCCCTAAGGGTGGAAAAACAGCTAATGATGAATTTAACCTACTTCTAATTGTCATATTGACTTGAAACTTTGCAAGTGTTTCTATTTCCGTTGATAGTACAGTGGTTCGGTATTGTTGACCTGATCTGATGGTAAGGCCAGAAGGTGGATAGGTGGAACTCTTCAACGGCTAATAGTAGATACTTTGAGTTTGGGCTTATTTTGTTTGATTTGACAAGCCTAACGCGTTAGAATTCTTACTTTGCAACTACTGTCTACACTAAAAAGGGAAAAATATAAACTTTTTAACAAAAAAATAAAAACCGACTTCAAACAAAATCACTAAAAAGTAAAAATAACTGATTGGTAGTTTTCATTTACTACACATACCTAATCAAATATTTTCGAAGTCGGTGTGCTTTGCTTTGTATGGGCTGGCATCGATTTCGAAAATATTTGATTAGGTATGTATTTAATAGGTAGGCTTTAATTACTTAGCCAAAGCACACCGACTTCGAAAATATTTGATTAGGTATGTATAGTAAATGAAAACTACCAATCAGTTATTTTTTACTTTTTAGTGCTTTTATTTGAAGTCGTTTTTTATTTTTTTGTTAAAAAGTTTTGTTTTTCACAGAGTAAGGGATCGACTATATATTCCATACATAATTTTAATATTTCTATTCGTACTCTATTTATTAATAGTGCTCATTTAGTGTTGAATATCAACCATGATCATTTTTATAAAATTGTGGAAACTATATAGGAATAGATTAGAAGAATTTTTTTTACTACAAAACAAATAAAATTATAAAATAAAATTGGTTGACAAACAGAGGGGAAAAAGTTATAGAACTGTTTTTTCAAAAATTTTAAAACCTATAGATTCGGCCTCTGTATCGATAATAATGACTATTTCATTAAGATTTTCCAAAAAATATTTAATGTACAGATTCGGCTTAGCTATTATATGTATAGATAACTTGAAAAACAAACAAAAAGAAATAAAACAATATTAATGATTGCAAATATTATATTATAATTTATTGTTTGAAAATATATTATCCAGAAGAACTTACGGCTAGAGCTGATTCTTTACTTTATTTGCCAGTCGATTTGGCATATGCCAAAGCAATGGACTCACTATCATTAGACTTCTCATCTTATTTGGTATCTTTTTGTATACCAGTTGGTTTGTTGTTTTTATCTTTGCAGTCAACTGTTGGTTTTTCGCTTTTCTTTTTATCGTCTTTTGTTTTATGGTCTTTAGATTCATCGTCTTTTCGTTTGTCAGCTTTGGATTTATCATTTCCTTTGTTATCCTTATCTTTGCAGCCATCTTTAGGCTTATTGTCTTGAGGTTTACCATCTTTAGATTCATCGTCTTCTGGATTATGGTCTTTAGATTTGTCGTCTTCTGGTTTGTCATTTTTTGAATTATCGCATGGTTTATCGTTTTTTGTTTCATCGTTTTTTGGGTTGCCACCTTTTGGTTTATCTTCTGGCGGCTTATCTTTGCAATCACTTTGTGGTTCTGGTTTCTTACCAGGTAAATCCTTGAGTACATCATGTTTGTGGGTCTTTAATGCTGAAAATATAAAAACTACAAAGAAAAGTATTTTAAAATTTTTAAAATTTTATTGTTTTTTTTTAAAATAGCATCACTTTTAAAATATTTTAGATGCTATGAGAATATTTCAAATTAATTTAATTTGAAGATAGTTGGCCATCCTATAAAATAATGGATACTTATAGTATTTACAGGTTTTTTTGCGACCTTACTTGGGTGATATTTCAAATATAAATACTCTTTATTATTGTAGAATCCATTTATTTGTTTTAAGAAATTACAGGTTCCATATACAAAACAAATTAAATAATAGTGAAAGATATAAGATACGTATACACTATACAATAAACATAGAGTAAATAGTAGTAAAAATTAAAATGTATCCTATGCATCGTTTTTATTTGTACTAAAATAATTGTATTCTACAAAAATAAAGGCAGTGGTAGCCTAGTGGTAACGCGCTCGCTTGGGAAACCGAGTGAGGCGGGTTCAAAACCCCGGGTCTCGCACCTCTTATATTTTCATGTGCGAATCATTTCTAATATGATTACCACTTGCCTTGCGGTGAAGGAAAACAGCGTGAGGAAACCTTCATGTCTGAGAAAACCTAGCAAGTTTTCGAAAGACATATGAAGTCAACCCGCACTTGGCCAGCGTGGTGGACTATGGCCTGATCCTCCTCACATTGAAGGGAGGCCCGTGCCCAGCAGTGGGATTTAAAAATGGCTAAATACAATGGTATTCTAAATAGAATTACTTACATGGTACAATATGGCATGGCATAGCATGCGCCATGGCAAGGGCCTGAAAACATAATATTTGATTACAATAATAGCGACTAACTCTCGCTTCGCTCGGGTGCGTCCCTAGTGATGTTTTAATTTTTTTGAGCGGAATCCTAATTCTTTTTCAAAAATAAAGTGCCTAAGTTACTCCTTCTAACATTAGCTAACAACCAGTGAAAGTTCTGTGAAAATAAGTTCAGCCGGTTCGGATATTAGCCGGAACAAACAGACAAACAGATAGGCAGACAGACAAAATTTTAATAATTGTGTTTTTCTTATAAATACCGTATATAATTTCATATGCATTTAGTAAAACGCTTTTATTTTGACATTATATGTATGTGTATGTATGTGTATATATAAAACAGTTACATTCGTAGAATATAAACTTATTTTTTCTTAAATAGTGTTCTGTGTTGTTGAAAATTTGAGGAAGAATAGAGCGTAGTTATTCTGAAAAAAAAGCTTTTTTTTATTCATACCTAACAGTAAAGTTCAACAGATACTAAACAAAAACAAACAGATGACAACAGGGGAGATATTTTTTTTAATTTTTTCAAAAGATTTTATATTATAAGTGATTACTTTTATTACTAAAATTGACGATTCAAAAGTGCTTGTATTTAGTTTTGAATAAAGTATATTTTGATATAATTTGAAATAAATAAAAATACTTACAGTTACAAACAGTAGCAAAAGCAGCTTCATATTGACTGAGTCACTTTTGACTTTGAATACTTTCAAAATTCGATTCCATTTATATCGAAGATGCTGAAGCGTTTCAAAATTATATGTAAATAAATATGCGATGAAATAATAGAAAAAATGCATATTTTATTTACTTTTAGAGTTGCATTATTAAATATTTAAAACTAGCACAACCCGCGGCTGCGACCGCGTTCAATATACAAAAAAGCCCTTTGGCTTTATGTTATACAGCTATGTATTTATATATTATATATAGTTTAACAATAATGTATGGAAGTCTGACCGATTTGTTGAAATTTATGATATATGTATAGCCTATAAGCCTTCCTCAATAAACGGGCTATCTAATGCAAAAAGAATTTTTCAAATCGGATTAGTAGTTCCTGAGATTAGCGCGTTCAAACAAACAGATAAATTCGGTCTCTTTATAATTTTAGTACCTATAGATTACGGCACTGTATCATTTTATTTATTTATGTATGTGTTATGTATTTTATTATTTATGTAAATCTCTCTCTATTACATAAACGATCTCTCTATAAAGTAGCCTATAACCTTCCACAATAAATCTATATATAAAAATCGATGTGTGTATGTGTGTTACCTGTAGACTCCAAAACGGCTGGAGGGATTTTGATGAAATTTTCAGGCAATCTTCAGATTAGCCCAGCGAGTGTTCCTGTGGAGTTTGGTAGCGATCGGAAGTTTGAACGTGGGCGAAGCCGCAGAACTGCTAGTAGGTATGCTTAAAAACGCAAAATATTTTTTCAATGAGGTGGGGGGTGGGGGAGGGGGGCGGAGGATAGGATGGACGGAACGCGTGCGATTTAGTTAATTTTTAGTAATTGTCTCGCCTTAATAATTAAATATATTTACTACAGCGATGGCGATTTATCATCGCTTCGCTCGGGCTTATATGGATATAACTCTTTATTTATTAACCGATTGAAATAAAACGAACACTAAATGTTAAGTGAAGCTCACCACCATACATTAGTGAAAACCGCACCCAAATCGGTAAAACCATTCTGAGATTAGCGCGCGCAAACGCACAGACAAACAGACAAAATTTCTAAAAATCATTGTTTTGGGTTCTATTGCGTTAATAAAGAACCCCGATAATAGTTTTTCTCAAATATCTTCCATGTACAGACAGCGATTATTTACACTTTTATTATATATAAGTATACTCGTACTTATCCAACAGACGTAGTATATTTTTTGGTACCGTTACCTTACATAATACAAACGATTTATTTTAATTTTTGTAAGTCTATCTAAGCACGTGCTAGTGTTAGCTGAAATAAGAAAGTTTTGAATCTATGAGTAAGAGTGCTGAAGACTCAACCATTCATTTTCTTTTCCTTTTCTCCTAAAATCACCTTCTTTTTATCCCCCGACGCAAAAAGGGGTGTTATAAGTTTGAAGTCAATGTCTGTCTGTGTGTGTCTATCTGTTGCATCGTAGCTCTAAATCGGATGGTCCGATTTCGATGCGGTTTTCTTCATTTGAAAGCCAGTTTCCTTGCGGTGGTTCTTATCTATGTTTGGTTAATATCAAGATGTAAGGCATTTAGGCGTATGATTACTCGATTAGGTGCTCGTGCCAGCTTAATCGTTAAATGACAATTAATTTGCGTAGGGGGTTTTTAAATTTTTAATTTATAATTATATTGCAAGTGATAATATGGGACTAATTTTTGCTTCTAATCGATTAAGATCCAATCGATCTTACTTCTTTTTTTAATAAATAATTATCTATACATGTAATAAAATTGTTACTAAGCCGAATCTGTACATTAGATATTTTTTGGAAAATCTTATTGAAATAAACATTATTATTGATACAGAGGCCGAATCTATAGTTTTTATAATTTTTGTCTGTCTGTTCGACTGACTGTCTGTTACCGCATCACAGAAAAACCACTGGAGGGATTTTGATGAAATTTGGTATGGTGATAGCTGGTTATCCGGGTCAACATATAGGGTACTTTTTACCGCGAGAAAATATCTCACTTTTGAGAAAAAATACAAAACCTTCAATGTAAGAGTATACTAATATGTAAAACCTAAGAATTTGGTTTTTGGTCATCTGAACGCGGGTGGAGCCGCGGGCAATGCTAGTTTAGTAATAAATATGTAAACTATTGTGGCTATAATATGTTTTTAAGAATATAATAATTATACTAGCGACTCACCCTCGCTTCGCTCGGGTTTATCTCTAGGTACGTTTTAACGTTAGGTATACCCAATACCCATTACACCATACAAGATTTTTAATACTAATTGTTCTCAGTACATTAACTATTTTAAAAACTCAGATAAACGTTGTATTTAGCTCTTTTTAACGTTCTACTTCTGGGCGTAAGCCTCTCTTGACTACGAGGGGGATCAGGCCATAGTCTGCCACGCTGGCCAAGTGTAGGCGGACTTAACATGTCTTGCGAAAACTTGCTAAGCTCTCTCAGACATGCAGCTTTCCCTTCGCAAGTAAATAGTTGTCATATGTGAGTGAGTGACTCACACGTGAGATTATCAGAGGTATTAACCCGGGATTCAAACCCGTTTCACTCAATTTTATAAGCAAGCACATTACCATTGGGATACCATTGCCTTCTCTTTTGCATAGTTCCATATAAATGACAAAAAAAAAAATCGCTTATAAGGATGAAAGAAACTATATTTT
Source organism: Brenthis daphne (assembly GCA_947093115.1). NCBI lineage: Eukaryota > Metazoa > Arthropoda > Insecta > Lepidoptera > Nymphalidae > Brenthis > Brenthis daphne. The sequence continues at coordinate 5,984,513 of OX352473.1, forward strand.
AAATGATTAAGAGTGTTTTTTTTTTAATTTAAAAGCATTTAAAGCCACTGAAAGTCATCCACATTCCACCAGAGACCTTACAAATCTCAAACAGCCAGAATTATTTTATTTTTATATATTTAAATTTATTTCTTTCTTTACAATTTGATGACACAAGTGTTTTTTTATTTGTTTTCATTACGTAGGTACATACTCGTATATCTACAGATTAATTTATGTGTCTTTTGATAATTTTGTTTTATTATTATATTTAATACACTAGCAACTCACTCTCGCCTCACTCGGGTTCGTCTTTAGGAACGTTTTAAAGTTTAGTATAGATTTCCCAGAGACGAGATATTTTCCCGCGGTAAAAAGTATCCTATATGTTGACCCGGATAACTTTTTTCAGAGAATTTCATCAAAATCTGTCAGTGGTTTACTCGTAATGCTTTCCAAGACAGACAAATAGACAAAAATTCAAAAAAACTATAGATTCGGCCTCTATATCGCTAATAATGTTTATTTCAATAAGATTTTCCAAAAAATATTTAATGAACAGATTCGACTTCGTTACAATTCTATTATATGTACCTATAGATATAGATTTTGTACTTTCTGTGATTTTTTTTCTATCTAAGTAAGTATAAAACCGAATCAAAGAGAGGATATATTAAAAAATTAGTTAATATAAAAGTTTCGGTATCGTCCAGCAGTCCTAGCAGGTCGGTAGGCTTGAAGCGAAGAGACCTGGTGGCGGTCAACGCTGATGGGCCTCCGAATATAAGTATACCATGTAGGTCGCCGCTAGTACTTCTTTAATCCTCTCCAACGTGCGTTCATCTAGTCGCGGTTGGGGGCTCATTAGCGTCCGGCAATCCAGCCGGGTGAGAAGCCAAGAAACGCTCTGGGAGCCAGCCCACCTCGGTGGACGGTGTGCCATGCGGGTTATTCCTGGTACTTATCTGATACCAGAGTGCACTGTTGAAGCAACTCCGTGGCTGTTGTGGTCTGCTTCTGCAGACCTGCCGTCGTGGCATCGTGGTTGAGTGCGTAAGCGATCCTGCGACGCCCCATTAAGACGGCGGAGGTTCTGTTGGGTTTTAGTGGGTAGTACTGGCTCTTCTAGCCAGTGACCTATGCAGGTGGTATGAGTTCCAATCATTTCCCAACGACAAAAAAAATGTATAAGCTATTTATTGATTTATATATGTAGATTGGAGATAGATCCACACAAACACACAAAAATTAATATTGACGTCCAATTTTGTCCCATAAATCGGAATTTCTAATATTGCAAAAAAAAATAAACGAATCAGAATTCTCTGAATAGCTTCAAATTACTCTGTGTAATTTATTCAAGTGTTTTACATATAAATTATATGACATAATTATTTACATAGAAATATATTTCTATACAAATACGAGTATAATAAATATTATATAGACTATTTTGAATATAATATGTTTTTATGAATATATAATACTTTCTTAGATTTACGCGAATATTTGACATCTATACATATAATAAAATTCTAACTAAGTCAAATCTGTACATTACATAGTTTTTGGGAAATCTATTTGAAAAAGACATTATTATCGATACAGAGTCCAAATCTATAGTTTTTAGATTTTTTGTCTGTCTGTCTGTCTGTCTGTTACCGCATCACGAGAAAACCACTGGACAGATTTCGATGAAATTTGGTATGATGATAGCTGGTTATCCGGGTCAACATATAAGCTAGTTTTTACCGCGGGAAAATATCTCATTTCTGAGAAAAAATACAAAGACACAAAAACTGCATTGTAAGAGTATACTTATATGTAAAACCTAAGAATTAGGTTTTTGGTCATCTGAACGCGGGCGGAGCCGCGGGCAATGCTAGTTATTATAATAAAATTGTAACTAAGTCGAATCTGTACATTAAATATTATTTTGAAAACTTTATTGAAATAGACATTATTATCGATACAGAGTCCGAATCTATAGTTTGTAGAATTTTTGTCTGTCTGTCTGTTACCGCATCACGAGAAAACCACTGGATAGATTTTGATGAAATTTGGTATGATGATAGCTGGATATCCGGGTCAAGATATAGGATACTTTTTACCGCGGGAAAATATCTCATTTCTGAGAAAAAATACAAAAACTGCATTGTAAGTATACTAATGTGTAAAACCTAAGAATTTTTTTTTTTGGTCATCTGAACGCGGGCGCAATTTTATTACAATATTTTTATTACAATTTTTTAAAAACTTTATTAATTACTAATATTATTTAGTATTGCTATTATTATATTATCTATAACCAAAATTATAGTGGGTAGGCACTGTCTACAACAACAAGTACTATGTGTTTGAGACATCTATAACCTTAGTCTCTCCCGTGACCATGACTGCTGTAAAGCATTCGAAACGTCGGGAACCAAAAATCTAAATAAATCCGCGAAATAATCCGAAAAGATAGTTTTATGTTTTTAATGAATATAATAATTATACTAGCGACTCACCCTCGCTTCGCTCGGGTTCATCCCTAGGTACGTTTTAACGTTATACCCAATACCTATAACACGACGTTTGTAGTATGTACTAATCGTTCTCAGTACATGAACTATTTTAAAAAGACTTAGAAAAACTCAGATATAAGTTGCATTTAGTCGTTTTTAATGAGCTGGGCGTATGACTATTTTCAATACAAGAGGGATCAGGCCATAGTCCACCACGCAGGCCAAGTGCGGGCGGACTGAGCATGTCTGCAGACAACTCGCTGGGTTCTCTCAGACATGCTAGTTTCCTCGTGATGTTTTAGTTCAATCTATACATATAAATAAAATTGATATGTCTGTGTGTAATGTCAGAATAATACCTTCTTACTAAATGCATATAAAAGTTTATACGGTAAGTACTTATAAGAAAAAACCATTTTTTAATTTCTCCTGCCTGTTTGTTCCGGCTAATCTCCGAAGTGGCTGGACCGATTTTGACTGGATTTTTACTGGCAGATAGCTGATATTATACGAAGTAACTTAGGCTATTTTTATTAAAGATAAAAAATAGGGTTCCGCGAACAAAAATTAAAACCCATGAAATTGTTAACTATGAAATTTCATAAAAATGAAATTGTTAGTCGCTTGTTTAAAAGATATTGAAATCATTGAAAAAGTAAATAGAGTACTTCTTTTTTGAAATCGGTCAAAAATAAATTTTAAAGCAATTATTATAAAAGAAAGTCAATAAAGCCTCTTAATAAATATTCATTCGACGTTATTTGCTTTGAAGCCAGCTGTTAGCAAATAAAATGTTGTGTTATATAAGTTATTCACCAAAGACAAGATACAATCATTTCTGTAACAGACTTACGTTCATATAAAAAAATATAAATATCTGTTGGTTGAAAACAGCAAATTTGTGAAATTTGGACATCTATACCCATACTAATGTTATAAATGTGAAAGTTTTTTGTTTATTTGTTTGTTCTTCTTTCACGTCGAAGCGGAGTGACGTATTGGCCTGATTTTTTGTGTGGAGATTGTTAGAGGGTTGGAGCAAATTATAAGAGTACCCGAGTAACGAGGCGTTGATAGTATCTTAGAACTTTTTTCTTATTTACGTACTAGCGACTTAACCTCGCTTTGCTTAGCTTCCGGAGGTGCCTAATTAGCCTATATATTACTCTACATCATAATCTATCTGTCCACTAAATTTTATCAAAATCCGTCCAGCCGTTTCAGCGTTAAGGAGTAAAAAATACACACATAAAAACTTTTGCATTAAAATAGTAATGTGATTTTTTAAATAAAGAAAGTATTAAGTAATGTAATTTTTAACATAAGTAAAACATAATACTTTCTTAGATTTACGCGAATATTTGACACTATCAGTACCCGCGGGTTCGTCCGCGTTCAAACTTCCGATATGATGTTGATGTCGGAAGTTTGAATATTTATAATAATGTATGGAAGTCTGCCCGATTTGTTAACATTTATGATTACTGCTCCGCTCCCCTGGGTAGTGGCATGGTGATATACAGCCTATAGCCTTCCTCAAAAAACGGGCTATCTAATGCAAAAAGAATTTTTTAAATCGGATTAGTAGTTCCTGAGATTAGCGCATTCAAACAAACAAACAAACTGTCTTTTTATAATATTAGTAAAGATTTTAAATGAAACAATCTTTTTGGCCTTTTCGCGGATTTATTTTGATTTTTATTTCCCGACGCGAAGTTTCGAATGCTTTAGAGCAATAAATCAGCGAAAAAATCCGAAAAGATAGTTTTATTTATAAGTAAAACAGCCGTATGACACATGTTTATAGAATCAATTGCGTTAATTATGCAGTTCTTTGTTCATTATTTGTTTTTTCAAGTATAAATACTGTTATTTTTTGAAGCACATTACAGTAACTACAACAAGAGTGCAAGATGGAGTACTTAGCTATTATCCTGTCTTTGGTAAGAAATATAGTTAGCTTGAAAAAAAAATTGAAGTATCGACGACTTAAGACGCTTAAGATCCTTCAAATCTATATATGTTACGGGCCAAAGCCGATTTCAGGCCAAACTAGTTTATTATTTTTTTTTTATGTTGGGAAATGTAGTTACGCATACCACCTGTGGTATTATATTATAGCACAGGTGGTATGCGTAGATGATACAGGTGGTTATGTGGCCATCTAAAAAAACTAGTACTACCCACTTAAACCCAACAAAACCTCTTCCATCTTATTGGGGCGTCGCAGGATCGCTTACGGACTCAACCACAACGCCCCGACGGCAGGTCTTCCAAAGCAAACCACAACAACCATGGGGTTGCTCCACAATCCACTCTGCTGTCAGAGAAGTACCCGTACCCGTAGGAGTAACCCGTATGTATGGTACACCACCCACCAAAGTGGGACACCTGTCAGTGCGTTTTTTGGCTTCGCGCCCGGCTGGATTGAGGAACGCTAATGAGCCCTTCCATCGCGACAAAGTGAGAAGAGAGGGGTGATGGGGGTGGGGACTAGTTTGTCGTAGGCCAAGCCGACACATCCTTAGGATATACAAGCTTAGCCTCGGAACTACTTAATGCGGCCTAAATACTTTAGGCTAAACTAGTTTGACTTACTTTGACGTTTAGCTTCGGGTTTGGCAGATAATAAATAGGCAAAGACAAAACAGTTCAGGTTACAAAACTTTTTTCTTTTCTGTGAACTGATTTTCTTTTTTTTTTGTTTAGTAGCTATTGACGAACTTTAGTGTTATCAGTGAACAAACTTTTCTTTTTTCAATACTGATAATGATCCAATTTTGAATAATGAGTAAATTGTCTAAGAAACTCATATATAAAATTGTTTCAGTGTCTGTTGGCAGTTCATGCTACGCCAAGTAAGTATAAATGCTCATATTTCTAATAAGTATCCTTTTCCTTCTCTGTTTGTCGACCAATTTTTTTTTTTGTTTAGTTGCTATAATTGAAGAACTTCAGTGTTATTTTTTTAACAGTACTTTTTTAAAGTATGATTATATAGATAAGTTATTATTCCTATCCAAATCAAGTACTGCGAATTAGAAGTTAAACTAAAATATTCAAAATGTAGTAGTAGTAGTCATAATATATTTTTGTGCCTTTTAATTTAAGATACATCAAACGATGAGAAGCCGAAAATCAAAATATCTTCAAAATATCTTTATTGTATAATAGCAACTCACTCTCGCTCCGCTCGGGTTCGTCGTCTCTAGTTGCTTTTTAACGTTTAATAGAGATTTCTCAGAGATGAGTTATTTTCCCGCAGTAAAAAGTATCCTATATGTTGACCCGGATGACCAGCTATGGTCATACCAAATTTCATCAAAATCTGTCTAGTTTTCTTCTTGTGATGCGTTACCAGACAAACAGACAGACAAACAAAAATACTAAAAACTATAGATTTTCCAAAAAATATTTAATGTACAGATTCGGCTTAGTTACAATTTTATTATATGTATAGATAAAAAACAATAACTATACCTTCATAGAACTTAATTTTTATATTAAATTAATTAAAATATTCTACAGCGTCCAAGCGCGTACTTTACTATACATTTATCTGTCTGCGAGCTATTATTCTCTGCACGCACACATACAAAATACTTGTGTACATAAACAATACATGCATAAATACATCGTAAAAAACAGGAGACAAAAGTGACACAGCCCTCCCGTCTGAGCGCCAGCGCGCGACTGCCGCGCGCGCCCGCGCAGAGCACCTCTATAGCTTCTAGGCTTGTAAATAGCATTTTCGACTTTTAAAATAGGAAAATAGTAATTGATTTACAATTTTTTTTAATGGGCATAAAGTAAAATAGATATATTATTTTTTAGTATTTTCAATGATTCCAAAATTCTTAGCCGTTTAGAAATAGTATGAAAGGCAAGTCAAAATAATACCATTTCTTTGAAATAAAAAAGTAATAGATATTTTCGCCCCACGAAAAAAATGTTCTAATGAAAATATTGTTTAAGAGTTGATGATTCACATATATTTTTTTCAAGCATTTAGGTCAAGCCATAAACGAGAAGTACGCTTTAGAAAGTAGCTCTTTGCTAGCCCTTGAGGGTACTAATCGCCTTAAGTTATGATTGAAGTTAGACCACTAAAGCTATAAGTTTAAGCATTAAGAAAAAATATGTATATTGTTTAATTATTTTACGTAAAAATTTTGTTAAAACTTTTTCTATAGATATATATATTATACCCAATTATATATTATTTGTATATGTTCATTTGTAAATAGCTATAATTTGTATCATTTATAGTTGTTTATTTGAAAATATTTAGGTATATTTTACATTATTTATAGTTTTATTGTATAAATATTTAGGCATATTTTTATTATTTGTAGTTTTCTGTATTTAGGTACCTATATATTATATCTTTATAGTTGTTTATTTGTAAAAATTTAGGTATGTACTCGTATATGTAATTTAGCAAACTAGTTTAGTACTAGTAGTTTTATTAATTCAATTAATTTCTCAGTTTCTTTGTAATTTGTATTTTGTAACCAGTCTACCAAGATCTTCTTACATTGATATTTATTTTTTGAATAGATATTTAAAATTTGATTGATTTTATTGTATAGCATAGGACCCAGAAAGCACTGATATTTATTAATAAAAGCAGTATTGAACTTCCTCGTAGCACAAACCCTGTTTTGACATCTATTTGCATTGTTATAATTATATGGTGATTTCTCATGTTGAGATAAATATAAAGATATAAAGCTAATATCAAATGACAATAATGTAATAAGTTCCTATATTAAAGCGTGAAAGCGTCCATACTTTTATTATTAGTCATATTAATAATATAAAATTCTATTTTTCAGCTTACGGGTCTATTGGCGGTAAGTTTAGTAATTACTAAGTATTATTAATAACCGAAACAGGTTTTGTAGCCGAAACCGAAACTTATTTAGACATAACACCTAAAATTTCTATTTATGCTAAAATGTGATGTATGTATATTTTAAATATTATATAGTTAACAACTATGTAACGACTAATATAACCCTCAAAACACGGCTCACAAATACACAAACACACACACATACCTGAACGAAGCGTGAAAATGTGCGTACGTACGTAGACTGAAATCGAAACTGAAACTATTGCCGAACCGAGATTTTTTGACCAAAACCGAAACGGAAACCGAATTATTAGTATTATATAGTATTGAATTATTAGTAGAAATTAGTGTGTATTTTTTGTCATTTTATAGGATGTGATGGATGTGGTGGAAGAAATGATGCTAGTAATGCTGTTATAGCAGAATCATCAGCAGCAGCAGGAGCTGGAGGATATTTAGGATCTACAAGAGCAGTCGGACCAAGAGGTTCTGATGCAGGTGAGGTGCAGGCTCAGGACGTGGTGATATTATCGTCATAGGATTTAATCGCTTAATGTAGATAATTTTTTACTATTCTCATTTATTTTGTCAGATTTTTTGTAAACTTCAATAAAGCAATGTAATTTTTTTTTGTTTTTTTTTTTCTAATAAAACCTTTTTTGTTGTAATCAAATCATTTACCAAATGAATTCCTGTCAAGCGGGAATTATAAAAATAGTTTTTTCTTTTATTCTGATTTACACAGAACATACCTAGTCATAATTCTAAGAACTGATCTGATAACGCACAGAAAGCAAAGTAAAACACATTTGATATACATTTGATGAAGAATATTTTTTTTGCTATTTCTAAATAACAAAAAAAATGTTCTTATTTAAACCATATCAGATTTTTCTTACATCTTTCTAAATAAATAAATTTTATTTGGTGCTAGAGACTTACGTATGTTTTATTGAAGTAAAACTTGTTTAATCGCGACTAGGGGATAAGTCAAATACATTGGAGAAATGAGTGTCGTGGAAGTGAGGGTCAAATTTATTATCTACTAGCAGCTCACCCTCGCTTCGCTCGGGTTCACCTCTATGAAAACAATAAAAAACCTATATAAAAACAGCCTGTGTTATTCCAGACTATATCTATCTCTGTGCTAAAATTTCATACAGATCCGTTCAGCGTTCTGAAGTGAAAGAGTAACAAACATTCATACTCACAAACTTTCACATAATATTCATATAGATACTAATATTATAAAGAGAAAAGATTTGTTTCTTTGTACCGAGTAGGCTCCGAAACTACTGAACCGATTTAGATTAAATTTGGTAAGAAGATACTTTGAGAACCTAGGAAGAACATAGTATAGTTTTGATACTAACGTCTACTTGCTGTATGTGTGAGTATGATGCGATGCGCTATGCTCCCAGGCATTCATATTATGTGTGATGAACATGAACAATTGTACTCCAGTCATTGGTGTTTATATATTTTAGTGTATCAACTATCGAACTTTAATGTTATCGATAAAAAAAATGAAGTTACTTTTTTCCTGCCTTTACAAGAAAAAATGTTAATAACAAAACAAAAGAGAAAAAGCAAAATGATCGAATGTAAAAGAATGAAAAAAAATATTGTCTTCCTCAAATTGTTCTCAGTACATTAAGTATTTTAAAAACTCAGGTAAACGTTTGATTCAGCTCTTTTCAACGTCCTACTGCTAGGGGTAGGCCTACCTTGAATACGAGGGGGATCAGGCCATAGTCTGCCACGCTGGACAAGTGCGGAAGGACTTAACATATCTTGCGAAAACATGCTAAGTTCTTTCAGACATGCTGGTTTCCTTTCACCGTAAGGCAAATAGTTGTCATATTGAGTGACTCACACGTGAGATTATCAGAGGTACCCGGGATTCAAACCCGTTTCACTCAGTTTTACAAGCGCATTATCACTAGGATACCATTGCCTTCTCTCTTGGGTAATCCCATATAAATGTCAAAAAAAAATTGCTTATAAGCCACTGAAAGACATTCACATTCCACCAGAGACCTTCCAAATCTGAAACAGCCAGAATTATTTTTGGCACAAATTTAGAATTGGGGACTTGGCCCCTAGCGGAGTGGGTGGTATTTCTGGATAAGGGACGTGATAGGGAGTCGAAATGTTAAATAAAAATTGTCCGCGAACGTATGAGTAAAAAGTTATTGAGACTTAAAGTTACAACATTTCCATACATTTTCATATATTTCTTTTCCACCATTCGGAGTGGGTGGTATTTTTAGATAGGGGAGGTGACAGAGAGTCAAAATATATTAAAAATATTTGGAGGAAACGTACGAGTAAAAAGTTATTGAGACTTAAAGTTATAACATATCTAACACATTTCCATACATTTCTTTACCTAAATAAGTGATTACAACAGATAAACATACCTTTAACGAATAGTACGCATCCTTTTTTATGTACAAGACATATTTTCACAACAATTAATGCTTTATTGTATTTAATATTTTAATAATTTCACAACACAAACAAAATGATCTTACATTTTGACAAAAGCAAAACTGACACTTTGTTTTATATTACCGCTTAAATGACAACAGATTATATTTGATTATTTTTGCTTTTTCTGTTGGTAATATTAATAAATAAATAAATAAAGAGAAAGATATTATTTTCACTTTATAAATACATTTATGACTTTTTATTTGATTTATGTAAAATATATTGTTTTACAATTGTACATTTAGTAAAAAAAATCATTTTTTTATCTGTGAATATTTTTAATTATTTATTTATTATTCGTCATATCTGGGTTAGGTTAGGTTAGAACATTTAAGATTATTTATTTATTATTCCTCATATCTGGGTTAGGTTAGGTTAGAACATTTAAGATTATTTATTTATTATTCTTCATATCTTGGTTAGGTTGTGGGTAGTACCGGCTCTTCTAGCCGGTGAGCCCCACATCACCACCTGGGGGATCAGGTGGTATGCGTAAATGCATTTCCCGACGATCAAAAAAAAAAAAAAAAAGGTTAGAACAGTTGCCACAACGCACGAGCCGAGCGAGCGAAGCGAGCGTGCCGCGGTAGCGGCCGGCGAGTGCCATAAATGACTAGAAAACTAGAAATTTCACGTAAAGTACAAATAAAGACAATCATCTGGAGATCATTTTGACAATTGAAAGTGACGTTTTGACTCCAAGTGTCTAAATGGTAGTAATGTCAAAATAATGTATGGAAATGTTGTAACTTTAAGTCTCAATAACTTTTTACTCATACGTTCGCGGACAATTTTTATTTAACATTTCGACTCCCTATCACGTCCCTTATCCAGAAATACCACCCACTCCGCTAGGGGCCAAGTCCCCAATGCTAAACTGCAGCCTTATTTTTATATTATTAAATAAAACTATCTTTTCGGATTATTTCGCGGATTTATTTTGATTTTTGGTTCCCGACGTTTCGAATGCTTTACAGCATCCATGGTCACGGGAGAGACTGAGGTGTTACATGTCTTGAATGTATAGTTGTTACAGACAGCCTACCCACAATTAACAAAATGAAAAATGCACCAATTACATCACAATATTTTTAACTTTAAAACATTTTTATAATTTTAATTATAATTGAATATGGAAAATTATTTATTTAATTTTTGCTATTATTTTTATAATTATTACAATTTTAAAATATTAATTAGTAATCTATATTTAGTGTTGCCATTATTATATTTATAACCATTAAGAAAAATATAAAATATAGTATTAATTATTTAAGCCATATAATTGTTCTATGTGTAATTTAAAAAAGTTAAAATTAATTAAGGATAATAATTTTAATTTAGTTTGCTATTATTTAAAAACAACTTACTAAGCAACACTATTAATATATACTTTTACAAATGAAAAATGAAAAATATTAATCTGATAAGCTGTCATTTTGATCTACACAGTATGAACTTACTACATCTGCCTGTCTGTTTTGTTTATATTTATTATTTGATTTTATTATATTAATAACAGGATCCCATGACGATGGTAGTACCCAGTCATCTTCCCTATTGAAATTTGGATGTTTTTTAATTTCTATGGCTTCTCGAATCATTCTAGGGCGATATCGGTTTTCTTTCGCCAGGATTTGAGGTCTGAGATGCTGTAAAGCATTTGAAACGTCGGGAACCAAAAATCAAAATAAATCCGCGAAATAATCCGAAAAGACAGTTTTATTTAATAATGTCAAATATTCGCGTAAATCTAAGAAAGTATTATTTTTATATATTTAAATTCATATCTTTCTTTACAATTTGATGACACAAGTGTTTTTTTATTTGTTTTCATTACGTACATACTCGTATATCTACAGATTAATTTATGTATCTTTTGATAATTTTGTTTTATTATTATATAATACGAGTATACTAGCGACTGACTCTCGCTTCGCTCGAGTTCGTCCCTAGAAACGTTTTAACGTTTAGTATAGATTTAACAGAGACGAGATATTTTCCCGCTGTAAAAAGTATCCTATATGTTGACCCGGATAAACTTTTTCAGAGAATTTCATCAAAATCTGTCAGTGGTTTACTCGTAATGCTTTCCAAGACAGACAGATAGACAAATATTAAAAAAAACTACAGATTCGGCCTCTATATCGCTAATAATGTTTATTTCAATAAGATTTTCCAAAAAATATTTAATGAACAGATTCGACATCGTTACAATTTTATTATATGTACCTATAGATATAGATTTTGTACTTTCTGTGATTTTTTTTCTATCTAAGTATAAACCCGAATCAAAGAGAGGATATATTAAAAAATTAGTTAATATAAAAGTTTCGGTATCGTCCAGCAGTCCTAGCAGGTCGGTAGGCTTAAAGCGAAGAGACCTGGTGGCGGCCAACGCTGCTGGGCCTCCGAATATAAGTATACCATGTAGGTCGCCGCTAGTACTTCTTTAATCCTCTCCAACGTGCGTTCATCTAGTCGCGGTTGGGGGCTCATTAGCGTCCGGCAATCCAGCCGGGAGAGAAGCCAAGAAACGCTCTGGGAGCCAGCCCACCTCGGTGGACGGTGTGCCATGCGGGTTATTCCTGGTACTTATCTGATACCAGAGTGCACTGTTGAAGCAACTCCGTGGCTGTTGTGGTCTGCTTCTGCAGACCTGCCGTCGGGGCATCGTGGTTGAGTGCGTAAGCGATCCTGCGACGCCCCATTAAGACGGCGGAGGTTCTGTTGGGTTTTAGTGGGTAGTACTGGCTCTTCTAGCCAGTGACCTATGCAGGTGGTATGAGTTCCAATCATTTCCCAACGACAAAAAAAATGTATAAGCTATTTATTGATTTATATATGTAGATTGGAGATAGATCCACACAAACACACAAAAATTAATATTGACGTCCAATTTTGTCCCATAAATCGGAATTTCTAATATTGCAAAAAAAAATAAACGAATCAGAATTCTCTGAATAGCTTCAAATTACTCTGTGTAATTTATTCAAGTGTTTTACATATAAATTATATGACATAATTATTTACATAGAAATATATTTCTATACAAATACGAGTATAATAAATATTATATAGACTATTTTGAATATAATATGTTTTTATGAATATATAATACTTTCTTATATTTACGCAAATATTTGACATTTTAAATAAAACTGTCTTTTCGGATTATTTCGCGGATTTATTTTGATTTTTGTTTCCCGACGTTTCGAATGCTTTACAGCAATCATGGTCACGGGAGAGACTAAGGTTATAGACGTCTCAGACACATACATGTTACAGACAGTGCCTACCCACTATAATTTTGGTTATAGATAATATAATAATAGGAACACTAAATAATATTAGTAATAAATAAAGTTTTTTAAAAATTGTAATATTTATAATAATAACAGCAACAATTAAATAAATAATATTGCTATATTTAATTATAATATTTATTAAAAAAAATGTTTAGAAATTAAAATCAACAAATATTGTAAGGTACTTTATTGCCATTTTTTGAATTTTTGAAATCATTTTTACAAAATAGTGGGTAGGCACTGTGCATTCGAAACGTCAGGAACCAAAAATCAAAATAAATCCGCGAAATAATCCGAAAAGATAGTTTTATGTTTTTATTGAATATAATAATTATACTAGCGACTCACCCTCGCTTCGCTCGGGTTCATCTCTAGGTACGTTTTAACGTTAGGTATACCCAATACCTATTACACCATACAAAACTACCTATAACACGACATTTGTAGTATGTACTAATCGTTCTCAGTACATGAACTATTTAAAAAAACTCAGATATAAGTTGCATTTAGTCGTTTTTAATGAGCAGGGCGTGGGACTTTTTTCAATACAAGAGGGATTAGGCCATAGCCCACCACGCAGGCCAAGAGCAGCGGACTGAGCATGTCTGCAGACAACTCGCTAGGTTCTCTCAGACATGCTAGTTTCCTCGCGATGTTTAGTTCAATCTATATATATAAATAAAATTGATGTTTCTGTGTGTAATGTCAAAATAATAGCTGTAAGAACAACATGCACATAAAAGTTTGTACGGTAGGTACTTATAAGAAAAAACCATTTTTTTAATATCTGTCTGCCTGTTTGTTCCGTTTTATCTCCGAAATGGCTGGACCGATTTTGACTGGATTTTTACTGGCGGATAGCTGATATTATAAGGAGTAACTTAGGCTATTTTTATTTAAGATAAAAAATAGGGTTCCGCGAACAAAAATTAAAACCCATGAAATTGTTAACTATGAAATTTCATAAAAATGAAATTGTTAGTCGCTTGTTTAAAAGATATTGAAATTATTGAAGAAGACAATATACAAGTAAATTGAGTACTTCTTTTTTGAAATCGGTCAAAAATAAATTTTAAAGCAATTATTATAAAAGAAAGTCAATAAAGCCTCTTAATAAATATTCTTTCGACGTTATTTGCTTTGAAGCCAGCTGTTAGCAAATAAAATGTTGTGTTGTATAAGTTATTGACCAAAGACAAGATACAATAATTTCAGTAACAGACTTACGTTCATATAAAAAAATATAAATGTCTGTTGGTTGAAAACAGCAAATTTGTGAAATTTGGACATCCATACCCATACTAATGTTATAAATGTAAAAGTTTTTTTGTTTGTTTGTTTGTTTGTTTGTTTATTTGTTTGTTTGTTCTTCTTTCACGTCGTAACGGAGTGACGTATTGGCCTGATTTTTGTGTGGAGGTTGTTGTAGGGTTGGAGCAAATTTCCCCCCCAACGTGTGTTCACCTTGTCGTGGTGGGGGGGCTCAGTAGTAGTAACGAAGCTAAGAAACGCACAGGGAGGTTGCCCACTTCGGTGGGCGGTGGGAGGTGGCCCTCTTCGGGGGGCGGTGTACCTTGCGGGTTGCTCCTGGTACTTCTCTGATAGCAGAGTGGACCTTGGAGCAACCCCATGGTTGTGGTGGTCTGCTTTGGCAGACCTGCCGTCGGGGCGTCGTAGTTGAATGCGTAAGCGATCCTGCGACGTCCCATTAAGACGGGGGAAGGTTTTGTTGGGTTTTAGTGGGTAGTACTGGCTGTATTACGCCGGTGAGTCCCACACGTCGTGCGTAAATGCATTTCCCAACGTTAAAAAAAAAAAAAGGGTTGGAGCAAATTATAAGAGTACGAGTAACGAGGCGTTGATAATATCTTAGAACTTTTTTTCTTATTTACGTACTAGCGACTTAACCTCGCTATGCTTAGCTTCCGGAGGTGCCTATTTAGCCTATATATTACTCTACATCATAATATATCTGTCCACTAAATTTTATCAAAATCAGTTTCAGCGTTAAGGAGTAAAAAATACACACAAACACACATAAAAACTTTTGCATTAAAATAGTAATGTGATTTTTTAAATAAATAAAGTATTAAGTAATGTAAAATATAATACTTTCTTAGATTTACGCGAATATTTGACACTATCGGTACCCGCGGGTTCGTCCGCGTTCAAACTGCCGATATGATGTTTATGTCGGAAGTTCGAACATTTATAATAATGTATGGAAGTCTGCCCGATTTGTTAACATTTATGATTACTGCTCCGCTCCCCTGGGTAGTGGCATGGTGATATATAGCCTATAGCCTTCCTCAATAAACGGGCTATCTAATGCAAAATTTTTTTTTTAAATCGGATTAGTAGTTCCTGAGATTAGCGCGTTCAAACAAACAAACAAACAAACAAACAAACAAACAAACAAACAAACAAACAAACAAACAAACAAACAAACAAACAAACTCTGTCTCTTTATAATATTAGTATAGATTTTAAATGAAACAATCTTTTTGGCTTTTTGGCGGATTTTTTTTTTGATTTTTATTTCCCGACGCGACGTTTCGAATGCTTAGTATATAGTTTTATAGCGAGATGGTTTTATTTATAAGTAAAACAGCTGTATGACACATGTTTATAGAATCAATTGCATTTACTATGCAGTTCTTTGTTCATTATTTGTTTTTTCAAGTATAAATACTGTTATTTTTTGAAGCACATTACAGTACCTACAACAAGAGTGCAAGATGAAGTACTTAGCTATAATCCTGTCTTTGGTAAGAAATATAGTTAGCTTGAAAAAAAAATTGAAGTATCTACGACTTAAAACGCTTAAGACCCTTCAAATCTATATATGTTACGGGCCAAAGTCGATTTCAGGCCGAACTAGATTATTCTTTTTTTTTATGTTGGGAAATGCATTTACGCAACCACCTGTGGTATTATATTATACCACAGGTGGTATACGTAGATGATACAGGTGGTTATGTGGCCATCTAGAAAAACTAGTACTACCCACTAAAACCCAACAAAACCTCTTCCATCTTATTGGGGCGTCGCAGGATCGCTTACGCACGCAACCACAACGCCCGGACGGCAGGTCTTCCAAAGCAGACCACAACAACCATGGGGTTGCTCCACAGTCCACTCTGCTATCAGAGAAGTACCCGTACCCCTAGGAGCAACCCATATGGTACACCACCCACCAAAGTGGGACACCTCTCGGTGCGTTTTTTGGTTCCATCATCCATCATGAGCTCTTCCATCGCGACAAAGTGAGAAGAGAGGGGGGATGGGGGTGGGGACTAGTTTGTCGTAGGCCAAGCCGACACATCCTTAGGATATACAAGCTTAGCCCCGGAACTACTTAATTCGGCCTAAATACTTTAGGCTAAACTATTTAGACTTACTTTGACGTTTAGCTTCGGGTTAGGCAGATAACATATATATATAACATATATATATATATATATATATATATATAGCGTGCCGCGGTAGCGGCCGGCGAGTGCCATAAATGACTAGAAAACTAGAAAATTCGAATTTTACGCAAAGTACAAATAAAGACAATTATCTGGAGATCATTTTGACAATTGAAAGTGACGTTTTGACATTTCCAAGTGTCTAAATGGTAGTAATGTCAAAATAATGTATGGAAATGTTGTAACTTTAAGTCTCAATAACTTTTGACTCTTTTGTTTCCTCAAAATATTTTTTATATATTTGGACTCCCTATTAGCTGCCCTATCCAAAAATACCACCCACTCTGCCAGGGGCCGCGTCCCCAATACTAATCTGCAGCCATATATAATATTCGTATACATATATATTAATACATATTATAAAGAGACAAGATTTGTTTGTTGGTTGTACCGAATAGGCTCCGAAACAATTGAACCGATTTCATAGGATAGTTTTTATCTCGGATATCATCCCTTAACGGGGTGAAAATGGGGATGAAGGTTTGTATGTGGAACTTACCTAGGGACGAACCCGAGCGTAACGAGGGTGAGTCGCTAGTCCATATATAAATAGGCACAAAGAAAACAGTCCAGTATCTTTTTCTTCTCTGTTTGTCAACCGATTTATTTAAACTAATTTTGATTTAATTTTTTTTAAATAGTTTTTTCTTTCAATTAATTAGTGCAATTTCAGCATCTTTGACAAAAACGATGACACAAGCATGGCATGTGACAGCCATTTCAAACGCGAGAACATAACAAACTTTAAGCCGCTTAAAACTTAAAAAATATATTAAAAAAACAAATTTTTTACATACCTACCTATTTAAAACATTTCTAAACATTAATTGAATTAAAATTAAAAACAATACATTCATTTATATCTATTGTAATAATATTTTGGCAAATATGTATTTTAAAATAAATTTTTAGTTTGAACAGCTTTGATTAATTTGCGTAAATTCCACTCGACGTTAGTATAAAAGCACACACATTTCAATATTCGTTACTTCTATTGCTACTGCTACTACTGATTATCAACATGAAGGTTCTATTCCTAGCTTCTTTAGCACTTGTGGTGAGTACTTTTGATATTCTCTTACAATTATACCATATGACCTTTGACACGTCTATAACCTTAGTCTCCCCCGTGACCATGATTGATGTAAAGCATTCGAAACGTCGGGAACCAAACATCAAAATAAATCCGCGAAATAATCCGAAAAGATAGATTTATTTAAAACTAGCGACTCACCCTCGCTCCACTCGGGTTCCGTTTTACGTTAATCCTAGTTACGTATTAACGTTCAGTATAGATTTCTTAGAATTGTGATATTTTCCCGCAGTAATAAGTATCCTATATGTCGACCCAGATAACATAATTATATATATATTAACTTTTGTAAGGGACTGAAAATAGGGTACCACATAAAACTGTTCGACGAATATGCAAATGTGTTACCTACCTGAACTTTTTTTTAATTTTCACTAAAATTTACATACCACTAGTTTTCACCCGTTTTGAATTTTACTTATAATAAAATTCAGCCGTTATAAAGACGAAGCGACAAACATACACATTCACAACCTTTCATAATACTAGTTTAATGTAATTTATTTATGTTTTCTTGTTTTCACAGTGTTTGATGGCCGTCCAAGCCAGACCAGGTGAGTTATAGAAAATATAATAATTTTATATTGATAATATCTACTAAAGATTTGCTTCACTGTGATACTTCCATAGCCTTTTATCTTAGTCAATTTTTTTTTTTTTTAACGTTGGGAAATGCATTTACGCACGACGTGTGGGACTCACCGGCGTAATACAGCCAGTACTACCCACTAAAACCCAACAAAACCTTCCCCCGTTTTAATGGGGCGTCGCAGGATCGCTTACGCATTCAACTACGACGCCCCGACGGCAGGTCTGACGAAGCAGACCACCACAACCATGGGGTTGCTCCAAGGTCCACTCTGCTATCAGAGAAGTACCAGGAGCAACCCGCATGGTACACCGCCCCCCGAAGAGGGCCACCACCCACCGCCCACCGAAGTGGGCAACCTCCCTGTGCGTTTCTTAGCTTCGCGCCCGGTTGGATTGCCGGGCACTACTGAGCCCCCCCACCACGACAAGGTGAACGCACGTTGGGGGGGAATCTTAGTCAATGCTGTAACCTAACCTAACCTAGAAAGAAAGAAAGAAAGAGTTCTTCCGAGTAACCTTCAACCTTTTTAAGAGTTTTGACCGATATCACTAGTGCCGGATTCAGTCTTAGCACCGCCCGTGGACACAGTAAAAAACTGCTATTGACCAAGGCCTGCAGTCCAAACTACTTTTGACCAACCTCTTTGATTAAAGAGGTTGGTCAAAAGTAGTTTGCACTGCTTTGATTAAAAGTAGTTTTGACTAAAAAATAGTTTTGACTGTAACATAGACATTCTTTCCGTCTTAATTATTGATTTATTTTAATTTAATTGCGATATTTGCCAAAGAAGTTTTACTTCAACTGCGCGTAAAGGTTACATGCACCCTTTTTTAACTAATAATTTTTTTAAATAATAATAAAACAGTGTATAATTTTTTTTATCCAAACCCGTTCAGCCGTTTCAGACTGAAGGCTATTCAAACATATGTCACATTTATAATAATAGTATGATAAAATATTATATTAGATTATTATTTAGAGGCAGCGGTAGCCCAGTGGTAACACGTTCGCTTGGGAAACCGAGTGAAGCGGGCTCAAATCCCGGGTCTCGCACCTTTGATATTTTCATGTGCAAATCATTTTCCAATATGATCGCCACTTGTCTTAACGGTGAAGGAAAACATCGTGAGGAAATCTGCATGTCTGAGAGAACCTATCAAGTTTTTAAAAGTCATGTGAAGTCCGCCAATCCGCACTTGGCCAGCGTGATGGACTATGACCTGATCCCCCTCGTATTAAAGGAAGGCCCGTGCCTAGCAGTAGGACGTTAAAAAGGGCTAGATACAAAATATTATATGCTATCTCAAGTCGACAAAAACAACATTTAGCATCGTTTAAAACACTCCTGTACTGTATGTAGACCAGTAACAAAAACTCAAAATAAAACCACGATCAATCCGAACAGACAGTTTCATTAAAAAATACATTTTGAAATTATACATTCAGGTCTTGATAATGATGGTGGTGGTGAGGCAGCTGCTGCCGCTGCTGCTGCTGGTGCTGCTGGTGGTGATGGTGCTGCAGCCGCTGCTGCCGCTGCTGCCTCTGGGGGTGGTGGTGCTGGCTCAGGTGCTGGTACAGGTACTGGGGGAAATGATGCAGGCAATCGTGGCTCCGACCCAACCGCTGCCATCGGAGAGGGTAAAAGTGTTGCCACTAACATAGGAAACGGACTCGTTAACAAAGGTTTAGCCTTTGAAGCTGGACTCGAAGTCGGTATATCAAAAAAAATTATTTAAAATAAATACTATTATTTACGCTATATTTCTTTTTTTTACCCTTTAAAGACTGATCAAGACGAAACAATTTTACCACTCTCAGTTTTTTGTGTGTGAACTGTGAAGTAAAAACTTCTTTAGGCACGTTGGGCACTTTTGAGATGGGGAAAAAGCACAGAACTCTTGGACTGTCACGCTCAAGAGCATACATGGGAGTACCCAGGTGGGGGGAGGGGGGGAGGTAGCAGCTCCCTCCTATATCGTGTATGCCTATGTACCTACTGTTGCTGATAAAGTTATGTTTAAGTCAGGTTACGAGTGTTACGAATTACTTTACAATATATTATGTGTTAACTTAAAAAAAAAATTGCGCTGCACGCCCGGTCCACTTATGTTAATGCAACACGCTAGAGCAGCAAGCGAGCGGCGAGCTCCACGCTCGCCAGCCACTCGCTGCCGCGCCAACGACTTACGAAGATTATCGAATCTACTCTAGTGCTTGTGTACTCGCCTGCGAGCTCGTATTTGACATGTTTGTTTTAAAAGAGCCAAACGTGGATGACGAAAAATATTTATTCAATGTCCATATCTATACATATAATAAATTGTAACTAATCGCTGTCTGTACATGGGAGATATTTAAGAAAGAATATTATAGGGGGTTTTTATTAACTCGATAGAATCCAAAATAATGATTTTTAGAATTTTTGTCTGTGTGTCTGTGCGTTTGTGCGCGTTAATCTCAGAAACAGATTACCCGATTTGGGTGCGATTTTCACTGAACACTTAATTAAGTATTTGTTTTATTTCAATCGGTTCATAAATTAAAAAAAGTTATGTCAATTTAATAAAAAAACACAAGAAACATTTATTAGAAGAAAGTATGCGTGTGTACGCACGTAAGAAGTTGTACTTCTTTGTTTTTAGAGCATTTAAATAAAACTTGTTTCTTTTTAATGTTTAACCTTTTCTTAATGTTCATTACTAACTAATATTATATACTCTGGGGTCCAAATACCTTACTGCAATAAAGTATGGAACTTGGGTCTTATCTTAGATTGCCACATACTCTTACATTGCAGTTTTTGTATTTTTTCTCAGAAATGAGGCATTTTCCCGCGGTAAAAAGTATCCTATATGTTGACCCGGATAACCAGCTGTCACCATACCAAATTTCATCAAAATCCCTCCAGTGATTTTTCTGTGATGCGGTAACAGATAGACTATTGGATGTAATGTAAATATATGATTCTAAAGTGTTTGAAAAAGTTTATTAAGATATATATTCTTAAAACTATAATATTTTGATTTGACTTGATTAAATACATCTTAAATACCAAAATATATGTATAAGATGGACTCTAAATAAATTACTCAAAAACAAACAGAGGTTGTATTCAGCTCTTTTAACGTCCCACTGCTGGGAGTGGGCCTCCCATCAATACGAGGAGGATCAGGCCATAGTCCAGCTCGATCGCCCAGTTTCCAGTAATCCTCAAGATAAACAATTTAATCTTTTACGTAGTTGTTGTAGTAACAATTTATTAGGCTTATTTGATATTTATTATAATATACCTCTGAAGAAATATTATTTGTAAGAATCCAATATCACTTTAGAATCTCCATAAACACAAATAAATCTAAATATAAACACAATTCTTAATTAAACAATTTAAACCCCAACGCAATAACCTATTCATTGAAGCCATTTCATTTCAATCAGAAAACTTCAAATAAAAAATTTCATTTCAATTCAAAAAAATCAATTTCATAAAAAAATTTATTGCGCGTAACCTGCGTTGTAGAATATATTAATCTATACTTCTATACTAATATTGTAAAGAGGTAGGTAAAATTTGTGAGGTTGTGAGTTTGTGACGTTGTAGGGGGTAATCTCTGGATCTACTGAAAAGATTTATATGAAATTTTGGTAAGAAGATAGTTTGAGACTCTGGAAAGGACATAGTACACTTTTTATCCCGGAAATCATACCTTAAGGCGGTAAAAATGGGGATTTAAGATTGTGTTGGGAAGCAATATATTATATACCAGCTATCACTACACCAAATTTTATCAAAATCCCTCCAGTGGTTTTTCTGTGAAGCGGGAACAGACAGACAGACAAAAATTCTAAAAACTTTAGATTCGGCCTCTGTATCGATAATAATATTTATTTCAATAAGATTTTTCAAAAAATATTTAATGCACAGATTCGGCTTAGTTACAATTTTATTATAATATGTATAGAATAATATTATAATAATCTTAGATTATTGACATATTAATAATCTAAGATAATAATATAGAATAGAAAAATAACAAATAACTACTTAATATGTATCTACAGTTTACAATATAGGTTACGCACGACGGCTGAATGGACGGCGGAATGTCGTGGGGTTTTGAAATTTTTGAAATTATACTTCTTTATTGGCGCGTTTGGAAAAAAATATGAGAGTAAAATTTTTACAATGCGCGCGCACACCGACAGCCAAAAAGCGACATGATGAAATTAGCTGAAAGCGACATGACGAAGTAAGCTACATTACTTTTATATACCTTTAATATAACTTTCATTTCAGGTGTAAGACGTATACGCAAAATATTCTGAAAAGTTTAAAATAAAAGCTTCCAAGACAAAACGGAGTGTCCATTTTATCAAACCATTTCAAAGTAGTGAAGGCCATTAAATATTATAAATATGAGAGTTTTGATGGATGTTTGTTACTCAATCACGCCAGAACGGCTGAACGGATCTGGTTAAAATTTGGCACAGAGATAGATTATAGTCTGTAATAGTACATAGGTTAACTTTTTATCCCGAAAAAATGTACAGTCCTGTGGGATAGACTTGGTTGTGTTTTTCAAAATGTAACTTCATAATTCATGCTTCATCATTCTTTAAATAGAACTAGAATCACTGTAACTATAATTTTAAAACGAATTTGAATATGAATATCAAATAAAATTCTTAACAATAGCTTAGTATATTATTTAAAACACAGACGACAAATACGGTCTGTTTTCATAACCTTATATATAAAATACAAAGACAATAAAAATATGATAATTGCAATGAACGTGTATATTCCCTTGTGGAGTGAGTCATCATTCCAATACAGCCTTATTAGTCTAGTCTGCACACCTGAACTGTCCTGAGATCGAGTCCCGGGTCGGGCCTAGTTTAGTTATTGAGTCTTTCTGTAAGCCTCAGTAACAGCCCGGACTTGGGAAGTTGGCGGTGTTTCACCCCCGTGCCCGGAGAGCACGTAAAGCCGTCGGTCCTGCGCCTTAACTCTCACTGGTCGTGTCGAGTGGTCGTCCCACCAGAGTATGAGAGTGACAGGAATAGAGAGTGCACTTCTCTCCTGCGCAGTTGGCTAATCTCAATGAGATTGGCCGCCGTGGCCGGAATCGATTAGGAGAACATCATATGGTCTTTATAATGTTAGAAATGCAGACAATGACGCATGTGGTAACAAGTCTCATTTTATAATGGAGCGTGAAAAATTTAATAACTGTTCTCAATAAAGGAATTTATGGATATTTTTAATCAACTGTATCACTTACGAAAAGTCTGTTATTTGTTCAGCTTTTCGCAAATAAGTATAATTTTAATATAAAAGGTGTTACTGTATTTGGTAGTGCATTGTTGAATCTGTCTTCCATTTAGAGCATCATGAGGTGGACTCTGGCTTTTTTGGCTCTTATGGTGAGATACTTTCAGATATTTACTTTATAGAATTAATTAGCTAAATGAAAGCTCTTTAATCATTATACAAAAGAAAGTATAGATCAATATGCAAAAAATACAAAATAAAAGAGTTATGACGAAGGAGTTTACCAGTAATAAAGTAAATTAATGACGAATTTGAATTCGAAGTGTCTTAAAGTAGCTAAATTATTTAAATATTATATTTATAACATTAATCTATATACTTAGCCAAATTAATAGTTTTGAGAGTTTACGTTGGTCTGTTTGAATACGTAAACATGTGTTTTTAATTTAACAGCAAATAATAACTTATATTGATCAAGGCAAATGTAAGATATATGACGATACCTTTGGCTCAGTTTGTAGTAACCCTATTTGTTGTGCCAGCTGTCGCGGGTTCGAGTCCCGCTGGGGGCATTCATTTGTGTAAAGAGCACGAATGTTCGTACTCCAGACATGGGTGTTTATATTTAGTAATATGTATGTATTTAAAGTTATATGTATATGTGTAGTGTATCAACTATCTAGTATCCATAATACAAGCCTCGTAGCTTACCATGGAACTAGATGGTGCTGTGTGGTAATGTCCCCACATATATGCCTATGTAAGAAAAAGAAAATAAAAAATTGCACACTCTACATAGTATTAGTGATTTATCCTCGCTTCTCTCGGGTATATCCCTCGTTTTCTTAATTTATCTATACTAATATTATAAAGAGGTAAAATTTGTGTTTGTGAGTTTATGACGTTGTAGGGGGTAATCTCTGGATCTACTGAACTGATTTAGATGAAATTTGGTAAGAAGATAGCTTGAGACCCTGGGAAGGACATAGAATACTTTTTCTCTCGGAAATCAACACTTAAGGGGGTGAAACCCATTTTCACCCCCTTAAGGGATGATTTCCGGGTAATGAAAGTTTGTATGGGGAATCAACCTAGGGACGAACCCGAGTGAAGCGAGGGTGAGTCGCTTTAATATTAACAACACTCTTTATATTAGTCCAAGTCACAGTTCTTTTTAACTTCCAAATTGTCCCAGCCGTTTCAGCGTTAAGTACCTACAAACATACAAAAAATAAAATAAAAATACAAGTGATTACAAGTTGCATTTTATATTTTAATATGTTATATTTTACAGTGCCTAATGGCTGTCCATGCGAAACCACACTTAAGCAGTAAGTACAAAACTTATATTTACTCGTACTCTTTATTAGTATTTATAGTTATCTAGGGTTAACCTTGTTTCGTTCGGGCATGCGCAAGTATTAGAGCAGGACACTAGAATATGCCTGTTCGTTATAGAATGAGCCTTTTCAGCGTAGAAATGACAAATACACACACACATAGTTGTACGTGTCCAATGGAATTACATCCTTTTTATCCTGGCGCATTCTTAGTCTTAGGTTCGATTCCCAAATGGCAAAAGGTAGACCGTACGAGAGAAAGGATTTATTTTCTCTTACTTTGGACCTTTGTGCACTAAAATATATCTCATGCATTTACATTATGTATATTTTTTTAATATCATTATTAGGACTAGGCGCCGGAGTCGTTGCTGGTATTGCCGCAGGTGCAGATTTAACTGGTGGAGCTGCTAAAGACTCAGGATCGGGCCTTGGTATTGGAACTGGTCTTGGATTAGGAGCTGGAGCTGGAGCAGGATTAGGTGCAGAGTCAGGAGCAGGATCACGATCAGGTGCAGGATCAGGATCAGATGCAGGGTCAGGTGCAGGGTCAGGAGCAGGATCAGGAGCGTTATTAGGTGCAGGATCAAGTGCAGGATCAGGAGCGGGATCAGGAGCAGAATCAGACGCTTCGGCGACCTTAGATAAAGGAAAAGGAACAATAGCCAATGCGACATCGGGTTCAGGTGCCTCAGTGACCTCAGATAAAGGAAAAGGGTCAAAAACCAACGCAACATCGGGTTCAGGTGCTTCAGCAACCTCAGATAAAGAAAAAGGATCCAAAGCCAACGCTACATCAGGTTCAGGAGCTTCAGCGACCTCAGATAAAGGAAAGGGAAACGGAGCCAAAGCAACATCGGATTCTGGGGCATCAGCAAACTCAGATAAAGGAAAAGGATCAGAAGCCAAAGCAACGTCGAGTTCAGAGGCATCAGCAAATTCACATAAAGGAAAAGGAACAGGCGCCAACGCAACATTGGATTCTGGGGCATCAGCAAACTCAGATAAAGGAAAAGGAACACAAGCCAATGCGACATCGGGTTCAGGCACCTCAGCGACCTCAGATAAAGGAAAAGGATCAGAAACCAACGCAACATCGAGTTCAGGTGCTTCAGCAATGTCAGATAAAGGAAAA
The DNA here is from genome assembly GCA_947093115.1 of Brenthis daphne. Taxonomy (NCBI): domain Eukaryota; kingdom Metazoa; phylum Arthropoda; class Insecta; order Lepidoptera; family Nymphalidae; genus Brenthis; species Brenthis daphne. The sequence goes on from OX352473.1 coordinate 6,010,572, forward strand.
GGATCAGAAGCTAACGCAACATCGGATTCAGGTGCTTCGGCGACCTCAGATAAAGGAAAAGGGTCAAAAGCCAACGCAATATCGGGTTCAGGTGCTTCAGCAACCTCAGATAAAGAAAAAGGATCCAAAGCCAACGCTACATCAGGTTCAGGAGCTTCAGCGACCTCAGATAAAGGAAAGGGAACAGGAGCCAAAGCAACATCGGATTCTGGGGCATCAGTAAACTCAGATAAAGGAAAAGGATCAGAAGCCAATTCAACGTCGAGTTCAGAGGCATCAGCAAATTCACATAAAGGAAAAGGAACAGGCGCCAACGCAACATCGGATTCTGGTGCATCAGCAAACTCAGATAAAGGAAAAGGATCAGAAGCCAACGCAACGTCGAGTTCAGAGGCATCAGCAAATTCACATAAAGGAAAAGGAACAGGAGCCAACGCAACATCGGATTCTGGGGCATCAGCAAACTCAGATAAAGGAAAAGGATCAGAAGCTAAAACAACGTCGAGTTCAGAGGCATCAGCAAATTCACATAAAGGAAAAGGAACAGGAGCCAACGCTACATCGGATTCAGGCGCTTCAACAACCTCGGATAAAGAAAAAGGAACACAAGCCAATGCGACATCGGGTTCAGGCACCTCAGCGACCTCAGATAAAGAAAAAGGATCAGAAACCAACGCAACATCGAGTTCAGGTGCTTCAGCAACCTCAGATAAAGGAAAAGGATCAGAAGCTAACGCAACATCGGATTCAGGTGCTTCGGCGACCTCAGATAAAGGAAAAGGGTCAAAAGCCAACTCAACATCGGGTTCAGGTGCTTCAGCAACCTCAGATAAAGGAAAAGAATCAGAAGCCAAAGAAACGTCGAGTTCAGAGGTATCAGCAAATTCACATAAAGGAAAAGGAACAGGGGCCAAAGCATCATCGGATTCTGGGGCATCAGCAAACTCAGATAAAGGAAAAGGATCAGAAGCCAAAGCAACGTCGAGTTCAGAGGCATCAGCAAATTCACATAAAGGAAAAGGAACAGGAGCCAACGCAACATCGGATTCTGGGGCATCAGCAAACTCAGATAAAGGAAAAGGATCAGAAGCTAAAACAACGTCGAGTTCAGAGGCATCAGCAAATTCACATAAAGGAAAAGGAACAAGAGCCAACGCTACATCGGATTCAGGCGCTTCAACAACCTCGGATAAAGAAAAAGGAACACAAGCCAATGCGACATCGGGTTCAGGCACCTCAGCGACCTCAGATAAAGAAAAAGGATCAGAAACCAACGCAACATCGAGTTCAGGTGCTTCAGCAACCTCAGATAAAGGAAAAGGATCAGAAGCTATCGCAACATCGGATTCAGGTGCTTCGGCGACCTCAGATAAAGGAAAGGGAACAGGAGCCAAAGCAACGTCGAGTTCAGAGGCATCAGCAAATTCACATAAAGGTAAAGGAACAGGAGCCAACGCTTCATCGGATTCAGGCGCTTCAACAACCTCAGATAAAGAAAAAGGAACACAAGCCAATGCGACATCGGGTTCAGGCACCTCAGCAACCTCAGATAAAGGAAAAGGATCAGAAACTAACGCAACATCGGGTTCAGGTGCTTGGGCGACCTCAGATAAAGGAAAAGGGTCAAAAGCCAACGCAACGTCGAGTTCAGAGGTATCAGCAAATTCACATAAAGGAAAAGGAACAGGAGCCAAAGCAACATCGGATTCTGGGGCATCAGCAAACTCAGATAAAGGAAAAGGATCAGAAGCCAAAGCAACGTCGAGTTCAGAGGCATCAGCAAATTCACATAAAGAAAAAGGAACAGGAGCCAACGCTACATCGGATTCAGGCGCTTCAACAACCTCAGATAAAGAAAAAGGAACACAAGCCAATGCGACATCGGGTTCAGGCACCTCAGCGAACTCAGATAAAGGAAAAGGATCAGAAACCAACGCAACATCGAGTTCAGGTGCTTCAGCAACCTCAGATAAAGGAAAAGGATCAGAAGCTAACGGAACATCGGATTCAGGTGCTTCGGCGACCTCAGATAAAGGAAAAGGGTCAAAAGCCAACTCAACATCGGGTTCAGGTGCTTCAGCAACCTCAGATAAAGAAAAAGGATCCAAAGCCAACGCTACATCAGGTTCAGGAGCTTCAGCGACCTCAGATAAAGGAAAGGGAACAGGAGCCAAAGCAACGTCGAGTTCAGAGGCATCAGCAAATTCACATAAAGGTAAAGGAACAGGAGCCAACGCTTCATCGGATTCAGGCGCTTCAACAACCTCAGATAAAGAAAAAGGAACACAAGCCAATGCGACATCGGGTTCAGGCACCTCAGCAACCTCAGATAAAGGAAAAGGATCAGAAACTAACGCAACATCGGGTTCAGGTGCTTGGGCGACCTCAGATAAAGGAAAAGGGTCAAAAGCCAACGCAACATCGAGTTCAGGTGCTTCAGCAACCTCAGATAAAGAAAAAGGATCCAAAGCCAACGCTACATCAGGTTCAGGAGCTTCAGCGTCCTCAGATGAAGGAAAGGGAACAGGAGCCAAAGCAACATCGGATTCTGGGGCATCAGCAAACTCAGATAAAGGAAAAGGATCAGAAGCCAAAGCAACGTCGAGTTCAGAGGTATCAGCAAATTCACATAAAGGAAAAGGAACAGGAGCGAACGCTACATCGGATTCAGGCGCTTCAACAACCTCAGATAAAGAAAAAGGATTAGAAACCAACTCAACATCCGGTTCAGGCGCTTCAGCAATCTCAGATAAAGGGAGAGGATCAGAAGCCAACGTAGCGGAATCAGGAGCTAAAACTGGAACAGGAAGCGGTCCGGGGGCTGGAGATAGTTCTAGCGGAGAGTCGGGATCAGGGTCAGGAAATGGATCAGAAACTAGTGGTTCACCGGAATCAGGAGCGGGAAAAGGATCTGACAAGACACGTTGTAATCGTAAACATTCCGTCTCCAAAGGTGATAGTGGAGCCGCCAGGAAATCTTTAGGTCTAGGTATCTTTAAAGGTCTTAACTTGGGGGCTAGTAAATCGTTGCGTCTAGGTACCTCTAAAGGCCTTAGCGTTGGCGCTGGCGCATCATCAGCACATGGACTCTCCCTATAAACTTAATAACAATTACATATATTATTCAATAAATTATAAGATACGTGTATTAATTATTTTGAAATAAAATATTAAAATAATAAATTTTCTTTTAATAAATTATTAATTTTGAAAAAATTCATCATTCAAATCTTTTAAGATAAAGGCTCACTAGTACCATATATATATATATATATATATATATATATATATATATATATATATATATATATATTCATGTCTATTTCTATGTAACGGAATTATCTTTGAACGCGATTTTCACCCCCTTTCAAAAATTCAAATTGAACTGAAACTTTGCACATTTAATAAGGACCGATGATAATACAATAATTTTATTATAAAAATATACTTTTTCAAAAAAACTAAGAAATCACGCGATTATAGCAGATCTAATTAAAAAATGGACAATAAATTATAGTTTAAAAAAATAAAAAACTGACGAACCGAAATAAAAAGATAAAAATAATTTTTAGTAAAAGAATAATGTGATACACGAGAAAATTAATGTTATTGTGGAAAAAGCGTGAGGTGCGAGATATCAGTTGGTTATAAATATTTCATTGGTACGATTTCTAAAAGTAGAGTTAGTATAAAAATATATGGTACAACTAGCGACTCAGCCTAGCTTCGCTCGGGTTCGTCCCTAGGTTGATTCTCCATACAAACTTTCATCCCTATTTTCACCCCCTTATGGGATGATTTTTGGGATAGAAAGTATCCTATGTCCTTCCCAGGGTCTCCTACTATCTTCTTACTAAATTTCATCTAAATCGGTTCAGTAGATCCAGAGATAACCCCTATATTCTACAACGTCACAAACTCACAAACTTTACCTCTTTATAATATTAGTACAAACTCCACCATTTTTCCACAATAACATTAATCTTCTCGTTTAATCACATTATTCTGATACTAAAAATTATTTGTAACTTTTGGTAATTATTTATTATTTAAACTTTATGGGCTTATATTTTTCTTACAAACTTTGTTGTTCACACAAATTATCACGAATATTTTATTTCAAAATTAATGTTTCATTAATCATCTTTTATCACCAAAATTATTTCGTTTATAATATAGAAAAGTATATCTATACAGATAAATAAGGTTGAAGTGTCTGTGTATAACGTCAAAATAACAGCTTAATTTACTAAATGCATATAAAATATTTAATTTTTTTTTTAATTGTCTGTCTGTCTGCTTATTCCGGCTATCCATTAGAGCTGTTTCCGAGGTACACGAAATAAGTTTATACCGTATATTTACAAGAATTGCTCATTTATTACAAGATTTTTTTTATAAATTAAATTGTAAACAAATAATAATCAAAGTATGAATGTATTCAGCCCTTTTGAACGTCCCACTGCTGGGCGTGTGCCTCCCATAAATACGAGGGGATCAGGTCATAGTCCACCACGCTGGCCAAGTGCGGACGGACTGAGCATCTCCTTAGAACACTTGCTAGGCTCTCTCAGACATGCAGGTTTCCCCGTATGTTTTTCTTCGCTGTAAGACAGTGGTAATCATATTAGAAATGATTCGGACATGAAAATGTCAGAAGTGCGAGACCAGGGATTTGAACCCGCCTCATTCGGCTCTCCAAGCGAGCTCGTTGCCACTGGGCTACCACTCCCAAATAATACAGATATAAGGGGTTCTAAAAATTATGATAACAGATAATATGTGTTAATTCGATTATATTTTATTACATTACGCCCCCTTTCACGATTTCTATCTTCGAAGTGATGAATGATGTCAAAACAAATGTTGTTAGGTTGGGGGATGATTTTTCTATCAGATAAAATATGAAGAAATTTTAAATGGGACTCAGATTAGAGAGTTCCGTAGCATGAAACACTAAAATGTTATACGAGTATATAACTTAATAGCGGCACACCCTCGCTTCACTCGGGTCGTCTCTAGTGAAAAACCAAAAGAACTCTATCCCACGGTATCCGTACATTTTTCCGGGATAAAAGTAGCTTATATGCTATTCCAGACTATAATCTATCTCTGTGCCAAATTTCATCCAGATCCGTTCAGCCGTTCTGGCGTGATTGAGTAACAAACAATCATCCGTCCAAACTTTCGCATTTATATAGTGGTAAGATTATGTTAATATTTAAACAAAATATTTACCCCATCTACAGTTTATATTTTATTGAAAGCATAAATAAATTTGTTTTTGATAGTTTATCTAAGTGAAACAAAGGTAATTTTGCGTCTGAAGGAACGGAATATTTTAAAAACTACTCAATGGTATATCTGCATTAAAATTTAATGCAGAATTTGACGACTCGTTATGCTCAGTTTGTAGTGACCCTGCTTGCTGTGCCAGCGGTCGCGGGTTCGAGTCCCGCTGGGGGCATTCATTTGTGTGTTGAGCACGAATGTTCGTACTCCAGTCATGGATGTTTATAATGTACATTGTAGTGTATCAACTATCTGGTATCCATAACACAAGCCTCGTAGCTTACCGTGGAACTAGATGCTGCGTGTTAATGTACCAACATATTTATTTTATTAAAATATTTTTTGTTGAAAGTATATATTTTTTTCGTTTTTTTTTTGTATTCTTTTGCTTATTTGTCCTAACGCGACGTTTCGAATGTTTTACAGCAAACATGGTCACGGGAGAGACTGAGAAAGTATTTTATAGTCAAAAGTCATAGTTATTACAGACGATATTAACCCACAAAATCTATAATAATATTATAAAGAGGCAGAATTTGTTTGTTTGTACGCTAATCTCAGGAACTACTAATGCGATTTGCAAAATTCATTTTACATTAGATAACCATCTTATTGAGGAACACTATACCATCATTATGCTACTACCCAAGGGAGCGGAGCAGTAGTACAATATACCTATAGTCTATCTATTCCATAGTATCTAACCGTTAAAACCTACCTATGGACGAACCCGAGTGAACCGAGGGCAAGCCGCTTGTTAAGGAATATAGAATACAATATTATTGTGAATTTTTATATAATCTGTCTAAATATGTATATTTGCCTTCCTTCTAAGGGTTGTAGCACAATGTTAGAACTTCTTCAATAAATAGGTTATGAAATCTAAGTTTCATTCGAATCGGACTGGTAGTTCCACAGATTAACGCGTACAAATAAACATTAAAACAAATAATCTCCTGTATGTATGTATGTATGTATGTATGTATGTATGTATGTATTCAGCCCTTTTTAACGTCCCCCTGCTGGGCACGGGCCTCCCTTCAATACAAGGGGGATCAGGCCACCACGCTGGCCTAGTGCGGGTTGGCGGACTTCACATGTCTTTCGAAACGTTTGCTAGGTGCTCTCAGACATGCAGGTTTCTTCACGATGTTCTCCTTCATTGTAAGACAAGTGGTAATCAGGTTAAAAATGATTCTCGCATGAAAATATCAGAGGTGCGACCCGGGTTTTGAACCCGCTTCACTCAGTTTCCCAAGCGAGTACGTTACCACTGGGCTACCACTGCCTAAAAATAATTTCTTAGCATTATAATATTACTTAATATAGAATATTGCATCATCACACCCTCAAAATATTTAGACAATAATAATAGAAATGAAATCTAATTAATGTACCCATTTTGATGACTTCCAAAGAGCAATAAAGTTAAATGTAGAGGAAAACCGCGAGGGGATGATTAGAGGGCGTTAAACTAATAATATTCGCTTTGTTGTTATATTATCATTTTCACGTGTTAAAAATATTATATAGCAATCTATACTAATATAAAATATTATAAAGAGGTAAAGTTTGTGAGTTTGTGACGTTGTAGAGGGTAATCTATGAATCTACTGAACCGATTTAGATGAAATTCGGTAAGAAGATAGTTTGAGACCCTGGGAAGGACATAGGATACTTTTTATCCCGGAAATAATTTCTTAAGAGAGTGAAAAGGGGGATAAAATTTTGTATGGGGAATCAAGCTAGGGACGAACATGAGCGAAGCGAGGGTGAGTTTGAGACGGAGGACGGCTCGACGGTGAGGAGTGAGGGATGAGTGGTATATATAGTATATATGTATGCATGTATATAAATGACTTCGACGAGCGGCTCGGCGCACGGCACGACGAGCGCCTCGACGGACGGCTCGACTCATGGCTCGACGAGCGGCTTTTTAAATATTTTTTTAAAATAATTATTAAAATTTTAAATAAAACTCCAAATATCTAACTACCCAAAAGTATAAAGCCTATAAATTTGATTATTAAACCTAAATAAAAAACTCCTTAAAATCGACCTAAAAAGATGGCAAATTGACGAATAAACACTTCGAGTATAAAAATTTTAGATACAGTTACTTGTTTTTACATAGATAATATAATAATATTCTATTCATATATGTTTTCCACAAATTTTCAATAATCATAATAATGGTCGAGTTTCAACCAGTGGGCGAACAAGTTTATGTAAATTGTTAAAAAAACGCTGCGTTTGCGACGAATCTAAATACAAATAAATAAAATTGATGTGTCTGTGTGTAATGTCAAAATAACAGCTTTTAACTAAACGCAAATGAAATGATATACAGTACTTATAACAAATGTACATATTTTTTTTAACAATCTGTCTGTCTGTTTGTTCAGGCTAATATCCAAAACGGCTGGACCGATTTTGACGGGACCTTCACTGGCAGATAGCTGATGTTATAAGGAGTAACTTTGTTAGGTTAATTTTATTTAAAAAAAATATTTAAGGATCCGCAAAAAAAATTAAAACCCATGAAATTGTGAACAAAATCCCCGTACCGAGGGTAAATTCTAAAGTTTCACAAAAATACACAATTTTTTGTTAAGTCCTTTATCTGTCCGCATAATTAACACCTCGTGCTAAGCCATTAGTCGTCATCCGACACCGCACGTGCCATGTTGAATCAGTTACATGATAATTTACGAGCTTTTAAATTACAAAAAAGTTTTTACAAGCTTTCGTTTGACACATTATTGTTTGTTGTGTTCTTTCCGGTTTAAGTTTTTTATTTCAATTTACAATTGCTTGCTGGTATATTTACTTGTATTCAGCCCTTTTTAACGTCCCACTGCTGGGCACGGGCCTTCCTTCAATACGAGGGGGATCACGCCGTGGTCTACCGTTTACCAAACTGGCCAAGTGCGGTTTAGCGGACTTTACATAACTTTTGACAACTTGCTAGGTTCTTTTAGACATTCAGGTTTCCTCACGACGTTTTCCTTCGCTGCAAAGCACGAAGTAATCACGTTAGAAGTGATTCGCACATGGAAATATCACAGATGTGAGACCCGGGAATTGAACCAGCTTCACTCGGTTTCCCAAGCGAGCGCGTTACTACTGGGCTACCACTGCCTTTGCATATATTAACTTATAATAATTATATCGTGCATTTGTTTATATAACCTTCGCCGTTAAGAATGTACTCGTGTTAAAAAAAGTAAAAAGAGCGCGAATTTGAACATTTATCCCGCGCTTTTGATGAGATGTCATTCTCACCTGTTTAGGTATGAATTGATTGAAAATACTGTAATTTGTTATTGATTTTGTAACTCAATGTTTTTAAAGAGATGAGTCTCTTTTTGGCTCTTCTCAGCAGAACTGCTTTCGAAGCTGTTGGTAGATTCGTCACGGACAGAAATACTGACATTTATTAAAAAATGTATAAATTCAAAAGTGTTTGTAAAAGTCTATTTAAATTAATTAATAATTATTGTGGCCAGTGAAGAAAATATATGTTGATACATATAAATTATAAATATAGGTATAAATATCTCCAACAATGCCAATTTGGAGGTACATATTTATATATGTAGCAATATACTCTATGGGTACATATTTATTTTGTTTTGAAATATTTTAAAGAGAACTGTCATTTTATAGTTTAACGTTTAGTTTAAATTCCTCAGAGATGAGATATTTTCCCCTAGTAAAAAGTATCCTATATGTTGATTCAGATAACCTGGCTGGTCATCCGGGTTAACATTTAGGATACTAATATAGGATATAATAGGATAGGATTTACTACGGGAAAACATTTCATTTCTGAGAAGTCTATACTAAACCTTAAAACGTAAGTAGATGTTTAAATGTACTAATTCTAATGACTAAATGTACTGAAACAATGTACGCTTTGATACTTGGCTAAATTATTAAATATTTATCCAAGGTCATGCATTCTGAATTTAGCATTAAAAGTTAAAGCGTAAGCTAGAATTAAAGTTTTTCTTTTCCTATATATCTTATCGATTAGTGATATGAATTTATTGCCTTGTCTTCACAAAAAGTAACATTTTAAAGTGAAGTAATATTGTAGTGTGAATTAGGCTTTATGTAAATTCTAAAGAATAAATCCTCATTTGTAAATTATTTGCTATTTAAAACTAAGTTTTATTTTAATTATAAAAATTACATAATATAAATAGCCAAGACCTTTGACCGCAAAAATTACATAAGACATGGCTGTATGTTTACCAACATTAGCCTTCAAAGTATTCCAAAATGTCAAATTTCAAGCCATTTTGACAGTTGGTTTTCCGAAATTTTACAATAAAATGAGCGCTGAAAACTCAAACTGTGTCTTTTGTGATATAGTTAATAAGTTAGAAAATACCGAAATATTATACGAAGATGACGAAGTTTGTGTTTTTCGAGATATAAAACCTGCGAGTGATTATCATATTCTCACTGTCCCAAAGCGTCATATTGAAGATGCTAAAACTTTAACACCTAGTGATAAAGAACTTGGTGAGCCTTATTTTGTTTAAGCGAGCTCTCTCAGACTATAACTCTCCACACGTTTTTAATAACTTACTTTACTAAAATTCACTTGATATACCATTATTAATAATATATTTATTTTTGTGTAATTATAATATTTAGTTGATTCATTTTATTAAGTTTATACCATTTAGTGCTGTACTGTACCTAAACGAAGAATAATATATAAAAGAGATAAGTTATCTTTTATCAACATTCTGTTACTTTATTTTGTATAACATTTATTTTATGGTACATAAATAAATAAATAGCAAAAAAAATAGCAACCTGTACCACTCGTCGATATTGCAGCTTAGAATAATAATATAAAAAATATCCTTTTGAGTGACCATTTCTGATTGCTACATCAAGAGATTCATTTAAATAATGGTAACTAGTTACTGAATTCTAACAAAAATTATATGTTTTAGTTGAGAAAATGTTATCAGTTGCAAAAAATCTACTACAGCAAAATAGCTTGTCAGCTGAGGATGCAAGGTTCGGCTACCACTGGCCCCCATTCAGGAGTGTAAGGCACTTACACTTACATACAATAGCCCCAGAGTCCAAAATGGGAATGATCGGAAAAATGGTTTTTATGAAAAATTCTTATTGGTTTGTCTCGGTAAGTGCAAAATAATTCTATGAATATATAAAAATATATGATTCTTATATTATTCTAGTTTCCAGTTATATTAATCTGTCACTATCGGAGTGATTGTTCTTGAAGTTAGTATATGTTAAATAAACTAAACTCATAGTCTTTACAATATTAGTATAGTTTTTTTTTAAAGTTATATACATTTCATGTAAAAAAGGTTTCCCTTGGAATCATTTGTGTGTCTAGCTATGTATCTGTCCATCCTTCAGTTAAGTCTTATTTTTAACTAGCAGTACCCATGCTTCACCCATGTAAAATTTGTTTTATAATAAACATCAGTTTTTATTATAAACATATTTTTTGGAGAACCCGATGCAATAATGCTATGTCTCTTAGAAAATTCCCAGGTCTTACACTAACTAGAATATTTATGTTTAAAGTACAGAATATAGAAAAAAAATTATATTTAAAGTGAGTTTGAAAGAAAAGTGCCTAGTTAAAAAAAAAATTTTTTTTCTTTTCAGCCTGAATATGTAGCATCACGACTGTAAGTGATTGTGGGACCATCAGAATATATTTGCTTTGGGTGTATGTTTGTATGTGTGTATATATTAGGTTTTTGTTTTTATTTGATAGATTAGGTAGGGGAATTACTATGAAGTCCAAATGCTGTTCTTCTATTAGACAAAAAAGAAAAAAATATTTATTATATTAAATTATAATATTAAATTTCACAAGAAAACAGGTTAATGAGAATATTAAATTTCTTTTGTTCATTTCTTATCTAAGTGGAGTGACTCAATGCTTAATGCACTTACACTATACACGCTTGATTTATATGTGTCTTAAATATTCTCGCAAGGTCGTTCCAGCATCAGAAATAAAAGTGTAAGCCTGCATTAAAGCTTTTCCTTTTACTATATATATCTTATCGATTAATTTTATACATATACATATAATAAAATTCTAATTGTGTCGAATCTGTACACTAAATATTTTTTGGATAATCTTATTGTAATAATGATAATGACTATTATTATCGAGACAGAGGCCGAATGTATAGTTTTTAGCATTTTTGTCTGTCTATCTGTCTGGGAACGCATCATGAGAAAACCACTGGATAGATTTTGGTGAAATTTTGTAGGATGAAGGAAACAGGTTAATATGAATTTTCTTTTGTTTTTATTATGCTATATATTATAATAAGTTTTAAGGGATTTAATTATGTTTTTTGGACTTGGGTCACCGTTCATAAGTTCATTTCCATTATAATTTTTGAGGCTGGGCAACTTTAGTATTAATAAATTAAATAGTTTATATAAAATCTGTTATTATAAATTGATTAAATTAAAAATGTATAAAGAATAAAAATATTACTTAAATATAAAGATTGTATTTTTTAATTGAAAATTTTATCTAATGTAAATAAATTATCTATAAATGAAAAAAAAGACCTGAACCCCCTCGTATTGAAGGGAGGCCCACCCCCAGCTGTGGGATGTTAAAAAGGGCTGAATACAAATAAAGATATACCAATATTTCACGAGTAAACTCAGAGTGACCATTGTGCTCGTACCTTGTTGACTTGGAGCCTATAAATAATGCAAATAATTCTTTTTGGTAAGAAAAAAAACATTTCAATAGCAGCTGTCCCTTTAATAAAATGGCTTTTAAAGGAAAAGACAATATGAACAATGGCAATAATTGAAAATGAACTGGTTTTGTTCAATACATAATGTGTGGAAATATATAGCTTTAATTTTTCATATAATTCTGATATTTTTTGGTTGTTATTTGTATAGCAAAGTGGCTTAAAAGCCAAAGAAAATTAGTTCAAATAAATGTCAATAGATGACGTTACATGTACGGATTTTTTATTAAAGTTGTGTTAAATTAACAAATGATAAAAAACAGATCTCAAAAAGGTGTATTATTGTTTTAATAAATATTCCAAGTGAAGGGAAACGAAATACGCTCGTAAATCATATTTGCGTAGTTTTATTGATTATTCAAATATGTATCAACAATCAGATGATGAGTTTATTGTGTATATTCACAGATGGCGCTTTTATTTTTTATCAATTTTTATTACGGTTAAAATTTGTTAAACTCATTTTTTTTTTATTTCGAATGCAGGATGAATTTTACGATATTAACGATACGTTAGATTGCATATATTTATAAAATAAAACAACTTTTCGTTTACCTATTTGCCTATCAACGACATCTATTATCCATTCAAGTAAACAAAAGTAGCCCGAATTAGCGCTGTCCAATTTTTTTGTATGGGATGAGGCATCTGTACTAGTATACTGTGTGTGATGTATGGTTTAAGTGTCCTTTTTTCATACTAACCAGTTTCATAGTGGGTTACTTTGAAAAAATATTTGAATGGCGGCGTGTGGATAATGAAAACTTGAATAAAAATATTATGTTTGAACCCCTTAAAATAACGATTCAGAAGTGCTTGTAAGTCTAATGGAATAAAGTTAATTTTGATTTAATTTGATCTCTTGTTATCTAAGACAGTTCTTCTGTTAAGCCTTTAGCGGGTTTGATTTCAATATTGAGCAATCTTTTGTATCGTGCGAGTGTCATATTAAATTCACATTATTCATATTAATATCTCAGTAAGTGTTAGAAGTAGTTATATTAAAATTAATATAATTATTAAGATATTTAACCAATAAAAAAGAAAAACTGAACGTGATAACTTTATAGAAAGATCATAGATTTTTAGCGTTTAAATTATTAATTATCACATTTTTTTACTGAATGTCAAGAGTCTACTTAGTAGACTCTACTAGTTACTACCAGTTCGGAAAGAAATAGCGTAAATATTTGATAAATTAATTTTTATTAAATATTTGATAAATATAGAAGAAATATTTGATAATTGTTTAATAATTTTCGTAGCCATTTAATAAGGACGATTAAAAGCTAAAATCTTGCTCCAATCCTTGACATTTTTTTATTTTTATTGCCTAAAATCTGAGATAATTCATGTACTTCTAAAATCTTTTCATTGTTGATAAGAATTCTGATTTTGATCGGATGTAAAATAAATCCTAATGAAATAAATAGTCAATAGTCCACAAAAATATAATGACTATGTATTTAGTTTTTGATGCCAGAAATTAGATTATACTACTATTATTTCTTAATTCTTATCTTTTAAGTCTTCTAAAATAATCTATAAATACTTTTATTGGTCAATTTTTCTAAATTTCCACATTGAAACGTGATAAGATTATTACAAGATTATTGAAGCTATTGATAATATATTATCAGTTGTTTTTGGGACTTTAACCGGGACCCAGTTATTTACAGCCAAGTGTTTTAATAAAAATAATATTGAAAATTAATATTACTTGTGTAATAAGACAACAAATAATCTCCAATTTAAAAAAAAGGAGGTTTAATTTCCTTTTTTAGTAACTTAACATTTTGACTAAAATTGAACGTGTTCAAACTTTTTAATTATCTGTAGTTTTGTTTTTGAATTTTGGGATTTATGAAATGTGACAGTTTATAACTTTTGAACTTTAAAAATTAAACTTTTGTTTTATTATTATTGTAAAATTATTTAATATATACGAGTTAAAAATATGGCTAAAATAGCGGAAATTCGACAATTATTTGAAGCGAAAATAAAAGCCGGCGTACCGGAACCGCCGGGGCCTTTTGATCCTCGAGATTTAGAAAGGGTGAAAAGTGATAAATATTTATACAGAGTTCTCGAACATTGCCAAAACAATGTACAAATAGCAGTAAGTATGTTATACGATATCATGGCGTGGCGGAAAACCAATAACGTCAATGAAATAAGCGAAGAAACAGTTAATATTGAATATTTAAAAGAAGGTATTTTCTTTCCTCATGGACGTGATATAGACAGCTGTTTAATATTTATTATGAAATCAAAACTTTATGTTAAAAGTGAAAAAAATATTGATGAAGTTAAAAAAGTTATTATATACTGGCTAGAGCGCATAGAGAGGGAAGAAGATGGGAAAAAAATTACATTGTTTTATGATATGGATGGTTGTGGTCTGAATAATATGGATATAGAAGTTATAAGGTATATGGTGACATTATTAAAATGTTACTACCCACTGCTCGTCAACTATATAATTGTGTTTCAGTTGCCATGGTTATTGTCAGCGGGTTTTAAAATTGTTAAAGGAATACTTCCCGCTGCAGCAGTTGAGCGACTTAGAAGTGTCAATAAAGACAAATTGAAAGAATTAGTGGCACCGGAACAAGCTTTGGTAAGTTGGGGCGGTAAAGATGATTATGTGTTTAAATTTATCCCCGAAAAGAGAGTGAATTTAGATAAAACAGCAAAAAATGTTACTTTTGTTGAAGATGAGAATCATTCACCTGGAGAAATGCTTAAGTTAATTCCAAATAAACAATTGATGTTTAAAACAGAAAATGATCATATAGAAGCCCAACTTACAATCACTAATATGGATGAAGGTGTTGTCGCATTTAAAATAAGAACAACTGCTCCTGAGAAGTATATTGTTAAGCCAAGTTCGGGCATTTTATTAAATAATGCATCACAAACTATACAAATTACAGTTAGCCCTGGTTTTCAAATAAGTTCAGTTATAAAAGATAGGTTCTTAGTAGCATCTATGCAAGTGCCAAATGCAAATATACCTCAAAAAGAGTTAAGTAAAATTTGGAAAAATCCTGGATCTAAAGCAGATGAGTACAGATTAAAATGTGCAAACGCTGACCCTGATGCCAATAACTCAAAAGGCCAAGATAATGAAGACCATGAATCAGTCGCATATAAATTAAATAACTTACAAAACAATCATAAGGCACTCGTAAAAACATTGAATTCATTGAAATTTTATCAATTTATTACATTATTTCTGACGTTTCTAACTTCTGTTTTGGGGTTTTTAGTGTATTATGAACATAAAAATTGTAATTGATAAATCTATACTAATATATTCCCTCCATGACCGCGGACACGCTAGTGTTACAGTTAACAATAGATTTCTTAGAAATTTAATTCATTTCTTAGGAATTTACCTGAAGGTGATATAGAGGTAGAGTATGTTTGTTTGTTTGAATGCGCTAATCCCAGGAACTACTAATTTGATTTAAAAAAATCTTTTTGCATTAGACAGCCTCTTTATTGAAGTTGGCTATAGGCTATATATCATCATGCTACTACCCAAGGGAGCAGAGCAGAATTATAAATGTCAACAAATCAGTCAGACTTACATACATCACTGTAAAGGAGATGAAGAGTTAGATTTTTGTACTTTGAATGCAGGCGAACCTGAGAGTTCTGCTTGTATATTCTTGCCATATTAACTTTGTAATAGTTAAGTGTACATATATTTTAAATAAAGGAAGGCCTCTTTTCACCCCCGAATAATGAAAAAAATTATGTCATTTGATTTGATCTTTTCTTTTATTCTGAGAGTAGACTGTGTGCCTGATTACATTATATATTTATGAGAGAAGAAAAACTACAATTAATACTACTTGGGAGATGACAAACTTTGTTCTAACTGGGATTTTTATTCAAAATGTGATATTTTCAGTAACATTTCACCTTTTTTTAAATAGAGCACATATAAGAAGCAATTTCTTATTTATTTTAATGTTTAATATATTTAAAAATTACTGCATTATATATCATGAAAATGTCTCATTTTGGAATTAATGTCAGACCAGTTAGACCAAGGGGGTGTTGTCTCACAAGTAGTGTTCATTGTAGTTTTATTTACTCTCAAAATATATATCATGTTATCAAGCACACAGTCTACTTACAGAATATGTAATGTAAAATATTACAATTTTGTTCGTAATTCTGGGGCAGAAATAGGGCCTTATTGATACCCTAACTTTGATTTGGTAAATCTAAAAAGAAAGTACAATGTATTTGCATGTATATAATGGGTCACTATTGCCTTATATAAGTGATTTAAATCATAATAAATGCACAAAAATTGTGAAGTTTATATAATTTTACATTTTTGTGTAGAATTAATAATTATTATTAAATAATATATTATATTAATGTTGGGTTTACGAAGGAATATTACAGATTTCTCTTTCTGATGAATTTTTGGTGGCAGTTCCTACTTTTTATAACTTACAGAGTAAGTTAAATATTTATCTTGCAAAATAAATCACCAATATCATGTTTTTCTAATTTTATTTATTTTGTTTTATTTTTTTAATAAAATAAACATAGCTAAATATTAAATAAGGCATAATATTGTTAAACATTTTTATAGATTTATTGTTTATCCATGTTATATTATAATATATATATTTTTTACTGAATAAATGAAGTAATTAAAAAAATACGATTTAAGTCTTGCACTACTTGTTGTTATTTGGAAATAAGGTAATTTTTTTAAGGTATTTTTGTTTCATCAAAAAAATATTTTCTTATATGTATTTGCATTAATATTTGGTTATTAGAACTAGGCTTAGTTTTAAATGAAACGGTTTTTATCGTATTTTTCGCGGATTTATTTTATGTTTGGTTCCCGATGTTTCGAATGCTTTACAGCAAACGTTTGAATTTGAATGGTCTGATGAAAGTAGTTTTATTAAAATTTACTAGCAAGTAGCAGATCTAAGTATAATTTTATAGGGTAAAGTCAAATATTCGAGTGATTGAAAAAAAAGAACTTTAAAAAATATATTAAACAGACTTCAAAAAAAAACACTAAAAAGTAAAAAGTAAAAAATAACTGATTGGTAGTTTCCATTTACTATACATACCTAATAAAATATTTTCGAAGTCGGTTTGCTTTGCTTTGTATCGGCTGGCACCGACTTCGAAAATATTTGATTAGGTATGTTTTATAGTAAATGAAAACTACCAATCAGTTATTTTTTACTTTTTAGTGCTTTTTTTTTGTAGTCTGTTTTTATTTATTTCTTTAAAAGTCTTTATTTTTCCCTTTTTGGTGCTGACATAGTAGTAGCAAAGTAAGAAGAAATTATTTAAATAAAATATTCGCTTATGCCGTAAGTTAGTTTAATGCCAATTTTTATATGAAGACTGCTAAACTAAAATTCGCTTTTATTAGTAACACTAAAAGTTCTGGCTCTAAAATTCCATTCTAATTTATTACGGTATTAGTTTAGTTTAATGTAGTATTACGGATATAGATGTCTGATTTTTCATGTGCAAATTTAATAGGTATTTGAGTATATCAATAAAATTCATATAGGTACTAGCGACTCACCATCGCTCCGCTTGGGTTCGTCCCTAGTGGGAATTTAAGTTTGTATGTATTTTTAATGCCGAAACATCATAAAAAATAAAAAATAATTTTTTTAGGGTGGACCACCCTTATCACTTAGGGGTATGAATAATTAGTTTACGGCTTATTCTCAGACCTACTGAATATACACACAAAATTTCATAAGAATCGGTCAAGCCGTTACGGAGGAGTTCTGTTACGAACACTGACATGAAAATTTTATATTTTAGATATCTATACAATAATTTATCAAAACAACGACAGTGAACTTTAAATAAAACCATTGTCAATGAGTACGACAACTTAACCGTCAAGACCATCATCCCGAATCCTGATGTGCAACTCAATACATGACCCTTTTTGTATTCAGCCCTTCTTAATGTCCCACTGCTGAGCACGGGCCTCCCTTCAATATGAGGGGGATCAGGCCATAGTCCACCACGCTGGCCAAGTGCGGGTTGGCAGACTTCACATGTCTTTCAAAAACTTGCTAGGTTCTCTCAGACATGCAGGTTTCCTCACGATGTTTTCCTTCACCGTAAGGCAAGTGGTAATCATGTTGAAAAATTTTAATGTTGAGAAAAGTGGGACTCACTAGGTAGAAAAGCCAGTATTACCCACTAAAATACAACAGGGCCTCCCCCGTCTTAATGGGACTTCGCAGGATCGCTTACGCACTCAACCACGACGCCCCGAAGGCAGGTCTGTGGAAGTAGACCACAACAACCATGGGATTGCACTCACGGTTCACTCTACTATCAGAGAAGTACCAGGGACAACTCGCATGACACACCACCCACCGAAGTGGACCACCTCCCAGTGTGTCTTTTGGCTTCACGCCCGGCTAGATTGCCAGACGCTAATGAGCGACTTCACCTCAATGTTTATGGTACTTTTTCATTTTTATTTACCATTCTGCCAGTGTCACGTATTGTGAGGAAGACACAAGCGAATTTTATTGGTAATTTTGAGATTTAGCAGCTATAACTATAATTATAAATAATATATAAATGGAATTAAAACTATAAATGAATAATCGGTCTACAGGAGCAACCGCTACAACAATAAAAAGATAATTACGTAATACAAAAATGGCACAATGATTGAATTCAACATTTTATTTGCGAACGCATCCTTGACCTAAATGTCAGTTAAATGTCATAAGTCAAAACATTTGATAGTTGATTGTTAACCGTACAATTACATTGATTGGTAATTTCCTTTATCATATTGACGATATTACACGATAATTCTTAAACTTATCATAATATGACGACTGCAGACTTAAAAAACTTATTTCAAACAAAACTAAAAGAAACTCCAGACCATGATTTTCATCCAATGGACTTAGAACGTGCAAAGGACGAGAAATATTTGAGAAGAGTGATGAAACACACTGATAATGACCCCAAACTTGCTGCGGATATGCTTTGGGATATATGTACTTGGAGGAAAAGTTCTGGTGCAAATGATATTAATGAGAGTAACATTAGAATGGACTATGTCAGTGATGGCGCTTTCTTTCCCCATGGTAGAGACGTCGATGGTTGTATTTTACTTATTGTTAAATCTAAAAAGCATATTAAAGGAACAAAAGACTTCGAAGAAATCAAACGAATTATTATCTATTGGTTCGATCGCATTGAAAGAGAAGAAGATGGCAGCAAAATAACATTGTTTTTTGATTTAGATGGTTGCGGTTTAAATAATATGGATATGGAATTAACAAATTATTTAATTTCATTGTTTAAAAGTTACTATCCAAATTTTTTGAATTATATCATCATTTATCAAATGCCATGGATTTTGTCAGCAGCTTTTAAAGTTATCAAGTCATTATTGCCAGCTAAGGGAGTAGAAAAAATGAAATTCGTTAACAAAGATACTTTAAAAACTTTTGTAGCTCCTGAGCAAGCATTAGTGTGTTGGGGTGGGAAAGATAATTATGAATTTGAATTTGTACCTGAAAATCGCAGTTCGGAACACACTCCTAAAAAGGTAACATTCGCAGAGCAAGGAGACAACCATTCTCCTGGAGAAATGTTGCGACTTAACCCCAGTTCCTTGATAGTCTTTAAAAGTGAAAACGATGAAGTATCTGGACAGTTTTCAATAACTAACATGGATGAAGGTGCTGTATCATTTAAGATAAGGACAACTTCGCCTGAAAAGTTTCGAGTTCGACCAAGTTCTGGCACATTAGCTAAAGGCGCTACCCAAACTATAATTATTGTAGTCCAACCAGGCTTCCAACTTCG
Organism: Brenthis daphne; assembly: GCA_947093115.1. Taxonomy (NCBI): domain Eukaryota; kingdom Metazoa; phylum Arthropoda; class Insecta; order Lepidoptera; family Nymphalidae; genus Brenthis; species Brenthis daphne. The sequence goes on from OX352473.1 coordinate 6,030,524, forward strand.
AAATGAAATGAAAGATATGTTTTTAGTTATGTCTGTTCAAACACCCAAAACAGATCTCACACCAAAGGAGATAAATGAGATATGGAGCAATTCTACAGGTAGCCAAGTTGATGAGTATCGACTAAAATGCCAGTTTCCAGTGAAAGATTTGCCTAAAAATGGCAATTTAGAAACCAAGCATGATAAGCCCGACTCCGTCGCAAATGCCTTGAATAATCTTCAAATGAACTATGAAATATTACACCGCCAAGTTGATAAGTTAAAACTTTATCAGCTCTTCACATTTATCCTGACTGCCATATCTGTTGTTTTAGGATATCTTATTTACCAAAATTCCAACAACAATGAGAGGTACTGTGATCGCATCTAGCCTTTAAACTTAGTGGTTTTCGAAACCACTATTAACATTAATGTGTTTTTATACTGTCTCGCTGTGTTTCTGCTATCGTTGAATACTTTGATGTATGTTAAATATTGTCATCTGATGAATTTAGTTGAAAGAGTTCATATGGCTAAGTAATGGCTTTAAATAAGATTTGATTATAAATCATGTAGATCAGCGGTTCCCAATATTTATTTGACAGCTGCACCCTAATTCATAATATTTTTCTTCAAAGGAACCCCATATTGATAATAATTAAACTGATTGTGTTGTAGTTAGAATCTTTCTTGTTTGACTTGAAAGAACAAATCATAAATGAAAAATATTAATACTTATAATAATATTTATTGTACCATAAATATAACCATTCCATATAATGTCACAAATGAAATTTTTTCACATATTTATTTTTAATAGCACTTAAGTAAATTAGGCTTCATGTCTGACAACATTTTATTTAACTGTCAGATGGAATTTGGAACCCCTGTGACCCTTCCACGAAACCCTAGGGTTCCGTGGACCACCATTTGGGAAGTGCTGATTTATATAATAGAAAGTTTTTAAGTATTCTACAATGAAGTTTAAATTTTATACACCTTTCTGTCAACGTTTTAACAATGGAATTGATTTTTTTACACTCTATTCTATAACAACTATCGCTTGAGTATTAAATAAAACATATAAAATGTGTATTCAAGTTACTTTTTTGTATAATTAAAAACTAAATTATGATAAAACACTCTCAAGTTAGATAATGTGTTTTTAAGCTTTTTATTATTTATAATTGTAATTAAATTAAATGCATTTATATACTATATATAATGGTGTGGGAGATAGATCTTGTCAAAGTGCTTATTTGTCCAAACAACCAATTTACGGAAAGAGTTTTTAATACAGAATTATTGTCTTTTAAATGTCAATTCTATTGGTAATACACATTTTACTTCAATAAAGCTGAAAAAATGTATTTTATCTACATATATTCCATGTATATTAATCTTAGAAATGCTGCTTTGTTTTTAAAATATAAGTAAAAATCTAAAGTACAAGTATTGGTCATTTGAACAAATACACACTAAGGCAACTGTAAAAGTTAATAATTTTTTATGTTGGTTTTTCTGCATGTTGGTTATACAGTTTTTTATTACTTAAAAACGTAGCTTAAATTGTAATAGGTTGATTTGAGAGTTGAGATATAAACATGATATATTAACATATTCTTCTACACGCTCATATAAAGTACAAGTCATACGTATTTGTTAGTGGTCGCAGAAGTTAGTTATTATATTAAAAATCGTTCAATTGCGTGTCGGATTCGTATTCGAAGGATTCCATAACATAATCATTTTTTTTTTATTTTTTGAAAGTGCAGCCTTTTTGAAGTGCGCCATATTGATATTTTATTATTTGTTGTTATAGCGGCAACAAAAACACACATTGTGATAATTTCAACTCTCTGTCTATATGGTTCATGAGATACAGCCCTATGATAGACTGACAGACGGACAGCGGATGCTTAGTAATACGGTTCCGTTGAAAGCAACGTTTTAGCTATTAATGAGCTAAAAACGAATGCCATGGTGGTTTTAATAGCTAGTTGAATTAAAATAAAACTTTTCTTGATTATTATATAAGCAGGAATTGTATGAATAGTCTTATTGAAGTAAAATGTTTTCACATTTCGGGGTAAAAAAAAAATCGGGACAATTGCTCGATTACTCAAGGGGGTGGGGTGGGGTGTGTATTATCGAATTTAGGAAAATATATCGGCATGTATCGGGACAGTCCCGGTAAAATCGGGACGGTTGGCAACTTTGGCCCTTTAGGTTTTAGTATAAAAAACTTACAGCATTTTTTATTTAAAAATGTTACTTAAAGTAAAAAAAACTATATTAAGATACCAAATATATCATTATCTAGGAGTATTAAAGTAATGTTAATATAACTATATGTTATTTTATTATCTATACCATTTTTTTTTTTCAATAAATTTTGGCAAAGATGATTGTCTTGTAAACAAATACGATTAATTATGTAATTTATTTTTAAATAGGTTACAATAAACATAATATTTATTCAAATTGAATGGAAGTGGAAACTTAACCTTTCGGATTATATAAATGCTAAATATATTATTTTAAATTCATTACTAAGCAAACAAAATATATTCTGAAATCGTTTTGTTAAGTTATTCTCTTTAGTTGTTAGTAACGTGATTAGCAGCTTTATTTTTTATTTTAATGGATAGAAGTGGAAGGTATAATAATAATATTTAGGGGTGATTTGGGTGTATGTTTCTCTCTACTACTGCTTGACTGATTCGAATCAAACTATTAGGTACTTTAAGTAAATTAATTGTCTTGTTTTATATCGACGGGATTTTGTTTGGTTGATTGGTGATTCGTGTTTGGAGGAAGCGGTATCTATATATTTATATCCTTTTTATACGCACATGTTTAAACTATTTATGTCAGAATATTGTGTAGTTTTACAATCATTTACTTTTTGTAATAAACAAATTAAATAATGGAAATTAAAAAATACTTATCTGTCTACTTTTTTTGGATAATATTATTTTTGTCAAGAAAAAATTCAATGGAAATCCTTCAATTCCATTAGAATTTTTGAAGGTGGATTGTGTCACTTTTTTTTATTTTCTGCTTTGAAATCGGCGAAAATTAAGGTACAAAAAGAAACAAAATCACCGAATTTAGTTTTTTTTGAATTGGCTAAAAAAACAATAAATAAATGCCAATCTCTTATTTAATTAATTGTCATATTTAAATTATTTATTGTATCTGTGTATAATATATATTATGTAAATGTTTAAATAAAGACTATTACTATTGATTTTCTTTTTTTTTTATTTATGCATTAAATCTATACATATAACAAAATTCTGAGTCTAATCTGTACATTAAATATTTTTTGGAAAATCTTATTGAAATAGTCATTATTATCGATACAGAATCCGAATCTATGGTTTTTAGAAGTTTTGTCTCTGTCTGGGAATGCATCACCCCTGGATAGATTTTGACGAAATTTAGTATGATGATAGCTGGTTATCCGGGTCAATGTATACAATACTTTTTACTGCTGGAAAATATCTCTGAGAAAACTATACTGAACGTTAAAACGTAAGTAGTACCAACGTCTAGTAGTTTATTTATACGCGTTTAATATTTAGCACTAGCTGTAACATTTGAAAATTCCTTTTAAGAATAATTTATTGAATCTATAAATAAGTAAATATTAGTATCATTTGTTTAGGTATAAACCCTATACATTGAGGTATAGTCTATCTTAAGCATCACGCTACGAGCTTTAGGAGCGGATATATAGGTACATAGTTATATAACCTATGCGAGTAGAGCCGAAGTCACAATATTTCTCATTAAGTCACAAAAAAAACAAAAGAAATTTTAGTAGATGTTTTTTAATCTAAATCAACTGTTACAAAATAGTAATCTTACTAATATTATAAATGTGAAAGTTTAAATGTTTGGATTTTTGTTACTCAATCACGTTAGAACGGCTGAACCGATCTGGATGAAATTTGGCAGAGATAGATTATAGTCTGGAATAGGACATAGTTTACTTATTATCCCGGAAAAATGTACGGTTCCCATGGGATCGATTTGTTTTTGATTTTCTAGTTGTTTATATTTTTTCAAATACCACAGAAGACACAACACTGCCAACTTTCCCGCCAAATTTGAATTGAGGTGTTGGTATTACGCATTTTAATTTAAACTTTTTAGAAAAATGTCGAAGTAACTCCTCATCAGTCCAATTACACGATGTTATGACGAAGAAACCTGTAAAGTATGAGATTTTTTTTAAAGTTATGTACGTGTAGTGTATCAACTATCTGGTATCCATAACACAGGCCTCGTAGCTTACCATGGAACTAGATGGTGCTGTGTGGTTTGTTCCGACACATTTATTTATTATATGAACTCATGTCCACCCAGTGGTTAAAATTCGGTCATAATTATTAATGAAAATTTTAGGGAAATATACAGTTTCACTTGGCTGCAGTCGGATTAAAAAATTACTTATAAATTAAATGTATTCAGCCTTTTTTTAACATCCCACTGCTGGGGGTGGGCCTCCCTTCAATACGAGGGAATCAGGCTATAGTCCACGCTGGCCAAGTGCGGGCGGACTAAGCATTATGGTAGAGCGAAAAAAAATTTTTTTCTTAGTTTGGAGGTAGAATTCGTAGCTTATAAAGAAACAATGTTTACTCAACATTTTCAGGTGGCTCACTGATTTTTAAAATAATTAATTTAAATTTTGGGTTTGAATGGAAAAAAAAATCCGACAGTGAAAGTTGAGTAGAAAATGTCTATATTCGTCAATTCTTGAATGTTTTCAAAGATGATGAACAGGTAAAAAAAAAACATTTTTCAATCAAACCAAAAATTTAAATTAATTATTTTAAAAATCAGTGGGCCACCTCAAAATGTTGAGAATTTTGTTTTATTTCAATAATTTTGTTTTTTATAAGCTCCAAGTTCTACGTCCAAGCTAAGAAAATAACAAAAATTTTTTTTTGCTCCACCCTACTGAGCATGTCTTTCGAACACTTGTTATGTTCTCTGAGGCATGCAGATGTCACAATGTTTTCCTTCATCGTCAGATAAGTGGTAATCATATTGGAAATGATTCACACACGAAATATCAGAGCGAGACCCGGGATTTGAACCCACTTCATTCGGTTTCCCAAGCGAGCGCGTTACTGAGCTACCAAATTAAACACAGGTATAATATATTTATTGCACCAAATTTACTCACCATTTTCATTTAACATCTCGGATACTTGACTTATATATTTCTCTCTATTTTGTTTTGTATTTTCAGGATTTAAACTGATAGCATCATATGTTCCTTTATCATGTACAACTTTGAATTTGGTGTTCAAAGTTTTCACATCGTCTTCTGTTATATCGAAGACCTGAAATTGTTTATTTTTTTATTTTCTAAGTGAAAACTTCTATTGGCAGGTTTGTTTAGATAGGGAGTAAATTCCCTACAGCTACAGATTTTGCGGGTTTTAAGTACCGATTTTCTCATTCCCACGGGAAAAGGTCATAATACAACTAAAAAAAATATTCATGATCATAATTACTTGAAAGTTGGTATTAATGCTCTTCAATACAATTAAAAAACACGTGTTTTAGCATTTTTCAAAATTCGTCCTATAAAGAGGTAAAATAGGGGATTAAATTTTGTATGAAACCTACCTTTTTTGAAGTTACTTTTGTAGTTTTAGCGTGAGCGAAGCCACGTGTACTGCTAGTAAATATTATAAATGCGAAAGTTTGGATGAATGTTTGTTACTCGATCACGCCAAAACGGCTGAACGGATCTGGATGAAATTTGGCACAGAAATAGATTAATCTGAAATAGCACATAGATTTCTTTTTATCCAGAAAAAATGTACGGTTCCCTTGGATAGATTTGTTTTTGTTTTTCACTACATTAATTGAATTTAATAAAAAAAAAACAGAATACCTGGAATTTTATTATAGGAAATTCATTTTTTGCATATTTTTCTGCTAACAATATGGCTTCTTGACAATAATCGATGCCTAGCAGATTCGTAAAACCTTCTTTCGCCAGTTCTATCAATGTATAGCCATTACCACAACCTGAAGTTAAAAAAAATAACAGTAAAAGTAATTACTATAGTAGGAAAACATAGTAATAATAATTTTAGTATTACGTTCTTAATATCTTTCACAATTAATCAGTCAAAAAAATACCAAATATATATATAAAAATGAAAAAAATAATAATATAAAAACCGACTTCAAAACAAAACACTAAAAAGTAAAAAATAACTGATTGGTAGTTTTCATTTACTATACAGAGATACATAATCAGATATTTTCGAAGTCAGTGTGCTTTGATTTGTATCGGCTGGCACCTTCTGGCCTTACCATCAGATCAGGTCGGCGATACTGAACCATTACACTATCAACTGAAATAGAAACACAAAGTTTCATGTCAATATCAGAATTAGAAGTAGGTTAAAAATTCATCATTAGCTATTTTTCCACCTTTAGGGATGGTATTTTTTTTTTGAAATTTAAATGGAACCAATCTGGAAGTATACACTTTCAAACAAAACAAAACTTGTCCAAATCGATTAATAAATGACGGAGTTCTGAGGTAACAAACATAAAAAAACAGCCAAATTGAGAACTTCCTCCTTTTCAACCGACTTCCTCAAAAAGGAGGAAGTTCCCAATTCAGTTGTATGTTTTTTTTTAAACTACCAATCAGTTATTTTTTACTTTTTAGTGCTTTTTTGAAGTCAGTTTTTATTTTTTTGTTAAAAAGTTTTTTTGAAGAAGTCGGTTGAAAATATAGTTTTAGTGCACCACCAAAATATAAATAAAATATAAATTGAATGCAAACATGTTGATTTTTAAGATTTATTATGTAAAATTAAGCAATATAATAAATATATGTATGTTTTATATTCTACGGTGGATATTCAGTTTTTTTTTTTATTTCTGACAAAGAGGTGTTTACATGATTGTTATATAGTTTATGAGATAATATTAAATTATTAATACAAAAAGACCTCCAGTGAATTAGAATTTAATAGTTTAAAAATAACAAATATTTTTTGAACTTATACTTCTTTTGGCCAGGAGGGACATGCCCAGCAGTGGGATGTTAAAAAGGGCTGAATACATTTTACATATAATATTTCTTTTCTATAACTTCTTATGTGTAACATAAGTACACACATATATTTTTTCTTTTATTTATCATTTTGCATGTGTATACTTATCATTATTCCCATCATTTTTTAAATATGAATTACACTTTAGCAAATCCAATATGTCCATCCTGAAATAATAGAGTTTACACACTGTCAACTTACTTTTACTCAACTTTAGGCACAAATTCAGGATTGGGGACTTTGCCCCTAGCGGAGTGGGTGGTATTTCTGGATAAGGGACGTGATAGGGAGTCGAAATGTTAAATAAAAATTGTCCGCGAACGTATGAGTAAAAAGTTATTGAGACTTAAAGTTACAACATTTCCATACATTTTCATATATTTCTTTACCACCATTCGGAGTGGGTGGTATTTTTAGATAGGGGAGGTGACAGAGAGTCAAAATATATTAAAAATATTTGGAGGAAACGTACGAGTAAAAAGTTATTGAGACTTACAAGTTATAACATATCTAACACATTTCCATACATTTCTTTACCTAAATAAGTGATTACAACAGATAAACATACCTTTAACGAATAGTACGCATCCTTTTTTATGTACATTACACATTTTCACAACAATTAATGCTTTATTGTATTTAATATTTTAATAATTTCACAACACAAACAAAACGATCTTACATTTTGACAAAAGCAAAACTGACACTTTGTTTTATATTACCGCTTAAATGACAACAGATTATATTTGATTATTTTTGCTTTTTCTGTTGGTAAAATATTAATATTAATAAATAAATAAATAAAAAGAAAAATATTATTTTCATTTCATAAATACATTTATGATTTTTTATCTGATTTATGTAAAATATATTGTTTTACAATTGTACATTTAGTAAAAAAAAAAACATTTTTTTATCTGTGAATATTTTTCAGTATTATTGGCGGGTGTTCTTAAAATACCGCGAAGTTTCATAATTTGTGACTCTGTACTCTGTGTATTTTCCATTAGTTATTAGTTTTTGTTAATTTTTATATACTTTCGTTTCTTGTTTTTGTTTTAATATTATTTTTATAGTTTTAAGTGTTCATAGTGTTAGTGTAAACAATTTATAAACGTGAGTAGACTATTTTTAAAATCTCAATGTATTATTTACTTTTGGTTTTTATTTTGCGACATCGTGGTTAGTTTAAGACATAGGTTATTTATTTATTATTCGTCATATCTTGGTTAGGTTAGGTTAGAACATTTAAGATTATTTATTTATTATTCCTCATATCTGGGTTAGGTTAGGTTAGAACATTTAAGATTATTTATTTATTATTCCTCATATCTGGGTTAGGTTAGGTTAGAACATTTAAGATTATTTATTTATTATTCCTCATATCTGGGTTAGGTTAGGTTAGAACATTTAAGATTATTTATTTATTATTCCTCATATCTTGGTTAGGTTAGGTTAGAACAGTTGCCACAACGCACGAGCCGAGCGAGCGAAGCGAGCGTGCCGCGGTAGCGGCCGGCGAGTGCCATAAATGACTAGAAAACTAGAAAATTCGAATTTCACGCAAAGTACAAATAAAGACAATCATCTGGAGATTATTTTGACAATTGAAAGTGACGTTTTGACTCCAAGTGTCTAAATGGTAGTAATGTCAAAATAATGTATGGAAATGTTGTAACTTGAAGTCTCAATAAATTTTTACTCATATGTTCGCGGACAATTTTTATTTAACATTTCGACTTCCTATCACGTCCCTTATCCAGAAATACCACCCACTCCGCTAGGGGCAGAGTCCCCAATCCTAAATCGCAGCCCAACTTTATTTCATAGCAGAGATAACTAGTCAGTTTTTGGCCAAAGCTAGGATTCAAACCCAGAACCTCCTGATCTTCAGCCATACATGCTTCCCAATTTTAAATGTCACACTGAAAATTATATAACAAGCCTGGCTTAGACCATATATAGTGATTTACATACCTAAATCAATAATTGGTTCGTCTTTCTCAACACCACATTTACAAATCCATTTAATTACTCGTAATGCACTGTCTTCTCCAAACCAAACGTCACCTGGGTCACCATGTTTTTCAAAATTTATTATTTCTTTAGCATATGCCTGTTGCCAGTACTTGTGGGTACCTAATTCTGATGGGTCAAGTTCTGAATCTTCCATGATATATCTGACAAAAGATTGGAAACAATTATTTACAGTTTTTTGTTAAGTCACATGAGTCAGTAATCATTAAGCTAGACATTTTATACTATAGTAGTGACTCACCCTCGCTTTGCTCGGGTTTGTCATACAACCTTTCATCCCCATTTTCACCCCTTTAAGGGATGATTTCCGGGTTAAAAAGTATCTTATGTCCTTTCGGGGGTCTCAAACTATCTTCTTACCAAATTTCGGCTAAATCAGTTAAGTAGATCCAGACATTACACAATACACAAACTTTGATAAAAACAAAATATCAAATAAAAGAAAATAATCAAATATATTAGACCTATGAATACATCTATATCTTTATAGATATTTATATATAATAAAATTCTAACTGAGTCGAATCTGTACATAAAATATTTTTTGGAAAATCTTATTAGAATAGTCATTATTATCAATACAGAGGCCGAATCTATAATTTTTAGAATTTTTGTCTGTCTGTCTGTGATCGCATCACGGAAAAACCACTGGAGAGATTTTGATGAAATTCAGTCAACATAAAGGATGCTTTTTACTGCGGGAATATATATCGCCTCTGACTATCTATACTAAACATTAAAACGTAAGTAGGGACGGACCCGAGCTGAGCGAGTGTGAGTCGCTAGTTTTGAATAAAAATACCTTTTCGAATTTTAGCTGATGTATTTAGATTTTTGGTTTCCGACTTTTCGAATGATTTACAGCAAATAAGACCGAATAGGTAATTTTTATTATAAAATGTCATTTATTCCGTAAATCTAAGAAAGTATTCTGTGGGCTGTGATTACAGTTAATTTGGTTATTTCTTTTGTTTACCAACCTTTAACAGTATGTATTATATATAGTATATTAACGAAGTATGATATTTAAAAATGATCTTAAATTTTTTTTAACTCAATTGCGTTTTAAAACTGTCGCATTTAAAAGAAATTATTAAATATTATGTATTTTTCTAGTTTCTAGCACGATGTAAACACAAACACAGGGCACAGACTTATTTATGTAGCAATATACTCTATGGCCATGGATGACAAATAAAATCTATGGCACAGACCATGAACAAGAAACACAGGGTGCCAACTGTCAACTGCCAAATGCCAGTGACACAGAACTACTTTACCTACAGTTTTTAAGGTTACAAAACAGATAAAAAAAAATAGTTCAAAAATAAAAAATGCAGTATACAAATAAAACGCAGTCTAGAAAATAACACACAATAAACCAAATCGATGATTCTTAATTAAATTTTACATACATTACATTTTGTATCATGTTTAAATAATTAGTTAAAATATTATTCGACTTTTCAATGATACGAATTTAAACTACTACTTTATACGTATAGATTGCCATTAAAAAATTTTAACATTTGCAATTTGCTAATTTTTTATGGTAGCACTGTAACATAACTGTCTATTTACGGTATTTATCACGTCAAATAAAATAAATTCATATTTTCGTTTAGCGTTAAACTACTTGCCCGAGTTGTTTAATAAACGATTTCAATGAGAATCATGTGACCGCGTGTGCAAATACATTTAAATTAAATCAAGTTATCCCCGCATATATGCACATTGTTATTATAAATCAATATTATGTCACATTAATAATTCGTTAGTGTTGTGAGCTTGTATATAATTCATTAATATTCCTTTGTCGTAATATTTACGTAAGTTTGTGGATGTTTAGTATTAAAACGACGCTCAGTTATTGGTAAGTTCTTCTGTTATACTATATATAACTTTGTAAATACATCTATTAAAATGTATATTATATATTAAAAATATATTTTGTCGGCTATAATAAAATATTATAACATCGTGTTTTTAACAGATAATTCATTATATACAACAAAATATATGAAATAATTGTGTGTAATATATATAGTTATTTATTTTAACAACAAATAAAATAGAAATTATGTTTAAAACATTATGTATTAATTATTTAATAAATAAAAATAAAGATTCATAACGCCTCATTTTTTATAAAATATTTAATAAGTAGAAATATTCATTTTTTGAACATACTTTTCCTTAATAATATCATTTTTTAATTTTATCCATACATTTATATTTTAAAATGTATGCACCCCACTGTATACATGCTGAAGGATAAATCTATTTATTTGTATTAAAAAGTTATTATATTATTTAAGTATTAAATGTCAACCCTGAAACAATTTTAAAGTTCTATTTGTGTTTTAATTTAGTCCAGGAAAATGTCAGATAAGCTTAACTATGTTAAATTAAATAATTGCTACAAACAATTTTAACTAATTATACTTAGCCTACTTTGTTAAATGATAAGGAACAATTTTTTTTTAAATAATTGTTTAGTGATAGTAATGCATGTGCCTGTAAAAAAATATATTGGCAGTTATTTTGGATGATGATAGTCCTAAAGTCAGCTTTCTTTTTTATTCTTAAATATGTTAATAAAAAAGAAATAATTAATGATATATGTTCATATATGAATAAATATTGGCAGCAAACAAAGTGCGAATCCCAAAGGAGGGCTATGTGTTTGTATATGTACATATTTTATATGTATGTTTGTCCGATTCTATGTTCTTTCATAATTACTAAACGGTTTAGTCAATTTAGATGATTCATATGTGGTTTGATTCGTTTTGATAATGCGATATCAAAATGATAAAAAATCTAGAATTTTGTTCTTCTAACCTACCTAAGGATATCAAAATGAAGATTACTAGGAAATTGTTGATTAAAATTCCAACTGTACCTATTACTGGGCGGAACTAAAGAGCTACAAATTAAAAAGTTTTTTTCCAAAAATACAAAAACCTGACTGCGTAAAAACCTATCTAAAAAGATGAGAACAAGTTGAGGAAGGAAAATAGTATAATGCAGTCGGAGACATACATACACGTAACAAGATTCGCAGGTAGTGTAAAACAGGTTGGTACATATGTCTCCGACTCCTTTGTCACTTCGTTTTCATATTTTTAGTTCGCTTTTAGTCAGTCGGTTTTTGTTTCAATTCTAATTCACACTCTACTGGCAGTGGTAGCCCAGTGGTAACGCGCTGGCTTGAGAAACCGAGTGAAGCGGGCTTAAATCCCGGAACTCGCACCTCTGACATTTTCATGTGCGAAACATTTTCCAACATGATTACCACTTGTTTTACGGTGAAGGAAAACATCGTGAGGAAACCTCGTTGTCTGAGAGAACCTAGCAAGTTTTCAAAAGAAATGTGAACTCCGCGCACACTTGGCCAGCGTGGTGGATTATGGCCTGATCCCCCTTGTATTGAAGGGAGGCCCACCCCCAGCAGTGGGAACAGTTAAAAAGGGAGGGAGGGAGCAGTTAAAAAGGGCTGAATACAATACATACTCAACAAGTAAAACTTAATACTAAGAACTTTTAATGTCAGTGAACTTAGCAGATCATTGTCCAGCAGATCAAAAAAAAAAGTGAGTTCTATTCGCATGCACGAGAGTTCTATAGTTCCTGATACTTTTTAAAAATAGTTCTGGCGTTTTTACCTTAAAAAAAGTCAATTGACAAAATGATCTGCTAACTTCCCGTAGCAGATCATTTTGCAGAAAATCAAAAACAAATGTGAGTTCTTCGCGCAAGGAGCTGAGTTCTACAGTTCCTGATACTTTTCAGGAATAGTTCTGGACTCTCAGCCAAGTTCCAGCAGATCATATCCGAATTTTTGAAAAGTCAGAACATACCATTTTTATTGTTTCAAATTATTGTAAAAGGCTAGAACTCTTTCGCTTATCACCGATCTGTATCAGAACTCTAATATAGAACTCGATTCGAGTCCAGAACTCACGTCCAAGTGCCAGCAGAGCATACCTGAAGGTTGGAAAATATGAAAAAACAAACTATTTTCATTGTTTTAAATTATTAAGACAGGCTAGAAGTTAGAACTCTTTTGTTTATAACAGATCTGTACCAGAACTCTAATATAGAACTCAATTCGAGTCCAGAACTCACGTCCAAGTGCCAGCAGAGCATACCAGAACGTTGGAAAATATGAAAAAAAAACCTATTTTTATTGTTTTAAATTATTTAGAAAGGCTAGAAGCTAGAACTCTTTCGTTTATAATAGATCTGTACCAGAACTCTAATATAGAACTCGATTCGAGTCCAGAACTCACGTCCAAGTGCCAGCAGAGCATACCTAAACGTTGGAAATTATGAAAAAAAACCTATTTTTATTGTTTTAAATTATTTAGAAAGGCTAGAAGCTAGAACTCTTTCGTTTATAATAGATCTGTACCAGAACTCTAATATAGAACTCGATTTGAGTCCAGAACTCACGTCCAAGTGCCAGCAGAGCATACCTAAACGTTGGAAATTATGAAAAAAAAAACCTATTTTTATTGTTTTAAATTATTTAGAAAGGCTAGAAGCTAGAACTCTTTCGTTTATAATAGATCTGTACCAGAACTCTAATATAGAACTCGATTCGAGTCCAGAACTCACGTCCAAGTGCCAGCAGAGCATACCTAAACGTTGGAAATTATGAAAAAAAAAAACCTATTTTTATTGTTTTAAATTATTTAGAAAGGCAAGAAGCTAGAACTCTTTCGTTTATAATAGATCTGTACCAGAATTCTAATATAGAACTCGATTCGAGTCCAGAACTCACGTCCAAGTGCCAGCAGAGCATACCTGAAGGTTGGAAAATATGAAAAAACAAACTATTTTCATTGTTTTAAATTATTAAGACAGGCTAGAAGTTAGAACTCTTTCGTTTATAACAGATCTGTACCAGAACTCTAATATAGAACTCGATTCAAGTCCAGAACTCACGTCCAAGTGCCAGCAGAGCATACTTGAACGTTGGAAATTATGAAAAAAAAACTATTTTTATTGTTTTAAATTACTTAGAAAGGCTAGAAGCTAGAACTCTTTCGTTTATAATAGATCTGTACCAGAACTCTAATATAGAACTCGATTCGAGTCCAGAACTCACGTCCAAGTGCCAGCAGAGCATACGAGAACGTTGGAAAATATGAAAAAAAAAAACCTATTTTTATTGTTTTAAATTATTTAGAAAGGCTAGAAGCTAGAACTCTTTTGTTTATAATAGATCTGTACTAGAACTCTAATATAGAACTCGATTCGAGTCCAGAACTCACGTCCAAGTGCCAGCAGAGCATACCAGAACGTTGGAAAATATGAAAAAACAAACTATTTTCATTGTTTTAAATTATTAAGACAGGCTAGAAGTTAGAACTCTTTCGTTTATAACAGATCTGTACCAGAACTCTAATATAGAACTCGATTCAAGTCCAGAACTCACGTCCAAGTGCCAGCAGAGCATACTTGAACGTTGGAAATTATGAAAAAAAAACCTATTTTTATTGTTTTAAATTACTTAGAAAGGCTAGAAGCTAGAACTCTTTCGTTTATAATAGATCTGTACCAGAACTCTAATATAGATTTCGATTCGAGTCCAGAACTCACGTCCAAGTGCCAGCAGAGCATACCAGAACGTTGGAAAATGTGAAAAAAAAACTATTTTCATTGTTTTAAATTATTTAGAAAGGCTAGAAGCTAGAACTCTTTCGTTTATAATAGATATGTACCAGAACTCTAATATAGAACTCGATTCGAGTCCAGAACTCACGTCCAAGTGCCAGCAGAGCATACCTGAAGGTTGGAAAATATGAAAAAACAAACTATTTTCATTGTTTTAAATTATTTAGAAAGGCTAGAAGTTAGAACTCTTTCGTTTATAACAGATCTGTACCAGAACTCTAATGAAGAACTCGATTAGAGTCCAGAACTCACGTCCAAGTGCCAGCAGAGCATACCTAAACGTTGGAAATTATGAAAAAAAAACCTATTTTTATTGTTTTAAATTATTTAGAAAGGCTAGAAGCTAGAACTCTTTCGTTTATAATAGATCTGTACCAGAACTCTAATATAGAACTCGATTCGAGTCCAGAACTCACGTCCAAGTGCCAGCAGAGCATACCTAAACGTTGGAAATTATGAAAAAAAAAACCTATTTTTATTGTTTTAAATTATTTAGAAAGGCTAGAAGCTAGAACTCTTTCGTTTATAATAGATCTGTACCAGAACTCTAATATAGAACTCGATTCGAGTCCAGAACTCACGTCCAAGTGCCAGCAGAGCATACCAGAACGTTGGAAAATATGAAAAAAAAAACCTATTTTTATTGTTTTAAATTATTTAGAAAGGCTAGAAGCTAGAACTCTTTCGTTTATAATAGATCTGTACCAGAACTCTAATAAAGAACTCGATTCGAGTCCAGAACTCACGTCCAAGTGCCAGCAGAGCATACCTAAACGTTGGAAATTATGAAAAAAAACCTATTTTTATTGTTTTAAATTATTTAGAAAGGCTAGAAGCTAGAACTCTTTCGTTTATAATAGATCTGTACCAGAACTCTAATATAGAACTCGATTCGAGTCCAGAACTCACGTCCAAGTGCCAGCAGAGCATACCTAAACGTTGGAAATTATGAAAAAAAAACCTATTTTTATTGTTTTAAATTATTTAGAAAGGCTAGAAGCTAGAACTCTTTCGTTTATAATAGATCTGTACCAGAACTCTAATATAGAACTCGATTCGAGTCCAGAACTCACGTCCAAGTGCCAGCAGAGCATACCTAAACGTTGGAAATTGTGAAAAAAAAAACCTATTTTTATTGTTTTAAATTATTTAGAAAGGCTAGAAGCTAGAACTCTTTCGTTTATAATAGATCTGTACCAGAACTCTAATATAGAAATCGATTCGAGTCCAGAACTCACGTCCAAGTGCCAGCAGAGCATACCAGAACGTAGGAAAATGTGAAAAAAAAACTATTTTCATTGTTTTAAATTATTTAGAAAGGCTAGAAGTTAGGAATCTTTCGTTTATAACATATCTGTACCAGAACTCTAATATAGAACTCGATTCAAGTCCAGAACTCACGTCCAAGTGCCAGCAGAGCATACCTGAACGTTGGAAATTATGAAAAAAAAAAAACTATTTTTATTGTTTTAAATTATTTAGAAAGGCTAGAAGCTAGAACTCTTTCGTTAATAACAGATCTGTATCAGAACTCTAATATAGAACTCGGTTCGAGTCCAGAACTCACGTCCAAGTGCCAGCAGAGCATACCAGAACGTTGGAAAATATGAAAAAAAAAACCTATTTTTATTGTTTTAAATTATTTAGAAAGGCTAGAAGCTAGAACTCTTTCGTTTATAATAGATCTGTACCAGAACTCTAATATAGAACTTGATTCGAGTCCAGAACTCACGTCCAAGTGCCAGCAGAGCATACCTAAACGTTGGAAATTATGAAAAAAAAACCTATTTATATTGTTTTAAATTATTTAGAAAGGCTAGAAGCTAGAACTCTTTCGTTAATAACAGATCTGTATCAGAACTCTAATATAGGACTCGGTTCGAGTCCAGAACTCACGTCCAAGTGCCAGCAGAGCATACCTAAACGTTGGAAATTATGAAAAAAAAAACTATTTTTATTGTTTTAAATTATTTAGAAAGGCTAGAAGCTAGAACTCTTTCGTTAATAACAGATCTGTATCAGAACTCTAATATAGAACTCGGTTCGAGTCCAGAACTCACGTCCAAGTGCCAGCAGAGCATACCAGAACGTTGGAAAATATGAAAAAACAAACTATTTTCATTGTTTTAAATTATTAAGACAGGCTAGAAGTTAGAACTCTTTCGTTTATAACAGATCTGTACCAGAACTCTAATATAGAACTCGATTCAAGTCCAGAACTCACGTCCAAGTGCCAGCAGAGCATACTTGAACGTTGGAAATTATGAAAAAAAAACCTATTTTTATTGTTTTAAATTACTTAGAAAGGCTAGAAGCTAGAACTCTTTCGTTTATAATAGATCTGTACCAGAACTCTAATATAGATTTCGATTCGAGTCCAGAACTTACGTCCAAGTGCCAGCAGAGCATACCAGAACGTTGGAAAATGTGAAAAAAAACTATTTTCATTGTTTTAAATTATTTAGAAAGGCTAGAAGCTAGAACTCTTTCGTTTATAATAGATCTGTACCAGAACTCTAATATAGAACTCGATTCGAGTCCAGAACTCACGTCCAAGTGCCAGCAGAGCATACCTGAAGGTTGGAAAATATGAAAAAACAAACTATTTTCATTGTTTTAAATTATTTAGAAAGGCTAGAAGTTAGAACTCTTTCGTTTATAACAGATCTGTACCAGAACTCTAATAAAGAACTCGATTAGAGTCCAGAACTCACGTCCAAGTGCCAGCAGAGCATACCTAAACGTTGGAAATTATGAAAAAAAAAACCTATTTTTATTGTTTTAAATTATTTAGAAAGGCTAGAAGCTAGAACTCTTTCGTTTATAATAGATCTGTACCAGAACTCTAATATAGAACTCGATTCGAGTCCAGAACTCACGTCCAAGTGCCAGCAGAGCATACCTGAAGGTTGGAAAATATATAAAAACAAACTATTTTCATTGTTTTAAATTATTTAGAAAGGCTAGAAGCTAGATTTCTTTCGTTTATAACAGATCTGTACCAGAGGTCTAATGTAGATTTTGATTTAAGTCCAGAACTCACGTCCAAGTGCCAGCAGAGCATACCAGATCGTTGGAAAATATAAAAAAAAAAAATCTATTTTAATTGTTTTAAATTATTTAGAAAGGCTAGAAGCTAGAACTCTTTTGTTTATAACAGATCTGTACCAGAGCTCTAATGTAGATTTCGATTTAAGTCCAGAACTCACGTCCAAGTGCCAGCAGAGCATACCAGAACGTTGGAAAATATGAAAAAAAATCTATTTTCATTGTTTTAAATTATTTAGAAAGGCTAGAAGCTAGATCTCTTTCATTTATAATAGATCAGTACCAGAACTCTAATATAGAACTCGATTCGAGTCCAGAACTCACGTCCAAGTGCCAGCAGAGCATACCTAAACGTTGGAAATTATGAAAAAAAAAACCTATTTTTATTGTTTTAAATTATTTAGAAAGGCTAGAAGCTAGAACTCTTTCGTTTATAATAGATCTGTACCAGAACTCTAATATAGAACTCGATTCGAGTCCAGAACTCACGTCCAAGTGCCAGCAGAGCATACCAGAACGTTGGAAAATATGAAAAAAAAACCTATTTTTATTGTTTTAAATTATTTAGAAAGGCTAGAAGCTAGAACTCTTTCGTTTATAATAGATCTGTACCAGAACTCTAATAAAGAACTCGATTCGAGTCCAGAACTCACGTCCAAGTGCCAGCAGAGCATACCTAAACGTTGGAAATTATGAAAAAAAAACCTATTTTTATTGTTTTAAATTATTTAGAAAGGCTAGAAGCTAGAACTCTTTCGTTTATAATAGATCTGTACCAGAACTCTAATATAGAACTCGATTCGAGTCCAGAACTCACGTCCAAGTGCCAGCAGAGCATACCTAAACGTTGGAAATTATGAAAAAAAAAACCTATTTTTATTGTTTTAAATTATTTAGAAAGGCTAGAAGCTAGAACTCTTTCGTTTATAATAGATCTGTACCAGAACTCTAATATAGAACTCGATTCGAGTCCAGAACTCACGTCCAAGTGCCAGCAGAGCATACCAGAACGTTGGAAAATATGAAAAAAAAACCTATTTTTATTGTTTTAAATTATTTAGAAAGGCTAGAAGCTAGAAATCTTTCGTTTATAATAGATCTGTACCAGAACTCTAATAAAGAACTCGATTCGAGTCCAGAACTCACGTCCAAGTGCCAGCAGAGCATACCTAAACGTTGGAAATTATGAAAAAAAAAACCTATTTTTATTGTTTTAAATTATTTAGAAAGGCTAGAAGCTAGAACTCTTTCGTTTATAATAGATCTGTACCAGAACTCTAATATAGAACTCGATTCGAGTCCAGAACTCACGTCCAAGTGCCAGCAGAGCATACCTAAACGTTGGAAATTGTGAAAAAAAAAACCTATTTTTATTGTTTTAAATTATTTAGAAAGGCTAGAAGCTAGAACTCTTTCGTTTATAATAGATCTGTACCAGAACTCTAATATAGAAATCGATTCGAGTCCAGAACTCACGTCCAAGTGCCAGCAGAGCATACCAGAACGTAGGAAAATGTGAAAAAAAAACTATTTTCATTGTTTTAAATTATTTAGAAAGGCTAGAAGTTAGGAATCTTTCGTTTATAACATATCTGTACCAGAACTCTAATATAGAACTCGATTCGAGTCCAGAACTCACGTCCAAGTGCCAGCAGAGCATACCTGAACGTTGGAAATTATGAAAAAAAAAAAACTATTTTTATTGTTTTAAATTATTTAGAAAGGCTAGAAGCTAGAACTCTTTCGTTAATAACAGATCTGTATCAGAACTCTAATATAGAACTCGGTTCGAGTCCAGAACTCACGTCCAAGTGCCAGCAGAGCATACCAGAACGTTGGAAAATATGAAAAAAAAAAACCTATTTTTATTGTTTTAAATTATTTAGAAAGGCTAGAAGCTAGAACTCTTTCGTTTATAATAGATCTGTACCAGAACTCTAATATAGAACTTGATTCGAGTCCAGAACTCACGTCCAAGTGCCAGCAGAGCATACCTAAACGTTGGAAATTATGAAAAAAAAACCTATTTATATTGTTTTAAATTATTTAGAAAGGCTAGAAGCTAGAACTCTTTCGTTAATAACAGATCTGTATCAGAACTCTAATATAGGACTCGGTTCGAGTCCAGAACTCACGTCCAAGTGCCAGCAGAGCATACCTAAACGTTGGAAATTATGAAAAAAAAAACTATTTTTATTGTTTTAAATTATTTAGAAAGGCTAGAAGCTAGAACTCTTTCGTTAATAACAGATCTGTATCAGAACTCTAATATAGAACTCGGTTCGAGTCCAGAACTCACGTCCAAGTGCCAGCAGAGCATACCAGAACGTTGGAAAATATGAAAAAACAAACTATTTTCATTGTTTTAAATTATTAAGACAGGCTAGAAGTTAGAACTCTTTCGTTTATAACAGATCTGTACCAGAACTCTAATATAGAACTCGATTCAAGTCCAGAACTCACGTCCAAGTGCCAGCAGAGCATACTTGAACGTTGGAAATTATGAAAAAAAAACCTATTTTTATTGTTTTAAATTACTTAGAAAGGCTAGAAGCTAGAACTCTTTCGTTTATAATAGATCTGTACCAGAACTCTAATATAGATTTCGATTCGAGTCCAGAACTTACGTCCAAGTGCCAGCAGAGCATACCAGAACGTTGGAAAATGTGAAAAAAAAACTATTTTCATTGTTTTAAATTATTTAGAAAGGCTAGAAGCTAGAACTCTTTCGTTTATAATAGATCTGTACCAGAACTCTAATATAGAACTCGATTCGAGTCCAGAACTCACGTCCAAGTGCCAGCAGAGCATACCTGAAGGTTGGAAAATATGAAAAAACAAACTATTTTCATTGTTTTAAATTATTTAGAAAGGCTAGAAGTTAGAACTCTTTTGTTTATAACAGATCTGTACCAGAACTCTAATAAAGAACTCGATTAGAGTCCAGAACTCACGTCCAAGTGCCAGCAGAGCATACCTAAACGTTGGAAATTATGAAAAAAAAAACCTATTTTTATTGTTTTAAATTATTTAGAAAGGCTAGAAGCTAGAACTCTTTCGTTTATAATAGATCTGTACCAGAACTCTAATATAGAACTCGATTCGAGTCCAGAACTCACGTCCAAGTGCCAGCAGAGCATACCAGAACGTTGGAAAATATGAAAAAAAATCTATTTTCATTGTTTTAAATTATTTAGAAAGGCTAGAAGCTAGATCTCTTTCATTTATAATAGATCAGTACCAGAACTCTGATGTAGAACTCGATTCGAGTCTAGAACTCACGTCCAAGTGCCAGCAGAGCATACCATTTTCGATAGAACCATGATTCGATGGAGCCATGTTTTCCCGTAGGAATGAATAATTTGCCTGTCGTAAGAGGTATCCTAAATGTTGACCCGAGTACTAAGTTTTATCACTATACAAAATTTAGTTAAAATCGGTTGATTACTTTTTGCGTGAAACGCGCACATCGATTTGACTAAGTTAGTTTTATTATGCGTATATATAAGAATAAATATTGCGAGTGTTACTTAGGAGATAGACATATACAATTCAGAACTTTACTGTAGGACTTTTCAAGACCTACAATATTTTAGTATATTGTTTTAATGTATTTCTTAAGGCTTAGCCAGCGGAAGGTTTCTAGGGAGGACTCTATAAAACCAGTTATTGTATTTTGCCGGGGGAAAGAAAGATTTTCTTGAAGTAAAAGTTATCTAGGCAGGGGTAAGAAGAAAAAGGTATTTAGGCATTGGTAACGCACTCGCTTGGGAAACCGAGTGAAGCAAATTCAAATCCCGGGTCTCGTACCTCTGATATTTTCATGTGCGAGTCATTTCTAACACAATTACCACTTGTCTTAACGGTGAAGTAAAACATCGTGAGGAAACCTACCTGCATGTCTGAGAGAACCTAGCAAGTTTTCAAAAGACATGTGAAGTCCACCAACCTGCACATGGCCAGCGTGGTGGACTATGGCCTGATCCCCCTCGTACTGAAAAGAGGCCCGTGCCCAGCAGTGGGACGTTAAAAAGGGCTGAATACATACATACCTAAATACATACAAAAGGTATCCTAAATGTTGACTCGAGTAATAAGTTATCACATCACCAAATTTCATTCAAAACGGTACATTACTTTTCGCGTGAAACGCTCACGCAAAAACAGACAAACACAACACACAACAGGCAAACAGACAAATTTTTTAATAAGTATTGTTTTGGGGTTTACGTTGTATACATAATACGTTACAAATAAACAAAAACATCTATCCCACGGGAACAATACATTTTTCCGGGATAAAAAGCAACCTATTTGTTATTCTGATGTATGAACTATACTATATATTATTGTAAAGTTTCATCAAAATCCAATCAGTAGTTTTTGTGTACTAAGCTGTATAAGTTACTATAGTTTTTTGGCTATCCCACGGAAACTCTTTAATATTCCGGGATGAGAAGTAGCTGATTTGTTTTTGTCATGTACGATCTATATTAATGTCAATTTTCATTAACATCCAATCAGTAGTTCTTGTGTAATAAGCTGTATAAGTTGTTATAGTGTTTTAACTATCCCAAGGGAACACTTTAATTTTCCAGGATAAAAAGTATTTACGATGTTTCACGGGGATATAAAGTACCACCATGCAAAATTTCATTTAAATCGGTCCAATAGATTCGGAGATTAGCCCGTACAAACAGGAAAACAGACAAACAGTTCGCTCGGGTTCGTCCATACCTACGAATATGTTGTATTATCTCTTTAACCATTTGTCCAAATTATATGCAGTAAAAGGGAAAACTCTTTTGTTTTAAACATTTTAACGATAAATTTACTTATTTTGATAAGAATTCATAAATGTTGATAATATGACTAATAAACATGACCCACCGATTTAAATTATATTTTTAATATAAAAAACTACTTTTTGTGACTTAAATATAAAAGTTAAACATATGCTGTCGGTGACTTTTTTGTAGGAATTATTAAGCTCTACAACTTTTCTCTAGAACATAACCATATATCTCTCATCGTTAATGCAGCGTTCGTAAGAAAAGTTTTCGTTCGACCGTTTTTTGTCCGACTTACTTTGCAAATCGGACTACCACGAAAAAGCCTTCTCAGTCTTCAGGTTAATATATAGCCTATGACACTCAGAAAGAACGTGGCTTTCTATTGGTGAAAGAATTTTGAAAATCGGTTCAGTAGATCCAGAGATTACCCCCTACAACGTCACAAACTCACCAACTCACAAACCCACAAACTCACAAGATCACACACTTTACCTCTTTATAATATTAGTATAGATAACTTGAAAAAATAAAGGGGGTTTTCATTTAGAATAGATACCTAATCAGATATTTTCGAAGTCGAATCGAATACGAAAAGATAGTTTTATTTAAAATGTCAAATATTCGTGTAAATCTACGAAAATATGATATAGGTATAAGCAAGGTAAGTGATAATTCGAAACGCAGCCGGTGCGCGTTCGGCTGATGAGTACTAGACTTTATTCACGTTGGGTTTTGTTTCTAGCCGTTTTAAATCATTTAAAAAAACGAAAATAGTTTGTTTTTTTATATTTTCGTACGTTCATGTATGCTCTGCTGGCACTTGGACGTGAGTTCTGGACTCGAATCGAGTTCTATATTAGAGTTCTGGTACAGATCTGTTATAAACGAAAGAGTTCTAACTTCTAGCCTGTCTTAATAATTTAAAACAATGAAAATAGTTTGTTTTTTCATATTTTCCAACGTTCTGGTATGCTCTGCTGGCACTTGGACGTGAGTTCTGGACTCGAACCGAGTTCTATATTAGAGTTCTGATACAGATCTGTTATTAACGAAAGAGTTCTAGCTTCTAGCCTTTCTAAATAATTTAAAACAATAAAAAAAGTTTTTTTTTTCATAATTTCCAACGTTTAGGTATGCTCTGCTGGCACTTGGACGTGAGTTCTGGACTCGAATCGAGTTCTATATTAGAGTTCTGGTACAGATCTATTATAAACGAAAGAGTTCTAGCTTCCAGCCTTTCTAAATAATTTAAAACAATAAAAATAGGTTTTTTTTTTCATAATTTCCAACGTTTAGGTATGCTCTGCTGGCACTTGGACGTGAGTTCTGGACTCGAATCGAGTTCTATATTAGAGTTCTGGTACAGATCTATTATAAACGAAAGAGTTCTAGCTTCTAGCCTTTCTAAGTAATTTAAAACAATAAAAATAGGTTTTTTTTTCATAATTTCCAACGTTCAAGTATGCTCTGCTGGCACTTGGACGTGAGTTCTGGACTTGAATCGAGTTCTATATTAGAGTTCTGGTACAGATCTGTTATAAACGAAAGAGTTCTAACTTCTAGCCTGTCTTAATAATTTAAAACAATGAAAATAGTTTGTTTTTTCATATTTTCCAACCTTCAGGTATGCTCTGCTGGCACTTGGACGTGAGTTCTGGACTCGAATCGAGTTCTATATTAGAGTTCTGGTACAGATCTATTATAAACGAAAGAGTTCTAGCTTCTTGCCTTTCTAAATAATTTAAAACAATAAAAATAGTTTTTTTTTTCATAATTTCCAACGTTTAGGTATGCTCTGCTGGCACTTGGACGTGAGTTCTGGACTCGAATCGAGTTCTATATTAGAGTTCTGGTACAGATCTATTATAAACGAAAGAGTTCTAGCTTCCAGCCTTTCTAAATAATTTAAAACAATTAAAATAGATTTTTTTTTTTTATATTTTCCAACGATCTGGTATGCTCTGCTGGCACTTGGACGTGAGTTCTGGACTTAAATCAAAATCTACATTAGACCTCTGGTACAGATCTGTTATAAACGAAAGAAATCTAGCTTCTAGCCTTTCTAAATAATTTAAAACAATGAAAATAGTTTGTTTTTTCATATTTTCCAACCTTCAGGTATGCTCTGCTGGCACTTGGACGTGAGTTCTGGACTCGAATCGAATTCTATATTAGAGTTCTGGTACAGATCTATTATAAACGAAAGAGTTCTAGCTTCTTGCCTTTCTAAATAATTTAAAACAATAAAAATAGTTTTTTTTTTCATAATTTCCAACGTTTAGGTATGCTCTGCTGGCACTTGGACGTGAGTTCTGGACTCGAATCGAGTTCTATATTAGAGTTCTGGTACAGATCTATTATAAACGAAAGAGTTCTAGCTTCCAGCCTTTCTAAATAATTTAAAACAATTAAAATAGATTTTTTTTTTTATATTTTCCAACGATCTGGTATGCTCTGCTGGCACTTGGACGTGAGTTCTGGACTTAAATCAAAATCTACATTAGACCTCTGGTACAGATCTGTTATAAACGAAAGAAATCTAGCTTCTAGCCTTTCTAAATAATTTAAAACAATGAAAATAGTTTGTTTTTTCATATTTTCCAACCTTCAGGTATGCTCTGCTGGCACTTGGACGTGAGTTCTGGACTCGAATCGAATTCTATATTAGAGTTCTGGTACAGATCTATTATAAACGAAAGAGTTCTAGCTTCTTGCCTTTCTAAATAATTTAAAACAATAAAAATAGTTTTTTTTTTCATAATTTCCAACGTTTAGGTATGCTCTGCTGGCACTTGGACGTGAGTTCTGGACTCGAATCGAGTTCTATATTAGAGTTCTAGTACAGATCTATTATAAACAAAAGAGTTCTAGCTTCTAGCCTTTCTAAATAATTTAAAACAATAAAAATAGGTTTTTTTTTTCATATTTTCCAACGTTCTGGTATGCTCTGCTGGCACTTGGACGTGAGTTCTGGACTCGAATCGAGTTCTATATTAGAGTTCTGGTACAGATCTATTATAAACGAAAGAGTTCTAGCTTCTAGCCTTTCTAAATAATTTAAAACAATAAAAATAGGTTTTTTTTTCATAATTTCCAACGTTCAAGTATGCTCTGCTGGCACTTGGACGTGAGTTCTGGACTTGAATCGAGTTCTATATTAGAGTTCTGGTACAGATCTGTTATAAACGAAAGAGTTCTAACTTCTAGCCTGTCTTAATAATTTAAAACAATGAAAATAGTTTGTTTTTTCATATTTTCCAACCTTCAGGTATGCTCTGCTGGCACTTGGACGTGAGTTCTGGACTCGAATCGAGTTCTATATTAGAGTTCTGGTACAGATCTATTATAAACGAAAGAGTTCTAGCTTCTTGCCTTTCTAAATAATTTAAAACAATAAAAATAGTTTTTTTTTTCATAATTTCCAACGTTTAGGTATGCTCTGCTGGCACTTGGACGTGAGTTCTGGACTCGAATCGAGTTCTATATTAGAGTTCTGGTACAGATCTATTATAAACGAAAGAGTTCTAGCTTCTAGCCTTTCTAAATAATTTAAAACAATAAAAATAGGTTTTTTTTTTCATAATTTCCAACGTTTAGGTATGCTCTGCTGGCACTTGGACGTGAGTTCTGGACTCGAATCGAGTTCTATATTAGAGTTCTGGTACAGATCTATTATAAACGAAAGAGTTCTAGCTTCTAGCCTTTCTAAATAATTTAAAACAATAAAAATAGGTTTTTCTTTCATAATTTCCAACGTTCTGGTATGCTCTGCTGGCACTTGGACGTGAGTTCTGGACTCGAATCGAGTTCTATATTAGAGTTCTGGTACAGATCTATTATAAACGAAAGAGTTCTAGCTTCTAGCCTTTCTAAATAATTTAAAACAATAAAAATAGGTTTTTTTTTTTCATAATTTCCAACGTTTAGGTATGCTCTGCTGGCACTTGGACGTGAGTTCTGGACTCGAATCGAGTTCTATATTAGAGTTCTGATACAGATCGGTGATAAGCGAAAGAGTTCTAGCCTTTTACAATAATTTGAAACAATAAAAATGGTATGTTCTGACTTTTCAAAAATTCGGATATGATCTGCTGGAACTTGGCTGAGAGTCCAGAACTATTCCTGAAAAGTATCAGGAACTGTAGAACTCAGCTCCTTGCGCGAAGAACTCACATTTGTTTTTGATTTTCTGCAAAATGATCTGCTACGGGAAGTTAGCAGATCATTTTGTCAATTGACTTTTTTTAAGGTAAAAACGCCAGAACTATTTTTAAAAAGTATCAGGAACTATAGAACTCTCGTGCATGCGAATAGAACTCACTTTTTTTTTTGATCTGCTGGACAATGATCTGCTAAGTTCACTGACATGAAAACCGCTTATTTAAACGTAATAGAAATAATCTAGAAATTATACTAGATAAGTAAACAAATATAGCGTCTCTATATTCGTACTTAAATAGCTACTAAACAAATAAAAAAAAATCATTTTCAAACAGAGGAGGAAAAGGCGCTTAACTGTTTTGTCTTTGCATATTTATATATAGACTAGCAGAACCCGCGGCTTCGCTCACGCTAAACCTACAATACAAACTTTCATCCTCTATTACCCTTTTATATCACCCTCTTATAGGATGAATTTCGAAAAATACTAAAACACGTATTTATTTAATTTTATTGAGGAGCATTAATACCAAGTTTCAAGTAATTCTGATCAAACATATTTTTATGGATTGTATTATAAAGTGTTTTTCCGTGGAAATTACGTAAACTCCAGCGGCAAATAGTAGCCTATGTCACTCTCCAACCCTCCAACTATCTACACACAAAAAATCACGCCAATTCGTCACTCCGTTTCGACGTGAAAGAAGGACAAACAAACAAAGAAACAAACAAACAAACACTTTCACATTTATAATATTAGTATGGATATAGTTAAAAAAACGCGAAATTGGATGTTAAACTAAAAAATCGGTCAATTTGATGATATCACGCAAATAATATTTATAGCAAAAACAAAACGCGTCTCCTCTTATTTTGTTTTTGATATTTTTTTAATTTTTATTTAGGAATAACATGTTGTATTCAAATGTCAATAGGCACTTCAAAATACAGCCTTTAAAGCTACGACAAAAGACGAGAGATGTGTAATCGCTCCACTCACAAGTGTCGTAGTGATGTTAGATAGTCTATATATATATATATAGCCTTCTCCAATAAATCTATATCTATACAATTACATAGTATAAAAGTATAAAACAAAGTCGCTGTCTGCGTCTGTCTGTTTCTCCGCTTGTTCTAAACAACACATCATAGTAGGAGATTCCGATCTATGTGGTGGACCCTTCACTCTTTTTTTAGAAGATTTTTTTAAGCCATAAAATATATTAACAAACAGGAGGGTTGTCACCAAAATTTTCCCCAGGCTATTTTTAATAATAATAAAAAATGTTTTTTTTTTTTTATGTATAAGAACGCTTTTCGTATCGTATCGATCGAAAATAAATTCGGAATATTATGCCATCATACGTTTGGCTGTCTTTTTCGAATCCACATCACCTGACATCCAGGTATAAACAGATAAATTGAAGTAGTTAATTGCTCGTATCGTTTTCCGGAACGAACCAAGTATCAAAATGTGAATAATTCTATAAAAAAATTCAATGATATAGGGCTGTTATACCAAAACACCTCCAGACTGGAGATTTTTTTTGAAAAAAAAATGCTTGGAGCACATTTTTGGTGACCTACCCCCAAGGTGGTGTTTGTTAATATGTCTTATGGTTTAAAAAATATATTTCGTCCGGATAAAGAATGAGGGGTCCACCACATAGATCGGGATCTTAGACTACCAGATTTTGTTAAGGTTTTCACTGATAGAGAGAGCGAAAAACGAGGAATTTGTATGTAAAGGTATACTTAATTAGTTAATTTTTTGTACAAAATGGTCAGCTATAACGGTGTTTTGTCAAAAAAAAAGCTGTTTTCCTTAGGAGATACATCAAAACAATGTACGAGAAAATTGTAGGTTTTAAAAAGCCCTATAGAAAAATCTGCAATAGCTTAAGTCTTTCTCGTAAGGTACACTCGCAATACCTATTTTTATCTAAATAAAGCGTACCTAGGATACCCCGAGCGAAGCGACCCTCGCTCGTAGTAGACCATAAGATGCAAAGAGATTTTTTTTTTTAAATCGGATGCTTGCTCTAGATATTTGCGTAGAAATAGCGTAAAAAAACAAACAAACCTTTCGACTTTATATATTAGTGTATAGATCAAAATCTGTTTTTAGTTTTTATCCGCAATTCTATTAGTCATACAGTTTTGACGACCTTAAACGTGATGAAATGAGATTATGTTCTCGAAATATGTAAATACAACGAGAGTACGCTAATAAAATGTTTTATTTTATCTATAAAGAGTTAACTATGTTTATTATACGTCATTTTTGGTTGACTTCAAAATCACTTGTATTCAGCCCTTTTTAACGTCCCACTGCTGGGCGTGGGCCTCCCTTCAACACGAGGGGGGCCAGGCCATAGTCCACCACGCTGGTCAAGTGCGGGTTGGTACATCACATGTCTTTCGAAGACTTGCTAGGTTCTCTCAGACATGCAGGTTTCCTCACGATGTCTTCCTTCACCGTAAGGCAAGTGGTGATCATACTGGAAAATGATTCGCACATGAGAATATCAGAGGTGCGAGAGCCGGGATTTGAACCAGCTCTACATAATTTCCTAAGCGCATTACCACTGAGCTACAACTAACTGAAAAAAAGCAATAGAGAAATTAAATAAAATTATACAGTCGCATTCTTGCGCTCGCGCACCTTTTTGCTCACGCTGCATTATAAACTACATATCAACACATCACATACTGATTATTTCGACTTCGTCAACATAAAATATATACTTAAATGAACGATATTAAATCTCATTAATAGTTTGGTCAAAATCAGTTAAATACGTGGATTTTGTTCGCAATTTCATTGGTTTTAATCTTTTTGCGCGGAACCCTAGTTCTTTTTCTAAATAAAAGTAGCCTAAGTTTCTCCTTACAACATCAGCTAGTGGAAGTCCCGTCAAAAGTGGTCCAGCCTTTTCGTAGATCAGCCGGAACAAACAGATAAAAAAAATTAAAATAGTTTTTTTTATAATAAGTACTTTATGTACTTTGACATAGTAAAAATATGTTATTTTGACATTACAAACAGACATTTTAATTTTATTTATATGTATATATTAATCGATATTGATCGTAGTAGGTATAGTGTGAATAAACGTGTTCTAAGTCCAAGGCCGGCAATTTATGAGCGCTATAAATAAAATATTCAAAACAAACCTAATAGGTAATTAGAGGCTTTGAAGTGAACATTTGGACGCAAAAATTTTGATTTTTTTGTTTGAGACGTCTAAAACCTTAAGTCTCTCCCGTGGCCATGTGCGCTGTAAAGCATTCGAAACGTCGGAAAAGAAAAATCCAAATTAATCCGCGAAATAAGTCAAAAAGATAATTTATTTAAAAACCAACCAAACTTAACTTATTTAAAGACCAAAAACCAAATTCTTAGGTTTTACATATTAGTATACTCTTACAATGCAGTTTTTGTATTTTTTCTCAGAAATGAGATATTTTCTCAGAAATGAGATTTGTTAAAAGTATCCTTTATGTTGACCCGGATAACTAGCTATCATCATACCAAATTTCATCAAAATCTGTCCAGTGGTTTTCTCGTGATGCGGTAACAGACAGACAAATAAAAATTCTAATTGTCGTAATATTATTTCAATGAGATGTTCCAAAAAAATATTAAATGTACAGATTTGGCTTAGTTACAACTTTATTATGTATAGACTAAGTCTAATATTCGCGTATATCTAAGAGAGTATTATTTATACCAGAGTGTCAGTTGAAATATGACATACATACATATTATGTAAGCTATGTATTAACATCTTTAGCGATGCTTACAACCTATCACTTTCACTTTACTCAGTGTTAAGAAACAAGATGAGGCAAGGTCTACTAAATGGATAACAGGTTCGAATCCGTCTTTATTTATGTATAAACTAGAGTTTCCTTTCATCTCCGCTTATGTAGTTTCTTTATGTTTATATGTTCTAGAAAAACTTGATAGTCTAAGTTTATTATATATTAGCGTAGCTCATCTTGCTCGGACTCGTCCCTGGGTGATTTTTTTTAAATTGACATAACTTTTTTATTTATGGACTGATTGAAATAAAACAAACACTAAATATTAAGTGAAGCTTACCACAATACATTAGTGAAAACCGCACCCAAATCGGTTTAGCCGTTTCTGAGATTGTCAGAAAGCGCACAGACTAACAGACAAAAATTCCAAAAATCATTGTTTAAGGTTCTATTGCTTTAATAAAGACCCCCAAAAATAGTCTTTTGCAAATATCTTTCATGTACAGACAGCGATCAGTTACACTTTTATTATACGTATAGATTTATTTATGTAGTAGTTGAAATTCGGCTATAATTATTATTGAACATTTTCAAGAAAACATAATAAATAATATAAATAGAATTTGCCTATTTGTAAAAAAACTGTCACCATTTTTTTTTAAATTGATAACATTAATGCTCGTCAATGGCTACAAAGTACAAACAAAAAATAAAGAAAATCGTTTGACAAACAGGAGAAAAGGGTACTGAACTGTATCGTCTTTGTCTATTTATTTATATATATTTATATATATATATATATATATATATATATATATATATATATATATATATACTAGCACAACCCGCAGCTTCACTCGCGCTAAACCTACAATAGAAACTTCCATCCCCTATTTTACCCCCTTATGGGATGAATTTCGAAAAATGCTAATACACGTATTTATTTAATTGTATTGAAGAGCATTAATACAAAGTTTCAAGTAATTCTGATCATAAATATTTTTTGGGTTGTATTGTAACGTGTTTTCCCGTGGGAATGAGATAATCTCCTGGGGTAAAAAATAGCCTATGTCACTATCCAGTGTTTCAACTATCTCCACACAGAAAATCACGCCAATACGTCTATCCGTTTCGCTGTGAATAAAGGACAAACAAACAAACAAACAAACAAACTAACACATTTATAATATTAGTATGGACATCTAATAATAGGTGTTAACTAATATTGTAAATAAGAAGGTGTATGTTTGTTTATCATCTCTTAAGGCCACAATGTCTTACACATTTATGATGTTTATTATGTACGTAGCCTTTGAAATGGGGACAATTATTTGTGTATGAATGCACCGAGGTTGTGAAGTAAGATGCTACTTTCTTAGATTTACGCGAATGTTTGACATTATTAAATAAAACTATCTTTTCGGATTATTTTGCGGATTTATTTTGATTTTTGGTTCCCGACGTTTCGAATACTTTACAGCATCTATGGTCACGGGAGAGACTGAGGTGTTACATGTCTTGAATGTATAGTTGTTACAGACAGCCTACCCACAATTAACAAAATGAAAAATGCACCAATTACATTACAATATTTTTAACTTTAAAACATTTTTATAATTTTAATTATAATTGAATATGGAAAATTATTTATTTAATTTTTGCTATTATTTTTATAATTATTACAATTTTAAAATATTAATTAGTAATCTATATTTAGTGTTGCCATTATTATATTTATAACCATAAAGAAAAATATAAAATATAGTATTAATTATTTAAGCCATATAATTGTAATCAACTATCTGGTATCCATAACACAAGCCTCGTAGCTTACCATGGAACTAGATGGTGCTGTGTGTTAATGTCCCAACATATTTATTATTTACTAGCGTCTTACCCTCGCTTCACTCAGGTGCGTCTCTAGGTACGTTTTTTTAGGTGGAACCCTAAAATAAAAGTAGCCTATGTTTCCTCTCTATAACATCAACTATCTTCCAGTAAAAGTCCCGACAATATCAGTCCAGCCGTTTCAGAGATTATCCGGAACAAACAGACAGACAAAAATTAAAAAAAAGAAGTTTTTCTTATAACTATATAATTTCGTATACATTTAATAAAAAGCTGTTATTTTGACATTACAAACAGACACTTCAATTTTATTTATCTGTATAGATTATTATTATTTCAATTTTTGTTTTCCTTTAATTCTTAATCCGATTAAAAATTTGGACGGATTAGTACGAAAATCCACACAAAAAGCGAAATTTTTAATCTGTCGAATCGACTACTAACTTGCGCTGCGGTTTTAAAATTTACATACTTTACGTGACATACAAGCGAAAACGGTCGCCTACTACATGTATGTATTTGTCATAGATATATAGATGTCGTGGTCTCAG
Organism: Brenthis daphne; assembly: GCA_947093115.1. Taxonomy (NCBI): domain Eukaryota; kingdom Metazoa; phylum Arthropoda; class Insecta; order Lepidoptera; family Nymphalidae; genus Brenthis; species Brenthis daphne. Next base: position 6,063,500 of record OX352473.1, read on the forward strand.
TGTTGATTTGTCAAAACGATCAATTATGTATTACTTAAATTAACATTTTAATTCGATAAAGCTTCAAAAATATTTGATCTATCTATACTAATATTATAAAGAGATAAAGTTTGTGATTTTGTAAGTTTGTGACATTGTAGGGGGTAATCTCTGGATCTACTGAACCGATTTAGATGAAATTTGGTAAGAAGAAAGTTTGAGACCCTGGAAAGGACATAGGACACTTTTTATTCCGGAAATCATAACTTAAAGGGGTGAAAATGAGGATGAAAGTTTGTATGGGGAATCAAGCTATATATAAATATAAGTAAAGGTTTGTTTTTAAAATAGAGAAAAAAACTGTACTGTCGAGTACATCAAGTACGTATTGGTCGTTTTAACAAATAACAACTACTGCCAAAGGTATCGTAAAAAAGTAAAGAAGTTTAAATAAGAAGCATCTCTTAATATTTTCAATTCAATTCTTTTATTTCGTGGCATCTACGAGTGCTGATTGGGCACAATTTACACGAACGATGTCACGTAGAATTAATACTTTCTTAGATTTACGCGTATATACGAGACTAGCGTTGCCCGCGGCTCCGCCCACGTTCAGGTGACTAAAAACCAAATTCTTAGGTTTTACACATTAGTATACCCTTACATTGCAGTTTTTGTATTTTTTCTCAGTAATGAGATATTTTTCCGCGGTAAAAAGTATCCTATATGTTCACCCGGATAACCAGCTATTATCATACCAAATTTTATCAAAATCCCTTCAGTGGTTTTTCTGTGATGCGGTAACAGACAGACAGACAAAAATTCTAAAAACTATATATTCGGCCTCGGTATCGAAAATAATGTTTATTTCAATAAGATTTTCCAAAAAATATTAATGTACAGATTTGGCTTAGTTACAATTTTATTATATGTATAGATTTTAGCTACACATTACACGAAAATGCTTTACAATATTTGTTTTTTTTTTAAAGGAGATAGTTTTTTTTTAAATATCAGCATCTTTTTTCGACGTCAGTTAAGTAAAATTACGTCTCAGCGCAGAATAATGCTACTTTAATACAATATCTCGGCCTCATTTTTTGCCCTTTATCGGTCAAGAGCTTAGTTTAATATCAAGCAAAAAGCCGAGGGTTCTTATTAAATTTTCATTGTTGTTCGTCATGCCTTGTGACCGGGCTGTTGTCCCGTGCATGGGTAGCAGGTTTTATAAAAATAACGTATTTAAATCGATTAGTGTTCGCCAAGTTGTTGAAATTCTGCCATAATCATTATTGAAAATGTGTGAAAAACTATGGGAAAAACAAAAACAAATCTATCCCATGGGAACCGTACACTTTTGGGGATAAAAAGTACCTATGTGCTATTCCAGACTATAATCTATCTCTGTCCCAAATTTCATCCAGATCCGTTCAGCCGTTCTGGCGTACCTAATTGAGCAACAAACATCCATCCAAACATTAAAGCTTTCACATTTATTATATTAGTAGTATTATACTGAACCTATCTTTATAAAAAAAAACTGTTTCCAAGTTTTTTTTAGTGATAAATTCTAAACAAAAAAAAATATTTACAAAAATAAAAAATCCGACTGCGTAAAAAGCGAACTAAAAAGATGAGAGCAAGTTTACGAAGAAACATAGTATTATGCAGTCGGAGACATACATACATACAGCTATTATAAAACATGTACGTGCATAATATGTATATATGTATGTTTTCCGAATTCGTTATATTATTGAAATAATAAAGTTTTTAGCGCTTTCTGAAAAATGCACTGAAACGGAGTTAGCCGACTTTGTTTTGACTGGTTGGAATTAAGGTATCGATATATCAGATTCACGCACCGAGGGTTTCCATACAAATATTCTATTATAATATTTTAGAAGGCTGATTACGGAAACATGATCATAAAATATAAAAAAAACACGTGAAGTCATAGAACCTTTGACCATGCAGTTGTTCATCATCTAATCTTACATGTGACAGACAAAAATGTTAGTGTTTTTCTTATAAGTAACGTGTATAATTTCATATTATGCCATATGATATATAGCCTAGCCTTCCTCAAAATACGGGCTATATATTGCAAAAAGAATTTTTCAAATCGGATTAGTACTTATAGAGATTAGCGCGTTTAAACAAACAAACTCTGCCTCTATATTATATTATTATTTAGTATAGATTATAATACTTTTGAAGGCTGATCACGGAGGAATGATCATAAAATAAAAAAATAAATATGTTGGGACATTAATACACAGCAGCATCTAGTTCCATGGTAAGCTACGAGGCCTGTGTCATGGATACCAGATAGTTGATACACTACACATATATAACTTTAAATACATACATATTATAAATATAAACACCATGACTGGAGTACAAATATTCGTGTTCATCACACAAACGAATGCCCCCAGCGGGACTCGAACCCGCGACCGCTGGCACAACTAGTAGGGTCACTACAGAGTGAGCCAAACGTGTCGTCTAAAAAACATGTGCAGGCATCGAACCTGTGAACGTACAGCCGTTCATCATCTCATTTTACATGTGGGTTAAATTATAGCCAATGTTACAGTAAAACTGTTGAACATCCGTCTCGAATTATAGTAATGAGCAAATTGCGAGAAAATTACCTATAAAGTAGCCGCTAACAACTATAGCTTATTATTTAGCTGTGATGTTGCAGTTTATGGCATTTCCTGAAATAACTGGTTTTTAATGTGTGAGAATCGCCGCTCATTGGTTGCGTGTTGGGTATGTTTTTTTAAATAAACTTCAAAAGGGGTTCGAAATTAGGTTGAACTTTTTTGTTTTTTTTTTACACAAATCGTCGATTGTTCGCAGACTATATAATTAATATATCTTGGACGCAATGTTTTATATTTGAAAATAATACATTCTTAAAGAATTTGTATATCTGAATGTAATTTAAACGATACTGATGGAAACTTCTGAAAAAAATCTTAAAGAAATAAATTAATAAAAAATCTTTATCACATTATTGCATTAAACAATTTAAAAAAAAACTTTTTAACAAAAAAATAAAAACCGACTTCAAACAAAAGCACTAAAAAGTAAAAAATAACTGATTGATAGTTTTCATTTACTATACATAGATACATAATCAGATATTTTCGAAGTCGGTGTGCTTTGCTTTGTATGGGCTGGCACCGATTTCGAAAATATTTGATTAGGTATGTATTTAATAGGTAGGCTTTAATTAGCCAAAGCACACCGACTTCGAAAATATTTGATTAGGTATGTATAGTAAATGAAAACTATCAATCAGTTATTTTTTACTTTTTAGTGCTTTTGTTTGAAGTCGGTTTTTATTTTTTTGTTAAAAAGTTTTTAAATTTCCTTTTTTAGTGTAGACAGTAGTAGCAAAGTAAGAATTCTAACGTGTTAGGTTTGTCAAATCAAACAAAATAAGCCCAAACTCAAAGTATCTACTATTAGCCGTTGAAGAGTTCCACCTATCCACCTTCTGGCCTTACCATCAGATCAGGTCAACAATACCGAACCACTGTACTATCAACGAAAATACAAACACTTGCAAAGTTTCAAGTCAATATGACAATTTTTCCACCCTTAGGGGTGGTATTTTTATTTTTGAAATTTAAATGGGACCAATCTGAAAGTATACACTTTCAAACAACACAAAAGTTGTCCAAATCGGTTAATAAATGACGGAGTTCTGAGGTAAAAAACATTAAAAAAAAATACAGTCGAATTGAGAACCTTCTCCTTTTTGAAGTCGGTTGAAAAAAATATATCGAATGTGACGTGACAGTTAACCCATGTATGTGGGAAATAGCGTTAAGTAGCGGGACAGAGAGAGAAAGTGCAGAGAAACTATAAGAAAATATATATAATAACAAGCGACTCACCCTCGCTTCGCTAGTTACGTTTTAACGCTTAGTATAGATTTCTCAGAGATATTTTCCTATCCTATATGTTGATCCGAATAACCAGCTATCATCATACCAAATATCATCAAAATCTGTCCAGTGGTTTTCTCGTGATGCGTTCCCAGACAAACGGACAGACTAAAATTGTAAAAACTATAGATTCGGCCTCTGTTGATAATGATGAATATTTCAAAAAGATTTTCCAAAAAATATTTAATGTACGGATTCGACTCTGTTACAATTTTATTCTATGTATAGATATGCATAAGTAAAACGAAATAAATACAATATATTATAAACATATAAACTTGTTAAATTTAATCTAAAATATTTTGGTACTTTTAATAAGTTTAAATATAAGATATTATTTAGTTTGGTGTTGCCATTATTAAAATTCTAATTTTTTTTTTAATTTAAAATTATTCAAAGAGATTATTTTGTTTGACACAATATTACAGGAACCTAAATACCTATAAGTTTGTTTTGACATTTTAATGCACGATCAGTATTTTCTTTGTTTGCTGTTGGCATTTTATGTTTGCACATTTACGAAATATGCCAGTTTGAGCGTAAAGGTATTTTAACTAATTATTTTCTACGTTTTTGCTTGTTATTTTTGGACTAGAGTTCTTGCATTGGCTTTTAAATTGAATCCGTTTATATCTGACTAGCGACTCTCCCTCGCTTGGCTCGGGTTCGTTTCAAAGTAGATTCCTCATACAAATCTGATGATGATTTCCGGAATAAAAACAAAAAAAAACCTATGGTCTTCCCAGGGTCTCAAACTATCTTGTTACCAAATTTCATCTAAATCGGTTCAGTACTTCCAGAGATTACTTCCTACAAACAAACTCACAAGCTTAAAAAACTACGTCTTACGTTCTCGTACCTCGGCGTCGTCGTCGCACTCAAGTGCGTAAGTGATCTTGCGACGTTCCATTAAGATGAGGAAGGTTTTGTTGGGTTTTTGTTGGTAGTACTGGCTTCTTTAAAGCCAGTGAGTCCCACATAGCCACCTGTATGTATGCAGGTAGTAAGGTCATAGGTTCGAGTCCGGGATTGGACCGAAATAGTTCTGGATTTTCTTATCATAATATTCTCTGTCATAAAAATCTCGAAGTTGGGAAGTTAGTAGTGTTATGCCTTTGAGCCTTTCCGAGAGACGTAAAGCCGTTGATCCTGCTTCTGATCTATCACTGGTCATGTCAAATTGTCGTTCCACCAAAATATCCAAAATATAAGAGTTAAAGGACCATATCTCCTCGAGCTCGAACCCAGGACCTCCGGATTTGTAGCGGTCAAACGCACAAGCGATCGCGTGGCTCTGTCTCTTGCGATAGGGATCACCGTAGTGGTTTTAGTGGGTAGTCTGTCGCGCTTCTCGCTACGGGAGTCCCACATACCCCGTGCGTCCTTCGCGCTCGAACACCCATAAAGGTTTTTCCCCACGAATCAAAACAAAGGACCTCCGGAGACTTCCTGAGACCTCCGGATTTGCAGTCGTACATGCTAGCCAGTAGACCACCGAGGTGTACAATAGCAAGTGAATTTTTTTTAATAAACATTAATTAGTTTGAAATTTGATACGCATTGTTTTACAGCGATGTAGACAATTTTCATAATTTTAACATTTAGCGTACAAGGACGAATTGGTTAGTGCGGTACTGTAAAATTGGCATAACTACGTTTCTTGGCTATGTTTGCTGTGTTAGATAATAATAAATAAATATGTTGGGACATTAAGACACAGCGCCATCTAGTTCCATGGTAAGCTACGAGGCCTGTGTTATGGATACCAGATAGTTGATACACTACACATATATAACTTTAAATACATACATATAAATAAATATAAACACCCATGACTAGAGTACAAACATTCGTGCTCATCACACAAATGAATGCCCCCAGCGGGACTCGAACCCGCGACCGCTGGCACAGCAAGTAGGGTCACTACAAATTGAGCCAAACATGTCGTCAAATATAATCATATTAATATGATAAATAGAAATAAGAAACTTTATATGCGAGTGTGTTTGTTTCTTTTTCACTCTTAACGGTATTTTTTTACATTGGGATATCCATCTACGCGTATCAACTGTATATACAGGGGCTTATGTGGAGATCCAACGGCTAGAAAAGCCAGTGCTACCCTCTAAATATCAAGGGAACCTTTCATATCTTAATGAGGCGTGGCGTGCCAGTGAATCACATATAACCATCTATATATAGACTAGCGACTCACCCTCGCTCCGCTCGGGTTCGTCCCTGGGGTGGGGTCTGGGAGGACCACCCTTATCCTTATCACTTAGGGGTATGGAAAATAGATAGTAGCCGATTCTCAGACCTACTGAATACGCATATAAAATTTGGTAATAATCGGTAAAGCCGTTTCGGAGGAGTACGGTAACTAACATTGTGACATGGAAATTTTATATATTAGAAGAAAGATGGTATGAGTATTTACGCATGCAATACAATGCACTTGTATATCCCAACATAAGAAAAAAACAATTAACAAATAGACAAATGAATTAAATGCGTCCCATTCGAAGATTTTACTACTAGCCATTGAAGAGTTTCTACTGGCTTCATCATCAAATCAGGTCGATAGTATCAAATTATTGTTACTAGCGGCTCACTCTCGTTTCGGTCGGGTTCGTCCCTAGGTACGTTTTAACGGTTAGTATGGAATAGATAGACTAAAATATTATATATACACTAGCGACTCACTCCCGCTCCGCTCGGGTTTGTCTCTAGTTACGTTTTAACATTTTGTATAGATTTCTCAGAGATAACATATTTTTCCGCTGTAAAAAGTATCCTATATGTTGACCCGAATAACCAGCTATCATCATACCAAATTTCATCAAAATCTGTCCAGTGGTTTTGTCGTGATGCGGTACACACAGACAGACAGACAGACAGACAGACACACAGACAGACAGACAAAAATTCTAAAACTGTCGATTCGGCCTCAATATCGATAATAATGACTATTTCAATAACATTTTCCAATAAATATTTAATGTATAGATTCTACTCAGAGTTTTATTATATGTATAAATAGGTATGATGAGTTGTTTTAGGTTGTATTAATCCCGTAGGAATGAGATAATCTCACGCGGTAAAAAGTACGTCAATCCGTCACTCTGTTTCGACGTGAAAAAAGGACAAACAAACAAACAACACATTTATAATATTAGTATGGATTATCACAATTTATTATTACAACCTTTCATATTGAAATGACAATTAGAAGTGGGTTAAAATCGTCTTCAGTTTGTTTATATACATACTCATAGTTGTAAGTGAAACTGATAAAAAGTGTGTTGAAAATTACAAACTAACTCGCATTTGAAGTGTATAGGGGACAAATCAAGAACTGTCACGTACAAGATTTTTCTAACTGGCACATTAAAATTATTACATCTATACATATAATAAAATTGTAACTAAGCCGAATCTGCACATTAGATATTTTTTGGAAAATCTTATTGAAATAAACATTATTATCGATACAGAGGCCGAATCTATAGTTTTTAGAATTTTTGTCTGTCTGTCTGTCTGTCTGTCTGTCTGGGAACTCTTCACGAGAAAACCACTGGATAGATTTTGATGAAATTTGGTATGGATGATAGCTGGTTATCTGGGTCAACATTATAATACTTTTGACTGCGGGAAAATATTTCATCTCTGAGAAATTTGTACTATATGTTAAAACTTTCCTGAGGACGAACCCGAGCGGAGCGAGGGCGGGCTGCTAGTATATTTATATATTTCAAATATTTAACTTGATTTTTATTAATCTTTTTCTTATTTATCAATAAAGACTTGAGTTCACATTGTGCACATTTTTCGTTGGCCGGCACTTTGACGTTTGGACCCAAAATGAGTGGTCTGTTTGATTTTTTTATATTTATATATATCCTGATTGGTTAACACCTTTTATTATTGAGAGGTAACAAACAAACATTCGCATTTATAATATTAGTAGGTAGTAAGAATTTGATTATATTAAATGGAAATATGAAATACGTGTACAATAATTTTTTTATTGTTTCAGAATTAGAACAATGAAACGTCTACCATGAAATCAGGCCTAATGCGATCAGTTGACGACTAAAATGCGTATAAAGTGAAAATGCCCCGACTAAAATATGCATCAATTCTCCGAGTACTGGTTATTCTGGGGCTGTTCTGCGTTTGGATCCAGATTATGCTGTCAGCTTCCAGTGGTATCATGGATAAGGATGTGGGTAAGTCAGAGGAACTTCTCCATTTTTCCGGATAATATCATGACATGGCTGTTGGAGTCTGCTGGCTTTGAACGTCACCGGACTTAATTTTGCAGGATAACATTTTGGCTTTTTTTTCGGGTCTTGAAGGCTTCAGGAGATTTTGGCATTGGATGTATCTACAGTTGTCTTTCTACAATCGATATCGCTAATAGAAAACTTTAAAATTAAAATATGTATATAATAATGACATATTCAAAGTGCGACGTGGCTTAGTTTATTATGTCACTTTCATACATTTTTTTTATAGATTTCAAATAAGAAGAATGAAAGAATATAATAATATTAGATAATAAAGAAATAAGAAGGTCCTCGGTTGGGATGTATTTTTGTATGTATGTTACGCCATAACTTTACTAATTGTGAGGTGTGTTCGTTTTTTTTTAAAATATAAATTACAAAAAAATGTACTTCTAAAGTTCGAATCAATAGTTTTAAACGAAATTTGAATTCAACGAATCTTTGAAGTTAAAACGTAATCATTCATTTTTATTAGAATATGTTTTTTACAATATTACAATTGACATATTTTATTTATTTATGAACAGATTGAAATAAAACAACTTTAGCTTACCACAAAACATTAGTGAAAACCACACCTAAATTGGTTTAGCCGTTTCTGAGATTAGCGCGCAAAAACGCACAGACAAACAGACAAAAATTATAAAAATCATTTGGATTCTATTGCGTTAATAAAGACCCCTAATAATAGTTTTCCTCAAATATCTTCCATGTACAGACAGCGATCAGTTACACTTTTATTATATGTATAGATGAAGATAGCAAATGTAAAATGTTATCTAGTCTAATCCCATGTTTCAGCATTGGAAATGTTTACATTTTTTATTATCTTGCAACATATTTATATCAATGTCACGTAGGATTTAGTTGATGAATTATTCATTAAACGAATCATGTAGGATGACACTAATAAAACTTTGAGATATTCTTTGCATATATACCTACTTATATTCAGTACTTTTGCATACATCTATACTAATATTATAAAGAGGTAAAGTTTGTAAGTTTGTGAGGTTGTAGAGGATAATCTCTGGACCTACTGAACCGATTTAGATGAAATTTGTTAATAAGATAGTTTGAGACCCTGGGAGGGACGTAGGATACTTTTTATCCCGGAAATCATCCCTTAGGGGCTGAAAATGGGGATGAAAGTTTGTATTGGAAAGCAAGCTAGGGATGAACGCGAGCGAAGCGAGGGTGAGTCGATAGTTTTTTTTTATAATCGTCAGTGTAGTCTGGCTGTGTGGAAGCTACGGCGTAAAAAATGTATTCTATATGTTGATCCGGATAACCAGCTATCATCATCCAAATTTCATCAAAATCTGTCCAGTCGTTTTCTCGTGATGCGGTCACAGACAGATGCATAACATCTTAGTCCTCACAGTGACAACGCACTTGCGGTTCTGCATTTTTGTTACACAAAACCTAAGGGTATGAACCGTAGGTGCTATGGTTGACAGGTAGGTACCACTTTCCATCAGGTCTCGATTATCACTGAGCACCATAAAAAAAGTGCATTCAGTAAGAGTATAACCACACTCCAGCAATGTTTCTTGTATAAAAATACTTTAACCAGACCGATCGTACCGAAAACGGACTGATCGGTACTGTAGTGTGGTACGACCTCAACAGTTGTATTTGGTCAAAACTACCTTTTGATTAAATAAACGAATGAGAACATCTTTGAATTTTAATTTTTGTATGCGATATCTATACTTATATTATAAAGAGGTAAAGTTTGTAAGTTTGTATGTAAAGGTCAATCTCTGAAACTATTGATCCGATTCTTATAATACTTTCGCTAGTGATATAGGTTATTTTTTGTTACGATAAAAATGTATTAACTGTCAGAAATTATAATAACTTTAATTGAAGTCGAAATACTGACCTTTCAGTTGGTTTATCGGCGTGCGCTGCCGTTTAGGTTTGAAATAAAGGAAAAAAATGTATGGCAAAATAATAAAAATGGAATGGAGACGAACTATACGAGGTTAGCTTGTTAGTTTCTGATATTTCGTAAATGTATACAAATCTATACATTTATATGTATGTATAATAAAATTCTAGCTGAGTCGAATCTGTATATTAATTTTTTTTTGAATTCTTATTGAAATAGTCATTATTATCGATACAGGGGCCGTTTCTATGGTTTTTAGAATTTTTGTCTGTCTGTCTATCTGTCTGGGAACGCACCACGAGAAAACCATTGGACAGATTTTGATGAAATTTGCTATGATGATAGCTGGTTATCCGGGTCAGCATATAGGATACATTTTAAAATATCTCATCTATGAGGAATAGGGACGAACTCGAGCGGAGCGAGGATGAGTCGCTAGTCTAAAATATTATTCAATATTTTGGTGAAATGATTGTAAAATTTTGTCATAACACTGACGGGCTTTTTAGCAATTCTTTTGTTATAAGTTTAAAAACAATGTCCATTCCTATAAAGTGTCTTTATATAATTCCTTTACATAATACACTAGCAGAACTTGCGGCTTCGCTCGCGCTAAAACTACCAAAAAAAAAATTCTAAAAAGATAGGTTTCACACAAACATTCATGCCCCTATTTGACCCCCTTATGAGATGAATTTTGATGAATTTATTTTTTGTATTGAAGAAAATACTAAGTTTCAAGTCATTCTGATCATAAATATGTGTTTGTATTATAACGTGTTCTCCCGTGGGTATGAGATAATCTTCAGCGGTAAACAGTAAACTATGTCACTCTCCAGCCCTCCAACTGTCTCCACACAAAAAATCATGCCAATCCGTCATTCTGTTTCGACGTGAAAGAAGGACAAACAAACACACTTTCACATTCATAATATTAGTATAATAATAATAAATAAATAAATATGTTGAGACATTAACACACGGCACCATCAGTTCCATGTTAAGCTACGAGGCTTGTGTTATGGATACCAGGTAGTTGATACACTACCCATATATAAATTTAAATATATACATAAACATATTATAAATATAAACACCCATGGCTGGAGTACAAACATTCGTGCTCATCACACAAATGAATACAGCCACCGGGACTCGAACCCGCGACGACTGGCATAGTAAGTAGGATCACTGAGCTAAATGTGTCGTCAAAAAATGAACAAGCTTATTTGATCGGACGGATGTATTTACTGAGTGGTCATCGACAGAATATCGTGTTATCAGCGCTCGGAAACTCGATAGCATGCACTTGTAAAGAAACATCTGAATTATTTCTTCATAAACAGATCTACATTTATTTATCTCTTGTATTCAGTCCTTTTTAACGTCCCACTGCTGGGGGTGGGCCTCCCTTCAATACGAGGGGGATCAGGCCATAGTCCACCACGCTGGCCAAGTGCGGGTTAGTGGACTGCACATGTCTTTCGAAAACTTGCTAGGTTCTCTCAGACATGCAGGTTGCCTCACGATGTTTTCCTGCACCGTAAGACAAGTGGTCATCATGTTAGAAATGATTCGCACATGAGAATATCAGAGGTGCGACATCCGGAATTCGAACCCGCTTCACTCGGTTTCCCAAGCGAGCGCGTTACCACTGGGCTACCACTACACACTTTATCTACATACATATATATTATATACATATAGTACTACCAACTCACGCTATTAAAGGCAATTGGACAGTTATCCTTTACGAAATTAGTATCTTATTTTTAAAGAAAAATAATTTATTTTACACTTTTCAGATTATAGTACAGAATCATCGTTATTGCCAGTGACAGATTATTTTTTTAGTTTTGTTTTTTAAATGTTTTTTTTGTTCATGTGTTAAATGTATGTCAATAATGTTAAAATTGGGTGTGTCTGGGCGAAATGCTGAACTCATCTGGGTGAGATTTGGGCATATATATAGTTTACTAGCGACTCACCATCGTTCTGCTCGGGTTCATCCCTACTTACGTTTTACGTTTAGTATAGATTTCTCAGAGATGAGATATTTTTCCGCAGTAAAAAGTATCCTATATGTTGATCCGGATAACCAGCTATCACCATACCAAATTTCATCAAAATCCCTCCAGTAGTTTTCCATGATGCGGTAACAGACAGACAAAAATTCTAAAAAGTATAGATTCGGACTCTCTGTATAATAATGTCTGTTTCATTAAGATTTTCCAAAAAATATTTAATGTACGGATTCGACTCTGTTAGAATTTTATTATATATGTATAGATTAGTAGTAGATAAATTACCTGGAGTAACATATATATTTCTGTTAGGTTTATATTAAGCAAGTGTAGTGTGAAACCATACGAGGAAGGTAAGTCTAAATTAAAAAAAAAACATGTGTGTGTACTTCTGTACGCACGTAAGAGGTTATACTTCTTTGGCGTAACAGAACAAAAATAGCTAAAGATTTCATCCCGTATGTCACAACTCTCTGTTTGTAAAAGGAATGATAAATTAATAAGATAATTAAATAAGGCATATTAGGCGTATTACAATCATATATTTATTGAATATAATTTAGGGAAAGAATATAATATTATATATCATTTGTTAGACAATAACAACGGTTACCAAGGCAACAAACAGTTATCAGCTAACTTTATCATGTCGCTTTTTAGTTGTCGGTGTGAGCATAGTAAAAATTTTACTCTCATACTTATTTCCAAACGTCCCAAATGAAGTATATATAAATAACTTCCAAAAATAATACGTTCGATAAGAAAAAACTAGATTCTAATAGAATTCACAAATTACTGTTCCAAGTGTTTTTCGTATGGTACGATAAACTTAATTTCTATTATTGCCTTTTGTCAGAATAAATTAATATAAATTAATTATTGTAAAACTAAATAATACGGGTTTTCCTTATAGGTAAAGTAAGATAAGCTGTATAAGTTAAGCCAACTTATTTTTAAAGAAATGAAAAAAAAACAAAATATGCGCGTCTTCTAACTTTGATAGATACTAACATTACAACAAAATCTATGATTCCTAAATTATTGTTATATATTATGTGTATTCAGCCCTCTTTAACGTCCCACTGCTGGGGGTGGGCCTCCCTTCAATACGAGGGGGATCAGGCCATAGTCCACCACGCTGGCCAAATACAGGTGTACTTCACATATATCTTTCGAAAACTTGCTAGGTTCTTTCAGACATGTAGTTTTCATAGTGTTTTCCTTCACCGTAAGACAAGTGGTAATTATGTTGGAAATGATTCGCACGTGAAATATTAGAGACCCGGAATTTGAACCCGCTTCACTCGGTTTCCCAAGCGAGCGCGTTACCACTGAGTTACCACTGCCTGACCATACTATATTCTCATAAATGCTAAAACTGCAGTAACATAAATTTCTCATCAAACACTACAAATGCCATGTAAATGTCAACAAAACAAATCTGTTGACATTCTCGTAGCATCAGACGTCACATTATGTTCTAACCAAAGTGCACACAGCACATTCATTCGTTTTAATTTTCCACCGATATTTTGCACTTTTTATCATATAGGTTCAGTAGTTTCGGAGCTTATTCGGTACAAACAAACAAAATCTTTCTTCTTTACAGTATTAGTATAGATCTATACCATAAAAAAGCGAGCGAAGCGAACCCTCCCCTACCCTCCCTCGCCCTACTCCCCTCCCCCTCCGTTTCCCTGCCTAAAGGGATAATTTCTAGAGTAAAAACTATCCTATGTCCCTACCTGAGTCTCAAACTATCTCTATACTAAATTTCATCTAAATCGGCTCAGTCGTTTAGTCGAGAAAAGGTAACAAACAAACAAACAGAGTTGCTTTCGCAATAATAGTATTAAGTATGGATTTATAAAATAAAAATATAGTAAAATAAGAATAGTAGTATCTTTTGGTTGATAAATATTTAAAAAAATATATTTGAAACAATGTTAGCAACATGTATATGTACCGTGTTGTGATGGCCACACTCGTACCTTTTTTTTAATCCGTTTTTAATCCTGACCCAGTGATCTTTCCCGTGGGATTCTATTTGGGAAAATCCATGGTAACTGACTATGTTATACATGATCAAAAAAGTACTAGATACACAATTCCATGCAAAAGTAAGGTAAGGTAATTGGTCTAGTTGTAATAAATATACAACAATGTAAATTGAACCTTAAACGCAATCATTAAAGTTGTTTTCACAAAAAAATATATTAAAAGCGCGCTCAAATGAGCGCTGATGCGTTGAGGACATTTCTCGTCGCTGATTGTGTATCTAGTACTTTTTTGGTCGACGATGTTATACTTGTGATAACAGCTTTGAAACTACGCTAAGGAAAATTTAGAGTCTCATTTGTTTAAAATATGTATGTATTTATGCTTTTTGTATGGGTCATACTGGTATTGATTTGGGGTGTTTGTGTGTGTGTGTGTGTGTGTGCGTGTGCGTGCGTGCGTGCGTGCGTGCGTGCGTGCGTGCGTGCGTGCGTGCGTGCGTGCGTGCGTGCGTGCGTGCGTGCGTGCGTGCGTGCGTGCGTGCGTGCGTGCGTGCGTGCGTGCGTGCGTGCGTGCGTGCGTGCGTGCGTGCGTGCGTGCGTGCGTGCGTGTGTGTGTGTGTGTCATACAAAAACTAGTATGACCGCAATACAATGTGTATGAGGGAGAGTGTAGCGTGAGTTGTATAACCGATTTCAAAATAGGAGGAAGCTCTCAATTTAAATGTGAATCGATTTAGTTATTCTTTTTCTACTTTAAATTTATTTTTGAAATTACTTATCTATTTTGAAGTCGGTTTTTTATGTTAAAAATTCGTTATTTAATTATTTTTTTGTTTGTAAGTTTGTACTTGTTGCATTTAAGAGGTTTATGTAAATACTAGCGACTTACTCTCGCTTCGCTTGGGTTCGTCCCTAGGTTGATTCCCCAAACAAGCTTTCATCCCCATTTTCACCTCCTTAAGGGATGATTTCCGGGATAAAAAGTATCCTATGTCCTTCCCAGGGTCTCAAACTATCTTCTTATCAAATTTCATCTAAATCGGTTCAGTACATCCAGAGATTACCCCCTCCCTACAACGTCACTAGCTCAGAACCTCACAAACTTTATCTCTAATATATTAGTATTTGTTTGTGTAGATTAATGTTTATTTTAATGGAAAGTATTAGAATCCTAATACTTTCTTAGATTTACGCGAATATTTGACATTTTAAATAAAACTATCTTTTCGGAGTTTGTTCCGCGACAAAATCCGAAAAGATAGTTTTATTTAAAATATTAGAATCCTAATGGAATCCTGATAAAAAGAATGGTATTTTTTATTAATAACATCTATCTTTAACAAGAATTGATTAATTTTATCAACGGAAGTTCGTGATTGGTTCGAAACAGCTTTTTCCGATAGATATGTAGGTAATAATAAGTATGAAAAAACTGCAATGGAGTCAAATGAGTAAATTTACTGTTGAAAAAAATCCGGAAAAGTGCGAGTCGGACTCGCCCACCGAGGGTTCCGTACATATTTGTAGGAAATCTGTTTAACTTTAATTTTCAACTTTTTTTATTTTTTGGATTTATTCCTTTAGTTGTGCCAAATTTTGTGATTCTAGGTCAACGGGAACTACCGCATAGGTTTTTAGACCCAAAACCTATAGCTACTTCCGTTTGACAGAATTGTCAATTTTGGTTAAAAGCAAGGTCTTACAGCACAAGTAAAGAGCCTGACTCAGGGCCTTGATTTTTATACACCTAATAGGGACTGTAGACCTCATTAAATAAATATTTTTTTTTTATAAAAAGCAGTCACGAGGACTGCCGACAGAAGTGAAAACTTAACCTTAACTTAACCCTAGCTTAAAAGTTTCCCTTAACTTCCCCTAAATTAAATTTCGTTTTATCATCGCCAGAGCCCATATTTCTGATACCTATATTTAGGTGGCATTTTAACATTTAGGTGACCCCTAACTGTCGGTGAAACAGAAACTGCCCCTAACAGCCCCCTAACCATGCTTAGGGGATCCCTTAAACTTAGGTGACGTTGGTGAAATCGGCCAATAAAATCATAAATTATGCATATTTATTAGGTTGTGTTATATTTGGTTGAAGTAAATATGGTTATGTATTACAAGCGGCACACCCTGGCACGCTTGGGTTCGCCGTAGATACTTATAAGGATAATAAAATTTTTGAAAACTCTGTCTGTCTGTCAGTTTGTTCCGGCTAATTCCGAAACGGCTGGAATGATTTTGACGGAACTATCACTGGCAGGTACTCGTAGCTGATTGTCTAAGGAGTAACTTAGGCTACTTTTATTTCAGAAAAAGAATTAGGGTTCCGCTCAAAAAAATTACAACATAGTAAAGTGAGCTTTCCGTGATGCGGTTACGGACAGACAAAATATGTAAAAACTATAGATTCGGCGTCTGTATAATTATGACTATTTCAATAAGATTTTCCAAAAAATATTTAATGTACAGATTCGACTCGGTTTTGGTTTTATTTTAGGTATCGATTTTTGAATGCAGCTGACATATTAACA
This sequence comes from Brenthis daphne, assembly GCA_947093115.1. Lineage (NCBI taxonomy): Eukaryota > Metazoa > Arthropoda > Insecta > Lepidoptera > Nymphalidae > Brenthis > Brenthis daphne. The sequence goes on from OX352473.1 coordinate 6,080,191, forward strand.
CGTGCCGAGTTCATTTTTATACTTGTCATTGTTTTCTCATGGTTATATTTGCCTTGAAATTTATCGGAAACGTGACACTTTATGACATTAAATTGCTGATAGCTGTTGTTTTATATTTATTAAAGTATCTTCTATTCATATATACGTACTCGTTTTATCGTGTGTTGCAAGTTTAGAAAAAAATAAAAATGGCGGAATGTTGCCAATGCCACAAAGGTTCTATCCTTTTTGTATAACCATTTATGGGTCTTAAATTGAAAAAAAAATAGCCAGGCTACGTCCAAATAGCCATTAGGTTATTATGAAATAAAATATTTTTCTTCACGCTCTTTTTCACGCTAGAGAGAGTGTATATAGTGCCATCTTATTATGTTCTCTTATTTCTCATATTTAGAATCTATTTCTCGTCTTTTTTAATAACAGTACTGCGTTTTTTTGAGACCTTTGGTTCCCGACACTCATGATCCTCACATGGTCACGGGAGAGACTAAGGCTTTAGACGTCTCAAGAGCATTATATGCCTTAGAAAAGATAGTTTTATTTAAAGTGTATGTTTGTATTATTGCAGAACAGCTGATGAACTCAAATGACACGTCGGAGCAAGTTCTGGCGTTAGTGCCTCCTGAGCTACATAAGTACCTGACTGTTCATCCTAGGAATTTTAGTGGTGAGTATTACACATTCCATCACCCATTGAACCCATCACCCTTTGCACCAATCAGCCGTTACACCCATCATCCGTTGCACCGATCACTCCCATCTTACCCTCATCACCTATATAAAGCCTTTTCTTTTTGATTTTTTTCTTAATTGTCTGAGTATTACGCAGACAGTTGACAGTATTAGTCTAAACTTTAATGTGTTTAACATTAAACACAGGTTGTTTATTCAGCTAAGGTAGGTTGCAAATTAAATATCTGATCTAATGTAATTGTTGATCATTTACCTAATTTTAATTGATCTAATTTACTATTTAAGGATTTGTATATAATTAGTAATTACGTAAGTTTATGAATAAATTATCCTAAAAATAATATAGAAGCGAAAGTTTGTGAGGATGTATGGATATCTGGATGTGTAGATGTATGGATGTTTGTTACTCTTTCACACAAAAACTACTGAATGGATTTTATTGAAGCTTTACAATAATATAGTTCATACATCAGAAAAACACATAGGCTACTTTTTATCCCGGAAAAATGTACGGTTCCCGTGGGATAGATTTGTTTTTGTGAGCCGCTAGTTATTAATAAACTTTTTATCTCTGCAGGATTTGATTTTTAAATATTTTAGTTTTCGATGCAAAAGTGGACAAAATAAGACCGACGACAGATTTTAGACTTGCATTTGTCTGAACTACATAGTTGCACAGACAAAATTGAATTTTTTTACCAAAGCTCGTATCGGAGCTTGTTTTCTGGATACTCACTTTTATCTATTATTGTTAATTGGCCAATTGTAAATCTTCAATTTAAATGTTTGCGCCGCAGTCAATTGTTTCAATTACTGTCATTTCTCAAGCTTCATTGTGCTATGCATATGTGATAGTCTGAATGGATCTGAAGGTTCTGGGTTCGAATCCCGATACAGGCTAAATATAGTTGAATAGATTTTCTATTAATATATTCTGAGGTTATAGGTCATAGTCTATCTGTGTACTAAATTTTATCCAAATAGTCCAGCCTTTGAGCGTGAAGGACTAACGAATGTTAAATATGTTAGTGTATACACATACATACATACATAAATATATTTTATAATTTTAGCGAATACCACCGAAAAATATGGGCCAAAAAACGTCACAGATATACTTCGAGCGATCCACAGAGTGAATGAAGCACAGACTATTTATAACGAAAATATATTCGGTCCAGTCCAGAATGACACGATCATCATTGCTATACAGGTAAGTGAAAGTTCGACTCCCATTTAATGGTATTTTTTAGGGTTTCGTAGCCAAAGGGCAAAAATTTAACGCTTTTAATTTCGTCATGTCTATCTGTTCGTTTGTAAAAGCCATTTTACTCGGACACTGTTGGAGCTATATTCCTGAAATTTGGTAGCTTTAATCGAAAATCAAAAAAATTAAAGAGGCACTTCATACATACCGGCGTTGTGAGTTAATTATATATATATATATATATATATATCAATCTAATTGAACTAGAAACTAAATATATGAATAGTAGTAGGGGAGCCCAAGAGAGGATTTTTGGATTCACCGGGACGGGATACCTTGCATTCTGTTGAGTGCTTCCGCCATATATAAGTCCATATGTAGAAGTTCAAATTATATAACATACTTTAAACCATGCAGAAGTCTATATAAAACATCTTTTAAGATTAGGCAAATAAACTTTATGCGGTTATATAGCTGAAAAATACTACAAATGAAAAAAATTATATATACATTTCAAAAAATTTACTAAATTAGATTACGGCAAGAATTTAGGCTTCGGCATTTTTCTTTTAGCTAAAACAAATTCTTTCCCTTTCAAACCAGTTAGGCTGATTTTCTTCGGCGCTAGTCTAGACTTCTTTGGAACTACCTTCTTCTCTTCCTTCTTCAGAGATTCTTCTGGAATGTTCTCCATCCAGATAAATTGGTGACTTTCTGGTATATCTTTTTGGATGATGAATTTACGTGGAACCTGAAAGTGGTACATTCATAAATCTTTAACCGATTTAAAAAAAAAAGTTTCTTTAAATTTCTGTACATGTATGGTATTTTTTAATAAGAATACACACAAAAAAAATACATCTTGATATCTAGTTTGGCTTGTTAGAAACCGATTTTTAGTTTCAGATCTAGATTTTTAATAACTGTATAATGGGGGTTTATATTACTATTTCTAAGGGATTTAAATTTTAACAAAAAGATGCCAAATTTCGCAGATGAAGTAATTTTATTGGTTTTTAAGAGTGAGGCTTCAAATGAATTATCAAAAGACCATAACGTCATCGTAAAATCATTGTTGTAAAGTCGAAAAGTCGAGTACGAGAAATGAAAATAAAACCGTGACAAAATCCATGAAGATAATTTAATTTAAATGTTAATTTTATATATTGTTTATACATTTAAATTATAAGTTGGTATTATACCCTTTTAAACGTCTCACTGCTGGGTTTGGTCGTCCCTTTAATATGAACGGAATCAGACCATAGTTCACCACGCTGGCCAAGTGCTAGGCGGATTTCACATGTCTTTTGGAAACTTGCTAGATTCTCTCAGACATGCAGGTTTCCTCACGATGTTTTCCTTCACCGTAAGACATGTGGTGATCATGTTGGAAATGATTCGCACATAAGGATATCAGAAGTGTGAGACCCGGGATTTGAACCCGCTTCACTTTGTTTACTAAGCAAGCGCTCTGCCATTTCGCTTACTCTGTAATGGCACTACAATTAACGTATGTATGTCATACCAAAAACTCTCTACAAACGTCTGCTTGAGGTGTATAATGTGGTATATAGCTGTATTTTATTGGTCTCTTTGTAACTCTTGCTATTTTAACCTTTGGGAAGTCTGGGGTCTGATACCTTGAATAAAATAATTATAAACAAATTATTATATGGCATTTTTGATGACACATTAAAAAACGACTTTAGTAATTATCACATTTGCAATGAATAGTATATTCGGTCATACGCCGAATACCGAATATTCGGTGGGCTTTCTGGCCGAATAGCCGAATATTATGCAAAAGTATTCGCTCAGCACATGGCGGGAAAACTTCTATCAACGTGTTTGTTTCTTGTTTGACGCCATAAACTAGTATTTATTCAAAGCGTTTTTTTCCTGAAACTGAGATTGTCTAGGAGTAAACTACTGCCTGAAAATGCAGAAAAAATAGTTTTTCTGCATCATAATCTTCAACTCTTTATATTTTAATTGTGATAATGCTAGTGCATACACATTTATATATGGAGAGTTTTTTTGTTACATAACTTGTTTATGTACGTATGACTACGTTAAAAATAATAAGAAAAATATATTCTTATAAAATAAATCAATATTTTACCAATTATAATCTGATTACAGCAAAACATATTAGTTAAGTATTCGGTATTCGGCTGAGTAGAATATAAATATTTGATATTCGGCCGAATAGGATAACAATAACCGAATAGGCCGAATACCGAATAATAGCCGAATAATCGTTGCAAGTCTAGTAACTATGTATATAATTACTTTTAAAGTTATTTTGAATAATTTCAATTAATATTCAAGATATTAGAAACATACATAAATACAAGAAACTTACCAAACTAAGTCCCAATGATCCATATGAAGTGGTTCCGGCTTAATAACTTTCATCCAATGTAAAATGTCACATCTGAAGCAATAATATGATATTTAATAATAATTTTACTATTTATACATAATCTATTGTAGGATGATGACATTCAACGTTAGGTTGTACAAAATTGCTTCGTTACTGCGTAAACCAAGGACAAACAAACACATTTTCAAATTATAATATAAGAGATATTTCCACTGAACTGACCTGCTCCAATTTATTCGTATACCCCAACTTGGTCCCGTCCGTGATTTGAATATCGTGCAATGCGTCAATGGCTTTCGTGGAGGCAACCCAATACTCCTAAGGAACTTGACTAATTCTATGATGAATAGTTGGCGAATTTTGGCTGTTATTATCTAAAAATATTTGAGATAAGAGGTTTTTTTAAGTTTGTAGATTGTGTCTTTTTTATTAATAAGCTACACATGGTTATAGTTTCCATTCAAGAATGTCTAAAGAAATTGACTATTTAGACGTCTATAATAAAAATAATAATGCGCAATAATTAGTGCAATATTAGTTACATTAGGTACTATTGATCATCCTCTCGATGTGTGTTCGGCTTGTCGTGGTGGACTGATTCATTAGCATCACATTGGGATGCGGCCCACTTCGGTGGGCGGTGTACCATGTCGGTTACATTTGGTAATTTTCTGACAACAGAGTGGACCGTGGGAGCAACCCCATGGTTGTGGCGCTGTTGTAATGTACCTATCATACATTAAAAATATTTTCCTTAAAAGATTGTCACAGTTGTATTCTACGCACCTGAATATGTGTTAAATTTCTAATGTTCATTTCCGCTAAGTTTGAAGGGTCCTCCAACATCAGTAATCTCATCCCATTTATATGATTTGCTGTGATACATTCCTGCAAAGTACTTGCTTAGTTAATTAGTAACTAGGTTTTATCTTCATCTTTCTTTACGTGAATACAACTACGTTTAGTTCTCGTCTTTGTTCACGTAAATGGCTCACGAAAAAGTATTTTCTTTAATCAAATACCCACGTCTACCACTTTTTTGGCGATAGGTAGAACGGTGAAAATGTTGATTGCGCCGCATCGTTACATAATAGCGAGTTAGCGTCACATAGCAAACTTTTAATATATATTTTTATATCTTATAAATTTATTTTGGTATCTCTGAAACGTCTCTACCGATTTGGATAAAATTTGTATTTATATAAGATTTTGCTTTTAAAGTTTATCCTTCTTTATCTTTTCCGAAAAAACACCGAGCAAAGCTAGCTCATTCAGGTACTAAAAACGTTAGAAGAGTCGTATTTGGCAATTCAGTTGGCAGACAAGTATAAAATTGTCAAAAAGAAACAATCGTACATTTAAATTCTAGTTCATCTAAAATATAACTTTAATTGTAAACTTTCGTCACCATTTTATTAAACTAACTAAAATGATATCGTATAATTAAGTGACACTTATAGATTAAAGTTAATCGATAACACATTTTGCACCATATGCCAAAAAAATACATATATCCCAGACCTTACCAGAGTTAGCCGTTAGGCAGAATATATATGTATATATGTACATATTTTAGTTTTTTTATAAATGATTTAAAATATATAGAGTCAAATAGTCTAAAGTAAATCTAACCTTATATTCTGGAAGACCCACTTCTTCTTCCATCCACAACGCCACATTTTCTTCAGACCAACCAAATGCATCTGGTAGAGGGAGAGAATCCACTACTTTTGCTGCCAATTCATATAACGTTAGTGGTGACTTCTGGCAAGGGTTCAGTTTTCTATAAAGTATAAATTTTTAAAGGCATTGTTATAATGTCCTCTTGACCGATTTCTGCCAATCTCACTAAGACTAGCCAACTGTACAGAACATACTATAGTGCATAAGTATTCGCGCAAATGCAAGAACACCTTCTAATTTCAATTCCTGTCACTCTCATAATCCGGTGGGACGAAAATTCAACACGACCAGTAAGAGATAAAGCACGAGCGACGGTTTTAGTGAGTCTATATTATAATAATAATTCAGCCTTGGAATTCCTCTCATTCTCCTCCTTTTATTTATTGGCAATTCTCAAAGCCCTCAGGATTGGTCTCCCTTCAATACGAGGGAGATTAGGTCACAGTCACGCTGACCAATCGCGACTTGGTAGAGTTCATATGTCTGACGAAAACTAGCTAGGTTCTCTCAAACATAAAGTCATCCTCATGGTGTTATAATTTTGCCAAAGGTATAACTGATGTAGGGAAATAGAAGAATGCCTTAAGGGCTTTTAACTTTATATAAAAAGTCTCTTAAAATCTGTTCTGGAGATATTTAGTTGCAAACAAACAGACATAAAAGTGGATATTTTGAATATGAATGATTTAATATACTTATTCTTAACATAAGGGTCCTTCGGAAAACAGGTGCATTCCAAGCAAGTGGTTTTATCAGGAGTTGGAAAAATTGGTATCCTTTCCGGTACAATCAGTGAGGGTTCACGTCGCGGAATCATGATCTTCTTTGGTGCATGGATCTTTTGGGGCAATTCTGACTTCGTTGTGGTCTGCGAAATTGATGTTCATAGCTTAAGGCTATTGGACGTTGAAATTTACTTAATCTGTGTAGTGATTTTTGCTTAAATTTTTTTTTTCATTAACATGAACAGAAAAAAATTGACAATAAAAATAATACTTTAAGTCAATAACTTCTTATATTAGAAAAACTAGTGTCTCTCATAAATCCCATCCCATTAATCCCATTATATATTAATTAATGTTATAATTGCGAAAGTTTGATTGGATGTTTGTTACTCAATTACGCTAGAATGGCTAAACGGATATGGATGAAATTTATCACAGAGATAGATTATAATCTTACAAATGACTAGATTATAATTCTTATAAATGACTATAGTCGGGAATAGCACATAGATTACTTTTTATCCCGGAAAAAAATTACGGTTCCCGTGGGATGTATTTCTTTTTGAGTTTCAAAATTTTCATATAAACTTTATAACCGAGGTTTCAAAGTTACAATAACAATAATATAAGCACTATTTATGTCATAATCATATTTTGGGATTAACTTTTTTAATTAAAGAGTATAAAAGTAAATATACCAAAGCAATTTCTTCATTAGACATTTTTGATGTTTTTCAAATTAGATTTTTATTATGAGAAATAAGTTTTTTTTAATCAATCTAAAAGATGATTATAACGAACTAAAATAGACGAACTTTAGATAACGCGAAAATAATTTAGCTTTTGACTTATGTCATTCGCATTACTAGACGTTTTATTTTAACTTTTTAATTGTTGTCTATGAGGCTTGGGTCTACACGTTACATCCGACGAATAGTAATAAATATTAATTTTGATATGTTGCGTTAAATAGAATGCTTAAATAAATATCATTTATTTTATTTACTTTTTTATTAATTAAATATTTTTTGTAATTGAATTCAAAGTTTTAGATAAAATTAATTATTGGACTTGTCGGTTTTTTAACATATATATTTTTTTTAATACACTAAGTTTGGTTATTAGTTTCCCAAATTAGTTGATGTCAGGCAGGCAGCCGGTTATAAAACTTTTGCCGAAACCGATCAGCACGAAAAAAGCTAGTGACTTACCGTTACAACTTTCTTACGTTTTAAATAGATATGAATAGTTATTGCGAGTGTACCTTAGAAGAAAGACTTATGCTATTGCAGATTTTTCTAAAGGCCTTATTAAACCTTTTCTAGTTGTTTTGATGTATCTTTTAAGATTTAACCAGCGTTAGACATGTATATTAAAAACAACTGGATAGAACCAGTTATTGTGTTTCTTTTGGGAATGAAAGATTTTACTGTAGTAAAAGGTATCCTAAATGTTGACCCGAGTAATAATAAGTTATCACTAAACAAAATTTAGTTAAAATCGGTTCAGTACTTTTTTGCGTGAAACGCGCACATCGATTTCGCTAAGTTATTGTTTCATTATATGTATAGACTAGCGACTCACCCTCGCTCCGCTGGAGTTCGTCCCTAATTACGTTTTGACGTTAGTCCGTTAGTAGTAGTTAGATTTCTCAGAGAAGAGATAATATTTTCCCGCAACAGAAAGTATCGTATATGTTGACCTGGATAACTAGCTATCATCATAACAAATTTCATCAAAATCTGTCCAGTGGTTTTCTCGTGATGCGTTCCTAGACAGAGAGGCAGGCAGACAGACAGACCAAAAATTCAACTATTTCAATAAGAATTCCAAAAAAAAAAAATTTAATATACAGATTTGACTCGATTAGAATTTTATTATATCTATTGATTATTATTATTATATTATCGATAATAAATCAGATATGTTTGTCCACAGGTCCACACAAGACTCACGTATCTCAGGCACTTGATCGTATCTCTTGCCCAAGCCCGAGATATAGATAAAACACTGCTCATATTCTCCCACGATTATTACGATGAAGAAATCAACAGTTTGGTTCGAAGTATAGATTTTACTAAGGTGATTATAATGTTAATTTCTAAGTTTACCGATTTTGAAAGCAGGAGGTTTAGGTTTTTTTTGATGACCAAACTACTCTTAGGATTTATGCAAAAGGTATTTTTGAAATGGGTTCAGTAATTTTTGAGTTTAAAGCACTTAAACATATTATAAAGATCAGTTTTACAATAATGTATGGAAGTCTGTCTGATCTGTTGACATTTATGACTGCTCTGCGCCCTTGGGTAATAGCATGATATATAGTCTATAGCCTTCCTCAATAAATTTTCTAATCGGATTAGTAGTTCCTGTGATTAACGCGTTAAAACAAACAAACTCTGTCTGCTTATAATACGAGTACATAATTGTATAGAAATGAAGCTAACAGAACAATTTTACCAATTTTCAGACTAAAGGGTAATTCATTCGTTATTTATCTATCATTCTTATTTCTTTCGTATTATTTTTTTTATTTTGGGGGCTGAATATTCAATTATAAAGCCCTATATTTTTTATTATTGTTCAAGGTCATCGATCAAAAAGTATTAGATACCCAATCAGCGACAAAAACTGTCTTCACCGAATGAGCGCTCATTAGAACATTTGAGCGCGCTTCTAATTATTATTTTTGGTGAAAACAACTTTAAACATTGCATTTAAGGTTCATCATTGTTGTATATTTATTTCAACTAGAACAATTACCTTAACACAATTTATGACAGTTTTAAGAGAACTTTTGCATGGGATTGTGAATGTAGTACTTTTTTGATCGACCTTCAAGGTATTATATATTTGGATTTTAAAAAATAGAAAAAAATATACCACAATGTTATAGTTGATACTTCTGTACTAGCAAAGTTTATTCTAAAATCTGGTTTTTACAGTTTATTTTTTAAAATCCATATAACTTTGGAACAACTAAAAATCGCTGAAGTCCTCGACCCCCACCAGCTTTGATCCATCAGTCATGTTACACACCGTATATGCAAAGATTTGTATGTGTTTGTTTGTTACTCCATATATAGTTAAAACGGCTGGATGGAGTTAGATGAAACTTAGTACTCTCATAGATATTGTTATTAATGGTATACAGCCCTTTTTAACGTCCCACTGCTGGGGGTGGGCCTCCCTTCAATACGAGTGGAACCAGAGTCCGCCATGCTGGCAAATTGCGGTTTGACTGAGCATGTCTTTTGAGAAACTTGCTAGGTTCCCTCAGACATGCAGGTTTCCTCACAATGTTTTCCTTCAAGACAATTGGTGACCATGTTGGAAATGATTCGCTCATGAGGATATCAAAAGTGCGAGACCCGGGATTTGAACCCGCTTCACTCAGTTTCTGAAGCGAGCGCGTTACCATTGAGCTACCACTGCCTTCAATGTATAATATTACAAAAGGCATATAGGGATGCACCCGAGCGAAGCGTTTTTAAGTCGATAGGTCAATCGATAAATTAACATATAACTAAACTTATGAATTCTTTCCTTAACTCTTTCTTCCATCACTAATTTTTAGATTATTTTTAATTAATAAAATATTTATTTACAGGCTATATAAATTTTTACAGGTTATGCAAATTTTTTTCCCGTATTCAGTGCAGACTCACCCCACAGAATTTCCAGGATTCGATCCTAACGACTGTCCGCGAGACGTCAAATTAGAACAGTAAGTTGATGTAGTGTTCTCTATCTCTTTTTTCCTTCTATTTCTATCTCTCTTTCTTTTCATTTTTTATATCTACATATAAGGAGCTCAATTGATCCGGTTAGGACGATTCTAAGGTTCGATACCGATAACACACACACACACACACACACACACACACACACATATATATATATATATATATATATATATATATATATATAATTGATATAGTATAAAAATATAGATACACATTTCCTGACATGATATCTCTTCAAAAAGTGGCGTCGACATGTGACGTTAAGTCAAACCGAAGAATAACATTCAAAACTCTAATTGGCTAAGCACAAATTCGAACTTACGTACATAACACATAAAGTACTTTTTTAAACGAAAACATGGTCGTTTTAACTTTGTCAATTGAAAAGCAATGTCCAAAAGACATTTGGAAAAAGCGTGCAATTTCGAATTGTGCACTTCTTTTTGAGAGCAATATTGATATGCTAATTGTTTATTTTGAGTTCTTTTATATCAATGTGTGTATGTCGCATATTTCGACACTCGCTTGCTCGTTGTAAAGGAAAAATCCCGAAATGCCGAACTTTGTAGTGACATAAAAAAAAAACATTTTTTGCGATTATAAACTTATTTTAATGTTTCATGCTACGGAACCCTCGGTGTGCGAGTCAGACTCGCACTTGTCCGATTTTTTTTATTAGTTAAATATTAAACTTGCTGTGAAATTGACTTAGATCGATATGAATTAACTTACATTGAATTGAATAAAACTATTGCATTTAATTCAATTAATTATTGATAACAATTGAATTGAATGAAATTTTTCAGGGCGTTAAAACTGAAATGCAACAACGCATTACACCCGGACCTACACGGCCACTACCGGGAGGCGAAATATACTCAAACAAAACACCACTGGTGGTGGAAAGCTAACAGAATATTTAATCAACTACAATGCACTATGGGTCATACAGGTTAGTAATACTAGGCGGTAAGGTTTTAGGTTCAGACCCCGGGTCGGGACTAGTATAGTTATTGAACCCTTTTTAACCCACTGATAGGGGGTGGACCTCTCTTTAGTACAAGAGGATAAGGATAAAGTCCACCACGCTGGTCTAAAGCGGGCGGACTGAGCATGTTGCAGACAACTTGCTAGGTTCTCTCAGACATGCAGGTTTCCTCACGATGCTCTCCTTTACCGTAAGGCAAGTGGTGATCATGTAGGAAATGATTCGCACATGAATATATCAGATGTGCGGGATCCGTAACTCACTCAGTTTTTTAAGAGACGCGATACTACTGAGCAGCCACTGCCTTTTTGGATATACTTAAAATTCCCAAAGAATAAGAAAAAAAACTTTTTAGTGATTTAAAATTCAATGAACTCTTTTTAGTAAAAAATTATAACTAAATATTAATAATTAACATATATTTTTATAGGTATGGTGGTTTTTCTAGAAGAAGATCACTATGTGGCAGAAGATTTTATTCACATGCTTCAACTCCTTCGTTCGACAGCGGATAAAACTTGTCCGCAATGCGAAATATTATGTCTCGGGACCTATCTCAAGACCTATCAGTACCACAGTAATAGTGATAAGGTAATGCATTAGTTTATCAATTTATCAACTGTTGTCAACCGTTATTAACCGTTATCAATCTTGGTTGATATTTGTTTTTTTTTATAGTTTTGCAATGTTTACCAATAAAGTTTCATTTTAATTAAGTTCAGTTGTCTTTTGAGAGTAAAGTAAAGTAAAAATAAATATTTATTGCCTTTAATTATGTATTTAATTATTACATATCGAGGGTACAAAAGAAAAAAAATCTATATAAAATTAATAATATTTTATTTGTACCTTATTTTCGTATCAATGCAAAATTTAAGCACATTTTATGAGATTATAATTTTTTATAATGTGACACTTTCTAAAATTTTTCTTATGTGCCCTAAATAAAAAAAACTGGTGATTATATCAATTTATGTTGTTTTTTTATGTTTTTTCATCAATGTTTTTAATTGAAAATCGCGTAATAATTTTAATGCTCCATATTAAAGCTTGGCGTCTATGTGCTGTGATTGATAAAAAATGGCTTTTTTAATTATTTTTTTTCGACATGGCGGATAGACGTAAGTGATTTGTGTTCTCATTCAATGTTACACTCATTCATTCATTATAATTTGTTATTTCAAAACATGCTTACAAATAAAAACACTTAATTTAAAAATATACTGTCTACACTCTTTTTTTTTGTACACAATTTTTTTAAATAATATTTATTTTAAACAATGCAAGTTAGTTGCACAGCTGTTGACGTCAATTTATAACAAATATAACTTACGTCGTTGACAGATAATAATATAATTTATCGCTTTTTGACAATAAAAAAAACTTACAAAAATTCAGATTTCCAAATACATTTTTTTTCTCTTTTTTTGGTTTTCTTTTATATTTTAATAAATAAGAGTTCAGGCAACTGTACAAAGAATCGCGATTTTAATATAAAACAGAGAAAGAAGCAGCTCACTCTTAACTACATACAACAAGTGCGAGCGGTGAGTGAAGAGAGAAGAAAGAGACAGCAAGAGTGGAACTATCAAGTCTATCCGAATCTCTATTCGAGTACTCAAAAGGTTCAAAAAATATAATTTCTAATTTTTTTTTCAATTCTACCTTCCTTTCGATGTAATCTAGACAATGGTTGTGGTTTTAGTTTTATTTTATAAATTTAGACTTAAAAAAATGGATTTTTTTTTAAAAATTTCTCGTAAACGGAATGGTACAGAAAAAATGAGATTTTTTTCATTTTTGTAATATCCTTTTTTTAATTTTCTACTATATTTTTTATATTATATATTTTAAATATAAAATATTCGTAATGCATGCGAGCTGTAATTTTTCTAGGCTTTGAATGCACTTTAGTTTGTTATGCACGTAACAACTAAAAAAATACAAGAGAAAATACATAATTGTTTTTCTTATATTTTATGTTCATTTCTTAATTTAAATCTGATAATGTAAACAAAAAATGTTAATTTTTATCAAAATTAACTATTTCATTATTTATTAATTTTAATATGTTTTCTTATTTCAATTATATTAAAAAAAAAGGTTATTTATAAAATACTTATTTAGAATTAAAGTAAAAAATATGAACTTTGGACCTCACGGAAATAAGTGGGCATGAACTATATTAAAATATTCGGGTACAAAAACACAAAATAAATGTTTTGAATTAATTTTCTTTTTCATTACACTTAACAAAATAGTAAGTTGAATTTGTACATGGAATATTTTTTGGAAAATTTCATTGTCTGTCTGTGACCGCATCTTGAGAAAACCACTAAATACAGATTTTGATTAAATTTGGTATGATGATAGCTGGTTATCCGGGTCATCATATATTCTAGATAAAATACTTTTTACTGCGGGAAAATAACTCATTTCTGAGTAAATTATTTTAAACATTAAAACGTAACCATGAACGAACCCGAGCGGAGCGAGGGTGAGTCGCTAGTCTTAAATAAATTTCTTATCTATTTTATAAATAACCTTTTCTGAACGTTAATTATGATCTCATAAGAATGACGATGGATAAAAAATAAATAAATCCTAATAAAGATTTTTTATTTGTTTATACACTTCTAGTTTCCATTTGTCTTTTGGCACGGAACCCTAAAATATTAAGCCGGTTTCATAAACGTTTTTTCTATGAATGTAATTTTTTTAAAGGTTAAAAAAAATCATTCTTCTGAGATTTAAACATTTTGCATGCGCAAATAATAAATTAGTTTGATGCGTCTTAAAGCTTGTATAGTAGCTTAAATAAGTAGCTAAAGTAGTTAAGTAACTTTTAGATACTTTTTTTTGTATAGATTAAAAATAATACTTTTTTTTGTATAGATCAAAAATAATTTTATAGTAAATAGATAGATGCTTTCCTAATATACATACTCTTTTATTTTTAACCATGTAAGATTTTAGTTTGGGCTTATAATTCAAATAAACAGCCCACAAAATATTTTAAAAATGAATTTATACATCAAATTATACAATATATCAAACAGTGTTTATTAATGTAATAAAATAAATGTTTCTAAAAATATAATAGCTTTCTGTCACATGATTACAGACATTTTTTTTAATGTAACATCTGTCAAAATCATTTGTCATAGATTAAATATGCATTAACTACAGCTTATATATTACTACAACTAACCCGTTTCAAAACAGATAACAAAAACATGACTAATATTTCTTCGCAGACAAGTGAGGGGATGCCATATGCAAAAATTAAATATTTTACTTTTTTTAAGGTGGAAATAACACCATGGCACTCAAGTATGCATAACATGGGAATGGTTTTCAATAGGACTGTATGGGAAAGTATTATGGCGTTAGAGGATCAATTTTGTGCGTACGATGATTATAATTGGGATTATTCATTGTTACATTTATCCCAAAATAGGCCGGGAAGGGAGAAATTCAAAGTTATACTGTGTAAAGGTCCACGGGTCTTCCATATAGGCGAGTGGTGAGTTTTTTTTTTGTAAATATTTTCAGTGGCCAAAAATAAATAGTGATATTTCAACGGGGTTCTTATTAAATTGTAACTACATTAAGATTTAAAAAAATGTGTTTTTTTTTTATTTTATTTCAGAATAACAACTCACTTTTCCGCTATTTTAAAATCAGTTTAATTTTTCGTTAAAAATACATTGTTAAAGGATTATAGTGTTCATATTTTATGTAATAATAATTTAAAAATTGAGATTAGTAAATGTTTTTGTCTGGAATCTTTTTTTTTGTCTTGAATCTATTTTTTTTTAATTTGCATTTAATTATTTATCCTAAGTAGGAGATAAAAGAGGCTATTATTAATCCTTGTTAGGCAAAATTATATTTTACATATATAAAGCTAAGAAATATGGGGAAATGACATATCTATTATCTATAATCTACACATTACGTGTCTCTCATAGCTATATTTTTCAGTTTTCTATTAGCCATAATGATCATTGAAAATCAGCTTGTCCAAATCACATAGTTAACACTGTCACAAAAATATTTTTGATTCATCGAAATGAAATCTTATTTATATAAAAAAGAAAGTCATTGTTTCTCTGTTTTTATCTTACCATTTTTTTTTATTAATTTTTTTTTATTCTCTTAGCGGTTTCCACCACAAAAAGTCTAATTGCAACGCGTCGACAGTCATAAGTAAAGTACAAAAGCTACTGCAGGATGCAAAGTCCTATCTGTATCCGTACAGAGTTACTGCTACCATCAGTGCGGGGGGTGCGAAACATAACAAGAAATTGACTAAAGGGAACGGGGGATGGGGTGATTTGAGGTAAGTGGATGTATAAAACTTCCCTTTTGTTTCATTTTTTTTAATTTAATATATTATTAATACTTTTTTAGATTTACGCGAATATTTGAATGTTATCGGATTTTTTCGCGTTTTTTTATCTTTGGTTTCTGACGTTCCGAATGCTTTCAGCCACCATGGTCACGGGAGAGACTGTAGCCTAGTCTCTAGATAGTTTTATTTAATAATAATGATTATAGCTTTTTTTCAATTTCAATAAGTAAAAGTAAACGATGGAAAAATGACGCCTCTGAAATTTTTCTTTTCAATTAAGCGTTAAGCTTATAGATTATTATTTTTTATAAAAACCTATAATGTAAAAGTAAAAATAATGTAGCAGGTCGTTAGTAGGTTAATTCGTATTTTTATTTTATTTTATAAGCAAATATTAAAATTTCTATATTTTTTTACGACAGTTGACTTAGTTTGTAGCGACCATACTTGCTGTGCCAGCAGTCGTGGGTTCGAGTCCCGCTGGGGGAATTCATTTGTGTGATGAGCACGAATGTTCGTACTCCATTCATGAGTGTTTATAGTTAGAATAGGTATATACTTAAAGTTCAGCTGTACAAATATCAACTATCTGGTATCCATAAAACAGGCCTCGTAGCTTACAATGGAACTAGATGTCGCTGTGTGTTAATGTACCAACATATTTATTTACTACTATTTTTTAATATTATTTTCAGAGATCAAGAGCTATGCACGAATATGACAAAGATAGGTCGTGAAATGAGAAAGTATATTTACTACGCGTAACTAATGCTTCTATTTATTTACACTCGTATACCAAAAACTAACCGAATATGATATACTTGTTAAAAAATAATATTTCGACGGCTATTTTTTATTACTTTTGACATTTCCGTCCGCCATTTTCTGTTTTGTAGACGGTTTTTTTTTGTACAAGATGTTAACTATTTTCAACTGATCGGACTGATCCAATTAACCAATTTAATAAAATTTAAAATATTAAGGCACATCAGTCCAGATATTTTTCAATAAATTATAAACATATATATATATATATATATATATATATATATATATACATAAAGATAAGTTAATTCTTCAAACAATTGCCATTTTTTTATTTTTTTTTAATATTTACCATTTTGATTTCTTATTAGTACGTTTTTTTATATTGATAGATAAAACATCCGTGAGGATTATATATTTTTTAAACTAGAACAAAAAAGAAATCATGCCAATTTCACTTAATAAGCAATTGATTTATTATCTGTGGTATTAAAAAGTAGCTGTCAAAGTATTATGAATATGTATAATGTAAGGTAAATTGTTATTTTTCATAAAAACCGAACGGTGCTTCGATTCAAAGTTACTAATTGTTTTTTTTTTGAATAAGTTGTCTTATAAAAATAGACTATATATAAATTATTTTATATACAAATTGGTAAGTTGAGATGGACTTAGTAATATTTTGATTAGGTTATCATACGTTGTTCGATTCTTGGTTGATATAAAACCTTTTGTGAATCTAATATTTCCATCTTAATTTACCACCGGTATAATATCGTTGTCTCTCTTACTTTGGTTATGCAGGAAAAGGATAGAAATAAAGGATTTGAGTTGATATAATGTAAACAACAAGAACTTTACAAATTGTAGTCAAAGATACGGACAAATAATTAATAAATAACTGTTTTGTATATAATGGATACTATTTATTTGTGCCATGTTTTTTTGGCAGCTTTTGTCATTTTTATCATATGTTTTAATGTATGATATGCTATTCGAAAAAAAATTGATAAAAGACAAAATTTTGCATTTAGTCTTATTTGCGTTCATTTTTTTAAATGTGAGTGGATATTTTAAATTTATACTCATTGTTTATTTTTTATAAAAACATTGCCATGAAAAAAATTAATACAAATTAATTTTTTGTCCCACATAGGAGGAAAAAATCTTTCAATTTTCATTTTATTTTTTCATTTTTTCATCATAATATATTGTCCATAGATCAAAAAATGTACTTATAACTAACAATAGAATGTAAATATATTTTTTGTCTCGTTTTTAAGTAATTTCAGTATTTATTAAAATTAGTATTATTTGATTTGAAAATGCAACTATATTCCTGAATGAAAAAAATTGTACGAAAAAGCAATGTATTTCATCCATATATCTAGTACTTTATGTTGCTAGCATCGAAAAGTGAAAATGTCATGGAAATGAGAAAGACAGCATACTATCTATTTCTATCTCTCTTTAGTTAATGAAACCTTTTTTTTAATGTGGGGAAATGCATTTACACATACCACCTTGACATACATACAGGTGGTTATGTTGGACTCACCGGATAGAAAAGTCAGTACTACCCACTAAAACTCAACAGAACCTCCCCCATCTTAATGGGGCGTCGCAGGGTCGCTTACGCACTCCATCACGATGCCCCGAAGGTAGGTCTGACGAAGCAGACCACAACAACCATGGGATTGCTTCCACAGTCCATCCTACTGTCAGAAAAGTACCGGAGCAACCCGCATGGCACACCACCCACCGAGGTTGGCCACCTCCCAGTGCGTTTCTTGGCTTCGAAGTTAATGAAACTTGACTTTCGTATGTAATTTCGGTGACAATACAACCACGGTACCATAGAGCTAGCTCGATATTGGGGCCAGAAGGTGAGACAAAAGAACTGCTCGAATATATAACAAATTCGATAAATTGAAGGTTATTTCTAATAAGAATGTTATTTTTTTACAATTCCAGTGAGAAAATTGATGATTTAGTGATTTTAAATTTATTTCATAATTGTTTTTCGAACTCTTGACATTTAGACACCATTGCAAGTGACATGATTACGAATAGATTGTATGATGTCTATATCTGTCTCGCTCACACCTTGTAAAGATAGAGAGAGACAGATTTACCGCAACAGCTCTAGCAACACTGTACTAGATATATGATTTCATTAAACTAGAAATTGCACGAATTGTAACAGATAATAAATTAAAAAAAAAACTTGTAATCGAATAAATTTTGATATATATGTATGTGATAAATATTAAACATGTTGACATTTTGTAATGTGGGCAACTAAGTATTTAAAAAAAGGTCTTAATTTAAAAAAAAATCGTTTTAAGGATTCCAACAAGAACGTTTCGACATCGAGTATTTAATCGTTTTATCGCAGTATTTTTACTGTAGTGAAATTTAAGGAATTTTAGAAAAAAAACGGGGATTTTGTCAGTGGTTTCTCCAAAGATAAGAGATGGGAAGTAAAAAATGAACATACAAGACCGTTTTGTAAATTATTAGTAAAATTTTTTACTGGCAAGTTGCAGAACTGATTTCCACAGATGTAGTAAATATTAGAAAAGATATAGATGTTTTAATTGTTACTGTTCTAAGTACTTTGTTAGTTTCAAAACCAAACGCTAAGGATGTCTAATTACTGCGAATTATTTTTTTTTGTTTATGGCTCACTAAATTGATAATTTATCTTTCAGGAAAAAATTTAAAAAAATCGACACCATTGTACATACATATATTATAACACAGACGTTTAGAAATAAGTTTTGTGAGCACCAAACGCCGTATTGTTAAAAGACGGACATATTATGATAATAATCTGAAAATTGGCAAAATCCAAACTCATATCTTTTAAAGGGTGAGGTTTTTTGATATTGGTATATATATGTATTGACGGTCTCTAAGTAACCAAGCGTTATTAGAAATTTAATGTTTTTACAGAAGTGCTTAGAAATTTCTTTTATATCAAAATATTTGGTAAAACAAAAACTAATAAGCTTTAAACTTAATATTTATATAAATGTACATATGTTTTGTTGAATGTTTGTTTATGTATCTCATATATATTAATTATTTAATGATATTGACCGCATTTAAATAATTGCACACTGCAATATTTAACATGAGATGCAAAAGATCATATTTATCAACTTGCTAATATATAATTTTTGTAATAATTTTACTGGTAAATAAAAAAAAAGAATCCCAAAAGCTACATTTTGAAGACTTCAATTGCAGAAAGAGAACCAAATATTGATTTTTCCACACTTGAAAGTCATATTTTTGTGTCTTTTTGAAACTTCCAAGTACATATTACTCTTTTATTTGGTGTTTCTGAAAAAGAAAAAAAAAATTGTTTTTTTTTCTTTATTTATTATATGAATGTTTACTTAAAGACCGGTCTACACTATATTATATAAATGCGATCGAATATAACAGCAACGTGTCTCGATTCAAAGACTCCTCTAAGTTTTATCTGTTTTATATTTGAGTATTTTAATTTTATTTTTTAAATAGTTTAAACATCAAAGTATGTATTATACTTTTATGTTTAAACTTTAGTCTTATATTGTAGGTTTTTTATAATTAAAATTGCACAATAATGTTATCTGTCGTAATATCAGATTTAAAAAATGAAATAAAAAACAATGTTATTAGTTTTGCTTAATTTGGCTTTTTAGAAGAGTTTATTTCATGATCTTCTATTAAGAAAAAAAAATATTTGTATTTTCATCGTTCTATTTTTTTTATATCAAATCTACAATATACGGTCTCAACAACTTTTCTATGAATTTAATTATTATTTATTAAGTATTTAATTTTATTTAAACATGTTTTCTGTGAATTTTTTCGATGTAACTTAATATTGTCACGCTTCTAATATTCGTTAAAAACTGTATGCAAAAATGCTAGTCAATATGGATTTGATAATTTTTTATATGAGACCTATTTGCTAAATAGTTGAGTTGTTAAAAAAATGTGCGAATAAGACAAAAAAAAAACGAACTCGAAAACCTTATATATAGTCTGTCTCTTTCGCACAGAGCCCTATTGACAGTTACAAAATGTCTACCTCAATAATTTTGACAGCTTTCGTCTCTCTTTATTATTTTAACTGATTTTTTTTAAATAAAAAATTGTCAAATCTCCAAAACGCAACTATAATACGCATCCAGTTGAATGTGACAGCTTAAAATTAAAGGAACGTTTGTATTAAAAAACAACGAAATTAATATATTTGTTTTATTTTCCCTGCACCATAAATTGCTTTAAAAAATAATGATTCCTAACACCATTAGAAGAAATCTAAAATTATTGATAATTTTTAAATTTTTAATATTTAACTTATAAAAGCTATAATTATATTATATTTGAATAAAGTTTTTTTTAATATATATTTCTTTAAATTAATCTCCACTTATTTCAGCTGGCAACTCTTTTAGAGGTACTAGTTTTGGCGGGTCTTGGCTGTCACACGCACAATAACAGTTCTTGCTATTTTTTGGTCCTTGAGGCAAAATAAGAAGTTTTAAATTCATATTTACTTGTAGAGCTTTCATTTTATCTGAAAAAAATTTAAATAGATATAATGTTTTTGTATTTTTCAATTAGAATGTCACTTGGTATGTATAATGATACGTTTGGCTCGGTTTATAGTGTACTTGCTGTGCCGAAGGTCGCGGGTTTGATTCCCGCTGGGGGTATTTGTGTGATGAGCACGAATGTTTGTACTCGTGGTTGTTTATGTTTATAATATGTATGTATTTAAAGTTATATATGTGTAGTGTATAAACTCTTTGGTATCCATAACACAAGCCTCGTAAGCTTATCATGGAACTAGATGGTGCTGTGTGTTAATGTCCTAACATATTTATTATTATTTTTAATATATATTTTATTTTATAATAATACATAACTACACTATACACTATATGAAGATATATTTGAGAAAAACTATTATTGTTTTATTTCAATTAGTTTATAAATAAAAGTTATTTAAAGAATTACCTAAGGACGAACTCGAACGAAGCGAGGGTGAGTCGCTAGTTATCAATATACCTAAATATCACTTTTGTCCTAATATGTGGTAATTATACGAGCTTAGAGTCAGAAATAAAGTAAAATAATTGTCAATAGGGCGTTATAAATAATAATGCGTTCTTAAATTTATTATTCACTAATGATTGAAAAATCACATATTGGAAAATGATTTTGTACTGTGTATTCATAGATGGCGCTGCTTATAATTTATAAGGTTTCGGACAACGATGGTTAATAACACTGAAATTAGGTTGGTTTTACATACTTTTAGAACACGTGTATTTATAAAATAAAATAGTTTGACACATTGGGGATCATCATTTGCAACCTCTTTTCAGCAGAACTCCTCATGATTTAAAAAAATAAATGGATGTTTCAAAAGAACTATTTAGTTCTTTTGAAACATCCATTTAATTTTACTACACTTTTTACTTCAATTTTACAACTAATAATGTTGTATTAGTAGTAACTAATAATAGTTTAAGTGATCAATACATATAGGACTGGAATCTAGATTTTGCCGATTGTTAAATTCCGTTCTAATCGTGACCTGAGTTGTTGGTCTGAGCGTGACTTGACAAATTATTTGTACGCATTATGGCGATAAACGTAACATAAAAACAGGCCGATCAATGAGCTCCGACGCCGATAACGTATTTATCGATATTTTTTCTCAACATCGTGACATAGCTGGACTTTTTGTAAAGTACCTACATATTACATCTGCCCGAAACCTTTACCTGGCAGGGTGAGTCAGTTGGATTGCCAAATCATGAAGATATGGGGACGCACTCTAACAAAGGCATCATTCAGTGTTCGAGTTACAGTTAGATACAGTTTGTTATTATTCCAAAGAACCATCTGCTGTTAAGTAACTTAAGAGCTGCTGCGGTTAAATTACTAAAGTTCATCCGATGATATGTTAAATTATGCATAAGTATACAAAATAATAGCTTAAATAACAAAATCATACCTCTGTTTTCTGGAGACAGACTAGTTTTGTTACCAGGCGCAGTCGGCTGTGATCCTGATCCTGATTGACTTTCATTTCTTGAATATTGTGTAGAGTTGGTGCTAGAATCTAAATTATTTTTTGGTTCTGGTTCGAGAGAGTCTTTAGAACTATTTTGTGGTTTAGATTCAGAAATATCAGGAGTTTTTTCAGAAACAGGTTCTTCACAAGGTTCGGGAGATGAAGATGAGGAATTTTGTTGAGGAGAAGATTGTTGTTGTGAAGATGTATCTGATGAGTTTTCGTTAGGAGATTGTGGTTTAGTAGGTGATGGTTCCGAAGAAGGTGTTTCTGTAGAAGGTTCTTGTTGTGAAGATGAAGAAGTTGAGTTTTGATTTGAAGACTGAGGTGATGGGTTTTGTTTAGGTAATTCTTGATCAACAGGAGGTAATTGGGGTGGTGCTGTCTGATTTATGATTGGCGATTCTGTAGAAGCTTGTTCTGCTAGTTGTTCTACAGAAGGAGATGGTTGCTTTTCTGAAGAAGATTTATGTTGTGTAGGAGCAGTAATTGGGCTTTGTTCAGGTAACTGTTGCTCACTAGGGGATGAAGGTTGCTTAACAGGTTCTTGCTTATTTGGAGATTCTGAAGGTTCTTTTGCAGGTGGTTCACTAGAAGGAGATGTCTGTTGTTGTGGAGATGCAGGTAGGGAGTTTTGCTCAGGAGATTGTTGTTCACTAGGAGTTAATGGTTGTACTGGCTTTTCTTTATTTGGAGACTCTATTGTTGTTTGTTGCGTAGGTTCTCCAGAAGATGTTTTTTGTTCTGGAGATGCAGATGATGTACTTTTTTCAGGAAGTTGTTGTTCACTTGGAGATGATGAAGGTTGTTCCCCGGAAAGATGTGGTTGTTGTCCTTGTGATGGCTGTTGATGTAAGTTGCTGTTGATTGTAGGTAATGAGTTTTGTTTAGGTAATTGTTGTTCACTAGAAGGTAATGTTTGTTGTTCTGGCTGTTTTTTATTTGGCGATTCTATTGGTGATTGCTGTACTGGTTGTTCTTCACAAGAGGATGTTGTTTCTTCTGAAGAAACAGGTGATGTCTTTTGTTCAGAGGGTTGTTGTTCACTTGGAGATGTGAAAGTTTGTTCAGTAGGTTTTTCTTTGGAAAGAGATGGTTGTTGTTCTTGTGATGGCTGTTGTTGTGGAGATGCAGGTACTGAGTTTTGTTCCGGTAATTGTTGTTCTCTAGAAGATGATGGTTGTTGTTCTGGTTGTTCTTTATTTGGGGACTCTATTGGTGATTGTTGTCCAGGTTGTTCTCCAGAAGAGGACTTTGTTTGTTCATCAGATACAGGTGATGCATTTTGTGTACTTGGAGATATGGAAGTTTGTTCTGTTGGTTGTTCCCCGAAAAGAGATGGTTGTCGTTCAGGTGATTGATGTTCATCGTGCGATGATGATTGTTGATCTGGCTTTTCTCTTTTTGGGGATACTGATTGATCTCCAATAGAAGATGTTTGTTGTTCCGGAGATGCAGGCGCAGATGATGTGCTTTGTTTAGGTGATTGTTGTTCATTCTGGGTTGATGGTTGTTGTATTGGCTGTTCTTTATTTGTCGATTCTATTGATGATAGTGGTGTATGTTCTTTCGTAGAAGGAGATGATTGTTGTTGTTCTGATGTAAGTGATGAACTTTGCTTAGGCGATTGTTGTTCAACAGTAGGTAACGGTTGTTGTAGTGACTGTTCCGTTTTTGAGGAATTAAAAAAAGGTTGCTCTTCAGAAAGAGATGGTTGTGGTCCTTGAGATGGCTGTTGTTTTACAAATGCAGGTTGTGGGTCTTGATTAGGTAATTGTTGTTTATCAGATGGTTGTTGTCCTGACTGTTCTGTTTTTAGTGATACTGACTTAAGTTGCTCTGCAGGTTGTTTTTCAGAAGAAGATGGTTGTTTTTCCAGAGATGATTGTTGTTGGACAAGTGCCTGTGCTGAATTTCCTTCAGATGATTGTTTTTCCTCGGGGGATGAAGAATGTTGTTCTGGCGTCTCCCTTTTGGGGGATGTTGATTGTTTCCCAGGTTGATCTTCAGGAGGTGGTGATTGCCGTTCTGGAGATTGTTGTTCATCAGAGGGTTGTTGTCCTGACTGTTCTGTTTGTAGTGACTTAGGTTGCTCTGTAGATTGTTTTTCAGGCAAAGATGTTTGTTTTTCCAGAGATGATTGTTGTTGGAAACGTGCTGGTGGTGAATTTCCTTCAGATGATTGTGGTTCATCGGAGGATGTATGATGTTGTTCCGGAGTCTCCGTTTTCAGGGATATCGGTTGTTTTACAGGTTGATCTTCAGGAGGTGATGATTGTTGTTCCGGAGATTGTTGTTGTTGCAGAGATGCACTTGGTGTGCTTTCTTCAGGTGATTGTTGTTTATCGGGTGATGATGGTTGTTGTCCCGTCTTTTCTGTTTTTGAGTAATACCAAGAAGGTTGTTCTTTAGAGAGAGATGGTTGTGGTTCTTGAGATGGCCGTTGTTTTATAAATGCAGGTTGTGGACTTTGCTTAGGTGATTGTTGTTCATCAGAGGGTTGTTGTCCTGACTGTTCTGTTTTTAGGGAGACTGACTTAGATTGCTCTGCAGGTTGTTTTTCAGGAGAAGGTGATTGTTTTTCTAGAGATGATTGTTGTTGGACAGAGGCTGGTGGTAAATTTCCTTCAGATGATTGTGGTTCATCGGGGGATGAGGGATGTTGTTCTGGCGTCTCCATTTCCGGGGATATCGGATGTTTTACAGTTTGACCTTCAGGATGTGACGAATGTTGTTCTGGAGATAGTTGTTGTTGCAGAGATGCACTTGGTATGCTTTGTTCAGGTGATTGTCGTTCATCGTTGGATGATCGTTCTTGTCCTGTCTTTTGTGTTTTTGGGGATACATTTTGGTCTACACGTTGATCTCCAGGAGATGTATGTTGTTCCTGCGATTGTTGTTGTTCTGTAAATGGTTGTTGTTGCACAGATGCTGGTAGTGATATTTGTACTGGTGAGGTATCGGAGGATGAATGTTGTTGTTCTGGTTCTTTTATTTTTGAGGATACTAAAGAAGGTTGTTTTACAGGTTGCTCTCCAGATTGAGATGGTTCTTGTTGTTCAGACGCAGATTGAGAGTTTATTTCAGGCGATGGTTTTGTAGGTGTTTCTGAGTTGGAAGATGCAGAGGAAGGTTGTTCTCCAGAAGGAGATGGTTGTTGTTCTGAAGATATAAGAGGAGGTCTTTGACCTCGTGTAAGTTGTTGATTTAGATGTTTATTATTTGGAGTGACTGTGGGAGATTTTTTTGTAGGCTGCTCTTCAGAAGGATGTGGCTGTTGTTCTGGAGACAGCTGTTTTTCTAGAGAAGATTGTTGTTGGTTCTGTTCTGAAGGTTCAGGAGTTGATGTTTGTTTTCTTGACTGCAGTCCTGTATTGGTATAAGGTTCTTGTTGCACGATAGGCGTTTGTAAATTAGGACCACTCTGGCTATCAGGATATCCTGATCCATATGAGTTACTATAAGAATTTGAAGAACTTTGTGACCATGAATAATCTTGGTCGCTTCTTTGATTGCTAGGTTTTCTTTGTTTAGTAGGATAACGGAAAGTTATTGGTTCAAATATTATTGGCGTTATTGGGACAGATGTTATTGGTGCTGCTGTTATTGGGGCAGGTGTTATCGTTGCAGATGTTATTGGTGCTGGTGTTGTTAGTGCAGGTGTTATAGGTGCATGTTTTATTGGAGCTAGTTTTGGTGTTGTAGTCGCTGTTTCGCGCCTGTGATGTTTCGTTTTTACATATATTATCGCTTGAAGTATATCTGTAATGAAAACATTCATAGATTAGCAATAAATTGGAATATTATTATTTATTATTTGCAACAGATAGGGTCGCATAACACATAGGCTACTTTTTATCCCGGAAAAATGTACGGTTCCCGTGGGATAAATTTGTTTTTGTTTTTCTAGAGGCGAACCCGAGTAAAGCGAGGGTGAGCCGCTAGCAGTAGCATAAACAGCAAATTACGCTCCTTTTTGACTTAGACAATTTTTTGGCGGACTCAGCCTTTATTATTCTTTAGTCTGAGAACAATATATGTATATAATAAACATCTCTTTAAATATGCAAATTTTAAATAATATAATAAAAAAAATTACCGCTTTGCTCCGTGGCTGCTCTCAATGCCGCTATAGCTCCAATAGGTTCTGAATCATAAATGAAATTAGGTTACAATTTAGAAATAACTAAATCAATTCTTTACCCGAGGCGGGAATCGAACTCAGGACATAGGGATGGGACGATGACACTAGACCAAATAAATTAAAATGGACAGCGGTAATTAAAAAATAAAATAGACAGTCATGGGGACTGCCGACAGAAGTGAAAACTTATAACTGTGTTTTTTTTTTTAATTTTTAAATCAATTATAGTATGAATAATTAAAATTTCATAATTTGTAAATTGAAATTATCATTAGTCTGGTTTTCACATCCATTGGCACTCCGAGCAATAATTATTTAACATTTTGATATAGTTTATTTATTAATTGAAACGTATGACGTTGCGTGTCGCAAGTCCGCGCGTGACTGCGTCGACACGTCACATGTCATACGTAGCGCGTGTCGGTGACGCGAACCCATAAGTTTCCCCCCTACCAAAAATAGCTCAACGAGGCTAAAGAAGTTTTTAGTTCAAAAATCTTTCATAGATTTAAAAATATAGATGCAGCTAGTTAGTGGCAAGTTTATATATCTGGGTTCGAGTCCCGTTTGAGGCCAAGTAGATATTCTTAGTAACAGCCCAGAGTTGGGAAGTTAGTGGTATTTCACCCCCTTGCCGAGTATGTAAAGCCCCTTGCATGTAAAGTCGTCATCGGTCCTGCGTTTGGTCTCTCACCGCGAGTATCGAAGTATAGTCCCATCGGAGTGTGCGAGTGAGAAGGACAGAGTGCACTTATATATCCCTCTCCCTCACACACTGCACTATAATATCTCCGTGAGAGGGATAGAGGGTGCATTTGTGTTTATCTCTCTCCCTCACACGCTGCACTATAATATCTCCTGCAGTTGGCTAGTCTCAGTGAGTCTGGAGGACATTATAAATAGGTTCTTACCATTAACTCCTGTGAATTCTTGTGTGATGACAATAGCATCTTGCAATACTGAAAATATAAAATAAATATTTTTTACTATAGGAAAAACTTTAATTTCCACGGGAAAACACAATAACTGGTTCTATCGAGTCTACCTTAGAAAGGTATCTCACGCTGGCCTAAACCTTAAGAGATACATCAAAACAATATACTAGAAAATTGTAGGTCTTAATAAGGCCGACAGAAAAATCTGCAATAGTATATGTCTATCTCCTAAGGCAATATATATATATTTAAAACGTACCCAGTGACGCACCCAAGCAAAGCGACGGCATCCTGCTAATGTATAATAAGTTTATATATATTTTCACTTTATCTCTCTCGAAAGCTATTCGAGGAGACTAAGTTACATATTTCTTTTTCTTTCGTCATCAACTCAACATACGTAGTTTAGTGTTGTAACATAATCATACGTACCATGGGATTCGAACCCGTGAAACGAATCTTTCAAATGGTTGATCACATAATACAAATGAATAATTTTATTATCTACTTACAGAATCGAGTGCTCAAACTTGTAAAAGCTTCGAAGAACTTGATGAAATCTGGAATTAAAAAGTATAAATTATAAAAAAAAGATAAATTACTTATTATTTATTAATAACAAAAATAGTAATAATAAATAAATAAATAATATGATTTTACTTCGACCGGCTAAACCTTTGACAAGCTTTCGTAGAGTGTAGGTAATACCTGCTATAAGACATTGGGTTATGTGGATTATTCATATCAAATGGATGAATAAGAATTTTTCTTTTTCAAAAAAAAACATATTTTTAATTTATTACGTTTTTAACGTTTAGTATAGATTTTTTAGAGATGAGATATTTTCCCGCAGTAAAAAGTATCTTATATGTTGATCCGGATACACAGCTATCATCATACCGAATTTCATCAAAATCTGTCCTGTGGTTTTTTCGTGATGTGTTCCTATACACACAGACAGACAGACAAAAATTCTAAAAACTATAGATTCCTTTTTATTATACATATATGTATAGCATAACGGACCCGGTAGGCAGACGTAGACCCTAACAGACTTCATTTTATCGGAAAATAAAAAAAACAGCGCCATCTACCGAGTCCGAAGCTAAGAACCATCTAGAAATTCTAGACCATGGTAAAGTACACAAAAATATTCATCAAAATTAATCAAGTTATTACAGAAGAGATCTGAGTGTTATATATATGTAATTAAAATTAATTTAATAAATGCGTTAAATAATAATAAAAAACAGCGTCATATTCGAATTCAGACGATAAATACTATATAAAATCTGAATTAATATAATGGCCAAAAATAATATACATTACGAAATAAATAAATATTTTTTATAAACATTTTCTAACTCACCTATACGCACAATCTTGTGAATAATGTCGATCCATTCAAAGAAACCTGAAAGAAATAACATGATTGATGAGAAAAAATCGGATAAGTGCGAGTCTGCTCGCACATCGAATGTTCCGTGGCAATAAACATAAGTTTAATATTGAAAGAAAAAATTTTTTTTGGGATGTTACTACAACGGTTTTCGGATTTTTTCCTTTACTTGTGATATAAGACATTCTTCTTCTTCTTCCTGCCCATTTCCCAAATTACATGGGTCGGCGCAGTACGTCTACCATACTGCTGTTCAGTTTTGGCAAAAGTTTTACGACCGGCCGCCTGCCTGACATCAACCCTCTTTGGGAATGATATAAGACATTGATTCTTGTAAAATTTCATGATTCTAGGTCAACGGTTTTGATTCACTTGCGAGTAGCAACATATGCGGCCGTATCTATTGATTGCTTTGACTTAGAAGTTTGATATCTTCACAGCATTAAGGGATTGTAGACCTGGGTATTTGATATTAATTTTAACTTAAGACATCCACACGTTCCTAAAAAAATGGTCGTGACAGACAGACAAACAGACGGATAACATAGTGATTACATAAGGGTTCCTTTTCCCTTTGAGGTACGGTACATTAAAAATTACAATTATGATAAAAAAGCCATGATTTTACTGAGTTTCACAGGTTTCCAACTCACCAGCCGTTACAGCGTAAAGGCGTAACAAATATACACACATACGAATAAAAACGTGTGTGTAAACTTATGTAAGCACGTGAGAAGTTATACTTCTTTGGCGTAACAGAACAAAAATATCTAAAGATTTCATCCCGTATGTCACAACTCTCTGTTTGTGAAAGGAATGCAGCTAACTTCATCATTTCGCTTTTTGGCTGTCGGTGTGCGCGCGCATCGTAAAATTGTTACTCTCATTTTTTTTTCCAAACGTGCCAAAAGAATATAATTTCAAAAAGAAAACCCAACACGTACAAACCTTTTACTTTCAACAGCTCCCTTATTTTCTCAACAGCTAGACGCATGTTGGTCGTGTTTGTAAAGCGCTGTAAGGTTTGGAAGAAGTAAATGAAGTCGACCGAAGTATATACTTTGAACTTCTCAATTAAAACGAAAATATCTGAAAATAATATCAAAATAATATGAATTTTCATACATTTTTACAATAAAATATAAAATTTATTTAAAAAACTAGCGACTCACCCTCGTTTTGCTCGGGTTCGTGGCTAGGTGCCTTTAAATTGACAAGACCTTTTATTTGTGAACCGATTGAAATAAAACAAATACTAAATTTTAAGTGAAGTTTACCACAATACATTAGTGAAAACCGCACCCAAATCGGTTAAGCCGTTTCTGAGGTTTTGCGTTCTATTGCGTTAGTAAAGACCCCTGATAGTAGTTCAAATATCTTGCACGTACAGACAGCGATCAGTTACGCTTTTTTATTATATGTATAGATATAAAATTGTGTTAGTTGGGATGTCATTTTACAATCGTTGAAGAATATAAATCTAAAAAAATATATTGGAATCACATATTATTTTATATTTTATTCCATTTTCATTTTATTTATGATTCTAAGACATGACGATTTCTGTTATTTCAATAATATTTTTTAATTTTCACACTAAATAGAAATTAAACGAAATATGTTTTATTTTAATATTCTCAACATTTTGATTCTATAATATTTTTGGCAAAGAATTGCAAGAGCGTGTTTCTTGAAATAAATAAATAATATATACACACAGAAGAGTACTTACAGATTTTAAGTAAGCCATAAAAATATAATAAAAGACATAGAAAAGCGGTTTTTTTACGAGTAATATCTAATACAAGAACACTTCAATAAGAGGATTTATGAAACTGGACACGGGACAGTACTATTCAATAGAATGATTTAAATCAAATCAACAAATTGATTTGTAAATATTGTTTTTAAATTTTAACTGGCATTTTTTTAAACACAAAAGATATATGCATACTCAGTCCGCCCACACTTGGAGGAACACCCACCCATCCAGACAGTGGGACGTTAAAAATGGCTGAATACATATATACATACTAATATTATAATATTAAAGTTACAAACCATTTATCTCAGTGACGTCTACTACAATTCGCCACGTTGGACGGAGAGCTGAAAATATTAGAAGACTAATGTAAATAATTTAGTACATAACAATTTTCTGAGTAAAAAATATATAGTGAAACAATGAGAGTAAATTTTTTTTGAATGCAATAAAATGTTTTTTAGTTTTTTAAATACAAAAAAAGCATTTGTCCTATTGTGTTTTTTTTTGTATAAAAATTTAAATTAAAAAATGTCGTTAGATTTATTTAATGTAAAACCTATTTGTTTTACCTACCATTAGTACCGGTAAAGGAGATTAATTTCCTTAGAATATCCAAAGTGTCGCTCCTTCCAGTTTGTATTTGGATTTCGTGCATTATATCCAAAGCTGACACTGAAACAAAAATAAAACATTTTTAATACAGGAGTTAAAAATAAAATAATATCGAATAAATACAGTTTTAACATGAAATATTAAATAGAAACAAACAAAAATTAAATCATAGATAAGAAAAGGAAAAGTTTGTGTAACGTGTCTCGAAGGACCAACTTTTAATAATATATATGTACTACTAGCAATTTCTATCATACTGGTACTCTATTTTATACATAGACAACGCATATGGCCATGAATTAAATCCTATTTGTATTATAAATGTGAAAGTTTGTGAGGATTCGATCACGGCAGAACGACTGAACGGATCTGGATGAAATTTAGCACAGAGATAGATTATAGTCTGGAATAGTACATAGGTTACTTTTTATTAAGGAAAAATGTACGGTTCCCATGGGATTGATTTTTTGTCTAGGGCAAACCCGAAGCGAGGGTCAGTCACTAGTAATAAATAATTTGGCTCGAAGGACCAAATTTTTATAAACAATAAAATTATTACTAACTTTGTCTAAACGTCAACCCTGTAATGGATGCACTACAGTCATTCAAATTTGTAGTCTGTGTGATATCTAGAAGAGCGGCAAACACAATAAGAGGGTCTCGTTTTTTCGTGATTTTGTTCATCTTTGCCATTACTTTTATTATATCTGAAAAAAAAATTTACACTTAAATGTGATGAAATATATTAATATAAGAATAATATCATTGAAATAGTAATTCGTGTCTTCTCCATTCCACATGACATTGGCAAAGTAATCTGTGCTCAACTGGACCGCTTTGAAGTCATTCACAAGATAATTGAATTGTCATTAAAATATATTCGTTTCTTATTTCAAATACAATCCAAATTCAATAAAAAATTGTTTACTTTAATTAAGAAAAAAAAAAACATCAGCCCTAAGAAACAATAGTGAAAGAATGTCAGTTGAATGATTTTTTTTATCTTTAAAATGACATATATTTTGATTATATTTGTGGATATTATTAAAAAAAATGAATATATCAACATTATTTATAAAAATATATGAAAAAAATATATTTAAAGCTTACTGTCGAGTTGGAAAAGTCGTTGAAATTCTGTCTGTACGTGCTCCAGATCAGTTTTACCTGTCAGCTGGTACAAGGTTTCTACCATCAATTTTAGACCTGAAAATTGTATTAAAATATTATAGTTTAACTTACACAAAAAAAATACAATAAATTCAATAATTTTAGACTAAATGAATAAATTGTGAAATGAAAAATAATTTATATTTTTTTAAAATAATTTTGACATATTTTTTTTAATATTTAATTTGTATAATAAAAATGAATATTTTTAATTTGTTTACTATACTTTTTTAACTTTTACTATATTTTATTAAAACTTCATACTCACTAACTTGAGCAGTCTCTTGAACAAGCTCTTCTAACGCATATCTCAAATCTGCAATAGAATAAAAAAAAATACAGAGTAAAAAGTGTAAAAAGTATTATCAGTATAAATTATATTCGTTTATGATTTTTAGCAAAATTTCGAATTTAGCACCGTGTATTCTTAACTGATTTTAATTACGTAAGAAAATCTTATTGGAGCCAACAATTTAGTACTTAAAATTATTTTGGCGACACGTTTAGCTCAGTTTGTAATGACACTACTTGCTGTGCCAGCGGTCGCGGATTCGAGTCCCGCTGGGCATTCATTTCTGTGATGAGCACGAATGTTTGTGCTTCAGTCATGGATGTTTATATTTATAATATGCATGTATTTAAAGTTATATATGTGTAGTGTATCAACTATGTGGTATCCATAACACAGGCCTCGTAGCTTACCATGGAACTAGATGGTGTTGTTTGTTAATGTCCCAACAAAAAGAGGAGCAGTAAAGAGTCAGTCAGTCAGCAGTCGGTAAAGAGCGTCAGTGTAGGAGCGTTATTCCGTAGGAAAGCTACCACTAGATTGGGAGGCAAGAAACGAACTAGGTATATAGTTAAAATGATCTAAATTATCTATATAAATAAAAATTCAATGCTGTTTGTTGGTAAGCGCATGACTTTTGAACGACTGTAATGTAATACTTTCTTAGATTTCCACGGGTATTTGACATTTTAAATAAACTGTAATTTGTTACTATAACTATACCTGTAATATATAAAATAACTTTGTGATGGAAAGACGAGAATGTTACCAGCAAAATTGTGGTATTCTTAAAAACTGAGTTTTTTAAACAATATTATTTAAATAAAATGTAAACATACGCGTTGATCCAGTAACTTGTTTTATTAGATTGATGGCTTTAGAGGAACTTCTTCTTCCAACTAGTTTCGTGAAAGAAACGACAGCTTCGCCTATATCTGAAATAAAAAATATTTTTTGTTTTATTATTATAATATTTATATTATAATATTATGTAAGTTATTATGGTTCATTTAGAAAATTTCAAACATTTAGGAAATAAAAAAGTAAAAAAAATAATTATAAAAATTTTGTGAACGTAGGAAGTAAATATATTATAATAAAAATATTATAATCGTACCACTAGCTCTCATCACAGTAATGAGTTGGTTGAAAGTAGCGTTCCAATCTGAAAAATGTAATAAAAGTAAATATTTGGTAAATATAAATATTATTTATTAATTAAATATTTTTTAAGTGATTAAATTATTTTTATTAGACGATTTATATATGCTAATTAGTTTTAAATAGCCAAACAGATAATGTTTAGAACAAAAAAGTCATATACAATTAGGACCCTGACAGCAAGTAATGTCGGGATCCTTAACATACATATATATAAAATACACGTACAAACGCAGTTCACGATAAATATAAACAATACCAACTAGTAGCTTCCGGCAATCGAATCCCTGACCTGCACTTAGAGATATACATTATTATCACTTCACTTTGCGGTCAATAAACAGACTACTATTTTGTGCATGTATGTATGTTTGTTATCATCATCCTAAAACGGCTGGACGAATTTAGATGAAATTTTGTGCATAGATAGACTCTGACCTGGAGTAACACATATGTAAACTACAGCTAAGCACCTAGGGACGCAAATGTATTTAATAAAGTTATAAAAACATCAAAAATATTTACCAATTTCTGATCTTAAAGCTTCAAAAACGTTCGCAAATTCTGCAGGACCGAGACCTCCTGTTAACTTGTCGATTTGACGACGAACTCCATCGATACCTAGAAATTATTGGTAAAAATCAATTAGTTGAATCAATGGGTTGATTGAATCAATTCATTTAATACTTTCTTTTTTTTTTTATGTGGTTATATATTTTATTTATGATTTGCATGAATATTAAATGAAATTTTAAATATAATATTTTTTTGGACATTTTCACGGTTTATTAGATGGGTAATTTTATTTTTTGTTCCCAACGTTGCGCGCTTCAAATTGTATAAATATAGCAACCCTAATTATAATTAAGAATTACTTAAATTAAAAAAAAATTAAGGAGCGTCGAAGCCACTTCTGTGTTCTTCTAAATGAATGTATAATTTTATAAATAGACAAGTTTTGCAATAACTATAATTTGTGAGACGTTAAAGCCATATCTCGTAAGTCGTAACTGTGTCTGCTGTTAAGCATTTGAAATATCAGGAACAAAAAAAAAACAAAAAAATATAGTTTTATATGAAATCTATTTAAAATTAATTAAAAAAATATTATTTTATTAGATTCTTATCATGAACGAATTAGCCACAATTCGTTCATGATTGTTATATTCTGTAATTTTAAATGTATTTAAATGTGTACAGTATGTGAAATTCTAAAATCTAAAATTCGAATATTTTACCTCGAGCATGATCGACATCATGGTCAAAGAAATCAATGATATCAGATATACCTGAAAGAAGATATATTATATATGTAAGTTATTAAATAAAAGTCTTATTAAAGCTCTTTGAAACTGCCAAATTCAAAAAGATTGTTAAAAAGGTTTGTGTGCTAAAGGCTATTATACAATAAATGATTTTATAGAAGATGGCACACCTTGGGAATGAAATGATCGCCTCCAGGCTACTTCGACTTTATAGAAATATTGTAAATTATAATTTTACTTTAAAAAAAAGATAACAAGTTAATATAAGTCCCGTTGAGTTTCTTTCGCCAGTTCTTCTCAGGTCTGAGGCTTCTTCTTTCCGAACTAATAGTAGATTCGTGACGTTCAGTAAACAATTGTAATAATTTAATGCTGAATAAAATATTTTATATTTTTGAATTTTTGAACCCCATAGTTTAAAAAAGATGACAATGTTTACATTAAAATATATACTTACTCTTTCTTCCAGACATTTTTTGTAAAATTTCCACGATACCATCGAAGTCGTTATGACCAGTCATTCGTTTAACAACTTTAAATGCAGAAAAAACATCTAAAAATAAAAACATTAAATTAAAATAAATATTTCTTTAAAAATAAATAATATTTATTAAAAAAATATATATATTTCCTATAAAAACTATGTATTATGTATAGTTCCGATAAATAAATAAAGTGTTAAGTTTATCGCTTAAGTATTGATAAATATTTTTTTCTTACTTACTAGTTTCATTTGTAAGGCATTTCAAGAGTTGCACAATGATTTTTAGATCTGAAAACAAAAGAAAATGTGATTTAATGAAAAATGTATTCGATGTAATAATAAATTAGGATGAACATTTTTAGAAATTACAAAAATATTTCGTTTTATAAAAAAAAATGTTATTTTACATCATTTGATCCAGATATTTCATGCACGATTAATCATTGAAAGAAAAAATAATTCAAATTAATGTTAATAGATGGCGTTATATGTAATGATTTTCACCACCTTATGGGATTATTTCCGGGATAAAACGTCTCAAAATTTCAGTTCTCAAATTATCTTCTTACCAAATTTCATCTAAATCGGTTCAGTAGATCCAGAGGTTACCCCCTACAACGTCACAAACTCACAAACTTTACCTCTTTATAATATTAGTATAAATTTGTTAACGATATTTGCTTTAATTAAATCAATAGGCACACCGCCTCTATCGATTATTTAGACGAACACTATAATATACATATTATATCCCGAATGGCAAGCGTCCATTATCTTTGCATCTATCCTTACACCTTCCAACTTATATTTTACTTTACGTTTTAAAATACAAAAAAAATATATATATACTTACTCGAATATCCTTCAAATTTCTTACAGAAACGTATTAAGAATTTGAAACCTCTGGTCCCTTTGCAGCATTTAAGAAACTCGTACACTTCTCTGTGATCTGTAAAAATATTAAAGATATAAAAATTGCAATTTTGGGAGTCTGACTCGCACACTAAAGTTAAACTACAATGAAGTTCTTAGCGTTAAACCTATGAGGGTACATATATACTTATTTTCGAACAAAATTAATTTTTCCAAAAATATTTAAAAACTATATTAAAAATAATAATTAGAAAAAATATTTTTGTCAACTACTAACAACTATAGAAAAAACTAAGTCCCAAGTAGTATTCGTTTTTAGAAATATTATTCATTTTTTTCTTTCTCACGCAGCTTTGAATGCAATAATAATATTAAAGCAAGTTTATCTTTTTTAGACATTCTGAAGAAATTCTTATATATTGACAAACACCAAAAAATACGTAATTAATCAATATTATAACTAATTACACTTTGAGTCAAAAAAAAATTGTTCCATTATAGGTACTTTTAGTTTGAATAATTTTTAAATCGATTCACCTTATTTTTACAAATTGTATTATAAAAAATTATATGGCTGTTTTTTTTTTGGTTTTAATAAAAAAATGTATGAAAAAAAAACAAAAAATAAAGAGAGTTGCATTTAACCAAAGAACTAAATTAAATTAAAAATTAAAAAAAACCCAACATGTAACTTGACATTTTGTGGCGGCGGCCATCTTCTACCGATTTTCATCAAACATATCTAAGAACATCCCCGACTAATTCACCTTTGAAACAAAAAAAAACAAAATCAAATTCGGTTCATCCGTTTGGGGCTACGATGTCATAGACAGACACACACACAGACACGTCAAACTTAGAACACCCCGTCATTTTTGCGTCGGGGGTTAAAAATAAAAATTAAATTGAAAAAAAGCACTTACGCAATAATCCAGTTATGTTTTTAATGGACGCTAAAGCCATGGTTTCATCTGTAAATAAAGTAAAATATATTTAAGAGACAGTATCATCACAGAAAAACTACTGACGGATTTTGATGAAATTTGGTATGGTGATAGCTGGTTATCCGGGTCAACATATAGGATACTTTTTACCGCGGGAAAATGTCGCATTTCTGAGAAAAAATACAAAAATTGTAATGAAAGAGTATACTAATATGTAAAACCTAAGAATTTGGTTTTTGGTCATCTGAACGCGGGCGGAGCCGCGGGCAATGCTAGTAATAAATATAATCAATTATTTGTTCAAGTGCAAAAAAAAACACGTAATTATTCTCATATGAAACTTGACACAGCTTGTTAGTAAATTAGTGTAACGACATATAATACATCATTGTTAGCGGACTATTCTAAATACTAGCGACTCACCCTCGGTTTGCTTTCGGTTCGTTCCTAGTTACGTTTTGACGTTTAGTATAGATTTCTCAGAGATGAGATATTTTCCCGCAGTAGAAAGTATTCTATACGTTGACACGGATAACCAGCTATCATCATACCAAATTTCATCAAAATCTGTCCAGTGGTTTTCTCGTGATGCGTTTCCAGACAAACAGACATACAAAAAATATAAAAACTATACATTTGGTCGCTTTATCGATAATAATAACTATTTCAATAAGATTTTCCAAAAAATATTTAATGTACCTACTGATTCGACTCAGTTAGAATTTCACTATATGTATAGATTTTCATATGAATCTTAACACAGCTTGTTAGTAAATTAGTGTAACAAACTTAAATACATAGTTGTTAGCGGACTATTATACTATTACTACTATTATACTATAAAGAATATTATCGTAATATAAATTTTATTACAACTCGCCAGGACTTACTAGACCTACGCAGATTTTGTTCACAGTTGCATATGTTTTAATTTTTTAATTCTTTTTCTAAAATATATGTAGTCAAGTTACTCATAGCATCAGCTATCTGCCAGTGAAAGTCCCACCAAAATCGGTCCAGCCGTTTCGGAGATTCCGAGTTCCGTGCAAAAAAATAAAATCTATGAAGGTTTGAACAAAATCCGCGTACCCCGTACGTAAATAGAGACACACCCGAGCGAAGCGTTAAAATATAAAAGTACTAAAATAAGAAACATTTTAATTTTTTTTCTTTAAAGAAACATTTATTTCAATCACTGAATATTAATTAATTTTAAATTATAATTTTTTATATTAATTTTTGATAAATTAGAATAAAATGTTAAAGACCAATCGATTGATTAAATTTGATTCTTACCTCTAAATCCTGTCAGTTCAAAGAGCACTTCTCTCAATTCATGTTGATCTAAAAAATAATATTGAAGTATAAATTAAAACAAATTAATTCAAAAACGAGATCTTCCATAAAAATAATTTTCCATAA
This sequence comes from Brenthis daphne, assembly GCA_947093115.1. Taxonomy (NCBI): domain Eukaryota; kingdom Metazoa; phylum Arthropoda; class Insecta; order Lepidoptera; family Nymphalidae; genus Brenthis; species Brenthis daphne. The sequence continues at coordinate 6,119,295 of OX352473.1, forward strand.
AATAAAAAATGTATCATTTTATTTTATGGGGAATTGTTTATTATTTTCATAATCCGTAATTTAAAGAAATCTTTGCTATTCTGTTTATTATTTTTTTTGTAATTATATATGTAATATATTTCATTATATCACACTGCTTTAATTTTTCTTTTTCTAATAAAAATAAAATGATTTTTTCCAAGGCAAATAAAGTAATTATTTAATTCTGTCAGAAAACCGGAAAAAGAAATTGAATTTTACCGGATATTTCTGTTATATCCTGTAGTAATTTTGATATTGGATGTTGATTAGCTGTATTCACGCCAGCTGTAAAAAAAGAATTTTTGTACAATTTCTTACTTGTATTTACTCGTATTATTATCCAACCAACATTAAAAATATAATACTACAATAAAATACAATAATAATTCAGCCATGCCGGCCAAGTGCGGGCGGACTGAGCATGTCAGCAGACAACTTGGCCAGGTTCTCTTTGACATGCAGGTCTCCAAACGATGCTCTCAAGTGGTGATCATGTTGGGAATATTTTGCACAAGAAACTCACAGAGGTACAATACCTAGAGCTTATAAGCTCTTTCATAAGAGCTTATCATTTTATTATCATCTTTCAATAGGGCGGTGAGCGGCAATCCTAAGAATGGGGAGAGGTGGGGGTGGGGGAGAGGGGGGGGGGTATATTATCCATGGAAAGAACAAAAACAACTTGTATCGCTCAGGAATAATAAATCCCCTTAATAGAGATAAAATTCTTAGATTGCGACTATACAAGATGGCAATCTACAATCGTTGAAAAATAAAAATCTAGCAAAATATATGGACATGATATATTATAATACTATGACATTTTGACACAACTTTTAAAACTCCAAAGTACGTAAAATGACATCGTGTCTGAGCAGTGAACACACTGATTGACTGGTAATTTTGAAGTAATTCCTCCAAATAGATAGATTCTTACCAGGATTAATAATCCCATGTCCATTATGATGATTATCCAAAAGTCCATGTCTGGGCCTTTCTTGATTGGAACGCACTACAGCAAGATTATGTTGACCATGTTCCTTCTGTTCTTCGTCTGACTCTTTAGATTCGGAATTCTTCCTGTATTCTTCTGCTGCTTTATAAGATTCTTCTCCATTTGTCTTAAATTCATGGGATTGGTGATGTTCGGAATTTTCGTGACCGTTCCCTTCATTATGTACTTCTTGATGGGTTTCATGGCTGAAATGTCTATGATGTTCAGATTCAACTGATTGATTTTCTGTAACAAAGTATTAAGTTTTTTTATGTCAGATTGTTTATTTTGATATAGATAAGTAATTTTTATTACTTTAATAAAAAACAAACAAACTGATTGTTTTAAGGAGACCTACATTATATAATTACCTAACAAAATATCGAGTTTATATTTCCAGACTTTAGAAAAATGAAAATGGTGTAAATATTTTAAACCATACTTTAATAACGGGATGGCGTTGGAAAAGCACTTTTTTAACAAAAAAAGATGATAAAAAGAGGGTAAACTCTAGTCAAAATATAATTTTTGAATGAAATTGCTTAAATAATAGGCAATATCTAGCCTAAATGGCTTCTTTTCTGTTGCACAACTGCCAGGGATGTGGGACATCTAAAACATTCGAAACTATTTATAAAATGTTTTTTCTACAAAAGTCCCATATGGATGATTTTTTTTCAACATTTATTTGGGACCAAATACAAACTGAGCCCAACGTGTCGTCAAAAGATATTAAACGTGTACGTAAAATGACATCGTGTCTGATCGGCAATTTTGAAGTAAATTCTCGAAATAGATTATTACCAGAATTAACGATACCATGTCCATTGTGATGTTCTTCGTCTGATTCTTTAGATTCGGAATTCGTCCTGTATTCTTCTGCTGCTTTATAAGATTCTTCTCCATTTGTCTTAAATTCGTGGGATTGGTGATGTTCGGAATGTTCTTGACCGTTCACTTCGTTATGTGCTTGATGGGTTTCATGGCTGAAATGTCTATGATTTTCAGATTCGGCTGATTGGTTTTCTGTAACAAGGCATGAAGTTATTTTTTATGTCAGATTGTTTATTTTGGTGAGATAATTTCTATTATTTTAATCAAAAACAAACAAAGTGATTATTTTAAACATACCTAGATTATATAATTACCTACCAAATTATCGAATTTATACTTTCAGACTTTAGAAAAATGAAAATGTGTTAAATGTTTTAAACCATACACTTTAATATCAAGATGGCGTTAGTAGAGCCCATTTTTTATAAAAAAAGAGGATAAAAGGAATCTAAACACTAGGTAAAATATATTTTTTGAATGCTGTGATTGTTGAAATAATAGGTAATGTCTAACCTAAATCGCTTCTTTTGTGTTGCACAACTACCAGAGGATGAGGGACACCTAAAACATTCAAAACTACTTATAAAATCTTATTTAGTAAAACAAACTAACGAATGGATTTCTTTTTTAATATTAATCATTTGGGACGAAAAGAAAAAAATAAAAATTGGCTAGCATTTAGCGAATATTTTGTATAATTTGTTACCATCGAACAGATCTAATGATAAAGATATACTTAAGAGTTTGTTTGTTTGTTTGTTTGTTTGTTTGTTTGTTTGAACGCGTTAATCTCAGGAACTACTAATCCGACTTGAAAAATTATTTTTTGCATTAGATAGCCTGTTTATTGAGGAAGGCTATATGCTATGTATCATCAAGCTACTACACAAGGGAGCGGAGCAGTACCTAATCATAACTGTCAACAAATCGGACAGACTTCCATACATTATTGTAAAAGTGATGTCTATATCGGAAGTTTAAACGCGGGCATAGCCGCGGTAGTACTGGTTTTTAATAATTTCATACAAAGAACTAGGATCAGTGTGGGAAGACCGAGAAAATAAAATGGGCTTTAATAATATTACTTACAAATTAAAGTAGGTAGTTGTTCATTATTTAAATCGTCAAGATAATCTTCCGAACATGGCAGATGTACTTACTGATTAAGACAATTGAAATTGAATTGAAAATATATGTACCTACATATATGTATAATGAATATAATTATGAACTTACGCAATGGTATTGGCTCAGCCACCGCCGTATAGATCTATGAAATTTAAAAAAAAATTATTGTTACATATTGGATGAATCTCAGAATGTTAAAATAATAAATACTTGTATAATAGAAAAGGTTATTTTAAATAAAACTATCTTTCCGGATTATTTCGCGGATTTATTTTGATTTTTGTTTCCCGACGTTTCGAATGCTTTACAGCAATCATGGTCACGGGAGAGACTAAGGTTATAGACGTCTCAAACACATACTTGTTACAGACACCTATACATAAATATGTCAGGACATTAACACACAGCACCATCTAGTTCCATGGTAAGCTACGAGGCTTGTGTTATGGATACCAGATAGTTGATACACTACACTTGTAGAACTTTAAATACATACATATTATAAATATAAACATCCATGACTGGAGTACAAACATTCGTGCTCATCACACAAATGAATACCCCCAGCGGGACTCGAACCCGCGACCGCTGGCGCAGCAAGTAGGGTCATTACAAACTGAGCCAAACGTGTCGTCTTATACATATATAGTGGTAACGCGCTCGTTTGGGAAACCGAGTGAAACGGGTTCAATTCCCGGGTCTCACACCTCTGATATTTTCATGTGCGTATCATTATTCTAACATGATCACCACTTGCCTTACGGTGAAGCAAAACATCGTGAGGAAAGCTGCATGTATGAGAGAATCTAGCAAGCTTTCGAAACATGTGAAGTCCGCCAACACACACTTGGCCCGCGTGGTGGACTATGACCTGATCCCCCTCGTATTGAAGTGAGGCCCGTGCCCAGCAGTGGGACGTTAAAAAGGGCTGAATACAATAACTATACTCGTCCTGACACGATATTCGAACCCAAAACCTCCTGCTCTGCAGCCGTACGTACATGATAGCCACTAAATCAGAGAGGTTCAGTTGGCTGAGTTTGTAGTGCTACTTGCTGTGCCAGCGATAGCGGGTTCGGGTCCCACTGGGGGGCACTCATTTGTATGATGAGCATGAATTTTTGTACTCCAGTCATGGGTGTTTATATTTATAATAAGCGTATATTTTTCATTGGGAAGATATTAAATTTTTAAGACGTACTACAATTAAGTGTCATCCAAAACATATGTTGGGATTTAAATAATTTAAATTCGAACTAAATTGCCATATTTTTTACTTTTATTAAATAAAATTATTTATTTTTATTAAATAATACTCAAAATGTTCATTATATTTCCTGAAATAGAGACTAAATTAATTTAAAAATTATAATATGTATTGCGCTACGCTTACACAAAATGGCGGCCATTTGTCATTTTATTAAAAATACGTTTAAGTATACATATTTAAATAACATTATTTATCAATAGTGTAAAAAGTATATATATTAATAAACTATTTGTTTTATTTTTTTAATATCTAATCCAACAGGTAATATCGATAAAAATAATAAAAAGATTTCTTTTTGACTTTTTCATTTTTAAAACACAATCATAGGCACAACACTAGCACTACACTATCACTAGAGATACTTAGATACTTATAAGATATTTATAAGATACTTATAAGATACTTGTAAGATACTTTAAGTTACTTACATGTAGCAAGGCCACGATGTATACGCTAATACGTATATCCATTGTGGCGATGTGGCCAGACTGAAGTCTTTATCCACCTAAAAAAAAATAAGTTGAATTCAAGCTTTATAATATCTCTTCTATTTGTTTTTAAAACATCTGTACAAATATATTAATTGCCTTATTATATTCAAAGGGTGAATATTGCTGGCGATTCGTTATAATTTTATGTATGTACCTACCTGTGTTATTTTTTACACGTGCTATTCTTCGGCGTTGCTTGTTGTCGTGGGTCTGTAAAACATATGCGTACTGTTACGGCTGACTAATAATAAGTACCCTACCTTCAGCGCCACCTTTTGATAAATTTTATTATTAACAGTAAAAGATCTATATGTCAGTCTTGTCTGTGTACTAAATTACATCCAAATCTGTACAGCAGTTTCATAGTAAATTAGCAGGACCCGCGGCTACGCTCGCGTTTGATCTACAAAAAAAACTCTTTGGTTTTATGTTATACAGCGACTTACTATGTATTTATATACCTATTTTCACCCTTCTCATCCCCATTTTCATCCCCTTAAGGGGTGATTTCCGGGATAAAAAGTATACTTTGTTCTTCCCAGGGTCACAAACTATCTTCTTACCAAATTTCATCTAAATCGGTTCAGTAGATCCAGAGATTACCCCCTACAACATCACAAACTCAAACTCACAAACTTTACCTCTTTATAATATTATATTATTATTATAGATGAGTGACTAACATACACACAAATTTTCGCATTTACAGAAATAATGTGAAACACATAGGTAAGCGAATATTCAGATCTGATTCTGATTCAGATCATATAACTTGGGGTCTACTATTTCTAAGCAGATTATTTCTTAATTATCAGAATCGCAGCAGGAATTCAAAATTAACCATCAACAAGTCCGAGACTTTAAGCTTTAAAACAAAGTATTTTTCAAACCTTTTTTTTAACCCCCGACACAAAGAGTGGTGCTATAAGTTTAACGTGTGTATCTGCTGTTTGTCTGTGGCATCGTAGCGCCCAAACGGATGAACCGATTTTAATTTCGTTTTTTTTGTTTAAAAGGCAATTTAATTAAGAGTGTTCTAATCTATAAATGAAGAAAATCTGTCCAGCCGTTTGCTGATGCTGCAGCGTCACCTGGAATCTACAAGATACTCAACTCCTCACTAAAACACTACAGAGGTATCGTGTGTAGGCTTATTGAAGTGGCCTCAATAAGTAGGTTTTTGTGTTGGGGGTTCTTTAAATTTTTAATTTAATTTCTCGTTCAAACCTTATTTTATGACGCGTGCTAATTATAATGATAATCGTATAAAGACAGACGTAGGTAACTAAAAATAAACAGCCTCTCGTTTGCGCGCAATTCCAATTCCAACTGTACAAATATTATAGGACAACGAAAATTGGCTCAATTAAATGAAAATGTAGAAAAATCTTCTATATCGTTTGAATTAAACAGAAAATTTGTTCAATTATACGTCAGAAAATAAGGCCTGAAACAGAAATTCAAAGTCAAGGCTTGTCTTTAGTCCAAGTTTATTTTAAACTAGCGAATCAGTTTCGTTTTGCTCGGGTTCGTCCCTAGCTGGTTCTTTAAATTGACATAAGTTTTTATTTATCATCCAATTGAAATAAAACACTACACAATGTTAAGTGAAGCTTACCACCATATATTAGTGAAAACCACGCCCAAATCGGTTAAGCCGTTTCTGAGTTTAGCGCGCACAAACGCACAGAAAAACAGACAAAAATTTTAAAAATTATTGTTTTAGGTTCATACATTCAGTTCAACATTTTTAGGGAAGCCCACGCCCAGCAGTGGGATGTGAAAGAGTGAATATGTAAAGGCTATTATAATAAGATGAAATAAAATAACTAATAGATTTTAAAATAATTTATTTTGCTTTGGTACTAACCTCTATACACGTAACTATGACACGAACTAAGTACAGTCAGCGTCGTACATTTTTTATTAAAGCAATATTAACATCAACCGGAAATTGAACGTGTACTTCAGTTAGTATCGCTATATATATGATGATGATGATGTTCTCCTAGCCGATTCCGGCCACGGCGGCCAATCTCAATGAGATTAGCCAACTGCGCAGGAGATATTATAGTGCTCAAGTATACGCGCAGACACAAGTGCACTCTCTATTCCTATCACTCTCATACTCCGGTGGGACGACCACTCGACACGACCGGTGAGAGTTAAGGCGCAGGACCGACGGCTTTACGTGCTCTCCGAGGCACGGGGGTGAAACACCGCCAACTTACCAACTCCGGGTTGTTACTGAGACTTACTATACAGGAAGACTCAATAACTAAACTTGGCCCGACCCGGGACTCGAACCCAGGACCTCCGGGTGTGCAGCCGTACATGCTAGCCACTACACCACCGAGGCAGTTGCTATATATATATATATATATATATATATATATATATATATATATATATATATATATATGAGAATAAATACTTCAGGCAGTCAGTGTAGAACTGACATAACTCAAAATTTTCAATAGAAAAAGTGGTGAACAAAAGGGAAGGCTTGCAAATAACACAATTTATAAATCACGAGCTAAAACAACTGATATTTTAACAGCAATTTAATTTCTTTTTAAATATAACTCCTTAATTTCAAAAGTTCTGTACATTATGCTGTAATTTATACTTATACTAGCGCCTTAGTTCCTTTTTTATTTATAACTAGCGACTCGCCCTTACTTTGCTCAGGTTCGTTCCTAGATACGTTTTGACACTTTGTCATTACGGAATGGTTTGTTTTTATTATTTTTTTTCATGAATTTTTAATAACTATTAAAACATCAGAAAAATTCGAGTATTCGAGAGTGGTCGGAATATCAACCAAGAAAGGATGGTATCCTGCAGTACGTCTGGTGTTCCGATAGAAGAATGGCGATGGCGGTATGAGACTGTGGAGCTCGTGGGCACACTTCCCGAAGTACAGTCTGTAGAAAACCGACAGACAAGCAACTTGGCGACGGTGTGCTAAGCTGTGAAGCTTAGTTTTCACAAGCTTTTCGTCGCCGATTAGCTTTTTAGCTCTGCGTTCCGCCGAGTCAAGAGGGGCAAGTTGGTATTTTGCAGAGCCATCCCAAAGGTGACTGCAATACTCATGCATGATCGGACTTGAGCTTTATATAATACATACATATACATACACATACATACAAACAATTGTATTTATAATATTGTAATAATATCGATTAATTTCAAAAATAATAAAACAAGATGTAGATCCCATCCACCTTCAGCCAACATCTAATGAAAACCTCAACCCTTGCAATTATGTCAACTTCACAATTTAAATTACTTTAAAGTTATGTCACTTTTGAGCTGAAATCTTTATTCTTGCAAATAGAAAACACGTTCGATTTCCGCTTGAGACAATTATAATAGCTTAAATTAAAATCATCGATGACCTAATTATTAACGCTGACTGTGTACAATATATGATAAATATATTTAAAAAAAATTACAAATTCTTTATACGTACGATAAGAAATTACAAAAAGAAACTAAATTATTAACAGTTCAAGCCATCCAGTCAAGTCTAAACTGCTATATTGGGAGTTCGATTCCCGTATGTAGTATTTTTTGTATGGACTATACATTAAGTACCTACCTTTTTATCTTTTTAGAAAAGAAAAACAAGAAAAAGGTATTATATATGTATACATTTAAGATAAAATTATATTATTTTAACCCAGCCTCTGGAGTTGGACCAAACTGACCCATTTTCCAAATTATTATCTTTAGAGAGGCATTTGTAGATTGTATGTTTGTTTGTATGTACAGAATAATCTTCGGAACTCACAAATAAAAAGTGACAAAGGCATATGCTTTATTTCTTTATACCAATTATATTGTTAAAATTTATTGAAGAAAGCACTAAAATATAGTGGGAATATTTTAATAGTAATTTATATTATATTATGCATATATTTAATATTTATAATAATATATTAATTTTCAAATTCGGTCAAATTGACCCATATTAAAGTCTATTCAACACTTTCTTACCACAAAAACACCGGTTTAATAAATAATAACATTACTAATTGTACAAAAATTCAACTTAAAATAGACCTTTTTTTAATTTATTGAGTTTTTTAATTAACGCGTTTGGTCTAAATAGTGCCACAAAGGTACAAACCCACATACATACATACATAGGCTGGACAAACACATTACCCTCCTTTGCGTCGTGCAGTCGGGTAAAAATTCTAATCGCACGTATAAAATAAAAAAATAATTACAAATATACAATAACATATACGATAAACAATTTAGTCTCAATTATGAATGTGATAGATAATAAATAAAAAAAAAATTAAATGCCTCTCGGAATTATTTTTCATCTATGTTTATTTTAATTTTTTTATAAAATAAGATATATATTTTTTGCTAATTATCATATTTAATACGAGATAATATGCGATAGGAATATATTTTTTAGTTTTTCTGCATATTGTGCGTAATAATTATAATTCCAAAGAAAAAGATGTCCAAAATTTTTTTTAAAAATTCACAAAATTATTAATAAATATTGATAAAACAATTAAAAAAAGCTACAAAAAATGCTTTAGTAATTTAAACAACACATTGACACAATGTAAAACTATCAATTATTGAATAAAACACACAAAATGGCAGACAAAAATCTATTGCAAATAGTTATTAAATATTAATTATAATTTAAATGTTGATTGTCCAAAAAAGACAAAGATTGCTTTATTTACTATCCTAAAAATAATGTCAATGAAAAAAAAAAAGAACAGTGAACACAAAAATTAGACTCAAAGATCTAAAAAAAATTATTAAAAAAAACTTTGGTTAAAATAATTTTCAATGTTCGCCATCTTTACATATAAGACCATTGTTGCTTCGACACGGAGTCGTTTGCCATTTTTTTATTTTATTTTTTTATTATTTTTATATTTTAGTTCATACGGCAAGAAGTAAACAAGTTATTTTTAACCTTCTTTAATTTAATGCACTCCATTTAATGTTATATTTTATATATTTAACTGATTTTTTTCAGTTAAAGACATTTCCAATGGCCATCAAAATTACGGTGAAGGAGAACATCATGAGAAAACCTGCATGTTTGAGAGAACCTAGCAAGTCTTCGAAAGACATGTGAAGTCCGCCCGCACTTGGCCAGCGTTGGGGACTGTGGCCTGTTCCCCCTCGTATTGAAGGGAGGCCCACCCCCAGCAGTGGGACATTAAAAAGGGCTGAACACATTACATACAATTCTTATTTATTATTTAAAAAAAACATAATTTTTATTCATTTGCTAAGAGTATCCAACCACATTTGACATTTTAAATAAAACTATTATATTCGGATTTTTTCACGGATTTATTTTGATTTTTGGTTCCCAAACCAAACCAAAGGGTACCAAAAATGAAAATAAATTCGCGAAATGATCCGAAAAGATAGTTTAATTTAGAATCATCTCCTTTACATGTGAGGTCTTCGCAAGTTGGACATATATATAAAGAAGGCATTCATAAGAATCCAGTCTCAATTTTTTTGGCTTAATACAACGACCGGAAGCGATCATTTTTATTTTTTTTTAATTTATAACATATTTTTTAAATAGTATCTAAGTCTAATGTGGAAGATCCCTAACGACTAGTATAACTTCGAGACGATATTTTTGAAGAAAAAAGAACTTTTTTTTTAATAACCTTAAAACTATTACAACTTTATTTTTCTATTTTTTGATTTGATGATGTTTGAAGTCTGAGTTTTTTATCATCAGACATTTTTATTTAAAATTACACCTATTTGTTATATTGTGAATGAAATATTTCACTTTTTTGTTAAAAATTAACAAAATAAAAAGTGACACAAATCGAAATATTTTATTTATATATCACAAATAAGTGTCATTTTAATCTGTTTAAGTTGTATTTTACTCTACGAATAACTTTTATTTGAAGATTAAAAAATCAACTCAGAATTACTCGCTATACCGGTGGCCACAGATTATATATTATAATTTACATTTTCTAAAACATCGTCTTTATCATTACAATTACATCTAATTAAGGAACGCTGAAGAGTATTATAAGAATAAAATGATCAAAAATATTTGAACTACAAAAAAAAATCACTATAAAATGTAAAAAAAATATATGAAAAAAACATCTTGTTTAGAGGCAAAGGTCAAAAAGTGTTCTGCCATCCAAGAAATAAGTATGGTATAATAGCACTATACTTAAAAAGAAAACTTGTGTGTGTACTTACGAGTATGTACGTACGTAAGAAGTTCTACTTCTTTGGCGTAACAGAACAAAAATAGCTTAAGATTTCATCCCGTATGTCACAACTCTGTTTGTGAAAGGAATGCAGCTAACATCATCATATCGCTTTTTGGCTGTTGGTGTGCGCGCGCACCATGAAAACTTTACTCTCATTTTTTTCCAAACGTGCCAAAAGAAGTATAATTGCAATAATATAAATTCATAAGGCTCATGAATATGTAATAGATATTTAAGAATCTAAAAACGTCACATTATTTATATTTATTTAATTTCAGTTGAAATCATTTCTTGGATGGCAGCATCTTAATCAACTTTACAACAAAGATGATTACTTTTACTTACTTTACATACTAAGCTAACTATACCCGGGTTTACCCGGAAACGATACATTTGTAGTTACAACATTACTATTTGGTAGATATCTATTTAAAAAAAAGAAAAAAAATTGCAATTATCAAATGATCTATTGTTCATATAGATCATTGAGTATAGTAAACGACACGACAGTTGGCCTAAAATGGTAACTTTTTTAGTCTGTGTGTCTGTTAACTCGTACAAAGCGGTACAAATGGTCACCCATCAAGACCAAGATGCTAATGAAGTTGCTCAACTTTGATATTTATTAAATCCAAAACTAAATCACTATCTTCGGTCAACTTAAGTGTCACGTATTTAAAGTAGGAGATTTATCAAAATGATTCTAATTATACATATATGAGATCGACAGTATTCAGACAGATAATATTATAAAAAACACACAACCCTCCTTTGGGCTTCGCCGCAGTCGGGTAAAAACTTCAAAATATATAGTAATTCGCTTTTCTTGAATATTCTCCACAGAAATGGATCGAAACTATTTTTCAAATTGGGAAAAAACATTCAATTCTACTACACATATATTCTTAAGACATTGTCAATTTATATTATATAACTAAGTACCTAAATAAGAAAGTATTGTCTAAAATCTAAACATTTATATACATTTTTTTAATTAAAAAAAAATAAAAAAAATCAGGCAGTATATCATCGGACAGTCTTGTAAATTTGTAGAGAAAAACAAAAACTTTGGCTTCCATTTTTAAAATTAAAGCGACAATATACACAAACCATAGACTAAACTATTTTTTTTCTACTTTTTCATAGAAAAAAGACAAAAAAAAATTATTTTTTTGCTTAATAATAAGATATGACGTAGTTATTGAATAATATTCCAAATAAAATCAGATACAAAATTATTATTTATTATCTATACGCGATAATATTTCTCCTAAACAAAAGTATTTTCAAGACAAAGTATCTTTTCAAAATAACAATTAAAAGATACTAATCTTCTAACATGTATAGATTACAATCATACGTATGTAGTAAAGTAGATAATTTTATATACTATTAATTTATATAAACAAGTTTTTTTTAAATACAATAATAATAATAAAAATAGTCAGTATTCATTTTTTACAATTTTCAAAAAGAAAAATCAACACCAGAAACGCCCATTATCTATCTTTAAAAGAACAACATCTTTAGAGAGAAAAAAATAAGAATTTTGACAAAAAATTCATTTTTTCTTTAATTTCTTTAAGCTGATGTTTCCTTACGTCCAGTGAACGATACGATAGATCGTATTCCTTTAACTGAAGTCTGAAAAGAGATTTTTTTTCATCAAAATCGATTCATCACCGTGATTAAACACCTATAGCGGCTATTTTCGGAACTGACGACAGCAGTATTCTGTGACAATTACTTAATACAAAAGCAGTCATGAGGACTGCCGACAGAAGTGAAAACTTAAAACTATAAACAAACTGTTGTAATTTTTGGATATTCAAATTAATTGTTTGATCTTAAATTAAAATGTGTAAATTAAATCTGTTTACATTTATCTGGTTTCGATATCTATCGGCACTCTGAGTGTTAGCGTTAACACGTCACGTGACCATGTTGATGACGACTTACATGAATTTACTCCCTATACAAACAAACCTGCCTATACAAGTTTTGACTTTAATAACAATTTTAAATACTATATAGTCTTTGGACACTTCGATTTGTATTCTATAAATATTATAAGCGTTTCAACGATTAGTATGGAAAATTGCTCTATAAAAAACAAATCTCTCCCACGGAAACCGTAATTTTTTTTTTACGGGAACCGTAATTTATAACTTAAATAATTAACATTAAGTGAGAAATTCTTGTGTCTCTATGTATAGGTGTATGGATGTTTGTTACTCTTTCACGCAAAAACTACTGAATGGATTTTAATGAAACTTTACAATAATATAGCTCATACAGAATAACACATAGGCTACTTTTTGTCCCGAAAAAAAGTACGATTCCCGTGGGATAGGTTTGTTTTTATATTTCCTGTATCTCGAAAACGGCTCTAACGATTGGAATCAAATTTTGTATTTAGATAAAGTTTTGTTTTCTAGATTCACCATATTTAATACGTTATATTTTTTATATCAAATACTAATTTTAAAGTCTCAAGAGTATAAAATCTCACCTTCTTTTTAGATCCATTCAAGTAATCCTTATACATTTCCGAGCGCAAATATCTCGAGTAGCTGTCGGACTTCATCAGGTGGTAGACGTGCGCCTGAAATGAAGTCGCATTAAATAAATAAATAAATATGTTGGTACATTAACACACAGCACCATCTAGTTCCATTGTAAGCTACGACGCCTTTGTTATGGATACCAGATAGTTGATACACTACACATATATAACTTTAAATACATACATATTATAAATATAAACACCCATGACTGGAGTACAAGCATTCGTGCTCATACACAAATGAATGCCCCTAGCGGGACTCGAACCCGCGACCGCGGGCACAGCAAGTAGGGTCACTACAAACTGAGCCAAACGTATCTTCATTGAAGTCGGTGTGAAGTTTAAACACATATAAGTTGAAAATTGAAATATATATACCTAAAACGGTTATTATAATTATAAAAAAAAAAACAATGAACTTTACAAGCAATATTTGTGGACAACCATTTAATGTCATAACAACTAAATATTGGCAAACTTCAAAATAAGCAAAAAATATTCTAAAAAAATACAAAACAAAAAAAATAATTGGATGTTCAACTTTAGTCATAAAATAAATTAAAAAAAAAACAAAAACAATAATATATCCACTATTAAAATAAATCTTGGTAAGAACAATAAAAAAACCTTTTTTTTTTAAATAAATACCTGCGCTTGATCAAAACAATATCTATCGGCTGTACCAGACTCGACCTTCACGCGTGTGAGTTCTCTGCAAAAAAAAAACATAAATGGCGACACGCGACAACGTAAAAAGCTAAAAAGAAAGAAAAACAAGATGACATAGAAATATAGTATTATAGCAGTATAAAATCAATATATTATACTAGCGACTCACCCTCGCTCCGCTCGGGTTCGTCCCTAGTTACGTTTTAAAGTTTAGTATAGATTTCTCAGAGATGAGATATTTCCCGCAATAAAAAGAATCTTATATGTTGACCCGGATAACCAGCTATCACCATACCAAACTTCATCAAAATCCCTCCAGTGATTTTTATAAATTTATATTTTAAGCTATAGATTCGGCCTCTGGATCGGTAATAATGACTATTTCAATAAGATTTAATTTACTGATTCAACTTAGTTAGAATTTTATTATACATATGTATAGATGCTGGCTTCTGATCTTTACCGAAGTTCCGCCAAATGGTCAATTTTTTCATCCATTTTTATGACGAATTGTGTTAAATCTAACACTGTAAAGCCATCTCATGGCAAATTACAGTTCCCTGAATCCATCTCCCGACTGACACATAAAAGTATGTCAATCGGGAGCACCTTTCCATCTTGTATGGATTTTTAGTATTCAGCCCTTTATAACGTCCGACTGCTGGGTGTGGACCTCCCTTCAATAGGAGAACCAGGCCATAGCCCACCACGCTGGCCCAGTGCGGTTTTGCGGAATGCACATGTCTTTCGAAAACTTGCTAGGTTCTCTCAGACATGCAGGTTTCCACACGATGCTCTCCTTCACCGTAAGGCAAGTGGTGATCATGTTGGAAATGATTCGCTCATGAGAATATTAGAGGCGCGAGACCCGGAACTTGAACACGTTTCACTCGTTTTCCCAAGCGATCGCATTACCACTGGGCTACCACTGACAGAACTTAAATAATAACCACGACCAGTCTGCAAGGCTGTAAAGAAAAAGAAGAGAAAGAAGAACAAGAAAACGGTTTTTGTATACACCGACCTGCTTGCAGCATCAATATTGACGGGAGATGGCGCATCTACTGCTAGAAACTCCTTCCATATTTCCTTTGCTCGGGAGGAAACCCGGCGGACGGGTAAGGCCTTCAGCTCTTGAACTGCTAGCCAGAATCTGGAGGGTATAATTTTTTTTATCACTACATAGTATAAATCAAAGTCTCTTCCCGCTGTCTGTCTGTCCCTATGTATGCTTAGATCTTTAAAACTACGTAACGGATTTTGATGCGTTTTTTTAATAGATAGAGTCATTCGATAGGTAGGTTTATATGTATAATACATGCATATTATAGTACAGAACACCCGAGAAATTCAAAGATATGTATTTCATACTAACCGTTAAAACGTATCTAGTATATTATAATTTACTAGCGATTTACCCTCGCTTCGCTACGTTTTAAATTTTATGAATGGAACCCTAATTATTTTTCTAAAATAAAATTTGCCAAGTTACTCCTTATAACATCACCTATCCCCCAGTGGAAGTACAGTTAAAATCGGTCCAGCTGTTTCGGATGTTAGCCGGAACAAACAATAAAAATTGTATTTTTCTTATAAGTACTGTATATAATGTCATATGCATTTAGTAAAAAGCGATTATTTTGCCATCACACACAGACACTTCAATATTATTTATCTGTAACGATATTCGAAAGCGAAAAAAAACAAAAAGACAGTTCTACTTAAAATATTTAAATGTGTTTCAATTTGATTAAGGAGGTTTCTTTTTTAAAATATATGAAATAATATTAATAAAAAAATGATTACATTTTAACTTAAATAGACACAACTTCAAATCATTAAAATCATTTACTTTACTCGACTCTACTCAACTCTACACTACTCAACTCCACTCACTTGAGGTTCTCCCCGCTGAACTCCTTGCCGAGGAACTTGGCGAAGTGGTCCCGGCCGGGCGGGTCGCGCAGCAGCTCGCGGAGGCCGAACGACCAGCGCCGCACCCGCCGAAGTGGAAGGGGCTCTTTGCTGGAAGGAGGGATTAAAAAAAATAATAATAAAATGGCGAAAATAATTTTTAAATACCTATACCTTACTAAATAATAACTGTCGGTGTTATAATTTATTTATATACTAGCTACTCATTCTCGCTCCGTTCGGGTTCGTCCCTACTTGCGTTTAAACGTTTAGTATAGATTTCTCAGAGATGAGATATTTTCCCGCAATAAAAAGTATCCTATATGTTGACCCGGATAACCAACTATCGTCATACAAAATTTCATCAAAATCACTCCACTGGTTTTTCCCTGATGCGGTCACAAACAGACAGCCAGAATTATTCTTCACTTCCTGTGTAATATATATTTATAGAATATAATATTATATATTTGTCAAACAATAACAACGGTTACCATGGCGACATAGCAATGTATTCTATCTCATTCTCTCGCCGGCTTAGTGCTATATATTTATGTGTTTGTCTCTTTCTCGTGTCGCATTTTCGTTTCATCGAGTTTCAAATCACAACGATCCTAAAGTTTCAGTTCTAAAATGTCCCTCTGTCAAACAGATTGATTGTTTTGAATTAAACTGTATTTATTTTGAGGTTTTAGGAATAAATAAAGAGTCGATGTGTTTTTCATTGCTTTCATTTGTATTTCTGAACCCTACATATTATATGTATGTATAGAATCAGGAGCCGACATCTTTTTTTTTTAATAACAGCAACCTTTTGTAACTTGTTTTATTCACACACACACACACACACACACACACACACACACACACACACACACACACACACACACACAGACACACACACACACACAGTAACACACCACTTTTTTCACAATAATTAATTCGGCATGTGCACCGGACAACTACTGTGTTTGTTGGTGTGTTTGTGTGGTTTTGTTTCCACTCACCACTGTTTCTCCTGATCCCACAGCTCGGTGGTGTCACTGATCCAGGGATTGGGCCACTCGGGGGGAGTCAGGAACGCGTCATATTCGGCGTACTGCTCGCAGTAGGATATGAACCTAATATGAATAATAAATAAATAATAATTAGCAGCGTTTTACCTACCAATAAAACGCATATTAATTTACTTACCTTATTCGAAGCTTACGTATTGAGATAGGCATTACCGTTTCCGCCGTTTATATATCTATCCTTGTCTATCCGTCTACTGTCTCGCTCTCTATCGCACCACCTGGCAGGAGAGTGGGGATCGGTGTGAACGATTCCCACTCCTAAAATTATTTCTTCATTGAGTCGAGATACACCAGGCAGTTATTCAAAGTTAAGCTTCGAATAAGGTAAGTAAATTAATATGCGTTTTATTGGTAGGTAAAACGCTGCTATTAATTTGACTTTACCGTTATTCGAAGCTTACGTATTGAGACTTGTTTGTTATCGCCTGGTGGTGCAAGCGTAGGAGACGGACGCCAATGTGATGAAATAAACTCTGCTGTATGTAACTGAAACACTGAGATGAGATTTTGTACTAAGACCAAAATAAACACTTAATGCAGTGCTTTTCCAAAGTCCTTTTACAAATAAAAAATAAATTATATTGTAGATAACACAACTCAACAAGGTATTAATACAACATGGGAGACATCTCCCTGGCCGATTACGGCCTCGGTTGCCAATGTTTCAAAAACCATCTGCCCTCGAGATGTTATGGTTTAAAAGTGTGTTCACTTAACATGACCAAGTTTATTCTTACTTACACTCTCCCAGTCCAGTGATCAGGCCGGAAGCCGAGACCCTAGACCGTTAAACCTTCAGAAAAACTAATATCTAACATTACTATGCGCGACCCGATACTCGAACAATAATTTCAATAACTAACATTAACAATTAATGCGTTTTAAAATTCCAATTTTAGTTAATAATAAATTCTTCTGAAAACACACACATTAGTTGACTTTCAATTCCTCTTCATTATTAATAAATAGTGCGCCCCATTTTATACAATTTCTTTAATAACTCTGAAGCCCATTGGTTTGGGAAACCAACTCTTTACGTATATAAAAAATAAATAAATCAAATGTAACAACGCTTAAGACTTGATAATGGCTTTGGAAGTGCCTATATTTATAGATTGAGAGATACCTCAAGAGATGAGATGATAACTATGGTAGGGAAAGGTCGACTTCGCACGATACTAACATATGTTGTAGGTAAATAACAATAATAATAGGCTAGTAATAATACTAGGCTGTAAAAATTAACAAGACAGATCTAGTTTCCTTTAAAGAAAGCTCAGCTAAAAGAGTCATTGTTTCGTCAAAGTGACTCGCATTCAAATTAAAAATTCAAATAATATTATTTAATTTTAGAATAATAATTTCTTAGATTTACACGAATATTTGACAATCCGGAAAGATAAATATTTAATTTAGAATAATTACAATGCCTAACGTAAATCCTTTCCATAAGTGTGCCAAAAATACCATAACGGAAATATACTGTTAAAAATGTTCACATACACATTGGTGTAAAATTTATGATTTTTTAACAATGACATACGTATACGCATATGTGTACGTTTAACCTCGACGATAAATTTATGATTTACGTAGAAGAAGCTACGTATGATGTACACAGATGCACATCACAGGATATTTCCACATATGACAATAAATTGAGAACACTTCTTAGGCACGAGTACTATTATATAAATTTTAAAACAATGTCACTTATAAAACCAAGACTCATCAAATATACGCCATAACTTTTATATAGTATAAATCGGTCATTTGGTAAAATCTATAACCAAGCAATGGACATTAAATTATCTTGTTAGTGGCTACAAAAACGTGTCACTTAAGCAAAGATTACTTGCCAATGTCACGCAAAATTAAGGATAATTTTTATAATGTATTACGTACCTCCTCAATTTGTGCCTATAATTCATATTTTTCAGAACTACCCTAGCTGTCAGACTGGGGTTTCATAATAATATGTCAAAAACTTACAATTTTAGCGATGATCATAATACGTCATTTCCGTTGTAGTTTATAAATGTGATCCAAAATTAAGGATAAATTTTCACTATAATGTGCTACATTTCAAGCCTTCCTTGAGAAAATGTCATTTTCTTAATATATTAGTAGTAGTATTTGCCAATGTTATATTTTAAGTTATATTCCATGCTTAATGTTGAGTCTTATCGTTCTTAGAACTTTCAATACCCTTATTATTATTGAAAATTCTCAACGCCGTAGCTTACCAACATGTAATGTTTGAATGATTTCTTAGGCTTTTTAAGTCTTAATTTGCAACAAAGACGACCTGTCGTTACAAGCACAGCAGGGACGCCTAAAATAGCAATTGCCCCTGATGCCCCGAGCGGGAATATCAGTTTAATATGAAATACATTAAGTTACATTTAATCAACGTAATTCAGAAAGGCCCGTAACGTATGCATTTCGTAAAGGTACACTGTTGTTTCTTCTAATAATTTGCCTTGGCCAAAACCAATTGGATTCGGCTGTTCGACCACTGGAATAGAATATTATACTTTTTAACGTGTTCAGCAAGTCTTAATGACTCGCTGCTGGGCACAAGCCTCCCTTCATAAGAGGGGGATCAGGCCATTGGCCACTACCCTTGCCCAGCGCGGGTTAGAAATTTGATAAATGGATATACGATATCCATATGTTCAAAAAAATAATAATAATATGTATAATATTTCTTATAATGCTCAAAAGCCAACTCATTCACAGGTTTGGAGTTTATATATTACATACATACCTAAACCTATATCTTTTAAATCCGACTTGTATCTTCATAAAAGTGAACCAATCTTATTGAGACGATGCCTTCCCATACAATTATACGCTCAGTAATATAACGATTGTCCTAATTCAGTGAATTTAACCAAACTATATCATGTAAGTGACCAATCAACGCATAGCTTGAATTTTATGCTATACATATCAAACTCCAATTGAGATCAAAACTGCACATTAAGCTCACTGCTATTTTCTCCTGATGAAAATTAATATGTGACTCACATTTGGACAAGAATCAACAATCTGTAGAGATTGATTTGTGAAACAAGTATATTGTCAATCCCGCGAGGCTTTATATTCATATTAAGCTCACTGCCATTTTCTCTTGAAGAAAATTAATATGTGACTCACATTTGGACAAAAATCAAAAATCTGTAGAGATTGTTTTATGGAACAAGTATATCGTCAATCCCGCGAGGATTTATATTCATATTAAACTCACTGCCATTTTCTCTTGGAGAAAATTAATATGTGACTCACACTCTGACAAGAATCAAAAAATCTGTAGAGATTGTTTTGTGGAACAGGTATATTGTCAATCCCGCGAGGATTTATATTCATATTAAGCTCACTGAACGGGGCTTACATTCAACATTTGTGATTATGATATTAATATCAAGCTAGATGAAAATCTCAGCGTTAGGGTCTTCATAGATCCTCCTCCAATGTGCTTATGTGCTTACCTTGTCGTGGTGGAGGGATCATTAACGTCCGGCAATCCTGCGACGCCCCTTTAAGACCGGGTAGGTTCGGTTTGATTTTAGTGGGTAATACAGGCTTTGCCGATGAGTCTCACATAACCACCTGTATGTATTTGCATGTAGGTAGTATGCGTAAATGTATAACGGTCACCTTTGATACTCCTTAGGTACCCACATAACTAATAACCCTGCGAGGGTTAACCATTTTACGTACTCCTGCGGGGAGACGTTTTATTTATAAAATACAGCTCATAGGACCTCTTCAAGGCAATTAAGATTTGTATTTAGTCTAATAACAATATACACATGTACCATGGCAGTGTTATGAAAAATAATTAATGTCCTTATGTTGTCTCATGTTGATACTCGTGTTGACATCTTAACTGCATTTTTGCTCTGAACTGAAATAAAGCTTATAAACTATCGTATTGTCTGCTGAAAATGAATATGAAAATAAAATATATGAAATTGTGAACTACACCAGTAGGCTCTTCCTTTTTCCGAAAGAATTTTCACGCTTCATATCACGTACTTACATATATACTACAACTGTAATAACTTTATTTGTTTACAGTGCTGAAATGATTTCTCAATTCCAATAGATATTCCATTACTCTATGTCAATGTCAATTATCCATGAACCACAAGAATATGTAGGTATATAACTTACATAGTTATATAAAAATGACATTTAAAAATGTATTTAATTTCAAGACTCACTTTAAAAATGTACTTGTTTATACCCTCAAATTGCTTACGCCATTTGAACAATGTATAATTATTGCATACTCACGCGAACTGTACAGCTATTGTTTCATTATATTTTTGTCGGAACATGCTCCAAATGCGAGTTACTGGCATCATCGGATGTCTCCACATGCCCTTTTCGTGTTGCTCCCTCTCTTTTGCAACACTGCATATTTTATGTAAAAGTTACCTATATATTAATATGTGTCCTGCGCTTCGCCGTTTATGTTCCTTAAATAGGCCAAATGTTGGCTTCACCTAACAATGATAAACCCCTATATTCTAAAAGAAAACAGTTAGTAAGCAAAGCACTGCAAGGTAACTGATTAAAATGTAGGAATTATACCATTGTATAATCTATGTAGTCAATAGTAAAACAAGATTTATAGCTAAATTGAATTACGTAGTGCCAATATACTTTACCATGGTGTTAATTTATATTAATTTGAATTATCATGGCATGAAATAGGCAGGGAGATTATGATGGTATTAATTTAAAAATTGCAGTTAATGTAAAAACATTTTTAAACATTTTAACAGTTATTTAACATAACATGCATTAAATTTCTAATTCTCAAATACTATTAAGTATTTGTTACTCGTTTTATTTTGTGCTAAACAAATGTGTAGAAAAATGATGATAATAAATAAGGTAAATGTACTTACATGGTGTGAATCGTTACCTTTTAAAATTTTTGTTGGCGATTACCTCAAAAACTTACATAGAAACGTCTTCATATAATGCTACGAGTTACTTGTATAGTCGGTGCGAGCCCAAGCCAGCACGACTGCACTCGGCGGAAAACAAGACGCCAATGTAGAAATAATTTTAGGAGTGGGAATCGTTCACACCGATCCCCACTCTCCTGCCAGGTGGTGCGATAGAGAGCGAGACAGTAGACGGATAGACAAGGATAGATATATAAACGGCGGAAACGGTAATGCCTATCTCAATACGTAAGCTTCGAATAACGGTCAAGTCAAATTAATAAGTAGTTATTTTTATTATAAACTAGCGGCTCACCCTGGCTTCACTTCGGGTTCGTCCTTACAAAAACAAATCTATCCCACGGGAACCGTACATTATTCCGGATTAAAAAGCATGTGCTATTCCACACTATAACCTATCTCTGTGCCAAATTTCATCCAAATCCGTTCAGCCGTTCTGGCGTGATTGAGTAACAAACATTCATACATACTCACAAACTTTTACATTTATAATATTAGTAGGATTAGTAGTATGTTATAAATATAACGTTTTAACAACTGTATGTTCATTGAATAAAAAGCAGTCACGAGGGCTGCCGACAGAAGTGAAAACTTAAAACTATAAACAAACAGTTATTATTTTTGGATATTCAAATTAATTGTTTGATGTTAAATTAAAATTTGTAAATGAAAACTGATTACATTTATCTGGTTTCGACATCTATCGGCACTCTTAAGTGTTAGCATTAACACGTCACGTGACCATGTCGATGACGACTCACATGAATTTACTCCCCATACAAACAAACCTGCCTATACAAGTTTTCAGTTCAATAAATATAAACATACTCACATCTCAGCCACCTTGCTCACTCTAACATTGCGTCTCTCCATCCTCGCTTTGAGCACAGACAATTGTCTTTTTGCCGCTTCTATTTGTTGCTCTATAGTCTTTTCGTTATCTGTTCCATCTGGTTGTTGGGAGGTTTCACCTGAACAAAATAAAAAAAAACATGTAATTTTTGTTAGATTTACGCGAATATTTGATATTTTAAATAAAACTATTTTTTCGGATTATTTCGCGGATTAATTTTGATTTTTGGTTCCCAACGTTCAGCCAGTCTCTTCCGTGACCATGCTTACCGTAAAGAATTCGAAACATCGATCAAAAAAGTATTAGATACACAATCCCATGCAAAGGTTCTCTTAAAACTGTCACCGATTGTGTTTAGGTAATTGTTCTAGTTGAAATAAATATACAACAATGTAAATTAAACCTTAAATGCAATGCCTAAAGTCGTTTTCACAAAAATAAATGTTAAAGCATGTTCAAATGAGTGCTCATTCGGTGAGGACATTTTTTATCGCTGATTGTGTATCTAAGCACTGTTTTGATCGATGGTTAGTTAAAACTAACATCAACTTGTGACTCACCGTTTTCTTTGCCAGCATTCTCATTCGCCTTCTCAGCGTTCTTCTGTATCGCCTCTTCGCTCTCCTGAGCGTTTGTTATTGTTACTATTGGATTGTTCTGGAAATAAACACATACATTTTAAAACAGAGAGACAGAAACACCTCGTTTTTCAAAGTCGGTCAAAAGCGACACCGACGGCTGTTCAAAATTGACGAAGATATTGAGTAACGTCTTTTGAAATTAATAAATAATGTGTGTGCGTTGCGTGTGTTTGTTTGTGTGTGTGTGTGTGCTGCGTGTTAGGATATATTTCGTATATCTCGGAAACGGCTCTAACGTTTTGAATACAATTTTATATTTCGATAAGGTTTTGCTTTCTAACTTTAACTATATATGTACATAGTTGTCTTCTCTGAAAATACGCCACTTTTATAAATTTCCTGAAAAAACACAATTTAACAAAAGAAAACTATGTACATACAATAAAACAATTGACAAATAAACATACATACCTTTAGATTATGCTGCAATATAAGGTCTTGTCTTTGCTTCAATCTCTTGGCCTTGATCGCATTGATCCTAGATAATTTTTTGGGGTCCATTTCGGTGGTATTCACACAACCGGGCTGAAAAAACATCAATTTAATAACACTAATATTATACACTAGCGACTCGCTTCTCGCGCTCCTCACTTCGTTCGGTGCGTCCCTAAGTACGTTTTAATTTTTTTGAGCGGAACCCCAATTCTTTTTCTAAAACAAAAGCAGCCTAAGTTACTCCTTATAACATCAGCTATCTGCCAATGAAAGTGCCGTCAAAATCAGTAAAGCCGTTTTGGAGTTTAGCCGGAACAAACAGATAGACGGACAGATAGCAAAAACTGTAAAAAATATGTTTTTCTTATAAGTAACGTACGTGTACCATAGATAATTTCATAGGCATTTAGTAAAAGGCTGTTATTTTGAAATTACCTACATCCACTTCAATTTTATTTATCTAATTTTAATTTTTGTCTGTCTGTCTGTATGTTCCTAATAATCTCTGAAACGGCTGGACTGATTTTGACGGAACTTTCACTGGAGCTGATGTTATAGGGAGTAACATAGGCTACTTTTATTTTAGAAAAATAATTCGGATTCCACTCAAACAAATTTTAAACTACGCGAGTCGCTAGTATTCGTGTAAATCTAAAAATGTATTATGTTAATACAGCTTCATTCAAAACAATCATCAATCAATCTTCTTTACATAGAAACTGGCGACTCTCGCTTCGTTTAGGTTCATCCCTAGGTTGCTTCCCCATACAAATTTTCATTCCCATTTTCACCCCCTTAATGGAGGATTTCTTTGATAAAAACTATCATACATTCTTCCCAGGGTCTCAAACTATCTTTTTACCAAATTTCATCTAAATCGATTCAGTAGTTTCGGAGCCTATTCGGTACAAACAAACAAACAAAAATTCTTTCCTCCTTATAATATTGATATAGATTAAAAAAAACATACCATAGGTCTATGCACATCCCAAAACGCTCTCTCTTGACTGTCGAGAACTTTACGCTCCAATTTATCTCGCTTTTTGTCCACCTGTGGATATAAATTAATGGAATACTTTCTTAGATTTACACAAATATGTGACATTTTAAATAATTTTGTGACGTTATTATAGGCGAGGTTATAGGGTTAGCGATTTATATAATATGTTTATATGTTGGGACATTAACACACAGCACCATCTAGTTCCATGGTAAGCTACGAGGCTTGTGTTATGGATACCAGATAGTTGATACACTACACATATATAACTTTAAATATGACTGGAGTACAGACATTCATGCTCATCACAGTAATAAATGCCCCCAGCGGGACTCGAACCCGCGACCGCTGGCACAGCAAGTAGGGTCATTACAGACTGAGCCAAACGTGTCATCAAATTATTATTTATATATGTTATGTATGTATATGGTTATGGGATTATAGGATTATGGTGCTATTTGAATTAACTTATTGGTTTTTTGGTTTGAAGTTTGAGTAACAAAATAACAGGACTGAACAGCGTATATTATAGGGTTTTATGAGGTTATGGCGAAACCCTGACGTCATGGGATCAATTTGACCTTAAATTCTGTTTCAGCGACCCCAAAAAGATACAGTAAACGTGGTCAGACCCCAGGGCCAAAATTTTTTTTGTGTGTGGCTGTGTTATGGGACTTATTAGGCATGTTTATATATCGAAAGTAAAATAAATGGTTGAACAATTAATATACAATTAATATACAATAATATAATAATACTAATATTACAATACAAAAATAATACTAATATTATGCATTACTTTTCTTCAGTCTTTTTAACATGAGATGACTGTAAGTGGTCCCGTAGCAGTGGGACGTTAAAAAGAGTTGAATATAAACAAATACAAACAAACATACAAACCTTGCTCTGGGCTTCTGCTTGCATGAATATGAACTCCCATTTCCTACTGAACATCTTCTGTAACCTCGCCAGAGACTCCGCCTCATAATCTGCTAACTCTAACCTGGCTTTGTTCTGCATCGTTCTCTTGCAGAGATAGACGGCTAAAAAAGAAGAATTCTATATATGTTTTAGAGTTATCTAAGTTCCAAGAGCAAACGCAAAAAATATCTATATTTTTGTACTTCATTTTTTAGGGTTCCGTACTTAAAGGGTGCCAACAGGACCCTGTCACTAAGCCTCCGCTGTCAGTCCGTCCGTCTGTCAGAGGGCTGTATCTCATGAACCTTAATAGGTAGAGAGTTGAAATTTTCAAAGAGTGTGTAACAAACAACAAATAATAAAAAAACCATGATAGCGAATTCCAAAATGGCCGCCATGAAATTTAAAAAAACATCGATCAATACACAATAGGTTGTCTAGAAGAAATCGGTAATTAGCAATAAGGCCGCCATTGCACATTCTTCATACTTTGTTTTTTTCATATTTGTTATATTACTGACGTACAATAAACTGTATGTATATAAGCCATACAAAGCAAAGCACACCGACTTCGGAAATATTTGATTAGGTATGTGTAGTAAATGAAAACTACCAATCAGTTATTTTTTACTTTTTAGTGCTTTTGTTTGAAGTCGGTTTTTAATTTTTTGGTAAAGTTTTTTTACTTAGTCACTATACATACCGTAATCAGTATTTTCAGGCTCCCACTGATTTGAAGGCCAAAAATATGGCGTTTGGAATCTGAAACAAACAATATATCAATTATATATTAATAATCAATTTCTAAATTTAAACAAATGTATACAGATAAATAAAATTAAAGTGTCTGTGTGTAATGTCAAAATAACAGCTTTTTACTAAATGCATATGAAATTATATACGGTACTTATAAGAAAAACATAATTTTTATTTTTTTTGTCTTTCTGTCTGTTCCGGCTAATCTCCGAAACGGCTGGACCGATTTTGACGGGACTTACACTGGTAGATAGCTGATGTTATGAGGAGTAACTTAGGCTACTATTATTTTTAAAAAATAATTAGGGTTCCGCTCAAAAAAACAAACTTACCAATTAAACAAAACAGTTCGAAAGTATGCGAATTAGCGATATCTATTATCTATTCAAGTAAACAAAAATAGTCCGAATAAACGTCTAATTTCTTTATATGAGATGAGGCATCTGTACTACATAGGATGGAATTATGTCACCTATGTAACTGCATATATTTTTCCTCGACCAAAAATCGAACCCACTACTCACCTATAATATGTGTTATCATTCTTCACAGTCAAACAGTGATCGTCTATTGGAAACAAGTACCCGTGGGCCGCCAATAGATGTGCTAAGTGTAGGGCTTCCCAGCTTTCTTCTAAACTAAGATGGCGGGTCAGCCAGGCGACTAGATCTGAACCTGTAAATACCTGAAATAAACAAAAAGAATATATTATAATATGGCAGTGGTAGCCCAGTGGCAACGCACTCGCTTGGGGAACTGAGTGAAGCGAGTTCAAATCCCGGGTCTCGCTCTGATATTCTCATGTGCGAATCATTTCCAACATGATCACCACTTGTCTTACGGTGAAGGAGAACATCGTGAGGAAACCTGCATGTCTGTGAGAACCCATCAAGTATTTAAAAGACAGCGTGGTGGACTATGGCCTGATCCCCCAAGTATTCAAGGGATGAAAATTTGTCAAAAGTTTGCCAAAATTGTCAAAAGTGTGTAAAAACCAAGTTTTTTATAAAATGTTTAGATAAAACTATCTTTTCGGATTTTGTCGCGGATTTATTTGCATTTTTGTAAATCTAAGAAAGTATTATAAAATGTTTAGAGTTTAAAATGTTACATAGAAAAGGTTTCATGAATTTTTTCCTCCGGTTAAAATTAACCGAGTTAGGGAGGTTTTACCTTTCGGTTAATTTTGACATAATACACATACCGATGGTATTTTCGTCATAAAGCTCTTCACAGTGCGAACTGGTACACCTGTGCTCTCATCCTGCATCTTTTCTATAATGGCCTCCATCTAAAAACAAAGAATTATAATCACATTTATTACAAGTTATCGCCCACTTTAATACATCGATAAAAAAAGTACTAGATACACAATCAGCGACAAAAAAGTCCTCACCGATTAAGCGCTCATCTGAACATTTGAGCGCGCTTTTAATTGATTTTTTGTGAAAACAACTTTAACTCTTGCATTTAAGGTTCAATTTACATTGTTGTATATTTATTTCAACTAGAACAATTACCTAAATACAATTGGTGACAGTTTTAAGACAACTTTTGCATGGGATTGTGTATCTTATTTCTTCGATCGACGTTTTAATATCAAATACTTTGGTGGTCTAGTGACTGCATAAATGTACAAGGTATGCATGCATCCCTGTTTATCCGACTGCGGTGAAACCCAAAGAAGGGTTATATGTTTGACCTGTATGTATGTATGTCCGACCCTATGTTCCTTTTTTTTCTTGTTTTTGTACTTGATAACGCGAGTGTTATAGGGTAGGTATATAGATATCATTAAAAATGAAAATAGCAGATATAATTGACCAATTTGTGCCTTGAAATTTTTTTCGCTCGAATTAATCGAATGGGTTATTAAAATACAGGTGTTTAAGAGGCGATTGCATCTTATATGTTTTAAAGTTATTTAGGATATGAAATTAGTAAATAAAACCAAAAATGTCTAACTGATTGAAACTAAAAAGATGTAAATACAAAAATAAAAAAACCCGACTGCATAAAAAGCGAACTAAAAAGATGAGAACAAGTTGACGAAGTATTATGCAGTTGGAGATATACATACATACCGCTATTTTATAAACATGTACATAATATGTATGTATATATGTATATTATAAATATAAACACCCGTGGCTGGAGTACAAACATTCGTGCTCATCACACAAATGAATGCCCCCAGCGGGGCTCGAACACACAACCACTGGCACAGCAAGTAGGGTCACTACAAACTGAGCCAAACGTGACGTCAAAAAATACTTACTTTTTTATAAACAAGGTAATTGGGCGATTCTTCCGGAGAAGGGATGGTAGATATCAGAGCTTGAACACTCGGTGGTAAGTTCGCAATCATGTTCTCCTTGTCCCTTTTCTCTTTTTCTTTGTCCTTCTCCTCTTTCGAGCATTTTGTTGTATCCCTAAAGTAAGGATAGCAGTAAAAATATTAGAAAATTTTTAAATATATTACTATACTTTTTAATAATAGGTATACACTTAAAAATCGTCTAAATAAACGTGTGTCTTATGTACGCACGTAAGAAGTTATACTTCTTTGGAGTAACAGAGCAAAAATAGCTAAATATTTCATCCCGTATGTCACAACTCTCTGTTTGTAAAAGGAA
Source organism: Brenthis daphne (assembly GCA_947093115.1). Classification (NCBI taxonomy): domain Eukaryota; kingdom Metazoa; phylum Arthropoda; class Insecta; order Lepidoptera; family Nymphalidae; genus Brenthis; species Brenthis daphne. The sequence goes on from OX352473.1 coordinate 6,148,742, forward strand.
TGATAAATTAATAAAAATAAATATATATTTTTTTATCTCCATTAATTTAAAACACGTGATATGGATTTATGAATATTTGAGAAACTACTTTGAATATAGTTATGAGTTTTCACGGGCACCGGAGAGACAATTATCAGCTAACTTCATCATGTCGCTTTTTGGCTGTCGGTGTGCGCGCTCATCGTAAAAATTTTACTCTCATAATTTTTTCCAAACGTGCCAAAATAAGTATAACTTCAAAAAAATTGTACTTAAAATTATATTCATTAAAAAATTGCTAACTTTAAACAAGTAAGTCTTCGAAAAACATGCTCAGTCCGGCCGCACTTGGCCAGCTTGGTGGACTATGGCCTGATCCCCGTCGTATTGATAGAAGGCCTGTGCCCAGCTCTGGGACGACAAATAAGTAGTACATATACGCACGTACGCAAATTATACGCACATGAGAATATCAAACCTGGACCCGGGATTTGAACCCGCTTCACTCGAATTCCCAAGCGAGCGCGTTACAACTTGGCTACGACTAAAACACTATTTAAAGAGTTTTATTTCAATTTAAATGCTGGCCTAAGTGTGAAGAGCGCTTGAAACAAAAGTTTATTAAATATATTTTAAACGAGATGAGTATACTCAACGCTACCATCCAAAGTGACTAAATTATGCAGCAAAATAATGGTTATTATAGTCTATTATTTCTTTTGAAACTAGTATGATGCACTGGCTTGACTCATTTTAAATGACAAATAAACATACATGTTGTATTTAGTCCTTTTTAACGTTCCACTGCTGGGCACAGACCTCCCTTTAAAACGTGGGGGATCAGGCCATAGTCCACGTTGGCCAAGTGCAGGAAGGACTGAGCATGTCTTTCGAAAACTTGCTAGGTTCTCTCAAGCATGCAGGTTTCCTCACGATATTTTGATTCATCGTAAGACAAATGGTAATTATATTGGAAATGTTTCATAGTGTATGAAAATATCACAAGTGCGAAAACCGAGATTTGAATTCGCTTCACTTGGTTTCCCAAGCGAGCGTGTTACCACTGGACTAACACTGCCTTTCATACGTGTTGTTACCCACCCATTGATTTACCCACATCATATAACAACCAAACATTTTATTAATTAATTGATGGTATTTTATGAAATATATAGCCTTCCTCAATGAACGGGCTATCTAATGCAAAAATTATTTTTCAAATCGGATTAGTAGTTCCTGAGATTCGCGCGTTCAAACAAACAAACAAACTCTGTCTCTTTATATTAGTATACATTATAAACTTATTATTATCCAAAACTGGTGAAAGAGGAAAATCTAGACTGAATGTAACCTCAAGTAAGATTCTGTTTACTAACAATTTGAATCTGTTTTACCCTAATGCAAAATTGTGAGTAAATTTAATCCCAAGTAACATATTTACCATTACTGATTATAAAATGTTTCAGTTTCAGCAATCATATTTTTAATAGTGGTACTTCTTGGGATAGTATTTGAAGTAAACTAATATATTATATATAATAAATTTTATATGGTACTTGTAAGAAAAACACATTTTTTTAAATTTTTGTCTATCTGTTTATTCCAGGTCTGGCTAATGTCCAAAACGGCTGGACTGATTTTGACGGGACTTTCACTGGCAGATAGTTGATATTATAAGGAGTAACATAGGCTACTTTTATTGCAGAAAAAGAGTTATCAATTTCCTAGGGAAGCACCCAAGAGAAGCGAGGGTAAGTTGCTAGTATCAAACAAACATATTACAAGATATCAGCGAAGCTAATTTTATTTATTAAATTTGAAATTTGATAGTAAAATGATGCATATGAAATAGAATATGTACATTAACTAATATATTTTCAGTTCTCGATATTTAAGATTATTTGAACTCCTATTATTTAGACACTATAATATACATATATATATATATATATATATATATATATATATATATTATATATATATATATAATATTTATGGTGCTAGAGGCCTACACTGTCTACTTGTCCATCTAATAAAAAAAGGAACATAAAAATTATGTATTTTTCGATAGCAAATAAGAAAGGAGTATCAACAAATAGTGGCAAACGGCAGTAGTAGCCTGCCCTCTTGGGAAACCAAGTAAAGTTCAAATCTGGGTCTCACCTCTGATATTTTCATGTGCAAATCATTTCCAATATCTGATATTTTCATGTGCATATCATTACCTCTTGCCTTATGGTGAGAGAAAACATTGCGAAGGAACCTGCATATCTGAGTGAACCTAGTAAGTTTTCAAAAAAAATGTGAAGTAGAAGAAATTTAATGATAGTTATTAGAAAAGTAATTATTTCAGAATAAAATTAGGTAAGGTCTATTCCAAAAGCTATGGGTGAGTCATGACACTAAAAAAAATGTTCAGAGAACTGATCTTTTAGAGTATCTGGGGAGTTTAGGCTTCGCTCAGGCATTCCTAAAAACCTAAGAGCCTATATGTATTTAATTTCATCCAAATCCGTTCAGCTGTTTAAGCGTGACGAAGTAACAAACATACATACACTTTCGTATTAATAATAAGTGTCGTATAAAATAATATTATACCTTGAAGGGCCTTGCTGACAGGCTTTCTGCGCCTTTTCAGAAGAATTCATCGTAACCATTGTAATACTTTATTCACTTACAAATCAATTAAAAATCAATTTTAAGAGTCCATGGCAATAACTTATTATCCACAAATATGATCAAAGGTATTTTATGACACCACAACACCATAAAAGTTGCACCAATAAACTACGAGCTTAATGAAGCAAATATTTACACTTAGAATACTTTATCTCATAATTAAATTTCTTAGTTTATGATACGATATACAGTTATATATTAATTTGTCTGGTTGTTTACACAGGAACTTAAATTAAAGCATATATTCGAGTTTTTATTTTAATAAACACCATGATCCAGATATGGGGAAACAAAATTTAGGACACCTGATTCACTTGACTAGGTTTTTGATATTTGATCTTTGGTATAAGTAATACGTAGAGCAAAAGTTATTACACGATAAAGTATTGTATAACTACATTTTATATTTAGTTTTAATTCATAAAAATATAAAGAATTGTAACATTTCGCAAAATACGTCGAAATGTCAAAGTACGGCCATTAATCAGTAGTATTTTTTTTTCTGTGCCCTGTTGGAAAGAGATGGGTATAAACTGTCTTCAATGACAGAAAGTGACGGAACATTTACGTAGATATAATACGACTAATTTTAAAAGTTGTATGTTTGTTGAATGATTTATAATTTGAAGTGTCTATTTCATTTATTGTCTTATACTAGAAGTTCGATAGCGCATGTGTTTACGAGTTTATTGAGCGCTTTGCTACTATTTTTAGATCGAGGAAATTTTAAATTGATCTAATATATAGCACATTTAAAATGCAATTTATATTTACATTAATATTTACTAAATGTAAATATTTCATTTAGTTTTATTTTTAAAGTAAATTTAAAATAGAGATTTCATAAATTAATAAAAAAAACATTATTATTAATACTATGAATATTTAATACTATTTTATACTTAATAATTTTGTAAAATTTTGTTTGTTGTTTAAAAAATCAGGCATAACAAAATCAATTGTATATTTTATTCGACAAGAACACACAAACACATAAAATAATGTTTTATATTTTTTGATAGGTATCTTCTTTTAAAATTATCCCTTAAGCTGTAGGATACACTTACCTACTTAAATACATAAAATACATAAAAAAAACTTTTTCCCGCCATTTCCATCGTAATTGGTTTGTTTTCCTTAGAGCCCGAACCTAAATAGGACAAGAAACTGATTTGAATAAGATTTTTATCGTAACATTTTTAGAAAATATTTAGCGAACTGATTTTAAGACCATCCATTTTGTAGGAGTGTGATGGTTTTCGTTTGATGGTGTAGCGCTGGATTTTACACTAGGGGCACTCGGGGCGAGTGCCAAGGGCGAAAAATTTTCATGGACAGCAAAATCAAAGGGTAAAATATAATTATCTTAATATTATCGAATATTCTTTTTGTATTTTCCAAAAAAATATTAATAATTTTTTTTCGAAAAGTTGAAAAGTGAAAACATTTATAATTTTTTAGCAACTTTAAGCTTTCCGTTTAAGGTTCAATTTGCATTGTTGTATATTTATTTCAACTAGAATAATTACCTAAACACAATTGGTGACAGTTTTAATAGAACTTTTGCATGGGATTGTGTATCTAGTATTTTTTGATCGATGCCTTTAGAAGAACAATGGTCAAAAATCCTTTCTTGGAACTCATCTTCCCCATTTAAAGTACTCTTACACATATTTTCATGCTCTAAAGCCAGCGGTTTAGCCTGCATTATCTGACAATGAGTCAGTGTTAGTTTTATTAAGTAGATCTTTGAAACATTATCTAAATTTTCTTACTATTATTGTATTGTAATTATTATATATAAATTAAAATTTTGTTATCCATTTTATTTCTTAAACCTGGTAGCTCCAGATTAATGCCTTCAAAGAAGCGAAAAAGAAAAAAAAGCTAAATATTCTTAATTTTTTTAACTTCAGTATATTTATAATATTATAATATATACTAGCGGCTTACAAAAACTTCACGGAAAACAAAAATAAACGTATCCCACGGGAACCGTACATTTTTCCGGCATAAAAGGTAGCCTATGTGTTATTTCAGACTATACTCTACGTCTGTGCCAAATTTCATCTAGATCTGCTCAGCCGTTCTGGCGTGAAAGAGTAACAAACATCCATACATAATCACAAACTTTCACATATTTTATAATATTAATTAATAATTCTTAATACTAATAATAAGTAGTTATACCTACCTGACAATTTTAGATGAATCTCTAAACATAAAAGTAAGTGGTATACTTTTTTTAAGGCAGAAATCTACCGGGAACTAAAATTTTCTTTGATCACAGGAAATATATTTATTATTCTTGGACAGAGAAGATGTCGCCCTTCACGCAAGAAGTCCCTATAAATTAAAGCTATGTGTATGTATGTATTCAGCCCTTTTTAACGTCCCACTGCCGGGCGTGGACCTCCCTTCAATACGAGGGGGATCCGGTCATAGTCCACCACGCTGGCGAAGTGCGGGCGGACAGAGCATGTATTTCGAAAACTTTTAAGTTCTCTAAGACATGCAGGTTTCCTCACAATATTTTCCTTCACTGAAATACAAGTGGTAATTATGATGGAAATGATTCGCACATAAAAATATCAGAGGGGCGAGACCCGGGATTTGAACCCGCGGTTACCCAAGCGAGCGCGTTACCATTGGGCTACCACTGCCTTGAACAAGGCTAATGTAATGGAAAAAAAACACAGATCAATTTTAGAGCTTATATTTTTAATATGAGCCTTGAGTTCGTTTTAATTGATTTTGCTTTGAAAATTGAAATTCGAAGGTAAGCCACATTGTAATATTATATACTAATATCCGTCCAGTGATCGAAATCCAAGCATGATATTTTTTTATTGATAACACTAAAACTCGTCAACAGCTACTAAACAAAAAAAAAAGAAAATCACGAAAAAGTTTGACAAACAGAGGAGGAAAAGGTACTGAACTGTTTTGGCTTTGCCTATTTATTAACACTCGACGCAAGAACGACGGGGTGTTATGAGTTTGACGTGTCTGACTTTGGCATCGTAGCTACCGAACGGATGAACCGATTTTGATTTTGTTTTTTTTTTCGTTTGATTGTTTGAAGGGTGAATTAGTCGGGGGTGTTCTTAGCTATGTTTGATGAAAATCGGTCCAAGATGGCCGCTGCCACAAAATGGCGGACTACATATTTTTTCACAACTCCCTCAATATGGGTATCAAATGAAAGGGCTTGACTAGTCGAATACTATACAGTATACACTATGATAAATTTCAAATTCAAGATGGCTGCTACCACAAAATGGCGAATTACATGTCGGGGGTTTTTTTAATTTAATTCATATACCTAGATGATAAATTAACTAGATACTGCTCGTAACTCTTCTTTGCTTGGTAAGTACATATATATATAAAAAATAGCCAAAATATTATTCCAGTATATAGAAAACTAGCGACTCACCCTCACTTCGCTCGGGTTCGTCCCTGGGTTAATTCCCCATACAAAGTTTCATCCCCATTTTCACTATCTTAAGCGATGATTTCCGGGATAAAAACTATTCTATGTCCTTTCCAGGGTCTCAAATTATTTTCTTACCTATCTAAATCGGTCCAGTATTTTCGGAGCTTATTCGGTACAAACAAACAAACTTACAAAAAAAATATTTTTTCCTCTTTATAATATTTATAGCTCTAGACATAGAAGACTACAAAATCCGATAAAATGAGATATATTAAGCGTAAGCGAAACGATTGTTGTGAGAAAATAACTTCTTTATAATAGCACGAGATTCGTCTTATTTTAAAATTGAAAATGTTTATTTTGTCGCTTCAGTATAGGCCCGACTTGCAGCGAAAGTGCGATATCGCCCTGGTATCGTGGATTTTGGGACTACGTGGTTGATTTTGATGTTAAAAGATGCGTCTGAATGAGAGTTACAAAATGCAACAAAAATATTTGAAAACACTCAAAGGCTTTTTTTAAATCAAAAAAATGTGAAAAATGCGTTCGCTTATCGCTCGGTTTCGGTTAGAAAAAAAAATCATATCTCGAAATGAAATAAGATATCGAAAACAATAAAAAAAACCCTAAAGATATGACTTCGGACTACATTTAAAAAAAATTGGAGGTATATATCACTGATGGGTTATTCAGAAGTTGTACCTTTGTGACGTGCGCGCGATAATGACGGCGTATAAATGTATTGGAGCATGATTTAGTTTTTGAACCGAAGTGATTCTTTGTGAATAAATAAATATGTATTTAAACTAATAACTAATATTTGTACATATAATAAAAAAGTAACCAAGCGAAATTTATACGTAAAATATTTTTTCAAAACATCGACTGTAACGTATTGTGTCCTACAGACCCCAAAACAATGATTATGAAATTTTTTGTCTGTTAGTCTGTTTGGGTGTGCGCGTTTCACGAAAAAAGTATTGAACCGATTTTAATTAAATTTTGTGTACTGATAACTTATTACTCGGGTTAGGATATTTAAGATATCTTTTACTACAGGAAAATAAAAGGAAAGGGAGAGGAGAGGAGAGTTGTTGAGATTTGGCCTGTCTTTTGCAGTTCTTTTTCGCAAATCGCTTCGCTCGGGTTTCTAGACAAGCAAAAACAAATCTATACCACGGGAACCGTTCATTTTTCCGGGATAAAAAGTAGCCTATTTGTTATTCTGATGTATGAACTAATACAGTTTTATTAAAATCCAATCAGTATTTTTTGTGTACTAAGCTGTATAAGTTAATATTGATTTTTAACTATCCCACGGGAACTCTGTAATTTTCCGGGATTAAAAGTATCTAAAATGTTGACTGGGGATATAAGGTACCACCATGCAAAATTTTATTTAAATCGGTCCAACAGTTTCGGAGATTAGCCCGTACAAACAAATAAACAGACAGAGAAACAAAATAATGAATAAATCTGGATTTGTTCTATTTCTCTTCTTACATCCCTCGGTTTTTAGCATACATATTTTTTCAATGTACAGACATTCGACCTCTACAGTTTTATTATATGTATAGATAATATCTGTATGCATACAAATACTTTTTTCTTGTCTGGACGCGAGCAAAATCGGTTATTCTGCTAGTAATTAATATGTTAAAAATTTAATTCAGTTCGTGGCAGACACGAGATCTGTGAATTTTTTTAAGTATATGCATATTATCAAAGTTTAAAAGCGTATACCACATAGGGTTGCCAACATTTCTTCAGCAAAACATCATATTTTTAAAATAAGCTAAAAAATACAGTGCACTTAAAAAAATAGTACCTATATTAGCAAAAGTTAGACAATGATATATGTATTTGTTATTTATTTATTTTTATAAAAACTATATTTTATTTGCACTTCTTCCATTTTTAAAGTTATATTTCTTTTGGCACGTCTGGAAAAAAATATGAGAGTAAAATTTTCAGCTATTTTTGTTCTTGTTCTTTGTAGAAGTATAACTTCTTACGTGCGTACATAAGTACACACAAATGGTTTTTTAACAATTTTTTGTCTAAAATAAAAGTTTTATATGCTTTATTACATTCAATTTTTAAATTCATATAAATCAGAAGCTCATTTTTCATTATTAAGTTACTACTTCTATTTCTTACTACTCGCCATTTCGAGTTTGTTACTACTCGAAATGGCGAATCGAACTCGAAATAACTAAGCCGAATCTGTACATTAAATATTTTTTGGAATATCTTATTAAAATTAACATTATTATCGATACAGAGCCCGAATCTATAGTTTTTAGAATTTGTCTGTCTGTCTGTTACCGCATCACAGAAAAACCACTGGAGGGATTTTGATAAAATTGTGTTTGGTGATAGTTGGTTATCCGGGTCAACATATAGGATACTTTTTACAGCGGGAAAATATCTCATTTCTGAGAAAAAATACAAAAACTACATTGAAAGAGTGTACTAATATGTATAACCTAAGAATTAGGTTTTTGGTCATATGAACGCGGGCGGAGCCGCGGGCAATGCTAGTACTATATATTATAGTGCGGTTGGCAACCCTAACTAATACCACACTACCATTTTAAATGCGATCTTGTATGTTTGTATGTTTGTTACTCCATTACGTTGAAACGGCTGGACCGATTTTGATGAAATTTAGTACACAGATAGATTAGAAAATTTGCCAATATTGTATAGATTTTAAAAAGGAACTAGATAAATAAGTCGCTGTAATGAAAAAGCACATTAACTGCATAACACGTTCTCTTTCGTCCTTGACATTCATAATGTTATTATATTATAGAGAAACTACTATTATACATTCGTTTTAAAACAAGTTCGCACTTGGCTACACTCGCGATAAACATCGCTAGTACCTATTGGAATTCAGAAATATTTAGTGTAGTTTTCCATAAATGAAAGAATTTTTTAGATATATGCCAGAGATTTTCGTGTACAGATAAACAAAGTTTACTTAAAAATTAACCTTTTTGCTTAGAATAATACATGAAATATGGTTAAATATTTTTTTTAGACTGACGCAAATATTTGGTATTGAAAAGAAAACTATCTTTTCGTGTTTTCTCGCGTTTTCTTTTGAGTTTTTATTCCCGACATTTGAATGCTTACATCAAGTATAGAGATGTTTTTTTGTAGGCGTGACTGTGCTTGGCTTGAGATTGTCAACAGACCGAGCCGGAAAAAACCGGTTTTGTTCACAGGTAGCGCATACAAGAAGAACTCGTCGGTAAACTGTCACGCACCCACTGCTCCTATATGTAGTAGCTTTGCGCGCTTGTATTCCTAAAAATTACTAAGTTAGTGTAATGTAATGTATAGAAAATATAAATATGTTGGTACATTAACACACAGCATCATCTAGTTCCATGGTAAGCTACGAGGCCTGTGTTATGGACACCAGTTAGTTGATACACTACACATATATAAATTGACGAAGAAATATTGTATTATACAGTTGGAGATATACATACATACAGCTACTATAAAACATGTACATAATAATATGTATGTGTATAGCATATTATAAATATAAAAACACATGACTGAGTACAAGCATTCGTGCTCATCACACAAATGATTGCCCGCAGCGGGACTCGAACCCGCGACCGCTGGCACAGCAAGTAGGGTCACTATAAACGGAGCCAAACGTGTCGTAACATTCGTCGTAAGTTATCGTAAGTGCTGAGTTGCAAATCTGTTCAGTGCTGGTATCAAAATGACCCTTTTCAATAGCAAAAACCTTCAATAAAATATTAATAGATGGCGTTATAATTATCCATTTATTATTAACTAGCAGAACCCGCGGCATCGCTTGCGCTAAAACTGCAAAAAAAACTTCTATAAAGGTAGGTTTCATACAAACTCATCCCATGTTTTGCCCCCTTATAAGATGAATTTTTAAAAATGCTAATTATTTAACTGTATTGAAATGCATTTATTAGTATATTTTCAAACTTAGTAGTTTTAAGTTATTCTGATGATTTTTTTTTAGTTGTATTATAATGTGTTTTCCCGTGGGAATGAGATAATATCCCGCGGTAAAAAGTAGTCTATGTCGTCCGCCAGCCCTCCAACTATCTTCACACAAAAATCACGCCAACCCGTCACATTGTCTCGACGTGAAAGAACGACCGATAAACAAATTAACAAACAAACAAACACACTTTTACATTTATAATATTATTAGTATGGATTATCTCAATATTGAGTTGCAATATTGTTCTTTTGTTGGCTTGTTTTTGCTCTTGTCACGCAGTTATGGAGAAATGGGATGACGTTAATTTCCATACAAATATGTATTATAATATGTATAAGTGTGAGACTATCTTTGTATGTCTGTTTGTTACCTTTTCCCGCTTAAACCGCCAAGCAGATTTCGATGAAATTAGGCAAGGAAATAGATTGCATCATGGGATAGACATAGGCTATATGTATTTAATACCCGCTCCACCCCACTTACTATACGAGTGGAGCCGCGGGAAAAAACTAGTGGTTTCAAAGTTTTATCGCAGTGGTAGCCCAGTCGTAGTATGCTCGCTTAGGTATCCGAGTGAAGCGGGTTCAAATCCCAGGTCTCGCACCTCTGATATTTTCATGTGCGAATTATTTCCAACATGCTTACCACTTGTCTTACGGTGAAGGAAAACGTCGTGATTAAACCTGCATGTCTGAGAATTCCTAGCAAGTTTTCGAAAGACATGTGAAGTCCGCCAACTAGCGTTAGGTTAGCGTGTTGGACTATGGCCTGATCCCCTCGTACGCGCCCAGCGGTGGGACGTTAAAAAGAGCTTAATACAATATAATTTAAAAGCTACTTTTTGCAACTTAGGTACTTAAGAAAGCTATAGTAAAAATGTGAAGTCTATAACTAAAATTTGCTCATAGTTGGGATTTTCGTGGGATTGGGCTCGTACATAAAAAAGGGAGAACAAAGTGATTGTAAAGCAAAATTTGATTCCGTATAGCTAAGGTCATTTACTTTCAAAACCCGAGGCCGTCTGGACCTTTTCCTTGTCAATGCACTTGCCACAGATTAAGTAACTTTGTATTTTTTCTGTAATGAGGATGTATATGTTTTTTTTTTAATTCATTTTTATACTTTTTAATACTAGCATCTGCCTGTGACTTTTCGTATGTGTATTATTTTAATCCACAAATAAAAAGCTTAAGTTATGTTTTTAAGAGAGCATACTTAGAAAAAAAACAAATGATGTCTTAGAGACATAAAATATAAATAATAAAATAATCCTAAGCAAACTAGTGCAAAAAAATTAACGGGACTATACATAGTTTATTTATATTTGAAGTTATACTTCTTTTGGCACGTTTAGAAAAAAATATGAGAGTAAAAATTTTACGATGCGCTAACAGTCAAAAAGCGACATGATGAAGTTAGCTGCATTTCTATTAAAAACAGAGTTGTGATATACGGGATGAAATCTTTAGCTATTTTTGTTCTGTTATGTCAAAGAAGTATAACTTCTTACGTACACACACGTTTTTTTTTACATTTATTCCAAACGTGCCAAAAGAAGTATAACTTCAAAAATTCAAAATTCAAAAAATTTCATTCAGCATTAAATTATTACAATTGTTTACTGAACGCCACGAGTCTACTACCAGTTCGGAAAGAAGAAGCCTCAGGCCTGAGAGGAACTGGCGAAAGAAACTCAGCTTCAAAATTCACATCTACATTTTATAATCTATGGACTGACATTAGGATGCAAGAATGTTACTTATCTATACTTTATACATATCTAGATGTAATAGCAGCTGTGACTTTCGATTTTTACATCCAAGAAATAATCATCATATTATGCATATATGTATATATTTTACTAGCGAGTCACCATCGCTTCGCTCGGGGTCGTTCCTAGGTGATCCTTTAAATTGACATATTTTTTTATTTATGAACCGATTGAAATAAAACAAATACTAAATATTAAGTGAAGCTTACACAATACATTAATGAAAACCGCACCCAAATCGGTTAAGCCGTTTCTGAGATTAGCACAAACGCACAGACAAACAGACAAAAATTCTAAAAATCAATGTTTTGGGTCCTATTGCGTTAATAAAGACCCTCAATAATAGTTTTTCTCAAATATCTTCCACGTACAGACAGCGATCAGTTACACTTTTATTATATGTATAGATATAGAATAGATGTGGTTTAAAATATTTCTTGTCTGATAGACAGAGATATCCTTAATAGTTGCTCGCTGTCATCTCTTTGTTTGTTGGCGCTGATTGAATTTTCCTAGCGACTGTTTTTGGAACTAACGACAGCTGTTTATAACACTAATACTAATATTAAACGTAGTTCAACAGTTCCAAATACAGGATTTAAATAAAATGTCATTCTGCAATTGTTATAGGATAGAAATTTTAAAAATTGTATTGAAATCATTAATTTATTCGTTATCCATACATATAATAAAATTGTAACCAAGCCGAATCTGTACATTAAATATTTTTTAGAAAATCTTATTGATGAAATAAACATTGTATCGATATAGAGGCCGAATCTATAGTTTTTAGAATTTTTGTCTATCTGCCTGTCTGTTACCGCATCACGGAAAAACCACGGAAGGGATTTTCATGAAATTTGGTATGGTGATAGCTGGTTATCCGGGTCAACATATAGGATACTTTTTACCGCGGAAAATATCTCATTTCTGAGAAAAAATACAAAAACTGCATTGTAAGAGTATACCTACTAATATGTAAAACCTAAGAATTTGATTTTTGGTAACCTGAACGCGGGTGGGGCCGCGGGCAATGCTAGTGTCATATGTAATTCACCTTTTTTTAACGTCCCACTGCTGGGAGTGGGCCACGATCAATGTGAAGGGGGACCGGCCATAGTCTACTACTCTAAACAAATGCAACTTGAAAAGACTACACATGTCTGCAGACAACTTGCTAGGTTCTCTCAGACATGCAGGTTTCCTCACGATGCATTTCTTCACCGTATGATAATTAGTAATATCATGTTGAAAATGATTTGAAGGTATTTCTTCGTGGTGTTACAACTTTCCAGCTGAACCGATTTCATTAAAATTCGGCGTGGGGATAGTCTATATCCACAGCAGGGCTGGAGGCAAGAATAATTAATATTATAAAATATAAATAAATAAATATGTTGGAACACACATTTAAACACACAGCACCATCTAGTTCCATGGTAAGCTACGAGTCTTGTGTTATGGATACCAGATAGTTGATACACTACACATATATAACTTAAAATATATACATAATAATATTATAAATATAAACACCCACGACTGGAGTACAAACATTCGTGCTCACTACACAAATGTATGCTCCCAGCAGAACTCGAACCCGTGACCACTATCACAGTAAGTAACGATAAACTGAACCAAACGTGTCATCAAATTTATTTTTTGCACAATTGATCAAACTTTGAACGCAGACCGTACAAGTATAAATTATCTAATATATAAAATTTCCATGTCACAATATTAGTAACCGTACTCCCCCGAAACGGCTTTACCGATTTTTACCAAATTTTATATGCGGATTCAGTAGGTCTGAGAATCGGCTACTATCTATTTTCCATACCCCTAAGTGATAAGGATAAGGGTGGTCCTCCCAGACCCCACCCCAGGGACGAACCCGAGCGGAGCGAGGGTGAGTCGCTAGTCTTATATATAAAATGTCCATGTCACAATGTTAGTTACCGTACTCCTCCGAAACGGCTTTACCGATTTTTACCAAATTTTATATGCGTATTCAGTAGGTCTGAGAATCGGCTACTATCTATTTTCCATACCCCTAAGTGATAAGGATAAGGGTGGTCCTCCCAGACCCCACCCCAGGGACGAACCCGAGCGGAGCGAGGGTGAGTCGCTAGTCTATTGATAAAACATTCAAATCGACAAACAACTCGATAAATATCTGATGTAAGTGCCAGATTAAGATATAATTTATCAATAAATATATGATTATAATTGCTCTTCAAAGAAACATTATAAGTATATCTATATTATAAAAATACTTTGAGTTCATTTGAAAAGTACTTAAATTGTGATAAAATCGATTGATTTAAATATACCTACTCAATAGAAAAACATGTTTATATACAGATAAACTTAATATTATTATGTACTTTGGAATTTTATATTTAAAAAAAAACGAAATTTGTAATTAATATTATGAGTGCAGATCATTGTTAAAACGATTCAATATGATCTTTGATGTCGGTTTTTATAGTCTAACTAGCGACTCCGCTAGGGTTCGTCCCTACTTTTTAAGGTTAGTATAGATTTCTCAGAGATGAGATATTTTCCCGCATTAAAAAGTATTCTATATGTTGACCCGGATAACCAGCTATTATCGTAACAAATTTTATCAAAATCCCTCCAGCGGTTTTTCCGTGATGCGATCAAAGACAGACAGACAAAAATTATAAAAGCTATAGATTCGGCCTCTGTAATAATGTTTATTTCAATAAGATTTTCCAAAAAATATCTAATGTACAGATTCGACTCAGCATTTTATTATTTATATAGACTTACGATTAACGCTCGCTTCGCTCGGGAGCGTCTCTAGGATCAACAATAAGAGTAGCCTAAATTATTCCTTATATTTTATAACATCAGCTTTCTGCCAGTGAAAGCCCCGTCAAAATCGGTCCAGCCGTTTCGGAGATTAGCCGGAATAAACACACAAAAATGTTAATAATTGTTATTTTTTGGGTAGGTACGTAAAATTTTGTAAGTAAGAAGCTGTTACTTTACAAACAGACACTTCAAATTTTATTTATTTGTATATATTGCTATAGATTTGTAATTTTGTATGCAAAATCCGGACAAAAATACAATAATTTGATACAACGTCATGGTGCAATGGCTCCTAGTTAGACATTCAAGTCTGAGTTCGTTTAATGATTTCAATACCTTGCTGTTGACTAAAAATGTGTAATTTTATTTTATTAAACTATCATAATTGACTAAAATTTAAAAATAAACATGAAAGTGCTAAAATTCTAAATTATATTTTCCTTTATTCAAAAAAAGTGCGAATATTCTATTACAAAAGAGTAGATTAATGCGCAATAATTAGTGCAATGTGCTTCGATTTGAAAACTTGACCTCCATTTGTGTTTAGATTATCTGTAATTTAATTGTGATTTTGCAATATCTTATCTAGACGCTTATTTGTAGAGGTACCACAGATTATTTATTTTATTATGATTTATATTGAAGTACCTTTAACAAGTTGATAAAATATACCGTCTTCATAAAAATTATATACCTAATCCTTAAATACGTTTTAACGTTTAGTATAGATTTCTCAAAGATGAGATATTTTCCCGCAATAAAAAGTATTCTATATGTTGACCAGTTATCATCATAACAAATTTCATGAAAATCTGTCCAGTGGTTTTCTCCTGATACGTTTCCAGACAAACAGACAAAAATTGGACCCAGTTATGTACCCAGGTATTATAAAAAATAAAATCATTATAAAAAGTAAACAATACTTATATAAATATTGTTCAATTGTAAAATAACCAAAAAAACGAAACAACCCAAGTGCAACTATCGACAGAAAAATGCTTATAACTCTGTTGGTACTTTTACGCACACGGCTGTTTTTTGCATAACTGGGTCCAATTGTAAAAACTATAGATTTAGCCTCTGTAATAATGACCATTTCAATAAAATTTTCCACAAAATATTTACTGTACAGATTTGATTCAGAATTTTATTATATGTATAGGAGACAAAGGGAATTACATTATGGCAACATGAATAAAACTTACATTACTTTAATTTTCTATATTTCTATACAAATAATGTCAGTCTCTCCTGCGACTATGACTGCTGTCAAGCATTCGAAATGTTGGGAACCACCAAAAATCATAATAAATCCGCGAAAAAATCCGAAAAGATAGTTTTATGGTTTTTAATATTTAGTGTTAATTGTTTTACGGATTTAAAACAATTAAAGTTAAAATCATCTGACCATTTAAAAAAAATAATTAATTTATCCAGATTACGTTTCAGAATTTGATTCTTATGTGCGATAGAACACAAGTGTATTTTTCTTAAACAAAATACAATGGATTTGTTTACGTTCTACTATTTTGTATAAAATTAAAAATGGGTCTGATTGTAATGGACCCATTATCTCAATCTCAATTTTAATTTTATACAAATTGCTTCGCAATACGAACTTTCATCCATATTTTCAACCCCTTAAGGGATAATTTCCAGGATAAAAATTATTATATGTTCTTCCCAGTGTCTCAAACTATCTTCTTACCAAATTTCATCTAAATCGGTTCAGTAGATCCAGAGATACCTATATACCGCCTACAACGTCACAAACTCATAAACTTTTCCTATTTATAATATTAGTAATAGTTATAGATGAGCCCCAAAATGCCAATAAGCATTTTCGCTATCTCTTATGAACGCTGATTTCTGGCTGGTGATTTTTTAACGGTTGTTTTCGGAGTTAACGACAGCAGCTTCTAGTACTACTTAATAATGAGTTACTAATTCTAATGATTGTATCGTCTGTATATATTTTGATGTATAAATAAATATATTGGGACATCAACACTCAGCACCATCTACTTCCATGGTAAGCTACGGGGTTATGGATACCAGATAGTTGATACACTACAAGTATATACCTTTAAATACATACATATTATAAATATAAACACCCATGACTGGAGTACAAACATTCGTGCTAATCTAAAAATTAATACCTTCAGCGGGACTCGAACCCGCGATCGCTGGCACAGCAAGTAGGGTCACTACAAATTGAGCCAAACGTGTCGTAATTTTTTTAAATATATATAGATTTTACACATACCTACTTAAATGTAAATAAAGCAACGGAACAAAATTAGTATGTCAATTGTCAACATGTTGTCCTTGACTACACGACACAGAACACCACATCCTGATAAACGAGTTACCTAATGTTATCGAATTTTGTAAGATAATTTTGCAATGATTTTACTTTTTATACACCAGCAGAACCCGAACTTCGCTCGCGCTAAAACTACAAAAAAACTCTAAAAAGGTAGGTTTCATACAAACTTTCATCCCCTACTAAAGTAGGGGGTAAACCCCCTTATGGGATAAATTTCGGAAAATGCTAAAACACGCATTTATTTAATTGCATTGAAGAGCATTAATACCGAGTTTCGAGTAATTCTGATCATAAATATTTTTTTGGTTTGTATTATAGCGTGTTTTCTCGTGGTAATTAGATAATCTCCCGCGGTAAAAAGTAGCCTAGTCACTGTCTAGCCCTCCAACTATCTCCAATCTGTTTCGTCGTGAAAGAAGGACAAACAAACACACTTTCACATTCATAATATTAAGTATGGATACAAAAATAGCGTCACCTTTTGGTAAATTTTATTATAATTTATGAACAACATGCAAGTATTTTAGACTACGCTTGGAAAAACTATAGATTGATTATATGAATAGGTATGTGCACCTTTAGCCTTGCTTCGCTCGGGTGCCTTACAGTACCCCATCTTATAATCCCATTCAAATCCGTCCAGTCATTGCAGAGTAAAGGACTAATAAACATACATATTATATATAAACTTTCGTATTTACAGTGGTGTGTCCCTTTTCGAATCGTGTTACAACTCAAATTTTGATATAAAAATAAAAATACAATTGCGCAAGCGCAACTATTATCACCCCATTTAAACGAGTTCTTAACATTTAAACTTAAAAAAAATAAACTGGAAAATAATTCTGTAAATTGAAAGTTGTAATAAAAATATACATATATTTTTTTAAATCAGTGACGAACGAATTGACTAAAATAAAACAATAAAATGACGAGTATATTTGTAAAGAAAAATATCAAAGAACTTTCAAAAATGAAGTATTTTTAGCTACATAAATACTCTTCGCTATCAAAATTCAAAACTCTGTCAAAATCGAAATTATTCTTTCGTATCCTTTGCAGTAGAAACCCTTGACTCATGGAGTCGAAGTACTAAACACTTCTCAAAAGATATAACTCCTCTTATTTCCTCTACTGGTGACAAAAGAGCTGGGGCTGAAATTTCCTCAAAGCATTGACATTGACAGGCATGAAATGCAGCTAACATTCTCGACGCTAATCCTGCGAACATAACATGTAAAGTCATTTTGGAGTACTTATCCATTTAATTTATTTATATATTTAAGTATAAATTTAACTACAAGCCATCCAAACAATGTCTTCTTTGTCGATTTTGGTCGTAACAGCATGTCTCATTGACCTATATGAAAACGTGAAGAGGCACAATCCAGTGCAAACACAACTCACAAGAGCATTCTCAATTGCTTTCACTCTCATAGTATTGAACTATAGACGACACGTCTAGTGAACCCACAGCTTCAGATGTTCCATGCAGGAGAGTATTGACGCCAAATTCTCACCTCCATACTGTTACTGATATTGTCTAGAAAAATCCCATTGTCTATACTTCACCCGACCCGAGATAAACCTACGGACTCCAAATTTGTAGACATATATTCTAGTCATTAGAGCAACGTGCAATCTTAATTAATATTTTAATTTGGTATAATTAATGAATTTCGAATCAAAAGCCTAAAGTCTAAAGACCCCTCGACGAGAGTGTATAATAATTACATATACATACCTATATAGTTTTGTATATTTGTTCGGAAGCCCTAATAGAAAATCGTATGTGAAAATTTTGCAGTTCCAATAATATTACTTACATACGTGTCGAATTGATAGCCTCCTTTTTTTGAGTTAATTAAAATTTAAAAAGAATGATATAACAATGGATAGAGCTATTATGTAGAGATCACGCCACTCTGTTCTCCGACTCCGCATGGAATATAACGTGAATGTATGTATGTATTTTAATGTATGTATTATGTATGTATTTCTGACATTTAACCATAATAAAATTTTATTTAAGCCATATTATATCGTTGTGAGTTATCACAATCGTGTAGAGGTGGCGGGAAGCGTCCTTGACATTTAAATGTGACATCTTGTTTTTTTGACATTTCAATAATACCGCGAAAGTTACCGAAAGCTATTATTTTATTTTTATTGAATAAATTATAAACAGTCTATAGTTTTAATTTATTAATATTTTTAAGGTTTTATTTAAATAACAATCTTATTAGTTAAGTTCTTATATTACATATATTATTTCTTCTCCGCTACAGAACGATATTTGTTTGGTATTTATTCTGCTGTGTTTGTTATATATTGTGAGTTCAGACTGCGAGCAAGATATATGAAAGGAAATAAAACCAATCATCATCTCCTGGATCCCTCATCAGATCAGCTCGATGGTATTAAATTATTGTACTGCTATCCGGAATTCATATAGACGTATAATATTAAATGAGCAATTCTTGCATATATAAATTTATTTCGTGTATCTCGGAAACGGCTCGAACGATTTGGATCAAATTTTGTATTTAGATTAGGTTTTGCTTTTTAAGTTTATCGCATTTTTAAGTTTATTGCAGTGGTAGCCCAGTGGTAACGCGCTTGCTTGGGAAACCGAGTGAAGCGGGTTCAAATCCCGGGTCTCGCACCTCTGATATTTACATGTGCGAATCATTTCTAACATGATTACCACTTGCCTTACGGTGAAGGAAAAACATCGTGAGGAAACCTGCATGTCTGAGAGAACCTAGCAAGTTTTCGAAAGACATGTGAAGTCCGCCAACCCGCACTTAGCCAGCGTGGGACGTTAAAAAGGGCTGAATACATACATACATATATATAAGTACTTGTGGGTTAGCTTTCCTGAAAAAGAAATGCAATTATACTTAATTATATCTCTTCAGAAAAACTTAATTAATAAACAAGCGCGAGAGATATCTTCAGATAGGATACAGAGGCCTACCCCCGGCAGTGGGACGTAAAAAGGTCTGAACACATAATAATAAACATACAAAAATAAATAAATATATTATAAAAATAAAAAAACCGACTGCATAAAAGCTAACTAAAAAGTATAAACAAGTTGACGAAGAAATATAGTATTATGCAGTCGGAGACATACACGTTTCATCCTTGCCGGGAGATATACGTACTCGTATGTACGTATATGTCCCCCGTATGTATGTTTCATCTTATTAGTTAGCTTTTATGCAGTCGGGTTTTTTATTTTTATAATATATTTATTTACAGCTTTTTGAGTAGGAAAATTATCGAGAATGGTTGTTAACCAACTTTAAATAATTATTTATCCTAAACTTTCCTTTAAAATGAAAAATAATGAAAGAAACCTAAAAATAATTTTTAAATATCTATTCAACGATACCCCACTTGACATAGTTCGTCGATTTACATTTTTTCTTTTTCACATTATGGAATCTAGCAGCCCTCATATTTATTTATTTTTTATGTCACCCATCGAAGAACACTTGGACTAATGAGAAGAATCTAACGATACCTTAAGTAAAGAAATCCATTGAGTGGTTTGGAGGATATGAGGGAATAAAAAATATTACAAATAAACATACAAAGATAGGCGCGATAAACATAACCTTTTCCTTGCAGTCGGATAAAAAACATACCTACACCGATTTATTTTTTAAATAGGTCAATTGATAAAATAATTATTGACAATTTCATAACACTTATAAAATAATTAATAATAAATAAATATGTTGGGACATTAACACACAGACAGCAGTCAGCACCATCTAGTACCATGGTAAGCTACAAGGCTTGTGTTATGGATACCAGATAGTTGATACACTACACATATATAACTTTAAATACATACATATTATAAATATAAACACCTATGACTGGAGTGAGACACTAGACAGACATTCATGCTCATCACACAAATGAATGCCTCCAACGGGACTCAAACCCGCGACCGCAGGCATAGCAAAGTAGGATCATTCCAAACTGAGATTGATTTTTATCTTTAAATTCTCTCAAAACAACAACAATTTTGTTCTTTCCAAAGACGATTTCCATACGTTCACTTTTCCATCACTTTAGTGTAATGACCTCACACATTAAAAATCAAAGCACGTAGAGACGTCTCCGATGCCTTTTACTACTACAGTAAAAATAGCTTACTATTATATTAAAAATTAGATACTAGACTGATTTTGATTGTCCTTTTCATTTACCTCACTGGTGTTAACGTTGATGCATGAAAAAGTGTGTTTGTATGTCTTTCTAAGCAGTGGCTGAAGTTTTTTACTAAAAAAGTGATATCACGGTACATAAATTTTCAGCGGAATATTTTATTTAAGGATACTTTATTCAATATAGGAATTTTAGAAACATATTGATTAAAGAGCAAAAGTCGTATTATAACGTCTAATACGATTAGAGTGTTTGTAATTGTAGCCTTGTAGATACTTCCTTCCATCTTTTTTATGTAAGTAAATGCATTTACGCATATCATCTGAGTACAGGTGATTATGTGGAGACTCACCGGCTAGGGTACACACACATACATAGTATATACTACCCACTAAACCCAACGGAACCTTCGCATACCTCTATCGCTTACGCACTCAGCCATGACGCCCCGACGGCTGCCTGCCGAGACAGACCACAACAACTCCTTGATTGCTCCCACGGTCCACTCCTCTATCAGAGAAGTACCTGGAGCAACCCGCATGGCACACCGCCCACCGAAGAGGGCCACCTCCCTGTGAATTTCTTGGCTTCACGCCCGGCTGGATTACCGGACACTGATGAGACAAGGTGAACACATATCAAGGGGGAATAGCTTATATCCTGGAATCCCTCCAGGTAAATTTCTAAGAAATTAATGAAAATTCTAAGAAATCTATTGTTAACTGACACCTCGGGGTGTCCGCGAACGTGGAGGGATTAACATATAGGATAATTTTTGTCGACACGTTTGGCTCAGTTTGTAGTGACCATACTTGCTGTGCCAGCGGTCGCGAATTCAACTCCCGCTGAGGGCATTCATTTGTGTGATAAGCACGAATGTTTGTACTTCAGTCATGGTTGTTTATACTTATAATATGTATGTATTTAAAGTTATATATATATGTAGTGTATTTACTAACTGCCTCAGTGGCTAGCATGTACGGCTGCACACCCGGAGGTCCTGGGTTCGAGTCCCGGGTCGGGCCAAATTTAGTTATTGAGTCTTTCTGTATAGTAAGTCTCAGTAACAACCCGGAGTTGGTAAGTTGGCGGTGTTTCACCCCCGTGCCTCGGAGAGCACGTAAAGCCGTCGGTCCTGCGCCTTAACTCTCACCGGTCGTGTCGAGTGGTCGTCCCACCGGAGTATGAGAGTGATAGGAATAGAGAGTGCACTTGTGTCTGCGCGTACACTTGAGCACTATAATATCTCCTGCGCAGTTGGCTAATCTCAATGAGATTGGCCGCCGTAGCCGGAATCGGCTAGGAGAAAATCATCAATCATCTTACTATCTGGTATCTATGGATACCAGATGGTAAGATTGATTGTTATGACATAGGCCTCGGAGCTTACCATGGAACTAGATGGTGCTGTGTGTTAATGTACCAACATATTTATTTATTTACTAGCGGCTCATCCTCGCTTCGCTCGGATTTACCTCTCGAAAAGCACAGACAGATCTATCCCACGGGAACCGTTTATTTTACCGGGATAAAAAGTAACCTGTTATATGACGGACAATATAAGGTATCAGCGTGCCAAATTTTACTAAATTAGGTGTATAAGTTGTTGTTTACTAAGCTGTAAACTTACTATAGTTTTTTAACTATCCCACGGGAACTCTTTAATTTTACGGGATGAAAAGTATCTAAAATGTTGACCAGGGATATAGGGTACCATTATGCAGAATTTCATTTAAATCGGTCCAACAATTTCGGAGATTAGCCCGTACAAACAAACAAACAGAGAAACAAAAAAATTGAAAAAAAAAAACTGGATTTGTTTCTATTTCTCTTCTTACTCGGCCCCCCTGACTCGGTATTTGGCATTTTTTTTCTATGTACAGACATTCGAGCTCTACAGTTTTATTATATGTATAGATTTAATTTTATCGACGTATCTACTACGAGCAGAGTCGAGGGTAAAAATTAGTAAAACCATAATATGATCTAAATCATTTATATATATTTGAATTTTAAAATCACAAACAGACTTTAAAATTGTTTAATTTTTATATATAAGTACAGTTTTATCTAGTTTTGTCGAACCTGACCTATAGCTAGCAAATATTTCGTACTGCGACCTTTACTCTAAGTCCTTTCACTTTTGAGCACTTATGATATTTATCATATTAAATTATTGCAATATTGCGTGTATGATTCACACAAATATTATTATCGATACTATGAGGTATGAATGTTGATGCTTATAGGTGTTAGTCGCTACATTCTTTAATTGTCTCGGTGGTTCAGTGGTTAACATTTACGACTGTAGATCCAAAGATCCTGGGTTGAAGTCCAGTTATCGGTTGGGCTTAGTTTAGTTACTGAGTTTTTCTGTCAAGACATTGTCAGTAACAGCCCGGAGTTGGGAAGTTGGCGGTGTGTCACCATCATGCCTCTTCCCGGTCATCTTGATCATGATCTCTCACCGATCCTGTCGAGCAGTCGTCCCACCAGAGTATGAGAGTGACAGGAATAGAGAGTGCACTTGTGTCTGCGCTCTCTCTCTCACACGCTGCACTATAATATCTCCAGCTGTTGGCTAGTTCAATGGGATTGGCCACCGTGGCGGAGATCGATCAGGAGGGCATTATTATTATGTTCTTTGGTGTATGTGGTAAGACAGCCGTGGATAGGTGTTGATGAGAGTGAGGGGGCTTATTGTGTATGGGCTTTATATGGTCAATTATTTATGGGCCAATATTTTTTTAAAGTAAAACTAAGAATGGTCTCTATGAGGAACTTCCGGATTTTTCTTCGTAGTAACAGATAAAAAATAAATGTGTGAAAAAATCCGTAATTTTTTTTCTAAACTATCAAATATATGCAAAAACGTATTAGATAAATTGTCAACAGCCTTTTTTGTGAAATTAATTAATAATCTATATCTAATAAATAGATAAACATAAAACTGTGGTTCTAAACTCTGTTTGTCAACTGAATTTCTTTTTTTTTTTGAAGTTATATTTTCTTTAGGGACGTTTGAAAATAATTATGAGAGTAAAATTAATTGACTAATTAATTAACTGCATTCCTTTTACAAACAGAGAGTTGTGACATACGGGATGAAATCTTTAGTTATTTTTTTTCTGTTACGCCAAAGAAGTATAACTTCTTACGTGCGTACATAAGGACAGACACACACGTTTTTTTTGTTTAGTAGTTATTGACGAGCTTTAATGTTATCAATAAAAAAATGATTATAGTCGAATATCGAGCACTGGGCGTTCATTTAGTGTACAAAAATGTGTTTAAATAAAAGGCGGTAACTACTTGCGTGTTCTTCGAGATAGTGTTTCACATTCAGAATTGAGCTTATAAAGTTTTATTGCCAATTGCTACGTGCGTTTCTAAAGTTAGAACAGTTACGTGATTGCGACCTTGCTCTTACAACTATTACAAAAATGATTTAAAATTTGTTACGTATATTTTTTTAATTAATCAAATATAAAGCTCATGCCAATACACTTTCTTGGGAAACTAAGTGAAGCGGGTTCAAATCCTGGGTCACGCACCTCTGATCCTAGCAATCTAGCAAGAACCTAGCAAGTTTTTAAAAGACATGTGAAGTTCGCCCAGCACTTGGCCAGCGTGGTGGGACTATAGCATGATCCCCCTCGTATTGAAGGTAGGCCTGTTCCCAACATTGGGACGGTAATAATAAAATTTAATACAAAATACGTATATATCTACTTTTATATGTACGCAAAGAAAGCTAGAAATTGTTCAGCTGTAAATCTAAACAACCCAAGAACAAACTCAAACACACAAAAACATCATTAAAATCGGTCCAGCTGTTTAGGAATTCAGTGACATACACGTATAGAAAAATTATAAGTACCTATATATAAAGATATACAATACAATTAATTTTTGTACAAATCTAGTTTATCTTGTTTTTGCACGCTTTGGTATGATTCATACACCGTACGAAACTCGAACCTGTGACCTGTCATTACAACAACATTCTTTAATGTAGCACAATGACATCATTAGAGCTATTAAATGCATTATAATTATTCTATTGAAGTAATAAAAGTTACGCAAAAAATTCCAAAGTATCTAATTAGTATTTATTCGTTTAAAATATTTAAAAATATAATTGTTAAATCTAGTTTTAACCGACGTTTCAAAGAAGGGTTCTATCAATTCGATTGTATATTTTTGTATGCACGCATCTTTTTTCTTTTTTTAATGAACAGATAATTGTTTCAAGAATCCACTATATAATATAGAATATACATTTTTTTATCTACCTTTAAATTAGATGTTGTAAAGTTACGGTAAATACAAAAAACAATCATAAGATCTAATACTACAAGTGAAGTTACTAGGTGTCAACGACTAAAATATCTAAGGACGTTGCTGGTCATCGCACCTTGGGTCCTTTTGATGGTGGATAAAGAACAGCTTTACCAAGGAGGGTTGACATCAGGCAGGCGGCCGGTCGTAAAACTTTGCCAAATCCTATCAGCAGTACAGAAGATGTACTGCGCCGACCCCAAGTGATTGGGAAATTGGGGAGATGATGATAGATATGAGCTGGAGTAACACATACACACTGTTTGGTACCTAAGGACCCGCCCGAGCGATGCCAAGAGAAGTCGCTAGTCTATACTTCTATACTAATATTATAAATGTGCAAGTTTGGATGGATGTTTCTTATTAAATCACGCCAGAACGGCTGAATCTGATCTGGATAAATCTAGCATAAAGATAGATTATAGTCTGGAATAGCACATAGGCTACTTTTCATCCCGGAAAAAGGTTTGGTTGCAAATGAGCCGCTAGTACGTACATCAAAAAAAGGAAAGTGAAAATTCTAATTATAATAAATGTAAATATGCCATCAAAACCGCCGTAAATTATCTAGTTTGTAAATTATAATATCAGAAAGTAATTTTTGACTGTTGTTGTAATAGTTTTGTAATCGGTTGCGCTCGAACCGGTTGGGCCGCGTTCCCGCGAATGTTGAAACGTCTTGCTTAAAATGAATCATAGACAATTGTTTTTTTTAACTGAGTTCAAAATGGATGTATATATACTTATTTTTTGTGTGTATACTTTTTTAATAGGTCGTGTGTCCAATTTTAGAAAAATTCCACCGTTGAGAGTGGGATAATTACTTTTAAAGCAATTTCAATTTGCAATGTTTAAATGAGGTACTTTACTTTTTAATTAATTACTTATTACGAGTAATACACAAATTGACGTCTACAAATCCGCCATTTTGGTTTTTATTAAAATCTATATTTAATAATTATGAGGAAACAGGATCGGACGTACATACATACAGCTCAAACACATAACCCTCATTTGAACTTCACTGCAGTCGGATTATAAACATAACCTTTTTTAACATAAATAAATCCTTCGAACCTTGGACTCATAGTCTACAGTAGAAGCCAGCCACTTCACTAACGAGACATTTTGCAATATTCAAACCTGCAGGAATCGAACCCACTACAATAAAAATGATTCCTAAGCAAATTCCTTTACAAAGTCATCTGATAAATTATTTCTGTCAACCGGTTTTTTTAGAATTTGCTTAACATTCAAGTTGACCCCCAAATGATCTTTAAACTTTTGTACCAATAGATGACATTTTAATGCCGAGAATATTATATGACTTTCGTTAAAATAATTATGATATATGTATGTCTGCTTTGGTTTTTACCCGACTACGGCGAAGATCAAAGTATGGTTATGTGTTTAACCTGCAAGTATGTATGTTCAATCTACGTTCCCTCGTAATTACTAAACGGCTTAACCGATTTTGATGATTCATACGTCGATTCGATTGTATAGGTATTCGAATCGTCTTAATAACGCGAGTGTTATAAAGTATATAGATATCATTATAAATCAAAATGACGGATCCAAGGCGCCAATATATATCTTGAAAATTTTTTTTCATCCGAATCAATCGAGTGGAGTATCTAAATACAGGTTTTTAAGAGGCGATTAGAAAAATATATACAACTAAGTAATTTAGGATGAGAAATTGTTAAATAAAGCTAAAAATGTCTTACTGACAAAAACTGAAAAGCTGTAAATAAAAAAAATATTTATTATAATAAAAAACCCGATTGCGTAAAAAGTAAACTAAAAAGAAGAGAACGAGTTGACGAAGGAACATAGTAGGTACGGAGACATACATACACGCAACTAGTATAAAACATGATGATGATGATGATGATGTTCTCCTAGCCGATTCCGGCCACGGCGGCCAATCTCATTGAGACTAGCCAACTGCGCAGGAGATATTATAGTGCACAAGTGTACGCGCAGACACAACGTGCACTCTCTATTCCTGTCACTCTCATACTCGGGCGGGAGGACTGCTCGACACGACCAGTGAGAGTTAAGGCGCAGGACCGACGGCTTTACGTGCTCTCCGAGGCACGGGGGTGAAACACCGCCAACTTCCCAACTCCGGGCTGTTACTGAGACTTACTATACAGAAAGACTCAATAACTAAACTTGGCCCGAACCGGGACTCGAACCCAGGACCTCCGAGTGTGCATCCGTACATGCTAGCCACTACACCACCGAGGCAGTTAAAAAAAAATAATAAAACATATACTTTATATGTATGTATGTCTCCGACTGCATAATACTATGTTCCTTCATCTACTTGTTCTCATCTTTTTAGTTCGCTTTTTACGCAGTCGAGTTTTTTTATTTATTATGCTGCACCGATTTTGATGAAACGTTT
Source organism: Brenthis daphne (assembly GCA_947093115.1). Classification (NCBI taxonomy): domain Eukaryota; kingdom Metazoa; phylum Arthropoda; class Insecta; order Lepidoptera; family Nymphalidae; genus Brenthis; species Brenthis daphne. Next base: position 6,176,740 of record OX352473.1, read on the forward strand.
ATAACCTTGAGGTATGATAAAAGAAGACTTTGGCTATCATTTTTTAAAAACCACCATCACCAACTACTATGGAAGTAAACAAGATTTGTATGGGAAGCCCCTCTTGAAATTTATAATAAAAAGGTCTAGCGCAAGGGTGTGGAAGGTTTCCACCAGAGTGGAAAAATTACTAATAATTTTAGAAGTCGGTGTACCTGCTTTTATAGTTAAAATCTTATTATTATATTTTAAAGATAACGGAATATATGTTGGGACATTAACACACAGCACCATCTAGTTCCATGGTAAGCTACGAGACCTGTGTTATGGATACCAGATAGTTGATACACTACACATAAATTTTAAATACATATATTATACATATTATAAATATCAACACCCATGACTGGAGTATATTTGGGGTAAATTAAATATGTGATCTCTAAGAGCATGCTTTTTATTTTGGGATAACTTAAATATGATACAGCAGTGGAAATTATTGGGGTAAAGACAAAGTCATAGACAAAAAACAAGTTTCTTTTTTAAGGAATGTGCACATTGCACTCTTACACCCTTCCTCAATGTGTACATCACCAAAAAAAAAACTACAATAGTATATAATACTATAACTACATAAGTACCCATAACAAAAAAAAAACTTAAATGAAAATTGTATACAAAACACTATGAAATTAACTCTACATGAAAACTGAAAAACAGGGCCACTCCTTTTAAACTTTCAAATACTAAAAGTTACAAAAGAAAATTTAAGAAAATAACATTTCTCTTAACTTCACAAAAACAACTTTGCTTAGACCCTTAGTACAAATATCAGCAAGCTGATCTCCTGATGATACATACTTCAAACACACAATTTTATCTTCAACCTGCTGTCTTACAAAGTGATACTTAATATCTATATGTTTCAGGCGCTTGTGATACTCTGGGTTCTTGGCAACATGAATGGCAGACTGATTATCAATGTTAATAATAAAACTTTTACAATCAACTCCTATTTCTTTTAATAAATTCCTTATCCAACACCCCTCTGCAATTCCTTTTGCTAACGCTATATACTCTGATTCTGTACTTGATAAAGATACACACTGTTGTTTGTTGGAGGACCAAGACACTGTATTACCAAAAACTTTCATGACATACCCTGACGTAGATTTCCTATCACCTTGATCCCCTGCCCAATCAGCATCTGTATACCCTTCTAACTGCACATTTACTCCATTTCTATAAACTAATTTTAATCCAACTGTTCCCTTAATATACCTTAATACTCTCTTTAATGCTTTCCACAAACTCTCACTACCACAACTTTGAAAACGACTTAAGTAGCTCAATGCATAACATAAATCAGGACGTGTTCCTAACATGGCATACATGAGACTTCCTATTAACTGTCTGCAACTTTTAGTTAATTCTTTATCTGAAGATTCTTCTTTATGTAACAATAAACCTTGTTCTATAGGTGTTGACACAGATTTGCATTCTTCCATCTTATATTTCTTTAACAAATCTTTTAAATACTGCTCTTGGTCTAATTCAATGACATCTTTCTTCCTAGTGATATTTATTCCTAGATATTTTAGATTATCACCCCCTAAATCTTTCATTTCAAATTTCCCCGCAAAGCTTCTTTTAATTTGTTTATCTCTTGCTTATCTTCACAAATTAAAATCAAATCATCAACATATAATAGAACATAAAACTTCTTATCCTTTTTATAATATAGACAATAGTCACATTTATTTCTTTCAAACCCTTCCTTAATCATAAATTGATTAAACTTCTCATTCCAATATCGTGGAGATTTCTTCAGACCATATAGAGAGCGCTGTAATTTTAAAATTTTACCATCTTCTTTCATCCCTTTTGGCTTCTCTATAAACACCTCCTCCTCTATGTTCCCATATAAGAATGCACTCTTGACATCCATCTGCTGAATATCTAAGTTGTATTTACTAGCTATTGCTAATACTATACGCAGTGTAGGTAGTTTAGCCACTGGGGAATAGATTTCTGAATGATCAAATTTATCTTCTTGCTTAAAGCCCCTTGCAACTAGTCTTGCTTTATAAATATTTTTATTACCTTCTTTCTTAATCTTGAAAACCCACTTGGTGTCTATTAACTTCTTCCCGACTGGTAAACTAACCTCTTTCCATGTTTCATTTTTACACAATGCTTCTAGTTCTGCTTGTATTGCTTTTAGCCATTCTTCTTTATATTTTCCGTTAACTGCCTCTTCATAAGTCAATTGTTCTTCTCCTTGTGCTGTCATTGCTAAATCATAATCTTTAGTCCATGCTGGCTTTCTCACTTGTCTCTTACTTCTAGAATTCTTGTTTTCTTCATTTTTGGGAATATCTTCTTCTGCATCTAAAAATTCTTCATCTAAGTACTCTTCCATCATGTCTACTTCACTTGATGCTACATCTTCTGCAATGCTTCTTGCCTCTTCTTGCTGCTGGACATCTCTGTGTTCTCCTACTTCAATCTCGTCATCTTCTTCTTGATTTTGATCCTCTTCTTGTTCTTCTTTAATATTCTCTATCGATTCTACATTCTCTTTTACCTCTTCATTCTCCGTTTCATCTTTCTCTAATGCATTGTCCGAGTTATTCTTAACTTTTACAAATACAATATCCCTATGAATTTCTACTCTTCTTGTGTCTTGATACCATATCCTGTACCCTTTGGTATGTAAACCATAGCCCACAAAAATTCCTAATTTTCCCTTTGGGTCCCACTTCAATCTGTGTTGTTTTGGTACATGTGTACATACAGTAGCACCAAAATCTTTTAACAGTGTAACATCAAAACTCTTGTTATACAACAACTCATATGGTGTTTTATCTCGAACTTTACTTTTACCTGTACGATTTATTGTAAATACTGCTGTAAACACAGCTTCAGCCCAAAGTTCTTTACCTAGACCTGACTGAATAATTAATGTTCTTGCCGATTCTACAATTGTACGCATTTCTCGTTCTATTCTGCCATTTTGTTCAGGTGTGTAACTTACTGTTAACTCATGTATTATACCTCTCTTTTTAAACAAATTCTCAACTGCTCTATTAACAAACTCTGTTCCATTATCTGAACGAAATCGCTTTATTTTACATGTAAACTCGGTTTCAAACATCTCTAGAAATTCTTCAATTTTCTCTTTAGTTTCATACTTACTCTTTATAAAGTAAACAAATCTAAAACTGCTATAATCATCTTTCAACAAAAGGAAATATGAAGAACCACCTACAGATACTTCCTCCATCGGTCCGCACAAATCCATATGTATAAGTTCGCCTGGTTTAACTGACCTACTACTACTCTGACTAAACGGTAACCTATGCTGCTGTTTTCCCTGGATACATGGTAAGCACTGATCAGTCTGCCCTTCATATTTAATGCCCCTTAAATCTAAAAACTCTTTAACATACTTGTAATTTTGATGTGCAAACTTAATATGCCAATCTGTTAAAGTTAACAAAGCTACATCACTTAATTTAAATCTCATTACATACATTTTGTCAAACTTATCAGCTACTGCTGTTACTGAATTATTTTTATAAAACTTACATCCATTAGAATCTGACACCATTGTGTGACCTTTATTAACAGCTGATGCTAGAGAGAATAAGTTTACTTTAAGGTTAGGTACATATAGAACATCATCCAACGTACGGGAAACATAACTAGAACCATTAAAGGCCCATACAATAACCTTTCCTGTTCCCAAAACCTCTAACTTAGTACCATCTCCTATTGTCACAAATCTCTTAGCTTTTAATTCACAAAACTCTGTAAAATACTTTTTAATAAAACACATGTGGTCACTAGCACCTGAATCTAAGAAGAACATTTTTGAATCAAAAGAATAGTTACATTCAATTTCCCTAGTAGAATGGCATAAAAAAGATTCAGATTTTGAACTCTTACTTCTCTCTTTAGGCTTATTCTTTTCACTTGAATTATTTTTCTCTGACTTATTTTTCTCATTACTCTTAATTTTTGACAATTTACAATCTTTGATTAAATGACCTATTTTCTGACAATTAAAACACTTCCTGTACCTACATTCACTTATTTTATGGCCTACTTTGCCACACTCAAAACATTTAATACGATGCCGCATACCCACCACTAATGCTGAGTCTTGAGGTGCCGTGCTGGCGCTGCTGCTGGGTATACTTCCACTACGCTCCTCCTCGACCAACAACCGCCCCATCAGCTCCTGCAAGCTCTGCTTCTCCTCCGGCATGCTCTCCCATGCAGATATAAAATGCTTATATTTCTCGGGTAAGGACATGAGTATCTTCGTTATGGCCATCTTCTCCGATACTTTCTCACCTGCTGCTTGAAGCTGCGTCATGCAATCTTCTATGTTCGCCATAAATACAGCCATTGGTTCTTTGAAGGTCAAATTGAAAAACTTCTGTTGAAGTAGATGCACGCCCACCTTTGATGACGGTTCATATATGGTCATCAGCTTCTTCCACATATCTGCACTACTGGTACAAGAAATCAAGTATCTCATCACTGTCTCTTCCACCCTGGTAACAATTACCTCCTGGGCTTTTATCTCTCTGTCATCCCATGATTCTTGTATTTTTCCCTCTTCTTTAGGCCTCACCTCTCTGCCCAAAACAATCTCTAATAGTTTCTTCGAACGAAGAACAATCTGCGTCTGGAAACGCCACGCCTGCCAGTTGCGACCATTTAGAAGAATCGTCGTCTTATTATACTCTAAACTTGACATATTGCACGTTGCTTAAGGTGTGTGTAACCTCACAATTATGAAGCAAGACGTAAACGCCGCCCTCGCCGCCAAGTTTCGTCGAACCACGTTGCCTCGCAGGACTCCAACCTTTGTTGCACCGCGACTTACTCGAATCCACTTTGTTTTGTTTTCCACACGCCTCGACTTTTCTTGTCTGGGCCCATAACCTATTTGGGGTAAATTAAATATGTGATCTCTAAGAGCATGCTTTTTATTTTGGGATAACTTAAATATGATACAGCAGTGGAAATTATCGGGGTAAAGACAAAGTCATAGACAAAAAACAAGTTTCTTTTTTAAGGAATGTGCACATTGCACTCTTACAGAGTACAAACATTCGTGCTCATCACACGAATGAATGTCCCCAGCGGGACTCGAACCCGCGACCGCTGGCGCAACAAGTAGGGTCACTACAAACTGAGCCAAACGTGTCGTCAACGGAATCTACATCAAATAAAGCAATTTTAATTATAAAATCATTCATGTGTACGTCCGTTTGTTCTAAATTTGTAGCCAATTTTCTACGAGCATCAATCATTATGTTATGCGGATAAAATTGATTCGTCGTAAGTTATTATTGCTACAAATATTGTAAATGTCACAAGTTTTATTTTTTTATCACAAATATCGTGGTTATTTTAGGGTTCCTTGAAACCTGAAAAGGGAATAGGAATCCGTATAGGTTCAGTTCTTGAGGTCTATTTATTTGTTTACAGGACACAGAGTTGTTAAATCTAATTAAAATATAATAAAATGCTTAACATTCAAGGTGTCAAAGTGCTCCATATTGTAACATACATAATATCTACTGTATATTTATTTTCGCCTGTCAAGTTCAAATAAAACAAATACTATATGTTAAGTGAAGCTTACCACAGTATATTAGTGAAAATCGCATCCAAATCGGTTAAGCCGTTTCTGAGGTTAGCGCGCAGAAACGCACAGACAAAAAACGTATAAAACATTGTTTTGGGTTCTATTGCGTTAATAAAGACCCCCAATAATAGTTTTTCTCAAATATCTTTCATGTACAGACAGCGATCAGTTACATTTTTATTATATGTATAGATTTATGTTAAGAAGCAAGGCACTAGAAATATTTTATTTACTTAGAAATATTAAGGTTAGTAAGTTAAAAGCTAGCAGTTTTCTAATTTTCTGCCAAAATATGTAAGTATAAGAGCATCAAATTTTAGCTTTTGGGACTAAATTAGCACTAATTTATACACTTAGTTTTAAGCGACTCTGCTTATTTTGCCTTGCTAGCTTTATGAATTATGCCATAAGAAAATTAGTAGGTATTATAGATAAGTAAATAAGTATTTCATTTACTTTTAACGTAATAAATTACGTACGTTAAATGAGTTGTTTTATTCTATGGAACCCTCAATGTGCGAGTCAGACTCGTACTTGCCCGTTTTTTCTCGACTAACAAAACTTGAATCCACTTTAGAATACTAATAGAATTAAAATTTTCTTACAAAAAATAAAACACAATGTAAACTATAAATGTATTTATTATACAAGGAACGTAAAATCTCATAATATCACTATTTTAAGTACAATATTCAACTTAACACTAAATTGCTTCGTATAAAATTTTTTGACATTGACATGAGAAAGCGCGCCAAAATTACAAAACGGCTGACTTTTCATTTAACATAGACTATAATATATTAATATATTTACATTTTCGTTATATATATTAAATACAATATAAAAAAAAACATAATTTGACAATATATTCTAGCTTGTTACATATTTAAAAATAATAATAAATTTATTACGCAATCATAGACTCGTATTATAAAATTTTATTGTCTAAATTAAATTACATATTTCCATGAACGAATTAACCACTGGACTAGACATATAAGTGGACGTACCTTTATCGGTCTTCTCAGTAACCAGGAGATTTTAGGCTTGGTCGTTTGTTTTTTGCGTCAGTCTCAAGCACTTATTTGTCAACAAAACATCTCTCAAAAATGACTAAATGTTCTGTTAAATGATGTAAAAACTATAACGGCGGAAGCAGCAGTATTTCTTTTCACTTGTAAATACATTATTTTATTACATTTATTGTTATTTATCACACAATTTAATTAAATTGTAAAATAAAATGTCATATTATCCAACTATGTTAAATATAGTCGATATTTCTATGTATTGTTGACATCTGACAACCATCATAAAATCCCTGGACTATACTATTCAGAACAAATGACTAAACTGTCGAGTGAGTCCATTTGACATCGACTACTGCTTGACAATGTCGAAAAATATATCGATATTTGACGAAATTACTAAACGAATTGTGTTATTTGTACAGTACAATAACATTAAATACTTTTACCATTGTATCCTACAATCTGATGACAATAAATTTATAAAAATATTTTCTAAATCAAATAAAAATATAAATGCAAAAATTATAATTAGTATGTGTACTTAATTTTTTATTTTATTTTATACCACATTTATATACTTTGGAATATTATTCCATTGTAATAATAATAAAGATCATTTTATTTCAAGACATAAATTACACAAAATCAAACAATAATGTTTTAGCACTAAACTTTTGGGTTGGCGATTTGTAATAAAACACTTTACCACTTGCACTAATTATTTTACTTTCACGATCCAACACTCACTTTAATTTGCAATCTCTTTTTCTTTTTCCTAATTTCACAAATGTTTATTAAGAACTGAGCAATATTAGGACAGTGTCACATTTTTATAACTACCCGAGACAATCAATTGCCAATTAAAATAGTTCAATAACAGAATCAACAAAATCACTTTATTTAATTAAATTAGCTTAATATTTTTTTTAATCTTTACAAAATAATATTTATTATATATTAATGGAATATATACCCGATATTCATTTGTTCATTAACATTATTATAGGCCAACAGAATGTTGCCATCAATGCCATCGTATTTATATAAATCAAATTAAAAAATAATTATTATTTGACACATTATTATTGCCTCTTTAATTCATTTATTTTAATTTATTAAAATTAAAAGAAGAAGAATAAATTAAAAGATGTAAAATATGATGACTATGCTAACCAATGTCTAAAATGTCATTCATTGGTTCATCGATATATGTATTTTATCGATTACGTTCAAGCACTAGAAATATTGTATTGTGTATCAGTGTTTATAATAATGTAATAAAATCTTTGTGTGCGTTATGCGTCACTTGGTTGAACTAGTTTTCATACATTTGTATTTTATGTCAGGTCCAGTCTCTAATTCGTTCATGCATATTTCTTATGCTAAAGGCATATAAACATTATGCCCAATAAACTATATTGTGACTTTTTCAATTTGGATTAAAATTATCATTTGCATAAAAAATATTTGGTATTCCAACCACGTTGAGATGGAATGACGTTAACGTATCACATAGTTGATTTTAAACCAAGGCATTGATCCATTGCTTCTTGCTTTCTCTTGTTTATGTATATACAAATTCTAGTGTCGCAGGTAAATTGTAAAAAACGTGAAATTATATATATCTTTAAAATTAAAAAAAAATATATATAACTTTACTAAGCACAATGACTAGTAAAATTATAATTTAACGGTTTTTACAATTTCTCTGCGATAAAATTCTAGTCTAACAATAAAACAAAAAATAGCTTAAGCTCCCTAAGTACAATTTAAAATGTCTACTACCTTCAAATAAGATTTATCCTTTTTAATTTTTGAAAAAGCACGTAAAGTGGAAATACATGATTAATTAAAAATAAATTTCGTCGTTGTTTTAATTAACTCTTTACATGAATAATTCAGTTCTGTGTAATAATATATAAGGAGCGCTTGGAAATAAGTGGTTGAGGTTTAAATAGTATTATAAATAACTGTGCGCGGAGTATGTGATTATTTATTAACACGTAATAGAGAACAAAGTAAATATATCTATTCTACTTTCATATTTAAGTCTCATAGTCTAAGATCCCGATCTATGTGGTGGACCCCTCACTCTTTTTCTGGAAAAAGAGTGAGGGTTCCACCACATAGATCAGGATCATCTACTATCACCAGAGAAATAGGAATATGAAATAATTAATTACGAAACGTAAAAAAATATTATTGGACTGACATTGTTTTTTGACATCGACAGTAGGTATCGTATTTTATTCTTTAGGTTTTTTCTTTTTCTTCTTATGTGGATCCCAATAACCTATCTATCTTTAATATTCCTTATTAGCGGTGAGAATTTGACATAACTTGTATAGAGTTAATATCTCTATGAGTTTTTTTTTCTTATTAGAGATAAAAATATGGCGTGAACTCCATAAAAATAATGTTAAATTCCTATCGCTAGTCAGGAAAACCATGAATACAAAGGTTTTTGGTAACCACTGTAAGGTAGCAATAAAATGATATATACCATATACCTATAGATAGCAAGCCATAAACAAGTTATAAGCATTTAGAATACCACATTATAATTTTATTATATGTATGTAGGGAATGGATGTTATTCAATTATTACTTTAGTCTATTGTATAAATCGTGATCCGCATAAATTATAATGTTTTATAACGATTAAATGGAAAAATTATGTATATGATGGGCAGATGTTCTAAAAACTGGAAACGTGTTTACTTATTTGACATAAAAAAATATTCCACTAATATGAATTATTTTCAAATTTAAATTGGATCGTTATAGAGGTATAACATTGAATAAAAAATGTTCATTTGAATCGAAGATGATAGCATATACCAAAAAATAGTTAAATAATGTTGGAAAATGATATTCTAGTTGTACATGCGACTTCGCTTGCAATTGACAGTAACAAAATAAAATTGAAAAAGTTTTATATAAGTTTAATCCTCCTTTTGCCCTTAAAAATGTGAATTCCCAATTATCCTATACTACAAATTATCATCTGACCTCTCATGACTCTTGTTTTAGAAATTTGTATGATTTCATGATCAATCAGTTAGTGAGACAATGGCATTTCGCTTTTATTACGTGACATTAGTATTATATATGTGTATGTTTGTATGTGCGTATGTGCAAAGTTGTATATTACAATCTACCATCACTCCTTCACATCCTAAGGATCAAACCACATATATAAAATGTATGACCAAATATAGAAAAACGTTTAGCCAAAAACGGTTTAAACTTTTTGGAAAGCTAAAAATACATTAAGATCGATAATATAGCAGTACAAGTATAAAGATAGTTATTTAATTTACTAAAAATGCCTGTTAAAATACCCAAACTTCCCTCATTTAGTCCTCATTTTAGTGTTTTTGCATAATAAAATTACACAATATCTGTACATAATGAAAATTTTAATGGAAATAACCTTGAAGAGATAAGAACCACATCTAATGGCTATACGAGTATTATAATATAAAACATGAGTGTAATAGCGCGGTAGAATGTACTCGCTCGCCTATCTTTTGAATTTTTTATTACAAACCGTTATGCTTATGTTCCTCCAGGTCATAGTCTATCTCCCCCCCAACGTGCGTTCACCTTGTCGTGGTGGGGGGGCTCAGTAGTGCCCGGCAACCCAACCGGGCGCGAAGCCAAGAAACGCACAGGGAGGTGGCCCACTTCGGTGGGCGGTGGGAGGTGGCCTTCTTCGGAGGGCGGTGTACCATGCGGGTTGCTCCTGGTACTTCTCTGATAGCAGAGTGGACCTTGGAGCAACCCCGTGATTGTTGTGGTCTGCTTCGGCAGACCTGCCGTCGGGGCGTCGTAGTTGAATGCGTAAGCGATCCTGCGACGCCCCATTAAGACGGGGGAAGGCTTTGTTGGGTTTTAGTGGGTAGTACTGGCTTTGCCGGTGAGTCCCACACCTCGTGCGTAAATGCATTTCCCAACGTTAAAAAAAAAGGTCATAGTCTATCTGTGTACAAAATTTTATCAAAATCCGTCCAGCTATTTTAACGTGAAGGAGTAACACATATATAAACAAAATTTTGCATAATAGTTGGTTTGATAATTATGTTTTAGTACAAAATAAATACAAGCGACTTACTCTCGCTTCGCTCAGGTGTGTTCGCGGATTTTGTTCACAATTGCATGGGTTTTAATTTTTTTGCGCGGAACCTTGATTATTTTTCTAAAACAAAAATAGCCTAAGTTACTCCTTATAACATCAGCTATCTGCCAGTGAAACTGAAAACCGAAAACGGTGCCGCATATAATTTCTTATGCATTTAGTAAAAAGCTGTTATTTTGACATTACATACAGACACTGCAATATTCTAATCTGTATATATAAAGAAATTACATAAAATATGTTTTATTAAATCTCTAAAAAAATATCTAAAAAAATTTTAGTAATTAATCATCAGTTTACCAGTTTTTAGAATATTTTTACATTTGTACTTAATAGGTTTAAATAATTCATAGTATTAAAAAATCTTGAAAAATGACATCAGGAATAATGTAAGAAAAAATAAGTTTATATAATATATTTAACTAAAAGTTCTTTTATTAACAAAAATCAAAACTAATTTTATGATAATTTTTATTATTAGTACCATATGTACTTAATTATATGTATATATTTATTTTTTACTCAAACATTGTCCAGCAACTAACTATATGGAGGCATTAAAAATAAAAATAATTCGTAAATTTCATTTAAAACAATCAAAGAATTTATTTCATATAACTTTATTGTTTCAGGTACGAAAGGTCTCTTTACAATTTCATTAAAAATAGATTAAAAATAATTAATGATTTCAAAATTTTAAAAACAATTTGATGTTAATGGCATAACTTATTCTAATTATTGCCTGCTTTAATATCTTTAATGAATATTTTATCATTAGTTAATGGATATTTATATAATTAACGGGTAATGATATACAATTATTTACAAAACTAATGATTGACTTACCATTCATTAATGATTACCATTTACACCATTTGTAATAGATTCATGCAAACTTTTCAAATGGAATGGGGAAATGGTGAAAACTTCATTTTCAACTAAGTCTTTCAAATTTTCACCTCCGTATGAGAGCAATGGAGAAATTTCGACATCAACATTATCTTCTATGATACCTCCAGCGTCTCTTATATATTTTCTGTGTAGTTCCAGTAAATCTTGCCTAGCAGTGGATGGGCAGTCTTTTTTAGCTGAATCAGCATTTTTTAAAGCCGAAAACTCTACATCTCTCGCTACTTCTAAACATATAAAGTTCTCTGCAAACTCGAACACATCAAAAATGAATTTTTCCATTTTAATACCATTAGGATCAGATGGTTTTTGACGGACACCATTTTCATCTACATATGGTATCTTCTTTTTAGCTACATGCAATTTTAGTTTTGATTCATAATCACATATTTTTAACAAGAATTCTGATGAAAAGTAGTGGTTGCAGATGTTTCCAGCGGAAAATGTGAGACGTCCATCTGGATTCCTTCTTTCTGCTGCTTCATCAGTTAGTTCGGAATACTCAACCACTTTGTAATATCCATTGACTCTACACACAACACCAACTGGTTCGCTCGGTGATGATTTTCTTACAACTTTAGCAGCACAATCAGCATTCTTACTCTTACAATATCCAATGAAAACAGGATCAGCCACTTTAATTAAGATATTATCTACCGAGTGTGCATGTAAGTGTTGAATACCTCTTTTAACAATATCATTTAGGACTCCCTGACTCTTCAGAGCTCTGTAAATGCCTCCATTGCCATCAGGAGCTGATGATAAATGACATTTCTCATCCAAAAACATTTTACCATCAAAATCAAAACATGGCAGTCTTCCCTGTTCAAAGAATAATATATTTTCTTTATTTAAGCCAAAGTAGTTGTGACTTCTAAAGAAATCCGCGGTAGGTGCTTTTGTGTGCTCAGAAGTCATAATGTACCAAGTTATTTTACCTTCTTTTCCGGTCCTTTCTTCAGCCATCTGTTCTACTCGAAGAATCCTTTCCGCTTGAATTTGGAATAGAGTTTTATGAGATGGTAAGCCAACATCGTACATTCCTTTGGGATGACCGAAACCCAATCTTGTCGCTTGACCACCAGCTAAAAGCAAAACACCAACTTTGCCCTCAGATATCTCACCAAATCCTATGTTTTCGTACTCCTCGATTTTAGCTTCGGACAGTCCAGGTACAGATTTGTAGTGGGTCTGCGGTATGGGTTTCAAGTCTTCGTCTAATTTTTCTAGAATAACTTTTGTAGTGTCCATCGCGCGCCGAAATAATTCGTTCATTTCTTCCAAATCTAGCTTTCGGATTTCGGCTGCGAGTTGTTCCCGCTCATTTTCGCTTAGTTCCGGCCAATATTTGATAAGGTGCTCTTGACCGTGAGCCTTTAATTGCTCCAAAAGATTTTCGTACGACATTGTCGCTCAACGTTTCGCGCTATAATACCTTATCAAAACCGATCGCGGCGATTAGAAAGTATAAACTGGCGGTTCGACTCAGCGTATAACATTTTCACTGCACCCCTCCACAATCGGTGTAAAACACGTCGGCCTTACTAACATTTCGCACTTTTCTGTTTATTTACATTTAGTGAATGTTGTAAACGTGTTACGTCAATTCCAATTTGACTGGTATTTTCGATTTACATTGCAGTTTTTGCCACTTTTATATTAATTTAGTGGTTTTACAACGGCGATGTATTGTGGTGTAACGTCAAATACATTATGATGTAATGACATTTGAATTTTCGTACGGAAATCTAATTATAATTTACTTTGTAAAGTTATTATAAAAATATTATAAACATATTTTTTCCTTTTGATCATATATAAAATAATTTAAAATAATAAACACAAAAAAAATTTGTAACAAAGTGGGTTATTCTTTCAGAAAAAAAAAATTGTATATATGAAACACTAACTTGTTTTTTATTTATTACTAATTTTGTTAGCTTTAAATAATAAATGGATATTAAAATAATTATACGGCTGAAAAAATATGTTTACCTCTATAAAAAGTAAAAAGCCATGCGGAGTGTTATGTCAGAAAGAAATGTCAGACCGTCTCCACTTGGATACGAATTATTTACTTTTGGGAATACTAAATTTTTTATTTTATATTCTTACTGCGCTTTTACATTGCTTATTTTATATCATAAGAGTAATAGTACAACAAATTTTCAATGTAAACATGACTGAAAAAACAAAAAAACGCAAGAGAACAACAAATCCACAATCTAACCAAACTGTATGTAAAAGAGGTGCAATAGACGCAAATTGGCAAAAATTACTATCAAGCACGTTAATGGATGATAAGAAAGAGAAAACTGAGGAAAATAAAGATCATTATACAGGTACTTTTCGTCGAGCTCGCAAGAAAAACAAAGATATAATAAACAACGTTAACTTTAATAATTTAAATATTAATAATAAAGAACCAAGTGGGGATGAATGTAGTAAAAAGGTAGAAAGTACAGTGAAAGAAATTAAGAAGAATAAATTGACTAAATTTGTAGCAATGGATTGTGAGATGGTAGGAGTTGGCTATGATGGCAATGATCACATGCTAGCTCGTGTGTCCATAGTAAATAAGTTCGGAGATTGCATATATGATAAATTCGTCAAAGCAAGAGAAGAAGTCGTTGATTACAGGACAAATATCAGCGGTATTAGAAAAGAGGATCTGTTAAACGGTGAAGACTTTACTGTAGTTCAAAAAGAGGTGGCAGATATTATAAAAGGAAAAGTTCTTGTAGGTCATTCATTGAAAAATGATTTAGGTGTACTATTTTTGTCGCATCCTAAACGAAATATAAGGGACACATCCAGATATAAACCTTTTAGAAAGGTAAGTATCATTAATTTTAGTGTTATTAAAAGATCGCCTCACCCATATTTTAACTTATACATACCATATATTTTAACGGTTAGTATGGAATAGGTATTCTATTCTTTGAGAAATAGATTGATTCCCCATACAAACTTTCATTACTCTTTAGACCCCCTTAAGGGATGATTACTAGGATAAAAACTGTTCTATGTCCAGGGTCTTAAACTATCTTCATACCAAATTTCATCTAAATTGGTTCTGCAAATTTTTTGTTTATACATTACAAACAAACATAGAAAAAAAATATTTTTTCCTCTATATAATAATAGTATAGATATATCCTTTGAAAGCTACTTGATGTAGTTTATTTAACTTTATTTGACTCGTTAAGTTTAAAAATTTAAAGTACAATAGCACAGAACTGTCTAAGCATTGTAATTATTCATTTTATTTTAATTGATTTTAAATAATCTTTTTAAGATAATTTATTATTAATAGCTGATTTCTCAATCCTATGTTTAAAAAGTTGATTAAGTTCCTGTGTTGCTATATAAATTTAATAACGTAAAATGTTATTTTTAGTAATGAAATAAATTAATAAACTTAATTTTTAACCTATATTACAGATAACCAAAGGAAGTACACCATCTTTAAAAAGATTAGCAAAGGAAATACTAAACATTGACATACAGCACGGAGAACACAGTTCAATAGAAGATGCGAAGGCAGCAATGCAATTGTATTGTACGGTAGCTAAAAATTGGGAACAAATTTTAAGTGAAAAGAAAGGTTATAGTCAAAAATTTGTTGAAAGTTAAAATGTCGAATTTGCATTTTTGATTCTAAGTTTGTTGTGCACATTGAATAGTGATACTTTATATAACAATATTCTTTATCTCCGGCTTTGCATATTTATATTAAATTAAAATATGGAATCAAAAATTACATGAAAAGCCAAATTTTTTTTTTTAATAACTATTGTAATATGTGAAAAAAAATCCAATTAACTGCTGGTAATAATAAAAAAATAAGTTCTATTATTAAGTCCATTAAAAAATCATTTCTTTGAAAAGAAGAACAGGACAAAAAACTCACTAACATTTATAATCTGCTACAGCAGAGATATTGAAAATAATTTGCAAAGCCAAAACCTAAAACTAATGAAATAAAAGCATGGAATTAAAAATGCTGCCAAATTAGTGATTCTATGTTGCTTGAAATAACAAAACTTATCCATTAATTTATACGAGCTCATATATTTTGTACCGCAATATATCTAATATTGCTATATTGTTGATTGTATAAGTGAGACGGCAGATGCTTCTATCTCTTTTCTTTTAACTATAAATTGCAATTTTAATAGGGAAAATGCATGTTTTTTTTTTAATTATTGTTGAAGTGAAAACTTGTATTTTTATACATGTATAAAATAGTTCCAGGCCTGGATTTTAAGGGTCCTGGGACAGTTATGGAGTAAAAAGCTTATAATATTGCAAAGAAATTAATTCAAGCTTTATTGGCTTAATTTTTTTTAAGTAATATAAAAAATATAATAAATCCTCAAAAATAGCTTGATTGATTTTTAATCATCTATCAAAAAAGTACTAGATACACAATCCCGTGCAAAATTTGTCTTAAAACTGTCACCGATTGTGTTTAGGTAATTGTTTTAGTTGAAATAAATATACAACAATGTAAATTGCACCTTAAACGCAATGCTTTAAGTTGTTTTCACAAAAAAAAATGAAAAGCGCCATCAAACAGTCAAGTGAGCGCTCATTCTGTGAGGACATTTTTTGTCTTGTGTGATTGTGTATCTAGCTAGTACTTTACACCCTTTTTTAAGTAAAGGGAATAAAATATTAGATATATTTTGTACAGTTTTGTCCAAAATTTTTGAATTAGTAATACTTGTGTTTCACATCTCTTCTGATTTTTAAATGTTTATGATAAATATATTTTTTTGTATGTATTTGGTTTATTTTCAACTAGCCACTTACCCTCGCTTCTCTCGTGTTCGTCTATTGGTTGATTCCCCATACAAACTTCCATCCCCATATTCACCCATTTAAGGGGTGATTTCCGGGATAAAAACTATCTCCATACCAAATTTCATCTAAATCGGTTCAGCGGATTAAACGTTAAAAGATAATAGACAAACAGAGAGACAGTTACTTTCGCATTTATAATATTAAAGTATGGATTTGGCAAAGTTCATTAAGCGCCATCTATCGTCTGCTTAAGCAGACAAAAATAGCGCAAAGAATATTTATATGAGAGTTGGAGCTTCACGTGTAGAAAAATATAGTATTATCTGTGGCTAGAGTACAGGGATATTTTATTAAAGAAACAAAATAAAACATTGTCAGTCTATACATTAATTTTTATAATTATTATATTAATCACAGATTTAAACTTGAATAGATACCGCTTTCCATTCCAGCAGAAAAACCTGATGGCCTGTAAATGGCTGAACTATATATTCTTGATTTACAGCTACAAACACTCGATCAAGTAATTTTTAAAATAAAAAATTAAAATCGCTTAATCCGTTTGGGCGTTATGATGCCACAGACACGTCGTTAAAATTACACCATCCCTCTTTTTGCGTCAGGGATTAAAAAAAACAGTCATGAGGACTACCGACAGAAGTGAAAACTTAAAACTATAAACAAACAGTTGGTTTTTTTGGATATTCAAATTAATTGTTTGATATTAAATATAAAATGTGTAAATTAAAACTGTTTACATTTATCTGGTGTCGACATCTATCGGCACTCTGAGTGTTAGCGTTAACACGTCACGTGACCATGTCGATGACGACTTACATGGATTTACTCCCCATACAAACAAACCTGCCTATACAATTTTCACTGCAAAAAATAGGGCAAAATTAAGCCATTGTAAACTGAAAAACGTTGATATATAAAAACATACATACACACTTCCTAAGAAATATCTCTTCAAAAAATGGCGTCGACATGTGACGTTAAGTCAAACCAAAGAATAACATTGAAAAATCGAAAGTTCTAATTGTCATCGTACTTTTTCAAACGAAACAACGTGCGTTTTAATTTTGTCGTCCGAAAAGCAATGAACAAAAGAGATTAGAAAATGAGCGCCCAATTTCCAATAGGGAATATGCGTGTTATTTAAATGATGGTGTAATATTTGTTTTTATAATTTTATTGCTTGTGAATTAAGCACTATATCAATATTTTTTAATGTAATTTCGTTTTCATTTGTTTCGTTTTTAATTTTTTTTAAAGCTTACTGAAAATTATTAAGAAAAATATTTTTTTTTACAATTGGTTTTAGTGGTTTTCTTTCCGCCAATGACGTCATTATATCGCTTTAGTAACGCCACCGCATGACGAAATGATAACACGTCATGTTTACGTTGTCAAAATCAAAAAGTTGTCATTGTACAGGTTATATTTGTTTTGAAATTATGTATTTAATTGACGTAAAAAAAAATTGTTAAGACAAATGGTGATCCGAATATAGAAATTATAAAAGTATAGTGTGAATGCGATTGGCTCACAGCCTCAAAGGATATAGTGACGTCACAACCAATCACAAGTGGTTTTATTTCGTTCAAAATTTAACAATTGTTTATTAATAATTACTAAAAAATGGAATTTTTAATATCAAAAAAATTATTGAAATATTTAAATTAAATAATCTTTCATTTGTATATAAAATTGTGGCAAAAAAAATGAATGCAACTTCCCTATTAATAAAATATATGCAAATATATGTGGGAAATTCAAAGTAGTAGAAACGCACGCCATCGGTCCGACCGAGTGTGACGTCAGAGTATATCATAACAGAGCGGTGTCTGTGTGTACATCACCCTGTGACGTCACGCCGAGCGCAAGGTATGGAGAGTGTTTAAAGTGTCCGTAACGGTATGATATTTTTAAATTTTTATTTTATACTAAATTTTAGTTTTTTTGGAGCTGAATATTCTTTTTACAATTATATAATGATGTTAGCTATTGTAAAAAAATTAAAAAAATCACGCATATTCCCCCTATTGTGCGGTTCTTTTTGAGGACACTTTTGAGACGCTAATTCTTTGTCTGATTTTTGTACATCAATACTAAAAAAAACTTATGTATGCACGTAAGAAGTTATACTTCTTTGGCGTAACAGAACAAAAATAGCTAAAGATTTCATCCCGTCTGTTTGTAAAAGGAACGCAGCTAACTTTCATCATGTCGCTTTTTGGCTGTCGGTGTGCGCGCGCATCGTAAAAATTTTGCTCTCAAATTCCAAACATGCCAAAAGAAGTATAACTTTAAAAAATCTTCCATAGAATTATGAAATGTTCTTGCGGTATCTATCTTATTCTATATCTGTAATATTGATATTTATTAGCGGGTTTATTGGAGGGGTTTGTAGCGTGTTAGGCATTGGCGGGAAGTATTGTATTCTGTTCACTTCCACGTGTGTGTAGGGCTCGGGCTTTTTAACCTGTACCCGCGTTTGCTAGAAAAAAGAAAAAAAAATAATTTAATTTTTTTTTTTAGATTGACGCGAATATTTGATATTTTAAATAAAACTATCTTTTTGGATATTTTCGCGGATTTATTTTGTTTTTTGATTTGACTTCATGGTCACAATAAATTTCATAAAGTCATATAAAAAAATAAAAATAAACCCGAGAAAAATCTGAAAACACGTTTATTTATATTAAGAATTTCATTTGAGATACACTTTCTTTACCCCGTTATCATTGATTAAAAAATAATTTAACTTGTATTATGACAGAGATAATTTTCTATAATAAACATCATTCCTACTTTAAAATAATTATTGACAAAGATCAACAATTATAAATCCAAATTTTGTAGCAAAACCATATACGGACTTTTTTTATATATTTTTTATTTTTTCTGTCTTACTAGATACATCTTTTTTATTTATTTTTTACTCACCTTAGCCCGTTTACTAAAATGCATCATTTTCATATGTTTATAAATGGAGGTCTGCCAGGAGAAAGTCGCGGGACAAAGTGAGCATTTAAAACTCTTTGTATTCGATCTCTTTGTATGCATTGCCCATACGTGGCCTTTTAACCGTTTTACTGTCTGTGAAAAAAAAACCAACCTTACACATTCATTTTAATAAGTATACTAATCCATATACATATATTACATATAATAAAATTCTGAGTCGAATCTGTACATTAAATATTTCTTGTAAAATCTCATTGAAATAGTCATTATTATCGATACAGAGGATGAATTCTATGGTTTTTAGATTTTTCTGTCTGTCCGCGTCTTCCGGCTAATATCCGAAATGGCTGGATCGATTTTGTCGGGACATTGGCAGATAGCTGCTTTTATAAGGAGTAACTTAGGCTACTTTTATTTTAGAAAAAGTATCAGAGTTCCGCGCAAAATAACTAAAACCCATGAAATTGTAAGCAAAATCTGCGTACCAAGGGACGCACCCGAACGGAGCGAGCATAAGTCGCTTATCTATACTAATATTATAAAGAGGTAAATTTTGTGAGTTTGTGACGTTGTAGGGGGTAATCTCTGGATCTACTGAACCGATTCAGATGAAATTTGGTAAGAAGATAGTTTGAGACCCTGGAAAGGACATAGGATACTTTTTACCCCGAAAACCATCCCTTAAGGGAGTGAAAATGGGGATGAAAATTTGTATGGAGGATCAAGCTAGCGACGAACCCGAGTAAAGCAAGGGTGAGTCGCTAGTTTAAAATATTTTAACTTTACAGTATCTACTTACTTTATATGATTTCCCGCAAATCTCGCACAAATGTTCTCCGTCTGGCTCCTTCTTGTTTTTACCTTCGTGTATATTGTTCATGTGAGCTACCATTATTTTAGCCGTTTTGAATGCCTACAAAAAATATATGAAAACAACTTTTTGAAAATAGTTACACCAACTTCAAAATCACCTTTCACCCCCTTTTAGGGTGTAATTTATTTAGTACTTTCTTAGAATTATTTCGCAGATTTATTTATTAAAAAAATATATTTCGATCGACTACAAAAAATTTTATCACAAAAATCCAAACGTAAAAAACCTCCTTTTAGAACTCGATCAAAAACTCGGCTATGGTTGCAGTAAAGCATTCGAAACGTCGGGAATCTAAATAAACTGCTTTGATCTCGATCGACTGCCTTGTCTTGGGCATAATATTAAAAATAAAAAATATATATTAAAAGCATTAAGTAAATTAAAAAAAAGTATTTTACCTTAAAACAAACACTACACTGATATTTGATCCGCTTGAGATGATCCCAGTCGATGTGGTCGATCATACACCATTTCGTCGCGAACTTTTTGCCACAGAAATTGCATATATGTCTAGAAAAATAATTAAAATTATCTTAAAAAAAACAAATAAACTCTTAGATTTATTTTTAAAATGTCTCGTAGAAATAACCCGTTAAGAAAGCATATTAAAATAATTATTTTAATACTTCTATTTAAAAAAAAAAACGAAGTAAAATATCATTTTTAGGATTCCGTACCCGAAGGGTGCCTACGGGACCCTATTACTATGCCTTCGTCTGACAGAGGCTGTAATCTCATTAACCATAATAGTTAGAGTTGAAATTTTCACAGAGTGTGTATTTCTTTTGCCGCAATAACAACAAATAATAAAAAACCAAGATGGAGAATTTCAAAAAGGCTGCCATGCAAATTAAAAAAAAAATTGCTACGGAAACCTTCGTGTGCGAGTCTGACTCGCACTTGATCGATTTTTTTTTCACATCAATATTCCGTCACATTTTTAATAATATTAGCAATTTAAAAAAATACATATTCATTAATGATATGAAACTGACCTCATGTACATGTTTCTTACTCAACTATATGTGTTTATTATAGCAATTCTATTTTAACAATACATCATTAAGAAAATACAATTTTTTTTATTTAATTTAATTCATAAAACTTTAAAACCCATGCAACATAAAAAAATACAGGCCAATAAAAAAAAATTAAAGATATCGGTTTTTTAATTTAATTCATGAAAACTTTTAGCAAAAAAAATACTTAATAATTTTTTTAACAACATATTAGTAAAAATTATATATATATATTAAAAACTTTATTTAATATATCAAAAACTTTTAGTAAAAAAAAGACAGGCTAAAAAAAATTACAGGCCAACAAAAAAATATATCATACATACTCACATATAACTGTCCTCGTGTACGTGTTTCTTACTCAACTTCATGTGGTTATTGAAACAGTCTCTACTCGAGAAACTCTTTCCGCACTCCCTACACTGGTAGAGCGCACCGTTCTCCCTCTCCCTGTGGTTCCGCGTGTGTCGCGCGAGGTTCCTCTTCCATTGGAAGAGTTTACCACATATTGGGCATGGATAGCTTACACCTTCGTGTATTACGCTTGAATAGATTTTATTATTGTTAAAATAGAAAAAAAATGTTTTTTTTCGACAAAATTTATTTAAAAACCAGTAGGAATAATTGCAAAGATGCATTTCTTAATTATATTTTGTTTTGTGTTTTAAAATAGATTATTTATAAAACAGAAAATTAGTTTTTTTTATATCTTCATTAACTGTTCAAAATGTTGAAAAATAACCCCAAATTACATTAGATTTTTTGTTCTCTATTCTCGTGTGCCGCAGGATATTCCTCTTATTATTATTATTCATATATTTTTTATATTAAAATTGAAAAAAAAAAAGATTTTTTTACACCAAAATTAAAAATATTAAAAACAAATTGTTAAAAAATAAACCAAGAAAAATATACTCACGCATGTGCCCTATAACTCTTCTTCGAATGAAACACTTTGTTGCACCCTTTGCATGGAATGAATAAGTTCTCTTTCGGCTTTTCATCCTTGTTATTTGGCAATAATCTAGAAAAAATAAGAATTAATTAAAGAAAAATTAAATAAAAGGGTGATTTTAGTGGTATATAAAAAAAATACTAAACAATACCAATACTTTTCATATTTCTTTTAAATGCAAGTCAATTTTTTCTTGTAATAGAAAAAAAAACATACAAAATTGACATTTTTTGTGTCATCTAGATGTTTTTCAACTGACATCAAAAAAAAAGTTTTAAATTCGAATATATTTGTGCCAATTATGAATGGATTACTTTAAAAGCTAATATTATGCTATCTCTCTCTCAATGGAAAGAGAACTAATGTTTAAACAATACAAAAGTATAATTTTTATTATTCATATTTTCCTCCCCAAAAATTGAATTCATATATTAATTTAACAAATACGAATATAAAATCTCCCTTATTCCTAATAGAAAGTAAACTATCTATAATATAATCACGCTACTGTTTTTAACTTTGACATTAATTTTGGCAGATTACGTCTGTATAATTCTAATTATAATTTAATCGAGTTACAAGTGATTTTGAAGTCAGCGTATTTTATAAGTTATAA
This sequence comes from Brenthis daphne, assembly GCA_947093115.1. Taxonomy (NCBI): domain Eukaryota; kingdom Metazoa; phylum Arthropoda; class Insecta; order Lepidoptera; family Nymphalidae; genus Brenthis; species Brenthis daphne. Next base: position 6,199,714 of record OX352473.1, read on the forward strand.
ATTAATTATACTTACTTCAAATGATATTTCAATGTTATTTTATTGGCAAATATCTTCCCGCAACAGTCGCACTGAGGCTTCTCTTGATGCGACACCGTTCTGTGGTAGGATAACTTAGATCTAGTGCTGAAAATACAAGTATTTTATTTATTTGAAAAAAAAGTCAATTAAATAAAAAAATACATCAAAAATATGTAGTATCCATTACCTCTTGTTATTATACACACGGTTATATTTAAAAATTTTCAAAAGACAAGAACTTTGTAAAAATTGAATTATTATAAAATTCGATCAATCTCATACTATTTTTCCTATCAAATTAACTAATTATTCATAAAATATCAAAACAGAACACAAAATACAAATAAAAAAAAAGAAAAAATTACCGTTCAAAAAAAAACATTTTTTTGCATTTTATATATATATATTTTAAATAAACATATTGTGTTTACCTAAACTTTTTATCGGGACAATCGGGACACGTGTACGCGGGCACTTTCTTAGCGCAGTCGTGCCCTAACATTATCCTTTTTAATGTAGTAATTAAATTACATTCTCGACATCTGAAACATGTTTACTTTATTAATTTTTCCAGTAAAAAGTTTTAATTTTTGTTTTGTGTTCAATTTAAATAATAAAATAAAATCTTTTTTTGAATAGAGCCAATAATGTTATTTTAAAAAAAATACAGTTTAGAAATAAAAAGCTTTTCATAATATTAAATCAACAACGATGTTTTTTTAATTTTATTCCATTAATTATATTTGTTTTAAGATTCTTTTCCCATAAAATACTTACTTGAAAGCAGAAAGGTGTAGTTTTCTATGAAATTTAATATTTTCTTTCGCCAAAAAATGTGCTTTACACACATCACAGGTATAGTCATTGCCTGTTTTCTGAAAAAAAAAACTTTATTACTATAACTTTATTTTTTAGTATAGATTTCCCAGAAATGAAATATTATCGCGCAGTAAAAGGTATCCTATGTGTTGACCCAGATAACAAGCTATCATTATACCAAATTTCATCGATTGGCAGATAGCTGATGTTATAAGGGGTAACTTAGGCTACTTTTATCTTAGAAAAAAATTAGGGTTCTAAAAAGTGTGGTAAGTGGGTTATAAAAATATCGTGAGTCGCTAGTCATTAATAAACAATAAAAATATAATATACTTACTGAAAAATGCTTGCCATTATCATGAAACTCCTTTAGTTTTTTCGTATTAAAGCTAATAATGCACAAATCACATCTATATTTGAGTTTTTGAAACTCTTCGCTAGATACATCTCTCTCTCTCACACTCCACATCTCCTCTTCACTCATTGTGTAAAGTTCCACTAGTTTTTCCGGTAAATTCAATAATCTCCGATTTTTTCTATCTTTCATCTCTTTCTTGAAAAAAAAATTTTTTTTTCTAATTTTTTTAACTACAATGCATAAACATTACAGTATTTTCTACATGCTTTTATTAGCTTTTAGTAGCAGATTAACTTGAAATTTAGCACACTTATCAAAGACTGATAGCAACACAACAATTTATAAAAAAAATTACAAAACTAAAAAAACACGCTTTTATATCAGATCAAACTAAAAAATGACAAAAAAAAATATAATAACATTAATTTTCTCATTTTAAATAAAACTATCTTTTCGGATTTTGTCGCGGATTTATTTGCATTTTTGTTTCCCGACGTTTCGTCGTTTCTGCAAACATAGCCAGGACCGCCCAAGCCATTACATTCGCTTTGATAGACCTCAAATCCTGGCGAAAGAAAACCGATATCGCCCTAGAATGATTCGAGAAGCCATAGAAATTAAAAAACATCCTAATTTCAACAGGGAAGATGGCTGGGTACTACCATCGTCATGGGATCCTGTTATTAATATAATAAAATCAAATAATAAATATAAACATAACAGACAGGTGTAGTAAGTTCTTACTGTGTAGATCAAAATGACAGCATATCAGATTAATATTTTTCATTTCTCATTTGTAAAAGTATATAGTAATAGTGTTGCTTAGTAAGTTGTTTTTAAATAATAGCAAACTAAATTAAAATAATTATCCTTAATTAACTTTAACTTTTTAAATTACACATAGAACAATTATATGGCTTAAATAATTAACACTATATTTTATATTTTTCTTTATGGTTATAAATATAATAATGGCAACACTAAATATAGATTACTAATTAATATTTTAAAATTGTAATAATTATAAAAATAATAGCAAAAATTAAATAAATAATATTCCATATTCAATTATAATTAAAATTATAAAAATGTTTAAAGTTAAAAAATATTGTAATGTAATTGGTGCAATTTTCATTTTGTTAATTGTGGGTAGGCTGTCTGTAACAACTATACCTCCAAGACATGTAACACCTCAGTCTCTCCCGTGATCATGGATGCTGTAAAGCATTCGAAACGTCGGGAAACAAAAATGCAAATAAATCCGCGACAAAATCCGAAAAGATAGTTTTATTTAAAATGTCAAATATTCGCGTAAATCTAAGAAAGTATTAATTTTCTCGTTAGTCACTTCATTCTTATCGAAAAATTTTTTTTTTACTTTTTAGTTTGTTTCATCATTACAGCGTATTTTTTAGTTTTTTTAAACTATAATTTTTTATTATAAATCTTTTTTTTCTGTAAAGTTTGACCATATTTTTGTCATCATAAGCAAAAACATATGAGTACCTTTACATCGTCCTTACTTCTTTGTCTGTCTTTTTTCTTCTTCTTCTTTTTCTTTTGCACATCTTTCTCAGTCTTTAGTTTGGACAACGCTATGTCGTCAGATTCACTGTCACGTTGTATTTCTTCATAATAATCCATACTTAAATCTTCTTCAATGTGTTCATCTTCTGTTTTTACTTCAATATCTGGTATTTCTTAAAAAATCACATTTTATTATATTTTTTATCTTACTATTAAGAATATTGTCATGCATAAAAATTCAAATTAACCTACAAAAAATACTTCAATATCACATTTTTTTTAATTGTCGGTGGCAGTCAAGTGGTAACGCGCTTGGGAAATCGTGTGAAGCGGGTTCAAATCCCGGGTCTCGCACCTCTGATATTCTCATGTGCAAATCATTTCTAACATGATTACCACTTGTCTTACGGTAAAGGAAAAACTGCATGTCTGAGAGAACCTAGCAAGTTGTCTGCAGACATGCTCAGTCCGTCCTCACTTGGCCAGCGTGGTGGACTGTGGCTTGATCCCCTTCGTATTGAAGGGAGGCCCACGCCCAGCAGTGGGATGTTAAAAAAATTATTTAATTTTGTTTAAAAAAATGTTGTTTAATTTCATGTATATCAGTTTATATTATATGTATATATGATTATAATCAATATATTAATGTTTTTTATGTAAAAGATTAAAAAAAACATATCATCTAAATCATTTAACAATTGTTGATGATATTGCACAAGTAAAACTTACCAATTTCTATTTTGTCCGTACATTCACTTACTTCTTCCTTTATGACTTCCACATCTGGAGTATTTTCTACCTTAATTTCAACATCGTCTAAGTATATATGGCTTGATAGTCTCTGAGTAGCATGCTTTGATAAATCTTCAGGGCTGTTTAAAAAGGTATGCTGAAAAAAATACATGTATATTTTTTTTCAATATGGTATTACAAATAAAAAAATATGGCATTTCATATGGCAATACAAATAAAAAAATATAGTTTAGCTACATTTATCAAAGAGGCTCCGCATCTATAGTAATAGGTGTTTATGAGTGATTTTTCTTTTATTTCCACACTTTTTTTTAAATTTATTATCATATTAAAAAAAAAGTTTTACAATGGATTTTATGGGATGACAATATAACAACTTACTTAATAAAAATAACTTAACTAGATTATCCACATAATATACATAAGTCTTCTAAGTACAGAAAATTCAATTATTCAATGTATAGAAGAATTAAATATGTTCACACAGGATGTCTGTTGGGTTCGCTAATTACATATATATTTTATTACATACTAAATGTCATAGAAAATTTCTCTATTGAGCATTTAATGCATTTTTATGTATAATTGAAATGAACTAATAAATTTTTTTTAAATGAGCATCAATAAACAAACACAAATAAAAATTCTATGTAGTTTTACGTTATTTACAACATCCCCATTTTAAATGAATATAAATTGATACAAATGTCTTATCCATACTAATATTATAAATGTGAAAGTTTGTGAGGCTCGATAGATGGATGTTTGTTACTCTTTCACAACAAAACGGCTGAATGCATTAGGATGACATTTGGCGTAGATACACAGATAGATTATAATCTGGAATAGCAGATAGATTACTTTTGAACGGAAAAATGAACAGTTCCCGTGGGATGGATATGTTTTTATCTAGGGACGAACCCACAGTGAGTGTTTAGTCAGACATAAAAGAAAACATTTGCTCGGACACCACAACATTTAGTATTACTTACTGTTTCAGAATATTCACTAAGTACTTTGTAAGATCTAAGTACTTTTTCCCTAAATTTCATAACACTTTGTACATATGCATGGCACTCCCAGCATACTCTAATAGAAAGGCCATCTGGTACCTGAAAACAGTTTAATTTAAAAATCAATTCTTTTTTGGTAACTCGGTGTTTGTTACTCAATCATGCCAGAACTGCTGAACGGATCTGAATGAAATTTAGCACAGATATAGATTATAGTCTGGAACAGCACATATGTTACTTTTTATCCTGCAAAAATGTGTGGTTCCCGTGGGATAGATTTGTTTTTGTTTTTCACTAGGGATGAACCCAAGTGAAGCAAAGGTGAGTAGTAACTCATTCTATTATATTTAATCATTGACTTCTAAATGCAGCCACCAATTCAAATAACAACTTGTATCTGATTCTCATTCACATCCTTAGGCCAAATTTTAATATATATACAATTGTTTTTACATTATTTTATACGTAAATATTTTTAGTAGGTAAGTACTTTTTAATGTTATTAACTTTTTCAATACACTTATAATTATGATGTAACGTGCAAATAAATAGAGAAATCAATTATATATTTAAAAGAGTCTATATTTTTAGTTTAATTAAATATATTTTTTAGTACCTACCTATGTAGTGTTTTCTACAACTTTTTATGAAATTTAAAAAAAATACTGACTGGATAATAAGACAAAAAAAAATCTATAATTACAAAAAAAACTTCACTATACATAAAAAGCTCTAAGTAATAAGTATATGATACTTTTTGTACAATCAATAAAAAACAATGGCGGTTCTAAGGATTCCTTTGTTCTGCCTAACTTCACTAAATGTAATAAATTAACACAAGTTTAAGTAAACATATATATTTATAGATATTACAAACGTATTTCTAATAATGAAAATAAATAAATTATTTAAAAAAATTTTACTTACTTCAATGTCGGCTAACATTTTAAAACACTCTTTTACATTTTTATCATAAAACATTGTGCGGTTATAATTCAAACAGCCCACACAAATACCACTTTCATTATATCCTTCAATGTTTATGTTAATTTCTTTCATTTTTATGGAATGTTTATAACAAAAATATTTATTACGAATGGAAGCTTCACAGCTTTCTTTCGGCCATTTTGTATAACAGTATAACTGTTTGACAAATGACATTTGACATTGGCATATTGTTTTTTTTTTATTTATTTATGGGCTAGTTAAGTGTCCTTCGAAAAGCGTCAAATTAGGATGCGCCACAGTAGCGAGTGCGTAAATTTTGAAGAAAGGGCCAAAAGTATTATTAAAAGTTCACAAAAAATAAATCACTCTTTACCTTTATAAGTTTATATCACTACAGTTTCTTCGGATTTAATTAATTACTAAATTATTTTGGATTACGGAAATAGTTTCAATAACAACTCCAGTTACCCAAAAGGGAGAAGACGAGGTAGGTTCTATTGGGTTTTAGTGGGTACTGGCTTTTTAGCTGTTGAGTCCCACATAACCATCTATATGTATGAAGGTGCCATAAGTAAATTAAAAAAAAGTAGTCTTTAGGAATGCTAACAGAAATGAAAACTTAAAACTATAAACAAACAGTTGTTATATTTTATAGATATTCAAATTAATTGTTTAATCTTAAATTAAAATGTGTAAATTAAAAGTGTTTAAATTTATCTGGTTTTGACATCTATCCGCACTCAAGAGTGGTAACATACCTCAGGATTAGTTTATGCCTGATTAATAATTTTGTCATATATGAGTAAACAATATATAATAATGTAAAATAATTCATGAATGAAGATGAAAAAATAATCTTATCAATAAAAATGTATATAATGTGGTAGTTACAGAAAATAATTTATTAAATACAAATATAGATTATATAATAATTTGTATATGCAGAGCTTAACTCAATATTATTATAGACGAACCTTTTTAGTATTTGGGCTAGTGTTTTAAAATGAATCCCCCCCCAACGTGCGTTCACCTTGTCGTGGTGGGGGGGCTCAGTAGTACCCGGTAATACAGCCGGGCGCGAAGCCAAGAAACGCACATGGAGATGGCTTCGGTGGGAGGTGGGAGGCGGCCCTCTTCGGAGGGTGGTGTACCATGCGGGTTGCTCCTAGTACTTCTCTGATAGCAGAGTGGACCTTGGAGCAACCCCGTGGTTGTTGTGGTCTGCTTCGGCAGACCTGCCGTCGGGGCGTCGTAGTTGAGTGCGTAAGCGTTCCTGCGACGCCCCATTAAGACGGGGAAAGGTTTTGTTGCGTTTTAGTGGGTAGTACTGGCTTCGCCGGTGAGTCTCACACTTCGTGCGTAAATGCATTTCCCAACGTTAAAAAAAACGTGTTTTAAAATGATAGAAAATGTACACTTGATTAAGTACCTCCTATTTTTTAAATCGGTCAATAATAGCAATTATACGATAACTGATTAAGCCTCTTCACTCTATCAACTGGAAACCCCTTTTAGTTTATAAAGAGAAATATGTAAATATGGACCTGTGTCTGAAGTAATTGAAAATAGTGGTAATATAAGCTTAATATTTTTCATTTTATTATTATTTCCACTTTATTTTTGAATTTGAAATTTGAAAGTTCCTGCGGAATAGAAGTTCAGCTTTTTTTTAAAGGCTGAGGGTTAAGGGTTGAGTTAAAGATCGCATCGCATTTTGCCACTTATTATGAGGAAGCCACGAATGAAAATGAGTGTTAAATCACGAAGGAGAAAAATAAGTTGTTTTTTTTACTTCCACGAGCATCATCGTCATACAAAAGGTTGTATACCTACTGTTTTAGCAGTAATATTATATCTTTAAACGAGAAATTCTTGTATATATATATATATATATATATATATATATATATATAATATATACACTATGGTGTCAAAAGTAAATAGACAGGGCATTTTTTATAAAACATTTTTTTCATCAAAAACTAAATATTTAATTAAAAAACTAATGCATGATTACTAATATCGTGTCGACCCTCCTTTATACTTTATAAAACAACATTTTTATTCTAGTTTTCATAGTATTAATCAAGCAAACTAAATTAAAATTATGATCCTTAATTAATTTTACCTTTTTTAAATTACACATAGAACAATTATATGGTATATATAACCTGAATCTTGAAAACGGCTTCAACGATTTTCATGAAATTTAGTACACATGGGGTTTCGGGGGTGATGAATCGATCTAGATTAGTCTTACGTCTGAGAAAACGCGTACTTTCGAGTTTTCATGCAGTTTTCTTTTGCATTATTCCAACAGTGCAAAATATGGTCGGTAATTTGCACACTCAGGCATAAGCATCGTGGTCAAGTGGCCAAGGTGCAAGATCAACAATCACATGTATCCAGGTTTGAATCTAGGTCGCATACAAAGTTTTTACTTTTGTTTTTTTTTTTATATTTATTTAAGTTTTTAGTTTTAAAAAAAAAGAAAATTGTATTTTAGGCCCAAAACTCTGAGCACAGCTCGGTAGCCCAGGTCCTGCATTATTAAATGTACACTATATAAGGTCAGCTTAGAAATGTCATAATACAGATAAACAGACTATATTAAAAAATAAAAATACTACATACACGTATATATTACACACGTAACAATAAAAATAACAATATTATTCCATTAAAACTGTATTACAATAACTTGGTAAATTAATGATAGCTCAATTGCTAACCATAAACAATTTATTTTTTTAATTTATAATGCACTGTATCACACTCTCGAAGTTTTTGCGCGGCTTGTTCTGGAGTTAAATCTCTCTGTGGTTGTGCCAACATTTCGAAACCAACCATGAATTTTTTGACAGTGGCAGAACGGAGTAGCGGCGGTAAGTATACACCGTGGAATAACCAATGGGGGGAATCCCCTATTTTTTTTGATGGGCCTGTTGGTGCACCTGGAATAGTAATATTTAGAATGTATTTTTTAAAATTTTAACTTAATTTAATCTTTTGAGAATATATTTATGTTAAATATTATTTATTGACGTATCTTTAACATAAATTATTATAATTTTATTTTATTACTAGCGGCTCACCATTTATTCTTGTTAATTATTATTATTCACATTTTATTTTTGGTAATTTCTTAATTATAATTATTATGAGATGCAGAGACCACTTACCATGCCATCCCATAGAATAAGGAAAGCTGCATTTGAACAGATTGTCATACTTAGTACATATTTGTTTCATTATATCGCCTAAACCTTTTTTTTGGTTGTCATTTAAATCTGTCATACGTTGTGGCTTATTATTTATGGGTAATAACATGGTCTCGTAAGGCCACGCCGCCCAGTATGGAACTAATGCCACCCATTCGGAGTTTTCAACGACTATACGTTCCTGAAAACAACAATAATATCCATATTAATATTGTAAACCTGAAAAAATGTCTGTGTTGTAAACTTTAGGCCAACAAGTCAATATGACTATCTTTTCGGATCATCAAAATGAAAATTGCACCAATTCATTTTGTTATTTTGTTATTCATTTTGTTATTTGTGGGTAGGCTGTCTGTAACAACTATACCTCCGAGACATCTAACACCTCAGTCTCTCCCGTGACCATGATTGCTGTAAAGCATTCGAAACGTCGGGAACCAAAAATCAAAATAAATCCGCGAAAAAATCCGAAAAGATAGTTTTATTTAAAATATCAAATATTCGCGTAAATCTAAGAAAGTATTAAGACGATATGAATGAAATGTGCAACAGAAGAGCTAGCACTTTTTGTAAATATTGAAAAAGATAGCAGTATAAGTATTTTCTCATTCGTATTCCTAGCTATTGTATTTTTAAAAAACTTAATTTTAAAAAGCGACAGAAACAGATATACAGACACACATATCATTGCTTAGGAGCAATCATAAAATAAGTACATTTATAATTAAGAAGAAGAATGTATTCAAAGTTAAAGCCTCCATTTAAATTTGCTAAGCCAGTTGAATACGTTGTAAAGTATCCAAGCATTGGAGAAATCTTACCTTAGTTTTTAGCTCTTGCTGTAAATAGTCCACTAACATACTTTTGCCATACTTTGTATAGTATTCCTTTTGACATCTAAAAAAATATTTATAGTAAATAAATGAATATGTTGAGACATTAGCACACAGCACCATCTAGTTCCATGGTAAGCTACGAGGCTTGTGTTATGGATACCAGATAGTTGATATAACTCGCGTCATCTAAAAAGAACGCTGGCTGTCAAGCTGCGCAGAAGCGATTTATCGGCCAAATTGGTAGTAAGAAGCGGGGCACGGGGCGGGTCGGGGCGGCGGGGCACGCGCCGCATGCTTGCCGGCGCGCTATTGGTTTGTCAGTTCGAAACACCATCGCGCACACAAAAGTTTTTAATTACGAAAGGGTTTTATATATAGAAAAGAGAAAAAATATTTTTGACGTATATTGTTTTACAAAGAGAGAGTCTGATAATAATGCAGTTAATATTAAACGTATTAATTTAATTTTTTGTAAGTAGATTAAACATTCTACACTGAATCAAACATATTTTAATAATGAATAGAATTCTATTTAATGATATTCTATCTAATATATTTTTCAATGTCCCTGATAATAACTAATATATGAAGCCGCGAGCGAAATGCTATGAAAAATAAAATATTAGGCTTAGTACATTTGTGCGCGAGTATACCCATGCGCAAACATACCCTCTCCACTTTCTTCCAGCGTTCTTTTTAGATGACGCGAGTTATACACTACATATATATAACTTTAAATACATACATATTATAAATATAAACACCCATGACTGGAGTATAAATATTCGTGCTTATCACACAAATGAATGCCCCAAGCGGGTGTTGAACCCGAGACCGCTGGCACACCAAGTAGGGTGACCACTACGAACTGAGCCAATCATGTCGTCAAATAAATAGTATCTAATATAAAATGCTCGTAATTTTTTAGGTACAGACTACAGTGCTATCCCATATTTTATTAATACGTTTTTATTAAACTTAATTTTTTTCAGACAATTTTGACTCTTTGCGATGGAAGAGTCTACATAATAAATGTCAATACATCTATACTAATATTATAAATGTGAAAATTTAGATGTTTGGATGGATGTTTTGTTACTCAATCACGCCACAACGGTTGAACGGATCTGGATAAGTTTTGGCACAGAGATAGATTATAGTCTGGAATAGCACATAGGCAATGTTTTATTTCTCAAAAATGAACGTTTCCCGTGGGATAGATTATGTTATATATTTGCTTATTCATAGATGGCGCTGTTCGTTGTTTACTCAGTCTATTTAAACTTTACTGGTCTATTTTTTTATTTATTGTTTTTCAAGATCAGCGCCATCTATCGTTTATGGACATAAAAAATACAATAATGACATAAAAATAAAGATTGAAAGTTCTAGTAAAAAAATCTATTTAGTTTAATCCAAAAATTGTCTTTTTTTTTCTTATTTCTCAAAGGATCACTCTAAAAATCAAACAGTCATATTATGTACATTAAAAAATCTACAACATAAAAATATATTACGAGTAGCATAAGTATTAAGTACGCTTTTTTTTATTTTCATCACAATAAATACTCACAGTTAAATGAAAGTAGCTCACCTATCTTTCACCCTAGGCTCATTTGGCAAGAAACTGGAGGCCCAAATCTGGCAATGTGGGTGCGGGTTCGAGCAACCCATTATAGCGCCTTTGTTCTCAAAAATTTGAACCCACGTGTACTTGCGACCTAGTTCTTGCAGTTGGTTAATCCACCTGAAAATTTAATATTTTGATTTGTTAAAAAAAAACAAATTATGGCCCTTTCGAATCGAAATGGAAACGAATTATGAATAGACATAACGCTTATGACTTCTACTGGTGACAAAGAGCTGACTCATTTTTCGCTAAAAAGAGTCCCAAAATAATGTGTTCTATTTTTTAAAATACCCTAAAAAAGTGATAAAAAAATTAACATAAGAAGTATTGTGTGGTAATAACTTCGATCAACAATACTACGTGTCACATAAAAAATCAAAGCTAAATTCTGTAGTATTGTTGATCGAAGGATAATAATGTATGTTTTAAAATTATAAAGTTAACTGTTGATGGAAACTTTTAAATTTTAAACCTAACATCCGTTTCCATGAAAAGAAAGAAGATATTTTACAAGACGTTTTTTTACAGTCCACTGCTGGGCACTAACATACTTTTCACAAGGAACCACCCTGGCCAAGTGCGGACGGACTGAGCATGTCTGCAGACAACTTGCTAGGTTCTCTCAGATATGCACGTTTCCTCACGATGTTCTCCTTCACCGTAAGACAAGTGGTGATCATGATCGAAATGATTGGCATATGAGATATTCTCATTCTCTCATTCAGAGGTGCGATACCGGGGATTTGAGCGAGCTTCACCCAGTTTCCCAAGCGAGCGCGTCACCAATGGGCTACCACTGCCTTCCAAAGAAATATTAATACTAAATATATATATTTTTAAAAGCAATTTCAATTAATTCACAAAATGAGGACCTTCACCTTGTAGAAGTTACTCAAAAATTAAAACACTTACTCTTCTATAACAGCTTCTACTTCTTCGAGAGACATCAAAGGTATCGTCATGTTAGAGTCAGGATGAAAACACATAACCCTGAAATTAAATATAAACATGAAAATGTTGGAAATATGTACATATATTGTATTACATGTATAGATTCTAATTAAAAGCAGGCAATGTCAGGTCTCAATCTCAATATACAAGTTCAAAGTTCAAAGTTTTCAAATATATAAGTACTAGCGACTCACCCTCGCTCCGCTCGGGTTCGTCCCTACTTATCTTTTAACGTTTAGTATAGATTTCTCAGAGATGAGATAATTTCCCGCAGTAAAAAGTATCCTATATGTTGACCCGGATAACCAGCTATCATCATCATCATAACGATTTCGTCAAATTCCCTCCAGTGGTTTTTCCGTGATGCGGTAACATAAGACAGACAGACAGACAAAAATTCTAAAAACTATAGATTCGGCCTCTGTATCGATAATAATGTATATTTCAATAAGATTTTCCAAAAAATATTTAATTTACAGATTCGGCTTAGTTACAATTTTATTATAATTATTTATAGATTTTGAATGTAAATAATGTATAGATTATGAATGTACTCGTAAATGTCGAAATCGAGAATAAAGAGACTGCAAAACATGGTACATATTATTTTCGATTTTGATTTTTTTTTTGGCAGTTCTATATAATTCTTTAGACTGGCTTAATACAAATTGAATGAACGTTATAGAGTTATTCTAGATTTTATTTAGGCTGCGATATAAATTGAACGTCTTATCCAGCTCATGGTATTAAATGCCTAAAGGATTCATTTTAGGTCGTCAATTGAGTCACAATTAGAGTTGATGGCCATTTATATAAATATTGTCTTTTTTTTAATTATACATTTGAATACATAATTCAATTCAACACAGATTAGATAATTGCTATAATATCTATAATTTATATACCTGCAGGTTCCTTTAGCCTGACAAGCTTGGAAGAGGGGATGTTCAGGCGCAGGAGGTTCTGGCACCCTTTCCAGAAGAGCTGGGAAGTCATTGGGGAAAACGTAGGTGGACTTATAGGGAGGATTGCGCTGTAATAGACAAATATTATTTTTGAATAAAAAAATTCAAGTTCAAGTCAAGTGCGAGCTTGCTTTTTACAACACAATGCTTTTAGAAGAATATAACTCAGTAACTTACAACAAAATAGTTATTTATAAACACCTATCTCAATTTTAAAGACCTGTTCAAAGATACCCCATAAACTTATATGAACTCATTTATTTTCATTCCTCACGTATTTGTATGAAGTGTCACTGCTTTTTTTTCATAATTTGACAGCATCATTATGTAGCAGTTCACATCAGACTTGTAACTTACCAAAATTCAGCTAAAAGGCTTTAATTGTGGCCGAATAAGGTCATGAGGATTAGAAGAATTATAATTTTTCCTTTCGGTGGAATCATCAGTTAGAATATAAATATATTGAGAATTTCGTGCATAAACTTATTTTTATATTGAATCATCGAAATTAGAAAACTTTTTTTTTGGATAACACAAAAAGAATATTATAGTAACAAATGAAATAAATAATACTTTCTTAGGTTTACGCGAATATCTCCCTTTTTAAATAAAAAAAAAAAACAATTTTTTCGGACCTCTGCATTGTACGTGACATTGTCGAAGTAATCTGTGCTCAACTGGCACGCTTCGAAGCCATTAACAAGGGAATTGAATTGAATCTTTTTGTGGATTTATTTAGATTTTGGGTAAATTTGTAAAAATAAAAGAAATAAATAAAAAAAAAACCTGAAATAAAAAAAGAAATCGTACCTGCCCATTGGCTCTAACAGCACCAGCTCTCAAGGGATTGTTAGGGTCTGGAGGCTGTTCTTCAGGAGTGTCCTCAGTTTGACCACTCCAGGGTCTCTTGCAACGGTGAGGAGAGACAAGGATCCACTCATCCTTGAGAGGATTGTACCTTATGTGCTGGTGTTCTGCCAAAAAAATTGAGATGAGTTGCCTAGTTCACTTTATTTGTAAGTAATAAAATATCGGACAAATGCGAGTCTGACTCGCACACCGAGAGTCCCGACTTCTGTCCGTAGCATGAAATATAAAAATAAGTCTAAAATCGCAAAAAAAAGTATATGGGACGCGGCCCCAGGAAAAGTAGGTGGTATTTTTGGATAGGGGAGGAAATATGGAGTTCAAATATATAAATTTTATTTTGAGGAAACGAAAGAGTCAAAAGTTATTGAGTCTTAAAGTTACAACATTTCCATACATTATTATGACATTACTGCCATTTTGACACTTGGAAATGTCAAAATGTCACTTCCAAACGCCAAAATGACCTTCAAATACTCCTCCGCGGCTCATATGTTGACCTGACTACCAGTTTTTGGATTTTTCCCTTACTTATGCTATAACTTATAAGTCATTGCTTTTTGTCAAATTCTATTATTCTAGGTCTATGGTAAGTACCCTAAAGGTTTTGATATCCTTGTGTCCAACGACCACTCAGCCCGATAGACACCTCACGCAGGGCGAACACTTTCAGACAACACGTTAGACAAATACGTCAGACTTGAGAAATTGATCGCGCAATTTACTTCAGTAGCGACCACATCCGTGACCCGCGAACACATTGTTTGAGAATCGTGAAATTCTGATACAAAAAATACAACAGACGCGCAACATGGCTCCCTGTGTAATAAAATGGTGTGGAAATAGTAGCCAAATATGTAATTTAAAAAAAATGGCATAACTTTTCATAGGTAAGTTAATTTTGATTTCCAAATTCATTAAATGTAATTAAATGAGAGCTCAAGTTATATTGGTCGTTATGCAACTCGCGTTGATGTATTCGGACATTCTTGGACTATGCATCCCTTTCTTTTTAATGCAGTTCATTGTTGCTATCCTTTTCGTTAATTACCGGCACGTGTAACTAGTGCTGTACCAGTTAAACTATATTTTTTTAGATATAAGTTATTTAATTATTATAAAATGTATGATTGTTAATCTTAATTATTGTAATTTTTTTTGTTTATAATGATGATTTTAATTGTACTTCTTTATTATGTATCATTATCAATTTCTTTTGTATTATGACATTTATCTATAATAATAATTATTATTATTTTTAAATTTTGTACTTTTAATTCATGAATATTTAAATGCTATGTACACTTATAATTGACATGCATATAAGATATATTATTATTACATTAATTAAATTGAAAATGTTTCAAATGTATGTTGTAAAGTGTGCTTTTTACAAATAAATAAATAAATAAGTAAATAAAATTGGTACAAGGCTATGTCGCCAGCTCTCGGAATATAGATGTAAAGAATAAATAATTGTAACAAGTACCTAAAAAAGTTTTTTTAAGTAGTAAAGTTTTTTTGTATAAATAATAAGTTCATGTAAATAAGTAGTAGTTTAGTTATAGAGAGTGTAAGGGACAATTTTCCGAAAACTTTAACCATGGATATATCTGTAAATAAACCTTGAATAAACCTGTGTAAATAATATTAAGTATTCTATTATTATTTCATTATAGTAAAGAAAACTTGTCTTAATTAAAAATATTCTTTAAAACAGAAAATTATTTTACTAGATACGATACCTAGGCTACCTACGATACGATATAAAACTTCTGGTTCCCATCACTAAGCAAGTGACGCAACCTTGAATTAGCCAATCAGCGTGCATTTCAACCCGCCTCCCCCGTGACGCTTACCTCAGACTTTTGACTGACACGTTTGGGTGCAGAAGTACATCAATTAGGCGTCTATCGGGCTAAGTAGTCGTTGCTTGTTTCGAAGTATGCGACCTGAACTGCCGTATCTTAAAGTGATCATTTAAGGGTTCTTTTTTCTTTTTGAGGTACGGAACCCGAAAAAATCGAACTAGTGTCGGTATGACTTACGAATTTATTTTTGTCAGATTGGTAACCTCTGACTGTGAATTACTCAGTTGCTCAGTTGCGTCAGAATAATCTTAATACTGTGACGTGAAGAAGAGAGAATAGAATCAGTCAAGAAAAGAAAATAACGAAATGTGAAACTCCACAAGAAATTCAAATGAGAATGACTCAAGAAATTAAAAAAATGTACACAAATAATCATTTAAAAAGTAACTGGTTTTTTTTTAATTTATACGAGACTGTCTTCGTATTTAAAAAAATACAAAAATGGATTTCTGGTTGCTCCTCTTTCTTCTTTTAAGTCGGTTAAAAGCAAAATATATGTGCTCGTTTGTTTGTATGCATATCTCTTTAAACTACTGGATCGATTTTGATGTGGTTTTCACTAACACTTAGAGATTTTTTTCTGAAGTTTTATATTATGTATAATACATATTTTTATAGGTAATAAGAAAATGATGTGTTGTTATTAAGTAAAGAGTAAACAACGCCAATAAAAATCTAAGTGACATAACCAAGTGTCACTACAATAAGTTCACTACACAAATTAACTCTACGTTTAACAAAATCTATAAGTACATATAATAAAACTTAGTGAAATCGATGTCCGCGTTTCATACAAAAAGTACTGAATGGATTTTAACAAAATTTTGTGTAATGATAAGTTATTACTCGGGTCGACATTTAGAATACCTTTTACTCCAGGAAAATCTTTCATTCCC
Source organism: Brenthis daphne (assembly GCA_947093115.1). Lineage (NCBI taxonomy): Eukaryota > Metazoa > Arthropoda > Insecta > Lepidoptera > Nymphalidae > Brenthis > Brenthis daphne. The sequence continues at coordinate 6,216,390 of OX352473.1, forward strand.
ACGGGAAAACACAATAACTGGTTTTATCGAGTCGTTCCCAGTTTTATATGTCTAACGCTGGCTAAACCTTAAGAGATACATCAAAACAATGTACTAGAAAATTGTAGGTCTTAATAAGGCCGACAGAAAAATCTGCAATAGCATAAATCTTTCTCCTAAAGTACACTCGCAAAAACTATTAATATCTATTTAAAACGTACCTAGAGATGACCCGAGCGAAGTGAAAGAAGTCAATCGTCCAATATAAAACAGCTGTTAGAAAAAAATTGTGCTAAATTAGAAAATACACTCGCAACAATTTGAAACAAAACCACGACACTATTTTTAAACTAAATGATTTTTAATTTATAATATAGATTATTTTTGCTCAATTTTTCCATTAAATTAATAAAACTAACCTGTGGCTTCAAACTCGTTCATTGTTGAGGCGTCCTCTACTCTCTAGTTACAGAGGGCATGACGTAGTGATGCTATCGAAAAATGATATTAGTATATTTATGGATAATCGATATCGATTTTTTATAGTAAATATTTATTTAAAACGTTACGTTTACGTATTAAATGGATATACATAAATAGTTATTGCCAGTATACTTTAGAAGAGAAACTTTGCTTATGCAGATTTTTGCGTATCGATCCCTTGCTCTGTGTAAAACGAAAAGAAATCTATCACACGGGAACCCTACATTTTTCTGGGATATAAAGTGACCTATGTGCCGTTCCAGACAATAATCTATCTATGTGCCAAATTTCATCCAGATCCGTTCAGCCGTTCTGGTGTGATTGAGTAACAAACATCATCCTCACAAACTTACACATTTATAATAGTAGTAAGATAAAGAATATTCAATATTGATTTTTAAATGTTAAAGTTTCATTGACGTTTTGAACATAAGCGACTGTACTCATGAATAAGTTATCTATTCTAATCTATTCTAATATTATAAAGAGGAAAAATTAGTTTCTTTTGTTTGTTTGTTGTTTGTATCGAATAGGCTCCGAAACTATTGAACCGATTTAGATGAAAGTTAGTAAGAAGATAGTTTGAGATTCTAGGAAGGACATAGGATAGTTTTTATTCCGGAAATTATCTTTTAAGGGGATGAAAATGGGGTTGAAAGTTTGTATGGGGAAACGACCCGCATGAAGCGAGGGTGAGTTGCTAATACTACTACATGTATAAATACGAAACCACCGGAATTTGAGTAAAAGGAATAGAGAGTGCACTTGTGGCTGCGTGTATGCTGCAATGAGATCACTTTAAATAATAAAAAAACAATTTATTACATAGCTCTTTTGCGGCATGAACGGTGGCATATCCTATATCAACAAACATCTGTCCGCGCGAATATGCACGTATACAGCTACATTTGTATACTAACGAACCAAGACAAAGTCTTATAATAGTTTTATTTTCAACCTAATCAACAACATAGCACCTTGTAATAAAGTCACAAATTTTCGAATTATCAACATACACTTACGATCATTTCGTAAGTTTTATAATCTTTATTGTAAAATCAATCTTATATCAAAAATCATAAAGCACTTTTTCCCGTTGTTGATTTGTGAGGTAAATCGTTATGTTTTGTTTCAGTTTGCTTTTTTGAATTGACGCGTATATTCGTTCTTAGCCGTTCTTAGCCGATTTAAAATTTATTTCTTTCGTAGATTACATCTTAAAATATTGACTTAATCTACATGTATTTACCGAAAATAAGACACTCCGTCTGAAATATTATTTTTGCAACTTTTAAATATACATTGCAGCATTGTGAGCGTGTTTACGTTGGCAGTGTTTCAATAGACATAATCGAAATATACGCTCACTTTTCAAATAAGCTAATATTTACCGAGACGTACTTCTTGCGCCGACCTGATATCTAGTAGTATTGTTGATCTAAGCAGTCAATAGTAGTCGGGAAAGATGTCTCGATTCTTACATGAGGTGATAGAATATAAGCTTTATATACTTCATTGTGATGTTTTGTTTGTTATAGGACCAAATCATACATTTTTTAAGCCCAATTCTCACCATGTTTTTTTTCATTCTAGTTAACATTGGAGAAGTAAACTGTGCCCAACTGGTACGTCTAAAAGCTACGAAAAAAATAAGAAGTAAATTGATTTTTTTTATTGTTTTAAGTACAAAATTATTATGTTTAAATTAAATTAACTTATTAATTTTAATTTATATAAGAACATTGCCTATTAAGACGATGTTAACTTTTTTTCAAACAGAGTAATTTTATTGTATCGATATTACATTGTATAAATAGGTGCATCCCTACTTGTTATTTAGTGACGGCTTACTCCGATAAAGAGGTATACGTTATCATTTAGAGAATAAAATATAAATAGAGACGTCATCCCAAATTTTGTTAATATGATATATACCTTTATAATATTACTAGATGACCCGGCAACGTTGTTTTGCCATATAAATTATTTCTAGTGTATGAAAATATATCTTATTTATTGTTGTGTGCGTATGTGGTATATGAGTGGAAGAGGTATGTATTACTTTATTATAGTATATATTACTCAGCAGGACCCGCGGCTTCGCTCGCGCTAAAACTACAAAAAAATCTCTAAAAAGATAGTTTCATACAAACTTTCATCCCCTATTTTACCCATGATGAATTTCGAAAAATACTAAAACACGTATTTATTTAATTTTATTGAAGGACATTAATACCAAGTTTCAAGTAATTCTGATCATAAATATTTTCTTGAATTGTATTATAATGTGTTTTCCCGTGGGAATGAGATGATCTCTCGCGATAAAAAGTTCTATATCACTCTCCATCCCTCCAACTATCTCCACACAAAAATTCACGCCAATCCGTCACTGCATTTCGACGTGACAGAAGGACAAACAAACAAACAAACAAACACTTTCACATTTATAATATTAATTAATATGGATTTACATTTATAATATTTATGAAAAATATAATTTAATTCATTTTAAATTTAATTTTTGGGTTGGTGGTAGAAGGGTGAAAATTAAGGACTGAATGTATTTCTTAATGCCACACCATAAAAATATAACCGAAACAAGTGTCCAAAAAATGAAAAAAAAAATTTGTGGGGTGAGCCACTCTTAAGACTCAGGGGTATAAAAATTAGTTATAAACCTATTCTCAGACCTACTGAATATATGTGCATAATATAAAATTTTAGCCGTTTCGGAGGAGTATAAACACGAAAACTGCGACACAAGATTTTTATATATTAGATTATTTAACTTTTGCTAGCTATAAACTAGCGACTTGCTTATAATATTTATATAATACTAGCAGAACCCGCGGCTTCGCTCGCGCTAAAATTATAAAAAAAAAATATCTCTTATGGGATGAATCTCGAAAAATGCTAAAACACGTATATATTGAATTGAATTGAAAAGCATAACTAATTCTGATCATAAATAATTTTTGGGTTCTATTGTAACGTGTTTTCCCGTGGGAATGAGATTATCTCCCGCGGTAAAAAGTAGCCTATATCACCCCCTTGCCTCCATTTAAAAAATCACGTCAATCCATCACTCCGTTTTGACGTGAAAAAAAACAAGCAAACAAACAAACAAAACACTTTCACATTTATAATATTAGTATGGATATACACACAATGCCCTATGGTACAGTACCCTACAGTACATTCCCTACCCTAGGTACCCTATGGTAAATTTTATTACTAATAGTTGCCTGGTAGTGGATTTACCAGTAGGCTGAGGAGACTTAAACCTAGGGCGGTTTTAGGGCAGAATTTTTTAAGTGTCTTACAGATATTATTTCAATGTGGCAGTCGTTGCTCAATGGTAACGCGCTCTCTTGGGTAACTGAGTGAAGCGGGTTCAAATCCCGGGTCTCGCACCTCTGATATTTTCATGTGCAAATCATATCCAACATGATAACCACTTGTCTTATGGTGAAGGAAAACATCGCGAGGAAACCTGCATGTCTGAGAGAACCTAACAAGTTTTCGAAAGACATGTGAAGTCCGCCAACCCGCACTTGGCCAGCGTGGTGGACTATGGCCTGATCCCCCTCGTATAGGAGGGAGGCCCACGCCCAGCAGTGGGACGTCAAAAAGGGCTGAATACTACAGAAATTATTAAGACTTCTATTTTTTTTTAATCTGTGCGATTTAAGTGTAAAAAGGTAACACTCAGAGTTACTTTCACATTTATATTATACTAGCGACTCACCCTCGCTTAGTTTTGGGTTCGTCTCTAGACAAAAACTAAGCTATCCCACGGGAATCGTACATTTTTTAGGGATAAAGAGTAACTTATGTGCTACTCCAGACTATAATCTATCTATGTGACAAATTTCCTCCAGATCCGTTCAGCCGTTCTGGCGTGATTGAGTAACAAACATCCATCCATCGAAACTTTCATAATCATCATTTATAACGTTAGTATGGAAGTATAGATTATATCAGTGATGGGCAAAGTACGGCCCGCGGGCCAACTCCGACCCGCGAAAGTATTAAATCCGGCCCGCAGAGGGTCCATCGACATGGATAGTAGCATGAACCGCTAGAATTACGTTTTCACGATCGAGAAGTATAAAGTAGATTCTACTTAGGGCCGATTGTTCGATCATCGAATAACTGAACAAATAACTAACCAGCGAATTAACTTAACTGACTGATAAAAGGACAAATAAAATGGTTATATTTTTCAATGGCCAGGTAGCAAGTGAATAGTTATCTGTGGATTTTAGTTGCCAACTTCAGTGTAATATATGGAAGCGTGAATTTTGTGGCCCCCATTAAAAAAGTTTGCCCACCACTGGATTATATCATCAATGTAATCTGTAATTATAATATGGTCTCTCGTAAGTCATCGGTATAGTATCTTCTATCTACGAAAGACGTTTGGCCATATCTGTTACATTTTATTAATCTATGACGAAAATTTAGGATGCCCGATAATTATGAGCAGTTAAAGTATATAAAATAACAAAACTACAATAAAACAATAAAATAATCATTTTAAAGCTTCTAGATACATTTTAATTGTATCTTGTACCTTTTAAGTATAGTATAGGTTAGGTGTTTATTGTTTCTTTCCCTTCTAAATATTTGTCAACCCTTATCCCTACTCCCTACAATACTTGGAAGATCACTTTAAGGCCGCCTTTACACAGAAATATTTACTTTTATGCAGTTTCTATTTACTTTTTTTACAATATTTTTTTATGTTTTATAGAGGATTAATAAATAAATATAATATTATCAATTCTATTCCTGGTTGGTGCATTTTATGTTTTTTGGTCGATTTCAAAGGAGGTGGACGAACTTCATTTGCGTGCATGTTTTCTTGTTTGTATGTAAGTATGTGCATATGTTACGATACCTGATCGAATAATTGAAAATAAAGTTTTAATTACTTAAAAGTTACATCCTTAGGCGTAGAACGTTTTTTAAATTTATATGGGTTATACGGGTTATAAGATTTATATGGGTTATAAGAGTATTAATTTAAAAAAAACATTAAAGTATTAACTAAGAATTATGAAATCATATAATATTGTGAAGAAAGACGTCAGTCATGCTTAAATATTATTATTGTTAAAATAATTTTAAAATAGTGACATCTATTATCTTATTATGTAACTAATTATTTTGCTTATGGCGTTGCACGCCATCTTTTATGCTATCGTAAAACTAAATGAGTTAGAAATACATCGTTTTATTAGCGCCATCTATTAGCCTATCAAGTTATCACATAATACTTTCTTAGATTTACGCGAATATTTGACATTTTAAATAAAACTATCTTTTCGGATCATTTCGCGGATATTTTTTTTTTATTTTTGGTTCCCAAAATCAAAATAAATCCGCGACATAATCCGAAAAGATAGTTTTATTTAAAATGCCTATCAAGTTAATAAATAATTAAATTTACAAGTTTTATTTTCTCTTCCTACTATATAATTTGTATATTTTTATTTAATATTTACTAATAACGAGAGTGTATCAAATTATTTTCTTTAGTTAAATATTGTATATTGCCCTCTGAATATATTGACTTGACATTAATAGTAATAAAATTATCATTGCATTATCAAATTCATAATAAAGAAGGAAACGAATCAAAATAGGTACATTTTTAGAATGTCCAGTAGTTTTGGGCATTAGCACTTGCGCTAAGACATGAGAAACACAGATATTATTATAATAATGCAGATGCCCAACCCAACAAAGATATTGGACCGCCCTAATTAGAGCTATTTTTGTTTACTTAAAGAGACGATAGATGGCGTTGATCCATAAACTAATTTATACATATAATAAAATTCTAACTAAGCCCAATCTGTACATTAACTATTTTTTGGAAATTCTTATTGAAATAGACATTACTATCGATACAGAGGCCGAATCTATATTTTCCAGAATTTTTGTCTGTCTGTGTATCTGCCTGTCTGTTTGTTACCGCATCACAGAAAAACCACTAGAGGGATTTTGATGACATTTGGTATGGTGATCAGTTATCCGGGTCAACATATAGGATACCTTTTACCGCGGGAGAATATCTCATTTCTGAGAAAAAATACAAAAACTGCATTGTAAGAGTATACTAATATGTAAAACCTAAGAATTTGGTTTTTGGTCATCTGAACGCGGGCGGAGACGCGGGCAATGCTAGTATAATAATAAATGCGATCGATATATGTATTTTATTGTAAAAATGAATATTATGCATATCTTGCCTTCATATTAATGACTAGCGGCTCACCCTCGCTTCGCTCGCTCTAATACTACTAAAAATCTCTATAAACGTAGTTTCATACAAATTTTCATCCACTATTTTACCATCTTATAGGAGGGATTTCGAAAAATACTAAAACACGTATTTATTTAATTTTATTGAAGAGCATTAATACTAAGTTTAAAGTAATTCTGATAATAAATATTTTTTTTGATTATTATAAAGTGTTTTCCCGTGGGAATTAGGTAAACTCCCGCGGTAAAAAGCCTATGTCACTCGCCATGCTACCAATTATCTCCACACAAAAAATCACGCCAATCCGTCACTCCGTTTTGACGTGAAAGAAGGACAAACAAACAAACAAACAAACATACAAACAAACAAACAAACACACTTTCACATTTATAATATTAGTATGGATTATATTATGCATATATTTTTGCCTTCTTAATAATGATTTTAGCCGTGGTAAACAACTCATAGCATGACCACCATCTATAAATGCATTATCCAATTCACACCAAATTCATTACTTAATGGTTGATTTTTAATAAGTAATTACGGTTTATTTCATTATCCTTTTTATATTCGATATTTAAAAGAGCATCTGTTGAGTTTTTCGCCGGCTCTTCTCAGCAGAACTGCATAACAATCGGTCCAGCAGTTCTCGAGTTGTAAGTGATGTAACAAACCCGACTTTGTTTTATAGATTAAGAAGATATATATATATATATATATATATATATATATATATATATATATATACATTATGCAGTAAAACATGTGTGACTCCAGATTACACTCTATTTCCACCCCAAGCAGAACCGCTTTCCGAGCCGGTGATAGCTTCCTCACGGGCTGATTACACTGACGCTTACATTAAATTGACGATTCAAAAGCGCTTGTAATAAGTCTAATTCAATTAACTTAATTTTATTCATTCATTCATTAAATACCAAAATATGTTGCTGTACCAGCGATCGTGGGTTCGAGTCTCGCTGGGTGCGTTCGTTTGTATGATGCGCACGAATGTTCGTAATCCAGTCATGGGTGTTTATATTTATAATATGTACGTATTTAAAGTTATATATGTGTAGTGTATCAACTATCTGGTATCCATACCTCTGGTTACCATGGAGCAAGATGACGCTGTGTGTTAATGTCCCAAAATATTAATTTATAGCGTGCCAAACAATTATTCATATATAGGCACATACATACCTACATACATAAACTCAAAAAATATTACCCACTTTTTAGAGAAATCGGATAAAAACAAATAGTTCTTAAATATACAGATCGCGCTTCACTTACAAACATCTGGTCGGATTTTCATAAAAGCGACTATAGAAATGCTTTAACTTTTGAAATAACAGGATAATCTTATTAAACCATTTCAAAATAGCAAAATTTATTTCGGAATCACAGCAAGATGTTCCTTACTAATATTATAAATACGAGTGTTTTAGGGTTCCGTAGTCAAAAGACACAAATGGAACTATTATATTTGTGACGACACGTTTGGCTCAGTTTGTAGTGACGCTACTTGCTGTGCCAGCGGTCGCGGGTTCGAGTCGCGCTGGGGGCATTCATTTGTGTTATGAGAACAAATGTTTGTACTCCAGTCATGGTTGTTGTTTATATTTATAATATGTACGTATTTAAAGTTATATATGTGTAGTGTATCAACTATCTGGTATCCATAACACAAGCCTCGTAGCTTACCATGGAACTAGATGGTGCTGTGTGTTAATGTCAAAAAAATAATCATTTTGTTAATAGTAAGAAAAATTATTAATTTTTTTATTTATATAATTCTTCAACAGGATTAACTATATTTTATACTATTCGTATATTAATATATTTAATAATTAACGGTTTCAATTTATTATAAATTTGTAATTTATATGATGAAAATGTCCGTCTGTCCGTAAAGTAAGTAGTGAGTAAAATGCCTGTTAGATAGACATTTTACTCAGAGATAGTTTGGGATATATTGCTGAAATGTGGTAATTACTTGTCTTACATCTGTTCAATGAATCTAAACATTCTGCAGTCAAATTACTAAGAATAAAAACTTTAAAAGTACGGTGGAAAATTCGAAACAAAATTTAGGTAATTTTGAAAATGCTTTCAACGAAAATGATTTAGAAAAAAAAGTGTAGTAGTATTTGAGCTATGGGATTATTTTTCGTTACACGCCGTTTCTGCCACAATAACTGTACTTATTTCTCATAGAAAATTCTACAAAAACAAATTTACATTTGCAATCGATAAAATGAAAAATGAAACATCGTTTAAAAAAATCGTTTTATCCTACGGAACCGTTGATGTGCAAATACGACTCGCAATTGTTCGATTTTTTAAATTGCGTTATTTTCTTACATCAATCAGCTTTTGGTCGTGATTTTTGGAATAGAGAGAGTTAAGACTGCAGAGAGGGAAGAAATGATGATGATGAACTCCGGTTCGTCCTTTGGTACGTTTTAACGCTTAGCATAGAGTTCTCAGAGCTGAGATATTTTCCCGCAGTAAAAAGTATCGTATATGTTGACCCGGATAGCCAGCTATCATCATACCAAATTTCATCAACATTTGTCTAATAATAAAATTCTAACTGATTCGAATCTGTACAATAAATTTTGGAAAATCTTCTTGAAATAGTCATTAGTATAATATTTGTCTGTCTGTCTGGGAACGCATCACGAGAAAACCACTGGGGGATTTTGATGAAATTAAAGATAAAAGATTAAACCGTAAGTACTATATATATACGAAAGTATATGAGTTAGTTAGTTTGAGTTTGAAGTAAAAACATACCATGTATTTTGTATCTGCATCGGCCGCATTGGGGCAAATTTTGGCCTAGTACAGATTTCGTTTTGCAGTAAAGCAACAGGTGGTTGCTTTAGTACACTATATACATATAGGTTAAGCCCGCAATTTTGCTTGTATTTTTTTCAAATCAATCCACAATTTTAAATGATCTTTCGGATTTTGTCGCGATTTTTTGTCTCGTATTTTTTTTCTTGATTTTTCGAATGCTTTACAACAATCATGGTCACGGGAGAGACTAAATATTGTTAAATATGAACCCCACTTACCCCATAATAATGTTGGGTTAAAACTTCAAACAAAACTTTTGTATTTACTCAATATATTCAAATTCCACGAAATTTTGTGTGTCTGTGTGTTTGTCTTCTCCTTGTATGGACTCAACTGATTTAGTCACCTAATTTTGATATCTTATATCCTGAAAACACATGGTTTACTTCGATATGCTACAACTCGAGTATAATTGTCGGGAATAACTAATATTACTATAAAAATTAAGCTATATTTATTATTAAAATTTAATTTCATTTTTCATTTCACACCCTTGGGGGTGTCGATGAAACAAACAGACAGGACGGACAAAAATTTGATAAATTGTAGATTAAGTTACTGTTTCAATGTAAACTCCCAATAATATATAGATATAAAATATAACACATATACATGTGTATGTATATAAAATATTTCATAGCCTTGACCCCGTTCTAGTTTTATTTCTCAAGTGGACGTAAGTGGTAAAATATGGAACCGTATACGTAAAATATGCTTAAATAAACTAGACAAATCACATTAGTATCAAAAAATTTGCAATTTTGTATGTGTGTAGGATTGTTACTCCTATAATTTGAAACGGCTGGACCGATTTGGATGAAGTTCAGCACATAGATAGACTATGAGCTGGAGTAACATATAGGTTAATCTTATTTAAGGATACACCAGAGCAAAGTGAATGAAAGTCGCTAGTAAGAATTAAAAATTAAAACTGGGTGCATTAATTTTGATTTTACAATAATATTGAAGTGAAACTTCTTTAGAATCGTTGTGATTGGAAAGTCTATGAAACGAAAATGCGACACGAGAAAGAGACAAACACATAAATATATAGGATTAAGCCGGCGAGAGAATGAGATAGAATACATTGTAAAGGAAGTGAAAAATAATACTGAATAATATGTTACATACTATATGTTAAATAAAATTTAAAATAAGTTTTAAACTTGGTAAAAAAAACTAAACCCTGCAACGATCCTACTCCTGATACACTATATATATCCATCTCACTCTCTCGTACGATACTTTTCTGAAGTTTCACTTCTACCGTGTGTGAATTGCACACACACGCGCTTTTTTTTCTTAAGCCATAAACCATCCCGACATTTTAGAAATATCGTCATATTTGTTATCTATGAATTTATGGAAACCGAGTGTCGTTTTTAAGGATTAAATTGTAAAAAGTAATTACAGTAATATAAAATTATTGCGCTACTATAGTTAGTCAATAATAGCTTGCTTGGGAAACCAAGTTAAGCGGGTTCAAATCCCGGGTCTCGCACCTCTGATATTTTAATGTGCGAATCATTTCCAACATGATCACTTGCCTCACGGCGAAGGAGAAGATCGTGAGGAAATCTGCATGTCTGAGAGAACCTAGCAAGTTGTCTGCAGACATGCTCAGTCCGCCCCCACTTCCGCGTGGGACTGTGGCCTGATCCCCTTCACACTGAAGGGAGAACCAGCAGTGGGACGTTGAAAAAACAAAAGTTCGAATTCGATCAAAAATCAAAGAAAATTACTTGTGTGCGGTAAAAATGACCTCGGAAAGTGTTAACGAATCATTTTGAAGAATTTAATTTTAAAATCTAATATTTATCTACTATTTGTAGTGTTTTCCCATGGCTCTACTCGCTTAGTTTATTTATGTACATGAAAAACAAAAACAAATCTATCCCACGGGAACCGTAAATTTTTCCTGAATAAAAAGTAACCTATGTGCTATTCCAGACTATAATCTATCTCTGTGTCAAATTTCATAGAGATCCGTTCAGCCGTTCTGACGTGATTGAGTAACAAACATCCATCCAAACTTTCGCATTTATAATATTAAATTAGTTATTGGGATTTCATCCACTCCTAAGGGGTATAACGTGATATTAGATAATCTGCAACAATAAATCCATGCTAATATTATGTATGTGACAGTAACTCAGTCTGATACCTTTTCTCGCTTAAACCGCTGATTGATTCAATATTAATGTACCTCGGAGACCTCCTCGCAACCCATGTCTTTTCTTTAAGACTAATAACACTCGAACGAAACTTGGACAGAATGCTCCAATAACACGTATATCACGTATACAATGAATGTGTAAAAAAGACTTTATAAAAAAAACCGACTTCCAGGCACTAAAATGTAAAAAATAACTAAACGGGGGATTTCATTTACAATAGATACCCAATCGGATATTTTCGAAGCCGGTGCCAGCCGATGCAAAGCAAATCTAATATATTTCGATACGTAAAACACATATATTATTAAAATACCTCAATTCATATCTATATTCATCAAATGAATATCTTAAAATATTGTCGGCTGGCACCGACATCGAAAATATCTGATTAGGTATCTATTCTAAACGAAAACCTCCGTTTAGTTATTTTTTACATTTTAGTGCCTGGAAGACGGTTTTTAGTTTTTTTTTAAGTTTTTATTTTTCCATTTTTAGTGTAGACGTAATAAGCAGGTAATTTGTAAGAAGAAAGTTTTTTAATAACATATTCGATTAAACAATTTATTTAAAAAGGATATTTATTGTTCAAAAAAAAATCCAAATCGGTTCTGGCGTCTTCGGGTAATCTGTTGGAGATCCATACAAATTGGAGATCTATACAAATAAATAAATAAACAGATGTCGATAAAATTTGGCAAGGACATTGATTGCATCCTGGGGAAGGAGCCCATGCCTTTGATTCCCCATTTACGCGTGAGAAGCCGCGGGCAACAACAACAAGGTAAGGTATAAAATGCAAAAATATTTTTTAATCGAACTATTTATTAGTTCCAGAGAATAGAGCGACCGAACAAACTTTTTATAGGCTATCTAACATCGTGCTATGACCCTTAGGTATAGATCCTAAAATTTACATAAATAATAATCAATATAAGCGAGTGGAGCCGGAGGAAAAACTAGTTATAAATGTAGGCAGTGGTAGCCCAGTGGTAACGCGCTCGCTTGGGAAACCGAGTGAAGCGAGTTCAAATCCCGGGTCTCGCACCTCTGATATTTTCATGTGCGAATCATTTCCAACATGATTACCACTTGCCTTAACGGTGAAGGAAAGCATCGTGAGGAAACCTGCATGTCTGAGAGAACCTAGCAAGTTTTCAAAAGACATGTGAAGTCCGCCAATCTGCACTTGGCCAGCGTGGTGGACTATGGCCTGATTCACCTCGTACTGAAGGGAGGCCCGTGCCCAGCAGTGGGACGTTAAAAAGGGCTGAATACAAATGTGTATGTATGTAAACTACTCCCATACAAACTTTCATCTCCATTTTCACCTCCTTAAAGGATGATTTCCACAATAAAAACTATCCTATGTCCTTCCCAGGGTCTCAAACTATCTTCTTAACAATTTTCATCTAAATTGGTTCAGTAGTTTCTGAGCCTATCTGGTACAAACAAACAAAAAAAATCTTTACTCTTTATAATATTAAAAATAAAAAAAGTATAGATTTAGACACAAAAACTTCATCAAAACAGGCGCTTTTAAAATCATTTTCCATAACGCGAATTACGAAAGTGACTTTCTTAGTATGAAAGAGAAAATCACTTAAAACTTCTTTCTCTACTTGTTAAACAAATAATAATAATATGGTGGAACATAATACTTTCTTAGATTTACGCGAATATTTGACATTTTAAATAAAACTATCTTTTCGGATTTTGTCGCGGATTTATTTGGATTTTTGTTTCCCGACGTTTCGAATGCTTTACAGCATCCATGGTCACGGGAGAGACTGAGGTGTTACATGTCTTGAATGTATAGTTGTTACAGACAGCCTACCCACAATTAACAAAATGAAAATTGCACTAATTACATTACAATATTTTTTAAACCGTCGCAATACAACATCTGCTGTCTGCAAACATAGTCAGGACCGCCCAAGCCATTATATTCGCTTTGATAGACCTCAAATCCTGGCGAAAGAAAACCGATATCGCCCTAGAATGATTCGAGAAGCCATAGAAATTAAAAAACATCCTAATTTCAATAGGGAAGATGGCTGGGTACTACCATCGTCATGGGATCCTGTTATTAATATAATAAAATCAAATAATAAATATAAACATAACAGACAGACAGATGTAGTAAGTTCATACTGTGTAGATCAAAATGACAGCTTATCAGATTAATATTTTTCATTTGTCATTTGTAAAAGTATATATTAATAGTGTTGCTTAGTAAGTTGTTTTTAAATAATAGCGAACTAAATTAAAATTATTATCCCCAGCGGAATTCAAACCCGCAACCGCTGGCACAGCAAGTAGAGTCACTGAACCAAATGTGTCGTCTGAATGAAAAAAACCTTTGAGTTAAAAAGATAAGTAGAGTTTCGGAAAAGTGTACTAACTATGAACTCAATTCTTAATAAGGTAAGTAATTTAATTGTATATGGCCTGATAATGGGTCGATATTGTAACTACGTTTGTATGTAGAGAAGCAATCATTATGAAGTGACATTTTGACATTTGAAGCTTTATACGAACTGTCAAATATTAGACCCTTTTATTTATTAAAAACCTTAAATCAATCTAAGTAAATATAAGCGAAAATTAAAACATTATGTAATATTTACAATATCTTTAACATTATGGAATATTTAAATGAAATGAGAAACTCTATTAAAATTGGACTCTACATAATTTTAGGTAGAGTCGATTTTTTTTTAATTTACATCCAAACCTTTGACTATAAAAAAAATTAATCGGTCAGAAAAACCTCAATGCGGTATTAGTGTTGCCATTTTAAAATCGAAAAACAATAGCATGCGCGCGCATCGACATCGACCCGATAACAGCTATCGCTAGTGTAGTTCCGACCGCCGGCCCGGTCGGACGTATAGATGGGGGAATTACAATATCCCGGCGCACCTAGCGTCGTTGAGGATGAACGTCAGTACCGCGCACCTTTCAGACGAGCCCCCCAATACAGGTGGCCTGCCCCCCAACCACCTCAGCCCTCAGCTTTCGCCCCATGGAGACGGGCCCCTGCACCTCCAAGACCTCCAGATTACAGACGCAGTGCATCATACCCTGGAAAACCAGATGAACCTTACCAGGTATTACATATCAAATGTAGAGTTCATAATTAATCTAAAAATTCGATATGTCTATGTATCGAATGTCTATGTATATGTATCGAAATTTTTTTTTTCCAAAGATTTTTTTTTAAATACGATTTTGTGGTATTTTTTGTAAAATTAAGGATTTTCGTATGTAGAGCAAACAGACAAAGCTGAAGGCGAGAGTGTATAGTGAAAATAAACATCTATTATAATGCATATTTCACTTGACTTGACGTTTGTATGTGACACGTACAAAAGTATACACCGTTCAATGGGTTACATGTATTACATCAGTGCCTGGAAATTACATGTAGAGTTTGAAAATAGTTTATTAACATCGAAAATTAGTCGTTTTTCTCATTTTTTAATTAAGAAGTATTTTAGAAAGCTCAGGATATTAGAATTTTCGTGGATTTTTTAAACGTTTGTTACATTTTTGCCTATATTTGGATATTTCGCTTGTATTTATATAAATCTCTATTTAAAAAAAATTATCGTCCTACGGTTTGCTGGAAAGTATGACGCAAAAATCCAATTACCTACAGCGTAAACTGTTTTTTTTTTAATTTCCATAGATATTGCGTATTATTCAATACCATTATTATAGTATAATAAATGCGAAAATTTGGATGGATGTATGTTTGTTACTCAATCACGCCAGAACGGCTGAGCGGATCTGGATGAAATTTGGCACAGAGATAGATTATAGTCTGGAATATTATATAGGTTACCTATTATTACGGAAAAATGTACGGTTCCCGTGGGATAGATTTGTTTTTCACTATGAGTGAACCCGAGCGAAGCGAAAAAATGCAACTCACCCTTAGTTGCTAGTTTTTCATAAAAAAGTTTATCCTTCTATGGTAATTGCTCAACCTTGATCTCTAGAAAAGATTTTATAATGTAAATTTTATAGGTGTTCTAAGTTTTTTTTATTACTACTAGGTGTTTAACTAATAACTGTCAGTATGTGGTTGCGGATTCGATTTATTTTTTCTTATAGGAAAAGGGACCAATCTTTGCCTTTTTTATTGGGATTCTAAAATGTATTAATTGATCATTAATTAATTGATCTTTCTATTGGCTAAGTTTTACAAAAAATCCCTATTTTTCACTTTCAAATATGGACTGTCTACGCTTTGAATTAGAATAGTCGTCATTTTTAATATTAAATATTATGTTATAATATATAATTTCCATGTAACTTTTAAAAATAGCCGATTTTCATATGAAATATAATATTTCAACCCCTTTCCTAGCCTTTTAGGGGTTGAATTTCCAAAAATCCTATTTCAGCGGTTACCTAATGAGGAATCTATCTGAAAAAAATCAAGTTTGTACCATTTATACTTCCTGAGATTTCGTATATTAATCAGTGAGTGGTATTTTGCCTTTATATATAAAGATTTTCGTATATTTAATTTGTTTCTCTTTATATATGATTTTTTCTGGAGTTTTAATAGTTATTCTGCTATTCGGAGTGATGAAAAATCCAACGAAACAAAGATCATAAAAATCGGTCCAGTAGTTTTTTAGTTATAAGTGTTCTAACAAACCCGACTTGGTTTTATATATATATATATATATATATATATATATATATATATATTTGTAAGAATTTGTATGAGTTATACAAATATTTGTCACAGCTTCATTGTATTTAACATGTTTTACGTCTTGTATGGACTTTCAACATGTTCTAGAGGATAATAGGTAATTTCTTAGATTGACGCGAATACTTGACATTTTAAATCAAACCATCTTTTCGGATTTTTTCAGCAGGAGAATCTCTCCCGTGACTATGATTGCTGTAAAGCATTCGAAACGTCAGGAACCAAAAATGAAAATAAATCCGTGAAAAAATCCGAAAAAATAGTGTTGTTTAAAATGTTTCAGAGGATTTTTGATCCAATTTAAAAAGAAAAAGATTACAATATCTTCCTCGATAATTATACATCGATTTCCACGGTTTTTTAAAGTATTGCGTTTATTTTTTTAAATATATTTTAAGGTTATTTTCCCCCCTTAAAGAGGAAATAATCGACTTTAAATCATAGAAATAATTATTCGAACTTTCGCGACGGAAATTTTTCTTGATTATTTTTTAAATAATCTATTTATAAATTGGCAAAGACTACGCAGTTCAGTTAGGCAGTTCAGTACCTTTTTCTCCTCTGTTTGTCAAACGATTTTTTTTTAATTAGCTATAGATTTTTAGTGTTATCAATAAAACATTTTGGAAACAGTTTTTTTATCTATACATAGGTATAATAAAATTCTGAGTTGAATCTGTACATTAAATATTTTTTGGAAATTCTTATTGAAATTATCATTATTATCGATATAGCGACGGAATCTATAGTTTTTAGAATTTTCGTCTGTCTGTCTTTCTGGGAACGCATCACGAGTAAACCACTAGATATATTTCGATGAAATTTGGTATGCTGATTGCTGAGTGTCCGGGTCAACATATAGGTTACTTTTTACTGCGCGAAAATGTCTCATCTCTGAGAAATCTATACTAACCTTAAAACTAAGTACGCTAGTAAACATATAAATTATGTTCATATAGGTACCTACGAGTATGTTTTCCTCAAATTTTCCATAATGATATGGATACCATAAATAAACCACTAAAATTCGGTTCACATTTGTCTAACATAAAAAATATACACTCAAATTGAGTGAGCCATTAGTTCTTTTTTGAAGTTACATATAAATTAAAACACAAAGCTTATCACTTTTTGTATCAAAAAATCGTTTTTTGTATTAAAAAAATATTTACAATATCCGATTTGAGGACAGGTTTGGCTAAGTTTGTAGTGGCCCTACTTGCTGTGTCAGCGGTCGCTGGTTCGAGTTGCGCTGGGGGCATTCATTTGTGTGATGAGCACGAATGCTTATACTCCAGTTATGGGTGTTTATATTTATAATATGTATGTATTTAAAGTTATATATGTGTAGTGTATCAACTATCCGGTATCCATAGCACAAGCCTCGTAGCTTACCATGGACAGCACACATAGCTAAGAGAGACTAAGATTTTAGACGTCTCAAAGGTTATATAATATTATACAGTTGTTAAACACAGTTCTTACCCCCAAATTTACAAAATGGTTTTAAAAAATTCAAACATGGCACTAAATTAGCTACTTAATAATATTTGTTGATTTTAATTCTAAACATTTTTTAAATTTTACAATTTAATATGGCAAAATTATTAATTTAATTTTAGCTATTATTATTATAAATATTACAATTTTCCAAACAACTACAGAATCCGAAAAGATAGTTTTATTTAAGATACGTTTTAACGGTTAGTACAGATTTCTCAGAGATGAGATATTTTCCCGCACTAAAAAGTATCCTATATGTGGACCCGGATAACCAGCTATCATCATACCAAATTTCATCAAAATCTGTCAAGTGGTTTTCTCGTGATGCGTATCCAGACAGACAGACAGATAGACAGACAAACAAACAAACATTCTAAAAACTATACAATCGGTCTCTGTATCGATATTAATGATTATTTCAATAAGATTTTTCAAAAAATATTTAATGTACAGATTCGACTCAGTTAGAATTTTATTATATGTACATAATACATACAATGTATTATACAATGGTAATTCACAATCAGTATTGAGATAATCTATGTTAATTAAAATCTGATCACTTTAGAACCGACGGACCGATTTAACTAATTTATATTTTGAAATATGTATTTGCAACTAAATAAGGTTTTTAAGGGAAAAATGCAAATGTTCAAAGAAAATTCTAGATTTTTGGGGTAACATTGAAGTACTTTTTTTTTATATAGGATTTTTATGTATCAAATATCACAAACACATTATGTCTAATTCCTATCGCTAGTAAGGAAAACCACAGACTGCAGACAGATTTATTGAGCATTATTTATTTCTAACGATCTATCCCACGGGAACTGTACCTTTTTCCGGGATAAAAAGTTATATATGAGCTATTTTAGACTATAATCTATATCTGTGCCAAATTTCAACCAGATCCGTTCAGTCGTTCTGGCGTGATTGAGTAACAAACATCCATACTCACAAACTTTCACATTTATAATATTAGTATTGAAGTAAGACCGTGACCGAAAACAATCAGGAAAAGGGGCGGATCTAAATATATAGGTTTTTTTGGCCGCAGCCTAGGCCCCCTTAGTTATAACGGGCCCCCTATTGTTAACAATAAATAATATTGTGAATTTATAAAATAAAAAAATATATAAAATAACGTCATAAAAGGTTGACCCAATAACCTTGAGATCAATCAGCTAGAACCAAACAATTGCTTTATCTTAATTTCGTCTAATATCATCTGTCATTATGGATTTTAAAAGACAAAGTTGTCATACAAGTTGATTGTCATTTAGATCCCCACGAAGTTTTAAATAAAACTATCTTTTCGGATTTTTTCGCGGATTTATTTTGATTTTTGGTTCCCGACGTTTCGAATGCTTTACAGCAATCATGGTCACGGGAGAGACTGAGGTGTTAGATGTCTCGAAGGCATTATATAGTTGTTACAGACAGCCTACCCACAAAATAACAAAATTAATTCAAAAAATTTGAAAAATAGCACCAAAGTACCTTACAATATTTGTTAATTTTAATTTTAAACTTAATAAAATATTGCTAGGTTTTTTTAGCTGTTTTTATTATATTTATTACAATTTTTTAGAAAACTTTATTAATTAGAAAATCATAATAAATCTGCGAAAAAATCGGATAAGATAGTTTTATTTAAAATGTCAAATATTCGCGTAAATCTAAGCAAACCTCCACGAAGTGTTAATCAAGGGCCCCCCAAATTCACGGTCGGCCCCCGGTCACGAATATGAAATTAAGAAGCAAAGAAAAACATATAAATATGCGCCGCAGAGGTAATACTCTGACGACGTTATGGCGATCGATACCGTAACTAGGTCACAGTCGGTTGTGTGACACTAATGCGATGGGGTCGGGATTCGAGTTTGGATACGGTTTCTTTTAATATTACTAGACTAGTTAATATGCGTGCTTTGTTTACGTCAGGTCTGTATTTTTTAGTATATTTATTAACGACTCGCCCTTGCTTCGCTCGGGTTCGTCCCTAGATACGTTTTAACTTTTAATATATATTTCTCCTAGATGAGATATTTTCCCGCATTAAAAAGTATCCTATATGTTGACCCGGATAACCAGCTATCATCATACCAAATTTCATCAAAATCCCTCTCGTGGTTTTTCCGTGATGCGGTAACAGACAGACAGACAGAGAGACAAAAATTCTAAAAACTACAGATTCGGCCTCTGTATTGATAAAAATGTCTATTTCAATAAGATTTTCAAAAAAATATTTAATGTACAAATTCGGCTTAGTTACAATTTTATTATATGTATAGATGATATATAGCCTTGTTCAATAAACGGGTTACCTAGTGCAAAAAGGATTTTTCAAATTAGATAAGTAGTTCCTGAGATTAGCACCTTTAAACAAACAAATTCTGCCTCTTTATATTAGTATAGACTAGTGACTTAGCCTTGCTTTGCTCGACGTTCCTATACCTTAGTTTATGTCTTCTGTGTATCGAATTTCATCTAAATCTGTCCAACCATAAACACATACATACAAATTTTCGTATTAATAATAAAAAGTATGATCATTTATTGATGGACTTCAAATATTAGATACTCAATTTATTTTAATTTTTTGTATGTTTGTACGTGCGTTACGCGATAATTTCGTCTATAAGTATGGATTTTGATATATTTTTTTATGAATAGGTAACCTCAAAGGTTAAAAGTTAACATCAATAAAAAATCTCTTTTATGTGGGCTAATTACTTGTAATTGATTTTGAAGTGGATGTTTTATTAAAATGTTAATTAAGCAGAGCTATTTATATACTAAAGCAAATATATTTCAAATAGGTTGAATTATGACCAAGAGGTCATTTACTAAAATTCATGTAATTATTTTTAAGGTTCCGGGTTCCTATAGAAAAAAAGACATTTATATTGTTGTTGTATAATATACATATGTGTTTGAAAATTGACACATAGCACTGTCTAGTTCCATGGTAAGCTACGAGGACTGTGTTATGGATACCAGATAGTTGATACACTACACATATATAACTTTTAATACATACATATTATAAGTATAAATACCCATGACTGGAGTACAAACATTCGTGCTCTTCACACAAATGAATGTCCTCAGCGGGACTCAAACCCGTGACCGCTGGCACAGCAAGTAGGGTCACTACAAACTGAGCCAAGCGTATCGTCAATAAATGTTGTTGAACAACAGATATCTATAAAAATATATGGGAATGAAATATTATGATAATATGTTATAACGATAAATTCTGTCTTCAATACTTTTTTTTTAAATTGACTAAGCCTCTTTCACTTTTGTCACATTTCCAAATTTAAAAAGTAAAAGTTGGTACCTTATTATTTTTGAGTAATATAGTGATTTTGTAATATAGTGATTTTAAGGATCCACCGATTCAAACCCACAAACTTTTCCTCATCTTAATGGGGCGTCGATGACTTACGCACTCAACCACGACGCCCCGACGGCAGGTCTGTCGAAGCAGACCACAACACCATATCAGAGAAGTACCAGGAGCAACCCGCATGGCACGCCACCAACCCAAGTGGGCGACCTCTCAGTGTGTTTTAGCTTCACGCCCGGCTGGATTGCCGGACGCTAATGTACCCCCACCACAAAAGATATCGGGAGAAAATAGAGTATAACTTGGAGTAACACATGTTTTACTGTATAATCGATACTAATATTATAAGTGTGAAAATTTGTGAGGATGGATGGATGTTTGTTACTCAATCACGCCAGAATGGCTGAACGGATCTGAATGAAATATGGCACAGAGATAGATTATAGTCTGGAATAATATATAGGTTATTTTTTATCGCGTAAAAATTTGTGTTGTTAATAAAAATGGCACGTAAGGGCGCACCCGAGCGAAGTAAGGGTAACTCGCTAGTTATAAATATTTTGATCGCAAATCTAGGTCAAGCTCTGGTATGAAAAATTAATTAGTATTTGCCAGCGCCGCCTCCATTTAAGTATAATAATACTTGTAGTAATTTTTTTTTACTTTTAACCTTTTGCTCTATATTTACGTACCTATCTATAATATTAGTTTTTTTTAAAACAGTACACTGATTTTTATAGATATCTGTTGTTCAACAACATTTATTGACGATACGCTTGGCTCAGTTTGTAGTGACCCTACTTGCTGTGCCAGCGGTCGCGGGTTTGAGTCCCGCTGAGGACATTCATTTGTGTGATGAGCACGAATGTTTGTACTCCAGTCATGGGTGTTTATATTTATAATATGTATGTATTTAAAGCTATATATGTAGTGTATCAACTATCCGGTATCCATAACACAAGCCTCGTAGTTTACCATGGAACTAGATGGTGCTGTGTGAATGTACCAACATATTTATATATTTATTTATTATATAGTTTAATCTTAAAGATACAGTTAACAAGCGATTATGGAAAACTGGTTAAAATTAACCACTAGTTAAATTAAACTTCTTTTCAACGGCATTACGCAATGAACAATAACGTCTAAGTATGTACAAACATACATTGTACTTGTATATTCGTCCTTTGTTTTATGCAGTGTTTGGAAAACCTGGGATTTTTTAAGCAATAATTCTTAAATCTGATCGTAATTCATAAGAACTATATATATTAACTAGCGACTCATTCTCGCTCCGCTCGTGTTCGTCCCTAGTTACGTTTTAAGGTTTAGTGTTGTAGATTTCTCAGAGATGAGATATTTTCCTGCAGTAAAAAGTATCCTATGTGTTGACCCGGATCATACCAAAGCTACCATCATACCAAATTTCATCAAAATCTGTCCAGTGGTCTTTTCGTGACGCGTTCCCAGACAGACGGACAAAAATTCTAATAACTATAGATTCGGATTCTGTATTGATAATAATGACTATTTCAATAAGATTTTAATATTATAAAAAAAATATTTAATGTTCAGATTGGACTCAGAATTTTATTATATGTATAGGTAGGAATCATACCTTAAGAAAGGGGTGTTTTTATATAACAAAATTATCATAATATATTATAATAATATAATGACATAAGTTTTTTTTCACCAATTTTGTTTTATATGATTACAACAGATAGGTATACGTTGTACTATGTAAATTGCCTTTAATTGGTTTTAGAGCTTTACCTAAATAATTTATTAGTAATAATTAATTAAAACACCTAAATAATAAAAAAAACGCGTTCTTAATAATCATTTTTTTTATTTAATTACAGCCTTAGAGACCAACCTTTTATAATTTAAAGTACAGTACAAAAAAGGTACATCTATTTTAAAACCTTAAGTAAATTTGTAGGTTTGAATTACACCCTCAGAGCCCATGCTTTCTTGAAATATGAGACCACCCCCGCGATATTACCCACTTCTCATCATCTGAAAAAGAACGATGAAAATCGATCTACAAAAATATCGCGTACAAAAAAAAATATTTATACATACAAAAAAAAAACGAATCGAATTGAGCACCTCCATTTATGAACGTCGGTGAAAAAACTGCTTAACAAAAGTAAAAGGGTTCTCCTTCAGCGGTACTATTTTCAAACTTCATTTTAATATCTATTTCTAATAAAATAGTGTAATAAAATAATACACCTTTCAACTACTTTTAGTCAGTAAATACTACACGCTATAAGTAAAATAGTTAATCGTTATAATAAAATATAATTATTTTTGAACTGAAAACTTGTATAGGCAGGTTTGTTTGTATGGGGAGTAAATTCATGTGAGTCGTCATCGACATGGTCACGTGACGTGTTAACGCTAACACTCAGAGTGCCCATAGATGTCGACACCAGATAAATGTGAACAGATTTAATTTACAAATTTTAATTTAAGATCAAACAATTAATTTGAATATCCAAAAATAACAACTGTTCGTTTATAGTTTTAAATTTTCACTTCTGTCGGCAGTCCTTGTGACTGCTTTTTTTTTAATTTAACGTCTCACTGTATACTCCTTTCTTAGATTTAGGTGGATGCTTTTAAATAAAACTATATTTTCGGATTTTTTCACTGACTTAATTTTATTCTCTTTCGTAACCATGATTGTCATAAATCTGTGAAAAATCCCAAAAGATAGATTTATTTAAATTTTAAAAATGTTAAAAATGCTAGAAATATAACAAAAAAAAAACTTTCAGTACCTATGCCATATATCCTCTCGAAACTATTGCGAAATTGAGAAAATATTTCAGTAAAATCATTATTCTTTTAATCTAATCAAAGTATTTTGTATAAAAATATCTAAATCGAAAAAATATCATTTTATTTAACACTCATACTTTAACATTAAAATATCCTTTTTTATCTGCAAATGTATTTTTAATATGTACACAATATATTACATCATATTTTCATAATAAAACACTTAAAACCAACAAACAATTATTCACAACCAAAATAATAAAAAAACCTGTCTAACTTTAAATTCCATTACAGAAATAAAAAAAACAACAAATTTAATAATCTGTGTAATATATTTAACATTTTATGGCACATATCTGTATAATCTGTATCAATCGGCAAGACGCCGCATCGTCCGCAGCCACGTGACCTACTTTTCCCGCTCAATGCGGGCGCACTGCGACGCTCGTGATTGGCTGGCCATTGTGGAGGATTTTTGTTTTTTTTTTCCCTTAAAAAGGCAAAGGAATAGCTTATTAATGTCTTACGCAGAGTTTTTATGGCTTTACCCACAATGCCATTTTTGAGTGGTAGCTTAGTTTTATGTTGGGATTTACCATAAGGAGTACTGTTTATGTTTGAAATTTTACCATTGTGCCTGTTATGAGGACGAGAAGAAGTGTAGATCGTTTTTTAAATATGAATATTTTCATTTCAACGCTAGCATTGCATAACTCTTCGCATTTTCTATAGAAAAAACATGTCTTTATAATTTTTCTTAAAGGCAACACACGAAAAATGCTTAAAATCTGCATAAAGTTGTTATACTTATATGGAAAGGGTTTGTTTATTTAATATGTTAATATCTGTTACTACCATTCAAATGTTTGTATTCAGAACATTTTTTGTGTTTTATAGCTTATTTATTGAGGAAAGTTATAGTTTATTTAGGCAGTGGTAGCCCAATGGTAGGCTTGCTTGGGAAACCGAGTGAAGCGGGTTCAAACCCCGAGTCTCGGTCTGATAATATCATGTGCGAATCATTTCTAACATGATTACCACTTGTCTTACGGTGAAAGAAATTATCGTGAGGAAACCTGCATGTCTGAGAGAACCTAATTTTCGAAAACGTGAAGTCCGCCAAGTCGCACGTGGCCAGCGTGGTGGACTATGGCCTGATCCCCCTATTGAAGGGAGGCCCACCCCCAGCAGTGGGACGTTAAAGAGGACTGAATGCTTACTACTATTATAGGTATTTGCATCACGCTACAATCCTTAGGACCAATTATTCGAGCGAAGCCGTGGGAAAAAATTAGTCATCTGTAAAAATTTTAATTTGTTTTTTCTAATTTAGCAGAAGCTTTTTGAAAGTTTTCTCTATAAGCCTATAGTAACATGACAAATAGGAAGGATTGGTTTGTTTGTAATAGATAAACTTAAAAACGACTGAACCGATTTTGATAACTCTTTCACTAATGGAAAGCTACGTTTTCCAAAAGTGACATAAGCTATATTTTTAGTAATAATATTCAATCTTAAATATTATGACGATAGGTTTGGCTCAGTTTGTAGTAACCCAGCTTGTTGTGCCAGCGGTCGCGGGTTCGAGTTCCGCTCAGGGCATTCATTTGTGTGATGAGCTTGAATGTTTCAACTCAGTCAAGGATGTTTATAATATTTATAATATGTATATATTTAAAGTTATATATGTATAGTATATCAAATATCCATTATCCATAACACAAGCCTCGTAGCTTACCATGGAACTAGATGGTGCTGTGTGTTAATGTCTCAACATATTTATTTAATCTATTGTTCATAAAAGAACTTCTGACTCGCTATAACAGCGTGTATTATGAATTATACAAATACGAGTATGTTCGTTCATACACCCATACTTAGGTACTCATTCCTTGAAAGATAATGGCGTTTTAACAATTTCATGTAAATTATGTAAGCTTTTATGTTGATATGTTATTTATTTATAGTATAATGGGATATTATACTTACACTATATACTTAGTTTTGTCTGTGACTTCCCACTAGTTTAATTCATTTACAAGCGATGTGTGTAGAGAAGTGATGATGAGAACTTGTTGTTTTTTGCAACTTCATATAAAAACATCGTCTTTCCTTATCTATCTATACATATAATAAAATTGTAACTAAGCCGAATTTGTACATTAAATATTTTTTTTGAAAAATCTTACTTTTTGTCTGTCGGTCATGGTATGGTGATAGCTGGTTACCCGGGTCAACATATAGGCTACTTTTTACCGCGGGAAAATGTCTCATTTCTGAGAAAAAATACAAAAACTGCATTGTAAGAGTATACTAATATGTAAAACCTAAGAATTTGGTTTGCGGTCATTTGAACGAGGGCGAGGCCATACCAAATTTCATCAAAATCCTTCCAGTGGTTTTTCTGTGATGCGGTAACAGACAGGCAGATAGACGAAAATTCTAAAAACTATAGATTCAGCCTCTGTATCGATAACAATGTTTATGTCAATAAGGTCTTCCAAAAAATGTTTAATGTACAGATTTGGCTTAGTTACAATTTTATTATATGTACAAATATAATCATTATTGATTCATTTTACATATTTCCAGGCACAAAAATGTCGAACTTCCGTACAAACTTTCATTTTTCTTTATCCTAGAGGCTATATTTTTGTGCAAAGTTTCATACTTTTAGGCATAGTATTACATCAGTCAAGTTAGTTTTATTAGTTAAATGTATTGGTTATATTTAGACGTACTCGTTAACGAGTATTGAATTGTTAGATTAAATATGAGTTTTCAACAATTTTCGTTATTGATAACAGGTTATTAGCCTTTTAAAATAATTGCTTCTTATCAAATCGTACAATTTATACAGATTTGAGATAACATTGTTTACAATTAGTAGTCGATATTTGATTTTTGATTTTATTGAAGTATTTTTAGAAATAATTATGGATCAGATTTGCATTATACTAGCGACATACCTTTTAATTTTTGAAGTTATACTTCTTTTGGGACGTTTGGAAAAAAATATGAGAGTAAACTTTTTACTATGTGCGCGCACACCGACAGCCAAAAAGTAACATGATGAAGTTAGCTGATAACTGTTCGTTGCCATGGTAACCGTTGTTATTGTCTAACAAATGATATATAATATTATATTCTTTCCGTATATGATATTCTTTAAATATACGATTGTAATATATTAGATATTATTTAGACGACACGTTTGGCTCAGTTTGTAGTGACTCTACTTACAGTGCCAGCGGTCGCGAGTTCGAGTTCCGCTGGGGGCATTCATTTGTGTGATGAGCACGAATGTTTATACTCTAGTCATGGGTGTTTATATTTATAATATGTATGTATTGAAAGTTATATATGTGTAGTGTATCAACTATCTGGTATCCATAACACAAGCCTCGTAGCTTACCATGGAACTAGATAGTGTTGTGTGTTACCGTCCCAACATATTTATATACATACCTCATATGCCTTATTTAACTATATTATTAATTTACCATTCCTTTTACAAACAGAGAGTTGTGACATACGGGATGAAATCTTTAGCTATTTTTGTTCTGTTACGCCAAAGATGTACACACACAGGTTTTTTTTATTTTGTGTGTCCCTCCTACGTATGAATACTTCTGTAATATATTGTGTCCATTAACTCTATTGGAGTCGGCACGATTTTTCCGACATCTTCAAAAATCATCGTCATATTTCAGCTATTTTACACAAAACCTTAATGAATTATACACCTGAAACTTTCTCGTGAATCACTCTGTCTTTTGATAAAAACCGTATGAAAATCCGTTTAGTAGTTTTTATTTTATACTAGCAGTACCCTGTGGCTTCGCCTGCGTTCAATTACTGGTATAATGTTTAGTATATGGGACGCGGCCTCTGGAAGAGTGGGTGGTATTTTTGGACAGGAGATATGATGGGGAGTCTAAATATACATATAAAAATATTTTTTAGGAAATCAAGGAGTCAAAAGCTATGGATACTTAAAGTTACAAAATTATCATATATTTTTTCATACACAAATAATTTATTACTAAAGATAGATATACTTTTAAAGAATAGTAAACATCCTTTTTCGTGTAGAATTCATATTATTATAACTATTAAGATTTTTTAGTTTCGATTTTTCAATAATTTCACCTAAAAATATATTTATTAAAAATACGTTACGTTTTAATGCTTAGTATAGATTTCTCAGAGATGAGATATTTTCTCGCAGTAAAAAGTATCCTATATGTTGACCCGGATAACCAGCCATCATCATACCAAATTTCATCAAAATTCGTCCAGTGGTTTTTTCGTGATGCGTTCCTAGACAGACAGGTAAAAATTGTAAAAACTACAGATTCGGCCTCTGTATCGATAATAATGACTATTTCAATAAGATTTTCCAGAAAATATTTAATGTACAGATTCGACTCAGAATTTTATTATATGTATAGATTTATGGGATGGGATTAGTACAACGACATATTTATATTCAATTTTGATGAAACTTTACTAAAATCATCAAATTGTTACGGAAAAACAGCGTGGAAAATGTAAAAATACATTTTAAAGTAAAATTTTTAGATTGCTTCAGGTTTTTCAGCTCTTATCAGTATAATTCAAGGTCTTGCCATGTTTCGTATGTCCGTCTCACTCTGGCCGATAAGAGAGAGCGAGATGGATGTATAGCACGTTCACTAGCCATTCGATATTATTGATTCAAGTAAACCTTTTGTTTTCTGTTTTAATTTTCTATTAGTTATTTTAAATATATTATCTTATTTCTTACTAATATTATAAATGTGCGAGTTTTTGATTTTTGGATGTTTGTTACTCAGTCACGCAAGAACGGCCGAATGGATCTGGATGAAATTTGGCAGAGATTATAGACTGTAATAGCACACAGGTTTACTTTTTATCCCGGAAAAATGTACGTTCCCGTGGGATAGATTTGTATTTGTTTTAGTTAGTTTTTTTTATAATACTTTCTTAGATTTACGCGAATAGTTGACATCTATATATATAAAAGAAAGTCGTGTTAGTTACACTATTTATGACTCAAGAACGGCTGAACCGATTTGACTGAAAATTGGTGGGGAGGTAGCTTAGAACCAGGAGACGGACATAGGATACTTTTTATCCCGTTCGACCGCGTTCCCGTCTGACGTGACATAAAACTCAAGAATGGGTGGAACAATTTTTATGATATTTGAATTATTGGATTTCTCTTAGTCTGGAATAGGTTAATAAGTATTAAAACACCAGAAAAATCACGAAAAAAAAATTTAGATTTATATGATTAACGCTGGCTAATAACTACTTATATCTATTTAAATCCTAGCGACGAACCCGAGCGAAGCAAGGGTGAGCCGCTAGTTTTAATTAAAACTATCTTTTCGGATTTTTTCGCGGATTTATTTGGATTTTTTACGACACAACAAGATAGTTTTACTTAAAATAGTTTTTTTATATTTCACGCCTACGAATAAATTCGTTCTTAGATGTAATTTGCTCTTTTGCTTTTCTATACTAGTAACATCTAGCGGATTCACTCGCATACGTATTCTTATTATGAACAGAATGCTTATATATATACTATGTGAATATAAAATGGTTAAATCAAACTTGTATCCCCGCCGGTGTATGTTCATCTTGTCGTGGTGGAGGGCTCAATAGCGTCCGGCAATCCAGCCGGGCGTGAAGCCAAGAAACACACTGGAAGATGGCCCAGTTTGGAGGGTGGTGTACCACATATAATAATAAATAATAAAAATATTAAAAATATTTTCAATTTGAGAACTCGTCTAAATCTGTCATAGTCAAGATATGTTATCTTTTTTCTATCAATCACGATAAAGTTGGTGTAGCGTTTAATTCTTATATACTCGACTACTTCTTGTTCGTGGCTTCGCTCATGTGGTAGGTGAAATAAAAAGTAGCCTTTATATCTAGAATATAATAATAATCAAAAGGACCCATCTCATTGAGTTTAGCCATATACGTAGGAGATATTATAGTGCACAAGTGTGCGCGCAGACACAAGTGCAATGAATTTGAATCTTTGCAGCCGTTTTACCGTAAAGGAGAAACAAACAAATACACAAACATGTAAACTTTCGTAACAATACAGTGTGATAAATAGAATTTTAGTTTTATAACGTAAAAATCTGTGTAGTCTGTCCATGACGAAGCTCCCACCGTCTTAGTAGTTTTGCTGAGTTAACTAACACTTTACAACTACTCGTATTACAAATACCTGGTGTTGGGGTCTGAGTATTGTTTTGAAGCCAGAGGTCGTGGGTTCAAGTCCAACCAGCGACTAAAAATTGTCTCATCTCATCTAGTCCTTTTTGACATCCCATTGCTGGGTATGGGCTTTGCATTGAAGAATGCGAGAGAGTCTGGCCATCTTCTTGTCAGCGGACTTCACATGTCAACACAAATAGGGCTCCCTCAGATATGCTGGTCTCCTTAAGACTTTATGTTTACGTAAAACCTTAGCCTCTTCGACAAATCTCCTTCATACCTTCTCCATTCTACATGGCATTGGCTTTTCACAGTTGAATTAAATCTTAGTCTCACCCGCAGCTCTATTTGTTGTAAAACAATCGATACGTTAGGAACAAAAATATAATATTGATTACAATATTCTTTTTAACGACATTGATTTAATGAATTGTATTGTAGAAAATTTTCAAAAGGAAAATTAAGAATGTACTTATCGTAAAAGATTAATAATATAACTCCATATCTTCTATTAATGCATATTTTGCTAACATAATTCAAGTGTTGTTTTTTTGTCAAATCTCTACTGTTTTACTGTATGAGTTGTTTGTTTGTGGAAACTTTATTGGTGTATGTACTATTTTTATTGTTATATGTTGTTTTTGTTGTAACACTGCATATTTTCTTAATCTATACATATAATAAAATTGTAACTAAGCCGAATCTGTACATTAAATATTTTTTGGAAAATCTTATTGAAATAGACATTATTATCGATACAGAGTCCGCATCTATAGTTTTTAGAATTTTTGTCTGTCTGTCTGCCTGTCTGTCTGTCTGTCTGTTACCGCATCACGAGAAAACCACTGGACAGATTTTGAGGACATTTGGTATGGTGATAGCTGGTCATCCGGGTCAACATATAGGATACTTTTTACCACGGCAGAATATCTCATTTCTGAGAAAAAATACAAAAACTGCATTGTAAGAGTATACTAATATGTAGAACCTAAGAAAATAAATAAATAAAATAAAAACGCGACAAAATTGGAAAAGATAGTTTTATTGAAAAAAGACACAGGTGTGTTATCTTATCGCAGTTTTGATGGACGAATGACAGCTGTAAATATCGGACTGCGAGTACTATAATAAATGCGAAAGTGTGAGAGGTGTTTGAATGGAATTGTTACTCTTTCATGCAAAAACTTCTGAATTTCTGAGCGGATTTGGATGAAACTTTACTGTAATATAGCTTATACATCAGAGTAGCACATAAGCTGTAATTTATTAAAATAGTAATAACAACTATGCGGGTGGAGTTACGGGAAAACTCTAGTATATAAATAAATAATAAATAAATATGTCAGGACATTAACACACAGCACCATCTAGTTCCATGGTAAGACACGAGGCTTGTGTTATGGATACCAGATAGTTGATACATTATACATATACATATATAGCTTTAAATACATACATATTATAAATATAAACACCCATGACTGGAGTACAAACATTCGTGCTCATCACACGAACGAATGCCCCAGCGGGACTCGATCCCGCGACCGCTGGCGCAGCAAGTAGGGTCAGTACAAACTGAGCCAAACATGTCGTCTAATATGAACATAAATAAAGACAGATAGCTTAGTACTTTTTTCTCCTCTGTTTGTCAATCGTTTTTTTTTGTGTTTAGTAGCTATTGAAGAGTTTTAGTATTATCAATAAACAAAATATTAAGGTCGAATTTCGGCCACTGGACGAATACTAGCATATACAAAATATAATATTTATTTCTGCAAATTTGGTAATCTCTGAATTTTACTTTAAGAGTTTCTTAAACGGAAAATGCTTTAATTTTGCTATAATTTGCCATTAGATAGCACTACAGTGAATCAATTTTTACACCGTGCAATCGATCGTCATGAATTACGGACTAATATTAAAAATGCAAAAGTTTGTTTGTGTATATGTTTGTCACTGTGAAAATTACACAGATAGGCTATGAGCTAGAGTAATATATAGGGCTACTGTTATACAGGAATGCACCCGAGCCAAGAAAATGTAACTTTACTAATTCATTGATTTGCCTCATTTAATATCTTGTTTATCATTCGGTTCTAAAGACGGAATATCAGTTTCGATAGATAATATCACTGAGAAGCTATCTTCATAGGCGATATTACAGAACAGTGGGCGTGTACTCTCATCTGTTTTTCTTTTAATAGTCTGATGGGTCGACTTCGTGGAATAAGAGAGATAAGGCGTAGGAACAACTTTACGTACTCTATATTGCCACATAAGTGTAAACTGCCAACTTTACAACTATCCCAGTTACCTGTTAAGAATCTCTCGACTCGGAATTCAAACTCAGGACCTCAGAGTCTCTCACGTAAAGTAGCAATACATGTACTGTTACATTTCTTTAACAAGTCAAAGCTTAGGCCCTACTCTTCAAGTTTTTCTTCCGCTCTTTTCTCCTCATCTCTTATGTATTGTTTGATTAATATATAGAAGAAGCTAGCATCAATTTCATATTTTTAATTTCAGACAAAGATTTCCCATAAAAATTTTCATCCCCCATTCAATACCCTTTAGGGTATGAAGTTTCACATTTTCTTATATTCAGCCCGTTTTAACGTCCCACTGCTGGTCAACAGCATTTTTTCAATACGAGGGTAATCAGGCCATAGTCCACCATGCTGGCCAAATGTGGATTGGTCGACTTCATATGTCTTTCGAAAACTTGCTAGGTTCTCTCCGACATGCAGTCTTTCCTTTACCGTAAGACAAATAGTTATCATGTTTGAAATGATTCCCAGACGACAATTTTAGAGCGAGACCCGGGATTTGAACCCGCGTCACTCGGTTTCCCAAGCGACTGCATTACCACTGAGCTACTGCTTATCTCACACTTTCTTAGTACTCATCTATTCTAATATTATAAAGAGGAAAAAAATTGATTTTTTTCTTTGTTTGTATCGAATAGGCTCCGAAACTACTGAAGCGATTTAGGTGAAATTTGGTAATAAAATAGTTTGAGACTTTGGAAAGGACATAGGATAGTTTTTATTCCAGAAATCATCCCTTAAGGGGGTGAACATTTCTTATAAAATAAAATTTTGTCAAGTGCCTTACTTTTCGACCCAGTAGCTGAGGCTGCGCGTCATCATTTTCTAGTGCGTGAGATTTTTATTAAGTAGATAAATAAGATTCACGAAACTATTACGCACTACATTTTATCTAACATAACGTATTATTCCAACGTGCGTTATCTGACCAGATGGGAGAAGCATTCGTATTGTATGATTTATATTGTATTGTAATACTCACGTATTGTAATAGCTACATATAAATTGAAACTACCTTTTCGGATTTTTCGTGGATTTATTTTGATTTCTGGTTCCCGAAATTTCGAATGCTTTACAGCAATCATGGTCACGGGAAAGACTAAGGTTTTAGATGACTCAAAGTGCCCTGTGACCATAATTGCTGTAAAGCATTCGAAACATCGGGAATCCAAAATTTAAGAAAATCCGCGAAAAAATCCGAAAAGATAGTTTTATTTAAAATGTGAAATATTCGTGTAAACCTAAGAAAGTATTAAGCTGTATAATGACTTCTGAGTTTAAAACTTTAGTTTTTTCCGTGATCATGATTGTTGTAAAACATTCGAGACGTCGGTAACCGAAAATCAACGAAAAATTTAGAAAGTTTTATTTATAACACCAAATATAAGAAAATATAAGAAAGTATGTCTCTATCGTAAATGTAAGAAAGTATTGCATTACAATTTCGCTCAGTGTTGTATTTACCATGTTTTGTCACAATTCATAAAGTTGCATATTAAAATGAACTGCGACGGTAGCTAGCGACTGCGGCTGTAGATTCAGAGGTCCTGATTTCGAGTCCTGGGTCGGACCAAGTTTATTTATTGGGTTTTTCTGCTAAGTCTCATTAACAACCCGTAGTTGGGAAGTTGGTGGTGCTACACCCTCATGGCTCCGAGGGCACGCAAAGCTTGTTCTCTTACCGGTCGAGTCGAATTGTGTCCTATTCGAATTTGAGAGTGAAAGGAAGGAAAAGAGTGCACTTGCGTCTGTCACTTGTGCACTATAATTATTCGGTTGGTTAGTTTCAGTGAAATTGGCCGACCTGTGTTACATCGGTCACAAGGACAACATCGTTTTAAAAAATCTAAACTCCCTAGCGGTATATGTAAGGTTTTAGAAAAATCTTGGTCCTTACGAATTGAGTATCGAATGTCGCACATAGGTTCTAGATGGAAATCACATACATAAAAATGATGTAATTTCCCAAATTTTAAGTTGAAATATGATAAAATTTTCGAACAACCTCTCTGTAAAGTAGGTTATCACCTGTACCAACTCGCTTATCTTCTGTTATGAAAATATAAACACGTTTGCGATTCCATATGAAAGGCAATTTCTATCTATATCTTAATATATAAAATTCCTGTGTCACGATGTTTGTCCGCGATGAACTCCGAAACTACTTATCCGATGTTAACATATCTTTTTGTCAAAATGTGTGATTTGTTCCAATTTAAAAAAATTAGATAGTTCTTATCTCGATTATTTCATTTTTAATTGCAAAATTGACGATTTTCATATATGTGCCACAGCAACGAGTGGTATTTTGACAGAACTAAAACTAGTTTAGCGCAGACTAAACAAAGCACATAATTATTTCTTAAATTAAGTGTCCTTATTTCTACAAAAAACAGGGTTAGCCCGCCCATTGGTAACACGCTTTCTTGGGAAACCAAGCGGAATGATCTCGCATCTCTGATATTTTCATGTGATGAAACATCTTGAAGAAACCAGCATGTCTGAAAAAACCTAGCAAGATTTCGAAAGACATACCTATTCCGCCCCGCACACTACACTTGGCCATTGGGGTGGTATTGGGGAGGTATGTCCTGATCCCCTTCGAATTGATTAAAGGTAGGCCCACTCCCAGCAGTGGGATGTGAAAAATGTGTGCAGTGCTAATGCACAAACACAAATTCATATTCTATCCTTTTACTCCCAAACACAGGACTTGCAAGTCGCAGGAACTCGATAATATCTTAAACCTTAATTATACTCCCACCCGGGACTCGAACCCAGGACTACGTAGCAGTTATACACGCTATCAGTAGACACATGAGAAGTATGTACTTATAGATAAGAAAACAATGGTTAAAATGAATATTGATATATATACATTGATAAAAGTGCAAAGTAAGGAAGTGCGGTTTGGTTTTTTGACCCGAATACATAATATTTTACTATGACACATTAAAAAGGTGGTGTAGTATATGTAGATGAAAATTTTCAAACTTGTAGTGACTCCACTTGCTGTGCCAGCGGTCGTGGGTTCAAGTCCCGCTGGGGGCATTCATTTGCGTGATGAGCACGAATGTTTGTACTCCAGACATGAGTGTTTATATTCATAATATATATATTTAATGTTATATATGTGTAGTGTATCAACTATCTGGTATCCATAACACAAGCCTCGTGCTTACCATGGAAGTAGATGGTGCTGTATGTTAATGTACCAACATATTTATTAAAAAAATACTATTTCAATAAGATTTTCCAAAAAAATATTTAATGCACAGATTCGACTCAGTTAAAATTTTATTATATGTATAGACACATATATACCAAAAACGAAACATTTTTGACCCCGTACAGTTTTATTGCTTGTATTGATATTTTCATATACTTTGCTATCGGTCATAGATTAGATAAATAAATGATGAATGATATTTTTTCCAAGTTTAAAAAGGTGAAATGATGCTTAAAAAGTTGAGATACTAATAAAAATTAGCGACTTCGCTCGCTTAATAAAATATCTGGCAATCAAGAAACATACATATGTATAATGCACATATATGTATATAGTCCTAAGGATCGTAGGCTGTTGTTAGATAGTCTTTAAACTTCCTCAATTAATCTATATAAATAAAAAAATATGTATATATGTTTGTCCTTACGTTAGGGTATGCCGCTAGCCCATACAGATAAATAAAATCGAAGTGTCTGTGTGTAATGCCGAAATAACAGCTTTTTATTAAATACATATGAAATGATATACGGTAGGTACTTAAACGAAACTTTTAAAAGTTTTATCTATCTGTTTGTTTCGGCTCATCTCTGAAATGGCTGGACTGATTGTGATGGGGCTTTCACTGGCAGATAGCTGATGTTATAAGGAGTAACTTAGGCTGCTTTTGTTTTAGAAAAAAAATTAGGGTTCCGCGCAAAAAATTAAAACGTACCTAATGACACACCCGAGCGAAGCAAGGCTAAGGCAGTAGTAAGTTATAAAATACATAATGAATTTCTTCAATTCTCACTGATAGTTCCAGAGATTAGTAACAAAAAACATATAACAAACTTCTTCTTTAGATTACATAATACTAGCGACTCACCCTCGCTTCGCTCGGGTTCGTCCCTCGGTACGTTTTAAATTAAAATGGATATAGTATGTTATCCTTAAGAGATAGACATATGCCATCGCGGACTTTTCTGTAGACCTATATAAGATACACAATTCCACCATACATTATTTTGTTATATCTCAAAGGGCAGCGTTTTCGTTGAAAGCTCCCAGACGGCTTATTTTTTCCGACACCTCCAACAAATATCACTATATTTTAGCCAATGTATACAAAAACTTAACAAATTATATACTTAAACCTTTCTCTTGAATCACTCTATCTATAAAAAAGACCGCATCAAAATCCATTGCGTAGTTTTAAAGATTTAAGCATACATAGGGATATAGGGACAGAGAAAGCGACTTTGTTTTATACTATGTAGTGACTAGTGACTCACCCTCGCTTCCCACGGGAACCGTACACTTTTGCGGGATAAAAAGTAACCTATGTGCTATTCCAAACTATAATCTACCTCAGTGCCAAATTTCATCAAAATCTTTTCAGTGGTTTTTCAATGATGCGGTCATAGACAGACAGATAGACAAAAATTCTAAAAACTATAGTTTCGGCCTCTGTATCGATAATAATGTCTATTTCAATAAGATTTTCCAAAAAATATAAAATATACAGATTCGGCTTAGTTAGAATTTTATTATATGTACCTATACAATTATGGATTAGTATAGATTAGAATATTTTTCTATCCATTAACATTGACTGCACCGTGGGAACCCATTTTCTATAAGCTTATGAGTGTATGTTTGTCACATATTTACGCTCTAACGTCTCAGCAGATTCATTGAGATTCGCAATGTAGATAACTTTATGGTCGTTGCAGCGATATAGAATTACTACTCGTACCGACTCAATCTCGTTACCCTAGGATTCGTCTCTAGGGTACGTTTTCGCGGTGAGTATGGAATAGATAGACTATGATATATTATAGATAGGTATATGTATTATATCGTGTTTTCCTGTGGGAATGAGATAATCACATGCGGTTAAAAGTCTATGTCACTCTCCAGCCCTCCAACTATCTCCACACAAAAAATCACGACAATTAGTGTTTATGTTTCGACGTCAAACAAGGACAAACAAACAAACAGACAATCAAACAAACAGAGACACCTTCACATTTATATATTATTCTATAAATATAATAAAGTTTCCGTGCACACTTTATTATGTTCACATTTTTGAATGTTTCTTTTTTTTATTAGATATTTTTTAAATGTAAGTCAAAAAGTAATATATAAAAGGGCTATCAAAGAAGTTTTTAATTACAAATGAAAAGTATAAAAAGTTTCTAAATATTTTTGCCTACAGCTTGAATTCTGGATTGACACATAGACAATAAAAAAAAGATATTTACAAAAATAAAAACCCGTCTGCGTAAAAAGCTGACTAAAAAGATGAAAACAAATTGACAAAGCAACATAGTATTATGCAGTCGGAGACATGTTTTATACTACTGCGAGTCTTGCCACGTGTATTGTATGTCTCCGACTGCATTATACTATGTTTCTACGTCAAGTTGTTCTCATCTTTTTACGCAGTCGAGTTTTTTATTTTTGTAATATTTTTTTATTTACAGCTTTTTAGTTCTAGCCAGTTAGACATTTGGAATATTATATAACAAATAGTTTACCTTAAATCACTTTAAAACGTATAAGTGCCATATACATATTTTTGTTATCACCTCGTAAAATTATGTATTATGATACCTCATTCGATTGATTCGGACAAAAAAAATTTTTCAAGACACAAATTCGCGTCTAGGATCCGCCATTTTGATTTTCAATGATATCTATAATCTATATACCCTAATTTTTTTAAGTTTTAAAATTAATATATATGTTAGTTTGTAAGTTATATATGTTATGGGCCTAAGATCTTAAATATGGGTTACCATATTTAAGATCTTTTTGTAAATATTGCCTGAAATAAACGATTAAATAAAAAACAAAAAAAATAAAAATTAAATTAATAGGTTACTTTTGGACCGACCTTGAAAAAGTGAAAAGTCAATTCGGATATGATTTTTACTTTTAAGGGTGACATTTTTATAGATATTTGGAAATCGATATACCTTTTTACCCGACTATACCGAAGCACATAGGATGGGCTATGGTTTTGACCTGTAAGTATGTACTTATGTACAGAGGAGAAAAAGGTACTGAACTATTTTGTCATTGCCTACTTATATATGTACTAGCGACTCACCCTCGCTTCGCTCGGGTTCGTCCCTGGCTCGCTTCCCAATACAAACTTTCATCCCCATTTTCACTACCTTAAGGGATGATTTTCGGGACAAAAAGTTTTCTATGTCCTTCCTAGGGTCTCAAACTATCGTCTTATCAAATTTCATCTAAATCGGCTCAGTAGATCCAGAGATTACCCCCTACAACGTCACAAACTCACAATCTCACAAACTTTACCTCTTTATAATATTAGTATATGTGTATAAATACTAGCGACTCACTTTCGTTTCGCTCGGGTTCATCCGTAGGTAGGTTTTGACGGTTAGTATGGAATATATACGTATATATAAAGTATATATACGTAGGTACAAAATAAACAGTTCTGAGCTTTTTGATTTTCCAGCTGTTTCTCTTAGGTTTTCTCTATTTTTTTTATACTTAATTCACTTCTTACTCATTCTCAAAAAAAACAAAAAAATATTTTCAAATCAGTCCAGCCGTTTATGAGTTTTAGCGAGACTAACGAACCGCAATTGATTTTTATATATGTATATATGGATTATTTTAAGAACGTTGTAAAATTTTAGTTCATACAAAAATATAAGAAAGCTATAAAAAAGCTCATTCAGTTTTTCTTATATTTCCCAATTTTCCAGGCAACTTTTCCAACGTTTTCCGCCTTAAAAACTTTTTTGTTGTATCCAGCCCTTTCTTTAACGCCCTACTGCTGGTCCCGGGCCCCCTTCAATGCGAGGGATCAGGCCATAGTCCACCACGCTGGCTAATTGCGGGGCGGACTTCACATCTATTTCGAAAACGTTGAGTCCGACTTTTTCGAGAAAGATTCTCTCAGACATGCAGGTGGCCTCACAATGTTTTCTTTCACCATAACACAAGTGGTGATCATGTTGGAAATGATTCACACATGAAAATATCAGCTGCGATGTCCGGGATTTGAACCCGCTTCATTCGGTTGCCAAGTGACCGCGTTCCCACTGGGCTAACACTGTCTACTAGATCCTCGTCACCATAACACACATGTAGACATATACATGTATTATTAACATATACCTACACTGTAGAATCGCTTATCCGTAATCAAGGCTTTCTATTATTGATTTTATAATCTATGACTCGTGTACAGATAAATAAAACTGTCCATTTGATAACGACTTTTTAATACAAAGAGCAAATAACAAATATAAAAAGTATTTATTTAATACTATCTATATATTATATAATATAATTCTATTTCCTAGTTCTAATATTATAAATGCGAAAGTGTGTGCGGACGTATGGATGTTTGTTACTCTTTCACGCAAAAACTACTGAATGGATTTTAATGAAACTTTATAATAATAAAGCATATATATATATATATATATATATATATATATATATATATATGTATATGTAAATTATATACATATAATAAAAGTGTCACTGATCACAGTCTGGAAAATATTTAAGAAAAACTATTGTTGGTCTTTATTAACGCAATAGAACCCAAAATAATGATTTTTAGAATTTTTGTCTATTCGTCGGTTTGTCTGTGAGTTTTTGCGCGTTAATTTAAGAAATTTCTTAGTTGATTTGGGTGCGGTTTTCACTAATGAATTGTGGTAAGCTTCACTTAACATACAGTATTTGTTTTATTTCAATCGGTTCATAAATTAAAAAGTTGTGTCAAGTTAAAGAATCACCTAGGGATGAGTCGTTAGTTTTAAAATATTGAATATATTTTTTGCCTTTAGCGTTTATATAAGATAATCGATACTCGAACATGACTTATTTATGTAATGAAAACCCTTTCAAATTTGGCGAATTTATGGCGTGAGATACACAAAACATCAATCGAATTGAGTACAAAAATACACAAATACAATATTTCCCTTAAAATCGAACCAACTGCCCTGATTTAATTACATATTATTATACGAATGCATTACAATAAATATATTGTACACGTGTACTTTAACGATCTATCTTTGCATGCCAAATTTAGTAGGGGTTTCTCTCCCCACCAAAACGGGTGGGGTATAAACTTCCATTAATTAATAAAGGAGAAGGTCAAGCGACCTCTAGTAAACAATTTCGCAATGCAGCTCGACCCCGTGACCTTTCTGTTCCACCGGAAAAAAAATACAAAGGAAAATCATCTTTAAACGGAAAAAATAGCGATTATTTTACCGAAACACTTTAAAGATAATTAACGCCATAGAAATTTCAACCCTAACGCGTTATTATGGAGTATTTCAATTAAAATTCATCTT
Organism: Brenthis daphne; assembly: GCA_947093115.1. Taxonomy (NCBI): domain Eukaryota; kingdom Metazoa; phylum Arthropoda; class Insecta; order Lepidoptera; family Nymphalidae; genus Brenthis; species Brenthis daphne. Next base: position 6,257,704 of record OX352473.1, read on the forward strand.
TATTATATGTATATAAGATACATTTTCGCGTGGATGGTGTATAGCGCAGTGCTGTAGTGACGTCACACTGCGTACGTTGAAATAGGTCAGTGGGTAACCATGTTAAGTTGACCCCGGATGGGGGTGTACCTTATGTTTTGAGAGGTCATGCCAATTGGTTGGTTCACTAGGGGTATAACCGATTTACAAAAAAGAGAGTTCTTTTTTAATTAAACTTTGATACAGACAGCTTATATGAATATTTTATTACAACTTCAATTTATCAACGTTAGTTTAAGTAAATGCATATGTTATTTGATTGATTTGCTTCCAGCGATAAGGCTATCTGTTTATTTTTTCTTTGTGTTTTTTGTACTTAATACTTACTAGTTGAATTTAAATTAGTTTTAGCTTATTGTTTAAAATGGGAATTCTTTGATAATTTTCCCCAATTTCATAAAGGAGGCACTTAATTATGATGATGAAACAAACATATCCCACGGGAATCGTAAACTTTTCCGGGATAAAAAGTAGCCTATGTGTTATTCCAGACTATAATCTATCTCTGTGCCAAATTTCATCCAGATCCATTCAGTCGTTCTGGCATGAAAGTGTAACAAACATCCATACTTACAAACTTTCACATTTATAATATTTATATAGATGATATTTAAATATATAAATAGGCAAAGACAAAACACACCGACTTCCAAAATATTTGATTAGGTATGTATAGTAAATGAAAACTACCTATCAGTTATTTTTTACTTTTTAGTGCTTTTGTTTGAAGTCGGTTTTTATTTTTTTGTTAATTGTTTAGTAGCTGTTGACGAGATTTAGTATTCAATAAAAAAATTTGGAAACAGTTATTTTTATATAGATAGGTAAATTCTACTCGTATATGTCCTCAAATTTTCAATAATGGTTATGATCGATTTTCCCATATATTTGTACTACTCTATATATGTACATAATATAGCCAATTGTGATTCGATTTTCATGCTTACGTAATACCTACGCTAAAGGCGATTTTTTTTTGTGATTGAAGTCAGTTTAAGTTACCTTTTAAGTTAAAAATCTATTATCTATTTCATATAATAAAATTCTTCCCGAGTCGAATCTGTACATAATTATCACGAGAAAACCAGTGGATGGATTTTGATGAAATTTAGTATGATGATAGCTGGTAATCCGGGTTAATATATAGGATACTTTTTACTGCGGGAAAATATCTCATCTCTGAGAAATCTATACTAAACGTAAAAACGTAACCAGGGACAAACCCGAGCGAAGCGAGGGTGAGTCGCTAGTAAATTAATATATCCAATGGGTTTGCATATTATATACTCGTTTCTTTCATTTAGTTCACTGTCAAAAGAGTTGTTACTACTACTAAATCAGCCTTGCTTCCACTGCGTTAATGGGTGTCTATTGCATTTACAATATTACATACAGACAGCGCCATCTTTCGGGCAATTTTATTACTAATATCGGCCTATATGTTACTCCAAGTCATAGCCTATCTGTGTACTGAATTTCATCTAAATCTTTTCAGCCATTTAAGTGTAACAGAGTAATAAACAAACATACATAAAAACTTTCGCATTTATGATAATAAGTGGGTTATTATACTCTTTGCATGGGGTGCAACACCCTATCCCTTCCGTGTGATCTTTCAAACGATAGTATATTTTAATATGTTATTCATATAATTAATTGTATTCAGCCCTTTTTAACGTCCCAGTGCTGCTGTTTTTCGACAACTTGCTAGGTTCTCTCAGACATGCAGGTTTCCTCTTGATGTTTTCCTTCACCGTAAGACAAGTGGTAATCATCTTGGAAAAGATTCGCACATGAGAATATCAGAGCGAAACCCGGGATTCGAACTCACTTCGGTTTCACAAGCGAGCGCGTTACCACTGTGCTGCCTGTATTAATGTTTTTTTTTTAAAATAATCACAGCAGATCAGTGTTATATTTTTATAACTCTATTTTAAAGTTGAATAAAAAATTGAAATATTTTCAGAGAATTTCAGTTATTAGTAATTAATAATACGTAGCTATAATCTATACTAATATATTAAAAGTAAACAGCTTGTTTAAAATATATAAAGTTAAAGAGTTTGTTTGTTTGTAAGCGCTAACCTCTGGAACTACTTACCAGTCGGATTTGAAACATCTTTTTTGCATTTGAAAGCTCTAATTCTTGAGGAATGTTCTAGACTATCTAACATCGAGTTACTAATTTTATAATCGACACAGTTATACGTAAATAGACTACACGAGCGCACCCGCAATAAAAGTTAATAATCTATACAGATAAATTAAATTGAAGTGTCTGTGTGTAATGTCAAAATAACATCTTTTTATTAAATTGTATATGAATTTATATATGGTAGTAAGAAAGACGCAACTTTTAAAATTTTGGTCTGTCTGTTTGTTTCGGCTGGTCTCCGAAACGGCTGGACTAATTTTGACGGGACTTTCACTGGTAGATAGCTAATGTTATAAGTAGTAACTTAGGTTACTTTCATTTTAGAAGAGAATCAGGGTTCCACTCGAAAAAATTAAAACCTACTTAGGGACGCATTCGAACGAAGCGATGGTAAGTCGTTAGTATGTATATAAAGTAGAAGAGTTTGTTTGTTTGTTCCTAATAATCTGTGTAACAACAAGTTGGATTTGTAAAATTATTTTGCATTTTGTCCCCTATTTGTTAAGGAAAGTTCCTCTATTACGCAACGATAGGTATATTATATAAGGGAAAAAATTACAAGTGAATAAATTATATCACATGGAGTCACAGCAACACTAATGTTTTGCGAAGTATTCATTTTGATGAGGTTTTAACGTTTTGCTATTTCTTTTTCAGGATCGAAGTGGTTTAGACAACATGAGGTCACTCGAGCACTATTTAACAGATATTATGCGAGCAGACACTTCTGACCACATGAAGGGTGAGTCAAGTTTATTTTATTTTTTGAATTGAAACTTCTTTAGAATCGTTGTGATTTGAAACTGGATAAAACGAAAATACGACACTAAAAAGAGACAATTACATAAATATATAGGACTAGCGGCTCACCCTCGCTTCGCTCGGGTTCGTCGCTAGGTACGTTTTAAATAGATATAAAAAGAAAAAATCTTTCTTTCTCACATTTTAATTATATGTTTTAATACTTACCTATTCCGGACTAAGAGAAATCCAAAAATTAAAATATCATAAAAATTGGAACGCGGTCGAACGGGATAAAAAGTATCCTATGTCCTTCTCCTGGCTCTAAACTACCTCCCTGCCAATTTTCAGCTAAATCGGTTCAGCCGTTCTTGAGTTATAAGCGAAGTAACTAACACGACTTTCTTTTATATATATAGATTAAGCTGGCGAGAGAATGAGATAGAATACAATGCCATGTTGCCATAGTAACCGTTGTTGTTGTCTAACAAATATATAGTATTATATTATAATATTTAAAAATGCCAAATCGACGCGGCCATTTTCTAGATATGTGAACAACAATATTAAATCAATTAGTAAAATTTCGATGAAATTTCCTCCACGCAGCTTTCGGACCATGGAAGATGGAGTGGAAGAAATACACCACTGTATAAAAGAGAATCAAACCCACGACCTAGGTATAGAGACAGCTTAGCAAACATTACCTAATGCTAACCGTCCGCTAAATACCACATCACGTTAAATTATCGTTTCCTGTATAATTTTGTTTTATTTTCAATCGAGAATAGTTTTTAGCGACTTAGAAATACAGGTCAAAATCAAACGTATTGATGGAATATGACTGCGCAAGAGTCGCTTGTTGTTGTAAAACAGGTCTGTATGAAATTTTGTGTTTGTTTGTATGTTTGTGTTTTATAAAATTGCTGAATATATTACGATAGTATTTTTCAAATTAATTTACTTAAAAACTTTAGTAGTTACTGACTAGCTAACTGTAATCTAAATTCAAATTTCAAAATATTTTATTCAGCATTAAATTATTACAATTTTTTATTGAACGTCATGAGTCTACTACCAGTTTAGAAGGAAGAAGCCTCAGACCTGGACAGAAAAATCAGTCCAGCCGTTTCGGAAATTAGGTGGAACAAACAGACAGACAAAAATTTTAACAAATGAGTTTTTTTATAAGTACCTTATATAATGTACTATGCCAGCGATCGTGGGTTTGAGTATTCCGCTGGGTGCATTCATTTGTGTGATAAGCACGAATGTTTGTACTCCAGTCATGGGTGTTTATATTTATAATATGTATGTCTGTATTTAAAGTTATATTATTATGTGCAGTGTATCAACTATCTGGTATCCATAACACAGGCCTCGTATGGAACATGGAACTAGATGGTGCTGTGTGTTAATGTACGAACATAGTAACATACATATATTAAATAGGTTAAAATCACAAAATTTGGATAGCATAGATACAAGTGACAATAAAAGTATGTTAGAAGTTGCTAATTTTTATGTCAAATACATACATATATAATTCTAGCTGTAGTTATTAAACCTACACGTTCCTTATGAATAATTTCTTAACTAGCGAAATACCCCGCGTCGCTCGGGTCCCCAGGTACCTAACTAGTGAAGCGGGTTCAAATCCCGGGTCTCGCACCTCTGATATTCTCATGTGCGAATCATTTCCAACATGATTACCACTTGTCTTACGATGAAGGAGAACATGGTGAGGAAACCTGCATGTCAGAGAAGCTAGCAAGTTGTCTGCAGACATACTCAGTCCGCCCGCACTTGGCCGGCGTGGGGGTCTATGGCGTGATCCCCTTCGTATTGAATGGTGTAGGTCCACCAGTAATATCTATATAATCTATACAGATAAATAAAATTGAAGTGTCTGTTTGTAATGTCAAAATAACAGCTTTATACTAAATGCATATGAAATTATATACGGTAGGTACTTATAATAAAAACACAATTTTAAATTTTTTATCTGTCTGTCCGTTTGTTCCGGCTAATCTCCGAAACGGTTGTACTGATTTTGACGAGACTTCCACTTTAACTTAGTAGTATAATTGAGGCTACTTTTATTGTAGAAAAAGAATTAGGGTTTCGCTCAAAAATATTAAAACGTTTTAGGGACACACCCGAGAGGTTGTGGTAAAACTCTACTTATAGATACGAAAGGCATCTGAAGACGTTAGAACATATAATAAATTCTCAAAGGACATGCCAATAGTCTTAAAATATAAACCCCCGATCAAATGAACCCCTACAGCACATAAACCCCCGTGATCCCCACATAAACCCCGATTTAAACAAAGCCTAGCTAGCTACCCTGTAACAGCTAGCAATTTCATAATTAGGTCGCACAATCCAGGTCATTTAAGTAGACTGAAGTTCCTAGTTATAATACAAAAGGCCGGAATGTAGTGGCGTACTTTGTAAGTAGTAAATGTAGATTTATTAATACTAGTTTTGTCTGTGGTTTTGCTTTCTCTGCCTTTATATGTTAATATTTAAAAAAAAATGATAATATTCTTTTAAAAAAGTTGAATATGTAATATTGATCTAAATTTTTGATTGCCACTTGTCTTAACGGTGAAGGAAAACTTGTGAGGAAACCTGCATGTCTGAGAGAACCTAGCAAGTTGTCGGAAGACATGCTCAGTCCGCCCGCACTTGGCCGGCGTGGTGGGCTATGGCCTGATTCCCTTCGTATTGAAGGGAGGCCCACCCCCAGCTGTGGGATGAAAAAAAAGGATTGATTAAATGTATAAAATATTTTCTATATACATTACGCGTTTAAAATGATATAGATTTATTTTTATTTATAACGACCCTATATTATGTTGTGGGTATACAATATATGTATGTATATCTTACTAATATTATAAATGTAAATGTTTAGATGTTTGGATGTTTGTTACTCAATCACGCTAGAACAGCTGAACAGATCTGGATGAAATTTGGCAAAGAGATAGATTATCATAGGGTACTTTTTATCCCGGAAAAATGTACGATGCCCGTGGGATAGATTTGCTTTTGTTTTGAGCCGCTAGTATTGAATGTGTCAAGTCGTTAGTCTTAGATGACCAAAATGTAATAAAGATTTCCAGAAGTCGTTTCTGTTAGACTCTATTAGCACTAGATCTTTTCTACGGTCTTTTCTTTTCAACGTTCAAATAATTAATAGGGATGTAAAATATCATTTAAACTGATAGTCTCATCAGGAACATAAAAAAAAATATTTCTAATAAATATCAATAGATGGCGTTAATGTATCAAATTGACATAAATGTGTGTAAAATTAAAAAATAAAATAAAAATCGGATCATGCGAGTTCGACTCGATTTCGCACACGAAGAGTTCCACACCATCGTACATGTACTTTTTATAAATATGACTTTTACTCTATGTGTTTAGTATATTGACTTCGATGATCGATTACGAACTTTAAAATAATGTTGCTTGTATTTTTATTTATTTGTATTATTTGTTGTTATAGCGGTAATAGAAATACAATGAAAATTTCAACTCTCTACATATTACGGTTCATGAGATACAGTCCGCTGACAGACCGACGGACGGACAGCGGAGGCTTAGTAATAGAGTTCCTTTGGCACCCTTCGGAAAAAAAACCCTTAAAAATATCTTAAAGGGTCCCATATAAATTTCTAAAAAAATCCCTAAATGGCGGATTATTTTCTGAAATAAAAGTAGCCTAACTTACTCCTTACAACATCAGCTGTCTACCAGTGAAAGTCCCGTCAGCCGTTTCGGAGATAAGCCGGAACAAACAAACAGACAGACAAGCTTTTCTCTTATAAGTAGGTCCCGTACATATTATCATATGCATTTAGTAAAAAGCTGTTATTTTGACATTACAAGCAGACACTTCCCACCTTGCTTTCTACAAGCCATTGTAACATTCATAGATACAAACCTACACACATTCAATATGATTTTTTTTATATATTTTTTATGGTATCTGCAAACTATTTCTTAATCAAACAAAGAGAAAAACAAAGTGTGCGGCATCACTTTTGACATTTTCTGTTTGGCTTCCACCGCGCCATTTATTAATAGCCCGTATCATACACGGTAACTTACCTCGTGACTCTAATATAATCCTTCTATGTTGAAAAGCATTGAAAATCCACCATTTTCATTATAAATTTTCACTGCGTAGTATGAAAATAATAGTTACAAGTCATATTGTTTGATTTGCTAATTAAATATTAATCGACATTATAATTTTAACGAATAATACTTGTCAGAAATAATTACGATAAGTTTAATCGATTTGTTGGATAAAATAATTTTTAAATTTATACAACACATTTTCATACAATTACAAAATTACAAGTAATGTAATATGATAGTAAATTAAATACGTATGAATTGATATTAAAAATATATAGGTCATGTGACTCCTCAAAACGGCCGTTTAGTCATTACAACATGGCTGTCTAAATTATTTCAATGCTATGCGATAAAATTAAGTATGTATGTTTTTACGTGTTAATAATAATTGTTAGGTGACGTTTCAATTTGGTTGGTTCGCACCATTCTAATGGCGGTTTCGTCAGAGCTGTCAGTTGTCAGTGTGAAACCGCGCGCGATACGGCGCATGCGTGTTTAACTTTTTTAATTCACGATATCAGAAATAGACGCTGGTTCTATTTATACAGAAAATAGTGTACCGAAGTGCAGTGAACCGTTATGTTTTTGGATGGAATAAATTAGGATTTTTTTATTTAATTACGGTAATTTATTGTGACGTTTATTTTTTATCTGTTTAAAGTAATTGTTTTTTTTTAATTTGTGCAATGACCTAGATTTTAGGACGATTGTGTAATTCAAAGGAAGATGATGATTGTTTATATTTTTGTTTTCTTTTAAATAATTTTTCCGAACTTGAAAATATAAAAATGGCGCTATATTTTCCTTGGGAAAACTATAAAACAATATACAAAATCTAAAGTATTAATCGTATTTAATATAATATTCACAAAATAATTTCCAATTGTATTATATCCCTCTAAAGTTAAATAACATTACTCTATGTAGAGCAAGAAATTATTGTTTTATTTTCATTTTTATGACTTTTCTTTAATCAATTCAAATTTCCACTCTATACTTAGCCTTATCTTTTTATTTAGAGTAATAATAATATACCCCGACTTCACCTGTATATTCTTATTCATTTAATATTTAAAAAAATATATGTGTGTTTAAGGGAAATAAGCGTTTGTTGCTGAAAAGGAAAATAAAAAAATATATAAATAAATAAATAATATAATATAAAATAAATATTAAAAAAAATGGATAGAACATTTACTTCATATGTTAATTGAACCCGTAGTATCCATTGTATCAATCAAAGCCTATCATCATGACTCTACTTGATCGACTTCAGATAGAGCATTTGTTTTTTTTGTATGTTACGTGATAGTTTTTTAATGAATACGTTATATCTCAATGGTGATTATACTTTCAAAAACATTCCACTTAATTTTATTAAGTATAATTATTATTAGTAAATAGCTTGTTGAACTAATAGAATACGTTATAATGGCTTATCCTCGTTTATTTGGGTGCTTGTTTAGGTGTATTTAGTATTTTTAATATTACTACTGAAACACTCTTTATTTCTTACTAGCGATTCATCCTCGTTTCGCTCGGGTTCGTCCATAGGTTGATTCCCCACACAATCTTTCATCCTCATTTTTACCCCCTTAAGGAATGATTTCTGGGATAAAAACTATCCTATGTCATTCCCAGGGTCTCAAACTATCTTCTTACCAAATTTCATCGAAATCGGTTCAGTAGTCTCGGAGCCTATTCAGTACAAACAAACAAAAAATCAAATCTTTCTTCTTTATAATATTAGTATAGATCAAAAACAAATATATGATTTTTTATAATGTTAACTTTAATAAACATTACCAAACAAATCTTCATTCTCTATATCCACCCCCTTCAAAATTTATTTTTGCGACAAAACCTATGTCCTTCTCTAAGATACAATATGGGTATCTCTATATTAAAATTCATCAAAATTGACAAACAGACAGAGTTACATTCGCATTTGTATTATTAGTGTATATTAAACCAAATAGCTAGCTAGCTACGTTTCTAAGAGAGCAGGAAAATTAGTTTTTATTTTTCCGTGAATAAATTGCTGGTGTACTATAATGCAATATACTGACTGTCCACTCAGATTTTTACGTGTAATCTTTTGTGTGTATGTTTGTCACTCTTTCACGTTGAAACGGCTGGACCGATTTGGATAAGTACATATAGAGACTATGAACTGGAGTAATTAGTCGCTAGTACTATTGGGCATCATAAATGGGAATTGAAGTCGTGACATCATAATATTTTATTTATTTATATATTGTATTCAGCCCTTTTTAACGTCCCACTGCTGGGCACGGGCCTCCCTTCATTACGAGGGGGATCAGGCCATAGTCCACCACGCTGGCCAAGTGCTGGTTGGCGAACTTCACATGTCTTTTGAAAATTTTGCTAAGTTCTCTAAGACATGCAGGTTTCCTCACGATGTTTTCCTTCACCGTTAAGACAAGTGGTAATCATATTAGAAATGATTCGTACATGAAAATATCAGAGGTGCGAGACCCGGGATTTAAACTCGCTTCACTCGGTTTCCCAAGCGAGCGCGTTACCACTGGGCTACCACTGCCTAATAAACATATTTATATATATCGACAGCTTATTGTACAATAAACAGCACTTTATAAACAAGTATTTAAAAGTCAATGTAACAATGTTTAAGTAAACACTACTCTCCGTACTAGTTTAACTGTATGACGGTAAAATCTATCAGATACTATCGTTTAAATCCACCAATTCGCCTGAATATCAGATATGCAAGGGCATATGAAAATATCAGAGGTGCGAGACCCGGGATTTGAACCTGCTTCACTTCCTTTACCAAGCCAGTATGTCACCACTGCACCACTTGATCCATTTATTGAATATGAAACAAATTTTATTCGTTTCGTTCGATTCGATATAAATTAAAAAAAAAAAAACACGAATTAAGTAGAAATAAATATTTTGAATAGATAATCTCGCTCTTTTCTATAACGATGTAAGTATCAAAAGAAAACCTATTTCAAATAGGTACATTTATACTAGTTGTTATACGCGGTTTTATGCGAGGTACAAACATTTTGTTGGCTATTGTTTGTATATATATATATACATTCTTCAATTCAACCCTTTTTACCGTCCCACTGCTGGGCATGAGCCTCAGGTCTAAGGGGATCAGGCCATAGTCCACCACGCTGGCCAAGTATGGGGCGGACTTCCATATATCTTTCGAAAACTTGCTAGGTTCTCTCAGACATGCAGGTTTCCTCACCATGTTCTCCTTCACTGTAAGACAAGTGGTCATCATGTTGGAAATGATTCGCTCATGAAAACATTAGTGTAAGACCCGGGATCCACTTTAATCAGTTTCCCAAGCGAGTACGTTACCATTGGGCTTCCACCTGGATATTATATACTCTTGTATATATAAATTCTATTATTTTTTTTATTTTTTTTTTGTTCTTGTCATGGTTTTTTAATTAGATATTTAGATTTTTTGCTTTGCTTACTTTTGTTTAATATGTGCATTAAGTTTTTTGTCATTTACGATGCTTCTGAGGCGGGCGCTACTCGTAATGACAGCGACACAGTTTTATACTAATGTAGTTATTATCGTTAAGTTGTTTTTGTTATACATGTACTATTTTAAATGAATAAAATGTATTCAATCCATACATCCATACTAATATTATTAATGTGAAAGTGTGTTTGTTTGTTTGTCTGTTTCTCTTTCTTTCACGTCGAATCAGAGTAACGGGTTAGCGTGGTTTTTGGTGTGAAGATAGTTGGAGAGCTGGAAAATGACATAGGCTACTTTTTATTGCGGGAAATAGTCTCATTCCCACGGGAAAATACATTATAATACAACCCAAAAAATATTAACGATCAGAATTACTTGAAACTTGGTATTAATGCTCTTCAATATAATTAAATAAATACGTGCTTAAGCATTTCTAAATTCATCCTATAAGGGGGTAAAATAGGGAATGAAAGTTTGTATTAAATCGACTATTTATACACATTTTTTGTAGTTTTAGCGAGCGAAGCCGCGGGTTCTGCTAGTAAACTAATAAATGTATGTACACAGTAACATACACGTCATCCAATTTACCACTTCCTTCGCAAATCAGCGTTTCTAACTTCACTAGTAGTCGCCCAGTTATATAAAAAACCTTACTATTTCCAAATTTTTGAAGTGAAAATTTCATTAGGGACATTGGGCACTTTTAGGATGGGGAAAAAGCACTGACCTCGCGTGACTTTCACGCTTAGATACAAATATACAGATGTGTGTGTATATATTATATATAGTACCTGGGGGAACGGAGCTTCGCTCGAAGTTTTAGCCAAGAATACAATTTTCTTTAAAAAAAAAAACTTAAAACTTGAGTACATATAAAAAAAACAAAAGTAAAATCTTTGCATCCGACCGGGATTCGAACCCGGATACCTATGATTGTCAATCTTGCGCCTTGGCCGCTTGACCACGATGCTTATATCCGAAAAGAAAAACGCATGAAAACTCAAAAACACGCGTTTTCCCAGACATAAGACTAATCTAGATTGATTTTCCGCCCTCGAAAACCGGCACATACCAAATTTCAGAGAAATCGTTAGCGCCGTTTCCGAGATCGCCGGTATAAATATACAAGAGTTGCTCGTTTAAATATATTAGATAGACAAATAGATACAATATATAGGTATATATGTAAAAGAGGTATATAATACAAAGGAGCTATATATAATATAGATAATAAACATAACTTTTCATGCAATAAATGAAAATTTTATTAGGTACTATATTAATATGTCGATAATTTAAAAATTCTAATATAAAATGCTTCCTAGAAAATATTTCATATCAACCCAAAAATAATGTTTACAAGTTTGTAAAGCTAAGACTTTCGGTTGACTTTTGACTTTTGACTTTCAGTTCTTCGATTGACATTTTTTTTTATTGATAACACTAAAGCTTGTCAATCGCTCGCTACTAAACAATTTTTTTTTATAGAAAATCGTTTAATAAACAGAGGAGAAAAATGTATTGAAATGTTATGCCTTTGTATATTTTTATTATATTCTAATACCGATAGACGTTTTCCAGTCCAAATTTTAATAAGTAAAATACAAAAAAAAACTGTAAAAAAGTGCCAAAATATATACATATAATAAAATGCTGAGTCGAATCTGTACATTAAATATTTTTTGGAAAATATTGAACTAGCTAGTCATTATTATCGATACAGAGGCCGAATTTATAGTTTTTAGAATTTTCGTCTGTCTCTCTGTCTGTCTATCTGGGAATGCATCACTAGAAAATCACTGGACAGATTTTGATGAAATTTGGTATGATGCAAGTTTGGTATTAATATCTACGGATGCACCCGAGTAAGCCGAGGGTAAGGCGCTAGTATTTAAATTATATTTCTGTATAAAATATAGAGCAAATATAAAACCAATAACCTTCCGTTTTTTGAGTTGGTTAAAAATGTCATCTAACAATAAAATGAAGCAATCGCACCTTGACATAGTAAACGAAGGTCTGCAAATGGTGAAGCAAAAACGTTATGAAAAAATATATATATCTGCACTTAGTTGTAATGCTTTGAATTTCAGCCAAAAATGGTGAATAATATTGGTCAAGCCCAAGTTGGAATTTGAAAAGCGGTTCTGTATATGATAATCAAATACTTAGGCTATTAGGTTTTTTTTAATATAAGTATTTCTTTTGGAATTATGATGGAAAACCGATAATTGATTATAAAATAGCTAGCGACTGTTAATGTCCCAACATATTTAAAATATTTAATGTCCCAACATATTAGGCAACTCACTAGCGCTCGGCGCTCCGCTCGGGTTCATCCCTAGGAACGTTTTAGCGGTTAGTACAGATTTCTCACAGATGAGATATTTTCCCGCAATAAAAAGTATCCTATATGTTGACCCGGATAACCAGCTATCATCGTAACAAATTTCATCAAAATCTGTTCAGTGTTTTTCTCGTGATGCGTTCCCCAACAGACAGTCTATCTATCTGTAATATTTTCATGCCTAAACAAACCTTAATCAATTTTGATGAATTTTAATAATAATTATTATTATAGATAAGCGGATAAGTTGTTAGTTCAATCTAATATATAAAATTTCCATGTCACAATGTTAGTTACCGTACTCCTCCGAAACGGCTTTACCGATTTTTACCAAATTTTATATGCGTATTCAGTAGGTCTGAGAATCGGCTACTATCTATTTTCCATACCCCTAAGTGATAAGGGAGGCCCACGTTAGGGACGAACCCGAACGGAGCGAGGGTGAGTCGCTAGTGTGAAAATAAACACATCTCTTTTTACAAAGTCGGGTAATTAGAATATGAAATTTACCTTCAGTTGTGTTATTGTGTGACATGGCCTTGTATTGTAACAATTAGTGGAGTGCCACTAGAAATATCGATATTTTACTTACAAATATTTACCCACATTTCGACACACGCTAGGAATGTTATTGTAGATATACGAGTATTATTTTGTATTTGGACTTTAAATATATGAGAAACCAATCATAATTCAGCCCTTAATTCTTTTTTAGATGTACGCGAATATTAAGCATTTTAAAGAGGATTTATTTTGATTTTTGGTTCCCGACGTTTCGAATGCTTTATAGCTATCATAGTCACGGGAGAGACTAAGGTTTTAGACGTCTCAAAGACCAAAAATCAAAGTAAATCCGCGAAATAATCCTAAAAGATAGTTTTATTTAAAATTCAGCCCTTTTTAACGTCCCACTGCTGGGTTTCCTCAATTCGAATTGGCAGATTTTACATGTCTTTCGACAGCTAGTTTCTCTCCGACATACAGATTTTCTAACGATATTTTCCCTCACTGACATTTATCGACGAAACCACTATCCAAACGGAGCAACGGGCAAACACTAGTTTAGTGTTAAATCTTATGTCATTCTATTTTACATATATTTCTGCAAAGTTTCATCAAAATCTGTTTAGTCAACTATAATACGACTCAAGCCTTGAACTAAACTATGTATGGAATCAATGATGTATGTATGCGGTTAACACCCTACCTCATTAACCTATAAAACGTAAAGGTTAAAACGCGCTACGAATACTTAAATATGTTAGTGGAATATACTTTTAACTATTGTATTTTGAACTACTTAGCCGTATAGTGTGTGTACAATGTATCTATACATGTTATAATAAAATTCTGAGTCGAATCTGTACATTAAATTTTATTTGGAAAATCTTATTGAAATAGACATTATTATCGATACAGAGGCCGAATCTATAGTTTTAGAATTTTTGTCTATCAGTCTATCTGGGAACGGGAAGAAAACCAATGGAAAGATTTCGATGAAATTTGTTATGATGATACTCGTAGCTGGTTATCCGGGACAATATATAGGATACTTCTTACTGCGGGAAAGTATCTTGTCTCTGAAAAATCTATACTCACTGTTAAAACGTATAAGGAGAGACGAACCCGAGCGGAGCGAGAGTGAGTCGCTAGTCTATATATAAATAGGCAAAGATAAAACAGTTCAGTACCTTTTTCTTCTCTGTTTGTCAAACGATTTTATTGAAGGTATACTTTTTTGGCAAGTCTGGAAAAAAATATGCGAGTAAAATTTTTACGATGCGCGCGCACACCGACAGACATAAAGCGACATGATGAAGTTAGCTGCGTTCCTTTTACAAACTGAGAGTTGTGACATACGGGATGAAATCTTTAGCTATTTTTGTTGTTATGTCAAAGAAGTATAACTACTTACGTGCGTACATACATACACACACGTTTTGTTTTGTTTAGTAGCCATTAACGAGCTTTAGTGTTATCAATAAAAAAATATGATCAAATTTTGACCACTGGACGAACACTACACACGTAATAAGCATCGCTTACATTTCTTGCAAATTGTACTTTCGAATATTTATTGACCGTACATTATATCTGTACGATTTTTTTTATTGCTTAAAATGGATATAAAAAGAAAAATACCTAAATATTGCGGCAAATTAAAAACAAGTGCGAGTCGCATTCGCACATGAAGGACTCCGTACCATCGTAAATGTACTTTTTATTATGACTTTTACTTTATATAAGTATGTAATATATTAACTTCGATGATCGATTACGAATGTTAAAAAAATGTTTCTTGTATTTTTATTTTTTTATTATTATTATATGTTGTTGTTATAGCGGCAATAGAAATACATACTCTGTGAAAATTTCAACTCTAGCTATTACGGTTCATGAGATACAGCCCTCTGACAGACGGACGGACGGACAGCGGAGGCTTATAATAGGGTTCCGTAGGCACCGTTCGGGTATGGAACCCTAAAAATGACGAAACGCGGGCACATTGGTTAGAACGTCACGTGACGTCAAATGCTTCGAATATGTCAACAGATTTGTACTGTTGACATTTACATGGCATTTGTAGTGTTTAAAGAGAAATAGTTGTTAATTCAGTTTTTTACTTAATAAATGCAATTTTAGACATCCATGACGGTACAGTAAATTCTACGTGACATTGGCAAAGTAATCATTGCTCAAATGGCGTGCTTTAAAGCCATTGAGAAGAGAATTGAATTGAGTTATCAAAAACCATGACATACAAATGGAATGCGATGTCATTTCGAACGAATATGGCGGTGCTTGACCATAGATTTTTTTTTTATTATTAAGAAATTGCAACATTTTTTTCAATGAAGATATGATGATGTAGGTAAACAATGAATTCAAATTAAAAAAATAATTTTTTTATTATGTATATTAAATAATAAAAAAAAAGATAATTTAGCGACTCCTTTGCTTTGATAGAAAGCAAGAAATATTCAAACACTTACAAAATATTCGCAAATATTTTCATTTGAAAATATTTTTTATTACGAAAATAACAAAAGAAAATATTATTTCGATACAAAATTTTAGTATGTAAACATGATTTTTATTCTAAAAAAATAAGCTCAAATAAAAATAGGTCAAGCGCGAGTATTTTTATTTGTGAGGAAATCCTCCAAATATATTTTGTCATCTGTGACATTTCATTCAAACCGATTACAGTTCAAAAGATATAGCTCTTTAAATGTAGGTCAAAATGTCGACGCAGGCTTAGTGATATGGTTTTATCTGAATCTTGTTTCATGGAGAAATAATTCCTTTTTCCCAAAAAAACGGGTTTTATTACCAACTAGCGACTCACCCATGCTCTGCTCGGGTTCATCCCTATATACGTTATAACGGTTAGTATAGATTTCTCAGAGATGAGATATTTTCCCGCAGGAAAATGTATCCTATATGTGGACCCGGATAACCAGCCATCATCATACCAAATTTCATCAAAATCTATCCAGTGGTTTTTTCGTGATGCGTTCCCAGGCCGACAGGTAAAAATTGTAAAAACTACAGATTCGGCCTCTGTATTGATAATAATGACTATTTCAATAAGATTTTCTAAAAAATTATTTAATGTACAGATTCAACTCAGTAAGAATTTTATTATATGTATAGATTATGCCACTTTTAGGGTGGAATTTCGTATAATTCTATTGTTTGAAATTAACAGAGAAGCAATAAATAAGGGCAAATTTTAAGTCTTTACTGTAAGTAATAGTCTGTTTACTAAATTTTATCCAAATCCATCAATTTTGTATGTTTGTTTGTGTGTTCCCATACAGACTTTTGCATGTAAAAGAAGTGTGATTAATAAAAAAATAGTGCATAATTTACGAAGATATTGAGTAACATATACAAACATAATACCGTCAAAAACTTCCACTAAATGAATATATATACAGCTTCTTACTAAATACATATAAAAGTAAACACTGTACTTAGGTATAAGAAAAAAACACAATTTTTATTTTTTTTGTCTGTCTTTCTATCTGTCTGTTTGTTCTCCGAAACGTCTGGACAGACTTTGACGGGACTTTCACTAGCAGATAGCTGATGTTGTAAGAAGTAACTTACGCTACTTTTATTTTAGAAAAAGAACAAGAGTAGCCCAGTGGTAACGTGCTCACTTGGGAAACCGAATGAATCGGTTTCAAATCCCGGGTCTCGCTCTGATATTCTCATGTGCGAATATTCTCCAACATGATCACCACTTGTCTTACGGTGAAGTAGAATATCGTGAGGAAGCCTGCATGTCTGAGAGAACCTAGCAAGTTGTTAGCCCGCAGTTAGCCAGCGTGGCGGCCATATACAATACAAAAACGAATCAATGTACGCACGATAATTAATACGGCTAAGTATTATTGCAATGTGTGTATATCTTTATATTGTGAAATTCGAATTCATTTTCATAGGCGTTTGTAATTCTTTACCAGTTGCATTAACGTAAGGTGATTTTTGCTCATATTAGTATTCCGCGGGAACTATTTGACGTAGTATTATAATATCATTATTGTTTTTTTAATTAAAAAAAGTTAAAATGTATTATTTCCTTCCACTCTCAAAGGAGAAAACTTTCTCCTCTTCTCTTCTTTTTATCTTTTACTCTTTTTTTAACGTCTTCGAAAGAGATTAACGATTAATTTTTTTTCTCTCTTTTGTTAGTAATGATAATTCATACTAATATCCATAGTTTATAATATTATATGTGATGTGATATATAATGTAAGTGTGTTTGTTTGTTTGTCCTTATTTAACGTCGAAATAGAGTGACGGATTGGCGTGATTTGTTGTATAGAGACAGTTGGAGGGCTGGAGAGTGACATAGGCTACTTTTTACCGCGGGAAATCATCTCATTCCCACGGGAAAACACGTTATAATACAACCCACAATAACTCCTCATACCTATGTATATATTCTATCTATTCCAAAATAACTTAAGACCTAGTGACAAACCCGAACGAAGCAAGTGTGAGTCGCTACTCGCTAGTAATCTATATTTTTAATACGTACAAATAGCATTCATTTTATTAAATAATCTGTTAAATTGCGAGAGAACCCGTGTGAAAAGCTTGTGTTTATTTAAAACAAAACTCAATCAAGGTCTCATATATTTGATAACACACATTATTTCGCAGTCGGCTAATTAAGTATGCTCGTGTCAAGGTGACATGCTGCAATAGTACGAACAGAGGATGCTAAATAGATGT
Organism: Brenthis daphne; assembly: GCA_947093115.1. NCBI lineage: Eukaryota > Metazoa > Arthropoda > Insecta > Lepidoptera > Nymphalidae > Brenthis > Brenthis daphne. The sequence goes on from OX352473.1 coordinate 6,275,893, forward strand.
TGAGCTTCCAAATAAAACTATATTTTCGGTTTTTGTGGATTAAGTTTGATTATATTTATTAAAATTATAACTAAGCCGAATCTGTACATTGAATATTTTTTGGAACATGTTATTGAAATAGGCATTATTAATTATTATTCATACAGAGGCCGAATCTATCTATAGCTTTTAGAATTTTTGTCTGTCTGTTACTGCATCACGGAAAAATCACAAGAGGGATTATGATGAAATTTGGTATGGTGATAGCTGATTATTCGGGTCAACATATAGGATACTTTTTAATGCGGTAAAATATCTGATCTTGGAGAAATTCATACTAAATAATTAAATGTAACTAGGGACGAACCCGACCGGAGCAAGAGTAAGTCGCTAGTATTATAGATCATAATATAATATGTAGGATGGAAAATAAATAATATTAAAATATCGACATCAGCTACAACTCTACAGCTCTTTTGTTTCCAGAAATGCTTTTGTCATTTGTATAATATTAGAATAACTACTACGTAGATACTATTGTGATTTAACCGACTTTGAAAAACGTGACTATTGACGTAATGTATGGCGTTTTGCTTTATAAGGCCCCGTACACACTATCTTGGATCGTTCTCGGTCCGATATCTAGTTCCATGGTAAGCTACGAGGCCTGTGTTATGGATACCAGATTGTTGAAAGTTATATGTGCAGTGTGCTCATATAACTTTAAATACACACATATTATAAATATATTAAAAACACCCATGACTGGAGTACAAACATTCGTGCTGATCACATAAATGAAGGCTCCGGCGGGACTCGAATCCGCGACCACTGACACAGCAAGTAGGGTCACTACAAACTGAGTCGAATGTGTCGTCACATATGTGTATAGTGTGAATCGGTCCTTAATGTACTAGTAGAGTAGAGGTGTGAAGGTGAATGTATATGACTCATACAATATTTTAATGTCTATCTAAGATATGCTGTAAAATTGTTGTTACGTGTTCGTTTGACGTGATTATCAGCATTGAATTCTCCTAATTCCATATTAAAAGCGTGAATATTTGATTAATTTCAAACGGAGGAGATGCTGATTGTATCCAGATACTAGCGACTCACCCTCGCTCCGCTGTGGCTCGTTCCTAGTTATGTTTTAACGTTTAGTATAGATTTCTCAGAGATGTGATATTTTCCCACAGTATAAAGTATTCTATATGTTGACCCGAATAACCAGCTATCATCATACCAAATTTCAACAAAATCTGTCCAGTGATTTTCTCGTCATACGTTCCCATACAGAAAGACAGACAAAAATTCCAAAAACTATATATAATAATAATTTCAGTGAAATAAATTATTTGTTAGTAGCCCGTTACCTGTAAACGGACAGCCAAGATAAGCTAGCACGCATACACTCTTAAACACATAGTGGATTCGTTAAATTTTGTTACTTTAAAAATAAGTAACGTCTGGGGGCTCTGAGATCTTACTCTACAAATTTATTGGTTAACTTAACGAGAGTATATATATTATAAAAAAGCTGAGAAAACAGAATATTATGGGTACTCTCTCTCTCTCTCTTTCGATAACAAAAGAGAGATTTTTTTTATTACTTAAAAATCCTATTTATACCATCCAAACTTATTTTTTACAGTGTGTCATGTGATTATTGTAAAAGTGTCTAAAAGTGCATCAAAATGATGAATGATCATTTAGTGGCGAACATGACTTACTACGGTACGTATTGTTCTATATATGTATATTATTTTAGTTAACACAAATCCTAAAGCGATTTTGATAGAGTTAGGGGATATAAGTCAAGTGGCCGTGAAAGCTCAGTGGAAATGTGCTGGTTTGGAAATCCAAGTGAAGCGAGTTAAAACCTCGGTCTAAGTCTAATGATGACACGTTTGGCTCAGTTTGTAGTGACTCTACATGCTGTGCCAGCGGTCGCGGGTTCGACTCCCGCGGGAGGCATTCATTTGTGTGACGAGCGCGAATGCTTGTACTCCAGTCATGAGTGTTTATACTTATAATATGTATGTATTTAAATTTATATACATATGTGTAGTGTATCGACTATCTGGTATCCATAACACAAGTCTCTTAGCTTATCATGGAGCAGGATGGTGATGTGTGTTAATGGCCCAACACACACACACATATATATATATATATATATATATATTTGTGTACGGATATTGTGTAATCCTAGGGCAAAAACTAGTTGTTGTTAACAGTAAATACGCTTTTATTTTGAAAAGAGCAGAATATTACATTCAGATTCTTTAATCTATCAAATAGATTTTTTTATCCCGTTATTATAATTTATTGAACTAGCTATGAACTATAATCTGTGGCCTGATCCCCCTCGTATTGAAGGGAGGCCCACCCCCAGCAGTGGGACGTTGAAAAGGCCTTAATATATACTAGCTATTGCCTGGTGTTTCGCTTGCTTTATGCACGTATATATAACTAGCAATACTCGCGGCTTCGATATAAGCATCTGTTTTACAATAATATATGGAAATCTGCCCGATTTCTTGACATTTATGATTACTGCTCCGCTCCTTTGGTTAGTAGCTAGATGATATATAGCCTATTATAGCCTTCCTCAATAAACGGGCTATCTAATGCAAAAAGAATTTCTCAAATCGGATTGGTAGTTCCTGAGATTAGCGCGTTCAAACAAACAAACAAATTCTGTCTGTTTATTATATTAGTATAGATTCATCCATATAATAATTAATTCTTATCTTATCACATCACCGCCCATTCATATCCCACCCCACGTTTACAATAGGAAGTTCATATTGTATCATTATAATATATTTTGTCGTGTAATTTTATTTATTAACTAGCGAGTTACCCACGCTTCGCTCTAAGTAAGTTTTAATTTTTTTAGCGAAATCCCAATTCTTTTTCTAAAATAAAAGTAGCCTAAGTTATGTCTTATAACATCAGATATCTACCAGTGACAGTCCCGTCAAAATCGGTCCGTTTTGGAGATTAGCCGGAACAAACAGACAGAAGGAATAGTTTAAAAGTTATGTTTTTCTTATAAGTATGGTGTATACTTTCATAAGCATTTAGTAAAAAGCTGTTATTTTGACATTACAAACAGACACTTCAATTTTATTTATCTGTACAGATAAATTGATGAAGACAACCTAAATAAATCTATTGATTTCCCTCAAACACTTTATTACATATATACAAACATGTCAGTATTGTCAGTCTGTGAGTTAACATATATTTTCAACGCCCCTTTTCATTACAATGATAGTGAGGCATATATTATTGAAAGTTATGCTTTAAAAATAGCCCTTACATCAAAATTTAGGTCATCTAGGGTCTATCTGACCCACTTACACGGTTGCCATGGAAACGGGCGCCATGTTGGCGTTGCCCTGGCAACGCGCATGCGCAGAGAAAATTAAGGCGTGGTGATAAGCGGTGATAAGAAGATTTCATTTGATAGATTCTGTGTACATTGATACAGTTTGCGGGCTTTTTAATACGTTTTATTTATTGAAAAATGTCTAAATATATTAATTTTCGAGACGATTTTAATGATTGATTTGTTATATAAATAAAAATTGTATGTTAGGAGTGATCCTAAGTAACATTTAAAAAATTATATATTAAGGAAATCATACAAAGTACACAGATATCACCTACATATAATAAAATACTGAGTCGAATCTGTACATTAAATATTTTTTGGAAAATCTTATTAAAATAGTCCTTATCATCAATACAGAGGATGAATCTATACTTTTTAGAATTTCTGTCTGTCTGTCTTTGAACGCATCACGAGAAAACCACTGGACAGATATTAATAGAATTTGGTATGATGATAGCTGATTAAAACGTAACTAGGAACCCGAGCCGAGCGATGATGAGTCGCTAGTTAAAAATATGATTCAGAAAAGTTAAAAAACACCCTTTTAACAACTGTAATGTATGGGACTCTTCAAAAAGAATAAAATAAGCCAAAACTCACAGACTTTTCTCACACTAAAAGCCAATAAATGGTTCTACTATCCACCTCTTTACATAGAAGTAGGTTATGATCGACCTTCAATATTTGATTACATAATCTATGCGGATAAATAAAATTAAAGTATCTGTGTGTAATATCGAAATAACAGTCTTTTACTAAATGCATATGAAATTATATACGGTACTTATAAGTAAAACAACTTTTAATTTTTTTTGTTCATATGTCTGTTTGTTTCGGTTAATCTCCAAAACGGCTGAACTGGATTTCACGGGACTTTTACTGGCAGATAACCGTTGTTATAAGGAGTAACTTAGGCTACTTTTATTTTAGAAAAAGAATTAGGGTTTCGCTCAAATAAACATTTATTGCTCTACTTTCTATATATATAGAATTCTTACTGACACATCCGATTTCAAAATTCATTCAATAAGTAAACCGGAAGATAACAACAAGTTTATTTGGAGGGGAACTACGTTGTATCCTGTCTCAAATTCTTTACAACTGTACATAGAGGTGTTGTGCATACGAGCTGATATAGAACCTTTGTGCCAATTAAAGCGAGTCAAACTCAAGTATCCTAGATATTGATATATTTATTATTTCTAACATGAGTTCCACTTGTCTTACGGTGAAGGAAAACATCGTGAGGAAACCTTCATGTCTGAGAGACTACTTTTCAAAGAACAACTTCCTTCTCCTCCCATTGAGGGAGGCCCGTGCCCAAGTGAGGTAATAACAGCTAAATTGAGCAAACCCATGATATCTTAGAGAAATTTTAGAAAACATCACCCTTTTTCTCTATATGTTGGTAAAGATACTGTTATAATTTGTCATCATTATATAATTTTCCGCATTACTCGTTTGAATCATTGTACGAGGTATTGTTACGCATACTTTGTATATATATACTTATAATATACACATAATATAATAAAATTGTGTTAGAATAACAATTGCGTGAGCAGTATAAGCCAAATTAACAATTTTTACGGTTCCGTCTAAAATGTGTAGTCGGAACCCTATTACCCTATCTATCTATAGGGAGGTGCAGGATTAGAATATTATTATTGTATTGATATATATTCAGCCCTTTTTAACGTTTCACTGCTGGGCACGGGCCTCCCTTCAATGCTAAGGGAATCAGGCCATAGGCCACCACGCTGGCCAAGTGCGAGTTCGCGGACTTCACATGTCTTTTGAAAACTTGCTAGGTTCTCTCAGACATGCAGGTTTCCTCACGGTATTTTCTTTCACCGTAAGACTTTGTATTTACATATATATATTGTAAATTATAATTCTATATATCATATTTCTAATATCAATGAAATCAAGAGGTTGATAGTGGCATACCTTGTTTTCACTTTTAACAACCGTTTAGATAACGTGACGATGCATTTGGCTCAATTTTTTGTGACTCTATTTACTGTACCAGCGCGGCGGTTGCGGATTCGAGTCCCGCTGGAGGCATTCATTTGTGTAATGACTACAAATGCTTGTACTCTAGTCATGGGTGTTTATATTTATAATATATACTAGCAGAACCCGCGGCATCGCTCGCGCTAAAACTAAAACAAAAGTCTAAAATGGTAGGTTTTATACAAACACTCTACTTATTTTATTACAACACTCCTTTGGGATAAATTTCGAAAAATGGTAAAAGACGTATTTAATTAATTGTATTGAAGAGTATTAATACCAAGTTTCAAGTAATTCTGATCATAAATATTTCTTTGGATTGTATTACAACGTGTTTTTCCGTGGGAAAGAAATAATCTCCCGCGGTAAAAAGTATAAAAAGCCTATGTTGCTCTCCTGCCCTCTAACTGTCTCCATACAAAAAGCACGCCAATCCGCCAAGCCGTTGAAAGAAAGACAAACAAACAAACAAACAAACAAACAAACAAACAAACAAACAAACAAACACACTTTCACATTTATAATATTAGTATGGATGTATTTAAAGTTATATGTACATATATGTAGCGTATCAACTATCTGTATGTTAATGTCCCAACATATTTATAGAAAAAAAAACGTGCGAAAAGAATGCTGTATTTTGTCTCACTTGCTATACAATAACCTTGATAGCTCTGCTAAGTATACACAAAACAAATATAATTCATATTCTATATCACTCTGCGATAATATGACTATCTATAAGTGAAAGAATTATACAAATCGGCTCAGCAGTTTCAGAGTTTATAGACAACAAACAAATTTTTACACTTTATATATACTCGTTATTATTTTTAGCTCTTTCTAAAATACAAGTAGCCTAAGCTTCTCCTTACAACATCAGCTATCTGCCAGTGAAAGTCCCGTCAAAATAAGTCCAGCCGTTTCAGAGATTAGCCGGAACAAACAGACAGACAAAAATTTTAAAGTTGCGTTTTTCTTATAAGTAGGTATCTACCGTATATAATTTCATATGCATTTAGAAAAAGCTGTTATTTTGATCATCACACACATCACACAGACACATCAATTTTATTTATCTGTATAGATTAGTTGAATTTAAAGAATATAGATATAGTAAGGCCAATTAACATCTAAGCAAAGTCAGAAAACTTCCTAGTTTACATCATAGTTATAATTTATAATGCCTTATCTTTAAAATAAGTTAAAAAGTACTCTCAACTGGCCCAAATTTGGTGACAAATAGTGACAAGGTCGGTGAACCCACGTGATAAGCGCATGCGTGTTGGGTTATGACACTTGAAGTATATTTCTATTACCAACATCGTTGGTAGAAAGAAAACGATCGGTGGAAAAAAATACTATGAAATGTAAAGAAAGTAAATATAGATATGTTGGTACATTATCACACAACACCATCTAGTTCCATGGTAAGCTACGAGGCTTGTGTCATGGATACCAGATAGTTGAATAGACTAAATACATACATATTATAAATATAAGACAGTTGTAGCTCAGTGGTAACGCGCTCGCTTGGGAAACCGAGTGAAGCCCTTTTTAACGTCCCACTGCTGGGCACAGGCCTCACTTCAATACGAGGGGGATCAGGCCATAGTCCACCACGCTGACCAAGTGAGGGCGGACTGAGCATGTTTTTTGAAAACTTGCTAGGTTCTCTCAGACATGCAGATTTCCTCACGATGGTTTCTTTCACTGAAAGACAAGTGGTAATCATGTTGGAAATGATTCGCACATGAAAATATTAGAGGTGCGAGACCCGGGATTTGAACGCGCTTCACTCGGTTATCCAAGCGAGCGCGTTACCACTGGTCTACCACTGCCTATCAAACATACAAACAAAATATTCAAAATATCGTATTAATAAGGGATTGTTTCTCGCTCATCTCGAATGCGCCCCTAGATGCTTAACAGTTGCCTATATGTTACTCCAGCTCATAGTCTATCTGTGTATTTCATACAAATACCTTCAGCCGTTATAGCGTGAAGGAGTGACAAACATACACACATACAAACTTTCGCTTTTATTATAGCAGTACGATTAGTTTTTTTTATTTTTACGGTTAGACCTTTGATGTATAAACTACAAACATACACACGAACTGAATACCACCTAATACTTTCTTAGATTTAGGCAAATATTTGACATCTACACTATTATTATCAAGAGGAAAGATTTATATTTTTGTGTGTTTGTGACGAATAAATTCAAAACTACTGGACCGATTTAGATGAAATTTCGTAAGAAGATAGTTTGAGACCCTGGGAAGGTCATAAGATATTTATTTTTATTACGGAAAACATCCCTTAAGGGGGAGTAAATAGAGATTAAAGTATGAATGGGGAATCAACCTAAGGACGAACCCGAGCGAAGCGAGGGTGAGTCGCTAGTTTTAAATAAATCTATCTTTTCGGACTATCTCGCGGATATATTTTGATTTTTGGGTCAAATTACAGCAATCATGGTCACAGGACACTCTCCCATATATTCCTTCCCGAATACCACCTTTTTAAACTCGGTCAAAATTATATTACCTTTGGAAATAATTCAACAACCTAACTTGTATCAAGCGAGACTCAAACTGGTGACCTCTAAAATAATTTCCAGAACAAATAACTAACAAATACAATTAGAGTTTAGTTGCTTTTTACAGTGACCTTGTCGCGTAACTGATTTAAATAAGAATGTACACAAGTTAATAGTAAGTAAGACTAGTTAGTGCCTGCGACGATGCTTCCTTGAATATTTCTTTTGACATCTAGACTTTAATGTTAATGTTTTAAATGTGAAAGTGTGTTTGTTTGTGTTTTTGTCCTTCTGTCACGTCGAAACAGAGTGACAGATTAGCGTGATTTTTTGCGTGGACATAATTGGAGGGCTGGAGAGTGACATAGGCTACTTTTTACCGCGGGAGATTATCTCATTCCCACGGGAAAACGCGTTATAATACAAGCCACAGCAACTCATCATACCTATGTATATAATATATAGTATACCTATTCCATACTAACCGTTAAAACGTACCTATGGACGAACCCGAGCGAAGCAAGGGAGTGTCGCTAATAAAATAATAAAATAATTAAACATTTAACAAAATCACGACTTTGTGTAACTACAAGATACTGTTGCTTAAACAAGCACATATTCCACCCAAGGCTGAGTGATGCGTTCCCAGACAGACAGACAGACAAAAATTCTAAAAACTATACATACGGCGTCTGTATCGATAATAATGATAATTTCAATAAGATTTTCCGAAAAATATTTAATGTACAGATTTGACTCAGAATTTTATTATATGTATAAATAGCTTATGGAAATTTTAACTCTATATACGTCTGAGAAATCGAAATGATTGGAATCAAACTTGAGAATATAAACTTCATTTTGCGAAGACGGTTCAGACTTAAAGTTACTTAGAATCTCACCCATGGACAATATGTTATTCTAGATTCGCTGAAGAATTGATATTTAAAAAATATATGGCAATATTATGACTCTATGACATAACGATTTGTGTTGTGTCATTTCAATACAATTCTAATATATAAAATTCTCGTGTCAATCCTATTTAAAAACGACAAAAGCCACATAGAAACCAATAGATATTTATTGGTTTCTATGTGGCTTTTGTCGCTTTTGATGGGATTCTATTGGAGTTTTTCAACAGGGAAAGTGTTAGTAACAAAACTCCTCCGTAACGGCTTGACCGATTCTTATGAAACTTTGTGTGTATATTCAGTAAGTCCGAGAGTTGGACTTAAACTATTTTTCATACCCCTAAATGGTAAGGGAGGTTCCTCCCCAAAAAATTTTTTTTTATTTTATGGACAAAAATTTTTATATAATTTTTTTATGATTCGGCATTAAAAATACATACAAACCTAAATTTTACACTAGTGACGAACACGAGCGGAGCGACGGTGAGTCGCTAGTTTTTCTATACAATTCAATTCATTGTTTTCTGGCTTTAGGCGTGCCTGTTGGGCACAGATTGCTTCGACAATGTTGTGTAGACTAGAGAAGACACGGTGGAGATTCAACATTAACCGGTTAAAAAAAGAGATATTTACAATTTGAAGATTGTAATTTTTATATAGTTACTGGGCGATCGAGCTTCACTTGGCGTTTTTTTGGGAAATATAAAAATCGCGTTTTTGCAGAAAAGCCACCTATATAGACAAACTTAAAAAGCAAAACCTTATCTAAATACAAAATTTGATCCAAATCGTTAGAGCTGTTTCGGAGATACACGAAATAAATGTATATATATACATATATACAAGAATTGCTCATTTAATAAATTATAAGATTGCACTAAACCGTACCAACACCGCCATTTTAACTTGCATTAGAGTTTTAAAAAGTAAATGTAAAAGGGACAGTCTACAAAAATTCACGCTCACTTTTCATCAGTTGATACAGAGTTTCGAAACATCAAGACGTCTTTATTGAAGTACTTAGGTTTGAGCAAATCGGGGCTTTAGAAAAGAATTTTACAAATAAAATACGTGTGTGTAGAGTCAGGGTGTTCACCCGATCGAAAATTTCATCATACTTACAATGAATGACCAGTGGCCTAAGGATAACAAACTATCCTAAGGATAGCTAATATCATATGGATAGCTAGCTATCCTATTGGTGTACTATCTATCTATATGGCTGTATATAAATAAAAAATATAAAGTCTTCGTTGATGTGTTAGACGTTGTCTTGTGCTATCTATACATATAATAAAATTGTAACTAAGTCGAATCTGTACATGAACTATTTTTTGGAAAATCTTATTGAAATAAACATTATTATCGATACAGAGGCCGAATCTATAGTTTTTAGAATTTTTATCTGTCTGTCTGTCTGTCTTTCAGTCTGTCTGTTACCGCATCACGGAAAAACCGCTGGACGGATTGTGATGAAATTTGGTATGATGATAGCTGGCTATCCGGGTCAACATATAGGATACTTTTTATTGGAGGAAATATCTCATTTCTAAGAAATCTATACTAAACGTATATAATAAAATTCTAACAGAGTCGAGTCTGTGCTTTTCAGCGTGAAATAGTGACAAACATACACACATACAGACAGTTGCATTTATGTAGCGATTAAAGTAAATTACTTAAACATCGTCATTTATTGATTTTCGCTGTGACCTATTTACGCAGTAGTTTACGTGGAGGTAGTTTAGACCTTACTCTATCGTGTGACGATGTCTCATATCGCTAGCCTGGCTATCCATTCTGACTTTGCTCGGTTACTATTTTTACCGACGTTAAAAAAGGTGGTACTCAATATAGCTGTATGTTTTTTTTGTCGACTTATCCTTGTTTTAATCGGGTGTGTTCATCTTGCAACATATTTTGTACTAGCGTTATTCTTTAACGTTTAGTATAGATTTCTTAGAGATGAGATGTTTTCCCGCAGTAAAAAGCATCCTATATGTTGAGCCGGATAACCAGCTATCATCATACCAAATTTCATCAAAATCCCTCCAGTTGTTTTTCTGTGATGCAGTAACAGACAGACAAACAGATACAAATTTTAAAAACTATAGATTCGGCCTCTGCATCGATAATAATGACTACTTCAATAAGATTTTCCATAAAATATTTAATGTATAGATTCAACTCAGAACTTTATTATATGTATAGATTTAAAATAATATTATGTGATCTGTGTTTTTATATAATGCCAGCGCCATCTTTCGGTAATTTTTGTTTTAACGTAAAGTAACAAACATATATATATATATATATATATATATATATATATATATATATATATACATAAACTTTCGCATTATACCTTTACAAAAAATAGTACATTTTATTATGAAAACAAAATTGATTTCCCATACAAATTTTCACTGCCATTTTCATCCCCTTAAGGGATGATTTCCGTAATAAAAAATATCCCATGTCCTTCTCAGTCTCAAACTATCTTCCCATCAAATTTTATCTAAATTGCTCCAATAGTTTTCGAGTTACAAACATACAAATATACAAATCTTTCCTCTTATAATAGTAGTGTATATGATGATTGAACCTACGATCGTTTTTATTAAATATCTGCGCAAGAGCATTAGCATTTTACTAGAAACCTAGGTTAAATACGTACTAGTTGAAATAGATGGGGCGTTGGAAGGAAGTGCTTCGTTATGACTCGTCATGTGTATGTATGTAACTGTATACTCTGTACACTCGAAACTAAGGACTACCTGTGGGTTTGCTTGAATTTTTATTTATTTTCACCATTTTTGACTATTTTATTGTATTTTTGCCTGATAAGGAGTATATTCCACAGCTACATTTAAGTTTATTATGAAGTTTTTTTATTTTTATGCTATAAGGGGCATGAAAAATAGTTTACCTCCTATTCTCAGAACTACTAAATATACAAACAAAATTTCATAAGAATCGGTCAAGCCGTTTCGGAGGAGTTTTGTTACAAACACTCAGACATGAGAATTTTATATATATTATTATGTAAAAGCGTCAACTCATATCATATTATCAACTTATTGAAAATGATGGGTACGTGAGAATCTCCAAAGTGCGACGGGATTTGAACTAGCTTCACTTATTTTTCCAAGCGATCACGTTACCACTGGGTTACCTCTTCAAAATAGTGGTACTTCGACTAAATAGAAAAACACGCGACTGGTACCAAGTAGTTGTAAATTCGCATTGCGTCATAGTTTGGCGCAAGGCAAACTGCAATATGACAATAATATTTGATTATAAAGTAGATAGGTTCTGACTTATCATTGCCAAAGCTGGTCTAATGGTCTATATGGGGAAACAGGTCCTGGGTTCGAGTCCCGGATCAGACCAAAAATAAAATCTCCCTGCTTCTCCGTAACAGCCAAGAGTTAGGGAGTCGATGCAACCTCCAAGTCAAAGATTGGTTCAATTTTCATTCAATTTGACTAAGAAAATGAAGGGACGTTGTATTTAAGTACACGCCTTCACTGTAATACCTCCTGCGTTGGCTTGTCTTAATAAGATTGATGTCGTGATCAAAATTGGTCTGAAGGATATTATATTATGTTGGGACATTAACACACAGCATCATCTAGTTCCATGGTAAGCTACGAGGCTTGTGTTATTAATACCAGATAGTTGATACACTACACTTATATAAATTTTAATAGAATACAATTTAAAAAAAAAACTAAAAACTTGAATAAATATTAAAAAAAACAAAAGTAAAAACTTTGTATGCGACCGAGATTCGATCCTGGACACTTGTGATTATTGATATTGCACCTTGGCCGCTTGACCACGATACTTATGCCCGGGCGTGCAAATTACCGACCATATTTTGCGTGGAATAATGTAAAAGAAAACTGCATGAAAACTCGAAAACACGCGTTTTCTCAGACATAAGACTAATCTAGATCGATTTATCACCCCCGAAACCCCTACACTTTATATATATATAAAATATATTAGATAAACACTCACCACCACACACCACGTCAACACACTCGAAAAAACATCGTTTTAAGGTAGTTGTATAAGAATGTACCGTAAATTATGTTCAGCATTCACAATATCGATTAATTTTAAAATCAATTTTGCATTTACCGTCCGATGTTATCATACAGCGTTTAAAAGCCCATCAAATGTTAATGACTTATGAATCTATAAACAAATGCAGTCTAGATTTTTCTTTAACACTAGAAATATTTAAGAATTTAGAAGACCTAAATTATGTAAAAGAGTTTTGTTTGATCTTTTTGTGGACTTGTTCTGATTTTTATATTATTACTAGCGACTTACCATCGCTTCGCTTGGGTTCGTTTTAATTTTTTGAGCGAAACCCTAATTCTTTTTCTAGAATAAAAGTAGCCTAAGTTACTCCTTATAACATCAACTATCTGCCAGTGAAAGTCCCGTCAAAATCAGCCCAGCCCTTTTGGAGATTAGCCGGAACAAACACAGTTAAAGAAACATTTTTATAACATATTAACAATAAAATTGTGTTTTTCTTATAAGTACCGTATATAATTTAAAATGCATTTAGTATAAAGCTTTTATTTCGACCTTACAAAAAGTCATTTCAATTATATCTGTTCGTACCTACAGATGTAATCTAAATATTTCTTTAAAACTAGAAATATTTCAAAACTTAGAAAGTTAAAAGACCTAAATGATGTAAAACAGTTGGTTTGCTTGTTTGTGGACTTGTTAATTTAAAATATGCTAAAGTTTTGATTCGGTTTTTTTCTATTATTATTTAAGATATATTTCATAAAATGTTTTTGTGTAAGATATATTTTATTTTTCATCATGAACTAGTTTTAGCCCGCCGGTACGCACGCGTGTAACGTCCCTACACATAATAAACCTTCAATTTTTTTATTGTATTTTATCTATTACTAGCGGCTCATTCGTCCCTAGCTTGTTTCCCAATACAAATTTTCATGCCCATTTTCACCCCCTTAAGAGATGATTTCCCGGATGAAAAGTATCCTATGTTCTTCCCAGGTTCTCAAACTATCTTCTTGCCAAATATCATCTAAATCGGTTTAGTAGATCCAGAGATTACCCCCTACAACGTCACAAACTCACGATCTCACAAACTTACAAACTTTACCTCTTTATAATATTAGTATAGACTAGCAGTACCCGCGGCTTCGCCCACGTTCAAACTCAAACTTCCTCAATAAATGGGCTTCCCACTTCGGGTTTAGTAGTTCCTAAGATTGGCGCGTTCAAACAAACAAACAAACTCGGCCTCTTTATAATTATGATATTAGTACAAATTAGAAATTAACTTCCATAATTTAATTACATACTTACCAGAAGCTCATAAAGTTGATAAACTGCAATTCTAATCTAAAAAACTTCTCCAGACTTCCGTTAATTACGTATAGACAAACAGAATACATTTATTTATATAGATAGAAGCATAAACCGTGGCTTCGCTCGCGCTAAAACAACAAAAAAAATAATAAGGTAGGTTTCATATAAACTTTTATTTTTATTTTACTCCCTCATGGGATAAATTTCGAAAAATGCTAAACCACGTATTTATTTAATTGTATTAAAGAGAATTAATGCAAAGTTTCGAGTGATTCTTTCATAAGTATTTTTTGGGTTGTATTATAACGTGGGAAAGATATAATCCGCGATAAAGCCTATGTCACTCTCCAGCCCTCCAACTATTTCCACACAGAAAATCACGCCAGTCCATCACAGTTTCGGCGTGAAAGAAGAGCAAACAAATTAACAAACACACTTTCACATTTATAATATTAGTATGGAAGTATAGATATATTTCTAACAATTAAAATGTCCACCAACCTGTCACAGAAAGTGTACCTACGACCGTAAATAAAACTATACGCCTATTTTTAGTTACAACACAATAGTTATTCTTGTAAACAACGTTAGTCACTCGCTAGTTCTCGCGCGTTTTGGTGATATCTTAAAAATTTTTAATCTGTGCTACTTTTTATAATTAAAATTAAAAAATAATAATAATATAATATAATGATAAAATCAATTTTTTTTAATATAATTATATTAATATTAATTTTATTTTAATTTGTTTATTATTTTCCATGATAAAGCACTGGCCGTTAACACCTGTGCGTTTTTATTAAAAACAATATATTATTCAAATATAATCGAATGCGACAGTCTTTTGATTCGCGGGTTGCGGGAGAAGACGCACGTGTGAATTAATTATAGTTTTATAAAATATATATTATAAAATTCCAAAAAAATGTCGGTGCATACGATTCCTTTGATCACGCCCTTCATCAGAGGACCTAGATATCCGTATAGAAAAAGTAAGTATTTTTTGTTTTCAGTAGCTACGAAATTCTTGAGCTTTAGAAAATTTGTATGTATGCATATTAATGACTCTAAAAAGTCTAAACTATAACGTGAGTTTCAGCAAAATCAATTCAGTATAAAATGATATGTAAAAATATTATAATGGGATATTTTTTGTTATTGAATTTTAAAAATTTGACAAAAAAAAATAAATAAAAAATACATTCTACGAATTATTCTACAAGTTATTGTCCGTAATTGTATATCTATTATGAAAACATATACATATTATTGGGGCTGAATATTTCATATGACAAAATTTTTGAAATTAAAAATTTGCTTTTCTATGAATAAAAATTTTTTTTCAATATTCAGTTAATCTATACTAATATTATAAAGAGGCAGGGTTTGTTTGTTCGTTTGAACGCGCTAATCTCAGGAACTAATAATCCGATCTGAAAAATTCTCTTTGCACTACACAGCCGGTTTATTAAGGAAGGCTTTAGGCTCATATATCATATAATATATAGTCTATCTATTTCATACTAAGTAACTAACCGTTAAAACGTACTTATGGACGAACCCGAGCGAGTAAAAAAGCGAGCGTGAGTCGCTAGTTTATTTACATAATAGAAAAATCAACTTGTTAAACGAAATGATTTGACTGGTTTACGAGTTTCTGCTAGATTTAGGTGAAGATAGACACATAGAAGCATCAAAGCCATTACACACCTTTTTTGTCGTCGGTTAAAAATAGATTTTTTTATTCTCTCTATGTTAATCGTGACCAACTGGATGCGGGTCATTGAACTATAACTTTAATGAATTAAAATATGATATAGCGGTCGTGGGTTCGAGCCCCGCTATGGGCATTCATTTGTGTGATGAGCACGAATTTTTGTACTCGAGGGTGTTTATATTTATAATATGTACGTATTTAAAGTTATATATGTGTTGTGTAGTGTATCAACTATCTGGTATCCATAACATAGGCATCGTAGCTCACCATGGAACTAGATGGTGCTGTGTGTTAATGTACCAACATATTTATTTATTACTTTAAGCGCAGAACAGATAGGGCTTCACGCTTAACAAATTAGGGATCGGAACCCTAAAATTTGTTATTTCTAACTAGCTCGAGTACTAGAAATATTATTGCTAGTTGTAAACTGTTCGAGCTTCAGTTTTGAGTTTGTCGACCTTTAGGGTCAAAGGTTAAGTTAAGTTCAAAATGGTTCATTTTTAGTATGTTGTTTGAACTATACTCTAAAATTTACATTATAATTTTTCTTTGTTGCTTCAAAAACATGGCAAATTTTCAAATTCTTCGTGAGAATAAGCCGTCTTCCCTAAAAAACTATTTGAAACAATGAAATTTCACTCTTTAGATTTTCAAAAAGAAAACAAATATCCAAATTCCATTTAACAGATATCGAAATAAATAAATATAAATATATATATAATTTTCCTCTGTCCCTCCTTATACATTTTTATGTCACAACTTTCATATTGAATCTATTCTAATCTATACGTATATATATAATAAAATTGTAACTGAGGCGTATCTGTTCATTAATTATTTTTTGAAAAACCTTATTGAAATTGTCATTATTATCGATACAGAAGCCGAATCTATAGTTTTTGAATTTTTGTCTGTCTGCCTGGAAACGCAACATGAGAAAACCATTGGACGCATTTTGATGAAATTTGGTATGATGATAACTGGTTATTCGGGCCAACATATAGGATGCTTTTAACTACGGGAAAATATCGCATAACTGAGAAATCTATACTAGCCGTTAAAACGTTCCTAGGGACGAACCCGAGCGGAGTGAGGGTGAGTCGCTAGTATACGTATAAAGTGGTTTTTTTTACATCGCACCTATGAGAGAAGTGTTTCTACAAAAGAAACGATACGAACGGAGCCGCGAGACATCGCTAGCTATAAATTTTCACGAACAACGCTGCAGTCAACATTTGGTCTATGCCCACTTACACACGTGAGAAGTACAGGATCGTCCCAGTTAGCTGATTTGGCTTTAGTCCAATGCAAATGTCGATGACTCGCAACTCAGAATACTGTAACGCAAGAGATTTAGACGTTAAATATCACTTGTGGCGTCACGTAAGTTGCCCAAGGTGACGTTGATCTTTTCGGAAGTTATACCATGTGGGTTGGTCCTGGTACTTCTCTGATAGCAGAGTGATTCATGGGAACCCCTGGTTGTTTTCTACTTCAGTAGGCCAGCTGTTGGTTTGAATGTTGTAATTGATCTTGCGACACCCCATTACGACGGGGGAGGTTCTGTTGGGTTTTAGTGGGTTAGTACTGACTTTTCTAGCTGATGAGTCTCACATAAAAGTGATGATATATGCACGTGGTATTCGGAAATGCATTTCTCGACATTTCTGTAGTTATCGAACCGAGAAAAATTGGAAAGGATGAAAGGCCTTCTAATAATATATTGCGATTTGGACATAGTAGACACTTGTTAGAACTTATCTGCATATAGGCTATGCATTCAAATCCTTGGACACTATGTTGGGATATTTTTGTACATTTGTAAATAAATATATCTTGCAAGATTTAGCCATAGCTCGACAATCCAATTTAAATAAGCCGATGTGATCTGGTGTTACATGAAGGCCAAGGTTCGAATCCGTACAAAGTACTATAAAAATGGCATTTTTAAATTAACTATACGTACACATTTATATAAAACGTATGAAAGGTGACTTTACACTCGGTTTATCTCAAAGTCACCTCGTTGACTGACTGACTCATTTATTATATCAAGTGTTTAAAAATTTTAGGAAAATTTATTGGGAGAAGATTTTAGCTAAACTAGGTGTTGTTTTATGGCTTGCGTACATATATTTCTATTTATTAGTTAAATATATTACATGGACGTCTTCTTTAATTATTTTTTAATTTATATTACAGATAAGAAATAGTTTTAAAAATGTATGTGGGGATGTCTATCAGTAAGTCTATTTATTAAAAAAAATATAAACTAAATTAAAAGTGACAATGATGATATCACAACAAAAAGTTGTTCCGAAATTACATAATATTTTACGTCAACATCAACTCATACTTTTTTATTATTTATTCTATAACTTACCAATTACAATTAAATAAATAAAATAAAAAAATAAAATTAAATAATTTGAACTAAGTGATAGCAATTTAAATGGAACTTCTCAATCTTTCCAGGTAAATCCCCGTTCTTCCCAGGAGTTGAGGAAGGCGGGGTAGCTAGCGGAGCCGGCGCTGGATCGCCCTCTGGACCCACAGATCAGACGCAGGACGTCGTCTCCAGGCTTAGTGCTGCTGGTAAGTAGCCCTTTAGGGCATTACAGGTTTGAGGAATATATGGACCCGTACTAATTACAGTAAGTACCCTTTTATTCATTACTGAACCCATGATAAAAGTCAAGAGTCTAAGGCCATTGGAATGGGGTGTCATGCTTTTTACACCGATTATTGATTTGTCTTTGTGTGTGTTCTTTTTTTTAATTATTTCATGTTACGTCATGATAATTACTGTATGAATATTTAACAATTGCGCAGGTCTAGTGTTGTTTACCTTTGGTGTTCTTTGAAAAATCGCATTTCTCATTGAGGGATTTTTTCTTTAAATTCAAATAGACCCTCGAAGCGTTAAATAAGGTTCCATTCAAATATCGACGTTAGGTGGAATTTTAGCCTCCTATCCCGTAAATCTGAATCAATGGATTTTTTTAGTGTAAAGTTGGTGTAACGGAAAATGTGATCAATTACATTAAAAAAGAGCCTTAATTTTTATCCTAAAACTAACTTTTAACTTTAAATGAGTTTGAATTATTATTTTTAGGCCACTCCATACTGTTTTATATCTGAACTTATTCTTATACTCTTGCCGAAGAGCTTAAAAACGTTGCAAAACTTTTAAAAGTGACCAAAGTTTAAATCAATGACTAAACTTTTAAAAGTATTAGCTGCATTTTCTAAGAAACTAAGTATTTTATTAGCAACGCTCTCGTTGCAAAAACTGCTTGAACTTAAATTTTTTGTTTAGTTGGTACTGAGACTTTATTGACGAAAAAACTCTAAAAAGCTCGGCCTGGGACTTGAAAACAGGATATCCGGATCTGTAGCCGTGTATGCTAAACCACTGAGTCAGTTAAAATAAATTTAATATGTATGCACCGTAAATAAGATTCTTCTGGAAGAAATACTTTAGGTGACAGCGCAAACCATATCGAAATCATACGATGCTCAGTTTTTTTTTAATTATATAACTAAGAATGTAGAGGTTTTAAATAAAACTATGTTATCGGATTTATTCGCGAAATAACATATTTTGATTTTTGGTTCCCGACGTTTCGAATTCTTTACAGCAATCATGGAGTCTCTCCCGAAAAGATAATTTCGCGTAAATCTAAGAAAGTTAAAGTAGATATTGTTTGCGAAATCATAATAAACACCTATCCTGAAGTGAAAACCCAATCATTTCAGGTCTATCAATGTGCGTGAGCGCGTTGGGCTCGCCGGCGCGGTCGTCCCCCGTCTCAGCCGGGTCGGAGCACGGCGAGCGGTTCAGTCGGAAAGTCTTCGTCGGTGGACTCCCTCCGGACATTGATGAAGGTATGTATTCAGCCATTTTTAACGTCCCACTGCTGGGAACGGACCGCCCTTTAATACGAGGGGGATCAGGCAATAGTCCACCACGCTGGCCAAGTATAGGGCGGGCTGAGCATGTCTTTCGAAAATTTGCTAGGTTCTCTCATACAGATTTACTCTTGTTTTTTCTTGATTGTGAGTGTTTAAAATTATTATATTGTCCTTGGATCTATGTGAAGTAAACGCGTATAGCAATTAATTCAGCATCAATTTATTATAATTTTTAGTTGGGACGTTATGAGTATACCTATAGGTAATGACAAATATAGGCATTTTCATCTCGCTACGAGATGAACATGCCTATATCCCGAGAAGCACTGGTGAAAGATATTTGGCGGTATCTAAAACCATTTTACATTAAATTGTGTATATTTTAAACTCGTAAATAAATATTTCTTTAACATTTAACGCCTGGAGGCGTTTACATCATTCCAAGTGTGTTGACTATTTTTATATGTTTATTAAATTGAAAAAAAATTGAAAGATGTTTATTGCGCAGCAAGCAAGCGCAGCGATTGAGAAAATGCCGATTTGGCTATTTTTTTAAAATATTCGTAATCTATACTAATTTATTAAAAAAAGATTTAAGGGGGTGAAAAAGGGGATGAAAGTTTGTATGGGGAAGCAATGAACCCGGGCGAGGGTAAGTCGTACACTTTGTATTACTAAAGGCTTTATATATATATATATATATATATATATATATATATATATATATATATAATATATATATATATATATATATATATATATATATATATATATATATATATATATATATAGTAGAGTATAAGTTAGAGTTAGCAAAGACCTAAGACCTAGGACTAGTTTGGATCGATAATGGTGACAAACGATAAATTAGAATTGTTTCTATTAAGCAAGTACCAGTAAATTGAGTCTTTTTCACAAAATTATCTTAGAGATAACCAATTTTTAGTTGACTTAACAATTTTAGCATGGATTTATGATGTGAATCCGATTATAAATGAAGTGTGTTTGTTTGTTTGTTTGTTTGTTTTTGACCTTTCACATCGAAATAGAGTGACGGATAAGCTTGATTTTTTGTGCGGAGATAGTTGGAGAGCTGGAGAGTGACATAGGCTACTTTTACCGCGGGAGATTATTTCATTCCCACGATAGAACACGTTATAATACAACCCATGACGACTCATCATATCTACACTTATATACATTGTACATAATATATATTATAATACTAGAATTGCCCGCGGCTCCGCCCGCGTTAAGATGACCAAAAACCAAATCATCATCATAAATGAGACATTTTCTTGCGGTAAAAAGTATCTTATATATTGAGCCGGATAACTAGCTATCAACATACCAAATTTTATCAAAATCTCTCCAGTGGTTTTTCTGTGATGCGGTAACAGACAGACGGACAGACAGACAAAAATTCTAAAAACTATAGATTCGGCCTCTGTATCGATAATAATGTTTATTTCAATAAGATTTTCCATAAAATACCTATTTAATGTACAGATTCGGCTTAGTTACAATTTTATTATATGTATAGATGTAGTCTATGTATTCCATACTAACCGTTTAAACGTACCTAGGGACGAAACTGAGCAATGCAAGGATGAGTTGCTTGTATTCTATAACGGATTACGATTCGTTTCGCATCTAAGCCCAGTCTAGATTTTCTAGGTCGTTCAACAATAACATAGCACAATGAGTAGCCTAGATCTAGACAGAACTGACTGCATGTGGTTTGTGTAGGCTCGTTACGCAACTGTCCTCTTTAGGTGGACTATAGCTCAGGGCTAGATGGTAAATATATTCCTTGCTAATATTGTTAATTATTTTCCGTTTGTATATTGAAATGTTTTACACATTATAGTCTATACTAATATTACAAAGAGGTAAAGTTTGTGAGTTTGTGACGTTGTAGGGGGTAATCTCTGGATCTACTGGACCGATTTAGATGAAATTTGGTAAGAAGATAGTTTGAGACACTGGGAAGGACATAGGATACTGTATATTCCGGAAATCATCCCTTGAGGAGTTAAAAATGGGGATGAAACTTTGTACCGGGAAACAACAGTTTTCTTGAAATAGTCTTTGTACATCTTCTTTAAATAACTTGCGAATCGGTAGGCAGACGATGTCCTGCCAAACATTTCGTTTGGTTGGAAAATTAAGAAAAACCATTCTGGATCTTGACAATAGCTGCAACTATCTGGTGCACCTATAGCTTAGAAGTTAGAACCATCTAGATGACGTAATGAGTAAGCAAAATCGGTCAAGTCTTTTAGAAGAAGAATTGTGAACATACTCGTAATACAGCAAACCGGAATATTATATACAAAAATAATAAATTGGGTTCCACAACAGTTTCGGTTTTACGGAGAAATTCACCATGTTTATTTTTCGTAAATCGAATGATAGGCTTTGAAATCAAATTTTTAGTTTAGTTGCTCTGAGTTGGCCTCAAATCTCCTTAAATTATTTTCAAAATAAAATTGTGGGATAAAAATGATTTTAAGAGAAAAAATCGAATAAAAATTGTAGAACAGGAAGAGGGAGAAGTCAATTGATATTTTGTACGTGGATATTTTAGATGTATATTTAGAATGCTTTATAATAACTTCAGACAGTGAAAGGGTAATCCTGATTTAGAGATACGTACTCAATAGAGTTCATTTTGAACCTTATAACTCCAAAATTAACTCAATGTACGTAGGAATTGCGATAGAAATGTTTCAAGTAAGGTTTTATGGTATTGATAAATACGTAACACATTAATATATTAATGTCAAATGCCCTCTCTCATGAAGACTATTCAACTGTGCAGAAGATATAACAGTGCACAAATATACACGAACAACTTGCACTCTCTACTTCTTTTTCTGTTGCAGTCCGGTCACAGGACAAATTAAGACATAACCGGTGTAAGACAGTGTACTACACCACCAACATCCCACCTCATTCCTACTTCTAAAAATTTATATGTAACTAGCGGCTCACCCTCGCTTCGCTCGGGTTCGTCGCTAGGTACGTTTTAAATAGATATAGATTACTATCCATGACTCCATCCGGGGTTCGAATCTACGACCTCAGGATGAGCACTTGTAGTTGATGGAACTCTCAATTCCTAAAAACCTATGCATATCCAACTCACACTTGACCAATTCATTTATTTCCATAACGAATCAACAATCAGTTATATTCTCCACGCACCATTGAGTTTGGATTGGAACAATGCATGTTGGATGTCACCTCCCAACTCCTGCCTTTTCGTGTTAATTAGACCAGAAATAGGTGGGAGTTGAATCTGTAATAATTTCTAAAGAAAGGCTAGCAATGTGATTTTTTTAGCAATGTGCTTAGTCCTCTGAGTATACCTTCATCATCCATGCCGAAGGTCGTGGGTTTGAATCCCGGTTGAGATAAATTAGTCGTATAGTTGTTAATTGTTGGATTACAAGAGGCCTCAGTCCTACATATTTTTTGTATTTCTGAATTTGGGTCTATAATTTTTTTGTGTGTTTCGATTATTTCTGCTAATTACAATTGACTTTTTCTGATTCTTTTTCACTGAGTAGCTTGTAATTCAAAATAGTTATTCCGCTTTTATGGGAATTAACAGTAGCATTGACAGTCTTTAAGATATACAAAGTCAC
Source organism: Brenthis daphne (assembly GCA_947093115.1). Classification (NCBI taxonomy): domain Eukaryota; kingdom Metazoa; phylum Arthropoda; class Insecta; order Lepidoptera; family Nymphalidae; genus Brenthis; species Brenthis daphne. The sequence goes on from OX352473.1 coordinate 6,299,411, forward strand.
AGAAGAAAACTATTAACTGAAAACAATACAACTCCATTACATTAAGTTTGCAGCTGACGTGTTTAATCCTGCACATTTTTGTCCCTTTGAATCTTGTCGCATCTAGGTCAACTCATCCCATTGTGTTCTAATCCGCTTGGTTTAGTCACTGTGCCCCGGTCTGGTGATCAGATGGCTCGTCCTATTAGGATGCCAGAGCAAAACTGGCCTAACTCGAAACTTAAAGCTTTATAATATATACATATAATAAAATTGTAACTAAACTGAATCTGTACATTTTGGAGAATCTTTTTGAAATAGACCTTGTTAACGATACAGAGTCGTATCTATAGTTTTTGGAATTTCTGTCTGTAACCGCACCACGCAAAAACCAATAGAGCAACAGAGTTCCTTTCGCATTTATAATATTAGTATGGATTATTATATTATATACGCATTATATTCTGTTTATTAATGTTTATTTGAGACCTAAACAGTATTTAAAAATATTTACAAAAGAACTAATCTAGAATCTATACTGATATGTATTCAGTTTTTTTAAACGCATGATCTAGCAAATACCATAATAATCAATGCTATTAAATTTTCCATTATATTTATAACATAACCTAAATATGAAAGTGCTATTTTAAATAATTATCTTTTCGGTTTTTTCGCGGATTTATTTTGATTTTTGGTTCCCGACATTTCGAATGCTTTAAGCAATCATGGTCACAAGAGAGATTGAAGTTTTAGATGTTTCAAAATAAAGCCGCGCAATAATCCGAAAAGATAGATTTATTTAAAATATCAAATATTCGCGTAAATCTAAGAAAGTGATATATTTAAAATTTGTTTTGTAATACAAACTTCGTTTAAAGTTTACTTAGACCTCTTTTGCACTGACTGCCTTCATACTTGAATCACGTGCCAGAGACACAGGTGTGCTAAAGAAAGATCAACCGTCTTAGGATTTATGTAGGTGAAATTAGTATATTTATATTTGAACCCGGTTCTAAAGGTACAAACCTTGTTATCTATACATAAAATAAAATTCTAAGTCGAATCTGTGCTTAATTTTTTATCTATACAGATAAAGTTGAAGTATCTGTTTGTAATGTCAAAATAACAGCTTTTTACTAAAGTCATATAAAATTATATACGGTACTTATAAGATAAATACGATTTTTTAAATTTTTGTCTGACTCTCTGTCTATTTGTTCCGGCTAATTTCTGAAACGGCTGGGCTGATTTTGACGGGACTTTCACTAGCAGATAGCTCATGTTATAAGGAGTAGCCTAAGTTACTCCTTATAACATATTTCATTATAATATGTTTTATTTTAGACAAAGAAAAAAATATAACGTACCTATGGTACCCGTGCGGATCGAGGGTAAAAACAAACTGACATTCAGTTACTAGCCCAGTCAAATAAGGTCCGAAATCCAAACCTACCTCCCTAATTCGGTTAATTTTGACCGGATGAAAAAAATCATGAAACCTTTTTATGTAAAATTTTAAGACTTAAGCTCTACCTGCATATTTTTACTAAAACTTTTTTGTCTAATTTTTACCGTTTTCGAGTAATTGCGAAAAAACACTTTTGACATTTTTTTTCAACCATTGCCGGGGGTTGCAGACACGAAAACCTTTACACATTATTTTTGCATCATTAAAATATTTTATAAACTACATTATATCAAAAATGCATTTTTTTTATCTTTGCAAAGTTGAGTGCCAAAATTTTGATTTCAGACCATATTTGACTGGACTATACGATAATCAAAGATAAGAAATCTAACCATGGTTAATTTAAATAAAACTATCATGGTCATCATGGTCACCATGATTGCTGTAAAGCATTCGAAACGTCGGGAACCAAAAATCCAAATAAATCCGCGAAATAATCCGAAAAGATAGTTTTATTTAAAATGTCAAATATGCGCGTAAATCTAAGAAAGCATTATGGTTAATATAGATCTGTGCAATTATTATAACTTACTAGCAGAACCCGCGGCTTCGCTCGCGCTAACACTACAGAAAAACTCTAAAAAAGTAGGTTTCATAGAAACTTTCACCCGCTATTTTACCCCCTTTGGCATGATTATCGACAAATGCTAAAACACGTATTTATTTAATTGCATTGAAGAGTATTAATAGCAAGTTTCACGTAATTCTGATAATAAATAAATTTTGGGTTGTATTACGTGTACTACGTGGGAATGAAATTATCGCCCGCGATAAAAAGTAGCCTATGTCACTCTCCAGCCCTTCAACTATCTCCATACAAAAAATCTCGTCAATCCGTCACTCCGTTACGACGTGAAAGAAAGACGAACAAACAAACACACTTTCACATTTGTAATATTAGTATGGATATTGAGACGCCAGTAAAAAATAGTTTAAATGTGATAGAAGTCCCGCGTTATGCGAGTTTAGCTGCTGGTAGGTTATTGGGAACGCCCGTTAATGATGCAAAGCGTCGACAAGATTTAGTGACGTCAACTTTTTCTTTTTGACATCACTATCAGCCTGCTCTAAATGAAACTTCATTGTTGCTTGAAACCTAAAAGCAGACTTAATATCTGTAAGACGAAATTTTGTCCACAGTGGCACTTTATCAAATATAAATGGACGTTTTACGCAAGACAAAAGAAAATGTTGAGTAATCTATCGAACAATTTTCTAAAATGCTTTGAAATTTTTGGGGCACTCTAAAAGTTTTTAGGTCAAGCTTAGATATTGTACTCGAATATGTTACTCGCCCTTTTGAAACGGAACAAAGGGCTCGATGGAACAAAATGCTTGGCAAATGTAGATTTTTGGAGTGGTATTAAAATTGGATGACTGTTTTGTTTGTCTGGATGGTACAAAACAACGTCGTCGTCGTGGTCGTGGATTCGATTAGCAGATGTTTTGTATGGAGTTTATATGGATTTAGCTTTATTTGAATAAGATGTAATTGCCATGAAAATGTAATTTTTATTTATATATTTGAAAATTTATGAAAATATATGAATAAAAATTACTAGGTACGTTTTGATTTTTTTGAGCGGCGTCTTAATTCTTTTTCTAAAATAAAAGTAGCCAAAGTTACTCTTTATAACATCAGCTATCTGCCAGTGAAAGTCAAAATCGGTCCAGCCTTTTCGGAGATTAGCCGTAAAAAATAGACTGATAGACAGACAAAAATTTAAAAATTGTCTTTTTCTTATAAGTACCGTATATAATGTCATATGCGTTTAGTAAAAAGCTGTTATTTTGATATTACAAACAAACACTTCAATTTTATTTATCTGTATATAATATCAATTTAGAAATCTTATGGTGTACTAAAATACACTAGCTTAGCATATTATATACGGTCGTTTCGGCATGCAGGAGCAACATACATACACGCACAATATACACACGGACAAACTTTCATATTTACGATCGCATTTCGATTTTAATTTACAGATGAAATCACGTCATCATTCCGTCGCTTTGGGCCGCTGGTGGTCGACTGGCCGCACAAGGCCGAGAGCAAGAGTTACTTTCCGCCCAAGGGATACGCTTTCCTACTGTTCCAAGTAAGTTTACCTGTCCGTCGGCGGAAGTGGTCAAATGGACCGACTCAGTTATGCAAAAAACAGCTAAGCATTTTTCTGTCGATAGTTGCACTTGGGTTATGTTTTGTTTTTCTGGTTATTTTAAAATTGAACAATATTTAAATAAGTATTGTTTATTTTTTATATTTTTTTTATTTTTTATAATAAAATGCTTATAACTCTGTTGGTACTTTTACGCACATGGCTGCTTTTTGCATAACTTGGTCCAAATTAGAAATTCTTTTGTGCCATTAGATGGCAAGTACGTAGTAGCCAAGTAACCCGTTTCTAAGTATTGGTACGGCAAATATATCCGTTTGGCACATATCAATTAGCAATGGCCGAATGTATTTTTATAGGATTTATATTATTGTTCTAATAATTATGTATTAAACGGGAGTTCTACTTTGCTTTTATTAGACCGTGCCGTCATAAAGAGAAGGCCGCAATTTCGTTAAAGTTGATTTCGAGATATTTGAAGTTTTATCTTAGTACTTAGTAGGAGTTCCTTATGTGGTAGAAATCCAACCAACTCGCACGAAACGCTTTAGTTTTACGTTTCTGAAACGAACTGCTAAGGTGTGGAACAACCGTGTTCCGTGTTTCCTGCCACCTATAATTTAAGTACCTTCAAGGCAAGAGTAAATAGACATTTTCTAGGTAATCGCGATCCAACCTAGACCTCATCAGTGCTTCCCAGTGTTGATTGTAGTAAGCGCAAGCCTATCGCACAATAAAAAAAATAGTAGTTTGTAGGTGAATGAAAACGGTTATGTCATCTCTGGATTCATAAGACTTAGAGCTTTATGAGTAAGACTATCAAGTAGCATTTTTTTTTGCTGATTCCGAATCTGCATTTAAGTCATTTTTGGCCAAATTTTTAGTTAGTTCCTTCTTTATTATGACGTCAGCATACATTTATTATTACATTAGTGTAAATAATACATATATAACAATTCCCAGGACGAGAGCTCAGTGGCCGCTCTGATGGAGGCGTGTATCACGGACGACGACAAGCTGTACCTGTGCGTGTCGTCGCCCACCATCCGCGACAAGCCCGTGCAGATCCGCCCCTGGAGGCTAGCGGACGCGGACTTCGTCCTAGACGCGAGTATGCCTCTAGACCCGAGGAAGACGGTCTTTGTGGGGGGCGTGCCCAGACCTTTGAAGGCTGGTGAGTGGATATAACAAAGCTTTATTCAACTTGATTTAGCATTTTGGTCAGTGAACCACAATAGAAGCTAGAATTAAAGCGTCTTGGGATCTATAGCTTAGTTAAGTCTAAATATATGCATATTTATTTACATTTTGTTTTTGTGCTAAAAGCAGTTCGAAAAAAGTGGTCTCGTCGAAAATTAAATTAAATAATATAATTTATTGGTACATTAACACACAGCACCATCTAGTTCCATGGTAAGCTACGAGGCTTGTATTATGGATACCAGATGTCTGGAGTACAAACATTCGTGCTTATCACACAAATGAATGACCCCAGCGGGATTTGAATCCACTACCGCTGGCACAGCAAGTAGGGTCACTACAAACTGAGCCAAACGTGACGTCAAATTATATATTCAAAATTAACTAATAGCCATTGAAACGAAAAATATATGGCGTATTGTGGCTGATTTCTTGGCGCTAACGTTATATCTGCTACTTACAGTGGTTCTCAATAACCTATCAATCTGAAGTTTTTCTTGCTAGAGATAAAAAATTTACATAATCTCCATGCAAATTATGTCATATTTCTATCGCTAGTAAAAAAATATAGATATTTACCGTTGTACTCAGCCATTTTTAACGTCCCACTGCTGGGTCTCCCTTCAGTGTGAAGGGGATCAGGCCACAGTCCCCCACGCCGGCCAAGTGCGGGCGGACTGAGCATGTCTGCAGACAACTCGCTAAGTTCTCGCAGATATGCTGGTTTTGTCACGATGTTCTCCTTCACCGTAAGACAAGTGTCATGTTGGAAATTATTCGCACATGAGAATATCAGAGGTGTGAGATCCGGGATTTGAACTCGCTTCACTCGGTTTTTCACAAGCGAGCGCGTTGCCACTGTTTTGTATCCACGGTTAGTCAAGTGAAAACGTATTAAAATATTATCAATCTTTCTCATTTCCAGTGGAGTTAGCGATGATAATGGACAGACTGTACGGCGGCGTGTGCTACGCCGGCATCGACACGGACCCTGAGCTCAAGTACCCCAAGGTGTGTATGGCTCATAGTAATGTAATTTGAGTTTAACTATAGTAAGTCTTTCTTAGACTTACGTAAATATTTGTCATTTTTTATAAAAACTAAATTACATATAATAAAAAAATATTAGTGCCATTTTTCAATTTTTTAAATTCATTTTATTACTTTGTGGGTAGGCTGTTTGTAACAATTATACAACGCCTTTGAGACATCTTAAACCTTAGTCTCTCCCGTGACCATGATTGCTGTAAAGCATTCGAAACGTCGGGGACCAAAAATTAAAATAAGTACGCGAAAATGTTCGAAAAGATAGTTTTTTCATTTAAAATGTTACATCTGTACATGTACATAGTAAAATTGTTACTCAGTCGAATCTGTACATTAAATATTTTTTGGAAAATCTTACTGAAATAGACATTATTATGGATACAGACGCCGAATCTGTAGTTTTTAGAATTTTTGTCTGTCTGTCTGTGACCGTATCACCAGACCGTATCACTGGATAGATTTTGATGAAATTTGGTATGACTATAGGGAGTTATCCGGGTCAACTAATAGAGTACTAGTAAAATATAGGATACTTTTTACTGCGGAAAAATATTTCACCTCTGTTAAATCTATACTAAACGTCAAAACGTCAAAACGCTAGTAATTAATATTTCAGTCATTTTTAACGTCCCATTGCTGGGTCCAGGCCTGCCCTCCCTCATGCGATATGCATGCGATGGATCAGGCCATATATTATTTAAATTACAATGCTTATATATAGGTCATAGTGTTATTTAAATTTGTGAACCAATGCGTTTGTGGTCTCAGGGCGCGGGCCGCGTCGCCTTCTCCAACCAGCAGTCGTACATCGCGGCCATCTCGGCGCGCTTCGTGCAGCTGCAGCACGGCGACATCGACAAGAGGGTCGAGGTTTGTTGTGGTTGTTTAATTTAAAGGTGCAGATTAATCCGTAGCATACATATTTAATCGTTTTAGAGATATTAAAATTTTAAAGTAGGTTGTTTTTCTGTGCTGTAGTACAAACTGAGGCAAACGTGTTATTACCCCGCCCGTATAATAATGCACGGGCATACGTCACATATAATAACAATAAAGAATCGGGAAATATATAAATATGTTTAACTAACTGTATGTGTGTATGCTTGTTGCGTGCAGGTGAAGCCGTACGTGCTGGACGACCAGATGTGCGACGAGTGCGCCGGCGCGCGCTGCGGCTCCAAGTTCGCGCCCTTCTTCTGCGCCAACGTCACGTGTCTGCAGGTGCGTGTGTGTGCGTGTGTGGGGGGAGGGGTGGGTAAATGTTTGTAACTTCTGTTTCTGGGAGGTTACAAAGGTATTGGGGGTATGAGGTGTCGTGTTATGTGAATCATATAATATTATTATAGTTAAGGCCCGATCCACATCAGTATAGTGCCATATCAGTATGGTAAAGTATTTTCGTACAATAAGCAATGAGCGCATTCACACCATCACTAAGAGTCAAATTCCGATCGACTCACACTTCAGCAATGTTTCTTGTACAAAAATACTTTACCAGGGAACCGAAAACCGACTCTTATCGGCTGATTGTGTGGATCGGGTGGATTGGATTATTATATCACAATTGCTTAAAAATGTCGTCCGTAACATGTTTGTCTGTCATTTTGCAGTACTACTGCGAGCATTGCTGGGCGACGATCCACTCGCGTCCCGGCCGCGAGTTCCACAAGCCGCTGGTGAAGGAGGGCGCCGACCGCCCGCGCGCCGTGCCCTTCCGCTGGTGTTAGCCGCGACCGGGGGGAGGGGGGGAGTGGGTGATAGTTCTCGGCGGCAGGGGGGGAGAGGTGTGTGGGGGGAGAGTAGGGGAATGATGGAGGGTGGGGGGAGGTCTTTGTTGGGGGATAGTTTGTGTTAGCTGAATCGTGGGTTATGATGATGGAATGGGTTTTTGGGAGTGAGGAGTTGAGTGTGTAGCTTGCTGTTGGGGTTAAGAAGGTTGTTTCTTGTAAATCACGATTTGGGTAATTTGGGTGTGTTTCGAGTTGTGGGTTTAGTTTGGGGAGTTGCATGGGGGTAGGGTTGTTGTGAAAAGATCGGCTTTGGAGATATGGTGTTAGGCAAGTTTGATTTCTACAATCGATGTAGATAATAGAAAATTGAATTGTGAGGTGGCTATGAGATTCTGAGCGAAATTGTAGTTAGTAATGTTATTTTCATATATTTTTCATTTTTCTATCAACTATAGCGCTTGTAGAATGTGATCTTGGCTAAGTTAGGAGGGTTGGGAGAGCGTGTGATGACGGCAGGTTTAGTCTAATGTAAAAGATGTTTAAGCAAATTATAAAATTCTTGCACGATTTGTATGGAAATAGTACGGATAGGTAGTAAGTTAGGCCGAGAACTGTCACATGAGGGAAGTGAGGGCGATCTCCCCGGGATTGGAAATGGGTTTTAATCCCATTTGGGAGACCATTTGGGATTGTGAAACTCGACTCTGCCCGCGTTGAATGGCTTTGAAGAGAATTATTGTAGACATAGAAGTTTTGGTCCTTGGAGGCCTTAGAGGTTTTCTGGTGCGTTGTTTGCAATACGACATTTTGTGACATTTTTAATCTGTATTTTTGACAGTTACACTTTCTAGATTATTAATAAAAAAAATCACAGCTTTTAGTACCTGTAAAAGTGTGACGAACTGTTGTATCGCCACCGGACACGACAAAGACACCGATTAGTCAAAATTGGCCGCCATTTTGTTGGCCGTTAGAAAAAATAAATGCAACATTATTCGATATAATGTTAAGCGAAATATATAGAATTCAAGTACAAGACAATTCGGTTTTTGGATTTCTTCCGGACGAAACTTTTTTTTTTTTTGCTGAGAAACAAAAAAGGTTTTGTGGGAAGAAATCGAGAAACGATTCGATTTAAGCAAATGTATTCAAAAAATTTAGCTAGTTGTCAGTTTGTCGTTTGTGGATAAGCTATTACGTCTTGTTGCGCACCCTTGCGACAAAAATGTCGCGTCCCCGACACTTTGGTCGCGGGTGCGTGCTCATTTATCGTAAGATATTAAATGTAAGACATAAGTGGATTCACATTTTTTCGAAAAGATAAGTACCTGTGTAGCTAGAGTGAATTTCCTATACCCTCCTTTTTTAAACTCAGATATAATATTGTTGCGAAACGATTGTTTTAGGGTCATTGGTCGATCGAATATCGATTCGGAATCGATTGTGGCGTCGATTGTTTTCATCGCTTTGTCGGTTTTTTTGTTTTGTTGGTTTTTGTTTTTTTTTTTGTGAAATGGTTTTGTTCGTAGCGACCATATTCCCGGGAGGCGGTATGAATTTTTTTAGTACAAATGAAAAAAACGTTACCAATCTTGGCTGTAGACGATTTTTATATATATATTTTTTTTGTTTTTTGTGTTTAGTATTAAAATGTTAATATATATGTTTTGGATCCGCCGGGGTAGTGCAATAGAGGTAGACTAAGATGTAACCAAATGAATAGTGTATATAGTTCAATTTTTTGCCTTCGACTGTCTCGGTCTCTTAAAAGAAAATCGAAAAAAAATTATAATAATACAGGATGTTTAGATTTTTAGAAGGTTTTTTACGGTTTCCTGTATGGTTGTGTCGATTGGTTCTCGGTTAAAGGGTATATGGGTACTTAATTTTGATGCAGACATGTCCCGACCGACCGCGGACGAGGTAAGAACGCGTTTTTTCGATGACTTTTATTCCCAACATTCGACTTTGTAGAGCATTTTTTCGTGTCGTGACAGATTTTGATGTAAGGCGCAAGTGCCTTAGCGTTGCGAGTTTTGGTTTTACCCCTCCCGAGCTTTGTTTGCCGAATTCCGACCGATCTTTGACTCGAATACGGATTTCGGTCTGAAATCGTTTTGCTTTTAACGCTTCTCGAACGGTCTCTGACAGGTTTCGGTCTTTCGGTTTGTTTAAGAAGCGTCCGAAGCAAAGCGATCCTAAGCGTTAAGTAGTGAATTTGTAATTATTAGAGCGTTTAGTGGGAATTATTTGCCATACAATCACGCGACGTGGCACTTCGTTTGTACGTCACTAATATTCTAACGATCGTAGACAAATTAAATAATATATATATATTTTTTTTCTTAGACTTAGACCTATTTCATGAATGGAGTGGTGCGTCGCGATTTCAGAGTTTAAAAATGCACACATGCGTGCGAATAATAATAGATAATAAAATAGATTCGAAATAGACATTAATGCGAAGGTTTCCTCTTTAAATATATATAACTAGAAGTTTTTAGGTGATTTCAAACACGCTCTATAAGCCCCGATATCTTTCTCACTCTCACGGCACTATTTCTATCCCTTTCACACGTTTATTTGATGTTTTGAGCTGTTCCGATTGTTCTGCAGTTGATTTTTTTGTTTTTTTTTGTTGTTGTGACAACACTATGATTTTGACGGTCTGATGTCGATTCGGTTAACCGAAATTTTGATGTTTGTTCAAAACAATAGAACTGATTTGGACAATCGAAATTGCAAAGCGAAACTAAATTCGGTTAACCGAAACAATAACCGATGTCGGACGATTTTGACGTGAACTTGTAGCTCGATGTGTGTGCATTTTCAATTGTGGTTATTTTGTACGTGATTGCTCAATCGTTTTTGATGAATTGTTTAACGTGCCCCCTATCCAGCGAGTGGTGCGAAGAGTGGTTGTTGCATGGTTGGTCGCACTGTCCCACTTTTGTATTTTTGTATTTTTATAAAAAACTAATGTGGAATTCGGATGTTTTTTACTTTACGCGCAACGTGGTGTAGTTTAAACGACCAGGTTTGCTTCCTGGTAGATAAAAATTAATTGGTGTTAGAAAAACCGAGTTGTTTGGGATATGTGGTCTGTTGCATATAGTATTTGCACTATATCTGAGAGCTGAAATTGGCTATGGCCATTGCATTGGGATGCCAGGGACTGGCAGTTTGACTGGAAGCTGGACTGGTACGCGACAGTAGATCAAATCGACTGGTACCGCGACTGGCGGCTCGACTGTATGTTCGGCTGGTAGCTCGACTTGGAGCTAGACTGGCAACTTGACTAGTAACTTATCTAGTAGCTCGGCTGTTAGTTTGACTGGTGGCTCGAGTAGTAACTAGACTGGCAACTTGACTGGTAGCTTGACTGGTAAATGAGATCGGTAGGCTTACGATGGCAAAAATTACTTAATCTGCCACCGGTCTTGGCATCTGAATGCATTGATTGAATAAGCAGAGGCTGTAGAAAGATTCGACTTATGGAGGAATATTCTAGTTTCTCCTTGTTTATTTTTTATTATTGTTAGGGGTTTTGCTTAAATATTTGTTTTGACGAAGCGCGGTAGTTTATAATTGTTTTAATTTCTAGACTCTTTGAAGTTTCCTTTTTAGTTGTATAGTTTGATGCCGCGGCTTTGTTTCCTTTGTGTTTGGTTAGTTAGTAGGTTGTTTAACTTGGTTTCTTGTTTATGGCTCGCGCCGTTTGTTCTTGTTGAACGTTGACTGTTTTCTATTTATAGCTATTTCATTGCTAATCTTTTCGTTTTTAGATAGTAATTTTGCATATCACATGGTTTCACCGTACGGGGGGCATTGTCTTAGATTTTTCGACGTGGAATTTGTACTTTGAAACGGTCTTAGTGATAATTAATTGTTGTTGTTGATTCGACGTTTTCGACGTTTTGTCCCCTCGTAACTCCCGAGTGGTCTCACGCACGCCAACTTGCATGCATCCATCATCCGCCATTTTTATTCGGCGGCGGACCGAGATTAGGTAATTTTTTTCTTAGTGCGCCTGACCTGAGGTGGGCTTGTAATTTACTAGAAATTTTAGTGAAATTATTACGTAATTATAATTATGAAAATAGCAAAAAGTAGAAAAATTCATTATTACCTAAACCTAGATGATTAATATAGTATAAATACCCTAACGTTGCCGGACAATATTGTTTTATAACGCACTGTCGTATGCGTCTGTCTGTCTGTCTGTCTGTCTGTCGCGTTAGTTCATTACAGGCCGGGATGGTGCATAAGAATGTATTTTTTTAATAAATTTTATAAACCCGACTCCTTGGACGCGTGTTTTTAATGTTGGTAATACAATATTATATGATATGACAAAAAAATTTGCCTAATTTTCTTTGAGAAGTGTTTGGTTTTAGTGTAATTATTATAAAGTTTATACGATGATTTAGTGTTTATATATATTATATAACTGCTTTGTGGAAGGAGTCGGCACACTATTATTTCAAATTAGATTTATATATTTTTATAGACGGTTGTTTCTATTGTTATATTGTACCTACAATCAATTTTGTTGGAAATATCACGTTTCGAATGTCACTTTGACAGCAACCATCTGAAAGTTAGGCTGCACACACACGATCGATTGTTTTGACGCAAGTGTGGACTGAGCCTTTTTGTCACAAAAGTGACATTTGAAGCTAAATTTTAAAATGTATCAATATAAATAAAATAATTTGCTACAGTTTATGGTTTTAGAATTCGCTTGGTTTCTTTGGCATATGAAATTAAATGTATGGAAGCGAGAACCAAATGAGTTCGTTTTTTTTTTCAAGAATTTGTATGAGAATTGTATGATGTTTTAGCTTTTGTAATGTTCACTTTGATTTCACATGCAATTAATTTAGACTTGAAATATTAAAATGAATTTTAAACTTTGTCCTGCGTTTTTGTCTTAGATTGTTTGGGATAGTGCAATCTACATATATTTTTTTTATTCACGTCGAAACTGTGTTGTCACATAATTGTAAGTTTTTGAGCTGTTTTTTCTTTGACCAAAGACGTTTTTGCCAAAAAGACAGCGGGTCTCCGAACCCTGCAATTCCTAACCGGTGAAAATGCTTCGATTTTTTTTATATGAACCTTTTTTTTTGTTTCGTCATAGTTGCTTGGTTGGTCTAAGCATGGTTGTCAGTGTAAAACGTTAAAACAATTAGTATGGAAAATACTTAATTTTTAGTAAATATTTTTTTATTTAAAAGTAATTGATTTGCTATAGCAGATTTAAATTTTTTCGCGTTTTTATTTTAATTGGAAACATCGAGTACCAAAAATCTAAATAAATCCGCATTAAATAATATTCTCTAAAGATAATTTTACATAAAATGTCAGATATTCGTGTAAATCTTAAAGAATTACCAATAATATAAACATTATTGAGTTAGGTCGTTTTTGCACTGAAACTTCAAGTCCGGATAACCCAAACCACTGCGACGAGACGCTTAGACGTAGTTATTCCCGCTTGTTTCGATGTATTTTAAAAATAATTCCTATTTATTTATTTTTTACCATTTTTGTATAACTTTTTTTATTATTATTATATTTAAATATAAATTAGTGTTGTTTATTTAGTGATAATCATTTTTTTCAGTATTTGATAGTTTTTAATGTACTTTAAACTGCATTCTAGTGTTTTAAGCTTCGCCGATAAATTGCACATTGGCAATAATTAAGATGTATTTATGTATTTTATTCTAGTGACATATTGTAAAAATACAGTTACGGTGTAGATTCGGATTTTTCTAAATCGGAGCTTTACTTATAATTATTGTATAATTTGAAAGGTTTTTTCAAAAAGTGAGGACGCAACTCTTTTATATATTTATATTATGTGGACAATGATTGCAGTAGAGTAGACTTGAAGTTTTTTTTCTTAAGAGTGTTTATTTTTGTTGTTTGAATAGTATAGTGGGTCGGTGGTGTGATTTTGGTTGGCGCTGTGTGATGGCCACATGGGTTATTCAATTGGTTGAGAATTTAAGCAAAATAAATTTTTACTGTCTCAAAAGTGGCCTGACTCAAAAATTTAGAAAAAATCACAAATATAAAAGTTATAAAATATAATTGTATATGTATATATTTTTATTATTGAAATAATTAGTCGTCTTTAAATTAAAATATTATTTTTTAATTACCTTCAAAAGTGTGAGTAAGGCCATTTTTCCACTGACAGTTTATGTATAAAGTAAAAATTCGTAATTTTTAGTTGAATATTTTTCAAATTTCCACCCATTTTGGTCGTGTGATACAGCGTTTTTCGTTCAACTGAAAAGTGATCGCCACCGGCTCTTAGGTATTGTTTAAAACTGAAATACTTGAATTTTTATATGAATTTTATTATTATAATATGGTATTTTACTAAATATTAGCCCAATATTAACTATTTCTATGCTTGTTTCATTTTCTATCCCATCTTATATATGTAAGCGTCTAAGTATTATATCAGTGAAGCGTTGTTTTAGTTGCATTATGAGTATGTTCATGAATATAATATGTATGTATGTTTGGAATTGTTTTGTCGAATACTAGTGGTTGATTATAATTTTTTTGTACAGAAGAACAAAGGTTTTTTTCCGGACCGCGGGTAATTTTTTGACATACAGTAATTGCTTTTTTCTGATACCTATCTATATATATATATACAGATAAATAAAATGGAAGTGTCTGTTTGTAATGTCGAAATAACAGCCTTTTACTAATTGTATATGAAAGTATATACGGTACTTACAAGAAAAAAAATTACATTAAAGGTGACTTGTTCTTTTATGTTTTAATACGCTCTGAAGAAAGTTTCAAATAAGAATTTGATACAACAAAAAACACTCTTTTTCAGTCCGCATTATTGTGATGGGCAACTACGGAACCCTAAATTCTGCATGGCTTGACAAGCACTTGGCCGGTTTTTCGATTTAAAAGATAACTATGTTTGTGTTTCTCCCGTGATTGCTGCAACGCATTTCAAACGTTGGGAATCAAAAGTAAAAATAAATAAATAATAAATATACATAAACGCACAGCACCGTCTAGTTCCATGGTAAGCTACGAGGCCTGTGTTATGGATACCAGATAGTTGATACACTACGCATATATAACTTTATATTTATATATATTATAAATATAAACACCCATCACTGGAGTACAAACATTCGTACTCATTAAACAAATGAACGCCCCCATCGGGATTCGAACCCGTGACCGCTAACACAGCAAGTACTCTACAAACTGGGCTAAATGTGTCGTCAAAAATAAATCTGCGAGAAAATCCTATTAGTGGACTAAAAAAATGTTGAGGTAAAACATATGCTGGCAATACCTTTAATGTTTATATCATAGCAACTACATGCCACGGCGAGTGAATCCACGGGGAACTGATTCATTGATAAAAACTTTGTTACGTTTTAGGGAGCAATTAGCAAGAATTTATGGCGTCAAAAAAAATTAAATAGACCTTTAAATTTAAATTTACATTTAAAATATTCACACCAAGAGATTCAACAAATCGTTTAACGCACAGAAAATCAGGTGATTTGGAAATCTTTTTTGTTGTATTCGATTAAAAATATATTTGTTTAAAATTGTTTTTGGCCCTCTAACTCCCTAATCCTTGGAAGAGGTTCCTGAGGAACTCCTGTTTGTTATGATCTGCTTCCATAGGCCAGCTGCATCCCAGAGAAGGTTTGCCGGTGACCGGTCCCATCTAGGGATAGATGGAGGTGGTATACCCAAATGCATTAAAAATTAAGTGGGTAACAGAATCCCTTAATCTGTTTCGAGCAGACCAATAAAAATACTCGAAAGAATTGGACGTAGTTATACAAAATATATCCAATCACAAAAACCTAGTTTCGAGAAAATGGAGTTTTAATAAAATTGATATAGCAAAGTAACAAGACCGTAGTGTTTTTTATAACCCGTTATCTAAGTTACCATGATACATGGTTTTATTCTAACTTTACGAAAATGCTTAATATTTTGTTGGTGTCGATACTCGTTAGCGTCTATATGTTTCAAAAGAAAAAGGCACTTTACGGCGGTTAATATTTTGCATATACATTATGTTGATATTATGTAGGTGCCATCTAAGACAGTGACTCAAAAAACGGTTTTTGTGGGCTGCATCCATTCTGCATAACTACATCCAATTACAACAATTAATTACTTTAGAGGATAGATATTATAAAATTTACTATTTTCGTTTTGGAAAATCTAATCGTATTTGTCACCCAAAAATAGTTGGGCAAATTTTGATGAAACTTTTTTTATTATTAAGACCGGACAAGCCGAGGAAGCAAGCGAGGGTATAAAACTCAGAAGAAGAGTCATATTAACAAAAAAATGATTTAGGTCAGTCTTACACTGAAATTATCATGAAAATCCGTTAAAAATAGACATAATGAGAAATACAACCGAAGTGATACTTAGTTCTGTCCCTTTTTAACCGACTTCAAATAAATAGGTTATCAATTCGGCACGTATGTATGTATGTAATATTATTGGAACTGCAAAATATTCACTTATGATAATCTATTAGGGCTTCCAGACAAATATACAAAATTTTATAGGTGTACATATGTATGTTTTTCCACGCATTTCTCCGAAACTAGTAATCGGAGCGTGATCATTCTTTTTCTATTTGCTTACATTCATTTCATTACAGTTCTTCATTAAAACTTTTATTCGTTGGTAGTCTGCAAATTATGTCATGTGTCAAAATCCATACCAATGCCTATTAAAAATGTAAAAGTAACTGCCTGTTAAATTTAAAGTACGCACTAATCCGATTTTGATGAAATTTGGTAGCAACTAAAATAAAAATAGTTATATCATAGTATCATGATGTCATTCTCATGTTTTCTTAAGATTTTACAGAATGGTTGGACACACATTTGGGATTGAATATCAATAACAAAATATAAGGAAATAATTAATTTATTTTTTAAATAATAATTTATAACTTATAATAACTAATTTTTATAATCAAAACATAAGGTTTTCAGACACAACTATTCTTTTAATAATACAACAGTTGGGTAAAAATTAGGTCACTTTTACACTGACAATCTTTAAATTAGTGATCTAGATAATATATATAGATAACATTATGACTGATAGTTCAAAATTTCTTTTTAGAAATAAGTGGAAGAAAAATGTATCAAAATACAGTTATTCGAATATTTTATTTAAAAAATATAAAGAAACTATTAAAATTAAATTACCGCTAGAGAGCTTTTTAGATAAGTACATAAATTAAGAAAATTACCTATATCTTACAGGCAAATAATAGTAATTAAAACTAATATTTTTTTTATATATTTTTCTACATCACTCAGTTTTCAACCTTGTATGTAATGTTATTCTTTCTTTGATTTACGCGAATATTTGTCATTTTAAAATAAAACTATCTTCTCCCTTTCCCTTTTGGGGTTCCACGAAATCTCACTTAGGGCCGCTCCACACTATAGTGTCGATCACAGTCCGTTTTCGGTCCGATATCGGTCTGGTAAAATATTTCTATACAAGAAACGTTGCTGGAGTGTGATTCGACCGGAACGTGAGTCTTACTAATAGTGTGAACGCACTCATTATTTCTTGTATAACAATATTTTACCAGACCGATATCGGACCGAGAACGGATTGTAATCGGCACTATAGTGTGGAGCAGCCCTTAAGCGCACCATAAGAGGGGGAAAGGGGTCAGGCGGTTCTATATAGAAAGAAAAACAGCTCACGTAATTAATGGATGTCCCTTTAAGAGTAACCAGAAAATAATTGTGCTCTAGGTGAACATTCTTATTAAAATGTATCCAAAACAACAGAATTTCTCAAATATGTTATGTAAATAATTCAACATTTAAAAGACCAATTGTCTTGTTTCTCACTAACCTTTTTCAAGACACTAATTGTCTAGAAAATAAAAATTGAAAAGCCTAAAAAATTTATAGTCAAAATTAACTGAAATTAAGTTCAAATTTTAAAAACATAAATTTTTGAGATATATGTCTTTATTTTGAAACCATCTTTGTCTAATCTGTACACTGAGTCGCCACTCTCTTCCCTTTTTACCAATATTATGAAAAAATAATTTACACTTATGTTAATTCTAAAGTCTATTTGTTCCATTGTGTACTATATTTTAAATATGTACAGATAATAAATAGGGAATATGCGTCATTAGTACTTACTTTAGTTTAACAAAATCGCTAATCGCTCTGTTATGATATACTCTGACGTCACATTCGGTCTGACCAATGGCGTGCGTTTCTACTACTTTGAATTTCTCCCCTGTATTTGCAGTTTTTAACAATTTTTTTCTTAATTGAAAAGAAATTACATTTTTTTTAATACAGGCTCAATACAAAAGCAATAAAGATTATAAGAAAAATATTTCAACTTTATTTAAATGACACGCATATTCCCTATTGCTTGAAAAAATATTGTGAAACATTTATACATATAATAAATATAAGTAATCAGTACAAAAATGGCCTAATTTCAGCTATCTATTCTAATTTTAGTCAACACTCACATATATTTGTAAGCATATGATGTTTATCAAGAAAATCGAAGAAATATTGCTACAAATTTAATTAGCGGTGTAAAATAAAAGTATCCTCATGTAAAACAAAGCACTTAACTGAAATTATTTTTTTAAACAAATATTGCAAAATATTCAACTCTCAAATATGAAGGGGATCAGGCCATAGTCCCTCACGCTGGTCAGGTATCAACTTCCTAGGTTCTCTCAGACATACAGGTTTCCTCAAGATGTTTTCCTTCACAGTAAGACAAGTGGTGATCACATTGAAAATGAATCGCACATGAAAGAAAGAATCATGTAAAACAAAGAAAAAAAATATTAATAAAAATATTGCAAGAGCTAATATTAGTAAAGAGGTGCAATTAGAAATAAATAATAGAGAGTAGTTATTTATCTGTAATTCATTATACAAAATATTATGTAATTTCTATACATTCTGTGCTTAAGCCACTTTTGCACTGTTAACATCAAATACATATTATAAGTGGTACATTTGATATACACATTAAAATAAATACAAAGTGAGTAAAAACTAAATCTAAGATTATAATAGGATATTTGACAGTTAAATAATAGTAATGACTCACCTTTGCTTCACTCAGGTTCATCCCTAGGTACATTTTAATGGTTAGTATAGAATAGACAAGCTCCATAATATTTTGTTTATAGAAATAGCATAATTAAATAAAAAAATTAAATTAAAATTGGTTGTTTCCCACATGCAGATCAGTCATCTTTAAATAATAATGATTTAAGGATTCACGATGTATCTTTAGGGATACTCCTTTAATTTAATCAGATGATGTCAAAAAAGAATTTTACATATATTGTAAAGTTTAATTGGTTATGTTGTCTAGACTGCTGTTTGTTTTGGTTTTTAACCAATTCTGTGTAATAGAAGCTTTATAGGTACACAGTTCTTATTGGATTTTTAGATAACTCTTTTTTTTTAAAGAATTAAGTTTTCCAGTAATTTAAATATACACAATTTTGTTTGGTTCAAGTTTTGGGTTTGATAATCAATATATTATCAAACCCAAAACTTGAACCAAACCCTTGAGCCAAATGATGAATCATTATCAAATCTGGATAATTATATTAAAATATTATATTTTATATTGATTACAATAAAGGCCTTAAGGCTTTTTGGTGACAATGGTATCAAATCGATATGGAAAATGGAGATCTATCAAATATCCTATTTTAACCTTTATAAGTTAACTATAACTTTCCAAAATAACCAATAATACTAAAAATTCATCCAAAAAATCATAATCTCTTATGAATCCTATTTAAATGAGTCAAAAGCGATTGCTTTGCTTTAAACTTTAAAGAGCAATGATCACATTCAAATGTGACATTTTTGAATGTATGTTTATTCGTTACATGTTTCACCAGCCTATCCTTACTTGTAAATTTCTTTTGACATTTCACACAAGCATTCTCAGCTAATATCTGCTTCAGTTTCATGTGTCGACGTAAACAATATCTTGATTTGAATGTTATGGCACACGATTCGCACTTTGATTTACTCTTTATTTGATGTTGAGTCTGACAATGAATATCTAAATTACTTTTCTTATTAAACACAATTTGGCATTCATTGCATTCGAAAGTCGCTTCTCGTTGCTGACTTTGATGATTTGAAGTCATGTGGCGGAAAAAATGACTGTTTTGGGTGAATTTAACCCGACAATACTGGCAGGTGTATATGAAATTTCTATCGTCCTGCCTAGGCTCTTCCTTTTTCCTGTTGGCTGGTCTTGTTATCCGAATCCTCGGGCCAGTTCTTACTGGCTTTTTATTCATCACTAAGCTTTTTCAAACAGTTGTTTTAAACTAACATTTTTATGATTGTTCGTACACAAATATCAACACGTAGACAATTATGAATAAAAGTATTCTTGTATTATTTTATGATGTACTTATAGTTTTTAATTACTTTCGTAGTTTAATTAGATGAGCAAATAAGGTTTCTTATATTTATTTTCAAAATATTTTACAATTTTTGAGTTAGTTACACGAAACGTCAAATAATTAAAGTTTGGCAAAGTGCGTTCGGAAATTGACGTTCGACAACTTTCACTTTTTGTTGTTTGTAGAAAAATAAACATTTCATTAATAAATTACATGACGTGTTATTGTTACTTCATCTTTATAATTTTTTGAGCAATATTTCATAGTTTCTAGATAAATAATGCATCGCTTAATTTTTACCTTAATATCGCTTAGTTACATTTAATTTAGGACAAATATAATATAATATATAGAATAACATAATATTTGGTTAAATTTAACCACCCAAATAAACGTAAAATTTGTTATGCATTCATTTAAAAAATATTATGCATTGCAATGCATGTATATTGCGCTTAGGATTTAGAAATACAAAATAAAAATAATATTGCCATAATTTGTAAAATTATTTTTAAAATAATTTTCAGTTAATAATTAAAAATAAAAACAAAAAAAGTCCGATATTTACAAACGAGTTTCAGCTGGTGTATTAATTAATAAAATGTGACTTTATTTTCAAAAAACAACAAGTACTATTTTAAAATGTAGTTACAAATTTTTGATTTCTCAAAATTTGCTCCATTGACTATTTTACTTTATAATACCAAACTAGCGGCTCACCCTCGCTTCGCTCGGGTTCGTCGCTAGGTACGTTTTAAATAGATATAAAAAGAAAAAATCTTTCTTTCTCACATTTTAATTATATGTTTTAATACTTACCTATTCCGGACTAAGAGAAATCCAAAAATTAAAATATCATAAAAATTGGAACGCGGTCGAACGGGATAAAAAGTATCCTATGTCCTTCTCCTGGCTCTAAACTACCTCCCTGCCAATTTTCAGCTAAATCGGTTCAGCCGTTCTTGAGTTATAAGCGAAGTAACTAACACGACTTTCTTTTATATATATAGATATCAGATCCCCAAATCCCCATCCACATCCTCTTGCAAAAGTTTTTAATATAAAATAAGAAAATTACCACAAATAGCTTATAAAATATTAAAAATTAAATTACAAGATATTTCATCGATTTGTTTAAAAAATTGCAAGAAAATATTACACCATTCATTTCCCATTTTTCTCCAATCGATTAATTACATTACATATTACGCCATTGCCGCTTAAAATCTACATCCGATAAAAAAAATCACGTTCAAATGTTTTTCGTAATAACACACGTATTTTGCCGCGGAAATGTAGAAAATGTTACATTATCGCCTGTAAATAAAGTTTAAAATGGCGTAAATTAATATTTGAAAACTCCATTAACCAATTAGTCAAGAAATAAATATATATGAAGCAGGTTGATTTAATTTTAATTCATAATTTTTAGTGAAATTATAGAAATGCACCGATTTGGTGTAATAATTTTCGCCTCCATTTTAGTTGCCGTGTTTGCTTTTGATAAATCTAAATTAGTTGAAACAAGTGAAGGCACAGTCGAAGGGTATTTGTCGGAAAGTGGTCTCTGCTATGAATATTTAGGGATAAGATATGGAATTCCACAGAAATTTAGAGTGAGTATCTTATTTTATTATAATATTTTCTTTAGAATGTTTTAATAAAAAACTACATTTCTCATTAAGATTATATAAATAGATATTTATAGAGGTAGCTTAATGATCAATTTCCATAGTTTTAACTTCAAAGAGGCGAGTTTTCAAATAAACTTTTTACACTTATTAATTTATCCCATATAAATAAGGCCCTTTAAATTTTTATTACAAAATTTCATGCTTCTAGACTCAGAAATTTGAAGAAATATACCTATATTCTTCATTGCACAAAAAAAATTAAAAAAAAAGTAAAAAATACATCGAAAATGACGTGAACAAAGGTGGACTTATCTCTACTATAAGAGATCTCATTTTTTTAACGTTGGGAAATGCATTTACGCACTAGGTGTGGGACTCACCGGCAAAGCCAGTACTACCCACTAAAACCCAACAAAACCTTCCCCCGTCTTCGTAGGATCACTTACGCATTCAACTACGACGCCCCGACGACAGGTCTGCCGAAGCAGACCACAACAACCATGGGGTTGCTCCAAGGTCCACTCTGCTATCAGAAAAGTACCAGGAGCAACCAGCATGGTACACCGCCCACCGAAGAGGGCCACGTTCCACCGCCCACTGAAGTGGGCCACCTCCCTGTGCGTTTCTTGGCTTCGTGCCCGGCTGCATTGCGGGCACTACTGAGCCCCCCCCCCACCACAACAAGGTGTACGCACGTTGGGGGGGAAGAGATCTCATCAAAAATACTATATAACTAATTAAGGAATAGTAGAGTGCTATGGTAGTCCATGTTTATAATTCAACTATATTTTTTTTTATTAATTCAGATTTTAGCAAAATGGACAAATTATAAATACAATTATCTAATTATACAAACATAAATTACAAACTAATAATGATAAAATAAAAACAATCAAAGTTTATAAATGTGTTTCTTAGTTAACTCAGTAACTACTACTGAACGGCTTTGACGCAAGCAAAACTAGTTCATTAAGTTTAATAATTTACTATATACATATTTTTTTAATTTCAGGCGCCCTTACCACCACCGAAATTCTCCGGAATTTACAAAGCCAATAACCCCAACGTCCTCTGTCCACAGTTTATGACCCATGACCCTCTAGCTGCTCCAAGCGACAATGAGGACTGCTTGGTACTTAACATTTTTGCTCCATCTTTCTTAAACAGTACTTTTCCAGTCATGGTTTTCATTCATGGGGGAGATTTCGGGGTAGGATCGGGTTCACCAAGCTTCTATGGTGCACAGTATCTGATCAGCCATGGGGTTATTGTCGTTACCATTAACTACAGATTGAATGTCTATGGCTTCCTCAATTTAGATATCTTGGACGCTCCTGGAAATGCTGGGTTAAAGGATATCAGAGCAGCATTAAGATGGGTTAAGCAAAATATTGCTAATTTCAATGGAGATCCTGATAATGTAACTGTTTTTGGACAAGGCAGTGGTGGGGTAGCTGCTATATATCTGACAATGTCAGAATCTACTAAAGGACTGTTCGATAAGGTCATATCTGAAAGTGGAAGCCCATTCTCTCCTCAATCCTTTGATCCCAAACCAATAATGACTGCTAGTCAAGTGGCCAAATCTCTTGGCTTAACTAGCAAAAAACCTAAAGAGTTGTTTAAAATTTATTCGGAAACTGATATAAATAAAGTCGAAGAAGCGATTGAGAAGCAAATGAATGCCAAATCTGTATTTTTACCATCAGTAGAGAAAGTTTTTGATGGAGAAGAACCATTTTTAACAGATACTCCCTATAATATATTATCTGCTGGATTGAATCATCCTAGTTTTAACCCTGTTCCTATGATAATTGGTCTCAACACTGTCGAAGGCCTAACCAGCACATTAGACTACTACACAATTACCAGCCAAATGGACAGAATTAAAAATGAAGACTATTCCGCTTTAGATCAAAGAAGTTTATTAGTTCCAGAAGAAGAAAAAGAAGAATTCCGAAATATGATCAAAGAAACGTACTTTACAAACATAAGCTCAGATGAAGTCCTTATAGGTGGGATAATAAATTTGAACACTGATTTTTCATTTGTGGGACCAGTTTCGCTGTTTTCAGAGATATATGCCAACAATTCTGGCATGCCAATATATGAGTATATATTCAGTTATATTGGCAACAGAAATCTTGGCAGATTACTCACAAATAGTAGTTTAGGAGCTACAGCAAATAGAGACGAATTGTTCTACATTTTCGAGTTAGAAAGGATGCCTCTGCCAATGGAAGAAAACGACGCCAGAATTATAACTTTCATGACTATGATGTGGACTAACTTTGCCAAATTCGGGTAAGTTACTATCTAATTTTTTAATATCTCTATTCACTTTTATTTTGTTTGAGCAGAATTTAATATGTTTTAACACAAGAAGCCTTAATCAAATTTACAAGAAGAAAATAAGATTTCCAATTTTAGCTATTTTTGAAGTGAAAACTTGTATAGGCAGGTTTCTTTGTATGGGGAGTAAACTCATGTAAGTCGTCATCGACATGGTCACGTGACGTGTTAACGCTAACACTCAGAGTGCCGATAGATGTCGACACCAGATAAATGTAAATAGTTTTAATTTACAAATTTTAATTTAAGATCAAACAATTAATTTGTATATCCAAAAATAACAATTGTGTGTTTATAGTTTTAAGTTTTCACTTCTGTCGGCAGTCCTCGTGACTGCTTTTTTATATTAAATTGCTTTTAAAATATGCATTATATTATAATTTGGCTTATGTAACAGTAGCTTATGTGCTACTCCTACCTTATCTATCTCTGAATCAAATTTCACCCAAATCCGTTCAGCCTTTTGAGTGTGAAGAAGGAACAAACAAACACACTAAAAGCTATAAAACTTTCATAGTACCTATTTTATATAAAACTATATTTTCGGATTATTTCGCGGATTTATTTTGAATTTTGGTTCCCGACGTTTCGAATGTTTTACAGCGCATATGGTCACGGGAGACGTTTAAGACATTTCAAAGATATTATTAACTTGTTACAGACAGTGCCTACCCATAATTTTATAAAAACTTTAATAGTAACTAATTTTGTTCTAAATCAATGCTTTTAGAACCCCAACCCCAGACCCCAGCAATGGTTCCTGGCTTCCGCACCACCACCTCGCCATCAACCTCGAACCCCAATACGTTGCACCATTGACCCCTGAACGAGCTTACTTCTGGAGATACTTCTATTATAAATATGGGGCAGATGTTCCAAAAATATAGGTTATAATAATAGTGGAATAAAAATATTTATTTTATTGTTAGTTATTGGTTGTTTTATTATAATGCTACCTGTCTATTTATTCATACATACGTCTAACGATGATATATATTGCAATCGTATGGGGTGAGGTGCTTCCGACTCTTTTTCTTATGGTGTTTAACGACAAACGAGCAGACAGACCACCTGTTGGAAAGCAGTACCTGTAGCCCATAACATTTACAACGATCCTACTCCTGACTCTATAACCACCTCACTCTCTCGTAGGTTACTTTACTGAAGTTTCACTTCTACCGTGTGTGAATTGCACACACACGCGCTTTTTTTGACACTGTCTGAATATTTTTAAATTAAATGTTAAGCCCCGTTAAGCGTTAAGCTTAACTTCGGTTAACTACCTAAACTATAGAGCATATCTTCTCCATATATCCAAAATATGAAGCTCTCAAAAGAGACTATTTTCGAGTAATTCACAAATATTAATATCATAACCGTAGCTTGTTTTTCGAAATATCTACACATATAATAAAATTCTAACTGAGTCGAATCTGTACGTTCAATTTTTTTTTAAACTTTATTGAAGTAGTCATTATTATCGATACAGAGGCCGAATCTATAGCTTTTAGAATTTTTGTTTGTCTGTCCGTCTGGGAATGGACACTGGACAGTTTGATGGCTGGTTATCAGCTTGAGCGGTGGTACCTAACCATATTAAATTTTTAGGGATGTTTGATGAGAAGGAGTCGAAATGAACGGTTATTTTAATTAAAAAATCTTTATTATTATAAAATACATTGATTAAATACAAGTTTATTTTAATATCTAAATGAAATTAGTTTACGGCTACAAATCCGGAGGTACTGAGTTCGAGTTCCGAGAAGGGCCAATTATTCTGATTATAAACTAGGTAATTGCACCCTCATACGAACACGATCTGATCCTCTCCGATCTTGACGAATGGACATCCCACCGGAATATGAAAGTGAAAGCAATTCAAGAGTGCACACTCCATAATACCTATATGGCATAAACATATTTAAATAATTAAATTAAATAAAAATTAACAGTAACGCCGATACCCAACCATCCCTCTTATGAATGAGATAGTATACCTCTTTTTACTTCTGCACGTTATTCCTTCTCTACATTATTCTTTCTTTACCGTCCCCTCTACATCTTTCTCCTTTAGACGGTAAAATGCTTGAAATATGCCAGCTAGTGTTTGATCAAGAAAGCCATACATATATTTGTAAGATTAAAATGCAGTGGTAGCCCCATGGTAACGCGGTCGCTCGAGAAACCGTGTGAAGCGGGTTTAAACTTTAAATCAAGTTCTCGAAAGATGTGACATCTGCCAACCCGCAGTTGGTTAGCGTGGTGGACTATGACCCCCTCGTATCGAAGGTAGGCCCACGCCCAGCAGTGTGACGTTAAAAAGGGGTGAATACACACACACACGCACACGCACACGCACACGCACACGCACACGCACACGCACACGCACACGCACACGCACACGCACACGCACACGCACACGCACACGCACACGCACACGCACACGCACACGCACACGCACACGCACACGCACACGCACACGCACACACACACACACACACACACACACACACACACAAAATTAAAAAATATAATACCCTTCTACAAAGTTTCGCAAGTGAGCTAGCTTTATATCTAAAATTTGACAAATCTTTTTGCTTTCATAAATAATAGAAAGACTGCGATTTTACATAAGCACAATATTTATTTATCTAGTATCATATAAAAGCTATTCATAAAATATTACATAAGCAAATTAAAAATTACAATCGCATGAATGTAATGGTACAATTATCTCACTTTTATATTCAGTTGGGTTATTGGCTGAGTAGTTTCTCTACCGGCATCTCAAAGAATTAACTTCTACCGTCGTCACTATTTAATCTGTGTGATTTTAATAAAGAATAGCCACAGACGATAAAAGTTTTCAACAACAAAGTCATAATTAATCCTCATAATAATTGCAACCGCAATATATATTTTATATTTTATTATTAAATGGTATAATCTGTTCATTAAATTTTTTTAACAAAATCGTTTCACAACACTCGAAAATACCGCGTACCTACATACCATAAAGAAATACAAGCGAATTTAGTGTTTCCTGTCTTTTGTCGGTCGATAACTAATTAATTAGAACTATTAATTATACTGTAAGTTGATGATTGTAAATCGCTGAATTCGTTAGTTCTAAAAAACTGCCGCTAGGGAACTCACCACCTTTATTTTACATTACCCCGTTAAATTACCGCTCAAACTCATTTCCTCACAATATGTGACACTGACAGAATTTAATTTGTCAGTTAAACGCAGTTCTAAGCCATTTAGAAAAAATAACTACTTGGATTATTTAGAAACAATCCACAAATTCACTTTCTCATTAAGTATTTCAATAAATATCAATAGAGATTTTAACAATATCTTATATTAATTATTAAGCACTTTCATATAAATTTTAAGGCACATTCATATTTTTAAATATAACAAATGTATAGTATACATTAGAATTCTTAAACACAATTTATTAACTTCATTTGTATGTGATCTCAGTTCAATGTATTGCTTAGAATAACATTGTAATTCAGCATTGAAATAAAATTTCAATTTGTAAATTAATTTTCATTGATATACAAAAACTCAAGATACAAAAAGCGTCTCAAGAATGCCTTCAAAAAAGTGCACAATTCGAAATTGAGTTACGCTTTTTTCAAATCTCTTTTGTTCATTGCTATTCGTAAGGTAAAATTAAAAATGCACGTTGTTTCGTTTAAAAAAGTATTTTATATGGTGTGCGTAAGTTCGAATTTGTGTTTAGACAGTTAGAATTTTCTAGTTTTAAATGTTATCCTTTAGTTTGACTCAACGTCCATTTCGACGCCACTTTTTGAAGAGATATTTCTTATTAAATGTATAGCTATGTTTTTATATATCAATGTTAATTTCTCATAAATTCGTAATTCAAATACAAAACTGCTACAGTACAAGTTACAATGTTGTTCCATACAGGTCTGGAAATAACTCCAAGTGAAGCTGTCAATGTCTATCTCATTCAAAATTTCAATTTTTTTACAATACATATTTAAAATTCTCAAAATAATACGCCATATTTAATCAAACAGCTACATTATAATATAATTTCAGGCTTCATCTGATGTCTTCCGCGTGCTTCAACTATCTTATTCTTTTAGTATGAGACAACGACCGTACGCGTACAATTAATTATATGGTCGCTGATCTGAGTACATGACTAACAATATCGTATCGATTATCAGTTTTGTAGTGTTTTTCATTCGAATAAAAATAAAAAAATCCGTAACAATTGTCGATAATGGAATATTTTAATTATTGCCACTTATACTTGTAATGGGTCCAAATCTCGGGTCTCGCACCCCTGATATTTCGTGTGTAAATTATTTCCAACATGATTACTGCTTGTCTTTCGGTAAAAGTCAACATCGTGAGAGAATCCTGCATGTCTGAGGGAACCTAGCAAGTCTTCAAAGGAATGTGTCCGCTAACCCGCATTTGGCGAACTGATGAACTATGGCCTGATTCCCCGTCGTATTGAAGCTTGTCTCCAGAAGTGGGGCAATTAAGTGATACAAATATCGTCTCTACTCTAGACTCAATTAACTTATTTTCGAAAATTTTACATTATGTTTTATAATATTATATTATTTTAATCAACCATATCCAAAGTGCTCGACATAACAAATTACGATTGTTCGTTTTAAGTTCAAATACAAATACAACAATTTTTATAAAAGCTATACTTATGTAAAATTTCTTTGTAATTGCCATAATTTCAAACGATTCAATTATAATTATTTTATATTAACATTTATACAATATACAACCCTCAAAACAAAATACTCAAGCCAAAAATCCCGCCATTAAATGACATTTCAAGTGACAGATGTCACGATCAAAGACAAATATTTTTTTGCCAACAACTTTTAGGCAAAAGCTCAACTAGAACTGTCCGAACTGTCACTTGATTCGTGTTTTTTCTTCTTTTTCTCGCGTCTCTCGTGCTTATCCCGTTTAGGGCTCCTCTTAGGGCTCTCGCGACGCACCCGATGATGTCAAATGCCCGAATCGTCAGTTGTATGATGAATGTTGTTTAAAGACTCTTCAGACGACTCCGATTTTTGTTTTCTTTTTGATCTGGAATTTAAAAATTTGAAAAAAATATTTTTTAATTAGTATCTACTTTATTTTAATATTTATATATTATTATATA
The DNA here is from genome assembly GCA_947093115.1 of Brenthis daphne. NCBI lineage: Eukaryota > Metazoa > Arthropoda > Insecta > Lepidoptera > Nymphalidae > Brenthis > Brenthis daphne. The sequence continues at coordinate 6,328,619 of OX352473.1, forward strand.
TTTTTTCTTTAAAAATTTTAAAGGCAATTGTCTCAATCGGACATGTTAATCATAATTACTTATAAGTATTTTGTAAAACTCTTCATGTTTTTTAAAAACATCAGTTTTGGTAAGGTCTACATCCATTTGAGTTTTAATTAATTACTAGCCGTTATATTGGATTTCTATATTTTTAAGTATTTAGTAAAATTATTTTTGGACTAAAATAAGTCTTATCGTACGATTTATATCTATTTATTGCTATATCCTTAATTTACGACTTCATATTAAAAATTTACCCCTTTTTCTTCTCATTATCAACAGTCAATTGGTCTTTAAAGAATTTCGAAATTTCCAATTCCTTTATTTCATCAGAATTAGTTAAGATGATTGCTCTGAAACATAAATGTTTGTTTATATAACTTTTAACACCTGAGTAGCCTTTTGAAGTCGGTTAAAATTAATTCGTACAAACGTACACTCTACACTTATACTTGTATATCCATACTAATATTATAAATGTGAAAGTGTTTTTGTTTGTTTGTCCTTTCGCATCGAAATAGAGTGATGGATTGGCGTGATTTTGTGTGGAGATAGTTGGAGGGCTGAAGAGTGATATAGGCTACTTTTTACCGCGGTAGATTATCTCTTTCCAACGGGAAAACATGTTATAATACAACCAAAAATTATTTATGACCAGAATTACTTGAAATTTGATAGTAATGTACTTCAATACAATTAAATAAATATGTGTTTCATCATTTTTCGAAATTCATCCCATAAGGGGGTAAAATAGGGGATGAAAATTTGTATGAAACCTACCTATACTTACCCCTACTACCTACTTTACTACTTACCACTACTACCTACTATTAAAATAATAAATAAAATAATACATATATCAGATTTTTAGCGCGAGCGAAGCCGCGGGTTCTGCTAGTAAACATTTATATATAATGACTTGCCTATGTTTCTAATACTTTATCGTTCCATCGTGACCGTCATGACGCAAACACCTTACACCCACCTGCGACGATTACTTGGAAAATCTAATAAACTACCCCTTCTCTTAACGATGTTTACTCGAGCTTTATACATTTCAGTTTAGAAGCTATCTAATGAATTAAATTTACACTAATGAAGAAGGTTTTTTTTCGGAATGAATGTTTTTTTTTACTGTAAGTACATAAAGGAGTTTTAATAGTTTTTGATTATGGCGTTTAAATTAAAAACTATTTAGTCCTCGTTCTAGATTTACTTGTTATGATGAAAATTAATACAGTAATAATAAAATCGATATGAAATTTTCAAGAATTGTTAAGTTAAAGCGAAGAGTTGATTTTCACGGTGTTTCAATCACACTACTTACTAATATAGATGAGAAAGTTTGTATCTATATTTCAGGCTAAAATGGCTGAACAGATTTAGATCAAATTCACATAGATGATAGAAGTTTTATATAGGCTTGTATTGAACACCGTGGGACACTATTTCTACTATTTCTCTGATAGCAGAGTGGACCGTAAGTTTATCCCCATGGTTGTTGTGGTCTGCTTCCGCAGGCCTGCCCGGACGGGCGTCGTGGTTGAATGCGTAAGCAATCCTGTGATGTCCCATTAAGACGGGGGAGGTTCTGTTGGGTTTTAATGTTACTGGCTTTACCAGTGAGTCCCATATAACCACTTGTATGTATGCAGGTGGTATGCTCAAATGCAGTTCTCAAAGTTAAAAAGGCATCATAAGACACGAGGGAAGCAAAGATAATTCACTAATAATGAAATACGTCGACTTCATACACCTTAAAAGTAATTATTTTTCCCGTAATATTTAACAATAGAATTTTTTCATGATGTTTAATAAAAACAAACATACACAAAAAATATAAAAAATGATCCATCTTTTAGCAATCGTTTAATAATCTCAATACAGATTAAGTCCAAAATAAAAAAAAGTGTGTGTGTCCTTATGTACGTACGTAAGACGTTATACTTGTATGGCGTAACAGAACAAAAATAGCTAAAGATTTTATCACGTATGTTACAACTCTCTGTTTGTAAAAAGAATGCAGCTAACGTCATCATGTCGCTTTTTGGCTGTCGGTGTGCGCGCGCATCGTAAAAATTTTACTATCACAATTTTTTCCAAACGTCCCAAAAGAAGTATAATTTCAAAAAACATTGATTAACTAAGCGAAGCACGGGCGCGTCGCTAGTTAAACAATATAATTTAAACAAAAGAAAGCGAAAGAAAATGAATGAATTTATCTACGGTTAGATATAAGCTATCAGTGGGGTGTGTCGAGTCACCTTGACACGGGTTCCAAATCACTGCTTTCAGTGTTGTATAGGTAATGGAAATATATCGATATCGATGAATTGATTATTATTATCTTCTATCGAATTTCGTTTTGTTATATGTGTTAATATGATAACATGTAAATGGTCACAAGGTTTATTTTATGGTTTACCATATTTGTACATTTTTATCTTCTAATTGTTTATGGTATTTTTATAAATTATTATTTTGTTTCGAAGTCGTTTGCCCGCTGACACAGCTCACACGTCTGCACTACGTGCTAAATAGTTATAAATAATATATATGTTACTTTTAAGGTATATATTATGCTATGGGCCTCTGTTTACATATTTAAGATCTTTCTGTAAATATTGCTTGAAATAAATAATTAAATAAATAAATAAATAAAAATAAAATAAATTATTATATTTATACCTTTTGTATAATATACTTTAACATAAATTCATTTTGCGAGTGTCTGTCTACGCGTACTTATAACAAAGCTTTAACTAATATACTAATAATATAATACAATTTTATCTAGCAGTACATTTTATATTAATTACATATAATTTCATGCATTAATTATTAGGTAATAAAACGTATTAAATAAATTTACAACTATCGATATACTTAAAATACGTCTCTATAAAGGGCGCGCCAAACGACGTTAGGGCAAATAATTCGGAATGACCCTTTCTATGCACACGTATACATATATAAGATGACCTGCCGGGTGTCCGTCACGTAGAACAACATTGAATATTTTTGGTGAAATTATGTTTTTAAAGGATGTTTCATAATAAGTAATGAAAACACGTAAGGAAACTTACAACGGATTAAAAATAAACCCTTTAAAATGTAAACCTACTAGCGACTCACTCTCGCTTCGTTCAGGTTCGTCTCTAGCAAAAAACCAAAACAAATCCATCCTACGGGAACCATACATTTTTCCAGGATAAAAAGTAGCCTGTGTGCTATTCCAGACTATAATCTATCTCTGTGTCAAATTTCATCCAGATCTGTTCAGCCGTTCTGGCGTGATTGAGTAACAAACATCCAAACATTTCGAATTTATAATATTAAGGGGATGTCATATCCATTTAAAACAAATGACAAAAATAACATATAATGAAATATTTTGAAGTAAAGCAAATAAATTATACTTATATCTAATATTGACATAATTGTGTATTTTAGAGGCAAATTCTTTGTCAGACAATAAAAAAAAGGTTGTAAGCATTTAAAATATGTAGTGTAAAACTAAGTAGCTATCCACGTCAGTCCGTTTGTACGCTTAGTTCTCTTAAACTACAAAACCGATTTTGATATGGTTTTCACAATCGCTTAGTGAATTTCTTGAGAAAGCTTCAAAATTAGATATCAAAGCCATTAGAAAATTAAATAAGTACTTACTACTTGTAAATAGTACCTCATTAGAAAATAGTTTCAAAACTTACGTTGAAATCGAAATTTAATACTGCCGAAAAAACTTACCTGATACGATTGCCATCAAGTCTGTCTTGTCGTTTGTCACTTATTATTGATATAGAAGTTTCACCAATTTCGGGCCTCTTTTTGTGCTTCTTTACCTTGTGTTCCCTGAAATAAAATTAAAGAAGTACATATATCCTTTTAAGAGTTCCGTAGCAAAAGGATATATACAGAATTCTAATAGTTTGGTCATGTCTGTATGTCCGTATGTCACAGTCATTTTATTCGAAGGTTATTAGATCTATATACCTGAAATTTGGAAGGTTCTCATGTGAACCGTTAAACATTACTGTAGTCGAATTACGAAAAATAACAAATATATTTAACTAGCATTGCCCGCGGCTCCGCCCGCGTTCAGATGGCCAAAAACTAAATTCTTAGGTTTTTCATATAAAAGTACTCTTACATTGCAGTTTTTGTCTTTTTTCACAGAAATGTGATATTTTCCCGCGGTAAAAAGTATCCTATATGTTGACCCGGATAACCAAATTTCATCAAAATCCCTCCAGTGATTTTTCCGTGATGCGGTAACAGACAGACAGACAGACAAAAATTCTAAAAACTAGAGATTCGGCCTCAGTATTGATAATAAATTTTATTTCAATAAGATTTTCCAAAAAATATTTAATGTACAGATCCGGCTTAGTTTGAATTTTATTATATGTATAGATTTATACACAAAATAAATGCACACTTAATAATTACTGTACAAGTCATGTCCGCGTGGAATAGTGGCAAGAATGCTAGCCGCATTCTCCCGCTGAAAGGCAATGGCCAAGGCTTTGGGCGTAAAATGAGTCAGCTCTCCTGTTACCAGTAGAGGTGATAAGACGAGGTGCTATGTCTATTAAGTAGTGTATGACGAAAAATATAAAAGCCCATAGCAATGGGTTCGATGCTGTGGTGGTGTAAATAACCTATCTTATCACAGGAGGTACATCCGACAGGTTCCGTTTTGACAAAGTGGAGATTTTACTATAAAATATAAATTAACCTTTTTATTGCCATTTTAATTCGTTTTTATGCTTTTATTGTATTGCCATATTTGATATTAGTTAACTGTTATTTATCCTAATTTTTATTTTTCTGTTAATAATAAATAAAAATATGCAAATACCAATAAATTGTAACTGAATCCGTATTATTTAATATTTTTTAATATTATAAATGTGAAAGTTTGTATGTGTGGATGTTTGTTACTCCTTCACGCCAGAACGGCTGAACGGATCTGAGTGAAATTTAGCACTCAGATAGATTATAGTCTGTAATAACACATAGGCTATTTTTTATCCCGAAAAAATATACGGTTTCCGTGGGATAGGTTTGTACTTGTTTTCCTAGAGGTGAACCCAAGCGAAGCAAGAGTAAGCCGCTAGTATTATTATACTTTTTAAATACACTTAAAAAATGCAACATTTTTTTTCCAATTATTTTTATACTAAGTTATAATGTATTTTTTTTATTTTGTATTTAAATCGGCATTATTTATTGTACCTTAGTCAAAAACATCAAATACTCGTAGTTTCTTACCTATGTTTTTTCTCTCGCTCTTTCTTATCAGCAGATCTGTGTTTGCGTCTCTTTCTATATACCGAGCCACTGTTCACTTCATCCGCCTTTTCTAAATGTAATACGTACAGACGATATATTTGCAGTAAAATTACCTAAAAAATATAAAGAAGTATAATAATCAAACATCAATTATTAAAAAAAAATCCTTGCATACGATGAAAATATTACACACTTATAAGGTAAATACGTCTATAAGGGTATGATTACACTGTATATGATGGCGATCATGTAATCCCATGGGATAGCCCTCGTTTTTACAAAACTGACGGTACAACTAAGTTAGTTTATTAAATAAAACCAGCGAATACCACATAAACACTCCCATGGATGGAAGTACCCAGAGAACTATAGAAGAAATGTATGTCATGTGTTAAGTCAATCAAAACGCTAATAAGTACCAGCGGGATTCGAAAAATTCACTTTTTACAATAGATATTGCTTATAGAAAATATTTGAGTATAACATGAAAATATTTGGTAGACTATGTACCTTTTTTTTTAACGTTGGGAAATGCATTTATTCATACTACCTGTAAACATACAGGTGATTATGTGGGACTCACCGGCAAAGCCAGTACTACCCACTAAAACCCAACAGAACCTCCCCCGTCTTAATGGGGCGTCGCAGGATCACTTACGCACTCAACTACGACGCCCCGACGGCAAGTCTGCTGAAGCAGACCGTAACAACCATGGGGTTGCTCCTACGGTCCACTCTGCCGTCAGAAAAGTACCAGGAGCAACCCACATGGCACACCGCCCACCGAAGGTGGTCGACTTCCGGTGCGTTTCTCGGCTTCAATTCAAAAGCTTCAAAACTCTATATTAGTTAATGAATAATTTTATTTTTGGAAATCTACCTACAGTCAAAATACAAATTACCGACTAAACCGTACAAACTTACAGACTTTAAAACTTACCAGAGTATTTTTGCACGTGAAGAAAATATTCATATAATTAATTATTTTGTAATGCGCTATTATCAGAAGTCGGAAAGCTAGAAACGGCGCGTCTTGAAGAGCAATATTCATCATTATAGCGCATACTTCGATAGAACAACAACACGCAGTACTCGTGTTTCTGTGGGGAATATCATATTAAATTTGCCAAAATATGTTTGTTTGTTACACAATAACCTGAAAATAGATAATCAAAAAAAAACGTGTGTGTGTGTGTGTGTGTGTGTGTACTTATGTACGCACGTAAGAAGTTATACTTCTTTGGCGTAACAGAACAAAAATAGCTAAAGATTTCATCCCGTATGTCACAACTCTCTGTTTAACTTCATCATGTTGCTTTTTGGTTGTCGGTGTGCGCGCACATCGTAAAAATTTTACTCTCATAATTTTTTTAAGCCTGCCAAAAGAAGTATAACTTCAAAAATCCTTGCAGATTGTGTAAATACTAAATTATATACAATAATAATGTTTTTGAATTCCAACTACATACATATATTGTATACATAAGAGTCGATTTGAACTCTTTTTTTTGAACTCAGTTAAAAATAACGAAATTTTTGCAAGGAAATCTGCAAGGAAAAATAATGTAACTCGCTTTTTGACTATTTATTATGAAAAAAACTAAATTTTGAAACTAAATAAGTACCACACACTTAGCCAGTTTCAAGATTTATATTTTTTTCTTTTAAATATACTGAGTCAGAAGAGTACAATATTTTTCATATATTTTACAGCAAGGAAAAAAACATCAAGTTATAATAAAGTGTTGTCGTTCAAATTATCTTTCTAAAATTGATTCTGCGATAAACAATGATGATAAAAGGGAGATTTTATAGATGTTTTATAGATATCGCTTTGCTTGGGTTCGTCCCTAGCCCATATGTACGTTTTAACAGTTAGTGATTTCCATTCAAAATGAGCAGTTCTGATCTTTCCGATTTTCCTGCTATTCTTAAGAGTTTTCCCCATTTTTTGTACTTAAACCTACCCCTGACATGCCTTCAACAAAACGAAAAAATAATTATTTAAATCGGTCCAGCCGTGTTTGAGTTTTAGCGAGACTAACGAACAGCATTTGACTTTTATATATATCCATACTAATAAATACGAAAGTATACGATTTCCGCTTGCTTCCTTTGTGATCATTTTTTTTTAGTTTCTTTAAAATTAGTTCCTAGTTGTTATGCATTCTTGGAGAGCTAAGAAAACGGTTATATTTCTTAAATAATCTGCAAGCCAAGTTTCATAACATTTTTTTTATTTTTAAGGTATTTTAGTGGAAAAAAATATATTGAAATAATCTCGTTTTTCGTCTCGCATTTTAAAATTTGGACCGACAATTGTTGTTTTAATATTGATAAATAACCAGTGTTTAACCGTTTTTATAAATCAGAACAAAAAATGAGATTTAAATTAATTCTTTTTTTAATAAAATCAGCAACATCAAAAATGTTGCATTTTTGACTTATTTTGAAAAAAGTTTCACTTTTTCATAATGTATATGGGAGGGTTAAAATTATCGCAAATGGTCACCCCTATCACTTCCTAGCGGGAATATGTCGAATTACCAATGACCCTGTATATGCATACTCGTACGTATTTAATTATTTTATTTATTAATCCTTTATTACACCAAAACAAAAATACAATTTAAAAGAAATATAAATTTACAAATATATATTTTAGTGTAAAAATGGCCTTATCACTAAAGTGATCTCTTCCAGGCAACCTATATTATAAAGAAGCTCGTAGGGTAGCATGGATTAAGGTTGGTGTAGAAAAAATAAAAATAAAAATAGCCTATAACAAACTTACTTTAACGGTACTTACTATATCTTACACACAAGTTTACATAAATAACAATAAAGGCATATATAGATATATATTATAATATATAAGTGTAAACAATATACGTATATATTCTACAATAAACTTACATAAACAGGCTTACGTAAATATACATAGACTTACAACGATAAGTAGTCGTTTAAACTTGCACCGATTCCGACTGGCGAATGTCATTTGATAAAGCATTCCATAATACTACATTTTTCGTGTACGTTAGATTGTCAAGATTCTTTATTAAATGAATTGGCTGTGTGTTATATTAAATTAAAAACTCCGCCCATTACGATGGAATATTTTTTTTTATGTTATCTTCAAATCAGTTTACCATTTAAGTTAAAAAGTGATCATCCAAAGTGGCTCAGACACAATACTAACTTGTTGTAGTGTACTAAAGAACACGTAGTGTAGTCAGACTTGAACGAAGTATAGACGGTTACGCAGTAGCTATATAAAATCTCCCCTTTTAAAAGTAAATTTGAATGACAACATACCATATTATTAATGATAATAATTTAGCTCTTTTAACGTCCCACTGTTGAGTACTGGGAATTTGTTGATCAATGCAAGGGAGATCACACCATAGCCCACCACGTTGGTCAAGTGTGGGTTGGTGGGCTTTATATGTCTGCAGACAACTTGCTAGGTTCTCTCAGACATGCAGGTTTCTTCACGATGTTCTCCTTCACCGTAAAACAAGTGGTAATCATGATGATGATTTGCACATAAAAATGAATTCGTTTCCCTTGGGGTTTTCCAAGTGAACTCTCTACCACTGAACTACCACTGCCTTACTATATAATTATTTTACAGAGTTAAAATTAAAAAGCATCCAAATATCTTACATTTTATTAAACATAAACACTCAAGGCTGTGAAAAGCATGGAGTGCGAGTGGTGTAAATATGGACATATGTATGGCGAAAGAAGATAATCAAAATCTTTTAACACTATTACTTCAGAAAAAAATGAATGTTGTAAACCTAAAAACAATTAGCCAAAGATTATTTGTGATTTTTGTTATTTTTTTTAATTATTTTTTTTTGTGTCCAGCAAAGGTGTTGGATTTGTTCAATTGTTTACAAAGACTTTTATTACAATTATTGAAATTTTTACTGAACAGAAAAAATCTGAAATTACCTTTCCGGGATTAAAAATAGTTTTTTTTAATATAATTAAAAAAAACTATAATTTATAATAACTTTCATATACAAGTGTTTTCTTTAAATAATTATAATTTCTTTGTACAGGAATAAAGAATCTTTAAAATATATATATATATATATATATATATATATATATATATATATATATAATATATATATATATATATATATAATTTATGTATACACCCCTTTGCTACAGACCATTTAATGTTAGATGTTTTTTTTTGTATGTGAATTGTAATGTTTGTGTGAAGAGGGTTGGAGAAGAGCACGTGTAATGGAAAATTGTAAAAAAAATATATGATCTCATATTTATATAGATTTCATTTATTATTTAACATTCTTTTTATCCTTTTATAAATACAAATGAATTTTATTAATTGTTAAACTTTGTTATTCTTACTAAAAGAAAAAAAGTTGTTTTTTTTTTTAATTTTGTTATAGATAACTAAATAAAATAATAGAATTTCCAATACATGTCTCGAATCCACCCAAGCAGCAAGTGCAAGCGTGCATCACATACGTACATGTCAGACCTATGAGCTGTTCCACGAGATTTCCTAGACTTGGTGGCAGTGAGGACCACCGTGAACTGCATGAGGGACCACGACCAGATGGCCAAGGTCAGGAGCACGAGCACCTTCTCAGTAGCAACCTTCTCATCTTTGAAGGAGTCGAAGAACTCTATTATATCCGCTGCTGTGCCTAAAACAGATGAAAGATAAAATCGAAGACCATGGCCTGGATGGCCTTGGATTGGCCATGAAAAATATATATGACTGTATGTTCTACATATATTACAATGTAAACCTACAACATTCTCTACATTATTTTTCTAATTTAGGCACCTTTGATGGGAAGATAAAAATAACATAATACATATTTCTAGTCTTTATTACTTTCTTCGCTTTCCACTAACTAATATTTTATATTACAAATAAAATGTGCATAAATATTTGTCTATATCTATACTAATATTATAAAGAGGCAGAGTTTGTTTGAACGCGCTAATCTCAGGAACTAATAATCCGATTTGAAAAATTCTATTTGCATTAGATAGCCCGTTTATTGAAGAATGTTATAGGCTATTATAGGATATCATCTTGGAAAAATGTAAGGTTCCCGTGGATTATATTTGTTTTTGTCTAGGGACGAACCCGAAGAGAAGCGAGGGTGAGTCGCTAGTACTCTAGTATGACTTGACCAACGAATTATTTCTAAATCTACATTATCTACTCTACTTCTTCTCTTTCTCTATTTTATTAATTATTCATCTTTAACAAGATAGCCCAGCTTAACTACAGTTTAACAGACAGAAAACCACAGTCAAATAATCAAAGTAACTTACCAATATACACCAAAAGCAATTGACTCAATTGATCCCTGGTCAGATCTCCCTTTGGTAAGAGCCATCTCCCTACGATCAGGGTCAGCATCAGGAACTGTTCTATCAGAGTCACAAACGTTTCTGTTCTTAATCTGGTGGCACCAGGAATTGGGATCTCCGTCTGGTAAAAAAAAATGCTACATCTTGCGAGGACAATAAAAGAGATCTTTTTAAATGTAGTGTTATAATATTAAGCCCGCAGGGCAGCTTGTGGCGAGCTGTTGGTGAGTAGCGACTCCATGGACCTGCGATGTCTCTAAGGGAACAACATCTGTCCTCCGCCTCTGGCTTGTCTTCATTGGCCGTCCAGAGCGGAGCACAAGAGCCAAGCCCAAGCTAGGGATGAACCCGAGCGAATCGAGGGTGAGTCGCTAGTAATTACATATTTTATTAATTCCGTAAACAGTCCCACGGGAAATTTAAACAACTCCAATAAATAATAACTTATTTTTTTAGTTTGTGAGGATACTCATGTATGTATGTTTGTTACTCTTCGACGCAATAACTATGGAACAAAATATGATCAAAATTTACAGTAATATAGCTTATACATCAGAGTAACACGTAACTATAATATGAACTACTTGGATGAAGCTACTTGAAAACGCTTGCTATTTATAAAGTTTATTTTGCTGTAGTTATGCTCACTTCAATGACAGCGTATGTGTTGTTAGCCTTCTTCTGCAGTCGTAGGTCCACTTTGTGCAACTCGATCAACCAGATTGCCGGAACCACTAGCCCTAGGTAGATGAAGACAGATGGACAAAACCTAGGGCCAAATATAAATATATTGATATTTTGAAATTCAATCCTTAAAGGAATTAAAAGGGAAGGCAAGAGTTTCAGTTTTTAGCAATCAAATTAAAAATAAATAAAGCACACTTTTCATCAACAGCTGTAATGTATTGGATTCGTCTGAACTCTAAACGAACCAAATGAGCCTAAAGTCGGAAGTTTTGCTTGTTTATTGAAGAGTTTCATTATCCACATCTTGGTTGGTTACTTCATCTTAAGGTGAGCTTGATTATATCTACGATATGTTTGGTTCAGTTTGTAGTGACCCTACTTACTGTGCTAGTGGTCGCGGGTTCGGTTCCCACTGAGGGCATTCATTTGTTTGGTGAGCACGAACACTTATACTCCAGTCATGGGTATTTATATTTAAATTATGTATGTATTTAAAGTTATATATGTGTAGTGTATCAACAATCCGGTATCCATAACACAGACCTCGTAGCTCACCATGGAACTAGATGGCGCAGTGTATTAATGTCCCAACATATTTATTTATCTTAATTTTCAAAAGCAAATTTTCATATTTACAAAAAATCGATACGACAATAAGAATAGTTAAAAAAAGAGTATTTAAAATCGATTTCCAAAATTTTTATACAGGGGTAAATTAGTACTGCATGTAAAGACGTAAGAAAACGCTTGTTTTGTGAACATTTATTTGTCAAAGTTCGCTTATTTAACCTCTAAGCGTCAAGGTCTGTCAAGCTCCGCTGGTCTTTTACAAAGAGCGAAATGTCACAGTAACCCCTTCAGTCATTAAAACCCCAAAAAAGTCATGTGAAACCAAACTTTTGGTAAACTAAGTAAATCAGGATTTTCCGTTATATGATTAAGTTGGTTTGGATTATTAATATTTTTTTTTAAATTTCTCGTTTTTTTTTTAATATTATAATGGCTCAAGCAAAAATGTATTTAGAGATCGTTATTTTCGACAGACTTTTGAAGTACTAAATTTGAGTGTTACTTTGTGTATGTATTGTATTCAGCCCTTTTTAACGTCCCACTGCTGGGCACGGGCCTCTCTTCAATACAGAGGAAGAAGAGAAGAAGAAAGAATAGAGAGGAATCAAGCCATGGTCACGCTGGCCAAGTGCGGGTTGGCGAACTTCACACGTCTTTCTAAAACTTGCTAGGCTTTCTCAGACATTCAGATCCTCACGATGTTTTCCTTCACCGTAAGGCAAGTGGTAATCATGTTAGAAATAATTCGCACATGAAAATATCAAAGGTGCGAGAACCAGGATTTGAACCCGCTTCAGTCGGTTTCGCAAGCGAGCGCGTTACCACTGGACTACCACTGTCTTCATATTGTGTATGTCAAACGATATTTTCGCTAAACTTGGAACCGATTTAAACATAGTTAAGATTATTTTAACTTTTTAGACTTTACTATGATGTCTTCAAAAGTCGTCCCATAAAAGTCATCAAATTATTACGATACTTTTTTTTTATTTACGCAAATATATCTTCTATCTAGGTATCTATATAAATAAAAATGAATATTGCTAAGCGCAAAACTCAAGAACAGCTCGACCAATTCAGCTAAATTTTTTTCTCGTATGTTCCTTATGGTACACGGAAAGTTTTAATAAAGAGAAAAAATATAAAATAGAGTTTTTCTCGTGACGTGAGTATATGTTGACCCGGATAACCAGCTATCACCATACCAAATTTCATGAAAATCCTTCCAGTGGTTTTCCATGACACCGGTAACAGACAGACAGACAAAAATTCTAAAAATATAGATTCGACTCTGTATCGATAATAATGTTTATTTCAATAAGATTTTCCAAAAAGTATTTAATGTACAGATTCGGCTTAGTTAAAATTTTATTATTTGTATAGATATAGGTTATTAAGGCACTTTAAATATACTAAGGTCATATTTGAAACTCCTTATACTTTAGGCTACAAACTTTCAATGGGAATTTTATTTTATAAAGTACATAATCTTCGACTTTAATTCCTGTGCATCTACAAAAATAGCCGAAAAGACTCAGACAGTGCAACTTTCTTTTAGTTAAAAGATTAAATTCAATTCAGTAATTCAAGATATCCCAAACATATAAACAAACAAATAAATTTTTCCTCTTCATATTACTTGAAAAAGTCAAAAGTAAAAGTCAATTATATAAATAAATAAATATAAATATTTATTTATTTATATAATTGACTTTTACTTTTGACTTTTTGTTGGTACATTAACACACAACACCATCCAGCCCCATGGTACGCTTCAAGGCTTGTGTTATGGATACCAGATAGTTGATATACTATACATATATAACTTCAAATACATACATATTATAAACATTAAACACCCATACTGGAGTACAAACATTCGTGCTAATCACACAAATGAATGCCCCCATCGGGAATCAAACCCGCGACCGCTGGCACAGCAAGTAGGGTGGGTCACTACAAACTGAACCTAACGTGTCGTCAAATTAAGAGATTACCTGTCTTGAGTCGAGGAAACAATTACATTAAGAGAATGAATCAATCATTTCTTTTGTTAGTAAAGTTACATTTGGGGGTTTCCCTAGATAATAAATTAAAAAAGCTTGCTAGCTTTATGCCCGATTTCACCAACGTCACCTAAGTTTAAGGGATCCCCTAAGCATGGTTAGGGGGCTGTTTGGGGGCAGTTTCTGTTTCACTTCTCTGTGTTTGGTGCTCGAAATATGGGCTTAAAGACGATCGTAAAACGAAATTTAATTTAGGGCCTAGTTTAGGGGGCTTTTAAGCTAGGGATCTCATACGTAGGTGGTAGCTCATGGGTTGTTGGTGAAATCGGACATTAGTCTGTCTGTAAATTTGAAAATGTTATTTTTTACTTGGACGAGTGCTTTTGTGTGTATCTAGCCAAAATAGATTTTTTTATAATTTCTTCAAAATATAACTTTACCAGTACTATATTACTACCCATATATACTAATTGTTATTTTTAGAAATGAATAAAGTATAAATATTATAAAGAGGGACTTTGTTTGTTTGAACGCGCTAAAGTCAGGAACTACTAATCCGATTTGAAAAATTCTTTTTGCATTAGATAGCCTGTTTATTGAGGAAGGCTATAGGCTACATATCATCCCGGAAAAATTTACGGTCCCCGTGGGATAGTTTTGTTTTCGTCTAGGGTCGAACCCGAAGCGAAGTGAGGGTGAGTCGCTAGTAACGTATATAACTTATCTGTTAATTAATTATTTGACCTACTAGGTATGGTTAAAAAAAATCAGAATAATTTTTAGTTTTTTTTGAGACCTCAGATTGTAATATAATTTATTTAACGCAGTTTTATTTTAATAGTCGCTTTCTCTGTCCGATGGTCAGGCGTCATTTTACTCCAAAAGCTATTCAACCTATATGTTGAAATTTGGTAGGTAGGTGTCTTATGTTTGGATAACAAACAGCTAGACAATTATTTAGTCAAATTACAAAGAAAAAGAGTTCACATGAACATGTGCGATTATATTTGGACAGGTTTTTAAAATGAAATCCAAATGTCGAGGAAGTCTTGATACAAGGCAATAGTTGCCGAATTATATACTTTCAAACTCGTAGACGTGGTGCCTTAACGGTGGTTTTGTATCTGACTCTTTTTATTATTTATGTATGTATGTATTCAGCCCTTTCTAAATGTTGCACTAGGTTGCACGGGGGTGGGCCTCCCTTCAATACGAGGGGGATCAGGCCATAGTCCACCACGCTGGCCAAGTGCGGGTTGGCGGACTTCACATGTCTTTCGAAGACTTGCTAGGTTCTCTCAGACATGCAGGTTTCCTCATGATATTTTTCTATACCTTAAGAGGTAATCACATTGGAAATAATTCGCACATGAAATATCAGAAATGTGAATTCCGGGATTTGAACTCGCTTCACTCGATTCTCTAAGCGGGCGCGCTTCCACTGGGCTACAACTTCTATTATTTATATGCCTATACAAAAATCATTTCATTCATTAAGCATCCGCTAAAAGCTCAAGCACTATCATCACTTCCGAAAATACATAAGTAAAATAAAGTAAAACCTTCACAAAGTAGTATCACAATTCTTTGAACGTTAATGGGTCTAAAGGGACTTCCGCATCACGTCATCACCACACCCTCATTCAGATAATCATTGCTTCACTAGAATCCATTTTGTAGAAATTAGATGGTAATTTCTAACAATTTTAAATAAGACTGATATTAAGTACTAGCGACTCACGCGAATCTATGGTTTTTGGAATTTTCGTCTGTCTGTCTCTCTGTCTGTCTGAGAACGCATCTCGAGAAAACCACTGGGCAGATTTTGATGAAATTTGGTATGATGATAGCTGGTTATCCGGGTCCACATATAGAATATTTTTTACTGCGGGAAAATACCTCATCTCTGAGATATCTATACTAAACGTTAAAACGTACTTAGGGCCGAACCTGAGCGGAGTGAGGGTGAGTCGCTAGTCTATAGTATATAAATAAAAATGAAATGTTATTCATAGGCCACCGATGGCAGCAGATTAGATTTAGTCAATTTGATTTTTTAAATATTCTCAATAATTCGAATAAGGGATTTAGGGCAAAAAGATGTTATTTTTTCTGGGAAATTGTGAAAATTGGGCAAAATTACAAATGTTTTTTCTATACAATTGATACTAATACTATATGAAATCAAAGATTGTAAACCTAGAATTTGTGCAGGAATATCTGTAGGGTCAGCAAGTTCTAAATAGAAAATATAGTTGATTCAATCGCAAAACTCAAGGTCACGCTTTAGCTTTACAGGTGTAAATGTAATATATGGGAAGGGGCTACTTGTAAAATTACAATTTTGCCTCGCACTCAAATTTCACATCGAAATAGAGTTTTAAAAAGGTAAAAGATAATATAATATGTAAAATGTTAAATATTCGAGAAACTTCTCTGACTGTAAGCAGAAGCTTTATTAATATGACGAATTCAACTCATTCCATAAAGAAGAGAACTTACAGAGTCAACTGAAACTCAAAATATATTAAAAAAAACTGTTTTTACACAAAAAGTGTATAGAAGGGACGGTGAAAAAAAACATTATAAGAAAAAACATGCTGCATGTCTGTGAGAACCTAGCAAGTTTTATAAAGACATGTGAAATCGACCACGCACTTGGCCCGCGTGGTAAGGCCTGATCCCCTCCGCATTGAAAGACCATCAGCTAAAAAACGGCTGAACGCAATCAGAAAGCCAATCAGTGATGCTAAAAATCCAGAAATTACTTACCATTTCCATTCTTGATTTTCTTTGATAGTCAACGTGAAAAGTCCTTCGAATATTAAAAGCAGTATTGGAGAAGCAAGATACCAATACACAATGCTGTTTTTGAAATACGTCACCTGCCATATGGCAATGATACCGTGACATGCGAACACTAGCCTCGTAATAACAGCTTTAATTGTAGCCAACACTTTGCCTATGTTCGCCATTTTGTTGATTTCTTTTGATTTTCATTGACTTTCAATGACTTCACCACTTTCTTGATTTGATTCTGCTATTATTATTTTTTTGGTTAAGAGAAGTTCATGGTGATTTCGTTTATATTTTTGTCATATTATATACAATAAGGCACTTTATTTAATTTAGTTATTTCTTACACTACAATTATTATTATGTTTTGTTGTATTTTCGAGAGTCAATATATCTATTGATGGATAAGCAATACCTTATATATAAAAAAATCCATTTATGAATTGAGAGTTGCGAAAGAAATATTTAAAAAATAAATGAAATAATTAATTTTTTTTTGATTACTCATATAATTTCTTAGATTTACGCGAATATTTGACATTTTAAGTAAAAATATCTCCCGTGACCATGATTGCTGTAAACCATTGGAAACGTTGGGAGCCAAAAATCTAAATAAATCCGCTAAAAAATCCGAAAAGATACTTAGCTTTATTTAAAAATTTATTGCAGTTTTAAGGCACTGTATCTAAGGCACGATTATTTCGTTTATTTTTCTATATAAAAACAACATTAGTATGTCTGTATGTTTGAAACTAACTACGAGTTAACTCGACTCCAAACTAGCTGTGAAGACGGAAATCTGTTCAGAAGTGCTAAAAGCTTTCTATTCTGAAAGTAAATTGTTAATCTTTATATTTTAATATCCACTGCTGTTTTTGCTTAAATATTTTTTTCTTTCACAGGTTCATTTAAAGTAGTGTTCTTCCACTGGTCATTGAAAATTTGAGGAAACATATATGAAGAGAATTTAGTACATCGGGGGCACGAAGTGTGGATCCAGAGTTAAATTTTTTGTCATAGACTGAAATATACATATAATAAAACAGTAACTTAGCAAAATCTGTACATTCAATATTTTTTTAAAACAATTGAGACCAGGCGCGGATGCAGTTTTCTATAGAGGGGGGGGGGGGGGCTGTTGGTGGTTTCCCAATGGCTTTACAATTTTAACAGATATTATAAGGAACAAAAAACGTTGAAAAATAGTTTTTTTTTAATTTCTGGCTTGTTGTGACATCTTATCGAAAAATATCCTTTATATAAATTTCATCAAAATCTGTCCAGTGGTGTTCTCGTGATGCGGTAACAGACAGACAGACAGAAACTCTAAATTCTATAGATTCGGATTCTATCGATAATAATGTCTATTTCAATTAGATTTTCCAAAAAATGTTTAATGTACAGATCGACTTAGTTACAATTTTATTATATGTTACATATAGATTTCTGCAAAAACTTTTTGATATTCATGAAACTAGGGGAATATAATCTTCCCCCCCCCCAACGTGCGTTTATCTTGTCGTGGTGGGGGGCTCAGTAGTGCTCGGCAATCCAACCGGGCGCGAAGCTAAGAAACGCACAGGGAGGTTGCCCACTTCGGTGGGCGGTGGGAGGTGGCCCTCTTCGGGGGGCGGTGTACCTTGCGGGTTGCTCCTGGTACTTCTCTGATAGCAGAGTGGACCTTGGAGCAACCCCATGGTTGTGTGTCGTAGTTGAATGCGTAAGCGATCCTGCGACGCCCCATTAAGACGGGGGAAGGTTTTGTTGGGTTTTAGTGGGTAGTACTGGCTGTATAGTGAGTCCCACACGTCGTGCGTAAATGCATTTCCCAACTTTAAAAAAAAGGGAAATATAATCTTCGAAATACATATAATAACCATTTTTTTAAATTGAAATGTTTATCCGTTTATTTTTCTTAAACTTCAAACTTCTCTAAAAAGTACATTTGGCTTTGGGGGGGGTCATGACCCCCATGACCCCCCCCCCCCTGGAACCGCGCTTGCACAGACTGTGACCTGGAGTTTCAAATAACAATACATAAGTAAGTAAAAAATTCGAAATGCTTGTAAATAATGCTATAAATATAAAAGCCGAGCAAAACCAGCAATCATATTTGACATGGAACCCTTTTTTAATTTGTATTAGGGTATAAAAGTACTTATATTAACCAATTATACAAGTCGATGTTTTATATTTCCAAGCGACATTTTGTTTTAACTATTTTATCTAAATTAATAAAGTTTTGAAGCTATTAACAAGAGAATTGAATTGAATAAATTAATAATTTTCTCTTTTATTGAAGTCGGTTAGAATAACATAAGTAGCAATAAATCAGCAATGTATGCTGTACAGAGAAATAAGTACCAGTGTATAAGGTGTTTTGCGCGCGCAAGGTGAGAAATTGGCCAATCAGGTAAACTCTGAAAGGGCTGGGAATTTAGGTATTATAATAAAATTATATTGTCCGTCCGTTTTGCGACTTCATAAAAAAAATGTTTTAAATATGTTGGGATAGTAACAAACAGCACCATCTAGTTCTATGGTAAGCTGGAGGTTTGTGTTATGGATACCGGACAGTTGATACACATATATAACTTTAAATATATACATATTATAAATATAAACACCCATGACTGCAGTACAAACGTTCGTACTCATCACACAAATGAATGCCCCCAGCGGGACTCGAACCCGCGACCGCTGGCACAGCAAGTAGAGTCACTACAAACTGAACCAAATATGTCGTCAAATAGTGTTATAATAAAATACCTATTTGATGATGATGATACAATAATTTGATATTATAGAGCTGTTCTGATGCTGGAGCCAGGGAGTGGAACCAAATTCAAAATATTTTATTCAGCATTAAATTATTACAATATTTTACTGAACGTCATGAGTCTACTACCAGTTCGGAAAGAACAAACCTCAGATCTGAAAAGAAATGGCGAAAGAATAGTGGAACTCTACAATGGCTACCAGTGAAACATTAAAAAATATCTTTTAAAGAACGTAAATCGTTAATCGTTAAAAGTAATAAATTTTCCACCGATATTTTTTTAGTAAACCTATTTATTAAAAACCGAATTCAATGTTTTTTGAAATCGGTTAAAACAGAACAAATGAACTTTCTATATATTTTTGGAAAATTCAAATATAGTACATCTAAAGTCTGGATTTATGACTAGATAATTTTACAAGCTTAATATCAAATACGTCCACGTTGTTATTCCTACAGCAATAAAGTTTAAAATAGGATATCAAAAAATTTCTTTTATTTATAAAGCTAATACACAAACTTATTGCTATAAAATTAAGGTTCAAAATGGAGGGATATTAAGTTTTTAATGTTTTTTCGGGTGTTCCACAGTCGGATGGGTTCCGAAAGTCATTTAGAGTCAATTGTGGAATGGGAATGAGTCACAGTCGGTTAAATATAAGTATGATATATGAGATACTAGTGACTTACCCTAGCTTCACTCAGATGCGTTCCTAGGGTTAGGTGCTTTTTGTACTTATCTGGGGGCACGGCAGTATTCCCACCAAGTCCAGCAATAAAGGGGGTAGCCGTAACATTATTTTCTCGAAGCCATTCAGGACATTTTCGACCACGAAAATCTTCGCTGTTATAATTAATTCTAACTGAGTCGTATCTAGACATTAAATATTTTTTGAAAAATCTTATCGAAATAGTCATTATTTTAAGCCGAAACTATAGTTTTTAGAATTTTGTCTGTCTTATTTGTGTCTAGTGTGTCTGTCTGACTGTCTGGGACGCATCATGAGAAAACCGCTGGACAGATTTTGATGAAATTTGGTATGATAATAGCTGGTTATCCGAGTCAACATATAGAATACTTTTGACTGCGGGAAAATATTTCATTTCTGAGAAATCTATACTAAACGTTAAAATGTAACTAGGGATGAACCCAACCGAAGCGAGGGTGAGTCGCTAATATCTTTAATAAAATAGAAAGGGATAGGGAGTTTCCCACATTCCGTGGGAATTATAGGTTCATTGACATGATTGATGATACGTAAAATGTATTATCGTTTTTGAGCAAGCAAATAAAGTAAAAGGTACGTAAGAAATAGACCGTACGTGACAATATACAATGTAAATATTGTTATAGTTTACAAAATCAAAAATATATGTATGTATGTAATTATATCGTACATCTATAAAATTCAAATTAAAGAAAATCATTGGCGAGGGTCCGTCCTTCTGTACGTATGTACGTGTGCGCTTATCTTGAAAACTACTGAACGAATTTTGATGCGGTTTTCGTCTCTTACGATCTATATTTCTGCAGAGAGAATGTGGTGAATTTAAAATTGTTCTTGCACTCTTACAATAAGAGCCGAGTACATATTAAATCTGAATCGGTAGAAAAAGTGTTACTTACTCTATCAGCAACCGCTAACCAACTGGTATGGAATCTCAGACTGTTAAATGTTTTTATTAATAAGTGAAATTTTTGAATTAATTTATAGTTCAGTAGCGTAAATATACACAACTAGTGACTTACCCTCGCTTCGCTCGGGTGCGTCCCTATGTACGTGCACAAAGCGTTGTAACAGTTTAATAGGAAGATCTCTTTCAGAGGAATAATTCTGTAATACATTGTTTTCATAAAACAAACTAATAATTATAATTGGATTTAAAAAACTGATTCTTTAATTTTACACAGTCTATAAATAAATAACGAAATGTTTTGCAAAAGAAATTCTTTAATTATAATTTGTAATCCACATATTTTTTCATTAAGATCCAGCGTTTGAAAGGTTTCTAGTAGACGTAACCATTGCACCCGCAACCGCAACTGCCAGCGATGCAAACCGATCCAGCGGCAGGGACAGCTCCATCGAAACAAACAGAGCCCAGGATGGGCACCTGTCCACCGACCAATGTGGAACCAGCAACGGGTAGTTGCCCAAACACTAATACATCACCGCTGCCAGAACCACCGTAAGCTGCTGAGGATAAGCCGTAGTCCGAACCCCAAGCCGACAGACCAGCTCCAGGACCTGCAATACCGTCTAGACCATATGCTCCAATAGAAGAAAGTCCGGAATTTAGATCGCAACCCCTGGAACCCCAGAGACCAGCACCGTAGCCGATAGCAGCTGGACCAGCAGTCGATAAGCACTGACTGAACACATCCTATGAACATAGAGACTGTTAAGAAAATGTTCATAAACATCAACCAGTATCATTTTTACTAGCTTTTATTAAACTTATAATGTTTGTATGTATGTTTGTTCGGGTCAAAACTTGCAACTGATTTTTTTTTAAATTATCCTTAACCGATTGAGCTGAAATGTTGCATACACGTTTAGTTTGGATAAGAATGCATGGCTATATAAGCGACGTTATTCTAAATCCGACATGGTGGACCCCCAAAGATGGCGGAATATGTTTTTTATGCACCCCCATGATATGGATGTCAAGTAAAAGGATTTGCTGAGAAGAATACGAATAAATAACTAAAAAATTAACTTTAAGTTATATCAAACCCATATATTTACCGCACAATTTAAAGCTTGTTTTAATTTTCATTTAATATTAATTTATTATCTATTAGCTTACCTGAACCAAGCAAATCTGAACACATAATAAAAACAATGCAAAACTCTTCATTTTTAAGGCTTTCTACTAATTTATGTATGTATAAGTAAACAGGAGACTTCTCTGACACAATGGCTTACAAAGTAATGCTGTGGTTTTATACTAGACGTATTATCGAGCCTTTAGTGCTATCAATATTTTGCAAGATCCAAACGTTGCCTATCTATTTAAAATAAAAGTCGGTCAAGTGCGAGTCGAATTCGCACACGAAGGGTTCGGTACCATCGTACATGTACTTTTTATTAATATGACTTTTACTCTATGTGTGTAGTATATTGACTTCGATGATCGATTACGAACGTTAAAAGAATGTTGCTTGTATTTTTTTTTAGTTGTTGTTACAGTGGCAATAGAAATGCATACTCTGTGAAAATTTGAACTTTTTACCTATTACGATTCACATACGGACGGACGGACAACGGAGGCTTAGTAACAGGGTTCCGTTGACGCCCTTGGGGTACGGAACCCTAAAAAGCAATATCGTGCTATTTTGCATAGTAACCTACTGTTCTATTATATATCGGTGAAAAATAAAAATAGTGGAATTGGACATCACGTACGTTTTTGAGATATTTATGTAATTCTAAATTTTCATCATAATATGCACTGATAGTGATTGAGTCATTTAAAATATAAAAACCCATCATTATTTCTAAGAAATCATTCGCCAGTCGGTATCTGACCAAATACAGCAAGATGTCTAAAGCTTTTCTTATTGTCTGTGCTCAAGCGGCCCTTATTCACGTAAGTTGTTGATATTTTCTTGTAAAGTAAATATACATTTTAAAATTTACCTTTTACGCAAGGTTTTTTTTTTATTTTAACAATCAATCCCTTGGCTTTTTCCCGACACGTTTGGCTTAGTTTGTAGTGACCCTCTTTGCTACGCCGGCGGTCGCGGGTTCGAGTCCCGCTGGGGGGCATTCATTTGTTTGATCATTCAGTCATGGATGTTATATTTAGAATATGCATGTATTTAAGGTTATATACGTGTAGTGTATTAACTATCTGGTATCCATAACACAAGCCTCGTAGCTTACCATGGAACTAGATGATGCTGTGTGTTGATGTCACAACATATTTATTTATATCCCTATTTGGGGTCAGCCCTGCTGATACTTTTACGCCACTCTTGGCGATTTTGTGTCATTTCTTGCGTTAAGCCAATCGTCAACATGTCATTGTGGATTGTCCTGATCCAGGTAATGTAGACCTGTCTGGTCATATGGGCTTCACTACGGTATATTACGTGACAGACTTACTACGTGACCTACTACGTGACTTTTCTCTCATTTTCTGCAGTATTTCAGAAAACAAAAACAATTTTTTAATATTAAAGTGCTGATCTAAGTTGTGTAGACCTGTCTGGTCATATGGTCTTCACTACGGCGCATTACGTAATTTTTTCCTCATTTACTGCAGTATTTCAGAGAACACTTCTTAAAAAACATAACACCTCGTCTTAACGCCTCTACTGGTGACAGGAAAGCTGGTTCGTTTTCGCCCAAAGAATCAGCATTGCCATTCAGCGTAGTTTTGTATATATAATTAAGTATATTTGTAATTTCCTTTATTGTAATTAAGTAATAAATTATTTATTACAGTGTATAGCCGCACAATGCATCGGTTCATATAATCGCTTGGCTGCTCCGTGTGCTGGACTTGGGTCTTATGATGGTCCTGGTATTGCTTACCCTTCTCCTTGCGGTGCCGGTATTGGTAATTATCAGATAGGCAGTTCGTACGGTATTGGTGCGTCTGCCGCTTCGAGTGGAGGTTGTCTGCCAACTACAAGTGCATCCCCTATCGCTCCCAATGGTGTGTCTTTGGTGTCGGAGAATGTTTATGAAGGCGGCTTAGAAGTTCTCGGCGCATTGCCATTCTTGGGAACAGTGGCTCTGGAAGGTGTCCTGCCAACTGCGGGCGCTGGTGGTGTTGCTTATAGTTGTGGTAATGGACAAGTTGGTATTTTATCCGAAGATATATCTGGTTCTGGCATTGGAGGTTTAGGATATGGATATGGGGCTGGAGCCCTAGGTTATGGAGCTGGAGCCCTGGGCTTGGGCTATGGGGCTGGAGCTTTAGGATATGGCGCTGGTGCACTCGGTTATGAAGCTGGTCTGGGTCGTTCAGCTTGCGGCTGCAATGGCTTAGGCAATATTGGAGGACTAGCTCAGTGTGGATGCAGCGGTCGAATTTAAAGGGTTATACTTTATCAAGCAATTGATTGAAAACAAATAAAATTTTCCAAGCCGTACATTTATGTTATCATTTGGACATGGATCTAGCCCACAAAAACCGTTTTATGAGTTACTGACATAAATGGCACCTATATATCAACTTTAGTATATGCAAAAATATCCAAGCCACTACTAACCTTGCCTTTTTCCTTTTGCAACATCCATACGCTAACGATACCACCAAAATATTTAGCATTTTCGGAGAGTTGGAATAGAACTATGTATCATTGTAACTTAGATAACGGGTTATAAAATAACTACGATCTTGTTATTTGGATATACCAATTTTACTAAATTTGGCAATTGTACATTTTTTAACAAAAGTTGAGAGCAAAATAAAAAAATTAAAGTGAAAGTTTGAGGATAGTGTAAACATAAAACATAAGTCATTCATTTAGTACTTGTTTTAGACTTAAATTAATAAAATATCTAAAAACTGAGACCTACAAGATATTAACCAGAAATATTAATAAAACACTACTTTTACTTTGATTGCTTTGAGACTTTTATCTATTTCAATTCATTCTAATAATGCTTTTTTGGAGAAGTGTTAGCTGACGCCTGGCGAAGGATATAGATAAAGCAGGCAAGATATTATTGGAAATTTTCTACAATCATAAATAATACAATCGTTTGATGGAAAAAGCTATGTATTTAGACTTTTATTATCTTTTGTTAAGTTTGTAATCCCATAAAAAACATAACATGTAAAAAAGTACAATTCTCCCAACGCAGTTTTTCTACTGCGAAAAGTTTTGAGATCTCTTGTACAACCAAGTCGGATCATTTATTCAGTACCTACGAGTATATGTGGAAGTATCTATCCGACAACTTGGTCATATATTGTTACCAAATTAATTAAATAACAACATTCTATAGTGACCGTATCAATATTAGATATATTTATTTATTTAACTAGCGAGTTACCACCGCTTCGCTCAGGTGTTTCCCTACGTATGTTTTATTTTTTTTTGAGCGGAACCCTAATACTTTTTTAACATCAAAATAGAATAAGTTACTCCTTATAACATCAGCTATCTGCCAGTGAAAGTTCCATCAAAATCGGTGCAGTTATTTTTTTTCTATAATATGTATGTATTATACATATAAACCTTCCTCTTGAATCAGTATATCTATTGCTGAAAACTGCATTAAAATCCGTTGGGTAGTTTAAAACATATAAGCGAACAGACAGCGGTACACACCTTTTTACCCAACTGTGGCGAAACCCATAGAGGGCTATTTCACTATGAATATTTCTGTCAAAAACTCCATGTATTTTACAAGTAACACCTGTTCAAAAAACGTTTCAGTTTTGCTCTGCTGAGACTTGAGACATATGATTTTATTTATATTAACACTTATACTTATCTCTCTATCATTTAACAAAAATCTAACTAAGTCGAATCTATTATTGAAATAGTCATTATTATCGATACAGAGACCGAATCTGGTTTTTTTTTTAAATCTGTCTGTCTGGGAACGTATCACGAAAAAACAACTGGACCGATTTTGATAAAATTTGGTTTAATGATAAGTAGCTGGTTATCCGGGTCAACATATCGGAAAATATCTCATCTCTGAGAAATCTTTAGACTACACTAAACGTTAAAACGAAACTAGGGACCAACCCGAGCAGAGCGAGGCTTAGTACGTAAGGAGATCTTCCATTCCGTGGGATATTGATGATTCATATGATTGATGATACGTAAAATGTTTTAACGTTTTTGAGCCAGCAATTAAAGTTATGTAAGAAATAGACCGTACGTGACAAAATACAATATAATGTGCATTGACCTTTGTCAATATTGTTATAGGTTACAAAATCAAAAATATATGTATGTTTGTTGTTATCTATAAAACTTTATATTTACGTCACGTTACGTCGTTACGTCTATAAAATTTTAATGAAAGAAAATCATTGGCGAGGATCCGTCCTTCTGTGCGTATATATGTGTGCGCTTATTTTGAAAACTTCTGAAAGAATTTAGATGATGCTTTCATCTGGTCCGATCTGTATTTCAACAGGAAGAATGTGGTGAATATGAAATTGTTCTTGCACTCTAACAATAAGAGCCGAGTAAATATTAAATCTAAATCGGCAGAAAAAGTGTTACTTGGGTACTTCATCCGAAAGCGCTGACAAACTGGTATAGAATCTTAGAAAGTTAGGTTTATTTTGTAAATTCTAAACTTTATTACTCAGTTTACGCGGCGCACGTCAATAAAGCCACCAATTAGCACAATTTTTTTCGACATTAATATGTTAGGAGATTAAAACACAGCACCATCCAGTCCCATGGTAAGCTTCGAGGCTTCTGTTATGGATACCAGATAGTTGATACACTATATATATATATATATATATATATATATATATATATTTTTAAATGTATACAATATATATATTATAAATATAATCACCCGTGACTGGAGTACAAACACTCGTACTCGTTACACAAATATATGCCCCCAGCGGGCCTCGAACCCGGAAAGGCTGGCACAGCAAGTAGGGTCACTGCGACGTGTCGTCAACAATCATCGTCATATTTCAGCCAATTTATACAAAACCTTAATGAATCATACACCTTAACCTTCCTCATGAATCATTACACCTATTGGTGATATGAAAATGTGTTCGGTAGTTTTTGAGTTTATCGCGTTCAGACAGACGGACAGAAGCGGCGGTGGAGTTTATAATATGCAGTGATATATATTTTTGGATAACGAATTGATGTAAGTAAAATAAAATAATATTAAACATTTCAAATTACATTCACATAATACTTTCTTACGTTCACATACATAGCGTTCACAAGGGACTCGTACCATTTTGTCAATGAGATAAAACACCTACAACTCATGGACAATGAAACTATGGTCAGTTTTGATGTACAGTCTCTATTCACCAGCCTACCAGTAGAGGACTGTGTCAAAATAGTATCAAGAAAGCTACGGGATAATAGTATGCAAGAAGAATACACTGAACTTTTGAAACACTGCCTTACATCTGGCTATCTATTGTGGAATGATGAATTCTACAAGCAAGTGGATGGAGTGGCCATGGGTTCGCCGGTCTCTCCCGTTGTAGCTGACATCTTCATGGAGGCCTTCGAGGAGACCGCCCTAAACACATCACCTGTGACCCCTCGTTTCTACAAGCGGTATGTAGATGACACTTTCACAATATTACCATCTGATAAAATATCTGTATTCTTAGAACATCTTAACTCCATAAACCCTAAAATACAATTTACAATGGAATTGGAGTCTAATAATTCTTTAGCTTTCTTAGATGTATTAGTTATACGTAACCCAGATAACACCTTGAGTCATACTGTGTATCGAAAGAAGACCCATACTGATAGGTACTTGAATGGTGAATCTCACCACCACCCTTCACAGTTAGCTACCGTGGGAAAATCTTTGTTTCAGAGGGCACGCGGGATCTGTGACGAGCAACACCTGGCCGGAGAGCTGCAACATGTCAAGCAAGTTCTGCGAGACAACAAGCTGCAAGTGCCGCGCCTACGTCACAGGGACCGAGTGAAACCAGCCACAGTCGAGCGCGTCCCTGCAGTCCTACCTTACATGAGAGGCGTCACTGACAAGATTGGCTACATTCTAAAGCGAGCTTCAATTAAAACTTACTTCAAGCCGCCAAAGAAAATTAGTCAGTTTCTACCACCTGTCAAGTGCCACATCCCTCTACAAGATGCAGGAGTTTACAAGCTTGATTGTGATTGTGGGCTCTCTTACATTGGACAAACAAAGAGATCCATTAGAACCCGGGTCAAAGAACACATAGCTGATGTGAAGCACCGTCGCAATACAACATCTGCTGTCTGCAAACATAGTCAGGACCGCCCAAGCCATTATTTTCGCTTTGATAGACCTCAAATCCTGGCGAAAGAAAACCGATATCGCCCTAGAATGATTCGAGAAGCCATAGAAATTAAAAAACATCCTAATTTCAATAGGGAAGATGGCTGGGTACTACCATCGTCATGGGATCCTGTTATTAATATAATAAAATCAAATAATAAATATAAACATAACAGACAGACAGATGTAGTAAGTTCATACTGTGTAGATCAAAATGACAGCTTATCAGATTAATATTTTTCATTTTTCATTTGTAAAAGTATATATTAATAGTGTTGCTTAGTAAGTTGTTTTTAAATAATAGCAAACTAAATTAAAATTATTATCCTTAATTAATTTTAACTTTTTTAAATTACACATAGAACAATTATATGGCTTAAATAATTAATACTATATTTTATATTTTTCTTTATGGTTATAAATATAATAATGGCAACACTAAATATAGATTACTAATTAATATTTAAAATTGTAATAATTATAAAAATAATAGCAAAAATTAAATAAATAATTTTCCATATTCAATTATAATTAAAATTATAAAAATGTTTAAATTTAAAAATATTGTAATGTAATTAGTGCAATTTTCATTTTGTTAATTGTGGGTAGGCTGTCTGTAACAACTATACATTCAAGACATGTAACACCTCAGTCTCTCCCGTGACCATGGATGCTGTAAAGCATTCGAAACGTCGGGAAACAAAAATCCAAATAAATCCGCGACAAAATCCGAAAAGATAGTTTTATTTAAAATGTTCAAATTACATTCATTTTTAATTAATGTGAATTTTGTATAATATGTCCCATGGAGGTTCCGATCTTTAAAATGTTCTGCTTAAAATCGATTTTTTATAGAATATTAATTTAAAATCATTAAGAGATAGATTTTCTTGCATAATTCTATTAATTATAATTTGTTAAAAAAGTGATTCCTTTCATTTTACTGTTATAAATAAATAACGAAATGTTTTGCAAAAGAAATTCTTTAATTATAATTTGTAATCCACATATTTTTTCATTAAGATCCAGCGTTTGAAAGGTTTCTAGTAGACGTAACCATTGCACCCGCAACCGCAACTGCCAGCGATGCAAACCGATCCAGCGGCAGGGACAGCTCCATCGAAACCAACAGAGCCCAGGATGGGCACCTGTCCACCGACCAATGTGGAACCAGCAACGGGTAGTTGCCCAAACACTAATACATCACCACTGCCAGAACCACCGTAAGCTGCTGAGGATAAGCCGTAGTCCGAACCCCAAGCCGACAGACCAGCTCCAGGACCTGCAATACCGTCTAGACCATACGCTCCAATAGAAGAAAGTCCGGAATTTAGACCGCAACCCCTGGAACCCCAGAGACCAGCACCGTAGCCGATAGCAGCGGGACCAGCAGTCGATAAGCACTGACTGAACACATCCTATGAACATAGAGACTGTTAAGAAAATGTTCATAAACATCAACCAGTATCATTTTTACTAGCTTTTATTAAACTTGTAATGTTTGTATGTATGTTTGTTCGGGTCAAAACTTGCAACTGATTTTTTTTTAAATTATCCTTAACCGATTGAGCTGAAATGTTGCATACACGTTTAGTTTGGATAAGAATGCATGGCTATATAAGCGACGTTATTCTAAATCCGACATGGTGGACCCCCAAAGATGGCGGAATATGTTTTTTATGCACCCCCATGATATGGATGTCAAGTAAAAGGGTTTGCTGAGAAGAATATGAATAAATAACTAAAAAATTAACTTTAAGTTATATCAAACCCATATATTTACCGCACAATTTAAAGCTTGTTTTAATTTTCATTTAATATTAATTTATTATCTATTAGCTTACCTGAACCAAGCAAATCTGAACACATAATAAAAACAATGCAAAACTCTTCATTTTTAAGGCTTTTTACTAATTTATGTATGTATAAGTAAACAGGAGACTTCTCTGACACAATGGCTTACAAAGTAATGCTGTGGTTTTATACTAGACGTATTATCGAGCCTTCAGTGCTATCAATATTTTGCAAGATCCAAACGTTGCCTATCTATTTAAAATAAAAGTCGGTCAAGTGCGAGTCGAATTCGCACACGAAGGGTTCCGTACCATCGTACATGTACTTTTTATTAATATGACTTTTACTCTATGTATGTAGTATATTGACTTCGAAAAGAATTCTGTTGTATTTTTGTTTTTTAATTGTTTATTTATTTTTATTCGTAGTGAAAATTTCAACTCTTTACCTATTACGGTTCATGAGATACAACCCCTTTGACAGACGGACGGACGGCGGAGGCTTATTATTACGGTTCCGTTCGCACCCTTTGGGTACGAAACCCTAAAAAGCTAAATCATGCTATTTTGCATAGTAACCTACTGTTTGTTATTATATATCGGTGAAAAATAAAAATAGTGGAATCGGACATCACGTACATTTTTGTGATATTTATGCATTTGTAAATTTTCATCATATGCACTGATACTGATTGAGTCATTTTAAATATAAAAACTCATGGTTATTTCTAAGAAATCATTCGCCAGTCGGTATCTCAACAAATACAGCATGATGTCTAAAGCTTTTCTTATTGTCTGTGCTCAAGCGGTTCTTATTCACGTAAGTTGTTGATATTTTCTTGTAAAGAGAATATACATTTAAAATTTACCTTTTACGCATGGTTTTTTATTTTAACAATCAATCTCTTGGATTATTCCCGATACGTTTAACTCAGTTTGTAGTTACCCTACTTACTGCGTCAGCGGTCGCGGGTTCGAGTCCCGCTGAGGGCATTCATTTGTGTGATCATTCAGTCATGGGTGTTTATATTTATAATATGTATGTATTTAAAGTTATATATATGTAGTGTATCAACTATCTGGTATCCATAACACAGGCCTCGTAGCTTACCATGGAACTAGATGGTGCTGTGTGTTGATGTCCCAACATATTTATTAATTTTCCTATTTAAGATCAGCCCTTCTGATACTTTTACGCCTCTCTTGGAGATTTTGCGTCATTTCTGGCGTTAGGCTAATCGTCAACATGTCATTGTGGATTGCACTGATCCAGGTAATGTAGACCTGTCTGGTCATATGGTCTTCCCTACGGCGTGTTACGTGACTTTTTCCTCATTTTCTGCAGTAATTCAGATAACAAAAACAATTTATTATTATTAAACTGCTAAACACTTCTTAAAAAACATAACACCTCGTCTTAACGCCTCTACTGGTGACAGGAGAGCTGGTTAGTTTTTCGCCCAAAGAATCGGCATTGCCATTCAGCGTAGTTTTGTATATCTAATTAAGTATATTTGTAATGTCCTTTATTGTAAATAAAGTAATTAATTATTTATTACAGTGTATAGCCGCACAATGCATCGGTTCATATAATCGCTTGGCTGCTCCGTGTGCTGGACTTGGGTCTTATGATGGTCCTGGTATTGCTTACTCTTCTCCTTGCGGTGCCGGTATTGGTAATTATCAGATAGGCAGTTCGTACGGTATTGGCGCGTCTGCCGCTTCGAGTGGAGGTTGTCTGCCAACTACAAGTGCATCCCCTATCGCTCCCAATGGTGTGTCTTTGGTGTCGGAGAATGTTTATGAAGGCGGCTTAGAAGTTCTCGGCGCATTGCCATTCTTGGGAACAGTGGCTCTGGAAGGTGTCCTGCCCACTGCGGGCGCTGGTGCTGTTGCTTATAGTTGTGGTAATGGACAAGTTGGCATTTTATCTGAAGATATATCTGGTGCCGGCATTGGAGGCTTAGGATATGGATATGGAGCTGGAGCCCTAGGTTATGGAGCTGGTGCCTTGGGCTTGGGCTATGGGGCTGGAGCTTTAGGATATGGCGCTGGTACACTCGGTTATGAAGCTGGTCTGGGTCGTTCAGCTTGCGGCTGCAATGGCTTAGGCAATATTGGAGGACGAGCTTCGTGTGGATGCTGTGGTCGAATTTAAAGGGTTATACTTTGTCAAGCATTTGATTGAAAACAAATAAAATTTTCCAAGCCGTACAATTATGTTTACATATTACTGTGGTAATTCTTTTATCGTACAAGCTGCAAAGCTATGGAATATGCTCTCCCATGACGTACGCCATTCACTAAATATTTTTAAACGTCGTCTAATTATTATCTGTCTTGTTAGTTATTGAGTATATATGTATAAACTATGTATTCATATGTATGTATATTTTTGTCTTATGTTTGTATGCATGTTTCTAAACGTAGTTCATCATGTCTGTATTTAGTGTTAATTGCACCGTCCCGTCTACGATTCTTCTAATACTTTCACCAAAGGTTGTCTCGTAGCAATAAGACCGCCTTTGCATGCCTCTTTGTTATTTTATTTTTTATTTTTATCTTCTGTACTCTTCTTTTGTCTGTGCAATAAAGAATTTATCTATATATCTATCTATGTTTGATATACCAATTTTACTAAATTTGACAATTGTACATTTTTTTACAAAATTTAAGAGCAAAATAAAAAAAAATAAAGTGAAAACTTGAGGATCTAAGTGTAAACATGATGCATAAGTCTTGTTTTAGACCTAAATTAATAAAATATCTAAAAACCGAGACCTACAAGATAATATCTTGTAGGCCACCAGAAATATTAATAAAACACTACTTATACTTTGATTACTTTGAGACTTTTATCTATTTCAATTCATTCTAATAATGCTTTTTTTGGAGAAGTGTTAGCTGACGCCTGGCGAAGGATATGGATAAAGCAGGCAAGATATTATTGGAAATTTTCTACAATCATAAATAATACAATCGTTTGATGGTAAAAGCTATGTATTTAGACTTTTATTATCTTTTGTTAAGTTTGAAATCCCATAAAAAATATAACATGTAAAAAAGTACAAGTCTCCCAACGCACTTCTTCTACTGCGAAAAGTTTTGAGATCTCTTGCACAACCAAGTCGGTTAATTTATTCAGTACCTACGAGTATATGTGGAAGTATCTATCCGACAACTTTATCGTAAATTGTTACCAAATTAATTAAATAACAACATTCTATAGTGACCGTATTAATATTAGATATATTTATTTATTTAACTAGCGAGTTACCACCGCTTCGCTCGGGTGTTTCCCTACGTATGTTTTATTTTTTTTTGAGCGGAACCCTAACACTTTTTCTAAAATCAAAATAGCATAAGTTACTCCTTATAACATCAGCTATCTGCCAGTGAAAGTTCCATCAAAATCGGTGTAGTTGAACAAACAACCGACAAATTTTAAAAATTGTGTTTTTCTTATACATATACTTTATATAAACTAGCGACTTCCCTAGGTACGTTTTAACGGTTAGTATAAAATACAAATCTGAATATCTCGGCTTTTCTATAATATGCATGTATTATACATATAAACCTTCCTCTTGAATCACCCTATCTATTGTTGAAAGCTGCATTAAAATCCGTTTGGTAGTTAAAACATCTAAGCGAACCGACAGCGGTACACACCTTTTTACCCAACTGTGGCGAAACCTATAGAAGGGCTATTTCATCTATACATATAATAAGATTGTAACTAAGCCGAATCTGTACATTAAATACTTTTTGGAAAATCTTATTGAAATAAACATTATTATCAATGCAGACGCCAAATCTATAGTTTTTAGATTTTTTGACTGTGTGTCTGTTATCGCATCACAGAAAAACCACTGGAGGGATTTTGATGAAATTTTGTATTGTGATAGCTGGTTATCCGAGTCAACATACAGGATACTTTTTACCGCAGAAAAATGTGTCATTTCTGAAAAAAAAATACAATAACTGCAATGTAAGAGTATACTAATATGTAAGACCTAAGAATTTGATTTTTGGTTATCTGAACGTGGGCGGAGCCGCGGGCAATGCTAGTTATGAATATTTCTGTCAAAAACTCCATGTATTTTACAAGTAACACCTGTTCAAACAACGTTTCAGTTTTGCTCTGCTTGAGACTTGAGACATATGATTTTATTTAATATATTTGAACGAGCAATTCTTGTATGTATATATATATATATAAATATATATATATTTCGAAGTCGGTGTGCTTTGCTTTGTATGGGCTGGCACCGATTTCGAAAATATTTGATTAGGTATGTACAGTAAATGAAAACTACCAATCAGTTATTTTTTACTTTTTAGTGTTTTTGTTTGAAGTCGGTTTTTATTTTTTTGTTAAAAATTTTTATTTTTCCCTTTTTAGTGTAGACATTAGTAGCAAAGTAAGAATTCTAAAGTGTTAGGCTTGTCAAATCAAACAAAATAAGCCCAAATTCAAAGTATCTACTATTAGTCGTTGAAGAGTAAAATAAAAAATATTAAACATTTAAAATTACATTCATTTTTAATTAATGTGAATTTTGTATAATATGTCCCATGGAGGTTCCGATCTTTAAAATGTTCTGCCTAAAATCGATTTTTTATAGAATATTAATTTAAAATCATTAAGAGATAGATTTTCTTGCATAATTCTATTAATTATAATCTGTTAAAAAAACTGTTCCTTTCATTTTACAGTCTATAAATAAATAACGAAATGTTTTGCAAAAGAAATTCTTTAATTATAATTTGTAATACACAAATTTTTTCATTCAGATCCAGCGTTTGAAGGGTTTCTAGTAGACGTAACCATTGCACCCGCAACCACAACTGCCAGTGATGCAAACCGACCCAGCAGCAGGGACAGCTCCATCGAAACAAACAGAGCCCAGGATAGGCACCTGTCCACCGACCAGTGTGGAACCAGCAACGGGCAGTTGCCCAAACAGTAATACATCACCGCTGCCAGAGACACCGTAAGCTGCTGAGGATAAGCCGTAGTTCGAATCCCAAGCCGACAGACCAGCTCCAAGACCTGCAATACCGTCTAGACCATACGCTCCAATAGAAGAAAGTCCGGAATTTAGACCGCAACCCCTGGAACCCCAGAGACCAGCACCGTAGCCGATAGCAGCTGGACCAGCAGTCGATAAGCACTGACTGAACACATCCTATGAACATAGAGACTGTTAAGAAAATGTTCATAAACATCAACCAGTATCATGCTTGTATGTATGTTTGTTCGAGTCAAAACTTGCAACTGTTTTTTTTTTAAATTATCCTTAACCGATTGAGCTGAAATGTTGCATACACGTTTAGTTTAGATGAGAATGCGTGGTTAGATAAGTGACGTTATTCTAAATCCGACATGGCGGACTCCCAAAGATGGCGGAATATGTTTTTTATGCACCCCCATGATATGGATGTTAAGTGAAAGGGTTTGCTGAGAGGAATACGAAGAAGTAACAAAAAATAAATTTTAAATTATGTCAAACCTATCAATTCATTGCACAACACAATTTAAAGCTTGTGTTAAATATATGTATTTTTTTAAATTTTAATTTATGATCTATTAGCTTACCTGAACCAAGCAAATCTGAACACATAATAAAAAGACTGCAAAACTCTTCATTTTTATGGCTTTTTACTAATTTATATACGTATTAGTAAACAGGAGACTTCTCTGATACAATGGCTTACAAAGCAATGCTGTGGTTTTATACTAGACGTATTATCGAGCCTTTAGTGCTATCAATATTTTGCAAGATCCAAACGTTGCCTATCTATTTAAAATAAAAGTCGGTCAAGTGCGAGTCGAATTCGCACACGAAGGGTTCGGTACCATCGTACATGTACTTTTTATTAATATGACTTTTACTCTATGTATGTAGTATATTAACTTCGATGATCGATTACGAACGTTAAAAGAATGTTTCTTGTATTTTTATTTATTTATTATTCGTTGTGAAAATTTCAACTCTTTACCTATTACGGTTCATGAGATACATCCCTCTGACAGACGGACGAACGGAAAACGGAGGCTTATTAATACGGTTCCGTTCGCACCGTTTGGGTTCGGAACCCTAAAAAACTAGTTCATGCAATTTTGCATAGTAACCTACTGTTTTGTTATTATATATCGGTGAAAAATAAAAATAGTGGAATTGGACATCACGTACATTTTTGTGATATTTATGCATTTGTAAATTTTCATCATATGCACTGATACTGATTGAGTCATTTTAAATATAAAAACTCATGGTTATTTCTAAGAAATCATTCGCCAGTCGGTATCTCACCAAATACAGCATGATGTCTAAAGCTTTTCTTATTGTCTGTGCTCAAGCGGTCCTTATTCACGTAAGTTGTTGATATTTCCTTGTAAAGAGAATATACATTTTAAAATTTACCTTTTACGCATGGTTTTTAATTTAATAATCAACGCCTTGGCTTTTTCCCGATACATTTGGCTTAATTTGTAGAGACCCTACTTTCTGCGCCAGCGGTCGCGGGTTCTAGTCCCACTGGGGCATTCATTTGTTTGATCATATAAACACCCATGACTGCATGGGTATTTATATTTTTAATATGTATTTAAAATTATATACGTGTAGTGTATCAACTATCTAGTATCCATAATACAAGCCTCGTAGCTTACCATGGGACTAGATAGTGCTGTGTGTTGATGTACCAACTTATTTATTTATATCCCTATTTGAAGTCAGCCCTCCTAATACTTTTACGCCACTCTTGGCGATTTTGCGTCATTTCTGGCGTTAAGCCAATCGTCAACATATCATTGTGGATTGCACTGATCTAAGTTGTGTAGACCTGTCTGGTCATATGGTCTTCACTACGGCGCATTACGTAATTTTTTCCTCATTTACTGCAGTATTTCAGAGAACACTTCTTAAAAAACATAACACCTCGTCTTAACGCCTCTACTGGTGACAGGAGAGCTGGTTCGTTTTTCGCCCAAAGAATCGGCATTGCTATTCAACGTAGTTTTTTATATATAATTAAGTATATTTGTAATTTCCTTTATTGTAAATAAAGTAATGAATTATTTATTACAGTGTATAGCCGCACAATGCATCGGTTCATATAATCGCTTGGCTGCTCCGTGTGCTGGACTTGGGTCTTATGATGGTCCTGGTATTGCTTACTCTTCTCCTTGCGGTGCCGGTATTGGTAATTATCAGATAGGCAGTTCGTACGGTATTGGCGCGTCTGCCGCTTCGAGTGGAGGTTGTCTGCCAACTACAAGTGCATCCCCTATCGCTCCCAATGGTGTGTCTTTGGTGTCGGAGAATGTTTATGAAGGCGGCTTAGAAGTTCTCGGCGCACTGCCATTCTTGGGAACAGTGGCTCTGGAAGGTGTCCTGCCCACTGCAGGCACTGGTGCGGTTGCTTATAGTTGTGGTAATGGACAAGTTGGTATTTTATCCGAAGATATATCTGGTGCTGGCATTGGAGGCTTAGGATATGGATATGGAGCTGGAGCCCTGGGTTATGGAGCTGGTGCCTTGGGCTTGGGCTATGGGGCTGGAGCTTTAGGATATGGCGCTGGTACACTCGGTTATGAAGCTGGTCTGGGTCGTTCAGCTTATGGCTGCAATGGCTTAGGCAATATTGGAGGACGAGCTTCGTGTGGATGCTGTGGTCGAACTTAAAGGGTTATACTTTGTCAAGCATTTGATTGAAAACAAATAAAATTTTCCAAGCCGTACATTTATGTTATCATTTGGACAGTTATGCAAACAGGATCCAGCCCACAAAAACCATTTTTTGTTACTGTCATAAATGGTACCTACATATCAACTTTAGTATATGCAAAAATATCCAAGCCACTACTAAGCTTGCCTTATTTCCTTTTGCAACATCCATACGCTAACGATAGGTACCACCAAAATATTAAACATTTTCGTAGAGTTAGAATAGAACTACATGTAGCGGAGCTACCACTGTGGTTTAAATTGTTTTAATGTGTAATATATATGATGTTAATATACCTGTCTGTCCCTATTTGTCTATTTTAATAATTACAAGTAGTTTAATATATATCATGTAGCACGATGGCTATCCTTATTTCTTTAAGTACACTTTGTGCAAGTATGAGTAGAATAGGAATAGTCTATGGCTTTAATTAAAGCAAAATGAGTCGTATGGCGGTAGAAATAGAATCGTGCTTAATAAGCAGGCGACACAGAACGGCTACAAGATATTAACCAGAAATATTAAGAAAACACTACTTTGATTGCTTTGAAACTTTTATCTATTTCAATTCATTCTAATAATGCTTTTTTGGAGAAGTGTTAGCTGACGCCTGGCAAAGGATATAGATAAAGCAGGCAAGATATTA
The DNA here is from genome assembly GCA_947093115.1 of Brenthis daphne. Taxonomy (NCBI): domain Eukaryota; kingdom Metazoa; phylum Arthropoda; class Insecta; order Lepidoptera; family Nymphalidae; genus Brenthis; species Brenthis daphne. The sequence goes on from OX352473.1 coordinate 6,367,303, forward strand.
TTGGAAATTTTCTATGTATTTAGACTTTTATTATCTTTTGTTAAGTTTGTAATCCCATAAAAAACGTAACATGTAAAAAAGTACAAGTCTCCCAACGCAGTTCTTCTACTGCGAAAAGTTTTGAGATCTCTTGCACAAACCAAGTCGGATCATTTATTCAGTACCCTACGAGTATATGTGGAAGTATCTATCCGACAACTTTATCGTAAATTGTTACCAAATTAATTAAATAACAACAATGTATAACGACCGCATCAATATTAGATATATTTATTTATTTACTATCGAGTTACCCTCGCTTCGCTCGGGTGTCTCCCTACGTATGTTTTTTTTTTTTGAGCGGAACCCTAACACTTTTTCTAAAATGAAAATAGCTTAAGTTACTCCTTATAACATCATCTATCTGCCAGTGAAAGTCCCATCGAAATCGGTGTAGCCGTTTCGTAGATTATCCGGAACAAACAGACAGAGGAATTTTAAAAATTGTGTTTTCATATACATATATACCGTAGGTATATAATTTCATATGCATTTAAAAAAAGCTGTTATTTTGACATTACCTATATAAAAACACTTGAATTTTATTTATCTGTCGGTATAAATAGAACAACTTATATTGAAATTGCTTTATTAAAAAGCTGTATAAAATGTTAAAATATATTCTTTATATAAAACTAGCGACTCACACTCGCTTCGCTCAGGATCTTGCCGAGGTTCGTTTAAACGGTTAGTATGAAATAAAAATCAGAATATGTTGGCTTTTATATAATTTTTATTTAATATGCATGTATTATAACCCATAAACCTTCCTCTTAAACCAATCTATCTATTGCTGAAAACTGGGTAGTTTAAAAGATAGCGAACAGACAGTGGCTATTTTCATCTATACATATAATAAAATTGCAAAAATCTGTATATTAGATATTTTTTGGAAAATCTTATTGAAATAAACATTAATATCCATATAGAGGCCGAATCTATAGTTTTTTAGAATTTTTGTCTGTCTGTCTCTCTGTTACCGCATCACAGAAAAAATACTGTAGGGATTTTGAAGAAATTTGCTATGATCATAACTGGTTATCCGGGTCAACATATAGGATACTTTTTACCGCTGGAAAATATCTCATTTCTGAGAAAAAATACAAAAACTCGTTAGAATAAAACCATCATGATACTATATATATTTGAGCAAGGTAACTTAATAAATAAGGCAAAAACTATTAAAAATAGCTTATCTTGAAAAAAAAATAACAATAGCGCTGTTTTATTTTCTTTTTGGTCAACTTAACGCGGGCGGAGCCGCAGGCAATGCTAGTAAATTATAAAGAGATCCTCCATTCCGTGGGATATTGATGATTCATATGATTGATGATACGTAAAATGTTTTATCGTTTTAGAGCAAGCAATTAAAGTTATGTAAGAAATAGACCGTACGTGAAAAAATACAATATAATGTGCATTGACCTTTGCCAATATTGACATACAATATCAAATTTGTTGTTATATCGTAGGTCTGTAAAATTCTAATTAAAGGAAATCATTGGCAAGAGTCCGTCCTTCTGTACGTATGTATGTGTGCGCTTATCTTGAAAACTTCTGAACGAATTTAGATGCGGTTTTTCGTCTGTTACGATTCTGTATTTCAGCAGGAAGAATGTGGTGAATATGAAATTGTTCTTGCACTCTTACAATAAGGGCCGAGTACATATTAAATCTAAATCGGCAGAAAAAGTGTAACTTGGGTACTTAATCCGCAAGCGCTGACCAACTGGTACAGAATCTTAGAAAGTTGGTTTTTTTTGTAAATTCTAAACTTTATTACTCAGTTTACGCGGCGCACGTCAATAAAGCCACCAATTAGCACAATTTTTTTCGACATCTTTTAATATGTTGGTACATTAACACACAGCACCATCTAGTTCCATAGCAAGCTACGAGGCCTGTGTTATGGATACCAGATAGTTGATACACTACACATAGATATATATAACTTTAAATACATACATATTATAAATATAATCACCCGTGACTGGAGTACAAACACTCGTGCTCGTTACACAAATGTATGCCCCCATCGGGCCTCAAACCCGCAACTGCTGGCACAGCAAGTAGGGTCATGTCGTCAACAATCATCGTCATATTTCAGCGAATTTGTACAAAACCTTAACGAATTATACACCTTAACCTTCCTCATGAATCATTACACCTATTGATGAAAACCGTATGAAAAACTGTTCGGTAGTTTTTGAGTTTATCGCGTTCAGACAGACAGACAGAAGCGGCGGGGGACTTTATAATGTGCAGTGATATTTTTGGATAACGAATTGATGTAAATAAAATCAAAAATTTATTAAACGTTTCAAATTACATTCATTTTTAATTAATGTGAATTTTGTATAATATGTCCCATGGAGGTTCCGATCTTTAAAATGTTCTGCCTAAAATCGATTTTTTATAGAATATTAATTTAAAATCATTAAGAGATAGATTTTCTTGCATAATTCTATTAATTATAATTTGTTAAAAAAACTGTTCCTTTCATTTTACAGTCTATAAATAAATAACGAAATGTTTTGCAAAAGAAATTCTTTAATTATAATTTGTAATACACAAATTTTTTCATTCAGATCCAGCGTTTGAAGGGTTTCTAGTAGACGTAACCATTGCACCCGCAACCGCAACTGCCAGCGATGCAAACCGACCCAGCAGCAGGGACAGCTCCATCGAAACAAACAGAGCCCAGGATAGGCACCTGTCCACTGACCAGTGTGGAACCAGCAACGGGCAGTTGCCCTAACACTAATACATCACCGCTGCCAGAACCACCGTAAGCTGCTGAGTATAAGCCGTAGTCCGAATCCCAAGCCGACAGACCAACTCCAGGACCTGCAATACCGTCTAGACCATACGCTCCAATAGAAGAAAGTCCGGAATTTAGACCGCAACCCCTGGAACCCCAGAGACCAGCACCGTAGCCGGTAGCAGCTGGACCAGCAGTCGATAAGCACTGACTGAACACATCCTATGAACATAGAGACTGTTAAGAAAATGTTCATAAACATCAACCAGTATTATTTTTACTAGCTTTTATTAAACTTGTAATGTTTGTATGTATGTTTGTTCGGGTCAAAACTTGCAACTGATTTTTTTTAAATTATCCTTAACCGATTGAGCTGAAATGTTGCATACACGTTTAGTTTGGATAAGAATGCATGGTATATAAGTGACGTTATTCTAAATCCGACATGGCGGACTTCTAAAGATGGCGGAATATGTTTTTTATGCAGCCCCATGATATGGATGTCAAGTGAAAGGGTTTGCTGAGAGGAATACGAATAAATAAGTAAAAAATTAACTTTAAAATTATATCAAACCTATACATTTACTGCACAATTTAAAGCTTGTTTTAATAAAAAAATATATTAATTTATTATCTATTAGCTTACCTGAACCAAACAAATCTGAACACATAATAAAAACAATGCAAAACTCTTCATTTTTAAGGCTTTTTACTAATTTATGTATGTATTAGTAAACAGGAGACTTCTCTGACACAATGGCTTACAAAGCAATGCTGTGGTTGTATACTAGACGTATTATCGAGCCTTTAGTGCTATCAATATTTTGCAAGATCCAAACGTTGCCTATCTATTTAAAATAAAAGTCGGTCAAGTGCGAGTCGCATTCGCACACGAAGGGTTCCGTACCATCGTACATGTACTTTTTATTAATATGACTTTTACTCTATGTATGTAGTATATTGACTTCGAAAAGAATTCTGTTGTATTTTTGTTTTTTAATTGTTTATTTATTTTTATTCGTAGTGAAAATTTCAACTCTTTACCTATTACGGTTCATGAGATACAACCCCTTTGACAGACGGACGGACAGCGGAGGCTTATTAATACGGTTCCGTTCGCACCCTTTGGGTACGGAACCCTAAAAAGCTAAACCATGCAATTTTGCATAGTTACCTACTGTTCTATTATATTTACTCGTGTATCGGTGAAAAATAAAAATAGTGAAATTGGACATCACGTACGTTTTTGTGATATCTATGCATTTGTAAATTTTCATCATATGCACTGATACTGATTGAGTCATTTTAAATATAAAAACTCATGGTTATTTCTAAGAAATCATTCGCCAGTCGGTATCTCACCAAATACAGCATGATGTCTAAAGCTTTTCTTGTTGTCTGTGCTCAAGCGGCCCTTATTCACGTAAGTTGTTGATATTTTCTTGTAAAGAGAATATACATTTTAAAATTTACCTTTTACGCATGGTTTTTTTTATTTTAACATCAATCCCTTGGCTTATTCCCGATACGTTTGACTCAGTTTATAGTGACCCTACTTGCTGCGTCAGTGGTCGCGGGTTCGAGTCCCGCTGAAGGCATTAATTTGTATGATCATTCAGTCATGGGTGTTTATATTTATAATATGTATGTATTTAAAGTTATATATATGTAGTGTATCAACTATTTGCTATCCATAACACAAGCCTCGTAGCTTACCATGGAACTAGATGGTGCTGTGTGTTGATGTCACCACATATTTATTTATATCCCTATTTGGGGTCAGCCCTCCTGATACTTTTACGCCTCTCTTGGCGATTTTATGTCATTTCTTGCGTTAAGGCAATCGTCAACATATCATTGTTGATTGTCCTGATCCAGGTAATGTAGACCTGTCTGGTCATATAGTCTTCACTACGGCATATTACGTGACAGACTTACTACGTGACCTACTACGTGACTTTTTCCTCATTTTCTGCAGTATTTCAGAAAACAAAAACAATTTATTATTATTAAACTGCTAAACACTTCTTAAAAAACATAACACCTCGTCCTAACACCTCTACTGGTGACAGGAGAGCTGGTTAGTTTTTCGCCCAAAGAATCGGAATTGCCATTCAGCGTAGTTTTGTATATATAATTAAGTATATCTGCAATGTCCTTTATTGTAAATAAAGTAATGAATTATTTATTACAGTGTATAGCCGCACAATGCATCGGTTCATATAATCGCTTGGCTGCTCCGTGTGCTGGACTTGGGTCTTATGATGGTCCTGGTATTGCTTACTCTTCTCCTTGCGGTGCCGGTATTGGTAATTATCAGATAGGCAGTTCGTACGGTATTGGCGCGTCTGCCGCTTCGAGTGGAGGTTGTCTGCCAACTACAAGTGCATCCCCTATCGCTCCCAATGGTGTGTCTTTGGTGTCGGAGAATGTTTATGAAGGCGGCTTAGAAGTTCTCGGCGCACTGCCATTCTTGGGAACAGTGGCTCTGGAAGGTGTCCTGCCCACTGCGGGCACTGGTGCGGTTGCTTATAGTTGTGGTAATGGACAAGTTGGTATTTTATCCGAAGATATATCTGGTGCTGGCATTGGAGGCTTAGGATATGGATATGGAGCTGGAGCCCTGGGTTATGGAGCTGGTGCCTTGGGCTTGGGCTATGGGGCTGGAGCTTTAGGATATGGCGCTGGTACACTCGGTTATGAAGCTGGTCTGGGTCGTTCAGCTTATGGCTGCAATGGCTTAGGCAATATTGGAGGACGAGCTTCGTGTGGATGCTGTGGTCGAACTTAAAGGGTTATACTTTGTCAAGCATTTGATTGAAAACAAATAAAATTTTCCAAGGCGTACATTTATGTTATCATTTGGACGTAGTTATGCAAACAGGATCCAGCCCACAAAAACCATTTTTTAAGTTACTGTCATAAATGGTACCTATATATCTACTTTAGTATATGCAAAAATATCCAAGCCACTACTAAGCTTGCCTTTTTCCTTTTGCAACATCCATACGCTAACGATACCACCAAAATATTAAGCATTTTCGGAGAGTTGGAATAGAACTATGTATCATTGTAACTAAGATAACGGGTTATAAAATAACTACGGTCTTCTAATACTTTCTTAGATTTACGCGAATATTTGACATTTTAAATAAAACTATCTTTTCGGATTTTGTCGCGGATTTATTTGCATTTTTGTTTCCCGACGTTTCGAATGCTTTACAGCATCCATGGTCACGGGAGAGACTGAGGTGTTACATGTCTTGTATGTATAGTTGTTACAGACAGCCTACCCACAATTAACAAAATGAAAATTGCACCAATTACATTACAATATTTTTTAACTTTAAACATTTTTATAATTTTAATTATAATTGAATATGGAATATTATTTATTTAATTTTTGCTATTATTTTTATAATTATTACAATTTTAAAATATTAATTAGTAATCTATATTTAGTGTTGCCATTATTATATTTATAACCATAAAGAAAAATATAAAATATAGTGTTAATTATTTAAGCCATATAATTGTTCTATGTGTAATTTAAAAAGTTAAAGTTAATTAAGGATAATTATTTTAATTTAGTTTGCTATTATTTAAAAAACAACTTACTAAGCAACACTATTACTATATACTTTTACAAATGAGAAATGAAAAATATTAATCTGATATGCTGTCATTTTGATCTACACAGTATGAACTTACTACATCTACCTGTCTGTTATGTTTATATTTATTATTTGATTTTATTATATTAATAACAGGATCCCATGACGATGGTAGTACCCAGCCATCTTCCCTGTTGAAATTAGGATGTTTTTTAATTTCTATGGCTTCTCGAATCATTCTAGGGCGATATCGATTTTCTTTCGCCAGGATTTGAGGTCTATCAAAGCGAATGTAATGGCTTGGGCGGTCCTGGCTATGTTTGCAGACAGCAGATGTTGTATTGCGACGCTGCTTCACATCAGCTATGTGTTCTTTGACCCGGGTTCTAATGGATCGCTTTGTTTGTCCGATGTAAGAGAGCCCACAATCACAATCAAGCTTGTAAACTCCTGCATCTTGTAGAGGGATGTGGCACTTGACAGGTGGTAAGAACTGACTAATTTTCTTTGGCGGCTTGAAGTAAGTTTTAATTGAAGCTCGCTTTAGAATGTAGCCAATCTTGTCTGTGACGCCTCTCATGTAAGGTAAGACTGCAGGGACGCGCTCGACTGTGGCTGGTTTCACTCGGTCCCTGTTACGTAGGCGCGGCACTTGCAGCTTGTTGTCTCGCAGAACTTGCTTGACATGTTGCAGTTCTCCGGCCAGGTGTTGCTCGTCACAGATCCCGCGCGCCCTCTGAAACAAAGATTTTCCCACGGTAGCTAACTGTGAAGGGTGGTGGTGAGATTCACCATTCAAGTACCTATCTGTATTATGTATAGCATTCGAAACGTCGGGAAACAAAAATGCAAATAAATCCGCGACAAAATCCGAAAAGATAGTTTTATTTAAAACTACGGTCTTGTTATTTCGATATACCAATTTTACTAAATTTGGCAATTGTACATTTTTTAACAGAATTTGAGAGCAAACTAAAAAAAAATTAAAGTGAAAATTTGAGGATCTAAGTGTAAACATGATGCATAAGTCTTGTTTTAGACCAAAATTAATAAAATAGCTAAAAACCGAGACCTACAAGATATTAACCAGAAATATTAATAAAACACTACTTTTACTTCGATTGGTTTGAGACTTTTGTCAATTTCAAATGAATGTTTTTTTTTGGAGAAGTGTTAGCTGACGCCTAGCGAAATATATAGAAAAAGTAAGCAAGATATTATTGGAAATTTTCTCCTTTTTTTTTCAAGAATTTTTGAAAAGAAATACGATCGTTTGATGGAAAAAGCTAATTTAACTTTTATTATCTTTTGTTGAGTTTGTAATCCCATAAAAAACATAACATGTAAAAAAGTACAAGTCTCCCAACGCAGTTCTTCTACTGCGAAAAGTTTTGAGATGTCTTGCACAACCAAGTCGGTTAATTTATTCAGTACCTACGAGTATATGTGGAAGTATCTATCCGACAACTTTATCGTAAATTGTTACCAAATTAATTAAATAACAACATTCTATAGTGACCGTATTAATATTAGATATATTTATTTATTTAACTAGCGAGTTTCCACCGCTTCGCTCGGGTGTTTCCCTACGTATGTTTTTTTTTTTGAGCGGAATCCTAACACTTTTTCTAAAATCAAAATAGCATAAGTTACTCCTTATAACATCAGCTATCTGCCAGTGAAAGTTCCATCAAAATCGGTGTAGTTGAACAAACAACAGACAAATTTTAAAAATTGTGTTTTTCTTATACATATACTTTATATAAACTAGCGACTTCCCTAGGTACGTTTTAACGGTTAGTATAAAATACAAATCTGAATATCTCGGCTTTTCTATAATATGCATGTATTATACATATAAACCTTCCTCTTGAATCACCCTATCTATTGTTGAAAGCTGCATTAAAATCCGTTTGGTAGTTAAAACATCTAAGCGAACAGACAGCGGTACACACCTTTTTACCCAACTGTGGCGAAACCTATAGAAGGGCTATTTCATCTATACATATAATAAGATTGTAACTAAGCCGAATCTGTACATTAAATACTTTTTGGAAAATCTTATTGAAATAAACATTATTATCAATGCAGACGCCAAATCTATAGTTTTTAGATTTTTTGACTGTGTGTCTGTTACCGCATCACAGAAAAACCACTGGAGGGATTTTGATGAAATTTTGTATTGTGATAGCTGGTTATCCGAGTCAACATACAGAATACTTTTCACCGCAGAAAAATGTGTCATTTCTGAAAAAAAAATACAATAACTGCAATGTAAGAGTATACTAATATGTAAGACCTAAGAATTTGGTTTTTGGTTATCTGAACGTGGGCGGAGCCGCGGGCAATGCTAGTTATGAATATTTCTGTCAAAAACTCCATGTATTTTACAAGTAACACCTGTTCAAACAACGTTTCAGTTTTGCTCTGCTGAGACTTGAGACATATGATTTTATTTAATATATTTGAACGAGCAATTCGTGTATGTATATATATATATATATATATATATATATATATTTCGAAGTCGGTGTGCTTTGCTTTGTATGGGCTGGCACCGATTTCGAAAATATTTGATTAGGTAAGTATTTAATAGGTAGGCTTTAGTTACTTAGCCAAAGCACACCGACTTCGCAAATATTTGATTAGGTATGTACAGTAAATGAAAACTACCAATCAGTTACTTTTTACTTTTTAGTGTTTTTGTTTGAAGTCGGTTTTTATTTTTTTGTTAAAAAGTTTTTATTTTTCCCTTTTTAGTGTAGACAGTAGTAGCAAAGTAAGAATTCTAAAGTGTTAGGCTTGTCAAATCAAACAAAATAAACCCAAATTCAAAGTATCTACTATTAGTCGTTGAAGAGTTCCATCTATCCACCTTCTGGCCTTACCATCAGATCAGGTCAACAATACCGAACCACTGTACTATCAACGGAAATAGAAACACTTGCAAAGTTTCAAGTCAATATGACAATTAGAAGTAGGTTAAATTCATCATTAGCTATTTTTCCACCCTTACGGGTGGTATTTTTTTTTTGAAATTTAAATGGGACCAATCTGGAAGTATATCCTTTCAAACAAAACAAAAATTGTCCAAATCGGTTAATAAATGACGAAGTTCTGAGGTAACAAACATAAAAAAAAACAGTCGAATTGAAAACCGCCTCCTTTTTGAAGTCGGTTGAAAATATAAGTATGTTTGTTGTTATATCGTAGGTCTATAAAATTTTAATTAAAGGAAATCATTGGCGAAAGTCCGTCCTTCTGTACGTATGTATGTGTGCGCTTATCTTGAAAACTTCTGAACGAATTTAGATGATGTTTTCGTCTGTTACGATCTGTATTTCAGCAGGAAGAATGTGGTGAATATGAAATTGTTCTTGCACTCTTACAATAAGAGCCGAGTACATATTAAATCTAAATCGGCAGAAAAAGTGTTACTTGTTAAGTATACTTAATCCGAAAGCGCTGACAAACTGGTATAGAATCTTAGAAAGTTAGGTTTTTTTTTGTAAATTCTAAACTTTATTACTCAGTTTACGCGGCGCACGTCAATAAAGCCACCAATTAGCACAATTTTTTTCGACATCTTTTAATATGTTGGTACATTATCACACAGCACCATCTAGTTCCATGGTAAGCTACGAGGCCTGTGTTGTGATAGTTGATACACTAAACATATATAACTTTAAATATATACAATATACATATTATAAATATAATCACCCGTGACTGGAGTACAAACATTCATGCTCATCAGATAAATGTATGCCCCCAGCGGGCCTCGAACCCGCAACTGCTGGCACAGCAAGTAGGGTCATGTCGTCAACAATCATCGTCATATTTCAGCGAATTTGTACAAAACCTTAACGAATCATACACCTTAACATTCCTCATGAATCATTACACCTATTGGTAATATGAAAATGTGTTCGGTAGTTTTTGAGTTTATCGCGTTCAGACAGACGGACAGAAACGGCGGTGGAGTTTATAATATGCAGTGATATATATTTTTGGATAACGAATTGATGTAAGTAAAATAAAAAATATTAAACATTTCAAATTACATTCATTTTTAATTAATGTGAATTTTGTATAATATGTCCCATGGAGGTTCCGATCTTTAAAATGTTCTGCCTAAAATCGATTTTTTATAGAATATTAATTTAAAATCATTAAGAGATAGATTTTCTTGCATAATTCTATTAATTATAATTTGTTAAAAAAGTGATTCCTTTCATTTTACTGTTATAAATAAATAACGAAACGTTTTCAAAAGAAATTCTTTAATTATAATTTGTAATACACAATTTTTTTCATTCAGATCCAGCGTTTGAAGGGTTTCTAGTAGACGTAACCATTGCATCCGCAACCGCAACTGCCAGCGATGCAAACCGACCCAGCAGCAGGGAGAGCTCCATCGAAACAAACAGAGCCCAGGATAGGCACCTGTCCACCGACCAGTGTGGAACCAGCAACGGGCAGTTGCCCTAACACTAATACATCACCGCTGCCAGAACCACCGTAAGCTGCTGAGTATAAGCCGTAGTCCGAATCCCAAGCCGACAGACCAACTCCAGGACCTGCAATACCGTCTAGACCATACGCTCCAATAGAAGAAAGTCCGGAATTTAGACCGCAACCCCTGGAACCCCAGAGACCAGCACCGTAGCCGATAGCAGCAGGACCAGCAGTCGATAAGCACTGACTGAACACATCCTATGAACATAGAGACTGTTAAGAAAATGTTCATAAACATCAACCAGTATTATTTTTACTAGCTTTTATTAAACTTGTAATGTTTGTATGTATGTTTGTTCGGGTCAAAACTTGCAAGTGATTTTTTTTTTAAATTATCCTTAACCGATTGAGCTGAAATGTTGCATACACGTTTAGTTTGGATAAGAATGCATTGTATATAAGTGACGTTATTCTAAATCCGACATGGTGGACTTCTAAAGATGGCGGAATATGTTTTTATGCAGCCCCATGATATGGATGTCAAGTGAAAGGGTTTGCTGAGAGGAATACGAATAAATAAGTAAAAAATTAACTTTAAAATTATATCAAACCTATACATTTACTGCACAATTTAAAGCTTGTTTTAATAAAAAAATATATTAATTTATTATCTATTAGCTTACCTGAACCAAACAAATCTGAACACATAATAAAAACAATGCAAAACTCTTCATTTTTAAGGCTTTTTACTAATTTATGTATGTATTAGTAAACAGGAGACTTCTCTGACACAATGGCTTACAAAGCAATGCTGTGGTTTTATACTAGACGTATTATCGAGCCTTTAGTGCTATCAATATTTTGCAAGATCCAAACGTTGCCTATCTATTTAAAATAAAAGTCGGTCAAGTGCGAGTCGCATTCGCACACGAAGGGTTCCGTACCATCGTACATGTACTTTTTATTAATATGACTTTTACTCTATGTATGTAGTATATTAACTTCGATGATCGATTACGAACGTTAAAAGAATGTTTCTTGTATTTTTATTTATTTATTATTCGTTGTGAAAATTTCAACTCTTTACCTATTACGGTTCATGAGATACATCCCTCTGACAGACGGACGAACGGAAAACGGAGGCTTATTAATACGGTTCCGTTCGCACCGTTTGGGTTCGGAACCCTAAAAAACTAGTTCATGCAATTTTGCATAGTAACCTACTGTTTTGTTATTATATATCGGTGAAAAATAAAAATAGTGGAATTGGACATCACGTACATTTTTGTGATATTTATGCATTTGTAAATTTTCATCATATGCACTGATACTGATTGAGTCATTTTAAATATAAAAACTCATGGTTATTTCTAAGAAATCATTCGCCAGTCGGTATCTCACCAAATACAGCATGATGTCTAAAGCTTTTCTTATTGTCTGTGCTCAAGCGGTCCTTATTCACGTAAGTTGTTGATATTTCCTTGTAAAGAGAATATACATTTTAAAATTTACCTTTTACGCATGGTTTTTAATTTAATAATCAACGCCTTGGCTTTTTCCCGATACATTTGGCTTAATTTGTAGAGACCCTACTTTCTGCGCCAGCGGTCGCGGGTTCTAGTCCCACTGGGGCATTCATTTGTTTGATCATATAAACACCCATGACTGCATGGGTATTTATATTTTTAATATGTATTTAAAATTATATACGTGTAGTGTATCAACTATCTAGTATCCATAATACAAGCCTCGTAGCTTACCATGGGACTAGATAGTGCTGTGTGTTGATGTACCAACTTATTTATTTATATCCCTATTTGAAGTCAGCCCTCCTAATACTTTTACGCCACTCTTGGCGATTTTGCGTCATTTCTGGCGTTAAGCCAATCGTCAACATATCATTGTGGATTGCACTGATCTAAGTTGTGTAGACCTGTCTGGTCATATGGTCTTCACTACGGCGCATTACGTAATTTTTTCCTCATTTACTGCAGTATTTCAGAGAACACTTCTTAAAAAACATAACACCTCGTCTTAACGCCTCTACTGGTGACAGGAGAGCTGGTTCGTTTTTCGCCCAAAGAATCGGCATTGCTATTCAACGTAGTTTTTTATATATAATTAAGTATATTTGTAATTTCCTTTATTGTAAATAAAGTAATGAATTATTTATTACAGTGTATAGCCGCACAATGCATCGGTTCATATAATCGCTTGGCTGCTCCGTGTGCTGGACTTGGGTCTTATGATGGTCCTGGTATTGCTTACTCTTCTCCTTGCGGTGCCGGTATTGGTAATTATCAGATAGGCAGTTCGTACGGTATTGGCGCGTCTGCCGCTTCGAGTGGAGGTTGTCTGCCAACTACAAGTGCATCCCCTATCGCTCCCAATGGTGTGTCTTTGGTGTCGGAGAATGTTTATGAAGGCGGCTTAGAAGTTCTCGGCGCACTGCCATTCTTGGGAACAGTGGCTCTGGAAGGTGTCCTGCCCACTGCAGGCACTGGTGCGGTTGCTTATAGTTGTGGTAATGGACAAGTTGGTATTTTATCCGAAGATATATCTGGTGCTGGCATTGGAGGCTTAGGATATGGATATGGAGCTGGAGCCCTGGGTTATGGAGCTGGTGCCTTGGGCTTGGGCTATGGGGCTGGAGCTTTAGGATATGGCGCTGGTACACTCGGTTATGAAGCTGGTCTGGGTCGTTCAGCTTATGGCTGCAATGGCTTAGGCAATATTGGAGGACGAGCTTCGTGTGGATGCTGTGGTCGAACTTAAAGGGTTATACTTTGTCAAGCATTTGATTGAAAACAAATAAAATTTTCCAAGCCGTACATTTATGTTATCATTTGGACATGGATACAGCCCACAAAAACCACTTTTTGAGTTACTGGCATAAATGGCACCTACATATCAACTTTAGTATATGCAAAAAATATCCAAGCCTTAGTGGCTTGCCTTATTTCTTTTGCAACATCCATACGCTAACGATAGGTACCACCAAAATATTAAACATTTTCGTAGAGTTAGAATAGAACTACATGTAGCGGAGCTACCACTGTGTTTAAATGTTTTAATGTGTAATATATATGATGTTAATATACCTGTCTGTCCTATTTGTCTATTTTAATAATTACAAGTAGTTTAATATATATCATGTAGCACGATGGCTATCCTTATTTCTTTAAGTACACTTTGTGCAAGTATGAGTAGAATAGGAATAGTCTATGGCTTTAATTAAAGCAAAATGAGTCGTATGGCGGTAGAAATAGAATCGTGCTTAATAAGCAGGCGACACAGACGGCTACAAGATATTAACCAGAAATATTAAGAAAACACTACTTTGATTGCTTTGAAACTTTTATCTATTTCAATTCATTCTAATAATGCTTTTTTGGAGAAGTGTTAGCTGACGCCTGGCAAAGGATATAGATAAAGCAGGCAAGATATTATTGGAAATTTTCTATGTATTTAGACTTTTATTATCTTTTGTTAAGTTTGTAATCCCATAAAAAACGTAACATGTAAAAAAGTACAAGTCTCCCAACGCAGTTCTTCTACTGCGAAAAGTTTTGAGATCTCTTGCACAACCAAGTCGGATCATTTATTCAGTACCTACGAGTATATGTGGAAGTATCTATCCGACAACTTTATCGTAAATTGTTACCAAATTAATTAAATAACAACAATGTATAACGACCGCATCAATATTAGATATATTTATTTATTTACTATCGAGTTACCCTCGCTTCGCTCGGGTGTCTCCCTACGTATGTTTTTTTTTTTGAGCGGAACCCTAACACTTTTTCTAAAATGAAAATAGCTTAAGTTACTCCTTATAACATCATCTATCTGCCAGTGAAAGTCCCATCGAAATCGGTGTAGCCGTTTCGTAGATTATCCGGAACAAACAGACAGAGGAATTTTAAAAATTGTGTTTTTCATATACATATATACCGTAGGTATATAATTTCATATGCATTTAAAAAAAGCTGTTATTTTGACATTACCTATATAAAAACACTTGAATTTTATTTATCTGTCGGTATAAATAGAACAACTTATATTGAAATTGCTTTATTAAAAAGCTGTATAAAATGTTAAAATATATTCTTTATATAAAACTAGCGACTCACACTCGCTTCGCTCAGGATCTTGCCGAGGTTCGTTTAAACGGTTAGTATGAAATAAAAATCAGAATATGTTGGCTTTTATATAATTTTTATTTAATATGCATGTATTATACCCATAAACCTTCCTCTTAAACCAATCTATCTATTGCTGAAAACTGGGTAGTTTAAAAGATAGCGAACAGACAGTGGCTATTTCATCTATACATATAATAAAATTGCAACTAAGCCGAATCTGTACATTAGATATTTTTTGGAAAATCTTATTGAAATAAACATTAATATCCATATAGAGGCCGAATCTATAGTTTTTAGAATTTTTGTCTGTCTGTCTCTCTGTTACCGCATCACAGAAAAAATACTGTAGGGATTTTGAAGAAATTTGCTATGATCATAACTGGTTATCCGGGTCAACATATAGGATACTTTTTACCGCTGGAAAATATCTCATTTCTGAGAAAAAATACAAAAATTGGTTAGAATAAAACCACGATAATACTATATATATTTAAGCAAGGTAACTTAGTAAATAAGGCAAAAACTATTAAAAATAGCTTATCTTGAAAAAAAATAACAATAGCGCTATTTTATTTGGTTTTTGGTCATCTGAACGCGGGCGGAGCCGCGGGCAATGCTAGTAAATTATAAAGAGATCCTCCATTCCGTGGGATATTGATGATTCATATGATTGATGATACGTAAAATGTTTTATCGTTTTAGAGCAAGCAATTAAAGTTATGTAAGAAATAGACCGTACGTGAAAAAATACAATATAATGTGCATTGACCTTTGCCAATATTGACATACAATATCAAATTTGTTGTTATATCGTAGGTCTGTAAAATTCTAATTAAAGGAAATCATTGGCAAGAGTCCGTCCTTCTGTACGTATGTATGTGTGCGCTTATCTTGAAAACTTCTGAACGAATTTAGATGCGGTTTTCGTCTGTTACGATCTGTATTTCAGCAGGAAGAATGTGGTGAATATGAAATTGTTCTTGCACTCTTACAATAAGGGCCGAGTACATATTAAATCTAAATCGGCAGAAAAAGTGTAACTTGGGTACTTAATCCGCAAGCGCTGACCAACTGGTACAGAATCTTAGAAAGTTGGTTTTTTTGTAAATTCTAAACTTTATTACTCAGTTTACGCGGCGCACGTCAATAAAGCCACCAATTAGCACAATTTTTTTCGACATCTTTTAATATGTTGGTACATTAACACACAGCACCATCTAGTTCCATAGCAAGCTACGAGGCCTGTGTTATGGATACCAGATAGTTGATACACTACACATAGATATATTATATAACTTTAAATACATACATATTATAAATATAATCACCCGTGACTGGAGTACAAACACTCGTGCTCGTTACACAAATGTATGCCCCCATCGGGCCTCAAACCCGCAACTGCTGGCACAGCAAGTAGGGTCATGTCGTCAACAATCATCGTCATATTTCAGCGAATTTGTACAAAACCTTAACGAATTATACACCTTAACCTTCCTCATGAATCATTACACCTATTGATGAAAACCGTATGAAAATCTGTTCGGTAGTTTTTGAGTTTATCGCGTTCAGACAGACGGACAGAAACGGCGGTGAAGTTTATAATATGCAGTGATATATATTTTTGGATAACGAATTGATGTAAGTAAAATAAAAAATATTAAACATTTCAAATTACATTCATTTTTAATCAATGTGAATTTTGTATAATATGTCCCATGGAGGTTCCAATCTTTAAAATGTTCTGCCTAAAATCGATTTTTTATAGAATATTAATTTAAAATCATTAAGAGATAGATTTTCTTGCATAACTCTATTAATTATAATTTGTTAAAAAAGTGATTCCTTTCATTTTACTGTTATAAATAAATAACGAAACGTTTTGCAAAAGAAATTCTTTAATTATAATTTGTAATACACAATTTTTTTCATTCAGATCCAGCGTTTGAAGGGTTTCTAGTAGACGTAACCATTGCATCCGCAACCGCAACTGCCAGCGATGCAAACCGACCCAGCAGCAGGGAGAGCTCCATCGAAACAAACAGAGCCCAGGATAGGCACCTGTCCACCGACCAGTGTGGAACCAGCAACGGGCAGTTGCCCTAACACTAATACATCACCGCTGCCAGAACCACCGTAAGCTGCTGAGTATAAGCCGTAGTCCGAATCCCAAGCCGACAGACCAACTCCAGGACCTGCAATACCGTCTAGACCATACGCTCCAATAGAAGAAAGTCCGGAATTTAGACCGCAACCCCTGGAACCCCAGAGACCAGCACCGTAGCCGATAGCAGCTGGACCAGCAGTCGATAAGCACTGACTGAACACATCCTATGAACATAGAGACTGTTAAGAAAATGTTCATAAACATCAACCAGTATTATTTTTACTAGCTTTTATTAAACTTGTAATGTTTGTATGTATGTTTGTTCGGGTCAAAACTTGCAAGTGATTTTTTTTTTAAATTATCCTTAACCGATTGAGCTGAAATGTTGCATACACGTTTAGTTTGGATAAGAATGCATTGTATATAAGTGACGTTATTCTAAATCCGACATGGTGGACTTCTAAAGATGGCGGAATATGTTTTTTATGCAGCCCCATGATATGGATGTCAAGTGAAAGGGTTTGCTGAGAGGAATACGAATAAATAAGTAAAAGATTAACTTTAAAATTATATCAAACCTATACATTTACTGCACAATTTAAAGCTTGTTTTAATAAAAAAATATATTAATTTATTATCTATTAGCTTACCTGAACCAAACAAATCTGAACACATAATAAAAACAATGCAAAACTCTTCATTTTTAAGGCTTTTTACTAATTTATGTATGTATTAGTAAACAGGAGACTTCTCTGACACAATGGCTTACAAAGCAATGCTGTGGTTTTATACTAGACGTATTATCGAGCCTTTAGTGCTATCAATATTTTGCAAGATCCAAACGTTGCCTATCTATTTAAAATAAAAGTCGGTCAAGTGCGAGTCGCATTCGCACACGAAGGGTTCCGTACCATCGTACATGTACTTTTTATTAATATGACTTTTACTCTATGTATGTAGTATATTGACTTCGAAAAGAATTCTGTTGTATTTTTGTTTTTTAATTGTTTATTTATTTTTATTCGTAGTGAAAATTTCAACTCTTTACCTATTACGGTTCATGAGATACAACCCCTTTGACAGACGGACGGACAGCGGAGGCTTATTAATACGGTTCCGTTCGCACCCTTTGGGTACGGAACCCTAAAAAGCTAAACCATGCAATTTTGCATAGTAACCTACTGTTCTATTATATTTACTCGTGTATCGGTGAAAAATAAGAATAGTGAAATTGGACATCACGTACGTTTTTGTGATATTTATGCATTTGTAAATTTTCATCATATGCACTGATACTGATTGAGTCATTTTAAATATAAAAACTCATGGTTATTTCTAAGAAATCATTCGCCAGTCGGTATCTCACCAAATACAGCATGATGTCTAAAGCTTTTCTTGTTGTCTGTGCTCAAGCGGCCCTTATTCACGTAAGTTGTTGATATTTTCTTGTAAAGAGAATATACATTTTAAAATTTACCTTTTACGCATGGTTTTTTTTATTTTAACATCAATCCCTTGGCTTATTCCCGATACGTTTGACTCAGTTTATAGTGACCCTACTTGCTGCGTCAGTGGTCGCGGGTTCGAGTCCCGCTGAGGGCATTAATTTGTATGATCATTCAGTCATGGGTGTTATATTTAGAATATGTATGTATTTAAAGTTATATACGTGTAGTGTATCAACTATCTGGTATCCATAACACAAGCCTCGTAGCTTACCATGGAACTAGATGGTGCTGGGTGTTGATGTCACCACATATTTATTTATATCCCTATTTGGGGTCAGCCCTCCTGATACTTTTACGCCTCTCTTAGCGATTTTATGTCATTTCTTGCGTTAAGGCAATCGTCAACATATCATTGTTGATTGTCCTGATCCAGGTAATGTAGACCTGTCTGGTCATATAGTCTTCACTACGGCATATTACGTGACAGACTTACTACGTGACCTACTACGTGACTTTTTCCTCATTTTCTGCAGTATTTCAGAAAACAAAAACAATTTATTATTATTAAACTGCTAAACACTTCTTAAAAAACATAACACCTCGTCTTAACACCTCTACTGGTGACAGGAGAGCTGGTTAGTTTTTCGCCCAAAGAATCGGCATTGCCATTCAGCGTAGTTTTGTATATATAATTAAGTATATCTGCAATGTCCTTTATTGTAAATAAAGTAATGAATTATTTATTACAGTGTATAGCCGCACAATGCATCGGTTCATATAATCGCTTGGCTGCTCCGTGTGCTGGACTTGGGTCTTATGATGGTCCTGGTATTGCTTACTCTTCTCCTTGCGGTGCCGGTATTGGTAATTATCAGATAGGCAGTTCGTACGGTATTGGCGCGTCTGCCGCTTCGAGTGGAGGTTGTCTGCCAACTACAAGTGCATCCCCTATCGCTCCCAATGGTGTGTCTTTGGTGTCGGAGAATGTTTATGAAGGCGGCTTAGAAGTTCTCGGCGCACTGCCATTCTTGGGAACAGTGGCTCTGGAAGGTGTCCTGCCCACTGCGGGCACTGGTACGGTTGCTTATAGTTGTGGTAATGGACAAGTTGGTATTTTATCCGAAGGTATATCTGGTGCTGGCATTGGAGGCTTAGGATATGGATATGGAGCTGGAGCCCTGGGTTATGGAGCTGGTGCCTTGGGCTTGGGCTATGGGGCTGGAGCTTTAGGATATGGCGCTGGTACACTCGGTTATGAAGCTGGTCTGGGTCGTTCAGCTTATGGCTGCAATGGCTTAGGCAATATTGGAGGACGAGCTTCGTGTGGATGCTGTGGTCGAACTTAAAGGGTTATACTTTGTCAAGCATTTGATTGAAAACAAATAAAATTTTCCAAGGCGTACATTTATGTTATCATTTGGACGTAGTTATGCAAACAGGATCCAGCCCACAAAAACCATTTTTTAAGTTACTGTCATAAATGGTACCTATATATCTACTTTAGTATATGCAAAAATATCCAAGCCACTACTAAGCTTGCCTTTTTCCTTTTGCAACATCCATACGCTAACGATACCAACAAAATATTAAGCATTTTCGGAGAGTTGGAATAGAACTATGTATCATTGTAACTAAGATAACGGGTTATAAAATAACTACGGTCTTGTTATTTCGATATACCAATTTTACTAAATTTGGCAATTGTACATTTTTTAACAGAATTTGAGAGCAAACTAAAAAAAAATTAAAGTGAAAATTTGAGGATCTAAGTGTAAACATGATGCATAAGTCTTGTTTTAGACCAAAATTAATAAAATAGCTAAAAACCGAGACCTACAAGATATTAACCAAAAATATTAATAAAACACTACTTTTACTTTGATTGCTTTGAGACTTTTGTCAATTTCAAATGATTCTAATAATGCTTATTTTTTTAACTGCCTCGGTGGTGTAGCGGCTAGCATATACGGCCGCACACCCGGAGGTCCTGGGTTCGAGTCCCGGGTCGGGCCATATTTAGTTATTGAGTCTTTCTGTATAGTAAGTCTCAGTAACAGCCCGGAGTTGGGAAGTTGGCGGTTTTTCACCCCCGTGCCTCGGAGGGCACGTAAAGCCGTCGGTCCTGCGCCTATACTCTCACCGGTCGTGTCGAGTGGTCGTCCCACCGGAGTATGAGGGTGATAGGAATAGAGAGTGCACTTGTGTATGCGCGTACACTTGTGCACTGTAATATCTCCTGCGCAGTTGGCTAATCTCAATGAGATTGGCCGCCGTAGCCGGAATCGGCCAGGAGAACATCATCATCAATGCTTATTTTAGAGTTAGTGTTAGCTGACGCCTGGCGAAGGATATAGAAAAAGCAGGCAAGATATTATTGGAAATTTTCTCCTTTTTTTCCAGAATTTTTGAAAAGAAATACAATCGTTTGGTGGAAAAATTTACTTTAATTTTATTATCTTTTGTTAAGTTTGTAATCCCATGAAAAACAACATGTAAAAAAGTACAAGTCTCCCAACGCAGTTCTTCTACTGCGAAAAGTTTTGAGATCTCTTGCACAACCAAGTCGGTTCATTTATTCAGTACCTACGAGTATATGTGGAAGTATCTATTTGACAACTTTGTCATAAATTGTTACCAAATTAATTAAATAACAACAATGTATAGTGACCGCATTAATATTAGATATATTAATTTATTTTACTGTTGAGTTAACCTCGCTCCGCTCAGGTGTTTCCCTACGTCCCCCCAAACGTGCGTTCACCTTGTCGTGGTGGGGAGGCTCAGTAGTGCCCGGCAATCCAACCGGGCGTGAAGCTAAGAAACGCACAGGGAGGTTGCCCACTTCGGTGGGCGGTGGGAGGTGGTCCTCTTCGGGGGGCGGTGTACCATACGGGTTGCTGCTGGTACTTCTCTAATAGCAGAGTGGACCTTATTGAAATAAACATTATTATCGATACAGAGGCCGAATCTATATTTTATAGAATTTTTGTCTGTCTGTTACCGCATCACAGAAAAATTACTGGAGGGATTCTGATGAAATTTGGTATGGTCATAACTGGTTATCCGGGTCAACATATAGGATACTTTTTACCGCGGGAAAATATCTCATTTCTGAGAAAAAATACAAAAATTGGTTAGAATAAAACCACGATAATACTATATATATTTAAGCAAGGTAACTTAGTAAATAAGGCAAAAACTATTAAAAATAGCTTATCTTGAAAAAAAATAACAATAGCGCTATTTTATTTGGTTTTTGGTCATCTGAACGCGGGCGGAGCCGCGGGCAATGCTAGTAAATTATAAAGAGATCCTCCATTCCGTGGGATATTGATGATTCATATGATTGATGATACGTAAAATGTTTTATCGTTTTTGAGAAAGCAATTAGAGTTATGTAAGAAATAGACCGTACGTGACAAAATACAATATTATACGATTTTTTAGCACGATTTTTTTCGACATCTTTTAATATGTTGGTACATTAACACACAGCACCATCTAGTTCCATGGTAAGCTACGAGGCCTGTGTTATGAATACCAGATAGTTGATACACTACACATAGATATATAACTTTAAATAAATACATATTATAAATATAATCACCCGTGACTAGAGTACAAACATTCATGCTCATCCGATAAATGTATGCCCTCAGCGGGCCTCGAACCCGGTCACTACGTCGTGTCGTCAACAATCATCGTCATATTTCAGCCAATTTATACAAAACCATAATGAATCATACACCTTAACCTTCCTCATGAATTATTACACCTATTGGTGAAAGCCGTATGAAAATCCGTTCGGTAGTTTTTGACTTTATCGCGTTCAGACAGACAGAAGCGGCGGTGGAGTTTATAATATGCAGTGATATATGTATAACGAATTCTATTAATTATAATTTGTTAAAAAAGTGATTCCTTTCATTTTACAGTCTATAAATAAATAACGAAATGTTTTGCAAAAGAAATTCTTTAATTATAATTTGTAATACACATATTTTTTCATTACGATACAGCGATTGAAAGGTTTCTAGTATATGTAACCATTGCACCCGCAACCGCAACTGCCAGCAATGCAAACCGACCCAGCAGCTGGGACAGCTCCATCGAAACAAACAGAGCCCAGGATAGGCACCTGTCCACCGACCAGTGTGGAACCAGCAACGGGCAGTTGCCCAAACACTAATACATCACCGCTGCCAGAACCACCGTAAGCTGCTGAGGATAAGCCGTAGTCAGAATCCCAAGCGAGCAGACCAGCTCCAGGACCTGCAATACCGTCTAGACCATACGCTCCAATAGAAGAAAGTCCGGAATTTAGACCGCAACCCCTGGAACCCCAGAGACCAGCACCGTAGCCGTTAGCAGCTGGACCAGCAGTCGATAAGCACTGACTGAACACATCCTATGAACATAGAAACTGTTAAGAAAATGTTCATAAACATCAACCAGTATCACGTTTACAACCTTTAATAAACTTGTAATGTTTGTATGTATGTTTGCAACTGATTTTTTTTTAAATTATCCTTAACCGATTGAGCTGAAATGTTGCCTACACGTTTAGTTTGGATAAGAATGCATGGCTATATAAGTGACGTTATTCTAAATCCGACATGGCGGACTCCCAAAGATGGCGGAATATGTTTTTTATGCACCCCCATGATATGGATGTCAAGTGAAAGGGTTTGCTGAGAGGAATACGAATAAATAACTAAAAAATTAACTTTAAATTATATCAAACCCATATATTTACTGCACAATTTAAAGCTTGTTTTAATAAAAAAAAATTAATTTATTATCTATTAGCTTACCTGAACCAAACAAATCTGAACACATAATAAAAACAATGCCAAACTCTTCATTTTTAAGGCTTTTTACTAATTTATGTATGTATAAGTAAACAGGAGACTTCTCTGACACAATGGCTTACAAAGCATTGCTGTGGTTTTATACTAGACGTATTATCGAACCTTTAGTGCTATCAATATTTTGCAAGATCCAAACGTTGCCTATCTATTTAAAATAAAAGTCGGTTAAGTGCAAGTCGCATTCGCACACGAAGGGTTCGGTACCATCGTACATGTACTTTTTATTAATACTAGAAAGACGGAAAAATCAACTTACCAAGAAAGACGGCGAGGGGTCATTTGACCCCTTGCTTTATAAATATTTTTTACATAGTAAAATGTCCCAAAAACTGTTAAAATGCGAAAAGACATTAATATGACTTTTACTTTATGTATGTAGTATATTGACTTCGATGATCGATTACTAACGTTAAAAGAATGTTTCATGTATTTTTATTTATTTATTATTCGTTGTGAAAATTTCAACTCTTTACCTATTACGGTTCATGAGATACATCCCTCTGACAGACGGACGAACGGAAAACGGAGGCTTATTAATACGGTTCCGTTCGCACCCTTTGGGTTCGGAACCCTAAAAAACTAGTTCATGCAATTTTGCATAGTAACCTACTGTTTTGTTATTATATATCGGTGAAAAATAAAAATAGTGGAATTGGACATCACGTACATTTTTGTGATATTTATGCATTTGTAAATTTTCATCATATGCACTGATACTGATTGAGTCATTTTAAATATAAAAACTCATGGTTATTTCTAAGAAATCATTCGCCAGTCGGTATCTCACCAAATACAGCATGATGTCTAAAGCTTTTCTTGTTGTCTGTGCTCAAGCGGCCCTTATTCACGTAAGTTGTTGATACTTTCTTGTAAAGAGAATATACATTTTAAAATTTAGGTACCTTTTACGCATGGTTTTTTATTTTAATAATCAACGCCTTGGCTTTTTCCCGATACATTTGGCTTAATTTGTAGAGACCCTACTTGTTGCGCCAGCGGTCGCGGGTTCTAGTCCCACTGGGGCATTCATTTGTTTGATCATATAAACACCCATGACTGCATGGGTATTTATATTTTTAATATGTATTTAAAGTTATACACGTGTAGTGTATCAACTATCTGTTATCCATAACACAAGCCTCGTAGCTTACCATGGAACTAGATGGTGCTGTGTGTTGATGTCACAACATATTTATTTATATCCCTATTTGGGGTCAGCCCTCCTGATACTTTTACGCCTCTCTTGGCCCTTCATTGTAAATAAATTAATTAATTATTTATTACAGTGTATAGCCGCACAATGCATCGGTTCATATAATCGTTTGGCTGCTCCATGTGCTGGACTTGGGTCTTATGATGGTCCTGGTATTTCTTATCCTTGCGGTGCCGGTATTGGTAATTATCAGATAGGCAGTTCGTACGGTATTGGCGCGTCTGCCGCTTCGAGTGGAGGTTGTCTGCCAACTACAAGTGCATCCCCTATCGCTCCCAATGGTGTGTCTTTGGTGTCGGAGAATGTTTATGAAGGCGGTTTAGAAGTTCTCGGCGCATTGCCATTCTTGGGAACAGTGGCTCTGGAAGGTGTCCTGCCCACTGCGGGCGCTGGTGCTGTTGCTTATAGTTGTGGTAATGGACAAGTTGGTATTTTATCCGAAGATATATCTGGTGCCGGCATTGGAGGCTTAGGATATGGATATGGAGCTGGAGCCCTAGGTTATGGAGCTGGAGCCCTGGGCTTGGGCTATGGGGCTGGAGCTTTAGGATATGGCGCTGGTGCACTCGGTTATGAAGCTGGTCTGGGTCGTTCAGCTTATGGCTGCAATGGCTTAGGCAATATTGGAGGACGAGCTTCGTGTGGATGCTGTGGTCGAATTTAAAGGGTTATACTTTGTCAAGCATTTGATTGAAAACACATAAAATTTTCCAAGCCGTACATTTATGTTACCATTTCGAAACCCACGCACGCAATTTGGCAATTGTAAATTTTTTGACAAAAGTTGTGTGTGTTGCAAAACATGATACATAGCCATTCATTAAGCACTTGTATTACACTTAAATTAATAAAATTTTTGAAGTAAAAGAAATACAATCGTTTGATTTAAAAAGTTATTTTTACTTTTATTAAGTTTGTAATCCCATGAAAAACCAAACATGGAAAAAACACACCTACTTCTTCTACCACAAAGAGTTTTGGGTTCTAATGTAAAATCAAATCGGTTGATTTATTCAGTACCTATCTATGGAAACATCAATCCAAAAACTTTGTCATAATATGTTACCTAAGTAGTTAAATAACAACATTTTATCATAATTAATCAATCAATCAATATTAGATATATTTATTTCTTCAATAAATAGAATGATTAATTGAATCTGCAGAGAATTGTGGTGTAACGTAAGAGGGAGAGCGCACATACAATATACTCTCTTTTCTTTTCTCTCTATTAGACAAATCCACACTCGCGGTGAGATCAGGTGCTGGATAAAAGTGTAATACAGTCAACATACTGAGAATCTCATAATAGAAAAACCCAATATCTAAACTTGGCTCTACCCGAAACTCGAACTCGGAACCTACATCACCGAGGTAGTCGAATATACTTACAATTACATATACCTTTTAAGTTTTTGCAACAATGTTGCAACGCATAATCTATAATCCATACTTATAATAAAATTGTAAGTAAGCCGAATCTGTACATTAAATATTTTTTGGAAAATCTTATTAAAATAAACATTATTATCGATATAGAGGCTGAACCTATAGTTTTTAGAATTTTTATCTGTCTGTCTGTTACCGCATCACAGAAAAACCACTTACACAAATATTTCATCTCTGAGAAATCTATACTAACCGTTAAAACTTACCTGAGCGGAGAGGGTGAGTCGCCAGTTAATATTATAAATGTGAAAGTTTATGAGGATGTTTGTTACTCAATCGCGCCAGAACGGCTGAACGGATCGGGATGAGATTTCTCACAGAAATAAACTATAGTCTGGAATAACATACAGGCTACTTTTTATCCCGGAAAAATGTACGGTTCCCGTGGGATAGATTTGTTTTTATCTAGGGATGAATCCGAAGCGAAGCAAGGGTAAATCGCTAGTTTTTAATAATGGTTATGGACGAATTTCGAGACAAGTTGATATCAATACAAAATGTTTAGAAAATACAAAAAAGTCTTCCTTAAATAATTTTATTAGAAAAATATTTACATATAACAATAATATAATATAATACTCTTTGCTATAGATGTTTTAACCGACTTTAAAAAGAAAAAGTTCGTTTTTCTATATATTTTTGTATAATATATGTACATAATCTATAGAAAAATGCTTGTATAATAAATATCTTGTATAATAAAACTGAAGTGTCTGTTTGTAATGTCAAAATAACAGCGTTTTTTTAAATGCACATAAAATTATATACAGCACTTACGAAAACACACAAATTTTAAAAAATGTCTGTCTTTTTATTCCGGCTAATCTCCGAAACAACTGATTTTGACGGGACTTTCACTGTAAAATAGCTGATATTATAAGGAGTAACTTAGGCTGCTTTTATTTAAGAAAATGAATTAGGGTTCTGCTCGAAAAAATTAAAATGTACCTAGTATTAATATATAGGAAAATCATCATCAACGTATTTGGACCAAGCGTGTAAACCTCCGGTGAGATCTTTAATTTTATATCTGTGTTTTTCTTCTATGAGGTCTAAAACCATTTTGGCTGCAACTTGAGAATCATTCCCTCGTCTGCAGATGAATGTAACTGAAAAATAATAGAAATATTGTTTTTCTAAACATAAAATAAATAAATAATAATAAATATGTTGGGACCATCTAGTTCTATGGTAAGCTACGAGGCATGTGTTATGAATACCAGATAGTTGATACACTAAACATATATAACTTTAAATACATACACATTATAAATATAAACACCCCTGACTGGAGTAGAAACATTCGTGCTCATCACACAAATAAATGCCCCCAACGGGACTTGAACCCGCGACCGCTGGCACAGTGTGTGTGTTTGTTCCTGTAATTTTTTGAAATTTAGAAAAAAATACTGTTATATAGATATAATACTTTGAACAATTCACCTTGACTCTTAGACTTCCTTACTTCATCCACCAACACATTGAGCACTTCTTGATGCAACTTTTCCAACGGATAGTTCACAGAACCTTCCAATTTACACATTTTGAACTCATATTCACTTCGTACGTCTATTAGTTTATTATTTTTCATATCTTTTGACAGATCTTCGGCTGAAATTCGATGGTCTTTTTCAAGTATATGAAGGTCGAGGTCCTAAAAAAAAAAGTATCACTTTAAAATGTTATATTTTAACTAATATAATATCATTTATACTTGTTTTAATAAGTTGAAGAGATTTTTTGTTTTCTTGTTTGTTTGTTTGAACACGGTAATTTCTGTAACTAGTTGTTTAAAAAAATTTTTTGCGTTACTTGCTAGGGTAACGCTATGGTAGCTCAGTGGTAACGAGCCCTCTTGGGATACCGAGTGAAGCGGGTTCTAATCCCGGGTCTCGCACCTCTGATATTCTCAAGTGCGTATCATTCCCAACATGATCACCACTTGTCTTACGGTGAAGGAGAGCTTCGTGAGAAAACCTGCATGTCTGAGAGAACTTAGCAAGTTGTCTGCAGACATGCTCAGTCCGCCCGCACTTGCCCAACGTGGTGGACTGTGTCTGGTAAAACTCGTATTGAAGGGACGTCCACGCCCAGCAGTGTGAAGTTTAAAGTAAGTAACAAAGGCTTATATTTATAAGTTTAGTTTCAAAAATAAAACTATGTTTCGGCCTTCACTCTGCTTCATACATACCTTTTCCTTCGCTTGAGAATTACAAAGCACTTCGTAATTTAACAGTTTCGTTATTTTTGGTGTTTCCGAACAAATGTCGCATTGTGGGTTACGACCGCGGAGTTTCACTGAGAAAAAAAATTACCCAAAAAAAATGTATATGTATTTATTATTAAGTATCAGAGTCGACTGTGTATATAAACAAATACACAAAGCATTCGAAACGTCGAGAACCAACAATAAAAATAATTCCACGAAAAAATCCGAAAAGATAGTTTTATTTAAAACCAAATTCCCTTTTAAAACTATATCTCATACATACCAGTTCTGAAAGTCATATCTTCGCCATCAAACAACAACATTCGTCCCACTAATAACTGTTTGTGCGTTTGTCCCACCAAAAACTTAATAGCTTCTAACGCTTGTAATGTACCTGAAAAAAAAAACAAAAAAAATTAAAAACACGCTTATTATTTTACTTCAAGGTCACTTAAAAAATTAAAAAAACAAAAATCCACCATTGGGGTGGAATATTTTTAAAAAAGAAATGGTTATTTTGACATTACAAACAGACACTTTAATTTTATTTATCTGTAAAGATATTAAATATTCGCGTAGATTGAAGAAAGTATTAAATAAAAGAACATAATACCTATGACGCCAGGCACGGGACCCGCCACGCCATTTGCAGAGCAACTGCCCACAGCTTCTGGGGGTGGGGGTGTTGGGAATATACACCTGTAGCAAGGACCGATATAGGGTTGGTCCTGGATGAAAAAAAATAATAACTTCAAAGAAGTAAAAAAAGCGTGTGTGTATGTACTTATATACGCACGAGAAGTTATACTTCTTTGGCGTAACAGAACAAAAATAGCTAAAGATTTCATCCCGTATGTCACAACTCTCTGTTTGGAAAAGGAGAGCAGCCAAAATCATCATGTCGCTTTTTGGCTGTCGGTGTGCGCGCGCATCGTAAAAATTTTACTCTCATTTTTTTTCCTAAACGTTCTAAAAGAAATATAACTTTAAAAAGTTTAGAAAATTTGTTATCCTACGTAATAATAAAATAAGTATTATTAAAGGAAAAATAAAATATGATAGTAAAAAAAATAACCCTTTAATAGTTTAGGTGCTACGGTGGAACATGCATAAAGACAAACATACACACATACACAATCTTATAAAACAAAACCCTTTCTTTAGACTTTTCCGTAGTTGTTTAATAAGAGTTATAACAACTTAACAAATAATTCCACAATGAGTGGTGTATTTTTTTTTAATTTATTTATGTACCGTGTAGTTACTTACATTTTAAAAAAAGTTCACCCTTGGGAGTGGAAAAAAACAATAATTTTAAAGTAAGAAAAAAAGTGGCAGTGGTAGCCCAGTGGTAACGCGCTCGCTTGGGAAACCGAGTGAAGCGGGTTCAAATCCCGGGTCTCGCACCTCTAATATTCTCATGTGCGAATCATTTCCAACATGATTACCACTTGTCTTAACGGCGAAGGAAAACATCGTGAGGAAACCTGCATATCTGAGAGAACCTAGCAAGTTTTCAAAAGACATGTGAAGTCCGCCAACCCGTACTTGGCCAGCGTGGTGGACTATGGCCTCATCCCGATCGTACTGAAGGGAGGCCCGTGCCCAGCAGTGGGACGTTAAAAAGGGCTAAATACATACATACAAGAAAAAAAATTACGATAACTTCAAAATATCTTTCCTTATAGGCGGAATATCTTCTAGCACTATTAGGCCTTTTAAAAAAAAAAAACAAGAATAATATAAAATATACTTTTTACTAACATTCCCTCGCTCTCTATACCCATATATTGTTAATTGGCCTTCCATTTTTAGGGCACTTCCAGATATTAAAGGGATCTGTAAAATTAAATAAAATAAAAAACTATAATATACCTATTGTTAATATACTTAACACTAAATAAATAAGTATGTTGGTACATTAACACACAGCACCATCTAGTTCCATGGTAAGCTACGAGGCTTGGATTATGGATACCAGATAGTTAATACACTACATATATATAAGACTATAAGTCGGGATTATTAGGAATATATATAACTTTAAATACATACATATATAAATATAAACACCCATGACTGGAGTAAAAACATTCGTGCTCATCACACAAACGAATGCCCCCAGCGGGACTCGAACCCGCGACCGCTGGCACAGCAAGTAGGATCACTACAAACTGAGCAAAACGTGTCGTGAAAATAAATATCTTGCTTTTCAAAATAAATATATTGTCAAACAAAAGAAATTTCTCCATTTTCTCACCTTTGTTAAAACACTGACGTCACTCAACATATACCGTGTGGGCACATTGTCTGTGCAGTCCAATATTAGGTTGTATTTTGACGCTATTTCTATAGCATTCTGTGGATTCAGATCTATATTGTATGAAGTTACCTTAATTTTTGAGTTAATGCTAAAAAAAAATTAATTCCACAGTTAACAAATCCATGCTAATATTATAAATGCGGAAGCTTGAATGGATGTTTGTTACTGAATCGCGCCAGAACGGCTGATCGGATCTGGATGAAATTTGGCACAGAGATAGACTATAGTCTGGAATAGCATATAGGTTTTTATCCCGGAAAATGTACGGTTCCCGTCTTTTTATCCCAGAAAAATGTACGGTACGGCTTTTTTATTTTTTTAAGACCTCAAAAACAATTAACTCCTTAAGTTATGCTAGGAAACCTTAGTTTTAAAATAAGGCAGTGGTAGTTGTTTTTGTAAGAGGATAAGAAAAATATTGACAATTTAATTCAATTCAATTATTATCGCTTCAAATCGTGCAAGTTGAGCACAGATTACTTTGCCAATGTCACGTGGAATGGAGAATACAAGATATCTAAGAGGAGTTATTTAAAAATTTCATAGTAGTTATTCTAAGAAAATATAATATTATACTTTATAGTGGCCGCTCCAACAGAAACAAATCTATCCCTCGGTAACCGTATATATTCCAGAGATAAAATGTAGCCTATGTGCTATTCCAGACTATAATCTATCTCTGTGCCAAATTTCATTCAGATCCGTTCAACCGTTCTGGCGTGAATGACTAACAAACATCCACACTCACAAACTTTAACATTATAATAGTAAGATGTAACATACAAATAATTGTCATTAAAAATAAAACAAATACCTTCTTAAGCTATTTGCTGCAGATTCCGCTTTACTTATACCCTGGTCGCTCTCACTGTGCAATATCTGCCTGTGAATGTTTGTCACATCCACTTGGTCATAGTCTACTATGCCTATTTCTCCTAAACATAAAATGAATTACATATTATTTTACATATTAGTACAAGTGCATTAGTAGGCATATTTTTATGTATACTAGCGACTCACTCTCGCTTCGATGGGGTTCGTCCCTAGATACGTTTTAACGGTTAGTATGAGATAGATAGACTAAGAGTATATATTATATGAAATAGAACCTATAAACGGGCTATCTAATGCAAAAAGAATTTTTTTAAATCGAATTAGTAGTTCCTGAGATTAGCGCTTCAAACAAGCAAACTCTTGTCTCTTTATAATATTAAAGTATAGATGTTACATGATATCACAACAACTCCCAAGCCAAAAATGCTAATATTCCAAGAGAAATTTATTCTAAAAAAAATACTGTCTTTATTATACTAGTTGTAATTTAATGTAAATCGCACTCGTTACCCATACTTAGAACCTCATTTGTGCCGCTGTAAGTTATGAATCCTGTCTAGTTCAAACAGTCTAAATCTGTCCAAATATTCAGAAGTTTCCTGAGAACTTCACAGGCTTTGCGAAGCGACCTCATTGATCCGAGGATTTTATCGCGTTGAGAAATTACCTCTACGCATTCCAGGACTACGTGCCACTACGTGGGCGACTGATTTTATTATACTAGTTATTTTTTTGAAGTGAAACCTTGTATAGGTAGGTTTGTTTGTAAGGGGAGTAAATTCATGTGAGTCGTTATTGACATGGCCACGTGACGTGTTAACGCTAACACTCAAGAGTGCCAATAGATGTCAAAACCAGATAAATATTAACAGTTTTAATTTACCGATTTTAATTTACAATCAAACAATTAATTTGAATATCCAAAAATAACAACTCCTCATGATCCTCATGACTGCGAGAACTTACCAACACCAGCTCCAGCCAGATAAACAGCAGACGGACATCCTAAGCCCCCTGCTCCCACTATTAGCACTCTTGATGACATCAACTGTTCCTGCCCCTGTACACCAATATCCGGCAGAAGTATCTGACGGCTATACCTAAAGTCATAAGGTTTAATTATTATAAAACTGCATAATATGGTACAATACTACGAAATTGAAAGTATGTTTCCACATCTTTATTCGTAAAAACTAAGCTGTTACATATATAATAGTAATAGACGATAATCGAATAGATCTCAATGGCGAAAGTTGGAGGCAGCCTTTACCAATAGGCACACAGGGATCAGGCAATGGTAGCTCAGTGGTAAAGTAGGTGGTAGTAGTGGTAGGTAGTAGTAGGTGGTAGTAGTGGTAGGTAGTAGTAGGTGGTAGGTAGGTGGTAGGTAGAGTTTAAATCCCGGGTCTCGCACCTCTGATATTGTTCGAATCATTTTCCAAGATGATTACCACTTGTCTTATGGTGAAGGACAACATGACAGTGCAGTCTGCCAACACGCACATGACCAGCATGGTGGGCTATGACCTGATCCCCTTGTATTGAAGTGAGGCCCACCCCCAGCTGTGAGATGTTAAAAAGGGCTGAATACAACACAGAGGTCAGAGACATTATCTAAAATTCATATTTATCAACTATTTATATATCAAAAAATGTTCCACATTTTTATATGAATAAATTGAAATAATAAGTTATATACCTTTCTATTGCCCATTTAGGTAAAATATCTCCAAATTTAACTTGAGCATGATTTTTATTTTCAAAGCTTAGGCCAGAACTGTTCATTGCATTGTCTTCAACCTGTTTAAAAAATCAAAAAGACAAGTCAAATAACATTGTTATCAATGTTTATGAATAATATATTATCAATAAAAACAACTTCACAAAATAAAAAATAATATACTCCAAATTGTGCATGACATAATAAATATAGCTATTAAACTTTTTATACCTACATTAGTTATGAATTTTATTAGTATCGCTTTAGTTTTTTGTGATGAACTCTTAATATGTTATGTTTTTAATAATGAAGAAAACAATATACTTCATTAGATTTATAATCTCAAAAAGTATGTTATCATAACTTAAAATTCACTATATAATGATCAATTTATCTCACCGGCGGCAAGTTTGTTTTTAATTTTAATAATTCTTGCTCCTTTTGCCTCAATATTTCTTTTAAATCTAATATCTCTTTTTCGAGACTTTTAATACTATTCATTTTAATGGCTTATTTCAAAATAAAACTATTAAGTATTTTCAGTTAATACACTTTCAAGGTTTATTTTTGAGGTTATATTTATTGTTTACTATTTATCTGTCAAACCAGTTCCAGGTGTCAAACGACATATGACAGTAGTCAGTACATATTCGTTCGTAAACTTGTCTATGAAGTTACTGTAGTCATAAATATTTTTAATATCCAGAAGGTTTCTTGAAAGAAGGGCGCTACACGTTTGATCTATGTAATTATTCAGTCCGAGATTAAGCAATTTATTGTGATATTTCTTTTGTACCTGGTTTTTGCTTCCATTGTATTCACATCTTACTTGTGCCATATATTGTATCTGGAAGTTAGACCAGCTAAAGGAAAAATTGAGAAGGAATGGAGCATCCTCTGGTGGCCCTAACTGACTGATGGCTCAACATACAGCCTAAACCGCTCGTAAATACGTGAAATTTGGAGGACGTATTCCTTATATGATGTAGGCATCCGATAAGAAAGAATTTATTAAAATTCATCTCCTAAGTGGGTTAATTAGGGGATTAAAGATTGTGTGAAACTCTGTCATTTTTAATGTTTATAACACAGAAAGTGGTATTTATATAACTTTATGATAAAAAATAAGAAATATATATTTATTTTTTTCTAAATTCTTCGATCATTCAGGATAAAAAAGGGTAATAAAGTTTATATGGGCAAAGAATAATTTATGATCAGAATTACTTGTAACTTGCTATTGAAGTACTTAAATACAATTAAATATTTTTCTAAATTCAATCCCTTAAGGTGGTAAAATGGGGGATGAAAGAAAAATAAAAAAATATTCACCTATCGACGATTAAAGAGTTTTAAAATCACTTTCTGTAAAATGATGTCCACGTAGTCGTAAATATAAAGATTGTAATTTCGTCAATTTTGGTCGTCTTATTGTTTTAGTCCACAATTTCTTCAGTTTTTGTCTTTTGGGAAAAAATGATGACAATGATTTTTTTGGATCCTGGTACTATACAATGTCATTTTAATTAAAATTTAAATAAAATGAAAGAAATTCCATTCACGCTATAGAGCTTTACAATATACTGCGGATATACTGATCGTCACATCTGGCGGGAGAAAAAGGCAAAATTTTACCCCATTGAAATATTTATTTATTAGCTTTTCAAGGGCAACAAACAGTACAATAAATAATTACATTCTAAAACATATAAAAGTAATGCTAAAAACCAACCAAGTTTCCACAGATTCACAACACATAAACAAAAGCTTACCACCACGATAAGATGATACATATTATATAAAAAATTTGAATTTAAAAAAACTAAATGTTACCACTTAATAAGACATCAAGTAATTATGCAGTTAAAAGTTAAAAGTAACAATATACATACAACCTACAGCAAAACTACCTATTATAAATTAAGTTTTACAATATTTTTTTTAAAACTATTATATTTAAGATGAAAGATATCTAATTTACAATATTTTAAATTAAACTTGTTACATGCACGAGATACAAAATTATTTGAAGCATACTTCGTTTTAGCCTTACGTATTGCGAAAAGAGGTTTATTTCGTGCACCTAATTTGTGACACGCAAGATTCACTTTGCTTAAAAGTAGGGGAGAGTCGATTATATTATGTAGTAATTTATACAACAACATTTGATCTCTTATATCACGGCGTTTTTCGAGGGTATTACTGTTTAAGTTTTTAATAATGGAATCTACAGATGAATTATAATGTTTTAAGTGACGCAGAAATTTTTTATTAATTGCTTCTATCATTTTAATAAAAACATTGTATTGAGGGTTCCAACATGAAGAACATGTTTATAATCTTTCGATATACGCATAACAAAACCTAGCATTTTGTAAGCTCTTTGAGTTATAATACTAATATGTGACCTCAGTACCAGCTTACTATCCAACTGAACACCAAGATCACGCAATTAATTTACTCTTACAAGTAAATTGTCATTAAGCTTATAATTAAAGAGGATGGGATTCTTTTTTCTAGTAAATGAGATGACGTTACATTTCCTGATGTTCAGGTAAAGATCATTTGCTTGAAAATATGAACTTAACCTACACAGATCTTCTTGAAGTAGATTGCAGTCCTCTAAAGTTTTAATAGACCTAAAAATTTTCATATCATCTGCGAAAAGGAGAACTTTGGAATTATGGAAGCAGGATATGACATCATTTATAAATAATATAAACAGCAACGGACCAAGATGCGAACCCTGAGGAACACCTGAAGAAACAGGGAGGAATGATGAACAGTATCCTTTTATTGCAACCGCCTGACTGCGATTTCTAAGATAAGAGGATATCCATCGAAGTAAATCACCATGTACACCGATTTGTTCTAGTTTGTGTATTAGAATACCATGTGAAATTTTATCGAAGGCTTTTGTATAATCGGTGTACACTGCATCTAACTGCAGTCCCCACTATCCATAGCGATATAGAGATGGTCAAGAAACTCGCAAAGATTACTTTCTGTAGACTTACGACCTACAAAACCATGCTGTTCGGGGATTATAATTGGTCTAACTATTTGAGAGAGCGTATCGTAAATAATTTTCTTAAATAATTTAGGAATTGAGCTTAATTTTGAAATAGGACGGTAATTTGAAATGTCATGTTTATTACCACTTTTAAATATGGGACTTATAAACGATCTTTTCCATTGTAAAGGTATTTCACCCCCAACTTCATGGAAGTTCTGAAAGTTCTGATACTAATATTAATATAAGTATGTGAATTCATTAATTGAATTATTTAACTTTGATATTATATATTTTATTGTTTTTATTTTGCGCACCGTACTATAGAACGACAAGGCAAATCATCAAATCAATCAATTAAAGTCGCGCCTGCGCCAACCGCTAATGAAACCAGGTGACTCACGGCAGGCTATTCTCTACTCCACCAACTTACTATAATGTATAACCAACGTAATATAAATAATAAATAAAAAAAATATTTATTATGCTGGGACAGTAACACCATCTAGTTCCATGGTAAGCTACGAGGACTGTGTTATGGATACCAGATATTTAATACACAACACATCTATACATATAATAAAATTGTAACTAAGCCGAATCTGTACATTAAATATTTTTTGGAAAATCTTATTGAAATAAACATTATTATGGATACAGAGGCCGAATCTATGGTTTTTAGAATTTTTGTCTGTCTGTCTGTTACCGCATCACAGAAAAACCATGGAGGGATTTTGATGAACTTTGGTATGGTGATAGCTGGTTATCCGGGTCAACATATAGGATACTTTTTACCGCAGGAAAATGTCGCATTTCTGAGAAAAATACAAAAACTACAAAATAAGAGTATATGTAAAACCTAAGAATTCGGTTTTTGGTCATCTGAACGCGGGCGGAGCCGCGAGCAATGCTAGAATTATATAATTTTAAATACATACATGTTATTTAAAAATATAAACACTCATGACTGAAATATAAACATTCATGCTCATTACACAAATGAATGCCCGGCCAGTGAGTCTCGAACCTGCGACCGCACAACAAACTAAGCCATACGTGTCGTCGAAATATTATTAAAAAATCAGCCTTTAGAAAATACATCTACGGTCGCTTCTCGGGCTATAAATCATTTAATAATATTATATACTAGCATTGCCCGCGGCTCCGCCCGCGTTCTGATGACCAAAAACCAAATTCTTAGGTTTTACATATAAGTATACTCTTCCATTGCAGTTTTTGTATTTTTTCTCAGAAATAAGACATTTTCCCGCGGTAAAAAGTATTCTATATGTTGACCCGGATAACCAGCTATCATCATACCAAATTTCATCAAAATCTGTCCAGTGGTTTTCTCGTGATGCGGTAACAGACCGACAGACAAAAATTTTAAAAACTGTAGATTCGGCCTCTGTATCGATAATAATGTCTATTTCAATAAGATTTTCCAAAAAATATTTAATGTACAGATTCGACTTAGTTACAATTTTATTTTATGTATAGATTATCTTCCCACCGAAATAGAAAAAGGACAGGAATAGTGTGTCTGCGCGTACACTTGGCTTATAATAATTCCTACGCAGTTGGTAACATAAATACCTACTACTTAATACTTACTGTTTTTTTTCGGATTTTTATCGCAGTTTAATTTGGATTTTTTGTTGGATCTCTGATTACTTCGCAGCAAACATGCTTATAGATAACGGAAGATACTGAAGTATTCGACTGTCGACATCTCAAAGGTTATTTTTTACAGACGGACCCACCCACAAACTCATATGTAGGTACTTAAATACATACAAGTTAAACACATATACCTCCTACGGGTTTCGCCGCAGTCGGGTAAAAATAAAGATATTTCATGTAATATGTTATGGAAGCAATCTTAGAGTGTAAAAATTTAAATAATTATATTGTGTAGAAAGATTCTTTTTTTGATCTAAGTAAATTATTATATACATAAATTAGGTGCCTTTTATATTTATTATATTATATACGCAACATTCCCTATTGGCACATAATTTTTCCACTATATATGTCTATAGTCTATGAATATAATCGAAGTCATAGTCTATATATATACAACATACAATCCAAATTCGTCTACTGTACTGCGCTGACCCCAAATAATTGGGAAATGGGCAGGGAGGAGAATCCAAACTCGTCTATTTCAACGAGAAAAAACAACAAACATATGTACACGCATGTACACCCTTTCGGATTTATGAAGGTAGACCTGTTACTTAAAATATGATAAACAAATTAGCCATTGAACGCATTTTAATTTCGGGGAATCCCCATCATATCTACGTGTCTATGGACATCATAAAATCTACATTTGTCATATGCTTATAAGTTTACATCGTAATAGTATGTTGTTAGTATTATATTCGATATCCTGTTGTGAAAAAGTATTTATAATGAAGCTCGTTTCGGAATTCAGAGTAAGAATTTGATCTAAAACATTATGGTGTAAGTGAAACGGTACTCTTTTGTACGTCTTACTTTAGAAAATCAGACACGTTTTTTCTAATGCAGTTTCCATTTTCATTTTTAATATTTCTACGTTTTAATTCTAATCCGTTGAGAATCGCTTTGCGAAAGTGCTTTATTGGCAGATTTTTACTTAAAAATGATAGTTTTACCATTGTTTTAAAAAGTATGTAATAATATGTAGGAGCTTTAGGACTCTTTATGAATGGGGTCAAAATATGCATAATGGGGTCATTGGCCCACACAAATTAGCTAGCACACACGCACATATGTCTTAAATTTTCCATGTCTGATGATGTTTTGAAAAAATATCGCCATTTCTTTTAAAGTAACGCTCGATTTGTGCTCCTTCTCTATTCCAGATATTATACCTTAGATTTCAAAAATCTTTAATAAATCCGTTTTCTATTAAAAAACTTTCAGGGTTCCGTACCTCACAAGGTAAAAAAGGAACCCTTATAAGACTCACTCGCTTGTCCGTCTGTCTATCTGTCCGTGTGTCACCACTGATTTTCTCAGAAACGGGTGGACCTAGCAAGTTGAAATTTATACCTAGATACTGAGGTCTATAGTCCCTATTAGGTGTATAACTATAAGGTGCTGAGTCAACACGATAAAAAGATATGGGCAAATGTAGATTTTCGTGAAAACTTGTAAGTACCAAAATTTCCCTTAATTTTCAACATTTTTTATTTTTCGGAATTTTCTCTTAACCAAAATGGACAATTCTAGGTCAACCGGAAGTACCCTATAGGTTTTGAGTCGAAAACCTATATGATAGTTCCCGTTGACCTAGAATCACGAAATTTAACAAAAAGCAAGATCTTACAGCACAGATAAAGGAAAAATTCCAAAAAATAAAATAGTTGAAAAATATAGTAAACAGATTTCCTACAAATTTTTACGGAACCCTCGGTGGGTGTCCGACTCGCACTTGTCCGGAATTTTTTTGAAAGAAAGAAAGAAGTTGTTACATTCGTTTTAAGATACTATATAAATAGGTATGGTATTATTATATTATCATATATATTATACATACTATACATATATTATATTATCATCGGTGGTGTAATGGCTAGCATGTACGGCTGCACATCCGGAGGTCCTGGGTTCGGGTTCCGGGTCGGGCCAAGTTTAGTTACAGAGTCTTTCTGTATAGAAAGCCTCAGTAACAGCCCGGAGTTGGGAAGTTGACGATGGTTCACTCCCGTGCCTCGTACACTTGTGCACTATAATCTCCTGCGCAGTTGGCTAGTCTCAATGAGATTGACCACCGTGGCTGGAATCGATCGGGTGGACTTTATTTTAAACCTCGTAGCTTACCATTGGAACTAGATGGTGCTGTGTGGTTAATGTCCCAACATATTTATATATCTGTTTTATCACATGTCAGCAAGTACTTGATAAAAGGATTTAAAAATGTTGAAACCAAAAAATATAAGCGTGTAATTAAAAGCGAAAGCATTACCAAAATCCATTTGGTGATTTCACCATTATTAATGAGAAAAATACACCGATCCCATCATAAAAAAAGTAGTTCTTTAGAAGAGAGCTAGAGCTAAAAAATAATCAAAATATATATGGAAAAATACAAATTTAATAAAATATATCACAATTTGCTTAATTAAAATACATTTTTTGATATAGATACACTTTATATACGTTTTTTTAATACAAAACTAGATTAGTACATTATCTATAAGTACATATAATAAAATTCTAACAGACTCGAATCTGTATATTAAATATTTTTGGAAAATCTTATTGAAATAATTATTAACGATACAGAGTCCGAATCTATAGTTTTTACAATTTTTGTCTGTCTGTCTGGGAACCCATCACGAGAAAACCACTGGACGGATTTTGATGAAATTTGGTATGATGATAGCTGGTTATCCGGGTCAACATATAGGATACTTTTTACTGCGGGAAAATATCTCATCTCTGAAAAATCTCTCGGATTCCATCCTGTCTATTACTAGTGATATACCCTCACTACGCTCGGATGCGTCCCGTTTAATTTTTAAACTAGTTTTTCTTTAACCCCAAACCGAAAGGGTTTTAGATTTAAGGTTTCGGTTACGTTCTTTAACCGGTTAAAACCCGGAAACGGTTATTGACGAATTTAGGTTCCATGAACCAAATTAAATGGTTAAAGTGAGTTCTTGTGCGATTACATTTGGCGTGTCTTTGGTAATTATGAGGTGCTTGATATAAGATACATGTACGTTTCTTACTTATCAATGAATTAACCGGTATATTTCGATATTAATAAATGATTCTAACCTTTCTCTAAGAATAGCCGTTAACTGTTATTATTTCGGTTTACTCAACCGTTCGTTTTTATTAACCGGTTAATGAACGAGTGATGAATCAACCATTACGTACCGAAATTAACCGTGTTATTTCAATATGTTCCGAGTCCTCCTCCTAGCAACCGTTTCAGCGTTAAGGAGTAACAAACATACATACATACATTAATATATACTAGCATTTATAATAGCATTTCGACTTGTGAAGTAGAATGCGTTTTTAATTAAAATTAAAGGATTTCAATCCCACGGGACTATTTGTACCGGGATTATATCTAGTCTATATCTCTCACTCAGTGGATTTATTTTGATTTTTGATTCCCGACGTTTCAAATGTTTTATAGCAAACATGGTCGCGGGAGAGACTAAGGTTGTAGACGTCTCAAAGGTACTATCATATTATAGTTTTTACAGACAGTATATAAACATAAAAGATCGTTTTATTTAAAAAGAAACCCTATCAATGTTGTGCCTAGTTTATTCGCGGTGTCCATGTACTGCGATAATGAAGAAAAATTTAAACTCATGGATTTTATAAAGAGGGTCTTTTTTCTTTTTTTAAGGTTCCATACCTCAAAAGGAATAAAGGAACCCTTGTAGGATCACTTTGTTGTTCATCTGTCTGTCTGTTTGTCAACCCTCAGACTCTTTTTGTCAGGAACGAGTGTGCCTTGTAGATGATCTAGTTGAAATTAATATCAAAATGTAATTTACTACTATCTTCTCATATTTTTTTGCAGATTATTTTAATTTTTGGTTTCCAACATTTTGAATGTTTATATTTACTATTATTTTCCCCGCGATTCTGACGCATAGTTTATTTATAGTACTGTTCACATCATTCCCTATTTTTCATTACATTTTAGAAAGATTGTTACCAACTTCGGTCATTATCTTTAAAGATAACGGAATTCCGTTTAATTTCTATGATTTTTTTTTAATTTCTAAGAAATTTCATAGAAATTCTCAACCCGTGGATCTAATTTCCAAAAAAAAAAATCTTAGTTGATATCTAATTCTCATTGCCAATTTAGAATTTACCCTCTATAGCCACAGTCCAAAATAAATTAGATTTTTCCTTTAATAAACTCATCAAACGCCTTTCTCTTTATAATAGCTTCGAGTCTTTTTTTATTACAGTCTTCTAGTAACGTTTCGGGCGCTAACGCGGGCATACGGTTGAAGCTCGCAGAATTAGCATTACTCTGACAATCTAAGATCAATTTTCTTCGAACATTTGTTTTTGCATCTATAATCTCTTTCCTTAATCTCAAACGATGCATAATCTGTGGTAGCACAAGAGATTTCTCATAGAGATCCGGACCTTTAGTGAAACTTGCTTTCTCACTATCACCTTTTACGATACGTTTTGCGAAAGCTTTTTTATCAACTTTAACCGTTTGTAACATGGGTATTGGCGGGTTTTGTTTGTAGGCAATTATTTTGTTTTCATCGATTAATGCAGTTTTTATCTCATTTTGATAGATTTTGAGTAAAAATCTATTCTCTTCTAATCTGGGTTTCGGTGGAGTTAAATTTTTGTTATTTATTTTCTTTGCAACAGCTAGAACAGGCAAATTGTTAATAACCATGCTTTTTCCAGCTACAGCTGGTTGGACATTTTGAGATGTATTTTGTAATTTAAAAGTTTCAAATACATGATTTTTGACTGTACCCTCAGTTTTTTGTACATCTTCCTGTACTGATGTACTTGGGATAGGTGTTTTTATTGTTTCAAGCTTTATAGTCGGTTTGGATTGCAGGAATTCATCGATTAAATCTTCATTTACTTGTTTAGGATTATCAATTCCCGCTTCATTCAAGCGGTTTAATTTTGGAAAAGATCTTGTAGAAACGATGTTATCAAATATCTCATCCAAGCTACGAACTTTATTTGATTCTACCTGTTGTCTGTCTGTTTGTCTGTTTGTACTTTCGACATGAGATGCGACATCCAATTCATCTTTTGATTCTTTAATGAACATATTAAAATCCAAATCATTTTTATTTTGACGTTGAAGGTGTTGTGGAGTTACATATATATTTTCGAATACATCCAATATGTCAAATTCTTTTTTTGTCACATTATCGACGAAAGATCCTATTAAATCCGGATTAGAGTCGAGTTTATCATCGTTTATATCAATCAATTTCGCAGTTTGAACGTTGTGAACTCTTTCTGGCTCCAAAATTTCATACAAATTGATATGCTTAAAAGCGGATGATACTTCATCTACTCCACTCATCACTGGCTTTTTCGCTTGTATCTGCAAATAATAGATAATAATAAAAATACATTAGCTTCAAACATCACCATTATATAATATGTAATAATTACAGACTTTGGTCACAACTCTAAGAGTGGCAACCTCAATAAGACGTTTAGTGGTATTGTTAGGTGTGACGAAGCACTCAAATAAAATTATTTGTTATATACATGTGAAACAGATTATAAAAGAGAAAGTTTAGGGGAATACCCAGTAAGATAAATATTATAAATGTAAGAAAGATTGTTCCATAATCTTATGATGATGGGATAATTAACTATGATAATATGGTTTAAAGCCATGATATACTTCAAGATAGTATTACTCTGAAACTTTCAAAAACCCCAACCCAATAACCTATTTATTGAGGTCATTTCAATGAGCCTTAACACAATACCTCTGCAGTATTTTAGTGAGGGTTTAAGTATCTTGCAGATTCCAGGTGATGCTGCAGCATCAGGTCAAGGTTACCATGTCGTTGCAATGCCATTAAAGTAACTATTCCCTAAATTACTGCAGAGATATTGTGTTTAGGCTCATTGAAATACTCAATGAAAAGGCTTTTATGATGATGTTTTTCAAATTTTTAGTGTTGCATTTTTTGTATATGTGGATAAGTAACTAAATCAATAACAGTAAGTATCATTAAAACTTGATTTACAATAGCCCTAACTTGATTTATAATTGCATACACAGTGGTAGCCTAGTAGTAATGCACTTGCCAGGGAAACCAAGTGAAGCAGGTTCACATCCCAAGGCTCATGCCTCTTATATTTTCATGTGCAAATCCTTTTCAACATGATAACCACCACTTGTCATACGGTGAAGGATAACATTGTGAGGAAACCTACATGTCTGAGAAAACCTAACTAGTTTTCAAAAGACGTGCAGTCCACTAACCTTCAATTAGTCAGTATGGTGGTCTATGGCCCAATCCTCCTTAATATTGAAAGGAAGCCCATGTCCATCAGTGGGAAGAGCTGAATACAATACATATATGTCTCAGGGAAATTAAAAAAATAAGCAACAGAAACCAACAATATCACAACATAATTTTTATCTAAATTGTGTATTGCTAATTGTTTATATAACTAAATAATGTTAAAAGTTCCAACATTTAGTGTTATAGCCAATATTTATATTTAATTTTAATTTAGCTTCAATAGCCTTAAAATTTTATAAAGCCTTAAAAAACTAATAAATATAACATTATGTATTTCATTATATCTATACATATTATAATAAAAATCTGAGTCAAATCTTTACATTAAATATTTTTTGGAAAATCTTATTGAAATAGTCATTATTATCGATACAGAGGTTGAATCTATAGTTTTTAGAATTTTCTTTCGTCTGTCTGCCTGTCTGGGAACAACACAGACAGATTTTGATAAAATTTAGTATGATGATAGGTCCAGGTCAACATTTAGGATACATTTTATTACAGGAAAATATCTCATCTCTGGGGAATATATACTAACCGTTAAAACGTAGGGACGAAGCCGAGCGGAAAGAGGGTGAGTGGCTAGTTAATAATAAAGATAGACATATATTATAATTAATATTTACCTCTCATACAAATATGACTGCAATATTTTAATACAGTAACATTCAGTCCAAATTAAATAAAGAATTACTTACTTAAATCTTCACAAATCGGTATTGATAATTTATGTAAATAATATAAAT
This sequence comes from Brenthis daphne, assembly GCA_947093115.1. Classification (NCBI taxonomy): domain Eukaryota; kingdom Metazoa; phylum Arthropoda; class Insecta; order Lepidoptera; family Nymphalidae; genus Brenthis; species Brenthis daphne. The sequence continues at coordinate 6,412,262 of OX352473.1, forward strand.
TATAAAAGGTATATTAGAGAAGAGAAAATAATCAACTTTGAAAGTATGAAGTTTTGTCTTTTAAACTATTTGTCATCCATGTTTTAAACATAGATGAAAAACTTTTTGATTTTAAGTCAAGGGCCAAGGCAAGTGTAAGTTAAAACATGACATATTATATTTTTTTTGATTCGAGATGTTAAATTGATTAATTTAATCGAGATCAAAAAATCGAATTATTATATTTATAATTGCATGAAATTAAAATAACATCTTTAACACTTACTGGTTCTGGTTTTTATTAGCGAGTGAGTACCACAGTAATCATTTGCATGCTTTCAAAGACGTAGATCGCAGATGCATTCCTAAAGGCATTTTATCAAGACTCCAAAAATAAAACAGAAACTATTTTAATTTAACTATTTTACTTTGTATTAGATTTGCCATAAAGAGAGTAAGTTATTAATTTGTTCAATATTTGAGGTGTGTTACTAACGAAAAATATTTACTTTCACAATATAATAATTCTAAACAAATTCATCAAATATAGATGAATTAAATATAATATCAGAGTAGACAATAATTTTACGAAAATATGAGTTATCGATTAATATTGAATGAGATATTAATTAATTGTTTTCACTTCACTATGCTTAAAAACAATTATTATAATATAATTTCTTTGTAGTGGAACTTCTATCAATAGGGGAAGCACCGTCTTTGAAATAGTACTGGATAATTATAATAAGGTAAAAAACTGTTTTTAACATTATATAATTTTCTTATTGCTTATATGATGTGTAGTTAGTATTCTTAAATTAATTCAATATACTCTGTAACGTAATTCTTGCAAAAAGTTATAAATATTTTAAAATGAGACTAACCAAACATTTTTACCGCAACCGCATTTTTAAATGAACATTAGAATAAACATAAAATTTATGACAACTATTTATATACAAATATAAGAAAAAAATTGTCATAGAGAATACTGTCTGGCAATAAAATTTAAATATAAGAATATAATTTTCATAGATGTCGGTAAAAAATAAAAGTGTCAGGTTGTGTTAATAAATTGTAAATTGAAATAAAATAAAACTATGCTTATTTAAAAGAGATTTAATTAAAGATAACTCCACTGCGATAAAACTACTCTCTATAAAAGATGTGCACATAGAGCCATTAAAAAGAGAAAATTACGATACATGGAGAATTCATGCAAAAGCTCTGTTGTTGAAACTTGGTCTTTGGAACTATGTTTCTAATAAAATTAAGAAGCCAATAAGCGAAGGCGACGAACTGAGCAAATATATAGAAAAAGATGGGTTAGCATTTGCTGAATTATTTCTTATAATAACTCCAAGCGAACTAAAACAAGTAAAAAATTGTCAAACAAGTAAAGAAGTCTGGGATACGCTTGAAAATATATATAATAGTAAAGGTCCCGCTAGAAAAGCAACCCTGTTAAAAGAGTTGATATTAAGAAAAATGAAAGACGATGACAGCATAGTTGATCATTTAAACAAATTTATGGATATTGTCGATAAACTAGCCGACATGGATATAATAATTAATAAAGATTTATTAAGTATAATGCTGCTATATAGTTTACCACAATCTTTTGAAAATTTTCGCATAGCCATAGAATCTAGAGATGATTTACCAAATCCAGATACCCTGAAAATAAAAATCATTGAGGAAGCTGAAGCACGAAAAAATATGGCTACTACAACTGATGGGAAATCAGAGCAAGAGGTACTGTACAGCAAGCAGCAAAGAAAAAATAAGAAATATATTACTGAATGCTACAAATGTCATAAAAAGGGGCATAAAGCGAATGAATGCTGGTCAAAAGTGAACAAAAGTAAAAGCAGTGCGAATTATTCCATAGAAACATGTCTAAATGCTAATAATAATAAAGAAAAAGCCAGAAAATGGTGTCTTGATAGTGGATGCACGTCACATATGAGTCATGAATTGGAAAGATTCCATAATGTAGAAAAAGAAGACTATAAAACTATAAGGTTAGCTTCAGAGAACTGTACAGCACAAATTGAAGGTCGAGGTTCAGTGAAACTGAACATAAAGGAAATACCTGGTCTACAACTGACTGAAGCCTTGTATGTACCGTCGCTGACTACAAATCTTATGTCAGTAGGAAAAATGACAGATAAAGGTGCAACAGTTTTATTTAAGAAGCAACAAGCAAGCGTAATGCGAAATGGTCAAATTCTGTTAAAAGCAGAAAGAAATGAAGATGGTTTATACTACGTTAAAGAAAATTTAGAAGAGAAATCCAACTATTGTGGAACAAATAAAATGCAACTATGGCATAGAAAACTAGCACACCTTAATGAGAGGCAAATGAGAATAGCTCTTGATAAGAAAAGTATGGAAGGCTTAGAATTTAATAAATCTGATACAGTTAGAGATTGTGTAGTCTGTGCTAAAGGTAAGGCAAAGAAACTACCGTTTAATACATGTAAAAATGAACAACGGACAAATCATAGATTAGAAATTGTACATACTGATGTATGTGGTCCCATGAGACAGCCATCTAAGGGAGGTTCAAAATATTTCATCACATTCACAGATGATAATTCGAGATATACACGAGTATATACAATGAAAACTAAAGATGAAGCCCTATCAAAATTTATAGAATTTAAAAACGAGGCTGAACGATTTACGAAAAATAAAATAATATATTTGCAAAGTGATAATGGGACAGAGTATATAAACAAAAGATTTGATAATTACTTAAAAGACAAAGGTATCAAGAGGAGACTTTCCGCACCATATACGCCAGAACAAAATGGATTAGCAGAAAGAAAAAATAGAACATTGCTTGATAAAGCTAGATGCATGCTGATAGACGCTAATATGAAAGAAGATTTTTGGGCTGAAGCAATTAGTACAGCTAACTACTTGGCGAATCGAAGTCCTTGCAGCAGCATTGATAATGCGACTCCATTTGAAAAATGGGTAAAGAAAGTACCATCTGTGAGGCATTTTCACATATTTGGGGCTAAAGCATTCGTATTAAATAAAGGAAAGAAAAATGGAAAATTTAAAGCCAGAGCAACAGCTGGAATTTTCATCGGATATTCCGAAAATCATAAGGCGTACCGGATATTCAACCCGAAAACACACAAGGTGATAATCAGCAGAGATGTTAAAGTATTAGATAAAATGTTTTATGAGAACGAAATGAAAGAAGAAGAAAAACAAAAAGAAATAGATAAAAAGGAAATAGAAGTTATATTTTTTCCAGAAGAAGATAATGAAGAAAACAATGACAAATTAATAGAAAATGAAGGAAATGGGTCAGAACATGATTTTAACAATGATGAATTATACCTAGATGCAACTACAGAAATAGACGAAATAAATAATGACATGTGTACAGATAATGAAGTCGAAGCAACGACTAATAGTATAAAAAGACAGAGAAAACCACCAGCATGGCATCAAGATTATGAGATGGATGCTGAGCAATCATTCCTCTGTGAAATAGATGAAAACAGTGATGAATGGGAAGATGCAATAATAAACGAGATAGAATCTCATCTTAAAAACAATACTTGGACAGTTGTACACAAGAACGAAAGCAAAAATTTAATAGATAATAAAATGATTTTGAAATATAAATATAATGCACTAGGAGAAATAGATAGACGAAAGGCACGACTTGTAGCGCGTGGATTTAATCAGAAAGAAGGTATTGATTACACAGAAACATTTGCACCTGTTGCAAAAATGAGTACTATTAGGCTACTCATTGCACATGCGATTGAAAATGACATGAAGTTATCCCAACTAGATGTGTGTACTGCATTTTTAAACGGCGATATAGACGAACAAATTTACATGAAGATGCCGAAAAAATTTGGATAAATACTTAAAAATGATAATAGCAAATGGAAAAGATAAAGAATTAATAAGAAAAACAAAAGAAATGCTATTAGATATAAATAGATATAAAAATAATGGGATATGTAAATTAAATAAAGCCATTTATGGGTTGAAACAAGCAGGACGACAATGGTTCTTGAAGTTACATAATAAATTGATGGAAATCGGATTTAAGAACTCTACAGCAGATCCTTGCTTATATATTTTAGAAAAAGAAGGTGAAAAGCTATTAGCAAACATTTATGTGGATGATTTAATACTGGCATATAAATCAGAAAATTTGTTAAAAGAGGTCAAAATGAAATTACAAAAAGCTTTTCAATTAAGAGATATGGGTTCGCTACATCATTGCCTTGGCATACAATTCACCCATGTAGGGGGAGAAATGAGGTTATCACAGACAAGTTATATTGAAAACTTAATAGAAAAATTTAACATGGGCGAATGTAAGCCGGTTTCAACGCCGATGGAAACAGGTTTAAAATTGGAAAGAGCACAAAAAGAAGAAGAAATGGAGAACATACCATACCAGGCATTGATTGGTTCTCTGATGTATCTGGCTATAGCTACGAGACCAGATATTATGTTTACAGTAAGTTATTTGAGCCAATATAATAATTGTTTTGGAAAAACGCATTGGCAAGCAGCAAAAAGGGTTTTGCGTTATTTAAAAGGCACGAAGAATGTTAGCATCAGATACAGTAAAACAGGAAGTGCATTAGTAGGAATGGCTGATGCTGATTGGGCAGCGTGTACCATTGACCGTCGTTCATATACGGGTTACATCTTCAAGTATGGAGGTGGTCTAATAAGTTATGCTACAAAGAAGCAACGAGTTGTAGCTTTGTCAACTGCTGAGGCAGAATATGTGGCAATGACTGAAGCCGCAAAGGAAGCGCTACACTTAAAACAGCTTTTGGAAGATATTGGAGTGACTACACAAGCTGTACCAATCTACAACGATAATTTAGCTGCACAGAAGTTAGCCAACAATTTAATGACTGGAAAAAGATCAAAGCATATAAGCATAAGGGAACACTTTATAAGAGACTGTGTCCAAAAGAAACTAATAACAATCCATTATAAGGACACAGACAATATGGAGGCAGATCTTTTAACAAAGGCCTTAACCCAGCCAAGGTTAATAAAACTGCTGAAGATGATAAGGGTCACTCAGACCTGAGGTGACACCCCAAGATCTTCGTGAGGGGGAGTGTCATAGAGAATACTGTCTGGCAATAAAATTTAAATATAAGAATATAATTTTCATAGATGTCGGTAAAAAATAAAAGTGTCAGGTTGTGTTAATAAATTGTAAATTGAAATAAAATAAAACTATGCTTATTTAAAAGAGATTTAATTAAAGATAACTCCACTGCGATAAAACTACTCTCTATAAAAAAAATATTTAACTATTAATATAATTAAAAATTATTATAAAATATGTCTGTGACCGATATTGACTTAATAATTTTATGTGCAAAAACGAAACGCATAAATGTCAGCGAACTGTCGAATTCTTGTTTCGTAAATGTATTTGCTGTTTTTCTCGAATATTATAAATCACAAATTTGAAATTATTAAAAAGAATTATTTTAATATAAAACATTTCTATATTATACAATAAATTTTATAACAACTTCCATATTAGTCGATTTTTTATTTACATGTATGATATTTAAATTATGTTAATAAGTCGTGCTTAAATAATGTGGTTTACGTGTTTTTAACTGCAAAAGCGGCTTTAATTTAAGTGTATATTCAGGTGAGATCGTTTTGGATGAAAATTATAACAAAAACTATAAAGAATCTAATAAGACCTTCGTTTAATGTAAAACATCACAAACATTATTTACTACATATTTCATAATAAGTTATGCTAGCGACTCACCTTCGCTTCGCTCGTCTTCGTCCCTATGTACCTTTTAGCAGCTAGTATGGAATAGATAGACTATATATTAGAATGTATATGTATATATATATACAAAGGGTTGATCAGTTTTATATCCCTTGCTTGAGAAATGATTGATTTTGATTCTATATACCATCTCTTATCCACCTTTTCATAACCTTAAGGGATTGTTTTCAGAATAAAACCTTTCCAGGGTCTCAAACTATCTTCATACCAAATTTCATCTAAATCAGTTCAGCAGATTTTTATTTCATTTATTACAAACTTACAAACTTTATCTCTTTATAATATTAGTGTAAATGTTATTCCAAATACTTTTAAGATATGATTTATGCTATCAACACTAGGTACCTATTGTTTCTTTAAAATTGGTTTAAACTGAAATTTATTTTCATACAAATTAACTTAACTATATAAACTCTTTACTTACTAAATATAGCCATGGAGTCTTCGTGTACACGTTTCACGGCAGCTGAAGGCGGAGCTCGCTTAGCCGCTTATGCAGGTTCTAAGAATATCCTGGTGACAGAGCACACTGCCTTTATATCGACCAGTGTGCTCATTGAACATGCATATAAGATAAGAGGGTATGTTGAAATATGAAACTGCTTTTTATTATAAGACTTTAAGTTCCTTAATTTCTTCTCCATTCTATGTGACATTAGAGTAAGAAGTAAGTTCTCAACTGACACACTTTGAAACAAGAAAATTGAATTGGATTGAAGATTTTATGCTCTTGGATTTAACACTCATATTTTCCAACAAATTGTATAGCCTAATAAAAAATAAGGGCGAAAAATAAAGATGAGTCTGAAAATCTTAATGGTTTTTAATGAAATTTATGATGAAGGATATAGCTTTATAACCTTTGCTAAACATTGATATGTCTCAAACAAACATTTTAGTAATTTTAACTTATATATATGATTACAATATTTGTTCAAATATTTAATAATTTGTTTTGATAGTGTATTCAGTCCTTTTTAACGTCCCATTGATGGGCACGGGCATCCCTTCAATACGAGGGGGGATCGGGCATTTATTTATTTATTGAATTACCAACAAAAGTTACAATGGTTAACACATATAATCTTGGCACTACACTTAACATGTTAATTGCACTTTTAATTACAGATAAATACAGCATGATAATTATATTATTAATTAAGGTTTTAAGTGATCATGTGGATTAAACTATAAACTTAAATTATTTAAATGAAAAAAAAAACAATTATAATTATAAATTTCCAAATAAAATGTCACATACAATATAAATAAAGATATTTTAAACAATTAATAATTCATAATAAAAATAATTATTATTATGAAAAAAAAAAATATAGTAATTGTAATATAATTTCACTTTTTTCCAGCCTATTATCATCAGGTCGCCAGCGTTCAATATTCATAACAAGATTGTCTCGGATTGAATGTGTTGCCCATGAACTAACAATTTTAACTGATTTAGCTGTTTTAAAAGCTAAATTGTATAGTGATGTGAGCGATTGGAAAAATGAGTTAGAATATAAGGAGGTATGTTAACCTATTTATTGTTTACTAGAGAATCACCTTCGATTTGGGTTCATCCCTAGACAAAAACAAATCTATCCCACAGGAACCATACATTTTTTCGGGATAAAAGACTATAATCTATCTCTGTGCCAAATTTCATCCAGATCCCGAGGAGTGACAAATAAACATCCAACCATCCATCCATCCTCACAAACTTTCCTTTTTATAATATTAGCATGGATTCTCATATTATGTTTTAATGATCTATTGACTAATCTTATTAGACTGGTAATAATTGTGTATAATGTACTTAATACTTTGCTAGGTAATTATATTAATACAATTGTATTAGTTGATATAATGATTATGTAGCTAACTACTAATTTTATTATATTAAAATTCTAACTGAGTTGAATCTGTACATTAAATGTTTTGTTGTAAATCTTATTGAAATAATCAATATTATCGATACAGAGGCCGAATCTATAGTTTTTAGAATTTTTGTCTATCTGTCTGTCTGTCGGGGAATGTATCAGGAGAAAACTACTGAATAGATTTTGATGAAATTTGTTATGATGATAGCTGGTTACCTGGGTCAACATAGTTTTTACTCTTACTTTTTACTGCCGGAAAATAATCAAAATCTAAATAAAAATCTTGAGAAATCTATACTAACCGTTAAAACGTATCTAGGGATGAACCCAAGCGAAGCGAGGGTGAATCGCTAGTACATAATATCAATTTGATTGTATTAATAAATTTAATATATTGTAGGTACTAGTGTGTACATCAGAAGTGTTCAAAATGATTTTACATGAAAAATTTTTGGCTATTCCAAATGTAAATGTTCTAATAATAGACAGCTGTCATTTAATATTTAAAGATGAGAATTTACAATATGTAAGTATAATCTGTGTTGGTTTTTATTTTTAAAATTAAAAAAAAATGCAATGTTGGAGATTAATACATAGTTTTTAAAAAATATTATAAATATGAATAAAGGAAAATGTATCTATAATGTTTAAAACCTTTTTAGATGTATGTTTGACTCGCACTTGACCAATTAATATAATAGACTAAACATTTAACTTTTCTTATTTATACTCAAATTAAATCAAATTATACTTTATTTAAATACAATTTTACAAACACTTTTAAAGTGTCACTTTTTATATTATTAAAATTTAAATTAAATGTCAGTAAGTAAGTCAGTGAGGAGTCTACCACCGGCTCAGAATAAACTTAACAGTTACTCTTGTAAATAATATTTGCATATAATATATGTATAATGACAAAACAACAAAGAAAACATTTTTGTTCTAATAATTGGAAAAACATAATTTCAGATAATGAATCTGTATAAACAACATAAAGAAAATAAGCGACCAAGAATTTTAGCGCTTACATACCCACTATTCACAGCCCCGAAAGACGAACAGACAGACACACAAGAAGAGGCTATGGATGGTAGAGATAAAAAAGAAATTAATGATTGTAAAACAGAAAAAGATAATGAAAGATATGAAAATGAAGAAACTAAAATGGAAAGCAATGAAAAATTTAAAGTAACAACCAATAAGGATGATGGAAGTTGTGAATGTGAAAATGAAATAAAAGATTCCGGAAGTAAAAAGAAAAATTATGAAGTGAAAGATACATTAGTGAAAAGTGATTTTGGTGTTTACAACAATATGGATGATTTCGATATGTATGAAAAATTAGAGTGGAAGATTGAGGAATTTGAAAAGGCTTTGTGTTGCGAAGTGGATTTGGCGGAAGATATTGATGGAGGGAAACGGTAAGCATTTTTTTAAAGTTTTTTTTTTTAAATAAGCATGCATGCTAAACGTTTAAAAAAATCTGATCGACATTTTATTAATGGCTAGAAGAGAGTCGTCTTTGAATGTACAGAGCTTAGAATTTTTAAAAACTGAATAAATATAAAGCTATATTTACAAAAAATATATATTATAACATCCCTTTTTACGTTATCATCGTACTAATATTATAATATTAAGAGGTAGAGTTTGTTAGTTTCATTAAACACACTAATTTAAAATACCAAGATACAACTCGCACTTGACCAATTGTAAAATGATCAAGTTTTGAATTGGTGCTTATTTGCAGATTGTCAGCAACAGCGGTGAAACCTAAGGAGGTAATAATAGAATACAGTCCTCAGGTCTCAAGCGAAGACCTACCGGATATCTATGTGGAGTTGGAGAGATATATGAAGGACACTGTGTACGATGCTTTGGATTTCATAAATGAGCACAGGTGAGTTATTATTCCTTTATACTAGCGACTCACCCCCACTTCTACGGTACGTGTCTAGGTACGTTTTAAATTAAAATGGATATAGTATGTTATCCTTAAGAGATAGATATATGCCATCGCGGACTGTCTGTAGACCTATATAAGATACACAATTCCACCATACATTATTTTGTTATATCTCAAAGGGTTTAGGCAAAGCTTCCAGTTGGCTTATTTTTTTCCGACATTTCCAACAAATATCATAAGTTTAACTTAACAAATTATATACTAAAACCTTCCTCTTGAATTACTCTTATCTATTAAAAAAACCACATCAAATTGTATGTGTATGTGTTAATGCCTAACCATATGTACCTATTATATATTCATATCTTAAAATGTATGACTTTGAAAATATCTGATTAGGTATCTATTCTAAATGAAAACCCCCGTTTAGTTATTTTTTACATTTTAGTGCCTGGAAGTCGGTTTTTTTTAAGTTTTTATTTATCTGTAAGAGTACAGAATATAAAGATGAGAGTAAATATGAAGACACGTTTGGCTCAGTTTATAGGGACCCTTGCTGTGCCAACGGTCGTGGGTTCGAATCTCGCTGGGGGCATTCATTTGTGTGATGAGTACAAATGTTTATACTCCAGTCATGGGTGTTTATATTTATAATATGTATGTATTTTAAGTTAAATAATACCTGTGTGTAGTATATCAACTATCTAGTATCCGTAACACAAGCCTCGTAGGTTACCATGGAACTAGATGGTGCTGTGTATCAATATCCCAACATATTTATTTATTTAACTAGCATTGCCCGCGGCTCCGCACGCGTTCATATGACCAAAAACCAAATTCTTAGGCTTTACGTATTAGTATTCTCTTACATTGCAGTTTTTGTATTTTCTCTCAGAAATGAGATATTTTCCCGCGATAAAAAATATCTTATATGTTGACCCGGATAACCAGCTACCATCATACCAAATTTCATGAAAATCCCTCCACTGGTTTTCCGTGATGCGGTAACAGACAGACCAAAATTCTTAAAACTATAGATTCAGCCTCTGTATCGATAATAATGTCTATTTAAATAACATTTTCCAAAAAATATTTAATGGTCAGTTCGGCTCAGTTACAATTTTATTATATGTATAGATAATACTTTCTTAGATTTACGCGAATATTTGACATTTTAAATAAAATTATATTTTATTGCGGTGATAAGGTAAAAATTTTAGAAGTTTCAAAGGTCGATGTTCAGGCAGGAGCTGACAGTGGAACTCTTCAATGGCTAATAGAGACATCTTTCAGTTTGGGCTCCTTTTATTAATGTTGGCGATTCCTATACAATACAGTTAGTCAATAGCGTATTTTTGTTTTAGATATGATCCAACAGAGATATACGGTGAGGATTTATATGAAGAGTTTATGAAGATACCCGACCCGACTGTTGATCCTAAGCAGATCTTTATGGAGTTTTTATATGTACTGGAACAATTAGGTAAAGATGGTTGTTTATTATTAGGCGTGTCTCTATATTAGATGTATATTAAAAGTTTGCTTTGGATATAGAGACGACTTCGAACCCCGGGTTTGGCATTTTCAATGTGTTTATAACTTTTAAATAAAACTTTCTTTTCTGATTTTACTATACTGTTCTTATAATTCTATATATAATTTAGAGAACACTAAACATTTATTTTAGTCTCTCCCGTTACTACGTTTGCTGTAAAGTATTTGAAACTTAAGGAACGAAAAGCAAAACAAAACGGCGACGATATCCGAAATCTGGCGTTTTATTTAAAATTGCAAATATAATAATCTATTCTATTCTATTAGAATATTATTTTAATATTCTAATAGAATAGATATTATATAATATTTATTAAATAATTTTTTTAATAATAATTTATTTAAAATTGCAAATATAATAATATAATTTAATAATTAATATTAAAACGATGATTATAGAAAATATTTGTTTTTCTAGGTCCGTACGCTGCGGACAAAGCCGCGTTCTCTCTGCTAACTAAATTAGAAAAATTAAAAATAAAAGTGCCTTACGAGAGACATTTTTTGCTACTATGCCTATGTACGTCCGTGTTCGTCAAGATAAGGTGTTACGCGGATCTTGTATTTTCAAAATATGAATCTGATTGGGAGAAGATTACAATGTTTTCAACACCAAAAGTACTAAGATTGGCGGAGATTTTAGAACAATTCCAACCTGATAATCAAAAAGACGTCAAAAATTCGCCCGATTGTAACATAAATGCCAAAGATAATATTAATACAACTGATAGTAACACGAAAAATGATGAAAAAAAAGATATCACGAAAAATGATGAAAAGAAAGATATCACAAAAAATGATGAAACGATTGTTGATAGCACCTTGGATGATATCGACAAGAAGAAAAATATTGATACAACAGAAGTATGTGATAACAATGATGTTGATAGTGAATTGAAAGAAAGAAATGAAATTGATAGTAAAAATGAAAGTGAAATGAAAAAATCTAAAACAATGGAATTATTGAATGAATTGGAGAAATGTGATTTTGTGACGTTGGGAAATAAAATTGAAGATAGAGTGAACACGTACGAGGCTAATTTGAAGGATATTGAAGATTATGAAGTTATTGTTGATAGTGGCAAAAATGATAGCAAAAATGGTAGTAACAAAAGTGATAGTGTTTGTGTTAATGATAAAGGGACAGATGTGAAAGTGGGTTTTGGTAAACGCGGTCACAGATCTAGAGGTAGGAGGGTGCAGAGGAGTAATGTGGCGAAAATGCAGCAAATGCAGCAAAATTCGGATGCTCTATGCGGTATTGTATTTTTACGTGAAGCTCTGATGGCGAAGATATTGTTTATGATGATCGTGGTGAGTGAATAATCTATGTTATTTATTTCTGAATAGTTACGCGGTAATACTTTTGTTCACAATTTAATGAGTTTTAATTTTCTTTAGCGGAACCTTAATTCTTTTTCTAAAATAAAAGTAGTCTAATTACTCCTTGTAATATCAGCTATCTGCCAGTCAAAGTCTCGTCAAAATCTGTCCAGCCGTTTTGGAGATTTCCAGAACAAACAGACAAAAATTTTAAAAATTGTTTTCTTATAAGTATCATATATATCATTTCATATGCATTTAGTAAAAAGCTGTTATTTTCTTTAAAATTGCGTTTTTTTTTAACTTAAAAGCAAAGCCTTATCTAAATACAAAATTTTATCCAAATTGTTTGAACCATTTCCGAGATACACGAAACAAATGTATATATAAACAATAATTTCTCTTTTATACAAAAACAAATGAAGTTTCTACACATAATGATCTACCTTCAAATTTTTGCGCCATTTTGATTTAATTTTTTTTAATCACAGGATATGTCCAGGAGTCGTCCGTCCTTATCCCACTTGTGCGCACAGTACTGCGCCTCAGAGGATGGTAGGGACAAGGATAGCCAGAGAGAGGGGAAGAAGCAGGAGGAGGTTTTGAAGAAGTGAGTCTATTTGATTTATGAGTTTCTTTCGCCAGTTCTTCTCAGGTCTTAGGCTTTTTTCTGAACTGGTAGTAGACTCATGACATTCAGTAAAAAAATGTAATAATTTAATGCTGTATCATATAATTTGAATTTGATTTATGTGGTGTAGAGGGGATGGGGGAGGGAGGGGAGAGTGGGTGTTAGATGAGAAGTGGGGGGAGGTCACTTTTGTTTTGGGTTATGATTAGTACGGCGGCATGGGGTGATGAGAGGTTATGATATTTTGGTCTTGGAATTTGAGTCCTTTTGAAATTTGAATTATAATAATGTATCTATACATATAATATAATAGTAACTTAGCGAAATCTGTACTGTTTTTTTTAAACCAATGTAACATATTGCATACAGAACATAGACCTCAAAACATTATTTATTAAAAATGTCTTGCAATAATTATATAATATTAATATAGTCTATAATATTAATATAAATTATATATTTTAATTATATTTTCAGATTCCGAATGCACGAGTGTAATTTGCTTTTAGCAACGTCGGTGTTAGAAGAGGGGATAGATCTGCCGAGATGTAATTTGGTTGTGCGATGGGATGTGCCTCCTTCGTAAGTTATTTTTTTTTAAATGTGTACAGTAAAAATGGTGTTTGATATTCAATATTGTGCTTAATTTTTTTTTTCTTTTTAAAATATTTAAATGCTTTATTTTCTTCTTTTTTTACTAGCAAGTAGTATATTGAGTAACAAATAGTATTATAATCTATAATATCAATTAGAACAATTACCTAAGCACAATTGGTGACAGTTTTAAGAGAACTTTTGCAAGGGATTGTGTATCTAGTAGTTTTTTGGTCGAATTCAATTTCTCAATGATACATAATAAAGCAAGAGGATCGATAAGACCTCATTTCCACCTCAAAATAACAAAAGAAATTATGTCATACGATTTGTTCTTTTCTTTAAATATTCTGAAAGTAGACTGTGTGCCTGATAACATAATATATTTATGAGAGAGAAAAAACTACATTGAATACTACTTGTGAGATGACAAACAAACAATTTCAGTAATATTTCAACGTTTTTTTATATACAGTTTTATAAGAAGCACTTTCTATTTTGTTTTATTGTTCTTATCTACACAATATATTTAAAAATTACAGTGCTTCTCGTTATTATATAAAAAGAGTTGAAATATTACTGAAAATGTCTCATTTTGAATGAAAATCCCAGTTAGACCAAAATTTGGCATTTCTACCAGCTACCGATCCCACGGGTTGTGCCGAGGGCGGGCGCGGGCGCCGCGCGCCGCCGTGGCGCTGCTCGCGGGGGCGGCGGACAGCGACGCTCTAGTGCACAACCTGGCTGTGTATAAGGAGTTGGATCAGGTGGGTTTGGTTCTCGGGTTCGGTATTTTTGTATGTATCATACAAATGCACCTTATCCTCATGTTAAAATTTGTAAACAAACCTATTCCACGGGGACCGTACATTTTCCCGGTATAAAAAGTACCCTTTGTGTTATTCCAGACTATAATCTACCTCTCTGCCAAATTTCATCCAAATCCGTTCAGCCGTTTTGGCGTGAAAGATTAACAAACATCGATACATACTCACAAACTTTCACATTTATAATATCTTATAATATTAATAATTCGAATATTGTTACATTATTGTTAAATGTAAAAATGGTACAGGAGAGTTCCCAGGTTTGATTTCTGGATAAAGTAAATATTTTTTGAATCATGCTGTTTGTCTCACTTAGTACTGTATTGTAATATCATCGTTAAATATAAATAAGATTAGATAAAAAAAAACTTAAGATTTTTTCTATTTGATTTACTACTTATTGAAACAATTTTTTTTCTATATTTTTTAATTTTTAATATTTTTCAATATTTCCATAGATTATAACACGAAAATGTGGTTGTGGTATACAATTTGAACCGCCTCAAGAGGAAGAGAACCAAGCAGACTCAATAGCGTACCTTGTCAAACCATACATACCTCTCGAACTGATTTCTAATACAAATCGATTAGAAACCGATAGTAAATCGAATGTAGGACTTAAAATCGATATTAATAATGATAATGACAATGCTGATATAATTATAACTAATGATAATGATATGGAAGATGACAATGTAAAAACCAAAGACAATGATAGAGAAATAAATAAAGAAATGGACACAAATAAACATACAGACAATGTTATTAACAAATTGAATATGAATCTATCAAAAATACACATAAATATGGAAAATGGTGAACTGGAAATGGATATGATGAAGGAAGATGTAATTAGAAGATATAAAGAATATACAAATGAAATTGGAGAAGAGAATAAGAAGATGAATATAGAAAAAGAGTGTCACGAAACTCTAGATTTTAGAGAGAAAGATAAAATTGGTGATGTTGAAACGAAATGTGATGATCTAAAGTTTGATTACAAGATGAGTGATAAGAAGAGTGATGAAAATGTTGCCAGTGTTGATTTGAATTCGGCGATTGCATTAATTAATAGGTATGTGTGATACATACATTTATGTAATTTGCTTTTTGGATTTATGTAGGAAATGTTTTTTGAATATTCTTTATTTTTTGTTATAATAAAAAAGCTTTGGCTAGTACCTAGTCCTGGGTTCAAATCCCGGGGCGGGGTAATAATTCTAAATACATACATATTATAAATATAAACACTCGTGACTGGAATACAAACATTCGTGCTCATCACACAAATGAATGAGGTATTCAAATACGCGACCGCCGACATAGTAAGTAGGGTCACTACGAACTGAACCATACGTGTCGTCAAAGCGTAGTGCCGTTAAATAATTCCTAGGGAGTAATATGCCATATACTTTCAGATACTGCAGTAAACTCCCATCAGACACATTCACGAGGCTCGCACCCCAATGGTGGATGGAACAGGTTCGACTCCCGGACAGGCATGGTGTCTCGAGAACGGCCTACATATGCACTTTGAGAATGCCCTTGAATTGTCCAGTGAAATATAATATTGTTGTGAGTATGATAACTTTTAACCACTTCAAAAAAGGAGGTGTTTTAAACATGTGTATGTTTGTCACGTGACGTTTTCAATAATTGTAAAACAATATTCTGGATTCAATTTTTTGCTTATCTCTTTCTCGTGTCACATTTCCGTATCAAATCACAACGATTCTAAAGAAGTTTAATTTGAAAAATGGAATCCCGTGTACAGGGGCACCCGATGCCGACGCGCGTGCTGGCGCGGCGCGTGGCGGCGCTGCTGGCGTGCCGCGCGCTGCACCGCGGCGGCGAGCTCGACGACCACCTCGTGCCCATCGGTGAGTGCCGGGGGGAGGGAGTTAGAGTGGGAGGGACTTTATAATATATGTATATATTATAGAATTGAATTATCTGTATTATATTTTTTTTATATTGATTAATTACAATTTAACTATATTGACATTTACTTTAACTATTAGAAATTTTAATTAAAATTAAAATATCTGAATTATATTCTTTACTAGCGCCGTTACGTTTTACATAACACGTTTGACATTTAGTATAGATTTTTCAGGAGGGTGAAAAATAATTTACGACCTATTCTTATATATTCTATTCTCCTATTCTATTCGGTCGAGCCGTTTCGGAAAAGTGCGATCACAAAAACCGTGACACGAGATATTTATATACTAGCGACTCACCCTCGCTTCGCTAGGGTTCGTCCTTTAGTATCGTTTTAATTTTTTTGAGTGGAACCCTAATTTTTTAATGAAATAAAAGTAGCTTAAGTTACTCCTTATAACATCAACTCTCTGCCAGTGAAAGTCCCGTCAAAATCATTCTAGCCGTTTCAGAGATTATCCGGAACAAACAGACAGGTACAAAAATTTAAAACATTGTATTTTTCTTATTAGTTCCGAATATAACTCCATATGCATTTAGTAAAAAAAATTCTGAACAAAAAAAACAGACTTCAATTTTATTTATCTGTATAGATAGAGAATAAGATATTTGGTAATTTGTCTTCAGGCAAAGAGAATTTTAAAGCTGCAGAGCTGGAGAGCAGCGCGCCGGCGGCGGACAGCGCGGACGGCGACAGCGCGCGCCCCGGCACCACCAAGCGCCGGCAGTATTACTACAAGCGGGTGAGTTTTATCAAAAACTATATAAATGAACATCTTTTGGCCCTTCATTTAAATTTAAATTGATCGCGCATTAACTTCGACTTTATACGTGAGTGTATTATCTGTGGTGGCAGCACATTTTTTATTTTATTTTTTATTTATTTAATTTATTTACTAAAAACATCATTTTCGCATATAATATCATAACCAGTTTCTATGTTAATAACTGCATTAGTTATACAACTGAGTCACAGTTATCAACGTCCACCTCTCCAGCAACAGACTACAATTGTATATTATGCTAAATTAATTGTATCAATTCTAATAAGACAAAAAATAATAGATTTTCAAATATCAAAAATACAGAAAACAAAAAATCGACAAAAAAAAGGTATGATTTACAAAAAAAATAAAAAAAAATAAAATAAATAACTTTGCACTATGCGCATTCTATATCTAGAGAAATTCTCTTTGACTCTGTATAAGATTAAGTTATCAAAGTTTTTAAAAAGAAATATTTCATATTACAAAAAATATTATTTTAAGCAATAGCTTTTAATGTTGTTTCTCTTACAAGTTAGTAATTTATACTTAAGTGTTAATAAGTCGTGTTTGAAAAAGGTATTTGTGATATAAAAATAAAATAAATAAATTTCTCCTTACAGAGCAACAGCTTTGGTTTTTTGTTTCAATAAAAAAACATATTACAACTATATAAATACCAAATAATTATAGTTCTAAAAAGTAAAAAAAAAATAGGCTTTTGATTAACTCAAATGTATGAGACTCGTCAAAACGTATCTAATTAGTTATAGCAGTTTGTGAATAGATGGCGTTACGGGTAAGTTAAATGGCGCTATTAACACCTCCAGGTAAATTACTAAGAAATTAATTAAAATTCTAAGAAATCTATTGTTAACTGAAACGCCGGCGTGTCCGCGGCCGTGGAGGGATTAAAGACGCACAACGATACTATGACCCGAGTTATTAGAATTTTTTAGAGTTAACATAATATAATGATAATAATTTTAATTGTGTTTTTTAGAAGTTTTGAGAGATTAATACAGTGGTTAGTGTTACAGTACTAATGAGTATTTTATTTGTGTCGGACCCCGATAGTGTTTGCTTTTTACAAAACGAATCATTTGAGCCGAAACTCGAGACGAATTGACTATTATTGTCAGTCAAAAGTAGTGTTGAATGGAAAATAGTTTTGACTGTGTAGTACGTGTGAAAGACACACACGCACACACACTTACACACTCTCTCTTTCTAAAAAGTTGGTTAATTTTTATGATGAACGGCTTAGAAGTTAGCGCTGTGATATCTCGATAACTTACATTTGTACTCAACAACCCTAAAGATGTTCTCGCAACTTTGCTATTTATATAAAAGCTTAATGCCACGGATGTCCCGTATCATCTTAGTATTCAGCCCTTTTTAACGTCCCACTGCTGGGCGTGGGCCTCCCTTCAATACGAGGAGGATCAGGCCGTAGTCCACCACGCTGGCCAAGTGCGGGCGGACTGAGCATGTCTGCAGACAACTTGCTAGGTTCTCTCAGACATACAGGTTTCATCACGATGCTCTTCACCGTAAGACAAGTGGTAATCATGGTGGTAATGATTCGCACTAGAGAATATCAGAGGTGTGAAACCCAGGAATTGAACCCGCTTCACTCGGTCACCCAAACGGACGCGCTACCACTGAGCTACTACTGTTTCATTATAAATTATTAGACTGATATCTATACATATAATTGTAACTAAACCAAATCTGTACATTAGATAGTTTTTGGAAAATCTTATTGAAATAAACATTATTATCGATACAGAGACCGAATTTATAGTTTTTAGAATTTTTGTCTGTCTGTCTGTCTGTCTGTTACCGCATCACAGAAAAACCACTGGAGGGATTTTGATGAAATTTGGTATGGTAACAGCTGGTTATCCGGGTCAACATATAGGATACTTTTTACCGCGGGAAAATATCACATTTTTGCGAAAAAATACAAAAAAAATGTAAAAGTATACTAATATGTAAAACCTAAGAATTTGGTTTTTGGTCATCAAAACTGCGGGTGGAGCCGCGAACAGTGCTAGTTAATATATATGTATGTTTGTGTGTTTTTCAGACGGCGTGGGAGTTTACAGATTGCCAAGCGATCATAGACGCTACGGATGAGGAAATAGAGAAGAATCCCGTTCTCGATGGGAAACAAGATGGCGGTGAGACTTTTTGATTATAAAAGTTATGTTTAATTTATGTATAATATCATAGAGATATAGATTAGAGATTTGCCATTTACGTAAGTTTTTTATATTTGTTTTTACTAAGGTTTTAATTTCGAAAAAAATAATTGTGGTTATACATATATATATATATATATATATATATATATATATATATATATATATATATATAAAAATTGTAACTAAGCTGAATCTGTACATTAAATATTTCTTAGAAAATCTTATTGAAATAGAGATTAATTATTATTGGTGCAGTGACTGAATCTATAGTTTTTAGGATTTTTGTCTGTTTGTTTGTCCGGGAACGCATCACGAGAAAACATCTGGACACTCTGAAAAATATATACTAATTTTAATTAATGCGAAAGTTTGGATGTTTTTGACTCTTTCACGCTAGAACGTGACGCTACTTTTTATTTATCCCGGAAAGACGTACGGTTCCCGTGGGGTAGGTTTGTTTTTTGTTTTCCAGTAAAACATTAAATGCTGCATGTCAAAGGCAATAGAGTTCACGACAGGAAACTTAGCGCGGACAGGTAGTAGGTATGTGTCTAAACTCTCGTATGTGTGTCGGGCCAGCCGCCGCCAGCAACGTGCTGCACCTGGTGCAGGCGGCGCTGTGGTGCGCGCTGCCCGAGCGCTACAACACGCGCGGCCGCCGCCTGCACGCGCCGCAGCGCGCGCGCCACGCCGTCGCCGTGCTCATGCGCCGCGCCGCCGCCGGCCGCAGGTAAAAACTCAATACCTGAACTTGGGCGGACCTAAGACTCGAACCCGAGACCTTTGGATCTGCAGTCGTACATGTTAGCCACTACACCGCCGAGGTATCCTGGTCACAGTCATTTATATATGTATTAATACGTGAAGCAAAAACTTTGTACCCCTTTGACGGAGGAGTATGAAATTTGCCACACTCATAGTTTATTTAAAGAAAGTGTGCAGAGAGCTAATATTTTTTGCAAATGATGCATAAAAATACATTAAATGAACAAAAAAAAAACATTACACACACTACGTCAAATTGAGATTTATGTATTAACTAATAATACATGAAAAAAAAACTTTGTATTCCTTTTTAAGAAAAATCTATAATAATCATGGTCGAAGTTTGATCACTCGGCGAACTCTAGTTTATCTAATTAAATAGTATCCCGGTCCGCAGACTGCAGATCCCGGCGTTCCCGGTGTACACGCGGTCGGGAGAGGTGCGCGTGTCCGTGGAGCCCGCGCGGGGCGCCGACGTGCGCCTGTCGCCGCGCCGCGCCGAACTCATACACAGGTGGGGGGAGAGAGGGCGGGGAGATAGAGAGAGATAGGGAGGGGGGGGGGGTTGTGGAAAGAGATTTCATGCCACTTGATATGTTCTAAGCTTATACGAAAGTGCAGTGAGCGAGGGAGATGGAGAGATTCTTCCATCTCACTGGGTACGTTCTAAACTTATAGGCAAGTGCAGTGTGGTGGAGCGATATCCCCATCTCAATCTTCATAATCTATACATATAATAAAACAGTAACTTAGAAAAACCATCGCTTCACGTAAAAAACTGAACTAATTTTAAATAAATTTTGTTATAATATATAACTTATTACTCGGGCTAGCATTTAGGATACCTTTTACTACAGGATTTTTTTTATTCCCGCGGGAAAACACAATAACTGGTTATATACGAATCGTTCTTAGAAATTTTCATGTCTAACGCTGGTTAAAGCTTAAGAGATACATCAAAATAATAGGTGTATAGACCTATAAAATTATAGGTCTTAATAAAGCCTACAAAAAATTCTGCAATGGTATAAGTCTACCTTCTAAGGTACACTCACAATAACCGTTTAAACGTATCTAGGGACGCAGTAGAGCGAAGTGAAGGTGGAAAATGACAAATAAATTTGAACATTTCTTTTTCGAATATGATTATTTAACATTTTGAACGATTTTCTCGTGTATTTGTTTGTGAGAAAGTGTTATAAATATAAGTAAATAAATATGTTGGGACATTAACATACATCACTATCTAGTTCCATGGTAAGCTACGAGGCCTGTGTTATGGATACCGGATAGTTGATACACTATACATATATAACTTTAAATACATACATATTATAAATATAAACACCCGTGGAGTACGAACATTCGTGCTCATCACACAAATGAATGCCCCCAGTGGGACTCGAACCCGCGACCGCTGGCACAGCAAGTAGGGTCGCTATAAACTGAGCCAAACGTGTCCTCATTATGATTATTTTGTTTACATTGATTCAGTGTAAAATGTACATAGTTTCATTTGGGCGGATGTTTGAGAGGTGGTTGATTTCAAAGTTAGTTTTTCCACTCAAAATGGTGGCATTCCATTTATTTATTTCTTTCTCATTAATTATGTTAAAATTTTGTTTAGATTCATGCGTTTCGTCTTTTCGGACGTCCTCCGAGTGAGACGCCGCGGAATGAAACTGCAAATGGAGGGGTCTACACATAACAATTATTATATTGTGCCGACTGTTAAAAGTGAGTGGTTTTGTTGTTTTTTTTTTTAATCTCTATTACTATTATAAAGAGGAAAGATTTGTATCTTTGTATCGAATAAACTCAAAAAGTACTGGACCGATTTAGATAAAATTTGGTAAGAAGATAGTTTGAAACTCTGGGAAGGACGTAGAATATTTTTTATTCCGGAAATCATCCCTTAAAGGGGTGAAAATGGGGATGAAAATAAATATGTTTAAAAATAAACATGATACAGTTTTTTTTATTTTTATTATTTTTAAGGACTTTTTATACCTTGAGATTATTTCAGTATCGTATCACAAAAACGTACATTCATCTACATGGCTGTTGCTTCCATATTTTTTTGATCGTTTCATTGAAAACTAATTTAGCCTGTTCCGTTACAGGAGTAGCAAGTATGCTATGAAAACTAAAATATTTACATCTCAATTATAATTTAAAAAAAAATTATTTACAGAAGTATAGACAGACAAGTAAAGTATGTGCAAAACTTATGTCAATAAGTCATAATGCTGTTGAATGTACATTAAAAAATCTGTCCAATATATTACGTGAATATGTACATAGATTTTAGTTAACTTAAATAGTATATATCGCAATTTTATAATTTATTAAACACTAGCTATTCATACTCGCTTCGCTCGGGTTCATCCCAATAAAAATGAAAACAAATTGTCCCACGGGAATCGTTCCTTTTTCCTGTATAAAGAGCAACTTATGTGCTATTCTAGACTATAATCTATATCTGTGCCAAATTTCATCCAGATCCGTACAGCCGTTCTGCCGTGGAAGAGTAACAAACATCCATACTAACAAACTTTCACATTTATAATATTAATACGGATGGGATAATGGCAATATCTCTTCTTTCCATTTCTTAGAAACGAGAGAGGATGGGTCAACATGGATAGATATCGACTGGCCGTTCTTAGAACTGATATACAAACACACAGAAGAGAAGAAACTTCAAGAAATAGAGAAACCAATTCTATGGGAGGAGGGGGAGAAAAAGGATAAGAAGGATAAAGAGAAAGTGAAGAAAATGGAGAATCCATTATTGAAACCCGGAGAAGTGTTTGTTTTTGATGCAGAGAAATATAAAGAGGCAGTGGTCACACCGTGGTATAGAAATCAGGATCAACCACAGGTAAGATATCTACTGTGGTTTATTGTCCGACTTTAAATAAAAGGTGTTTGGTATTTGTTGTGAATTGTTCGTCCCTAGGTACATTTTAACGATTAGTACATATTTCTCAGAGATGAGATATTTTCCCGCAGTAAAAGTATCCTATATATTGACTCGGATAACCAACTATCATCATTCCAAATTTAATCAAAATGTATCCAGTGATTTTCTTGTGATGCCTTCCCAGACAGACAGACAAACAGACAAAAAATCTAAAAACTGTAGGTTCGGGCCTCTATATTGATAATAATGACTATTTCTAAAGATTTTCCAAAAAATATTCAATGTACAGATTCGACTCAGTTAGAGTTTTATAATATATATATATATATATATAATGTTTTAAAATAGTATACAAATAGCAATTTGTATACTGATAATAATTGAATAAATGTTAATAAATATATAGCTGACGGATGTTATTATAATAAATAAAAACTTTTTAACAAAAAAATAAAAACCTACTTCAAACAAAAGCACTAAAAAGTAAAAAATAACTGATTGGTAGTTTTCATTTACTATACATACCTAATCAAATATTTTCGAAGTCGGCATGCTTTGCTTTGTATGGGCTGGCACCGATTTCGAAAATATTTGATTAGGTATGTATTTAATAGGTAAGCTTTAATTACTTAGCCAAAGCACACCGACTTCGAAAATATTTGATTAGGTATGTATAGTAAATGAAAACTACCAATCAGTTATTTTTTACTTTTTAGTGCTTTTGTTTGAAGTCGGTTATTTTTTTGTTAAAAAGTTTTTATTTTTCCCTTTTTAGTGTAGACAGTAGTAGCATAGTAAGGATTCTAACGTGTTAGGCTTGTCAAATCAAACAAAATAAGCCCAAACTCAAAGTACCTTCTGGCCTTGCCATCAGATCAGGTCAACAACACCGAACCACTGTACTATCAACGGAAATAGAAATACTTGCAAAGTTTCAAGTCAATATGACAATTAGAAGTAGGTTAAATTCATCATTAGTTGTTTTTCCACCCTTAGGGGTGGTATTTTTTTTATATTTTGAAATTTAAATGGGACCAATCTGGAAGTATACCCTTTCAAACAAAACAAAAATTGTCCAAATCGGTTAATAAATGACGGAGTTCTGAGGTAACAAACATAAAAAAAAACATACAGTCGAATTGAGAACCTCCTCCTTTTTGAAGTCGGTTGAAAAAATGAAGTTAGTGCTTGAAAAGTATGAAAGAATATAGTCTTATATTTATTATTTATATTTTATTCCAAACAATTGTATATTAATGTAAGTAATACCGATACAGAATTTTCGTATTCTTTAAAGAAGGTAAACGACCTGTATGGCAAAATCGAGAATAGTAACATAAACAGCAAATTACACTACGATTTATTTAAAGTATTTTTGATTCAGGATTATTGAATTTTAGACGTCAATTTTATTGGTATTAAATACATATTCGACTTTAATAAAGCCGAAAAAATGTTTTTATCTATTTATTTATTCAGTGTTTTTTATGTCTCATTCAGCATAGGTACTTGAACATTCGTATTTTTGGAAGTCAGTCAAATAAGTGATCCCTGTTTTCCTGCAGTTCTTCCTGGTGGCGGAGATCTGCTGGCACTTGACGCCGGAGTCGGCGTTCCCGTCGGCGCAGCACGCCAGCTTCCGCGCCTACTACCGCGCCAAGTACGGCGCCGAGCTCACGCAGCGCGCGCAGCCGCTGCTCGACGTGGACCACACCAGCGCGCGCCTCAACCTGCTCACGCCCAGGTCGCTGCCGCCGCTTTCTAATAAAATGCTTCTCCATTCTTCGTACGATTTCATTTTTACTAAATGTGTATGAAATTATATACGTTACTTATAATACCGACACAATTTTTTAAATGTTTGCCCGTTGTTTGCCTGTATGTTTGTTCCGGCTTATCTTCGGTACGCTGGACCGATTCGGACGGGACTTTGATCGGCAGATAGGTGATGTTATCTTTCCCTTTCCGATGGGCAGGTACGTGAACCGCAAGGGCGTGGCGCTGCCGGTGTCGTCGGAGCGCACGCGGCGCGCCAAGCGCGACCGGCTGGACCAGAAGCAGATCCTGGTGCCGGAGCTGTGCCGCGTGCACCCCTTCGCCGCGCCGCTGTGGTTCGCGGTCGTGGCGCTGCCCTGCGTGCTCTACCGGTGTGTGCTGCACTTGGCCAATTTTTCAGTAATTATAGATAAACAAAAACAAACCCTAATCATTTTATTATTAAGATTTATCCTAGATAAAAAGAAATATCCTATGTCATGTCCAGGGTCTCTTCTATCTTCTTACCAAATTTCATCAAAATACGTCCAGAAATTCCAGAGATTACTTCCTACAAACACAAATTTACAAACTTTACCTCTTTATAATATTAGTATATAATTTTTTTAATTCACAAAGGATACAATAATTTGAGGAAAGAAAGAAAGTACTCTTCTGCCATTTCTCTCTTCTTTTTTTTAATATACATTATCTTTCCAGGATAAACGCTTTATTGATAGCCGATGAAATCAGACGAGCTGTGGCCATAGACGTGGGATTGGGGATCCCCCGGATAGATGATGAGACCTGTCCCGGCTTCCAATGGCCGCCATTGGATTTTGGATGGAGTCTGGCTGAGGTATTATTCTTCTTTTTTCTTCTTCTTCTAGCTCTTTGTACTTGTATCACTGTGTTGCTACTTTTAAATAAATAAATAAATATGTTCGGACATGGACACACAGTACCATCTAGTTCCATGGTAAAATATAACTTGTGTTATGGATACCAAATAATTGATACACTACACATATATAACTTTAAATATATACATATTATAAATATAAACACTCATGAATTGAGTACAAATATTCGTGCTCCTCGCACAAATAAATGCCCCCAGCGGGACTCGAACCCGCAACCGCTGGCATAGCAAGTAGGGTCACTACAAACTAAGCCAAACGTGTTGTCGCTCTCATTTAAAAAAATAAAGTGGCGGTGGGTGGTTAATGCCATTATTGTTCCATAATTTATTTATTACACCATAAAGAAAATCTTAAGTCTTCGCATATTCTCAAAGTCAACGTAAGTGCAACTCACACTTGACCACATTCTTATTATGATTTTTTTCTAGGTTCTTAACGCGGATGACAAAAGTGAGAAAAAGAAAGACGATGAGGATGCCAAGAAGGAAGATAAAGAGTACAGGTAATATATTTTTATTAATGCGTTTTATTACCTTTTTACCCGACTGCGGCGGAGCTCAAAAGAGGGTTATGTGTTTTCTCTGTATGTATGTAAATATGTATGTATATCCTATGGTTCCTTCGTAATTATTGAATGGCTTGACCGATTTTGATGATTCATACGTCTTTAGATTCGTCTTTCTGACGCCAATTAGTGTCTTTAAATTTGTTTTCTTCGGAATCTATCGAGTGGGGTATCGAAATTAAGGTTTTTAGTATAAAATGCCTTAATGAATTGGCTTGAAAATGCAAAAGGAAGTTTTAAAACTGACCTATACTTCAAGAAACTAACGCGTTCAAACAAAGCAGAAATGGTTTAAAATATTAAATAGAGATTATAAATATGTGTTTTTTTTTTCAGAACAAAAGAAGAGAAAGAAGTACACCAGAAAGAAATAGAAGATAAGAAAGAAGAAGTGAGAGAGAAAACTATAAATGATATATTACAAGAGAAACTAGATGCGGAAAGTGTGAGTGTTATATTATATAAAAACACACTGTATGTGTATATGTTTGTATGTATATATGTATGTTTGTTACACCTTCACGCTGAAACTACTGGATGGATTGGATGTAATTTAGTACACAGATAGACTATGAGCTCGAATAACATATAGGTAACTAGCGACCCTAGCTAAGTTTTAACTTTTTTGTGCGGAACCCTAATTCTTTAAAAAAAAAATAAAAGTAGCCTTAGTTACTCCTTATAACATTAACTATCTGCCAGTGAAAATCCCATCAAAATCAGCCCAACCGTTTCGGAGATAAGCCGAATCAAATACAGATAAACAAAAAAAAAAACATTTTTCTTATAAGTATCGTAATATTTCATACGCATTTAGTAAAAAGCTATTATATTGACAATACACACAGACACTTCAATTTCATTTGTATTGATTAGGATATGATTGTTTTATTTCCCCTTTCCAGGGTTTCGAAATAGGCACGTGGAGTAACGAAATGGCTTCGTCCATACCGCAGGAGTACGACGAGCTCTTGGAACCGCTGCCCCCTAACCTCACCTTCTGTACTTCTTCGTCTGGTGAGTAGTTTTAAGTCGATTTTGATAATGGTACTCCCATTTCTCATTATACTCTCTTTTCTCTACCTCTTTCTCTTCTTTTTTTTGTTTATACATCCATGCTTCCAAAAAAAAATAGATATACTCGAATATTTGACATTTTAAATCTAATCGTTTCTTAGGATTTTGCTTTACACCAATGATCGTCTCGTGTTGTGATTTAAATGGGTTTAGGGGTATTTTTGTGTGTCACAATGTACTTAGTATGATAGACTGATTTTAGTTTTTCTATGTATATAGAAGGCGCTAGGTTAGAAAATATCGTTCAATAATAATTACATATTATAATTTCAATTACAATTCAGATTTTCATATGGTTATAACCAAAAAATAAAACAAAACAAGCGGCTCATCCTCGTTTCGCTCGGGTTCGTCCCTAGCTTGCTTCCTCATACAAACTTTCATCCCCATTCTCACCCCCTTAAGGGATGACTTCCGGGATGAAAACTATTTCTCACTTCTTCCCACTCACTTTTCATATCATAATAGTAAAAAAAAATCTTATTGAAGTAAAAAAAAATCTTTTAATTTTCTTCTATACAAAACTTCCGGACAATGACTAATACAAAAAAAAAATTATCCAATTTGGTGCAGTCGATCGGAAGTTATGCGCGTACATACATTTCGGTGATTCATTTTTATTTATATAGATATAAAAATATTAAAGAGAGTTTATTTATATAAGTTAAAATTTATGAACATTTTGTGAAAGTACTACTTCTAAAAGTTACTGTAATATAAATGCGAAGGAAATCTGAGTTACTAATAAATATCTGAAAATGGATCTTTCTTGGGTGTGTTAATTTTTAAAACTGCATTTCTACCATAGTAATTTAAACCGTTTATGGTTTTACTAAAAACTTGGTCTCACAGTAACATACAGATTAAATATATTTCTTTTGTATGTAGGTGGAGCGAATTGGTCGGAGCCGATAGAAAAGCCGAAAGGGCAGTACAATACCGGCCGTACGTTTTCAATGGCAGACAGCGACTGCTCTTATATGTCTAGGTAAGTGCGTGTTTGTTTGCCACTTGTTAAACTCTTTACGTCTGAATCGATTATGATGGAATTTAGCATATGGTATTGAGAGGAAATTAGGAAAAAAAATACGAAATATTTTGACGTCAAAATCGTCTCCATCCGAGAATTGAAGCGGTGACTTTTGCTATAGTTAATTAAATGATTTTTGATTAAAAAAATATATGTATATTTTCCCTCCAAACGGTGGAAAAATTACTATATAAAATGATTATGTACTTGTTCAGTTATTCTATACTAATATTATAAATAGGAAAGATTTTTTGTTTATTCGACACGTTTGGCTCAGTTTGTAGCGACCCTACTTGCTGTGCCAGCGGTCGCGGGTTCGAGTCCCGCTGGGGGCATTCATTTGTGTGATGAGCACGAATGTTTGTACTTTAGTCATGGGTGTTTATATTTATAATATGTATGTCTTTAAAGTTATATATGTGTAGTGTATCAACTATCTGGTATCCATAACACAAGCCTCGTAGCTTACCATGGAACTAGATGGTGCTGTGTGTTAATGTCCCAACATAAAAAAAAACGTTTGTATGTACCGAAACTACTGAACCGATTTAGATGAAATTTGGTAAGAAGATAGTGTGAGATAGTTTTTATCACAGAAATCATCCCTTGTGGGTATGAAAGTTGTGGGGATGAAAGTTTGTATGGTGAAGCAACCTAGTAACTGTATGTGTTCTTCTATAGCGACTTCGACACCGACGACACGGACATGACGGACGGCAGCGACGACGACACCGACACCACGGGCTTCTGCAGCAGCAGGAATTCTAATGGTAACATCTTATTGTCTTACTAGCGACTCACCCTTGCCGCAGTAAAAAGTATCCTATATGTTGACCCGGATAACCAGCTATCATCATACCAAATTTCATCAAAATCCCTCCAGTGGTTTTTCCGTGATGCGGTAACAGACAGACAGACAACAAATCTAAAAACTATAGATTCGGCCTCTGTATCGATAATAATGTCTATTTCATTAAGATTTACCATAAAATATTTAATGTACAGATTCGGCTTAGTTACAATTTTATTATTATATGGGTATAGATTGAGAGCATCCAATGTGACGTCATCACAAGTACCAGGTGAACATAAGTGTTGAGGAGGTCGTATTTACTCTTTGACGGGGCCCTAAATATAATGAGCACTCGTCGAGATTTGCCTTCCCCTAATACTCGTGATAAAAGTACCAGGCGATCATAAGTGTTGAGGAGTGTATGTATGCAGTAAGAAATTCGTGTGCACTCTATGCAGGTCTTTCTTGACGACAGCGAATGGAACCTAGTTCGTCTCTCTCTCTCATCTATCTCTGTCTCTCTCTGTGCGCAGCGGCGATGGGCGTGCGCATAGAGTACAAGACGGCGCACGAGGCGGAGGCGGTGGACGTGGGGCGCGCGCGCGCGGTGGCGCCGGCGCCGCACCGCGACGCCCGCGACGACGCCGCGGACCGCCGCGCGCACCGCGACTGTCTGAGGGAGGGGGACGCCCCGCCGGAGGTGAGCGGGGGGGCTACACTGTTATGTGCGGGGGGTGGAGGGGGGGGGGGTGTTGTAATTTCAAATTCTAATTCCTCTTTGCATTTCTAAAAGATAGTTCGAGAATATCTGCTTAGTTATCTGTACTAAATGAAGACCCCCGTTTAGTTATTTTTTACATTTTAGCGCCTGGGAGTCGGTTTTCTTTAAAGTTTTAATTAGTTAATATATGAATACTTATATATTAATGTTCTTTACAGTATGTAGGAAAGTTTCGATCTTCAGTAATGCAGCATGAAAACGAGATCAAAGACAACGGTCTTTTAATAGACAAAAATAAACAAATAGTCGATCTACTACCGGAACCTAATAAAAATATCATAGACAATATAGATAATCTGTTCAAATATAAACATAACTCGACCAACGATCAAAATAAAATGAAAATTATTATAGATAATAATAAAAATAATGACAAAAATATGTCAAAAGAAGACATGACAGCCAAAGACAATTCAAAACCGAAAGAAATTCCAAATCAAAAAATCATAGACGAAATATTTCCATATGGCAATAAAATTGAATTTGAAAATGGACAGATAACACTGGAATCTATAGAAAAAAGCAAAAGAGTTTTATTGGCTGAATTGAAGAAGTCTTTGTCTGATGAGGAAATTAAAAAAATGAACTGTTTCTCCATGAAAGATGTAGATATAGATGGAGAAGATTATGTCAATGAAAAGGTAGTTAATGTTGGGTTCGATTCCAAAGAGAAATATGCAGAAAAAGTTAATGCTTGGAAGGATAAGCATGAGTATAAGCCGTATTATATGGAAAAAGGTCAGAATGGGAAAGAGTTTGACTTTGATTTTCAACCGGATTTGGAGGGACATCCGGGGCCTAGTCCCAGTCTTATTTTACAGGTGAGTTTTGTAAATATGTATGTTTTTGTATACTAACCGTGTGTTTATATCAGTTGTTTTGAATTCGAGTTTAAAAAAAACTTAGTCATCCCTGATCCCGATTGGCTCACAGCCTCGACGGGTATAATGACGTCAGTTGAACCACAAGTCGTTTTAATTCGTTCAAAAATTTAAGAATTTTTCAAAAAGTTAATAATTACAAAAAAAATGAATTTTTAATGACAAAAAAAATTTTTTAATATATTTTAAATTCTTTCATCCATACTAATATTATGAATATGAAAGTGTGTTTGTTTGTTTGTTTGTTTGTTTGTTTGTTTGTTTGTTTGTTTGTTTGTTTGTTTGTTTGTTTGTTTGTCTTTCTTTCACATCGAGACGGAGTGACGGATTGGCGTGATTTTTTGTGTGGAGATTGTTGGAGGGCTGGAGAGTGACAAAGACTACTTTTTACCGTGGAAGATTATCTAATTCCCACGGGAAAACACGTTATAATTCAACCCAAAAAAAAATTATGACTAGAATTACTTGAAACATGGTGTTAATGCTCTTCAATACAATTAAACAAATACGTATTTTAGCATTTTTCGAAATTCATCCCGTAAGGGGGTAAAATATGGGATGAAAGTTTGTATGAAACCTACCTTTTTAGAGTTTTTTTATGTAGTTTTAGCGCGAGCGAAGCCACGGGTTCTGCTAGTTAGTATATAAATTTGTAGCAAAAAAATAATATTAATACAACTTCTCTATTGTATGTATACGGTTCAAGGCACTGACGATGTCGAACGCCAACGACGGCATAAACCTGGAGCGGCTGGAGACGATCGGCGACAGCTTCCTGAAGTTCGCCATCACAGCGTACCTGTACTGCGCGCACCCCGCCGTGCACGAGGGCAAGCTCTCGCACATGCGCAGCAAGCAGGTCGGATCGGGGTGGGATTCGGTGGGATTGAGTTGGGATTGGTATATCTCATTATGGCGTCTGATGAGGATGAGAATAAATATAAATTCATGCTATTAGGCGACCAAGTATAAAATGAGGTTTAAATATATCACTACATAGTATAAAACAAAGTCGCTTCCCGCTGTCTGTCTGTCCCTTATGTTCCGTATGCTTAGGTCTTTAAAACTGCGTAACGGGTTTTGGTGCGGTTTTTTTAATAGATAGAGTGATATAAGAGGAAGGTTTATATGTATAATACATGCATATTGTAGTACAGAAAAGCCAAGAAATTCAAAGATCTCAGACTAACCGACTAGTTATTAATATAGAAAATAAGCAGCTACTGAAATTTGTCGAATAATAATATTGACTGTTATGAGAAGTAAAAGATAAAGTAAGTAAAAATCAAATAATGGTTGTTATATTTTTAATATATATTACAAAAACATGTTAATTAACATTTTTACTTGTCAAAATACGATATCCCAATTTTTTTAAATAATTTTTCATTTTTGTAATGAACATTTTGAGATTCTGGACGTGTGCTCTGTGGCTCATGCAATTCGAAACTAATTAAAAAATGCGCACAACGAATTGTGTACGCTTTTGAGACGTCATTTGTGTATCTCGTTCGTATATGTTGAGTGTTCGTATTGAATAACTCGGTCCCCGCAGGTGTCGAACCTGAACCTGTACCGGCTGGGGCGCGCCAAGCGGCTGGGCGCGCGCATGATCGCGTCCAAGTTCGAGCCGCACGACAACTGGCTGCCGCCGTGCCACGCGCCGCCGCCCACGCTGCACGCGCACCAGGTGCCCGCCTGTGGCTGTGTGTCTGTATGTCTGTGCGTGTGTGTGTGTGTGTGTGTAAAAATGAAAAAAATATCTATTTCCCTTTTTTTATTTCATTTTTTTATTATTATGAAAATTTATTTATCTTTCTTTTTCATCTATACTAATATTATAAAGAGGTAAAGTTTGTGAGTTTGTGAAGTTGTAGGGGGTAATTTCGGAATCTACTTAACTGATTCAGATGAAATTTAGTAAGAAGATAGTTTGAGACCCTGGAAAGGATATAGGATTGTTTTTATTCCGGAAATCATCCCTTAAGGGGGTGAAAATGCAGATAAAAGTTTGTATTTTGTAATTAACCTCTAGTATGGGGAACCGGTAGCTTTATAAATAAATAATTAAAGTTACAAATACAATAAATACACAAAACACAATAATTTAAGTGTTATTAGTATGAGTATTTTTTTTACAGACTTAACCTTTTTTTTACATTTTTTTTGATTTCTTTTTTTTTATTTGCAGGGTGACGGTAAAGAGAAAACGGAGAGCACGGACACGCCCATAGACAATAGTGGATGTTTCATACCGTACAATCTTATAACTCAACACAGTATACCAGGTGAGTTATTTACTCATGTTAATTACAGGTTTTATTTTAATACTAGCAACTCACCCTCGCTGCGCTCGGTTCGTCCCTACTTACGTTTTAACGTTCACTATAGATTTCTCAGAGATGAGATATTTTCACGCAATAAAAAGTATCCTATATGTTGACCCGGATAACCAGCTATCATCATACCGAATTTCATCAAAATCTGTCCAGTGGTTTTTCTGTGTTGCGGTCACAGACAGACAGACAGACAGACAGACAGACAGACAGAATTTACAGATTCGATTCTGTTACAATTTATTATTAATAAAATTCAATTTATATACAATGTTCGTTTTGTACTAATAAAATTGATATTTAAATGTCAATAGTTGGTGGTAGCTTCCACACAGACTCTTTTACATTACGACCTTGATTTTTCAATTAAATGCCCATCTTTGGCGTTCTTATTCAGAGATACTGAAACTCTTCAACAATTTTCACTTATTGTATGGCGGAGAATAGTTCATATATAGTTCATAGCGGCGTCGCCCTTCGCAAATTTTCATTATTAATTATTAATCGAAATAAAGCCAAAATTCCGAAACAAGATTTTGATAAAATGCGCGACGGAATTTTTTGAAGGCCATGGATTGAAATACCTTACTGGTCAAACGAAACGGTTGAGTTTATAGTGGCGTCAGCGAGTAGGGTCACTACGAACCTAGCCTAAGGTGTCGTCTCCCGCGTAACCGATCCCCCGGGATTCCCCGCAGACAAGTCGATAGCGGACTGCGTGGAGGCGCTGATCGGCGCGTACCTGCTGGCGTGCGGGCCGCGCGGCGCGCTGCTCTTCATGTCGTGGCTGGGCCTGCGCGTGCTGCCGCGCCACGCGCTGCCGCTGCCCGCCGCCCACCCCCACGCCCGCGCCCACGCCCGCGCCCGCGCCCACGCCCGCGCCCACGCCCACGCCCCGCGCCCGCCGCGCCGCCGGCGGCGGCCGCGCGAGGAGGAGGGGGAGGGGGTGAGTGGGGAGCTTTGTTTTTTTTTAACTTGGACAATTTGGATTGTTACCGTTCTGCCTGTCGATCTTTTACTGGAGGTCGGTGAGTGTGTGGGAAATTTTTTTTGTATGTGTACAGGACACCGTACAATAGGTAAAATAATATATTAAAATTATGTCAAATACGTTCGTTACACGTGTGGTGTCTCCACACTAATGCAATTCTCCGGCGTCTATTAATTGTAATTTTTTTAGTTTAGTTTTCAGTGTGCCTTTGGTTATTAAATTAAAACTATCATTCGTTTTGGGGTTTTGTTTCGTATTTAACATTTCCCTTTTACTATGTATAAACTGTAACACAACACAGTATGTCTAAAAATATAAATTAGTCGAGAGGCAGAGAGCCTCTAGACTTTTACCGGAGGAGTGTAAGATTTTTTTTTTTACATCTAAGATATATTGGTGCCCCTTGATATTCTTGTCACCCACACGTGATGAGGAGACCAGGTGTCAGAATTAGAAGGAATGTTTTTAGGTAACTTCGATTTTTTCATGTAATTGAAAACAGTTGTTACGAAGGTCGTAGACTGTTAAGATATTGGATATATTATGGTGTAGGTGATGGCTGATCAATGGCATACCTCCTCTCTTTCCCGCCATATATCATAAGAACTGTTTTCTCATATATTTTTTTAAATATTGAACATAAAATCCCCTCCGCATCCCGACAGCCTTATCAAGTGGAATACCAACATTTTTACATTGTTACAAATGGATTCCAGAAAGACAAATCGAAGGCCACGTCGCCGAGCTCGTCGGAGTCGTCCTCGGAGGAGGAGCCCGAGGGCGCTCCGCCCCCGGACTGGAGCTGGCCGGGCCGCGCGGTGGGCGCGCTGAAGCCCTACTGCGACGCACAAGGACGCTGGTGGCAGGTGCGTGTACATACACATAGACACACACATACATAAACACACATAGATACACATATTGCGTGCGTGCATGTTTTGTGTGCTCATTGTTTATAACTAGCGACTCGCCCTCACTTCGCTCGGGTTCGTCCCTAGCTTGATTCCCCATACAAACTTTCATCGCCATTTTCACCCCCTTAAGGGATGATTTCCGAAATAGAAAATATTCTATGTCATTCCCAGTCTCAAACTATCTTCTTACCAAATTTCATTTAAATCGGTTCTATAGTTTCGGACCTTATCCGGTAGAAACAAACAACAAACAAAAAAATCTTTCCTCTTTATAATATTAGTATAACGCAGGTAAAAGAAAAGTCGAATTTTAGATCTAGTCGGCTCGCGGCTCGTGATGAGTACAAAGTAAAAGTGGCGCGCTCTCGCGAAAACTAACGTAATCGGTTCCCCCCCTGCGCCCGCGTCCCCTTAGCATCCATATCGTTCACACTCATTACAAACCGTTTACCATAACTTTAATAACATTTTTATACTTACTAAAAAACATAACAAAATAAAATATACAAATATAATACTTTTTATAATACGTCGCTTACAAACCGTTTACCATAACTTTAATAACATTTTTATACTTACTACAAACATAACAAAATAAAATATACAAATATAATATTTTTTTTTATAATGCGTCGCTTACAATATCTCCACCCCAGTGCTACATCAGCACTCAACATCCATAGGTACTTTAGCGACGCGTGCTGCCGAACGTTGTAGCAAGCTGGTTTTGGTTTTTACTTCAACCACTCGTACCCGGCCATCCTTTCCGGGGATTACTCTTTGTATGATGCCCTTGGGCCAGGTATTTCTAGGGCTTTCGGGGTCAGCGATTAATACTAAGTCCCCGACTCTTAATGGTTCTGTGTCGCGGTTCCACTTCTGCCTGGGCAGCATAGTAGGTAGCACTTCTCTCACCCAGCGCCTCCAAAACATGTCAGCTAACCTCTGTGTTAGTCTCCACTGTTTTCGTAAATATAAGTCGGAATCATCAAAGACACCTACAATAGGTAGATTGGATGATGAACCTAACAAAAAATGATTAGGGGTTATTGTTTCATTACTATTGGGCTCAACCGTCACATGTGTAAGGGGTCGACTGTTAACTATTTGCTCAACCTCAGTCATTAACGTTATTAAGGTTTCTTCACGCGGCGCCCTTTCTCTTAAGACAACTTTTAATGAGTCTTTTACAGAACGAATGAGGCGCTCCCAAGCTCCACCCCAGTGAGGACTAGCTGGAGGAATGAAGGTCCATGTAGTTCCATAGTTGACGGCCTCAGCTTTTAATATATGTTCATCCAAGTCGAGCGTTGCCTTTTTCAGCTCGTTATCGGCACCTCTTAAATTCGTACCGTTATCTGAGTAAATAAATTGAGGCCAGCCTCGACGAGCAGCCATGCGTCTGAGGGCCATGATCAAGGAGTCCGTGGTCAACGAAGGTACTAGTTCTATATGAATAGCTCTTACGGTAAGGCATGTAAATAATACACCATATCTTTTCTCTCTGCGTCTTATTACAGTAATTTCCATTGGTCCAAATAGGTCTATACCACAATGTGTGAAAGGGCGACATCTGGACGCCATTCTGGCCGCAGGTAAATCACCCATTCTGGGTGGGCACGGTTGTGCTTTTCTTATTCTACAAAACATACACTGTGAAGCCACTCTTCTTACTGTCGGTCTTAATTTTAATATCCAATATTTCTGTTTCAGTTCATTAACAACAGCTTCATTGTGACCGTGCGCCGCTCTCACGTGGTAATATCGTGCAATAAGCCGGGCAACGTGATGACGTCCATCTAATATAACAGGTTGTTTCAGATGCAGAGGAACCTCGGTAGCTGCATTTATACGGCCTCCCACGCATAGGATTCCGTGCTCATTCAGAAAAGGGGATAAGGTAAGTAATCTACTTTTTTTATCTATTTCTTTTTTATTTTCCAGGTTGGCTATATCCCCAGGGAAGGACTGTAGCTGAGAGTATTTTATTAGCCATCGCTCAGCAGCCGCCCTTGTGTATCCATCAACGCTAGTATCCAGTTTCTTGCATTTATTAATAAAGGTAAGTACTTTACAGGTTGAATTCAATAGATGTAACCAAGATGAAAACCTTTCAGGATCAGGAACAGCTGGTAAGGATTTATTGTATGTTTGCATGGTCATAGTATATTCGAGATCCAGATGGGGCGTCTCCGGTAGCTGTGTGTCTACTGGCCATTCAGTATCTCGATCACGAAGAAACGCCGGACCATAAAACCACTCATTCTTTAACACAGATAAATCACAAGTCTCCTTGGTGGCGATATCCGCACTATTAAGTTTCGTAGGTATGTAACGCCACTCGTTTGGTTTTGACAATTCATCTATTTCTCCTAAGCGATGAGCGACAAACGCTGTATAATTGCGCATATTGTTTCGAATCCAATGAAGTACAACACTTGAGTCACACCAAAAATATCTTTCGTAAGGTTTATGTTTAAGTTCTTTACATAAAGTATCTGCTAATCTCACAGCAAGCAACGCAGCTTGTAATTCCATGCGAGGTATTGACTGATATTTAAGCGGAGCAACTTTGCATTTACTCGCGACGAACGTAACATAATAGCGATTATTCACTGTCCAACGCCAGTAAGCTACGGCGCACATTGCTTGAGTCGAAGCGTCACAAAATATATGTAGCTGTAGGTTTGTATAACATGAAGTTATCTGCCCGTTAGACGCGCACGCGAGAGATTCGCTAATACAAGACACTGGCAACGGCGGCCGCTCGGGTGACGTATGCGTAATCGCATCGGAAGTGCAGCGTAGTTCCGTCTCGTTTACTCTTGCGGCCGTTACATAATGCCTTGGGATACGCAGCTGATTAATTTCTTTTAATAATTGTAGCCATTCAATCCATTTTTCATAAATAGTATCAGGTATTTTTTCATCCCAATCTAATTGTAATCTCCATACGTCTTGTAACATAATTTTTCCTTTGATTGTAAAAGGCGAAAGAAATCCAAATATATCGAAAATTGACATTAAAACTTTAAGCATCTGTCTCTTGCTAGGTCGCGTGTCGCCTGTTATTATATCTACAGGAATCTTCTTAAAAGAAACGTCAAAAGACAACAGATCTTCTTTCGGATACCAAATCAATCCAAGTGTACGTTCGCCCTCATTTGGCTGTTCAATTTTGAACCTTACTGCAGTCCTTCCTAAGGTCTCTTGTGGAATGCAGTTTAATACCGCTTCGTTGTTACTCGTTATGTTTCTTATCTCGAAGCCACCTTTTTTATGTATATATATAATATCTTGTATAGTTTTAATAGCCGTAGCTTCATTTTCTATACTATCTATATAGTCATCCATATAGTGTTGCTTATGAATAGCGTCCACGGCGGCCGGGTATAATGACTCATACTGCTTTGCATTTTTATTTTTTATAAATTGAGCAATAAAGGGCGAGCAATTAGCACCAAAAATTAAAGACGTCATAGTGTATATATCAATAGGGCCATTTTGTTCTTGGTTGTCCCTCCAGAGAAATCTTAAAGCATCTTGATCTTTAGGTAAAATTTTTATTCTTAAATACATATCTCGTATATCTCCGGTTATGCCTATTTTATTCTCTCGAAATCTCAACATGATGCCAAATAATGCCATAAGTAGGTCGGGACCCTTCAAGAGGTAGTCATTTAACGAAACTCCACAGGTCTTTGCAGCGGCGTCGAAAACTAGACGTAATTTCTTTTTATTAGGGTTATCGACTCCAAAGTGCGGAAGGTACCAGGTTTTCGAGGTATCTTCTTGACAGGTAAGTTTTTTAGCATAGTCGTTCTCAAGTAAGTGGTTTATTCTTTCAGTGTATCTTCTAGCATAAGCTTTATCTGTCTTCAGTCTCTTCTGTACTCCTTTTAATCTTAGCGCTGCGTTAGGGTACGAGTTTGGTAGTTTACAGTTATTATCTTTCCAGGGTAAACCGACATGCCATCTTCCATTTTTAAGTACAGATGTTTTTTCTAAATATTGTATAGCTTGAAGATCTTCTGGATTTTTCCTGGGTCTCATGCTGATGCCCATTGATTCGATTGTAAATGATATTCGTATTTGTTCTTCTAAATTTCGTAACTTATTTTCATATTCTTTATCTGAATCGTTAGTAATGAATAACGCTGAATGATGTACTCGCTTAATGGGCGGGGTCTGGTGGAGCGGGGATGGTTCGCGTAAACATCCATGAATGCATAAGCCTAACTCAGTACGTGTAACATATAATTTACTATTTTTTAATTTTATTATTTGAAGCGGTAACAATAAATCATAATTATCTTGACCAATTAATATTTTAGGTTTACAGAGTTCATTATTTAAACAATTTTTTATGTCAGGTTCAGAATGTACATAGTTAGTAAGATCAATCGACGTTGAATCATGTACAGGTAAGTTTAAGTCTTTTACACTTCTCACGCGAATAGGAAACATAGTTCCGTCTTTGTTTGACACGCTTAAGTCTACTATCTCACAAACACATTCTAATGAGTTATTGTTCCATGCACCACTCACACGCATAATTTGTTTATGTCCATTTAGTCCGAGTTTTTTTACAAGTTCATAATCTATTAACGATACGGTCGACCCGTCGTCTAGCAAAGCGGTAGCACTAATTACACCGTTTGGCCCATGAATATTGATAGGCACGGTTTTCAAAAACACTTTACAGTTAGATAAATTAATGTTCGTCACTGTTGCACTTTCTGTTATTTCCGTAATGTTTATATTACCCGGGGAACGAATATCTTTTGTTATAGGATAATGTAATAACCGATGATGCGACTGTCCACAGTTCTCGATATCACACGGTGCGGCCGGACATGTATCTCGATCGTGACGCGATAGTAAACACTTATAACAGATGCCGTGTCGTTTAACGTGACGCCACCGATCTTTTCGTAGTGATTTTTTAAAGCGCTTGCACTCTGTTAGCTTATGTTTAGAAACACGGCAGTATAAACACTTAAAGTCATGATTGTCTGTTGTCACTAGCACCGTATTATGTACGCGGTTGAAGTTATTGCCGATGAGATGAATATTAGATGTCGTCGAGATTTTCACCGCTTCTTCTTGTAAGAAATCTGCTAAAATATCCAATCGTGACTTCTTGCCCTCGGTGATAAGCGGGAAACTATAGTCTGACCATTTTGAGAGTAGGACTGTAGGTAATTTAGACAAAATGAGCGACACTATATTCATTCCTTGTAGATATTCATCGCGTTTGACGGATCTAATGGCTTCTATGAAGTTCTGTACTTTTACTGAGAATGAAACAATATCCTTCTGATAATCTTGTGAAATTGGGTAGAGTTTTTTAATATCTTGCATAATCTTAATCACAATGCCGTCGGGATTACCGAATCGTAGCTCTAATGTAGCCATTATTTTCTCAGGTTCCGTGGCACTGATTAAGAGGGCTGCGACAGCATCCCTGGCGGGTCCACGAAGACACTTACGTATTCTCCACAGGTTTTCTTTAGAGCTGAAATTACACACTTCCGTTGACTCTTCATATGCTTGTTTAAACTGCAGCCATTCCATGGGGTCGCCGGAGAAAGCAGGTAAGTCTCGAGGCGTGCTTAAGCGGCTCAGTAATTTAGCGTTAGAAGTAGTATTGTTGGAGGAGGCGGCGAGATCCCTTAGTGCACTAGCCAGCATCTGGACTGTTCCATGTGAAGTTCCAGGGTGAACTGACCCTGGGTGATGCAGCTCGCCTAAGTCATTACCATGCTCGTTGACTGGCTGCACCTTTTCCATTTCTTGCTGACTGCGTTCTAACCACCTGTTCACCGTACTATGTGAGTAATTATCTCGAGGTTCACTTTGCTCATCTTCTAAATCTGCTAAGTCGGTTGCCAACCTCTTGTCAATTAATTCCATCTGTATTTTA
Source organism: Brenthis daphne (assembly GCA_947093115.1). NCBI lineage: Eukaryota > Metazoa > Arthropoda > Insecta > Lepidoptera > Nymphalidae > Brenthis > Brenthis daphne. The sequence goes on from OX352473.1 coordinate 6,453,373, forward strand.
GCCTTAGCTTCTGCAGCTAATAATTCCAGCTTAGCTTTTCGAGCCTTTATAGAAGAAGATGTAGATTTTTTAGATTCACTTTTTTTTGATGTGGGTATTTCAACGGGCGTGTCATCTACTTTTTTACACTTTTCAGGTAACAATACTTTATTATCTAGGTTTCTTCTTATATTTTCCTTCTTAATCAACGCATTATTTTCAGACTCTTCAGCTGTCTGCACGTTTGGCTGGTAAGTTGACGGTTGGCTGGTCGACGCTTCCATATGTTTCGACATTTCGCGTTCTTTACGCACTGTACTTCGCGTGTTGACCATTGTAGATGATGGAGGTGTGGTGAACATAGATATAACAGTATAATTCGGCTCGAAGACCACTTTATAACGCAGGTAAAAGAAAAGTCGAATTTTAGATCTAGTCGGCTCGCGGCTCGTGATGAGTACAAAGTAAAAGTGGCGCGCTCTCGCGAAAACTAACGTAATCGGTTCCCCCCCTGCGCCCGCGTCCCCTTAGCATCCATATCGTTCACACTCATTACAAACCGTTTACCATAACTTTAATAACATTTTTATACTTACTAAAAAACATAACAAAATAAAATATACAAATATAATACTTTTTATAATACGTCGCTTACAAACCGTTTACCATAACTTTAATAACATTTTTATACTTACTACAAACATAACAAAATAAAATATACAAATATAATATTTTTTTTTTATAATGCGTCGCTTACAATTAGTATAGATTATAATTATTAAAATTAAAAATAATAATGTTAACTTAAATAACAATTTTCTTTTTTGTTTTAGCCAATATATGGAGAGCTGAAAGCGCCTCCGTCCCCACTGTTAAGGTACATAGAAGATCCCGAGGGAGAGTTGGAGCAAATGCTTTCCGGTGAGAATAATACATATAATATATTATGTATATCTGTATAGCAAAATCGAGATTAGTAGTTTAGTAGCATAAATAGTAAATCACGCAACTATTTTTGACTTTGACATTTATTTTGGCGGACTCTGTGTATATATATCTTTAGTCGGTTAAAGGACTGTTAGGCAACCGAGCCAAGCGTGGATAAGGCTACTATTTCATATTGAATACGATTATTTCTCTCAAATCTCCAGGTTACGATGCGTTAGAAAGGACGCTACAATATAGATTCAAGGACCGCTCCCTTCTACTGCAGGCCCTCACCCACGCCTCGCACCAGAGGAACAGGCTCACCGACTGCTACCAGAGGCTCGAGTTCCTTGGAGATGCCATTTTAGGTTAGATTTGCTCCTACATTCGTTCGTTTTGTTCATTCATTCATTCGTTCATTCATTAACAGGGAGTTAGTGATTTAAATTAAGGTGAAATATTTTTTTTTATTATCTTTATTGTTTTTGAATTGAGTCTATATCAATATTTTTTAATATAATTTCTTTTAGATTGAGAAATAATTATTATTAAAAAGTGTAAATATAGGTGGAGGTTACAAAGTAGTAGAATCAATAGTCAGACCAAGTGTGACGTCAGAGTGTATCATAACAGAGCGATTAGCGATTTTGTCGCTACAAATTGAGTAGTCATGTCTTATTCATTGTCTTTGTGTGTGTATCATACTGATATTTAAAAAAAACGTGTTTGTGTAACTTTTACGCGCGGTTGAAGTAAAACTTCTTTGGTAAATATCGCAATTAAATCAAAACAAATTAATGATTAATTAAGGCATATTACAATCATATATTTATAGAATATCATATACGGAAAGAATACAATGTTATATATTTGTCAGACAATTACAACGGTTACCATGGCAACATGGCAACGTATTGTCTCTCACTCTCTCGCCGGCTCATGCTATATATTTATGTGTGTTGTCTCTTTCTGGTGTCGCATTATCGTTGCACCGCCCCCCGCAGACTACCTGATCACGCGGCACCTGTACGAGGACCCGCGGCGCCACTCGCCCGGCGCGCTCACCGACCTGCGCTCGGCGCTCGTCAACAACACCATCTTCGCCACGCTCGCCGCCAGGCACGGCTTCCACAAGTACGTACATACATACATACACGCACACAAACATAGACAGACAGATAAACAAACACATCACTTCTACTTATCGCTAACTCTTACTACGATAAATTTATCGTAATATTAGTTAGCGATAAGTAGATAATGTATTACTTATATTTCATTTAATAAGATATTTTGTATTACTATGTTTTCTCCGTCACTATAAATAAATTTTAATCCATTCTTTTATTGTATTGATTATTTAAATTTTATTATCTAATTTATTCTAGTTATATACCTATTTTTTTTCAAATGACATATTTTTTAATTTTATAATTTTTACGTTGTATTATCACACTGATAAATTATATGGTTTTATTGTTTAATTTCAATTTTATCTATTAACTTAATATTTTTTATATTTATTAAATTATTTTAAAATTCACTCATGTTACTGATGTGACATTGCATGTTGTGATAACCTATAATTAAAAAAAACATTTATGTAATTGTTAGCACATGAGTATCATACCGTATTAATGTATTTTTTGTGTTGGTTATCCCTTAATAAATAAATAAATCACACACACAGGCATACGGCTTCCACAAGTACGTATATACATACAGACAAAAGAGACGCACAGACTTAGATACATATAGTCACAGGCACACTTCATATATACAGACATACGAATTCCATAAGTATATGCGCACACGCAGACACACAGACATACAGACTGATAGATAAACAGTACACACACAAGTACGTACAGATACACAGACAGACAAATTATAGATAGAGACACACTGTGAAGTTTGGTGGAGATCGGAAGTTTAAACGCAGGCAACGCCGCGGGTACTGCTAGTTAATATCTATTTCTATACTAATATTATAAATGCCAAAGTTTGTTAGGGTGTATGGTTGTATGGATGTATAGATATATGGATGTTTGTTACTCTTTCATGCAATAACTACTGAATGGATTTTAATGAAACTACAATAATATAGCTCATAAATCAGAATAACACATAGGCTACTTTTTATCCCGGAAAAATATAAGATTCCCGTGGGATAGATTTGTTTTTGTTTTTCTAGAGGCGATTTCGAGCGAAGCGAGGATGAGCCGCTAGTACAATAATATAATTGAACAGTTTGCAAATTGATAATAATATTATGTATTTTCAGATATTTTAGACACATGTCGCCGGGTTTGAACGAGGTTCTAACAAAATATGTTAAAATACAAGAGGAGAATGGGCACTCTATTAGTGAAGAGGTGAGTTATAATGTAAACGATTTCATTTTAATATTACGTAAGCAGATTTTTAGTAATCACTAGCACTTCCCGCGGCTCCGCCCGCGTCTAGATGATCAAAAACCAAATTCTTGGTTTTACATATTAATATACTCTTACATTGCAGTTTTTGTATTTTTTCTAAGAAATGAGATATTTTCCAGCGGTAAAAAGTATCCTATATGTTGACCCGGATAACCGGCTATCATCATACTAAATTTTATCAAAATCTGTCCAGTGGTTTTCTCGTGATGCGGTAACAAACAGACAGACAGACAAAAATTCTTAAAACTATAGATTCGAACTCTATATCGATAATAATGTCTATTTCAATCAGATTTTCCATAAAATATTTAATGTACAGATTCGACTTAGTTACAATTTTATTATATATATAGGTTAAGCCTCCCTCCCCCTTTGTCAGCAAAAGAAAGCAAAGCTCTTACTGCCCCCTCCTATGTTTAAGTAAACATTACGTCCCACTTTTGGGCAAATTCCTAAACATGCTTTTTGCTTTTGAGTATAGAAAAGTAGGGCTGTCACGTGCGTTCTGAACACATTGATTTGACAAATGAAAATCTGCTAATTTTAAGTATTTTAAATAAATATATATTGCTGACGTAATCACCTTCCAGACTCCCCCCCCCTAACCGCCCTTTCCCTCCCCGTCCCCCATGTCATCAAAATTAAGGATAGCAAAGGCCTCCCGACCCGCTTTGGTGTTTATGTAATACTTGAATGGCCCCACTGTTGCAGTCAGAACTCTTTCATGGCCAAAATTTGAAACGACTCAGAGTGATGTATTGAAAGTGATTTTAAATTTTAATTTAACATTTATTTTACCGTTCGAGGTGAAGTTTTTCGCTTTAAATATCAATGTATTTTTTTTTAATTGTAGACTATACATAAAAAGGTCACAATGTCTTTAAATTAAATTTACATATTATTTCCAGCACTACCTCATACAAGAGGATGAAATGGAGCAGGCGGAAGACGTGGAAGTGCCCAAGGCGTTGGGAGATCTGTTCGAGTCTGTCACAGGAGCTATATTCTTGGATTCCGGTAAGTTAAAGAGAGGGTGGGAGAAAGAGAATGCCTGTGTGAGATGCAAAGTTTGTGTAAGATAAGGGTTGTACCCCCCCCCCCCCTCCCCCCTCATACTAGATATATAAAAAATAAATAAAATAGTATATAGTTATTAGTACGCTAGGTAAAAAGAAAAATAAAAAATATATATCCCATTAATTCATTCTAATATAATAAATGTGAAAGTTTGTGCGGATGGATGTTTGTTATCCAATCACTCCACAACAACTTAACGGATACGGATAAAACAAATCATACTCGAAGTCTGGAATATGTGCTACTTTTTATCCCGGATAAATGTAACGATTCACGTGGGATATATTTGATTATATTATAGTAGCGACTCACCCTTCGCTCGGGTTCGTCCCTAGGTACGTTTTAACAGTTAGTATGAAATACAAGTCTTTGAATTTCTCGGCTTTTCTGTACTATAATATGCATGTATTATACATAGATATAAACGTTCCTCTTGAATCACTCTATCTATTAAAAAAACCGCATCAAAATCCGTTGCGTAGTTTTAAGATTCTAACCATACATAGGGACAGACATACAGCGGTAAGCGACTTTGTTTTATACTATGTAGTGATTTGTAAAATATATAAGTACCCTCTTTACAGGTATGTCGTTAGGTGCGGTGTGGCGGTCGGTGGGCGCGTTGCTGAGCGCGGAGCTCGATGCCTTCAGCGCGGCCGCGCCCAAGTCCCCGGTCCGGGAGCTGCTCGAGGCTGAGCCCGACACTGCTAAGTTTGGGTGAGACATGCACACAAGACAACCAAGAGCAACCATACGTTTGTTTGTCTGCATGACGTGTTGTTTTGAATTAAAAAAATCTCGATTTTTTTTTAATGAAGGCTTGTTAGGGGGTGTCAGAAAAAAATTGATTTAATATTTGGAAATGTAATCTTACAACTTATTTTTTTAAATATAAAATAAAATGTAATTGATATATACAGCACTAGCGACTCACTCTCGCTTCACTCGGGTTCGTTCCTAAGTTGTTTCCCCATACAAACTATTCTATGTCCTTCCCAGAGTCTTAAACTATCTTTTTAGAAAATTTCGTCTATATCGGTTCAGTACTTTCAAAGCCTATTCTATGCAAACAACAAAATTATTTTTTCCTCTTTATAATATTAGAATAGATATTAGAATAGATGTAGCAGATACATATAAGAATATTGTTAATTTAAAAAAATATTAATAGCTAGAGAATAAAATACGGTTTTATATATTTTTAATTTATTATGATTTTGAATGGACATGAAAAAAGATAAAAATATTGTTTTTTTTTTCAGTAAACCTGAGCGTTTAGCGGACGGACGACGTGTACGTGTTTGTGTCGAAGTATTTGGTCGAGGGACGTTCAAAGGCGTCGGTCGAAATTATCGTATTGCGAAGGGAACTGCGGCTAGATGTGCTTTACGGCATTTGAGGGATCATCGTCCACGTTAGGATCCTTGAGGCCCCTTTAGAGGCCCTTGAACGTAGGGGGCCTATGAGAAGATAAGGTTAAGAAAGTGTTAGGATATTATTAAACTCGTTGAAATCCCGTTAATGAGTCGTACCCTTTAAAGGCCCTATTCGGGGTAGGGGCCTTTGAGACACTTTTAGGTGAAAATGGGTTAGGATTGACATGTCAGGAAGAGATCTGGAGAGACAAATGTTAGGTTATTATTCAGCCCGTGGAACGTTGTATAAAGGGGTATATATATGAAATAGGGGGGCCTGTAAGGCTTTCTTAGAGTAGGGAGCCCTAAAATTGAGACAAATTAGAAAAGTTGATATTCTACAAGCGTGATCCCTAACAGAATTGACGAAAATAAACAAAAAATGACAAGTGCGAGTCTAACTAAAGACTAAATATTTTTGCGGCCAAACTTAACTAAACCGAAAATATCCCTCCCATATCTCAAAAACTACTCAACGTGGTTGATTAAAATAATTTTTGTTGAAAGTATTTTAGAAACTATATTGTTTTATTTTTTCTATTAGGACCTTTTCACCTCCATACTTTAAAAAAAAAGAAGGGTTTTTATATGGGTTCCGATTTTTCCCTTTGGATAAAGAACTGGAAAGATGTATAGATATTTTAGTTTTATCCCATCGATATTATAGAATATCTGTTCTAAGCTCGCTGATAATTAAGTTGTTAGATTTTTTGACATTAAATTTAGGCCCCCTCTTTAGGGGGCCTAAGGGGTATTTAAGGGGTATAAATTTGACGTATAAATAAATACAAAATAAGGAATACTGTTAACTTGACTTATATTTAATGCATTTATATATAACTGTCCACCGCCACCTTGGAATAATTTGACATCCGATTTATTCAAAGTGTAGAAAAAATATTTAAAAAAAAAATATATTTTTGTGGTAATAAAGCCTCATACATAAGTACTACAAAATTCGCCATTAAAATATAAAATTGTAATTACTTTATAAGTAAATATATATTTTAACCCTAATAAAGCTTTAAGTTTTATTTTTTAATTGAGCGGTATAGCCGCTCGTTTCACATAAAATTTATATTAGTGGTGTTTGGAACGCTGTTAGAATAAAAGATTTTTGATGTTGAATTGTAAAAGTAACTCATTTGATAAGCGCTCAGTAAAGATATATTATACAGTAAATTTTAATAAAATTTGGACCGCGCGTTTCAACCGCCGCGTTTTTTAAACTAGCTTATACGTAGATATAATAATATACTGTTGTATAAAATATTTTCCTTCAAAGTTAATTATTTGAGATTATTCTCATTTGCGAATCATTTCCAACATCACCGATTGTCTTACGGTGAAGGAGAACATCGTAAGAAACCTGCATGTCTGAGAGAACCTCGTAAGTTATCTGCAGACATGCTCAGCCCGTCCACAATTGATCGGCGTGCGGGACTGTGATCTGATCCTCCAAGTTTAGTTATATAACTTTAAACCAGGAAAGGGCCTATTTAATATGAGTGACCATGTTCAAAATAATGTGTAATAATAAAAAAAACGTGTGTGTGTGTGTGTACTTATGTACGTACGTAAGAACATATACTTCTTTGGCGTAACAGAACAAAAATAGCAAAATTTCATCCCGTATGTCACAACTCTCTGTTTGTAAAAGGAATGCAGCTAACTTCATCATGTCGCTTTTTGGCTGTCGGTGTGCGCGCGCATCGTAAAAATTTTACTCTCATATTTTTTTCCAGACTTCTTAAAAGAAGTATAACTTCAAAAACTTTTATAAAATGTTATGCTAGTCAGGGTATGAAATTGTCAAGATAAATATATCTTTTGATAATTATTGCGATAATTATCAAGGTAATTATCAGATAATTATCCGATAATTATCAAACAGATATAAACTTAGCAATCCTTGTGTAGGTATTGGTATTTGACTACTTTCCTATCATAATTTATGTAAGAATAAATTATACACTTTTAACAATCAAGGTAATCTTTTGTTATTATTTTTTTTTCATTATTTTGACATATACAAACTTGGAAATAAAAACAGAATAAATTTAACCAACTATATAGACTCTCTATAACTATATAGTCTCTGCCCACTATACCGTCTCATACCATGACCGTGCTAGGGCCGTGTCAGGCAAAAAAATATCCTTTGTATTGAAAAGTATGAGACTATGCCCACTAATCCGTTCCATCACCGACCAAGACCTTTCCGTCATCAACCAACACCGACGCGTGTCGTGCATGGAAAGTTAACAATAATTGCCGGCAAGAATGTTTTGCCGGTAGAACGTGACCGTGCGCGCGGACGGCATAGGATGACCGTTCTAAGCCCGTTATAAACGTGTTGTCGCTTGTCTTCTAGTGATAATATTTTCTTTTAAATTATATTTTTTAAAACGGCGTGAACCTAGTAACGTCGTGATCAACTGATGTTATTCTCTTTCTTCCTCGTCTAAAACAATGGCTATCATTGTTAATTTTCTGTTGGACAAGTTTCTAATAGCCATCGTATAGGTATAGGAAATAATTTTCGTAACAAAAATATTCACTTGCTCTTCCTGACGCGGCTGCCTCACGCGAAAACACAGGTGACCTACTACGACTAAGAAAACGAGAACTATACGGATGTGGCACGCGGATGATACGCGGTTGATACGCAAATGACACGTTCTAGTGGGCACAGTAGTTCGTGTCGCTTGTTTCCGTGCCTGATATGTTCATAGCACGGTCATGGTAGGAGACGGTGTAGTGGGCAGACTCCTTAATGAGTGGAATATCATCCTCATCCTCCTCAACTGCATTAACTCAGTTTGCTGATTGAGTTTTTTGAGCTGATTGAGAGAGTTCAGTTAGCTGATCGACTATTTGAAGAGTTACTTACAAATTAAATATTTTCAATTATATTTAACAAAGATAATTATAAACCCATATTTATCATGATAATTATCAATGATAATTATCGTTTCGAACCCTATTTCTAGTACAATTACTCCATTACATACAAACACTTTGTATATTTGGATATTTTATTTTGCCCAAACAGACGCTAAATGGCGCTATACCGAAAACTTGCCAGCAATTTTTTTTCATATATAAATGAGTGCACTAAAATATGTGAAATTGAAAAATGAATAAAAAAGTAACATCAACTGTTTGTTTAGAAACAATTTTAAAACGCAAACAGTACCAGCTATGAAACTCAATGCAAACTTTTTTTTTAATATAAATTGTACTTTAAAATCTCCCATTGAAGGAAATTAATTTATCAACACGTACGTATTTATATAAAAAAACAACATTGTTACCGTCGCATTTTTTATTATAACGTTGTAATGTAAATAAAATAATACTAAATTAGCGTTTTAAACGCACGTTTGATACGCGTGTTTAGAACGCTACGTTTTTTAACCTTTTAAATGTATTTAGGTAAATGTAAATAATAGTTGTAATGGTCAGGTTGAATTTGCGGCAAAGCCGTCACCCGCTATTACGCTATTGTATGTCTGTGTATAAGTAATTAAAAAATAAAATTAAAACAAAAATTGTATGTTTTACACATTTGACATTGTATGATTTGATAAAAATATTGTAATTATCGATGTTTTTGTTTTATTTTTACCCTTTTATTTTAAAACTAGCTTTTAACGTTTAGTATAGATTTCTCAGAGATGAGATATTTTCCTGCAAAAAATTTAAAAAGTATCCTATATGTTGACCCGGAAAACCAGCTATCATCATACCAAATTTCATCAAAATCTGTCTAATGGTTTTCTCATGATGCTTTCCCAGACAGACCAAAGAAATCTAATAACTGTACTATCGATAATAATGACTATTTCATTAAGAATTTCCAAAAGATAATAAATGTACAAATTCGACTCAGAATTTATTATATGTATATATCAATATGGTGCAACTTTTAAGACACTTTGCTTACAGATACGTAGACCAATAAATTATAAAAGAAAGAAAGTTTTAAATAACAAAATAGATTATAAAAAATTATAAACCCGAGCTTAAAAAGCGATCTAAAGGAATTGAAAAGAGCATGTTATCAAAGGAAAATAGTATTTAATAATTTAACTTCTGACGTGCGTACATAAGTACACACACACGGTTTTTTAAAATACTTTTTATTATTTGTTGTTATAGCGACAACAGAAATACTCACTGAAAATTTCAACTCTACCTATTACGGTTCATGAGATACAGTCCTCTGACGGACGGACAACGGAGGCATAGTAATAGGGTTCCGTTGGCACCCTTCGGCTAAGGGATCTTTAAAGCAATAAATGCTAATCTACATAGGTAGTAAATAAAAGCAGAATGAAAACTATGTTTTATGAATTTTTGTGTGTTAATTAAGTAGCTTTGGGTGTTAATCGAATTACGCGGTAAATTAACGGGCAAACAAAAATAAATTAATTCATCTCTTAAGTGGAAGTCCATAATCCATTTACCAGTTCAGCAACTTGAATCACAAAAAAATAATCTTTAGCAGCCTATAGCATTTTTGAATTTTCTTATCCTATTAAAATCCTATAAATATTATAAATGCGAAAGTTTGGATGGATGTTTGTTACACAATCACGGAAAAACTGCTGAACGTACTGCTGAATTGTATAAAATTTGGCATAAAGATAGATTATAGTCTTGAATAGCACATACGTTACCTACTCTTAATTCCGGAAAATGTACGATTCCCGTGGGATAATTTGTTTTTGTTTTCACTCGCTTTGTTTTTATGCTAGTAATTCATAAAACACAGCCACTAGAAAGTACTTCTATCAAGAATGTTTACTAAAAAAAAATTTACCACATTTTAAAAACGGTTTAGTTTTAAAACGGAAAACCTATATCGGTTTTCTTTAACTGTGAGCATCCCCTTAAATTAATCTTAATTAAATTTTCGCCATTTAAACGTTTTAGATTTATTTTAATGTTGACTCCAATAAGTAAAATATGTATAGACTTATATATTTTTTAATAACAGGTAAGTAATATTTGAGTCTTATCCTACAAATACAAAATCCAAACTATGGATGTAGGCTCAAGAAGGTATAACTTTGATATAGTAAAGCAATAACGGAATCAGCTTGGAACATTTTTTTTGTGTATTCATTAATTATTAATGTCCCACGGCTGGGCATGGGCTTCTCTCAATATGGAGTCAGGTCATCATGGTCGCCCACCACGCTGGTTAAGTGAGAGTTGTCAGACTTCGCATGTCTTTTGCAAACTAGCGTTTCCGTGACAAAGTTTTTTTCGTAATGGGTTTTTTTCACCATAAGAGAAGTGGTAATAATTTGCACATAAAATATCAGTTTTGACACCCGATATTTGAACCCGCTATACTTGGTTATCCAAGCGAGCGAGTTACTACTGGACTACCACTTATCCATGCCTTACGCTATCGTATTCCATGTTACCAAGGTGACACCGTTAGGTTTGGTCCTATTCGTGACTCAAACCCCAGACCCCATGATCTGTTGCCGTACACGCTCGACACAAGACCAATGAGGGTGAATGGGATGGTGGGTGTATACCCTTTTTAGTTTTTTTTAAATATAATATCATTTTCCTTAAAATTTTCAGCATGCTTCATATTACTCTCCATACAAAGAACAGGCGCAGAGCGAAAAAAATTTAGAAGTATTAGTAACATGAAAAGAATTGGAAAAACACCAAATGGAAACTTTTGGTTTATAGAATATTCTCGAACGAAACGTATTAGTTGATTATAGAAATTATTTTAAAAAGATATTCTTTTTTACATAAATATTTTTAATTTTTAACTAGCTATCTATATCCACCAAAAAAAAAAAACTTAAAAGTCCGTTCCTTTTCTTTTTCCAGATAGCCATTGCTACTTTTTACCAAGCTCTTTATCTGACATTAAAGATTTAAATCTGTTAGTTAGATTTTTTAGGGTTCTGTACCTCAAAAGGTAAAAATAAACCCTTAGAGGATCATTTTGTTGTCCGTCTGTCTCTTTGTTATTCTAAAATAAGTGATATATAGTGATGTATATGTGAGTCTTAATATATAAGTCAACACTAACTTATTTTAGATTTAATTATATTTGCCTTTATAGTAAATGTTAAGAATATATCATATAAATACAAATCTTTCACAAAAATGTAATGACTTATGCAATACCAATTAATCATAGATGCAAACAAGAAAAAAACAAGAATAGTATGTAGTTTTACTAAAATATTTTAAGCTTGCATACATTTTTTTTTGCAATACAATCTAATAAATGAGACAATTTCTATTCATTGATTTAGATTTCTCTTTCTTATTAATGTAACAAAACAATTTAAATGAAGTTAATATTTGATGCAAGTGAATTAATTATATTTAGTTGGAGATTATAATATATAGAATATATAAAATGAAATCAACTTTTGATGGATTTGAATAAAACATGTATGTCCTTATTAATACTTAATTTAATTTAAGCCAAGAAATATATATAGAGTACACTAAAAATCACTTTTTGTTTTTATTCTGCGGCCGCCCAGTATTTCCACCCCCACGGGCTAAGGGAGCTGGTCTTCCACGGTTACCAAAAGCACCCCTACTTCCTCCTCTTCCTGATCTCATATTCTGACCTCCTCTGCCCTTGTTGACTTCACCCCTACTTCTAGCTTTAACTTGAGTCTCTTCTTTCACCATATCTATGACCTCGTCTGGTATTCTAAGATATTTTATGGTACTTCCACGAATGTAGCATTCTGGCATCCTCCAGAATTTATCACCGTCCCTCGATGTGCAAATAACTTCCCTCAAATTTATATTCATCCAATTATCACAACTAACAAGATGACCGTTGTAAGTTTCGCCATTTTTCAATTCGACGAGCATCGGATGGTTTTGGGCCGTCCGTAATAATGATAGTGGAAGCATTTTGAATAATTTTAAAATATATATTATATGGTTAGAGATTACGTACGTAAAGCGTTAGTTTATTTATTTACAAAATGTCACTTTTTAGGTTATGTTTCGATTTTTATAATTTATATGCGTAGTAGACAAAGATCCAAATCTATTCAACCTTATAATAAAGTAGAATGAAATAATAATTATATTTCACTTGCCTATTATATGAAAGAACCTAAAAATGAAATTCGATATATTTTTTTGCTGATTTTATTCATATAAAATAATAATGCATAAAAAATATTTTTTTATTGCATATGACAACAAAAAAAAACATATGTTTAAAAGGTAAACGTCACTTTTGTTGTGACTTGAATCTTGATCGGTCGGCATATCTAGAGTTTTCCAGAATTAAGTTAATTATTCTTAATTTAGAAAATTGCATAGGCTTTTACATCTTTGATTAATTAACAGGTAAGCCATAATATATATCATAACATAAAAACGTTATAAGTATATCAAATATTTAAAATACTTATTATTTTTTATGTATTTATGTAATATATTTTATTTGACTATAAATAAAAATGTAATTATTTTTTTAAATAAGATGGTTTGTCTTACCTGTGATAAATTCCTCTTTCATCAGATTACATCTGAAATACCGGTACATGCCGGCATTTTGTTTTCCAACCAATAACCACGTTTTCGTAACTTTCTTTATCTGAAGACTGCATTGCATTTCTATCTGGTTGACATTATTTTTATTTCATCTGGTTGATATTATTTCAAATTATAGTTTAGATAATTTACAATTTAATAATTTAATACAAGTTTCTATGGAAATTTTATTGTGTATTTTAATTTAATGTTACAGAAGTTTATGTCTAGGTTAATTTTATTTTGCTTTTCACTCGTAAAGAGAAAGGAGAACAGTCCAGAAATAAAAATTGGTTGTTAACAATCATAACTTTATTTTTAGTATATAATAACTCTGTTTATTATCAACCTAATAATTGTTACATTAAATTTAAAAGTGATCTTCTTCCCAAAGAACTCAAAACTTTGTATTCCCTATTTTTATCATTGGATATTATTTTTTACTGAATGTCATGAGTGTATTACGAACTGGGACAAAAAAGCCTCATTCCTGAGAAGAACTTGGGAAACATTTAATTTACATACTGTATGTGGTTTATATGGAGTTGTTAGTTATTATATAATCATAGTCATTTTAATTTTATAGTAAGTACAGATTATAAAACTTAATTTAATAATTGTATTATGTATTGCATGATTTATAATAAGCTTGATAAATTATGGTATTATATTTTATTAAGGCTTAATAAATTGTGACCAAGAGTTTACTTAATATAAGTTATCTGTATCTGCTTTTTTTTCTAAGGTAAAAGTGCTTAAGCAAAAAGAAATATATAATTATAGTTAGATTCTACAGAATTATATAAATAAAAAAAATCATGCTGCTCTATTGTTTATTAATTTGTTTTTATTTTTTTTTAAATCTAACGAAGGTGTGCTACCTTCATATATGGACTCTATTTCTTTTTTACTTCACTCTCATAATTGATATCTTGGTTCTACACAGACACATAAAGAAAAAAGATTGGCAACAACAACTATCTAATATATAAATATCTCTCTGTCACAGTGTTGTGGCTGCACTCCTCCGAAACGACTCTACCAATTTTTGTGATTTTTTTTGTATATTATATAAGAATAGGTCGTAAAGTATTCTTCACTCTTCTCCCCACATTCATCATTTTCTAATCGTGATTTTAGTATTTTTGTATGAACAATATCCAAATAATTTAATATTATATAAATACATAGGGACGAACCCGAGCAAAGCGAAGGTGAGTAGCTACATAACATAAACCAAAAGAGTTTTTTTTGTAGATTGAATGTGGGCGAAGCCATGGGTTCTGCTAATATAACTATAAAAAGTATAATATTTTCAGAAATAAACAAAAATGCCGCAAGCCAGGCGAAAGACGCCGTTTAGCGGTAAAGCTAAAAAACAACAGCTGCAGGCTAAAAAGCAAAATAAAACAATGCTTATGCCAAGTAAGTATTACATTTATTTTGATTAAGTTCTCACATTATTTATCCTATTATATTTTTTAAAAGACTATAGGATATAATATATATGATGTGATGTTCTCCCAGCCGATTCCGGCCACGGCGGCCAATCTCAATGAGATTAGCCAACTGCGCAGGAGATATTATAGTGCTCAAGTGTACGCGCAGACACAAGTGCACTCTCTATTCCTATCACTCTCATACTCCGGTGGGACGACCACTCGACACGACCGGTGAGAGTTAAGGCGCAGGACCGACGGCTTTACGTGCTCTCCGAGGCACGGGGGTAAAACACCGCCAACTTCCCAGCTCCGGGCTGTTACTGAGACTTACTATACAGGAAGACTCAATAACTAAACTTGGCCCGACCCGGGACTCGAACCCAGGACCTCCGGGTGTGCAGCCGTACATGCTAGCCACTACACCACCGAGGCAGTTAATATATATATAATAAAATATAAGAGGCCGAATCTATAGTTTTTAGAATTTATGTCTGACTGTCTGTCGGTCTGGGAAAGTATCACGATAATACCACTGGTAAGATTTTGATTCAATTTGGTATTATGGTAGCTGGTTATCCAGGTCAACATATAGGATACTTTTTACTGCGGGAAAAAATCACATCTCAACCCGAGCAGAGCGAGGGTGAGTCACTAGTTATAGATATTTTTGTAAAATCTTATTATTTTCATCGCAGCATCGTCAGGATCAAATCCCTATGACATAGTGACAGTCAACTACCAATCAAACAGACAAAGAGGTAGGGGTGAAGCGAACAGATACGCTCTGAAGTTCTACCGAGAGACAGAAGAAGAGCTCAAGTTGAAGAAAGAAGATGCATTGTAAGTTGATATATTATATAGAGTTTAGTTGAAATATTGGTTACACATTTTTTGTATGTTTGTTATTGTTTATTTTGACAAAGAATTATAATTTAATATAAAAATTTATGATTAATATTAATATCAATTGATTATACTAGCGACTTATCTTTGCTTACCCCCTTTGTTGGGAACTCCTGATTTATACAGATAAGTAAAATTGAATTGTCTGTATGTAATGTAAAAATAACAGCTTTTTACTAAATGCATATAAAATTTTAAATAATATAAAGTAAAGAAAAATACAATTTTTAACATTTCTGTCTCTCTGTTTGTTCGGGTTAATCTCCGAAACGGCTGGACAGATTTTGACGGGACTGGCAGATGATGTTATAAGAAGTAACTTAGGGTAATTTTATTTTAGAAAAAGAATTAGGGTCCCGTGCAAAAAAATTAAAACGTACCTAGGGACGATATAATTGCTATATAATAAATTATATTCTTAAAAAGTGTAAAATGTCCTTTTTTCGATTATGCTATTATTCTTGAAATTTTCACAATTTTTTGTCTCGTTTTAGCATGTAGTGACACTAACCTATGGCAAATCAAAGTATAACCAGTATTTGATCTGGATTTTTATTACAGAAAATCTCTCAATCCCGTAACAGAGAAAGAAATGGAGATCGATCCCACGGACTTCTTTCCCGTTGAAATAACATTTCCGAAGCGACCTCCGTGGGATTTCTCCATGACCCCCGCGCAGTTAGATGCGCAAGAGCAG
Source organism: Brenthis daphne (assembly GCA_947093115.1). Lineage (NCBI taxonomy): Eukaryota > Metazoa > Arthropoda > Insecta > Lepidoptera > Nymphalidae > Brenthis > Brenthis daphne. Next base: position 6,469,808 of record OX352473.1, read on the forward strand.
AAATATTTTAGGGTGTGTATTGGATTTATTGTCAAATTTTAGGGTTTCGTAGCCAAAAGGCTAAAACGGAATCTTGATAATTTTATCATGTACGTCTGTCTGTATAGGACAGATATTTTCAGTGGTTTGATATAGAAGCACACACAACTAGACATTTCTGCGGTTAAATACAAAAAAGTGGAGATAGACCTTCCGGAATGAATGTTTTGAACAATTTTTTTTAAATGTTGAGATAAACTGACACCAATATATTTATTTTTACACTTGACCATGTTGGAAAGCATTTGAAATGTCAAGAACAAATGTCAACAATGTCAGAATTTTAAATAGTGTTTATTTAAAACATCAAATGTTTGATAAATATAAGAAAGGTCATAGTCAGTGGAAAAGTTTCATCTAAATCGGTGCTGCCGTTATAGCGTGAGTAAACATACATTCATACAAAATTTCAGAATTTTTACGTTGCGCGCGCACACCGACAGAAAAATAGTGACATGATGAAGTTAACTGCATTCCTTTTACAAACAGAGAGTTGTGACACACGGGATGAAATATTTAGCTATTTTTGTTCTGTTACGCCAAAGAAGTATAACTACTTACGTGCGTACATAAGTACAAACACACACGTTTTTTTAATAATATTCCAATTTTTCTCCTTTAGGAATATATAGACCGACTTCAGAAATCAGAGCATTGGAAGGAAATGTCGTATTTTGAATTAAATTTAGAAACGTGGCGACAGTTGTGGCGTGTTTTGGAAATGTGCGATATTTTGCTTCTAATTGTGGATGTTAGATTCGCTGTGAGTATTTATGTTACCTAAACTGACCTTAACTTACCTGTGAGTTAAATTACCTGTTTTAGTCAAATTTAATTTTTTAATTTTTATTTAATAAATTGTTTTGTAATTTCAAGGAACAGTCTAAGATAAAACATTATTGTATTTTTGTGGCTATAAAGGAATATTTTACCATTTGGTAAATTAAAAAAAAACACCTATTCATCTTATAAAGACTGGCCCGCAAAGAAATTAAATTTTGTCGTTTGTTCAATTTGTCAAAAATAATTTATTAAATAATTTATTGTAAAATTTAAAATATAATTCAATTACCATCATCTACTGAGATATTCCTATATTTTACCTAATTTTACTAAACTTACCTAATCATTAACACACAATTTACCTATACAATTTTTATTTATTATTTATTTTTATTTATTTTTTTAGGGAATGATGTTTCCTCCCTCCCTTTATGAATATGTAGTGAATGATCAGAAAAAAAATATGATTTTAGTACTTAACAAAATAGACTTAGTGCCAGCCTCAGTGGTAGCGGGGTGGAAGGAGTATTTAACAACAAAGTGTCCCGGGTTGAGGGTTGTTTACTTCACATCCTGTCCGGGATATAATTTGATGGGTGGCAGTAGTGACAAGGCCGGTGAGTGTTGAAGTAAAATATTCTTTATGTTTTATTATATTCACACGCGCAACTATATTACTGTAAAGTTGTATCAAAATCAGTCCAGCCCTTTCAGTTTATATAGTAACTAGCAGAACCCGCGGCTTTGCTCCCGCTGAAACTACAAAAAAAAAAAGACTAAAAAGGGAGGTTTCGTACAAACTTCCATTCCCTATTTTGCCCTCTTATGGGATGAATTACAAAAAATACTGTAACACGTATTTATTTAATTGTATTGGAGGGCATTAATACCTAGTTTCAAGTAATTCTAATCATAAATATTTTTTTTGGTTATATTATAACTTGTTGTCCCGTGGGAATGAGATAATCTCATGCGGTAAAAAGTAGCCTAAATTACCCTCCAGCCCTCCAACTATCTCCACACAAAAAATGTGATTTTTTATGTAGAGATGTCGACGTGAAACGAGGACAAACAAACACACTTTCACATTTATAATATTAGTATGGATGTCAAATATTTGCCGAAATCTAAGAAAGATTTAATGCGTTTTTCTTAAATTATTTGGTTTTCTCGCCTTCTTACAGGACTTCAAGTCAGACGTCGCAAAGGTCGTCAAAGAATGTGTGCGGAAGGAGCGACTAAAATACTAGAAGCGTGTAAGGATATAGTGAATAGCGAAGTTGATTTGACTTCCTGGGAGAGGAAGATAAAAGAGGAAACGCATGTGGAGTTTGACGACGATGAGACGGAAGTTGGTAAGTTGTTTTTTTTTAAACTGAAATTTCTTTAGAATCGTTGTGATTTGAAACTCGATGAAACGAAAATGCGACACTAGAAAGAGACAAACACATAAATATATAGAATTAAGCCGGCGAGAGAATGTGATGGGATACATTGCCACGTTGCCATGGTAACCGTTGTTATTATCTGGCAAATATATGATATTAAGTATTATTTCTACCATGTGTGATTTGAAATCACACGCACTTTTTATTAAAAAAAATTTAGCGATTTACCGTCGCTTCACTCCGATGCTTCGGATTTTGTTCATAATATAATGGGTTTTCATTTTTTTTGCGCGGAATCCTAATTCTTTTTCTTAAATAAAAGTAACCTAAGTTACTCCTTATAACATCAGCTATATCTGCTAGTGAAAGTCCCGTCACAATCGATCAAGCAGTTTTGGAGATTAGCCGGAACAGCCAAAATTTAAAAATTTGTATGTTATTGTGCGTTATAGATAAAATAAAAGAGGTAATATATGCAAAAAATTGTGATTATTAAGTTATTATTCTTGATATTTAAGGCGAAACGATACTAGAAAAGGCGGATACAACGTTCTATAGACACGAGAGATACAAAAATGGTATCCTGACCATAGGGTGTGTGGGACAGCCGAACGTGGGCAAGTCCTCGCTGATGAACGCTATAATGGGAAAGAAAGTTGTATCCGTATCCCGGACACCGGGACACACGAAACACTTCCAAACTATATTCCTCACTCCACAGGTAAGTTTTGTTTCTTGGGTAAATTTTATTTATGTTTTGGTAATTTGGATGTTATGTTTACATTTTAATTGTTCTGATTAGCTAACCTTCGATCTAAAGATTTCTTATGGAATTGGAAAGTGATTTCTAACTTTGTCACTAGATGGCGTTGGTTTAATTTTATATAAATCTTCCCTAATCTTAAAATAGAATAATGAAGAATATAGCTTTATTAATGATATATACTTCTCATGAACAATAAAAAATAACAAATGATAATAAAAAAAATACTAAAAAAAATAAAGTTAAATGATTGAAGATTTTTTTATTGAAGTTTTCATTTTTTATCAGTTGCCCAATTTTGAAATTTTTAAGTTAGATTTGCAGTAAAAATATGGTATTATAAAGGATCTATTTTAAGTGGTGTAGAACATTACGTCGCCTCAGTACTTATTTGTTAAAACCATCAATACCTACTGGTTGTACTTTACAGTGGGGAGTCTTTTTTTTCTATTATAAAAACAAAGCTTTATTTCTAAGATTTATATACATAAATAGATAAAATACATTTTTTGAAGTAATACTTCTCTTGGCGTTTTAGGAAAAAATGTTGAGAGTGTTTTTTTTTACGATCCGACAGATTTAGACTACAGTATGAAGTTAGTCGTTATTGGCTACAGTGTAAAGTTAGTCGTTAAATCTCCCTTTAGTCCGTTTGTGATGTCTATATTCGAGATATTTATTCCGGTATTTCTATATCCGCAACTTGATGAGCGAAAGACAGTAGGCAAAGTGACGTCATTGTAAATTCAACATGGCGGGCTACCAAAGATGGTGGATTGTTTTTTTTATGCACCTCCATGATATGGATATTAAATGAAAGGGTTTCCTTAGAAGAATACGGAAAAAAGTAAAAAACATTACAAAAAAACTAGCTTTTATTTAAATGCTCTAAAAAAAGCAAACAATAAACTATAACTTCTTGCGTGCGTAAGTACATAAGTACGCATACGTTTTTTTAGGTTTCTGTGAAATAAAATATGTGTTTTATACCAATAGTATAAGTGTAAAAACCAATAATTCTGTACTAAAAACTCTTTCGGTAACTTGGTCGTTTGGTCAAATAAGCACTGACACGACCACTAAACACAATGTGTTGCCATATATTTAATTTAATGTTTTTTTTATCCAGGTACGTCTATGCGACTGTCCCGGTTTAGTTTTCCCATCAAAAGTCCCTCGTTCCATACAAATCCTCATGGGGTCTTATCCCATAGCGCAGCTACGAGAACCGTATACTACTATACGGTGAGTTTTTTTGAAATGGTAAACTATTTTTTTTTCAGGTGAATTCTTATACTTTTGTATCAATTTAGTTTAAAGAGAGTTAGTAAGTCAGTGAGTCATCAGTTTGCAATTGTGCTAAGAAGAGCCAAAGGGAAATTAATTAGGAATTGTCTGTGGTCTAATTTTATTTTTACTTACTTTTATTTAGAGTTAATATATTTTATGTTAAAAAGTTTGGATGATTGAAAAGCATTATTCTTTTTTCCAATAAATCCCAAAGACTTGATAAAAAAAAACGTTAAACAATAATTAATGTACCTCCTAACCAATTTCGGCCACAGTCATCATTCTCACGGAGACACACCCTTCTTCGCCCGACCCGGGACTCGAACCCAGGACATCTGAATCTGCAGCCTGCAGTGTATAATGAAATGATAATTTACCAACAGTTATCTAGCAGAGCGTCTCGACCTGCCTCGGCTATTACGCATCGATCATCCAGAGAACGATGACACGTGGTCTCCAAGGGATATATGCGACGGGTGGGCCAAGAAACGTGGCTATCTCACCGCTAAATCTGCTAGGTAAGTTTTGTTATTGTAGGTAAGTTTTGTTTTTACAGGTAAATTTCGTTTTACAGGTAAGCTTTCTTTTTTTGTAGGTAAGTTTTGTTTTTATAGGTAAGTTCGAGATTATCTCTATAGAGAACTTCCAAGGAATGTGCGCTACGGGTGCGATTAGGGTGTGTAGTTTTTTTATCATCGAAATAGGTAAATTTAATTTCGTTTGTTTTTGTGTTGGTAGGTAAGTTTAATTTATATTGTGTTTTAATAAATTAGAAAATAATTACATTTAATACTTTAGATATATGTATGTATATGTGATAGATTGATGAAGAAAAATGAATTGCGGGGCTATTAATTACATGGTGTTTTTCCTTAAATGTCGGCCTCTTTCCCATGGTAAAATCCGATGGGATTCCACAGTGGAAAAATACCATGTTTATATGAATTTATAACTGGCTAATATAATAACTGCCGAAACTTCTTAATCACCTTAGATGAAACACCACTTGAGTCTAGAATATCAAACACTGTTTTTTTCATCACTTTTCACACTGTTCACTTCTTTAAGACAATTTTATAAAATAAACATCAAACATAATATGTATTGTGTATAATGAGGCAACGTACTAGTAGCGCCATCTCTTGGCAGGAATCGGAATTAAACCCCCACAATAACTAGCAGCTATAAAGAAGTTATTGTTGTTTTCCTTCGAATAGAAAAGTTACGTGAGATTTTCAATGAGATTATTAGATATTATGAAATATATAAGGTTTTTGTATGGAATAGATTATAATCGATCGGGAACGATCAGAAACGGGAACCGTGCATTTTTCCGGGATAAAAAGGGACCTATGTGCTATTCCCGACTATAATCTATCTTTGTGCCATCCAGATCCGTTCAGCTGTTCTGGCGTGATTAACAAACATCCATACCTTCGCATTTATAATATTAAATAGTAGGATTATGAGATTTTACTATATTGACCGATTTTAATGTAACTTTAATGAATTAGATAGATGTCTTCACAAAAGGGAATATTATAATTTTTAATGTTTGTCCACAGATTAGACACTTACAGAGCCGCTAACAGTATATTAAGGATGGCGTTGGATGGAAAAATTTGTCTATGGCTTCGACCTCCCAACTTTACAGAGGAAAGAGGTGTGTATATTTTTTTTAATGTATATTTTTTGTATCTATGTCCCGTGATGCAATTTTTTTTTGAATTTTACCCTAATAAAATAAATAAATATATTGGGACATTAACACACAGCACCATTTAGTTTCATGGTTCCGATGGCTCCGAGGCTTGTGTTGTGGATACCAGATAGTGGATACACTACACATATATAACTTTAAATAGATATATATTATAAGTCTAACCCGCGACCGCTGGTGCAGCAAGTAAGGTCACTACAAACTGAACCAAACGTGTCGTCATTAGTTTCAAATAAAGCTAATATTTATCTATAAAAAAATCTATTCATTTTCTAATTTCAGAAAAATACGAAAAATGTGACGAAATAAAATACGTCAAATGGGTCCAAGCTCTGACAGAAAGCGATGAAGCGCTGACTCCATCCGACTCCGGCAACGAGAGGTCCGATTCCGACGAAAGCTCGTCCGACGAAACAGATGAAGACGAACATACAAAGATTGCTAATAAATTTGCAGCTTTGGCTAATGATTAAATATTATTTATCTGTGCTTTGGTTTCTTTTAGTTTTTGGTTCTAAGACAAAAATGATACGAAAGTTTATTTTAATTTTTTTTATGGTAATGAATATGTGATGAAAAAAATGTGTTAGGTCCAAAGGCAAAGCGAAGAGGCGATTAATTCTGACATTTTTATTTCAACAAAACAGGTGTTAGGACGAAGTACAATGTTTTACATATAATTACGAAACACCTCTTTTTCGAAAGTCACGGGAGAGACAGGTTTTAGACGTTCAAAAACGTCTTTTTAGTTAAAATATTTCCAAAATGTCAATATATTTGCGTAAATCCATCGATCAAAAAAGTACTAGATACACAATCAGCGACAAAAAATGTCCTCACCTAATGAGCGCTCATTTGAGCGCGCTCTTAATTTTTTTTGTGAAAACAACTAAGCATTGCATTTAAAGTTTAATTTTCATTCTTGTATATTTATTTCAACTAGAACAATTACCTAAACACAATTGGTGACAGTTTTAAGAGAACTTTGGCATGGGATTGTGTATCTAGTAGTACTTTGATCGATGCTTAAATACGACGACGATTAATAGTTTCAGAGATTAGTGCGTACAAACAAAAAAACCGGTCATGTGCGAGTCGGGCTAAAGACGAAGGGTTCCGTACCATCGTATAAGATATAACACTATGTATTTTTGTAAAAGAAACAAATTGTTAATAGGACTGAACAAGCATGCTTAATATCAGTTTAATCGGTTTTTTTTCTAATTTGCATGGCGGCCATTTTGAAGTTCGCCATTTTGTTTTTTTCATTTTCGTATATTGTTATTATTAATATGTTAATAAGACTGAACACGCTGACCAAAACAAACACAATTAAATTTGTTTCTTAATTTGCATGGCCGCCATTTTGAAATTAGCCATCTTGGTTTTCTTATAATTTTTTGTTATAGCGGTAATAGAAAATATATACTCTGTGAAAATTTCAACTCTACCTATTACGGTTCATGAGATACAGCCCTCTGACAGACTGACGAACAGCGGAGGCTTAGTAATGGGGTTCTGTTGGCACCCTTCATGTACGTAACCTTAAAAAACAAGTTTGAAAGTGACAAACAAAAACATTATTTATATTATTAGTTAAAAAAAACGATATTAACATTTACAGCTTAAGAAATAAAGCAGCTTATCAACTGTATTATATTATAATATTTTATTATATATTCTGTGCTAAATAAATAACTTATTCCAATTTTCTTATTGTTTTATTGCTTTCTACTAATACAGGGTGGATTTTTGAGATGGGACAGTAAGGGCAGGTACCTTAACTGCTATAGTTACAGGGAAACGTTCCTAGGAGACCTTCCATAACTTTTTGAGATATTCTGAACTGCATTCACATATTTTGGAAAAAATGTACAGTTAGCGAAAAAAATGCTAAAAACCAAAACTTTTTTTTTATCTCAATCGATCCTATTTCATGCAGGGATCAAAAGATTATGGGACCATTTAAGGTACGAGTACTAGAAATGACGGAAATCGCCAAAAACTTTTCACATACATTTTGTACGGGAAAACGATTAATCAATTCGAAATATTCTTTGTTGCCAAACGGTCCTATTTCTTACTGTGATCAAAAAACTTTGTGAGGCCCACTGAAGTTTGAGTACAGAAACTAAGTTACAGTCATTTTAATAATTTTTAACCAAGGGAAATGACCTCCTGTTTTGAAGTCACTTAATTAGTGGACATTTTAAATTAGGCGTACATTAAAACCGCAATCTTGATTAAATGTACACAGATAGAGAAAAAACAGAAAGATCTTTTATTGTATATGGAATGGATTAATAGTAAAAAAAACGTGTGTGTGTACCTATTGTACGCACGTAAGAAGTTATACTTCTTTGGTGTAACAGAACAAAAGTTGCTAAAAATTTCATCCCGTGTGTCACAACTCTCTGTTTGAAAAAGGAATGCAGCTAACTTCATCATGTCGCTTTTTGGCTGTCGGTGTAAGCGCGCATCGTAAAAACTTTACTCTCATAACATTTTCCAAACGTGCCAAAAGAAGTACTTATTACTTCAAAAAACATAATACTCATAAAAAGTAATAGCGCCATCTGTAAATATCGCTGATATTTCAATAAACAACAATATTACACAAATTTGAATTACAGATGCATTGTTTCATTTCTCTTCAATTAGAGTATTTTTTTTAAATAATAACACTGTTCTTTTATCTTTTGTTAATTTACACAACTATAATATCAAATCGATACATGTAACGTCATCTATTGACATTTATTTGAACTAATTTCTCTTTGTTCGTGATGAGACAATATGCGACATATCTATAGCGTCTCCATAGAACAAAGTAAAATTGGTTCAAAGATACGTCAATAGATGGCGTTATACGTATATATGTATTTTTATTGATATATATATATATATATATAGATACATTTTGATCATAAAAATACTCTAATAAAAGTAAAAGGAAATCAAATAATGCCTTCTAAACTTAAATTTCCTTAATTTTTCTTAAGATCAGCAATTACGTGATAAGTTTGTACTGCTTATTCCTAGATGGCGCTGTTTTATATTTTATACATTACTAGCGACTAGTTACGTTTTAAGGTTCAGTACAGATTTCTCAGAGATGAGATATTTCCACGCAGTAAATCCTACCACGCAGTATCCTATATGTTGACCCGTATACCCAGCATGATCATATCTAATATCAAAATCTGTTCAGCGGTTTTCTCGTGATGCGGTCACAGAAAGACAAAAATTCTAAAAACAATATATGCGGCCTCTGTCTCGATAATAATGTCTCTAAGAATGAGATTTTCCAAAAAATATTTAATGTACAGATTCGACTCAATTAGAATTTTATTATATGTACCTATAGATTATACATGTCTAAACATTTTCTTTAACTTTGTTAATGGTTGCGTATTTATAAGCGTTTAAATTGTAAACACAGTAATTTTTCAATTCGCTTCGCTCGGGTTCGTCTTTAGGTTGCTTCCCTCAAGGTTGTCTAAAACTATCTTCTTTCCAAATTTCATCTAAATCAGTTCAGTAGTTTTGGAGCTTATTCGGTACAAACAAACAAAAAAATCTTTCCTCTATATAATATTAGTATAGATTCCACTGAACATAAGAAAGTATTTAATATATATTTTTAGTAGTGAATTTAGGTTCGATGGTGCCCTAGGCCGAAGTCGATATGGCGTCCTTTTTCTTTCGTATCAGTATTAATTATTTTAACAAAGAAATTCTATCCTCGAAATGGTACTATGTTTAGATTGTAAAAGCGCAAGAAAATAAACTTTAAAATTTTGGTCTTACAGTTTACAGAAAACTCAATCGATTTTTTTTTAGTCATCTTAAAAAATTTGGCGCCCCTCAAAATTTGCTGCCCGAAGCCCGGGCCTCACGGACCTATGCCTAAGTCCGCTACTGTTAATATTTTATATATAATATCAATAAATATAAAACTAAAAGTTTCAAGAGCCCCATACTAATTTTAGAATTCAAAACCAAACACCATTCACGTCGGTGAAAGCTATAAATTTCCAACTTACGATAACTAAGGGCGAGTTACAGATACGAACAAAACCCGTCTGTTTCTGATGTTCTTTGATTTAGATGGGGGTATGTTATCTAATATAAGCTTTGGATACGGGTTTGTCTATTTTGATTTCATATATTAATATATTATAACATACATATATATTTAAAAAAATATATATTAGCTACATTGATATACTAAAACTCAAGTTATACACGTATCAAAAGTGTCCTCCAAAAGTGTACAATTCGAAATTGAAATTAGCTTTTTTTAAATCTATTTATTGTTCATTACTTTTCGGATACAAAATTAAAATTCATGTTGTTTCTTTTAAAAAAGAATTTTATGTGGTATGCGTAAGTTCAAATTTGTGTTTAGACAATTAGAACTTTCGACTTTTGAATGTTATTCTTTGGTTTGACCTAACGCCACATGTCGACGCCACTTTTTGGAAAGATATTTTTTAGGAAATGTGTATCTGTTTTTATATATCAATGACTAGCTACATCTGCTTCTAATACTCGATGATGCGTTCTCAGACAGATAGACAGACAGACACACAAAAATACTAAAAATTATAGATTCGGCCTCTATAATAAGCAGTAAAATATTTTTTTCACTCTATAATTCATAATTTGACTATGGTATTGTGTAACAGTTTACATAAGACCCTTCGGTTATACGGGCGAGTTTATAGATGGAAATGATGAAAATACAAGGATTTTGATGTGGCTATGGAAGAGCGAAATTGTCTGCTACCTACAGGTGTTTTTTTATAGTAAAACGGAGTAAACGGATTTCAACCTTAAAAGTTAAGGGTTAAACTTTTAAATATCATTAAAAATTTACCTATCCCCAATTTAAAGAAACTGAGACATTTCTAAAAATATAATATTTTTTTCATATTTAATAATTTTTATCAAAGTTGGTTGAATTGAATTCGTTTAAAAAATCGAACCTATATCCACTGAAAAGACTGAGACTAAAAATATGGGATTAATATTTAGAATTGAAGGGTTGTCCAGAGACACCCTAAAGTCCAAGCCATAAACATAGATTGGGGCTCACACTCGGGGGTCATTTGTGCCCCGAGCGCCGGACCGTAACATGATGTTTATACCTTACGATACGTATACGACTTTTCAAATTTATATTTTTATTAATTTATTATAGCTGTCTTAAAACTATACGATTTATTTGTCCTTACACAATTTATTTATTGTAATATTTTTATTTATAGTGTAATTTGTAAAGCTAGAGAATTGTGTTTTGCTTGGAATAACCAGTGACATTTCATCAATTCTTCTTTTGGCATTTTATAGCCTATTTTTTGAGGAATGTTATAGGCTACATAAAAAATTATTATTATTAATTAGAATAGATTAAACTGTATTTAAGAAGTAAGACGTTTTTATTAGATTTTTTTTTGCTTTTCTAATTTGAGAGTATTTCGATTAAATAGTTCAAAATATTTAGTTTCAGAATGTTGTTTTATCATTGTGTTATTTGTCCCTTGCTTCATTTTCGCCTAAATATGCGACAGTGAGCATGAAACAGAAGCTGTGAAGTCCATAATTTGTCCACCTACGAAACTATGATATTGATACATATTATATACAAAAAGGCTTAAAATGAACGCGAAAACAAAACCTTTAATTATTAAGTACTTCTAAGCCAGGTCTAAAAGCCAATAATTGTAATAGTCACTGTGGTAATACATGTTATAATTACTTTTGTATTAATAAAGGCAATACCGACTTAAAAATCACATGGAAGAATTATTTCACTTTAACATGTAGACGAATTTTATTTTTGAAATTCATATATCATCCGTAAGGTAGCTTATTTATAAAGTTAATAAAAAATATGAAAATTTATCATACATAATACACACAAAAATATGATTCCACTAGTGGCTCGCCCTTACTCGGGTTCGTCTCTAGAGAAACAAAAACAAATCTATCCCACGGGAACCATACATTTTTTCGGGATGAAAAGTATATGCTATTCCAGACTATAATCTATCTCTGTGCCAAACTTCATCCAGATCCGTTCAACCGTTATGGCGTGATTGAGTAACAAACATCCATCTAAACTTTGACATTTATAGTACTCGTATTAGTAAGATTAATTTGCTGCTTCTTCTTTACGCGGTCCAACAGTTTTCACTGAAATCTCGAATTTAGATAAGTTATTTCTTGGAGACTTGGATATACGTAAGATCTGATTTATTTATAGATATCTATACATACATTTTATACAAAAAACGTGTCGATAAAAATTAGTGTACTAATGAAATTAAGCCTCATACTGAATTGGAGCCACTTTGTAAGCTACTACTTATATTAACTATACTTTAATTTTAAAACGATACGCCCTATTTCTTTTATGAAGACACTAACTAAATTTGGTTTATAAAAAATAGTTTTTCAAAGGCAAAAGTGATGCCCTCTTATAATAAGGTCTCGTCACGACCTACCAGATATCGTAGTCGTGTCGTTAGATATAAATAAAGACAAGACCTAGTTTAAACAGAATTAAGGTACAATTAACATGCCCAATTAACGTGAGGTTCAATGACTTCCACTAACTCTCTATTAAGACTTGGTCCAGAGCAAATCTTAATTAAGATGAAGATATACTAATTTTAACATATTTAAATAAAAAAAACATACTTTAGACCAATTTTAATGGATGTAAATTGTCAAAATTAATCAAAAAAGCTCAAATCTGATGGTTCTTTAAGCAGCCATCAACGAGTTCCACTATCAATATGATCCTGAAACATGACCCTTGCTGTACATAATGTATATTTCTAGATATCTAAGAGTATCCTAGGTCTTATCCAGGTCATAGTCTATCTGTGTACTATAAATTTCATCCAAATCCGTCCAGCAGTATCCGTGTTAAATGATCAAACAAACACACATACAATTCGTATTTTAACAGTGGTTCCATTAAAAATATAAAACTCAGTGTAAATTAAAAAAAAAATAACTGTTTTGTTTCTCTTGGGTTCTTCTGAACAGACCTAATTTCCAAGCTTGCTAGCTTTCTCACCGACTGTCTAAATTCATTTGAAGATTATATGCAGCCCCTTTTTAACGTTCCACTGCTGGTGGTGGGCCTCCCTTCAGTATGAGGGGGATCAGGCCATAGTCCACCACGCTGTGGCGGACTACACATGTCTTTCTAAAACTTGCTAGGTTCTCTTAGACATGCAGGTTTCCTCACGATGTTTTCCTTCACCGTAAGACAAGTGGTGATCATGTTGGAAATGATTCGCACATGAAAATATCAGAGGTGCGAGACCCGGGATTTGAATCCACTTCACTCGGTTTCCCAAGTGAGCGCGTTACCACTAGGCTACCACTGCCTTAATTGAAGATTAAAAAGTGTTTAAATAAGTCTAACTGAATTAAATTAATTACGATTTTCCATAACATCGCACAGGAATGAAACCCATAACAATATGCTTCAAACGAAATTTTAAATATAAAGCTTTACATCTAAGCCCAACATTCATTAATATTCTAATGACAATCTGCCTTCAGGAAAAATCAACAAAAATCTAACAAAGCGATTGTTTCAAGAATTTTTAAAATCTGCACCCTCTGTTTGGAAAGACTGTTATCTTCTTCGAATTTTTCCTTAACTTTACTAGTTGTTGAACCCGGCTCTGTTCGCATTTTGTGTTATTTTTACATCTTTGTCTAACTTTTATAGTTATTAAAACTAAAAAACTAGTTTCTGACCATTCTTTATATAATTGATCTTTTCAGATTTTTTGGCAGATTTATATAAAGTTTTGGTTCCCGACTTGTCAAATGGTGTTTACCTAACCACTTTAAAATTATAAGTAAAAAGCGACTCACACTCGCTTCGCTCGGGTTCGTCCCTAACTTGCTTCCCAATACAAATTTTCATCCCCATTTTTACCCCCTTAAGGATGATTTCCGGGATAAAAATTACCCTATATCCTTCCCGGGGTCTCAAACTATCTTCTTACCAAATTTAATCTAAATCGATTTAGTAGATCCAGAAATTACCCCCACAACGTCACAAATTCACAAACTTTACCTCTTTATAATATTAGTATAGATAGATTATTCCTTCTTTAGAGGAAGTATAATTTATCTATCAGAAAAATGAAAATCGGTCCAAGTTGCAAAGATATCGCGTAACATACACATAAAAATATACATAAACATAATAGATACATCTGAATTAATTACTAATTCCAGTTTAAAAGTAGCCTAATGTCATTCTCGTGGCAGTGGTGGCCCAGTGGTAACGCACTCGTTTGAGAAACCGAGTGAAGCGAGTTCAAATCCCGGGTCTCGCACCTCTGATATTCTCATGTGAGAATCATTTAAAATATTACCACTTGTCTTACAGTCAAGGAAAACATGGTGAGAAAATCTGCATGTCTGAAAGAATCTAGCGAGTTTTCGAAAGACATGTGCAGTCCGCCCGCAGTTAGCCAGCGTGATGGACTATGGCCTGATCCCCCTCGTGATCCCATCTCTTGTTAAAAATAAGCCCACCCTCAGCAGTGGGACGTTAAAAAAGGGATACATGTCATTCTCATATGATAATTGTATACGATTTAGAAGTCTCATTAAAATAGATTCAGCAGTTTTTAAGTTTAGGTACAAATCTGAAGACAGATGGATATACAAATTTGTAAAGGTTTATAATTGAAATGAAGTGGTGAGTAGAATTTCTTTTAAAGTGATTTAAAAAAATATATTTTAATTTATTATTATTTTTTTAATTATTTGATTGAAGAAAAAGAATATAATTTTTACGATTCATATTCGAAACAAAAAGGGAAACGTGTTAAAAATCTAACGCCATTTTGTCAATGTCTAGACCGAGAAATAATTTAAAACCTAGATTTAGTGGGCGGGGCTTAGCACCTCCCACCCGGAAGTCACGCCCACCAGCCCTCCTTTAGCTTTCCTTTAGTTTTTAGTAAGACGTCGTCTCGTCAGCACGTGTCGCTCTCACGTCGGTGGTAAATTATGAAAAATACTCAAAATTTTCAATGAAATTCTTCAAAAAACACCATGTTAAAGTGAATGCGATAGCTTTTTAACTGTTTCGTTTTGAGTTTTTGTGATTTTTAATGATTTTCATGTGTTTTCCGTTTTATTTGTTTATTTACAAACAAAAACTTAAGTGAGATCACAGAGGTCAAGGTTATATTTTGACGGTTTACGTAAAAATTGACATTTGTAATATTTTTGACATTTCAATCAATAATGCTTGTTTAAACGCTGTCTGTGCTTTCTATAATTAGGCCTTGTTAAAATTTTGCTCAAAAATTCATTGAACCTTCACATTGTGTTTTGCTAATATTAATTACGAGGAAATTATTGCAAAAAGTGTACGAAAACAGTCAAATTGGATCCATCAACCATCGACGAGCCCCTCGGGGCCGGAACTATAAACAATAGTAAACCAACGAAAACTCTGTTAGTACATCCCTTCAGCAAAAACTCGAATACTAAAGAAAACGACAAGCCTAAATATTTACTAGAAACTCCAGTTGATTTGAAAAGAAAAACCCCTCTTCTAGAGATCCCTAAAGAATTTCAGAAGAAACCTAAATTGTATAAAAACAATAGCAATGGTGGGACTGAAATGATAAACACGTCAATACAAACTGGTGAATGTCAGAATTACTGTCAAAATACTGTCAAACATTGCCATCATTGCTGTCATCACGGATGCGAAGATACTGTTAAAGTGATAGAATCAAAACATTGTTCTAGTGATCAATTAAAAAAGAGATCCTGTGCTGGTGGACTATCAAAATCGTGTGTCACCGAACAGCCAAAGCCCTGTTCGACTGGACTGTCCAAAATCTATGTAAGTGAACTGTCAGATTGTGTGGATGTACTGTCAAAATCTTGCGGCCTAGTTTCCACGTCTTGCACCAATAACCCAAGTCCTTGTGCGGGGGACCTGTCAAAATCCTGTGGCAGTGGACTGTCAAAATCCTGTGCCAGTGGTGAACTGTCAAAATCCTGTGCCAGTGGTGAACTGTCAAATCAGTGTGGTGGGGAACTGTCAAAAGCCTGCGGCTGTCAGAGTCAAGCTGTGAAAGTGATTTTCGCGCCAGCCATGATGCCGTCAATGTTTCCGATGCCGGGTGTGCCGTACCTGATGAAGCCTACAATAAAATGCAACGAAAAGGTTTGATTGTTTAATAACAACTGCATCACGCGGGCTTACTCGCGAAAAGCGACCAATTTAATTTTTATATTAGACTAAATGAAATTTAATATTAGACTAGATCACGTATACGTCCATGTATATAATACACCTCAAAGCTTATAATTATAATTTTTTTTTATTATTCTCATATTATGCCCTCTCATTAAAGCAGTTCCACTACTATATTTATGTATCCTCATCAAAGTTTGAAACAGCTCAATAAATTATAAATTAAAATTTTAATAAAACATATAGGTTTCTATGTGGTTAGAATCTAGAATAAAACTTATATTAAAAAAAAACCAAATCAATGTCAAAATTGAATTAATCATTTTCTATTCTATTTCTACATAATAAATATAACTAAGGCCTTTTTAACATCCCACTGCTGGGGATGGGTCAACCCGCTCTGACCAAGTGCGAGTTGGCGGACTTCACATATCTTTCGGAAAATAGTTAGGTTCTCTCAGAACAGACATGCACGTTTCCTCACGATGGTTTCTTTCACCGTTAGATATGTGGTAATCATTTTAGAAATGATTAACATGATAATATCAGAGGTGTGAGACCCGGGATTTGAACCTGCTTCACTTGGTTTTCTAAGCTTCACCACTGGGCTACCACTGTCTGCCAACTCGTACTTGGCCAGCATGGCTATGTCCTGATCCCTCTCACATCGAGAGAAGGCCCGTGGCCAGCTGTAGGATGTTAAAAAGTACTGAATACATAAAATATAGTGTTAGGCTACTACTATGTAAAAGAAGATATGATCATCATCATCATTTAATATAGTATATCGTTAGTCTACTAAATATAATATACTCGTATTATGTATATAAAAATCAATTGCTGTTTGTTAGTCTCGCTAAAACACAAAAATGGCTGGACCGATTTGAATAATTCTTTTTTTGTTTCGTTGGCGGTGTGTCAGGGGTGGTTTGAGTATAAAAGATATATGGAAAACCCACAAGAACAGCTGGAAAATGGAAAAGTTCAGAACTGATTATTTTTATATGGGAATCCCTACTTCAGATTACTTTTGATAGTGGCGGACCTACCATTTACAATGCGTCAAGTTTAAGTTGGAAAGAAATAATATATGTCTTATGTATATATATCTACTCTATATATTCTATCTATGTATATGCTATCTATTTCATACTAACTGTTAAAACGTACCTAGAAGGTGTGGGTCGCTGGTAAATAATAAAAATAGTTCAACGTATACACAAAAAGAAATACAGCCGAACTTCCCCATTTCGAAGTCGGTGAATAAAACAAAACATAATTCAGATTAAATGTAAATTCAACACGCTTAAACCGCGCAATAAATTTTGGCTAAACTTCAATTTTATTCATAGACAAAGTATAAAGCAACCCTCACGGTACTTTAGCGGGGTTTGTAATATGTGCTTTATTTCACTCACTACCCTATATTTCTACAAAATCTCATCAAAATGGGTTCAGCTAGTTAAAGGATTGTTTAAAAAGTAATAATCTATACATATAATAAAATTCTGAGTCGAATCTGTACATTAAATATTTTTGAAGTTATACTTCTTTTGGCACGTTTGGAAAAAATGAGAGTAAAATGTTTACGATGCGCGCGCACACCGACAGCCAAAAAGCGACATGATGAAGTTAGC
Organism: Brenthis daphne; assembly: GCA_947093115.1. Classification (NCBI taxonomy): domain Eukaryota; kingdom Metazoa; phylum Arthropoda; class Insecta; order Lepidoptera; family Nymphalidae; genus Brenthis; species Brenthis daphne. The sequence continues at coordinate 6,487,695 of OX352473.1, forward strand.
TGCATTCCTTTTACAAACAGAGAGTTGTGACATACGGGATGAAATCTTTAGCTATTTGTGTTCTGTTATGCTAAAGAAGTATAACTTCTTATGTGCGTACATAATAAGTACACACACACGTTTTTTTATTGAAATAGCCATTATTATCGCTACAGAGGAGCCGAGTCTATTGTTTTTAGAATGTTTGTCTGTCTTTCTATCTGGACACGATTCACGAGAAAACCACTGGGCAGATTTTAATGCAATTTGGTATGGTGATAGCTGGTTATCCGGGTCAACATATAGGATACTTTTTACTGCATGAAAATATCTCATCTCTGAAAAATCTATACTGTTAAAACGTACCAAGGGATGAACCCGAGCGGAGCGAGGGTGTGTCTATAGTCTATATATAAATAGCAAAATTTCAGTACCTTTTTATTCTCTGTTTGTCAACCGATATTCTTTTTTTTTTGCTTAGTAGTTATTGATGAGTTTTTCTAAATCCGTCCAGCCGTTACAGCGTGAAGGAGAAACAAACATACACACACTTTCTCATTTATAATAGTTGTGTTATACTATATATAGACATTCGTCGGTCTGTACGTACGGATAAGCTTTCTAACCGGATAACGTAACGGCTTTTCCTGTCCGGAAACACTTGAGCGGGATCGTAAATCTGTCGAGATGGAGAAGCATTACGAAGCACACACAAGGCACTTGAAATAATTAGTATTGTAGATTTGAGGAACTGTTTGTTTACGACTTTTGTTAAGTCGCTTTTATTAGCTTTAATCTATACATATAATAAAATGGTAACTGAGTCGAATCTGTACATTATATATTTTTTTGGATAATCTTACTGAAATAGTAATTATTATCGGTAAAGAGGCCGAATCTATAGTATTTAGAATTTTTGTCTGTCTGCTTGTCTGGGGACGCATCACGAGAAAATCACTGGACAGATTTTGATCTGCGAATTAATGTGTTTCAGCGAGAAAAAACCGAGTGAAGCGGGTTGTCGTTGTTGTCACTTGTCTTACGGTGAAAGAAAACATCGTGAGGAAACCTACATGTCTGAGAGAACCTAGCAAGTATTCGAAAGACATGTGAAGTCCGCCCGCACTTGGCTAAAGTGGACTGATCTCCCTCGTATTGAAGGGAGGCCCATGCCCAGCAGTGGGACGTTAAAAAGTATTAAATACAATAAAGAATTGTATAGAAAAAACAAAAATAATAACAATTATTTCTAAGTTGTTATTTAAATCAGCCCCGAAACTCTTATTAAGCATTTTCATTACATTTCACAGTTTAGTTCACGCTCACACAGCAAATGCATACTAACCCATAATATATAAATGATACATTGCAACATAATTTAACGTTACATATAACTCATAAATATCATCAACCGAGAAGTGAACCTGTACCCTGTCTCACGTAACCGCTATAAAAGTCGAAGGCTTTATTATGGGGCTATACAGGTTGATTTATGAAAGGACGTCTTGGAAATAATAATTTTATATATTTTAAGGCATGATAACTTTGATGTATATATAAATAGGCAAAACATTTTAGTACTATTTTCTCTTCAGTTTGTCAATTCCTTTAGTTATTAATAAGAATATCAATAATTGCTTTAATTATGTATCCATCAAATTTATAACCTACTAGCATTGCCCGCGGGAGCCGCGGGCAATGCGGGAGCCCGCGTTCAGATGACCAAAAAGCAAATTCTTAGGTTTTACATATTAGTATACTCTTACAATGTAGTTTTTGCATTTTTTTTCAGAAATGAGATATTTTCCCGCGGTAAAAAATATCCTATATGTTGACCCGGATAACCAGCTATCACCATACCAAATTTCATCAAAATCCCTCTAGTGGTTTTTTTGTGATGCGGTAACAGACAGACAGAGAGACAGAAAAAAAATCTAAAAACTATAGACTCGGCCTCTGCATCGATAATAATGTCTATTTCAATAAGAGAAGAGAAAATATCTAATGTACAGATTCGGGTTAGTTACAATTTTATTATATGTTTAGATGTCTTTCATGTAGCTATATATATAACTTTTAGACTCCTTTCTTTCAGCCCTTTCACAGAATCTGTTTTTAGTTAATGTTTGCCTATCTATAAACTGCCTACATGATACCTTTCAGCATTTAAGGTCACTAGTTTTCGACATTTCGTGTTTCGTCAGTAATTGAATGAAAGATCTTACCTTTGTATTACAAGCATGTACTACCAACTTACCCCCGCTTTGCTCGGGTGTATCCCTAGGTACGTTTTAAATAGATATAAATAGTTATTAACCAGCGTTAGCCATGTAATTTTTTTTGTGCCTTTTCCGATGTCTTAATAGTTATTATGCTGTTCCGGACGGTCAAAGATCAAATCCAATAAATCAAAAATCGTTCCAGCTGTTCTAAGAGTTATAAATGGTGTGACTAACCCAACGTTGTTTTGTATATAGATATAAATATATATAAAGTCCAAAAAATTTACAAATATTTTTTTTTTAATTTTTGAAACAGCCTGTGTATGTAAAGGTGTAGGAAGCACCCTTTACGGTCGTGGTTTGAATGTATTACACATGAAATATGGACTCTATGGGTTACGTAAAAATATAAGTTAATACTCACTCGTATGTGGGCGTAACTTACTTTTCTGCGGCTTTTTTAAAACTTTATATGTATATAAAAATCTATATATAATTATAAACTAGCAAAACCCGCAGCTTCACTCGCGTTAAAACTACAAAAAACGAATTTTTTGGCTGTTGTTATAAGTAATTAATGCAGAAACACTCCCTCTCCCTCGCACGCCCAGCGTCACCCTGCGCGATCTATTTGGCTCTCTTGATTTTGGTAAAACTTTGATACACATATCTCATAATTTTAATTCAACATGTATGTGTACCAATTTTCGAAATTGACCCAGAGAATAAAAAGTATATTGGTGGAAAGTATATGAAAATCCGTTCGGTAGTTTTTGAGTATATCGTATTCAGACAGACAAACCGACAGACGCAGCGGCGGGACTTTGTCATCATATCCTCACTGGAATCACGCTATTTTTGACTTTGTCATTTATTTTTGCGGACTCCGGACCTATATAATTATTAATATAAACACCCATGGCTGGAGTACAAACATTTGTGCTCATCACACAAATGAATGCCCCCAGGGGGACTCAAACCCGCTACCGCTGGCACAGCAAGTAGGGTCACTACAAACTGAGCCAAACGTGTCGTCAAAAAGTCATGGCACGTCGCTAGTTGATAATAAAATGGTAAAATAAACGTATAAAGATAATCCAGTTCTTTCTGACACCTATCAGTGGTCAGCAGCCTAACATAACAATACGAGATGGGTACAGTCGTGATTAAAATACATTTTATAAAATCAATAAAAAATCTAATCTACGAGTATGTACAATATTTTAAAGCTGAAAAGTTTGATCTTTATTACTACTTTTTTCACGAGTTCATTGCTTGTATACAAGTGTTACTCAAATACATTGTGATAAAAGAAAGGTAAAAAATTTTTTTTTGTTTAAAGGGATTTTCTAGAAATACTATTTTTTTAGTAATTAGAAAGCTACATCGTTACATCATTAGGGTCTACGGGGAAGCATGCACTAAAAAATTGTTACTGATTTCAAAAACAAAGAGTTTTTTTTTAATTTGGCTGATGTTTTTATGCTGGTGCAATTTTTTTTAAATTGCTGTCTTTTACAGACGTACCTACAATGCGTGAAGCCGATGACAAAAATTTATTATTGAATATTTATTAAAACACTTTTGTTCGTGACAGTACTCCGCGTAGTTTGACCAGGGGGTCGCTATCTACCGACCGCAGTACCGTTAAGAAAATATTATTGTGAGCAAGTGTTCCTTTATTCTCTCTTAATCTTAGGTTATATTTTACTTAGCTAGAGCCCATGACTTTGCTTGCAATAATAATTCATACTAATATTATAAATGTGAAAGTAACTCTTTCTATCTGTTACGTTTTAACGTCTAAGCCGTTAATCTAATTTTGATGAAGTTCGGTGTAGAGAGCGATGTTACCTTGGAGAATGATATAGGATACTTTTTGTTGCAAAGTTTGAAGTCAGAAGCAAAGGGTTGAACGTTGGTATTATGAACAAATTATTTCTCAAGTTAAGGATAAAAAATAATTATCTTACTAATATTATAAATGTGGAAGTTTAGAATTTAGATGGATGTTTGTTACTCATTCACGCCAAAATAACTGAGCTAATCTGGATGAAATTTGGCACAGATATAGATTATAGTATGGAATAGTACATAGGACTTTTATCCCGGAAAAATGTACGGTTCCGGGACAAAGATAGATTGGTTTTTGTTTTGCTAGTATCCTATAATTATTATTAGAAATAAGGGATGTTTCGATGTTTTTGACCAATCTTACTAACCTACTTCTCCTACCTACTCAATCGTACTTACCTACTTTTCTATATCTATGTATGTAGGCTTTAGTAATTAAATCTATAGTCTTATATTAATTCGGAGGGTGGGAAAAAAATCTCTACACGTTATCGAAAATGCTTTTTTTATTTTTCAAAAAAATCTATAATTAAAAAAAAATAAATGAAAATATGAAATCATTTATAAATTAATATTTTGCAGTTCTTCATAAAATTAATCAATATTAAACAAAATAAACTTTATCGAAACTTTTCCCATTTTATGTAAAATTTCGATAATGGCTGGTATTTTTTACTTTACCCAGGAGCCGTGGTAAGACACTGCCTATGCCTACTGGTACTGTCTACCGATAATAATTGGTGCGAATTTTGTGTTTAGTAGCTTTTGACGAGTTTTAGCGTTTTCAATAAAAAAAATGATTATGGTCGAATTTCATCTACTGGACAAACTTTTGTGCGTTTAATTATTTCTGTAGCAATATGGATAACTCAGGCAGTGGTAGCCCAGCGGTAACGCGCTCGCTTCGGAAACCGAGTGAAGCGGGTTCAAATCCCGGGTCTCGCAACTCTGATATTTTCATGTGCGAATCATTTCTAACATGATTATCACTTGCCTTACGGTGAAGGAAAACATCGTGAGGAAACCTGCATGTTTGAGAGAACCTAGCAAGTTTTTGAAAGACATGTGAAATCCGACCGCACTTGGCCAGCGTGGTGGACTATGGCCTGATCCCCCTCGTACTGAAGGGAGGCCCGTGCCCAGCAGTGGGACGTTAAAAAGGGCTGAATACATGGATAACTCTTGGCTCACCATCACTTCGCTCGGGTTCGCCCCTAGTGAAAAACAAAAAATTAAAAAAAAACCCGACTTCCAGGCACTAAAATGTAAAAAATAACTAAACGGATGGTTTTCATTTAGAATAGATACCCAATCAGATATTTTCAAAGTCGGTGCCAGCCGATGCAAAGCAAATCTAATTTATTTCGATACGCAAAATACATATTTACCTATTAAATATTCATATCTTAAAATATTGTTAGCGTTCACACGTCACGTGACCATGTCTTACATAAATTTACTCCCCATCCAAACAAACCTGCCTATACAAGTTTTCACTTCAAAAACTAATCTATCCCACGGGAACCTTACATTTTCTGGAATAAAAAGTAGCCTATATGCTATTCCAGACTATAATCTATCTCTGTGCCAAATTTCATCCAGTTCCGTTCAGCCGTTCTGGCGTGATTGAGTTACAAACATCCATCCATCCAAACTTTCGCTTTTATATAGTAGTAAGATATAATCCTAAAAAATCATCTTTAAAACTTTTTAATATTTTTAAACACCAACTTACTCGCGAATTGTCTTAAAAATTCCAAACTTACAAAATCTCAAGTCATCTGACGATCATAAAAATTTTCCTTATAATTAGACTCGCTTGTTGAAGTTTTTTCTTTTGATCCTTCGACTTTGGGACAAGTTGTAAGATGTAGTGTTTTTACAAGTTTTTATTTAACTTGCAATGTTTGTATGTATGTTTGTTCCGATCGAATCTTGCAACTGAATTTTAAAGCAGTTATCCTCAACCGATTGAGCTGAAATTTTGCATACACGTTTAGTTTAGATGACACTGCATGGTTAAGATAAGTGACGTCATTGTAATCCAATATGGCGAACGCCCTACGAAGGTGGACTATGTTTTTTTATGCATAATATGGGTATCAAATGAAAGGGTTTGCTTAGAAGATTACGAATAAATAAATAAAAAATAAACTTTTTTAATCAATATGTTTTTTAATAATAATTTATTCATAAATGTACCTACCTTTATATGAGATCGGTCGTAGGTTCGAAGTGGTAATAGCCATATTACTTTTTGTACTCAGAAAAAACTGACAAAAAAAGGTTTTTTTTTTAAAAATACGCAATACCTACTATCTTAGATATGAGAATATTTGGCATTTTGAAATAAAACTATCTTTTCGGTATTTTTCGCGGATTTCTTTTGATTTTTCGTTCCCGACGTTTCGTATGAATGATCTCTCCCGTGTCTATGATTGCTTGAAAGCATCACTAAACATTTTTTTATGCAAGTACTAGTGACTCACCATCACTTAGTAGCCTACGTATTACTCCAGGCCAGTATCTCTGTTTATTAAATTTCATCCAAATTCGTCCAGTCGTTTTAGCATAATAGAGTAACAAGCATACAAACAAACACCATAATCTTTAAATGTTTCTTTATCAAGAAAAGAAAATATTTGTTTTAATTATAACAGGTTCCGTAATAAATATGTAAATATTGTATTCAAGTATTAAAAATGGGAAAATAATAATTTTTGTTCTTTTATTTATGAAAATGTACCAAAGACCGTATGTGAATTGTTTTGATTTTTTTTCTTCTCCACTAATTTTCCATCACTAATATTATAAGCGTAAAAGTTTGGATGAATGGATGGATTTTTGTTATTCTTTCACGCAAAAACTACTGGACGGTTTTACAGAAATATAGCTTATATATCAGAGTAACACATAGACTATACATTTTTAAGATAGATAATTAAACTACGCGTGCAGTTAAACGCAGAAAACGCTAGTCTATACATAAAATAAAATTCTAATTGAGCCGAATCTGTACATGAAATATTTTTTGGAAAATCTTATTGAAATAGACATTATTATCGATACAGAGGCCGAATCTATAGTTTTTAAAATTTTTGTCTGCCTGTCTGTTACCGCATCACGGAAAAACCACTGGAAGGATTTTGATGAAATTTGGTATGGTGATAGCTGGTTATCCGGGTCAACATATAGGATACTTTTTACCGCGGGAAAATGTCTCATTTCTGGGAAAAATACAAAAACTGCATTTTAAGAGTACAGTAATATGCAAAACCTAAAAATATGGTTTTTACTCATCTGAATGCGGGCGGGAACCGCGGGCAATGCTAGTGTATTATATATTAGCTTCGTCATCAAGTAATTTCTGTGGGATAGCTGAAAACTGAATATAGGTTTTCAAAACGATTTTCAGTTAAATTGTTAGTTTTTTTAAGGCAATCTAAACAAATTTTACGTCTAATAATTTTATGCTTTTTCCTGGCATAATGAAAATCAACAGAAATATATGAGTTTTTAAAATTAACTTCATAGGAAAGACGCTAGTACTTCACGTTTGTACCATACGTTAATAGGCGAAGTTTTGTCAAATGTCCCACTCTTGGGGATCGCTAATAAGCATACAAATCGTTCTTTACACTCTTCCTTAATCACTGTTGTCTTAAAGATGGGGGCAATGAAAATTAGGGGTCAATAATTTGCTTCAAACTGTAGCATTAGTTGTAAAACACGATGGTATCAAGAAATTGCTATCAGTAATACGAACTTAGTAGAGTGTTAATAAAAATAGTTAAGATTTTTTTTTGTTTAGAAGCTATTGACATTAGTGCTGTCAATAAAAAAAAGTTTTGAAAACAGTCTATTTGTTTTTATATAAATAGATATATTCTATTCACGTTTTTAATATATATTTTTTTTCTTTAGGACATTAACACACAACAGCATCTAGTTCCATGGTAAGCTAGGCTTGTGTTATGGATACCAGATAGTTGATACATTATACATATATAACTTTTAAATACATACATATTATAAATATAAACACCCATGACTGGAGTACAAACATTCGTGCTCAGCACACAAATGAATGCCCAATGATGAACAAATGAGCCAAACGTGTCGTCAATATTGATTATTATAGTCGAATTTCCATCACTAGACGAACACTAGTTCATATTAAATGTTCATATTTTATCCAAAACGCAATGTATTTTTGTATCTGTTACAATTTTGGACATCTAAAGTGGTAAAATTTTTAAATATTACCTACTGTAACTTTTTTGAAGCGAAACTTCTTTATGGTTGTGATTTGAAACTCGATGAAACGAAAATGCGACACTAGAAAGAGACAAACACATAAATATATAGAATTAAGCCGGCGAGAGAATGTGATGGGATACATTGCCACGTTGCCATGGTAACCGTTGTTATTGTCTGACCAATGTATAATATAGAAAATAACTAGCGGCTTCTCGCTTTGCTTTGGTACATTCTTAGGTCTCTCCCCCAGCAACATATTGGGGGGATGGACCTACCACGTTGTCGAGTGGGCACTAAAAAGGTCGTTTCCGTGGGCTATGTAACAGAGTTTAACCATGTTTAACCATTACATGGCATGTTATAATAAGACTCAATATAAAAGAAATTTTAGTCGATATGGCTTTCTGTATGCAGATAGTGAGAGGTCTCCATATTGATATAATAATGTCTCCCTGATAGATTTCGGGCATGGCGGCCAATCTCACTGAGATTAACTTATAACTGAGATATTATAGTACACAAGTGTACGCGCAGACACAAGTGCACAGCAGGCGTAGGACCGACAGCTTTACGCGCTCTGCATTGGCACGGGGGTGAAACACCGCCAACCCAACTCCAGGCCGTTACTGAGAATTTCTTAACAGAAAAACTCAAACTCAACATGGCCCTACTCGGGACTCGAACCTAGGACCTCCAGATCTAATGATATAACGTGTATATTCTTAGGAGAACCCGAGTGGAGCCAGCGGGCCTCACTAGTTGCCTATAAGTGTACATTCAAGAAATTCAATCCAATAAATACAGACCCTCAGAAAAAAGATATTAGTCGACACACATGTGTTCCGATCTGATATTCACGATGTGATATATTGGAAATGAAATTGTCGTGTTACAGTCTGTCGGTTTGTTTATATCTATATCTACATACATAAAAGCGAAAGTAACTCTATCTGTTTGTTACGCATAAGCCACTGAACTAATTTTGATGAATTTTGGATTAGAGATGGATGGGATCTTGGAGAAGGATATAGGCTATTTTTTGTCCTAAATATTAAACTCGAAGAGGATGAAGTAGGGTTTTTCAACCCCTGTTGCCTGTATTGGGAATAAATCATTTCTCAAGTCGAGTACATAAAAAATCGTCTTATCGATAAAAATGACTGTTTCGAGAAGATTTTCAAACAAATATTTAATGTACAGATTCAGCTTAGTTTAAATTTTATTATATGTAGATATAGATTCTAAAGCGAAATACTACTAACTGCTTAATCACGAAAGCTCAGAAAGTATAAATGCTACAACTTTACATTTGCGAATGGATTCCTAATAGAGAGTAGGTATCTGCTAAGAAACAATTTTTGGAAATTCAACCCCTAAATGGGTAAAAATGGCGTTGGAAAATCGTAATAAAAATCGATTATTTTTAAAAGTTTTGGAAAAAAATGGAAATCACGTTTTTGATGAATTTATTCAGGATATCCATAAATCAACTTCATACATAAGCAGAGTCCCGCCAATGTTTGTTTTATTTATAATATAGATAAATATAATATTTTCAGTCACTAAAAAATAAACAGTGAGTTTCACGCTACAATGGTTTCAATTTCACGTCTCGAATGATTTAAACGTTATCATAGTATGGAATTGCCTGATTTTTTTTCATTATCGAGCCCAAATACGAAGCTTTTGAGCAGTTATTGAAGAGTTCTACTATACTCCTAGTTCCATCAGATCTTGGTGAGTAAACTAGTTTTATAGATAACTAGTATTCCTAGGTACCAAGCAGTATTCAGCCCTTTTTAATGTTCCACTACTGGGCACGGGCCTCCCTTCAATACGAGGGGGATCAGGCTATAGTCCACCATGCTGTTTAAGTGCGGGCGAACTGAGCATGTCTACAGACAACTTGCTAGCTTTTCTCAGATATGCAGGTTTCATCACGAGGTTTTCCTTCGCCGTAAGGTAATCATGTTGGAAATGATACGCAAATAAAAATATCAGAGATGCGAGATCAGGGTTTTGAACCCGCTTCACTAGTTTTCTCAAGTAACCGCGTTACCACTGGGCTACCACTGCCTTACGGTAACCTTTATGTTACTCCACTTCATAGTTTACCTGTGTACGAAACTTCATCCAAATCCGTTCAGCCGTTACAGCGTGAATTAATAACAAACATATAAACTTTCACGTTTATAATATTATTCCATAAGCCTTTGTGACCATGAGCGCTGTCAAATGTAAACCATTCAAAACGCCGGGAACCAAAATTAAAGTAAGTTCGAAAAGATAATTTTATTTACATTGTCAAATATTCACGTAAATTTACTCGTAAAAGAAAATATTATACGTTTCCAAATATTTGATAATATTATAGTTAAAAGTGCTAAAAATTGAGAATAATGTGTTCAATAATGTATTTTTTTTTACTAGTCGTATCCTCTCTATTCCAATCCGACCATAAAGAAAATAATCTTTTTAAAAGAAAAAGAAACGTCTCGATCCCTGCGCCGTTTTCGATGCAAATTAGGTGTTTAAATAAAACATCGTCTTTTGTTTGAGGAAAAATTGCCGTTTCGATGCTTTCGAATTGATTAACAAGCATTAAAAGCACTTGATATATTCATACTGTCTGCCTTTTTACTGTCCGGCTTACTTGGCGACTGTAAATCGTTGAAGATCGATAATATTAATCTCAATATATTACATGCCTAAGAGTAGCTTATATGTTACTCCAGCTTATCTGTGTACTAAATTCTAGTCCAAATCTGTCCAGCCGTTTTAGCGTAAAGGAGTGACATACAAACATACAAACTTTCGTATTTATAATAATTAATAGTAGTCCTGTTTTAAGGTATTACATATCGAGTCTTAGGCACCACCAATCATTTAAAACGCGAATATTTGATACATAATCTATGCTTAAAGCAACGTTTATCACTTATTTACCAATTCTATAGACTAAATATTTATTATTGACCAGCGACTACAAAAGAAAACAAAAACAAATCTATCCCACGGGAACCGTACATTTTTTCGGGATAAAAAGCTATTGTGCTTCTATGTTCTAGACTATAATCTATCTCTGTGCCAAATTTCTTCCCGATCCGTTCAGCCATTCTGACGTGATTGAGTAACAAACATCCATGCATCCAAACATCTAATCCTTTACATTTAAAATATTACTCAGTAAGATTTAAAAGAAAATTAAAATCTTATTTTACAGTTCATCGAAAATTAATCCAGGACTAAAATAACGTGTTGTTTGGAGAAGCTATCTATGTCTTTGAATTATTTCTAATGGTGTTTATCAAATTAACAAAGAAACACAACTTCTTATAAGCAAAATCGGTTAAAACATATAAAATCCTGTGACATTATCCAGACTCTCTAATTGACGCGCCCCCTTCTAATTTTTCACCCATTTTCCGGCCAGATGGCCTTTAGGGCGTTGCGATTTGGGGATGTGTCACTGTTATACTGTTTTATTATTAGACTAGCGACTCACGCTAGCTCCGCTCGGGTTCGTTCCTAGTTATGTTTTCTCCTTTTGTTAAATTATGGTTCTCTAATATATTATTAGACACATACTGTGTATTCCTTACATTCATTTATTGATGTGAAATTGGCCTATCGTTACAATATACTCGTACATCTTTAAACTTCCTTACACACAACCTCCGTCCTCTCTCACTTTTTATCAAGAACCCGCTTTAATTTTATTTTTGTACCCTCATATTTTGTTAATGTCAAAATTTATAATTTTTAAACATTGCTACCATCAAATTAATTTTAATTATTGTCACAAAAATGAGCATCACAATAAATAATAAAGTGTCGTTAACAATTTCGTATAGATTTCTCAGAGATGAGATATTTTCCCGCAGTAAAAAGTATCATATATGTTGACCCGGATAACCAGCTATCATCATACCAACTTTCATCAACATCTGTTCAGTAGTTTTCTCATGGTGCGGTCACAGACAGGCAGACAAAAATTCTAAAACCTATATTAGATTCGGCCTCTGTGTCGATAATAATTATAACTATTTTAATAAGATTTTTCAAAAAATATTTAATGTACAGATTCGACTTAGAATTTTATTAAATGTACAGTAGTGTATGTCACTGAATTACTAAACGGCTGGATCGATTTAGATATTTTTTTTTTGTGTGTTGTAGGTGAGTAGACAATATAAATACGTAAATTAAACATTAAATAAAATATTAATATTATGAAATGAGAAGTTTAATATATAAATATGATAAATGAAACATATTATGTTATAAGTCACCTACATGCTTTGCCGTACGATGCTAATTACTTGTTGAATATAATTTAATCGGTATCGTGAGATATTGTATGTGGACTTTATATGTTTGTACTGAAACTCTTTGTGTTTTAGTGTATTTCCCTAATCGTTCCTTCTGTACTGTTTTTACGTGTGAGTTGACTTTATTATTACAATTTCATTAGTGACGTAACATATTCTTTTATTTGTGTTTTATCGTCACGCAACAACCACCAAATGTGTATTTAAGAGGTTTTTCTGGATAGTTTAGATTCACAACTGGATCAACTGCAGTCGGGTTCTAGGATTTTTGTCAAGACCATATTCGGACAAGACATCTGTCGGGTCCGCTAGTAATATTATAGATACAAAAGGTATCTAGAGGAGACGAGAAGGAATCACTAGTTTAAAATAATATTAGTGCTACTACTAACATAATAATCCAACATGTAATCGAACTTACTACCACATCCCATTTGATCGATGTGTCCTTTTAATCGCTTTGTAATACTGTCCCTTACTGCTAATGACTAAATCGAAAGGTATAAAGCTTTGAACACTGAATATAGCTTCGTATAGCATCCTATATTATAGTATAGCTATTTTCGTAGGTGTGGCTTTATATAGCTTTCAAATGCCACGTAGGTCTAGTATTGATTTCTCAGAGATGAGATATTTTCCCGCAATAAAAGTATCCTATATGTCGACCCATAACCAGCTATGATCATACCAAATTTTATCAAAATCTATCCAATGGTTTTCTCGTGATGCGTTCCAGACAGATAGACAAACAAAAATTCGAAAAACTATAGATTCGGCCTATGTATCGACGAATGACTATTTTAATAAGATTTTCCAAAAAACATTCAATGTATAGATTCGACTTAAAAAAATATTATATGTATAGATGTGTGTGGCTTTATGTTTAGTTCTTCGATACTCTTTCTATATTATTCCTTAGTAAGGCTACCAGGACAAGACTAAAAGCTTTATGGTTTAACATAGAAATCTATAATATGTATGGAAGTAAATCCCAAACTTAGAATTACATTTACTCAAAACATTACTTTCCTTCTAAGACAATCGGTTAAAAAATGAATTTAAAAGCTAAGTTCATTTCCCAATGGATAACAGGCTTTAGGAATGTCAATTAACCCTTTCGTCGGCTCGTGAACAATTTATGTCATTGCCACCCTCGAGGTACAGATTTTTACTGTTTAATTTCATCGACGGGTTAATAAAGAGAAGGGACTCTTATACACCATTTGGTTATAATTATATGTAGAACGATGTGGAAAATATATTTTTTTATCCAAAATCTTAAGGCCAGCAGTAATAGTTACGCCACTTTACAAATGCGCTTTGCCTCAGGTACTTTCAAAACAGTGCATATATATTCCGTTGATGTCCCAAACTTTCAACCCCATTTTCACACCCTTAAAAAATGATTTCCGGGATAAAAACTATCCTATGTCCTATGAGTAAATCAAGAAAATCTGTTCATCCGTTTGCAGGCTATCAGTTCGTATCTAGATAAAAGTATATAAACAACTTCCACAGATCTAACCCATTCGAAACTTGGTATCCCGTTACTTAAATGACATTGCAACGATATGATGACCTTGTCCTGATGCTGCAGCGTCACCTGGAGTCTACAAGATACTCAACTCTTTACTAAAACACTGCAGAGATATCGTGATTAGACTCATTGGAATGGCTTCAATAAATAGGTTATTGTGTGGGGGTTTTTCTAATTTTAATTTAATTTCTTATCTATAAAAAAATACAGGTAGCGTCTCCTTTTGCCAAATTTTAAACTTTTTAGTGTTATAAGTTTGATGTGTCTGTGAATGTGTGTGTGTCTGTCTGTGGCATCGTAGCTCCCGAACGGATGAACCGATATTGATTTTGTGTTTTTTTGGTTGAAAGATGAATTAGTTGGGAGTGTTCTTAGCTATGTTTGATGAAAATCGGACCAAGATGGCCGCCACTAAAAAATGACGAATTACATGTCGGGGATTTTTTAAATTTTAAATTTATTTGTCTTAGTAACAGAATTGTCATAATGTTTTACTCTAGCTCATAGTCTATCTGTGTACTGAATTTAATACAAATCGGTCCAGCCGTTACACGGTGAAGGAGTGATGAACATACATACAATACAAAATTTCAAATATACTTACAAATAATAGTAGTTTTAACATAAAAATATATATTCAAACAACGATATTAATCTTTCAAACATAACGTTATTAGATAAAAAAGGGGTGTAGGGGACGAATGGAGGCTGACCGATTGATTCATATGCCTTTTTATCCCCCATCTCCCCAGCTTTCAATTAACACACGGACAGATCGAAATCTTTATTATATTACCGCTGAATTCGCGGTTTTGTGTTTTTTCGTTTTGTGGCTTCACAATGTTCTGCTTATGATTTTACGTGTGGATTTGTTTTTGTCTGAGTTAAAAAAGGAGTAATACAATTTTTGTAAGTCTCTTTTTAATAAATATGTATATAATATAAATTTTCTAAATAAATTTTTCCTATAAGCATAAAAAATTGTTTTTAAATTATTTTGAAGAAGATATTTTTAAAGCATTACTTCAACAGTACCTCGTTGTATCTTTTCAGCAAAACTGCCTTTTGAGCTGGTAGTAGATTCCTCACGGGCTTACATACTAATATTTAATTAAAAAAAAAGGTAACATAAACCATTCAAAAGTACTTGTAACATTTACAACATTAAGTTAAAAAGTGTAGTACAAGTGGTAACACGCTCGCTTGGGATACCGAGTGAAGCGGGTTCAAATCCCGGGTCTCGCACCTTTTCAAGTCCAAATTATTTCCAACATGATTACCACGTGTAAATAGATAGATAGATACTTTATTGTACACCACAAAGAAATATACAAAAAGAAGATATAAACAATAGATGATGTACAGGAGCTTCGGCTCAGGGGTCGATATTTCACCAAATTTTTATTAATAACACTAAAACTCGTCAATAATTACTAAACAAAAAGAAAAGAAAATCGTTTGACCAACAGAGGAGAAATGGGTACTAAACTGTTTTGTCTGTCCTATTTATATATAGACTAAAGGCTCACGTTACGTTTTAATGTTCAGTATAGATTTCTCAAAGATGAGATGTTTTTCCGCAGTAAAATCCTATATACTCCTTTGTAATCAGCTACCATTATACCACACCAAATACCGCATCAAATTTGATCAAAGTCTGTCCAGTGGTTCTCTCATGATACGTTCCCAGACAGACAGACAAACAAAAATTCTAAAAACTATTGATTGGGCCTCTGTATCGATAATAATGACTATTTCAATAGAATTTCCAAAAAAATATTTAATGCACAGATTCGGCTCAGAATTTTAATATACGAGTATGTATAGAAGATATATCATGTTCCCAAGAATATTTAGAACCATTAAATATTTCAAAAGAAGTCAATTCCCAAACCCCAGTTGTTTGAATTTCATTTCAAAGTCATTTACTATTCATTCATCTTTCACTTATTGAAGGGTTCTTTAACCGACTCGTGAACAAATTAATGACTTACTTTTTTCTATATATACTCGTAAATAGACTAAATCCATACTAATATTATAAATGTGAAAGTGTGTTTGTTTGTTTGTCCTTCTTTCACGTCGAAACAGAGT
This sequence comes from Brenthis daphne, assembly GCA_947093115.1. Classification (NCBI taxonomy): domain Eukaryota; kingdom Metazoa; phylum Arthropoda; class Insecta; order Lepidoptera; family Nymphalidae; genus Brenthis; species Brenthis daphne. Next base: position 6,503,972 of record OX352473.1, read on the forward strand.
GACGGAGTGGCGTGATTTTTTGTTTGTAGATAGTTGGAGGGCTGGAGAGTGACATAGGCTACTTTTTATTGCGGGAGATTATCTCATTCCCATGGGATAACACGTTATAATACAACCCAAAAAATATATTTTTTGATCAGAATTACTTGAAACTTGGTATTAATGCTCTTCAATACAATTAAATAAACACGGTTTGAGCATTTTTCGAAATTCATCTGATAAGAGGATAAAGTTTGATGACAACACGTTTGGCTCAGTCTGTAGTGACCCTACTTGCCGTGCCAGCGGTCGCGGGTTCGAGTCCCGCTGGGGGCATTCATTTGTGTTAATGACGAATGTTTGTACTCCAGTCATGGGCGTTTATATTTATAATATATATGTATTTAAAGTTATATATGTGTAGTGTATCAACTATCTGGTATCCATAACACAAGCCTCGTAGCTTATCATGAAACTAGATGGCGCTGTGTGTTAATTTCCCAAAAATAAAGTAGGGGTTAAAAGTTTGTATAAAACCTATCTTTTTATAGTTTTTTTTGTAGTTTTAGCGCTAGTGAAGCTGCGGGTTCTGCTAGTATAAAATACATATGTATATAGGTATGATGGGTTGTTTAGGGTTTATTACGTGTTTTCCCGTCCCCTCAAATGTGCGTTCACCTTATCATGATGATAATGATGATGATGATGATGGGGGGTCCAGTCTCCGGTCATCTAACGGGGCGTGAAGAAACTCGGTGGGTGGTGTTCCGTGTGGATTGCTTCTGATACTTCTGTGATAGCAGAATAGACTGTTGGAGCAATCCCATGTTGTCGTCTGCTTTGGCAGACTCGATTATTATATTGATTATAATATAGATGGTTGTTAATTATCTGTGAAAAAAATGAACGTGTGAATGAACTAGCGTGAGATGAGAGTGAGAGGGGATTCAGAAGGAGATTCAAGGAAGAACTGCAAAAGAAGTAAAGCGTATTTTAGATTAAAAAGAAGTTTGTAAAGAAGTTAATAAAGATGTTTATTTCGTCTGATTTTCTTTTTGCCTGGTCTCCTACATGTAAGCTGTTGTTAGACATAGGATATACCCGAGCAAAGCGAGAATTAGTCGCTACTGGATATTATAAAACTGATGAGATTTTTTGTTTTTTGTTTATCTGTATGCAGAAATCTCAGGAATAACCATGAATGCTATTTGAATTTTTTTGCATTCATAGCCTAATTTCAGAAAGATTATAGCTAATCTAAAATAAAAACGTTTTAAAAAACAATAAAAACCGACTTCCAGGCACTGAAATGTAAAAATTAACTAAACGGCTGATTTCGGAAGTCGGTTTTTTTTAAAGATTTTATTGTTCCATTTTTAATGTAGACGTAATAAGCTGGTAATTTGTAAGAATAAAGTTTTTTTAAATACATATTCGATTAAGCAATTTATTTAAAAAATATATTTATTGTTGATTTTTTAATAACCGCTCAACCGATTTCGATAAAATTTAAATTTGTATGATAAGCACGAATGTTTGTACTCCAGTCATGGATGTAATATTATATTTATAATATGTACGTATTTAAAAAAAAATATGTGTAGTGTATCAACTATCTGGTGTCCATAACACAAGCCTCGTAGCTTAAGATGGAACTAGATGGTGCTGTGTGTAATGTACCAACGTATTTATTTCTAGTACACAGACGGACACTTCTCTGTCTCTCACAAGGAATAGAACCTGAGTTATATGTGAACAAATAGACTGATACATCAAATAACTTTGATATCTTGGTGTTTGAGTTAAATTAAACTAGAATCAGTGTTTGAACAATACGTTTATGAAGCTATCAGTATGTTTTAGTAATCTCTTTACTTTGTTCTTAGCTGGGTTTTAAGCTGACTTAGTGTTCTCGTGCATTTACGTGGAGCTAGAGGTCCTAGGTTCGAGTCCTGGGTCGGGACAAGTGTAGCTATTGAGTTTTTTCGCCAAAAAAATTCTCACTGGTAGTTGGGATGCTGGCGGTAGTATCAAAACTGTATTTCAAAATTCAGCAAGTGCAATTATGGAAAGCAGATCTGTTAAGTTAAATCTGAGAAAAATGATACAGACATTGTTTTTAAATTTTTATCTAAAATGGTAAAGTGCTATTAAAATCACTTTAGAGGGCAATATACCACCTAAATGGATGGATTTTTTCTTGAGATGTTAGAAAAAATTCCACCTTTATGAAGGGAACACTTATTTTTGAAGATTTATCGACTATAAATTAATGTGATAATTGTTGAAACTATTATAAATATAAATAAATATGTTGGAACATAACACACATCACCATCTAGTTCCATAGTAAGCTACGAGGCTTGTGTTATAGATACCAGATAGTTGATATACTACACATGTACTTTAACTTTAAATACATACATATTATAAATATATATATAAATATAAACACCCATGACTGGAGTACAAGCATTCATGCTCATCACACAAGTGAATGCCCCCAGCGGGACTCGAACCCGCGACAGCTGGCACAATAAGTAGGGTTACTACAAACTGAGCCAAACATTTTTTACATATACACTGTGAATTATGTTGGTGTTAATTATACATATTATTCAACATGGATGGCAAGACCGTACACAAGTTCACTTAGTACGAGTGTCTTAGATTTGTATAAATGATTTTTTGTATTTGATAAATGAATAAATAAATAAATAATAATAAATAAATAAATAAGATGGGTGGTTGATGAAAATAAAAAAAAAATGTTTCATAGTTCAGATAATGTTAATATGAAATTTATATTTTTTTACATACGAGTAGTTCAATTTTTATGGGCTTAATTTTAACGGCTGAATCGATTTTGATGGGATATAAACTATATTATCGGTATATCAAATGCTAAATTATAATATGAGTTGTATAGAAATAATTATTTATTATTTAGCACTAGTGACATACTGCATCTCATTAGGAATTAAACTTATTTGAATGTTTTAGAAACGCTTAAAGTAAAAGTCCATATAAAATTCAAGTCAAGAGTCAAGAACTTTCTCAGATGTATACAGAGAGAGTCGCGTGTAGATGTTAGTCTGAATTTAAATATCTCGTCAGGTAAGCCGCAATAGGAATGAAAATATTATTTCGTGGTAGCTCTGTTTGCGCTGGCTAATTGGAACGCGTCGTCGCCTACGGCAGTATAAGGATGGGTGGCCATTTTATCGACATGGACCAGAAAATTCGTATTATATAATATATTCTTTACTGGCGACTTGTGTTGGCTTTGATTGGATAGATTCATAAGTTCCTTTTGTATTTATAACATTATTAGCGGCTCACACTCGCTTAGCTTGCGTTCGACCCTAGATATATGTATAGCACATTTTAATAGTTAGTATGGAATAAATAGACCATATATACATAGGTATGTATGTATATATGTACATAGGTATGATGAGTTGTTGTGGGTTGTATTATAACGTGTTTTCCCGTGGCAATGAGATAATCTCCCGTGGTCAAAGTAGCCTATGTCATTCTCCAGCCCTCCAACTATCTTCAGACAAAAAAATCGCGCCAATTCGTCACTATGTTTCGACGTAAAAGAAGGACAAACAAAAAACACACGTTTATTTATATTATTAGTATCGATATGGATAATTATTATTTATGTAAATATACTAAAGTGTATCTTCTTCATAGGAAAATCCTTTACAAAAAACAGTTTTAATTTTTCCCTAAAATCCTTATCTGAATATACTATTTATTACAAAAACCTAAAAAAATATATTATCTAAATATTTCACAAGTGAGGTGCTTACCAACGACTAGCATTTAATTTTTATTTGTATATATTAGCGGCTCACTCGCTTCGCTCGGGTACGCCTCGGCAAAAAAAAACAAATCTATCCCACGGGAACGTACATTTTTCCGGGATTGATAGCAGCTTCTGTGCTATTCCAGATTATGATTTATCTCTGTGCCAAATTTCATCCAGATCCGTTTAGCTGTTCTGGCACAAACATCCATCTAAACATCCAAACATCTAAACTTTCACATTTATAATATTAGTGTAGATAGTATAGATATATGTACAATCGATATATTCACTGTCCCAACCCTATCATCTTGTTTAAATATTAATTCGCTCGACAAAGGGGTCGGTTAGACCCTTTGTGTAGGGGAGGTTATATCTTTATCGTCGCGTTAGAAAAATGTTAGGTTTAGTTTGTATGATACGTACAGTGACGAGCAAAAATATATGACCATGTACACGTATAGTTCGGTAATAATAATTGATTGAATGAATCATTCATTAATATCTATTCTCACGTCATATATTTACTAGCAGAACCTACTAGCAGAACCCGCGGCTTCGCTCGCGCTAACACTACAGAAAAACTTATATCCGCTATTTTACTCCCTTATGGCATGAATATCGAAAAATGCTAAAGCACGTGTTTATTTAATTATATTGAAGAGTATTAATACCAAGTTCAACGTAATTCTGATAATAAATATTTTTTGGGTTGTATTATAACGTGTACTCCCGTGGGAATTAAATTATCTCCCGTGATAAAAATAGCCTATGTCGCTCTCCAGCTCTCCAACTATCTCCACACGAAAAATCTCGTGAATCCGCCACTCCGTTACGACGTGAAAGAAAGAAAGACAAACAAACACACTTTCACATTTATAATATTAGTATGGATGTGTTGAAGGCAGTGGTATAGTAGTGGCAACGCGCTCGCTTGCGTAATCGAGTGAAGCGAGTTCAAATTCCGGGTCTCGAGCCTCGATATTTTTATGTGCGAATTATTTCCATCATGATGACCAGTTATCTTGCGATAAGGCAAATCATCGTGAAGTCTGTTTACCCGCACTTGGCCAGCGTGGTGGACTATAACCTGATCCCTCTTGAACGGGAATCCTGTATCGAAGGGAGGCCCACCCCCAGCAGTGGGGCGTTAAAAAGGGTTGAATACATACTGTACATTTATGTTGGCAACATTTTAAATAAAACTATCTTTTATGATTATTTTCTTTTATTTACGGCAATCATGGTCACGGGGGAGACTAGGTCGAAACAGTCTCTCCCGTGACCATGTGCGCTGGAAAGCAAGGCGCGCCAATAGATGTTTCACATCAAAAACAACTTTTTTTTCTCTCTGTTTGTTCCGGCTAATCTCCGAAACAGCAGCTGATGGACCAATTTTGACGGGACTTTGACTGAGATAGCTAATATTATAAGGAAGAACTAAGGCTACTTTTATTTTAGAAAAAAATTAAGACCCCGCGCAACACGCGCAAAAGTCAGCAACACAACCACTGAGTTATAACGTAGCTATAAGCATTTAAGTAAAATCTGTGTAACGCAGTCGGAGTCAAGTCGCGAAGATCGCTCCAATGAACAATTTGATCTTACGCTTTGAAAAGTATACAGTGGATCGAATAGTTTTGAGCCTAGCTTCACTTGATTTAAATCAGTTTTTTTATATTTTCCAGATTAAGTAAATGTAGGAATTGAACTACCAAAATAGTAGTCCAATTCCTAATTTTATTGAATAACAAGCTGTGCCCCGCGGTTTCACCCGCATTAAATTTGTTTGATTATAAACATCAGTTTTACAGTAACGTATGCCTGATTTGTTGACATTTATGGTTACTGCTTCGCTCTCTTGGGTAGTAGCATAATGATATATCGCCTATAGCCTTCCTCAATAAACGGGCTATCTAATGCAAAAGAATTTTGTGATGAAAATCTGGTGAGTTAATTTGTATACGCCTGGGAAGGTTCTTGGCTTAAAAAAAAACTTTGGACGTCTGTCTTTTATTCCTTCCTAATACAAGCGAAGCGATGGTAAGTGGCTAGTACTGAATAAAAAAAATCGCATTGAAATTAAAATATATCATGTCAAAGCAAGTACAACGCCTACCGCTTTATGAAAACGATATTCAAAAATTGCTAGTGGCTTCCAGCGATAAAGTTGCTTGCTGTTCACCTTTTTTATTTTTATGTTTCTCTTTTGGTGTACAATAAAGAATATTATTATTATATATATCTAAACTTTATGTCAAGTATCAAAACAACAAACCGCACTACATCCGTAAGAGCGCCTTCTTATCGCGGCTTGTAGCATGAATTTTAATATTTAATTAAAAACTTGCCAGGGTTGTTTCACGTTTAGAACTAAGGGTTGTTTTAGAATTTTATGGCTATTATTATATCGCGAGGGAAGCGTGTTGGGTGCTGAGGAGTGACGATATTTGTTGGACGATGTTTTGACATTTTTATACTACCTCTGTGGTTTAATGGCTAGCATGTGCGATTGCAGATCTGGAGGACCTGGGTTCGAGTCCCGGATTGGGCTAAATTTAATTATTGAATCTTTTTGTGAAGAAAGTCTCGGACCTCGGTGATAGTCCGGAGTTGAGAAGTTGGTAGTGTTTCACTCACGTGCTCTGGAGAACACGTAAACGTCGTGTCAATTTGTCATCCTATTGGTATATATAAGAGTTGAAGGTATATATGTACGAGTATATTCAGTAGGAGTATATCGATATTTAATATTTTAAATAAAACTATCGTATCGAATTTTTTCGTGGATTTATTTTGATTATTCTTTCTTTTTTAAGTCAAAATAAATCCGCGAAAAAGTCTGAAAAGATAGTTTTATTTAAAAATTTTTAGTTTGTTTCTTGAAATACAAACAAATTCGTGGCAAAAGGAATGGTGGGTAGCTCATCTCTACCCCAAAAGCTATTTTTCTTTCATCCTAAACTCCATAATTACAAATCTTGATTAAAATTATACAATTTGCCGAGTAATTGAGACCAAGCTCGAGGGAATAATTAAATAAGTTATCAAAATCAGTTATTTTCTTTGATTTACGCAAATATTTGAAATTTTAAATAAAACTATCTTAATACTTTCTTAGATTTACGCGAATATTTGACATTTTAAATAAAACTATCTTTTCGGATTTTGTCGCGGATTTATTTGCATTTTTGTTTCCCGACGTTTCGAATGCTTTACAGCATCCATGGTCACGGGACAGATTGAGGTTTTAGACTTTCAAAGGTCAATCTAATATAGTTAAAACAGAACTACCCACAAAATTATACAATAACTTGTAAGAAAATTTATAAAACAAAATTGCGAAAAAATCTGAAAAGATACTTATTATAATTAAAAAATAATAATTTTATCTTGAAATTTGTGGTTACAAAAGGTCCTTGGTTCAATTCTTATTAAATAGATAATTAATAAGAATTGAACCCCGGACTTTTCTTCTAATACAAACGTAAAAAGTTTGTATTTATGTTTATTTGTTACTCTGAAACGGCTGGACCGATTTGGATGAAATTTAGTAGATATGTATATATTAACGACTTTTTAATTTTTCTTCTTGAAGTTGACATATTAAAGAATAGAAATAAGGCTCGAGTGAGAATGTGAATATTTTTCATGTTCAGAAGTCACTCGAAAAGGTCTAAGGTACTCTACTTAGAAAATAAAAAAAAATTGAGCGATCTTTAAATATTAAATTATCGATTTGAAAATTTCAAAATTCTAATCATTTTTAAAGTAGAAAATAGTGAAATAACGAGAATAAAAAAAAGATTTTCAAGGATTTTGGAAAAAAATTTTGGAACTGTGCTTTAAAGAAGGCTCTTAAAACATGATAAAGTAACATATTTTTGTAAGAGATTCGAAATAAATTGTTTTTTTTTGGGTCTCACTATATATGTATTAACATATACAGTAAAATTCTAAGTAAGCCGAATCAGTACATAAATATATTTTTTGGAAAATCTTACTGAAATAGTGATTATTATTGATAAATAGGCCGAATCTATAGATTTTAGATTTTTTTCTGTCTGTCTGTCTGGAATGTATCACGTCTGTCTGTCTCTCTGGAATATATCATGTCTGTGGAATGCATCACGAGAAAACCACTGGACAGATTTTTATGAAATTTGGTATGACGATAGCTGGTTATTCGGGTCAACATATAGGATACTTTTTACTGCGGGAAAATATCTAATCTCTGAGAAATCGATACTAATCGCTAAAACGTAGGAACGAACCCGAGCGGAGCGATGGTGAATCGCTAGTATAATATATATGTACATATATACAAATAAGTAAATTTTTGCATTCGACAGTAGTGTACTTGAAAATTTATTAACCCTTCGCAAAAGGTATTAAATTTATTACACCCTCGTCTTTAGAGCCATTATATATACACTATAATTTTCAACGGCTTTGCTCACATGCTTTTCTATTTCTTCCAACTACTAACGACTAAACTTCTTGTAAAACTTAAGTTGGTCAATCTTAAGTGTTATCTAAGACTAAGGAATAATATAAATAAAGTACCAAAGAACTAAACATGAAGCCAAACAATAATCTATACTACTGTTATAAATAGGATAGACTTGTATTTATGTATGTTTGTAACGAATAAACTCAAAAATTACTTGACCGATTTAGTTGAAATTTGGTGAGGAGATAGTTTGAGATCCTGGGAAGGACATAAGATATTTCTTATTTCGGAAATTAAAATCACTAGCGACTCACCCTGTCTTCGCTCGGGTTCGTCCCTAGCTTGCTTGATGCTTCCCAATACAAACTTTCACCCCCATTTTCACCTCCTTAAGAAATGAATTCTGGGATAAAAACTATCCTATGTCCTTCCCAACGTCTCAAGCTATCTTTGTACCAAATTTCATCTAAATCGGTTTAGTAATTTCGGAGCCTATTTTTCCTCTTTTTTAATATTAGAATGGATTTTGTTACATAGCGTATGCTGATAATGCAACCCAACCAATTTTTTCCGACTTCAATTAATATGTAGTTTTCCCATGATATATTTTTAAGCTAAGATCTAAGTCTGGGTCTAGACAAAATTTTGGCTGAAAGCTTCTCTCTCAGTAAATCAACGATCACGACATGCTTTTAATGGTACGCCTTAGTTATAACGTGATTATATTCAGTGAAAATGTCAAATCCATACCTACAATAATGTAGTATGGGAGACAAAGCTCAATTTAAATAGTGTAAAATCGCTTTTCCTATCTACCCTTTTTTTTTATTTGGCAGATTTTATATTATCATTTAGTAGCAACTCACCTTAGCTTTGCTTTGGGTTCGTCCCTAGAGAAAAACAAAAACAAATCCATCCCACGGGGAATGCATATTTTTCTGGGATATTATACCTATGTAATATTCCGGATAAATTTAATTAGTAGATCTGTTCAGCTGGTCTGGCGTGATTGAGTAACAAACATCCAACCAAACTGTCGCATTTATAATATTAATAATAGGATCTTAATGACATTATTATGGAGTATAAATATGTTGAAAATGTACGGGAAAATGGGTTTAGACTTTAGGTCTAAAATCTTTTCTATAGTATTATATGTTATCAGATTATTATTATAATAGTGAAAGTTTGTATATATGTATGTTTGTCACTCCTCCACGCTAAAACGGCTGATCCGATTTAGATTGAATTTAGTAGGCAGATAGAATATGCTTTGAAGTAGCATATAGGCTATTTGGTACTCAGGTAACATCAAAGTTAAGCGAAAGTAAGCTGCTAGTGTTTTTATAAAGGAAGAAATAGTCAATTAGAGTGTATATTTTTGTGTGTATGATACGCGATATTTTTACTACATCTATTGTGTAGCATACGCACGAATAAAAAAATCTCTTTTTTTGAGGTCAGTCAAAAAACTAGGTATTCTAGGTGCTCTATGATAACGTAAATTTTTTTTTATTAATCACTATCCATTACTTTATGAAGTGAAAATGACTGAACTGATTTTGATGAAGTTTTTTTTATTGTTAAATAAAAATCTGAATTTAAGCTACTGATTTCAATTTAATCAGTAGTGCAACTCAACCTTCTCTTTCGCACCTACTTTTTTACTTACATAATGAAAATATATTTAAAAAAAATATATAAGAAAATGACAATGCAAAAGTGCTTTTTGAAGGTATATTTTAGTTTCATTTGTGCGACGCCCAGATTTGAACTCACTTCCCTTTAATATTAAATGGGTTACCACTACTGTTCTGCATATAGAAGCAGTAAATACAATAATCCTTACATACTTAAATAGAAAGACAATATTTTAATGCCAGCTCCTACACTACAATGCCTTTTGAAGTCGATTAATTGGTACATACCACTTTCCATCACGACGCATTTAGAAATCAAAGTGCTAGTTTAATAGAAATGACAAACAAAACAAATGTGTATTAATACATGTAGTTAATCAGTGACATACAGACAAGTAGGATAGATTAAATATATATATACACACAAGCGACTTATACTTGCTTCGCTCGCCCTAAGGTTGTCTTGTCCCGTAATTCAATTTTTACTATTGTGATAAAATATAATAATAATAATAAGCGTTTATTTCATACAAGAAGTCCATAAAAATCATCAGTATTTTACATTAAGCATAGAACACAGAATTAAAATACTACAAAATTATAACAGAAGTTAACAAAGAAAAATAAAAACATTTAACATTGAATTAAATAAATCATGAATATATATATATATTCATACCTTCAATGTAATTTAATTATTATTTATTTAAATTGACTGATTGACATTACGTTACAAACAAATATACAGACCTATTTTTGCATTTATAATATTAGTTCAAATGTTATAATTTCTGTCTTTATATTTTCCTTTTCAGGCTTAAATTGCTTAACAAATTTTGATGAAATTTTGGGCATGAAGGCTCGATATCATGCGGTTGGCGTCGCAGGCAAAACCTAGTGTGAATTTAATTTTATTTGTCTTGTTAATGGCTTCAAATCGTGTCACTTCAGCACATTTATTTCGCCAGTGTTACGTGGATCGGAAGAAATTGGTAGGTCAATAGTACATATATATATATATATATATATATATATATATATATATATATCCATACAAAAGTGTAAGTGATAAACACACACACTGTTTGTCATTTTTCTATACTATAACGACGAAACAGGTTTTAATGACATTCGTAATACTTCTATTTACCGACGTATCATGCAGGTGATTATAGAAAAATTAAATTTAATTTATTACATTTTTTAAGCCCGTGTGTATCAACACTTGTAGTCGCCAAGATTTTAATTAGTTTGGAAATCTTTACAACGTTCTAATTATATTAATTATTAACGCACTTCTGTATGTCCAAGACAGTGGTAGCTCAGTGGTAACGCGATCGTTTGGGAAACCGAGTGAAGCCGGGTATCCGGGTCAACATATAGGATACTTTTTACCGCGGGAAAATATCTCATTTCTGAGAAAATATGCAAAAACTGCAATGTAAGAATACTACTAATAAAACCTAAGTATTTGGTTTTTGGTCATCTGAACGCGGGCGGAGCCGCAGGCAATGCTAGTTATACATATAGATAGATTATTGAAGGCAGTTTAAAAAATATAGACAAAGACTCAGTTAAAAGCCGCATAAAATGTTAAAAAATGTATGTTAATTCTAAAATAACTCCTAAACCGTTGTTCAAAGAGAGTAATAAGATAACAGTCCTCATGAATATTTAACTTCTAATGAATATTCCGGTTTGTTGGAATTCTTTTACAGCTTCAAAATTTTTCTTAATTTTTTCTTTCTTATTTTTATTTCTTTTTTTATATATTTAGGCTTTAGGATAGGGTCGTGGGTTCGAATTTTTAGATGAGTTTTTTTTTAAATATTTTTAATATATTCAAATCCTTTTTACCCAACTGCGGCGAAGCCCAAACGAGGGTTATGTGTTTAAACTATATGTACATATGTATGGTTCCTCGTAATTACTATACGGCTTTATTTACCGATTTGGATGATTCATACGTCGTTAGTTACGTCTTGATAACGCGAGTGTTATATATTATATATTAGGGTAAATATACAATAATAAAGTATATATTTATTATCGTATATTATTGGATTATTAGAGTATATATACAATAATAAATATATTATAAAATATATTATAAAAAACAAGTTGACGAAGGAATTTTATTATTATTTAATATTTAATTATGCAGTCGGACACATACACGTTTCATCCGTATCCTTGCCGCGAGATGTACATAATTAAAGAAATCCATCAAGTGGTTTGGAAGATATGAGGGAATAAAAAATATTACAAACAAAAAAACAAACATACAAAGATAGACGCGAAAAACATAACCCTTTCCTTGCAGTCGGGTCAAAAACAAAATGACGGATTTTAGGTGCCAATTGGTGTGTCTTGAAGAAAAAAAATTATAGTTATCCGAGAAGCTAGTTTTATTTAGAATGTTACAGTTCAGTTTAAAGTTACAATATTATATCTGTGTGTCTACTAAATTTCATCCAAATTCATTCAGCCTTTTCGGCGTGAAAGAGTAACAAACCAACACTCTACATAACTAAAAAAATATATAAAAATTAATACTGCTACCCGACTGCTAAGTGAAATAAAAAAAACAAATTGTCGAAGGGATATTATAGTATTATGTAGTCGGAGACATACATACATATTATGTATGTACAATATATCTCGCAACAAGGCATATATCATATTAATATTAATGCAATAATCTATACATATAATAAAATTCTAACTAAGTCGAATCTGTACATTAAATATTTTTTGGAAAATCTTATTGAAATAGTCATTATTATCGATACAGAGGCCTAATCTATAGTTTTTTAGAATTTTTGTCTGTCTGTCTGTCTGTCTGAGAACGCATCACGAGAAAACCACGAGATAGATTTTAATGAAATTTGGTATGATGATAGCTGGTTATTCGGGTCAATATATAGGATACTTTTTACTGCGGGAAAATATCTCATCTCTGAGAAGTCTATACTAAACGTTAAAACTTAATTCATATAACTACTACTGGTCTAAAACTAGGTTATAACCCAGGAAGGCGGAATAGACCATTTTTTTTTTGGGACCTAAACACACAGCACCATCTAGTTCCATGGTAAGCTACGAGGCTTGTGTTATGGATACCAGATAGTTGATACACTACACATATATAACTTTAAATACATACATGATATAAATATAAACACCCATGATTGGAGTACAAACATTCTTGCTCATCACACAAATGAATGCCCCTAGCGGGACTCGAACCCGCGACAATACAAACTGAGCCAAACGTGTCGTCAAAACATACAGTTAATACGAGTATAAATGTTAGGTGTATAATTTCTTTCATAATTTACAAGATGAGAATATGAAAAGCACTGAAAGGCCGTAAATTCGCTTAATAGAAAGCTTTTAGTCCAGTCTAGACTACGTGTTGAGATCTAGGCATTTAATTTGACACTAAGTGGTCCATATACACAAATGATATAATAGTATGAAAGACATAATGTATTACACAATATATAATAAGAAATTGTGCTTAGATTGTAATCTAGGTCTATATCTAGGTCTATAAAAATGGGATACTTTTTATTTGAACAACTTATACGTTTTTATTATCACGTTAACATTCTAAGCTCCACTTTTAAAAGTATAGAAATTTAAAAAAATAACTAAATTAATTGAGCTTATATCTTTAAAAAACTAAGAATTTTCAACAAAAAATATTTGGAGATGATATTTGAAGTAGTTTTTGAGTGAAATACTTTCAGCTCTAAGATTTGTTATGTAACTTGCTACAAAATTAAAATGTGTATTGATTGTCATAGTAACTTTGAAAGATGCTGTTAAATGTGCTATCAATTAATAGGAAGTGTTTGTGCAGTGGTCGAAATTCGCTCCAAACTTCTTTTCTGTTTTATGTTTTTTTGGTACATAAATAAATAAAAATAGCAGTCACGAGGAGTGCTGACAAAAGTGAAAACTTAAAACTATAAACAAACCGTTGTTATTTTTGGATGTTTAAATTGTTTGAACTTAAATTAAAATTTGTAAATTAAAACTATTTACATTTATCTGGTTTCGACATCTTTTGGCACTCAGAGTGTTAGCGTTAACACGTCACGTGACCATGTCGATGACGACTTACATGAATTTACTCCCCATACAAACAAACCTGCGTATACAAGGTTTCACTTTAGTAAATTCATTGTAATAAGAATTACAATATTAGTTTGTCATTTTAGTTAAAATTGTAATAAATAGAATCGTAAGCAATGCTTGTAAATTAATAAAGTTTCATCAAAAAACCGTAAAACTGTTTTGTAAAATTACATCACTTGAATAGTTTATACAAAAACTACCTCGGTGGTGTAGTGGCTAGCATGTAGGTACGTCTGCACACCCGGAGGTCCTGGGTTCGAATCCCGGGTCGCGCCAAGTTTAGTTATTGAGTCTTTCTGTATAGTAAGCCTCAGTAGCAGCCCGGAGTTGGGAAGTTGGCGGTGTTTCACCCCCATGCCTCGGAGAGCACGTAAAGCCGTCGGTCCCGCGCCTTAACTCTCACTGGTCGTGTCGAGTGGTCGTCCCACCGGAGTATGAGAGTGACAGGAATAGAGAGTGTCCTTGTGTCTGCGCGTACACTTGTGCACTTTAATATCTCCTACGCAGTTGGCTAGTCTCAATGAGATTGGCCGCCGTGGCCGGAATCGGCTAGGAGAACATCATCATTATACAAAAAATCGGTAAAATTACAATTAATTTTTGTAAATTTTCTTAACATGTTTTGGAAAATTACTTGATCTGAGTGGTAATTTGCATTAGTACCTATACGTTAGTTTGTAATTCTGCTTAACCATTGTTTTGTAAAAAAATGTTGTAATTTCACAAATAATTTTAACTGTGTAGGTAAAATGTCAATTCAGACATTTTAAACTTTTATTTGGAGTCACAACCAGTTTATTCACCCCTCAGAATTTAGATTCTAATTAGTAAAGGTTTTCTTCCCTTTCCTTTATCCTTTAATCTATCCAAATAGCCTAATGCTGTCTCTCAGAAACTAGTAAATGCCTTTGGTTTCGCCTATTTATATTATAACTAACAAAGCTATACAATAATTATTATTTTTAAAGAACTGTCTTATCTTCATTTCACTTGTTTGCGTATTTCGGTTGTAAATTTTATTTTAACATTAACAGCCTATAGTATGTTACTCATCACTCACTTCAAACATCCAGCACTAAATTTCATCCAAATCTGTTCAGCCGTTTTAACGTGAAGAAGTAACAGACATACACACAAACTTTCGCATTTATCATAGTAATTTTCTACACATATAATAAAATTATACCTGATCGCTGTCTGTACATGGAAAATATTGGACAAAAACTATTATGGGGGTCTTTATTAACGTAATATAACCCAAAAGAATGATTTCTAGAATCTTAGTCCGTTTTTCTATGCGTTTGTGCGCGTTAATCTCAGAAACGGCTTAACCGATTTGGATGTGGTTTTCATTAATGTATTGTGGTAAGCTTCATTTAATATTTATATATTAGTTTTATTGCAATCGGTTCATAAATAAAAAAGTTATGTCAATTTAAAGAATCACCTAGTGTTAAATATATATATATATACATATATATATTTGTGGCCAAAGATACAAAAAAAACTTAATTAAAACTGTTAAGATAAAACTAAGCGTCCTTTTCGATCGACGATACCAACTCGTTGCATCCACCCTATGAAGCCTCTATTCTGAGTCATATCTGCCTTTTTACCCCCAACACACTCTGAGAGAGGACGCCGATGCCAAACTGAAAATTAAATAGTTTATTTACACATTTTAATTTATGTATTACTAGCAGAACCCGCGTTTTCAATCGCGCTAAAACTACAAAAGAAACTAAAAAGGTAGATTTCATACAAACTTTTATCCCCTGTTTTACCTCTCTATAGGATGAATTTCGAAAAAGACTTATAACGTGTTTTTCCGTGGGAATGAGATAATCTCCCGCGGTAAAAAGTAGCCAAGTCACTCTCCAGCTTTCCAACTGTCTTCATTTATAATATGGATTTACACATTTCTATACTAATATTATAAAGAGGTAAAGTTTGTGAGTTTGTGACGTTGTAGGAGGTAACTTCAGGATCTACTGAACTGATTTAGGTGAAATTTGGTAAGAAGATAGTTTGAGACCCTGGGAAGGACATAGGATACTTTTTATCTCGGAAAGCATCCCTTAAGGGGGTGAAAATGGGGATGAAAGTTTGTACGGGGAATCAATATATAAAATTTCCGTGTCACGATGTTGGTCCGCGATGAACTCCGAAACGACTTATCCTATCTTAACGTATTTTTTTTCAAAATATGTGATTTGTCGTAACTTAAGAGATAGGATAGTTTATACCCCTTATATATTTTTTTTATTGCAAAACTAACCATTTTCATAAGTGTACCACAGAAAAGTGTGGCTGGGTCTGCTAGTATGTATATAAGTTAATAAAATAAATCTTAGAAATAAAGATTTCTTTTCCAAATAGAAGAAAAAACAGTCTCTACTGTAAAGTATACAATAAGTATTGGTAGTTTGAACAAATCAGGCTTTTTTATTTCTTTCACTCTTAAAGTTCGGTGAGGCAACAATTCATGAGAAATCACACAAAAATTTTACGTGCTCTACCTGAGCACGGGGGTGAAAAACCGTCAACTTCCCAACTCCGGACTTTTACTGAGAAATTTCCCGGTTCGGAGCTCCAAACCAGGTTAACTTACAACTGAGCTATATAAAGAATGGTTAGGTACAGGGTATGAGAAAATTATTTTTATGAATTTCATGGTATAGGATGCCAGAGCTTTTTTGAGAATCAAAACATTCAATTTCTTACCAACTTTATATAAACAGGAATTGTAATCCAATTTACAGTGATTTAGAAACACTTTTCTAACTCCGCTGTTGGATACGGCGCATTGTGGGTCATAGTCATCTGTGCATGAACTTGGGCATGCGTGTGCGCAGAAACTGCCATCTATACCCATGTTTAGAGATCTAGAAAATAAGGAAATATTAATAAATAGTATTTAATTGTCTGTTGGTGTTATCAAAATATCCTAAATTGAGGTCATATGGTTATTGGCAACAAAGTATTAAAGTCCAAACAACTGCTTATTTTTGCACTGTAATTGTCCTTTTTCTGGTGCAGCAATAAGGGCTTTTTGTTTTGGGGAATCTGTTCTGATGAAATAAATGATGGAAGAGTAGCTAGATCAAGATATTAGTGGGGTTTTCACCTGTTACTCTTCTGCTAAAATTTAGTTAGAGTAAGTAAGATGCCATACTTTTTATCTATTACTTGTGGAAATGCCGAAGCAGAGGGCTCTAAAGAAGATGACGCTCTATATTTGACGCTCTAAATGGAAAATCATATTATATACCTTGAATTAAATTAATAAAATTAATATACGTATATTGTATATATATATTTTATTATTCTTATAATTCTTTTTATATATTAAATTATTAGTAAGATATTTTTTTCATTATTAAAAGAAATCATATTACCTTCTAGAAGAAAATGATCTTCTGGTCTCATTTTGTATAGAGGGCTTGTTTTGTAATGGCATCGGTATTGGCATAAACACAAAAGGTCTGGAGACTAAATGTGCTCCAATATTTTTGCATTTTTCCATTGGTACTATATTATATCCTAGAACGTTAAAATATTATAATATATAAAGTTTGTAATGTGGCAAGAATCTCACAATCTCCATGTTCAAGTTGGTGAAACCCACTGATCGACTGTCAAGGAAGTCTTTCGGTTCCCCTAATATATCCAGTAGCAGTAAGAAGTTTAAACTGAAATCAACTAAATAATTAAAAATTTGCCTGCCTGTACTTGGATGGTATTTTTTCTTCATATACAAATTACTCTCGACATATGTATAACTTTAATAAAAACTTTGACTTTTGCGGAGACAATGTATTGTAGTCGATAATCGAACATAATCTATATATATCTATACTAATATTACAAAGAGGAAAGATTTTTTGTTTGTTTATACCGAATAAGCTTCGAAACTACTGAACTGATTTAGATGAAATTTGGTAAGACAGTTTGAGTCTCTGGGAAGGATATAGGATAGTTTTTATCTCGGAAATAATACCTTAAGAGAGTGAAAATGGGCATGAAAGTTTGTATGGGGAAGCAACCCAGGGACGAACCCGAGCGAAGCGAGGGTGAGTCGCTAGATAAAAAAAGTCGACTTCTCAAATGATTTGATAAATTTGGTTTTTTTTTGTGAATATTGGAGAGGATCGTTGTAACTTCCTTGTTTATATTTATTTTATAAATCATAAGTTTAAGGATGTTACAATAAGTCTAGGATTAGCATTATTTGTTACAAGTTTTGGTTTGGTTTTTTCGTGATTTCTTAAAATTTTTACATTCATTTTCACTAATGCTAAAAAGAAAGAATAATTAATGAACTAACTGTTAACAGCATATTGGAAGCCACAATTAACTTTTCTAAAAAAGCACTCATTTAAAAACAATCTGAATTTCCATCTTTTGTCTTCCTCTTTCCCTCCACAAACCGAATTTATAGTGTTATTGCAATTCAAATGAGTGCAATCGATAGGCTTAGGTTTTTTCGCTTTACTAGATTTTGGAACAAGTCTTACAGAATCTTGGTGATTATTCTGCTTTTTGGAGGCATCCAGTGTTTCTAGATTTTCATTGTTTTTACCAGAAATGAACAAAATGTCTTGTTGAGGTTTTTCTGAAATATTAGTGATATTTAAAATAAAAGAGTTATTAAAATACCTAACGAATTATTATCCACATATTAAATTTAAATATGTAAGCTTTATCGATTTTAGTGCAGATGGTAAACATACCAGACATGGTGGTAACACAGGAAGTGTACATTGCGCTTGGAATGGACTAACTGACATTGGGTTCCAAGGCTTTGAACTCTTCTTAAACCTCTTAACTCTTTTAACTTTTACTTTCAGAGCTGGTGCATTTTTAATCAGTGCATAAGTATCGCAGATATAAATATATATTTTTAAATCGTTAGAAGCAAACCTACATTTACCTGTAGCAACATTTATATTTTCCATTAGATCTCCAATTCGTCTAGTATTAACAAGATCATCAATTTTCATATCATCTTCAACACGAAAGACTGGCTTGTCATTTGGTATAAACACTACACCTTCAGTAACAGTTTCAGATACTTTTGTTATCTTCTCTTCTTTCTGAGTTACTTTTTCTTCTTTCTGAGGTACATGTTCTTCTAGTTTTTCTAGTCTTTCCAAATCACTATGCCCAGAATACGATACAAAAACTTCGGAATTATTCTGAGCGATGTGAGAACAGTCGATAATCCAAATGGGTATAAATAATATTTGGTATTTCATTACTAAGGTAACTGCTATAATTTTTATCGTCGAAATTAACAAAATATGATTTTTGGTGTAAAGGAATCTGAGTTGTCGTAAGATTAAGTTAAAGTTTTTTTTTAAATTAGGTCTGAAAATGAGGTACTGGAGTTGGTAGTACTGGCTTTGCCGGTGGGTCCCACACCTCGTGCCTAAATGTATTTACCAACGTTAAAAAGCTCTAAAATGACTGAAAACTAACTATTATTATTAACTAACTAATATTTATTGTTTTTATTAAAAGAATCGTTTTTACTTTATATACATTTATATTTTACTTTCTTGTTGTCTAGTTCATATTATTTATAGCTGAACATATCATTGGTTCGAATCCAGGATCGAGCCAAGTATGATTTTTAGAGTTTATTGTAAGAAATTCTCATAGGGTTGGAAAGTTGACAGCCTTGTAGAGTGATGTCCAAATAAATGTACTTATTTGCGTACATACTTGTGCACTATATCTCATGATATCTCTTGCTCTAGTTAGCTCATTTTTCGCAGATTGACCGTCACGCCGTAGCCGAAATTGGTCAATGTACCGTTCTATAACGGGTTGGTCAAGTTTAGAACCGCTTAATTTCTTTTTAATTTAAATCTGCGTAATAATTGAACAATAAAAGTTATTCAACTGTTTTAACAAAATTATTTCACTGAGATTCCAGAACACAATGCTCATACTTGTCCAAAAAATAAAATCCAATATTAACTAAAAGCTGAACCCGTTACTATTTTATTATGTACGTTACGTTTTAATGCTTAGTATAGATTTCTCAGAGATGAGATATTTTCCCGCAATAAAATGTATCCTATATGTTGACCCGGATAACCAGCTATCATCATACCTAATTCCATCAAAATCTGTCCAGTGGTTTTCTCGTGATGCGGTCACAGATAGACAGACAAAAAAATTCTATAAACTATAGATTTGGTCTCTGTATCGATAATAATGACTATTTTAATAAGATTTTCCAATAAACATTTAATGTACTGATTCGACTCAGATTTTTTTTATATACGAGTACTAGCGGCTCACCGACTCTAGAAAAGCACACACAGATCTATCCCACGGGAACCGTTCATTTTTCCGGAATAAAATGTAACCTGTTGTTTGACCGGCAATATAAGGTATCTTTTTAGATTATGTTCATAAGTTGATGTGTACTAAGCTGTATAAGTTAATATTTTTTTTAACTATCCCACGGGAACTCTTTAATTTTCCGTGATGAAAAGTTGCCTGGGAATATAAGGTACCACCATGCAAAATTTCATTTAAATCAGTCCAATAGATTCGGAGATTAGCCGTACAAACAGACAAACAGACGGAGAAACAAAAAAATTGAAAAAAAATTGGATTTGTCCTATTTGTCTTCTTACATCCCCCTGACTCGGTTTTTAGCATTTTTATTCTATGTACAGACATTCGTCCTCTACTGTTTTATTATAGTATAGATAATAGATATAGATAATATAATATCACCCACCACACAAACTTTACTCACAAAGGAACATTTAAAATGACTAACAACGTCAACTTTGATAAAGCATTGTTAAATGAAACAATGGGTTGCTCTAACAAGGAATAAAATTAAAAAAGTTCTAACAATTGTGTTTAAACATTATTTAAGATTAGTGACTTACCCTGGCTTCGCTCTGTTGCGTCTTTAGATGCTTAACCGACTTCCAAAAAGGAGGAGGTTCTCAATTCGTCGGATTTTTTTTAATGTATGTTCACCGATTACTCTAAGACGCCTGAACAGATTTGGATTTTTTTTGTTTGGAAGGGTATACTTCTCAGGTGATCCCATTTAAATTTTATCGAAATCGGTCGAGTAGTTTAAAAAAAAACCAACAATATTTTATTTTTTTTAAATAAATTGTTTAACCGAATATGTTATTAAAAAAACTTTTTTCTTACAAATTGCCTGCTTATTAGGTCTACACTGAAAATTCAAAAATAAAAACTTAAAAAAAACCGACTTCCAGGCACTAAAATGTAAAAAATAAATAAACGGGGGTTTTCATTTAGAATAGATACCTAATCAGATGTTTTCGAAGTCGGTGCCAGCCGACAATATTTTAAGATATGAATAGGTATCTAATAGATTAAATAATAAATACGATTAGGTATGAACTCTAATTATAGTTAAAATATTATATATCGATTTGTGATGTATTTTACGTATCGAAATATATTAGATCTGATCTTATTATGATCTTACTTAGAAAATATCTGATTAGGTATCTATTCTAAATGAAAACTCCCGTTTATTTTTTACATTTTAGTGCCTGGAAGTCGGTTTTTATTTATTTTTAAGTTTTTTGTATTTATAGTACTATATATTATGTGTTACTTCTGGTCATAATCTATCTATGTACTAAATTTCATTATAATCTGTCCAGCCGTTCAGGTGTGGAGGATTATCAATCTTACACACACACATTTTCGCTTATACGAGTATGTTATTGGAGTTTGATTTTTACCTCATAGGTTTAAAAAACTGCTAACATATCGCTGCGTATCATAATATCCGGGGTTCGAGTTCCGCGTTAAGCTAAAGAAGTTATTAACATTCTATTCTATTCTAAAAGAAATTCTTTCGAGATGATATCGCATAATGCACATAAAAGATCATATTATAGGATTAAGCCGGTGAGAGAATGAGATAGAATATATTACACACGAAGCTTCGATCAACATTAGGTATTTATCAACAATACTACTGTTGATCGAAGACACGAAGTAAAAATTATAAAATTAATTACTGAATAATATGTAATGTTAAATAAATTGTAAAATAACTTTTAAACTTGCACGCACACACACATTTTTTTAAATACGATATAAAAACTAATATCCCATATAATAACCCTATTTTTTTAAGGTTATTTTTGAATTTATTCCCCAGTCAAGCCAATTTTTATATTTAACTAGCATTGCTCGCGGCTCCGCCCGCGTTCAGATGACCAAAAACCAAATTCTTAGGTTTTACATATTAGTATACTCTTACATTGCAGTTTTTGTATTTTTTCTCAGAAATGAGATATTTTCCCGCGGTAAAAAGTTTCCTATATGTTGACCCGGATAACCAGCTATCGCCAAACTAAATCTCATCAAAATCCCTCCAGTGGTTTTTCTGTGATGCGGTGACAGACAGACAGACAGACAAAAATTCTAAAAACTATAGATTCGGCCTCTGTATCGATAATAATGGCCATTTTAATAAGATTTTCAAAAAAAAAAAATTATGTACAGATTCGGCTTAGTTACAATTTTATAATATGTATAGATCTTCAGACTAGCGTACTATTTAATGTTGCATCACAGATCATTGCGACATCTTTTAATATTACTTTAACTTTACATTTACGAAAACTCAGATATGAACCTCACAATAATCTAACTTGTATATAAACCTTTGAGAACAGCGCCATCTATTGAAAATTCTTCGAACTAGATGTACATCAAAGACGCCGCTTTGCTATAAGTTGTTGAAATGAAACACTAGATGGCTATTTTCGTATGAAATTGACTTTTTTGTTTTTACTATGAGATACTACTGTAATAAAATTACTTGTAGATACTTTTTGCTGCTAAAAAACGTATGGTCAATGAAGGTTGAATTTAGGGAAATGCAGCAAAATCAAAAAATTATAAGAAAACTCTGATTCGTATAGGACACTAGCGAGTCACGCTCGTACCGCTTGGGTTACTCCCTCGGTACGTTTTATCGGATAGTATTATAGATTTCTTAGTTATGATATATTTTTCCGCAGTAAAAAGTATTCTCTATGTTGACCCGGATAACCAGCTATCATCATACTAAATTTCATCAAAATCTCTCCAGTAGTTTTCTCGTGATGAGTTCCCGGGTGCGTTCCCAGACAGACAGACAAAAATTCTAAAAATTTCAGATAGATTCGGCCTCTGTATCGATAATAATGTCTATTTTAATTAGATTTCCCAAAAAATATTTAATGTACAGATTTGACTTAGAATTTTATTATATGTATAGATGTACGCATTTGGTTATGATAGATATTAGATACTAGTCTATATATAAAGATTTTCATACATTTCGCATTATTTTGTATGAGTGAAGTAAACTGACCCAGACTTTCTAAAAGATGTTAGCCCACGATGCTCAAATAGGCAAAAATGCTCAAAGATTCTAAAAATAAGACGTATGTCCATAGGAATAAGAGCTATATCTTAAAAATTACATGAATCTTTTGTAGAGCAAACTTGTTGGCAGAAGATAAATAAACTGCCTTGTCTTTTTTTCTTTACGTCTCAAAGAGATTTCGATGCTTTTAACCGATTTCCAAAATGGAGATGCTCAATTCGTCCAAACGTTTCGTCTGTTTGTTTGTTTTGCGATACCTCCTTATGTAAGAAATCCAAATAGAATTATTTTATTTCGTAAATACACAGTATTATATAACATAAGTAGGCACATAACAGATAAAATATTACACAAACACACGAGTTTTTCAGTAATTTAAATATACATACACATAAGGTAAACAACAAGATATTTATAAAACAGAAAAAATATTTACATTTAAATATTAACATCAAAGTGTAAAAAACATTAAAGGCTAACAATATCTCTTACGAGTTTATAAATTTACTTATAGTTACTAGGTTTATATCAATACTAGCGACTCACCCTCGCTTCGCTCGGGTTCGTCCCTAGGTTTTTTGTTTAGGATTCCCCATACAAACTTTAATCCCCATTTTCACCCCCTTGAGGGATGATTTCCGGGATAAAAAGTATCCTATGCCCTTCCCATTGTCTCAAACTATCTACTTACCAAATTTCACCTAAATCGGTTTAGTAGATCCTCCCATTAAAGAAGGACATCTGAAGTTTAAATTAGGTACTTTAAAGATATGGCTAATCCATACTAATATAATAAATGTAAAAGTGTGTTTGTTTGTTTGTTTGTCCTTCTTTCACGTCGAAAAAGAGTGACGCATTGGTGTGTTTGTTGTGTGAAGATAGTTGGAGGACTGAGAGTGAGAGAGAGAGAGAGAGTACAATTAAATAAACAGGTGTTTTAGCATTTTTCGAAATTCATCTCATAAGGGGGTAAAATAGGGGATGAAAGTTTGTATGAGTATGAGCTTTTGTTTTAGTTTCAGCGCAATTGAAGCCGCGGGTTCTGCTATTAATAAAATAAAGTATATCATAAATAGTGTAATTTCTAAGAAAAAAAACTTTATATTTATCTTTTTTTAAACAATTTTTTTTTAGTTTTTTTTAGAATAAAAATTACTTGATGGATTAATGCTAGCTGTTCCAATAATTTTTGAATCTTTTTAACACCCATGTAGTTTATGGTAAAATGAGGGGAATCCCTCAGTACATGATCCTATTTGTATGTTTTTCCTTGTTGTAATATTTTTTTCTTACTTATGTGAGTAACAATAAAGAGTATTTATTCAAAATTCAAAGTATTTTATTTAGCATTAAATTATTACAATTTTTTACTGAACGTCATGAGTCTACTACCAGTTCGGAAAGAAGAAGCCTCAGACCTGAGAAAAACTGGCGAAAGAAACTTAGTGGGACTCATATTATTATTTTACTAGCGACTCACCCTCGCTCCGCTGGGGTTCGCCCCTAGTTACGTTTTATCGTTTAGTATAGATTTCTCAGAGATGAGATATTTTCCGGCAGTAAAAAGTATCCCATATATTGACCCGAATAACCAGCTATCATCATACCAAATTTAATCAAAATCTGTCCAGTGGTATTACGTGATGCGTTCTCTGACAGACATATAGACAGACAGAAATTCTAAAAACTATCGATTCGGCTTATGTATCGATAATAATGATTATTTCAATAAGATTTTCCAAAAAATATTTAATATCTGTATATAAATTAAAGTAAATTCAGATTCGAATACAGATTCGACTCAGTTAGAATTTTATTATATGTATAATTTTTAACAAAGCTTCTTCTAATACGTAAATTCAGTCATGTTTAATTTTCAAAAAATCGCAATAAATCTACAGAGCTACTGTACGTCACAAAACTTAAACTATTATCATTTATATTAGTTTGCCTTTATGAATCTATCCGTATCTTAACAACACCTTACATATATTTTATGTACGACAAAACTTATGTAGTGACCTAGTTCATTCTCAAAGTACTCATATAATGCATTAGTAGGTCTGTATACATGTCTATATAACAATTTAGTGCTTAAGCTTTCAAGTATTATTGTTATTATGTTAGTATCACTACGAATTTCACGGGTTCAAAGGAAATGGAGAAGGCTCCTTTAGAAGGCTAACGTGGAGACACGAGTCCAACACGTATAGATCTTTTAAGAGACTTAAGTTTGTTTAATGTGACGCATTATTATAACTGAAAGTACCTGGGCGACCCAGCTCCACTCGGCGATTTTTCGGTAAAAGATATAAAAAATGCGATTTTTCACAAAATACACCTACGAGTTAATATAAAATTTGATCCAAACCATAATACTTTGTTAGATTTATGTGAATATTTGATATCTATATTCTATACATATAACAAAATTCTGAGTCGAATCTGTACATTAAACATTTTTTGGAAAATTTTATTGATATAGGAGTCATTATTATCGATACAGAGGCCGAATCTATAGTTTTTAGAATTTTTGTCTGTCTGATCGTGAAAAAACCATTAGACAGATTTTGATGAATTTTGGTATGATTATAGCTGGTTATCCGGGTCAACATTTAGGATACTTTTTACTGTAGGAAAGTATCTCATTTCTAAGAAATCTGTACTAACCGTAAAACGTAACTAGGGACGCAACCGAGCGGAGCGAAGGTGAATCGCTATTTTGAAATAAAATCTTTTTTTTAGTTTTTTCGCGGTTTTTTTTTATTTTTGATTTTTCCAATATTTCAAAAGCTTTACATCAATCATGATCACGGGAGAGACTGACCAAAAATAAGATATTTAAAATTTGATCCAAATCGCTAGATCCGTTTCCGAGATACACGAAATAAAATAATACCTATGTACAAGAATTTCTCATTTAATATTATAAGGTAACTGAATATTGATGTCCGCTCTCAACATATGTATTTTACATTAACACTAAGAAAAAGAGCAACATGTTACAAGGAAAGTCAGGAAAATTAATTAGCTAGGAAAGCTGTAAACCTGATTTTAGTCGTTGTGTATTGCTTGGAGGCTACAAGCAACTAATTACAACGCTCTGATTCTCAACGTTTCCACTATACCACGGTTTTATAGACGTTATACATATATACTTAATATTATAAAGACGCAGAGTTTGTTTGTTTGATCGCGCTAATCTCAGGAACTACTAGTCCAAACTGAATTTGAAAAAAAAAAATTGTATTAGATTGCACGTTTATTGAGAAAGGCTCTATATATCATAACATAATATATGTAGTCTATCTATTACATACTAATCGTTAAAATGTACCGACGGACGAACCCGACCGAAGCGAGGGTGAATCGCTAGTCTGATATATAAATAGATAAAGACAAAACAGCTTAGTACCTTTTTCTAATCTATTTGATTCGATTTTTTTATTTTGTTTAATAATTACTGATGAGATTTAGTGCTATCAATAAAAAAATGTTTTTTTATGTATAGATAGATAAATTCAATTCATAATACCTACGTGATTTCCTAATATTTTCAATAATGATTTCGGTTCAGTGGTAGCCCGCTTGGGAAACCGAGCGAAGCGGGTTCAAATCCCGGGTCTCGCACCTCTGATATTTTCGTGTGCGAATCATTTCCAATATGATTACCACTTGCCTTACGATGAAGGAGAACATCGTGAGAAAAACCTGCATGTCTGAGAGAACGTAGCAAGTTTTCGTGCAGTCCACCAACACGCACTTGGCAGTTGGCCAGCGTGTTGGACTAAGGTCTGATCCTCCTCGTATTGAAGGAGGGCCCACACCCAGCAGTAGCACGTTAAAAAGGGCTGAATACACATCTGCTTAAAATGCAGGCATTGAAAAGAAATAATTTAAAATTAGTTGTACTATGGAAACAAACACCCCTCAGGCGAACAACGTTATAATAACCATTGTTTAATTTTATAAGAGACCTAACCGTGTCCGAAGTACTTTGAACTTTTCTATATAACTAAAATTAAAATGTAGAAAATTAATGATGACCTACTGTTGGTAACTATTTAACAGAATTATTTAATTACTAGCGTCTCAAAAGCGGCTAAAAAATAAAAAAGAAACCTATCCCACAGGAACCGTACATTTTTCCGGGATAAAAAGTAACCTATGTGCTATTGCAGACTATAATATATCTCTGTGCCAAATTTCATCCAGATCCGTTCAGCCGTTCTGGTGTGATTGAGTAACAAACATCCATCCATCCAAACTTATCCATTCAAAATTATTTGAAAAACAACTAAATGATACTATCTCATATATACTATATGTACTTATATATTCAAAAATCACTTTGTTTTTTTTTCAGATGAACACGCTAGTGACCAACAATGCGTCAGCTACGACGGTGTCTCCGAAAGGTATGTCTCTCTCTTTCTTCTTCTCTTTCACAGAAAGAGAAGGAAATAAAACGAATAGATCATAATAGATTTGTAGGCATTTTCCTTTTTGAGAGAATGAAGTATATCACTTTAAAAGTAACTAATTTGCCTTTTTGTGGAATTAATTTTTGTAATTTATCAATACCACTCTTGAACGACCTGTTTAAATAAAAAAAAACAAATAAAAAAATACATCTACGACGGCATCATCAACGGCAATGACACGTTTGGCTCTCTTGGTAGTTCAGCGGTCGCGGGTTCGAGTCCCGCTGGGGGCATTCATTTGTGCGAAGAGCACGAATGCTTGTTGTACTCCAGTCATGGGTGTTGATATTTATAATATGTAGTATGTATATAAAGTTATATATGTATAATGTATCAACTATCTGGTATTCATAACACAAGTCTCGTAGCTTACCATGGAACTAGATGGTGCTGTGTGTTAATGTCTCAACATATTTATTTATTTAACTACCCAACTCCGAGTTACTTCTAAGAAGACAAACCGTGACACGAGATATTTATATATCAGACTAGCATTTCCCGCGGCTCCGACCGCGTTCAGATGACCAAGAACCAAATTCTTAGATTTTACATATTAGTATACTCTTCTATTGCAGTTTTTGTATTTTTTTCTCAGAAATGAGATATTTTCCTGCTGTAAAAAGTATCCTATAGGTTGACCCGGATAGCCAGCTATCACCAAACAATATTTCATCAAAATCCCTCCAGTGGTTTTTCTGTGATGCGGTAACAGACAGACAGACAGACAGACAAAAATTCTAAAAACTATAGATTCGGCCTCTGTATCGATAATAATGTATATTTCAATAAGATTTTAAAAATATTTAATGTATGTATGATATGCATATATTAGATACGATATATTTTGAAATGATATATGTAGATCAGAAAGTGAGGCAGCATACATTTTTAAGGCTTTTTATTTTGAGCAAAGTAGAGCCGGTGTACTAGTTTAAAATAAAAATATATTCACTCCAATAAAGTTATAGAAAAGTTAGCATTGTGTCCGTGTCCGAGTTTTTTGAAGGCCTCGTCGGTTTTTATTTGTTCAAGACTTGACCTACATTTTTGTGCTGGCTTTAAGTTTTTTTTACTGGAAATTCAAAACAAAATGATCTTAATTATCCATACATATGTTAAATATATGGTCGGGTTTGTATAGAATAATTTTGTTGGGGCTTTCTATGGGGTCGGCCATTGATGATCCTTGTTTTGGGGTCAGAAGGGAGAGTTCTAAAACCCATCACTGATGTAAATAAATGAAAAGTGTATGGGGAAAAATTTGGAGTTCTAATAGTTTTAAAAAGCCAAGACACCCCATATACATTATATATACTAATATAATAAATGAGAAAGTAACTCTGTCTGTTACGTTTTCACGCCTTAACTGCTGAACCAATTTTGATGAACTTTGGTATCCAGATGGGTGGGTGCTTGGGGAAGAGTTGGCTATTTTTGTCTTAAAAATGGAACTTGAATAGTATTGCAAGATAAACAAATACTTGTAATTACTACACTACCATTATAAAGAAAAACTACTGGACCTATTTAGATGACATTTGGTAACTGAGAGTCTGAGTCTGAGACCCTTGAAAGGACATTTTATGTTCTGGAAATCATTCCTTAAGGGAGTGAAAATGGGGATGAAAGTTTGTTTGGTGAATCAAACTAGGGACAAACTCGAGCGAAGCGAGAGTGAGTCGCTAGTAAATTATATTTTCATCATCACGAACAAGCATTTAATACATAAAATTTAACCTTTACAACGTGTCCTTTTATTATAAGTTTAGGAGAAAATGAGAAATGATAATACATAAATACAAACATACGTGCGTACATACATACATACGTTTAAGAGGTTTAGGCATTATAGGTAACAAGCAAACTCATTTCACATTTATAATATTAGTACAGAAGTAAGGATTAGTAAGGATTAAGCAACGTATTACCAGATTTAGTTAAACAATTTTAGACTTTAATATAAAGGGAAAGAGGTGAGATTTCAACAGAATAATTGCTTTTAAGGTTCCTGATGTAAGTTCTAAAGAGATAGTGCAAGTTAAATTGAGATAGTGAGAGATAATATCGATATATTTTATTTTTAAGTTAAAAAAATGTTAGAAACAGTTATTTCTTTATATCTATATACAGTATACGGTACTTATAAGAAAAACACAAGATTTTAAACATTTTATTTGTCTGTCTATCTATTTGTTTGTTCTAACTAATCTCCGTTAGACAGACAGACAGACATTACAGTCGAATTTTGACGACTGGGCAAACTATTAATAGGTAATATTAATTACTCATCATCTTTTAACGCCCTACTGATGCACCTACTTTTGTCTGAGGAGTACAACAAGCTTTTTTACTGATAAGCTATAACATTAAAGCTATCGTCAATAGCTACAAAACAAACAAAAAAACTCTACTCGGGGAAAAAATATGAAAAGTAAATAATTAATAAAGTAAAAATAGTATGGGAATTACCAAAATGGCTTTCGTAAAATTAAAAAAAAATTATTGCTAGTGGTATGCTGTCATTTCTAATTTAGATCGTAACAATGTTCATTTGAAAATATACAGAATTTATTAATTTATCGATAAAAAAAGCTCATCACTAACGAAAAGTATGAACGGCTTACCTCTTATTTATTTATATTTATAACGAAATTCCTTCTAAATATACTCTCTTGAATAACGTTGAATTCAAATACGTATAGTATTATAATAAAACTAGTGGCGTACCCTTGTTTCGCTCGAGTACTTATCGGTTCTTAATTACGTATCTAACAAACGATTGGATCTGGAAGAAGAACTGTTATATTTTAATACTCTTTTAAAAATACTCGAATATTTGACACTAGCGACTTGCCCTCGCTTCCCTTGGGATTCGTCCCTAGACAAAAACAAATCAATCCCACGGGAACCGGAAACTTTTCCGGGATGATATATAGCCTATTGCCTTCTTCAATTAACCAGCTATCCAAAGCAAAAAGAACTTTTCAAATCGAATCAATAGTTCCGGAGATTAGCGCGTTCAATCAAACAGACAAACTCTACCTCTTTATAGTATTAGTATATAAGTATAGACTTTAAATGAAACTACATATCTTTTTCAATATTATTACGGTTTTTAATCCCTACAGAATAGAGGGGTGTTATAAGTTTAACGTTTGTATCTGTGTGTCTGTCTGTGGCATCTTAGCGTCCAACTTGATCAACGTTTTGTTTTGAGTGTTTGACGACACGTTTGGCTCAGCTTGTAGTGACCCTACTTTCTGTACCAGCGGTCGCGGGTTCGAGTCCCGCTGGGGGCATTCATTTGTGTGATGAACACG
Organism: Brenthis daphne; assembly: GCA_947093115.1. Lineage (NCBI taxonomy): Eukaryota > Metazoa > Arthropoda > Insecta > Lepidoptera > Nymphalidae > Brenthis > Brenthis daphne. Next base: position 6,535,214 of record OX352473.1, read on the forward strand.
AATGTTTGTACTCAGTCATGGGTGTTTATATTTATAATATGTATGTATTTAAAGTTATATATGTGTAGTGTATCAACTATCTGGTATCCATAACACAGGCCTCGTAGCTTACCATGGAACTAGATGGTGCTGTGTGTTAATGTCCCAATATATTTATATTTATTTATATTTGTTTTTTGCTACAAACTAAGAAAATCCATTCAGTTCTTTTCTTTTCTAGACTCTAACAAGATATGAGCAACTTCTACAGATCTAATTCATTCGAAACTTGGTATCCCGTTACTTCAATGACATTGCAACGATATGGTGACTTTGGCCTGATGCTGCAGCATCACCTGGAATCTGCAAGATACTCAACCCCTCATTTAAATACTACAGATATATCGTGTTTAGGCCCATTGAAATGGCCTCAATGAACAGGTTATTTATTTTATTGGGGGTGCTTAAAACAATAATTTAATATCTTTTCCTACGAATAATATAAATGTGAAAGTTTGTGTGGATGGATGTTTGTTACTCTTTCACGCCTCAGTCAGACCGCAATGTGCAGACTATGCCATGAGACAGAGGAAACTGCTATGCACATCCTCTGCTCGTGCGGTCCACTCATGCACCGCAGAAGTATCTATCTAGGGCAGCATATTATGCAACCAGAAGAGATACAGATGCTCCCCGCTCAGAAAATCCGGAAGTTCCTGGAGTCAACAGGACTAAGCGGAGAACTTTAATTCATTCCAAAGGGAGCTACAATGGACCATAACTGGTCGACGTAGCTAGGGCCGACCTCGGCGCCACACCCAAAAATAAATAATAATAATAATACTCTTTCACACCATAACGGCTAAACCGATCTGGATGAAATTTGGCACAGAGATAGATTATAGTCTGGAATAGGACATAGGTTACTTTTGATTCCAGAAAAATATACGGTTTCCGCGGAATAGATTTGTTTTTTGTCTAGGTACGAACCCGAAACGAAGCGAGCGTGAGTCGCTAGTATTTTATATGTTTGTTTCTGACATTTCGAATGCTTTATAGTAATTATGCTCACGGGAGAAACTAAGGTTTTAGACATATCAAAGGTCATTCATTATATAGTTGTTACAGACAGTATCTACCCACAAAATACCTTATCGAATTATCACGTGGGATTGCTAAAAAATCGATCCTGCGATTACTGCAATAGAATCGTGTACTAACTTTGAGTTTGAAAGTTAAAGTTAATGTAAGATAAGATAGTCGGTGACTTGTCAAGACAAACTTTGAGATGAATTACACCTACGAAGTTTGGTAGCAGATACAACTTTTGTGGTTATTACTCTTCCGTATGTTCTTTAAACCCGATTTTAATCGGAATTTCACCTAAAACCTACATCAATCTTCATTATTTATTTAAATTTGCGCGAATATTTGACATCTATAGATATAATAAAATTTTAACTGAGTCGGATCTGTACATTAAATATTTTTTTGGAAAACCTTATTGAAATAGTTATTATTATCGATACAGAGGCCGAATCTATATATATATATATAACTATATATATATATATATATATATATAACTATATATATATATATATGTATATATATATATATATAGTTTTTAGAATTTTTGTCTGTCTGTCTGTGGGAACGTTTCATGAGAAAATCACTGGATAGATTTTGATGAAATTTGGTATGATGATAGCTGGTAATCCGGGTCATCGTATAAGATACTTTTTACTACGAGAAAATATCTCATTTCTGAGAAATCTATACTAACCGTTAAAACGTAACTAGGGACGAATTTGTGGAGGTGAGTCGCTAGTGTTAAATAAAACTATCTTATCGCATTTTTATTGAATCTATTTTGGTTTTTGGTTCCCGACGTTTCGAATGCTTTACAGCAATCATGGTCACGGGATACTCTAAGGTTGTAGATGTCTTAAAATTTACTATATAGTTGTTGCACATAGTACTTACTATCTGTCCACAAAATACACAAAAATTTGGAAGTAATAGAAAAACGGCACCAATCTACCGCAATTTAATGTTAAACATTTGAAATGAAACTTTATTCAAATAGACTTATTATTAGCACTTTTGAATCGTCAATTTAATTTAAAGAGCATCAGTAGTCCGTCCGTGAAGAAGCTACCACCAGTTTGGAAAGCAGTTCTGCTGAGAAGAGCGGGCGAGAAATTCAACAATCAACACTCAACTCAACTCATTTTATTAATTATAAATAATTTAATATAAAACCAAGTCATGAATAGTACATATCGATTCAAAACTTTAAACCTACCCAAAAACCTAGCGAACTTTCATTTCATTATTTCAGTTCAATGAAAATGTATTCTTCTAGAACTTTCAAGAGGAGACTTATATTTTTCTAGAAATCTTCATACTATTCTACATAGAACTCCATGGACCACATGTTTTCATATAAACGAGGGGTCATGAGCTTTGGTTTTCACTTAATAGATTTGCAAGCAATCCCCTCAAGCAATAACAAGGGGTTCACATAAATTCGCAAGATCCGGGTTTCAAGTCAATCTGATAGTGTTTAGATGTTCATAATTAACGCTAGTGATGTACCCTCATTTTGTTTTGGTACATTCCTTAGTAAATTTTTGCAAAAGTCTAATATCCCAAGAGCTTTACTTCAAGTACTTCAAGTATCGAGGTAAAAAAAGGCCTCACTTTCGCTCCATAAATTACCTTTTTGTGAAAAAAAAAACTAAAAACACTTTTTTCGACAAATTGTAATGTATGAGGCTCGTTAAAACAAATTAAACGAGTTTTAGAGATTGAAAAGTTCCGCTAGTCTTGCGACCTGAATTAGATCAGGTCGGTCAAATTATTAAGTATTTGGCTTATTAAAGCTTGGCTCAGTTCGAGCCAAGCTTAGTTATTGTCTTTCTGTTAAAAAAGTCTCAAAAAAAATCTAGAACATTATTAAACAAAACTATTTTTTCGGATTATTTCGCGGATTTATTTTGATTTTTGGTTCCCGACGTTTCGAATGCTTTACAGCATCCATGGTCACGGGAGAGACTGAGGTGTTAAATGTCTTGAAGGTATAGTTGTATGCATGTGATGTTCTCCTAGCCGATTCCGGCTACGGCGGCCAATCTCATTGAGATTAGCCAACTGCGCAGGAGATATTATAGTGCACAAGTGTACGCGCAGACACAAGTGCACTCTCTATTCCTATCACTCTCATACTCCGGTGGGACGACCACTCGACACGACCGGTGAGAATTAAGGCGCAGGACCGACGGCTTTACGTGCTCTCCGAGGCACGGGGGTGAAACACCGCCAACTTCCCAACTTCGGGCTGTTACTGAGACTTACTATACAGAAAGTCTCAATAACTAAACTTGGCCCGACCCGGGACTCGAACCCAGGACCTCCGGGTGTGCAGCCGAACATGCTAGCCACTACACCACCGAGGCAGTCAAATACATAATGAGGCAGTGTATGCATGTAACACCTCAGTCTCTCCCGTGACCATGGATGCTGTAAAGCATTCGAAACGTCGGGAATCAAAAATCAAAATAAATCCGCGATATAATCCGAAAAGATAGTTTTATTTAATAATGTCAAACATTCGTGTAAATCTAAGAAAGTATTATTATAAAAATCTAGAAATTGGCTAGTTTTACCGATTTCGATGATGACGACTAATCTCACTGAGATCAGCCAATTGTACAGGAGATACTATAAAGCACAAGTGTACGCGCAGACACAAGTGCACTCTCTATTCCTGTCACCCTCATACTCGGTGGGACGACACGAGAACACGACCGGTGGGAGTTAAGGCACAGGACCCCGGCTTTACATGGAAGCAAAACATCGCCAAGTCCAGGCTGCTACTGAGAATTCCATAACAGAAACACTCAGTAACAAAGGCTTGACCTGGACTCAAACCCACGACACACCAGCAAGGCAGTTAAGAGTAAGATATAACAAACCAACATACATTCATTGGGCTTTTACAATATTAATAAAGATTATTTAAGCCTAAATCTCAATTATTCTCTTTAACTTGCGATATATTCATGTAACTAATTAGACCATTAAATATTCAATGGCTATATCCCAATGAAACAAGGCCAATCAAAATTTAACCTTATTCCTAAGATAATACAGAAGAAAATCACATACAGGTCCTTTATCCTACAATATCTATATCTTATGTAAATAGTAATAGGGTTCAAAATGACGATTAAATAATATACAGGATATTAGTTTACCCTTAGGTCTAGTGATTGCATATGTGGTTGAGTTGACGTGGTTCTGAGTTCATATCTCGGAATCAATATATAAATATATAATAAACAACAATGAAATTTTGGAAACAGTTAGTTTTTTAGGGTTCCGTATCCGAAAGGTGCCAATGGAACCCTGTTACTAAGCCTCCGTTGTCCGTCCGTCCGTCTGTCAGAGGGCTGTATCTCATAAACCGTAATAGATAGAGAGTTGAAATTTTCACAGAGTATGTATTTCTATTGCCGCTGTCACAATAAATAATAAAAATACAAACTAAAAATGCAAGCAACATTTTTTTACCGTTCTTAATCGATCATCGAAGTTAATATACTACATACATAGAGTAAAAGTCATATTAATAAAAAGTACATGTACGATGGTACCGAACCCTTCGTGTGCGAATTCGACTCGCACTTGTTTATTTTATTTTATATAGATAAATAAATTCTATTCATATAAGTTTTCCTCAAATTTTCAATAATGTTTGTGGAATATTGAACATTAGTATTTTTTAATTTTGTAAAAAGTATTCTATATTTTGACCCGGATAACCTATCACCATACCGAATTTCATCAAAATTCCTCCAGTGGTTTTTCTATGATGCGGTCACAGACAGACAGAGAGACAGACAGACAGACAAAAATTCTAAAAACTATAGATTCGGCCTCTGTACCGATAATAGTGTTTATTTCAATAAGATTTTCCAAAAAATATTAAATGTACAGATTCGGCTTAGTTACAATTTTATTATATGTAAAGATTTTTTGTGGGTGGACACTGTCTCATCATCTGTAGTAGCTTCTACTTTTCAGAGGTCAAAAACCTCAGTCTCGCTCGTCACTGTATTTGCTCTAAAACTTTCAAAACATCTGGAATCAAAAATCGAAATAAAACGTTAAAAAAATATCGAAAAAAATATTTTATTTAAAACGACAAATAAACAAGTGACTGATTTTTTAAGGTTTTGTTAAGAAAATGTGTGGAATTTCAACCACTAGATGAACAGTAGTATATTAAATTGACACAATATTCTGTTTATAAATTGACAGCTTTATATGTATAGGGAGTGATATCCTAGTGGTGAAGCGCTCGCTTGGGAAACCGAGTTAAGCCGGTTCAAGTCCCGGGTCTCGCACCTCTGATATTCTCATTTGCGAATCCTTTTCCAATATGATTACCATTTGTCTTACGATGAAGGAAAACATCGTGAGGAAACCTGCATATCTGAGAGAACCTAACAAGTTTGCAAGACATGCTCAGTTCGTCCCGCACTCGACCAGTGTGGTGGACTGAGACCTGATCTCCCTCATATTGAAGGGAGGCCAGTGTCCAGCTGTGGGACGTTAAAAAAAGGGCTAAATAATATGTACTAAATACTTACAATTTACCGTTGCTTTGCTTGGGTGCTTACCTAGATGCCTAACTTTAGCTAATAAAGTAACTTAATAGCCATTTTTCCTACTTCAATTAAAGTTATTATAATTTCTGACAATTTACACATTTTTAATGTAACAAAAAATAACCTATATCACTCGGCGGTAATGTAGCTTACTTTTAGTGAAAGTATTATCACAATCGGATCAGTGGTTTCAGAGATTACCCCATACATACGAACTTACACACCTTTATAATATTAGTGTATTATAGGCTATTAATATAGCTACAAAATTAATGAATACAGAATCTGGCTATGTTTTTTTTAATTGAATTATTTTTATAGGTGGGAAATTTTGATTAAAATCTTCTCTTTCACGTTGAAATGCCTGGAAGAGTTTGTATGAAATTTAGTACACAGATAGACTATGAGCTGGAATAGCGTATAATATGCTACTGTTACTGTTAGTAATAAAATTTGCCAATAGGTGGCGCTGTTCACATATAATTTATTTATTCATTGAATAAGGCTTATCAACTAGAGTACATAAACAAACTTAATTACTAAAATAATGTTAACCAATTTCTTTTTTGTATATTACTCTAAATTAAAGGCAAACACAACATTTTATGACTAGGTAATACATAGGTAAACAATTTTATAGTTTGAATATTAAAAAAAAATACATACAGATAATCTATACATATAATAAAATTGTAACCAAGCCGAATCTGTAGTGTATCTGTTGGCCGATGCATAGCAAATCGAATATATTTCGATACGTAAAATACATATTTAGCTATTAGATATTCATATCTTAAAATATTGTCGGCTGGCACCGACTTCGAAAATATCTGATTAGGTAATAAAAAATAAGTAATAAAATAGGTAAAAAAAAATATCTATTCTAAATGAAAACCTCCGTTTAGTTATTTTGTTCATTTTAGTGCCTGGAAGTCGGTATTTTTTTTTTAATTTTATTTTTCCATTTTTAGTGTAGACGTAATAATAAGCAGGTAATTTGTAAGAAGAAAGTTTTTTAATAATATATTCGATTAAACAATTTATTTAAAAAATATATTTATTGTTGATTTTTTAAAAAACCGCTCGACCGATTTCGATTAAATTTATATGGAAACCACCTGGGAAGTATACCCTTTGAAACAAAAAAAATTCCAAATCGGTTCAGGCTTCTTCGAGTAATCGGTGAACATACAAAAAAAAGAAAAAAAATATATTCCGACGAATTGATAACCTCCTTCTTTTAGGAAGTCGGTTAAAAAGGCATAGCGAGCGAAGCAAGGGTGAGTCACTAGTTAGTAAATGTAGCCTTTATAATACATGATTGTTAAAAACAGAACACAACCATGTAATGAAAAGTAAATATTAAAAGCAGCTGCCCTAAAACAACAACGTATAAAGCAAGCACGTAATATGTAGAGTTAGGTAAAATTAGGCTAAATATTATATAGTTAGTTATTTTTTCATGGTCATCTAAAATTGTGGTGTGATTGTGTTTCCATAAAGGAGGGCTTGAAGGGGCGTGGGTTCGATTCCTGCTTGTGATATTTATATTGACTATATATAGGTTCATTCGCCATTTACCCTCGTACCGCTTAGGTGCCTAACAATAGTGTGTTAATGAATATTGTGTTAATATTTGTATTCTTTCGTATTCAACCCTTTTTAACGTCCCACTGCTGGGGGTGGGCCTCACTTTTGTAGTCTTTCTGTCTGTCTGTTTGTTCCGGATAATCTGTGAAAAGGCTGGACTGATTTTGATGGAACTTTCACTGAAAGATAACTGATGTTATTGGGAGTAACTTAGGCTACTTTTATTTTAGAAAAAGAATTAGGGTTCCACTCAAAAAAATTAAAACTTACCTAGGGACTAACCCGAGCGAAGCGAGGATGAGTCGCTAGTTTTATAATACTATTATTTGCCTTCATGTTTAGTTCTATGATATTCTTTTTATATTATTTCTTACTCTGAGTTCATAAAGTACAGAGTAAGTGCGATCTATGAGTCTCGCCTGCGTGTGACATATGTATGTAATATGTATTACACACCCCTACGTTTTGGGGGTTATTTAATAGAAAAAATGGACAAGTGCGAGTTTGAATTGCACACGAGGGTTCCGTAGCATAAAAAAAACATTAAAATATTTTTTTTGTAATATATTTAACTAAATATTTACGGTTTTCGGATTTTGCTCTTCACTTGTGCTATGAGATATTGCTTTTTGCCATATTTCGTGATTCTAGGTCAACGGGAAGTATCCTATAGGTTTTGATTCTCTTGCGAGTGTCAACATATGCGGCTTGAAAGACGGTATCTTTTGATTGTGTTGACTCAGAAGTTTTATTTTTTCCACAGTTATAAAGGATTGCGTATTTGAGTATTTTATATTAATTTAAACTTGATACATCGACGCGTTCCTGAGATAAAGGGTCTTGATAAACAGACAGACGGACAGACGGACGCACAACGAAGTGATCCTTTTTTGAGCTAAGGAACCCTAAAACTAGCTAAATAAAACGAAAAGTAAGTAAGATATATTAACCATTATCTTTCGCACGCGATTTCACTCGCTTGGTAATAATTAGAAAAAATTTGTAGTTTTTTCATGGACTTGTCAAAACTGACATCTATACATATAATAAAATTCTAAGTCAAATTTGTACATTAAATATTTTTTGGGAAATCTAATTAAAATTAACATTATTATCGATACAGAGTCCGAATCTATAGTTTTTAGAATTTTTGTCTGTCTGTCTGTCTTTCTGTCTGTATGTTACCGCATCACGAGAAAACCACTGGACAGATTTTGGTGATATTTGGTATGATGATAGCTGGTTATCCGGCTCAACATATAGGCTACTTTTTACCGCGGGAAAATATCTCATTTCTGAGAAAAAATACAAAAACACAAAAACTGCACTGTAAGAGTTTACTAATATGTAAAACCTAAGACTAATTCTTCGTTTTTGGTCATCTAAACGCGGGCGGAGCCGCGGGCAATGCTAGTTTAATATAAAAATTATTATTCAAAAGTGACCAGCGTGATGGACTATGGCCTGATCCCCCTGAAATTAAGGGAGGCCCACCTCCAGCAGTGGGACGTTAATGAATGGAATATTTTCCATGTATAGCTATTTTATTTAGAAAAATGTATTTAACATTAAAAGAATTCATATTTAGAGAAAGAAAGCAGTGAGTGTATTGATATTTTTTATAAAACTTTCATTACAATTTTTGTTTAACATGTCACTGCCTTGAGGCATTCAGATTATTTTCAATGTATATTATATTATTTTTGCTAATATATTGTTATTTATTTTAATGTGTTTGTTTATTTTTGTACTATTAATTTGCCCTTGCTTTGCTTAGGGTCGTTTTGCCGGGAGAGGTTCTGTTGGGTTTTGGTAGACAGTACTGATTTTTCTTGCCGGTGAGTCCCACATATCCTGTATATACATAATTCATGCAGATATTATATTATCTATTCATGTATATAATATCTATGCCAATATTATCTTATATATATATATATATATATATATATATATATATATATATATATATTGTGTACCTCGGAAACGGCTCTAACGATTTGGATCAAATTTTGTATTTAGATAAGGTTTTGCTTTTTAAGTTTATCTATATAACTGTCTTTTTTTAAAACACCCGATTTTACAAAAAAAAAAAACGCTTAAAGAAGCTCGGTCAACAATTAAAGGTAAAATTTGTATGTTTTTATTAATCTCTGAAACTACTGATCCGATTCTGAAAATTATTTCACTAATAGCGAGCTACATTACTGCCGAGTGCTTGTCGGCTATTTTTTTTTCTTTTTTGTTTTCAGACCTAAACGGTTTGAAATAAAGCAATAAATAAAATATTTTGCAAAAAACAACTGGTGACTGAGCGAAAAGAGGGTTCCGTCTAGCGATTTTCATATATAAAAGAGAAATAACGCTCATTGATTAATTATGAAATCTCAGAAAATGCACTTAAAATTTGGCAGGTAGATTTCTCTAAGCAAGGGTTTTAGAAAATTCAACCCTTATAGGGGCAAGGGGTTGGAACTTGGAAGTTTTTATGAAAATCCGTTATTTTAACACGGTCTTAATAAAAATCGTAGATATTGACTTCATCCGGGAAGTGAACCAGCTACCCTCTCCCAGAGACCATATTTCTACCTATATGTCTCATAGGGTTGATTGAAAGGTTGAGGTGAATTGAATTGAACCGTTCATGGTTTTTACTAGTTGCTTATTGATCGACACAAAGATGCCACTCATGAATTATGCGTTTGAATGTACGTATATGGCTAAAGATGTAAGCTTAAAGATCACTACGAGATTTTTTGATTCTATTCTATTCTATTCTTTTGTTTAGTGGCTTCCATGAGTGCCAATTGGGCACAAAATACTTCGCCAATGTCGCGTAGAATGGAGAAAACACGTTATATTAAGAAGGACTGGTAAAAGAGAGAAGGGAGATATTTTGATAGCTTAATATAATAACTAACGTCGGATCTTTATTTCGACAGAATTCTGACATTTCAGAAATGTTGTCAGCTTTGAAACATTGTCACTAAAAACGGAAAGCATTTTAGCAAAATAAAAAATAAACCTTTCTTAAATTTAAGGTTTCAATTAGAAAAACTGAGACTTAAAAATTATTGATTACTCTAAAATGGTAATTATTTTTTTTATTATCATATTGTTGAAGTTACAATAATTATTAATGAAATTATTTTTCTATTACAGGAATCCAGTTCAGTCCAATAATACATAGGTTACAAGCCTTTTTTAGGAAAACCCCTTTGTTTGTAAAATCTTTGCAATTCAAAGAAAGACAGGTCCACAACGATCGTTCACGATTTTTTATTATTATTTTTGGCAAGAATGCATAAATCATATTATTAAAGAAGATGATAAAATGTGCCCTCTTAATGATCTGATGGATAGTGTGTGTGTGATTCTTTTATAATCCGAGTGGATCATGATGACGACAATGATGATATAAGTAATAATGATTGATAAATATTTTCATTTCTTATATTTTGTTTTACTCTGTCTTTTTTCATTTAACCATTAAAAATTTACATTATAGTTAGTGTGCATTGATTGCACAAAACAAAGACTATTTACAATGTCATACATATACTTTACTTGATCTAATTCTGTTTCATATTCTTTGTTATTTTATATTAAAAAAATACTAAGCGGAAAATATTTATGATATCTGAATTGTCAAAGAATGACAGCTGTCATATTTCCGTGGAATTAAAAATCAGACTATAGTGGTCGAAATTTAATCTTGATAGGTTATTTGTTTTATTGATAGTACTAAAGCTTGTCAATAGCTGCTAAATGAAAAAAAAAGAAAATCGTTTGACAAACAGCGGAGAAAAAGGTACTGAACTGCTTTGTCAATACATTTTCGTGTAGTTATCAACATATGTATTCGTTATCAGCGCGTCGAGATCCATATCTTTACCAAAATTTAGATCAATCAGAGATATGAGCTATTCGGAAGTGTACCCCAAGATTTCAAAATATATATTCGTATTTTTGTCTGTTTTCATGTTGTTGTCGGCAACATGATTGCCACTTGTCTTAACGGTGAAGGAAAACATCGTGAGGAAACCTCATGTTTGAGAGAACTTAGCAAGTTTTCAAAAGACATGCTCAGTCCGCCCGCACTTGGCCAGCGTGGTGGACTATGGCCTGATCCCCCTTGTACTGAAGGGAGGCCCACCCCCAGCAGTGGGATATTAAAAAGGGCTGAATACATACATATTTGTAATAAGTAAATTAATTGTCACTTTAAACGACGTATGGTAGTTTTTAAAACCTATAAAATGAACCCCAGCTAGAACATTTTGCTAGTAGCCATCGAAGAGTTCCACCATGCAGCATCCACCTCCTGGCACTTTTAAAACAATGGTATCAAGAAACAAAGTTTCAAACTGCTACAATAATTAGAAGTCGACTAAAATCAACTTAAAATATTTCATTATTTTATTAACAAATGATTAAAAACTTGTTGTTGTTAAAATAATAAGTTTTCTATTATCTAATATTTCAAAAGATACAGCTATTTAAATATAAGCTCCGTGGTCCGACATTAAGAAAGTTAAATAATATAAATATCCTGTATTGTATTCAGCCCCTTTTTACAGTCCCACAGCTGGGGGTGTACCTTAATGCTAGGGGGACTAGGCCATGGTCCACCACGCTAGCCAAGTTCGGGGCAGACTTCACATATCTACACGTAAAGTAATTATATTGGATACAATTGACTCACTCTCGCTCCGCTCGAGTTCCTAATTACGTTTTGACGTTTAACTCAAAGATGATATATTTTATTATTATGTTTATCCGGATAACCAGCTATAAATAATTGAAATATCAAATCAAATTTCATCAAAATCTGTCCAGTGGTTTTTTCGTGATGCGGTTACAGACAGATAAAAATTCTTAAAACTACAGATTCGGCCTCTGTATCGATAATAATGTCTATTTCAGTAAGATTTTCTAAAAAAATATTTAATTTATTCACGCATGAAAATATCAGAGGTGCGAGACCTGGGATTTGAACCAACTTCACTTTTCATTGCAAGCAAGCGCGTTACCACTAAGCCACCACAATATAAACATATTATATTATTTCTAACGTATATATATTTATAGTAAAAAATCGCTACCGCTACCATTTTATACCACATAAGGGCATGTACAGTCGTATGTATGTAAACACACCTTGATTTCCCAAATGAATTGCAGACCGCTAAACTTTGGCGTGACGGTGTTATGCAAGATTTACATGTTACGTATTCGATATCGTTGGCGTAGATACTATAGATAGTATGAGTACCTATATTTAGAATACTATTTTGTTGTAAATTTTTATTTAGCGTGCGTCAGTCGTACTCTTGCTGACATCTTGTGAAGTCTCTGATTTAGTCGAAGGCATACTTTTTTTTCATTTATTTGAAGATGATAGTTAAAATATAGCGATAGAGATAAGAGGTTTTTACTTATTTCTATAAATAAAGCAGCCATTTTGCTTAAATATCAAAGAAGATTAAGTACCTTATTAAATTATATTATTTCAAATGAGAATTTGTGCGAGTGGAATGAACTTTTAAATAAACAGAAGCCAAAGCAATTTCATTAAACTGGTTTCAGTTAGAATAATATATTAATGTTCTAGGTTCTAGCTGTAATTTCATTCGTTTTATTGTAGTTGAAGAAAAAAAACAGTTTATTTAAGCTTTGTCTAAGATGGAATAATATTAGTAACTTAAGTATCTTTTAGTATCCAGACACAAGTGCACTCTCTATTCCTGTCACTCTCATACTCTGGTGGGACGACACGAGATACGACCGACACGACCGACCGATACGACAGGTGAGAGTTAAGGTACAGGACCAACAGTTTTATGTGGTTGTCACCACCGATTTCCTAACTCCGGGTTTCTATTTCAAATAAAACTATCTCATCGGATTTTTTCGCGGACTTATTAAGATTCCGTATCGGGCTAAAATAACTCACAAACTCTACTCAGAATCCGGATAATACTTTCTTAGGTTAAATCAAAAAATATTGTAAGGTTTTTTGCAACTTATGTGCCGTTTTTAGATTTTTGGAATCATTTTGTAAAATTGTGGTAAGGCACTGTCTGTAATAAGTATATACTATATAATGAGTTTTGAGATGTTTAAAATCTTAGTCTCTCCCGTGACCATGATTGCTGTAAAGCATTCGAAACGTCGGGAACCAAAGATCAATATAAATTCGAAAAAATCCGAAAAGATAGTTTTATTTAAAATTTTATTTTAAATAATTAAACGTTTTATTGCTTCATTCTTGCGTAACATCATTCATTTACCACAAAGCGTTAGATGTACACGGCATAGAATTTAATGTGTTTTATTGGTTATACCTATCTACTAGTAAATTTATATGAAAAATATTAAAAAATAAAAATCTGTGTGTACCTATTGTACGCACGTAAGAAGTTATAATTCTTTGGCGTAACAGAACAAAAATAGCTAAAGATTTCCTCCCGTATGGCACAACTCTCTGTAAAAGGAATGCAGCTAACTTCAACATGTCGCTTTTTGGCTGTCGGTGTGCGCGCCCATCGTAAAAATTTTACTTTCATATTTTTTTCCAAACGTCTCAAAAGAAGAATAACTTAAAATAAAAACTTTTTAACAAAAAAATAAAACCGACTTCAAACAAAAGCACTAAAAAGTAAAAAATAACTGATTGGTAGTTTTCATTTACTATACATACCTAATCAAATATTTTCGAAGTCGGTGTGCTTTGCTTTGTATGGGCTGGCACCGATTTCGAAAATATTTGATTAGGTATGTATTTAATAGGTAGGCTTTAATTACTTAGCTTAGAAAATTTGTATTGGGATGCAAGCTAGAGACGAACCCGAGCGAAGGGAGGGTGAGTCGCTAGTAGCTCTATAAAATGATTTTGTCGCATCTATTCGAGAACACCATCATGGAAAAGTATCTAAAAACTTTCGCCTGACAAAACTTGCTTCCGCTTTAATTAAAAGTTGTGCCTCTAAAATTAAAGAATTAAACAAAATTAGCAACATTGTTATATATTTTTTATAACCATACTAGCTGTACCCGCGGCTTCGCTCGCGCTAAAACTACAAAAAAATCTCTATAAAGGTAGGTTTCATACAAACTTTCATCCCCTATAGGATGAATTTCGAATATTTTGGACTGTATTATAACGTGTATTCCCGTGGGTTTTAGATAATCTCCCGCGGTAAAAAGTAGCCTATGTCACTCTCCAGCCCTCCAACTATCTTCATACAAAAATTCACGCCAAACCGTCACTCTCGGAAAATATCTCATATCTGAGAAACCATACTAAACGTTAAAATGTAACTAGGGACGAATCCGAGCGGAGCGAGGGTGAGTCGATAGTTCTATAATTTGTATATAGTTTATATATATTCCACTGTTAAATTTTGGTTTTCTTTAATTTATAAAGAAAATCAAAATTTAACAGTGGAATTGTTAATTTAAAATAATTTTAAATTTAGTATACCATTTTATCTAATTTGGACTTAGAATAAAATATGTATGTACTTTAAATATTAATTCTACACGTCTCGATAGCTTTGAATGAGTTTTTATTGAAGTCTTCTTCTAAAATGGAAACATAGTTTAATTCCATATTAATCTGTTATAGTAGGGGAGCCCATGAGGGGATTTTCTGTAGTTACTCGAGCGCGGCAGATTAACATAAAAGAGGTTACCTTGCACTCTATTGAGTACTTTCACCATAATATAAGTCTTCTATATAAAGGGGCGCGTCTAGGGAAGCCGATTAAAATATTTAAAAAATGTTTTGATAAGGTAGAAATACTTGAAACCGTCAGATTAAGGTGTGGTTGGCTAGTCACATCCTGAAAAGTGTCCAATTCAATAATCTGCCGATTTGCACAAGCCGAAGAGGCAAAAATCGACTATAAAGTTTTTGATGATTTTTGCCTCTTAGGTTTGTGCAAATCGGCAGATTATTAAATTGGACACTTTTTAGGATGTGACTAGCCTACCACACCTTGACTATCTTACATTGCAGTTTTTTTTTAATTTTTCAGAAATGAGATATTTTTCCGCGGTAAAAAGTATCCTATATGTTGATCCGGATAACCAGCTATCGCCATATCAAATTTCATCAAAATCCCTTCAGTGGTTTTTCTGTGATGCGGTAACACACAGACAGACAGATAGAAAAAAATCTTAAAACTATAGATTCGGCCTCTGTATCGATAATAATGTTCATTTCAATAAGATTTTTCAAAAAATATTTAATGTACAAATTCGGCTTACTTACAATTTTATTATATGTATAGAGTACCGTCATAGGCTTCAGAATGGGACTTGCCATTTGTATGACACATACATACAATCGCTTTAACTCTCGACCCTCTTAGTTACAAGCACATAACAAAACCTCATTTAACACTGTCGGTTAATTCTAAAGCATACCTTATCTAATATGACAAAAAATCTATGTATCTTATATTAAATACCATAAGGTTCATATTCCTTTGAATTTTACAACAGTCTTTAACACAATAGAGTCCTTATGTACATAGCAGTAAAGGCTATGTAAAGTTAGGATGGAATTTATTTAATAATAGACAAACAGATTGTCACTATGAGTAACGTTGGCAAAAAAATATAATATAAAATATGGTTATTATCGTACTATATGATTAATATCTGTTCTAATATTATAAAGAGAAAACATTGTTTTTTTGTTTGTTTGTTTGTATCGAATAGGCTCCGAAACTACTAAACAGATTTAGATGAAAATTTGGTAAGAAGATAGTTTGAGACCCTGAGAAGGACATAGAATAGTTGTTATTCCGGAAATCAATCCTTAAAGGGGTGAAAATGGGGTTGAAAGTTTGTGTGGTTAAGTAACCTAGGGACGAACCCGGGCAAAGCAAGGGTAAGTGGCTGATATAATAAATTTTAAATGCGTATGTTTGTATGTTTGTCACTAGTACAAACTAAAACGGTTGGACAGATTTGAATGAAATTTAGTACACAGATAGTCTATGGAGCTGGAGTAATACAGGCTACTGTGAGGTACAAAGGGACCCGAGCGAAGCAAGAGTAGATGCTAGGTTATGTATAAAGACAAAACGGTTTCGTAACTCTTTCTCTCTGTTTTATCACCTGATTTTCTTTTTATTTTATTTAAAAAGAATTGAAATCAATATTTTTTTTTCATATACTTACATATGTAAAATTTATTTATATAATATGTTTTCCTCAAATTTTCACTAATTATGCTCGAATTTCGAGCACAGGGCGAACCTTGATACGTACAAACCAACATAAGAATAATATTTTTTTGCCTAATACATACTTAACATATAGCAATTACTTTTTAACTGAAAAAGGTCCGACACCAGCTTGAAATTATTTTAAAATTAATTATTCCATTGGGGTTGGGGTGTATTTTTAGAATACTCTACATCCATTCGTAGGATGACAAATAAAAAGATATTAGATATAGTCTGTCCGCATGGAAGCTAAGAAAAGCTCGGAAAGCAGTTCTGCTGAGAAGAGCCGGCGAGAAACTCAACAGTCGCTCTTTTAAATATTGAGTTACAAAACTTAAAATAACGATTTACAGTATTACAATCAATTCATGATTAGTTACAATATCTACTTTTCTATGAAAAGCGTGGACAAAATATGATAATCCGCGCTCTTTTTTTTAAATACATCTTTATCGCATAAATAAATGCTTTATACATCATAAATTAGTTAAATATATCAATTTCTTTTAATTTTTTCTTTGCTAAAAAATCTGGGCATAATAAAAGAGCATTTACTTTATTGTAACAAAATCAGCCACAAAACACACAAACAAACAAACAAAGAATTAAAAAAACATTATTTTTTCTGCTGTCGCTACACAACCACGAAGGTAATATGGCCTTTATTTATGAGTATTTTGGGAATTGTATTTAGATGTTTGTGTTTGTACCCGACTTTTCTTACTATACAGCCTTGCTATGTTTCTATACTAGCTTTCACAGGGGGTTTTGTTTGCATGACTTTTTATTTTTTCTTCTATTTTTTTTTATTGACATTTATTTTAGTTTATTGTAGTCTCTCTTGGTTGTTTAAGAATGTTCTTAGATTTACGCAAATATTTAACACTAGGTTAGGCTTCCTCATACAAACTTTCATCCCCATTTCCCTCCTTCAGGGATGGTTTCCGGGATAAAAACTATCCTATGTCCTATCCAGGGTCTCAAACTATCTTCTTACCAAATTTAATCTAAATCGGTTCAGTAGTTTCGGTTTCGGAGCCTATTGCGCACAAACAAACAAAAAAATCTTTCCACTTTGAAATATTAGTATTAGTAAAGATTCTAAATAAAATATAAATATTTTTTTCGAAGGTTTGTCACGGCTTTGAGCTTGTGATTTTTGGTTCCCTACGTTTCGAATGCTTTACAACGCACATGGTCACGGGAGAGACTAAGGTCGTATGAAACATATAAATGGCATCGAAGATTCACAAAATTTTAACATATACTAATATTATAAATGTGAAAGTTTTTGAGTATGGATGTATGGATGTATGTTTGTTACTCTTTCACGTAAAAACTACTCAATGGATTTTGATGAAACTGTATAAAAATATAGCTCATATATTAGAATAACAAAGATACTACTTTTTATCCCGGAAAAATATAAGGTTCCCGTGGGATAGATTTGTTTTTGTTTTTCTGTAATTTTAATAAGTTACACACACACACAATTGTGGGTAGGCTGTCTGTAAAAACTATACCTTCAAGACATGTAACACCTCAGTTTCTCCCGTGGCTATGGATGCTGTAAAGCATTCGAAACGTCGGGAACCAAAAATCAAATTAAAGCCGCGAAATAATCCGAAAAGATAGTTTTATTTAAAATGTCATTAAAATCGGTCGAGCCGTTGCGTTTAAGCCGCGTGGTGTCCGGCATAGAATAGCACCACCCCTTGTCTAGCCGAGGGTGTCGTAAAAGGCGACTAAGGCATAAATACCGGAGGATGGGCAGCAGCATTTTCCGAGGGCACGCGCTAGTAACTGCGATCGCCAACCCGCCTGCCAAGCGTGGCGATTATGGCAAATTCCCCCCAGAATGGCGAACGTACAAAACCGGCCCCCAGTACCCGGCAGCTCCACTATCCCTGGTCATGGTAGCGGCCTAGGTAACGGTGGGGCAGGGGGTGCGAAGAATCTCCGGATGAGATCGGGCTACCACAAACGACGACTCGACCTGGCAACACTAAACACGCGCACACTGCGGACCGACGAGAGGATTGCCGAACTTGAGGAAGAATTGAGCAGGTTACGATGGGATATTGTGGGGTTATCGGAGGTTCGAAGAGAGGGTGAGAACTCGATAACGCTCAAATCTGGCAACCTGCTTTATTTCCGGGAAGGCGACCAACAGTCCCAGGGTGGTGTCGGGTTTATAGTCCACAAGTCTCTTGTGAACAACGTGGTAACTATCGGGAGTGTGTCGACCAGGGTGGCGTACCTTGTTCTGCGAATAACGAAACGTTATTCCTTAAAAGTGGTCCAAGTGTATGCCCCGACCTCAATACATCCTGATGAGGAGGTGGAGTCTATGTATGAGGACATTAGTAGAGCCATACATAGCTCCAAAACCCACTTCACCATAGTCATGGGAGACTTCAACGCGAAATTAGGCGAACGAGAAGGGTTTGAGCTGAGAGTGGGGCAATTTGGATTTGGATGTCGAAACCAGCGGGGACATTTACTTGCGGGCTTCATGGAGAAGGAGGGACTCTTCATGATGAACTCCTTTTTCAAGAAACGAAACCACAGGAAGTGGACGTGGATGAGCCCTGATGGTGCAACTAAAAACGAGATAGACTTCATCATGTCGACGAAGAAGCAAATATTCAGTGATGTCTCTGTGATCAGTTCGTTCAAAACCGGAAGCGATCACCGACTTGTAAGAGGCACATTGAATATTAGTGTAAGGCTTGAACGGTCTCGACTGATGAAGTCCACGCTCCGACCAGCGCCACACCAAATTCAAAACCCCGAGAGCTTTCAGCTGGAGCTGAAAAACCACTTCGATTGCCTAGACAGTGATGTGGACACTTATAATGACGGGTTCGTGGAAGCTGTCCAATCAGTTGGGTCTAAGCACTTTAAAAGTCTCTCAAAAAATAGACCCAAAAGGATCTCTGATTCTACTCTAGAGCTCATGACGGAAAGGAGAGGGATGATCTTGCAGTCGCCGGATGATGCGTTCAAGTACCGGCAACTTAATAGACAGATTTCTAAGTCCCTAAGGCGTGACCTTCGCACCTATAATACTGAGCGTATTATAGACGCAATAGAGCGGAACAAAGGCTCCAAAGTTTTCGCGAGGGATCTGTCTATTGGACAAAGCCGGCTAATGAAGCTCAAAACCGACGACGGTAGGATCATTTCATCTAGTCCCGAGCTTATGGGAGAGATCGAGAGATTTTATGGGCAGCTCTTCACATCAACGCGACAACCCATCAGTCTGGACAATGATCCAAGGGCCAGACTAACCCGACACCATACCGAAGAAATTCCGGACGTCAGCCTGAGCGAGATTAGGGTGGCTCTCAAACAGCTCAAGAACAACAAGGCACCGGGTGCAGATGGAATTACGGCCGAACTTCTGAAGGCGGGTGGAGAACCGATCCTTATGGCCCTTCAGAAGTTGTTTAATTCCGTCATACTCCAAGGAAAAACCCCACGAGCATGGAGCAGAAGCATAGTGGTACTGTTCTTTAAAAAGGGCGATAATGCCTTGCTAAAGAACTACAGGCCCATATCGCTTCTGAGCCATGTCTACAAGCTGTTTTCGAGAGTCATTACGAACCGTCTTGAATGCAGGTTTGACGACTTCCAGCCTCCCGAACAAGCTGGTTTCCGTAGAGGTTTTAGTACCGTAGACCACATCCATACGCTGCGGCAGGTTATACAGAAGACCGAAGAGTATAACTTGCCTCTTTGCTTGGCGTTTGTGGACTACGAAAAAGCCTTTGATTCGATCGAGACTTGGGCTGTGCTGCAGTCTCTCCAGCGGTGCCAAATCGACCACCGGTATACCGAAGTGTTGAAGTGTTTGTATGAAAACGCCACTATGTCAGTCCGCCTCCAGGAGCGGGACTCGAGACCCATCCAATTGCAGCGAGGAGTACGACAGGGTGATGTCATCTCGCCGAAATTGTTTACCGCTGCATTGGAAGATGTCTTTAAGATCCTGAAATGGAACGGACTAGGCATCAACATTAACGGCGAGTACATCACTCACCTTCGGTTTGCCGACGATGTAGTGGTTATGGCTGAGACCATGGAGGACATCAGTATAATGCTCAATGACCTCAATAGTGTCTCCGAACGAGTTGGTCTAAAAAATAAACATGGACAAGACGAAAATTATGTCAAATGTCCATGTTGCAACCACTCCAGTTTATATCGGTGATTCTATGCTCGAAGTTGTAGACGAGTATGTATACCTGGGACAAATTGTCCAGCTAGGTAGGTCCAACTTCGAGAAAGAGGTCAATCGACGGATCCAACTCGGATGGGCAGCCTTCGGGAAACTACGCAACATCCTCTCGTCCCGAATACCGCAGTGTCTCAAGACAAAAGTCTTCGACCAGTGTGTGTTGCCAGTGATGACATACGGCACAGAGACGTGGCCGCTCACGATGGGCCTCATAAGAAAGCTCAAGGCCACACAGAGAGCAATGGAAAGGGCTATGCTCGGGGTTTCCCTGCGAGATCGAATTAGAAATAAGGAGATACGCAGAAGGACCAAGGTCACCGACATAGCCCTCAGAATATCCAAGCTCAAGTGGCAGTGGGCGGGGCACATCGCTCGTAGAACGGACGGTCGTTGGGGACGGAAAGTTCTCGAGTGGCGGCCACGCACCGGAAGGCGAAGCGTGGGCAGGCCTCCCACAAGGTGGACCGATGACTTGGTCAAAGTCGCTGGAGTCCACTGGATGCGGATGGCGCAAGACCGGTTGTCGTGGAAATCTTTGGGGGAGGCCTATGTCCAGCAGTGGACGTGTTTGGGCTGAGACGACGACGACGACGACGAGCCGTTTCGTAGGAGTGCGACCACAAACACCGTGACACGAGATATTTATATATTAGATATAGATTATGGTCAAATTTCCACCACTAGGCGGACATTTAGAAAAAACTTGCATCCTAATTGAGACTTTTCGCAATTTTTCAAATGAAAATTACACGCAAAACCCAACACAAAAGCTAGTATATGAATTAATAATAAATATATACACAACCAGAGTCGGACTGAAGTTAAATTAAAACGTGCATATATAATTGTTTGCTTTGAAAGATTAATTTAAAAAGTTACTTGACTTTGATTACAGTAGTTTTCTTTTATTCTATTATTGATAATATAATTAGCTGACCTGATGGTACTAGATTCGAGTCCTGGGTAGGACTAAGGTTTTTTTCAACAAGTTTTCAGTAACAGTTTATAGTGGTGTTCCGCCCCCGTGCCTCGGAGAGCACGTAAAGCCGTCGGTCCTGCGCCTTAACTCTCATTGGTCGTGTCGAGCAGTCGTCCCACGAGAGTATGAGAGTGACAGGAATAGAGAGTACACGTTGTGTCTGCGCGTACACTTGTGCACTATAATACTTTCTGTGCTGATGACAAAGCGACATGCGATTTTTACTATTTAACTCATTAAAATATAAAAAATATTTAAAATTAACATACTACATATATTTATTTTTGAAATATTATATTTTTGAAATTATTGTATTATTTTGTGGGTAGATGCGGTCTGTAACAACTATATAATGCCTATGAGACATTTCATGAAAATATGCTTTTATTTTGAATTTGCTTTGTTTAGAATTACAACTTGTGATTTTCAGCAACTTTTTACTAAACTAGACCACCATAGATTATGCAGAAGTTTGTATGTGTGAAAATGTTTAATCTCTCCTGTGGCCATGTCGCTATAAAACATTCGAAACATTGGGACCAAAAAAGTGAAAAAGACGTCTTGAAAAAATCTCAAAAGATCCTATTATTTTATAGATTTCTCAGAGATGAGATATTTTCCCGCAATAAAAATTATTCTATATGTTGACCCGGATAACCAGCTATCATCATACCAAATTTCATCAAAATATGTCCAGTGGTTCTCACGTGATGCTTGCCCAGATAGACAGACAGATAAAAATTCTAAAAACTATCGATTCGGCCTCTGTATAGATAAATTCATAGAAAAAACATTTTTAAAAACAAGCTTTTATTTAAATGCTTCAAAAAGAAGAAAATAAACTTTTGTATTAAATCGAGGGTGAGTCGCTAGTCTATATATATAAAACAAAGCCGTGTTAGTTACACCATTTATAACTCAAGAACGGCTCGACCGATTTTTATGATCTTTTTTTTGTTGAATTTGTCTCCGTCCCAAATAGCAGAATAACTATTAAAAAATTGGAAAAATTTACTTTTTACAAAATTTTCATGGCTAACGCTGGCTAATAACTATTCAAATCAATTTCAAACGTACCTAGGGACGAACCCGAGCAAAGCAAGGGTGAACCGCTAGTATATCAATAAAATTCCTATATCTTACGAAGCCTGTATTGGGCTAACGTATCGAGGCCATCGTTCCAACAAACATTCGCCTATAAATAATGTATCGCACTGATTTTATGCACGGGACGTGTCAAAATTTTGCCAAACCCCTTCCCTTTGGACGATATTTATGACATTTGTATGAAAAACACCAAATAAATTCCGATTCTTGAAAGAAAATAAAAATATCGAATATTATAAATATTTAAAAGTTTTCGAGTTTAAATATCATTGTTAGTAAAAACGCAAAATATCTATTTGACCGACTTTAGCAAGAGAGGTGTTATTATTATTATTATTTATGTTGGGTGTGGTGCCGAGGTCGGCCCTAGCTACGTCGACCAGTTTTGGTCCATTGTAGCTCCCTTTATAGTGAGTTCAAAGTTCTCCGCTTAGTCCTGTTGACTCCAGGAACTTCCAGATTTTCTGAGCGGGGAGCATCTGTATCTCTTCCGGTTGCATAATATGCTGCCCTAGATAGATACTTCTGCGGTGCATGAGTGGACCGCACGAGCAGAGGATGTGCATAGCAGTTTCCTCTGTCTCATGGCATAGTCTGCACATTGCGGTCTGACTGAGGCCGAGGGTAAACATATGTCTATTGAGTTTGCAGTGACCAGTAAGTATTCTGGTTACTGCACTGGTTTTATACTTGTTGAGTTGAAGCAACTCTTTTGTAAACTTTCTGCGATATCCCTTAATTAGCGCTTTAGAGTGTATTTCATCCAGAAGTGGATTGCCACTCTTGAAGTGCTTGGCGATTGCAGTGAATTTTGAGAATTGAATAGGCATGTTGTTTTGCAATGCCACAAAATGGTTCTGGGCCACAATCTGGAGTTTCAGCGCCCCTTCTTGCCAATGCATCAGCCAAGAGAGGTGTTACGTTTTAACGTTTACTATAGATTTCTCAGAGATAAGATATTTTGATGCAATAAAAAGTATCCTATATACATATGTACCCGGATAACCAGCTATCCTCATATTAAATTTCATCAAAATCAGTCCAGTGTTTTCTCGTGATACGTTCCCAAACATACAGACGTACAGACAAAAATCTAAAAACTACTGATTTGGTCTCTGTATTGCTAATAATGACTATTTCAATAAGATTTCCCGCAAAATATTTAGTGTACCTTCAGATTCAGTTACAATTTTATTATAATATGTATAGATAAAGTCAAAATAAAATATTACTTCATTCGAATATTACTGTATTGATTTTTAAGTGCAATAAAGAATAGTAATAATATATTTTTTCTTTAATACTTTTTAATCATTAATTTTAAGTAGGTAAAGATAAAACAGCTCACTACCTTTTCCTCCTCTGTTTGTCAAACGATTTCCGGTTTTTGTTCAGTAGCTGTTGACGAGCTGGAGTTGCTTTAGTGTTGTCAATAAAAAAATTTGGAAACCCTCCATGATCTCATGACTCCACGGCTCGGGTGCATCCCTAGGTACGAATAGTACCGTAATACATACATTGTTTTTATAAATATATAAATATATCGGTACATTAACACACAGCACCATCTAGTTCTACGGAAAGTTATGAACGAAGCTTGTGTTATCGATACCAGATAGTTGATACACTACACATATGTAACTTTAAATACATACATATTATAAATATAAACACCCATGACTGGAGTACAAACATTCGTACTCATCACACAAATGAATGCACCCAGCGGGTCTCGAACCCATGACCGCTGGTACAGCAAGTATGTGTTACTCGGCACACGTCAGTAAAGCTCCCAGACGGCATTATTTTTTCCGACATCTTCAACAATTATCGTCATATTTCATCCAATTTACACAAAACCTTAATGATAATATAATAAATATATTAAACCTTTTTTATGAACCACTCCATCTATTGGTGAAAACAATATTAATATCCATTCAGTAGTTTTTGAGTTTATCGCGTTCAAACAAACAGACAGACGCGGTGGGGGACTTTATAATATGTAGTGATTTTCGAGCTAATCGTGCAAGTAAGTATAGTAACTACATAAAGCCTTTCCTGTTACATGTTTCAACCCTTACTAGCGTCCCACTGCTGGGGGTGGGCCTCCTTTCAATACGAGGAGGATCAGGCCATAGTCCACCACGCTGGCCAAGTGCGGGCGGAATGAGCATGTCTGCAGACAACTTGCTAGGTTCTCTAAGACAAGGTTTCCTTACGATGTTTTCCTTCACCGTAAGACAAGTGGTAATTGGAAATGATTCGCACATAAAAATATCAGAGGTGCGAGAACCGGGATTTGAACCCGTTTCACTCTATTTCCCAAGCGAGCGCGTTACCACTGGGCTAGCACTGCTACGTTATAATATTTCAAATATTTACTAATTTTGCAAAAAATCTTTAGGGATTTATAATTAAATAAATATTTTTGTACTGAAATTATTATAGCAAAATAAATATTTTTTTTTAAATCTAACAAAGTGTAAACGCTTCCCTTAGGAATACGCTAATACTCTACATTTTAATATGAATCCATACTAATATTATGAATGTGAAAGTAACTCTGTCTGTTACCTTTTCACGCTTAAACCGCTGAACAGATTTCGATAAAATTTGGCAAAAACATAGATAGCAACCTGGGAATAATAAATAAATAAAAAATAAATAAATAAAAATAAATAGGATATCCTTGAACTAAACAAAAAATTGGTATAATATTAATATTCTGTATCTCTAGATCTTGAATTGAATATAAAATACGACAACTTATTTTGAATATCTAGGTTCTTAACCCGTATTGGGATATGTATAGGTTTTGGATTTTTCTGTCAAGAAGTTCTAACAGTAATGATTACAAATAATTAGTATTCTGAGTTGATATCTAGATTAGACTTCGGGGATCTTCTTGAAGTGTTCTCTTCTTAGAATCTGACCAATCAAAAAGCAAAAACCAAACATCAAGCTATTGAGAATTACAGAGTAAAAAACAAAAACAAACCTATCTCTCGCTAACCGTATATTTTTTCGGGATAAAAGTAGCCTATGTATTATTCTAGTTTATAATCTGTCTCTGTGCCAAATTTCATTCTGGCGTGAAAGAGTAACAAACATCCATCAAGATATTAATTATACTAGAGTTCTTCTAGTGGTTGAAATTCAACCATAATATTATTGAAAATTTTAGGAAAACATGTATGAATTTACATTGTTCCAGCATTTTCGTAATTTTTAGGGTTATATACCAGAAGGGTTCCAACGGACCTATTACTCAGCCTCCACTGTTCGTCAGTCTGTCAGAGGGCTGTATCTTATCTACCGCAATAGGTAGAGAGTTGAAATTTTCATAGAGTATGTATTCCTATTGTCGCTATAAGAACAAATAATAAAAATATAAGAAATATTTTTTTAACATTCGTAATCAATCATCAAAGTTAATATACTACATATCTTATAACTTTTTATTAATATAAAAAGTACATGCACGATGGTACGGAACCCATCGTGAGCGAATTCAATTCGCACTTGACCGATTATCTATTTACATTCGTGCTCGTTCATAGCTACTAACCAAAAAAAACCAATTGCCAAACACGAGAAAAAGGTACCTACTGAACTGTTTTATCTTTGCCTATTTATAAATAGCTATTTTTTAAATCATACAAGACTCGAACCCATTACCTTATGCGTATACAACATAAAACCGCTAAAATAACGGATTTCTTAAAACATGTATGTCCTTAGTGCTAATTCTTAGTAACACAGCTGTGTGGGGATTACTGAAGTTTGTTTTAAAACTCTATTAGTCTGGAACTTTTACTATTACTGTGTCTAAAGAGTATGTTTTAGAAGCTTCAAAAACTCTACACATAAAGAAAATGTGCTAAAGAAATTGTTTAAGTACATGATCTCGATGGTTGGCGAAATTTCATGACAAAATGTAATCCTAAGATGTTATGTCAAACTTTTATTAATTTAGGCCTATTTAATTTTGTAATTTTATTATTATTACTAACGACTCCGCTCGTGTTCGTCCCTCGTACGTCTTAACGGTTAGTATAGATTTCTCAGAGATGGGATATTTTGTTCCAGTAAAAAGTATCCTATATTTTTGACCCGGATAACCAGCTATCATCATACCAAATTTCATCAAAATCCCTCCAGTGGTTTTTCCGTGATGCGGTACCAGACAGACAGAGAGACAAAAATTCTAAAAACGACTGATTAGGCCTCTGTATCGAAACTAATGTCTATTTCAATAAGATTTTCCAAAAAATATTTAATGTACAGATTCGACTCAATTACAATTTTATTATATATATTGATTACTAGTTTGTATGCGTGTGTGTTTGTCAGTTCTTCACACCGAAATACGTGGACAAAATTGGATGAAATTTAAGTATGATATATTAAGTATACAGGAGATTATAATTTGAAATAACATATAGGTTAATAATAGTAATAAAATTTGCCAAAGGAGGGCGCTACTTATATATATTATTAGATATACAAAAGAGAGGGTAATTCACTAGTAGTAATATAAATGTTATGGACTAATAATTTATAAGAATTACAACTTGGATTCCCGTGGGAATCATTTAATGTACCGGAATAAAGAGTCTAAGCTTTTTTTACTCACTTTAACTTGGCTTAGAGTATAAATTATCTCTATGCTAGATAACTACATTTGTATCATCCTTAACGGACTGGTAAAGTGGGCTAGTATGTGCGCGAGTATGCGTACGTGTGTCTATCTGTCTGTGTGTTTGTGTCTCTATATGTGTGTGTGTATTTATTTGTGTGTGTGTGTGTTTGTCACTCATTCACGCTGAAAGGGCTGCACAAATTTGGATGAATTTATGTACACAAATAGACTATAAACAGGAGTGATAAGGTTACTGTTAGTCGCCCAAGGATGGATCTATGCGAAGCGATTGTTATTCCCTAGTCTGTATAAATATTATAAATGTTAAAGTAAAAGTTTGTGAGTATGTATGGATGCTTGTTACTCTTTCATCCCAGAACGGCTTAATGGATCTAGATGAAATTTAGCACAGACATAGATTTTTATCCCGGAAAAATATACGGATCCCGTGGGATAGATTTGTTTTTGTTTTTCTAGAGGTAAACCCGAGCGAAATGTGGGAGAGACGCTAGTATAAGAATAAACTAATTAACTCATCTACATTTATAACATTAGTGAGTACTATACACTGACGGTTATAATATAATAAAAATTTATTGTACAAACACAATCTTAATTGCTAAAACAATATAGTTAAAAATTTCCACCACATTATTACGACCAGGTCGCAAGAACTCTATATATATAAGCTTTCAGTAATAAGTAGAGCTCATAATTAAATTGTTGCTCGTAAAGAAACACGCGCGTAGAGCCACTGTTTAAAGCAAAAATATGAAATGTCTGTACTACAATAAAAGTTATAGCTAAGAAAATACTTTGAATATAAAAGTTTGTCAAATTTTAACTTAAAGAATTGACGAACCATTACTTATATTCTGTAATATCTTTAAGATTTGGGAGAAAATAAATTCTGTTTATGAAATTTTGGAACAATAGTAATGTCTAAAAATAATATTTACTATTAACACAACTTAAATAAATAAATATGTCGGTACATTAACAGACAGCACCATCTAGTTAGTTAGAAAGCTACGAGGCCTGTGTTATGGATACCAGATAGTTGATACACTACATATATATATATATATATATATATATATATATATATATATATATATATATATATATAACTTTAAATACATACAGATTATAAATATAAACACCCATGACTGTAGTACAAACATTCGTGCTCATCACAAAAATGAATGCCCCAGCGGGACTCGAACCCGCGACCGCTGGCACAATAAGTAGGATCAAACAAACTGAGCTAAATGTTTCAAAATTGATATCTCTTTATTAAATCGCACATAACTCTACAATGTCAGAGCGGTCTCCTACAAGACTTTTTTTTTTAGAAAAGAATAGTTTTTTTAATAACACAAGTTCCTTATTCTACGAGTATATATTCCCATAAAAAATAACTTTATAAATATAAAATAACTAAATGTACACCGAACAATTATTTAAATACAAACATATGTAAATATGTAGGCAAAGCCGCGAGCGATTGCTAGTTGGAAAATAAAGAGACATTATAGTTTTACGTTCAAATCTATATTTATATATACAAAAAAAAACGCAAAATTACGCGATACGGCGATTTTTTCCGGTGCAAATCCGCATAGTTGCATCATGGCCTTGTATTTTAAGCTCAACTCTACGCCGTAGCGCTACGAAATGCTACGCATTAGTGACTCTATATTGTAGAGCCATTCGTACCTTGTAAATGTACGTTGAATATTTTTCAATTTCAATATCTACCTCTTTGTTTAGTGTTCAGAATATGAACAAATTCAAATTTCTGAATATCCGTCTGTGTGATATTTTGTTCGAAATTGAAAATTCAGTAATGATATACGGTTTAGCGATGAATAAAATTTTGTATTTATTTATAATTCAACTAGCGTCTCACCCTCGCTCCGCTTGAGTTCGTCCCAATTTTATGCTTTAACGTTTAGTATAGATTTCTCAGAAATGAGTTATTTTCCCGCAGTAAAAAGTATCCTATATGTTGACCCTTATAACCACTTATTATCATACCAAATTTCATCAAAATCTGTCTATGGTTTTCTCGTGATGCGTTTCTAGATAGACAGACAGACAGACAGACAGACAAAAAATCTAGAAACTATAGATTCATTATATTCATTCTGTTCGATAATAATAACTATTTCAATAAGATTTTCCAAAAAAATATTTAATGTACAGATTCGACTCAGTTATAATTTTATTAATATTTAGATAGATTCTTTTACATATTTTTCTAGTTACAAGACATCCTACAATGTTTTTATACTGTATGAAAGTTAAAATTGAAAGTAACTGTCTTTTGTATTTGTCGCCTTTTCACGTTTTAACTGATGAGCAGATTTTGATAAGATTTGGCAAAGGAAAAAAAATTGGCAAGTGAAAATAGGGACATGGGTTTATTCTTATCCCCGTCCCGTATAGTATGCGGATGGAGCCACAGGGGAAAAAAAACTAGAAAATAAATAGAATAAAATAAATAACTATAAAAAAAATATTTACATTTGTCAGAGTTGCATTGCTGTATGTACGAGTACTTTTATTATACTACACTACAAAAGCCTCTACATACAGACGTAAGACACAAAAAATATACAAAAATTTAAATATAATGATAATAATAATATTATTGTTAAATGTAATAATTATAAGACATTTCGTATTTATTAGGTTTTGTGGTTTGTTTTTCCATTAGTAAAGAACTATTTTGAATTCAATTCAGTTATCTTGTTAAATGTAATTATAAGGCGAGTTGTATTTATGAGGTTCTGCAGTTTCTTTTTCTATTAGCAAAGAATTCACTTGGATTCAATTCAATTCAATTCTCTTGTTGATGGCTTGAAAGCGTGTCATTTGAGCACAGATTACTTTGCCAATGTCACGTAGAATGACGTAGACACGAAGGAGATTGGTCGGTAAAACAAGGATGATAATTGACTAGCAACCCACCCTCGTTTCGCTCGGGTTTATCCCTAAGTACGTTTTAACGGGTAGAAATAGATAGACTATATGCTAGTATATAATATACATAGATATGATGAGAAATTATTGATTCCCCATACACACTAGCACCCCTTTTTTACCCTCTTAAGGGATGATTTCGTCAAAATATCTTCTTATTAAATTTCATTTGAATCAATTCAGCGGATCAAAGGTATATCCATTATATACAAACAAACAATTTTTCTCTTTATAATAGTAGTATAGATGAGAAAGTAGAGTCTCACCCTCTAAGCCTAACGCGTCGTGCGTGCCTAATTTCATTACGATCGGTTAAAAACTCATTTTCGCTTCATACTTATTACGTATAGAAAATTTGAAAGATACATTTTCACGCCTGAATCTTATTTAATTAGGATTATTTACCGCCCTGCTATATTGTATCGTATATAGGATATTTGTAGCTCTATTTCAAATTTTGTTTATTTCTGTGAGTGATATAATGAAATAAACGGGCGAGAATAATTACTATTCATTTATATGAATGTTATAAAGGTGAAACTCTGTCTGTTATGTTTTCACGGTTAAATTGCTGAATAGATTTCGATGAAATTTGGCAATAATATAAATTGCATCCTGTGGATGGATATAGACCACCTTTGATCTCGCCCCAGTTACCACGCGAATGAAGCTCGGGTAAAAACTAGTTTTAAATAAAAGTATGTTATCGGATTTTTTCGTAGAATTATTTAAGTTTATGATTTAGGAATATATATATATATATATATATATATATATATATATATATATATATATATATATATTCGTATATTAGCGTAAATCTAAGAAAGAACTATACATTAAAAATATTCTTTTTTTCATCATTGAGTTTTAATAGAACTGTCCTTTAATACCTCATGAAATCCACGAATAAATCAACATTGACACACTATGAAAGCATCAAAATTGGCAAATATATCGCGTAACACACAATCAATTTTTAATTTTTTATGCTCTGAAGGAGAAAAGCCCAAAAGAGAGACTAGAGAGAGAGAGAGAGAGAGCGCTTAGGTTAAAAAAATATCTGCGTGCAATAATAACAATTATATACTTTATTGCACACCAAAAAAAAACACAAGACAAAGAAAAGATGCGCAGCAGGCGACCTTATCGCTGGAGGCGATTTCTTCCAGGCAACCTTAGAGTAGAGGTGTAAGTTTTCATAAGAAAAAGGTACACAGTAATATCGGTATACAAACTTATATTTGTCGACAACTTACATATTTGGCGACACTTTTGACTCGGTTTGTAGTGACACTACTTGCTGTGCCAGCAGTCGCGGTTCGAGCCCCGCTGGAGGCATTCATCTGTGTGATGAGCACGAACGTTTGTACTCCAATCATGGGTGTTTATATTTATATTTATAATTTGTATATATTTAGAGTTTAACTATCTGGTATCCATAACACAGGCCTCGTAGCTTACCATGGAATTAGAATCTATTCATCGTAATTTTGTATTTTTAAATAATTTTAACCTGTACTGACTTTTCAATGTAGAGTTGGAGAATAGTGCATACAAAAAATGCAAAAGCTTTATCTAATGGATACTTTAACACTTTAAACTTAAGTTACCTGCAAATGTGTCCACATAACAAATTTATTATGTTAAACTTCTTAGTTTGAGAAGTGAAAACTTATAAAAGCTTCACATTATGAAGTTGCTTATCTGTCGGTTTTCTACAGACTGTACTTCGGGGAGTGTGCCCACGAGCTCCACAGTCTCATACCGCCATCGCTATTCTTCTATCGGAACACCAGACGTACTGCAGGATACTATCCTTTCTTGGTTGACATTCCGACCACTCGCACTAAGCGCTATTCGTCATCTTTTATAATGCGCACAGCCGAGATGTGGAATGCGCTACCTGCGTCTGTGTTTCCGAGTGCGTATAACCTGAACCTATTTAAGGTGCGTGTTAACAGGCTTCTCCTTGGCAAACTCACTAGATCGTAGACCTTATCTGTGCCTTCGAGCTAAGATGAAGGTCAAGAGTGAGCCCATTTCTAATTAAAAAAAAACATTATGAAGTAGTGTCTATATATACGTAAATAGGCAAATTCAAAACAGGTCAGTTTCTCCTCTGCTTGTCAACCGATTTTCTTTCATTTTTTTTTAGTAGCTATTGACGAGTTTTAGTGTTATCAATAACAAATATTGGGAACAGTTTTTTATATCTATACATATAATAAAATTATAACTTCGCCGAATCTGTACATTAAATATTTTTTGTAAATTCTTATTGAAATAAACATTATTATCGATACAGAGGTCGAATCTATAGTTTTTAGAATTTTTGTCTGTCTGTCTGTTACCGCATCACGGAAAAACCACTGGAGGGATTTTGATGAACTTTGGTATGGTGATAGCTGGTAATCCGGATATATAATAAATATAGGATAATCCTTACTGCGAGAAAATATCTCATTTCTGAGAAAAAATACAAAAACTGCAATGTAAGAGTATACTACCTAATATGTGAAACCTAAGATTTTGGGTTTTGATCATCTGAACGCAGGCAAAGCCGTGGGCAATGCTAGTAATAATATAATGGTCGAATTTCAAACATTAAGTAACCTCTAGTTATAATATATTGGTTGTACTTATTTCAAAGTAATATGCTTTGACTACGGTTAAATGTAGTGTAGATTAATACTTTTTTAACTTAGGACTTGCAGCCTTGAAATACCTATTCGTTAAAACAATCAAGAAAATCGATTGACAATTGGCAAAACACCTGTATAGAGTTTGAAGAGTTTTTCTATCACAGTTTACTCTCACCGTAACCATTTAAAGGTATAATGTTGGATAATAATAATAATTCAGTCCTTATAGCGTCCCACTGCTGGGAAGTGGGATAGAAATTAGGATATAGATTACGAGTATCATAGTACAGAGGTTGGCAGACTTCACACGTCTTTAGAAAACAAGCCAGGTACTCTCAGATAAGTATGTTTCTACGCAATGATTTTCGTAATGGCATTAGCAAGTGTTAATTATATTAAAAACAATTGCAACATGAATATTTTAATTGTGACCCAACAATACCTGGGTTTGGACCTGTATTATTTAACTTTTCAAGCAAGCACTGTTTGTATGAAATAAAAAAATGTAGAGCATTCGATTCTGTAGAGTAACGCTTTTCTTTTAATTGAAATACAATGTTAGGGCAACTTGAGTTAACAAGACAAACATATTAAGTTTTTTTTATTTATTGGTACAGGTACTTAAATAGTCCAATAGTAACGCACTCGCTTGAGTCGTCTTGAGGTCTCGCACCTCTGATATTTTCATGTGCGAATCATTTTCAACATAATTACCAGTTGTCCTACGGTGAAGGAAAACATCGCGAGGAAACCTGCATGTCTGAGAGAACATAGCAAATTTTCGAAAGACATGCTCAGTCCGCTCGCTGGCCAAGCACTGGCCAAGTCAGTGTGGTGGATTAGGACCCCATATTGAAGGGAGGCCCACCCCCAGCAGTGGAACGTTAAAATGGACAAAATACATTTCTTCATTATTTATTTGACTTGAGAAAATCAAGAATTTATATTAGACTTTAAATTATTATTAGTAAAAATTATTATGCTATAATAATTGAATAACTCGTAACTCGTAATAAAATAGGGTTAGTTTTAACTCGAATAATGTATTTTACAATATTGTAAATCATCATAACGTATGGAATTTAAGCAGCGCTTTCATTATATAACATACGATAAATTACATCCAAATCGGTCTAGTCTATATAAGAGATAGACTATAAAAATATATGCAGTAATCAGTGCGTAGCGCTAAGATTCTCAAACTTAATCTTTTTTTTTTGTTGTACATCTTAGATTTTGGCTTACTGTCAAATAACACCAAACCATAATACAATAATACCTACTTATACATATGTCATACCTTAAAAAATATTCTAATACGACTTCTATGTACTTTTTTCATAGCCAATTTACTTTTTTGCCATTCCTTATTGAAATAAAATTTCTAGAGTCGTGTATGCGTTGGCTATACATTTTTTTCATATTTAAACGACAGTGGTTTTAAAAACCATCGTGCAATATATTTCATTTGAAAATCAGCCAGTGTAAAATAGAGTGCTACGTTCCTTTTGTTAACTTTATAAAAGATATAATGAGAAACTTAATAAAATTACCGCTCAAATATAATAATTTAGATTTGCAACTCTAGATGCTTACTGGGTTTTATCATAGAAATTTTATTTTTAAAACTTAATACTTGTAAAATAATTAAAATAAATATTTATCTTAAAAACATTTTCGTATGTAGAGTATGGTAAAGCGTTGTTTCATTTCAACCTGTTAATTAGATTTTACTTCACTAACGTACAAATTAAGTAAAGGCTAATTGATTGATAGCGCAGCATTCTCATTAATACGCAACCAAAATTAAAGTTTTGCAACAAATTATTTCCCAAAACTCTACATACGGAGGGAAAACAATAAAAAATACGAATTTCTATACAAATATTGATTAAAAAACATGTAGTAATAAAATTCACTAATGTTGAGAACCATTGAGCATTTGCAAAGCCAAAATTCATTTCTACCGTCTCTCCGTACGGAGGAAAGGGACAGAATGTATATGTGTGCGAGCGAGATGAATAGATAGAGAGAGCTACGCCTAATCAATGCATACAGCCCTGCAGAGTCAGGCATTAGTATGCTTCGTGCTCTTAACAGAGACGGTGTGTTATTACGTTGGTCATTTTATAGAAAAAACAAAGGAAAATTAAATAACCCGAATCAATCGATCAAAAATTAATTATTAATTGAAAAAAATAATAAATAATAGTCAACAGATAAAAAACTCGGTTGTGGTCGAAATTTAGAGCGCGTTTTTTCGCAGTGAATATTTGATTTTAACAATTTTTTTTTAAAGTGGCGTACTTATTTAATCTGTGATTTTGTTTTTTTTTTCAATTTTCCCATAAGAGGGGTTGGGGGTTACCCGAGTTCCTTTGTTCCCAGAACTGGATGGTATGGCAGAGGTAGTAAGTACATTTGTACAGCCATTTTGACGTAGTACGATGCGCTACGTTTTTTATTTAATACTAGACTCTACACCTGGCGATGCTTTTGAAAAATTACCAAAGTCAAAACTTTAAAATTTAAAGAAATATTTAATCCTATTGCGCTTGAATAATGTGAATCATTTAAACCCTTTGTTTTTACTAAAATTTCACTTTACTCTACATTTCACTAAGTTTTATGGTTTTTTATAACTAAAAAAATATTTTATTATCAAATTGAATCCATTGTTTATATTTATTTACAGATATTTGATATGATTAAGATAAAATCTCTTTGTGTGTAAACCTATACACGTCTCTACATTTTTTTGCGAATTTGCGATTTAAACTTAACGATTTTTTTATTTTTCCTTATTTTATTTATAATATAGAGAGTACATATGTATGTATATTAATATTTATAAATATCATAAAATATTTACATTTGTAGCTTCTTCAAAAATTGCATACAAAATCAGGTGGAATCACTAGTATTAAATGAAAAATTAGCAAATAAGTCATAGAATATAGTAAAAATTTTTATTTATACCTGTCTTTATGTTTTACATTAAGATAATATAATATGTAATATTTTCAGCAACAGTGAAGCAAAATTGTAGAGTTTTTTACAATGTCGTTATATCAAAATTTTGCATCTTTATTGCATTAATATTATTATGTATTGAATATTATAGGTTTTTCGAAAGAAAAAACAATTATTTTAATTAAATGATAACTAAAAAATCATCCGTATATTTGAATTTTAATTATCAATCGATGCTCGCCAGTTGAAAGAGTCGATCGATATTTTCATTAATTATGTCAATATATTATATAGCTATCTACAATTTTAAGTTTTTTACTTGTGGCATAGACAAAGGAAACAATGTAGAACATCACTCCCTTTTCCTAACAATGCGTTGGGTGGTTTCACCGCGCTTTGTCTTAAACAAATAGGGATAATAAATTATATGGTCAATACGAATAGCCTTAGACGAGAATCGAATCCACATCCTGTATCTCAGTAAGAAGAGCCAATCATAACTTCATTATAAATTATGTTCTTTATAATATAAACAGTACTTAATACTCTATACTAGCATAATTTACATAAAACATCGAGTTTTTTAATAAATATAAAATGTACGCAGTTTGCGAAGAATCAGCGCCATCTTTTGGCATGTTTTGTTAACAACAGTAGCCTATAACTTCAGATTATAGTTTATTATTTTACTAAATATCATCCAAATCTGTCCAGCAGTTTAAGCGTTAATTAGTAACAAACATACACTCAAAACTTTCACAATTGTTAACTACTGTTTCTCGATTTTATTCCTACTCACTCAATATTCTTAGGTTTAGCAGTTCATTTGAAATTAAATGAAGCTTTAATTTAATTTAGATTGCTACCATCATTCAAAAACATAAAAATTCATAGAAATTCGCCTGACTGTTCTAGAGTGAAGCGTGGTTAGAGACAGTCTATACAAAGTTATAATACATACAAAATCTTTTTCCCACTCTTATGCTAATAGGAGTGATATTTTTTATAATTTATATGAAACCACCCGTAACATGTTAAATGTATATTGAAGACTAGCGACTCAGGCTCGCTCCGCTCGGGTTCGTCCCTAATTACGTTTTAACGTTTAGTATTTTTCAGAGATGAGATATTTTCCCACAATAAAAAGTATGCTATATGTAGACCCGGATACCCAGCTATCATCATACAAAATTTCATCAAAATCTGTCAGTGGTTTTTTCGTGATGCGGTCACAGGCAGACAGACGGACAGACAGAGATTCTAAAAAACTATGGATTCGGCCTCTGTATCGATAATAATAACTATTTCAACAAGATTTTCCAAAAAATATTTAAAACAAAAATACAAACATCTAAACTTTCGCGTCTGGTAAAATACATATTATAAATGAGAAAGTATAGATGTTTGTTACTCTTTCACGCCAGAACGGCTGAACGGATCTGGATGAAATTTGGCACAGTGATAGATTATAGTCTGGAATAATACATAGGCTACTTTTTATCTCAAAAAAATGTACGGTTCCCGTTGGATAGGGTTGTTTTTGTTTTCCTAGAGAAATTGAAACCCGAGCGAAGCGAGGATGAGCCGCTAGTTTATAATATTAGTAATATATTCTTACTGCTTATAAATTCACAGGTTTTTTTTAGTTTTTTTATATATTGTGTTAGATTGTTCGTCTGTATTTCACGGATTTCAAATTCATCAAAAATTGTTAGAATTCAGTCTATTACAAAAATATATTGCTGTGGTATTGTCTTAATAAGGCGCTTGCTTGAAAAATCTAATGGAATGAATAAACCTATGTCATTTAGACACTTGAAAAATCGAACGAAACGATAAACCTATGTCATTTTCACGTGCAAATCATTTTCAATATGATTACCTCTTAATTTTCGGTAGAGGTAATATTTTGAGGACACCTGTATGTTTGAGAAAACCTAACTTATTTTTCGAAAAGCATGCGAAAGCCAACTTGCATTTAGCCACCGTCGTGAACCGTGTTCTGATCCCGTACAATGAATAGCTGAGCAGTACTGAATTATATCGTTTTCTTGTTTTATTTAAGGAGGGGGAAATCTTCTAGTGATCCAACCAACATACGAGATGGTTAGGATATGTAGGATTTTTACCTACTAAAGCCCCTCGGTTACCATCTACTGCGTATAACGGAAAGCACCGGGATCTCTTTAAGAACGCCCCGGTACTCTCCTTGCGCGATGCTACTTTAAGCACATATCTAACATAAAAGTCCCCGGAGTTTAGAGATGCTTCCATGGTCCTATCTTTATTCAAGAACTATGTGGTTAATGTACAGGAATGTGTATTACCAGCGTCCCTTCGCCTTCGTCTTCGTCAAACGGGATCGGCCCTCTCTCGTTCTCGTTCTGAAATCTCCTTCTTAATAAGGACGGTCTCACAAAAAGAGGTCACTGTATTCCATACAGTGTTGTCTGCCAACATACTCATCACTATGGATGACAAGGAGAGATCTGGATCAGGTTACTTCTAGGAAAACAAAAACAAACCTATCCCACGGGAACCGTACATTTTTCCGGAATAAAAAGTAGCTTGTGTATTATTTCAGACTATAATCTATCTCTGTGCTAAATTTCATCCACATCCGTTCAGTCGTTCTGGCGTGACAGAGTAACAAACATCCATACTCATAAACTTTCACATTTATAATATTAGTATAGATTATAAGTTACTTATTCGAAGTCGAGCAGGTCACTAGTTTTCCATATGTGTAAGCCCCTCATAAGAACCTCACAATGCCATATCCATCAAAATAGGTCGCTCTTTCATACCACTTGATTAATAAAGACTGATGAGTTCATTTTTATGTTCGAACAATTCATTACATAATTCTCGGGATTAAGTAGAATGTTTAGTAAGAGTGAGAAGATTGGAGATTGGGGATTCGTTAAAAATCTATTATGTAGATAACAAAGACTCAAAAGCAGCGGTTGGCCCGTGGTATTGCGCTTGCTTGGAAAACTGAGTGAAGCGGGTTCAAATCCCGGGTCTCGCACCTCTGATTACCACTTACCTTACGGTGAAGGAAAACTTCGTGAGGAAATTTTCATATCTGAGAGAAACTAGCAAGTTTTCGAAAGATATTTGACATCCCCCTCGTATTGAAGGGAAGCCCATCCCCAGCGGGACGTTAAAAGTGGTGGAGTTCTAGCATATACGGCTGCAGATCCAGAGGCCCTGGGTTCGAATTGAATTTGGGCCAACTCTAGTTATTTAGTCTTTCTGCTTAGAAAGTCTCAGTAATAGTCCGGAGTTGGGCAGTTGGCGGTGTTTCACCTCCGTGCCTCGAAGAGCATGTAAAGGTCCCGCACCTGATATCTCATTGGTCGTATCGAGTAGTCGTCCCACAGGAGTATGAGAGTGGACAATAATAGAGAGAATACTCTTTGTGTATGTTTGTACACTTATGCACTATAATATCTCCTGCGCAGTTGCCAAGTCTCATTGAGATGGCCACCGTGATTCAAATCAGTCTAGAGAACATCTATTACTTTATTTTTGCTTTTCCATACTTTCATAATCTTTTAACGCCAGTCCATTAATCAATCCCGTGGGATAGTCAAATAGATTCTTTAAATTAATGTTCTAGTTATTTGAAATGGCTGCGATGCTGAATATTTTAAAACTCATATTATTACATAAAAGGATCTTACAGGTGTTTACTTTTGTTCACTCTAAATTTTTATACTCTACCTTATAGGTATGTTTTAATAAATGAATTTATATTTTAATAACAAATTTCATTTATTTTAATAAATGTAATTGGTGGGATAGGTTTGTTTTTGTTTTCCTAGGCGCCAACCCGAGCGAAGTGAGGGTCAGCCACTAGTATGTAATATATTCAAAATATTTTATTCAGCATTAAATTATTACAATTTTTTACTGAACATCATGATTCTACTACCAGTTCAGAAAGAAGAAGCCTCAGACCTGAGAAGAACTGGCGAAAGAAACTCAGCGGGACTAATATTAACTTGTTATCTTTTTTAAAGTAAAATTATAATTTACAATATTTCTATCAAGTTGAAGTAACCTGGAGGCGATCATTTCATTCCCAAGGTGTGCCACTTCTATAAAATTATTTATTTATAATAGCCTTTAGCACACAAACGTTATTTAACATTTTTTTTAAATTTGGCGATAGAAGCCTTTTGAACATTTTCTGGGGTCGTGTTGTACAAGCGTATACATTGTTCATAACAAGAATTACTGACTCTATATATAAAATCTATACATATAATAAAGTATATAGTTTTTAGTTTGTCTGTCTGTTACCACATCACAGAAAAACCACTGGAGGGATTTTTATGAAATTTGGTATGATGATAGCTGGTTCTCCGGGTCAACATATAGAATACTTTTTACCGCGGGAAAATATCTCATTTCTGAGAAGAAATACAAAAATTGCATTGTAAGAGTATACTAATATGGAAAACCTAAGAATTTGGTTTTCGGTCATCTGAACGCGGGCGGAGCCGCGGGCAATGCTAGTCATATATAAAATCTCTTCTCTACTTGATATCAGTTTTTTTTATTTTCTTGGCGTCTTAATCTTTTTCCTTCACTTCCAACTTGGCTGACATCCACATCTGCAGATACCGCAACCAATTTTAGGGTTCCATAATTCAATAAAATGTATATAGAGCGAAAAAGCTCTTATTTTCCGATCATGTCATATATCGGGTACAAAATTAATTATTTACAAATAAAATGTCTTTATTTAGGGTTGGTTCAGAAAAACATACATTGGGCACGTTTTGATCGACTTCAAAATAGAGGTGTTCATTTCGTTTTTTTTTGTATATACATACATATGTTAGGTGAAACCTTCGTAATGTGTTCGTCCAGTGGTCGATATTCGATCATATATATATATATATATATATATATATATATATATATATATATATATAGAATTTACTTATCCATATAAAAAACTCTTTCCTGTTTTTTTTTAATAATAACACCAAAGCTTCAATAGTTATTAACCAAAAAAAAAACGGTTGATAAACATATGACAAAAAGGTACTGAAGTGTTTTATCTTTGGCTGTTTATATATATTACATTTTTTTAACGAAACTACGATAGTGGACTCTCATTCTTTTCATCAGCGATCAGACGCAGGACCAGAAGCTTTACGTGCTCTGCTTGGAAAAATCGCAAATTTGAGCTCATGCTGAGAACTGAACATAAAACCCAATAAATATACTTTACTCTCCTTGAGATTCGAACCAAGGATAATATAGAAAAGTACGAGATTTCCTTCTTTGTTTTATAGTTATTATAGATTATTATTATCTATACAAATAATAAAAAGAAGAAAGATTTTTTTGTGTGTGTGAATAAGCTCCGAAAATACTGAACCGATTTAGATGAAATTTGGTAAGAAGATAGTTTGAGACTCTGAAAAGAATATAGGATAGTTTTATCCCAGAAATCTTCTCTTAAGGGGATGAATGTGGGGATGAAAGTTTGTATGTGGAATACCAAATTAAGCTAATTATTTATAAATGCAAAAATGAGTAACTTTTTAACTCTTCAACCAATTGTTATGAAATTTGGCACACCAGCCTGTAGCGTGAAGAGTGCTAATTTTTATAAGGACTTTGAAGTGATTTCATTGGAAGAGATGGATAGCTGATATACAAGTTTTTGAAATGATTTAAAATCAAACGTTGAAACTTGAGCAAATCCAAGGGAAATTGCTAGTATTTTACATACGCCTTCGTATTATTTTTATATATTATATATATTATTTTGATAGGTTGCAAAAACAATTGTCAGAATATTGTTTACTAAGTTATAGAGTCCATTCTAGTTCAGTCTAAATGAAAAGAAGAATTGTAAAATACTTTCTTTTGTATGTATCATTTTTAATTTTTTTTGTATGTACCTTTTTTATTTTTATATGCAATAAAGTGTTTAAATAAATAAATTTAATAACTTTCTTAGATTTACGCGAATATTTGACATTTTAAATAAACGGGAGGGACTCCCGTGACCATGATTTTCTATATAGCATTCGGAACTTCGGGAACCAACAATCAAAATTAATCCGCGAAATAATCCGAAAAGATAGTTTCAGATATTTAAGAAGAAATGTAATTTAAAACTGCCGTCTTTTTTTGCTGGTCGGCGGACTTAGCATGTCTTTCGAAAGCTTGCTAGGTTCTCTCAGACATGCAGGTTTTCTCACGATGTTTCTCTTTACCGTAGGACAAGTGGTAATCATGTTGGAAATGTCACACATGAAAGTATCAGAGCGAGATCCGGAATTTGAACCCGCTTCCCTCGGTTTCACAAGCGAGCGCGTTATCACTGGGCTACCATTGCCTTTTGCATGAAATTCTAACGTAGTATAAAGAAAACCACCAGAATATACTTCAAACGTATAATAATTATAGATTCACATATAAGAATTACACCACACTTAACACTAGATTTATCACTGCTTTTACTTAAATTACACAACACACTTTCAGCATAACTTCACCGTAACTCTTACTAAATTAGAATGAATCCTAATCATACAAAGCAATCCTTTTATAATAATTTTAATTTTAATCAACTCACCTTTTTAATAATTTTAATGTCATTTTAACTACTTCCGTCGCAATCACAATAATCCATTTATGTATCTAATTTAGAAAATAAGACTTAATATTTATTAAAATAAATATAAATTATTTCTAGTACATTTCATAATTTTTAAATCACAACAATAATTTCAGTTTAACTTTGACTATTCCTAAATCATTGCAATATTTGATATAAAATAAATTTAGTTTCTTTTTTAAATAATACATTTGCATACTTAATATAAAATAATAATATCATTGAAACTCCAATTAATGACAATAAATATAGGTTACTTTGAATATATCTGACAATATTAGTATTAAAATTAAGAAATCATAACAGTAGATTTATTAAAATAGATGCAAAACTTAAAATAGAGTGAAGGAATACAAGATATATACCAAACCCTATCTTTTGTTTACCGTCAACAGTGTATTTGGGTCGGCCCTCCATTACGCGCAAAAATTGTATGGCACTAGGGATTATGTACCTTTCTTTTATAATCTAGCGATCTATCCAGACTTTGTCTAATTTTATTGGAAACTAGCATTGCCCGCGGCTCCACCCGCGTTCAGATGACCAAAAACCAAATTCTTAGGCTTAACATATTAATATACTCTTACTTTACAGTTTTTGTATTTTTTCTCAGAAATGAGATATTTTCCCGCGGTAAAAAGTATCCTATATGTTGACCCGGATGGATATCCAGCTATCATCATATCTATTCAGTGGTTTTCTCGTGATGCGTATGTATAGAAAATACTTCAAAAAATAATAAAGATTAGCAATATAATCAAAAATGTCACGTTTTTAAAAAAATGAACACATTATGTATGTAGTATACATACTTTCTTACATTTACGCGAATATTTGATATATTAAATTAAACTTTTGAAACCAAAATTATACAATGATTTTGTAAGTAGATACTGTCTGTATCAACTATATTATAATGTCGTTTGAGACGTCTAAAACCTCAGTCTCTCCCATGACCATTCGTGCTGTAAAGCATTCGACACGTCGGGAACCAAATATCAGAATAAATCCGAAAAGCAGTACCAGTACCTTTTTCTCCTCTGTTTGTCAACCGATTTTATTTTTAGGGCTCCGCACCTGAAATAAGAAACCCTTATAGGATCACTTCGTTGTCCATCTGTCTGTTAGGGCTCTTTTCCCAGGAAAAAAGAGATACCAAGCTGAAATTAATATCAGACAGTCAATTTTAAATAAAACTATCTTTTCGGATTTATTCGCGGATTTATTTGGATTTTTGGTTCCCGACGTTTCGGAAAAAATCCGAAAAGATAGTTTTATTTAAAATGTCAAATTATTCGCGTGAATCTACGAAAGTATTATTATCAGACAGTCAAATTTGTAATCCCTTCAAACTGAATAAATCAAAATTCTAAGTCAACGCAATCAAAAGATACGGCCAAGTATGTCACATATTTTGACATTCTCAAGGGAATCAAAACCTATAGGGTACTTCCCGTTGACCTAGAATCGTGAAATTTGGCAGAAGGCAATGTCTTATACCATAAGTGAAGGAAAAAATCCGAAAACCGTAAATTTGTAGTTACATCTCTTTTAATGTTTCATGAAACTCTACGGAACTCGGTGTGCGCGTCAGACTCGCGCTTGTCCGTTTTTTTGCTTAGTAGCTATTGCAGAGCTTTAGTGCTATCATAAAAAAAAGTTGAAAACGGTTTTTTTTATAAAGATAGGTAAATGCTATTCACATATGTTTTACTTATAAACTTATAAACTTATTATAGAAGTTTTATGGTCGAAGTTCGTCTACTGGAGCACTCGTTTTTATAATTCTTCTATATAATAAAATTCTTAGTCGAATCTGTGCATAAAATATTTTTTTGGAAAATCTTATTGAAATAGTCATTATTATTGATATAGATAACGAATCTATAGTTTTTAAAATTCTTGTCTGTCTGTCTGTCTGACTGTCTTGCTGTGAACGCATCACGAGAAAACCACAGGAGAGATTTTAATGAAATTTGTTATAATGATAGCTGGTTATCTGGGTTAACATATAGAATACATTGTACTACAGGAAAATATCACATGTCTGAGAAATCTATACTAACCCTTAAAACTTACTTAGGGACGAACCCGAGCGGAGAGAGAGTGAGTCACTAGTATATTATAAATGTGAAAATAATTCTGTTACTTT
This sequence comes from Brenthis daphne, assembly GCA_947093115.1. Taxonomy (NCBI): domain Eukaryota; kingdom Metazoa; phylum Arthropoda; class Insecta; order Lepidoptera; family Nymphalidae; genus Brenthis; species Brenthis daphne. The sequence goes on from OX352473.1 coordinate 6,580,087, forward strand.
TTCACTCTTAAATCGCTGAAACGATTTCGATAAAATTTGGCAAGGATATAGATTGTATCCTGGGAATAGACTTAGACTATACTTGATTGCCCCTTTCCATTTCTCTTCCCACCATTCATTGGCCCAAATCTAGTCTAAATTAGTATTAAACATTATATAAAACCGTTCAGCTGTTTCAGCGTGAAAGAGTAACAAACACACATATTTTTACATTTATTATAGTTCGACGACACGTTTAGCTCAGTTTGTAGTGACCCACTTGCTGTGCCAGCGGTCGCGGGTTCGAAGCATTCATTTGTGTGTGATCAGCACGAATGTTTGTACTCCAGTCATGAGTGTTTATATTTATAATATGTATGTATTTAAAGTTATATAAGTGTAGTGTATCAACTGTATTGCATCCATAACATAAGCCTCGTAGCTTACCATGGAGGTGGATGGTGCTGTGTGTTAATAAATAAAATAAATATGTTGGTAATATTTATTTTATTTATTAATATATACCAGTGAGAAACGAACTGACGACCTCGAGGTCAAAAGCTCGCTAATAACCCAATAGCAACCACTTTACGTTCAGTTAACATTGGAAGTTGGAACTTTTACGCCAACAAACTATAGGTTTTTTTTGCAATTTAAATTTTAACCTCTCCAGCGAACTTCAAGATTCATTCATTTGCATATTTTTTTGAATGTTAAAATTGTGCTCAATCCTGACTGTATTTTTAACTTAAAAGTATTCTTTGACTAGCCACCGCGTGTGGTTTTGTCTGAATTTATAATGTGCTTCGCTCGAATTTTTTAAATAATATTCGCCCAGTGCAGTTAAAATTTAATGTTATAATCATTACTAATTTGAGGATCATGTATATGAATCGAATTTTCCTATCTATATAAAAAAATGACTGATTGTTTTTTTATTGATAACACTAAATCTTGTCAACAGCTACTAAACAAAAAAAAAGAAAATCGTTTGACAAACAGAGGAGAAATAGATACTGAACTAGAACTGTTTTGTCTTTGCCTATTTATTATTTATACATAAAAATATAATTCATTTATAAGGCAGTATTCCACTGGTTTCCACTTATTTGACGGTTCAAATTCCGGGTCTCGCTCTGATATTCTCATATACGTAACATTTTCCAAATGATCACCATTTGTCTTACCGTAAAGGAAAACATCGTGAGAAAACCTTCATGTTTCAGAGAATCTGGCAAATTCAAAAGATATGCTCAGTCCTGGTGGTGGATTATGGCCTGATCCCCCTCGTATTGAAGGGAGGCCCACCCCCAGCTGTGGGACGTTAAAAAGAGCTAAACACTATGTAGTATAAAGGATATATCAAATATCTAATACTACGCTAAAAACCTTAGAGTTTGAGTGTAGAAAGCTAATAAGAAAGAAAGTTAATAATATATAGGCTTTAATAGAATTGAGCACGTATCTTACACCGGTCTGTTTTAATAAACTTACACCTTATAAAATGAGAACACTTCAAAGGATCCACCTCTGTTCAGATTTCATACCGACGTGACAAATCCATAGGGACTTAAGAGTAATGTTGAAAAAGAGAAATATGTATGTAACAAGTCTAAGATATGTTACGTTATACTTTGAGAAACTTAGCTTCTTACATACTCATTAATATTATAGTAGTTTGCCTAATGTTAGAAATTTGATCAAAATAATTATGGAAAATTTGAAAAAAACATATATATATATATATATATATATATATATATATATATATATATATATATAACATTATTACTTATACATATAATAAAAATCTGAGTCGAATCTGTACATTAAATATTTTTGGAAAATCTTATTGAAATAGTCATTATTATCGATACAGAGGTAGAATCTATAGTAGTAGATTTTTTTCCTTTCTGTCTGTCTGGGACTCACTGGGAATACAAGACAACCACGAGACCGATTTTGATGAAATTTGGTATGATGATAGCTGGCTATCCGGGTCAACATATAGGATACTTTTTTCTGCGGGAAAATATCTCATTTCTAAGAAATCTATACTAAACGTTAAAACGTAACTAGGGACCAAGCCAAGCAGAGCAAGGGTCAGTTGTTAGTCAATACTAAGATCTTAAAGAGTTTGAAATTCTTTGAAGTCTAACTACTCGATATTCTCGACACGCAGCATAACAAATTACTTAACTGTTTCTTTGTTTGCTAGTTATTGATTAGCACGAGTTTTCTAGTTTGCAAATGAAATATAGCTACGAGTATATAGTTTCAATTTGGTTTACATTATCGTTACTGGTAGAGATCATTACCCGCCATTCCAGCGATATTTAGACTGGAAATTGTGATTTCTTGGGTTGCTAGTGTTTAACATATCTTAAAAAAATTATAATGAATAATTATTTCTAAAATACCGTCAGAATAAAAAAGAAAAAGTGCAAAAATACTTTATAAGTATTTTTTCGCGTTATTATTACAAACTAGCGACTTACGACGACTTCCAGATAAGCGGATTTTGTTCTCAATTTCATGGGTTTTAATTATTTTGCTCGTAGCCCTAATTATTTTTCTAAAATAAAAGTAGTCTAAGTTACTCTTTCAAACATCAAACTGCCTGGAAAAGTCCCGCTTATATCGGTCCAGCCGTTTCGGAGATTAGCCGAAACTAACAGACAGACAAAAATATAAAAAAATGTTTTGTTCTTATAAGTACCGTAACTCCTTTTATATGCATATAGTAAAAAGCTGTTACTTTGACGTTACAAACAGACACTTCAATTATATTTATTTGTATAGATGCGAAAGTTTGTATGTTTGTGTTTTTAGGCTGAAATTAATGAATCGATTTGGATAATATTTAATACACAGACTATAACCTGAAACAATACACAGTACTGCTTGTAAAAAAATGCCAAAAATTAGAGCTATCAGTATATAATATTAAAAATACAAAAGGTACAAGAAAACACCCAAAATGACATACATAACCTATTTTTCCTTTTATACCTAGTTCTTTTTTTTTTAATATTTTACATAGCATGCGACCACAGCCACAGGCAAAAAATGTAAATTATCGAACCCGCTACCTGTATATATTAGTTAAGAAATACGTATTTAATTTAATGCATAACTAACCATTTAGAGATTAGAAGCGTAGCACGCCGTAGCGCTGCTACGCCGTAGACGTTTGCTTTAAGCTCTAGTATAAACTAGGTTAAGGAAATTCTAACACAATTTATATTATTATAACTTAAATACCTGTGATGTGATGGTCTTGGGTTCGATTCCGGTTAGATTTTGAGTTAAAAAAAATGAAAAAGTTATGTATGTAAGATATTTTTGACAAACGTAAGCGATTTTCATGATGTTTTTGTTAATGGGCGATTTTTATCTTAGGAATCAATTTTAAGTTTTTGCATATAAATTTTCATTATTGTTAGATATATCGACTTCCAAGATTTTATTACAATATTAGCAACTCACCCTCGCTCCGCACGGGTACGCTCCTCGTTAACGTTTAGTATAGATTTCTTAGTAATAAGATATTTTCCCGCAGTAAAAAGTATTCTATATATTGACCCAGAAAACCAGCTATCGTCATACTAAATTTTATCAAAATCGGTCCAGTGGTTTTCTCGTGATGCGTTCCCAGACAAGCAGACAGACAAACATTCTAAAAACTATAGATTCGGCCTCTGTATCGATAATAATGACTATTTTAATAAGAATTTCAAAAAATATTTAATGTTAGATTACACACGGTTAGATTTTTATTATATGTACAGATTGAGAGACAAAAGTGATGCAAATAAAAGCTTGCTAATAAAAAAATATAATACTCTGTTAGATTTATGCGAATATTTAAGATATCAAATATAAAAAAATATCTTTTTGGATTGGAAATCGGATATGGCACCATTTTTCTATTTTAACATTGAAAATGTTTTTTTTGTCGCTTTAGTATAGGCCCGATTTTCAGCGAAAGTGCGACATCGCCCTGGTGTCGTGGATTTTGGGACTACGTTTTAAAAGATGCGTCTGAATGAGGGCTACAAAATGCAAAAAATATATATTTGAAAACACTAACACTATCCCACAGGAACTCTTTGATTTTCCGGGATGAAAAGTATTTAAAATATTGGCCGGGGGTATAAGGTACCACTATGCAAAATTTCATTTAAATCGGTCTAACAGTTTCGGAGATTAGCCCGTTAAAATAGACAAACAGACAGAGAAATAAAAAAATTGAAAAAATCTGGATTTGTTCATTTCTCTTCTTACGTCCCCTGACTCGGTTTTAGCATATTTTTTCTATGTACAGACATTCGACCTCTACAGTTTTATTATATGTATAGATAATATCTTTATGCATCCAAACAGTTTTTTGTAGTCTGAACGCGGGCAAAATCGGTTGTTCTGCTAATAATTAATATGTTAAAAATTTGATTCGGTTTATTTGGCAGATTCATTTTCAATTTACTCTAAGGTCTTGGCAGACACGAGATCTGTGGATTTTTTTAAAACTGGAAACCAAAAATCAAAATAAATTCGCGAAAAGATTTAAAAAGATAGTTTTATTAAAAAAAAATACTTTAACTACAACATATACAATTTCCCATTAAAAATCATATATTAAACGTTATTTGTCCAAAATGTCGGAAACTTATTCGCCTGTGAAATCCCAATAGCAACGTCCGGCGTAGCGCTGGCGATGTCAAATTATTGTACTACGTATAATTTCGATATTCCGATAGAATATTCTGTTTTAAAAACTAATAAATTGTATTTATTGGTTGAATTCAAGGAAAAAGTATTTAATTTGAGTGTTTGTTTTTGTGTGTATGTACATCTAGATCAATCTATACTAATATTATAAAGAGGTAAACTTTGTGAGGTTGTAGGGGGTAATCTACACGACCGGTAAGAGAACAGGTGAAAGAAAGGAGGTGAAACACCACCAAAGCCTAGTCCGGGCTGTTATTGAGAATTTCTTGACAGAAACTGGACTCTACCCAGGACTCGAATTCAAGACCTCTGGATCTAAAGTATATACCAGCCACTAGATCAGCGAGGCAGTTAATCCATACAAATAGAACAGCGGGGAAAAGTTAGTGTAAGATATAAATTTACATAACAGAGGTTATCAAAAAATATGAACGGGGTATATTCGTATCGATTTTACGGAATCTTGTCGAGGTCTGGTTTTATTTTATTATCTGTCGTTCACAAGGAAAATATATATGGTATGAAAATATTATACAGATATAATTATTTTATCAATTCTAACTCAAGTATCTATGTACTAGCGACTTACCATTGCTTCGCTCGGGTTCATCTACTTACATTTTAACGTTTAGTTAGTTTTAGTTGTTTCTCAGAGATGAGATATTTTCTGGCAGTAAAAAGTGTCCTATATGTTGACCCGGATAACCAGCTATCATCATACCAAATTTCATCAAAATCTATCCAGTGGTTTTCTCATGATGCTGTCGCAGACAGACAGACGAGAATTCTAAAAACTATTGATTCGGCCTCTGTATCGATAATAATGACTATTTCGATAAGATTTTCCAAAAAAATATTTAATGTAGAGATTTGATTCAGAATTTTATTATATGTAAAGATTCTATACAAGCAGCGCCACCTTTTGACAAGTTTCACTACTAATGCTAGCTATGCTACTTCAGGTTATAGTCTATCTGTTTAGTGTGTACTAAGTTTCCTCAAATTTCGTACAGCGGTTTCATCGAGACACATGTGCATTGCAATGCACTATGTATGCAATGCAAAAGTTTGTATGTATGTCTGTGTAGACATAAATACAAACATTTGCATTTACAATGTTTACTTACTATGATAATATTACTATTATATATAAGATGAAGAGTTTTTTTGTTTTGTGAACACATTAATCTGATACTTCTAATCTTATTTGAAGATTTGGACATACATAAATACGTACATTTATACACGTTAAACACATAACCCTCTTTTGTGGCTTCGACGTAGTAGAGGTAATAACAAACAAACAAACATACATACACCTTTTGTTGGGCACGGGCCTCTCTTCAATATAACGGAGCCATAGTCCACCACGCTGGCCAAGTGCGGGACGAGCCTCACATGTCTTTCAAAAACTTTCAAGCAAAACTCAGACATTCAGGCTTCCTCACGATGTTTTAATTCGCCGTAAGTTGGAAATTATTCGCACATGGGAATATCAGAGTGAAACCCGGAATTTGAACAAGCTTCACTCTGTTTCCCAAGTGAGCGCGTTACCACTGAGCTACCACTGCTATTATACTACTAGTGACTCACCTTCATTTGGTTCGGGTTGGTCTCTGTATATAAATGTATATAATATATATAGTTTTACAATGATATATGGAAGTCTGCCTGATTTGTTGACATTTATGATTACTGCCCCGCTCCCTTGAGTGGTAGTATGGTGATATATAGCCTATAGCCTTCCCTAATAAACGGGCTATCTAATTCCAAACAAACAAACAATCAAAGATACACACTTTGCCTTTTTATATTATTAGTATAGATTTCTAAGAAATTTTCTATCTATTAGAAATTTTAAACTACCCTCATCTTACTCTTCTTATGAACCCCGAACTTTCTAATAATAAATGTAGAGAACAATTTTTCAGTCTTCCTTACGATGATAAAGTAGAGCCATTTGTTGGAATCAATTGATATAGAGACAGTTATAAAAAATTACATGAAATTTGAGCTTTTATTGAATCTATTACGAAATGATACGAGCTTTTTGATGTATATATTGTAATACAGTATCTTTTATAATAATAAGCTTTTGTCGTTGTTTCGCTCGCGAACTTTATAAATAAATATGTTGAGACATTAACACACAGCGCCATCTAGTTCCATGGTAAGCTACAAGGCTTGTGTTATGGATACCAGATAGTTGATACACTACACATATATAACTTGAAATACATACATATTATAAATATAGACACCCATGACTGAGGTACAAACATTCGTTCTCATCACACAAATGAATGCACCCAGCGGGACTTGAACCCGCGACCGTTGGCACAGCAAGTACACTACAATCTGAGGCAAACGTGTCGTCAAAGCTTTATATATCGTTGTTAGGGTCATGTCGTGATGTAAGATAGCTTCCTCCTCAATAAATCTATACAAATATTATAAATGTCAAAGTGACTCTTCTGTCTGTTACATTTTTACATATAAACCACAGAACCAATTCTGATAAATTTTAGTATAGAGATAGATGGGTACTTGAAGATGAATGTAAGGTATTTTATCCCACAAAATGTAATTTAAAAAAATTAAACCGAGTTCAAAAAAAAAACTTCCAGGCACTAAAAAGTAAAAAAATAACTGAACGGGGGTTTGCATTTACTATAGATCAGATCATAATATATAGAATCAGATATTTTCGAAGTCGATGCTTGTATCTATTCTAAAAGAAAACCTCCGTTTAGTTGTATTTTACATTTAAGTGCCTGGAAGTCGTTTTTTTTAAGTTTTTATTTTGCCATTTTTAATGTAGATGTAATAAGCAGGTACTTTGTAAGAAGAAAGTTTTTTAATAACATATTCGATTAAACAATTTATACGTCTCAAACTATCTCCATACCAAATTTCATCTAAATCGGTTCAGCGGATTAAGCGTAAAAAGATAACAGACAGACAGAAAGACAGAGTTACTTTAGCATTTATAATATTAGTATGGATAGATAACATTATACCAAGCGACATTGTTAATAATATGTCGATTTTACAACTCAAATATACATACATATACATATTATATACATACATATATCGTATTCCCTCGGGCAAGTAGAGTATCTATAATAGATATGGCTAATAGAAAACAAAAAATAATATATACGAAAATGACATATTCTGACGTCGTTTCGACATATTTTAATACTAACGGCTCACCCTCGCTCCGCTCTGGTTCGTCCCTAGTTACGTTTTAATGTTTAGAACAGATTTCTCAGAGATGAGATATTTTTCGGCAGTAAAAAGTATTCTATATGTTAACCCGGATAACCAGCTATCATCATACCAAATTTCATCAAAATATGTCTAGCAATTTTCTTGTGATGCGTTCCCAGACGGACGGACAGACAAACATTTTAAATCCTATAGATTCGGCCTCTGTATCGATAATAATGACTATTTCAATAAGATTTTCCTAAAAATATTTAATTTACAGATTCGACTCAGAATTTTATTATATGTATAGATGACATATTCTGAATATGTTTTAATATATTTTAATATGTAAAGATTGTTATTGAAGCCCGCAAATAACTTATTATAATGGGAATATCGCATACAAAAGTGATTACAATATTTCTTCTTTTTTTTAAATTAAATTTCAGAAAAAAAAATTATTAAAAATGTGAACGATTGTACCTATTTTAAATAAAACTATCTTAAATAATTTAACAATAAGATTTTCCATAGAATATTTAATGTACAGATTCGGCTTAGTTACAATTTTATTATATGTATAGTATATAGATAAGTCTACCTATTCATACTAATCGTTAAAACGTACCTAAGGACGAACCCGAGCGAAGCGAAAGTGAGTCGCTAGTACTTATATAAGTAATATGTTAGAGTCTAAAGAAACATTTAAAAATCTAGACTAGACGCATTCAAAGTCTACGAATAACCAACAAAGGCGTTCTAACAAAATGTTGCGATAAGGAAAATTTATTTTTCCAAGACACTGCTTCATTCTTTTGAGCACTTTGCAAATCTGTTTAAGAATAAAAAGTTAGGAGCTGTTATGTTTTATTTGTTATTTAATTTAATCGGGCGCTATTATAAAAGAGTTTTTTTTGTGTTTGTATGTTTGTTACGATGTAACGGCTGGATAGATTTGGATGAAAGTTATTACAGAGATAGAGCTGGAGTAACATATAAGGCTTGTTGTTAGGTATCTAGGGAAGTATCCGAGTAAAGCAAGGGCGAATCGCAAAGTGAATTATATATCTATCTGTATTTCTCTACTGTATTTATTTATTGTTAAGGAAACAAACGATATATATATATATATATATATATATATATATATATATATATATATACAAAAATACATACATCAGCAAAGTTTCCACTTCTTGATTCTTATATACAAACATTAACGAAGACAAACTAAATACAATTCAACATACTCGTAGCTACCTATCTAAGAATAGCAAGTTAAAAAAAATACAAACTCAACGCTAAATTAAAGTTATATAAGATGAGAGTAAAGTTATATAATATTTGCGTAGACTTCGTTTATTTATATTATCAATACCTTAATTCACAAGTCGGTTAACCTGTCTCAGTCCACATTTAAAAAGCTATCCAAAACCTAAATACTAAAAAAATACTTATTACGAATTTGGAATATTAAATATTCAATTTTTTTTAATAATTATATTATTAAATAACCTAAAATTTCATTTTCTTTATGCTTATACTGAAATTGCTTATACCGAGTCTCAAAATGTAAGTTATACTTTGTATCCATATTTTACCATCATTCGTTATGCATATATTTTGTTATTATATTACGAGAGGCTCATCGTCATTAGCTACGTTTTAATTTTTTTGAGCGGAACCCTAATTCTTTTTCTAGAACAAAAGTGTCCTAAATTACTTTTATATTAGCTAACTGCCAGTGAAAATTCCGTCAAAATCAGCTCACTCGTTTCGGAAATTAATCAGAACAAATAAACAGACAGATATTTTTTTTAATTGTATTTTGTTTTAAGTACCGTATATAACTTCATTTGCATTTAGTAAAAATTTGTTATTTTGACATTGCAAACAGGCACTTCAATTTTATTTATCTGTATAGATTTATAGCACCCTTAGGTAATAAAAAATACATAGAAAAATGTACATACATATATACAGAAGTATAAATAAACAAAACTAAATACAAAACATGATTGTTATACATAATATAATGAATACATGAAAAAATTCTGCATTGCACAAGAATCGAATCTGCTCCACTCTAAGTACCACACGGTCGTGGCGTACAAAATAGAATTTCTTTTGTTCCATACACCAGTGTCAATGGTACGCTATTAATTTTAACAACGTATTGTCATCGCTCCAGTTCAGAGTTGCACAATGAAAATACTTTGATTGAAGAGTTATTGATAGTTTTTTACTGAGATAATATATATTTTTTATGTATATATAATAATGATGGGGCTGAGTTGGTTCATTGTTTTATATTGTATGATATTGGTTTGCTAATAGAAATATTTAGTGCAAATCTTTATTTATTTGCTAGCGACTTGTACTCGCTTTTCTCGGTAACGTTTGGGGCTGTTTGTATTTATAATATGTACAGACGCTACCACCTAAATTTTACTATTAGCATAAATCCATTCAGTCATTTCAGCGTGAAAGAGAAACATATTCGAAATGTCGGGAACCAAATATGAAAATAAATCTGTGAAAAAATCCAAAAAGAAAGTTTTACTTAAAACGTCAAATATTCGCGTAAATCTAAGAAAGTATTTAGTAAAGGTTTTAGGCTTTCAAAAACTAACTTTTTGTTGTGAGATAGAAAAGGTCTTGACGTGAGATAGCAATTTAAGTCTCATATTCTGATGGGACGATAAATCGACACGATGAGCGTAGCGGTGAGAAATAAGGCGCCGGAGTGACGTGACACGTGCTCTCTGAGGCACAGGGGTGAAACACTGTCAACTTCTCAATTCTGGGCTGTTACTGAGAATTTCTTAACAGAAAAACTCTAATGAGTTTTTCTTTAGAGTCTTCTACTTGACCCGATTCGAGTCCAGGGCTCGAACCCAGGAATTTTGGATATGCATCCGTATATACTAGCCACTATACCAAAGAGGCAGTTGAATAATAATATAAGACAGTAGTAGATTAGTGGTAACGCGTTAAGGGACCAAGTGAAGCGGGTTCAAATCCCAAGTCTCGTTCCTTTGATATTTTCATACGTGAAAGATTTTCAACATGATTATTACTTGTGTTACGGTGAGGAAAACATCGTGAGAAAACCTACATGTTTAAGAGAACCTAGCAAGTTTTCGAAAGACATGTGAAGTCTTTTGTTGTGGTGTGTGGTGGTGTTGTGGTGTTGTGGTGGACTATAACCTGTTGCTTGATCCTCCTCGTAAGTTACGTTAGTAACTGGGCTGCTAGGCAGATGACGTTACTTTGCATAGGAGATATTAATATATCCGAAATTAGACAACTATCTGACATTCGGGTCCTTTCCCCTATATCTCATAAACTAGCGACTCACCCTCGCTTCGCTCGGATTCGTCCCTAGATTGTTTCCCCATACAAACATTCAGCCACATTATCACTCCCTTAAGGGATGATTTCCGGAATAAAAAGTATCCAGGGTCTTAAACTATCTTCTTACTAAATTTCATCTAAATCGGTCCAGCAGATCCAGAGATTACCCCCTACAACCTCACAAACACACAAACTTTACCTATTTATAATATTAGTATACATTAAATAATTGAACTACACGTGCAGAGTCGTGGGAAAACGATAGTTTATAACATCCGTATAGATTACCAAAGCGGAAATGGTTCATAGAGCGTTCTTGCTTCAAGTAAAATATTGACTCGAGATTTCAAGCTTTCCGTGTTTTATTCATTTCCTGGTCTTTGATTCAGTTTAACTCTATTCTTTATAACTTTGTAACTTAGTAAAATTAATTGCTTCTCGTAAATAATTGGTTTCGTGATCTATGTATAATACTAGCGACTCACCTTCGCTCTGCTCGGGTTCGCCCCTAGTTACTTAAAAAATGGAGGATGGGGATAGAAGGCTGAACAATATTTTACGACCTATACGTATGAACCTAACAAATATAAAAAAAAATCATTACGGATTTTTCATATGGGAATCATTTCCAACATGATTACCACTTGTCTTATGGTGAAAGAAAACAAACGAGGAACGTTTGAGATATGTCTGAGAGAATCGAGTTTTCGAAAGATTTGGTCAGCGTGGTGGACTAAAGCCTGATCCTTCTCGTATTAAAGTAGGCCCACTCTCAGCAGTGGGATGTTAAAAACGGCTGACTTAAGATATTAGTTCCTAGGGTCTGAACCTAGGGTCTGTTCCTAGGGTGTGACCTATCTAATAACTGGATATCGAGTATATGTATGTAGCTCGTAGTATTAAACGGAAAATATAAAATTAGCATAATATGTCCGTTTATATTTAGAATACAATAGTTACAAAATGTTGGCATACTTTCAAACCGTTTTAAATTTTTTACAAAAGGCAAAAAGCTAAAGGGAGAGAAAGATTGAATATAGTAATTGCATGTAAATTTTTATCTACATGTTGTTTTTTGTTACATTAACACACATCATTTAGTTTCATAGTAAGCTACGAGGCTTGTGTCATGGATAATATATAATACTAGCGGTACACGCAGCTTTGCCCGCGTTCAAACTTGTGATCATTTGCTAGTTTAATCTAAATATTGCCTAGAAATTTCATCAAAATCGCTTCAGCCGTTTTAGAGTCCATAGGGAACATATATACACTCAATTTTTATTTGCATATATACTAGTTACAGGTTAGGGTTAGTTAAAAATAATGTAAAATAATGCCCGTATTTCTCAGAGATGAGATATTTTATTAAAAAGTATCCGATATATTGACCTGGATAACCAGCTATTATCATATAAAAATTTCATTAAAATCTATCCAGTGGTTTTCTCGTGATGCGTTCCCAGATATACAGACAAACAGACAGACAGACAAACAATCTAAAAACTTTAGATTCGGTCTCTATATCGATAAGATTTTCCAAAAAAATATTTAATGTACAGATTCGACTCAGTTAGAATTTTATTATATGTATAGATAAAGACTGTCTGTTACTGTGTGTCTGAACGCGCTAATATCTAGAACTACTGGTCCGATTTGAAAAAATCTTTTAGCGTTTTATAGACCATTTATTGAGGAAGGCTATAAACTATCATACACCGCACTAGGATCTATGAGAGCGGAATGAATCTAGAAAATTAAAGTTGCGGGCGTAGTCACTAGAAAACTCTAATAGCTGATAAGGTAAAAGTTCATACTATTTTATTCAAAAGTCACTTACCAATTTTTACAAGTAACTGACTACCAATGAAGCAACGTATTTTCTACTCTGTTGCATTATAACCTTTACGACCAATATTATAAGATCTTCATTTTAGCCTAGTTTCGAGTCAAATTTCAAAATTTCTATGTGCACCTGTGATCTGGCGGGGGTCCAAGACATCTGGCCTACATACGAAGGGTTGGTTTCCACTGGAAATATAGCTATGCTATACTTTTGTAGATCTAGCATTCGTCTTTTTATTCGTGACGAGAATACCTTGGGTATATTAAGTTCTTTTTTGTGTCTATAACAAGATATGCTTAACAAAAACTGTTTCAAATTTTTTTGAAGTGAAACTTCTTTACAATCGTTGTGATTTGAAACTCGATGAAATGATAATGGGACACTAGAAAGAGACAAACACATACATATGTAGGATTAAGCCGGCGATAAAATGAGATAGAATACACTGCGATGATGCCATGGTAACCGTTGTTATTTGAGATAGAATACATTTCACAGGATGTGAAAAATAATAAAATTAATTACTTAATAATAAGTAATATATATTTATGTCAAGTAAAATGTAAAATAACTTTTAAACTTGATAAAAATATTATTAAAAAATAAACCATATAATAATTATTCTTCTGCCGATACTCCATATATGTTCATCTCATTCTCTTGTAGGTTACTTTTCTGAAATTTCACTTCTACCGTGTGTGAATTGCACACACACGCGCTTTTTATTAATAACACTAAAATTCATTAATACCTACCGAACAAAAAAAGGCATTTGGTTGACAAGCAGAGAAGAAAAGGTGTGAAAGTTTGCATTTGTGTGTACGTTTGTTACTCCTTCACGCTAAAACGGCTGGAGTACACAGATAGACTATATGTACTGGCGTGATAACATTTGCGAAAACGCGTCGCTGTTTGTATACAATGTTATAAGCACAAATTATGAGCGAAGCAAGGGTATGAAACATGAGGGTTCTATGAAACTATATAGTTATTAAAAAAAGGTTCACCTTCTATGTAGTCAGCCATTTTTAACGTCCCACTGCTTTTTTAACTCCCTTCAATACAAAGGGGATCAGGCCATAGTCCACCGAGCTGGCCAAGTACGGGCGGACAGAGCGTGTCTTTTGAAAACTTGTTAGGTTCTCTCAGACATGCAGGTTATCTACACCGTAAGACAAGTGGTAATCATGTTGGAAATGATTCACACATGAGAATATCAGAAGTGCAAGAAGATCCGAGATTTGAAACCGCTTCATTCAGTCTTCAAAGCGATTGCGTTACCACCTCCACTGCCTTTTATAAAAAAATCTCAATCAATTAAATAGCTATAGCTCAGCACAACATATGTACACCAGGTTTACAAACGCGACCGATTTCGTGTTTTCAAGAGGCTTAGAAATGAGGAATAATAGGGACTATGCAAAAACATCAAGGTGTGCCACAAGATATGTACTTGGCCCACAAATATTTGTCAGCTACATAAATAATATTCATGAATTCTTTTTAGAGTTATTCGTACATGTGATATAGTATATTGAAGTAAATTTTATTCATAATCAAGAGTGTTTTAAAGTTAATACTTTCTTAGATTTTCGCGAATATTTTGATATTTTAAACAAAACTATCGGAGAATAGCGGATTTATTTTAATTTTTGGTTCCCGACGTTTCGAATGCTTTACAGCAATCATGGTCACGGGAGAGACTAAGGTTTCAGGTGTCTCAAAAATTTATTTATATATACTTGGTACAGACGGTGTCTGTGATTTTATAGAAAAGGGAAATGGTACCAAACTACGATATAATTAAAAAAAATGTGTTAAATATATAATTTGTGTTGCTATGTTTAATATTTTTTGGAAAATCTTATTGAAATAGTCATTATTATTGATACAGAGGCCGAATCTATAGCTTTTTTAAAATTAATGCCTATCTATCTGGGGACGCATCACGAAAAAACCACTGGACAGATTTTGATGAAATTTAGTAGATGCCAGCTGGTTATCCGGGGCAGCATATAGTATACTTTTGACTGCAGGAAATATCTCATCTCTGAGAAATCTTTTTTTTTTTTTAACGTTGGGAAATGCATTTACGCACAACGTGTGGGACTCACCGGCGTAATACAGCCAGTACTACCCACTAAAACCCAACAAAACCTTCCCCCGTCTTAATGGGGCGTCGCAGGATCGCTTACGCATTCAACTACGACGCCCCGACGGCAGGTCTGCCGAAGCAGACCACCATAACCATGGGGTTGCTCCAAGGTCCACTCTGCTATCAGAGAAGTACCAGGAGCAACCCGCATGGTACACCGCCCTCCGAAGAGGGCCACCTCCCACCGCCCACCGAAGTGGGCAACCTCCCTGTGCGTTTCTTAGCTTCGCGCCCGGTTGGGTTGCCGGGCACTACTGAGCCCCCCCACCACGACAAGGTGAACGCACGTTGGGGGGGATCTCTGAGAAATCTATACTAAGCGTTTATAATGTACATAATTTTCTATTTTGCTTTCTAATCTTTTCTTCCACCAACCTTGGGTTCATCCGTGATATACTATTTTAATAAATTATATTTTTTCCAAATTTGTAAGCTTACGATTAATATAATAATATAATTTTCGCTTATTATTTAAAGAAAGTAAGCTATCTTTCGATCGATTTCTATCATTTTGCCAAAGCAAAATAGAGAATAATAGCATAAACAGCAAATCACGCTACTATTAACTCTGACGACTCGTTTGGCTCAGTGTGTAGTAACCCTACTTGCTATGCCAGCGGTTGCGGGTTCGAGTCCCGCTGGGGGCATTCATTTGTGTGATAAGCACGAATGTTTGTACTCCAGTCATGAGTGTTTATACGAGTATTTATAATATTTATTTTTTATTTATTTTTTTATTTATTTATTTATTTCAGGCAATATTTACATAGGGATCTTAAATATGTAAACAGCGGCCCATAGCATATATACCTTAAAACTAACATATATATTAATTATAAAAAACTTAAAAACTATTTAACACGTAGTGCAGACGTGTAAGCTGTGTCGGCGGGCATACGACCTCGGAACTTCCGAAACACGACGCCCTGCGGCCAGAAGTCCTCCTTCATGAAGGCTGGCAGATGATGAGTCGGCACTCTCACCACAAACGAATTGAAACTCGTTTTGTGGCGAGGTACCAGCCGTTCAACCCTCAATTTGAAGTTGGACCTCTTCAGGACGTAGTCTACGACATCCTCGACCTTCGTAGACCAGTGCACTCGGGACACATACAGCGGCGTCGATGGTACGGCAGGACGCATCGGATGGTCTGGCTGGTTCGGAGCTGTGCCACAGATGTTACGGCATGAGGGCTTCTTTTTCTTCCTCTCCACTTTAGTGAAGCCCTCCTCGTCAGGTTGGATCTTCGTGGAACCCGTCGAAGGCACCTGTTTGGCAGCTGGTTTGCTCCGGCTCTTCTTTTTCCCTCCATTCGAGGGCCGCTTGTTTGGCGGGGCGGGTGTAGGGGCGGGGGCAGGCGCGGCTGCGGCTGCGGCGTATGCACGCGGCGGGGTTATGACCGCGCTCGCACTCGACGTCATCAGCGGGGCCGGGGATCGGGTGGCGGGCGTCACTGTGTCGCGCGATTCACGCACCTCAGCAGTAATCGGAGGCGACGACAAACTGCTGATGGAGTCAATTTGTGCGCCGCGACGTGTGTTTATGTTAGTGACCTCCGGTGACCTACTTACAGAACCATTATTTTTGAACGATAATAATTCTGCGCGCAGCCCACTGATGGTAGATTCGGAAATCTCTAACTTAAACTGCACCTCTGCCAAGCCAGCTTTCAGGATGGTGATATCCTTGAGCAGCCTGGTAACGTCAACGTGGTCGAACGTGACGGGAGGCAGCTTGTTCAGCTGCTTCGCCACGAAGGCGGGCACGTCGTCAGGATCGGTTATCTTCAGGAGATTAATGATGTCCTGAAGACTTCTCTCCCCCTTTTCATCCCTTCTACGGGTGGGCATTCGGTCGGCCTGGCCGAGAGTCTCATAGAGCAGCACCTTGCTCCTGCAAATCTCCTCTTCTTTAAAGCTCGACTTGCAGATCTGCATGATGCTGACCTCGTCCATAGTGTCGATGGCGTGCTGTATAAACGCCAACAGCTCGTTAGCTATGAGTTTTTCGGAACTCATAGCGGCGGTATCCGGCAGCGGCTAAGCCGCGCAGTACGCGAATCAAAATTCGGGTCAGAGTGTGCAAGCAATGCGCGTCCGTTACCTAGCGCGCATTACTGACGACGTATGTATGTAATATGTATGTATTTAATGTTATATATGTGTAGTGTACCAAATATCTGGTATCCATAACACAAGCTTCGTAGCTTACCGTGGAACTAGATGGCGCTGTATGTTAATGAAAAAAAAACATTTTTTTGGCAATCTATATAATTCTTTACTCTGAGATATAAGCCCACTCAAAAACTTGAAATACATTACCTCCTTTGCTGTACATTCGGATAAAAAAATTCTACGCAATAACTCGACCCCGTTAGTCTCCAATATATATATGGAATATGAAATTTTTAAAAGATTTTTAGCCTCATTTCACTTTCATAAGAGAAATCGATGTTTTAACTCTTCATCTACATTAGCTTGATTAGTATATAGAGATGTGCCGGACTTTAGAATAAAAGGCAAAAGGTAAAAATATGAGTAAAAAAACATGCTGTTTGTGTATCATGACCTAGAATAACAAGTTTTCTAGTTCATTTAGGTTCAATCTGTCTATACATATAATAAAATTCTAACTGAATCGTATCTATTCATATATTTTTTTGGGAGATCTAGTAAATAAATAATCTATATAATAATCTATATATATAAATAGTCCCCCACGCATGCCAACTGCGGGCGGACTGAGCACGTCTGCAGACAACTTGCTAGGTTCTCTCAGACATACAGGTTTCCTGACGATGTTCTCCTTCACCGTAAGACTAGTGGTGATCATGTTGGGAATGATTCGCACATGAAAATATCAGAGGTGCGAGACCTGAAAGGAATATACATACATATATAAGTAAAATATCTACTCAGCAGAAAAACTAAATGACTCATCACATCCAATTTTACTCAAATTGAAGTAAAAATTTATTTTTAGTTAGACAATAAGGTACAATAAAACCTTAAGAAACGTCCGTCGGTTACCACAAAGGAATAATTTAATACCTGTTAGTATAATTTACATCTTACACAAACGTCCCGAGGCTATATTAAAAGAAAATATGCTTAAAATTGATGTTTATTTTTCGATTTTGATTTTTTAGTTTAGTTATATTCTTACTAAGTTTGATTGGTTTATATATCACTAACCAAAAATAGAAGTTAAATTAAATATAATCAAATAAGCTATAAATATGATCTGTTAAAATACAATGTTAAAAATTATTACTTAAGTAAAATTAATTATAATTTAAAATTATAAGTAAGCATGTAAGTATAGAATATAGCTTTATTTATATTTTATTTATTTTTATATCACTAGTTTCTGCCCGTGATTCTTTCTGCTCGCATAGTACGTCGATCATGAAAATATAAAATAAATAAATATGTTGGGTCATCAACACACAGCACCATCTAGTTCCATGGTAAGCTACGAGGCTTGTGTTATGGATACCAGATAGTTGATACACTACATATATATAACTTTAAATACATACAATATACATATCTATACTAATATTATAAAGAGGTAAAGTTTGTAATATTGTGAGTTTGTGAGTTTGTGACGTTGTAGGGGGTAATAATCTCTGGATCTACTGAACCGATTTCTCTACCAATCTACCGAACCGAAAATAACTCTCTCTGTCTGTTACCTTTTCACGCCAAAACCGCTAAACCAATTTTGATGAATTTTCGTATAGACATGGACAGAAACTTGGAAAACAACAAAGGCTACTTTTTGTCTCAAAAAACAAACTTGAATAGGGTGAAATAGAGGTTGAAAGTTTGTATTGAGAACAAACCATTTCTCAAATTAACGACATAAAAATTAACAAAATTATTTATCAGCTAGTTTAAATTAGTCAGCTAGATTTTTCATAGGGAGCAGCTTGCTAAGAAAGGATTTTTAGAAATTCAAACCCTAAAAGGGTAGAAATAGGGTTGAATTCGAAAATTCGTTATATTCAAACAAACAAGCAATGTAAATGCTAGCTATCGAATAGGTTATCTAATTCAAAGTTCTTACCCACAAAGTCGTTTCCACTGTACATATTTATTCATTCATCGTTTCACTCCTCATTTCTCTTACAAAGTTCTCTTTTAATAATTTAATTATACATTTCGGTACCAGAAGGCAATTCTTGCGCGTCTCTTTGACTTTTTACTGTATGGGAACAAAGGCTCTGTTAAAATAAAAAACTTTTTTCTACATTTAAAGAGTATTGTTAGAGGAAGCTGACTTAACTCTCGTTTAAAGGGTGACTCTATGCCTTTTTGTTTCAATTCGTTTGTGAGATTTACTTTTTAGGGTTTTTATTTTTTTATTTTAACAAATTCTATAGTAATAAGTTAGTAAATCTTCGTGTTTCGTGTCTTTTGATGATAATTTCCGACACACCCGTTTGTTTTAATTAATTTCGCAATATAGTAATGTCCCAAAAGACTCTACAACATTCTATGACCAATTAACTGTTTCTATGCAAAAATATGGAGTCACTCCATGAGACAAAGAAGGATCGGTTTAAAAGAGGCTTTATTTATTTCTCAAAAACATTCATTTAATGAGAAAAATCTTCAAGTAGGTAATAGAATATTATATACGCCGTGATTTTTGAGTAACAATTTAATACAAAACAAAAAAAATGGTATAAGTACACAAAACATCAAATATGAGTTCATTATGATAAAACAACAAACAAATTTTCCGATTTATAATATCTATATTTAAATAAGCAAAGCCAAAACAGCTCAGTACTTTTTTCTCCTGTGTTTGTCAATGGATTTTCATTTTTTAGTTTAGTAGCTACGGCCGACGTTTAGCGTTATCAATAAAAAAAAATGATATCAGTATTTTTTATTTATGTATAATAAACACAAATATGTAAATTCTATTCATATATGTTTTACTTAAATTTTTAACAATTATTATGGTATATTTTCGACGTCTAGGCAAACACTGAATCCGAAAGTTCCAGGTTCGAGTCACGACTCAGGCCAAAATAGTTATTGGGTTTTTCTGCCATATGCTTAAATAACTATAGCTTCTAGTTGAAAAGTTAGTACCTCAGAGAATATGTAAAACCGTAGATCTTTCACATGGTTTTTTACCAGTCGTATCAGTCTTCCAATTGGACTTAGATGAAACCGGGTGAGACACCGGACGAGTGCAAAGGGAATAGAGAGCACTTGTGTTTGCACACACACTGTACAATAATATCTACGTAGTAGTGTATTGTGTTAGTTTCAGTAACATTAACCACCCTGAAGGCAGTTGTAGCCCAGTGGTTACGCGCTTAATTGGGAAACCGAGTGAAGAGAATTCAATCCCGGGTCTCGCACCTCTGATATTTTCGTGTGCGAATCATTTCCAACATGATTGCCACTTGTCTTACGGTAAAGGAAAATATCGTGAGGAAACCTGCATGTCTAAGAGAACCTAGGAAGTTTTCAAAAAGACATGTGAAGTCTACCAACCCGCAATTGGCCAGCGTGGTTGGAGTAAGGCCTGATCCCGATCGTACTAAAAGGAGGCCCGTGCCCAGCAGCGGGACGTTAAAAAGGGCTGAATAAAACCACACCTGACCACAATTTGGTGTAACTTTGAATAACTATAAAAAATAGGTTAGACTTTATAAGAATCTGACATAATACTTTCTTAGTTTAGGCGAATATTTGACATTTTAAAATAAAACCATCTTTTCGAATTTTTTCGCGGATTTATTTGGATTTTTTTGGTTCAGGGAACCAAAAAATCCAAATAAATCCGCAAAAAATCCGAAAAGAAGGTTTTATTTCAAAAAGAATTTTATACTTTATATAACCTGAAATTCTGTAACTTAGTTAAGCTAGCCTTCCAAAAGCACTAGATAGCTGTATGGCCATCCATTTAAATGTCAGAATTATATAGCAATTTCCTTTTGTGGATCACTTAAATTTCTTAGTCATTCTGTTTCTAGTATAGCTGGTGTGGATTAAACGTGTGTATCAAAATGTGGGTCATATTCTTGGATCTTTCCAGAACATTCATGTATATGTAATATGAAATCCATAATAATATTATAAATGCGAAAGTAACTCTGTCTGTCTGTTACCTTTTCGCGCTTAATTCGTTGAACCGATTTCGTTGAGTTTGGAGATAGCTTGAGACCTTGGGAAGGACAGGATAGTTTTAATCCTTGAAATCATCCCTTAAGGGTGTGAAAAGGGGGTGAAAATTTATATGGGGAATTTATCATTTGTTAAGTAATGGAAATAAAACTCATCATACCTATGTATACATGTACATATATTATGTAGTGTATCTTTTCGCCATTAAGCAGTGCCATCTATTAGAACGTTCATAACTAATAAGTTTTGTAATTAAATAAAAAAATGAATTAATATTATTAGGGCACTTTTTACCGCGGGAAAATATCTCATTTCTGAGAAAAAATATAAAAACTACGATGTAAGAGTATGTAATACCTAAGAATTTGAATTTTGGTCATCTGAACACGGGCGGAGCCGCGGGCAATGCTAGTGTTAAAATAACACATGCAGACATGCAGGTATCCTCACGATGTTTTCCTTCACCGTAAGACAAGTGGTAATCAAAGGCGAGACCCGAGATTTGACCCGTTTCACTTTCCCATATATTTTTTTCTCTAATAATATATATAAACAAACATACATACATGCACATATAATAATTAATACAAAATGTATCAATAAAAAAAATGAACAAAAAGAGGGTTGGAACAAAGTATATATCAATTGTCCTTTGAATACTGACCCCTTTGATCTGCCGCTTACAGCATTTTCAACTTTGTATCTACAAGTAAATATGTATGTTTTATTTTACAAACTTTCATATTATTTTCTCTTGGAAAATGAGAATTTGTTCGGTGTTTTGTTTGAAACAATGTAGCTTCTGCTCACGGGTACTTTTAGGCGCTCGCTTGGGTAACCGAATGAAGCGGGTATTGATCCGGATAACCAGCTATCATCATTCCAAATTTCATCAAAATCTGTCCAGTGGTTTTCTCGTGATGCGTTCCTAGACAGACAGACAGGAATTCGAAAAACTATAGATTCTGCCTCTGTATCGATAATAATGACTATTTCAATAAGATTTTCCAAAAAATTATCAATGTACAGATTCGACTCAGAACTTCATAAAATGTATAGACTAGTAAGCAGCTCGTCGTTACCTTAATCGTGCTCTTTTTGCATTAAAAATTTTACAACCGCACTATATGACTTGATTACAAAATATCGACTTTTATTTAATGTTCTACAAATATAATATGTACGTATCATACATCGGCCTTCTGGAAAAAAAATGTTGCCATGTGTACAATAATAATTAATTGAACATTAATATTTATTAATATAATGAAGTATAAACCTGATCAAAATCCATTGCGTAGTTTATTAGAAGTAAACGGATAAACAGACAGACGCGAATAGCAGCTTTATTTTCTAGTATAATGATTACTAGCGACTTAACCCTACTTCGCTTGGATTCCTATATGTTGGAGACTTGGATGTGTGTTCATCTTGTTTAGCGGGAGGGAGGGAGGGTGGCTCATTAGCATCTGGCAATCCAGCCGGGCGTGAAGCCAACGGAGGCGCGAAGTGTTCCATGTGGGTTGCTCCCTGTATTTCTCTGATAGCAGAGAGGACCGTTGGAGCAACTCCATGGATATTGTGGTCTGCTTCGGGGCTGTAGGGCTGCTTAGGGGCATCGTAGTTGAGTGCGTAAGCATTCCTCCGAATCCCCATTAAAACATGATTGCAAAAAAAACTATCTACATAATATGTACGCACATAAGAAGTTATACTTATTTGGCGTAACAGAATAAAAATAGCTAAACATTTCATCCCGTATATCACAACTCTCTGTTTGTGAAAGGAATGCAGCTAACTTCATCATGTCGCTTTTTGGCTATCGGTGTGTGCGCGCATTGTAAAAATTTTACCTTCATATTTTTTTTCCAAACGTGCCGAAAAAGTATAACTTCAAAAAAGGACATAGTCTATCTGTGTACTAAATTTAATCTAAATCCGTCCAACCGTTTCGGTATGATATAGTAACAAACAAACACACATACAATTTTTTACATATATAAAAGTAGTACCGACTATAGATAACCGCAATGTAAGTAATTATATATTGTGTTCGTTTTCAATATTCTAAAAACGGTTGGCATTTAGCATGTTGACAATGAGCGATCGTGACGCGGTTAAATACTTAGTTAAATTTCCCCTATCATCTATTTGGATTAAGTTAGGGGAGGAAGCGGAAGTAGAAAAACTTAAAAAAATAAAACTGTTTTCAGGAAGATCTCTCCAGTTTGATTGATATATAGCATTCGAAGCGTGAGTATCAAAAACCATAATGAATCCGCGAAAAAGTCCGAGAAGATAATATAAATAAATATGTTGATACATTAACACACAGCACCATCTAGTTCCATGGTAAGTTACGAGACGTGTGTTATGGATGCCAGATAGTTGATACACTACATATACATAATTTTAATATATACATATTATAAATTTATACACCCATGACTGGAGTACAAACATTCGTGGTAATCACACAAATGAATGCCCCCAGCGTGATTCGAACCCGCAATCGTTGGCACAGCAAGTAGGGTCACTACAAACTGAGCCAAACGTGTCGTCATTAGATAACATATTATTCTTTATCACGGTTCTATTTTACATTTTTGTTCCCAACACGACGTTTCGAATGCTTTACAGCAAGTACGAGTATTGTATTGGTAGAGACTAAGGTTTGGAACATTTAAAAGAGTCGAGAACAATAATAGATAAGAAAATCGGGACAAAATCCAAATAGACAGTAATAATGTCATTTAAAATCCGAAAAGATATTTTTATTTGAGTTTCAAATATTATCGAAATCTGTCCATCCACACTGTTGCTAAGGACAACCTTATATGTTAGATAACTCCGCATATCGAAATTTGAGTCTTAGAAGAGACGTGTTATGTTCACCTTATATTCTGTAGATTTTTACTCGGCTAAGTTTTATATGGTTTTCCATGGCCTCATCCCCTCGTATTGAAGAGAAGCCCACCCCCAGCAGTGGGACGTTAAAAAGGGTTTTTTTTTAACTTTTTGTCCGTGATACTGTCAAGACTAATTAAAATATTATATTTTTTGTCTAAATGTATGTTTGTATGTGTATATCCAATCGTATGTTCCCTCGTAATTATTAAACGGCTTAAGTGATTTTGGAGATTCACACGTCGTTAGATTCGTCTTGATAACGCGAGTGTCATACGGTATATAGATGTCATTAAAAGACAAAATGGCTGATTTTATACGTCAATTTGTATCTTAAAAAAACGTTTCAAAAGAAAAAAAGGATGTTTTAACGATATTCGGATAACTTACTAATGTAAACATTTCCGCTGGATTCAGGTCGCGACTCAGTATCTGTAAAATGCCATCAAACCCCATAAAAGCCCATAATTTGGCCCAACCACGAATTCCTTTGTGCACCCACCCTTTGATGTTCCACTGGATAGTTTGTAACATTTTGAAATTTTAAACTTTATTATCTTTAAGTCAGCGAAGCTGTTTCGAATAGTTAACTCTTGCAAATATTTTCATTTAATTGCTTAGAAGATGCTGCAAATTACTATACGAGTATCTCTTTAGAATGAAGCTCTCATTATTTCTTGTATAATGAATGCATATTCTTTCACCTACTAATATTATAAATGGGAAAGTTTGTGAGAATGTATGGATGTCTGGATGTTTGTTACTCGTTCACGCAGAAACTACTGAATAGATTTTAATAAACTCTACAATAATATAGCTCATACATCAGAATAACACATAGGCTACTTTTTATCCCGGAAAAATGTACGGTTCCCGTGGGATAGATTTGTTTTAGTTTTGTGTGAGCCGCTAGTAATGTTATGAATGCGAGAGTGTTTTTGTTTGTACACATTTATGGAATGACGTGACGTCTTTTAGGTCACTTTTGATATCAATACTAGCGATTTAACCTCGCTTTGCTCAGGTACCTGTGCTTAAAAATAACAAAACATACAAACTTTTGTATTTATAAAAGTAGTCCGACTTATTGCTTTGTTGGTGTAGTAGCTAGCATGTAGGGCTGCGCATCTGGAGGTAACAGGTTCGAGTCGCGAGTCTGGTCAATTTGAGTTATTGAGGTTGTTATAGTACCATCAAAATTTGAGAGTAACAGGAATAGAGAGAATTTGCCTCAGTGAGATTGGCCGCCGTGGCTGAGGTCGGGAGGGAGGACATCACTAGGCATCGACACCAGTAGCATTAGTATATAGTAATAGAGTTACTTAATAATTTGTTTTTTTTTTAAATAATAGCAAACTAAATTAAAATTATTATTCTTTATTAAGTTTAACATTTTAAATTTAACACATACAACAATTATGTGGCTTAAATAATTAATATTTTATTTCTTTATAGTTATAAATATAATAATGGCAACACTAAATATAAATTACTAATTAATATATTTTTTTGTAAAAAATGTAATAATTATAATAATAACAGCTAAAATTAAATAAATAATATTCCATATTCAATTATAAAACTAATTAAAATTATAAAAATGTTTAAAATTAAAAATATATTGTAAGTACTTTGGTGCCATTTTTCAATTTTTTGAATTCATTTTGTTATTACCAAAAATCTGAAAAGATAGTTTAATTTAAAATCTCAAAAATTCGCGTAAATCTAAGAAAGTATTATTTCTATAATTATTATATTCTTTAACATAGATAAATGATAATCGCTCCCTCACTAATTAATTCCACTTCAACACCTAGATAACTTATCATGTTACTATAAACATTTTCCATACAAAAAGGAATCTAAAGCCCGTTTTCAGGTTTCACAATTCAACTTTGATCCCAGCGTATCCTGCTTTCTGCGCTTGACGTATAACTGGCATCTTGACACGTCCCTTTGACATCTGACAAACAAATGACGTGACAGCATTTGTGTTTGTTAAATACTGTCATAATTAAACTTGACGTGGTATATTTTGACATATTTGCAAAGCTTTACGATTAGTGGAGCTTTTTGAAATAGCTTACGAGCTTAAAAGGGAATACTTTGAAATATCTGTGAAAGGAACTTTTAGTATTTAGAATTTATTGCTTATATTTCAACAAATGTTCGTCCAGTGGTCGAAATTCGACAATAATCATTATTGAAAATTTAAGGAAAGCTTTTTTTTAAACGCTTATCTCCTTATTTATTAAATACTTGCGACTCGCCCTCGTTTTGCTCGGGTTCGTCCTTAAGCGATTCTTTAAATTGACATATTTTTATTATTTATAAACGGATTGATATAATATAAATACTAATTGTTAAGTGAAACTTACCACAATATACTAGTGAAAACTACACCCAAATAGGTTAAGCCGTTTCTGAGATTAGCGCGCACAAACTCACAGACAAACGGACAAAAATTCTAAAAATCATTGTTTTGGGTTCTATTACGATTATTTATATATTATAAAGAACAGACAGCGGTCAGTTACACTTTTATTATATGTTTAGATATTTAATGCGTTTTTAGTGTCGTTTTTTTTATTCAATACATGTAATAAAATTCTGAGTCTAATCTGTACATTAAATATGTTTTTGGAAAATCTTATTAAAATAGTCATTTTTATCGATACAGAGGCCGAATCTATAGCTTTTAGAGCTTTTGTCTGCCTGTCTGTCTGCCCGTCTGTGATCGCATCACGAGGAAATCACTGAATAGATTTTGGTTAAATTTGGTATGATGATAGTTTGTTAATTAGTTAGTTTGACGACACGTTTGACTCAGTTTGCGGTGACCCTACTTGCTGTGCCAGCGGTCGCGGGTTCCAGTCCCGCTGTGGGCCATTCATTTGTGTGATGAGTACGAATGCTTGTACTCCAGTCACGGGTGTTTATATTTATAATATGTATGTATTTAAAGTTGCATATGTATAGTGTATCAACTATCTGGTATCCATAACACGACCCTCGTAGCTTACCATGGAACTAGATGGCGCTGTGTGTTAATGTACCAATATATATATATATATATATATATATATATATATATATATATATATATATATATATATATATATATTTATTAGTTACAAGTAAAGCTTATAAAAGCATGTTAGTAATTATTATAAGCAAAACGAAGAATATATTTCAATCAAAACTAAAATTCTAAGAAAAGCAGAAACAAAAGACCAACCTAAATGTAGATACGAGTTTCGAACAAAAGAAAGAGGTCGTGGTCTTGGTCTTGTTACCTGCTTATTACAGTTGCTTGTACATAAATACATACATACGTCAGATGTGTATTATTTTTAAGGCAGCGATAGCCCAGTGGTAATGAAGTCGCTTAGGAAACCGATTGAAACGGGTTCAAATCCAGGGTCTCGCACCTGCGATATTGTCATAAGCGAATCATTTCCAACATGATCACCACTTATCTTACGGTGAAGGAGAACATCGTGAGGAAACCCATATGTCTGAGAGAACCTAGCAAATTTTCGAAAGACGTGTGAAGTTCGCTAACCCGCACTTGACCAGCGTGGTGGACTATGGCCTGATGCTCTCGTATTGAAGGGAGGCCCACCCCCAGCAGTGGGACGTTAAAAAAAGCTGAATACATACTATTTTTAACTAGTGATTTAGCCTGGCTGCGTTCGGATAAGTCCGTATGTTTATTTTGTATTTACTATATAAAAACAGCACAAGCATTTAGCAAATTATGTTACTTCAGCTCATAGTCTATCTGCATTAAACATCCAAATTCGTCCAGCCGTTTCAGCGTAAAGGCTTAACAAACAAACAAACAAACAAACAAACAAACAAACACACATACATACAAAGTTTCGCTATATACATGGT
The DNA here is from genome assembly GCA_947093115.1 of Brenthis daphne. Taxonomy (NCBI): domain Eukaryota; kingdom Metazoa; phylum Arthropoda; class Insecta; order Lepidoptera; family Nymphalidae; genus Brenthis; species Brenthis daphne. The sequence continues at coordinate 6,608,330 of OX352473.1, forward strand.
AATACGAAGTCCGATGTAATATATATTAGAATGCTCTACATAGAGATCTAATGGATAATACCTCTTAACTGAAGCACGGACCGACTGTTTAACCTCTTCACTTTTGAAAGCCCCATTTTTGAAACATTAATCTATTCCTTTGTAATATATCGACTCTTTTAAAACAAAGATACGTAAATTTAACGTCAATGTAAAGGAATGTAGAAAATGTAGAGTTTATAGCTCATCCATACTAATATTATAAATGTGATAGTGTGTTTGTTTGTCCTTCTTTCACGTTCAAACGGAATGACGGATTGGCGTGATTTTTTGTGTGGGGATAGTTGGAGGGCTGGAGAGTGGCATAGGCTACATTTTACCGCGGGAGATTATCTAATTTCCACAGGAAAACCCGATATAATACAATCAAAAAAAATATTTATGCTCAGAATTACTTGAAAATGCTCTTCAATAAAATTAAATAAATACATGTTTTAGCATTTTTCGAAATTTATCCTATAAAGGAGTAAAACAGGGGATGAAAGTTTGTATGAAACTACCTTTTTAGAGATTATTTTGTAGTTTTGGCGCGAGCGAAGCCGTGGGTTCTGCTATCTCTTATATAATTCGAAAATGAGGTATGTTTGTTTGTCACATTCTGATGTCTCAACGATTAAAATTATAAAAAAAATCAAGTTACAGCCTCTAAGTATTTATGTTTATCTATATATTAAAAATGTATAATAAAAATTAAAAAACCCGACTGCATAAAAGCTAAATAAAAAGATGAAAACAAGTTCACGAAGGAATATAGTATTATGCAGTCGGAGACATACACGTCTCATCCTTGCCGCGAGATGTATGCACATATATACATAAATTATGTAAGTATATATTTAGCAATCTTTTATCTTAAATTACTTTTAAACATATAAATTATATATATTTTTGTGATCGCCTCCTAAAAACCTATTTTGATACCTCACTCGATTGGTTTGGAAGAAATTTTTTTAAAGACACAATTTTTTAACTATTTTTATATAACCTATGACACTCGCGTTATCAAGACGTATCTAACGATTTACGAACCATCAAAATCGGCCCACGCATTTGGTCTCTAGAACGCCACATAGTAACAAACAAACATACATACATACATACATAGACTGATAAACACATTACCCTTCTTTGCGTCGCGCAGTCGGGTAAATAGGCAAAAACTTAACAGTTGAGTACCATTTTCTTCTGTTTGTCAACCGATTTTCTTTTTTTTAGTAGCTTTTGACAAGCTTTAGTGTTATTAATAAGACAAATTGGATTTTTTTTATAGATAAGTAAATTCTATTCATATATGTTTTCCTTTCAATAATAATGAGTTGAATTTCGACCACAACTAGAGCACTACTAGAATACAAGCTGGATTAAGGATTTAAGCTGGGATATCTATACATATAATAAAATTGTAACTAAGCCGAATCTGTACATTAAATATTTTTTGGAAAATCTTATTGAAATAGACATTATTATCGATATAGAGGCCAAATCTATAGTTTTTAGAATTTTTGTCTGTCTGTCTGTCTGTTACCGCATCACAGAAAACCCACTGGAGGCATTTCAATGAAATTTGGTATGGTGATCGCTGGTTATCCGGGTCAACATATAGGATACTTTTTACCGCGGAAAAATATCTCATTTCTGAGAAAAAATACAAAAACTGCATTGTTAGAGTATACTAATATGTAAAACCTAAGATTTTTTTTTGGTCATCTGAACGCGGGCAGGGCCGCGGTCAATGCTAGTAAAAATATATAATACATTTTTTCTAAGTCGGTCAAATTTAATTTAAACTCCATATGCAGAGGTTATTACTTCAATAAACGACCCTTCGAAGGTATATTGGGAGATATATCAACGCGTGCTGAGAAAATCATATTTTAACATATAATGGAAAGACGACCTTTTCTATAAAAACTGGTCGTGGATTGCCTTCTTTATATAACACTAATATTAAATATACTAACAACTCACCCTCGCTTCGTTTCGTGTTCGTCCCTAGGTACAAACAAATCTATCCCACGGGAACTCTACATTTTTTCGGGATAAAAAGTAACCTATGTGCAATTCCAGACTATAATCTATCTCTGTGTCAAATTTCATTCAAATCGGTTCAGCCGTTCTGGCGTGATTGAGTAACAAACATACAAACATCTTCACAAACTTTCACATTTATAATATTGAACACGGATTAGTAGGACTAGTATAGATAGATAGATAGATAGATAGATGCTTTATTGTACACCACAAATAAATATACAAAAAGAAGATATAAACAATAGATGATGCACAGCAGGCGGCCTTATCGCTATAAGCGATCTCTTCCAGGCAACCTTAGGACGTAGGAGAAATTATATGAAATGATAGGCGGTGTACTTACTACACACAATTGCATATCCTAAATACATAGATATATGTACATATATACTCAGAATAAAAAAAAATATATGGACGGAGTCCAAAAAAGTGTCGAAGTCAAAAATAGTAACATAAAAAAAGCAAAATCACACTTTATAATCTACATGTATAAGTTAAATTAATATACAATTTTTGAGGGTAAAATATGATAAAAAAAATTTTTTTTGGATATTTTAAGCATTAGTTATCTTCCCCTTGAAAGAGAGATAGCTCAATTTTAGATTATTTAATTTGTTTTCTTTATTATAAATATTTTATTTTATTGTTATCGCCCGTTAGCTATTTTTTTGATAAATAAATAAATAAATAAATAGATGTTGGTACATTAACACAGCACCATCTAGTTCCATGGTTAGCTACGAGACCTGTGCTATGGATACTAGATAGTTGATATACTACACATATATAACTTTAAATAATACCTATTATAAATAAAACCCATGAGTGGAGTATAAACATTCGTGCTCATTACACAAATGGACGCCCCAAACGAGAATCGAACCCGCAACCGCTGACACAGCAAACTGAGCCAAACGTGTCTTTGAAATTAATATTTTTAATTATTAACTTTTCTTTACTTATAACAGCAATGAGTATTCTACGATTATAAGCATAGTGTATTATAAAGAGGAAAGATGTGATTTTTTCTTTGTTTGTTTGTACTGAATAGGCTCCGAAACTATAAAACCGATTTTGATTAAATTTGGTAAAAAGATACTTTGAGATTCTGAAAGGCAACAGAATAGTTTTTATGTCCGAAATCGTCCCTTAAAGGAGTGAAAATGAGGACGAAAGTTTGTACGGGGAACCAACCTAGGGAAAAACTCGAGCGAAGAGAGGGTGAGTCGTTAGTCTATCAATATTTGTATACTGCTTGAAAACGTTTATCAAAATGAAATATCACTTACTAACTAATAAATAAATGATAACACTTAAAAAATAAAGCTAAAGCCAGAAAACTTGGTCGAAAGTTATAAAGATTCGCCAGGAAAGGATTTTTGGAAATTTACATTTTAATGTTTATGTTTAAATTTAGTATGGAACCTTTTTTTATGGGACGACATACGGCTGGTTGGTTGAATTTTGTAAAGAACAATTTTATGGGGTCGAATGTATACTAGAGACTCACCCTCGCTTCGCTTGGTTACGTTTTAACGTTTAGTATAGATTTCTCAGAGATGAGATATTTTCCCGCAGTAAAAAGTATCCTATATGTTGACCCGGATAACCAGCTATCACCATACCAAATTTTCATCAAAATCCCTCCAATGGTTTTTCCATGATGCGGTCACAGACAGACAGACAAAAATTTTAAAAACTATAGATTCGGCACCTGTATCGATAATAATGACTATTTCAATGAGATTTTCCAAAAATATTTATTGTAAAAATTCCACTTAGAATTTTATTATATGTATAGATAAATACAAAAGTTCTAGCAAAACAAGAACAAGCCTGTATGTATGTATATCCTTATATACATATAAATAAAACATGTAAGTTATGTACATAAATTCTTCTACTGAAGCGATAACTTGGCTGAAAGAGTCAACCCTCTTGTTACCGGTAGAGATGATATATATTTTCTAAGATTTACGCGAATATTTGACAACTATTATTTATAATATAAAAATGAATCGCTGAATGTGTTGGTAGGTAAGCGCAAATCTCGAGAGCAGCTGAACCGATTTCGTTAATTCTTTTTTTAGAATATTCCTTGAAGTACGAGGATGGTTCTTACGGAGAGAAAAATTAAAAAAAATGCCTTGAAAAAGTATAAAAACAACACTTTTCTATACTCCTATACAAAAGATTCGTAATAATATTTAAAAGTCAATTTGAACTTTAATACCTTACCATAAAGTTTAAGTATTAGCGAAGAGGTTTCGGGAAGGCAAAACAATTGAGTGACGTTAGTATCGTATAAATATTAATGTCAATACTTGTCAATATTATTAACAAAAAAAATATATGTATATAGCTAACGCTGGTTAATAACTATTTATATCTATTTAAAACGTACCTAGCGACGAATCCGAGTGAATCGAGGGTGAGCCGCTAGTTTTAAATAAAATTATCTTTTCGGATTTTTATGCGGATTTATTTAGATTGGTTCCCGACGTTTCGAATGCTTTACAGCGCACATGGTCACGGGTTTTAGACGTCTCAAACGTCATTATAACGGTACGCACGCACTAGCGCTGTCTGTAACAACTACATATATAAAGACGAATAAAAACTTCGAGACGTCTAAAACCAAGATTGCGGTAAAACCACAAGGTCCAGTAACCAAGATTACGGTAACACTTTCGAAACGTCGGAAACCAAAAATCAAAATAAATCTGCGAAAAAATCCGAAAATATAGTTTTATCTATACATATAATAAAATTGTAACTAAGCCGAATCTGTACATAAAATATTTTTTGGAAAATCTTATTGAAATAAATATTATTATCGATACAGAGGCCGAATCTACAGTTTTTAGAATGTTTGTCTGTCTGTCTGTCTGTTACCGCATCACAGAAAAACCACTGGAGGGATTTTTATGTTTGGTATGGTGATAGCTGGTTATCCGGGTCAACATATAGGATACTTTTTACCGCGGGAAAATATCTAATTTTTGAGAAAGAATACAAAAACTGCAATGTAAGAGTATACTAATATGTAAAACCTAAGTATTTGGTTCTTGCTCATCAGAACGCGGGCAGAGCCGCGGGCAATCCTAGTTAAAAATATTTTAATTTAAAATTGTTTGTTTCACTATAACGTGTAGCAATCTTAGTTTTGGGTGAAGAGCATTTTGGTTGAAGAGAATTTTTCTCATCAACATGATGAGAAGAATTGAAGATATTGCTATAAACTGTATCAAGCAACACGCATGCTAGTTCTCGCTCGCATCTATATAAAAAAATATAAATAATTGGCTTTACCAAAGACAAAAAAGGGAGTACTTTTATATTTATATTCGAGGTCATCTCTATTATGACCTAGGCTCTATAAAAATTGAGTTCAAGTGAAAATTTTGAACAGCCATCTAATTACATGTTTTCAAATTTATGAGTACACCCGTCTCTTTCTCGCTTGTATGGGCAAATGAGTTCGACCGGTTTTCTGTCTTGCTCTAACCACGCATGCCTAGTAGAGACCTCTTTGTTAGACTCGCGTATACATTTTATAAGGCAAATACGGTTATAATTAATGCTGTATTATATAAATTATGGGATAATTTGAATGTTGGTTTATTTGTTCACAGTTTCTCCGAACAACGACTCTACATTCAAAAAGTGTATTGTTATATCGGTTTTGATAAAAACTAAATAATTATTTACTGTATTTGATAAGAATAAACAAATAAATATGTTGGAAATTAACACACAGCACCATCTAATTCCATGGTAAGCTACGAGGCCTGTGTTATGGATACCAGATATATAACTTTAAATACATACATATTATAAATATAAACACCCATGACTGGAGTACAAACATTCGTGCTCATCAGACAAATACCCCAAGCGGAACTCGACCCCGCGACCGCTGGCACAGCAAGTAGTGTCACTACAACTAAGCCAAATCGTCAAGAAACTGCGATAAATAGCATATATTTAATTATTTATACGTATATTTAACAACTTTGGTAGAATACTAACGACGTAGATACGTTTTAATGGTTAGTATGAAATAGATAGACTATACATTGGTATATCCTAATATTATAAATATTATATAATATACTAATATTATAAATGTGAAATTGTTTTGTTTGTTTGTCCTTCTTTCACGTGGAAACGGAACGACGGATTGGCGTGATTTTTCGTGTGGAGATAGTTGGAGGACTGGAGAGTGACATAGACTTTTTATCTCGGGAGTTTATCTCATTCCTACGGGAAGACGCGTTATAATGCAACCCAACATATATTTATGATCACAATTACTTGAAACTTGGTATTAATGTTTTTCAGTACAATTAAATAATACAATATTATACAATTAAATAATAAAATACTTGATTTAGCGTTTTTCGAAATTCATCACATAAGGGGGTAAAATAAGACATGAAAGTGTGTATGAAACCTACCTTTTTAGAGTTTTACTGTAGTTTTAGCGTGAGTCTGCTAGTATATACATATATATGATGAGTCTTATATCACTTACTTGAGAAATGATTGATTCCCCAATCAAACTTCCATTCCCGTTTTCACCTCCTTAACGAATGATTTCCGGGATAAAAACTATCTTATGTCCTTCCCAGGATCAAAAAACTTTTCAACAAAAGATAAAGAAAAATAAAAGAATTTTTTAACTAGTTTTATCAGCTGGATATTCTTAGAAGTTAGAATAAAAGACTAATTATAATTACTGTTATAAATGCAAAAGCATATATAAGGCAGTGGTAGCCCAGTGGTAACGCGCTCGCTTAGGAAACTAAGTGAAGCGAGTTCTAATCCCGGGTATCGCACCTCTGATATTTTCATTTGCGAATCATTTCCAATATGCCTACCATTTGCCATAAGGTGAAGGAAAACATCGTGAGAAAACCTGCATGTCTGAGAGAACCGAGCAAGTTTGACCGCCCGCACTTGGCCAGCGTGGTGGACTATGGCCTGATTCGGTTGATTACGGGATGTTAAAAAAAGGGCTGAATAAAAATGCAAAAGTGTATGTATGTATGTTACTCCTTCACACTGTAACGGCTGGACGGATTTGGATGAAATTTAGACTACAGATAGACCATAGCTTGGAGTAACATATAGGCTACAGCTAGTAAATTTGCCAAACGGTGACGCTTCCTATATATCCATATACACACACACACTCACATCACTGACATTATATTAAAACCACCAACAACACACCATATCTATGTATCTATACTACAATATTATAAAAAGGTAAAGTTTGTGGGGTTGTGAGGTTGTAGAGAGGTCCCGGTAGGAGTTGGCTTCTCTCCCGGGATAGTTTGAGACCCTGGGAAAGACATAGGATTGTTTTTATCCCGGAAATCATCCTAGGGAGGCTCGTAATATAATATATAGTCTATCTATTGCATACTAACCGCTAAAATGAACCGAAGTAAAGCGAGGTAGAATGGCTAGTATATTATAAATACAAAAGACGCCTAAGAACACACACCCATGGCCTATACTCACAAGATTCTAGCAATATGCCACCAGTAACAGTATTGTGTTATGGGTGTTTGAGAAACCCCTGTTAATTAATGTTACGTTTGGCTCAGTTTGTAATGACCCTACTTGCCCTACTTGCTGTGTCAACGGTCGCGGGTTCGAGTCCCGCTGGGGGCATTCGTTTGTGTGATGAGCATGAATGTTTGTACTCCAGTCATGGGTGTTTATATTTATAATATGTATGTATTTAAAGTTATATATGTATAGTCTATCAACTATCTTGTATACATAAAACAGGCCTCGTAGCTAGTTTACCATGGAACTAGATAGCGCTGTGTGTTAATGTCCCAACATATTTATTTATTAAACCTTTTTCAATAATGTTTTAGTTAAATATATTGTGTTTCTACTTGATGGCTATAAATCTGACTTACATATGTATAAGGAACTTGGATTAAATATTCGCTAAATATCTGTTCGAGTCATGCAAATATTGGACAATGTGTTTTTCGAAATTTGACCATATTCTTTATTGAACATTTGAGGGAAACTTATATGAATTTGAATTTTTCTCACATTTATCGATAAGAAAATAAAACTCATTAACAGCTACTACACAAAAAAACAAACCGATTGACAAACAGAGGAGGAAAAGATTGTAAAATATTTTGTATTTCCTGTTTATATAATACTAGCAGAAACCGCGGCTTCGCTCGCGCTAAAACTACAAAAAATCTCTAAAAAAGGTAGTTTCATACAAATTTTCATGCTCCTTTACCCTCTTATAGGATGAATTTCGAAAAATGCGTAAACACGTGTTTATTTAATTTTATTGAAGAGCATTAGTACCAAGTTTCAAGTAATTCTGATCATAAATATTTTTTTGGATTGGATTATGATGTGTTTTCCTATAGGAATCAGATAATCTCCCGCGGTAAATAGTAGCTTATGTCACTCTCCAGCCCTCTAACTATCTTCAATCAAAAAATCACGTCAATCCTTCACTCCATTTCGACGTGAAAGAAGGACAAACAAACAAACAAACAAACAAACAAACAAACAAACAAACACACTTTTACACTTATAACTAGATAAGAGCAGGATATAGCTCAGTGTCTTATCTATACGTATAATAAAATTCTAAGTCGAATCTGTACATTAAATTTTTTTTTGTAAAATCTTATTAAAATAGTCATTATTATGTATATGGCGTCCGAATCTACAGTTTTTAGAATTTTTGTCTGCTGTGTGGGAATCTGGGATCTGGGAACGCATCACGAAAAAATCACTGGACAGACTTTGATGAAATTTATATGATGATAACTAGTTATCCGGGTCAACATATAGGATACTTTTTACTGCGGGATAATATCTCATCTCTGAGAAATCTATACTAAACGTTAAAACGTACCAAGGAAAGAACCCGAGTGAAGCGAGGGTGAGTCACTAGTATGTAAATAAGTTTATTTAACGACGTTATAATAAAAACGAAACTGTGTTGACTCTGCCTCATCGTCATCAACCATAAAAGCTCTACATATAAATAGGCAAATACAAAAAAGGTTAAAACCTTTTTATCCTCTGTTTGTCAAACGATTTTCGTTTCTTTTGTTCAATAGTTATTGACGAGTCTAGTGTTGTCAATAAAAAATGTTTGTAAACATTTTTTTTTCTATAGATAGGTAAATTCTATTCATATATGTTTTCCTCAAATTTTCTATAATTGAATTTCAACCACTGGACGAACGCTAATTATACATAATATAAAAAAAGCTAACTGTTTTGTCTCAACCCAAAATCGAATCTGATTCATCGTCAACAATCATAAAAACTGCACTAGACTTTTAAATTTAGTTGGCTCACTATTACAAGGTTCTATGTTATAATTTTAGTACTTATTTAGTTATTAATGCTTCAAGGTTCTATGTGTCATTAGCTACAGTTTTGCGAAAACAAACCACTAGATAGCGGCACTATAACTACAAAATATTCAATTTTACATAGTTCTATGTTGTTTTTTTTACGATAACAAAATAACGAAGTTCTATGTAAAAATTACTAAACTTCATTTAAAATTAACATAGAACCTTGTAATAGTAAGCCAACGAATTTTGTTACGGGGAATTCCCAATGTATTAATTTCCATATTGAAAGTCTGTCAAACAGAGACGTATCCGACTGTAAGTGCTTAGTTAATTTTCATATTTCCCCTACTTTGTTACCTGATAAGTGAACACGCAATGAATACGAGCTTAACCTTGTACACTATGTAAAGCTATACTTTAAAGCTATATAGAGCTTTAAAAGTACTTAGTTTTTTTTTTAAATAAATAAATCGATGAATATTAAATGATATAAATATGTCATTTCTTTATATTTGTCGATTTTCAGATATATTAACTTTTTTTACTTTTTTTAAAAATAAGTATAGATTCTAACATTTTTTTTTGAAGACGTCCTATCAACCCGTACACAGATTTGTGTACTTCATTTAAATCCACACAACTGTTCAGCGTGATGGAGTATACAAATAGAATATGACCTTCTTTTTATCGTTGGTAAATGCATATAAACTAAATATATATAGGTTATGTGGGACTCACAGGCAAAAAAAACAGTACTACCCACTAAAACCCAACAGCACCTTCCCCGTCTTATATGGGGCGTTGCAGGATCGCCTACGCACTCAACCACGACACTCCGACGACAGGTCTGCTGAAGCAGACCACAACAACCATGGGGTTGCTTCACAGTCCACTCTGCTGTCAGAGAAGTACCAGTAGCAACCCGCATGGTACTCCGCTCACCGAAGTAGGCCGCCTTACAGTACGTTTCTTGGGTTCTCGCCCAGCCATATTACTGGTTGCTAATGAATGACACGTGCTCTTCGAAGCAAAGGGGATGGGTATAAAATAATAATTATACGACGAATGTATTTCAAATAGCTAATGTTAATATTTAACAGCGTCATAATTGGTTAATTAAAGTATTGCAAATAATTAATCTATCTCTTGACTAAGAGTTGTTTGTTTTCAGCAAATGTCAGTTTTGCTTCCAATTTTCAATTATTTCTACCCATTTCTCGAATTTATTCAGTCTAAGTGCCATAATTTAACAATAAAAACTGTATGTATCATCCTTGTATAAAAAGCTTTGATATGTTCCAAATTCCAATATAACGAAAAAATATTTATTCGGACATTTTTAGGGGGTTTATTTTGATTTTTGGTTCCTGATATTTCGAATGCTTTTGCAACAAACATGACCTAAATATTTGACTATTATTATTACATTATTTAAAAATGAGTAAAATATGTACGAACAGAATTTATTTTATCTATATAATTTATATATTTATACAAAAACCTCGCTGTTTTCAATAATTTTTAATTGATAACACTTAATCTCGTCAATAGCTAAGACGAGTACTAAACAAAAAAATCTGTTGAAATACAGAGGAGAAAAAGATACTGAACTATTTCGTCTTTGCATATTTATATATAGATTGTTAAATTTCTGCCAACAAAAAAAAATACTAAATAGCGACAATCAATCAATAATACGTGTTTAATTTAATATTTTTAAATCAATTTATAGCAAATGATCTGTAGAAATATACAACTCAAAAATAATCTTATATTATATTGCGTCGCCATCACTTCGCTCTCACCACTAAAAAAAACACTCTGTTAATAAAAAATCATTATATACTAGCAAACTTGCCCTTGCTTCGCTCGGGTGCGTCACTAGGTATATAAAAGTAGCTCCAGGTTATAATCTATCTTTGCAATAAATTTTAAATTTCATTCAAATCGTGAAGCAGTAATAAACATACAGACATAGTTAGTTTCATCTAGTTCGGTTTATACTTTATAAAATAAACAAATCTCGTATTTGTACTCAGCCCTCTTAAACATCCCACTGCTGGGAGTGGGCCTACTGTTCTACAACCGCTTAATTTCCATTTCATTTCATCGCTTCCCATAGCTTTATATATCTACATATGCGGTGTAGAGCAGCCTTTATAAATCCCATAGCAGGTAGCGTGCGACATTGTCACGAAACAGCAAATTTTTAATTTTTTTCTTATTATTTATAAGCGACTGTTTCCACTCATAATATCTCTAATGAGTATATACCATAACATTCTATGGGGTGTTAAATGAGGGTGAGTTTTGGACATTAAAAGAAAGGTAATATTTAATAGAGTGGTTTATTGCATTTTAGGTACTGGGTTCGATTCGTGATTATTTTATACATAATAATAAACCTTATGACTTTGTTTCGGCAATCATTTTTAGGTTATATTTTGGTTAATATCAATTTCTATGGCATTTAATGAGGTTGTTGCCAAGCTCAAATTGGTTGTTTTAAGGCCCAAACCCCCTAAGATTTTTAGTTACTTATAAATCTGCTAAAAAATATTTTAAATAAAAAAATATTTTGTTTTATTTTGTCTTTAATATTTTACTAGAGACTCACCCTCGCTTCGCTCAGGTTCGTCCCTAGGTTGCTTCCCCCATACAAACTTTCATCTCCATTTCACTCCCATAAATGATGATTTCCGGGATCAAAAATATCCTAAGTCCTTCCTAGGGTCTCAAAATATCTTCTTACCAAATTTCATCTAAATCAGTCCAGTTGTTTAGGAGCTTATTCGGTACAATCAAACAAACAAGCAAACAAACAATAAAAATCCTTTGTCTTTGTAATATTATAGTATAGAAGAATAGCTTATTTTTAAGAATATTTTTTTAATATTAATTTATTATTTCTTAGTCTGGATTGTTATATAATATACTTATAATTCCGAAGGATCACTTTGGACATACTATTTGGTTTTAAGCGATATTATTAAAGTCTAAACTATATACTAATATATTTTTCTTTTTTTTCAGATTTTCCGAACCATGCCAAAGGGAACAAGGACTCAGGTGTGACTTTATACTGTACTACTCGTACCATAACCCATATCTAAAAAAATCTAATAAATGAAATGGTTGAAAATTTCTAAATTGGAGTAAATACTGCACTATTTATTACATTTCAACTAAAAAAATATATAAAATTTTAATTATATCGTCCTTAAAAGTTGACGGAAATTGTTAGGTTTTATATTATACGGTTACCTTTAAAGAATAATATATCTATAAAAAATATATGCATCAGAATTAAGTAGCTTTTTCTTTTGAAGTCGGTCAAAAAGAGAAAGGTAGGAAGTTTTTCAGCTAAAGAATGTGCCTATGGTCTTGTCAAAGGCTTACTTTACTTTAGAAAACCGTACCTTGCTAAGTAAAGACTGACCAGTTAATATTTATTACTTTAGAATCAAAGAAAACTTTGAATCGATTGCTTAAATATATATATATATATATATATATATATATATATATATATATATATATAAGCATACATCAATATAAAATTATAACAGAAAAAGTTCTCAGAGATAAGATATTTTGTCGCAGTAAAAAGCGTTCTATATATTGACCCGGATGACCAGCTATCATCATACCAAATTTCATCAAAATCTGTCCATTGGCTTTCTCAAGATGCGTTCTCAGACAGACAGATAGGCAAAAACTCTAAAAACTATATGTTCGGCCTCTGTATTGATAATAATGACTATTTCAATAAGATTTTCCAAAAAAATTCAATGTACACACACATTCGACTCAGAATTTAATTATATGCAAAGATTAAGCATACAAATATGATATATATATATGGCAAAATTAAAATAATTGGAAGTAAGTTTCGGAAAATCTAGAGCAAAATAAGATTCTCTACCTTTTTTTAATCCTTGTATATGTAATTTTGATCGCACATTTTGATAGCAAAGATAGAGACCCGGGATTTGAACACACACAACTTTTCTAACGAACACGTTACCAATTTACTACCACTGAACTATTTGTAAGAATAACTTTCAAGTAAAAATACAAGAAATCGAAAAATTCTAAAAACAATAGGCTTCTTACGGAAAAATACAATTCAATGTACAATAAAGGTCTAGAAAAAGTTTTATTATTTCTAAAATATTAAAAAAATATAACATTTTTCCGGAATTTAGACGAATATTTTTCTATCTCCATCGTAGCGTGTCTACTGTTTCTAATATATCACTCCTAAAAAAATATCATAACAAAAATATTATATATATATATTACTATTTTCTTAAATTTTACATTTATCCATCGTTATTGTCGATGGCTTTCATTTAAAACTAGCGACTCACCCTCGCTCCACTCGGGTTCGTCCCTACTTACGTTTTAACGTTCAGTATAGATTTCTCAGAGATGAGATATTTTCCCGCAGTAAAAAGTATCCAATATGTTGACCCGGATAACCAGCTATCATCATACCAAATTTCATCAAAATCTGTGGTTTTCTCGTGATGCGGTCATAGACAGACTGACAGCCAAAAATTCTAAAAACTATAGATTCGGCCTTTTTTTTCAGCAGATTTTCCAAAAAATATTTAATGTACAGATTCGAGTTAGTTAAAATTTTATTATATGTAACGCATAGTACATACATAAAGCTATGTTCACAGATGAGGTAATAAACTTAAAAAACAAAACCTAATCTGAATACAAAATTTGATCCAAATCGTTAGAGCTGTTTCCGAGATGCACTATAACACTCGCGTTATCAAGGCTTACTTACCTAGGTGACATAATTCGTTGGCTCACTATTACAAGGTTCTATGTTACAATTTTAGTACTTATTTAGTTATTAATGCTGCAAGGCTCTATGTGTCATTAGCTACAGTTTTGCAAAAACAAACCACTAGATAGCGGCACTTTAACTACACAATATTCAATTTTACATAGTTCTATGTTATTTTTTTTACGATAACAAAATAACGAAGTTCTATGTAAAAATTACTAAGCTTCATTAAAATTAACATAGAACCTTGTAATAGTAATCTAACGATTATTATGATTCATGAAAATTAAGCCGTTTAGTGATTATATAGAAAGAAATATATAAATATGTTGGGACAGTGCTGTATAATAGTTCCATGGAAGTGCACTTGTGTCTGTGCGCACACGCGCTGCACTTGTAGTCTTATCTATAGTACACTAATATTATAAAGAGGTAAAGTTTGTGAGATTGTGAGATTGTGACGTTATAGAGGGTAATCTCTGGATCTACTGAACCGATTTTGATAAAATTTGGTAAGAAGATAGTTTGAGACCCTGGGAAGGACATAGAATACTTTTTATCCCGGAAATCGTCCCTTAAGGATATGAAAATGGGGATGAAAGTTTGCATGGGGAATCAAGCTAGGGACGAACCCGAGTCGCTAGTATCTTCTTAGAACTTATTAGTTTAATACTTAGCTTTGAATAACAAAAATCATAAAAGAGTAACATCTAAACGACAAAACCTTCTTTTTTTTTGTATTTGTTTTAAAGTCCATACACTATCACTTCGTTACTGAAATTTAGCACAGCTTGTTATTTTGATTTTCTTCAACACAGTTATTTTTAACGAGTTATACAAAGTTAGTTTAGTATTTAATAGAAAGTTCTATTTGTCAGTTCATTTCGACACGTTTGGCTCAGTTTGTAGTGATCCTACTTGCTGTGCCAGCGGTCGCGGGTTCGAGTCTTGCTGGGGGCATTTGTTTGTGTGGTGAGCACGAAGGTTTGTACTCCAGTCATGGGTGTTTATATTTTTATAATATGTATGTATTTAAAGTTATATATGTATAGTATAGTGTATCAAATATCTGTTACTTATCATGGAACTAGATGGTGCTGTGTGTTATTGTTCCAACATATTTATTTTCTAAGTCCCAGTTCTTATAATACTTTCTTAGACGCACTCGAATATTTGACATTTTAAATAAATCTTTCAACAATTCTATTTCTTTTTTTTTCTTCAGTAGAAATACTGTCAATCCGTATTGCAACTATTTCTAAAGCATACTTCTAATAATCTAAAACATACGTTTGCTTGCGAGTTAACTTAACAGATGTTTATCCCGGGTGATTAAACTAAATCCCGGCGTATCGCAATATATAGAAGATAACAATGGAATAACAATACATCAGTATCTTCCGCTTCATCCCGTGGGATTAGCTTCAAATTTCAATACACTCTTAATCCCCAAAATTACCCGGGATAAAGTCACGCAGAATCATTTATATAGGAGTACTTTCTTAGATTTACTCAAATTTATTATTACTACAGTATATAGCGCCTTTGAGACGTCTAAAACCTTTGTCTCTCCCGTGACCATGATTTCTGTAAAACATTCCAAACATCGGGAACCAAAAATCAAAATAAATCCGCAAAAAATATATTTAAATCCATACTAATATTATAATGCTGGGCACGGGCCTCCCTTCAATATTGTAATTGTTGTTTTTTTTTTTTTCATGCACTTATTGTAGATGCAAAATGAAACAAGCTATACTTTTATTTTTATAGTTTTTACATATCTCTTTGTCATAATAATAACTTTTACTAGCATTGTTAACCGAGCAACAATATTTCATTTGTTAATAAAATTGTGGTACTAACAATACAGGCTTTGCCTAGTGTGAGTTACCCTCAGGTATAAAATATATTGTAATCTAAACGTTTTGGACAATAAAGATTATTATTATTATTATACGAGGGGGGTCAGGCCATAGTCCACCACGCTGACCAAATGCGGACGGACTTCACATGTCTGTCGAAAACTTGCTAGGTTCTCTTAGACTATAACTTAACAGATTAAACAATTTATTTAAAAAAATCATTTATTTGTTGATTATTTTAAAAACCGCTCGACCGATTTCGATAAAATTTAAATGGGACCACTTGGGAAGTATACCCTTCAAAAAAAAAAAAACCAAATCGGTTTAGCCATCTTAGAGTAGGTAATCGGTGAACATTTCAGGGGTGTTGTAGTGAATGCGCAAGCGATCCTACGCACCCCATTGCACTGCGGCGACGGGTTCCGCTGTGGGTTTTAGTGAGTAGGAGTCTCACAGTACCCTACCCATTGACGGCCGGTAGGGTCCCCATGATGGGTTTCCCCAGCGACAACAAAAAAAAAAAAAAAGGTAATCGGTGAACATACATAAAAAAAAGATTTCAACGAATTGATAAACTCCTCCTTTTTGAAAGTCGGTTAAAAATATTTATTGTACAGATTCGACTTAGTTAGAATTTTGTTATATGTATAGACTAGCGACTTACTCTCGCTTCGCTCGGGTGAGTCTTTAAGCTTGAATGGTTTAGGAACGCATACAAGACATACGTCCAAAGAAAAGTTTTTTTTTATTCAAGGAATCTTTGCAGGCGTATACAGAATAACCCACCAGAATTTCATCACAATCGGACCAATGGCTTATGAATGTTTAGAGGACAAAAGACAATCTGAATCAAGAAAATCTGAGTTTCTTTCGCCAGTTCTTCTTAGGTCTGAGGCTTCTTCTTTCCGAACTGGTAGTAGACTCATGACGTTCAGTAAACAATTGTAATAATTTAGTGCTGAATAAAATACTTTTAATTTGAATTTTTAAAGGTAATTATCGCAATACATCTATACGTGTACGCTATAGAATAATTTGATATAGTAATTCAATTTGTATCCAAACATTTCTCTCTAGTGATGTGCACGTCTGCTATAATTTGATCAACTTCACAAAAGGTAGTATCCAATTCTAGTGACCGCAAAATCCATAGAAAAATTCTATGACTCTTATTTAAATAAATCACATTACTTTTGTAAATTTGTATAATTATGTATGTATGTATGTTTGTTTGTTTGTATGTATTTATGTATGATACTCCTTGATGTTGAAACGCCTAGACGGATCTGGATAAAATTTAGTATAGGAATAGATCACAATCTAGACTCTAGAGTAAAACAGAAGCAAGTGCTTCTTCAAATTTCAATTTTATAAAAATCTGTTTGTTTCATCGTAATAGTTTAACAAACAAACATAGAAACTTTCGAATTCACTTTTCAAACCATCACTACTTGTTGTACTTTATAGTGGATGTTTTTCTCTATTTTAAAAACAAAGTTAAAGCTTAGAAATAAATTTCTAAGATTTATTTTCGGCTTCACCAAAGTAGAATATTTAATACCAATAGAATTAACATTTAAAAATCAATAATTATGTACCAAAAACTCTTCCGGTAAATTAGTCGTTTGGACAAATATTTGACGAATAGTTGATTTTTTTAAAACTCAGATGAAGTAGAATTTCCTTTTTTAAGTCGGTCAAAAATATCTAGGTCCCGCTAGTCCTAGTTAGACCGTGACCTACATCCACTAACAGGTTATTTTTGTTATAATCTTTATTTATTACTGGCAACTTACACTCGCTTCGATCGTGTGCGTTTTAATTTTTGAGCGTTATCCTAATACTTTTTCTAGTATAAAAGTAACCTAAGTTACCCCTTATAACATTAGCTATCTGCCAGTGTTAGTCCCGTCAAAATCGGTCCAGCCGCTTCGTAGATTAGCCGGAACAAACAGACAGATGATAAAAAAAAATAAAAATTGCTATTTTCTTATAAGTACCGTATATTTCATACGCATTTAGAAAAAGCTGTTATTTTGACATTACACACAGACACATGAGTTTTATTTATCTGTATAGACGTGTACACATGTATAGATTGGTGTAGCGGTTATCTATAGGTACTATAATATTATAAAGAGGAACGATTTTTTGTTTGTTTGTTTGTACTGAATAAGCTCCAAAACCACTGAACCGGTTTAGATGAAACTTGGTAAGAAGATACTTTGAGACCATGAAAAGGACGGGATAGTTTTTATCCCGGAAATCACCCATTAAGGGGGTGAAAATGGGGATGAAAGTTTGTACGGGGCAGCAACCCGAGCGAAGCGAGGATGAGTCGCTAGTCTTTATATATAGCTAAAGTTTTACCTGATAGTCTCAAAAAAACAGCATCCTTATTTCAATAGATATGAAATCCTCTAAGTCGTGTTCCCAAAGGGCTTACTGTTTCAATCTGGATAGAAACTAACGTGGTTTTCTTTCATGAGATAACGTGTGCCAAATCTTTTTAAATCACTTTGTCACTTTATATGCGCAGAACTGTCACAAAGTTTTATTACTCGACTGCGAGCCGAAAGGAGGGTTATGTGTTTAACGTGTATGTATGTAATCGTATATTATATTGTATAGTAAGGCAGTGGTAGCCCAGTGGTAACGCAGTCGCTTCAGAAACCGAGTGAAGCGTTTTCAAATTCCGGATCTCGTACCTCTGATATTTTCTTATGCGAATCCTATACAACAAAATTACTACTTGTCTTACGGTGAAGGAAAATATTGTGAGGAAACCTGCTTATCTGAGAGAACCTAGCAAGTTGTCTGCAGACATGCTCAGTCCGCCTGCACTTGGCCAGCGTGGTGGGCTATGGCCTGATCCCCAGAGTACTGAAGGATGGCCGTGCCCAGAAGTGGGACGTTAAAAAAAGAGGTCTGAATACAACAAGTATGGAAGTCCAACTACATGTTCCTTATAACTCCTAAACGATTGAACTGTTTTTATGAGTTATACGTCATTAGATTCGTTTTGACAGCAATTGTCATAGGGTATACTAAAATTATAAAAATCAAAATAGCGGATTTTAGACATCATCAGACAGAAGGTCGAAATTCAATTCAATTCAATCAAATTCATTTTTTTTATTGATATCACTAAAGCGAGACCGTGAAAATTGGACACAGGAAAAATTTCTTAAATATATTAATTTATAACTAACTAGCGACTCACCCTCGCTTTGCTTCGGCTTCGTCCGTAAGCAAAAACAAATCTATCCCACGGGAACTGTACATTTTTGCGGATAAAAAGTAACCTATGTACTACACTTGTTTAAATAAAACCGCAAAATCTGAAAAGATTTGTTTGTTGATATTTAAAACAAAAAAATTTAAGCGAAACACAAAAACATATCTATACCACGGGGCCGTATATTTTTTCGGGATAAAAAGTAGCCTATGTGCTATTCCAAACTATAATCTATATCTGTGCCAAATTTCATCCAGATCCGTTTAGCAGTTCTGGCGTGATTGAGTAACAAACATCCATCCTCCCAAATTTTCGCATTTCTAGTAGTAAGATGTCAAATTTTCGCATTTTAAGAAAATATTATAGAACGATATTACTAAAAACATCGATAACACCACATCCCCCCACTATTATACCACTAACTCAACAACCACCCCTGTAATGAAATTACTTAATTTTCAAATAAACACCCCAGGGACGGACTGACGAGTAACATTTTATATGTGTATATTAGCACCTTTACAAACTTTACCGACATAACCTTTTGTTTTATCTATTTTAAAATGAGAAGCTGTTAAATTTGTTTGTTTTTTTGAATAATCTCTGAAACAAAAAATTAATTTGATTATATTTTTTCTTGCATTCTATAGCCGACTAGCGATATATTATATTTCAACGCTTAGTACAGATTTCTCAGAGATGAGATATTTTCGCGCAGTAAAACGTATCCTATATGTTGACCCGGACAACAAGCTATCGTCATACCAAATTTCATCAAAATCTGTTCAGTGGTATCCTCGTGATGAGTTCCCAGACGAACAGAAAAACAAAAATTCTAAAAACCATAGATTCGGTCTCTATATCAATAATAATGACTATTTCAATAAGATTTTCCAAAAAATATCTAATGTGCAGATTCGGTTTAGTTACAATTTTATTATATGTATAGATAATGTACATAAATCTTAGAAATTAAGCTTGCTTTTTGAAATAGAGGATAAAACTCTGGACTGAAAAGTACAGCAAGTATTGGTTGTTTGAACAAATAAGCACTAAGGCGACAAGATATGTTACTAAAAGTCATAGTCTATCTACAAGTGTGTACTAAATTTCATTAAAAACGTTTCAGCGTGAAGGAGAGACAAACATACATACATATATATATACAAATATTCGCATTTAGAACAGTCATATGATTATTGCCTCAACCGGGAACCAAATGCTGTTTCCTAATTAAGCTCGAAATCCTTAGGATCACTGTGTACATTAAGCCACAAACAAATTGCGTACATTGATCAACCTAAACATTTCATTGTATAGACGCTACCCTCTTATAAGGTACTGAAGGCAAAAAATAATATCTCAAAAAAAAATTACTAGCGACTTACCCAATATTAATAATACTAAATTTCATCCAAATCGTGAAAACAAAATTTTTGAGGTGGCCCACTAATTTTTAAAATAAATATAATTAATTTAAATTTTTGGTTTTAATGTTTTTTTTTTTGAGTCATCATCTTTGAAAACATTCAAGAATTGACGAATATAGTGATTTTCAACTCAACTTTTAGTAAACCTAACGAAGGTTCAAAAAAATAGAATCACGCTTTATCTATCACAGTTCAGTATATTTTTCTCCTTTGTTTGTCAACAGTATTTTGTTGTTTAATAGCTATTGTGTTATCAATAAAAATGTTGGAAATAGTTAAGTTTTTTTTATACAGATAGGTAAATTCTAATAATATATGTTTTCTTAAAACTTTCAATAATGATTATGGTCGAATTTCAACCACTGGGCACGATTATAGTACGTTTATCAAAAAAAAGTGTGTGTACTTTGGCGTAACAGAACAAAAATAGCTAAGATTTTATCCTGTATGTCACAACTCTCTGTTTGTAAAAGGAATGCAGCTTACTTCATCATGTCGCTTTTTGGCTGTCGGTGTGCGTCGTATCGTAAAAATTTTACTCTCATAATTTTTTCCAAACCTGCCAAAAGAAGTATAACTCGAAAAATTCGCCTTTTTTAAAATACTAAGTAAATACAAATTTAGTCAGTTAAATGAGTTTTCTCTAAAATATATACTTTAATTAAAATTTGTAGTCGTTTTAAAATTTTAACAATCATATTTTTCTGCGGACGGTACTCTAATGCACCCGGACCATTAAAACGTTAATACGTTACTTGCCGTACATTAAACTAAATGACTTTTCCTCTTTATAAATGCAAAATTTTGTCCATCCGTTTGTCACTTTAGTACATAATTTAGAAGGGACAGGAGTTCAATTTTGATTGAGACAAATGTTTTGAAATTGTCTTTTTTAACAACGTTTCGCAGAACAAATATATTGTAAGAGTAGTCGCAAAACGCTATATAGCTAAATAGCTTTTCCGTTCAAAGGAAATCTGTTCAAAATTTACCTGCCCTGGTCTCGGACTCGTCCCTAGATGCCTTATAGTGATATTTCTAAGTTATAATGTATATGTGCACTATATTTCATCCAAATTGATCTAGCATTATACATATTTAAGTTGCATTAAAAGTAGTTCAGACCTTATGAAAATCACTCTAGACAGAGGCAAACATACGAACATTTTGTTTATTTTTTTGTTTAGCAGAAATCGAACCTATGACTTAAGACGTAGTGTCAAACCCTACACTGATTTCTAAAATATATATACTAGCCATAATTAACCAGCGGGTGGTATTAAGAAAATAATATAACACACTATGTTACTTTCTATAATAGATTGCCTACTGTTTTTCACTTTCTTTGAGTGCGAATGCTTTCAATTTTATATAATAAGCTAGTTATTGTGGCTTCTTTATAAGTGCGTAAGATTCCCTCTATTTGAAACGTAAAACCGAAATTTCAAACAATTTTTTTTCTTTAAATTTAATATTCAGTATAGATTTGATCACAGCATCAACTAGCGGTTCATATAAGACGTGGACTTGTCTTTTGACAAAATAATTTTAATAGTTTTTGAGTAAAATACTTGTGACAGACGGGCGTGACTATTTGTAATCTATATTAATATTATAAAGAGGTAAAGTTAGTGAGTTTGTAACGTTGTAGGGGGTGATCTCTGGATCTACTGAACCGAGTTAGATGAAAGGTAAGAAGATATTTCGACATCCTGGGAAAGACAGAGGATACTTTTTATCCAGAAAATCATCCCTAAAGGGGGTGAAAATGGGGATGACAGTTTGTATTGGGACACAAGCTAGGGACGAACGCGAACGAACCGAGGGTGTCGCTAGTTTTAAATAAAACTTAAATTATTTCGCAAATTTATTTAGATTTTTGGTTCCCGACGTTTCGAATGCTTTACAGCAATCGTGGTCACGGGATAAGTCTCTCCCCAAATACGAAAAGATTGTTTTTAGGATTCCGTACCCGTAGGGTGCCAACGAAACCCTATTACTAAGCCTTCGCTGTCAGTCAGTCTATCAGAGGACTGTATCTCATGAACCATAATAGATAGAAAATTGAAATTTTCACAGAGTATATATTTCTATGCCGCTATAACAGCAAATAATAAAAATAAATATAAATACAAAAAACATTCTTTTAACGTTAGTAATCGATCATCGAAGTTAATATACTACATACATAGAGTAAAAGTCATATTGATAAAAAGTACATGTACGATGGTACCGAACCCTTCGTGTGCGAATTCGAATCGCACTTGACCGATGTATTTTGGTCACGGGACCCTAAAAGGAAGTCTAGTTCCTATAAATGTTTTTAAATGTTACAAATAAGAAGATCCATTCATAGGGTTCCGTAAGTAAAAGGCCTAAGAATCCTTATAATTTCGTCATGTATGTATGTTTTAGCGATTTTACTCGGAGACTATTTGAAGCTATATGGCTGAAATTAAGTAAGTATTAAATAGATGTATATGAAACATTTAATAATTATGCAGCCAAATTAAGAAAAATAACAAAAAGTGGTAGCTTTATTATACATACGAAAGTTAAGGCATATTTACAGGAGAATTCCACTATGATGTGATCATCCCCTTTTATAAGGGTTAAAAATAATAAAATAGGTCACAAGCAACCCTTGCTCACACCGCATTTAACGCACGAGCTTGTTCCTGAATAAAGTTAGCAAAGCGACACATTCTTAATAATAACATGACTTTTTAACACGAAAATTAAACTTAAAAGTTAGAATTTGTTCAAGCTTTCGATATTTTCTTCAGAAAATCGGATAACTTTTATATATAAATTATG
Organism: Brenthis daphne; assembly: GCA_947093115.1. Taxonomy (NCBI): domain Eukaryota; kingdom Metazoa; phylum Arthropoda; class Insecta; order Lepidoptera; family Nymphalidae; genus Brenthis; species Brenthis daphne. Next base: position 6,631,930 of record OX352473.1, read on the forward strand.
AGATATGTATGAGAATTTTTGTATGTGTATATGTTTGTCACTCCTTTACGTTAAAACTGCTGGACAGATTTGGATGAAATTTAGTACACAGACTATAAGCTGGACTAGCTCAGAAGTTATGCTATCTCTATAAGTTATCGACACGTTTGGCTCAGTTTGTAGTGATTCTACTTACTGTGCCAACGGTTGCGGGTTCGAGTCCCGCTGCGGGCATTCATTTGTGTGATGAGCACAAATGTTTGTACTATATATAACTTCAAAGGTCTAATTAGCAAAAACTAATGCAGTCGGTTTTTTTTTATACTATTTGTTTTTTTATTAAAGTATCAGAATGACAAAGTCATATATAAGCTCCTTATTATAAAGCTATCAACATAAATTAATATTAAATGCAAAATTTCATAATCATTGATAGCTGAAAGGTTTTTTAATTAATTGAAAACAGAAATTATATTACATTTTCGGGCTTTTCAATAATCATATCATGATTTCTCGCACGAATGAAAATTAATTTGACTTAACAGCGATAAAAGCTTTGAATGTGACACTAATATTATAAACTAGCGACTAGATAAAGACAAATATATCCCACGGGAACCGTACATCTTTCCGGGATGATATATAGCTTATAGTATTCCTCAATATACGGGCTTTCTAATGCGAAAAGAATTTTTCAAATTGGATAAGTAGTTTTTGAGATAAGCGCGTACAAACAAACTTTGCTAACTCTTAAAGTATAGATGATTGTGTGCGTTCGTTGCACTACTTAAGTGTAATAGTTAAATCATCCATACTAATTTTATAAATGCGAAAGTCTATTTGTCTGTTACGTTTTCACACCTAAACCGCTGAACCAATTTTAATGATGTTTGATATAGAGAGGTATGGGACCTTGCAGAAGGACATAGGATACTTTTTGTCGCAAAAATGAAACTTGAATGGGGTGAAATAGAAGTTGAAAGTTTATATTGGGAAAAATCATTTCTCACGTTATTCACAAAAAAAAACATTATATCCTATAATTTTGGTAAGGGATAAAGAATTCGGGATTTTGACCAATTAAAAACTCCGTGAAACTTTTTATTTTCTGGGCCGATTGACTCAAAAATTAGTACACATACTGTTCAACTAAAATTATGAGACACGTGTATAACAGTTTTTCCAAAATCTTCCCCCAACAGAGTCTAAGAGGGATTCGAAAATCCTACACGGCGTGGTAGGCGCATTGCTCTAGGGCGGCGCAGAGCGTGCGGGGGAGGCGGGAGTGTTAAAACATAAAGCCAAAGAATTTTTTTTTATAGATTTAACGCGAGCGAAGCCGCGGATTCTGCTAGTTATTTATATTATGCTTAGCGCATACGAAGCCACAGGCTATAGACTTATGGATATTCTAAGAATTTATTAAAAAATATAATAAGCTAAAATATGGCTACTTAAAATTATTATTTCAACTCAATTTAAATGAATATTTGATATTATGAAATACATTACTTTGTAATAATATCAAAAGAAAGTTAATTATTTTTATAATTAAATACGATGCCCGCGAGCACAGCAGTAAAAACAGTATCTCATCTAACATTCCCTTTATATTTATACAACCGACTTCAAAAAGAAGGTTCTCAATTCGGCTGTATTTTTGAAGTCAAACTTCTTAAGAATCGTTGTGATTTGAAACGGAAATGCGACACTAGAAAGAGACAAACACATAAATATATAGAATTAAGCCGGCGAGAGAATGAGATAGAATACATTGCCATGTTGCCATGGTAACCGTTGTTATTGTCTGACGAATATAGTATAATATTATATTCTTTCCGTATATGATATTCTATAAATATATGATTGTTGTAATAATATGCCTAATATGCCTTATTTAATTATTGCGATATTTGCCAAGGAGTTTTACTACAACCACGCGTAAAGGCACCCATTTTTTTTATGTTTGTTACCTCAGAACTCCATCATTTATTAACCGATTTAGACACATTTTGTTTTATTTCAAAGTGTATGCTTCCTAAAGTTTGATTTTATTAAAACTTTAAAAAATACCACCTCTAAGGGTGAAAATATAGGTAATGAAAATTTTATATACTTCTAATTGTCATATTGACTTACTCGTAACTTAGCAAATGTTTCTATTTCCGTTGATAGTACAGTGGTTCGGTATCGTCGACCTGATCTGATGGTAAGGCCAGAAGGTGGATAGGTGAAACTCTTCAACGACTAATAGTAGATACTTTAAGTTTGGGCTTATTTTGTTTGATTTGACAAGCCTAACACGTTAGGATTGGATTTAAGATACAGATTTTTTAGTGTTACTAATAAAAGGGAATTTTAGTTTATCATTCTTCATATAAAAATTGGCATCAAATATTTTATTAAATAAAATACTTTCTTATTACTTTTCTACACTTAAAATGATAGCCAATATAAATCAAAGCACACCGACTTCGAAAATATCTGATTAGGTATCTACATATATAGTAAATAAAAACTACCAATCAATTATTTTTTTTACTTTTAAGTGTTTTTTTTTCAATATAAAAGCCAAACAAAAAACGACCACAACCGAGAAAATAATAGCCATAAAATATAACCTAAACCAAAACCAAAAGTGACAACCCTGAAATAACCATTACAGGCGCTATAGTTTAGATTGATAGCTATAGATAAAACAAAACAAAGTGATCTAGAAAATAATATTATGTATTAAATAAGATTATTTACAAAAAACAATAAGTGTATATTTGCAAAATATTTTAAAAGATTTGTACGATCGAATAATGACGGTGTAGATTTCGGTTGGATATCAAAATGTTAACTATGTCTACGCTAATGATGCCAGCTGCAACCATGACAACCATGACTAACGCCGGACCAATACCGGTTGCGGCCGCAACCAAATTGGAACCAAAATTGCTGCAACTACCCCACCCTGCGCTGATGCCGCAAATACAACAGCAACCACAACACCACCACCAGCATCCCCATGGAAATAACAATAAGCTTGGTAAGTCTAGTTTTTTTTTTCATCATATTGTATATTGCTAATGGCACTAAATTATATAAAGAAATTTAGTAAATTAAATACAAAATATGTAAATTACTTCAAATGGGACTAATATCCATAAAACAAATTAATCAAAAGCACTCTTGAGTTTTATCAATAAAAAAACGGTTTAATGTTTCTTGAGGATAAATAAAAAAGATAGATAGAATAGCGACTCACCCTCGCTCTGCTTTGGTTCGTCTCTACGTTTTAACGTTTAGTATAGATTTCTCAGAGATGAGATAGTCTCTCGCGGTAAAAAGTAGCCTATGTCATTCTCCAGCCCTCCAACTGCCTCCACACAAAAATTACGCCAATCCGTCACTCTATTTTGACGTGAAAGAAAGACAAACAAAGAAAGAAAGAAACAAACAAACAAACAAACAAACAAACAAACAAACAAACAAACAAACAAACAAACAAACAAACAAACAAACAAACAAACAAACAAACAAACACACTTTCGCATTTATAATATTAGAATGGATTAGATAGGATTATGATTTGGTAACACATGGGTTACTTTTAAGCACTCACTTATGACATACCCGAGCGAAGCCAGAGAAATACTTATGACAGTTCGATGTAACGTAAACCGTGAACTAAGAAATTTTTGGACAGTTCTGAAAGACTCCAAATTTGTTCAGATAGACTTTTACAAGCACTTTTGAAAATTTAATTTAAAAAGTGTCGATGTAGTCGGTCCGTGAGGAAGCTACTGAATGCAGTTCTGCTGAGACGAGCCCACGAAAATTCAATATATGGTTTTAAGTTTTTCAGATACCTTTATTACCTGCGTATTACCTGACTTAATTAAGGCAGTGGTAGCCCAGTGGTAACGCGCTCGCTTGGGAAACCGAGTGAAGCGGGTTCAAATCCCGGGTCTCGCACTTCTGATATTTTCATGTTCGTATCATTTCCAACATGATTACCACTTGTCTTAATGGTAAAGGAAAACATCGTGAGGAAACCTGCATGTTAGAACTTAGCAAGTTTTCGAAAGACATGTGAAGTCCACCAACCCGCACTTGGCCAGCCCCTCGTATTGAAGGGAGGCCCGTGCCCCGCAGTGGGACGTTAAAAAGGGTTGAATACATACATACATTACCCGACTTCAAAAGAAAGATATAATAATATCGGCTGTTATCTTTGTATACTATGTCGAAGTAAGAACCGATTTAATGTTTATTTTTATAATCAATTTAGCTTTCAAGGGTTCAAATAAATTTCGACTCTAGCATAATTTAACTTTTTTATTAAAAAGTAATTATACAGTACTAGCAGAACCCGCGACTTTGCTCTCGCTAAAACAGCAAAAATATCTCTAACAAGGTAGTTTCATAGAAACTTTCATCCCCAATTTTACCTCCTTTTAGGATGAATTTCGAAAAATGCTTAAACACGTATTTATTTAATTTTATTAAAAAGTATTAATACCAAGTTTCAAGTAATTCTGATCATAAATATTTTTTTGGATTGTATTATAACGTGTTTTCCCGTGGGAATTAGATAATATCCCGCGGTTAAAAGTAGACTATGTCATTCTCCAACCCTCCAACTATCTCCACACAAAAAATTACGCCAATCCGTCTCTACGTTTCGAGGTGAAAGTAGGACAAACAAACAAACAACCAAATAAACTAAAAAATTATGGATATATAAGCTGAATAACACAATATTTTTGAAAATGATTACTACTTGCTAATACAGGGAAGGAAAATATTGTTAAGAAACCTTCATGTCTGAGAGAACTTAGCTAGTTTCCAAAAGATAACTGAAACCCACGGATCTGCAATTGACTTTGGGGGATTAAGGCTTGATTCCCCTCATATTTAAAGTAGGCCCACCCCAATAGTGGGAAGTTAAAAGGGATGAATCAAGCCTATCTGTGCTTCACACAAATATTCACCCGAAACATTTATTAATACATATTTAATCAATATCCAAATGAAATAATTGTTAATTTAGGCGTTTTTATTGATTAGTTCTTCTGTTACACACCAACGTGGCGACCAATCGACGTGATCTTCTTTAAAGATACGAGTACTTATAGTTTTCTAGCGACTTCCCCGCGATTTGCTCTGCGTCTCTAGTTTTTTTTTGGGCGGAACCCTAATTCTTTTTCTAAAATAAAAGTAACCTATGTTACTCCTTATAACATCACCTATCTGCCAGTGAAAGTCCCATCAAAATCAGTCTAACAGTATAAGGGAAGTCTATAATTGAAGTAAATGAAGACAGCCATTATGTGTCATTAAAAATATGATTACGCTAAATTACGGTACGCGATACTTTAATTAAAATAATTATTATAAAGAGGCATCACATTTGTTTTGCTTCAATCTATATCCATACTAATATTAGGTATATCTGAAAGTAGCTCTGTTACCTTTTCATGCTTAAAATGCTGAACATATTTTGATAAAATTTGGCAAGAACTTAGATTGCATCCTGGGATCAGTTATAGACTACGGTTGAACCCCATCCCAGCTTACATACAAGCTGTTATGTCCTTCTATTGGATAATTATTAATAAAAATGCGCCTTTAATTCTAGACAATATTTGTATAGTTGAGTTCAAGTCACTTTGGAACGGATCGCGAAACATTAAACACTTGCTTGCTTTGACGACACATTTGACAGTTTGTAGTGCTACTACTTGGTGTGCCAGCGGTCGTGGGTTCGAGTCCCGCTGGAGGGCAATCATTTGTGTGATGAGTAAAGAATGTTTGTACTTTAGTCACGGGTGTTTATATTTATAACTAGCGGCTCACCCTCGCTTCGCTCGGGTTCGTCGCTAGGTACGTTTTAAATAGATATAAAAAGAAAAAATCTTTCTTTCTCACATTTTAATTATATGTTTTAATACTTACCTATTCCGGACTAAGAGAAATCCAAAAATTAAAATATCATAAAAATTGGAACGCGGTCGAACGGGATAAAAAGTATCCTATGTCCTTCTCCTGGCTCTAAACTACCTCCCTGCCAATTTTCAGCTAAATCGGTTCAGCCGTTCTTGAGTTATAAGCGAAGTAACTAACACGACTTTCTTTTATATATATAGATATGTATGTATTTAAAATTATATATGTGTAGTGTATCAACTATCTGGTATCCATAACACAGGTCTCGTAGCTTACCATGGAACTAGATGGTGCTGTGTGTTAATGTCCCAACATATCTATTTATTTATAAATATATTATTTTCAAATTTTCAATAATAAAATAAATGTAATAACTTGAATTAAAAAAGCGGGATGCTTATATTTCATTCGATTAAATATATCCAGAATTACAGCGTGAACTCACCATCCTATACAGATCGGTAATGTTTAGCGTACCCTCTCCTTTTTTATAATCGGAAAATAGCAAATGGAAAAATATTCGATCGATTCTTTTAATGTATTAATTACAAAAAATTAAGTAAGATATAACAAACTAGCGACTCACACTCACTTCGCTCGGATTCGTACCCAGGTTGCTTCCCCATACAAACTTTTATCCTCATTTTCCCCTGTTAAAGGATTATTTTCGAGATAAAACCTATCCTATGTCGTTTCCAGAATCTCAAAATATCTTCTTACCATATTTCATCTAAATCGGTTCAGTAGTTTCGGAACCTATTCAGTACAAACAAACAAAAAAAATTTGTTATCTTTATAATATTAGTATAGAAATATGAGATAATTATTAAAATATCACAACAAATGAAAAAGTTATGAAACTTTAAAGCGGCGCTTGTAAGTACAATGTTGTGACGTCACACGACCTAAAGGACCGGAATTTATATTAATTTGTCAGTAATTTATTAATAGATTTTAAAAAAATACTGATTTATTAGTTTTCATCTATATTATAATTCCATTGCGTTTACACCTCCAGGTAAATGAAATAAACAAATAAATGTTGGTACATTAACACACAGCGCCATCTAGTACCATGGTAAGCTACGAAGCTTGTGTTATGAATACCAGATAGTTGATACACTACACATATATAACTTTAAATACATACGTATTATAAATATAAACACCCATGACTGGAGTACAAACATTCGTGCTCGTCACACAAATGAATGCCCCCAGCGGGACTCGAACCTGAGACCGCTGGCACAGCAAGTAGGGTCACTACCAACTGAGCCAAACGTGTCGTCAAAATTTCTAAGAAATTAATTAAATTTCTAAGAAATCTATTGTTAACTGTAACACTGGCGTGTCCGAGGTCGTGGAGGAATTAAATATGATATTAACAACATCATGAAACTTCTATACAAAACTAAACGAGAAGAATCGCGTGCAAAACTTATTAAGAAATATGGGAAAATCATTAAAATGATGGAAGAGATGTATATTTAGAAGTGTCGATAATCAGTGAAGCTCAAGATTCACTAACAAGAATGTGAAATGTTATAATAAACCTTATTACAAGGTAAATAAGTCGAAATTGTCGTGTATTTCGCAGATATGGGTTAATTTTTCTTAACGTAACAGGTTGTATGTTTGAACAGCAACCTGGTTTTGTCCAGGTATAAAAGGATTATTTATACCCGACATACAGATTTTTAATAATCTATACATATAATAAAATTCTGAGTCGAAATAATTTTTTGGAAAATCTTATTGAAATAGTCATTATTATCGATACAGAGGCCGAATCTGTAGTTTTTGGAATTTTTGTTTGTGTTCGTCTGTCTGTCTGTTTGGGAACGCATCACGAGAAAACCACAGACAGATTTTCATGAAATTTTGGTATGATGATAGCTGGTTATCCGGGTCAATATATACTTTTTACTGCGGGAAAATATCTCATCTCTAAGAAATCTATAATAAACGTTAAAACGTAACTAGAGACGAATACGAGCGGAGCGTGTCAGTCGCTAGTTACTTAATAAAACTAGCTGACTAAATGACAGATCTAAAACTCATACTAAAAACTACAGGGTCTGGAAGCGTGGAACTTAGAATAAAATGATTTTTCTAAAGCAAAAAAAATCAAGTTCTAAATTTTTGGCTTCAAAAATAACGTATTCTATACTTCTATACAAATTAGCATCCCCTATTATACCACTTTAAGGGATGAATTTTCAAAAACCATTCCTTACGACTCACTTTTGCTACACAATAGCTGTTGTGCAAAGTTTCACGATTTTAGAACCAGCATATTGTTAGTCAGTCATAGCGTTTAATTAATTAAATAGCCTAATATTCGAGCAATGTTCGAAGTCCCACCATAATCTTTTTTTTCTATTAATAACACTAAATCTTGTCAATAACAACTAAATAAAAAAAATCGGTTAACAAACAGAGGACAAAAATTTTATGAACTGTTTTGCCTTTGCCTATTTATAATATACTTACAACTCACCCTCGCTTCACTCGGGTTTGTCCCTAGGTTGTTTCTCCATACAACATTTCATCCATATTTTCACCCCCTTAAGGTATGATTTCCGAAATAAAAAATGTTCTAGGTCCTTCCCAGGGATCTAAAATTATCTTCTTATCAAACTTCATCTCAATCGATCCAGTAATTTTGGAGTTTATTCGTTACAAACATACAAAAAAACAAATATTTCCTCTTTATAATATTAGTGTAGATAGATTCTTAATATGTCTCTCTATGTATAATAACGATACTTATTATTATATCAACTCGTAAATTAATGAACACTGAATCCTTTATAAAGTCAATAAACTATAGGGTAAGTAAATGTAGTAAGGGTGTCAAAGGTAAGCCGAAGCTGAAACATCGGCTTACGTGAGAATACACCCAAGGACAAAAAAAAACATACTAAATGAAAATTTTCTTGTATATTAATTTGTCAAACTTTTCGGAGGTTTATATTGGATTTTTAGTTCCTACACAAGCCAAATACTTTTGGATGTGGTTTTGTGAACATCGTTTTATTTAAAACTAGCATTTTACTCTCGCATCGCTCGGGTGCGTCCTTTGGTACGCCCATGAGTGATGATGAGTTTTATATCCTTTACTTGAAAAATGATTGATTCTCCATACAAACTTTCATTCCCCTTTTCATCTTCTTAAGGGATGATTTCCGGGGTAAAAACTATCCTATATCCTTTACAGGATCTGAAACTGTCTTCCTACCAAAATTCATCTAAATCAATTAACTAGTTCCAGAGATTACTTCCTACAAACAAACTTACAATCTTTACCTATTTATAATATTACTTATATGGTCGATCCCATCCTGTCAGTTCATTCCGGCTAATGTACGAAACGGCTGGACTGATTTTGACGGGACTTTCACTGGCAGATAGCTGATATTATAAGGAGTAACTAAGGCTACTTTTATTTTAGAAAAATAATCAGGGTTCCGCGCAAAAAATTAAAACCCATGGAATTGTGACTGCAATCCACGTGCCTAATAAAATAATTTAAATTTGTATTTGACATACATTCATCTATTTGCTTAAAAACTGAGAAAGTTTATATTGTTGTTTGTGTTTCATTGTTGTGTTTCTATTTTAGTCCTCGATGGGTTAAACTTAAACTATTCAACATTTATAAGTTACAGACTTCGCAGTAATTTGAAGCCATAATTCGGCGTTTTTGCTAAAATTTCTAAGTAAAAACTTATTTGATTAGATAAACTGACACTTTAATTACTAATGATAGTTAAATTCTAGTGTTATTCTGTAAAAACTTTTATGCATCTCTAGATGAATTCCAGATTGTATTTCATACAACAGCATGGATATAAAGTAAAATAAATATGTTGGTACATTAACACACAGCACCTTCTAGTTCCATGGTAAGCTACGAGGCTTGTGTTATGGATACCAGATAGTTGATACACTACACGTATATAACTTTAAATACATACATATTATAAATATAAACACCCATGACTGGAGTACAAACTTTCGTGTTCATCACGCAAATGAATGCTGAAAGTAGGACTCGAACCCGCGACCGCTGGCATAGCAAGCAGGGTCACTCTCGTCAAAATATTATAAATGTGAAATTAACTATCTGTTAACGTCTCAAGCGCAACCGCTAAACAGATTTTGATAAAATTTGGCAATGACATAGATTGCGTTCTGGGATCGGATATAGGCTACCTTTGATATACCCGCCCCGTTTACGTAAATGTTTTAAATGACTTCCAAAAAAGGTTATTTAACTGGGATTCGAACTCGACTACCAGATTAAGTAATTTCAATGCTGCCTTCATTTCTGTTGAACAAAACACTTGTTAAAACCTACTCTTTTAAATTAGGTTATATAATGGCGTAAATAAATTATAACATTGTAGCACGCAAACGTGTTTATAATATTTCATACATTTAGGTCAACCAAATAATTATATTTTTGTATGGAATATATATGAATATTCTTCATTGCACTCTAAAAAATCATCTAGACATATCTATCTGTACAGATAAACAAAATTGAAGTGTCTGTGTGTAATGTCAAAGTAACAGCTTTTTACTAAATGTAAGTATATGAAATTACATACGGTAATTATAAGAAAAAAATCTTTTTTTTTTCATCCTTATCTGTCTTTGTTTGTTCCGGCTAATCTCCGAAACGGCTAGACTGATTTTAACAGTACTCACACTGGCAGATAGCTGACGTTATAAGGCCTAACTTAGGCTACTTTTAATCATAACTAAAGCTCGTAAATAGATAAGAAAATCGTTTGACAAACAGAGAAGAAAAGGCACTGAAGTATTTTGTTTTTGCCTATTTATATATAGATAAGTTAAAAATTATTCAGACTCACCCCTATTTTCATAAACAGTAAAAAAATCCCATCATAAATTTCACCACATATCATAATAAAAAGTCCCCGCCTCACTGAGATTGCTTGTTTGGGGTAATCTCAGAAAACGCTGTACAGATTAACATACAGTTTTCATCAATAGAGATTGTCTAGGAAAATTACAAGCTATAATTCATACTAATATTAAAAATGCGAAAGTAACTCTGTCTGTTTGTTTGACTGTCTGAATTTCGGAAACGGCTCCAACGATTTTCATGAAATTTAAATTAAGTATACAGGAGGTTTCGGGGGCGATACATCGATCTAGATTAGTTTTATGTCTGAGAAAACGCGTGTTTTCGAATTTTCATGCGGTTTTCGTTCGCATTATTCCACGCACAATATGGTTAATAATATTTTTTTAATTAAATTTAAAAGATAATCATTTTCATGCTCGGGCATAAGCATCATGGTCAAGCGGCCAAGGCGCAAGATTGATAATCATAGGTGTCCGGGTTCGAATCCCGGTCGGATACAAAAGTATAATTTATTTTTGTATTTCGTTATTTAGTTTTTTTTTTAAAGAAAATTGTACTTTGGACCAAAAACTCCGAGCGAAGCTCGGTGGCCCAAGTACTATATATTTATATATAGTCTGTCTATTCCATAGAACTGATAATACGTACGGGTCTAACGAGCGAGGCGAGGGTGATTCGCTAGTTTAATAAATATATTGCGTAAATAAGCTACCGATATGTTGAGGTACCGGAACCTATCTAACCTACCGGAAGAAAGGTCCCCTCTGAGATCTTCCGTAAAATAAATACAAAAGAAGTGTAAGCTACATAGTTGGCTGGGTCACTAGTTTTTCATGAAATTAACATTCTGATCGTAGCTAAAATGTTGGTCAAATAAGCGGAAGCGGAGTGGTAACGTGCTCGTTTGAGAAACCGAGTGAAGTGAGTTCATGTCCCGGGTCTCGTACCTTTGTTATTTCATGACATGTGCGAATCGTTTCCAACATGATCACCCCTTGTCTTACAGTCAAGGAAACCATCGTGTAAACCTAGCATGTTTGAAAGACATGTGAAGTCCACCCCGCACTTGGCCAGCGTAGTGGGCTATGGCCCACTCCCAGCTGTGGGACGTAAAAAAAGGCTGAATACATACACATTTTTTATTTAGTCAACGTACAGACTACAGACTTATCTTTTTTAGTAACTTTCATTTATCTAAAGCCCCTTCATTTTTGAGCCAACATAGTTATTTTGTACTGACATCATGACTAGCGTAAAAGGATCGGGTAACGAACCAAGTTACAGCGATACTAAAATCTATAATTTACATATGCACAGGGTGTTTCATTTAAAAACAGTTTTTTATGAAACTTTTTTTTCCTTTTACGAGAATGAAATTAAGGACTTTAATGATTATTATTTATGAAGTTTTTTTATATTTTTTTTTTAATATCGCTTTATATTACAAGTAGTGAATATAGTGGTAGCCTAGCGGTAAAGCGCTTGAAGAAAAAAATCTCGGTTCTCACACCTCTAATATTTTCATGTTCGAACCATTTTCAACATGATTACCACCCTTAAGATTAAGGAAAACATGGTGAGGAAACCTGCTTAAAAAGCAAACCTATAGATAATGTAACTAGTTTTCGAAAGACGTGAAGTCCGCTAACCCGGACTTGGCCAGCGTGGTAGTCTATGGCTCGTGACTTTAAAGGGATGCCCGTGTTCAACACTGGGACGTTATAAACGGCGCATGAGATGAGAATCATGTTAAAACACGAGATCCAAACATGACATTCAAAAGGTATAAGGCTTAAACCTACTTCATTTGTTTTTCTACTTTAGTGATAGCTACTATCAATAAAATAAACGCAGAAATAACTATCTATCTAACTATCGGACTTGTTTTTGTATTTACAATTAGCTGAATCGATTTTCATGAAAATCGATAAGGAATAGCACGAGTAATTCAATGTCATATAGTTTATTTGTTTTAAAATAAATAATTGTATAAGGACGAATGAGGATTTAGAAAACTTGTTTATTGTATGAATTACCGTACTATTAAAAAACTTATTATACAGTTCAAGTCTAACGTTTCTACGTTATAATTATATTTTAAAGCTTATGTAAATACTAGCGACTCACCCTCACTCTGCTCGGGTTCGTCCCTAGTTACATTTAACGTTTAGTATAGATTTCTCAGAGATGAGATATTTTCCCGCAGTAAAAAGTGTCTTATATGTTAACCCGGATAACCAGCTATTATCAAAATCAAATTCCATCAATATCTGTCCAGTGGTTTTCTCGTGATGCGGTCACAGAAAGACAGACTGATTCAGTATATTATTATGTATATAGAACTTCAAAAAGAATGTCAAATTCTTACAAACCTGAGGCATATCATTAGTACAGCTATAAGTCCAGTAAAATAACCTACGAGCTCTACCTGACGGAGACCATTAAAAAAATTAAAAACAACTCGTTCACAGAACCTAAAACATTGACAAAGTAAATGTTATTCGAAAAAAAACGACAATAAAATAAAAAAATCAACCTGTATAGTAATAGCTGGTGCGGAAACTGATGTGTAAATGAAAATGTACTGTATATCGTGGCTTTAAAGCTGATTTTCCCTTATTCTGAACATACTTACAAATATTCTAAAATTGAATTTTCCTTCAAACCTTCTGAGATGAAGCCATTTAAATTTGAACCGTATCATAACAACAAAGGGCTCATTTTCTTTTAGTATACAAATATTGAATATGAAGGGACGTCGACCCCTACCAAATACCTCCAAAGAAGGTTTTATTTAACTTAAATTAAATGTTACTAACTTCTTGCATTTCTTTACAAGGGTAGTAGATTCTTGACCCGATTGAGGCATTAGTACAATTACAGAATAACACTAGCGATTTACCCTTGCTTCGCTCGGGTGCGTCCCTAGTACAATTTTGTTCACAATTTCATAAGCTTTTATTTTTTCTTTAAAATGGCATTGGTAGCTCAGTGGTAACGCGCTAGCTTGGGAAACCGAGTGAAGCGAGTTCAAATCCCGGATCTCGCACCTCTGATATTCTCATGTGCGAATCATTTCCAATATAATTACCACTTATCTTAACGGTGAAGGAAAACATCGTGAGGGAACCTGCATGTCTGAGAAAACCTAACATAGCAAGCAAGTTTTCAAAAGACTTGTGAAGTCCGGATTAACCTCGTACTGAAGGGAGGCCCGTGCCCAGCAGTGGGACGTTAAAAAGGGCTAAATACAATTTTTTGAGCGGAACCCTAATTCTTTTTTTTAAATAAAAGTAGCCTAAGTTACTCCTTATAACATCAGCTATCTGCCACTGAAAGTCCCGTCAAAATCAGTTCAACCGTTGCGGAGAGTTATTTATAAGTTATATAAAGCTAAATATCAACATTGTTCTAGTGCATGTTGTGTTCTCCAGTAATTGGGGGGTACATTTTAAACACAGTCCAAAGAGCTTATATTTTTTTGTATTTTCATAATATGTACTTCTGTTGGAGATCCTATAGTAAGAAGAGAATTAGTAAATGTGTTTCGTATGTCATTTGGGTATAATTTCAATAAAAAATCAATTCAGAATTAAGTTATTAAAGTTTTTACAAATCATGAGCGTCCGCGGGACTAAAATATTTATTTATCTTTTTTTTATCTTCTCTAATACTATAAAGTGTGTAAGTTTGTGTGTAGGGGGCTGTCTCTGAAACTACTGATACGATTCTAATAATACTTTCACTAATAGCAAGCTACATTACTGCCGAGAGCTGTAGCCTTTTTTCTATACATATAACAAAATTTTAACTGAATCGAATCTGTACATTAAATATTTTTTGGAAAATCTGATTGAAATAGTCATTATTATCGATACGGAGGCCGAATCTGTATATTTTAGAATTTTTGTGTGTCTGTCTGCCTGGGAGCGCATCACGAGAAAACCACTGGACAGATTTTGATGAAATTTGGTATGATGATAGCTGGTTACCCGGGTCAACCTATAGGATACTTTTTACTGGGATAAAATATCCCATCTCTGAGAAATCTATACTAACCGTTAAAACGTAATTAATATATTATATTCGATAAAAATCTGTCAGAAATCATAATAAAACTAATTGAAGTCAAAAAAAAATTGGCCGTAGCTTTATCGTTAGTGAAAAAGAGACAAAATAAAAACATCTCTTTCCCTCTCCATTTTTCCTCAATAACAAGACAATATGCTTGAGTTTGCAACGAAGCCCTTTGTCTATAAAGTGTTAGTAGGCGACCCATCTGCGATACATTTATGCATTACTTTTAACTAATGATTTACTCTTGCTTCGCTTAGCTAATAGACTAAATAAATATAAAAATACAGGCAAAACTATAGACAACAACTAGTCTAAAGTATTTATTTTAAAAGAGCTTCTAAATCACTCAGCTCATCCTCAATAAAATTTAACGTCTTCAAATACAGCGGAAGCAATCACAAGATTGCGCTTTTAAGATACGCTTGATTTAACCATAATCCGGATTTTGGGCTGTTATGTGGTTACTTGGTTAGTTTAGGGGTGAGGGGTCGATAAAAATAAACCCCTCACCCCTAGCGCCCAAAAATTATTTTAATGTATAATTTTTTGAAGTTTGGGACGTTTGGAAAAAATAATGAGGGAAAAGTTTTTTACGATGCGCGCGCACACCGACAGCCAAAAAGCGACATGATAAAGTTAGCTGAATTCCTTTTACAGACAGAGAGTTTTGACATACGGGATGAAATCTTTAGTTATTTTTGTTCTGTTACGCCAAAGAAGTATAACTTCTTACGTGCGTACATAACAGACGTACACACACACACGTTTTTTTTATTGTAAATAATTGTCAATTGCATTTATTATTTCTTATTTTGCTGGCATTACTCTATATATTATTTAATTACATGGAAACTTAATTGTTCGATGTTTTATTTTTTTAATCGTTTATATTGTACTGTTTGTCCAGATAAAATAAAATGATTATTTTATTATTAGTGATAGGGGTCAGGGGTTCGATTTCAAGTCTATGATTTATCTACATGCACCTGTGGAACTTGTTTGCAAATTATAAAGAAGTTAGAAAGCATTTATTTCTTTACCGACATCAATAAAGGAGGAAATGGAGATATACAATTGATGTATGTTTTAGGGTTCTGTAGCAAAAAGGTAAAAACGAGACCCTTATAATTTGGTCATGTCCGTCTGTTTGTTACATACATATTATGTATATGTAACTAAGTAGTTGAAAAAAGTATAAATTGAATTAATGTGGGGTATCTCTGAAAAGGTTTTTAAAATTTACTTTTTTCTTTAAGCCAATAGTTACCGATTTATATAATAATAATAATAAAGAAATATGTTTTAAATAAAACTATCTTTTCGGATTATTTCGTGAATTTATTTTGATTTTTGGTTCCCGACGTTTTGAATGCTTTACAGCATCCATGGTCACGGGAGAGACTGAGGTAGACGTACCAAAGGTGTTATACACTTGTTACAGACAGTGCCTACACACTATTTTACAAAAATCATTTCAAAAATTCAAAAATGGCACCATAGTACGTTACAATATTTGTTGAATTTACATATTTCTAAACATTTAAAAAAATATATATTTATTCTAATTAAATATAGCAATATTATATATTTAATTATAGCTGTTATTATTATAAATATTACTATTAAAATTTAAATGTTAAATGATCGAATGACGATCACATCCTTCCCAAGATGTGTTATTTTAAATGTTAAAACAACTCAGTTAAGTACCTTTTACGTTTAAACCGCTGAACAGATTTCGATAAAATTTGGCAAAGATATAGATTGCACCTTGGGGTCGGAAATAGGCTGCATTTGATTCCCATTTCACTTACCACGCGAGCGAAATCCCGGGCAAAACCTAGTCTTACAAAAGTCCACAAATATTTTTTTGCAATCTAGTTTTAGAAGCTTTTTAAAAACTTTCTGATATCCATTACCCCAAAAATCCTTTCAAAACATATAGCTTACATACAAAACCACACTAATATTCAAAACTAGTAACTCTTCCTAGTTTCGCTCGAGTTCGTCCCTAGGTTGATTCCCCATACAAACTATCGTCCCGATTTTCACCCCCTTAAAGGATGATTTCCGGAGTAAAAAATACCCTATATCCTATCTAGGCTCTCAAACTATTTTCTTAACAAATTTCATCTAAATCGGCCCAATCGTTTTTGAGTTTATTCGTTACAAACATACAAAAATACAAATCTTTCCTCTTTATAATAGTAGTGTAGATACTCATAAGTACTTCTTTCACAAAAGTCGGTCAAAAATAATAAAGAAATACTAAAAACAATGTATTACAAGCTTACGTGAGTAAAATATTTCCGCAGAATTCCTCCTGTACTTGACAGCACCCTTAACCCACATACTTCCACCCTTTGCTATGACACCTGTATTCTTTTTACTTTTCAAAGGTAAATTATATCTACAAGGGTTCATCCAGTGGTCGAAATTCGATCATAATCAACAATACTAATATTATATATAGACGACACGTTTGGCTCAGTGTGTTGTGACCCTACTTGCTGTGCCAGCGGTTGCGGGTTCGAGTCCCGCTGGGGGCATTCATTTGTGTGATAAGCACGAATGTTTGTACTCCAGTCATAGGTGTTTATATTTATAATATGTATGTATTTAAAAAGCTAATATATGTGTAGTGTATCAACTATTTGGTATCCATAACACAAGCCTCGTAGCTTACCATGGAACTAGATGGTGCTGTGTATGTCCCAACATATTTATAAAGAGGTAAAGTTTGAGTTTTTGACGTTGTAGGGGTCAATCTCTGGATTTACTGAACTGATTTAGATGAAATTTGGTAAGAAGATAGTTTGAGACCATGGGAAGGACATAGGATAGTTTTTACCCCGGAAATCAACTCTTAAGAGGGTGAAAATGGGGATGAAAGTTTGTATGGGGAATCAAGCTAGGGACGAACCCGAACGAAGCGAGGGTGAGTCGCTTGTTATTGAATATTTGAGGAAAACATTATATAGAAAAAAGTAACTGTTTCGATTTTTTTTATTGATAACACTAATGCTCGTCGATACCTGCTTGAAACAAAATATTCGGTCAAGTGCGAGTCGGACATACACGAAGGGTTCCGTGCCATAATCGATTTTTTTTTAAATTGCATGGCAGCCTTTTTGAAATTCGCCAACTTGGTTTTTTATTATTTGTATATTCTTGGTTTTTTATTAAATCAATGTATAATATAGCGGCAATACAAATACACATTGTGAAAACTTTCTACCTGTTACGGTTCATGAGATACAGCCTTCTGATAGACGGATTATTCCTGCTTGACCAGAATACTTTAGATATGAATATCTAATAGGTAAAATATTATAGTTAAAACAATATACATCTCGAAATGTACTTGTTTCTTTAAAATTTAAATAAGACCAAATGGGAAGTATACACTTTCAAATAAAAATATTGTCCAAACTGTCAAAAAAATACAAGGGAATTGAGAGCCTCCTTTTCTTGAAGTCGGTTAAAAATGTAGTAATTATTGAATAGATGAACCAAATTTTATCAAAATTATTTAGTAGTTACATAATTGAATAATAATTAATCATTCATTACATCAGATAGCAGTTGCATGTAGCGAGAATCGAACCTACAACTCGCTTATGCGAAAAACAAAATCTTGGTAACGGCTTAATAGCACTACTGTGTAAAATAATAACAGGCTGAACTAATTTCGGTACCGCTTTGTCTTTAGGAGAATATTTCAATTACTTATAACTCGCCTTCTCCCAAGAATTCCAAATTCTCTTATTACATAGCGGTTTAAGGCATACGGTTTGAGCGTTTAGACCAAAACCACCTATACATGCTCGTATATATAATAAAATTATAACTGATTCGAATCTTTACGTTAAATATTTTTTTTTTTGGATAATCTTATTGAAATAGTCATTATTATTATACAGAGGCCGAAACTACAGTTTTTAGAATTTTTGTCTGTCTGTCTGTCTATCTGTCTATCAGTCTGTCTGTCTGTCTATCTGTCTATCAGTCTGTATATCAGTCTGTCTATCAGCCTGTCTATCAATCTGTCTATCTGTATATCTGTCTCTCTTGGAACGTATCACAAGAAAACCACTGGACAGATTTTGGTGTGTTGATAGCTGGTTGCCCGGGTATATAGAATACATTTTACTGCGTAATATCTCGGCTCTGAGAAATCTACACTAAACGCTTGTTAATATATAAAACAACTAGCAGAACCCGCGGGTTCGCTCGCGCTAAAACTATAAAAAAACTCTAAAAAGGTAGATTGCATACAAACTTTCATCCCTTAATTTACCCCCTTATGGGAATAATTTCGAAAAATGCTAAAACACTTATTTTAAAATTGTATTGAAGAGCGTTAATACCAAGTTTCAAATAATTCTGATCATAAATATTTTTTTGGATTGTATGATAACGTGTTTTCCCATGAGATCTTGTTTGTTGTTTTCTCATGAGGTAAAAAGTAGCCTATGTCACTCTTAAGCCCTCCAACTATCTTCATATAAAAAATCACGTCAATCCATCACTCCATTTTAACGTTGAAGAAGGACAAACAAACAAACACACTTTCACATTTATAATATTAGTATGGATATACACATTTCCTAACAAATATATGTTCAAAAAGTGACGTTGACATATGACGTTATATCAAACCAAAGAATTAAATTCAAAAATCGGAACTTCTATTTGTCTTAACACAAATTCGAACTTACGCTCACCACATAAAGTAAATAAAACAACGTGCGTTTAAATTTTGTCATCCGAAAGGCAATGAACAAAAGAGATTTCAAAAAAGCACACAAATTTTAAGTGATAACGCTTAATACTTTCTTAGATTTACGTGAATATTTGATATTTTAAATAAAACTACCATTTATTTTGATTTTTAGTTCCCGAAGTATGGAATTTACAACAATCATGGTCACGGGAGAGACTAATGTAGACGTCTCAGATTTTTTTTAAGTGCAATAAAGAATAGTATATATATATATATATATATATATATATATATATATATATATACATATATATGTATAGACCCCAATCACTTGTGAGGAAAAGTAAGAAATACCACACGTTATTCTCTCATGAATCTATCGAACAACGAATTAACTAACATTTTTGCGTAGAGACAGTTAAGGGCTGGATAGTTTAATAGGCTATATCTTATTCCGTTAAACTAATTAATACTCATCATGATTTATAAGGGACTAGCGGGCCCAGTAAATAGATGTTCTTCTAGCATAGATCTCGTCTAGAGATAACAGTGCCATCTATATAATTATTCATTAGCGATTTACCCTCGCTTCGCTCGGGTGCGTCCCTAGGTACGTTTTTAATATTTTTTTCAGCAAAACCCTAATTCTTTTTCTAAAATTATATTAGCTTAAATTACTCCTTATAGCATCAGTTATCTGCCAGTGGAAGTCCCGTCAAAATAAGTCCAGTCATTTCGAAGATTTATCAGAACAAACAGACAGACAATAAATGATAAAAATTGAGATAATGATAATTTCATATGCATTTAGTTAAAAACTGTTATTTTGAGATTACAAACAGACCCTTCAATTTTATTTATCTATATATATATTATACCGGATTTACCTATATAATTCATTAAAATCGCCAAATCATCTATATGATCAAACGAGAAGTTTGGAAATAGAAGAAATACTAACAGACGCATTCGAATTTTTTATATGTAATATAGATAAATTACTAGATATCTATTAAAATTTAATAATGTAACCTAAAAATTTGAAATTAAATTCATTGTTTTTTTTGACAGGATTTCATTCTAAAGACTGAAAATTATGACTTATACGGCAGATATTTTAATCGTCACTTATAATATTATGAGAATAACAAGTTCGAATCTGTATTTTTTTTTAATAAAACACAACAAAACTTTCTGAAAACAAAAAAAAATATATTTAAATTTAAATCGCTTTCGCTTATGACATACGGTACACCCAAACATAACAAGGCATACCAGTTTCCATGTCATTGTTTTTTTTTCCGTTCTCATCTATTTTTTCAATGTTCCTTCGAAATCTTTTATCCTCAAGCAAAGGAAAATATTAAGACAACTAGCTGTTGCCGCGGATTTGCACGTGCTTATATTAGATTTAGTGTTTAGATTTTTGCCGTAGAACTACCACTAGCTCTAGGCAGTGAGAGCCCAGTGATAACACGCTCGCTTTCGAAACCAAGAAAAACGGGTTCAAATCCGCTCTGGTACCAATTAATTTCGACATGATCACCACATATCTAACGGCGAAGGAAAACATCATGAAACTACAAATCTAAGTGACTCTGTGTGACCAGAGTTTACCAAAGACGTGTAAATTTCGGCCCGAATTGGGACAGCGTGGTGGACTATGGCCTGATCCCCCTCATATTGAAGAGAAGCCCGACCCCAGCAATAGGACAGTAAAAACGATGGGTAATATCCGTATATTTCACTTTCAAGGCCTTGGTCACTTCTGAGTTTAGAAAAGGGAGCTTAAGGCGTACGTTATTGGATATTCGATATTGGAAATTGATGTTAACCTATTTCTAATAATTGGAATGTTGATTTGAAACTTGTATGAGAAATCCGGATAAAAATACAACAATTTGATACCGTTTAGTTGATTTAATTGACAAACACAGAAAAAATTTACTAATCTGTTTTGTCTTGTTTTGTTAACGGTTAATATAGATTTCTCAGAGATGAGATATTTTTCTGCAGTAAAAAGTATCCTATATGTTGACCCGGATAGCCAACTATCATCATACTAAATTTCATTAAATTATGTCCAGTGATTTTCTCGTGATCCAAATGAGTCACAGACAGACAGACAAAAAATCTAACAACTATAGATTCGGCCTCTGTATCGAGAACAATGACTATTTCAATAAGATTTTCCAAAAAATATTTAATGTACAGATTCGAGTCAGAATTTTATTATATGTATAGATAAGTAATTTCCTTGAATTGTTAAATTCCATTGTATTTGAAATCCCTAAACATAAAATCAAATCCAATTCAATGAACACTTCTGAATCGATTATATTGTTATACTCGTAGCTACTGGATAAGCCAACTTCTTCACTTTCCCTTCTATTAATTTAGCATGAAGTTAAAACACCAATGTTACATGTTTGCTGAATTTTTTTGAAGAATATCCTTTGATCTGCAATTTAGAAAATATACTTTAAAAGTTTAACTTTAGTATTGGTTGCTTTTTTATCTATACTTATATTATAACTTAAACATAAATTTTAATACTTAAATTTTAACGTTTAGTATAAATTTCTCAGAGGTGAGATATATTCCAGCAGTAAAAAGTATTCTATATGTTGACCCGGATAACCAGCTATCACCATACCAAATTTCATCAAAATCTGTCCAGTTGTTTTCTCGTGATGCGGTAACAGACAGACAGACAAAAAATCTAAAAAACTATAGTTTTGGCCCCTGTATCGATAATAATGTCTATTTCAATAAGAATTTCCAAAAAAATATTTAAAGTACAGATTCGACTTAGTTAGAATTTTATTATATGTATAGAAGACTAGCGATTCACCCTCGCTTCGTTCGGATTCATCCCTAGCTGATTCTTTAAATTGACATAACTTTTTATTTATAAGCTGATTGAAATAAAACAAATACTAAATATTAGGTGGAGACACAATACATTAATGCAAATCGCACGCACTCAAATCGGTTAAGCCACAAACGCACAGACAAACAAACAAACAGACAAAAATTCAAATAATCATTGTTTTGGGTTCCTTTAAAGGCCCCTAATAATCGTTTTTCTCAAATAATTTCCATGTACAGACAGCGATCAGTTACAATTTTGTTATATGTATAAATGAGTTTGTATCTTTTATTTGTCTGTTTGTACGTGCTGATGTGAAACTATCAGTAAAATATGAAAAAAATGTTTTACATTATATAGTGTTTTAATTGAAGTAGATGGTGGTCATTACGTTACAAACCTTAGGAGCAGAGCAAGAAGCAGAAATATTTCACATATAAAAGATTTTTAAAGTGATTATATATATATATATATATATATATATATATATATATATATATATATATATGTACAGTTTTAAATCTGAAAATCTTTGTCTCTCGTGTGAACCATGATTGTTGTAAATCATTTAAATCGTCGGGAACCAAAACCTAAACAAATGCGTTAAAAAAAAAAACAAAAAATGTATATTTAAACATTACATCGATATCTTTTTTGCTGAAGAACAATAAAGGCGAAATATACCTTATATTACAAAAAATATTTTAACCTAAAATGGAAACCCCTTAAAATTAACTGTTGAACCCCTAGGGGGTTTAAGTATTATGGAACCATATTCTAACCACTTTTATAAACCTCTCATCTCATTCGGTCAGTAAGCATAAATTCTATTTTCTCCTGAAAAACTCAGGCTTTCCGAAGTGAATTATCATCTCAAAATAAAAAAGTTAGAATCTCTTTATACACAGTTTTCAGCTCATGGCGGTGTTTTTTCTACTTTTTCGCGGATATTTAGTTTCGTCTCGTTTTGAAGCTTAAAAAAGTTTACCCAACATGCAACAAAAAAGGAATCCTTTGATAAATAAATCTTCTATTAATTATACAAATGTTTGTATATACTAGCAACTCACCCTCGCATTGCTCGCATTCGTCCATAAGTACGTTTTATCAGGTAGTATGGAAGAGATAGATTATATATATATTACATACTAGCAGGACCTGCGACTTCGCTCGTGCTAAAACTACAAAAAAAAAACTCTAAAAAGGTAGGTTTCACACAAACATTTATCTCCTATTTTTATCCCCTTATGGGATGGATTTCGAAAAATGCTAAAACACGTATTTATTTAATTGTGTCGAAGAGCATTAATACCAAGTTTCGAGTTATTCTGATCTTAAAAACTTTTTTTTAGATTGTATTATAACGTGTGTTCCCGTGGGAATTAGATAATCTCTCGCAGTAAAAAGTAGCCTATGTCACTCTCCAGCCCTCTCAGACATGCAAGTTTCCTCACTATGTTTTCCTTCACCGTAACACAAGTGGTGATCATGTTGAAAATGATTCGTTCATGAAAATATTAGATGTGTGAGACCAGAATTTGAACCCGCTTCACTTGGTATCTCAAGCAAGAGCACTACCATTGGGCTACCACTGGCTTTAACTTTATTATTTCACAAAAAATATTTCGTACCTTAAAACCTACCAGTCATTTTAAGCATACTCTAGAGATGTCCAACCCATTACACTAATCCCGCTGAATCCCGTAAAATTTGTCTGTCGTATTACAGTCTTATTATTTTTGTTAAATTTCTTATTCCGAATTTCTCTATTTAATATTATGGAACAATACCATTCACAGATCACAGGTTCAACCCCGTGGGATGAATTGGTACTAATTATATTGGTATTTGACTTCGATGTAGGAATAAAGTAAGATATCGATAAATAGTTTCTCGTTTGTCTAATGGCTAATATGTACCTACAGATTTGGATGAATTTGGAGCTCATATAGCCTTATAATTTCACAAAAAATTACAAAACTTAAAACAAATTTACAAAACTTAAACTGTTAGAACGCGAGATTATTACCTAAATATTTAACCACAAAAAATAAAACTGAAACTCTCTAAAAACGCACTGACTGTCCGTCTGTGGTGTTCATATACTAACCTAATAAAAAAAACCTTTATATATATATATATATATATATATATATATATATATACTATACAGCACGCAGGTACATACGAGCGAAGCAAGGGTAAAGGGGAAGTGGCTTGTCCAATATACATACACAAGACAAACCCCTACTCAATAGCTTATAGCCCTTAAAATAAGCTACCAAATATATAGTTTCAAAACAACAATTATATCATTCTATTTAAATCCAACCAGTTTTTGCTTTAGAAACAACTCTCAATAAAAGTGTCCTGAAATGTAAACTTTCATAACAGTAAGAAAACAATTTTATGAGCCAAAAGTACCCCAACTTTCAAGTTAGGGTTGGCCTAATCCCGTTCTTATTAATATTCAAACGCGATCCCGGGCCCGGGATTGTTTCGAAGCATTTCTCTAAAATTGTTTACAATTCAAGCAACTATTCGTAATTAACGCAAACTTTAGATGATGTAGATAAATAAGAAAATAGTTAAATATTATGTCGTAAGCTAAACTGTTAAGTTAATTTATATGATATACTATCCAGACTTACCCTCGTTTCGTTAGAGTGCGTCATTAGATACGTTTTAATTTTTTTGAGCGGAACCCTAATTCTTTTTCTAAAATAAAAGTAGCCTAAGTTAGTCCTTATAAAATCACCTATCTGCCAGTGAAAGTCCCGTCGAAATCAGTTTAGCCGTTTCGGAGATTAGCCCGAACAAACGGCAGACAAAAAAAAATAGAAAAATGTGTTTTTCTTATAAGTACCGTATATAATAAAAATATTTAATAAAAAGCTGTTATTTTATCATTACAAACAGACTTTTCAATTTTATATATCTGTGTAGATATGCTGACTAGTGTACCCTTGCTTTGTTCGGATGTGTATAGTCTGTGTTACTCACGGCATAGTCTATTCATTTGTTAAATTTACTCAAAATCAATCCTGTAATTATACCAAAAGGTGGCGCTAACCGTAGATCCATACAAGTTACCTTTTCACGCTTAAACCGTTGAACAGATTTCGATAAAATTTGTCAAGGACATAGATTGCATCCTGGGCTTTTGAAAGGCCTGACAAATAGCTAATTTGACGAGAACTTGACGATATGAACATTTGACGAATTAAATTTTCGAAAAATTTAGGTTTTGACCAACCTATAATTTGACAAATCTAGTCTTTGACGAATGTCTGCGCAACCGTCACGTTTATCACAAGAGCGAGGTCGCGAGCAAAATCTAACAATATTATAAATACAAATGAAACATAAGCGCACGCTCAAACAAAGAATTCAGTAATTTGCTAGTTTTTTTTCAATAATTAGTACGTACTAATGTATAGTCTGTCTGTCTGTAGTAATGTATGTCATATTATGTGTAAGTGACATAATAATTTTTAGTTTCCACGTTAGTGTTTATAAAATCAGTTGAGCCGTTTCGAAAGAGTGCGACCACAAACACCGTGACACAAGATATTTATATATTAGAAGATATAGCCTATAGCCTTCCTCAATAAACGGGCTATATAATGCAAAAATAATTTTTCAAATTTGTGCGTTCAAACAAACGAACACACAAACTCTAGCTCTTTATAATATTGGTATAGATATCTATCTAATGTGTCTGACCTGTATGTATGTGTGTATAATAATAATAAATTTAAATATTTTGATACATCAAAACACAGCACCATCTAGTTCCATGGTAAGTAACGAGGCTTGTGTTATGGAAACCGGATAGTTGATACACTACACATATATAACTTTAAATACATACATATTATAAATAAGAATAATATGATAAAGAGGAATTTATGTTTGTTTGCAACAGATTTAAAAAATTACTGAACCAATTTTGATAACTCTTTCACTGTCTGAAAGCTACATTATCCAGAAGTAATATATGCCAGTTTTATGTCAGTTATTTAAGTTTTGAGTCTAAAATATTAACTAAGAAGGTTATTAGGTCAAAAATAAATGTTGATTTTTCAAAGACAGTTACAATGTTGCTATTTAAGTGTGTCGATATTCTAACTTACTCTTCACCCTATGAGGACTATCTCTCATCTAAGATATGCATATCTCATTAAGAGTACTCTGCAGCCCTTTCACACGACGTATTTTAAAACGCTCAAATACCGCGTTTGATGTATATTAATATTTAAAAAAAATACGTTTCAAATGCGTATTTCTATCAATAAGGTAATCTATACTAATATTATAAAGCTGAAAAGTTTGTTTGTTTGATTGAACGCGCTAATCTCAGGAACTGCTAATACGATTTGAAAAATTCTTTTTGCATTAGATAGCCTGTTAACTGAGGAAGGATATATATCATCCCGGAAAAATGTATGGTTCCCGTGGGATAGATTTGTTTTTGTCTAGGGACGAACCAGAAGCGAAGCCAGAGTGAATCGATAGTTAAAGATTATAATATGTTATTATACAAAAATTATTTTTATCATAATTTTGGAATTATGGGATCAACTCCAGGCTATTTTAATGTTAGAGAAACATAATTTATTAGTATATTATGACGTTGTCGTGTCACATACTTTGTTTTGTCGTAAAATTAAAAAAAACACTGTAGATCTAGACTACAGCACCACCTACTAAGTCCAACTAGAACTAAGAATCCAGGTGATCCCATAAATATAATTCATCAAAATTGGTCAAGCCGTTCAGGAGGAGAATTGTGAACATACACACAACATTATTTTTATATAAAGACAATATAAATAAATGATGTTTGTCTACGGTCTAGTTCTTTCTGGGCTTAGTTTTTTTGTCTTTTCCAACTGGTGGCAGACTTATATCGATCAGCCAATATTATAATCATTTAGATAAATTCTGACTCTATCGTTTCTTAAATCTCGTTTTTTACTTGACAGAAAACGTTTTAAAACGCGCGTTTTAATTTTAGAAAAGTCGTCTGTAAACACCCTAATAGCACCCCTTGTTAGCGCCTCATCAACGTTCTATGTAAATTTGTATAAATAATGTATTCACACGAATCTGACCTACAAACATAATATCAAGTCACTTACCTACAAGTTAAAATAACCTAAATAATTTATTTAAGTACACGAGGCCTTAGGTCGTAGCTTTCAGGGGTTTATGTAGACACCTTGTCGTGGTGAGGGGGGTGGGGGGTGGTGTACTTATTAGCGTCCGGCAATCCAGCCGGGCGAGAAGCCAAGAAATGCACCGGGAGGTGTCCCACCTCCGTGGACGGAGTACCATGCGGGTTGCTCCTGGTACTTCTCTGATACCAGAGTGGACTGTGGAGCAACCCCATGGTTGCTGTGGTCTGCTTCGGCAGACTTGCCGTCGTGGTCGAATGCGTAAGCGATCAAACGACGCCTCGGGACGGGAGAGGTTTCGTTGGGTTTTAGTGGGTAGTACTGGTTTTTCTAGTCGGTGAGTCCCACATAACCACCCTATATGTCTATAAGTGGTACATTAAAAAAGAGGGTTAATGTATGGCTCATACATTTATTTTTTGGTTTAGAAAATGGAATAGGGGTTTGTCTTGTATGACTCGTACACATTATTTGGTTTGGCAATGAAAAATGTAGGGCTATGAAAATTTATATTGTACTCCCTAAGTTCCGATGATCTTAAGTTCTTAGTTATTTTTATTTACTTCAATAGACAAACACACATAACTGCAAAATTACGAACTCTTTTTTTAAACATGTATGAAGTATGTATTACATATGTAAATATGAGGAAAATTTTATATAAATTAACAAAACAAACACATTTTTTACCGAGATAAACATAGTACTTGGGCAACCGAGATTTACTCGGCGTTTTTTCGGAAATTATATGAAAATTGTGTTTTTTTAGGAAAGATATATAAATGAACTTAGAAAGCAAAACCCTATCTAAATATAAAATCTGATCTTAATCGTTAGTATATATATATATATATATATATATATATATATATATATATATATATATATATATATATGTGTGTGTGTATATAAAAATAGCTCATCTATACATATAATAAAATTCTGAGTCGAATCTCTACATTAAGTATTTTTTTGGAAAATCTTATACAGAATCTCGATACAGAGGCCGAATCTATAGTTTTTAGATTTTTTGTCTGTCTGTCTATCTGAGAACACATCACGAGAAAACCACTGGACAGATTTTAATGAAATTTGGTATGATGATAGTCGGTTATCCGTATCAACATATAGGATACTTTTTACTGCAGGAAAATATCTCACCTCTGAGAAATCTATTATACTAAACGTTAATCTATTTTATAAGATAAAATATGAATGTGTCATATAAGATAACAAAGGCATTCGCTAATAGCAGATTTTATAGTGATCAGTAAAATTACGTTTTAAAAATGCCTCATTTTTCTTTACCTAGATTATATTTTTAAATAAAAAAAAGAAATATTTAAATAAATTACAAAAATAAAATAAATACTGTGTAAAAAGGAACTAAAGATATGAGAACAATTTGATAAAGAAAAATAGTGAATTTTGCAGTCGGAGACATGTGTACAGGTTTTATACTAGCCGCGAGTCTTGTACGTCCCCGACTGCATAATACTATGTTTGTTAGTCAATTTATTCTCATCTTTTTAGTTTCAGCAGTCGGTTTTTTTTTAATTTTGTAATATCTTAATGACATCGTCAATCTAAAGGTTTGCCTTAATTTTTTAATACGCACGAAAGAACACTAGGGAAATTATTATTTACTTACAATTGACAAATTTTTGAACCGGACGGACGTTGGTCCTTCGAGACCCTTTTCAATTTTAACTTCCCAACAAGAACAATGGGATATTATAATAAATTGAATGAAAAAAAGTTTGATTATAATCGTGGGTAGTGTCGACCTCTGGTTGGGTCGTGGATTCGATGCTGTTTATTGTCACTTAAATATTAATCTATATATAAATAGGCAAAGGCAAAACAGTTCAGTACCTTTTTCTCAACACAAACAACAGAGGTTTGTCAAACGATTTCTTTTTTTTTATTTAGTAGCTATTTTCGAGCTCTGTTGCTCCTCCGAGCTTTGTTGCTCCATTGTCCTGTGTGTTAGTGTACATTTATTTATTTACTAGAATTGTCAGCGGCTCCGCCCGCGTTCAGATGACCAAAAACCAAATTCTTAGGTTTTACATATTAGTATACTCTTAAATTGCAGTTTTTGTATTTTTTCCCGGAAATGAGACATTTTTGACCCGGATAACCAGCTATCATCATACCAAATTTCATCAAAATCTCTCCAGTGGTTTTTCTGTGATGCGGTAACAGACAAACAGACAGACAAAAATTCTAATAACTATAGATTCGGCCTCTGTATCGATAATAATGTCTATTTCAATAAGATTTTCATAAGATTATTTTATAAGATTTTCCAAAAAAATTTAATGAACAAATTTGACGCAGCTAGAATTTTATTATATGTAATCTTATCAACCGGATTTTTCGTACTTACAAAGTTTTAAATCGATACAACAACTGGGAAAGCCTCCGATATGTTTTAGTCTACAGACCCCTTTAATTTGGTCTTATCGCAAAATCCGACCTTACCTGAAATATTCTACCTATAGTATATATAAATATACATAATGCTTCAAGTTTCAAGATTACATGCGAGTCAGTGATTATAAACATAGCCTTATGGTTTTATATATACGGATAGATACAAACAAACAGACCGTAACAAGTAATTCAATAATCATACACGGTTTAATATTCATGAATCGCGTTCCAGGAAATTGGGTTCAAAGCGAAAATTCATCTATAAAGCTATGTTGCTTGTTATAATATTCTAACTAATACTATTAATATTTCGCTGCGAGCTGAAAAACTATCTGTTCGGATATTTTTTTCGAGTTTATTTAGATTTTTGGTTCCCGTCGTCAAATTAAATAAATCTAAAAAAGTATTAAAAATGACACGTTTGGCTCAGTATAGTGGCCCTACATGGTTCAATGTTCTTTGTTCTGTGGCTTATAGGCGTGCCATTTGGGCACAATTTACTTCGCCAATGTCATTTAGTATGGAGAAGACACGGTAGAGATTGAGAATTGATCAGTTTAAAAAGAGATAGATATTCACACTGAGGACTGAAAACTTTGACCATGAGAGATTTGTTGTATAATCTGGATCTATAAGAAACAAGACGTCACAATAAAGTATATACAAAATACACATAAAACAGATGTTAGTATAAATTAATTAGATATTTTACAATAATTTACATTTTAATATTATTTAATCTAATAACTATACATATAATAAAATTTTAACTGAGTCGAATCTGTACATTAAATGTTTTTTGAAAAATATTATGAAATAGTCATTATTATCAATACAACTGCCTCGGTGGTGTAGTGGCTAGCATGTACGGCTGCACACCCGTAGGTCCTGGGTTCGAGTCCCGGGTCGGGCCAAGTTTAGTTATTGAGTCTTTCTGTATAGTAAGTCTCAGCAACAGCCCGGAGTTGGGAAGTTGGCGGTGTTTCACCCCCGTGCCTCGGAGAGCACGTAAAGCCGTCGGTCCTGCGCCTTAACTCTCACCGGTCGTGTCGAGTGGTCGTCCCACCGGAGTATGAGAGTGATAGGAATAGAGAGTGCACCTGTGTCTGCGCGTACACTTGAGCACTATAATATCTCCTGCGCAGTTGGCTAATCTAACCACTGGACAGATTTTGATGAAATTTGGTATGATGATAGCTGGTTATCCGGGTCAACATATAGGATACTTTTTACTGCGGGAAAATATCTCATCTCTGAGAAATCTATACCAAATGTTAAAACGTAACTAGGGACGGACACGAGCGGAGCGAGGGTGAGGCGCTAGTTTGATACATTTACATAAAAATCATAAGAGACTTTAGAAGAGAGAACGTCATACAGAGGATGATGATGATGATGTCCTCCTGACCGATTCCGGCCACGGCGGCCAATCTCATTGAGACTAGCCAACTGCGCAGGAGATATCGTAGTGCACAAGTGTACGCGTAGACACAAGTGCACTCTCTATTCCTGTCACTTTCATACTCCGGTGGGACGACTACTCGACACGACCGGTGAGAGTTAAGGCGCAGGACCGACGGCTTTACGTGCTCTCCGAGGCACGGGGGTGAAACACCGCCAACTTCCCAACTCCGGGCTGTTACTGAGGCTTACTATACAGAAAGACTCAATAACTAAACTTGGCCCGACCCGGGACTCGAACCCAGGACCTCCGGGTGTGCAGCCGTACATGCTAGCCACTACACCACCGAGGCAGTTATACAGAGGATGAAGGATTAGGACAGCTGAAAAGGATGTGGCATAAATTACCTTCATCAAGGCCACATTCACACAGGGAGTGTTCCCTGAATCTGATCTTCGCCAGGTGCACAGGACTACATGCGTGTCCAAAACGAATGCGACTAATATTATAATACCTTTACTAATATTATAAAAAGGTAAAGTTTGTGACGTTGTAGGGGGTAATATCCGGATCTACTGAACCGATTTAGATGAAATTTGGTAAGAAGATAGTTTGACACCCTGGAAAGGACATAGGATACTTTT
The DNA here is from genome assembly GCA_947093115.1 of Brenthis daphne. Taxonomy (NCBI): domain Eukaryota; kingdom Metazoa; phylum Arthropoda; class Insecta; order Lepidoptera; family Nymphalidae; genus Brenthis; species Brenthis daphne. The sequence continues at coordinate 6,664,086 of OX352473.1, forward strand.
TAACCCGGAAATCATCCGTTAAAGGCGTGAAAATGAGGATGAAAGTTTGTATGGGGAATCAACCTAGGGACGAACCCGAGCAAAGGTGAGTCGCTCATAGTTGATAAAACCCAACGTTCGGCCTGTTTGCAATGATAGAACCAGGGATGTCTTGGCATCTCTGGTTGAATTTCAGCATAATGCTGTGCCAACGCTCGCTGTTATTTTGACATTACAAACAGACACTTCAATTTTATTTATATGTATAGATTGTTTGTCTATGCTTAAAGTCTCAATATATGTATAAGTAGGAGTTATATCCCATGGGATTCTAAACCATGCTGTAATTCTTATATGCTAATATTAGAAATTTCATATTTATTTGCATTTTCTTTCCCGCGGGAACCCTTTGTTTTCCGGATGTTGAGTAATGAATCCAGTACTTCAACATTTATCAAAAAACATAACATATTATATTTCACAGAGAAACTGTTTTATCACGGCGCAGCCAAATAAAGGAGTTATGTGTTTGATCTGTATGTATATACTTGTATATACATACATACTTGTATATTCATACATTTGTATGTTTCTATGTCTGTCTCTTGTTCCCATATTTTTAGTTTTAACCGCAGTCAGATTTTTTTTTGTAATGTTTTTTTCGTCTGTAAAAAAGCTATACGTGTGTCTAATTTCATTGATTTCAGTTCAACATACGTACATAACATAAAATAACATATAAAAAATTCTGAGTCGAATCTGACATTAAATATTTTTTGGAAAATCTTATCAAAATAATCATTATTATCGATACAGAAGCCGCATCTATAGTTTTTAGAATTTTTGTCTGTCTGTCGTGTATGTCTCGGAACGCATCACGAGAAAACCACTTTTTCATCATCACGATTTTGATGAAATTTGGTATGATGATAGCTGGTTATCCAGGTCAACGTAATATAGGATACTTTTTACTGCGGAAAAATATCTCTAATCTGAGAAATCTATACTAAACGTTAAAACGTAAGCAGGGACGAACCCGATCGGAGAGAAAGTTAGACTCTAGTATATTTATTTATTACAACCCGTTTTTTTTAATATAAATCTTTAATATTTATAAGATGTTATATGCGAATAAATGCGAAAGTTTGTGTATGTTTGTGAAACTTTGAGTTTATATGCAGGACAAAAGCTATGGACATATTTTCTACACAAGCAAAGTCACTTAAAATCATTTTAAAATGCCTTTAGGATTCAAAATTTTAAAATTATCCGTAGACACTTACCGGTCCGTTATATGTATGTATGTATTCAGCCCTCTTTAACGTTTCACAGCTGGGTGTGGGTCTCCCTTCAATACGAGGGGGATCAGGCCATAGTCCACCACGCTGGCCAAGTGCGGGTTGGCGGACTTCACATGTCTTTTGATAACTTGCTAGATTCTCTCAGACATGCAGGTTTCCTCACGATGTTTTTCTTCACCGTTAAAACAAGTGGTGATCATGTTATGAATGATTCGCACATTAAAATATCAGAGGTGCAAGACCCGGGATTTGAGCCCGCTTCACTCGGTTTCCCAAGTAAGCTTGTTACTACTGGGCTACCACTGTCAATAATTCCCCAAATATAGTATGAGAGCAATTAAATAACTTCAAAACATAATTTCACCCCTAAGGATATGTGTGCGCGTGTGTGCGTGTGCGTGTGTTTGTGTGTGTGTGTGTGAGAGAGAGTGTTTACTATTTAGTGAAATAAATAAATATAAATATGTCGGTACATTAACACACAACGCCATCTAGTTCCATGGTAAGCTACGAGGCTTGTGTTATGGATACCGGATAGTTGATACACCGGGGGAGGCGGCGTGCTTGCTGGCCGGCCTTTTGCCTTGGGACCTGGATGCGCGTTCCTTGGCGTCGATTTATTGTCGGCGTCGAGGTCTAGCGTCCGGGGACCCCAGCACAGCGCCAATTGAGGATGAAGATGAGCGGGTTGCCGCGTTACAAGAGTGGGAGTCCAGGCTGGAGCGCCCTTGCGCTGGCCGACGGACCGTCGAGGCAGTTCGCCCCGTTCTCGCGCAGTGGTTGGGCAGGCGGCATGGCATCCTAACCTTCCGCGCCACGCAGATCCTCTCGGGGCACGGTTGCTTCGGGGGGTACCTGTGTCGGGTCGCTGGGAGGGAGCCCTCTCCTCGATGCCACCACTGCGACGACTGCCCGGACGAGTCGGCCCAGCATACGCTGGAGGAGTGCCCAGCATGGACCGAGGAGCGCGAGGCGCTCCAGAGTGTTGTTGGGGCGGACCTGACGTTGCCGGCTGTGATCTCAGCCATGGCCGGTAGCGAAAGGTCCTGGGATGCCGTCCTGTCCTTCTGCGAGGTGGTGATGTCGCAGAAGGACGCGGCGGAGAGGGCGAGAGAGGCCAACGCCGAGCTTGCCATCCGCCGCAGAAGGACCGGGCGTCGGAGAGCGGCGCACGATCGCCGCCTCCCCCCTTTACACCAGCCAGAGGGCGGTCTGCTTGGGGAAGTCGGCTGCCCACTAATCTGGCCCGAGTAGGCGTGCGCGGAGACGTCCGCGCGCCTCTCGAAGAGGCCATCGGGGGTTAGCCCCCTGATACGGGATGGGCCATAAGAGGCTCTCGCCGCTGGGGTTTACAGAGGAATACGGATACCTGTGACCCCAGCTTTGTGGCGACAAGGTGGCCTTTCGTCAGGTTTTTAGTGGGTAGGCTGCCGCGCGTTTTCCATCTTTGCGCGGCAGGAGCCCCACATAACCCGTTCCGCCTATCCCCAGGCGGACGGGTACCCGGGAACAGGGTTTTCCTGACGTTAAAAAAAAAATTGTTGATACACTACACATATATAACTTTAAATACATACATATTATAAATATAATATTGTAATAGAATGATGGTAGTTTGACCATAAACACCAAGGAAACTGACCGACATTTACTTCAGCATTCAGAATAGATGTAATAAGAGACAAAAACTTTTCTAGCCATTTCAAACTACAAACAAAAAGCTTACATAACTCAATACGTCTTTTTTCAATCGGTTAAAAACTAATGAACGTAAAAAGTTTTAATTTGAATGATTGCTTCAAACGAAAAAAACGCGCCAATTTATGTTTACACGAGCTTTTCATTTGTAATTCTATAGTTTTGTAGCCTATTTAAGCTTCACTAGCAATTTGCTAAAGGTTTGCTTGGTTTTTTTTATTTTTAAACACATAAAATGTATGTATGTTGATCTGTATGATCCATACATGTATACTTTCTTAGATATTTAGATAGATAAAATTCTTTTGTCGGATTTTTCGCGTATTTCTTTTGATTTTTGGTTCCTGACGTTTTAGATGCTTTACAGCAATCATGATAACGAGAGAGTATCTGCACGTAAATTTAAAAAAATATCGCCTTTTTAGATTTACTCGAATATTTGACGTTTAAAAAAAATGTTTTTTTTTTTAAATGTAGAGACCTTGAGCAACTTTCGTCGTAGAAATTTGACCATAATAATTGTTTTCTTTTTATAAAATTAAACTTCTCACTTCCGAAGTGTTACTGAAATTTTCTAAACAGAAAGACTCAATAACTAAACGAACCGGGACTCAAGCCCAGGACCCGAATCTGCAGCTGTACATACTAGCCACTACACCACCGAGGCAGTTATAATAAATACGTATTAAGTGAGATTGTCCTTTATAATTATCACTATAACTTGAAATAAAATCTACAAAAGAAGTTTAAATGGTCTTTTAGACCAATATCGATTAAATAAGACATTTTCGCCACAGCGTTAAACAAAAATAGCTTCTATTCCCAATGACTAGGGTTGAAATCTACTGGGATATTTTGGGGGTAATTCTGAGTTTTCCAAATGGTTAGAATTTAAAGATGTTGGAAGGGTTCGGAATGTTACTTTTTATTTGACTTTATGTGAGGAGTTTGCTTGGGAATATAATAGAAGGAAAACGGCGAATGAGTGTCGCAAACTTAATTGTATAGCAAGTAGGTCACCGGCCCAATTTATGAGAAACACCAAGGTTTTTATATGTATTTATGTATGTATTCGGCACTTATTAACGTCCCACTGCTGGGGGTGGGTCTCTCCCCCGCACCTCTCCCCTACTACGTTGGCCAAATGCGGGGTGAAGTTCGCATGTCTTTCGAAAGCTTGCTTAGGTTCTCTCAGAAATGCCAAACCTTATGATGTTCTCCTTCACCGTAAGACAAGTGGTGATCATGTTGGAAACGATTGGTACATGAAAATAGCAGACGTGCAAGGCCCGAGATTGAACCTGCTTCACTTGGTTTTCCAAACTAGGCTTTCACTGCCTCTAGCTACAACCAACTTTTATATAGCACCATATTCTTTTATAAACAAAAAGCAGAGCAAAATCAGATCAATTCTGTCATCTTTTTTCTCTCAAGAGAGGATAGCCTGAATTGTTATCGTATCCTTGAATGGTTCTCAAAGTTTGTATTACCTTAACAAACTCAGAACTAATAATGTTTCTAATATTTACTAATCACGCGTATATACTCGTATATTAGCGGGTTTGTCTCGCTTCCTCGTGTGAATAAGACGATTTGCATTTATAGCTACGTTTTAAGGTTTAGTATAGATTTCTCAGAGATGATATAATTTCCCGCAGTAAAAAGTAGCCTATATGTTGACCCGGTTAACCAGCTATCATCATACCAAATTTCATCAAAATCATTGGTTGTCTCGTGACGTGTTCTCAGACAGACAGACGAAACTTCCATAAAATTATAGATTGGACCTCTATATCGATAATAATGACTATTTCAATAAGATTTTCCAAAATATATTTAAGGTACAGATTCGAATGAGTTACAATTTTATTATATTGTGTATAGATGCATAAAGACCACGACAATTCAACAATTTATTATTAACTGTAGCTCTCTATTCAATTTTAAGCCTATCTATACATACACAGACACGTACTCTAAAACATTACCCTCCTTCTAGTGCACTTGGGTAACTACTCGAATTATCTCGCTATTGTTGCAAACTTCAAAAGCCGCTAAAATGTCCATCCTGACTGCAACATCATCAAATTACAAATGTATCAGCTAGTTTTGGAGTTTCAAGAATTAGTATTCAAGACTTCCACTACAATAGTAGTAATATAATCTAAACTTCATGGAATACCTTGAATAGATTATATTATTTGAAACACGGTCAAAGTTTTCTCAAAGAGATACTCCAGATCGGTTATCTTGGATAATTTTAAACCAATTCAGATATTTGCCCAATTTCAGAATATTACTCCAGCAGATTTTTTGAAGTGAAACTTCTTTACAATCGTTGTGATTTGAAACTCGATGAAACGAAAATGCGACACTAAAAAGAGACAAACACATAAATATATAGGATTAAGTCGGCGAGAGAATGAGATAGAATACATTGCCATGTTGCCATGGTAGCCATTGTTATTTGAGATAAAATACAATACACAGGAAATTAAAAATAACAAAATTAATTACTGAATAATATATAATATATATTTATGTCAAATAACATGGAAAATAACTCTTAAAGTTGGTAAAAATATTATTAAAAAACTAAACCTTACAAAAATCCTACTCCTGATACTCTATATTCATCTCACTCTCTCGTAGGTTACTTTTCTGAAGTTTCACTTCTACCGTGTGTGAATTGCACACACACGCACTTTTTTTTAATTTCCTCACTATCTATATTGTATTACTATCTGTATTAACCACCATTTCGTTTTTTTTTTAATTTTAAAATAATAATAATTTTTAAACTTATGTTAATTGACAGACCAAACTTAAACAAACAAAAATATTAGCAATATAGTAGCTTACGATGTCACATTCTTGAGATATGTAAAAGTAATTATCGCTATAGTATTTATACCAGTGTCATAATGCGGTACAAATTAAAAAAAATAAACAAAGATGGCGGAATGTCAAAAAAAATATTAATGACGTACTCCAATATTTTTTTAATGTACCTTACATAGTTGTCATATTATATAATACTTACAATGTACATGTAATTTATTTTTTGCTACTTGGTAAAACCGTTAACTTTTTTGCTTTTTGTTTATGTTTTCTACTCTAATTAGTTTCTACATACTTGTGGTAACTTAATTGGTAAATAAATGGATATTTATTGTAAATTATATATACTGTAACACTAAATAAATATATATGTTGGTACATTAACACACAGCACCATCTAGTTCCATGGTAAGCTACGAGGCTTGTGTTATGGATACCAGATAGTTGATATATCAAATAGTATGCAAGCCAAAACGAATGATTAAAATATGTTGTGATTGTAAATAACCTCAAAACATAATTTAGTTTTAAAAGTTAAAAAAATCATCTTTGAACTTGTATATGTTTAATATTTATTGTACCGTCCCTTTGACGATTCCAGTAATTCTTCCATCAAAGGTTGTCTGTAAGATATGCTCATAGCAATAAGACCGCCTTTGCATTCCTTTTGTTATCTTTCTTCTTTTTTTTCATCTTCTGTACTCTTCTTTTGTGTGTGCGAAAAAGTATTTATCTATCTATTGTTTAACCCTATATTGTAATATATTAGGGTGTACCCCAAAAAAGAAGATTGTAAAACTTTATGTACATTATTTTAAATTAAAAAAATATATAAGACGGTTTTAGTACTGGGACAAAACGTCGGGAACTAAAAATCAAAATAAAACCGAGAAAAAATCCGAAAGGATAGTTATATTTAAAATTTCAAATATTCGCGTAAATCATCGATCAAAAATCTACTAGATACACAATCTCATGCAAAAGTTCTCGTAAAACTGTCACCGATTGTGTTTAGACAATTATTTTAGTTGAAATAAATATACAACAGTGTAAATTGAACCTTAAATACAATGCTTAAAGTAGTTTTCACAAAATAAAAATTAAAAGCGCGCTCCAATGTTCAAATGAGCGCTCATCCATTGACATGACATTTTTTTGTCGCTAATTGTGTATCCAGTACTTTGTTGATCGATGGCATAAATCTAAGAAAGTATTATAAAAAAAAAATTTTGTTTCAGAACACTATCACATCTTCGTTGGTGACCTGAGTCCTGAGATAGAAACGCAAAACCTTCGTGATGCCTTCGCGCCATTTGGAGAGATATCGTAAGTAATTTTTTTTCCTATCTCATTGCTAAAACACTGCACTGTGTCGATTATAATGAATCAACAAATTTCATCTTATTAGTCTCGACAGCTAGAAATCTTTTCAATTTCTATAAAATTACTAAGTAGCTACTCACCCTCGATCCGCTCGGGATCGTCACAAGTTACGTTTTAACGTTTAGTATAGATTTCTTAGAGATGAGATATTTTCCCGTATTAGGACCTAGGGACGAACCCGAGCGAAACGAGGGTGAGTTGAGAGTTATATAATAATAAAAGAAAAGTTGTAAAAAATATGGTCAAATAATAAACAAAACATCTTCGATGTTTGGATTTCGTCCAACACTGGTAAAGTTATGGTGCTAGTGAAAGAGTATAATGATTTTTTCTACTTAAATTGGGGCAAAAGATGCTTTGAATATAAAGACAATGCCAATTTTGCCGTTGTATAGATGTCTTTGCCATATTACAACGTTCTTTTTTTAATTTTGTAAGTGCGGAATGTGTCTGGCTGTTTAAATGAAGGCCAAATTATTGAATTTAGTCAACTAATTGACATATTATAGCATTTTTAAGGCGGATAACCTATCATACGTATAACAGAATTCTAAAAAAAAATAAAAAGTTACCAAATACAAAAAAAAATTGTTAAGGAATGTTTGTGTGCTAAAAGTTATTATACAATTAATTATTTTATAGAAGACTAGCGATTACGGTACGTTTTTTTTTTTGAGCGGAACCCTTATTCTTTTTCTAAAATAAAAGTATCTATGTTACTCCCTATAACATCAGCAATCTTCCAGTGAAAGTCCCGTCAGAATCAGTCCAACCGTTTCAGAGATTACCCGTAACAAACAGACAGACAGATAACAATTAAAAAAATGAGTTTTTCTTATAAGTACACAAAGGCACTTCAATTTTATTTATCTATATAGACTAGCAACTAACCTTAGCTCCGCTCGGATTCGTCTCTAGTTACGTTTTGAAGGTTAGTATAAATTTCTCAGAGATGAGATATTTTCCCGCAGTAAAAAGTATCCTATATGTTGACCCGGATAACCAGCTATCGCCATTACAAATTTCATCAAAATCTCTTCCCTGCTTTTTTCTCGTGATGCATTCCTAGATAGACAAACAGATAGACAGTCAGACAAATAGACAAAATTTTTAATAAATATAGATTCGACCTCTATACTATTGGATACGTTTTACTGCGAGAAAATATCTCTGACAAATCTATACTAAACGTTAATACGTATCGTTTACGCTATTATTTACCTGCATAAAAAATTTCATAGAGAAGTCTCAAACCCATAATAAAGACTTGCTTACAAAATGCCACAGCTTTATAACTTTTAATGAAGTTTTTAAGTAAAATTATAATAAATAAGAAGTTTTTAAGATTAATCGATTCTCATCTCCCCTGCCCTCTACAGGTGTCAGAGTAACAGCCTCTCAACTACAGTTCTGACTCGAAAGAAATTCTTTAATGTAAATTTTATTGCACAATATATATATATATATATATATATATATATATATATATATATATATATATATCTATCTGTACAGATAAATAAAATTGAAGTATCTGTCTGTAATGTTAATATAACAGCTTTTTACTAAATGCATATTATATGAAATTATATACGGTAAATACTTATAATAAAAGCACAATTTTTAATTTTTTTGTCTGTCTGTCTGTTTATTCCGGCTTATCTTCAAAACGGCTGGACTGATTTTGACAGGACTTTCATTGGCAGATAGCTGAAGTTATAAGGAGTAATTCAGGCTACTTTAATCTTAGAAAAAAAATAGGGTTCTGAGAACGAAAAGAAAGAAAAAAGAGAAGAACGAGAGATTAAGCCGCTAGTCTATATATAAATAGGCAAAGACAAAAGAGTTCAGTACCTTTTCTCCTCTGTATTAGCTATTGACTAACTTTGGTGTTATTAATTAAAAAAAAATGGGATTTTTTTTTTATATACATAGATAAATTCTACTCATATACATATGTTTTCCTCAAATTATATATCAATAACATATTATATACATATAATAAAATTCTAAGTCGAATCTGTACATTAAATATTTTTGGAAAATCTAATTGAAATAAACATTATTATAGGTACAGAAGCCGAATCCATAGTTTTTAGAATTTTTGTCTGTCTGTCTGTCTGTCTGTCTGTTACCGCATCACAAGAAAACCACTGGACAGATTTTGATGAAATTTGGTATGATGACAGCTGGTTATCCGGGTCAACATATAGAATAGTTTTTACCGCAGGAAAATGTTTCATTTCTGAGAAAAAATACAAAAACCGCAATGTAAGAGTGTACTAATATGTAAAACCTAAGAATTTGGTTTTTGGTCATCTGAACGCGGGCGGAGCCGCGGGCATTGCTAGTCAATAATAATTATGACCAAATTTTGACAACTGAGCGAATATTAGTTATCTGTATTGCACGAAATATTTTAAAAAATTACAAAAAGCAAATTTAACACTAAAACTAGCATTCTATTCTTTCTTTTCTGTAGCGACAAGCGAAATACGAAAAAAACAGGCGTTGGGATATTGTTTGAGTTGTGTTGTTGTTCCAAATTGAAAATTTTACATCGTGTGTAAAGTTTTGAACAGATTTTGATCAAATTTTCGCATCATGAAAATGTTTAAATTCCAAACATGGAAAGAACAACATTGCTCACTACAGTAAAATTAAAGTCCCCCACTGAGTGTGTTTGTCCTGGCTAATCTCAGAAAGTACTGCACGAATTTTCATGCGGTTTTCGCCAATAGATAGAGAGGTTATATAGGAAAATTATAAGTTAATTTATAAATATATCATAAAAATAAGCTAATTTGTGTATTCAGTCGGAAAAAATCTTTCTTTTTGAGAATTTCAGTTAGGAAATGCTTGTACCGTCACTTTTATAACCAACATATATATATATATATATATATATATATATATATATATATATATATATATATATATAAATAGGCAGACACAAAACAGTTCAGTTTTTTCCTCTGTCAAAACTTATACACTGACACACTGACTTACATACTGACATTTAATTTTAAAATGTAAAATTGACGATGTGTAATTTTTGTATTACGTAATTATTTTACTATTGTTGTAGATTACTCCTGTAGACCGATCATCACTACATAGTATAAAACAAAGTCGCTTTCTCTGTCCCTATATCCCTATGTATGCTTAAATCTTTAAAACTACGCAACGGATTTTGAAGCGGTTTTTTTAATAGATAGAGTGATTCAAGAGGAAGGTTTTAGTACATAATTTGTTAAGTTTTTGTATACATTGGCTAAAATATAACGATATTTGTTGGAGGTGTCGGAAAAAATAAGACGTCTGGGAGCTTTCAACGAAAACGCTGCCTAAACGCTTTGAGATATAACAAAATAATGTATGGTGGAATTGTATATCTTATATAGGTCTACAGAAAAGTCCACGATGGCATATGTCTATCTCTTAAGGATAACATACTATATCCATTTTAATTTAAAACGCACCGAGGGACGAACCCGAGCGAAGCGAGGGTGAGTCGCTAGTTAATTTATAGTTTTAACTCCACATTAAAGTTACCAAATTTCAAAATTACCGCTCAATCTCATTCGTGTCTTCCTCACAAAACTAAATGGATTGCGTCTGTTATTATTATAAGCCAATAAAGAAAAAAAATTGACGATTCAAAAGTGTTTGTAAAAGTCTATTTGAATAAAGTATATTTTGATTTGATTAGGTTAATTTATTTTACTACACCACTTAGGTCTTTGAGTTGACTAAATGAAGTCTCTTTCAAAGATAATTCCACTTTTGCATATTTAATTTCATAAGTAAAGGTCTGTTGACGACACGTTTGGCTCAGTTTGTAGTGACCCTACTTGCTGCGCCAGCGGTCGCGGGTTCGAGTCTGGGGGCATTCATTTGTGCGATGAGCACGAATGTTTGTACTCCAGTCATGGATGTTGATACTTATAATGTGTATGTATTTAAAGTTATATATGTATAATGTATCAACTATCTGGTATCAATAACACAAGCCTCGTAGCTTACCATGGAACTAGATGGCGTTGTGTGTTAATGTCCTGGCATATTTATTATTTATTATTATTATTATTATATATTGTGTTACTTAGAAAATGTATATAGGTACATTGGCTTTTATCTAGACTTCGTAATTTATTTATGTTTAATAGCTTTACTCGCTTCCTATATACATAGCGTTTTTAACGTAAGTTTTTCTAACAGCTAATGTCAGAGATGTGATTAAAGAAAGAAAAAAATATCTTCAGATTTATAATCCACTAGCGAAACACCCTCACTTCGCTCGGGTTCGTCCCTGGGTTGATTTTCCATACAAACTTTCATCCCCATTTTCACCCCTTTAAGGAATGATTTCTGGGATAAAAACTATCTTATATCCTTCCCAGGGTCTCAGATTATTTTCTTACAACATTTCATCTAAATCGATCCAGTAGTTTTTGATTTTATTCGTTACAAACATAAATAAATACAAATCTTTCCTCTTTATAATATTAGTGTAGACTAGTGTAGATGCCTATATTCTAATACTAGCGGCTCACCCTCGCTTCGCTCGGGTTCACCTCTAGAAAAGTACAAACAGATCTATCCCAAGGGAACCGTTCATTTTTCCGGGATAAAAATAAGTAACCTGTTGTTCGACCGGCAATATAAGGTATCAGCATGCCTATATTACTCAATTAGGTGCATAAGTTGTTGTGTACTGAGCTGTATAAGTTACTATAGTTTTTTAACTATCCCACGGGAACTCTTTAATTTTCCGGAATGAAAAGTACCAAATTTCATTTAAATTGGTTCAATACTATCGGAGATTAGCCCGTACAAATAGACAAACAGACAGAGAAAGAAAAATATTGAAAAAAATCTGGATCTGTTCTATTTCTCTCCTTACGGGATGTAAGAAGAGAACTGACTCGTTTTTCAGCATTTTTTTCTACCATCTATGTACAGACATTCGACCTCTACAGTTTTATTATTCATATATGTATATTCAGATAGAATAAATAACGTATAATAAAACAGTAATATATAATAATGAAAATAGTTATAGCGAGTGTACCTTAGGAGATAAACATATACTATGTAGAACTTTTCTATAGACCTTTTTAAGACTTACAATTTTCTTGTACAATGTTTGATGAGCCAACGTTAGCCATATACATTTCTACAACGTCACAAACTCACAAACTCACAAACTCACAAGATCACAAACTTTACCTCTTTATAATATTAGTATAGATATAAAATTTCCATGTCACAATGTTAGTTACCGTACTCCTCCGAAACGGCTTTACCGATTTTTACCAAATTTTATATGCGTATTCAGTAGGTATGAGAATCGGCTACTATCTATTTTCCATACCCCTAAGTGATAAGGGTGGCCCACATTAGGGACGAACCCGAGCGGAGTGAGGGTGAGTCGCTAGTACTATTATAAATGTGAAAGCAACTCTATCTGTTCCCTTTTCACGCTTAAACGGCTGAACAGATTTTGATAAAATTTGGCAAAAACATAGATTGTATCTTGGGGATGGACAGAGGCTACTTTTAAACCCCGCCCCAATTATCACGCAAGCGAAACCGCGAATAATAACTATTACATATAAAACGGAGATCATGCGTAGTATTTGTGGATGTTTACCAGAAAAGAAGAACATACTCAATTGTAGTGTTTTTAGTGCTGTGCCCATTTTGATGGATTTTGACTAATATGTTATATTTTAAGGCTTAGTTCATGACAAAAATCAAGACCTCAGGGTAAAACTTTAGGGAAAGGAAGACAATGGGTTTATTGGTATATATTTTTTTAGTGCTGAAACAGAATGTAGAACGAATAGATTTTTTATATATTTTGGGCATTAAGAGATTTTTGTGGAACATTGGTATAAAGTGAAAGTAAATTCTACCGGTTTATTAATTATATCATTTACTGCAAATAAGTAAAACAAAAAATATAGAGTGAACATATGTAGGTGGACTTATCTCTATAAGAGATCTCTTCCAGTCAGAAGAAGAAGAGTCAGAAATAGTGTTAAGTAGCGGGACAGTAAGAGAAAGAGAAATAACAGACAGAGAAAATATTTAAATATAATCCCATAAATACTATAAATGGATGGATGGATGTTTGTTACTCAATCACGCCAGAACGTCTGAACGGATCTGGATGAAATTTGGCACAGAGATAGATTATAGTCTGGAATAGCACATAGAGTGCTTTTTATCCCGGAACATGTACCGGTTCCCGTGAGATAGATTTATTTTAGGTTTTCACTAGTAAAGCACCCGAAGTGAAGCAAGGTTGAGGCAATATTACTATGTAACCATTTAAATTAATAAATCAATACCATAATTATATAAATATGTATATACATAAGGATGCATACATAATTGTTAAACAGATACATATATTTTGTCAAGTTTCAGTTACAAAATGCTTTTTTATGTTGGCTTAAAGCCAAGCGCAGCTGAAGGGCTTAGGACTTAATATAATGATAATGTCCTCATGATCGATTTGGGCCTCAGCTGCCAATCTCATTGAGACTAGCCAACTGCAGGAGATATTATAGTGCACAAGTGTACGCGCAGACATAACGCGCACTCTCTATTTCTGTCACTCTCATACTCCGGTGGGACGACTACTCGACACGACCGGTGAGAGTTAAGGCGCAGGACCGACGGCTTTACATGCTCTGCCTCGGCATAGTGGTGAAACACCGCCAACTTCCCAACTTGGGGTTGTTACTGAGAAAATGTTAAGAGGAATACTCCATGACTAAACTCCGCCCGACCCGGGAATCAAACCCAGGTCATCCGGATCTTTAACCGTACACTAGCCACTAGGCCACCGAGGCAGGACTTAATATACTTAGGGTATATTATATTAAATTTTAGAAAAAATCCTTAAATAAAGCCATTACCAAAACCTTGTTCTAACATAAGTTACTTATATAACTACTATACAGTGTATCCGCTTTAACTAGGGCTCCACCCTTACCCAGACTTTGTCAAAGTGCCAAAATCGCGTCTCACTTAAAATTTGTCTTCAAATTTCTGTCACTAGAGCCAACATTGTTTTATAGAATAATAAATTTCTAGTAAGCCTTTTGTTGCTTAACTAACTTTGTAAGAAAGAAAGTACAGTATCACTTTTTTTATATTAATAATAATAGTTTATTTGTAGCAAAATGTTCAGGTTACAAAAATATACTCTTTACACCACTGTTTCGCTTAAGACATATACATATACAACAATATAATAATGGCAACACTAAATATAGATTACTAATTAATATTTTTAATATTGTAATAATTATAATAATTATAATAATAACAGCTAAAATTATATAAGTTAAAAAATATTGTAAGGTACTTTGGTGCCATTTTTCAATTTGTTTAAATTCATTTTGTTTTTTGTGGGTAGGCTGTCTGTAACAACTATATAATACCTTAGAGACATCTAACACCTCACTCTCCCGTGACCATGATTGCTGTAAAGCATTCGAAACGTCGCGAACCAAAAATCCAAATAAATTCGCGAAAAAATCCGAAAAGATAGTTTTATTTAAAATGTCAAATATTCGCGTAAATCTAAGAAAGTACTCTATTATATCTTTGCCTATTTATACCCATAATGTATATAATATACTCGTAGCTGTGAAGAGAAAACTTTGTACCCATTTTTAATCATATGTCTCGTACGGCGGAGTGTGAGCTTTGGCATAGTGATAGTTAATATAGAGGATGGTAGAAAGCTAACATTTATTAAATTACTTTTGCCCGCGGATCTGCTCGAGTAGTTTATATATAATTGCTTCGCTAAAAGCTTCGGAGTGATGTTAGCAGATACCTTTATTGGTTTTATACTAGTATATAAAGTTGAACAGTTTGTCTTTACGAGCTTATCTCTGTAAGTACGGGTCGGGTTTAAAAAAAACTTGCATATTATAGTCTACTAGCGACTTACCCCCGCTTCGCTTGGGTTCATCCCTAGATTGATTTCCCATACAAACTTTCATTCCCATTTTCACCCCCTTAAAGAATGATTTCCGGGATATAAACTGTTCTATCATGATAGAACAGTTATACATACACATAGTTTGAGACCGTGGATAGGACATGTCCTATCCACGGTCTCAAACTATCTTCTTACCAAATTACATCTCAATCGGTCCAGGAGTTTCGGAGCTTATTCGGTACAAACAAACGAACAAAAAATATTTCCTCTTTATAATATTAAGTATAGATAAGAAAGTTTTCAGTTTCTGTGTATGTTTGTTACTAATTCACGCTGAAGCGGCTGGACGGATTCAGTACACAGATAGACTATGAGCTGGAGTAACACATAGCCTTGTGTTAGGGTCCTAGAGAAAATCAATGGCGAAGAATAAAAAAAATGAATAGGTCCCATAAAAGAAACATATTTTTACAGTCCTTAATGATTATAAAAGTAATTTAAATAATAAAAAATGGGAACGTTTGAGTCGTATACAATCGCTGATTATATTGCTAAATTATGCATTGAGCTCGATGGGGTTTCCTATGGGCATTAATTTCCAAACTAAGCTTCCATACAAACTATCGTCGCTTTTTGCCTTTTTTTGTTTTAACAATGGGAAAAGCAGGTGGTTACATGCAAACTCACTGGCTGGAAGAACTAACACTACCTACTAAAACCCAACAGAATTTTCTCGGTCTTAATGGGCTGTTGTAGGTTCGCTTACGCACTCAACTATCACGCCCTGTCGGCTGCCTGCCAAGACAGCCCACAACAACCATGGGATTGCTCTCACTCTTCACTCTACCAGGAGGTACCAGGAGCAAAAACTTGCATTTCCTATTCAGCCCGTTTAGGGAATGAATTACAAACCCTTCCCTAGTTCGTATTGCTATATAAGAAACTATTTGCAAAGTTTTTTTTGTTTTAGATTGTTGTCTTATACATTATGAACTATTTCAATTTTTCCCACTGAGAACCTGATTTGGACTAATACGGCATTTTAAAAAACTATCCAAATCGCTCCAGCCGTTCTAAATTCATGCGCTTGCCAATGAACAGCATTTCATTTCTTTTTTTATATTGATAAGTAAAAAAGACATTTTATAAGGTGATACGGAAACTCCCGTAATATGTTTTTTTTACTTATCTATATTAATAAAAAATCGTTTATATATTTTCCAATTTAAGAAAAGCACGCAGTATTTCATTATGACCGAGACAGCCATATTTCTGAATTAAATACGTGATGTGTCAGATACATTTTATTAAACTGTTGGTAGGGTTTGAATTTTTTATTCCTCTCAGAGGAAAAGAGGGTTTTGGGATGTGTTTTGTTTACTAATAAATCAAACTTAACTAAAATACACTTTACTAGTGTCGCCTGCGACTTCGCTTACATATAAACACTCTTTTTAAGCTTTATTTTCGCAAGAAAAGGTCCAATCTGTCTACTGCCCAAATTCCCAAAATTCATCAAAATTGGTCCGGCGGTTTAAAAATGGAAACCTAACAAACAGACAGACAAAGACATGATATATCAATGTGTATTTTTTGTATGCCATCTCATTCACATGCACTCTATCTCTTTCTTTCATCAGAACATTATATTTTGCTCTGCCTAATGGATCCAATTTTACGTGGTTAATGGTTTTTGATAAGAATTCGGTCGATTTTAGAAGTTTCCATTAATTTATAGCTTCATTTCTAACTGAAACGATTTTGAGGGTGAATGTGACCTGATTTTACCCAAAATATTTTAGTTCCTTAGATATTAGGTCTTAGATACTATTAAATTATTATACTTTTATTTTTAAGATACCAAAAGTTGAGTTTTTCTTGGGCTCTTGCTAAGAAGATCGGCAGAAATTCAAAAAATTGAGAACAGTTAGTTTTTAAGATTCCGTACCTTATAAGGAAAAAAAGGAACCCGTATAGGATCACTTCATTGTCCGTCTGTCTGTCTATCAGGTCTGCAATCCCTTGGAGCTTTGAACGCAATCAAAAGATACGGCCGTTTACGCCACATATTTTGATAATCGCAAGGGAATCAAAACCCATATGGTACTTCCCGTTGACCTCGCACTCTATCTTATACTTAGCACAAGTAAAACATAAAGACAAAGAGTTTTTTTTGTAGATTAAACGCGGGCGTAGCCGCGGGTACGTCTAGTAAATTTATATAAATATACAATAATTGCTCATTTGATATTATAAGAGATATATGTATATTTTTTTATTTGTTCCAGGGACTGCCGAGTGGTGCGAGATCCGCAGACTCTAAAATCTAAGGGATACGGTTTCGTCTCGTTTTTAAAGAAATCAGTAAGTATACATCAATATAGTCTAAGATGCGAAGTAAGATTGTCCTTAACAGCTTACCGGATGAAATGTGGAAGAAATGGTATCATAAAATGCCTAATTATAATACCATTTCAGACTTCAGTCGTGCATGCTATCTCTCATAATATAAATTGTTAACAAATTTTTAATATTTCATAGAAAATAATCAAGTCTACATTTACCCTGCATTCAGAATTAACGATATAATAACTAACCTAACAGTAATAATTACGAAGTGAAAAATGATTATTTTCCCAAAAATAAACTATGTTCATTTACATTTAAGAAATTGAAATAACACAATCCAATACTAATATTATAAATGTGAAAGTTTGTGAGGATGGATGTTTGTTACTCAATCTTGCCAGAACGGCTGAACGGATCTGCATGAAATTTGGCACAGAGATAGATTATATTCTAGAATAGCACAAAGGTTACTTTTATCCCGGAAAAATGTACTGTATACCTCGTTCAAATTTTTCCGAGACTGCTGAAAAAAGTTGACCTAAAAGGCACTTGTTGACTCGACTATGTAAAGCTGTGCTCCTTCAAATGTAGTAGTTTTTATTCTATATTTGGTAGGAGTTCTTAGGAAGGACTTAGGCAATTCTTTGTGTATATTTCTAGTGTAAAGTTAGTGCGTTTTAGTTTGAAAAGTTATTTGAGAGTGAGAGGCAGCATGCATGTCTTATACTTGTACATTTGCTTATTTTATTGTCTACTCGCCTTTATTGCGACTCACCCTCGCCTCGATTAGGTTCGTCCCTAGGTTGCTTCCCCATATATACCTTCATCCCTATTTTCCCCCCTTAAAGGGATGATTTAGGAGATAAAAACTATTCTATGTCCTTGCCAGGGTCTCAAACTATCTTTTTACCAAATTTCATCTAAATCGGTTCAGTAGTTTTGGAGCTTATTCGGTACAACCAACAAACAAACAAAAAAGTCGTTCCTCTTTATAATATTAGTATTATATTAATAGTATATAGATACTTTAATGTATACGTTAATACATACAATACAGACTAAATAGTGAGTTTATTGGATGATGTCAGTTCTGCAACTTTTCGGTAGGGAATCTCCTCATATCCATCAAAACAATATCCCCCTGACTATACTATGGTACTAGCCAACTTCAGGAGATGTTATAGCACAAATGAACAGATAGACAGTACTTATATTATTTTCCCTCTCGAAGTCCTGTGGTGAATTCATCACGATCAGTACGAGGTTAGGAACAGAACCGACCGCTTCCGGACTCTGATCTATTTCTGATAAATTCCTAAGAAAAATCTATAATATATATCTATAATCTATCTGCGCTAGACCCAAGCCAGGTCTCGAATCCAGGATCTACGGATACATGCCAGCCACTATACCACTGAGACACTTACCGCCAAGATTAACCATGCTCAATATGCACACGTGACGAAGTCCCACGCAGAACGACTGATGCAATATTTCCATATCTACATATATATTATATACGTATAATAAAATTGTAACGAGATCATTATGCATTGGAATTTTACGTGAAAGAGTAACAAACATACATCCGTCCTCCAAACTTTCGCGTTTATAATATTAGTAGGATAGGATAGGAGGTAGGAAGGGATAAGACAGGTAAGTTAGGATAGAATAGGACTAGTTTTTAAACTACCACTAACTCGAAAACCAGTTCTGCTGAGTAAAGCTAGCAAAAAACTCAACTATTGCTCTCTTAATCGCTGAGTTAAGAGGAAATTATACCAATAAACCTACAGATCCATATATAGATTTATATTGTTATAATTTGCTACATTTTAAATTTACATTGCAATATTGAATGTTAAAGAAGTCCACAAAAGGTGGATTTATCGAAAATGTGACTGATTTTTAATATCCATTGTTCTTTTTAGGAAGCCGAGTCCGCAATAACTGCGATGAATGGCCAGTGGCTGGGGTCGCGATCTATCAGAACCAATTGGGCTACGAGGAAGCCGCCTGCGCCGAAAAATGAATGTAAGTATATACCGTTCCTTAATTAATAATAATAATAATTAATGAAAAATAGGTGCGTGTAACCTTTACGCGCAGTTGAAGTAGAACTTCTTTGGCAAATATCGCAATTAAATTAAAGCATATCAATAAATAAGGCATTTAAGGCATATTACAATCATCATGTTTTTTTACCAAAAGTCGATCCAGCGACCCTCAAACTTTCTAACCACTACACCAAAGGATTTTCATATTTTAAAGTAAAACGTTTTAAAACCAACTTTGAAGTTAAAGAAACCGCAAGTAGTTCTCAAACTTTGATAAATTAAGCGTAAAATTCATTTCGCATTCACAAAGCGAGATAATGCTAAAAGATTTTAGAGATATTTTGAAATAGCTATCTTTATATCTATTATTTATATTTATACTAGCAGAACCCGCGGCTTCGCTCGCGCTAAAACTACAAAAAAAGCTATATAAAAAATATGTTTCATACAAAATTTCGTCCCCTATTTTACCCCCCTTATACCCAATTATAATTGTTATCTTATAATAAATAATTATTTATTTAATTATATTAAAGAGTATTAATACCAAGTTTCAAGTAATTCTGATCATAAATATTTTTTGGTTGTATTATAACGTATTTTCCCATGGGAATGAGATGATCTCCCGTATTTTAAATAAAACTATCTTTTCGGATTTTTTCGCGAATTTATTTTGATTTTTGGTTCCCGACGTTTCGAATGCTTTACAGCATTCATGGTCACGGGAGAGACTGAGGTGTTACATGTCTTGAAGGTATAGTTGTTACAGACAGCCTACCCACAATTAACAAAATGAAAATTGCACCAATTACATTACAATATTTTTTAACTTTAAACATTTTTATAATTTTAATTATAATTGAATATGGAATATTATTTATTTAATTTTTGCTATTATTTTTATAATTATTACAATTTTAAAAATATTAATTAGTAATCTATATTTAGTGTTGCCATTATTATATTTATAACCATAAAGAAAAATATAAAATATAGTATTGATTATTTAAGCCATATAATTGTTCTATGTGTAATTTAAAAAAGTTAAAATTAATTAAGGGTAATAATTTTAATTTAGTTTGCTATTATTTAAATACAACTTACTAACAAACACTATTACTATATACTTTTACAAATGATTTTTGTTGTGTGATGTGAAAATTTGTATATATTTAAATAGAGCAGATTATAAATATTGATTGGATTGTTCTTAAGATCTATGAGGTTGAAGTTCGAATCTCGGATAGGGCAAATATTTCGAATTGACAGAAGTTATGTTCTCTCTTTCTCCATAGATACTAATGCGCGAACTTATAAGAAATAGGGTATGATGTCTCACCTAATCGTCATCTTAGTGCTTATTTATAAAAACGACCTTAAAGAAAGAGTTTTAATACAGAATTATTGACTTTTATACAACAATATAAATACACATTTTATTTTAAGAAGGCCGAAAAGGTGTATTTTCTATACATGTATAATATATATAAATCTTAGAAATAAAGCTTTTTGTTTTTAAAATAGATTACAAACCTCTATACTGTAAAATACGACAAGTTTAAATATTACGTCGCCTTAGTGCTAAGTGATGTAATATTAAAACTACGACAAGTATTTATATGTTTTCCCTCTGTTACACAATAACAGGGCTACTGATTAGGGTGGAGCAAAAAAAAATTTTTTTTCTTAGCTTGGGGGTAGAATTTGTAGCATAAAGAAACCAAAATTCTAGAAAAAGAAAAGAATTTTTTTTACTCAACATTTTGAAGTGGCCCACTAAGTTTCAAAATTATTTTACAAGCTACAATTTTTACCCACCAATTTTTCGCTCCACCCTACTACTGATTAATATTTTTATGCATAATTATTATTCAATAAGCTAAAAGTAACTAAAGTATCTTTTTATTGAGACTTTCGAAGTAATTATCGTGTTATAAGTAAATTTATTAAGTAACTAGCATTGCATGCGGCTCCGCCCGCGTTGAGATGACAAAAAAACAGATTCTTAGGTTTTACATATTAGTATACTCTTACATTGCAGGTTTTGTATTTTTTCTCAGAAATCAGATATATTCCCGCGGTAAAAAGTATCCTTCCTATATGTTAACCCGGATAACCAGCTATCACCATAATAAATTTCATCAAAATCCCTCCAGTGGTTATTCTGTGATGCGGTAACAGACAGACAGACAAAAATTCTAAAAACTATAGATTCGGCCTCTGTATCGATAATAATGTTTATTTCAATAAGATTTTCCAAAAAATATTTAATGTACAGATTCGGCTTAGTTACAATTTTATTATATGTATAGATTTAGAAGCATGAGTGATTAAAGCGATGAAATGTGCACCCGCCATTGTTTGTACATCAATAGTGTAGGAAACATTCCATCTGAATATGGGGTTAGGAACGTCGAATCTACGGTAATATGATTTAGGCCTCCTCAAATCTGATCGCAAGAGCTATCTTCAGGTATTTACAAGAGTTTGCTCTATATTGCTTAAGTGTAAAACATACTATTATAAATATAAAAGTTTGCATGTTTGTTACTCCTTCACTCTGTAATGGCTGGATCGATTTAGATGTAATTTATTACACAGATAGACTGTGACCTGGAGTAATACATAGGCTATGACAGTGAACCCGAGCAAAGCGAGGATGAGTCGCTAGTGATATTTATTATTTATACAAACTTCTATTGTCTATATCTATACATATAATAAAATTGTAACTAAGCCGAATCTGTACATTAAATATTTTTTGAAAAATCCTATTGAAATATACATTAGTATCGATACAGAGGCCGAATCTATAATTTTTAGAATTTTTGTCTGTCTGTCTGTCTGTCTGTTACCGCATCACAGAAAAACCACTGGAGGGATTTTGATGGAATTTGGTATGGTGATAACTAGTTATCCGAGTTAACATATAGGATACTTTTTACCGCGGGAAAGTATCTCATTTCTGAGGAAAAATACAAAAACTGCATTGTAACAGTATACTAATATGTAAAACCTAAGAATTCGCTTTTTGATCATCTGAACGCAGGCGGAGCCGCGGGCAATCCTAGTATATTATAAAGTTTAATTAAGACCAATCTCCCTATTTTTTTCATATATATAATTAGTGGTCTCAAAATGATTTAAAAAATACATAAAAAGTAAAATGTTCCATTAAAATTATAAAGAAGATAATTTTTTAGAATTTCATTTTGAATTTATTTGAAGAACACTTAATTTTAATTATTCTTAATTGTGTAAAAATTTGAGAAGCGATGGGATCTTGTTCGTATAATATACGAGTAGAATTTAGTGGGGGAATGATGTTTATAATATATAATTAATGTTAATATTAAATAATCAGAGTATCGAAGCCTTTTTTTAATGTTGGCAAATACATCTACGTATACCACCTGTATACATACAGGTGGTTATGGGGGACTCACCGGCTCGAAAAGCCAGTACCACCCATTTAAACCCAACAGAATCTCCCCCGTCTTATGGGGTCTGTCTAAGTAGACTATACAACCAAGGGGTTGCTCTTTCGGTCCACCCCTTACGACAAAGTGAACACATCGGGGGAGGGGAGAGGGATTAATATCGTTAAAGCTTAGCGGATCCGGAAGGCATTAGTTGGCGGAAATTAAAATTTGTTCAGAAATATATGTAATAATAACAATCCTTCAAAAGATTTACTTGTTTTTGATATAAGTATTTGCTTTAGACGGGTATATGAGTAATTATCTTCTCAGCAGTACTGCTTTCCAAACCGATGGCAGCTTCCACACTGACGTGCATAGTAAAATACATCTTAAATTCGTGTTAAAACAATGCAAAAATCTTAAATAACCAATTGAAAAACCCTGAACACTTATCTATTTATTGAAGCCATTTCAATGAGTCTAAACACGATATATCTGCAGTGTTTTAGTAAAGAATTGAGTATCTTGTAGACTCCAGATGACGCTGCAGCTTCAGGCCAAAGTTACCATATCGTTGCAATATCATTGAAGTAACAGTTGAACGGATTTTCTTCATTTATAGCTAAAAATACTCTCAAAGACACGTTTCACACAATAAAAAAAATTAAGTGGTTCTTCCGTTTGGGCGTTACGATGCCACAAACAAACACACAGATACATACGTTAAACTTATAACTCTCCTCTTTTTGTGTCGTCAGCTAAAAATAATTGAAGATTCAAAAATACTTGTAAAAGTCAATTTAAATGTAAATATTTTCATTTTATTAATCAAATATTTGCTATCCCACTACACTGTTTGTGCACTTTACTCAACTTACTCCCAAACCCCTGTGAGAGGAAAATTCGACTCTTGCGGTAAGAAATCAGACGTAAGAGCGATGGCTTTACGTGCTTTCCGGAACAAAGGGGTGTAACATCGCCAACTTCCCAACTCGAAAGTTATATAACGTTAATCCACACTAATAATACTAATATTATAAAGAGGCAGAGTTTGTTTGTTTGAACGCGAAAATCTCAGGAACTACTAATCCGATTTGAAAATTCTAATTATTTTATTCAGCATTAAATTATAATTTTTGTACTGAACTTCATTAGTCTACTACCATTTTGGAAAGAAGAAACCTCAGATCTGACAAGAACTGGCGAAAGAAACTCAGCAGGACTAGCTTTTCTAGTCAAAGACGACAGACGACACGTTTGGCTTAGTTTGTAGTGACCCAACTTGCTGTGTCAGCAGTCGCGTGTTCGAGTCCCGCTGGGGGTGTTCATTTGTGTGATGAGCACGAATTTTTATACTCTAGTCATGAGTGTAAAATATGAATGTATTTAAAGTTATATATATGTAGTGTATCAACTATCTGGTATCCATAGCACAGGCCAGCATAGCTTGCCATGGCAGTAGATGGTGCTGTGTGTTAATGTACCAACATATTTATTTACTTACATTTATTTAAAGAATATCATAAGGTTAAAGACTAATTAGTGTTGGAAAAGGTTATATCAACATTCAACCCCTATCTATGGGAGTGAAATGGATTAGAGATTGTATGACCTACATATACATCTATTTCCATAGATGTCGTCCCTTGAAACTTGGTGAACGTATTCTTGAAAACAAATGAAAAGAAATAAAGACACAACATTCATAATTTTCCAAAACCATCCCCCAGAGACCAGAAATAGGTGTTGAAGTTGAAAAAGTCACATTGCAAGGGTCGTTACCTTGAAACTTGGGATACATAACTTGCTGTAATCTTCAACGCACTGTGTATGTATGTATGTATGTATCGTTTTTAATAAACACCAAAACAAAAACAAAAGCTTTCAGGTTCAACACCGCAGGTTTTATTATGCGAATGCCCTCTTTTAATTTACGTGACAGGGTAATTTTATTATGACCTGTCACATTATAAGATGGAAAGTCGTTTTTGCCTTTTATAAACAAACAGTGTTTCCTGTGGTATATTATAGTGTTACAAATATTTCCTTAAAGTCGCAAGATTTAGGTTTAAAGCAAGCAGAGCTGAGAACCGGTTTAAAAAAGAAGATTAATTTCGGTATTGTAATGTGATTCTTCATTCCTTCACTAACCGGTTAATAGAAACGGTTTAATAAACCGAAATAATAATGGTTAACAGTTATTTTAAGAGAAAGGTTATACTTAGGTTTTGATATAAAATAAACCGGCTAATACATTCATAAGTAAGAAACGTACATGTATTCCTCTACTAAGCAATTCATCATTAGCAAAGATTTGGCAAATATATTAACGCGTAAAAACTAATTTTAACTGTTTAATTTCGGTCATGGAACCTAAATTCGTTAAAAACCGTTCTCAGGGCTATAACCGATTAAAAAACGTAACCGAAAAGCCTTTCAGTTCTGGGTCAATGACTAAAACCGGTTAAAAATTGAACGGATTTCCGAGCCCTGAAACCAAAAAAGAACATATCACTAATATTAATATATGTAGCTAAATAACTATTATTGTTCCAGTAAACTCGAAGCCACTGACGTTTGATGAGGTCTACAACCAGAGCTCACCAACAAACTGCACGGTCTACTGCGGTGGTCTGACCACCGGCCTGACTGAGGAGCTGATGCAGAAGACCTTCCAACCGTTCGGGACTATTCAGGAGATCAGAGTTTTTAAGGACAAAGGATATGCTTTCATCAGGTAAGTTAGGTATCTTTTTTGCCATCATAACTAATCGAAGTATACAAAAGTTAATGCATATCTGTTATGCGAATGCAAATTTTTATTGGTCATCATATAAATATTTATCGCTTTGTATGGGAGAGTCGACTTTTTGCGTAGGGATTAATATTTTCTTTTATTTCCTATGTATGTTTTATCTATTGATCCTATATTTTAAAGATATTCAACTCTGGGTTACTTTGGGAAGATGAACTCTTGGCATGTAGTCCTTGTGCTCCAGGTGTACAAGTTCGATTCTTGCTCGCTGTAAATATTGGTATTGAATATAGACATTTTTCCACTGTCTAGTTTAAAAGGTATATGAATAATCTATACATATAATAAAATTGTAACTAAGCCGAATCTATACATTAGATATTTTTTGGAAAATCTTATTGAAATAGACATTATTATCGATACAGAGGCCGAATCTATAGTTTTTAGAATATTTGTTTGTTGGTCTGTCTGGTACCGCATCACAGAAAAACCACTAGAGGGATTTTGATGAAATTTTATATAGTGATAGCTGGTTATCCGGGTTAACATATAGGATACTTTTTACCGCGGAAAAATATCTCATTTTTGAGAGAAAATACAAAAACTGCAATGTAAGAGTATATTAATACGTAAAACCTAAGAATTTAGTTTTTGGTCATCTGAACATCTGAACGCGGGCGGAGCCACCGGTAATGCTATATATATATATATATATATATATATATATATATATATATATATATATATATATATATATATAGATAAATCTAGTAATATATGAGTTAACTTAAACATGTTTATTGTCTACAAACAATGTTTTCTATAGAATGACACTTTAAGAAATTAAATATTGACCAAATAAAACCTAATTTTTAGGTCAAATCGTATTTGGTTGAGTAAAAGCCTCCCCAAAAGTAACTACACAAATCAAAATAAAGTACATAGATCATTATAAGGATGAATAATTTATCTAAACCTTAACTACTACGTATCTTATTTATTAACGTAAGTGTTCAGACAGAAAGTCTTTCTGTAATCATTGAGGAATAATAGAAATTGTAATAATAACATGTGACTAAGGCTCGCTTTACTCGGGTGCATCCACTAGGTATGTTTTATTTTTTTTGAGTGCAATTCTAATTATTTTTCTAAAATAAAAGTTACCCCTTATAACATCAGCTATCGGCTATTTCGGCCGTTTGGGAGATTAGCTGGAACAAACAGATAGACAGACTGACAAAAATATTTAAAACTAGCGACTCACCCTCGATCCTCTACTAACGTCCTACTAACTTTTTAACGTTTAGTATACATTTCTCAAAGATGAGATATTTTTCCGCAATAAAAAAGTATCCTATATGATGACCCGGATAACCAGCTATCATCATACCAAATTTGTGGTGACAGACAGACTCTGTATCAATAATAATGTCTATTTCAGTAAAATTTTCCAAAAAATATTTAATGTACAGATTCGGCTTTGTTACAATTTTATTATATGTATAGATTGTATTTTTCTTATAATTACCGTATTTAATTTCATATGCATTTAGTAAAAAGCTGTTATTTTGAAATTACAAACAGATACTTCAAATTTATTTATTTGTATAGATTATATTTATAACTGTTGAATTAAAATTTCGATGAGCCTAAACATATATCATAAAAATGCTAAAATGCATGCATATATTTATTTAATTTTATTGAAGGGCATTCATACCAAGTTTCGAGTAATTCTGATTATATATTTTTTTGGATAGTATTATAACGTATTTTCCCATGGGAATTAGATAATCTCCCGCGGTAAAAAGAAAGCCTATGTTACTCTCCATCCCTCCAACTATCTCCACACAAAAAATTAAGCCAATCCGTCACTTCATTTCGACATAAAAGAAGGACAAACAAACAAACACACTTTCACATTTATAATATTAAGTTAAATGTCCTCACCGAATGAGCGCTCATTTGAACATTTGAGCGCGGTTTTAACAAATTTTTTTTTTATAAAAACAACTTTAAGCATTGCATTTAAGGTTCAATTTACATTGTTGTATATTTATTTCAACTGGAACAATTACCTAAACACAATTGGTGACAATTTTAAGAGAACTTTTTCATGGGATTGTGTATCTAGTACTCTTTTGATCGATGATTGAAATAACAAATTCCATAGTGGTCTTAGAATTACAATATTTCATTCCCATATATTTTTTCAGATTTTCTTTCTAAGCTCTCTAAATATTGGCAGATTCTCAACGAAAGAAAGTGCGACGCACGCCATCGTCGCCGTTCACAACACTGATGTTAACGGGCAACCAGTGAAGTGTTCCTGGGGGAAGGAGTCAGGAGACCCAAATAACGCACAAACTCAAGGACAGGTCAGTCAATATGTATATACTAATACTAGCTAGTAGCTACTTACGTACCTTGCGTCCTCAGGTACCTTTTTCTCAGTAAATGGATTTAGGCACGAGGTGTGGGACTCACTGGCAATGCCAGTACTACCCACTAAAACCAAACGGAACCTCCCCCATCTTAATGGTGCGTCGCAGGAACGCTTGCGCACTCAACCACGACGCCCCGACGGCACAACAACCATGG
The DNA here is from genome assembly GCA_947093115.1 of Brenthis daphne. Classification (NCBI taxonomy): domain Eukaryota; kingdom Metazoa; phylum Arthropoda; class Insecta; order Lepidoptera; family Nymphalidae; genus Brenthis; species Brenthis daphne. The sequence continues at coordinate 6,692,441 of OX352473.1, forward strand.
GGTTGCTCTCTATCAGAGAAGTACCAGGAGCAACCCGCATGGTATACCGCCTATTGAGATAGGCCACCTCCCTGTGCCTTTCTTGGCTTCGCGCCCGGCTAGATTGCTGTGCACTACTGAGCAAACTTATAAATATAAACACTCATCACTGGAGTATAAACATTCGTACTCATCACACAATTGAATGCCCCCAGCGGGACTCGAACCTGCGACCGCCGGCACAGCAAATAGGGCACTCACACAAACTAAACGTGTCGTCGAAGTTCGCCTATATAGCTAAACTTTAGGTATATATACAAGAATTGCTCGTTTAATATTATAAGATAAGATAATAGTCTAATCATAAAGCTGATGAAATTTTCTTTTGTATTATTTTGAACGCTCTTATCTCTGGAATTGCTCTGAAAATCCAATTTGAAGAATTTTTAATATTATAGTCTATACTAATATAAGTTTGTGTATTTGTTTGTCATAAAACTAAAACTCCGCTAAACCGATTTTAATGTTTGGTATTAAGATAGTTTGAGAACCTGGAAAAAACATAGGATAGTTTTTATCCCGGAAATCATCCCTTAAGGAGGTGAAAAGATGGATGAAAGTTTATTTGGGGAATCGATCATTTCTCGAGTAATAGATATAAAACTCACCATACCTTTGTATATCATAATAATATTATTATTAATTTAATATTATGGACTATATAGTCCATCTATTCCATACCAACCGTTAAAACGTACCTGGGGACGAACTTGAGCGAAGCGAGTGTGAGTCGCTAGACCGATTTAACTTTTTTTTTTGTTGTGTTTGTTATTGTCAGGAGAAGGTTCTAATGAAAGAAAAAATTTAACAAATTGTGCGAGAAACTATAAAATTTAAGAATACTTAACAACCATGTTAAAATTTATATGGCTTACGCTGAGTAATAACTATATATATATATATATATATATATATATATATATATATATATATATATAAAAATTTAAAACGTAAGATTATAAAAAAAAAATTTCACCTTTATTTAAATCACACGCATATTCCATATTTCGCCTCGAAATTCTTGCTCTACGCCTTAAGCAATCAATTCGATTTGCTACTGCAGAAGACCCGAAGCAAGTTTTTCGCATTCCACATTCGTTTAGAGTTAGCCGAAAATTTTCGCATACCTCCATATTTTTTTGTGCTCATCCTAATTATATAAAGTAATTAGCTAATATTGACTAAAAAACCTTTTCGGGTCTAACAGGTTTTGTTTAAACAAGCATTTCATAACCCTCTGTCTACATATTTTGTATTTCATATTTGAAAAGGGCTACAGAGTGTCAATAGAAGGGTACAAAGCGTTTGGTAACGTGATTATATTTTATTACATTACATTAAATTTTCGAGTGGATTTTGATTGTGAGATTTGAAACTATTACTAATTTTCGGAATTCACATTAAATAATTATATAGACAAAGCCCAACAAAAGATCCACAGGTCTCGTGTCTGCCACGACTTTCGGGTGCATTGATAATTGAAAATGAATCTGCCAAATTGGATTAAATCTTTTAACATTATTATTTATATTTAACTATAACTAGCGAATCACCCTCGCTCTACTCGGGTTCGTCCCTAGTTATGTTTTAACATTTAGTATAGATTTCTCAGAGATATTTTCCCACAGTAAAGTATCCTATATGTTGACCGAGATAACCAGCTATCATGATACCAAATTTCATCAAAATCTATCCAGTGGTGTCTCGTGATGTGTTCCCTGACAGGCGGGCAAAAATTCAAAAAACTATAGATTTGGCCTCTCGATTCTATCTCTCTCTATTCGATCATAATGACTATTTTAATAAGATTTTCCAAAAAATATTTAAGGGACAGATTCTAATCGATTAGAATTTTATTATATATAGCTAGTTATCCAGGTCAACATATAGGTTACTGCGGGAAAATATCTCATCTCTGAGAAATCTATACTAAACGTTAAACCGTACAAAGGGATGAACCCGAGCGAAGCGATCGTGAGTCGCTAGCTATTATATAAAAATGATCTAACTTAAAACTTTTTCTAGTTTTACTCTAATCAGTTAAGTGAGACCAAAGTAACAATTTTAGCTACACTTACCATATGGTCATATAGCGAAGGACATGATCTGTTTGATAGAAAATATATAAAAAAGCTCATAAAGTGGCAGGTAAGCTTATAGGTTTTGCACGTAAAAGCTAGACGTCGTAAAAGTATGAAAGCTCTTATCAAAAGCTTAGTTAGTACAAGAGAGAAGCTAAAAGATATAAAAATTGCGTTTCTTCAGATAAGGCAGGTATATGGATATAATTGAAATACAATCGCTTATCTAAATACAAAATTTGATCCAAATCGTTAGAGCCGTTTCCGAGATATAGGATTTTTTTTAAGTTTTGTTTACATTGTCAGGTAAAGCCACGTACAAACTCTAGTATTGTAAAGGATAAAATTGTCAATATAAAAGGATTACGTTTACCAAAGCATTTCTTAGTTTGAATTTTCTGACTTAAATCCTTGTCACGGCGGATATTTCAGAAATGGAAAAGAAGATTATTTTCCTATGAAATTTTTAAAAATTCTAAATCATGAATAATATATTTCAAGCTTATTTCTATACATTTATTTTATGACACGTTTGGCTTAGTTTATAGTGACTCTACTTGCTATGCCAGCGATCACGGGTTCTTGTCCCGCTGGGGGTGTTCATTAGTGTGATGAGCACGAATGCGTGTACTCCAGTCATGGATGTTTATATTTATAATATGTATGTATTTAAAGTTATATATGTGTAGTGTATCAACTGTCTGGTATCCATACCATAGGCCTCGTAGCTTACCATGGAACTAGATGGTACTGTTTATTATTGTACCAATATATATCTTATAGATAAACTCTGCTTATATATTGTATAGATAAACAGAGAGGAATTAACAAGTTATTACGCCATTTTGATCTATTGTTTAGCGCTAATTAGTAAAATCGCTGATAACATTGTCGCGAAGATAACATCGATTTCAAAACATTTATCTGCGCTAAAAGGGCTGTTCTATAAGACACCGTTATATTAACTGGCTTTGTAGCCAGCTTTACGATAGCAGGTCTGGAGGTCGTGGGTTCTAGTCTCAGGTGAAGTTATTGCGTCTTTTTGTCAATAAATTCTTATTGTGTATGGCGTGTATGCGTTGAGGATAATAATTTCAATATTTTATAATATGAGATTATACAAAACACATCAGTGGTAACATGGTCGCTTAAAAAGGCAAGTGAAGCAGGTTCAAATCCCGGGTCTCGCACGTCTGCCAATCTCACTGAGACTAGCCAATACATACACAAGTACACTCTCTATTCTTTTCACTCTCATATTCCAATGGACTCAAACTCTTAACTTCCCAACCCCGAGTTGTTGCTGAGAATTCCTTAACAAAAAATCCGATTGACTAAGCTTGGCCCCGAAACTCGAATCAGGACATCCGGAAGTGCAACCATAATGCTAGTCTACACCGCCGAGTTACTACTATTATCAAGAGAAAAGACTTGTATTTTTGTGCTTGTAACGAATATACTCATAAACTACTCAAAAACGACCGACTTGATCGAAGATGAAATTTGATAAGAAGATAGTTTGAGACCCTGGGAAGGACATAGGATATCTTTTATCCCGGAAATAATCCCTTAAGGGGGTAAAAATTGGGATGGAAGTTTGTATGTTAATCAACCAAACCGCTAGTACAATATAAAAAATGAAAGCAAAAAATATTGCTAGCAACAAACTAAATAATTAAGTATATAATTTTGTAAAAACACTTCAGAAAATACTAACTAACGTACAATATTGAAAACAAATTTAGAAACCATTTATTTATGCAAGACACTTGCCGCCTCTTCCATTACGAAATTTGCATCAAAAAGAACTCGGCCAGGAGACTGTCAAATTAACATTCATTATTTACGACCTGTTACAACAGATGCTTAGAGTCGATGCTTTTAATTAATCTATAATTGCTAGTAGCATTAATATTTGAAATTGTTTTTGACCTTTTTAAATACGATTTTTTGTGTATTTTTGGTTATGGCATAACTTTTTGTTCGTGGTTTCGCTTGTACGTCGGTGCGCTTGGGTTATATGATCTACAAGCAACTCATTCAAAAACAAAGCTATCCCACGGGAACCGTATATTTTTCCGAGATAAAAAGTAGCCGATGTGCTATTTCAGACTATAATCTATCTCTGTGCAAAATTTCATCCAGATCCGTGAAGCCGTTCTGGCGTGCAAGAGTAACAAACATCCATCTATCCATCCTCTTTTATTTTGTTACTAGCGGCTCACCCTCGCTTCGTGGTAAAGTAGCCTATGTCACTCTCCAGCCCTCCAACTAATCTCCAGACAAAAAATTACGACGATCCGTCACTCTGTTTCGAAGAGAAAGAAGGGCAAACGGACAGACAAACAAACAAACGGACGTACGGAGAGACGGACGGATGTACGGACGGACAGATAGACAAACAAACACACTCTCACTTTTATAATATTAGTATGGATTACAATGTTTTACTTTATGTAAGCAATACTTTTCTCATTAAGATTGTTTGTTTATCTTATATAACTTTTGCGAGCAATATTTATCGAGCAACAATATTGGTTTTGTCAATCGACTTGTGGTACTCGCGATACAGACTTTACCTAGTGTATACCTTTAGATATAAAAATATATTGTAAGCTACATTTAAAAAATATAGTTGATTAAATAAAGTATGTTTTAAAACTACAAACTATTATTCTATTGTTATTTTATTTTATTGCTAGCGACTCACCTTTCCTTCCGCTCGGGTTCGTCTCTTGGTACATTTTAACGTTTAGTACAGATTTCTCAGAGATGAGATATTTTCCCGCAGTAAAAAGTATCCTATATGTTGACCCAGATAACCAGCTATCATCATACCACATTTCATCAAAATCTATCCAGTGGTCTTCTCGTGATGCATTCCCAAACATACAGACAGACAAAAACTCTTAAAACTATAGATTCGGCCTCTGTATCGATAATAATAAACACACTCTGTAACCAATAACGACTAACTTCATGCTGTAGTCTAAATCTGTCGCATCGTAAGAAATTGACTCTCAATATTCATTTTTCATAACGCACCAAAAGAAGTATAACTTCAAACAATTTTTGTTTCGCCACAACCTCTTTCCGTTTTTGAAGTCGATTGAAATAACGCCACAGAGTTAATATATAATTTAAATATCTGACGAAACAAAACACCTTAATGCTTCTAATTAAAATTAATTATTCATATATATATTAATAAGTAATAAGCGAAATTTTGATTAAGAAATGTTCCAGTCTCTGGGGAACTTTGTGATGTAATTAATTTATTCAAGAAAAATACGGTGTTCTTAATGTTTATTACATAATATTCAGTTTTAGCAATTTACTAGGGCCTCACCCTCGCTCCGCTCGGGTTCGTCCCTTATTACGTTTTAACGTTTAGTATAGATTTTTCAGAGATGAGATATTTTACCGCAGTAAAAAGTATCCTATAACCAGCTATCATCATACCGAATTTCACCAAAATCTATCCAGTGGTTTTCTCGTGATGAGGTCACAGACAGACAGACAGAAATTCTAATAACTATAGATTCGGTCTCTGTATCGATAATAATGATGACTATTTCAATAAGATTTTCCAAGAAATATTTAATGTACAGATTCGGTTTAGTTACAATTTTATTATATGTATAGATAATTTTAATAATGTAAACCACTCCGAATTTATTGGACCTTCTTCAGTTTTTAACTCTTTAATCGTTTTTTTAATCTATGTTTCATTAAGTTATTTTTAGGGTTACGTACCTCAAAAGGAAAGGCACTCTTATAGGATCAGTTCGTTGTCCGTTTGTCTGTGTCTGTAAGACCCTTTTTATCAGGAACCCGTGGAGGTATCAATTAAAATTAATATCAAATACTCAGGTCTGCAATCCCTTGGAGCTGTGAAAAAATCAAACTTTTAAGTCGACGCAATCAAAAGATACGGCTGTTTATGTCGCATATTTTGTCATTTGTAAGGGAATCGAACCTAATGGGGTACTTCCCGATGACCGAGTAAAATGAAATTTGTTTTATAAACCAAGAATAGAGTAAAATCTGCAAACCCTAAATTTGTAGTTCTTTTTTTGCGATTATAAACTTTTTGTATGTTTCATACTACGGAACCTTTCGTGAGGGAGTCAGATTCGAACTTGTCCGATTTTATTAATTTGTATTCATGTACTGCTTATAGGTAGATTAAAAAAACCTACTATAATATTTATGAATCAAAATAAGTTCAACATTTGAACTAACAGATTACTATCGTATTTCTATCAAGTCGTGCAAAAAAAATCATAAAACTTCCGCTTTTTTTGCGAACACATCCCTTAAAACTTGATCCATTTCAATTCAAAAAAAAAAAATATTTAGTATCAAGTCGTACATTACATTATTATTAAATTTCAGCGAAAATCCCGCTTAAAAGTTCAGCCATTCTCCATCCCGCGTAAAACTGTTTTTCTTGGGATGAAAAGTAACCGTGCGACAGACAAGACATTTTTATTGCTCTCACGTATTTACTGCTTTCAATGTAAATTCTTTGTGAGGAAATCGATACGAAGCACTTATATGTGTGTACATTTTTGATTTGCTAACGCATTAATGACCTGTAGATTGTTGCTATTAAATAATTAAATAAATATTCGCCTATAGTTGATGATAAAGCCCAAATAAAAATTTAAGTAATAGTATAAAAAATGTTTTAAAAGACAACAAAATAGAAAGTGCATAATAATTACAAGACTTCCGCGACACCATTCAGACAAAGAGAGACAATAGCATTCCCAAGGAGGGTTGACGTCAGGCAGGCGGCCGGTCGTAAAACGTTTGCCAAATTCTTTCAGCAGTACAGAAGATGTACTGCGCCGACCCCAAGTGATTGGGTAATGGGCAGGGAGAAGAAGAAGAAGTAGATGATAAGGCCCAACCCATACTATAGTGCCCGATCATGGTTCGTTCTTGGCCCGATATCGGTCTGGTAAAGTTTTTTTATACATGAAACAATAAGAGCATTCACACACCCGGTCATATCACACTCCAGCAATGTTTCACTATAGTGTGAATTGGCCCTTATAATAATAAGCCCGAAGTAGAACTTGTAGTAAGCTGTTGGTCAGTGGCGATAGCGATACCACTGACCTCATCTCCAGGGGAAACAACATCTGCCCCAAGTGTCCGTGTCAATTGTCCATAAACGAGCGGAATAACGGGAAAACCCACCTACATGCACTCTGGTGATACTAGAACCGGTGCCGTGGTAGCCAATACGTCAATGTTAACTCTCCGCCACAGGCATTACACCATTTTGTGGTGTGGTCTTCTAGTAGTAGACGAATCACCGTCTACCTAAAGTTCAATGTTGGAACAGTTGAAAGAGCAAACGTTCGTTCCCTAGTGTTACCTAATAGTCCATAAAAACCATTTTTGGCCCATAAAAATATCCTGCGGGAATAGCAATGAAATAGATACTCACATCTTTCATAATATCTTTAGTCGCGGGAGTTCCTAATAATTTAAGCAGTGCGATGGGACTTCCCGTCGGCAATATAAAATGAAGCTTAAATATCAATTTCCCTATTTCTATCCTTAAATATCACAAACTTCAATATTTTTCATTTCTTTCTTAACGAAAAATCGTTTGCCAAGATTCGATTATATAGTAGGTATAGTTTACTGTGAATCTAATAAATACAAAATATTGAAATTAAAATATATTAAAACATCCTAAGTTACTCTAAGATATTTTAACCTTCTATTAGCGAAAGAAATTATAAAATTGATCCTGTTGTTTTGGAGGTTATCTCCTACATACACACATTGTTATAATATTGACACATATTGGTGCTAAAATTCATTGTTTATTTTGATGCAAATGAAGCGATTTTAAAGATATTGATAACAAATGGTTTATGGAATTCATTAAATTGATATTCGCCTAAAAATGAAATAAATATAAATAAAATATGTAAGACGTGGTAGCCCAGTGGTAACGTGCTAGCTCGGAAAACCAAGTGAAACGGGTTCAACTTGGGATGTCTAGCACCTCTGAGACCACTCAATACTTTCTTAGATTTAGGCGAATATTTGCCATTTTAAATAAAACTTTCTTACAATACATTTTTTTTTTTGGCTTTCTGTTCATCGAAGGGAGAACAGAAAATGAGTACTTATAATATTATTCTACAATATTTCAGGTTTTTGCCTGCAATAAATGATTTATTATCTACTCGCTTCGCTCGGATGCGTCCGTAGGTGCGTTTTAATTTTTTGAGCGGAACCCTAATTCTTTTTCTAAAATAAAAGTAGCCTAAGTCACTCCTTATAACATCAGCTATCTGCCAGTGAAACTTTGTCAAAATTACCCCAGTCGTTTCGGAGATTAGCCGAAACAAGCAGATAGACAAACATCTTAAAAATTGTATTTTTTTATAAGTACCGTATGAATTTGGTAAAAAGCTGTTATTTTGACATTAAAAACAGACACTTCAATTTCATTTATCTGTATAAATTATTAATCCATACTTCCATACTAATATTATAAATGTGAAAGTGTGTTTGTTTGTTTGTCCTTCTTTCACGTCGAAATGGAGTGTCGGTTCGGCGTGATTTTTTGTATGAAGATAGTTGGAGGGCTGGAGAGTGACATAGGCTACTTTGTACCGCGGGAGATTATCTCATTCCCATGGGAAAACACGTTATAATACAACCCAACAAATTATTTATGGTCAGAATTACTCGAAACTTAGTATTAGTGGCCTTCAATACAATTAAATAAATACGTATTATAAATAAAACAATTTTTTCGGATTTTGTTGCGGATTTATTTGTATTTTTGTTTCCCGACGTTTCGAATGCTTTACAGCAATCATGGTCACGGGAGAGACTGAGGTGTTAGATGTCTCTAAGGTATTATATAGTTGTTACAGACAGCCTACCCACAATTAACAAAATGAATTCTAAAAATTGAAAAATGACACTAAAGTACCTTACAATATTTTAACTTTTAACATTAAACATTTTTATATAATTTTAATTAGCTTTATAATTGAATATAGAATATTATTTATTTAATTTGAGCTGTTATTGTTATGATTATTACAATTTTAAAAATATTAATTATTAATCTACATTTTTAGTGTTGCCATTATTATATTTATAACCATAAAGAAAAAATCATAATATATTAATTATTTAAGCCACAATTGATCTATGTGTAATTTGAAAATGTTAAGATTAATTAAAAATAATAATTTTAATTTTAATTTGCTATTATTTAAAAAACAAATTATTAAGCAACACATTACTACATACATTTACAAATGAAAAAGTGAATAAATATTATTAATCAGAAATGCTATCATTTTGATCTACACAGTAAGAACTTACTACATCTACCTGTCTGTTATGTTTAGATTTATTATTAGATTTTATTATATTAATAACAGGATCCCATGACGATGGTAGTACCCAGCCATCTTCCTTATTGAAATTAGGATGTTTTTTAATTTCTATTGCTTCTCGAATCATTCTAGGGCGATATCGGTTTTCTTTCGCCAGGATTTGAGGTCTATCGAAGCGAATATAATGGCTTGGGCGGTCCTGACTATGTTTGCAGACAGCAGATGTTGTATTGCGACGGTGCTTCACATCAGCTATGTGTTCTTTGACCCGGGTTTTAATGGATCTCTTTGTTTGTCCGATGTAAGAGAGCCCACAATCACAATCAAGCTTGTAAACTCCTGCATCTTGTAGAGGGATGTGACACATGACAGGTGGTGGAACTGCTGTCTGCAAACATAGTCAGGACCGCCCAAGCCATTATATTCGCTTCGATAGACCTCAAATTCTGGCGAAAGAAAACCGATATCGCTCTAGAATGATTCGAGAAGCCATAGAAATTAAAAAACATCCTAATTTCAATAAGGAAGATGGCTGGGTACTACCATCGTCATGGGATCCTGTTATTAATATAATAAAATCTAATAATAAATGTAAACATAACAGACAGGTAGATGTAGTAAGTTCTTACTGTGTAGATCAAAATGATAGCATTTCTGATTAATAATATTTTTTCACTTTTTCATTTGTAAATGTATGTAGTAATGTGTTGCTTAATAATTTGTTTTTTAAATAATAGCAAATTTAAATTAAAATTATTATTTTTAATTAATCTTAACTTTTTCAAATTACACATAGATCAATTGTGGCTTAAATAATTAATATATTATGATTTTTTCTTTATGGTTATAAATATAATAATGGCAACACTAAAAATGTAGATTAATAATTAATATTTTTAAAATTGTAATAATCATAACAATAACAGCTCAAATTAAATAAATAATATTCTATATTCAATTATAAAGCTAATTAAAATTATATAAAAATGTTTAATGTTAAAAGTTAAAATATAGTAAGGTACTTTAGTGTCATTTTTCAATTTTTAGAATTCATTTTGTTAATTGTGGGTAGGCTGTCTGTAACAACTATATAATACCTTAGAGACATCTAACACCTCAGTCTCTCCCGTGACCATGATTGCTGTAAAGCATTCGAAACGTCGGGAAACAAAAATACAAATAAATCCGCGACAAAACCCGAAAAGATAGTTTTATTTAAAATGTGAAATATTCGCGTAAATCTAAGAAAGTATTAAATAAATACGTATTTTAGCCTTTTTCGAAATTCATTCCATAAGGGGGTAAAATAGAGGATGAAATTTTGTATGAAACCTACCTTTTTAGAGTTATTGTTGTAATTTATTGCGAGCGAAGCCGCGGGTTCTGCTAATATTATTATAAATATTTAATATACTAACTTTAACCAATTTCAGTTGAGTGGCACAGCGTACAGCCCATTCGGAGCATACACCGGGGGAGTCCCCCCCGCGTCCTACTGGTACAACACCTACCCTCAACAGTTGGGGGGTTTCCTGCAAGGAGTTCAAGGGGTCCAGGGGTATTCTTACGCTGGTCAGTTTGCGGGATACCAACAACAGTATATGGGGTATGTTTTTTAATCATCTATAGTAATATTATTAAGAGGTTTTCTTAGTTTGTTTGTTTGTAGATGATAATGTCTAGTACTACCAGGTGTTGTATTATATTTGGCAAATTTCTTCAGCGTTTAATAGGGTATTGCTCTTAGGAGCAAAATTACTTTTCTACTGTTTAATAAAATTTAATTCGAACCCGTGATCTCTGGTGTTGAGAACATATCAGATGCAGATCACAGTAGAAGATATTAAAATCATAATATTATAACTAACATTTATTTCTGTTAGAATTTCTTTACAATACTCGTAATCGCTTTTGTTTTAATAATTAATGGCCTTTTTTCAATTCCAGGATGGGAGGAGTTCAGCTCCCTTGGGCTTTGGGGGGTGGTGTAGGTGGTGTGGGGGGTGTTGGGGGTGTCGCTGCTATGTCCCAACCCCCTCAGGTCCTGCACTACCCGGTCCAACATTTTCAGGTTCAACCGGTACGTTAAATACTGAATGTAAACTTTCCAAACTAATATTACATTGGTATGATATGTAAGTTTGTATGTAGGGGGTAATCTCTGAAACTACTGAAACTACTGATCCGATTCTGAAAATACTTTCACTAATAGAAAGCTACATTACCGCCGAGTGATATAGGCTATTTTCTCTATACATATAATAAAATTGTAACTAAGCCGAATCATTACGTATTTTTAGAAAATCTTATTGAAATAGACATTATTATCGATACAGAGGCCGAATCTATAGTTTTTAGAATTTTTGTCTATCTGTCTGTTACCGCATCACACTGGAGGGATTTTGATGTAATTTGGCTTGATGATAGCTGGTTATCCGGGTCAACATATAGGATAATTTTTACTGCGGGCAAATATCTCATCTCTGAGAAATCTATACTATACATTAAAACGTATGTAGGGACGAACCCGATCGGAGCGAGGCCAGGTTGAGTCGATAAAAATGTGTTTACTGTCAGAAATCATAATAACTTTTTAATGATAGAAAAAACTGACCATAGCGTCACGTCGTACTTTTTTGTCTGCTAATGTTATACATAGAAAAACATGCGAGTGATATTCAATATTATTTTAAAAATAAATAATCCATCCTCAAATGTGGATTATTATCTTGTACTCTATAATATGAGATTCATAATAAAAAAAAAACACGTGTGTGTACTTATGTACGCACATAAGAAGTTATACTTAATTGGCGTAACAGAACAAAAATTGCTAAAGATTTCATCCCGTATGTCACATCTCTCATGTCAAACAACTATGTCAAACTGTTTGTAAAAGGAATGCAGCTAACTTCATCATGTCGCTTTTTGGCTGGTGGTGTGCGCGCGCATCGTTAAACTTTTACTTCCATAATTTTTTCCAAACGTGCCATAAGAAGTATAACTTCAAAAAAAAATACCTTTTAACAATACAACTTACAAGCCTTTTTAATCATCATTTTAATTATTGCCTCTTAAAAACCTTCATTTTGTTGCCCCATTCGATTGATTTGGACGATTTTTTTCCAAAACACAAATTGGCCTAATATCCGTCATTTTGATTTCTAATAATATCCATATACTCTATGACACTCGCGGTATCAAGAAGAATCTAACGACATATGAATCATCAAAATCGGTTTAGCCGTTTAGTAATTACGTGGGAACAAAGGATTGGACATACATACATGTCAAAACATAATAAGCCTTTGGACTTAACCGCAGTCGATTAAAAAGAGTCAGTGCTAGTTCAGACTTAGCTTTAGTCTATTCATATCCATTGGTATACAAGATTTTATCCCTTTTTTTCTATTATTTGTTAAAACAATTTTACATTTTTAAATATGTTTGTACATCAACACACATCACCATCTAGTTCCATGGTAAGCTACGAGGCTTGTGTTATGGATACCAGATAGTTGATACACTACACATATATAACTTTAAATACATACATATTATAAATATAAACACCCGTGACTGGAGTACAAACATTCGTGCTCATCACACAAATGAATGCCACCAGCGGGACTCGAACCCGCGAGCGCTGGCACAGCAAGTAGGGTACTCTCAAAATGTAGCCAAAGGTGTTGTCAACATCTTTCACACGTCTTTCCTTAGTGCATCTTATTTAAAATTCGGATTCCAGCGCAAAATTTCATATTTCAGGATCCGGGTTAGAAATAAATCTGAAAATTATAAAAAGTAACTACTTTTATTTATATTATTTTATTTTGCTGACCCTATTGATAGAATAATTGTTTATTGCTATTAACTGTACGGCTAATATTATTTTTATTAGTCCGACTATATTAATTGATTATTAAATAAAATATGTTTTTAATCTATACTAATATTACAAAGAGGTAAAGTTTGTGAGTTTGTGACGTTGTAGAGGGTAATCTCTGGATCTACTGAACCGATTTAGATGAAATTTGGTAATAAGATAGTTTGTGGCCCTGGGAAGGACATAGGATACTTTTTATCCCAGAAATCATCCCTTAAAGGTGTAAAAATGGGAATTAAAGTTTGTATTGGGAAAATAACGCAATGATATTGCGGGTTCTGGGTTTGAAATTAAAAAAAACCTAACGAGGAAGATAAGGCGTTTTATCCAAGTCGGGTCTGTCACATAATCGAAAATTAAAACTTACAAATAAATAAACTTTTATCCAGATGTTCTAAATTTGAAATAAAAAAACAAAATAGAGAAGCTGGACAAGTAATAATTATATATTAGTCGTACAGTAACTGGACTAATAGTCACATTCATTTTATTTACTTACAGTGCATGTATATTTTATTTCATGTATATTCCACTCTTTTTAGTTAGTTTATCTCTTATTTTATACGAAAAAAACAACAAAAACAAACTAACCCGCCGGAACCGTATATTTTTTCAGGATAAAAAGTAACCTACGTGCTATTCCAGACTATAATCTATCTTTTTGCCAAATTTAATCCAGGTCCGTTCAGCCGTTCTGGCGTGATTGGGTAACAAAAATCCAAAAATCCATCTAAACTTTCGAATTTATAATATTAAGTAAGATGGAACAAACGAGTGGGAAATGAAAAAAAGTTACCTTAAACATTGAAGATATCAAGTTTCACTCAAAGGACGTTTCTTTCTTTTAATTTTAAAATCAATTATAGCTAATTTAAATATTTTTATCATGCTTACCTGAGCGGGTAATCGAACTAACTAAAAACGCAACAATATACACGTTCACTATTTTTTCTAAGTAATGATAAAAGTGAAAATTTCTCGAACGAACATTCTGACTTATAATTTATTAAGACCTGTATATTTTCTCTTTCTCTTTTTATTTTTTTCTCTCTCTTTTATATATCTCTCTTTTGTGATCTTACACTAAGTGTATCTTTTTATATATTATTACAGATCGGAGAGGATGAATGGCTGGCCCCGAGTTTGCTCGTGTGAGGACAACGTGCCGCGCCCCCCGACCCTTGCTGCTGTAAAGAGTGGATGTAAACCTAAAAACTTCCTCCTAATCGATTCAATCTTAATTTAACCTGCATTTATTTGATCTCGTTTTTAATATCGATTTTATTATTTGCCAGATTCAATGTTCTCAACCGTTGACTCTTGTGATTATGAAATTGTCAATCATATCATAATTAGATTGATCAATGGAATGATTTAATCATTAACCACATTGATAACGGTTGAGAATGATTGATTTTGATGGTTTCTTCAAAGAGACGTTAAGGCTTCTAATAAAAAGGCATAATGTTAAAACAAATGAATAAAACTATTTTAAAATCAATTAAATAAATAATTACGAACTTCGATGATAGTTCATGAAATTACAGTTCATGCATTTGATTTAACTAAAAAGCTCAAATCTTACTTTTTGGTTAGAAGCTTTTGCTCCACGTGGGTTGATCAATCCTTAGATTTTTTTATTATATTATAGTCATTTTGCTAGTCATTTTTCATTGTTTTTTTTTAATCTAGTCATTATTTACTTTATCATAAAACTTTGTATAATCAAATGGTATTCCATCTATCCTCTACAAGATTCTAGAACTTGTTTTTTTGTTTTTATTTATAAAGTTCCGAATACCAGTTGGTTAGGCGAAGTTTTTTTTGAACAGTGGCAAAGGTTTGGGCGGACAGCGTCCCGCCGTTATAGAAAAACTAACTCTTTGTGGGTAAAGACGAAATGGATAAAAAATGTGAGTCACTCTATCGAAATATTTATTTCTACCGCTGCTTATGACTTGAGAATGCGAATAATATGATAATTTTTAGAAAATATTATATAGTTATTTAAAATAAGTAGGCTAAGGTATAGCTAAGGATCCATTGAGTACGCGGGCCAATAAAGGTTGCGACGATTCGTGTGAAAGATTTTTTTTTTGGAACCAAAAATACGGTACCAAAAGCACAAGAATAGGATAAGATTAAAAAATGTAGATTTTTCGAAAAATGTTTAAAAAATAGAAAAATGTAGGCAAGGTACAGATCGCGAGTGAGACGTTTTTTAAAAAATTTTATATCTGCAGAATGCTAGGATGGTTAGATATAAAAAAAAGTATATACGAAAGAGTTTTTAGTCGGTTTTTTTTTAACAACAACAATGCCAAACCCATAATATAAAATCATTAATATACTGTTATAAAAAGGTTGTGTCTAAATTATATGGACTTGAAGATCAAAACGTGGAATACCCGAAAAGTAGAAAAATTAGATTTATTTATAATGTAAGTGAAAAGAAAAAATATTTATTGTAATTTAAGGCATTTAATCGTTTACTGTAGCTAGTGGTAACAGAATGTATGGGACAAATGTGTACGCGTCTTTTTTTTTAGAAAAAAAAAACTTTTGCTGTCATTTTCTTTCACTGACGTTACTTTTTTTTGACTAGACTTTAAATGGCGAAAGTAGTTTTTACTACTGTCTTTTTTGAAAACTTTTTAAAATGGCGTACTGTGGACGTTATATGATATTTTGTAAAAAATGTATTTTATATATTATATTAATCGTTATTGTTTTTTCAGTAGATTTCTTTTCTATTTAGCGTTAATTTGAGCATGTAGAAAAAACTTGTGAGACATATCGCTAGGAAAAAAACTATAATAAGATATTATTATATACTTAATAAAATATATTATTTCCGCTAGATAATTGAGAAGTCAATTTGTTTCATCCAATCAATTGTACGGTCGCTGGACTCTGGACTAGATCATGTATTTTCAACGGCGACCTCTCGGCATCAAATAAATTAGTACTAGATAGACAAATTTAGTTAACTAAGCTAGAAATATGGTATGATGAATTCGTGTATGCCTACGAACCGCTTGAATAGCTATAGTAAGCAAATATATCCATGTAGTTTTAAGATTTTCGACGTCGCCGACTGTCTTTTACTGTGGACGATGTTTACATCGCAATTGCCACGTCTCGACACGTCGTTGCCTTTCTATTGTTGCTGTACTTCCTTCTAAAATAGATTCGTGCTAAGTAAGAATTAAATAGGTACGGCTTTTATGTTTTTCCCATAGATTAACAAGCTAAGATATTTAACTTATGGGGTAGGCCGATGCGGTCACTTTAACGGAGATACGTCTTTTGACAGATATGACGTTTATTCTTAACGACGGTCAATGATAACATATTTCTATAATTAACATTTGTTGAAAGGTCCACTATTTATATCAACTAAGTCAACCAATAACTATTTTTAGTGTTTCTTACTAGCGATATTGACTTATAAGAAGTCAAATTTCTATCGCTAGCAAGAAATCTATAGATAGACAGGGTTGTTGGGATTTTGGTGGGCGATTAGAGAGATAGGTTATTATTTTGGCCGTAAGACCATATCAGAATCGACCAGCTTCTAGCGTCGTCATACCGTAATGCTCGTTCAAAGGACGTATTCACGTAAAGTCGAGACTCCTTTAGCAAATGGATAACATTAGCTAGGAAAATTGTAAGATTTATGAATGATATTATATATACAAAATTATTGTGCAAAAATTACATATATCGTTTAGATAGGCTATGAAATGTACGAATTTTCATTTGGGTTTTGTGATTATGTTTCTTTTTTTAATTTTTCATTTGTCCATTCCATTCTTGAATAAGGTAATAATTTTAAGTCCCAAAATATAACACCAAATATTTTATAATCCTTGAATAAATGTAAAATGTAGAAGCATGATAAATTCTCATCTTAAATGAAACTTAAAATGCCTTAACTGTAAATGTATTCTCCTTTCGACTATTATTTTACATGTAGCATTGTTTTTTAAATTGTATATTCAAAAATTAATCCAACAAAAAAATAAAAAATTTGAAAAATTCAAAATGATGAAAATTTTCAGTGAAAATTTTGAATATACTATTTTGAAAATATAAAGTGCCAAACTATTTTGTTACATATTCCTTTATATCGTATCGTCGTTCCGAAGTAAGTATAACACCAATGATCAGACTTGAATAATCCTCTAAGAGCGATTCTAAATTGTATTTTTACAGCCTTGAAAGTAGTTCATATACCTGTATATGAATGTCAATTAAGCATTCATTTATTATCTATCATAATTTAAATGAATAACATCGAGTACCTGCCGAATGAAGCCTTCGTATTATTATAATAATTACAAAAAAAATGAAGGAATATAATTTAACATTTAATTCGTGAATAATTGAATGGTTATTCAAATGAATAGTTTGTTCAAGGCTGTAAAAAGCGTAGTCTAGTCTATAATATTCGTAATAAATATTACTCAATGTTTTTTTTTTAAATATATTCTAGTAGTGGTTTTCCCTTTGTTTTAGAAAAATGCTAGATTTTTGATGTGTTATAGAGTAATTCCCAGAGGTCGCGTGCTTAAGAAACATTGTTTTGAAACACAAAAAAGTAAATATTTTTTGATATTTATAAAATGGATTTTTCCAATCCATTCGATGTCTCGTAGGTTTTCTTTTTAATCTGTGGCTGAATAGGGTGTTTAAGGATCTGTGGAACTCGTGGAATGGACGACTTAATATAGAAATAATACACAATATAAATTAAAATATATAAAGAAAATATCTAAATAAATATGCATCATGAACACAAAGATGTTAAGACCTCTGTCAATTAAAGAGTAATGATATAATTGATATTTCTTAAATGAAGGGCAATATGAAGAGATATTTACCCACGAATCGAAAACAAGATGGTTTTGTGGGTCATTCAATATTTTATATCATTGCCTCACACAATTTGTGCCTATTTCTATATTACGTCATCGGTATTGTACTTTATTTAACTGTAACTTAAACGTATACTGTACAAATATCCTGAGTAATAATTGACATTTATTAAAATATTAAAAATAAATAATTATAACAATAGGGTATTTGAAATATTAAAAAATAAAATAAAATGTTATTTTAAATTTGAAGAAATATTCGGTTCAAAATTTTATTGAAAGTACCTAACTTATTTTACAATTAAGTTAATAATAATGCAGCCGTTTGTTGTCATTTTTTTTTTGTTTTTGAATTGCTCTATATTACTTTATATTTGTACTTATTTAAAATTTTAATAAGCTCAAACACCCTAGTGTTAAAACATTATAATGTTAAAAAATATAAAAAATAAAATTATTATTTCTTCTTAATTTATTTATGTAAATAAAAAAATGATATATGGCAATTATTATTCAGAATAAAAAAAATATCACAGCAATAATAACGCAATAGGTGTTGTAGATTTTTTATTTCTCGTATCGCTAGTTGATGTATGGAGAAAAAATTCTGAGTTTGAAAAACTTAAGACTATCGCATTTATTTCATATTTTACGCCCATTTCCTTTTTTCTACCGTCCATAAATGTTGTATTAGAGGTAGTTTTGTTTTTTTTCTTTTAACTTTCTAAACGCACAGTAATATTTCGTAGACTACCCGAGCTTTTGTTAAGAATGTGATGATAACCGATATGACCATAACGTGTTAGTGATTTACACGGTTTTTCCCCATTTTGTATTTTTATTAAAAAAGTCTACCCTTACGCGACTAATTTATATCCTAATGTGACTATAAGATACGTTCTGATCGGTGTATGTTAGATATTTTGAAAATTTTCCACGAAAATTTTCCTTTCAGGTGAAAATTTTACAGAAATGTGTGACATTTTTTTCAAAATTCTATCTATTAGTGATACCGATCATAGGATTAAATTATTATTTAATTTTACCCCCCTTTACAAATTTTATTTCTGATCACGTTAAAATTAGATGCATAGATAAAATAGTATGTTAAATATGTAATAATAAGTCTTCGCTTGTTGATTATTTTGTATTTCGGTTATGTTTTCAGAAAACAATTTTGTTGATCCGTTGTGATGGCATTAAAAAAATAGTGTCGTTCCACAAAAATTATCTAATTTATTTTTGAACTTTATATTCTACTATTAACGATTTATTTAAAGTTATTTTTTTTTAATCTCTTCTATATATACTCTATGCTCGTAATTTTTGAGGATGACACTATTTTTTTAAATGTCACTGTCACTTTGTTGATTTTGACTGTTCTTGATTTAAATGAAATTTACCTAGCTATAAAGATATATTACTCCGTACCTACCTATAGAATAATTTAGGTGAAGTAATATAAGGATATATAAGATGCGATAACACATAAAATAAAGACAATCAGGTGTTTTATTTATACCTTACTCCTTACACATTTTTTTTTAAATAACAAATGTTAAACAAAAAAATCCGTTATGATAGTTTTATTTAAAATGTCAAATACTCACGTAAATCTAAGAATAAGAAATAATAAGTAAAAGAAGTTTCTATAATGCGCTGGATTCTCTTGCTGAAAATCTAGTAGGTATAATACTTAATACATTTTTCGAAAAATGAAATACATTTATATATAGATTAATTTTTAACAGTTTTAAAAAAGAAATAATAATAAAAAATATATTAATGTTTTTTTTATTGAATAATTCAAGCAAAATATTCTGGCTCAACTAAAAAAAAGAATATAAACAAAGATTTGTTCTATAAAGTAAGACATCTCTCTGAAGAATTTACAAAATAACTTATTTGCTAGTTACTTTAGGATTTATGATGCAATTTTTTTTTATTTAGAATGCAAATTTTCGAGATTGGGGCGACATTTTTGCAGTCAGTTTCGTAGCATTGTCAATATCACGCATTATTATTTTTCTAAGACCGCGGCGCATTACGATATGAGTATACATGATTAGAAGACAGTCAAATAAATATAAAGGTATCAGCAATGTAATGCCCTAAAGTGTCACGTTTCCGAGATATTCGAAAGTAAAAGTCGCCATTTGAAAACGATGGCAATCATTTAAAATGAACTAAATAGTATCTACTGAAATAAGTTAATTTAAAGAAATATTGTATGTTTGTTTGCTTAAACAGACCGACATTATCGTTTTAACGATAAAGCTGTTAAATAAAGAAAAACAAATATTTACTGATTAATAAATGAAAAGTGATAAATGAACTGAAAATGAATAAAAAAGTGTGTGTGCAATTCACACACGGTAGAAGTGAAACTTCAGAAAAGTAACCTACGAGAGAGTGAGATGGATATATATAGAGTATCAGGAGTAGGATCGTTGTAAGGTTTAGTTTTTTTTATAATATTCTTACCAAGTTTAAAAGTTATTTTACATTTTATCAATTCATATGTATGTATAATAAAATTCTGACTGAGTCGAATTTTTACTTCGATTTTTTTTTTTTTTTTTGGAAATTCTAACTGAACTAGTCATTATTATCGATACAGAGGCCGAATCTATCTCAAGTTTTTAGAATTTTTGTCTGTCTGTCTGGGAATGCGCCTGGGAACTCATCACGAGAAAACTACTGGACAGATTTTAATGAAATTTGGTATGACGATAGCTGGTTATCCGGCTCAACGTATAGGATACTTTTTACTGCGGGAAAATATCTCATCTCTGAGAAATCTATACTACCGGTAAAACGTTAACTATATAGTTACGTTTGTAGTTTAACATAATAATTACATTACATATTATTCAGTAATTAATTATATTATTTTTGACTCGCCGGCTTAATCCTATATATTTATGTGTTTGTCTCTGTCTCTGTTACCATATTTTCGTAGTTTAAGTTTAACGACTAAAAGCGGCCGGAAACGGAAGATGTCATCTCAATATTATTTATAAGGCCTCGAATGAAGCGGCGGAAAGACATAATGAACTATTTTTAACCCCCGACTCAAAATATTACAGTATTAGTGATAAAAGTTTGACGTGTGTGTGTTTTCCCGAACGGATGAACCGATTTTGATTGAACGGTGAATTGTCGACAGTATTCTTAGCTATGTTTGATGAAAATCGCTCCAAGATGGTCGGGGTTTTTTTTTAATTTTTAATTTATATAATACATATGTACCATACCTGCCGCTGTGACTGCAACTTGAAGCAAAATAAAAATTATGTCAACTTTCTTATACTTAAAACATTAAAAAGCTCATCTAGAAAATATAAAACAATATGTATATATTAGAAATATTTATTAAATATTAAAAATAATTTAGTAATATTTTCTTTGATATCACAATAATTTTTAATTAAATTAGTGATATCATATTTCCCAGCCATTTTTATTTTATAATAGCGACGCACTCTCGCTTCGCTCGGGTTCGTCTCTAGGTACGTTTTAACGGTTAGTATGGTATAGAACATCTCTCTGAAAAACAAAAACAAATCTATCCCACGGGAACTGCACTTTTTCCGGGATTAAAAGTAACTCATGTTCTATTACGGACTATAATCTGTATCTGTGTCAAATTTCATTCAGATCCGTTCAGTCGTTCTGGTGTGATTGAGTAACAAACATCCAAACTTTCGCATTTATAATATTTATGGGATTTGCTTTTCTTTTTTAATCGCAGGTGCCATATTTTAATGATCCCTACATATAAAAGGAATTCGCCGGCGAGTGTGTTTGTACATGTCTAATCTCGAGAATTATTGAAGGAGTTTGGATGCTGTTTTTGCTATTATTTATAGTCTATACTATTATAAAGAGGAAAGATTTTTTGTTTGTTTGCACCGAATAAGCTCCAAAACTACTTTTGCAATTTAGATGAAATTTGGTAAGAAGATAGTTTGAGGCCCTGGGAAGGACATAGGATAGGTTTTATCCCGAAAATCATCCCTTAAGGTGATGAAAATGTGGATTAAATGTTTTCTCTCATCGCCAGTTGCCATCCCACCTTGGTGTTAGAGAGACAGAGAGGGCAATTATGTCTCTCTCTCTCGCACACTATATTATAATATCTCCCGCAGTCGACTAGTCTCAGTGAGATTGGCATCGACCGACATCGGTCAAAACATTTTTATTAATTTTAGATGTAATAAAATAAAAGACATGTATAAATAAAATTCTATATTAATATAATATAATAATATTGTGTGTCTGTGTGTCATAATGTGTAAATTCATTCTTGCACTCTCCCATTAATTACCGGAGATCTAACCGCCGCGTTTCAAACGCCGCGGGAAACAAAACGCAGCGGGACCGCTAACAATTCATACTTAAAAGTAATATTGTCTCATAGCAAAAAAACTAATGCATATTAGCTAACTAAATGAGACACTTTGGGTATTTGAAGTTTTTGGAAAACCATAGATTAAATACATATAGAAAAAAACTTCACATAGACAAAAAGACCAGAGTCTAATGAAATAATGATAAAAAAATAAAGAAACAAAGCAAGAAAAGCCGTAGTAAAAATATATAAAGCAGTCTCATGATCGAATGATACGTATACAGTATGACCAAAAACAATTAAATTAAAAAAAAAAAAACAACTCAAATACCCAATTTCATATTCGACAATCTTTGAAAAAAAATATGTATAATTAAAACTATCAACCTCATTCACTATCTTTTTTAAACTATATTTGTATATCCAACGCTAGTATACTAAAACCTGCGCCAATAAAAAAATAAATCTAAAATGGCGGCGCCGATCATGCCCTCTCACTCGCACACTATACAGATTAATAAAATTGAAGTCTGTATGTAATGTTAAAAATAACAGCGTTTTACTGAATGCATACGAAATAAAATATACGGTACTTATAAGAAAGACACAATTTTTAAAAATTTTGTCTGTCTGTTTGTTCCGGCTAATCTCCGAAACGGCTAGACCGAATTTGGCGGGACTTTCGCTGGCAGATAGCTAATGTTATAAGGAGTAACTTAGGCTACATTTATTTTAGAAAAAGAATGAGGGTTCCTCTCAAAAAAATTAAAACGTACCTAGGGACACCGACACACCGACCACAACCGAGCGAAGCAAGGGTCAGTCGCTAGTACCTAGACGCCATTTTAGATATATTTTTTATTGGCGCGGCTTATATAAATCGTGTCAAAGAGTGAGACAGATGTATATATCTGTCTCTTTCACACCTATGAAAAACTATCGCGCGAGAACAGATCACTTCTATATTTGCTATGTGGTTAGACTATGGAGAATAGTGACATTGGGAAGTGGGAAACCGGTTCGAGTTCCGTGTTACACATTTGAGATATCATGTCCATCATCATTACCAACATGTCTGTCTGTCCGTCTTTCTGTCTCCAAACTAGATGGACTTTGAAGGGCTCTTTGAGACCCCCAAAATCCCTTTCCCCCAAACCAAAAAGGGCTAAATCATTAATATTATATATCAATATATTTCTTAATGCCCACACTAAGTGGCATCCATTAATTACGTGAGCTCAATATGTTGGGGTCCAGTAAAATCTCATCATATCTCATTTAAAATGAGAGGGGCATTATGAAAAATCTCACGTCAATTTTAAAAAACATATATATATATTACATAGATAGTAAAAAAATATTTCATTTCTTTTAAAGTGTCCTATTTTGCCGGCTGAACTTATACTCTACAATAATAAATAACCTTTACTAACTCTCACGTAAAAAGAGGGTCTCACCAAATCTCACTTAAACTCACCAAAGGGATGAGTCTAGATTGAAAGAAAAACAGCTCACGTGATTAATGGATATCCCTCTAAAAATCCAAAACCACATCTCATAAACACGAACTCCAATAACAAAGAACAAGAGATAAGAAACTCTTGCCATCTCTTTTCCACTACATATCCCCCCATCTCCTTAGACAAAAGTGACGAACGAAAGAGACAGAAACACCCTCCGTCTCGCTCACACTTTCTAATAATATACCAGCGTGAGACACACAATATGTATATATAGCGGGATCAAAACGCGACGTCCGCGTGTTCGTAGAGTCTATTGCTTGAGGCGCTTGTAGTTCGCGAGATGGCTGTTGAGATGCTGTGCGAGTTGATCTGCGCGTGCGAACGATGCCTGTGGAGGGATAAAATAAATATATACTAATATTATAAAGGGGTATATTTTGTTTGTTTCTTTGTTTGAACCCACTAATCTCAGGAACTACTAATGCGATTTGAAAAATTCTTTTTAAATTTGATAGCCCGTGTATTGAGGAAGGCTATAGGCTATATATCATCACGCTACTACACAATGGATATGTTGGTACATCAACACACAGCACCATCTAGTTCAATGGTAAGCTACGAGGCATGTGTTATGGATACCAGATAGTTGATACACTATAAATATTGTAAACCGTAAAACCCATGACTGGACAAACATTGGTGCTCATCACACGAATGAATCTCCCCAGCGGGACTCGAACCCGCGACCGGTGGCACGACAAGTAGGGTCACTACATATTGAGTCAAACGTGTCAAAAAATTCACACCTTTTATGACACTAAATGCATTTTATACTATTTCACAATTTATATATTAAAAAATAATCCCCACCCACAACAATCACACCAACTACAAACCACATCAAAAAAAAAAATTCCAATAAAAAAAACAACCCACCTTGCACACGACGCACCGGTACAGCTGCTTGGCGTGATTGTGCGCGTGGCGCGTGAGCGAGTGCGCGTGCGAGAAGCGCTTGCCGCACTGCGCGCACGCGTGCGGCAGGCGGCCGGCGTGCGCGTGCGCGTGCGCCGCCGCGGGGTGCGCGTGCGCGCGGTGCCGCCGCAGCTGCTCGTAGCGCGCGAACGTGCTGCCGCACGACGAGCACCGACCTGACGGGAAGGATATTATTTTTAATTTAATTTTATATAACTATCGACAGGTTGAGCATAAAAATTTTTTTTTTTTCGAAACAAACGGTATTAACAAAAAAAACGTGTGAGTATGTATACTTATGTACGCAGATAACGCGCACATCGTAAAAATTTTACTCTTATAATTTTTTTCAAGCGTCCCAAAAGAAGTATAACTAATAATAAAAAAAAGTATAATAATAAAACAGTTTACATATGTATGACTCCCCCTCTCACCTCCACCTCCCTCTATATAAGTCTCCTCCCCCCTACCCACTCTATATTCATGTACATCCCCCTCTGTCTGTGCGTGTGTGTATGTGTATGTACGTGTGTGTGAATGTATGTATGTATACACTGACCGGCGCGCTCGTCGTCGGTGTGCGTGCGGTCGTGCGCGGCGAGCTCGGCGTCGTCCTCGAAGCACTTGCGGCACACGTCGCAGCGCACCGTCATCGAGCCGCGGTGCGCCTCCGCCCTGGGGACGGACGGACGGAATAAATATGTTGGTACATTAACACACAGCACCATCTAGTTCCATGGTAAGCTACGAGGACTGTGTTATGGATACCAGATAGTTGATACACTACACATATATAACTTTAAATACATACATATTATAAATATAAACACCCATGACTTAGAGTACAAACATTCGTACTCATCACACAAATTAATGCCCCCAGCGGGACTCGAACCCGCGACCGCTGGCACAACCACTACAAGCTGAGACAAACATGCCGTCAAAAACGTTATTATAATCAACATTTTAAATAAAACTACTTTTTTGCTTTTTTTCGTGGACTTATTTTGATTTTTACTTTCCGAAGTTTCTAATGCTTTACAATCTTTAGCAATCATCGTCACGGGAGAGACTGAGGTTTTAAAATATCCGAAAACAGTTTTACTTAAAATGTCAATTATTCGCGTAAATTTCGGAAATTATATTATAATTAAATCGAATAAACATATACTTTATTCGAATAGAATTTTTAATGCTAGTGTCGAATAATCGTCGCATCGGAGTGTGAGAGAAAGACGGACAGAGAGTGCACGTTGTGTTTCTCTCTCCCTCACACACTGCACTATAATATCTCCTGCAGTTAGCTAGTCTCAGTGAGGACAAAAGGAGTAAAAGGACGTAAGTCGTTCAAAGAGGTTAGTACTTAAAAATAACTGAACAATCTAACGATACTGTCATTTAAGTAGACCGTGTCGTCTTTTAAGTAGACCTCAAGGTCTTTTCAGTAGACCATCCGTAGGTAGTAGGTCTTCTCACTTACTTGTGCTCCCAAAGCTTCTCACGTCGGTTAAAGGTTTCATTACAACAGTCGCACTCGTATCTGTCGGAGGAGCGCGTGCGCGAACGCGAGGTACCACTGCCTTTGTTTTGATGGACGCGCCTGTGTATCCTGTAAACGAAAGAGAAATATTATATCATAATTATCAAAATTACAGCTTTTTTATTAAATGCATATGAAATTATATATGAATTATGTACTTTTAAGAAAAACACATTTTAAAATTTTTGTATGTCTTTTTGTTCCCGCTAATCTTCGAAACGGCTGGACTGATTTTGACGGGACTTTCACTGGCAAATAGCTGATGTTATAAGGAGTACCTTAGGCTACTTTTATTATAGAAAAATAATTAAGGCTCAAATAAAAACGCGTACCTAGAAGCGCCCAAGCGAAGCGGGGATAAATCTAGTTTTCAACTAAAAAAAGGTGCACTGATTTCAAAATCACTTCGAAATAAAAAAAATATCTGTCTTTTCGGATTTTATCGCAATTTTATTTAATTTCTTTGGATCAAGACGTTTTGAATAATTTACAACAATCATGGTCACGGAAGAGACTAAGGTTTTTGATATTTTTTAATAACTTTAATTTGTATGTAGGTATAATTCTATCATTAAATGATAGGAATTCTATTAGTATGTATGCACCCCTTTAACTGTCAAACTGGACATGCCTTTCCCTTCTATACTTGCCTTTAGATAGTTTCTTGGCTTTCGATCTGCCTAAAAGTTCGAAGGTAGCAAGCGAAAGGTGCGATAGTTTAAGTTTTAAAGTAATAATAAAAATAAAAAATCTGTTCTTCTTCACCGTAAGACAAGTAATAATCATATAGTATACTATAGTATACTACTATAATCTTACAAAAAAAATCCACACCAAATAAAATTATACGTTTAACATACAAATCAGCACCTCACTACCTTCAAAAAATTTATTTGTTTTCGTTGGCCTCGAACTGCCCCAAACTTTTTTAATAACGTTGAAAAATACATTTAGACACGAGGTGTGGGTATCACTGGCAAATCCAGTACTACCCACTAAAACCCGACGGAACCTCTCCCGTCTTAATGCGGTATCGCAGGTCTTCGAGAGACAAGAAATATACGGGGCATTCTATGCCAAATCGGACGGTTTCAAATAATGGTCGATATTCAACTTATTTTTTATATTGCGGTATAATTACTAATATTTTTTTTTCGAATTTTAAAAATAAAAATTAAGTCGAAAAAAAAATGTAATTATGGAAGGCCCACTACCGGACTGGGCTTAAAAGTTGCATGATGGATACAAGTTTAAAATAGAAAATTTTAAAAAAAATCTAAAGATATACACAGTTTTAAAAACACGATTAAAAACTTAAAATTCAAAATTCTCGATGAAAACATTTACAGCTTTTTTTTATGTACAGGTAATCCAAAAGCAAACAGTTTGAAATAATAATTGATCTTCTATCATTATTAAGAAAGTTACGAACAAGAAACCCAAAAAGGACGGTCTTTTTTTTTTGAAAATTCGATATTTTACCAAGAAGCCTCTTTTGAGAGGTACTAAAAATACTAAAATAATAAGAAAATATTTTTTAAACCGTCCGATTTGGCGTCAAATGCCCCATATATATAAGAGTTGCTCATTTAAGATTATAAAATTCTACAAGCATTATAACAAATTGCCCCAATCACCCAAATAGCCCCAACCACCCGCAACTGTCCCAAACCTCCCCAACCACCCCAAACAGCTCCCAACCAGCCCAAACAGCCCCCAATCACTCCAAACAGCCCCCAACTCACTTGAGCGTGACCCGTGTGGAGTACCACTTGCCGCACACGTGACACTGAAAGCTCTTGTCGGCGGACTCGTTCTCGCTCTCGCTGACGTCGTCGGGCGGCGCGGCGGGCGGCGGCGGCGCGGCGCGCTCCGGGTCCGACTCTGAGTCAGACGTGTCCGGGTTCGAACCCGACGGACCATATGACCACGCGCCGAACGATCTGTGATTGCGATAAAAAAAAATTTAGATTAAATTACCATTGAAATGCAATAAATGATAAAAAGTAAAAAAATACATGAAATGACCAAAAATATAAAAAATATGATAATAAAAATTAATAATAATTAAATGACCAGTGCAATGCAACAAATAAAAAAATATACCATTGAAAATAATAAAAATTAAAAAAATATCAACATTGAAATACAACAAAAAAATTACTATTAAAATGTAACAAACAAAAATATAAAAAAATAAATAAATAAAAAAACTGAATACCCATTGAAACACAAAATGATACATATCCATCCTAATCAGACTACTAATATAATTGAGAAAATTTGTAAATGTATGTATGTTTGTTACTCCTTCACACAAAGTGCAATGGCTGGACCGATTTGAATGAAAATCAGTACGCAGATAAAGTATGAACTGGCGTAACATATACACATACGCTACTCTTAGACACATAAATACTAGACTAAATCGCTCGTAAAAAAATCACAATCTTTTTAAAAGGTACATTATCATGAACAAATAAACACCTGTCATCCTCTTTCTCCACTACATCGTTGACAGGTTTACTGTCATCAGGCTTGGTTTCTTCATCAGAATCGCTGTCAGAACTGTCTGACGAGCTCGAACTACCTGACGATGATGACGATGAGGAACTGGAACTGCCTGATGGTAAAGATTTTAAGATGGCATTAAATAAACACAAATAAAGTCGTTTTAATTCATTGTATACATGATATTATCATAAAAACATAAGCTTAGATATACATATATTTGAATTGAATTGAAAAAAAGTAACAAGAAAAAAACATGATTTTAATTGTTTTTAATGATAGTTTTAATGAATTCCTAAAATCCCATTAATTTTATATTGTAAATGCGAAAGTTTGGTTGGATGGATGTTTGTTACTCAATCCCGCCAGAACGGCTGAACACATCTGGATGAAATTTGGCACAGAGATAGATTATAGTCGGAAATAGCACACTGGTCACTTTTTAACCCAGAAAAATGTACGGTTCCCGTGGGATAGTTGTTTTACTGTTTGTTTAAGAAACAATAAATATTATAACAACTTACCAGACCCAGAACTCGAGTCCGAATCGGAATTGGAACTATCCTCCAATTTCTCCGATCTTGTGTTTAACTCTTTCACAGATGCACCTGGAGATAAAAATTTTATCTATATACATATTATAAAATTCTAACTGAGTCGAATCTGTACATTAAATATTTATTGAAACAGTCATTATTATCGATACAGAGGCCGAATCTAGTTTTAGAACTTTTATCTGTCCGTCTGGGAATGGATCACGAGAAAACCACTGGACAGATTTTGATGAAATTTGGTATGATGATAGCTGGTTATCCGGGTCAACATATAGGATACTTTTTACTGCGGGAAAATATCTCATCTCTGAGAAATCTATACTAACCGTTTAAACGTAACGCGAGTCTATACTAATATTATAAAGAGGTAATAGAGTTTGTAAGTTTGTATGTAGGGGGTAGACCCTGAAATTACTAATCTAATTCTGATAATACTTTCACTAATAGCAAGCTACATTACCGCAAAGTAATGTAGGCAATTTTTACTCTGACAAATATTTATTTAATGTCAAAAATCATAATAACTAATGGAAAACAAAAAGAAATGGCCGTTGAGTTACTTTATCAGCTATTAAAGAGCGAAGGTATGTTATTGTATTCAGCCCTTTTTAAAGTCCCACTGCTGGGGATGGGCCTACCTTCGATACTCGGGGGATCAGTAGTAGTCCACAGTCCCCCACGCCGGCTAAGTGCGGGCGGACTTCACATGTCTTTCGACAACTTGCTAGGTTCTCTCAGACATGCAGGTTTCCTCACGATCTTCTCCTTCACCGTAAGACAAGTGGTGATCATGTTGGGAATGATTCGCACATGAGAATATCAGAACTATACCCGGGATCTGAACCCACTTCACTCGATTCCCTATTTTACTATATTTAGCTTATTCTTTTAACAAATTATGTAAACAGAAGACTATTTTCAATCTTCTCCATTACCTTCAGAACTTCTAACTGAGAGCACTTCATCATCATCTTTGTTCAATCTCTGGTCCGTTTGGTCCATTTGGTCCATTGGTGGTTTTTTAAAGTTCGCCGCTAGAAGATGTGCCTCGTACAGATCGTCCTGAAACGTGAAATATATATCTATAGTAATATTATAAAAAGAAAAAAAATGTATGTCTGTTTGTAATGGATAGACTAAAAATCTGCTGAACCGATTTAGATAAAATTTGGTATGGAGATAGTATGGGACCCTAGGAAGGACACAGGATAGTTTTTATCCCGGAAATCACCCGTTAAGGGGGTGAGGGGGGTGAAAGTATGTATGGGGAATTAATCATTTCTCAAGTCAGGGATATAAACTCATCATTTCTATGTGTATATAGTCTATCTATTCCACACTAATCGTTGTTTCCCCATACAAACTTTCATTCCCATTTTCATCCACTTAAGGGAAAAACTATCCTATGTCCTTCCCAGAGTCTCAAGCTATCTTCTTACCATAATGTCATCTAAATCGGTTTAGTAGTTTCGGAGCCTATTCGGCACAAACAAAAACCCAACAAACAAAAAATAAATCATTCCTCTTTATAATATTAGTATACATTATTTAATTTAAAAAAATACATTTTTACCTTTTACCTTTCATCTTTTACCTTACCTTATCTATGTTCGCATATTTCTCATGTATATGCCTCAAAGCTCTTAAATTCTCGTCTAAACTCAACGAATCGGACGCTTGACTCGGCGATCCTGAAAATATTTAATATTATTGACTCACAACGTGAAAAACAAAAATAAATTTATCCCACGGGAACCGTACATTTTTCCGGGATAAAAGGTAACCTATGCGCAATTCCAGACTATAATCTATCTCTGTGCCATATTCCATCCAGATCCGTGCAGCCGTTCTGGCGTGATTGAGTAACAAACATCCATACATCACACATTTATAATATTAGTATAGATATCTAGACTGTTATAGAAACTCCCCAAAACTCAAACCTATCCAAAACTGGAAACTCACCTAGATCCGGTTCATCATCGCTGTCCAGCGTGATGGGCTCGGCGGAAGGCATCAGATTGCTCCTCACACGTATCTCTGAAACGTTTCTACTGATTATGGGGATACTTTTATGTAATATTTTGTATTGTTTACATGGACTATACGTTTGGCTGTTTGTAGTGATCCTACTTGCTGTGCCAGCGGCCGCGGGTTCAGGACCCGCTGGGGGGCGTTCGTTTGGAATGTTTGTACTCCAATCATGGGTGTTTTTATTTATAATATGTATGTATAAAAAGTTATATACGTGTAGTGCATCAACTATCTGGTATCCATAAGCTAAATACATTATGGTAATATTGCTCATTAGAGCATCACATAAGTTATAATTTTTAAAGAAATTGTTATAAATGGTTTTACTTCACAAATTCATGGGTTTTAATTGTTTTGAGCGAAATGCTTATTCTTTTTCTAAAATAAAAGTAGCCTTATAACATCAGCTATCTGCCAGCAATAGTTGAGTTAAAATCGGTCCAGTCATTTCGAATATTAGCCGGAACAGACAGACAGAACAGAACAGACAGAATATACTTTTAAATTCATTTAGTAAAAGCTGTTATTTTGACATACAGACACTGCAATTTTATTTATTTGTGTAGATAAATAAATTGCACTTGCGGAGCCGTGGGAAATGGGAATACACTAGTGTATGAATATATGTATTTATGTATGTATTTATGTATGTATGTATGTTTGTATGTATCTTTGTATGTATGTATGTATGTATGTATGTATGTATGTATGTATGTATGTATGTATGTATGTATGTATGTATGTATGTATGTAAGTATGTATGTATGTATCTAGGTATCTATGTATGTATGTAATATACGTATTGCATTAACTCACTTCCTTGCTGTGGATTTTTATTTGCAAGCTGCTCGGATTTCCTCGGCCTGCCCCGTTTTCCTTTAACACGATCTGCATTTGGTGTCTGTGGAAGAAAAAGAATTAAAAAAAAAATATTAAAAAAAAATTAACTAAAAAAAGGTAAAAAAACCGTGCACATGACAAAAAAATACGAACATGAAAGCGGTAAGTAGTTAACATATATATTTTTTTGGACTTCAAACTAAAACCTATATTAAGAAATAATTAAACTAAATCCTATAATATTTTCTCTTTCTATTAAGTCGGTTAAAAATATCAACATACTCTGAATCGAAATCACTGAGTCTGTTTAAACTGAGTTAAAACATACACAAAAAACTCCTAAAAATAATTATATGGCTAAGAAAAGTCCTAATATGTGTACATTTTCAATTTGGAACTGAGATCAATCAAAAAAAAGTTTTTTTACAATAGTACCTATATAAAAAACCGGTCAAGTTCGAGTCGGACTCGCACACGAAGGGTTCAAAGATATAACACTACTAGCATTGCTCGCGGCTCCACCCACGTTCAGATGACCAAAAACCAAATTCTTAGGTTTTGCACATTAATATACTCTTACATTGCAGTTTTCGTATTTTTTCTCAGAAATGAGATATTTTCCCGCGGTAAAAAGTATCCTATATGTTGACCCGGATAACCAGCTATCACCATACAAAATTTCATCAAAATCCCTCCAGTGGTTTTTTTGTGATGCGGTAACAGACAGACAAAAATTCTAAAAACTATAGATTCGGCCTCTGTACCTATAATAATGTTTATTTCAATAAGATTTTCCAAAAAATATTTAATGTGCAGATTCGGCTTAGTTACAATTTTATTATATGTATAGATGTAGTATTTATAAATAGATCGGGTACGAAACTCTTATAAAAATAATGCTTTATTGCAAAAAATTCTTCTAATAATATATAAAAACAATACTCACAGAATCCTTTTTAGCACTTGGTGCTCTTTTGGTATACTTTCTCTTTGCACGCGGCGTAGATTCGCCCGCAGAAGACGACGCGGCTGAATCTAAATTGAAAAAAATAATTATTACTATGAATAATAGATAGATAAAAAACAAATAAAAAAAACATATTGATTTTTTAACGAAGAAGAAATTGTAAATTTTGTATTTAGATATAGAAAAATATATTTAAATACAAATAGATAAAATAACATCGTAGTTACGTTTCTTTAGCATATTCTAAAAAATAAAGGATAATTAAAAAAAATATACTACATATGAAACATTTAAACACCCTGTATACTACCAGTTCTACCATGCCTATATTTTTTTATAATTTTTTTTGTCAAAAATAATCAAAAAAAAATCACAGGCAATTCTTTCCAAACAAAGACGATAAAGAGATAATATATTTCCTATTACAGAAAGCCTAGTTCTTAAGCTTTTTGAGTATGGAAATAGTAATAAACTTAAAAAAACACCTTCCATTATCACAGATAAATAAAATTATTTCAACATTTATAACTTTTCATTTACTATTTCTACGACAGTTTAACTTTCAACGCCTGTTTTTTTTCTATTTTCATTCCAAGAATTAATAAAAACAACAAAAATATTATAATCTTTTTTTTTTAATTCCACGACAAATAACAACGATCTACCATGCAAAGCTGTTTCTCTCTATACCATCACCAAAAAATGATATATTTAAAGAAAAAATCTATTCCTACACAATTTCATGCACCTACATACACATGTTTTTACCTTTACGTTTTAAAAATTTCGTATTTCGCCTCATTATAATTTTTTTATCACCTTTTCTTACAGACACCTTTTGAGGCGTCTTTCGTATGTTGTTTTTATTTGTAGATACCTTTTTAACACGCGATGCCATATTGTTCGTTGTTTTAACGACTTTGCCTATGAAATGTAGAAAAAATATTGGATTGTTTTGCCAAAAAAACATAATTATATATAATAAAAAATTTCCTTATATATTGGTAGTGATTTCGACGATGACGATAATAAATTATGGCAAAGATGTCAAATATATATACACGATCGGCCGTCACTTGACTATAATACATATTTTTTTTAAATGACCACCTCTATGAGACTTGTCATTTAAATTTTTGTCAGACGAAAAATTAACAACTGTCGAAAAAGTAAAAAAAAAATATACTAATTTTAAATATTACTGCTTGTACGAGTACGTTACCTAATCCAAAATAAACTACGTTTTAATTCATCCTGGATTGAAACCAACTATTTCCATTCTGAATTTCACTCAAATCGCACAACTCACTTACTCTTTCATTCACAAACTGTCACTTATACATATATTGGTGTGAAACCCTATATAGTTACGAGAAATGCAAGTCAAGACATATACATGGTAAACTCAAAGTAAGCCAGAATTTACAAAGTCGACAAGTCGAACAACAAAACCTACTAAGAAAAATATGGGCTAAATTCTTTTTCAGGTTTTTTTACATTTATTATTTCAATTATGGATTTGTAGTTTTATTGAATACCGATTATATCAAAAGTAAAAAAAGAGTCAGCAGGTCAGATATACATGTGTACATTGCTTAAGGTAAAGATTGTTTTTTTTTTTACATATATGACGTAGTAGTTAGTGGTAGACCATTGGGATTACGCTCGCTTTAGAAATAAAATAAAGCAGGTGAAGGGAGAAAGTGCCAAATACTTTTACACTCACTCGCACCCAAAACCACCGCATTTGTGTATGTCATTTCATGTATCACATTAAAGTGAACAATATTTTCGCATTAGCATTTTAAAAAAATCTATTTCTTCAACTTATAACACATTTTCAGTAATTATGGATTTATAACAAAAATGGAAATATTTTTTCTTACACAAAAATGTCTGTCTGTTCGTTTGTTACGATCCACTAACATAATATCTTGAAATAATTTAGCATCAAAGATAGCTTGCAGACATATATTATTTAAGTTACTCTTTATCCCGAAAAATAAATTATCCCACGGGATTTGTCCCGTCTCTTATACAAAAAAGTATACTTTGTCTATTGAAACAAAAATGTGTTAGTAATAGAAAATACAAGAAAACCATTAGTTACAAAACTAAACACTTCATAATATGTTACTGCAAAATCTCAAACTACCCTACAGGCGACATTTGAACTAGATTGTATATATATACTCGCAAGCTTGCACTTCCGACTAACACCTACAGCGTAGAAACTTATCACGTGTATGTATGTATAAGCGACATAGTACTTAGCAAGTAAAAATCTCAGTCCCCTGCACTTTGACGGCCGGTAGCGGAATACTAAAAAAAATATCCGAGTACAAATGCACTGCAAAGGCAGATATAAAGGCATTGTAACGTTCGTTATTCTTCATGGCAGAATTAAGTCAACGAAAACCAACTATCTATGATGACAGTTCAACTGTTGTATCAGAATATCTTACAGTAGTGATTCCAAATTTTTTTGTCAGACATTCGGATATTTACTAGAGTATGCTCGCAAATGCAGGGACTAAGAAACTTTGAAGACAACTTCGGGTTGTCGCGTTTTAGGCACTTATTGCGTTAGATATAAGCGAGTAATAAAGTTAAACGGTGAGTTTTTTAGTAAGTCTCACAGTCCCCTGTCTATTGACGGCCGGGAGAGGGCCATGGGTAATATAAAAAAAGTTTTAGAGTGCGAGTACGCTCAGGAGGCAGGGTATCGTC
Organism: Brenthis daphne; assembly: GCA_947093115.1. NCBI lineage: Eukaryota > Metazoa > Arthropoda > Insecta > Lepidoptera > Nymphalidae > Brenthis > Brenthis daphne. Next base: position 6,728,686 of record OX352473.1, read on the forward strand.
TCTCATGCTCCATGATGAATTGACCTCAGGTAGAAAAAAAATATCTAAGGAAAAAGTACAATTATTTTATCCGAATATCTACAATATGATAATACCTAATATATATTTTTGCAACGTACATAGTTTGAGGAATTGCAGTAACATAATTTATAATAAAAAAACCTGAATCCCTTTTGTCAATTCCAGGTGAATTTTGCTACCAAGTAAAAGCTAGTATTCGCAATGTATTTACAAGAAAAAAAAAACATTAAAAAAATATCACTTACCACCAGTTGCTCGCCTTCTATACTCCTTTTTCGCTTTCTTTTCTAATGCTTCTGGGAAAAACGTATCAAGTTTATATGTATATCTGTATAATTATGGAAAAAAAAATATATAAAATTTTAACACTCTGTATAAAAATTATAAAGATATACAGGCTGAATTAATAAAATAAAACTTTCAAAACACGTGTTATTAAGCGTCTTCTGAAAGGAAGAGATACTCAATACGTTTTTTTATAAAGTGTGTTATTTTTCAATTACTTATTAATGTAAACCAAAATGTTTACAATTTTTTTGAATTCAAGCTCAACAATATTCACCAATAGGTTAATGTAGTAAAGTTAATACTTTTTTATACGTGTTATTAAAGATATCTACACCAGTCACCAATTATAAATTGATTTTCAGTTTTTTTAAGGAAATAGGTGTGTTTCCTAGGTAATAAAATACACTCCCCCCCAACGTGCGTTCACCTTGTCGTGGTGGGGGGGCTCAGTAGTGCCCGGCAACCCAACCGGGCGCGAAGCCAAGAAACGCACAAGGAGGTGGCCCACTTCGGTGGGCGGTGGGAGGTGGCCCTCTTCGGAGGGCGGTGTACCATGCGGGTTGCTCCCGGTACTTCTCTGATAGCAGAGTGGACCTTGGAGCAACCCCGTGGTTGTTGTGGTCTGCTTCGGCAGACCTGCCGTCGGGGTGTCGTAGTTGAATGCGTAAGCGATCCTGCGACGCACCATTAAGACGGGGGAGGTTTTGTTGGGTTTTAGTGGGTAGTACTGGCTTTGCCGGTGAGTCCCACACCTCGTGCGTAAATGTATTTCCCAACGTTAAAAAAAAAAAGGTAATAAAATACCCTACGGGTTGTTCCATATAAATTTCAAAAAGAAACATCTCTTACGATAAAATAATAATTATAAATAAATTAACTAATAATTAACTAATAGTTAAAATTAAAAACCATTTTCATATAAATATATTTTAGTTTCTCTAGCAATAAACAATACCTTTTTCATAAACATCGCTTATATTTCTTTTAAATCTTTTATTATATTAAATCAGCCTGTACACAGATTTCACACAAAAACAATCCACACTATGACTAAAAACTATAACTATTCTAAACTTGACTTTATATTTTAGGCCCTAACTTTACAACCCAAAACAATATATATAAAGGATAGAAATGTCGTCATACGCCAAACTATACAGCGCGTATTTTTAAATTTAATTTAATTGTAAACTTATAAACCTATCTTTATATCTTTTATATCCAACTCATTCGATTACTTTATAGAAATAAATATTGAGAACCTCCATTTTTAAAATATCATTGTTCTAAATATATATAATATACTTTTGTATTACGTTAATATAAAGGAGGTTTTTTTTATAATTATTCCTTGCACTAAAAATCAGATAAAAAATATAATATAGGATAGTCTGCAAGAGGATGCAAATCTAACTACTAAATGAAAAATAATAATCATGCACAATATACTATTTCTACTGGTTCGATTCTCGACCCAGACAATTTTCCAACGAGTCACTAAAATAAAAATTTGATTATTATTAGTAAAAACACATACCTACATATTATGTAATTGCAGAATTGAGAAATAAATACACATGATTTATTTACCAAAAACCCTTGTAAGCCATACCTACATACTAAAAAAAATCCACCCGTAACCAAAAATCTACAAAAACCCAACCTTAGCACACCACACTGTAAAAAAATTTTCACCCAAGAACCAAAAGTACCCAAAAACCGTGGTTTCGAGAACCAAGAATGCCATATAAATACAAACCTAACTCCCTAGCGCGTTTCCTAGCCAGATATTCAGGACTAGTTTTGTCGACACGCGGCCTTCCTCGCTTACGCTTTTCCCCCGAATCCACGCGATTATTCATTACTGCGGCTGCAAATAGAAACATTGGGATTTTTAGGGTTCCGTATTGAGCTGATCGCTATAGATTTTTCGCTCAGCCTTGGGTTTTTTTTGTAGGGTTCCGAAATTCAAAAGGCAACACGGAGCCCTTATACAATGTACTTTAAGTTATATAATACAAAAAATAATAAAAAATATATTAAATTTTGACTTTAGTTAACGACGATTTTCCGTAGGTATTTATAATGAAAAAATCATTTTAAAGAATTTGACCGGTACAAGTATGTGTTCCTAAATGCCAGAAAAATGTCATACTTGCGGTATGCGTGCGTTATAAAGAAAAAAAATGCATTTTATATAAAAACATCGTAAATCGACCGCGAAAGAACTCTTTTCCTAAACCCAAAAAATATGAAAAACGCCTACAAATATGTCGTGCCGAAGATTGCTCGTACTACGGAACCCTAAAAATAAATGTGAAAAAAAAACGTAAAAAAAATAAAGCATACCCATTTCCCGCGCTTGTTTCCTTGCAGCTAAGTTTGCAAGATATTCAGGACTTGTTTTATCTATTCTGGGCCTTCCCCTTTTTCTTTTCATAGGTGGTGGCGTCTGACTCGTAGCTGGAGCTTGGTTGCGAAAAAAAATAAAAAAATCATGCAAAAAAAATAAAAAAGGCCACAAAAAGCGACTTTTGGGTTAAAAAAAACTAATACAACTGGTAACATTCTACGAAGCATTAAACACATTTAACCGATATCGACGAATAGAGGTTCTCAATTATAGTTTTTAATTATTTTTAGATTCAGATTTATTAAAGTAAATTCCCATATAGTATATACTAAACTTACGTATTTTTTCTTTGTTTTTAAATAGCTTCACTAGTAAATCATATCTTATCAGTTAATTAAATCAAATTTAATGCCCTGCCGATTTAAAAATAAGTATGTGAAATCAGAATGACAATACGATAATTTAATACATTTAATACACTATGCCTTTCAGGCTCACCAATGATCTAAACATTTCAAATCCAGAAGTTTACGTCTGATATCCCACCAGTCGTGACAAATATAACACAACAGGAATATAAAACACTTGTGTTTGCCGTGCCCAGCAATGGGAGTGGGATCTAATATAGATAAATTACTTTAGAGTATAGCGTAAACACCGCCCCCTCCCCCTCACCCACGTCCCTCCTCCCTAATTTATAACTATATTACGAAATTAAACTACCAGTATGATGTTATTTATATTTTAAATAAAAAAAGACCTGAGAATTTCTATCTAATATATAAAATTTCCATGTCACAATGTTTGTTACCGTACTCCTCCGAAACGGCTTTACCGATTTTTACAAAATTTTATATGCGTATTCAGTAGGTCTAAGAATCGGCTACTATCTATTTTCCATACCCCTAAGTGATAAGGATAAGGGTGGTCCTCCCAGACCCCACCCCAGGGACGAACCCGAGCGGAGCGAGGGTCAGTCGCTAGTAATATTATAAATTCGAAGGGCATTTCCCTAAATATCCCTATGTGTATAATAATCCTACTAATATTATAAATGTAAAATTTTGTGAGGATGGATAGATGGATGTTTGTTACTCAATCACGCCAGAACGGCTGAACGTATCTGGAAGAAATTTGGCACAGAGATAGATTATAGTCTGGAATAGCACATGGGTCACTTTTTATCCCAGAAAAAATGTACGGTTCCCGTGGGATACTTTTGTTATTGTTTTTCACAGCTAGTTTTATATAAATGATGATATAAAGTCATTTTACCTAGATAGCTTCCCTTATACCAATCAATGAGGCATACAGGGTGGATTTTTGAGACGGGACAGTAAGGGCAAATACCTTAACTGCTCTAGTTACAGGAAAACGTTTCTAGGGGACCATCCATAACTTTTTGAGATATTCTGAAGTGCATTCACTGATTTTGGAAAAAATGTACAGTTTAGCGAAAAAATGCTAAAATACAAAAAAAAATGTCAATCGATCCTATTCCATGCAGGGATCAAAAAACTCTATGGGACCATTTAAGGTCCCATAGAATCTTTTGATGCCTAAATCATACTAGAAATGACAGAAATCGCCAAAAACTTTTCCCATACATTTGCACGGAAAAACGATTATTCAACTCAAAATATTCTTTGTTACCAAACGATCCCGTCTCAAAAATCTTTATATATATTTTTTTTAATTTTATGTATATTTAAATTGTGTGCTTTAGCGGAGTTCAGTGAGGTTTATTAATAAGTCAAAAAAAAATATTCTAATTTCTCAGAAAATCTTTAGTTATGAATCACTGCTTCAGTTCCTTTTACCAAACCACATTTTTCCACCAAACAGACATACATGCTAATAACCCAAATCCAAAAGATGTTCTAAAGATAACCTTAGATCCACACAACATACAAACATTCTTAGAAAAAAATATACAAATGAATTTCGAAGCAAGACATTTCATTTCATAGACAATTTGAATTTAATGCCTACACTAATTGTAAATATTATGTATTTCTTTTTTAATTTTTTTTTTACGGATACTCAGTTATAATAAATGGGTAAATAATTATTTCTCATAACACAAGCACACATGCAAAACATACAATTTCTCATTTTTTTATATATTTTTTTATTATTATTATTTTTGCAAAATGACATTTAAGGAGATGGTGAAATGTTAACTTACCAACATTTAATTCGGGTTTATGTCTCGCGGCATACAATTCTACAGCTGGCGGGACGAAGTGGGAAACGGGGGACCGATAATCCACGCTTAGAGGTAAGGGAGGCACTAGAAATAAAAAAAAAATGTTTTTTTTTTACAAAAAAAATTAAAACATAATCCAATTAATATATAAATAAGAAAATTAAATCCAAATAAGGAAATAAAGTTTAAAAAAATTTATTACCAAGTAGTTTTTTTTTCCTAGAGACATCTGAAAATTTAACTTGCCTTAACTTTAATTTTGCCTCCATCTATAATTTGAGTCATATATTTTACTAATATTATCTAACTGACCTGCCAGGTGTCTAATTTTTAATTATGTTTGTGATCTTTGAGCTCATACAAAAATAAAATTCTATGGAAAAATCACTTTCTTTTCATTTTGCAGAATTTTTATTTTTCCGGGTATTTTTTTCATTTTTCCCTCCTAAAAACCTTATACGGACAATAATGAACATTTAAAAAAAATAGCTAGAACAGCCTTTCTTCTCGTGAGATTTTTCATTTTAACCTACTGTGTTTTTATCATTATTCTAAACTATCAATCATCATCAAGTTGTTTTTTTGTTTTTTTTTTTTGATCAACCAAGCATTTTTTTCTGTAATATCTATATTAATCACTGATATCATACCATTTGGAGTTAATTAAAAAAAAACATGTCATCACAAATACGTTATATATGTATGTATGTATGTATATTTCTGAAGATATTCATTTTTCAGTTTTACATAAATGGTTAAGCAGATTTTAATGAAACATGGCTCTTTTATGGTCACTGACAATATTATTATTATGTAAAGTGGAGGGATTTACCATGTTGAGCTCACTTTTGGGTGTTCCCGATGTTTCGGCACAAGCATACCTTTTTTATTTGAATCCCATAGAACTACAATTACAAGTATTATTTACCGTTGTCCAATCCATAAATATCTCCATTAGGCTCCATCTTCTTCTCGGAAGTCTGCTCATCAGTATTGATCTGCAGAACCGAGTCCAACTGGCTTTCACACAGTGCCATACTTATTATAAATTTACTGAAAATAAAAATTACTATCTGTCAATATATACTGATTGCGTATATCTATCAATATTCTATACATTTAAAAAATCGATATGTGTATGTATCAGGGCTCGGAACCGGTTTAAAAGAAAACGGTTTATTTCGGTAATGTAATCAGGGCTGCCAATAGAGACAACTACTGCCAGTAGAGCCAACTTATTTTATACCACTGGGTCAATTATGTATGTATGTATTCAGCCCTTTTTAACGTCCCACTGCTGGGGGCGGGCTTCCCTTCAATACGAGGGGGATCAGGCCATAGTCCACCACGCTGGCCGCGTGCGGGTTGGCGGACTTCACATGTCTTTTGAAAACTTGCTAGGTTCTCTCAGACATGCAGGTTTCCTTGCGATGTTTTCCTTCACCGTTAAGACAAGTGGTATTCATGTTGGAAATGATTCGCACACGAAAATATCAGAGGTGCGAGACCCGGGATTTGAACTCACTTCACTCGGTTTCCTAAGCGAGCGCGTTACCACTGGGCTACCACTGCCTTGGCTATAACTGACAGAAATTATACCAAATCAAATTTTACTATACAAATTAACAAAACTGTTGAGAAATAGTCTTGTGACGAATAAAAAATTTCAATAAAAATATGTAATAACTAATAACTTTAAATGAAATATACATAAAATAACCATATTTTACAATTTTCGTATCCAATTATACAATCTGGCAGCCCTGAATATAATGGTTAGTTCATCGCTGGTTTTTAACCGGTTATTGAAAACGAACGGTTTAGTAAACCGAAATAATAATGGTTAACGGTTATTCTTAGAGAAAGTTTGAATTTCGGTTTTGATACCAAAATAAACCGGTTAATTCATTCATAAGTAAGAAACGTGAATGGATCCTTCTACTAAGCCGTTCACCATTAGCCAAAACGCGCCAAATGTAAGCACACAAAAACCATTTTAAACAGTTAATTGTGTTTATGGAACCTAAATTCATCTAAAACCATTATCCCGGATTTAAACGGTTACAGAACGTAACCAAACCTTAAACCGAACAGCCTTTCGGTTTGGGGTCAATGACCAAAACCAGTTTAAAAATTGAACGGGTTTCCGAATCCTGGTATGGACTCCAAAACGACTGGAGGCGTTTTTAATGAAATTTTCAGACAATCTTCAGATTAGCCCAACGGGTGATCTTGTGGAGTTTGGTAGCGATCGAAAGTCTCAACGCGGGCGAAGCCGCGGGTACTGGTAATCTATACATATAGTAAAATTGTAACTAAGCAGAATCTGTACATCAAATATTTTTTGGAAAATCTTATTGAAATAAACATTATTATCGATACAGAGGCCGAATCTATAGTTTTTAGAATTTTTGTCTATCTGTATGTCTGTCTGTTACCGCATCACGATAAAACCACTGAAGGGATTTTGATGAAATTTGGTATGATGATAGCTGGTAATCCGGTTCAACATATAGGATACTTTTTACTGCGGAAAAATATCTCATCTCTGAGAAATCGATACTCAACGTTAAAACGTAAGTACGGACGAACCTGAGCGAAGCGAGGGTGAGTTGCTAATAATAAATAATATTAGAATGACCAACTATAATTCCAAAATAAATCTGTTTTTACCTAATATGGTTATTTATATGGTATTAAAACAATCATCTGTGCATAGAGCATATATTATTATAATTCATAAAAAAAAATTAAAATAATTTAGTACTGCATAAATTTATTTTTTATATTTTTTTTTTAAATCATAGTTTTTTTTATAATATTATGAAATATAATTAAATTATTATATGTATATATGTATTTTAAAATATTTTATTTTTCTTGGTAAATTAAATATTTATAAAAAATATATATATAATCTTGTTTTTAATCAATTTAATATATCATTATTATTTTCAGATTATAATTTTATTAAGACTTTTTTTTTGTGCAGAACCCAATTCTTTTTCTACAATAAAAGTAACCTAAATTACTCCTAACATAACATCAGCTATTTGCCAATGAACATCCCTTGAAATCAGTCCAGCCGTTTCGGAGATTAGTAGGAACAAACAGACAGATGTACAGAAAATATTTAAAAAAAATGTTTTTCTTATAAATACTGTATATAATTTCATATGCATTTAGCAGACAGATAGACAGATTTTTTTAAATAGTTGTGCTTTTCTTGTAAGTACCTACCATATATGTATAATTTCATATATGAAATTAATGCATATATGCATTTAGTAAACAGCTGTTATTTTGACATTACAAACAGATACTTCAATTTTATTTATCTGTATAGATACTTTAAGTTTTTGCTCTTCTTATAATTAAAATTTCCAAAGAATTAAGAACATAGTTATGTCGGTTACTCAATCAAAAATATTTTAAACGAGTTGCAGACTGCAATTTGCAAATCTTTATATTTATGTAGAGTACATTAGCAAATTATGTCATTCAGATAAATACCTGTTCAAATAATTAAGCTATACTAATTAAGGAAAACCATAAAAATTGTAAATATGGCTTCTATAACTTTGTTTTACACATTATATGATAAACACACATTAAATAACAATTTATTATATAAATATTATATTACTTGCTGTTTTTATTTTATATATTAATATTTATAAAATAACAAACTATAAATTATATTTCATTAATTTCCAAACTTCTTTATACTTTAAAAGAAAGTTTTATCAAAATCATTCCAATTAATTTGCAAACACTAATCCACCAAATTAATATGAACTGAGTTGTTATTTACTGACAAAATATAATATGTGATCAATATAATATAACTAAAATTTAAATAATAAAGAAAAACAATGTATAGACTACTTATACATCAATAAGTCTTTTATATATCATGTTATCATCTAATTAATTCTCTTTAATTGAAATTGTTCAACACTTAGTTGGTATTGACTTTATAAAAATAAAAAAGTTATAAGCATAAAGTGTATTTTACTCATAATTATTTAACTTCATATTCTAGCTAAAGAAACACTACTTTGTTGACTTGGTTTTGTTTGTTTAGAAGTTTTTGTAGAACACATCCATATATAATCATACAAACAATTTCCAATAACATCACAAATACAATGTAATCATGGGTTATAACTTTGTTTGTAATTATATTTCTTATCAAAAGTTGGAAAAGCTGTAAAAACTGTCATTACTTACCCAGTAAGAAACCATCTTGCTTAAACTATAAAAATCCTTTTAAACACTCGTGTAACAGAATAAAACTTGCACAAAAACAACTTTAATACAGCTATTATGTCATTTAAACTTAATTATAACAACAAATATGAGATTTTAAAACAATAAACGTAAGTAAAAACTACACCATTCGATCAATTGTTAAAACTCTCAATGGCTAGACTAAAGGCATATGAAAACACGTAAAACACACGTTATTTATTATTTACAATTGTTTCAAGTACATAATTTTGTTACGTGATTGATTTTAAAAGTGGTTGCAAAAGTTTACGAGTGCGATTACTCGATATATAAACAATATTTGCAAATCCTACAAACTGACTCTACGTCCATTGCTTTACCAAGAAGGTGAAGCTACTGCCTATGAGAAGTATGAAAAAGATAAAACTATTTTTGTTATGGCAACATTGATGATAACCCAACCCAATTAAAATGAGCTATTCATTCCATATTAAAATAGCATAAGTCATACTATTTACTACACCGTATTATAATCTTTATTTCGTTCAGATAGAGTTGAAAATTGAGTGCTTATAAATTAATATAACAACCGTGACGCATTCACAACAGTTGCTCATAGCTTCCTATCATATTAACACGTGTTATATATAAAACAACGAAATAATATAAAATCGACTTAAAAAAATAAATGATATTTCAAATGCATTATAAAAAATATTCTGAGTATGAGCCTTTTATATTTAAATTTATATATCAGTAAGAAAAGAGTGATTTATTGTGTAAAATAGCAACATTAGAATGGGTGTGGGATAAGAGAGACGAAGGAAACAGTGTTGAAAAATGGTAGGTATAGATAGGTTCACCGCTGAGTTGGCACTCATAATTACTTTGATAAGGCTATACACGTTATCGTACTGCGACTTGCGAGGTTATTCATTTTATACGGTTTCACCTTGGCCGTCTCGCTTTAATATTACAGAAATATACAGAAAAAAAATATAATTTTGAAATAAAAACAATAAAACAGGTATAAAAAATTAAAACTGAGATAAATTCCAACGTGTTTCAAAGTTATATAGTGATTTAAACATAATTATTTTGACCTACATTTTTAATAATATTTATGTTGCAATTTAATAAAGTATTTTTGTTGTATTGTATATAAATAAATGTGGTAAGTTTGCGTCTAATTGGAATCGCATCTCTTCATCTTCTATTATTTTTGAAGTTATGAAAAAAAATACTGTCAATTTTTTTTAATTTTAAATACTTAATTTAGACTTGGATTTTGATACCAAAATAAAGTTAAGGAAAAATACATAACAGTTAAAAAGCGTTATGATATGAATAAATTTATTTTTTAAATGTTTAACAGTCCTGTTTATAAAACCTGTTGTATTTATATTTTAAGTAAAAGGACCGGTTATGTGGATAATTAAAAATCATTCAACTATTTTCAACCATAAAATAAACACGTACAGCACTTGTTCTTTATCAGCCTTCTAATAACCATTGTTATCTAAAATGTTAAAAGTTTGTGGCATTATGATTTTTAACACATAGTGATAGGGTTTAAATTTGTACGTATATAGATACAATTGTTAGAAATCAATATTTTTAAGAGTGGGAGAGATCAATAAATACGTACCTAGCCCAAATATCTGAGCTGATTTATTAAAGCGATAGGTTAAAATTATTTTAACTTTATTTCAGCGCTATTACTGCTATTATAAATACGAGAGTTTGTATGTGTGTATGTTTGTTTGTTACTCCTTCAGGCTGTAATGGCTAGCGCTAGACCGATTTGGATGGCACTTAGTATACAGATTACAGATAGATTAATTGCTGTAACGTATAAGCTAGAGTTAGACTAATAATTATGCAGATCTGTTATACGTGAATAAATCAAACTTCTAAGAATCATGAAAGGCAAGAAACAATATCTTATAGCACAAGTAAAGTAAAAAATCTTAAAACCGTATATTTGTAGTTGTATTCAGACCTTTTTAACGTCCCACTGCTGTTCACGATCCTCCTTTCAGTATGAGGGGGATCACGCTATAGTCCATGTCTCCAGACAACTTGCTAGGTTCTCGCAGACATGCAAGTTTCCTCACGATGTTGTCCTTCACCGTAAGACAAGTGGTGATCATGTGGAAATGATTCGCACATGAAAATATCAGAGGTGCGAGACCCGGGATTTGAACCCGCTTCGTTTTCCGCTCCGCTCGGTTTCCCAAGCGAGCGCGTTACCACTGGGCTATCACTGCCTTTTTAAAATATAATATTTTACTATCGAATATAATAATTTTACTTTGTAGTAACATTCTGTGATATTTTTGTACGTACCTTTTTACGTGTGTATGTTTTTAACTGACTTCCAAGGAGGTCAAGAGATACAGCTGGAAGGTTTTGGAGTACAACAATGGAGCTTTTTAACGTATAAACTTAATATCCTATTTAAAGCCTAGGCGACACTGCAGTAGGTTAATTTTATCCATTTGCAACAATGCAAATACCACAAATATTTACGAGATGATGTTATATGACATTATCAATATGAGAGCAGGAGATAAAAAAAGGCTTTAATAATATACTTAATTGTTCAAAAAATATATATTTTTTTTATAAAAAAAAGCATTATTTTCAGAAATGACATTTATAGAGATAAACTTAAAGAGCAAAACCTTATTTAAATACTAAATTTGATCTACATCGTTAGAGCCGATTCCGAGATACCCGATACAAATTTGTATAAGTATTTATATTATACTAGCGGTTCACCCTCGCTTCGCTCGAGTTCGCCTCTAGAAAAGTACAAACACGTATATCCCACGGGAACACTTTAATTTTCCGGTGTAAAAAGTATCTAAAATGTTGACCGGGGATATAAGCTACCACCATGCAAAATTTCATTTAAATCGGTCCAATAGTATCGGAGATTAATCCGTACAAACAAACAGAGAAACAAAAAGAATTTAAAAAATCTGGATTTGTTCTATTTCTCTTCTTACATCCCCTGACTCGGTTTTTAGCAAAAAAAATTCTATGTACAGACATTCGACCCAGTTTTTCTCTACAGTTTTATTATATGTATGTATAGATAGATACAAGCTCATTTAAGTTAATTCTAAGATGCACTTCTAATAATCCCTTTATTATGTTTTTCCCGATAATAATGAAATACTACGATTGTATTCATTCATTTTATCTATTAGGTATATTATAATCATGATATAGGTATAATTAACATAATAACTAGATCATTCTTTTTTTATTGAGTGGATGGTTACTAAAGTTTTCAGTTCTATTCCCGTGTGAGGCCAAAAGTTAATGTTATTACCTACATTACATTCAAATAAAATTCTTACAGAGTCGAATCTGTACAATAAATATTTTTTTGGAAACCTTATTGAAAGTCGAAACTCGAAAGAGTCATTATTATCTATACAGAGGCCGAATCTATAGTTTTTAAAAATGCCACAGTTATTCAGCGTGGTGGACTATGGCCTGGTCCCCTCGTATTGAAAGGAGATCCACTCCCAGCAGTGGGACTTTAAAAAAGGGCTGAATACAGTAAAGAAGCGAGGGTGAATCGCTACTCGCTTGTTATACATAAATATTATAGGTCGGGGCTTCAATTCCCATATGAAGTGAATTTGTATTAGACAAAATCTAGACTAGCATATTAATAGGTACTGTTGCTCACAAGTACTTGTATGTGAGAAGATGTTATTCAAATTAAACTTCAGAATCTCTATCAACAGACAACAATCGATTAAATAAAAATTGCCTTGTTTCTAAAGAAGCTGTAAAAAAATATTTGAAACTTGAAAGTTTTTTAGCCTTTTTTGCCTAGCCTTTTCCAAATGCACGCCATGCGCATTCACAAAGACCGATACACTCAGAGTCAGAGAAACATACAAAATAAATAATTATTTAAGTTCTTATTACGCTTATATAATAATTTTAGGTAAGATATTCAAGACGTACAAAACTTCGTATTTATTTATTTTATTTATTATTATTTAATAAATAATATAAATACAGTTTTGTGATCTGGCAACATAACTGATATATCAAATGTCAAAATGACATGAGTCATGCGAATTGCGATTTGCGCAAAAAATTTGTTTTTTATAGAAATGCTTTGTGTTATTGTTGTTTACTAAAAAAGTTTAAAAAAGTTCATTATCAATGAATATTTAAATGATATATGTAAACAAACCAAAGTATGAATTAAGTGAATTTTCTATTTTATTACAATTAAATTAAGAAAAAAGCTAAAATGAGCCGCTGTGATTTTAAAATAGTCCTTTTAGGGAGCGAACATGTTGGAAAAACCAGCTTAGTTTTAAGATTCGTAAATTGTAGATTTAATTCTGGAACTCCGTATCAAAATGTGAGTAATGAACAATGTCTTATGTCTCAAACTAAAACTTAAACTAAATTTAAATAGTTTTTAGTTGTAATAGTAATTTTCATAAATAAATATATCTATTGTTGTTTATGTTACTTTGTTGTTGTTTATTATAATGCTACGATATTAATGAAATAAAAGTTATTTCAGTAATAAAAGTTAAAAATTGATCACATAAAAATATATATTTGTAAATAAATTACAGATTAATTTTTTTTATTTTAACTGAAAACAAAAGAATGATTTAAAAAAAATTATATACCCTATATGCACAATTGTAATGAAAAGACTGAGAAGTGATTGTAAATCCGTTTAAAATACAGAGGTAATAAAACATTTTTTATTTTATAATAACATATATGTCTATAAATATTTTTTAATTCAGACTATAGGAGCAGCTTTTTGTGCAAAACAGATGCATTCAGATGGCAAAGACTTTAATGTTGGTATATGGGACACTGCCGGCAGTGAAAGGTATGTTTATGGCTAATTCACTGATTTGAACATTCTACATCTGTATATAGTATGTTATAACAAAACTTAAAGGGTTAAATATTCAGGTCTGCAATCCCTCAGAGCTGTGGAAAAATCATAGTTCTAAGTCAAGGCTATCAAAAGATATGGTTGTTATGTCATATATTTTGACACTCACATCGCAAGGGAATAAAAACCTATAGGGTACTTCCCGTTGACCTAGAATCATGAAATTTGTCATAAAGCAATATCTTATAGCACAAGTAATAGGAAAAATCCGAAAACCGTAAATTGGTAGTTACAGCACAAATATATTTTTAATTTTAAATCATTTTTACACATACCATAGAAGTGTAGGCTTCTTTGAAATATGAAAAAAAAATCCATAAAGAATATTTAATTTCATTAGCTAATAACTTGTCAGGTTTTGTACCCGAAAGGTACCAACGTCTATCCATATGTCTGTCAGAGGATTGTATCTCATGAACCGTAATAGATATAGAGTTGAAATTTTTAGTGCTTATTGCTGTTGCCGCTATAACAACAAATAAATAAAGAACCAAGATGGCGAATTTCAAAATGACCGTCATGCAAATTAAAAAAAAAAAGATTAATACAGTGTTACATTACGTACGATGATACAAAACCCTTCGTGTGCGAGTCGACTCGCATTTGACCGGTTTCATAAAACCCGTTATCCTTTCAGATATGAAGCGATGACCAGAATGTACTACAGGGGTGCCCATGCGGCGATAATATGCTATGAACCACATTCTCAAGCGTCTTGGACCAGATTGAGGCATTGGTTGCAAGAATTGAGGACGGTAGAAGAGGTGATGTTTAATGAAAAATGTTTTGGAAAAAATAACAGTTGAATTTTTTTTATATATTGTATTCAGCCCTTGTTAACGTCCCACTGCTGGGCTCGGGCCTCCTTTCAATGCGAGAAGGTTCAGGCCATAGTCCACCACGCTGGTCAAATGTGGGTTGGCAGACTTCACAGTCTTTCTAAAACTTGCTAGGTTCTCTTAGACATGCACGTTTCCTCACGATGTTTTCCTTCACCGTAAGACAAGTGGTAATCATGTTGTAAATAATTCTGACTCGCACTTGATCTTTTGTAATTATCATTTTATATAATTTTTTTATTTTGCAGGATTGTAAAGTATACCTCTGTGGTACTAAAAAAGACCTGTTAGATTTAAATGCAGTGGAAAGGGAAGTCCCAGAAGATATTGTAGCGACTTATTCCCAAGGTCTAAATGGTCACTTTCTAACTTCGAGTAAGACTGGTGAAAATGTTGGTAAGTATATATGGTATTGTATTCTCTCCTATTTTAACGTCCTACTGCTGGGAGTGGGCCTTTACTACATAGTTAATTTTAAAGTTGAAAGTTGCGACAGGATGGATGTTCGTTACTCAATCACGCCAGAACGGCTGAACGGATCTAGATGAAATTTGGCACAGAGATAGATTATAGTCTGGAGTAGCACATAGGTTACTTTTTATTCCGGAAAATTTACAGTTTCTGTGGGATATCAATGTGCTATTCCCGACTATAATCTATCTCTGTGCTAAATTTCATCCAGATCCGTTCAGCCGTTCTGGCGTGATTGAGTAACAAACATCCATACATGTAAACTTTCGCATTTATAATATTTATGAGATTGAGTATTGCAAAAGTGGCGAGATGAATTTATTGTGGTAGTATTTTTGTATGTTTGTAGCAAATAAACTCAGAAACGACGGAACCCATTTAAATGAAATTTGGTAAAAAGATAGTTTGAGACCCTGGGAAGGACATAGGATAGTTTTTATTCCGGAAATCATCCCCTAAGGGGGTGACAATGGGGATGAAAGTTTGTATGGAGAATTAATTAAAAATAAAATAATAGCGGAGCATCCATCCCTCCCCATATAACTGAGGGATGCATGAAAATTGGTATATTTTTAAATAGGTCTTTAATCCCAAAATCCCATAAAGAGCGATCCCATAAATGCAAAAGATTGAGTAACAAACAAACAAAAAAAGTTAAGTGAAAGTCTTTCATGATTTGCTATCAAATTATCAAAAAATAAAAAATAATAACTTGAAATTAAAACTTCAGTATTTAGAGATTCTTTATTAAATAAAATATTTGATTAAATAATTTTTTTTTCGTTTCAGATGAACTTTTCCAAAAAATAATCGATGACTGTGCACAAGACTTGAAAGTGATGAGGAGTGTGGAAGAAGCAAGAGTTCAGCTGGAGAAAGAGGAGAAAGAAAAGCAGAAGCAAAAAGAGTATTGTTTTTGTTGACACAAATGAATATCTAGTTTTTGGTGAAAAAAAATATTTTTATCTCGAACAGCGCCATCTATTATTCTTGTGATATTCTTGTGAGTTTCATATAAAGTGTGACGATGATGTCAAATTGCGCTCGAAAGTGTTTAAAAATATTACTATAGCAGCTAGCATTAGCCACCTACAGCCATTTTTTTGTTGCTTTTTTTGTTTTTTTTTTATTATTATTATTTTATTAACGGCGCACGGTGATATTAGTATGTATGGATAGAGGACACTTAAAGAAACGCATATATCATCAATATAGAGACCTAAAATGTCATGTTTCCAAGATATTTTTATGTGAGGGTCGCTTATATCAGAACTGCGGTCTGCGAGTGTTTATAATTAATTATTTTTCCAATATAATTAATCTATATTAATACATAATATTTATACATTTGTAAACAAAAACAAATCTATCCCACGGGTACCGTATATATTTTTCCGGGATAAAAAGTATGTGTTAGTTCAATGTATGAGCTATATTATTGTCAAGTTTCATTAAAATCCATTCAGTAGTTTTAGCGTGAAAGAGTAACAGACATCCATACATCCTCACCAACTTTCGCATTTATAATATTAGTATGGATTATTTTATATGGCTATATTTATCTCCAAATATACTGACAACTTCACTTCACATTGAGGAAAAATACTATTTTTTTTTGTTTAAATGGCTTCTATCCACTTATGTCATATGGGTATATATCGATCAAAAAAATACTAGATGCACAATCAGCTACAAAAAATGTCCTCACCGAATGAGCGTTCAAATGTTGATTTGTGAACATTTGAGTGTGCTTTTAATTTGATTTTTTTAATATGAAAATAACTTTAAGCGTTGCATTTATGGTTCAATTTACATTGTTGTATATTTATTTCAACCAGAACCATTACCTAAACACAATTGGTGACAGTTATAAAACAATTTTTGCCATGGGATTGTGTATCTAGTAGTTTTTTGATCGATGCATATATCACTTTTATAATGTGATGTAGGTTTAGTAAAAAAATTAAAAATAAAAATGGCTGAATTATGCCAATGCCAGTGGGAAGATATTTAAAATTACTTTAGCCAGGCTTAAGATTTGAGAGTAAGAACAAACAGACAAACAAATTTTATTTTTTGCAAATATCCTTTAATTAATGTGGAGCAGCTATTTTGGTAAATACTTTTTAATTTAAAAGTTAAATCGAAAATTGTATAATAAATGTATATCTTTGCAAAAAAAACTCCACCCTAAGTGGTGGAAACATTGTTTAATTTATATGGGACTGGGATGAATTATAGAAACATCAAAATCGAAAGTACACTCGAATTGATTACCTCCTTTCCCAGATCGATTTTATTTATTATATAATAAAATATGTGATCATCGTGGCTCGATTAATGATTTAATACAACGTCAAATATCTTTTCCGATTTTCTCGCGGTTATATTTTTATATTTTTTTAAGTGAAAACTTGTATATGCCGGTTTGTTTGTATGGGGAGTAAATTCATGTAAGTCGTCATCGACATGGTCACGTGACGTGTCAACGCTAACACTCAGAGCGCCGACAGATGTCGACACCAGATAAATGTAAATAGTTTTAATTTACATATTTTAATTTAAGATCAAACAATTAATTTGAATATCCAAAAATAGCAACTGTTTGCTTATAGTTTTAAGTCTTCACTTCGCTCGGCAGTCCTCAAGTTTGCTTTTTATAAATATTTTTATTAAATTTATTACACTTTAATAAGAGTTATTGATAAAAAATGAATAAATTCAACAAAGTGTTGAAAGATACTTCAACTGCACAAATTATTGTATATTTAATAATTGTGTAGGCAGATACTGTCTGTTTACTGTTAAACAACTATATAATACCTTAAGACATCTAAAACCTTAGTATCTCCCGTAACTATCAAAATAAACCCGCGAAATAATCAGAAAAGATAGTTTTATTTTAATCGCTTCAAAACTTTTTTGTTACAGTCATACCTAGAATATTGTATGTTTTTTGTGATTATTGATTCTGGGTTCGATTCTCGCTTGCAGCTATTTATTAGGGACTGCTTGTTTGTATGATGTGTGAACAATAATAATTTTAAAATATGTATAAGAAGTTGTAATAAAAATGTACGCAAAATAATATTTTATTATAAAGGTTAAATTATAATCGTATTTATTTCAAATTTAAGTACTTAATCATATTTATATGACCGAGATTTAAACGACCACTCGGTCGTTATTGAAAACTAGCATTACCCGCGGCTTCGCCTGTGTTTAAGCTTCCGATATAAACTTCAGTTTTACAATAATATATGGAAGTCTGCCCGATTTGTAGTAGTAGCGTGATGATATATAGCCTACAGCCTTTCTCGATAAATGGGCTATGTAATGCAAAAAGAATTTTTCAATTCGGATTAGTAGTTCCTGAGATTAGCGCGTTCAAACAAACAAAAAAATAAACTCTGTCTCTTTGTAATATTAGTGTAGATTTGAGGAAAACATATATGAATAGAATTTACTTATATCTATATATATATATATATATATATATATATATATATAATAAAAAATATAGTTTTCGAAAGACATGCTCAGTCCGCCCGCACTTGGCCAGCGTGGTGGAGTATGGCCTGATCCCCCTCGTATTACATAAACATACATACATATATAAAAAAATAACTGTTTCCAACTCTTTCTTCTACTGAACAAAATAAAAGAAAATCGTTTGACAAACAGACGAGAAAAAAGTACTAAACTGTTTTGTCTTTGCATATTTATATATAGATAAAAATAACATGTCTGTTGGTAAACGCATCACTTGAGTGGTGGACTGATTTTTTAAATATAATAATTTTTAAAATGCTCTTAATTGTCTTGTCCAGGGTTTCTCAACTTTTCTTCTGTTGAACCTCCCCGGATTAAAAAAATATTTTAGTGCCCCCCTTTATTTATTTTTGTTATAATAAAACACATTATTTTGACGATTTTTATTTATTTTAATTTCGGTAATCGGATTAAGGTTTTCAGGAAATTTAGACAAAAATGAAAAGTCCTTTTTTTCTATAGGAATTTTGTATAAATTTAAAGATTGCAAAAATTAAAAAAAAAACAAGTAAACAGATGTTATTCATTTTATTTTAATAAATGAAATAAAGTCAGATAGTATTTTAGAAAAACCGACTTCAAATATGTTGTTAGTTTGCACACACACACTTGACCACATTTATTCCATCCTTTAGGGTGGAATTTTGTTTTTAAATATATTCATATTTGGGTTATTCAATAAATTTAGACATCCTATTTTGAAATTGGCTAAAAACCAAATAGTATTTCTTTATAATATAAAGCATGTATTTCTTGACTGATAATTCTTCTTATATATTTTAAAAGTATTATTTAAATATAAATATATAATACTAGCAATACTCGCGGCTTCGCCTGCGTTTAAACTTCCGATCGCTATCAAACTTCACAGGATTATCCACTGTGCTAATCTAAGATTGCCTGAAAATTTCATCAAAATCGCTCCAGCCGTTTTGGGAGTCCATATGTTATTATTATGTATGATCCCACATATAATCGTCGATTTTTATATACATATACAAATTAATAATATCCAAATATCTTCAAACAGAACTTTAATTAAAATGATTAGTTTAAAACTTGTTTCTCTCGAAGCTTGCCTTGTCTGTCCACTGCCATTTTAATTATTTTTCTTCAAAGTAACGGCGCATGATGAAACTACTGCATATAGATAAAGGAGATTAAACAAACAAAAAGTATCACCAATATAGTGTCTTAAAGTGTCACGTTTTCGAGATATTTTGAGGTAAAGATAGATAAATATGAACTAAATACGTGTTGACATGCCTTTTTTTTTTGTTCAAATAATAGATAGACAGAAAAAATTCTCAAGACTAATTTATATGACTTAAGAAGAACTTCAAACTAGAAATACCTCGTAAAAGTGACAGTTTAGGTCAGTGGTTCCCAATTTTTTTGGCCACAAAACCTTAATTGATCATAATTTACTAACGGATCCCCAATTCGATAATAACTAAACGGATTGTGTTGTAGTTAGAATACTTTCTTGTTTGACTTGAAAGAACAAATCATAAATGAAAAATATTAATACTTATAAAAATAATTTATTGAACCAAAAATACAACTTTCTTATTTAATGTGATGAATTAAATGTTTCATATATTTATTTATAATAGCACTAAAATTATATAATAAAAATTGTCTGAGAACGTTTTATTGAACTCTCGGACGGAACTCGGAACCCCTGTGACCCTTACCCGGAACCCTAGGGTTCCGCGGACCATCATTTGGGAACCGCTGGCTTAGGACATCATATTGTCAATATTTTTGAAGTTATACTGCTTTTGGCACGTTTGGAAAAAAATATGAGAGTGAAATTTTTACGATGCGCGCACACCGACAGCCAAAAAGAGACCTGATGAAGTTAACTGCATTCCTTTTACAAACAGACAGTTGTGACATACGGGATGAAATCTTTAGCTATTTTTTTCTGTAACGCCAAAGAAGTATAACTTCTTACGTGCGTACATAAATACACACACACGTTTTTTTGTTTATATAAGTGTCATTTATCTCAATATTATTAAAAAATCAAAATGGTGGTATAAAGCAATACTTCAAATGTTACAACTCGTTAAAAAATATTAGTTTTAATACATATTTTGATTTCAATTTCAATAATGTATACGATCTCTTAATATCTCAAAAGTATATTTTTTTCTTAATTTAATAACCTATATAGTTGTGTTAGGTGTAAATATTAAAATATTATCAAATGTAACCAAAGTTTAATATATGTTTTTTTTTTAATTTTAATATTTATTGGCATTTTCATATAAAACATTTGTTTCTTTTTTTTTAATAAAATAAAATTTATTGTAAAGTTTAATGGGTTTATTTATAAATATTAAAAGACTTTTTTTTGTATTTTTAAATCTGATATGTATTGAAAACATTTTATATGGCAATGTGAAGTATTAGTCTATCAGTGTATAAGTTTATAATCAAGACGTAATAAACGAATAAACATACATTACATACATACACTTTAGCATTTATAATTATTGTGTGGTTCATTACAATAATTATAATACAATCACTAAATTAAAAGTACCATTTTAATATTTATTTAAAAAATTACGTTATGCCACTTTTGTATTGGAACGTCTTGTGTATTTTTTTCTATATAGTATACAAAAGTTTCAAAGTATATACAGTAATTATGTACTGATTGAAAGGAATTGTACCAGGTTCGATTCTGAGTAAGGAAAATGTATCATTTTTGTTATAATCATTAAAATAATAATAGACTAAGTATAACTCAATAAGAACAAATGTAATTTAATTTATTTTTGCTGAACAATAAATATTTTAAGAATATCTTTTTTTTATTTAAACTAGTTCTTGTGTCACAACTTTACTCGTAGTAGTGAAATAAAATATTTACATATACTGCTACTACAATGGCAGTAGTAGCTCAGTGATAACGCGCCCGTTTGGGAAACCGAGTGAAGCGGCTTCAAATCCGGGGTCTCACTGATATTCTCATGTGCGAATCATTACCAACATGAGTACCGCTTGTCTTTATCGCTTTACAGTGAAGGAAAACATCGTGAGGAGACCTGCGTGTCTGAGAGAACCTATCAAGTTGTCTGCAGACATGCTCAGTCCGCCCGGACTTGACCGGCGTGGGGGACTGTGGCCTGATCCCCCTCGTATTGGGAGGCCCGCCTCCAGCAGTGGGACGTTGTAAGGGTTGAAATTCAGAATATTGGAAGGTCTAACTCAAAAAAAAGTCACTTAGAAACATCCATCTCAATTTTAAAGATCTATTCCGAGGCCATTCACCTCTCATCGTGATTTTTCGTTTTTCCATAATTTGATTACAGAATGGTCTTGAGCTTTTGACAGAGGCATTTAAATTGGAAACTATTAATAATTTCCAAGTAAAATTGCTGTGACAGACGTACATGAAGAAATTGTAAGAGTTTTTGGCTTTGCAGGACCCTCAAAGTCAATATATAAAGAAATTCTTTCTAAGAAAACTTTGAACAGAGGAAAATTATTGAAAATATCCTAAAGAGCACTAATAAATTAAATTTTGTTTTAAAACAAATTCCAAAACGACTAACTCCAAGCCTCACTAAAGGTCACCGTACAATGTTAAAAGTTTATTCACTAAGGGCCTATACATACGGTAGTTTTATCGCGTCGTTTCTGTTTTACTAGCGAGTGTCCCTTATGCAGGTTTTTAATGCATTGTGCTAAAAAGCTTAAAAAGTATTGATATATAAAAACATAGATACACATTTCGTAACAGATATCTCTTCAAAAAGTGGCGTCGACTTGTGACGTTAAGTCAAACCAAAGAATAACACTCAAACATTTAACATAGAAAGTTCTAATTGCCTAAACACAAATTCGAACTTACGCACACCACACAATGTACTTTTTTAAACGAAACAACGTGCGTTTTAATTTTGTCATCCGAAAGGCAATGAACAAAGAGATCTGAAAAAAGCGCACAATTTCGAATTGTGCACTTTTTTTGAGGAAAATTTTGAGACGCTAACTAGATAGACATGTAAGTATCTTGAGTGCTTGTATATCAATAAAGTACAGTCACATCACGAATCATAAATTCACTGACGACGAGTATTATGAACGTACTCTGTCTCTAATTTAAAAAATGTATCTAGATATGAACGGAAAAAATGAGTGTACACACAAACGCGATTGAGAGCGCGGTCACTGCGCATCGGTCTGGCGCCGAACGCGCGTTACGAAGCCATCGTGTGCATATGCCTTAACTATTGACTAAGGAAAAGAAACATCTACTTCAAAATTACTTAAAAGTGAGTTATAATTCCACCTGTACAAATTGAAATTATAGATTTAACGTTGCTTCACTCAGGTGCGTTTCTAGATATATAGAATCTATAGTTTTTAAAATTTTTGTCTGTCTGTCTGTCTGTCTGGGAACGCATCGCGAGAAAACCACTGGACAGATTTTGATGAAATTTGGTATGATGATAGCTGGTTATCCGGGTCAACATATAGGATACTTTTTACTGAGTAGTTATAATAGTATTCCGACATCAAAAGTTACCTCATTAAGGATGTATAAGTATGTTTTTATTTTTGTACAAGGTTAATATATCCTGTTAATACAGATTTAAATCAGTTATGAAAAGAATGTAATCAATACACATGTTATTTGATGCAGAAAAATATGTAAAAAAGCTGTAAATTAAATTGAGGAAACTTTTGACGGATTTTAAAAATTACTTGTATTCGGCCAGTGGTTGGTTGTTCGGCCGTAATTCATATTTACCTATATATAAAAAAAATATTTACAATTATTTCCAAAATGTTTCATATTCCAAAAAAAGTTTGTTTTAGGCCCCAGGCCTCTATGGCCTAAACGCGAGCGAATTCGAGGGCATAACCTAATCATTTTCAAAGACTTAATATTTTTTTACTTAGAATTTAAATTGCTAAATACTTTTAAGATATCCAAAATTATTTCCTAGAACAATCAGATTCCTTCATATCTGATTTATGGGAGTTAAACTTTGTATTTTACTAACTAAAATTGTACACTGACTTCAACATCCATTTGTGTAACATTAGATGAAGAAACAAACAATAACAACCCATATAGATGCTTTTTTTTTATTTATATAGGACAGCCTTAAACTAGCTTATTCAATAAAAAAAATGAATTAAAAAAACCTAACTGCATAAACAATAAAGCTTAAAAATACCTACAGCAGACAATTTTAAATGTACTTGCTACCCTAAAAGGTGTTTGTTTTTAATAAAAAATATCCAGGACCACAAATGTAGCACGTGACCTGTTAATTTAAAAAAAAGTTTAAAAAAATTGAGTTATCAATATACATACATATACACATAAATACCTCCTTTTTGAAAGTCGGTTAAACAAGTTGAAACAAATCCGTAAGACACTGGAGCCAATATATTAGTTCCCTATTAGATTTTCGGAGTCTGGTCGATTTTAAATCGTGTGTCACTTCATGATGAATTCGGTTCCAAGAGATTCGATATTTATATTATAATGGGGAAAACCCGATTTCATATTAGCTTGATTCGTATTAACTGAAACTTTCGTTATTTATAACTTAACTTATAACAGAAGCTATTTACTTGTAGAAAACTTTGTTTTTAAGCATATTGCTTATACGTATGAGCTTTACATAGTGACCGTTGTTTTGACGACACGTTTGGCTCAGTCTGTAGTGACCCTACTTGCGGTGCTAGCGGTCGCGGGTTCGAGTCCCGCTGGGGGCATTCATTTGTGTGATGAGCACGAATGTTTGTACTCTAGTTGTGGGTGTTTATATTTATAATATGTATGTATTTAAAGTTATATAATATGTGTAGTGTATCAACTATCTGGTATCCATAACACAGGCCTCGTAGCTTACCATGGAACTAGATGGTGCTGTGTGTTAATGTACCAACATATTTATTTATTATTTTATTTACTGGTAGCCCAGTGGTAATGCGCTCACTTGGTGATCCGAGTGATGCTGGTTCAAGTCACGAGTGGGACGATAAAATTACTGACACATTTAATTGAGTACTTTCGTCTTATCATTGAATCAATCAGGAAGTCAGCCAAAATATATTTTACTAGCGGCTCAGCCTCGCTTCACTCGAATTCGACTATAGGAAAGCAAAAATAAACCTATCGCACGGGAACCGTACAGTTTTCCACGATAAAAAGCAGCCTATATGTTATTCCAGACTATAATCTATCTCTGTGCCAAATTTCATACAGATCCGTTCAACCGTTCTGGCGTAAACGAGTAACAAACATACATACATTCTTACAAACTTTCGCGTTTATAATATTAGTAGGATATAATTCGAATTTTTCCTTAACTTCAAAAACAGTTAAAATTTATTATTAATCTCTTTAAAACCCATTATACCTGTTGTTCGTCAACAAGCTAGGTACTATGAGACTTCACTACATATTATAAACTAGTTTTTGCCAGCAGATTCGCTTGCTTGATAAGCGGGGTGGGGATCAAATGTATCCTATATCCCCAGGATACAATCTATGTCCTTGCTAAGTTTTATCGAAATCTGTTTAGCGGTTTAAGCATGAAAAGATAACAAAAAGAGTTACCTTCACATTTCTAATATTAGTATGGATTAAAGTTTCCACCGCGCTGAGTGTGTGTTTGTCCGAGCTAATCTCAGAAATTACTGTACTGATTTTCATACGGTTTCGCCAATAATTAAAAGAAATAATATAGGTAGGTTATTGGCTATAATTCATAAACATTTTGCGAGAATAGGTTACCACTTACCCGTATGATGATAATATAAAGTTCGCCAACCCGCAGTTGGCCAGCGTGGTGAATCACGGCCTGATTCCTCTCGTATTGAAGGGAGACCCACGCCCAGCAGCGGGACGTTAAAAGGGCTGAATATATGATATTTGTGAAGATTGGTCCGTTTGAATAACATTGTAAACTTACCAGTTATCACTTACTTTCGCTTCGCTCGAGTGCGTCCCTAGGTTTGCGCAAAAAACCCAGTTCAAAAAGAAGAAGCCTCAGATCTGAGAAGAACTGGCGAAAGAAACTCAGCGGTACTAAAATTGTTTTTCTATCTACAAAAAATTGTATGTAAAATTATAAATGACGATAATTCTACAACAATGTAGTAGCCTGGAGGCGATCACATCATACAAGGCGTGCCATCTATATAGATAAATAAAATTGAAGTGTCTGTTTGTAATGTCAAAATAACAGCTTTTTACTAAATACATATAAAAGTGTATACGGTACTTATAAAAAAAAACAATTTTAAAATTTTTTGTCTGTCAGTTTGTCTGTTTGTTCCTGCTAGTAACTAATAGTAATAAAAACCCATGAAATTATGACGCACACGAGCAAAGCGAGGATGAGTCGCTAGTCTTCTATAAAATCATTAATAGTATAATAACCTTTAGCACACAAACATTCATAAACTTTTTTTTAATCTAGCAAAAGAAGCTTTTTGAACATTATCATTCGTAATTCTATCCTAATGAGAGTTTCATGGTGGAAAAATACAATAGATACTTAACTATTGACCCCACCCAGGACTCGAACCCAAGATCTCGTAAGCTTAGATCAAGATCATAAACGATTCTGACCGATGTCTGTCACGGCGGCTAATCTCATTAGACTAACCAACTGGAGATGTTAAGTGCAGTGTGCGAGGGAGAGACCACACTAACGTACACTCTCTGTCCCTCTCACTCTCACACTGTGACACTCTGGTGGAACCATTCTATACACTCAGTGAGAGTGAGTTTCCAACTCCGGGTTGTTACTGAGAATATCTTAACAGAAAATTGCCGTTATTAAACTTGACCCGATCCGGGACTCGAACCCAGAACTTCCTGATCTGCGGCTGTACATGTTAGCAACTAGACCACCAAGGCAGTTAAGTATTACCACTATAACAACGAGATATAAACTTAATGAATGAATCATTTATTGCGTACAACGTTTTCCGACATCAGTTCTGGGTGGATCTTTGTAGTGGACGGACGTACATCATTAAAAAATATATACATTAAGTGTTAAGTGTTTATTAAGTGGAAAGAAAAGTGTTATGTTATATAATAGGTAAGTGATTATGTATAAAACATACAAACTTTTATTCAAGCTTTCTTTATAAAAACCATTTTTTTTTCTATACATATAATTAAATTATGACTGAGTCGAATGCGTAAATTAAATATTCTTTGAAAAATCTTATTGAAGTAATCATTATTATGGATACAGAGGCCGAATCTATAGTTTTAATTTTTTTGAGCGGAACCCTAATTCTTTTTCTAAAATAAAAGTAGCCTATGTTACTCTCTATAACATCAGCTATCTCCCAGTGAAAGTGCCATCAAAATCAGTCCAGCCGTTTCAGAGATTATCCAGAACAAACAGACAAAAAATGTAAAAAAAAAGTGTTTTTCTTATAAATACCATATATAATTTCATATATATTTAGTAAAAAGCTGTTATTTTGACATTACACACAGACGCTTAAATTTTATTTATCTATATAGATACGTAATTAATTTCGAAATACATACATTTATGTTCTTTCCATTGAAACCAGTCTTGAAACCTTGAGAATGAACTATAAGCTAATTTATTCTAGACTTGAAAAATGAATTCTACAATTGTTTTTACATTTTTAGGAAAATCTTATTGAAATAGCCATTATTATCGACAGAGGCCGAATCTATAGTTTTTAAAATATTCGTCTGTCTGTCTGTCTGTGACCGCATCACGAGAAAACCAATGAACAGATTTTGATGGTTGGTATGATGATAGCTGGTTATCCGAGTCAACATATAGAATACTTTTTACTGCGGGAAAATATCTCATCTCTAAGAAATCTATACTAAACGTTAATTATAAACACGATATATATATGATAGATAATATGAAACACGAAACTTAATGGGCGATTTTAAGGTTCCGTAGCCAAGAGGCAAAAAAAAGAATCCTTATACTTTTGTCATGTCCGTCTGTTTGTATGTCACAGCCATTTTACTCTACCATAGAAGTTATATTGCTGAAATTTGGTAGTCGCTAGACAATTCTGTAGTCAAATTACAAAAAAACTAGCTGTGTCCCGCGGTTTCACCCGCATTTTTTACGTAACATCAGTTCTATAATAATGTATGAAGGTCTGCCCGATTTGTTGACATTTATGATTACTGCTCCGCTCCCTTGGGTAGTAGCATGATGATATATAGCCCATAGCCTTCCTCAATAAACGGGCTATCTAATGCAAAAAGAATCTTTCAACAAATTAAGAAAATGTCTTAGTCTTAATTTATTTTGATTTAGACATTAACTTAAAGTTGCATATCTTTATTAACTACTAGCGACTCACCCTCGCTTAGCTCGGGTTTATCCCTAGGTTGATTCCCCATACAAATTTTCGTCCCCATTTTCATCCCCTTAAGGGAAGATTTCCGGGATAAAAACTATTCTATTTACTTCCCAGTATCTCTAACTATCTTCTTACCAAATTTCATCTAAATCGGTCCAGTAGTGTCGGAGCCTATTCAGTATAAACAAACAAAAAATCAATTCGTCCCTCTTTATAATATTAGTATAGATAATTATGTATTACTTTTTGATTCACTTAAATCATTAATTATTATTTATCAACATACTATCATTTTTTTATTTCATGTATAATATTTTTGAAGTTACACTTCCTTTGGGCACGTTTGGAAAAAAATATGAGAGTAAAACTTTTACGATGCGCGCGCACACCGACAGCCAAAAAGCGACATGATGAAGTTAGCCGCATCCCTTTTACAAACAGAGAGTTGCGACATACGGAATGAAATCTTTAGCTATTTTTGTTCTGTTACGCCAAAGAAGTATAACTTCTTACGTGCGTACATAAGTACATACACACGTTTATTTTAATTATTGTAATTAATTGTCAACTCTACTTATTATTTCTTATTTTGCTCCCATTACTCCATGTGTTATTTAATTGTGGAAACTTAATTGGTCGATGTTTTATTTTTTAATAATTGTATTGCATTGTACTGTTTGTTTCCCAGATAAAAAAATAATAAACAAACATGAAAGTCCATTCAAAATTGTTAGAGATCATATATACAACCAAATTGAATACCATTTTTTGTGAAGTCGATAAACAAGTACAGACAACACAAAAATATTTTCTCAACAGCTATAATTTATTCTCCATTAACATTTCGTCAAAGCGCGTGGAACATTATTATCTTTTATTACCGTAATCTGCTTTCTTGACAAAACTAACACAAACATAATAATATAGCGAAAATATAATGTTAACTAACACAAATAATTACTTATTTTTAACTGAGTGTCTATTTGTCTTTTAATAGGACAAATAAAAAAAAATTATTCGTCCTTTATAAAATACTAGCGACTCACGCTCGCTTCGCTCGGGTTCGTCCCTAGATTGATTCCCCATACAAACTTTCATCCCCATTTTCACCCCCTTAAAGGATGATTTCCGGGATAAAATTATTTTATGTTCTTCCCAGGGTCTCAAACTATCTTCTTACCAAATTTCATCTAAATCGGTTCAGTAGTTTCGGAGCCTATTCGGTACAAACAAACAAACAAAAAATCAAATCTTTCCTCTTTATAATATTAGTATAGATATAAATTATAAGGAAGGACGAATAGACTAATAAATAAGAAAGTCGAATAAGTAGCTCGGCTCAGCTCAGTAGGTTGAGGTTTTTTTTATATACAGAAACTCCTGCACCTAAAAATCACTTATTTTACCATTAGAAAACAAAAAAACTGGTAAATTTACGTACAAATCGACAATAGTCCGACGAATAACATATTTTTTTATTTTTATTCATGCGATTATTATAGGACAACCTCCTTTATTTATTGTTCGTACTTTAATAGGACGAATATTTTTTTTTTCGTCCTTATTTTAAGTATGAATTGCAACACCATTAAATAAAACATTTTTTCGGTATTTTTCGCGGGTTTATTTCAATTTTTGGTTGCCGACGTTTTGAATTCTTTACAGCAATCATGGTATCCCCGGAGACCAGACCAGATAAATCTGCCAAAAAATCCGAAAAAATAGTTTTATTTAAAAGGTCCCTACACAAAATGCTCGGCTAATACAGCAATCGGTTAAATTTTATCTTATTAAATGTCTTTTTTAGTATCATAATTGATTTTTAATAACCTCTATTACGTTATGTTATAAAATGTTTGTTTGATTCTAGTGACTTATCCTGGTTTCGCTCGGGTGAATATATATTAATATATACAGATAAATAAAATTGAAATGTCTATTTGTAATGTCAAAATAACAGCTTTTTACTAAATGCATATGGAATTATATACGGTACTTATAAGTGAAACACATTTTTTAATTTTTTTGTCTTTCTGTCTTTATGTTTGTTCCGGCTAATCTCTGAAACGGTTGGATTAATTTTGACGGGACTTTTACTGGCAGATATCTGATGTTTTAAGGAGTAACTTAGCCTACTTTTATTTTAGAAAAAATAGGGTTCGGCCCTTAAAAATTAAAACGGTAGTGACGGTAGTGAATCACTATTTACTAATAGTAATAAATTTTATCCAAATGCGTTGTTTAACCGTTCAACCGTAAACGTTTCACAAACAAACGTACACACGTGCAAACTTTCGCATTTACAATATTGGTGTAATAATTTACAATACTTTATTAACTTAATTAACGAAAAATTTCCTTTGTCTCGATATCTTGTAATTCTTATTCCAGAAATGAATTTGCCCTTCAAATGTCTTCCGGATAGCCCTTTTTAATACTTGCATCACCAGTAAAGATTGTTGGAGATTGTTTTGTACAATTTAAAATAAAAGTATCTTTTCGGATTTTTTCGCAGATTTATTTAGATGTTTGGTTTCCGAAGTTTTTATTTTTTTACAGCGATCATGGTCATGGGAGAGTTTCGCGTTATTGAGACGAATCTAATAACAATAACATACGAATAATCAAAATCGGTTAAGCTGTTTAGTATTTACGAGGGAACATAGGGTCGGACTCCAGGCTGTTATTGAGGCTAACTAAACAGAAAGACGCAATAACAAAACTCGAACCCAGAACCTTCGGAGTCTGGATATGCAGTCGTACATTCTTGTAACTATACCACCAAGGCATATCGGCATAATCAAGAATTGGTAAGAAAAGCGATTGTGCTAACGAAGTTTTGGTGGAAATATAAAGAAAGTTACACAGTCACTGAAAAGATGATATTGACTCAAATATCTTTCTACTTGCCTCGCTTACCTACATACAGATCAAACACGTAACCCTCCTTTGGGCTTCGCCCAACTGGGTACCAGTCGGGAAAGTATGATTCGAAGTTGATGGGTTTTTTTGAAATAATTACATATATGTACTATAAAAATTTGACCATAATTATTATTCAACATTTGAGGAAAACATATACATATGAATGGAATTTGCCTACCTATATAAAAAAACAGTTCCAAATTTTTGTTACGGAAATAATTAAAGCTCGTAAATAGCTAACAAACAAAAAAAAATGTTATTGAAAGTCGTCGGGGGACCCCCGTCAGGTACGTTTCTCACGCCTCTTCTTCAATTCCGAATGTAATTTGATATAAAGTGTCTATTGGTACACTCAATGAATATAATACTTTAGCAATCGGAACCCTTAGAGGAGCGGACGCCAAGGCAGTCCATACAACCAAGGGATTGCTTCCACGGTCCACTCTGTTATCAGAGAAGTACCTGGAGCAATTCGAATGGCACGCCACCCACCGAGGTGTGCCTTCCAGTACGTTTCTTGGCTTTGCGCCCGTCTGAATTGCCAGACGCTATAGAGCTCACCACCACGATCGCTTACGCACTCAACCACGACGCCCCGATGGCAGGTCTCCGAAGCAAGCCACAACAACCATGGGGCTGCTCCAACAGACCTCTCTGCTATTAGACAAGTACCAGGAGCAACCCGCATGATCCACAACCCACCGAAACGGGCCACCTCCCTGTGCATTTTGTTAGTTTCGCGCCCGGCTTTATTGCCGGACGCTAATGAGCCCACCACCACGACAAGGTGAACGTACACCAGGGGGGTACCTGTCAACTCCTGCGGCAAGCCGCGTTGAGGTCTGAGGAACTTCTTTCTAAAAAGACAATCGGTTGACAAACAGAGGAGAAAAGGTACTGAACTGTTTTGTCTCTGCCTATTTATATATAGATAAGAACTTCGAATTCCTAATTCATTAAAATTGGGTATAGACGAAGATATTTAATAACATAGAGACAAAAAAAAACATACATATACTATACACAAATGTTTAGGCAGGGCCTAATTATATAATATTATATAATATGTTATATAATATGTTATTGTTTTATTTAAAGCTAAAAACCCCCAAATAAAACAACAGTTAAACTGAAAGAACTGAAGTCTCTCCCGTGACCATGATTGCTGTAAAGCATTTGAAACGTCGGGAACCAAAAATCAAAATAAATCCGCGAAAAAATCCGAAAAGATAGTTACATTTAGAAAGTCAAACATTCGCATAAATCTAAGAAAGTATCAAGAAAAACTGGTTAAAAGTAAGTCGATCTGCTGCTATAAATGCGGATTTTTAACCGTTATTATTTTATTTAGGGATCAATAGTCTACCTGACTTCGGTCTGGTGTCCCGATATACAGACAGCGACACTTTGTGATAAATATTATCATTAAATTTTAATATTTTTTAGTAAAACCGAGCCAAGTAAGTCTCTTGTCACCAATAGAGGCCAATATTCAAATTCAAAATATTTTATTCAGCACTAGCATTGCCCGCGGCTCCGCCCACGTTCAGATGACCAAAAACCAAATTCTTAGGTTTTACATATAAGTATACTCTTACATTGTAGTTTTTGTATTTTTTCACAAAAATGAGAAATTTCCCGAGAAAAAGTATCCTATATGTTGACCCGGATAACCTGCTATCACCATACAAAATTTCGTCAAAATCCCTCCAGTGGTTTTTCTGTGATGCGGTAACAGACAGACAGACAAAATTTCTAAAAACTATAGATTTGGCTTCTGTATCGATAACAATGTATATTCGGCTTAGATACAATTTTATTATATTTTTACTGAACGTCATGAGTCTACTACAAGTTCGGAAAGAAGAAACCTCAAAAATGAGAAGAACTGGTGAAAGAAATTCAGAAAAAAGATATAGATATGTAACAAGAAATCAAACACATAACCCCCCTTGGGGCTTCGCCGCCATCGGGTAAAAGACAAGAAAGTTTCATATAAACGTTTGGTATTCGCTATTTGTAAGAGCCTGATTTTAAATGTGCATCTATGAAATAAATCTTTTTTCGGATTTTTACAGGATTTTATTTTACTTTTTTTATTTTGATTTATTTTTCGATATTTTAAGGAACTTCGGTACCATTTCTCTTTTCTTATCAATTATTTTTTCTCAGAATCTTTAGTCTCTCCCGTAACAAAGCATTTGAAACATCATCTACACACATAATAAAATTCTAATTAAAATTCTGTACATTAAATATTTTTTGGAAAATCTTATTGAAATAAAAATTATTATCGATGCAGAGGCAGAATCTATAATTTTCAGAGTTTTTGTCTCTCTGTCTGTCCGATAACGCATCACGAGAAAACCACTGGACAGATTTTGATGTGACGATAACTGGTTATCCGGGTCAACATTCAATATATATAAATTTTACTGCGGGAAAATATCTCATCTCTGAGAAATCTATATATATATATATATATATTGAATATACAATATAATATAAATACTGAAATCTTACAGAAAACTGCAAAAAAATAGTTTTATTTGAAAGAATAAAATCTAATTTAAATGAAAATCCTGTTATACAAAAATTATGTGATTTTTATCTTAGAAATAAAAAAGTTTCCACGGACTAAAAAATAACAAATAACTCAAAATGAAGTTACTTAGGAAAGATACTCGAATAATTGATAACAAATGAAGAAATACAAAATGTACTAAATAATAAAAATAAAATACAAAATATGCAATTATTACGTTTTTATATGGTCGATGAATAAATTATGTTAATACTTGTATTTCTGGTTATTAAAATATGTATAATGTATATTATGAAGTTCAACCCACCATGAACCAAGCAATTCGTTTTTATACCCTTACGTTTTAACATTTGGTATAGATTTCTCAGAGATGAGATATTTTCCCGCAGTAAAAAGTATCCTATATGTTGACCCGGATAACCAGCTATCATTATACCAAATTTCATCAAAATCTGTCCAGTGGTTTTCTCGTGATGCGTTCCCAGATAGACAAACAAACAAAATTTCAAAAAACTATAGATTCGGCCTCTTTGTCCATATTATTGACTATTTTAATAAAGTTTTCCAAAAAATATTTAATGTACAGATTCGACTGTTAGAATTTTACTATATGTATAGACTTACCGTCACCCGCCCGATTTGCTGATGCGTACGTAAATACCTTTAGATTTTTTGCTTATAAATTAAATATTTAGATTAAATAAAAAAAACAACAAATGAACAATAAAGTGTGACGTCTTTTGTTTTTATTGGCGGGAAAAAATATTTATGAAAATAAATTTAAAAAATGGCGAAGAGTGTAATTAGTGATTTTCAAAAAATATATAGCCTAGAACCATCTACAAACGATCTTGCGTCGATTGGTCAAAGTCCCATACCGATACGTTCAGTAGTTTTTACGTAATTGGCTTACAAAGGAATTATCGTTTTCATTATCTTCTATACATATAATAAAATCGTAACTAAGCCGAATCTGTACATTGAATATTTTTTGGAAATTTTTATTGAAATAGACTTTATTATCGATGCAGAGGCCGAATCTATAGTTTTTAGAATTTTTGTCTGTCTGTCTGTCTGTTACCGCATCACGGAAAAACCTCTGGAGGGATTTTGATAACATTTGGTATGGCGATAGCTGGCTATCCGGGTCAACATATAGGTTACTTTTTACCGCGGGAAAATATCTCATTTCTGAGAAAAAATACAAAAATTGCAATATAAGAGTATACTAACATGTGAAACCTAAGAATGTGTTTTTTAATCATTAGAACGCGGGCGGAGCCGCGGGC
The DNA here is from genome assembly GCA_947093115.1 of Brenthis daphne. NCBI lineage: Eukaryota > Metazoa > Arthropoda > Insecta > Lepidoptera > Nymphalidae > Brenthis > Brenthis daphne. The sequence continues at coordinate 6,763,746 of OX352473.1, forward strand.
AATGCTAGTAATATACGAAATCCCCGTGTCGCGATGTTGGTTCGCGATGAACTCTGAAACTATGTACTTATCCGATCTTAACATATTTTTGAAGTTATACTTCTTTTAGGACGTTTGGAAAAAAATCTGAGAATAAATTTTTACGATGCGCGCGCACACCGACAGCCAAAAAACGACATGATGAAGTTAGCTGTATTCCTTTTACAAGCAGAGAGTTGTGACATACGGGATGAAATCTTTAGCTATTTTTGTTCTGTTACGCCAAAGAAGTATAACTTCTTATGTGCGTACACACACACGTTGTTTTTTTCAATATGTGTGATTTGTACCAATTTAAAAGATAAGGTAATTTTTATCCCGATAATTTATTTTTTTTATTGCTAAATTAATAATTTTCATATGTGGCCCACATCAAAGCGTCGCCGGGTCTGCTAGTACGAGTATACATATATAGACCACATCTACACATTTCTCTATACATAGTCTTGCCATAAATATTGTTACAAAGAAAAAATCATTTTTTCTATTGCACGTAACATTTATTACTATTATAGTGTGTTAGTTTAATACATTAATATAAAACCATTGAAAATATATATGTATTTACTATACTATAAATGCGAAAGTTTGTATGTATGTCACTCCTTCACGCAGAAACGACTGGGCTGATTTGTATGAAATTTAGTATACAGATAGAATATGAGCTGCACTAACACATAGGCTACTGTTAGTAATAGAATTGGCCATAAGATGGCGCTACTTGTATATAATATTATAAATACAAAAGGCATACTGAGAGTAGAGAGCTAGTTTTTAAAATATATATCCGTATCTTATACAATTTCTTCCTTAACAAGTAGCGCACTCCATTTTTGTTTCGGCTCTAATGTACTGGCTAAACTCAAACGGGAACCCTTTGTTGTTCCCGGAGATAAAAAGCCTATGCTAATAGCTTATGGCTTTTTTATCCATTTTTTAATGATAAACTTTCATTCCCTATTTTAGCCTCTTGTAGGATGAATTTCGAAAAATGCTAAAAATTTATTTATTTAATTTTATTGAAGAGCATTATTACCAAGTTTCAAGTAATTCTGATCATAAATAAATTTTCAGGATGTATTATAACGTGTTTTCTTGTGGGAATGAGATAATCTCCCGCGGTTAAAAGTAGCATATGTCACTCTCCAGCCCTTTAAATATCTCCACACAAAACATCACATCTTGAAAAAAATCGTTTGACGTGAAAGAAGGACAAACAAACAAACAAACAAACAAACAAACAAACAAACAAACAAACAAACAAACAAACAAACAAACACACTTTCACATTTATAATATTAGTATGGATTGTATAACAAGCGTTTATTCTATAATTTTATTAAGAAAATGTCTATGAAACATGTCGTAAACATCAATTTTCTTAGATGCTACATAATTATTGGTACTTACGTAGAAGGACAATCATTATTTCACTCACGAAGATCATCGGTGGCAAGTTACGTCTTACTCAGTATAGAAACGCTTATGCTATTGAACGGTCATTATGAGCATAGTCTACTAATCCACTCTGTCGTCTAACGCAGCGGTTAATGGTGGTCCGTAAATCTAGGGTTCCGGGGAAGGATTACAAGGGTTCCGAGTTCCGTTCGAGAGTTAAATAAAACATTCAGACATGAAGCTTAAATTTAGTGCTAGCTTACCCTGACCCTGAGACCCTGGAAAGGACATAGGATAGGTATAGGTTATAGAATAGGGTTCGTCCCTAGGTTGATTCCCCTTAGGGGATGATTTCCAGGATAAAAAGTATTCTGTGTCCTTCTCAGGCTCTCAAACTATCTTCTTACCAAACATCTAAATCGGTTCAGTAGATCCAGAGATTATCCCCTACAACGTCACAAACTCACAAACTTTACCTCTTTATAATATTAGTATAGAATAGTTCCGCTCAAAAAAAAATTAAATCATACCTAGAGACACAATCGGGCTAAGCGAAGGTAAGTCGCTTGTACATTATACAACATCGGCTTAACCCATTACTTGGTATTTAAATAATTATATATACATACATACATACATACATACATACATACATACATACATATATATATTTAAATGACTTCCTATTCGCTCGTGTAGATCTTGTTATGGGAAGCTGCCCACATTCTACAGATAAAAATACTGATACAGTAGGTATAACCAGTGATCCGCCCATCACATTATAACTAATGCGAAAGTTTGAATGAGTGTGTGTTTGTCACTTCTTCGCGCTGTAACGGCTAAACAGATTTTTGACGACACGCTTGGCTCAGTTTGTAGTGACCCTGCTTGCTGTGCCAACGGTCGCGGGTTCGAGTCCCGCTGGGGGCATTAAGTGTCATTAATGTGTAGTGTATCAACTATCTGGTATCCATAACGCAAGCCTCGTAGCTTACCATGGAACTAGATGGTGCTGTGTGTTAATGTACCAACATATTTATTATTATTATTTGAATGAAATTCGATATAGAGATAGTTTATATGTTGGATTAGCTGATAGATTACTTGTCATCGACGTACCGGGTGAAGCCTCGGGTGATAAGTATTGGGTCTACAAACAGTATCAAATTCTTAACTGTACAAATGTCCTATTAAACTAAACGGGTACAAAAAATTATAATAGGTACCTTAGCTATAGTCCACCACGCTGACCAGTGGTAACTGGTAACACGCTCGCTTTGGAAACCAAATGAAGCGGGTTCAAACCCGAGTCTCGCACCTCTAATATTTTCATATGCGAATCATTACCAACATGATCATCACTTGCCTTACGGTGAAGGAGAACATCGTGCGGAAACCTGCATGTCTGAGAGAACCTAGCAAGTTGTCGAAAGACATGTGAAGTCCGCCGACCCATTATCTTCGTTACGCTCCGTCTATTTTATTCAAATCGACAGTTCTCAAAATAGCAGATATAAACATACCGCAAAATATTAAAAAAAAATCCATCGACCCGCTCTAAACTAAAAGCATTAAAATTTCAAAGCAAAATATAGTTCTCGTATATTGAAAGCTATAAACTTAAAACATTGTTTCGATAATCGAACCGCGACCTACCTCATTTCGTGCCCCAGACGTTCATTATCTTATGTAGGTAACACCGTCGCAAACTAATCAATTTTACTGTTACATTCATTGTTCTATTGATCTTTGGCTCTAAAAAAAAGTAGATTAGTATGTCGGGAGTGTTTTTCCAAATAAGTTTTAACCGACTTCCAAAAAGGAGGAGGTTCTCAATACGTCGGATCTTTTTTTTTTATAATTCACCTGTTACTGACTGTATCAAATATTGGATGTCTATATGAATCTTGAACTTGTTGTTTCTAGAGTTTCGTAGTCAAATACTAAAACGGAACTACTATAATTTCATCATGTTCATCTGTCTGTATGTCGCAGCTATTTTACTGAGAGATTATTGAAGCCATATTGCTGAAAGTTTTATTATTTATTTAATACCCCTTATTAGAATTAACAAAAGTCAGTAGGATACAAGTATTTTTGTGTTCAGCCCTTTTTAGCGTCCAACTGTTGGGAGTGGGACTCTCTTTAAGACGAGGGAGATCAGGCAATGTCCACTACGCTGGCCAAGTACAGGTGGACTTCACATGTCTTTCAAAAACTTGCTAAGTTCTCTCAGACATACAAATTTCCTCACGATGTTCTCCTTCACCGTAACACAAGTGGTGATCATGTTGGGAATGATTCGCACATGAGAATATCAGAGGTGCGAGAACCGGGATTTGATTCCGCTCCACTCGATTATCCAAGCGAGTGCGATACCACTGTGCCACCACAATCTCAGGGATATAAATATTTGCAAAACACACTCACATACGTGTCAGTGGTTTTAAAAAAAGATAAATAATTAAAAACATGTTATAGTAAATTGTGTGCTAAAACCAGAATCTGCTAACCTTTACTTAGCCTTGTTTAAAGTTCAATGACTCAAAATCGACAGGAAGCAAATCTGCTACGATTACATTTAATATAGAAAAGCGGTATAATCGAGTCTCCGTCATGAAAATGGCTCAAGATGACGCAGGTTCGATTCTGAATGCGACAAACTTTACGTCTTTAAATTTTTTTTGGCGACTTAAATTAAGGTGGTTTCTACTTTCTTTGTATGTTACGCCTTTATTGTGTATTTTTTTATGTTTTTTATTTTAATGAATATTTTATATCTTAACTAGTGTTTCTCCGCCGCTAGGCTCACGTGCTTTATACAGCCAAAAATATAAATATATAAAACCTAAGTATTTGGTTTTTGGTCATCTATCTGAACGCGGGCGGAGCCGCGGGCAATGCTAGTCTATACATATAATAAAATTTTAACTAAGTTGAATCTGTTCATTAAATATTTTTTGGAAAACCTTATTGAAATAGACATTATTATCGATACAGAGTCCGAATCTATAGTTTTTAGAATTTTTGTCTGTCTGTCTGTCTCTGTCCGTCTGTTACCGCATCACGAGAAAACCACTGGACAGATTTTGATGAAATTTTTTATAATGATAGCTGGATATCCGGTTCCGTTTTTGAGAAAAAATACAAAAACTGCAATGTAAGAGTATACTAATACGTAAAACCTAAGAATTTGGTTTTTGGTCATCTGAACGCGGGCGGAGTCGCGGGCAATGCTAGTGTATGTATACATTTCGTGTAAACGGTTCTAACGATTCGGATCAAATTTTGTATTTAGATAAGGTTTTGCTTAAGTTTATTATGCAGGTGTTTTTTTTGAAAAAAAAAACGTATTTTTTATATTTTTTCCAAAAAATGCTAAGCGGAACTCTGTCGCCCTGATACTATCAATAAAAAAGATATTCAATCCTATGTTTTAACTGTTCTTGAAAGAAAGACAAAACAATGCAAACTAAAATATAACCTAACCCGAGACCAAATTTATCTCGTGAGATGTCAAGATGCTGTATAACATACTTAATACTTCTTATGTAAAACAGGGGATTGGATGGTTGATAATAAAATAAAAATATATGTGCCCATGCGCAGGTACCTGATATAAGTTAATTTTTTTTTTCATTTTTTTTTCTTTTTTTGCAGATACATAAAATGCTAAAATGGTTCGAGCGATTCATGCACTACTTATCTTGGCCGTCGTTACTGACGTAAGAAGTCAACTTTTTGGTAAGAACATTATAACCGCTTTTTACACTCTCTATCTCTCTCTCTCTCTCTTCTCCCTCTCTATCTCTCTCTACTTCCATATAATTATTATAATAATAAAAAATAAAACATTAACACACAGCACTATCTAGTTCCATGGCAAGCTACGAGACTTGTGTTATGGATACCAGATAGCAGTTGATACACTACACAATACACATAATATATAACTTTAAATACATCCATGTTATAAATATGAACTCCCATGACTAGTACAAACGCTCGTGCTCATCACACAAATGAATCTCGCGATCTCCAGCAAGACTCGAACCGAAGACCGCTGGCACAGCAAGTAGGGTCACAACCAACTGAGTCAGTCCGGCCGAACACTCCTGCCGAACTTTCATAGGTTGGCTCGAAGAGATGTCTTGTAGAAATAGGTCCACCTTTTCTCGCATTGGTCTCTTTATTGTTAACATAACTTTTTTGCTGTGCAAAAGAATGTCTATTATACTTATAATACAACTAATGAGATGGTTGAGCATTGCTTATGTTTATATTGACATAATATAAACATAAACAAATACACCTAAATTACATAATAATTGTATCTATATTATTCAAACCAATATTGTTTTCTTTATATTTATTGACCGCACATTTTGTTATTGTTACTCCAGGAATCAAACCTGTAGTTTTCTGACGCTGCCTAAATATGTTAAATAAGTACAAAATCCAAAGTGATCTAATAGCAATTAGTATGACATTATATCTAAATCTTACTTTTCAGATTTCTTCGCGTTCCAACCGGTGCATTCCACGACACGTTCATATTTTCAAGATTTCACAACCAAAAGACCTAAAATGGCATCAAAAGTCACTAGACATAATTCCAGAACTGAATCGACTACTAAAAAAAGCTCAATATATTTTAATATAGAAGATTCAGCATTTAATAAACTAAAACAAAAGGAAAATGGAGCTATTGTATTTGACTTCTTTACTACTACTTCAAGACCTATAAGAAAAACAATTAAAAGTACAACTGAAAATAGTGCCAGAGGAACATCTAGAACTTTTACCAGTAATACGAGCAGAGACAAAAATCTGAAAATAACAAACCATAGAGATGTAGACGTTACTGGTATAGACATTTCAAGACCTAGCCAAAGTATAAAAAATTCTGATTCTACAAACCAAGCCTCACTATCTCTTAGTCAAAATTTCAACAATCATAGACAATCCTATGATAATAATGAAAGAAATACAGTCATAAATTATGAAACAGCAAGACCTAATATATACTATGATAACAGAAAATACTATACAACCCAAGTCCCTTTTACCAGTAGACCAGGGGTAAGACCACTTGTAACTAATGGACCCCCAATCACAAATAGACCCCCAAAGTCCAGCTTTTCTGTTTCGTCTCAAGATGACGCTATCAGTCCGGAGCTAATTATAGGACCAAATGAAGACTACATGAACAGTGTGGAAAAGAAACGATATATAGAAATGGCTGAAAAAAGTAAGTATCCAAACTTTTTTCTTAGTAAACGTACAGGTAAATAGTGGCTCTGAACCTAAAATGATGTAACTTTGACAATCTGTAGTATGTATAATTCCTGACCGATTTTGACCACGAGGACCACTGACCGATCTTACTGAGATTGCCACAAGAACCACGGCTGTCTTACTCCTCGAGGTAAGGAGGAAGAGCACCGCCAACTCCAACTCCAGGAATCTATTATCTATACTTAACCCAACTTTGGAGTCAAACCCAATACCTCCAAATCTGTAGCCGAACCAATGAGGCACTCTAAGTAGACTCGTGAAAACCCTCTGTTCTATATACATCCATCCTTTAAAATATCACGCGTCTTTTAGAAGGCCAACTAAGAAATGTGTTCTCTAGTCTACACTTAGTTAAAACTTGCTATTATTTTGCTTTTACAATAGTGACAAACAAACAGACAAAGAAATATAATATGGTATAATTAAAAATTTTATGCAAAATAAAATATTATACGGTATAAAGGCTATTGACGAAGTGTTAACCACAATAATAATTCATTAAATTAATACCCTACAATTACATGAATCATTGTCGGACAACGCGTATGTATTTAGAATACTGTTATTATAATACTGCTTATTTATAACAGCATGTTGCTATTTTTTCTTATCTTTTAATGTGAGGTGATTGATATGTGATGAAATTATTTGAAGTGGAGTTTTCGCGAGTAATATATCTCTCTCATACAAAAAATACTGAGTATACTAATTGAGGTGTATGTATGATGTTTTTTTGTTTGTTGACTGTCTAAGTGGCCAGCATCTACGACTGCACATCCTGAGGTCGTTCCAAGTTTATTTATTAGTCTTTCTATTAAAAAAATGCTATATGCTAAATATGGAATTGGGAAGTTGACGATGTTTCGTCACCCTCTGCTTTGTAGAGCACGTGTCGCGTCGCTCCTGTGCATCTCTCACCGGTGGTGTTGAAGTATCGTCCCACCGAACCATCGGACTTTGAGAGTAAAAGGAATAGAGATAGCACGTTGTGTCTGTGCTATAATATTTACTGCGTTGTTACTAGTCTCAGTGAGATTGGCCGCTGTGGCCAAAATTAGTCAAGAGGGCAGTACTTCGCACGATATCTTCTTCAAATGTGAACCTATTTTTACAACAGTTTGTTAGTGAATAATAATATTATTTTCAAAGAATATCTTAAATAGGCAATGTAGGTATGTAGAAACTGTCATTTTTGAGGTCAGAAATATGGAAATCGATGTTTAAGATTGCGTTATATTGTCAATGAAATCCGATTAAAGTCACAGCTTAGGTAATATTTATAAGGTTATTTTCTTTTCCCAAATATGTTAAACAAAATATATTCGGTGAGCGAATTAGAAGAATGAAAATAAGTTAAGTTCTCTTAGAGCAGAAACCTGCATGAGGTTTCCTCACAATTTTTTCCTTCACCCTAAAGCGAGTTTCATGTTAGAAATGATTCACACTTGAAAATATTAGAGGCAAAACCAGATGTTTGAGCCGGCTTTATCTGGTTTCTTAAATGGACACTTTAGTGACTTGTTTAATTTTCCAATTCATACTTAGCCAATTTTTGCCGAACTGCTTATAATCCATATTAATATTATAAATGCGAAAGTAACTCTGTCTGTTACTTTTTCACGCTTAATTCGCTGAACCGATTTAGATTAAATTTGGTATGGAGACAGTTTGAGACCCTGGGAAGGACATAGGATAGAAAGACATAGAAGGACATAGTTTTTATCCCGGAAATTATCCCTTAATGGGTTTAGAAGGGAAGTGGAAATTTGTATGGGGAATCAATAATTTCTCAAGTAAGTGATATAAATCTCATCATACCTATGTATTATTCCAGTGTGCGACGAATACAAATTTCTAGATATAAAACAAGTACAAGTGATACCTCTAGTACCGTCGCCTGAAGTGGTAAAAATCAACGTGTCAAAGTGCACTCCCACTTCCATACCCTTAGTAGTGGGTGGGAAAGTGGTGACCATTAAGGAGTTCCCCCATATGGCGTTATTGGGATGGACAAGAATGCAGGTAAATATTCTAATATATATAGAACTAGTATTGCCCGCGGCTCCGCCCTCGTTCAGATGACCAAAAACCAAATTCTTAGGTTTTACATATTAGTATACGTTTCATTGCGGTTTTTGCATTTTTTCTCAGAAATGAGACATTTTCCTGCGGTAAAAAGTATCCTATATGTTGACCCGGATAACCAGATATCACCACCAAATTTCATTAAAATTCCTCCAGTGGTTTTTCTGTGATGTGGTAACAGACAAACAGACAGACAGATAGACAGACAAAAATACTAAAAACATGAACGAAGTGGTTAATTCGTTCATGACTAAAAACTATAGATTCGGTCTCTGTATCGATAATAATGTTTATTTCAATAAGTTTTTCCAAAAAAATATTTAATTCGGCTTATTTACAATTTTATTATATGTATAGATGTTATAAAGATTGAGATTGTTTTTTTTAGTTTGAACGCCCTAATCTCTGGAAGTATCTATTTTGTATTTAAATATTTAAATAATTCTTTATACATTTTATAAGTTATTTATTGAGTAAGGGTTATCTAACAATAATAGAATTAGTAATGTGGCAATTATTTACGTATGTATGTATGTATTCAGCCCTTTTTTTTAACGTCACTGCTGGGCACTGTCCTCCCTTCATTACGAGGGGATCAGGCCATAGTCCACCACGCTGGCCAAGTGCGGGTTGGCGGACTTCACATGGTTTTCTCAGACACGCAGGTTTCCTCACGATGTTTTCCTTCACCGTAAGGCAATTATAGTATATAATTATATAATAGGCATTGTTATTATGTTTTTGTCTGTCTCTCTTTAAGGGCATTACGAGAAAACCACTGAACAGATTTTGATAGGTATGATGATAGCTGGTTATCCGGGTCAACATGTGGAATAATTTTTACTGCGAAAAAATATCTCATCTCTGAAAAGTCTATACTAAACGTTAACTTAACTCTGCTATTATAATTCGAAAGTTTGTATGTTTGCGTGTCGGCTGGATGGATTTAGATAAAACTTAGCGTATAAATAGACCATAACCTGAAGTAACAGAAAAAAAATTGACAACGTCAAAACAAGATTTCTTGTGTAATCAAAATTTATTTTAAAATATATCCGAAAATAACATTAAAAATTTAAGTAATAGTATAAAATATGTTTTAAAAGACAACAAAATCGAAAGTGCATAATAATTACAAGACTTCCGCGACACCATTCAGACAAAGAGAGACAATAGCATTCCCAAGGAGGGTTGACGTCAGGCAGTCGTAGAACTTTTGCCAAATCCTATCAGCAGTACAGAGGATTTACTGCGCCGACCCCAAGTGATTGGGAAATGGACAGGGAGAAGAAGAACCTGGAGTAACACATTACACATGGGCTAGAAATAAAACTTGCTAAAATATAATTATAAATACAAAGCGCAATACGAGACGTATACTAAGCAATAATTGCTAGTAACACTTAGAAATGAATATTTTTTTAACATAATGAATAACTACTAAAACTCAAAAATAATCTGAGTTCTATATTTATACTTCCAGTCCGGTGGCTACGCTTGGAAATGCGGGGGTTCCCTGATAAGCAATCAGTATGTCCTGACAGCTGCTCACTGCGCTTACCAGGATAAAGACGAAACTGTTGTGTTGTGAGTGAAAAAAATAAATATTTTTTTAAATATATACCTAGGTTAACTAGCAAATATGTATATATATTTATAACTAGCAACTTTCCCTCGCTTCGCTCGGGTGTGTCGGTAGGTACGTTTTAAAAAAATTAAAAAAGTTATAGCTTTAATTTTTTTGAGCATAATCCTATTTTTTTTCAACAAATAAGAAGCTATAGTTACTCTTTATAACAGCAGCTAAATAAATCCGCAAAAAATCCCAAAAGATAATTTTATTTAAAAATTCTCATTTTCTTTCATAACCAGGGGTGCTCCGCGAGCTGTGCAACTAGGATCATCGTATCTAGACGATCCAGGAGCACTGGTTGTCAAAGTTGCGGCGGTCATCAGACATCCCAAGTATAAGTTGCCAAGGTCTTATTACGACATCTCCCTCGTAAAACTCGCTACTACTGTCACGTAAGTATTTTTCATATGTATTCAGCCATTTTTTTAACATCCCACAGCTGGGAGTGGGTGTCACTTCAATACGAGATGTATCAGGCCATAGTCCGCCAAACTGGTAAAATGCGAGCGGACTGAGCATGTTTTTAGAAAACGTGTTAGGTTCTCTCAGACATGCAGGTTCCCGATGTTTTCTTTCACTGTAAGACAAGTGGTAGTTATGTTGGGAATGATTTTCAGAATGAAAATGTCAGAGGTGCGAGACCCGGGATTCGAACCCAATTCTCCTGTTTCCTAAGCGAGCGCGTTACCACTAAGCTACCGCTGCATTTTTTATTTAATAATATTTATTTCTAACAATAAATATACACTTTTAAATAGTTTTTGATTTATTTGTGTTATATTTTGTTATAAGTGATGACATAATTATTAAAGAAAAATTGACTTATAAAAACGAATTATTAGGCAAAAGTATCACATAACATACACTCAAGAAAATCATACACCCGTATTGAGTGCCTCTTTTTTGCAGACGAACGAGAACCTCAAATTTTTCATATTAGTTTTTGCTTGCCAATTAGAATAAAAACAATATTGTATGACATAATTCTAAAAGCAATTATCGTAAAAGATTAATATATGAGAAAAATAAAAAAAATATAAATAACACTAGGTATGTTTTAACGGAATGGAATAAGTAGAGTATACTAATGTATATACATACATAGGTATAGAAGAGTACGTAAGTATTTAAAAAAAAAACTTTAAACCATCCTCTATTTTATCCCCTTGATTATAAACGCCGAATTATTCTTTATTTCTTACCAAATTTATAGGGTATAATTTTTTTTTTCATTAACTTGAGAAATCATTCGTTCCCAATAGTCATTTTTCAACCCTTATTTCACCCTTTTCAAGTTTCATTTTTGCGACAAAAAGCATCCTATGTCCATCATGTGGTGTCTATACCAAATTTCATCAAAACTAGTTGAGCGGTTTAGGCGTAACAGACAGACAGAGTTACTTTCACATTTACAATATTAGTATGTAGGTATTAAAAGAATCTAGTAAATAAGAAAAAGTATATGATATTCCACAGATTCTCAGACGTTATAAAGCCCGCGTGTCTGGGGGTTCCCCCGCCTCCTGGAAGTCCTGTCATCGCGACAGGATGGGGGAAAACGGAATTTGGTAATTATATATTATCTGTATTACTATTTGTAAATTTATTTAAATAATTACTGTAAGTAAGGATGTGCCTTGCTTAAACTGCAGGCAAACGCTAATAAGATCGCTATAATAAACACAGAACAATAAATTTCCAGGTGGTGATGTATCTCAAGAGCTCAGAAGCGTGTCGATCACAGTCTGGGAGATGGACGAATGCTACAATGTGTTGGGGACTTCCCGTAAATTGCCCAACGGACCTTCTAGCGATAGTCAAATTTGTGCTGGAGAGAAGAAAGGTGGAAAGGACACTTGTCAGGTATGTTGATGATACATTTATTGAGATATCAAAATTTATAAATTCTAATTTTACATAACTAAAAAAGTACTCTTGATGAACTGTAATGAGACGTCATGACTTGCGAATGGTAAAACTAAATCAAATAAGCCCCAATTCAAAGTTGTACTGTAATATTGTAAATAAAATTATTCGGAATGTCAATTGGTCCTTTAAATTTAGGACGAATAAAAAAATATTATTCGTCCTTTATAAAATACATAAATTGTAAAGAAGGACGAATTAGTAAATAAGTAAGTAAAATAAGTAGCTCGGCTCAGCTCGGTAGGTTATAGTTTTTTTTTGCATACAAAAACTCCTGCACCTAAAATCACTTATTTAAATTTTACATTAGAAAACAAAAAAGTAGTAAATGTTCGTACAAACCGACAATAGTCGGACGAATAATATATTTTTTATTCATCCGATTATTGGACGAATAGCAACAGCCAAAATTATTTTTGGACAATATCTAATGTCTCGTTTATCATAGGGTTTTTTTTCAGTAAAATTAACTTCTAATCCGATTGTAGCTACCTCAAGGACTTACAAAACCGACATTTAATTTAAATATAAAAATTTGTTTAGATATTGGATTTGTAGATGTAAAATATTGAATATTTTAATACATTTATTTTTTATATATTTATTTGATTTTAAATAGTTTAAGTCAGAGGAACAGATACATAAGGAAAGAGAGTTAAAGTTTATTTATATCCATCCAGTAGATTTAAAAATACTCCTTAAATTCTTGTCCCTTTTATACAAAGACCTGAAGATGACCACTATTCATGACTCATGAACACCTTTGAAATAGAATTACGTACCACCGCATGGTTAGAGTCTCATTTATAGATTATTATTACAATTCTTTATAGGGTGATTCTGGTGGACCTGCTCAAATACAAGACGGCTGTTCATGGCGAGTGGTGGCAGTCACATCCCTCGGCAGATCTTGTGGGGCTCCTCACACACCCGCGCTGTACGCGAAAGTACAAATACCTTTTGTATCTGCTGTTGCTTTTGGCGGAAAAGGAAGTGGAAATAATAGAGGCACCGTGTCGAATGAATTCAGCAATAATCAACAAAATAATAATAACTATCAACAAAACAATAATAACTATCAACAAAACAATAATAACTATAATCAAAACCAACAAAATACACAATGGAACACAAATTTTAACAACAAAAACCAAAATCAACAAAACAATGGCTGGGACACACAATCAAATCAACAAAACAACAACCGAAACCAAAATCAACATAATATATGGAACCCTGCAACGGAACCAACAGTTCAATGGAATAACCAAAATATAAATCGAGGAACCGGAAACGTGTATAGCAATCAAAATGGTTACAGCAATGAACAATCAAACAACCAACAATACAACCGGGGTCAAAACCAGGGCTATACAACAAAGAAACCAAGCAACCAAGGTTATTATAATGACTACGGTCTTGAACCATATCAATCTGACCAACCATATTATAGTAATGGAAGAATGCGGTGGACGTGAGATTTTGTATTTAAATTATATGGATTAGTAACATGAAATAAGTTAAACTATATGATTAATATAAGTGACACTAAAACTGTGAAAATGGCGACAAGTAGAGATGTAACCTTTTTCACAGTTCGCATTTTACATGTACGTAACACGTAATAAACGTGCTTAATGTAGCTGAAAATCAGCTAGAAGTAACTAGAAGTGACATATGCTGACGCAATGATACGGTTTTTTTTAATCACAACAGGTTCGATTTCCGGATTGGCCATTTTTCATAATACATTACATAAATGTATGAATTTTGTTTAACCAAAATTGTTTTGCGTTTGTAGAAGTGTTTTTCACTTTCTTTTATACTTTCGTATTATTTAACTTTTTACCGTTGATATACAAAAACTCAAGATATACAATTAGCGTCTAAAAGTTTACTCAGAAAGACGCACATACTCGTAATTCGAAATTATGCGCTTTTTTCAAATCTCTTTTGTTCATTGCTTGTCGAATGATAAAAATAAAAGCATGTTGTTTCGTTTAAAAAAGTACTTTATGTGGTGTTCGTAAGTTCGAATTTGTGTTTAGACAATTAGAACTATCAATTTTTGAATGTTATTTTTGGTTTGACTTAAGGTCACATGTCGACGCCACTTTTTGAAGAGATATCTGTTAGGAATTGTGTATCTATGTTTTTATATATCAATGCATTTTACACTACAATTGAGACGTGATATATCATATTTTCCGATACCATAATGAATACAATGTAAATATTAGTATGTGAATATTTTTTAAGTATTACACTAACTGTATAGTGTATATTACACTATACTTACTGTTAGTATGCTGTTACTTCCTCCCATTATAACGGCTCAACAGATTTGAGTGAAATTCGAAATGGAGATAGTTTATAGGCTGGATTGGCAGATATGATAATTCTTACTGTACCTATTCCGAGTATACAATAAAATTAATCCCATCCTAAGAGTTGTAGAGATGATACCTCAATGAAGCATACGTAAAGCAAAAAGAATTTACCAAATCTGACTGCTTGTTCTAATATATATTTAGTGCCTTCCAACGTACAAAAGACAATAAAGCAACCTCTTTTTATAAAGTTAGAATAGACTAAGGATCACTCGGTTTTTCTTTATCTATTATCATAAGCTTGTACATATTTTATATAATAAATGTACATATTTAATATCATTAATGTGCCCTTTCAATTCTAAGTAATACGATTTCTTCGCCTGTTAGTGTTATCAGCTATCAAATGAAAATGGCTGGGCCGTTTTTGATGATAATCACGATGTTTGACTTAGGAATTAATTTTCAATAAATATGTACCTAAACATTATTTATAAAATGCAATGTAATATAAGAAAATTGTATAACAGCTGTATGAAAAGTACATATAAACTTATAAAGTACTCTTCCTTTTAAAGTCGGTAAAAAACCATGACTTTTGATGACCATGACATAAAAATATTGGGCTAACCCAAAATTGCATGAACTATTTCTCATCCTGGCAAAGTATCTTTTAGACTTGTTATTGTGAAGTCTAAACCTTAGGTAGATTTTATTATAAAAAATGTAAAACTTAAAGACTTAAATTAATAAAATTGCTCAATGTTTATATTAATTTGTGTATATTTTTATCGTAGTACTTACATCCTAAATGACCCAAACATGAAACACGTATTTGGTCTTCCGTACCGTAGGTAAAACCTTTCACTTGAAATATTCTGGACTGGTAACCTATCAGTAGTAAAAATGCTTGAGAATTAGAGAGAAGCGGGCTTAACCAGAAGTCATGTACACAAATATTTTCAACATGATTATACTAACAAATAATGAAAACAGTGTGAAAACCAACATGTCTGAGAGGATCAAAATTCTTACTTTTTAAAAGATGTTGGAAATCCACTAACTCTTTTTTAGCCAATGTAGTGGATGCAGGAAGGCCCGGCCTAGCAATGGGATCCAGTCCTCTTACATAAATTCAAGTGAAGTAGCAAAATCTGTAGAACTGCATTTCATTTGCTATTGGAAGAAAGAGCTATTAACTCTCTATTATCCTCTCTTTAATCTCTTTTCTCTAACTTCCTTCTCATCTATAGACATATGATCATGAGAATCAATCATTTTTGCGAAAAAATATTGTTGAGATATCTCATGCGAAAAGACACGGGTAAAAGCCCGTTTATAAAATAATATAATATGGTTCGAAATAAAATTAAAAATAAGAACATAAAATTTCAATAGTTTTACAAAAATTGCTTTGCAAAATGGCTTAGTAAGAACACCATGTTTCTACAAATTTTATTGATTTTTGGTGAGATTTCTTACTTACATCAATTTTTATTACTATAGCAACAGCTTCTTCGACATTTACTATTATAAAACTCTTTACTAAAGTCATTCAAATCAGATATTAAATATAAGAATTTTCATGCAGTTTTCGGCATATACTGATTGCAAAAGCCTGATTTGGACGTAAAGTCTAATTAGAGGAGATAATAATTTATGTACTGTTAGGTGTCTTACAAAAACACTGTTTTACAAAAGTAAATTAATTCTTCTTCTACTTCGTTAAGCCTTATTTTTGCTGCCTGGATAAATGGTTACAATTCATAAAATCCTGGGTTCGAGTCCCAGAAAATTTTCAGAGTCAAGATTTTTTTTGCAGCAAACCTGAATTATGAAGTTGGCGCTATTACACCGCTGTACCTCAGTATGTACCTACTCATACGTAGAAATTAGCCTGACACTCTTAGCCTGATAGATCAGTCTTTTCGGCTGAACAATTAGCTTATCTAAAGTATCTCAGAGATACTTCTCACATATTACCAATAACATGTAATATTTCAGTTTTATCACCATATTTGGAAGCTCATTTCTCGAATACAATATCAGAAATAAATCAAAAGCATTTAATAAATATCATAAAGACTTTAAACGAAGAAAAAGAGGACATCAGAGATAAAAGAAATAAAGGTAAAAATTGATTTTGAATTCCACGAGGACTTTTGTAACTTGTTTCTACCAGACGCTTTGCATTTTTATAAATTTTTATGCATATATAACACAAATATAGAACCGCAGGTGCGTTGTCACTGTGACGACTAAGATGATATGCCTCTTGCCTGTAATTGTTCTGGCTACCTTATCCCTCAAACCGGAACAACAATGTAATCATTGTTGCTTGGCGGGAGAAATAGATAAGGGGGGTACCCATCCAGTCGGACTCCTCAGCCTTGACAGAGTCCTACCACCAGTAGACAGAATCCTACCACCACCACAAAATATATTGTAAACTGCATTTTTAATTTTTTTTTTTTTTTTTTAATTCGTCAGAATCTTTTTTTTTAATTTATTTTTTTATGTATGTTCACCGATTACTCGAAGACACCTGAACCTATTTGGATATATTTTTTTATTTTAAAGGCTATACTTCCCAGGTGGTCTCATATAAATTTTATCGAAATCGGTCTAGCGGTTTTTAAAGAAAATCAACAATAAATTATTTTTTTAAATAAATTGTTCAATGGAATATGTTTTTAAAAAAAACTTTCTTCTTACAAATTACCTGCTTATTACGTCTACACTAATATCCAGCCGACAATATTTTAAGATATGAATGTTTAATAGCTAAATATGTATTTGACGTATCGAAATATATTAGATTTGCCTTGCATCGGCTGGCACCGACTTCGAAAATATCTGATTAGGTATCTATTCTAAATAAAAAGCCCCGTTTAGTTATTTTTTACATTCTAGTGCCTGGAAGTCGGTTTTTTTTTAAGTTTTTAGTACCAACAAAGTTAAGCTTTTCTTATTTAATAACTGCGGTGCTAGCAAAATTCTTAACGATATATTTATCAACGTCATTATTAATATCACATTTTATCAGATGATTTAAATGACGAGGAAAAAGAGAAGATCCTGCAAGAAATTTTATGGTTGTTAAAAAAAAATTACAATGCTGCAAAACAATACTCTGAAGTATATTATAATCCTCTACATACCGGTGCTAGGTTATATTTTATTAAAAATCCTGAAGTTTTGAAAGAATATAAAAACTATTTGAGGACGCAAAATGAGTAAGTATATAAGTGCATAGTAATTTAGTGAAAAATACAAACTAAGTACGTTAGTTAACAGTTCTCACAGTACATATTTCAGACCTCTCGACAATTGTCATATCTTATTAATATATTTATTTTTTAAACAACGACTCACCCTTGCTCCCTCGGGTTCATATCTAGTGACGTTTTTACGTTTAGTATAGATTAGATATTTTCCCGCAGTAAAAAGTATTCTATATGTTGACACGGATAATCAGCTATCATCATACCAAATTTCATCAAAATCTGTCCAGTGGTTTTATCGTGATGCGTTCCCATACAGACAAACGGATAGACAGACAGACAAACAAAATTTCTAAAACTATAGATTCGGCCTCTGTATCCATAATAATGACTATTCCAATAAGAGTTTCCAAAAAATATTTAATGTACAGATTCGACTCAGAATTCTATTATATGTATAGATTTTTTAACTAATATAATTGACCGGATTCTAAATTTTAATTTCCGTAATTATTCCACCATCTTTAGTCTTCTTTCAAACCTTCAAAGTCAAGATGAGACATTCGATAACTTCGAGAAAAGGAGCTTAAAGGATGATTTAATGTATTTGAGAAAAAGCGCAATTTCCTATCGTGGTAAGTTTGGTATATAATTATAATCACACTCTATTACGCATGTCAAAGCTTGTGTGTGTGTGTGTGTGTGTGTGTGTGTGTGTATGTTTGTCACTCTTTTACATTAAAACGGCTGAACGGATTTGGATTAAATTTAGTCCTCAGAGAGGCTGCAGTTAGTTATAACATTTGCCGAAAGATGGTCTAACCTGCATATAATAATATATGTAAATACAAAAGTAAAATATAAATATTATAGTAGATAGTAATAGAGAAATTATTCGTTATTGTTTTAACATGACTTGTGTTCTTTATGTTACATTTATAAGTGGAAACTTAGCTGGTTTATGTACTATGTATATTGGATTAACTTTAAGTATTATTGTACTGTATGTTTCCCAAATATTTTAATAAAAAAAAAAAGAAAAGATACCTAGGCCTAGGAACAAATCTGTAGACTGGTAATTTGCTAATCTCGAAAACGGACCGAATGATAGGCACAGCCTTCACTGCTGGCTCTGAAAACGTAAAAGTTTGCACAATCCACACAAATTTCCTTATATAACGGAGGATAGCTGATAAAGGTATTATGAAAGTTGATCCCTTATATAGGGAACTAGCATTGCCCGCGGCTCCGCCTGCATTCAGATGACCAAAAACCAAATTCTTAGGTTTTATATATTATTATACTCTTACATTGCAGTTTTTGTATTTTTTCTCAGAAATGAGATATTTTCCCGCTGTAAAAAGTATCCTATATGTTGACCTGGATAACCAGCTATGACCATACCAAACATCAAAATCCCTCCAGTAGTTTTTCTGTGATCCGGTAACAGACAGACAGATAAAAATTCTAAAAACTATAGATTCGGCCTCTGTATCGATAATAATGTCTATTTCAATTAGATTTTCCAAAAAATATTTAATGTACAGATTCGGCTTAGTTACAATTTTATTATATGTATAGATGAAAGTATCAAGTTTGATAATAAACTTTCTTCTTTTATAAAGTTAGAAACGTCTTTTCATTGGAGATGAGAAACCCCATCAGACTCACTGTTTACAAACAGAATATATTGTAAAACTAATTTCAGATTCATTAAGACGATCAGCATCCGCTGATATAGACAACATAGACACAAATGAGGAATTTATACAAACTAGAAAAGATAATTTTAAAAGAACCAAGATATCTAGAGAGGAAAAATATGAAGATGATTCTTTAGACATACAAAATAAGAAAAAATTTAATACCAATAATGAAAGACAAAGTAGGTTTAGAGATAAAATAAAAAAAATTAACATTAATTTTGATTCAGATTCTAATCCAGATAATAGAAATAAAATAATTAACAATGTAAATCCAAGAGATTTAGAAATGGCTGTGAACGAAAAGCCGAAAAAAAATTATCATTTACCACCAACTTCGTATTTTAAAAAAAAATATATCAAAACTGTGCAGAATAAAGTGAATCCTCTGCCTAAATTTAATTATAGGAAACCGAAAAAGGATGAGCTTTTTTCATTTGGACGCACCTCTATTCCATTTGTAGGTAAGAGAGGGATTTATGAAGATAATTAAATATTTTTGTATACATTGATGTTTTATTTATAGATCAAAGCTGAGAGAGGGGTCGAGAACCCCAATACCTTCCATTTAACCCCTCCTATAAGAGAAAACCTTAAAGATATTTGGATTTTAAAAAATAAATAGTAAAAACCAGATTTTAGGCTTCACTTTCCAAGTACAGCCGAAGTATAATCTATGTGATAGTTCTTATCTCCCTAAAGTAATCTAATACTACGTAATTTTTCCATTATTACTGTTTTTTTCGGAAGTCTAAACTAAAATAAAATATCGTGAACAACTTCTGTAATTTTATATTTATCCACTAAAAGTAACTAATTTTCTACATTAAAAACAATTTCAAAGTAATTATTGCAACTCTGAGTAGATTTCCTTGATATATGACCTAATTAATCATTTAGAAAAGACGACACGTTTTGCTCAGTTTGTAGTGACTCTACTTGCTGTGCCAGTGATCGTGGGTAGGGGTACCGCTAGGGGCATGCATTTGTATGATGAGCATGAGTGCATCTACTCCAGTCATGGGTGTTTATATTTATAATATGTATGTATTTAAAGTTATATATGTGTAGTGTATCAACTATCTGGTGTCCATAACACACGCCTCGTAGTTTACCATGGAACTAGATGGCGCTGTGTGTTAATGTCCCAACATAAAAAAAAGAAAAGGAATTAATGGTCAACTGCTTCGATGGTGTAATGGCTAGCATGTACGGCTGCACATCCGAAAGTCCTGGGTTCAAGTCCCGGGTCAGGCGAAGCTTAGTTATTAAGTTTTTCGGTCAAGAAATTTTCAGTTACAGCCCTCGGAGTCGTAATGCCGTCGGTCCTGCGCCTGATCTTTCATTGAACGAAAGAATAGAGTGACAGAAAAGTATACTTATGTTTCCGCGCGTACTTGTGTACTATAACATGTTTTGTTATATTTTATATACTTAGTGCAAACCTTGATTTTTTTTGTTGTTTTGTAAAAAAAATTCAGAACTTTCTAGCATATTATTATATATTTCCAATAGTCTCTCAGTAAAATTCTGTGACATACGGATAGACTTTGTTATACTCTGAAACCAAAACCTAAAAAAAGACTCCAGAAAATCACCGTTTGAAATCGATCAAACAACTGCCAAATCTAAAGTTATAAAGGAATATGAAGTGTTGTTTTATTGGTCGTTAAATTATTATGGATATTGCTCAAATTTTCAATATATTTATAGAGTCGTGTATTTTAAATAGTAATGAAAAATATACACTCTTTGTGCATTTTAATTGGTAAGTTATCAGTGTTCTTTGTTAGGTTAGATATATAGATGGAGAACTCCCTTGTCGTAGTGGAGAATAAAAGTGAAGAAACGGCCCTTTACAATCGGTCAAGCCATTTTTAAACGACTTCTTCAAAAAGAAGGAGGTTCTCAATTCGTCGGAATCTTTTTTTTCTTTTTCTTTATGAATGTTCACCGATTACTCAAAGACGCCTGAACCAAATTGAAAAATTATTTTTTTCTTTCAAAGGCTATACTTCCCAGGTGGCCCCATTTAATTTTTATCGAAATCTTGAAATTGAAATTGAGCGGTTTTTAAAAAATCATTTTTTAAAAATTGGTTTTTAATAAATTATTTTTAAATAAATGACTTAATCAAATATGTTATTAAAAAACTTTCTTCTTACAAATTACCTGCTTATTACGACTACACAAAAAATTGAAAAATAGGAAGCCGGTTTTTACTTATTTTTATTTATTTTGAGTTTTGTTACATAGCAAACACGAAAAATCCTGTAAATAGTCCAAAAAAAGCGGATCTTCATGTCCGCCAGGCTAGAGCCGATATCCTTACTGTCTGTTTTGATTAGCAAAAGTGATCTAATATAATAAAGAAGCTTCTCTTTATCGATACTAATAGTATAAATGTGAAAGTGTGTTTGTTTGTCCTTCTTTCACGTCGAAACGGAGAGACGGATTGGCGTGATTTTTGTGTGGAGATAGTTGGAGGTCTAAAGAGTGACATAGGGTACTTTTAACCGCGAGAGATCATCTAATTCCCACGGGAAAACACGTTATAATACAATCCAAAAAAATATTTAAGATCAGAATTACTTGAAACTTGGTATTAATGCTCTTCAATACAATTAAATATGTACGTGTTTTAGCATTTTGCGAAATTCATCCCATAAGAGGGTAAAAGAGGAGATGAAAGTTTGTATGAAACTTGCCTTTCAGAGTTTTTTGCTATAGTTTTAGCGCGAGCGAAGCCTACTACTACTAGTTTTAAATAAAACTATTAGGACTTTCTTGCAGATTTATATTTACTTTTGAACCGGCGTTTCGAATTCTATTCAGCAACTATAGTCACAGGAGAGACTGATTTTAGACGTCTTTTAATAGTTATTATATAGTTGTTAGTTGTTACAGACATGTTGAATATCTATTCGTCAACGATTGTTGAATGCCCATCTCATCTAAGCCCCTGATGTAGACTTTTCGGTCTCCGTAATAAAAGATATTACTAAGATTTTTTTTTACATTTTTACAGTTTTCACAATAACTTGTGAATGTAGAAAATATGACTTAGAACAAGAAGCTCACAAGCTGTATGATGAAAGCTTTTCCGCTGTGGTTCATAGATTTCGAAAAACACCAGAATATCTAACAATATTGCAAGATGAAGTACGTATAACTCCGCTGATAAGAAATGTCATTTAGCCTCTATATTTTAGGAAGATTATTGGACCCAATCATGCCTTGCTTTTTACAACTGATAAATTAAAAATTTAAAAACCCCCGACCACCTTGGAGCAATTTTCATCAAACATATCTAAGGACACTCCCGACTAATTCACCTTTCAAACAAAAACAACAAAATCAAAATCGGTTCATCCGTTCGGGAGCTACGATGCCACACACAGACACGTCAAACTTATAGCGCCCCGTTGTTTTTGCGTCGGGGGTTAAAAATATCATGCACTTTAAAAAAAATAAGTACCTTTTGATTATGAGAAATAAGTAAGAAAAAGAAGCCGAATTCACTTATTGATAATGTAGTATGCTATTAAAAAAATATTATCAGATCATAAAATTCATTCGGAAGTTGATTTCCGTTATTCAAATTACGAACTTAACTTCTTTGCATATTACTTGTTTTTGTCCAAAATGTACTTTACTCTAAAGAAGAGCACGTATAAATATTTTGCCTAACAAAATCAAGTGGTAACGCACTCGCTTGGGAAACTGAAAGAAACGGGTTCGAATCCCGGGTCTCGCACCTCTGATATTCTCTTGTACGAATTATTTCCGACTGAGAGATCCTAGCAAGTAGTCGAAAGGCATGCTCAGTCCGCCCGCACTTGGCCAGCATGGTGTAGGAACTATGGTCTGTTCCATCTTGTAGTGATGGTGTTCTCCTAGCCGATTCCGGCTACGGCGGCCAATCTCATTGAGATTAGCCAATTGCGCAGGAGATATTATAATGCTCAAGTGTACGCGCAGACACAACGTGCACTCTCTATTCCCATCACTCTCATCGCTCCGGTGGAACGACCACTCGACACGACCGGTGAGAGTTAAGGCGCGTGCTCTCCGAGGCACGGGTGTGAAACACCGCCAACTTTTCAAATCCGGGCTGTTACTGAGGCTTACTATACAGAAAGACTCAATAACTAAACTTGGCCCGACCCGGGACTCAAACCCAGGACCTCCGGGTGTGCAGCCGTACATGCTAGCCACTACACCACTGAGGCAGTTTAATCTTGTAGTAAAGTGACGTCATTGTAAATTCAATATGGCGGACTCTCAAAGATGGCGGACTATTGTTTATGCTCCCCCACATGCACATCAAATGAAAATATTTGCTGAGAAAAAAACGGAAAAAAAGGAAAAAACATGAAAAAAGTTTAAACATTTGAAAAAACAAGCTTTTATTTAAATGCTCTAAAAGACAAAGAAGTATAACTTCTTACATGCTTACATAAGTACACACTTTTTGTTTTAATATTTCATTTTTATTTAAATATAGTTCATAAAAATGAAGAATGGTTTTTTAATGGTTCAAGAAATGATCATGACGTCGTTTATGGATCAATTAGAAAAGGCTGTGTTAAAAGAATTGAAAATGAATTTCTCCAGAAGTTTTCGAGTAGCAGCTGCAGATTATAAGTTCGTCTTTTTTTTATTATAGACTCAAAAAATAAACCCGATTAGACAAGATGTTATTTAACAATCGATCTTGAAGAAAATCTATGAAAATGACATATCTAAGCGTAATGTCACATGGTTAGAATATATATCCACTTAAAACCCCGTGACCATGATTGAATAGATATCTAAGTTTTATTTAAAACTACTGACTCACCCTCGATCCATTCAGGTTCGTCTCTAAGTAAGTTTTAACGTTTAGTATAGATTTCTCAGAGATGAGATATAATAAGGGATTCATATTATCACAAAATGGAGGACAAACAAATCTTGACTTTCGTATGATATTGGTATTGATTTTAGCAATAATCTGAAACCGAAGAAGAAAAAACAACACGAATCACCTGTTGCGGGTCTGGATTATTATCAAGTGTTACACTCTGTGCTTTCTGTGGCAGAAAGAAACAGAATGAGGGACATTGGCTACGAGTACAGTGGGTTTGTTGAAACTTTACACTAAATAAGTCCTTTTTAATCATTGATATACAAAAACTCATGATACACAATATTAGCGTCTCAAATGTATCCTCAAAAATATGTGCACAATTCGAAATTGAATTGCGCTTTTTTCGGATATCATTCTGTTCATTGCTTGTTCTGATTACAAATTCTTATCTTCTGTTCATTGCTTTTCTGATGATTGAAACGCACGCGTAGTTTCATTTAGAAAAGTACTGTTTATGGTATGCGTAAGTTCAAATTTGTGTTTAGACAGTTAGAACTTTCGTGTTTTCAATTTTATTATTCTTTGGTTCGACTTAAAGTCACATGTCGACGCCGCTTATTGAAGAGATATCTGTTAGGAAATGTGTATCTATGTTTTTATTTCAATGTTTGTAACTAAAATTAATGTTCGCCGACTGGTCGAAATTTAACCATAATCATTATTGAACATTTGATGAAAACATATACGAATAGAATTAAAAAAAATATTTCCTAAATTTTTTTATTGATAACTAGCAGAACCCGTGCCTTCGCTCACGCTAAAACTACAAAAAAAAATCTCTAAAAAAAGTAGGTTTCATACAAACTTTCATCCCCTATTTTACCCTCTTAAGGGGTGAATTTTAGAAAATGCTGAAATACTTAACTCATTATTTTTGCCGTACTCAGGCTAAAACTAATTTATTTATATGTATTGTAGGAAAATGATCCACGAATTAATGCAGCGTTGGTTACCAGACGACAGCGATAAAGTTTCAAATAAACTAACGGGCGGTGGACACCAACCAGAGAAGACGACAACTGAACATGTACACGAGGTCAGATTAACACATAAATAAAACTTCACCATCTTACGTGATAGAATACTATACTAGTACCATAACTATTCCTTCCTTGAGTGGGTAAGCGATCCTGCAACGTCCAATTAGGGGCAGCGCCTTAGAGTATGCATATGTAGAGTCATACCAAAGCGTACTTCGGGCTGCCGAAACGTGCTGAGCCGTGCCGTGCCATCAGTCAGTCATCACATCAGTCAGCGCCGGCCCTTAAGACCTTCCGTGGAGGAAAGGGGCAGGGGGAGGTTCCGTTGGGTAGTTGAGTTGTTCTTTCCTAAATAGTTTTATTATGGAATTTTATAAATTGTACAATATTGCCAGTAAAGTAATCATACAGTTTTTTTATTTATTTATACTTATAATACTTTAATTTATTTAACAGGTAACAACGACCACAACAACTGAGGAACCAGAACATTATACTACTTCTACTTCCACCTTGGAGGGTCTTCACCATCACCATCATCAATCCACTGCCGCGCCGGAAAGTCAAAGGCACTTCAGACTTTAAAAAACCAAATTAAAATAAACAATATTACTATTCTTTGCTTATTTAATCTTCTCCTAATCCTAAATCTTCTTCTTATTTAATATTTACTCTTTCCAGAGCACTTTAGATTTTAGTGCATCAAGACACTATCCTGGATCGGACTGATGTATTTTTTTCCCAGACAGACGGACAAAAAAATTAAAAACTATAGATTCGGCGTCTGTAGCGATAATAATTACTATTTCAATAAGGTTTTCCAAAAAATATTTAATGTACAGATTCGACTCAGAATTTTATTATATGTATAGATTTGATATTTGATTTGGTATAATTTTAATTTCACTTTTCAGTGACCCAGTGGTATAAAATAAGTTGGGTATACTGACAAGTGGCAAGTGGCAACCCTGCTCAATTGTCTGACTGTCAATGTAAACGATGGATTAAATACGCGGTTCTTTCGATTTCGTAGAATTTATTCAATTTATATTTATCATAAAAACTAGTGCAAATTAATAAAAAATAGTTTAAGTATATATTTTAATATGTGTAGTTTGAAACCTTGAGTTTTTTCGTTATAAAATGTTTAAATTAATTTTTCTTATCATGTTCATGTGAAGTGTGTATAACCTTGTAGGTTAAAAAATATTTCTCAAAGCTATTATTTACGCTCATTTCTTATTAGTGCGTTGGAGGCCAAGGTAATTTGTATACGGATACGTTTTTTTATTATTTATGTAATAATTGCTGAATGTTATGAATTAATTTATTCTTGATCAGCACGTTACGTCATAAATTTACAAAATATCTAACAAAATATATGTAGGTATACAATTATAAAAAAATATTAAAGAAAATGATTTTTTTCGTTTCCAGTTAAAAAACAAAGTGTGCAAAGTACATGGTGTTAATGGTGCAATTTTATTCAATACTTGTTTTATATAGTGAATCGTTTATTTAGCTTTAAACAACAAGAAAGTATTTATTTATTATAATTATTATACCTAACAATATAATTACCCTATATTACATATATAACTGGAAACAAGAAAATTATGCTATAGAAGATAAAAAACCTGTTATATGTACTTTAAAGCAAAAAAGTACCTTAATGTTATGTATTTATAAGTTTTTATTAAATACAAATTGTTTTAAAGTGCTATGTTAATAGTGCAGTTTTGCTTAGAATTTGTTGTACATCCATATTAATATTATAAATGTGAATGTTTGTGAGTATAGATGTTTGTTACTCTTTAACACCAGAATGGCTGAATGCATCTGGATGAAATTTGGCATAGTGATAGATTATAGTCTGGAATAACACATAGGCTTCTTTTTATCCTGGAAAAATGTATGGTTCCCATGGGGTAGATTTGTTTCTGTATCTTATATAAATATTAAAATATATCAAACTTAATAGACATATACAGTTTTGAAGTATATAGCAGTTGAATTTACACCTAAAATTAGTATAAGTGTTAAAACTTTTATCTTCACTAACAATATTATTATGTAAAATGGGCTATTTACAACATTTCTCACTTACTTTTTTGAGTGCCTAATATTTTGGCTGCGACCATAGTGCTTGTACTTAACAGTATGGAAATATTGGGAACTCTCAAAAGTTAGAAACATTATTATTAAATAAATAAATATATGGGTACATTAACACACAGCATCATCTAGTTCCGTAGTAAGCTACGAGGCCTGTGTTATGGATACCAAATAGTTTATATAATTTTATATATGTACGTACATATGTATTATAAATATAAACACCCATGACTGGAGTACAGACATTCGTGCTCATCACACAAATGAATGCCCCCAGTGGGACTTGAAGTAGCAAGTAGGATCACTACAAACTGAGCTAAACATGACAAAATATATTATTTTTTACATCACAATAAAAATTAGAAGTATCAATAATTAATAATTC
Organism: Brenthis daphne; assembly: GCA_947093115.1. Classification (NCBI taxonomy): domain Eukaryota; kingdom Metazoa; phylum Arthropoda; class Insecta; order Lepidoptera; family Nymphalidae; genus Brenthis; species Brenthis daphne. The sequence goes on from OX352473.1 coordinate 6,791,774, forward strand.
ATGCTTTAATTTGTTACAGGAAAATGCTGTACCCCATATTCAATACCTACAAACCATTTGTAAAACATGCCATAAGACAGTTAATAAAGCAACACAAATCTAGCTCATTCAAATATTTGTATATAAACAACCAAAGAAACTTAAATATAAGAATATACTCAACACAAAGTGATCATCATAGACAAAAAGCTATTATAGAAACTTCAGCTCCTAAGTTAGTTATAGAGAAATTGAATGAGAAAGTGTTGCCAGGTGGTAAATCAAATTTACATTTGGTATGGAAAGATAAAATAGATCCGTATATAAAATTATCAAGATGGGACAGACCTGTCGGTAAGTTTTTATAATATTTTCATAATCTCATCATTTCATTTTCATAATTTTGAAGACTGATTCTTACTTATATTGTTTATTTATTTATTTTTGTAGTATTAACGTACACACGCACAAACATACAACACACTAGCAGTACCCGCGGCTTCGCCCGCGCTTTAATCCTATCGCTGCCAAACTTCAGCTTTAAGGATCACCTCTTGGGCTAATCTAAAGATTGCCTAAAAGTTTCATCAAATTCGCTACAGCCGTTTTGGAGTCCATATAAAGGATCAAACATACACATCTATCGTTATATATAACTCGCGACTTCCCTTCGCTTCGCCCGGGTGCGTCCCTGGAAACGTTATAATTTTTTTGAGCGGAACCCTAATTCTTTTTCTAACATAGAAGCAGCCTAAGTTATTCCTTATAACTATCAGCTATCGGCTAGTGAAAGTCCTTTTAAAATCGGTCCAGCAGTTTCGAAGATTAGCCAGAACAAACACACAGACAGACAAAAAAAAATTAAATTGTATTTTTTCGTATAACATATATAATTTCATATACATTTAGTAAAAAGCTGTTATTTCGACATTACAAAAGACTGTGATTTATTTCTTCGTAACCCAAATTTTTTTCAGGTGTATACCTCCTGTACTGGCCGTGTTCATGGTCAATAGCCCTAGGTTCTATTCCGGGGTCTGTGCCTCTATCCTCAACTCTTCAAACTGCCGCCATATTCCTCATAGGTGCAGGGTTGATGAGGGGTGCGGGATGCACTATCAATGATTTGTGGGATAGAGATGTGGATGCGCAGGTGAGGGATTTGTGGATATCATCAGCCTTACGTACATACAAATACACAAACATACAGACACAAACTTTGGTACACTTTGAAAATTAGTATAAAATTTTGTGGGTAGATACCATCTGTAATAACTGTGATCTTTGAGATGTCTAAAACCTCAGTCTCTCCCGTAATCATGGCGCTGTGAAGCATAAGAAACGTCGGGAACCAACAATCTAAATAAAAATAAAACCGCCACAAAATTTGGAAAGATATTTAAAATTCACATCGACACGAGAATTAGAAGTAGTTAAAATCGATTTCTAAGATTCCATTACATGTATAATATTGTGAAGGCCTACCGACCGATGTCGTTTACGGTAACAGTGGCCACGTGATACTAGCCGACTGCGGGAGATATTATAGTGCAGTGTGTGTGAGAGAGATAAACACACATACACCTTCTCATACACTTTCTTTCTCACTCTCCTCTTGACGCAGGACTCGAACCCAGGATCTCCGGTTGTGTAACCGTACATACTTGCCACTTCTCGACACTCGGTGAGAGATCAAAACACCGCCAACTTCCCAACTCTGGGCTGTTATTGGGATTTTTTTAACAGAAAGAGATATAACTAAACTTGTCCTGACCTGGGACTCGAACCCAGGATCTTCGGGTATGCAGCCGTACATGCTAGCCACTACACCACCGAGGCACCTGTATACTCGTATATTATAAGTGAAGAAATACTTTTTTTTCCAGGTAGAAAGAACTAAAAACCGACCGTTAGTGTCAGGAGCGATCAGTGGGAAGCAAGCAGTTGGGTTTTTGGCTTTACAATTGAGTTTAGCCCTCGGAGTACTCCTACAGTTGAACTGCTACAGTGTTATTTTGGGTGCTAGTAGTATGGGTAAGTTCATTTTTTAATCCCGGACGCAAAAAGGGATGTTACATGTTTAACTTGTGTGTCTGTTTGTGGCATCATAGCACCTAAACCGATGAACTGCCTGAAAGGTGACTTGATCGAGAGTGTTATTTGTATAGATCAAGAAAATCCGTTCAGCCGCTTGCAGACTATCAGCTCTTTTCTATACGGTAAAAGGATATGCGCAACTTCCACAGATCTAATACATTCGTAACTCGGTATCCCATTACTTCAATGACATTGCAACGATATGGTGACCTTGGCCTTATGCTGCAGCGTCACCTGCAATATGCAATACACTCAACTCTTTACAAAAATACTGCAGAAATCGTGTTTAGGTTCTTCGATATGGCCTCAATGCATTCGCAATTTTGATACACAATTGTATTCAGCCCTTTTTAACATCTCACTGCTGAGGGTGGGGGTGGACCTTCCCTCACTGGGTGATCATGATTATTTTCCTTCACTGTAAGACAAGTGATCATGTTGGATATGATACGCACATGAAAATATCAGTGCGAGACCCGGGATTTGAACCCGCTTCACTTATTTTCCTAAGCGAGCACATTACCACTGGGCGACCATCTAATTATAATTATACTCTAATAAATTAATTCATTTTATTTCAGCTTTAGTAATAACATACCCGCTAGCAAAACGTTTCACGAACTACCCCCAAATATTCTTGGGGGCCACTTTCAATTGGGGGGCCTTATTGGGGTATTCAGCTATAAACGGATATATAGAGACGAGCGTCTGCCTTCCATTATACTTCTCAGCTTTGGCCTGGACTGTTTTATATGACACGATATATGCTCATCAGGTGAGGAGATAGGAATTTTGTTTATTTATTTAAATAAATTAATAAAAATGTAAATAAAAAATGAAAAAATTAATAAATAAATAATTCTTTTTATTCATTTATTTATTTATTGTTTATTTATTTTTGGAGAACAAACAGTACTTTAAACACAGGAAACAAATAATAGACGGCAAATACACCAATAGAGTTTCCACTAAATACATATCAAGTTGATGAACGGACAGAAATAATAATAATAATATTGTGATGTAACAAAATATTGTGTAAAGAAATAATAATATATTAAGTATTTAAAGCATTCATTTGATGATAAAAAAAAGAATTACATAATTAAATAATATAAGATAAAATAAAAAGAAAAAAATAGAAGATATCACAGAACAACAAACACAAACAGACACACAATCTTTGGTATTATAATAGTTGCCTATTAAATAAATAAAATATCTATTCCAGGATAAAATAGACGATGCCAGGTTAGGAATAAAGTCCACAGCACTAACATTCGGTGAGCACACGAAGCCAGCTTTAACAGCGGCATTGGTAGCGAGTCTGACAGGATTCACAATGGCGGGACAATCTGCAGAACTGGCGACACCGTATTATGTCGCATTGGCGATGTATGCAATGCACGCTGGGAGACAGGTCAGTGAAGTTGGTGTAGTCAGTTGTATCATGATGAAGACGGTGAAGTCGTTTGTGGAGTTGTTGTGTCATGTTTATTTTTTCTATCTTACTATATCTATAGTAAGAAATCTCCAATTTAAAGCGTTATTTGTGTGCAAAGTTTCATCAAAATCAGTTCAATGGTAAGTGAGTTATTGTGTAACAAAAGTCTTCAAAAACATTCATATTGTAAATTAAAATAACGGTGTAAAAATATATTTTTACAGATATACACACTGAAACCTGACAACCCAGACGACTGTGCGAAGAAATTTAAATCGAACTCAATGGTAGGCTTTATTATTTTACTAGGCATTTTAGGTGGCGGTTTTCAACAATATATAGAAAATAGAAAAAAAAAATCGAGGTAAAGAGAACACTGAAGTCACTAAAAGCTGTTTTTTCAGCTGAAACTGTTTGAAACTGACTTCAGTCGAAGTTTAATTGTTGTATATAGTAATATGAAGTTGTAAACTTCAGTTTAAGATGACTTCAGTGTGAAGTCCTGTAAATAATTAATTGAAGTTTAAGAACTTTAATTTGAATTCGAATTAAGATAAGAAAATAAATATGAATGTCCAAACAATCGCCATATTTTAGTTTCCTTCTGGTTTTTAGGCTGTGATTTTGTTTTGTGACGTTATTTATTACTTTTTAGTTCTAAAAACTCCTAAATACGTTATGATTATGTATATAATAATAATATATAGAATATTTTACACTATTCCTATTATGTGGTACTATCTATACAGATAAATAAAATTGAAGTGTCTGTGTGTAATGTAGAAATAAAAGCTTTTGACTAAATGCATATGAAATTATATACGAAACTTATAAGCAAGCACATTTTTTTGTCTGTCCGTTTGTTCTGGTTAATTTCCGAAACGGCTTCTCTGATTTTGATGGGATTTTTACTGGCATATAGCTAATGTAATAAAGAGTAACTTAGGGTACTTTTATGTTACAAAAAATAATGAGGGTCCGCGCAAAAAAAATAAAACGTAGGACACTTAAGAAAGGACCCGAACAAAGCTAGCCTAATTTCCTAGTTCATAATAAATATTTACTTTATATTAATTAATTAATCGCTGTACATTTTTTTTTAATTTTATTTAAAAAAACATGAAAATTTAAAGTGTGGGAAAGTGAAAGTATTTAAACTCTCTGTTTAGTTGCAGAGATTACAGTTTATATACAAACATACAATTTTTACCTTTTAATAATATTAAGGTAAATATCGATACCGATTCCCTAATCGATATACTTCCCGAAGAATCGATAAATAATCGATATGTCTAAGATGCATTTTTCTATTGATGTTTTTTATCTCGAATGTAATTCGAGCCTTAGTTCCGTTTTTTTATATACTATGTAATATATATATATAGATAGGATTTTTTATTTATGTATAAGAGACAGAATTGTATTTTTTAAAATATAAAATTGTTACGAGTATGTTTCCATTATCTGTATGTAATATGTATATAAAAGGCAGTGGTAGCGGTAGTGTTAACGCGCTTGCGTGGGAAACCGAGTGAAGCGGGTTCAAATCCCGCGTCTCGCACCTCTGATATTTTCATGTGCGAATCATTTCTAACATGATTACCACTTGTCTTACGGTGAAGAAGAACATCGTGAGGAAACCTGCATATCTGCGAGAACCTAGCGAGTTGTCTGCAGACATGCTCAGTCCGGCCGCACTTGGCCGGCGTGGGGGATTGTGGCCTGATCCCCCTCGCATTGAGGGAAGGCTCCCCCAGTAGTGGGACGTTAAAAAGAAGGGCTGAGTACATATAAATATATAGGAATTCTAAAATAATTGCGTTTAAAAATTAAATATTACACATCAATCTTACATGAAATAGTTCTAATTTAATTTTTTACTGCTGTATCTTGTACTATGTTTTTAATTTTACTATTTTTAAATGTGTCTTTGAATGATACCAAAAATTAGCATTAACTAATGTAAATAAAATTTTTTTAATATATTTTTTATAATATATTCAAAAATGGAATATTTTTGAATATATATCGTATAGATAAAGATGCAAATAAAACATGGGATTATGAATGGTGTCGCTTCTATCAGTGATATATCTCTTTTCCCTAGTGGTGATTTTCAGAACTAATAAAAGCCGTTTATAAAATTACTTAACAGTTCTAAACATTTAATGGTCTGTGGATACTTTGATTTATATTTATATTTCATATAGACTAAAAAAGTATTTTATCTGAATTACTTCTGTAACTGGCGTTCTCCATTTTCCTTTCCGTCGGAAACTATTAATTTTTTTACTCCCTGGTATAGATCGAAAAAAATTATAATCCCATTATTTATCTGCTCATATAATATATATTTATAATATGTATGTATTTAAAGTTATATATGCGAGTGTATCAACTATCTGGTATCCATAACACAGGCTTCGTAGCTTACCATGGAACTAGATGATGCTGTGTGTTAATGTACCGGTATATATAGAAATAGTTTTTTTTAAATGTTAAACTTTTTTTTACCATAATGCAAAAGGGCATAAAATGTTTCAGTGTGTAAGCATTGAAAGGTTTAACATATTAAATATGGCGTCTTGTAACAAAAAGGAGAGGGAGATTATTTATTTTTTTCATAACAATATGATAAATTAAGCAAATAACAAAGTATGTTAATAATTTATTTCAAAGTCACATTGTTCAATTTTTTTCTAATATTTATTGACCATTTCAATCATGGTTGTATGACAGATATAATTGAATTGTCACCTGTCAGTAGCGATGAGCGTTTAATGAACGGACTAGTTCAATCAACCGGTCGACGATGCGTCGACGGTTCACGTATTTCAAATGAACTAGTTCAATTCATAGACTAAGACAGTCCGTCTCGCAACGTAAACTAATAACTATAGACTGTCTAGCGTCTACAACTACATTGAGGCGTACGTGAATCACAGTCCACGATTTGAACTAGTAGATCGACTAGTCGACGAAGGAAAATGAACGGTCTAGTTTCGTTCACCCTAAATACGTCGACGACCCATCGCTACCTGTCAGTGTCAACTAAAATGGATGTCTTGTATTACTAAATGTTGTAATCATAGATTACATTAATTTGATGTTGTTATCTTTATTAAATCATTCTTGCCTTCTCAATGTTTTTATTTCATCCTTTTACATCTATACATATAGTAAAATAGTAACTTAGCGAAATCTGTACATGAAATATTTTTTAAAAACAATGACTTATGTATTGTGTACAGAATATAGACACCAAAACCATAGTTATTCTACTTTTTCTATATATGTCTGTTTAGTGTTTGGGTGCGCATTTGACGCAAAAAGTACTGATCCGATTTAACTAAGTTTTGTGGTCACGGGAAAGACTGAGGTTGTAAAGCATTTGAAACATCTCGAGTCAAAAATCAAAATAAATCTGCGAAAAAATAGTTTTATTCAAAACTCTAGTTATTAAAATTATTATAATTTTAACTCGATTTATTATTAAAATTACACGAATACAACTCGATTCGAATTAACTTTGACAAGCTGAGTTCAGTCATTTTGAGCCTGTAGTCATCTGCTTAATTCTGTCAATTTTATATAAATATCATAGAATATATTGCTACATAAATAAAGTAGGTACCTACTTGTAAGTTGCGAAAATAATATTTAAAAATTATCTAACTAATTTTTGCGTACTTAATATTAACAATATAGAAGAATTGCTTTATACGAAGTGTTTATATCTATATGTCACATCGCAGTTATTGTTAGAGAAGAAAAAACAAATATCATTAAAACTATAAACACTTTTTATTTTAATTAAATTAATTCACGAGATTGCTGTTTGTTTGATTTTTTGGATATGTAGGTATATTCTAACATTATTAGATAAAAAAATAATTAATTTATAGAGAAATTTCAAAATTTAGTGATGTGATTTAATTAAAATTAAAAGATTCAAAGAGAAATAAGCATTTTTTAATAATTATTTTACAGAATAATGTGACGAAATAATGTATTATAATGGCTGGAACTAAAGGTGCAAACTCTGCTCGGAAATCTGTTAAGAAGAAGTTCACAGATTTTAAATGTACAATATGCAAGAAGGTATGCTTCATATTATTATTTTAACTACGAATGTAGACTAACTTACTTTTTGGAATGTAATAAAAAACATTAAAATATTATATTTATATACATTTTTTATTTTTTTTACATACAAATTAATATTTGCAAAACTTTCTTTAATACTTAATTTACATTAAAGGGCAATCCATGCTAATATTGTAAATGTGAAAGTGTGTTTGTTTGTTTGTCCTCCTTACATGTCTATCTATTCCATACTAACTGTTAAACATACCTAGGGACGAACCCGAAAAAAGCGAGGGTGAGCCACTCATTCTAATATTAATAAATTGTATTCACAACATCTATTTTGCTTTTTTAAATCAAATATAAACAAGATACATAATGTTTTAACTTTTTAGCTTACAAAATCATAGTTTTTTTTATATTTCATTTTCTTTTCAGACATTCTCGGAAAAAGCAGGCTTAACCCAACACAATCTAACCCATTCCTCCGAGAAACCATTCACCTGCCATTTATGTCCACATACATTCAAAACTAAGAAATATCTAGGTCGACACATAAAAAGAGTTCACAATGAAGCAACAGAGAATGAATGTAGCTTCTGCGGACGAAAGTTTCACTTCAAAAGTCTTTTAAGACAGCACATGTATACACATACAGGTAATTTTTTTTATTGAAGTCATACTTCTTTTGAGATTATGAGATAAAATTTTAATAAATAATGAAAATTTTACGATGTGCGCGCAATCGACAGCTAAAAAGCGACATGATGAAGTTAGCTGCATTCCTTTTACAAACAGAGAGTTGTGACATATGGGATGAAATCTTTAGCTATTTTTGTTCTGTTAAGCCAAAGAAGTATAATTTCTTATGTGCGTACATAAGTACACACACACGTTTTTTTTTTGAAATAAAGATATTATTTAGGATATATTCAATTTGCACAATTTATTTGAGCTTTTTTTTCAGATGAAAGGCCTTTTAAATGTAAAATCTGCGGAAAAGGCTTTAACGCCAGTTATACTTTGAATACACATAAATATATACATGCTGGTAAGTGCGTCATATAAATAAAAAAAAAAAAATAGTAAAAAGAGGTTGGTAATTAAAAATTAAAAAAAAATATATAATGATAGTGCTACCATATAGTATTACTGCCTCGGTGGTGTAGTGGCTAGCATGTACGGCTGCACACCCGGAGGTCCTGGGTTCGAGTCCCGGGTCGGGCCAAGTTTAGTTATTGAGTCTTACTGTATAGTAAGCCTCAGTAACAGCCCGGAGTTGGGAAGTTGACGGTGTTTCACCCCCGTGCCTCGGAGAGCACGTAAAGCCGTCGGTCCTGCGCCTTAACTCTCACCGGTCGTGTCTCGTGTCGTCCCACCGGAGTATGAGAGTGATAGGAATAGAGAGTGCACTTGTGTCTGCGCGTACACTTGTGCACTATAATATCTCCTGCGCAGTTGGCTAGTCTCAATGAGATTGGCCGCCGTGGCCGGAATCGGTCAGGAGGACATCATCATCATAGTATATTCCATTATGGAATGATTTTGCTAGTATTATTTATTTAAATAGGAAAGAAAAAGCTTTTTTCTATTTTGATTAAAATCTTACACATTTATTATTTAAGCTTTTTAAAAAAAAATGGTAAATATTTTTTAACATGCTTGTGTCTCTAATGTGGCTTTCATTGTTTTTTTTTTATGAATGTTTTTTTCGTACATTTTTTCGTGCATACATATCGATCAAAAAAGTCCTAGATACACAATCCCATGCAAAAGTTCTCTTAAAACTGTCACCAATTGTGTTTAGATAATTATTCTAGTTGTAATAAATATACAACAATGTAAATTGAACCTTAAATGCAATGCTTAAAAGTTGTTTTCACCAAAAAAAAGCAGTCATGAGGACTGCCGACCGAAGTGAAAACTTTAAATTATATATATTAATTTAATAAACAAACAGTCGTTATTTTTTGATATTAAAATAATTGTTTGATTTTAAATAAAACATTGTAAATTAAAACAATTTATCTGGTGTCGCCATCTATCGGCGCTCTGAGTGTTAGCGTTAACACGTCACGTGACCATGTCGATGGCGACTTATATGAATTTACTCCCCATACAAACAAACCTACACATAGAAGTTTCAAATGTTCAAAATATGCGCTCATTCGGTGAGGACATTTTTTGTGTCTGATGGTGTATCTAGTATTTTTTTGATCGATGTACGTACACTATGGTTTTCAATCCACTACTATTCTGGATAAATACCGCATGTAGTACTCGCTCTTGACACAGTCAGATGGCGCTACGCATTGACCGAAACTTTCTACATATCTGGAATGCAAATATAAATTATATTTTATTTATAATAATGTTGTGTTGCTATATATCAAATAGAAATGATTTTAGTCCCGCTGAGTTTCTTTCGTCAATTCTTCTAAGAACGGAGGGGCTTTTTCTTTCGCATCTGGTGGTAAACTTGGGGTGGGCCTCCCTTCAATGCGAGGGAGATCGTTCACCACGATGGCTAAGTGCGGGCGGACTGAGCATGTCTTTCGAAAACTTGCTAGGTTCTCTCATAGATGTTTCTCAAGCGACCGCATTACCACTAGACTACCACTGCCTTTGCATTTGGTAGTAGTCTTATGATGGTCTTAAAAGTCTAAGAAAGTATGTTAAAAATAGAGATATAACTGAATGGTCTCACCCGCTCTTACAAAAACATCCTGGCAAATGAATGGACATGCAATGTTTTGACTTTAATATTATTTCGTTGTCAGTATGGTTTTTGTGTACGTTTAAGGAATTTCTCAAGAACTTCAATAACTTGTTCACGTCAAATATATTGTTGCGTAGGTCTCTGTCTTTGCCGAATATACTTTCTAGAAGTATCTAGAAGGTAAGATTTACATTAGTAATGGTCTTGCTTAAAATCCGTGTAACGATTTTGATTCGATTGTAATTTTACCCTCAAAGTGTTACTTTTTTTTTTTTTAAATATCAATTAATATTTTTTTTAAATATTGTTTTACTATTAAAATTAAATATATCTGGGGGGTTTTATTAGCTTATTTAAACTATATGAAAATAAATAAATTGACATTCCAAAAAGCCCGTGTCTATATTCTAAAATTTATGATCATCTGCTTCAATATTGAAAATTTAAATTCACATTGAAAAACTGGGTCGATTTCGATGAAAATGTAGTATACAGATAGATTATGAGCTAGAGTATAGGTCACTGTTAGGCATTCTAGGACGAACCACCGAAGCTAGGCTAAGTCACTGGTTATTAATAAATGGTAAAAAGAAACACTTTCACTGCAGTGATTTGTTTAATCTATACAGATAAATAAAATTGGCGTGTCTGTGTGTAATGTCAAAGTAACAGCTATTTACTAAATGCATGTGAAATTATATACGGTACATATAAAAAAAATACGATTTTTTTTTGCCTAATCTCTGAATCGACTGGACTGATTTTGATAGAACTTTCACTGGCAGATAGCTGATGTTATAAGGAGTAAAATAGGATAATTTTATTTTAGAAACAAAATTAGGGTTCCGCTCAAACAATTTAAAAACGTTCTACGCAACTAAACGAAGCGAGGGTAAGTCGCTAGTCAAAAAAATAAAATGTTACAAACCTCTGTCATTTCTTCTGTGAACTTGAACAATGTATTTGCGTATCTATTCAAAATGTCGGTCATTATTGTCAAAAATCTCCCATCAAAATTTGATTTTCTCGTGCACTTTTTACGCACGATTTTGCCCAGAAGAAGTTTGGGTTGGAAATCCTCTAAAAACCAACATTTGTTTGACGTATCAGAACTTTCAGTTATGACGCCAGCGTCAGAATCACTGCGACGTAAAATCCCTTTGACGTGTCGCAGATTTTGGACAATCACATGTATGAAAGGGTTCATGGTATTTTCGAAGGCATTGTCGACTCTATTTGCCTCTTTCTCCACTTCATTTATGGAGTTATCAATGGGCTTTCTCAAATTGTTGTACTTATTATTTTTCAACATTCTATCGTCGGTTAAAGCGTCGTCACTCATCATTAGAATGCTTACATCCTGGTTTCCGAACTGTTCTTCTACTGTTTTCTTGTAGTCTAACAATATCAGTCTAAAATACAATAATATACTCAGAGGCACAATTAACCGCCCACTAGGCTAAAGCGACGTAACTTTGTTTACAATCACTAAACGCTTATGAATTTGAATGACCATTTGTTAAGTGGGTAGTTTATGATAAATTAAGACAATTTATGCACCGTTTTCAAAGATACCCTCAAGTGCGAGTCTCTTTTATAGAGTATAGTCGAAAATTGACTTTCCAACTTATTGTTTTCATAGTAAATAAAGTATTGCCGGTGAAGTTTTTAGACACATTTCTTGGTTCATAAGGTGCGTCAGGGTTTGATAGTTGCTCTTTACTTAATAAAGTGCCAATGGATGCAGCCGGTGTAGCTAGAGCGGTGGCGCTATCAGATGCTGGATATAGCCAGCGTCATATAGGCCGTATGACGCCGATATCCTCGAACCACGATACGTAATGCCATCCGACGATACACAGAAACTGGATCTTACACTAGAAGACCAGGACAAGGTCGTAGGAGGTGCACTTCTGAACGAGATGGCCGCTTCATCGTGTCCAACGTTCTAAGAAATCGCTTCACTACGGCTCTCGAAGCCCGTTATCGCCTATATGAAGTACGAAATGTAAGCGTAAGCATTCGGACTATAAGAAGAAGGCTTGCAGAGCGTAATTTGACTGGATTCCGGCCAGCTCGAGTTGCAGCGTTGACCACAGAGCACCGAAGAGCCAGACTTCGATTTGCTCAACAATAACGGAACTGGACCATGGAGCAATGGAAGAACGTCCTCTTTTCTGATGAGTCCAGAGTAGCTCAAGAGGTCCCGATGGACGCCAGCGCGTGTACCGATGCCCCGGTAAGAGGTTTGCACAATGTGCTGTTGTTAAAACAGTAGGCTATCAAGGTGGCTCAGTAATGGGATGGGGTGGTTATTCTTATGAGGCTCGTACAGAGTTGGTTGTGTTTGAAAGAGGCAGCGTAAACGCTCAGAGGTACGTGGAAGAGGTCTTAGAATCTCATGTCATCCCTTTTGCCTAATTTATTGGACAAGATTTTCTTTTAATGCATGATAACGCTTTGTTTGCTAGAGTGGTGTACCTTGATGCCGTGGGTATAGCACGACTACCCTGTCCAGCGGGAAGCTCGGACCTAAACCCTATCGAATATGTTTGGGACAATCTTAAAAGGCGGGTATGAAGTCGGGTTGCAGCCTCTTCCTCCATTAATGAGCTGAAGATTGCTGTGGTCGAAGAGTGGGGGAATATACCGCAGTCAGATATTCAGGACATAATGGATGGTGTTCCAAATCGACTGGAGGAGGTCATAAGAGCCAGAGGAAGCAATACTTGTTATTAAATTTTTTGTTTTCAATGTCAATAAAAAGTTTTAGATTGTTTATCATCACCTTTATTTTTGTTTATTATTCGGTAATTTCTAACTTTTTTTCATTTAAAAAAAATTTCCGCAAGCAATATCCGATTTGTTTATTATTTTTTTATATCTGATATTATCCAATCTATAATATTGCCAAGAAAAAATTAATTCCGAAATGAATTTTTGAAGTTACATCGGAAAATGTAAGTGGGCGGTTAATTGTGCCTCTGAGTATAGATTTATATGTAACTAGCAGTACCCGCGGCTGCCCCCGCGTTCAGATGACCAAAAACTAAATTCTTAGGTTTTACATATTAGTATACTCTTACATTGCAGTTTTTGTATTTTTTCTCAGAATTGAGACATTTTCCCGCGGTAAAAAGTATCCTATATGTTGATTTTTAACATCCCACTGCTGGGCATATGTTTCTCTTCAGTAAGAGGGGCATCAGGCCATAGTCCACCGCGCAAGTGCGGGTGTATTTCACATGTTTCTTTCACTTTCGAAAACTTGCTAGTTTCCTCATATGGTTTTCCTTCATCGTGAGACAAGTGGTGATCATGTTGGAAATTATTTGCACATGAGAATATCAAAGGTACGATTACCGGGATTTGAACCCGCTTACTCGGTTTCCCAAGCTTGGCGGTTGCCCTGGGCTACCACTATCGTATGCTTATTTTATATATAATATCTCATATCCAATGTATTTATGAATTAGCTGATCCGACTGATATGACTTTCTGTTCAAATTACTATTCTTTTTGGTGATGTTTCGAGTTAATAAAAAAAACATTCAGAAAAAGGATTTTCAGTTTTTCCCGAATATCTTGGAATATATTCGAGCAAATTCTCCAAATTGTTTTCTATAAACCCTTTTCGGGCTATTTAAAAAAAAAACAGCCATTCAAATCGACCGAGTGTTGCGCGTATCAACAAACAACATATCTTTTTTTATTTATAAAGATATTTTAAACGCATTATGGCTTCATGTCATTGCTAAAACGCGTTGTCGTCTTAACTTGAAAAATAGTTATCACATATATATCATTATAAAGAAACTAGGAAGTATGGTTTACGATGCTAGCAACTACAAAACAGGTAAATTCAGAAAATAACATTGAAACAATAGCGAATATGCGTGATTATTTTTATACGATAGCTAACATCGTTATATAACTGTAAAAAAATATCCAGCTCAAAAAAAAACTGAATTTTGTATAAAAAAAATATATAATATACGATACGAATACTTTAAAGGCCCGCCATTTCATGCGCTTGACGGGACGTCACCGTAGTAGATATACACAGAAAAATGATGACTCAATTTGTAGCGACAAAATATCGCTCTGTTGGTTATGATAATACTTTAACGTCATATCTGGTCTGACCAATGGCGTGCGTTTCAACTGCTTTGAATTTCCCACCTATATTTGCACTTTTTAATAATTATTTTTTTAATCAAAAAGAAATTACATTAAAAAATATTGATATAGGCTTAATTCAAAAGCAATAAAGATTATAAAAAAAAATAACTTTTATTTATATCTCACGCATATTCCCGATTCTGGAGACGATGTTACGATATTAACGTACCTTTCTATTGCATTTCGAACATATTCACACATTAGCGGACAAGTGAAACCGTAAACACCATAGTCTCCACCAAATTGTATATATTGTATGTATTCAGCCCTTTTTAACGTCCCACTGCTGGGCGTGGGCCTCCCGTCAATACGAGGAGGATCCACCACGCTGGTGACACTAAACGGCGGAACCGATTTTGATGAATCACTCGACGCCAGATTCGTCTTGATAGCGCGAATGTCATATAAAATCTACCTGAACAGAAGATAATTTTCAAGCAATTCTGGAGACCGTATTTATTTTCCTTCTTACCTCTCTATAGCATTTCGAACATTTTCACACATTACCGGACAAGAATAACCACGAGGCGTCCACCTCATAGCGTGCGAGTCCTGACAGAACACCCTACTCTCCACCAAGTTGACCAACATTAGAAAAAAAAGCATTAAAGCTTTAAATATGTCCACTTTCAAAAATATCTTGACTATAAACTTTGGGAATGATACGACATTGTTGAAATCTGTACAGATGTTCGTTATATACTAAGGAAATATTAATTTTAATGGTTTAATTTTCAAAGTTTGTTATTGGAAGAACCATACTGTTAAGTATAAATGACAGTGTTAGTCTGTTAGTGTGTCTTATTCTTATGTATGAATGGTATTTACAATACATTGCTTGCATTACGGTGATGTGAAAATTTGTGAGGAAACTTGCGTAACTGAGAGAATATAGCACATTTTCGAAAGACATATGAAATCCGTTTCGCATTTGGCCAGGGCCGTGGACTATGGCCTGATCCCACTCGTCTTGAAGGGATGCCGTGCCCAGCATTGGGAGCTTAAAAAAATCTAAAAGACATCGCTAGTAAAGATATTATATACCTCAGCAATGTCTTGAAGGAGGTGAAATTTAAAAAAAAATATTGTGTTATATTCTACAATTAACAAAATACAAAAGCATTCCAATTGAACATAACTAGTGTTGTGATAAAAGTAAATTAAGCGTAACTAAACATGCCTTTTCTATTATTTTATTACTCGTAATGAATTTTTAATTTATTTATTATTGGTAATAAGTATTCTGGTATAGCGATAAATGGCGTATGACTCCATAGGTTGTTATGTTGGACATTTTTTTTATTTCAAATATTCATTCGGAACATCGGGAACTAAAAATCAAAATAAATCCGCGAAAAAGTCCGGAAACATAGTTTTGTTTAAAACTAACGAGGTTGCTTTCCCATAAAAACTTCCATCCTCATTTTCACCATCTGAAGGGATGATTTCCAGGATAAAAACTATCCTATGTTCTTCCCAGGGTTTCAAACTGTCTTCTTACCAAATTTCATCTAAATCGGTTCAGTTATTTCTTAGCCTATTCGGTACAAACAAACAAACAAAAAATAAATCTTTCCTCTTTATAATATTAGTATATATGCACTTGCGTTCATCTAAGAGAGTAGCATTTATTTTAATCTGTTCCCAATATACATATAGAGTAGAACGATAATAAATAATTATTTACTACAATTTTCTGATGTTTTGTTTCTAAGATGTATGTACGTGTATTTCAACAATTATAATTGTCACAGATGACATCTACTATAGTTAAAACTAGCACAGATAACCCATCCTATACAAAGGAATTTGACGGCTCTAACTTAGTGTTTTAGTTTTGCGTGAAAAAACGATAGATGGCGCTTACACAAAAGCTGCCTAACTACTTTATTTAATAAAAATTGACCACTAAACCATGTAAAATATAATAAAATGGAGAAATACTTTTTACTATAACCAATTGAAATGAATGAAATAGAAAACTTAATGTGATATAACAAAAAATAAGCAAACAAAATAAGCAAACAAATCCATATATATAACGCCATCTATTGGCAAGTTTAAGTTTTTCTATAGGCTCAAAGATACTTATTTATTGATCGTTCATACCTAAAATAAGTATTTTGAAGCATTATCTGTTGTTTACTTCGCTTTTGATTTTCATCAACGATTATTGCAATATGTTTTGACTTATAAAGTTTTTTTATTATTATAGATGCTAAGCCGTTTAAATGTGAGTTCTGTGACTACGCGTGCAGAGACACGTCCACGTTGAGGAAACACCATGAAAGGCACATGGGGATGAAGAAACGATACCAGTGTCGATTGTGTGAGAAAAGGTTTGTGTTCTTTTCACTTTTAACCGACTGTGACGAGGCCCGAAAGAAGAGTTAATGTATGGCTTCTGGATTAGTTTCTTTATATTAAGACTAGCGAGGTTGCTTCCCTATACACACTTTCCTCCTCATTTTTACTCCCTTAAGGGATGAGTTCCGGGATAAAAAATGTCCTTCCCAGGGTCTCAAACTATCTTCTTACCACATCTAAATCGGTTAAGTAGTTTCGGAGCCTATTCAGTACAAACAAACAAACAAAAAAAATCTTTCCTCTTTATAATATTAGTATAGATTTAACTTTACTTATTATACCCAATAATTCCAGCTACAATACAAAAAGTTTGCTCAAAATCCACGTAACAGAAGTGCACTTGGATATACACGTAAAGAACACGCGGTGCGAGGAGTGCGGCAAGATGTTCAAATCTAACACCGCTTTGAATGTACATATTGTGAGTTGATTAGTTTGTTTGTTCTTTAGATTTTTGTTAAGTAATTTGAACAATATATGTATAGCAATCGCAACAAAAATCTATACATATAATAAAATCGTAACTAAGCCGAATCTGTACATTGAATATTTTTTGGAACTTTTTATTGAAATAGACTTTATTATCGATGCAGAGGAAGAATCTATAGTTTTTACAATTTTTGTCTGTCTGTCTGTCTGTTACCGCATCACGGAAAAACCACTGGAGGCATTTTGATGAAATTTGGTATGATGATAGCTGGTTATCCGGGTCAACATATAAGATACTTTTAACTGCGGGAAAAAATCTGTCTTTCTCTTTCGCTCACTCTCTTTCCATCTCTTTTTCAGAAAATAGTCCACAAAAAGGTATACGCGTGTAAGTGCGAGGTGTGCGGCGTGACAATCAGCAATAAGTACAATTTGGCGACGCATTTAACTAAACATGTGGATTTTAAACCGTTTCAATGTAACTTTGACGGATGTACGAAGAGGTTTAAGGAGAAAGTAAGTGTTTTGTCCGACTGCGGTTCAAAATGAGGGTTATGTGTTTGACCTGTATGTGGCATGAATGTGCATAAATTAAAGAATTGTTAAAACTAACAATGAAATAAAATCTATTATGACTAACGTGGAAAGTGTGAGTAAAATAAAGAATGAGTGAAAGGGATAGAGTGTGTTCGGCCATGTTGATTGTGGAAGAAGAAAGTTTTAGTTTTAAATAAGGATGCAATGACGTTAAAAGTTAAAAAAAATGAATAAACGTAATGAGGTGTTACGTCCTTTTATTGCTGGTAAATCCTCAATCCCACACGATGTGTTTGTATGTTTATGTATGCCACCTATGTTTCCTCGTAACCCCTAAACGACTGAACGATATTGGTGTGATTTTTTTAACGTGAGTATATTAAAACTAGCGACTCACCCTCGCTTCGCTCGGGTTCGTCCCTACCTTCCTTCCCAATACATACTATCATCCCCATTTTCACCCCCTTAAGGGATGATTTCTGGGATAAAAAGTATCCTATGTCTTTTCCAGGGTCTTAAACTATCTTCTTACCAAATGTCATCTAAATCGGTTCAGTAGATCCAGAGATTACTCCCTACAACGTTGTGGTTAAGAGTAAATGAATCTACTACTATATTAAGAAAAGAATGATAGCATGAAGGAGACAAGAAAAAAAGGTTGAGAGGTCAAATGAAGACTGTTATTCTATACTATACGAAATGAATTTAATAACTTTTACAAACAATTATATGGATAAATTTATAGCACAAAAATGATAGCTAGAATAATGAGAAGAATTATTCGTGCGCGCGCCTAGCTCCCTAGCGAGTTGTGAGCCGAATGAGTGACGATCAGGCGACGGCAGCGGCGCCGCGGCGCGGGCGCAGCGGGGGAACGCGCTATTGTC
This sequence comes from Brenthis daphne, assembly GCA_947093115.1. Taxonomy (NCBI): domain Eukaryota; kingdom Metazoa; phylum Arthropoda; class Insecta; order Lepidoptera; family Nymphalidae; genus Brenthis; species Brenthis daphne. The sequence goes on from OX352473.1 coordinate 6,810,501, forward strand.
TTCCTTGGGTGGCGTGTTTTTACAGCGTGGTCCAAACTTCATTAGCGTAGCGGATTGATGTTTGGTGTAACTGGAGCGAGTCACGCCACAACGTCACAAACTCACAATCTCACAAACTTTACCTCTTTATAATATTATTAGTATATTAGTATTAGTATATATTATAAGAAATTTTTTTTCAGGGTACCCTCAAAAAGCACATTCTAGTCCACTATCCAGAAAAGCATTTCGAATGTAAGATATGCAATAAAAAGTTTACGAGAGTGACTCGTTTGAATTTACATAAAAAACAGCACAGATTGAAAACTAAATGCGTGACTTGCGATTATTGTGGGACGAGGTGAGTTGTTCTAAGGGGGCATCCACTATCCATTCTAACACCCCCCCCCCTACCCGTCAGATCCCACTGACCCCCCCCCCGCCCTTCCCCTCCGTTCCGAATGTTGGGTATTTTAAATAAAATTATCGGATTTTTTTCTTGGATTTATTTTGATTTTTGGTTCCCGACGTGTCGAATGTTTTACAGCAATCATGGTCACGGAAGAGACTGAGATTTTTGAATTTTGAAAAGCTTTGAAGTTTCAAAAGTCATATAGTTCTGAGAAATAATGTCTTTAAAGCTAGATTATTTTTTTGTTTGACATAATCAGGATCGTCCGAGGCAAAACATTAGTTCAGAAAAAACATCATTATTTGGTTTAAAATCATTCGCAAAGCTAAACTTTTATTGGGAAGGGGGCTGGTTGTTATATAGCCAAGATATTTCAAAATATTATTATATGTCAAAAGTGAAACGTCAGGAGTCATCAGAAAAAAATCTAAAAAAATATCCGTTCGCGAAATAATCTGTGTTCAATTGGCACACTTTGAAGCCGTTAAACAAGAAAATTTAATTAAATTAAAAAAATATCTTTTATAGTCTATTCAACCAAATTAGATACACTTTTTTTTCAAGTCGGTTAAAAACATCCAAAATACGTAATATTTTCAGTTTCTACAACAAAAACTATCTGATGTCCCATATAAAAAAGAAACATTTGTTGAAGCAAGCGTACGCGTGCGACGCGTGCGGGTTCCGCACTTACAACAAGCCCAGTCTGGTCATGCACATCAAGTCTGGACATGATTCTGAATTGGTAAGTCTAATACTAGATCTGACGACAGGTTTGGCTCAGTTTGTAGAGACTTTACTTGCTGTGCCAGCGGTCGCGGGTTCGAGTTCCGTTGAGGGCATTCATTTGTGTGATCAGCACGAATGTTTGTACTCCAGTCATGGGTGTTTATATTTATAATATGTATGTACTTAAAGTTATATATGTATAGTGTATCAACTATCTGTTATCCATAACATAAGCCTCGTAGCTTACCATGAAACTAGGTGCTGAATGGGTTAATGTGTTAACATATTTAACTATTTATTATTAACAATTCTTGTCATTTTTTATAAATTAAGTTTAACAAAACAGATTATAATTATTATTTAATCTACAAATTAAATATTGCTCGTTTTTCTTCTTTTTTTTGCGAATACAAACTGTTTATGTAGATTATATTTTAATTTCAGGACAGACAATGTAAGATTTGCAATAAAACATTCAAAAAGCATATATATCTGAAGCTTCACTATTGGAAGTGTCACTGCGTGAGGTACAACATGACCGTCAGACAGCCGTGAGTGTGTTTTAGTACCGTAATACTGATGTATATTGTAAATAAGTATTACCATGGGGTTCTCATCACGAACAAATAAAAATTAGTTCAAATAAATGTCTATAGGAGATGTTACATGTATCGATTTGTTATTGAAGTTGTGTTAAATTACCAAAAGATGAAAAAAACATAGATCCCAAAGAGGTATATTATTGTTTAAAAAAATATTCTAAGTGAAGTGAAAGTGTGAAAATTTGCGTTTTTACTGATTATTAAAATATCAGCAATCAGATGATGGGTTTGTAGTGTATAATCACAGATGGCGCTTGTACTTTTTATGAATTGTTATAAATCACGGTTAAATTTTTTTAAATCACAGATTTTTTTTATTCAAATGCAGGATGAATTTTACAATATTTACCATTTTAGTTTGCAGATATTTATAAAATTAAACAGTTTAACTATTGCGAATCAACGACATCTATTACGTAGTTTTATTTCAATATTATTATTTTTATCCTGAACCCACAAAGTATACATTAAAAAAATCGATTACCAATCTACAACAAAATCGATTAACATACAATAACGATGGAAACAAAAAAACATTTTTTTTTAATTTCGTGAAAAATGGCAATGTTTATTTGCAGAAAACCAAAAAAACGTGAAATAATAATTAAAGAAGAACCGAGTGAGTATACGGAGATAGAAATGTTGCACGAAGTGAAGATTGAACCCAAGAGTGGTGAGAGTTTTGGTAATGTTAGATACGATACATAAGTAGCTAAAGATTTCATCCCGTATGTCACAACTCTCTGTTTGTAAAAGAGATGCGGCTAACTTCATCATGTCGCCTTTTGGCTGTCGGTGTGCGCGCGCATCGTAAAAATTTTACTCTCATATTTTTTCCAAACGTGCCAAAAGAAGTATAACTTCAAAAATATATATAAAAGAGAAAGTGTGTACATGTGTACAAAGGTTGTCTTATCTCTTTAAGAGATCTCTACCAGAAACTCTCGAGCGTGAGTAAAAAATAATAATAATGAGGGTGAGGTATAGGTACAAACAACAAACACGAAAAAAAAACATTTATTAGGATATTTAAAAGAAAATTAAACATGTAATATGATATATATATATATATATATATATATATATATATATATATATATATATATATATATATATATTAATAAATTAATATTATGATTTTAATGTTTATTATACAAAAAATAATAATAATTGGTATATTTAAAAAAAATTAAGTAACAGCATACTATATAAAGGACTGAATTTAGCTATCTGTATAAATAGAACAGAAACATAAAACTAATACCACCGTTATAAGCGGATTTTGCCCCCATTTGCTTCCTCCTTATAAAATCGATTAAAAATTAAAGCAGTGTATGTCTATATTTCTTTTTTTTTAGATTCCGAAGCAGAACTATCCACAGATAATATAAAAGATGTGTCAAATGACAGTTCTAAGGGGGCGGGAAATAAAGCACCGAATAATTTCGATGATTTTTACATAAAACAAATTATACGGCCGGGATCTACTATCGTAAAAGGTATTATAATAGTTATTAAAGATAAAATTAAAAAAAACATTATAATTGTAATTGTATCTGTAAATTAATTTTCGTAAATTACAAGAATATTTGATATTTTAAATAAAAGTAGGTATCTTTTCGGATATTTTCGCGGATTTATTTTTGATTTTTGGTTCCCGACGTTTTGAATGCTTTACAGCAATCATGGTCAAGGTAGACTGAGGTGTTTGTTACATGTCTTGACGTTCATTCATTATATAGTTGTCAAACAGTCCACAAAATTATACAATGATTTAGAAGAGAAGATATTTTTTAATATTTTTTCTAAATTAAAAAATAATAATTTACATTTAAAACGTCAAGAGCAGAAAAAAATCAAAATAAAACCGCGAAAAATGTCGAAAAAATTATAATTTTTAAAAGTGTCCTTTTTTATTTTTAAAGTTTTAATATTTGAAAATAATATAAATATAAAATAATAAACCTAACTTTTGTGATTTTTGCAGAAAAAGATAATAACATAAAAATAGATATAAAATGTCAAAAAGAAGCAAATGAATGTTTGAAGAAAATGATCTGCGATAAAAGACTTAAAAGGGAGATGAGAGAGTTGGAGAAGACGAGAAGAGAATACAACAGGAGATTAAAGAGAGTTGGGCTTAGAAAATGTAATAGTTTATTTTGTTTGTCTATTTGATTAAGTTTGACTAAAACAATACTTTCTTAGATTTACGCGAATATTCGACATCTATACATATAATAAAATTGTAACGAAGCCGAATCTGTACATTAAATTGGAAAATCTTATTGAAATAGATATTATTATCGATACAGAGGCGAATGTATAGTTTTAGATTTTTTTCTGTCTGTCTGTCTTTATGTCTGTTACCACATTACGGAAAAATCACTGGAGGAATTTTGATGAAATTTGGTATGGTGATAGCTGGTTATCCGGGTCAACATATAGGATAACATATACTTTTTACTGCGGGAAAATATCTCATGTCTTTTTCGAATTTTCGTGATTTATGCAGATTGTTTCCCGACGTTTCGGATGCTTTACAGTGCAACTAAGGTTTTAGACGTCTCAAAAGCATTATATTATAGTTGTTACAGACAGTGTCAAGTGTTCGAACTCGCAAAATAATCCGAAAATATAATTATATTTAAATTGAATAAAATATTTTATATATATAATTATTTATTATATATAAAAGTAACACATCAATTTATATATGTGTGTATAAATTTTAATAATTATGTTTTATTTATTTCCAGTTAATACTAAAATTAAATTTATTAAAAATAATATTATTAATAAAAATAGTGTAATGACAGAATCTAATCTAAACGATGAAGATAATGACGTAATTTCTTCAAATAATTTTCCTAATGATAAGAGTCATTATGAAAATAATAAAACTAATAGCAATATAAATGAAAAAAATGATAAGAATCAGAAAACTGATGATATAACACAAAATGATGATGCACTTGATTTAAACAATACACTAAAATATATTGATGATGGGAACGTCGAAATTAATAGTATTAATGAAAATGATGATAAAAGTCATGAAAATTTAGTTGAAATTAAAAAAACAAATGAAACTAATGAAAATGAAAACAATGATGTTAATAATATTAATGAAAGAAATAATAAGAACAAACAAGACAGTAAATTAAAGTTAAATATGCATCAATGTTATGTTTGTTTCAAGGTGAGATTTTTTTTTGAAGTTATACTTCTTTTGGCACATATGGAAGAATTATGAAGCGAAAAATTTTTACGATGAGCGCGCATACCGACAGCCAAAAAGCAACATGATGAAGTTAGCTGCTCTCCTTTTACAAACAGAGAGTTGTGACATACGGGATGAAATCTTTAGCTATTTTTGTTCTGTTAAGCCAATGAAGTATAACTTCTTACGTGCGTACGTAACGTACACACACACACGTTTTTTTTATAGTTGCAAGGAATAACGTTGTAACTCAATATTGAGATAATAATCGAGATGTCATTCTACAATCGTTGAAGAATCGATATTTTATAAAGTTGTATTTAAATGAAAAAAAAATATGTTATGTTTATAGAATAATAATATGTTATATTTTTTAATTCAATTCAATTTTATTTGTTTTTTTTTGGCTTTAAAGTGTACCAATTGAGCTATATTTTTAAAATTTCTATTCTTATGTAGTGATGTATTAACTAATCTCCTTTGTTGTGAAAAAAATTATATATTCATTGTATGAGATTTATAGAAGCTAGTATATATATATATATATATATATATATATATATATATATATATATAGGTAGATAATAACGTAATAAAAATTAATAAAGAATGCATAATATAGGATTGCTGAATGGATTTAATATTAAAAAAATATATTTTTTTAATTTATTCATTTTATTTTGAATTAGTTATGAAGTAAATAAACGTTTATCTGTGATTTTAAATAAAAACTTTTTATGTAGAAAAAATATTAACAGGTAAAGACTTATCCCTGTGTTCCATACAGTAAAAGTTAGTCAATGTCTTAATCTGTACTAAGTTTTATCTAAATCTGTCACGCCGATTAGAAAGAGTAATATACACATTCGCTTTATAATAGTAGTTTCATTCGACACGTTTGGCTCAGTTTGTAGTTGCACTATATGCTGTGCTAGCGGTCCCTGGTTCGAGTCCCGCTGGGGGGCGGGCGTCCATTTGTGTAATGAACATGGACGTTTGTACTCCAGTTATGGGTGTTTATATTTATATTATGTATGTATTTAAAGTTATATAAGTGTAGTGTAACAGCTATCTGGTATCCATAACACAAGCCTCGTAGCTCACCATGGAATTAGATGGTGTTTTGTATTAATATACATTCATATTTATTTATTATTTGTATCCCATTACAGTTATACGAAACGCGAGACCAACTAATAGGCCACTGTCATCAACATTTCGACGTGTGTAATACTGATTTATTAAAAAAATGTCCCCTCTGTGATTTTGTCACAAAACTTAATTTAAAGAGGCACATGCTCTCCATACACAAAATAAAAGTGAAAACTCAAGGTACACTCAAAAACGATGAGGGAACTTTTTATTACGATATGAAAAATAAAATCGATAATATACAAGTCATTCCCAGTGTGAAAATTCTGAATAAACACGCATACGAGAAGTTAGATAGAAATAAAAGAGAAGATAAAAAGAGAGGGTTGATAAAAAAGAAGTTGGTTAAGAAGAATGGAGAGTGGGTGATTGAAAATGAATTTGACACTCGAATTGATAGATTTTTGCTGCCAAAGACCGTGTTACAAGGCATCGGTCCAATCAAAATCGATACAGATGATCATGTGGGTAGATTGAAAATTTTGTATCGTTTAGCCAAAAGAAATGGGCGGGAAATTGTATTTCCGTGTGATAAATGCGAGAAGATTTGCCAAACTCTAAGTGCTTTGAAACTTCATACGCGTAAACATGAGGAAAATCCCAAACCGTTTAAGAAAAAAGTATGGAAACATAAACTCGGTGAACATGAAAAAGAAGTGAAAAAGAAGAAACAGATCGGAAAAAATAGATATGAAGATCCTAAGCCGATTGTGAGCAAACACAAGTGTGATGACGAATTGATGGAGTTTTACAAGAAAAATATTAAAGGCGGCGACATAGAATTTTGGCAGTTTCTAAAAATTTTCAACAAAATGTCGCGAGACAATGTCAATGATTTTTCCGATTTGGAAAATCGTCCGGAATTCGGTATTCATTTTCCGGTAAGAAATGAAATGGAAAAGAAGGAAATGAAAACTAGAAAAATGAAAACTAATACTAATTTCAAGAGAAGAATATTAATAAGTAAAAAAGAGCATGAAAAAAGAAAAATTATTATAGATAATTTAAGGAAGCAAAATTTAGAACTAAATTAGTTTAATTGATTGATTTGAAAAAAAACTATCTTGAAAACTTTAAGCATATTTATGCCAAACCAAAAAAAATTAGAGGATATTCAATATTTTTTTTTAATTTCCGTTGAATCTGTATTTGCTATTTATATCAGAATTTGTATGATCCATACAAATTTTCATTTTATGAGTGTAAAGTAAGTTTTTTTTGTATAGTTTATTAATTATAATTACTAAAACACTTCATAGCAATATTAGAATAATATTTATTAGAGTTGTTATTCATAATTATAACATACTAGCGACTCACCCTGGCTTCGCTCAGGTTCGTCCCTAGGTACGTAGTAAAGAATAGATAGACTGTATATTACATATATATGACGGAGGAGGATTTAGTTACCTTTTTCTGTTATGAAACCTTATTATTGTTTAAAGTCACTATGTTCTTTAATTTACTTTTTATTGCTTTTAAATTGATTTTGAATTTAGAGCAGAGATTTAGTCTCGAGCGGGGTCGAGACGCCATCACGACATTCGTTGGAGATACGTGGCTTAGTAACGTTGGTTGATCATGGTGGATCATAGAGAGTTATGTTTGATATTGTAGTTGAAAGTCGATGATCGGTGACTGTGAACCCGCTAGCTCTAAATCATTAGAAATACCGTTTCCAGTTTATAACATTGTGATTTCCCTGATTAAATTGTGTATTGAGCATTGAATACTTTATTATTTGAGCCCTGATAACGCCCACAAGATGAGTAACCACCAAAGATGATGTTCGTAGTATATGGATAACACGTCATATATATATACATACATACATAAGTATGATGAGTTTTATATCCTTTACTTGAGAAATGATTGATTCCCCATACAAACTTTTATCCTCCTTTTCCTCCCCTTAAAGGATGATTTCCGAGATAACAACTATGCCACGTCCCACATTCTCAATGTATCTTCATACCAAGTTTCATTTAAATCGGTTCAGCGGATTTTTAGTTTATGCATTACAAACAAACGTACATTTTTTTTCTCTTTATATTATTATTATTTATTATAATAATAACGTGTTTATTTTGAGTTGACACTTTTCAAGTAGAAATTGTATAAGGAGAGTCCATAAAAATATATAAGCATTTTTGTTTCTATATTTAAATGGAGTTAGGTTTTTTGAAATTGCAGCAAAAAATGTTTTAAAAATAATTGCTAAGTGGTTCAAGCAATAAAAGTATTGTAAATTATATATTTGTTTTTATTTATTTACTAGCGACTTACTCTCACTTCACTCGGGTTCGTCCCTAGTTACGTTTCAACGTTTAGTATATATTTCTCAGAGATGAGATATTTTCCCGCAGCAAAAAGTATCCTATATGTTGACCCGGATAACTAGCTATCATCATACCAAATTTCATCAAACTGTCCAGTGGTTTTCTCAGTATGCGTATTCCCATATATATCCCAGGCAGACAAATAAAAATTCTAAAAACTATATAACAAGTATATCGATAATAATGTCTATTTCAATAAGATTTTCCAAAAAATATTTAATGTACAGATTTCACTCGGTTAGAATTTATCATATATAGATTTGTATTCATACTAGTTTTTTGTAGAAGCTTCTGGTAGGTAATATAAATCAAATCAACCACTTTGTTACGAACTTGGGTTAGTATATACGTTTAGATTTTGATAATAATATATTTAATGTTCAGCCAAATTCAGCCTTACAGCATGCAATAATTCAATAATTAAAATATACATAAAATTACGAGAATAATAAAGCGACTCAGCAGCCGTGTGTTATATTTATATAGTTATATTACACGAACCATTTGAAGCCACTTTTGACCTCTTAATAACTCAAAATCTATTAAACATAAACACATGAAATTTGGTTCATTTATAAAATTCATTTACATTAACTAGAACCCCAAATTTCATAAATACAGCTCAAATGGTTATTGAGATATTAACGTCTGAAAATCGCCATTTTTATCACGGACTGACTGACATATAGATTAAAATCTAACCCACTTCCAGAATCCTTCTCAAATAAAATAAAAATAACAACAAAATATAAAAATGCTCAAAAACGGCACGGACGTATGTATGTCTGTGGGTCTTAGACTTACTAAAACAGATGATCTAGAAAATTGAAATTTGCCGTTTATTAGTATTATAACGTATTTTCCCGTGGGACTGAGATAATCTCCCGCGGTAAAAAGTAGCCTATGTCACTCTCCAGCCCTCCAACTATCTCCACACAAAAGATCACGCCATTCCGTCACTCCGATTCGACGTGAAAGAAGGACAAACAAACAAACACTTTCACATTTATAATATTAGTATGGATAAAAATAAAAACATAACGAATATACCTTAGTATGAACCGTAGATTTAATGAAAAAAAATTATTATAGGTGTTTATTTTTTTTAAATATTATTTACAGACGGGCACGGATCCATGCATTGAAGGAGGTGACACGAGCGTAGGCGGCGGGTAGGCCGACCTGGCAGCCACGGCTGGAGCCAAATGATGTAATTCCAATCTGATGGAAGTAATATAAAAATAAATAAAAATCTTACCTGTATTACGTTCACTGCAGTCAATCTCACTGCGAACAGTGTACATGTGCTCGCTCTAACATAAAAGGTATCATTTTCATTCAAACTCATAATCTAGTGTAACGATAAACCGACACGAATGGAGGAAGACCAAACACAGGACCGACAGTTTCACGTGCTATCGAACGCACGGGGAAGCTACCGACTTCAAAAATATCTGATTAGGTATCTATTCTAATTGAAAACCGCCGTTTAGTTATATTTTACATTTTAGTGCCTGGAAATCGGTTTTTTTACAGTCTTTATTCGTAATTTGTCCCATAAGAAGATTGAAACTTTACTAGCACACTAACATCAAAGGCTACAATTTATTCTTTAGTAGGAAAATGAAACTAAAGATAAAGTACTGGATGTTAACGATTGAGAAATACCTTTGGTCTTCTAACAGCATACAAAAATGAAAAAGAAAAAACCATTACCAATTGCCTGTTCAAAACGAGAGGACCGCCAGAATCACCTTGGCAGGTACTGCGGCGTTGACTACCGTCTGTGCAGATGGTGGACGCAAGGATGTTCGCTGGACCAAAAGCGCGTGCGCAATCTGCATTGGAGATCACTTGAAGAGTGACGTGACGTAATTGACCAGTACTACCACCAACTAGAAATTTTGAATACCAGATTATTAAGATTCATATTTAAAAATATCTGTATTTTGGATAGAAATAATTTTGAACTTACAATCAGCAGTCAATCCGTAGCCGGCAGCGACCGCATTCGCTCCAACCAAGGCGTTGGTGCCAGAAGCCAGACCGATGTTGGAGATGTGGTCTGGAAATCATAATATCCTTGAAATACTCATTTTAAGGTATTACTTTTTAACAAAAGAAATTCATAAATAAATGTTAGCGTAAACAATACAGGCTTTATAAATGCTTACTGTTGTAATTAACCCATGGGATAACAATGATGGCAACATCATTATTCAAATTGTTCATATTATAGCTAGCATGCATCTGAACGTTGGTTGAGGTGACGCGAACGCCTCCAGAGAGGAGATTGAGTGATCCAAATACGACTTGCACGGATCTGCCCTGGGCATTTCGAGTCCTCCAGCAATGAGCGGCGGTGACGACGCGGGTGTTGGTGAGGAGAGATGATCCACAGATAGACCGTCCACCAGACACAAGTGTAATAAGGAGGCCACCCTGAAACATTTTAAAAATTAATTATGTTTTTAATCTTAGCTAACATCTTCTATAAATCTATACATATAATAAAATTGTAACTAAGCCGAATCTGTACATCAGATATTTTTTGGAAAATCTTATTGAAATAAACTTTATTATCAGTACAGAGGCCGATTCTATACTTTTTAGAATTTTTGTCTGTCTGTCTGTCTGTTACCGCATCACAGAAAAACTAGTGAAGGGATTTTGATGAAATTTGTTATGGTGATAGGTGGTTATCCGGGTCAACATATATACTTTTTACCGTGGGAAAATATCTAATTTCTAAGAAAAAATATAAAAACTGTAATATAAAAGTATACTAAAATGTAAAACCTAAGAATTTGGTTTTTTGTCATCTGAACGCGAGCGGAGCCGCGGGCAATGCTAGCCTTGATATAAAGCGCTCTAATATAACCGTACATGAGATTCTCGAAAAACTCCGTAATTGACGAAAGAAAGGAACTTCACAAATGAATTTCAAGAGGTAATTACCAAATATGGATGGCTCCCTAAGGCAGCCTGTGTTCCTCCTACGATCCTGCCGCCATCGAAGTCCTGAGCCAACTCAGCCTGCCGAAGCCGTTCAGCCAATGGAATACCTATATTCTCGTGGTAGTCCAACTCTATTGCCTCGTAGGGAACCCCCGCGTTGGCCACGGCCAGACTGACAAGTAGGAGGAACAGCTTCATTTTGCTTTGAATTGAAAACGGACTGATGTACCAGTATTTATAGTCCATTGGTTTTATAATTACTTGGGTATCGCATTGAAATTAGGAAAACCCTCAAAATTATGATAAGATACATGCGCTATGTAAAAACTTAGTTAATTTTAAATATTTTTAAATTAATAAATTGAAATTTAAAGTTGTTTCTTAACAATGACTTACTAGTACAGCGTGAAAGGGTATCGATTACTCGTAAGAAGTCTTTTTCATTGTAGTTTAGAATGCTCTCCGAGGCACTGGGGATGGGGGTGTGTAACTCCCCCAACTCTCCAACTCCGGAACTGAGTGATACTAAGAATTTCTTAACACAAAACTCAATAACTAACCTAGGCCTGGCCTGAGAATCGAATTCAGGACCAGGTAGTTAACAGAAAACTAGTAACAAATATGTATAATATATAGAACCTATTTATACATAGAAAAAAAGATAAACAACACAATTCCTTATCATTAAGATCTAGAGATTGTAGCTAACTAATAATGAAATGGTAAATAGTGGGCTGCAAAGACGCAATTAGAGAAACAAGTGATCAAATCTTGCCCCGCATTAAAATAATTTTAAATTATAATATACAGCCTCCTACAAAATTATGTAATTTTGAAATTAAACTTTTTATTTCTTCGAATATCTTATATGTTTTGTTATTTTCTTAATCATATTATGAAGACCATCACTAAAGAGCACTTTTTATTAGATACGTTTATAAAATTAAAGATGGTTTCATATACAGTATGAAAGAAAATATACAAATATGTATATATATATATGTATGTATATATATGAAATTTGGTAAAAAGATAGTTTGAAATCCCGAAAAGGACATAGGATACTTTTAATCCCGGAAATAATCCCTTAAGGGGGTGAAAGTGGGGATGAAAGTTTATATTGGGAAGCAAGCATCGAACCCGAGCGAAGCGAGGGTGAGTCGATAGTTATCTATAAAAACAGCAAAAAATCATATGTTGTATGGGAGGCCCTCTTCCCATCCTGTCCACCCTCTATAATATTCCCCGCGATTCTAACGCAGCTCCTTATCTTTGTTCCAGAAGCCTTATTTCCCACTTCCACACGCACTAAACGTTCTTGTGTCACATCAAAGCTCGACGTACCAAAGTGTAAATACCGGCTTTGGACTTAATTCGTTCTCAGTACTTGCTCCTCTACTATGGAACAAACTTCCCAAAATTATTCAACAAAATCCCTCCATTGCACCTTTTAAATATTGACTAAAAGAACATTTCCTATCTGAAGTTACTTAAGGCATCAACATTATATGTATTTTAATAAGTAATTATATGTATGTATTGTATATGGACTATGGCCTGATCCCCTCATATTGAAGGGAGGCCCGTGCTCAGCAGTGGGACGTTAAGAAGGACTGAATACAACACACATTGTATATTATATGTATTGTATGTATACTGTATGGTATAAAATATATTTAGGTATTATAATTATTATTGTTATCTATGTATTTTATATATGTACTTGTATGTTTGTGTTGTTTATTATACTAAGATTACACGTTGTGTGTTATTTTTATATATACCTACTGTGATTTCTTAATTTTTTGTTTACCTTGCACTTTTTAGTTCCGCTAAATGACAATCTTTCTCACCTCCTAGGTTGACTGGAAGAGATCTCTTTTAGAGATAAGTCCACCTTTGCCTTCAATTTTCTCTTAATATTTGTAATTTTTGTTTTTTATGCGCAATAAAGAATTAAAAAAAAATACAAAGATAATTAAGAAATAAAAACTATTTTTATTTTTTTATTTTATTTAATATAACAGCATTGCCCGCGGCTCCGCCCGCGTTCAGATGACTAAAAACTTTTTTCAAAAATTCTTAGGTTTTACATATTAGTATAATCTTACATCGCAACTTTGTATTTTTTATTTTTTCTCAGAAATGAGTCATTTTCCCGCGGTATATGTTGACCCGGATAACCAGCTATCACCATACCAAATTTCATCAAAAACCCTCCAGTAGTTTTTCTGTGATTCAGTAACAGACAGACACACAGACAGACGGATAGACAAAAATTCTAAAAACTATACCTTCGGCCTCCGTATCGATAATAATGTTTATTTCAATAAGATATTCCAAAAAATATTTAATGTACAGATTCGGCTTAGTTACAATTAAACTGTTTAAATTTCAATTTTACTTGTATCTATAAAAAAAATATCTGGATCTCGACAACATCACCATCTACTGGGTCCAAATATAACTAAAGCTATCCAAATGATTAAATATATAAAAAAAAATCATCAATATCCATCAAGTTGTTAAGGAGGAGAATAATTATGAACAGACGCACACCAGAATTTTATATATAACTAGCGACTCACCCTCGTTTCGCTCGGGTTTGTGCCTAGGTACATTTTATTTTTTTGAGCGGAACTCTAATTCTTTTCCTGAAATAAAAGTAGCCTAGGTTACTCCTTACAATATCAGCTATCTGCCAGTGAAAGCCCCGTCAAAATCGGCCCAGCCGTTTCGGAGATTAGCCGGAACAAACAGATAGACAGACAAAAATTTGAAGAAAAATGTGTTTGTCTTTTAAGTACTGTATATAATTCCATATGCATTTAGTAAAAAGCTGTTATTTTGACATTACACACAGACACTTTAATTATATTTATCCATGAACGAATTAGAGACTGGACGTGACATAAAATACAAATGTATGAAAACTAGTTCAACCAAGTGACGCATAACGCACACAAAGATTTTATTACATTATTATAAACACTGATACACAATACAATATTTCTAGTGCTTGAACGTAATCGATAAAATACATATATCGATGAACCAATGAATGACATTTTAGACATTGGTTAGCATAGTCATCATATTTTACATCTTTTAATTTATTCTTCTTCTTTTAATTTTAATAAATTAAAATAAATGAATTAAAGAGGCAATAATAATGTGTCAAATAATAATTATTTTTTAATTCGATTTATATAAATACGATGGCATTGATGGCAACATTCTGTTGGCCTATAATAATGTTAATGAACAAATGAATATCGGGTATATATTCCATTAATATATAATAAATATTATTTGGTAAAGATTAAAAAAAAATATTAAGCTAATTTAATTAAATAAAGTGTTTTTGTTGATTCTGTTATTGAACTACTTTAATTGGCAATTGATTGTCTCGGGTAGTTATAAAAATGTGAGACTGTCCTAATATTGCTCAGTTCTTAATAAACATTTGTGAAATTAGGAAAAAGAAAAAGAGATTGCAAATTAAAGTGAGTGTTGGATCGTGAAAGTAAAATAATTAGTGCAAGTGGTAAAGTGTTTTATTACAAATCGCCAACCCAGAAGTTTAGTGCTCAAACATTATTGTTTGATTTTGTGTAATTTATGTGTTGAAATAAAATGATCTTTATTATTATTACAATGGAATAATATTCCAAAGTTTATAAATGTGGAATAAAATGAAATAAAAAATTAAGTACACATACTAATTATAATTTTTGCATTTATATTTTTATTTGATTTAGAAAATATTTTTATAAATTGATTGTCATCAGATTGTAGGACACTGTGGTAAAAGTATTTTATGTTATTGTACTGTACAAATAACACAATTCGTTTAGTAATTTCGTCAAATATCGATATATTTTTCAACATTGTCAAGCACTAGTCGATGTCAAATGGACTCACTCGACAGTTTAGTCATTTGTTCTGAATGGTATAATCCAGGGATTTTATGATGGTTGTCAGATGTCAACAATACATAGAAATATCGACTATATTTAACATAGTTGGATAATATGACATTTTATTTTACATTTAATTAAATTGTGTGATAAATAACAATAAATGTAATAAAATAATGTATTTACAAGTGAAAAGAAATACTGCTGCTTCCGCCGTTATAGTTTTTACATCATTTAACAGAACATTTAGTCATTTTTGGGAGATGTTTTGTTGACAAATAAATGCTTGAGACTGACGCAAAAAACAAACGACCAAGCCTAAAATCTCCTGGTTACTGAGAAGACCGATAAAGGTACGTCCGCTTATATGTCTAGTCCAGTGGTTAATTCGTTCATGTATTTATCTGTATAGATAGAAGATTTATTCTATCAAATAGAACAATAAAATGAATCAACCAAAACAAATTACTTCATATACTTAGATAACACTATCTACAATATTTTGATGTCTACTCCATAATTTCATCGATCAAACGAAAACATCATTTCATTGATAATTGTTTTTATTTTTTTCAGGTAAATTAACAAGATAATGATTTTTATTCCCAATCGTCGAGGAAATGAATATTATCAGTATCAGTAGATTATAACTATACCTACAGTAATAATAAAAAGGCAGTGGTAGCCAAGTGGTAACGCGCTCGCTTGGGAAACCGAGTGAAACGGCTTCAACTCCCGGGTCTCGCTCTGATATTTTCATGTACGAATCATTTCTAACATGATTACCACTTTTCTTACGGTGAAGGAAAACATCGTGAGGAAATCTGCATGTCTGAGAGAACCTAGCAAGTTTTCAAAAGACATGTGAAATCCGCCAACCCGCACTCGGCCAGCGTGGTGGACTATGACCTGATCCTCTTCATATAGAAGTGAGGCCCACCCCCAGCACTTGGACGTTAAAAAAAAGGGCCGAATACTACAGTAATATGAGAGTTATTATTTCTGTATCAAAACCGAAATCCAACCTTTCCCTAAGAATAAACCGTTAACCATTATTATTTCGGTTTATTAAACATTTTGTTTTCATTAACCGATGAATTAATCATTACTAACCATTATATTACCGAAATAAACCGTCTTTTTTTAACTGGTACGAAGTCCTGACTGAAAGTACCTGATAAAATTTGAAAAAAAAATTGATTCTCTTGACTGTCATCCGTAAAAGCCATTAGTAAAATGTTTAAAAACTATACATATAATAAAATTCTAACTAAGTCAAATCTGTACATTAAATATTTTTTTTGGGAAATCTTATTGAAATAGACATTATTATCGATACAGAGTCCGAATCTATAGTTTTTAGAATTTTTGTCTGTCTGTCTGTTACCGCATCACGAGAAAACCACTGGACAGATTTTGATGAAATTTGGTATGATGATAGCTAGTGATCCGGGTCAACATATAGGCTAGTTTTTACCGCGGGAAAATATCTCATTTCTGAGAAAAATATAATACGTAAAGCCTAAGAATTTGGTTGTTGGCCATCTGAACGCGGGCGGAGCCGCGGGCAATGCTAGTTACAAAAATAAAACTCAACAGTGTAAAATGCGTACCAAGAAGATAGAAACAAGATGAAATAGCTAAAATGTAAAATATATTTTTATGATTTTTTTAGATGTTAATGTTGTACTAATTTAATAGCATGTTGTAATTACCTCTAATTAAAAGTGCAATCATCATGTTCCTATAGTAATGAAAAAAAAAAATGTATTATTGTAACTTTTATTGGTAATTCTAAATAAATAAATAAAAAAAAGCGGGAACGTAGCTAGTGATTGCTTTATAAAACATCTGGTGTTAATGAACGCACTTGTGCTTTATAAACTCCGCGGAGTTGACTGATTCGGTGGGATCGGGGATTGGGTGGCGGAAATCAGTGAGGAGAATATTATTATTATTATCATCGCTGGATTTACACTAGGAGCACTCGGGGCTAGTGCTCAAGGCGGCAAAATTTTAGGGGCGGCAAAATTCGGAGGGCGGGAAATTTTCTTCGCGTCATCGAAAATGCTTTTTTTATTTTCCAAAAAATGAAAAACAAAAAATATTAACTAGTAGGTACATTTCTCAAAAAATTGACATGTTTTATATTTTTTTTGCATTTTTGATAAAAAAAATAATAATTAAAAAAATAAAACTTTCAACATTTTATTCAAAACTAGCGACTCACCCTCGCGTCGCTCGAGTTAGGTACGTTTGAATGTTTTTGAACGGAAGCCTATTTTTTTTCTAAAATAAAAGTAGCCTTATGTTACTCGCTATAACATCAGCTATCTTCCAGTGAAGTCCCGTCAAAATCAGTCCAGCCGTTTCAGAGATTATCCGAAAGAAACAGACAGACAGACAAAATTTTTCAAAATTGTGTTTTTCTTATAAGTACCGTATATAATTTCATATGCATTTAGAAAAACGCTGTTTTTTTGACATTACAAACAGACACTTCAATATTATTTAATAAATATATTACATTATTATACCCTTTGGAATGTTAAAAGTAAGAGAAATTCGCTTTATATCAAAATATGGCTTATGATAATTGATAAAAACAGATATTTGGGGGAAAGGTGATGTATGCCGTAATACAGGTCTAGTACGGCAACAGGCTACCATATCTTTTGTGTCGACACAGCCCACACGAAATGCTTTAGGGTATTTCTCCGAGAATGCGTCCTTCATCTGATTAATCTGGCCAAAAAATATTTTCAATTTTGTCAAAATCAAATATTATTTGGCATGTCTTTAATCATAAGAGTATGTTAAATAGAGCCAAAAATGAAAATATTTTTTGGCCAGATTAATCAGATGAAGGACGCAATCTCCGAGAAATACCCTTTAGTACTACGTTTCTGAAAAGAACTGCTAAGGTGTGGAACACTCTTCCAGCATCCGTGTTTCCTGCCACCTATAATTTAAGTACCTTTAAGGCAAGAGTAAATAGATAATTTCTAGGTAATCGCGATCCAACCTAGACCTCATCAGTGCTTATTCCGTATATATGTATGTTTGTTTGTGTATGCAATATTGTTTAGTGTTTTATGTAAATAAATAAAAAAAAATATGTTAGGGACATGAACACACAGCACCATCTAGTTCCATGGTAAGCTACGAAGCCTGTGTTATGGATACCAGATAGTTGATACACTACACATATATAACTTTTAAATACATACATATTATAAATATAAACACCCATGACTGGGGTACAAACATTCGTGTTCATCACACAAATGAATGCCCCCAGCGGTACTCGAACCCGCGACCGCTGGCACAGCAAGTAGGGTCACTACAAACTGAGCCAAACGTGTCAAATATTTTCATGTCATTATGTGTTTTATTTTTCAATAAATATATTATTGTTATTATTAATCTATATAGATTTCGATAACATGACGGCATTTTTTACAGTACTCATGGGCGGCGCTAAGGTTAAATCCGGTTCTGATTAATTGTAATCACTGAATTAATTCAAAATGGAAATAATACTTTAATCTAAGGATTATATATAATATACGACGTAAACAATATTTTTATCGAATTACACATTACTTATATTTATTTATCTACTAGCATCGCCCGCGGCTCCGCCCGCGTTCAGATGACCAAAAACCAAATTCTTAGGTTTTACATATTAGTATACTCTTACATTGCAGTTTTTGTATTTTTTCTCAGAAATGAGACGTTTTCCCGCGGTAAAAAGTATCCTATATGTTGACTCGGATAGCCAGCTATCACCATACTAAATTTCATCAAAATCCCTCCAGTGGTCTTTCTGTGATGCCGTAACAGACAGACAGACAGACAAAAATTCTAAAAACTATAGATTCGGCTTCTATATCGATAATAATGTTTATTACAATAAGATTTTCCAAAAAATATTTAATGTACAGATTCGGCTTAGTTACAATTTTATTATATGTATAGATGACATTGCATTTAATAGATTCTTTAAAAATATAGAGATAACAAAAGCTTCAAACTACCCAATATTACATTAATATTAGGAGGAAACAATTATAATTATCATTTTTATATATATGGAGGTAGGTAAAATAAGACAAAGGAAACGGTAACAAATTAATTTAATTATTTACTGTAGTTACTTATCATCACAAAATATCACAAATATTTTAGAATAACCACAAGAAAATATATCCAGCAAAATACTATAAATAGAAACCTTATACTTTAAATAATTATCAAAGCTACTATCTTTGTCCTGATCAAACTGCTCGCCAAAGAAAAAAGTGATTCGCTTAACGAACACAGGGTATTTATAACATCGTATCGAGCCGGTTATGTCAAATCATAAACTTTAAAGATTTCAAATAAAATGTTTGCCATCAAAAAAACTATTTATAAGTATAGTAAATTAAAAATAATAATAATAAAAAAGATTAATTATATAGAAAAATACTGCAAAATTAATAATAAATCTATCACGGCCTATACTGACAGTAACTGTTCGTCGTCACGAAGTACTACTATGACACATTGACACTCTTTCATTATATTATCGTTAATATACAATTATTACTTCAGGGTTAATTCTAAGACTTAAATAGTATTACAATTTATACAGATCAACACATTACGTATATATACTAACAACACATAAAGTATTTACACTAAGAATGTTCCGATGTACAGCTGCATTAATATTATATTTATAACATCATCTATAACTCTTGTTCATGAACGAATTAGAGACTGGACGTGACATAAAATACAAATGTATGAAAACTAGTTCAACCAAGTGACGCATAACGCACACAAAGATTTTATTACATTATATATAAAACAGCTGATACACAATAACCAATATTTTCTAGGTGCTTGAACGTAATCCGATAAAAATACATATATCGATGAACCAATGAATGACATTTTAGACATTGGTTAGCATAGTCATCATATTTTACATCTTTTAATTTATTCTTCTTCTTTTAATTTTAATAAATTAAAATAAATGAATTAAAGAGGCAATAATAATGTGTCAAATAATAATTATTTTTTAATTCGATTTATATAAATACGATGGCAATTGGATGGCAACATTCTGTTTGGCCTATAATAATGTTAATGAACAAATGAATATCGGGTATTATATTCCATTAATATATAATAAATATTATTTGGTAAAGATTAAAAAAAAAATATTAAGCTAATTTAATTAAATAAAGTGGTTTTGTTGACTTCGAATTATTGAACTACTTAATTGGTCAATTGATTGTCTCGCGGTAGTTATAAAAATGTGAGACTGTCCTAATATTGCTCAGTTCTTATAAACATTTGTGAAATTGAGGAAAAAGAAAAAGAGATTGCAAATTAAAGTGAGTGTTTGGATCGTGAAAGTAAAATAATTAGGGTGCAGTGGTAAAAGTGTTTTTATTACAAATCGCACACGCCCAGAAGTTTAGTGCTCAAACATTATTGTTTGATTTTGTGTAATTTATGTGTTGAAATAAAATGATCTTTTATTATTATTACAATGGAATAATATTCCAAGTTTATAAATGTGGAATAAAATGAAATAAAAAATTAAGTTACACATACTAATTGATAATTATTTTGCATTTATATGTGTTATGTTTGATTTAGACTAAAAATTTGTTTTTATAAATTGATTGTCATCAGATTGTAGGACACTGTGGTACTATAATGTATTTTAGGTTAAGTTGTACTGTAGCAAATAACACACGATTCGTTTAGTAATTTCGTCACATATCGAGTATATTTTTTCAACATTGTCAAGCTACACAAACTAGTCGGATGTCAAATGGACTCACTCGACAGTTTAGTCCATTTGTTCTTAATGGTATAATCCATGGATTTTATGATGGTTTTGTCAGATGTCAACAATAGCATAGACAATATCGACTATATTTAAAACCATAGTTTGGATAATATGCATTTATTTTATTTTTTACATTTAATTAAATTGGTGTGATAAATAACAATAAATGTAATAAATTCCTAATGTATTGTACAAGTGAAAAGAAATACTGCTGCTCTCCAGCCGTTATAGGTTTTTACCATCATTTAACAGAACATTTACGTCATTTTTGGGAGATGTTTTTATGTTGACAAAATAAATGCTGAGACTGACGCAAAAAACAAACGACCAAGCCTAAAATCTCCTGGTTACTGAGAAGACCGATAAAGGTACGTCCGCTTATATGTCTAGTCCAGTGGTTAATTCGTTCATGCTCTTGTTATATCAACACATCATGTACAATGTACATAGCTACTTGCATAGACATGTCAGTCCCCTTCAACCGCTGCTGTTGAGATAGACTAACACCAACAAGTAGTACTAACAGTCGAACACTTGCCAACTACATAGACATACCAATCACATTCACCCCGCTGCTTGTGAGAATCAGTTGGTACCAAATAGGAGGCCGACCAGCGGAAGTGCTAATAACCTAAGCCTGTACCCTTAGACATGCTGATTCCTCCTCTTTCACCCGCTGTCGATGAGACTAATCAGCACCAAGGTACGACTAACCAGCGGTTAACATTTTTTTTTCATCATTTATTGTGCATAACAAACTTAAAATATATATCCATATTCCATACATATAATAAAATTGTAACTAAGCCGAATCTATACATTAAATATTTTATGGAAAATCTTATTGAAATAAACATCATTATCAAAACAGAGGCCGCCGAATCTATAGTTTTTAGAATTTTTTCTGTCTATCTGTTACCGCATCACAGAAAACCACTGGAGGGATTTTGATGAAATTTGGTATGATGATAGCTGGTTATCCGGGTCAACATATAGGATACTTTTTACCGCGGGAAAACGTCTCATTTCTAAGAAAAAATACGAAAACTGCAATGTAAGAGTATACTAATATGTAAAACGTAAGAAATTAGTTTTTGGTCATCAAACGCGGGCAATATTAGTATCTAATATAAATATTATCAATCCACAATTTAAAATCTTTTTGAATTATTTTATGTAATTTTAACTCTTGCATCGTAATTTTTATATTTGTAAAGAAAAAGATATTTTTGTCTTTCTAAAGGCTTTGTGTACATCCATCCGTCTTTTACGGCTGGACAAGCTATTAAAACTCCTATTGGTTTCGCAAAATCACGTATAATACAAGTAGGTAGCTTATAAAATCTATAAATTAACATAAAAATATTATAAATATTATCGCGTTTGTCTGTAGGTAATGATAATGTTATATTAATAGCATTATATTATATGAATCACACGGTTTTAGTGAAGTTTTATCATAATTAATGATAAAACATAGACAAGATAACAATTTTATTGTTTCATTGTTGTTTCATTGACATATTCTGACAATTTAAATAGCTTCCGCCTACACACAAAATATCATCCAAAGATAAAACCGATTTAAAACCTTGGAATATTTATCTAGTAATAACTATTTTTATTATTTTAGTGAATAAATTAAATCAATTTAAAAACCCCCTACGCAAATTAATTGTCATTTAACGATTACACTGGCACGCGTGAAGCACTTAAACGAGTAATCATACTCCAAAATACCTTACATAATTTTGGAAAAGAGCTGATACTCTTACACTGCTGGACCGATATTAACCAGACATAGCTAAGAACCACCGCAAGGAAATTGGCTTTCAAATGAAAAAACCGCATCGAAATCGGTCCATCCGTTTGAGAGCTACGATGGAACAGACACACACACAGACAGACATCGACGTCAAACTTATAAGACCCCTCTTTTTGCGTCGGGGGTTAAAGACAAGAGGGGCTGAGCACAGTCCATACGGCATGGCGTTGAATTTGTATGTTGAATTTCTATTCTTACTATATTTGATAGATGCCTTGTCCTTCGCACGAGGTCTGAAATGGAGGTGGGCGGGTCACGTAGCACGCTGCACTGACAACAGATGGACCATGGACTATGTGGAGAGGACCTCATGGGCACAGAAGCAGAGGGAGACCAAAGGCAAGGTGGAAGGATGAGATAGAGACCGTTGGAACACGCAACTGGTACAACCTCGCAAGGAATCGCGACAAGTGGCAATCTCTGGAGGAGGCCTTCACCCGAAGAGGGGTCCAGATGGCATATGTATCATACTAACAAAATCCACGCCTATTTATACGAATGTACATGCCAATGAAATAATAACGGCTTTTTTATTGTATTTATATTTCTATTATCATGTTGATGTCGAAATTGAAAACGTAATTAAATATTTCTTTTGTGAGCTACGAGCATGTATAGATATTAACAGGTATGATTCTTCAAGGTCTATCGTGGCCAAATAATTGTTATAAAAAATTCTTTTTAACGTCGTTTTCAGGTCTTCCGTTTTAAAATGACTTTTTGTAATTAATTTATTAGGAGGAAGAATCTTTTATCTCCATTAACGTTTTGGAGCTAAAAAAGTTTTAGATATAAATTGACCTGTTTTAGATGAGCATTGTGAAATTGCTCTTAAATCAATTAATTCAGATATAGATTTATTCATAAAAAAATCTTTATCATTTAACATTGGAAGCTTAGGATTAGAATATTATTCACATTTTTACGAGCAAGCAATATATTACACAGTACATTGTAAGAAAACCAATTTTTTTCAAAACATCTCTCAGGGATTGAATAAATACTTCGTATTTAATTTACTAGCTTACGTATAAAATTATTTACAAATAACTTGAGCATGGCATGGGCAAGATTGCTGGTGGGAAACTTTCTGTTTGTTTGTTTGTTCTTAGTTTTTGTATTGTCAGACGTGTGGGAAGAAGTTGAGGATTATGCCTTGGGGGATGCACAACTGCATTTCATTGACAAGATCTCTGTATAGTTTGTAAAGACTTATGATGACGATTTCACGCAACAGAAATATCGATCATTGATCTTGGCATAGTTTTAATATCGGTTTTGTTTGGGCTCAAAATAGAAATTCAGAAGATCTTTGATTTGAAGACTTCCCTGTTTTTTCTTGCCCAGTCTTTCTAACGCCATATTACATTGCTATTTAATGTTGCCATCCTCTTCAGTACTCTCCGCTACCCTCGTTGCGAATTTAAATGCTTCATGCTTTTCAATTCTCTTCTTTTTCCTCTTTTCCCAGTACTCTTGTTCCAATTTTATTTGGGGTCGGCGCAATATGTTACCATTCATACTGCTTTAAGGTTTTGGCTGTTTTTTTTTATAGCCGGCCACTTGCCTGACGCCAACCCTCCTCGGGAATATTATGGTTTTAAGACGGGAAAAAGGAACAAAGTGTAATGGAATAGGAAAAAAAATGCTTTACAATTCTATTTTATGAATATTTTTATCATACTTTTTTTTAAATGATCATGATTTTTTATAATTATATAGAACAATGATTTTATTTTTATAATAAACATAAAAGATGGCTATAAAGGATATATAAGGCAGTGGTAGCCCAGTGGTAACGCGCTCGCTTGGGAAACCAAGTGAAGTGGGATCAAATCCTGGGTCTCGCAGTTCGCACCTCTGATATTTTCATGTGCGAATCATTGCCAACATAATTACCAATTGTCTTAACGGTGAAGGAAAACTTCGTAAGGAAACCTGCATGTCTAAGAAAACCTAGCAAGTTTTCAAAAGACATGTGAAGTCCGCCAACCCGCACTCGACCAGCGTGGTGGGCTATGGCCTGATTCCCCTCGTATTAAATGGACTCCCATCCCCAGCAGTGGGACGTTAACAAGGGCTGAATATATAGAGGATATATGAATAAAATTAAAATAATTAAATTATGTTTTTTTTATTTAACAATAAATAGCGTTTAAAGACGAGCCTGAATCCATGAGTTGAAGGAGGTGACACGTGCGAAGCCGGCGGGAAAACCAGCCTGGCATCTACGTTGAGCGACGAATGACGTAACTCCGATCTGGTGAGTGTAATAAAAAATAAAAACTTTTTAACAAAAAATGAAAACCGACTTCAAACAAAAGCACTAAAAAGTAAAAAATAACTGATTGGTAGTTTCCATTTACTATACATACCTAATCAAATATTTTCGAAGTCGGTGTGCTTGGCTTTGTATCAGCTGGCACCGACTTCGAAATTAAAATTGGAAATTTTTTTTTGTCCAAATCGGTTAATAAATGACGGAGTTCTGAGGTAACAAACATAAAAAAAAACATACATCCAAATTGAGAACCGAACGTTTAGATCATGGCCGC
Source organism: Brenthis daphne (assembly GCA_947093115.1). Lineage (NCBI taxonomy): Eukaryota > Metazoa > Arthropoda > Insecta > Lepidoptera > Nymphalidae > Brenthis > Brenthis daphne. Next base: position 6,836,049 of record OX352473.1, read on the forward strand.
CAACCTCACAAGTGTGACAAGCATTTAAAAACGCTTACTACTTATTACTTTATAGGAAATCTTCTAACTTTAATTTTCAACTTTTTTTATTTTTTGGAATTTGCCCTTTATTTGTGCTGTAAGACCTTGCTTTTTTGCCAAATTTCGTGATTCTAGGTCAATAGGAACTACCATATAGGTTTTCGACCCAAAACCTAGGGTACTTTCGGATGACCTAGAATTGTCAATTTCGGTTAAAAGCAAGATCTTCCAGCACAAGTAAAGGGAAAGTTCCGAAAAATAAAAAAGTTGAAAATTAAGGTAAATTTTGGTACTTACAAGTTTTCGCGAAAATCTAAATTTGCCAGTATCTTTTTATCGTGTTGACTCAGCACTTTATAGTTATACCTACACCTAATTGGGACTACAGACCTCAGTATCTGATGTAAACTTCAACTTGGTAGGTCCACCCGTTCCTGAGAAAATCGGTGGTAACACACGGACAGACAGACGGACAGACGGACAAGAGAGTGATCTTATAAGGGTTCCTCTTTTTACCTTTTAAAGGTACGGAACCTAAAAAAACTTTAATTTTTATGAATGATACTTTCTTAGATTTACGCGAATGTTTGACATTTTTAAATAAAACTATCTTTTCGGATTATTTCGCGGATTTTAATTTGGAACCAAAAATCAAAATAAATCCGCGAAATAATCCGAAAAGATAGTTTTATGAATGATATTAAAAATAAGGTGTAAAAAAAAGAAAATTACCAAGTGTCCGCCTGCGACGAGAGAGCCGCCCGAGTCGCCTTGGCAAACGTTGCGGTCGCTAGCACTGCTGGTGCAAATGGTGGATGCAACGATGATCGAACCATAAACGCGCGCGCAATCTGCATTCGAGATCACTTGGAGAGTCACATGACGTAGACGACCAATGCTACCACCAGCTAGAAAATTAGAACGTTGCCTAGTTATTAAGATTCATATTTAAAACTAGCATTGCCCGCGGCTCCGCCCGCGTTCAGATGACAAAAACCAAATTCTTAGGTTTTACATATTAGTATACTCTTACATTGCAGTTTTTGTATTTTTTTCTCAGAAATGAGATATTTTCCCGCGGTAAAAAGTAACCTATATGTTGACCCGGATAACCAGCTATCACCATACTAAATTTCATCAAAATCCCTCCAGTGGTTTTTCCGTGATACAGTAACAGACAGACAGAAAGACAGACAAAAATTCTAAAAATTATAGATTCAGCCTCTGTATCGATAATAATGTTTATTTCAATAAGATTTTCCAAAAAATATTTAATGTAAAGATTCGGCTTAGTTACAATTTTATAATATGTATAGATGGGAGAAATACTATGTGTAATATAAATAGGAATAATTTCGAACTTACAATCAGCAGTCAATCCGTAGCCGGCAGCGACCGCATTCGCTCCAACGAAGGCGTTGGTGCCAGAAGCCAGACCGATGTTGCGGATATTGTCTGAAATCCGCAATAACATTTAAAGTCCCGTTTTAAAAGATTATGCCACAGTATATTTTATTTTTATTAAAAACGAAACAAATGCCTATGTAAGTACTAACATAAATAATTCATGAAATGTAGTGACCCGCATTTAAAAAAATGTAGTTATAATAAATTGACGACTTGACGACACGTTTGGCTCAGTTTGTAGTGGCTGTGCCAGCGGTCGTGGGTTCGAGTCCCGCTGGGGGCATTCATTTGTGTGATGAGTACGAACGTTTGTACTCTAGTCGTAGGTGTTTATATTAATATGTATGTATTTAAAGATATATATGTGTAGTGTATCAGCTATCTGGTATCCATAACACAGGCCTCGTAGCTTACCATGGAACTAGATGGTGCTGTGTGTTAATGTCCCGACATATTTATTTATTTATAATTTTTTATTGGATTTGTCCTCCATACTCACTTCGCCCATAGTGGCCAATCTCAGGGAAATTAGCCAGTGCAAGTGATATTATAGGTGCATAAGTGTACACGCAAACACAACGTGCAGTCTCTATTCGGATAGGACGATACTTCGAAACAACCAGTTAGAATTAAGACGCAGGACCGTCAGCTTTACGTGCTCTCCGAGACACGGAGGTGTAACAACGCCAACTTCCAAACTCCGGGCCACCTACGATATACATACTTAGATGATATTCATTAAAAACATAAACTGATCAAAACACAAATATTTTAAAACTAGCAATGCCCGTCCGCGTTTAGATGACCAAAAACCAAATTCTTAGGTTTTACATATTAGTATACTCTTACGTTGCAGTTTTTGTATTTTTTCTCAGAAATGATATATTTGCCCGCGGTAAAAAGTATCCTATATGTTGACCCGGTTAACCAGCTATCACAATACCAAATTTCATCAAAATCCCTTCAGTGGTTTTTATGTGATGCGGTAACAGACAGACAGACAGACAAAAATTCTAAAGACTACAGTTTTGGCCTCTGTCGATAATATGGTTTATTTCAATAACATTTTCCAAAAAATATTTAATTTACAGATTCGGCTTAGTTACAATTACATTATATGTATAGATTGTAACAATCAAATTAAAATTGTCTACAAAATAGGTACCTACTGTTGTAATTAACCCATGGAATAACAATGATGGCAATATCATTATGAAAATTATCCATATTATAGTTAGAATGCATTTGAACATTAGTTGAAGTGACACGAGTTCCTCCAGAGAGCAGAGTTACTGATCCAAAGACAACTATTACGGATCTGCCCTGCATAGCTCGGGTCCTCCAGCAGTGAGCGGCGGTGACCACGCGGGTGTTGGTAATGAGAGATGATCCGCAACTGGAACTGCGACCATCTGTAAGTGATACAATTAGACCAGCCTGAAATAAAAAAAAATATTAAATATTATTAATTCACCAGCTGACCCAACAGACTTTTCAGTTCATACAAAAATATATTTTTCCTGAATTTTTCCATTTTTTACAAGCTTTTATTTAACTTGCCGTCTTATTGGTATGTTAGTTTAGGTCAAATCTTGTAATTGAATTTTAAAGCAGTTATCCTCAACCGGTTGAGCTGAAATTTCGCATACACGTTTAGCATGGATGACAATGCATGGTTAGCTAAGTGACGTCATTCTAAAACTAATATGGCGGACTCCTAAAGATGGCGGAGTATGTTTTTTTATGCACCCCCATGATATGGATATCAAATGAAAAGGAAAAATCAAAAAAAAAAATAATAGTAAAAATTTTTTTTAAAAACAAACTTTTATTTAAATGCTCTAAACTGAAGTACCTACTCGTAAACAAACTATAAATTAAATCAAACCCATCATTTTATACAATTTACATAATTTATTTTTATGCGATATTTACCTGAATAGAAAAACAAGAATACAATATGTAGTTTGATCTTGACTTCAGTAATAAAAAAAAATAGTAAAAATTAAAAAAATAAAAAGAAAAAAATATATGTTTTTTTACAAAATAGAAAAATGATGCGACAAGAATCCATACTTTTATATTATAAATGTGAAAGTGTGTTTGTTTGTTTGTCTTTCTTTCACGTCGAAACGGAGTGACGGGTTGGTGAGATTTTTTGTTTGAATATAGTTGTAGAGCTGGAGAGTGACATAGGCTACTTTTTACCGCGGGAGATTATCTCTTTCCCACGGGAAAATACGTTATAATACAATCCAAAAAATATTTATAATGATCAGAATTACTTGGAACTTGGTATATTTATACAATTAATAAATATTTATATAAATATCTTCAATACAATTAATTAAATAATTGTTTTAGCATTTTTCGAAATTCATCCAATAAGGGGGTAAAATAGATGGAACAAAAAGGAAAACGGATGGAAGTTTGTACGAAACCTACCATTTTAGAGTTTTTTTTTGTAGTTTTAGCTCGAGCGAAGCCGCGGGTTCTGCTAGTAATATAATAAATTGACATCCGTAAAGCAATATTATAAAACAGTTTATTTTTGAAAAACATATTAAAATCACTAATAAAAGCTTCTGTTAATTACCAAGTGTGGGTGATTTCCCACGTTAGACTGTGATCCTCCTATGATCCTGCCGCCATCGAAGTCCTGAGCCATCTCGGCTCGCTTGATCCGTTCAGCCAATGGAATACCCACTTTGTTGTGGTAGTCCAACTCTATTGGCTCGTAGGGAACCCCGGCGTTGGCCACAGCCAGACTGACAAGTAGGAGGAACAGCTTCATTTTGCTTTTAATTGAAAACAGACTGAAGCGTAACAGTATTTATAGTTTAATTCGGTACTCATGTACTTAGGTATCGCAGTGTGATTAGCAAAACTAATTGTATTAAACCAAATTATGATAAGATAAATGAATGAATCATCATCATTGATTTCCAACATGATTACCACTTGTCTTAACGGTGAAGGAAAACATCATGAGGAAACCTGAATGGCTGAAGGAAACTAGCAAGTTTTCAAAAGACATGTGAAGTTCGCCAATTCGTACTTGGCCAGCGTGGTGGGCTATGGCCTGATTCCACTCGTACTGAAGGGAGGTCCGTGCCCAGCTTTATATATATATAAACGTAGGTTCATAAAAACTTTCATCCCCTATTTTACCCCCTTATAGGATGAATTTCAAAAATGCTAAAACACATATCTATTTAATTGTATTTAAAATTTGAAGAGCATTAATCCAAGTTTCAAGTACTTCTGATGATCATAAATATTTATTTTGGATTGTATTATAACGTGTTTTCCCGTGGGAATTAGATAATCTCAAGCGGTAAAAAGTAGCCTATATTATCAGTCTCCAACCTAGTGATGGGCGATTATTACAAAAACTAATCGAATTAGTCAATTGTTCAGCTTAGTTGATAAGAGTCGATAACAATCGATGTTATTCGATTGTTATCTACTAACGGCGTGAGGCGGGCGATAATGACTGACATGGTTTCCGTGTTAACTTTAACTACTAATTTGTAGCACAGTGCACCTATATTACTATACTCGTACGTAAACAAATTGTAGTAATACTAAAAACAATCGACGTAATACAGTCCCGTACTCCGCACGCAGCTGACCGCACTCACAAGCAGTATGCACCGTGGCCGTGCGTACAGTTAGAGTTAGTCGATAGTTATTCGAATAATCAAGGTGAGGAAATACTAAATCGACCATCGAATGCGCAATAGCACAATTTTTGATTCAGTCGATTGTTGTTTTTTGCAATAATCGCCCATCGCTACTCCAACTCTCCAACTATCTCCATACAAAAAAATCACGCCAATCCATCACTCTGTTTCGATGTGAAAGAAAGATAAACAAACAAACACACATTTATATATACTTATTCTTTATCAGTCTTTACCATAATATTAATATCCAACCTTGAAACAGTCTGTAGGCGATTACAACATTCCGTTCAACACAAATCTATAAATATAATAAAATTGTAACTAAGCCGAATCTGTACATCTTAACTATTGTTTGGAAAATCTTATTGAAATAGACATTATTATCGATACAGAGGCCGAATCTATAGTTTTTAGAATTTTTGTCTGTCTATCTGTTACCGCATCACGGAAAAACCACTGGAGGGATTTTGATGAAATTTGGTATGGTGATAGCTGGTTATCCGGGTCAACATATAGGATACTTTTTATCGCGGGAAAATGTCTCATTTCTGAGAAAAATACAAAAACTGCAATGTAAGAGTATACTAATATGTAAAACCTAAGAATTTGGTATTTGGACATCTGAACGCGGGCGGAGCCGCGGGCAATGCTAATATTCTATAATACTTTTCACAGTACTATGTCACATTTGTCTTGTTTAAAGAAGAAAAATTATTTCTATAAAAGAAATAGATGTATGGCCCAGGAATAGGCCCTTGTGGAAACCCTATGTCTAATAGGATCCTGGGGGATCTTTTGCAATTCCATCAATCTTCTATATTCTAATATACATACTCGTATAAGAAATCAGAAGGTTATTTATTTAATTTTAATGTCATCGTGATACAGTTCCCTTTTCAAATTGATGTGTATATAAATCAAACGCCATACATAAGTCACAAAATATATGAAGTGCCTCTTGTGATTTTTCTAAGCCTCAAATGTACTCATATTTTTAATCTAGCATTAACGACTGCTTCGGTGCGCTTAAATGTTTTTTTTATTTTTGAGTTCGAAAAAATCTTAAAAATAGTTTTTTTTTAAATGTTTTTAGCATTAATAACTAAAATAGTGTTTATAGTATTAATAACAAATTTCATTGCGTAATTGTTTTGATGATAAATAGCATCAATATAGCAAATATTCGTGAATGATAGACACATGCCCGATTTCACCAACAACCCATAAGCTACCGCCTACGTATGGGATCCCTAGCTTAAAAGTCCCCTAAACTAGCCCCTAAATTAAATTTCGTTTTACGATCGTCTTTAAGCCCATATTTCAAGCACCTAAATTTAGGGGGCCTTTTAATATTTAGGTGACCCCTAACTGTCGGTGAAACAGAAACTGTCCCCTAACAGCCCCCTAACCATGCTTAGGGGATATCTTAAACTTAGGTGACGTTGGTGAAATCGGGCAACAGATACACAAGATAGATTAGTGTCATGCTCCACAAGTCATCACTGATTTAAAATGATAATCTGACAATCTGAAAAAAAATCTGACTGAAAACAATAAATTAATCAAGTGCAGATATAGGTAAATACTTAAAAACAGATAATTAATTATAGTATAATACTCGTAGCATCTCATTCATCATTATAAAAAGATAAAATTGATTTAGTTGAAAAAACAAATGCTAAATATTATGGATCAATATGTTTAATAATTTTTCTTAGTAATTTAACTGACATAGCCTATAAATTACCGTTTTTTTTGGATTTAAAATTTTGAATATTTTTATAATGTTTGAACGCAAAGCAATTATTATTATTTAGTTTAATATATTTTTTAGCATTTTAATCATCTCTGATGGAGAAGTAATTAACAAGTGAGTTACAGTAGAAATAAATAAATAAAATAGACGTGAGAAAAAGGTATTTCCGAGTAAAAAAATATTTATGTGCTTCGAGAATGTAAATGAAATGGTCCTATCGAGAAAACTTATCGAGGTTTTATGACACATATAATTTTTTTAAATATATATTTTGTACAATTTAAAAAAAACAATGTAAATACCATAACGAAATTCAAAATGTAGATTAAGATATGTAAGATATATTAAAAGATAATAAACTGTCGATAAATTTTAAATAAAACTATGTTTTCGGATTATAACGCGGATTTATTTAGATTTTTGGTTCCTGACGTTTCGAATGCTTTACAGCAATCATGGTCACTAAGGTTATAGACGTCTCAAACACATACTTGTTACAGACAGTGCCTACCCAGTTTTACAAAAATGATTTAAAAGAATTCAAATATGGCAATAAAGTACCTTACAATATTTATTGATTTTTATTTCTAAACATTTTTAGATAATTTAATAAGTATTATAATTAAATATGTATAGCAATATTATTTAATTTTAGCTGTTATTAGAGCCGTCAATATTTTATCGATTAATTCGATAAAATATTGACGGTATCCTTTTTTGCATTTTTATTTGGTTCGATTCCCGGTCAGGTAAGTTTAAAAAAAAATTAAATGTAGTTATTATTATTTTAAAAATAAAGAAATGTTCTTCCATGTTCCATCCGTTTGTTCCAACCTGTATGTATAGATTTTTGTTTTCATCTTTAACTGGAGTTAGGATTTTTTGAAATTGAAACAAATCAAAAAAATTTTTAAAAACAACTGCTAAGTGGTTCAAGCAATAAAAGTATTGTAAATTATAATTCAGTTTTTATTTCTTTATCTGTATCCATACTAGTTTTTTCTAGAAGCTTCTAGTAGGTAAGGGATTGTCCATTAATCACGTGATGTTTTTTGTATTTATTTTGGTACAAAGTATTATTTTTTTTCATGACAAAAAATGTCCTCACCGAATGAGCGTTCATTTGAACATTTGAGCGCGCTTTTAATTAATTTTTTTTTGTGAATACAACATTAAGCATTGCATATAAGGTTTAATTTACACTGTTGTATATTTATTTCAACTAGAACAATTACCTAAACACAATCGGTGACAGGTTTAAGAGAACTTTTGCATGGGATTGTGTATCTAGTAATTCAATGCATTTATTACAAATATATTATGTTTATATAAACAATATTGTTATTTGAAAAAAAAAATTAAAAGGAAAAATCATAATAATACAAATAAATAATTAATATTCACATATTTATTACATATTTTCTGATAATCTCATCTTCAATTAATAATAAATCAAAATTATTATAAAAAAATTACCTCAATTATACATCTAATTTCATCACTTAAAATGACAATAATTAACTTAATTTCTCTATTAATCTACTTTACCGAGCCATAAAAAAGTTTGTAGATATCACATCAGTCTCCATGTATCTGGAAAAAAAATATAACTATATAAAAAAAAGGTGTGTGGATACTTATTACTTATGTACGCACGTAAGATGTTATACTTCTTTCGCGTAACAGAACAAAAATAGCTAAAGATTTCATCCCGTATGTCACAACTCTCTGTTTGTAAAAGGAATGCAGCTAACTTCATCATGTCGATTTTTGGCTGTCGGTGTGCGTGCGTCGTAAAAATTTTACCCTCATAATTTTTTCCAAATGTGCCAAAAGAAGTATAACTTCTACAGATTTATACTTCAGATTCTAGACGGTACTAAAGCACTTTAACGTAAAATGTCGTTATGAAAATAGTATATTCTTATGGTAGGTGCTGTCTGTAACAACTATATGTACATATGACGAAATTAAAAAAAATTGAGCAACCTCTTCATTTTTTTTTGTACTTCGCTTTGCAGAGGCTCTTAAAACATGATAAGCTAACATATTTTTGGAAGAGACTCGAAAAAAAGAATATATGTTGTGATTGGGCCACCGTAATTCATATAGTCTAGATACTACAAATTCCATAATAACCGTTAAAATGTAGCTAGAGATGAACCCGAGCAAAGCGAGGGTCAGTCGCTTGTATATATGTAGATACTTACTGCTTCAGCTAAGTCCACCCAATCCAGGGCTCTCGCTAAATTGTCATTTTTAGATGGCTTTTTATCCCAATTCCAATAAATAATTTCTTTAAAACCGCCCGCCACCTGGTGGTACAAACAATTAAAGAAATTAAATGGGCAAAAAAATAAAATCAAACCTATCCCACGGGAACAGTACATTTACCAAAATAGAAAGATAAAAAGTAACCTATGTGCTATTCCAGACTAAAATCTATCTCTGTGCCAAATTTCTTCCAGATCCATTCACTAAAAATCATCAGGAAGATCTGTTTACAATTGGGAAAAAAATTGATATCTATCTTTATATCTATCGATTTGAGTATTAACTCCTTTTGTTAAAGTTGGTTACACAAAGGGAATTAATGCCCGATTTCACCAACATCCCATAAGCTACCACTTATGTATGGGATCCCTAGCTTAAAAGTTCCCCTAAACTAGCCCCTAAATTAAATTTCGTTTTACCATCGTCAGAGTCCGTGTTTCTAACACCTATATTTAGGTGGTATTTTAACATTTAGGTGACCCCTAACTGTTGCTGAAACAGCAACTGTCCCCTAACAGCCCCCTAACCATACTTAGGGGATCCCTTAAACTTAGTTGACGTTGGTGAAATCGGCCATAAGAGTTGCAAGTACTATGAGATATCTCTAAAACAATTGAACTATAATATAATTTGTATGAGTGGTAGTCGAATGGTACCATGCTCACTTGGGCAATTGTGTTCAAATCAAAGGGGGTTCAAATCAAATTTCATGTGCTAACATTTCTAAAATGATTACCACTTGTCTTACGGTGAACGAAAACATCGTGAGGAAACCTACAAGTCTGAGAGAACCTAGCAAGTTTTCGTAAGACATATGTAATTCTCCAATCCACACTTAGCCAGCACGGTGGACTATAGCCAGAACCCCTTATATTGAAGGGGGGCCGATGCCCAACAGTGGGATGTTAAAAAAGGCTGAATACATCATTTGTGAATTTTTTTTATAATATTTACTTGAAATTTCCTATCAGCATCCTCTGCAAGAGGTCTTTTAGCTTCAGTCAAGACCACAGCTCTATATCCTTCTGGTAGTTGCATCTTAACACCATCTAATTGATGGCCCCTAAATGTTGCAGATAACTCTGAAAGGTAACATCAGTATGATATATTAAAATATTGTCTGTCCGACAAAACATCCATTGTTTGATACAAAGTAAATATAACATCAATCTGAAAATGCTAAGTTTTTGGTTTCAAACAGTGAATAGGTCTTTTTTGGGGCAAAGTATGTAGGCATAATAAAGTACCAGTTGATATTGACGTTGCAACTTATAATTTAAATCAAATATAAAAAATCTATTACTAAGCAAAGTATATTATTCTGTTGTGGAATACTTTACAGATGTTATTGTGTGGTAGTATGTTTGCTGGATCTCAAATAGGATCAGTAGATAAATATTGTATTGTAATATTATATTAAAAGCAAATTATTTATTAAAATGGCAACTGTCTCATTTTTCTTGGGCTCAGCAGAACAGTCTTCTGAAACGGTACTAGCTTCCTCATGGACTTACTGACATTAACATTTAAAAAGTTAATTAATAAATTTGTTCATGTTGAGTTATTTGCTCTGAAAATACTAGTGAAATGAAATAGTATGATGTAAGTTAATAGTCTATGTAAGGGATAACCTTCGAAACTACTGATTCGATACTGAAATATCAAATACCTATCTTTCATTAATAGGAACCTACATTACTGCAGTGCTGTAAAAAGTGTTTGCTGTCAGAAATCACTAAAAACTTTAATTAACCCGAACGAAGCGAGAGTAAGCGGCTAGTATTTCATACAAATGGAGATAATAAAACTACAGAAAACTACTATTGATGAATTCCTTACCCCCATTTTCATTTTCAATAACGTAAGGCTCAAAATATTTATTTACATTCGCAGGACCATCTTCTTCAATCTTACAGGGTACATAATGGGCACGTTGTTCAAATATTTGCTTATTTTCACTATCTTTCAAATTGTTCTCTACATTTATTGACATTTTTGCAATAATTTTAACTACACTTCGTGAATATATTATTTAATATAAATAAGATAAGATCTCAGAACTGATTACAATAATGCACTTTCAAGTTTCAATCATGGATGGCACACAAATTCAAGTTTCAACTTTAAAGTTTATTAAAAATTAAAATGAAATCATTTAATCAATTGTCATTTGTCAAACATTTTACATTTTCATTTTCCCGCCAAGTGCCAACATTTGATCAATAAAAATCTTTTAGTAGATAGTAATCGATTACTTTACTTTCATTCTCAACGAATATGATTAATAATTAATATATTTACATTGCAAACGAAACCAGTAAACCAGTTTAGTGCCTTTTTCAGTTAAAAGAAATAAAAATTCTTTGTTATTGTAATTTGTATGGTTCGTAATTCGTATAGAGCCAAAACTACATTAAATAAAATTGAAATTATAATTATTAATTAATCAAATAAAATAAAATCTTTATTAATCAATTTTCCTATTTACCAAAAATGATTGGTAAATGAAATATATTACTATAATAATATAATAAAAAATATTATATTATATAGTATTATCTGCCCCTAGTACTAACTGAAACACAGTCCAAAATTAGCAAATATCAAATGTCAGCGTAATCATTTTCACTTGAATAATATATATATTGTAATTTAATAATATATATGCTGCATTTAAAGTCTAATATAAAGTATATTATATAATTATAAAATTTATATAATGTAATCGATATATATAAAATAGAAATAAATAAATATTGCTTTCACTAAATTAATTTTACAATTTTATTAATATCAACTGGCAGCAATATTTTCAATAATGTTGCCCGCCTAAATAATATCGATTCAAAAAGCTTTAAAAGTTAAAACTGAAAATGTCAAAATATTTCATCACTCGTACGAGTCATAAAACAGGGTTTACCGTTTAAATTTCATAACAACTACAATTGTTGCAAAATTTCATAATTTCTAACATATTACGCGTACATACTGATCTAGATTACTCAAACATGAACTTACAAAGCTAGTGCAATAATCGCCATTATTTATTGTTTGTACAGTTGATAAATATTATTGTTTTTATTACGTCACTAAAATTATTTGGCAGTGTTTGGTGTAATTTGTTTATTCATTTGGATTCAGTTGTAAGGAAACGTCGGTCGACCTTGAACCTACCCAACAGCTGTTGTAAGTATTGTTCTCTCTATTTTAAGATACTTTTTATTATACATACTTATTTCAAATATTTCATAATATAATCATCCCCCAATTCTTAGAAGAAAAACATTTCTTCACTAATTATTTATCCTATCTTTGTCTACATGTCTGACAGTACATTTGTTTTTTTTATTGTGATGAAATGTTGCTTTTATTTTAGCCAAATTGTTATTTGTAGCTTATTCTTTGATTTTGATTAATTATAACAATCAAAAGCATATAGATGACTTTAATTACTTGTAAATTATTGAAGAGTATATATTTATAATAATTGGGTACATTTAATTCAAATACTGTGAGTGATATTTATTAAATATAGATATGTATTATGTAATAATATATTATATATATAAACTCATTTATTATTTAGTTTTACTGAAAATTATTTATCATTTATTGGTCTGTTGACCTTATCACCTTGAAGTGAACATGCAAGTGTATTATATTTTTATACAACTGTAAATACTTAAAATAAATGTACAGTCAAGATAATAATAGAAAAGACAATAAAAGATATTTGTTTTTTATTCTTGTTGTTGCTTGTATTTAATTTTGTATGTGAGGCTGGATGGATTTTGGTTACTTTTTCACACCAGAACGGCTGAACGGATCTGGATGAAATTTGGCACAGAGATAGAGTATCGTCTGGAATAGCACATAGGTTAATAGGTTTTTTATCCTGGAAAAATGTGTGGTTCCCATGGGATAGATTTGTTTTTGTCTAGAGACAAAGGGAACATACTAATAAAGGAAACTAGGGAAAAAGAAGAAAAAGTAGTAGGTTAAATATAAAAACAATAATAAATAGTTGTATTATTCTAATAAGAAATTGCATCATAAATAGCAAGCAGTATGAAATATTATCAAACAAAGTTAAATATTAAACAGTACTAGTGGTTGCTGAGTGGTCAATATTTGATCATAATCATTCACAGTGAATAGAATTTACCTATCTATATATAAAAATGGTTCCAATTTTTTTTTATTGATAACACCAATTTTTTTATTGATAAGCTCGATAATAGCTACTAAACAAAAAAAAGAAAATCAGTTGATAAACAGAAGAAAAAGGTAATGAACTATTTTATGTTTGCTTAATTATGTATAAACTAGCAACTCACCCTCCCTTCACTGGGGTTCGTCCCTAGCTTACTTCCCAATATAAACTTTCATCCCCATTTTCTCCCCCTTTAGGGATGATTTCCAGGATAAAAGCTATACTATGTCCTTCCCAGGGTCTCAAACTATCTTCTTACTAAATTTCATCTAAATCAGCTCAGTAGATCCAGAGATTTCCCCCTACAACCTCACAAACTTTACTTCTTGTTTGTGTTCTTTGATCCTCTAAACTATGGATTTTGGATAAGATTTTCATTATTTCTTAAAATTACCCACTACAGGACCGGGCTTAAAAATTGCATGATGGATAGAAGTTTAAAATCGAAAAAAAAATCAAAGCATACACAGTTTTAAAACACGATTGAAAACTTAAAATTCAAAAATCTCCATTATAAACATTAAATAATTTTTATACATATATTATTTGTAAAGATCATCAAAAATTAAAAATTTTGAACACAAAGTTGAATTTCGACCATTGTTAAGAAAGTTATGAGCAAAAAACCAAAAAAGAGCGGTTTTGAACCAGTGATCATACAATCTCAAAATTTACCAGGAAGCCTCTTTTGAGGGGTACTAAAAATACCAAAATAAAGAAAATCAAAAATATTTTTTTTTTAAACCATCCGATTTGGCGTGGAATGCCCCATATGTATGATGAAATTCTGAGTCGAATCTGTACATTGAATAGTTTTTTTTTCGAAAAAATTTATTATAATAAATAGTCATTATTATCGATACACAGGCTGAATATATAATTTTTAGAATTTTTGTCTGTCTGTTTGTCTGGGGACACATCACGACCAAAACCACTGGTCAGATTTTGACGAAATTTGGTATGATGATAGCTGGTTATTCGGGTCAACGTATATGATACTTTTTGCTGCGGGAAAATATCTCATCTCTGAGAAATCTATACTAAACGACGAACCCGAGTGGAGCGAGGGTGAGTTGCTAGTTTCTTATGATACTTACTTTATTAGATTTATAAAGATATTGTCATGGTTTTATTTTGCTTTTTGATCATCGACGTTGTTAATATTTTTAGCAAACATGGTGTTTTATTGTAACACGAAATTCAGTAAAATAAAAAGAAAGTAGTTTTATATATTCTTTTTATTTTTCTATTATTCACATATCTACACGAGCTCGGTATCGATTTTTTATTTCCTTATCAATTTACACACATTCAAAATGATTTAAACATAGGCAATGACTGATAACGATTGTGTATTTCTTTTTAGGTTTGCTCGATGCATATTTCAATTATAATTAAAGAATATTATAATTTCATTCAAAATACTTTTTCTAACCGAAAATTGAACCATTTGTTTATGGAATGAAATTAAATACTACATATATTATCGCTATTACAAAAACTAATGTATGACATAATATAATAAAATAAAAAAAACACGTGTGTGTACTGTATGTACGCACGTAAGAAGTTATACTTCTTTGGCGTAACAGAACAAAAATAGCTAAAGATTTCATCCCGTATGTCACAACTCTCTGTTTGTAAAAGGAATGCAGCTAACTTCATCATGTCGCTTTATGGCTGTCGGTGTGCGCGCGCATTGTAAAAATTTTACTCTCATATTTTCTCCAAATTTGCCAAAAGAATTATAACTTCAAAACGCTCATTTTTATATAAGCTTTTTTTAAATACTAGCGACTTACCTTTGCTTCGCTCGGGTGCGTCCATAAGTTTTAATGGTTGAGTGGTTTAGAAACGCATAAAAGACAAACGTCCAAACAAAATTTCATGTTTCTAACACCAGGACCCTGTTTTAAGAAAAAAAAACGAAAAGATAGTTTTATTTGGAATGTTGCATATTCGCGTCAATCAAAGAAAGTATTATAAAAATAAATTATTACTCAACAGTAAACAAAAAAGTCACACAACTTTAAAATTTCCCAAAATAATCTCCCACGAAACTGAAGCCAAATATTTAGTGGGTAATACAGTGCCAATATTTTTAATGTCATTTTATTTATTTTTGACAATGTTGTTTTATTTTCGAGATTGTTTCAAAAACGGGTGATTTGGAAAAAAGATTAAAGTGGGTTAACACCGTGGTGTTACTAGCTGCCGCCATTTTTTCCCAAAATGGCGCACAATTAAATAAGTGTTTATAGCTGGGGAAGCCATGAAAAAGATATAAATTAATTATTTAAGTACACACTAAATCGGTAATTTATGTATAATTATTAATTAGACAAAGACAAAACAGTTTTGTACTTTTTTCTCATCTAATTGTCAACTATTGACGAACGTTAATGTTGTCAATAAGAAAAATTGACGAATTTCGACCACTAATAAATGCTTGGAAAATATTTTTTTTAAAACAGCCTATCGCATATTCACTCAGTTCAGTTTTACCCGACTGCATCGAAGCCTAAAGTAGGGTTATGAGTTTGGCCTGTATGTGTATATGTCCGAGCCTGTTCCCTCGTAATCACTAAACGGCTAGCCGATTTTGATGGTTCATACGTTGCTGTATTTGTCTTAAAAACGAGTGTGTCATATTATATAGACATTACTTAAATAAAAAAAGGCATCTCGTCAAAACTTACTCTTGAGATTTGTGCTTGAAAGTCATTATTTTTAAAGAAAGCATAGGAATATCTATTTCTATTGGCAAACCTTTTATATCAGTGAATTAGAAAGAAGTCAATATAAACAAAGTTACAATGATGTTCTCCTAGCCGAATCCGGCTACGGCGGCCAATCTCATTGAGATTAGCCAACTGCGCAGGAGATATTATAGTGCACAGGTGTACGCGCAGACACAAGTGCACTCTCTATTCCTGTCACTCTCATACTCCGGTGGGACGATCATACCGTTGTGGCCGGTGAGAGTTAAGGCGCAGGACCGACGGCTTTACGTGCTCTCCGAGGCACGGGGGTGAAACACCGCCAACTTCCCAACTCCGGGCTG
Source organism: Brenthis daphne (assembly GCA_947093115.1). Lineage (NCBI taxonomy): Eukaryota > Metazoa > Arthropoda > Insecta > Lepidoptera > Nymphalidae > Brenthis > Brenthis daphne. Next base: position 6,852,473 of record OX352473.1, read on the forward strand.
TTACTGAGACTTAATATACAGAAAGACTCAATAACTAAACTTGGCCCGACCCGGGACTCGAACCCAGGACCTCCGGGTGTGCAGCCGTACATGCTAGCCACTACACCACCGAGGCAGTTTTACAATAAAAAAAACTTTTAAACAAAAAAATAAAAACCGACTTCAAACAAAAGCACTAAAAAGTAAAAAATAACTGATTGGTAGTTTTCATTTACTATACATACCTAATCAAATATATTCGAAGTCGGTGTGCTTTGCTTTATATGGCCTGGCACCGATTTCGAAAATATTTGATTAGGTATGTATTTAATAGGTAGGCTTTAATTACTTAGCCAAAGCTTACCATCAGATCAGGTCAACAATACCGAAACACTGTACTATCAACGGAAATAGAAACACTTGCAATGTTTCAAGTCAATATGACAATTAGAAGTAGGTTAAATTCATCATTAGCTATTTTTCCACCCTTAGGGGTGGTATTTTTTTTTGAAATTTAAATGGGACCAATCTGGAAGTATACACTTTCAAACAACACAAAAATTGTTCAAATCGGTTAATAAATGACGGAGTTCTGAGGTAACAAACATAAAAAAAAACATACAGTCGAATTGAGAACCTCCTCCTTTTTGAAGTCGGTTGAAAATATATTGAGTCGTTACAATAAAAAATATATAAAAATACAGTGTATGTGACACGTCAGATGTTACTTTATTGCCCGTACAGCTTTTAGATGAGAGGTTCAACGCTCTTCTTGATGATGTTATTGTTACTATTTTTGTCTTTGTTCAATGTCAAATATCTATATTTATGAATATTAAGCAATCTGTTTTTCTTTTGATTGAAAATTTTCTGCTTTTTCATTGCGAAAAATCATAAATGTTCTATTTTCTGGCTTATAATTTTCGTCAATTTTCGTATTTTTTTTTAATATTACGTACATAATTGTTGCAACCCTCACGAAATATTTTTAAATTGAAATAAGAAAGTTAATTAAAAAAGATCGTGATAGGAATTAAAAAAAATATAGCCTAAATCCATCTACAGAAGACCCGTCGATTTGTTAAAGTCCCATATCATTCGCTCTAGAAAAATAAAAACAAATCTATCCCGCGGGAACCATATATTTTTCCGGGATAAAAAGTAGCCTAAATGTTATTCTGAAATAAGAGCTATATTATTGTAAAGTTTCATTAAAATCCATTGAGTAGTTTTTGCGTGAAAGAGTAACAAACATCCGTACATCTATGTATAGATGTTTGTTACCTGAATACATAAAAGTTGTAATATTAGTAGGATTTAATCAAATAGGACTATTTTTCTAAAACATTTAATCTCTTAAAATTTGGTCACAGATCATGGATTCATTCTTCAGCCTCTTCGATCCGTCTGATGGTAACCAAAATAAACATAACAATAAGAAAAGACATAAAAACGACCAAGAGAATGTGAGGAAGAACCCAGATGCTCCAAAAGGTGAGATGGTAATAGGGTTCATGCATTTCGCTTATATTTGTTTTCCTTTTCGAATATATGTCGACCGTACATTATATCTACAATTTTTTTTCTTGTTTCACTATTTTAAAGTAGGTACTGACGAAATCATAGGAAATATTATAGTTTTTATATATTTTTCTTAGATTTATGCGAACAAGTTGACATTTTGAATAAGTTAAAAACTTTTTTACGATACCTACCCACAAAATTTGAGTAAACACGGTCTGTAATAAGCGTGACTTTTGGATCGTCAAAAATTTTTAGTAATATAGTTGTAACCATCTGAAAAATAGTTTCTAAGTCTAATTTTTGCTGCAAACAGTAATCGAACTCCAGTTCTCAAAGCGTAAGCATCAATGACCCTACTATATAGGTAACCTATAAATGTTTTTTTAAAGGAAGGAGAAGAGGACGTCGATCCCACGGGAAAAACGAAACGTTGCCCGAGGAGTCGTCTTTCCTCTGTGAGCCTGATCTCAGTACTGAGATACTAGTGAAAGATTGCAGTTACATTGAGAATTACATTGAAGTAAATAAGAAAGATGAAGGTAAGGATCTCTTGCGAGTAGAATTGGTTTTATTTATAACATATATACATACATACACTGCTTATTTAAAACAAAAAAAAATAAACAAAATAAATAGAAAAGAAATTGTACTTAGACAATAAAAAAATCTGAATGTTGCAAATTCGGGGTTTTTTTTTTAATAAATGTTTGTTTAAGTTCGGATAAGGCATTTTGGGAAAAATTGCAAATTAAAATCTCTGAAAAGAGTTTTGAGTGCGAGAGTAAAATACATAGAGTATTGGAGTATGAAATATTTTTTAAATTCCAGATAGCAAAGAAGAGAAAAAAACGCGCAGACGTAACTCATGTCGTAAAAATCGAAGGAAAAAGAACAAAATTTCACCAGCCAAAGATATCCCATTAAACACCGCTTGGCAGGAGGAAATACCGGAAACTTTGAACAACCAGTCATCTATCCCCAAAGTTTGCGACGAAAAAGTGGGGAAGAATGTAAACGATCTCAAAGATATTAAATCAACCAAAAGGAAAGAGAATGTGACAAGGTTTGAGGATGACAGGATTTACAATGTGATTGATAAGTTGGAGAAAGTCGGGATAAAGGATGATATGTATCTATCCGGAGATCTTGATACGGATTTGGAAAGTGATTTCTTCTACAGTTCAGATGATATGGACGAGTTTTGTGATGATACGTGAGTGACGTTTTTAATTATATTCTTAACGTTTAGTATACATATATTTTTCATAGATATTTTCCCGCAATAAAAAGTTTCCTATATGTTGACCCGAATAACCAGCTATCATCATACCAAATTTCATCAAAATCTCTCCAGTGGTTTTCTCGTGATGCGGTCACAGGCAGACAGTCAAAAATTTTAAAATTTTTAGTTTCGGCCTCTGTATCGATAATAATGACTATTTCAATAAGATTTTCCAAAAAATGTTTAATGTACAGATTCGACACAGTTTGAATTTTATTATATGTATAGATGGCACAAACAGTAAATAAAAATATAACAATATATAGAAGGTGACGTGGACAAAAGAGAACTTATCTCTATAATAAATCTCTTCCAGCCAACCCATGTTTTTACAAGCTTTCATAAGCTTTGTTTCTACCTAAGGCTCTATGCACACTACGTTATATGAACGCGCATATAATAAACGCGTTTCTTCTGTGCTGATAAATTTAAATAATTCAATCTGCATTATTTACTATTTTTGCTTGAGTTTGTAATGATATTGAAGTGTGAGAAGCGAGAGAAAGCGCCATAAAAAGTCGTCGTGTGCATAGACCTTAACTATCTGATCAAATATTGATAGATAGATCTTACCTGACCTTGCCTTATTTCCATCGATCAAAAAACTACTAGATACACAATCCCATGCAAAAGTTCTCTTAAAACTGTCACCGATTGTGTTTAGGTAAATGTTCTAGTTGAAATAAATATACAACAATGTAAATTGAACCTTAAATGTAATGCTTAAAGCTGTTTTCATAAAAAACTTAAAAGCGCGCTGAAATGTTCAAATGAGCGCTTATTCGGTGAGGACATTATTTGTCGCTGATTGTGTATCTAGTACTTTTTTGATCGATGCTTATTTCTAATTGTCGAATGGGTTTGAAAGTTGTAAATTAAATTTTCATGACAAAACAATAATTTGACACCATCTCACTGGTCTGATGCCGGAGCCAGGAGATGGGTACTGAATAGTGGAACACTTCATGTTTTTACAAGTTTTGTACAAGTATAGTTGCTCGAATGTGTGTTTCATTAGTTTTTTAAACTATAGTTTTGTTTTAATATTTAACATCAGTGTATTATCAGCACATATTTTTTTATCATCTACCCCCAAAAACATTAGTTTATCAATGATTTATCAAATAATTACTCAAAAAAGCAATGTTATTGACGATGGAAGTTTAAAGTGTTATATAATTTTTTGGTTTCATATTTTTTTATAAGTTCAACAAAGTATGTATGTATATTATGTTCCATATCTCAGTACCTCAGATGCGGAGGACTCGGGGGACGAGTGCTACGGCAGCCTGCCCCCGGAGCCCCGCTTCGGCAATGTCGAATACAAGCTGCAGTTGGTGTCGCCCTGCGAGAGACGCTTCCAACATCTGGTCACGCAGGTATGTGGGAGAGAGACAGATAGACAGAGAGAGGAAGAGAGAGAGAGAGTAAATGTGTTTTTAATATATTTTTAGGGAGTTTAGGATAAATAAAGTGTTCTCTTTGGTGAGGCTGTTTAATGTTATTTGTTTTTTTATTTCTACTGAAATAAGATGTTAGAGGGGTCGGTTTGTTTGGAATAGGTATTTTTTAATAAATGACGTTGGCATGGCGAAGTGTTATCGACTTAAAATGCCACCCTTTGATTTGCTCAAAATGACGCCAAAGTTAAAAGTGGCGCTGTATAATATAGGTATTTAAAATTTCATTCTATTTTTTACTTAAAATGGCTCTCTATGATTTACTCAAAATGGCGCCATTGTAAAAACGCTCAAGTTAAAATGTCGCTTTATAACATACTAGCGGACCCGACAGACGTCCTGTCTACACGTCTTTAATTTGAAAATTTCAAACTTTTTTTAATAATTTTTTTGATGAAAATTATTATTCAAATTGTGAATCTAAACCATTCCCAGATCCCCTTGAACACACACAAAAAAATTCATCAAAATCGGTCCAGTCGTTTGAGAGAAGTTCAGTGACATACACACTCACAGAAGAATTATATATATAAAGATTTAAAATTTCATCCTATTCAATTCTCAAAATGACGCTAAAGTGAAGGCGACGTACTTAAAATGGCCATCCTTAATCCTAACTCAAAATGGCTTCCCTCGTGCCAGCTGAAGTGGCGGCTGCGGTCGGGCGGCGGCAGCGCGGTGTACGTGGTGGGCGTGCGCGACTGCGGCGCGCTGCGCGGGCTGCGCGCGCGCGCGCTGCGGGCGTCGCTGCGCGCGCTGCGCCGCATGGCGGCCGCGCTGGGCGCCGCGCTGGTGAGCGCGCGCGCGCGCCGCGTCGCGCCCAGCCGCGCCGTCGCCGAGGTCTACATACGGAAGGTCGGTGGGGAGTGCTCGGGGCGGGGAGGAGGGGGGAGGAGTGTGGATGTGGTCATGTTGTAATATTTTTTAAATAATAATTAATTAATATTAGATATTATTCACTATTTATAGAATGTACATCACCGGTTATTATTTTTATAAGATATATGTTTTTCAATATACAAATAGTATTTAGCTCTTTTAACATCACACTGTTGAAGGTGGATGTCTTTTAATACGAAGAGAGTCAGGTCATAACCCAGTCCTAAAGACAAGTAATAATCATATGAAAAATAATTAACACATGAAAATATCAAATTTGGTTTTTCAAGAGAAGCGTATTGCCATTCAGATACAACTGGCTTAAAAAAGTGATTGTCTTTGAATTAACAGATTTAAGGTGTAAGAAGAAAGGTTTAATCGTAGACACGTAATGATTTAATCGAGATCACTTTACAGAGAGAGAAGGTCGGTAGAGGGAAAAATAATTAGCGGTAGAAAGTTAACACAGAATCAACATTGCCTTCAAATATGAAGAGGCGCTAAAAACTATTTGAACAGTAATATTAATATTACATAAATTTATAATTAATTATAATATAGTTTTATAAGCCATAAAACCACAATTAACCATTGTTTAACCTCCAGTTAGCGGACACGCAGCAGAGCGTGGAGCTGCGCGTGGCGGTGATGGGCGCCAACGAGGCCGGCAAGTCCACTCTGATTGGAGTTCTTACTCAAGGTGAAACTTATTTATTTATAAAAAATACTCTAAAACCTTATATATTAATCTATGTATATAAAAATCCATGTATGTATGTTCCCTATGGACTCCGAAACGGCTGGAGCGATTTTGATGAAATTTTCCGGCTATCTTCAGATTAGACTAGCGGGTGATCCTATAAAGTTTGATAGCGATCGGAAGTGTCAACGCGGGCGAAGCCGCGGGTACTACTTAGTATATACAAGTAAAAATCAATGTTTACATGTTTTGTACGCTATATCTTCTTAACCGTTGATTCGATTATGATGAAATTTTTGTGAGTTGTTCTGCGTACTTTCGTGAATGTCCCTGCTAAAAAAAACTTTTTTTTGTGTATTTGTATTACACACTAGCGACTCATCCTCGTTTCACTCAGGTTTGTTTCTAAGTTGATTCCCCATACAAACTTTCACCCCCATTTTCATCCTCTTAATGGATGATTTCCAGAATAAAACTATCATATACATATATATTCGGTACAAACAAAAGAAACAAAAAAAATTTCCTCTTTATAATATTAGTATAGATTTCTAAACCTTAATTTACTCCTAGGAATGTAAGCCTTTAGTTGTTATTAAATAATTTCAAATTGTTAAATAATAGCAACACTAATAAGAATTATTTATTTATTTTAAATAAGAAAAAATAAGTAAAAAAATATTTTTTTTTCATTTTCAATAGGCGAATTGGATAATGGACGAGGTAGTGCGCGTTTGAACATGTTCAGACATCTGCACGAGGTAAAGAGTGGCAGGACCTCGTCCCTCAGCCACGAGATATTGGGGTTCGATGCTCAGGTGAGGCAATTTGAAGTATTTAAACAGTTATAATCTATAGCGCTAGTCTAGAGAACTACTGAATGAATTTAGATGCGATTTTTTCTGCCTGTTATGATCAGCATTTTGAAGAAAATAGTTTTTAAAATTAAATATATAGTATTTGTTACCATCCTACCCCCACCCTCCATTTTTTAAGTAAGTAGGGGTGAAGTGAGTCGTTAGTATAATATATAGTTATACAATAATGTATGGAAGTCCGCTCGATTTATTGACATTTATGATTACTGTTCCGCTCCCTTGTGTAGTAGTATGATGATATATAGCCTATAGCCTTCCTCAATAAATGGACTATCAAATTGAAAAAGAATATTTCGAATCGGATCAGTAGTTCCTGAGATTAGCGCGTTCAAACAAACAAACTGCGCACAGCCAAGAAATGGAATGCCCTGCCTGCGTCTGTTTTTCCGAGAGCGTACAACCTGAAACTTTTTAAGGTGCGTGTCGACAGGCTTCTCCTGGGCAAACTCGCTAGATCTTAGACCTTATCTATGCCTTCAAGCTAAGATGAAGGTCAAGACTGAGCCCATTTTTAAAAAAAAACTGCCTTTTTTGTAATATTAGTATAGATGTATGAGCCAAAGCCGAACAGCGACCGGGTGCCCCACGACACTGACCAATAAGTTTTTTAATTTTTTTTTTTTTGAAGTTATACTTCTTTTGGGATGCTTAGAAAAAAATATGAAAGTAAAATTCTTACGATATGCGCGTACACCGACAATCAAAAGCGACAAGATGAAGTTAGCGTATAACTGTTTGTTGCAATGGAAACCCTTGTTATTGTCTGACAAATGATATATAATATTATATATTTTCCCTAAATGATATTCTATAAATATATGATTGTAATATGCCTTATTTAATAATTTTATTTTTTTATTTTCAGGGTAATGTAGTAAACTATGGATGTTCAGAACTGATGACTGCTGAAAGAATAGGTGAGAGGAGTGCCAAGTTGGTCTCGTTTTTAGATCTAGCGGGACACAGCAAGTACCAGAGGACGACGTTGCATGGTCTCACCGGGTACTCTCCGCACTATGCCATGCTTGTGGTGAGTTGATAGATATAAAAAAATGAATTTAAAGAGGGGGTTTTTTTAAATATTATTTTATTTAAAGGGATTATTTCCAGGATAAAAAGTATTTACCTGTGTAGATAAACAAGAATATAACATTTAAAATAGGTAAATCTCGCGACAAGCTTTTATATCACATAAATTGTGTAATGTAATAAATTGTTGGGTTTGATTTAAAGTTTATTTTCTTCTTTTTAGAGCATTTAAATAAAAAGTAGTTTCGAAAAATATTTTTTTCTATTAATTTATTTTTTAATAACTAGTCCGCCATCTTGGGTGCTCCGCCTTGTTGGATTTAGAATCATGTCACACAGCTAGCGATGCGTTGTCATCCAAACTAAACATGAATACAAAATTTCAGCTCAATCGGTTGAAGATTTCTTCTTCAAAATTGAGTTGCAAGATTTCACACGGACAAATATACATACATTGCAAGTTAAATAAAACCTTGTAAAAAAATATACATATATAATGTTATTTCTTTTTTTATTATCCAGATATCGGCCACAGCTGGCATCACTAAAATAACAGAAGAGCACATCGGACTGCTGCTAGCTCTGGACATGCCATTTTTCGCGGTCATAAATAAATGCGAGCTGAACAACAATGTTGGCAACATTGTCGCCAGGTTGGCGCAACTGTTGGAGCCGGCTAGTAAGGTGAGTTTGTCCGCCATTTTGGTTTTTTTTATTATGTTTAACTCTCTTAGATTTACGCGAATTTTAATATTTTGAAGAAAACTATCTTTTCCAAGGTTTTTGCGGATTTTGACAATGGTTGCTGTAAATTTAACATGTCAGGAACCAAAAATCTGATTAAATCTGAAAAGACAGTTTTATTTAAAACGTCTTTTATAGTTTTTATAGATTTTTTTCTATAGTAAATGTGTAAGTTCGTGTTTGTATCATGTTCTGTATTTGTCTGTTGTTCTTACACGCTAAAACAGCTGTATCGGTTTCGATGAAGTTTAGTACATAGATCTGTAATAACACAAAGCAAAAAAACAAAAATATCAATACCAATATTATAAATGCGAAAGAAACTCTTTGGCTGTCTGTCTGTTCGGGACTTTTTCACGTCGAAACCGCTGAACCAATTTTGATGAATTTTGGTATTAATATGGATGGGACCTTGGAGAAGGATATTGGCTACTTTTTGTCGCAAAAATGACACTTTGTCTATACCTATGTATGTATGTATATGTATATATATATATCTATACTAACTGTACGTAAAACGTACCTAGGGACGAACCCGAGTGAAGTGAGTGTATGTTACTATGTAGTTAATTATATATTCTCAATTTCGTTTTTTTTAATCCCAAAATCGAATTGAGATATGAATAATTTCGGTCGAATTGAGATATGAATAATTTTTTTTTAATACATACATTGTTTTATTTGAATCAATTATTCTCTTTCAGAAACCCCTGCTCATAACAGACGAAAATCTAGCCAGAAATTGTGTTGTGCCGCAGAAGTCCATCCTCGATACCATTGATACAGGCAACATGGCTGAGGAAGAGAAAGAAGAAGAGTGAGTTGTCTTTTATTTTATTCTTAAGTTGTAGCAGAGGTAGTTCAGTGAAGCGGGTTCAAATCTCGGGTCTAACACCACTGATGTTTTCATGTGCGAATCATTTCTAACATGATCACCACTTGTCCTACGGTGAAGGAGAGCATCATGAGAAAACCTGCATATCTGAGAGAACCTAGCAAGTTGTCTGCAGACATGCTCAGTCCACCCGCACTTGGCGAAAGATATATTTAAAACCACTGACTCCCCCTCGTTTCGCTCGGGTTCTTCCTTAGGCTGATTCCCAACACAAACTTTTATCCCCATTTTCACCACCTGAAGGGATGATTTCCGGAGTAAAAAATATACTATGTCCTTAGCAGGGTCTCAAACTATCTTATTACCAAATTTCATCTAAATCGGTTCAGTAGATCCAGAGCTTACACCCTACGACCTCACCAACTTTACCTTTTTATAATATTAGTATAGATAACACATACTATAATTGAACAGTGCACACACACACGCTTATATTACATACGCATTTGTAATAACAATGTATTAATTGATAATGTCTACATATAATGTGACGTGTGTCCGTCTGTCCCATGCAGGGCTCCGTGGTCGCTGGTGCCCGTGTTCCCGGTGAGCAGCGTGCGCGGCGCCGGCCTCGCCGCGCTGCACGCCTACCTGCTGGCGCTGCGCCCACCACCCGCCGCCACCGCGCCGCGCCCAGATGTGAGTGGCGAGTCGTGGACCGAATGGGGTCCATGGTGGGATGAGCGTGGACCACGGTTGGTCGTGTGGTGGTCCACGTGGGAGGGGTCGTGGGTCACAGCTGGTCCATCTGCTAGTGTATATTAACGTGTAACTGATCGCTGTCTGTACATGGAAAAATTTAAGAAAAACTATTGTTGGGGGTGTTTATCAACGCAATAGAACCTAAAATAATGATTTTTAGTATTTCTGTCTCGTCTGTGGCTTTACGCGCGTTAGTCTCAGAAACGGCTTAACCGATTTGGGTGCGGTTTTCTATAGTTTTTGTTGTAAGCTTCACTTAATATTTGGTACTAGTGACTCACCGTCGCTTTGCTCGGGTTCGTCGCTAGCTTGCTTCCCAATACAAACTTTCATCCCCAATTTTCACCCCCTTAAGGGATGATTTCCGGGATAAAAAGTATCCCATATTCTTTCCAGTGTCTCAAACTATCTTCTTACTAAATTTCATCTAAATTGGTTCAGTATCCATAAATTACCCCCTACAACCTCACAAACTTACAAACTACCTGTTTATAAAATTAATATACATATTTGTTTTGTTTCAATCGGTTCATAAATAAAAAAGAGTTGTGTCAATTTAAAGAACCACCTAAGGAGGAACCAGAGCGAAGAGAGGGTGAGTCGCTAGTAGAGGACATTTATATGTAAATATATAAAAATTTATATAATATAGTAATTGTGCGCTTACACAAGATGTAATGTACGTGACATTGGCGAAGTAATCTGTACACAACTGACACGCTTTGAAGACATTAACAAGAGATTTGAATTGAATTAGATCAGATGTAGTCCATTTGTGACGATTTCAGTCCATACGACAGAGATTTGAGTACATATGTAATAGCCAGATATGGAATGAGTGGACCACATTTCGATCGAAGTGTTGGTGGAGATAAGTGATTGTGCACTTGAACCAAACGTCGGTCCATATGCAGTTTAATGATTGTAAACTCTTACAATTAAATAAGGTATTTAAAATGTATCTAATATACATATAATTAAACTACTTCGTTACCTTGGACCATATTTCGGTCCAGGTGTGGCATATAGCGAGTTTTTTTTACATAATCTGTAATAGAAACAGACACTCTCTATCTTTCTTTTATCTATCTATATTTTATAATAAATATTATATAGGATATACTTTTTCAGATTTACGCGAATATTTGACATTTTAAATAAAACTATCTTTTCGGATTTTGTCGCGCATTTTTTTTTATCATAAAGTAAAGCATTCGTAACGTCTCGTTGGGAACAAAATAGGCAAAAAAAATTTGAAAAGATAATTTTATTTAAAATTATATATAATTATTGCAATATTCCAGGAAACATGTGAATTTCAAATCGACGAAATATTCCACGTGGGTGATTCCACTGGGCCGGTGGTCGGGGGCTTGCTGGCTCGAGGACAGCTGTATGAAGGCGATAACTTAATTATAGGTGAATACACATATATACATACAGAGGAGTTACATAAAAAGGGAACAGACGAACATACATACATACCGGTCTAAATCATAACCCTCCTTTTACTTTGCTGTTGTCATGTAAAAATAAAAACAGCTAACGGGTTTTATTATAATTAAAAAAATAATTATATAAGCTAATATTATGCTCTCTCTCTTTCAAGAGGAAGAGGGAAATAGTGCTTAAAATACATAAGAATATAGTATTATTCAAACATTCGTGCTCATCACACAAATGAATGCCCCCAGCGGGACTCGAACCTGCGACCGCTGGCACAGTAAGTAGGGTCACTAAAAACTGAACCAAAAGTGTCGTCATTATATTATTATTTTTTTCAGGACCCCTAGATACAGGAGAGTTCGTAGAGATCTCAGTCAAAACGATCTACAGGAACAGGGTCCCCTGTGGGATGGTGAAGGCTGGACAGTCTGCTTCGCTGGGTCTCAGCCATTTCCCCCCTAACCTGAGACAGGGTATGGTACTTCTGGCCATCCCGGAGAGGTACAACAAGGATCATGAGAAACCCACCTTTGGAGGATGTCCTCCGGGAAAGTGCAAAGGGAGAGAGGTGAGGTTTTGGGGGAGCGAAGAATAATGTTTTAACTTGGTTCTGTTGGTATTATAGATAGGATAATATATCATAGAACTAAATGTGAAGCCAAACTACAATGTTTTAAAATGTTTGTTGTAATCTGTGGAAAATATTATACTCTTGACAGCGCCATCTATTAACCTTACAAGTAACTCTCTGCTGCTAATTGTTTAAGTTTCTATCACTGTTGGCATGATGTTGAAGTATGTTATACCATCCATATTCATATCCATATTAATATTATAAATGTGAAAGTTTGTCAGTATGGATGTTTGTTACTCTTTCACGGCGGAACGGATCTGGATGAAATTTGGCACAGAGATAGATTATAGTTTAGAATAGTAAATAGGTTACTTTTTATCACTGAGAAATGTACGGTTCTCGCGGGATAGATTCGTTTTTGATTTCATTTCGAGTTTTGTCGCGGATTTATATTGATTATTGATCCCTGACGGTTCGATTTTTTTTTTATTTTGTTTATACTGTGTAACAAAGTTGTTCCTCGTTGAAAATGTTTTTTTAATTGCTGAATAGTTTTTAGTGATATTTATTATTCTTTATTTCTTTATTATTATTTATTAATAAAATTCTTATTTCTTTTTTCTTTATTATTTCAAACAGTAATGTAGTTAAATTCATATCTAAAACAATTTTGGTATTAAATAATCATATGTATTTTAAAAATACTGTGAATATTGTTTTTAAAATATATATTTATGCTATCTACATTATTAAAAGGTCACAATCATTCTTCAAGTCATTTTTTCCTGTTTCATTGTATTTCTTTCTATTTCGTCCTATTTCAGTCTATTTCATCTTATTTTTTCAGATAACAGAGCTAGTAAATGCGTCACAAGTTGAGAAAAACAGGAAAAACGCGCGACGACAGAACAAAAATATCCTACAGGACATCGCTAACGTACAGAACAGTCTGACCAAAACCATGGAAATAAAAAGTCCCAATATCTACAAAGAGGATGAAATATCCACAAAAAATAATAAAAGCGATGATAAAATAGATTTTGATAAGTGCGTCTGCAACGACTTAGTGCTTTTGGAAGACCCGAATGATCCCAGAGGGTGTATTTATTTCCAGGTAAGTTTCATTTGACCTATTATTATTATTACGTTTTAACATTTAGTATAGATTTCTCAGAGATGAGATATTTTCCCGCAGTAAAAAGTATCTTATATGTTGACCCGGATAATCAGCTATCATTATACCAAATTTCATCAAAATCTGTCCAGTGGTTTGCTTGATGCGGTCACAAACGGACAAAAATTCTAAAAACTATAGATTCCGGCCTCTGTATTGATAACAATGATTATTTCAATAAAATTTTCCAAAAATAATTCAACGTACAGATTTGACTCAGAATTTTAATATATATATATATATATATATATATATATATTTATATATATTTATATATATATATATAACTAATTACAAATAAGTGGTGATCTCTATGTGTATACAATAAGCTACCATCCTCAGGCGTCAGTGCACGTGTTGCGGCACTCCACAGCCATCTACCCGGGCTTCCAGTGCTCCGTGCACGTCGGCAACGTGCGACAGACCGCCATCATAGAGGTCTGTTTTTTTTTATCAAACCCCATCGATGAAAAAAGCACTAGATACACAATCAGCGACAAAATGTGTCCTCACCGAATGAGCGCCCATTTGAACATTTTAATAATAATATTCTTTATTTGTAGTAAAAAAATCAGGTTACAAAAATATACTCTACATAACTATTTCGCTTAAGACAATAATATAAGGTTATCCAGTAAGAGTGCTTAGGAGCTCGTACTAGGAAAATCTGTATTACGAGCACCGTCACCTTCCTCTAGATTTACAATATATGGACCAAATAGTTAACAGTTACTGAAGTTAGTAGATTATAATGGTAGAAGATAGAATGAATAAAATAATAGAAATTGTTTGTGTGTACGTTTGTATATGTATGTGTGTGGTGTGTATGTGTGGTGTGAACATTTGAGCGCGCTTTCTTTTTGAAAACAACTTTAAGCATTGCATTTAAGGTTCGATTTACATTGTTGTATGTTTATTTCAGATAGAATAATTATGACCTAAACACAATTGGTGACAGTTTTAAGAGAACTTTTGCAAGAGATTGTGTATCTGGTAGCTTTTTGATCGACGTCAAATCCATACATCCATACTAATATTATAAATGTGAAAGTAACTGTGTTTGTTTGTCTGTTACCTTTTCACGCTTAATCCGCTGAACCGATTTAGATGAGTTTAGTATGCAGATAGTTTGAGACCCTGGGAAGGACATAGGATAGTTTTTATCCCAAAAGTCATCACTTAACAGGAGGAAAAAGAGAATCAATCGTTTTTTCATGGGATATAAAACTTTCTTCTTAATTGATTCAATGGATTTTTAAATTATCCATTACAAACAAACAATATTTTTTTTTCTCTTTATAATATTACATATAGATTTTAATATTATTTCTTGACTCAGGGTATAATGTCTCCCAATAATGTTCTTCGAGCTGGAGAAGGTGCTCCCGTACTCTTCAGATTTGCAAGATGTCCGGAGTATTTGGTGAGAGGACGGAGGTTGCTGTTCACTGCTGGCTTGGGGACTAGGTGAGATATTGTTTAATCTATTTTGAAGTTATACTTCTTTTGACACGTTTGGAAAAAAATATGAGAGTAAAATTTTTACGATGCGCGCGCACAGCGACAGCCAAAAAGCGACATGATGACGTTAGTTGCATTCCATTTACAAACAGTGAGTTCTTAGTTCTTACGTGAATACATAAGTATATACACACAATTCTTTATAGTATTTGTTTGATTTAATACTCTCATATTTTAGTTTTACGCGAATATTTGATATTTTAAATGAAACTATTTTTTCGGATTTTTCGCGGATTCATTTGGGTTTTGGGTTCCTGATGTTTTGGATGTTTTACAACAATAATGGTCACGAGGTCTCTTCCATGACCATGGTTGGAAAAATCGCGAAAAAACCCGAAGGAATAATTTTATTTAAAATACCAGACTGTCATTAGTTAAATAATTGTTTTACATAAAAATTATGAAATTAATAACTTTGATAAAACATTGTTGTACCTATAAAGTTTAATTTTAATTCTCTTTAGAGAAAACCACGAAAACGGTTATTCATAAATTTAGGTTCCATGATTAAAATAAACCGGTTAAAATTTGTTTTTGTGTGTTTGTTTACCAAGGCTCGGTAACCCGTTCAATTTTTAAACCGGTTTTGTCATTGACCCCAAACCGCAAGAATTTTCGGTTTAAGGTTTCCGTTATGTTCTTTAACCGATTAAATACGAGAGAACGGTTATTGATAAATTTAGATGTCATGATCGAAATTAACCGCTTAAAGTGAGTTTTTGTGTATTTACCAATTTATTTCTATATCAAAACCTAAGTGTAACCTTTCTCGAAGAATATTATATTATTTCGGTTTGCTAAACCATTTGTTTTTGTTTTTTATATCGAAATCAACAATTTTTTAAACGTTTTTTTAGGAACAAGTCACTAAGTTCTTTCTGTACATTCTGTACAGATTGAAAAAGAAAAATAAATATTTTTTTTTAATATGCGGTTTCTTTCCAGGGCCATCGGACGTGTGACGCAAACTTTTCCATATGTACCATGAAAATAAAATATAACAAAACTGGATTAAACAAAGGAAATCCTGAGAATATTCCAGATTTGAAGTAAATACTTCTTTCTACACGCCTTCTTAGGGCTTAAAACGATTCCATGTAACTTTGTACAAGGATAACTTTGAATTTGATGTTTTTTTTTTAAGATAAAGCTATATACTTAATATTTCAGTAATTTAAATTATGATACTGTAGTTTCTTTTTTTTTTAATTGTTTCGATTAGGAAATTTAGTATAAATATATTTATGTATGTATAGGCTCAGTACAGATTCTCAGTAATGGTGGGATGTTTTTTTTTTTAATTTAATTTTATTATATAATGAAAATATATAAAAAAATATTAATGCTAGAAAATAATTATTTGACAAAAAAAAATGACGAAAATAATTTAAAAATGACTAGGCTGTGTGTCATTTGTAACAGCGATTAAATAAAAAAAAAATAGTTAAATTATAATAATAGAAAAAAAAACAATAACAGCATTATTGTTGTTTTTTTTTATTTATTCAAAACTAATGTTAGTATATAATACTGCCACTTTTTTTTAATTGTGGATAAATCTCATAACTTTTATACTTTTTAGCAATAATTAATTAGTATTTGAGTCACTTTTTTTCTACTATAGTAGTCAATGCACGCGGATTTTCTTTTTATTATTATAATACAATTTTTGTGTCTTTCAATCCGCCTAGATGTAGCTAAGAAAATATAAAAAATATATGTACATATGTACGTATGTATTATAAAAATACTAGCGACTCACCCTTGCTTCCCTTGGGTTCAGACTTCAGATATAATGTGCTGTTGTGGATTGTGTTATATTATAACGTGTTTTCCCGTGGGAATGAGATAATATCCCGCGATATAAAGTAGCCTATGTCACACTCCAACCCTCCAACTATCTTCACACAAAAGATCACGCTAATTCGTCACTCCGTTTCGACGTGAAAGAAGGACAAACAAACAAACACATTTTCACATTTATAATATTAGTATATGGATGAAAAAAATCAGTATATATTAAAATATAGATTAATTTCTATTTAAATTCTATATAAAATTGTGTGAAGTTTTTTTTTTCAAAATAATCTTATATCTTTGAAAATTTTAACTTTTTTTTACTTTTCATCATGGCATAATTGTCACTATGCCTAAGTGCGAATTATTATATTAAAAAGTTAATAAAATACAATATTAAAAAATTATAAACTACAGTTTTATATAAAAGCACTTCAATTTTCATTAACTCTTATTAACCAACTTTAAGAAGAAGGAGGTACTTAATTCGAGTAGATAATTTTTGTGTGCACCGATTTTGATTAATGTTTTTTACTAAATATAATTACTTCAAAAAGTATTTGAAGTCATTGTAACTTTTTAATTAAAAAAAAAGATATATATAAAAAAAATGTCTTGATTAAAAATTAGCCCATTGTAATAATAAAAAATGTCACTTAGTAATAAAAAAAAATTACCAAATATCATCAATCAAAAAAGTACTAGATACACAATCCCATGCAAAAGTTCTCTTAAAACTGTCACCAATTGTGTTTAGGTAATTGTTCTAATTGTAATAAATATACAACAATGTAAATTGAACCTTAAATGCAATGTTTAAAGCTGTTTTCGCAAAAAAAATTAAAAGCGCGTTCATACATTCAAATGAGCATTTTTAGTAGGTACTTTTTTGATTAATGCCAAATATAGAAAACTGTTCTTTTTTTTTTGTAATATTGACAACAACATTTACATATTATATTGTTGTAATTTTAACTTTCACTGTCCTTAGCAAGTAGCACTTATAGTGCTTTAATATGTACCTCAGTTATATTTCAAAATTAACAAAATTTATATATTTTATTTCATATAGTCTAAAGACTAAAAGAATAATTAAAACAAAATTTATTTATATATTATTTCTACACCTCGGCCTAAGAGAATATGTAAGATGGAGTGTCATAGAAATAAACATATAGTCAAGCAAAAACGTCAACGAGTGCGTACTTCTGGAACTTTTTAGGTACATATTATATAGATGATAATGTACGTAGAGAACTACCAGGTATAATAATCTCCTTATAATGATATTTTTTAATTAAAAAAAATATTTTAATATTTATTATATTTTAATGAATAATAGATTTTTTTTATAATAAGACAATAATATGTAAATTAATAAAAGTAAATAAAAAAAATGAATATTAACGATTAACATGAAAAGTTCCCATGAATATTAACGATTAACATGAAAAGTTCCCATATACTCTGTAGAAAGTAATCTATCTCTATGGCAACATTAGGAAATCTGGTATAGTAACTTAAACAGTAAATTAAGCTACTATTTTTTATTATATTAGATTTTGTCATTTCTTTGGTGGACTCCATCTTAATAATTCTTTAGTCTGAGGTTTTATAACGATGTGATTCTTTTATATTTTCTCAAAGTTTTGAAGCAACTAATTTATGTACACTATTAGATAGTTCAATGTTTGTGTGTTAAAAATTTAAAAATGCAAAATGTAAATAAAAAATGATTGGTTTAAAAAATTAAAATGGAAATAATATGATTTCAGATTTTTTGGGGTTTTGCACATTGTAGATAATAAATAATAACGATAGCAACTGAGTTTTATATTTAGCCATTTACGTTTCCTTTCCTTGTTTCCTTTCTTTAAATACAATATATACTACTAGCGAGTCACGACTGCCCTCGGTCCGCTTTGATTCGTCCCTAAGAACGTTTTGACGGATAATATGGATTTCTCCGAGATGAGATATTTTCCCGCAGTAAAAAGTACCCTATATGTTGAACCGGATTACCAGCTATCATCTTACCAAATTTCATGAAAATCTCTTCAGTGATTTTACCGTGATGCGGTAACAGACAGACAGACAAAAATTCTAAAAACTATAGTTTCGGCCTCTGTATCGATAATAATGTCTATTTCAATAAGATTTTCGAAAAATATTCAATGTACAGATTCGGTTTAGTTACAATTTTATTATATGTATAGATGAATGGTTTGGCACAACAGTTAGTATGTTATGAAATACGACATTAACAAAATGTTGTTTTCATGAAATTAATTCTTGTGGATTGATAAACATGAAACCAAAATGTACATGCGATTTTCATATTAACCATTTTAAATCGTGGTAAACAACTCTAATATAAACAACGCCATCTGTGAAACTCGGATTTTATAATCATCATTAAAATTACGGTAATTTAAGAATATTCCAAAAACATTCATTAGGAAATCCTAATTCGCCAAATAATAAATAAGTACATTATAATTTACAAAACCGAAAAAACAAGATCGAGTTATGAGAGGCGGGTAATGTTATTTTTAAATGTTGCATAGTTTAAAAGTTAAAACCATTTTATACTGTTACATTTATGAAAATAATTGTTATTTTTATTTATTATGAATTTTTATTTTTATATTAAATATTTTTCTATCAAATTTTTTTATTGGCCAAAAACCTGGAATGCTGTCCCGTGACTTTGAATTGAGGTTATAAAAAATCATCGATGACCTACTATACGTCAGAGGAATAATTTTTTCACTTTTATTTTGCTATTTTGTTTTTAGCTACGAACCGAAATAATTACCTCATAGTAATAATACATAAGTTAATATTACGAATTACTCAATAAGTTTTGTAAATAATGTAACTCGTTAATTTGAAAAATTGTCGTAAGTGTATGTTAAATCGCTGATCTTTTAAGAATAATCTGACGCCACCGGATATTATTAATATTTTCCTACATATTTTAATATTGAATTAAATATATAACAATTAAATAGAGGAAAAAAGAAAAAAGTACAAAAGTCAACAGGTTTGTGAACACGTAAGTATAAGTATTTATTGTTGTCTTATTTAGTTTATTATTAAAGTTATTACAATAGTTACCCCTTACGCTAAAATAACGGAAAAATGATTATTTAAGTTATAATTTAAATAGAAACAATACTCGGAACTTTTTCTAAATGCTTCCAATATTTACTATGATTGGTATGATACAACAGCTATGCTCTTAAATATATATTAAAAGATTATTTTAATATTACCCAAAAAAATAAATTTTATATGAATAAATGAGTGCCTTAATATATAATTTGTAAGGCTAAATAAATACAAGTTTATTTTTCATGGTTCGATTTAAGCAAAGATATTGAGCCGGTGTGAATGGGGAATTCCAAAAGTATTAGGAATAACAATGTACCAAAGAGGTTTACTGTAAACACAATTGAATTAAAAAAAACATGAGATAATACTGCATCAGCCTATATTGTATAATTAAGATAGAATCCTGAATCCTGCAAAATATAATTCCTAACTAGCTACTCACCCTTGCTACGCTTGGGTTGGTGAAGTACACTGTACTCTACTGACATGTTTAAAAAGCAAAAGATTTTTTTTTCAGTTCAACAATGGCGGACGACATTGATATAGAGGAACATGATCTTTTAGATAATCCTCGCATTAAGAACATTTTTCCAGACATTACAAGTATCAAGACTGAAGTTATTGATTATGAAGAAGGTATGTATTGGTGGAAATCTTTTTATTTTTCTATATCTTTCAACTATAATCCATTAAAATCGGCTTAGCAGATTTTGAGACTGAATGCAAACATTCACATAGACAATTTTTTCATTATATAATTCATGTTTTTACTATACAAGAAAAGAAAAATATACATATAACCAATTTCCTTCAATTGGGTTGTCCAATTATTGAATTAATTTTGAAACACACTTTGCAATTATGATATAGAAGTACTGTAGAAAGTTGTAGCCCAGTGACATCACACTCGCTTGGAAAACTGAGTAAAGCGGGTTCAAACCCCGGATCTCGCACTTCTGATTTTCATATACAAATCATTTCCAACATGATTACCACTTGTCTTGATGGTGAAAAAAAACACCGGGATGAAACCGGCATGGCTAAGAAAACCTAGCAAGTTTCGAAATACATGTGAAGTCCGCCAACCCGCACTTGTCCAGCGTGGACAAGTGCGGGTAAAATAACAAAAAAATAATTAAAAATATTTTCATATTTATAATAAAAGTATGGTATACAGATTTAAGACCAAGCGAAATTTCAGATGTTGCATAGACATAATATCTGATATTTGTTGATTAAAATTGTAATACAGTGTACAAGCTCTTTGCTAAAAAATTGTTTTAATACAATACAATCGATTAAGACACAAAGAATGCGAAAGTAATTTCATAATCAATAATATCTATTTCAGATACCACAGATTATCAAGAAGAGATTACCTATGGAGAAAGCTTTGATTTTTCTAACCACTACAACACAGAGCCAATGGAATATGAGAACGATTTACCTGATTTATACCAAAATAAAATTATTCTAGGGTCCAAACCATGTAGTGAGTCACCTTCACCCTCAGAATATGATTCTGTGCCAACAATTCGAGAATGTTCCATAGTTTTGCAAGATTTTGGTCCGATTTTAAACAATAGTCCCTATTGTTCTTCATGCCAAACGTTATTTCCAACAGAAAACGCTTTAGATTCTCATAAAATGACCACCCATTCTTTCTTGGTAGCGGTTAGCAATAACAAAGCTATTAAAAGTACAAGTAAAAGTTCTATTTCTGCTATCAAGTTCGCTTCTACTGTTCCTAAAGGTGTTGTATGCAATCATTGCAACGAGATATTCCCCGATGAAATTGCTCTGATAAAACACTCGTACGAGTTATTACCCGAAAAATTTGAGGATGATACTGAAGTTTTATTGACGAATGATGAAAAGAGCGATTTTTCGACCGCCACTTACATATCTTGCGAAATTTGCTCTTGCCTTTTCAAGTTTAAAGGCCATTATTTGGGGCACATGAAAAAGTTTCACGGCGTAGACCATGACACGCTACCAAATTACGCTGTCACTAATTTTCAATGTCGTTTTTGTCCGGTTGTTGTGACAAACAGTAAGAGATACAATGGCCATATTTACTACACCCATAATAAACTTTATACGAAAAAAATCAAACAATATAATTCCGATCAGTTCAAATGTGATCCCTGCAACATCACTTTTCCCACGGCATATTCCGAAAAGATTCACGTTGCCCTAAATCATCCCAATATTCCGAAAAGTAAAGTAAGCACTCTGTCATTGGGAATGAAAGAGACTAAAATAAAGTTACCTGGTGCATTTCGACCGAATTACCAGAGACCTTTTGCCAAGTCGACTTTGTTTAGTTGCGATAAATGCCAAATTCACTTCGTGTCTTGCCTAGTTGCTCTGGAGCACTCGAAAAGGTGCGTTCTGACGAAAGGGGATTGGAAATGCAAAAAGTGCCGACGCAGTTTCAAAATGATGGACCGCGATGCTCATTTAAAACAACATGAAGTGTCAGATAGATTGAAAGTGATCAAAATTCGGGAAGGCATTTTGGACAGGATAATATGTAGATGTTTGTCGTGTCAACTTTGTTTCGACGAAAGGAATATGTTGAAATATCACTCGTTCGGGTGCTCCACAGACAATAATTATGTCTATTGCTCGGTGTGCCAAATACGTATACACGAGCACGCGGTTAAGAAACACTATCGTATTCACAACGAACTTGGTCCTGACGTTTACTTCGTCATAATAGATTTTATTTTCAACGACGAATCGACGAATAAAAAACCTAAAGCTATACCTGAAGAGTCTGCAGTGAGTAAACGAAAGGAAAAAGCTTTCTTCTACTTTCACTGTCCAAGTTGCAAACTCTGTATGAAGATTAATCGACTATCCGACCACCATCGTACTGGAAAGTGTAACAAGTCCTTAGCAAAGTGCCTTTGTAAGATGTGCGGTCTCCGATTTTCAGTGAAAGGCTACAAATCTCACAAGGAAGCCCATAAACGTGTTCCGAATTTAAAATTATGCGACATGTTTTTCCGAAACACTCAGACTGACGAAAAAATTGACCCTCCCTTCCCAACTTTTAAAAAGTGTAAAAAATGTAAAGTGTGTTTCTTTAGCTCACTTGCGTTAAGAAGTCACATCTGTCATGAAGAAGAGGTTAAAATTTGCGATTATTGTGGCGAGAAACTCAGTGATTTGGCATACAAACTTCACGTTCCGTTCCACGAATATCGAAACCAAGAAAAATTGGAAAATGAACTGATCAAAAAGTATGAATCTTTGAAAACTATTTGGAACATCCTCTACCTGTGCGTCACCTGTGACACTGTCCTAGACAGCTACGACGATGTAGTCGAACATTCCCAAGACCATTTCTGCAACATGGAAAATTATAACGTAACAATAAATCACTGTGATATTTGCGATTTAAATTTCATGGGTAAAAGTTACGAACGACATGAGAATTTGCACTTAGCGGGCGATATTTCTAAGAGCTCGTTCGAAATAATCAAATATAATTATGAAACGCTACTATCAGATAAATGGTTAGACATCTTCACAAAACTAGTGCCTGAACAAGTTGATCAGATTTTGAAGAAAAGTATTTATAAAGACACTAGAAGTGTTAGGATGACGGTGTTCGATCAAAAGAATTCCGGATTCTCATTATATCAGTGTGGTGTGTGCAACGTCATGGTGGAAAATAACAAAATCATCCATCACATACAGGATCGTAATAATTGTCTTAAAATCACTAACTTCTCTTGCAATTTATGTCAATTTAAATTTGATTCCAAAACTGCTCTAAAATCTCATCAAATTCTTCACGATAACCTACAAATTGGTACGAGGGCTTTCAAAATTATATCTTTCAATAACGAAAAAGATGTTTACGTGAACGATTCGTTAAAGTCTGTCATGAATCCTGAAGCGTTGAAATTCATTAGGTGTCAGCATTGCGGGAAACTAATAAATAAAGTGAAATATAATAAACACATGCACAACCACAGATATTCAGACAAGAAAAAACATGAAAAGAAAAAGATACAGCCAAAGTTTGTAGTGCGGCCGAAGTTTAAGAACGCCGGAATATCTTCGCATACTTTTTACAAGTGCAAATTGTGTGGCGTGTGTGTTTTCAAGCAAAACATCAAAATACATTTTTGTAGCAAGAAGAATCAAAAGAAACAGTGTAATAAGTGCCTTCTCTGGTTTAGAGCAAGTAACATCCAAAAACATTACATGTATCATGAAAAATATAAGTTTACAAAGGGTGTAAATGTTGTTAGTTTTAAAAAAGGCGTAATAGAAAGTGATCGCGCGCAAGGCAAGACGGTGGTCTATCAGTGCAAAGATTGCAAAATATGTCTGCATTGGAAACATAATATCCCAAGACACAAGTGTGTCAGCTCTGGATATTTCAAAGAGTGCAGCTTGTGCGAAGTTTCCTTCCATTGTTCTCATTTTTACATTCATCAACAGTTACATGACACTAAATCGTTTTCAAAGAAAAATTTGACCATCGCAAAGTTTACGCCTATGAGTAAAATTAAAAATGTAACGAAACCTTTAGTCCCCGTTAAGTTTAAAAATAACGAAGCGACTCGGTTTTTGAAGAAGAAGAGTTTTAAAACAAAAATTGTTCCCAAGGCAAACAATGTGAGAAATTTGACAGATGGAGGGAAAAGTGTTAATTACGAACTTACTTCCAAAACTTACTTTAAACGTTTAGCTGGTCGGTTCTTTAAATGTGGAAATTGCAAATTACTTTTCCTAACCGGCTCTGCTTTGGTTAAACATACAAAGTGTTGTGATGAAGATCGCGATAGTAGTAAGTGTGATTGCGGCTTAGTTTTTCATTCATCTGCACTACAGTTGCATAAGAAATGGCAACGATGTGGACAATCAGGAAGAACCAAATATTTTATCGTAACATTGATTTCTGAAAATATAGTCGATTTTGATCTTATAAAGTGTCTGTACACGTGTCGGCAGTGCGGCATATACTATTTATCTCTAGACACTGTTTTGAAACATATCGAAGATAATCACCTTACAGTACGAAGTTTGGTCAAGTGCGAACAGTGTGATCTTCCTTTCACAACAATAAGCAACACTAAACATAATAGGATCCATCACAAAACACACAATTGGTCTCTGTCTGATTTAAATGTTTTTGAAGTGAAGTTCCTTACTGTGGCCCAAGTTATGAATGATTTTCCAGAAGATAGTATATGTGACGAAAGTTTTGCATCGACTGCTAACGATTCCAGCTTAGAAAGGAAATCAGTTAAAAGAAAACTTGTCGAAAAACCAGTTGTGGTTAATAAAGTCTCGAAAATAGAACCCAGAACTGAAGTAGAAGATAATGAAACAACTCTCCAAAACAGACTCTGTATACCCCTTGGTACCTGCGATCTGACGAACATATATAAATGTGATATCTGCGATTTAAGTTTCTTGCATAAAAAGACTCTGGCAACACATTACAGTGTGGGCCGACATAAAGAATATAGAATAACCTGCAAATGTGGTCTTAAATTTACTCTGAAATCGCTGAAACGCCATTTGAAAGTACCCACCGGCTTACCATTGAGTGAAATAGAAAAACTAACTACATCAATCAGGAAAGATGAGCTACATGAAAGCCAAAATAGTGAAGTGACAGTGAAAACTGATAACACGTTAAAACTATTCAAATGTAGTGAATGTGACGTGTATTTCTTAACACATGAAGTGTGTCAGGATCATATATCGAACCATCAAGTTTTAGACCCCACGGAATATATAGCGTGTAAAATATGTGAGTTACAATTCCTTTGCGAATACCTCGGTGCTCACATGAGGACACATAGAGACCAAACTTTTAACATTGAGAAATTAATGGTAACGGAATTTCAGCCAGATAAACAAACATTGGATACGTATCGAGCGGTTGACAGACTAAAATCTAAAGCAGTGAGCACAACGACGCACTTTGATACTGAAGATGAGAAAAGTGAAAGTTTAGACTCAAGTAACACGCCTAGGTGATGAGTAGACCATGAAAAGACTACAATCTGACTGAAAAGGTGTTAATAAAAAAAATTAAAAACGTGGTGCCACGTAAATTGACGTAATTGCGTTAATCTCTTGTATGAACGTGATAGTTTTTTGTAATGAGCGATTATCCCCAATAAACATTTTACCTAGTTTATTTAAGCCGCGGTGACTCTCTCAAAGTCTGCTTTGACAAAATAGCTTTGAGAAAGTAGCTTAGATCAAAGTTTACTTGGATCCTTGTTGACACGCTCAATGTCAGCTTTGACAAAAAGCTTTGAAACGAAGTTCTCTTTGATAAAGTCTACTTGGATTGAACGCCAACGTCAAAGTTCGCTTTGATTGATCGTTTACACGATCAAAGTAGTCATCAAAACTACTGTAACTCTTTTTTAATACCTAAAGGACTTTTAACGGTCCAAAAAATATTTTCATTTAAAGTTTTAAACTACGTGAATTTGAACGAATCCGTCTACATTCTCGGTAATGGGAAAGTAATATTGATATTTGAAGTTCTTTTCGTTGGGATAATGAACATCAGATAGTTTAAAAAAATTAAAAGGCTGTGTGGTCTAAAGTCTTTGCCTTCGTGATTATTATATATAATATACGGTAAATAAAATAAAAGTCAATTTATGGAATAAGTTTCCTATAAGTTTTCGTACTATATTTTTGACATTATGCCTAATTAACATTTATATTTTGCAGTTTAAATTTTTATAATGTAATTTAAAAATGATGAATTTTCTAATTAAGTTCATCGTTTAATTTTTAATAATAATTTGTATACAAATACTCGAAATGATTGCTTGACAAGTTGTAGACAGGTATTACCCCATTTTTTTATAATAATTTTTAATGCTTTAAGTGCACCGTATGGTGTTTTTTTTTAAATTAATTTAAGTTTACAATTTTCGTAGTTTTGTTCTGTTTTTTTTTGTATTGTAACAATAATATAGATCTAAGTATAGCCTGTGAATATTGCATTTGAATAAATACTATGTTGATTTTTATAACATTTGTTTTTTTGTCATTTGTTATGGTATTTGCTAAAAAACTTATTCATTCTAAGGGATAATTTTTCCTTTAGGGAAAGTCTATGCATTATAAAGAATCATTATAATCGGTTCACACGAATTTATTTACTGCCTCCTTTTTTAAGATGGTAAAAAAGAAATAAAACGAACTTAATATAAAATACGCAAAGAATTTTCGGGGCAACAGACAACAAGACACTTAATAAAAACTTTTTAACAAAAAAATAAAAACCGACTTCAAACAAAAGCACTAAAAAGTAAAAAATAACTGATTGGTAGTTTTCATTTACTATACATACCTAATCAAATATTTTCGAAATCGGTGTGCTTTGCTTTGTATGGGCTGATACCGATTTCGAAAATATTTGATTAGGTATGTATTTAATAGGTAGGCTTTAATTACTTAGCTAAAGCACACCGACTGTATGTGTAGACAGTAGTAGCAAAGTAAGAATTCTAACGTGTTAGGCTTGTCAAATCAAACAAAATAAGCCCAAACTCAAAGTATCTACTATTAGCCGTTGAACAGTTCCACCTATCCACCTTCTGGCCTTACCATCAGATCAGGTCAACAATACCGAACCACTGTACTATCATCGGAAATAGAAACACAAAGTTTCAAGTCAATATGACAATTAGAAGTAGGTTAAATTCATTATTATTTTTCCACCCTTAGGGGTGGTATTTTTTTTTTAAATTTAAATGGGACCAATCTGGGAGTATACCCTTTCAAACAAAAAATTGTCCAAATAGGTTAATAAATGACGAAGTTCTGAGGTAACAAACATAAAAAAAATACAGTCGAATTGAGAACCTCCTCCTTTTTGAAGTCGGTTGAAAATGAATGAAACCATACATAGAGATGCTACGCATAATGAAACTCGGGGACCGAATGCACAGTACCTAAGCATTTCGCTTGCGCGCGAGTTTTATATGAAAGTATAATAATATAACCAGTCGTCTACGTCTACGCGCCACAGTTCTGGCGACACGTTACACGTTTGACGTTGTTACATAAATAAATGACTATCTTATTCTTTGGGTGTTGGACTATTATTTACATGAACACGCAATTAATAATAGTGACTCTTGTAACCAAGTGTTTTTATAAATAACCAGCCATCCCAAAAAGCAATCATTTAATATTAATTGATTTATAAAATTTTACAAATCCGAATCAAAATAGTTTCAACATAAATTATGCGTACGTGTTATTGATATTTTTGTATGTTATTATAATACTTAAAAAATTAATAAAATTGCCTAAAACAAGAAAAATGCGAGGAACACTATATAACTATTGTTTAATAACAAAAATAGAAGCTAAAGTTAAAATATTATATATAACTAGCATTGCCCGCGGCTCCGCCCGCGTTCAGATTACCAAAAACCAAATTCTGAGGTTTTACATATTAGTATACCTCTTACAATGCAGTTTTTGTAATTTTTCACAGAAATGAGATATTTCCCGCGGTAAAAAGTATCCTATATGTTGACCCGTAAAGCCTGTTTTCACCATACCAAATTTCATGAAAATCCCTCCAGTGGTTTTTTGTGATGCGGTCACAAACAGACAGACAGACAAAAAATTTAAAAACTATAGATTCAGAGCCTCTGTATTGATAATAATGTCTATTTCAATAAGATTTTCCCAAAAATATTAAATGTACAGATTCGGCTTAAATACAATTTTATTTATATGTATAGATCTTTATAATATTACTAGCGACTCACCCTCGCTTCGCTCGGGTTTGTCCCTAGCTTGGTTCCCCATACAATCTTTCATCCCCATTTTCACCCCCATAAAGGGATGATTTCCGGGTTAAAAAGTATCCTATGTCCTTCCCAGGATCTCAAACTATCTTCTTACTAAATTGCATTTAAATCGGTTCAGTTGATCCAGAGATTACCCCATACAACGTTACAAACAATATCACAAACTTTACCTCTTTATACTATTAGTATAGATATAGTCTCTGAGCGGTTGACGGTCATAAACAAATAACTATCCCTAGATACTTAGTCTGTGTAGTGTGTCATTGACTTTCAATTTTGACAGAATTAAATTCGCGCCTTTTTCTCGTAAAACGTCAAAATAAGTTTGCTAACTATTAACTAACACTAATGTGATATTCGTGTTTTGTTCAATGTTAATTGTTAAGTTATTTAAAAATAGTTAAATAATAATTATGGCAAGAACTAAAGCGTCAGTAGGCGCTAAAGGTATGTGATATGTCGGTAAACTGACATCAGAAATTGTATTTTGCTTAAAAAATTGTTAAATGATCATCCCATTATATATACTTACCTAATTTAAACGTAAAAAATTAGAAAACTTAACCTACTTACTACTTTATTAAGTTCTGGATAAATTTATCTTTTTAAAATATTCAGTGCTATTTATAAGTCAACCAATCAAAGTTGCCAAAATACATTTCAGTTTATTGTATAGTTTTAAATATTTAATGAATTTACATTAAAATATAATGGAACATGAACTATTAATTGTTTTAAATTTAGTATCTTCTGGCAAGAGTAGCAAAGCTCGGTGTAGTGTGGCTCCACCCTCAAGCAGTGCAGGGCCTTCAGGTATTCAACTAATCTCTTTCTTAAATACACTTTTTGCAAATACCATAATTGAATTAGATTAATAATTGAAGTTAAATGTTTGTTTACAGTTTAAGTGTTGTGATAAATTAATGAAAAAAGACTTTAGAATACAAGAAGTTTTTAGAATTAAGTATTATGTAGTTCATATTTAATTTAAAATATTTATTTTTTATAGGTAGTGATAAATCATCCAAAAATTACTCAGGTGGTAACCCTGTGTGTCCTCGAGAAACACCAAAATGGCAGAAACCTATCACCAATTTTTTCATAAACAATACTAAGGCTGATGAAGATGAGGCTCAAGGTAATTATCATCATGATTTCTTGGTTTTTATTTAAAATATTAAATCTACTTCTAAGAATGCTGTTTTGGCACAATTTGCTTCGCCAATGTCACTTAGATTGGAGAATATATATTACTCTACCACTTTAATACAGTCTCAGATCATATATTAACATTCCATATTAGTGTAATATAAAAAATGTTTATATATTTTACAGCGAGCAGTTCAAAACCAAAGTCTAAAAAGAATGTCATCCATTCCGATGATGAAAATGAAATCGAAACAGAAATTGACAAACCAAAAAACCAAGAGTTAGATGAGAGTATCGAGTTGGAACCGTTAAAAG
The DNA here is from genome assembly GCA_947093115.1 of Brenthis daphne. Lineage (NCBI taxonomy): Eukaryota > Metazoa > Arthropoda > Insecta > Lepidoptera > Nymphalidae > Brenthis > Brenthis daphne. Next base: position 6,882,472 of record OX352473.1, read on the forward strand.
GTGAGGAATGTCATAAAATACAAGAATATTATACAACAAAAGATAAAAAAAAAGGTAAAGGAAAGAAAAGCAATAAAGAGAATATTGAGGTTCGAAGAAATTCTGTTAAAAGAGACTTAGAAACTGTTATTTTTGGTGAAGAAAGTGAACATGTTAGCAAGAAAGTGAAATTGGCTTAAAGCAGGTTCGATGTCCGGTTGATTCAAAATATTTTATTCAGAATTAAATTATTAAATTTGTTTACTGAATGTCATGAGTCTACTACCAGTTTGGAAAGAAGTCTCAGACCTGAGAAGAATTGGCGAAAAAAAACTCAGCGGGACTAGAATTATTTTTAATGATGATGATTGATGAACTTTTTTGTATTTGTAAGTTATGTTGTTAGGTTTTAGTTAGTTTTTGATCTATACATATAATAAAATTCTAACTAATTTGAATCTGTATATTAAATATTTTTTTTGGAAAATCTTATTGAAATAGGCATGCATCATTATTGATACAGAAGCCGAATCTATTGTTTTTAGATTTTCTGTCTGTCTGGCTGGGAATGGACCACGAGAAAACTGCTGGACAGATTTTGATGAGGTATGGTGATAGCTGGGTACCAGCTGGGTACCTGGGTCAACATAAAGTATACTTTTTACTGTGGGAAAATATCTCATCTCTGAGAAATCTATACTAAATGTTAAAACGCAACTACGGATGAACCCGAGACGAGCGAGGGTGAGTCGCTAGTTAAATGTATTTATTTCTTGATTTCTTTGTTTTAGTTTGAAGGAAATATAGTTTAAATCAAAAGCAGTAATTTAAAATTTGCAATAAAATGTACAAATGATATGGAATTTTTGTGACTTTTTTCTGAACTTTTTTTGAGAAGTTTTTCTGATTTTTTAAATTTTGTTACTGCGTTACCAAATATATGTATGTATTTAGAATTAAGATGTTGTAAAATAAAAATATTTTAAGTTACTATGTAGATAGTTTTTTTATTGAATCTATCGTTTTTAAAATTTTTGTTTGTCTGTTTGTTACCGCATCACAAAAAAACTACTGGATAGCTGACACTGATACTGTGATAGCTGGTCATCCGAGTCAACATATAGGATACTTTTTACCGCGGGAAAATATCTCGTTTATAAGAAAAAATACAACGTAAGAGTAAAACTACAATGTAAGATTATACTAATATGTAAAATCTAAGACTTTGGTTTTTGGTCATCTGAACGCGGGCGGAGCCGCGGGCAATGCTAGTCAAGAAATATGGCGTAAAAGCAGCATGATGGCATGACAGCGTCATGCTGTTTGCCGTCACGGCATGCGAGCCGGTTTTACTGTCGAGGTGCGCCAATAGATATTCCACATCGAAAACCATCTGTCTGTATAAAAAACTAAACTCGAATAAGCGCTGCCAACTATATTTGCTATTTATTCCATCTGTGCTAGTATACACATATCTGTATAAATATTATAAATGTGAAAGTTTGTGAGTATGTTTGTTACTCTTTCACGCCAGAACTGCTGAACGGATCTGGATAAAATTTGGCACAGAGATAGATTATGGTCTGGAATAACACATAGGCTACATTTTATCCCGGAAAAATATACGGTTCCCGTGGGATAGGTTTGTTTTTGTTTGTCCGCTAGTAAACATAAACACATTACCTTCCTTCCGGAGCAGTCGGGTAAAAAATGAAACAACACATCGAGTATACAGTTTATTACGACAATACTATCGTTACAATATTATTAAAAAATCCAAAATCTACAAAAATTTCGTTTACATTTCTACAAATAGAGAAGCGGAATTCCAAAAAACATTATTGACAATGGCTTTGCTTGGGGAAAAATAAATAAAAATTTAATACTAATTTAATAGAAAATAGCTCTTTCAATTTGAATGTGTTTGTCTTTCATACTATTTACTACATATCTATACATATAAAATTGAAGAGTCTGTGTATAAGTTTAAAATAACAGCTTTATACTAAATGCAAACGAAATTATACACGGTACTTACAAGAAAAAAAAAACAATTTGAAATGTTTGTCTGTGTGTTTGTTCCGGCTAATCTCCGAAACGGTTAGACTGATATGGACGGGACTTTCACTGGCAGATCTTAGGCTATTTTCATTTAAGAAATTAGAATTCCGCTCAAAATAATTAACTAAAGTCATCGCCGAGCTCACTATGTCCGGGCAAATCTCAGAAAACTACTGAACGGATTTTCATACGGTTTTCACCAACAGAAGGAGGGAGTAATACAAAAATAATCTACCGACATCATTATATTAACAATGTAATCGTAAAAAATTGTCTCTCCTGAGAAATTCATTTATAATATAACTGTGAAGGGAATCTTGTGACATTAGCTATATTATAAAATGCAAGTAATGTATATTTTTAAACGCCAAAAATTATTTCCAAGAAACGCTTATTACTGCATGCTGTATAGTGTGTGGATATTCTATCTATATTTAAACAAATATTTTATACAGATCAGTAACTATTATTTCGACAAATTAGAAGTACTCAAAACTGTTGTAATTAATATAATTATCGAACATATTGAATGTTGTAGAATAAAAGATTAGGCATTCCTCTCTCTCCCTCCCTCTCTCTGTCTGTCTGTCTATCTCTTTCTGTCTGCCTGTCTATCTCTCTCTAACACACATGCATATTAAAAGATGATGATGATTAATCTAAAATCTTTCTTTGAAAAATGAAATTTATTATATTCAATTTTTGTTATAAGTAAGAAAAAAATTGAGCCAAATCATTATTTATCTTTTTTCGCTACCTACATCAAATCAGACATCACAAAGTACATTCTTAAATAATCATTTGAAAATTTCCAAAATCAATTATATTATTTAAATACAAAAAAATATATAATCAAAAAACACATTCAAGACCAAAATCTAAGTCGATATTTTAATTTTCAATACAAATACTGCACAATTATTGTTTTAACAAATCGACCGCCGTCTCTTGGACTATAAAAGTTATTGCAACATATAAATAATTTCAAAAGTGCCACGAGCTGCCATTAACATTAAAAAACGCTATTTAATCTTATCGAAAGCTTATCTAATATATATATATATGTAAAGTGAGAAACTTGTTTTATTTGCCTTGTTTAAAATAAAAAATCAGTCACGAGGACCGCCGACAGAAGTGAAAACTTAAAACTATAAACAAACAGTTGTTATTTTTGGATATTCAAATTCATTGTTTGATCTTAAATTAAATTTTGTAAATAAAAAATGTTTATTTACATATATCTGGTTTCGACATTTAACGGCACTCTGAGTGTTAGCGTTGACACGTCACTTGACCACGTCGATGATTAAAATATGTCATATAATGTCTCATTATTAGATAGCTTTCGACAGATAAAAAAGCCCCTTGAATAAATAAAATACGAATTAATGCAAAAAATAATTGTATGTGATATTTAAGTTGGAAGTACATAATTTAATATTCCATTCTTGTATACAATATGTTTTTTAAATATATCAAATTTTTTCATAAAAAATAATTATCGAGGCACAAATGAGTAAAAATCAAGTAATTGAAGTTGATAAAAAATCTCATAAAACTTACATTTCTTTTTCCTATTATAATGATATAAAAACCCCAAATAAGCTTTTAAAAATTGCGTGATTGCCTCCATACTGTTTTAATGTTAAACAATTATAATTTTTAATTTAAAAAAAAAGTAAAATGAAAATGTTATTTCAATTTTTTGCTTTATCAGTTCTTCTGAGGACTCAGTAATTTCTTTTAAAGCTGATTGACTGTATATCACATACAAAAAAATATATCAAAATATAGAAAATGAACATAGAAAAAAATCTATGATATACAAAATCAATAATTAAAAAAATTACATTACATACAAAAAAATTGTATACAAGAATGAAAATAATAATATTTTCAAAAAAATTTAACGTCTATAATACTTACGTCACCTCTACACTAACTACTTATTATTTAATAATTACTGTTAAATTATATTTAAAATATTACCGTTTCTTAACTTTTTTCTTAATTATCAGAAATTAAAAAAAAACACCTGTTTTAAAAATATTTTTAAACTTAAAAAGGGCAAGAATATGTCAGCTACAAATGACTTCAAAAATGTTTAAAGGAATTTTTTTTTTGGAAAAAATTGAGGGGAAATTCAGCAAAAAATTCTGGGGAAAAATAAAGAGCACGATAATATTCTAAATATTATATATCTTACAATACTTTAAAAACGAAAAATATTCATACTTTATAATAATTAATACCTTTTGGGTACATCAGAATTTAAAAATGTATATAAATTTTTTTTTATAAAATAAAAATAAATACTTAAAAAAAATATACATTTTGTCATAAAAATACGACAAACATGTATGATTCATACAAATCAATCTCAATTTAACGCCGTAATAGAATCTACGACCTCTGACATACAATGTTCTCAAATATTTTGTATTTTGTGGTTCAAATTTAAAACCTACATATAAAAGAGAAATATTACTCAGTGATTAATCACGAAATCTCAGAAAATATAAACGTCAAAAACTTGAAAATTGGCAGGTAGATTACTCATTGGGAGTGGGGTTTTTGAAAATTTAACCCCTAAAGGGGGTTAAAAAAGAGGGTTAAAAGAAGGGGTTGGAAGTAGTAGTATAGACACTATATTTTTTTCTGCATAAAGAATGATTATTCTGGTTACACATAATTTGCAGACTTGCTAGTTTTACTAATATTATAAACGCAAAAGTTGGATGAAAGTTTAAAGGCTGTATGTATGTGTCACTCTTCCACGTAAAAACTACTGAACAAATTTTGATGAAACTTCACAGTAATATAGCTTATACATCAGAGTAACACATAGACTATAATTTATAGAGATATATGTAGTTATACATAATTGTAGTACGCCATAAAAAAGCTATCGATTGATTGACAATAAAATTTCAAAGTAACTTAAGCATCCCACGAAATATTTTTAATCGTAAGAGATAAAAAATATATTTATTCTATTATAAAGTACGAATATTCCAGTAATTTAAAGATTTATAAAAAATTGGTTACAAAATGTGTTATAATAATAATTATTAATTGATTATTTTTTATAAAACCTTACAACTAATCAATTTGGCTGCCATCGTGCGGCGTAGGCTTCAAACTTCGTTGAGTATATTAAAAAAACGCATTTTTCACTTAAAAAAGCTAAAATTTAAATAATATTTACTTAAAGTACGTGTTTTTTTAAGTTTCTTTTTTTTCATTATTATTATGAGTAATGGATGGTGTTATGCTGTGTAAGGTTAATTATTTAATTTTTTCTATTAAATTTTTGTCATTTTTTGTTTGCATAACATCATCCATTTCTCACTAAAAATATATGATACAATTCAAAAATTTTGAAAATTAAAAAATTGAAGTACAAATCTATATATATAAAAGAAAGTCGTGTTAGTTACTTCGCTTATTTTTATATCTAGTACCTAGCGACGAACCCGAGCGAAGCGAGGGTGAGCCGCTAGTTTTTTATAAAAACTAATAACTATTAGTGAGCGTACAATTCGAATTTCAATTTCAAGAAAAAAAGTCACAAAATGGAATTTTTATATAAACTATATGAATAATGTCTTATTAATAAACGTATTTATTTTCCATTTTTTTTTCAACAATAAAAACCTTGTAATTTTGTTGTGCAAATGAACAAAATGACACATTATTATTATTTTTTATTTTTTTAATATGACGTCCAAGACACAGATAAAAAAACTTAAGTACGTAGTGATTACCGATTATTATTAAAAAAATATGTTTATTAATAAAATAGTGCGCGTGCTGGCGATACAATAATAAATAATAATAATCACTTCCAATTCGAACACCATGTATTTTAATTGCTTCTGAAAAAGAAAAAAACATGACAATATTTTAAAATCACCAACAATAGTCATACTTAAAAAAAAATAAAAAAATAATCTTAAAAACTTCACACGGCAATGCATAGCCCGTTATTTAACATTATTAATAAAAATCGATATTATTAGTTATATCGATTACACACTATACATACATATTACATACAAATAAACAGACATACATGGTCAAACACACAACCCTCCTTGGTTTAGCCGCAGTCGGGTAATAATATACAATAATTATAATACTTGATTGGAAAACGGGGGTTCAAATCCTGAGTCTCGCACCTCTGATATTATTATGTATAATTATTCCTAACACGATCACCACTTGTCTTACGGTGAAGGAGAACATCGTGAGGAAACCTGCATGTCAGAGAGAATCTGTTTTTGAAAGACACATGAAGTGCTCCACCACATAATTGTTCAGTGTGGTGGATTATTACCAGATCCCACACCCGTCGAGGCCCCCCAGACACCAGTAATGGTACGTTTGAAAATGGCTAAATTATAGTTTACGAAAACCTAAATAGTTATCAAAAGACATATTCCCTACTAATTCCCCCAACCAACGTTTAGACTTCTCCTTATACAGTGTGCGGACTTTGAGTATAAAAAGGAATAGAGAGTGCAATCATACGCAGAGAAAATGCACTCTCTATTTTTCTTTTACTCTCACATGAGATGAGACGATACTTCCGACACTCGCGTTGAGAGATCAGGCGCAGGACAGATGCGACACGTGCCAACTTCTCAACTATGGACTATAATTGAGAATATCTTAACAGAAAGACTCAAGAACTGAACTCCTAGCAACCCAGTCCAGCTACTACACCACGGGGCACACAGCCCCACAACACCAACACTCACCAGACACTGTCGGCGGGGCTCTGGAACTCGGCGAGCGCGTGCACGGGGCTCGGCTGTTTCTTTTGGCTGCCGCGGCGCACCTTCGCGCGCACCTCCTCGGGCTTCTCGGGACGGATCAGGGGCTTCTTCTCCGGTGCTTTCATACGCCACACAACTATCGGCGACTGGAATATGGCGATTTGGATGTGTTATTGTTTATTTTTTAATTTAATAAAAAAAAAAGTTTTTTTTGTGGGAAAAATTATGTAAATTAAAAAACATTTGCTAATTCTTGATTTGAGTTCAATAAATAAATGTTAACGAGCGAAAAAAAACTAGATAGAAAAAACATAAAATTATTAAAGTCTAGACTCTAGATCATTTACGTATAAAAAGGTATAGGAAAATTTGATCTATAAATATATAAATTAAAAAAAATATATAGAAAAATACACATAATATTGACAAATTGTTAATTTAAGATTAGATCACAAATTATTAATGCAATTGAAGTACGTGAAGTAAAATGATTCATAGAAAAAAATAGTCTAATGAAAAAAAAGAAAAACAACAATGACTAATCATTCATTTCAGTCTATATCATGGATTAGTTAAAAGTACTGTAGTCTTAAACTATATTTAACTCATATTCTTACAAAAAAAACTGACAATTTTTGTACTATTTCAAACCCACAACTTGCCTTGAGTTCTAGAAACCCGAATCAGTAATATAATAGTAATACGAAAATAAGCATACATCAATATTTACAATGTAACAATAACATCAAAATGTATAACAGATAAAAATATTTATATACATAATAGAAATGATGAAAGTTGAATTTTTTTTACTAAAACATCACACCACATTCTTCATTTGAGGTAAATTGTAATTTAGAAAAACAGATAAAAAAGAAATAATTTGCATAAAAGTGAATATTTTTTAACACACTGTGATGTACTTGTGTGCAATTATTACAAAAACCCAAAACATTCACATGAGCTTTTTCATATCAAAATAAAATATAAGCACCAAAAGAAATAAAAGAAGATCGAAACGGCAAACTCCAAAGAAAAAAAGTTTTTCGCAACATATATCAGTAAAAAAATGGAAAAAATAAAAAAAAGCATAAAAACATTATCTGTGCCCAGAAAGCCTCCAACCCAAAAAAAAAAACGCCAAAAATGCAGTGCATATAAAAAAAATTGTGACGTCGTGCAAGAAATAATAGAAGAAAAATACATAAACCGTCACGTTTTCTACCACTTACGTAATTATTCTGTCCAGCGAGAAAATAAAGCGCAGATTAAAAAATATATAAACTAATCATAATATACTCGTATTATAATGCGAAATATTTATATTTCTATACATATAATAAAATTCTAACTGTCGAATCTGCACATTGGAAAATCTTATTGAAATAGTCATTATTATCGATACAGAGGCCGAATCTATAGTTTTTAGAATTTTTGTCTGTTTGTCTGTGACCGCATTACAAAGAAACCAGGAGGGATTTTAATGAAATTCGGTATGATGATAGCTGGTTATCCGGGTCAATATATAGAATACTTTTTACAGCGGGAAAATATCTCATCTCTGAGAAATCTATACAAAACGTTAAAACGTAAGTAGGGACAAACCCGAACGGAGCGAGGGTGTGCCGCTAGTTTGGAAAAAAATTGCATTATGAAATTCAATTAATTATTTAATTTTATTACTAAGTATTTTATTACTCTTTATTAGTAAGTTTTACAATTACCACATTGCCTGAACAAATTTTGATGAAATTTTCTTATTAATTATTAAATGGGGGGTCTTTCGTAAGAAATGTCGAGTAAATTTCGTGAAAGAGGATCCCCTCCTAAAACTCTTTATATCAATCATATTTGTTTTATGCCTTTCATTATGTAAATAATAATATTAATAATAAATATATCTAGTTTTTTTTTTGAAAATTCGACCATAATTTATTAACTGTTTCTAAATAAAAACACACAAACAAACCAAATTTTCAGCTGAACATATTAATAAATTATTCAGCGCCTATAAGCAAAGTTTATAAACAAACTACGAGGAGATCCGCGAGCATAAGCATGTCAATAAACGTTTGAAGAAGCTCACATTTCCCCGTACAAGGAATATGGTTAAAAATGGATACAAAGTTTTTTCTTCACATATCTTAACAATGTATATATAATCTTCTTATATATAAAATTTCCATGTCACAATGTTTGTTACCGTACTCCTCCGAAACGGCTTTACCAATTTTTACCAAATTTTATATGCGTATTCAGTAGGTCTGAGAATCGGCTACTATCTATTTTCCATACCCCTAAGTGATAAGGATAAGGGTGGTCCTCCCAGACCCCACCCCAGGGACAAACCCGAGCGGAGCGAGGGTGAGTCGCTAGTATGTATGTATAATTCTTCAGTACGTGTGTATGTCACTGAACTCCACCTAAACGGCTGGACCGATTTTGATGATATTTTTTGTATGTTTGTCTCATAGTATTTGTTTTAAAGTCGAGAAGAATTATGCCATTCAAACAAAAAACCAATGATTCGGTCAGAACATAATCTTTCACTCCCGCTATTCAATATATGTATAATTTTGTATTATAACGAAAAAAAAAGATTATTTAGAACGACCTTTCTCTCATCTACGATCATATCTCATGAATGCCCCTAAGAGCAAATTTATTTTTAGCTTTAAAAAAATAAAATCTTTGCATTAATTAAGCATTTAAATAATATCCTACAAATATTTGGCGAAGCGTTATTACTGAATGAAATAAATAAATTATTATAATCGTATTCATCAATAAACTTTTTTCTTATGTGGCAATAAATACTAAATTATAAATAAATCTCGTTTTTAAAAAAAAAAAACATTTCTTAACAAACATAAACACAAACCACTCTAAAGAGAAACTTTTTTTATAAATTCGGAATACAAAGTATGGAAATTCAAAGTATGGGAGTGTTCATCACTTAGAACAAATAGTAAAAATAATATCTTCTTTTTGAATTCAGACATAAAAAGTAATTATTTATTGCTGTAAAACATTACAAATCCAAAATCAAGATTTGAAAAATAATACTTTCTTTAATTTTAAAAATCTTAAAAAAACTTGCATCTGTTATTCTTGTCCATTTAAACTCTGTATCTCTAATAACCATTTCTTTGAACCTCTTACATACAAAAAAAAACTAAAGAAAATAATCAAAACTCCTCAACCTAAAACACTTTAACGACCAAATCACCTAACCTAAAAAAACACAAAAAATCTCAAAAAAAAACAAAAATCTCAAAAAATCACAAAGAACCAACTCACCGCTATAGTTCCCTGCCTTGTGTACTTCGTAGAGGCGACGTATGAAGCCTTCACAGTTAGGACGACTGCATTCATTAGATTTTTGGCAGCTTGTATGAGAGATGTCGCACTGTCCAGCTTTTGGGGGAGAAAAACACAAACAAATATACAAGAATAACCTAGTTATTACCCTTTTAAAAAAACTATTTTTTCGGTTTTTTAGCTGATTTATTTTGATTTTTGGTTCCCCACGTTTCGAATGTTCAAAAGAAATCTACGAAAAAAACCGAAAAGATAGTTTCATTTAAAATATCAAATCTGTATAACTATCATAAATGTAAAAGTTTGTGAGTATGGATGTTTGTTACTCTTTCACGCCATAACGGTTGAACGGGTCTGGATGAAATTTGGTAGAGATAGGTTATAGTCTGAAATAACACATAGACTCCTTTTTATCTCGGAAAAATGAACGGTCCCCGAAAGATAGGTTTGTTTTTGTATTCCTAGATGCGAAGCCGCTAGTAATACATAAATCTAAGTATTAGTTAATACCCGCGAATCTGCTCGCATCGGTAAGAAGTAGCCTATATGTTAGGTAATCCACAATATATCTATCTTGATTTCGAATTTCATTCAAATCCATCGTGCCGTAACAGCGTAATGAATGACAAATAAACACATTCACAAATCCCACTAATAGCATTATTAGAATACTAAAAAATATTTTTTATAACGAGTATGTTAAATAGTTCCATTGTTATTCAGCACGTTTTTTTCACGTAACCTCATAGCTGAAAGTCAGTGCCGGCCCTAGCCCTTGATAAGGGTAGAGCGAGATTGTCTTTCACCTTTAACGCTTTCACTTTACATAAAGTGTTCTTTGGTTTTATATTAAATAAATAATAATTACCAATTTTTTCAAATCAACTTGTATGACATGCAAGATGCAATCGACAGAAATCTACAGATTTTCAGAAAACTGACCACACTAGCAACACTGCTACGCGTCCTTCAAAGGGCGTCATCAAAAAATTATTTTTTGTTGAAAATTCTTTTTCGCATTTGATTTTTTGGTGTTCCGTGCTAGATGACATCTAGAGCAACAGCTCCTCTCGCTCTTCCCCTACACCGACACTATCCATCTGTGTACTTTACATCCAAATCCGTCCAGCCGTTAATCGTGAAAGAGAAAAAAAAAACGTGTGTGGGTCCTTATGTACGCACGTAAGAAGTTATACTTCTTTGGTGTAACAAAACAAAAATAGCTAAATATTTCATCCCGTATGTCACAACTCTCTGTTTGTAAAAGGAACGCGGCTAACTTCATCATGTCGCTTTTTGTTGTCGGTGTGCGCGCGCATCGTAAAAATTTTACTCTCATAATTTTTTCCAAAGGTCCCAAAAGAAGTATAACTTCAACAAACAAACTCACAAACATACAAACTTTCCCAACAATAGTCCAATCTACTCACCCCACTAACAATCAGCTCTCCCGATATATTTTGCACATCTGCCTTCACTTTGCTTGTTATCTGTATTTGATGGCAATACAGCGCTATGCGTTGGAGGTAAGCCAGTAGGTCTTGCTTTGTTGAAGACTCTGGGCACTAAAGAAGAAAAAAAAAGTATATACATTCTGTGATAATGCTTTCTGTGTGTGGGTAGAAAATGACTATATTCGTCAATTCTTAAATGTTTTCAAAGATGATCAGTAGAATAAAAAACATCCATTCAAACGAAAAATTTAAATTAATAATTTATTTTAAAAATCATTGGGCCACCACCTCAAAGTGCTGAATAATTTTTTTTTCAAAAAAATATTTTTTTTTATTAGCTACAAATTCTACCCCTTTTTCGCTCCAATAATACAAAAAAATCGCATGGGGCTGTGTCGGGGCACGCCGCCGTTGGCTCAACGTAAAACGTCTATTTCAGCGAGTCGCTTTTAGTGTCTTTGTTTTATAAATATTTTGCGTATTTGAAAATAAATTAGTAAAAATAGTTAGTCATCTTTGTCTTTGTCAGACAAAAACAACGGTTATTATGGCAACCTAAAACGGCTTATTTCGTTATAACGTATTTTATCGTGATTTTAAACACGTTTCACGTCAAAAAATATAGAAAGTGACGTGAACGAAGGTGGACTTATGTCTATAAGAGATCTCTTCCAGTATGTGGGAAATAGTGTCAAATAGCAGGAGAATTTTAAATAAAAATAATCTTTTCATCATAAATTTTATATTTTGGTACCAACCGTTTCCAATGCTTTCATAAAACATGGCCACGGGAGAAACTTTTGCGGTACAGCTTTGGAAACGTCGGGAACCAAAATATAAAATAAAAGCGGGACTAAATATAGTTACATTTAAATTGTCAAATATTTATGTAAATCTAAAAAAGTATTAGCAAGCAAACAAAAAATTATAATATTAATTGGTAATGGTAATATAGATAATATAATATAAACAAAAATATGTATAATGTATATATTTTATAAACACATATAGACGGAATAGATGGCAATAAACTAACATTGAAAAAACAAGTTTTTATGTCAGATAAATTATGTAGTGTAATAAATTGATGTGTTTGATTTAATAAAAAGTTATTTTTTTTAGTTATTAATTCGTATTCTTCTCAGCAAATCCTTTCATTTAATATACATATCATGGGGGTGCATAAGAAAACATATTCCGTCATCGTTGGGAGTCCGCCATGTTGGATTTAGCATGACGTCACTTATCTAACCATACATTGTCATCCAAACTAAACTTATATGCAAAACTTTAGATCAATCGGTGGAGGATAACTGATTTAAAATTCAGTTGCAAGGTTTGACCCGAACAAACATACATACAAACATTACAAGTTAAATAAAAGCTTGTAAAAAGAAAAACTGAATTGTTTTGCAAATTTGAGAAAAATACGGCTTTATATTATTGAAACGTGTTTATATGGATCTTTATGTACGAGTATATCATCTTATAACTACATCGGTGGTCAAGTGGCTGGCATGTTTAACTGTAGATCCGGAAGTCCCGGGTTCGAGGTTCAAGGTGGGCCAAGTACGGTAAATATACTGTTTTACGGAGATTCCGGAATAGCCGGAATTCGGCTATGTGTTGCCTTGTATTTGGTTTTCAAAGTTCGAAACAAATTTAAGTTTATGTTTAATGTATAATGTGTAACTCAAATTCTAAATTCTAAAAAGGGAAAGAAACTAATTAGTCAGTCAGTTAGAGTTTTTGAGTTTATTTAATTTAGTATAATCATCGATCAAACAAGTACTAGATACACAATCAGCGACAAAAAATATCCTCACCGAATGAGCGCTCATTTGAACTTTTGGGCGCGCTTTTATTTTTTTTTGTTAAAAACAACTTTACGCATTGCACTTAAGGTTCAATTAACATTGTTGTATATTTATTTCAACTAGAATAATTACCTAAACACAATTGGTGACAGTTTTATGAGAACTTTTGCATGGGATTGTGTATCTAGTAGTTTTTTGATCGATGACTATAATCCATCCTAGATCTGAACTCACCTGTTCAGCAATTTCTCTTGTTAGTTTGTCCAGTTTAGTTCCAGCTTCAGAAATCTTTTTGGCCGCGTTGATCACATCCATTGTTGTCTTGAGAGGACCACGACCTCTGAACAATCGATAGAAATCAAAATTAAGTCCCTTAATGAAAGGGAAATCATTTATGAGTTTATAAAATGCAAAGTGGGAAAAATATTTTTGGTTCCGCTATTATGGTTAGAATAACAAAACGAAAATATTAATACGATTTTAATAAAGTTAAGTTAAATTTTAAAGATTTGATTTTTAAATCTAAAAAGCTTAAAGTTTAACTAAATAAGAACCCAGTCTCAAATTTTCATCAACAATAATGTGTGTAAAGCAAAGTCTAATGAAGTATTCCAAAAAAAAAACTAACTGGAAAATATGAGTCTGACTCGCACCACCGAGGGTTCCGTAGCCAAAACATTAAATTATTATTTATCATATTCATATGTTACGTTATAATATAGATATTTTGTAACCTTTGAACCTTTGAAGTATCCGATAGATTTTGATTTACTGGTAAATGTCAAAATACAGCATACAACATTAATAGCCGAATTCTTGATTGCCTTGATTTAAAATTTTGATGCTTTTAAGATATTGCTTTATCGAATTTGTTTCTAATTTCTACTAGATACAGTCATTGAGAGAAAATGTCTTTATAGACAAAAAAAGACAACAAAAAAACCCAAAAAACCCCAAAATGGTTCCACCTGTCTTGTACAGGTACGGAACCCTAAGAATTAAAAAAAACCCAACAAAAACTACCCTCCTGCCCGCCTTACTTACCTTGTGAAATCTGTCATTTCCAACATAATCATGCACATATGTTTCGCCAGCATGATGATGTCGTTTCCAGCGTCGTCCCACTTGGCCACCTCGTTGTCGAACGTCATCTTCTCACGTCTGAAGAGTTCTACTTGTTGTAGGATCTTGCGTTTGTCCTCTTCTGTCATTTTGCGCATGGCTTCCTGTTTTTTGGGACGTAAAATTTTGATGATTAAAAAAAAGACAAATGAGTAGCAAAAAAAAGGTTTTCATATATTGAAATAATTTCTGTAATCAATACAAAATTCTTTTTATCCAACTCTACGCCATCAGTTTATGTGAAAGTAGATGGAGAAAAAAAAACATTTTATTTACAACAGTTGCGGATTATTTTGCATTTTTTTTAGATATTTTTTCCATTTCTTTAATTTTAGAATTATTAAAAGTTATGGATTATTCTCTAAGTAACGAAAAATATATTTTTTTAATTTTATTCGAAAAATTTACACTTAGTGAATATCTAAATTTTATTTAAAATCACAGAATACCTAACAGTATGAATACAAATAAATAGAATATGTAATTACATAATCAAAAATTACACCGACTTCTGTGAAACTGATATGAAAATCATGTAAAATATACGTACATTGTTCAAACATAATATTCTAATATATGTTTTACTAAAAAAATAATCAATAAACTCACCCTAGCATTGGTTATGCCACTGATGTCAGGATACTCGTCCACACCATGCTCCCCGGTATGGGCACTCGCTGACAAATAATAACAATGATTTAATATTTCTTACCAAATTCAAAATTTGGAGGCACTTTTAGTATAGAAATTGTCATTTTTTTTAATAAATAACGTATATTTACCTAAAAGAAAAATTTATATTTTAAGGGAAAAAATCCACCGCTGAGGATGGAATGATTACTGTGATAGTGATCCTGAATTTCGTGTTCTTTTAGTAAAAAAAAAGTCTGCGCGGGGATCGAACCCGTCACTTATGTCATAATAAGGAACATTTAATCAATATTATTTCAACCGATATCAATGCAAAAAAATATGAATTGTTCTTAAGTGTAACTTCAAGCTACATCCAGAAACAAAAAACTATAAAAAAAGTTAGTTAAATTCCACTAGAAGAATGCTTCCATTTTCATATTTCGATTAAAAATCTATAATTTAGCCAGCCTAAATATCCAGGCTTAATAACTCGTACTCACATCGACTCCTAGTCTCCATGGTCATGTCCTCGACGGGTTCGAACTCCGTGTCCGTGTCAAGATCGTCACTCGTCTACACAACATGCAAGTAAACGTACACGCATGCGATGAGTTGGGTGTGGATGGTGAAAATAATACATGCTGGGTAAAAATCCTACTTAAATTATGCCTATAAAATTTTCGGTCTTTCTTTTTTTTATATATATATGGTAAAAACATGCTAAAATTGAAGTAAATTTAAATTTTACTACAATATAGTTTTTTTAATTAATAACTTCGTAGTTATTTTCTACACATATGTATAATATTTTTCAATAATTTAATGTATTATAATTTTTTTTTACCGAAAAATCTAAATTTTTCATTTACTTTCACCAACCACACAATTAGTAAATGAACCCAAATTAGACAACACAAAAAAAACAAAAAAAAATTATAAAAAAAAACACAACACGTTCATACAATGAGCTCTAGACCTAAACCTATTACATGATAGTGTTTATGATGTCACTAGAAAAAAAAGTTAAAAACATCGCACAAAGCCTTAAATTACAAAAAAAAAACACATAAAACCACTTTTAGCAGATTTTCTTGGATAAAATTTTGCGCAAGATTGGTCCATAAGTAAACACACTAGGAGACTTTAGAAAGTTTAATTTTCATTCTTGACAGATGTCGGTTAAGGTGGCTAATCTCTCTAAGACTAGACTAGAGGGCTACCATAGTGTCTGATGGTATGCAGCAGTAATATATATATAGAAGCGACACGACATAAGATTTCTTAGTCTGCAGTCTATAAAGCTGGCTGGAAATTCCATAACAGAATTACCCAAATTGGCACAATAAGCCCAATTTCAGATTCAAAATTAGAATCTTATAATGTGGAGCCGCATAAGTTATCCAATTATATGTTATTATAAAAAAAAACATATTTTCTTAAATCATATTCCATACTGTCTCAAAAATATTCTGTAAAAATCCTATAAATCTGTTATTAAAAAGAAATTATTGTATAATTAAGGACCGTCAATATAAGAAATATAAAAATCTGATAAAAGCAGTATCATAGACAAAACAAAAAAAAAACAACGCCATGTTCATGACCGTTATTTGAAAAAAAACCATGATCTATGACCCAACATGCGCACACGCACAAACAAACAAACAAACACAACTACTATAGTATCGCGGCTCACATTTGCTACGCGTTTCGAGAGTGTAATGCTCGTCCAGTTCCACATCTTCTGGGTCTAGTTCCTCTTCGTCCTACATTTAGGAAGTTGTTATGAATGTTTAAAAAAAATCAAATCCTTATGCAAATCCCTCGGGAAAAGCATATTTAAAAAAAAAGAGAACGAACTGTTCACTTGGTAGTACGTAAGTGCCTATGGTCATTATAGATATCTTTAACATATGATGAGTCGGAGATGATTTGATATTTTTAAAATACATTAAGACTATAAGAGCCCCATGTTATATCTCATTAAATATTTTTTTGCGTATTTCTGAATAAAATGCTTAAGGCGCCATAGGTCCAACGATTTTATTATCTAAAGAGGACCATCATTTATCACTTCAAGGCCTTATCGAAAGCACATCAGAGATGATAAAAAAAATAATAAATTGATAAAAGAAAAAAAACCATTTATTGAATCAATGGAAGTAATTTAAATCGTGTTTTTAAAAATCTATAAAAATTTAGAGTATAAGAGTCCATTTTGTGAGCGGGTGGCGCTTTAATTCCCATAGCATCTGGTAAAGAGACATGAGTTGGACTAGGCCTGATTAAAACAAATATTTGTATGGTCATATTTATATCCTACATTCAATATTCAACATTTATAAGTACGCTTTGATAAACTGCAAAAAATGGTAGCAGTTTGAAAATTAACCATAAAAAATATTCACTTTCAATTTTTTTTTGCTATTAGCCTTTTAAAATTTAAAACTCGAACGGGGTTCGAACCCGTACTAATAACTGCTGTTCAGACAAGCAGAACCATAAGCCAATGCCACATCCAAACACAGACATACATATATCCTCCATACATCAACTCATCAACCATACACACTCACATCCCATACATCCATCGTACATACCCTGTTCATGAGCACAGCCCGCCGTATCTCCCTGACGGCATCATACACGAGACGGGAGGCATCTATGAAGTCATTCTCATCCAGCCCAGCACCAGCTCCACCACCGAGGGCGGATACCGCCGCGTCTACACGCACTGCAAACTTGGACATCACTGTAAAAAATAACAATGAAATATTACTTATAGGATATGAAGAAATAAACACTTTAAAAAACAGACTTCCAGGCACTAAAATGTAAAAAAATAACTAAGCGGGAGTTTTCATTTAGAATAGATACCTAGTCAGATATTTTCGAAGTCGGTGCCAGCCGATGCAAAGCAAATTTCGATACGTAAAATATATCACAAATTGTTGTATAATTTTTAAAATATTTAATTATTGTTATAGTTAGAGTTCCATATATTATTTTATAATTAGAGTTACATTATAAATATCATATTTACCTATTAGATATTCATATCTTAAAATATTGTCGGCTGGCACCGACTTCAAAAATATCTGATTAGGTATATATTTTAAATGAAAACCCCGTTTAGTTATTTGTTACATTTTAGTGCCTGAAAGTCGGTTTTTTATATATTTTTTATTTTTAGTGTAGACGTAATAAGCAGGTGATTTTTAAGAAGAAAGTTTTTAATAACATATTCGATTAAGCAATTTATTTAAAAAAATTATTTATTGTTGATTTAAAAAAAACCGCTCGACCGATTTCGATAAAATTTAAATGGGACCACCTGGGTAGTAGACCCTTCGAAACAAAAAAAAAAACATCCAAATCGCTTCAGGTGTCTTTTAGTAATCGGTGAACGTACATAAAAAAAAGATTCCGACGAATTGAGAACCTCCTCCTTTTTGGAAGTCGCTTAAAAATGCGATAGTTTGTATGTGTGTATGTTTGTTACCCTTGTATGTTAAAACGGCTGAACTATTTTGGATGAAATTTAACCTGTACGATAAACTTTTATTTAAAACTAAGCGAACCGACCAGACGTCCTATCCCAATTTCATCTTCGAGGCCATACAAAATTAGAATATTTAGATTGAATCATTTACAGCTTCTCCGGAATTACCCAATATGATCTTTTCCGAGCCAAATCGGTTCAGACGCAACGAATAACTTTTCATTTTGAAGATTAGATTAGTATAAGAAATTTACGAGTGTGTGTTACAAGAAGAAACCTCGAATTCAGAGTCACTTCCAAAGAACTCGAGGGATCTCTGGTATCTAGCTATGTCTAAGTTCAGACGCACCTTATTCTTAGAAACATCAAACGTACCCAAAAAGCAAATAACCTTACAAATATAAAATGTTAGTTAATATTTAAATAAAAACCGAGGCAAATATGTCAGGGGTCACGGACATTTTAGACTTTTAGAAAAATAATCTAAATATGTTGTTAGAAACTTTTCACACAGTAGCTTCGTGTCTAAATGGCATAGTTTAATTTTTAACCTCTAAGGTCACGAGTTTACGCCTCATTAGAGGCGATCTTTTAAAGATAATTCAGAGTTAACTTATAATATGCAGTACATCTTATAATATTAAATGAACAATTCTCGTATATGAATTTATTTCGTGTATGTCAGAAAAGGCTGTAACGATTTGGATCAAATTTTGTATTTAGATAACGTTTTGTTTTTCAAGTTTATCTACTCGTAGATAAGTGTATTTTCCGAATTCGCAATTTCTCCGCGAATCCGCATTTTTTTTCAATTAAAAAGAAACACCGAGCAAAACTTGTTCGGCTAAAGTTTACTATATTTATTTAACTATGCATGAAGAAAAAAGTTAAAAAGCATTCATATTTTGCTTCGAATGAGCAAAAAAAAGATGATTTAAATGATGTAAAGAATAAAAAAGAAATAAAAAAAAATTAAAAAAATCTATAGCTCGATGTTGCCTTTTATGAGATATATCTTACGTACAAGCAAACACACTTTATCTCTGTAACAGTCCGAGACAATCAATTTGTTATGCATTAGATTTGATTTATTAAGCGTTTGGAATGACTTCGGCCTTAGCGTGAGGTCTCCCATTTGGTTTTTCTGCTCTATGTTCTATACTAATATTATAAACTAGCGGCTCACCCTCGCTTCGCTCGGGTTCGTCGCTAGGTACGTTTTAAATAGATATAAAAAGAAAAAATCTTTCTTTCTCACATTTTAATTATATGTTTTAATACTTACCTATTCCGGACTAAGAGAAATCCAAAAATTAAAATATCATAAAAATTGGAACGCGGTCGAACGGGATAAAAAGTATCCTATGTCCTTCTCCTGGCTCTAAACTACCTCCCTGCCAATTTTCAGCTAAATCGGTTCAGCCGTTCTTGAGTTATAAGCGAAGTAACTAACACGACTTTCTTTTATATATATAGATGTGAAAGTTTATAAGTATGGATGTTTGTTACTCTTTCACGCCAGAACGGCTGAACGGATCTGGAAGAAATTTGGCACAGAGATAGATTATAGTCTGGAATAATACATAGGCTACTTTTTATCCTTGAAAAATGAACGGTTCCCGTGGGATAGGTTTGTTTTTGTTTTCCTAGAGGCGAACCCGAGCGAGGCCAGGGAGGGGCCGCTAATACTTAATACTATAATGGGGAAAGATTATTTGTTTATTTGTATCAAATAAGCTCCGAAACTACTGGACCAATTTAGGTGAAATTTGGTAAGAATATAGTTTGAAATTCTTGGAATAACATAGGATAATTTTTATCCTGGAAATCATCCGTTAAGGGGGTGAAAGTGGTGATGACAGTTTGTTTTTGGAATAAACCTAGGGACGAACCCGAGCGGAGCGAGGATGAGCCGCTAGTTTATATAAATAAATATGAATGCTATTTGTTGGTAATTGCATCATTTGAGAATCATTAGTTAGCTATTTTAATAATGTAATATTTTTTAAAAGCTTTTATTGAACTTGCAATGTTTGTTAGTCGGTATATGTTTATGGGTCAAATCTCGCAAGATGAATTAGAACCATTACCTCTTATCCAACCGAAAATGTTACTATTACTCGAATACCAAATGAAATAAGTACGTATTCAGACCTCTTATACCGTCCCACTGCTGGGAATGGGCTTCCCAATACTCGGGGCATCAGGCCACAGTCCGAGCGCGAGAGTGCGAGCGGACTGAGCATGTCTGCAGACAATTTGCTAGGTTCTCTCAGACATGCAGGTCCCGTCACGACGTTTTTATTCAGAACTAGCATTGCCCGCGGCTCTGCCCGAGTTCAGATGACCAAAAATCAAATTCTTAGGTTTTACATATTAGTATACTCCTAAAATGTAGTTTTTGTATTTTTTCTCTAAAATGAGATATTTTCCCGCGGCAAAAAGTATCCCATATGTTGACCCGGATAACCAGCTATCATCATACCAAATTTCATCAAAATCCCTCCGGTGGTTTTTCTATGATGCGGTAGCAGACAGACAGACAGACAAAAATTCTAAAAACTATAGATTCGGCCTCAGTATCGATAATAAAGTCTATTTCAATAAGATTTTCCAAAAAATATTTAATGTACAGATTCGACTTAGTTACAATTTTATTATAAGTATAGATAAGGCATGAATTAAGTAAATCAAATATGTAAAAACTATTAAAGAGTGTAATGTCGTAACGTTACAGGATCGAACAAATATCGCCTCTCACTATTTTGTTGGAGACCCAGTAATTATAAGTTTGTTTGGTTGATAGGGTTGTCACTTTCTAGTTTTTTTTTCTAAAATTAAAATCTCTTTCGGTCTTTGAATCTTGAAATGAAACCATTATAGTTTTACAAAACTAAAAATTCGCACTTTGTCACCAATTGTAATGTATGAGAGGACTCAAAACCCGAAGGCTTTACTACTTTGACGACACGTTTGGCTCAGTTTGTAGTGACACTACTTGCTGTGCCAGCGGTCGCTGGTTCGAGTCCCGCTGGAGGCATTTGTGTGATGAGCACGAATGTTTATACTCCAGTCATAGGTGTTTACATTTATAATATGTATGTATATATGTGTAGTGTATCAACTATCTGGTATCCATAACACAGGCCTCGTTGCTTAGCTTGGAACTAGATGGTGATGTGTGTTAAGGTCCCAACATATTTATTTTATTTATTATTTACTAGCCTTTGGAAAATTTTACTGCCCAATTACAACATCCTGATAAAAT
Organism: Brenthis daphne; assembly: GCA_947093115.1. NCBI lineage: Eukaryota > Metazoa > Arthropoda > Insecta > Lepidoptera > Nymphalidae > Brenthis > Brenthis daphne. The sequence goes on from OX352473.1 coordinate 6,904,410, forward strand.
TATTGTCCACCTTAAAAAAGTGAAAGCCGTATAAAAGAAGACTTTCCTAAACGGTTCAAATCTGACAACCCTGCAATTTCATATTTTGATTGACATATTAGAATTATTATGAAGTAAATGATTAGTAAGTGTTATCTTTATATCGGACGATACGACTGCGATACGATCAACAGTCTGCAAGACTACAGTAAAGACAAAAAACAGTTTTATTATTTTGAGCAGACGTCCATACATTATTGTAAAACTGATGTTCATAATCAAATAAATTTAACGCGGGTCAAATCGCGGGCCACAGCTAGTATACTACAATTTTGGGAAGGATTGAAGAATGTTTCAGCGTTTATAATCAATAAAGGTAAAATAGGGGATGATTTCAAGTTTTTTTTAAAGGCTATGTAGATAGAAATCGTGATGTATAAACACACGCAACGCCCAATGACCGTTTGAAATGTCAAAGTGTTTAAGAAACAACTATTATATGTTTATTAGCACACAAAAACGTACACGAAAGTGGGTCACGAATGTAGAATTTTCATATAACCTTAATTAAATATTAGCTATCACTCTTCACTGTATGACATAAGAGGCGATTATTATCAAATCTATTCAAAATATATTTTATATAGAACTAACTTTTCGATCTTTTTCGCGGATTAATTTTGATTTTTGGTTCCCGACGTCTCGAACGCACATGGTCACGGGAGAGGCTGAGGATTTAGATGTCTTAAAGGCATTATATAGATGTCACACGACAAACATAACAAAATTAATTTAAAAAAATCAAAAATGGCACTAAATTACCTTACAATGTTTGTTAATTTTAAACTTTTTTTATAATTTTAATAAGTTTTATAACTGAATATGGAATATTGAAAATCCGAAAACATAGTTTTATTTAAAACTACCGACTCACCCTAGCTCCGCTCGGGTTCGTCCCTATGGGATTCTAAACTATTAGGGGTTTTTTAAACTGACTCCAGCGCCTCAACTGCTTGATGTAAGCAAATGATTTTACACAGTAATTAAGTGTACATATCAAAGAAGAAATAAAGCCGAAAATCAACCAAATCAGCCCACTCTTTATATATAAAATCTTTGCTATAATAATGATAGTCGAGAGGATAATAACGAGGCGATATTACAGGTTTTCGCTCCAATTCTGTATATGCTGTTTATTTCTTGGCAGTCCAGATGAATTTTAGCTTCTACTATTAATTCTTTTATGTAATCAACAAGTTCTATTTCCCTCTTTCTATTTACTCAACACCAAAAAATTTCAGGTTGCTATTTCGCTTATGGTTTTCAAGGTAATAACTTTTTGCCCCAATCTCGTTATTTGAGTTTTTAAATTTGCTGGTTCCAGCAAACTCAAAAACTAAAATAACGAGATTAATATTTTCATGTCTTTATCTATTGCTTCCATAACGTTTTAAGTAAATGTCGTTGTCAATGTATACTGATCAAATGTTTCATCCAGCTTTGCATCAAGTTTTGAAATTGATAACTTCATTTGTTCATTCATTTTTGAAATATGTTTTGGCAACACTTTCTATTTCTACGATGATTTGGAACTTGTAATGGTAACCCTATTTACAGATAAAAAAAATGTTTTTGTTTGCAACACTGGTGTTTCTGTCTTGCTGTTATGTTGGTATAATAGCTTTGCGGTGAATTTCAATCTTCAGTAGTTTTTAGGTTATGCCGTCATATATTCACTACACTTTTTTGAATTAATCCTGGCCACCGTCAATGCTCAGCTTGTTTACAGTTTTTTTTCAATTTTCAATTACGTTTCCAAAACGGCCCAAGTTATTCTATTTTATGCACTTGAGCTAACTGATGTACGTACTACTATCTTATTATTACATTAATTTACATATAATTTGTTTATTTAATAGACGATACATATTGTACGTAACAATTGTACATAGCAATTTAGGTTTTAATTTAACAAATCACGTTTTTAAATATACAGAAATAATCGTGGCATGATGGTAATTGGTTAGCCATACAGTGTGTTAAATATTTATCAAAGTTTAACGTGTGCTAATTGAAAAATAATTATAATGAATCTTTTATCAAAACGACTCTAACTTAACATAAATTGTGCAAAATGATTATTTTTAGTTAACATTTAGTGTCTTTAAAATAATCTTAAAAGAAATTGTTTTATATTATGGGGTGGAATATTCTTTTTTTTTAATTTTAAATGACACTACTCTAAAGATATAGTAATGAGAAAAAATCATCATGAGTTCTATTAAACTAAAAACACAAAAATTCTACTTTCATTAAAATCACTTTATCAAATTTAGTCATTTTTTATAATATTTTAGTGATACTCGTACATAGATTTAGTGATTTTAGTGCAAGTAGTAATCATTTTGAAAATTATAATTCTCACATGAAAATATTAGAGGTGCGAGACCCGAGATTTGAACCCAGTTAACTTGGTTTTCTAAGCGAGCGCATTATCACTGGGCTGCTACTGTTTGACAGATTAAAGACAGGTATTATTATATACATTTTTTTTACACCTGAAACAACAGCAAAGTGTCTTTTGTTTATATGACGCATGAGTACTAAGCATAGATCTACACAGCAAATACCGATTTCACAAATTCCAAAAAAAAACACACTTAAGAGTGACTAATTATATTTTTATGTGGTGAGCCATTTTATTCAATAAAATAAAAAAGAACCTGATACTATAGTTTTGAGTGTACCTGTTTTAGTTTTAAAGGGTTTTTTTTATTATAAACCTCATTTGATTTAAACTCTTTACAGACCAAATATGCAGTTGATACATTTATCGATCACAATTTATTTGGTCAAATGTGCAACAAGTTTGGACATTTTGGTGGAAACTTCGCATGGAAGGATACGTGGGCTGAGAGCTGATGATGGCGACTACTTCATGTATCTTGGAATACCATATGGTCAAATTGGAGATAATCCGTTTGAAGTAAGATTTTAAATTTACTATATATCTTCTTTTTCAAAAAAAAGCTTAAATAATAATTATTTGAAACAAATTTGGGACTCAGTTTTAAATTTATTGAAGGAATAATCATAGAAACATAAAAAATAGCATTTTTTACATATACATAAATTATTATTATGTACGTGTCAACTCTATCTTAATTCTTAACAAAATTATTCCACAGATTGCTCAACCTTATCCAAAATTTAAGAGTACCTTCAAAGCGTACAACGATTCCATCGTTTGTCCCCAAATAAAAGATGGTATATTTATGGGCACACTAGATTGCCTGCGACTAAATATATTTGCTCCAACATCAGCAAGTTTTCGGAACAGATTGCCTATTATGGTCCTGATCCATGGCGGAGGATTTATATTTGGCTATTCCAGTAGATACAGTTACGGTCCTAAAAATTTAGTAAGACACGACGTTATTCTTGTCACGTTTAATTACAGACTTGGCCCATATGGATTCATGTGTTTAGACACACCAGGCGTCCCTGGAAATCAAGGATTGAAGGACCAATTATTACTATTACGGTGGGTTAAAACACATATAGCTTCGTTTGGAGGCGATGTTAATAAAATTACGTTAATTGGTGAAAGTTCAGGTAGCGTGTGCGCTGAAGCACATCTTCTTTCTAAACAAGAAAATTTATATACCAAACTCATATTAGAAAGTGGAGTTGTTGCAAAACCGGGTATCATTATAGACTCAGATCCAACAATGCCGATCAAAATAAGTGAGCGGATGGGTTTTAAAACTAAAAATGTATCAGAAGCATTGTCATTTCTTACAAAATCTCATCCGAAATGGGTAGTAACAACGTATAATGAGCAAAAGATTACGTTGGGTATTTGTATAGAGAAGAAATTTGAAAACGTAGAAAGCTTTCTGACTGAGCATCCGTTAAACTTAGGAACACCCCAAGTCAAAGAAATGCCGATTTTAGCTGGGTATAATAACCGAGAAGGACTTATGATGGACGCGTTGAAGCCTTATGATTATTTCAAAAAGGAAAACTTCCTTCGTGATTCTCTAGAAAAAATATTTAATTATGACGAATCTTTCATCGAAATGGAAAGAATAGTTCATCGTTTTTATTTCGGAGATAGAGAAATAACTGACGATTTTAGACATAGGGTTATCGATTTTATATCAGATTTTTACTTCAATCATCCCATTCAGGGAACGTTAGACAAATTGTATAACGGTGGTGCTATCATTTTTCAATATTTATTTTCGTATGATGGTGGCATAAATTATATAAAAAATAAATACAAAATTACAAGTGAAGGCGCAGCTCACGGCGATGAACTGGAATATTTATTTGTTATGAAAGAGAAAAGTGCATGTTCTTCAAATGATCAAGTAATGATTGATCGTATGACAAAATTATGGACTAACTTTGCTAAGACTGGGTAAGTGTCGTAGGACGACGGTATAGAAAATTTATAAGTTAACTAGCGACTCGGTGAGTCCCTAGCATGCTTCCTCATACAAACTTTCATCCCCATTCTGACTGCCTTAAGGGATGATTTCCGAGAAAAAAACTATTTCAATCACTCACTTTTCATAACATGAGATTTAAAAAAAAAACTTATTTTAGTAAAAAAAATCCTTTTAATTTTCTTCTATACAAAGAAGCTTGTCCTGACAATAACAAACACAAAAAAAAGAATTATCCAATTTGGCACAGTCGATCGGGAGTTATCCTCGTACATAAATTTCGGTGATTCATTTTTATTTATTAGATTCTCTAGATCTTCCTTTAATTAATCTTCAGCTTATCGCTTTATGTGTAACTAAAATCATTATTTATTTCAGAGATCCGACACCACATACTACTTCTCTACTTCCGGTTAAATGGATGCCTATAACCGGAAATAGTACAAACTATTTGAATATCGATTCAGAATTATCTATGGACGTACTCCCTTTCAATGATAGATTATCTTTTTGGGAGTTGTTCTTTAAAGTAAATAAGAGAAAATTGAAAGGGTATCGAGAAAATATTTAATTGAAATATTAAGTAACACTGTTTAGTTTGTTTCAATAAAGGTTTTCAATAATTTACTTTATTTTTATTTACTTTCACATTTACATCAGCTGTATAGATCATTATATATAAAAACTTAAAAAAAAACCACTTCCAGGCACTAAAATGTAAAAAATAACTAAACGGAGGTTTTCATTTAGAATAGATATCTAATCAGATGTTTTATATTTGATATGAAGTACTAGATACTCACTCTCGCTTCACTCGGGTTCGTCCCTTACTCGATTCCCCAAAGAAACTTTCATCCCCATTTTCACCCCCTTAAGAGATGATTTCCGAGATAAAAATTATCCCAGGGTCTCAAACTATCTTCGTACCAAATTTCATCTAAATTGGTTCAGTAGTTTCGGAACTTATTCCGTACAAGCAAATTAACAGACAAAAAGTCTTTCCTCTTTATAATATAAGTATAGACCAGCGGCTTACTGTCGCTTCGCTCGGGTGCGTCCTTAGGTAAGTTTTTAATTTTTTTTTGAGTAGAACCTTAATACTTTTTCTAAATAAAAGTAGCCTACGTTACTTCTTATAACATTAGCTATCTGCCAGTGAAAGTCCCGTCAAAATCACACAGCCGTTTCGGAGATTAGCTGGAACAAACAGACAGACAGACAAAAATATTGAAAATTAATTTTTTTTATAAGTACTGTATACAATTTCATCTGCATTTAGTAAAAAACTATTATTTTGACGTTACAAACAGACGATTCAATTTTATTTATTTGTATAGAAGTATAGATAATATTTGGGTTTTTCATAATCTTAAACAACAAAGTGTACATAACTTTGCTCGTCATTGACTTATTGATAACACATCTCAAGCCAATCGATAACAGATCACGAATTGTTCAGAAGTTAAATTTTGCCGACACCATTTTATTTTAATGATACTTAAAAATGTTGCCAACGAGGTTTATTTGAAGGTCACATTTCATTTTTACTTTTAAGGATTTTTTTAGGAATGTAATGAAAATAAGAAATAATATGTTGGTACATTTTACAAGTTCCATGGTAAGCTATAAGGCCTGTGTTATGGACACCAGATAGTTGATACACTACAGTCTACACATATATAACTTTAAATACATACATATAAATTATATTTGGACTTCTTGTCCGAAATAAACGCTTATTATTATTATAAATATCCTGATATACATCATTTATGTCTGGTTTTATCAATAAACTTTTAATTTGATTTTGCTTAAAATTATAATATTTTATGGATTTATAAGATAAAAATGATTCGGCGAAGTTTGTTTTTGTACCGATAATGCTAAAAATACTCATAAATATTACATAACTTGTTAAGCCATTTATTTGTTATGACTAATGTTCGTTCAGTGGTCGAAATTTGACCAAACATTATTAAAAATTTGTGGAAAACATATATGAATAGAATTCACCTATCAACATATGTATATAAAAAACTTAGTCTTTCCTTAGCTTGCTTCCCAATACAAACTTTTATCCCATTTTCACCACCTTAAGGGATGATTTCCGGGATAAAAAGTATCCTATGCCCTTCCCATGGGCACAAATTATCTTCTTACCAAAAATCTAAATCGGTTCAGTACATCCAAAGATTACCCACTGCAATGTCACAAACTCACAAACTTACTTAATAATGTTAGTATTGTCCAGTGGTTTTCTCGTGATGCGTTCCTAGACAGACAGACAAAAATTCTAAAAACTATAGATTCAGCCCTATCGATAATAATAACTTTTTCTAACGATTTTCCAAAAAATATTTAATGTATAGATATAAAGATTGACTGACAGATAAAAAGATTGACTGCCTCGTTGGTCTAGCTGCTAGCATATATGGTTGTAGATCCGAAAGTACTAGGTTCGACTCTCAGGTCGAACCTCGTAATCGAGTATGCTTTTTCTGTCAAGAATTTCTCAGTAACAGCCCCGAGTCTGAAAGTTGGATGTGTTTAACGTCTATATCTGCATTTGCACCTGATGTCTCAACGGTCGTGTCGCATTCGCGCAGACGAATACTTGTGCACTACAATAACTCCTACAATTGGCCAGTCTTAGTGAGAATGACCGCCGTGACAAAAATCTATCAGCAGAACATTTGGAAGTCCCACATTTTTCCAGCCGAAGAATCCGTCGATTTAAGATATAAATCCAACGGTTAAGATAAATCACACGGGTTTGATTTTTTCCAAATATAATGATATTTGGAAAAAATCAAACCCGTGTGATTAAACTATCTCGTGATCATACTAACGAGGATCAAAGTCTCAGCAGATTCATTTTACATAAATTGTGTACTATAAAATCAGTTTCCAAAATAAATATTAGATTTGTTGTCGGTTTTCGAACATCTTTAGTTGCATTCTTATCATGAAATATCGAAACTTAAGTCTACGTTCTTATAATATCAGGAGATCAAGGTTAATAAGTAGGAGGTGAATTATTTGTTAAAACACTTGACTTAACCAATATCGACATTATCTCAAGAGATATCGATTTTATCCGATAAAAGATGAACGAAATCAATTTCGTCAGAGTTCATGGGTGGTTAGAGTGTTGTTTGATCTGGTGGAAGCAAGATGTGGGGGATCAGTTGTCTCTTACTTTTAACCCTCGGGTTAGTACAGGGCAGGACTAGGTTAGACCCTCTAGTGGATACTCCGCAAGGTCTGATCAGAGGACTGAAGGTTGATGAAGGCGATTATTCCATGTTCCTTGGAATACCATACGCCAAAGTTGATGAAAATAATCCTTTTGGAGTAAGTTTAATTGTTTTTAGCTGGATTTTACAACAATTTTTTGTTCAAATTGTAAATTTTAGTAGTTTGTGTAGTGATATAATATAGTTAAAAACAAAAAGTCACAATTTATAAAGAAAAATAAATTGCAGTGACACGATGAGAAAAAACGCTTGGAGGATCAAGTGCTTTACTTTTACTCTGAGGCTTAGTAACACCCATTACATGAAATTGGGATATTTTAAGATTTTTTTATAGAAAAACCCAGAAACTCTCTAGGACTCAGGAAGCGAACCCAGGACCTAATGATTCTCAGGCTACACCGTACAAGCTATATGGAAAATTCAGTGGTTACATCATTAAGTGCTTCATTATAGTATATGTCCTTGACCAAACCACTTACTGATAATACATCTCAAGACAATCGATAACAGATTACAAATACTGTTTCTAAGTGAAATTTTACAATGAGTAGTTAGTTGGATTTAAAGGTGGCGTTTTGTATGCAATAAAAGCAAGTCAACAATATAAAATAAATTGATACTATCTAGCTAGGGGCTAGCCCCTATCCCTAGGGATAGGGGTCATTGTGGCGGCTAGGGGTTATTATGGAAAAATATTGTCTGTCTTACTATTATGATGAAATACTCGTAATAATTTTAATATACTTTCCTCATTTAGGATATAGTTATGTTAATCATACCAACGTGACTATTCGTGTTAATCTATTTAATATGCTTCATCTAGAATCGAGCTCTATACCTCTATCATCACTACTTTGTTCACTCTGTTTTGCTACTATCAAAAAAAACCTTGCTACCCCTATGTTGAACTTTTAAATATACGTTCATATTTTTTTTTATTTCAGGCATCATCTCCTCATCCTAAATTTGACAACGTTTTTGAAGCCTACGACGATTCAGCCGTATGCCCACAAAAGGAACAACACGGTACTGCTATTCTAGGAACATTGGACTGCTTAAATTTGAATGTGTTTGTTCCCAACACGGCGAGCTCAAAGAATAAACTGCCTGTTTTGGTCTGGATTCATGGAGGTGGATTTATGTATGGGTTTGGAAATAGATATTTGTATGGTCCCAAATTTTTGATTAGACATGACGTCATACTTGTCACCTTAAACTACAGATTGGGACCTTATGGTTTTATGTGTCTCAACACACCAGATGTGCCTGGAAACCAGGGTTTAAAAGATCAGTTCCTGGGCCTGCGATGGATCAAGGACAATATTGCAGCGTTTGGAGGAGATGCTAACAAGATAACTATTATGGGTGAAAGTGCAGGCGCTGCATCCGTAGATTTCCATTTAATTTCGAAACAGGAAAAATTATTCAATCAAGCTATAATGCAAAGTGGTGGCGTTTTCGGTCCATGGGTTATTGGAGATGCGGATACTTCTAAACCTTTGAAAATCGCTGATCATTTGGGCTTCCACACCGAAGATTTATCTCAGGCATTAGCTTTCTTAAAAAATACTGACGTGAATTTAGTTACCGCAGCCTCAGAGGAGTTGGGTTTAACTTTTAACGTTTGCGTTGAGAAAGAGTTCGAAGACATTGAGAGCATACTGACAGACCATCCATTTAACATTGATTATCCTAAAGCTAAACGCATACCTATCTTATCTGGTTTTAACAGTCACGAACAAGTAGCTCAATTTGCAAGTAAAAACTCCGAATTCTTCAAGAATCTGAAGATATTTAGCGAATTGGACGCAATATTTAATTACGACGAAGACTTCCAAGAAATGGAAGATTTGATGCGTCATTTCTACATTGGAGACGAAGATATAACCGACGCTGTACTTTGGAGCATAATAGATTTCAGCTCTGATTACAATTTTACCTTTCCCGTACAGATGAGCATACAAAAGTACCTTGAAAATGGAGCTCAAAATGTGTATCAGTACTTATTTGCATACAGCGGGAAGAGAAATTTTGTTAAGAATAGGGAAAATGTGACAGTAGGAGGTGCGGCTCATGCTGATGAAATTGGGTATTTGTTTGATTTATCCTTTCACGAGGAGCAGCCATCTGAAGCTGATCAACGAATCATTGATCAAATAACCACGCTTTGGACAAACTTCGTTAAGTACGGGTGAGTCATAAAAACCTTATAATTGATTCTATACATTACTTGTTATGAGAAATTGCGTGCAACATTTCTTTTGTAATTTTAACAGATTAACTGTCCGCAAAATAGACGCAATAGTTAAACAATCGAAATGTTCATATATGACTCATGGGACAGGGAAACGGTTAAAATAATGTTTTTTTTAGGCACTGCATATCGGACAGTAATCCTTAAAAATGAAATTAAAAAATATTGCTCAAAACTTAATGTTATTACTTTCTCTTTGTCACAAATTGGCAAAGACATTACATTTTATATAACTTTTATCATACAGAGCTTTGATATAGGATACACTATTTTTCAGAGAGCCTACACCTGAAGTATCAGACTTGCTGCCCGTACAGTGGGTCCCTACCACCAAGGACACAAATAGTTACCTCGTCATAGATACTGAGCTGAAAATGGAAAAACGACCGTTCAGTCAAAGACTGACATTTTGGGAGTTATTCTATAAAGTCAACGAGAACAAGTTAAAAGGAAAACGTAACGACTGAAGAAGTCACTAAAAACCAAACTGATAAACAAAAACAAACACTTGTGTCTGAAGGTGCATAATAAACGAATAACAATTTATCATTTTTGATTCGATTTCGCAATATAAGAGTGCATATAAATATAGAATCTTCAATTTGAAGTGGCCTTTTTTTAAAGTTTCATACCTGAAGGGTGCCAACGGGACCTTATTACTAAGTTTCCGCTGTCTGTCCGTCTGTCTGTCAGCGGGCTCATGGTCTCATGAACTTAATACAGTAGAGAGTTAAAATTTCCACAGTTGTGTATTTCTATTATCATATAACAAGAAATAATAAAAAATCAAGTTGGCCAATTTCAAAATATGACATGCAAATTAAAAAAAAACTCCGATTCAGCTGATATAAAGCACGCATGTTCAATCCTATTAACAACAATATACAAAAGCGAAAAAAATACGTAGTGTTATATCTTGTACGATGGTACGAAAGCGGAACCCTTCGTGTGTGAATCACACTCGCACTTGCCCGGTTATTATTTAATTTTATTGTATTCATCTTCAAATTTATTTTTAATATATCCATTCGAATAATTTTGTGGTTTATTTTATTTACAGCCATTCGCATAAATCTGCAGCTATAAATTCTATTCACAAATAATACACATTGTCGTACTTGTATTTTCCCACGGCTTGGTCCGTATATTAATGAAACAACAGAACAAGCAAAAATGCCACGGAAAAATTATAAACCCGATTATGATTATTTTATATAAGTACAAAGATATTATTATATAGCCATAATATTGTACTTGATCTTGTATGGCAAGCATGAAACCTTCTGTCTCAGGGAAAAGATCACCTCGCTTATGCCAAGCGTTCGACGCTATTAAATCGACATGTGGCTGCTGTAATTCGTGGCGATGTCTTCCATGTAGAGACTTTTCATTCCATGCTGCAATTTTATCTTTATTTTGAGTAATGGTATGAGAGGTTTGACTTCTTCTATCCTGTAGATTAAGAGGTGTAAAATGCTTGTCTGCTTCTACTATATTTTTATGAAATGTAGATTGCTCTGCCTGCTCGTGAAAAAAGTGTCGTAATGTAGTTATTTGTTTATGTAAATTGGAAATGTCTATTAAGCCTCTACCTCCTTCTTCTCTAGGGAGCGTCAGTCTTTGTATACAAGATCTTAGATGATGCTTACGTTGTTTTGTCATTGAAGTACTAATTAGACGCTGTAACTTTATTAAATCAGTTTTAGTCCAAGAAATGATTCCAAATGAATATGTAAGTATCGGGATAGCGTAAGAATTAATAGCTTTTATAGTTTTAGCAGAGTTCAAGTTCGTTTTTAATAGTGAACAAACTCTATGTTTAAATTTGCGGATAAGTTCTGCTTTCGTATGTTTTTGAAGAATTTGTCGGTCTTGTTGGAATCCTAAATATTTGTATGAATTGTTTTGATCTAATGGGTCAATTTTTTCTCCCGTATTTAAGATATAATCATTTAATTGAAGTCTACCTTGACAAAAAGAATACGTTTTGCATTTTTCTATCCCGAATTCCATACATATATCGTTTGAAAATTGTTTAGTTATATTTGCGAGTTGATGTAAGGTATTTACGCTATCCCCCCCAACGTGCATTCATCTTGTCGTAGTGGGGGGGCTCAGTAGTGCCCGGCAACCCAACTGGGCGCGAAGCCAAGAAACGCACAGGGAGGTGGCCCACTTCGGTGGGCGGTGGGAGGTGGCCCTCTTCAGAGGGCAGTGTACCATGCGGGTTGCTCCTGGTACTTCTCTGATAGCAGAGTGGACTGTGGAGCAACCCCGTGGTTGTTGTGGTCTGCTTCGGCAGACCTGCCGTCGGGGCGTCGTAGTTGAATGCGTAAGCGACCCTGCGACGCCCCATTAAGACGGGGGAAGGTTTCGTTGGGTTTTAGTGGGTAGTACTGACTTTGCCGGTGAGTCCCACACCTCGTGCGTAAATGCATTTCCCAACGTTAAAAAAAAAAAAGTTATATTATTAACTTTTTATGTATATAGAGAAACATAGTCATTTAATTTTTTTACTTAGATTTATCCTAATAATTGTTAATAATATATGTATTCGTAGCTGTTATTATATTATATTATATAACTTAACTATAGACCTAGAAAAACAAATCTTTCTTCTAAGGGAACTATATATTTTTTTGGGATGTTATAAAGCCTATAGGCTTCCTTACAAAACAGGCTATCTGAGGGCTTGTCTGAGGCAATAGGCTTAGTTCCTGAGATTAGCGCGTTCAAACAAACAAACAAATTTAGTCTCCTTATAATATTAGTGTAGAAGATTCTTATTTGTAAACTGTAACATTGTAAAGTATGTACCTAACTTTTTTATAACATTCTAAATGTTGTTTTACCTTTTTATATAGTATCTTTTGATTGTCGTTATCACCTATAGTTAAGGTACTACTCTAATGGTTTTGTTTTTTGAATATGTTACAATGTGTTTACTACGTATGTAAATTGAATGTCACTCACTATTCTAGCCGAGAGTTCATCTAACTGAGATAAACATTATTTGGAATAAATAAGGGTATTTAGAAAAAAATCACATATGTATGCTTAAACTATTTCAAAATGATACTAACGAGGACCAAATCTCACGAGATTTTTTTTTAAGTCGTAAGCCATTTATAAAATACTAGCATTGCCCGCGGCTCCACCCGCGTTCAGATCACCAAAAACCAAATTCTTAGGTTTTACATATTAGTATATTATTACATTGTAGTTTTTGTATTTTTTCTCAGAAATGAGATATTTTCCCGCGGTAAAAAGTATCTTATATGTTGACCCGGATAACCAGCTATCAACGTACCAAATTTCATCAAAATCCCTCCAGGGGTTTTTCTGTGATGCGGTAACAGACAGACAGACAAACAGACAGGCAGAAAAAAAATCAAAAACCTTGGCCTCTGTATCGATAATTGTCTATTTCAATAAAAAAATTCAAAAAATATTTAATGTACAGATTTGGCTTAGTGACAATTTTATTATACGTATAGTTGTGTACTTTATTATAAAAGCAGTTCCCAAAAAATATCAGACGTTCTTTCGTTTTAGTTTCAGTAACTAGATTAAGCTCAGTAGCTCAGTAGTAGTAAACAATAGGTGGAATATTTGTTAAAACACTTAAATTAACCAATATCGACATTATCTCAAGAGATATCGATTTTATCCGATAAAAGATGAACGAAATCAATTTCGTCAGTGTTCATGGGTGATTAGAGTGTTGTTTGATCTGGTGGAAGTAAGATGTGGGGGATCAGTTGTCTCTTACTTTTAACGCTCAGGGTAGTCCAGGGCAGGACAAGGTTAGACCCTCTAGTGGATACTCCGCAAGGTCTGATCAGAGGACTGAAGGTTGATGAAGGCGATTATTCCATGTTCCTTGGAATACCCTACGCCAAAGTTAATGAAAATAATCCTTTTGGAGTAAGTTTATTTGTTTTTAGCTGGATTTTATAAAAAATTTTGTTCGATTTGTAAATTTTAGTACCATGACTGATATAATATAGTTAAAAACAAAACGTTACGTTTTATAAAGAAAAATAAATTGCAATGACACGACGAGAAAAAACGTGCAGAATCAAGTGCTTTACTTTTTCTCTGAGAGTGAGGAAAACCCAGAAACTCTCTAGGACCCAGGAAACGAAACCAGGACCTAATGTTCTTCAGTCTACAGTGTTCAAGCTAGTTGTTAAATTCAGTGGTTACATCATTAAGGATTTCATTACAGTATATGTCCTTGACCAACCCACTTATTGATAATATATCTCAAGACTGCAATCGATAAAAACTTTTAAACAAAAAATAAAAACCGACTACCAGGCCCTAAAATGTAAAAAATAACTAAACTGAGGTTTTCATAGAATAGATACCTAATCAGATATTTTCTAAGTCAGTGCCGGCCGATGCAAAGCAAATCTAATACATGTCGATATTTAAAATTACATATTTACGTATTAGATATTCATATCTTAAAATATTGTCGGCTGGCACCAACTTCGAAAATATCTGAGTAGGGATCTATTCTAAATTAAAACCTTCGTTTAGTTATTTTTTACATTTTAGTGCCTGGCAGTCGGTTTTTATTTTTTGTTAAAAAGTTTTTATTTTTCCATTTTTAGTGTTGACGTAATAAGCAGGTAATTTGTAAGAAGAAAGCTTTTTAAAAACATATTCGATTGAACAATTTATTTAAAAAAAATATTTATTGTTGATTTTTTTAAAAACCGCTCTCCCGATTTCGATAAATTTTATATGGGACTACCTGGGAAGTATACCCTTTGAAACAAAAAAAAAATCCAAATCGGTTCGGGCGTCTTCGAGTAATCTGTGAACATACATAAAAAAAAAAGATTCCGACGAATTGAAAACCTCCTCCTTTTTGGAATTGGAAGCCGGTTAAAAAGATTACAAATTCTGTTTCTAAGTAAGCTTTTACTAAAATCATTTGCTTACCGAACATTTACCAAAAACGCAAACTTTTATCTAGCCAATGAGTCGATGAATTTAAAGGTTTTGTTTGCAATAAGAGGAATCTACAGTTTTCTTAGAAAAATAAACTAATATAAAATAAATTAATACTATTTAGCTAGGGGCTAGGGATCATTATGGCGGCTAGGGGTTATTATGGATAAATATTGTCTGTCTTACTATTATGATAAAAATCTCGTAATAATCATAATATAATTTTCTCATTTAGGATATAGTTATGTTAATCATATTAACGTGACTATTTGTCTTAATCTATTTAATATGCTTCATCTATAATCGAACTCTTTACCTCTATCATAAGTCATCACTACTTTGGGTCACTCTGTTTTGCTAATATCAAAAAAACCTTGCTACACCCAACTTGAGCTTTAAAATATACGTTCATATTTTTTTATTTTAGGCATCATCTCCTCATCCTAAATTTGACAACATTTATGAAGCCTACGACGATTCATCCGTTTGTCCACAAAAGGAACAATTCGATAATACTATTGTAGGAACATTGGATTGCTTAAATTTGAACGTGTTTGTTCCAAATAAGGCGAGCTCAAAGAACAAACTGCCCGTTTTGGTCTGGATTCATGGAGGTGGATTTAAGTCTGGGTCTGGAAGTAGATATTCGAATGGTCCCAATTACTTAATTAGACATGACGTCATACTTGTCACCCTAAACTACAGATTGGGACCATATGGTTTTATGTGTCTCAACACAACAGATGTGCCTGGAAACCAGGGTTTGAAAGATCAATTCCTGGGCTTGCGCTGGGTCAAGGATAATATTGCAGCGTTTGGAGGAGATGCTAACAAGATAACTATTATGGGTGAAAGTGCAGGCGCCATGTCCATAGACCTTCATTTAATTTCGAAACAGGAAAAATTATTCAATCAGGCTATACTGCAAAGTGGTAGCGTTTTCCACCCTACGCTTATTGAAGACGCGGATACTTCTAAGCCTTTGAAAATCGCCGAACGCTTAGGGTTCCACACCGACGATTTATCTCAGGCATTAGCTTTCTTAAAAAATACTGACGTGAAGTTAGTTACCGCAGCCTCAGAGGAGTTGGGTTTAACTTTTAACATTTGCGTTGAGAAAGAGTTCGAAAACATTGAAAGCATACTGTCAGACCATCCAATTAACATGGATTATCCTAATGCTAAACGCATACCTATCTTATCTGGTTTTAACAGTCACGAAAAATTAGGTCTATTTGCAAGTAAAAATGCCGATTACTTCAAGAATCTGAAGATATTTAGCGAGTTGGACGCAGTATTTAACTACGACGAAGACTTCCAAGAAATGGAAGATTTGATGCGTCATTTCTACATTGGAGACGAAGATATAACCGACGCTGTACGTTGGAGTATAATGGATTTCAGTTCAGATTACATTTGCAACTTTCCCGTACAGAAGAGCATACAAAAGTACCTTGAAAATGGAGGTCAAGATGTGTATCAGTACATATTTGCATACAGCGGGAGGAGAAACTTTTTTATAAATAGTGATAATGTGACAGTAGGAGGTGCAGCTCATGGTGATGAACTTGGTTATTTATTTGATTCATCCTTTGACAAAGAGCAGCCATCTGAAACTGATCAACGAATCATTGATCAAATAACCACGCTTTGGACAAACTTCGTTAAGTACGGGTGAGTTGCAAAAACCTTATATTTGCATCTATACATTACTTGTTATAAGAAATTGCGGGCAAATTAACTTTTGTAATTTTAAAACAGTGAATTTTTTGGCATTGCATATCGGACAGCAATCCTCAAAAATGAAATTAAAAAATATTGCTCAAAACTTAATTTTATTACTTTCTCTTCGTCACAAATTGGCAAAAACATTAGATTTTATATAACTTTTATCATGCAGAGCTTTGATATAGGATACACTATTTTTCAGAGAGCCTACACCTGAAGTATCAGACTTGCTGCCCGTACAGTGGGTCCCTACCACCAAGGACACAAACAGCTACCTCTTAATAGATACTGAGCTGAAAATGGAAAAACGACCGTACAGTCAAAGACTGACATTTTGGGAGTTATTCTATAAAGCCAACGAGAACAAGTTAAAAGGAAAACGTAACGACTGAAGAAGTCACTAAAAACCAAACTGATAAACAAAAACAAACACTTGTGTCTAAAGGTGTATAATAAACGAATAACAATTTATAATGTTTGATTCGATTCCGCAATATGTATAAGAGTGCACATAAATATAATATGTTCAGTTTATAGTGTAATTTTTTTAGGGTTTCATACCTGACGGGTGCCAACGGGGTCCTATTACTAAGTCTCCGCTGGGTTTCCGTCTGTCTGTCAGCGCGCTGTATTTCATAAACTTAATACTGTAGAGATTTAAAATTTCCAAAGTTGTGTATTTCTATTCTCATGTAATAACAAATAATAAAAAATCAAGATGGCGAATTTCAAAATAGGCGACAAGCAAATTTAAAATAAAACTCCGACTAAGCTGATATAAAGCACGCGTGTTCATACCTATTAAAAACAATATACAAAGGCGAAAAAAATACATAGTATTATATCTTGTACGATGATACGGAAGCGGAACCCTTCGTGTGTGAATCAGACTCGCACTTGACCGGTTATTATTTTATTGTATTCAACTTTAAATTTATTTTTACGTATACATTCGGATAATTTTATTTGGTTTGTTTTATTTACAGCCATCCGCATAAATCTACTTCAATAAATTCTCTTCACAAATAATGCACATTGTCGTACTTGTATTTTCCCGCGGCTTGGTCCGCGTTCTACATTCTGATTATTCTGCGCGCGATAATTCTGACATCGAGTTTCAAATATTGGTAATTGTAACAATTTTCTGTGATTTTAAAACATCTACTAGTTAGTTGTTCTACTAAGGATATACGATAGTGTATGGTTGTATGGTTGCTAATCTTTCATGACGAAATTGCGGAGCGGATTTAGATGAATATCAGTGCTCAGAAAATGACTTGGAGTAAAAAATAGGCTAAATAGTAACTGTAAGTAATAAATTTTCAGACTTTTTTTCAGGATATCGTGAAAATTTGAAATATATGTACATCATTTCTGGATGGTGTTACAACAAATGCTAACATT
This sequence comes from Brenthis daphne, assembly GCA_947093115.1. Taxonomy (NCBI): domain Eukaryota; kingdom Metazoa; phylum Arthropoda; class Insecta; order Lepidoptera; family Nymphalidae; genus Brenthis; species Brenthis daphne. The sequence goes on from OX352473.1 coordinate 6,922,451, forward strand.
TTAAACATGTTGGTTTCATCAATAAACTTTTATATTTGATATCGCTTAAAATTGTAATATTTTATGGATTTTAGAAGATAAAGAAGTGTTCGCTCAATGGTTGAAATTCCACCATAATCATATTGAAAATTTGAGAAAAACCTATATTATGAAGAGAATTTATCGATACATAAAATAAAATTCTGTGTCGAATGTGTACATTAAATATTTTTTTGGAAAATCTTATTAAAATAGTCATTATTATCGATACAGAAGCTGAATCTATAGTTTTTAGAATTTTTGTCTGCCTGTCTGTCTGTGACCACATAACAAAAAAACCACTAGACACACTTTGATGGAATTTATTATGATAACAGCTGGTTATCCGGGTGAACATTTAAGATACTTTATACCGCAGGAAAATATCTCATCTCTGAGAAATCTATACATACCGGTAAAACGTACCGTACGTCATTTATATAAAAAAAAAAACTTATTATTGTTAATAATATATGGGGCATTTCACGTGAAGCGAACAATGAAAATAAAGTGAGGTTGTGAAAATTGTTCATACTCTGGTCAGTTATAGTTCTAGTGGACATGGATGTGCAAATACATTATTTTTTTCGTATGATGCTTTATTGCAGAGTTATGAGCTTTTAAAAATTTACGAAGTATGAAATCCGTATTTTTTGAATGCTTATTATTTCTATCAATCAATTTGTAAAAATATCTAAAAAATATCGTTTCTGAAAGTTAAAAGGATGCAGTTTTTATTTTTTTTTATTGAAATTGAAAAAAATTGCAAATACTTACTATAAAAAAAAGAAATAAATTAATGGTAATCATATTTGTTAGCAGTTATATTTAATTCCTTAATATCATTTTACAAAAAAAAAATGAGTAGGTATAGTATGTTCTGAAGGCGAACAGACTCAACTAAAATAGTACTGGATGTGGCGCGCAGTGCGATATGTATGAACTCAATATGCTCTAAGTCCTAAACTATTGGCGATCACGTTACAATTTTTTTTGTGAAGAATATAAGATATTCAAAGCTTTAATTCAAACTTAAAATATTGAAAAAAAAAATTATGTCGAAGTTACTCAAACATCCATTTGAAATCTTCACTTCCGGTTGACTATACGTAAAAAGAAAAAAATTTATAATTCCATAAAAAAACTGCATCCTTTTAACTTTCAGAAACGATATTTTTTAGATATTTTTACAAATTGATTGATACAAATAATAAGCATTCAAAAAGTACGGATTTCATACTTCGTAAATTTTTAGAAGCTCATAACTCGGCAATAAAGCATCATGCGAAAAAAATAATGTATTTGCACATCCATGTCCACTAGAACTATAACTGACCAGAGTACGAACAATTTTCACAACCTCACTTTATTTTCGTTGTCTGCTTCACGTGAAATGCCCCATATAATATCAGGATTTTCTTCTTGAAGCATAACACAATGTGATTCATCTAAAACAGAGTTTTATTTAAGTATTAAATACAGATAAATTTTACACAACAAATATCAAGTAATGAAATACTTTCTAACCTAAAACAGAGAATCGACAAGTAAATGTTCATGCTTTACTATTCTTATTATAAAAACTTGAATCGTCTTTTGCACTTTTAAATTAAAGCAAATTCACAAACATAACTGAGTTTTAAAGTAATTATTAAACAACATTTGTAATTTACCTATATGTTATTATTCGATTCGAAAAAAACTACACATTTTTTACTTTCTCTTCACTGGTAGCTCCCTCTTATGGCTGAACTGATACATACTCAAATGTCAATGTCAGTGTCAACCCAAAGCTTACATTGTATTAGTAGCTGTAATTAATTTTATAACTTAACTAGCCACTCATTCGTTCCTTGACCTAGAAACACAAATCTGTGCCACGGGAACCGTATATTTTTTCGGGATGATAGCCTATAAAGGCTTCCTTACAAAACAGGCTATCTAATGCAAAAGGAATTTTTCAAAGCGGATTAGTAGTTCCTGAGATTAGCGCATTCAAACAAACAAATTCTGTCTCTTTATAATATTAGTATTGAAGATTCTTATTTGTACGCTGTAATAATGTAAAGTACATAACTTTTTTATAACATTCTAAATGTTGTTTTACCTTGTTATATAGTATCTTTTGATTGTCGTTATCACCTATAGTTAAGGTACTACTCTAATGGTATTGTTTTTTTGAATATGTTACAATGTGTGTAGTACGTATGTTAATTGGAAGTCACTCACTATTCGAGACGAGAGTTCATTTAATTGAGATAAACATTATTATATTTGGAAAAAAAACACATATATGTATGCTTAAACTGTTTCAAAACGATACTAACGAGGACCAAATCTCAGGAGATTTTTTTAAGTCGTAAGCAATTTACATAATATGTGTACGTTATTATAAAAGCAGTTACCAAAAAAATATCAGATGTTCTTTCGTTTACGAAAAATCTTTATTAACAGCAATTTTATCCTGAAATATCAAAACCTAAGTCTACATTTTCATAATATATACCTTTATGTTTAGGAGATCAAACTTAGTAACAAGATTAAGCTTAGTAGCTCAGTAGTATTAAATAGTAGGTAGAATATTTGTTAAAACACTTAAATTAACCAATATCGGCATTATCTTAAGAGATATCGGTTTTATCCGATAAGAGATGAACAAAATCAATTTCGTCAGAGTTCATGGATGGTTAGTGTTGTTTGATCTGGTGGAAGCAAGATGTGGGGGATCAGTTGTCTCTTACTTTTAACCCTCGGGTTAGTCCAGGGCAGGACAAGGTTAGACCCTCTGGTGGATACTCCGCAAGGTCTGATCAGAGGACAAAAGGCTGATGAAGGCGATTATTCCATGTTTCTTGGAATACCCTACGCCAAACTTGATGAAAATAATCCTTTTGGAGTAAGTTTATTTGTTCTTAACTGGATTTTATAACAATTTTTTTGTTCGATTTGTAAATTTTAGTACCATGAGTGATATAATATAGTCAAAAACAAAACGTTACGTTTTATAAAGAAAAATAAATTGCAATGATATACACAACAGAAAAAACGCGCAGAATCAAGTGCTTTACTTTTTATCCGAGAGTGAAGAAAACCCAGAAACTCTCTAGGACTCAGGAAGCGAACCCAGGACCTAATGATCTTCAGTCTAGTGTTCAAGCTAGTTGGTAAATTCAGCGGTTACATAATTAAGTGTTTCATTACAGTATATGTCCGTGACCAACCCACTTACTGATAATACATCTCAAGACAATCGATAAGAGATTACAAATTCTGTTTCCAAGTAAACTTTTACTAAAATCATTTGCTTACCGAACATTTACCGAAAATGCAAACTTTTATCTAGCCAATGTGTTTTGTAAATGTAAAAAATTTATCTAGTCGATGGATTTAAAGGTTTTGTTTGCAATAAAAGCAATCTACAGTTTTCTAAAAAAAATATATATAAAATAAATCGGTACTATTTAGCTAGGGGCTAGGGATAGGGGTCGATATGGCGGCTAGGGGTTATTATAGGTAAGTATTGTCTGCCTTCCTATTATGATGAAAAACTTGTAATAATTTTAATTTACTTTTCTCATTTAGGATATAGTTATGTTAATCATATTAACGTAACTATTCGTGTTTATCTATTTAATATGCTTAATCTAGAATCGATCTCTTTACCTTTATCATCAGTCATCACTACTTTGGGTCACTCTGTTTTGCCAATATCAAAAAACCTTGCTACCCTCAACTTGAACTTTAAAATATACGTTCATATTTTTTTTATTTTAGGCATCATCTCCTCATCCTAAATTTGACAACGTTTTTGAAGCCTACGACGATTCAGCCGTTTGTCCACAAAAGGAAAAATTCGGTAATACTATTGTAGGAACATTGGATTGCTTAAATTTGAACGTGTTTGTTCCAAATAAGGCGAGCTCAAAGAACAAACTGCCCGTTTTGGTCTGGATTCATGGAGGTGGATTTAAGTCTGGGTCTGGAAATAGAAATTCGTATGGTCCCAATTACTTAATTAGACATGACGTCATACTCGTCACCCTAAACTACAGATTGGGACCTTATGGTTTTATGTGTCTCAACACACCAGATGTGCCTGGAAACCAGGGTTTGAAAGATCAGTTCCTGGGCTTGCGCTGGGTCAAAGATAATATTGCAGCGTTTGGAGGAGATGCTAACAAGATAACTATTATGGGTGAAAGCGCAGGCGCCATGTCCATAGACTTCCATTTAATTTCAAAACGGGAAAAATTATTCAATCAGGCTATAATACAAAGCGGTAGCGTTTTCCACCCTACGGTAATTGAAGATGCGGATACTTCTAAGCCTTTGAAAATCGCTGAACGTTTAGGCTTCCAGACCGACGATTTATCTCAGGCATTAGCTTTCTTAAAAAATACTGACGTGAAGTTAGTTATCGCAGCCTCAGAGGAGTTGGGTTTATCTTTTTACATTTGCGTTGAGAAAGAGTTCGAAGACGTTGAAAGCATACTGTCAGACCATCCAATTAACATGGATTATCCTAATGCTAAACGCATACCTATCTTATCTGGTTTTAACAGTCACGAAAAATTAGGTCTATTTGCAAGTAAAAATGCCGATTACTTCAAGAATCTGAAGATATTTAGCGAGTTGGACGCAGTATTTAACTACGACGAAGACTTCCAAGAAATGGAAGATTTGATGCGTCATTTCTACATTGGAGACGAAGATATAACCGACGCTGTACGTTGGAGCATAATAGATTTCAGCTCAGATTACGATTTCAACTACCCCATACAGAAGAGCATACAAAAGTACCTTGAAAATGGAGGTCAAGATGTGTATCAGTACTTATTTGCATACAGCGGGGAGAGGAATTATCTTAAGAACAGGGATAATGTGACAGTAGGAGGTGCGGCTCATGCTGATGAACTTGGTTATTTGTTTGATTTATCTTTTTACAAGGAGCAGCCATCTGAAGCTGATCAACGAATCATTGATCAAATAACCACGCTTTGGACAAACTTCGCTAAGTACGGGTGAGTAGCAAAAACCTTACATTTGCTTCTATACATTACTTGTTATGAGAAATTGCGTGAAAATTAACTTTTGTAATTTTAAAACAACATATTTTTAGGCATTGCATATCGGACAGCAATCCTCAAAAATGAAATTAAAAAATATTGCTCAAAACTTAATGTTATTACTTTCTCTTTGTCACTAATTGGCAAAAATATTACATTTTATATAACGTTTATCATACAGATAAACTTTGATAAACGAAACAATATTTTTCAGAGAGCCTACACCTGAAGTATCAGACTTGCTGCCCGTACAGTGGGTCCCTACCACCAAGGACATAAACAGCTACCTCTTAATAGATACTGAGCTGAAAATGGAAAAACGACCGTATAGTCGAAGACTGACATTTTGGGAGTTATTCTATAAAGCCAACGAGAACAAGATAAAAGGAAAACGTAACGACTGAAGAAGAATAAGCCACTAAAATCAAACTAATAAACAAAAATCACCTTGTGTGATAAAATAAACCCATAACATCTAAGGTAATACACCCATAGCTAATAAATAAACCCATAACAATATATCATTTTCGATTCGATTTTGCAATATAAGAGTGCATCTAAATGTAAACTTTTCAATTTATGGTGATATCTTTTAGGCGTCCGTACTCGAAGAGTGCCACCAAGACCCTGTTACTAGGCTTAGTTCCGTCTGTTTGTCAGCGGACTGTATCTCATGAACCGTAATAGGTGAAGGGTTGAAAATTTCACAGCATGTACTTTTATAGTCGCCACAATAACAAAAAATAATAATAAAAAAAAACCAAGATAGCGAATTTTAAAAATGGCTGCCGTGCAAATTAAAAAAACTCCGATTAAGCTGATATTAAGCATGCGTGTTCAGTCCTATTAAGAATAATATACGAAAATGAAAAATAAAATACATAGTGCTATATCTTGTACGATGGGACCCTTCGTGTGCGAGTCCGACTCGCACTTGACTGGTTTTTATTTATTTAATTTTATTGTATGCAACTCTAAAATTTTTAATATATACGATTCGGATAATTTTATTTTCTTTGTTTTATTTACAGCCATACGCATAAATCTGCTTCAATAAATTGTCTTCACTATTTGTGAATAGACAGTATCGTACTACTAGTGTCCCGCAGCTCCGTTCGCATAGTATATCTATATCGAAATAAATTAAATAAGTATTAACATATGTATGTTACTCCGATTTATAAGCTATATTACTGGAAAATTTCATCAAAATTACTTAAGTAGTTTTTGCGTAAGAATAATAAGCATACATCCTCACAAACTTTTACGTTTATATAATATTACCTGGGCTAACTAGCTTCGCTCAGCGTTAGTTGCACATAAATGTTTATTTTTCTTTGTAAAAGAAATTCAGAAAAGCCATCTACATATATACACATGTAGGTAAACGTAAAAAGCAAAATCTTATCTAAATACAAAATTTGATCCAAATCGTTAGAGCCGTTTTCGAGGATGTGATTATAAATATATATATACTAGCAACCCTCGCTTCCCTTGTGGTGCGTCCCTAGGCACGGACAATTCCGTAATACATTGTTTATAAAAACTCTATTGGATTTTTTATGAAACATAAATTCGGATCTTGAATATTTTTTAGAGTTTTCGATTTACCCAAATATTTCAATAATAAAACAAACCCTTTAAGTAGCCCTACAATAAATATCTACGGTCGCGTCGGTGGGCAACATGCCCAACCTCCTCGCCCTCGTCCGCCGCTGCCTCCGCTGTCGTCGTCGTTAACATTTTACTACGTTTCGCCAGTTCTTTTAATATTGTGATATATTCTAAGATACTCATTTAATTCAAATGGTGTAAAGCATTATTTTAGACCCAATTTGAGAACCATAAAAATGGTTATTGTCAACCTTAATGTCATCTATACATGTTATAAAATTCTGAGTCAAATCTGTACATTAAATATTTTTTGGAAAATCTTATTGAAATAGGCATTATTATCGATACAGAGGCCGAATCTATGGTTTTTAGAATTTTTGTCTGTCTGTCTGTTACCGCATCACAGAAAAACTACTGGACGGATTTTGATAAAATTGGGTATGGTCATAGCTGATTATCTGGGTCAACATATAGGATACTTTTTACCGCGGAAAAATATCTCATTTCTGAAAAAAAAATACAAAAACTGTAATGTAAAAGTATACATACTAATATGTAAAACATAAGAATTTGGGTTTTGGTCATCTGAACGCGGGCGGATCCGCGGGCAGTGCTAGTATGTCATATAAACTATCACCGACTTATTTGTAGTAATTTTTATGTTTTTCAATTTATTAGAACATTTCGTGGTTCTGCCTACAATAGGTAACGCGGCGCGCGCCAGTAAAGCTCCCAGTCGCCATGATTTTTTTCGAAATCTTCATCAATCATCGTCTTAATGAATTACGAGTATACACTTAAACCTTCCTCATGAAACACCCCGTCCATTGGTAAGAACCGTAGGAAAATATGTCCGTTAGTTTTTGAGTTTTTCTCGTTCAGACCGACAGACAGACGCGGTGGGGGAACTTTGTTTTATAATATGTTTTATACAAATATTGCTCGTTTAATAGTATATTATATTATTATTAGAATGTAAACAAAGTAGCGCCCCAACTCGTCCAACTAGATATGGACAAATCATCATTTATTTTAGTTTTTCCATTGTCACTTAACTATGTATATAACAACACTTAATAAAAATAACAAAATATTTTTAGACACTAAAAAGTAACAAATAACTTCATTTGAAGGTTACAGCAAAGAACAGAGAATGTCACAATTTTTGTTATATTTCTGTTTTGTACTGGTAACTAATCTATGTCTATGGTGCTTGCATTACAAACCACTGGCTTTAACAAATACTAAAAAGGTGTCGTTAAAAATACGTTATTATCTATGCCCAAAGCGAAAAGTACTGGGAATATTCATAACATATCGATAAACAAACAGGATTGTCCAAAAATCAACATATTAAAAACTTACTTTACACTTTGATCTCAATAAAAATATCATAACTTCTAAACTTAAAATTGCTTTTTTCTCATATTCTATTCAGTACCTGGACCACCGAGCTTTGCTCGGAGTTTTTGGTACAAAGTACAATATTCTTTAAAAAAACTAAGAACTTGAATAAATACAAAAAAAGAACAAAAATAAATTACACCTTAGAATCCGACCGGGATTCGAACCCGGACACCTATAATTGTCAATCATGCGCCTTGGCCGCTTGACCATGATGCTTACGATCTAACTTGTGAAATTATCGACCACATAATTTTGCGTGGAATGTGAAAGAAAACTGCATGAAAATTCGAAAACACGCGTTTTCCCAGATATAAGACTAATCAAGATCGATTTATCGCTCCCTAAGCCCCCTGCATACTAAATTTCATGAAAATCATTGGAGCCGTTTCCGAGATTCACATTATATAGATACATATATATATATATATATATATGATGATGATGTTCTCCTAGCCGATTCCGGCCACGGCGGCCAATCTCAATGAGATTAGCCAACTGCGCAGGAGATATTATAGTGCTCAAGTGTACGCGCAGACACAAGTGCACTCTCTATTCCTATCACTCTCATACTCCGGTGGGACGACCACTCGACACGACCGGTGAGAGTTAAGGCGCAGGACCGACGGCTTTACGTGCTCTCCGAGGCACGGGGGTGAAACACCGCCAACTTCCCAACTCCGGGCTGTCACTGAGACTTACTATACAGGAAGACTCAATAACTAAACTTGGCCCGACCCGGGACTCGAACCCAGGACCTCCGGGTGTGCAGCCGTACATGCTAGCCACTACACCACCGAGGCAGTTATATATACATATATATATATATATATATATATATATATATATATATATATATATATATATATATATATATATATACACACACATATATATACAAGAATTGCACGTTTAAATACATTAGAGATTAAGGCATTCTGTTCTTTGCCTGTACACTTCATTTACTACAGATATCTAATCGGACATTTTTCTGTGGAATAAAAAAAAAAGAAAAACCCTCAGTAAACTTTTACTAAACAACTAAAACCTTATTAGCATTCATCGTATGCCGAATCCTGTATTTAAAAAAAAACTGATATATTCAAGACATTGAACTATGCACTATGACTTAATTGAAAATAAGCAAACGAATATAATAGAAACTCTATCATTAAGAAAATAAGGTTGAAATTAGATTATGGAACGTTTAAAACTGTAGAGGTCGTTTTTTGTCTATGTCATGGACGAGTATTGAATTTTATTATCTTTATTTACTACAAGCATTGCCCGCGGTTCCGCCCGCGTTCAGAAGACCAAAAACCAAATTCTTAGGTTGTACATATTAGTAAACACTTACAATGCAGTTTTTGTATTTTTTCTCAGAAATGAGATATTTTCTCGTGGTAAGAAGTATCCTATATGTTAACCCGAATAACCAGCTATCACCATGCCAAATTTCATCAAAATCTGTCCAGTGGTTTTCCCGTGATGCGATAACAGAAAAATACAAAAACTGCAATGTAAGAGTATACTAATATGTAATAAGAATTTGGTTTTTGGTCATCGGAACGCGGGCGGAGCCGCGGGCAGTGCTAGTCATAAATATTACGTGTTTTTTGTCACAATGGCAATGAAAGTGAGTCTGCAATTTATTGACACCATTTCAAGACGGACGGGTATACATATATATAATACTTATTGTGAACGCGGATTTACGCGTATGACTCAATTTAACTTGGAAATAAAACTCGGGGACAAATCACGACGTTTTGATTCAGCGTAAGACCAGTGGTAATCATGTTAGAAATGATTCGCATATGAGAATATCAGAGGTGCGAGACCCGGGATTTGATCCCGTTTCACTCGGTTTCCCAAGGGAGCGCGTTACCACTGGGCTACCATTGCCTTTATTTGCGGGATATCATTAATCTATAAAGGTAAACAAAGTTGAAATGACTATTTGTAATATCAATATAACAGCTTTTTACTAAATCCGTATGTACATACGATACTTAATAGAAAAAAAAATATCTGTATGTCTATTTATTCGGGCTAATCTTAGAAACTGTTTGACCAATTTTGAAGGGATTTTAACAGCAGATAGCCGATGCTATAAGGAGTAACTTAAACTACCTTTATTTTAGAGAAACCGGTGAAATTGAGAACAAAACCCGCCTACCAAGGGACGTGAGCAAAGCGAGAGTAATGCCCGATTTCACCAACGTCACCTAAATTTAAGGGATTCCCTAAGCATGGTTAGGGGGCTGTTAGGGGTCAGTTTCTGTTTCACCGACAGTTAGGGGTCACCTAAATGTTAAAAGGCCCCCTAAATTTAGGTGCTCGAAATACGGGCTTAAAGACGATCGTAAAACGAAATTTAATTTAGGGGCTAGTTTAGGGGAATTTTAAGCTAGGGATCCTATACGTAGGTGGTAGCTTATGGGTTGTTGGTGAAATCGGGCATAAGTCGTTAGCTTATGTATAGATGTAACAATTAAAAACAAACGCGCTTGTAAAAGTCTAGTTTTTTGCATTTTTCGCGGTTTTATTTTATTTTGGGTTGAAAAACCTTAGTCTCTTCCGAGAACGTGTTTGCTGTAAAGTATTCTATACATAAAGAAAAAAAAATGGAAAAAGTACTGCAAAAAATCTAAAAACCATTATATTAGTTTTATATTGTTACGTTTTAACGTTTAGTATAGATTTCTCAGAGATGAGATATTTTCCCGCAGTAAGAAATATCCTATATGTTGACCCGGATAATCAGCTATCATCATACTAAATTTCATCAAAATCTGTTCAGTAGTTTTTTCGAGATGCGGTCACAGATAGATAGACAAAAATTCTAAAAACTGTAGATTTGGTCTCTGTATCGATAATAATGACTATTTCAATAATATTTTCCAAAAAATATTTAACGTAGGTACAGATCCATCTTCCCCCCCAACGTGCGTTCACCTTGTCGTGGTGGGGGGGCTCAGTAGTGCCCGGCAACCCAACCGGGCGCGAAGCCAAAAAACGCACAGGGAGCCCACTTCGGTGGGCGGTGGGAGGTGGCCCTCTTCGGAGGGCAATGTACCATGCGGGTTGCTCCTGGTACTTCTCTGATAGCAGAGTGGACTGTGGAGCAACCCCGTGGTTGTTGTGGTCTGCTTCGGCAGACCTGCCGTCGGGGCGTCGTAGTTGAATGCGTAAGCGATCCTGCGACGCCCCAGTAAGACGGGGGAAGGTTTTGTTGGGTTTTAGTGGGTAGTACTGGCTTTGCCGGTGAGTCCCACACCTCGTGCGTAAATGCATTTCCCAACGTTAAAAAAAAAAAGGTACAGATCCATTTTAGAATTTTATTATATGTCGGTATAGATGTTTAATATTCGCGTAAATCTTACAAAGTAATAATAATTTATCAAAATATAGCGTTATATTTTGGAAAACATTGTCAAAATCGAAAATCGATGCCAGTACGTCGGTACTTCACAAAAAATCTTTCTACGTATTGGGAGTTGACACAAAAAATTCGGTCAACGCATTGCACATTCGATTTCATAACTTTGAGGTCAGATCGCCATCGCAATTATATATTATTGATTTGTCATGATGAGCTTTTAAAACAACTGTACAATCATTTTAAGTCAAACTATCTTTTAGATCCTTTTCGTCGCTAATCTTTCTTGAGATTTGCGCGAATATATACAATATTATAAATACTAATATTATAAATGTCAAAGTGTGTTTGTCTGTCCTTCTTTCACGTCGAAAAGGGGTGACCGGATTGGCGTAATTTTTTGTGTGGAGATAGTTGGAGGGCTGGAGAGTGACATAGGCTACTTTGTACCGCGGCAGATAATCTTATTTCCACGGGAAAACACATTATAATACAACCCAAAAAAATATGTATGCTCTCTCTCTTAATTCTCCTTTAAAAATCCGATGGAGCGATACTTATACACGACAGGTGAGAGTTAAGGCGCAGGACTGACGCGACACGTGCTCTGTCACGGCATGGGGTGAAACACAGCCAACTTCCCAATTCCGGGCTGTTACTGAGAATATGTTAACAGAAAAGCTCAGTAATCAATCTTGGCTCGACCCGGGACTCGATGCCAGTACCTCCGAATGTAGCACATGCTAGCAACTAGGCCATCGAAGCACTTGAGGTTATGTATTCTATATACGAGTAATCTGTAAAGTCAAATCTCGTACATCTACACATATTAAATACTATAATAAAAATGTAACTTATCGCTGTCTGTACATGGAAGATATTTGAGAAAAAACTATTCTTTGACTTTATTACCGCAATAGAACCTAAAATAACGAATTTTAGAATTTTTTTGTTTGTATGTGCATTTGTGCGCGCTAATCTCAGAAACAGCTTAACCGGTTTGGATGCGGTTTTCACTAATGTATCGTGGTAAGCTTCACTTAACATTTAGTACATATTTGTTTTATTTAAATCGGGTTATAAATAAAAAAACGTTATGGCAATATAAAATTCCACTCAGGGACGAACGCGAGCGAAGCGGGGGTGAGTCGCTAGTTAACAATATTTAACATAATCAATTTCGACGAAAACTCTTTTTTGACCTTAAAACGGTTAATTTATAATCAAATATTACCTTATAAGAGCATTGCCTGTAAATAACTTGTTTCATTGCAGATGGTACTTGCAGCATATTTTAGAGTTAAAAGTATGCATCGTATATCATATTTACTAAATCCATACATAATATTATAAATGTGAGAGTAACTCTGTCTGTCTATGTGTTACGTTTTCACGCCTTTAAACAGCTGAACCACTTAAGATGAATTTTGGTTTAAAGATGGATGGGACCTTGGAGAAGGACATAGGATAATTTTTGTCGCAAAAATGAAACTTGAAGGGATGAAATAGGGTTGAAAGTTTCCCTCCCAACGTGCGTTCACCTTGTCGTGGTGGGGGGGCTCAGTAGTGCCCGGCAATCCAACCGGGCGCGAAGCTAAGAAACGCACAGGGAGGTTGCCCACTTCGGTGGGCGGTGGGAGGTGGCCCTCTTTGGGGGGCGGTGTACCATGCGGATTGCTCCTGGTACTTCTCTGATAGCGGAGTGGACTGTGGAGCAACCCCATGGTTGTGGTGGTCTGCTTCGGCAGATCTGCCGTCGGGGCGTCGTAGTTGAATGCGCAAGCGATCCTGCGACGCCCCATTAAGACCGGGGAAGGTTTTGTTGGGTTTTAGTGGGTAGTACTGGCTGTAGTACGCCAGTGAGTCCCACGTGTCGTGCGTAAATGCATTTCCCAACGTTAAAAAAAAAGGGGTTGAAAGTTTGTATTATGAACAAACCATTTCTCAAGTTAAGGGCATAAAAAATCATTATATCCTATAATTTTGGTAAGGGTTTAAAAGTACTTACCTACCTATGTGTAATATGTCGCCGCCAACTAGCTTAATCAGCCGTCTAGCCTTTTCATTGAATGGCGGCGTTAAAGTAGGGGTCTAAACGACATCCCGGCATTTAATTTAACAGCTAGGCTAATAATAATAATACTTTCTTAGATATAATTTGTGGCGAAACACTAAAATAGTTTTTATATGTTGTTTCGTTTCGCCCGTTTAAGAAAGAAGAAAAAGTTAAGTTGACATTCGTCATGTAAAATTATATATTACTTTTTACTGATATAAAACTGATGTAAATATCTCTATTGGAGTTGGTTTTAATTTCTCCCATATTCCAAAAATTGACATTTTAAATAAAATAATAATATAATAATTGACATTTTAAATAAAACTATCTTTTCGGATTTTTTCCGCGAATTTATTTTGAATTTTGGTTCCCGACGTCTCGAATGCTTTACAGCAATCATGGTCACGGGAGAGGCTGACGTGTTAGATGTCTCTAAGGTATTACGAGTATATAGTTGTTATATAAAAGGCTAGGCCGCTAATAAAAAGGCTGATTTAACTAGTTGGCTGCTATCTATTCCATACTAACCGTTAAAACGTGCCTATAATTCATAAATAGGCTATAATTTTTAAAGATATAATGGTACATTTATGAGAATGAGGTTATCTAGATGTAAAGATGTATGGATGTTTGTTACTCTTTCACCCCAAAAACTACTGAATAGATTTTAATGAAACATTACAATAATATAGCTCATACATCAGAATAACACATAGACTACTTTTTATCCCGGTAACATGTACGGTTCCCGGGGGTTAGGATTATTTTAGTTTTTCGTAATAAATTTAATTCGTAATAAAACTACGCGAAACCGCGGGAAAACGCTAGTAGTTAATAAATATTTCCAAAGGTCGTACTAGATGCCTTGTATAGTACTAGAGCCCATAACATCGAACAAATTACATATTTAGTTCCTCTTATATACTCATAAGATTCTAAGAACATTTTTTTTTACTTGACGGAAGTTTCTTTAAAAGTTTTTATTGATACAGACCGCAGGTTTTATTTTACTGGTAGTGAATATTAGTAGTTGGCGGTAGGTTCGATTCTTGCGCGATTTTTTTTTTATTCCGCCTAGATAAATACCTAAAGAATACCTATAATAAAACTAGCGGCTTTACCACTCGGTTGGGTCCGTAACAAGGTATCTAACAGTAACATATGTTACTCCAGTTCATAGTCTATCTGTGAACTATATATAAATCCGTTCAGCCGTTACAACGTGGAGAAGCAGCAAACATACACACACAAAAAAATCTGTCTTATCGAAAATTTGTTTATAGAAAAAATCAAGGGGGGTTAAATAAATCAAACAAAAACTTAACAAGTTTCGATAAAACTTTTGAGTCCTTGTAATGCGAAATACAATGTAAATCAAAATCGTGTGAAGTATAATTCAGTTTTTATAGTTTAATTAAAGGCCGCTATTTAGTGTGCCGACGGCTATTTATTGCACAATAAACGATTTTATGAAACACTAGCAGAACCCGCGGTTTCGCTCGCGCTAAACTCATAATTTTTTTTTTCATTTCATTTTTTTTTCATTCGGCTTTGGATTTATGCTATCTATGATGATGATGTTCTACTAGCCGATTCCGGCTACGGCGGCCAATCTCATTGAGACTAGCCAACTGCGCAGGACATATTGTAGTGCACAAGTATTCCATTTTGGTACTCTAAGTCTCTTAAAAAAGTTGTCGCTGAAAAACTTAAATATCATAAAAAATGGAAAACTTATAATAGACTTAGTGACTATGATACTTTTGATCTGTTACGTGAAAGAGAAAAAAAGATACAAACCGTTTGTTACAATAGTTACATATATAATTCTGAGCTTCAAATTAAAAAGAATAGTAAATATTTTTGGACATTTGTTAAGTCTAAACTTGCATCTAATAGCTTTCCTGAAACAATGTTTTATGATGAATCGATCGCTACTGGTGGCAATGCCATATGTCAACTTTTTGGTGAATACTTTAACTCAGTTTATGGACCGGATGTTCCTGGCAGTTCAACAGATGATGACTATGTTTCATCTAACTCCCATATATGTATTAGCTCCCTGACTGTTACTCAAGATACGGTTGAGAGATATTTAAAAGATCTTGATATTAGTAAGGGTTACGGACCAGATGGCCTTTCTCCCTTGTTTTTAAAATCATGTTGTGCTACCCTCGCGTATCCGATTCATTTATTGTTTAATAAATCACTAAAAACTGGTGTAATGCCTGCTGTATGGAAGCGATCGTATGTGGTTCCAATATTCAAATCGGGCGACAAACATAATATTAAGAATTATAGACCGATATCGAAACTTTGTGTAATAGCAAAAACTTTTGAAAAAATAATTTATGATTCTATTTTTCCCTTACTACGTTCTATCATACTCGAACAACAACATGGATTTGTAAACCACAGATCAACTGAGTCTAACCTCTGCGAATTGGTTCAACGTGTGTTGTCATCTATGGATGATGGTTACCAGGTGGATGTCGTGTACACTGACTTCTCTAAGGCATTTGACAAAATATCCTACAATATATTACTAAAAAAGTTGAAAGAAGCCGGTGTACATGGTGATCTACTTCGGTGGTTATGTTCATACCTTCGGAATCGTAGTCAGGCTGTAACAGTCAAGGGATATTGCTCTTCTTTCGTTCCTGTTTCATCAGGTGTAACTCAGGGGTCTCATCTCGGTCCTCTGCTTTTCAATTTATATATTAACGACGTCACCAAAATAATTAAACATTCTACTATTCTTTTATACGCAGACGATATGAAAATTTGTAGAAGGATAGCGTCTCCACTAGATTGTTCACTTTTGCAAGAAGACCTCAACAGATTATGTTTGTATTGTAAAAATAATTCTCTTTATTTAAATATTAATAAATGTAATATCATATCATTTTCGCGGAAACGCAATCCTACTGCATATGATTATCGATTTGACGATGTATCCATAAATCGAGTGACCGAGGTGAGAGACCTGGGTATATATCTGGACAATAAGTTGACCTTTAATTTACATATTAACAAAATAATAGCTAGGGCTTATCGTATGCTTGGCTTTGTGTTTAGAACTTCTAAAGATTTTAACCAACCTACCACCTTGACACTTCTTTATAATTCATTTGTTCGACCTATACTTGAGTATGGCTCTACAGTTTGGAACCCACATTATAAAAAACAAATAAATCGCATAGAAAGTGTTCAAAAAAAATTTATTAAATTTAAGCGTTTTAAGTACGCAATGTTGGATCAAAGTAACGACGGATTAAATATTATGTCACTCGCGGATAGAAGGCTGATCAGAGACCAAGTGTACCTATTTAAAATAATAAAAAATCTTATAGACTCCCCGTTCCTCTTAAATTGTATAAATTTTAAATGTCCCAGATTAGCGGCGCGCAATCAGTCTCTATTTAATCCTTCAATTACCCGAAGCAAGTATGCGCAGAATATTTTTGTCTATCGAGCCTGCACCAACTACAATAGTAAATTTAATGATGTAGATTTTTTTAAAACTGAGAACATAGATTGTTTGAAAAAGATGTTAGTGAAATGTTTAAACAATAACGAGTAATATAAATATTATAGTAGATAGTAATAGAGAGATTATTCGTTATTGTTTTAACATGACTTGTGCTCTTTATGTTACATTTATAAGTGGAAACTTCGCTGGTTTATGTACTATGTATATCGGATTAACTTTAAGTATTATTGTACTGTATGTTTCCCAAATATTTTAAAAATAAAATAAAATAAAATAAAGTGTACGCGCAGACACAACGTGCACTCTCTGTTCCTATCACTCTCATACTCCAGTGGGACGACTGCTCGACACGACCGGTGAGAGTTAAGGCGCAGGACCGACGGCTTTACGTGCTCTCCGAGGCACGGGGGTGAAGCACCGCCAACTTCCCAACTCCGGGCTGTTACTGAGGCTTACTATACAGAAAGACTCAATAACTAAACTTGGCTCGACCCGGGACTCGAACCCAGGACCTCCGAGTGTGCAGCCAAAAATGCTATCTATACTAATATTATAAAGAGGTAAAGTTTGTGATTTGTGAGTTTGTGAATTTATGACGTTGTAGGTGGTAATCTCTGGATCTACTGAACCGATTTAGATGAAATTTGGTAATAAGACAGTTTGAGACCCTGGGAAGGGCATAGGATTGTTTTTATCCCGGAAATCATCCCTTAGAAGGAAAAAAATAGGGATGAAAGTTTGCATGGGGAAGCAATCTAGGAAAGAATTCGAGAGAAGCGAGGGTGAGCCGTTAGCGAGTAATAATGTATAGGAGTCTGCCTAATTTATTGAAAATTATGAAAAAAAAAATTATGATTACAGCTTCGCTCCCTTGGGTAGTAGCATGATGATATATAGCCTATATATAGCCTTCTTCAATAAGCGGGCTATCTAATGCAAAAAGAATTTTTCAAATCGGATCAACAGTGCCTGTGATTAGCGCGTTCAAACAAACAAACTTTGCCGCTTTATAATATTGGTATAGATAACGTACGTACCTTGAGATCCGTCTGTATTAAATATAAAACTTTCTTAGACTTACGCGATATTTAACCTATACTAATATTATAAAGAGGCAGAGTTCGTTTGTTTGTTTGAACGCGCTAATCTCAGGAACTACTAATCCGAATTGAAAAATTTTAAAAATCCTGTTTGCATTACATAGCTCGTTTATTGAGGCTATCTTCATCATATAATCATCATGCTACTACGCAATGGAACGGAGCAGTAATCATAAATGTCAACAAATCAGGCAGCCTTCCATACATTATTTTAGAACTGATATTTATAATCAAACAAATTTAATGCGGGTGAAACCGCTGGGCGCAGCTAGTATTGAAATAAAACTATTTTTGCGGATTTTTTCGCGGATTTATTTTGGTTATTGGTTCCCGACGTTTCGAATGCTTTACAGAGCATATGGTCACAGGAGACACTAAGGTTTTAGACGTCTCAAAAGTACCTATGATTGTTGTAAGCCATTCGAAACATCGAGAATTAATTATAATCAATATAAATATGCGAAAAAATCAGTACTAATATAATAAATCTTAAGAGTTTGTTTTTCTGTTTGTTAGAGTAAATCTCTAGAAGTGCCAGAATTGGAAAGATTATTTTTGCATTTTATAGCCTATCCATTAAGAGCAATTTTTGTGTGTATATATATATATACAAATTTATTTCATGTATCTCGAAAACGGCTCTAACGATTACAATCCAATTTTGTATTTAGATAAGGTTTTGCTTTAAGCTTATCTATATAGGTCTTTTCTGAAAAAAAAACGCAATTTTTTACAAATAAAAAACAAAAGTATAAGTAATTGTTACAGCCTATATCTATGTACACTACTCTTATGCTCACAATGTCATATACCATCTAGTGAATGTTTATGGTGCTTGAATCGTCGCCGATGGACTGAACTACTAGCTGTGTCCCGTGGTTTCACACACGTTAAATTAGTGCGCATAAAAAACGTAGTCCGTCACCTTCGGGAGTCCGCCATATTGGATTTACGATGACGTCACTTTGCTTATTTCGCTCATCAAACCTTATCATTTGATGCCCATGTCATAAGGGTCACAATGGAAACGATAAATCGCCATTTTGTAATGTCCGCCATATTTGATTTAAAATGGCGGCATTTAGGTTTGTGACGTGAACGGTAACAAGAACCAAACGCGTTTGCCAAATTTCAGCTCAATCGGACACTGGGAAGTGGGTCAAACTTAACTCGCAAGTATTGATTACAGACAGAGATCGGATCTTCCTTCAGACTGTAAACAATAACGACTAACTTCATATTGGTCTAAATCTGTTGTATCGTAAAAAAATCACTCCCATGATTTTACCCTAACGCGTCAAAAGAAGTATAACTTCACAAATGAATAAAAAAATACCAAAATGTACGTACGTACACTAAATATGTAACCTATTTTTTGTTTCATGCAATACACAAAAGTATAACATCAAAACAGACGTGAGAAAATTTCGCACAATTAAAATAAATATATATTTTTTTTCATTTGTGACTTATTTTTTCTAAATAACTTTAATTAATTTAATAATTAATTTATTAAAAAAAAACTCACTTGACATGAGAAATCGAGCAATCGACTTACAATTTAATTAAAATATTTCAATGACGTTCTGGCGTAATAATAGTAGAATTTACTTCTTCACCGGAGGTTGCGGATTCAAGTATCACTCTAATGTGTATGTTAACCCTATAAGTTTGTTGAGGTTGCATAAATTTGCTGAATTTGCAATCCAAATTTTTAAACGTCTCACTGCTGGGGGGTGAGATTCCCTTCGATAAGAGGGATCAGACCATCAGAACCACCAAGCTGGCAAAGTGCGTGGCGGACCTCACATGTATTCTAATAACTTGCTAGGTTCTTCCAGAAATGCAGGTTTACTCACGATGTTTTCCTTCACAGTAAGACAAGTGGTAATAATGTTGGAAATGATTCGTAAATGTAAATATCAGACCCGGGATTTGAACCCGCTCCGCTCGGTTTTCCAAGCGAGCGTGTTACAACTGGGCTACCAAGGCCTCTGTCTACTAAATTTCATCCAAATCCATCCAGACGTTCCAGTGTAACGAAGTAACAAACGAACAAACATATACAAATATTCGCATTTGTTATAACGTAGCCATTATATGTATGACCCTGCATTCAATATGTATATGACCTAGTTACAATTCCATTTGATGAGATATTTAAATTTACATTTTATTTGTCGAAAAATCATTTTAAAGCGAAAAATATTTAGTATGGGTGATATTGCTTGCAGTGTTCACTGTAGTTATATATATGTACATATAATAAAATTCTTAGTCGAATCTGTACATTAAATATTTTATGAAAAATCTTATTGAAATAATCATTATTATCGATACAGAGGCCGAACCTACAGTTTTAAGAATTATTGTCTGTCTGTCTGTGACCGCATCACGAGAAAACCATTGAACAGATTTTGATGAAATTTGGTATGATGATAGCTGGTTATCCGGGTCAACATATAGGATACTTTTTGCTGCGGGAAAATATCTCATCTCTGAGAAATCTATACTAAACGTTAAAACGTAACTAGGGACGAACCCGAGCGGAGCGAAAGTGAGTCGCTAGTCTATATATATCGTCCATGAACTTATGATATAGCCTAATTAGCATTTTTGCACAAAACTTAATTTTAATGCCACCATTTGGCAAATCAACATAATACTAACTGCATTTAACTATGATATCATAAAAAGACGTAAATAACAATCAACTAATTAGTTTTAGCAAAATTTTCAATGTTTTTTTAATTAATAAATTAGAATTATGTTTCTTCTGTAAAATTAGATAGAAAATCTCAGAAGTTCACGGACGATCTATTTATTAACAGCGGTTAACCCTCACTTCGCTAGGGTTTGTCTCCGAAAAAAAAAACAAACCTATCCCACGGAACCGTACGTTTTTACGGGATAAAAAACAGCCTACGCGTTATACTGACGTATGAGCTATATTATTGTAAAGTTTCATTAAAACCCATTTAGTAGTTTTTGCATGAAAAAGTAACAAACATACATACATCTATACATCCAGGCGTACTCACACATTTTCGCATTTATAATATTAGGATGGATATTCACTTTAAGTTAGGCACAAATATCCCTAGCACAATATATACTTTTTTAATAATATCTTCGTTTTAATATAAGTATAGTTAGTTTTTAAAGTATATATATTATGGACCTCTGTTAATATATTAAAGATCTTTTAGTAAATATTGCCTGAAATAAATGATTAAATTTAATTAAAAATTTAATTTAATTTAATAATATAAGTGGCAAGCGAACCGGTAGGCGGTTACGGGACATCTGGGGTTCGTGGCGCGATACAATTGCTATATATCTAGATAAAATTGCATCAGCACTTTCACTGCCACTACAAATATTTTAAAATCAAAATCTTTAATAAATAATAATAATTAATAGTAAATATGTTGCGACTTTAACACACAGCACCATCTAGTTCCATGGTAAGCTTCGAGGCTTGTGTTATGGATACCAGATAGTTGATACACTACACATATATAACTTTAAATACATACATGTTATAAATATAAAGACCCATGACTGGAGTATAAACATTTGTGCTTATCACACAAATAAATGCGACAGCGGGACTCGAACCCGCGACCGCTGGCACAGCAAGTAGGGTCACTACAAACTGAGCCAAACGTGTCGTGTTTGTTTGTTCCATACCCTTGAGTTTATAATAAGCCATTTTTTTGTAGAAAAGAAAATTTTATAAAGAAGTTACATGAATTACTATTTAACTAAAAAACTACATCAAATTGAACATCACTTAAATATATTTATTTTTTTGTTAACCTATCCATTAAATAAAATTTCATGAAAATCGGTTTCACACTTATCGAACATATTGCCAAAAAATACAATTTTAATTAGGACCTATTTTTGAACTCGGTAAAAATTATTTGGTAGAGTTTAGAGTTCTTAAAATAATACCTTGACTCGATGTAACATTTAAGATGCTTAAATTCCGAAAACATAAATAAAACAAGTCATAATATAGAAAGTAACTTATAAAAAAAATCTACTGATTTTAACCTATATAAGTATCTCTAGTAAACATAATAAGATACTTAATCGCATCCCAAAAGGAGGTTCCCGTGGGATAGCTGTTTTTTTTTTAATTTTCAGACAAAATGGCGGCAACAGTAAGTATCTCTAGTTAACCTAATAAGATACTTAAACTCATCCCAAAAGAAGGTTCCCATAGCTAAGGAACAGCTGTTTTTTTTTTAATTTTCAGACAAAATGGCGTCAAGTTATTAGTGTATAATTTAAAATTCCACCGTACGAGCAACTCGAGGATAAGGTATATATAGGATGAGCGCGCTTCACTTGCACAGTCACATCCACAGCTACACAATGGTAAGTGTTTTAAAAAAATACATATATTATTTAAAAAAAAAACAATATTTATTATGTCATTTAAAAAAAAATATAGTTAATATTATAATAATTCCAAATAAATCCTTTTTTGTCTATAATTAAAAATATTTTTTAATATTTAATTTTGTATAGAAAATATACATTTTTTTTAAATTAAACGGTACAGTTATAGTTTTAATCAAAGCCCTATGTTTAATAAGCTTTTAGAGCATATTTGTGTTTTTATATTACTAGCGAACGTCCCTAGGTCTAAAAACGATCATAATTCATTAAGTTTCAAAGTTTTTAAAATTCTTTAGTCAATTATATATAGGCAGGTCTGTATGTATCCTACCTCAATAATTACTTTATAAAATGCAAAAGTTTTCTTCAAATAGGACCCGCAATTGCAGAGATTCCCGTACAGACAAATAAACACAAAATCTTTATATACTACTAGCGGCTCACCCTCGCTTCTCTCGGGTTCGCTCTTAGAAAAACAAAAACAAATCTATCCCTCGGGAACCGTATATTTTAACGTGATAAAAGCCTATGTGTTATTCCAGACTGTAATCTATCTCTATGCAAAATTTCATCCAAATCCATAAACTTTCACATTTATAATATTAGTATAAACTATAAAATTGTATAATACGAGTATATGCTATCTAACATTACAATAGAGCTTGTTACGAATAACGAAATTATATATAAATAATCTACGCGAGCGCAGCCGCGGGCAAAAGCTACTGGATAAACGTCAACTCACTGCCGTCCCTCTCCATGTCACTGTCACTATGCCGAAGCTCACACTCCTCGGTACTACTTAAAAATTAAAAAAAAAAACATTATTTTCACGTATTTAATACATCGAAGATTTGATTTATCATGAAAAGCTCAGTTATTTTTAGCATGATTATCCCATGGCTTTTACTAGTCGTCATATTTTGGTTTCGATTTTCGGTTAAGGCGAGAATTTCTCAGAAACAAAAAAGTTAAGTAATTGATTTTACAGCAATTATAATAACTGATCTATACTAATATTATAAAGAGATAAGGTTTGTGAGTTTGTGACGTTGTAGGGGGTAATCTCTGGATCTACTGAACCGATTTAGATGAAATTAGGTAGGAAGATAGTTTGAGACCCTGGGAAGGACATAGGATACCCCCATTATTATCCCGGAATCCCTTAAGGGGGTGAAAATGGGGATGAAAGCTTGTATGGGGAATCATTAAATAAAATTATATTTTCGGGTTATTTCGCGGATTATTTAGTTTTTTGGTGAGAGACTTTTCTCCCATGACCATGATTTTGATTGCTGTAAATCATTCAAAACGTCGGGAACCAAATTCAAAATAAATCCGCGAAAAATTCCGAACTATCTCTTCTATTTAAAAAGTTTTCTATCTTAAGTGGCACAAAAATATTTTTTTTACTCTAACTAACAACATTATTATTATAAAAACGGCATGTTTATTCATAATTTTGCTCGTAAAATTGTACATCACATTATTAATCATTAATAATCATTAAAAATGTTATGTATTCAAATTGGCCACCCATCAATTTCCCGACCAATATTGACGTAATCTTAAAAATACACATACATATAATATTTGAAACAAACATACAAACATACATGTATTAATATTAAATATTTATCATTACGTTCTTAACTGCGCCATTAACCGAAGGTCGAATGCCATCTTTGACATTTAATTTTAAATCAACGTCAATTCATAAGCGACAAGCGATTTTTATATCCTTTAAATCAGTATATATTTTTCTTTAATATTATTTATAAATAATATAGATAACATAATTATAATAATTTATAAATAATATAAATAAAACAATTTTTTTTTTCGCGAATTTATTTTGATTTTTGGTTCCCGACGTTTCAAATGCTTTACAGCAATCATGGTCTCGGGACAGCCAGATAGTTTTGTTTAAAATGTCAAATGTTCGTGTATTTCTAAGAAAGTATTATACTTACGTACGTATTAGTTTTGTTCATGGTTATTTTAAAGTAATTTAAAGATTCTAAAATTTCTTCAACTTAAAACATTATTTTACTATTTGTAAATAAAATTAAAAGTTATTTATATGGATATTTTGGAATTTACAATATCAGTATTCGATTTACCTTATTAGTTTTAGCCCGCGGCTTTGCTCGAGTGCATTGCACATTATAAAAACAATATTCAAAGCAGCTATCCCAATTATTTAATTACATTTTAAATAAATCAATTTATTCTGTATTTTAATTCCCTGTTTTGTTTAAATATTTTATTTCCCATCAAAAATCAAAATAAAATCGCAGAAAAATATTTTCAGCGATTTTAAAGTTTTTTTCAGGTTTTACTTTAAAACATTATATTTCAATTAAAACGTCAATCAACGTCATATCGCTGCCGCTTATAGTAGGCGCCGTACAAAGTTCATACATTTCGTAAATCTTGTCTGCCAGCAGAGAAGGTCAAGTTGTGTAATTGATGGATGTTAGGTAATAACGGTCAGAGTTCGATGGATGCAGATGGTTTTATTTAGTTAACGAGGTACAGGAGTTCGAATCCTGGCTGTATTTTATTTGATCGACATGTATTTAGTAAATCTTCTGCTAATTTTTCCACTTTTAATGTTTGTAATGTCATCTTAGATAGCCTATACCTTCTTTAATAAATAGGCAATCGATCGATTTACTTAAAATGTTACATATTCGGGTAAATCTTAGAAAAAAAACCAATTATCCAAAACCTAAGACCCATGCCCGATTAATTACAATTATTTCATCTCCCCAGAAACTCCTCATCATCACAATCTTAGTGGCCTACGCTGCAGCGGACGTGTCCCACATCGTGGGCAAGTCTGGTGAGGCGGAAGCCAAGATCCTGAAGCAGGAGTTGGATATTGGACTCGAGGGTCAATACCAGTGGTCCTATGATACCGAGAACGGTATCTCTGCCAGTGAACAGGGAGCTCTTAAGAATGTGCCTGGTGTAAGTATGTTTAGAGTTTATCAAAATATTTTTTTACGTATTTTGTTTAACTTGAATTGTTATTATGCTTTGATTCCGGTCCATTTTTTGATATTTCGATCTTAGAAGCATCAGCTGAGATACTAGCTTTTGCCATAAGAAAGATTTTACGTTGTTTGTTTGTTACCGTTAATAATCGTATTACTTTCTACCGTTTTTATGGCATTTTTGTTAATTTTATTTATTTGAGAAGAAGTGATGGGAAGAATTTATAAAAACACTCCCTTTTATCCTTAAAAGTTCTCAAACTTTGAGCTTATCTCTTGCAGTAGAAAAAGATAGCGAAAATTTAATAAGAAAAGTTTAGTAAGTCAACGCACGTCATATATTTCCAAAAAAGGAGGATGTATGTTTGTTGTCTGTTTGTTACGCGATATCTACGCCAATAATTTGTAACTCATTTTCAAGGCTTCTTGCTATTGAATTGGTTATACCAAGACTCTTAAAGGCCCAATAAATTATTGTTTAAGTCTTATGTTCGTTTTTAGTTAAAAAAAAACATTTATGTCCAGGCTGAAGCACCATCTCAAGTAGCTCAAGGTCAAGCAAGATGGACCGCCCCAGGCGGTGAAGTCATCGAGTTCCAATACACAGCTGACGAAAACGGTTACAGTCCTCAGGTAAAGACTTTACATTAAATGTTTAACTTCTTCTTTTGGATAGGCCCACCCCCAGCAGTGGGATGTTAAAAGGGCTAAATTATTATTATTTTTTTGGATTATTAATAGAGGGAATTGAACATTTTTCTTTGGAAGTAGACATTAGCCAACCGCCGCCATTTTAATTTTGTTTCAAAATACGGGTTGAAACAGGTATGAACGAACATCAAATATTTGAAAAACTTTCAAATATCTCAGTTACATGACTTTTAAGATCATTATGTCGCTGATAATTTTATATTTATTTAAGTATTTTGTATTGAAATACACTAATTTCATAATGCGTCGCAAATTTAGAAAAAAATAAAACAGGCGGAATGTTGGCATGTCACAAAATTCTATCCCTTTTACATCTGTCTGTTAATCTTATCTTAAAAGAAGCAGATTTCTTGAAAACTATAGAAAAATATTTTTTCTAACAGAATATATTTTTAAATTATTGCATATTCTTTTTAAATGGTAGTTTAAACCATTGAAATATTACCAGATCACTAGTTTCTAATTTCTTTATGATTGCTATTAAATATCAACCGTTATCCAATCGATATCAAATCGATTAGATCCGTGATATTAAAACAAGTTATATTCTATTAAATAATATCCCTAACCCTTTACTATCTACAGACATTGAGGAAAATAACAAATTGCACACTCGGTTTTTTATTTCTTTACAAACTAATATTTTTGTTTGCTTTTTTTGCTACCAATACCTCGATAATGAACATATAAAAGTTTCAAAATGTAACCAACAAGAGTAATATTTATTACCAAAGTAATTATTAATACCATAAGTAATATTTATTACTTATGGTAATAATAATTATTTATAGTGTATGTAATATTTTACTTAAAAATACAATTATTTGTTTCAGGGTTCTCATATTCCCACTCCCCATCCTATCCCAGAAGCAATCCTCCGAGCACTCGAATACATCAGGACTCATCCGCCAAAAGAAAACTAAGAAAAGGACACCCCTATATAACGATATGACAGATATCATAGGAAAAAATGTATGGACAATACATTTATGTATGAAAAATACATTAATGTATTGGTCATTTGTATGACATACAAAAAAAAACTTTTTCCTCATCCGTCATATAGATTAAAAATACTCATACTTGTAAAACGACTAGAAGTTAGGAATTAAAAGATATTTTTTTAATTAGTGATTTCTATGAAATCAACTGCCATTTTTGTACCTTGTGATGACGAAATAAACAATAATTTAAGAAATTACAAATGTTATTTTTTTACTATCCTACTTTTGTTAAAGTTTTTTTTTAATTTAATCCATCGATTATGACTTTGCTGTTTATTTTGCTTAAATATCAAATCGATTAAAAAACAATCAACAAACAAACAATCCCATGCAAAAGTTCTCTTAAACTGTCTGTCACCAATTGTGTTTAGGTAATTGTTCTAATTGAAGTAAATATACAACAATGTAAATTGAACCTTAAATGTAATGCTTAAAATTGTTTTCACAAAAAAATACAAGCGCGCTCAAATGTTCAAATGAGCGCTCATTCGATGAGGACATTTTTTGTCGCTGATTGTGTATCCAGTTTCTTTTTGATCGATGAAATATCAAAGAAATTAATAACTTAAAAGTTAAAATCATTTTAAGAAAACATATGTCAAATCCGGATGACAATATAAATAATTTAGTACAACCTCTCTGATCTGCTGAAGGAGTCAGGTGGATAGTGGATCTTCAATGGCTAACACCTTCGAGTGTATGGAATCCCATAGTTTTCTTAAGCTTTTTTCGCAACATTTTTCATTCTCAAAAAAAACGTGTGTATGTACTTATGTACGCACGTAAGAAATTATACTTCATTGGCGTAACAGAACAAAAACAGCTAAAGATTTCATCCCGTATGTCACAACTCTCTGTTTGTAAAAGGAACGCGGCTAACTTCATCATGTCGCTTTTTGGCTGTCGGTGTGCGCGCGCATCGTAAAAATTTTTTTCCAAACGTGCCCAAAGAGTATAACTTCAAAAACAAAACAATAGAAACAATAAGAAACACTCACCCTGATCTCGTAACACTGTCACAGCCTCCAGGACCCGCTTGGTGTATATACAGGGCTCGTAGTTATCCATCTCTTGAGTCACAACCGAGCACACCCTGTATAACCGTCACGTGTATTAGTCAAGTGCGAGTCGGATATGACATATAATAAAATTAATATACACATAATAAAGAGAAAAAAAAAATATTTTTCGTATGCTTGATTGTAATGGATAAACTAAACTACAAATCCGGCGAACCGATTTAGATGATATTTGGTGTCAGGACAGTTTGAGACCGTGAGAAAGGACATAGGATAGTTTTTATCCCGGAAATCATCCCTTAAAGGAGCGAAAAGGGGGATGAAATTTTGTATGAAGAATCAATCATTTCTCAAGTAAGGAATATAAAACTCATCACACTTATGTATATACTAATATATACATTATATAGTCTATCTATTCCATACTAACCGTTACAACGTACCCTCTTAGGGAGTAGGGACGAACCCGAGCGAACCAAGAGCGAGTCGCTAGTCTTCTATAAAAGCGAAATTTTGTTTCAATTCTTATTCCTTCACTCAAAAACGGCTGGAGATTTAGTTCACAGACTATGAGCTGGAGTAACTTTTAGGTAAGTACGGACGCACCCAAGTAAGCTAGGGTATGTCGCTTTTATAATATTTCACCTGGAAGC
This sequence comes from Brenthis daphne, assembly GCA_947093115.1. Lineage (NCBI taxonomy): Eukaryota > Metazoa > Arthropoda > Insecta > Lepidoptera > Nymphalidae > Brenthis > Brenthis daphne. The sequence goes on from OX352473.1 coordinate 6,951,389, forward strand.
TCTGCCCCTGATGGCACCAGCAGTCCTCTCCAGGGAGTCAGGATCTCCCTCCTGCAGAGCTACCACACACTTGTTCACGTCTTCTAGGATATGGTTCTCTGCGGGAAAGAAAACGTATTATAATTGCAATTTTAGCATTTTTAATAGTGAGAAAGTTGTCGATGGTGATACCGTTTTAGACCACCTCCTTAGAATGAGCGCAGGCCGCGTTATTGCTACTATCATGATGATGGTTCTTCTCAGACCGGTCCTTCCCATCAGACCTGCAATCCGAGCCGGTGGTAGATTCCTCGCGGACTTACATACTGACATTTAATTTAGTCAGTTTTACATTATAAATTTAAATTAAATGTCAGTGTAGTCAGTTCGTGAGAGCCGGCGAGAAATTCAACAGTCGCTCTTTTAAAATAATAATCGTGTACAATATTTTAATATTATAATTATCTATTGACATCTACGAAATATTCGGTGAATGTTCCGCTCCGTGACGGAGGCCGGCAAGGAGGGGCACTGACCGCTGACGGCGAGGAAGTCGTCGATGGTGGTGATGTCGTCGACGGCGTCGGTGAGCAGGCGCACGGCGGCCTCCCAGGCGCGCGCGAAGGCCGACGCGTTCTCCTGCGCCACGCGCGAGCGCACGCGCGCCGCCAGCACGCGCGCCGCGTTGATCACCTGCGGGCGGACGGACATACACACGTACACATCGGTCGGCGCGCACTTAAATTATCTATCACGTGGTGGAAGTCGCGTCGAAATCGGTTGAGTGGTTACGGAGATATGCGCGGACAGATAAATTTCCAGTTGTCATATAAAAGTTAGTATGACAGTCCGGTTTCATCTCGAGCGGCTCATTTGATGCTATATCTAGACGCCGAATCGTTAGACGTTCGAATGGATAAGTGGACTATACTAATACTAAGAATCGAACCAGGGACTTTTCAATCTACTGCGTAAGCACTAGCCTCTAGAGTCTAACCGTGTGTGGGTGTGTATGCTTGCTCGTATGTGTGCTTGTGCGTCGGCGTGCATGTGCGTATGTGTACGTGCGTGTGCATGTGCGTGAATGCGTGCATGTGAGTGTGTGTGCGTGTGTGTATGTATGTGTTTAAGCCAGTAACCAACCTGAGGACACAAAGCCTCGATCTGCCCCGCGGCGTGACGCACCATCTTCACGCCGTCCTCGTTGTTGGACATCGAGCACACGAGGTTTGCTACCTGAGCGAGAATGTAAATATAATATATAATATATTTCAGATAAAGTCCCTAAATAAAATGGAGATAAAAAAACACCTGGTCAGTCATGGTAATTTATAGTGTAAATAAAGGTTATTTGTTATTGTAAACTTACGCTTAAAATAAATCTTTGTATTTCAGAGCAACACATACGTTTATTTTTGCCAGTTCCTAATAACCCCTAATTACTACTTATAATCTTATAAATATTTTAAATAAAACTATCTTTGCGGATTATTTCGAGAATTTATTTTGATTTTTGGTTCCCGATGTTTCGAATGCTTTACAGCAGTCTCTCCCGTCACTTCGAAACGTCGGGAACCAAAAATCAAAATAAATCCGCGTAATAATTCGAAATAATATAGTTTGATGTAAAATGTCAAATATTCTCGTAAATCTAAGAAAACTTATAAATATTATCAATTTTTAGCTGAAAAAAGGTATCAAAGAGGTTAAAGTTAATTTAAAAAGAAAACATTCCACTTCTGGCTGTGGTAGCTCCTCAGCTCAGTAGAACAAAAGATGATATATACATAAATTGTAATTTAATTAATGAATTCAAAAATAACTTACTTCAACAAGTTTGTTCGCATGTTCAGTGAACACCACAGCATATTCTTCTACTTCCTTCTCATTGCCACTGCGAGCTGCTTCTAGAAGAACCAGCAGAGGAACGTTTGTCTCCAGGAAACTGTCAAATTAAACAAAATCAAATAAAAATATATTAGATGATATTTTCATCGAAATGAATTATGTTTTCAACCGACTTCAAAAAAATTAGGAGATTCTCAATCAGTCGGAATCTTTTTTTTTTGTATGTTAACCGGTTACTCGAAGACGCCTGAACCGATTTGGGAAATTCTTTTTTGTTTCAAAAGGTATACTTCCCAGGTGGTCCCATTTAAATTTTATCGAAATCGGCCGAACGGTTTTTAAAAAATCACCAATAAATTATCTATAAATAAATGGCTTAATCGTATATGTTATTAAAAAACTTTCTTCTTACAAATTACCTGCTTATTACGTCTACACTAAAAATGGGAAAATAAAAACTTAAAAAAACCGACTTCCAATCACTAAAAAGTAAAAAATAACTTAGTGGAGTTTTCATTTACTATACATACCTAATCAGATATTTCTGAAGTCGGTGCCAGCCGATGCAAAGCAAAGTACACCGACTTCGAAAATATCTGATTAGATATCTATAGTGAATTAAAACCTCCGTTTAGTTATTTTTTACATTTTAGTGTTAAAATTTCTCAGCTATGTTTTTTAATATAATATTGTATTAGATTTGTACGAATATTATCTTTTAATTTCGTTTAAGATCACAGGTTTGATTCTTGTATGGTATTGTGTTATGTTTGGATCATAAATAAATAAATAAATACAGTGTCTCAATATAGAAAGAGGAAACTGAAAGACACATATATTATAAATAATGCAGAAATACTATTTTTTGTTAATTTTAATCAAAAAATAAACAAAAATAAAATTATACAGACATAAATGATACAGAAGATTCTTTTAAAACGGTAGAAATTTCTAAGCATAGTAGAAATAAAAAAAAATGGTAGAAAATTATTAAATATGGTAGAAAAATTGTACAATGGTAGAAAATAGTATAAAACGGTACAAAGACGTATAGATAGTATAAATAGATGTAGAGAGACCTGTCGGAGACGTGGTCCACGACGGCCTTGCGCAGCTGGCGGCGCAGGTCGCGCGTCTTGCGGCACATCTGCTCCAGCGCGCGCTCCAGCGCCTCCGACTGCTCCGCGCGCCCCGCCTGCGCAACACACCGGGTAACTCATTTTAACTCTAAATAAATCCACCAAATTATCAAGTCTAATTCGCGTAATTCTAAGACAGCACTATTTATACGAATATTTAAAACTATTCTTCCGCGGAGATATTTAGATTTTTTTGGTTACCGACGTTTCGAACGCTTAATAGCAACCATGGTCGCGGGAGAGACTAAAGGTTTAGACGTCTCAAGGTGCATTACATAGTTACATTAAAATTTAAAACATTCAAAACGTCAGGAACCAAAAATCAATATAAATCCGCGAATAAATCGGAATAATTGTTTTATTCAAAACTAGCGACTTACTCTCGTTTCGCTCGGGTTCGTCACTCGGTTGTGTCCCCATACAAACTTTCATCCCCTTAATGTATGACTTTCGGGATAAAACTATCCTACGTCGTTTTCAGGGTCTCAAACTATCTTCTTACAAAATTTCATCTAAATCGGTTCAGTGGTTTCGAAGAATATTCAGTAAAACAAACAAATAAAAAAAAATTGTTTCCTCTTTATAATATTATATTTGAAATATAAAAAAGTCCATACATTGCTCATATACTCGTGCAGCAGATCTTGCAGCGCTTGCCGCACGGCGTTACACTCCGCCACTATGCGCTCGCGTCGCTCGTCCCTGGGGAAAACATGTTTATTTATTTTATTTATTTATTTATTAGGCACACCAACGCAACATACAATGTGACATAATTAAAACCACAAAAATTTTAAAAAATTAAAAAAAAATACATTGTAGACCACACTTACAGACTCGACATGATAATAAAAAAGGCATTCTGCTTCCATTACCCCAAACCCAAATAAAAACAATCAAATAGTAAAAAAACAGTGCAAAAGAAAAAAATACCAAAAAAATATATAATAAAACTCCTAATGACAACTACTTATGACAACGATTACATATATAAAAACACTATAAATTATTTTCAAAAATTATATATATGTATAGAGAAAAAATTAATAACGACTAAAAATGCAAGTGGCATATCAAAAATAATATATATAAAGTTACAATATACTCGTACATACACAGAGGTACACAAACAAGCGGATAAAAGATATAAAAATTGCAGTTTTTTTTTCAGAAAATACATCTATATAGATAAACTTATATAACAAAACCTTATCTAGATACAAAATTTGATCCAAATTGTTAGAGCCGTTTCCGAGATACATGAAATAAAATTAATGATTTTATATATACTAGCGACTCACCCTCGCTTAGCTCGGGTTCATCCCTAGGTACGTTTTGACGGTTAGTACGAAATACAAATCTTCGAAATTCTCGGCTTTTCTGTACTACAATATGCATCTATTATACATATAAACCTTCCTCTTAAATCATTCTATCTATTAAAAAAACCGCATCAAAATCCGTTGCGGAGTTTTAAAGATGTAAGCATACATAGGGACGAACAGACAGCGGGAAGCGACTTTAACACTATGTAGTGATAGTGATATGAATATATAAAGAAGTGTTTATTTAAAATTATAAGAAACTAGCCGATTGCTAGGATATAATAGTGCAGCGTGCGAGGGAGAGAGTGCATGTTGTGTATATATCTCTCTTTCACTCTCACACTCCGCTGGGACGATACTTTGACATTTTCGATAAAATTGAAAGATCACGACGGTGAAACATTACCCACTTTCCCAATTCCGGGCTGCTCCTAATAATTCGCGTAACGCGGATCACACAAATATCTTAACAGAAAATGTCAGTAATCAAACATGGTCCAACCCGGGAGTCGAGCCCAGGTGCTCACCTGGTGCAGGAGCTGTCGGCCATGAGCGCGGCGCCCGAGATGATGCTCTCGAGGCGCTCCTCCAGCGACGGCCGCGTGCGCAGCTCCGAGTACGCCAGCGGCTCCATCACCATGCGCTCCTACACACAGACAGACACACGTGTGGTCAACGACATACATACATTTATGCTATTAGTTCTCAAATTGGTCCACGGATGACTCGACGGGGGCCTACGGGGGACTGAATCTTTATATTTTTTGTCGTGTTTTGCGAATATGGTAGAAATGTAGTCGCTGGGGGTCCACAGGAATCAAAAAAATCTAAATTTTGAAAGTGATCTATAAGAAAAAAAAGTCTGAGGACCTCTTTCTATACTAATATAAAAGAGGTAAAATTTGTGAGTCTGTGATGTTATAATATAAGTATGGACTATTTAAAAAAAATATCTTTTATGTAATCAGTCAAAAATTTATGCACATAATAAATAAATATATTGGTACATTAACACGCAGCCACATCTAGTTGCATGGTAAGCTACGAGGCTTGTGTTATGGATACCAGATAGTTGATACACTACACATATATAACTTTATATACATAAAAATTATAAATAAACATCCATGACTGGAGTACAATCATCCGTGCTCAGTACACAGATGAATGCCCCCAGCGGAACTTGAACCCGCGACCGCTAGCACAGTAAATAGTGTTACTACAAACTGTGCCAAATATGTTGTCAAAATAATAATAAATTTATGCCATTCAAGTAAATAAAAAAACTTACATCAAAATCATCCAAGGCCTGAGCCAATTCTCCGGGACCCTCTACCGGCACTCTGTTTGTACCTGGAAATAAATATATATATATTTGGAAATATCTGTATCAATAAAGAGCAACTTCCACAACTCCGACACAACCCCAGAATCTATATAGGACATGGAACCCCCAAAACTTGTGTCCCCTCACCGGAATTGGGCGGCAGCGGGCGGCCCTGCGCCACGGCGGAGATGGTGTCGACGGCGGAGCACACGGCGCGCAGGACGAAGTCCCGGTTGGCCTTCGCGGCCGCCAGCTCCGGGTGACGGACGTACACCTGGTCACATATATTAGTACTGTTATATATGCACGATTTGCTTGTTTGTTTGTATGTGTATCATTACGCCTTAATATACAGATTGGTAGATTTAGAAATAACATCACACATTCTGCGGGACTCACTGGTTAGAGAAACCAGTACTACCCACTAAAACCCGACAGAACCTCCTCCGTCTTAACTGGTTGCTTACGCACTAAACCACGATGCCCCGACAACCAAAGCACACAACACAACTCCGGAGTTGCTACCACTGTCCTCTCTGCCATCAGAGAAGTACCAGGAGCACCCCGTCTGACACACTGCCCATCGAAGTGTACCACCTTCCTATATATCTCTTGGCTTAGCGCTCATGAGCATTCCCTTTCAGCTCCTATCTCCTGGCTAGTACTAAGAGATCCCAAGAGAACTGCTGACCTTGGATGCAGTCAACAGCATAGTGGAATGCTTCTTCAGCACAGCCCTGGCCGCAGCCAGCTCATCCTTCATCCTGGGCTCCTTCAGCTCCTTCTGCCTCCGTGCCGCCTGCGCCGCCAGCTCGTTGGCGGAGCGCCCGAACTGACGGGCAGACTCCAGGAGCTCGGACTGGGACGAGGCCGACTTGAGCTTGTCTAGGTCGTTTTCAACCTGGAAGGAGGGGAGAAGGGGGGTTTAAGAATAAATTAATCAAAATTATAGGATATAATTATTTTTCTAAAAGCAATGCTTAGTTGTTTTCACAAAAAAAAATAATTAAAAGGGCACTCAAATGTTCAAATGAGCGCTGATTCGGTGAGGACATTTTATGTCGCTGATTGTGTATCTGGTACTTTTCTGATCGATGCTTAAAATGCATAATTCTGTAAAATCAACCTATCCACTAAGTAGCTAGAAACGAACACATCATATTTATTTTCATCATCTTGCGATCAGTCTTTCACATTCATGAAAGGAAAGCAAAGAACTAAACCAACCAACCAAAGAAAAGAATTAAACCGGATTTTTTTTTAATGTATATGAATCTGTACACGCGCAAGAAGTAAAACTTTTGAAGTTTATCGGTACTATTTATGAAATTCAATTTATGTTTTAAATAATTAGGATTCGTGAGATACTAAAAATAACGCATATTAGGCATATTACAATCATATATTTTATATTTATAGAAAATCATTTAAGAAAAGCATATAATATTACTATTTAACATTTGTCAGACAATAACAACGGTTACCATGGGAACAAACGTACGTACACTTTTTCGTAACGCATTCACCAGCTCACGCCCTAAGTCAAGCGTGCGTAAAGAAGTTTTACTTCAAAAATGTCTACATATATACAATAATCGTCAAAACTCACAGTCCTCAAGTTGGACAGCAGCAGGTGAACATCCACCATGTCCGCCAGGATGAGCAGCCGCGTGACGGCGGACAGCAGGCTGCGCGCCGCGCGCACCATGCTCGAGCGCACCGACGACGCGCAGGGCTCCTCCGAGAACTCCCGGGCCGCCAAGCTCATGGCTGCACCTGCCCGGATTTAATTAAAAAAATATATAAGTCTTTAGCTCATTACTGCATCTGGTCAGTTCACTTCGAAGGCCAATTCACTTAAGTAAACAAATTACGTAATCTAATTTAAAAGTCGACTACACAAATCTCATGCAAATCTGTCAAGCCATTACATCATAAAAGAGTAACAAACATACACACATACTAACTGAAAATTGAAAAAATATTTTTTACTAGCGACTCACCTCGCTTCACTCGAGTTCGTCCCTAGGTACATTTTTTTTTTGCGCGGAACTCTAATTCTTTTACTGAAATAAAAGTAGCCTATGTTACTCCTTATAACATCAACTACCTGCCAGTGAAAGCCCCGTTAAAATCGGCCCAGTCGTTTCGGAAACTAGCCAGAACAGACAGACAAAAATTTTAAAAATTGTGTTTTCCTTATAAATAACGTATATTATTCCATGTGCATTTAGTAAAAAGCTGTTATTTTGACATAACAAACAGACATTTCAATTTTATTTATCTGTATAGTTTGATATAAAAAAAGTGTTGTGTATATAGAAAGACCAGGCTAAATATTTTGAATATAGACATCACTTCACACTATACTAAAGGGAGATTTAACGATTAACTTCACACTTTAGCCAATAACGACTAACTTCATACTGTGGTCTAAATCTGTCACATCGAAAAAATTCACTCTAACTACTCTAATATACAAAATTCGCGAGTCAGTGATTTTAACAAAACTCCTCTGAAACAGCTTGACCAATTCTTATGAAATTCAGTGTGTATTGTTTGTATTGTCAGTAGGTCTAAGAATAGGACGTGAACTATTTTACATACTACTAAGTGATAAGGGTGGTCCACCTCAATTTTTTTTGATAATTTTTTTTTTTTTTAATGATTTGGCATTAAAAACTACATACAACCTAAATTTTCACAAAGGACGAACTCGAGTGCAGCGAGGGTAAGTCGCTAGTAACTTCAAAAAATTGTCTATATAATACAATAATTATAATACAATAATTATACTACAACAACTCACCTGCCTTCCTAACCTCCTCCACAGCTGCCAGCATCTCCTGGGTTATCTCCGGATTCTCATAAGCAATGGTCTGTCCTCGTTCAATGAATATCTCGGTAGCCCTCTCCACTGTAGCCACTAGGGCACTGGCCCTTTTAGATTTGCCCGCTGCAAATAATAAACTATGTTATAAATAAATAAATGTTGAGACATTTATTTCCCCAGTGGGACTCGAACCCGCGACCGTTGGCACTGCGAATTACTACAAATTGAGCCAAATGTATTGTCATAAATTCTATCATAATAAATTTAAACTACATACGTCTCTTCTTCTTAGCTGCTTTATCCTTGCTATTCACAAGGGTAGTCACTTGGAGGACCAAGGGCTCCAGTGTCCTCTCCACTGACATGGTCCTGATTTCTAAGTTCTTGGGGTCCCACTTGAGGGTCAACTGGCCGGTGGTACCATAGGGATCCGTCATGGTCGCCATAGCTGAAGAAATATAAATAATAAGAAAATTATAGTTGATATAAAAGATATGCCAAATACTTGTGTTTACATATAATTTGTTTTTAAAAACAAATCATTTATGTATACCTTTGTATAACAGAATGAAGGAAACAATAAATAATTTCTTTACAGACAAGACAGCACCCCACCCATCAACATATATGTCATACACATTATAATATGTAAATAGCAACACTTGTATCACTTTTAGCAACTTAACTGCATTTCCAAATCAATAATAATTTTTTATTGTCCTCTAACCATTTAAAGTTTATATTTATATTGTTTTACTATTGAATATTATGCTATAATATGTATCCATCTATATACGAGCATTGAGCACCTCTCATTAGTTGTGTCAAACTTCCTTTCAAAGTACCCTGTCCTCTTAATTTTCAATGTTTGTTGATGTTTGTGTTTAGTCCCCTACGTAGATTCTTGTGTAAATATGTTAAATTTAATAAAATTAAACTTTAGAATAATACCTCTATAAGTTGAACTACTAACATGTTATATTTATTTAATTTTTTATGTAGTTTTTTCTATTTTTAGGTGAACTTTAAAATCCTTCTATTTAATACTGTTAATCCAGTCTTCAGTCTTCAGTCAGGGCGAATCTCGAACTTGACTCCTCCATTCAACGTGACACCTCCATTCAATTTGACATTGTTAAAATAATTTGTGCTCAACTGAACTATCATCCCTTCGGACTTTGAGAGTAAAAGGAATAAAGTGCATGTTGTGTCTGCACTATAATATCTCCTCGCGCATCAATAGCATAGAAGAACATTATTACAATTCAATTCTTTGCTTTAGTGGCTTCCAGGAGTACCAATTGGGCACAATTTACTTCTCCAATGTCACATAGAATGGAGAAAACATGTTATATTACGAATAACTGATAAAAAAGAGAAAAAACATTACCAGATCTGATTACATATTGAATCTGAGTGATTTGTGACATTTGGCAAACCAAACCAAGAATATTTTTTTGAGAGTTTTTAATAAATGGAATGTTAGTTGAATATTAGAGTTGCAACTGTGTTTTAAATATTATTTTTTCCATATACATATTTAGCTATGGTTTTCCTTATATATTGCTAGTAAGGAGAATCACATATGGATAGGTTATTGGAACTCACCATAAAAGCCTAAGAATTCTAATAATAGTACTGAGATATAGATTAGTATTGACATTACCAGTTTTTAATGAACATTACAAAAGCTCTTCTAAAAAAACAAAATGTGCAAAAGATAATACTAAATCTAGGAGCTGCAATATCTTAGCATCTTTGGTTATTTTGTATTGAGTAATTAGTATTCATTGCTGTATTTTTATTATTTCACTAATAAATCGAAACAGCCAGACAATTTACAATATTTACAATGATTTGGTAGCAATGATAAAATATCTTATACCTTGGTACGATAGCTTTGTGAAAGTACTTATGAGTCATTCCATGAATCAATAGAACGATGGGGACCCCATAAAGTTAGATTAAAATATGGTATTTTTTACGAAAATGGTGGTTTTTAATTGTTTTCGTGCCCAAAAACGTTTAGTTTTCAACAAATAAACAATCGCAACGAAAGAAATATAACACGACTAACTCTATACACTAACAATTTCCATACAAATCCTTTCAATAAGCTGTCATTCTTAATTTGGTTGAATAAAATATTGACATCTAAAGCTTATGAATTTACCTTGAATTTTGGAGATTTCTCTATTTAATTACAGTTAAACAATAATGCACTAAACAAGTTACACTATTATACACTTAAATTCACACAAGTTGTTAGAAAATATCGCAAATAATACGAGAAAAACAGCAAAAACAGGTGAACAATCACGTAGGCGTGTCAAAAACAATATCACTAGGTCAGGGTTGCTACATTTAAATCATAGAGTATATTGCTACATATATAAATAGAGGTACAACTCGTCGTCGAAGCTGGTAATGCTTAAAAAGCGCCATCTCTATTGTAAAGTGTGAAACTTTCTATATAGGTATATACGTAGCTATATATATATTAATATTATTGTTCATTAATATTTTTACTTAGGCGCAAAGGGTAAAAATAAATAAAATATATGATGTATTATAATTTATTTGAACATTAATAATTCTTATAACAATAAAATTCAAATATAGACATCGTCCTTCAACTAACTTAACTTAGTAGTAGACTTTACAAAGTTGGAAATGCTTTACCATCATTTCACTAGTTTTACACCTGCTAATAATGGTAATTATAATATTTTATGACCAAAAAATATTTACAGTAAACAATATTAAATACAGAAACAAACATATTATATATATACATAACAATCATTACTGATTTTATATTTTTGTCAACATAGAAGGTCTGCCGTCTGGTAGTCTCTATTGCCGTACTAGGAGAACTGTATTATGGCATATGCCACAAATAGCACGATATTAAATAAATAATAACAAGACATTACATAAACCAATCAAGTTTTCACATATAACAAAAAAAATAAGAAGCAGAAAACAAGAAAAAGAAAAATAAACAACTAAAACAAAAATAATATTTATACATCTAATTAAAAAATAACAGAAACAATGAGTAAAATGTATCTATCTATACATTTAACAAAATTCTAACTTATATATCTATAAATTAAATATTTTGTTAATCAATTTAACAATACAGAGGACGAATTTTTTACAATTTGTCTGTCTGTGACCAAATCACTCGAAAACCACTGGACAGATTAAATGAAAATTTTGGATGATGACAGTTGGTTAACAAGGTAAACACATAAATTAACATATAAACGATATGATGACGGACCCGAGCGAAGCGAGGTCCAGTCATTAATATATTTATAGCATAAAGGACACAAAAAAAATATTTAAGTTTCATTTGCGTAATGACAAGTTCGACTCAGTTTGTAGTGACGCTACTGGCTATACCAGCGGTCGCGGGTTCGGGTTCTGCTGAGGGAATTCATTCATGAGCACAAATGTTAGTATGGCTTAATATTAAAGACATTAATTTTACTTTTATTAAATTTGCTTTTCTTTGGATGTGGTTCGTTGATGTTGGTAACAGGGCCATCAGATTAATCCTTAAATGCACACTTTAGGGATTAATCTATTGCCCCGGTTGCCTGGGTCTTCATTATAGTTTTCCCCACTGCTCTCTGCTCTCCTGTAAAAATGAAAATAAGACTTAGTAAATAAACCATCTGCTACATCTTATAGTATATAGGTCGCAAGTGCCCAAATCTAACTTTTATGTAGCTGTTGTCTTTGTCTTTTTTAAGCACATTTATCACTAGATCTAGATGTAATTTTAATGCAGGTACTTATCACGGTATATTTCTACCCCGACTATATGTCTAAATGGATAAACACCTCGAAATTAAAAATATTATTTGCTTGCTTACCATGATTTTGCTGGTTCATATATATTGACTATTCCTTTGGTTCTTGAATGAAGATTCTTGCGTCGATGTCCCGGCTGCTCCCTGCTCTGCGAAAATTTCCATATCCAACCAATAGGTGGTAAATACTGTATTGATTTTTTCGCATAGGCTTTACAGTTCTAAAAGAAAAATGATACAAATTATTAGTTCATTCATCTTAAAAAATGTATAATTAGTATATTTTCTGTAAACATAAACTTTTAAGATTCACCGTCTTGTTCAAACTGACAATTCATTTAATATCTTATCTATACTAATTTTATAAAGATACAGAGTTTATTTGTTTGAACGCGCTAATCTTGGGAACTATTAATCCGATTTGAAAAATCTATTATTTGTATATAGCCGGTTTATTGAAAAAGACTATAAGGTTTGTATATCATTATGCTACTACCCAAGGGAGTGTATTGCAGTAATCATGTCAAGAAATCAGGCAGACTTCCATACATTATTGTAAAACTTATATTGATAATAATAAGTTAAAGGCTTTATTAAGTTTAGAATAGTACTTAGCAGCAAATTGTATCAATACTGTTCGTTATTGAAGTTTACTTATAACAAATATAAGTAACAATTAAACTAAGTATATAGATTGCATGATGCTATGAAACGGGTCCATAGTAGCCATAGATAAAAAATATATATAGGTATATGTATTTATTTCAATAAATATATTATAACGAACACAATTCGATTAGCAGTCATGTCACAATTGTTATCGAAGACTAATAATTTAATTAGAATATTTTAAACTCAATGTTAGTAGTTTTAACATCTTTCAAAGGATATATAATGTATCGTTAATACTGTTTAAATCATCAGAAATAGGTAAATTATCTTTAAACAAAATGCAATTTTGGTCATTCTTTCCCTATTTACTACAAAATCATTATTTACTGTCAACTGTTACTATAATTACACTGCTCGTTAAATCGCAATTTATATATAAATTCTTTTCAAATTACAATACCTTCTTTTATTTTAATTAGGTACATAAAACAATGAAGCTTTATATTGGGAGGACTTTGGATTTTCAGCCATGCATATTCTGAACAAAAACACCTGTTGCAAACATTATCTCGGTTATTTAACGGCACTTGTGACGTGTGCTATACGTGAAATAATATCTATTTTATAATTGATAGTACATTTAAATAAGTAAGGATTTAGATTATATTAAAGTAAACTATGAGAATCTTACTTGTACCTATAGCACATATGGCGAGAAAACGAGTGTTTACTTATTGTAACAATTTGAATAATAAAGAAAATATTAAAGAGAGTTATTTTATTTAACCAACTTCCTAAAAGGAGAAGGATAACCTAACCGTGCGACCGACCCGACTGCAAGGAGAGGCGTATGTTTTTCGCGCCTATCTTTGTATGTTTGTTTTTAATATTCTTTATTCCCTCATATCTTCCAAACCACTCGATGGATTTCTTTAATTAAGGTATCGTTAGATTCGTCTCATTAATGCAAGAATTAAAAATATGCGGGCTGCTAGATTTCATTGTTTAAGGTGAATTTTTTTAAATCTTTTTCTGCAATATGGGTATCATATTAAAGGTCTCATAACAAGGATTCCAAAAAGGTATAAAAATTCCTGTATTCCTTATAATAATTTAAGATAAAAAAATTGTTAAATATAACTTTTAATGTCTGATTGGCAAAAACTAAAAAGCTGTAAATGAAAAAGAAATATTGTAAAAATAAGAAACTACTGCATAAAAGCTAACTAAAACGATGAAAACAAGCTCACAAAGGAATATAGTATTATGCAGTCGGAGACATACATACATTATACATTATTATGTATTTGCATACATCTTGCGGCAAGGATGAAACGTGTACGTCTCCAACTACATAATACTACGAGTATATTCCTCCGTGAACTTGTTTTCATCTTTTTAGTTAGCTTTTATGCAGTCGGGATTTTTATTTTTATAATATATATTTTTTATTTTTGGTTAATGTTATTTATAAGTATCGATTTGTTTGACACACCGCTAATCTATAAACATAGTTGTTAGTTGTTATAGAAGTCTACTTATCATAATAAACAAAAAAGTGGTAAGATCTATCATTATCAATAGTTAATAAATTCTAGTTATTTATAATTGCTAAGACCGCATTTGCTTTGACTAATTCCTAGCAAATATTTTCACTTAACAATAGCAAAGATATATTTAAAATAATACTTTTCTCAACCAAATTTTGAAATTAAAATTCAGTACAATTCATACAGTGCAATTTACGTGGTACTGAATTCATTTCTCTTTTGAGAGAAGTAGTCAAGATTTGTAAGGTTAATAATCTTTGCTTCAATTAATGGAACATGTTCATAATATTATGTACATACGAGTATATTAGAGATTTCCACAATTCAATACTTAACGGTTAAAAAATTACACACAATATTTATTGCCGAATACGTTTTTAAAACTGCTGAACCGAATTCGCGCGACTCTAATTACGTTTTAATGTTTAGTATACATTTCTCAGAGATAAGATATTTTCTCGCAGTAATAAGTATCCTACTCGTATATGTTGATCCGGATAACTAGATATCATCATACAAAATTTCATCAAAATCTGTTCAGTGATTTTCTCGTTATACATTCCCAAACAGACAAACAGACGAACATTCTAAAAACTATAGATTCGGCTCTGTATCGATAATAATGACGATTTCAATAAGATTTTCTAAAAAATATTTAATGTACAGATTTGATTTAGTTAGAATTTTATTATAATATGTATTGAAAACAAAAGGTTTCAAAAGGAACACTATTTCTTATATGTATTTAATTTTCTTAAATCGCATGAAGCTACGGCAAACTATTGTAACTGTTGCTACAACTTGATATGGTGCTGTTATTACAATATTATTCATTCTAATAAATTAAATTTACAACTACACTGGGTTTAGATTATATTTTGTATACTAGCGGCTCACCCTCGTTCGCCTCTAGATAAACATGAACAAATCTATCCCTCGGGAACCGTATATTTTTCCAGGATAAAAAGTAGCCTATTGTTTGACCGGCAATATAAAGTGCATGCCAAATTTTACTAAATTACGTGCAAAGTTGTTCTGTACTAAGCTTTATAAGTTACTATAGTTTTTTAACTATCCTACGAGAACTCTTTGATTTTCCGGGATGAAAAGTATTTAAAATGTTGACCGGGGATATAAGGTACCACCATCAAAATTTCATTTAAATCAGTCCAACAGTTTTGGAGATTAGCCCTTATAAACAGACAAACAGACAGAAAAAAATAAATGAAAAAAAAAACTGGATTTGTTCTATTTCTCTTCTTACGTCCCCGACTCGGCTTTTAACATTTTTTTCTATGTACAGACATTCGACCTCTACAGTTTTATTATATGTACCTGTAGATTATCTTATACCATAGACTGAGTATATATAATTAAGGGATTACAATATAAATTATAACTACCAATCATCCTATAAGCTCTTACAAAATTACCGATTTCCAATACAAACGTAGTGTGAAGCTCAAAATCTCGCGATTGACTTCAAATTCCAAATTCAACTTAATTTCATAATGTAGCTATGATATATTTTTCAAAAGATTGTTGTTCTTTTGATTAATTTTAGAAAAATCGTAAATGCGCCATGCGCGTATATTTTCAAAAACGATTTCAGCACAGAAGGAACGTAATATGGGTGACGCGTATGGAACAGATACCTCAAGTAAATCCATAACGCGTTTTCGATTTGACGCCTTCCTCCTGAAAATTCTCATCTCAATAATAAGCCCCGTGACACAGAAGAGACAGTCTAAGGATGTCCTAAATGCAAAATTGAGCCAAGAAACTACTAAGCCAGTGCCCGCGCCGGTATTATTCAACAAGCTTCTGATAGCATACATATCTTTACAGATACATCTTCTCGATCTGAACTTCGATATAGTAGCGAAAACTATATTGAAGAGCTCCTCGAATCCCATTCCAAGTATATAGAAATACTTGGAATGGGATTCGGGAATTTATGTCCATAATGAAATTTCATTGAAATCACAAAAGTTTAACAACCATGAAGGCCAATAGATAGTTCATTTGCTTATATATTTAATTAAATAAAGAATTGTTTATCTTTTTCTAAATGGAAATTTTATAGGAAAAAACTTATATTATGATTTATGTTTAACATTACTCATTTATCAAACTCAGCTTTGAGATAGCCATGTTATTAGCAAATTCAGGTCTAAATATTTAATTAAGTATATATTGTATAACTCATTAACTATTTCACCATTAAATATTTAATGTTATTAACTAGTTTATAAGTTATAACTGACTAAATTTATAATACATATCATGAAAATATTCCAATTATTTTAAGTTATGTTAAATGAATTGAATATATTGAGTACAGGGAATGTTTATGCAGAAATTATTATAAAATTAAAATATATAATTCATATAGTATAAAATAAATTTATAATATACATATAAACATACATTGTCTATTGGAATTAATACTGCATGTTTGTGCATTCTAATCTATATTATGACTGAACAGATTTCAAAATCAATATAATTATTTTACTCTTTTGGCTACAACATTTACTTTTCTGTGGTACTTTCTGGGGTACTTTGAAAAAGGATCTCATGTTTTTTCAATTTTAAGTACTATACTATAGTTTAGAAATTATTTTTCTAGTTACTTTGTATCATTATATTTTTATAGCTAAATTGTTATTTAAAACTACATTCATCTAGCAACAACAATGCTACATAGAATCACTATGGAATTTTATAAATTGCAACATGAACATTAGTTAAAACAATGAAAATATTACTCTGTATCTATTTTTTAATACCTTGAATGGAGCTTTCTTGCTTTTTTTTGCTTGCTTTTTGAAAATGAACAAGCCTCAAGATTGTTTAAATAGCATGATGTTAATACAAAATCAAAAAATATATTAAAAAAAAATGTAAGTACATACACATATACATACATATATAGCTATAGCATATTCTACATATTATTAATAATTATATTGTTATGTTTTTAGTTACATTTATTTTTGATCATAATAGTATTGTAGTTTTATTAGAATGTAGTTTTCTTTACCAACAACAGTTTGAAATATTATGAACACTATAAACAAAAGTCATTTATGTAATTTATAGAAATATCAGATCGATATACTCACTCCTAAAACTTTGATACCGTCACAGAAGTGCCAACCCATGAGCCAGTCTACTTCATAACTATGGTTCATAATAAGATAGCCATGTTCTTTCCCATGGTATCTAGGTATCATCATTCTTTATGTATATGGACAACTTTGTTCCTGACCACCATTCAGATATAAACACTAATTCTGAAAATAAATTACCAATTTCTATTTCATTTCTATAAAATTGATTGACACTTTAAAATAACATTAATATATTATAATACTTACGACAGTAAAACGAGTATGACGGGTATTCATATATTTGACATAGGTACCTTCAGTCTCTTTACATCCAGGAACGCAGCATTGCTTGTCTGATGGCATAATTGGGCCTTGACCTTCTTGATGAGCACACCAAAAATGAAAAAATCGCAAAAAAAAACCCTAACGCCAGAAACGAGTCCTAACTCTGTTCGACTAACTACGAAATTGTTATATATTGAGATCACAGTCATATGAATTTATCGGAGGAACATAAGCTCAACTCAACGATAAAACACAATAACGGGCACTTAGTTTGGGGAAAATTATAAATTTTTAAAATATCACATTGTTAAAAATACCTTTATCATCAACGGCGGACATTTAAAAACTCATCTCATCTGGTCTCAGCAGTGACATCTATTGAACGAATTCAAAAAAATTTATAAGTTTTACCCTGCCATCTCTATTGTAAAGTGGGACAACTTCAATATTTGAATTACCACGTGATTTGTATACAACTTGAATGACCCTGATTTAAATTTTAAAATAATTAAATTTAACACAGATAATGTTGCCAGTTATAATATGCTATTTATTTCAATTTTATTAACAACGTAAAAAAAAGATAAGAACTACTTAAAGCGTAAGGTATTATTATTACGCTATTATTCTACGGTTGCGGGTTGCATTTCATTTATTTTAATTATTTGAGTGGTCCCTTCATATATTAATTAAAGAAAGCTTTATTTTAACATGTGTAACATACACATTACTCACTATTATTGAATATCTACGTGCACCTCTTTATTGAAGTCGGCCTACTGTAAAAAGGGCCAGTACAAAAATATTAATATATAATTCCACGTAAATAAATAATTCCATATTTTTTTTACATAAATTACTTACCTACATAAAATAGCGCTTTCCACTCTACTTCAGTAACGGTTGATCGTATATAATATATTACAAGACAAAATTTAAAAAGGATTTGGTGCTCTTTAACTTTGGTAATGATTTCAAAATTTTACTTGCAAATGAAACAAAATATAAAAAAAACATTCATTATTTTCATTTTAACCAAGAAATTAAAAAAAGTTGTAAAAATAAAATATAAAACCTCAAACGTCACGTTTCCTTGGGCCTTCCCCATCACACAGTCACGTTGGCATGGATACCCATTACGGTTCAAATAATATGCATTTTAAAACATATTTAGGTAGGTAAAAAAAGAATTGCTAAGTTTATAGCTTCAGGCCCCGGCGAGATTCGAACTCACGATCTCCTGTTTACTAGACAGGCGCTTTAACCAACTAAGCCACGGCGCCCATAATATATACTTCAATTATTAGGTTTTGTTTTTGATCCATTTTAAATTGCTGAAACTAAATAAAACTATATTTTCGTGTTTGTCAGGGGTTTATTTTAGTTATTCGTTCGTGATGTTTCACTCTAACGCTTGTATCTAAAAATGTTTTATAGTAAATATGATCACGGGAAAGATTGAAGTTTTTGATGTCTCATAATTACGAGAAAAGAAAAATATTTATTATTCTTTATTTACCTAATAAGTAAAATTTTCGCGTTCTAAGAAAGTATTTAGCTAAAATTAACAACATGGGCGCTACATTTCGTTTTCGTAAAACTGATAGATATTTAGAACAGTAATAGCCTAACATGCACATCACCTCAAGATAATATAAAATAAAATAGTTTATATAGGTATCTATATCATGAATAATCTCAGGAACTACTGTACAGATTTTAACAAAATTATGTTCCTACCTCAAAGTTTTTCCTTTTTTTAGAACGCAGTTTACGCTGTCAGTTCTATTTGGTTTTGGCAATTTAATTTATTCAGTTAATCTTATTTAAATATCCCTAACTGTAGATTTAAATATATCAAAAATCACCAATAAACAATCAAAATTTTATTTAAGTTTTATAATATATTTTTAACTTAAATTAAACGCGTCCTCTAAATCCTTAAAAACATCATTATACACTTCAGTGGTGGCATTAGTTGTTATTGAGAGGAGAAAGGTTAAATCTTCTTTCATTTTCTTCTCTATCTCTTTTTGTCTCTCAGTGTCTTCTAAATTCTTTATCTGTGAGTTTTTAATAAATTTATTCACATCAAAATCAGTTGTAACATATTTAGCTGTAGAATTATTCGAAGCACTTGTTTCAAGTGCCTTTTGAGACGAAACTTCTGAGATTGCTTTGAAGTTAGCAGTTTTGTTAAAATCTTCTTTTTCTTTCTTTGTTGTAGTAAAATGTGTATTTGTTTTATTATTAACGTTATTTTTCGTATTTTGTAATGATTTTATTAATTTTACAGTCGTTTTATTAGTATTTCTAAAAGGTAAATATGCCCGCCGGTGCAGGTACATACTATTTGTAGGTATTCCGCCATTGGATAGTTTATCCACTGTGTTAATAGCTGTTGTTGAAGTTTTATTTTCTATTCTATTAATAATATCATTAGTTGTACTCTTCTTTCGATTGGTTGGGATTTTTCGAGATGTTTTTGTTTTTTTCACGCTGTACAAACTTCCGAAGAATTCAAAAGATTCTACAGAGCTTTCCATCTTTGTTGTTCTTTTTCTTGAAATTATGTCAGAAATTTCTGATTTCGTTTTGTGATTTATTTTATTTCTGTAAAAATATATTTAAATGTGAAAACAACTTAAATGTAATTTGTTACAGAGTTTCTGTTTGATTAAAAAGAAAACTACCCTATACTAGCTGACTCGAGAGCCATTTTTATAACAAAATATACGTACGTAAATATACGGAGTTTTTGGCGGTTTTTTTTTCAACAAAGTTATACAATAATTATGAAGAAAACAAAATTGACACAGAATACACCATCTGTGTTCATGACCATGTTTGCTGCTAAAACCGCAAAATAAGCCGAAAAATAATTTTAATCAAAATCACGGATAAATGCTTAAATCTAAGAAATAATTTATATTTGTTTTATTTTAAAAATACCTAAAGGATTCTGATTTATTAACAACTGTAGGGTTATCTCCAAACAATTCCATACTATCTTTCTTCGCAGATTCGGAGCTGAGGTTAGCAAATATATCACTTAAATCGACATTCTCTATCTCTTCATTAGAAAGAGAAATATGATGAGTTTCTGTAGATTTCGTTGATGTTTTACTTTTTTTAACTGAAAAACCTGATCTTAATTTGCCTTTCCTTTGACTCACTTCAATACTACTTGGATATAGAGTTATATGAGTCAACTTCTTAAAGGACTTAGTTCTCTTCTTTTGTTTTAACTTTATAGTATTTACATCTTCTTTCTCTTCTTCTTTACTGGAACTTACTTTATCTTTTTCTTTTAATAATTGGTATTTATTAGTTTTAGTTATTTTATTTCTTTTAGTTACCGCTTCATCATTAAGCAATGCATTATCTTTAAACCAAGATTGCAACATTTGTTTTTTATTTTTCCTTAAACTGGTATATTTATCTAAAATATCACGGGTGATAGTTGTAACAATCCGCTTCAATTCATCGTTAGATCGCTTCGAACTTCTCCGGAACAAATCGATTTTATTTAAATAATTTAAAAAGCTGCTATGATAATCATTTTTGTAATCATTATTCGTGAAATTAAGAGAGTAATCACGCTTTCTATTTCTTTTATCTGTGTGCGCTTTTTTTAAGAATTCGTCTATATTACTGCGCATTTTTTTGGGATCTCTGCTAAAGTCATCTAGCTTATGATTTATAAATCTTTTCAGATCTTCTTCAAATGAGTTCTCAGCGTCAAAAGATTCTATTTCATCACGTATAGTTCTAAAAATGTATCTTAATTCATTATCTCTCAAAGATTTTACAATTTGAAGAGACTTTTTAAGAAAGTCTGTAAAAGTAGGCGGATCTTTATGTCTTTTTAAAGCTTTCTTCTCAGGTTCACTTGATAATATACCATTAATTTTATCTAAAATATTTTGGACATTCTGAAGGAAATAGATATCGTTGGTTTTATCAAATTCTAACACGGTATGTAATTCGACATTAACGCTCTGAGGTCTAGTAGCTCCAACATTCACTGTAAATCAAATGTTATACTTATTTAGATTATCTGCAGTGAGTGATTTAATTTAGGTTATATAATATAATTGTGCTGACTTTTTTTGTAGGTCTAAGGTTTGTTAAGGATTTACTTCCTTTTTTACACATTATAATTTCATATAGTTCAATGATCTTATTTTACCGACCAATCTCCTTCGTGTCGTCTCCGTTCTACGTGACATTGGGAAAGTAATCTGTGCTCAACTGGCACGCTTTGAAGCCAATAACAAGAGAATTGAATTGAAAAACAGCTATACCTATAGAGGCCTATATGACTTAATCCTGCAATTGACATTACCATGACTTTGTGTAAGACATCTTCTGATTGTGAATATTATCTATTTATTCTATTACATTTTATTTCTTACACGTATCTATTGATTCTAATAGCGTGGGCTCATAGACAAGTTTTTTTCGCTTTACAGTTATTCCAACATCTCATTGTATTCAGCTCTATTTACATCCCACAGCTGGTTGTGGGTCTCCCTTTAATACAAGGGGGATCAGGCGACAGTCCACCACGCCGGCCAAGTGCGGGCGGACTGAGCATGTCTGCAGACAACTTGCTAGGTCCTCTCAGACATGCAGGTTTCCTCACAATGTTTTCCTTCACCGTAAGACAAATGGTAATCATGTTGGAAATGATTTGCACATCAAAATATTAGAGGTGCGAGACCCGGGATTTGAACCCGCTCCACTTGGTTTCTCAAGCGCATTACCACTGGGCTACAACTGCTATATAAAACCTCATTATTAATATATAAAAATATCACAAAAGAAAAAAAAATCGTACCAAATAACGCAATAGGCAATACGATGAATGGTAACATTTTTAAAACCAAACTAATGGTTTTTCATAGTTTTATCCGAGTTAAATTATTTTATACTGTAATATTTCAACGTAATACTTTTTTAGAACTAGTCATGTACCTTAGCTATGCTCGGGTACGACCCTAGTTGCCTAAGAGTAGCTTGTAGATAATTTCATCCAAATCTGTCCAGCCGTTGAATGTGAAGGAAAAACATACATACACACATACAAACTTTCTAAAAGTTAAAAAAAGGTTCATAGTCCTGCTGAGTTTCCCAGTTGTCATAGTTTCTCAGGACTGAAGCATTTTTTCAAGATTTTTTTTTGCTGGTAGGGTTTTTATCAACATTAAGTGTATCTCTGAAATATCCAATATTGAATAAAGAATTTTAGAATTTTTGTATGGAAAGATCACATCAGGCAGATGTTATTATGTAACTTCTTTCTGTTTATTTTATAGAGAAATAGCCATACAAATAAACAAACATTCATAATTCTCGCATATATAATAAAGTAAACTATATAACATCGTAAAAGCTATTTTATAGGTACAAGCAAAAATAAAACGTTTTGTCGCGTTTGGAAATTTCATTTCCTTTAATGACTTGTTTACGTGTTTTCATATTTGTTTTGTTTTTAGTACAGAGCATTCTAGAATTTGAAGGTAAAATAAATCCCATTAATATTATAAATGCGAAAGTTTGGATAGATGTTTGTTTGTTACTCAATCATGCCAGAACGGCTGAACGGATCTGGATGAAATTTGGCCATTCCCACTGAGTCTATAGTGCACCGCAGACACAAATGCACTCTCTTCCTTCTTCCCAAGCCGTTACTGAGATTTTCGTAACAGAAAGATAATTAAACTTCAAAAAGAATTTCAAATTAAGAATTTTTATTGAATTTTTCTTTACTTGTTTTTTGAATAGATAGTTTATATTTACTATATTTTAACAGGTTCTATTTCACTGATAATTTTTTCATGATCATGAATAAAAATAACAACAATATTATATACTTCAGTTTTTTTAAAGGCGTTGACCTCTGTAACAAACAGACAGATTAAAATAATCTTTTTGTAATTTATATTCTATTTATTGATAACTAGCGACTCACCCTAGCTTCGCTCGGGTTCGTCCCTAGGTTGATTTCCCATACAAATTTTCATCCCCATTTTCAACCCCTTAAGGGATGATTTCCCGAATAAAAACTATCCTATGTCCTTCCCAGGGTCACAAACTATCGTCTTACTAAATTTCATCTAAATCGGTTTAGTAGTTTCATGCCTATTCGTTACAAGCAAGCAAACAAAAAATCAAATCTTTCCTCTTTATAATATTAGTATACATACATATTTTAGTTATTAATTGTTATCTAATATCGCTACGATTGTTGTTAGCGAAGCATTAGCTATATATATTTTTGTTCTTTTCCCATTTTTTCGAAAAATTAAGTTTCATCTTCCTTTTGCAGGAGTTTTAGGGCGCAAAAGCTTATACTATCCATATAAAAGCACCCACAAATCAATTTATTTAAAATTTAGAAGACTATTAGACTATAATTATGAAGATTGGGAGCCTACCACATCATTTTACTTACCTGATTTTAATCAAACTAATTCCACACATGACGTTTCTAAAATAGCAACTGTTACAGAAACAGTCTCCCGCACTGTACCTGACGTTACTATAACAGGAGATACTTTATCTACTATAAATACGACGCTCCCAAAAGATAATTTTACAGCTAAAAGTAACGTAACAGTAACAAAAGATACTTTAACTACAATAAAAAAAGTTATAAATACAACAACTAAACAAACATTTGTAGAAACCACTACAAAAGTGAATCTAACGGAAGTTGTTACAACGATATTTAATGTAACGAATATAATATCAAAAGAAACTATTGCTAGTAATATTTCAGTTTTAGAATTAAATAATGCGACTACAACAGGTTTGAATGAAGCTGAAGATCTACTTAAAGAGTTACTGTCATCGACGTCAAGTCCTGTGACTGCACACGTTGTTTCTCCTCCAACTATTGCTATGTATTCTCCCGGGACGGTTTCAGATAGTGGACCCCGTAAGTATTTTTTGGACTAGCAACAGCAGTTATATTTTTTGCCTATTTTGAACGATATCGTCGTAAATTGTGAATCGATTCTCATTTTTTTTTAAGAATAAGCAGGGTATGCTTAGTACATATTATATATTAAGTAGGGTCCATATTAATTATTTCTCATCAATACTGAAAAATGCTATAGTCGCACGCTGGCCAAAAGCAGGTCGGCAGAATTTATGTGTTTAGAAAACGAATTAGACATCTTGGAGTTGAATATACAGATTTCTACACGATGTTTTCATTTCAAAGGTCGAAACCAGGTTAAAAACCGCTTTACTGGATTTCTCAACGATAATTTGATAAAAATATACAGGGTGGTCGGGTATCCGAATCACCCCATGTATGTTACGCGACTTTTCATAGTTCATGAGTTATGTTTTATTTTCTGAATTCTTGAGAATTTTCGACATGACCAATTTAAAAAAAATCTAAAAAAATAAATAGAAGACTGTCGAAATTTGCTTTTTTGCAATTGAATTATCATAAGTAGTACTTTTATGAATAAAATAAACAGATTTGTAACTGTGATGAAAGTTATGAAAATGGTCTTAAGTGAAAAATTTACGTTCGGTCAGTTATGACTTAAATTTTCAACTTTAAATAAAAAATTATGGTTCCTAAGTAGACTTAAGAATTCGCCAAACTCTCAGCTTTTACAATCATTAAAACAAAAGTAATACTTAATGGGGCTACCTCGGCTAAAATCAGCCTTCAAAGACAGCGAGCTGGAAAATTCTTAAAATTAGCCATCTTATTAAAAATATTTCTTTTTATTTGGATTTGTTCTATTTCTATTTTTACATCCCCCTGACTCGGTTTTAGCATTTATTTTTCTGTGTACAGAAATTCGACTTCTACAGTTTTATTATATGTATAGATGTCAAAATATTCGCATAAATCGAAGAAGGTTCTAAAGGTTAAAACGTCAAAGTGTAATTTACATTTTCAGCGCATGTTATAGAAATTTCTACTCCAAATCCAATTCTTGAAGACATAAAGGAATTACATCGGAAGGACGGATATTTTACGGCATCTTTAATCATGCTTTTGCGCATCCTGTTGACGTTCAAGAGATCTTACATAAGAACTTTACTGGGCACTTTAGAATTCGAGGTAGAAAGGTAGTATAGTACAGTATTCAGCCCTTTTTCACGTCCCACTGTTGACCCCATACACGTAGATTATAGTTAGTACTTTATGTATCCATTAATTATTAATAGATACAGAAAGAAAAAAAAGGTTACATATTTGTAAAATGCATTTATAAACAAATAGATGAAATGTGGAAAATTTTAAAGATATGCATTTGGAAAATTTATTCTTTATCCTGTTTTAAATGAAATGGCAAGAAAAGGGATAGAATATCAAATTGACTTCTTTTTTTGCTTTTGCTGAAAGTCAAATCTGTGCTGTGTTAATCAGTTCTAAGGGTAATTGTTTTAAGAAGTTTCAGTTTTGTACACCTTCCATAGAAGCCTACATAATATTTATTATTAGTTAACGGTAGGTCAGTATATTTTTAAATCGATTTTTTTCATTTTGACGACACGTTTGGCTTAGTTTGTAGTGACCCTACTTGCTGTGTCGCGGGTTCTAGTCCCGCTGGGGGCATTCATTTGTGTGATGAGCACGAATGTTTGTACTCCAGTCATGGGTGTTTATATTTATAATACGTATCTATTTAAAGTTTTATATGTGTAGTGTATCAACTATCTGGTATCCATAACACGAGCCTCGTAGCTTACCATGGAACTAGGTGGTGCTGTGTGTTAATGTCACAACACATTTATTTATTTATTCCTACTTTAACAGGCGAGATAGAGAGAATCTTTTAACCATTTTTGGAGGAAAACCAACAGAAGTGTTTCTATCTGCCATACAAATATTGGTGCCTGAGCCTTTGGATGTAATGCAAAGTATATCAAATTATATTCTCTTGTTTCTCCCTTAACTCTTCTCTTCACTGTATACTGATTGAAGGTAAAAAATAAAGAGAAGAAGACCATACATGCTAGAATATACCTGCCCAGTGTTTGATCTCTTCTCTAAACTGATGATTACAGTCAAATTCTTTTCTCTAATTATTTTCTTATTTTGTAAAATTGTACCGAAATTGAATAGTTTGAAGATGAAAATAATGTCGAAAACATTCAATTTAAATATAATGGAGTTTAAATTCGATTTGAACATTTTCTACGACACGTTTGGCTCTGTTTGTAGTGGCGCTACGTGCTGTGTCAGTAGACGCGGATTCGAGTCCCGCTGGGGGCATTCATTTGTTATTTATATTTATAATACGTATGTATTTAAAGTTATGTATGTGTAGTGTATCAACTATCTGGTATCCATAACACAGGCCTCGTAGCTTACCATGGAACTAGATGGTTCTGAGTGTTAATGTCCCCACATTTATTTATTATTTGAATATGCCTTTAAGTTATTGTGTATGTTTAACAACAACCGTCTAAATTAAGAATATTCTTTCCAGGTCAGCTGTCCTATGTCATATATGCGTTAGAGAATAGAAATTCTATGTTCAAAGAAGACGTCAACAGTTTATTAGATATCACTAATACTGTGTACTTACAAAGTGATGCCGAAGATATAGCAACGGTTCTTGCAGACTTAAAATCTTTCCCGAATTCTTCTTCAGCTGAAGTTTTAATTGACGGTTTATTAAAAGCATTTGTTACTGAACCATTCGTGAGGCTTCATGGTTCAGTACGGGAGAAGTTGATGATAGTTGAGATAAATGACATAATAGAACATAGGTTTGGGGAGCACATATTTAATCGGCGGATGGGGTTGATGGGATATGGGTCAACTGCTTATTCATTTGATGGTATGCTATTGGACTTCTATTATATTTTTAGTTTTTCTATTATGTTTTTGGTTGCTTCCTCATACAAACTTTCCTATCCCTTTTCACCTCCTTTAAAAAAAGGGATGAATTCCGGGATAAGAACTACCCAATGTTCTTCCCAGGTCCCAAACTATCTACTTACCAAATTTCATCTAAATCGGTTCAGTAGTTTCGGAGCTTGTTCGGTGCAAACAAATAAGCAAACAAACAAAAAAATCTTTCCTCTTTATAATATTAGTAGAGATAATAGTTATGTTTGTGTGTGTGTGTGTATGTTTGTTATTTCTTCACGCTGAATCGACTGTATTTGGATTTGGATCAAATTTAGTGCACAGATAGATTATGAACTGGAATAACATAACGTCTCCTTTTAGTAGCAGTAGCCTAGTAATAAGTAACGTAATTCCCAGAGTAATGCAGGTTCAAATCCAGATCCTATATACCTGATATCATTGGAGTAACAGAGAGGCTAGTGATAGGCATCTAGAGAAGCAACCGAACTAAGTTAAGGGTATTATTATTATGAAACTCTTCATTGAGGACAATGATAGAATATTTTAGCAACATAAGCTAATTGCACCACTATGGCCGTAAAACTGGCTGTTGAGTTGCTCTATAGGAGTGCGCTGCTTTGACCGTTTGAAATGAAGCAATAAAATGTGTGATATAAAGACAGCTAGTGATGACCCGAGAAAAGTCAGGGAAGTCACTAGTCTAGTGTAGGGTAGTATTGTATATTTTTAACAGAAAATCCAACAAAACCACCGCGAAAAAAGAAAATTTATTACAAAAGATTGCCAATTTCTTCACAGAATAAGAAAAATAACAGTATTTTTTTTCATAAATCTAAATACAAAGTATACAGAGAGAGAGAGAAAGAAAATAAATTTTAGTAATAAAGAACATGTGTGAAATAAAATATATATACTCGTAAATGGAAGCAATTATAATCGGAAGAACTTTACATATATTGGTGTTGCCGTAACAGAAAATTTTAATTCTAATACTGATAAAATATGAACTTTTTTTTGTTCTGGCGGACCCCTTAACAACTTAGTGAAGAGGAAATGATACCTTTCGTATTTGTGCCAATATTTGATGTTAAAAAGTTACAAATATTGTAAAGTACTTCGGTGCCATTTGGCTTTTTCTTTATTTTGTAAATTATTGGTAATTTTGCGGGTAGATACTGTTTGTAACAACTATAATAACTTTTGTGGCATCTAAAACTTTAGTCTCTCCCGAACCAAAAATCAAAATAAATTCGCGAAAAAACCCGAATAGATAGTTTTATTTAAAATGTCAAATATTGGCGTAAATCTAAAAAAGTATTATCTAGGGATAGTTAATTGTCTATGACCATCGACTGAAACTACATTATAAATATAATCTTTATAGATTAAATACAAAATATGTTAGTGACCATAGGTTACATGTAATTAACAGTTTGCTGGTACCTTCGAGCAATAACAAGCATGGGGGACTCGTATTTAACTGAACCAATAAAACTATAATTTTCACTGCTTTATCTTACTAAGAGATGACGTAAGTTAGAGAGAGACTTAATAATAAAGAAACTATCGTCTCCAACGATATGAAGCCACTTGTGAAAGTGACCAGCTGGTGACTTACAGTGTTTTTGATATTTGTGATTATTTTAATAATAAAAAGCAAATAGGTGTAAGAGACTTTCTTTAAAGGAAACTTGAAATATTTTGTCTCGATGGCTTCTGTGACTTGCGACTATAACAATCATAGTTCAAAGAAAAGTGAAGATAATAACTATAATTATAATCAATATATAAATATGTATAGTAATTCTGTATCATAACCGGCTCTATTGCGATTTTAAAAAAGGACTAATTTTGTACCTCTGTCTGTGTCCGTCTCGTTGGAAAGTCTATAAGAAGTAGTCTAGAAGAAGAAGGATCAGTAGTGCCCGGCAATCCAGCATCCGACCGTAGATACTTATTGTAGGGCTACATATAGGGTTTGTTATATTCCTGAAATATTTGGGTAAACCGAAATAGAGAATGGATAAAATAAGGAATGAGTGTATAAGAGGAAGCTTAAAAGTAACACCAGTGACAGAGAAGTTGAAAGGAAGTCATCTAAGTTGGTATGGATATGTGAAGAGGAGGGATGAAACGCATGTGAAGAGAAGAGTGATGGAAATGAATTAGATGGATAGAACGGTAGAGGAAGACTGAGGAAAAAATGGATAGATTGTGTGAGACAGGACTTAAAAGAGGCGAATGATAAGATGACGAGTAACAGGGGAAAATGTAAGCGGAAGACTTCCTGCACCGACCCCAAGTAATTTGGGAAATGGGCAGGAAGAAGAAGATTTGAGTAAGTCGAAAACCCTTAAAAATTACTCAAGATTCGAATTTATGTTTCATAAAAAAATCCAATAGAGTTATTATAAAAACAATGTATTACAGAATTATCCGTGCCTAGGGACGCACCAGAAGCGAAGGGAGGGTCGCTAATATATGTATATTTATAATCACATTCTCGAAAATGGCTCTAACGATTTGGATCAAATTTTGTATTTAGATAAGGTTTTGCTTTTTAAGTTTACCTACATGTGTATATATGTAAGTGGCTTTTCTGATATTTTTTTACAAAGAATAATAAACATTTATGTGCAACTAACGCTGAGCGAAGCTATTTAGCCCAGGTAATATTATATAAACGTGAAAGTTTGTGAGGATGTATGCTTATTACTCTAACGCAAAAACTACTAAACTAATTTTGATGAAATTTTCCAGTAATATAGCTTATAAATCGGAGTAACAACATACGTAAATAATTATTTATTTCGATATAGATATACTATGCGGACGGAGCTGCGGGACACTAGTAGTACGATAGTGTCTATTCATAAATAGTGAAGACAATTTATTATATATATAGTATATATTAAAATTTTTAGAGTTGCATACAATAAAATTAAATAAATAAAAACCAGTTAAGTGCGAGTCGGACTCGCACACGAAGGGTTCCATCGTACAAGATATAATAATAATAATTGTTTTTATTGGGAACAACAACGGAACCATTTTTGTTAGTAACACTTTAGGAACTACACTTATACACAAGGGTTAGTAACAAATACAGATTTAAACATAAATTTATAACACCATGTATTTTTTTTTATTTTCGTTTATTGTTCTTAATAGGACTGAACACGCATGCTTAACATCAGCTTAATCGGAGTTTTTTTAATTTGCATGGCGGCCATTTTTAAAATTCGCCTTCTTGCGTTTTTTATTATTTGTTATTGTGGCGACAATAAAAGTACATACTGTAAAATTCTCAACCCTTCACCTATTACGGTTCATGAGATACAGTCCGCTGACAAACAGACGGAACTAAGCCTAGTAACAAGGTCTCGGTGGCACTCTTCGAGTACGGACCCCTAAAAAATATCACCATAAATTGAAAAGTTTACATTTAGATGCACTCTTATATTGCAAAATCGAATCGAAAATGATACATTGTTATGGGTTTATTTATTACCTATGGGTGTATTACCTTAGATGTTATGGGTTTATTTTATCACACAAGGTGATTTTTGTTTATTAGTTTGATTTTAGTGGCTTATTCTTCTTCAGTCGTTACGTTTTCCTTTTATCTTGTTCTCGTTGGCTTTATAGAATAACTCCCAAAATGTCAGTCTCCGACTGTACGGTCGTTTTTCCATTTTCAGCTCAGTATCTATTAAGAGGTAGCTGTTTATGTCCTTGGTGGTAGGGACCCACTGTACGGGCAGCAAGTCTGATACTTCAGGTGTAGGCTCTCTGAAAAATTGTGTTTCTTTTATTAAAGCTCTGCATGATCAAAGTTAAATAATATCTAATGTTTTTGCCAATTTGTGAGAAAGATAAAGTTTTCAGCAATATTTTTTAATTTAATTTTTGAGGATTGCTGTCCGATATGCAATGCCTAAAAATATGTTGTTTTAAAATTACAAAAGTTATTTTGCACGCAATTTCTTATAACAAGTAATGTATAGAAGCAAATATTAGGTGTTTGCAACTCACCCGTACTTAACGAAGTTTGTCCAAAGCGTGGTTATTTGATCAATGATTCGTTGATCAGCTTCAGATAGCTGCTCTTTGTCAAAGGATGAATCAAATAAATAACCAAGTTCATCACCATGAGCCGCAACTCCTACTGTTACATTATCCCTATTCATAAAAAAATTTGTCTTCCCGCTGTATGCAAATAAGTACTGATACACATCTTGACCTCCATTTTCAAGGTATTTTTGTATGCTCTTCTGTACGGGGTAGTTGAAATAGTAATCTGAGCTGAAATCTATTATGCTCCAACGTACAACGTCGGTTATATCTTCATCTCCAATGTAGAAATGACGCACCAAATCTTCCATTTCTTGGAAGTCTTCGTCGTAATTAAATATTACGTCCAACTCGCTAAATATCTTCAGATTCTTGAAGTAATCGGCATTTTTACTTGCATATAGA
This sequence comes from Brenthis daphne, assembly GCA_947093115.1. Classification (NCBI taxonomy): domain Eukaryota; kingdom Metazoa; phylum Arthropoda; class Insecta; order Lepidoptera; family Nymphalidae; genus Brenthis; species Brenthis daphne. The sequence goes on from OX352473.1 coordinate 6,983,568, forward strand.
CCTAATTGTTCGTGACTGTTAAAACCAGATAAGATAGGTATGCGTTTAGCTTTAGGATAATCCATGTTAATTGGATGGTCTGACAGTATGCTTTCAATGTGTTCGAACTCTTTCTCAACGCAAATGTTAAAAGATAAACCCAACTCCTCTGAGGCTGCGGCAACTAACTTCACGTCAGTATTTTTTAAGAAAGCTAATGCCTGAGATAAATCGTCGGTGTGGAAGCCTAAGCGTTCGGCGATTTTCAAAGGCTTAGTAGTATCCGCCTTTTCAATAAGCGTAGGGTGGAAAACGCTACCACTTTGCATTATAGCCTGATTGAATAATTTTTCCTGTTTCGAAATTAAATGGAGGTCTATGGACATGGCGCCTGCACTTTCACCCATAATAGTTATCTTGTTAGCATCTCCTCCAAATGCTGCAATATTATCTTTGACCCAGCGCAAGCCCAGGAACTGGTCTTTCAAACCCTGGTTTCCAGGCACATCTGGTGTGTTGAGACACATAAAACCATAAGGTCCCAATCTGTAGTTTAGGGTGACAAGTATGACGTCATGTCTAATTAAGTAATTGGGACCATACGAATTTCTATTTCCAGACCCAGACTTAAATCCACCTCCATGAATCCAGACCAAAACGGGCAGTTTGTTCTTTGAGCTCGCCTTATTTGGAACAAACACGTTCAAATTTAAGCAATCCAATGTTCCTACAATAGTATTACCGAATTGTTCCTTTTGTGGACAAACGGCTGAATCGTCGTAGGCTTCAAAAATGCTGTCAAATTTAGGATGAGGAGATGATGCCTAAAATAAAAAAAATATGAACGTATATTTTAAAGTTCAAGTTGAGGGTAGCAAGGTTTTTTGATATTGGCAAAACAGAGTGACCCAAAGTAGTTGTGATAGAGATAAAGAGTTCGATTCTAGATGAAGCATATAAATAGATTAACACAAATAGTCACGTTAATATGATTAACATAATACTTTCTTAGATTTACGCGAATATTTGACATTTTAAACAAAACTATCTTTTCGGATTATTTCGCGGATTTATTTTGATTTTTGGTTCCCGACGTTTTGAATGCTTTACAGCAATCATGGTCACGGAAGAGACTGAGGTGTTAGATGTCTCGGAGGTATAGTTGTTACCATGGATGACAAATAAATAAAATAAATAAATGGTTGTTACAGACAGCCTACCCACAAATAACAAAATGATAAATTGCACCAAGTACCCTACAATATTTTATAACTTTAAATATTTTTATAATTTTAATTAGTTTTATAATTGAATATGGAGTATTATTTATTTAATTTTTGCTGTTATCATTATAATTATTATAATTTTAAAAATATTATTTAGTAATCTATATTTAGTGTTGCCATTATTATATTTATAACCATAAAGAAAAAATATAAAATATAATATTAATTATTTAAGTCACATAATCAACATCTAACATAACTATATCCTAAATGAGGAAAGTATATTAAAATGATTACGAATCTTTCATCATAATTGTACGACAGACAATATTTACCCATAATGCCGCCATAATGGCCCCTATCCCTAGCCCCTTTTTTATTAAATGAGGGGGAAATCTTCTAAAGATATCCAACCAACGTACGAGATGTTTAGGATATGTAGGATTTTTACCTACTAAAACCCTCTCGGTTACCATCTACTGCCTACCATCTACTAACCTAGCCCTAGCTCCTCGCTAAATAATATCATTTTTTTTTTTAGAAAACTGTAGATGCTCTTATTGCAAATAAAACCTTTAAATCCATTGACTCATTGGCTAGATAAAAGTTTGCGTTTTTGGAAAATATTCGGTAAGCAAATGATTTTAGTAAAAGTTTACTTAGAAACAGAATTTGTAATCTGTTATCGATCTTCTTAAGATGTATTATCAATAAGTGGGTTGGTCAAGGCCATATACTGTAATGAAACACTTAATGATGTAACACTGAATTTACTAACTAGCTTGAACACTGTAGATTGAAGATCATTAGGTCCGCTTCCTGAGTCCTAGAGAGTTTCTGGGTCTTCCTCACTCTTGGATAAAAAGTAAAGCACTTGGTTCTGCACGTTTTTTCTCGTTGTGTATATCATTGCAATTTATTTTATTTATAAAATGTAACGTTTTCTTCTTAACTAAATTTTATCACTCATGGTACTTACATTTACAAATTGAACAAAAAAATTGTTATAAAAACCAGCTAAAAAACAAATTAACTTACTCCAAAAGGATTATTTTCATCAACTTTGGCGTAGGGTATTCCAAGGAACATGGAATAGTCTCCTTCATCAGCCTTCAGTCCTCTGATCAGACCTTGCGGAGTATCCACTAGAGGGTCTAACCTTGTCGTGCCCTGGACTAACCCGAGGGTTAAAAGTAAGAGACAACTGATCCCCCACATCTTGCTTCCACCAGATCAAACAACACTCTAACCACCCATGAACACTGACGAAATTGATTTCTTTCATCTCTTATCGGATAAAACCGATATCTCTTGAGATAATGTCTATATTGTTTAAGTCAAGTGCTAACAACACAAATATTCCACCTACAATTACTAAGCTTGATCTCCTAATCATAAAGGTGTGAAAATTATGAAAACGTAGACTTAGGTTTAGATATTTCAGGAGAAAATTTCCGTTAAAGATTTTCCGAAAACGAAAGGATATCAGATATTTTTTTGGGAACTGCTTTTATAATAGAGAACACGTATTTGTGTGTAAATTGCTTACGACTTAAAAAAAGATCCTCGTTAGTATCATTTCGAGATAGTGTAAGCATACAAATGTGATTTTTTCCAAATATAATAATTTGTATCTTAATTAGATGAATTCTCGGCTAGAATAATGAGTGACTTCCAATCTACAATAATAACATAAATATAATGTCTTCCTGAAAACACGTGTAAAACTCAAAAGAAAAAAATCTAAGTTGATAAATTGTTATTTGTTTATTATGCTACTTTAGACACAAGTGTTTTTTTGTTTATCAGTTTGGTTTTTAGTGACATCTTCAGTCGTTACGTTTTCCTTTTAACTTGTTCTCGTTGACTTTATAGAATAACTCCCAAAATGTCAGTCTTTGACTGAACGGTCGTTTTTCCATTTTCAGCTCAGTATCTATTAAGAGGTAGCTGTTTATGTCCTTGGTGGTAGGGACCCACTGTACGGGCAGCAAGTCTGATACTTCAGGTGTAGGCTCTCTGAAAAGTAGTGTTTCCTTTATCAAAGCTCTGTATGATAAAGATAAGTTAAAAAAAATCTAATTAATGTGCGTGGCAAAGAGACACTAAAGACGTTAAGTTTTGTTCAAATATACTTTTTTAAGAAGTTTGAAGTTTGAGAAAAGTAGGATTAATACAATTTTTTTTTTTTTAAGTACCTAATTCGAAACAAATTAAGTTTTTATTCGTTATTCAGTTTTTCTCTAATTTAAATATGCCCTATATAAATAGTCTGATCGCGATGGGCTATACAAAAAATTAAAACCCAAAGTTTTGTTTTTTAAAACCTTAGCAAGTATATAAGGTGACCCACCCCCTTCCCCCCCCCCACCGTGCGTTCACCTTGTCGTGGTGGGGGGGCTCAGTAGTGCACGGCAATACAGCCGGGCGCGAAGCCAAGAAACGCACAGGGAGGTGGCCTGCTTCGGTGGGTGGTGGAAGCGGATCGCTCCTGGTACTTCTCTGATAGCAGAGTGGACCTTGGAGCAACCCCGTGGTTGTTGTGGTCTGCTTCGGCAGACCTGCCGTCGGGGCGTCGTAGTTGAATGCGTAAGCGATCCTGCGACGCCCCATTAAGACGGGGGAAGGTTTTGTTGGGTTTTAGTGGGTAGTACTGGCTTCGCCGGTGAGTCCCACACTTCGTGCGTAAATGCATTTCCCAACGTTAAAAAAAAAGGTATATAATGAGCAAAAATCCGTAAAATGCCTCCGATGTCCAGCTTAAGAAATAGGGGGATGCAAAACGTTTTTTTTTTCAATTTCCGGCTTACTGTGACATTCTATGAAATAAGTATGTTCTTTATAAAAGTTGTAGGTCTAGTAAACATCTACAACTTTTATAAAAAAACACTTTTTACAATAACCTCAAAATTTTCGTAATATTTCTAAAAAAACACTTTTTTAATTTTTTCTTGGTTTTTCATTTTCAATTTCTACAATCATATTTTTGGTTTTCATGAAACTAGGGGTACATAATCTTCGAAATACATATAATAAGAAAACTTTTTATTAAAATTGAATGTTTAGCCATTTAAGAGAAATTTATGTTTTATAGTCTCGGGAGGCTGAAAATCATCCCCAAATTCAAGTGGATATTTACATTTAAAAAAAATTTCATTCAATTTTCAAATAGGGCTCACTTTTTTCGTCTTGCACTCTACTTTTTGATGAAACAAAAAGATTTTACAATTTTTTTGTCGTCCTGTAAAAACCCCCTAAAAATTGAAAAAATTGGAGAAATCGATAATTTTTACTTTATCTACTACATTTGTTTAATAATAATTGAAAAAGTGTAGTAAAATAAACTTTGGTCCAGCTGAAATTCGAAAAATTTTCCTTTACTGAATTTAATTATACCTAACGGAGATACCCCCCTGCACTACCCCCTCTGCTTACCACCAAATTTAACTAGAGCCGCGCTAGACTGTCCATGCCTCAAAAACCACTGTTTTCATAAGACAAAAGTCATTTTGCGCTCAACTTCTCATAACAAGCACTATATACACTAGCATAGAAGCAAATATAAGGTTTTTGCAACTCACCCGTACTTAGCGAAGTTTGTCCAAAGCGTAGTTATTTGATCAATAATTCGTTGATCAGCTTCAGATGGCTGCTCCTTGTAAAAAGATAAATCAAACAAATACCCAATTTCATCAGCATGAGCCGCACCTCCTACTGTCACATTATCCCTGTTCTTAACATAATTTCTCTTCCCACAGTATGCAAATAAGTACTGATACACATCTTGAGCTCCATTCTCAAGGTACTTTTCTATGCTCTTTTGTACGGGGAAGTTGTAATTGTAATCTGAGCTGAAATCTATTATCCTCCAACGTACAGCGTCGGTTATATCTTCGTCTCCAATGTAGAAATGACGCATCAAATCTTCCATTTCTTGGAAGTCTTCGTTGTAGTTAAATACCGCGTCCAACTCGCTAAATATTTTCAGATTCTTGAAGTAATCGGCATTTTTATTTGCAAATTGAGCTAAATGTTCGTGATTATTAAAACCTGATAAGATAGGTATGTCTTTAACTTTAGGGTAATCCATGTTAATTGGATGGTCCGAAAGTATGCTTTCGACGTCTTCGAACTCTTCCTCAACGCAAACGTTAAAAGTTAAAGCCAGCTCTTCTGAGGCTGCGATAACTAACTTAACGTCAGTATTTTTTAAGAAAGCTAATGCCTGAGATAAATCGTCGGTTTTGAAGCCTAAACGTTTAGCGATTTTCAAAGGCTTAGAAGTATCCGCATCTCCAATAACCCATGGGCCCAAAACGCTACCACTTTGCATTATAGCTTGATTGAATAATTTTTCCTGTTTGGAAATTAAATGGAATTCTACGGATTTGGCGCCCGCGCTCTCACCCATAATAGTTATCTTGTTAGCGTCTCCACCAAACGCTACAATATTATTCTTAATCCATCGCAAACCTAGCAACTGATCTTTCAAACCCTGGTTTCCAGGCACATCTGGTGTGTTGAGACACATAAAACCATAAGGTCCCAATCTGTAGTTTAGGGTGACAAGTATGACGTCATGTCTAATCAAAAAATTGGGACCATACAGATATCTATTTCCAAATCCATTCATAAATCTACCTCCATGAATCCAGACCAAAACGGGCAGTTTGTTCTTTGAGCTGGCTTTATTTGGAACAAATACGTTCAAATTTAAGCAATCCAATGTTCCTACAATAGTATTATTGAATTGTTCCTTTTGTGGACAAACGGATGAATCGTCGTAGGCTTCAAAAATTCTGTCAAATTTAGGATGAGGAGATGATGCCTAAAATAAAAATATGAACATATATTTTAAAGTTATAGCTGTAGTAGCAAGGTGTTTTCTATATTAGCAAAACACAGTAATCCAAAGTAGTGATGATAGAGGTAAAGGGTTTGATTCTAGATGAAGCATATACATAAATAGATTAACACGAATATTCGCGTTAATATGATATGGCTATATCCTAAATGCGGAAAATATGTTAAGAATTATTATAAAATTATTACTATTAGTTCGTCCTAATAGAAAAATAATATCACTACATAGTATAAAACAAAGTCGCTTTCTCTGTCCCTATATCCCTATGTATGCTTAAATCTTTAAAACTACGCAACGGATTTTGATGCGGTTTTTTTAATAGATAGAGTGATTTAATAGAAAGGTTTTAGTATATAATTTGTTAAGTTTTTGTATACATTGGCTAAAATATAACGATATTGGTTAGAGGTGTCGGAAAAAATAAGACGTCTGGGAGCTTTCAACGAAAACGCTGCCTAAACCCTTTGAGATATAACAAAATAATGTATGGTGGAATTGTGTATCTTATATAGGTCTACAGAAAAGTCCGCGATGGCATACGTCTATCTCTTAAGGATATCATACTATATCCATTTTAAACCAATAATAACAGCTAGCTGCCATAATGACCCCTGTATCTGGCCCGTAGCTAAATAGTTTAAATTTATTCTATAGTGTAGAGTTTAACTACTCATTGGCAAAAAAAGTAAAGCATTTAATCCTGCGCGTTCTTCTCGTTGTGTCAAAATTTCTATCCACTGATTATGCATAATAATAATACTAAATCCACTACTAATACTACATCTATACATATAATAAAATTCTAACCGAGTCAAATCTGTACATTAAATATTTTTTGGAAAATCTTATTGAAATATACATCATTATCGATACAGAGGCTGAGTCTGTCTGTCTGCCTGTCTGTCTATCTGTTTGTTACCGCATCACAGAAAAACCACTGAAGAGATTTTGATGAAATTTAGTATGATGATAGCTGGTTATCCGGGTCAACATATAGGATACTTTTTACCGCGGGAAAATATCTCATTTCTGAGAAAAAATACAAAGACTGCATTGTAAGAGTATACTAATATGTAAAACATAAAAATTTGGTTTTTGGTCATCTAAACGCGTGCGTAGCCGCGGTCAATGCTAGTTGTTTCATAAATCAATGCAATTTACTTTTCATTATAAAACTATGACATTTTGTCTTTACTATATTAAATCATTTATCGTAATCGTAAAAAAATAAACTTACCCCAAAAGGATTGTTCTCATCAACTTTGGCGTAGGGTATTCCAAGGAACATGGAATAGTCTCCTTCATCAGCCTTCAGTCCTCTGATCAGACCTTGCGGAGTATCCACCAGAGGGTCTAACCTTGTCCTGCCCTGGACTAATCCGAGCGTTAAAAGTAAGAGACAACTGATCCCCCACATCTCTCTTCCACCAGATCAAACAACACTCTAACCACCCATGAACACTGACGAAATTGATTTCGTTCATTATCGGATAAAAACGAAATCTCTGAAGATAATATCGATATTGGTTAATTCATGTGTTTAGTAAATATCTCACCTCCTGTTTATTAAGCTCAATCTCCTGATTGATGTGTCATTAAATTATTATTAGTTACTTATAACATAAAGCCAAAGAGTTGATTTTTTTAGTAGTATAAACGCGGGCGAAGCCGCGAGTTCTACTAGTACCTAATAAATGACTTAACAAGTTATGTAATATTATTATTAGTCATGTAATTATAAGTATTTTTAATATTTTTGTTATGACGACACGTTTGACTCAGTTTGTAGTGACCCTACTTGCTGTGCCAGCGGTCGCGGGTTCGAGTCCCGCTAAAGGGCATTCATTTGTGTGATGAGCACTAATGTTTGTTCTTCAGTCATGGGTGTTAATATTTATAATATATATGGATGTATTTAAAGTTATATATGTGTAGTGTATCAACTATCTGGTATCAATAACACAGGCCTCGTAGCTTACCATGGAACTAGATGGTGCTGTGTGTTAATGTACCAACATATTATTTCTTATTTACATGACATTCCTAAAAAAACCTTAAAATTAAAAATGAAACGTGACCTTCAAATAAACCTTGTTGGCAACATTTTAAAGCATCATCAAAATATAATGATGTCGGCAAAATTTAACTTATGAACAATTCGTAATCTCTTATCGATTGGCTTGAGATGTGTTATCAATAAGTGGTTAATTCAAGGGCAAGCAAAGTTATGTACACTTTGTTGTTTAAGATTATGAAAAACCCAAATATTATCTATACTTATATTATAAAGAGAAAAGATCTTATTTGTTTGTTTGTACCGAATAAGCTCCGAAACTACTGAACCGATTTAGACGAAATTTGGTAAGAAGACAGTTTGAGACCCTGGGATAGTTTTTATCTCGGAAATCATCCCTTAAGAGAGTGAAAATGGGGATGAAAGTTTGTATGGGGAAGGGACATAGGGACGGACCCGAGCGACGCGAGGGTGAGTCTCTAGTAGATTCTAAAGATGAATGCTTGAAGAATACGTGTTCATGTATTAAGTAGTGTAAAGGAATGAATATATGAAAACTGCACCAGCGTCTAATGAAGAGTTCTTAGCTTGTATTTACTGTTCTTTATTTTAAATAAATCTATTTTTGCGGATTTTTTCGCAGATCATGGTCACACGAGAGACTAAGGTTTTCGTTTCGTCTAACACCTCAGTCTCTCCCGTGACTATGATTGCTGTGAAGTATTCGAAACGTCGGGAACCAAAAATCAAAATAAAGCGAAAAAATCCGAAAAGATAGTTTTATTTAAAATGTCAAGTATTCGCGTAAATCTAAGAAAGTATTATGTAAGTATAATAATAATTTGAACAATAAATATGTATGATTTTAACACATAAAAGTGTTTAATATTTAATTGTTTTCACTAAAATAAAAACTTTTTAACAAAAAAATTAAAACCGACTTCAAAAAAAAGCACTAAGAAGTAAAAAATAACTGATTGGTAGTTTTCATTTACTATACATACCTAATCAAATATTTTCGAAGTCGGTGTGCTTTGCTTTGTATGGGCTGGCACCGATTTCGAAAATATTTGATTAGGTATGTATTTAATAGGTAGACTTTAATTACTTAGCCAAAGCACACCGACTTCGAAAATATTTGATTAGGTATGTATAGTAAATGAAAACTACCAATCAGTTATTTTTTACTTTTTAGTGCTTTTTTTTTGAAGTCGGTTTTAATTTTTTTGTTAAAAAGTTTTTATTTTTCCCTTTTTAGTGCACACAGTAGTAGCGAAGTAAGAATTCTAACGTGTTAGGCTTGTCAAATCAAACAAAATAAGCCCAAACTCAAAGTATCTACTATTAGCCGTTGAAGAGTTCCACCTATCCACCTTCTGGCCTTACAATCAGATCAGGTCAATAATACCGAACCACTGTACTATCAACGGAAATAGAAACACTTGCAAATTTAAAGTTAATATGACAATTAGAAGTAGGTTAAATTCATCATTAGCTATTTTTCCACCCTTAGGGGTGGTATTTTTTTTTGAAATTTAAATGGGACCAATCTGGAAGTATATCCTTTCAAACAACACAAAAATTGTCCAAATCGGTTAATAAATGACGGAGTTCTGAGGTAACAAACATAAAAAAAAAAAACAAAAAAAAAATACAGTCGAATTGAGAACCTCCTCCTTTTTGAAGTCGGTTGATAAACAATACATTTGAGTTTTGCCAGTTTTATTACTTCTATCTGAATGGACTTTTTATTATTTTTATACTTTAATAAAAAAAGTTGATATCAAATATTCAAATGTTATATTGCTTATTTCTGTTGTTTTCATTGGGAATAGTTCTTTCAATCACAAATTATGAAGGTAAAAATAATACTGTTATAGATTTATATGAATATTTGGCATTTTATAAAACAATTTTTTGGTTTTTTTGCAGTACATTTTTCTTAAAATAATTTAATACTAAGACTACTTTTTATCCAAATTCCTCCAGCCATTTGAGGGTGATGAAATAAACGTACACATACATATAATTATTTACCACATAAAATTATAGGACTGTGATAAACAATATTTTAAAATATTATAAAGAAGTAACAGATAATTAATACTTTCTTAGATTTACGTGAATATTTGACATTTTAAATAAAACTTTTGTTCGGATTTTGCTTGCTGTAAAGCATTCGTCGGAAACCAAAAATCGAAATAAATTCACAAAAATTTGGAATAAATAGTTTTATTTAACAGATAATTGATTAAAACTTAAATTACAGAAACAAAATATAAAACCAATATTTATAAAACGTCACTGAAAACACCGTACAACTTACAACTTACTTACAAGAAAGCTTTAAGAACTATTGAAAATGTAAAAAGGAATAACGATTACAACTATCCAGATTGGGAAGAGGCAACTCCAGATCAATACGACTTTTTATTTACAACAAAACCCAATTCATCACCAGAAACATCTCTGATAATAACTAATAGCGAAACGTCTTCCTCATCTATACCTTCTTCTCTATCTCCTTCTACTTCCAATGAAACTACCTCTTCAACTGTAGTAGAAAATACACGTACCTTTATTACTCCTAGTATAAGAACTACATATACTACTGTAGCCATAAATGCATCTTCTACTGTATTGAATTCTACAACTGTAACATCTACTTCTACAATCAAGACAGAGTTGACTGATTTTCCAGAAGTGACTACAGAAGATATTTTTAAGAGCACCACAACGAGTGTAGCTGGTAAGTAATTTTGATTGAATGGCTGAGTTATGAAAACTTTACACCTAGACGTTTTCCTGCCCGAATATGGTTTTCACAAAAATCCTAGAACCCAACTGCAGCGCCGCCTACCGGGTCCAGTTGTAAATCTAAATCATCCAGGGATCCACTCAATCACACACAATTTTTTGTATAAAAATCGATCTATCCATTTAGGAAGAGCTCCGTGACATACACACGTACAGAAGAATTATATAAAGATATGGCGATAAATATCGACCGTTAGTATTTAAATAAATATAAAATCCAATCCGCAATAAATCCCGCTAGATAAATATTTCTTCTCGTTTTTTCTCTCATATTTATTACATAATACTTGTACGTAATTCAGAATTTATTAACTTTGCAATAAAAATGTAATGGCATAACAGTTCTTGCCGAAGGAAAACGTAAGAATATTTTTAAAGTTCAGAACTAATAAAAGGCCAAAATCTTACATCGATTCGGAGTATGATTGTTTGTTATCTGCCTCAGCAATTACTTAATAGGTAGTTGCTATAGCCTAAGGAGGATAAACGAAGATGACTTTATATATGCTGATTATACCGTTCCAGACTTCAACCATATTTTTCTTTTTGTGCTCTTATTGCGTTCCAAAAATTCTAAAATATATTTTTTTGCAGTAACAATATCAACTCACAATCCCATCGTTGATGATATACGAAATACAAAACGGGAAGGATTTTTTACAGCCAGTTTGTTGGTGCTGTTGAGAACCGCATATGCCAAAGACCCTAATGATCTTGCACCATTAATATTTACTTTACATACTGAAGTTGTAAGGTATTTAGCAGTTTAGTTTTCAGTTTAACTTTGAACGGTCAGTTTTGGGTCAGTATTTTCCAACTCAAATAGCACAATATATTTAAAATTACCAAAATTAATTATAAAATGATTTTGGGTAGGGTATATGGTATATGCTAGAACCATCCCCAGGAATAAAAAAATCGCCACAAAAGATCATAAATAAAAACTTTTTCAGTTTCAAGGCAATGTGACAATTAGAAGTAAGTTAAATTTTCATTAGCTATTTTTCCACCCTTAGGAGTGGTATTTTTGTCAAATTAAAATGAGGACCAATTTGAAAGTATACACTTTCAAATATAATAAAAATTGTCGAAATCGGCTAATAAATAACGAAGTTTTGAGGTAACAAACATAAAAAAAAACATACAGCCGAATTGAGTCCTCTTTGAAGAAGTCGGTTGAAAACAGTTCTGAATAAGCGAACGTATGACATTACATACAGATAAAAACAAAAGACACAGCCAAATTATGTACGTCCTACTGTTATGAACTGGTCTAAGATTGAACGTTCAAAGCTACAAGCTGATCGCTTTCTTTATTAAGTAACTGATTGTTTACACTTTGTGCACGTATACCTAGATTAAAATTATTTTTTTTATTTTGTCTTATTGTCTAGAAATATAAATATAGTTAAAGATCTTTGCAGAATGAACGCAAATCATGAACTTAACATGTTCGGGCCTGTGGTGGTGGAGCTGTTCACGTCCATGGTGAGAGTTGCTGCCACAACGAATTTGGAACTTGTACGAAGTTAGTAATACATATTACTATATATTTTTATATTTCAAACTTATTTACACTCGTGTCGTGTAGACAAAATAAAAAAGCTACATTTATTTTCTTTCAATGTAATCAGACAGCGCCATCTGTTGATAAGTTCGAAACTAAAATATTATTTTCTAAACGTGACTTTTTCTCCTGCGTCGGACTCAAGGAGTTTTTAGGGCTTTTTCTTTGCTTAGTATGAGCTCCTACACCCACTTCCACGTTGTAGAGAACAAATGAAGCAGTCCTACACTAGGTCTTTTTCAGTCATGTTAGATTGTCATCTAATCCTACTACGACACAACAATTTTCTTGTTATTCTTTTTTCTGTTTTTATTATTCTAGTTGTTCTTTTTTTTTGTTTATTTGTCCGTAAACAGCTTGTTGTAAATATATCGAGATAGTCCTGTCGTAGATAGTTTTATTTAAAATGCCAAATATTCTAGTAGTATCTAGTAGTATTCTAGTAAGTCTAAGAAAATATTAATATACATGTGACTTGAAAACGATCAGATATATTATTAAAAACAACAAAAGAACTCTACATTAACAATAATAGTAATAATAAATATATTGGTACATTAACTCATAGCACCATCTACCTTTAAATACATACATATTATAAACATTGAGACGTTATGAATATCATAATATTTCAGCACAAATAGACTACACCGCTGTACTCCTAGATGATAGAAGAAACAAAATTTTACCCGACCTCAATGCTGTTTTTGACGTGGTTGATAACATATATAATGAAGATGACCTCAAAAATATTGCTAATGCCATAAAAGATGTTAAAGATTATCCGGAGGTACAGCAAGAAGCTAAAGAAATAGTTCAAGAGTTGTTTCAAGCCTTTCTATTTATACCGCATGGGAGAATTCAAGGTACAACAAAAGAGCGACTGTTGTTGTTGGAAATCAATAATGCTATACAAAAAAGAATACCGTTTGGAAGGAGGAATCTTCAGGACGAGAACTTTGATGGTAATTCTTTACTTTATTAACTTTTTGGTTCAAGATTAAGTTGGTTTGAATTTTTTTCTAAGGAGATTCTTCATTTCCTAACCAATATACTCGTACCTACTACGACATTTAATTACTTTAACTTATAACAGACTAACAGAACCCGCGGCTTCGCTCGCGCTAAAACTACAGAAAAACTTCTAAGGTGGGCTTCTGAAGGTAGGTTTTATACAAAATTTCGTCCCTTATTTCACCTTCTTATAGGATGAATTTCGAAAAATGCTAAGACTCGTATTTTCATCCCCCTTTTTACACCTTTAAGGGATAAAAACTATCCTATATCCTTTCTAGGAGCTCCAACTATCTTCATAGCAAATTTCATCTTCATTGGCTTAGTAGTTCCAGAGATTACTTTCTACAAACAAACTCACAAACCTAAAAACTTTACTTCTTTATAATATTAGTGTTGATAACAATTATAATAAATAAATTAATAAGTTCTATTTTTAGAAGAATCAAATAGAAGACGTAATCAAATACGAAAAACAAAACAACCAATTTTGAGTACAAGTCCAGTTGACTTCATGGAAGACTGGAACTACGTTAAAAATGCGACTATAATGGAAGATGTAAAGCATCGGATGAAGAAATATAAGAAGAAATTCAAACACATCAAGAAGAATGAGAAGGAGAAGTTTAGAGGACCGACAACTACCACAACTACGACTACCACAACTATAAGACCAAAAATGCACAAAAGCAATTACTACATAAGGAAATACGTGAGGAAAAACCTGTACAAGATGAAGACAACCACTAAAAAGACAACCAGATTCAGATACAGATACTATGGGAAAATCAGAAAGTTCAATATTGCATATTCTAAAAGTAATGATGTATATTCTAAAAGTGAGAGTGAAGAATATTATTCTGATGATAATATTGGAAGTGATGAATCTCCTATTTCTTTAGAAGATAATGAAGATAAGGCTAAAGAAACAACGCCATTGTTTATATTTAACAATAAGTATGAAGGACCACTAACCGTTAAGGCAATAACAGAAGATTCTAAAAACGAAGGAATCGTAAAAAATTTGGATGTTAGTGACAGTGACCCAGAATTAAAATTCAAACTAAATCTAAAAGATGCACTGATACACAGTGACTTCAAAATTACTAATCACAGAAGGTTTTTAGAGCAAAAAGCTAATAAAATAAAGCATAATACCTTCAGTGATGATGAGGTTGTGTTAAAAAGAGGTATATATAAGGTGTTTGTATATAAAGATAATTTTGCTGAAATGATTAAGCAGAAAAAAATAGGCAATTTTATAAAGATAGCTAAAGAATACAACCGCAGATTACAATATCATGGTGACATGGGGTCTCATCACAAACAAAGAAAAATCAGGTATACTAAATGTCAACAGATGGCATTATATGGATCGATTTGTTATTGAAGTTGTGTAAAATTACCAAAATATACGAAACAGATCGCAAAAGAGTATATTGTAGTTCTAAAAAATCTGTAAGAGTATTGATAATTGACATATTGCTTGTGAACCGCGTTATTTTACTGATTAGTGAAAAATCAACAATTAATTAATTTGGTTTGTAGTGCAATTCACAGATGACGCTTTTATTTTTTATGATTTGTTTATCACTGTCAAAAACTGTTAAAGTCACTGAAATTAGTTTACTTAATTGCAATATTTGTCACATTTTAGTTTACACATATTTTAAAAAATGAACTGTTTTTCAACAAAATACGGGTTAGCGACATCTATTATCTATTCAAGCACACAAAAATAGTCTGAAGAATAGCCCGAATTAGCGCTGTCTAATTATCTTTGTATGGGATGAGGTATCTGTACTAGTATTTATAGTAAGTATTATGTGATCTTTGATATTATACTGGTCCAGTTTTGTTCGCTTAAATAGACGATAGATGGCGTTAGCCCGCAAACTGTTAAATTAATTTATTTTCCTAATAAGTATACAGTAAATTTTGTTTTGTTAAATATATCAAAACTCATCGTGCGTATGCACGAATTGAATTATTAAATAAATTTTAGCGCAATTTTAACTGTAGTACACATATAAAGTAATTGGCGCCATCTGTTTGCACTTGGCACCCCATGAAATAATGTAATTTAAAAAAAAACAGTAAAATTACAGATTATTATGAGTAAAAATATTTGGTTTGCAAAATAGATCCCAATAAGGTATATTATGGTTTTAAAAAATAAACTGAATTAAAGTAAATGAAATAACGCACACTTTTTTTCTTATTTATTTTTACACAAATAAATAGTTATAACTTATTTATTTTTAACAAATGGACATATAACGCCATCTATTGACATTTATTTAAACTATTTTTTCTCCATACGTGATAACATGGGCGTACCCAGGTAGGGGCAGGGGGGGGGGGGGGTTAGTAAAATTTAACATTCTGATGCCTTATATTGCCGGTCAAACAACAGGTTACTTTTCATCCCGGAAAAATGAACGGTTCCCGTGGGAACTAATAGATCTCTATTACTGTTTTAATATAATAAAACAGTAATTATTTTTTGATTTTTATGAAACTAGGGGAATATAATCTTCGAAAATACATATAATATGCATTTTTTTTAAATTGAAATGTTTAGTCGTTTTCGAGAAATTTATATTTTACGGTCTCAGGAGGCTTAAAATCACCCTCAACTTCAAGTGGATGCTTACATTTAAAAAAACACTGTCGTTCAATTTTCAGATAGGCCTCATTTTTTTCATCTTGAACTCTACTTTTTGAAGACATAAAAACATTGTATGGTCGTACTGTAAAAACACTCTTATTTAAATTAAACTTCTTAAAAAAGTATATTTGGCTTTTTGTAGGTCACGACCCTCCATGAACCCCCCCTCACCCCCCCCCTGGATCCACGCTTGGGACCAGGTTTATATTTCTGTTTTGCCCCCCCCCTGGAATAAAATCTAGGTACGCCCATGCGTGATAAGACGTAAAGATAATTAAGCCGTACTTTGCCAAACGAAACTGGAATGGTCCATTTGGGTCTAGACGTTAAAACACCGTAACTTCTAGAACAAAAGTAATTTAAAACATAATTTGTTAGTAAAAATTAAAATATACGTATTTTTATTACAGACAATAAATTTTTGTTTTAATTTATAGATACAAATCTATAAACATATATAAATAAAAATGAATGGCTAAATGTGTCACTAAGCGTAAAACTAAAACAACTGGACTAATTCGGCTATTTTTGAAGTGAAAACTTGTATAGGCAAGTTTGTTTGGATGGGCAGTAAATTCATGTGAGTCGTCATCGACATGGTCACGTGACAATTTTTAATTTTAAAACAATTTTTTTAAAACGTAATTTACAAATTTTAATTTAAGATCAAACAATTCATTTGAATATCCAAAAATAAGTTTTTAGTCCGGCAATCCTCTCGTTTTTTATTTAAATATTCGTCAAGTCCAAGGAATGTTCTAAAGAAGAGAAAAATTAGAAAAAAAATCACAGAAAAACCTAAAAATCACTCACACTTTTCTTTTTCCTTACAATTTAACACTATAATTATGAATGTAATCTGATTGAACCTGAGATTTGACACTTTCTCTTTCTATACAGTGATATATACAGATGACTTAGTTTATTTGTCCTTCTTTCACGTCGAAACAGAGTAAAGGATAGGCGTGATTTTTTGTGTGAAAAAATCAATTTGTTTTCGTGAAAATTTCCGGCATTTTATCAGTTATTCTGTTATTCAGCGTGAAGAAATATCCAACAATACAAAGATCATAAAAATCGGTCCAGCAGTTCTCGAGTTATAAGTGTTGTAACAAACCCGACTTTTTAGGTATATTTCGGCCAATTATAAAAAAAACTGGCTCCCTTCCGCTACTTTATTATATACGAGTACAGATAGCTTCAATGCTTCAATACAGCTCTTTTATTGACATGCACACGTACTCTAAGAACAGTATTCAGTAAAATGACAATAACAGTGTACTTGTTACTCACAAAGGCGGTGTTTAAGAGCATTCCTTATTTTGAACATTGTAGTTTAGAAAAGACAAGTCTTTTAAAAGTTATAATTTGAAATAGCACATAGGTTACTTTTTATCCCGGAAAAATGTACGGTCCCGTGGGATAGATTTGTTTTTGATTTTCAGCAGGGACGAACCCGAGCGGAGGGAGGTCGAGTCGCTAGTAAATGTATAATTTTGTATATGTATGTATGTGATATATCCGTTACTCCTTAACGTCGAAACGGCTGAACGGATTTGGATGGTACACAGACTATGAACTGGAGTAACATATAGGCTACATTTAGTATAAATATTGTTAAAAGATGGCGCTGTCTGTATATAAGATTATATATTTAATGACGATAAGTCACTAGTATGAAGTATCTATACAGTAAATATGAAGGTCATTTCGAGGAATTGCGAGCTTAGAAGTTATGGGGCAACTACGCGTCACTTCCTCTTCTTTTGTGTGGGCACAAAATTGCCATAGGCATATTGTGTTCTAGAAATATATTGTGGCTTTGTTTATGTGATTTTTGATTCTCGACGTTTCGAATGCTTTACATCATTCGAATCCCATGGTCACGGGAAACACTAAAGTTTTAGACTTCTCAAAGCTCATTATGTGTTTGAGAACTAAAAACTTTTTAACAAAAAAATAAAAACCGACTTCAAACAAAAGCACTAAAAAGTAAAAAATAACTGATTGGTAGTTTTCATTTACTATACATACCTAATCAAATATTTTCGAAGTCAGTGTGCTTTGCATTGTATGGGCTGGCACCGATTTCGAAAATATTTGATTAGGTGTGTATTTAATAGGTAGGCTTTAATTACTTAATCAAAGCACACTGACTTCGAAAATATTTGATTAGGTATATATAGTAAATGAAAACTACCAATCAGTAATTTTTTACTTTTTAGTGCTTTTGTTTGAAGTCGGTTTTTATTTTTTTGTTAAAAAGTTTTTATTTTTCCCTTTTTAGTGTAGACTGTAGTAGCAAAGTAAGGATTCTAACGTGTTAGGCTTGTCAAATCAAACAAAATAAGCCCAAACTCAAAGTATCTACTATTAGCCGTTGAAGAGTTCCACCTATCCACCTTCTGGCCTTACCATCAGATCAGGTCAACAATACCGAACCACTGTACTATCAACGGAAATAGAAATACTAGCAAAGTTTCAAGTCAATATGACAATTAGAAGTAGGTTAAATACATCATTAGCTATTTTTCCACCCTTAGGGGTGGTATTTTTTTTTGAAATTTAAATGAGACCAATCTAGAAGTATACACTTTCAAACAACACAAAAATTGTCCAAATCGGTTAATAAATGACGGAGTTCTGAGGTAACAAACATAAAAAAAAACAGTCGAATTGAGAACCTCATCCTTTTCGAAGTCGGTTGAAAATCAAAATAGATCCTTAAAATAACTATAATTTACTAAGGAAACACTTATTTTTAATGATTGTGCTGTCTTTTGTTGTATTGTAGTTGTTGTTTATAAAAGGATTTTTTATACATTTAAATTTTAATATATTTACTTTGACAATCTTATTTTACCGACCAATCTCCTTCGTGTCTTCTCCATTCTACGTAACATTTGCGAAGTAATCTGTGCTCAACTTTGCTTGCTTTGAACCTATTAGAAGGAATTGAATTAGAATAAAAAATTAAAAGATTAAAAAATAATTTTGAAAGATAATTTTATTTAAAATGTTCTTAAAAGATAATTTAATTAAAAATGTCAAATATTCGCGTAAATCTAAGAAAATATTTTGTATATGTGCTTTTTTTTACTACCAAAAATAAAAATGTTGATTCAAACATTTTATGAAAGAAAATTTGTTTTATTATTCAGCAGTAACGTTTTTGGACTTGTCAAAACAAATCAAACGAGCCCAAACTCTATGGTGTCTACTAGTGACGCCATTGAAGAGTTTCACCATCATCAGATCAGCTCCTGCCTCCAGCATCTGATCACCTCCACAGTGTCAACAATGTTTGTACTCCAGTCATGGGTGTTTATATTTATAATATGGTATTTAAAGTTACATATGTGCAGTGTATCAACAATCTGGTATCCATAACACAGGCCTCGTAGCTTACCATGGAACTAGATGGTGCTGTGTGTTAATTAATGTAATATCATATTTATATTTTTATGATTTATTGTATATGATACGGATTCCACAAGATCTAAGATTATTTCAACTCATGACATTGATCGGGGCTTCAAAAAAAGAGGGGTTGCTAATTTTGGATATATCTACAGTATATTTTGTTTGTATGTAACGCGATATTCGCTAAATAGAAACTGATTTTTATAAGTAAGCTAGCATCGCCCGCGGCTCCGCCCGCGTTTAGATGACGAAAACCCAAATTCTTAGGTTTTATATATTGGTATATTCTTACATTGCAGTTTTTGTATTTTTTCTCAGAAATGAGACACTTTCCCGAGGTAAAAAGTATTTGGCTGACCCGGATAACCAGCTACCATCATACCAAATTTCATCAAAATCCCTCCAGTGGATTTTCTGTGATGTGGTAACAGACAGACAGACAGACAAAAATTCTAAAAACTATAGATTCGGCCTCTGTATCGATAATAATGTCTATTTCAATAAGGTTTTCCAAAAAATATTGAATGTACAGATTCGGCTTAGTTACAATTTTATTATATGTATAGATAAGTTTTGCCTATAACTAAGTGGTGGGCCAAAACTAATGTAATTTTTGCCTTTTACTTTAAAAAATCCATGTTTAAGGCTGAAATGTATACTTTTAATCGCACTACCATTATTAATGCGAAAGTTTGTATGTATGTATGTCTGTTACGCCTGCATGTTAAAACGTCTGAACACATTTGTATAAAATTCAGTACACGCATAAATTATGAGCTGGAGTAACATATACGGTACTGCTAGGCACTTAGACACGCACCCGAGAGAAGCCGGGGTAAATCGCTAGTTTAACATAAATTATAAAGTCGTTTCATGTTATTTGTTAAGGAAAATGTGCAGCGAGGAACAAACATGGTTCTCTACTGAGAAAGCTATAGTTTACAGAACAAACTCGGTCCATACAGTATTTATTCTATACAAGCAGACTAAGGAATTATAGGTACAGACGGAGTCTGCCAAAAGAAATGTCAAAGTTAAAAAAACTTTTTAACAAAAAAATAAAAACCGACTTCAAACAAAAGCACTAAAAAGTAAAAAATAACTGATTGGTAGTTTTCATTTACTATACATACCTAATCAAATATTTTCGAAGTCGGTGTGCTTTGCTTTGTATGGGCTGGCACCGATTTCGAAAATATTTGATTAGGTATGTATTTAATAGGTAGGCTTTAATTACTTAGCCAAAGCACACCGACTTCGAAAATATTTGATTAGGTATGTATAGTAAATGAAAACTACCAATCAGTTATTTTTTACTTTATAGTGCTTTTGTTTGAAGTCGGTTTTTATTTTTTTGTTAAAAAGTTTTTATTTTTCCCTTTTTAGTGTAGACTGTAGTAGCAAAGTAAGGATTCTAACGTGTTAGGCTTGTCAAATCAAACAAAATAAGCCCAAACTCAAAGTATCTACTATTAGCCGTTGAAGAGTTCCACCTATCCACCTTCTGGCCTTGCCATCAGATCAGGTCAATAACACCGAACCACTGTACTATCAACGGAAATAGAAATACTTGCAAAGTTTCAAGTCAATATGACAATTAGAAGTAGGTTAAATTCATCATTAGTTGTTTTTCCACCCTTAGGGGTGGTATTTTTTTTTGAAATTTAAATGGGACCAATCTGGAAGTATACCCTTTCAAACAAAACAAAAATTGTCCAAATCGGTTTAGAAATGACGGAGTTCTGAGGTAACAAACATAAAAAAAAAAAAGACATACAGTCGAATTGAGAACCTCCTCCTTTTTGAAGTCGATTGAAAATAGTAGCGTGATTTGTTGCTTATGCTAGTATCCTCAATTATGCCATATAGATCGTTTATTTTCGTCAAAGACAAAGAAAATTTTATATAGGTGTCATCCTCGTTTCGCTCGGGTTTGTCCCTAGGTTGCTTCCCTATATAAACTTTCATCCCCATTTTCACCCCCTTCAGGGATGATTTTGGGGATAAAAGTATCCTATGTCCTTTCCAGGGTAAACTATCTTCTTACAAAATTTCATCTAAATCGTTTCAGTAGATCCAGAGATTAGCCCCTTATCTTAGTATGGATTAAATGAATAGGTGACCAGTCTTTTATAGAGAAGAATGCTCAAAACTAGACCACTATTACGTCTATTTTTATTTAGAAAATTTTCTTTTGAATTTTAATTTCACCTGTATTTTTTTAAGGTTAAATAATTTTGGGTATAAAAGATAGGATTTTTTTTATATTTGTATTATTTTGAAGGTACATATTTTGCAGTTTTTATTATTACATCCTACTAATATTATAAATGAGAAAGTTTGTGAGGATGTCTAGACGTCTGTATGTATAGATGTATGGATGTTTGTTACTCTTTCACTCAAAAACTACTTCAATTCTAAGATGCAATGTTTCGTCGAGAGATTTTGTCCTTCCCATAGACCCTATCGATTTATTCGATTAAATAATGACGGTGTGTTTTTTGCATCTTTATTTGGTTCGATTCCCGGTTCAGGTAAATTAAAAAAATAAATTAAATACAGATATTGTTATTTTTAAAAATTAAGAAATGTTTCCTTTGAGTAAATCTTGATAACTTCAATATTTAAGGTACTTTTCCCATCCCATCGATTTGTTTCAGTCTGTATATATATGTTTATATATAAAATTACGTGTATCTCGGAAACGGCTTTAACGATTTGGATCGAATTTTGTATTTAGACAAAGTTTTGCTTTTTAAGCTTATCTATATAAGTCTTTTCTGAAAAAAACGCAATTTTTATATCTATTCCGAAAAAACACCGAGCAAATCACGTACTTACAGGTTAAATAAACTTAGCATTTATTTACTTACTAGCATTGCCCGCGGCTCCGCCCGCGTTCAGATGACCAAATACCAAATTCTTAGGTTTTACATATTAGTATACACTTATATTGCAGTTTTTGTATTTTTTTTCTCAGAAATGAGATATTTTCTTGCGGTAAAAAGTATCCTATATGTTGACCCGGGTAACCAGCTATCACCATACCAAATCTCATCAAAATCCGTCCAGTGGTTTTTCTGTGGTGCGGTAACAGACAGACAGACAGACAGACAGACAAAAATTCTAAAAACTATAGATTCGGCCTCTGTATCGATAATAATGTCTATTTCAATTAATTTTTCTAAAAAATATTTAATGTACAGATTCGACTCAGTTACAATTTTATTATATGTATAGATAGATAGATTTGCACGCAACATTAGTCGCGGACTGTACAACATATTTGCGTATGCCCTCTGTTTACTTTCCCATGGAAAACAATTAGTACTCTTGTACCTAATGCCAATACATAACTTCGTTGCTAACCGGATATTTGAAATAGAACCTACAAGCGACTTCCTCCATTTCGCGGCACGGGGTTGAAACACCGCCAATTTCCCAATTCCAGGCTGGTACTGAGTGTTTTTGCACAGTAATACTCATTAATTAAACTTGGCCCGACCCGGAATTCAAAACCAGCATCTCCAGGAATCTATACAGATAAATAAAGTTGAAGTGTCTGTGTGTAATGTCAAAATAATAGCTTTTTACTAAATATATCTGATATTATATACGGTACACAAGAAAAATGAAATTTTTAATTTTTTTGTCTATCTGTATGTCTGCCTATTTGTTTGTTCCACCTAATCTCCAAAAGGACTAGACCGATTTTGACGGGACTTTCACTAACAGATAGGTCATGTCATAAGGAGTAACTTAGACTACTATTATTTTAGCAAAAGAATTAGGGTTCCGCTTAAAATATTTAAAACGTACCTAGGGACGCACCCGAGCGAAGATATTAGTCGCTAGTCTATTATTATATATGTATATTGTATACTATATTTAAGAACCTGATGGTTTATAATGAAATTCAGTTTAACTTGAGAAATAATTTTAAACTAGTATAGAGACGGCCTTAATCGAGCCAAATTTATATAATATTTTTAGGCTTTTTCCTTCACCTCAGTAGTCACTAGATGGCGTTGCCTCAATAACTAGACTTGGCCCAGGACCTTTTGATTGATAATGGCCAATTTTACCAACCTCACCTAAGTTTAAGGGATCCCTTAAGCATGGTTAGGGGGATGTTAGGGGACAGTTTCTGTTTCACCGACAGTTAGGGGTCACCTAAATGTTAAAATGCCACCTAAATATAGGTACTAGAAGTACTGGCTCTGACGATGGTAAAACGAAATTTAATTTAGGGGCTAGTTTAGGGGAACTTTTAAGCTAGGGATCCCATACGTAGGTGGTAGCTTATGGGATGTTGCTGAAATCGGGCATAAGTATTCTAACATTAAATACATAGCAATACTGCCCTTTAAATACGGAGATAGCAGAGATATATCTCCTTTTCTCTCTATCTCTCTCTCGCCGTCAACTATAATAGCGTGAAGTTATACAACTTACATTATCACGGCGCAAGTCAATTGCGTAATAAAATTCGGACGTAAAATGTCAGGACACGGTTTAAAATTTAAAACACATACTAGCACCTATTAAGGTGTCGTTCGGTATTTTATCGCATGGTCATAATTTTTGATTGTTCAAGAATTTTTTTAACTTCTTTTTTGAAATGAAAACTTGTATAGGCAGGTTTGTTTGTATGGGGAGTAAATTCATGTAAGTCGCCATCGACATGGTCACGTGACGTGTTAACTCTAACACTCCGAGTGCCGATGAATGTTGAAACCAGATAAATGTAAACAGTTTTAATTTAGACATTTTAATTTAAGATCAAACAATTAATTTGAAACTCCTAAAATAACAACTGTTTGTTTATAGTTTTAAGTTTTCACTTCTGTCGGCAGTCCTCGTGACTGCTTTTTTTTAGTTATATTTTCAATCTTTGTCTTGTTATATATTAGTAGTCTAACATAATGACGATATATGTATGTGTAAGGTTCGATTCTGGTATAATAAAATGTTATTATAGAATAATAATTAAAAACCCATCTTTAAAATATTTAATAATGAACCAAAATTTTACTTTAATAATATCTTTAAATATATAAATAGTAAATTTGTTTCAGGACTCTGGTATTATTAGCTCTCCGATGTTTTTTTTTTTCAATAACTCATTTTAATCGTTCTTTTTCATTTTATTGTACGTCTGCACGTAAAAAATTACAAGTGTGCCTGATCCTAAATAAAGAATTTTTCGATGCGAATAATATCCGTAAAAAAATTCTTTTATATTTTTAAACTCTGAAAACACAGTAGAAGTGTGTAATCCCTGTAATATGGGTTTTGTTTTTTGAAGTGATTTGTCATTTATTAAAAATTATTTGAGCTACTTTCTTACATTTTGGCGGTAATCTTTTTTTTTTAAATCTTTATTTTTAAACGCCGCAATTCAAATAAATTATTTGTTAAAAATGGTTTTTTTTTTCAGTATATACATATATATTTATTATTGGTGTATGAGGCAATTAAAAAATCAGGATGTTCTTACAAATATAAGCATTTACTTTGATTTTTGTTATAGTCTACCTGTACCATATTAACATTAAAATGTACCTAAGGCGAACTCGAACGAAACGAGTGAATCGCTGGTTTACAGTAAAGTAATTGATATCAGACATACACATAACTGATAAGATTTGACAACACGTTTGGCTCAGTTTGTAGTGCTCCTACCTGCTGCACCAGCGGCCGTGCGTTCGAGTCCCGCTGGAGGCATTCATTTGTGTGATGAGCACGAATGTTTGTATTCCAGTCATGGGTATTTATATTTATAATATGTCTGTATTTAAAGTTATATATGCGTAGTGTTTCGACTATATGGTATCCATAACACAGGCCTCGTAGCTTACCATGGAACTAGATGGTACAGTGTGTTAATGACTCTTTATTTTATTTATTTAAAATATTTTAGTACATTTCACAGTACATTCAACACTCATTTTCACAAATTGTTCTATGTATATTTACTAAATAATGAGGTCTCCTTTTGTATAAGCCAAATAAGTACCTACTCGTATTTAGAACATAAAGCAATAGAGATACTAATGTAATTGGGTGTAAAAACTAGTTTTAACTAAACGCCTTTTCACTGCCCCTTGGAAGAATAATATTTATAAGAAACGTAACAAATATATGGTATGGGTTTTAGATGACAGGTCCCCACACCTAAAAATGACGACCAAAGTTCCTGGTTTTTTGCTAGATTTTGGTAATAAAAATTAAAAATGTTGTGGAAATAGTGGGTTAATGAGTAATTTGGAATATGTACTTTGTATATTTCTATTTCGAGATTTACCGATATTTATGTGATTTTCGCACGCTTATAATGTTAATAAATGAAGAAACAATTATGTTGTTTATAGTTCGGTTGTAAAAATTTTAGTAGCACTGAAATCATTTTTACTTATTAAATACAATTTTAGTCACACACAGTTAAGCAGGATATGATTATGTCCATGTTGTATTATGCCATTGTTAAGACGTTGTGTTTTGGGCTGCTGGATTTAGACTGAATAGAATCGATACCACTGATATGTTAAGTATTCGATTGGTCAGAACCGATTTCATTAAACCTCGATTATTTATAAGCGAAAACAACAAAGACACTACAAACATAATAGATAAAATATTACATTCCTCAAAATTCTCATCATTAAAGTATCAGAACAATTCGAAATAAGCCCATTTCCAATATAACCGTACAAATGGTCCTTACATGACGGTCAATACAATATGGGCGAACCATTTTTTCGGGCAAACCCTCGCCACACCATTCCTCCAAACAAAAGAGATTAGAAAAAGTTATTTGCCAAAAAAATTACACACTTGCAGCATAAATATTTCATATCTATTGTAAAAACCAAACCCACAATGGTATATTATCGTGCGACTTATAAAATTATGTTACGTTTTATGGTGACCACATCCGTTATGGAGTCATGGGTTCGAATATGGAGAAAAATGGGATTGAAAAACTGATCACAAATATTTAAAACTCTAAACTACATACCAGCAATACTTCTGTTGGTAGGTACTAGTCTTGATGATATTTTTGTCAATGATATAGTACATGGTAATAAATTAAATGGTTAAAAGTGAAACAAAGAACTTGTCTCGGAACATTAACCATTATAAGTCTTTCTAAAATAAAAAAAAAGAATGCTCTTTATTTATGGTAGTCATGTGTTCAAAATAAGCGTTCAAAAACAAATAATACTCTATATAAATGATTTAAATTTTCTGTAAAATTATTCTGTGGGATTTATAATTTCTACCCAAAAAAAAATAGTTCTCACATTTTGTAAATTATTCAGTACTAAAAAATCATAGAGTAAAAAATATTCGATATACAACGAGTAAGGACTTTTAAACGTATATAAATTTAACGTTATTGATTTTATATTATTTTTCGCTTGGAACCTCTTTGCATGGTGCTTCGATAAAAATTGCACAAAGACAATATAATAACTTTCTAACAGTAAAGGATTATAGGAATTAATTCTAGTTCCAAAGATTATCCTCTATACATAAAAAATCTAAGAAATTGAGTATATTCCTTTGTATGAAAAACCGCTTATCGCCACTTATTTAATAATGCAATTCAATTAATGTTGATAGCGCTTATTGTAAACAATCTAATTTGTCTTCAATGAAAATGTTTAATCGTTAGAAATGAATATTAAAACATACAACACACATATATCGAGCGACTTGTTAATTCCCACTCATAAGTATTAAATCACATAGTAACTAACTGGTTCCAAAACGGGCTAACAATATGGCGGAGCAAATCAGCTGTTTCTCAAGGGCTTTAATTTTAAATAAAATATGTATTGTTCACAAGAAAACAAGATTTTTACAATAGAATTGTTGTAGAAATTGTAAATAATGTATATATTTTTTGCGACTGTGACGCCGGTTTTGGCGGGAATCAGCTGAGC
This sequence comes from Brenthis daphne, assembly GCA_947093115.1. NCBI lineage: Eukaryota > Metazoa > Arthropoda > Insecta > Lepidoptera > Nymphalidae > Brenthis > Brenthis daphne. Next base: position 7,011,095 of record OX352473.1, read on the forward strand.
GTCAACGTCACTCGTGACTCGCACCAAGGAGGTCATTGTTTTGTAACCTTGAGAACTTTTTTTGTATAATATGGAAATTGTCAATGTTTCGTTTTAGGATACGATATTATTAATTATTATACTTAAACTAATGATGAACTCAATAAAAGTACACTAATATGATAATTTTTCTTTTTTTTTGTCTTTTGTTGGAAAAAATTAAAATAACATTTAATATTTCTTTATTTGAACCAAATTTATTTGAAAACTTTTACATTTGAATTTACGATTTAAATACTAAAATATACCATAAATTCACTAGTTATGATATACTTAAATACTAGAGTTTTTGCGACCGCTACCAATGCCTTTCATAATACACGGGCGCCTCAACGCGGCAAAATCAGCTGATAGACGGTGCTTTTTTTCACATTTTTTGCTCGTCATTACCAAGGAACAGGTTCTTAATGCCGGTTTCTTTTATTTTGAATCGTTTCTGGGAACGTTCAGCGTTTTGGTTACAATTTTTTTTTAAAGCAGGTAGGTTTAGACAAAATAGTTTGTACTTTGGCTGTTTGAAGCAATGCCTTTGTCAATATAAAAATATGACCTATCAATTAAGGGCGGCATGTTGGTACTTGGTAGGAATGTTAACCAATCTATACATATAATAAAATTGTAACTAAGCCGAATCTGTACATTAAATATTTTTTGGAATCTATAGTTTTTAGAATTTTTGTCTGTCAGTCTGTTACCGCACCACAGAAAAACCACTGGACGGATTTTGATGAGATTTGGTATGGTGATAGCTGGTTATCCGGGACAACATATAGGATACTTTTTACCGCGGGAAAATATCTCATTTCTGAGAAAAAATACAAAAACTGCAACGTAAGAGTATACTAATATGAACCTAAGAATTTGGTTTTTGGTCATCTGAACGCGGGCGGAGCCGCGGGCAATGCTAGTTTAAAAATAAAATTAAAAGAGTAATATAAGTTTTATGGTGAAATTTCGACGTCATTTCTTAACTGTAAAACGAACCAAGGTTAAATAAGTTAAAATACAAGAACCTACTTGTTCTACGTGTTTTTTTAATTGTAAGTATACTTTTGAAAGAGAAAAGATATTTATAGTGATTCTATCTCAATTTGTCTTTATCATGTAGAAAGAAGCAAACTATTGTATCAAATAATAGGATCGCGCAAATCGATACTTTCTACGAAGTATGAACTTACTGTGTAGTTCCTACGTAATTTTAGTCAATTGCAAGGATTAAAAGTTATTTTATGCTAAATTGATTCTCCATACAAACTTTCATCCCCATTTTCACACTCTTAAGAGATGATTTCCGGGATAAAAAGTATCCTATGTCCTTCCCAGGGTCTCGAATTATATTCTTACCAAATTTCATCTAAACCGGTTCAGTAGATCCAGAGATTACCCCCTACAACGTCACAAACTCACAAACTTTACCTCTTTATAATATTTATTAGCATAGACTACGTTGATAATGTGTCTATCCGGTTTGAAATAAATCGTAAAAACTTTATTCCTATAATGCTAATTATTACGAGTTTAAATACAATGGAAGATATTGTTAAAATATAGTACAGCTGCATAGATACTACTAAATTAAAAAAAAATAGTTTATCAGTTTTAAAAAAATATTTTTATTGAAGACTGCATTTATTTATGTCATACGTGATAATTTCTTTTTAAAAGTTAATAACAATAATGAACCCAGCGACCTATGTTCGCTTCTTCACGACATTTTCCTTTACCATCCTACTAATATTATAAATGTAAAAGTTTGTGAGGATGTATGGATGTCTGGATGTATAAGTGTATGGATGTTTGTTACTCTTTCACGCAAAAACTACTGAATGGATTTTAATGAAACTTTATAATAATATAGCTCATACATCTGAATAACACGTAGGCTACTTTTTATCCCGAGAAATGTAAGGTTCCCGTGGGATAGATTTGTTTTTGCGTATGCCGCTAGTAATCTACATAGGTATGTATAAATACTAAATAGGCAAGGAAAAACAGATCAATAACAGTTTCTACTGTTTGTCAACCGATTTTCTTTTTCTTTGTTCAGTTGCAATTTTTTTTATTAGTAGTTAGTTTTTTTTTAATATAGATAGGTAAATTCTATTCATATATGTTTTTTTTTTAAATTCTCACTCGATCAATTCACATTCGCACTCGCATTTTAAAAGTAGTCCGAATACAACTAAAAGACAATAAAACAACGCTTTTAGGGTATACTGTTTTCGTTTTTATTTTTCCAAATCTCGTAATTTATGTCCGAAGACTTTATAGAAAAGGTCCCAAAACGCCATTCTATCGTGAAATGGTCTGGATATAGTGGTCAACTCAGAGTCAATCACCATACAATGTGCGTGGTCAGCTGTGAGAGGCGACCATTTTAATGGTAGGAGAGGTGAGACGACTGGTGTTGGGTCTCTGGAAGAAAATAAACATAGACTAAGCTAAGCCCACGTCTCTATTTGAATAATAATTATTATTAGTCCTGGATATGGAAAATAGAAGATGATATTATTTTACTTGCAATTAATCAATGCAAAAGTGTGTGTTTATTTGTCCTTCTTTTACTTTACCAGGAAAGGCAAATTTTCTTACACAGAGATAGCTATCAGCCGAAGAGTGTTATAGTCTATTTGATAAGTAATCAATAAAAATTAAAAACATGAAAAAATATATTGGTACGTTCTAATATGATTTGACACATCACATGTATTTAATACACACTTACCCATACTTAGCAAAGTTAGCCCACATGGCCGTCATTCGATCTATAACAAGCTGGTCTGTTTTTGATGGTGTTTCTTCATAGGATATATCAAACAAATAGGCTATTTCATCAGCGTGACATGCCCCACCCTCGGTTATCCCAGCTCTTTTTTTAACAAAATTCCTATCCCCACAATATTTAAACATGTATTGATAAACTTTTGCACCATTTTCTATAAATTGCTTAATTCTTCTCTGCATCGGATATATAAAGCTAATATCTGAATCGAAATCCATAATTTCCCATAACATTTCTCTTCTGAATTCTTCATCTCCCAAATAAAATTGACGAACGATATCCTTCGCCCATTTATGATCGTCCAAATCGAAAATGGTGTCCAAATAGATTTTGATTATATCACTTCCAAATTCCTCAGGAGTTTTTAAATAGTGACGGTACATGGTTTCCGCATCACAAAAACCTGCCATAATTGGTATACCTTTTAGGTTTTTTAAAGGCATTCTTATGGGATAGTTTGGTATCAATTGCTCAACTTCTTCAAAGTTCTTTTCTATACACGGACGGTATATTATACGGAGTTCTTCAGACGCTTTTATTACCAAATGTGGGTGTATTTTAGCCAGAAATGCCACAGCCTCATTTGGATCTTTGGTTTTGAAGCCTAATCTCTCGGCCAAGCGTATCTGAATGGTGTGGTCATATTTTTTTACAACTAAAGGTCGCAATGCTGTGCCACTCATCAAAATTGCTTTATGAAACAGCGTTTCATCAAGTGTTAAAAACAAATCGATCGCCATAGCTCCAGAACTTTCCCCAAACACCGTAATATTGTTAACATCACCACCAAATTCGGAAATGTTATCTTTGACCCACCGCAAACCTAACAAGATATCCTTCAAACCTTGGTTTCCTGGAATTTTTGGAGTGTTCGTACAAAGGAACCCATAAGGACCCTGTCTGTAGTTCATGGTAACCAGGATAACTTGATTAGCCATGAAATATTTTGGACCATATATGAACCGCCCAGGAAACCCTATCGCGTATCGGCCCCCAAATATCCAAATTATAACAGCTAGAGGTGTTTTTGAATGTGGAACGTAAATATTTAAATGAAGACAGTCCAAAGAGCCAATTATAGTGTGAGTGTATTCCTCTTGTTGAGGACTTGCGGCTGAGTCATCGTTGGCATCAAATATGTGGTCAAATTTTGGATATGGTGCCGCTATCTGTGAAACATTACATTAACAAAACTTTTTCACCAAAAACTTATTTCTTATTTTTTTTCTGTATATTTTTTTTTTATTTTTTTAATTCTTTAACGAGCTTCAGTATTATCATTAAAAAACTTTTTATTGATAATACTAAAGCTCGTTAAGCTTTAGTATTATCAATAAAAAAACTCGGACCTCTGGGCGAGCACTAATTATAATATATGGGCTAAAAGGTACGTCGAAACTAAAAATTAAAACTAAAAATAAAACTTACTCCAAAAGGGTTGTCCTCCAAAACTCTCCCAAAAGGAATTCCCATGAACATGTCATAACTCCCATCGTTTGCTTTGACTCCACGAATCACGCCTACTTTACTTACTACTGTGGGCTTATAGTTTTTTTCTGATGACACTGAAAAGAAATAAAATAAAATTTTACATGATAAGTACACTGATAATTATATCAATTAAAATTAAGTGTATTCAGCTATAGCATTCTATTAAGATGCAAAAGTTTGTATCAGTCTTTGTTACCGCTTTCTGGAAATTACCTTCTTTTTTTTAATGTTGCAAAATGTATCTACGCATACCACCTGCATACAATGTTGTAGTAAAAGCCAGTACTACCCACTAAAACAGTACCTCCCCCATCTTAATGGGACGTTGCAGGCTTACACAATCAACCCCGCCGCCCCGATGGCTGCCTGCCGAGGCAGACCACAACAACCAAGGGGTTGCTTCTACGGCCCATTTGTATATGATAGAATTATCAGGAGCAACCCGCATGGTACACCACCCACTGAAGTGGACTATCTCCCAGTATATCTCTGGGATTTTCGGCCGGCTGGATTGCCAGACACTAATGAGCCCCAACCACGTCAAGGTGATTACACATCAGGAGGGGGAAGGGGCGAACGGGTTAAGGGAGAGGGTGGGGGTAAGGGGAGGGGGGTGGAGAGTGGGAAGATTATGACCTGGAGTAACACATAGGTTTTTATTAGGCATAAAGAGACATACCCGAGTAAAGCGAGGGTAAGCCGCTAGCTAGATAATAAAAAAGTGCGTAGTAATCTATAACCAAATAAAATTTTACGACGCGCAATAACCCGCTAAGTATATGGTAATTGCAATTGTAAAATATCTAAGCAAATGAGGCGATTAGTTTTACTGCCTCATAGGTAAGGTTTCAGATCTTGAGGGCCGTTGGTTCGATTTCCGAGTCGGGCCGAATGTAGCTATTGAGTTTTTCTGATAAGAAATTCTCAATGACAGATCGCCTTTTAAGACTTGATGGTGTTTCATCCCGGATCTTGGAGCAATGTCAACGGTTCTGCGCCTGTTTTCTCTCCACTAGAAATTGTGGTCAGACCAGAGTTTGAGTGAAAGTGATAAAGAGTGCATTTGTGTCTTTATGCACAATTGTAACAATAATATGTCCTGCACATGTGCACAGGACATATTTATTGTGTGCATATTATAGCTTATGTTTGTGAGTTTGTGACGTTGTAGGGGGTAATCTCTGGATCTACTGAACCGATTTAGATGAAATTTGATAAGAAGATAGGTTGAGACCCTGGGAAGGACTCAGGATACTTTTTATCCCAGAAATCATCCTTTAAGGGAGTAAAAATGGGGATGAACGTTTATATGGGGAATAAACCTAGGGACGAACCCGAGGGAAGCGAGGGTGCGACTCACCCTAATGTACTATAAAGACGGATATACTCGTAGCTACATAACATCCTCTGCGCACAGTATAAACTATAAAGTCAAAAATTTAATTAACTTATTTACTTTTTTTATATAAAGCACATATTAAATATAACACAAAATATATAATATGAATTATTTAAATTATTCTTGATTTCTTTATTATTCTTAAAAATCAATAGAATAATTTTAATAAGCCTTGATTATATGTATAATAACATTTACTTAATAATTAGTTACATACAAACAAAATTACATATATAAAAAAAATAACTAAAGAACCTTACTTGTGGCATTTCGAAGATCTACTAAGTTGTTGGATATGCGAGACCTTTCCTTATATCGCGGAGCCCATGGGGCAGTTGGGGCAATTTGAACCATACATTTTCTCAAATTTTCTATCTATAATATAAAAATGAATCGCTGAATGTGTTGGTAAGCGCAAATCTCGAGAGTAGCTGAACCGATTTCGCTAATTCTTTTTTTTTAAATATTCCTTGAAGTACGAGGATGGTTCTTACGGAGAAAAAAATTTAAAAAATTGCCTGAAAAAGTCTAAAAACAACACTTTTCTATACTCCCATACAAAAGATTCGTTATAATACTTAAAAGTCAATTTGAACTTTACTACCATACCATAAAGTTTTAGTGTTAGTGGAGAGGTTCCAGGAAGGCAAAACAATTGAGTGACGTTAGTATCGTATAAATATTAATGTCAATATTTGTCAATATTATTAACAAAAAAAATATATGGTTAACGCTGGCTAATAACTATTTATATCTATTTAAAACGTACCTAGCGACAAACCCGAGCGAAGCGAGGGTGAGCCGCTTGTAATATAATATAAACAATACATATATTATAAATTTTATGGGGATCTTCACTCCTCACAAACATTTCCACCTGAGTCCCACCACGCGGATGATCCACGTGCCAGACTGATACGCCACCAATCAGATGAGCTTCCCGAAATCGACGTGGGCGAGATTAGGATAACTCTTGGACAACTAGGAAACAAAAAAGCTCCGGGTGAAAATGGAATTACTGCGGAGCTTCTTAAAGCTGGAGGAACACCTGTTCTATTAGAACTCGCAAAGCTCTTTAATTCTGTTCTTCACAATGGCATTATACCGGAGGCATGAAGCAGGGGTGTGGTGGTATTATTCTTTAAGAAAGGGGATAAAGCCCTTTTGAAGAATAACCGACCCATATCACTCCTGAGCCATGTGTATAAGTTGTTTTCAAGGGTTATCACGAACCATCTCGCCCAAAAATTCGATGACTTCCAACCCATCGAGCAAGCCGGGTTTCGAAAAGGCTTCAATACCGTAGACCACATTAAGGCAAATAATTCAAAAGACCGAGGAATATAATCAGCCTCTATGCCTAGCGTTTGTGGACTACAAGAAAGTCTTCTACACCATCGAGACCTGGGCGGTTCTACAATCCATGCAGAGATGCCTTATTGATTATCGGTATATCCAAGTACTAAGGTGTTCGTACGAAGCCGCAACGATGACCATTCAAGTACAAGGTCAGAGCACAAGGCCAATCCAATTGCACCGCGGGGTAAGACAGGGGGATGTAATATCCCCGAAACTGTTTACCTGTGCATTGGAAGACGTCTTCTAGACGCTCAATTGGAACGGATGCAGCATAAATATCAATGGAAAGTATATGACACACCTGCGATTTGCCGATGACATAGTCATCATGGCAGAGACTCTGTAGGATTTGAAAGAAATGCTGAACAGCCTAGGCGATTCTTCAAGGCGGGTGGGTCTCGGGATGAATCTCGACAAGACCAAGATCATGTCAAATTGTCATGTATCCCCGAGACCAGCGATCGTGAATGGCGCTGTTATAGAAGTTGTGCAGGAATACATATATCTTGGCCAAACTATACAACTCGGCCGGCACAACTTTGAGAAGGAGGCCAACAGAAGAATTGGCTTGGGGCTGGGCAGCTTTTGGGAAGCTTCATCATATTCTAGAGTCATCTATCCCACAATCCCTTAAGACCAGGGTATTTAACCGGTGCGTCCTACCCGTAATGACATACGGAGCCGAAACGTGGACACTCACCGTAGGACTGATCCACAAATTCAAGGTCACTCAGCGAGCAATGGAATGCGCGATGCTTGGAGTTTCTCTGGCAGACAGAATTCAAAATGAAGTCATTCGCCAGAGAACTAAAGTAACCGACATCGCGCGCAGCATAAGCTCGCTGAAGTGGAAGTGGGCCGGTCATGTCTCCAGATGTAAGGATGGCCGATGGAGCCGAAACGTGCTAGAGTAGAGACCGCGTTTAGGCCAGCGTAGTGTAGGACGCCCTGCAGCACGATAGACAGATGACCTAAGAAAGGTGGCTGGCAGTGGATGGATGCGGGCTGCCCAGGACCGGGATGGTTGGCCCTCTTTGGGGGAGGCCTTTGTTCAGCAGTGGACGGCGATAAGCTGATTGAGGAATACATATATACTTTTATCCAACTGTAGAGTTTAATTATGTCAACTTTTTTATTTACTAAAAGTGTGTGTACGTTTATTTCTCCTTCAAGCGAAAACGGCTGGAAGGATTTGAATGAAAAGTACACAGATAGACTATGATCGAGTAAGACATGGGCCAGGTTACATTTTGCAGTAATAGCCCATTGGTAACACATTCGGCTGAAAAACCAAGTTAAGTGAGTTCCAATCTAGGTCTTACATACCTGAATTTTCATGTGCGAATCATTTTCATCATGGAAATAATTAATACTTTCTTAGATTTATGCGAATATTTCATATTTTAAATCAAACTTCTTTTTTTTTATTATTTCGCGGATTTATTTTGATTTTTGGGTCGCGACGTTTCGAATGCTTTACAGCAATCATGGTCATGGGAGAGACTCTCTCAAAATGGAAATAATTCTTACTAGTACTGCCGAACTGGTATATGAACGCATGTATGTCACATATTTTGACCATATTAATTATTGAAAATTTATAAATATATTTACAGCATTTGCGCCCAAGCTACCTCATTGAAAATTATGAAAGAAGTAATTTCTTTCGCGGTACGTACGCTGATGGATATAATATGTATGTATGCATAAATAATTTTTCTTACCCTGTGCCCCTATTTTTTTTCTAAAAGTAGCCTTAGTTACTCCTTATTACATCAGCTATCTGCCTGTGGAAGTCCCGTTAGAATCGGTCCAGCCATTTCAGAGATTAGCCGGAACAAACAGACAGAGAAAATTGTAAAAAATGTTGTTGTGGTGTATGTACCGTGTACACACCCATATGCATTTAGTAAACAACTGTTAATTTGACATTACACACAGACACTTCAATTTTATTCATTAGTATAGATAAACTCTATTATCTAATCCCGCTCGTCCTCAAATATATTTTTTTTATCTTATATTTATTATGTACTCGTAGTAGTAATATGCGTACGTAATGAAATACTTAACTTATACAGATAAATAAAATTGTAGTGTCTTTTTGTAATGACAAAATAATAGCTTTTTACTATATGCATATGAAATGATATGAGGTATTTAAAACGAAAAACACAATTTTTAAATTTTTTGTCTGTCAGTATGTTTGTTCCGTCTAATCTCCGAAACCGCTGGACTGGTTTTGACGGGACTTTCTCTGGCAGATAGCTCAGATTATAAGGACTAACTTGGCTACTTTTATTTTACAAAAATAATTAGGGTTCCGCTTAAAAAAATTAAAACGTACCTACAGACGCACTCAAGCGAGGAGAAAAAGGCACTATATTGTTTTGTCTTTGCCTATTTATTTATTTGCCTATTTTCTTTCGCTAATATGTAGCTACATTACCGTCGAGTGCTAAAGATTATTTATTCAGTGATTTTAACTTTAGTAACTCAGTGTTTTCGGATTATTTCGCGCATTTATTAACCCCCGACGCACAAACGACGGGGTGTTATAACTTATAAGTTTGAGGTGTCTGTGTGTGTGTCGGTCTGTGGCATCGTAGCTCCCGAACGGATGAACCGATTTTGATTTTGTTTTTTTTTGTCCGAAAGGTGAATTAGTCGGGAGTGTTCTTAGCTTTGTTTGATGAAAATCGGTCTAAGATGGCCGCCACCACAAAATGGCGGATTACTCACATCTTTTTTTACAACTCCCTCAATATTTATTTATTTATTACTAACACCAAAAACATATACATTAACAAAAACTCAGAATTATAGCATGCCCACAAGTTAGAAGTTTAAATGTTATCTTAATTATAGGTGTTACACGCATTGCAAAGAAACACTTATACAAATAATAGAGAACAATAGGTACATGCAATAAAAACATATACCAGACAAAATAATCAAAAATAAATAGAATTGAGTTAAAACATAATTCATTAAAATATTAAAAGTACAATTAAAATTATAAAAAAAATACAACAGAAACAAATAAAAATGAATAATATAATACAGATAGATCAAATAAAAACATAATAAATTAAAAGTAATAATAATATAGATGGTTTCAATAAGTCGTAACAATAAAACAATTATCTTTAAAATAAAAATTACGTAAATTAAATTTGAATTTAAAAATGGCATCAGAAAAAATGTGAATATGAGGTTTTGAGTCGATTTGCTTACTATCGTTATCCTTATAAATTTTATACAGTGAATTGTAGCTAAGCATTATTCTATTAATCGGTGAGTTGCGTCCTTGACGTGAGTGCGTGAATTTTTCAACAAACGGTATAATTGACACGGACTCGTTAATCTTGTTGGAGCACGAATGTTTAATTTAGCTAACAGATATGGACTATCGACGACACCATTCACCAATGTATGTAAAAAAACGAGTTCAAGGAGTCGTCTTCATTCCAAAGGGATTGAAGATTAAAGTATTTAAACTTGTCATTATAACTATTTAGGTTTTTAACTAGCTTGTGGTCATAGGATAAATGCTAAACAAATCTCTTTTGTATCCGCTCTATCCTGTGTGAGTAAATTTCGAAATGAGGATTCCATACCACACTAGAATACTCCAAGATGCTTCGGACTAAGACTGAGTAAGTAATAATTTTTGTACGCGAGTCCTTGAAATCTTTGCAATTGAGAAGGATAAAGCCAAGAATTTTAAAACCTTTTTTTATACGGTTCAGTGACAAACGAGCAGATAGACCACCTGATGGAAAACAGTACCTGTCGCCCATAACACCTACGATTCATGCACTTAGGTTTTATGTAACAAAAATGCAGATCCGCATGTGCGTTGTCACTGTGAGGACTGAGATGATATGCCTCTTGCCTGTTAGTGTGCTGGCTACCTTATCCTTCAAACCGGAACACAACAATGTAATCTTTGTTGCTTGGCGGGAGAAACAGATAAGGGGGTGGTACCCATCCAGTAAGACTCCTCTGGCTTAACAGAGGGCTACCACCAGTGAAAATATTACCTTTTTTTTTTATAACATTCTCTATGTGAACGTTGTAACGAAGCTAATTGTCAAGCATTACACTCAAATCACGTATTTGTTCAACTTCGGATAAAATATGACCATCGATAGTAAAAGTTCTTGCGAAAGATGTTTTTTCCTACAGAAAGAAATAACATGACACTTGTCCGGATTGAGAAACATACCATTGTTATGACACCACGAAGGAAGAATATGGGTATCAAATAATGGAATAGGGCTTGACTAGTAGAATACTATACACTATGATAAATTTCAAGTTCAAGATGGCCGCCACCGCAAAATGGCGAATTACATGTCAGGTTATTTTTAATTTAATTTAGTTATAAATAATTTCGATTTTTGGTTCCTGTTTCGAATGTTTAAGAGTAATAATAATGAGGAGAAACTAATTTGTGACGTCACAAAAAAATTATGCAAACCTTGTGTTCAAAATTATGTATTCATTTTGAAGCAATTAGATAATAGATATGGCACTGAAGTACTTTAGTTTATAAAGAATTTCGATAAATAATTCTAATTAGCTTTTATATACATAGTTTATCAATTTGAAATTATTTTATTGGGTTACTACTTACCCGACTGCGGCCAAGCAGAAAGAAGGATTATGAGTTGACCTCTATGTACGAGTATGTATGTTCAATCTTCCCTCGTAATTACTAAACAGCTTAACCAATTTTAATGATTCATACGTTGTTAGATTTGTCTCAATAACGCGAGTATTATTTGCTATATAAGTATTGTTGAAAATTAAAATGGTGGATTTCACATGCTGGCTTATGATTTGATTTTTTTTCTTTAAGCCTCTCGAGCGGTGTATAAAAATGATCACAAAAATTATACGCGATGAACAAAAAAAAATTGGATATCTTCTCAAAGATTATATATTAGCCTGTTTTAAAAGTCTGTTTTAAATATCTGGCGAAAACTTCATTTATATAAAAGATTATTAAATTAAGACTTTTTCTTGATCAAAAATAGAACAGTATTAAAAGGATGTGTTTGTACACCTATATTTGTACCAACTAGTGTATGGTTCGATACAATAAAACATTATAAAGCGCCTTATGTTAAAGGCACTGGTCATGACAAAATTAAATACAACTTATATGTTTAATAATAATTTGAGATAGCAAATTGTTAAATAGAACTCAAAAATATTTACAAATAATATGCACAAACCTTCCTCGTCTATAGCTTATTCTTTTAGTGTTCCGTGTCAAAATCTGTTGCGTGGTTTAGAAGAAATTAACGGTGAAACAGACAGACGTAGGCAGTTGTACTGACCCTACTTGCTGTGCCAGCGGTCGCGGGTTCGAGTCCCGCTGGGGGCATTCATTTGTGTGATGACGAATGTTTGTACTCCAGTCATGGGTGTTTATATTTATAATATGTATGTATTTAAAGTTATATATGCGTAGTGTATCAACTATCTGGTATCCATAACACAAGCCTCGTAGCTTACCATGGAACTAGATGGCGCTGTGTGTTAATGTCCCAGCATATATTTATAATTTATTGTTTATACTATGTATATTGTATAAATGTATAGAATTATCTCCAGGGGGCTGCATCTGCTTCTTCACATTTAAAAAAATAACTAATCTTAAATGATTAACTTTATAATTTTTATCTATGATCTTTTTTCGCAGATTAAAATCAGGCATTTTACTGATACAATTTTATTTCTTTAACTTTTTCTATATATTTTCCTTCATAGTAGAGAGGTGCAAGTGCACCCCTTTCCACCCCCTCTCGGTACCCATGTGTATAGCAAAAGACAAAGATACCTCACTAAATTTTGCACTTACCCATGAAAATAAGAGATTTTACCGCACTAAATTGTTAAATATGTTAATTATTATTATAGTTTTTTATTTTGTATTGACATTTTTGTATGAAGGAACGACAAGGTATTGTATTTTCCCGTGGGAAACGATTTTACTGTAGTAAAAGGTATCCTAAATGTTGACCCGAGTAATAACTTATAAATTTAATTAAAATCCGTTCAGTACTTATTACGTGAAAAACAACAGACAAACAGACAAAATTTCAATATCTTTTGTTTTGGGATCTATTATTCTGTACACGACACGTGTAAAAATTACATGTACAGATTTTGCTTAGTTATTACCTACTTATTATTTAATTGTATTTATGTATGTACAGATTCTTTACGCTCCATCTAAAATTAATAAATAAAAGAAAATGCGTAGGCGACGAAATCGTAACACTATTGTTTTAAAAAAATGTGACCTCGACACCCACGACATAACTTTAACTGTCTCGGTGGTCTACTGGATAGCGTGTAAGGCAGCAGATCCGGAGGTTCTGGGTTTCAGTCCCGAGTCGTGTCCATATTTAGATATTGAGTTATTCTGTCAATAAATTCTCAGTAACAATCCGGAGTTGGGAAGTTGGCGGTGTCGCAGATAAAGCCATCTGAACCGTATAATCAAAGATAGCGAAAAATATGTCAAATCTGTTGAAGTAACGAAAAACCCTAAGAATTTAAGTTTAAGTTCAAGGCTTAGGTTTACTGTTCCAGATCGTCAAGTTAAGAAAGTTAAGTGATGTGACATAGGGTCGAGTCAGTTTGTTGACCAATTTTCTTTTATTTTTGTTTAGTAGCAAAAAAGTTATGTAAATCTATACTAATATTATAAAAAGGAAAGATTTTTTGTTTGTTTATTGTGTCGAATAAGCTCCGAAACTACTGAACCGAGTTAGATGGAATTTTCTAAGAAGATAGTTTGAGACCCTGGGAAGGACATAGGATACTTTTTATGCCGGAAATCATTCCCTAAGGAGGTGAAAATGGGGATTAAAGTTTGTATGGGGAATCGACCTAGTCAACCTAGTCTATACATATAATCAACCTAGTCTAGGTATACATATAATAAAATTCTGAGTTGAATCTGTACATTAAATATTTTTTGGGAAACCTTATTGGAATAGTTTAAGAGCTTTGTTTGTCTGTCTGTCTGTGACCGCATCACAAAAAAACTACTGGACAGATTTTGATGAAATTTGGTATGATGAAGCTGATTATCCGGGTCAACAAACATGATACTTTTTACTGCGAGAAAATATTGATATAGACTTAATTCAAAAGCAATAAAGATTATAAAAAAATATTTCACCTTTATTTAAATCACACGCATATTCCATATTAACCTGTGCACTAATGGCACATTTTGAAGCCATTAACCAGAAAATTGAATTGAATAAGTACCTAACCTAAACTAACCCACTTTTTTAATGTCCCTCCCTCATAGTAATTCAAAGTATCACCATGACCCTATTAAAATTTTATTGTTATTAGTGGTCGTCCAGTGATGGAATTCGACCATACCTAATTATTATTGAAAATTTGAGGAAAACATATATGAACTAGCGGCTCACCCTCGCTTCGTTTCTAGGAAAACGAAAACAAACCTATCCCACGGGAAACTGACATTTTCCGGTATAAAAAGTAACCTATAGTTATTTCTGACTGTAATCTATCTCTGTGTCAAATTTCATCCAGATCCGTTCAGCCGTTCTGGCGCGAAAGAGTAAAATCGATACATCGATACTCACAAACTTTCACATTTATAAGAAGTTTCAATTTACCTATGTAAGAAAACTATTTCCAAAAAAATGTTTATTGATAACGATAAAGCTCGTTAATAGCTACTAAACAAAACAAAAAAAAAGAAAATTGTTTGACAAACAGACGAGAAAGTGGTACTATAATATATAGAGTAGCATTGCCCGCGGCTCCGCCCGCGTTCATATGACCAAAAATCAAATTGTTAGGTTTTACATATTAGTATACTCTTACATTGCAGTTTTTGTATTTTTCCAAATTTCATCAAAATCCCTCCAGTAGTTTTTCCGTGATGCGGACACACAGACAGACAGACAGACAGACAAAAATTCTAAAAACCATAGATTCGGCCTCTGTATCGATAATAATGTCAATTCCATTAAAATTTCCAAAAAATATCTAATGTACAGATTCGGCTTAGTTACAATTTTATTATATGTATAGATGTAATAGATGATTTATAGATTCAAAAATCTTTACCTAGCGCTCAGGAATTTTATTATTGCATAATCAGCTGTTATATAATGTGTCGTTGAAAATCGAACCCAATACCGTCTTCTTAAGATTTATGATTGTCAAAAGGCTATAAATACACTCGAGAGGTCATTATCGGTCATGAAACAGGTATTTTAAAGGTAAAAACGTAATTTCAACCGTATTGGATTGAATTAAGGATGATTTTTCAATGAAATAAAGTTATTCTCACGGTAGAAATTGTAAAACGTCAGTGAATATTGGAAAATGACTAATAAGAGCCTTATTGATAGAAAAATAAAGCATATTTTTATTTATCAATGTGATTTTGTGTTTCGCGCGCTTTTTACCACGTGGTGTTTTGACGTAGAGCTTTTTTTTTTAATTTTAGAGAATCGGGTCGGGATTTTGAAGGTTTACTTAATGAAATTTTTGTTTTTTTTTTTTTATCCTCATAAGATCCTTTCACGCTATATCCTTTCCGGTAGAAAGGAAGAACTAACGAATAAAGATGGATTCCGGTTTCATTAAACATATTATTTTTCATTTTAGCCATTGAATTTTAGGTTTCAAACTCCGTTCAATTTTGCACAAATTTTACTTTATTATACTGTTATTTTGAATATATTCAAAGTAGTAACGGAATAATGTTACTTTTATGTTTTGTGCATAAAATATAATGATAATATAACACTTTATTATGCTCTGAGAAGAGTTTAACAAAAAATATGTACAAAAAGACTTAAAATACCTGTTGGTTTACACTCGCAAGTCGCATCGTTCGAGAAAGATCGATCGAATTTCAAATTTGAACTACAAACGGATGTTTCATATCTTACAATTAGTAAAAACTAAATAAATAGAAACTCAGAAAACACTCCAGTCACTTATTTAGTCACTATACAAGTTTTAAAGGAGTGTTAGTCAAATTTTTAAACTTTAACGGATCGACTGATTGGAGTGAAACTCGCAATAAAAATAGCTTAATTTGTCTAAGCTCTCAAGCTTAGATAAATTATTGTTTAATTGTTGAAGAGTAGAAATCTAAGAAAATATATGAGAATGACATTTATTACAATTCAATAAAATGTCGATTTCTGTCATTTTAATACAATTTTCAAATACTTAAGTATCTATTCTACAACGATTGTAGTAAGATATCTTAAAACCAAACGGCACTTATATATTATACTATTTAGGCTGTTGCTATAAGGACGAATAAAAAATTATTATTCGTCCGACTATTGTCGGTTTGTGCGAATATTTACCACTTTTTGTTTTCTACTATAAAATAAGTGATTTTAAAGTGCAGGAGTGTCACTCCGAACTATTTATTACATTATATTTTTGTTTATTCTGTGATTCATAAACTATCTCTAAGCTCTCACTTAACAGGACCAAAAAACTCTTTTAAACCAAAACTCATGGTTTCATATAGTAAATAGCAAGTGAAACAGCAAGACTAAGTTAGTTTGGGAAAAGTAGCCTTGTTTAGACTAAGTTTAGTACCAACCGGTCGCCAGTTCGAATCCGTTGACGAACATAATTTGAATTTAAAAAGCCTGTTGAATAACCGTTATAATTTCTCAGAAACTTTTATTGATACTTAAAAACAAAACACTTCGTATTCACTGGTCGATTATAATTTCTTTGGTTCAAGAATACTGTTTAGTACATTAGAGGTCGTAGGTTCAAACATTTTTATTACGATAGTGAAAACAATGTGTCATTATTTTTGTATTAGCACACTAGCGTTTACCCGCGTAGTTATCTATAATCGCTATCTATGCATATAACAAAATTCTAACTGAGTCGAAGCTGTACATTCAATATTTTTTTGGAAAATCTTACTGAAATAGTCATTATCAGTCAGTCATATAATATTAGTATGAATAAGCGTGTGTATACACACGTAAAACCATAAGTAAGACCTAGCATTTTTTATTATTCCTAGACCTCCTTCGAAGTGGGATATCTCTAATCTACATCATTTTACTATCGAAAGACAATAAAATATTCATTGATGCTACATTATTTATATTCTTGAGTAGACTTTTGATCAACTTGATCATATCTTACTACATAATTGTTTATCCTTTACTTTATTTACCACAGTAGTGTATATTTTTTACACCATCAGAAAATAGAGATTTCAACGAACAAAAAGCCCATCGATTTTTTTAAAAAAGCAGATATTTTGACGCGAGAATTTTCGATAGAAAATTTGGGTACTTTGTCGATATTAAGTCACAATAAGGTGAAAAAATAAATATGTTAAATCAAAAAAATTACAGTATGTTTGTGACATAAAAAGGTAAGTTTTCACCAAATTTCGTGAGAAAAACATTTTTTTGTAAAAGATAAAAATAAAAAACCAAAAACGTGGTCATTTGAAATTTTCACATAAATTTTGAGGTTATGTGAAAAAAGTGTAAATACAATAGTTGTAGATCTTTTTATTACCTACAACTTTGCTATTTAACTTTTGTCCATAGGACTTGTAGTTTTGGCAGAAATCGAGATAAGCCGTTTTTTACCACTAAAAGCTAACCCACTTCCCGACCTCAGATCGCCCATAAATTATTTTTCCTTTTATTTTTGTTATATTCTCTTTCTTTTCCAATGGGTTTCATCCTACAATATCTTTTTACTATTAACATTTTTAAAGGCTTCAGCCCTGGTCTATTTACGTGACAATCGGACATGAATCATTAAATTTTCCTTACATATTCTAAACTGCATGTTTCAAATGTAACGACAAAATCCCGTTACACATTAGCCTTTCTAAACACAGTGTACCAACATCCGTAGCCGGTAATAGATGAGTGTCAACTAAAGTGAGCAACTTCTGAGTTAGCAACTTGCCTTTTTAGCTTGGAAGCTGCGCGTGCGCATGTTTTTTAGGTTCGATTTTGGGTGATCGTTTATTATTATTAGTTAAACAAATATTTAAACATAGCTTTTGCCCGCAACTTCATTCGCATACTATAAATTTTACAAATCAGACTTGTTTTGATATTAGCGAATTTATATCCTAAAAAGACGCAGCCAGAAGTAGCCCTGTGGTTACGCATTCGCTTGAATAATAAATAAACGTATTGGTACATTAACACACAGCACCATCTAGTTCCATGGTAAGCTACGAGGCCTGTGTTATGGATACCAGATAGTTGTTACATTACACGTATATAGCTTTAAATTTTAAATACGTAGGTACATATTATAAATGTAAGCACCCAGACTGGAGTACAAACATTCGAGCTCATTACATAAATGAATGCCCCCAGCGGGACTCAAACCCGCGACCGTTAACACAGCAAGTAGGATCACTAGAAACTGAGCCAAACATATCGACAAAAAAATAAAACGTGTCGATAAAAAGTAAGTGGAGAGGGTTTAAATTCCGGTTGTTTCTCATGTACGAATTATTTTCCAACATGATTACCACTTGCCTTACGGTGTAGAAAAATATAGTGATGTCTAAGAGAACCAAGCAAAATTTTGCAGAGACATTTTAAATCCAACCCGCACTTGGCCAGCGTGGTGAACTATGACTTGATCATTGAAGGAAAGCCCAAGCCCAGCAGTGGGATGTAAAAAGGGCTGAGTACAAATGCTAGTTAATATACCATCTCTCCCATCTCCACGTGCAAAACACCGTGGGTATTCATATTATCTTCGTTTATCGCGCGATATGATGTCACCGATAACCCAACGGTCGCACTCATAATCTAAATTTTAAACTAATAATATAAATAGGGACAGTTTGTTTGAATGTACAAGGTGAACTCCGGAACTATTGGTTTCTGATTTTTCGATATTCATAAGTCATGAATGAATATCTTTTCTTTCAAATTGTATAATTTTCTGGGTAGATACCGTAATAACTATATTACAACTTTTGTGACCCCAAAAACCTCAATCTCTCCCGTGTCCATGATTGCTGTAAAACATTCGAACAGACTGGAATCAAAAATCAAAATAAATCCGAAAAGATAGTTTTAATTAACATGTAAAGTATTCGCGTAAATCTAGAAAGTATTCTTTTTGGAAAGTAGTTTTTTATCCGATATTCAAGAATTAATTGTAAATGAAGAAACTCAATGAAGGAAAGACCTAGACTAGAAACTTAATATACGAGTAGATAGTACCGCTAGTGGTAAACTGATATCCTTATCCTATATGTTGGCCCGGATAACCAGCTATCATCATACTAAATTTTATCAAAATCAGTCCAGTGGTTTTCTCGTGATGCGTTTCCAGACAGACAGACAGACAAAAATTCTAAAAATTATAGATTTGGCCTCTGCATCGATCGATAATAATGACTATTTCAATAAGATTTTCCAAAAAATATTTAATTACAGATTCGACTGTTAGAATTTTATTATATGTATAGAAGAAGAATAAGTAACAATAGCACAAGCGATCGGTATTTCCGGTATTCGTTCAATGGCACTTACTCTGCAAAAAGGAGTGTTTTAAAAAAGTTTTTATTTATTTATTTGATACGTCAATTTTTCATTTATTTATATGTACTTATATTATATTAAAATATAATATAAGTACATATAAATAAATGTTTTGTTTTAAATTGTTTCGGGGTTTTATTTAAATTTTTTTTCTTCTCAATGTTTCGAATGCTTTACAGCAAACATGGTCACGGAAGAGTTTTTGACGTCTCAGAGGTCATAGTTAGTACTTATTACAGACGATGTCTACCCACAAAGTTTAGATGTTTGTACGTTTGTTGCTCAATCACGCCAGAACGGCTAAACGGATCTGGATGAAAGGCACAGAGATAGATTATAGTCTGTAACAGCACATAGGCTACTTTTTATCCCGGAGAAAAGTACGGTTCCCGTGGGACAGATTTGTTTTTGATTTTCTAGATGCGGAAAATGGTAAAAAATGGTATAAACTTACAATTAAAAAAAAAAACAAATTTTCTAATAAACATCGTTACAGTTTTACTCGATTGTAATTATTTAATTTCATTAAAAATAACTGAATGGGTTGCTGTATTTATAATCTATACATTTTCAAGATTTTTTTTAATTACAAAAATGTACTAAAATTACCGACATAGTTACATCACTAAGCTTTGTCAATTTATGCATTTCAATACATTGAATTATTATGTTAAGATGACTTGCCAAAACTTTGCATACCCACAGGCCATAATTAATGTTGAAAGCAAAGTGGCATAGTTAAATATGTAATTTAATTAGCGAATATGACATCGCTCGTGTTCGTCCCTAGATGCCTAATAGCGTTTATGTTAGTCTAGATCAGCCATACTCAACCCTTTATTTTATAGAAGCCACAAACACGTTTCAGTCATGGTGTCGAGGGCCGCAAGCAAAAATTATTTAGTTCTAATGAAAACGTAATTCCAAGTTAGCGGCCTGCGGCCCGCAGGTTGAGTATAGCTAGTCTAGATGATCTTCTTCTATATAAATAAAAATGAATCACCGAAATGTATGTACCAACACGCATAACTTCCGATCGACTGTACCAAATTGGATAGTTCTTTTTTTTGTGTTTGTTATTTATCAGGACAAATTTTGTATAAAAGAAAATTAAAAGAAAATCTTTTTTTCTTTAACTAAAATAAGGATTTCTTAAATCTCATGATATGAAAAGTGAGTGAGTGAAATAGTTTTAATCCCGGAAATCATCCCTTAACGGGGTGAAAATGGGGTGAAAGTTTGTATGGAGAAGCAAGCTAGGGAAGAACCCGAGCGAAGCGAGGGTGAATCGCTTGTAATGTATTTATATTTTTACTAACTTTTAATCCAAATCAGACCTACAGCCGTTACAGCGTGAATGGCTAACAAACATACACAGTAATTTAATTTAAAAGTATTGACAAAATAAGTACATATTATAGCTTAATGATATACAAGTAGTTTTACTTTATGAGATTTTGTTAGTCAATTTACATGAATGGAGTATACTTTTTTGGTGAGATAATATGATGTACTTAATCGTATCTTTTAAAACATAGATATCTGAAGGAGAAGAACTGAAGGATAGGGTTTAAGCTTCATAAATTATTCTTTATTTTTGTAAGTAATAAAACTAGCAAAAGATCAATACTCCCATCTTCAACTACTACCTACTTACTCGTATATAAATGCAAAAGTTAGGATGAATGGATGTTTGTTACTCAATCAGGTTAAAAAAAGGTTGAATGGATTTGTATGAAATTTGGCACAAAGATAGATTATAGTCTGGAATAGCACATAGTTTACTTTATATCCCGGAAAATGTAGGTTCCCGTGGGATAGATTTTTTTCACTTTATTCACTAGTATTATAATAAAAGTGCCTATATAAAGATAAGTAGATGTTTTTGTGTAAAATCTAATGACAACTGAAAAACACGTCCGAACAAAGCAAGAGAAAATCACAAGTTTTAATATAAACTATGCAATATTATCAGCTTTACACAAAATTAAGGTCGAAACTTATTTAATTAGAAATGTGACGTACCGAACGGGTCCGGCGGGTATTCGTTTATTTGAAAATGCACTTTGTCTCTATTGGAATAAAGTTGCATCCATTGTTGTTTATTTTAAAACATTTAAAGACGGGACCAACCAGATTTAAGACGCTAACGCCCGCAACGCAACGGTACTGTAACTGACGCGACGTTTCGCGCGCTTTTGCATGCACAGATAAAATTATAAACAAAAAAAGATGAGATTTTATATTATGTACAATTTTTATTTATTTTTTAATTTTTCAAATAATACTTAATTTTGGAAAATAATTGAATAAATTCAATACAATGAAGCTAATTGTAATGCAATAAAAATATATGCATTTTTAAAAGGCTTTCCCTACAATAACGTAAGTTTCTAAGAAGCGACTTCTTTTTTATTGCACCCCTAGAATGTCTAAGGGTAAATCAGTTATTATGAGAAGTTATATTTTTCAGATGACGCTTTAAAAAAAGCGACTTAACGGCCAAGGAATTTTGCCCGGGTAGCCTACTTAAAATTATTATTAATTCAATTTCACTAATATTTATTATATACATATATGTGAAAGAATTTTTTCTGTCTGTTACTTTTTCTAAACAGATTTCGCTGACATTTATCTCCTGTCTTTTATCCCCACCTCATTTATGCGAGTGGAGGTGAGTTCGAAAACTAGTATGTTATAAAACAGAGCCTGTAATATGAAATTTAACACGTCACAGGAGTAAACGCTAGCGGGTGGTCTTCACGCACAAAAGGAAGATTTTATCTTTTAAAAAAATATCCTAAATCACTAGCGGCACGGCACTATAAGTTTATAACTCACAATCAGTATTGTGTGGTATTTATCTACAAGTGCTTTACCTTTCGTATATTATTCGATAATCTAATGAATTTTTCGCTTCGTTTATGCATTTTCTTGGTAACTTTGAATAAAGGACTAATAAATTAACTCTTTTGCTTTTATACTTGATTGATTTAAAAAAAATTAGAGGTACTCCATTCGGTTATATGTATTTTTGAGTGTTACATATTCAGAATAAGTTTTAACAAAAAATTTCATATATACAGATAAATCAAATTGAAGTGTCTGTGTGTAATGTCAAAATAACAGCTTTTTAATAAATGCTTATGAAATTATATACGGTGCTTATAAGAAAAACACATTTTTTTGTCTGTCAGTTTGTCCGTTTATTCCGGTTAATCTACGAAAGGACTGAACTGATTTTGACGGGACTTTCACTGGCAAATAGCTACTGTTATAAGGAGGAACTTAGGGTACTTTTATTTAAGAGAAAGAATTAGGGTTCCGCTCTAAAAATAAAAACGTACCTACGGACGAACCCGAGCGAAGCAAGGGTATCTCGCTAGTCCCAAAGTTAATAATTACATATGTACTTTTAAGCAAATTTTGAAGTCTGTGTAACTTTTTGTTTAGAAGTAATTACTTTATAAGTAAATAAGGATTGGTCACACAGATGTGTATTCCATATATTTGTATTTTTATTTTCACTAAATACTTTATTCCATATGACATACCCCTTGGTGTAACGACCGATGAATGCGATAATCACATTCCATTACATTTCTACCGTAATAAGTGTTTTTACTTATTTTTAAATCTAATGTTCTATATATGTAAATAAAAATCATGTTTGTACGTTTGTACTCTACGCGTTCCTAAATTATTCATCCGATTGTGATGAAACTCTGGCGGCCTTCTCTTGGGTATTAGCTTAATCATTTTTTTATAATAAAGTCTGTTAGCTATTTTTTAAGCGTCCCTAGTGAAAAACGAAAACAAACCTATCCCACGGGAACCGTACATTTTTCCGGAATAAAAAGTAGGCTATGTGTTATTCCAGACTATAATCTCTGTGCCAAATTTCATCCAGATCCGTTCAGCCGTTCTGTCGTGAAAGAGTAACAAACATCGATTCACCCAAACTTTTGTATTTATAATACATACTCGTAGTAGTGAGACTAACTGACCCGACAGATCTGGTTCCGTCAAATCAAGTGTGTAGCAGCCAACAGGCTCGATTATAAAAATGATTTTTTTTTTGTTTTTCCGGGCTATTCTTTTTATATTTTCTCGTCATAAGAACCTTCCTTGGACTTTAGCGAATATTTGAAAAAAAATAGCCGAATTGGTCCAGCCGTTCTCGAGTTTTGCGCTTAGCAATACATTTAGTTATTCATTTTTATTTATACTCGTATAGATTATTTTTGTATATTTTAAAGCATTATTGTGTGGCTACCAAATTATTTCCTAAGCTTCGGTTTAGATTTTAAAACGTTGGTATCAATCACAAACTCTTTCTAAAATCATTCATTTATTACGTAAAGACAATTTTGACCATTTTTGACCCTCCCACCCCCATATAAGACTTCTCGGACCAATTGCACTAAAACTCATATTATGACGTAATTCAAAGATTTTTAGTTTTGAAATTGCACATTAAAAAAAAATCCATCTCAAAGTTGTTTTCTCCAACGCTTAGGTCTCAAATATACGTCACTCTATGTTAGAAATCGCACATTTCGACTTATAAAATACTAGCGACTCATCCTCACTTCGCTTTGGATTCGTCCCTAAACAAAAACAAATCTATTCCACGGGAACGTTACATTTTTTCGGGATGATATATAGCCTTCCTCAATAAACCGGCTATCTTACGCAAATAGAATTTTTCAAATACGATTAGTAGTTCCTGGGATTAGCGCGTTCAAACAAACAGACAAACAAACAGATTGCCTCTTTATAATATTAGTTACATAGATTACGTAAGAAAGGATTTTACCTCCTCAAAGATGAGGGCATGTAGAGATTTTGGGAACCCCCTCTCCCCCTCAGAACCCTTACGTTCTTAATTAATGAAACCTAATATCTAAATATATTAAAATACTATGTTAAAATTGATAAAACTCTTTAAAACGTACGAAATGTGAGATCTAATTTAAAATATAAATATAACAGCGTCCTTTAGTCATCTGATTCCGAATAACCGCTACACATGGTTTTCAAATTTATCATCATTTGAATTTCTACTGTATTTTATTGTAGAATAAAGTTGAATTTCCTTTGAAATAACAAAAAATGACCATATGATTTAACTCTCAATCGGTCGTATGTATGTTTGAGTGAATACCGGCTTTTTTCAATTATAATTTTCAATAAGAACCTTATTGCTTGAAGTTAAAGTTTATTTTTCAATGAGTAGTAAATTTTAAAACAGGATTCGCTTCCCATATGATTTTTGTATGACATTCCTTTGAAATTATTGCCATTTTATAAAAAGCTTTATGGGTTTGAAATTAAAGTTGTTTTTCTTTTGTCTGTCTGTATATTGTCGATCTTGTTAGGTTGTAAGGTCAGACAGAGTTAGTGGCCAGTGCTAAGAATTGAAAATTCTACCAAAAAGTTTATATATTTTTTTGATTAAAAATGTATAAATAATTCGAAATTGTTAGGAAAATAAAGTGAGTGTAGTATTTGAAATTAACTTATTTTGAGAAGGTATTATTTTGAAGATAAATTAAAGAGTGTAATTCATAATAAATTATTTTTCTATTACCAGGCCAATGTTAATTTTTTTCAAAATTGATATAATTTTAGATTATAGACACAATGCATATTGAAATATGTAATTAAAAAAAATATTTGAGAAATTCTTGAATTAAGTAATTAGTTTTCTATAAACAAACGCACAATAATCATTAACTGTTTAGTTACACATGCATTTAAAATTAAATGATGTGTATTACAGTTTTATGAACACCATAGAATATACAAGCGCGATTCTACAAGCTATTTCAAAAATTTGCAAGTATTTACAAATTTTAACTCTGGTTTTGAATTCCTATGCGCAAATGTGTAAAACAAAAGCTTAAAATACATTTATTTACTGTACTAGCGGCTCACCTCTAGAAAAACAAAAACAATTGTATCCCACGGGAACCTTACCTTTTTCCGGGTAAAAACAGACTATAAACTAGGTACCTCTGTACCAAATTTCATCCAGATCCGTACAGCCTTACTTAAACATATAAACTTTCACATCTATTATCTATAATATTAGTAAGATTGCTTAAGCTATGGTGCTTATTTATTAATAGCATATATAGAGATACGTATTCTAGTTACTTCATATCAGAGGCAAATTCATATAAAACAATTTACGAGTACAGATGTGTTTACAGTTGTCAGTTGTTATTTACTGTCTTATTAACAAATGGTCTTTGTTTATATTAAATTTAAAAAAAAACAGTCCCAAAGATCTGTAATAAACCTTTTTGCTCACTTTCTTTACTTTCTGCTAAGTTTTTACAATTGTGTAAACTTGGAATTGACAATGCATAATAAAAATAAAAAGTAAACTCGTTTGTTTGCTTGGGATAGACTAGTTGAGATCATTCGGCAAATGTTTTACTTTTGCAGTAAAATATATTAGCTACATAAATTATGTCGTTTCTACCTAAAGGCAAATAAAAGGAAGGGCTTAGGCTCGGTCATTATGAATACCACGATGACAGGCATTATCGCTTAGATCTACTCAAAATGCATACTTGTGCAGAATATTTACGAACCTTGTGCAGAATATGATTTGGTAGCTCAAATTATAAAAAAGATTTTTCTTAAATATTTTATAAGTTTAGAGAATTCGACCACATCTGGTACTACAGATGTTTTAACAATAAGAACAATCACTGTGTCTTTGACACAAAAAAATATAGTCCTTTGGAAAGCATTTGATTTAGTATATTTGTGCCGACATCGATTCATAACGTTTATTTCAATTTTGTATATTATACTTTTTACTACTGAATTTACTAGTATTATATTTCAATTCTATGTTTACATATCAACATACGACATACTCTATAAAGTTTAACTTAATGTTTTTCATTTTTTATAATTTTTAAATTGTTTCATTCAATATTTAAATAATAAAACTTATAAAATATACAATTTAAGTTTAAAAACAATTAAATTGCGAGAGTAAAATCTACCAAAATAGTAGATAATTTCTACCAAACTCACAACACTAGGGGTGGCGGGAATACAACGGGAAGTCTGGATCACACAGCAGTTGCTATTCGACCGCGAACGGTGAAGCATCGTGGTTGGAAGCTCCTGAAATATATTAAAATATTAAGATAATATAAATATATAATAATATAATGGACTAGTGTTTTGTGTTAAAAGTGCTATAAAAACTGTGAAAATGTGGGGAGAGAGTAGCAAAAACTGCGAAATCAACTGCCAGTGTTCTGGGTAAGTTTGGATAAAAACTTTGTGGATTGTTTAAATAAATTTATAAGTAAATAATTTTTATCCTATTTAAAAAAATAGATACACTGCTTTTTATATAAAATTTAACAATATTTTATTATCAAGTTTGAACAAATATTGACGTTTTTGACTCTCAAATTATACAATATCTCTGGTGATGAAAAATCAAAACATTTATTATATCAATGTATGAATGAAAATAATTAAAATATAAATAGAATTTAGCATTATTTGGATAAGAAATATTAGAAAGTCGTTACTGGAATAGTTAGATAATTTATTATCTGTATTTTTTGATATTAACGACTTGTTTTACATTCTTTTTAAACGTTTTTTTTTTGCGATTTCGATTTAAATTTAAATAAATTCTTCTCATAAATCGACAGACTTTTTTAATATAGATAACATAAAATTTGATAATGATTCTGATTAAAATAAAACTTTTTATAGGTAAATAATTATACTGTTTCAAGATAATTAAAATTATATTATAGTTTACTGGATAATATTGTAGTATTTTCATGGTAGGCTGTACGATTCCCGCTTGAGGCAATTATTAAGTTACTTGATATTAATTAATTTACTTATTATTTATTAATTTAATTGATTATTCATTTTATTGCTAAGTATTATACTAATTATATTATAATCCTTCAAAGTAAAGGACCACATGTTGAATATATTCGTTGGAATTTATTTTAAAGTATTACGTCATGACCTTGGACTCATGGTTTGATAACCTCAGTAGAAAAAGTTTGGCGAAAGTTTCTATGTCGATGAAAGTGAAGTTACTATCTAAAGTATGTTACTAACGACTGTGTTATATGATGTAAATGTATGAGTCGTGTAATTAATGTGCAAAATTCATTACTTTTTAGGGTTCCGTAGGTTTCCATAGGGTTTTGACGGAACCCGTTAACCAAGCTTTCGTTGACTGCTTGTCTTACAAGCAGTCAACGAAGTATATAGATTTCCTAACATTATTTATATATTGGTTTGTCTATAATACAAGAAACGTGTTTGTTTTTTACATTCATTGTTTTTACTTAAAGAACCTTGCAAGCTTGAATAACTGGCAGAAAGTATAAAATTGTTTTTTTTATTATCAAGTTCAAAAAATTGAATACGAAACTTGAGTTTTTATTTCGCTAAGCTAACATACATTCTAATAATAATTTCTTAGGCTGAATGAATTTAATCTTATGCCTTATCTTGGACGTTATCATAGTGACTGATTTATGTTTATATTGCCGTCCCGCTCTTACCATTAACATTTGTCGCAAGTTCGAAAGGGACAGAATATCAATTGGCGGGAAATGACTGTTGTCACGTTCTCAAATTTGTACACGTTTTGCGAGTGATTTATTACTTTATTTATATTCTGTGGAGCATTTTTCATTAATTGTTTTTTTTTCTACTTCGAATTGATCGAAATTATATTTTTAATCTATTCATTTTTATATATTTTCTAGCGTTTAATAAAGACGAAACAAAAAATGAATTTAAAATGGTGATATTAATATTTAAAAACATAATTAGAAAGTCATTTTGCCAAGAATTTTTTGAAGTTCTATATAAAATTATTATCATTTGTCACGAGATCAAGAATAAAATACTTAAAATCAACTTTTTTATCGACATATTAAATTTTTTTGACGTGGATCAAGAATGTACTTATTTGTTCCCGTCTCATTCGCTTAGTATTCAGAATAAGTTACAGGATACTCGAGGTCAGATGACGTAATTCTTTACAGCCGTTAGACTAGACTTGGGTGCAGGTTCGATGCCAACTTGAATATGAATGAAAGCTTATAAATAAGTTTTCGTAAGCATTGATAAATGCTTTCTTTACTTTTCTCTACAAAATAATATTTTCTTGCACTAAAAGAATCTATCTTAAATGGATCTTCCACAAGATATAGATAGTAGATACTTATTTAGCATTCTTGCCACGAGTTTAACCGTTTTATTTTAGCTAAAAAAGTTAAAAAATAATTGTATTTTTTTATCGTAATTAGTTCAGCAGTTTAATGAGTGAAGCCTCGAAAACCGAGTGTGTCTCACAGTTCTAAGCAACTTGAATATGGAGACGAAAAACAGGACGAGGAAACCTGCATGTCTGAGAGAACCTAGCAAGTTGGTGAAAGACATAGTACTTAGCCAGCCTGGTGGACCATGGCCTGATCCCCTCACGTTGAGGAGAGGCCCACGCCCAGCAGTGGGACGTTGAAAGGCTGTATGGTAATATTAGTTAGGATGAAAGTAATTCACAAAAAGACTGGTTGGAGACAATGTACTCTAGTTATTAAACGACACCTGACTCTAAAACGTCTTCATTTTTATAGCAAATAAAATACTATAATACACAATTTTAAGTTTTATTCACATTTTACGTAAAGGTCTTTTTCGTTTGAGCCTAATTCGATTATACGGGCTCATTGTTGCTTCATAGACCACAGTATAAAACTCGGCCTATTTTTTTGTTTTTTTTTAATCTGTTTTCATGGTGCAACACTACTTTTAGTCTGTGGTTAGGTCTGCTTATGTTATTTCTTAATAACGCACATTTTTATCTATACTGATAAATAAAATTGAAGTGTCTGTATGTAATGTCGAAATAACACTATTTTACTGAATGCATATAGAATTACAAGTATATACGGTACTTCTAAAATTTACTCAATTTTTAAAATTTTTGTCTGTCTGTCTGTATTCCGGCTAATCTTCGAAACGGCAGGACTGATTTTGACGGGACTTTCACTGGCAGATAGCTGATGTTACAAGGAGTAACCTAGGCTACTTTCATTTTAGAAAAAGAATAAGGGTTCCGTTCGAAAAATTTAGAACGTACCTAGGTACGCTTCAGCGCAAAGCGTCGCAAGTAGCTAGTTTATAATACAATAGATAGTGCTACCTTTTGGCAAATTTTACTTCTAATCACTATGTCATATCTATCTAGTCATAATATATCTAGTCTTCAGTCGTTTAGCTTGTAGGAGTAACAAACAGACATACAAACTTTAGCATTTATGTATTCAGCCCTTTTTAACGTTCCACTGCTGGAGGTGGGCCTCCCTTCAATACGAGGTGGATCAGGCCATAGTCCACCACGCTGACCAAGTGCGGGCGGACTGAGCATGTCTGCAGACAACTTGCTAGGTTCTCTCAGACATGCAGGTTTCCTCACGATGTTCTCCTTCACCGTAAAACAAGTGGTGATCATGTTGGGAATGAATCGCATATGAGAATATCAGAAGTGCGAGACCCGGGATTTGAACCCGCTTCGCATTTATATCAGTGAAAATTTCATTCATATTTATGATAAATTGCTTTCTGTTATCAATAGAGCGCATAGTTCATATTAAAAGTAGGTTATTGGGGATGTAGATAACAAAGTGTATTTATTATATTTTTTGACCGATTTTAAAGTGAGGAGGACTTAATTCATCTTCTACTATATGTTATTTTCGTCACAAAAACAAACAGGTTTTATCACTTTTAAAGATACCAGTGTTCGTCAAGTGGTCGAAATTCAAGCATAATCATTATTGAAAATTTAGATGAACATATGAATAGAATTTGCCTATTTATATTAAAAAAAAAATTGTTTCCAATTTTTTATTGGTAACAGTAAAGCTTGTCCATAGCTTCTTCTTCTTCTCCCTTCCCATTTCCCAATCACTTGGGGTCGGCGCAGTACATCTTCTGTACTGCTGATAGGATTTGGCAAAAGTTTTACGACCGGCCTGACGTCAACCTTCCTTGGGAATAATAAAGTATAGGAATAATAATAATAATGAAGCTCGTCCATAGCTACTAAACAGAAAAAGAAGATCGGTTGGCAAACAAACGAGAATATATCCATTTTAAACTTGGTGTAACTTCTTAGTTAAAACTAACGATTTACCCTCGCTTCGCTCGTCTGCGTACCTTGGTACGTTTTAAGTTCTTTTCAGCGGAACCCTAATCTTTTTTTCTAAAGTAAAAGTAGCCTAAGTTACTCCTTATAACATCAGCTATCTGCCAGTGAAAGTCCCGTCAAAATCAGTCCAGCCGTTTCGGAGATTAGCCGGAACAAGCAGACAGACGGATACAAAAATTTTAAAGGTTGTATTTTTCTTATAAGTACCGCATATATCTAATTATATATGCATTTAGTTGTAAAAAGCTGTCATTTAGTCATTATTCGTTACAAACAGACATTTCAATTTTATTTATCTGTATAGCTTAAGAAGTAATTGTCTCAAACAGAAAATTTCCTACTATTTTAAATTATGTACATATCTATTTTTCTTATTTTTCAAATAATTGTATAATTTTGCTTATAAAATGTCGTCTTTAATAGCTAAGCTATACCTTTAAAGACGTCACAAACCTAAGAAGAAAAAGAAATAGTATCCAAAGTTTCATAGAAAAGCTTCCTCGGGCAGGTATCGAACCTCGTACCGTTGATTCAATTACACTTAGTTCTAACACAACCCTATATTTATGTATATTGATTACAAATCGCCATATGCCGTTGTAAGAACGTTAAATACGTTAACGGCGGGTCACGGTGTTGCACCGACACATGCATGGATAGGTTTTGATAGAGTTCTCGTTAAAAATAGATCAGTTTTAGGAGGAATGAGAATACTGCATGAGATATAAGGACATGATATAAATAAATATGTCGGTACATTAACACAGCACCATCTAGTTCCACGATAAGATACGAGGCCTGTGTTATGGACACCAGATAGTTGATACACTACATATAGGTATATGTATAAATATAAACACCCATGACTGGAGTACAAACATTCGTGCTCACCACACAAATGAATCTCATTACATCTTCTGTACTGCTGATGGGTTTTGGCAAAAGTTTTACGACCTGCAAGAGTAACTTGATGTCAGTCAGGCGACTGACATCAAGTTACTCTTGGGAACTCTGCCGAAACCTCAAGTTTTACCGGACTTGTTGGGAAGACAGAAATTGGGAGTTCCAGTTTCAAGGATATAAGGCTTCATGCATGGCGGGTGACGATCCTCTACCCATATTTTAACGAACAGGAAGCGATAGGTTGTTATAATAAAATAATCTATACGTATTTTAAATTAAAAAAAAAACTTAACGCTTGACCTTTTAAAAAACCTTTTATAAAGCACTCTTAGGTCATTAACTCGTAATTTAATTACAACGGTCTAGGTTTTTGATGTAAAAATGTAGATTTTTAGTAAAGATTACATAGTTTAGGCCCGCGATTTTGCTTGTGTTTTACATATATGAAAATGGCCAATTTCATTAGTCTTTTGAAAATTAGTTAGTTTCTCTCAGACATGCAGGTTTCCTCTCGTTTTCCATTACTGTGAGCAAGAGTTAGAATATCAGAGCGTGACACGGGATTTGAACCCGCTTCACTCGGTTTCCCAAGCGAGCGCGTTACCACTGAGCTATTAACCCTTTGCAACAAGTATATTTATTATATTTTATTTAGCACCAGCTTTGAACTTATGTAATTTAGAAATAGTGAAGTGAATGAAACCTTTTATTTTTTTTAATTTTAGAGGTTCATTTTTTTAATATGAATTTATAAAGAAATAATATTTTTTTTATAAAAATCGGCAACATTTACTATATACAGCTAACCCCTAAACGATAACATATAATTCTCACCCCGCGTTCTTTGCTAGTGCGTTCAACCCAACAGATGTACACTTGGGGTGCATTTATGTAGAAAAATCTTAACCGACTTTACAGAAACGTGTACTAAGACGTTATATATTCGTTAAATACTAATAAAACATAAAAAATCGTGGAGATACTTTTTATTGATGCGCATGCGCAAGCAAAGATTTTAAATTCAAATTTTGTTTTTCGAGTCTTAGAATATGGTGGCCACTCTCAAATATATAGAGAGATAGATACTTAAATCATAATCGTAATCTTGTATTTAATGTATTACATAATTAAATTATCTATACAGATAAATATAATTGAAGTGTTTGTATGTAATGTCAAATTAACAGTTTTTACTAAATGCATATGAAATTATATACGATACCTACTTATAAGAAAAAATAAACAATTTTTGAAATTTTTGTCTGTCTGTCTAATATTTGTTCCGGCTAATCTCCGAAAGGGCTGGACCGATTTTCTCCGGGACTATCACTGGCGGATAACTGATGTTATAAGGAGTAACATAAGCATTTTTTATTTTATAAAAAGACATAGAATTCCGCTCAAAAAAAATTAAAACGTACCCAGGGACGCACCCGAGCGAAGCGAGGGTATGTCGCTAGTAGAAAATATTATCAACCAAATGAATATTCATAGTTTAGTGGTTTTATTCCTTAGTTTATTATAAAACAGTCAAATGTCATTTTTTCTATGTCAAATGAAATAATGTCGACAATATATCATAACACAAAAAAAAATTAAGTATATTTAAAAACAAATTCATGTTTTAGAACTCCTTAAAACAAAAAAAACCAATTGACTCGATAATTAAAAAAAAAGTGAAAACCAATTCGCATCAAACCTCTTTGGAACTAAATAGAAACTATAAATATTGATTATCTGTGAATAAAATTGTCTATGAGTGGTGCAGACAAAAAATATAATGGCGTTAGATTGGGGACTAGGGTGAAATGACACCTGCCTCCATTGCAAATATTGTGCAAAATAATATCATACTCTAAACGTTGCTAATAAAGTCGATTTTGCAATGAATTAATTAATTTAATTGTTATTTTTATTGTGGGTGTTATCGCTTTTATATGCAAAATTGGGAAGAGGTCGCAGGTTCGATCGATATCCTAGATTTTTGTTGAGTAATTTTGACAAGCTGCCCATTAAAAAATTGACTCTAGACATGTTCTTTCTATAAATTGTATGTATATCTATGTAAATAAAACCGTAAGTCTCCTAAACTTCCTGACTTAATGCTTTGTAATTTTTATACATATTAGTGATTTTATATAGGTTTTATTGCCTGCTCTTGCTCTAATCTCTTGAGACACGAATATATAAATAACACTGGTATACTGAGAATATTTTGACAGAAAACCTAAAAACTATACAAGACCCGACTCAGGACTCGCACTCGGGACTTTCCGATCAACATGCCACATATTAGACCAACTAGTTGGCGCTGAAGCACATGCATTTTGACATCGTTCTATCGTCTTAATTTGTCCACTTGGTAAACATTGAAATCAGTACACAATTCATGTCATTTTACGTAAGCAAAGCTGCGAGCAAAATCATCTATACAGATAAATAAGATTAAAGTGCTCTATGTAATGTCAAAATAACAGCTTTTAACTAAACGCATGCACGCATATGAAATTATATACGGTACTTATAAGAAAAATTCATCAGTTTGTCTCGTCTGTCTGTTTGTTCCGTAATCTCCAAAACGACTGGACCGATTTTTATAGGATTTTCAATGGCAGATAGTGGATGTTATAAAGAGTAACTTGGGCTACTTTTATTTTAGTAAAAGAATTAGGGTTCCGCGTAAAAAAATAAAACTCATTAAATTGTGACGAAAATCCACTTACCTATGGACGCACCTGAGAGAATTGAGGGTAAGTCGCTAGTATGAAAATATATATAAAACTTTAGTGAAATTAAAGGAGAATTTACTATTATATTGTTTTTTTTTGTTCATATCGATTAAAGTCATATATATGGCTAAGCTTTATGGACGTATAAGCTGTGGTTTCCACCGCCTTTGATATGAAGTAAAAAAAACTCATCACAACCACAAAGCTGCCTTCGTTAAATATAACCATATTCTTCGACTTCGTCTGTATTTATTCAACTATAACTGCTAAAAAATAGATTTTATAGCTTTTCCCAGATTTTCAAGCTTGTCCCGGATGCCAGCTTTGTATAATAACTAGTTGGCTACAGTCGATACTAATATTATAAATGCGAAAGGAACTCTGTTTGTCTATTATCTTTTCACGATTAATTCGCTGAACCGATTTAGATGAAGTTTGGTATGGGGATAGTTTAATACCCTGGGAAGAACATAAGATAGCTTTAATCCCGGAAATCAACCCTTAAGGGGGTGAAAAGTGGGGTGGAAGTTTGTATGGGGCATCAATTATTTCTCAAGTAAGAGGTATAATTAAAGTCATCATACCTATGCATGAATATATAATATAGCCCTTCTATTCCGATTTTGACGACACGTTTAGCTCAGTTTGTAGTGACCCTACTTGATGTGCCAGCGGTCCCGGGTTCGAGTCCCGCTGGGCGCTGGGGGAATTAATTTGTGTGATGAGCACGAACATTTGTACTCCAGTCATGGCTGTTTATATTTATAACATGTATGTATTTAAAGTTATATATGTGTAGTGTATCAACTATCTGGTATCCATAACACAAGCCTCGTAGCTTACCATGGAACTAGATGGTGCTGTGTGTTAATGTACCAACATATTTATTATTTATTTATACTAAGCGTCAAAGCGGCTATATATAGCAAGACAATAGAAAGATATTATTTTGACCGTAAGAAAAACATAATATGGTCCCATCCCATAATATAACCATGGCGAGTTAGTACCTACACAATAAAAGACCAACGTCAACCCGGTTTTAAAAGAATGTCTCTTAATGATGCTCGAAGGGGTTTATAAAAAATTGAATGTATATTAACACATTGCTTTGGTCATCTCTAGTATGTAGCTGTGATATACATACATATAATCATACTTTTGATCTATTTTTTTGTTAAATCTCATCAAAAGTTACACAGTGTTTTGAATTCTTTTGATTTAATAGCATCATGATAAATATAGCTACTTTAAAAATATTGGGCTTTAGTTGTTTATTTGTGCTTCGTCTATCTGTGCACTAAATTTCTTATTTCATCCAAATCTGTTCAGCCTTTACTTTAGACATAGGATAGTTTTTATCCCGGAAATCATCCCTTAAGGGGGTGGAATGATAATGGTGTAAAAAAGTCTTTAAGATAGACGTATATTGCACGTACCAGGAATGAACCTGCTATATTTCATAATCTATATATATAATAAAATTCTGAATCGAATCTGTAAATTAAATATTTTTTGGAAAATCTTATTGAAATAATTACTATTATCTATACAGAGGGCCGTATCCATAGTTTTTAGAATTTTTTTATGTCTGTCTGTATGGGAATGCATCACGAGAAAACCGCTGGACAGATTTTGATGAAACTTTGTATGATAATAGCTGGTTATCCGGGTCACCATATAAGATACTTTTCACTGCGGGAAAATATCTCATCTCTAAAAAATGTATACTAAAGGTTGAAACGTAACTAGGGACGAACCCGAGCGAAGCGAGTCTGATGCCCGATTTCACCAACAACCCATAAGCTATGACTTACGTATGGGATCCCCAGCTTAAAATTCCCCTAAACTAGCCCCTAAATTAAATTTCGTTTCACCATCGTCTTTAAGCCCATATTTCGAGCACCTAAATTTAGGGGGCCTTTTAACATTTAGGTGACCCCTAACTGTCGGTGAAACAGAAACTGTCCCCTAACAGCCCCCTAACCATGCTTAGGGGATCCCTTAAACTTAGGTGACGTTGGTGAAATCGGGCATAAGTCGCTATCATCCATGAGGTTACCAACGGTCGTTTTATACGTTACACTACGTGATCG
The DNA here is from genome assembly GCA_947093115.1 of Brenthis daphne. Classification (NCBI taxonomy): domain Eukaryota; kingdom Metazoa; phylum Arthropoda; class Insecta; order Lepidoptera; family Nymphalidae; genus Brenthis; species Brenthis daphne. Next base: position 7,047,728 of record OX352473.1, read on the forward strand.
GAAATGATAGAAATTGAAAGGATTTCAACAGCGAGAGTGAATCGTTAACTTCACGCCAGAGTAAGTTTGACGTAAAAACGGACTTTAGTAACGACATGCATAACGTAAATGCGTAGTTTTTGTCTTGAGATTGATGGTACAGTGGTTGTGGTCTAGACGTGTAGCGGGTTCAATTCGAAACAACCATATTTGTCCTTATATAGAGAATAAAGGGATTGAACGTGTGTTAAATCGGATTTTTTACAGTGGAAATAGCTTTTCTTGACAATTGTATTTTTTTTTATTTTAATTAAAATTAGCAAACATAGGCAAATGTTTTCCTGCCACAGACCTAAAAAATTGGATTAATTATTTTATTATTATATTTTTTATTGCAAAAACAATATACAAAAAAACATAGTAAGTGACATAAGTTTTATGACAGAAAGTAAAAAAAAATTGGAGGTAAAATTAAAAGAATTGTGTCTCTACGACAGCGCCGCCTACTGGATCCAAATATGCCTAAGAACCATTCGAACGACTTCAAAATATACAAAAAAATATTAAAATTGGTTAAGTTTTGGAGAAATTGAATTACAAACACACACACACCGGAATTTTATTCATAAGTATGTATTCTATCCAGAAATAAAAAAAACTGTATATTTATGAAAATAACGCCTATTTCTTCACAATCGGTTAATAAGAGGTAGGCTAAGTACTTTTAAGGTGGTCCAAACAGGTTCTACGATACATCACGTAGCTTTAAAAAAAACCATTCATTCACTATCTCTTTCACACTTTATTGTACCGGCTAATTTGAGGACGACTTGCCTACTTCTAAAAAAAAGGAAATTTTAAAATACATATCCGTGAGCTTTTCTTATATGTATAATTTTTTATAGGTTATTCATCGATTTTTAATTACTGGCAACTTATGTTATATTACCGTAGCGCCTTTTGGCAATTTTTATAACTAACAGTAGCGTTTGTTACTTTAGTCATATAGTTTTGAATACACGTTTGGCTCAGTTTGTAGTGACCCTACTTGCTGTGCCAGCGGTCGCGGGTTTGAGTCCTGATGGGAGCATTCATTTATGTGATGAGCACGTATGTTTGTTCTTTAGTCATGCGTATTTATATTTATAATATGTATGTATTTAAAGTTATATATGTGTAGTGTATCAACTATCTGGTATCCATAACACAAGCCTCGTAGCTTACCATGGAACTAGATGGTGCTGTGTGTTAATGTACCAACGTATTTATTTATTTATAATTATAGTCTGTGTACTAAATATCATTAAAAACACGTGTACATACAAACCTTTACATCCATACTAATATCATAAACGCGAAAGTTATTTTGTCTGTCTGTCTTTTACCTTTTCACGCTTAATCCGCTGAACCGATTTAGATGAGGTATGGAGATAGTTTGAGACCCTGGAAAGCACATAGAATAGTTTTTATACCAGAAACCATCCCTTAAGGGGGTGTGAAAATGGGTTGCAACTTTGTATGGGGAAGCAATCATTTCTCAAGTAAAGGATATTATAATTTTGGCATTGTGGGTAAAAACCTATCTTGCCCAACTAAAAGTTATCTCCATTCTAAAACCGTTACGTAGGATGCTACCAATTGACCCAAACATTAAAATGGCTCAATGAACTAACTCAGTAAGTATTACAAGCCATTATAGTCACTTACAGTGAATTTACGGTTTCGAAACGTTCTATACCTATGAAAGAATGGATATACATACATATATCATACAACTAGTGTTGGCCAAGTGGTCTAAATTTGAGTAAAACATAGATTCAAATTCAAATTACCTGTCTATAAAAATATTGATAACTAAAGCTCATCAATAGCTAAAACAGCAACAAAAAAAAGAAAATCGGTTGACAAACAGAGGAGAAAAACTGGTACTGAGCTGTTTTGTCTTTGCATATTTATATATAGATTTTTTTTTTAATTTTGTCTGTACGTTCAAAAGCTCGATTTAGAGCTTTGGCTTTGTTACTTGAAAGACTTTAAATAATATTTTTATTAAGTTTACCAATAATTTACTCGAAATGTTTTTCTCTATCAGCAAACGTAACCATATTGGAAATGATTATTAGAGTTGTTGCCGGGGTTTGAACCCACATCACTTGGTTTTCCAAGCGAGCTATCTACCACTGGGCTACAACTAAATATCCTCAACTTATACAAAGTAAAACCTCTGTAACTTTTTTTTTGTCAATGATAAAGATAATTCATACAATGATTTGTTTATTTGTATAAAACAAGAATAGAACTAGTTACCACCGTCCTAACCATTACTGTCTAACATACGTCAAACTTTCCTAATAAGTAACTACCGTTGATTTCATAATGTTGTCAGATATTCCGTTAGAACATGGCGTAATATTTAAACTTTCTATTTAAACGTTCAAATTACGAAAATCTTAGATCCCGTTCCATATTCAAACTTTAACGGCTGACGTCCATAGAGTCGAGTATTAGCTTCCTGTGATCTTGTGGAGGTTTTATATGTTGGGAAGATACTTTTTTTATCTGTAAGCTTTATAGCATGCTAAGGTGATTATTTATTCTATTTCCGGCGGAATAAAGTTTTTAAATACATATTTAAATATGACAGATTATAAATCTTTATTCTGTATCTAATATCTATTCTATATTTATTTTTCCTAAATCATATATAAAGAGGCAGAGTTTGTTTGAACGCACTAATCTCGGGAACTACTAATCCGATTTGAAAAATTCTTTTTGCACTAAATAGCCCGTTTATTGAGGAAGGCTATAGGCTATATCATCCCGGAAAAATATACGGTTCCCGTTAGATAGATTTGTTTATGTCTAGGGACGAGCTCGATTCGAAGCGAGGGTGAGTCACTAGCTATTTATAAGTAGGTACTTACACAAAATTAGCCTAAAACAAGAGACAAATAAAAATATACAATTGGTTTTTTTATTAAATATTTTTGAGTGTACTTTTAATTTTTCTCGGTATAGGATTGAATATTTACAGTTCTTAATTTTATAAAAAATATGACCATAAAAACTAAAACAGCCTGTAAATCACAGACATGCAATTTTATTATATATATCTACGTACAGGTCTCTCGTAGCAAATGAAACGCCGACAAATTATAAGGACGTTAGAAGTCTTAATTATCTACATCTGCCTCATCTTAGCTGATAAGTTATGATGTAATACTTGGTGAATGCAATGGCTTTTTACCGACTTCGAAAAGAAGAATTTTTTATGTTTGTGTATGTTACGTAATATCTTCGCAACTGTGAAGGAACTCATTTTGGTGTTTTATTTAATAAAAAAATCAGAGTTTGGCCGTGTATATTTTTTGTCTTCATTAATTTTTTTTGCATGAAAAGCATACCTTAGCCTAATTTTTCTAAAAAATTAAAAAATAAATATATTAATGACATTACAAATTGTGCTGTCGATTTTTACAGGCTTTTTTTACACAGTATAGAAAAGCTTCTCTTCTATATCTGAACAAAGATTTCTATTGAAAATTTAACCCATGTAGAAATCGAACCTATGACTACTTACAAAAAACTTACAGGCAGAAACGTATGGGAAAGTATAATTAAAAAAAAACCCAGTCACGTAGACTTCCTATGTAACGACCTCTTCCAGGGACATGGAATGTCGTCCATCGCCGTGACCATAACACCATAGATAATACTTTTTACTTCTAAGAATTTCATATGTACTTGCCTATGAAGACGATTAGTTTTAAAATATTTTTTATTAATAATAAATCTATACTAATATTATAAAGAGGCAGAGTTTGTTTGTTTGTTTGAACGCGCTAATCTTAGGAACTGCTAATCCGATTTGAAAAATTCTTTTTGCATTAGATAGCCCGTTTATAGAGGAAGGCTATGGGCTATATATCATCATGCTACTACCCAAGGGAGCGGAGCAGTAATCATAAATGTCAACAAATCGGATCGGATTAGTTCCTGAGATTAGAGCGTTCAAACAAACGAAAAAAACTGCCTCTTTATAATATTAGTACAGATACGCAAAATATGACGATTATAAGTTATCGTGTGACAAACATACTGATATTAACATTTATGATTTGAAATGTTTCATGGTACAAGTCGTGTGTTATAACTAGTGATACATATTAAAACGCGTGGGAGACACGCGTCTGAAAGATGGCGGGCGACCGTTGAAGCCAGTTTCGATTTCTTTTTTTTTTAAATCATAGAGCAAGTTTTTTTTTACAGATTTCATTCTATTCCCGGTCGTGTTTTTTATCTGGAATTATTCTAATGTCTCGAGAAATTGTTGTGTACATACTTTATTTATAGGATTTGTTTATATTATTGTGATTGAGTGTAATCGATGTTTGAAATTTTTTATTTGGATATCGATTAGATTTTATTAATGGATAATACCTTCAAAAAAGGACTCCTATTTACTTACTCAAATATATATATTTTTAATATTATTCGTACATAAACGGATGTACATGGAAATAAAAATTTAGAAGTTTTTCGAACAAACATATTGTTATAGAAAAAAGTCCTTTAGTTTTCCAAATTTCTCATTTTTTCAACTTTTCCAATTTCCCCCCAAAAAACCTTCAGTCTATTACAAGTAGTTTAAAGACAACATTATCCAAATCGGTTCAGCCGCTTATGTAATGGCCTAACAAACGGACGTTTCGTCGTTTTTATTTATATAGATAATAGCATAAAAAGCAGCTTGTGTTACTTCAGCTCTCCAACTACACAAAAAATCACGCCAATCCGTCACTCTGTTTCGACGTAAAAGAAGGACAAACATATAAACACACTTTCACATTTATATTATTAAAAAAAATAGTGATTCACCCTCGCTTCTCTCGGGTTCGTCCCTAGGTTACTTCCCCCTACAAACTTTCATCCCCATTTTCACCCCCTTAAGAGATGATTTCCGGGATAACTATCCCATGTCCTTCCCAAGGTCTCAAACTATCTTACTAAATTTCATATAAATCGGTTCAGTAATTTCTTAGCCTATTCGGTACAAACAAACAAACAAACAAATCTTTTCTTTTTATAATATATGGAAATATGGATATTATTAGGACATAATTGAATTGCTTTAAATATGTAGAATAAAGGTTTTGATTATTTTTAAGGAATTCGTAGCACTAGGCCAACGCCCTTACAGTATGTGCGCGTGTTTAAACCCGTTTATCTTAACAGGATGTCGTACAGTCGTGCGCGGAGGTTTATTAAAAATTAATATTTTATTTTTTAGTTAGCAAATTTGGTTACGGGAGTGACTTATGGCCGATTTCACCAACGTCATCTAAGTTTAAGGGATCCCCTAAACATAGTTAGGGGGCTGTTAGGGGACAGTTTTTGTTTCACCGACAGCTAGGGGTCATCTAAATGTTAAAATGCCACCTAAATATAGGTACTAGAAATACGGGGTTTGACGATGGTAAAACGAAATTTAATTTAGGGGCTAGTTTAGGGGACTTTTAAGCTAGGGATCCCATACGTAGGTGGTAGCTTATGGGTTGTTGGTGACATCGGACATATGTCTCTAAAGTATGGTTTTATTTAGAGTCAAACATTCACGTTAATCTAAGAAAGTATTAATTAATTAACAACTTGTAGTAACGTGGGTTCGCTGGGTAATTTTTTAAATTGACACAACTTTTTTATTTATGAACCGATTGCAATAAAACGATACTTAATGTTAATTGAAGCTTACCACAATACATTAGTGAAAACTGCACCCTAATCAGTTACGCCGTTTCTTGAGATTTGCGCGCACGAATGCACAGACAAACAGGCAAAAAAATCTAAAAATCATTGTTTTGAATTCTATTACGTTAATAAAGACCCCAATAATAGTAATTTTTCTTTAATATCTTCCATGTACAGACAGCGCTCAGTTAAACTTTTATTATATGTATAGATAATGTTTGTTCGTACATTTTCTTTTCACGTAATAACTACAAAACTGATTGAAATCATTTTTGACCTACATTAAAAAGGAGGAAAAAGTAAATACGTCTTTATTTTTGTGTGTTATATTTTCGCCAATAGTCAATCGAGTTCCATATTTTTTTTAATGTATAAGTCAAGTGTGGTTCTAAATAAATTATAAAATATAACTACTTTGAATAGAATCATTAATTTTAAGTAACTACTTGTTTTTATAAGTAATCTTTAATATGCACAGTTTAAGCTGTAGAGTGATATATTGTCTAATAGTTATGACTTATGATACACTAGCATTGCCCGCGGCTCCGCCCGCGTTCAGATGTCCAAAAACCAAATTCTTAAGTTTCACAGATTAGTGTACTCTTACAATGCAGTTTTTGTATTTTTTTCTCAGAAATGAGATATTTTCCCGCAGTAAAAAGTATTCTATATGTTGACCCGGATAATCAGCTGTCATCATACCAAATTTCATCAAAATCCCTCCAGTGGCTACAGACAGACAGACAAAAATTCTAAAAACTATGGATTCTGCCTCTGTATCGATAATAATGTCTATTTCAATAAGATTTTCCAACAAATATTTAATGTACATATTCGGCTTAGTTACAATTTTATTATTTGTATAGAAAGTGACAAAAATGTATGTGAACATAGGCTTACTCTATAATTTTCTGTATCTAGTTTATTTTTTAACCCCTACGCAAAAACGATGGGGTATTATGAGTTTGACGTGTCTGTCTATGGCATCGTAGCTCCCGAAGGGATAAACCGATTTTGATCTTGTTTTTTTTTTGTTTGAAAGGTGAATTAGTCGGGAGTGTTCTTAGCTATGTTTGATGAAAATCAGTCCTAGATGGTCAGGGGTTTTTTAATTTATAATTTTTTTTATTCTTATAGATGACTGCAAGAAATGGTTTTTCCACTTTATATTTTCTATTTTTGAATGTACAATAAAACGCTATTATTATTTTTATTGTTATTTTTTACCATTGCTTAATAAAACATTTAAAAAAAACATATTTTTTATTTTTTTTAAGATTAAAGCAATATAAATTTATACGCGACGATACTATAAGTAACCCGTCATAATGTTTATGAACGCCGCAACGAAATAACTTTAGGCAAGTGTGTGTTTGCCTTAACATATGTAACTGACAGTTTCTTTGTTTTGGATTACGTTTATAAATAATGAATAAATATGTTGAAACATTAACACACAGCACCATCTAGTTCCATGGTAAGCTAGAGGCTTGTGTTATGGTATATACCAGATAGTTGATACACTACACATATATAACTTTAAATACATACATATTATAAATATAAACACCCATGACTGGAGTACAAACATTCGTGCTCATCACATAAATGAATGCCCCCCAGCGAGACTGGAACCCGCGACCGCTGGCACATCAAATCACTACAAACTGAGCCAAACGTATCGTTAAAGATTTATATTATTATCAGCTTATATATTTTTTTTATAAAAAAAAAAACAAAAAGATTGTTCATTATGAATATTCAGCTATTTTTTTATTTTTCTAAATAAAGCAATTTATTTAGTTTTCGAAAAAAGAATTTTGGTAAAATTAAAAAAAATGGTGAAACAATAAAAAAAGGATTGAATTTATTAAAAAAATGTCTTAAAATAGAAAAAAAAAAGTTTAGGATCTGTACCTTTGAGGTAGCTGATAATAAAAAGAATATTTGAGAAACGAAATTTTAATGAAATTTACTCTTATAAAATATATAAAATCCGATGTGGTCCATTCTGCGTCCATCTGTCCGTACAACAATACTTCTAATCCTGAGAAAATTGCAAATAACAATTTCTTTTATCTATCGGTGAGACCGAAAAGGTTTCACTTTGGCTGTACCTGAACTTTACCCTACGTCTTGCTTCCGTAAAAAAAAATAACAATAGACAGATGATCCAGATTCGCACGGGAATTGGCGCGGTATTGTTTGACAGGTCATGACCCCGAGGGCTCCGTCTTGTTTATTGTCTATGGTTTTCAAATTTGACATTTCTCATAGCCTCTTTATAGGGTGTACGTCGATAATAACGAGAAATATTATTAAATTTTTAAAATACTAGGCACCTTTAGATTGAACTTGTGTTACATAATATAATACATTTATATAATAAAATTGTAACTGAACCGAAACTGTACATTAAATATTTTTTGGAAAATCTTATAAGAAATAGTCATTATTATCGATACAGTGGCCGAATCTATAGTTTTTAGAGTTTTTATCTATCTGTCTGTCTGGGAGCGCATCACGAGAAAACCACTGGACAGATTTTGATGAAATTTGTTATGATGATAGCTGGTTATTCAGGTCAACCTATCCTATATGGATACTTTTTACTGCGGGAAAATATCTCGTCTCTCAGAAATCTGCATAAAGATATTGTATAATATGTAATCAAAAAAATTGTGCAAACGATTGTTACATATTAATTGTTTTGTATAATTCTTATCAATGTTGCAAAAAATGGGCTCTTTTTATCAAAGTTCATTAAAACAGCGATAAGTAACGGAAAATGCATAAAACCGTTAGAATTGTTTACGTATTATGTATTTAAAAATAGAATCTATACATATAATAAAACTGTAACTGATCGCTGTCTGGAACTGGAAGATATTTGAGAAAAACTATTATTGTGGGTCTTTATTAACGCAATGAAACCCATATCAATGATTTTTTAAATTTTTGTCTGTTTGTCTGCGCCTTTGTATGCGCTAATCTCAGAAATGGCTTAACCGATTTGGGTGCGGTTTTCGCTATTGTGGTAAGCTTCATTTAACTGTTTGGAGATTTGGATCATATTTTCTATTGAGATAAGGTTTTGCTTTTTAAGTTTATCTATATATAAATAGACTATATTTTATATGATAGTAGCACAACTCGCGGCTTCGCTCGCGCTAAAACTACAAAAAAATCTCTGAAAAGGTAGTGTCATACAAACTTTTATCCCGTATTACCCCCTTGTAGGATGAATTTCGAAAAATGCTAAAACACATTTTTATTTAATTTTATTGAAGAACATTAATACCAAGTTTCAAGTAATTCTGATGATAAATATTTTTTTGGATTGTATTATATCGTGTTTTTCCGAGGGAAAGAAATAATCTACCGCGGTAAAAAGTAGCCTATGTCACTCTATCCCTCCAACTATCCCCATACAAAAAATCACGCCAATCCGTCACTCGGTTTCGACGTGAATGAAGGACAAACAAACAAACACTCTTTCACGTTTATAATATTAGTATGGATGTATATTATAGCGTAGAGCCTTCCTCAATAAGCGGGCTATCTAATGCAATTTTTTTTTAAATCGGATTAGTAGTTCCTGAGATTAGGGCGTTCAAACAAACAAACAAAATTTATAATATTAATGTAGATTATTTTTAACTATGATAATAAGGAAATAGAGACTAATTATTTTATTTGTAGTTAGTACTTAAGGAAAATAACATCATAAGTATTCTATTATTTTTATTATTAATTTATTTATTTAATATAAGGATGTTATTTACACACTTACACGTGTTTTTAATTAATCTATGCTACATATATGTATAAATATGGTAAAATAGTAAAAAATGCAATTGGTACATGAAATATTTTATACTAGCGACTCACCCTCGCTTCGTTCGGGTTCATCTCTAGGTTGCTTCCCCAATACAAACTTTCATTCCTATTTTCACCCCCTTAAGGGATGATTTCCGGGATAAAGACTATCCCATGTCCTTCCCAGGGTCTCAAACTATTTTCTTATCAAATTTCATCTAAATCTGTTCAGTTGTTTCGGAGCCTATTCGGTACAAACAAACGAACAAACAAATCTTTCCTCTTTATAATATTAGTATAGATAAGACCTTAAAGAGGCCTACAGAAAAGTCTGCGAGGGTAAGTCGCTAGTAATATTATAAAGAGGCAATGTATGTTTGTTTGAACGCGCTAATCTCAGAAACTACTAATCCGATTTGAAAAATTCTTTTGCATCAGATAGCCCGTTTATTGAGGAAGGCTATAAGGCTATATATCATATAATATATAGTCTATATATGCCGTACTAACCGTTAAAGCGTACCTAGAAAAGATCCCGAGCGAAGCCAAGTGTGAGCCGCTAGTAATTTGTATTTTTACTAAGTAGTTGGAATCATTTTAAATAAAACTATCTTTTCAGATTATTTCACGGATTTATTTTGATTTTTTTGGGAGAGATGCTCCCGTAACCATGATTGCTGTAAAGCATTCGAAACGTCGGGAACCAAAAATCAAAATAAATCTGCGAAAAAATCCGAAAAGATAGTTTTATTTAAAATGTCAAATATTCGCGTAAATCTAAGACAGTATTAGTATCATAAATCATAATATGTGATTTATCAAAAACCTAATTAAGCGACCGTGGGAAGAGTAAGCACCCATAGACAATTTTGATGCTTTTTTTCGCATATATTTAAATAAATTTCGCCAATTTCATGGCAGTGAATGAATTTGCAAACCAGTTCTTTTTTATGAATGTATTTAAAAAAAAACAAAAGATTACTTTATGGGAGCAAAAAATGAGAAGGAATTGATGTTTAATTTTTTTAAGTGTCTCTATTTTATAGTAGTCTTGGAATTCAGGCTTTATTAATATTCGGTAATTCAATGTTGCTATGAATCAAAACTTAAGTATTTTTCCTAGTATGTGACATCAAAATCGATTTTTTTATAAATGATAAGTTTTGAGTTTATATAGGCAGTGGTAGGCGCTAGCCCAGTGGTAACGCGCCCGCTTAGGAAACCGTGTGAAGTGGGTTCAAATCCCAAGTCTCGCACCTTTGATATTATCATGTGCGAATCATTACCAACATGATTACCACTTGTTTTACGGTGAAGGAGAACATCGTGAGGAAGCGTGGTGGACTATGGCCTGATTCCGTCGTATCGATCGTATTGAAGGGAGGTCCATCACTAGCAGTGGGACGTTAAAAAGGGCTGAATAGAAACACACAAACTTTCGCAATTATCATAATAGTCAGATTAATAACAATGTATTCACCTGGGAATCGATCTCGTTATTTCAGGCATATAATACTCGTCTTACCAAATAATGTCTGAAACCGTTTCCTAACTTGACATCTTAACTGCTAATTGATTTCTTAAAACAAAGGGGTATTTCTTTTAATTGTGACTAAAATTAGACTAATTTAGCAAAAATATTCAATTTTCAACTCTATTTTAAAGGAATAAGGAACATTTTTGCATTGCATTCAGTACAGAGGGTGCATTGACGATAAAACCGTTGGTGTAGTTATGAGTTATGACGTAACAACCGATTCATATGACACATAGTTTATAGTTTCGTTAAGTTACAATGTTAAGCGAAAAATTAAAAATATAAATACGTTTGTTTGCGTTTCTGATGAAATTTGGTATTGAGCTCTTCTGATGATGGCGAAGGATGAACAGGAACTCTAAACTTGTATTCAGCCCTTATTTTAACGTCCCACTGCTGGGCGTGGGCTTCCCTTCAATGCGAGGGGGATCAGGCCATAGTCCACCACGCTGGCCAAGTGCGGGTTGGCGGACTTCACATGTCTTTCGAAAACTTGTTAGATCATCTCATCTCAGACATGCTGGTTTTCTCACGATGTTTTGCTTCACCGTTAAGACAAGTGGTCATCATGTTACAAATGATTCGCACATGAAAATATCAGAGGTGCAAGACCCGGGATTTGAACCCGCTTCACTCGGTTTTCGAAGCGAGGGTGTAGCGACTGAGCTACCAATATCTTTGTGTGTACGTTTGTTTCTTATTCACGTTAAAACGGCTGGACTGATTTGGATAAAACTTCGTACAGAGATAGATTGACCTGGAGCAAAACATAGGCTACATTCATCTAGGGCCGTACCCGAGCTTAAATAGTATTCTGTAATTTTAGCTGCTATTATATTAAAATTAGGTGGATATGGTCTTTTACGAATTATTATTATTTTACAAAAAAATCATTTAAGAATAGGGTTTATTTGAATTGTAATTAGTTTAGTTGGAGGATTTTATATTAGATTAAAATGTTTTTGTGAAATTGACATAAAATCATTAATTGCATACTAATCAGTTGCTCATATGAATGAAGCTAAATTACATTTCAATCCGTGTTGTTACTTGAATTACTTACTGCTTTTAATCAGACAGACAGACAAAGACAAAGTGCACAACTAATAAAAACTAAAAAATTAAAGCTCGTCTAATCAAGTCAATTTGGTCAACGTCCTATCTAAATAGGTCGGAGTTAGAGCTCGCATGTAGGTCACTCGTCATTTGAAATAATAACGCCTAAGTTTATTTTAAGTAGGTACTTTCCCGCGGGATTTCTTGCCTTTACCACAGATATTTTAGCATTTATATATATATTTTTTAATTTTAATTTTCGAATTCCAAAAATTATAGCTAATTGGGTGGAATTGAAAACCGTTCCTAAAAGTCTAATTTCTAAACAATAAGACAGTATACACAGATATATTTATATATAGATAAATTACCATATTTATATATAGACTAGCGACTAACCCTCGCTCCGCTCGGGTTCGTCCCGAGTTACGTTTTAACGTTTAGTGTAGATTTCTCAGAGTTGCTAAATTTTTTTTCTGTAAAAGTATCCTATATATGACCCGGATAACCAGCTATTATCATACCCAATTTCATCAAAATCTGTCCGGTGATTTTCTCGTAATGCGTTCCCAGACAGACAGACAAAAATTCTAAAAACTATAGATTATATCTATCGATAATGACAATTTCGATAAGATTTTCCAAAAAAATATTTAATGTACAGATTCGACTGTTAGAATTTTATTATACGTATAGATGTACATATGTATGTTTGTGTCTGAAACCCTAAATAACATTGTTTTGTCGGTACGTCTGTGTTTATCTTATATGAACGGAAGCGAACTTTTGAACAAGTGCTCTGAGATCAAGTGGGCCAAGGACTAGTTAGTTTCAAATTATTAAACTCATTTCGTTATCTGTAACGGTTATTTAAAATATATATATATATATAAATATATTGCGTATTTTACAAGAAGACCTTTGCCTGTTTTGATATAATCTATTGTTTTTTACTCTTAATCTGAACTTGTTCACACAAATTGCCTCATTTACCTTCAGGTATCAAACACGTGACCTCTTCTTAGAGGCGTTTAGAACGCTGGCATTTAAAATTATTATGAATTATGACTAAAAACAACTAAATCAACAAAAAACACTTATCGTACAAAAATCTTCAAAAGCAATTTAAAAAAGGTCCGCGCCATTACAGAAATGGCGGTTCTTTTAACAGTTCCAAATGTGCAGACCAAAAATAGAAATTGTTTGTGGGTAGATTTATGGGTTACTTTCGCTTATGAATTTTGACGACACATTTGGCTCAGTTTGTAGTGACCCAATTTGCTGTGCCAGCGGTCGCGGGTTCGAGTCCCGCTGGGGGCATTCATTTGTGTGATGACGAATGTTTGTACTCTAGTCATGGGTGTTATATTTATAATATGAATGTATTTAAAGTTATACATGTGTAGTGTATCAACTATCTGGTATACATAACACAGGCCTCGTAGCTAACCATGGAACTAGATGGCGCTGTGTGTTAATGCCCCAACATATTTATTTATGAATATAAAAAAGAATTCTTAATTTTTATTATTTATTATATCTACTAGCGACTTACGTCCCGTTTTAATTTTTTGAGCGGGACCCTAATTCTTCTTCTAAAATAAAAGTAGCCTATGTTATTCCTTCTAACAGCAGCAATCTGCCAGTGAAAGTCCCGTCAATATCAGTCCAGCCGTTTCGGAGATTACCCGGAATAAACTGACAAGACAGGCAGACAAATTAATTCCATATTATGCATTTAGTAAAAAGCTGTTATTTTAACATTACACACAGACACTTCAATTTTATTTAACTGTATGGATTAACGCACATATGCGCATGCACTTTTTTGTATGGACCTAAAACGAAATCTAATGAACTCATATTCAACCAATGAACAGGAACCTAATTTGAATCTAAAATCTAAATTAAAAGAAAACGCATTAAATATCAACCTTGACCTTTTTAGTGACGATCTTACGTAACAAGACCACCGTGTTTACTAAGAAATATTTTTTTACTCTCTATCTTAAAGCGTTTTTAATTTTATTTATGGCTAGCGACTCGCCCTCCTTCGCTCGGGTTCGTCCCTAGGTTGATACCACATCTTTCATCCCCATTTTCACCACCTTAACAGATGATTTCCGAAATAAAAACTATTCTATGTCCTTTCCAAGGTCTCAAACTACCTTCTTACCAAATTTCATCTAAATCAGTCTAGTAGTTTTTGAGTTTATTCGTTACAAACTGACAAAATACAAATCTTTCCTCTTTATAATATTAGTGTAGATTAGAGGTTACCAGTTCGATTCCTTTACGTTACAAACTAATTTTATGTTAGCTACCGTTAGAAACGGTTGTTTTATGTAATTGAGTGTTTTAAATGTTAGCGAATAAGTCTAGTGCACATAATCTAACCAGATGGTAATTCTAACAGACTTTAACCGAGCTTGTCATGTCCGAATGCGCACGCGCACCATATGTTCTACGCGGGAGTACACGGGGAGGTCGCCTGTTTAAATATCTTGATAAAATTATATATGTAATATCATATACGGCTTTGGATGTTACTGGGTGTTTCTTTGCCTGTTTTGTGTTTTAAATTTATTAAAAAGATACTGAGGCTGACACTTTAAATATAAGTGATAAATAAAATTAATAAATTGATTCTCTTCGTAGTTTATAGAAGTTTAGTTCAAACTGCTTAAAATTAGAATAAGAAATTTCTTGTTTATTTTTTATTTTTTTTTATATTTTTTATATAAGGCTTCATTACTTCTTTATTATACCTAGACTGGATAAAGTACCATTCAATATCTTAACAATTAAATAGTTTAAGTTTCTACAATAAAAAACAAAACAGTATTTATTGCCATAGGCATTTTTATTTTTTTTACTCATATGACTCAAGTGGCCAGTGAATGTCATAGTGAAAGACGATATAAGGAGGGTCTCGACAAGTGGAGCTCAAATCCTGTAGCCGCTTCCGCCGTTCATTCAAGAAACCTGAATGACAATATATAGGTATCTATATATAAACTAACCGATGTCCGTGTGTTTGTCTGTTTATTTAATTCAATAATAAATATAAAAAGCTTTAGCACAAATAGATCAACCTGAATAGTTTCTGTTGTTTTGAAAACTGCATAAGAATTTTCAGGAATACGGGATTAAATAAACTTTATATTTCACCGACTTCAAAAAAATTATGTATAGATTTTATTGTTTTGTGTTTTTTTAATGAATATATTATGCCATTTTACTATACAATATTTACAAAGTGAATTCATTACTATTTTAAATGGTATTATCAGATTGATATCATATAAAATTATCTATATTTAATGTTGCCCTGTTCTTATTAATAAGGTTGTATAAATATTGATATATAAAATGTCGTTTATCTTTGAATACCATTAAAGGATATGTAGAGTTTTATGATACCCTACCTATGTATGTACTCACTTCATTTGACAAAGATGCTTCCTGTGAGATGATAGCTTGAGTTTTTTAACTTCTTTGCATTTAGATTTGAAAATAATATAGTTAGTTTTTTTTTAACACTTTAAAGAAAAGTAAATATTTTTTTATATTAGGTACTCCAGAGTGTAGGTAAACACCTTCACAAATAACTTAGCCGTTATTTTATCTATCACACCTTTATAAAATTTATGATTCGTAAAAAAATCAAGGTCATTTTTTATATTTATGTTTTTTTTAAACTTCCACACCGGATACGGAAGCACGTGCGCACAAAATAATGGATTAACGAAGCATCCTATTCGTACTATACACAATCACTGACAACTACTGTTTGTATGAAACACATGTTTTTCCGAAAAATAATTAGGTGTAAAAAAACGTGTTACGAATTCTATTTAAGTGCCGTTTTGTGATAAATTTTTGGTATAATGGTAATTTCTGGAATACTAATTTTGTGTGAGAAAATGTTATTTGACACAAGCGGGAATCAAACCGCATTATCCGGTGTAAAAGAAGGCGAGATTTATTCAATCGATTCGTAGTTCTTTTTTACACGTCTATAGTTTCAACTTTATGCGGTCTTGCAAAGTTTAAAAGCGAATTTAGAAATTCCAAGTAAACACTTAAACTGTACATTTCCGAACGTAAACTGTAAACAAAATGTTATATTTTTAAACCACTTGCAAATGCAACACTCCATACAGCCATGACCGTTACAGATCAATATGTGATGGCGGTTTATTGTGCGCGAGGGTGAGTAAAAAGCGTGATTGTGAGCATTTTGATTGATCGATATCAGAAATGGAAACATTAATTATGAACAATTTACTCTGATTTACTTACATTTATTGGTAGAGTTTTATTTTTTATTGAGACAGAACTTTTTTTTAATTTATTATGTTGTAATTTTATTAGGCAAAGGCGTGACGCAATACTTTGTTCTTCTACGCATCGCCTATTTAACTTCCATTTAACTGTATAATTCATTATTAAAATAAAATAAAAATTGGTAACAACTAATCTTGAACATTAAAAAATACGACTTAGATTCGGCCAGACGGAAAAATATTTGAACTTGAAAATTGCGAAAGTCACTATTTATTAGTTATCTTATCAGCCATCATCTGCCAGTTCCCCCTAGTTCCGATAAAGGTCAACGTTCGCGAAAAAAAAACGGAAAAGCCGAATGGCTTAACGCCTTCGCCTCAAGACGTAAAGGTGCGATATGTACCAATTATTCGCAGCTGCGTTACCAGCTGCATAGATTTAATTCACTTGTCGTAATACTATTGTAAAATAAAAATAATATACTCTGTGTACTTCGTATTAAAGGTTATTCTTTTCTTCAAGATGGCAGATGTATGGCACGCGCCAAGATGTTCCTTACCTTTGACCCAAACAATGTTGCATTGGCAGACAACGGAGCTACCGTTGCTTTCTATTGTTTTTTTTTCGATTATAGGATTTATAAATTTTAGCCGTTGCTTTTTTTGATTAATTACGTGGTTATTGAGAATTAAGTTTTTATTTAAATACTCGTATTTAACGATTTGTTTAGAAATATAAATAATTATAAAAAGGAATTTTATTTGTTCAAAGGAGTACCTCCCTATTAATTGTATTTTTTCTCGTTTTTCGTAAATTAACTTAAACAAAATATGCGTCATATATTCAGATTTTAATTTGGTAAAAAAAATATAAAAAAAAATCAAAGTAGAAGAAAATTCTTTATTATAATAATAATAAGGAAAAACAATATTTCTTATTTCAAACAAGGATCATTTATGACTTTTCATAGGTAGCACGTGCCATAGATCGAATGCATTTTTTTTAATCCACCCACCTGAAAGAGCCCAATTGTACTCCCCCAACCATAGACACGTGTGTACAAACGGTGAATAAATAGTTCCATTTTTGAAAAAAAATATGTCGGTTGTAGAGTCGCGTGCGCAATGCAAAGTGTACTTTTGTTAAATCAAACGAATATGGCTTCAGTTATACTTAATATTCAATATTTGAAAAAATGTACGAAATATTTTTTTTCTTTTAAGTTTTCATTTATTATTATTGTTTAAGGTCTTCTATTTTAATGCCTATAGGCTTACTCCATACCGGCTATAATAAAGAGTTGTTCCTTCTAATTAGCGCTTACATGTTTCGTAAAGATGATAATTTACCTTCAAATATACTTGTAGAAATGAAGCTGTAGTTTCACTGTCTAATGAGTACTAAACATTTTTGTGTACTTTCTGTAACTGAAGGTAAAAAAAAGATGTTTTTATAAAACACTAGCGGCTCACCCTCGCTTCTCTCAGACTTGCCTCTAGAAAAACAAAAACAAATGTATCCCACGGGAACCGTACATTTTTCCAGGATAAAAAGTAGTCTCGTGTGTTATTCTGATGTATGAGTTAGTAGGATTATTAAAGTGCTTTAAAAGTATTTTATTAGATCTACAAAAAAAAACATAGAAATGCTTCAGCTTAAAGCTTGCATGATAACAGTTTATATGTCATTGTCTCAGATATTATCTATTAAATTCGGCAGTATAGACCGTTATCATTATCATTTAGTCAAATAAAAACAAAATCAGTTATCATGCACCAGAAAAGCCCCTGCAAGGGATGTTACCCCTCTATACGTTATAACGGTTTTCCTCATCGATTTTTTCGTTACAGGGGTTGTTATCGATAACGTACTATACCGTTTTAATTTCAAAAGATACACTATAATATAATTGTTTACTCGAATTTGGTGGTTACCCGATTTTCGTATGCACAAAATCGATTTAATTTTATATCTGGTTTGAATTATGTAACGATTTTTTAAAATTAAATTATTATAGTTTTTCATATCGTAGATTATTTCTTCATTTTAGTTATTCATTTTATTATATTCAACTGAAACGATTGTCGATTTCTGACTCTCTGTATAATATATTATAAAGAGGCAACGATTATTTGTTTGAATGCGCTAATCTCACGAACTGTTAATCCGATTTGAAAAATTCTTTTTGCATTAGATAGCCCGTTTATTGAAGAAGGCTATAGGCTATATATCATATTATATATAGTCCCATCTATTCCATAGTATACTAACCGTTAAAACGTACCTAAGAACGAACCCGAGCGAAGCGAGTGTGAAGCGCTAGTATATAATAAATATGTACATAACGTCTATATATCGATAGATAAAGCGTGAAACCCAACTGCATATCCTGTAACAGGATGAACATTCTTCATTTAACCTTGACTTAAACACGTGTTAGTTAACTAACGGTTTTTGGAAACCATATTCAACTTCCGCGGATTAGTATTGGTTTTGTTTTTACCTAATTTTTTATAACTGCGGTTTAGCGACATGTGTAATTTACCGATTTCGTTTGTATGACAAATTAATAATGGAACGTAACGGTTCTTCCTGCTTTTTTAACACGTTTTAGCTTCCTTTGTATCTAACAATGTTTTAAAATCTTAGAAGTCAATTTTACCTATACTTCTAATTAACCTCGGGCGCAAAAAGAGGGATGTTATAAGTTTGACCGCTGTGTGTGTCTGTGTGTGGCACCGTAGCTCTCAAACCAGTGAACCGGTTTGGATGCAGTTTTTTGAAAGCTAGTTTCTTGGCGATGGTTCTTAGACATGTTTTATCAAAATCGGTTCAACCGTTTTTGTGTTGGGGGTTTTTAAAAGAATAATTAAAATTTAATTATTGTTGTATCGAAATGAAACTTCGTATGTATATGTAGTTCGAATGAAAGTACAATAATTTGGTATCTTGGAGCTGATCTGATGATGCAGCTTGGGAGAGAATGGTGGAACTCTTCAGTGGCTACTTCTAAACCCCATGAGTTTGGGCTTATATGGTCTTCACGAGTCCCAAACATACCAATTTATCAAAAGCGTGTTCTTCAGTTTTTAAAACTATTATACATTAGTTTTTTTATTTTACACACAAACCACTTCCTAACTGATAGAGTCCAGGTAAGGATAAAATCTCCTGTATGATAATGAACTCTGGTCCCTAGTGCAATATTTCATGCTTCTAGACCTAACCATTTAAACTGCGCATAATCAGTCAGTGAGTCAGTCAATGAATTTATGTTTTTTTTATATTTAATATATAAATAGTAGTTCATTGAATATAGATGGCTGTGACACCATATTATGATGTCATTGGTTGTCTGGCCGGAGGTTGTAAACGTAATAAATCTATGATTTATTTCTTGGACTAAGTTCTGCGTTGGCAACCTCCATTTAGACCAGTAGTTCCTAACGTAGAGAGTTTATTTTGCATAACTTAATATAAAAATAAATAAAAATAGCTAAAGTGTGTGTTTTATTATGATAAAAAAATCAAAAGGAGCATGAAAATGTAAATCGTTAAAATAATGTTTGTTTTATTATAATAAAAAAACGTGTGTGTATTTTATGTACGCACGTAAGAAGTTATACTTCTTTGGCGTCACAGAACAAAAATAGCTAAAGATTTCATCCCGTATGTCACAACTCTCTGTTTGTAAAAGGAATGCAGCTAACTTCATCATGTCTTCGTCTTCGACAACATTTTACTCTCTTCATTTTTTCCAAACGTGCACAAAATAAAGTAGTTCAACTTCAAAAAATAAATAAACGGGGATGTCCCCCTTCATTAAGAAAAATGAAAATATTTTTTATAATCCGTGGAGTTTCAACAGAACAAAGGTCTGAAACTCTGATTTAGACTATCGCACTGTACATTTTTGTTTAACACTCAAGGGTTTGGAGATATATTATTAGTTACCCATTTTTTAGCAATACAAAATCATTTAAAACGTGTATAAAGTTGGATCTCTTGACATCAACAGTTAACCGTCCTTGTTACATTTAATATCTTATTTAAAACAGGAACCCTGAAAAAACCGTTGCAAAAAAACCATCAAGACGTTCCAAATTTAAACGTCAAAACCGTTCAGAAACTCGCTTTCTTTTTAATGCACTTCCACACAAAGGGCACAATGATGCACCACTTGATTCAACCGAAAATCACAAAAGCCCTGATTTGAATAAATATTTTGTCTGCAACCCTTTTAGTTTTAAAGAATTCTTCGCTTTATGCTGTATGGTGTAGAGACGTTATTTGGGTGCATAGTGTGGAAGAAGCAGGTTTTGTGACGGTTATACAATTGATTGTGATACCATTGTTTTAATAATCTATTAAAAATCGTAATTAAAGTCAAAAAGTGCAAACTCTTGTTCACACCTTATATTTAATTTTAGGGTACATTGAGTATAAACAAATTTCTTCATTTTCGAAATTTAATGTAAGATTTTTTTTATCTACACTAAATTGCAAAAATTAAAAATATATTATTAAGTTAAAGTATTTCCCCTGTCTGGAATACCGTTAGCAGCAAAAAAAAAACTTCTATAGTCGTGATAAGATTGCTGCAACGAGTGCATTGTTAAAGTAGTATGGGGAGAGAACTTACCGTCTTGGTACAAGAATAACGACTGAGGGAAGAATATTCAACGGTTTCTGAAAGATAATGTATTTTTAATTTTGTTTAAATAATGTAATATATACCGGATGGTAGCAAGTTCGATATACCTTTTTTTTAAATGAAGGACTATATGTATATTGTACATATACATATGTCTATTTTAAGAAACTCGATCCTTAAATCGAAAACTAATTAGTCAGTCACAATAATTTCTTTCTTTCAAAAAAGTGTAAAATAGTGAAAATAAAACTTTGGTAAATACACACAAAAAGTATTAACAGAAACTTAGTTACGAGATATTATGTACATTTTTACACAAGCACATCTTTCTAAAACAAAACTATGAAAATGGGTCGAGCAATTTTCGTGACCAATAAACTAGATTTTGATGTGACCAATAAATTAGATTTACTATTTCATTATAAATATTCTCATATTTTACATACCGTCCGTTGAGTAACGGAGATTTACAGATTTATTCATAAGCATCGACGCCCTATCCCAACTGTTTAATATTGATCACTTAACCGATTTCACTATTGTCATGTAATACTCCTTACATTCTATTGTGAATGAATGATTTAGTAATATTTATGAAGTTTATTTAAAATATGTGCATCATAAAAGTACTTTATCTAAAATAACGAATAAATTAAAATTTGTATTTGTATACATACCGGTTTAATACTGACAAATTAAAGAAAATTATATTTTCGAACTTTGTCGCGGATTTATTTTGATTTTTGGTTTCTGACTTTTCGCATGCTTTACAGCAATCAGGGTCACGGGCTCTTGTCTGAGGTTTTAGACGTCTCAAAGGTCATTAACTTGTTACAGAAAACGTCGGGAACCAATAATCTAAATGAATTTGCGAAAAAATCCAAAAAAAAATTGTTTTATTTAAAATGTCAAATATTCGCCTAAATCTAAGATAGTACTTATTACTGACGAATTAAATAGTTCGTCTTTTTATGTATAAATAGATATTGATAATATACTATTTTTTTAAAATACTAAGTTCGTGTGTTCAAAAAGTTTCATATTAAATTAAAAAAAAACATAGCTTTAATTTTTAAACGCAATCCAATCTGACAGCTAACGTCAAGGCTAAAACAAAGCGCGCGAATTCATTTCTACCTACGAAACAAGACGTGTTACGAAAAATAAGTTTTTTCTTATATCATGTGGAATATGTGTTTTAATTCGTTCACATAACCTTTGATCCAAGATGTACGCTAGAGGTATCGTAAAACCCGTTTTTTTTTATTTTCAATAGTCGATATGTAATTGAAAAAATCATGTCCCCTTTTTAGGGTCTGTTATTGTTATCTTCAAAATGTCGTGGGATTTTGGTTAGCACAAAGTATCATTTGTTAGGTTATTTAATGTAGGGCGTAATGTTTTTATTACCATCTAATTTGTTTGAAACTTTTTTAGTTTGCAAACGTATTCTTAATCGATCTCTACGTGATAATAATAAATCTAAGTCTTCTTTTGAACATGGCTAATTTTAAAGATTTAAAGACTACAATTACTCAAAAACTTCTCAAAAAATTTGTATATTTTTAACTATTTTCTTTATGCTTGCTGTGGACTGGTAATTATAAATTAAATTATATATTTTCCATATATAATTTAATTTGTAATTACCAGTATATAAGTATATAAATGAAAAATTTAAATGATAGTTTTCAATTTTTTCATATATTTTTTTAATTAATAACCCAAACAATAATAAAAATAGAAAATGCTCATCAGCTGTTCTTACATAAAATGTAGATTAAATACAAAAGTTCCTAAGATTGTAAATTTGATTATGTCCTAAACACTTAATTTTTTTTTAAAGTATGATTATCTTTCTTGTAATATTGTTATGTTGACACATAAAATATAATGTTTAATTTCCTTTGTTTCAGATTAATAACAGAAAATTTCAAAATAAACTCTGGCAACAGTGGTACAAAGAGAAAACAAGAAGAAGCTCACACAAGCAATTTCAGAATTAAAATGATACCACATTCACTAGATTTCAATAGAAAGCAGTCCCCACTGAACTCACCTATCACTACACCATCAAAGAGACGAGTTCTGGGAGAAATCACAAATTCTCCATTATTCAAGCCAAAAGATTCACCTACAATTGAAAGATTGAAAAGTACACCGTTACTAGATAAAAAGTCACCTCTTATAGACAGAAATTCTCTGTCTCCTTTAACGAGTAGAGGATCGTTGAAAAGAAGCTCTAAAATTACTAAAATATTTGAAGAAAGGTCGAAATTTAAGATGTCTAATAAAGAAAATGAATATATAAGCGAGACCTTCTTAAAAATTGATGTGGAAGAGGACACGAGGGATTGTTCCTTCGGTGAAACCTTTCCATCATGTTCTGCAAAACTTGCCAACTGGTCAATGGCTAAGGTAATTTTCCTGAATTTATTTTTTACTTTTCTGTAAAAAAAATGATTCGGGGATCTTAGGACCAGGTTTGTGATGAAGGAGTTCGGTAACATGTTAGTTATTACTTGTTATTACATTATCTTTTTGCTATTCTTTTCATATATTTTTTTTTATTAAAACTAAAAAAAAATTTTTTTTTCATAATAAGCTTTCAAAAAAACTTGTGTTAGTGATTATTTGTCCAAATGACCAATTTACCGAAAGAGTTTTTAATGCAGAATTATTCACTTTTAAAAATGTCAATTCTATTGGTATTAAATATATATTTTACTTTAAAAGAGACAAGGAAAGAGAGGGTTTGAACAAATAAGCACTAAAGCGCCGATTTGATGCCTTAGCCATAACATTATATTAGACAAAAAAAATATACATGTAGTACATATTTCATGATTATATTGATTTAGTCTCGCTTCGCTCGGGTTCGTCCCTAGTTGCGCGGATTTTGTTCAAAATTTCATGGGTTTTAATTTTTTTGTGAGGAACCCTGATTGTTTTTCTAAAATAAAAGTAGCCTAAGTTACTCCATACAACATCAGCTGTCTGCCAGTGAAAGTCCCGTCTACATCGGTTCAGCCGTTTCAGGAGATTAACCGGAACAAACAGACAGAGATTTTTTATAAATTCTTTTTTTCTTATAAGTACTGTTTATTATTTCATGTTATGCATTTAGTAAAAAACTGTTATTTATAAATTGTCTGTCTGTAGGTTTGTTGCTTTAATCCAGCTAATCACCAAAACGGCTGGATTGATTTTGACGTGACTTTCACTGGCAGACAGCTGATTATATAACTTAGACTACTTTTATTTTAGAAAAAGAATTAAAGTTCCCCACAAAAAAATTAAAACCCTTGAAATTGTGAACCAAATTGTGAAAATAATGAATCTATCTAATTCCATACATTTTAATTCCAGTTGGACTTCACTGATGCGTTACAGTCAACATCTTTTGAACAAACAAAGAAAAATATAGATTTATTCGTCCCGGAAAAAGAAGAAAATTTAGATACTGAATTTGAAACGCTACATGACTTAGAGGAAGAATTTGATTCGCACAATTTTGATGAATGCACAAAATATGAAATTATATCTACGGACAGTCCTGATATTATATCCAATGGCAGACAAACATCCAGAAAGATCAAATCTAAGAATTTCATGTTTGGAGCACCGTTATCTGAAAATGAAGCTTCAACATCGTTTAATATAAACAAGCAAAATCCAATTCGCACTCTCAATTTTGAAGATGAAAACTTTGAGTTTACTTCACCTGCGGCTAAAAAGAGCGTATCCGTTAAGAAATCGTTGAAATTCACAGAGACACCAACTGAAAATGGGTTCAGACATGAGAAAAGTGATTCGAGTATTGGTTCTATGTCATTATCTCCGTCTTCGACAAAATTGAGAATTTTTCCTTCTGAGTCGACAACTTCAATGGAAAGTGGATTCATTTCAGAACTGGAAGAACCTTTTCTTGACATAGAAGATATATCCAACTCACCCAAAATGGAAAACTTCAATGAATTGCTATCGGGACAGATTAAAGAGAATTTTGAGCCGTTCTCTCTAAAGAGGCCGTTCCAAAGGAGTTTAAGCTTCAATCCGAAACCAAAATTAGAATTTTCCATGACAGAAAGTCCAAAAAAGTCAAATAAACGCCCGGAAAGACAACATTTTGATAATCTATGTAGTAAAAGAAGGAAGTCTAACTACCAAGGGCTCTTACACGGACCAAAGCCAGTACTTCAAAGGGCGTTCTCGGAAAATAATGCATCGATAATGTCGGCTTTAGCGAGATGTGAGTAATCATTTGTTTTTTTTTTCGCTAACTTTAAAAAAGTGATACTCAATATTTTTTTTGTAAAGTGATTTCGGCGTTTGTGAATCGATTTTGCGAATTGTGAATCGATTACGCCAATAGTGACTCGGTTCGCGCGTTTCATTTCGCCAATTGTAAATCAATTGTAAATAGATAATCCCCTTCGTATTGGGAGGCCCACACCCAACAGTGGGAAATTAAAAAAACGCTAACGCGAATACAATTAACAAACCGCCATTTTGTTTTTTCCAGCAGCCGGAGATCCAGATTTGATTGGGGATTTCTCCCAGCCGTTCGCCTTACCACTAACCAATGGTGACCATAGAGACCTGAAGTCCATATCGTGTGACACACTTGCTGGGTTGCTTCGAGGGGAATACAGGAATAATATAAGTGAATTTAAGGTAAATATTAAATAGTAGCGACTCGCCCTCTCTTCGCTCGGGTTTATCCCTAGGTACGATTTAATTTTTTTGAAAGGAACCCGAATTGTTTTTCTAAAATAAAAGTAGCCTATGTTACTCCCTATAACATCAGCTATCTGTCAGTGAAAGTCCCATCAAAATCGGTCCGGCCGTTTCGGAGATTATCTGGAACAAACAGACAAAAATTTAAAAAAATGTGTTTTTCTTATAAGTACCGTATATAATTTTGTATGCATTTAGTAAAACGCTGTTATTTTGACATTACATACAGACACTTCAATTTTATTTATCTATACTAATATTATAAAGAGGTAAAGTTTGTGAGTTTGTGACGTTGTAGGGGGGGTAATCTCTGGATCTACTGAACCGATTTAGATGAAATGTGGTAAGAAGATAGTTTGAGACCCTGGGAAGGACATAAGATACTTTTTATCCCGGAAATCATCCCTTAGGGGGGTGAAAATGGGGATGAAAGTTTGTGTGGGGAATCAAGCTAGGGACAAAACCCGAGCGAAGCGAGGGTGAGTCGCTAGTGTATAGATAAGTAAATAAATATTATTTTTTCTTTTATTCCAGGTGATAGACTGCAGATATCCGTACGAATATGAAGGGGGTCATATCCTGGGAGCAATTAATATGTATACTCAGTCGCAGATACTCTCCCTAATCAACGAACCTATCCAGCCCAAGGAGTCTGATCAAAAACGGTCCATCCTAGTGTTCCATTGCGAATTCTCGCAGGAGAGAGGGCCTAAGTTGTGAGTTATATGAGATTTTTTTTAAATTAAAATGGCGTCTTTTGCATTTATGATATCGGGGACGCTCGCTTCCTTTGATTTGACGATGCTTTTAGCTCAGTTTGTAGTGACTCTAATTGCTATGCCAGTGGTCGCGGGTTCGAGTCCCGTTGGAGGCATTCATTGGTGTGATGAGCACTAATGTTTGTACTCAAGTCATGGGTGTTTATATTTACAATATGTATGTTTTTAAAGTTATATATATGTGTAGTGTATCAACTATCTGGTATCCATAACACAAGCCTCGTAGCTTACCATGGAACTAGATGGAGCTGTGTGTTAATGTACCAACATATTTATTTATTCATACTTGCTTGATCTATAAATTTTTTTGTTTGTTTTTCATGAACATAATATATCAGTATATGTAACTCATCTTTTTGTCTCGGAACAGGAAAAACATTTATAATTTTATTTCACTCCCTTGCAAGTTTTATTTTCCCGATGAAAAGTAACCATGCCGTTCTCCAAGGTCCCATCCCATCTCTGTACCAAAATTCATTAAAATTGGTTCAGGCGTGAAAATGTAACAGACTTGTTTTGTAAGTATTTTTTACTCAAAAGTAGTTTTTCTACATGAAACGTGATCTATATGTTCATCCAAATTTCACTAAAATCTGTTCAGCCGTTACAATGTGAAGAAGTGATAAACATACACACATTTGCCTTTACAGTTGTAAAAAAAAACTAGTATTTTTTTTAATAAAACTTTATTTTGATTTTTTGAAATCATTTTGTAATTTTGTGGATAGTAGTTGCTGTCTGTAACAACTATATATATAATGACCTATGAGACGTCTAAAACCTCAGTCTCTCCCGTGACCATGTGCGCTGTAAAGCATTCGAAACGTCGGGAACCAAAAATCAAAATAAATCCGCGAAAAAATTGGAAAAGATAGTTTTATTTAAAATATTAAATATTCGCGTAAATCTAAAAAAAAAATACTTTTTTCTCAGATCAAGGTTCCTACGGTCTTCAGACAGAGCGAAACACAAAGAAAGCTATCCCTCTCTAAACTACCCAGAAGTTTACCTCCTACATCAAGGATATAGTTCGTTTTACCAAAAATATCCCGATCTGTGCTCTCCCACGGGATACACCGCCATGTTGGATCCCAAATTCCGGGATTCCTATAAAAAACACTATACAAACCAACAATCAAACAAATATAGAAATAGATTATTATAAACGTGCAATTTATTTTATATTTGACGTGAAAATCTGAAGGTCTATTGGAAAGATCGCGGTCTATTAAAAATAGAATTTTTTTAATAATCTTTTACAGAAACGACAGTTGAATGGAGGTTTTATGATGTTTGGTAGAAAGTGGTATTTATTTTCGGTCTTCTCAATAGACCGTTGGTCTTTTCGCTAGATATTTTAAAATATGACTTTAAAGCATTTAATTCTTGATTTATTCTAGTTTTTTTCTATATTGTAAGTAAAATAACGCCATATTAATGTTAAAATTAAGTTTTAAGTACAAAATAGGTTAAAGAACGTCCCACCTCTAATTTATGTTTAAGTTAGCTTAAAAACAGCAATATTAAAAAAACAACTGAAAATTTTCAAAAATTCCATTTTTTTCTAGAAATAGTTGAACTAAAAAAAATTTCTTATTAATTTTATTTTATAATTTTAAATCGTGTTTAAGCTTTAAAAAAAACAAAGTGCCGTTAAAGAACAAAGAATAGAAATAATGTATATATTTTATTTTAAGGAGTAGCCAATTATGATAAAGTTTTGTATTCAAAGTAGATTATGTTTGACGCTTGCATTTTAAATTTTTAATAATGTTCAAATTCAATATTAATTTTTGTTCATAAAATATTTTTTATATAATTATGATTTGATTTTTAAAATTTTGAGAAATTTTCTGACTTGAATTATAAAAAAAATTGTTGGATTTAAAAAATTTCTTTCCGCATTTATATTTTCAATTGAATTTAGTGCCATTATTGAGTAGTTGTTTTTTTTAGGAAATTTCTTAGAAGTTAGTTTTATGTTCTAATCTTTAGTTTTGTCTCGTTTATGTTATATTGTTATTTTATGATTTTATTTACATATTTCTATTTCCTCCAAAATTATACTAAAATTATTTTTATTTATAACTAGTGACTCGCTTCTTTCGGTTCTCTAGGTACGTTTTACTTTTTTGAGCGGAACCCTATTTCTTTTTCTAAAATAAATGTAGCCTAAGTTACTCCTTATAACATCAGCTATCTGCCAGTGAAAATCCCGACAAAATAAGTCCAGCCGTTTCAGAGATTAGCTGGAACAAACAAACAGACATACAAAAATTTAAAAAAATGTGTTTTCTTATAAGTACCGTATTTAATTTCATATGCATTTAGTAAAAAGCTGTCATTTTAACATTACTAACAGACACTTCAATTTTATTTATCTATGTATATATTTTTTTATTTGATTATAATATGTTACTAAAAACAATATAATTTTTTTCAAAATTTTTGGACGATTTATATTTATATATAAAATTGATTAGATTTGTACAATATTTATATTTTTTCATATGAATTTCTTTTTTCTATAATAATGCAAAATCTGATTTTGTTATTTGAATGAAGTTTAATTATAATTGCAAATATAGTTCTAATTTTTTGTTAAAGAATACAAAATATTATTCTATGTTATTAATTATAGCTATTCTCATGTGCGAATCATTTCCAACATGATCACCACTTGTGTTAAGGTGAAGGAGAACATCCTGAGGAAACCTGCATGTCTGAGAGAACCTAGCAAGTTTTCGCAAGGCATGTGAAGTCCGCCCGCACTTGGCCAGCGTGGTGGACTATAGTCTGATCTCTCTCGTATTGAAAGGAGGCCCACGCCCAGCAGTGGGACGTTAAAGAGGGCTGAATACATAATGAAATATAAATTAATTGGAATTCAAGTCTCATTTTGAGCAATATAACATAAACGAGATTTCTATGAAATATGCTAATTTTTTGGTTATGTCTCCTCTAAAGGAAAATCAAAACGGTCCCTAAGTAAACATGTGTATCTAAGAAATTCCAAGTTTAGAAACTAATTCTTTAATTTATATAATTATTAATTACTTATTATTATCCGAAGTATTATCCACTATCGCATCAATGGCTTAATTTATTTTGATGAAACTTAGCATTTATCCCGTTTTGGTTCCTAGTAGATTTTTTTTAATAAATGTCTGTCTTAACCATTATTTCATATTGACCATACGAGCGAAGTCAATAAAACTAGTTCATAAATACATGTTTACTTCGGGATCGTCATAATATACATTATTACATATATAAATTATTTTTTAATGTGATTTGAATAAAATATACATACTTCTACACTATATAAATTAGAAAGGTATCTGTGGCAGCACTGACTTGATTTAAAAAAAAAGTACACTGCATTAGTAAGTGATATTTATATATCCTGTTTGGGATATAATATTAAAAAAAAACAAATGGACAAAACGATATTTAACGTTTTTTATTTTGTTCAAACCACATTAAGATATAAGCTGTGTAAGGAAGGAGGGCGAAATTTAAAGCAATATTATATACGCTTTGTAAATGTTAAAGAAAAAAAAAATATTTTATTTTATTAAAAAAATTATGACTTCAAAATAAATTTATCGTTTGAGCTTCAAACATTTTTGAAAATATGGAATTTTTATCACAGATAACGATTTTTTTTGTACTATTAATTTACTATCGTAGACTGAATGACAGGTGGTATTAAAAAAAACATACAAAAAACACTTATTTTTATTTCCAGCTCAAACGTAAATTTTTGAGATTTTCCGGTAATTACCGAGAAATTTTTACGCTTATTAGTTTAATGTAAATAAATTTTTAATTTTTAAGTTTTTTTTTCTTCAGAAATTTTTATAAAACTTTTTTCAATTAGTATCTGTATTTCATGTAATTTTTGATTTACATATTTTTCTTTAATTTAGAACGTATTTTTGACTTGAATTAAGTTTAAAAAAAAACTTGTGTGCAAACAAACTTTTTTTTTACATGTATAAAAAAGCTAATTTTGATTAATTTTTTTTATATATATAAAGTTATAGATGTTTGTACGTAAAATATTATTTTTATTGATACTTCGAATAAATTACTAAAAATGATTAAATAACGTCATTTGGAGAATTTTAACTAATATATTATAATAAATAGAGTATGTTAGAGTAAGTTGATATTAAATTGAATAAATAAATTATAAAATACATGCATTTTATTCTTCTTATACATTTTCCCCTATATCTTGAAGCCCAAAAAGAAAGTTAATTCTCATTCTATTGAAAGAAAGATAGCATAAAATTAGTTTATTTTATCTATTATAATAAAACTAGCGACTCAGTATCGCTTCGCCCGTGTTCGTCTCTAGGTACGTTTTAACGGTTACGAATAGATAGACTATATATTATATTACTGCTCCGCTCCCTTGGGTACTAGCCTTTCTCAATAAACGGGCTATCTAATGCAAAAAGAATTTTTCAAATCGGATTAGTAGTTCTTGAGATTAGCGCGTTCAAACAAACAAACTGCCTCTTTATAATAGTATAGATAATAAATATCCAAACGCCATCTATGAAAATTTGATGAAATACGTTCACTTCACTAGATGGCGTTAATTTTTTATCACCATTTTTCACTGAGTACACTTAGTACTACCTAACAACAATAGATGGCGCTAAATATCAATATAATTATAAATACATATTTAATTAAAATAGACCGATACAATACATTCTCATTTTCAACCTTTTAAAGGAAAATGAAATGATGATTTTTCATTTTAATTTATGTTTGTTTACAGGTTATAAAACAACCGGGTAAATTCAATTTACATTGTTTCTTCGGGTATAAAAATGCCATTAGATAATGTGCTTGCGCAGCGTATTCATAGATGGCGCTGTTTACTTTCAAGTTTTCACAGGTACGAGGAAAAAATAGTTCAAATAAATGTCAATAGATGGCGTTGATTAAAAATGTAACATTTTTATATATTACCACAGATCATATAATACTATACTTAATATTACTTTTATTTTTGTGTTTATTCACATTGGAAATTTAAGCCATTTCAAATAAATAAAATATCCTTATTACATGGGAACACTATCGAATGATAATGATGATTCATCGTTCAATCTACTATGAAATACAACATCCGTAGATTTTGGGTTCATAGGTTCTGGATTCGAGCCCCGTGTCGGACCAGGTGCAATGGCAAACGCTGTCGGAAACCTGTCAGGAGGACTATATTATTATTATGAAACTTTCTTCTACTCTTTTATGGGTTCATTTCAAGAAACATTTCTTCATCGGATTTCTATAATATGTATGTATGTTTGTAAATCCTTCACATCGAAACGGCTGTTCGGATTTGGATAAAACTTAAACAGATCGCATATAGCTGTATATGTATTATATAATAATTACACTACGGGGCTTAAACGACTTATTGGCTATATAACTTATTCCCGACGTTTCGACTGGGTTGCACCAGCTGTGGCCACGGGCAGACGTGGTCTGCCACTAACGAATTCACGCCTTTAAGTCCCGTAGTGTAATTATTATGTAATTATGAAACACGAAAATCTAAAAAGTTATATGTATAAGCTGTATTTTTGAACGGCGGCAGAATTATCTCCAGGGGGCTGCATCTGTTTCTTCACATTAAACTACTGACTAATTTTTAAATGGTTTATTACTATATAATTTTTATTCATATCTTATTTATTATAAGATATCTTTCAAACAGGGATTTTACTCATATAATTTTATTTTTTAACTTTTACTATATACTTGCTAGTTATAGAATAAAGACCTTTAAGTTAAAATCTCAAAATGCTATCTCTAAACTTTTCATTCAGATCAATGTAGGTTTGACATTTATAAGAATAATTTAGGAAATCTATTCGCACTTGACATATATCGATACATCTTCTTTGAAGTCGGTCAAAACAATGACAAACAAACAAACACTTTCACTAAATTATTAATAGAAAAAATAAAATAAAACTACTTATATTTTTCCAATAAAGCAAAAGTAATTAGGAATAATTTATTATTACTTAAAACAGAAATAAATTTCAACGCCATTAAATTATTTTACAATACAATATTTTATGTTCACATTACGACTATATTTAAAATGCCTCGGTGGTCAGATATCAGATCTGGAGGTCTTAGGTTCGCGTCTCGGGTCGGGACGAGTTTAGATATATTGTTTTTATGTCTAGATACTACCAATAAAAGACGAGAGTTGTGAAGAGTACTCTCCTGTCGATAGAGAGCATTGATCTTCTCATCCATATAATATCGTCTCATCCCAGTATGAGAGTGAAAGGGACAGAAAATGAACGTTGTGTGTCTCTTTCCCTCACACTCTGCACTATAATATCTACTGCAGTTGGCTAGTCTGATGAGACCAAAACTTAATATTATTATTTATATACTAGCGACTCGCCCTTGCTCCGCTCGGGTTCGTCCCTAATTACGTTTAGTATATATTTCTCAGAGATGAGATATTTTCCCGCAGTCAAAAGTATCCTATATGTTGACCCGGATAACCAGCTATCATCATACCAGGTTTCATCAAAATCTGTCCAGTAGTTTTTCCGTGATGCGGTCACAGAAAGACAGACAGACAAAAAATCTAAAAACTATAGATTCGGCCTCTGTGTCGATAATAATGTATATTTCAATAATATTTTCCAAAAAATATTTAATGTACAGGTTCGACTCAGGATTTTATTATTTGTATAAGTAGATAGATGTGACGCGAGTTTATTCAACAAGCAGTTAGTAGGAAGTGCCTTTAGTTTGTTTTCAAAACCATAACTTGAAAATTAATATGATTTGCGCTGATGTACGGAAATATCGGTTGAACGTAGTCATTTTCTATCCCGGGAATCCAAACCTTCCCACGGGATAAAAGTTACTTGAATTTTTTGAATACGGGATTTATAAAAAAAATTTTTACAACAGAAGTACTTTGTTCTCACGCTTATCCTAAAACGGAAAGAGAATACAGCCATATTTTACTTATTCTTCTAAATTGTCTTCTTTATCTTTATCTTTAACATCCAAAGAACTCAATGAGAGCTGTCTAAGTATATTTTCAAAAATTTTGGGCGCACTTTTCGTATTTGGGAGAGATATGTCAGTTTGCGTTGGAACACTCTCTGTTGTCTTCACTTGGAGGGGCATCACCGTTTCTTTTAGATCTAGTGTCATAGTTTTTTTTTTCAACTCTTTCTCTGGCGGAGGGATGGGGTTTAAATCTTGGATATTTTCATTTATTTCCTTCGTCTGGCGTTCAATTGCTTTTGTAAGGACATTACCTAAAATATGGGCGCATTTGATTATGTTCTGAGTTTCCCGTGGAGTTAGACGTATACCTTCATTGCGTATGATATTGTTAATTGTCTTTATGTTGTCCGGTGACCGCTTTCTGGAACCGTCTGTGGAGAGTTCTGTAAAGATTTGATTCACAATTTGAGATTGACAGAACTAAAGACTAAAATTAAGATAATATTATCTTCTCCATTCTCTGTGATATTGGCGAAGTAATATGTACTGAACTGGCACGCTTTGAAGCCGTTAACAAGAAAATCGAATTGATAATAATTTATGGATAGTTTAAGTAATGTCCAGTTAATAATAATATATGTTACTTTATTTATTGTCGCCACTATGTATTATAAAAATTGCAAATCTTACTGTTTGTTTCACATCTTCACGTTGTAAAAATAATATGGATTTTAATCAAATTCGGCCATAAAATTGATTATCTTATTTGTTAAAAGATAAGCATTAATTGTTTGTAGTAGTTATAACCTGAGCGAAGTTGCAGGCATCATTGCCATTATCCCAAATTTCATTAAAATCAGTTCATCAATTTGTTTACAAAAACTATCAAACAAATATATATACAGATTATCTGCCTTTTTATATTGTGTAAGTCTTACCAAAATCCGCCAAATCTACATCAGATCTGTAAGGAGTGGGGCACTGGTCGTAGTACCGGCTGATGGGGACTCTCGCCAGGGAGTTGTTGTAGTTGGCCCAGAAGTGCCCCCACTCGCCCGCCTCCCGCGCCTCCTCCTGGTAGGTACTCACGCAGAAACTACGCAGAATATTTAAATCTAAAGATTTAAATATTAGGCTCAATACTCTAAAAAGTATTAAGCTGAAGAGATGAAACTATCTCATGGTTTTATGGCTTTTAAGTTTGTAGGCACACACACACACACATCCTTTTTATACTCTTCTATTTTTGATTAAGAACTTTTTATAAATTACGTTTTTGATAGATTTTAATAAAAAGTAAAAAGTGTAAGATTAAAAAAGGCGTTCTACGCACGGTTTTTATTTCTATTTCTATAAAATAGATTGAAATAATCTAATATTTCTACAACGACCATATTGGTGATCTAGACGTGATTCCGTAAGCCTCATCACCCTTTTGTTAAAGTACAGCGCCAATGGCTGTATCTAATGCATCGGTGACAAGTGGGAATTTGGCTTCGAAATTAAGATGAGCTAAGAGTTTCGCGTTTGCTAAGCTTTCTTGCATTCTTGGAAAGCTTTACGCGCGTCTTCAACTAATGAAATAAGTAGGTCCTTTCTTAGTTAAAATCC
The DNA here is from genome assembly GCA_947093115.1 of Brenthis daphne. Classification (NCBI taxonomy): domain Eukaryota; kingdom Metazoa; phylum Arthropoda; class Insecta; order Lepidoptera; family Nymphalidae; genus Brenthis; species Brenthis daphne. The sequence continues at coordinate 7,082,961 of OX352473.1, forward strand.
ATTTATGGAACTTACTTAATTTTTATCTATATTTACCTTGTATCTTGGTAATCTTGGCTCCTAGGGGAGACCAGGGTGTCCTGCATAAGCGCGCTGTCGCCGGACGAAGGTCCGGAGCATTCCGGAGACATCGACGAGTAGTCCAGCTCGGTCAGGGCTTTTCTGTTGCTATTGCTGTTGTATATTAATATATATAATCTTCTGTACGTGTGTTTGTTAACCTACTCCCCCTAAAGGACTGGACCGATTTGGATGAAATTTTGAGTGTATATTTTAATGGACTCCTGCAAGGTTTAAATTCACAAATGGATCCAGTAGGTGGCGCTGCAGTCGGTGTGTCAGTTGTCACTAAATTTTCATAAAAGACTCCATTTTCCGAGCAATAAATAAATTTAAATTGTTGATTAAATAAAATAAAAATCGATGTTTGTATTACGTTTCCTATGGACTCAAAAACAGCTAGAGCGATTTTGATGAAATTTTCAGGTAATCTTCAGATTAGCCCAGCGGGTGATCCTTTTTACCGATCGGAAGTTTGGACACGGGCGAAGCCGCGGTACTGCTAGTATATATATAGCGTTCAGACAGACAGATGCGGCAGGGGACTTTATTTTATATTATGTATAGTTAATAGTGTGGTGTTCAATTAAGAGATAACATAGATATGTCCTGGAAATAAAGGTTTTTTTCCTTGCTAAAGAATGTTTTTTTTGTATCCTACTAACTGAACCGGCGGTTTCGTTCGCGCTAAAATTCATCCTCTATTTTACCCTCTTATGGAATGAATTTTGAAAAATGCATCTCCACACAAAAAATCATGCCAATCCATCAATCCATATCGACGTGAAAGAAGGACAAACACACAAACAAACGAACACGCTTTCACATTTATAACATTAAGTATAGATATGGATACCTGTAAGTAGATGAAGGGGTTTTATGAAAACTTTCCTCTGAAACACATTCTCTACTCTTCTTGGATTCCAGTCTAGATTCCTTCTGGAGGGAGTAACTTCTGGATTTCAGACATTTCTTTGGTGTAGAAGTGGCCACAGGCTGGGTCATGCTTTTTATCCCATACTTTGAGCTGGTATCTTCAAAATCTGACACCTGTATGAAAAAGGAACAAAAACGTCATAAAAATAATATTAAGATTAACAATTTCGTTAAAGTTTAAAGAACACTTTTAACATTTATTTCATCCGGGAATAGATCCTGTGACCTTAGATATATATGCTGCATCAACTAAATAACTTTTAGATATTCTGGAATTGTTGACCCCCCTAATCTCTTGATGTTGTAGTGGGTAGCATGTACGGTCGCAGGTTCGAGACCCTGGCTTAGAGTACCGTTATCCAGCCTACTTACTGAGTTTTTCTGTTAAGAAATTCTCATTAGCAGCCTGGAGTTGATGGTGCCTCGGACGAAAGCACGTAAAGCCGTCGGTTCTGCACCTTAATCTTACTGATCGTGTCGAAGTATCGTCCCAACGGACTTTGAGAGTGGAAACGTATAGAGGGTATGGTCTGCACGTACACTTATGCACTATAATATCTGCCGCAGTTCTAGTCTCAATGAGATTGACACCAGACCAGACCAGAGGAGGACATCATATCATCATTATTCTTGAATGAATAATAGTGTACCTGACGTCGGGGTCGTCGAGACCTGACGCCCCATTAAGACGGGGGAAGGTTTTGTTGGGTTTTAGTGGGTAGTACTGGCTTTTCTAGCTGGTGACTACCACATAACCCTGTATGTATACAGGTGGTATGCGTAAATGCATTTACCAACATTAAAAAAAAGTATTAAATATAGCATACCTGAGATAAATCTAGTGACATATCACATTCTAAAGAAGTGTTTCGGCTTTTAGAGCTGGAGTTGACTCGTCGAGGAGAGTCGAGGGTTCTCTTGGACTTGAGTAACGAGTCGACTGACTGTCGTCTGTGGTACGCTGCGGGGAGCGAGTGTGCTCGATCTCCTCTGCCAAAGACGTAAGAATGAAAAGTGTAATGTTCAACCGCTTTTGAACGGACTTAAAACTTTTTCGTATGTGTATTACGTGATGTGTTTGGGAAAGATGTATGGATTTTCATAATCGCAACAGTAGCCTCAAGTCTAATTAAAAAAAAAACCTTCGTGTAGCCTATCTGAACATACTACAACAGACATAAACAAGAAAAAAATATAAATTTGACCACACGTTTGGCTAGTTTGTAGTTATCTTACTTGCTGTACTAATAAAGAAATAGAATATATATTTAAAGTTATATATGTGTAGTGTATCAACTATCTGGTATCCATAACACAAGCCTCGTAGCTTACCATGGAACTAGAACTAGACGGTTCTGTGTGTCAATATGTCCCAACATATTATTATTATTTAGTATTTGTTAAAGATGTCTAAGCAAGTATTAATGATATATACCTTTTCAACAATTGCTTTCCAGTTACAACAAAATCTAAATTTTGTGGCTTCGATACTTTTTTTGGAGTGGACGAGCTTGAGGCTGGCGCGGTCACGATTTTCTTCTCAGGCTCTTTCTTCACACTTCCACGACGAGAGAACGGTCCGGAATTTCGTCGTGATGTTGGTCGGCTTTTCTCTGCTTCGTCTGACCATTGGTCCTGCATTTTGGACTAAAAAAGATAAAAAATATTACATAACTGGATAATTAAGGCCTTAAAACATTTATAAGGTCAAAATGATCGATAAAAAATATCTGAAATCCTAAGGCTTTTTAAGGAGGAATGTGAGAAAGCAATGATGATGATTGAAGTTTTGACTTAAATTTAGTTAAATATAATATTTATAGAAAAAAATTGAAATAAGATGAAAAGTAATATATAGAGAATTTTTGAAAAGAACATATGTGTAGATGAACTTTAGTTGTAATACCACCGTTCCAAATTAGTGAACTAAAGAAAAGACGTTAAAATACGATTTGAAATTATGTTTATATATCATCAACGTTGTATTTGAATTAGTAAAGCGGGTTCGAATCTCGAGTCTATCCTCTAATATTCCTAAGGGCGAAATTCATTTCCAACATACCTACTTGATAATACGGTGAAGTAAGAAATCGTGAGAAAATCTGCATATAAACATGCTATGACGAAACAATTGTACATAAATACACTACGCGAGCGAAGCCGAGAGAAAAGCTAGTTATGGTTACATCTCGTCCATCCGCTCTAGATTAAGATTTACATAGAATAAGGGAGACCGAGAGACGCAAACTCAGCGTCGGCCCACCCGAGAATGTATTGAGACAATAAAGAAGCCTCAAATCGGCTACATGTGTCTCATTTAGTTTTATTTTTTTTTCTTAATTTAATTTTAAGTTAGTATATATAGTTTTCGAAACGCTCCGAAACCAAAAGTAGCTAATATAATATGTCTATTTATAAATAGGCAAAGCACTTCAGTACCCTTTTTCCTCTGTTTGTCAAACGTTTTTTTTTTCATTTTATTTAGTAGCTCTTGACGAGCTTTATTAGGAATAAAAAAAATTTGGAAATATTTTTTTTTAATATAGATACGTAAATTCTATTCATATATGTTTTCCTCAAATTTTCAATAAAGATTAATATACTCGAATTTCGATCATTGGGCAGACACTAGCACATATTCATAATAACGGAGTGTCTATTCGTCCTTTAATAGGACGAATAAAAAATAATTATTCGTCCTGTATAAAATATATGAATTATAAGGAAGGACGAATAGAATAATAAATAAGTAAGTGGAATAAGGAGCTCGGTGAGTTAAGGCCACTAAGTTTATTTTTTTTGCATACAGAAACTCCTGCGCCTGAAAATCACTTATTTTACATTAGAAAACACAAAACAAAAATTTGTAGATATTTATATAAACCGACAATATCGTGCGAATAATATATTTTTTATTCATTCTATTATCGGACGAATAGCAAGCCTCCTTTATTTATTATTCGTCCTATTAAAGTACGAATAATATTTTTTTATTCGTCCTTATTTTAAGTGCACATTCTAATAAATAATTATTGTAAGAACTTACTCTAAAAAATACGCAACTATCACTCCATGTTTGTATGTTGGTCCCGACGCGACACCCTCTCACTGAGTGCACAGCACCTATAATTCTGAGACATGCTCCAATAGTTTCAGGTACAGACACACTCATAAGCGGTAGCGGTTTTAAATCCACGTTTGAAATTGAAATTCATTTTAATGTACTTTCTTTGTTTAAATTTAATAAATAAATAATATAATTGTAAATAAGTCATATCAGGGGCTGCATCTGCTTCTTCACATTATACTACTAACTAATCTTTAAATAATAATTACCTTTCAAAATTTTTATTCATCAATATAATATGTTTTAAGCATTTGTGAGGAATATTTTATTATTTACAGATATCTAAATTGAAACGGGGATTTTAGTCAGATATCTAAATTGAAACAGCACCCATGGCACGCATGGGAGGGGTCCCAGCGCCATCTTTCACTCTTCCCTACAAATAATATATGATGTGATGTTCTCCTAGCCGATTCCGGCCATGGCGGCCAATCTCAATGAGATTAGCCAACTGCGCAGGAGATATTATAGTGCTCTAGTGTACGCGCAGACACAGGTGCACTTTCTATTCCTATCTCTCTCATACTCCAGTGGGACGACCACTCGACACGACCGGTGAGAGTTAAGGCGCAGGACCGACGGCTTTACGTGCTCTCCGAGGCACGGGGGTGAAACACCGCCAACTTCCCAACTCCGGACTGTTACTATACAGGAAGACTCAATAACTAAACTTGGCCCGACCCGGGACTCGAACCCAGGACCTCCGAGTGAGCAGCCGTACATGCTAGCCACTACACCACCGAGGCATAATACATACTATGTTAAAAACATATCTTCTTCTTCTTTTTCTTTCTCCTGGCTACAAACAAACCCTTAAGCACGCAAAGAAGTGTTTATCCATCTAATAACCCGAAAATTTCAAAACTATAAAAAAAAACTCACTCTTAAAAAAATTGCTTTTATCAAATTATCATAATTTTGACAAAATCTCCAAAACGTTAACAAAATATATTTTTTAGGTATCTTTTTTATTTCTGTGAAAATCTGATTTTGTTTTATTTAAATCGCTAGCTCTTATAATGTAGCCTCGTTCCAAATTAAGGGATGGTGGTCAGTGGTGCGTTATACTAAACAAAATGGCGATAGAGTCTCTTTAGAAAGCTTATTTTAATAAAGCTTGAGCTTTTTAACTATATTTGAAAGGCTTTATTAAATTTAAAAATAAATATCTTCAAAATTGAAGAGATTGAGAGCGCTTTAAAACTACCGTTCTGGTCTGATTTGAAAAAAGGAAATAACAAATTATATTTTAAAACTAGTACCCATACTAATATTTTAAATGTGAATGGTTGTGAGTGTGTGTGGATGTTTGTTACTCTTTCACGCCAGAACGGCTGAACGGATCTGGATGATATTTGCCACAGAGATAGATTATAGTCTGTAATAACACATAGGTTACTTTTTATCTCAGAAAAATGTACGGTTCCCGTGGAATAAGTTTGGTTTTGTCTAGGGAAGAACCTAAAGCGAGCGATAGTGAGTCGCGAGCAGGACATATTTTTTCAAAAATCAAAATATATCCTAGAAATAATCCGATTACACGTACGTACATATAACGCGAAATAAAAAAAGGTAGGTTTATTTAAAATGTCAAATATTCGTGTAAATCTAAGGAAGTATTACGTATTAAGTAGTCTCTTCTACACAACGTCTTGTTCTAATATCGCCAGTGAACTGCACGTAATTGCTCATCAGTGACCTTATTAAATTATGCAACTTTAAATAGACAGGTCGTGTGTTTCGAGGGCGTACAATGTAAATATGTATACAGCTAGGTGTCCCGCGGTTTTGCTTGCGTGGAAGATGATATAATATACAGTAGATTCTGTTAGATAAAGATTGTTTGTTTGTATGTACTTTGTTTTATGACGTTCAGCTTGTGATAGTCTGTCTGTGAACGCATCACGATGAAACCATTGGACGGATTTTGATGAAATTTGATATTGTGATAGCTGGTTATCCGGGTCAACATATAGGACACTTTTAACTGCACGAAATGATCTTATCTCTGAGAAATCTATACTAAACGTTAAAATTTACCTATGGATGAACCCGATCGAAGCGAATGTGAGTTGCTAGTCTTATAATAATTCAGTCGTTTTATCCCACAGCTGGGCCCGGGCCCAAAAAGAAATCAGGCCACAGTCGACCACGCTGGCCAAGTGTGGGCGGACTGAGTAAGTCTTTCAAAATCTCGCTAGGTTCTCTCAGACATGCAGGTTTCCTCACGATGTTTACCCTCACCGTAAGACAATTGGTGATCGTGTTGTTTATTCACCCATGAAAATATCAAAGGTGCGAGACCTGTTTATTAATTAATCCACTTCATTTGGTTATAAAGAGAATAACTACTGGAAAACACTATAGCTATTTAAAGAAGAAACGTGTGTATGTACTTATGTACGCAGTCGCACGTAAGAAGTTATACTTCTTTGGCGTAACAGAACAAAAATAGCTAAAGATTTCATCCCGTATGTCACAACTATCTGTTTGTAAAAGGAATGCAGCTAACATCATGTCGCTTTTCGGCTGTCGGTGTGCGCGTGCATCGTAAAAATTTTACTCTCATATTTTTTTCCAAACGTGACAAAAGAAGTATAACTTCAAAAATGAAAACATATTATTTATAACATACCTATGTATATATGTACATTCTAAGAGGCTGTATAGATAAAGATCTCAGACAAAACCGTGGGTCGTAACTAGCTTGAGGACAAGCTGGAAGTGACCCATAGCTTATTGATAGACTGGCGTCGAAGAACTTTCACCTGCAAGGCCGTAGGGCGCGCCCACTTTCACTGAGTAGTGTCACCACGATTTTGGGCAACTATAAAATGGCTGTCTCGAAAACAAGATAGTTGTTTTAAAATTGTTTCTATGGTTTAGTGTTTAATTTTTGTACCTATATTATTATTTAACTGGCATTTGTCCACGATTCTACTTGCATAGTATAAAATTAACGGATTTTTATTCAAGTTTTTGACAGAAATTCTTAGCAAATAGTGACTGACTCCCTATGAGCCATCTACCTGACTAATTTCAAATTTATAGCAATTATACTTTCTGAGATTTTATGTAATCAGTGAGTGGTATTTGCTTTGTATTCATAGATTAAGAAATAAAAAAAAAAATAATTTATCTTTTTATTAATTAACATTTGCGGGTGAAGGTAAAGTAGATCTACTCTTCTATTACGTTTTAAATTGTCATCTAAAAATAGTTAAAAGGATATAAGTAGAAAATCAAAAGAATCTCTACATTTTCTTTGTTTATTGCGTAAGAGAATGGTACAATAGCACAATTAGGCTGTCACTCTGTAAATTAGAGATCCATACTAATATTATAAATGTGAAAATGTGTTTGTTTGTTTGTCTGTCTTTCTTTCACGTCAAAACGGAGAGACGGATTGGCGTGATTTTTTGTGTGGAGATAGTTAGCGGGCTGGAGAGTGACATAGGCTACTTACTTTTTATCGCAAAAGATTATCTAATGCCCACGGGAAAACACTTTATAATAATACAATCCAAAAAAATATATATGATCAGAATTACTTGAAACTTGATATTAATGCTCTTCAATAAAATTAAATACGTGTTTTAGCATTTTTCAAAGTTCATTCTACAAGGTGGTAATATAGGGGATGAAATTTGGTATAAAACTATCTTATTTGATATTTTTTGTAGTTTTAGCACGAGTGCAGCTGCGGGTTCTGCTAGGAATTTAATTAAATCTATAAAACTTTATAGAAATCGCATCTTAAAATGTGAAAACAAGCCTGCAAGTCAATTTTTATCATTATAGGTTCAGACAACAGTCCGTTAAAATGTATTAACAGATCCAGTTTTGACAGAACTCAATACTGTTGTATTTTTTAATCATGAAATAATTTACATAATTTTTTAAAGGTTGGTATATAATTAAGAAAAAGGAGGTTTAATAGTGACTGCACCTTTTTTTTCTTAAAACAATCTATGATCATCTATAATATAAAATATTACTAAAGTAGATTAAAGAAGAAGAAATAATATTAATAAGAACATAATTATTGTATTGATATATTGCAAATTATTATTACAGGTATTTAAAAAGAACAACTGTTGAGTTTCTCGCCGGCTCTTCTCAATTGAACTGCCTCCCGAGTCGGTGGTAGATTCGTCACGAACTGACTACACTGACATTTAATATAAATGTTAAATTGACGATTCAAAAGTATTTGTAAAAGTCTATTTCAATAAAGTATATTTTATTTAAAAAAGATGGTTTATGGTCACCCTACATTTGAAAAAGTTGCGTCACAGATATTCCTTATATCATAAACGAACATTTTTTTAATTTCATTCTTAACTTTTCGTATTAAAGCTCAATTTTAAATGAATCTTTTGCATCCGCGTTTAAAATATTTGGATTGCTTTAACATTAAAATCGTTTACTTAAGAATGTTAGTCGATATACTATATACATATACGTAACATATATAATAGTGGAATAATTTTGTTATGTTTGTGCGTTTTTTATTTATTTATTTATTCAAAGAAGGTATTAACACAATAACATTCACTGAAAACAAAACAGATGGAACCTTTATTATAGGTGATAGCGATAATCAATAGATGCTATATGAAAAGGCAAAATTACATTTAGAATGTTATAAAAAAAATATTATAAAGAAATAAAATGAAATAAAATCTAAAACTAATTCTTGTTTCTCTCGGGTATGTCCCTGGGCGGCTCTTGCAACTCCATACACCGAATACACAGAACCCGCGACTACCCCGCATTCAATCTACAAAAAAAATCTACTTGGCTTTATGTTACACAGCTATGTACATATTTATATAATATTGTTCATACAAAAATACTAAAAACGTGATTATAAAATGGGGGGTAGAAGGGTGAAAAATACTTTACGACCTATTCTCATATCTATCAAATATAGAAAAAAGTAACACATAGGCTATGTACCTAGGGTTGAAATTTTATTTATTTATTTATTTTATTTGTTTAATTTGCTTCTCAATGTAGGACACTATGGAATGGAATAAAAAAGGTAATTATAATACCATTTTAGGTATCAATTTTTTATCAATATTATAATTAATTTCTGTATTCTCCACGCACCGCTCATCTTATTCCTTTAGTTTCAGTACACAGTACACACTGTATGAGAGTATAGTAGAAGAAAATCGGAGAGATATCTCAAAGATCTACGAAAAGCTCTATTTTTCTCTCTGACGATGTCGTAACGATAGAACCATTTCGGTCACGGTTCGGGACTCGAACCCAAGACCCTACAATATGCCACCGTACACGCCAGACTCGATCTTGTCACCTATATTCATGTTAATGTGCTATAAAGTGTGTTAGATTTTGTAATTTAAATGTTTGGAAAAGGTATTTATTGTAATCACCAATTATTTATGTAAGTAAGCTACTGAGATCGTGAATGGGAGATTTTTAACACGGATGCAGAAGTTTAATTGGAAAGTGAACTTTAAAATGAAATGTTAAGAATTAAATAAAAAAAATTTTGGTTTATGATATAAGGAACATCTGTGACGCAACTTCTTAAAAAATAGGGTGACCACGAGTGTCAATTATTAGGGATCATTTTAACTAAATTAGCTCACATAGGTGCACGAGTTTTTGCTATATTATACAATTAACAAATGAAAAAACCTATATGAAAATCTATTTGTGGTAGCTTAAAACATAAATGTTTATCGCGTTCAGACATCGTACTATCGACTCATCCTTGTTTCGCACGGGTTCGTCCCTAGCTTGATTCTCCATACATACTTTCATCTCCATTTTCACGTCCTTAAGGAATGATTTCCAGGATAAAAAGTGTCCTATGTCCTTCCTAGGGTCTCAAACTATCTTGTAACCAAATTTAATCTAAATCGGTTTAGTAGATCCAGAGATTACCTCCTACAACGTCACAAACTCACAATCTCACAAACTTACAAACTTTACCTCTTTATAATATTAGTATAGATTACATCTATAGCGAAAGTCAAATAATATACCTATACCTATGTTTTTAAAAATAACCATATTTAACATCCTATTATGGTGTAAGATGGAGGCCATGACTCATTGATGTGGAATTTGAAACATATTCTACGTCTTTTCATTTAGACGCCTTATAATCTACGGTTTCGCTCGCAAATCACATACAATTAACACTTCTCTCTGTAATCAAGGTTTTTATGTATAACTGGTGGCTTGCCCTTGCTTCGCTTGGTTACGTACGTTTTAATTTTTTTTTTGCGGAACCCTTTTTTTTCTTTCTAAAATAGAGATTCTTTTTCTATAGGTAGTAGTAATAGAGTAGTAAAAAGTATAAGTTACTCCTATTAACACCAGCTATCTGTCAGTGAAAATCCCGTTAAAATCGGTCCAGTCGTTTCGGAGATTAGTCGGAACAAACAGACCGACAGATAGACAAACAAAAATGTAAAAATTGTGTTTTTCTTGTAAGTACCGTATATAATTTTCATATATGCATTTATTAAAAAGTTGTTATTTTCACATTACATACAGACAATTGATTGTATAGGACTAGCGACCCACCCCCGCTCCACTCGGGTTCATCCCTAGTTACTTTTTAACGTTTAGTATAGATTTCTCAAAGATGTGTCGTTTTCTCGCTGTAAAAAGTATCCTGTATGTTGACCCGGATAACCAGCTATCATCATACTAAATTTCCTCAAAATCTGTCCAGTGGTTTTCTCGTAATGCGTTCCCAGACAGACAGAATTCAGCCTCTGTATCGATAATAATGACTATTTCAATAAGATTTTCCAAAAAAATATGTGTGCTTTGATTTGTATCGGGTGGCATCTACTTTGACAATATTATTTATATTATGATTTATATTATGATTGATATTATGATATGATTTATATTATGATTAGGTATCTATAGTAAATGAAAACTACCATTCAGTTACTTTTACTTTTTAGCGTTTTATTAAGAAGTCGGTTTTGTTTTCTTAAAAAGTTCTTTTAGCTGCTATTTACAAGTTTAGGGAATTTCGAAGAAAGACGAGCACTAGTGGTGAAAAAATTGTATTTTATGTAACTTAAAATTAATAGTAAATACTCTTTAAATAAATTAAAATATTAGCACGTAATATGAACGTCAAACTGTTTGTATGGAATCAATTAACATATTTGTTTTAACATCGAATTATGTAAGTTTGTTCAAAGTAACACAGTTTTCTCTTAAAACATTTATTATACAAGGTGTAAACATTGTTTTACATGTCCTCATTTAGACTAGTTATAGTCTGTGGTTTTATCATTATATATTTATTATACGTGGAATCTTAATTCTTCGTGTAACTTTAAATTTAGTACAAGTTTAGCCAGTAGCTTCACTTGGTAGATACGTCGATGAATAAGCCTGTGTTAATTTATTTTACAAATGAATATCATTCTAATCGGTATGACGTTATAGCGTCAAAAAGTTACAAAAACACATCTACATATGTACATATATCCCATTTATGTGTCAAACTTATATGGTCCACCGCCCAAGAGGTGTTGGTCTTATTAGTATCCGGCAATCCAGCCGGGCGTGAAGCCAACGACACATTGGGAGGCGCGAAGTGTACTATGCGGGTTGCTCCTGGTACTCCATTAATAGCACAGTGGATGGTGGGATCAGTCATATGTATACAGATCTAAATTAAAAAAAAACTATTTTAGTTAAAAAGTAATTATGTATAAATAAATACTTTAGGTATACAATAATTTTGTGTTGTTGTTCATACGTCTCAATCCGACTCGCACTTGACCAATTTCTGTTAGTTTAAATTTACAGACCGATGCTCTAATTCTCTTTATATGTTTACACAACAATAACGCACAAAGGCCTAAGAAGAAGTGCCGGATCTGTTTTCATATGACGCATAACAAAAAAAAACATTAAAATGAATGTTCTTATGTAAGTAATATGTTGGGCAAGACAACCTTTGCAGAAGGAAATCTTATATTATACTACATTTATCTTATATTATACTGCATTTATGGGGGCTATTAGCACTATTTGTCCTATATATGTGTGTGTATGTATGTTTGTTTATTTCTTATGTATCTTAATGGATTTTAACATATTTTTATGACATAGATACCTTCGTCATTTTAAATATGATTTATAATACTGTTAACTTATTTTCAAAAAAATATCTTAAGTTGAAGCCTTTCTAGATTATCCCTCTATCTATTAGTAAAAACTATATGAAAATCCGTCCAGTAGTTTCTGAGATTAGCGCGAACAAACAAAATCACACACTCCTAATATAAGAAGGGCTACGAAGGCCCTGCTGTCATGCGGGGGCCATTGAGCACACAACTATTTAGGGCTCCTTTTTGAAAGTTAAAAAATGTGAATGATAAAAATAAAATAATACAAAAATAAAAAAAAGTTCGATAGCGTAAAGAAGTTAACTAAAAAGAGAACAAGTAAGCCAAAAAAATATTAATATTATGCGGTTTATTATAATATACAGTACAGTGTATTATAGACTAAAAATTGGGATTCTCTTTTTTCCATGTAAAATAATGTGTTGTCTATTTGAGGGGCCCGCGAGGTTGGGGGCCTTGAGCAGGACCCTGAGTGTTTGCCCTTTTGGTAAAGACAGACCTTATTATAAGTATAAGAAATTATAAAGGTTTCATTTTTACCTTTCAAGTTGCGGAACCCTAAAAACCCTATGTCTGTCTGTCGGTTGAATGACTGACACTTGTTTAAATACTAACCCGGAACTACCATTAAATCCGCGACCTTCACACCATAGATGGAATCTAGACCGATGACAAAGTTATTTTTTAATTTATAGAAATTTTTAGAAAATCTAAAACGTCTTATATTGTATGACAAACACCTTAAGGTAAGTTTAGTTTGTGCGACTTTTAATATATTTATTTTAACTAGCCTTAGTCGACCATAACTATTTTTTATCGATAACACTTTAATTTAGCTTTAGCTCGTCAATAGTCACTTAATAAAAAAATAAAAAAAAACGATTGACAAACCGACGAGAAAATGGCACTAAACTATTGGTTCGGCTTAGTTGAGGTTGTTTGTTCTTGCACCTTACTATGAAAAAAATTGAAAAAAAAAGATATAAAGTTGATACATTAGAATAATTGTTTAAGATTTCACAAAGATTTGTATTATATGAATACAAATTTAAATAATTAATTATTTAATCATGAGTTAATACTTTTACTTACGCGAATATTTGACATTTTAAAATAAAACTATCTCTTTGGTTTTCAACGATTCGAATGATTGCTGTAAAGCATCCGTAACGTCGAGAACCAAAAATCAAAATAAAATCGCCAAAAATCCGAAAAGATTTTAGAAGTTTTATTTCCAAGATGAGTAAGTAAATAATGCACCCACCTGGAAAAAATGGCCCATAGGCCCCTGTAGATTTTTTCCAGGCCCGGTACGACATGTCGTATGACAAATCGTGAGCATATAAACCAAGCAATAACGCAAGTGAAACTCAACAGGTTTTATTCAAAATATTGACCAAAACTATGACTTTCTTTACAAGTTATGCAAATTTGCTGAATACCAAACACGCCTTAAGTGAAATGTTGAACTTGGTTAGAAACTGAGATACGATCAGTTATATAACAGCATTGTACTGCTCCTAAAGGTCGCGGGTACCTTGAAGGTTTAAAACCAAAGTAGATGGCGCCAGTAATGTATCAAAAGCCTAAAAGAAAATAATTATTATAAAATCATGGAAGTTTTCATAAGGGACAAATTTTTTCGGTGGAAAAAATGCGAAAAGTTCAATTTTATTCTTATATTCAGTGGTTTCTTTGAGTGCCGTTTGGGCACAATTTAATGCAAACATTTACGATTCGATCAAAAAATAGATGATACTGCGTATAGAGTAAAAATATTTCTATTTAAGCGCAACTTTCAACTTAAAATGGTTTTACAGTAAATGACAGTCAAAGTGACCCGTATTCTTAACATTATTATTATGATTCTATTCAATCGTTATTAGCTTAACTTAATATAATACTATAATAACTTTTAAGAACAAAGATTTAGCTGGAAATAGATTTAAAATGTTTATTTTTGCTTTCCAACGTTGCGAATACTTTACAGCAAACATGGCCGCAAGAGAAACTGAAGAGGTTTATGACGTCACAAAAGTCAAGTTTTTGGAAGCATTCGAAACGTCGAAAAAAAACTTCGGTAAAATCCGAAAAGTAGTTTTATTAAAAAATATTATATTTATGAAAATAATTATCTATGATGATGATCTATATTTTTTACCCGATTGCGAGATTCTGTGATGTTTTTCGCGCCTATCTTTGTATGTTTGTAATATTTTTTATTCCCTTATATCTTCTAAACCACTCCATAGATTTCTTTAATTAAGGTATCGTTAGATTCGTATCATTAGTCCAAGTGTTCTTAAATAGGTGACATAAAAAAATATGAGGCTGCTAGAATCCATAATGTGAAAAAGAAAAAAAATGAAAATCGACGAACTATGTCAAGTGGGGTATCGTTGAATAGATATTTAAAAAACATTTTCGCAAATATTTCTACTTAAAAATACTTAAAAAGCTGTAAATAAATAAATATATAATATATTTATTCATTCATCTATTATAATATGCTTCTAAAAACCGCACTAAGATCTCTCATTTGTATGTCAAATATAATCGTTGTTCATAGTTTTTGTTATTATTTAATTTTTATTGTCATAGAAGAAAGTTAATATTTTCGATCACTTCAAAAAGGAATAGTTCCTCCACCCGGAAGCCAATTGGGCAATTTCATTTAGTTACACAGAGATGGATCCCGGCTGTTGCCTCACATTAAACAAGCTTGAATGAATGAATGTGCGTATGTTTGTCTTCTATACGTTACTAAACTATTCATCCGATTGTGATGAAATTGTACGGGACCACCTCGAGACCTACCTTAGGTAATATAATTAATACAGTTTAAAATAGCAAAATCGGTTACACTGTCTCCAAATAATCGTTGAACATAAAAAAAATACATCCACACGGTCATAGCACCTCCTCCTTTCTGGAAGTCGATAAAACAAATTAAAGCTAAAATATAACAGTTAAATGTATGGTATCGTATAACAGCTTCAACCGCAGCTACAGTTACTGTTCACTTAATTATATTTTTGTGACCCATTTTACGCTAATCCATTAGTTACTGGACACCCGATATGTGTAGATTTACAATGTAAAGACCAGATATTTTTTTTTATGTACTAACCACAAAAATATAGTTTTTGGATTTTTACTTTTACTTGTGCTTTATGACATTGCTTCTTGCCAAACATTATTCTAGTTCAACGGGAAGTATCCTATAGGTTTTGATTCTAGGTCAAATATGCGGCATATAAGGTCATATTTTTGGATGGCGTTGACTTAGAAGTTTGATTAATTCACAGCTACAAGGGATTGCACACTTGAGTATTTGATATTATTTCAACATGATACCTCCACGCTTCTTTGAGAAAACAGATCTCGATAGACAGACAGGCAGACAGACAGACAATGAAGTGTTCCTATAAGAGTTATTTTTTCCTTTTGTAGTATGGAACCCTAGTAATGAAAACGGCCTAGCTCTAAATCTATTTTTTACCTAGTTGACTAACAGTAGCCTATGTGTTTCTCCAGGTCTTCTCAGATCACCTGTAGGCTGTAAATTGGTAAGTTTATTACCTATCCCCATTTTCACTCTCTTAAGAGAAAATTGCCGGGATAAAAAGTATTCTATATCCTTCCCAGGGTCGCAAACTGACGGGCGTTCAAACAGCTATCGGCTAGCCTGTATATTTCATCCAAAAACGTCCAATTATTCCAGTAGGGTGGAGTAAAAAAATTTTTTTTCCTTAACTTGGGAGTAGAATTTTGTAGCTTACAAAAAACCAAAATTTTTGAAAAAAACAAAATTTTCAACATTTTGAGGTAGGTAGCCACTGATTTTTAAAATAAATAATTTAAATTTTCGGTTTGAATTTTTTTTCGTTCATAACTTTGAATTGACTTTAAATTAGACACTACAGTTTCCAAAACAATTTCAAGAATTTATTATTATTTTTTTATAAATTACGAATTCTACTCCCAAGCTAAGAAAAAAAATTTTTTTTCGCTCCAACCTAGTGTAGGGAAGTAACAAACATACACTTACAAATGTCTGTGACATACGAACTGTCGCATTTATAAATTAATAACTAATGTCCGCCGGAACTCGACCATAATCATTTTTTAAAATTTGGGCACAACATATGCATATGAATAGAATTTACTTATTTAACAAAAATACTAAACAAAAAAAAAGATAATTAGTTGGCAAACAAAGGACAAGACTGTTTAATCTTTGCATATTTACTAATATATACACAAGCGTACGTCTTAACGATTAGTATGGAATAGATATACTATATATTTTATGATAAGAATTTTTTTCAAATCGGATTGCAGTTCCTGAGAATAGCGCATTCAAACAAACAATCTCTGCCTCTTTATAATATTAGTATAGATAGATACTCTGATATACATTTAAATTTTCCAATATTCAGCCATCCCTGAGATTAATATATACAAGGACAGACAGATAGACAAAATTTATATTAACAGTGGAAATAATAATGAAACAAAACAAAATGAAAATTTAACATATAAAATAGTAATAACCATAAAAACTCTATATTAATAGATAATATTAAACAATAGAAGAAGAAGTAATTGGTTCATAGAAATTTATTTTGCTAGTAAAAATATCAACATGATAATTGTGAGATTCTTCACCCAACACGCATTGTCTAATGTATTCAACCCTTTTTAACGTCCCACTGCTGGGCGTGGGACTCTCTTCTATACGAGGGTATCCGGCCATAGTCCACGATCAAGTATGGGCGGACTTCCTTTTGCCCTTTTTTAACGTCCTACTGCTGGGGGTGGGCCTCCCTTCAATGCGAAGGGCGATCAGGCCATAGTCCACCACGCTGGCCAAGTGCGGGTTGGCGGACTTCACATGTCTTTCGAAAACTTGCTAAGTTCTCTCAGACATGCAGGTTTCCTCACGATGTTTTTCTTCACCGTTAAAACAAGTGGTGATCGTGTTGGTAATGATTCGCACATGAAATTATCAATGGTGCGAGACCCGGGATTTGAACCCGCATCACTCCGTTTGCTTGTCCAATAGCAGATGCAAACGAAGAATTGTGTAAGACACCTTTATTACCTAGTGTGACACAATTTTTATTTATATTATGTACATGAATTCAACAAAATTATACTTTTGTTTGTTCATTTTCTCTTATCTCTAACTAGTGACTCACCCTCGCTTCGTCCGTAGGTTGCTTCCCCATCTGTATGGGAGATCTGTATCTTCATCCCCATTTTCACCACCTTAAGGGCCTATGATTTCCGGGATAAAAAGTATCCTATGTTCTTCCCAGACACTCAAACTATCTTCTAATTTCAAATTTCATCTAAATCAGTTCAGTAGGTACTTTCGGAGCTTATACGATACAAACAAACATACTTACAAAAAAAATTTTTCCTCTTTATAATATTAACATAGATGACAACTAAGTATTGATATAAATTAATAAAATATATTTATATCAAAGAAATTAAATATACTTTTTCTTAAGTTATTTGTTAAAAATACTTTTTATTTATTTTTACTTTTTAAAAAGAATCAAAATGAAATAGCATACATTTAGATAATTATTTAAGTAAAACCGCGGGAAACACCTAGTGTAATGTGTGGACAGTGGACACAGGTTTATTGGCTTTTAAAAGTAATTTATTGGAATCGCAACCTTTTTTCTAAGCAAATAAAGTCCATTTTGCTTCATAATAAAATAAGATACAGGTTTTAAAACATACAGCCGGTGTATGGGAAGTTGTAGCCTACTTTCTTCGGATGTTCAGTCTTGGAACATCTTTCTCGAGCTTTGGACTTGTTAAATAAAAAAAAATAAAAAAAAATAAAAAATAAAAAGCGCGCGTGTTGTGACGTTTAGTGTATTTTTTGACATTTATTTAATCATATTTTATATATTATTTTTAAATAGTGTGGTGTTTTTAGTGGATTTTTTGCTGGAAAATGGTGAGACTTCATAATATTCATAAATTTTAATAATTATTGTTGAAATATTAATTTAACTTAGATATACTGTTTTAGAGTACCAAATATCTTATTTAGAAAAAAAACGAATCGTATGCAAAAGGTCTACCAAAATAAGTTCATCGATTTATTATATACATAACTAACAGATTAAAATATATAAAATCAAAAATAAATATATGATATACCTACGTATTAAATAATAATTTTACGAACAAACAGACACTTCTTTCTATATATACATATAAAGTATTCACATATCAATTAAACAAATAAATTTAAATTATATATTTTATGATTTTACTGAATTATATTTTTTTTATTTTGTAGTTTTTTTTTAATATTTTATTTGAAATATCGGTATAATACTTTAATATCCGGTTTTGAAAAATAAAAGTTTGAATATGTTGGGACATTAACACGCAGCACCATCTAGTTCCATGGTAAGCTACGAGGCCTGTGTTATGGATACCAGATAGTTGATACACTACACATATATAACTTTAAATACATACATATTATACTTATCCATGACTGGACAAACATTCGTGCTCATCACACAAATGAATGCCCCAAGCGGGACTCGAACCCACGACCGCTGGCAAAGCAAGTATATATATATATATATATATATATATATATATATATATATATATATATATATATATCACTATAAACTGAGACAAACGCGTCGTCAAACCGTCTATTAATGATAAGTAAATATGTATATATTATACATGTAATGAGTGAAAGCTCTTGGATGCAAAACGAAAGTTTTAAAAGCTGTTATTAAACTATGTAGGCTTTTATGAATAAAGGTGATTAAAAAATTATATACTACCCATTGCTTTCATTTGTCCAGGCTAATCTCAGGAACTACTAGACGGATTTTCATACGGTTTTTACTAATAGAAAGAGGCATTATCTAGGAAGATTTTAGGCTGTGATTTGATATCATATTACGAAAGTAAGCTACCGATATGATGGTATTTTGAATTAAGCCGTAAACAATCGTTAATCTTGAGAAATTACATATTTAAAAAACTAAGGGCTCTAGAGAGTAGAGGCGTACCCACTACCCGAGCGAAGCGCAGGTGGGTCACTACTCACTAGTATTTGCATGTAACGTAAAGTACTCATAATTAATTTAAAGTATTTTGTTTTATTTCTTTTTCTGTATATAGCATATGTATTAGAAAATATTCTAATATATAATTGTATATACATATAAATAGACAAAGAAAAAATAGTGCAGTACCATTTTCTCGTCTGTTTGTCAACTGATATTCTTTTTTTTTTGTTTATTAGCTAATGAGGAGTCATTGGCCAACCTTGTTCATGCCTTAACGTCTTTACAAATTATCCGAAGAAAAAAAAACTTTTTTACATCTTTACGGTTTTTTCGGAAGAACATATTAAGTAAGAAATCAATCAAATAAGCGTCCATCATTGGTTTCATCATCAGACCAGCAAGATATCATATAGAAAGTTTTACGTCGATATGATATGATAAGAAATAGGTTTAACAATTGACGACCAAGGAAAAACCCAACTATCCTTTTTTAAATGTTAGGACACGCATTTACGCATACCACCTGTATACAAACAGGTGGTTATGTGGGACTCACCTACTAGAAAAGCTCGTACTACGCAGTAAAAACCCACCGGAACCTCCTGTCTTAGTGGAGCGTCGCAGGATCACTTACACACTCAACCACGACGCCCCGACGGCAGGTCTGTCGAGGCAGACCATACAACCAAGGGTTTGCTCCATTCTGCTATCAGAAAAGTACCAGGAGCAACCCGTATAGTACACCGCCCACCGAAGTGGGTCTCCTTCCAGTGTGTCTGTTGGTTTCACGCTCAGCTGGATTGCCGGACGCTAATGATCCAACGACAAGGTGAACACAAATTGGGGGGAACTATCCTTATCAAACCCAGGATTTGAACCCAGTACCTCCGAATATAGCCGTACTTGCTAGCCACTAGACCAATCGCTGTCTTCACGCGTCATTTGGAACAAAATTTTCGACATTACAACCTCATATTTTCTATTTAAGTAATGAATTAGACAATGTACTTAAAAGTTTCACTTTCACAATGTTTTTGCATACATTTAAATAAATATTAAGTTTACGTGAGAATTAGTTAGATGGTACATTTTTTCTCACTGATTTTGCATTCAGCATGCAAGAACTCTTAAATGAAACCTTTTTTTTCTGAACTTTTTTATTTAGTTTTTTTGTTTCCGGTCTTACATTTTGGATTTTTGAATGGTGCTTTTTCCCAGTCTAACCCATTCGACATGTTTTGCATCTGTACCAACAATTAAAAAAGTACTAGATACCCAATTCCATGCTAAAGTTCTTTTAAAACTGTCACCAATTGGGTTAAGGTTGTTCTGGTTGAAATAAATATACAAGAATGTATATTGAACCTTAAATTTCATAGTTAAAGTTATGTTTACAAAAAAAATTATAAGCACGCTCAAATGTTCAAATGAGCGCTCATTCTACGGGAACATTTTTTGTAGCCAATTGTGTATGTAGTACTTTTTTGATCGATGATTTGTACCCTATATCAGGCTTGATAAGATTTTACATAAATTTTGTTTTTTTTGAGGATTTATTTTGATTTTTGTATCTCTAATTTTCGAATGCTTTACAATGCACATGGTCACGGGAGAAAGTAAGGTTTTAGACGTCTCAAAGGTCAATAAAAAATTGTTACACTGTTGACAGTACTCACCCACAAAATTATACAATGATTTCAGAACTGCAAAAATGACACCAAAGTAGGTACCTTACAATATTTATTAAGTTTAGTCAGTTTTTTATAATTTTAATTAGTTTTATAATGTGACATATTATTTATTTAATTTCAGTTTTTAATATTATTAATAATACAACTTTTCTTAAAAGTGTCATTTTTTTATTGCTAAAGCTCATCAAAAGCTACTAAACAAAAAAAACGGTTGATTAACAGAGGAGAAAAGGGTATGTGGAACTGTTCTGTGTTAGCATATTTATGTAATAGAATACTAAAATAAACTACGAATGTATGTAGGTACTTATTTATCTACTATCTTCTTCTATATAAATAAAAATGGACGTCCGTACGTTTGTCCTCTATGCGTTCATAAACCATTGGTCTGATTGTGATGTAACTTTAGTGTGTTATTCTGTATACACCTGCGAATGCGAAGGTTCCTGGCGCAAAGAAAAGGCTTTTTCTTTGGAAGTTTGTTCTTTATACGTTCCTAAAGCTTTCAGGCTTAGGGAATACCCGATCGAAGCAGGGTAAGTCGCTAGTATACAATATTTTTTATAACTGACGAATATTTCGTCGTGTCCGTTCTATCGTTACACAAATTAGTAAATTTTTCTTGATTGAGCAAAAGGAGGCCACGCTTAATTCCTATTTGTACCTACTGTAAAAAAAAGGTACTCAAATGGCTTTTTAACTCTCCAAGTACGTAATATATTATGTAATATTCATACAACCCTTCCACCCCTTTTACTTTTTTAGGGGTTGGATTTCCAAAAATCCTTTCATTTTTTTGGGATATTTACTCCGTATTAGAATTCACCTGTGAGAGTAAGTGACGATATTTTGCTCGTCGTAGGCAGTAGATTCAACCTTAGCGCCGCTCCTGGGCATAGTAAAAAATGCCGCCCTATTATCGAAATTCTGCATAAAATGAGTAAAGTTTTGATAAAGTTTAACGTTTTTTTATTAATAATTTTTTGAAAAATGCATAAAAAAATATATACTTAAATGATTTCAATTTTTCAAAAAATGTACTAGTTATTTTTTTAATTAATTATTTTTTGGAAAATAAAGAAAAGGTTTTCGATAGATAACGCGAAGAGATTTTGCTACCCTCCGAAATTCGCCGCCCCTAAAAATTCGCCGTCCTGAGCACTAGCCCCGAGTGCCCCTAGCGCTGGTCGTAGGCGACAATACAAGTACCACTAACATTGACAAGATGGCGCTATGTAACATTGTCAGTATGAAAGCAGATACGAAAAGGCTCTAATAATAATTAATTGTTTTGAAAAATTGCTATTTTTTAGAAAAGACACCTATATAGATGAACTTAAAAAGCAAAACCTTTACAAAATGTGATCCATATCGTTAGAGCCGTTTCCGAGATACACGTAATAAATTCATATATTATGTATAATGCATACAAGAATTGCTCATTTAATATTATAAGATATAGATTTAGTAGACAGTGTTAGGTTAGTATTAGCTCAGTGGTGCTTGCTTGAGAAACCACGTGAAGCGGGTTCAAGTCGCACTGTGGTTACCACTTGTCTTACGGTTAACGAAAACATCGCGAGGAAACCTGCATGTGTGACAGAACCTACCAAGTTGTCTGCAGACATTCTCAGTCCGCCCGCACTTGGCCGTCGTGGTGGACTATGGCCTGATCCCCCTCATATTGAAGAAAGCCCACGCCCAACAGTGGGACGTTACAAGTACATAAACTCAGTTGTTGTTAACAATTGAAATGAAAACCTAATAGATTAACACAAAATTGTTTTAATCATTAAAATCCAAACTAATAAGTATAATGTAATCTTTTTAAACTTCACTTTCGCTTATTTTACTGCGGTTGTAAAAAGTAATGAACGACTGTATGGTAACTGCCTATAATTTTACTATACATATGATTTGCTTCGGCTTCGTTCAAGTATTTTTTGATAATTTAAATAAACTTTTATACTTAAAATTTAAGGCAGCGGTAGCCCAGTGGTAGCTCGCTCAATTGGGAAACCGAGTGAAGTGTGTTCGAATCCTGGGTCTTGCAGCTTTATTTATTTTATATTTTCATGTGCGAATCATTCCAGCATGATAACCATGTACCACTTGTCTTACAGTGAAGTAACCTGCATGTCTGAGAGAACCTAGCAAGTTTTCGAAAAACATGCTCAGTCTATGACCTGATGCCCCTCGTGTTGAAGGGAGGCCCACGCCTAGCGTTGGAGACAGCGTTACGTAGCGTTGGTGTGGGACATTAACAAGAGTTGAATAGTATAATAACCTTCACATTTATAATATTTGTGTACTAAATTTTATCGAAATCGGTCCAGCCGTTACCAGCGTGAAGGAGTAACAAACGTACATACGTACAGATTTTCTAATTTAAGCCAATAGTGAGATTGGTTGTGAAAATAACCATATTTGAACGTAAAATGTGTTAATAATTTTGACTTTACACACAGACAACATTTTTTTTATAGTAGACTAGCGACTTACACTCGCTTCGCTCGAGGGCGTCTCTGAAAAGTTTTTTTGAGCGGAACCTTAATTCTTTTTCTAAAATAAAGGTAGCCTAAGTTAATCCTTATAACATCAGCTATTCATCAGTGAAAATCCCGTCAAAATCAGACCAGCAGTTTTGGAGATTAGCCGAAACAGACAGACAGACAAAAATTTTAAAACCTGTATTTTTCTTATAGGTACCGTATATAATTTCATGTGCATTTACTAAACAGCTGTTACTTTGACATCACAAACAGACACTTCAATTTTATTTATCTGTATAGATAATTTTTAGATGATAGATATACATTAATTCAACATGAGGCTCATTACAGCAGAACTATAATTAAATACTTAATAAAATTTTAATTCAACTCACTCTTACATTTCTACAGACATATAATTTTAACCGGCTTTTATTAATGGAAGTTCTGGTGCATTTTTAAACAGATGGAAAGAACACAAATGTAATTTTATAGCTTTTAAAATGTAAACTAGCAGAACCAGCCACGCGTTGCTGTGGTACAGATATAAAAATCATTAATTTTGCAATAAAAAAAAGGAAATAATCAGGATAAAAACTATCCTATCTTTTTATTGGTTTAAGAGGCATCGATTCATTGGTTTAAGAGTTACGAGGGAACATAAAATCGGTCGTACATGATGATGTTCTCCTGACCAATTCCGGCCACGGCAGCCAATCTCATTGAGACTAGCCAACTGCGCAGGAGATATTATAGTGCACAAGTGTACGCGCAGGCACAAGTGCACTCTCTATTCCTGTCAATCTCATACTCTGGTGGGACGACCACTTGACACGACCAGTGAGAGTTAAGGCCTAGGACCGACGGCTTTACGTGCTCTCCGAGGCACGGGGGTGAAACACCGCCAACTTCCCAACTTCGGGCTGTTACTGAGGCTTAATATCGGGACTCGAACCCAGGACCTCCTGGTGTGCAGCCGTATATGCTAGCCACCACACTACCGAGGCAGTTAGGTGGTACATACATACAAGTCAAACACATAACCTTCCTTTGGGCTTTGCCGAAGTCGGGTAAGAATTGGAAAGTCCAGAAGAAATCAATTTTAAATATATGAATGTTTTTATGTTTATTACATAATTATTATGAAATACGAATCAAAAGGACCGCCATTTGTAAAAGTACTTTCCCTAAAGCCTTTCGAACATCTTGACCCGGGTTAATATTGCGTAAGTTAGTTGAGGAAGTGAATATCTTCACGCTAACATGCTTTAACACTTTTTAACACGTTTGTCATGGTTAGATGTAAAGTGCTAGGTCATAGGCTCTTAAATGTTTTACGTAAGGCAATGGTAGCCCAGCCCAGTGGGTATATAAACATTACTGAAGTAGGTTCAAATCCCGGGTCTTGCACCTCTGATATTTTCATGTGCGAATCATTTTCAACATGAATACCACTTGTCTTACGGTGAAGAAAATTATCGCGAGGAAACCTGCATGTCTGAGAGAACCTAACAAGTTTTCGAAAGACATGTGAAGTCCACCCCGCACTTGGCGTGTTGGACTATGGCCTATCCCCAATTCATTAAAGGGAAGCCCACCTCCAACAGTGGGACAAAAAGGACTGAATGAGAGCATTTCACCACTGATATTTAAAAAAATAATAGTAAAACGGCGTCTGCTAATCACACTTAACAAATTATCATAAATTCGAAAGTTGGTATAAAACCATCTATCTATTGATGACTTGAAAACTAAAATGTTCATAAAAAATCATTTAATACTGAGATATCAAAAATAGTAAATAAAAATTCTACGACAACGCGTTCGGCTCAGTTTGTAGTGACCCTACTTGCCTGCCAGCGGTCGCGGCTTCGAGTCCCGCTGGGGGCATTAATTTGTGTAATGAGCACGAAAGTTTGTACTCCATCGATGGGTGTTTATATTATATATGTATGTATTTAAAGCTATATATGTGTAGTGTATCGACTATCTGGTATCCATAACACAGGCCTCGTAGCTTACCATGGAACTAGATGGTGCTGTGTGTTCATGTACTAACATATTCATTTATGCACTAATTTAGAACGTGATCAATCTATGTGTCGTGTTTCATCAAAATCTGTTCAGCAAATTACGTTTAATTGAATCATGTATGAAATATGACAAACTTTCACATTTATCGTATTAATAGTATTATATTTCGTTAGGCAATTTAATAAGAATAGCTTCACGCTAACACGGCGCTA
This sequence comes from Brenthis daphne, assembly GCA_947093115.1. Taxonomy (NCBI): domain Eukaryota; kingdom Metazoa; phylum Arthropoda; class Insecta; order Lepidoptera; family Nymphalidae; genus Brenthis; species Brenthis daphne. The sequence goes on from OX352473.1 coordinate 7,108,736, forward strand.
CACGCATGTCATCGTTAGGTGAAAGGTGTTCGTGGGTTACACGAGTGATCATTCCACTTGCTTATTAATATAGTTTCAAAAGATATGATCTTTCAATATTTGGTTATATCTAGGAAGTCCAAAGTTCGATTATTTTTCACGCTAGTTTTATTGATGTGTCTTACTCTATTTATGTACAGCGTGCAAGAACAAACAAACATACATACGAATCGAAATATATTAGATTTTCTTTGCATCGGCTGGCACCGACTTCGAAAATATCTGATTAGGTATCTATTCTAAATGAAAACCTCCGTTTAGTTATTTTTTGCATTTTAGTGCCTGGAAGTCGGTTATATTATTTTTTATAAGTTTTTTATGTTTATTATCACCCATGCTTGATACGCCACATCAAAGCGAGGTGGATTAGACAATAACCCACAACGCTGGGCTAATGTGGGTTGGTGGGCTTCACGCCTCTTTCGAGATCTAGTTTGGTTCTCTCAGACCAGCAAGTCTCCTCACGATATGTTTTTTCAAGTGGTTGTTGTTATTTTATTTTGCTACATCTATACATATGATAAAATACAAAACATATTTATATCTATACATATGATAAAATTCTGAGTCGAATCTGTACATATAATATTTTTTGGAAAATATTATTGAAATAGTCATAATTTTTGTCTGCCTCTCTGTCTATCTGTCTGTTACCGTATCACGGAAAAACCACTTTAGGGATTTTGATGAAATTTGGTATGATGATAGCTGTTTATCCTTGTCAACATATAGGATACTTTTACTGCAGGAAAGTATCTCATCTCTGAGAAATCTATACTAACCGTTAAAACGTACCAGGGGACGAACCCAAAAGGAGCGAGAGTGAGTCGCTAGTAAAATAAATAAATAAACTAATCTAAGACTAACTAAAACATATAAAATAACATATTAAATTGTAAATTATTAAAAATAGGCAGAAATTATATACATAAAACACAATTTGCACTTGCTTTCAGAAATGAGATACCCGGCTTCAAAACCGCTTCAATTAGTTTTAAAATTTTCCTCTATCACAGATGGCTTGTTTTACATCAAAATAATGACATTCAAAGAGGTTTTTTCCTAAAAATTGTATATCAAAAGCGGCAACAGAGCGTTTCTAATAGACCACCAAATTATTCTTGACTCAAACAGGAAAAAGGCGAGTGCGTATCGAATAAATATGTAGTTATGTTTATATATAATACTACCAGAACCCGTGGCTTCACTCGCGCAAAACTACAAAAAAACTAAAAAGGTATAGGTTTCATACAAATTTTCATTCCCTATTTGACCCCGATATGGGATGAATTTCGAAAAATGCTAAAACACGTGTTTATTTAATTTCAATTTCGAATTTCAAGTAATTCTGATCATAATTATTTTCTTGGGTTGTATTATAAAGGCGAAATTTGTAAATACATCTGTCACTTACATGTTGTAATGGTGTAACGAATTTGGGTGTTTGTAATCTTTTCGAACATGGACAGTTTCGGATGTAGACATCTCAAAAGTTATTATACTGCCTGTATTATACAGCTATACATATATTGACTTTTGAGACGTATAAAAACTTAGTCTCCCGTGATTGCTCACCTTTAAAACGTCAGGAATCAAAAAAAAAATGCGCAATAAAATCTTTTTTAAAACTACCTCACTCTCGCTTCGCTTGGGATATTTCGACTACTGCAAAGGATAATAGTGTAATTTAGGACAATTATGTATTTGGACTTTAATATGTGTACACAGATAAATAAAATTAAGTGTCTGTGTATAATGTCAAAATAACAGCATTTTACTAAATTCATATGAAATTATATACTTATGGTACTTATAAGTTTTTTTTTATTTTCTGTGTCTATCTGTTTTTTCCGACTAATCTCCGAAACGGTTGGACCGATTTTGACAGGACTTTCACTGGAATTTTGTAAAAGAATGAGTTTGGGGATAAACAAAAAAACACTTAAAAGGGTTATGTCAATCACTGAGACTAGCCAACTGCAAAAGTTATTATAGTGCACAAGTTTACGTAAAAACACAATTGCACTCTATTCCCTTCACCCTCCAAGAGAGAGATCAGGCGCAGGATAAACTTGATATGCTCTCTAAGCATGGGGATGTAATACCTCCAACTTCCCATTTTTGGGCTGATACTGAGAAGTTCTTGATACAAAAACCTTCTTCTCTGTCTTTCTTGATAGAAAAATAAATGTCCTACCCGGGACTCGACCCCAGGACCTTAGGATCTGCAGCCATATACTATCCACTACACCAACGAGACAATTATTAAGCATACGTGTATTTATTCAATTATAAATTACTCTAAAGAAATGTTGTCGCATTTCATCTCGCTGCCATTATGTTTAATATTTCCACATTTTCATCTATATATAAATAGGCAAAGACACCACAGTACACTGCTCTTTTCTCGTCTGTTTGTCAAACGATTTTCTTTTTTCTGTTTAGCAGCTATTGACGAGTTTTAGTATTATCAATATGAAATTTTGGAAACTCTTACTTTTTATATACGAGTATAACTAGCGACACAACCTCGCTTCGCTTGGGTTCGTCCCTAGGTTGATTACCCATACAAACTTTCATCCCCATTTTCAACCCTTTAAGGGATGATTTCTGGAATTAAAACTATCCTATGTTCTTCCCAGGGTCTCAAACTATCTTCTTATCAAATTTCATCAAAATCAATTCAGTCGTTCCAGAGCTTACTTTCTACAAACAAACTCACAAACTTACAAACTTTATCTCTTTATAATATTAACATAAGATAGGTAAATTCTATTTGTATATGTTTTCCTCAAATCCCATCTCATAATCCCTTTAATATAGAAATGCGAAAGTTTGGATGGATGTTTGTTACTCAATCTTGCCAGAACGTCTGATCGGATCTGGATGAAATTTGCCACAGAGATAGATTATAGTCTGGAATATCACATAAGTTACTTTTTATCCCGGAAAAATGTACGATTCCCGTGGAATAGATTTGTTTTAGTTTTTCACTAGTGACAAACCCGAGCGAAGCGAAGGTGAGTCGCTAGTTTTCTTTATTTTTTTTCTAAAGAAATTTTCGACCTTAATCGAATACACGAACACCTATAATATATTCCTAAAATAACATAATACATCTAAATAATACTTCAAACGTGTCATTTCACGCATCTCAATCTCATCATCGCTCATCTCTCATCTTATGAGAAATTCATTTCTATTTTTACATTAACTTTGTATTTTAAATACATAATAATTGCAAGGGAAAATTTTAATTATAAAATATTTTTAGCCCCGCTGAGTTTTGTTTCGCCAGTTCTTCTATGAACTGAAGCTTTTTCCCGAACTGGTGGTAGAGTTATATACATTTTTGAATTTTCATGATGTTAATACTGTCTTAGATTTACGCGAATATTTGACGTTTTAAATAAAACTATCTTTTCGGATTATTTCGCGGGTTTATTTTGTTTTTGTGTTCCCGACGTTTTTACTGTCTAGAACAAATATATAACGCCTTCGAGACGTCTAACACCTCAGTCTCTCCCGTGACCATGGATGCTGTAAAGCATTCGAAACGTCGGGAACCAAAAATCAAAATAAATCACGAAATAATCCGAAAAGATAGTTTTATTTAAAATGTTTAATAATGTTCTTTAAAGATCTCGATGTCCCTAGGCGCTTTTTAACAAATTTTATAAGTATGTATACTAAAGTAGTCTGTTGCTTCAGCTCGTTATCTATCTGTGTACTAAATTTCATCCAAATCGGCCCAGCCGTGACAGCGTGAAGGAGTAACAAACATACACACATACAAATTTTCGCAGTTAAAATCGTAGTATTATCAGTAAAAAAAAATGTTTTCGTACAATTACATGGCTAGCGCTCTCAGACCAATAAAAAAGACATTAAGAGATACAAATAAAAATAATATACCTAATAGAAAATTGTACCTTGTGCCTTAAAAAGGCTTACAGAAATGTTCGCAATAGCATATGTCTATCTCCATCTCCTAACGTACGCTCACAACAACCATTTTTATCTATATACAAGTAAAACGTACCTAAGGACGTAAGTCGTTAGTAGCTTCATAAATAGAAGAAAAGCCACGAGATACGTATAGTGTTATTAAATACAAAAACCGGTCGATTTCGAACGTAATAAATATCTCAAATACGACACGCGAGTAAAAACAGGTTGAATGACCTGAGTGTGAGATGGCTCTGAAAGCGAGATCGTGGCGTGAGATGACCTCGTCAAAGATGCTGACACGGACAGACTGTCTGCTTAGGCATTTTTAATTATTGTATACTATTGTTGATAGGTCGAGTATAAAATAAACTTTATTTTGTAGGTAAGAGGGCTTGAAAGAAGCATTAGAATGTAAGTGGGGTAAATACATAATATGAGGATTTAAATTATTTTAGAAAGGTTTACAAGTTAAGGTTAAAAAAGGTTAAAAATCATTCGTTTTTTACTGACTGCCAAGGAAGAGTTATGTTTTTTTCGCGTATCTTGTATGTGTGTATGTTTGTTTGTTTGTCTATAAATTTCTTTATTACCTCTTCTTCTTCTTCTTTATTATCTTCCAAGCGGCTGGATGGATTGGATAAGGAATTGTTAGATTTGTCGCAATAATCCAAGTGTCCTTAGATAGGTGTTTAAAAAAAACAAAATGGCGGATTTTTGGTGCCAATATGTTTGTCTTGGAAAAAAATTCTTCATCCGAATCAAATGAGTGGAGAATCAAAATACAGGATTTTAAGAAGCGATTACAAAAAAGTTGTAAATAAAAAATTAATATACAAAAATAAAAAACCCGACTGCGTAGAAAGCGAACTAAAAAGACTAGTAGAATGCTTAACATATGAATAAACATAGTATTATGCAGTCGGAGACATACATATGTACATGTTTTATAATAGCGTGTGTATGTATATTGTATATGTCTCCGACTGCATAATACTATGTTCATTTGTCAACTTGTTCTCATCTTTTTAGTTAGCTTTTATGCAGTCGGGTTTTTTTTGTTATTACGTTATTGATGCTTATATTAAACCCAGAATGTAGAAAGAGAAAATACTAAATTTACATATATTGTTTAATATCTATAAAATATGTATTTTACAATTATAAGAAAAATAACTCGCACCATTCTTAAGAATTACTTGTACTTCATAAATTTGAAAGTTTTAAAAACCTCAAAGTTTTAATAAATACGTATATTTATATATTACATTTAAAAATAAATAAATATTTTTAATATCTTAAGTTCTTCGGTGCCATTTCTCTTTTTCTTCAAATATATTATTTAATTTTATGAGTAGACACCGTCAGTAATAACTAATAATAAGTCTCTTCCGTGACCATATTTGTTGTAAAGTGATCAAAACATCAGGAACCAAGAATCAAAATAAGTCCACAAATAAACTTATTCCCTCCACGACCGCGGACACGCAGGCGTGTCAGTTAACAATAGATTTCTTAGAACTTTAATTAATTTCTTATAAATTTACCTGGAGGTGATAATTAGCTATATTTATTAGCTTTCAAAATTCACTTGTCAAATAACCTCTCAGAGACAACACACATTCGGCACCAACATGCTACCTCCCACATAATCTATGACAACTAGTTTTCCTTTCTGCCTACGTCAGAGAAAGCACCGGACACGTTTCAAATTACTATACATATACATGCCGTTTCTACGAAGATTTGTAAATTATTATTGATGATTGATAGGAAGTTAGTACTTACATCTGGTCTTTTACTAAATACCGACTTGAAAATCACTTTCAAAGTAATTTTATCCCACAGATTAGTTTTTTTTATTTATATGAAAACTTTTGTGGTATGAACTATTTAAGGCAATGGTTGCCCAGTGGTAACACTCGCTCCGGAAATGAAGTTAAGCGGGTTCAAATCCTGGGTCTCGCATCTGATATTCTCATATGCGAATCATTTCCAACTTCATCACCTTATCTTACAGTGAAGGATCATCTTGAGGAAACCTGAAAGTCTGAGAGAACCTAGTAAGTTTTTAAAAGATATGCTCAGTCCGCCTGCACTTGGCCAGCGTGGTGGACTATAGCCTGATTCCTTTCGTATTGAAGGGAGGCCCACTCCCAGCAGTGGGCGTTTAAAAGGGCTGTATAGTGATAAAGTTAATATTTTTCTGATTATTGTTGTGTATTCGTTTAAAGAAACCATACATAGTTCTATGAATGTAATGTTGTAAACAAAGCTCATTCTGTGGCTCAACGCTTCGGTCAAGCTTTACCGCATTCCACTGAGATTTCTCTCCTATCTTTGGTTATAATATAATATATAGCCTTTCCAAACAAAATAGTAAAATCGATAATAAAATTGATAGCGATGTATTGGATGCTTTTTACTTAAAAAGATATGACGACTTCAAAATTACTTAAAAACCAATAATAATTAATAATTTCAATTCAATTCAATTTTCTTGTGGCTTCACTTGCAGTTCAAAAAAAGATTTTTTTTAAATATCTATCACTACATATTATAAAACAAAGCTCTCCGCCGCGTCTGTCTATCTATCTGTTCGCGATAAACTCAAAAACGAATGCACTGATTTTCATGCTGTTTTCACCAATGGATAGAGTGGTTCTCGAGGAAGGTTTTAGTATATAATTTGTTAAGTTTTTGTATACATTAGCTAAAATATAACGATATTTGTTGGAGGTGTCGAAAATAAATAAGCCGTCTGGGAGCTTTCAACGAAAACGCTGCCTAAACCCTTTGAGATATAACAAAATAATGTATGGTGGAATTGTGTATCATATATAGGTCTACAGAAAAGTCCGCGATGATATAATTGGCAAAAACATCACGTGACCTAAAAAGCTGTTGAAGCTTAGACATGACGTCATCATACAATCGTTGAAGATTACAATAATTTACAATACTAAAAATACTAGTGCATGCCAAGTGGTCGAAATTCACCATAATCATTATTGTTGAGGAAACAAACATATATGAATAGAATTTGTCTTTGCTTATTTATAAAACTAGCAGTAACCCAGCTTCGCACGCATTTAAACTTCTGATATAAGCATCAGTTTTATAATAATGTATGGAAGTTAATTAGTATTTATTTATTATATAGTTAGTATGTATTTACTGCCTCGGTGGTGTAGTGGCTAGCATGTACAGCTGCACACCCGGAGGTCCTGGGTTCGAGTCCCGGGTCGGGCCAAGTTTAGTTATTGAGTCTTCCTGTATAGTAAGTCTCAGTAACAGCCCGGAGTTGGGAAGTTGGCGGTGTTTCACCCCCGTGCCTCGGAGAGCACGTAAAGCCGTCGGTCCTGCGCCTTAACTCTCACCGGTCGTGTCGAGTGGTCGTCCCACCGGAGTATGAGAGTGATAGGAATAGAGAGTGCACTTGTGTCTGCGCGTACACTTGAGTACTATAATATCTCCGGCGCAGTTGGCTGATCTCATTGAGATTGGCCGCCGTGGCCGGAATCGGCTAGGAGAACATCATCATGTACTTATATATAGTATTTTATTATAATAGATTTGTTGACATTTATGATTACTGCTCCGCTCCCTTGTGCATCAAGCATATCTGATGATGAACCCAAGAGGCTAGTGGAACTTTTCGATTTTGAATGTACGTATATACGTGACAAGTCTCATATATACAAGGTGTCTATTTGCCATACGTTATATTGCTTTATTTCTAACTGTTTAAGCAGCGCATGCCGATAAAGCAGCCGTAAATGACCATTTATTTTAAACTTCAATTAAAATTATTATGATTTCTGACAGCAAACACATTTTTATCGGAATAAAAAATAGCCTACAGCACTCGGCGATAATGTAGCTTGCTATTAGTGAAAGTATTTTCAGAAATGGTTCAGCAGTTTCACTGATTACCCCCTACATACAAACTTACAATACCTCCTTATAGTGTAGATATTATGCCAAAATTTTGCTTTTGCGAGTGAAGTCGGGGACTCTATCTTAGTATACAACAGGAACTGATTACGAAGAAAATATAAAATCAATATTTAATATGATACTTTCGTTGGCCACCTGCGACCACTTTCACTGCTAGAATGCTGTAACGCCACTATTAGGTGACGCGTTTGTTTTGAGATCTATCTTTTTCCTTAAAAAAATGTGAAATTCGCTTTCTTGCTGCGTGTTCTTTTAGTTAACCGGCTTTTTAAAAGGAGGGTAAGGATTTTTGATTATATGAATGCATGTGAAATGTCAAAATTGACGATTCAAAAGTTTATTTGGATCTTGTATAACATTTTAAGGGGCATTTTCTTTAGGCAAAGATATAAAAATTACGTATTATTCAGAAAAGAAAAAACTTTATCTAAATACAAAATTTGATCCAAATCGTTAGAGAAAAAATATTTAATGTACCCACAGTACAGATTCAACTCAGAATTTTATTATATGTATAGATAACCTTATGCGTTTTAAACGCTGTATTTTAAAATTGTACATATAATTGGTGAGATACTGTTTAAAACTAAAAACCATAACCTAACGATAAAAATAGGAAATATGCGTGTGATTTAAATAAAGGTGATATATTTTTTTTTAAATCTTTATTGCTTTTGAATTAAGCCTATATTCATATTTTTAATGAAACTTCTTTTTGATTAAGAAAATAATTAATAAAAAGTGCAAAAACAGGTAGGCAATTCAAAGTAGGTAGTTAAAACGCACGCCATTGGTCAGACCGAATATGACGTCAAAGTATGATATAACAGAATCAGTGCTGCCAATTTAGCGTTAAAAATGACGACTTTTGCTTAAGAAAAGCTTTTTCTTAAATCGTCATTTTTAGCGCGTTTTTACTATAGTATGGATACTAATACATCTATCTATACCTACATATGATGATGTTCTCCTAGCCGATTCCGGCCACGGCGGCCAATCTCATTGAGACTAGCCAACTGCGCAGGAGATATTATAGTGCACAAGTGTACGCGCAGACACAACGTGCACTCTCTATTCCTATCACTCTCATACTATGGTGGAACGACCATTCGACACGACCGGTGAGAGTTAAGGCGCAGGACCGACGGCTTTACGTGCTCTCCGAGGCACGGGGGTGAAACACCGCCAACTTCCCAACTCCGGGCTGTTACTGAGACTTACTATACAGAAAGACTCAATAACTAAACTTGGCCCGACCCGGGACTCGAACCCAGGACCTCCGGGTGTGCAGCCGTACATGCTAGCCACTACACCACCGAGGCAATATACCTACATATAATAAAATTCTAACTAAGCCCAATCTGTACATTAAATATTTTTTGGAAAATCTTATTGAAATAGACATTATTATCGATACAGAGGCCGAATCTATAGTTTTTAGAATTTTTGTCTGTCTGTCTGTTTGTCTGTCTGTCTGTCTGTTACCGCATCACGGAAAAACCACTGGAGGGATTTTGATGAAACTTGGTATGGTGATGCTGGTTATCGGGCTCAACATATAGGATACTTTTCATCGCGGGAAAATATCTCATTTCTGAGAAAAAATACAAAAACTGTAATGTAAGAGTATACTAATATGTAAAACCTAAGAATTTGGTTTTTGATCATCTGAACGCGGGCGGAGCCACGGGCAATGCTAGTCTATCTATATAAATAAAAATGAATCGCCGAAATGTATGTACCAACACGCATAACTTCCGATCGACTGTACCAAATTGGATAGTTCTTTTTTTTGTATTTGTTATTTATCAGGACAAGTTTTGTATAGAAGAAAATTAAAAGATTTTTTTTTTATACTAAAATAAGATTTTTTTAAATCTCATGATATGAAAAATGAATGAGTGAAATCATTTTTACCTCAGAAATCATCCCTTAAGGGGGTGATAGTAGGTATGAAAGTTTGTTTGGGGAAGCAAGCTAGGGACGAACCCAAGCGAAGTGAAGTTGAATCGCTAGTATTACAATATTTTGACATAAACACTAGTAAGTATTATATTTATATGGTATTTTACCATTGCGAAATTTTGGAAATCAATAACAGATATGAATCGTACCGCACTTGTCTGACAACTTTCTCGTCTTACGACAAAGATCATTTTCACTTTTAATATGTAAGAGATTTCTGGTGTCGGACCTCTTCAGTTTGGGCGCGGCGCCAGATACGTTTTGGATGGTTACATGTGTACGTAAAGTCCTCGTAATACTTTCTTATATTTACGCAAATATTTGACATCTATTTTCTATATATTTTTATATAACCTTCTATACAACTAAAATTTAACGACACTTTTGGCCCAGCTTGTAGTGACTCTACTTGCTGTGCCAGCAGTGGCGGGTTCGAGTTCCCCTGGGGGTGTTCATTTGTGTAATGAGCACGAATGTTTGTGCTCCAGTCACGGGTGTTTATATTTATAATATGTATGTATTTAAAGTTATATATATATTATATCAACTATCTGGTATCTATAACACATGCATCGTAGCTTACCGTGGAACTAGATGGTGTTGTGTGTTAATGTACCAACATTTTTTTTTATAAGTGAATGTTTGTACTCTATACGTTCTTAAATCATTCAATCTTAAGGACTCACCAAAGGGAAGCAAGGCTAAGTCGCTAGTTTTAAATAAAACTATCTTTTCGGATTTTTTTGCAGATATATTTTGATTTTCCTGACGTTTCTCTCCCGCGACCATGATTGTTATATAACATTCGAAACGTAGTGAACCAAAAATCATAATTAATAAATCCGCGAAAAAATCCGAAAGGATAGTATTATTTCAATATTTAAATTAAATGTTTAAAATGTTAATTATGATTAATGTAAATTGTAATTAATGTTGGAAATTATTCGCATATGAAAATATCAGCAATGCGAGACCCGGAATTTGAACTCGCTTTACTCGGTTTCCCAAGCAAGCGCGCTACCACTGGACTACCACTGATTATATTTATTTAATTAATTTTAATTATTTTGTTACAGATACCCAGATGGAGATCGGTGAGAACTTTTTGTTTTTTAAAAATGATTAAACGCGAAACGGACTCGACTGCTTTAGGATTCCGCATACTTATGTAAATTGAAGTTAACTTATTCTAGCTACGTATAAAGAAATTTGAACGTCTGTGTACATTTTTTGTAATTTTATGTTAGGCTAAGAAAGATAATTAACCATCAAGTAATAATTAATTATGTCTAATTAGTAATTACATAAGTATACATTGCATCTAATGAAATTTTAATGTAGATTTGTTAATTAAATATAAGTAATTTCAAATATTTCTAGATCTCTCAAACATATTTAATGTTATTTCACTAATATCATTTTGAAAGTAAATTAAAGTGTGTTGGACAGGGACGAATCTCGTTTTTTGGGCCCCTAACCCAGGTCCCCTAAGATATAAGGGGCCATCTATTGGAAACAATGGATAATATTGTGAATTAACAAAATAAAAAAATATCTAAAATAAAAAAATAAGGCCATAAAATATTAACCTTACAACCATCATGACATCATTTAGGAACCAAATAATAGCGTTATTTTAATATGGTCTAGTTACTAGTACTATCTATCATTATAGATTTTATGAAGACAAAATGACAATTAATTTAGACCCTCCAGAAGTGTTAGCCGAGGGCCCCCCAAATTCACGGTTCGCCTCTGGTGTTGAATATAAAATGCGAGGAGGGCCGCGTGAGAATATATACGCTAAAATTATAAAGAGGTAATCTTAGAAACTACTGATCCGGCTCTGAAAATTCTTTCACTAACAGAAAGCTACCCGGATAACCAGCTATCATCTTACCAAATTTCATTAAAATCTGCCTAGTGGTTTTCTCGTGATGCGTTCTCAGACAGACAGACAAAAATTCTAAAAATTATAGACTTGATAATAATGAAAAATATTAAATATAGAGATCCGACTCAGTTAAAATTTTATTATGTCTATAGAATATATATATATATATATATATATATATATATATATATATATATATATATATATAATCTATGTATTCCATACTAATATTTTATGAGTCACCCATAAAATTAAAAAAAAACCACTCTCTTTGCTAGAATCATTTTTTTTTAATTAAAAGCATCTATAACTAAAGCATGATACAAGACATTCTTTTTCGCATCATTCCAATGACCTTTCTTTTGAACTAAATACGAACTTTTACTTATACTTTCATAAAACAATTGCATTTACATAATATTTCTAGCATTCAAAACTCGTGAAATATTTGCAAATTAATGTGATACTAGCTCTTACATTTGACATTGCTTGCATGTTTTTATTTTATTGGCGGTGGTATAATTGATCTTAGAAGTAGTTCTTGGGAAACCGAGTGAAGCGGGTTCAAATCCTGGGTCTCGGTCTGATATTTTCATTTCCAACATGATTACTAATTGTCTTACGGTGAATGAAAATATCGTGAGGAAACCTGCATGTCTGAGAGAACCTAGCTAGCCTAGTTTTAGAAGAACACGTGAAGTGCGCTCTGTACTTGCTCAGCGTCAACTATGGCCAGATTTCCTTCGTATTGAAGGGTGTTAAAAAAAGGCTGAATACTTACATAAAATTTCTCTTACGGCTGATTTAAGAACTTAATATATAGAAAACAGATTAAAGTCTAAAATCTTGCTTTTTTAATCTAAATATCTCCAAAACGTTTGCCGAATAAAAATCATAGTTAAAAAATATTGTTTACATATGCACTAGCCTACCCATACTTTACTCGTGTGTGCCCCTAAATATCTTTTTTCTAATATTAAATACATAACGCCATATTTTGACAAATTTTGTAAAAAGTAACCTATAGGTTACTCCAGCTCATAATCTATCTGTATACCTTCTAAATTTCATACAAATCCGTTCTGCCGTTTTAACATACAGGAGTAACAAACATATACACATACAAACTTTTGCATTTATCTACGAGTACACTAATCTATACTAATATTATAAAGAGGAAAGATTTGATTTTTTGTTTGTTTGTTTGTACCGAAAAGGCTCTGAAACTACTGAATATATTTAGATAAAATTCGGTAAGAAGATAGTTTGAGATCCTGGGAAGGACATAGGATAGTTTTTATCCCGGAAATTTTCCCTTAAGGGGGTGAAAATAGGGATGAAAGTTTGTATCGGGGAAGCATATTAGGGACAAACCCGAGCGATGCGAAGGTAAATCGCTAGTAATAGAATAATTCCATACAAACTGATATATCAATTTTCTATCTATATAGCGATAAGACAGACCTAGTGATCTGAGTTCACTATTTGTAATGAATAGGTCACTTTCACTCACACGTTCTAATGGCATTGACTAGTTGTGGGAATGCTATTACTTATTAGTATCTGTATGTTCAAAAGCAAGGCCGTGGCAATGAGAAGGTCAGAGGTTCGATTATTGCTTGTTGTTATGAGTTGAGAGTTGGCTTAATTATAATACAAATATGACTTCGGGTAAAACACTTTGCTAATTGATATACAAGAACTCAAGATACATAATTAATGTCTCAAAAGTGTCCTCAAAAAGAAGTGCACAATTCGAAATTGTGCGCTCTTTTCAAATCTCTTTTATTCATTGCTTTTCGGATGACAAAATTAAAACGCACGTTGTTTCGTTTAAAAAAGTACTTTATATGGTGTCTTAGACGATTAGAACTTTTGATTTTTGATTTTATTCTTTGCTTTGAGTTAACGTCGCATATCGACGCCACTTTTTGAAGAGATATTTGCTAGGAAATGTGTATGTTCTTATATATCAACTCTACTACTTTACTCTGGGATAATGTAGCTATCTATTAGTGCAAGAATGATTAAAATCGGTTCAGTAGTTTCGGAGTTTATCGATTACAAACAAACTGACAAATGTTATCTCTTTATAATATGTGTCTCTTTCAACGAAAAATAATTAAAATACTACACTAATATATCAAAATAATTTTACCACCCTTAGGAGCGGTTTTTTTTTTCTTGAAATTTATATGGGACCATCCTTTTACTTAAAAATAAAAAATCCCTCAATGGGAAAAAATATCACGTAACGAAAAACATGCGTACAGAATCAAATACTAGACGATTCCGAATTCAAGACCTCTTTTTGAAGACGGCGTATAACTATAGGCTAAATAGAATAAGAGCAATAAAACTATTTTTGGATTTTCTCTATGTTTTATTTTATTTTTATGAAAATTTAAATCCAAAGGGCACTACGGTCTAAAACGTCAAAAATCTTAGTCTCACGCGTGACCATGATTGCTGTAAAGCATTCGAAACGTCGAACCAAGAAAAAAATCAAAATAAATCCGCAAAAAATCCGAAAATATAGTTTTATTTAAAAAATAAATAAATAAGAAAAATAAATCGTAAATCTAAGAAAGTAATACAAAAAATAATTTTTCAAATCGGGCCAGTGGATCCAAAAATTTGCAATCAAAAAGTTTTAAAATGAACTTTTTTCAAAAGAAACTTTTGATCGATGGTTCAAACAAACAAACAAACTCTTGAGCTTTATATTGTAGTATAGATATCAAATATTCGCGTAAATCCAAGAAAGTATTACGCGAGTAAAGCCATGTGCTACTATTAGCCAACAAGAAGTCTAAGTAAAATTAGTCAGACCGCTTCCGATTGGGCAAAAAGTGTGGGAATACATGTTAATAACCCGTGGGACTGTCTTTGTGTGGGAATGACCTGGTCGATATAAACAATACTTTGTAGGTTGTCTATGTGTGTTGTAGATTTTGTTCCACATTGATTGGGACGGTCCAAGGTTCGATTTGTGAATATTTGTATGTATTTTTTTGTGTAGAATATCATTTTGTTACAGGATTAGTTATAATTATTGACTTTTAAATATACAATTTACTAAAACCGAAAATACGTATTTTTTCTATATTTTAGCAACTCACCCTCGCACCGCTTGGGTTTGTCCCTAGGTTAACGGTAAGTACAGATTTCTCAGAGATGAGATATTTTCCCGCAGTAAAAAGTATCCTTTATGTTGACCCGGATAACCAGCTATCATCATACCAAATTTCATCAAAATCTGTCCAGTGGGTTTCTCGTGATGCGTTCCTAGATAGACACAAAAATTCTAAAAACCATAGATTAGGCCTCTGTATCGATAATAATGACTGTTTCAATAAAAAATTTCCAGAAAATATTTAATGTATAAATTCGACTCAATATATGTATAGGTTTCAATTGTATTGCATGTGCAGTTATTTTGCAATAACCAGATCCTTTAGAGAAGGATATCTAAAGAGTCGATACATGTTACATAAACAAATCTTTCTGAGAAGTAGGTATTTCTAAAGAGACCATATGTTGGGTTACATAACTCCCGTAAAATATTAATGTTTCATAAATTAAAGTGAAAATTGTAGCGTGACAGCTTTAACCTTCTCCTTTAACCTTAGGGTAGCTTTAACCTTCTCCTTTAACCTTCTAATAAAAATGTCTTCTCGACCGATGTCTGCCGAGGTGACAGCGATCAATTTCACTCAGACTAGCCAACTGTAGGAGATATTGTAGTGCACAAATAAATAAATAATATATATATATATATATATATATATATATATATAATATATATATATATATATATATATATTGGACATTAACACACAGCACCATCTAGTTTCATGCCTTTGTTATGCCTGCATACTGCTACACGAGGCCTGTGTTATGGATACCAGATAATTGATACACTACACATATATAACTTTAAATACATACATATTATAAATATAAACACCCATAACTGGAGTATAAACATGCGTGCTCATCACACAAATGAATGCCCCCAGCGGGACTTGAACTCGAACCCCCTGGCACAGCAAGTATCACTACAAACTGAGCCAAACACATCGGTACTCTATGTACCTTTCACTTTCAAATGCCGGTAAAAAAATAATTGGACACGCCCGGCGAGAGATCAGACGAAGAACCGACGGCTTTCTGACGGCTCTTCACACGTGTATGAGAAAAAGCCAAATTACACTTGGCCCGAACCGAAACCAAACCTCGATGCTGTACATACTTGCCACTTAACCAAAGAGACACTTCACTTAAATAAAAAAATAAAATAAAAATATAGTATTATGCCTTAAAAAGTTATATTTTATTGCAAAAAAAATTATGTTAATTTAACTGATACATACCTTTTTAACATCCCACTGCTGGGCCTGGGCCTGCCTTCATTACGAGGGAGATCAGGCGACAGTCCACCAGGCTGACTAAGTGCGGTCGGACTGAGCATGTCTGCAGAAAACTTGCTAGGTTCTCTCAGACATACAGGTTTCCTCATGATATTTTCCTTCACCGTAAGACAAGTGCTGTACAATATGGAAGCGATTCTCTATACTAAATCGCACTTCTCGTGTTCCAGCTTGCGCTGATACTCCTCATCACAGCAGTATCAGCCGAGGAGAGTCCGCCGGGGCTGGTCAGCAAGGACACCGAACAGGATCTGGTTGCTGAAGCGACACAATCAGGTATAGTCAATTTTTTGTATATATTATTCTTTACTAAACCGATTTTAATTCAGTTCTGTTTATTATTAATGGTTTAAAAAGAATAAAAACCGACTTTAAAAATACATAAAATAGTAAAAAATAACTCATTGGTCTATAATAATTGGTCTATGATAACTACTGAGATATTTTCGAAGTCGGTGTGCTTTGATTTGTATCGGCTGACACCATTAACTTTCTAGCGTTTTTTTCTATTCGTTTTTTTTAAGTTTTTGTTTTTCCAAAATGTATGTATTTTATTTATTTTATTTTAATCTATTGCATAGCTTCTATCGCGGGCCTTGAGCGTGGGGACCGAATCCAGAAATTCCGTAACGAAAAAAACCTAACACCCCCCACTCCGACCGGCACAGCGGTGATACTTTTTTCCATCTATCGATAAATACCAGAACTTTTAATGACTTTTTGAAATATCACGCTTGTCTCTTTAGTTCAGCAACCCGCCTTTAGGTGGCATTGGTTGTATTGGAAAACTACCGTAATCAGCTGTTTGTGAGAAAGTATATAGGTGTATAGGTATTTATCATCTATGTACAACAGTGAATATCTGTACTCGAATAATTTGTGTACAAAGTGTTTGAAAATATGAATAAACAAAGTGCATTAATAATAATAATATTAATGAAGAAAGTCACGAAAAAAAGTGAAAGAAAATGAGTTAGTACTCTATATATGCAGTATTATTTTTTGTTTTGTTAATTTATATATAATACTGCTATAAAGATAACCAAAATTTTTGATATTAAAATAAGCTTGCATAAGTTGATAAAAAATGCTACGCAATAGCTTTACCGCGGCAGTCTCCGAGTGCCACATTTAATTTTTTATTTATTTATCAGAATCATCATGTAGAATAAGACGAATTTATTTTAAAAATTCAGTTGGTGAAAAATTAATCACCCCTTTTTTCTACACTTAGGGGTGATTTTTTTTAATTTAACTAAATACTAGAGACTACACTGTAAAAAGTTATGCGTAGTCAAATATAATTAAAAAAAAACATAAATATACGTTTCTAATTGACAACCTCCTTTTTTCGTCGGTTAAACATTTTTTTTTCTATCATTTTTGTAGAGGCCCTCAAACTTTTGACCAGCAGTATATTATATCTTAAAGATAAAAAAAAAATTAAATAAATTTCCTAAGTTATCGCTTAACATACACTAAAAATATACACATAGAGCACCTACTTTTATGTTAAAGTCGGCTAAAAGTTTTAGGACTTTTTAATGTGTCTGTTTGTTAGACCATATATTTTTTTTGTTTTATTTATATATCAAAAAGTTTTATATCACGAGGGTCAAATTTATTATTCGCTTTTTTAGGAGCTCAGGCACAAAAGAGAGAAGCTGGCCTATCTAACTCCTACGGAGAACCGCTACCACCAGACGCGTACGGACCCCCGTCAAACATACCTAGTGGTAAGTAATACATTCGTTTATAACATTAGCATTTAATTTTAAACTGCTTTGCTCGCAATATATTATACATAATATTTAGCTCTTTTTAACGTCCCACCGTTGGGCACGAACCTCCCTTCTATAAGAAGGGGATCAGCGAAGAAATCCGAAAAGATAGTTTTATTTAAAATTTTAATATTCTTTATGGTTATACATTATATAATAATAGCAACACTAAATAATATTAGTAATTAATAAAGTTTTTTTTAATTGCAATATTTATAATAATAACAGCTAAAATTATATAAATAATATTGCTATATTTAATTATAATACTTTTTTTTAAATGGTACGAAATATATATCAACAAATATTGTAAGGTACTTTATTGGCATTTTTGAATTTTTTGAAATCATTTTTGTAAAATAGTGGGTAGGCAATGATTGTAACAAGTATGTGTTTGAGACGTCTATAACCTTAGTGACTATGATTGGTGTAAAGCATTTGAAACGTCAGGAACCAAAAATCAAAATAAATAAAAAATAAAGTTTTATTTAAAAACTTATTATTTTTATACAGTATACAATAATATTTCTATTTTCTTTTCAGCACCAGAACTTCCTGTACCTGTATACGGCGTACCTGAAGCACCAGGTTACCTAGATACCCCCCCAGGCGCGTATGGACCACCATCCCCCGTAGTATTCCCTAACCAAAACTACGAAGGTCCACCTCCTCCTATTGGCAAACCTAAACCTGTATATGGCCCACCAAAATTCCATTTTCCATCCAAACCAAAACAAACATATGGTCCACCAAAACCAATATATGGTCCACCAAAAAAAAATTATGGTCCACCCAAACAATCTCTTCCAAAGCCGACTTATGGGGTCCCGTTTAAAATATCAAAAATTCCGCCAAAACCAGTTTATGGCGTTCCAAAACCAGTTTATGGCGCACCCAAGCCTGTATATGGGCCACCAAAAGCCACATATGGACCACCACAAGTAAATATTCAAAATATTCAGTTACCTGAAATACCGATTTCATTCCCCCAAAATTTCGGATCATTTGGTAATATTGGTACAGGCTTTAGCACAATTAGTACTGGTTCCAACTTTGGCACATTAGAAACCAGTGTTGGTACAAGTATAGGAACCAATCTTGACTTAGGGTTAAACCTACCCGCTCCTATATACGGAACACCGATTTCTAGTTTACCTGTAAACTTAAAACCAAACTTCCCTATACCGTCTGACACTTATGGTCCACCCGGTCTGCCTCTAGGACCGATTGGACCAAATGATCAAGTTGTGGTCCAAGATGTTGGTAGTATAGGTCATTACGGACCTCCTCAACCAGATCCTAACCCTCGTCCACCCCATCCCGGTATCCCGGCCCCTCCAACCCCACCACACGTGTTATACGACGGCTGGAAACCAATTCCTGGAATATCAAAACCCTTGATTGAAAACGTTGACAATGTCCACACAATTCAGAGTATCCAAAATATCGGAAATAATGGACACATTGAAACATTAGATCAATATGGACCACCTCCTCCTATAGTCCAAGAAGTTAGCATTAATCTAGATGGGCATTCGTTACCAAATTTCAACCAACAACAGCAATTTTCTGGTGCTCAAATAACAACTGGATATTCATCGGTCCACCAAGACGCTCTTGCCGATATTGACTTAAGTGCCATTGTCGGAGGTGAATCAAATCATATTGACCAATCCAAAACCGTATTCGAAGCACATTATACAGAAAATAATAATCCTCAAAATAGTTTAGCCTTCATAGCTAATATCCCTGATAAACCCATAGATTCTTATGGCGCACCTCCTTTGGAATCTCTATCAAATGGCCCATATCCACCTTCAATTAGACAGCAAGGTGCTAAAGGGTTGAGTCCACCCTCTCCCATATATGGATTACCGATACCTAGCAATCAATATGGTGGCCCAAAACTGCCAACAAACTTACCGATTCCATACGGATCTGTATCCGGGGGCGGCTATTCCATTCATAATGGGGGTCACACACCAAGACATCCCATAAAATTCAGAGAATCCGTACCAGAAGGACTTATTCAGCAAATAGGTCAAATATCTCATCATAAAGATTCCCATGGTTTAGATCACATCAAACAGGGTCCGGCATATTTGCCTCCACCGATTAGAGAAGTCAAAGATATGAATCAACATTCATCACAGCACGGAAACCAAGGCTTCGATAGCCTATCATTATCCATCGAGCCTACGAATTTGTATAGCTTACCGCATAGTGGACAGCCCATAAACTTCCAACTTGGTCAAAATCAACCTAGCAATTTATATGGCTCACCCATAGACTCATATTCCTCGCCTCTCTTAACTGTTGGAGATCACACAGCTTCTGGCTCTAGTAGCAATGCCGTTGCTGCAACACTTGACGGAACTATTTTGGCAAATTTAAGTAACTTGGAAGTGGCCGCCATTTTGAAACATTGTCCCTATCATGAAGCTATATTAAAAGCGGCTAGGTCGGGAGAGAAAATACCATCAGAATTGGCATCAAGCTATGTCGCCAGTCTGAGTTCTTTAGGATCAGCTTTCCATAAAAATCGCCAAGAATTTACGTCGCAAAATGATTTCAACACGAAAGATCAATCAATTGCATCTCAAACTTTAGTACAGACAATTCTACCAAATCAAATAGAAGGTGAAAAATCAGTCAAATCAAGCGCCCAAAAGGGGAAATCATTAAATGCAAAAGATTTATATAAATCAGACTCCCTACAACTCGTGTCAGATCAGATATATGAGACGTCTGAAAAGATTAAGAATTTAAACGAAGAAGCTAAACAGTTGCAACAGAAAATTGTGACAGCGAATCAACATTTAAATAAAAATGGTCAAACTTTCTTTCAATCTGAAATACCTTTAAAGGGTAATCAAGCGACATATTCTTTGCAAATCCAATCAGCCAACGACGGCAAAGAAAATCCGTCGATACCACACGAACAATTATTGTCTGAGGGACTCTTACAAAGTATACTACAGGCTATCGAACAACCGGCAAACCAAGGAAAGACCAGTGAAATCTATCAATCGAATGACCAAAGCCAAATCAAAAATAGCGACGTCTATCAATCGAATGGACAAAACCAAATCAAAAACAGCGACATCTATCAATCGAATGGCCAAAATCAAATCAAAAATAGCGACATCTATCTGTCGAATGGGCAAAACCAAATAAAAAATAACGACATCTATCAATTGAATGGCCAAAACCAAATCAAAAATAGCAACACCTATCAATCGAACGTTCAAAATCAGTTTAAATCCAGCGAATATCAAACAAGCAATCAAAACTTAAACTACCAGTCGTTCTATACAGACGGATTGGTCCTTCCAGCCGGATACGAACCAATCGACAGATCAAAAAACGACCAAACAGTCCAAAGCTCCAATGATTTTAAGCAAGTTTCGAAAAAGGCAATAAATCATAAACACAGCTTTCATAGCGACTGCGATTTGAGAGCAGATAACTCGGTAACTCACACGATAGTAGTGCCTCCGCCAAATGTCGACAAAATACAAGCAGTAGATGAAGTCGAAGACAACGATGTAGCAATTTACTTTGGTCAAAACAAAGATAAAGATGAAACTGTAACAGAAATTTCAGTAGCAACCAGTATAAGTGAAGACACAGACCATAAAACACCGGAATTCGGTGACAAAATAAAAAAGACGTGACCGTCAAATCTAGTCTAACCAGTGACTGAAGCAGATTGCGATCGAAATTAAAATAAAGTAACACATTTTTGGAAATCGATTACAGATAAAAAAGTCACTGGAGCCATTAGAGGCATTAGTTATAGTTCAACGCCATCTATCGTCGATTTAGAACCCGTCCCGGTTTGAACGGTCTATTTAGTTATACATCCTTCAAGACTGATGGACGCGTTTTAAATATTTATTTACGAATAAATATAATATTAAACATAAACAATAAATGGAATCATGTTTTTGAGAACTGATTAAATTGTTTTGTCCCCTTTGGACAATTGTGTAAAGAATATATTTTTTGTGACAATTACAATTGGCGGATAATATTTCTATGGTGACTGATTTTGATCTAACCTAAGACAGATACTGTCTCACCTTAGTTTCATAGTAAATAATAACTTTATTGTCTGGATACTTTAATATTGATTTGTATAATTTTATGAATAATATCAAAATTAGCCATAATTCAAATTGAATAGGGAATACTGTGACGTCACGTCCAGCGCGCCAAATGGCGGGCGTTTAAAGTATCGGCGTATCTGTATGATATTTTTAAATTTTTATTATACTAAATTTTAGTGTTTTGGAGCTGGTTATTTTTTACAATTATATAACGATGTTAGCTATTGCAAAAAAAAAAATCACGCATATTCCCTATTTCAACATTCCATAGACTAAAGACTATTCAGCTCAAATTAGTCTTTCGACCTAACTGTTGCATAGCATGTATATATTTTTTATTTGTATAAAAAAACGATGAGATGATTTTTTGGAATTCATGTTTTTTAGAAACGCTTAAATGTTCACTAACGTCACTAAAACTAATCTAATTCAATATTTGTACATTTAACTTTTTTTAAGAACTGGGTATTTTTTTTATTAGACATGTTTAAAAATTAACAACAAAACTAACGTTTGTATTTGCCCGTCGAATTGTGTCGCCATCTTTATATTATTTGCCGATCTTAACTGTTCGAGGTGCAAATCTAAAACTCACTGAGTCAAATTAATATTCTTACTTTATTATATTATTATTATAAATAACATTAAAAAAATACTTCGTGTAGCGACATTTTTACTCAAAAAGTGAACATTTATTTAATGAAACTAAGCTAAGCAAATCAGTATTTATGAAAATCCTACGTAGTGAGTTTTCAGCATTTATATTTAAAAAAATAATTGTTAAACGTGGTTTCATATATTGTAAAACTTATTTATACCAATAATATTAGATTTAACGTAATTTATTCCATTTTAGCATTTTTCTATTTATTTTTTTGATTCGAGTAGTGTCGTTTTTCAGCATGTGTAAACGAATAATAAAGTGTACAAATATTATGTGTGTGTTTTTTATCCTTATAATCTTCTAATAAAAGCTTTTATTTAATTTAGAATGCTTGTTAATTAGTATGGTGTTTTTGGGGTTAATCTTGCAAGCTGAATTAAAATATTAAGATATGAATATCTAATAAGTAAATATTATGACTAGCTATAGTTACAATATTATACATCAATTCGAGATGTATTTTACGTAGGTATCAAATTATATTAGATTTGCTTTGCATTGGCTGGCATCGACTTAGAAAATATGTAATTAGGTAGGTATCTATACTAAATGAAAACCCCCGTTTAGTCACTTTTTACTTTCATTTCTGCCGCTTTAAACTGTTCACTTTGTTTCATAATAGCCAGGTTCCCCTTTTTCCAATAAAACGATTTTTTAATTTTTCTTACGAGAAACAAAAAAATAATCTTAATTTTTTCCAGTACTAAAAATGGAATAAATTAAAAAAACTTTAAACTCATATCTCAGGTTAAAAATAAGACAAGAAGATGATCACAATAATATTTCCATTCTATTTGTTTCAAAATCTTTAAGAGAAATCTCTTTAAATTTAAGAATTATATTGTTGCAAAAATTATAAAATACCAAATTATTAAATCCGAAATTATTGTAAATTGCAAATGGCCCATTTTGTTTGCTACAATGCTACCTCCACGTAAATATTAATCAACTTTTAAGAATATCATTGCGTATAATTAAAAAATAAATAAATGTCATATTTACTGGCAATTGTCAGCTGTCAAATAGGCTAAATATTGTCTATTGATTAGAATTGTTTTTTTTTAACTATGGACGATTGGAGGGTAAACAAAAAATGAACAATAAAGTTTGATTTTTAATGTAGTTTAAATAAAAATGGATAGATATAGTAAAATGAGGTCGGATAGAGTCTGCGAGGGCTGCTTAAGCATTGATCGCAGCTTGTTAGAGTTAGATGAATATGAAGTCAAGATGTTTTACAGTTTCACTGATATTGTAAGTAATTTATCAAGTTTTTATTATATAATATGTGCTTTTATTTTACAAAAGCAAACATATTTACCACTAAATGTTTAAATAAATACGTATCATATATGTATGTTATTTAAATAGTCTCTATAATAGACTATTTAAATAACATACATTGTTTATTAAAGTTAACTGCTATTGTATTTGTATCAAATTTCAATAGTTTATTTTCATTTTTTCAGGATATAAAGAATGATACTTTACAACTCTGTTGGGAATGTAAAGCCATATTAAGAAAGTTTATAAAGTTCAAGCAACAAGTTAGACATGCACATGTTATTCTCAATACCTATGTAAGGCTCTTTAATATTTGAACAAAAATCATTTTCATACAAATAGTAGTAAATTATTTCCTATTTATTGTAAAAACATATATAATTGCTATACATGTAGACTATATTTGCTTATTATGTAAATAATATATTATCTAGTCATACTATTGTATTTTTATGTATTACATGTATTTTTATTGGCATTAGCTAACAACAAACTTGATGAATTCTTATAATAAAAGTATAGTTGCTACGTATATCAAAAATGTATGTCTAGTTAACACGAACAGGAAAATAAAACAAATTTACCACTTGTCATTCAGAATATTTAAAAAAAGTAATTTGTGAAACCTTTCATTAATGAAAGTTAACTTAAGTTAACGAGAACTGTTTATTAATGTGTAATGACATATATAGGCTATTGTTTTATTTTTTTATTTTTACAGATTTATTTATGAATTTTATAGAAAATTGTAAAGTGTATTTATATACTGTAACATTTTTTTATACCAAATCTTTGTAAAATAAATAACTTGTCTACTCTTTCGATTTTAGTCTTTTATTAAATAAATAATATTAAATCATATTAGCAAAGCCTTTATTAAGAGAGTAAATTTTCCAAGTATTCTCAAAACTTTTGCAATTGAAAAAAAACATTAGATACTATAAAAACAAAACATATGTAAAATATTATAATTTTTTTAATTATTTCAAATAAAAGCTATAAACAATAAAATACAAGGCATAATAAAATTTAACTGAAAGTTTTTTTTTTCAGAATCATCACAAAGTACCGTCTTTGTCAAGTTTAATCATAAAAAAATGTAAACAAATAAAAAAAATTGTGTATGATGATAGCAAAGAACCTATAGATATTGAGATCTCTCCATTAACTTTTATTAAGGTAGAGGATAATCAAAATGAAATGAGCTTTAATCAGTTTGATGATGACTTTATAATGTCGGACACTGAAGATAGACACTCGAAGGTAATATTTTTTTATTTTCTTTAAATGAATGCGAGAAAACTATTGAGTTAACATATTAAATTTTAGATTAAAAAATGAAACATCATTTTTTTATTTAAAACTATATAAAAAAAAGCCTTCTTCGTTTAATGTTGGAATTATTTTTGTCAAATATAGAAGGTAATTTATATATTATTAAGACATAAGTTATATAAAAAAAAGGATGGTTAGTTTATACATGTTACATAACATATATACATATATACTACACTCAAATAACTACAACTGAATTAAAACCTTCATATTTTTTAGTTGGTTAAAACATATGATATAATATTTTGTCTAACTATAACTAGCGACTCTCGCTCGCTTCGCTCTAGGGCATCAGGATACCCGTATTTTGTTCACAATTTCAAGGGCTTTAATTTTTTTGTGCAGGTTTAAAAATTGCTTGTTCTGTTCTTGTAAGCATTCAGTAAAGGTTATTTTGACATTAAAGATTATTATTATATTATAAGAATATTGAAGTGTCTGTGCACTTCAATTTTATATATCTGTATAGGTTAAAACAGGATAAATAGAGAATTTTTAAAAGAGAAAAGAGAAGAAGTTTTAAAAGAGGCATTTTCTCCTCTCGTCCCCACCAAATGATTGCTCGTTTTAATATTTGAGCGCGCTTTTAATTATTTTTTTTAGAAAACAACTTAAGAACTGCAATTAAGGTTCAATTTACGTTGTTGTATATTTATTTCAACTAGAACAATTACCTAAACACAATTGGTGACAGTTTTAAGAGAACTTTTGCATTGGGATTGTGTATCTAGTAGTTTTTTGATCGATGGTGTACCGTGTAGTGCCACTTTTTAACACTATGTCATTTTAACTTAACTTTCACAGCTGAAATATAACATAGGTATTCTAGAAACCCGTGAAATTATTTCTAAATTTTCAGGCAGATATAAAAAATGATTTACAAAATGAGAGTGAGAAAAGAAGAGATGATAGAAACAATGATTTCAATGATTCGAATGAAGTTAATACAAAACATGACATGGAATTTGAGAGTGAGAAGGAAATACATGGCAATACAAAGGATGACTTCAATGAATCTGACGATGAACCCCTTATTACTAGACGAGTGGTGTGCAAAAGGAAGAAAGCACGGCAGGGAAAAAGTGAGTTATTATTTAGAAGTAACGACTCAGCCTCGCTCCGCTCGGGTTTGTCCCTAGATATTTTTGGACATTTAGTATAGATTTCTCAGAGATGAGATATTTTCCCGCAGTAAAAACTATTATATATGTTGACCCGGATAACCAGCTATCATCATACCAAATTTCATCAAAATCTGTGCAGTGGTTTTCTCGTGATGTGTTCCCAGACAGACAGACAGACAGACAGACCAAAATTCTAAAAACTATAGATTCGGCCTCTGTATCGATAATAATGACTATTTCAATAAAATTTTCAAAAAAATATTTAATGTACAGATTCGAGTCTGTCTATATGTCACCGGACAGATTGTGATAAAATTTAGTATGATGATAGCTGGTTATCCGGGTCAACATATAGGATACTTTTTACTTCGGGCAAATATCTCATCTCTGAGAAATCTATATTAACCTTAAAACGTAGGGACGTAAGTAAAATAAACGTAAATCTCACATAATCTGGTCCCACAAGCATTTTTTTCTTGCAGGAATGATTTTTTTTTTCATATTTCAGATACAGAAATGAAAAATCAACGTGAGACCTCTGGTGTAATAATTAATGAGAGGATAAACAAGAAGCTGGAAAAGTTGAATATGGCGAGTGACAGATTGCAAATGGTTCTGCTCACTTGGGAAGAGGTGAGTTGCTGGAATAGTCTGAGAGCTGGTGTTACATTTTGACCATGGATTTGGACTTAGGTAGCCACATAGCCTATGTTTTAATCCAATACATAAACTATCTTCATTATGAATTTCAATCAAATCTGTTCAGCCCTTAGGCAACATCCATTAATTATTACGTCAGCTCAAAATGGGGAAGGTGGTGGGCTTAGTAAAATCTCATTTAAACTGATGGGGGCGTAATTAAATCTAACGTTAAAAGAATATATATTATACTAGCATTGCCCGCGGCTCCGCCCGCGTTAAGATGACCAAAAACCAAATTCTTAGGATTTACATATTAGTATACTCTTACATTGTAGTTTTTGTATTTTTCTCAAAAATAAGATATTTTCCCGCGGTAAAAAGTATCCTATATGTTGACCCGGATAACCTGCTATCACCATACCAAATTTTATCGAAATACCTCCTGTGGTTTTTCTGTGATGTGGATGTAGACAGACATACAAAAATTCTAAAAACTATAGATTCCGCCTCTGTATCGATAATAATGTTTATTTCAATAAGATTTTTCAAAAAATATTTAATGTACAGATTCGGCTTAGTGACAATTTTATTATATGTATAGATAGTCTGCGCTTATTTATTTTAAGTTTTAAAATTTGCACTGTTCTAAACCTTTGTCACAGTGAGAAATGCATGATAAAATTATAATCTGAAACACAGGTTGTTAACCTGGTTCAGGTAAGTTCCAAATTGTATTGTGTCCTTGGTCATTTATTTTGTAAATATTATGTAACTTTGTAAATGTATTTCAATAAAATTTATTTTAATTATTATAGCAGTAGCTATGATTAACATGTGTTTTATGTCATGGGTTCTATTCTCAGGTGGAGGAAGAAAGACAGAAGGCGTTGCAAAGTGAGAGTTTCAAGCGGCACGAGTACCGCTGCTACGACTGCGTCGTCGGTTTCAACCATCGCTGTAAACTGGATAACCATATGAAGAAACATGACCCGGTAAGACGAATAGGGAATATATATGTTTTTTTTCTTTATATACAATAGTTAACATCATTATATAATTTAAAAAAACCAGCTCCAAGAAACTAAAATTTAGTATAAAAAAATTATTACAATATCATAACGTTACGGATATTTTAAACGCCCGCTATTTCGCGCGCTGGGCGTGACGTCACAGTATGATATACACAGGGAATGACTACTCAATTTGTAGCGACAATCGCTCTGTTATTATATACTCTGACGTCACATTCGGTCTGACCAATGGCGTGCGTTTCAACTACTTTGAATTTTCCACCTGTTCTTGCACTTTTTAATAATTATTTTCTTAATCAAAAAGAAGTTTCATTAATAATATTGATATATACTTAATTCAAAAGCAATAAAGATTATATAAAAATATATTTCATCTTTATTTAAATCACACGCATATATTCCCTATTGTAGTTTTTCTTTTTTTACTTTATTTACAACTAATGACTTACCCTGGCTTTGTTCGGTTTCGTCACTAAGTTTTTGTATGGAGTAAATAGTCGATCTCTTGCTCAATCGAAAATAAAACTATCCCACGGGAACCGTACATTTTTCCGGGATAAAAAGTAACATGTGCTATTCCAGACTAATCTATCTCAGTGCCAAATTTCATTTAGATCTGTTCAGCCGTTCTGACGTAATTGAGTAACAAACATCCATTCATCCTTTTAACAGGATTACTTTATTTTTTATACAGATGAATAAAATAGAAGTGCCTGTGTGTAATGTCAAAATAACAGATTTTTACTAAATGCATATGAAATTATATACGGTATTTATAAAAAAAGGCAATTTTTAAAATATTTGTCTGCCTGTGTGTGCTAATCTCCGAAACGGCTAGACTGATTTTGACGGGACTGTCACTGGGAGATAGCTGATGTTATAAGGAGTTGTATTTTTGTCTAAATCAACAGGCGATCGTATACTTTATGCATTTATGTACTGGTTTTATGCTTTATTTTACTGTGTGGCTTATACTGTGTTAGTGTTATATAAGTCTTACCTTGGCATCGCTAGCTTCGTTCATATTATAACTCATCTATACTTCTATACTAATATTTTAAAGAATAAGGATTTTTAAGTTTGTTTATTTGTACCGAATAAGCTCTGAAAGTACTGGATTGATTTAGATGAAATTTGGTAAGAAGATAGTTTGAGACCCTGGGACGGACACAGGATAGTTTTTATCCCGGAAATCATACCTTAGGGAGGTGAAAATGGAGATGAAAGTTTTATGGATGAATCGCTAGTCTTTAAATAAAGTGACCTGTGTTTTTGTCGAAGGTCCCGCCTATCTCTAAACCAAAATTCTTCAAAATCAGTTCAGCTATTTAGACATGAAATCGTAACAGACAGATAGACAGAGTGTTACTTTCGCATATATAATATTAGTATGTATATGTCCAGTGCAAAGGCAGCGAGGAGTGCGCGGTGTGCCGCGTGCGCTGCCGCGACGCGCCCGCGCTGGCGGCGCACCGCCGCCGGCACCGGCTCCGGTAAGTTGTATAGGTATAGAGTTGCATCGGCTTACCTTTGCAAAGGTAAGCCGATTTCGAAGGTTTTTTGAATTATGTACTTTCAAATATTCCACCTGTTGGGGTGGAAATTTTTATTTATACGAACATAAGTTATTTATGTCAAAAAATAATAAAAATCGGTTGGTATTTGGAGATAATATTACATAATGTGTATATAAGAAAATAATTACTCGAATGAGTTGTATTCTTTTTTTTTTTGAAGACGGTCAAAAATATTGTGGATACTATAAAAGTAGTAACGTAACAAAATAATTTTAGTTTTGTGATTTGTTCATAATTTATTGTAATTTTTTTGTTTGAGTATTACAAAAAGAGTAATAAGTTTTTAATTTTTTAATATTACACTAGTGCTGTTTGTAAAATAAATGACTAAACTATTATTACGCGGATGAATGAATGAATGCGTAATCGAATGGATGAAATAATGCACCACGAATGATAAGAAATAAATAAATGCACGAGTGAATGCATGCATTTATACATAGGGACAACTGGTGATCGAACGGATGAAAGTGAACGAATGGGTGGGTCAAATCTAAAATAAAGAGTAAGTGAGCGAGCGGGCCGGCAGCTGGCGGTGCGCGCAGTGCGGCGCGGCGTGGTCGCGCGCGGCGCTGGCGGCCGAGCACGTGGCGCGCGCGCACGGCGGGCCCGCGCCCACGCACCGCTGCCGCCTCTGCGGACGCGACGAGCCGTGAGTGCACACACACACACACACACACACACACACACACACACATACACACATACACACACATACATACATACATAACTTCACGCTATATCCCTTACCTTTGTCTTTAAGCTTTAGATTTAATCTTCTTTAAGGATTAAAAATATTTTATCTCCAAAAATGAATATATTAAGTATAAAAATATTTTAAGATAACTTTTAAAAAATTTATCTATGTGTCAGTTTGTTTCGATTGATCTCCGAAACGGTTGGACCTATTTTGACGGGACTTTCACTAGCGGATAGCTGATGTTATAACTTACGCTAATTTAATTTTAGAAAAAATAAATAGAATTCGCGAAAGAGTTACAAACATCCATCCATTTTAAATAAAACTACATATCTTTTCGAATTATTTTGCGAATTTATTTACATTACAGACTGTATATAACGCTTTTCTATAGCAAATATGTAACGTCTTTGAGACATCTAACACCTGTCTCTCCCATGACCATGATTGCTGTAAAGCATTCGAAACTTTCAACCAAAATGAATCCCACAAAATAATCCGAAAAGATAGTTTTATTTAAAACCAGTGATTCACGCTCGCTTCGCTCGGGTTCGTCCCTAGGTAAGTTTTAATTTTTTTGAGCGGAACCTTAATTCTATTTCTAAAATAAAAGTATCCTATATTACTCCCTATAACATCAGCTATCTTCCAGTGAAAGTCCCGTCAAAATCAGTCCAGCCGTTTCAGAGATTATCCGAAACAAACAGACAGACAAAAATTAAAAAAAAATTGAGTTTTTCTTATAAGCACCGTATATAATTTCAAATGCATTTAGTAAACAGCTGTTATTGTGACATTACATACAGACACTTCAATTTTATATATCTATATAGATATCAAATATTCGCGTAAACAACCATCCACTTTACCGATTTATCCAGGACTCTAGCGAAATTGAGGAACCACGTGAAGGACCACGCGGCGAGGCCCGAGTGCGAGCTGTGCGGGAAGTCCTTCCGGGACAGGACCTCGCTGCGGACTCATTTGTTGTGAGTATACTGTTGAATTTCTGTTGAGCTTTTCTCAGCAGAACTGCCTTCCGAGCTGGTGGCAGATTCCAAACGGGTTTTCGCAGACATTCGTCAATACTAGATTGGTCAAATTAGGGGTTGGTGGTTTCGTCAAATACTTAATTCGTCAAATTTTCATATCGTCAAATTCTTAGCTCGTAAAATTAGCCACTATAGTCCATTCGCGTTAAGAAAAGTCATCAAGTGCAACGGCAGGTAAAGGTGTATTCACAGTGGAGTAAAAATTCAATTCAAATATATTTCAAAAGATTAAGTTTAATGGTTAAAAATCAACTTCACCTCAAAGCAAAATAATCATTATTAATATACTTAATCAGTATCACTAGAACCTTCGTTTGTATTTATTATAAAAGAATCAAAATCATTTTAATAGAAAAGTTTAAAGTACTTAAAACATTGTAAATACCTCGTCTTTCTCCGCTATGAATGAATCCATTTTTATTCTTAAGAATAGGTGAGGTATTAATTTTTAAAATTTATTGTGGTAAGGCACAAAGGACACAACTATTTCGTACGCAAGGCTGTCTTTAACTGGTCATTATATACTTGACTTTATAATTTTATGCGACCTAATTGGTCGGGGGCCTGATTATATTATTTGCCTAATTTTAATTGAAAAAATACGAAAAGATAGTTTTATTTAAAATGTATTTTATTAATGTAAGTACAATGATTTTGGTCCTTCGAGCCGATTTTTTTTCTTCATTCCAGCATCCACAAAGGCGAAAAGGAGTACGAGTGTCCGAGATGCAACAAAAAGTTTTTGTTCAAGAAGGCAATGGAAGTGCATCTGGTGACGCACGACGCGAGCGCGCTGTTGTATTGCCATTTGGTAGGATTTGTTTTTTTTTTTTTGATGTGACACTTCTTTAGAATCGTTGTGATTTGAAACTCTGTGAAACGGAAATGCGACACTAGAAAGAGACAAACACTTACATATATAGTATTAAGCCGGCGAGAAAATGAGATGGAATACATTGTCATTTCGCCATGGTAACCGTTGTTAGTGTCTGACTAATATATAATATTATATTCTTTCCGTATATGATATTCTATAAATACACGATTGTAATATGCCTAATATGCATTATTTAATTATTGATTTGTTTTAATTTAATTGCGATATTTGCCAAAGAAGTTTCACTTCAACCGCTCGCAAAGGTTACACGCACCCATTATTTTTCTTTTTTAAGGTTTCGTTAATTTTGGGGTCTTAATGGCTGAAGTTTATGTTGTTTTTCTATTGATTTTTTTATATTAATATTATAAATACGAGAAATTTTGAGATTAGTTTGTTATTTATATTTTGATGGGTTTAAGTGGTATTCAGAATAGAGATAGCTTTTCACTTTCTTTGCGATCGATGTTCTTTGCGAAGATACTAATCGGTTAGTGGTTTTATTGATAAGTAAAAAATGTATGTATAGTATGAAATGTCAAAACAACTGTTTTTACTTTTGTTTGAGAACAAGAATTAGGGTTCCGCTCAAAAAATTTATAATCTAAGGACGCACCCGAGCGAAGTGAGCGTAAGTTGCTAGTTAAAGATATATTGTAAGGTTTAAAAACGTTAATTTCATTTGAGTTTTTCAAAATTTTTGGTAATGTTTGGAATGAAAAATAATATTTTTTCATTTTTTAATATTTTCTTTTCAGTGTGACAAAAACTTTAAAAACAAAATGTCGTACAATCAACACATGAAATACAATTTAAAACACATAGATCCGGCGAAACTTAAGTGAGTATATGTTTGGTTATCGCTTTTAGTATTTCTCAGTTGCTTTTTCGCTATTTTTTTGAGGATTTTTAGTTATGGGTAACGTTGCTATTGTCTGTGGATTTTTTTAACGAAATTGATTCCAATTTGAATCCAAGATCATAGTCTCAGGCATACACGCTACCCACTAGATTTTTTGAGAAATCAACAAAAAAACAACACAAAAAAGATCAATTATTAAAAAAATATTTAATAAACCAAAAAAACCCTTAACAAATAAAAAACCCTCTTCGGCGTCAGATACGCGTGCCAGCAGTGCCCGAAGCGCTTCGCGAAGGCGTCGCGCCTCCGCGAGCACCGCCTCGCGCTGCACCTGCGCCTCGCGCCCGTGCGCTGCGCCCACCCCGGCTGCGCCTTCGTCAGTGAGACACACGCGCGCGCGCGCACACACACACACACACATACATATATATATATACATACACAATTATAATCTATACAGATAAATAAAATTGAAGTGTCTGTTTTTAATGTTAATATACCTGTAAACTTTTAACGCCTTTAGGTGAAATTAATGATAAAAAAGACATTTGTGAATTTTTCAATAATTATTTTGTAACCATTGGTCCAACTTTAGCTAATAACATCATTACAACTTATACTAATAGTGTACTTTATACTACGGAAACCAAGAATACTGAAAGTGACACACTTTTATTTCAATTTGCTCCAACAAATATCAAAGAAATAGATAAAATAATAAACCAACTGAAAACGAATACAAGTGCTGGATTAGACGGTTTTAATGTTAAGACTATTAAATGTGTTAAACCTCTCATCTTAAACGAATTATCATGTTGTATAAATAAATGTATTGCTCATGGCCTTTTTCCGGATGATTTGAAAATTGCAAAAGTAACTCCTATTTTTAAATCTGGTAATAGATCTGACCCATCGAATTATCGTCCAATTTCAGTTTTACCGGTGTTGTCAAAAATATTTGAAAAAGTTCTCTACGTGTGTCTAGAAAACATTTTTGAGAGAAAAAAAAATATTATATGTAAAACAGAACGGTTTTAGGCCAAAATCAAATACACTCTCAGCTACATTAGATCTTATAACAAAACTCAAATTAACCATTAATCGGAAACAAATAGCTATTGGCATTTTTATAGACTTAAAAAAAGCGTTTGACACTGTTAGTCACGACTTGTTACTATATAAATTAAACGACATTGGAATTTCAGGGAAAGCCTTTGATATTTTTAAATCATATCTTGCGAACCGGTACCAAATAACTAAAATTGGCACACATCAAAGTAGTCCTAAGCCTATAACTTTCGGTGTTCCCCAGGGATCAATTTTAGGTCCGTTGCTATTTAATATATATATATATATATATATATATATATATATATATTAATAGCATTTGTCATATTGGTTTAAAAAGGGATCTCACTCTTTATGCCGATGACTTGAAGATATTTTTAATGATGCTCAAAATGACTTAAATCTGTTAAATTCATGGTTCAAGAAAAATCTCTTAACTATAAATACTTCAAAAACAAAGTACATTATTTTCTCTGCAAAAAATAAAAAAGTCAAAATAACCACTCAATTAAAAATAGACAATCAAATAATAAGTAGAGTAAACGAAGAAAAATACCTAGGCTTAGTTTTGGATAATCATTTAACTTGGAAACCTCACATTCAAAAAGTAAAATCAAAATTATCATCCCTAAATGGATTATTGCGAGGCACTGTTCGAAGTTTTCCTCCTGATGTTCGCTATATTATTTATAATTCATTAGTGAAATCACAAATTGATTATTTAATACGACTTTGGGGTAATGCAGCTAAAAGTAATCTAAATATGTTACAAAGAGCACAAAACAGGTTAATTAAAACGTTATTTCATTATGATTAGCTCACAGCTACAAACCAAATTTATAAAGAAACGAAGCTTTTTGACATTCAACAAACTTATATTTATAATACGTGCATTCGTATAAGAAAGATATTAAATCATGACATACAAACACAAATAAGTTTCATGAAAAATAAACTAACGCATAGTAAATTGCTTCGAAATGCAAATAATTTAAAACTTTACAAACCACGCACAAACTATGGCAAAAAATGTATTATGTTTGAAGGAGCAATGCTATATAATCAATTACCAAACAATATTAAATGTGAAAAAACAATGGAATCTTTTAAAAAGAAATTAAAAATACATATATGGCAATAAATATATTAATTAAAACATCAAAAACCTAATCTTTCTATATTTAATATTAAAGTATTTGTTACCACAGATCATATAATACTATACTTGTTACTAAATTTAAAGTTAAAACTTATTAATAACATAACTTGAATTGAATTAACAACATAATATATGACAGTAAAATTTTATACTTAAAGCCACTTCCAGTATTCTTATTCCGAGTTCTAATCCATAAAATAGTTTATATTACCCGCAAAATATATTTTATTTTTTATGTAAATATTAGCTGCCCGTTTACAATGTTACCTACGTAAAACTAATGTTTCTCAGTAAGTGAATTGTATTCTTTTGAGAAATAAATGAATCTTAAACCTCAAAATAATAGCAATCAATCAAGTAATCTCTGAAACGGCTGAACTGATTTTGACGGGACTTTCATTGGAAGGTAGCTGATGTTATAGGGAGTAACTTAGGCTACTTCTATTTAAAGGATTAGAGTTCCGCTCAAAAAAAATTAAAACCCCAGGACCCTTAAGACATAACGGGTCCCTTGTTGAGAACAATAAATATTGTAGTGAATTTATAAAATAAAAAATGTCTAAAATAATAAATAATAAGGCACTAAGATCAATTAAGAACCAAACATAAAGATAGTATAAAGACAAAACGACAGCTAAGGCCCCCACTCACCCCGCCCCGTGCCCGCAGGCGTGCGCGTCGCGCACGGTGCTGCGCACGCACACGCGCATGCTGCACCGCGCCGCGCGGCTGCTGCGCAACCACGTGTGCCACCTCTGCGGCAAGGCCTACACCGTGAGTGCCTACACACTACACGCACACACGCGCGCGCTTGGGGGAGCGGAAAAAAATTTTTTTTTCTTAACTTGGGCTAGAATTTGTAGGTAATAAAAATAGTAAAAATAGGTAGTTAAAAATTATTTTTTTTACTCGACATTTTGAAGTGAGACTATAATATAATTACATTATAATACAGTGAAAGTTAGGTAGAAAATGACTATATTCATCAATTCTTAAATGTTCAAAGATGACCACGCGAAAAAAAAATTCCATTCAAATCAAAAATTTAAATTGATTTTTTAAAAATCAATGGGTCACCTCAAAATGTTGAGTAAAATTTTTTTTTCTTTTCAAAAACGCGAAAAAAAAATTTTTTCGTTCCATCCTAACGCACACGCACACTGTAAAATTCAAATTTTAATAACATCCAAACACAATAACCTAATAATTGAGACCATTTCAATGAGCCAAAACACGATATCTCTGCAATTTTAGTAAAGAATTAAGTATCTTGCAGACTCCAGGTGACGCTGCAGCATCAGGCCAAGGTCACAATATCGTTGCAATATCATTAAAGTAACGGGATACCCAGTTATGAATGGTTAAATCTGTGGAAGTTCATATCTTTTAACCGTCTAGAAAACAGCTGAGAGCCTGCAAACTACTGAACAAATTTTGTTAATTTATACTTAAGAACATCCGATCAAGACAATTTTCAATAAAAAAATTATGCCACAGATAGATCCACACGTCAAACTCTCCCCTTTATCCCCTAAATGAAAAACATAGTAAATAACCCATTTTACATTAAACTAGCGACTCACCCTCGATCCGCTCGGGTTCGTCCATATTTATGTTTTAACATTTAATATAGAATTAAACTAGACGCACTAAAAAGTATCGTATATGTTGACCCGGATAACCAGCTATCATCATACTAAATTTAACCAAGATCCCTTTTGTGGTTTTTCCGTGATGCGGTCAGACAGACAGGCAGAATTATAGATTCTGTTTCTGTATCGATAATGTCTATTTAAGAGTTTCCAAAAAATATTTAATGTACAGATTCCACTCAGAATTTTATTATATGTATACAAGAGGATCAGTGAGTATGTACGTCCATTTGTCCCATGCCATAGACTAAGAAATGTCTAGAGGGCCACCTGCGCTCGCACAGCGGCGAGCGCCCCTTCCGCTGCGCCAAGTGTCCCGCCGCCTTCGGGTACGAGGCCGCGCTCTACAACCACAACAAGCTGGTGCACCTCAAGCCTAAGGTGAGTGAGATGGGCAGAGAGAGAGAACGAGAGCGCAAGAAATAGATGCGTCTGATGTCAAACAATCTTTTTCTCTCTCCATACTGTACCACAAATGGGTTAAAAGAACGGTTCCGTGAGTCATTTAAGTCATATTAGATGGTAAAAACTGCTGGAATGGCAGAATTTAGAATAGGAAGAAACATAAAAAAACTATTTTTTTCAACTTAAATAGAGGGAGAGTGTTGGAATCTTGTTTTGGTTAGTTTTTTTTAGCTTCGGCTCACCCAAAAATTACTACTGCTCTACGTTTTGTATTCTTAATCTGTGGTCTTGGTCAAGTGTGAATAGAGCTGCAATTAATTTGCATGTATTAATTAATTACCTGATTTAAAGTATATTAGAAATAATAACAATTAAAAGTGATGTTATTGGAAGGATACAGAGAAAAAGTAAAACGGCACAAAAAGCTGCTAGAGGGAGAACAAGTCAGTCAGGAGAGGGAGAAAGAGAAGCTGTGTTTTTAGTTTAGACTGTTAGGTGTTTCTTAGAAATGTCCTGTTTTAATCTGTTGGTTGTTTTATGTAGAGAAAAAGAGAGAGATATCTCAAGTGTATAATAATAATTATTTTTTAATTTTCATCACAGTCTACTCGTCGCACGGCAGAGTGGGCCGGCGTCGCTCAGCCGCAGCCCGCCAGTGAACAGACGACGCATTCATAATAAATAATAACATGTTTGTCTTTTTTATTTTTTACCTAAATAGACGATAGATGGCGTTGATCTGCAAAATATTAAACGATTTTATTTTTCAAATACGTATGTACTAAAATATGTAAAAATAGCAAATTTCAATTGGAATTTAATAAAAAATGTTTTACAATAATATGAAAAAATTATTAAAATAACTCAACAAATGAATAAGTTCTGAAACTATAAGGTTGCGCTTGTAAGATAAGTCCGTGACGTCACACCTGAATGACCGGAATTTATATTAATTTCTCAGTCATTTATTGATAAATTTCAAAAATGTTTCAGTTTTTTATTAGTTTTGATCTTTATTACAATAACATCCGACCGATGTTGATGGGCATTTCACTGGCACTTAGCGAATGTTATAGGGAGTAACTTAGGCTAGTTTTATTTTATACTTGTATTAAGGCCATGACATGCAAATATTTTGAATAATATTAGATATAATTCAATTCATTCTCTTATTAATGGCTTCAAACAAGGCAAATTAAAAGCTTTTTTTTATATCTTCCGTGACTTCAAAGAGAATATATTTTATTTAATAAACTGTGGCTATTTCAAAACGAAGTTCTAAAAGTCACGTGACTTTGACATATGTCATAACAATGAAAAATATTAAATAACCCCAAAGTTCGAAACACCGTAGATGATTAATATAAATAAAAACAAACATGAACTTCGCAACCTTATTTAGAAATACAAAAACATATATATTTTCTCAAATTAACCGAAATTTCTCGAAGGAATTTACTCCTAAGCCTCTAAGAAGTTTAAAAGCGAAGTCGACGCGAAATAACGTCCAGTTCTATGTAGATGCATGTAGAGTTAGGGCAGTTGCTGGGAATGGGGGTGATGGGTGCGTCTCCTTTCTTAGTGCGTGGTGCAAGGACCAAGCTGGGCCTAATGGTGGGGACGGAGGGAATGGCGGGCATGTTATTTTTCAGGTAAAATATTCCTTAACTCTTCTAGATAATTAAAATAAATATTTTTCTATACGAGCAGTTCCTTTAAATCGAGTTCAAAATCAAACATTAAATTAAGGTTGTTCCACATTATAAAAGAAGATTTTAATTTCTAGTTATGAGAGATAAAAAATAAATGTGAATAATATTTAACTGTGACATCGATCGTAGCTCAGATTTTTTTTTATTATTCAAATAATATATTACGTCAGTGTATGTAATAATCATGCTAAATATTAATATCAGTGAACTATGAAAGCTACTACCGGAAATTAGTTAAAAGTGGTGTTTAATCAAATTAAAATATACTTTACTTACAGTCTCGCTCGAGTGTGCGGCTAGATGTGGTTTGGCAAATTTTACTTCATGCTATAGAGTATAGACTATCTGGGTTACTTCCATATTAATATTATAAATGTGAAAGTTTGTCAGTGTGGATGTTTGTTACTCTTTCACGGCTGAACGGATCTGGGTGAAATTTGGCACAGAGATAGATTATAGTCTGGAATAACACATAGGCCACTATTTTTAATGGGAAAAAGTGTGATATACATTTGTATTTATTTCCCTAGAGGCGAATCCAAGGGAAGCAAGGGTGAGCTACTAGTATTAGATAAATAACCAAATGCATTGAGCTATATAACCAGCTGATATAACCAGATAGTTGATACACTACACATATTTAACTTTAAATACATACATATTATAAATATAAATACCTATGACTGGAGTAAAACATTCGTGCTCATCACACAAATGTATGCCCCCAGCGGGACTCAAACCCGTGACCCCTGGCACAGGAAATAGGGTCACTACAAACTGAGCCAAACATGCCGTCATATATAATACTAGCGGACCCGACAGACGTTGTCCTGTCTACAATGATAACAAAACTTTTTTTTTTATTTGATCGCAGCGCTAACTGTCGGGACAGAGTAAAATTAAAATTCGAATATTATTTAAAATTTGACACTGCGATGGTAGCGCCGTCTGTCGGATCCAATGTAAAACATTCCAAAATCAACAACTACTAATAAATTAAAAAAACATTGTCCAGCGGACAAAATTGTGAATCTAAACCATTCCCAGATCCCCTTGAACACACACAAAAAATTTCATCAAAATCGGTCCAGTCGTTTGAGAGAAGTTCAGTGACATACACACTCACAGAAGAATTGTATATATATAAAGATTTATAAGTATTTTATCTTTTTATTACAGGCAACACATACCAAAAAAAGTTTAAATCATTGTAACTCAGTGATCCAAGCGAAGCATGGTGAGCGAGGCGGCAATAAAGACTGTAATGGGAAAAATGCACAGCATATGGTTATTGAAGTTCCTTTAGGTATGTCTGTTCCATAACATACCTGTCTTATAATAAACTATAGCGGGTCTGACATATGTTCTTTTTTTAATATTGGGAAATGCATTTATGCATACCACCTGTAGACATACAGGTGGTTATGTGGGAATTCAATTCTTTTGTTAATGGCTTCAAAGCGCCAGTTGAGCACAGATTACTTTGCACTATACAATACAATGTCATGTAGAGTGGTTCTATTCTTCATATACTTTGATAACAATTGATGTTTCTGAGAAACCTTGCATGTGACAGCATGTTTTTTTAAATCCAGGGCGATATCTCACTGTGTGGGTGGTCCTCACAACACATTGATAAAAAAACTCAAGATGCACAATTAGCCTCTCGAAAGTGTCCTCAAAAAGAAATGCACAATTCGAAACTCAAGTGCGCTTTTTTAAAATTTCTTTTGTTCATAGCTTTTCAGATGACAAAATTAAAAGGCTCGTTGTTTCGTTTAAAAAAGTACTTTATGTTGTGTGCGTTAGTTCGAATTTGTGTTTAGACTTTAGACAAATATAGGACTTTCGATGTTTGAAACTTTGAATGTTATTTTTTGGTTTGACAGATGACTTAACGCAGTGCCGGATTTTAACCTTAGCGCCACCCATGGGCATAGTAAAAAATGCCCACCGATTATGCAAATTTTGCAAAAAATGCATAAGGTTTTGATAAAGTTTAATTTTTTTTTAATTATAATTTTTTTGAAAAAATGCAAAAAATTTATTTATAAATGATATCAATTTTTTGAAGAATGTATCTACTAGTTAATCTTTTTTTATTTTTTGTAATATAAAAAAAAGCATTTTCGATAACGCAAACAAATTTTTTTTTTCCCGCCCTCCGAATTTTGCTGCCCCTAAAAATTTGCCGCCCTGGGCACTAGCCCCGAGTGCTCCTAGTGTAAATCCAGCGCTGGCCAACGTCATAATATGATATGTCGTTGGCTCACTATTACAAGGTTCTATGTTACAATTTTAGTACTTATTTAGTTATTAATGCTACAAGGTTCTATGTGTCATTAGCTACAGTTTTGCAAAAACAACTAGATAGCGGCACTATAACTACAAAGTATTGAATTTTACATAGTTCTATGTTGTTTTTTTTACGATAACAAAATAACGAAGTTCTATGTAAAAATGACTAAACTTCATTAAAATTAACATAGAACCTTGTAATAGTAAGCCAACGAATTATGTCGACGACTCTTTTTGAAGAGATATTTGTTAGGAAATGTGTATGTATGTTTTTATATATCAATGTCACACCAGGTACAATAATCAGAGATAGTTCTGGTAGGGTGGTGGGGGACCTGCAGGAGGAGGGGACCATGTTCGTGGCGGCGCGCGGGGGCGCGGGGGGACACGGGAACAGGTTCTTCTTGACTGACACCGAGCAGGTGGGTCGCTGAATTATTAAAATAAATGTGTTAATAATAAAAAAAATATAAGTAATTGTCTGTTGGTCAGTCAGATTTAATGGAAATCCATCCTAATATGTTTATTAAAGGGCCATTGTAGCCCAGTGGTAACGCGCTCGCTTGAGAAACCGTTTGAAGCGGGTTCAAATCCCGGGTCTCGCACCTCTGATATTTTCATGTCTGAATCATTTCCAATATGATTACCACTTGTCTTGCGGTAAAAGGAGCATCGTGAGGAAACCTGCATGTCTGAGAGGACCTAGTAAGTTCTCGAAAGACATTCTCCCCCTGGTATTGAAGGGAGGCCCACTCCCACCAGTGGGGCATTAAAAAGGGCTGAATACTGTTCATCAATCAGGTCAGAAAATTAAGACACGTGACGTAACGCCCATAAAACATAGCCTATATGAAGCTCTACACACTCCTCTATCTTCAGTGAAAATCCCATTACAATCGATTAAGCCGTTCCAAAGGCTATCTCGGACAAACAGAAAGGCCAGGAAAAACGGTTGTTTAGGTATTATTATGTGCTTGAGAAAGTATAGTTATTTTGAAATCACAGACAGACACTTCAATTTTATTTATAGGTATAGATTATTTTTTAATTTTTTGTATGGATACTTTTTTTTTTAATTTGAATACATGCATTAAAAACTTTCTTTTTCTAAATTATTGATTTAAAAAAGCATTTGTTCAGCGTGTGGTGCAAATATACCCAAAATCACTAAAAAAAATTGCCATCTTCAAGGCTCCCATGGTAGCCGAATATGGTGCTATAGGGGAAACCAACCACTATATGCTGGAAGTGAGGTCGATGGCCCACCTCGGGCTCATAGGGCTGCCCAATGCCGGCAAGAGCACCCTACTGCGCGCCGTCACTAGGGCACGCCCCACCGTCGCGCCCTATCCCTTCACTACTCTCAGACCGCATATAGGTGAGGGTTTTTTGTTATCTTTTTTTTCCTCTGTCAAATGTCTTGTTTTTAAAATGAGGTACGATTATTCTAAAGTGTTTGTGCTAGATTTTTTTTTCGATTTATATTTGTAAGGTTTTTTAAGTGGGAAAATTTTATGTTAAGAGAGTCTAATTAGAATGAGACAAAAAAGCTAGACAAAAATACTGCAAACTATTGTTTTGTATACATTTTTATTTTTTAAATCTTACTTTTCTTTTGACACGCTTGGAAAAAATATATGAGAAAAAAATGTTTACGATGCGCGCGCACACCGACAGCCAAAAAGCGACATGATGAAGTTAGCTGCATATATATAGCTTTTATAAACAGCGTTGTGACATACGGGATGAAATCTTTAGCTATTTTTATTCTGTTACGCCAAACAAGTATAACTTCTTACGTGCGTACATAAGTACACACACGCACGTTTTTTTTTATACAAAAGAAAAGAAAAGAGGTCAAGAAAAACTCCAGTTCTATAGAATAGTACTTAAAGCAATTTCAAAGTATTATATCACCTTAGTCTAGTGTTGGCTGTATCTTTATCAATGCGGTTCTTCCACCCAACAGGCATGGTGCCGTACGACGACTACGAGCAGGTGGCGATAGCGGACCTACCGGGTTTGATATCTGGCTCGCACAAAAACTATGGACTTGGTGAGTTTGTAAATTTTTCACTCTATGTGAAAACTCTCTAGAAACTAGCGGTTCAACCTGGCTTCGCTCGGGTTTTCCCTAGATGCGTTTTAATGGTAAGTATGGAATAGATAGACCATACATATATTTTATACTTATATAGATGGTATGATGAGTTTTATATCCCTCACTTGAGAAATGATTGTTTCCCCATACTAACTTTCATCCCCATATTCACCCCCATAAGGGATGATTTCCGGGATAAAAAATATCCTATATCCTTCCCAGGGTCTCAAACTATAAAGTAACTATCTATACATATTATAATAAAATTGTAACAGTCGAATCTGGACATTTAATTTTTTTTTGGAAAATCTTATTGAAATAAACATTATATTACACAATCTATAGATTTTAGAATTTTTGTCTGTCTTTCTGAGAACGCATCAACCACTGGACAGATTTTGATAAAATTTGGTATGATGATAGCTGGTTATCCGGGTCAACATATAGGATACTTTTTAGTGCTGGAAAATATCTCATCACTGAGAAATCTATACTAAACGTTAAAACGTAACGTCGCTATTAAGTAAATATAGTTGTTATGTTGTATGTGTTTCAAGCTAATTTTCTCTCTAATCTACAGGAATTCAGTTCCTACAACACGCGGAAAGATGCCGCGGTCTCATTTTCTTGTTAGACGGCACCGACTCCCCTTTGAACCAGTACGACATTCTAGATTATGAATTAACAAAATACAGTGAAACTTTGTCTAAAAAACCACGTTGTGTCGTCATCAATAAGATAGATATGCCTGAAGCGAAACAGAACTACGAGGAAGCGAGACAGGAGATGGAAGTTGTTGGAATTTCAGCGAAAACGGGACTCAATCTAAGCGAACTTTTAAGGATTTTCCGAAATATGTATGATAATGGAGAGAAATAAATTATTTATATAATATATGGGTTTTATTTGAATTCCTTTTTAACCGCTTTTTTAAATAGGGGGTAGTGTCTTTGTATTTTATAATTATGCATAACAGTTTAGAGTCTAGACTTGACCAAAAACAAGTTTCAACTTCTCCAAACAAACATCC
This sequence comes from Brenthis daphne, assembly GCA_947093115.1. Lineage (NCBI taxonomy): Eukaryota > Metazoa > Arthropoda > Insecta > Lepidoptera > Nymphalidae > Brenthis > Brenthis daphne. Next base: position 7,153,441 of record OX352473.1, read on the forward strand.
GCGTACAACCTCGCCACTTCAAAGTCGGTTAACAAAATGGAGCAATAAAACAATTCACATATAATAAAACACTTTATTGCTACGGGATGGCGGCGTCGCCGGGAGGCTTCTTCGTTTTCTTCGTCTTTTTCGGCTGCACTTTCATCTACGGACAAACAGATACTATTACTCATCAATCAAAAATATGTTAGATACACAATCAGCGACAAAAAATGTGCTCACTGAATGAGCGCCCATTTGTACATTTGAGCGCGCTTTTAATTTTATTTTTCTGTAAAAACAACTTTAATAATTTACATTTAAGGTTCAATTTACATTGTCGTATATTTATTTCAACCAAAACAATTACCTAAACACAATTGGTGACAGTTTTAAGAGAACTTTTGCATGGGATTGTGTATCTAGTAGTTTTTTGATCGATGGTATATTACTTCTCATCTATTTAAAACGTGCGTCCCTAGGTTTAGTGTGATGGGAGACAAAAGTGTTTGTCTGTTCGTGTGACGCGTGTGCGTGTGTGCTTGTATATGTATGTGTGGGGGGATGATTGAGTGGTTACGGTTATATATGCATGAGCATGATGAAATATTGTGGAATATGTGTTAAGAGATCACAGTGGATTCTCGAAAGACATGCTCGATTTGCCTCGCACTTGGCGAGCGCGGTGGGCATTGGCTATCGGGCCATCGTCTTCGTATTTAGGGACTCATTTCCAGCAGTAAGACGTTCTATATGGTATACGGGGGTTTTAGTCTATAGGAGCGTATAAGCAGGTAGTGCGGTGACAAGCGATTGGATGTATGTCTCTCTGTGTGTGTGTGTGCGTGTCACCTTGTAGTGCACCTCGCGCACGTGGCGGTAGAGCGAGGAGTACCAGCCGAAGGCGGCGCCGCAGTGCGCGCAGGCGTAGGGCGTCTCGCGCGTGTGCATCGCCACGATGTGGTACTTCAGCTTGGCCGCGTTCTGGGGACGCCGACACACGAACATACATACAAAGTCAAAACTTGTATAGGCGGGTTCGTTTGGATGGGGAGAAAATTCATGTGAGTCGTCATCGACATGGTCACGTGACGTGTTAACGCTAACACTCAGAGTGTCGATAGATGTCGAAGCCAGACAAATGTGAACAGTTTTATTTTACACATTTTAATTTAAGATCAAACCACTAATATTAAAGTATCCAAAAATAACAACTGTTTGTTTATAGTTTTAAGTTTCCACTTCTGTCGGCGGTCCTCGTGACTGATTTTTATAAATTTTATTTATACACGCATATTTCACATATTCTCACTTCTGTCAGGTGACTTCGACCTGAATCCCACTCACCCATAATAATGGTAATGATACTTTCTTGTTTTAAACAAATCTCAAGAGATAGCCATTTAAAATAAATATATTTTTTTTCTGGATTTAATTCGATTTTTGATTCTAGACATTTCGAATGTTTTCATGGTCACAGAACAGACTGAGCATGATCAAAAACCATGAATTCAATAAAATATATATAAGCTAAAATCATCTACAGACGAACTCGCGTCGATTGGTCAAAGTTCCATACCGATACGTTCCGTAGTTTTTACGTGACGGCGTGACAAAGGGCAGACAAAAATCCTAAAAACTATAGATTCGGCCTCTGTATCGATAATAATGACTGTTTCAATAAGATTTTCCAAAAAATATTTAAGGTACAGATTCGACTCGGTTAGAATTTTACTATATGTATGTATAGGTAGATAAAACCCCTCACCTGATACGACTTCCCGCAGACGTGACACAAATTGTCCTTTTTCTCCTTATTGCGATGAACGTTCTGCATGTGTACATACAACGACGTGTGACATTTGAATGGCTGTAAATAAATTGATAAATTTAAGATTCCGAAATCTCGTTTTATAAGGTTCCGTACCCGAAGGGTGCCAACGGAACCCTATCACTAATCCTCTGTCCGTCCGTCCATCTGTTAGCGGGCTGTGTCTCATGCATCGTAATAGATAGAGTTGAAGTTTCATAGTGTGTGTGTTTCTTAAATTTATTGCCGCTATAACAACAAATAATGAAAATTCCAGATGGCGGATTTTAAAATGGCCGTTATGCAAATTAAAATGTGTGTCTGTGTGTGCCTATCTGTGTGTGTGTGTGTGTGTGTGTGTGTGTGTGTGTGTGTGTGTGTGTGTGTGTGTGTGCGCGCGCACCTTGTCACAGAGCTGGCAGCGGAACTTAATGTTGTGGAGGTGCTCCCAGTCGATGTGGTCGCGCAGGCGCGTCTTGTTCACGAACTTCTTGCCGCACTCGTTGCACATGAACCTACATACATACATACATATTCACTGGTAATTCACTTAAAAAAAATCAACATTTTTATGATTTTATTAATTTAATACATTAATAAAGCTTATTTTACAACAAAAATTTTTTATCCTTAAACAAACAATCCGACAAACAGACAAATATGGAATAACATAAACTTTTTAAATTCCTTAAATCCATAAATACACAGTGTATATTGATAAAACGAACACGCAAAAAACCGACTAACGTGAAGTCCGTCTCGGAGACGTGCCGGCGCGACACGCGCAGGTGCTGGCGGAAGGTGGCGACGGACGCGAAGCGCTTGTCGCAGGCGCCGCAGTGCAGCTCGCCCGCGTCGCGCGCCTGCAACACGCGCGGTGGCCGGCATCGTCATACTAAATCTCGGCGTGTAGTGGCTAGCATGTACGGCTGCACACCCGGAGGTCCTGGGTTCGAGTCCCGGGTCGGGCCAAGTTTAGTTATTGAGTCTTCCTGTATAGTAAGTCTCAGTAACAGCCCGGAGTTGGGAAGTTGGCGGTGTTTCACCCCCGTGCCTCGGAGAGCACGTAAAGCCGTCGGTCCTGCGCCTTAACTCTCACCGGTCGTGTCGAGTGGTCGTCCCACCGGAGTATGAGAGTGCACGTTGTGTCTGTGCGTACACTTGAGCACTATAATATCTCCTGCGCAGTTGGCTAATCTCATTGAGATTGGCCGTCGTGGCCGGAATCGGCTTGGAGAACATCATCACTAAATCTCGTCAAAATCTGTCCAGTGGTTTTCTCGTCATGTGTTCCCAGACAGACAGACACAAAAAAATCCTAAAAACTATAGATTCGACTTCTGTATCGATAATGTAACATCACGGCACTTATTGAGATATTTTAATAATCCTATTTGTTATATTTTGCTTAAATTTTTATAATTAAAACAAAAGAAAATAAATAAAAACTTTGTTATCGTCGAACCGATTTGAAACTTTACAATTTAATATTTGACACCACCGAGGTGATCTGATGCTGGAGCCAGGAGTTGATCTCATGGTGGAGAAACTCTTAATTGATTACTAGTGACACAATAGAGTTTGAGCCTCTTTTAGTTTCTTTTGATCAGTCACATACATTATAGTAGTAAAGTATACTTTATATTTTAATCGATCTAGTTAGTAAACATATAACTGCAAACGTAAAGTCTTGGGTTCAATTCGCGAGCAAGATCAAATTTAGTTTTAAATTTTTTATTGCACCTTGTCCCTTATCAGTCGTATCGAACTGTCTTCCGTCATAGGATGAGAATAACAAGCATAGAGAGTGCACTTGTATCCACTCTCTCTCTCTCTCTCACACACTACATAATATCTCCTATAACCAGAACCAATTCGGAAAATGATCCAGATGGACCCCCAGGGATCGACAGGGGCCTACGGGGGACGGAATATGATAGAAATGTAGCTGCAGGGGGTCCGCCGGAACCCGCTAAATTTTAAAAATGGTCTATGAGAAAAAAAGTGTGAGAACCTCTGCTCTAGTGTAACAAAAGAGCAGACACACACACACACACACGCACCTTGTGGGTGCGCAGATGGCGGCCGAGGTTGGACTTCCACTGGTAGACCTTCCCGCAGCGCGGGCACGGGTAGCGGTTCTGCCCCTTGTGCAGCACGCTGTGGGCGTCGGTACCGCGCGGTATATATGTATGTACAGTGCGAAAATTGTGTAAATAAATAAATATTTTGGGACATTAACACAGCACCATCTAGTTCCATGGTAAGCTACGAGGCTTGATATCAATAAATGTCAATAGATGGCATTATAGGTATAGTATGAATAAATGTCATAGATGGCGTTACACGTTTTGTATGGAAAAATGTCGGTACATGTACATTGTGAATAAATATAAATAGATGGCGTTGCGTGTATCGTTTCAATAAATGTCAATAGGAAGCGTTAAATGTATAGTGCGAAGAAATGTCGATAGATGGCGTTATAGGTATAGTATGAATAAATGCCACTAGGTAGCATTATAGGTATATAATCAGAAACGAAAGCTTTTGTTTGTGTGTGTATGTATTTATGATTTAGTACACAGAATAACACACACATACACAGACAGACACACACACACATACGAACTTCCGCATTTACAATATTAAACAGTGTGATTATATCATTCTAAAACCTTTTGTCTAAAATTTTTCTAGATTTTAGAATCACAAAAGATATTTTTATTAATTTTATATGAATTTTTCTTATTATTTTCTATTTTATTTTTTTATCATGTTTTAACTTAGCTATTTATAATATTTATATTTCCCCTATATAAAAAAAATTGAATATTTGAGTGCTCAAGAAATTCGAATCAAGGCATAAGCAAATAAGTAGTATTACTTAAAAACTAAATATTATACATACTTTAGATGGTATCTGTAGGTTTTTTTAGAACTAAATATCTTCCCGCACTCCACACACTGCGGCTTCTCTGGCAACTGCTCCTTTGTCTTTTTTTTGACGCCATTTTGTTTTAGTGGTATCTGAAATTATTAATATTTTAAATTTTAATTAACCATATTAGTTAGTGCTTACACTAACGACTTACCCTAGCTTCGCTCATCCAAAAATCATTAAAAAACCGGTCAAGTGCGAGTCCGACTCGCACACAAAAAGTTTCGTACAATAGTATAAGATTACTATTACTATGACCGATCCCAGCATAATCGTTTTTATTTTAACCGAATGACGGCTATTTTGAAATTCGCCATCTTTGTTTTGTTATTATTTGGTGTTAAAGCGGCAATAGAAATACACACAATGTGAAAATTTCAAATCTACCTATTATAGTTTCTGAGATACAGCCCGCTGACAGACAAATCGACAGACAGCGAAGGCTTATTGATAGGGTCTCGTTGGGTACGGAACTCTAAAACAATCAAATACAAATACATATTTAATCAAATATAAGCAAAGACTAACTTGGACATGCGCTTTTTCTACATGTTTTTCCATTTCCTCCTCACTAGTGAAACCCTCCCCACACTGTTGGCACACAAACTCCCTCTTACTCCCCACAGCGAGGCACGGCTCTTCCTCCACTCCCTCTGGACACTCCTTTGCTTTCTTCTTTTTTAATTTCACCTTTTGTTTTGGCTTCTTTCTGGTTGTCTGATTTAAAAAAAACATTATATTATAACTAGAGACTTACTGTCACTTAGCTTGGATGCTAGTTACCTTTTGTATTTAATCTCATTATTTAATGCAAAATTTTGGATGGATGGATGTTTGTTACTCAAACACAAGAACGGCTATACAGGTCTGGATGAAATTTGGCACAGAGACAGATTGTAAAAACAGACAGAAAAAAGTTGGATTCCCGTGGGATAGATTTGTTTTTGTTTTTCACAGAGCAAGAGATCAACTGTCTATTTCATACTAACAGTTAAAACACCTTATGGCCACGAATGTAGAGGTCACCTTAAAGCAAATTATACAACTAAATTTACTTCATGTATTATTCCAGGCCACATGGTCCAGGTCCAGGTCTATGTTTGTTTACAGGTGGTATCATAACTGCATTTCCTAGCATTAAAAATAAACCCACCATGTCAACATAAAGGTGTAACAAATATAAATACATACAACATTAATAATAGTGTGATTAGCACTATAGAGATACAACTTTGGCACATTATGCTACATATTATATAAATAACAATGTCTGGGCAACCAAGCCTCGCACTTCATATTTCAGAAAAGATCAAACAATTGCATTTTTTCAGAGCAGACACCTATATAGATAAACTTAAAAAGCAAAACCTTATCTAAATATAAAATTTGATCCAAATCCTTCGAGCTGTTTCCGAGATACACAAAATTAAATTTGTACAAGAATTGCTTGTTTAATATAAGATAGTAATTGATAAATCTCACCTTTATCTCCTTCTCCACTTCCAAATCATTTACAAAAGTCTCTGGCTCATAATGAGTGTCACTGTCCTCCAACCCGTCCAGTTCTGCCAAATCCTCGGGTTCCTCCTGCTTGATGACCAGTTCTGGATAGCTGTAGTTGTGGATGGAGTAGATTTGAAGGTGAGGAGATTTCTGTAGATTGTGGATTTTTCCAGAGTTCTGAAAATAATTGTTTTATTATGTTATAAATTGTACTCAGCGCATTTTAATGTTCTGTAGCTGGGGGTGAGCCTTCAATATTAGACGGATAAGGCCATAGTCCACAACGTTGGCCAAGTGCAGGTTGGTGGGCTTCACATGTCTTTCGAAAACTTGCTAGATACTCTCAGACATGCAGGTTTCCTCACGATGATTTTCTTCAGCGTAACACAAGTGGTAATCATGATGGAAATGATTCACACATGAAAATATCAGAGGTGCAAGACTTCGGATTAATTATGGATTGAACAACCTGAATTGTCTTTTACCATAAATGTTTTAATACCTATTCTAATATTATAAAAAGGTAGTTTTTTTGTTTGTTTCGAATAGGGTAGTTTTTATTCAGGAAATTATCCCTTAAGGGGGTGAAAATAGGAGTGAAAGTTTGTATGGGGATGTAACCCAAACCCCAGCAAAGCGAGGGTAAGTCGCTAGTTAGTAAATAATATATTAATATAAAAATATGTAAGTATATACAAACCTTGTTTACATGTTTCATTAACTCTACATAACATTGCTGTGTTTGGCTTTTAAATTTATTTAATCTGTGCAACATTGCTCGGCATTCCCAGCACACACGCACACATCCAGATAGCATGTCTTCAGTAATCTTATAAAGAAATAATGAATATTTTAATACAGGGATATTAAATACCTCATATCTTATAATATATTTTTACCATATTTAAATTAATGAATATTCAAAAAATGTACATATAGTCCGTCTAAATATTATACTAGTTTAAGATTCATTTTATTATAATTTTTAAAAGGGACATTAGATAGATAGATTATGAAATGCATAGAGATACCTGTTGTAGAATATTTTATGGGAAATGGTTTTACGAAACTTTGCGTTCAAATTCGTAATTTAACTTCTCTAATATAAATAATTAAATTTAATATTACAATTTAAATTACATATATTATTAAAAATGGTGAATAAAGATACTATTTAAAAGTTAGATTGTATAAAATCAGTTAATATCTGTTGTTATCTTATTGTTTTTTGTTTTAAAATGAGCTAAATTATACAAACAAAAATATTTCTTACAAAAAGATTGTTTTCTAAATAAATTTAACAGTGCTGTTATTACGTCTATAAGGTAAAGAAAATATATTACATATTTTTATGAATAGTAGACCTTCTTTATATATTTTATCGTGCCAGTAAAAATATTAAAGCATAAATAATTTTCTCACCGAAATCTCTCGTAGAATTTGAGTGTAAAGTTTGTAAATTTCTGTTCCTTCTATATAAAATAAAAGCCGCCCCGCACATAAACAAGCTGTACATAATTCACTCATCTTGTATATAAATTAAAAAATCACTATCTAATTATTATGATATATTTAAATAATTATTTTGAATTGTGTTATTTTTATTCAAAGAGTTAGCGTCCTTACGCTTGCTTTCTTTGTCAATATTTTATTTTATCTGTGTTCAACTTCACTGGTCAAATAAATTGACATTTTTTTATTGCATGCTTTAAAAATTGCCAAAATACAATTTAGTAAAATTTTAACATTTAATGAAAGCTAATAAAATGAAACATATATCAGAAAATTCTTTAATTATAAAAATAGGTAACTAATTTCATCAGAATTTACTCCATCTTCAAAGCAAAAAGTAATAGTTTCGTTCTAAAATACATGAAACCTACTTAGACCTTGTCTCTGTAATTAGAAAAATAATAAATAAAAAAAAGAATATGTATCGTTGAAATATCATTTAAAAGAAATTGTGATGTAAAAAGTATAAAGTAATTAAATATTTTGGGGCAAAATGCAATGGGAGGAATTTTTGAACGCATGTCTAGATAAAGCAATCCAGACGGCGTTTCAGACTCTCATTTCGCATTTTTGTCCCTTATTATCAAATTTTGTACCGAAGATAAAAATTGAAAAACACAACATTTATCCAAAAAAAGCTACATTCATCTATTTGTAAAAGATATAGAATTATATCTTGTGAAATTAATATTTTCGCCTGATAAATAGATACCATGGCGGTCCCAAAGATATTCGAGAGTGGAGATTTTATTATTGTGAATAAGCCATTTGATATGTATATAAATTCAGACGACGAAAATGAAAAGGTAATTTATTTTTAGGTTATGTTTTTGTTTACATCGCAGTTCATTTATCAATATGTCAATATGATAGTGAGGTAAATATTTAATCGAGTTACCAAATCGATGTTTTATATCGACATTTAAAATCGGTAAATTAAGGCCACATTGTACATAAGTATATAGGGGATAATACATACAGAAACATTAAGCTACAAAGTTCCTATTACCTTAATATTTAGTGCTTGTAAATTATGTTACGAAAGAAACATAAATATTGGTGGTAATTAGTTTTCCCTAGTGGCTGTTTTGGAATTAGAATCAATCTGGTACTAATTTGTTTGTCATTTGTGGATACTTTTATCTAAATTTATATATAGAAACTCTGCAGTTATGCCATAATAAAATAATTGAATTAAACTGTATTCCTAAACGAAATAGTGCCTGCGAATTTATCACTTGGTAATTTCAAACAGCAAATTGTTATGAGGACAATCAATTATATTATTAAGTTGTAATTGACTGTCTAAAGATTATAAATCTACTTTTATTTAATATAAATATATTTAAATATTTTAGAATACCGTCACGTGCCATATTGCCTCACACGACTCACACCTTTCAACATCATCAAACCCGCTATATTTCGTACAACGTCTCGACTATTCCACCAGTGGGATATTATGTATTGCTAAGAATAAAACAGCGGCTTGTTGGGCGGGAAGGTTATTTGAAAAAAGACTAACCAGAAAATATTATTTGGCGGTTGTTAGAGGTCATATTGCATTTGAGTTAGCTGATATCAAATACGCAATTGGTAAGGTTTAATTTGATGTTTGACTTCTACCATACTTTTTTTGTATAATATCTATCATGATAGTAATTATTTTAAATGAATGCCTATTTTTCCGGAAACATTTGATTTGCTAAAATTATGTGCACAAAATAAAACTGCATCATTTATTTTGATGATTTTGTTTCCGACGATTTGAATGCTTTCCATAAAGCATGAGGATAGTAGATCAAAATAAAATCACGAGATAATCGGAAAAAAAGCTTTACTTAAAATGTCTAATGTTCGCTTAAATCTAAAAAAAATAATAATATGTGAACTAGATCATTATTTGAGTTAAATAATGTAAATAACAAAACAGCATATTATAATTATGATACTATATAAGAAATCAGCAATCGATTTATTTAGTTAAATAGCATTTTTAGTTTCACTGAAAGTAGAAGATTTGATTACCATGATAGGCAAATAATTGTACAAGATAGCTTACTCTAAAGGTGTTAAAATATTCTTTTATAATCAGGCGTAGATCTGTCACCGGAAAACAGTCATAAAATGTCACCACTAACCAGTACAACAAAATGTGGTGACCCAAGGTCAGCTCACACCAGGCTCCTGGTCCTGGAGACGGGGTACTATTGTGAAGATCCTGTGACCGTTGTGTTGCTGAAACCTGTTACTGGTTTGTCGATGAGATTATATTAATGTTACATATTAATTTACTTATGAAGAGGTATGTTACATATATTTGGCTAATATATGAGATCCTCGTTCTACATATTGTACTTATACATTATAGGGACATTATTTAATAGTAGTTGTAGACTATATAAAAATACACTCGTGCAAAACTGTGGGACTCAGTATAAGTCATAATTTTTTTAAATATATTTAAGGTCGTCGTCACCAACTCCGTGTACACTGTAAGTCCGTCGGTCATACCATACTTGGAGACTATACGTATAGCAACACATTGGACAGCACCCCACCTAGGATGTTCTTACACGCTACTAGGTAAATAGTATTCGGTGGTCTAGTGACTAGTATCCGACTGTATTCCGGTAGTATCTAGTACGGCTGCAGATCCGAGGCTCCTCGGTACGAGTCTCCTGTCAGGCCAAGTGCAGTGCAGAGAAATTCTCAATACCAGTCCAGAGTCGGGAAACAGTTGAACCCCGTGCCTAGATCATGAAATTAGTTGTAAGATGATTATACCTTATGAAAAAATAGATTAGAGTAGTTAAAATAATATTTTTATTTGACACACATTCGCTTAATAGGAGTTAAAACTACCACTTTAATAATTATAGTTTCTTTGTACTGAAAATAAGTAGAAAAACTAAAAGTTCAATTTATTGCCAAATGACTAATACGTTTATTTTATATACAATATACATATATTTAATTGTGTGTATGTGTCTAGGTAGGAGTAAATGCAGTATCTCAAAATTTGACAGAAAAGGAAAAAGAGCAAAGTTATATGATGAGAAACATAAAACATAATATTTAATTCTGTCGCATATATGCGTATTAGAATAAATTATAATATACACTTAAAAATTGTATATCGATGCAATCGACCTACTTTGTTTCTATCTCTTGGTATTTCTGTACCTAATATATATTTTTTTTAATTTCAGGCTAGTATTACCATTCCAAAAAAATCCCTTAGATATTCAAACGCCCGAACCATACTTCTTGGACCCAGAGTTCAGCTCTAAATGGAAACCAGAAAAAGTGATATACAAGTACAGAAGCAAAGAAGATTTTGTAACAGCCTGTGAAGTTATCGACACAAATTACACAGTTGGCATTAAATATGAGGAATTCTCTTATATTCAATAATTTTGTGTTTTATTTTATTAGTGGAGATTACTCTAATGGTTGTTTTAGGAACTAACGAAAGCAGCTTACAGCAAGCAACTTGCCGGAACTCGGAAGTGTGTTTTTTAACGGCAATTAACTTCTTCTCAATTTAAAACTCTTTTTGCAATCCATTCCATTTATATGAGATTATATAGATGATGCGTACTGTGTGACTGTTATTTCGACTAAAACAGAAAGGGATATCTCCATTACGTAAAACAGAAAAAAGGAAATGCTTAACAAACATTAATAAAACTATCGCGAATACTGTTTTTGGTTAGGGAACCAAAATAAATGTGCGGAAAAATTCCTGAAAATAAGTTTTATTTAAAATTTCAAATATTCACCTACAAGTAAGATAGTATTATATATAAAACATATTTACCCCACGCATTAATCGAACCCATGATTTTAATCTGAAAAAAAAACAGCTTATGCATAGCGTAAATTTATATTATAAATAACAAAAACATAAAACTAAAATCCATGATAACTCTATAATTCGCCGTTTTGTTTTTTTACAATTTTATATACCCTGTAACACTAGCTGTATTAAGACGAATTTAATGACGTTGAATTTCATCAATATCGGCTCAGCAGTTTGGAAAGAGTGAACATAAAGTCAAACAATATTATATTAGTTACATACGATTTGTAGCTTATCTGTATTTGAATTAATAAGTTTTACATATCAGAAGAAAAAGGATTATTTTGTATTTTATGTTAAATTTTAAAGTACCTATACAGATTTTATTTTTACTTCTATTTGTTATTACATATTTGGCATTTTAATTTTAATCGATTTCATTTGATCACTTGGTTTTTAATCGATTTTCCTTAAAATGTTGCCATGTTTAATTTTTTTTCGACCAGAAAATAACGTTAAAAACCTTTAAAAAAAATGTTTAAAATACATATTATATACTTATATTTTCCAACTATTCATAAAATGAATAAATAATATGGTAAATATTTTGTACATTATTATTATTGTATTGATTTTTGATATTTTAGATTAATTGTAAGTTTAAATATTAAAATAATAAAAATAAGACTTTGATATAAAACCTATTTTTAATACAAGTGATTTCGTTATATATTATTGTCATGACGTGAAGTATCAAGTACAAGATATTTTTACAATAATAATAATATGTTAATTAATTAAAATGAAAGTCTATTTAAAATATTTTAATGCAAATTATTTATGATAGATTTTGAAAAAGGATCACAAACTGTGTGAGTTTTTATATATCAATTTATACTTTTATGAGAATTTTATCACCGTTTACTTACCTTTTTATTAATTGATTGTAAAATGAATATTTTTAGGAATTAGAAATAATTTAAATAATTATTTAACTAAAAGTAGCATTATTTTTATTTTACTTTATATATTTTAGTATTTATTTTAGTGGTACATCAAAGGCGACCAGTGATAAAGTTTGTGAGTACTGAGTTTCTATTTAAATTGTAATCAATATTATCAAATCTAATAACTATAGTTTTGTATGAATAATTAAAAAAAGTATTTTGTACTAGCGGCTCACCCTCGCTTCGCTCAGGTTCGGCTCTAGAAAAACAAAAACAAATCTATCCCACGGTACCGTACATTTTTCCGGGATAAAAAGTAGTCTATATGTTATTATGATGTCTCTCTCTCTCCTCTCGGTGGTGTAGTGGCTAGCATGTACGGCTGCACACCCTGAGGTCCTGGGTTCGAGTCCCGGGTCGGGCCAAGTTTAGTTAATGAGTCTTTCTGTATAGTAAGCCTCAGTGACAGCCCGGAGTTGGGAAGTTGGCGGTGTTTCACCCCCGTGCCTCGGAGAGCACGTAAAGCCGTCGGTCCTGCGCCTTAACTCTCACTGGTCGTGTCGAGCAGTCGTCCCACCGGAGTATGAGAGTGACAGGAATAGAGAGTGCACCTGTGTCTGCGCGTACACTTGTGCACTATAATATCTCCTGCGCAGTTGGCTAGTCTCAATGAGATTGGCCGCCGTGGCCGGAATCGGTCAGGAGAACATCATCATCATCATCATTATGATGTATGAGTTATATTATTGTAAAGTTTCATCAAAATCCATTGAGTAGTTTTTGCGTGAAATAGTAACAAACACATCCATGCATACATTCTTACAAACTTTCGCGTTTAATTATATATAATTATATTATTAGTAGGATTCTATTTGCTCTCTTATACCACACTCGCGTTAAGGCATTGTGAAATCTATTACTGGTAAGTCGAAACAAATGCAGGGCACAAGCCCAGATCAAATTCTGCATACAAATGCAGAATTTGAACAACGAAACCGTTAACATAGAAAAAATTAAATGTTAAGAAAATATTGACATACCTACTTCTTTGTAGTTTTCGTGTAAGTGCTACGATAGAGGGTTAATAAAAATCTATATATAGGTACATATAAAACAAAGTCGGGTTTGTTACAACACTTATAACTCGAGGACTGCTGGACCGATTTTTATGATCTTTGTTTCTTTGGATTTGTCTTCACCCCGCAGCAGAATAAATATTAAAACTTCGGAAATATTCACATTTTTTTTTGAAAAATATCTATTCCATACTAAGCGCCAAAACGTACCTAGAGACGAACCTGAGCGAAGCGAGGGTAAGTCACTACTCACTAAATAGTAGGTGATAATATATTTTTCAAATTTTTATTTACCATTATTATTTTTTAGCTGATTTCCAGTCATATTTACTAAATATTTTTCACTATTTTCCCTCTAATTCTTTCGCGCCCCATTTTATATGATTACAGTACGTATTTATTTTCATTTTATTAAATTATAGATATTAAAACAGTAATTCAAACGGCGCATGTATATCAAGTGACTAGAACTTTGAGAAACAATGGCGTCGTATGGCTGGTTCTGATCGGTCTAAGCGGTACTGCGCTCGCATTGACATTGCTCATTGTTAAATTTTTACATCAAGCAGAATCTCATGTGAGCTATATTTTTTTCAAATTTTTAGTTAATGTTGTATCTAAAATTCAAGGAATAATTATAAGATTCATTATCTTTTTATTATCAAGTATTTCAATCAATTTACACATTAGGCTGTTGAAATTTAGACTTATACCTACTACTTATATAAAAGCCCACCGAAGCTGTTAAAATATTTCTGCGCCCTCTAGTCTTGGACACGACTGAACAGTGAACTAATTTTAGCGAGATTTTCATAAGCAAATAAAGGTTTCGGGATAGAGTGTTATTGCGGAAAAAGAAAAGGCGTTGCCGTGGGAAAATGTAACAAAGGGTATTTTTAACCACCGACGCAAAAAGAGGAGTGTTATAAGTTTGACGTCGATGTCTGCCTGTCTGTGTGTGTGTATGTGTGTGTGTGTGTGTGTGTGTGTGTGTGTGTGTGTGTGTGTGTGTGTGTGTGTGTGTGTGTGTGTGTGTGTGTCTGTGGCATCGTAGCTCTCAAACGGATGGACCGATTTCGATGCGTTGTTTTTTATTTGAAATCCAGTTTCCTTGCGGTGGTTCTTAGCTATGTTTGGTCAATATCGGTCCAGCAGAGTAAGAGTATCAGCTCTTTTCCAAAATGATGTAAGGCATTTTGGCGTATGATTACTCGATTAAGTGCTTCACGCGTGCCAGTGTAATCGTTAAATGACAATTAATTGGCGTAGAGGGTTTTTTTAAATTTTTAATTTATAATTAGTGTTATTTATTTGCAAAAACAAATACATTATTTAAAAAAAAACTACTAAAAGGCACAGGGAGTGTAATTTAGCTTTTTTTTATTAACAATCCCCGATCGATTCCGATGAGAGTCTTTTTCGGATGTTCGTAGTTCGCGTTAATCTCGAGAGGCGAGACTACTAGACAGGTACTTTAGATAATGAAAAAATGAAATGAAAATATACCATAATAAAATTTATGTTATCATTTGATGTTTTATTTCAGCATACTCTGGCGGAATAAGCATTGCATAAAGTGGGGCATCAATATGAAGGAAGAAAGGCCCAATAGGCCGGCCTTCTACGATGCTTTACGAGTGAACAGGCCGTTGCGCGGACAAGACTCATGTTTAGGTCGACATTTTTTATGTATAGTTATAACGGGAATCTCAATAGCAGTAATTGGCTTGATCACAACCATTGTCGTGTTGTTGGTGAGAGAATATGGTTTTAACGATGAATAGTGTGAACGTTATTACTTTAAATTGAAATTATATACGATTTTTTTTATAACGATAAGTTTTTATTTCTCACTACGACTCGTCCTCGCTTCGCTCGGTTTCGGCCCTAGCACGTTTTAACAGTTCAAGAGTGGAAATATATGTAGATAGTCGATTCCTTGCTTTGTTAAAAACCAAAACAAATCTATTTTACGGAAACCGTACATTTTTTCGGGATAAAAAGTAACCTATGTGCTATTTCAGACTATAAGCTATCTCTGTGCCAAATTTCATACAGATCCGTTCAGCCGTTCTAGCGTGATTGAGTAACAAACATCCATCCATCTAAACTTTCGTATTTATTATATATAATACTAGCGACTCACCCTCGCTCCGCTCGGGTTCGTCCCTAATGTGGGTTACCCTTATCACTTAGGGGTATGGAAAATAGATATATAAAGCCGATTCTCAGAGCTACTGAATACGCATATAAAATTTGGTAAAAATCGGTAAAGCCGTTTCGGGGGAGTACGGTAACTAACATTGTGACATGGAAATTTTATATATGTATTAGATTTCACTAGCGGCTGTTTCCGGCACTAACGACAGCAATTTACACTTACAGTACTACTTAAAATAACAATTATAATAACTTTATCATTAATGGCTACTTTGATCTCGTCGTCTTAGCTAAAAATCGTTCACTGTTGGACAACGGCCTCCCCCAAAAATTGCCAAGTCAATCGGTCTTTCTGTTTAGCCATCTGTTTCACATTACAGACAGTAACATTACTATTTTATCGAGTGTGGATGCGCTGTTTTGTACTTATTTTAACACTTATGATCTTATATACATGCTGCGAAGTGATAGGATTGATTAGGTTCTATCACCTATGACTTGCCCGTAGTAAATCAGCTCACTTCCACTAATTTCGTTAACTTAAAAGGCTAGAATGCATATTGTCATGTATAATGTCATACCTTTGCCTAGTATTAGAATTTAGAGCAATAAAAAATATGCTAATATGGCGTCAGCAAGAGCAATCAGCAATGAGCAAACTGAATCTGAAAGGAAAAAATGGCGTCGGCGTTCACATTGTGATTTTGAACTAAATTAATATAAATGATATTGTGAGAACTAAGGTATCATATTCGCAAATAATTTACAGTTAAATAGAAAATCGAATGAAAACTGATTTTAGTTTTAGTTTAAATATAGCACAGTGAAAGTTATGTGTTTATGATAATTCGATGGTGTGGTGACGATGACGCAGTTTTTACCACCAAATCTTCTCGCGCTATTTGCGGCGCGGGATCCTATCCCTTATTTGCCGCCTGCTGCAAAGCTTCCTCATGAAAAGAAACAAAAGGGCTACGATGGAGTCGGCGCATTTCTTAATGTTTTCGAGGTTAGTTTATATTGCAAGATATTTGCGTGATTAATCAGAGAAACGAATCGTTTTTCTACCACCCTATATATAATTGTTATAGTTTCATACAATAAATCTTTTAACATATATAATTTTATGTAATATAAATAATAAATAATTTTATTATGAGTACATAACATTTTATAATAAATAGCCACAATTATTGTCTATAGCATCCATCAGAAACTCCTCCACCAACTCGAGTGGAGACCAGAGAAGAACGCTTAGAGAGAAGAAGAAGAGAAAGAGCTGAACAAACAGCATACAAATTAGAACAGGAGATTGCTCTGTGGGATCCAACCACAAACAACCCAACCACAGGGGACCCGTTCAAAACATTATTTGTTGCTAGAATTGTAAGTATTTGTAGATCTTACATTTTTTTATAATTAAAATCACATTTTTGATATATGAAAGATTCATCTGTCTCATAAACAGATACAAAGGGGTTTTAAGAGCAAATTTTTTAAATAATCATGTTGTAATATCCTGAACTGTGGTTTGCATAGTAATGGCCTTTTTTATATACTTGCCATTTTTGAACCTCCCACTGTTGGGCATGGGCCTCTCTTCAATACAAGGGATAACAGGTCATAGTCCACCAAACTGGTGTAGTGGGGGTTGTTGGTCTACACATATTCTTGCTAGGTTCTCTCAAAACATGCAGATGTCCTTAAAATCTTTTCCTTCATCATAAGATGAATGCTATGATTTGAAAATGATTTGCACATGAAAATATCAGAGGTGCGAGACCCAGGATTTGAACCTGCTTCACTTGGTTTCTCAAGCAAGTGGATTACCTCTGTCTTTTTTATAAAGTAATATAATTAACATATCTATCTTTTTTGTCGCTTTGCCACAGACCTCTAGTTTTTATTGAATGAACCAAATGAACTCTATATTATAAAGGAATGCTGTGGACTTAATGTTTAATTGAATTTTATATAATGTATACAATGCATATGGTATTTTTATATTCCAAATACAATGGAAAAGCTAGATTTTTCAGTGGTTTCTTTTTTTTTAGAATTATGACACATCTGAGTCAAAACTTAGAAGAGAATTTGAAGGGTATGGAGTTATAAAAAAAGTAAGTTAAACAATTTTGTATTTATCATTATTTTTGCCTAACTCGTAAATATAATATAATTGTCACTAATTTAAAATAATATTAGTACCTCAGTCATCCCAATAGAATAAGTGAGGGTGGTCAATGGACAATATCTCACTGCTACAAAGACCTATTACAGAATAACTTTGAACAAAGGAGCAGCTAAATGTCTGAAGACAGATTGTTGCATTGAGCAGGATACAGAAAAAACAGTAACCCTGTTATGTGTGTATGTTTTTATGCTGAACCTGCAGAACCAATTTTGAGGTATTTTAGTCTAGATATGGTCATTGCAGCGATATTAGATTATTCTAATCTATATGATTGAAATAGAAATAAAATTGTGCATATAATTATATGCCTTTTTTAATGTTAACATGAAATAAAAATTTTAATGTCAACATTTAATATATAACAACAACATTCTTCATGATGTTTGCCTTCACAGTAAGTAAGACAGGTGTTGATCATGTTGGAAATGATTCATACATGAAAATATCAGAGGTGCAAGACCTAGGATTTGAACCTACTTCACTTGGATTCCTAAGGGAATGCCTGCATTGAACTGAACTGCCTTATATTTATAATATTACTCTAATATTATAAGTAAATTTTATATGCAATTTTTTCCAGATACACATGATATTTGATAAAGAAAATGGAAAACCTCGAGGGTATGCCTTCATTGAATATGAACATGAGAGGGACATGCATTGTGAGTACACCAGATAATAGTAAAAAATGTATAAATTACAGAGAAAAGTTGCCATTTTATAAAAATATATGGTAGTTTTTTTACAAATAGCAACTTTTTTCTGATGCATTTTTTTAAGCATGACTTTCAATTGCGCAGTCAGTCATAATATATTTAGATTTAATTTTATTATTTTGTTGAATTATTTATTTTGTTTGTTTATGTTAGGGATTCTAAATGATGAAGTGTTGTTTTCAGTTTCTAAATTAAATTTTAAATCAAGCGACTTACCCTCGAATCCCTCGGGTGTGTCCCTGGGTACGTTTTAGTTTTTTTTAATGGAACCCTAATTCTTTTTTAACCATGCAAGTAGGCTAAATTACACCTTATAATATCAGTTATTTGCCGGTGAAAGTCCCGTCAAAATCGGTCCAGCCGTTTCCTAAATTAGTAAGAACAAACAGACAGGCAGGCAAGAGTTTTAAAAGTTATGTTTTTGTTATAGAAATCTGAAATATGTATAATTTCATATGCATTTAGTGAAAAGCTGTTATTTTCACGTTACAAATAGACGCTTCATTTTTGTTTATCTGTATAGATAACCATGTATTTTGAAGTCTGGTAGGTTCTTCACTTCATACAAAAATTATTTACATTCATTTTTTTTTTATTTTACAAGTCATGGTTGAATATTGTAATTCCTTTGTTATCTTATAAACCCCGTTAAGGCTACTGAGTGCATCGAAGAATGACATGCATTCATACGCTTGAATAAAATTAAACTCTTTCTGACGCAGTCAGGTGATTATTAGCAATTTAAAGTAAATACTTGTGTCAAAATAATTAATCATAATTTGGCAGATGGTATTTAAAAAGTTGAGTATTATAGCAAAATGTAAGTTTTTAAAAAAATATTGGAAAAATATTTTAATTGTATTACAAATTAGCGAGTCAACTTCGCTTCAGGTTCGTCCCTAGATAAAAACAAGTCTATCCCACGTGAACCGAATATTTTTCCGGGATAAAAAGTACCTTATGTGCTATTCAAGACTATAATCTATCTCTATGCCAAATTTCATGCAGATCTGTTCAGCCGTTCTGGGGTGATTAACAAACATCCATTTGTATGAATTACAGTGTTTTCTTTTCAAATTCTTTGGTTCTTTTTAATCATATTTTTTTTAAATTAAAAATATTAAATAATAAAATAAATGGATGTGTTTTATGCACAGGCTCTTAGGCCATTAGTAGAAATGTTTAAATGTGTTCTAATATGATTTGTTTCTTTTTTTTGTATATCTTTAAATAGTTTCAGATTTGTTTCTAGACGTTAATTTTTTCTTAGTTCAAACTTAGTTATAACATAAAATACATTAATGAGTAAGCTGTGGTCTCCTATAAGTGAAGAAGCACACGTGTTGTGAGTCTTATTTGCTTTTTGTTTTTATATGATGTTGTATATTGTGTGTATCTTTTGTTGGAGATCCTAATTAAAATAAAAATAACTCAATAAATAATCAAAACACCTAAATATATTATGATGTGAGTGCGTCAATTTGATCTGAGTTCGGTAACTTTTTAACCTTTTTGGAGGGTACTCAAAAATTTTCACAGATATATATTTTTATTTATCTATAGTTTTTTCCCGAAAATTTTTAATTACTCCATTAAAAAGTTTACATCCAAGGCTCTTATGGTCTATTTGAATATACATCATGATTTTTTTTTGTTTTTTTTTTCTAGGGAAATCTCTTGTTATTGATGCACTCTTCTTTAAAAAAACACTTAATAATATTAAACGCGTTACGTTTCGAGATGAAAAACATTTTTTTTTCATAGTTTTTTTTTAATTCTTCTTGAGTTCCACTCCAAAAAGGTCGGCTATAACGTGCGTGGGAAAGATGTATGATTAATAAGTGGTTTTTTCTATTACAATACAGACTCAGCCGTAAAGACCAACACATACGAGTAGCGGCGTATTTTAATAGGTTTGTATGTGGTAAGATACCAGCATACAATGTACCGAAATAGTTTCAAAAATTCAAATTTCGAATTCTGTAGATCCGTTATAGATCACCATGTGATAACGATTTTTTTTTAAATTTCAAAATGAGAACACTTTGGATAGTTTTTTTGTTTGATTATATTATACTATGATTATCATTGATTATGGCCAAAAGATAAGTATGATAGATAAATGAAACGTATATATTTTTTCTTTTTTTTTTAAGATTTTTTTTTCTTGTAATTTGTAAATTTATGCGCTATGGATAACGTAAGTAATGCGCACCAGGTAATGGTAATTTAACGCCGCGTCGCTCCTCTACGATTCGCTAAAGTTTTATCTAAAAAGTGTAAGTAAAGTAAGTAACGGAACGCCCATTTTGTGGGTAAAAAAATAAAAAAAGTAAGTAGATACACGGTAGGTATGTGAATAATTTATTTTTGCTAACGCGTCTGTCGGCTCGGTCGGTAGGTATGATTTTTTTTGGAAAAAATGTGTTTTTTTTTATTTGTTTCGAAATCATAGACAAAAACACATTTTTTTACCATAAATGTTGTCCTAGTTACGCAGTTTATTGATTTTTTTTAATCAATGGACTGTTATGTGCAATGGGTTTACATGGAGGTATATTTTATGATTCGTTTTTAGAAATATTTAAAATCGTGCATGCTTTAACGCGGTGTGTAGGAAAATAACGTTTTTTTTTCGTTTTTTTTTATTGTTTTTTATTTATGTACTTTAAATCTTTACTTTTTTGTTCACTCTCTTTAGGGTTTTTTCGATTTAAGCCAAATTTTATCGTTTTTAATTTTTTTTTGTCCCATGTGAACCTATTCGAACAATATCTCGTAAATTCGCGCGGACGTCTTTTATGTGTCAACCCTAAAAATGTTCTTTTTTAATAAAAAAAAAACTATTTACCCTCAAAAGACGTTCGTGCGAACCAAGTGTGAGACAATCATAAACGATCGAGGCGTTTTCCAGCCGCATACAAACACGCTGACGGGAAGAAGATCGACGGCAAGCGCGTGTTAGTGGACGTCGAGCGTGCAAGGACTGTCAAGGGGTGGCTGCCGAGACGGCTCGGTAAGTTTTTTCTTTTTTTTTAAATTAGTATTTTTTTATAAAGACTTAGAATATGCCTTAGTGAAAGAATCTATGTTTTTTTTAAATAGTTACGAATAGGCGTTTTTTTTATAAAGATGTAGAATATTACTTAATGAAAGCTATCTATGTTGTATTTATTTGTCTTTTTTTTGGTGTACAATAAAAAGTTGTTTTATTAAAGAGCGAGTCTGTTTGAAGCAGGTTAAAATTTTCTTTACAATAACTTTTATGATAGTCAATGACGTCCGAAAAGTCGTTGAAAAAAGGAGGTTTTCAAAGTCGTGTGTATAATACACACGACTTTGGACAATTATTTGCCTATTATATATTTTTCAAAGATCTAAGTTATATTCTGGACAATTTTTCGTTTATTATATTTTTTTCAAAGAGCTAAGTGCGGTAAGCGAAGGTGTCACTATCAAAAGGAGGTTCTAATAACTTATGTTTCATATTTTGTTTAAGGATATCTTAAATACTGTAGGATTGAATTCGGACGATAGGTTTGGCTGAGTTTGTAGTAGTGACTCTACTTGCTGTGCCAGCAGTCGTGGCTTCGAGTCTCGCTGGGGGCATTAATTTGTGTGATGAGCACGAATGTTTTTACTTCAGACATTTGAAGCCCTTAATTTTTTTTGGAGGAATACAGAGCTTAAAACTTAAGTTAAAAATTCTTTTTTTGAGTGAGAGGTGATCTCGGAAATTACCAATCAAATTTAATAAAACTTTTGAGAGTAACGGAAAGATGAATTGTAATTGTACATTTTAAAAGTTATGTGTTCCGTGGAAATTTCAGAAATTTTTATAATATATGTATCCCGCAGGCGGAGGCCTGGGCGGCACCAGGCGGGGCGGCGCCGACGTCAACATCAAGCACTCGGGGCGCGAGGACAACGAGCGCGAGCGCGAGCGCTACCGCCTCGAGCAGCGCGACCGCGACCGCGAGCGCGACGACCGCCGCCCCGACCGTCAGTGCACCACACTACTACACGTTACACTATACATAAGCTACCCTAAATATTTACGGAATAATACATACCCTACAAAGTCGTCTATTTTTCAGTGAAAGTTCCATTACAATCGTTTAAGCCATTCCAAAGGTTACTCGGGGACAAATGGAAAGGAAAGATATATAAAATAATATATACATTTTAAATTAAGTTTGTTAATTTAAAATTTATATTCATTCTAAACAAGAAAGGAAATGTTAAAAAAGAAAGTTTTTTTTTTTTAAATAACTAGCAGAACCCGCGGATGAATTTGGAAAAATGCTGAAACACGTATTCATTTAATTGTATTGAAGAGCATTAATTTAATACCAAGTTTCAAGTAATTCTGATCATAAATATTTTGTGGATTGTATTGTAACATGTTTTCCCGTGGGAATGAGAGAATCTCTCACTGTAAAAAGTAGCCTAGGTCACTCTCCAGCCCTCTAACTATCTCCACACAAATAATCACGCAAATACCTCAATCCGTTTCGACGTGAAAGAAGAACAAACAAACACACTTTCACATTTATAATATTAGTAAGTATGGATAAGCTTTTATATAATATATTTGTATAATTCCTTGTGCGGTCGCAGGCGGGCGGCGCCGGTCTCGATCGCGGTCGCGGCGGCGCTCGGGCTCGCGCGCGCGCGCCGAGCGCGGCGAGCGCGGCGAGCGGCGGCGCGAGCGCGAGCGCGACAAGGACAAGCGCGGGGAGGAGGAGGCGGGGGAGAGGTGGGTGCTTGGATTTGTTAGGTTTTTGTAGTTATACTTCTTTTGGCACGTTTGGAAAATATTACGAGAGTAAAACTTTTACCGACAGCCAAAAAGCGACATGATGAAGTTAGCTGCATTCCTTTTACAAACAGAGAGTTGTGACATACGAGATTAAATCTTTAGCTATTTTTGTTCTGTGACGCCAAAGAAGTATAACTTCTTACGTGCGTACATAAGTAGACACTCGTAATCTTTATCTATACTACATAAGTAGACACTCGTAATCTTTATCTATACTATTATTATTAAGAGGTAAAATTTGTTAGATTGTGAGTTTGTGGGGTTAAGGGCTACTCGTAACGTGACGTCATCACAATTACCAGGCGAGCATGAGTGTTGAGTAGTTGTAAGTGTTAAGGTCACTCCAGCTTTTCATAGAATAATATTAGAACCCCATATTCTAACCCTCTTAATTAAAAGTTACTTTAAAGGCTAAAATTAAGACTGTATTTTTTTGTATGTTACATATGTATATGTATGTGTATATACACATATAATGTGAACAGATTTTTGTTTTTTTTTAATTTATTAACCTAATTTATATCTCGAGATAAGTCACTTAGAATTGTCACTTTTTAAAACTTCCAAGTCACTGTATAGTATTTCTTCTATTCGTTTAAAGAATTTTATTTTTATTTCTATAAATGTATTATTTTTATTTATAAAAATAATAGACGGCGTCGGTCTCGCTCGCGCTCTTCCCGCCGACGCGACCGCCGCGAAAAGGACAAGGACAGGGATAAGGATAAGGACAGGGAGAAGGACAAGGACGGCAAGCGACGCCGCCGCGACCGCGACCGGGACAGGGACAGGGGAGAGCGCGATAGGGAGCGCAAAGAGCACAAGGTCAAGCCTGAGGACATTAAGGTCAAGGAGGAGCCTCTCGATGGTGAGTAGAGGTCGCTTGTAAGGTGTGCTCTTCTTTCAAGATCATTTAGTCCTGCTGAGTTGAGTATTTAGAGTTCCGTACCCGAAGGGTGCCAACGGGACCCTATCACTAAGCCTCTGCTGTCTGTCAGTGGGCTGTGTCACATGCATTGTAATAGGTAGAGTTGAAATTTTCACAGAGTTTGTATTTCTATTGCCGCTATAACAACAGATAATAAAAAAAACATAGTTAATTTCAAAATGGCTGTCATGCAAATTAAAAAAAAAAACGATTAGTGCATAGTGTTGTACGACGGTACGGAACCCTTTGTGTGCTTGTCCAGCTGACACTTGACCGGTTTCTTTTAATATAATAATATAATTGCTTTTTTCTTTATCCCCACAGACTATCCAGAGTTCAGCCTGGCGCCTCTCGACGTACAGATCAAGCAAGAGCCCCAGGATGAGAATAAATACAACCCGGAGGATGCCAACGGCGACGACTACAACTACTGAACAAATGGACACACATACATACATATATACATATTGTATATACATTAGATTGGTCGTTAAGTTTTTTTTTCTGACACTCCCTAAATAGCTTCATGTTCATGAAAAAACGCGTGATTTTTTCTTTATTATATTTATGATTAATTAAAAAAAATAATAATAATAGCATATTTAATGAGAAATTTCGAAAAAAAAAATGTTTATTTATTACCAAAAAATGAATTCGGTGTTGTTTTTAATAATAAAAAAAATGAGTTTTTTCATCAAAAGAAAACTTTAGGGAGCATTGGAAAAAAATATTTTTGAACAACCAGTCTATTGTATATATAATATATATTATATATATGTACATATATTCAGTACCGCTGTCTGTATGTGCGTGTACGGACAATATTAGTGCTCTGCATTTGGATTGGTTGGTTCGTACAGATAAAGAATGAGATTCAAAATGGTGGCTTGTTGAATCATAAAATGTTTTAGATGGCAACATATTTTGGGAATACTAATAATAATTAAAATAAAATATTTTTGTTGATTTTATTTACATCGTTTTTATATACAGTATTTATTTAAAGTATAGGAAATTTTTTTTTTAAATCTCCGTCGTAGAATATAAAAAACGAAATATTAATATTTTTCTTATTAAGCTGGTTCTCTGCCAAATAAATAAATGCCTACACTGACAGATGTCAAATGAAATGTCAACGTCATTTTTAATCTCATTTTTTATCTGTACATAAAAGAATTATTAGATAAATAATTTTGTCAGTTTATTCATCACCATTGCACACCACAACCGCTTTGTATTAGTAAAATAACCGAATATCTTTCTTTTTGACCACCTTAAAAAATGATTGTGTGTATTGGATGTATGTTGATTGTTGGTAGTCGACGACCATAACCTAAGACCATGGTCGCAGCCACTGTGATGGAGACCATTATATTTTATTATAATAATATCATACCGTTAATAAGACCTAGATCCCATCAACCACGATCAAGACCATGGTCGCACCGACCGGCTTCATGGTCGCGTTGGCTAGTATAATATTGTATATTAAGACTATGGTCCCAGAAACCATGGTCGCGTTTGGTCGTCGGCTATCGTGGTCGCGGTGGTTGATTTTGTACGTACAATTTCCATTTTAACCGACTTTCAAAAAGAAGGAGTTTTAGCAATAATTAATTGTATTTCTCATTTTCAAAATCTATTGTATAAAGTCGTTTCTAGGTATATAGTATATATATATACTATATGCGTAAAGCGTGTTCGTCCGTGTGTTGGTTTATATTATAATATAAGGAATAATTATAGTGTATTTTTTGTTTTATTTTTCCTTTTATTCCCATATGGGTGATGATAAATAAATATGTTGGTACATTAACACACAGCACCATCTAGTTCTATGGTAAGATACGGGGCCTGTGTTACGGTATAGGCCAGATAGTTGATACACTACACATATACACCTCCAGGTTTTCTAAGAAATCTATTGTTAACTGTAACGCCGCCGTGTCCGCGATTGTGGATGGATTATCTGTAAATACATACATATTATAAATATAAACACCCATGACTGGAGTACAAACATTCGTGCTCATCACACAAATGAATGCCCCCAGCGGAACTCGAACCCGCGACCGCACAAACTGAGCCTAATGTGCCGACTAAATGATATTAATAAAATATTTAATTATAAAATGTATGAGATTTCATTGAAAAATGCGAGTTACAAGTTGATGGAGGAACAAAAGCAAGATAAAATATGCATTTAAAAACATATAATGCTTGTCTCTATATGTTATTTTTTAAGTCTGTGCTATAAAATTCGCTAATTTGTTTTTTTTAATTTACCTAGTCACGACGCGATGTACAATTAATATCAATTTGTTTAGCCGTTAGGTTAGAGGTACATACGGGTGATATATACATACATACATAAACTCATATGCTTTGCCGCAGTCGGATGAAAACACCTGTAGCTTGCTAAATAAAAAATGAATAAAAATAATATAATAAAAAGTATTTATTGTCATGAAAAAAACAGTAAAAAAAAACAGAATCAGTAAAAACCCTACTACTACTTATGGCAAAGGGTAATAACTCAGCTTCAACGCTGCTAATTTTTGTTCTATCGTTGTAACCGTGGCTTACGGAAGACATTTTAATTATATGAACATAACCCAATAAAAAAAAAGAAAAAAGTCGTTTTAATATATAAATATTTTATTATGCTTATATAAAATTTACAAAATAGGCACTTTTCAAATCACGTCAGTACAAAAGCGAATTGTAACAAGTGTCGTTTTAATATTAAGGACTTAGTGAGTTCTTTCCTAGTACCTAAAATGTATACACTATTTTTTTATTAATTTAAATAAAACAAAAATTAATTCGTATAGCTTATTAATACAACAGAAACTCTTCAAAACCGTCTTTTTATAAAAATATGTAACAAAAATAACAACATTACTTATTATTAAATAAAAATAATTAATAACTAACTAAAGCAAGTAAAAATAATACATTTAAATAATACATAATAAAAATTAAGTATATGCATCAGTTGTTGAAGTGAAACTTCTTTAGAATCGTAGTGATTTGAAACTCGATGAAACGAAAATGCGACACGAGAAAGAGACAAACACATAAATATATAGGATTAAGCCGGTGAGAGAATGAGATAGAATACATTGCCACGTAACCGTTGTTATTGTCTGACAAATATATAATATTATATTCTTTCCGTATTTTATAAATATATGATTGTAATATGCTTTATTTAATTATCGATTTGTTTCAATTTAATTGAGATATTTGCCAAAGAAGTTTCTCTTCAACCGCGCGTAATGGTTACACGCACACATGTTTTTTTTTCTTCAGTACGAGCGTCTCGTCTCGATGAAACATTATTATGAGTTTTGATTGCATATTCATAGATGGCGCTGTTTAGTTTTTTTTAAGTTATCTATAAAGGTTTAATCACGAAATTTGTTTTATATTTATATAAACTACCTTCAAATTGATAAAGTATTTTCGTCTAGTAAATAAAATGAGCTGAATTAAGGTTATCTATATTTTTTTGCATGCGAATCCTGCCCTGTTTTCCAATTACAGAGCATAATGCCGCACTTTGGCGCACAATGCCGAAGTGTGCTAATGCTTAGTTGGAACGTGAATTAATTTTTAAATGCACCAGCAGAGGGCACTAGGTTCAGTGTTGAAAGAAAAAAATATAACTAATAAATATATAATAATATAAATAAAATATAAACAAATATTACTGACGATGATATAAATAAAATTTTGATTAATGCCACCCTGAAGAAAAAAACATTTCATAATATATTAGCACTAGCGGCTCACCCTCGCTTCGCTCGGGTTCACCTCTAGAAAAGCACAAACATATCTATCCCACGGGAACCGTTCATTTTTCCGGGATGAAAAGTAACCTGTTGTTTAACCGGCAATATAAGGTATCAACATGCCAAATTTTACTAAATTAGGTGGATAAGTTGTTGTGTACTAAACAGTATAAGTTACTATAGTTTTTTAACTGTCCCACGGAAACTCTTTAATTTTCCGGGATGAAAATTAGCTGATTTGTTTTTGGTCATGTATGAACTATATTATTGTAAAGTTTCATTAAAATCCAATCAGTAGTTTTTGTGTACTAAGCTGTATAAGTTGTTATAGTTTTTTAACTATACCACGGGAACTCTTTAATTTTCCGGGATGAAAAGTATCTAAGATGTTGCCCGGGGATATAAGATGCCACCATGCAAAATTTCATTTAAATCAGTCCAATTGATTCGGAGATTAGCCCGTACAAACAGGAAAACAGACAAACAGCTCGCTCGGGTTCGTCCATACCTACGAATATGTTGTATTATCTCTTTAACCATTTGTCCAAATTATATGCAGTAAAAGGGAAAAGTCTTTTGTTTTAAACATTTTAGACGATAAATTTACTTATTTTGATAAGAATTCATAATTGTTGATAATATGACCAATAAACGTGACCTACCGATTTAAATTATTTTTTTAATATAAAAAACTACTTTTTGTGACTTAAATATAATAGTTAGACATATGCTGTCGCTGACTTTTTTGTAGGCATTATTAAGCTCTACAACTTTTCTCTAGAACATAATCATATATCTCTCATCATTAAGGCAGCGTTCGTAAGAAACGTTTTCATTCGACCGTTTTTTCTCCGACTTACTTTGCAAATCACACACACACACACACACACACACACACATGTTTACATATATATACACATATAATATTTAATGTGTTTTGTTTGTAGGCAGCGATTGTCATAAATAAAGAACATTCATTCACTCATTCTTCCTTCTAAAGTTACAACCGTGTGTAATAATTATTTAATAAAATATTTCAACAACAAACATGGCTAAGTTGTTTTTTTTCCTTAATAAACTCAATTTAAATTTTTAACAAAAAGCAAATATTGACTCAATAACAAAAATGTTAAAATTTATCGATTAGCAACTTAAGTTAGTGGCGCTAGCTTTAAATGTGGCAATACTATTAATGACTTAGAATATTATCGATAATATCGATAAAATTAAATCTAGACAGTCACTAACGCCATAAAAACTATTAATAGATATTATTATTATGTTAGTTTTAAGGCATATATTATGCTATGGGCCTCTGTTTACACATCTAAGATCTTTTTGTCAATATTGCCTGAAAAAACTGATAAAATAAAATAAATAAATATTATAAGTCATCGATAATATTATCAATTGCCATAATCGATATGCTATCGACATTTTATCCATAGTGGTCTATCGACTTGAATATGTATATACAAACATATATTATTTACATATATGTATGTATATACATATTCAAGTGATCTTGCAGTTAGTGTCGTTTGCACCGCATTTCTGTGCGCCCTCGTCGTCTGTCTGTGAGGAAATTAAAAAAAAAAGAAGGGTGAATACAGATAGTTAAATTATTTTATACCTGAAAAATATTTGTTTGTTTTTAAACATAATAAATTCAAAATAACAATTTTAATAGCAAAATTTGGAAAAAGTAGTTTGCGAAATTGAAAATATTAAGATTATTTAATCATAGTCCAAATAGTATACTAGTGATTGATTTGATTCCCCATACAAATTTTCAACCCCATTTTCACCTTCTTAAGGGATGACTTCCGGAATAAAAACTATCCTATATCCTTCCCAGGGTTTCAAACTATCTTCTTACTAAATTTCATCTAAATCGGTTCAGTAGTTTCGGAGCTTATTCGGTACAAACGAATAAACAAACAAATCTTTCCTTTTTTATAATATTAGCATAGATGTGTACTAGATTTCATTTAAATCCGTTCAGCAGTTTCAATGTTAATGAGTAACAAACAAACATACACACACGCAAACTTAAGAATATTTAGTCATTTTATATAAAAATACGAAAAACGGTATCATTTAGACAAATAAAATTAATTCAAATACCAAACATTACACACACATGTAACATTTTTATTTATTTATATATAAGCGTCTATGTTGCCATGACCAAGAATAAATTTAAATTATCATTATGATTCATGAGCGTAATAATTATATTCAGTTAGTATTATTAATTTTGACATTAATTTTGAGAAGTCGTGGCCCAGCACACAAACAAATAATAATAATGTACCCTCTAAAAAGAGATTTATATTAATTATCACTACTAATTATGGTGTTTTTTAAATTTCTATGGAATTGTATATAAAAAAAAATAACAGAATCGAGTACCGCTTTTAAGAAGTCAGTTAAAAAGCACACTCACAGTGTCTGCGCCCGGCGCCGGCCGCCGCAGCAGCCGCGACAGCGCGCCGCGCCTCTCTTTACTCCTGCTCTTGCTTTCCTCACTCTATTATTACGAAAAAAAAACAATAATAATAAATAAATATGTCTAGTTCCATGGTAAGCTACGAGGCTTGTGTTATGGATACCGGATAGTTGATACACTACACATATATGGCTAAATACATACACATTATAAATATAAACACCCCTGACTGGAGTACACGCATTCGTGCTCATCACACAAATGAATGCCCCCAGCGGGACTCAAACCCGCGACCGCTGGCACAGCAAGTAGGGTCACTAAAAACTGAGCCGCACGTGTCGTCGAAGCTTTAGTCAATAATGTTTTTTTAATACGACGATGACCAAGAACACGGTCATTCCTCTATTATTGAAAAAAAAATTAAAAAGATAACTGAACTGTCACTTTATGTTTAAAAAAATCTTCCATTCTTTTACCCAAGCGAGCTCGTCACCATTTTTTTTATTCATTTATTTTCATTTAGTTTTGTATAACTCACTTCCTCTACGGGAACGTCTACATCATTTTGTGGCGGATCTATTTTGGTATTTTCCTCGATAATCGCTTGCGCTTCATTTGTATGGAAATTGTCTGTAAATAAATAAAAAAAATATGGATGAAACTTGATTTTTAGTGGTTTTTATTGATTGTGGTTCCCGACGTGTCGAATGCTTTACAACGCAAATAATCACGGGAGAGACTAAGGTGTTAGATGTATCCATTTGATGCTTCCATTTTGTAACGACCGCCATATTGTATTAAAAATGGAGGCATTTAAGTAACCGTGCAGTCACGAGAACCAAACGTGTGTGTCAAATTTCAGTTCAATCGTCCATTGGGAAGTGGGTCAAATATAACTTGCAAGATTTGATTACAGAGAGATATTGGGAATGACTTCACACTGTAGTCTAAGTCTGTCGTTTCGTGAAAAAAAATCACTCATCATTTATTTCTCATGACGCGCCAACAGATGTAAGCATCAATAATTTTCTAAAAGCAAATAATAACTAGTTACATGTCTTTTTGTGTTTTTGAAATATTTAGATCATTTTGAAACGTGGTTTATATATATATATATAATAAGAAATTTAAACATCATTATCGGCATACGTACAGCTATCGGAAGGCTGCGAGCTGTTCGTTGGCGGATCCTTTTCTTCCTTCAATATGCGCTTGATTTCTTCAGCTCTTTCCATATATCTGAAACATATTATTTATAATATTTCTTTAACTGAAAAAAAAATAAAGGTGTAAGCAACTTTTTAGCATCATCTTGTTAGGATTCCGTACCTGAAGGGTGCGAACGGAACCCTATTACTAAGTCTCCACTGTCCGACCGTCCGTCCGTCTGTCAGAGGGCTGTATCTCATGAACCGTAATAGATAGAGAATTAAAATTTTCCAGAGTATGTATTTCTCCTGCTGCTATAACATTTAGTTCATTTCTTCTTTAATTGACTCCTTACATAGTCTTCTAATTATGATCTAAGTTTCATTACTAGCAAACGAAAAAACCCCGGTCAATTGCGAGTCCAATACGCACGCGTAGGTTTCCGTACAATCGTAAATATAATTTCAAATCTTTCTCAAACTATCTTCTTATCAAATTTCATGTAAATTGGTTCAATATTTTCGGAGCCTATTCGATACAAACAAACCAAAAAACAAATTATTCCTCTTTATAATATTAGAACAGGTGATAGATTATTGGATTAGAAAGTAAGCCTAAAAAGTATGCCGTCTGCATGTTTGAGGGAACGTAGGAAGTTGTCGAAAGACATGTGAACTGCTCAGCAGTGGATCGTTGAATGCTGAATACATGTGTATATAAAAAAAATCTTTTTTTTCTTAGCTTGGGGTTAGAATATGTAGCTTATAAAAAACATCATTTTTGAAATAAAAAGGAATTTCTTTTTCGCTCCACCCTAATGTATATATATGTATGGTGTGTGCGTGTGTGCGTGCGTACCTGCGCAGCTTGTCCTCGAGCGCGGCGCGGCGCAGCGGGTCGCGCTGCGCGGCGGCGGCGGGCAGCAGGTAGCGCAGCGCCGCGCCGTACGCCGCCAGCGCCGGCCGCAGCGCGCGCGCCGCCTCCAGCGATACCGCCTGCTTCATCAGGCTCACGGCCTGATGTTTTTCAAGTTACACTTCTTTTGGGCGCGTTTGGGAAACATTATTAGAGTTAAATTTTTACTATGCGCACGCACACCGGCAGCCAAAAAGCGACACGATCGAGTTACTTATTTGGAGAAACGAAACAAAAATAGCTAAAGATTTCATCCCGCATGGCACAACTCTCAGTTTGTAAAAGGAATGCAGCTAACTCCATCATGTTCCTTCCAACAACTTCATGTCACTTTTTGGCTGTCTGTGGGCGCACACATCATAAAAATAACTCTCATAATTTATTCCAAACGTGCCAAAAGAAGTATAACTTCAATAAATATTAAATTATATACCTTTTAAGCTATTATATGTATTATTATATGCTACCTTATATATATTGTATGCTACCTTATATTCTATTATTCAACCCACCTTATTATAGTTCTCCTTGGACGGCATGTGCTCCAGGTCGAGGTACTCGTGGCTGAAGAACTCCTCGTACGAGATCCTCCTGTCCGGGTTGTGCTGCAGCAGGCGCCCGAGCAGCTCTCGGCAGCCGGGGGAGATGCTCGCTCGGGGAGGGATCTAGGGGGGGATAGGTCTTAATTATTCTGTGTAACACACACAATATGAGTGAGTCTGAGTATGTAAGAGTGTGAGTATTAGTGCGAATGAGTGTGTGAAAGTGTGAGTGTGAGAATGTGAATATGTGAGTGAGTGTGTATGAGTGTGTGTACGTACCTCAATAGGAACTTGCTTCTGTATCTTGTCTACGAGCTCCTTGAGCGTGGCGGAGGAATAGGGCGCCTTGCCGAACAGACACTCGTACATTATTACACCTGCAAAATTGGGCACGCAGTTGGTAAAACACACACACACTCACACTCACACTCACACACACACTCACACACACACACACACTCACACACACACTCACACACACACACACACTCACACACACACTCACACTCACTCACTCACACACACACAGACACACACATAGACACACACACAGACACACACACACAGACACACACACAGACACACACACAGACACACACACAGCACACACACACACACACACAGACACACACACACACACACAGACACACACACAGACACACACACAGACACACACACACAGACACACACACAGACACACACACACAGAGACACACATACACAGACACACACACACACACACACACACACACACACACACACACACACACACAGACACACACACAGACACACACACACACACACACACACACACACACACACACACACACACACACACACACACACACACACACACACACACACACACACACACACACACACACACACACACACACACACACACACACAAGAGTCCATACAAGACGATTCCCACCGTCCTACCTTTTAGAAATCCAATAATCCATCATTAAATCTATTTATTATTACTACGTCAATTTCTGAAAATAATGTAACGCAAAAAATCACAAGCAAAGCATAACCAACGCAAAATACATTTTTGCACTCCAAATTGCTTACGCGTTTCTTCTTAGAAATGCGACGATAAAATTTGTATTTTAGCTTACCGTGTTCTTACTAAATTGTATTTCATTCATACTTTTGGACTGAACATTGTCACATGACTTCATACATTTTTAGAATTTCACGCATGCGCACTAATCAAATTTTTGTTGCTCGAAAAGCTGCTTCTCAACGTCTTATCCCGCTTGTAATTGGTCAGAAATTACAAAACGTCACACAAATTGACCAACGATAAGCCAGGCGAGAAATGTTATTATTTGAATGAAATAGTATAAATTAATATGGCGGATTGTTATTGTTTACGAGTGCATTGCTTGTAAGATTTTTTTTGTTTTATAGAGTTTTAACTTGATGTTAGTGTAATATAGACATTTTGTGCAGCAAGAGCGTGAATCAGCAAAAAAAAACATGTTTCTAAAGGTGTAAAAAATAAAAAATAGATATAAAAAATTTAAAAAAGCTATAGCTCGATGTTGCCTTTTATGAGATATATCTTACGTACAAACAAACACACTTTATCTGATATATATACACACACACATACATATATATATATATATATATATTGATTTATTAGGCGTTTGGAATAATTTCATAATAATAACAACTAAAATAAAATAAATAATATTGCTATATTTAATTATAATAGGTACTTATTTGAACGCCTTCGAGACGTCTAAAATTTTAGTCTCTCTTGTGACCATGATTGCTATAAACTATAGAGCATTCGAAACGTCGGGAACCAAAAATCAAAATAAATCCGATCCGAAAACATAGTTTTATTTAAAATCTCAAATATTCGCGTAAATCTAAACAAGTATAATATTTGGGTTTTTCTTAATCTTAAACCACAAAGTGTACATAACTTTGCTCGTCATTGACTTAACCACTTATTGATAACACATCTCAAGCCAATCGATAACAGATTACGAATTGTTCATAAGTTAAATTTTTATTTTATTTCGATGATACTTAAAGTTGTTGACAACGAGGTTAATTTGAAGATCACATTTCATTTATACTATTCAGGATTTATTTAGGAATGTCATAAAAATAAGAAATAATATGTTAGTACATTGACCCACAGCACCATCTAGTTCCATGGTAAACTACGAGGCTTGTGTATCCATATACCAGATAGTTGATACACTACACGTATATAACTTTAAATACATACATATTATAAATATCCTGATATGCCAGCCTACAATATTTTAAGATATGAATATCTAATAGGTAAATATATATTTTACGTATCGAAATATATTAGATTTGCTTTGCATCGGTTGGCACCAACTTCGAAAATATCTGATTATATTCTAAATGAAAACCTCCGTTTAGTTATTTTTTACATTTTAGTGCCTGGAAGTCGGTTTTTTTTTAAAAGTTTTTACATAATATAAAATCAGTTCAGTAAAATCAGCAATACTATAAAATCAGTTTCCAAAATAAATATTAGATTTGTTGTCGCTTTTCGAACATCTTCAATTGTATTCTTATCCTGAAATATCGAAACATAAGTCTACGTTCTTATAATATCAGGAGATCAAGGTTAATAAAAGCAGGAGGTGGAATATTTACTAAACACATGAATTAACCAATATCGGCATTATCTCAAGAGATATTGATTTTATCCGATAAGAGATGAACGAAATCAATTTCGTCAGTGCTCATGGGTGGTTAGTGTTGTTTGATCTGGTGGAAGTAAGATGTGGGGGATCAGTTGTCTCTTACTTTTAACCCTCGGGTTAGTCCAGGGCAGGACAAGGTTAGACCCTCTAGTGGATACTCCGCAAGGTTTGATCAGAGGACTGAAGGCTGATGAAGGAGATTATTCCATGTTCCTTGGAATACCCTACGCCAAAGTTGATGAAAATAATCCTTTTGGAGTAAGTTTATTTGCTTTTAGCTGGATTTTATAACTTTTTTTGTCCATTTTGTACATTTTAGTACCATGAGTGATATAATTAATATAGTTAAAAATAAAACGTCACGTTTTATAAATAAAATAAACTACGTTTAAAAACCGACTTCAAAAAGTATAAAATTACTTAATAAAGATTTAATTTAATACACCTCTTATGCAAACCTAATACATTTGATATTAATAAAATACTATTATTTGTATGTGCTACCTATTGATAGGTTTGGAGTCGGTGCCAAGCCAAATGTAATAGTAGGTACCTACACTCGCCGCGATCTAAGAAATCTATATTAAAGGCACCATAAAAAAACCAACTAAGTTAAATTTTTATGGGACCAAATGGCAACTATTCCGCGTCAAACTAAAGAAGAATCACGTAAATCGGATCATAAATCTCAGCGTAATCGGTGTACATACATAAAAAAGTACCAATCAAATTAAGAACCTCCTCCTTTTTGAAGTCGGCTAAGAAAAATAATATTGCAATGACACGACGAGAAAAAACGAGCTGAATCAAGGGCTTCACTTTTTCTCCGAGAGTGAGGAACACCCATTACATCAATTTGGGATACTTTTAGATTTTTTTTATAGAAAAACCCAGAAACTCTCTAGGACTCAGGAAGCGAAC
Source organism: Brenthis daphne (assembly GCA_947093115.1). NCBI lineage: Eukaryota > Metazoa > Arthropoda > Insecta > Lepidoptera > Nymphalidae > Brenthis > Brenthis daphne. The sequence continues at coordinate 7,190,318 of OX352473.1, forward strand.
CCAGGACCTAATGATATTCAGTCTACAGCGTACAAGCTAGTTGATAAATTTAGCGGTTACATTATTGTTTTATTACAGTATATGTCCTTGACCAACCCACTTACTGATAATACATCTCAAGACGATCGATAAGAGATTACAAATTCTGTTTCTAAGTAAACTTTTACTGAAATCATTTGCTTACCGAACATTTACCGAAAATGCAAACTTTTATCTAACCAATGAGTCGATGGATTTAAAGGTGACGTTTTGTTTGCAATAAGAGTAATCTACAGTTTTCTAAAAAGAATATAATAATATAAAATAAATTGATACTATTTAGCTAGGGGCTAGGGATAGGGGTCATTATGGCGGCTAGGGGTTATTATGGGTAAATATTGTTTGTCTTACTATTATGATGAAAGACTTGTAATAATTTTAATATGCTTTCCTCATCTATATTAATATTATAAAGAGGTAAAGTTTGTGAATTGTGAGTTTGTGACGTTGAGGGGGTAATCTCTGGATCTACTGAACCGATTTAGATGAAATTTGGTAAGAAGATAGTTTGAGACCCGGGGAAGGACATAGGATACTTTTTACCCGGACATTATCCCTTAAGGGGGTGAAAATGGGGATGAAAGTTTGTATGTTGAATCAACCTAGGGACGAAGCTCAGCGAGGGTGAGTCGCTAGTTTAGGATATAGTTATGTTAATCATATTAACGTAACTATTCGTGTTAATCTATTTATATGCTTTATCTAGAATCGAACTCTTTACTTCTATCATCACTACTTTGGGTCACTCTGTTTTGCCAATATCAAAAAAACCTTGCTACCCCCAACTTGAACTTTGAAATATACGTTTATATTTTTTTATTTCAGGCATCATCGCCTCATCCTAAATTTGAAAACATTTTTGAAGCCTATGACGATTCAGCCGTATGTCCACAAAAGGAAGAATTCAGTACAACTGTTATAGGAACATTGGATTGCTTAAATTTGAACGTGTTTGTTCCAAATAAGGCGAGCTCAAAGAACAAACTGCCCGTTGTGGTCTGGATTCATGGAGGTAGATTTACGTCTGGGTCTGGAAATAGAGATTTATATAGTCCCAATTTTTTAATTAGACATGACGTCATACTTGTCACCTTAAACTACAGATTGGGACCTTATGGTTTTATGTGTCTCAACACACCAGGTGTGCCTGGAAACCAGGGTTTGAAAGATCAGTTCCTGGGCCTGCGCTGGGTCAAGGATAATATTGCAGCGTTTGGAGGAGATGCTAACAAGATAACTATTATGGGTGAAAGTGCAGGCGCCATGTCCGTAGACTTCCATTTAATTTCGAAACAGGAAAAATTATTCAATCAGGCTATAATCCAAAGCGGTAGCGTTTTCCATCCTACGGTTATTGAAGATGCGGACACTTCTAAGCCTTTGAAAATCGCTGAACGTTTAGGCTTCCAGACCGACGATTTATCTCAGGCATTAGCTTTCTTAAAAAATACTGACGTGAAGTTAGTTATCGCAGCCTCAGAGGAGTTGGGTTTATCTTTTTACATTTGCGTTGAGAAAGAGTTCGAAGACATTGAAAGCATACTGTCAGATCATCCAATTAACATGGATTATCCTAATGCTAAACGCATACCTATCTTATCTGGTTTTAACAGTCACGAACAATCATATATACTAGGAAATAAAAATGCCGATTACTTCAAGAATCTGAATATATTTAGAGAATTGGACGCAGTATTTAACTACGACGAAGACTTCCAAGAAATGGAAGATTTAGTGCGTCATTTCTACATTGGAGACGAAGATATAACCGACGCTGTACGTCAGAGCATAATAGATTTCAGCTCAGATTACGATTTCAACTTTCCCGGACAGAAGAGCATACAAAAGTACCTTGAAAGTGGAGCTCAAGATGTTTATCAGTACTTATTTGCATACAGCGGGGAGAGGAATTATCTTAAGAACAGGGAAAATGTGACAATAGAAGGTGCGGCTCATGCTGATGAACTTGGTTATTTGTTTGATTTATCTTTTTACAAGGAGCAGCCATCTGAAGCTGATCAACGAATCATTGATCAAATAACCACGCTTTGGACAAACTTCGTTAAGTACGGGTGAGTTGCTAAAACCTTATATTTGCTTCTATACATTACTTGTTATGAGAAATTGGATGCAAAATAACTTTTATTATTTTAAAACAACAATTTTTTAGGCATTGCATATCGGACAGCAATCCTCAAAAATGTCATTAAAAATATTGCTCGAAACTTAATGTTATTACTTTCTCTTTGTCACAAATTGGCAAAAACATTAGATTCTATATAACTTTTATCATACAGAGCTTTGATAAAGGAAACACTATTTTTCAGAGAGCCTACACCTGAAGTGTCAGACTTGCTGCCCGTACAGTGGGTCCCTACCACCAAGGACACAAACAATTACCTCTTAATAGATACTGAGCTGAAAATGGAAAAACGACCGTACAATCAAAGACTGGCATTTTGGGAGTTATTCTATAAAGTCAATGAGAACAAGATAAAAGGAAAACGTAACGAATGAAGAAGAAGAGGCTACTAAAAATCAAACTAATAAACAAAAAACACCTTGTGTGTAACGTTGCATAAGAAACCCATAACAATGTATCAGTTTCGATTCGATTTAGCAATATAAGAGTGCATCTAATGTAAACTTTTCAATTTGTGGTGATATTTTTTAGGGTTCCGTACCACAGTGCCAATGAGTCCCTACTACTAGGCTTAGGTCCGTCTGTCTGTCTGCGGGCAGTATCCCATGAACCGTATGTAAGGAGTTGAAATTTTCAGTGTGTATTTTTATTGTCGCCACAGTAACAAATAATAAAAAAACAAATTTTAAAAATGGCCGCCATGCAAATTAAAAAAAAAACTCAGATTAAGCTGATATTAAGCATGCGTGTTCAGTCTTATTAACAACAATATACAAAAATAAAATAAAAATACAGTGTTATACATATCTTGCGCAATGGAACGGAACCCTTTGTGAGCGAGTCCGACTCGCACTTGACCGGTTTTTATTTATTTAATTTTATTGTACGCAACTCTAAATTTATTTTTAAAATATACATTCGCATAATTTTATTTGATTTGTTTTATTTACAGCCATCTGCATAAATCTGCTTCAATAAATTGTCTTCACTATTAGTGAATAGACACTATCGTACTACTAGTGTCCCGCAGCTCCGTCCGCATAGTATATCTATATCGAAATAAATTAAATAAGTATTTACGTATGTATGTTACTACGATTTATAAGCTATATTACTGGAAAATTTCATCAAAATTAGTTGAGTAGTTTTTGCGTAAAAGAGTAATAAGCATACACCCTCACAAACTTTAACGTTTATATAAAAGTATCTGGGCGACCGAGCACCGCTCAGCGTTAGTTGCACATAAATGTTTTATTTTTTTGCAAAAAAAAAAAAACAAAAAATGCACCTATTTATATACACGTGTAAATAAACGTAAAAAGCAAAACATTATCCAAATACAAAATTTGATCCAAATCGTTAGAGCCATTTTCGAGAATGTGATTATGATATACTAGGTCACTACATAAGTTTTGTCGTACTTTTTTTTTAATTATTTTTATTCATTTTTTTTCCATTCGCACTAATACATGCTCTCATACGTTCGAACCATGTAATAAATACTTCGCTCTAGAAACCATTTGGAACACTACCGCATATCTCCTCAAATGCGCCTATAAGCTCTTCATGTTTAGAGAACTTACGCCCTTTTAATTGTTTTTTTACATAAGGAAAAAGCGCAAAATCACATGGCGCTAAGTCTGGACTGTAAGGAGGATGTCCCAGTAATTTCACTCCAGCTTCACGCAAATAATCTGTAGTTTTGCCAGCCCGATGTGCGGGAGCGTTGTCTTGATGCAAAAACCAAGTGTCGAGTCTTGAGTTTGGTCGCTCGTTTTTCAACACTTCTAAAACTCGAGACAAGCATTCTTCCGTGTGCCATTTTGCAGTAACAGTCTTCTGTTTATCAAGTAAGATGGTAGATAATTTTCCGTGTTTTAGAGAAAAATATTGCTACTATTCTTTTTTTAATTGATCGAGACATTTTGACAGATGTCGGCGGGTCTTCATCTTGAAACACCCACACTTTACTCTGGAATTTAGTTCTGACATCAAAACAGTAAAGCCAAGTTTCGTCACATGTAACGATTAAATTGAAGTATTTAGATCGATCGCCATCAAATTTTTTAACATCTCATGACACCAATTCATACGTTGTTCCCTCAGCTCGTCAGTCATCGAATGCGGTACCCAGAGTGTACAGAGTTCCTAACTTTTAAATCATGGTGAAGAATTCGATAAACAGTCGTTGCACTTAAATTTAGGATTTCCTCGATCTATCGATACGACACATGCCGGTCTTCTATAAGTAGTTTTCGCACTGCCTCAACGTTTTTAGAGCTAGTACCTTTATTGGCCTATCCGACCTCGAATCGTCCTACAAGTTAAAATTATCGCGAATAAACTGAATAAACCACCTTTCTATAGTCCTTAGAGAAGGACAAGTATGACCTCATGCACTACTCATTTCTTCAAAACATTGTGCTTAGTTAAGCCACGATTAAAATTATATAAAATTTTACAAGAACGTCGCGACGAGTAAATTCAGTCATGTTTAATTTTCAAAAAATCGCAATAAATCTACAGAGCTACTGTACGTCACAAAAGTTGTACTACATATTATCATTTATATTAGTTTGCCTTTATGAATCTATCCGTATCTTAACAATACCTTACATATATTTTATGTACGTCAAAACTTATGTAGTGACCTATGTACATATATATACTAGCGACCCTAGCTTCGCTTACAACAACGGTTACCATGACAACGTGGCAATGTATTCTATCTCATTCTCTCGCCGGCTTATCCTATCCTATATATTTATGTATTTGTCTCTTTTTAGTGTCCGTTTCAACTTTCATCAAGTTTCAAATCACAATGATTCTCAAAGAAGTTTCACTTCAAAAATGAATGGACTTTGCGAAAGAGTGTGAGGGTATTTGTATGAACAGTGAGGGCTGAGATAATGGCTGAAAGAGATAAGTGGGAGAAGGAAACAATATGTAGCATGCAGTAAGCAGAAGAATAGTAGCAATGTGATGTGGAATGGAAGAAAAACATGTTGTAGCGTGGGATAAGATGGTGAAGGAGGAGGAGAACGGGGAGGGGAGTAGGAATATCAGTATGACGCGTATTAAGTGACGTATGAAAGAAAAATTACTTTGTTTTTTTTTCTTTTCTCTATGTTGAAAAAAACCATGACTAAAAAAACTTAGTATCTTAGTAAAAAACCACTGTCTGTAACAAATATGTGTTTGAGACGTCTATAACCTTAGTCTCTCCCGTGACCATGGATGCTGTAAAGCATTCGAAACGTCGGGAACCAAAAATCAAAATAAATCCGCGAAATAATCCGAAAACATAGTTTTATTTAAAATGTCAAATATTCGCGTAAATCTAAGAAAGTATTAGTGTCTTAGTTTTTTTTCTAATTATCGTTTTTTTTTTGAGAAAAAAAATCTATAGGAAATGAAATGTTATATTGAAGTAATTTTTCTAATTTCGTATATTTTACTAAATATAATGATTCAATTAAATAAAAATTTGTTCTACCTCTGTGTCAAGGTGTTTGTCCTTGTCAGTTTGGAAATTTTCACATGTAATCTCGGTACTATTCAACCAATGAAGTATGGTAGGTTTAAAAATAAACATAAAACTCTAATATGAACTCTTAAGTATTAATCTTTTACGAAAACTACCTGAATCGTTTTGAATCCCGTCAAAAAAACATGCTTTAGAAAAAAAAGCGCGTTTTTTTTCATGTTTTTTTTCACGGTAGAAAAAAAGCAGTTTTTTACAACACAACGTGCATCTCACCCACACTCCACAGGTCGACTCTAGCGTCGTAGTTACCGAGCACCATCTCTGGTGCCATGTACAGCGGCGACCCGCGGATACTCTTCATGGTGTCTTCTGATAGATGTTGCGCGAAACTGAATAGAAATTGTCTTTTTTTAAATATAAGCATTAAAATTTTAAGAACCGAAAGAAAAAACATGCTTAAAACTCCATTATTATAGGATTGCTGTGATGAAAATATCGTCAAATTATCCTACATATCAGCCAAAAACGTTATAACAAAAACAAAGCTATCCCTCGAGAACCGTCCATTTTTTCGGGATAAAAAGTAGTCTATGTTTTATTCCTGACTATAATCTATCTCTGTGCCCCAGATCCGTTCAGCCGTCTGGCGTGAAATAGTAACAAACATCTATACTTACAAACATTCACATTTATTATAGTATAGTAAGAATGTTATAGGCTATCTAACATCACGCAACGACCTACGAGAGCGGACTAATTCTACAAAATTAAACGCGGGTGGAGCCACGGGAAAACGATAGTAGAAAATTACCCAAAATCAGCAACTTTTAACATGTATTTCTCATCGGAGTCCTTGTGCAGGAGGAGATTGTGCGGCTTGAGGTCCATGTGGACCACGCCTGGAAAAACGACGAATAATATTTTTATTTATTAGCCTTAGCAATTTTGTACTGTTTCACGTACAATTTTAGTTTTACTTTATTTTTCGCGATAGCTTTTCGAAGCGTCGATACATTTTTTACGAGCGCATTTAAAGACACTGATCCGAACAAACAAAATTATACTGTAATTCATTTAAAGTACTTCAAACTTCTAAGTAAACCGGGGTAATAAGGGAACCAAAAATCCAAATAAATCCGCGAAAAAATCCGTAAAGACAGTTTTATTTAAAACTTATACCTATTACTATATAGGAATATAACTATAAAGTATTTAACTTGTGCACTCCAAACTCTAATAACAACTATATTGTTCTGTTTTCACTGGGATGGTAAAAACTCACTATTGATTGTCCTGATGATGGAAATAGGATAAGCATATGAAATATTTAGAAGTGAGAGGTTCGCGGTTTAATATTGGTAAGATAACTAAAGTAAGATAATTGCGGGATACATGATATATAATTCTACATTAGCTATCTTGAAAGGAAGGAGCGTGAGAAATATGTTAGCAAGTTCTCTGCCTACAAGGAAAGAACAGTATCACTCAAAAAGTAACACATAAGAAGTACTTCTTACCTTTTTCTCGAAGAAACTTTAAAGCAGACGCCAATTGTTGGAGAAAGTACAGTACCTGCAAATATGACACAAGTCTGATCTTACTTATTATGAATATTAATAAAACACGCCTGCCTTTCTGTCAGTTTGTGCGCTTATAGTTTTAAAACCCAAAGATACATGTATAAACTAGAGACTCACCCTCACTCCGCTCGGGTTAGTCCCTAGTTACGTTGTAAGATTGATTTATCAGAGATGAGACCTGATCCTGCAGTAAAAAGTGACCTATATGTTGACCCGGATAATTAGCTATTATCATAACAAATTTCATCAAAATCTGTTCAGTGGTTTTCTCGTGAAGCGGTCACAGCAGACAGACAAAAATTCCAAAAGCTATAGATTTGGCTTCTGTATCGATAATAATGACTACTTCAATATAATTTTAATGTACAGATTCGACTCGGTTACAAATTTATTATACACACTAGCGACTCACACTCGCTTCGCTCGGGTTCGTCCCTAGCTTGATTCCCCATACAAATTTTCATCCCCTTTTTTTTTACACTATATGATTTACTTTTAATTTTGCAATGGACCCACAAATCTGTTTGCACAGTTTGTCTTAACAGATGATTTCCGAGATAAAAAGTATCCTATGTCCTTCCCAGGGTCTCAAGCAATCTTTTTACCAAACATTTAAATAGGTTCAGTATCCAGTAATCCAGAGATTACCCCCTACAACGTCATAAATTCACAAACTCACAAATCACAAACTTTACCACTTTATAATTTTAGTATAGATGTATATAGACGTATATTTCTTTTTAATTTTATTGAATTTTATACATTGTCCTATCATCGAAAAAATATGAATAAATTTGGAAAAGTCTGGACAACTATGACGTCCCGACGGCAAGCTTGCCGACGCAGACCACAACTACTATGGGGTTGCTCCACAGTCCACTCTGCTATCAGAGAAGTACCAGGAGCAACCCGCGTGGTACACCGCCCACCAAAGTGGGCCACCATGGAGTGCACCCCTAAGCAAAAACTGCAGTATATTACATTTGCAGGATTTAAAAGTATACTCCATTTCAACGTGTGGTAATCAGAATAGACCAAGAATGGTGGCAGTCAAATATAGGCAGTGGTAGCCCAGTGGTAACGCGTTCGCTTGGGAAACCGAGTGAAGCGGGTTCAAAGGTCAGGTCTCGCACCTCTAATATTCTCATGTGCGAATCATTTCCAACATGATTGCCACGTGTCTTAACGGTGAAGGAAACCATTGCGAGGAAACCTGCATGTCTGAGAAACCCTAACAAGTTTTCAAGAGACATGTGAAGTCCGCCAATCCGCACTTGGCCAGCGTGGTGGGTTATGGGTTGACCCCCTCGTACTGGCGACCCGTGCCCAGCAGCCGAACGTTGAAAAAGGCCGAATACATATACTATAGTCATAAAAAAGAAATCAAAAAATACTCACCTGTTTCTCCGGGATTCTTCCATATTTATGTATATATTTGGACAAATCCCCGCCGCAACAGTATTCCATTATTATATAGATATTTCTGAAAATTTCTATGGTAATAAATAATTATATTTCTATTTCAATATATAAAAATATAAAAATGACAAGTTTGCTTGTTTGTTTATTAGTTTGAGCACGCTCTCTCAAATGCCTCGGTGGTCTAGTGGCTAGCATGTACGGCCGCCGATCCGGAGGTCCTGGGTTCGATTCCGGAATGTTTAGTGTATGAGTATTTCTATCAAGAAATTCTCAGTGACAGCCCGGAGTTGTGTCCATTATGTTTGCACTATAACAACTCCTGCGCAGATGGCTAGACTTAGTGAGATTGGCCACCGTGGCCAACATCGGTCGGGAGGACATTATTATTATTAATTAGTTAATATCTAGAGAATGTGTACTGAGGTGTATGTATTTACTTGTCATCCCAAGTAAAGTGCTTCATATGCACTATATGTGGGTGTGTCAGTGTCTTCAGCAGTCTTATCTCGGTAATTAGATTGTCTATGGCCGCACCAGAGTGTTTTATTCTAGACTTGTCCACACATTTCACTGCTACTATTGACCGAGCTCCCACCTAGGATTATTAGAAAATAATGCTTTTATTATTGCCATGAAACGTGTTTAAAATGGGTTGCATGAAATTGCCATAGTAACCGTTGTTGTTCCCTCCCAACGTGCGTTCACCTTGTCGTGGTGGGGGGTCAGTAGTGCCCAGCAATTCAGTGGGGCGCGAAGCCAAGAAACGCCGAGGTAGATGGCCCACTTCGGTGGGCGGTGTGAGGTGGCCCTCTTTGGTGGGCGGTGTACCATGCGGGTTGCTCCTGGTACTTCTCTGATAGCAGAGTGGACCTTGGAGCAACTCCATGGTTGTGGTGATCTGCTTCAGCAGACCTGCCGTCGGGGCGTCGTAGTTGAATGCGTAAGCGATCCTGCGACGCCCCATTAAGGACGGGGGAAGGTTTAGTAGACTCATGACGTTCAGTAAAAAATTGTAATAATTTAATGCTGAATAGAATATTTTGAATTTGAATTTGTTGGGTTTTAGTGGGTAGTACTGGCTTTGCTGGTGAGTCCCACACCTCGTGCGTATTTCCCAATGTTAAAAAAAAAGTAAACACTGTTGTTGTCTAAAATATATATATATATATATATATATATATATATATATATATATATATATATATATATATATATATATATATATATATATATATATATATATATATATATATATATATATATATATATATATATATTTTCCGTTGCTATATTCAAATGTTACTATTTTTCCTAATTTGCTTTCAAATATGCAAAATATTAATTAAAAACAAAAACTAAATGTGAATTGTTGAAATTGAGGTTTTATGTTAAACCAACAGAGGTGTGCCCCGACACAGCCCCAGCTGATTTTGTTTAATTATTATTATAGGGATGTTATGTAATTTACTAAGAATTTTGATTTGAAATTTTTATAATAGATTGAACAGTTTTATATAGGAAGACTTCTATATAAATATGTATAGCTAATTGGAAAATATATCATAAATATATATTGAAATGTTAAAGTATAAAAATATTATATAATATTTTTTTCAAATAATATTTATTATGAAATGAAATAATCATTATATATCTTACTTTATAAGTTTTAACGGCAGTTCATATTTTTATTAATTTATCCAGTTGTAATACACAGATATTATAATGTGTACAGATATTTTGAGTCCTTAAACTACTACAAAAGTTCACTAAAAACTAAAGATAACAGCTGTTTTGATATCCTATAATATTTATATTTCAGGATATAATATTTATAATTTCAAATGTGAAATGCAGAAGGACACCTTTTAAAAAATAATTATAGCTTAGTGATTCGCTCAGGTTCATCCATAGGTACGTTTTAACGATTAGTATAGAATAGATAGTCGATTCTTTGCTCGGTGAAAAACAAAAATAAATCTATCCCACGGGAACTGTACATTTTTTTGGGATAAAAAGTAACCTATGTGCTATTCCAGACAGACTATTTCTATCTCTGTGCCAAATTTCATACAGATCCGTTCAGCCATTCTGGCGTGATCGAGTAATAAACATCCATCCATCCAAACTTTCGAATTTATAATAATATAAATAATAATTTTGATGATTTAGTTATCAAAATAATTAATCTTTGTTTACATGTTATGAAGTCTTTGTTACCTTAGTATAAGCTTTATACACCGTAGAATAGCTTCCAGAGCCGAGTTTTTCAGTCACAACATATCCATCTATCTTTGGAAATGCCATTTTATTTAAATTTAAACACTTTTTATTATATTTTACATGATTTTCAAAATATTGGACCAATCGGTTGATATAACGAAATGTCAACAGTCAATGTCGTGTGACAGTGTGACTTATGTTTTAGTAACATTTGTGATGTTGCCAGAAAATTCATGCAATGGAAAGGAAAACAGGAGTCTGTGGTTAAGTATCTTATTGTGAGATTATATTATTAAAAAATAAAACTAATATTCTGTTTCTTCGAGGGGTGATTGTACAAAATGTTTATTTTATTATATGAAAATATTTATCCAAATCCATCGACCAAAAAAGTACTAGATACACAGTCCCATGCAAAAGTTCTCTAAAAACTAACTAAACTATAAATATACAACAATGTGAGTTGAACCTTAAATGCAATGCTTAAAGTTTTACAAAAAAAAAAAAATTGAGGGCGCTCAAATGTTCAAATGAGCGCTCATTCGGTAAGGAATTTTTTTGTCGTTGATTGTGTATCTAGTTCTTTTTTGATCGATTTTTAAATCACTTTATATAGCTAGTACAGTTTTATCAGTTTATGTTTCTTAGTGTATCTAGTGTATATTGAAACTGCTGCTAAATACTTTACTTACTGAGACACTTTGAACAGAATGCGTTTTACGACGACTATTTTGTTTGTAGCAAATAGTTTTTGCGTAAGGTTTTAGTCGTGTGGTAGGCACATTGAAAAAAAAATAGTGCTTTTACAAATGACGATGAGGATAAGGGGTTCCGAAGATTTCTTTCTCCAAAATAAACGTTACCTCTTCCTCTCTCTTGCCATTCCTAAGTCAAAGCCGTTGCGCCAGTACCGCATGAAGAAGGTCACTCGCTAAGAAAACTTTTGCGCATTTTGCATTATTTTGTTACAAAGTAGAAATAGGCAAGATTTGGTTATTAGAGGTAATTTTTTTGGAAAGTTTTCTAAATAATTATACTTCTAGGATATATTTCTAGATTTCATCTGTAGAAAATTTTGTTACTCCATACTTTAATTATTACTACAATCGCTTTAGCAAAAAATCGGTCAAGTGCGAGTCCAGTCAGCACACGAAGGGTTCCGGGTTAATTTAGGAGGAGATGCATGTTATAAATAATTATTTCTCATTTCTGTGGTTTTTTTGTGGCCCTTTAATTAAATATTATGCTGCTCAAAAAAAAAAAACTACCATTTTGGAGTCAAGATTATGTAGAAATTTAATGTATTTTTTATTAGTTGTTATTTCTTTTAGATAAAGAGAAGTTGGCTCCCAAAACAGCCTAAAAACGGCTAACGCTGCGTTTCGCACGGGAACGCGCCTTAACTATTACCAGTCGTTGTGAAGTAATGTTCCGTCGGACTTTAATAGTGAAAGGAATAGAGAATGCTCTTATATTTGCGCGCATTTTTATCCACTATAACATCGCCTACGCGATGGCTAATCTCATTAAGATTGGCCTACGGTCTGGTCAAATCGGTCAATAGGACATTATTTTTATTATTAGTTTAGCAATCTAGTCCCTTGTCCCAAATTTAATTGAAATCTGATTAGAGATTTAAGGGTGCAATTGAACAAACAAACTGAGACTTATTTTCTTTATAATATTAAGCATAGATTAAAGAAAAATATTAATAATTAAATTCAATAAGACACTTAAGGGGTGTTTGCACGAATTGTAATACATATAAGGTAAAATGTACAAAGTTAATTAATCTGTATAAATGATGATCTGGCGCAAACGCAGTGCACCCGCATAATTAAATTCTCATGAGACCAATGTATTATGGATTGACACGTTGTATGAGCGTTGTATATATATGTATGTCAAATAAATATCCATACTATTCATACGAATATTATAAAATATATGAAAATAATTCTGTTTGTTATGTTTTCACTCTTAACCGCTGAACATATTTTGATTAAATTTGTTAAGGATTTAGTTGCACCCTGGGATAAGACATAGGCTAAGTTTGATCCTCGCCCAAGCAGGGCGTCAAAATCTAATGTTATATAATGTTTAATTTTTATTTTGAACCCAGAAACCTCGACCATCCACAGTATTGTATATTAAATTTAAAGCTAATAAACGTCCCTGTGTGGTGCCAAGTTTAACTAAATTATTATAATGCACAGTAATTATGTGGCAATATTCGCAATAACCAGATATTGTGATAAATAATGAAGTTTTAATAATTACTAGTGTTCACAATTATTATATAATAATTAACTGTTTGCGAACCTTTTTACTGATAACACTAAAGCTCGTGAATAGCTAGGAACTAAACGATAAATAAATTGGTTGACAAACAGAGGAGAAAAACGTACTGAACTCTTTTATGGCTGTTGCTATTCGTACTTAAAATAAGGGCGAATAAAAAAATAATTATTCGTACTTTAATAGGTCGAATAATAAATAAAGAAGGCTGTTGTTATTCATCCTATAATAATCGGATGGATAAAAAAAACTTATTTTTCCGACTATTGTCGGTTTGTACTATTATTTATCACTTTTTTGTTTTCTAATGAAAAATTAGTGATTTTTAGGTACAGGAGTTTCTATATGCAAAAAAAATACCTTAACCTGCCGAGCTGTGCCGAGCTACTCATTTGTTTATTAGTGTATTCGTTCTTCCTTATAATTCATATATTTTATAGAGGACGAATAATTATATTTTATTCGTCCTATTAAAGGACGAATAGACACTACGGTCTTTTATGTTACAAATTCGATTACAAAACACTTCGATTACAAAACATTGACTTTCTATTATTTACTTTAAATATAATATAACTTAACAAATCTTTAAGAAATGTAAGAATAAATCTCTTATCTTTATGCCTTTTGCAGTAGAAATACGGGACTTTTATATAAATTTATGATCACTTTCATGCAACGCAGTCAATATAGAAATGAAATTTATTTCTTACCAAAAGCTTTATTAATATTCAAAAATTGAGAAATGATAGGTTCCCTGTAGCTAACCTGTGTCTTTTTCTAAGATTCCATCTATCTCTATACTAAAATATATCAAAACTGGTTCAGCATTTTAGTCATGAAATCGTAACAAACAAGACAAAATTATTTCCTTATTATTAATATTAGTGGATAGATGGAATGGCAATTAAAGGATAAAAAATTACACTAAAATGCACCTAAATTATTAACGATTAAGTTTGTTAAGTAGTTGGTATTCAAATAATTTCATACTAATATTATAAATATGAAAGTAACTGTATATTACCTTTCCTCAGCTCAAACCGCTGAACAGATTTCGATAGAATTTGGCAAGGACATGGATTAGAACACATCGGACATAGGATACATTTTATCCCCGTCGCACTTACCAAACATGGGAAGCCGCGGACAAATCTATTTTTAAAATGAAATGAACATAGTATAATTTTCAGTTCTAGATAAATAAAAAATTCAATTGCTCCAAGATATATGTTACACTCGTATTTGCAACTTTAAATGCAAAATGAAGAATAGAAGTCTGAACTTATTGTAGTTTCTTTAAAAATACAAATAACATACATTCGATGTTTTCCATAGAAATGTATCTCCTACCACGAAGCCTTTTAGATATTTTATTTGGCAACCAGAAACAATCAGAAACAACCGTTGCAAGACTGACAGCAATTTGTTCTCCGAGGCAAGGGGTATAATCGCGCAATATTCCTAACTGATGCTGCTACTGAGTATTTTATAAAAGACAAACCCCGTAACTATCACGGGCCCACCCAGGATTCCACTATAATAACAAAACTGTTAATACAAGGAAAATTAATTAAAGTGAATTTTATATTTTTTACTATATATTTTTCGCAAAAGTGTGCTGAGTAATACTTAAGCTACCAAATGATAAATGTAGGAAAAGAATAGATAAGCTTAGGAATATCGTCGAGGAATTTTGATTTGTCGATAGATCGTATACTCTTTTTTTTACTAATAACTGCGTAAGTCTAGAAAAATTAGCAGCCAGATACAATTTTAAATATAATATGTATTTAAAAATGTAAGCGAATTTTTAGTCTTGTCATCATTTCGAATTACATTCCATCAGTCTTCAAACCTTATATATACTCGTAGCTTTTAAATAGTGATTGGTTACTCTTATCCATTGTTTTCCTATCCAACGTTCCTCACGTTATTTTTTTACATTTATCGACGTAGATACATTTTAATGGTTAGTATGGAATAGAAAGACCATACATTATGAGATATATAACCTATAACCTTAAATATACCTTTATAAAAAGAATTTTTCAAATCGTATTACTAGTTCCTGAGATTAGCGCGTTCAAATAAACAAAACAACAATAAATGAACCAACAAACAAACCAACAAACTCCGCCTCTTTATAATATTAGTATTAATAGTATTAGTAATAGATAATGAGTTCCATTTTGCGGGAAATCATTTTATGCTGTATAAGATAAAATAAATCCTACAAAAGTTCTAAACCCGCAAAAAGTAGCGAGACGGAGAGGTCACTTCAGAGTAGATTGCCTGCCACTACCGCACGGGATAGAGTTAAAGCTAAATAAACGTGAACTCTTGCAAAAAGTGACACTCAAAAGCAATTATCGTTAATAACAAATACACAGTCAGCAATAAATTATTACTGACGACTGCGCCCTCCGCGCTACGAATTTTACTTGCATGGAACCGAGGTGAAATTTTATTGGAAGTGGCATCAAGGTTATTTTATTATTATATATGACGACACGTTTGGCTTAGTTCGTAGTGACCCTACTTGCTGTGCCAGCGGTCGCGGGTTTGAGTCCCGCTGGGGGTATCATTTGTGTGACGAGCACAAATGTTTGTATATTAATAATATGTATGTATTTAAAGTTATATATGTGTAATGTATCAACTATCTGGTATCCATAACACAGGCCTCGTAGCTTACCATGGAACTGGATAGTGCTGTGTGTTAATGTCCCAACATATTTATTTATTTATTTGAATTTCCGAGTCTGCCGGTTCTGAAATACTATTAGCCTAATACTTTCTTAAATTTACGCGAATATTTGACATTTGAAATAAGTGTTTCTGAACTGAATGTGATTTAATTTTTTTCCAGTTGTTTCGAATGATTTACAGGAAACATCGTCACGGGAGCAAAGATTTTCGTCATCGCAAATGTTATAGCTATTACGGACGGTGTATACCGACCAAAATTAAATAACAATTTGGAAGCAAAGAGACATGATTCCGAAGTACCTTACAATTTTAGAAATTTTCATAAATCAATAGACTATCTAATGTCTAAAATGCTACTGCCAGAAGTTGTAGGTACCTAAGTAGGTTCAATTTTCGTACAAAAGGTTAGAATGGTGAAATACAACAAACTGCATTGCCACTAAACCCTTAACCACTTAGTTGAAAATTATTCTTCCTCCTTTTTCTCGTTTGTTTTTTTTTTTAGAAAAATAATGTAAGTTACATTGGTTATGCTGATATTCGATATATAAAAAAATATAAAAGTGTTAAAAAATTATTCTAATATTTAATACTATACATCTGAGAAAGCAAGTGTAGGTGAGTAGTCTCAAGGGATCAATATGGATATACGAGTATAATCTTTGTCCACACTAATATAATGAATGTGAAAGTAACTCTGTTTGTTACCTATTCACGCTTAAACTCCTGAACAGATTTCGATGATATTTGTCAAAGGTCAACATCGTATTCAGAAAACTTCGATGAAAGAAGTTTTCAATGGCAGGGAAGCCGCATGGAAAATGTTGCTTTACTTATTGAATTAATATTGTTTTATTTTTTACTTTGGTTTTCCATGGGTTATATCCTTGCACAAAATATAAGCCACGGATATCATAGTAAGTAATATTTTATTTCGTTCAGATACAATTTATAAATTTATTTTATTATCTGTTCAATGCTACATACAATAAGCATTGTTAGAAAATTTTTCGGTTAATTAAATACTATAGTTTTTATCCAAATCTAATAAAGTTTAATTTCCTATGGCACAGTGTTATTATCACTTGGTGTAACATAAAGCTGGAAAACAACATCGTATAGGGCTACTAATGCCACCTATTGCATGAAAACGGGCAAATAGGTTCATGGCATTTTATGGCCGTGCTTCAGTTAATTAAAACTTACTCTTGCCTGTGGACCGATTTTCATTCTTAGATTTTAAGGAAATTTCACTAATAAACTACCGCATTTATCTATTACTATATCTTTTTTATAGCCTACGTGTTACTCTGTTATTACTGTAAAAAATCTTTAAAATACGGCCAGGAGATTTTACGTGAAGTTGTAACAAACATAATATGTATGTATGTATATCCTCATAAACTTTCGCGTTTACATATTTTTAGGGTTAAGCCCTCTAAAGTTACGTGGCGAGCCGAGAGTCTCTTCTGTTAAGGAAAGCTATAGTCTACGCTGACCAAAACCATACACATGGTGGTGATTGGCCGATTTACGGATACGTCTTCGAAGAACTAATTAAATTCTTTCAGATATGCAAGTAGCTTATTTTCGATTGTCAAGCCAATGCATATAGATATTGCACATAGATAACTTGCAATGATGGCAAAGTTTTACGACAATATTTTTAAAAATTTAGAATTTTCTGCTCATTTTTCAGTTTCATATACAAATTCTATTACCGTCTCTTCTTATTATTATATTTTACGAACGGAAAAAGTATTAATATAATATTATATTTACATTATTCTTTGTTTGAAAAATATTTGTTTTCGTGCAAAAGCAGAATATTTAACTAGTCTTAAAATAAAGTGAACATAGGTTCATATTCTTGTATAAATCGAAAACCCCGAACAATAGGCGTCCTTTGTTATTACTACGGCAGTATGTACACGGTCCTTGCGTCGAGCGCTCGTGACGCAAGGTGAAAAAAAGTTTTTTAGTGTGGCAACATTCGTTACAGATAATGTATAAAAACAATAATCATATAAAGGTTAAATAAATTTTTTTTGCTATATAATTAAAATTTGTTAAGTTAAAAATTTAAATAACTTAATAAAAAGTTTGCTTTATTTACATTTTTTTATAAAATAATATTAAGTTTTGAGTTAGAAATATTAATTTATTGTAAAATTATACATATTTTATGAATTAACATTATTTCTGATATATTTTTTTTACTACAAAAATTATAACTGATTTGATATAGCTAATTTTTAATTTATGCACAAACACAATAGGTACATAATATAGAATAGCGTTGTAACAAACGAACAGACTAAAAGCGACATCTATAGGTACATATTATAAAATTTATTTTAACTGAGTCGAATCTGTACATTAAATATTTTTTGGAGAATCTTTTGAAATAATCATTATTATCGATACAGAGGCCGAATTTATAGTTTTTAGATATTTGTCTGTCTGTCTGTCTGTCTGTCTGTCTGTCTGTCTGTCTGTCTGTCTGTCTGTCTGTCTGTCTGTCTGTCTGTCTGTCTGTCTGTCTGTCTGTCTGTCTGTCTGTCTGTCTGTCTGTTACCTTATCACAGAAAAACCACTGGAGGGATTTTGATGAAATTTGGTATAGAGATAGCTGGTTATCCGGGTCAACATATAGGATACATTTTACCGCGGGAAAATGTCTCTTTTCTGAGGAAAAATACAAAAACTGCCATGTAAGAGTATAGTAGGTATACCTACTCATATGTTAAACCTAAGAATTTGGTTTTTAGTCACCTGAACGCAGGCAGAGCCGCGGGCAATGCTAGTTATATAGGGTGAGTCGCTAGTAATTATTATAATTGTAGACATTTCACTTACATACACTTTTTTAATTTTCTAATATCTATAACGACGTTAGAATGTCAAATAGTCTAATCCCGCTATCCGGGGGACGTTGGCAGACTCCCAACGTGGTTTGTTCCTATATGGCCCTATTTGGACCGCGGCAGGGCTTGTGGTACATTGTGTGAGATATGCTACTTCATTTTATTACTATACTAGCATTTGCCCTCAACTTAACTTACATATTGCATTTATATTTCTAAAAAATCCTTTCTTAGTCGATTAATAACAATTTCCATTTTTTACTTTTAAAACGATCAAAACTCCACATCATCTCCAATTTTTCATCTCTTGTTGTGTTGCTTGTGTTATGGATACCAGATAGTTGATACACTACACATATATAACTTTAAATACATACATTTTATAAATATAAAAACCCATGACAGGAGTACAAACATTCGTACTCATCACACAAATGAATGCCCCCAGCGGGACTCAAACCCGCGACCGCTGGTACAGTAAGTAGGGTCACTACAAACTGAGCCAAGATTATTCTGCGGGATTAACTGAAATATCAGCATGAAGCATATGCCACTCTGCAGTAAGAAATTGCCTGCAGACAAATAATTACATCGGGTTATTGACAGAAGAAACATTTTCCCATATATAATACTAGCGACTCACCCTCGCTTCGCTTGGGTTTTAATATTTTTGAGCGGAACCTAATTATTTTCCTAAAATAAAAGTAGCCTATGTTACTCTCTGTAACATCAGCTATCTACCAGTGAAAGTCCCGTCAAAATCAGTCCAGCCATTTCAGAGCTTATAGGGAACAAACAAACAGACAGACAGCCAAAAATAAAAAAATGAGTTTTTCTTATAAGTACTGTATATAATTTCATATGCATTCAGTAAAACGCTGTTATTTTGACATTACATACAGACACTTCAATTTTATTTATCTGTATAGACAACTTTTCGTACGTGACTCGGTCACGTTTATTAATAACAATAGCCTATATTTAAATTCAAGATATAATCTGGGTCTCTGTATGGTATAATAGGGTCTCAAATTATCTTCTTACCAAATTTCATCTAAATAGGTTCAGTAGATCCAGAGATTACCCCTACAACGTCACAAACTCACAAACTTACCTCTTTATTATATTTAGCTTAACTGCCTCTGTGGTGTAGTGGCTAGCATGTACGGCTGCACACTAGAAGGTCCTGGGTTCGAGTCCCAGGTCGGGTCAAGTTTAGTTATTGAGTCTTTCTGTATAGTAAGTCTCAGAAACAGCCTGGAGTTGGGAAGTTGGCGGTGTTTCACCCCCGTGCCTCGGAGAGCACGTAAAGCCGTCGGTCCTGCACCTTAACTCTCACTGGTCGTGTCGAGCAGTCGTCCCACCGGAGTATGAGAGTGACAGGAATAGAGATTGCACTTGTGTCTGCGCGTACACTTGTGCACTATAATATCTCCTGCGCAGTTCGCTAGTCTCAATGAGATTGGCCGCCGTAGCCGGAATCGGCTAGGAGAACATCATCATCATTATATTAGTATAGAAAACTGCGACAAAATCTGATAACTATAAATAATTTATAAATAAAACTTTACAATAAGTGATAATACTCTCTTCTTATGTACGGTGTGGTGGGGTCACAACCAGCGCCCCGGGAATAAGGAGATGAAGCAGAAAGATCAAGTAAGTGAATAGTTAAGAAGTAAATAAATAGAAACTAATATTATTATTATCTTTACATACATTTACACAATATTTGTCTGTCTCTCAGTATATGTATGTATGCAACCCTTTGTTACATTCCACTGATGGGGGTGGGTTTCCTTTTAATACAAGGGCGATTAGTCCATAGTCTACCACGCTGGCCAAGTGCGGGCGGACTGCACATGTCTTTCAATAACTTGCTATGCACTCTCAAACACATAAGTTTCCTCACGATGTTTTCCTTCACCGTAAGACAAGTAATAATCATGTTGGGAATGATTTGCACATAGAATATCAGAGGTGCGAGACCCGGGATTTGAACTCGCTTCGTTCGCTTTTCCAAGCGAGTCCGTTACCACTGGGCTACCACTGCTACTCATGATATACTTTTGTCTAAACTAGCGACTCACCCTGGCTTCGCTCGGGTTCGTCCCTAGGTACGTTTTAAATTAAAATGGATATAGTATGTTACCCTTAAGAGATAGACATATGCCATCGCGGACTTTTCTGTAGACCTATATAAGATACACAATTCCACCATACATTATTTTGTTATATCTCAAAGGGTTTAGGCAGCGTTTTCGTTGAAAGCTCCCAGACGTAGTCTCCCAGACGTTATTTTTTCCGACACCTCCAAGAAATATCGTTATATTTTAGCCAATGTATACAAAAACTTAACAAATTATATGCTAAAACCTTCCTCTTGAATCACTCTATTTATTAAAAAAACCGCATCAGAATCCGATGCGTAGTTTTAAAGATTTAAGCATACATAGGGATATAGGGACAGAGAAAGCGACTTTGTTTTATACTATGTAGTGATATGGAATATATACTCGTATAATGGTGTTGATTCGGAAGCTGCAGACCTTTTTTATTTTACTAAAATAAAGCTATTTCTGCGGGTTTTATCACGGTTTTATGTAGATGTTATGTTTTCGACTTGACGGATGAGATTGAGGTTTATGACGTCTCAATGTACCTTCAGCCTCCCAACACCTCTTAATATATATTTTTTAATACTTATTGTTAACTAGCGGCTCACCCTTGCTTCGCTCGGGTTCGCCTCTAGACAAACAATAACAAATCTATCCCACGGGAACCGTATATTTTTCCGGGATAAAAAGTACCTTGCCTATTTGTTATTTTGATGTATAAACTATAATATTGTAAAGTTTCATTAAAATCCAATCAGTAGTTTTTGTGTACTAAGCTGTATAAGTTGTTATAGTTTGTTAATTATCCCATGGGAACTCTTAAGTATTTAAAATGATGACACCGGAGATATAAGGTACCACCATGTAAAATTTCATTTAAATCGGTCCAACAGTTTCGGAGATTAGCCCGTACAAACAGACAAACAGAAACAAAAAAAAAAGAAAAAAAACTGGATTTGTTCTATTTCTCATCGCCCTGACTCGGTTTTTAGCATTTTTATTCTATATCTACAGACATTCGACCTCTACAGTTTTATTATATGTAAAGATAAATAGATAGTACGGGACAAAGTCAGTCTGGTCACTGGTGAGCTATTTTGCATATTTACTGCGAATAATTTGACAGAAAAACCAAATAACAGTTTTGATCCACTCGGAACTCGAATCCAGACCTCCAGATGTAGCATGCTAGACATTACAACAAAAAGGCTGTGAATCTTCTAAAATGTAAAGTTCAAAATATATAAAATAATCCACAAGCCACATAATAGGGTCGTCGGGGGAGTCATTTTTACTTTATTTCCTTTCTCTTTACGACTTCGTTGAAAAGGTTAAACAAAAACGAATGAAACTTTACTCGACGACACGTTTGGCTCAGTTTGTAGCGACCTTACTTGCGGTGCAAGCGGGTTCGAGTCGCTGGGAGTATTCATTTGTGCGATGAGCACGAATGTGTGTACTCCAGTCACGGGTGTTTATATTTATATTATGTATGTAATATAAATATAAACACCCGTGACTGGATAAAGTTATATATGTGTTGTGTATCAACTATCTGGTATCCATAACACAGGCCTCGTAGCTTACCATGGAACTACATGGTGCTGTGTGTTAATGTACCAACATATTTATTTATTTATTGAAGAAAATTAAATGTTTCTTAACATTTTTAATACTAAATAGGTGACTAATACTACTAAATAGTACTACTAAATAGGTGAATAATATTCTAACGTGTTTTTCGGCGTGATATAATTTACCTATATTATCTAGTATTAAACGAGCAATTCTTGTATATTTATATATTTTTATTCGTGTATCTCGTAAACGGCTTTAACGATTTGGATCAAATTTTGTATTTAGATAAGGGTTTGCTTTTTAAGTTGGTCTATATAGGTGTTTTTTCTGAAAAACGCAATTTTTACAACTTATTATTAGAGCTTTGTTCTATCTGCTCTCACGCAGCGCTATCTCGTAAATAGTTGTGGTACTTGCATTGTCGACAATGGATGGTATTGATAACCTAAATACTGGACGAGCACCTACGACGAGCGAAGCGAAAGTCACCCAGGTAAAAGCGAGATATAACTTAAAATTGAATAAAACTATCTTTTCGGTTTTTTCGCGAATTTGTTTTGATTGTTAAAACCAAAAATCTAAATAAATTCGGGAAAAATCCGGAAAGATAGTTTTATTTAAAATGTCATAAATTTGCGTAAATCTAAGAAAACTTACAATTAGTCATAATTAAATGTGAAATCTCAGAAGGGTTTTTGGAAATTCAACCTCTAAAGCGGTACAAAAGGGGTTGTATGGATTTTGTGTGAATTGTACCTATATTTTATATTTGAATGGATTTTCGGGTTTTCTAAACTATATGGACAGATCCGCAGGTAAATGCTAGTATATAATATGTATAACAGCTAGGGTCAAGCGGCAACAGTTCTTTGGTCCATTTATTATCCCCTGCGTTTAATGGCTCTCCCATTTCGGTCGTGAATGATAAATTGCTATACGGTATGTGCTTCTTACTCTTGAAATAATATTGACTAGTTTTCGTCCACTGGTCAAAATTCGACATAATCCTTATTGCCAAGACGAAAATCTATAGGAATAGAATTTACATAATAATCTATTTGTTAAAAAAAAACAGTTTAATTTTTTTTACTGGCAACACAAAAGCTCGTCAATTGCAACTAAACAAAAAAAAAAACAGTTGACAAACAGAGGTAAAAAGGGTAGTGAACTGTTTTGTCTTTGCCTATTTATGTATAGATATTTCATAATATAATATATAAAAACTTTTTAACAAAAAATAAAAACCGACTTCAAACAAAAGCACTAAAAAGTAAAAAATAACTGATTGGTAGTTTTCATTTACTATACATACCTAATCAAATATTTTCGAAGTCGGTGTGCTTTGCTTTGTATGGGCTGGCACCGATTTCGAAAATATTTGATTAGGTATGTATTTAATAGGTAGGCTTTAATTACTTAGCCAAAGCACACCGACTTCGAAAATATTTGATTAGGTATGTATAGTAAATGAAAACTACCAATCAGTTATTTTTTACTTTTTAGTGCTTTTGTTTGAAGTCGGTTTTTATTTTTTGTTAAAAAGTTTTTATTTTTCCCTTTTTAGTGTAGACAGTAGTAGCAAAGTAAGGATTCTAACGTGTTCGGCTTGTCAAATCAAACAAAATAAGCCCAAACTCAAAGTATCTACTATTAGCCGTTGAAGAGTTCCACCTATCCACCTTCTGGCCTTGCCATCAGATCAGGTCAATAACACCGAACCACTGTACTATCAACGGAAATAGAAATACTTGCAAAGTTTCAAGTCAATATGACAATTAGAAGTAGGTTAAATTCATCATTAGTTGTTTTTC
The DNA here is from genome assembly GCA_947093115.1 of Brenthis daphne. Classification (NCBI taxonomy): domain Eukaryota; kingdom Metazoa; phylum Arthropoda; class Insecta; order Lepidoptera; family Nymphalidae; genus Brenthis; species Brenthis daphne. The sequence continues at coordinate 7,214,595 of OX352473.1, forward strand.
CACCCTTAGGGGTGGTATTTTTTTTTGAAATTTAAATAGGACCAATCTGGAAGTATACCCTTTCAAACAAAACAAAAATTGTCCAAATCGGTTAATAAATGACGGAGTTCTGAGGTAACAAACATAAAAAAAAAACATACAGTCGAATTGAGAACCTCCTCCTTTTTGAAGTCGGTTGAAAAAACAACACTTAACTAATTTTATAGACTTCAATCTCGATACAAGTTGTTTGATGTAATCTAATCAACTATACAATCATAAATGTGCAAGTTTGTTTGTTTGTTATGTTTTCACGCTTAAATCGCTGAGTCAATTTTGATAGAGTGTACCTTATACATAGACTACTTTTATAGCGGAAATAATACTTTACAGGGGGTATATATAAAAATGATAAACGCTTGCATTTCTTATGGATATGACAATTAATATTTATGTTTTCGGTAACAAATAAAGAGCGTTTTAACATTGGAGAACTCGAGAGTGTCAGAGCCGTCAGAGGTATGCTTCTGTTTTCCTAGGAGCTAACTAAATCGAAGCGAGAGTGTGTTTAGTAACTCTCGCTTCGTTTTAAATGCTTCGGACCTCTGATTCACTCGTGTAGTTAATTTACATAATTATAGTTACATCATGTCTAGGGGTCGTAGAGTGGTGGTTAATAGCCTTCTTAATTAAATAGCTTATGAAATATAAACACAATTTGTTTTATACATAATTTTGAAATACACAAAGACAATAAAAAAACCACAAAAGGCCTCTATAATATTAGATTAATAATATTAGTAGGTTTAGTAAGGCAATGGTAACTTAGGCAACTAGCTCGCTTGAAAAACCAAGTAAAATGGATCTCGCATTTGTCAGTTTTAATTTGCGAATCATTTCTCAACATGATCACCACTTGTCTTACAGTGAAGGAGAACATCGTGAGGAAACCTGCATGTCTGAGAGAACCTAGCAAGTTTTTTAAAAACATGTGAAGTCCGCCCGCACTTGGCCAGCGTGGTGAAGTATTGCCACCTCGAATTGGGAGGCCCACCCCCAGCAGTGGGATGTTAAAAGGCTGAATTATAGCGCAAAGTATTGTTACCCTTCTATCATCCCTTGCCATATTGTTTTCTGGCAACATTACCCCACTGAGACTTACTTATATGTATACATGTGACGAGAGGAATTGCATTTAAATAATAAAGCTTATTTGACATGTGAAGATAAGGGCCCTTACATACAAAGATCAATCAAATGAAAATATACTTTTTTCAAATAGACTTTTTTAAGCACTTTTGGATCGTCAAGTTTACAGTTTAAATTTAAATCAACTGTCAGTATGTAAGTCCGTGAGGAATTCATGAGGAGACCACCGGCTCGGAAGGCAGTTCTGCTGAGAAGAGCCGGCGAGAAACAAACAAAACACACGTATAGAAGAATTATATATATTAAGATATAGATTGAAAGAAATTTGTAGGCTACATCACAGTAAGACTAACTAAACGAAAATCGCCGCGGGCAAAAGCTTTTAAGTAAAAGTAATGCATGTGAAAAAGCCCTTATGACAATTAGTTTAGAACTTTCGTACAGTTATTATGTGTTAGAAGAGAAAGGCTTTGTTCATTCCTTAGGGAGACTTCAAACGATGGGGGAAATATAGGAAGTAATAATTTACTAACAAAATAACAGCATCGCCCGACTTTGCGCGACCGATTTTAACTTTACGATATTTTGGTATCTTAATTTATCTTTACGTGGAGTATTTTTTTAGAGAATATACCTTTTGGGATCTTTTTAAGGTTCCGTACCTCAAAAGAAAAAAAACGAACCCTTGTAGGATCATTTCGTTATACAGACGGGCTGTCACTATGTCTGTCTGTCAAGATCATAGTTAGTTGTGGAAGAATTAGACATTTTCTTTCCTAAAAGCAGTGGAAATTATTTCAATTTTTGTACAAAAAATATTTTTTTTCAATGTATGACATTATTAATAGTCTAGGTACGTTTTAACAGTTAGTATGGAATAGATAGTCGATCCCTGGCTCTGTGTAAACCAAAAAAAAATATCTATGCCACGGGAACCGTATATTTTTCCGGGATAAAATACAATTATGATCGATTCCAAACTATAATCTATCTATGTGCCAAATTTCATCCAGATCCGTTCAGTCGTTCTGGCGTGAAAGAGTAACAAACATCCATACATACAAACTTTCGCATTTATATTATTAATGAGATATATTGGTGAGCATGCGAAGGCTTGTATACCAATATTAATTAATTATATTTCGAAGCAAAGATAGTGGAACAAATATACGCAGTCATTATTATGACGATGTTAATAAAAAGAAAATAACCTGCAGTTTTGAAGAGCCCTTTAGTTGCCGAAGTTGTTGTGAAATCTGCTTTAATTACGTAAAATCAAATTCAGTATAATTGTAGTTTTATCGAAAAAGAAATTGTGTATTTGCCATACAATTGAACTTCTTCTGAAAAAATATATTGAATGAGAAATATATAAGTATGTATTATGCTTTTATTTCTATATAAATATATTCATTCATTTTATACTAGTTAATTAATAGATGCAAGAAATAATTTCTTTTGAGCTCTATTTCATTGTTTTTGTGGTTGTTACAGACAGAAGAAAAGGAGAAAGAGAAGGTGGAAGTAAAAATTGGACTCCGAGAAAAGTTCTTACAGTACTTTAAGAGCAGCTTCCACAAACCAACTGGTAAGGATATAAATTTAAAGACAATTTTGCAATGCTAAATCAAATCTCCCGACCCGCTGGGGGCATTCATTTGTGTGATGAGCACGAATGTTTGTACTCCAGTCACGGGTGTTTATATTTATAATATGTATGTATTTAAAGTTATATATGTGTAGTGTATTGACTGTCTGGTATCCATAACACAAGCCTCGTAGCTTATTTTGGAACTAGATGGTGCTGATATATGTTGTTATATAATAAAACGTCTAACTCTCGCTTCGCTCAGGTTCGTCTTTAGATACCTACCTACGTTTTAACGGTTAGTATAGAATGGTTGGGACTATTTATTATATGTATACATAGGTATGATGAGTAGTTGTTGGTTGCATTATAACGTGTTTTCCCGAGGGAATCCAGCCTTCCAATATCTCCACACAAAAAATCTCTGTTCCGGTACGTTGTTGACGGGAAAGAAGAACAAACAAACGAACACACTTCCACGTTTATAATATTAAGTATGGTTTAAAAAAACATTTTTTTTTCAATTTGTAAACACATTACCTACTTGTAAACTTAATAAAAATCTTCTCGCCACGAGAGCTGCCGCTTACTATTAGTATGTAGGTTATTTTAAATAATTAATAGTAGCGCCATCTATTATACAAACTAATAACTATGATACAACGTTAGCAGTTTTGTTTGTAATTATAATTACAAATAGATGGCGCTGTATAAAAATTAATATTAAATAAAAAATATTATTCACTAGTAGAAACCGGGGCCCGGCCGGCGTTTAATCTTCAAAAAAAATCTTTGGCTTTATGTTATATAGCGACACACATAGTAGTATAATAATATATAGCCTTAATAACGTTCCTCAATAAACGGGCTATCTAGTGCAAAAATAATTTTTCAAATTGGATTCGTAGTTCCTGAAATTAGCGCGTTCAAACAAACAAACAAAGAAAAAAAAACGTATGTATGTACTTACGAGTATATACGCACGTAAGAAGTTATACTTCTTTGGCAGAACAAAAATAGCTAAAGATTTCATTCCGTATGTCACAACTCTCTGTTTGTAAAAAGAATGCAGCTGACATCATGTCGATTTTCGGCTGTCGGTGTGCGCGCGCATCGTAAAAATTTTACTCTCATAATTTTTTCCAAACGTCCCAAAAGAAGTAGGTATAACTTCGAAAAGTTTTGTATATTCATATATAAATTCATATTTATATTAAAATTTTCAACAATAATTACCGTCGAATTTCGACTACTGGACGAACCGTTACCCATTACACCGTTTTTGTATACAAAAATTTGTATACAAAAACGGTGTAATGTTGTTAACAATCAGAATAACAGGCATCGAACCTATTAACTCCTCCACACCAGAGAGCTCATAATACAAAAAGCACATGATAAATTACCTACAAATACTTAGGTAAAGTCACTTTATTTCACGACCAAACGACGCGTCACCCCTAATTAATAGAGTAAAGGGGCGTCCATACTAATATTACTAACATTATCTAGAAACTAGTGAAAACCGATGATCCGATTGTGATAAAACTCTGGTAGGTTATTCTGCAAAGGTTCCGCATATAAAAAGACTTTTTCTGTATACGTTTGTCTTTTATGCATTCCATTCATGTTTAGGGACGTCACAATGCGAGGAAAAGTCGCTAGTGTAAAATAAATGGTTTTTTATGCACCCTCATAATATGAATATCAAATGAAAGAGTTTGCTGAGAATACGAAAAAAAGTTAAAAACATAAAAAAAAGTTTAAATATTTAAAAAAAAACAAGGACGTATAACTTTTTATGTGCGTACATAAGTACACACACACTTTTTTCATTTATGTAAATAAAATATTGTTCATTTATACAGGCAAAGCGTGGTTGAGTCGCTAGTGTTAAACATAAACAAGGCTATCTTACAGTTTTGAATAGTATATTGAATATAACGAAAGTTTGATGTAGAATATATGTAACGCCATCTATGTTTTTTACATGCAACTAAATTAGTTCAAAGGGCAGCTAGGGACGTATCGAGCTCGAGTGAAGTCGCTAGTTAAAAATTATTTAAGTGAGCAACACCGTGTGTACAAGTCTTTATCAACACATTAAGAGGGTCTGACAGCATTAACGAATTGCTTTCCCAAATTACCTATTGTTTTCCCTCAGTCCTTCTGAGGGCGAGAAAAATGGATTTTACTTATATCCATGCACTTAATTTTATACGCACCAACTTCCCAACTCCGGATGTTACTGGGAAAGTTGACAGAAACTCAATAATTGAACTTTGTCCGACCCGGTATTAAAACCCAGCACCTCCGGATCTGCGGCCGTACATGCTAACCACTACACCACCGAGACAGTTTTATAATGTGACTACACGTTTGGCTCAGTTTGTTGTGACCATACTTGCTGTGCCAGCGGTCGTGGATTCGAGTCCCGCTGGGGGCATTCATTTTATTTATTTATTAATCCTTTATTACACCAAAAATAAAAATACAATATAAATGAATATATAACTTTACAAATATTAGTGTAAAGGTGGCTTTATCACTAAAGTGATCTCTTCCAGGCAACCTATATTATAAAGAAACTAATAGGGTGACATGGATTATATAAGATTATTATTCATTTGTGTGATGAGCACGAATGCTTGTACTCCAGTCATGGGTGTTTATATTTATAATATGTATGTATTTAAAGTTATATATGTGTAGTGTATCAACTATCTGGTATCCATAACACAAGCTTCGCAGCTTACCATACAACTAAATGGCGCTGTGTGTTAATCTTCTTACATATATACATATTTATTTATATTTTATGTATATAAAGAAAAATCTTTATTAATATCAAGTCGCAAAAGGCACCTAGATAGGTATTTAAGCGAAACGAGTATAAATTGTTAGTCCTTAATACTTCTTATCGAGTATATCCAATACATACATTCAATCCCATTTGAATCCCAGGATTTCACGTTCCCAGAAATCCCGGGATCCATTTCCTAGTCAATAAATATGTACCAATCCCGGAATATCCGAAATATTTTCATTCGAAACGAGATCATAAATCGTGAGCACAATTCGTTCAACCGCGAAATGTTGCTAATAAATTATTTTATCTATTTGTGACTGCGAGATTTATTTGGTGGGATTTTTGTGGGGAGAATGACACTAATGGGCCTATTAAATTACATAAACTTGTATGTGTGTATTCCTTCACGTTGAAAAGGCTGGATCTATTTGGATGAAATTCAGCATACAGATAGACCATGATCTTCTTTTTTTTAATGTTGGGAAATGCATTTACGCATACCACCTATATACATACAGGTGGTTATGTGGGACTTACTGACAAGAAAAGCCAGTACTACCCACTAAAACCCAACGTAACCTCCTTAATGGGTCGGTTACGCACTCTACCATGACACCCCGACGGCAGGTCTGGCGAAGCAGACCACAACAACCATGGGGTTGCTACAACCAATTCTATTACCTATATCATGACTTTAATTACACAAAATTTAATTAAATTAAAAAAAACCTTTTATTTACTTATCACTCAGAACACAAAATACTTTCTTATAATACTTTCTATTTATTTAAAACTCAGAACACAAATTGTCGTTTGTATACTATTTTAAAACATTATTTGGCTTCATGTTTAATTCTATAACACTTTGTATACAGGGTCATTTTTAATTTACTGAAAGCCTTTGGGGAATATACTGTTTACATCATAACAACAACATCTGTAAGAAAAAAAAATATATTTCTTAAATTTTACAAAAATAAAAGTATTTTTATTGCTCCTTCTAAACGGTAATAGTCCAGCAATTAGCAAAAGAAAGCGCGTGTCCGGTGGAGGGGAGGGGTGGAGGGGTGTAGGAAGCGGCCCTTACTCATTTAAACTTGGCCAGATGCTAGAATTTTACCGTTTAGAAGGTGCAATAAAAATATATTTATTTTTGTATGAAAATAAAAATTTAAGAAATATTATTTTTTCTTGTTACAGATGTTGTTGTTATGTTGTAAATAGTATATTCCCAAAAGGTTTTCAGTAAATTAAAAATGACCCTGTATATTATTCATAGTCCGAGTTGTTACTATTGAGGATTTCAATTACTTCTTATGAGTGAGAAACAAATACACCCTTTTCTAATTAAGAAATAGTTCGTTTCGAAACAAGGGTTGTAATAACCGGTAAAAGAGCTATTAGTAACGTACTGAAGGGTTCGTAAGAATTTTCATTTCCCATTCGGCACTTTGTTGAAACCATTTTGTAGATATTAACCGATATTAACAGGGTTCAAGGGGCTCTAATTCGACTGTTTTTGTACTTGCGTTTTCCCGCGGCTTCACACGTGTAGTTTAAATATGTATAATTATATCTTTAGAAATTATAGCCTATGTGCTAGTATGTTGTATAAGCTATATTATTGTAAAGTTTTATTAAAATCCGTTCAGAAGTTTTTGTGTGAAGGAGTTACAATCAGTGGCGTAGCTATGTCAATACAACCAATGCGGTTGTATGCGGCCCCACGAGGCTACAAGCGATTCCTTTATTCCGAAACATTTTTTCGAGGACGGCCCTCATAGAAGTTTAAAAAAAACCGCAAGAAAAAGGTGTCCTAAATTTCCGCGTGTTACTTTTTACGAGGATCGTACCTATGTTCTATAAAACGATTAATGATCCTCTAAGATTAGCTTTTTTACTTAATTTCACTCTACCGTATCGTTCTTCCGTGAGAGTGGTTTGAAAAAAGTGAGAAGTTCGAAAACTATCCGTCTGTGAACCACATTCCTTTCCAAAATACGCAAAGGGGGGCAAACTTCCATTTTTTAAATTGGGGTCCAAAAAGGCTTGTAACGACAATGGTAACAAACATCTATCCATTCTCACAGACTTTCGCGTTTAAAATACTATTAGGATAGGATTTTCAAGAAAAGAAAATGTAGTAAAATTCAAAAATATGGTCGCCCAGTGGTTGAAATTCGATTCTAGTTAATATTGAAAATTTGAGGAAAAGATATATGAATTTTGGTATAAAATAGACTGGGCATTAAAAAGGGATATCGACTATTTTAGTCAAGAAAATAATTAATGAAACGGGAGTAGTAAAAAAATAAGGGATGAAACTTTCACCCCGTCGTTCAGGATATGAAAATTATATTTTATATTTTTGGTAAAAATTATAATGTCCTCTCGACCGATTAACATCACGGCCGCCAAACTTGCAGAGATTAGCCAATTGGCAACTGCGCAGGAGATATACATACAAATTTGCTATAATTACAAAATATAATTTATTCATGTCATTCTCATATGGTGGTCGATGTGACGATAATTCGTTATTCGACACTCGCTATGGGAGGCCAGGCAAAGAACTAACGCAACGTATGTTCTTCAACGCATAGAGATGTAACACCATCAACTTCCCAACTCCGGTCTGGACCAAGTATTTTTTTTATAGAAAAACCCCAATAATTTAATCTGGCTAGGGGCTCGAACCCAGGACCTCCAGACATACAGCCGTACATACCACTAGACCACTGAGGCAGTATAACATACATACTTCCATAGGTACTCGTACTTAATATTATAATTGTTAAAGTATGTGTGTTTGTCCTTCTTTCACGTCGAAACAGAGTGACGGAATGGCGTATTTTTTTGTGTGGATTTAGTTGGAGGGCTGGAGAGTGACATAGACTAGTTTTTGTCGCCGAAGATTATCTCATTCCCACGGGAAAACACGTTATAATACAATCCACGAAAACTCATCATACCTATGTATATATAACATATAGTCTATCATTCCATACTAAGCGTTAAAACGTAAAAAATGTTTAGATTAGAATGAATACATAAATAATAATATACATTTAAATGCAGTTTTATTGGTAAGTCAAGAGGTTCTACGAGTCATGCTCTCACTCAGCGTCGCGGTAATGATGTGTCGCGAGCACCGGCGACATAACGAGCCTTCGCCAAGATTTTTTTAGAATAATTTATTTTAATTGAATATTTTATTTTACAAACTGAAAACGTTTAAAACCTTTCATTCCAAGATTCGTAATGAAAATGTCGAGGGGTGAAAATAAGTGCAAGATATGTTTTTAAAAGTCCATGGTGTAGTAAAGTAGGTTTTCATTTATAGTGGGCTTATAACTAGTGATTTCCTACAGTTCTGCTCGTGTAATTTCTTTTACACATCACATCATCCCCAGTTTTCCATCCCCAGAGGATGTACTGTTAACACTTTGAATTAGAAAGATTATTTCTTGGTAAATGCGATTTAAAAATAACGAATTTTCTTCAAGCTTTCAACCCCTTTTTTACCTCTTTGGGGGTTGAATTTCCACAAATTCTTATTAAACATATCTACTCCCTATGAGGATGGACATGCCTTAATTTCGAATTTGTAGCCTTTACATTTTCTAAGATTTTTTTAGTAAATCTACTAAACTACTACTACTTACTACTTTCTCAAAGTTATTATTGAGAATTAGGGGGAATATGTTTATGTGGTCTTCGTAGAAAGTTTTCAAAAGACATGTAAAGTCCGCCAACCCCATACTATGCCACCGTGGTGGACTATTGCCACTCGCATTGAACGGAGGCCCACGCCCAGCAGTGGGACGTTAATAAGGGCTGAATATCTCCAATCTACAACCTACCTACCAAACATTAATGTAAATCCAATAGACGTAAATTTAAGTGGCTGTACTGGCAGACGGACATGACGAAACTATAAAGGTTTTATTTTAATTTGAGTGCGGAACCCTAAAAACTGGTGTCTGAAAAACACTTTGAACAATGAATATTCTATGAAATAATTAAGTTGAAACGCAAAGTAACAGTCTCTTGAACGTTTTGTGGTTTCCAAAATATCTAGACCTTTCTATAAACACAGGCTGCTATACTTCTCACTAATAATACAAATAGGAAAGATTTGTTTTTTAGTTTGTTGCCGATAAACTCAGAAACTATTAAACTAATTTTAATAATTCTTTTACTAATAGAGTATTTTAGAAGAGCGTTCATTGTTTTTTTCTAGTTGCCTTAATAGGCGCTGTCTAATTCTATCTATACTTATAAAGGTGAAAGTTTGTGAGTGAACGGATCTGGATGAAATTTCGTACAGATATATGATAGATATAGATATATGAAAAATATATGTTTTCTGTGGGATAGATTTGTTTTTCTTACTAGATTAGTCTTACCATGGAACTACATATATAGATGGTGCTGTGTGTCCTACCATATTTATTCATAAAACATATTTAAATTAGTTTTGTTCATGGAAGAGGTCTTTCCCGTGATAATGTTTGCTGTAAAGCATTCGAAATGTTGGGAACCAAAGAGCAAAGTAAAGCCGCGACAAAATCCATAAAGATACTTAAGTACCTACATTTAAAATGTTCAATATTCGCGTAAATCTAATAAATTACAAAGTATAATTCAATTCAATTTTCTTGTTAATTAATGGCTTCAAAGCGTGCCAGTTGAACACAGATTACTTCGCCAATGTCAAAGAAAGCATTACCCATACATATAATAAAATTGTAACGAAAAATTGTGTGTGTGAAAATCTTATACAGAGGCCGAATCCATAGTTTATAGAATTTTTGTCTGTCTGTCTGTTACCACATCACGGAAAAACTACTGGAGGGATTTTCATGACATTTGGTATGATGATAGCTGGTTATCCGGGTCAACATATATGATACTTTTTACCGCGGGAAAATATCTCATTTCTGAGAAAAAGTACAAAAACTGCATTGCAAGAGTATACTAATATGTAAAACCTAAGAATTTGGGTTTTGGTAATATGAACGCGGGCGGAGCCGCGGGCAATGCTAGTATAAGAATAAATAAGTGGTCTATACAAACCAACAGACAATGCCATCTGCCATAGCTAGTTCTCGACTCGACTCAGGTCAAGTGTCAACGTTAAATTTTAATTTGTCGAAGCACTCCCTAGTTACTGCTCGCTAACGGCTGCAGTCGCTCGACGGTTAGAGTCAAGAAATATGAATAACGTATTTATTTCCATACTTGCTTTTTTATTGCGTTCCGTTTTTCCGACTGTAAAAAGTAGTAGTCATTTCGGCTATTATATCTATACTTCTATACTAATATTATAAAGAGATAAAGTTTGTGAATTGTGAGTTTGTATCGTTGTAGAAAGGGGAGGGGGGAGGGGGGGGGGGTTAAACTCTGGATCTACTGAACCGATTTCGATGAAATTTGGTAAGAAGATAGTTTGCGACCCTAGGAAGATCTTTCCCAGGATATCCAATCCGAGATTATCCAAGAAAACAGAAATCATCCTTTAAGGGGGTGAAAATGGGGATGAAAGTTTGTATGGGGAATAGACCTAATAAATATTTTTTTAATTTTTTTAATTTAATAAATAGGGTGCTACTTCAAGGTTTAACAAATATTTTTAAGTAGTTTTAAGTGATTTTGAAGTTGGTGGATCTTTTTGGTCAAAAAATAATTTTCCAGCGTGTGCTTTCAGCAGATTTCCAAAAAATATACAATGTTCTGCAAAAAATTCATTGAAATTTATGTCAATAGATGGCGTTGTATCATCGATCAAAAAAGTACTAGATACACAATTCCATGCAAATGTTCTCTTAAAACTGTCACTAATTATGTTTAGGTAATTGTTCTAGTTGAAATATATATACAACAATGTAAATTGAACCTTAAATTCAAAGCTTAAAGTTGTTTTCACAAAAAAAAATTAAATTCAAATCAAATGTTCAAATGAGCGCTCATTCGGTGAGGATATTTTTTGTCGCTGATTGTATACACATAGTACTTTTTATATGAATAATTAACTAACGACTTCCCTAGGTAACAGCAGCCAATAAAGCAACTCAACGGCCAGTTTCTTTCTAATTTAAATTAAAAATATTATTATTTCTGACAGTAAACACATTTTTATCGGAATTAAAATAGCCTGTAACATTCGGCGGTAATGTTGCTTGCTATTTGTGAAAGTATTTTCAGAAACGGTTCAGCAGTGGCAGAGATTACCCCCTACATACAAACTTACACACTTTACCCCTTTATAACATAACTGTAGGTCAGTGAAGTTAAAAGTGTAAAAACAAAGAAAAGAATAGATTTGAAACAGGAATTAATGATTAGTTTATCATTTACCCCCATTCAGTTTTTACTTTTTTTTATATTTTACCCCATCTTACGCGGACTACCACATTAAAGGAATCCAAATCGGTCAACCCATGCGCTTATAAATGAAAAGCATTTCATTTTTATTATTCAGGTTAGCGACTCACCTTCCATAGGTACTTACGTTTTAACGTTAAGTATAGATTTCTCAGAGATGAGATATTTTCCCGCAGTAAAAAGTATCCTATATATTGACCCGGATACCAAATTTCATCAAAATTTGTCCACTGCATGTCTCGTTATACGTTCCCAGATAGACAAAAATCCTAAAAACTATACATTCGACCTCTGTATAATAATGACTATTTCAATATGATTTTCAAAAAAATATTTACTGTACAGATTCAACTCAGAATTTTATTATATGTATATATAGAGGATGTTAAATATTCGCGTAAATTTAAGGAAGAACCTACTATAGTAGGTATACAGCGTCATCTGTGATTGAAGATGTACTCTTGCTATCAAACCGCAGAAGTTTAGTCTCGATCTCGACCCTTTGTCTTTGTGGACTTCCGATAAACTAAGTTTGTACTTTGAACTTCCTAACTAGAAATTTCTGCTGACTTTACATGGTTGAAATAAAAGTATCTTTTCTGATTCTGAAGAATCTATATATAAATAGGCAAATATCAGCAATTCAGTAACATTTTCTCGTCTGTTTGTCAACCGATTTTCTTTTTTATTTCCGCTGGGGTTATTCACTTGTGTGATGAGCACGAATGTTTGTACTCCAGTCATGGGTGTTTATATTTATAATATGTATGTATTTAAAGTTATAAATGTGTAGTGTATCAACTATCTGGTATCCATAACACAGGCCTCGTAGCTTACCATGGAACTAGATGGTGCTGTTTGTTAATGTACCAACATATTTATTTATTTATTACATTGGAGATATCATGTTTTACTTAATTCCTTATTGATGAGCCAGAGAAACATCACTGCTTCAAGTCTGGCAAAAATTGGTTATCTCTGTCATTTTGTAGGTACTCATATATGTATGTATAGGTCGCATTTTACAACCGATCTGGATGAAACTTGGTATACAGGTTTTACGACTTTATAGATTTTTTTCGTCATTGGGGATTTTTGATCAGAGAGGTATTTCCTCCAAAAAGAGCCAAAAAAGGGCTACTAGATATCTCTGCATTATGATTTATAATTTTTATGATTCTTTCTTTATTTGAAAGGTAGTAACTTTAAGTTGGTCTCATAAAAATTTGGTGAAGATCTAATGAGAATCTTCGGAGTGATGAGCGGAAGAGCTCGCGAGCTCTACTGCTCGCAGATCTACTAGTTTTTAAAATAATTAATAACTGCATTTAAATATTTAAAAAAGCATACAAGAGCCGGTAATGGAACCAGCTAAAAATGCAATAAAGTTACCAAGAAACCAAATTATATTTGTACGTATCGGTTCTAATTAACATCGTGGAACAAATGGATGGGACATGGTAGAGAAGTACCATAAATATTGAAGATATTAGGTTTCACGCTAAGAAAACATTATTTTATTTTTTAAATAAAAATAACTGCATTAAATTTACTTTTATAAAGCTTACTCGAACAAACATTGTATCTTACAATTACAGAACACCAAGAAATCTTATAATTTGTACATATTTTCTTATTCCATCCTGTGTAATATAATCTATACAGATAAATAAAATTGAAGTATCTGTGTGTAATGTCCAAATAACAGCTTTATACTAAATGCACATGAAATTATATATGGTAGTTAAAAAAAAAATAACTTTTATTTTCTGTCTGTCTGTTTGTTTCGGTTAATCTCCGAAACGGCTGGACTGATTTGATTGGGGCTTTCACTGGCAGATAGCTGATGTTATAAGGAGTAACTTAGGCTACTTTTATATTAGAAAAAGAGTTTCGGGTTTCGTTAAAAAAAATTAAAACGAAATATATCATATAGAAATAAAAATCATTAGAAAGCAAGTAAAGCAAGAGCTTTTCGCTAGTGTTGATTGTACGCATGTATTCATCTGCAATGCGTTTCAAAAACCACACCATTTCAAATGGAATTTTGCAGCAGAAAGCTGTAGGCTGTATGTACTGCAAAAACATTGCCTTAATTACGCCTCGGTTTTAACAAAGTTAAATTATTCATTCACGTTAAATATTTTCATAAGGATTCGAATATTACATTGTATATCACATGTTCGATGCTTACTAATTTTATTTAATTCTCTTTGCGCTAAACCCTAAATCTTTTTTTAAAATAAAAATAGTTCAAGTTACTCCTTATAAAATCAGCTATCTGCCATTGAAAGTCCCGTTCAAATCGGTCCAGCCGTTTCGGATATTAGCCAGAACAAACAGACCGACAGAAAATTAAAAAAATGACTTTTTCTTATAAGTAACAATATACTTTCATATGCATTTAGTAAAAAGCTGTTATTTTACAGACACTTCAGTTTTATTTATTTGTATAGACAAGCTGTGTCGCGAGCTAAAACTAGCTTCATAACATCCATAAGAATGCAAAAATGTTAGTCCCCTGAAGCAGTTAAGTGATTTTTCCGCTCTAAAACCACGCTTTATAAGACTTCGTATAGAAACGGCTTGCGCCCACTAATTGTAAGATTTGTACAAGAATTTACTGCAAAGTACCCCGGTAATTATACTAGGCGCATACCAGTCATAGCCGGCGACTTTACGTGTATATTTCTTATTCAAACTATAAATACTACGTATGAAGCCCTTTTTAACGTACCACTGCTGGGGGAGGGCTTCCCTTCAATACGAGGGGGATCAGGCCATAGCCCACCATGCTGGCCAAGTGCGAGCGGACTGCACATGTCTTTCGAAAACTTGCTAGGTTCTCTGAGACATGCAGGTTTCCTCATGATCTTTTCCTACACCGTTAAAACAAGTGGTAATCATGTTAGAAATGATTCGCACATGAAAATATCAGAGGTGCGAGACCCGGGATTTGTACCCGCTTCACTTGGTTTCCCAAGCGAGCGCGTTACCACTTGCTACCATTGTCTATAAATGCTATAAATATATTGCATATAATACATGGGAAAGTAGGTAGTCTGTCTGTCTGTGTTATGTTTTCACGCCTAAATCGCCAAACCACCAACCAATTTTGATAAATTTTGGTACAAAGATGAAGCTTGGAGAAGAGCATTGGCTTGTATTGGCTACTTATATTTTATTTGGCAACTTTTTTTATAGTTTTAACCGTCTTCAAAAATTTGGAGGTTCGCAATATAGCTACAACATCCATTTTTTTGTTTGTATCTTATACGATGTCTATTACAAGTGTGAACTAATGATTTACCCTGGCTTTGCTCGTGAGCCTCTCAAAGTCTCTTTAGTGTTTATAATATTATGTAGAGGTAGCGCAACCTGTTGAAAAGAAATATTACTAATAGTAGCTTATGTGCTATTCCAGGTTATAAGTCTATCTGTGTACTAAAATTCATCCAAATCAGTTTAGCCGTTACAGCGCGAAGGAGTGACAAGCATGCAAACATACACACAATTATAACTATGCAAGCCAAGCAGTAAGCGCTAGTGTTATATAAAACCTGTTTGCAAATCTGAAAAATTTAATTATAAATATTCAATTCAAACGTGTGTTTCAACGGGAATGCTTCGAGTACGAACGGTTTTTAAAAGGCAGGGAATGAATAAATGCAACACAAGCTCTTAGCTGTGGCTTTACACGAAAAACTTGCTTTAAAAAGGTTTTTCTCAATTTATACATATAATAAAATTCTGAGTTGAGTCTGTACATTAAATATTATTTGGAAAATCTTATTTAAATAGTCATTATTGTCTATACAGAGAAGTTTTTTATATTTGTAGAATTTTTATCTGTCTGTGTCCTGTGACTGCATCACGAGAAAACCACTGGACAGATTTCGATGAAATTTGGTATGATGATAGCCGGTTATCCGGGTCAACATATAGGATACTTTTTACTGCGGGAAAATATCTTATCTCTGAGAAATATATACTAAATCTTAATACGTAATTTTAAATATGTAAATCTATAATTTAATAAAATATAATATTAATATACTAGCGGCTCACCCTCGCTTCGCTCGGGTTCGTCGCTAGGTACGTTTTAAATAGATATAAAAAGAAAAAATCTTTCTTTCTCACATTTTAATTATATGTTTTAATACTTACCTATTCCGGACTAAGAGAAATCCAAAAATTAAAATATCATAAAAATTGGAACGCGGTCGAACGGGATAAAAAGTATCCTATGTCCTTCTCCTGGCTCTAAACTACCTCCCTGCCAATTTTCAGCTAAATCGGTTCAGCCGTTCTTGAGTTATAAGCGAAGTAACTAACACGACTTTCTTTTATATATATAGATGAAGAGAAAACTTTGAACCCCGTTTTAAGCATATTGCATGTACGTAGGAGGATGTTCTTTGGCATAGTTAAAGTTTATATAGAGAAGGACTGCAGAAAGCCATTTATTGACTTTCATTTACCCGCGAATCCGCTCGCGTATTTTATTTATATGTATAATAATAAATATTATAAATGTGAAAGTTTGTTAGTATGTATGGATGTTTGTTACTCTTTCACGCCAGAACGGCTGAATGGATCTGGATGAAATTTGGCACAGAGATAGATTATAGTCTGGAGTAGCACATAGGTTACTTTTTATCCCGGAAAAATATACAGTTCCCGAGGGATAGATTTGTTATTGTTTTTCTAGAGTAGTATATAACTATTTTCATTTATCAATATTATACGAGTAATTACATGATATAAAGATAAAGAGTTTGTTTTTCTGTACGTGCATATCTCTAATCTATGGGCCCGTTTCAAAATGCTTTTGGATTTTATACGATACTACGGGGGTTCGAGTCCCGCTGTCGCTGCTGTGATGAACACGAATGTGTGTAATCCAGTCATGGGTATTTTTAATATTTATATTGCTTTTTTTAATATTCTGTATTTAATATTTATAATATATATTTAGCTTACCATGGAACTAGATGGTGCTGTGTGTTAATGTCCCAACATATTCAAAATTAAATTTAAATATTAGGTCAAACATACAAAAAATTATTTTTTATTATTAGTCAAGATATTTTAAGCCTGCTCGTTTCATACAATGTTTGGGTTCATAATAATTCTTTTTGAAATATTTGAAAAGGAAAATGTGTTTCATTCCGAGACCTCGATGTTTTAAAAAGAAATAATTATAATTTCATATTCCCATATTCCTAAGTACTCCGCCTACCAGATAATCGAAATCTATATTTTGTATAAAACTGCTCTGGACGTTTGATCTAGTGCAATTAAGTTTACTTCACCATCGATATATAATACTAGAATTGGCCGCGGCTCCGCCCGAGTTCAGATTACCAAAAACCAAATTCTTAGGTTTTACCTCTTACAATGCAGTTTTTGTATTTTTCTCAAAAATGAGATATTTTCCCGCGGTAAAAAGTATCCTATATGTTGACCCGGATAACCAGCTATCACCATACCAAATTTCATCAAAATATCTCCCGTGGTTTTACCGTGATGCGGTAACAGACAGACAGACAAAAATTCTAAAAACTATAGATTCGGTCTCTATATCGATAATAATGTCTACTTCAATAAGATTTTCCAAAAAATATTTAGTGTATAGATTCGGCTTAGTTTTTATTTATTATATGTATAGAAAATTGTAAGTAAGCCGAATCTGTACATTAAATATTTTTTGGAAAATCTTATTGATATAGACATTATTATCGATACAGAGGCCGAATCTATAGTTTTTAGAGTTTTTTTTGTCTGTCTGTCTGTGTGTCTGTTACCGCATCACGGAAAAACCACTGGAGGTATTTTCATGAAATTTAGTATGATGATAGCTGGTTATCCGGGTCAACATATAGGATACGTTGTATTGCGAAAAAATACCTCATCTCTGAGAAATTTATACTAAGCCTTACAACGTAAGTACGGACAAACCCGAGCGGAGCGAGGGTGAGTTGCTAGTCTATACTAATATTATAAAGAGGTAAGATTTTTTCATTTGTTTGTATGTTTGTTTGTTTAATTTGGTAAGACATAGTTTGAGACTCTGGGAAAAACATAAGGAGGTTTTTATCTCGGAAATCATCCCTTAAAGGGGTGAAAATGGGGATGAAAGTTTGTATGGGTAATTAACCGAACTGAACTCGAGCGAAGTTTGGGTGGGTAGTTAGTTTTATGTAAAACTTCGCAACGTTTGACTAAAGAATTAACTACCTGTATGTATGCAGGTGGTATGTGTTAATGCATTTTCCAAAAATAAAAAAAGGGGTCACACCGTCGACTTCCCAACTTCTAATTGCTTCTGAGTATATCGTGACAGAAAAGCCCAGTTACTATTTCGACTCGACCTGGGACTCGAACACTGTACCTCTCGATCTTCATTAATACATGCTAGCCACTAGACCAACAAGACACTAAATAGAGTTCAAAACTATTTAAAACACGGAAATAATCCTTTCAACAATATATATAAAGAGTATTACAACAGCTGTAATCGCTGAGAACGGTACGAGGCAAAGTGCCAAAACAAGTTAGCATTCAAAGGCATTTAGCGAGAGGATCCTGTTATCTTGTAACATATAAAAGTATAATAATACGCAATAAAATGTTGGTAATTTCTTCTATTTCTCTAAATAACTTCTTAAAAATGTTTATTTAATTTATATATTTTTGTGTATGTGCGTATGTGCGTACGTGTAAGTTACTCATTTTTGCTAAAAAATTGGATGGATTTGGATGCAAAATGCTCAGGTTGATGAAATTTTTTAATATATTTTTAATATCAGGTAATGCATTTACGCATACCACCTGTATACAGGTGGTTATGTGGGACTCGCTGGCATATAATAGGCTGCAATAGCCAAAGAAAAAACAGTACATCGGGGGAGGACGACTGATAGAACCTTGGATAAAACATAAGTGTATATATGTGTATGTATGTATTCAGCCCTTTTAAACGCCCACTGCTGGGAGTGGGCCTTCCTTCATTACGAGGGGAATTAGACTATAGTCCACCACGCTGGTCAAGAGCGTGTTGGGTTATATAATATATAAATAGAAATAATATTTGCCAAAAGGTGCCGCTAATTGTATATAAAATAATAAACAATACAAAAGGCCCCTAAGAACGCATCCGAGCGAAGCGCGGTTAAATCGCTAGTTAAAAAATAGTAATAAAAGCACCTTTAAATTGAGGTGTACATTTTTAATTGTCATTATTCGTACAAAAATAATCCTTATGTAAAGAGTTTTGGAGTTAGAATTGCTTGTTAATGAGTGGTATAAACCCTCGCAATCCTAACTGGCTCATGGGAACGTTTCTAAAACCGCGGCTTATCGGTTCTAATGATATTGATTTTTGATAGACATTGAAAACGAATTGATCGGCGCACATACTCGTATGTTAGTCGTTATTTAAAGACAAGTACATATGTATGTATTTATCGTATAGTATAGATTTCTCAGAGATGAGATATTTTCCCGCAGCAAAAAGTATCCTATATGTTGACCCGGATAACCAGCTATCATCATACTAAATTTCATCAAAATCTGTCCGGTGGGTTTTCTCGTGGTTTTCTCTTTTTCTATGATGCGTTCCCAGACAGGCAAAAATCCAAAAACTATATATATTCGGCCTCTGTATCGACAGCAATGACTATTTCAATAAGATTTTCCAAAAAATGTTATATGTACAAACATCATGTTACCACACTTAGGAGCGTTACCATGTATACACATAAATAAACTAAGCGAGCGAGACCGCGGGCAAAAGCTTGTATTGTGTAAGAAAATATAAGTTATTTTATTGATAGCACGCGTAAAGAGGTCGCAGTGGCCGACCACTGTACTGCCAGAGCTGGTCTAATTTTTCAAGTTAAATTAGCTCTGCGTGTCTGAATAATTGAACAGCGGCGCGCTTCAGAGCTCGAGGCAGTGGATATGTAGCCTAGGAGACTGTTTTATATATTCTTTATTGCACTAAACAATCATGTAAAATTATATAAACAAATTTAAATAAAACTATATTTTCGGATTTTTTCGCGGATTTATTTTGATTTTTGGTTCCCGACGTTTCGAATGCTTTACAGCAATCATGGTCTCGGGAGAGACTGAGGTGTTAGATGTCTCGAAGGTATAGTTGTTACAGACAGCCTACCCACAATTAACAAAATGATTTGCACCAATTACCTAACAATATTTTTTAACTTTAAACACTTTATAATTTTAATTAGTTTTATAATTGAACATGGAAAATTATTTATTTAATTTTTACTGTTACCTTTATTTACAATAAAGAAAATTACAAATATACTTTATTATATAAACAAAACAAATGTACACTTAATTATTACTATACAAGTCATGGCCGCGTGGAATAGTGGCAAGAACGCGAGTCGCATTCCACAGTTGAATAGCTCTCTTCTTATATACTTTCTTAGATTTTCGGGAACTGAATGCAAATAGCTAAAAACTTTGAAATTTTAAAGAATTCAATTATATACACGCATACACCTTAATTAATTAAAAAAGAAATACGGCCTTCATGGGTCTTTTTAATTTCAATTTAAAGGCGACTCTAGTAATATAGAAATGGGAGTTTCCCCATATATGTAACTTAACACATGTTTCATTCAAAGAATTTTCAAAAATTCAAATAAGTTCAAGTAAGGTTAACGTAAAATTCATACTTGTTAAAATCATCAAACAAAGAAAAGTAGAGTACCTAGGACGTGTGTTAAGGCTCCATATCTTTACCAACTGCTGCAGACAATTATGATGGGCAAAGTTGCGGGTAAGAGAAGTGTTGGTAGAAGAAAGACGTCCCGGCTCTGCAACATCTGGACAACAGACCGGGATAAAGCAGGTTGAAGATCTGTTCTAGCCCTGAAAAAAGAAAATTTATGAGGATAAGAGGAAGAGACAGACTTTCAGTAATGGAGATGCACTTAAAGAAGAAGGTGTGTTAATAATTAAAGCAGAAGATTGTATATTTTGCGATGTAAGCTCTGGGACTATAAAATAGCGAAGGCAGGTTACACTTAAGTGCGGCTTTTATTTAGCAATTGGGCTTCTGAAATAGTCTCATTTGTCATAGTATAGCCCCGGGGTTCCTGAACTATAGGGAAATGGTCAATTTGTAGCATGTTTTTCTTTTATTTCTTTTTTTAACTTCGCTTCCCTCGGGTGCATGTGTTATTTTTTTTAAATTTATTTATTGAAATTTCCGTACATATACAACAAAAACAGATATATAACACGATAATAATTGCAGAAGTTAAGAAACTGTGTCGCAATTATTAACGCCCTCAACCAGCAAAATTACAGAAAAAATATGTACGTGCATTGAAAAAGTAATAAAAAATGATATTTATAAAAACAAAAATATAAACGAACTCTTTAGCTTAATTAAATCAGTTTACAAAAAAAAAGGAATATGTGTGTGCGTGTGTGCTTGCGTGCGTTTGTGTGTATATCTATGATATGATGATGATGATGCTCTCCTGACCGATTCCGGCCACGGCGGCCAATCTCATTGAGACTAGCCAACTGCGCAGGAGATATTATAGTGCACAAATGTACGCACAGACACAAGTGCACTCTCTATTCCTGTCACTCTCATACTCTGGTGGGACGACCACTCGACACGACCAGTGAGAGTTAAGGCGCAGGACCGACGGCTTTACGTGCTCTCCGAGGCACGGGGGTGAAACACCGCCAACTTTCCAACTCCGGGCTGTTACTGAGGCTTACTATACAGAAAGACTCAATAACTAAACTTGGCCCGACCCGGGACTCGAACCCAGGACCTCCGGGTGTGCAGCTATACATGCTAGCCACTACACCACCGAGGCAGTTTACATGTATATCTATACCAGTATTATAAAGAGGAAAGATTTGATTTTTTGTTTGTTTGTACTGAATAGGCTTCGAAACTACTGGACCGATTTAGATAAAATTTAATCAGAAGATGGTTTAAGATCCTGAAAAGTACATAGCATAGTTTTTATCCTGGAAAACATCCCTGAAAGGGGTGAAAAAGGGGATTAAATTTTATATGGCAAAGCAATCTAGGGACGAACCCGAACGAAGTGAGGGTGAGTCGCTAGCGTATTTTTAATAATAGTGTAAAATGGATATGGTAGAAGACATCTCGAATGCTAAATGCTAAAGGTTCTGAGCGAAGTCAGGTCAAATCCCTAGTCGCCATTAAAGAAAACCGAGTCACATTATTTCGAAGGCAAATTTAATATTGTATATAAACAAAATCTCGCAAAATATATTGTTCTTTCCCTTTTTCTGTCGCCAGAGAAATTGTCGGCTGAGAGCAGGGTTGCTACTTTGTGTTTAATTATGATTATAATTTACATATATGTAAATTGTTGTACTCAGCCCTTTTTAACGTCCCACAGCTGGGGGTGGGAATCAGGCCACAGTCCACTAAGTAAAACTTTAAAACTGGTGAAGTTCACTTAGTTTCCCAACCGAGCACGTTACCACTGGGCTACCATTGCCTATTATATGAGAAAACTAATACAATTCCTAATTTTGTATGTGTTTATACTTATTGCTTTTTGCTACTATTTACTATTATAACGGCTGTACCGATTTTAATGAAATTAAGTATACATATAGACTGTTACCTGGAGTAATGCATTTGTTTCTTTTAGGTATTTAGTGAAGCAACTGCGGGACGCAAGCGTATTACCGGGTAGGAAATACTAGGGGTATTTATCTCTCTCTCTCTCTTACCATCCCTATTCCTATCATATTTTTTAACTTATAGGATATATATTAAAAAAAAAACATAAATCTTTAACTCCCTAAAAATTCCATAACCTAATAATTATGTGAGATTCATTGAAAAACTCACGCTTGACCAACATTTTTATTATATTTCTATAGTCTTATTTCAAAACAAAACTAGTTTTCACTCAGTTTATTCAAAGTTACAGCTCAACTAACTTTCAGAGGAAGTTTCAGCTTTTTTCAATGGAGCTTTTCCTAAAGGCTGGTATATAATGTCATAGAACGTAACATTAATATTTTGAGGACACATTTGGCTCAATTTGTAGTGACACTATTTGCTGTGCCAGCAGTCGCGGGATCGAGTCCGGCTAGGGGCATTCATTTATGTGATGAACACGAATGTTTGTACTCCAGTCATAGGTGTTTATATTAAACAATAGATTTCTTAGAAATGTACCTGGAGGTGTGTATGTAATTAAAGGTATCCATATGCTATGGGCCTCTGTTTACATATTTAAGATCCTTTTGTAAATATTGCCTGAAATAAATGATTAAAATAAAAATAAAAAAATAACACAAGCCTCGTAGCTTCCCATGGAACTAGATGGCAGCACCATCTTGTGTTGTCTTGTGTTAATGTACCAACGTATTTATTCATTATTATTTATTAATTCGAAACATTGGAAACCAAAATCTAAATAAAAATAAAGCCAGACATAAAATATCAACAGCTAGTCGTCCGTTAATCAGATAAATAAAGAAATATTATTTATTTGTCCGACGATCAGACGAATAAGAAAGATATAATTCGTCCGATAATATTTGTCGGTTGACTGTCGTCGGTTTGTCATGAATATCTGCTACTTTCCTAGATTCACATTAAAAAATTGTCATGTAAAGTATAATAATAATCAAAATCGGTCCAGTGCGAGTCGAATTTGCACACGGAGGGTTCCGTATCATCTTACATATAAGTACTTTTTATTAATATGATTTACACTATGTATGTAATATATTAACTTCGATGATCGATTAAGAACGTTAAAAAAAATGTTTCTTGTATTTTAAAAAATGTTTATTTTTATTATTTGTTGTTATAGCGACAATAGAAATATATACTCTGTGAAAATTTCAACTCTCTACTATTATGTACATATAGACACAACTACTATACGTACGTACATGTGATACAGCCCTTTGACAGACTTGAGAGGCTTGTCAGGTGCGGAACCCTAAAATACTGTTATTTTAAGGTTGCAGACAGACACTTAAATTTAATTTATCTGTATGTATAGATTAATCGCTAGATTAATCCTTGATTTGTTCTAGTGCCTCCCTAGATACCTATGTATATGTTACTCCAGCTTATAGTCTATCTGTAAACTAAATTTAATCAAAATCCTTCCAGCCGTTTCAGCGATAAAGAGTACACACATACAAACTTTCGCAATAATAAATTAAAATAAAAACGCGTGTGTGTATACTTACGAGTAGGTATGTACGCACGTAAGAAGTTATACTTCTTTGGAGTAACAGAAAATAGCTAAAGATTTCATCCCGTTCACAACTCTGTGTTCGTAAAATGAATGCAGCTAACTTCATCATGTCGCTTGTCGGCTGTCGGTGTGCGCGCGCATCGTAAAAATTATACTCTCATAATTTTTCCAAACGTGCCAAAAGAATTATAACTTCAAAAATAAAAGTTGTCCAATTAAAAATTGTAGTAGACACAGCCCTGAAGTCCGTAGAGGATAAATCATAGTAATGCGACAGTCTACAGCCGGGAGACGGGTGCGAGCCGGGCGCGAGACGGGCGGGTGACGGTAACGCGACGGGAGCGCGACGGGAGCGTGACGATGTGTACATTTTATTCACAGCTATATTAATTTTTTCGTAATGAAAAACATAATCTTATAAAGATAGATAGACAAAGACAAACAACACAGTACAGTGCTTTTTCTCCTCTGTTTGTGAAATGATTTTAATTTTTTTTAATTTTTTTTTGGAACAGTTTTAAGTTTCTAAGGTAAACAGGGGAACAACGGTTACTATGGAAACCTAACGCAACCTATTTACCTTACGGTCCACTTTCGCCTGGCACCCGTACGGCCGATTGTTTCGATGTAATTTTAAACACGTTTCACGTTAAAAGTGCTGATTAAAAAAAGATTCAATTTTCGAAGATATAAACAAGTCTATACAGAAACAACACAAATAAAAGTATATAAAATAATACTATCTTAGATTTACGCGAATATTTGATGTTTGAAGAAAATTATTTTTCGGATTATTTTTTGCGCTTTTATTTTTATTTAGATTCTTTGTACACGACGTTTCGTTTTTATGAACTACAAGGATCAAAGCAACACAAAATAAATATTTATATTCGTAGCAAAACCCAATTAGAATTATTTATTACCAGCGATTTACCGTCGCTTCGCTCGGGTGCGTGCCTACGCGGATTTTATGCATAATTTTATGGGTTTTAACTTTTTACGCGAAACGAAACACTTAAACTTTTTCTAAAATTAAAGTATCCTAAATTACTCCTTATAACATCAGCTATCTGCCAGTGAAAGTCCCTTCAAAATCGGTCCAGCCGTTTCGGAGATTAGCCGCAACGAACAGACAGGCAGACAATTTTTTAAATCACTTCATATATTGTATTTAGTAAAAAGCTGTTATTTTGACATTACAAACAGATAGTTTAAATTTATTTATCTGTATATTTAAAAGTATAAATTTTTAATTAAACATAAATATTTATAGCATTAACAGAAGCGTAGTTACTAATAGTAAATGAATCTCAAAAGCGTTTGGATTCAAAGTGGTTTAAACCTCGCCTATTCCTTCTCTGAATTCATCTCAAAAGCTTTATTCATTTTGAGAATACCTTTGCCGTGTACAGATTTGCAAATCTCAATAGAAAATCGGGTGTTGGAAATTAACGAGCTGAGTTTCGCACCTGGAGGCGACACAAGATGTCGTTTTACAACCGAAAAAAATAGGATTCTGAAAAATATATGGGGATAAAGTGTTTATGTATTTATAACTTAACTATTTAATATATTACTTATTTTTTTTTAATCTATACATATAATAAAATTCTAACTGAGTCGAATCTATACATTAAAATATTTTTTGTAAATTGAAATAGTCTTTAAATCGATACAGAAGTCGAATCTATAGTTTTTAGAATTTTCGTCTGTTTGTCTGTCTGGGAATGCATCACGAGAAAAACACTGGATAGATTTGGATGAAATTTAGTATAACGATAGCTGGTAATCCGGGTCAACATATAGGATAGTTTTTTCTCCTGGAAAATATATCATCTCTGAAAAATCTATACTAACCGTTATCTGTTATCTATGTATATACACAGACCATAGAATACTAGGTATATATGAATAGGCAAAGACAAAATAGTTCAGTACCTTTTCTCCTCTGTTTGTCAAACGATTTTCTGTTTTTTTGGTTTAGTAGCTATTGACGAGCTAGTGTTATGAATAAAAAAAAAAACAATAATGGCTATGAATGAATTTCGTATAATTGGGTGAGCACTAGTTTCTAATAGTAAGAGATCACAGGGAGGATTTTTATTTGAAAATTTATATACTCTCTTTGAGATACATATACGTTAATCATTAAAGAAAAGAATTTCAAAAATCGATTCATAATTTGCGAAGATTTCATGTAACATACACACAAACGCATTAAAATTCAGTCGAATTGAATATCTCCTTTTTGAAGTCGGTGTGAAACTTAGCTTTTCGGATTTCTTCGCGGATTTTTATTAAGCATTCAAAATGTCGCGTCGGGAGCAAAAATAAAAATAAATCCGCGAAAATATGCGAAAAGATAGTTTTATATAAAACTAGCGGCTCACCGAAAAACAAAAATAAATCTATCCCACGGGACCTAACGCTACAATTTATCCTGAAAAAATGTACGGTTTCCGTGGAATAGATTGGCTTTAGAGGGGTTGTAGAGGGTAAGCCACTATTTTATAATATTAGTAAGATGTCAAATATTCGCGTATATCTAAGGAAGCATTAAATAAATTTCTCACACATTTTTAAGGTCTAAGCTTTAAAGTGCTACAATATTGCTCCTTGCAGGTGTCTAATTGAATCATTTTATCCGACTGGTCGTGAAGGAAGTTCACGTTTTCCGAGTGTATTTTTTGTATGCTCATTTCTTTAGCCTCGTGGATATACTTCGATATCACACTATTAGTATTATAATAAATGTAAAAGTTTGTATGTGTTTGTTTGTTATTCCTTCAGGCCGAAATGGCTAGACCGATTTGGATGGAATTTAGTACACAGATAGACTATGAAATGGAGTAACGCGTAGGGTACTGTTAACAATGAAATTCGCTAAATGAGCGTTGCCTGTCTTGTATATTAGCGGCTCTAGGAAAACGAAAAAAAACCTATCCCACGGGAACTGTACTGTACATTTTTCCGGGATAAAAAGTAGCCTATGTGTTATGCCAGACTATAATCTGTCTCTGTGCCTCAGATCCGTTCAGCCGTCTTGGCGTGAAAGAGTAAAAAACGTCCATACTCTTCAACTTTCACATTTATAATATTAATATGGATAATATTAGTCGCGGGCAGATGCAAGTTAAATATAAAGATTAACGTCGCTTGATATATAACAGGCATTACCAAGAAGTCTTCTGATAAATGTGCCGGAGACCAGAATGAGCTCACTTATCTGTCAAGATTCTGTATAAACTTGATGTAATGTTAACACTTGCTTTAAGTTGGTTTGTTTATCTGATACGACTTCGAATAATGAGGTACTGGGTTTGAGTCCCGGGTCGGTTAAAACGGAATTAAGAGTTTAGTTTAAATGATAAAATGTCCTACCGATCGAGTTCGGCCAATCTCACTGAGACTTTACTTAGCCAATTACAAGAGATATTATAAGGCATTGTGTAAAGGAGAGAGATATACACAAGTGCACTCTCTATCCCTGTCACTCTCATACTCCGGTAACGACGAAGTATATGTATATAAATAATTAACCCGACTGTGTAAAAAATGAACTAAAAAGATGAGAACAAGTTGACAAAGAAACATAATATGTATGTATGCATGTATGTAGTACTAGCGACTCACCCTCGCTCCTCTCCTTACGTTTTAACGTTTAGAATAGATTTCTCAGAGATGAGATATTTTCCCGAAGTAAAAAGTATCTTATATTCGAGCGAAGCGAGATTTAGTGGCTAGTTGAATTTTAAACCCTAATTTAAATAGGTGGTGATACGACTCGCACTTGACCGATTTTTTTTTTTAATTATTGCAAGATATATTTAGGACTGTCAGAAAGACCTCTATTTATCTATTTTCTACACAAAAAAGCTCTATGAATGATTAAAAACATGGTTAATTTGGAAAAAATGTGGCATTATTTGAGAGGAAGTCTTCATCTCTGCGGCCACTTCTTTGTCGAAGTTTTAGATAAAGATTGCGGCTCGACAACACCACTGAAAGCTTTTACAGCCCCAACCCTTTGTTCGTACTATTTTGCAATATTTTTTGTATGCAATTTCCTTATTTCGGTATTAATCCAGGTTAAAATAAGGTAGATGGAGCGTGAAAAGGCAGTGGTTGAAGCCTAAAATGATATTATAATTAACCTCTTCGGTTATTAGTGCTTATTTGTACTATAGTGCTAGTCGAAGCTTACAGATGTATGTATGTGCTAATATACATATAATGAATAATATTATATACAGATAAATAAAATAGAAGTGTCTGTGTGTAATGTCGAAATAACAGCTTTTTACTAAACGCTTATAAATAATAAATAAATAAATGTTGGTACATTAACACAGCACCATCTAGTTCCATGGTAAGCTACGAGGCCCGTGTTATGGATACAAGATGGTTGATATACTACACTTAAATAACTTTAAATACATACGTATTATAAATATAAACACCCATGACTGGAGTACATACATTCGTGCTCATCACACAAATGAATGCTCCCAGCGTGACTCGAACCCGCGACCGCTGGCACAGCACGTAGGGCCACTACAAACTGAGCCAAACGTGACGTCAATATGAAAGTATTTACGGTATTTATAAAAGAAACACAAATATAAAAATGTTTGTCTATCTGCCTGTTTCTTCTCGTTAATCTCCAAAACAGTTGGACTCATTTTGATGAAATTTTCAGGTAAACTTCAGATTATCTGTGAAGTTTCGAAAAGATCGGAAGTTTGAACGCGGGCGAAGCCGTGGGTATTGCTGGTAGTTTGGAAAAATACACGAAAAACAGGTCAACAATATATATATATATATATATATATATATATATATATATATATATATATATATATATATATATATATATATATATATATATATTATACTTTGTATGAAATACTTACCCAGTCGAATAAGAACGAAGAACTCAAGACTTTTAAACACTTCCCCAAAGAACATCACCGAAAGTAGTTTTTTATTCACACAATTTCTAAAAGAAAATATTATATGTAGACTCTCAAAACAAGCATTTCTCAATAAATAATACATATTTAAAATCAATTTTAAGAAGAATCGGTTTATATTTTAGTGGAAATTTAAATTTAAAATGATATAATTTTTAACAATAAGGGTTACTGGTGATTAGTAATGCGAACTAGTGTTCGCTCAGTGGTTGATATTTGACCATAATCATTTATTTATTGAAAATTGTAAAAAAATATATTAAAATATGTTTTAATTGTAAGAAAATATATAACTAGCAGAACCCGCGGCTTCGCTCGCGCTATAACTACAGAAAAACTAAAAAAGGAGGTTTCATACAAGCTTTCATATCCTATTTTATTTACCCTCTTATGGGGTGAATTTCGACTAATATGCTGAAACACGTATATATTAAATTGTTTTGTCAGCTGGCACCGACTTCGAAAATATCTGATTAGATATCTATTCTAAATGAAAACCCCCGTTCAGTTATTTTTTACATTTTAGTGCCTGGAAGTCGGTTTTTTTAAAGTTTTAATAAATATTAAAGTTACATTTATTTTATTAACATAACAATATAGATAGCCCGCATATGAGTCCATATTTCTCAATTCCACACATTTCCATCAACAAAAAACTTGCTTCGTGAACTTGTTTTCAACTTCTTAGTTAGCTTTTATGCCGTCGGGTTTTTTATTACATAATTTTAAAAAATTTGCGAACATGTAGTATATTACATTTTTTTTAATAAATTATTATTTTTTTAATATATATTTTATAATATTATAAAAAATATATTATAATATTACAATTTTTTTTAATAATTATTTTTTACATAATTATTTAAATTTTTGCGAACATGTAATATACATTATATATTGTGAAGTAATCGTAAGAATACCATTTTTTTTTAAAATACACAGACTGGTTGGTATTTGGCACTTGAGGATGCTCTCGAGCGAAGGGTAAGTCCCTAGCATGAAAATAATGATATCGACGTTATGTCTGATAATGATTAGAAAAACTGGTCAAGTGCGAGTCGAATTCGCACACGAAGGGTTCCGTAGCATCGTACGTGTACTTTTTATTAATATGATTTTTAATCTATTTATGTAGTATATTAACTTCGATGATCGATTACGAATGTAAAAAAAAAACAATTTTTCTTGTATTTTTATTAATTTTATTCTTATTAATTTTTATTAGTTGTTATATTGGCAATAAATATATATATATTTTGTGAAAAATTCAACTCTCTACCTATTACGGTTCATGAGTTACAGCCCTCTGACAGACGGACGGACGGATGGACGGACAGCGGAGGCATAGTAATAGGGTTCCGTTGGCACTCTTCGGGTACGGAATCCTAAAAAACATGAAAATAATTTATGCGATAAATCACATTCCTTTTCGACAACAAATAGTACTTAAAATATTCTCCAATCTAAATACGTGATCCATCGTTCATATCTGAGAATGCATCGAAAGATGCATACAAATTCACACACAGCAAAAACGACTCTACAACTTGGTATTAAGGTCGCTTTTATTCAAGATCTATGACTGCAAATTGGTAGGCAGTGTAAGAGTGCAATGAGTGAGCCCTTTTTCAGAAATTGCGCTGAAAAGATTCGCAAATGGGTTTACGTTGGGGGACTTTTGAGGCCGCGATCGTGTTTCGTTTCAGTTTTGAATGGCTTTCGAAACTACTTGTTGTTCTATGATAGGTCGGAAGTTGAGCTACAATGGACCAAAACTGGTCGACGTAGCTAGGCCGACCTCGGCACCACACCCAACATAAATAATAATAGGTCGGAAGTTCGATTAGTAGCTTTTTAACCGACTTAAAAAAATGGTATTAGATTTGAGTGTATGTATTTTAGTGTTATACGATATTTCACCAATTGAGAAGAGATTTATATAGTTTTTCTTAGAATAAATTTCATTTAATAAGGCATGAGGTAGGCATATAAAAAGGTAGTAATAGCACAGTAATAATTAAAACTAAGTGAAATGGGTTCAATACTCGAGTGTAGTACCTCTGATTTTCATGCGCGAGTTGTTTTCGAAAAGAGAATATCGGGAGGAAATCTGTTTGTTTAAGAAAATTAGTTTTCAAAGACATGTGAAGTCCGCCCCGAAATTTAGACCTAGATGGTCTGGGTGGATGGAAGATGCAAGACCTAGATTTGAACCCGCTACATTTGGATTTTAAAGCGTACGTTATACCAACGTGATACTGCCACTAATAACTATATGTAGTATAAATCAAAATTCACCAGCAAACTGTGGGGGTGCACCTAGCGTACTTTGAGAACCTCTGCCTTATAGGAACGAAGTAATTTTAGATACTAAGTATTTTAGACTAAAATTAACCTCAAGGAATTTGCTCAAAGGCATTCCAGAGGTTACTTCTGGACTGTTCTCGACGAGCATTGTTCAGGAACTTCTTAGTGCTATCATCACTACATAGTATATATGTATATGCTTAGATCTTTAAAACTACGCAATGGATTTTGATGCGATTTTTTAATAGATACATGCATATTATAGTAGAGAAAAGCCGAGAAATTCAAGGATTTGTATTTCATACTAACCGTTAAAACGTAACTAAGGACGAACTAGACAGAAGCGAGAGTGAGTCGCTAGTTATACTTCAAAATAATATTGCATTGTTTTTACCCGACTGCGACGGAGTTAAAAAGAGGGCCTTTGCCTCGCGCAGTCGGGTAAAAATTAAGCTGTATCCAAGGAAGCTTCAGAATTCAAAGGCTAGAAATATTTTATTATTTTTTATATATTAACACAGAAAGCACATTTATTGAGCAAACTCTAAAATTTAAACGCCATATTTCATTGCATTTTACTGCCACTACAGTAGTCTCTACGTGACGCTACTTTAAAGCAGTCAGTAAATATTATATTCCCGTCGTTACATTCCCACAATGTGCCTCTCGGACGTGGCCATTTTCTTCTTTATTATTATTATTTCAATCAGTTACATCATTTTATGTTCAAGTTTGAACCGCACTATAGACTATACAGCGTTTGTATTTAGCCCTTTTTTAACGTCCCACTGCTGGATGTGGGCCTCCCTTCAATACGAGGGGAGTCAGGCCATAGTCCACCACGCTGGCCAAGTGCGGGTTGGAAGATTTCACATGTCTTTTGAAAACTTGCTAGGTTTTCTCAAACTTGAAGTTTTCCTCACGATGTTTTCTTTCATCGAATCTTTGAAATAATTCGCACATGAAAATATCAGAGGTGCGAGACCCGGGATTTGAACTCGCTTCACTCGGTTCCTTAAGCGAGCGCATCACCACTGTGCTACCACTGCCCAGCATTTACTAGTAGGCTATTTATGTATAATTAGTGTTCACATAGTGGTCGAAATTCAATAATAATCATTATTAAAAACCATAATATAAATATATTTTACCTAGGTATCTAGGTTTAAAGAAAAACTATCTATACTTTATATACTTTTTTTTAATTAAAGCTCGTCAATAGCTACTGAACAAAAAATAAAAGAAAATCGTTTGACAAACAGACGAGAAAAAGATGTAGTATCTTTGTTTTGATATAGATTGATACATGATATCAATGATACCAATCAATTGACACATTTTTTATTAGCTGTCAAAACGTAACTCCCAAATATATTCCTCCATAGTCCTTGTAGATATTGAGAAGTTTCTTTTGGGAAATCTAATTATTTTTGATAGTTCTCGCTGTGCTATATTGTCTATATTGTAGTGTGTATGTGTCCTTATTTCTATAAAATAAGTTTAGCTAAAGTGTTATCTATACAAATAAATATAATTGTAGTGTCTGTGTGTACTGTCAAAATAACAGCTTTTTATTAAATACTTAATATGAAAGTTTATACGGTACTTATAATAAAGAAGCAATTTTAAATTTTTTGTCTGTCTGTGTATCTGTCTGTCTGTTAGTTCTGGCTATTCTTCGAATTGGCTGGACCGATTATGACATGACTTTCACTAGCAGATAGCTGGTATTATGAGGAATAACTTAAGCTACTTTTATTTTAGAAAAAGAGTTAGTGTTCCTAGTAAGTGTAGTTTATTTTTATAGGAAGTGTTAATTTTAACTCAGAAATGTTCATAATAAGTTCTCTCCCGACATCAACGCGACGTGGTGTGAGGATCAATTACATGTATGATGTATTATACTTTGTAAATTGTAAGCAAATAAATTGCCTTTTACATTTTTCATGCAGAAATTTCATTTAACGACGCTTTTTGGCTTCGCTTGGGTTTTAATTTTTTTGCGCAGAACCCAATTTCATTTTCTAAAATAAAAGTAGTCTAAGTTGCTTCTTATAGCACCAACTATAAGAAGCATACCGTAAATAAATAAAAAATAAATAAGCATAGCCGTCCTGACATATAAGCTATCAGCCAGTGAAAATCCCGTGAAAATCGATCTAGTCGTTTCGGAGATTAGCTTGAACAAACAGACAGATAACCATTTTTAAAATTGTGTTTTTCTTATAAGTGCCGTATATATAATTTACCGTATATAATATTTATATGCATTTAGTAAAAAGTTTTTATTTTGACATTACACACAGACACTTAAATTTTATTTATCTGTATAGATAATCTTTATATTACAGATTATAAACATGTCGGAGACGGTCATCAATACGGTCGCTAAACAAAGCGCGGCACGACGCCTGAGTGATGGCAGCACCTTCGGTATTATCGCCGACACTCGGCGAGCTTCGTGCTACGACGGAGCCTAGCTAAGGAAGGGGTGTTAAGAGGGCTGGACACTTGCCTTCGGGCCGAGCCAAGCTTAAGACCGCTCCACTAGGAACTGTCTTGCGTTCCGTATTGTCTATACATGGTAATAGTGAAGTGGTATATGGCTGTGTAGTGAAGTGCTGTTTAACTATGTACGAAGTGATTATTGTTAATTTGAAATACAACTGTGATTGCATCGACTTTCATTTGAACCAACACTTCCCATATAACGCCCACTGTATAAGTCATGATAAAATAATGGAAAATAATAGAGAAAATTAATGCTGCTTCGATATCAGAAGCGGGATCAGTGTTGGTTCAATTGCAAAAAGAACTAACTCTGAGTGAACAATGACGTGCTATGTTTGAACAACAAAATGTCAGTATGTGATCTCTTATCGAGGCCATGCAAATGCCTCGGATGAAGAAGAACGTCAAGTTACGCGAGTTTGACCCTGACAATATGGATACGGACGCAAGATCTTGATTTGCGACTGTAGATTTATGTTTTGCCGAATACCCTCCATACGGCGGCCAGCTTATTTTAACAGTCAGTAAGGAATTAAAAGGATAAGGGTCGACGTGGCTATCACAATTTGTATACCAGAGAATAACATAGGAAGAGTTCAAGGTGATTTTCAAGGCGAGATTTATTTCCACCGAGACATTGGCTGGTACGCTAATTAATTTTAACAGTGACAAACCAAAAGAAAAAAGAAACTCATTACGTACGCAAATCGCCTGATGACGTCACAGACTAATCGTTGGAAAGACGCTAGCAAGAATCAGATAGCAATTGCGACTGTCCTTGCTCACTTATGTCAGTTTAATTCGAAATTACAACGATTGGCTTTACTACGAAAATTGCTTCGCGAGATCGACTGCAGCAGGGACTGCACGCATTCTCACATTTGAAACGCAAGAAAAGTGAGTCATAAACGGTCAGAGTGTAGAAGCAAGGTAAATGACAGTGTGGAACGACCTTCGATGACAGCAACGGCATTGCAGCCTGCAGTGAAGTCTCTGGTGTGCTTCAAATGTGGCAAGCCTGGTCACATCACGCTCCGGTGCATAAGTAGTGCCAGTCAAGTGGACGGCAGCAATATGGGTGCAACACGAACGGAACGACGCGTGGATGTGTCGACCGTACCAGTAACTATTACGTAGTCATAGCCTAGTAAAAGTCGGTCTTTTGAGGAAGCTCAAACTAAATAGACCGTGGGTGTGTGATGTGCGTTTAGTTCTGGCGGAGGTCGGGGTCTGTTATGACCATAGTGTGTAGTCCCCGAGAGGGTGATACGGTGATCCTGTAGTGGATGTGTCGACCGTACCAGTAACTATTACGTAGTCATAGCCTAGTAAAAGTCGGTCTTTTGAGGAAGCTCAAACTAAATAGACCGTGGGTGTGTGATGTGCGTTTAGTTCTGGCGGAGGTCGGGGTCTGTTATGACCATAGTGTGTAGTCATCGAGAGGATGATACATACGGTGATCCCGTAGTGGATGCACCTGGATTGTGGAGCAATTGTGATTGCTGGTTGGCTTGTAAAGCCGTGGCCTAAGAGTGGTTTACAGAGGTGCTAGTAAATTTGAAAATTAGTTTGATTGCTGAAGTGTTGAATGATGTTGGTACATGGCTCTGGATGACTAATGTTATTAGTTAGATTAGAGATGGTTACAGTGACTTGGAGTTTAAAAAAAAAAAAAACAAACAAAGGTGTTAGCGTTAAAGCTTTTCGTTAGAATAAAGATGATTCAGATTCAAAGTTAAGTTTTATCTGGTCAGGATTGACCGAGTCGAGCAAGTATTTTCGTTGATTATTTGGTTGCAGGCTAACACACGGCTAACACACGAGGGCGTGTGCACGCAGGATGGCCGTGTCGGAGACGGTCATCAATACGGTCGCTAAACAAAGCGCGGCACGACGCCTGAGTGATGGCAGCACCTTCGGTATTATCGCCGACACTCGGCGAGCTTCGTGCTACGACGGAGCCTAGCTAAGGAAGGGGTGTTAAGAGGGCTGGACACTTGCCTTCGGGCCGAGCCAAGCTTAAGACCGCTCCACTAGGAACTGTCTTGCGTTCCGTATTGTCTATACATGGTAATAGTGAAGTGGTATATGGCTGTGTAGTGAAGTGCTGTTTAACTATGTACGAAGTGATTATTGTTAATTTGAAATACAACTGTGATTGCATCGACTTTCATTTGAACCAACACTTCCCATATAACGCCCACTGTATAAGTCATGATAAAATAATGGAAAATAATAGAGAAAATTAATGCTGCTTCGATAAACATAAAAGACAACTAGGGAGGCGCCCGAGTGAAGCCAGGATACGTCTCTAGTTTCATAAAAGCTTGTTTCAAATAAACATGATCGCATTTAGTAACTAAAGCTGAATGGGATTTGAAATGAATGTCCGATGACAATGTATTATGGGATAAGGGTTGAAGAGGGTCGGTTTCTATTGTCATATTGAACTATTGAAATATAATTTATAATGATAGTAATAGCACAGTGGTATATTCAGACCGAGTGAAGCGGGTTCAAATCCCGGGTCTCGCACTTTTGATATTTTCATGTGCGAATGATTTCTAACATGATCAACATGGTCTTAACTTTAAGGAGAACATCGTGAAGAAACCTGTATGTCTGAGATAACCAAGCAAGTTTTCAAGTGAAGTCTGCCCTGCACTTGGCCAGCGTGGTGGACTATGGCCTGATCCCCCTCATATTGTTTTTTATATTTTCATATATTATGTATATTAATGTATTCATATATTTAACTTTTATTTATGTGTCATACTTATATACTTTAAACATAAATAACAAAAATTCTGCACTTTCTCTTTCTGTCCCGCTATTTAACACTATTTCCCACATGCATGGGTTGACTGGAAGAGATCTCTTATAGAGATAAGTCCACCTTTGTCCACGTCACTTTCAATGTATTTTGTTTTTTATAATTTATTTGTGCAATAAAGAATATACTAATATTATAGGCCACCAGCACCGGTGTACCACCACTGTAGTGTACCACCTAAAGGTTGAAAGAACACGAGACTCCTCTCCTGATCTTTTTTTTAGTTGAGAAAAAGGGAGATGTAAAAAGAAAATAGAGAAGGAATAGTTTCTCATCTCCACTCATCACTTTTAAATAAAACACAACACGTAGTGCGCTGGTAGTTCGATATTTTCGATTCGATATTTTTTATTCAGAGCAGTACTTTTGCCCAAAAACAAACTTTCATTCTGACATTAGTAAGACTATTAAAAACACTCAGATTAAGGTAAATTCGGCCATATTATGTATGTCTAGTTTTTATGAGTCACACCGCCAACTTCCCAACTCCGGACTGTTACTGAAAATTAATCACTATACTTGGCCCGAGTTGGGAATAGAACCTACGAATTTCTGGCCATTAACACTAGCACTGCACTAGACTAAAGACATAGTGACAAGAAAAATAGGAGATATAGATTACATATCAGAGTCTTATATAAGCTATTTATATCCCCATACCTATGTCAAATATGACACAAAACGAGTAAAACCAAGAAAACAATCTATAGAGATAAATAAAATTGAAGTGTCTGTTTGTAATGTCAAAATAACAGCTTTTTACTAAATGCATATGAAATTATATACGATACTTATAACAAAAAACAATTTTTAAAAATTTTGTCTGTCGGTCTGTTTGTTCCAGCTAATCTCCGAAACGGCTGGATTAATTTTGACGGGACTTTCACTGGCAGATAGCTGATGTTCTAAAGAATTACTTAGGCTAATTTAAATTAAGAAAAAGAATTAGGGTTCCACTTAAAAAAATTAAAACTTACCTTGGGACGCATCTCTAGTTTGTATATAAACACTTTCTAAGCTCTTTAGTAAGTACGTCGACTATCGTTTTGGCACAAAAGCGAAATAGTTGTACGAGTTAGTTTAAATTTACGAGCGCTGCAATTGTTTCTCTCATAAATCTCGCCGTTTGGAGTAAATGATGCTTGAGATTAGTGCGAATGTAACGAATGGCTCAGTGGTTGAACTACCTGCTATTGATTAATGGGTTCGATTTGCATACGTAGAAGTACATATTGTTACTTATTGCACTATTAATGTGAAAGTTTGTATGCTTGTATGTTTGTTCTTTCTAAGAAAAAGCTGGATAGATTTGGATGAAATTCAGTACACAGATAGTCTTTGACCCGGATATAGGTCTTCCTTAGGAAGGACGTAACCGAGTGAGGCGAGGGTAAGTCGCTAGTCTATACTATATTATAAAGTTTGTGAGTTTGTGAGGTTGTAGGGGATCTCTGGATCTACTGAACCAATTTAAATGAAATTTGGTAAGAAGATAGTTTGAGACCCTGGGAAGGATATAGGATACTTTTTATCTCGGAATATCTTCCCTTAAGGGCGTGAAAATGGGAATGAAAGTTTGTATTGGGAAGCGACCTAGGGACAAACGTATATTTTATTTAAGATTTTTACTAGATATTTTCAATTTTTTGTGGCCTTTTGGATTCGTTCGCGGATTTTTTTATTTTAGGTTCCCATGACTGTGACCATGATTGCTGTAAAGCATTCGAAACATCGGGAAACCAAAAATCTAATAAATAATAAACCTTTCTTGAATTTAAGGTTTCAATTAGAAAAACTAAGACTTAAAAAATTATTGATAACTTTAAAACGGTAATTATTTTTTTCATTACCATATTATTGAAGTTACAATAATTAGTAAAGAAGTTATTTTTCTATTACAGGAATCCCTGTCCAATAGTCCATAGGTTGCAAGCCTTTTTTTAGAAAAACCCCTTTGTTTGTAAAACATTTTGTTTTACTCTGTTTTATTCATTTAACCATTAAAAATTTACATTATAGTTAGCGTGCATTGAACGCACAAAACAAAGACTATTTACAATGTCATACATACAGTTTACTTGATCTAATTCTGTTTCATATTTTTTGTTATTTTATATTTTAAAAATTTAAAAGCAGAAAAGACAACACGACAGAAAGAGAAAATTTAAAAGCAGAGAAGACAGAAATGACAGCTGTCATATTTCCGTGGAATTAAAAATCAGACTTTAGGTACCATTTTTTTAGGAATATTAAATTCAGTGTAGTTTTTTTAAACCTATTTGGTGTAAATTAAAATAAAATCCAGTTTTTGTCTTTCTAAAAACATTTAAACATAGCAAAGCGTCCAAAGATGACCTCTGCATTTCATCTCAAATCGAGGGTCATTCAAGTCGGCTAACACAAGATGGTATTCTTATATAATAATCGATACTGCTAATATAAAACTATAAAAATCGGTCAAGTGCGAGTTATTAACGCGAATTGTAGAGTTCCATCCATATCTATACTTAATATTCTAA
The DNA here is from genome assembly GCA_947093115.1 of Brenthis daphne. Classification (NCBI taxonomy): domain Eukaryota; kingdom Metazoa; phylum Arthropoda; class Insecta; order Lepidoptera; family Nymphalidae; genus Brenthis; species Brenthis daphne. Next base: position 7,253,919 of record OX352473.1, read on the forward strand.
ATGTGAAAGTGTGTTTATTTTTTTGTGTTTTTTGTTTGTTTGTTTGTCCTTCTTTTACGTCGAAACGGAGTGATGGATTGACCTGATTTTTTGTACGGAGATAGTTGGAGGACTGTAGAGTGAAATAGCTTACTTTTTATCGTGAAAGACTATCTCATTCTAACGGGAAACACGTTATAATACACCCAAAAAATATTTATGATCAGAATTACTTGAAAGTCCGTATTAATGCTCTTCAATACAATTCAATAAATACGTGTTGCATTTTTCAAAATTCATCCCATAAGGGGGAAAAATAGGTGATAATGTATGTATGTATTTAGCCCTTTTTAACGTCCTACTGCTGGGCACGGGCCTCCCTTTAATATGAAGGGGATCAGGTCATATTCCACCACGCTAGCCAAGTGCGGGTTGGCGAATAGGTGATAATAGTTTGTATGAAACCTGTACCTACCTTATCTTTAAAAATATGATGATGATGATGTTCTCCTAGCCGATTCCGGCTACGGCGGCCAATCTCATTGAGACTAGCCAACTGCGCAGGAGAAATTATAGTGCACAAGTGTACGCGCAGACACAAGTACACTCTCTATTCCTATCACTCTCATACTCCGGTGGGACGACCACTCGACACGACCGGTGAGAGTTAAGGCACAGGACCGACAGCTTTACGTGCTCTCCAAGGCACGGGGGTGAAACGCCGCCAACTTCCCAACTCCGGGCTGTTACTGAGACTTACTATACAGAAAGACTCAATAACTAAAAATATATTAAATAAAACAATATGTATCTCAGATTTTTAGCGCGAGCCAAGCCGCGGGTTCTGCTAGTACCACAATATTTTTTTTGTCTAGTGGCTAGCATACTTATATGACTGAAGATTTGGCAGTAGTGGGCTCGAGTTTCAAGTCAAGCCAAGTATTGGGCTTCTCTGTCACAATTTTCTCATTAGAAGTCCGGAGTTGGGAAGTTGGCGGTGTGGCACTTACGTGCCTCAAATACCACGTAAAGTTGTCGGTCCTGCGTCTGATCAATAGTCGTGTCGAATTGTCCTCTCATTTGAATTTGGGATTGAAAGGAATAGAGAGTGCACTGGTGTTTGGTATCTCCTGCAGTTGGTTAGTCTCAGTGAGATTGGCCACTTTTTATTCCTTTAATCGTCATATGGGAGACAACTCGACTCGACATTGTGAGGGATGAAAAATACATTGAAAAATCAACGTGCTCTGCCTTGGTAGCGGGATATACACACCGGCAATTTCTCATCTTTGGGCCCTTACTAAATGTTTCACAACAGCTCTCAATAACTATTTAACCCTGATCTAGGACTTGAACCCAGTACCCCTTGCAGCCGCTAGCATATAAACAAATGCATTGGCGTTTCTATGCCTTGGCATTTGTTTATAACATAGAAACACTGTCAATCGCTTCTTCGGTAATAAATAGCTTTAGCATCATAACATCTGGTCTCATGCTAAATAATATTATTAATGTGCCTTCACACTGACTGACGTTTTCTAATTTACGATCGAAATTCCCTGAAATTGCGCGTTGCTTGTGCGTAATTAATTTATTTAGTAGTGACTTGCTCTACTTCATTTGTTCTCGAAGTAATTTGTATTATACCACGTGATTTTCATAATACTTTGTTAGGTTTACGTGAATATTATACATTTTTAAATGAAATTAGGTTTTCGGGCATTTTCCTGGGTTTATTTTTATTTTTGGTTTCCGACGTTTCGCATGCTTTACAGAAAATATGGTCAGAAGAGGGACGGTACCTACGGCCTACCTGTAAATTTATACAATTACTAGCATCTCATCCTCGCTCCACTCGGGTTCATCCCTAGTTACGTTTTATTGTTTTTAAAATTTCTTAGAGATGAGATATTTTCTCGCAGTAAAAAGTATCTTATATGTGGACCCGGATAACCAGCTATCATCATACTAAATTTTCTCAAAATCTCTCCAGTAGTTTTCTCGTGATGCGTTCCCAAACAGACAAAAATTCCAAAAACTATATATTCGGCACTGTTTCGATAATATTGACTATTTAAATAAGATTTTCCAAAAATTATTTTATGTACAGATTCGACTCAGTTAGAATTTTATTATATGTATAAATTTGGAGGGAAAGAGAAATGGAGCCGAAGTTCCCTATTATGTTAAATATTTTAATTAATAATTCTAATTGGGGTTGCTGTAATACAATTTGAAATTAATTAATTTCGGCTGCTATTATTATGTTCGTATAATTTTTAAATTCATTCATTTGAAACGCGAAGAAGAAAATAATTTAGATTTTTTGTTCCGAAAGTTTGCGGAAAAATCTGAAAACATAGTTTTATTTTAAATGTTCTAATACCTAATGTTCCTCATTCCATTCTGGAAAGTGTTCTGTCTCACACACAGTCAGTCAGTGTCAGTGTCAGTGGGATACCACTCACAGCAATTTACTATTAGCTTTTCTTGTCATATGTTCACAAGCGTGGTTCAGGTGGGCTATTTTGATGTACAGACGTTTCTCTCTGTCAACTACGCAACAATATGTATATCTTTCTTTATAATTGCAACTGTGGTGTAGTACCTAGCATGTATGTATGACTGCATAACTGGAGGTCCTGAATTCGAGCCTCGGGTTGGGCCAAATCTAGTTATTTAGTCTTTTTGTAAACAAAGTCACAGTAACAGCCCGGAGTTGGGAAGTTGGCGGTGTGTGCCCCCTTGAGCCGAGGCAGGCACGCAAAGCTGGCGGTATGCGCCTGATCTCCCACCACGTGTCAAAGAATCGTCCCATCGGTATTTAAGAGTGAAAGAAATAGAGAGTGCACGTTGTGTCTGCACTATAATATCTCCTGCAGTCGGCTAGTCTCATTGAGAGAGTGATACAACTCACAAGCCATAAGTAAGTGTTCCGAATAAAACACAGCTTTTCCTTCCCTTGAAGGATGCGAGGGGGATCAGGCCATGGTCTACCACGCTGGCCACATATCCGCTGTTGGACTTCACATATCATATCTTCTGAAAACTGGTGAGATTCTTTCAGACATGCAGATTTCCTCACGAGTTTCCCTTCAAAATCATATTTCTTTCACCGTAAAACGTGTATTGTAATCATATTGAAAATGATTCGCACATGAAAATATTAGAGGTTTTGTATCCGGACTTTAAACCCGCTTCACTTCGTTTCCTAAGCTAGCGCGTTACCACTAGGATCCAAGGGCTTCAGTTAACATTTGTAATTAATTTAAAAACAAAAGTATGAGTTAAAACTTTTGCACGTAAAATAATTTTATACTCTTGAAAATATTATTTTATAAAGCTCTTTCATTTGAAGTTTCTAAGGCAGACGGTGCTGTAATAAAATGAACTCTAGCCATCCGTATGTTTGTCTGTCACTACATTTAACTTTAAGAAAAATAAAAGCTCTACTAATTTTATAATAATAATTACTTTTATAAACATTACGAAGTCGAATTTTTTAAATAAAAGTATTTTTTCAGATTTTTTCGCGGATATATTTTGATTTTTGGTTCCCGAAATGGTCACGGAAGAGACCTAATATATCTAGATGTCTCAAAAAACTTTTTTATTTTTCTATTTCCATTTAAATCATTATATAATTAGTGGGTCAATACTGTCTGTAACAATTATAAAATAACTTTAAATATTCGCGTAAATCGAACAGAGTAATATATTTACTAAATAGATAAAATTTGATACAAAATCGGCCCATCTATATCTTTATAAGAATAAATGATAGTTTCCAAACTGATAACGCCCCCATTTTTCTGTTGGAAGTTTCAAAGTAAGTTGGTTCTCTTTGAAATAGCTTTATTAATTTAAATGTTGTCGCCACATTTTGTACTAGCTTTTACACGCGTCTTTTCTTACGTGTCGTTAAGAAAATTCGATCAGATACATAAATAAATTAGTTCTGCTATGTTGCTTGATAATAAAAGTTTTTTTTGTTTTTTTTTTGTTTTTAATCGGACTATTCTATATATCCAACTATTCTATATATCCTACTAGCAACTTATCCTCGTTTCACTCGGTTTTACCCCTAGGTACGTTTTCATTTACATGGGTTTTCATTTTTTTGCACGGAACACTGATTCTTTTTCTAAAATAAAAGTAGCCTAAGTTACTCCTTATAACATCAGCTATCTGCCAGTGAAAGTTCCGTCAAAATCGCTCCAGCCGTTTCCGAGTTTAGCCGGAACAAACAGATATATAGACAAAAATTTTATAATTTTTTTTTCTTATAAGCAATTAAAAAAGCCATTAAAAACTCCAATCACTGTTTCTTTTGACATACTCGTACATACGTATGTTTGTGAAAAGCGTGAATGTTGTGACATCTTATTTACTCAACGATAATTAGGTCTCGATTTCGACGGAGCCGTTCCTAGCGCCGCGACTCGCTACCCCATCCAATTAATGAATGCCGCAAATTGCTTAACCTCTCCCACAAATATAAACTTTATATTAATATTGTAAAGTCGAAAATGATTTCTATCATCCTCCCCTATACTTAAATAAGGGCCTTTTATGAAAATATTCCTAGTAATAGGTCTCGTGTAGAGGAAATTGCAATCTACAGCTTTACGATAAGGTTGGAATTACTAATTCGCTAGTAATTATATACTTCCATACGATTGTACAATGACTTGAAATGACACAAACGAAATTGATCCCTAATCTTATACAATAAATTTGAAATTCCAAGTAAAGACGTCGCTATCTTAAATTTTATGCAGATGTTACATTCGCTTTAGATAGTAAAAACAACTTTATTTGCAAAACTATAAGGTCTAAAATATGTTGGGGTGTATTTTAAAGATGGCAGTACGCACGCGCGGTTCACTTAAGATGCTGGGGCTCAGTTCAGACCTCAGTCTCGCGAAGGCTGCCGCACGGAGCGGATGTGTCACTACTCGCCCCGCGACAACCACCTGTTATACGCACAAAAATAAACACAATAAAATCGTAAATGTTGAATTAAAATTGCAATAATTAGTTATAATTTTTTAATCTACACCTGACGGTTGAGGTAAATTTTTTTTATAGTAAAAAAATGACGAAGGACCTCGTATTTATCTTTGGCTACATGTTTATTGATTTTTAGTCTATCAATATTATATTATTTTTATGTTGTTTATTTTTATTCTGTCATCGATTTTTCGTTCTGTGGCATTTTTTATACTACGCCTTTGATTTTTTTTTGATTTGATTTACTCACGAATATAATACTTTTTTTTAAATATTTTAAATAACAGATAAGAAAAAGTTTATTGAAATTAAAAAATGAAATTACAATGTATAATTTCTATATAAAAAAATGTATTTCTAAAGTTTGTTACGAATTTACACAATAAAATTCCACATCGCACTAAAATATTTCATGATCCTTTGTTAGTACAAAGACCAATAGATTATTATTTCTAAACATTGAATTTTTGATACATGCTTTTGTCTGTCTGTCTGTATGTCTGTCTGTCTGTCTGTCTGTCTGTTTTTTGTTTTACTAGAAATATTTTCTGGAGGTATATTGTCAACAAAAACTAGCGTCTTGCCCAGATTTCGCTTACTTTTTTAATTGAATATTTCCAAAATTCAAAAATATTTCCTTTATTAATTAGAGCAATAAGTATTAATTTTTAAAGATAGTGAGACTATACTACTTTAAAAATACTATATTATCTTTAAAGTACCGATACGAAGATTAGTCGGAACAAACAGACAGACGTACAAAAGTTTTAAAAATTGTGTTTTTCATATAAGTACCGTATATAATTTCATATGCATTTAGTAAAAGGTTGTTATTTTGATATTACATACAGATACTTCAATTTTATTTATCTCTATAGATGTACTCAAATTAGGCTTCATATCTGACAACGTTTTATCACGGTAATGTAATGCATACATTACCGTGGTTTTATTAAACTCTCGGACGGAACTTGGAACCCCTGTGATCCTTATACGAAAACCTAGTCTCCCGCGGACCACCATTTGGGAACCGCCGTTATAATGCACAACGTACGTGCAAAAAGCTCAATCTCTATTCTTTTTACTCTCAAACTCCGGTAACATAACGGTTTGACACAACACGACTGTGAGTCAAGAAAACGTCTAATAACTGCACTTGGCCCGACCCGGAACTTAAACCCTGGACCTCCAGATCTATAGTTATATGCAAATCGGTCTAGGTTAATAACATTTTGAAATGAATTTCTAACTACCTTGGAAATCAAACTCGAAACTTGTATTAATTCGAACTCTATTGGAACTAAATAATTGGTTGACTCCAGAATTTTAAGTGGCACTCGTTTTATAGCGACTTCGGCTTCAGCGCTAATACACCAGAGACTCTGAAACCCAGTTTTAATCCAAATATATACTTACTAATGTAGGATATCTCAGGAAAAGCCAGAATCATGTTTTAAAACTTACATATTTTAAGTAGACTAGAATTGCCCACGGCTCCGCCCGCGCTCAGATGACCAAAAACCAAATTCTTAGGTTTTACATGTTAGTATACTCTTACATTGCAGTTTTTGTATTTTTTCTCAGAAATGAGACATTTTCCCGCGGTAAAAAGTATCCTATATGTTGACCCGGATAAACAGCTATCACCATACCAAATTTGTGAAAGTGAAAGTGTGAAAGTGGTTTTTCTGTGATGCGGTAACAGACAGACAGACAAAAATTATAAAAACTATAGATTCGGCCTCTGTATCGATAATAAGGTCTATTTCAATAAGATTTTCAAAAATATTCGACTTAGTTAGAATTTTATTATATGTATAGATTTAGTTACAATTTATTAGAAAACATTTATTTTCAACGATTTCTAGTTTTTTCCCTCCAGTTAAAAATCACGGATTGCATCCCCCCTGGTGACTTCCCGCCAACCAACCCCCTCTTTTATTTATTTTTTCTTTCTATTTTTAATTGTATTTTTATTATTTTTTTCAGCCTGACCAAACCAAGACCTGGTCTAAGTGCGGAAAACGAGTCCAATATACAATACAATACAGCCTGACCAATCTCGTCATTTTTAACTGCCTGATTTACAAAGCTATGGTAATATGTGCGTTCGCGACGTCAGTGTCGCCAGTACGAGTATAATCAATTAATCACTGTTTTATTATACATTAAAATAGCGAAACCTTATACTAATTATTGTATAAGCGAAAGCGCGTTTGTTTTTCAGTCTAAAGTCGAGTTTTAGGTTGCCTGAAAGAAATCGTAGTTTTTGCAATAAGCCTCTTACTCTTACAGTACTATTTCCAACTACTCTGTACATTTTTTGTTTTTAAAATTCGAAAATTTGTATGTATATTTGTCACTCCTTGCTAAACTTGCTGGATCGATTTGGATAGAACTTAGTACAGTATACACGTAGGTTTCTATTTAAGATGAACCATGAGAAAAGAGATTAAGTTGAAGATTAAAGATTTTTTTAATCAATCAAAAATATTAAGTAAATCGGATTAATCGTTCACGAGCTCAGATTAAAAAGGATAAGACAGACGGAGCGTGCAGCACATAACTATTGAAGCATAAAATGGTATTATAATTAGCTGTTTTATAATACCACTAGCTATACCTATATCCTCACCTCGCTCAGGTGCGTTCCTAGCCGTCTAACAGTACACCTGTTATACCAACTCGATCTTTGTACAAAACATTCAAATCCATCCAGTCGTTTAGAGTAGCAGCGTAAAGGAGTGACATACGTACAAACGGAATAACTCCGGGCTGTTACTGGGACTTCCTTAATAGAAAAATTCGACAACTAAACTCGGCTTGACCTGAGACTCGAACCCAGGACTTCCGAATCTCCATCCTTACATAATAGCTACTACACACCGAGACAATTGTATAATAGTATATATGTCACGACAAACAAACATTTTCATATTAGATAGCAAATTTAACATTCAAATAACTATCCGGACCACCGGATATACATAAATAAACATAAATTTTAATAAATCTCTGTAACGTTTGCGAGGAATTCTAATTTGTCGCCTCAAAGCTGCGTCAGATTTAATAAATTCATATTTTTAGCTTTTATAGTTGCGGAAAGTTTTTGTAGAGGTCGTGGGTTCGATTATGTCATTTAGGGTTCTCAGGGGTCCTTTTGGAACCCTTTTCAATGAACCTCTACCTATCTTTATGTTTTAAATAAAACTATCTTTTCGGATTATTTCACGGATTTATTTTGATTTTTATTTCCCGACGTTCCGAATGCTTTACAGCAATCATGGTCACGGGAGTGACTGAGGTTATAGATGTCTCAAAGGTATTATACACTTGTTACAGACAGTGCCTACTCACTATTTTACAAAAATGATTTCAAAAATTCAAATATGGCACCAAAGTACCTTAAAATATTTGTTGATTTTAATTCCAAAGATTTTAATTTTTTTTGTGATTATTTATATAAATTTAGAGCTCTGTATAGGTTCTTTTGAAACCATTTTATTTATGTTACTATTACCGATGTACTTGTAACTAACTCCGTAATAAAATCCTGGAGTTGGAACTGACCTGATGCTGGAGTCAGGAGCTGATCTGATGGTAGTGGAACTCTTCAACGGCTACTAGTGACACTATACAGTTTGAGCTTATTTGATTTGTTTTAATTTGGTTAAAAATGTGATTTTTTTTTACTAGATTTAACTACTAAGGAGCATTATTTTATAAACGGAATTGATTTTTTGTTAAAATGCTCACAGGATATCTGTTATTATAGCGGATGAGTTAGATCTACACAAATAAAAAAATATCAAATATTGAAGTACTTTTGTTTATCGTAGAAACGGAATATAAGATATATATACTGAACGACATGTAAGCGACATGTACCATGTGGGTTGCTTCTGGTACTTCTTTGATAACAGAGTGGACATTGGAACAACCCCAATGTTGTGTGGTCTGCTTCGGCAGACCTGCCGTCGGGGCGTCGTAGTTGAATGCGTAAGCGATCCTGCGACGCCCCATTAAGACGGGGGAAGGTTTTGTTGGGTTTTAGTGGGTAGTACTGGCTTTTTTAGCCGATGAGTCCCATATAAACAACGGTAGGTATACAGGTGATATGCGTAAATGCATTTTCCAAAGTTAAGAAAATAATTTCAAAACCTTAAAAAAATATTTTAAACTAAAATAATTTGTGTGTACAGAACCCTCGGTACAAGGAAACCCGACGCTCACTCGAAAGATGAACCGTAATTTCCCGCAGCGAAATTTGCATCGTAATATTATTTTCTTTAGCCATATTTCATAAACGTGCTTTTCCTTAGGACGTGATCTAACGTTTCTATTTCCTTCACCAAATGTTAGTTATTTACTTACTAGTTACTTATCCTTACTTTACTCGACTGCATCCTTAGAGGCCTTTTGTGTATTTATAATATTAGTGCCTGGGCGACCGACCTTCGCTCGGAGTTTTTGGCCAGAAGTATAATTTCCTTTAAAAAAAAACAAAAATATGAATAAATATAAAAAAAAAACACAAGAAAAAACTTTACAAACCTATTAAAAAAGTGTTCGAAACTCCAGGAACCAAAAATCAATATAAATCCACGAAATAATCCGAAAAAATAGTTTTACTTAGAACTAGCGACTCTTTAAATCAACATAAATTTATTATTTATTAATCGATTGAAATAAAACAAATACTAAATGTTAAGTGAAGGTTACCACAATACGTTAGTGAAAACCGTACCCAAATCGGTTTAGTCGTTTCTTAGATTAGTGCACACAAACGCACAGACAAAGAGACCATAATTCTAAAAATCATTGTTTTGGGTTCTATTGTGTTAATAAAGTCCCCCAATAATAGTTTTTCTTAAATATCTTCAATGTACAGACAGCGATCAGTTACACTTGTACTATATGTATAGATGTCAAATATTCGCGTTAATATGAGAAAGTATTAAAAACATATTAGTTACAAATCTCGACCCTTTAATTATCCTACGCGTATATACGATGCGAAGATCCTATTTCAATCCCCTGGTCTCCAGTTTCAAAGAAAATCGTCTAATTGCATCGCTAGGGATGTACTTATGACATGTAAAAGGTTACATAAATGGTTTTTAGAACAAATTTTGCCCACGGTTCCGCTTGCATGAACTGGTAGGGATAAAAGGTGGCGTATGTCCGTTCCTTGGATGTAATCTATATCTTTGCTAAAGTCCATCGAAATGTGTTGAGTGGTTTATGCTTGAAGAGTAAGAGACAGAGCTTTCTGAAGAAATGCAGATCATAACGGCTTAAACCGCATCCAAATTAGTTTAGTAGTTCTTGAGATTTTTGCACATTTTTTCACATTGCAATCACATTTATCTGATCTTTCAACTACAGTGCCGCCATTTTTATATGCCTCAACAAAGAATATTCTAGCATTCGAAAGTTCATGATTTTTCTTCAATTCCATTCTGGTAAATGTTTTGTCCTTCTTTCACTCATGGCAATTTACAACTAACTATTCTTATCGTCGATTGTCATAGACAAATGTCTTGGCACATATTCTTAAGCATGGTTCAGACGTGCTATTTTGGTTTGAAGACGTTCTACACTATCAACTATGTGACAATACGTTTCTATATATTTAGTAGTTCAACGTATCCTAAATCTAGAACACTATCAAAGTAAGCCCGCCCGAAGGCACCGGATATTGTCGTGAGCGCGTCGTTACATGAGAACGTCACTCACTATACTAACTACCGGCTGCTAAAGAGACTCTATAGTGAAGTTTTAAGGAGATTTAGTATTTGCACTACAGCTACACATAACTAGTGCGTGAATGCAAGTTTTTCTGATCAATTATTATCTGTAATAGCGGTCAATTCCAGTCAGATAACATGTGTGAATATCTCTACAGAAACAAAACTTCATACAACCTCGCAACCATAAAAAAAAAATGCAGTCCCCTGGAAAATTTTTCAGTCGCTGCCCATGGGCCTATGAGTGCGTTTTTTTGAGCGTGACACGCTCGACGTGACTATAGAGAGATTGTCAACAACTCAAGCCAGGAAAAACCTGTATTGTCAACGGACATCGCATATGAACTCTTCAAAAGCTGTCACACCGCCTTGATGTGGCGTGGTTGTATGATGTTTTATCCGTATAGGTAACTAGCATTGCCCGCGGCTCCGCCCGCGTTCAGATGACTAAAAACCAAATTCTTATTATATATTAGTATACTCTTACATTGTAGTTTTTGTATTTTTTCTCAGAAATGAGACATTTTCCCGCGGTATAAAGTATCCTATATATTGACCCGGACAACCAGCTATCATCATACCAAATTTCATCACAATCTGTCCAGTGGTTTTTCCGTGATGCGGTAACAGACAGACAGACAGACAAAAATTCTAAAAACTATAGATTCGGCCTCTGTATCGATTATAATGTCTATTTCAATAAGATTTTGCAATAATTATTTAATGTACAGATTCGGCTTAGTTACAATTTTATTATATGTATAGATTACTAACGCGCTCGTCTGAGTGCCATTTGTGCAGGAGAGACTGTAGTGCACAAGTACATATGTACAAACACAAGTGCACTGTAGTACTAATATATAAAGCTGAAGAGTTAGTTTGAACGCGCTTATCTTCGGATCTTCTGGCTCGATTTTTTGTTGTATAGCCTATTGATGAAAGAAGGTTATATAGGCTCTTTATCTATTTTATTTATCTAAGTATAACTTATATATATATATATATATATATATATATATATATATATATATATATCTATATATATAAAAGAAAGTCGTGTTAGTTACTTCGCTTATAACTCAAGAACGGCTGAACCGATTTAGCTGAAAATTGGCAGGGAGGTAGTTTAGAGCCAGGAGAAGGACATAGGATACTTTTTATCCCGTTCGACCGCGTTCCAATTTTTATGATATTTTAATTTTTGGATTTCTCTTAGTCCGGAATAGGTAAGTATTAAAACATATAATTAAAATGTGAGAAAGAAAGATTTTTTCTTTTTATATCTATTTAAAACGTACCTAGCGACGAACCCGAGCGAAGCGAGGGTGAGCCGCTAGTATATATATATATATATATACTTAGATAAACAAAGTTGAAGTGTCTGTGTGTAATGTGAAAATAACAGCTTTTTACTAAATGTTTATGATAATAAATACAGTACTAATAAGAAAAAAACAATTTAATTTTTTTTTGTCTGTCTTTCTGTCTGTTTGTTCCGGATAATCTCTGAAACGGCTGGACTGATTTCGACGGGATTTTCTCTGGCAGATAGCTGATGTTATAAGGAGTAACATAATCTACTTTTATTTTAGAAAAAGAATCAGTGTTCCTAGTTAGTGTAGTATATTTTTATACGAAGTGTTAATTTTAACTCAGAAATGTTCATAATAAGTTCTCTCCCGACATCAACGCGACGTGGTGTGAGGATCAATTACATGTATGATGTATTATACTTTGTAAATTGTAAGCAAATAAATTGCCTTCTATAATTTTGATGCAGAAATTTCATTTAACAACGTATAGAATTAATAGTACGTACATTTTATATAGATCTATCTAGTCACTTACCTCTTCGCTTACGCTTCAGTCGTTCTTTTATGACAGGGTTGTATCAAGTCAAAAGAGCAATTTTCTTTAAATATAATACTAGCGACTCATCCTCGGGTTTGCCTTTAGCTACGTAAGTTGTATTACGACGTGTTTTCTGGGAAAGAGAATATCTCACGCGGTAAAAAGTAGCCTATGTCACACACAAAAATTCACCCCAAGCCGTAATTTTGTTTTGACGTGAGAGAAGGACAAACAAATAAACACTTTCATATTTATAATATTAGTATGGATTATATATGCATTCATATGTGGTATATTTATCATTGCAATTTATTGGTGAATTTTATTATGAACAGTAGCCTATGTGTTACTCTAGCTCATAATCTATCTGTGTACTAAATTTTATTCAAATCAGTCCAGCAGTTACAGCGTGAAAGAGTAACAGACAGACATACACAATTTTTGCGTAATAGTTTGTCCTATTTGTTAATCTTGTGCCCCTTTCAACCACACTATTGTACCGTGGGATAAAATGCTTTAACTAACTTGTTATTTTTATTCATCTTCTTTATTATTTTTGTAAACCTATTGGTTTATATAATTCTATATAAGCTTATATAATTCTCGTATATAAGCTTATATAGAATTATATATACTTCATCTGTTCTGGAGATTAACTAATGTAAGATAATTGCCAGACAGATATAGATAGTGGTAGCACAGTGATAACGCGCTCGCTTGGGAAACCGAGGGGGGATCAAAATCTCGGATCTCGCACCTCTGATATTCTCCTGTGGAAATCATTTCCAACATGATTATCACTTGTTATAAGGAGAACATGGTGAGGAAACCTGCATGTCTGAGAGAACTTAGCAAGTTTTGGAAAGACAGACTCAATCCGCCCTGCGCTTAGCCAGCGTGGTGGGCTATGGTCTGATCTCTTACTTAATTAAGGGAGGCCCATTCCTTAGCTAAGACGTTAAAAGGCTGAATAAATTCACACAATATATATAGTTAGTTTTAAACCATTAATAAAACAAACAATAAAATTTTATTTGTACAAAAGCGAGCTATAAAAATACTAAAAACATAGCGCCTGATGAAAAATTGAAGCAAAAATCACATTACGCACATTCGATAGAAAGCCAATAAACGACAATCAGAGTAGGCGTAGTGAAATAACAAATGAAACTCATTGAAATGAAACAGCATAGAACTATGCACGTAATATATGATGCAGACGTATCGATTACCGCTATATATACATTTTAGGAGCGAACCAATACAAAAGCAACATATTGTTGTGTGGTTAAGTTTTCTATGATGTCTATGGTTGAGGTCATGGGTTTGATATTACTAACCATAGACAAAATGACTTCGCCCTTCTAGATGAAACTTTTTAAAAATCTATGTACATATATCTTTGTCTTAGTATTCTAACGAACAATACTTATTATACTTTACGGTAGAGAGTTGTTTTCCTTTATATTAAGAACACAGGTTTATTTCTAAGATTTAAATTATATACATATATTGGATAGGAAAGAAAGAAGGACATTATATTGAAACTTCTAACGCTAGTTCGATAGTTAGTCAGTTTCTAATATTTATTTTTTACTTAAACGTGTCTTTAATTCTTATATCGATTCTTATTATGACGCTTGCATATTCATGTTTCTTTTTGGTCTTATGTACACCGTAAAGATGCGGAGCTCATAGGTTTGAGTCTCAGGTCAGGTATTCTGTCAATAAAATCTAAAATATCTGCTTATTTTATCGTAAAATCAAGATTATAAATAAATAAAATGTCTTTGACACATTAACTGAAGTAATAACAAAATGTTCTGCGCCTACTATAATTATTATAGCAAAGAGCCATTGACATTAATATACAAAATTGCTATAATTTATTTACAGGCGCGTCTAATTAAAACAAAAGCTCGAGTTGCTAGCCGCAGGGTACAAATGGAAAGACAGGCAGTATTTTTTTTATATTTTAAGTGTTTTTGTTCTGTGAAGTTGGAGAACTCTTAACAATTTAGATAAAAATAAAAGTGGAATAAAAAGTTTAGTACTTAGGTACTGCGAAAAGAGAGCAATCTACGCTTGCTATTATGTTTGTTTTGTTGTCGATGTGTAGTAAGTGGAACATTCCACCCTAACGAAGGAATTACTATTTTTTAAGTTATTACATCTTTTATTTCTAAATGACAAGGAGAGATAATGCAAAAAAAAAACGTCTGCGTGGACCATATAGTAACTTAAATATACTGGTGTGTACTTATGTACGCACATAAGAAGTTATACTTGTTTGGCGTAACAGAACAAAAACAGTTAAAGATTTCATCTCGTATGTCACAACTATCTGTTTGTAAAATGAATGCAGCTAACTTCATCATGTCGCTTTTTGGCTGTATATATTTATAACTAGAAATCTGTATCGATAATAATTTATTAACTAGAGGCCTAATCTGTAGTTTTTAGAATTTTTGTCTGTTGCCTGTCTGTGTGTCTGGGAATGCATCACGAGAAAACCTCTGGATAGATTTTGATAAAATTTGGTAATAAGATAGTTTGATACCCTGGGAAGTACATAGGATTATTATCGCAGAAATCATCCCTTAAGGGAGTTAAAATGGGGATGAAAGTTTGTATGGAGAATCAAGCTAGGGACGAACCCGAGCGAAGCGAGGGTGAGTCGCTAGTATAATATAAAACAGGTTAATCACAGAGCAAAATACGTTTAAACATATAAAAAATATTTATTACAAAACGTCCCAAACATAATAAAATGTAATTTTCGCTACATAAAATTATCCTTTCCGAAACACATCGATAATGACGTCATCCGCAATATGCTCTCGGCTACGAATGAGAACTGTGTAAATGCAAAATGTATGTAAAAATAAGTCGTATATTCTAGAGGTCTTTAGCAATTTAAAATTGACCCTGTGTTTTTATTTTTATTAATTCATTATATTGCACTGTTTATTTTTTATTGTTGTTTTTTGAAGTTATACTTCTTTTGACACGTTTAGAAAAAAATATGAAAGTAAAACTTTTGCGATGGGCGCACACACCGACAGCCAAAAAGCGACATGATGAAGTTAGCTGCATTCCTTTTCAAAAAAGAGTTGTGACATACGGGATAAAATCTTTACCTATTTTTGCTCTGTAATGCTAAAAAAGTATAACTTCTTACGTGCTTACATAAGTATACACACATATCTTTTGTTATTAGTTTTGTGATCCGTTACCGGTGTATTTAACTATTATTAATGTGAAATTTTGTATGTGTATGTACGTATTTTCGTTATTACTTCACGCTGAAATGGCTGAATCTATTTGGATAAAATTTAGTGAAAAGGTTGCTAAAAGATGGCGGTGGTCGTTTGGCAAAAGATGCATACGCATATTATATACTCTTGCTTTGCTCGAGTGCGTCCCTAGATGCCAAATAGAAGCATATGTGTTATAGAAAGTCATAGTCTATCTGTGTACCTACTAAATTTCATCTAAATCTGCCCAGCCGTTACAGCGTCAAATAGTAACAAACGTACACACATACATATTACAAACTTTCATAATTATATTATTTAAATTTGGATAAAGAGTAAGTACTTGTATTCATCTATATCATCTAGAGACCTGACTAAGACGAGGGCAAGTTTTTAGTAAGCTATTATTATTCTATGTTATTGTGTATCTCGTTGGATATTAGAAAATTGAAAAAAAAGTTACAATAGAACGAGGCTTAGTTAGGGTCTGAGCGAATTCGGGAGGTTACGTTTTTATGGACAGTATTGGTTTTTCTAGCCGTTGATTCTCGTCATAACCATCTTTAAAAAGGGTCTGATCGAAACGCCAACTTTAGTGTCAAGTAAAAGGCAATTGTCGGATTTTCTATCTGATCTGCAAAATAACAAGGTTTTACATCGTTACGCTTTGTTTCCACATCGCGTTATCGCTTCGATACAATTTGGTCGAAAACAGAACTTAAAGGCTTACTTATATCGTAACTAGCTTTTCTCGCGACTCCGCTTGCGTAGTCTGTTTATGTTAACTGTTCCGATCTTCCTCAAGAACTTGGCTATGAAATACAAAAAAGTTTTTATTGAAGTGAAACTTCTTTAGAATCGTTGTGATTTGAAATTTGATGAAACGGAAATTCAACACTAAAAAAAAGGGACAACACATAAATTTATAGGATGAAGCCAGCGAGAGAATGAGAGAAAATACATTTCCGTGGTTTTATGTCCAATACAATGTAATATAACTTTTGAACTTTGTAAAAATATTATAAAAAAAACCTTACAATTATGCCCCTCCTGATACTCTATATTCATCTCAGTCTCTCGTAGTTTACTTTTCTGAAGTTTCACTTCTACCGTGTGTGAATTGAACACACACGCACTTTTTTGTAAAACCTACCATATTTTTTAGTTGAATAGTACCGAGCTTACATGTGGAAATTCCGATACTGACAAGTACGAGTCTAGTGCTGGTGGCGCTGATACTGAAAGTGGCGCTGATACTGAAAGTGGCGCTAACATTGACACGGAGGAAGAATACATACAAAATTCCGATATTCTAAGCATTTCCCGTGAGATTAGGTCATTGTTTCAACACAAAGCCAGGATATAGAAACAAACCCTTTAAATTATTCATATTTCATACCCTTTCATTTTCAGAACCAAAATGTTATTGACACAGTCGTATTTGTTCAATGAGAATAAATAATCACTTGTGCTCTGGTTTATTTCTCTTTCAACCCTCGACGAAAGCGGATGTTGTAAGTTTGATTTATGTTTGTTTGTTCGTCTGCGTCTCTTAAACTGATAGTAGGTGACACCTGAAGGGTAGTCCTACATAAAATTACATAAAAATCCTCCCCTAATGATGAAAATTTTTACTTTTAAGCCACTTGAAGCTGGTGTATTTTTTTTAGTAACAAGCGATACTTAGATTTACACGAATATTTGACATTTTAAATGATCTTTTCGGCTTTTTTCGAATTTCGTGGTTTTATTTCTTTGTCTATTTCCTCCTAATTATTGCATAATTTTGTGGGTAGATACCGTCTCTACCAACTTGTATATAATAACGTTTAAGAAGACTGAACTCTTAAATCTCTCCCGTGATCAAGTTTGCTGTTAATCATTCGGAACGACGGGAAACAAAATATAAAATAAAATTGCGACAAAATTTTAAACGATAGTTTCATTCAAAATAGGAAAAAAAGTGTGTATTAAGTTACGAGTATTTCTTTAATAATAACGAGTGACTTACTCTCGCTTCATCTGAAGGTGTATCTAGGTGTGTTTTTGCTTTATATTTTATTGTTTTATTTAAAACCATTTATGAAGTGCACATCGAAAAAACAACTCATCAGCCAGTTGTTCCGTCTTGAATCAAACTTATTATTATTTCTGACAGTAAACACATTTTTATCGGAATAAAAATAGCCTACAGTACTCGCCGGTAATGTAGTTTGCTTTTAGCGAAAGAATTATCAGAATCGGATCAGTAGTTTCAGAGATTACTACCTACATACAAACTTACATACTTTACCTATTTTAATATTAGTGTAGAATAACCTCTTTGTTTGAAATCGGTTAAAAGTATAAACGCCCCGACGCGAAAGCGCCGGAAATTGAAACTAGGAGCGACATATTGCAATGTCAGGAACAATTTCATGGTGCTTATGAGTTTTATACATAGAGGCATAAAGGCTATTTAACGCTCCCGGTTTTACTCGCGTTTTATAGTGAAATAATCTATATAGATAGATATGAATGTATCGAATCCTCTATATAATAATTCCACCCTTATTAAACGTTCCACTACTGGGCTCAGGCCTCCCTTCAGTGTAAGTGAGTTAAAGCCATAGTCCACCACGCTGGCCAAGTGCGGGCGGACTGAGCGTGTCATTCAAAAACTTGCTAGGTTTCCTCAGACATGCAGGTTTGTTTTTATATTGGTAACAAAGTTAATACAAAGACAAACTTTTAATTTCGGGATAGGTCTTAGTCCAGCCGTCTGTCCGTCTGTCACAGTCATTTTACTTGGAGACTATTAGAGTTACTTTGCTAAAATTTAGTAAGTTAGGTAGACAGCAAAATACCGTTCTAGCAAACTTACTTTAAATGAAAATTATTCATAAGAGTGTCATACGCGTAGTAAATTTTGAGACATTTCCGTTTCATAGTATCACCAGTCATCATCATTAATATCATGACATAAAAACTTATTGAAGCCGTCAATAAAATGAATATTCTAAATGAGTAAATATTGTATGTTACTTTTGAAGTAAGTTTGTATTAGTGGTATTTAACACCATATGGAACCCTCGGAGTACGGACCAGACTCACACTTGTCTGATTTTTATTAAACTAGAAAAGGTAAACTTTACTTAAAATTACCTGTTTCTTTGAGAAAGGGATGGTATTGTTAAGTCCGTTTTGTTTTACTCAACTTAGCGAGAATGCTGCCGTGCACCCAGAATCAGAATAAAAAAATCTATATAAAACTTTAAAGAAAAAAATCATTTCAAACAGATTGGCCCGAGTTATTGGAATTTTTAAATTTTTCGTTTAACAATTCAATTGGAATTGCAAGAAAGGCATTTTAAAATTGTCACAAAAGGTTTTTTGGTGAACGCGATATTGTAGTCAGGTTTTGGCACCGACCCAACGCCAGGGTTCCTAGTGGTTACAGATAAATCTTAATAAATAAAGCAACTACCCGTAGAGAAGTACGTATTTTTCTACTATCGATATCGCTAATAGAAAGTTAACAAGATATATTAAGACTAGCGAGGTTAAGGTTGACCCCTATACAAACTTTCATCCCCATTTTCGTCCCCTCAAGGGATGATTTCCGGAATAAAAAATATCCTATCTCCTCCTCAGGGTTTTAAACTATCTCCTCACCAAATTTCATTTAAATCGGTCCAGTAGTTTTTGAGTTTATTCGTTACAAACATACAAAAATACAAATCTTTCCTCTTTATAATAGTAGTGTAGATGACATTAATTCATGACATAATTAAACGATATCATCTTAATCCATCAATGGCTCTTGCTACATTGACATACTTGTTCTTACTGAGCTTTCTGAAATGAAATGAGTCGAAATGATGGCAAGAGACAACGGCCTGTCGCTAGTTCCTTTGGACGAGCTCTATTGTGGGACGCTACATGCGTTGACACATTGGCCCCGTCCCATGTCAGGGAGAGGGCATCTAATCTGATAGATGAGATGTCATCCACACATTTTGGATGCTTGGCATTCTACAAATGTACGTGCGTCTCGATCATTTTTACCTCGCACGTGCAAGATGTGGAATGATCTTCCTCCCGAGGTATTCCCTGAGCGCTCCAATATGGGGCTCTTCAAGAGTAATGTCTATAGGTCCCTTAAAGGCCGGCAACGCATTCGCAACTCCTCGTGTGTTGCAGATGTCCATGAGCGACGATAGTCACATCCCATCAGGTGGATCGTTTGCTCGTTTGCCCCTTTTTTCTATAAAAAAAAACTCTAAAGTGGGAGCCGCGGCGGAAAGGGCTGAACTTCTCAACTTGCGTAAATACGCCTCCCTTAGTCAAAATTATGTCTTTATACCATTTGTTGTAGAAACCCTTGGCCCATGGAGTCGAAGCTACACACTTCTTAAAAGACAACAGACAGACAGACAGAGAGAAAAAAATTCTAAAAACAATAGATTTAGCCTCTATATCGATAATAATGTCTGTGTCTATAAGATTTTGCTAAAGATATTTAATGCACAGATTCGGCTTAGTTAGATTTTATTATATGAATAGAAAGAAGTATGGCTGTCAAGAGTACAAATATTACTGCCACAGTTGAAAATAAAAAAGAAAGAAAATCTTCCATACGAGCGAAACTATAACCAAAAAGTACATTATAATATAGATTTTTGAGGTTATACTTCTTTTGGTGCGTTATGAAAAATGAATGAAAAAAGTATATTTTTTACGATGCAACAGTTTTAGACTACAGTATGAAGTTAGTCGTTATTGGCTACATAGTGAACTTTATTCCAATTGAACAACTAATTGGAATAAAGTAAATGAGTTATTTTTTAATTTTTAGTGTTTTGAAATCGTTTTTTTTTAAATTTTTATAATCTGTATAAAACGTCGTCGATGTAACTTAACCAATGATATCGATAAGAGGTAGGTTAAAATCGAGTCCTAAGACTACACTATTATAATATTCGTAAATGCGAAACTATGTATGTGTGTATGTTTGTCACTCCTTCACGTTGAACCGGCTGTACCGATTTGTATGAAGTTTAGTACACATTTGATTTGATTTGAAGTATGGTTAGTAAAATCATATAAAACAACACCAATTTCGACGACGCTTCTGTGTCAGTTTGTTGTGACCCTACTTGCTGTGCCAGCGGTCGCGGATTCGAGTCCCGCTGGAGGCATTCATTTGTGTGATGAGCGCGAATGTTTGTACTCCAGCATGGGTATTTATATGTACTCGTATAATATGTACGTATTAAAAGTTATATATGTGTAGTGTATCAACTATCTGGTATCCATAACACAAGCCTCGTAGTTTACCATGGAAATAGATGGTGCTGTGTATTGATGTACCAACATATTTATTATTTACTAGCAGAACCTGCGGCTTCGCTCGCGCTAAAGCTACAAAAATAACTCTAAAAAAGGTAGGTTTCATACAAATTTTTATCCTCTATTTATATTATAGGATGAATTTCGAAAAATGCTAAAACACGTATTTTTTAATTTGTACTGAAGAGTATTGATACTAAGTTTCAAGTAATTTTGATCACAAATATTTTTTTTGGTTTGTGTTATAACATGTTTCCCCGTAGGAATTAAATAATCTCCCGCGGTAAAAAGTAGCCTATGTCACTCTCCAGCCCTCCAACTATCTTCATACAAAAAATCACGGCAATCCGTTTTGACGTGAAAGAAGGGCAACAAACAAACAAACGCACTTTCACATTTATAATATTAAGTATGGATAACACCATATGGACGAATCTACAGGCATTTTGTTAAAAATTTTTTATCTTTGTACAAATGAAAATGAAATCTGGCCAATTTTGTTACCAAGAGTTGATGCTATGGTGTGGGGCGGTGTTGGCCGGCGACCAGCGAGCAACACCCGGCTGCAAGTTATTTGGAGTTATTTGGTAAAATTCGTTTATTTTCCACTGGTTACTTAAATATTTTAACTAGGCCTGAAAAATATTCTTATTATGATATGATATCTCCAGCGTGGTGGACTATGGCTTGATCCCCCTCGTATTTTTTTTTTTTTTTTTTTTTTTTTTTTTTTTTTTTTTTTTTTTTTATTTATTTGGTAATCAAACAGCGTTACAGTATTACTTAAGATTGCACATTGTACACAAAGGAGAGTTACAATAAGGCCAAAATTAGATTACACTAAAAATACTATAATAATGAACAACAGGCATCAAAATGGTAAAATAAAATGTAGATATTCAAAAGATGTTTTAGATCTAAAGATAATATCTATTATGTTGGTGCAAAGGTAAAAATATAAAGGTGTACGTGTGCGTGCGTGCGTGCGTGCGTGCGTGCGTGCGTGCGTGCGTGCGTGCGTGCGTGCGTGCGTGCGTGCGTGCGTGCGTGCGTGCGTGCGTGCGTGCGTGCGTGCGTGCGTGCGTGCGTGCGTGCGTGCGTGCGTGCGTGCGTGCGTGCGTGAAGGGAGGCCCGCGCCCAGCAGTGGGACGTTAAAAATGGCTGAATATAAAAACAAAACAACTCTGGAGTTCTTACTTTTGCGTCATTTAAAGTCAGTGTTTTCAAAATTCCTTTAAAAGTACTTATTATCATTATTATTTTTTATTTTGAAATTTTATAGGAATATCCTTCAATATATAAAATTTATCAGTATACACCGAATAACCGAAAATTGATTAGCATACCTCTTTCTTTCTGAAGTCGGTGAAAAATAAGTTGTGACAGAGGAAACTTGGAACATACGAGCATAAGAATGCTGTTTTTACTTTGTTGAAGTGAAAACTTGTATAAGCAGGTTTGTTTGTATGGGGAGTAAATTCATGTAAGTCGTCATCGACATGGTCACGTGACGTGTCAACGCTAACACTACGAGTGCCGATAGATGTTGACACCAGATATATGTAAATAAACATTTTCAACCGACTTCAAAAAGGAGGAGGTTCTCAATTCGATTGTATGTTTTTTTTTTTATGTTTGTTACCTCAGAACTCCGTCATTTATTAACCGATTTGGACAATTTTTGTTTTGTTTGAAAGGGTATACTTCCAGATTGGTCCCATTTAAATTTCAAAAAAAATACCACCCCTAAGGGTGGAAAAACAACTAATAATGAATTTAACCTACTTCTAATTGTCATATTGACTTGAAACTTTGCAAGTATTTCTATTTTCGTTGACAGTACAGTGGTTCGGTGTTGTTGACCTGATCTGATGGCAAGGCCAGAAGGTAGATAGGTGGAACTCTTCAACGGCTAATAGTAGATACTTTGAGTTTGGACTTATTTTGTTTGATTTGACAAGCCTAACACGTTAGAATCCTTACTTTGCTACTACTGTCCACACTAAAAAGGGAAAAATAAAAACTTTTTAACAAAAAAATAAAAACCGACTTCAAACAAAAGCACTAAAAAGTGAAAAATAACTGATTGGTAGTTTTCATTTACTATACATACCTAATCAAATATTTTCGAAGTCGGTGTGCTTTGGCTAAGTAATTAAAGCCTACCTATTAAATACATACCTAATCAAATATTTTCGAAATCGGTGCCAGCCCATACAAAGCAAAGCACACCGACTTCGAAAATATTTGATTAGGTATGTATAGTAAATGAAAACTACCAATCAGTAATTTTTACTTTTTAGTGCTTTTGTTTGAAGTCGGTTTTTATTTTTTTGTTAAAAAGTTTTTATTTATTTACAAAATTTAATTTAAGATCAAACAATTAATTTGAATATCCAAAAATAACAACTGTTTGTTTATAGTTTTAAGTGTTCACTTCTGTCGGCAGTCCTCGTGACTGTTTTTTTTCATAGCAAAACCCTAAAATTGGCTTAAAAAATACTATTGCCTTATTTTTCCATCGTCGGAAGTTCATTAATTTTTATATAGCAATACATTTTATTCAGAAATTCAGATGAAAGCCTTACATAAATTCGGTATTGAAACGCACAATTAATGGTAGAAGTGGGGCAATTAAAGCGCTTGCCTATACAGATGGACTCAAACGCGGGGCCGCTTCGCTGCTATTTATTGGTACGACTTTACTTTTATATACTTTTTCAATTTATACAGGGCTACCCTTGAGATATGTGAAATATATAATAATAAACTAATATTGAATCAGACTAGTCGAAGATAGTTATGCAAATTTATTTATTTATTATCAAGCACACTTACAATAAACATGTTAAACAATTCAATACAATAATTAAAATAAAAAGAAGAAACAGACATGCATATCAATTACAAGTGTACATAGCATTTATAATATTATGGAGTTATTATAGTAATTGATAAAAAATACTAAATTAACAAAAATTAGAAAAAACATAATTTAAAATATAAAATAAAGTAAAAATAAAAAAAGTTATTAGTAATCAATAGTTTTATAAAAATTATTATATCTATATTTAAATCACAGTTTGGATAAATAATATTCTAATAGTTTGTACTTAAATCTATTGAAGGTATCATGAAAAATATCTAATTCTGGTAAGGTCTTAGAAATAATATTGTATTGCGAACACATACGGACGATGGGAGATTGAGAACCAAGGTTAGTTTTGACACAGGGGATATGGAAACTATTGTATTTGCGGGGCCTTTGGTGCTTATAGGGAACTGCTAAAAAAACTAAAAAATACCGTCATTAATATTTTTCAGAATTCAATCTCATCAATCCCATGCAAAAAATACATTTTCAAGAATAAGTTATTATTTTTATTATTATTTTTTTCTAAAAATCTGCTGCTTTTATATCTTATTCCTCCTGAATAAAGTACTTAAAACTTTACATATAAGAAAATGAAATATCATATTTGAATTCGCAGCTACGAATATGAAGTCACCTGCTGCATTTGGCTAGCCTGGGCTTTGGCTTAATCTTTCACATTAATCTTACAAGAGCAGTGTTAGCTTACTGATTGCGCGTTCACTTGTAAAACCAAGTGAAGCTATTTCGAACCCCAGGTGTCCTTTGATATTTTTATGTGCGAATTATTTTCAACATAAAAATTATTAATATTATGTATCTGATAACGAAAATTAATCTAAATTCGTCTAGTTGTTCCAGTGTCAAGGAGTAACAAACATACACACAAACGCATTACGAATTTTCCCATGTTTATTAGTAATATAATGTAGTAGGTATATACTATTTGTTTAATAAAAAAACATACGATTATAAAAAAGCGACCCACCTAATTGATCTCCCCTGCCTCGATTTTTCCTTCCACTTCGCTTTTCATATAACATGATTTATACACCGTTCTCGTGTTTTTTACTTAAAATCTATACAGTTTGGAAAAAAATTGCACAGGATTTTTTGATAGCCATTTTTGGCAGAAGACCAAATTATCTTTGCTTTCCGCCAGATTTTTGGCCGGAGATGAATGTAGGTACTTATTTGGGGCAGTAATTACTAAATAGACTTATATTTAAAGTTATACCGACTTGTACCGACTTCCAAAGAAGCAAGTTATGTGTTTGTGTGAAATGAAGTCTACGATTCATTATAGTATATGATTCAGGATATTTAATACTAGCAACTCAGGTAGGTATGTTTTGGCGGTCACTGTGGAATAGATAGTATAGGTATATTATTTATAAACATACTCGTAGGTATGATGAGTTGTTGCGGGTTGTAATCTAACGTGTTTTTTCATGGGAATGAGATAATCTCCCGCGGTAAAAAGTAGCCTATGTCACTCTCCAGTGCTCCAACTATCTCCTAGAAGAAATCACGCCAATCCGTCACTCTGTTCTGACGTGAAAGAAGGACAAAAAAATAAACACACTTTCAAATTTATAATATTAAAGTATGGATTGGTAATTTGCAAAAAAACCCCGTCCGGAGATTAGATCTGTAAAACTGTGGGTATCGGTCAATTACACAGACCTATAGGTAGGTAGGTATACATATTATATGTAAATTGACATTTTTTATTTTTCGAGCTGATTTTTTCAATCGTGTCATTAACCGACTTAAAAAAAGAGGAGGAATTTTTCTTTGTGTGTAATATACTATACTAGCAGAACCCGTGGCTACGCCCGCGTTCAATCTACAAAAAATATATTTTAGCTTTATCTTATACAGCAACTCATGCTCGGGTTCATCGCTATGTATTTATATAATATTGTTCATACAAAAATACAAAAATCACGATTACAAAATAAAAAAATCATTAAAATCGGCCGAGCCGTTTCGGAGGAGTGCCACCACGAACACCGTGACACGAGATATTTATATATTAGATTTTAGCCCTTTAGGTACTGAATTTTATAATAATCCTCCTGTCCTCATAGATTTTTATAGAAATATTAAGAGAAATTTTTACCTTTAAGGTTGGTATAATCGTTTTTAAACTAATTTCGAAGTCGGTGAACCTTTTAAATCGAAAAATAATTAATTAGTGTTCGGCCAAAGATAGTCGACCGTAATCATTATTGATGAGGAAAATATATAGGTATGGATAGAATTTACCTATCTATATAAAAAAAGCTATTTTTTTTTATTGATAACACTAAAGCTCGTCAATAGTTACTGAACAAAAATAAAAGAAAATTGTTTGACAAACAGAGGAGAAAAAGGCACTAAACTGTTGTCTTAGCCTATTTATATATTATACTAGCGGCTTACGTTACTGGCCTTTTGGGTTTTCCTAATTTTTTTATACTTAAACCACCCCTGACATACCTCCAACAAAACAACAAAGAATTTGACATTTTAAATGGCGACCATGGCGAATATATAACCAGGACCGCCCAAGCCATTATATTCGCTTCGATAGACCTCAAATCCTCGCGAAAGAAAACCGATATCGCCCTAGAATGATTCGAGAAGCCATAGAAATTAAAAAACGTCTAAATTTCAATAGCGAAGATGGCTGGGTACTACCATCGTCATGGGATCCTGATATTAATATAATAAAATCAAATAATAAATATAAATATAACAGACAGGTAGAGGTAGTAAGTTCTTACTGTATGGATCAAAATGACAGCATATCAGATTCATATTTTTCATTTTTCATTTGTAAAAGTATATAGTAATAGTGTTGCTTAGTAAATTGTCTTTTTAAATAATAGTAAACTAAATTAAAATTACTTATTATTCTTAATTAATTTTAACTTTTTAAATTACACATAGAATAATTATGTGGCTTAAATAATTTATATTATACCTTTTTTTCTTTATTACCTATATTTTTTCTTTATGGTTATAAATATAATAATGGCAACACTAAATATAGATTACTAATTAATATTTTTAAAATTGTAATAATTATAATAATAACGGCAAAAATTAAATATATAATATTCCATATTCGATTATAAAACTAATTAAAATTATAAAAATGTTTAAAGTTATAAAATATTGTAAGGTACTTGGTGCAATTTTTCATTTTGTTAATTGTGGGTAGGCTGTCTGTAACAACTATACCTTCGAGACATGTAACACCTCAGTCTCTCCCGTGACCATGATTGCTGTAAAGCATTCGAAACGTCGGGAACCAAAAATCAAAATAAATCCGCGAAAAAAATCCGAAAAGATAGTTTTATTTAAAACAAAGAATTATTCAAATCGGTCCAGCCGTTTTTTAGTGTTAGCGAGACTAACGAACGGCAATTGATTTTTATATATATATATACATATAGATTAATTTGTCAATATTTTATTATTTTGAATTATCTGACGATTAGTTATTTTTATTTAGTGTCTTATTAGTGAGTGCTAAAATTATCTAAAGCCAAGTGAAGTGAAGTGCGATTCATCAGTGCTACTTCTTGTGATACTTTAGTAGAAAACATCAGATATGGGTAAGTACATAATATTATTTATATAGCGTAGCTTATTTTTCTAAATATAGATAAGTGGGTTTGGGGTCAAGGGTACTCTATATCTTTGCTAAATTTTATCGAAATCTGTTCAGCGGTTTAAGCGTGAAAAGGTATTCATCAAACAATATACTTGAAAATTGTAAGTCTTTAAAAAGTGTACAGAAAGTCCGAAGCCGCATCTGTCTATCTTACAGTATATGTATGTCTATCCGTACAGATGCAATAACTATTTTTAACTAGGTAGGTACATATATACGTGTTACGTTTTAACGTTTAGTATAGATTGCTCAGAGATGAGATATTTTCCCACAGTAGAATGTATTCTATATGTTGACCCGGATAACCAGCTATAATCATATCAAATTTCATCAAAATCTGTCCAGTGTTTTTCTCGTGATGCTTTCTCTCGTAAATTCTGAAAACTATAGATTCAGCCTCTGTATCGATAATAATGATTATTTTAATAAGATTTCCTAAAAAATATTTAATGCACAGATTCGACTCGGTTAAAATTTTATTATATGTATAGAAAACGTACCTAACAGCAACGGTAAAACGAACAGTACGTTAACACAAACAGTAAAAATGGGACTTTGCCAAAAATGTCTGGGATTTAGTTTGATCCCTGGAAATGGTACAGGATAATAATTTAATATAGACGACGTGTAATGTGCTAAAAGTGTACGAATGGATTACACCGTAATTAGAGGATTAGAAGGGACGCTCTAGTGAGGGGGATGAAAGGGGAGGGGGTGAAATATATTTTGGACATTAAATTTTCCTACAATATGTAAGAGATTACTTATTTTCAACAGAAATCAAAACTGGAGTATATATTGTATTAATTTTGACAAAAGTTTGGCTCAGTTTGTTGCTCTGCCAGCGGCTGCGGGTTCGAGTCTCGCTGGGGGTATTCATTTGTATGATGAGTACGAATTTTTGTACTCCAGTCATGGGTGTTTATATTTATAATACGTTTGTATTTAAAGTTATATATGTGTAGTGTATCAACTATCAGGTACCCACAACACAAGCCTCGTAGCTTACCATGGAACTAGATGGTGCTGTGTGTTAATGTACCAACATATTTATTTATTATTATTATTTACTATTTTTTTCTTAAATGCTCGTAGCATTAAAGAAAAAAATCTCCAAATCGGTCCAGCTGCTGCAAGTGATGCATGCCAACAAACAGCATTTAAATTTATTAAGTCATATTGAAGTCGGTTTTAGTTTTAGGAGCTAAAAACTACAAATAATTTGAATTCTAATTAAGATATCAAAACTAAAAATATATTTATGCTAGCAATTTACTTTGCTTCAGTCGGGTGTTTCTTTAGGTGCCCAATGCCCTATGTGTTTCTCCAGGTTATATTCTATTTGTGTACTAAGTTTTGTCAAAATCCTTTCAGTCGTTTCATCGTGAGCAACAAAATACACACACATGCACGCACGCACGTACGCACACAAACTTCCACGTTCGTAGTATATACCGATATATATATATACATATCGCGAAAAAGCGCCTCATAACTGACCCGTGATTACATGGTTCCTGAGCGTAGCGAGAGCGATTCGTTAGTTTAAACTAAAGCTTGTATTTCAAAACTTTTTGATTGTGCTCTAAATGACAAAAGACCGTTGTTCCGATAACGTTGACATCTGACGAGAGACGTCAATTGTCTACAGAGTCCATAGAAATTGATAGAAAAACCCTGGCTATTTGTTTGTTTTAATTGTACTATGGGAGACTAGAGATCTACCTTGGCTTTGGATAAAGTAAGGGTGGGGCACATTGTTGAGTTTCTCTTGGGTTATTCTCAGCAGAACTGCTTTCTGAGCCGGTGGTAGCTTCCTCTGTCTTCACGAACTGACTACACTGATGCTCTTTAAATTATATTGACGATTCAAAAGTGCTTATAATAAGTCTAATTGAATAAAATTTATTTCATTTCATACGTCTTTCGTTGGATCTATTTATTGGTTTTTTGATGATGGTGCCTTTTGTAATTATAATATTATATACGCATTGGTAGCCTAGTGGTAATGTGATTGTTTGAAAAACCAAGTGAAGCAGGTTCAATTTTTGGTCTCGCACCTTTAGTATTTTCATGTGAGAATCATTTCCAACATAACAACAGTGAAGGAAAACATCGTGAAGAAACCTGAATGTCTGAGAGAACCTAATAAAAAGTTTTTGAACGACATGTAAATTCCACTCTTGGCCAGCGTGCTGGATTATGACCTGATCCCCCTCGTATTGAGGAGAGTCCCACCCCCAGCAATGGGACGTTAAAAAGAGCTATATAGATACAAGCAATGGTGTATTATTGTTATAGTTCATCATAATTATTGTCACATTAGCGACTCACCTTCGCTTCGCTCGGGATCGTCCCAAGGTTGCTTCCCCATACAAACTGTCACCCCCTTACAGAATTATTTCCGGAATAAAACTATCCTATGTCCTTCTCAGGGTCACACACTATCTTCTTAAAAAATTTCATCTAAATTGGTTCAGTAGTTTATGAGCCTATTCGATACAAACAAACAAAAACAATTTTTTTCCTTTTTATAATATTAGAATAGATTAAAACGTTTTAGTAAATAACTAGCGGCGCACCCTCGCTTCGCTCGGGTTCGCATTCCAGAAGTACACAAACAGATCTACCCCACGGGAACCGTTCATTTTTTAGTTTAACAACTTCAACAACGTGATTCTTTAAATTGGCATAACTTTTTTATTTATGAACCGATTGACATGAAACAAACATTAAATATTAAGTGAAGCTTACCAAAATATATTAGTGGAAATCGCATCTAAATCGGATAAGCCGTTTCTGAGATTAAGGTGCACAAACGCACAGACAAACAGATAAACAGACAAAAATTCTAACAATCATTATTTTGGATGCTATTTGCATTGATAAAGATCTCAATAATATTTTTTCTCATATATCTTCCATGTACAGACAGCCATCTGTTACATTTTTATTATATGTATAGATAGAGATAATTATAATAGTCAAGTTCATTTATCGATATTGCTTGAATTATTTCTACAAATTTTCATATTAAGTAGATATCTTGTATAGAGGGTACGAACTAAATAGAAACTATAGCAGAAATAAGCCATACATATTTATGAAGACAATGTCAAGTGACGTGAAAGCGCATAATTCTTGACATAATGTCGGAGATTTTAATCTAGCAAAGTGACAATAAAATAAAATATGCTGATTCCGTTGGTAATATTATATAGTGTTACATCACTACTTGGTAATCATATTTTATAATATTAAATGAGCAATTTTTGTATATTATGTGTACATTTATTTCGTGTATCTCGGAAACGGCTCTAACGATTTGGATCAAATTTTGTATTAGATAAGGTTTTCCTTTTAAAGTTCATCTATATAAGTGTCTTTTTCGGAAGAGCGCCGAACAAAGCTCTGTCGCCCAAGCACTTACCCTGTCTTGCCACCAAACAAAAACTTGCTCGGTTGCCTCCCTAGCTGCCAAACAGTAGCCCTACTCCAGATCTTATCTATCTTTATATTAAATTACATCCAAATTAGTCTTGCCGTTTCCGTGTAAAGAAATAACAAACATAAACACACACACACACATACATGCATACATACATATGCCAACTTTTGCACACATAATAATAGTCTCATATACTCTACCGTTTGGCAAATTTTATACTAACACTACCCTATGTCTTACTCCAGCTCGAAGTCTATCTGTGTCCTAAATTTCATTCAAATCGGTCCAGCAGTCTCAGCGTATAGGAGTGACGAATATACACTCATAAAGATTTTCAAATTTCTAACTGTAGTATTGATATATAAAGTACTAGGCGACTTACCCTCGCTTCGCTCTTGAGCATCTTTAGGTACGTTTTAATTATTTTGAACTCCTTATAACATCAGCTATCTGCCAGTGAAAGTCCCGACGAAATCAGTCCAGCCGTTTCAGAGATTAGCCGGAAACAGACAGACCAACGGACAAAAATTTTAAAAATTGAGTTTTTCTGATCAGTACCGTATATAATTTCATATGCATTTAATATTAAAGCTGTTATTTTGTCATTACACGCGGACACTTCAATTATATTTAACTGTATAGATTAATCCAAATTTTCACTCAAATCCGTTTAGCCGATAAAGCTTGAAAAAGTGACAAACAAACACACTCACTAAAAATTATTAGTAAACATAATTTTATATAACATAAATCCATAACAAAACGAATTCCACTAGACAGAGGCAAATCAGTTCCAAAACAATTTAGGCCTTGTACAGTAATTCTGAACACGTAGCACGTCATATGTCGTAATGAGCAACGGCTGTAAATTTATCTGTTGTCCGTGGGATTGACATTTTAATCCCGTGGGATTATAGTTTACTAAACGGGATAAAGATTTAGAGCCTGCTTATTTAATCTCAGTGCTTAAGCGCTTCAGATTAACCTAATGAAAGAGAAGATTGATTAATAATAAAATTCTAACTGAGATGAATCTGTCTATACATTAAAAATGTTTTAAGAAAATCTCATTGAAATAGTCATTATTATCGATAGAGAGGCCGAATCTATAGTTTTTAGAATTTATGTCTGTCTTTCTGTCTGTTTACATACATTGTTTAACTTTTGTTGATAGTATAATTTTCTTTTAGTGTAGATTTTTAAATTTAAGTCTCCGACATGATATAACACACATTGTTCTCATATATATCTTTAATTATATAAAATGAATTGATTGATTGTGATTGCTTCAGCCCTTTTATCGTCTCATTGCTAGGTTCCACCTTCCATCAATACGAGGGGAATCAACATCAGATTGGTGAACTTCATATGTCTTTAGACAAATAATTTTCTTAGCTGGCAGTTTTCCTCACGATGTTTTCCTTCACCGTAAGACAAGTGATAATCATGTTGAAAATGATTCGATCCTGAGAATATCAGTTTAAGATCTGGGGTCGTTCGGGAACCCGCCCAGGGTAGCCGGCTTCATCACTTGGAAGTGTCAGTCTCAGTAGACTGTAATAGTCACAAGAATTGTGACGCTTCAATACAATAGAGAAATAAAAAAGTGCGTGTGTGTGCAAATCACACATCGTAGAAGTGAAACTTAATATGTATTATATATTTGTCAGACAATAACAACGGTTACCATGGCAACATGGCAATGTATTCTATCTCATTCTCTCGTCGTCTTAATCCTATATATTTATGTGTTTGTCTCTTTTTAGTGTCGCATTTTCGTTTCATTTCCGTTTCATCGAGTTTCAAGTCACAACGATTCTAAAGAAGTTTCATTTCAAAAGAAGAACCTGACTTCATGAACCTAGTAAGCCCTATTCTATAGGCAGTAACACGAACTGTACCAGAATGTTGCCTAAAAGTGGTTTGAAGCGACATATTTGTATACACTTCTTGTAGTTTCCTTAGAAAGTTTGTTTCAAGTGTTTGATATCTGTTATGAACGTAACGTTCTAGTTGAAGAGGTTTTGTATCCATTTAATATATACAATTTGTGTGTAAATTTGTTACTTCGTCACGCTGAAACGCCTAAACAAATTTGGATAAAATTTAGTATATAAATAGAATACAATATAGAGTAACACATAAGCAACTTTTAGTTATAAAATTTTCCAAAAGGTGGCGCGGCCTGTATTATTTAATAGTACATAGAAAAAGCTCTTAGGAATGCTGCATCGAGCGAAGCTAGGGTAAATCGCTAGATATACTGTGTACATAATATAGATCCTAAAACAATAATTATTAAAAATTTTGTCTGTTTGTTAGTATATCTGTGCGCATTTCACGCAAAAAGTACTGAACCGATTTTAGCAAAGTTTTGTGTAGTGAATAGTGATAGCATATTTTTTGGTTCAACATTTAGAATACCTTTTACTACAGAAAAATCTTTAATTCCCACGGAAAAACATAACTGGATCGAGTCATCCTTAGAAATGTACACGTCTAACGCTGGCTAAATCTTAAGAGATACATAAAAACAATATACTAGAATATAATTTGTAGGTCTTAAAAAGGTCTACAGAAAAGTCATCAACACATGCCTATCTCCATAAGGTACCCTCGCAATAACTATTTATATCTATTTAAAGTTTAAATATGAAAAAAAATATTTTTATCGTGAATTTTTTTCCATATATAGAAAAACTTAAAAAGCAGAACCTTATGACTTATCTAAATACAAAATTTGATCAAAATATATACAAGAAAGAAGAAATGCTCATTTAATATTATAACATTAAAGTAGTGTCCTATAGAAAGGGGCAATTCTTCTGCTACCAGAAATAACACAATCAAACTTCTTGAAGCTCAAGAGAGCTGTTAAAACGAATAGTCGGTCTCCAATGGATGTTATAAAAATGCCTTTTATTTCCAAATAGAACCCTCAAGATATGAGTCTCCAAGGCTTTCAATAGATGTATGGGCTCACTCAATTTGCTAAGAGATTTTCAATTTCATGGGAATATTGAATGTTTTGTAAAGATTTCGGTTTACGTCGGCGAAATGTACTTATTTTTTAGAATATTTAAATATATATATATATATATATATATATATATATATATATATATATATACAGTGTAGCCCAGTGGTATGGTATCGCGCATGCTAACCGCATGGGAAACCGAGAGGAGCGAGTTCAAATCTCGGGTCCCGCATTTCTGATATTTTCATATGCGAATCATATCTAACATGATTACCACTTGTCTTAAGGTGAAGATAAACATCGTGATACTAAAACCTTAGTCTCTCTGGTGACCATGATTGCTATAAATCATTCGAAAATCAAAATAAATCCGCGAAAAATCCGAAAAAATAAAATTACAATACTTATCATTTTTAAAGTCAACCAAAAAAGTATAATTTATGTGCCAATACATCATTTATAAATATCCTATAGCAAGAATGGCCAGATTTAATCATTTCTATGGCAAAAACAAGGGGAATCCTCGAGAGAGCATTAAGTATTATTGCAAGAATCGCTGTAAGCTTCTTTAAATGCGTAATAATGTGCCCGAGGACTCTCACAAGATGGCCGACTCCACTTAATTACTGTTTGAAAAGGTCTTCAACAAGGAAAATGGAGAATCCCAGATTTTTTGCTCACATTGTGTTTATATTTTCGTATTTGTGGGACATTTTTAAGAGGTAACTGCTTAATTAGAACTTGAAGCGAATATTTTTTTATAAATAAAATACTCTTTGTGTTTTCATTTGGTGTTAACGACTCCCCCTTAGATTTCTCAGAAATGAGATATTTTGTCGCAGTAAAAAGTATCCTATATGTTGATCCGGATAACCAGCTATTATCATACTAAATTTTATCAAAATCTGGCTGGTTTTCTCGTGATGCGTTATCGAACAGAGAGACATACATAAAATTAAAAATTCTGAAAACTATAGATCCGGCCTCTGTATCGCTAATAATGACTATTTCAATAAGGTTTTCCAAAAAATATTTAATGTACAGATTCGACTTAATCAAGAGTTTTATAATTTATATATTAACATATGTATAAAAAAATGTTATCTCGCGGCTTCACCTGTCGATTAATTTTGCACAATGACACTCGCGTAGACCGTTGTGTGTTGTAAAATAGCCTATAAATGGGCTAAAAAAACGTACAAAGTTTTATTCAGATCGGACTAGTAGATCCATAGATAAGTGCGTTATTTTTTTTAACAAAGATACGATTAAGTTTATGCGGCGTTTCCATACATTCGGCCGCAACCTTTGTTTCTCATAGAAATACTGTGGAATACAAATTTATTAATGTGGACGATGAAATGTATATTAGTGAATATATTATTTTACCTTCAACATTACAAATTAAGTTAAAACATAACATTAAATAAATGCTATAAGAATTTCTATTCTTCGAGCAGATATCGAACTCGCAACCTCTATCAGAAACAGTGCTATTAAATCATTTGCCCTAAAAAATATAACTCTGGTCAGAATAAATAAAATTCATGGCTTCTACAGAATTTTTGTACCAACGACAGGTGCGACTGCCGAAATGTTGCCAAAACAAAATTCAAACAAAAAATTTACAATAATTTACTTGGAAGTGATATTATAAGCCACTGTGCAGTTGCAGCCCAGTGGTAACGCGCTCGCTTGGAAAACCGAGTGACGGGTTCAAAATCCTGTTCTCGCACCTCTGATATTTTCATGTGCGAATCATTTTTAACATGATTACCACTTGCCTTACGGTGAAGGAAAACATCGTAATCGGGAAACATGCATGTCTGAGAGAACCTATCAAGTTTTTGAAAAACATGTGAAGTCCGCTCGCACTTGGCCAGCGCGGTGGACTATGGCCTGATCCCCCTCGTATTGAAGGGATACCCGTGTTCAGCGGTGGGACGTTAAAAAGGACTGAATACATGCCAGCGTGGTGGATTATGGCCCTCGTATTGAAGGGAGGCTCAACCGCAGCAGCCCCTAGCAGTGGGACTTTAAAATGGGCTAAACACAATTATACAAGCTTTTACTGTAGTTTCGTTTGCGATTCTATTTTAGAGATTTAAATTTTTTTTTTCAATACTTCCGAAAAGATAGTTTTATTTATACTACCGTATAAATAAAACTATTTTTCGTGGATTTATTTTGATTGTTTGGTTCCCGACGTTTCGAATGCTTTACAGCATTCATGATCACGGGAGACACTGAGGTGTTAGATGTCTTAAAGGCATTAAAGGCTATAGTTGTTACAGACCTACCCACAAAATAACAAAATGAATTCAAAAAATACAAAAATGGCATCAAAAGACCTTACAATATTTGTTAATTTTAATTTTGAACATTTTTATAATTTTATTAAGTTTTATAATCGAATATGGAATATTATTTATTTCATATATATTAAATCTAAGGAAGTATTTTCGCTAGCATAAAATATAATTAAAATAAGTATGAAATATCGAAGAGTATCAGATTTTCAATCAAAATGTTACTTTGGTTGATTAAAAACCGCGACTTGATGGCTGGAATTATGCGCCTCCACGTCCCGCTGTACGTGAATATTGCGAGCGCCTTTAAAAATGTATTTTTTAATTTTTACCTCGTGACAAAATACGCGCGTGTCGATGTCACCTTCCTATGGATGAAGCCCGTAGGATCGAGACAGTTTTCATAACAATTAGTAAAACAATAAATAAGATTGTATTACTATAGAATAGAAAAACAAAAACAAATCTATCCCACGGGAAGCGTACATTTTTCCGGGATAAAAAGTAACATATGTGCATTTATCTCTGTGCGAAATTTCATCCAGATCCATTCAGCTGTTCTGGCGTGATTGAGTAACAAACATGCAAACATCTATCTAAACTTACACATTTATATTAATTAAGATTATGTAATTTATTATTTTCCAATTGGCGTCTTTTTCAACCGACTTCTTTAAAAGGAGGAGGTTATCAATTCGTCGGAACTTTTTTTTATGTATGTTCGCCGACTCGAAGCCTGAACCGATTTGGAAAATTCTTTTTTTGTTTTAAAGAGTATACTCCCCAGGTGGTCCCATTTAAATTTTATCGAAATGGGTCGAGCGGTTTTAAAAAAAATCAACAATAAATTATTTTTAAATAAATGGCTTAAAGAATATGTTATTAGGAAAACTTGCTTCTTACAAATTACCTGCTTATTACGTCTACACTAAAAATTGAAAATTAAAAAATGTTTATGTCACTCTCCAGCCCTTCAACTATCTCTACACAAAAAATTACGCCAATCCGTCACTCTGTTTTGACATGAAAGAAGAACAAACGAACAAATAAACAACAAACATACTTTCACATTTATAATATTAGTATGGAAGTTTGGAGTTGATTATATTAAATTTGTACTTTGTAATTAATTTATTTTGAAATTCATTAATGTTACTTGACGTGATATTGAATGTTGTGATAAACTGTAAGTAAAAGAACATTTATCTATTTATACATATAATGAAATTCTGAGTCGAATCTGTACATTAAATATTTTTTGGAAAATTTTATTGAAATAGTCATTATTATCGATACAGAGGCCGAATCTAAGATTTTAGAATTTCTCTCTGTTTGTCTGTCTGTGATCGCACTACGACAACAACACTGGACAGATTTTGATAAAATTTGGTATAATGATAGCTGGTTATCCGGTTCCAACATATAGGATACTTTTTACTGCAAGAAAATATCTCATCTCTGAGAAATCTATACTATACGGTAAAACGTAACTATGTACGAACCGGCGCAGAGCGAGGGTGAGTCGCTAGTTGTTAGCATATGAGTATGATATATACATTGCTTTATCTTTATAACAATGTATATGTATGCATATGCGTGCATGTGTTTGTTTGTTTGTTTGTTTGTTACTCCTTCCAGCTGTAACGGCTGAGCG
This sequence comes from Brenthis daphne, assembly GCA_947093115.1. NCBI lineage: Eukaryota > Metazoa > Arthropoda > Insecta > Lepidoptera > Nymphalidae > Brenthis > Brenthis daphne. Next base: position 7,292,030 of record OX352473.1, read on the forward strand.
AATTTGGATGAAAAGTATACAGATAGACTATGAGCTGGATACAATATAAATAATAAAATTTATCAAATAATGGTACTACTTGTAGATATATAATACTAGGGACTCACCGTCGCTTCGCTCGGGTTCGTCCTTAGCTTGATTCCCAATACAAACCTTCATCCCCATTTTCACTCCCTTGAGGGATGATTTCCGAAATAAAAACTATCCTATGCCCTTCCCAGGGTCTCAGAATATTTTCTTACCAAATTTCATCTAAATCGGTTCAGTAGATCCAGAGATTACCCCCCTACAACGTCACAAACAAACTTACAAACTTTACCTCTTCATAATATTAGTATAGATTAGAAATACATAACACCTAGGGACTCCGCCGTAGGAAGCTAGTGTTGGTACTTGGTCGCTAGTAATAATAATATTTACTTTCAAAATAAAGGTGTCTTCATACGCATAACTTAACAGCTTCTAACCTCTAACCATACCGCTGTTAGTTTAGGCGCGCTATAATAGAGTAAGTGCACGGAAGAGAACGGGTCAAGTTCGTACAATTTTATTATATAATGTATCTTGTATAGCTTTACAAGGACTATGGAGTCTTACAATTTTTTTCAAGCATCGTTGATATTAAAAATGTAAAAGTTAGGAAGTCACTGTCACTTTTTCGCGCTGTAACGGCTGAACAAATTTTAGTAAAATTCACAATGGAGATAGCATAAATTCTAGATTACAATAGGATACATTGTATCGACTTACACCAGTGGTGCCGCGGGCAAAAACTAGACACGTATATAAAATTGTATGTCCTGAGTGTCTGATCAACCATAAAACAAAAAAGACTGAATTAGAACACTTTCTTAGATTTACGCGAATATTCGACATTTTAAATATCTATCTTTTCGGATTTTTTCGCGGATTTATTTTTATTTTTTGTTCCCGACGTTTCGAATGATTTACAGCAAACATGGATAGTTTGATTTAAAAAACTGACTTATTTAAATAATTCCAACTAAATCGCCAGATCTATTGCACTGAAATTTTGACAGCGTTTTCCTATGATTCGGATTACCATTAAAAAGATTTGTTCTTGAAGATTTAAGGGGATAAAAAAAGAGAGATTACTAATTTATTTATACATATTTATGGAAACAGTATATTAACTGCAATAAAATTTTCAATAAACATACGTTTAATATAATAAAAATAACCAATTTTTCTGAATTATTTCTTATAAAAGTTTTACTCTGCAAAACTACAACATGCACTTTAGCGAAATTCCATATAGAGCTTTCCTAAACATTCACAAAACTTCAAAACACGAAACAGTAATACAGTTATTTGTACGAAGAAAAGATAAATCTTCTATATATATAAATAAAACTAAATGTTTGTATATTTGTTCTGTATGCCTTTCTAAACCATTTATCCGATTGTGATGAAACTCTGGTGCGTTATTCTGTATACGCCTGCAAAGATTCATGGCCCTAAGAAAAGAATTTTTTTTTGGACGTTTGTCGTTTTTCACCCTAGCGAAGTGAGATTAAGTTTCTAGTAAATTATAAAAAACAGAAAACCACGTTGCGTAGAAAGTGAACTAATAAGATTGTAGATTTTTTTCTATGGCCACAACACCATCCAAATGTTGGCAGACTTCACATCCCTGCCCCCGGAGACTAAAATAATAACTGCAAAAACACCATTTTTCAGGAAAAATAAAAAAAACCTATTTTTGACTTTAACTTTCTAAGCAATAGATGTAGAGAGATAAAAAATCTCAATAATAGCTAATTTTTTTTTACTTTTATAATATGTTATACTAAGGTTATCCGAACTGAAGATATTTAGAATTTAAAATGTTACTAAAATTTAGTTGTTGGTTTTATTTACTAATAACACTTAGCATTTATTATCATTACTTTTAACAAATTGTGAGTATTGCGTTGCTGTTTTACAAAAATATTTAACGAATAATACAGACTAAATTAACGGAAAACAATATCACTTGGCATTCTATTCTTGTTAATATGTATAATATGTGTTATTACACTAACACTAAAAAACGGGAGTGAAACACCGCCAACTTCCAACTTCATACTACTTCGGACTATAATTAAATATCTTAACAGAAAAACTCAGTAATTAAACATGGCCCGACCCGGAACTCAAACTCAGCACCTCCGGATTTGCAGCCGTACATGTTAGTACTACGAGTATGATTGAAATATACTGTGAAGTGCCAGTCAAATAAACTTGCTTTCATAAACTGCGGAACACAAAGAGGGGCCAAACGACTCATCAGAAACAGAAGCTATGGAGGAGGAAAAGTAAAAATATCAACGTTTTGTCGTAGCCCTCTATTTTATTTTATTAAATTAAAAACTAACATAGCATACACTGTTATCCCTCATGTTTATTATATTAGTATATTTAAATTATTACACTATACTTACAGGCAAAATCAACGTGTACTTAATCAATACATATAATAAAATTCTAACAAAGCCGAATCTGTACATTAAATATTTTTTGGAAAGTCTCATTTAAATAGACATTATTATAGATGCAGAGGCAGTTTTTAGAATTTTGGTCTGTCTGTCTATCTGTCTGTCTGTCTGTTACCGCATCACGGAAAAACCACTGGAGGGATTTTGATGAAATTTGGTACGGTGATAGCTGGTTGTCCGGGTCAAAATATAGGATACTTTTTACCGCGGGAAAATATCTCATTTCTGAGAAAAAATACAAAAACTGCAATGTAAGAGTATACTAATATGTAAAACCTAAGAATTGGGTTTTTGGTCATCTGAACGCGGGCGGAGCCGCGGGCAATGCTAGTCGAGATATAAATGGGCAAAGGCAAAATAGTTACCCTTCCCTTTCAAAGTAGCCCTTCCCTCTGCCCTTTGCTTCCTCTGCTTGTCAAACGATGGTTTTTTTGTTTAGTTGCTATTGACGAGCTTTAGTACTTTTTACAATTATAAACACTCAAATAACAACAATAGCAGGCTCTGCTAGTTTTAAATAATTTTTCAGTTTTTTTTGCGGCTTTGTTCTGGTCATTAAAAGACGTTGCTCCCAAAACAATTTAAATAAAGCCGAAAAGATAGTTTTATTTGAAATATCTGTTTTTAGGGTTAGTATACCGTTGTAATTAGAAGTAGGTCTACTTACTGAAACTTGAAATTTTCTATTACATTTTAAATTCCAACTTCAATATTCTCAGGCCATCGCACGCCGGTTAAGCTGTGGAAAATTGAATCATTAAGTGATCTCGGAAGCGAGTCACGTCGCTGTGACATCTCCCATAATATATCTATATATAAGGGAAAAACAAAACAGTGAAGTACCTTTTTCTTCTCTGTTTGTCAAACGATTTCTTTTTTTGTTTTGTCTCTAATTTTCAATAATGATTATGGTTAATTTCGATCACTAGTTATTAATCTTATTTAACGTCCCACTTTTGGGCACAGACCTCCTTTTAATACGAAGGGGATTCACCACGCTGGCCAAGTGCGGGGCGGACTTCACATGTCCTTCGAAAACTTGTTACGTTCTTTCAGACTTGCAGGTATCCTCGCGATGTTTTCCTTCACCGTAAAACAAGTGGCAATTATGTTAGAAATGATTCGCACACGAAAATATCAGAGGTGCGAGACTCGAGATTTGAACCCGTTTCGCTCAGTTCCTCAAATAAACGCATTACCACTGGGCTACCATTGCCTTACGAATATCTTGTAAAAATTACTATTGTATAATCTTAATGTTCTTGTTATATATTGTAACCTTTTTTTTTTACCGTCGGGAAATGCATTTACGCATACCACCTGATTCCCCAGGTGGTGATGTGGGGCTCACCGGCTAGAAGAGCCGGTACTACCCACTAAAACCCGACATCCCTTCCCCCCGCCTAAGTGAGACGCCGCAGGATCGCTTGCGCATAACTACTACGGCGCCCCGGCGTAAGGTCTGCCTTAGCGCTAGGCAGACCACCAAGCGAACGGGGCTGCTCCACAGTCAACTCTGCTACGCCAGAGAGGTACCCGGAGCAGCCCCATTATACCTAACCTCCGCCCACCGAAGTGGGCCACCTCCAATCGGCTGCAGAGGACAGGGAGAGCGGCAACGAAACACCGACACTCCTCTTCCCCTGCAGCCCCACCGCGTCCGCCATCAAACGGTGGCGGCCCCGTCTAGGCCGCGGAAGGTAGGGAGAACGGCGCACCGAAATACCGGCACTCCTCTCCCGCCGCGGCCTACCTCTCCGCCGGATGCGGTCCTGCGACCACAGTCCCGCAACCGGCACCCATCATCCGGCTGTGGGACCAAGCGGTTCCACCACCGGTGGCCGCAACGCCTTCGGCTCGAGGCCTAACGAGCGGCCCCACCCAAGCCATTTGGTCCGCGCCGGATTTCTCCGGTACCACCCGCCGCCCTAAGCGGGTGGCATTCCCCTATCCGCCACCTGGGGACGCGCCCGGTAGGAGATGGCCTCTCCCCCGGGATTATACATTGTAACCTACACTAATATTATAAGGAGGAATGATTTGTGTTTTTGTATGTTTGTACCAAATAAACTCAAAAATTACTGGACCAATTTAGATGAAATTTGAGTAAGAAGATAGTTTGGGACCTTGGAAAGGACATAGGATAGTTTTTATTTCGGATATCATGCCTGAAGTAGGTGAAAATGGGGATCAAAATTTGTATGGGGTATTAATACCTAGAGATGAACCTGAGCAAAGCTGGGTGAGTCGCTAGTATTTTTTACTTCTCTGTTTGTCAAACGATATTCTTTATTTTTTCTTTAGTAGCTTTAGACGAGCTTTATTTAGTGTTATCAATAAAAAAATTATTATAGTTGAATTTGGACCACTGGGCTAGTAAGAAAGTATTCTACTTTGGTTTATATAAACTAAGGAGATTTCGTAATAAATTAACGATAGAAAGTTTTAAGGTCCAATGGACCCTCGTGTTACGCATCTAGTAGGTACGAGTACATCACACGATAATGTCCTTTTCCTCAAAACTCGTTGGCTACCTTTTGTTTCAACGATTGTTTTAAACGATTATGATTGTAGCATATTTAAGCTAAGAAATCGAAAAATAAAGCTTCTTGAACCTGTTCTTTCGACGAATAACGTTGTTTCATTACAACCCTCTGCCTCGCTAATCAAAATGCTTCCAAATTTAGCCTCTCCTTTTTTTAAGTCGGTCAAAAGGTTTATCATAATAGTAATGGTAAATAGTTTAATAGAGAAGTAGTCACATTTGAGTCAATGTTACGGTTCAGAACAATAGGGTTGTTCAGTTTCTTTCTACAATTACTGTTGTTTGTGGAGACTGTAACTCGACAACTGCTCTGGTTTCAAGACGTGTGTGTTCTAATTCATAGGCGGAAGTGGAAATATTGACAGCACTAGCGATCCGCTCTCACTTGTACTTACGCTATATGTATAGCAAAGCATTGCTGATATCTGATATTGGTCAGATAACATGGATTTAAAGTCGTATTGTCAACTCAAATGGTATTTTTAACCTTACATGAACGATGTATTACTTATGTATGTAAGGAATGTCTCATTTCTAATTATATGACGATACGTTTGGCTCAGTTTGTTGTGACCCTATTTTCTGTGCCAGCAGTCGCGGGTTCGAGTCCCGCTGGGGGCATTCATTTGTATGATGAGCATGAATATTTGCACTTCAGTCCTGGGTGTTTATATTTATAATATGTATGTATTTAAAGTTATATATGTGTAGTGTATCAATTATTTGGTATCCATAACACAAGCCTCGTAGCTTATCATGGAATTAGATGGTGCTGTGTGCTAATGTCCCAATATGTTTATTATTATTATTATATTAATATTAGTTCATCTTATGAATAAACTATAATTTTTATCTTTTTAAGCAAAGCCAAAAAACCAAGAAGAATTATCAATATTTTAATACTTTATAACAAAAAATAAAAAATCGTATTCTGTACAAACTAAAAGAGTAAAACGTAGTCCTTTCTTGAGCTTAAGAATAATTGAATGTTGCTGCGTGAAAGTAGGATAAACAAACGCGCATATTTTGTTTTAGATACAGATTATAATACTAGTAAAGTTTTTATGTAATATTTTTTAGATTTATACGAATAATTAATATTTTAAATGAAATCATCTTGTCGGATTTTGTGGCAGTTTTATTTTGAGTTTTTGTTATCAATATTTTAAATGCTTTACAATGATGTTTACAGCAGGGACTGAGGTTAAAGACGTCTTAAAAGTTGTTATATAGTTGTTACAAACATTATCTACCCCATAAAATTATACAATAACAAGCGACTCACTCTCGCCCTGCTACGGTTTTAAGTACGTTTTAACAGTTAGTATACATTTCTCAAATCAAAATCTGTCCACTGCTTGTTTCGTGATATATTCCCAGACAGACAAAAATCCTTAAAACTATAGATTCGGCCTCTGTATCGATAATAATATAATGACTATTTCAATAAGATTTTCCAACAAATATTTAATATACAGATTTGACTCAGTATTTTATTATATGTATAGATATAAAAGAAATAGAAAAATAGCATTAAAGCACCTTATAATACACTATAATTTTAAATATTTATTTTTAAGTTATTAGACAGATCATATTAATATAAGAAAAACAGTCAATATTACTCACTCTCTTATAACTTGGACTACTAACACATTGAGAGAACGAGGCGTACTTCAGGGTGTATTTTTAGCCCGCTTTCATATACATCGCTCAAAGTAAACAAAACGTTGCGACCCGCGGGTTGACTCCTGTTTGTTTACTTTCAGCGTCACTTTTGACTCTTGCATCACGACCTACCTTACATTTGTATATTTCTGGTTGGTAGCGCCTACTTATGTACACTATACTAGATACACTCTCGCTGTATTTACAATATCTTATACATACTCGTATAACACCATCTTTTGCCAAATTTTATTACTATTATAATGAAAACCACCAGAATATACTTCAAACGTATAATAATTATAGATTCACATATAAGAATTACACCACACTTAACACTACATATATCACTGCTTTTACTAAAATTACACAACACAGTTTCAGCATAACTTCACCGTAACTCTTACTAAATTAGAATGAATCCTAATCATACAAAGCAATCCTTTTATAATAATTTTAATTTTAATCAACCCACCTTTTTAATAATTTTAATGTCATTTTAACTACTTCCGTCGCAATCACAATAATCCATTTATGTATCTAATTTAGAAAATAAGACTTAATATTTATTAAAATAAATATAAATTATTTCTAGTACATTTCATAATTTTTAAATCACAACAATAATTTCAGTTTAACTTTGACTATTCCTAAATCATTGCAACATTTGATATAAAATAAATTTAGTTTCTTTTTTAAATAATACATTTGCATACTTAATATAAAATAATAATATCATTGAAACTCCAATTAATGACAATAAATATAGGTTACTTTGAATATATCCGACAATATTAGTATTAAAATTAAGAAATCACAACACTCGGCCATCGACATGCGTGCTATCTCCGGAGCACGCAAATCTCACAACACTCGGCGTAAGGTAAGTTTCCTGATTCCCTATTTTAATATCAAAACAAATAATAAAAAAAGATACCGTTTATATAATGCAAATTGAAAAGCGAGAAAAAAAATCGTTATCTATAATCTATAAACATTAATAAAACTTATATAACAAACATATATATATATATTGTAGTATTTACTCTTAATTCTTTTATGTTTCAGTATCACTGTTATACGAGCTTGAGGACCTATATTCAGAACCAGAAGATTTGTGCATTATGATATTAAAACCGGGAACTTACCAAGCAGTTTGAAATTTCATATGGAACAATAAATTTTGGTTTTTTTTTTGTTAATTCTATCGTCTATATTGGCGCTACCGAATTGACACGAGCTAATACAATACCCATTTTAAATAATAAAATGGACATTATTACTTTAGTGTTACTTATGGTATTATTAATTTAGAGTCCTTTTAGTTCCACTTTTAGTACGTCAGGGCATCGACTTCGTTAACCCTAATAATATTAACGTTTACTTGAAAGTTTGGATTAATTATGCAATTACCGAAGTCCCTAATCATAGGCATATATTCATTACTTTAAGATCCATCAATTTTGCTTTAGATGAAATTTCAACACAAGTACGGTTAGCGTTTACGAAATCACTTTACCTAACACGAGACTCAAATTCTCCGTTTGCTGTTAAGTTATTCTAGAACAATCATCCTATTCTACCACATCTTTTACACTTCACAATAGGTTTTGTACAATTATTGTACGTATGACCACGTTCTTGACAATTAAAACACGTGAAGTCATTTTGTCTATTTGTATCACTTGGTGAAATATTATTATTATTAACATGACCATTTCTAAAATCTCGTTTCATAAAGGTATTACTATTTATAAGTGAGGAACTTCTCGAGTTATCTTTAATTTGGTTAAACTGTTGTGAAGCTAAGTAATTTAACAAGTCTTCTGGTTCACTACATCTAAGAGCTTGGGCTCCATTACGTACAGAGTTATCAGTAATTCCGAAAATAATACAATCAACTGCCTTTCGTCCAGCAATATCACATCTACTTAATAATGAAAGTTTATCATAAAAATATTCTCTCAAAGTTTCATCTGTTCGAGATTTACGACTTAACATTTCCTCTAATAATTTACCAAAGTTTTCATCACTCGGAAATGCCTTTCTAATTTTATCCTGCCATTCTAGCCACGAGAAATTGAGCGTTGGTAAAGATTCATACCATCTTTTTGCTATGCCATATAATTTTTGTAAAGAATAATGAATAACTTGATTTTCATCCCATTTCTAAATTACGGCACATTCGTTAACTTTCTTTAGCCATCGCTCAACATCTTGGGATCTATTATCTGGGTCAAACTCCGGAACTACATTAGTGGAGTTCATAGTCTTACTTGGATTATCTTGAAGCGCTGCTATAATTTTTATCAGGTCTTCGGTTATTAGGTTATCGGATGACCGTTTCGTTTTAGCTGGTACTTGGGCATCACCAGAAGATGACCTTCTTCGACGTCGATTGGGCCTTTCTGCAATAAGGCTCTCTGCTCCGCCTCCGTCACCTGGAGAATGGTTTTTTAACGCAGTAAAATCTGTCTTTCCAATTTAAATTGCAAACTTTGTGATCATGGATATAGATATCTAATTTACTAAAGTTTCTAATCTTAACATCTGCAAATATTCACTCTCAACTATATATCTCTAAAGCAAATATTCTAAATGAAGGGTAATTATAACTTCAAAAACAACCTTTAATGTAATACTAAATAAATAATTTTCCATATTCAATTATAATTAAAATTATAAAAATGTTTAAAGTTAAAAAATATTGTAATGTAATTGGTGCATTTTTCATTTTGTTAATTGTGGGTAGGCTGTCTGTAACAACTATACCTTCGAGACATCTAACACCTCAGTCTCTCCCGTGACCATGGATGCTGTAAAGCATTCGAAACGTCGGGAAACAAAAATGCAAATAAATCCGCGACGAAATCCGAAAAGATAGTTTTATTTAAAATGTCAAATATTCGCGTAAATCTAAGAAAGTATTATTTAATGTAATATATTAAAATAAAGGTTATTAAATTTAATTTCAACTAAACATCACACCTCATCTTGACCGATAGCTATAATGCTAATACATTACTACGGCACACCTACATGGCCAATATCTATAGTCCACATACATAGCTACCACAGCTCACATACATGGCTGTATCATATATAGTCATTTACGTTATGAAGGTACATCTACACGGGCCATAAGTGAAACATTTATGCATGGTTACCATAGCACACCTACATGGCTAGTGCATTGTTAGCATAACACACCTACATGGCTAATGCATGGTTAGCATAGCACACCTACGTGGCTAATGCGTAGTTAGCAAATCTCATAGCATAGCACACCTACATGACTAATGCATGGTTACCATAGCACACCTACATGGCTAATGCATAGTTAGCACACCTCATAGCATAGCACACCTACATGACTAATGTATGGAGGCTATCATAGCTCACCTACATGGCTAATGCATGGTTACCATAGCACACCTACATAGCTGTATCATATAGTCATTAATGCATACGTTATCTAGGCACACCTACATATGCATAGTTACCATAGCACACCTACATAGCTAATGCATAGTTACCATAGCACACCTACATAGCTAATGCATAGTTACCATAGCACACCTACATAGCTAATGCATAGTTACCATAGCACACCTACATAGCTAATGCATAGTTACCATAGCACACCTACACGGCCAATTCAGAGCTACTATAGCACACCTACATGGCTAATTCAGAGCTACCATAGGACACCTACATGGCTAATGCATTGCTACCACAGCACACCTACATGGCTGTAACCTATTGCTTTTACAAGTCTCCTACATGGTTGATAATAATAGCACACATACATGACGACCAATTTATATAATAAATTCTCAGTTCAACTACAAATTTTCAGCTTAAGCAATAAAGCTATTATAAATAGTGAATTCTGTCATTTGAAGTAAATAAATGAAATTAAGATTACTCACGTTCTATTCTCCTGGGCATGGCTCGTGGGTCGTTACACTTCTGATATATAATGAAAACCACCAGAATATACTTCAAACGTATAATAATTATAGATTCACATATAAGAATTACACCACACTTAACACTACATATATCACTGCTTTTACTAAAATTACACAACACAGTTTCAGCATAACTTCACCGTAACTCTTACTAAATTAGAATGAATCCTAATCATACAAAGCAATCCTTTTATAATAATTTTAATTTTAATCAACCCACCTTTTTAATAATTTTAATGTCATTTTAACTACTTCCGTCGCAATCACAATAATCCATTTATGTATCTAATTTAGAAAATAAGACTTAATATTTATTAAAATAAATATAAATTATTTCTAGTACATTTCATAATTTTTAAATCACAACAATAATTTCAGTTTAACTTTGACTATTCCTAAATCATTGCAACATTTGATATAAAATAAATTTAGTTTCTTTTTTAAATAATACATTTGCATACTTAATATAAAATAATAATATCATTGAAACTCCAATTAATGACAATAAATATAGGTTACTTTGAATATATCCGACAATATTAGTATTAAAATTAAGAAATCACAACACTATATTCAGCCCTTTTTAATGTCTCACTGCTGGGGGTGGGCCTCCTTTTAATTAGTCCACCACGCCGACCAAGTGCGGGTTGGCGGACTTCACATATCTTTGAAATTTAGGTTATCCTCACAATGTTTTCCTTCACCGTAAGACAAGTGGTAATCATGTTGGAAATGACTCGCATATGAAAACATCAGAGCTGTGAGACCCGGGATTTGAATCCGCTGCGCTCGGTTTCCCAAGCGATCGTGTTACCACTGGGCTACCACTGCCTTAATTTTATTAGTAACGATAGCCTATGTGTTACTCCAGGTCATCTGTGTAAATTTCATCCAAATCGGTTCAGTCAAATCTTTGGGGGAGGCCTATGTCCAGCAGTGGACGTGTTTGGACTAAGACGACGACGACTAAATAATATATATATATATATATATATATATATATATATATATATATATATACCTGAAAATTATTAAGTTATGAGAAAGGCTAATTTTCCCAAGTAAAACCATTTATCTGTGCTTACAAAACAAGGAAACGCAATTTTAACTTAAATATCCCACAGAACAATCCCCTTCCATTTCCCGTTTGAGCCCTATATATTTTTAATTGTTTTGAAACTCAGACTAAGCAATTATACAGACGGAGCCCGCCAAAAAAAATGACTAAGTCAAAAATGGTAGCGTGGTTTGCTAATTATGTTACCATTCTTGATTTGACAAAATGAAAATACAATTTTTAGAATAAAATATGAATATTAAAATAAAATACCATATTCTTTTGTATTTTTAAGTATTATTTGTTCACTTGAAAGAGAGAGCTTATTTTATTTTTTTCTTTATTATTAATATTTATTTACTTATCACAGTAATGAGTATGCTAGTCATATTTGTATATTGTTATAAAACACTAGCGTCTCGCCCTCGCTCCGCTTGGGTTCGTCCCTAGGTACATTTCAAGTATTTTCAATGTTTAGTATTCATTTCTCAGAGATGAGATATTTTCTCGCACTAAAAAGTATCCTATATGTTGACCCGGATAACCAGCTATCATCATACCAAATTTCATTAAAATCGGTCCAGTGGTTTTGTCGTGATGCGTTCCCAGTCAGACAAACTGACAAGAATTCTAAAAATTATCCTATAGATTCGGCTTCTATATCAGTAATAATTACTATTTCAATAAGATTTTCCAAAAAATATTGAATGTACGGATTTGCCTCAGAATTTTATTGATATTTCAAATAAAACATCCTTTTCGGACTGTTTCGTGGAATCATTTTGATTTTTGGTTCTCGACGTTCATCAATCGAAATAAATCCGCGTAAAAAACATAGTTTTATTTATAATATGTACCTACTAGCGACTCACTCGTTCGGATTCGCCTCTAGGTAATTCTTTAAATTGACCTAACTTTTTTTATTTATGAACAGAATGAAATAAAACAAATACTAAATATTAAGTGCAGCTTACCACAATGAAGAGTAATACAAACCGCATCCAAATCGGTTAAGCGGTTTCTGAGATTAGAGCACACAAACGCACAGAAAAATGGACAAAAATTCTAAAAATCATTGTTTTGGTTTCTATTGCGTTAATAAAGACCCCCAAGTAATAGTTTTTTTCAAATATCCTCCATGTACAGACAGCGATCAGTTACACTTTTATTATACATACTACGTGTAGATATTATTTTAAAACATTATTCTTTGGCTTCATGTTCAGTTCTATGAAATTCTTTATTATTCCTTAGTCTGACATTCGAAACTACCCTCAAATTAAGCTTTCAAATAGTAATGGTGCAGAAAATTGATGTATTACTGCATTCCGGATGTATGTCACGTGACTTCGCTACGACACAACCTGCATTCAAACGTTTTGTCATTTCCCACTCGAATACGAAATGAGGTGGAATGTTTAAAACCTTTATTTTTACTAGTAGCTTACCCTTGGTTTGCTTGTATACTGTAACTTTTGCGAAAAATTGATGCAAAAATCTATAATATAATATATATATATACAAGCATGTGTATAACCCTTTTTGACGTCCCACTGCTAGGCGTGGGCCTCCCTTCAATGCGAGGGGGATCAGGCCATAGTCCACCACGCTGGCCAAGTGCAGGTTGGCGGACTTTATGTATTTTTTCAAAATTTTCTAGGCTCTCTCAGACATACAGGTTTCCACGCGATGTTTTCCTTCGCCGACGTGGAAGACAAATGGTAATCAAATTGGAAATGATTCGCACATACAAATATCAGAGGTGCAAGACCCGTGATCTGAACTCGCTTCTTTCGGTTTCCCAAGCGAGCGCGTTACCATTGGACTGCCACTTCTTCAGCAAGCATATATCTTTGTGTAACGGACTAGCTTTTTCCCGCGACTCCGCCCGTGTTACGTGTAAATCATTTATGTATAACTATAACTTTATAAATTATAGCCTATGTGTTATTCTAATGTATAAACTGTATTACTGTAAAGTTACATCAACATCCGTTCAGTAGTTTTCGTTTGAAAGAGTAACTAACAGACGTACATCCTTACAACCTTATAAACTTTCGCGTCTATTATAGTAGGACTACTATTATTAATGCGAAACTTTGGATTTAGATTAAATTTATTACACATATAGGCTTTAATCTAGAGTAACACAAAGGCTGCTGTCAGCCCAGGCACATGCCTCGTAGCTTACCATGGAACTAGATGGTGCTGTGTGTTAATGTACATTTTTACCCCCTTAAGGTATGATTTCCGGCATAAAAACTATTCTATCTTTTTTCCAGGGTCTCAAACTATATTCTTACCAAATTTCATCTAAATCGGTTCAGTAGTTTCGGAGCTCATTCGGTACAAACGAACAAAAATCAAATCTTTCCTATGTTATGTCCATTTCTTTTTTTGTTCATGTTGAACACAGATCGCCTAAAGCTTGTCGACTCCACGAAACCGTATCAAATAGCCATGGGTTAGTGTAAACATTGTCCTTTCAAGTACTCGTTTATCTATTTAAGCATTTACCAGCAGCTTCACACACGTAGTTCATCATATAACTGGTTAAACGCCACAACCAATTTTGCATACTTTTTATGAGCTGTCAAAGCGCGATTTCCTATACATTTTGTATGGCAATTGCAACTCAACTGACTGCAAAGAGTATTATTATTATACAGGGAATTGACTGACTATATATTGAAAATCAGTTAGGTATTTAGGTTAATTAAATTGTGTTTTAAGGTTTCGTACCCAAAGTGTGCCAACGGGACCCTATTACTAAGCTTCCGCGGCTGTCCGCCCGTCTGTCTGTCAGAGGGTCTGTATCTCATGAACTGTAATAGGTAGAGTTGAAATTTTCACAGAGTATGTATTTCTATTGTCGCTATAACAATAAATAATAAAAACCAAGATAGCGAATTTCGAAATGGCTGCCATGCAAATAACCTGTCACTTTCCTCCCCATAAATTATTTCTGCAAAAATCATATTAGTTCAAATCAAAAAAAAATCAAAATTATTACTTTTTTATCTTCATCACAATAACTAGCTTGAATTAAGCACCTATTTTAAGTAAAAATATCTTTTCGGATTTTTTCGCAGATTTAATTTTATTTTTGGTTCCCGACGTTTCGAATGTTTACAACAATCATGTCCACGGGAGAGTCTCTCCGATAAGATAGTTTTATTTAAAATATCAAATATTCGTGTAAAATCTAATAAAGTATCGCTTAAAGCCTAGTTAACTATGTATTTCATCAGAGACGGGATTAGTCTTATAATTACATGGTGGTCCCATGTAGGTACTCTTGACATTCATATAATCTTTAAAAAAAAATAACAATGTTGTAGAAAAACATCTTGTTAAAGCCCAGGATCTCTATTTCGAATATCGCTCGTATCGGATGGGAATAAAGAAGTAACCAAAAATACACATACACATTTTCTAGAACATTCTTGTAATATTTAAAATATTCTTTCTTCTTCTAGAAGACGACTGTGAAGACAGCGGCTCGAACGTGTGGATTCCGGGCGCTCGGTACCGCCCCGAGCCACCCGAAGCTCTCGCGAGGGCTTCCCACTTCACACAGCATGAGATCAAGTTGATGTACCGTGGCTTCAAACAGGTAAACAAGAAAAAAGAAGAATTACCTTAAAAAACAATTTTAGCTTTATTTGTGGACTATTTTATCATATTATATATATATAAAAAAAGTCGGGTTTGTTACAACACTTATAACTCGAAAACTGCTGGACCGATTTTTGTAATCTTTGTTTTGTTGGATTTATCTTTAAAATATAATTGTCTCTATATAGGTATGCTTTGATGTTTAGTATGATATAGACTATAGTAGGTAAGTACTTTAAATTATTGAAAAAATTCCACCCCCTTATAATTATCGAGATAAAAACTATTCTTAGTCCTTTCCACGGTCTCAAATTATTTTCATACCAAATTTTATCTAATAAAAATAATAATACTTACATGACATACAGACCGAATTGAAGAAGCTACTCGTATAAGAGTCCGGTCTTTTCCTTTGCTTGCGGTATTCTAAAATCATACGTATCTGACTCAGACTAAGGATTAATATAGAGAGTGTCACAGAACTAAACATGAAGACATACAATGTTTTAAAATAATATGTTTATAATGTTTTATAACAGTATACAAATGTAAATAGAATATTTCATTACTGTGATTAGTGAATAAATGTTAATAAATAAAAATAGCTAAGGAATTTTATTATGGTACGGAAAAAATTCAATAAGCTAATATTATGCTATCTTTCTTAAGGGGAAGAGAACTAATGGTTAAAAATACATGTTTAATGTTCATACATTAAAACAAAAACAAACATATCCCACGGGAACCGTACATTTTCCGGGATAAAAAGTAGCCTATATCTTATTCCAAACTATAATCTATCTCTGTGCCAAATTACATCTAGATCCATTCGGCCGTTCTGGCGTGAAAGTGTAACAAACATTCATACATACTCACAAACTTTCACATTTATAATATTAATTAATTATACGGATTTTCTTCTCAAAAACTAAAAATAAAGTAGTAATACCCATACAAATTTCCCTTATTCTTTAAAGAAAATATAAGATCTGTGTGGCAAAATCGAGAATAGGAGCATAAACAACAAACCATGCTAATCAATAAAAAATTGGCTTTGACATCTTTTTGGCGCGCGTGTATATAATTTTTTAGTATGAGCTATCTGATCCGTACTTTCTGCCTTATGAAGTCGATCGGTCATAATTTTAAAACAGCACATGGCTCTTATCATAGACAGTGGCAATAAGCATTTTTAGGGCCCCAATCCAAAAAAAAATAGAAGTGCCTCCCTTTGCCCATTATGAAATAAAATGTGGAAATTTAGGACACTTATTGCTTGCAGTTTTTTTAAACTTCTATGGGGGATGTCTTTGAAAAAATGTTTTGAAATTAAAGAATTGTTTGTGGCCCGCTGGGGCCCCCTTTGATCAGGGGGCCCATGCAACCGTATTGGTTGCATTGCCACTGGTTATAGAATTACTTCGAAAACCATAAACAAAAAATGCTAATGTTTTAAAAAAATACTTCGTATTTAGAATAAATTTTCTCTGAAAACATTACTTTGTACACTCATGTGGCTTAAATTTCTCGCTCAAACTCATACTAACTAAATCCATCGAATGTTAGACTAACTTTTGGCAATCAACACCAATTATATTTCTAACAATATCTTAAATATGAAAGTAACTGTCTGTCTGTTGAGCAGTATTCTATAGAAATTATCATACATTAAATTTACACCATGTGAACGGATATAGGCAGTTCTTTATCTACTATTTATTTACCATAGAAACAATCTAAGGCTAAATGCAGGGGAAAAATAGCAAAATCGATCCCAACACTCGCAGCCTGCAGTGTGAAAAAGAATAAAGACTAGGTACTTTTTATTTCCACTCGTTAAGAGTTTCCCAAGCGTAAATTTATATAAAGGCAAGGCTGTGCCCAGTGGTAATGCACTTGCTTCATGTGCGTTTTAACATGATTTAAACTTGTTTCTGCTGAAGGAAAACATCGTGAGGAAACCTAGACGTCTGAGAGAACCTAGCAAGTTTTCAAAAGACTTGGCCAGGGTGGTGGACTATGGCCTGACAACCCTCGCATTAACAAGAGGCCCACCCCCAAAAGTGGGATATTAAGAAGGGGTAAAATTCAAATAAATAAAATAACAGCTAAAATACCATTTCCACCACTCATTAAATAAAGTGTTTCACTATTTGTAATATAAATACAATTTTCTATGTTTCATAAAACATGAAGTACATTTTCGCAAGTGCCTCGAGAGGCTCTCACTTGATAGCCTTTTAACCCTCTAAATGTAAGTGTCCGTTTAAAATCCCATTATTACTTTCCACCTGGACTTTGTTTTTGGAAGAAAAATAAGATAATTTATTAAATAAGTTACTCAAGGATGGTCCTGTATTATTAAAAAAAAAACATTAAATAGTAATTATCGTATCCTATTTTGAAAAAAATATGTAAAGAAATTCTTTTATAATATATTTATGTCTTATTTCGTGTATCTCGAAAACGGCTCTAAAATTGGATCAAATTTTGTATTTGATAAGGATTTGCTTTAAGATTATCTATAAAGGTATCTTTTCTGAAAAAATGCACTATTTGTATCTTTTCCGAAAAAAACAATAAAAAAAGCGAAATTCGGTCGCCCTGGTACTAACAGTTAAATTATAGCTAAAGAACACTCGGTGCAGGAACAAATAAATCAGACTCGCACTTATCTGATTTTATTTTATGAAAAGCTTAAAGTAAAGTGGATCTCCTTGATTTTTAATTCCAGGAGTGTCCGACAGGAGTGGTGGATGAAGAGGCCTTCAAGAACATCTTCTCGCAGTTTTTCCCTCTTGGCGGTAAGTGTTTTGATCAAATTAACATAAAAAGTATTCGAGTTGATTAATATTAATTTTATCGCGATGAGACTAAGAAATATTAAATATTATAAATGCTAAAAATTGAATGTAAGTTTTCATATCATGCTGTAACGATTCAACGAATTTATTTATAGACGCACGCACAACGTGCAGAGCCGCGGACAAAAAAATAATTTTGCGGGCAGATACCGTCTGTAAGCCTTTGAGACGTCTAAAATCTTAGTCTCTCTCGTGACCATGTGCGCTGTAAAGCATTCAAAACGTCGGAAATAAAAACTTTTTAACAAAAAAATAAAAACCGACTTCAAACAAAAGCACTAAAAAGTAAAAAATAACTGATTGGTAGTTTTCATTTACTATACATACCTAATCAAATATTTTCGAAGTCGGTGTGCTTTGCTTTGTATGGGCTGGCACCGATTTCGAAAATATTTGATTAGGTATGTATAGTAAATGAAAACTACCAATCAGTTATTTTTTACTTTTTAGTGCTTTTGTTTGAAGTCGGTTTTTATTTTTTTGTTAAAAAGTTTTTATTTTTCCCTTTTTAGTGTAGACAGTAGTAGTAAAGTAAGGATTCTAACGTGTTAGGCTTGTCAAATCAAACAAAATAAGCCCAAACTCAAAGTATCTACTATTAGCCGTTGAAGAGTTCCACCTATCCACCTTCTGGCCTTGCCATCAGATCAGGTCAATAACACCGAACCACTGTACTATCAATGGAAATAGAAATACTTGCAAAGTTTCAAGTCAATATGACAATTAGAAGTAGGTTAAATTCATCATTAGTTGTTTTTCCACCCTTAGGGGTGGTATTTTTTTTTGAAATTTAAATGGGACCAATCTGGAAGTATACCCTTTCAAACGAAACAAAAATTGTCCAAATCGGTTAATAAATGACGGAGTTCTGAGGTAACAAACATAAAAAAAAAAAAAAAAAAACATACAGTCGAATTGAGAACCTCCTCCTTTTTGAAGTCGGTTGATAAAATATTAATATACTCAAACGAGCAATTCTTGTATATTTATTTATACCGACGATGTCGGAAATGGCTCTAAAAATTTCGATGAAATTTGGTATGTGGGGGTGGGTTTTCGAGGGCGAAAAATCGATCTAGATTAGTCTTATGTCTGAGAAAACGTGTGTTTTCGAGTTTTCATTCAGGTTTCTTCTGCATTATTCCACGCAAAATATGGTCACATGGATCACAGGTGTCGGGGTTCGAATTCCGGTCGGATACAAAGTTTTTACTCTTGTTTTTTTTCGTATATTTATTCAAGTTTTTAGTTTGTACTTTTGGCCAAAAAGCAAGCCTATCTTGTTCGCCCAGGTACTATAAAATAAAACTTTGTAGAAAAGGTAGTTTCATGAAATGTTTCGCATTACATATTTTTTCAAAAATTTAACTTGACTATCAAAACATTTTATAGACTAACTGTTACTTATAGGGCTCGTCCAAAACATAATGAGTCCAAATTTAAACTAAAAATGGTTAGTGGCCATTGAAGAGTTCCACTATTAGCTTCTGGCTCCATCATCAGGTCAGGGAGATGGTGTCAACTGATTCTGTTGTCATTTTTGTTACATACATACTAATATTGAAGTGAAACTTTTCTAGAATCGTGATTTGAAACTCAATAAAACGAAAATGCGACACGAGAAACAAACACATAAATATATAGGATTAAGACGGCGAGAGAATGAGATAGAATACATTACCATGTTGCCATGGAAACCGTTGTTATGTCGTTATTGTCGTTGGGAAATTGCGCTGATGTAAAAAATATGTAAAAAGTAATGTTGAGTTTAAGTACAAAATCTCTATACCCTATTTCAAACTATAAATGAAAATGATAATAATTGTGAAAGGTAATAAATGTTATCTAAAACGCGCAGAGTATATAGTCTAATATTCAAAAATAATAATAATAGTGTTCTGTGAAATCATTTAATTTTCCGTGATTTATATGGGAAATTACTTAGGTTATTGACACCCACCCTTTTTGTTTTCGCTATCGATAACTTTGTTAAAATAAGTACTTTCTTTATAAAAGATACGTAGATAGAGATTACGGGTCTGAATTTTTGTGTTCATTAACATAACATAAGTAAAAAATTATAAAAATAAAGATTTTTTTACAATAATTCATGTTGTATCTTACTCGCATCACAACTACTAAGCAGATTCTATCATATTTCAGTTATCTAATTAAAACAATACTTTTCGAAATCCATTCGAGATCTCGAAAATGCCGAGATCTCGCCGAGATCGAATTTCTGATCCCTCGAGATCTTGACTTAGCGATCTCGTCTCGACATTGCATTTCCTAAATATGACATTGTCCCCGAATTTACGCAAGTGTGTACCAGATTTCCGCTCATTTGAATACCACGAAGTGGTTACAAAATGCTTTTGCAAATCTTCAAACCGATAACTTGCATACGAATTGAGCTCCTACACTATTCAAACTTGGTTAAAAAAGGTGTACCACTAGAAATATATTTGAGTCCAAATGTTAGAAACGTTCAATGGGGAATCCCGGGGGATTATTAATACGTAAGTACAATCTAAGCAACTTCACCTCTTCACTAAACTTACGGGATTGTGTACATAAAATAAAACATACGATTTTAGATCTTATCGTTTTAATAATAGATTCGCAAATCAAATGCAATGTTTCTGCTAACTTTTAATAAGGCCGTGAAAGTATTTAGACAAAGCACTGTAAAGTTCTTGCGTTTACGAAGAAAAGGAAAACATTAACTTTTTTTTATCATTTTTATGAATTTCTTAAGTGGCGACGTTTTATCCGATTTCATATAAAAAAGTAGTCTAATTGTTTTTTTTAAATATGCTTAATGCTCAGGTTAAGGAATAATATCCGCAGTATAATAGAATTAAACATAGAGCCAAACTATAATGTTTTGATATGGTATACCTAATAATCTATACTATTATTATAAAGAGGTAAAGTTTGTGATCTTGTGAGTTTGTGAGTTTGTGGGTTTGTGAGTTTGTGAGTTTGTGACGTTGTAGGGGGTAATCTCTGGATCTACTGAACCGATTTTCAAAATTCTTTTACCAATAGAAAGCCACGTTCTTTCTGAGTGTCATAGGCTATATATTAACCCGAAAAATGAAAAGGCTTTTTCGTGGTAGTCGGATTTGCAAAGTAAGTCGGAGAAAAAACGGTCGAACGAAAACGTTTCTTACGAACGCTGCCTTAACGATGAGAGATATATGATTATGTTCTAGAGAAAAGTTGTAGAGCTTAATAATGCCTACAAAAAAGTCAGCGACAGCATATGTCTAACTTTTATATTTAAGTCACAAAAAGTAGTTTTTTATATTAAAAAAATCATTTAAATCGGTAGGTCATGTTTATTGGTCATATTATCAACAATTATGAATTCTTATCAAAATAAGTAAATTTATCGTCTAAAATGTTTAAAATAAGAGACTTTTCCCTTTTACTGCATATAATTTGGACAAATGGTTAAAGAGATAATACAACATATTCGTATGTATGGACGAAACCGAGCGAGTTGTTTATCTGTTTTTCTCTTTGTACGGGCTAATCTCCGGATCTATTGGACCTATTTAAATGAAATTTTGCATGGTGGTACCTTATATCCCCAGACAACATCTTAGATACTTTTCATCCCGGAAAATTAAAGAGTTCCCGTGGGATAGTTAAAAATCTATAACAACTTATACAGCTTAGTACACAAAAAGTACTGATTGGATTTTAATGAAACTTTACAATAATATAGTTCATACATGACAAAAACAAATCTGCTACTTTTCATCCCGGAAAATTAAATAGTTTCCGTGGGATAGTCAAAAAACTATAGTAACTTATACAGCTTAGTACGCAAAATAACTGATTGGATTTTGATGAAACTTTACAATAATATAGTTCATACATCAGAATAACAAATAGGTAACTTTTTATCCCGGAAAATTGTACTTTTCCCGTGGGATAGATGTTTTTGTTTATTTGTAACGTATTATGTACACAACATAGACCCCAAAACAATAGTTATTAAAAAAATTCCTAATTATCTGTTTGCCTGTATGTCTGTTTGTCTGTTTTTGTGTGTGCGTTTCACGCGAAAAGTAATGTACTAATTTCAACGAAATTTGGTGAAGTGATAACTTATTACTCGAGTCAACATTTAGGGTACCTTTTGTATGTATGTATGTTGTATTCAGCCCTTTTTAACACATGCACGGGCCTCCCTTCAGTACGAGGTGGATCAGGCCATAGTCCACCACGCTGCCCAAGTGCGGGTTGGTGGACTTCACATGTCTTTCGAAAACTTGCTAGGTTATGTCAGACATGCAGGTTTTCCTTCACCGTTACGACAAGTGGTAACTGTGTTAGAAATGATTCGCATATGAAAATATCACTCGGTTTCCCAAGTGAGCGCGTTACCACTGGGATACCGCTGCCTAGATACCTTTTACTTAAAGAAAATCTTTCTTTCCCACGGGAAAATACAATAACTGGTTTTATCGAGTCCTCCCTAGAAACCTTCCTCTGACTAAGCCTTAAGACATACATCAAGACAATATACTAAAAAATTGTAGGTCTTGAAAAGTCCTACAGAAAAGTTGTGAATAGTATATGTCTATCTTCTAAGTTACACTCGCAATATTTATTCTTATCTTTACCTATAATAAAACTTAGTCAAATCGATGTGCGCGTTTCACGCAAAAAGTACTCAACCAATTTTAACTTAATTTTGTAGTCATAAAACTTAGTGCTCGGGTCAACATTTAGAATACTTTTTACGACAGGCAAATTACTCATTCCCACGGGAAAATACAATAACTGGTTCTATCGAATTGTCCTTAGAAATTTATTGGCTAACGTTGGCTCAACCTTAAGAGATAGATCAAAACATTGTACAAGAAAATTGTAAGTCTTAAAAAGGTCTATAGAAAAGTTCTACATAGTATATGTCTATCTCCTAAGGTGCACTCGCTATAACTATTTTCATTATTATATATTTCTGTTTTATTATACGTTATTTATTATATCTGAATATAGGTACATATATGAATAATAAAACTGTAGAGGTCGAATGTCTGTACATAGATGGTAGAAAAAATTGCTAAAAAACGAGTCAGTTCTCTTCTTACATCCCGTAAGGAGAGAAATAGAACAAATCCAGATTTTTTCAATTTTTTAGTTTCTCTGTCTGTTTGTCTGTTCGTACGGGCTAATCTCCGATACTATTGAACCTATTTAAATGAAATTTGATACTTTTCATTCCGGAAAATTAAAGAGTTCCCGTGGGATAGTTAAAAAATTATAGTAACTTATACAGCACAGTACACAACAACTTATGCACCTAATTTAGTAAAATTTGGCATGCTGATACCTATACCTTATAATGCAGCTCAAACAACAGGTTACTTATTTTATTTTATTTATTTTATTTTTATCCCGGAAAAATGAACGGTTCCCGTGGGATAGATCATTTTGTGCTTTTCTAGAGGTGAACCCGAGCGAAGCGAGGGTGAGCCGCTAGTAAGTAAATAAATGTCATGTCAATATATATAATAATATAATAATAATAATCTTTAATTCAGGCAAAAACCCATAATTACACAGAAAAAAGAATTTAAAACTAAAACACATACAATTTATCTATTCTAAGAGTTAGTAATACAAAATACTTAACCTATGTTAGCTTAAGAAAAAAAAATATATATATATATATATATATATATATATATATATATATAGGAACAGCTAATGGATTTTAACGTCTATAAAGCTGGAATGGTACATTGGGCAGAATCTCTAAAAAATTTGCAGAAAATTAAGTGCTCATTTATTGCTAATTTAATGCTGCAAAATTGAATTTTACCTGAAAATAGCTTGATCAAAAATCAGAAAACCGCTAGCTTTTAATTAAGCTAGCAGTATACTACCTAATACTCTAACGGCATAACACAACATCAAAATCAATCTAGCAATAATATAGTGCTCAGTTAGTGCTGACCACCCATTAACACAAATATGAAAAATTTATAGATTTGTTTTAATTTTATATAACAAAACTTACTGCTTTAACGGTATGAGCAGAAAAACTAAAAAAAATGTGACATCTGAGTGAGTTATCAACTGATGTTATTAATAAATAATTTAGTCTCTAATCTCTAAATAACTTGTTCCAGACGCCACTCAGTACGCGCACTTCGTGTTCAACACAATCAAACACAAACAACGTGGGAAACTAAATTTTGAGGTACGTTTTCAAATACTAAAAAATACAAACACAAATGAACACAAAGCCACTTCCTTTTTGAAAGTCGGTTACGGCCTTTTATAATGGTTCATGGGTTTTATCTAATTTTAAGGGGAAGTTATATATATGTCGGAGACGGTCATCAATACGGTCGCTAAACGAAGCGCGGCACGACGCCTGAGTGATGGCAGCACCTTCGGTATTATCGCCAACACTCGGCGAGCTTCGTGCTACGACGGAGCCTAGCTAAGGGAGGGGTGTTAAGAGGGCTAGACACTTGCCTTCGGGCCGAGCCAAGCTTAAGACCGCTCCACTAGGAACTGTCTTGCGTTCCGTATTGTCTATACATGGTAATAGTGAAGTGGTATATGGCTGTGTAGTGAAGTGCTGTTTAACTATGTACGAAGTGATTATTGTTAATTTGAAATACAACTGTGATTGCATTGACTTTCATTTGAACCAACACTTCCCATATAACGCCCACTGTATAAGTCATGATAAAATAATGGAAAATAATAGTGAAAATTAATGCTGCTTCGATATCAGAAGCGGGATCAGTGTTGGTTCAATTGCAAAAAGAACTAACTCTGAGTGAACAATGACGTGCAATGTTTGAACAACAAAATGTCATTATGTGATCTCTTATCGAGGCCTTGCAAATGCCTCAGATGAAGAAGAACGTCAAGTTACGCGAGTTTGACCCTGACAATATGGATACGGACGCAAGATCTTGATTTGCGACTGTAGATTTGTGTTTTGCCGAATACCCTCCATACGGCGGCTAGCTTATTTTAACAGTCAGTAAGGAATTAAAAGGATAAGGGTCGACGTGGCTATCACAATTTGTATACCAGAGAATAACATAGGAAGAGTTCAAGGTGATTTTCAAGGCGAGATTTATTTCCACCGAGACATTGGCTGGTACGCTAATTAATTTTAACAGTGACAAACCAAATGAAAAAAGAAACTCGTTACGTACGCAAATCGCCTGATGACGTCACTGACTAATCGTTGGAAAGACGCTAGCAAGAATCAGATAGCAATTGCGACTGTCCTTGCTCACTTATGTCAGTTTAATTCGAAATTACAACGATTGGCCTTTACTACGAAAATTGCTTCGCGAGATCGACTGCAGCAGGGATTGCACGCATTCTCACATTTGATACGCAAAGCTAGTTTATCTGATGATTTTTCAAAAGTGCCTGATGCTAAACGAGCCAAGCTAATGTTCAAATGTTATAAGTGCAGAAAAGTGAGTCATAAGCGGTCAGAGTGTAGAAGCAAGGTAAATGACAGTGTGGAACGACCTTCGATGACAGCAACGGCATCGCAGCCTGCAGTGAAGTCTCTGGTGTGCTTCAAATGTGGCAAGCCTGGTCACATCACGCTCCGGTGCATAAGTAGTGCCAGTCAAGTGGACGGCAGCAATATGGGTGCAACGCGAACGGAACGACGCGTGGATGTATGTGTTGTACAACCATCTTCGAATGCTCAATGGCATAGAGGTAATCTGTATTGTTTTTGTTATGATCATGATGCTGAATATTCGTTGGTAAGATAACATTTAGCAGTCAAATTGTGTGGTTAACGATTTTGTCCTTGCAATTTCTAGTATTGATCAAAACGGAATATTCCGCACAGAGTAAAATTTGTTTTGTAACGATTAACGGTCATTCTCTTGAAATCTTTTGAAATATTATGTTTTGCCTAATTATTAGTTGCAAAATGGTATCATGATAGAACATGAGATATTGAAAGGTTTTCTATTAACATGACGGCTATAAATTCTTTACACAAAAATTCTAGTAGGTCATGTACCAATAGAGGTTGATGTAAATAATGATCATCATGCCAAGCAAATGTTTTAATGAAGTCGATGGAAACCGATGTAAGCATTCTGACGGCCGAAGTAGTGTCGACCGTACTAGTAACTATTACGTAGTCATAGCCTGGTAAAAGTCGGTCTTTTGAGGAAGCTCAAACTAAATAGACCGTGGGTGTGTGATGTGCGTTTAGTTCTGGCGGAGGTCGGGGTCTGTTATGACCATAGTGTGTAGTCATCGAGAGGATGATACATACGGTGATCCCGTAGTGGATGCACCTGGATTGTGGAGCAATTGTGATTGCTGGTTGGCTTGTAAGGCCGTGGCCTAAGAGTGGTTTACAGAGGTGCTAGTAAATTTGAAAATTAGTTTGATTGCTGAAGTGTTGAATGATGTTGGTACATGGCTCTGGATGACTAATGTTATTAGTTAGATTAGAGATGGTTACAGTGACTTGGAGTTTAAAAAAAAACAAAGATGTTAGCGTTAAAGCTTTTCGTTAGAATAAAGATGATTCAGATTCAAAGTTAAGTTTTATCTGGTCAGGATTGACCGAGTCGAGCAAGTATTTTCGTTGATTATTTGGTTGCAGGCTAACACACGGCTAACACACGAGGGCGTGTGCACGCAGGATGGCCGTGTCGGAGACGGTCATCAATACGGTCGCTAAACGAAGCGCGGCACGACGCCTGAGTGATGGCAGCACCTTCGGTATTATCGCCAACACTCGGCGAGCTTCGTGCTACGACGGAGCCTAGCTAAGGGAGGGGTGTTAAGAGGGCTAGACACTTGCCTTCGGGCCGAGCCAAGCTTAAGACCGCTCCACTAGGAACTGTCTTGCGTTCCGTATTGTCTATACATGGTAATAGTGAAGTGGTATATGGCTGTGTAGTGAAGTGCTGTTTAACTATGTACGAAGTGATTATTGTTAATTTGAAATACAACTGTGATTGCATCGACTTTCATTTGAACCAACACTTCCCATATAACGCCCACTGTATAAGTCATGATAAAATAATGGAAAATAATAGTGAAAATTAATGCTGCTTCGATATATAAGTGAAATGTAAAGGGTTCGAGTTGAGAATATTTTTCTATGTCAGCTGGCATTAGCCTCCATTTTTTTTAAAGTAGCGGCGATAGGGCACACTGAAACAACCAAAAAATATTATTTATATGAACCTCTAAGGCAGTGGTGTAACTAGCATTTTTGGACCCCAATACGAAAAAAATGGAAGGGGGGCACTTTGCCGACTTTGAAAACAAATGTGGTCCACAGAAAAAGACAGTTTTCGAATTACTCACATTTTTCAAATCGTTCTCACGGAAGAAATGTAAAATTTAGTAAACGAAAAGCTGATCTTAAAAGACCATTCATTGTTTTACAGAACGTTGGTACGATCACGTTCTTAGTGGTCAAAAATAATATGCGAAAAAGGACGACTTTTTCTTGCGGTTTTTTAAACTTCTATGAGGGCTATCGTCGAAAAAATGTTTTGAAATAAAAGAATCGATTGTGGCCGGTTGGGGCCCCCTTGAATCAGGGGCCCCATGCGACCGCATTGGTTACATTGGCATAGCTATGCCACTAATACAAATAAACAGCTTTTTACTAAATGCATATGAAATTATATAAGGTACTTATACGAAAAACACAGTCTTTAAATATTTTGTAAAAAATTAGAACCCATGAAATTGCGAACAAAATCCGTGTACCTAGGAATGTCCGGACGAAGTGAGGGTAAGTCGCTTGTAAACAATACAAAGGGAATTTTAGATGGAAAAAACAACATACAATTATGTATTAGGTGCTGCGCTAAAAAAAGACTCCATATTTTATTTTAATATTTTATCGCATATTTTACTCAATCTCCTAAAATAACTTGTAATATTTTGTCACTGATGCCTGAGTGAGTTTTACGAGTAATTATGATATTTTTAACGGTACCTGTGTTTGTCATTTTACTTTCTGATTGAAATTCTAAGTCCAATGAGACCACCCAGATTTTGGCCCGTCGTGTATAGAAAAAAATACTTTATTAGATTTACGCTAATATTTGACATCTATACAATATATAATAAAAGTGAAACTGATCGCTGTCTGACATGGAATATATTTGAGAAAAACTATTCTTGGGAGTCTTTATTAACGTAATAGAAGCCAAAACACTTATTTTTAGATTTTTTGTCTGTTAGTCTGTGCTTTTGTGTTAAGCTCAGAAACAGCTTAACTTATTTGGGTGCGGTTTTTATTTATGTATAATTGTGATAAGCCTCACTTAGCATTTAATATTTGTTTTATTGAAACAAGGGCGAGTCGCTAGTTTTTAATATTTTTCTTTTTCGAATCTTTTCGCGGTTTTAGGAATTAAGGATTTTGTTGTGGATTATTTTCAGTGAAAAGGATTCGAAATATCGAGGACATACAATGAAAATAAAACTGCGAAAATATCCCAAAAAATATAATTTTATATAAATTAAACTAGCGATTCATCCTCGCTCCGCTCGGGTTCGTCAATCGTCCCTACTTACGTTTTAAGGTTTAGGATAGATTTCTCAGAGACGAGATATTTTACCGCAGTAAAAATATTCTATATGTTAACAAGGATAACTAGCTATCATCATACCGAATTTCATTAAAATTTGGAATATATTTGAGAAAAACTATTCTTGGGAGTCTTTATTAACGTAATAGAAGCCAAAACACTTATTTTTAGATTTTTTGTCTGTTAGTCTGTGCTTTTGTGTTAAGCTCAGAAACAGCTTAACTTATTTGGGTGCGGTTTTTATTTATGTATAATTGTGATAAGCCTCACTTAGCATTTAATATTTGTTTTATTGAAACAAGGGCGAGTCGCTAGTTTTTAATATTTTTCTTTTTCGAATCTTTTCGCGGTTTTAGGAATTAAGGATTTTGTTGTGGATTATTTTCAGTGAAAAGGATTCGAAATATCGAGGACATACAATGAAAATAAAACTGCGAAAATATCCCAAAAAATATAATTTTATATAAATTAAACTAGCGATTCATCCTCGCTCCGCTCGGGTTCGTCAATCGTCCCTACTTACGTTTTAAGGTTTAGGATAGATTTCTCAGAGACGAGATATTTTCCCGCAGTAAAAATATTCTATATGTTAACAAGGATAACCAGCTATCATCATACCGAATTTCATTAAAATTTGACCAGTGGTTTTCTGGTGATACGTTCACAGACAGACAGACAGAAAAAATCTAAAAACTATAGATTCGGCCTCTGTATCGATGATAAAAACTATTTCAATAAGATTTTTCAAAAAGTTTTTAATGTACAGATTCGACACTTTTCATTTCTCTCTCTTTTTCTTCTTTTAGAATGTTATTATAAAGTCGCTAGTTGGGATATAAAAGTAAAATAAAATATCTAAACATTAATTTTTGAACCACAATATTAATGTTACCGACAGCAAATGTAAGTTTGTATTCAAAACTACAAAAGACAAAACTGTTCAATAGATTTCCTCGTCTGTTTGCGAACCGATTTTCTTTTTTTCATTTATTAGCTATTGACGAGGCTTAGTGTTTCTCTATACTAATATTATAAAGAGGTAAGGTTTGTGAGCTTGTAACGCTGTAAGGGGTAATCTCTGGATCTACTAAACCGATTTAGATGAAATTTGGTAAGAAGAGTTTTAGATCCTGGGAAGGACATAGGTTGCTTTTCATCCCGGAAATCATACTTTAAGGGGGTGAAAATGAGGATGAAAGTTTGTATGGGGAATCAGGGTGAGTCGCGAGCTATCAATGAAAAAAATGGATACAATTACTTTTTATATACATAAGTAACTTCAATTTATATAGGTTTTCCTCAAATTTTCAATAATGATTGTGCTCGAATTTCCGTCACTGGGAGTGCACACAAAAACTCATGCACACAGCATACCTCTCCTTTAAAAATTGGTTAATATCACTCAAAATGTATACTATGCCCAAATGGATCAATATCAAAGGATCCCGAAGGATACCAAACTCCGACCGATCGCATTCAATTTGCTTAAAAGGAGTTAAAGAGAGGTTTTTCCCCTCGTTATTAATACATTAATCTATCAAACTCCGTGAATGCACAAAGGGGAATCTCTTACATTTAGATTATTCTATACATTAGAAATCTATTCAAGAGTACATTATACAGGACTAATCGATAAAATACTTCGTATTACATCTCTAGTGATTTATTTTAATAAAAAAATATATCCGCAAAAAAATCTGAAAAGATAGTTTTATTTAAATTAAAAAGTATCCTATGTGATGGACCAAGATACCATCATACCAAATTCCATCATCAAAATCAGTTAAGCCGTTTCAACAAACAGTCGTCGTTAACAGAAATTTTTTTTTAATTATTTTTTTTCTTATAATTACCGTGCATTACATACACCGTAACTTGAATTTTATTTATCTGTATAGATTATTTTCTTCCCTCACTATCTCCAATATATAACCAAATTACATAATGTATATAGAGTAAAATAAATCTTTGTTAAGTACCTATTTATGTTTTTACTTAAGACGAAGTTTTTGCCATACAGATAGTGTAATTTCTTTAGAGAATAAGTGAAATTCTATATAGATATTAGTAATTTAATAAAATTTATTAGATGAGAATTTAATTAAAAATAAGCTTAAAGAGTTAAGCTTTAAAATAAGCTCATGTTAAGTACATAAAATGTAAATGTAAAAATTAACAATTCAGAAATGCTTTTAAATGTTTGTTAGAGAAAAATATAATTTCCAGTAGATTTTTGATTTTAATCAGAAAAATAATATAGCCTTAGTATACTAATACATCAGGGTTTTACGTGAAATTCTGAGAAACAATTTCAAAATTTTATTAAATTTTTTTCGTCAATAACATGTTTTTGCACCAATTTCCAGGAGTTTTTGGACACCCTGTCTCGAGTGGCGAGAGGATCTCGTCAAGAAAAACTGTCGTGGGTGTTTGATTTGTATGATGTGGATGGCGATGGGCGGATTTCTCGTGGAGAGATGCTGGCAGTAGTGAGGGCGGTCTACGAGCTGCTAGGGCGGGCGGCCGCGCCTCCGTTGCATAAAGCAGCCGCTGAAGACCACGTGGACCGAATTTTTCATGTAAGATCATGAAGATATTATTATTTAATACTGTATTAGATTTCCATGTCATTCTTCGATTTAAACTTAATCATAATTGGTTCAGATTTAAACATGAAAACGTAACGAGTTACTTTCGCTTTTATACAGAACGATTAGTACGGATATTCCACAGGAACCGTTAATTTTTTCGGGATAAAAAGTATCTATGTGCTATCCTAGACTATAATCTATCTCTGTGCCAAATTTCATCCAGATCTGTTAAGCTGTTCTGGCGTGAATGAGTAACAAACATCCAACAATTCATTCTCACAAACTTTCACATTTATAATATTAGTATGGATTAATGGGATTTTTGGGATTATGGGATTAGTATGTATACTATAAAGATCAGTCCTCTTCTCCCACAGCTGATGGACACGAACGCCGACGGCGTGGTGACCCCCGACGAGCTGGCGCGGTGGTGCGCGCGCGACCCCGCGCTGCTGCGCTCGCTCGACACCCTCGATACGGTCTTGTGATCCGACACACCCTTCGACACGTGTATGCTGTGTTGTTTATCCAACTGCAAATAATACTTTCTTATTACGGGTAGATTTACGCGCATTGACATTTTAAATAAAACTATCTTTTCGGATTTTTTCGCGGATTTATTTTGATTTTTGGTTTCCGACATTTCGAATGCTTTATAGCAATCATGGTCACGGGACTAAGGTTTAAGATGTCTCAAAGGTTAATATAATATGTATATTTGTTACAGACAGCACCTACCACAAAATACAAAAATGCCACCAAAGTACCTTGCAATATTTGTTAATTTTAATTTTAAATATTTATTTTATTTTTAACAAGTTCTATTATTTATTATTTTAAAATACTTAATAATAATAAAACAAAAAATCAAAATAAAACCGCAAAAAATCCGAAAAAATAGTTTTATTTAAAACAACTCCAAATAAGAAGAGTAATAATATTTTTGGGGTTCCGTACCTCAAAAGGAAACCAGGAACCCTTATAGAATCACTCCGTTGTCCGTCCGTCTGTCTGTCTGTCAATATCCTTTGTATCAGGAGCATTTGGAGGGATCAAGTCAAGAATATCAAATACTTAGTTTGTAATCCCTTGGAGCTGTGAAGCAATCAAACTTCTAAATGTATATAATCTGCTGTTTATGACACTCTTATCTATATTATTCATTAGTCTGAGCCTTATAAGTACTTAAAAAATATTTAATGAAAATTGGTCAAAGTAGAAGAATTACGAACACACTGGAATTTTTCAATTTTTATTATATAAAAGTTATGCTTATTAATTTATTATCATTGATATGCAAAAACTCAAGATACACAATTAGCGGCTCAAAAGTGTCCGCAAAAGAAGTGCACAATTCGAAATTATGCGCTCTTTTCAAATCTTTTTTGTTCATAGCATTTCGGATGACGAAAGTAAAACGCACGTTGTTTCGTTTAAAAAAGTACTTTATGTGGTGCGCATAAGTTCGAATTTGTGTTTAGACAATTAGAACTATCGATTTTTTTATGTTATTCTTTGGTTTGACATATGTCGACGCCACTTTTTGAAGAAATATTTTTTAGGAAATGTGTATCTATCTAGGTTTTTATATATCAATCAGTTGTTATATTATAACAAGTATGTATTATGAAATCAATAATTCTCTTTTCCAGTGGCTGTCGATACTGACACTACTTTAGATGGTAACGAAACACGCTCTACAAACTTAGACGACTACAAATCTTCAAAAAATGACAAATCTCAAACTATATCTACCACATCACTAAACACTATCAAAACAGATAAAGCAGAATCTGAGAAATGTGGGTCCTTATCCAAATCTAGCTCTGTAACTAGCGGCAGAGTGATCGCTAAAGTTTTACCAAAATCGATATTGACGAATTCTCCTTCGAAGACTCCGCCTCCGCCACCTCCGAGGATTAGAAGGTGAGATATCAGAATCTATACATACATATAATAAAATATTAACAAAGCGAAATCTGTATAATATGAATTATTTATTAAAATAATGTCTGTGACGTATTGTGTGCAGAATATAGATCCCAAAGCAATCGTTATATATATACTCCAGTCATGGGTGCTTATATCTAAAAGATGTATGTATTTAAAGTTATATATGTGTAGTGTATCAACTATCTGGTATCCATAACACAAACCTCGTAGCTTACCATGAATTATGGAACTAGATGGCGCTGTGTGTTAATGTACCAATATATTTATTTATTTACTGGTTCTCTGGTGAGTTCTGATGTCATTAACGACCAGGAACAATCTCTATGACGTCGTCATATCAGTAAAAACTGTGTGTTAATATACCATGGATATTGGTTGTCAGCTACTGTCAGGTCTCCAGGTATATCAAATTAGGGTTGATCAAGGGTTTTGACAAGCTTTTATCTAACTTGCATGATGTTTGTTCGGGTCAAATCTTGCAACTGAATTCTCGCTTAGTTTGGATGACAATGCGTGGTAAGATAAGTGACGTCATTCTAAATCCAATATGGCGGACTCCCAAAGATGGCGGGCTATGTTTTTTCATGCGCCCCATTATATGGATATCAAATTAAAGAGTTTGCTGAGAAGGATACAATAAATTAAATCAAACACATTACACAATTTATATAATATAATTTAAGCTTGTTTTTAAAAACGTATTTTTTTTATATTATTTTATTTTCAAATGTTCTTAAACAGTTTTTCAGCAACAGATTAGCAACGAGTTCTTATGTATAATTCAACCTAATTTTGACGATCCCCTCGTTTTACTGCGTGCGTGTGTGTGTGTGTGTGTGTGTGTGTGTGTGCGTGTGCGTGTGCGTGTGCGTGTGCGTGTGCGTGTGCGTGCGCGTGTGCGTGCGCGTGTGCGTGCGCGTGTGCGTGCGCGTGCGCGTGCGTGCGTGTGCGCGCGCGTGTGCGCGCGCGTGTGTGCGTGTGTGCGTGTGTGCGCGCGCGTGTGTGCGTGTGTGCGCGTGTGCGCGTGTGTGCGTGTGTGCGTGCGTGCGTGTGTGTGTGTGTGTGTGTGTGTGTTTATCTGTGGCATCGTAGCTCCCAAACGGATAAACCGATTTTGTTTTTGTTTTTTTTTTGTTTGAAAGTTGAGTTAGTCGGGAGTGTTCTCAGCTGTATTTGATGAAAGTCGGTCCAAGATGGTCTGGGGTTTTTTAAATTATTAATTTACCACTTTTTTGTGAAATTGAAATAAGCAACAAAATGGGGTTTTACGAACTAATTAGCTACAAAATACAGCCCACGTATGTTTTGATTGATTGTGATAATCTTTCGCTGCTATCTGAACAGAGTTAATCACGCTACTATTTTTGCCATAGACATTAATATTTTGGCGGACTCTGTCTTTATAATTGTTAAGTCTGAGATTTAAATACAAGTGGTAAAGACTAAAGAGATCTTGCTATTGATGGATAATAGGGAGTATGCGTGTGATTTAATTTTTTTTTATAATCTTAATTGCTTCTGAATTAAGTCAAATGGCGTAATGGCGGGCGTTTAAAGTATCTGTATCGGTAATACCGAATTTAAAAATAAGTAAAATTTATTATATTTGATTTTTTTTTAATAATAAATTTTAGTATTTTGGATATTTGTTGGCTGGATATTTGTTTTACAATTATATAAAGATGTAAGCTATTGTATAAAAAAAACACGCATATTCTCTATTGAGTTGTTATACGAGTATATTTAACACACAGACGGAGTATCGCCTCAGTGCTATTATCACCTCCAGGTAAATTTCTAAGAAATTAATTAAAATTCTAAGAAATATATTGTTAACTGACACTTCGGGGTGTCCGCGGTCGTGGTGGGAATAATTATTTGTTCAAACGATCAATACTTGATGTACTTTACAGTACAGTTTTTTCTTCAATTTCAAAAACAAAGGCTTATTTCAAAGATTTATGTACATTTACATATATAGATAAAATACATATTTTCGGTTTTATTATAGTAAAATGTATATATTGACATTTAAAAGTCAATAATACTGAATTAAGAACTCTTTCGGTGAATGGGTGGTTTGGACAGATAAGCACTGGTGATGAAAGGTATAGAAAAAAATATCACCAAATGAAACAAAAACTCATAAATAGGCACGGACGAAAAGTTTATAATGTTAGTCTCACTTAATAAAAAAAAGAAAAATATACAGACAGATATGTTTAAAAAAATATTACTATTTTTTAGGGTTCCATACCTAAAGGGTGAAATGGAACCCTATTTCTAAGACTCCG
Source organism: Brenthis daphne (assembly GCA_947093115.1). NCBI lineage: Eukaryota > Metazoa > Arthropoda > Insecta > Lepidoptera > Nymphalidae > Brenthis > Brenthis daphne. Next base: position 7,327,687 of record OX352473.1, read on the forward strand.
CTGTCTGTTTGTCCGTCTGTGACCAGGCTGTATCTCATGAACCGTGATAGTGCGACAGTTGAAATTTTCACAGATAATGTATTTCTGTTGCCACTATAACAAAAAATACTAAAAAACAATAAAATAAATATTTACGAGGGCTCTCATACAACAGATATGATTTTTTTGCCGTGTTTATAGATGATGGTACGGAACCCTTCGTGCGCGAGTCCAAATCGCACTTGGCCGGTTTTTTTATCTTGCATATCTTGACAAATTTATCGTACAGCATAAAAGTCATTATGTAATTATGTGATTTTTACTTGACTGATGATATCGAATCTATCATAAAATCCGCACAAATTGTTTTCCAAAATATTTATATCCACAATATATATTTTCGACCATACTTGCGTCGTGGTCTTGCATTTTTTCTTCTTTTTATAACTACTAAAACATGCTCTTCTGTTCTTCCTTTCCTATCGTATTTCTTCTTTATTGAGTCTATAAGTTGAGCTGATCTAGATGTATAATTTTTTTAAGAGATCGCTTGTACTGCATTCTTCCTTTCATATATCTCCTGTCACAACCGTTTTGCTTATATAATGAAGTTTGTATCGATAAGTCCTTTCGTTTCATCACAAATCACTATTATCTCTGTTAGCGTTACGTCTTTCAACATCAACTTCACATCTTACTTTCCAGCTGAACATTGTATTCAACCCTTTTTAACATCCCACTGTTATTTATTTTATTCTATTTATTTATTTATTAGATTCACCAAAGGTTAGTTACAATAATACAATTTCAAGTTCTTATAGCTAATTGCACTACCTCTTAAGGTGACTACCATGCATACATGCAAATTTGGAGATTTTATAAAATATTTACATTATATCTATGTTACAATAATAAATTACTATTATAAAATATTTGTATAAATAACAAAATATACTAACACAATTAAAATAATAAAAAAAATTGAAAGAGATGAAATTCGAATTAAAAAAAATATAGGAAAAACTACAAAATAAATTAAAGGTATTTTTTTGCATTTTTTTTTAACCTAAGCAGCAGAACTGTTGGGCGTGGGTTTCCTTCAATACTAGGTAAAGGTACCAAAGGTACTATAAAACAAGTAAGTAAATAAGTAAGCCCAGGGGTAACTCGCTCGCTTGGGAAACCGAGTGAAGCGAGTTCAAATCCTCCTCATGGCGTCGCATGTTTGATATGCTCATGTGCATGATTCTCATGTCATTTCAAACATGATTAGCACTCGTCTTACGCTGAAGGAAAATATCGCGAGGAAACCTGTATGTCTGAGGGAACCTAGCAAGTTTTCGAAAGACTATCTCCTTTTCAAAAGAGATCCCTGTCGTATTGAGAAGCCCTCTCCCAGAAGTGGGAAGTTTAAAAGGGCTGAATACCATAAAATAAAATTGAATCCCACGGATGATCTATACAAATTGTGTAGTGTGACTGTCGTTTCTCTTGAGGTGTTTACAGAAAACTGCTTTCTGATTCAATGAATTAGCAAATAATACTAATTTTTGCGCGACATAATTTGTAGAAATACTTTTTCGGATTTCTTTGTAATGTTTTTGATTATTTGTAACTTTCAGTGTCTTTAGTTGTGTTAAATTAACAAAAGATAAAAAATAGATCCCTAAAAGGAATATTATTGTTTTAAAAATATTATTAATGAATGGAAAACAAATAATGTGCTCGTAAATATAATAAATCAGAAATATCAGCAATCAGGCGCTTTTACTTTTTATGAATTGTTTAACGCGGTTAAAAATTGTGAAAATCACAGATTTTTTCATATATTTATAGAATGGAATATGGCTTAACTATTTTCGAATCAATGAAATCTATAATCTATTTAAGCAAATAAAAATAGCTCTAAGAATAGCCCGAATTAGCGCTGTTCCATTTCTTTGTATAGGATGAGGCATCTGTACTAGTAAAGTATTATGTGATCTGCGATAAAACTATAAAAAATCCGAAAATTTAGTTTTATATATAATATAATATCAGGTTGAAAAATCAAAAGAAAATAATTAAAAGCAAGTAACAGTCTCAACGAATAATGTTGGGTTTGTTTGCAGACAAGACTCTCAGGCGTCGTCCAGTTCCACGCAGTCGCCGGCGCCGCCTGTGGCTGTTCGCATCACTGCTACAGTACGTAATTGCTTAAACCATATAATTATTTTTATTTATATATAAATAGACAAAGATGAAACAGTTTCCTCCTCTGTTTGTCAACCGATTTTTTTGTTTAGTAGTTATTGACGAACTTTAGTGTGTTATATATGTAAACATTATATATAAACGGAGCTTATTCGGTACAAACAAAAAAATGAAATCTTTCCTCTTTATAATATAATATTATTATTATAGAAAAGAGGACAATATAAGTGATTCACTTATCATTATAAATAAAATCAATATAAAATTAAAATAATAAATTCTATTCAGAATTTATTATTTTAATTTTATTCCCCTCAAGTTTTATTTTTGCGACAAAAATTAGTCTAGGTCCTTCTCCAAGGTCCCATCTATCTATACTAAAATTCATCAAAATTGGTTTAGCGGTTTAGTTGTGAAAACGTGACAGAGAGACTTACTTTCATATTTATAATAAGGTTTTTAAAGCGTTACTCATCTTAATTACGTATTTAATTTTTCAGGTAACAGAAGAAGTCGCTCCTCGAAAAGCCAAACGAAAAACAAACAGAACGCATCGATGAAATCTCTTTCTTTAGAATTGGGAACAAAATGTCACGTGCTTTAATAATAAAAAATTCAATAAAATATATTATCTAGTACTTATCTATACTAATCTGTAAATATGTATTTGCAATACAGCAAAAATTTAATTATATTAAAAATTTTATCAATTTAAACTGACCCTATCAAAATTTTCAAAATTTTTGGGACTTTAAAACTTTGCTTACCCTAACAAAATAGAATCGTAAAGTTTAGTAATGGTTAAGATACAAGAAACAGGTTAGATCAATAATTTTATAGCTGAAACGTATCTATGTATTTCTTTAGTTGCTCTTAAAAAAAGTGCGGTATTTTAAACTACATACTCGTAATATTCAATATAATTATTTATAGAAACGAGTTAAAATAATACATAATTCTCCACGTAGTTTCTGCATACTTTTTATATCTTTTATTTTTTCATTACAATTTAAAGATAATTTAATCAGATAAAGCATGAACTGGGTCTTTAGTTACTTATTATTATTATTATTATTTCCCGTGTATTGCAAAGACATACATAGTCACGTTATTCTTAATAATTCTTCAAAACTTCTAAAGCATAGTATTTTTAGGATCTTCAAATCTTCTTGGCACAATTCAAAAATATATCTTATTATTATAATGTTTGTGGATTTATGCGTACATTCAATAACAAAATTTATCTTGTGCAAGCGATTAGTATATTAGAGAAAGTGTGAGATTGTAGTGATAGAAAGGCTGATGAGTAACAGGTTAGGCTGAGAAAGGGTTTGGTGTAAATGAGGATAAGAGCAGAAGTAGAACGAGGCAGAAGGGTATGTATAAAGAAGACGTGATGTGTGGAAGACGTCTATGTAAAAGGAGTATGTGCGGAGATGTCGGCTGATAGAGGGAAATAGCAGAAGGCCTCTTATGGCGATCATATGTAGTGGCGTAAAGAGACGAACAGAAAGAGATTATTTATTTAGAAACGTATTATATGTATTTCCTCAATAATAATAAAACATAATAATTATAATATATGTTTATATAATATATGTTTTAATCGACTTCAAAAAAAGTGAAAGCTCTATGTTTCTTTATCTACTTCATTGTTGGTATCACATGCATATGAGAACTATTTATTGGAAAGATTATGCATACCTGAACCAATTTTCAGTAGTAGAAAAAATCCACCCGTAGGAGAGAAATATGAGTGATTATTATATTTTAAGTGTAAATATAGGAAATTTTTGAAGTCGGTTTTTATTTCATAATTAAATCGTTCTTGTAGATAACACTGCGGGCAATTACTAAATTTTAAACAATTTCCTATTGCATTGTAGTTTAAAACTTTCAAATTTTCGGTCCAAAAAGATGCTATTACTACTTAATATAGATTTAAATTCAAGTTTTTGTAGTCTTATTAGGAGAAATAATATTATTTTCACAATTTCATTTCTTATTTGAAATTTTTGGTTTATTTTAAACTAATTGATTTTATTTCAAAGAGATTTCAAAAAAAATTAAATCGTTACTTTTAAATTCTATTGTATGTATCTTTTTGAGCTAAATACCAAATATTTTTCTTGGATAGTTCAAATAATATTATTTTGAGCCATATTGTGTTCTTAAACTTTAAAAAAATTCAAAAATTTAATGTAGTTTTGCCTTAGAACTTAATCTTTAAACATTATTCTTCCACTTATCTTGTTATAAAATGCCAAATACGATAATAAAGTAGATAATAAAATAAATAATAAAATAAATGTATAACTAAATTTTAAGCAAAATTGAATTTACATTAAACTAAGCTCTAGAAAAGCAATTTAATTAAATACTTTTAATTACACACTTTAATTTTAGTAAAAATAAAATATTTTCAAGTTGAATAAAATAAGAAATAAAATTATTTATTATTATTTATTTTGGTTGTTAACTTTGTATTTAAATAATGTAAATTGTTTTTTAACAATGGTTTTATGTATATTTATGTATAGTTTTAAGACCAATAAATCTATCTAGCGGTATATAAAGCCTTTCTACCTTGTTAGATTTCACATTGTGATTGGTTTTGGCACATTGATTATTACAATATTGTCAAAGTCCTCTATTAAAGTTTAAACCAAAACAATAATTCTGTGTCGGAGAACTTATTCATCTGCTGTGTGCTGCAATGTCATATATGTATGTACTAGCAGAACCCGCGGCTTCGCTCGCGCTAAAACTACAAAAAAATCTGTATAAAAAGTAGGTTTCATACAAACTTTCATCCCCTATTTTATCCCCTTATAGGATGAATTTCGAAAAATGCTAAATCATGTATTTATATAATTGTATTGAAACCATTATATACCATCTTTCAAGTAATTCTGAACATAAATATTTTGTGGGTTGTATTATAACGTGTTTTCCCGTGGGAATGAGATGATCTCTCGCAGTAAAGAGTAGCCTATGTCACTCTCCAGCTCTCCAACTATCTTCATACCAAAAATCACGCCAATCCGTTACTCCGATTCGATGTGAAAGAAAGACAAACAAACGGACAAGCAAACACAATTCCACATTTATAATATTAGTATGGATGTAATATCAATATGACAAATTCTGAAAGTAACATTAACGGGAAAACTTCAACACTAGATTATTGTTTAAAATATGTATAAGAAAATAATATTATATAGTTTAATTAATTATATTACATTTTTTATAAAATAAGTCAGGGCATTAATAAAAAAAAAATGAGGGGCATGTGCTCAAAATGGCATCGCCAGCGACGAGCATAATGTAAGGTGAAAATTGGTAATTTATAAAGTTTCCCAGAAAATTTCCAAATAACTTTCCAAACACTTTAGAAATAAAATTGAAATATTGTTATGTGCCAAATTTTTATGTGTAATTTTTAAGAATAAACATTATTTTTTTTATAAATGTTATTGGAAAAAAAGTTCTTTAAAAATTTAATGAAATTATAATTAATATTAATTTATTTTTAAGTATTACATATAAATTACATACACAAAAAGAAAAACACAAGTCGATAATATGTTAAATTAAAGAATAATAAAAATAATTTAATAATTAAAAAAATGTTTCAGATAAAGAAGAGAAAAGAAAGAAGTTCATTAAATTTTAATAATTCACTATCTCTTCGTATAATACTTTCTTAGATTTACGCGAATGTTTGACATTTTAAATAAAACTATCTTTTTAGATTCTTTCGCGGATTTATTTTGATTTTTGGTTCCCGACGTCATCAATCATGGTCATGAATCAAAAATCTATATAAATCTGCGAAATGATCTAAAAAGATAGTTTTATTTAAAATGTAAAATATTCGCGTAAATCTAAGAATGTATAAGTTAATTGAAATATTGAAGTAATCATAAATTATATTACAAAAGCATCTTTATCTTATAACTCTATATCAGTTCCAATAAAATTAAACGCGCACTAAATTTGGTGCCGAATATAGAGTGCTTTGCTAGACTTTATTGTTTAAAGATTCTCACTCAGTCTATTGTTTTATGGAAACCAGCTCAGCACAAACATTTTTGATGAATTCACCCAAAAACATTAAACCCGTGATTTTATCTTCTTTTCTCTACCTTCTTCTTCTTACTTCTTCAACAAACGCAAAAACAAACGTAACATAACCATTACGATAGTGTCGACTTAAATTGTACCCGATTAGCACTCTTAGGAGCTACCACATGATCATATATACAAAATGTTCTGAAACAATCGTTCATTGAAAAATTATAGAAATTCATATTTTCATTATTATATTATATTTATTATTCATATTTTTCAAGAGATCGCGGCGCGGTGAATGTTGTAATATGAAGCCAATGTAAGTATCAATGTAACGAGAATCCTTATATTTATTGTTATTTGATAACAAAATTGTCAATTTACATTTTTAGTTTTTAACTATTTGTATTATAAAGGCTACAGTACCTACACAAAACCTTTATAAACTAATAATTCAATAAAAAGAGTCAATTTTTACCCCTATTTTCATAATTAAGGGTAAATTTTGATCCTATTTAATGGGTTTAAATTTAGTCATTTAAATGACCACTTGTTATATGTTTTTCGATAACTTCATTTCATTTGTTTATTTAGTACGTAGAGTAAGCATTGGTGATATAAATACGTAAAAATAGATTCTATTTACTCTAATAAATCTTCTATTTCGAGTTACCACACTATACTGGCTTTTATTTTGTTTCATTGTTACCCAACTGCGGCGAAGCCCAAATGAAGGTTATGTGTTTGATCCGAAAGTATGTATGTGTGTATTTACTTATGTATATATGTAAGTCCGATCCTATGTTCCCTCATAATTACTAAACGGCTTAAGTGATTTTAATGACTCACATGTCGCTAGATTTGTCTTGATAGAGTAGGTATATATTATGTATAATTAAAAATCAAAATGGCGAATCTAAGGCACCATACATAACTATGTTCTATACTAGCTGCGATTATTGCTACGTGTATACAGGTCTCCGACTGTATAATGCTTTATCCCTTCGTTGTTTTCTTTGTTTTCATCTTATTTGTTAGCTTTTGTGCAGGCGGTTTTTTATTTTTATAATATATATTTTTCCTTTTAAGATTCAATTATAAACTAACATAAAGTTTCATAATGTAAATTATATAATCGGTGGTATTGTTGTTAGTTTGTATGATTGTATTGGCTTGGGCTCAAGACTCAGATCAAACAAAAAGTTGAGAGTTGGCAACAATATTATTCTTATAGGAATGTGTTTATTAATAATTCTATGCTCAAACCCAAAAGACCGCTTTTATAACGACAGAACCCGACCCGAAAATTTATACCTGACCCGAGACTCAAACCCACGACCTTTGATCTGCAACCGTATATGCTAGTCACTACACCAACGAGGCAATCAATATAAACTTAACAATACAGGAGTACAGACATTCATGCTCATCACACAAATAGAGGACAGCACACCAGCGGGACACGAACCCGCGACCGCTGGCACAGCAAGTGAGGTCACTACAAATTGAGTCAAACGTGTCGTCACTTTAAGACGTAGTTCACGTCGATAATAAATTAATTTGACGAATTTAATTAACTTGTTGACATGTTTATTAACAAAATGATAAGTAAGTTAATGAAATGTTAAGTTAATGAAGCGTACAATATACCCTTGAAGTAAGACGAATGTTAGAAAATTAATTTCCTTATAAGGGCTATATAAAACGTGACATAGAAAGCCTATGTATAGTCTAATATGGAGTTAACACTTGGTGAGTACTCTACAGTCGTTATATCTGACTTTACGTCAATCAAAAAAGTATCTATACTAAAATAATAATGTACGAGTATCTAAATGTGAAAGCAAACCTGCCTGTCTGCTATTTCATGTGTAAGCTGCTGAGAATATTTCGATGAAATTGTCCTATCATGCGAAAACAAAATCTAGTCTATACAAATAAATAAAATCGAAGTGTCTGTTTGTAATGTCAAAATAACAGCGTTTTACTGAATGCATATGAAATTATATCTTTTTTTTTATTTTTGTGTTTCTGTCTGTCTGTTTGCTCCCGATAATCTCTGAAACGGCTGGAATCATTTTGACGAAGATAGCTGATGTTATAGGGAGTAACATGGGCTACTTTTATTTTAGAAAACGAATTAGGGTTCCGCTCAAACAAATTAAATGTACCTAGGGACAAACCCGAGCGAAGCAAGAGCAATCGCTAGTTTTAAAATAAAACTATCTTTTCGGATTTTTTCGCAAATTTATTTTAATATTTGGTTCTCGAAGTTTCGAATGCTTTACAGCAATCATGACCACGCGATAAAATGAGGTTTTAGTCATCTCAAAGGGCAGTATATAGTTATATAGTTACAAACAGCACCTACCCACTAAATTAAACAATTATTTTCAAAAATACATAAAAATGACACTGAAATACCTTTTAGTATATTAAGTATCACAAAAAGTAGTTATTTTTATTTTCTTTTTTATTTTTAGTTTTACTTCTACTACATTTTGCCTCAGGCTTATGCATTAACTTGCAGTCTTTAGAAAGTTTTTTGGAAAAAAATGCTGAGCTACAAATAAATGATAAAGCAGAACAGCGGCCTGTCAATGAATTGAATGACAATCCAGAACAAGTAAATCCAGGTCGAAGAATATTCAAAGTATTACCTTTTAAGCCTAATAAGAAATGGAATACAAAATATCAATCTCAACCCGATAAGAGTCGTCTTACTGAAGATATTCCTATTGCAATTATTGTAGCTGCTAAACGTGATCGAGATGAGTCTAAAATAAATACTGAATATGCATATTCACGTCAGACATCAGAAGAAGAAGTAATAGACGTTAAAAAAAATAAAACACTACATTTAACCGATAATATATCCCCATCTTCTACTTTAAATACCGCAAAATCTGGAATGGGGAGTAGTAATGATGTTGAAAATAAAGATGCAATAGATCATGTAAATGAAATAAATGAAAAAATACTAGAAACAATTGCCACAAGAAAGAGTACGCAGCATCCTAATAAAGATTTAAAAGAAAAGTCTTTAGAAATAGAAAAGAGCATATTTAGTGATAAGATTAATAAAGATCTTAACGAGATAGAGATGAAAAAAAATGAAATGATTCCAAAACTTAATATTACTGATAAGAAAGCTATAGAAGGTAACAATAGTGATGGACATTATTATGATGGTAAATTAGTACAAATGAAGAATGATAAAAATATTGAAAGCGATGAAAAAGAACCTATAGTCTTTAAGAGTACAGATGATTTTATTCATGAAATTGAGACAAAGTTTATTAAACCTACATCAGATAATAAAAACGAATTAAATGACGTTATTAAAGATTATATAGATGAATCCAAGATTATAGTTGGTTCAAATCCGCATAAGGATATTATGTACAAAGATTTCAACTTGATTTTTATTTTTAATAAATAAGTATAATAAAGGAAAATGTCTGTTATCGACGTTATCGTATACTTTTTCATGCCTAAATCCTCTTATAAACAAGAAGTATCTCATTCAAAAAATCTTTGACACTCCTATAGGTTACTCGCCCAACTCACAAATATACACTCACTACCTAATAATTATTTCCTCATTTACTAAATATTATGCACTAAGAAAAAAAAATCAAAAACAAATCTATCGATAGTTGCGATACAGTTTATTAATTTCATTATTATTATTGTTTTATCTGTTTTTGCTCTATACTAAAACCTCAATAAATCTTTTAAACCTGTAAAATCTTTAAAAATTCTTTTGTCATCATTAACATTATACAGCAGTTTTCAAAACATCGCACATCATGCTAGAAAGTTACAGTAGATACCATATTATTAATAATACCATCACACCATACTACCATACTATTAATAATTAATAAATTAGAACAATTACACTACGAAACTTAAACACGTGAATTCGTTAGTGGCTATATAACTTATTCCCGACGTTTCGACTGGGTCGCACCAGCCGTGGTCACGGGCAGACTTGAGTCTGCTTAAGTCTTGTAGTGTAATTATTATATAATTATAGAACGCGAAAATATAAAAAGTTAAATATATTCTATATAAGATTTCTTAGAGATGAGATATTTTCTCGTAATATAAAGTATCCTATATATTAACCCGGATAACCAGCTATCATCATACCAATTCTCATCAAAATTAGTCCAGTGGTTTTCTTGTGATACGTTCCCATATAGACTATGCCAGCGGTCGTGGGTTCGAGTCCGGCTGAGGACATTAATTTGTGTGATGAGCACGAATGTTTGTACTCCAGTCATTGGTGTTTATTGTTTATAATATGTATATATTTAAAGTTACGAGTATATTATTATGGTATCCATAACACAAGCTTCGTAGCTTACCATGGCACTAAATGGTGCTATGTGTTAATGTCCCAACATATTTTTATTAATTATATTTTATTCTTACGAAAAATCAATTGTGAATTGCTTATGCATTCATTACTGATGTCCTAAATTATTATTTTTATATATCTAATCAAAATTACAATGTCGGCGTTACAAATTATATCTACTTGGCTTTTTTAAATGTGACTTTTTTATTAACTCTATGACAAACTTCGTTTTTATTATTACATATTACTTTAAGCTTTAGCTCGTCTTCTTGAACTACATATATAATATGCTAGTTTTAGGCGATCAGTTGAGACTTGTAACTGTCTATTAGCCAATTGTATGCAAAATACTTTATTATTCCTATAACTGATGACGCATTCTAGCGGCTTCTGTACAGCGTGATTTTAAAAAAATACATATTCGCAGTGATTTAAATCTTTATACACAAAAATTATTATTATAGCCAATGAGTTACTAATTAATATTATTTCTAGTGACTGGCTTGTGAATTTCAATAACGTTTTTTAATTTATTAACATAATTGTCACTATCGCAAGGCTTATTGCTACTGAAGTCAAAGAAATCGCCTGGTAGTCTAATGTTACTGCCATACAATATTTGTGCTGCGGTGACGTCTGTATCTAATCTAATTGTTGTGCGTAATCCTAACATTACCGTTGCCAATTCGTCTATCCAAGATTTATTAAAATTTAGACGTGCCATGAGGCTTCTTTTCAATGATCTATACCAGGGTTCTACTGTTCCATTGCTCTGAGAATGGTACGGGGTTGTGCGCAATTTTTTAAAACTCATTAATAACATAAGTTCTTTAAATAAATTTCTTTCAAATTGTCTAACCTGGTCACTAGTGAGCTTGTTTGGACAACCAAAACGACCAATCCATCTCTCATGTAAGGTTTTTGCGACGGTTTCTGCTGAAATATCTTTTAACGGAAAAGCTTCTGGCCATCGAATAAATCGATCTATAATTCTTAAGCAATATTTATTTATAGCTTCAGTTGAAATTGTCAAAGGTCCTACTAAATCAATGTGAATGTGCTTGAAACGATTGACACTTTAAAAATTTTGCAAATCCGATACAGTACGTTTTTGAATTTTCGACTTCTGACAATTTACACAAGTTTTAGCTGTTTCTAGCATCTTTATTAATTCCAGGCCAAAAATGTCTATCAGCAACTAATTTTCTACTTGCTCTTATACCTAGATGAATTAAATTATGTACTGCTGCAAAATCTAAATGATGATAAATTTTAGGTAAGTATGGGTATCGCCTTTCTCTAAACATTTCACAAACAACATGTTTATCATTAGATTAGTTTTGCAAGCTGTTCGTCCGTTTCCTGCGCAACTGCTAGATCAACCAATTTGATCGTCATGGGACATGTTTTTCTTTCAATTCTAGTCAATGAATCTACAATATTATCAATACCACTATTATGCCGTATGTCTGTACTAAATTCACAAATAAACATAATTTGCCTACCTCGCCGTGATGATTCCCTATTTGTACCTAATTTATGGAATGCAAGTGAAAAAGGTTTGTAGTTCGTAAAAATTATTAATGGCATTATCTCTATGTCAACGACGACCTACAATCCCTTAACTTACGAGCGAGCTTTTTTTGTTTAGTAGCTTTTGACAAGTTTTAGTGTTATCAATAAAAAAAAATTGTAAACAATTTTCCAAGTTTCTTTATATATAGATAGGTATATTCTTTTCATATATGTTTTCCTCAAATTTTTAACAATGATTACGATCGAACTTCGACCGTAGGGCAAAACAAAACAACAAAACAATTCGAAAAATAATTTTATTTTAAACTAGCGACGTGAGTTGACGTGGGACGAACTTCACCTCAACCTCCCTTAGGTTTGTCCCTAGCTACGTTTTACGCTTGGAATATTTAATTATAATTTATTGGAATAATATGGAATAGTTTTTTTTTTCGTGAATTTTTCTGATATGGAATCCTACATCAGACGAGTACGACGCCGACCATTTTTTTATTAAAAAACTCATATTTTTAATAATATTTTATTTATAAACTAATCTACAAATCTTTATCTTATCGGCAACCGTTATTTTATGTAGCATTGAACTGGTATTACGTATTTGATTAATATTAATAATCCATACTAACATATAAATGCGAAAGTTACTCTGTCTGTCTGTCGTTACCTTTTCACGCTTAATCCGCAGAACCGATTTAGACGAAATGTGGTATGGAGATAGTTTGAGACCTTGGGAAGGACATAGGATAGTTTTTAACCCCGGGTGATCATCCCTCAAATAAAGCTGATTTTAGCGTGACGTATTTGATGAACGGTCTCATATAATATACCTAATATATACATAGATAGACAGACTATATAGAATAATAGTATTCCATACTAACCTCTCTTATAATAAGAGAAGAAGGTTTTTTTATGCCGATGTTTCCTCCGACATTTGGTCGGAGACCTTTATATAACAATTTTTGTTTCTGTGCCAAAAGTACTTATTCTACAGTTTATAGTTATACTACAGATGTCTTCTACGAAAAGGACTTATTCTTAGATTTACGCGAAATTTTGACATTTTAAATAAGTTTGTGGGTCGGTAGTTATGTACTGTCTGTAACAGGTTCTTTATAATAACTATATCTAAAACCTTAGTCTAAAAATAACAAAAGTCGAAAACATGGCCTTCTTGCGAGGTTAAACATTCGTCCAATTATTTTCCGCTTACTTTAGATATTAGAAATTATCAATCACTACATATTTGAATTTGACTTGATTCGGGCTAATCTCAGAAACTACTGTACGGTTTTTGATAAGGTTTATATCAGTAGATAAAGGTATTATCTAGTTATAGGCTATAACTTTTAAACATTTTGCAAAAAATATATACTGTTATGAATTATTTTTTAAATCTAGTCAGAATAAATTAATAAAAAAAAAAACATTTCCAATAACAAGCTTTTATATCACATAAATTGTGTAGTGTAATAAATTCGTTTCATTTAATTTAAAGTTTATTTTTTATGTATTTATTGGTATTCTTTTCAGCAAACCCTTTCATTTGATATCCATATCATGGGGGTGCATAAAAAAACGTCCGCCGTCGTTGGGAGTCCGCCATGTTGGATATAGAATGGCGTCACTTCTCTAACCATGCATTGTCATCCAAACTAAAAGTGTTGGCAAAATTTCAGCTCAATCACTTGAGGATGCTTTAAAATTCAGTTGCAAGATTTGACCCGAACAAACATACATATAAACATTGCAAGTTAAATAAAAGCTTCAGTGCATTGCTTGGCTTCGCACTCGGCTGCGTTGCCGGACGCTAATGAACCCCTCAACCACGACAAGGTGAACGCACATTGGGAGGGATGTACACGGCCTTATTCCATAAAATATCTACGACTTTAACTTTTCAAGACGAAAGTTTGGCGTTATGTCTCACGAAAGTTTTTAATAAATTTTGTTGGATAAATAATATTATTATTTTAAAAATTTGTGTCACGGTTTTTACGCCGATTAATTATGAATTAAAGAACAGATTATATTTTTGTCTTTTATCTAAGTGATTATATAAATTAGATTGTGCATGAATTACGTCAAATTTTCAAGTGTACGATAGATAAGTATTTTCAATTGGACAAGGACTGTTATATTCCGCCCGATGTGTTTTCACCTTGTCTGGTGGCCGGTGTAAAACTAAGAGACACAATGAGAGGTGGCGGTGGCCCATCCAGGTGGGCGGTGTTCCATGCGAGTTGCTCCTTGTACTTCTCTGATAGCAAAGGGGACTGTGGCAGCAACCATTTTTATCTGTTTCGGTAGACAAGCCGTCTTGGCTTCGTGCTGGAATGCTTTAGTGAGCCTGCACATCCCATTAAGACGAGGGAGGTGATGGTAATCGGCTAGATAATTGAGTATGTACTTCGGATTAAAACCAAACGGAACCTTCCTCGTCTTAATGAGGCCGCCGCAGGTTCACTTAAACACTTCCTACTGAGGCAGATAACAACCACCAAGGTGCTCCCACGTTCTACAAGTATCGGGAATTATTGCACATGATAATATAGGGTATTAATTACTCTTTTTTCTAGATGAAATACGTATTTATAAAACTGAAGCTCTCGGAAATGTCGATTTTATCTGACTCATCCACTACGTAGCTTATTCGTAAAACGGTTGCAATACAAATTATAGCCTATAATCTTTCTAGATAACACTTTTTCTGTCGGTGAAAACCATATGAAAATCCGAACATTAGTTTTTGAGATAAGCCCGAACAAATATGAGTATAGCGCGGAGGACTTTAATTTATATTATGTATATGTACTCAAGAAGAAAAAGTTTTTGCGGTTTCATAAGTTTTGTAATATACATTTTCTAACTCTTATATCTAAGATGCCGTCTGTAACAACTAAACATATAACTTTTGAGACCTCTCAAACCTTAGTCTCTTCTGTGACCTTAGGTAAAGCAATCGAAAAATCTGAGAAGATTTATAATGTCAAATATTCACATAAATCCCAATAAAGTTCCAAAAATTCCTCGCCAACTTACTTTCTTTCAACGTTTGTTAAAAAACTATCAAATGTAAAAGTTTCATTTTTCCGTGTAATTGAGACTTCACGTACAGATAACATGCGATAAAAAATTTGATGTACGACGGATCACTGTCTAAATACATTAAATACACCAGATATGATAAAGATATTATACATTTAATGAGAATTTAAGCGTCCGAAAAAAATAAAACTACAAATGGATGATTTTTATCAAATAGATCACAATCGCAGGGTTCTATTATTTTATGTTGATGTAGCAGACATACTCGTATCTTCAGTTATTTCAATGGAAGAAACTAAATCTAATTGTACCACTTTCTTACTCGAATATTTTTTTGAATGTATTTTTGGAAATCATTTTGTAGTTTTGTGGGCAGGCACTGTCTGTAACAACTATACCTATAACTATACCTTCGAGATACCTACAACCTTAGTCTCTCCCGTGACCATGTGCGATGTAAAGCATACGACACGTCGAGAAACAAAAATCAAAATGAATCCGCGCAAAAATCCGAAAAGCTAGTTCTAATTATTGTAAGATTATATTTTTTTCGATATTTTACTTTTCTAGTTATTTTGTACAGCACAATAATGTTAGAAGCAACCTTGTAATACAAATTAATTTTAAAAACATCTTTTCGGGTTTTTTCGTGGATTTATTATGATATAGGTATTTAATTTGGGGAGAGTCTCTCCCGTGACCATGATTACTGTAAAGTTGCAAAAGTTGTAAAAACTGCTTCGGTGGTGTAGTGTTTTGATTGTTGGCTGTAGATGTTTGGCGCCAAGGTTCGTTTAATACTCCTAAATATTAACAGGTCGTACAATATATAGGTATCGGAGAGACTTACACACATACAAACTACACTGGGTTCGTGTCCCGGGTCGGGCCAAGTTTAGTTATTGAGTCTTTCTGTACAGTAAGTTTCAGTAACAGCCCGGAGATGGGAAGTTGGCGGTGTTTGGCACCCCCGTTCATAGGAGAGCACGTAAAGCTGTCGGTCCTGCGCCTTAACTCTCACCGGTCGTGTCAAAATATCGTCCCACCGGAGTATGAGAGTGACAGGAATAGAGAGTGCACTTGTGTCTGCGCGTACACTTGTGCACTATAATATCTCCTGCGCAGTTGGCTAGTCTCAATGAGATTGGCCGCCGTGGCCGGAATCGATCTGGAGGACTTTATTATTACTGTAAAGTTAAAATGTCAAATACTCAAGTCAATCTATGAAAGTATTACAAAAACTAATACTAATACTTATTAATAACTTCAACACTTGCATCTTTAATCAAGTTACCATTAATAGCAAAATCATGTCTGATATTCAAATATACACACGAATCGTGATATGTACGTATAAACTAGATACTTGATACAGAAGTTCAGGTTCAACTAGATAATCAATATTATATATCGAACTGATTACTATCTGGTATAGTTCTAGGAATAAACACTGTCGATAAAATTTACTGCCTATTATTAAAATGTAATCTAAATCAGAGGTCTTCCATAAAGAGGATAGAATTTTTATGGCATTATAATATTATGGCATTTTGCGACGCACAATAAAGCAAGTGAATATAAATAGTATCTATAATTAAATAGATAAATAAAAAAAAGTTTGAGCATAACCTAATCTGAACACTTCCCAAAGTATAATATTTTGAAGGTAAACATCACCAAATGAAAACAATGAGAAATAAATATTAAAAATTAACATATTTGTGTTAATATCATGGAATATTTATTTCGAAACTCTCGAAAACGTGACACTTTGCGATGCAACCCTCAATATGAAAAAAAAATTACCAAAATAACCTTTCCGTCAATCAGGTCAATTCTTTAGAATCCTATTTGACAACTAAACCTCAAATAAAAAAAATATTATGTGTACATGTTCATATCCCCAATAAATACAAATATTACTAATATGAACGAATTTCAGAATCTCACCTTTTTTCGTTGTCCGCTTCACGTGAAATGGCGCAATATAAATACTTTTGTTTTTTAATTTCTAATGAAAATTTAGTTTCAACAAAAACTACGACTCCGATTTAGGTTAAAGGCAACGATAAATGCTCAAAGCAAGTTCAGCTAATTCAAGTACATTTTGTGCAAATACAACTTGAGGTAAAGTTAACTAAAACGATAAAGCAACTTATTGATTTTTACAAATGGGACCTTCTTGACAAAAATCTTTGCTTTATTTCTAGCATTTTTTTCAATTCTGGAGTCAAGAGTATCAATTCTATAGTATTCCAATATGTCTGTGGAACACTAAAATGGAATAAATAAAAAAATAACCGACGGAACACTTCTACTACTTTGATGTCGGGCCGCCAAATATTTATCGACAATTACTTTTTAATACAACTTAATTCTTTATCTTAATCTACATTTTGAATTCCGTTATGCTATTTACATTGTTTTTTAAACTGTACATAATATGTAATTAAAAAAAACGATAAGTGTGATAAAACCTCAATAGGTTTTCTCGATAGGACCATTTCATTTATATTCTTGAAGAACATAAATTCTTAATTTTTTTTCTCGGAAATACCCTCATCTAACCTGTAATTTATGGGCATGTCAGTTTTAATTCATATTATTAAAAATATTGCTTCATAATATTTAGGCTTTATTTTTTCAAATAAATCAATTTTATCTTTATAAAATGATGAATGAGATGCTATTATACTGTAATTATCTGCTTTTAAGTATTTATGTCTGCACTTGATTAATTATTGTTTTCTGCAATATTTTTGAATGTTATGTATATTATCATCTATCAATGATGACTCGAGGAGCATGATACTAATCTCTCTTGTGTTTCAGCGTCTATCATTTACGAATATTTGCTATATTGATGCTATTTATTATTAAAACAATTACGCAATGAAATTTATTATTAATGCTACAAACCTAGTATAAAACATTTAAAATAATAATTTTTTACATTTATTTCGTACTCAAACATCAAAAACATTTGGGTGCTCCAAAGCAGTCGTTAGTGTTGAGCTAAAAATATATTGGAGGTTTAGAAATATCACAGGAGGAAATTGAAATATTTTGTGACTTATCTGTGTGGCCTTTGATTCATACACACATCAATTTCACCAGAACACTGCATCACCATGACTTTACAAATAAAACACTCAACCTCCAGATTTCTTATACGAGTACGTATAATAGAATAGACAAGATTGATGTAATGGCAAAAGATCCCCAATGATCCTATTAGACATAGGGCTTCCACAAGGGTCTATTCATGGGCCATACATCTACTTCATTTATAGAAATAATTTTCCCTTCTTTATTCGAGACAAACGTGAGCTAGTACTGAAAAAAATATTATAGAACTAGCGGATCACTCTCACTTCACTCGGTTTCGCGTTTAGAAAAAAAACAAATGTATCCCATGGGAACCTTACGTACATTTTTCCGGGATAAAAAGTAGCCTGTGTTATTCCAGACTACTCTAGTAAACACTTTGATAAAGAATAAGTATATATTTTCTTATATACTAATTTACATATATAAAAATCAATTGCCGTATGTTAGTCTCGCAAAAACGGCTGGACTAATTTGAATAATTCTTTTTTTGTTTTGTTGGCGGTGAGGGGTGACTTAAGTATAAAAAACACAAAAAACCCAAAAATACAGCTGGAAAATCGAAAAGTTCAGAATTGTTTATTTTTTACCTATGTATATCTATACATATAATAAAATTGTAGCCAAGCCGAATCTGTACATTCAATATGTTATGGAAGATTTTATTGGTACAAAGGCCGAATCTATAGTTTTTAGAATTTTTGTCTATCTCTCTGTTACCGTATTACGGAAAAACCACTGGAGGGATTTTGATGAAATTTGGCATGTTGATAGCTAGTAATCCGGGTCAACATATAAGATACTTTTTTTCACTTAGACGATATATATTACGATTACATTTTCTTTTGCATAAACAGAAAATTGGTTATCTAAAAGGTAATACGATTTTTACAATATTCGTATTTTAAGGATACTGTAGTTTTTAGACAATATTCGCAATATTGCTCTACCTTCTGGTAACAACGATTTCGTTGGACAGAATGCGGTCGCCTCCGGCTACGGATTTACTGACTTATTCTACTTATTTGCATTTTTTTATTGTTAATATAACATTGTATACATACAATACAGATGACGGATCAATATAACCAGCCTCTATGCCTAGCGTTTGTGAACTACGAAAATGACTTCGATAACATCGAGACTGGGTGCGAGCTGGGCTGTTTTGTACATATTTGGCTCATTTTAAATACAAAGTTTAAATACTTAGATATCACATTTTCCAGTAAAGGAAGCACTGGTCGGTTGCGTCATACTATTCTCTAAGTAACTCGAATGCTGAACGCGCGCACGTTTATATTAGTAATGTTTCCTATTGCACTACATTTTTAACGTCTGTTATAGGCTTTGATATGAGTACGTGACTCCTAATCTGTAACAATTAGTACTCCACTGTTAATGCGGCCACAAATCTGCAAAATTTTAAGTTAAGATATTTTTTTATGGAAGATCTCAAGGTATCAAATAAAAAACTTTATTTATTAAAATATAAAGAACAAAATTGATTTCCATATTATACATAATGCCCTGGTGAGCTGTGGTAATTGTTTCATTGTTCTTAGTGGAATAGGAGTTGTATACACTATAGTCTAAGAAACTCAGTACCTCGTCATTTTCTGAGTTCGAGTCCCAGATCTAATAAATTAGTTGTTGAGCTGATCCGTCACGCCTTTCGTAAGATGTAAAACCGTCAGCTTTGCACCTGTTCTTTCTCCGATCTTGTATGCCGTCCCACTAACTGCCTCGGTGGTGTAGTGGCTAGCATGTACGGCTGCACACCCGGAGGTCCCGGGTTCGAGTCCCGGGTCGGGCCAAGTTTAGTTATTGAGTCTTCCTGTATAGTAAGTCTCAGTAACAGCCCGGAGTTGGGAAGTTGGCGGTGTTTCACCCCCGTGCCTCGGAGAGCACGTAAAGCCGTCGGTCCTGCGCCTTAACTCTCACCGGTCGTGTCGAGTGGTCGTCCCACCGGAGTATGAGAGTGATAGGAATAGAGAGTGCACTTGTGTCTGCGCGTACACTTGAGCACTATAATATCTCCTGCGCAATTGGCTAATCTCATTGAGATTGGCCGCCGTGGCCGGAATCGGCTAGGAGAACATCATCATCATCATGTCGTCCCACTATTTCAATGGACTATGCATATGAATGAATGATAAAGTAAAAGAGTATGCTTTTTGTGTTAGAGTAAATGTAACAGCAGTTAAACATCAGTGTACATTGTCGCAGTGGGTTTGGTCGCCATGATCTAACTACAGATGTACGGACTAAATAAGTTTTACAAAACACTCGTCAGGTTGGAATTTCTTCGTTTGGTGCCGGCCGCGGGTACCAGGACGGCTTGCTCTCATCCGCGGTCATCTCTGTAAATAATAATAATAAAAAAAATGTTAAATCAAAAAAGTTATTTGGTAATTACGTTTTATTAATATATCCCCTAAAAACAGATATTCCTTTTAATTAAGGTAAAAAAACGTCGTGAGTTAAAACAGCATATCTAAAAAAATTTAGCAAATTCCCGAAAGACATGTGAAGTATAAAATTCCACAAAATATCTTAGATTAACCTTTTCAACAATTTAAAGTTAAAATTAAAATTATGTTGCTGAGTAAAGCATTTAATCGTTTTTTCATCTAGATATGTAATAATTATTACATAATCGACTCATATGTGAGCTGTCGGCAGCAAAACTTCCTTCTTCCCGGCTTTCGGGATTAGCTGGTCATTGTATGTACTCTCTTTAAATTAAATAGACGATTCCAAAGTATGTAAATATTAACGCATCTGATTCAAATCAGATAAATATTTCTATCACGAGTATGATGAAACGAAATCCTTTGAGAATTTTCTACTAATAGAAATCTCAATGGGCGATTAAAGGCGGTTTGGAAAACCAAAGCGCTTTTAATCCATTTATCTTATCTGGTTTAGTGCAATTCGTTTCCCTAATCACACTGTAATACCTAAGTACATAAGTACAGAGCTAATTTACTATAAATACTGTTACGCTCCAGTCTG
The DNA here is from genome assembly GCA_947093115.1 of Brenthis daphne. Classification (NCBI taxonomy): domain Eukaryota; kingdom Metazoa; phylum Arthropoda; class Insecta; order Lepidoptera; family Nymphalidae; genus Brenthis; species Brenthis daphne. Next base: position 7,349,009 of record OX352473.1, read on the forward strand.
TTTTCAATTCAAAGCAAAATGAAGCTGTTCCTCCTACTTGTCAGTCTGGCTGTGGCCAACGCCGGGGTTCCCTTCGAGCCAATAGAGTTGGACTACCACAACAAAGTGGGTATTCCATTGGCTGAACGGATCAGGCAAGCCGAGATGGCTCAGGATTTCGATGGCGGCAGAATCATAGGAGGATCACCGTCTAACGTTGGAAACCACCCACACTTGGTAATTACTCGTAACAGAAGCTTTTATTATTAATTTTAATATGTTTTTCAAAAATAATCTGTTGTAAGTATATTCCTTTACGGATGTTAATTTATTATATTATTTACATCCGAAAATGGCAATGCCCAAAGTAGGATGTTCGGTACTATCTGTGTTCCAACGTAATTACTGAACGGTTAAGGCGATTTTGATGAACTATATAGATATCATCATTGAGATTCGTCTTGTTAAAGTGTGAAAACTGAAAGGGTATATTACAAGAGTATAAATAATATCAAAGTAAAAAATAAAATAAATTTAGGTGCCCACTTGAGATAGCAAATTATTATTTATTAAATAATGAAGTATATTTATTATTATATTTTAGTACATTTATGTATACTTATTCACTTTTTTATATCAATGTTCGAAACTGGAAAGATGCTTAAAAATGTATAGTATAAAAACATTTCTAAAAACAAGCTTTTATTTAAAATTTATTTTTTAGTTTTTATTTTACTCATCTTCTTCTCAGCAAACCCTTTCATTCGATATCCATAACATGGGGGTGCATAAAAAAACTTAGTCCGCCATATTAGATTTAGAATGACGTCACATAGAACCATGAATTGTCATCCATGCTAAGCGTGTTTGCGAAATTTCAACTCAATCGGTTCAGGATAACTGTTTTAAAATTCAGTTGCAAGATTTGACCCAAACTAACATATGAATAAGACGGCAAGTTAAATAAGAGCTTGTAAAAAATGAAAAAATTGGGGAAAACTATATTTTGTACATATACACTGAAAAGTCTTTTGGGTCAGCTGGTAAATTAATAATCTTTAACATTTTCTCTATTAGGGTGGTCTAGTTGTTACACTCACAGATGGTCGCCAGTCAACTTGCGGATCGTCTCTCCTCACCAACACCCGCGTCGTCACCGCCGCTCACTGCTGGGCGACCCGAGGTATTCAGGGCAGATCCTTAGTAGTTGTGTTTGCATCACCAACTCTCTTCTCAGGAGGAACTCGTGTCACTTCATCTAACGTTCAAATGCATGCTAACTACAATATGGATAATTTGAACAATGATGTTGCCATGATTATTATCCCATGGGTTAATTACAACAGTAAGTATTTTGTATAAAATTTTAATTTAATTACGTAAGGCCACGTAAAGCCGATAGTCCTGCGCCTTAACTCTGACCGGTTGTTTCGAAGTATCGTCGTTATGTTGCGAAGTTGGCTAGTCTCAATGAGATTGCTCGTTATGAGCGAATTCGGTCTAATGGAAAAATCAAATAAAAATTTCTTATAAATACATTTTTTTTAAATGCGGGTCACTAAATTTCTTTATTCGTTTATGTTAGTACTTACATAGAAATATGTTTTGCTTGAAAGTGATGATGTTCTCCTGACCGATTCCGGCCACGGCGAGACTAGCCAACTGCGCAGGAGATATTATACATAAGTGTACGCGCAGACATAAGTGCACTCTCTATTCCAGTCACTCTCATACTCTGGTGGAACGACCACTCAACAGGACCAGTGAGAGATAAGGCGCAGGACCGACGGCTTTACGTGCTCTCCGAAGCACGGGGGTGAAACACCGCCAACTTCCCAACTCCGGGCTGTTATTGAGACTTACTATACAGAAAGACTCAATAACTAAACTTGGCCCGACCCTGGACTCGAACCCACGACCTCCGGGTATGCAACCGTACATGCTAGCCTCTACACCACCGAGGTAGTTAATTAAAGAGCTTAAAAGTAAATACGAGTAAACTGTGACATAATCTTTTAAAATGAAACTTTAAATGTAATTGTGGATTTCAGACAATATCCGCAACATCGCTCTGGCTTCTGGTACCAACGCCTTCGTTGGAGTGAATGCGGTCGCTGCCGGTTACGGATTGACTGCTGATTGTAAGTTCAAAATTATTTCTATCCAAAATACAAATATTTGTCCCGTTTTAAATATGAATTTTAATAACGTGGTACTCAAAATTTCTAGCTGGTGGTAGCAGTGGTCAACTACGCCATGTGACTCTCCAAGTGATCTCGAATGCAGATTGCCAACGCGTTTATGGCACTAATAGTATCATTGCGTCCACCATTTGCACCAGCAGTGCTAGCGACCGCAACGTCTGCCAAGGTGACTCGGGCGGCTCTCTCGTAGCAGGCGGACAATTGGTAATTTTTCTTTTTTATTTCTTATTTTTAACGTCTGTCATAAAAATAAGTGTTTTTTTTTTATTTAGTATGAGTTAGTGATTGATAACAATTACTGGTTGACGCCTTTTTTAAATTTACAAAAATGTATGCTTAGTTAAATTCTTATGGTATAGCTCACAGTTGTTTTAATAATAAATAATATTTATTATTAAATAATGTGCAAGAAGTTTCTGTATTGTAGATACATACTTGTGTTGGTAAACTGTTCCCAACCAATTGTTTCATTGGTACAAATGAATGAACTAAAAGTTGTAGTGTTGCATTAGCTGTTTAGATATTTGTTTCTGGGTTCAAATCCCGGGTTCAGATCAAAAATAGCCGTTGAGTTTTCTGTCCAAAAAGTCTCAGTAACAGCAGCCGAGCTATATGCGACGCCCTCGATAAGATGTAAAATCGTTTGTTATTCTACTGAACTTCCTCCAAGTACAGTGCTTGTCACACTTGTGAGGTTGGCCGCCATGACCTAAATGTGGCTCGGACTTTCATTCATTTTTTTATTACACTCACCAGATTGGAATTACGTCATTCGTCGCTCAACGTGGATGCCAGGCTGGTATGCCCGCCGGCTTCGCACGTGTCACCTCCTTTAATGCATGGATTCAGGCTCGTCTTTAAGCGCTATTTATTTTTAAATAAAAAAACATAATTTAATCATTTCGTTTTATTCATATCTCCTCTATATCTTTAATATGGTTGTTTTCTATAATTATAAATAATGTATGTAAAAAAATCAAAATGACTGCATAAATGAATGATCATTTTTAAAAAAAGGAAGTATAAAAATATTCATAAAAAAAAATTGTAAAAAAGCATGAAGAGGATAGCAAAAGTTAATAGCAATGCATATGGCCTTAGAAAGAGGATTTTCGACCTCATAAGATTGAGAAAGAAAAAACTCAAATCAAAGATAATGCAACTTTCCCCTTGTGGGTTGGGCTTAAACTTAATTTTTTTTTACTGCCCACACGTTAAAGTCATTGCAAATAGTAGCTATTATTACAGTGAATAACTTTCAATATGGCGGCACGGAAATCCCACTTAGGATAAAAAATATTTTAAGGTATAAAAGGTGACGGGAAGGAGAACCATTGGTGTCATAAGCTATATAAAATAGTTGAAAATTGAAATGGCGGCTTTTGAGGCGCCAATTCGTGTGTCTTTAAAAAATTTCTTCCAAACCAATCAAATGGGGTATCATTATAAAGATTTTAAAGAGGCAATCACAAAATTATATACAACTTATATGTTTATCAAACGTAATTTAGGCTAAAAAATTACTAAATATAACTTCAAATGTCAAATGATTGGCAAAAACTAAAAAGATGTAAATAAAAAAATATATTATACAAATAAAAAAACCCGACTGCATAAAAGCTAACTAAAAATATAAAAACATGTTTACGAAGTTTGTGCATACATCTTGCGGCGAGGGCGAAACGCGTGTATCTACTATCCGACTATTACTACTATCCGACATGCAGTCGGATTTTTTATTTTTATAATATATATTTTTATTGCATATACCTGCCTCTATCGAGTAACTTTGATGACTTTGAATCTGGAATCTATATCTATATTAATATTATAAATAGGCAGAGTTTGTTTGTTTAAACGCGCTAATCTCAAAAAATCCGATTTGAAAAATTCATTGTGCATTAGATTTATTAAGGAAGGCTATAGGCTACATTATAGGTATTATATATCATCATCACGCAAGGGAGCAGAGCAGTAATCACAACTGTCAACAATTCGGGTAGACTTTCAAACGTTATTGTAAAACTGGTATTTATAATTAGGTGCTCTAAGATCAGAATATCTATCTATACTAATATTATACAGAGGCAAAGTTTGTGAGTTTGTGACGTTGTAGATTGATTTAAAGAGAATAATTTAGTAATAACACAATGTGTTGAATTTACGTTGCCAAACGTATAAAAGACAAATTTTAGTCTGGTTCTGAATAATGAATCACTGGAAATAATTGAATCAGCATTTTTAAGCATGATAAATTCTAAGCTCCAGTGAAACTTTTAATCACTTTTATCAGTGCTTACAACATGGTTATTTTCCAGATTCCCCAAAATTCGCTAAAGTTTATAAAGCAGGTTCTAAATCAGACATTGGAAACTACCGCCCGATCTCAGTTCTCCTTATACTCTCCAAAATTTATGAAAAAGTGATTTATAAATCGGCTTTGTACATATTTAGAAAACATTAACTTTTATCTAACAATGTGTGGCCTCTACTGATCTAGTTACAAACTTAAGGAATAATATAGACAAAAAACAAATAGGACTAGGCCTCTTTATTGACTTGAAAAAGGCATTTGATACTATAAGCCACGACCTGCTTCTTAAGAAGCTACTATATTTGTTCTTACCTATCCAATAAATATCAAATAGTGCAAATTGGCGAAGTGCAGAGTAGGTAGGTTAATTCTTGGCCCACTGTTGTTCCTTATTTACATAAATAATATCAATGACCTAAATTTAAAGGGTGATATCACATTATATGCCGATGATACCTGTTTATTTTACTTTGGCAGCGAAATTAAACCCATAATTAACCAAGCACAATAAGATTTGAATTGTCTTAATCAATGGATTCAAGAAAATTTACTCACTATCAATATAACTAAAACGAATTATATAATATTTAGCGCAAAAAACAAAAAAATTGATAACCATCTGCCTTTATGCATGAATAATTCGTTCGCTATTGACGAGAGTTTATTCAGAGAAGTACTTAGTCTTATATATAGACCATCGTCTTTCATGGGGCATACATATTAATAAGCTATGTTCTAAAATATCATCCCTAATAGGAAGACCTCGAGGCACCGTTCGCTGTTACCCGAAATCTATTAGATATCTTATATAAAATTTAATGGTAAAACCTCACTTTGAGTATCTAATTGAAATTTGGGGAACATCTGTTAGAACCAACCTAAAAGCTTTACAAATAAAACTAACCAAAACATAAAACTACTTTTCCACTATAACTATCTTACTCTAACAGAGAAAGTGTATAAAGAAACAGAGCTACTGACCATAATACAAATGTATAAATATAGCACATGTACCTCGGTGCAAAAGATTTTAAATAAAAATATTAACACAAAACTATCGTTTACAAAAATAGCACAGACACAAAAACGTTTTACTCAACGGATGAATAATGATAACATTTCTTTAATAAAACCCATAGATATTTTTTTTACAAAAAAGAGCAGTTCGGACTATTTATAATCTGAGCCCTCGTGATTCCCGAGAATCGTGTTTCCAAAAACTCTTAAGAGTTACATCGCAATATTATATACTGTGTAATATATTGATTATTTTTTAAAATAAAATAATTATTTTAAAAACAATGGAGACACACTAGAACACTAGAAATAAGCATGTAAAGCCCAAATTTTATCTCCTAAAAGTGATTAGGTCCTTCATGTACTTAAGTATAGACATATACCTACATTATACATATGTATAATAAAGCATAGATTTACACTTTTTCAATAATTTATATATGTACCTAAATGTATGAAATTGACCCATATGCCGGATAGCTACATATATGTTTATAATAATGTAATAAACACTGTTAATCACTATTCAAAAAGGCCCTTGATGAGTTTCTCGCTGCTTCTTCTCAGCAGAACTGCCTTCCAAACGTGGTAGCAGGCGCAGGTGGTAGCTCTCTCATGAACACTTTATACTGACTATCTTTAAATTCATTGATGATTCAAAAGTGCTTGTATAAATCTAATTGAATAAAGTTAATTTTCATTTCATTGAATAAAGATTTTTGATTTTTCTCGGGAAAAAATTACAGATGTATCAAGAGGGGGGGGGGGGGGGGGGGGGGGGGGGGGGGGGGGGGGGGGGGGGGGGTGGGGGGGTATTAGTAGAGTTAAAGAGAACAATAAACCCTGTAGACTTCTCGCAGTGCACTTTGCCGAATAACCAAGGCGGCTATGACAATCGACTGTTGGCAGTAAAACATCCTGAAAACCCTCAGGCTACAGCTGCGATGATTCCATTCCGGATATTTTATTTTAATTTTTAATATATTTCAGAAACATACAGCGCAGTATTACTTAGAAATAAATAATTATTTATGTAAATGAAAATCTTTTGGCCCTTCATTAAATTTAAATTGATCGCGCATTAACTTCGACTTCATACGTCAGAGTATTATCTACGGTGGCAGCACTTTGCACCGTGTGCATTCACACAAGGTTTTTAAAAGCAATATGTCAGATTATAAAACCTATTATTTGAAGCAATAATTTTAATGTTGTTTCTCTTTACAGGATAGTAAATAATACTATTTTGTACTTAAGTGTATAAGTAAGTTGTGTTTGAAAAAGTCATTTGTGATATATTTAATAACGAATAAATTTTTCTTTACAGAGCAACAACTTTGGTTTTCTGTTTCAATGAATAAAATATAATATAATATATATAAAACACAAACCAGTAAATTTTCTACTTAAAAAGTATTTCTTAAATTAGAGCAGTGACAGTGAAAACAAAAACAAAACTAAATAATGTAAGTGCATATTATTCATTATTATTCAAACATTCCATGATTCCACTAACAATTTCCTAATATATATAATTATATCATATATTAAATATAATAATATTCTTCTTTAGCGATACTGTGTATGGCGTGAGTCATGACATTGTATTATAGTTTCGAATTTAGCACTTTCCCAACATTTTACATGTTTTGCATTTATATGTATATAATAATAATAAAAACATAACGAGTAAACCTTAGTATGAAGGGTAGATTTCAATAAAAAAAATAATAATATTATGTGTTTTATTTTTGAAATATTATTATTTACAGACGGGCAGCGATCCATGCATTGAAGGAGGTGACACGAGCGTAGGCGGCGGGAAGGCCGACCTGGCAGCCTTGGATGGAGCCGAATGACGTAATTCCGATCTGGTGGGAATAATGTAAAAGTAAGTATCTTAGCAGTATTCCGTTCACTACAGTCAATCTAACTGCGAACAATGTACATGTGTTCGCTCTAATATAAAAACGATCTATATCATTTTCATTCATATTTATAGTCTAGTGTGATGACAAACCGACACGAATGGAGGAAAACCAGACACGGGTCCGACAGTTTTACGTGCTACACTGCTGGCTGCTTGTACTGAGAGTACTGGACAGAACTGTTATCTCTCATCTGAACCGTTAATTGAGCCTCGGAACTCACGAGCTACTAAATCTGTTTTTCGTAATTTGCCCCATTTCAAGACTGAAACTTTACTAGCACACTAACATCAAAGGATATAACTTATTATTCAGTAGGAAAATGAAACTAAAGATAAAAAGTAAAGTGTAGGTTGCCATCGATTAAGAATCAATTGCACGTCAAACACCTTTGGTCTTCTGACAGATATATAAGAATGAAAAAAAAAGAACATTACCAATTGCCCGTTGGCAACGAGAGGGCCGCCAGAATCACCTCTGCAGGTGCTGCGGCGTTGACTACCGTCGGTACAGATGGTGGACGCAATGACATTCGCTGGACCAAAAACGCGTTGGCAATCTGCATTCGAGATCACTTGGAGAGTCACATGGCGTAGTTGACCACTGCTACCACCAGCTAAAAATTTTGAGTACCACGTTATTAAGATCCATATTTAAAACGGGACAAATATGTGTATTTTGGATAGAAATAATTTTGAACTTACAATCAGCAGTCAATCCGAAACCGGCAGCGACCGCATTCACTCCAACGAAGGCGTTGGTACCAGAAGCCATACCGATGTTGCGGATATTGTCTGGAAATCATAATGTCCTTGAAATACTCATTTTAAAGTATTACTTTTCCAACAAAACAAAATCCTAAATCAATGCTAGCGTAAACAATACAGGATAATTGTATACAAAATACTTACTGGTGTAACCAACCCATGGGATAACAATTATGGCAATATCATTATTCAAATTGTCCATATTATAGTTAGCATGCATCTGAACGTTGGTTGAGGTAACGCGAACGCCTCCAGAGAGGAGATTGAGGGTTGCAAAGGCGATTTCCACGGATCTGCCATGCGACTGTCGGGTCATCCAGCAATGAGCGGCGGTGACGATGCGGGTGTTGGTGAGGAGAGAAGATCCACAGATAGACCGTGCACCAGTCGTAAGTGTAACAAGGAGACCACCCTGAAACATTTAAAAAATAAATAATGTTTTTAATCTTACCTAACCTCTTCTTTAAATCTTGATATAAAGCGCCCGAAAATTACCGTATACGAAATTCTCGAGTATACCAGAAAGTAAATTTAAAATATATTCTCCGTAAATGATCCAAGAAAAGAACTGCACAAATGAATATTAAGAGGTAATTACCAGATGTGGATGGTTCCCTAAGGCAGACGCTGATCCTCCTACGATCCTGCCGCCATCGAAGTCCTGAGCCAACTCAGCCTGCCGAAGCCGTTCAGCCAATGGAATACCAATATTCTCATGGTAATTCAATTCTATTGGCTCGTAGGGAACCCCCGCGTTGGCCACGGCGAGACTGACAAGTAGGAGTAAAAGCTTCATTTTGCCTTGAGTTGTAAACAGACTGTGATGCACCTGTATTTATAGTCAATTGGTCTTATACTTAGTTGGGTATCGCAGTGAGATTAGTAAAATACGCAAAATTATGATAAGATAGATGCACTTTGTAAAATCCTACTTTGTTTTAAGACTAGCGGCTTACCCTCGCTTCGCTAGGGCTCGCTTCGAGAAAAGCACGAAAAGATCTATCCCACGGGAACCGTTTATTTCTTCGGGATAAAAAGTAACCTGTTGTTTAACACACAATTTAAGGTATCAGCGTGTCACATTTTACTAAATTAAGTGCATAAGTTGTTGTGTATTAAGCTGTATAACTTACTATACTTTTTTAACTATCCCACGGGAACTCTTTAATTTTCCGGAATGAAAAGTATCTAAAATACTGACCAGGGATATGAGGTACCACCATGCAAAATGTCATTTAAATCAGTTTAACGGTTTCGGAGATTAGCCCGCACAAACAGACAAACAGACAGAGAAACCAAAAGTTTGAAAAAAATCTGTATTTGTTCTATTTCTCTTACATGACCCCTGACTCGGTTTTTAGCATTTTTTTATGTACAGACATATAAACTCCACAGTTTTATTATATTTTTATTTTATTTTTTAATATATTTGGGAAACATATAGTGAAATTTTACATATGTACAAATAAGTAGTAGGTATATAAAGAGGTAAAGTTTGTGAATTGTGAGTTTGTAAATTTGCGACGTTGTAGGGGGTAATCTCTGGATCCACTAAACCGATTGAAATGAAATTTGGTAAGAAGATAGTTTAACACCCTGGGAAGGACATAGGATACTTTTTATCCCGGAAGTCTTCCCTTAAAGGGATGAAAATGGGGATGAAAGTTTGTATGCGGAATGAACCTAGGGACGAACCCGAGCGAAGCGATTAAAAATAATTCATAAATTAAGCAGTGACAGTGAAAAAAAACAGTTAATTTAATTAAGTTAATAAGTTAATTGAAAAGATAAAATGAAGAGAAGATTATTATTATTACTTTAATAATAAAATAATCAATAGTAATAATTATTAGTTTAATAGTTTTATATGTATAGATAGTTTAAAATTAATGAATTGAAGATATACGTTATTAAAGGAAAGAAATCTTTCTCATCATTATTTAAAGTAAGTCCTTCTGACTGATTTTGGCCACGTTGGCCAATCTCACTGAGACTAACCATCTGCGCAGAAGATATTGTAGTGCACAAGTGTATGCGCAGACACAAGTGTATTCTACATTGCTTTCTCTTTCAAAGTACGATGGAAAAATATTTCAACACGACCGGTAAGAGATCAGGTGTAAGATCAACGGCTTAACGTACTGTCCGAGGCACGGGGGCGTGGAACACTGCCAACTTCCCAACTCCCAGACCTGTGTGTGACCTAAGATACTAAGAATTTCTTAACACAAATTCAATTGTTAAACTAGGCCCAGCCCGAGGGGCGGGTCTGGGCCTATGCTTTTACGGTTCCCATTACGACATGTTCTGCTTTCGCTTCTGCTTTGCTTTGCATGGTAGTATAGGTGCAGGCCTACCTCACCACCTCCTTCAGAGGTGGCGAGGGGGCGTGGTCTTGGGGAGTAGCGCAGGTCGCTGAGATCCCCCAAGGCAAGTCTGGTGGACTATCCTTCTAGAGGTTGCCGGCCCTGTTATAGGTCTAATGCCCTAAGCATTAGACATAACTGAAATCTCCAGGCGCTTTATTGCAGGGATGGTGAGGTCATGTCCTTGCGAGTTCATCATCTAAAATGCTAAGATGGTGGACAGTCAATGACCTCCCTGTTGGGGTTTGGGAAATAAAATACGTCTATATTGTAATTAACTTCTCTATTCCGTAATAATTTCTTTAACAAAAAGGCAGATACACCAGATATAAGTTGAGACATCGCCGCTATAGATGACAAGTAGTAGTGTTGACAGATACAAAAAAAATTTAAGAGTGGATGAGCACAGATAAATGTTTTTATTGTACTATTAACTAACTACATATCTAACACCCTTCCTCAATAAAAACAGACAATATGCTCATCGACTCCTATTTCTATACTATAAATACTTCTATTTAAAAATACCTATAAAAAGTATTGACTTTAGAAACTAAAAATAAAACTTATTCTATTAACAAATTCAAACCAATACAAAACTTCTTAAATTTTTCTCTATTTAAACACTTAGTAAAAATATCGGCAAGCTGTCTGTCGGTACATATATATCTTAAGACTACTATTTGTTTTCTTACCTTATCCCTTAGAAAATGATACTTTAAATCTATGTGTTTAAGTTTTCTATGTTGTTCTGGGTTTTTGGATACATATATAGCTGACTGATTATCTACAAAAATAATAAAATTATTACATTTTAATCCTATTTCTTTTAATAAATTTCTAACCCAGCATCCTTCTGCAATGCCTTTACCTAATGCTATATATTCAGATTCTGTTGAAGATAATGCTATACATTGTTGTTTTGAACTACACCAGGATACAGTACACCCATAAACTTTCATTACATAGCCTGAGGTAGATTTTCTACAAATTTTGTCTCCAGCCCAGTCTGCATCTGTATAACCTAATAATGGAGTATCTTGACCAGCTTCATAAATTAATTTATACTCTAATGTCCCCTTTATGTAGCGTAGTATACGTTTTAAAGCTTTCCATAACTCTAAACTTGCATAAACTTGAAATCTACTCAAATAGCTTAAAGCAAAACATATGTCAGGTCTTGTTCCTAACATAGTGTACATTAATCTTCCTACGAGTTCTCTGCACTTCTTTTCTAATTCTTTATTTTCACATAGTTTTCTTGGTAATTCTAATCCTTTTTCTATTGGTGTAGCAACTGTATTACAATTCTCCATTTTATATAATTTTAAAATATCTTTTAAATACTGTTTTTGATCTAATGTTATTTTATTATCTGACTTTTTATATTAATACCTAAATATTTAAATTTGTTATTATTTCCCAAGTTTGTCATATCAAATTCTTTCTGTAATAAATATTTTAGTCTTTCTATATCTTCTTTCTTCTCACATAAAATTATAAGATCATCTACATATAATAATAAGTAAAACTTTAAATTATTCTTATAATAAAGACAATAATCTGCCTTGCTTCTTTCAAAACCCTGTTTGATCATAAAATTATTAAATCTGTCATTCCAATTCTTTGGAGACTTCTTTAGTCCATATAAACTTTTCTGCAATTTTAATACTTTATTCTTGTCAGCCACTTCTATTCCCTTAGGCAATTTTAAATAAACCTCTTCTTCTATCACTCCATTAAGAAAAGCATTCTTGACATCCATCTGTGATATATTTAAATTGTATTTACAAGCTATAGCCAATAAAATTCTTAGTGTTGGTAATTTTGCCACTGGAGCATAAATTTCACTATGATCTAATCTGTCTTGTTGTTGAAACCCTCTCACTACAAGTCTGGCTGGCTTTATACTTATTTTGTCCATTTTCCTTTTTAATTTTAAAAACCCATTTTGTTTCTATCGCTTTCTTATCCTCTGGTAAATATGTCTCTATCCATGTTTTATTCTTTTGTAATGCCTCTAATTCTGTCTGTATAGCTTCTTTCCATTTCTCCGAATATTCACTATTAATCACCTCTTCATAACTTAACTCACTCTTATTCACTGCTGTAAATCCTGTATAATAATCCTTTAAATGACTTGGTTTTTTTATAATACGTGACTTAGTTGTCTTTGTCCTGTCTTCTGTTATTTCCTCATCATTGTTATCATCGTCTGTACTTATATATGACTCATCATCTATATCAAGGTATTCTTCTTGACCACTCTGACTTAAGTGTTCTTCTGTATCACATGATTTATCTATGTATGATTGCCCATCATTACAACTTTCTTCTGTTTCATGGCTGCTATGTTGATTCCTTACTTCTGTACTATATTCTTGAATATTTGCCTCCCTTCCTGTGTCATATTCATCTTTTCCATCTTCTTTAAAACACTCCTCTGTATTTCTGGGTTCTGTAATATTTTGGATATAGTATTTCTTTTCAAATCTGTCTTCTTTTTCAATTTCTTCTATCCTTTTCACTGTATTTTGTTCATCTTTCTTCTGTGTTATAAATATTACATCCCTGTAAGTACCTATAACTTTGTTGTTTATTAGCCATATCCTATATCCTTTTGTATTAATCCCAAATCCAACAAATATTCCTTTCATGCTTTTACTATCCCACTTTAATCGCTCTTGAGTTGGTATATGTACATACACTTCTGTCCCAAATGTTTTTAATAAAGAAATATCATACTTCTGTTTATTATAAAATAATTCAAATGGTGTTTTGCCAGCTTCTTTTGTCTTACCAGTCCTATTTATTACATAAATTGCGGTACTTACTGCCTCAGCCCAAAATTCCTTTCCAAGACCCTTAGCCTGTAGCATTGTTCTCGCTGCTTCGACAATAGTCCTCATCTCTCGTTCAGCTCTGCCATTCTGTTCTGGTGTGTAGGGTACTGTAGTTTCATGAATGATCCCTCTACTTTTACATAAATTTTTAAATTTAGTATTTATAAACTCAGCACCATTATCAGATCTAAACCTTTTAATTGTAGACCTAGACTCATTACTGAAAGTTAATATGAAATCTTCTATCAAGTCAGCTGTTTCAGATTTATTTTTTAGAAAATATACAAATCTATAAGAACTATAATCATCTTTAAGAAGTAAAAAATATTTAGAACCTCCTAACGATTCCTTCTCCATAGGACCACATAAATCCATATGAATTAATTCACCTAAAGAACTTGCTCTATAATCACATTTACTAAATGGTAATCTATGCTGCTTTCCTTCTATACATGGTATGCATTGTTCTATATTGCCATCATATTTAATATTATAACTATTTAATGTTTCTTTTACCAAATTATAATTTTGATGTGCAAAACGTTCATGCCATTCTGTCAAAGATGTCAATGCCACAGAGTCATTAAATTTAAAATTCATAATGAATAAGTTATTAACCCGAGTAGCAGTACAAGTAACCTCACCATCTTTAACAAAATGACAACCAATTTTCGTTGATTTCATAACATAACCTTTATCCATAGCGCAAACAACAGAAAATAAATTTACTGTTAGGTCTGGAACATACAGCACTTCAAGTAAGACTGACTTTTCAAAACTGTTACCATTAAAAGCTAAAAATTCAATTTTACCTTTGCCTTTTACTCTTAACTTGTTTCCGTCTCCTACTGTTACATATTTGTTGCACTCAAGCTCTCTATATTCTGTAAATAACTGCATATTTTTACACATATGTTCGCTTGCACCTGTATCTAGTATCCAACAACTATCATCATAATCTAAATTTACCACATATGCTTTTGAGACACTGTTATTACTTTTATTACATTCTCTACCTTTATTTAACCGCAATTTACAGTTATTATAAATATGTCCTTTCCTACCGCAATAATTACACTGTCTAAAGTTACACTGATTCTTAAAATGCCCATATTTACCGCACTGAAAACACTTAATACCACTGTCACTCCCATTATTTGATCTATTAGAAAGAAACTCTTTCTTTGGTAACTCTCTTCTGTATCTGGATTTATTAGATTTATTTGCCACAAATGCTTCTGTAGTCTGTACCCTGTTACCATTAATTTGCAGTCTCTCTTCTTCGACCAATAATCGAGCTGTCAGATTTTTTATGGTTTGCTCCGAACTCTGAACACTTTCCCATGCCGAGATGAAATGCTTATATTCTTGTGGTAGACATAATAATATCTTAGTCATAGTCATATTTTCTGATATTTCTTCCCCATGTGTTTTCAATTGATGTAATAACTCTTCTACCTGTGCCATAAATTTTGCCATAGGCCCTTCATATTTAAGATTGTAGAACTTCTGTTGTATTAAATGGATTCCTACCTTGGATTTCGCTTCGTAGACAGTAGTCAGTTTCTCCCACATGTCATATGCTGTTGCACAACTTGTCAGTAGTGTTAGAATATTCTCTTCCACTCTAGTTACAATTAACTCTTGAGCTTTCTGATCTTTATCTCTTTCTTCTTTGGTACATTTCGCGGTGACCATGTTGTATAAACCTCGCGACTTTAAAACAATGGATACCTGGAACCGCCATGTGGTCCAGTTTTGTTCGTTTAATATAATTGCCCGTTCCATTTTTATTTTGTAGAATATTGTTTACTATATAAATATTCCTTTTATAACTATCTGAGTTTCTTCTGTATTGCTTTATTTTTCCTTCTATCAGCCGCTTTGCACTTGCAAGCACGCTATAAAATCAAAATGAATTCCTTATAAAAGAATCATTAATCATCCGGTTTTATTACTCTTCTTTTCTGCCTTTGTGTCTGGGCCCATAACCTGTTGGGGTTTGGGAAATAAAATACGTCTATATTGTAATTAACTTCTCTATTCCGTAATAATTTCTTTAACAAAAAGGCAGATACACCAGATATAAGTTGAGACATCGCCGCTATAGATGACAAGTAGTAGTGTTGACAGATACAAAAAAAATTTAAGAGTGGATGAGCACAGATAAATGTTTTTATTGTACTATTAACTAACTACATATCTAACACTCCCGCGTGTTTGTGCCGTGCGCGGGGACCCGTACCGGAGGATGAAGGAGTCCTGGAAGTTGAGTGGAGCAGTGGGCCGGCAACAGTTGCACGCTGCACACAACACACTTCTTTGGTCTGGATTTCTCTGCACACGGGAGGCTGTGGAGTAGCTAACCATGGTCAATCGGCTGCGATATCCCATAAGCGGGCTATCAAGCGAGAGTCGGTGTCTAGGGGGGGGGCAGTCGGCGCGGCACGGGGCCCGGGGTGAGCGTGCGTCATTGTCTCATGATGCGTGCAGCCCCGAGTTCCTTTGCTGCGTGCGGACTCGTCATTCTTCCTTTAGACTGGCTCTATACCGGAGGAGTAGCTCTGGCGATCATCTGTTGAACAGATGACGTCCCCGACTTGAGGACTCCGTGGCGGGTGGAGAGCTCTAACGGTGAAGCATTTACAACACCTCATGGATAAAGAGGCCAATAAAGAAAAAACAAATAAACCAACACAGGCAGCGTCATCTGATGCGCCAAACACCACCATGGCAAGGGTTGCGTCTCGAAATGCACCAAGGCGAACACCGCCAGAGGTGACATTTCGAGATGCCCCGAGGCCTACAAACTCAAAGGATGCGCCAAACCAGGCAGCGTCCTTGGACCAGGCAAAGAGGAAAACGGCCAGAGATGCGCCAAACCGGGCTGCGTCTCCGCACGCGTCCCTCTGCGTCTACGTCCACCTTAACCCTGACAAAGTGTGCATAACACTGCTGCATCTGGGACGGCCCCTGACACAGGCAAGCCAAAGAAGGCTGCGCCTAAGGATGCGATGGCAACGTCTGCGTCCGAAGGTGCGACATCTGCGGCGAACCTGAGGGAGCTGACCCAGGCTGCATCAGCTAACATGCCCTCAACCTCCAAAACCATAAACAAAACAACAATGGACATGTCAGCTCTGAAAGACGCCATTCAGCAGGAACCCGCCTTTACAGAGCATCTGACAGCGTCCAAAAAACGACGCCTGAAAAAAGCCAGAGCAGTGGCGCAGCGTGCTGCGGCAGCTGATGCCGCTAGGCAAATTGAGGACCCCAACCTTCGCAGTGCAGAAGCTACAGCTTCAGCGCCTAAGGCTGAGGTATCAACCCAGGCGAAATCCAATGCCGCGCCCACGCAAACCGTGCGCAAGCGCAGCTTGAAACCCAGAGGCCGCAAAAAGCCAACAAACAGCACACAAACAAACGAAGAAGTAACAAAGGGCCAAAAGCGTATACGACCCGAAGATACCGTCACGCCGACCGGGGAAAGCAAGAGAGCAAAACCTAGCAGACCCCGAACGGTGGGAGGAGTCTCGGTTAGTTACGCGGAAGCAGCGGCCTCCTACAGAACAAATGAACTCTGTGTTGCCGTCATGACCGAGCCTTTCTCGGAAATGACACAGGCACAGGCAGAGGACATCCGCGCTACTATCGAGGGGAAGCTACGGGATGACCTTATGGCTGACCCTGAAGCTACTCTTCAAACGGAGCCAAACGGAATCCGGTTTCGGGGTAGGGCACACTTCGCTGACGGCGTCCTCAAAACATGGTGCGAGGATGCCTTCACATTAGGCTGGCTAACCCGAACGGTGAACAACATTACGTCACCAACAACAGACTCCAAACTGGTGGTGCTGCCTCAATCGGCAATACCGAGGAAGATTCCCTGCATGCTCTATGTTCCTGGACACACCGGTCACACACCCAACTGTTCTTCCGTGTGCCGGAGACAAACATCAAAACCCTTAAGGAACAAGACAGGCGCATTTACTACCTCATAGGGAATATCTACGTCCGATTTTTGGACAAGGAGGATCCCATACAGGATGATGCTACTGCCACCACCGCTCCCATGGCACCGGAACCAGAGCCCTCACAGCCTGTGCATCCAGCAATTCCGATGGAAGTCGCTGTGCCAGTCACCGAGGAAACTGGGGTCCCGGTTGCAATGGAAGTAACACACTCTCCATCACCAGTGCCAAACACTACAGATGAAGAATGCTTTCCGGAAACGGGGGGGAGTGAACTCAGCGACAGCTATCTCCGTTCCTCCCCTATCCCGGACTGTTGACTTCATCCAGACAAACCTCCAGCACAGCCAAACTGCGACGGCATCTTTACGCAGAGTGCTGGAAATCAACCCGAAGACCATAGCCTTAATCCAAGAGCCGTGGATAAGGAATGGCCGAATATGTGGTCTTGGCAATATGGGAGGGAAGATACTACTCGATACTTCCGTAAGTAATCCAAGAACCTGCATATTTATGCCGAAACATGTAACAACCTTTTTAATAAACGATTTATGTTCAAGGGACCTAACAGTCATAAAACTTCCAAGAACCGACCAGCAACTCCCCGACATTGTCCTTGCCTCCGCTTACCTGCCGAGTGACGAGGACACACCGACTCCAGAGCTCAACTCACTGGTTGAGTACTGTGAGAGGGAGAAGCTGGACCTAATCATCGCGGCAGACTCCAACGCACACCATACGTTATGGGGGAATGCCACTTGTAACACTCGAGGTGAGGATACACTTAACTTCATTTTTAGTAACAACCTCACCCTACTCAACAAAGGCTCAGAACCAACATTCATAAACGCTCGTTCACAGACCATAATTGATCTGACGATGGTAACGACAGATTTGTCGAACTATATCCATAACTGGCATGTGTCCAAAGAACTATCCTGTTCGGACCACAGATGGATACGTTTCACCGTCGACACGAACCTGCCCAAACCATTACCTAGAAGATTACCACAAAGGACTGATCGATCTAAGTTCGTTAGGCTGATCAGCACCGAGATAGGAAATCGACTTATAACAACAAATAACTTAAACATAACTGACATAGACAACTATGTAGAAAGTCTCACAACACTACTCCTGGAGAGCTATGAACAGTCCTGTCCCCTCACCATACCTAGATGGGGAGGGAAGCAACACTGGTGGTGCCCCGAACTCGAGAGGCAGCGCCGGAAAGTCAGGAAACTGTTCAATAGGGCTAGGAATAGACGAACGCAGGTCGACTGGGACGCCTACACGGTAACCAGAAAACACTATAAAAAACTCATACGCCTCCGAAGGCAAGAATGCTGGAGACACTTTTGCTCCAGGATAGAAAACAACAATCAGGCAATCAAAGTGAAATCGTGTCTCTCCAAAGAGACAGAGAACACAATTGGCAGCCTTAAAAAACCAGACAACACCTACACCAGAACAGACGCGGAGACCAGTGAACTGCTGCTAACAACCCACTTCCCCGGCTGCCAAATTGCAAACACGCAAATATGGGAGCCTTACGAAGAGAGAGCTACCAGCAGTCCAGACTGGGACGCAGCCAAAAACATAATTAACAAAGAGAAGACAATATGGGCAATAAACACTTTTCTCCCTTTCAAAGCCGCTGGCCTCGACGGTATCTTCCCCGGGCTGCTAAAGTGGAGCGTGGACATCTTAGCAGATTATCTGGTAACGCTGTTCCAAGCCTGCATAGCACACCGCTACATACCATTGAAATGGAGAGAAGTAAGGATAATTTTCATCCCAAAACCAGGTAGAGGGGACTACACTCTGGCTAAATCCTTTAGACCCATCAGCCTTACCTCGTTCTTCCTAAAGACGCTGGAGAGACTGGGGGACAGAGAGATTAGGAGCCAAATATCCCTCCAACACCCACTACACCCTAACCAACATGCCTACAGCGCCGGCAAATCAACGGAATCGGCACTCCACAGTGTGGTATCTCGCATAGGGAGCTCGCTGAACCAGAAACAACCTACCCTAGGCGCCTTCATTGACATAGAAGGAGCCTTTGACAAAACCAACTTTACCAGTATAAACAAAGCCCTGCTAACAAGTGGTGTAAATCCTACACTCATAGAATGGATAAATAACATGTTAAAACAACGAGCTATACAGTTTACCGTTAATACTACGACAAGGGGCATCGTAAGTAGAGGCTGCCCACAGGGCGGAGTTTTATCTCCACTTTTGTGGAACCTTGTTGTGAACGAGCTCATAACAGAGCTCAAAGACAACAGCCTGTACACGGTAGGATACGCTGATGATATAGCCATCTTAATATCGGGAAACTTTGAAAGCACTTTATGTGACCGCATGAGGAAAGCTTTCAAAATAACGGAGAACTGGTGCTTGAAACATGAGCTCTCCGTTAATCCCATGAAAACAGAATTGATCATGTTCACAAACCGAAGAGTACCCGGACCCTATAAACTTCCGAAACTCTTCAAAACTGAAATAAAACTAAAAGAATCAGTTAAATACTTAGGTGTAATCCTAGACAGTAAACTGCTATGGAATAAGCACCTTGACTACAAACTTAATAAATCAACCATTGCCTTCTATCAGTGCAAAAGAATGCTAGGCAAAAAATGGGGGCTCTCGCCGAAAATAACTATGTGGCTATACACGGCGGTAGTTAGACCAATGCTATCCTACGGGGCCTTGGTTTGGTGGACCAGAACGGAACTCCGGACTGCAATCACGAAACTAGGACGCTTCCAAAGGCTGGCATTGTCTGCTACCAGTGGTTGTATGAAAACAACTCCCACAGCAGCCATAGAAATAGCGCTCCAAACAACACCCCTGGACCTATACATACAGCAAGAGGCGACCATGGCTGCCATAAGGCTGATGCACCTAGGTCTATGGGGGAAAAACAACAACAGTCCACACACATCCATATTGGATAGAGCAATAAAGCAACTACCGCTTATTGCTGCCCCGTGTGATAGAACATATAACAAACACATCTTCAACAAAAAATTTAACATAAACATGATTGAAGAGAAAATAGACCAACCAGCAGCCAACGAGCTACGAATTTACACTGATGGCTCCAAAACGCAGAGTGGCTCTGGAGCTGGGATATTTTCCCTCGATCTCAATGTCAACATACATATACCATTAGGCATACACAGTTCGATCTTCCAATGCGAATGTGTAGCCATAACGGAAGCCGCAAGGGCAGTGCAAAGACGGGAGGTAAACAATTATACCATAAAAATCCTCTCCGATAGCGCGGCCGTTCTGCAGGCGTTAACAAACAAACAAACAAACAATAAATTAATAATTGAGTGTCACCATGCCCTCGATACAATAGCACTGACCAATCAAGTCACTGTTCAATGGATCAAGGGCCACAGCGGTTCACTAGGCAATGATGCAGCTGACGAACTTGCAAAGAAAGGATCGAGGTTAGAAGTAACTGGCCCATACCCACTTGGCCATACCCACGCCAAAGAACGCTGACGCTTCAAAATAAGAGATGGTCGCTAACGACAGACTGCAGGCAAGCTAGATCAGCATTGCCCGCAGTCAACCCACGTCTCACTAAACGCCTACTAAACTTAAATAGAACCAATCTCAAAATAATGATAGGGACAATAACGGGCCACTGTCCCTAAAACAAACACTTATTTAACATTGACGCAACGGACAGCCCTCTCTGCAGAGGGTGTTTTAGCGCTGTAGAATCAGTCGCTCACGTAGTCCTGGAATGCGTAGCGGTAACTTCCCAACGAAATGAAATCCTCGAACCGGTGAGGTCGCTCCGCGAAGCCTGTGAAGCTCCCAGGAAGCTTTTGCGCTTTTGGACGGAGTAAGGCTGGCTTAACTAGCCAGGATTCGCAACGTACAACGGACCAAATGCGAGTCTAAGTGCGGATAACGAGTCCAATATACAATACATACAATACAATACAGGCCCAGCCCGAGACTCGAACTCAGGATGAGGCAGTTAATTAACAGAAAATTAGTACTAAATATGTATAATTTGTATAGAACCTCGTATTTATAAAACAATGACAAAAAAAAGCAATTTCTTGTCATGAATATCTAGAGATCAAGCTCATCAAATGATATATTTTGGGCATTAAAGCGTCAATTAGAGTAAATAAGCTTTGCTCCGCATTATTTGTCTCTTCTTCACATTATTTTAAATTATAAATAAAAACCTACTTCAAACAAAAGCACTAAAAAGTAAAAAATAACTGATTGGTAGTTTTCATTTACTATTATGCTTTGCTTTGTATGGGCTGGCACCGATTTCGAAAATATTTGATTAGTTATGTATTTAATAGGTAGGCTTTAATTACTTAGCCAAAGCACACCGACTTCGAAAATATTTGATTAGGTATGTATAGTAAATGAAAACTACCAATCAGTTATTTTTTGCTTTTGTTTAGTGTTGTAGTAGCAAAGTAAGGATTCTAACGTGTTAGGCTTGTCAAATCAAACAAAATAAGCCCAAACTCAAAGTATCTACTATTAGCCGTTGAAGGGTTCCACCTATCCACCTTCTGGCCTTACCATTAGATCAGGTCAACAATACCGAACCACTGTACTATCAATGGAAATAGAAACGCTTGCAAAGTTTCAAGTCAATATGACAATTAGAAGTAGGTTAAATTCATCACTAGCTATTTTTCCACCCTTAAGAGAGGTATTTTTTTTTTTGAAATTTAAATGGGACCAATCTGGATGTATACACTTTCACACAACACAAAAATTGTCCAAATCAGTTAATAAATGACGGAGTTCTGAGGTAACAAACATAAAAAAATACAGTCGAATTGAGAACCTCCTCCTTTTTGAAGTCGGTTGAAAATTGGTATTCTTACGGTTGCGTCACAATATAAACTGTGTAATATATTAGTTGTTCGTAAGAATTTAAATAATTATGTTAACAACATTGATAGACACACAATAAACACTAGGAATAGAAATAAGCTTATTACGCCTAGATTTCGTCTCAAAAAGGAGAATAAATTCTTCAAGAGCCTGAGTATACGTATATATAAATAAATTCCACAAAATGTCCTAGATTTACCTTCTCAAAAATTTTAAGATAAAATTATCATTATATTATTTATTAGTATTATACTGTTCAAGAGTTTCTTGTTGAGATAAAAATGTGTAGAATTGAGTGATATTGACTCATATGCGGGCTATCTATAATGTTATGTTAATAAAATAAATGTAATATCTATATTTAAAAGAGCAACTGTTGAGTTTCTCGCCGGTTCTTCTCAGCATAACTGCTTTCCGAGCCGGTGGTAGCTTCCTTACGGACTGACTGACAAACATCCAAATAATTTGTTATAAAAAAAATTATAAATATCTATCAAGCCGCTTAAGAGGAGAATAATTATGAACACACGCACACCAGAATTATATATATATAAAGATTTATTACTTAGATTTTATTTAGAATTTATATTAAAAGCAGAACAAGAATATAAAGTCACAAAAAGCATATCCCATCAATCAACTAAAACTAATTACTTCATATACATAGAGATAACATTATCGACTGTATTTTCATATCTAGTACATAAATACTTCAATCAACCGAAAATATCGGGATTGATTATATTATTTTTTTTACTTTTTTCAGATAATTTAAATTATAAGATAATGAATTTTTATTCCAACTCGTCGAGGAAATGAAAATTATCAGTTTCAGCAGATAATGTATTATACCTACCTTTTTCTTTTTTTTACGCACGACGTGTGGGACTCACCGGCGTAATACTGCCAGTACTACCCACTCAAACCCAACAAAATCTTCATCCGTCTTAATGGGGCGTCGCAGGATCGCTTACGCATCCAACTATGACGCCCGACGGCAGGTCTGCCGAAGCAGACCACCACAACCATGGGGTTGCTCCAAGGTCCACTCTGCTATCAGAGAAGTACCAGGAGCAACCCGCATGGTATACCGCCCCCCGAAGAGGGCCACCTCCCACCGCCCACCGAAGTGGGCAACCTCCCTGTGCGTTTCTTAGCTTCGCGCCCGGTTGGATTGCCGGGCACTACTGAGCCCCCCCACCACGACAAGGTGAACGCACGTTGGGGGGGGGGGGGGTATTATACCTATATTAATATGAACTTAATTATTTCTTTATCAAAACCGAAATCCAACCTTTCTCTAAGAATAGCTGTTAACCTTTATTATTACTTTGTACTAAACCTTTCGTCTTCATTAACCGGTTAGAGGTTAACATGTTGATTCTCTTGATTACAAAAACAAAAACCCAACAGCGTACAATGCGAACCAAGAAGATAGAAACAAGATAAAATAGCTAAAAAGCGGGAACGTAGGTCGTGATTGCTTTATAACACATCTTGTGTTAACGCATGCACTTGTGCTTGATGTTCCCGCGGAGTCGCGGAGTTGAACGACTCGGTGAGATCGGCCACCGCGGCGGGAATCAGTCAGGAGGACAATATTATTATTATCACCGAATGAATTCGAAATGGAAATAATACTTTAATCTAAGCATTAACATACACGACGTCAACGTTATTTTTATCAATTTACACATCATAAATGTGAAAGTGTGTTTGTTTGTTTGTCCTTCTTTCACGTCGAAATAGAGTGACGGATTGACGTGAATTTTTGTTTGGAGATAGTAAGAGGGCTGGAGAGTAACATAGCTTATTTTTTACCGCGGGAGATTATCTAATTTCTACGGGAAACCACGTTGTAATCTAAAACAAAAATTATTTATGATCAGAATTGCTTGAAACTTGGTATAAATGTTCTTCAATACAATTAAATAAATACGTGTTTAAGCATTTTTAGAAATTCATCCCATAAGGGGATAAAATAGTGGATGAAAGTTTGTATAGAACCTACTTTTTTAGTTTTTTTGTATTTAGCGCGAGCGAAGCCGCGGATTCTGCTAGTTACTTATATTTTTCTATGACATAGCATTCATGAAATGACAAACATGTTGTGGGATTCCACAGGGTTCCTTTGCCTTTGCTTCACTCGGATGCGTGCTTAGGTGTGTGTTTTGCCATACGTTTTATTACTTTTCTTCAAAGTGTGTTCTTTTTTTCGATTTACTGATGACACGATGTACGCACATTTTTATTGCAATAAAAATCCTAGGTTAAGACAGTGAAAGACTTGTTTTATTCGGATCAGTACTTTCAGAGATTATCAAACTTACAAATTTTTCCTCTTTTCAACCGACTTACCGACTCAAAAAGGAGGAGGTTCTCAATCCCGCTGTATGTTTTTTTTATGTTTGTTACCTCAGAACTCCGTCATTTGTTAACCGATTTGGACAATTTGTGTTGTTTGAAAGTGTATACTTCCAGATTGGTCCCATTTAAATTTAAAAAAAAACCACCTCTAAGGGTGGCCCAATAGCTAATGATGAATTTAAACTACTTCTAATTATCATATTGACTTGAAACTTTGCAAGTGTGTCTATTTCTGTTGGTAGTGCAGTGTTTCGGTATCGTTGACCTGATCTGATGGTAAGGCCAGAAGGTGGACAGGTGGAACTCTTCAACGGCTAATATTAGATACTTTGAGTTTGGGCTTATTTTGTTTGATTTGACAAGTCTAATACGTTAGAATCGGATTTTAAAGCCAGAATTTTTAGTGTTACTTATTAAAGTGAATTTTACTTTGTCAGTCTTCATATTAAAATTAGCATCAAAGTAACTTAAACGGTTTAAGCGAATATTTTATTAAAATACTTTCTTCTCACTTTGCTACTACTATGTCTACACTAAAAAGGGAAAAATAAAAACTTTTTAACAAAAAAATAAAAACCGACTTCAAAAAAAGCACTAAAAAGTAAAAAATAACTGATTGGTAGTTTTCGTTTACTATATGTATACCTAATCAAATATATTCGAAGTCGGTGCCAGCCAATAAAAAGCAAAGCACACCGACTAAAAACCGAAGAAATAAATATGTTGGTACAGTAACACACAGCACCATCTAGTTCCATGGTAAGCTACGAGGCTTGTGTTATGGACACCAGATAGTTGATACACGCAACATATATAACTTTAAATACATACATATTATAAACATAAACACCCATGACTGGAGTACAAACATTCGTGATCATCATACAAATGAATGCCTCCAGGGCGTTCATTCTCGAGGACTTCTCGGGACTCGAACCCGCGACCGCTGGCACAGCAAGTATGGTCATTAACAAATGAGCCAAGCGTGTCGTAAAATATTGTAATCGTGTATAATAAAAAGCACTCTATAGTGATGGTCTTCATATGATTAGGCAAAATAGCAAAATGTAGATGATGTGCGAATAAATAAAAAAAAAAAAAATTACATAATTTTGTAGGAGGTTATATATTATCTTAATTTAAAATAATTATAACGCGGAGCAAGACTTGATTACTTGTTTACTCTAATTGCCTATTTGAAGGCAAAAATTTATCATTTGATGAATTTGCTACTATCTGTAGATAGATATTAATGACAAGGATTTTTTTAAATCATTTTTGTCATTTTTCAAAATGGCTGCCCTACAAATAAGAATAAAACTCGATGGTACGGAACCAATAGTAAGCGAGTAATTATAGAAATTGTATAAAATTAAAAACAGTGTAAGATACTTTAGTATGTATGTATGTATGCAGCTCTTTTTACGTTGTCTTTGTTACGTGCGCTTAAAAATAGGGGGATCAGGCCTTAGTTCACCACGCTGGGATAGTGCGGGTTGGCGACCTTCATATGGCTTTCGAAAATTTGCTTGGTTATCTCAGCCATGCCGGTTTCCACACGATGCTATCCTTCACCGAAAGTCAAGCGGTAATCGTGTAGGAAAATGATTCGCACATGAGAATATCAGAGATGCGAGACCGGGATTTGAACCCCCATCACTCGGTTTCCCAAGCGAACGCGTTACCAGTGGCAGTGGCCTGTCACTGCCGTTAAGATACTTTTGTGCTATTTTTGTATTTTTACACAGTATTTTTAACCGACTTCTCAAAAAAGGAGGAAGTTCTCAATTCGTCGGAATCTTTTTTTTATGTATGTTCACCGATAACTCGAAGACGCCTAAACCGATTTGAAAATTTTTTTCTTTCTTTTAAAGGGTATATACTTCTCAGGTGGTCCCATATAAATTTTATCAAAATCGGTCGAGCGGTTTTTTTAATCAACAAATAAAATATTATTTTTTTAAACAAATTGCTTAATCGAACATGTTATTAAAAACTTCTTTTAACAAATTACCTGCTTATTACGTCTACACTAAAAATGGACAAATAAAAACTTAAAGAAAAAACTTAAAAACCGACTTCCAGGCACTAAAAAGTAAAAAATAACTAAACGGTGGTTTTCATTTAGAATAGATACCTAATCCGATATTTTCGAAGTCGGTGCCAGCCGATGCAAAGCAAATCTAATATGTTTCGGTACGTAAAATACATATTTACCTATTAGATATTCTTAAAATATTGTCGTTGTCAAAAATTTTCTCTCTAATATTTTATTACAAATTGTAATTTATTGGCATTATTTCTTTACGAAATTGACATCAAATTGGCTTTTACAATGCATGTATTCCGTGATAATATTTTCAGATTAAATTAATTCCTTCGTATGTTTTAGGTGGCGTCGGCGAGGTGCCGGGCGCCGGGTGCCGGGCGCTTGGCAGCCGGGAGCCTCCGGAGCTATCCAGGACGCCTCGCCTCGGTTTATGGACAATATATTCGTTCTAAGTGTAGTGTAATAATATGTCATGTAATACGAATAGTGTTTCGGCCGTTGTTTCCCAGCCGGTATTACTAGAGTGCCCGCAATGCGCGAATGGAAGGCTGTTTAAGGGTCAAAAAGGGTTAAAAATTCACATTTTACGGAGTCACGGTCTTCCTTCTTCAGTGCAGACAGTCCCCGTGCATTCTCCGGTAAGTGATTCGAATAATCAAAATTATAAAGAGCCTTTCGAGATCCTAATTCCAAAATGTTACGAATGTATCCCCCTTATAAAAAGAATACCAAGAGGAGCAAGAATCTCGCTAGCCAGATCTCTGTCCAATGCAATACAAAAGTGCATTTTGTTTAATTCTAATTCGAGTTGGCAAAATTTATTTCTATTTGCATACACATATTTGCATGTGGACAAAAATCAAAATGGCTCTTTATGTTATAAAATAAAACAAAACAGTTCAACTATTTTATACGAAATCAGAACTCAAAATTATAACTCTCGACCCCGAAATTTCGATCTAAAAAAAATTGTTGAAAACAAAGCCATCGATGGAGATCTTAAAAATGCGGCTCGCATTCTCTTCTCTAGCGATACTCTTGCTCCCTTTGATAATGATACGCTACACGTCTTGCATAATAAGCATCCTTCACCAAATTCGGATCCTTTGCTCTCGATTCTTCTTCCTGATTATTTCCAATCTGTACAGATTAAAGATGAAGATACCTTTGTAGCTATCATGTCATTTACAAGTGGCTCTGCTGATGGCATTGACGGAATAACACCACAACATCTTAAAGATCTTGTGAGTGCGTCAGCAGGTGACGCCGGCAGGGTTCTCTTGGGTGACATTACCAAACTGTGTAATTTTATGTTATCTGGAAAGGTAATTTCATCATTCACTCAATACCTTTATGGTGCAAGACTTTGTGCCTTCAAAAAGGACGGAGGAATCCGGCCTATAGCTGTTGGGTCTACATTTCGCCGTTTGGTTTCTAAATTAGCATGTAGGCGCATAGTATGCAACTTAAAAGCAAAATTTCAACCAATTCAACTTGGGTTCGGTAGCAAAGGAGGTTGTGAAGCAGCAGCACATGCCACTCGTACCTTTCTCGCAAAGGGTGAGGAGGAGATATTGCTTAAAGTTGATGTGAAGAATGCTTTTAATTCTTTAGATCGAGCAGCTCTGCTGAGCGAGGCTCATTCGAACTTACCTGAAATTTATCCATACATTTGGCAATGTTACAATACACCATCTAAATTACTATTTGGCGATCAAACTATTATTTCGAATGTTGGCGTTCAGCAGGGGGACCCACTAGGCCCAGCTCTATTTAGTCTAGGTATCCATAAATACATTTCAAATCTGCAGTCTAAATTAAATATTTGGTACTTAGATGATGGAACTTTAGGTGGCAAAGCGAATGGTGTCCTTAAAGATTTTCTTCTTTTGATAGAAAATTTTAATAAAATTGGTTTGGAACTAAATTTATCTAAATGTGAAATTTTTTTCACGGACAATATTTCCATAGAAAAGATTTCTTTGGCAAGAGACATTTTCCAAAAAATTGCTCCTAATATTAAAATAGTCGATAAAAATTCCCTTTGCCTCCTTGGTGCTCCACTTCTTGATGAAAGCATCCCATTAGTAGTAGAGGAAAAAATTAAAACATTTTTAGACAATACTCACAAATTGGGCTCTCTAAATTCTCACATTGCTTTTACCATCCTTAAATATTGCCTTTTCATTCCAAAATTAACGTATATTCTTCGTTCAAGCCCAATTTGGAAATTTCCTGGCATAACCGACAAAATGGATGTCACTTTAAAAAATTCCTTAGAAAAAATTCTAAATTTATCTTTCGATGAATGTTCATGGACCCAAGCATCCCTACCTATTAGAAACGGTGGCATCGGCGTGAGACAAATTTCAAGTATAGCCCTTCCAGCTTTTCTCGCTTCTGAGCACAGTGTTCGAGAACTCTGTTCTCAAATTTTGAAATCTAACCAAAACATAACTGGTGCTGCAGAGGCCTTAGAAAAATGGAAGTTAAAATGTCCTAATGTTGACATCCCAAAGGAAGTTTCCATGCAAAAACTTTGGGACGCGCCATTGGTTCATTCTACATTCCAAAATTTGGCTCAAAATCTTTCGAGTGAAGTAAACCGTGCCAGACTTTTAGCGTCATCTGCCAGAGAGTCGGGGCACTGGCTGTACGTCCTACCTGCAACTAATCTTGGTACACTTTTGGATAATGATAGTTTTCGCATCGCTTTAGGTCTCCGGCTGGGTACACCGCTGTGCACTGAGCACAGATGCCCCTGTGGAAAAGAGGTTGACTGTTATGGACTCCATGGACTCTCTTGCAAAATAAGTTCAGGGAGACTTTTCCGTCATGGTTCCCTAAACGATACCATCAAAAGGGCTCTTGCCACCATTGACATTCCTGCTCTTATTGAGCCATCTGGAATAAGTCGAGATGATGGTAAGAGACCTGATGGCCTGTCGCTGGTTCCTTGGGAAAGGGGACGGGCCCTATTGTGGGACGCTACATGCGATGACACATTGGCCCCATCCCATGTCAGGGAGACCGCGTCTAAAGTGGGAGCTGCGGCGGAGAAGGCTGAACTACTTAAGTTGCGTAAATATACCCTTAGTCAAAATTATGTTTTTATTCCATTTGCTGTAGAAACCCTTGGCCCATGGAGTCAAAGTGCTAAGCTTTTATTAAAAGACATAACACCCCGTCTTATCACCTCTACTGGTGACAGGAGGGCTGGCGCATTTTTCGCCCAAAGATTGAACATTGCCATTCAACGGGGGAATGCGGCTAGCATTCTTGCCACTATTCCACGCGGACATGACTTGTACAGTAATAACTAAGTGTACATATGTTTTGTATATATAATTAAGTATATTTGTAATTTTCTTTTTTGTAAATACACTGTCTTACTTAATATATACTGACATATAAAACAAACTATTACACATTATACATATTAAGTACTAGTTTTCTGCTAATTAACTGCCTCTTCCTGGATTCGAGTCTCGGGCCGGGCCTGATTAGTTATTGAGTT
The DNA here is from genome assembly GCA_947093115.1 of Brenthis daphne. Taxonomy (NCBI): domain Eukaryota; kingdom Metazoa; phylum Arthropoda; class Insecta; order Lepidoptera; family Nymphalidae; genus Brenthis; species Brenthis daphne. The sequence goes on from OX352473.1 coordinate 7,379,237, forward strand.
TTTCTGTAAAGAAATTCTTAGTATCACTCAGTCCCGGAGTTGGGGAGTTGACGGTGTTACACGCCACCGTGTCGAACACCGTGTCGTGTACGACAAGTATCTAAAATATTGACTAGGGATGTAATGATGAAAATTTCGCTTAAATCGGTCTTACAGTTTCGGAGATTAGCCCGTATAAACAGAAAGACAGACTGAGAAACAAAAAAATTAAAAAAAAAAACCTGGATTTGTTCTATTTCTGTTCTTACATCCACTTGACCCGGTTTTTAGCATTTTTTTTTCTATGTACAGACATTCGATCACTACAGTTTTATTATATGTAAAGATAAGTAGCATTTTACATAGCGGTTGCAGCTAATTTATCTTATCATAATTTGGTTCACTTTCCTAATCTCACTGCCAGTACAATACTAAATGACTATAAATACAGGTGCATCACAGTCTGTTTACAACTCAAGGCAAAATGAAGCTTTTACTCCTACTTGTCAGTCTCGCCGTGGCCAACGCGGGGGTTCCCTACGAGCCAATAGAATTGAATTACCATGAGAATATTGGTATTCCATTGGCTGAACGGCTTCGGCAGGCTGAGTTGGCTCAGGACTTCGATGGCGGCAGGATCGTAGGAGGATCAGCGTCTGCCTTAGGGAACCATCCACATCTGGTAATTACCTCTTAATATTCATTTGTGCAGTTCTTTTCTTGGATCATTTACGGAGAATATATTTTAAATTTACTTTCTGGTATACTCGAGAATTTCGTATACGGTAATTTTCGGGCGCTTTATATCAAGATTTAAAGAAGAGGTTAGGTAAGATTAAAAACATTATTTATTTTTTAAATGTTTCAGGGTGGTCTCCTTGTTACACTTACGACTGGTGCACGGTCTATCTGTGGATCTTCTCTCCTCACCAACACCCGCATCGTCACCGCCGCTCATTGCTGGATGACCCGACAGTCGCATGGCAGATCCGTGGAAATCGCCTTTGCAACCCTCAATCTCCTCTCTGGAGGCGTTCGCGTTACCTCAACCAACGTTCAGATGCATGCTAACTATAATATGGACAATTTGAATAATGATATTGCCATAATTGTTATCCCATGGGTTGGTTACACCAGTAAGTATTTTGTATACAATTATCCTGTATTGTTTACGCTAGCATTGATTTAGGATTTTGTTTTGTTGGAAAAGTAATACTTTAAAATGAGTATTTCAAGGACATTATGATTTCCAGACAATATCCGCAACATCGGTATGGCTTCTGGTACCAACGCCTTCGTTGGAGTGAATGCGGTCGCTGCCGGTTTCGGATTGACTGCTGATTGTAAGTTCAAAATTATTTTTATCCAAAATACACATATTTGTCCCGTTTTAAATATGGATCTTAATAACGTGGTACTCAAAATTTTTAGCTGGTGGTAGCAGTGGTCAACTACGCCATGTGACTCTCCAAGTGATCTCGAATGCAGATTGCCAACGCGTTTTTGGTCCAGCGAATGTCATTGCGTCCACCATCTGTACCGACGGTAGTCAACGCCGCAGCACCTGCAGAGGTGATTCTGGCGGCCCTCTCGTTGCCAACGGGCAATTGGTAATGTTCTTTTTTTTCATTCTTATATATCTGTCAGAAGACCAAAGGTGTTTGACGTGCAATTGATTCTTAATCGATGGCAACCTTTAACTTTACTTTTTATCTTTAGTTTCATTTTCCTACTGAATAATAAGTTATATCCCCTGAGATTAGTGTGCTAGTAAAGTTTCAGTCTTGAAATGGGGCAAATTACGAAAAATAGATTTAGTAGCTCGTGAGTTCCAAGGCTCAATTAACGGTTCAGATGAGAGATAACAGTTCTGTCCAGTACTCTCAGTACAAGCAGCCAGCAGTGTAGCACGTAAAACTGTCGGACCCGTGTCTGGTTTTCCTCCATTCGTGTCGGTTTGTCGTCACACTAGACTATAAATATGAATGAAAATGATATAGATCGTTTTTATATTAGAGTGAACACATGTACATTGTTCGCAGTTAGATTGACTGCAGTGAATGGAATACAGCTAAGATTGTTACTTACTTTTACATTATTCCCACCAGATCGGAATAACGTCGTTTGGCTCCATCTTTGGCTGTCAGGTTGGCCTACCCGCCGCCTACGCTCGTGTCACCTCCTTCAATGCATGGATTGCTGCCCGTCTGTAAATAATAATATTTCAAAAATAAAAACGTATAATAATTAAAAAATTTTTTTCATTGAAATCTACCCTTCTTAGTGAGGTTTATTCGTTATGTTTATATTATAATTACATATAAATGCACAATATGTAAAAAGTTGGGAAAGCATAACTAGATTAGACGAAACTAGAGGAGGATTTTATGTGACGCAAGCTATACACAGTATCGCCACAAGGATCATCGCAGTTTTAGCCTAAGAGTTTTTAGGATCTTTTACCGATAACCGTTGATTATCAGTCTCGTTGGTTATTTAGTAAATTGCACTGTGAACAAGGGCTCTACTGGGTTTACTTTTCTCAAATAACTCTAAATTATAAAATCAAGAGTAGGGGCACTCTTGATCCATCTGTAGTTTTCCTCCAGAGTTAAAAATCAAAAATCCTTAATCCTTCAATGACCGCGGGCACACCGGTGTTACAGTTAACAATGAATTTCTTATAAATTTAATTAATTTCTTAGAAATTTGCTTGGTGGAGTTAGGTGCTAAACACAACATAATAATTTTAAGATAAAATTATAATTTTATAAACATGCCCAAGTGTTAAAATTAGGTCTTACAACAATCTTCGGGTTGCGGTAGAGGGGAAATTTTCCCGAAAGTCCTTCGGATGATTCCATTGGAAGTCTATCTGCCACACTAATTACACCATCAGTTCCTGGATAAACGTTCTGTTAGGAGGCCGATCCCGTGAGTCTTTTTTAAAAAAACTACAAAATAAACCTAAACAAAATTTATAAAAGTTCACACACAAAACTTTTATAAATTCTGACTTCCGAACTTTAACGCGTCTCGGAATTTATGTCCGATCTATCCGGGGCTCTGAGTCTAACTTTAAAAATAAAATTAGAATTAATGTTGAAAAAGGAACAATACAATTGCTGACTAAGATTAATATAAAGGAAAAATACTTTGAATTAAATAAATGCTTACTAAGTTTTAACTGCCTTGTAAAAAGGGATATAATAGTTCGTTATTTGACCAAGCCTCCATTTGAGTGGTGGCAGATTGTCGTATTTACAAGAAAGAGACTATTTACATCATTTGGCCTCAGACCTTTGCCATTTTATTCGCGTTTAGAGTTTAGAGATGTATTCTTTGCTCCACCGCTTTCAGAATTGTCGTCGCAATTGCTCTATCCTCTGGTAAAAGTCAATAATTAATAATTTAAGTTCCGTTCACTGTGGCTAGAAAAAATCTTTAATCGATAAAAATATTGAAAAGTCAGAAAAGATCATCTGCAGACCTATGACAATTAATGAAACAATTTGCTTTAAGAGTAAAGTTGCTCAAAAAGTCCTAAAGATAGATCTAATTAATGATGATCCAGATAACGTATACGTTAAGTTTTATACTTTAATTTTAAAAAGAATTGAATGATATTTTCAAAACAAAAATTGTTAAACATTTAAAGTTAAAATTTAGTGTTTGGACAACCGTTGGCATATATAGGAGTAGGGAAACATTATATGAGTTGTATGGTATGCCGTATGAGGCAATGGAATTATGACCCAGTGTTCCTTAGTAAAGTATAAAATTTCACATTTTTTTTAAAAAAGTATGTACCCAGGCGACCAGTGCCGGATTTTACCTTAGCGCTGCCCCTGGGCGTAGTAAAAATGCGGCCCACTTATTGAAATTTTACATAAGATGGGTAAAATTTCGATAAAGTTTAATTTTTTTTAGTTATATTTTTTTTTTAAATGCAGAAAATTAATTTATAAATGATACCAATTTTTCGAAAAATGTACCTTCTAGTTAGTCTATTATCTTTTTTATTTTTCATTTTTTGTAAAATAAAAAAAGCATTTCCGATAACGCGATTTTTTTTTCCCGCCCTCCGAATTTGGCCGCCCCTAAAAATGTGCCGCTCCTGGCACCAGCCCCGAGTGCCCCTAGTGTAAATCCAGCGCTGCAGGCGAAGTCAATATTTATCGATACATATAATAAAATTGAAACTAAGCCGAATCTGTTCAGTAAAATATTTTTTGGAAAATCTTATTGAAACAAACATTGTTATCGATACAGAGGTCAAATGTATAGTTTTTATAATTTTTGTCTGTTTTGCCTGTCTGTTACCGCATCACAGAAAAACCACTGGAGAGATTTTTATGAGTGATAGCTGGTTCTCCGGGTCAACATATAGGATTCTTTTTAACGCGGGAAAATATCTCATTTCTGGGAAAAAATACAAAAACTGCATTGTGAGAGTATACTAATATGTAAGACCTAAGAATTTGGTTTTTGGTCATCTAAACGCGGGCGAGCCAATATTATAAATTCTTGGTGACACTACAGAGAAATCTAGCGCTGCTAGGGAACCAATTAGCTTAAATATTAATAATACCTAGCGGTTCGCCCTTGCTTCGCTCGGGTTCGCCTCTAGAAAAATAAAAACAAATCTCTCCCACGGGAACCGTACATTTTTTCCATGATAAAAAGTAGCCTATGTGCTATTCCAAACTATAATCTATCTGTGTGTAACAAACATCCTAACTTAGTAAGATTAGAATAACTTCGGATCATAAATACAGATACGCACAGCGTTCCTAATAATTACAATAATCAACGCGGCTATGCATTGATGGACTTTATGCTTTCCAACAACTTATTGCAATATAATACAATTTAAAATGATCACAATAAAATCCTTGATTTAGTATTAGCAAATTTCTCTGATCCAATTTCAGTAGTTAGGTCGGAAGAGATATTATCTAAGGTAGTTAAGTATCATCCTCAATTACCTATACAAATTAGAATTATCTTCCTTAAATTATCATCAACAGTGAGTTCAAGATATAATTTAAGACTTTATTTTAAGACTGATAATCAAAAAATTGAAGCACATCTCTGCCGTGATAATTAAAAATGCAGTACTTGCAAAATGGCGGTTTCGAGAAAAACGCGGTAAACATATTTTTAGACATCTGAGCAAGATGTTCGAATTTTATGGCCATAAAAATATATCAAAAAATTAAGAAAAAAATCAAGCTTTTGAATAACAATTTTCTTTTTTTTAATTTATCAATGTATCCAAATATAATGCGTATTACTGCGTTTAGGCTTAGCATCAGGTCTTGTGAGAATCAGAGGATACTAAAACTAAATGCAGCAGTTGTGTATATTACTGCATTATGGTCTAGCATATGTTGATTACTTCGTTATTGGGTAGTATTAATTACCATTTTTTATGCTCGGGACTAAGTGCACGTGGTCTTAATTATCCTCTCACACAGTTTAAAATCCTTCTTAAGTGTTTGCTTTGAGGTTGACGAAAACCTACTTCATGCTCTGTATGTAGGTATCATATTTGTGTAAATCAAGTTTTATTTAGATAATATCAGATATTGTGTGATATGAAAGACTGACTGAAATCAGACTGCTTCAATCTATTTCTAATATATTCAGTCTTTATTTTCATTAACAAAACTTACGAGGAATAACTTGGGTAGGTACATACGTAAACAACAAATGAATATGTTATTTAATCAATGAAGTATGTGCCCGTCTGTAGTGTGCAATGGCTGGTCTAAAACTCTCGATACGCTTTTTGAGCTTTTCTCTATCCAATTTTTTCGAAATATCATGTTTCCCACGTCTGATCAGCGTACAGCGTACGTCGATCAGCTTGAGATTCTAGAAGCTCTTTCAAAATGTCAAGCACACGTCTATCGTTGTTTTTTAATATCCCAGAATAGTGAGAAATAAAGTTTTACAAACTTCCTTCTCCTTATTGTCGATTTTCAAAAAATAGACATAAGTGTGCTTCCGTGACTCCTGGCCATCCTTAATACGCCTAAAAACATATTTTTCAGTAACCAGTGATTTCAAATACAAACCTTGAACTTCAGAACTAAACTTCCAAAATATTTCATTTACAGGTTTGCGTTCTAATTCCGTAAAAGATGACATACATTTTTAGTACAAATTTCGTTACATCCAAGTTTCACTGCCGTAAATAAATAAATAAATAAAAGTTTGTTAGCAATAAGATGTGACACTAAATTTACACTAAACGCAAAATAAACCTAATTAGAATTTAGGTTACTTACATCGGTTTGTCACTGCCGACTGTACCAGGCCGAGCCTGTATTACAGACGACAGTTCCTTCCTCTATGACACAAAAGAATTATCACTAAATTATCATTAGACATTATCACTCATATTTTCAACCGACTTCAAAAAGGAGGAGGTTCTCAATTCGACTGTATTTTTTTTTTTTTTATGTTTGTTACCTCAGAACTCCGTCATTTATTAACCGATTTGGACAATTTTTGTGTCGTTTGAAAGAGTATACTTCCAGATTGGTCCCATTTAAATTTCAAAAAAAATACCACCCCTAAGGGTGGAAAAATAGCTAATGATGAATTTAACCTACTTCTAATTGTCATATTGACTTGAAACTTTGCAAGTGTTTCTATTTCCGTTGATAGTACAGTGGTTCGGTATTGTTGACCTGATCTGATAGTAAGGCCAGAAGGTGGATAGGTGGAACTCTTCAACGGCTAATAGTAGATACCTTGAGTTTGGGTTTGTTTTGTTTGATTTGACAAGCCTAATACGTTAGAATTCTTACTTTGCTACTACTGTCTACACTAAAAAGGGAAAAATAAAAACTTTTTAACAAAAAAATAAAAACCGACTTCAAACAAAAGCACTAAAAAGTAAAAAATAACTGATTGGTAGTTTTCATTTACTATACATACCTAATCAAATATTTTCGAAGTCGGTGTGCTTTGACTAAGTAATTAAAGTCTACCTATTAAATACATACCTAATCAAATATTTTCGAAATCGGTGCCAGCCCATATAAAGCAAAGCACACCAACTTCGAAAATATTTGATTAGGTATGTATAGTAAATGAAAACTACCAATCAGTTATTTTTTACTTTTTAGTGCTTTTGTTTGAAGTCGGTTTTTATTTTTTTGTTAAAAAGTTTTTATTAACTAAAAAGCCACACAATAATTAAATGACATTACAAGGTCAGTTATACTTTAAACATTGATATTCAACATTATTAATATTTTTTACAAGTACCGCCATAAAAGAAAACTATAGCAGTAGGTAAAGTTAGACCACTGAAAATAATGACTAAAGCCAAATTTTAAATATAGTAGATTATATAATTTTTAATTTAAATACCTAGTTTTAAACAATATGATTTTATGTGATAAATTTTACTGCATTAATTATTTAGGTATTCATAGGTAATTAATATTATTAAATTGGTTAATTAACATTTATAATGATAAGGCATTTCTGTGGTGTGTTTTGTATGTTTAAAATGTGAAAATATGTTTGAAATATGATTTTTTATATACGAGTATGTATAATTATATATTTTTGTATTATAATATTTTATGTGTGTACTGTGTCGTGTGATGGATACGCGTATGTAAGTTAATTGATAAGTTTGAGTCAATTATTTAACTATCGCAAATAATTTTTCTGTGTCATCATAAGTTAGGTTTTTTAATCACTTTACTATGATATTTTAACATTGGTAAGTCTTAAGCGGGTATATATTAAGAATTTTATTCAATTTACTATAAAGAGTGGGACCTAAATAACAGTTGTAATTATGGATGAAAAATGTTCTGTACCGGTTTATTTTACATACTTTATGCTTCAGTCTATTTATTGTGAGACTATGGTCATATTCAAGTTTCCGATGTTGATCGATTACTGTATTCCTTATGAATAGCTGCCTGACAGAAAGGACATCGCATTCAGAATATAAATCTATTGTTGGGTAACTAAATGGTTTAGATGTCATGACTTGATATCGCTCGTTGAGCTCTTTCTAGTTTTAACAGATATGTTTTACAAACTCCACCCCACGATTTGATACAGTATGTTATTACTTACTCAACCAAAGCGCTGTAAACCGTTTTTAAAGTGCTAGTGTCAGCCACGTGGCGTAGTTTTTTGAATACGAAAAGTAACTTTCTTGATTTTTCAGTTACCTCTTTTATATGTGCATTCCAAGTAAGATTTTCATCTAACAAAACACCGAGATAACGTACTCGCAACACCCTTTGCGGCAACTTTGACATAGGCAGACGTAGTTTATCAGGTACAGAAAAAAATTAGCTTTAATTTGATATATACATGATGCATGTACGCTATGAACGCATAAACATATAAAAATATGACCCGCTTACACCTGGCTGCGATGAGGTTGCGGCCAAATGCGCAACGGCGCTATCATTTTTCAAGATCTCTACGTATAAGTAGTTCTGTGAAGTGGAGTATAATTCATTGTAATAACAAATGCATCGTTTTTATTTCAACAAGTCAACTATTATTTAGTTCATTAAACATACTAGCGGGCACATTTGAATAGGCACCTCGGTCAAAACATATTGTCCCTTTTATTATTGTATATAAAAAATTGATTTCGATTAAATACGCAATGAATGTAGTAATCTTGCGGTGGGATCTCGATCCAACAGGAGTGCATTTGAATTTCGAAATTTTGTTCAATAGGTAGTGTCCGCTGAGTGATCGCAAATAGCATATATTTAATTTTAAAAATATTAAGTGTAAGCATGTTTTGATTGAGCCAATTTCTAATACGCCGAATTCCAAGTTCGGTATTTGTTTTGGCCTAAACCGTAGTTTTTCCATGAAATAAGTATTTTTAGTTGTTATTTTGTAGCTGATTATCTGGGGTATCTTGATGTCCGTTGCGACCTACAACAAAATCCTTGACGTCGTCGTGTCCATCAAAACTGCATGTTAAGTTAACATGGACACAGGACAGGTTAACTCAATTCTAGGGTCTTTTTTGCAATTTCTCTTACACTGTTTTTCAGCAACAAATTAGCAATAAATTCTGATGTATAATACAACTTGCGTAAGTATAGGTCGTTTTTAACTAAATTGTTGTATTTTATTAGTAATCGACATACTGATAAATATCATTTTATTCCTAATGTATATCAAACGAAAATATACGATTCGATTATGGTAAAATTTCTTATTTATCTGATCCTAATTAGTCTGCTTTTGTCTGGCTTTTTTTAAAAGGAACAGACTTCGTTTCAACCCAAACATACGATTGTATCTAACTGAAATGAGTTCTTGTTTTTAGAAAACTGTGTGACGTTATACGATTATAACCTTGATATTTCATTAATATCTTGCGATTAATGTATTATATTTAAGACGAAATCTAACTAATAATTATGTAGATAAAAAAAGGCTTCGTCTCAAATAATAATCGAATAAATTACAATATTTAACAAGTATAAAAATTTTTTCAAGAAAAACAAAAACCAACTTCAAAAAAATATTAAAAAGTAAAAAAATACCCGATTGATCGTTTTCATTTACTACTAGCGACTCACCCTCGCTTCGCTCGAGTTCATCCCTAGGATATATGTATACAACTTCCCAATTTGAATTGGATATTATTAAATTTTTCATGCGTTTTAATTTTTTTTCGTGAGATCCTATTTTATTTTTCTAAAATAAAACTTGCCTACATAAGGTACTCCTTATTACATCAGCTATCTGCCAGTAATAGTCCCTTCAAATCATAACAAACAGACAGACAGACAAAAATTGTAAAGAATATTGTTTCGGTATACGTACCGTATATACCTATGTACATCCACATGCATTTAGTAAAAAGCTTTTATTTTGACATTACAAACAGACACTTCAATTTTATTTATCTGTATAGATAGATACCTAGTCAAATATTTTAGAAGTCGGTGTGCTTTGTGTATCTGCTGGCATATAAGTCTGCTTGGCAAATTCGTCAGCACACTCTAAATCAATAAATACTAGAAGGAAATCAATGCCTTCGACAAATATTTTTATTATTAGTTTCTCGGATAAGGTAATATATAAATTAAAATGAAAAAGTAAAAATAAAAAAGACCCAGTTCCTCCAGATCGGCAGCTGTATATGCTAGCCACTACATCACCGAAGCAGTTAAAATCTTACTAACCTGAAAATTCTTTACAAATTGGTGTTCCACAAGGAAGTACGCTTGGGAACATTCTATTTTCAATGTACATAGTTACATAATTCAATTTATTCATAATAAATTTATATTTTATAATGTTGAACCGAATTGCTAATTTTTTAAGTTGACAATACAAAATTATATAAGAATATATTTTATGTATATTTTCTTTCATATTGTATACGAAACCATCTTTAATTTTATAAACGTGTCAAATAAAAAGCGCTCTTTAATAAATAAAAATAAAAAATTAATGATGGTCTTCATATGATTAAGAAAATAACAAAATATAGAAGATATAATATAAATAATTTTAATGCAGAGCAACCTTTGATCACTTGTTTACTCTGATTGCCTCTTTGAATCCCACTATTTATCATTTCATTAGTTTGCTACAATCTCTAGATATTAATGATAAGTAATAGTGTTTTTTATCTTTTTTCTATGTATACATAGGTTCCGTATACATTATACATATTTGGTATTACTTTTCTATTAACTACATGGTCCTGGGTTCGAGTGTCAGGCCAGGCCTAGTTTAGGTATTGAGTTTTCTGTTAAGAAATTCTTAGTATCACTCAGTCCCGGAGTTGGAGTCCCCAGTGCCTCGGAGAGCATTCTTAACTACGATGAAAAAGAGTTCTTACGAATAATCGATACCCTTTCACGCTGTACTAGTAAGTCATCGTTAAGAGACCATTTAATAATTATGTATATCTTTAAATTATTAATATTAAAATAGTTTAAAGTTAAGTAAGACTTTTACATAGGCGCATGTATCTTATCATAATTTTACGGGTTTTCCTAATCTCAATGCGATATCCAAGTAAGTATAAAACCAATGGACTATAAATACTGGTACATCACAGTCTGTTTACAACTCAAGGCAAAATGAAGCTGTTCCTCCTACTTGTCAGTCTCGCCGTGGCCAACGCGGGGGTGCCCTACGCGCCAATAGAGTTGAACTACCATGAGAATATTGGTATTCCATTGGCTGAACGGCTTCGGCAGGCTGAGTTGGCTCAGGACTTCGATGGCGGCAGGATCGTAGGAGGATCAGCGTCTGCCTTAGGGAACCATCCACATCTGGTAATTACCTCTTAAAATTCATTTGTGGAGTTCTTTTTTTTCATCATTTACGGAGAATTTATTTTAAATTTACTTACTGGATTACTCGAGAGTATACGGAATATACGGTTATTTTCAGGCTCTTTATATCAAGATTTAAAGAAGAGGTTTGGTAAGATTAAAAACATTATTTATTTTTTAAATGTTTCAGGGTGGTCTCCTTGTTACACTTACGACTGGTGCACGGTCTATCTGTGGATCTTCTCTCCTCACCAACACCCGCGTCGTCACCGCCGCTCATTGCTGGATGACCCGACAGTCGCAGGGCAGATCCGTGGAAGTCGTCTTTGCATCACTCAATCTCCTCTCTGGAGGCGTTCGCGTTACCACAACCAACGTTCAGATGCATGCTAACTATAATATGGACAATTTGAATAATGATATTGCCATGATTGTTATCCCATGGGTTGGTTACACCAGTAAGTATTTTGTATACAATTATCCTGTATTGTTTACGCTAGCATTGATTTAGGATTTTGTTTTGTTGAAAAAGTAATACTTTGAAATGAGTATTTCAAGGACATTGTGATTTCCAGATCACATTTCCAACATCGGTCTGGCTTCTGGTACCAACGCCTTCGTTGGAGTGAATGCGGTCGCTGCCGGCTACGGATTGACTGCTGATTGTAAGTACAAAATTATTTTTATCCAAAATACACATATTTGAATGTTTTAAATGTGAATCTTAATACTAGGTGTATTCAAAATTTCTAGCTGGTGGTAGCAGTGGTCAATTACGTCACGTCACTCTTCAAGTTATCTCCAATGCAGATTGCCAACGCGTTTTTGGTCCAGTCAACATCATTGACTCCACCATCTGTACCGACGGTAGTCAACGCCTCAGCACCTGCAGAGGTGATTCTGGCGGCCCTCTCGTTGTCAACGGGCAATTGGTAATGTTTTTTTTTTCATTATTATATATCTGTCAGAAGACCAAAGGTGTTTGATGAGCAATTGATTCTTAATTGATGCTAACAAGCAATTTATCTTTTTATTTTTAGTTTCATTTTCTACTGAAGTATAAGTTATATATGCCTTTGATGTTAGAGTGCTAGTAAAGTTTCAGTCTTGGCATGGGGCAAATTACGACAAATAGATTTAGTAGCTCGTGAGTTCCTAGGCTTATTTACGGTTTGGATGAAAAATAACCGTTCTGTCCCAAACTCTCAACACCAGCAGTTAACAGTGTAGCGCGTAAAACTGTCAGTCCTGTGTCAGGTTTTCCAGCATTCGTATCGGTTTTTCGATACAATAGACTATAAATGTGAATGAAAATGATACAGAGCGCTTTTATGTTAGAGCGAGCACATATACATTGTTTGCATTTAGATTGACTGCAGTGAACGGAATACAGCTAAGATTGTTACTTACTTTTACATTATTCCCACCAGGTCGGAATTACGTCATTCGGCTCCATCTTTGGCTGCCAGGCCGGCCTTCCCGCCGCCTACGCTCGCGTCACCTCCTTCAATGCATGGATCAGTGCCCGTATGTAAATAATAATATTTCAAAAATAAAAACGCATAATAATTTAATGTTTTTTTTTTTCATTGAAATGTACCCTTCATACTAAGGTTTATTCGTTATGATTTTATTATTATTATATATAAATACACAATATGTAAAAAGTTGGGAAAGTACTTGATTAGAAGTAGCGGTACTCTTGATACATCTGTAGTTTTCCTCCCGAGTAAAAATCAAAAATTCTAATAAATTTGTAATCGTTTTGTGAGGAAACTGCAGTTCTGCTGAGGAAAACCAGCGAGAAACTCAACAATTGCTCTCTTCAGAATCGATCAACAGTGTTTAATACAGTATTTTATACCGCATATTAGTTGATTTCACACATTTATGTCATCAAGAAGCTCTTGTACAGTGTGATAAGTTTTACTCACTAATATATTAAAATACTAATAATTTTAAAATCGTCAGTGTAGTCAGTCCGTGAGGAAGCACCGGCTCTGAAAGCAGTTCTGTTAAGAAGAGCCCAAGAGGAATTTCAACAATTGCTCTTTTAAATATCATCGAGTTACATTTTTACTTTACCGAGCGAGCGAAGCGTCTCTGCTTCAAGTCTTGCAAAATTTGCTTCCCCTGTCAGTGTGTCCTGTACTCCTCTACAGGTCATATTTTACAACCGATCTGAACGAGAATTGGTTTATAATAATAATAATATGCAGCTCGGTAATTTTTGATTGGAGGTGTATTTAATCCAAAAAGAGGCAAAAAGTGGATTGCTGGATCTCTTCGCATTATGGGTATCCGCCTTATGAGATCTAATTTCGATGGTTCTTTTTTTATTTGAAAGGTAGTACTTTAAATTGATCTAATAAAAATTTCGTGAAGATTTGATGAGAATCTTCGGTGAGATGAGCAGAATAGCTCCTCAAAATGCAGTTTGTGCTCGCAAGGTCTGCTGTTCGCAGAACTACATTATCATATCATTATATATAACCCGCATATGTTTCAATATATTATATATTTCAATTCCACACTAGTTGTGTAGTTTGCTTTATTCATAAGAAATATTTTTATTTAAATAATTGTAAAGGTAAATCTAAGACAGTTTGTGGATTTTTTTATTTGTATACTCAAGTCCGTAGAGGATTTATTCACATTTTGGAGTCGAAATCAGTGTAATTGGCATACTGAACTCCCTTTTTACCTACTTCCTTCAGACAAGAGAAGAAAAGATTTGGTCTGTACTAAACCACGAACTAAACATGCCTTTGCTAATAGGTTTTATATATTTTTAGGAGCTTTTTTGTACAACAAACTTAATAAATTGAGTTTTGGATTTATGTAGTATAAGTTATAAAGAAAGAGAATAATAATATCGGAATTTCTTCAAAATCTGATCTACAAAGACACAGAAAAAATGCCCAAAATATTAAAATAACGTTATTTATAAATTTTAATACATATAAATAGATGTAAGTCTAGTTAGTTACATAAGTTTTCATAATTCTCATTTTACATATAGTAAGTTTCAACTAAAGCTTTGTTACAGTAAGAAATGCATGGTAAAACTATAACCTGAAACACAGGATGTTACCTAGTTCAGGTTCCAAATTGTATTGTGCCCTTTGTCATTTATTCTTTTTTGTAAATATTATAATAACTTTGTAAAAGTATTTAAATAAAATTATTATAATTATTATTATATTAATTAGTGATAAAGGTCCTAGTTTTACAACGCTTTAATTTTGAAAATATTTGAAGTTATGCTTTAATTCGTAATCTTTTATCTTGGTAAACTGACCTGAAACCTATGAGGTTCTACAATCCTGCCTAAGAAATTACATTGAACTGAAGGTAAAAGTGTACTCCTTTCTGTAATATAAACTGTATTTAAAAACAAGTGTAGTTAACATAGGACATATAATAAATTCCCCCCAAACGTGCGTTCACCTTGTCGTAGTGGGGGGGGGGGGGGGCTCAGTAGTGCCCCGCAAAACAGCCGGGCACGAAGGTAAGAAACGTACAGGGAAGTGGCCCGTTTCGGTGGGCGGTGGGAGGCGGCCCTCTTCGGAGGGTGGTGTACCATGCGGATTGCTCCTGGTACTTCTCTGATAGCAGAGTGGACCTTGGAGCAACCCCATGGTTGTTGTGGTCTGCTTCGGCAGACCTGCCGTCGGGGCGTCGTAGTTGAATGCGTAAGCGATCCTGCGGTGCCCCATTAAGACGGCGGAAGGCTTTGTTGGGTTTTAGTGGGTAGTACTGGTTTTGCTAATGAGTCCCACACCTCGTGCGTAAATGCATTTCCCAACGTTAAAAAGAGAAAAAAAAGGACATATAATAAATATAGATATAATATTTGAGTTATTTTTATATTCACTAGAAATGTCTCACATTATTATCCAAATAATAGCCAAATATCTAAAGCAAACAGTGGGAAAAAGGCCTGCAGAGCGGAAGGGCATAGCTAAAGTTCTACATATTTTTGTGAACGTGTATGGGGCAATACTTATACCAAACAGCAATACATTAAATTCTGAATATATATGTATATACCCTTAAGTATTATATATATATATATATATATATATATATATATATATATATATATATATATATATTTGTTACAAGTTAATTAATAAAAACGCGTCTCTGAGATCAATTGACTCTTTTTGACAATTATAAGTAACAATCCTTAACGCTGTTCTTAAATCCTCTAATTTGAAATGATCTGATCTAATTGGTTAAGATCCTTTAAATTTGAGATAAACTACATCTTGTTTTAGTTTTGGTACTAGAAAAGTACTAGACATAGTTAATTTTCACATGGAAAACTCTTTTTGATTCTGGAGGATTCTGATATGGTGCCTAGTTTTCATAAGTTATTCTAATTATTAGGTCGAACGAAAAAGTTTCTTATGAACGCTGCCTTAACGATGAGAGATATATGATTATGTTCTAGAGAAAAGTTGTAGAGCTTAATAATGCCTACAAAAAAGTCACCGACAGCATATGTCTAACTTTTATATTTAAGTCACAAAAAGTATTTTTTTTTATATTAAAAAAATAATTTAAATTGGTAGGTCATGTTTATTGATCATACATATTATCAACAATTACGAATTCTTATCAAAATAAGTGAATTTATCGTCTGAAATGTTTAAAACAAAAGACTTCCCTTTTACTGCATATAAATTGGACAAATGGTTAAAGAGATGATACAACATATTCGTAGGTATGGACGAACCCGAGCGAGCTGTTTACCTTATATCCCCGGTCAACATCTAAGATACTTTTCATTCCAGAAAATTAAAGAGTTTCCGTGGGATAGTTAAAAAACTATAATAACTTATACAGCTTAGTACACACCACAGCAACAGCAACAACTTATCCACCTAATTTAGTAAAGTTTGGCATGCTGACCTGCACCTTATATTGCCGGTCAAACAACAGGTTACTTTTCATCCCGGAAAAATGAACTGTTCCCGTGGGATAGATCTGTTTGTGGCTTTCTAGAGGTAAACCCGAGCGAAGCGAGGGTGAGCCGCTAGTTTAATTATATGCATAGATAACTTAATCTCATCTAACCTAACAAACTTAAGGTTCAGTTGAGTGTAATACTTTGTAAGTTAAGAACAAATCTCATAGATAAACTTATAGCATAGGCCAAGTTAGAATATTTTTTAAGATGAAATGGGCAATGTCTTCGATCAATTATCACTATCTCAAGGTAATGAAGAGGCTGCAGTTTAGTATATGGGACGCGCCTCTGGAGGAGTGATATAATAAATAATTATAAATAATAAATGTTGAGACATTAACACACAGCACCATCTAGTTCCATGGTAAGCTACGAGACCTGTGTTATAGATACCATATAGTTGATACACTACACATGTATAACTTTAAATATATACATATTATAAATACTAGCATTGCCCGCGGCTCCGCCCGCGTTCAGATGACCAAAAACCAAATTCTTAGGTTTTACATATTAGTATACTCTTACATTGCAGTTTTTGTATTTTTTCTCAGAAATGAGGTATTTTCCCGTGGTAAAAAGTATCCTATATGTTGACCCGGACAACCAGCAATCACCATAACAAATTTCATTAAAATCCGTCCAGTGGTTTTTCTGTGATGCGGTAACAGACAGACAGACAAAAAGTATATATAATATTATAAAGAGGTAAAGTTTGTGATATTGTCAGTTTGTGAGTTTGTGACGTTGTAGGGGGTAATCTCTGGATCTACTGAACCGACAGACAGACAGACTGACAGACAAATATTCTAAAAACTATAGATTCAGCCTCTGTATCTATAATAATGTTTATTTCAATAAGATTTTCCAAAAAATATTTAATGTACAGGTTCGGCTTAGTTACATTTTGATTATATGTATAGATGTAGTGAGGTCTTTACTGTATCATATTTATTCATCGTACGTTACTTTTTAATAACGTCCTACATAAACCACTTGAAATAAAAAGCAGCCTTTCTATTTCTGTCTCTCTTTCTAAAATCCTTGACATCTTGACTTGAAAGGTTCAAATAGTGTGCTATACACGTATAATATATCACAGCATTATTACAGACTAGCGGCTCACCCTCGCTTCGCTCGAGTTTGCCTCTAGAATAACACTAATAGAGATCTATTAATTCCCAAGGGAACCATTCATTTTTTTGGATGAAAAGTAACCTTTTGTTTGACCGACAATATAAGGTATCAGAATGTTAAACTTTACTAAATTAGGTGTATAAGTTGTTGTGTAAGATACTATAGTTTTTTAACTATCCCACGGGAACTTTTTAACTTTCTGGGATGAAAAGTATCTAAGATGTTGCCCGGGGATATAAGGTACCATCATGCAAAATTTCATTTAAATCGGTCCAATAGATTCGGAGATTAGCCCGTACAAACAGACAAACAGACAGAGAAACAAAAAAAATGAAAAAAATCTGAATTTGTTCTATTTGTCTTCGTAAGAAGATGTAAATCCTCCTGACTCGGTTTTTAGCATTTTTTTGCTATGTACAGACATTCGACCTTAACTGTTTTATTATAGTATAGATAAACACCCATGACTGGAGTACAAACAGTCGTGCTCATCACACAAATGAATGCCCCCAGCGGGACTCGAACCCGCGACCGCTGCCACATGAAGTAGGGTCACTACCAACTGAGCCAAACGTGTCGTCTGATGATATGGAAAGGGTCCATACATTATTAGACATTACTGCCATTTTGACACTTGGAAATGTCAAAATGTCACTTCCAAGTGCCAAAATTATCTTCAAATAATGACTCCGATCTATCTCCGAATTTTAAATTAACATAAAGCACTAATGATTTGGGTGATGGGTTTGAAATAAAAGAGGAGATGGGTTTGAAATAAAAAAAGACCTAACGAGAAGGCTAAAGAAGCTACGCTACGCTTCGCTCCCGCCTTAGCCTTCTCAACCTAAATTCTATACCTGAGAAGCATAACACTGTAACTCCGTTTTTTACGTATTTGGGTTTTTTACAGTATACTATTGTATGTGTCCTTTTCTATAATATTGTATGTGTCCTTTTCTATAATGGCATCACACTGTTTGTAGCAAAATTAACCATCTATCAGAGTTTTCAAAATTGTATTTTAATGTATTGCTGAGAAACATTCTAAAGCATAAGGTTTTAAGTGATCATACATTAATATTCCACAATTATGTAAAATGCCTTTTACGGTATGACGGGAGTTACATTGTTTTGCCGCTACAGTTTTGACGACTAACGAGAATATCTATGACCAGAATTAAACATAATGTATGAATTGTATGTACAAAAATGTAAGGAAGATAGCGTACCAGAAAATATGATAGCAAAGTTTTCAATGAGTATTTCAACCTTTCCTTTTATTTAACGACATATTCGATACTTGCGATAAATGCATTTCATTATTAAAACTTGGCAGTAGTGTTGAAGAAAAAAGAAAAATTGATAAGGATTAAGGACAGAACAGGACATTTAAAAGATGCTAATCTATACAGATAAATAAAATTGAAGTGTCTGTTTGTAATGTCAAAATAACAGCGTTTTACTAAATACACATGAAATTATATACTTATAAGAAAGACACATTTTTTTTTAAATTTTCTGTCTGTCTGTCTGTTTGTTCCGGATAATCTCTAAAACGGCTGGACTGACTTTGACTGGACTTTCATTGGAAGATAGCTGATGTTATAGGGAGTAACATAGGCTACTCTTATTTTAGAAAAAGAATTAGGATTCTGCTCAAAAAATCAAAACGTACCTAGGGACGAATCCGAGTGAAGCGAGGGTGACTCGATAATAATAGGTATAGTTTATAGAGAAAAGATGAAGAAAGTGCTAGAGCATTTGGATGACAAAGCCTCACGCTTGTGATAGACTTGCAAAATTGTTTAGCGACTCCTTTGTTAATAAACAGCCAGTCTTTTTACCGACGAAAGCTTTAGACATTCAACGAAACTATGCATACATAATGATACAGATAACAAGTCTTACTGTATGATGTGGGATGAAACACAAAAAGTTAGAGGAGTAATTAGCAAATGAAGTAGGATCATGTATTATTGAATAGGTCCTTAACTATAAGGAGGAAGAAACAGAAGAGAAATTACAATTTGGTCTGATAATTAATCGGTTCTGAACCGGAATGTGATGTATAGTATTTCTATTTTTGGCTATTACAAAACACGGGACTTGTTACATTATAAATTTTTACTTCGCGGCCACATTCACTCTGAAGCTGATGTTGTCCATTCCATCATAGAAAGAAAAAAAAGGGAATTATCTTGTTTTGATATTGTCGTTTCACTGATTGGATGCAGTTCATTAAAATTTGTAAAACGAAAAATCCCCTAGTAGTTCACAACATGGATCTTTTAAACATCAAAAACACAAAATCATTGACAAGCTATTTCAGTCCGAGGCAGAAAAATAAAAAAATGGATGAATGTGTGTGGCTGCAAATAAGGAAAGATAGTGACGGAATTTTATTTTACAAAAAAATCTTAATAATGAAGGATTTTCAGAGATAAATATAAAGAAAAACTTAGACAAAATCTTTTATTGTCAAATAACTTGCCGCAAGTAAATATTTCAGACTATTCGCTCTAGAAGTAGTCCTAAATACAAAGATTTAGTTACCTCAACTCAGTGGATTGCAGATCCAGATCTAAGAAAGTTTTATATTAATCTACCTTATGGAAATACTAGTGATATTTTCGAAGAATCGGAAAATCAAGACTGATTTTGTACATTTGAGCATATATTATAGGTATTTTAGTTGATTTTTGTTTATTTTTAAGAGTTCTAAGTAAAGTAGCAGAATAATTAAGATGATGCTAATATAAGTGTAAAAGCATAATACGGTATGTGATACATTTTTTTTATTTAGTTCCAAAAAATTCAGATTAACTCTCTTAATGATCTCAATATTTTTGCCATATTAAAGTTAAATAGTGTAGTTCTTAGATTATTAAACATTTTCTGCAAAATTTCATCACATTTTATTTCACAAGGTTCATAAAGTCAAGATAGTCTAATATTTTTCGGAAAAAACAGTCTCCTATAAAGTTTTGGTTTTGGTGCTTACAGTTATATGCATCTCAGGTACAGAATTATCCAAGTCGGAGTGTCACTTAATCGAAAATAAATAATACACTTAGATTCAGAGATCTCTGCTTAGATTAAAAAAATAGTCTACTTACGTTTATAAACTGCATAAGTACACTTAAAACTATAGTAATACTATTAAAACAAAAACTAGAAACGAGCGTATACGAAAATTCACAAAAACTAATAACTACTGTAAAATAATATGAGAAAAATAACTATGAAAAAAAGCAAAAAATATGAAAACCTGAACGCGTTTAATGAGTACCTACAGATCGTATTCACATAAATTATCTAACTGCGCGGTATTTTGCGACTACCCGCCAAAAATACTGAAAAGTATTCGCAGATAATAAAATAAAACAATGGTTTAAAAATTTTTGCTAAATGAAAATTTATTATACATATAACTCAATGTTAGCATAGTCATCATAATTTTACATCTTTTAATTTAAAATATCTGTATTTATTATAATAAATTAAAATAAATGAATTACAGAGGCAATAATAATGTGTTAAATAATAATTATTTATTAATTTGATTTATATAAATACGATGGCATTGATGGCAACATTCTGTAATCTGTTGGCCTATAATAATATTAATGAACAAATGAATATCGGGTGATATTCCATTAATATATAATAAATATTATTTTGTAAATAAAAGTTTTTATTTAGATTATTGTTTTTAGTGAAAATATCAAAATATTAATACAATAAAGCCTTTAATTATTATGAAAATATGTATTTTAAACGAAAAGGGATATTTACTATTCGTTAAAGGTATGTTTATCTTTTGTAATGACTATTTAGGTATTGAAATGTATGGAAATGTTCTAAATTTAAGTCTCCTTAACTTTTGACTCCTTCGTTTCCTCAAAATAATTTTAACTCCCTATCACCTCCTCTATTCAAAAATACCACCCACTTCTCCATAAGCCGCATCCCAAGAAACTCTGACTCCATCAACGAGTGATATAACTGACGCTACTAATACGACTTCTTCGCTACCACCGAATTTTAATCCGGAAAAAATTTAAAACACCCAACTACAATAAAAAATTTTGGAGTTTACATCTGAAGGAAAGGAATAAGCAATAATCCGGCAGATTAGATTACAAATTACTTTACCAGAAGCTATGTGGCAACTTATGTGTGTAAACAAAATAGAAAATTTTATTTGATAGAAAACTTCTGAATGGTGAAAGGGTTCCACGACCACGGCTCATTTACTCAGCAAGTAAAGAATCTGTATTTTATTCTGTTTGTTTTCTTTTCGATGCAGACTGCCCGTTTAATAATGGCTGGATTTAATGATTGGAAACATGCAGGCCTTCGTGTTACTTACTGATCATGAAATATCTAAAAATCACAAAAAAGTGAATAGCAAGCGAAAATCGCTTAGTTCTTCGTAAACGTGATGCCTTAGTTAGTACATGGTTTTTCCAGGTGAGGTTTTCATCGAGAGGTACACCAAGGTATTTCATAGTGCGAGAACGAGTAACCAATTGCAATCTTTGTGTAATTTGCGATGGTAGCTGGGTGATACAAACTGGCAGGTTTTAAAAAGAAATTAAAATAAAGAATAAAGTTGACTATTAGAGAAATAATAAAAGGAATATCAGATTTGGATCACCCGTGCACCACGTATACGACGAATTACTTATTTCCGAATTTGTTTATCATTATTGATTGTGTAACGTTTAATTTGTGCTTTATTTTGTGAACATTGTTACTTAGCTCTGAATGTGTGAAGTGTAACTGACTTAGTTGATTAAATCTACTGTATTTGTTAAAAGACATTATTTAAGTTCACGCCCACTATAATGAATAATTCTGATGTTGGCCGTCCTGCGCCGACAGATATGTTGTAACTTTAAGTCTCAATAACTTTTTACTCCTACATTTCCTCAAAATATTTTTTATATATTTTGACTATCTGTCACCTCCCCTGTCCAAAAATATCACCCACTCCGCCAGTTGGCAACGAAATGTAAGGAAATGTTGTAACTTTAAGTTTCAATAACTTTTTACTTTTACGTTTCCTTAAAATAATTTTTATATATTTGGGCTCCTTGTCACCTACCCTATCCAAAAATACCACCCACTCCGCCAGGGGCCGCGTCCCATATACTAAACTTGTACCAAAAAGCTCTTGTACATAATCCATCTTAACTGTACAAATGAAAAGTACACAATATATTTTCACTTTACTTTCATGTGATTGCACAATTATTTATGTTTATATATCACATTCGACTTTCTTTGCTATGCATTAATGTAAAGCTTTAAGTATAAGTAATCATTAAATAAGTTGCTTATAAAAGTTTCTTGAGTATATTTTGAGCTTAAAATAGTCAAATTTAAAATCTAAATAATTGTGGCACAAAATTAGTAGAACTGCATTGCAAATGTTTATTTTAAACTAATTTTATTACATAATTACACTAACAAAAAAATTAAATAAAATAGCTTACTGATCATTCTTATTGGAATCACTCGTCAGAGTATTAGTGTTCTGTGCTCTCAGTGTAGTGTGTAGTGTAGATGTAACCTGTAGGTAAATTCGCAGTGGAAGCGTAATACTTAATTGACAAGTGTTTATAATTAGGTCTAGTCAGATTATAATAATAAAATATAACAAGAAGTAAGTAGGTAGCAAGTTGTAGTATTAACTCACAAGTTTCATTACACTCAATATATTTTTAATTGAAGAAGAATAATAATATAAAATTCTATTGTATTTTTTTTATTATTAAGATTAACGCTGTGTCAACAAACAACCATTTGACTTTGGCCTTTGGGCGCGTAAAAATTGACAAATGACAACTGTTTACTGAAAACTTTTATTTGTCATCTATGCTGAAAACTTAGATGTAGAACAGCTGACAGTTCACAGTTTGCAATATCACAGAGTTCACTATTCATCTACAATCTATGGTAACAGAGACTCGAATGTCATGTCTCTGGGCGGGCGGCGGCATTCGGCAACCTAGACTTCTTAATTAAACACTTAAAAATTCGTGAGTTTTAGGATCGAGGATTTTTTAATGGGGCAGATTTCTCGAAAAGAGAGCGCCACCCGTATTGCCTATTTACATTCAGTCTGAGATTATGCAATTTAACATTATGATACCTTTTTTATACCTATTAGTATCAATTATTCCTTTTTTGCTTTACATAAAATAATTTATTTTTTTGGAAATTTATTTAATTTAGCAAAAAAGTTTGTTTATATTTTTGTTTTTATAAATGTTATTTTTGATTAGTTTTTGAATGTATGTGCTTATCTTTTTTCTATTACTTTGCCGGTGGAGGGCGTTAATAACTTGTTACTGTCTGTCTGCCTGTCTATCTGTCCGTTTATCCATCTGTCCGTCTGTCTGTCTTTTGTTGTTTTTTTTTATTTGACAGTTAACTGAAATCAATGGCGTACACAGTCAAAGAAAACGACCTTCTTCTTCTTCTTCTTCTTCAGACACGGCTTTTTCCGCACTTAGGCATCTTTGCCCGTTGTGCGTGAGCTTGTGCTGTTGTGTGTGTTATTCTTTCCATCCCAGAGCGTCCCAGTAGTCTAGCAGGCTGCGGGTGTCCTGGAAGATTTCTGGGATCGATCTATTGGGGCCGAGTTTTTCTTCGCGTAATTGTTCCAGTGCACAACATTTAGTCAGAATGTGAGCTGGTGTTTCATCTTCTTGGAGGCACGCTCTGCAGAGGACGCTGTCCGTGTGACCTACGTTAAAAAGATGTTTATTGAGTTGGTAGTGTCCTGTTATCAGTTCCACCACCGTTTTTAGTTTGGGTCTATCTAGGCGTGTTAGTTTCATTGTTAATTGTTTATTAATTATTTAGTTTGGGGAAGGCTTCTTTCGATTGACGGCAATCTGTGTTAGCCTTCCATAATGTGTTAACTGTATTATTAGTGAAGTCTTGTAGCCATGTCTTGTATTCACAGTGTGAAATTGGGGTTAGAGGTGTAGGCCCTTGAACTTTGAGTCTAGAGGCCTGTTTGGTTAGGTTATCGGCAGTTGAGTTGCCTTTGTTATTAGTGTGACCTTTTACCCAAGAAACTTTTACTGTGTTAGTATGAGAAAGGTTTTCCAACGTTTTGTGACATTCTAATATGTATTTTGATTTTCTTGTGTTTTTAGTTAGTGCTTGTAAAATCGTTTTACTGTCGGTTTTTATGTGTATTATTGATTTTTTTATTGATTTGTTTAGTAGTTCTTGTGCTCCAATTGTGATGCCGACGCATTTTTACATACCCAAATGATGGTTGGTTTTAATATTGAGAGTGGAGCAGAATATACCTGCATCTACTCCTTCCTTGATTTGGATCCGTCTGTGTAGATGGTGTGGATTGGTGCCATTATTGGGCTGTTGTCTTCATTTTCGTCATCTGTTGGGTTTATAATATGTTTTTCTATGATGTGGGTTTTACTTATTCTATCACTTGGCCATTTGAGCTGTGGAAATTCTGCCTCATAAATGTCGAGGATCTTTGTGTGTTTACCCAGATTGTGTTTCCATAAGTTGAATGATTGTAGTCTTAGAGCTGACAAGGCAGCTTCTTGTTTTATGAAAATGTGTAGAGGGGGTATGCCCAGAATTACTTCTAGGGCAGCCGATGGAGCGGTTTACATGCAACCTGTTACTGCTAAAGTGACTGTTCATTGGAACTTTTGAAGCTCGTTCTGGATTGTATGTAGTTCTGTTTTGGGCCACCAGACTACACTGGCGTAGGTAAGGGATGCTCGTACCACCGTGGTGTAGAGCCAAAGCATTGTATTTGGTGTAATGCCCCATTGCTTCCCTACCATGCGCCTGCATTGGTTCATTATCTTGTGGCTTGAGGTGATTTTGTTGTTTACATGTGTGTTCCAACTGAGTTTGCTGTCAAGTGTCACACCTAAATACTTGACTTCATTTGATAGTTTCAGTTTTTCGTTGAATAGTGTTGGCATTCTTGTTAGATTGATCTTGTGTTTCGTTGTGAAAAGCAGTAGTTCTGTCTATGTGGGGTTAATTGATAAGTCATTTTGTATGCACCAGTTTTCTGCTATATTGAGGGCGCTTGACATTAGTTAAGGTGGCTTCAATTTTACCACTTATTAGAATGGTTATGTCGTCTGCATAGCCAATGACTTGTATGTCATTGTTATTTAACTCATTGAGGAGGCTGTTTACCACAAGGTTCCAGAGTAGTGGTGAGAGGACACCCCCTTGTGGGCAGCCTCTGGATACTAGTCCTGTGAGGTTGTCGTTTGTTTCTGTGTGAATTATGCGTTTACTTAGCATTTCGTTAATCCAAGTTATTAGGATCTCGGGGATCTTGTATTTGTTTAGAGCTGTGTTTATGCTTTTGAAGGTTGTCTTGTCAAAGGCTCCTTCAATATCTATGAAGGCTCCCAATGTGTTTATTTTGTTTGTTCGCTGTATCAGTGGACTTGCCTGCCGTGTATGCATGTTAGTTTTCGTTAAGAGGTATAGTTATCAGAGTGGTTTCTCTGATGTGTCTTTCGCAGTCTTTCCAGGGTTTTCAGGAGAAAGGATGTTAGGCTTATGGGCCTGAAAGCTTTAGGTTGCGAGTAGTCTGCCTTGCCTGGTTTGGGAAAGAAGACTACCATGACGTGTCTCCAGAAAATAGGTACGTATTTTTGTAGTAAGCAGTTTTTGTATATGTCTGTTAACCAGGGTTTTATTAGGTCGAAGCCTAATTGTAGTAGTGTGGGGAAAATGATATCTGTTCCCGGTGATTTGAATGGTTTTGAGCTGTCAATAGCCCATTTGAGTTTGTCGTCAGTGATAATCGAGTTTACTGTTTGTATTTCTACATTTGTTGGGGTTGAAGTTGTGTGTTTCTTGGTGTATGGTGTTATATTCCAGCTTGCAACCTAGGAAGTGTGTTTTCAATAGGAAACGACCTAACATTTGGAAACCTAAGTCCGAATCGGTATATGGGACGCCGAAAGTTATTTCGTTAAAAGTTAGGTTGCCGAAAGTTAGGTTTCCGAAAGTGAGGTCGCCGTAGGTTAGGTTTCCAAAAGTTAGGTTGCCGATTGGTAGGTTTCGGAAAATTCGTTGGCGATTCGCAGATAGTCTATGTCTTTATTATTCATGTATGGTCTAACTCTTCTTGCAGCTCGGTGGTGTAGTGGCCAGCATGTACAGCTGTACGGGTCCTGGAGGTCCTGGGTTCCAGTCCCGGGTCGGGCCAAGTTTAGTTATTGAGTATTTCTGTACAAGTGCTAAGCAAGTGTCCTAAGCATCTGTAACAGCCCGGAGTTGGAAAGTAGGCGGTGTTTCACCCTCGTGCTTCGGAGAGAACGTAAAGCCGCTGGTCTTGCGCCTTAACTGTTTCTCGGAGTATAAGAGTGACAGGAATAGAGAGTTCACTTGTGCTTGCGCGCATACTTGTGCACTACCTATAATATCTCCTACGCAGTTGGCTAGTCTCAATGAGATTGGCCGCCCGATTCAAAGCAAATCTAATATATTTCGATACATAAAACACATATTTACCTTTAAGATATTCATATCTTAAAATATTGTCGATTGACACCGACTTCGGAAATATCTGATTAGATATCTATTCTAAATGAAAACCCCCGTTTAGTTATTTTTTACATTTTAGTGCCTGGAAGTCGGTTTTTTTTAAAGTTTTTTTGTCCATTTTTAGTGTAGACGTAATGAGCAGGTAATTTGTTAGACGAAAGATTTTTTAATAACATGTTCTATTAAGCAATTTATTTTAAAAAATAATTTATTTGTTGGTTTAAAGAAACCGCTTGACCGATTTCGATAAAATTTATATGGGACCACCTGGGAAGTATACCCTTTGAAACAAAAAAAATTCCAAATCGGTTCAGGCGTCTTCGAATAATCGGTGAACATACATAAAAAAAAGATTCCGACGAATTGAGAACCTCCTCCTTTTTGGAAGTTGGTTAATAAATACGCTTAAAATAGCTAATAGCTATAATAAATCCAGACTATTTTTAAATATTCACCGTTCTGTTACCAGCCGAATTTTGTTCTAACCGATTGTAAATAATATATAAAGAATATGCCTAGGTAGGTTTGCCTACTTATTTTTTGACCACTCTTGACACTACCTGGCAAGCGTGTATAAAGTATAAACAGTTAAGTTATCATAGGTAACTTCACGAATCTGCTAATCGCTTGATTCGGATTGAATCGCGTTTATTCGTGTTTATATTTTGATATATAATTCAAGCCAATATCCAGTATGGCACAGCCAGTAGGGTATTTTAGGTAAGGCTCGAAAAATAAAATAGATAATTATAAAAAGAACTTTTTTATTAAGTCAATCAAATCAAAATATAGGAACTCTATTCAAATTAACTTTTACAGGCGCTTTTGAATCGTCAATTTTATATTTTATATTTAAATTAAATGTCAGTATATGAGTCTGTGAGGTATACCGGAGATAGATTCCTCAGGGACTTATATTAATAACATTCATTTTTTTTCATATAAATAAATTATTTTATAATACTAAATAGTTGCTAAGTTATAATAAATATTGTGCACTAAAAGATTCTAAAAGAAATTTAAGTCAAATAGTGTTTCCAAAATACGTGGTTACGATTTTTTTATTAGAAAATTATTTGGGGATAATTTCAGTTACACGCTTTGTGTTCAGTTTGGCAGTCGCAAAATTATGATTATTTTTTATTATATCTTTTTAGAAATACTTATTATTTTCTGCTGTGGTTGCGTGCGCGTTACATAAATTTATCTAAGTTAAAACAATGAAAATTTAATGTTTGTCAGAACCGTCGAAGTCGGACTCGCATTTGTCCAAATTCTTATATTTTGCTTGATATGATAAATTCCATGAAGTTATTGTAAGGAATATTTAGATTTTAACGCAGCCATGATAATTGAGCAGTAATTGAGATCAGGGTTGTGCTCTTTCGGCTTCCTTCAATAAATTAATTAGGTTGTCGTAAAGCTGCGTCTTCACATCTCCTCCCCATATGAAATCGAAGTGATTGAAGGACTGTCTTGGGATTGGATAGACACCGGCAGTGTTTCCGAGTCTTTGGGCCAAGAAGAGCACGTCCCTGTAATCAGCTTGCGTATCATTGACTCCATAGTGGATGTACGATGGGACCGTGACCTTTGACAGGTCGTATTCTGGTGGCGTGATGCTGCCGTATGCGGCTAGATTGGCGAGGGGGCTGCCATGATTGTAGCGGGCGAAGCGCTTAAAGCGCTGTACTTGACTATAGTGAATGATTTGACGCAGCGCTGCACCCGCAGGGTTATGTCCAATGAACACTGGTAACATTGTCTGAAATGGAAAAATCATGGAGCGATATATGTAGATGTGTAAGATATGTTTTTTAAATAATAGACTTTTATCATTTACTAGCGACTTAGGCTCGCTTCGCTCGGGTGCGTCCCTAGGTACGTTTCAATTTTTTTGGGCGGAAACCTAACTCTTTTTCTAAACTAAAAGGAGCATAAGTTTCTCCTTATATTATCATTTATGTGTCAGTGAAAGTCCAGTCAAAATTGGTCCAGCCATTTCGGAGATTAGCCGGAACAAACAAAGACAAAATTTTATTTTAGTAAAAAGCTGTTCTTTTGACATTACAACACTTCAATTTTATTTATCTGTATAAATTAACATTATTCACAGGATTTCCAAAATTCAGTCTCCGGACAATATAGTGCCATACTCAGCTTTAACGAAAAGATTTAGATGCACCGCCCGATTTTACGATTAGGTATTTTAAGATCGCAAAATTCGTTAATGAAGATTAAGAAAAGAGTGAGTCAAGTACACTGCCTTGGAGTATTCCATGTGTGAGGTTCTCCTCACCACTGACATTCTTATTTATGGTAAAAAATTGAGTTCTGCCAGTTAGGTGACTTTCAGAGAGATCTAAAGCAATTCCCCTAACACCATTTTTTTTTAATTTATTATATAGAAGAGGCAGAGAAACTGTGTCGAAGCTTTTGATAGATCTTAAAATATACCTAGTCTTCTTTTTTTATCAACATTTTGCACTATATCGTCAACTAAATGCATAAGCGCGTCCTCGGTAGATCTGCCAACTCTAAATGCATATTGGTTACAAGCAAGTCATGCTTATCTAAATAAGAAATAAGTCTCATAACATGCAACCATTCCCGTACAAATATTTTAGGGTTAGAGAATATAAACGTAGTTGTGTTAGTGAACTTATAGCTATAGTCAATAAATCATATTAATGTAAGCTATAAAAATATTTAGGTGCTTACAGTATTAAAATTCTCAATTTCCCCGCGGCCCATTATGGCGGCGACGCAAAGCGGCTGAAGAAGAGAGTTGTCTCGGCAAAAGGTCAATCCAAGCTTGGTGAACAACTCATATGAACCCATCACCTCTCCAAAACCTCGGTCAAAGGCAATGGTCTGTAATAAAGGCAAAAAACTCAATACTCTTAATATTATACACTACTTACTTTTTGTACTAATATTATAAATGCGAAAGTGCGTTTGTCGCCTTGCTAACTTGCATACAGCAACAGAGTAACAGAGGTTGCACTACTTACCTCGGTGTCTTGTCTGTACCAAACATATAACTGAAAGTCATAGGTAAAAAGTGAAGACATGCACCTTATTATATAATAGTCCTTTTTAAACATGTTGCTTCATCAACTTGTTTTCATCTTTTTAGTTCCTTTTAAGGCAGTGGGGATTTTATTTAAGTAAATTTACGTTTTTATTTAATTAATTTAAATTGACATAACATTTTTAGTTATGACCCGATTGCAATAAAACAATATTAAATATTAAGTGAAGCTTACCACAATATATTAGGGAAAACCACACTGAAATCGGTTAAGCTGTTTCTGAGATTAGCGACGCAAACACACATTTTTTTATTGATAATTGTAGAGTTCAAAATTTAAGAAAACAACTTAGCTACCTTATTCGATGACTCGAGAAAAATGAAGAAAGGATACCTTTAGGTAATATCGGTCGACAGGACAGTGGATGAATAAAGCTTCTCAAGCCTAAACACTTTATATTTTTGTATACGGGAAAAATAGGACAATTTTATATAATGTTCATTTCTATGTAGGTTATCATCGTTATTTATACAATATACATTACATCTTACCTCAAGAACACGCTCAAATTGAACCATAATGTTTCTCCATTTATTTTCGTTGTGTTCTACATATGCGGCCGGAGCGAGAGCTTGAAAAGATATGAACCTATCGTTGAATTCAGGTCGCAAGGAGTTTAACACTAAGAAAGCAGTGGTACCCTGGGAGTATCCAATATAGTGCATTTTCTCTTGGCCAGTCTTTCGCGTGATATAGTTTACAACAGCGGGTAGGTCTCGGTTGCCTATTTCATCCCAGCTGAACTTCCAGAAATCTAGTCCTTCGCGGTCGTCAGGATCGAGGAAAAGGTGACGTCGGGAGTAATAATTGCCTCGCGCGTTGGCAAGCCACACATCGTAGCCTTCCTCCGCAAGTAGGTATGCTACAAGAAAATTACAACAAAGTTAACAATTCGGAAAAGAAAAATGAAGGTAAAGGTGAATGTATAACATTATATTTAGATTTTATTAATTTATTTATTAATGATTATGCTATGAATGACAATAAATAATATTTATAAAGTGTGTAATTGTGTTGCGAAATGAATGGAATAAAAAGATACGAAATTGTCCATGTTAAGCAATGAGGAGGTTAGCTGCGCCACCTACTGACCGAGTGCGTTGCCGGGCCCGAGGACGAGGAAGTCGGCGGAGGAGCACATGAGGCCGTGCACGAGCAGCGCGGCGGGGCGCGGGCCGGGCGCGGCGTGCGCGTCGCGGCCGTGCGGGATGCGGTGCGCCGTCAGCAGGTAGCCGTCCGCCGTCACCACGCTGTGCACCTCGAGCGGGTAGCGGTACTTGCGGACTAAGCCTGGCTGATGTAACATTCGAAATTAAAGGTGGCATGTCAGAATATTACTGTACTTTTATTTATTATTTTCTTTACTTATCTACTAGCGACTTATCCTCGCTCGGTACGCACTGGTGTGTCCCTAGGCACGTTTTATATATGTAGATAAAAATAATTACTGTAAGTAAAATAGTAACAAATATTTCAATATCTGTTCTTTTGAGGTCTATATTCTGTTCACAATACGTAACAGTCACTGTTTTTCACCCAGCTATTTCAAGTACAGATTTCGCTTTGCTACATAATATCTATTATAAGTCACAGAAAGATTGTAAAAACTGTTAAATTATAACTTCACGGAGTTTTGTGAATCGTCTCTTTTTCTTACAATATCACGGGACAATTTTATGTATAGTATTATAATTTCGCTAAGCCCGTTTAGTGATATTGTAAATCAATGAGATTTTGACAGTTTCACTAAATGATAAAAGCCGTTAAATTGTGAAATGGTCACTGATCGGTCAGATTTAGACATATTTTTTGAACAATAGACTTAGTAAAATAAAGGAAAACAAATGTGCTATTTTTAATTATTTATCACTTAACTATAATTCATAGTTTTTATAATATATATTAGTAAATATAAGTAGTTAAAAAATATCAATTTGCGATATAGGTATGCATGTTTCCAATAAAATGTGATAATAATTATTAATTTTCACTCGGAATTAAAAAAAATCTTGCCCACATTCAAAATATCTTATCTATTTATTTTGACGCATAACCGTAACCATATTACTGATTTGTAATTTATTGTTTTATTATAATTATTTTTGATTGGTTTGAAGTTCTGGGCTTGAAGTAAAAAAAAGACCGAAGTCTTCTCAACCTACGTTTTCCAAGTCGGGTCAGTCACTTCACCGAAAATTAGAAATTACTAATAGTAGGGGAGCCCAAGAGGGGATTTTCTGTAGTTACTCGAGCGCGGCAGATTAACATAAAAGAGGTTACCTTGCACTCTATTGAGTACTTTCACCATAATATAAATCTTCTATATAAAGGGGCGCGTCTAGGGAAGCCGATTAAAATATTTAAAAAATGTTTTGATATGGTAGAAATACTTGAAACCGTCAGATTAAGGTGTGGTAGGCTAGTCACATCCTGAAAAGTGTCCAATTCAATAATCTGCCGATTTGCACAAGCCGAAGAGGCAAAAATCGACTATAAAGTTTATGATGAATAAATAAATAAAATAAAAAAATAAAATAAACACAATGACTGGAGTACAAACATTCGTGCACATCACATATTGAATGCCCCCAGCGGGACTCGAAATCCGCAACTTCTGGCACAGCAAGTAAGGCCACTATAAACTGAGCCAAATGTGTCGTATATAAATATATTGTCTCTACCTAATTTATGAGATATTTCTTTGAATAATTAGATGGACAAACATAAATATTATTTATTATTATTCATATCAATATATAAAGGCAGTGGTAGCCCAGTGGTAACGCGCTCGCTTGAGAAACCGAGTGAAGCGGGTTCAAATCCCGGGTCTCGCACGTCTGATATTTTCATGTGCGAATCATTTCTAACATGATTACCACTTGCCTTACGGTGAAGGAAAACATCGTGAGGAAACCTGCATGTCTGACAGAACCCAGCAAGTTTTCGAAAGACATGTAAAGTCCGCCAACCCGCACTTGGCCAGCGTGGTGGACTATGGCCTGATCCCCCTCGTATTGAAGGGAGGCCCGTGCTCAGCAGTGGGACGTTAAAAAGGGCTGAATGCATTCATATCAATTTCCTGGATGTTAACTAAATGAACAATGGTATTAAGTACATCTAAGAGAAACATTATAAGATCGAATTGATTGTTTCGACGGTGTTTGGCTCACCACGTCGAGCAGCGCGTCCTGCTCGATATTGTCGGAGTAGCGCGCGCCGGGCGGGGTCGCACCCGCCATGCTGTGCTCCACGAGGCGCGCGTTGGGCGACCGCTGCGCCGCCGCGCCCACCGCGCTCGCCGCCAGCGTCGCTACCAACAGAGTGAACCACATCACGTTCCTATATTTTACGACGGCTTTGCTAAAATTCTGTCTTTTATAAAAATGTTTAATCTCTCTTATTGATAATATTCGTATCTATTGATGTTAAATATAAAACGTGCGATCAATTATTAGTAAGTGATAATGAATCACTGAACAATATTTCCAAGGCCGGACACTGATCTCTTTTTTAATTACGTATCCGAATATGTTAAATGATATGATCTTATCAAACTTATTTTGTTTTATTCAAATACTAGCGGCTCACCCTCGCTTCGCTCGGATTTGCCTCTAGAAAAACACTAACAGAGATCTATTAGTTCCCACGGGAACCGTTCATTTTTCCGGGATGAAAGTAACCTGTTGTTTGACCGGCAATATAAGGTATCAGAATGTTAAATTTTACTAAATTAGGTGCATTAGTTGTTGTGTACTAAGCTGTATAAGATACTATAGTTTTTTAACTATCCCACTGGAACTCTTTAATTTTCTGGGATGAAAAGTATCTAAGATGTTGACCGGGGATATAAGGTACTACCATGCAAAATTTCATTTAAATCGGTCCAAAAGTTTCGGAGATTAGCCCGTATAAACATACAAACAAACTGACAAACAGACATACAGGCAATATTTATTATAACGTATAATAAAACAGTAATATATAATAATGAAAATAGTTATAGCGAGTGTACCTTAGGAGATAAGACATATACTATTGAGAACTTTTCTATCGACCTTTTTAAGACTTACAATTTTCTTGTACAATGTTTTGATCTATCTCTTAAGGTAGAGCCAGCGTTAGCCATATAAATTATAAATTTATAAGGACAATTCGATAGAACCAGTTATTGTGTTTTCCCGTGGAAATGAATAATTTGCCTGTCGTAAAAGGTATCCTAAATGTTGACCCGAGTACTAAGTAAATATATAAAATTTAGTTTAAATCGGTTCAGTACTTTTTGCGTAAAACGCGCACATCGATTTGACTAAGTTAGTTTTATTATAGGTATACATAAGAATACATATTGCTTAGGAGATATACATATACTATTCAGAACTTTCCTGTAGGACTTTTCAAGACCTACAATTTTTTAGTATATTGTTTTGATGTATGTACCTATGTCTTAAGGTTTAGCCAGCGGAAGGTTTCTAGGGAGGAGTCGATAAAACCAGTTATTGTATTTTCCCGTGAGAAAGAAAGAAAAGTAAAAGGTATCCTAAACGTTGACTCGAGTAATAAGTTATTACTTCACCAAATTTCGTTGAAATCGGTTCATTAATTTTCGCGTGAAACGCACATACAAAAACACAAACTATTGTTTTGGGGTCTATGTTGTGTACATAATACGTTACAAATAAACGAAACATCTATCCCACGGGAACCATGCATTTTTCCGGGATAAAAAGTAACCTATTTGTTTTTCTGATGTATGACCTGTATTATTGTAAAGTTTCATCAAAATATGTTTCTTGGTGCGTTAAAAGTAAGATAGATATTATAGGCAAATATTGTTAATGATAAGTTATATTGTCCTACATAAATATATTATGTAACTTTATTGGAAGTTGCAGACTATTTTAGTATTGTTAAGTTAATTTTTGTGAAAGTTAGGCATTATTTTTACTGACTTCTTTATATTGTTACCATTATAATCAAATTGCATGTGGAGTTTACCTTTAAGTAATTGTTACACTATTACAAGAGTATCAAAGATTGTATACTGATTATATAAACCGTGTAAACAATTGTTGGTGAACCTAAATAAATAAAATAAATAAAAAATCCAATCAGTAGTTTTTGTGTACTAAGCTGTATAATTTACTATAGTTTTTTGACTGTCCCACGGGAACCCTTTAATTTTCCGGGATGAAAAGTAGCTGAATTGTTATTGTCATGTATGAACTATATTATTGTAATGTTTTATTAAAATCCAATCAATAGTTTTTGTGTACTAAGCTGTATATGTTATTATAGTTTTTTAACTATACCACGGGGACTATTTAATTTTCCGGGATAAAAAGTATCTAAGATGTTGACTGGGCATATAAGGTACCACCATGCAAAATTTCATTTAAATCGGTCCAATAGATTCGGAGATTAGCTCGTACAAACAGACAAACAGACAGAGAAACAAAAAAAATGAAAAAAATCTGGATTTGTTCTATTTGTCTTCTTACATCCCCCTGACTCGGTTTTTAGCATTTTTTTGCTATGTACAGACATTCGACCTCTACTGTTTTATTATAGCATAGATGTTTAGAGTTAGACTAGCGATGCACCATAACTCGCCTTGGAATACCTACTCGTTTAAATAATATCATAAAAAAATGTTGATGAATTTTTAATTAAAATCATTCGTATATTAGTTTCTTTGAACGATTTATTTATTTAGTTATTACATTTACCAGTGGCTATTACAATATAACAATTTTTAATGCACTTAATATACAACGGTTCTTATAGCTGGTTAGCTAGAACCCGCGGCTTCGCTTGCACTAAAACTATAAAAAACTCGGCTTAAGGTAATTACTAATAATTTGATGACTGTGGTGATTTTCAAACGTGTATGATTGTGAATGATCATGATTGTGACTCGCGCATCGAGGGTTCCGCACCGCCGAATATTGTGCTGTTCTAACTAACGTACTATATACACACAAATATATTTTTTATGTTTTCACAATACATATTTTATTAAT
Organism: Brenthis daphne; assembly: GCA_947093115.1. NCBI lineage: Eukaryota > Metazoa > Arthropoda > Insecta > Lepidoptera > Nymphalidae > Brenthis > Brenthis daphne. Next base: position 7,415,340 of record OX352473.1, read on the forward strand.
TGCAAAAATAAGTTCGCGTTTCATATTATTTTTTAGGGATATAATGGAAAACAAAAAAATGTGATCGTAACTTAAAATGTCCAGTATCTGAATAAATAAGTAATTTACGTATATTCTGTAAATTCATTTTCGTTTAATGTATTTAGCAAGCTCGACGACCTCTATTTTTTGCACATTTTCTACTTCGTCTTTTATAAGAAAGTAAGTAGGTACAATGATACAACTCGCATATAATTCACCGACATAATATTGGTGATTTTATCGTAGTTTCCTTTTCCTTATTAAACATCGATAGCGTATCGTTGATACTTGATCTACAAATTATCTTATTCTGTACGTAAATATTTATTAATTATAATAGCGCCTGATAATAGATATCGTCCATTAATTAATAAATAAGTAATTATTAATCATGTAAATCACTTTGTGGTTATATAACAGGTCTTTGATAATGTTTAGCTAGTTCTTATAAATATTCCTTTAGAATTTGAAAGAAGATTGTGGAAATATAAGTAAGTAGTTATAAAACCTAGTGTACATCTAGTATAGGTAGTCGTAATTGTATTATTTATGCTGGTACGCCGCCCACCGAAGTGGGCCACCTTCCAGTGCGTCTCTTGGCGTCGCGCCCGGCTGGATTTCCGGATGCTAATGACTCTCCCTCCACCACAAGGTGAACACACATTATTGGGGTTGATAGGTACTTATGCCTTAACTGTTCGAGATTTCTACGCCCAGTTCTTCGAAGTCTTCCTTTTATTTATTTATTTATTTATACCTACTGGTATAACAAGGAGTTAATTATTTTATTGACAAGTTATAAAATAATTTTGGATTTAATAGTCTTTAAAAATTTACCTATGTACATAGACATCTAAAAAGTCGTTGTGTGCATACTGCATAGGCCCTTGAGTATAGGTTCGGCTTTTCCTTTCCTTATTTCACCAATGCTTTCGGTACTCGAGGGTTTACTATAATTTTGTTACTTCACTTTGGGGGTTTAGTAAATCTATACTTTATTATATTATAAAGAGGCAAAGTTTGTTTGTTTATTTGTTAGTTAGTATGTTTGTTTATTTGTTTGTTTCTTTGAACGCGCTAATTTTAGGAACTACCTACTAATCCGATTTGAATTCTTTTTGCATTAGATAGCCCGTTTATTGGGGAAGGCTTATGAGTCTAGTAGGTATGAAAGTGGATACGTAATATTTTTTTTCTACGATGTTTATTTTTAAAATATGGGCCTTTGAAAAATAATCATAAATGTCGATGTTTTAGATTTAGTTTTTCGAATGGGGAAAAAATACAAACAACTATTAAACTTGGCGTTTTGTATAGGTTTTTAGTTGCTCTTTTTAATAAAGAAATATTTTTTTGAAATTAAAAAAAAAAATATGTACAAAACCGGAAGTGAAAATTTCAAATTCAAATACAAATACTTTCCATCGTAAGGCAATGGATTGCGCCTCAAACTGTCAGCTTTGTTTTATTTTGTGCTGTTATTTTAGTATAGTAAAGATAGATAATGATGAGTAACAAAATAAATTATATCATCTAAGCATCTTTTTTATTTCTCCATGTATTGTGCCAAGAAGCTTTGATAAGTATGTATGGTAGACAACATTTATGTACATATTTAGGGTGAACGGGTCTTTTACGCTCAAACTATAGATTAAAATAATAATAATAAAGCTTTATTTATTCTATATATGCTTACTTATGATATTAAATGATAATTACTCTTAATAATTTTTAACATTGTATTTTAACAGATCATATTTATAACTTATTTGATTATATTTAATTCAACTTCTATTTTTGGTTAGTGACTAATCATTTTTCATAATTTTTTCATTCAGATAAACTTATCATTTTTTAACTAATAATTTTGTAATCTGGAATTAAATTATTTTAAAAATCTTTAATATTATTTGACATTGTATTGTATGTTGTGATAACCTATTTAGTTACATTCAACTTGTTGTTAGCTTATGAGAAATTACTTAATTAATTGATTAATATATATAAATTATCATTAACAAATAAATAGATAAACAATCACAATAAATTAAATAATTCGATTGAGTAAATACTAAACATTTCACAATAATAAATATAAATTAAATTTCTTTTCATACATTAATTCTGACAATAGTTATAAATTTGGTATTTAATTTCATAATTAAATGTCTTTTGTGAATTTCTTATTAGGTTTCATGTATAGACCCCTCTCGGGTAAAAGCCTCCTCCAAAGTAGTCCTGCATAGAGCTCTCCGTTGGACATTATGCTTGTATGATTGCAAAGGGTTTCTTTTCAAATTTTGTTTAAAATATGTAATTCGTTCCTGATATGCCTATAAAGTTTATAATTTTATCTTTGTGTTCTTTTGATTTGTTGTAGGAAATGCTGCCTTGCGTATGTAATATTGAGTGCCACATAAACATTTGGCATTTTTCTGAATTTTAAGTTTCAGGCCTATTGTACTAAATGATATTATGATTGGTCTAACCTTCACACCTTTTTTCCCTATTCTTCTAACGGCTTCAATTTTATTGCTGTCGTACTGAACGTTGAAATTTGTATTTATTATTTTTATTATTTGTTCCTCTATGATCTCATGGTTTTTCACCTTCTTCTACTCCGAACATAACCAAGTTCTTGCGCCTAATATGTCTTTCTAAATTACTTATTGAGGTACTTTGTTCCTGGATTTTTTTCTCAAGAACTTCGTTTTTTATTTCTAAGTGTTTAAATTTCTCATTTATATTATAGTTGATTGTATTTTTAATGTCTTCTTTCATTTTTATCTAACATTTCTGTTTTCTGTTGTCTTATTTCTTGTCACATGTTTATTAACAACTTTTTTATGTCCTCCATTTTAAGTGTGAAGTTGGAAGTAGAAAAGCTGATTGAAAAAGAGCACCTATTATACCTAGTTGAATTGCAATTTTATACCGAGTATTAGATTTTGAGGTTATAAACTTATGTTTTAATATTTTACGCTTTCACTTCACAAATTTATTTTGTTTTATTGTCATCACACACAGAAAAGATGGTTTTGCACTGATAGTATCTATATGTTATGTTTGTCACTTTTGTATGTTTGGTAGGTAAATTTTTAAAAGCTCATTTGTTCTTCAACACATCAAGACTTGGTGATGTTTACATATTGCCCATAGGTTTTTTCGATTAATTTGTATTAAATTTAACACTTTTCTATTTATTTTTATTTTTTATTTATTTATTTATTTATTCAGGTAAAAACAGTCGTATACAAAAAAAATCTAAAACAGTAAGAATACAATTAGACCTATATTACCCTAAATTATTACAAATGAACTGATTTGTCATCAAAAATAATAAGTGAAACTAATTCTTTAGATTATTTCCACTATAATATTTTTAAACTTGATTTTAAATACGGACACGAAGTAGACAGTTACATAGTGGCGCCTCCTCCCCCGATGGAAACCAATACAATGGAATAGATTAAAATACCGACTATTTTCAATTAATTTAGATACGTTTGATTCTTATAACTTAAAAAGAATAAAAATACTTATTATAGTCGTCAGAGATACAAGACGCGCACCCGTTTATTCATTACTTACGTAATGTACCTAAATAATTTGTCATGTAATCAAGTGTCATTTGTCAAAATACCTATAATGTAAAATATGAATAATGCAAAAGAAAACCGCATGAAAATTCGAAAACACGCGTTTTCCCAGACATGAGACTAATCTAAATCGATTTATCGCCCACAAAACCTCTTCTATACTAAATTTCATGAAATTCGTTGGAGCCGTTTCCGAGGTTCAGATTATATATATATATATATATATATATATATATATATATATATATATATATACAAGAATTGCTCGTTTAAATATATAAGATACATATTATATGCATAATTACACATACTCGTATATTTTTATAATATATAAGAACAGTTAAACTGACCAACTGAGGCGCAAATTTATTTATTTAAAATTTATGTCAGAAAGTACCGTTTTGTATTTTTTTAGAACGAAGTTATAGAGGGGCTTTGGTTGATGTGTTTAGGGAGTAATTCCAGAGCAGTGCGGCGTACATTGAGAAAGAGTGCGTATAATGTCTTACTCTTCCTTACACTTTTGCCTCTGTCTCTACCTTATATATTCCTATACAAAATTGAATTAACTTGTGATTAGTGTAAATAACATTAATGGATCAGTGTAACATACTCGCAATATTTGGACATTTTCATAATTGTTAAGAGGACTTCAGTTAAAGAGTGGTTAATTTTAAACAATCAATATATTAATAAACTAATAACATAAGCATCGATCACAATAATTTATATGAATTTAGGGAATGACGGCATCTTTATTTACAGTATCGCTTCGGGCCGCCATCAGCAGCGCGGCGGCGGCGGCGCGCCCGGGGGCAGCGCGCCCGGGGCCGGCGCCGGGGGCAGCGCGCCCGGGGGCAGCACGCCCGGGGGCAGCGCGCCCGGGGGCAGGGCGAGCGCGCCCGGCGGCAGCGCGTAGGGGCGGAAGGCGGCGGGCGGCGGCGCAGGCGCGGGCTTCGGGTCACGCATGAGGTCGTGGTAGAGGTTGAGCGCGTCCACGAGGTCGGCGCTGAGCTGCGTGAGGCGCGCGTGGCGGCGGTCGGCGCGCTCCAGCGCCGCGTCCACGAGCGGGCCCATGCGCAGCACGCGCGCCTCGCGGCGGTCGGGCGCGCTCGCGCCGGCGTCGGGCGCGCTTGGGTCCGCCTCGTGCAGCGCCGCCAGCGCCGCGTCCATGGCCGCCTCGTCGATGGCGAGCGGCTCGTCGTCGGCGCTCGGCGCGCGGCGCTCGCGCTCGCCGGAGCGCGCGGGCGAGCGCGGCGCCTCCGCCTCCGCCGTCACGAAGTTGGCGGGGAACAGCCCCTCGCCGCGCTCGTTATAGCCCTTCCACCAGTTCGGGTCGCTCCAGTCCGTCACGTGCACTGCAATGTCGACATGATATTTAAGCGACTGATCACTTAATGCGATACACCTGATTTCAATCTCCTAAAAAATTCGCAGAAATATCGGTTAAAACTAAAGAACGACTGCTTATAATAAATATGCAATTTTTATAATTTTACTAAAAAAAGTTCAGCCGGGCGCGTAGCCAAGAAGCGCACTGAGAGGTGGCCCATCTCGGTGGGCGGTGTGCTATGTGGGTCGTTCCTGGTACTTCTCTGATAGCAGAGGACCGTGGGGTAACCCCAAGGCTGTTGCGGTCTGCTTCGGTAGACCTGCCGTCGGGACATCGTGGTTGAGTGCGTAAGCGATCCTAATGGATCCTAGCGATTTTAGTGGGTAGTACTGGCTTCGCCGGTGAGTCCCACACGTCATGCCTAAATGCATTATCCAACGTTAAAAAAATCTTCTAGTAGAGTCGCTCGTGACAGTGATGTCACGCGCGGGGCGGGAGAGACTGAGAGGGCACTTACCGGTCTCGCCCGCGAGGAAGGTGAGCTCGTTGTCCTCCGCGGCCTCGAAGTCGTACAGCGCGCGCACCTTGCGCGGCGGCGCGGCGGCGGCGGGCGCGGGCGCGGCGGCGGGCGGCGCCTCGTCCACGCGCGGGTACAGCGCGCCGCCCGCGCCCGCCCCCGCCCCCGCCGCGCCCGCGCCGCTCTCGCGCAGCGACAGCGCTATGGCACGAGCTAGCTCTTCTTGCTCCCGTTTCTCCGCTGCGCTAACGGTCTGTAACGTTTGTTTTAATGAGGTGTTTAAAATTAAGGTATATTGTTGGTCGTCTATTATGCACGCTTAAACAATTACCGTACATCCTGATGGCAATGAAATTAAGATCATCGTAAAATTTGTATACTCGATTTAAAAAATGTAAAATTTTAATGTGAACTTTGAAATATTCAAAGTAGCGTCAACGCGCAATACGTGGTGTATGTACCTGCGCGTCGGCGGCGGCGGCGGCGGGCGCGGCGGCGGGCGCGCGCTCGCCGGCCTCGGCCGCCAGCTTGGCGTGCAGCGAGGGGATGAGGTCGAGCTGCGGGTCGCTGCGGAACTCGCCTTCGGCCCACTTGCGCAGCGCAGCGCGCAGGCGCTGCGCCACGGCGGGCTGCGCGCGCGCCACCAGCCGCCGGAACTCGGCCTCGAACTCGCGCGAGGCCACCTCGAGGTGGAAGTGGCGGCCGCAGTTGGCGACGCAGGCGTCCAGCAGCGTGGCGGCGTGCATCTGCACGTGCGGGTCGGCGTGCGCGAGGCGGCGCAGCACGGCGCGCAGGCAGTCGCGCGCCGCGCCCGCGCTCGCGCCCGCGCGGTCGCAGATCTCCAGGATCAAGCCCCACTCTTCGCTTGTGTTGTTTTCGCTGGTGGCCCTTTCTGTTGGTTCATCAATTTTTTATAATTACTAATTTTCTATACTTAAAGTATTACGTCACATCCATTGTCAAAGTAGTCTATGTATGTATGCCCCTTTTGTAACGTCCCACTGCTGGGCACGGGCCTCCCTTCAGTACGAGGGGGATCAGGCCATAGTCCACCACGCTGGCCGAGTGCGGGTTGGCGGACTTCACATGTAGTAGTCTATACAAATAATAAAATCCTAACTGATTGTTAGTGAAATCTGTAAAATGATGTCCACATAGCCCTTAAATATTAAGATTTTAGATTTCGTTAATTTCGGTCTTTTTCTTGCTTTAACCCACGATTTCTTCAGTTTTTGTCTTTTAGGAGCAAATAATATCCATTTTCTTCATATCCTGACACTGCACAATTTCTCATTTTAATTAAATTTTAAATAAAATGAAAAAAAAAATCATCTATACTATAGAGCTTCACAATATATTGAGGATCATAGTGACCGCGATATGTGGCGGGAGAAAAAGGCAAAAGTCATGCCCATAATAACGCGACAATGATTGCTGTAAAGTGTAAAACATTCGAAACGTCAGGAACCAAAAAATTAAAAATGTATCTGCGAAAAAAGCCGAAAATATAGTTTTATTTAAAAAGTAAAATATTCATGTAAATCTAAGAAATTTTTATAAAATCTCCATAGCGTATTTCAATCAAATCTGTTAAGGTATTATAGCATGAAGAAATACACACACAGATTTCTCAGAGATGAGATATTTTCCCACAGTAAAAAGTATCCATATCCATCGTATTGTAAACCATCATCATACATTAAAATCTGTCTAGTGCTTTTCTCATGATTCGTTAACAGACAGACAGACAAAAATTCTAAAAACTACAGATTCTGCCACTGTATCGATAGTAATGTCTATTTCAATAAGATTTTCCAAAAAATATTTCATGTACCGATTTGGCTTAGTTACAATTTTATTATATGTATAGATATGTACTAATGCTTGGTTACACTTACAGCACAGTTATTAATTATAATAAAAATTGTGTACTTTTGCATAATAATGTTATTTTGATAATTTTGTATAACATTCATAATATAATAATGAGCTGTTAATCCAAATTTGGATACATTTTTGTACTTAAAGACTCTGAAAATAACATTCATAAACCTGAATATTATTTAGTTAATTTTATAGATCATGAAATAGAATTATTTTTTAAGTATGAAATAAGATCAAGGTAAGAAAAATTGAAAAAGCATTCTTTTGGGTTTATTTACTTAGGGTTTTACACATCACACAAATAAAACATTAAATTACATGTTTTATTTACAGATAATAATAATGACTCAAGTATCACAGACTCTTATTTGATATTCAGATATAAAGAAATTCATAAAACACTGGAAATTAATATTACCAAGATATTTGATAAAGCATAATTTATGAGTCATATCATATGAATGTTTGCGGCTAGACATGTTGTATGATTGAGTGAAATGTCAGCGTAATTAAGATAATACCACTTATATATCCCACTGGAACTGTACATTTTTCCGGGATATCAGAAACCTATGTGCTACTCCAGACTATAATCTACGAATGTGCCAAATTTCATCCAGATCTGGCATGAAAGAGTAACAAATATCCATCTATCCTCACAAACTTTCACATTTATAATATTACTTAGTAGTATTTATTACATCTTAAAATAGACTTTTCTAGATTTTTCTAACCAGCAGTAAGTATAGCTTTAATACCACAATAATATTTATTTCTCTTTACTCACCTACATCTTGATCGAATGGTGAAGATGCTCCGAAGATACCCATTGTTTCTTTTATTATTACACCACGCTAAGTCAATAATTGTAAATAATTTGTTAAAATATTTAAGTTACACATTCGAATATAAGCAACATGGACGCTGATTTCTGTTTTCTTTTTACTACTAGGTATATCTTTTTGCACTTTGTTTCACGTATAATCAATGTTTGTTCCTAATTTGATAAACCTTACAACAATGACAAGACATCCCACTTTGCTGTCAATTCACAATTGTCACTTTCAATTGTGAGTCGGCCACAGATTATATAATATGTTTAGTAAAAATGAGTATCCATCGAACCGAGGGTAAACCGCTATTCTAATAAATGGGTTTTTATAAAGTTGGTAGTATTTTTAAAATGATTTATTAAAAGTAAATACCTATATAGAAAATATATTATAATGTAACATTTATTCACGTTTGGAAATATTTTCGAAACAAAAGCAATTGCTATGCAAACGGGGCACAATACACATAATATTATACAGTAAAAACTCCTTATTCGCGGGGTATACCTTTCAAAATTATACCGCGAATACCGAAACCTTGGAGTATACATAAGCTATAGAGCGCGCGCTATAGTTTTTTGACTGTCCCACGGGAACCCTTTAATTTTCCGAGATGAAAAGTAGCCGATTTATTATTGTCATGTGTGAACTATATTATTGTAAAGTTTTATTAAAATCCAATCAGTAGTTTTTGTGTACTGAGCTGTATAAGTTATTATAGTTTTTTAACTATCCTGCGGGAACTATTTAATTTTCCGGGATAAAAAGTATCTAAGATGTTGCCCGGGGATATAAGGTACCACCATGCAAAATTTCATTTAAATCAGTCCAATAGATTCGGAGATTAGCCCGTACAAACAGACAAACAGACAGAGAAACAAAAAATTTGAAAAAATCTGGATTTGTTCTATTTGTCTTCTTACATCCCCCTGACTCGATTTTTAGCATTTTTTTGTTATGTACAGATATTCGACCTCTACTGTTTTATTATAGTATAGATTTTTCTACTCTATATTGGTATTTTTTTTTAATTAACATGGGACTAACTTGAAAGTTCAAAGGATACACTATCAAACAAAAGAAAAATTGTTCTAATCGGTTAATAAATTACAAAGTGCTGTAATGTTGTTCAAATAGTAGTTGTTAGCAACAAATATTCACGAAGTAGAAAATTGAGAATTTAACGAGTATAAATTATTGAGAATCTGAAAAAGATTAAAGAATCTTGTAGCTGCTAAATATTAACAGGTTTGTAATTAAAACTTTTGACAAATTATAAATCGTTTATTGATTTGTAAAAAACATTTTCAGGAATTGTACCTATCTTACATCCCCCTGACTCGATTTTTAGCATTTTTTTGTTATGTACAGATATTCGACCTCTACTGTTTTATTATAGTATAGATTTTTCTACTCTATATTGGTATTTTTTTAAATTAACATGGGACTAACTTGAAAGTTCAAAGGATACACTATCAAACAAAAGAAAAATTGTTCTAATCGGTTAATAAATTACAAAGTGCTGTAATGTTGTTCAAATAGTAGTTGTTAGCAACAAATATTCACGAAGTAGAAAATTGAGAATTTAACTAGTATAAATTATTGAGAATCTGAAAAAGATTAAAGAATCTTGTAGCTGCTAAATATTAACAGGTTTGTAATTAAAACTTTTGACAAATTATAAATCGTTTATTGATTTGTAAAAAACATTTTCAGGAATTGTACCTATATCAGTATATTTATGTGACAATCTTTTTAATACAATTTCGATAGTATATAATAACTTAGTACAGTCTACTGATAAGTTCAATCCAAAATAAATATTTTAAAATAACTGTAAAGTTCTCTCATGTGAATACTGAATCTTTCATTGAAGTAACAGATTAGAGAATTAGACTCAGATTTTGTTAATTTCAGATAAAACGTTGAACGACTACCGCGTAGTTGAGTTTCAAGCATCCAAACACGCTTATAACACTAATTCTCGATTTCACAAACGTCACCTAAGTTTAAGGGATCCCCTAAGCATGGTTAGGGGGCTATTAGGGGACAGTTTCTGTTTCACCGACAATTAGGGGTCATCTAAATATTAAAAGGCCCCCTAAATTTAGGTGCTCCAAATAAGGGCTTAAAGACGATCGTAAAAGGAAACTTAATTTAGGGGCTAGTTTAGGGGACTTTTAAGCTAGGGATCCCATACGTAGGTGGTAGCTTGTGGTTTGTTGGTGAAATCGGGCATAATACGCTTATATTATATAGTTTTGATCTATCTCAAATGTTGACGTGTAAATTTGACCGGAGACTCGGGCGGGTGCGGCGTCAGCAGCGCTGACGAGATCGCGTGCGGCGTACGCGCCAGGTACCTGCGCGCGGCGCCCGCGCTAGGCCGCGCCTGCGGGTCGTGCTGCCAACAATCCAGCACCAACCTGCTTCTATAACAAATTAATATCTTCGTAAATAATAATCACCGATACTTTGTGACGCATGCTATTATGTAATATTTATATGAGATTAGTACAATATTAATAAATAGTAAGATCTACAAATAATTTTACTTAATTAAATTAATGAAACTTACGTGTACGTAGAGGTGTCGGGTGGTAGTGGCGGATGCCCACCGGATTTTACATATCGAACTACCATTTCAACTGACCAGTCTCCAAAAGGTCGAGCTCCTAAAGTAGCCAACTCTAAAAATAAAACCCCTAAGGACCATACATCTGATGCGGGTGAGAATACGCCTAAACTGATGCTTTCTGGGGCCATCCAAATAACAGGAAATAGCGCCCGACGTTGTGTTATGTATTGAGGCTCCTCGCTATCTAACTCACGAGCCATACCAAAGTCAGCAAGTTTCAACGAACGATTTTTATCGACGAGACAGTTTCCTGCTCGAACATCACGGTGCACTAATCTACAGGTTGCGAGATACTCTAGTGCGCCGGCGGCTTCTCGCCCAAAACGCGTCAACTCTTCGTCTGATACTTCCATAGCTTGTTCAGCTGTCACCTGGCCGCGGCGTGCTCCCTCCGCGTACTGACGCCGTAATATTAAATATTGTTGTAGATCACTATAAAATGCATGCTCCATAAGAACCATTGGTGGGCCATCTTCAAGGCAAACGCCTACAAGTCGAATGACATTTTCATGACTTAAAGGCGCAAGTACACATGCTTCACGTAGAAAAATGTTCTCATCCTCAACAGCAAAGCAGCCACGAGGTTCCTTTGCCGCCACAACGACTGCTTCACTGCCAGTTCTATGTAGCTTAGCAAAACGAACTTGAGCAAAACTACCCAGACCGATAATGTGCAGTAATTGTACCGAATTACGTTTTACTATATAACTTTCTAATATGGACGTGGCACTTTGTCGACTGCTTATCAAATATTCTTCATATTGCTTTTTGTGCAGTTGGATACTCGATTTTCTGTCTCGGTATATAATATATAATATAGCAAATATTAAAAGTAATATGGCAACACTAATGAATATAACAGCAGAATGACAACGTGGTGCAAATAGATCACCTGTTTGAATTAAACACGTAGCCCTGTCTTTGGGTGGCTCCCTTCCCAGAAGTTGTTCACAAGTGCGTACGCTACTTTGATTCCAGTTAATGTCGACTATCTCTAGCGGAGTCATATGCCATACTGCGGCTACATTTCCCTTAATCCCTTCCCATTTGCCAATAATTACAAGCGGGTATGCCAACGAATGTGTGTCCGATTGAGTTCTTGTTTTGAGAATACTTAATAGATTTCTGAAAATATAAAAGTAAAAAATAACTGATTGGTAGTTTTCATTTACTATACATACCTAATCAAATATTTTCGAAGTCGGTACCTTACAATATTTTTTAACTTTAAACATTTTTATAATTTTAATTTGTTTTATAATTGAATATGGAATATTTATATATTCCATATTCAATATCTATACTTTAATAAAACAGTAGAGGTCGAATGTCTGTACATAGCAAAAAATGCTAAAAACCGAGTCAGGGGGATGTAAGAAGACAAATAGAACAAATCCAGATTTTTTTTCAAATTTTTTGTTTCTCTGTCTGTTTGGCTATTTGTACGGGCTAATCTCCGAAACTTTTGAACCGATTTATGATGATGTGGTACCTTATATCCCCGGGCAACATCTTAGATTCTTTTTATCCCGGAAAATTAAATAGTTCCAGTGGGATAGTTAAAAAACTATAGTATCTTATACAGCTTAGTACACAACAACTTTTGCACCTAATTTAATAAAATTTAACATTTTCATACCTTATATTACCGGTTAAACAACAGGTTACTATCATCCCGGAAAAATGAACGGTTCCCGTGGGAACTAATAGATCTTTATTAGTGTTATTCTAGAGGCAAACCCGAGCGAAGCGAGGGTGAGCCGCTAGTAATTAAATAAATAATTTTAAATAAGTTTTTTAGATTTGTTTAGATTATTGTATTTAGTGAAATTATCAAAATATTACTACAATATAGCCTTATTGTTAAATTAAACCCGAAAAAGGATTTTTACTATTCATTAAAGGTATGTTTATCTTTTGCAATGACTTATTTAGGTATTGAAATGTATGGAAATGTTCTAACTTTAAGTCTCTATAACTTTTGAATCCTTCGTTTACTCTAAATAATTTTTATATTTTAACTTCCTATCACCTCCCCTATCCAAAAATACCACCCACTTCTCCAGGGGCCGCGTCCCATATACAAAACTTATGCCAATACTCTTCAGTAAAATTAAATAAATACGTGTTTTAGCATTTTTCGAAATTCATCCTATAAGTGGGTAAAATTGGGGATGAAAGTTTGTATGAAAATTACCTTTTTAGAGATTTTTATGTAGTTTTAGCGCGAGCGAAGCCGCGGGATTTGCTAGTTTACTATATTTGTCTTATCGATTATAATTATATTTTAAGACGGATTCAATGCTATCGAACCCGTTCCAGTGATTCACCAATACCGATCTTAGCGTAAGTATATGGGGCGGCTTAGCCGGTATTGCACGCAGGCGTTCAAATAGCAAGAGCAGCGGGCCTGTTTTGAGGTAGCAAACGTAAAAAAAAACATACAGCCGAATTGAGAAAGTCGGTTGAAAATTGTATAATGACAAAACTTTAAAATTAGTACCTACATATGTACTATATGTATAAATAACTAAAAACCTTATAGAAAAAATAAAATATTTAATAAACGCGGATAAAAAAGCATTCAGCAAAAAAATTGGACAATTAAGTAAAGAAATACAAGGAAATCTCCGTAAAGACCGAAAAAATCGAAGAATCAAAACTGTAGATTATCATTTAGCTAAGACAGGCGGATTAAATAAAGCACTAATATCCCTAAGAAACACCGAAATACTATATGAAACAATTTAAATCCTATGTCCAATACTAGCAAATATATTTAACGACATTCTCAACTGCGGCAAAATACCGAAACAATGGAACATCTCTCATATTATCTTTATACATAAAAAGGAAGATAAAAGCGTTATATCAACAGCTACAGGTTAATAAGTCGCATGTCAAATATATATAAAATATTTGCCAAAATTTTACTAGATCGAATAAGTAAACAATTAGATGAAAACCACCCTAGAGAACAGACTGGCTTTAGACGAAATTTTTCTACTATCGATCATATTGATGCAGTAAAATAAATTATAGAAAAGTATAGAGAATACAATAACTCGCTCTACCTGGCGTTCGTTGATTACACCAAGGCTTTCGATAGTATAAAGCACAACTCTATTTGGTGTGCACTAGAAAAGCAAGGAATAAGCAGTCTCTACATAAATATCATAAAAAATATCTATAAAGATAGCAAAGCCAAAATTCAGTTAGAGACTCTTGGTACTGAATTTCCAATACGTAGAGGCGTCCGGCAGGGTGACCGACTTTCACCTAAAATATTCTCAGCTGTTCTTGAAAATATGTATATTTCAGAACTTAAACTGGTTAGAGTTTGGCCTAAATATCGACGGTGTACGCTTGAACCACCTTAGATTTACAGATGACATCGTACTATTAGAAGAAGATCCTGTAAAGCTACAAACAATGATCCAACAACTCTCCAAACAGAGCGGCTTAGCGGGCCTGTCTATGAATATTGAAGAGACTAAATTGATGACTAACAAAAACATAACCCAAATAAAAGTGGACAATACGTATTTAGAATATGTTGAGGATTACATATATCTAGGTCAGACTATATCACCTATTGACCTAACAACCAAGGAAATCAACAGAAGAATTGCGACAGGATGGAAAAAGTATTGGTCACTAAAGGAATTCATAAAAAGTAAAATTCTAAGGATGTCTCTAAAAAGAAAAATATTTAACACCTGTATTCTCCTCTGTATAATATATGGATGTGAAACCTGGGCTTTAAATCATATTAACAGAGAAAAATTAAAAACGTGCCAAAGAGCAATGGAAAGAAGCATGCTTGGAATCTCTGTTAAAGACAAATTAAAAAATACTATAATAAGAGAAAAAACAGAGGTTTTAAATATCCTAAATGTAATAGACATGCAAAAATGGAGGTGGGCCGGGCACTTACAAAGGAAAAAAATAATAAATGGAGTAAAGTTGTAACAAATTGGTATCCCAGTGGCGCTAAACGTAATAGAGGTAGACAGTTTAAACGATGGGAGGATGAAATTAAAGAGACCGCAGGACCACACTGGAGAAGAGTAGCACACGACAGAAAACAATGGAAGGAGCTAGAGGAGGTCTTTGCCCATAGGCAAACTGAAATAAGAGACATTTTATAAATTTCTAAATTTTACTAAACAGATAAACAAAACTACTAAAACAAATAAAAAAATAATAAAAAAAACAATAATAACAATAATTAATACTACATAATATATTTACTATGTGATAGCTAATTCTCAAATTTATTATTGGTTTATATGCATGATTAAATGAAACTGAATGAAGCTATTTTTCAGATCAAGGAATTTTTGATTTCATGTATGGTTATTTAAATTACAAATTATTCAAAACAGTAAATTTTGTTTTCGCATAAATATACTTATATTATAAAAATTATTATACTCACAATCAGTTTTTATTGACAAGCTAATATCAATATATGTATTAATAACAAAAAATAAAAGAACTAATAATATTGTATAAAATATATTCTAAATTAGGTCTACTGTTATTATATCAGCTTTATTTATAAGATACTAATTTTTGTTGCTATATGATTGTTATGTTTACTAAGTCATCTATGTTAGAAAAAATAATTGCATGTGTGAGTGTATAATGTCAAATTATTTTAGTAATTAAAGGTTATTTTATTTATTTTTATTTATTTACTATATGTATGAATTTATATTATTCAATACTTACACAGTGCTAATACGCTCACGAAGACTATATACAAGAGAGGGATAATTGTGAATAAACGTATCAAATCCATATCCAAGTTGTAGTATAGCGTCAGCAAGTGATGAAGATTGAATTCTTCCCGGAGTGAGCTCAGTACCATCTGTTGTTTCCATTAGTAAATCTTTAGCCAAAATTGTAGCGGGGCCCTTGCTTGACGTTAGTTCCAATGTATAAAGATGTAAAGCTGTCTTGTTCTCTTTATCGCATTCAAAAACTCGCCTGTCTCTAGTAATCCATATAAAACTAGCTCCTGTCATGCCTTGTTTCAGAGCTGTACACAATATAATACTGGTAATATTCCAGTTTGCATTTACTAAGAATATACGGGCGTTTTCTGAATCTAAGCTTTTCAAAGCTGAATCTATATCACTAGACGTTACAATAATTTCTCGATGAATTAAATTTTTATCATTCAGCAGAAAAGTATTCATGAATTTTTTAGAAAACGTTGATTTATCTGATAAAATTGCAATACGTGACCATTTACACAGCTGTAGAAGATGTTTATATGCTCTAATGAGTTCAGTGAGGCCGCCATTTGCAGCGTGAACTGCTGTTGCTGAATCATTAAATGGCACATCGGGATCGGTGGGGCCTATCAACAACAGCGGTAAGTTACGATTATTTGCTTCCCTTGCTGCATATTGTTCCCCCGAAAGCCAGCTCCATGTTATTGAACCGACAATCGATTGTTTTCTTCTTAATGACCGAAGATTTTTAGTAAGGCCTTCAACATCAAGACAATTAGTGGACGAACTGTGTATAGCAAGTCTAATTTCTTTTAGAGTTTTTCGAAATACTTGCTCTAATTCTTTAATAGTTTTCTCATATTCATCGATATACGGATCCCCTTTGCAAAAATATACTTCAATGGTGAAACTCGTTGGATGAAATATATTGTTGAAATTAGGTGGAATCATTTGTTTAAACTGTCCAAAATGTGTGAGAGCCCACTTACAAGCGGCTTCTACTATAGTATTATTATCTGTAGATATCTCATTTTCAAGTATGTTAAAAAGATCTGTAGCATTTGGATTGAAGTTGTGAACAATTTCATATATTGGAGGTGCTCCATCTCTCATAAAATAACCATCACCAATTCGAAAGCTGCAACAAACGTGAGCAAGCGATATCAAGTCACGTTTATTTGGTCCATAGGATAGTTGCACAGGCAACACGTTTGAAACATGTGACCAAATAAATTCATCCAGAAATAAAAAGGATGTGTTTTGCTTTTTTAGTTTATGTATCTCTGTACGAAATTCTGTATCTTTAAAAAAATAAACTATTTTCAATGGTAACATAGTTGCCTCTATTTGTTTCTGAAGATCATCGATAACAAAAGCATCAACTGTACTTTCTTTTCTTGCCAAAATGTTAAAAAATTTAAGTCCTTTTCCCCTGTAATTTTGATAAAGGTGTAACTAAGCTTTAAAAGTAACAAGTATTATAGCACCTGGCATACTGGATAATGACAACTGATTTTAAGTAAAGATTTGTTTACGTCAACATATTAAATTTACTCATATTTTAAATGCGCCAAGTGCGTGTCGGAGCACGAGAGTTGCCTATCACAATAATGCAGACTAAGAAGAGTGCTTTTTGTTTATTTTTATCACTATAAGGTTTATTAGCATTAGAAGGCTTAATATTTCACAAACTGATCTCTTAATCGAAAAATTGTTTTGACAAGCCTGCAGTATTTTTGCGGGAAATATTTAATTTTACCACTTTCTCGGCGTGACTAATATGTATGTATATTGTATATCCATGCTAAATTACAGCTTTCTAGTAGGTACTTAATCTCTGAGTTAAGATGCGGACAGAGAGACCGACGGACGGACATGGCAAAACTATTAGGGTTCCTTGTTGACTACGAAACCCTAGAAAGTAAAAGTTCTATATACTATATTACTATTTACTAATCAAGAATTAGCGCTATTTTTACTTGAATTGATATTAATTTTTATTTGTTTACTAATTTAGACATATATTGCATTTGTGAGCTATTTTTTAATAGTATAAATCTTACCCGGTTTCTTTTGTTCTGCTCGGTAGGAATCTACAGGTTTCGAGTAGAGAAATATTGATATTTAGAAACCCATTAGTGACATGTATTCTACACTCGTTGTCAGGCAGATAAGCCATTAAATGTAAAGATACATCTAAAACGGGGCTAGAATGTGATATCATTGCGTCAAATCCATAGTTGCTATTGCTACATTGCCCCCCAGGCATCGTTGCCAGCGGTCCCACTATGTTGATTGTCCTGTAAATTAAGATTTTAATAAAAATAAATGCGTTTTAATAAGTAAATAATTATACCTCTTATCAGAGGTGATATTAGGTTGAAATATTAAGTTTTAACTGCCTCGGTGGTGTAGTGGCTAGCATGTACGGCTGCACACCCGGAGGTCCTGGGTTCGAGTCCCGGGTCGGGCCAAGTTTAGTTATTGAGTCTTCCTGTATAGTAAGTCTTAGTAACAGCCCGGAGTTGGGAAGTTGGCGGTGTTTCATCCCCGTGCCTCGGAGAGCACGTAAAGCTGTCGGTCCTGCGCCTTAACTCTCACCGGTCGTGTCGAGTGGTCGTCTCACCGGAGTATGAGAGTGATAGGAATAGAGAGTGCCCTTGTGTCTGCGCGTACACTTGAGCACTATAATATCTCCTGCGCAGTTGGCTAATCTCATTGAGATTGGCCGCCGTAGCCGGAATCGGCCAGGAGAACATCATCATCATCATTAAGTTGAAAACTTACTTATGCCAGTCAAACGATTTCATTGTTAGCTCACAAAGATTAGGGGTATTTATGTCCAGGCGCGTCGAGTAGCCCAAGCCATAGCGCAGCGCTACGTAGAGCAGGGCGGCGGCTGCCCTCGCGCCACCGCCCGCCCCCATCACCGTCACGTCAGAGTTTACTTCGTTTATCCTTAGAGGAAAATCTAAAATCAACATTTAAAAAAACAATATTAGGCTTACATTGCTTGCTGTTGTTTCACTGTAGCGTTTTAAAACCTACTTGTATGTTCCGTGAGGACTGACTTGCTAATGGTCACATAATAATTAATTATTTTGCAAGCTTTTATTCACTTGCGATGTTCGTATGTAAGTTTTCCATTTTACAATTAGCAAGAAATCACTTTCTGGTATCCAATGAGCTGAAATTTGGAATAGTTGTATAATTTCGGTGATAATGCAATATTTTGGTACCATCGAGCTGATCTGATGATGGAGTCGAGATATAAGGACTGGAGCTCCCTGATGGCATATGGTAGGACAGCCGTATTTGAGCTAGTATGTTTTATTATTATACTTTACATTACAAATAAGGATGCGGATCTAAAGATGAAACCGAAAGATTGCCACTGCAACTACCTGGTGGAAAGTGCTAATTTAGTTTGCTTTGTTGCCTTATGGCAATTACGTTATAACACATCACTACATTTCAGTGGCTCAAACTATAAAAATTTAAATAAATATTTTGAAAAGATAGAATTTACCTATTTACATACGTCCACCAATATTATGAAGATGAATTACCAAGAGAAGTTATTCTGAACCTAGAATGTACCTACTGTATCATAGGCCTAGTTCCATCTACAAAAGATGATTAATTAATGTAGCATCCGGTAGTTTGTACTTCCGCTCATGGCTGAACAGACCGATACGGGAGTTACAACTACGATTACAATTGTTGCAGACGCAGATATTGCTGTGATGAAGAGGGTTGGTGGAGCTGCTTGGTCTCACGCTGGTGTCTGCACGCGCGTTTACGGGCTAACTCATTGAGCCAGGCGCGGTTGTGCAACTTTACGCCGTCCCCATATAATTTCCTCCAACGGGCACGGTCGTCTGCAACTTCTTCCCAGTTAGCTACTCCTATGTTGAAGCTGGACATATCATGTTTAACGCTGTCCTTGAACCTCAATAAAGGACGACCGACTGGTCTGGTGGTATATACAGTAGTACAATAATAAGCCTAAAATATATAACACTAGCGGCTCATCCTCGCTTCGCTCGGGTTCGCTTCTAGAAAAACACTAATAGAGATCTATTAGTTCCCACGGAAACCATTCATTTTGCCGGGATAAAAAGTAAAACCTGTTGTTTGATCGGAAATATAAGGTATCAGAATGTTAAATTTTAATAAATTAGGTGCATAAGTTGTTATGTACTAAGCTGTATAATATAGTTTTTTAACTATCCCACGGGAACTCTTTAATTTTCTGGGATAAAAAGTATCTAAGATGTTGACTGGGCATATAAGGTACCACCACGCAAAATTTTATTTAAATCGGTTCAACAGGTTCGGAGGTTAGCCCCTACAAACAGACAGAGAAACAAAAAAATTGAAAAATATCTGGATTTGTTCTATTTTCTTCTTACGGGATGTAAGAAGATAACTGACTCGGTTTTAGTATTTTTTTTTCTATGTACAGACATTCGACCTCTACAGTTTTATCATATTTATAGATAGAATAAATACGTATAAGAAAACCCAGTAATATATAACAATGAAAATAGTTATAGCGAGTGTACCTTAGGAGATAGACAATAGACATATACTATTGAGAACTTTGCTATCGACCTTTTTAAGACTTACAATTTTCTTGTACAATGTTTTGATCTATCTCTTAATGTTGAGCCAGCGTTAGCCATATAAATTTCTAAGGACAATTCGATAGAACCAGTTATTGTGTTTTCCCGAGGGAATGAATAATTTGCCTGTCGTAAAAGGTATCCTAAATGTTGACCCGAGTACTAAGTTATCACTATACAAAATTTAGTTAAAATCAGTTCAGTACATTTTGCGTGAAACGCGCACATCGATTTGACTAAGTTAGTTTTATTATAGATAGATAAGAATAGATATTGCTTAGGAGATATACATATACTATTCAGAACTTTCCTGTAGGACTTTTCAAGACCTACAATTTTTTAGTATATTGTTTTGATGTATGTATGTCTTAAGGTTTAGCCAGCGGTGGGTTTCTAGGGAGGGTTCGATAAAACCAGTTATTGTATCTTTCCATGAGAAAGAAAGATTTTCTTGAAGTAAAAGGTATCCTAAACGTTGACTCGAGTAATAAGTTATCACTTCAAAAAACGTTGAAATCGGTTCATTACTTTTCGCGTGAAACGCGCATACAAAAACAGACAAACAGACATACAGGCAAACAGAGAAACAGACAAATTTTTTGATAACTATTGTTTTGGGGTTTATGTTGTGTACATAATACGTAACAAATAAACGAAAACATCTATTCCACGGGAACCGTACATTTTTTCGGGATAAAAAGTAACCTATTTGTTATTCTGATGTATGACCTATATTATTGTAAAGTTTCATCAAAATCCAATCAGTAGTTTTTGTGTACTAAGCTGTATAAGTTACTATAGTTTTTTTACTGTCTCACGGGAACCCTTTAATTTTTCGGGATGAAAAGTAACCGATTTGTTGTGGTCATGCATGAACTATATTATTCTAAAGTTTTATTAAAATCCAATCAGTAGTTTTTGTGTACTAAGCTGTATAATTTATTATAGATTTTTAACTCTCCCACGGGAACTATTTAATTTTCTGGGATAAAAAGTACCTAAGATGTTGCCCGGGAATATAAGGCACCACCATGCAAAATTTCATTTAAATCGGTCTAATAGATTTGGAGATTAGCCCGTACAAACAGACAAACAGACAGAGAAACAAAAAAATTGAAAAAAAACTGGATTTGTTCTATTTGTCTACTTACATCCCCCTGACTCGGTTTTTAGCATTTTTTTGCTATGTACAGACATTCGACCTCTACTATTTTATTATAGTATAGATAGATAGATTATACAAATATGACAAATGTTACTCAAAATTTTTATTTCTTTATTTCACATTTTTGTTTTATTACAAAGCTTCTATTTAAAAATATTTTTTACTTATAATGTATTTATGGTATTTGTTTAGTTTTAAAAAAAAACGTTTAATGTGTGTTTGTGAAAAGTAAAAACAAATGTATCCCTCGGGAGCTGTATATTTTTTCGGGATAAAAAGCAGCTATGTGTTATTCCAGACTATAGTTTATCTATGTGCTAAATTTCATTCAGATCCGTTTTAGCCGTTCTGGCGTGAAAGAACAACATTCATACATACTCACAAACGTTCACATTTATAATATTAGTATAGAGTATAGACTAGTATAGATTGTTGTTTTAAAACAACTATGTATTCTTAAAGGAATATAATAATTATATCTGAAACAGACCAATATCTGTTCTATTGAGTACATAGTATATAAGCTTCAGATGCAGTTGGCTATTGATTATAATTATTTATTAGACATTCAGCTAAAAAATAATAATAATAAATATTTTAAGTAAAAATATATGTAGATCACGGTATATTTTAAAACTCAAACTTTATAAGGGATCGAAAGTTTTGATTGTTAAGAATGGAATAAGGAAAACTACAGTTATTTTAAACTGACTTGATTTTGTGTGAATTTAATCAAATTAAAATAAAAAGGCGATTGATCAACTGTTCAAAATGCTCGCCAATTTTCGGCTTAATCGACCTTATTATTAAATTGTATTACATTTAGAATCCCGAAGTGGTTCTTTATAAACAATTTTAAATAACTAAGAAGTATGTAAAGTAACAGATGTTAAAAGTAAGAGTAGGCAAATTATATAGAGTGAATTTGCGTTAATTGATTGTTACCACGAAAATTAAGTGCCATTTTATGCTGCAGGTCCGCGCAGGAAGCGCCCACCGCCAGCGCCCGCACGAGCAGCGCCACCGCCACGCTGCGCCACATGTCCGCGTCACGACCTTGCCGTGCTCAAGCGATTACTGTTTATTTGAATCGTATAATAATTCTTTTATCAGTTTTCCTCTAACGATTTCTATCCTTGTTCCATAGGGTTCCGATGTTAAGTCGAAAATTTTGTTATTTTAAATAACCATTAGTCGGTACTTTAATAGTTATCTATATTTACCTAATTCAAATAAATTAAATTCAATATTATTACGCACTTGTTCGAGAATGTGTCATGGACTTAATTATTGTTTTAGCAGTAGAGGTACTAGAAATTATTATTAATTGTAAGAGCGGCATAAGTGTACTCAATCATTTAAAAATAAACACAAAAAACCATATGTTTTTAAACGTTTACGTATTAAAAAAACGTTAACACATCAAAAAAAACGATTAAATTGAAAAAAACGATTGAAAAAAAGGTCCTCCTCATAAAAAATATTTTTTGTGTAATTTTTTTAAGTGGCACACATTATAGCACACATTGGGCACATTTCAGCACATTTTTTATTTCTTGGAAATTCGAAAATCGGGGTCAACTTTACGGACATAAGACTAAGAGCTTTATGAGTAAGACTATCAAGTAACTTTTTTTTCGCTGACTCCGAGTCTGCATTTAAGATTAATTACAAAAAAAATTGTTAGATTTAAATAAAACTATCTTTTCGGATTTTTTCGCGGATTCATTATGATTTTTCGTTTCGAATGCTATACCGTAATCATAGTCACGGGAGAGACTAAGGTTTTAGACATCTCAAAGGCGTTATATATACTTGTTACAGACAGTGCCTGCTCACAATTTCAAACATCAAAATAAAACCGCGATATAATCCGAAAATACAGTTTTATTTAAAATGACAAATATTCGCGTAAATCTAAGAATGTATATGTTCTTTTAGTAAGAAGTCATTAATTGCACTATTGCCCTATTTATTTGCTCAGGCATTCTGGAAAATCTTTTTTGAGTATTTTTATTATAGCCTGACCGCCGCGAGCACTATTCGGGAATTTATTCTCAGACCAACTTACGGGTGATTCCGTTGCTCTAACGTTATTGAGGGCCGAGTATTTTATCTCGAACGCAATTTCAAAATTCGGTAAGGTCATTCTTTTAGATAGGTATATATTTTTATTTATTAGTTGCGTCAACATGCAGCATAATACAATAAAAACAAAACAATCGTGTAACGTAGAAACTTTTAGCAAATCTTTTTTGTGTACGAGAAGTTATTGCCATATTTTTTCCCCTGTACCGCAGGAGTGGCAAAAAGCATATTCCAATTTGCCTATTTGGAAGCAGTATTCATTGTGCCAGGAACTCTCTCGTGCATCACCTGCTGACAGGAAGGGAATGAATAAGTACCGCGAAGAATATGTAGGAGATGAGTTGGTCGTTTAGCGACGTAACTCTTCGAACGAAACATTACAGCTAAGGCGTTGCTATTTGAGATTCATGTTCTGTGAGATGGTAGCACTTCTTCAGTCGAGCCAGGTTTAGATTGGATCAATAAGGTAATTATCGCGCATGTAAACTGCTCTGTTTTATTTATTAGTTAGGACCACAAACAAGCTTACAATGTGATTTATTACAAACGTATATTTTCAACTGACTTCAAAAAGCAGGAGGTTCTCAATTCGACTGTAATTTTTTTTTTATGTTTGTTACCTTAGAACTCCGTCATTTATAAACCGATTTGGACAATTTTTGTGTTGTTTGAAAGTGTATACTTCCAGATTGGTCCTATTTAAATTCAAAAAAAAAATACCACCCCTAAGGGTGGAAAAATGATGGATGGTAATGATGGATTTAACCTACTTCTAATTGTTATATTGACTTGAAACTTTGCAAGTGTTTCTATTTCCGTTAATAGTACAGTGGTTTGGTATTGTTGACCTGATCTGACGGTAAGGCCAGAAGGTGGATAGGTGGAACTCTTCAACGGCTAATAGTAGATACTTTGAGTTTGGGCTTATTTTGTTTGATTTGACAAGCCTAACACGTTAGAATTCTTACTTTGCTACTACTGTCTACACTAAAAAGGGAAAAATAAAAACTTTTTAACAAAAAAATAAAAACCGACTTCAAACAAAAGCACTAAAAAGTAAAAAATAACTGATTGGTAGTTTTCATTTACTATACATACCTAAGCAAATATTTTCGAAGTCGGTGTGCTTTGGCTGAGTAATTAAAGCTTACCTATTAAATACACATACCTAATCAAATATTTTCGAAATCGGTGCCAGCCCATACAAAGCAACGCCCATACAAGTACATTTTAAGTATTTAGATATTATCGTAAACCCAACATTAAAGGTAACAATTTTATATTTAAAACAAAAGAATCTCATTTAGCGGGCACAGCATGTATTATCTTTATTTTAAATACAATAGACTTATATCTCATAAATTATATTATTTATAAACTATTATTTTTTATATACATGTACTGTGTACAGAAAACTGACTGTGACACCCTCGCTTCGCTCCGATTCGTCCCTAGGTACGTTTTAACGGTAAGTATAAAATAGACAATTATAATATTAGGTAATGAAATTGCCGTTTAATATACAGAAAGTTATATCCCTCCACAGCCGCGGACACGCCGGCGTTACAGTTAACAATAGATTTCTTAGAAATTTAATTTCTTAGAAATTTATCTGGAAGTGTTAATCCCTCCACGACCGCGGACACGTCTGCGTTACAGCACGGTAATATTACATAACATTGCCGTGGTTACAGTTAACATTAGATTTCTTAAAAATTTAATTAATTTCTTAGAAAATTTCTAAAACTCCTGGAGGTGTTAAAGTTATTTTTATTTTAAATAATTTTTATTTCTATCAATCAAAATATGCACCCATGCTATCAATGCTCTGCTCACATGACTTGAAACTTGCCACTAAAAAATCTGTCTACATGGCGATGTGCTGCCAAACCTCATATATTCCTCTGAGGCGTGGGGCGTGTACCGTCACCACATTCACACGCCATACAGGTTCCATCTTAAATGCTTGTGTAGTATCATGAAAATCAGCTGGTCTGATCGAGTGCGATATACCGAAGTTCTGCGTCGAGCCAATGTCGGTGGCATTGAGTCATACCTTATGCGTCGCCAGCTTCGGTGGCGTGGACACGTCTCGCGAATGTCAGAGGATCGAGTGGCGCATCTTTTATTCTGAACTGCAGGAGGGTAAGCGAAAACCAGGCGGCCAACTCCTTAGATATAAAGATGTTCTGAAGCATCATATGAAAAGATGCAATATTGAACTCTCAAAGCGTCCTGAATGGCGTGGCCTAGTTTTGAGGCAGGTTCGCCTCTTCGAGGATCAGCGCAAAACTGACCTCGATGGTAAACTCACGTGTGCATGGTGTGCACGTGGGTTTATTAAGAAGATCTCTATCATCATCTTCGTACGCATCAGCGCCGAGCTGACAAGGGGCCGAAGTGGTCGCCAGGACCGAAAACGGTCGGACCAATCTTCATCACTAAATAGCTTATTAAGACATTTTAAAAAACGGACGTATTGCTATTATACTATATTATAGTTATAAAGCCTGCCCTTCTTATTGTTAGTTTTTCGTGTTTTTCATAAATTTAGTTCAATTTGGCTTGATAAATAAAATACAATAAAATAATAAATCAATCTCATCAGTAAGAAAGACGGACGTAGTTCAAAGAGATGTAAGTAGATGGCGGTATTTATATTAAATATATTAATTAAAAATATATTTATATAAAATCAACAAAAAAAATATTTAAATTCAAAAAAATACAGGTTGTATTAATAAAATTAAATTATTGTACTTTCACTTACTAAGTGATGCGTAATGATTTTTCATAGATGACGTTAATAACGCCACTTAAGAAAAATATTTTATGAGGTTTTATTATTTTGTTAAGTTTTAAATGTATTTTGCTTGAATATTTTACATGTATGTAAAAAAAACACAATAGTCTTATAAAGAGATAAAATATCTTCACAATTACATTTCTTTTTTTTTTTGCATTGATATATAAAAATTGTATATCAATGTTTTTTTTTTGGAACGACATACCTCTGCTAAACTTTCACCCTTCGCCACTGGGGTCTATACTTGTACAAAATATGTTACAGTCAGGGCCGGATTTAACCTTAGCGCCGCCCCTGGGTACAGTAAAAATGCCGCCCTATTATCGAAATTTTGAATAAAATGTTGAAAGTTAAAAAAATTTACTTATGAATTTTTCTTTACTTTTTTTTTACTTCTTTATTGTATGTATAAATTAATAATAATTTTCTATATGTAAACTAATAATATTCTATATATAAAATAAGAGTGAAAAGAAAACAATGTATTTTCCTCAAAAATACGTTCATTTTTGTTAATTTAACATTGAGTTGTGATAAGCATTATAGTCTCTACAAATATCCCTATAATATTATAAAGAGGTAAAGTTTGTGAGTTTATGAGTTTGTTACGTTGTAGGTGGTAATCTACTGAACCAATTTAGATGAAATTTGGTAAGAAGATAGTTTGAGACTTTGGGAAGGACTCCGTACTTTTTATCCCGGAAATCATCCCTTAAGGGGGGTGAAAATGGGGATGAAAGTTTGTACAGGGAAACAAGCTATATTATAAATTTACAAGAATAACAAGCTAAAACTTTGTGAGTAGCATCATTCTGGCGAGACGCCCAACTATTCTTTCTACGAGAATTTGATAGTGGTTGATACAATTGTGTTTTCATACGGAATATGTCAAAACGGCGATAGTCTAAAATTTATTATTAACAGGTTGATATACTATTTAATCTTGAGATAATACAACATTAAACAAGAAAAAAATGTTGTCCATAGTCCACCACGCTGGCCAAGTGCGGGTTGGTGGAGTTCACATGTCTTTCGAAAGCTTGCTAAGTTCTCTCAGACATGCAGGTTCCCTCACGATGTTTTCCTTCACCGTTTAGACAAGGGGTAATCATGTTGGAAATGATTCGCACATGAAAATATCCGAGGTGCGAGACCCGGGATTTGAACCCGCTTCATTCGGGCTCCCAAGCGAGCGCGTTACTACTTGGCTACCACTGCCTATTTTCATAGTATTTATTATTAAAATTATGCATAATTGAGTGATTAAATCGTTCTACAAATAAAATAGTAGGATTTTCAGTTCTACGCTCGCATTTTGTCGCCCCCACATTGATACTTTTTTCATTAATAAAAAGCTAATTTTTCTTTTTTTTTCTTTCAGAAATAAAATGAGAAACACGATTATACAATAATTGTTCTATTCTTCTTTTTTCTTCTTAACGTGAGCTTTCCAGCGTAGCTTCGCGTCAAGCGTCATTCCCAAATACTTTACTGTATTTTCATATGGTATATAATTTAAATAAAACTAACTTTTCGGATTTTGTCGCGGATTTATTTGCATTTTTGTTTCCCGACGTTTCGAATGCTTTACAGCAATCATGGTCACGGGAGAGACTGAGGTGTTAGATGTCTCTAAGGTATTATATAATTGTTACAGACAGCCTACCCACAATTAACAAAATGAATTCAAAAAATTTAAAAATGGCACTAAAGTACCTTACAATATTTTAACTTTTAACTTTAAACATTTTTATATAATTTTAATTAGCTTTATAATTGAATATAGAATATTATTTATTTAATTTGAGCTGTTATTATTATAATTATTACAATTTTAAAAATATTAATTATTAATCTACATTTTTAGTGTTGCCATTATTATATTTATAACCATAAAGAAAAAATCATAATATATTAATTATTTAAGCCACAATTGATCTATGTGTAATTTGAAAAAGTTAAGATTAATTAAAAATAATAATTTTAATTTAAATTTCCTATTATTTAAAAAACAAATTATTAAGCAACACATTACTACACACATTTACAAATGAAAAAGTGAAAAAATATTATTAATCAGAAATGCTATCATTTTTATCTACACAGTAAGAACTTACTACATCTACCTGTCTGTTATGTTTAGATTTATTATTAGATTTTATTATATTAATAACAGGATCCCATGACGATGGTAGTACCCAGCCATCTTCCCTATTGAAATTAGGATGTTTTTTAATTTCTATGGCTTCTCGAATCATTCTAGGGCGATATCGGTTTTCTTTCGCCAGGATTTGACGTCTATCGAAGCGAATATAATGGCTTGGGCGGTCCTAACTATGTTTGCAGACAGCAGATGTTGTATTGCGACGGTGCTTCACATCAGCTATGTGTTCTTTGACCCGGGTTCTAATGGATCTCTTTGTTTGTCCGATGTAAGAGAGCCCACAATCACAATCAAGCTTGTAAACTCCTGCATCTTGTAGAGGGATGTGGCACTTGACAGGTGGTAGAAACTGACTAATTTTCTTTGGCGGCTTGAAGTAAGTTTTAATTGAAGCTCGCTTTAGAATGTAGCCAATCTTGTCAGTGACGCCTCTCATTTAATAATTTTTTTTTAAATAATTTGTTTTTTAAATAATAGCAAATTTAAATTAAAATTATTATTTTTAATTAATCTTAACTTTTTCAAATTATACATAGATCAATTGTGGCTTAAATAATTCATATATTATGATTTTTTCTTTATGGTTATAAATATAATAATGGCAACACTAAAAATGTAGATTAATAATTAATATTTTAAAAATTGTAATAATTATAATAATAACAGCTCAAATTAAATAAATAATGTTCTATATTCAATTATAAAGCTAATTAAAATTATATAAAAATTTTTAAAGTTAAAAGTTAAAATATTGTAAGGTACTTTAGTGCCATTTTTCAATTTTTTGAATTCATTTTGTTAATTGTGGGTAGGCTGTCTGTAACAACTATATAATACCTTAGAGACATCTAATACCTCAGTCTCTCCCGTGACCATGATTGCTGTAAAGCATTCGAAACGTCGGGAAACAAAAATGCAAATAAATCCGCGACAAAATCCGAAAAGATAGTTTTATTAAATAAAACTATCTTTTCGGATTATTTCGCGGATTTATTTTGATTTTTGGTTCCCGACGTTTCGAATGCTTTACAGCATCCATGGTCACGGGAGAGACTGAGGTGTTACCTGTCTTAAAGATATAGTTGTTACAGACAGCCTACCCACAATTAACAAAATGAAAATTGCACCAATTACATTAAAATATTTTTAACTTTAAACATTTTTATAATTTTAATTATAATTGAATATGGAAAATTATTTATTTAATTTTTGCTTTTATTTTTATAATTATTACAATTTAAAAAATATTAATTAGTAATCTATATTTAGTGTTGCCATTATTATATTTATAACCATAAATAAAAATATAAAAATATAGTATTAATTATTAAAGCCATATAATTGTTCTATGTGTAATTTAAAAAGTTAAAATTAATTAAGGATAATCATTTTAATTTAGTTTGCTATTATTTAAAACAACTTACTAAGCAACACTATTCATATATACTTTTACAAATGAAAATTATTAATCTGATAAGCTGTCATTTTGATCTACACAGTATGAACTTACTACATCTGTCTGTCTGTTATATTTATATTTATTATTTGATTTTATTATATTAATAACAGGATCCCATGACGATGGTAGTACCCAGCCATCTTCCCTATTGAAATTTGGATGTTTTTTTAATTTCTATGGCTTCTCGAATCATTCTAGGGCGATATCGGTTTTCTTTCGCCAGGATTTGAGGTCTATCAAAACGAATATAATGGCTTGGGCGGTCCTGGGTATGTTTGCAGACAGCAGATGTTGTATTGCGACGGTGCTTCACATCAGCTATGTGTTCTTTGACCCGGGTTCTAATGGATCGCTTTGTTTGTCCAATGTAAGAGAGCCCACAATCACAATCAAGCTTGTAAACTCCTGCATCTTGTAGAGGGATGTGGCACTTGACAGGTGGTAAGAACTGACTAATTTTCTTTGGCGGCTTGAAGTAAGTTTTAATTGAAGCTCGCTTTAGAATGTAGCCAATCTTGTCAGTGACTCCTTTCATGTATGGCAAGACTGCAGGGACGCGCTCGACTGTGGCTGGTTTCACTCGGTCACTGTGACGCAGGCGCGGCACTTGCAGCTTGTTGTCACGCAGAACTTGCTTGACATGTTGCAGTTCTCCGGCCAGGTGTTGCTCGTCACAGATCCCGCGTGCTCTCTGAAACAGAGATTTTCCCACGGTAGCTAACTGTGAAGGATGGTGGTGAGATTCACCGTTCAGGTACCTATCAGTATGGGTCTTCTTTCTATACACAGTATGACTCAAGGTGTTATCTGGGTTACGTTTAACTAATACATCTAGGAAAGCTAAGGTTTTGTCAGATTCTAATTCCATTGTAAATTGTATTTTAGGATTTATAGAATTAAGGTGTTCTAAGAATACAGTTATTTTATCAGATGGTAATATTGTGAAAGTGTCATCTACATACCGCTTGTAGAAACGAAGGGTCACGGGTGATGTGTTCAGAGCAGTCTCCTCGAAGTCCTCCATGAAGATGTCGGCTACGACGGGGGAGACTGGCGAACCCATGGCCACTCCATCCACTTGCTTGTAGAATTCACCATTCCACAGTAGATAGCCGGATGTTAGGCAGTGTTTTAAAAGTTCAATGTATTCTATTGACATGTTGTGATCTAGTAGCTTCCTAGATATTATTTCAATACAGTCTTCCACTGGCAGGCTGGTAAATAAAGACTGTACATCGAAACTAACCATTGTTTCATTGTCCATGAGTTTTAGGTGTTTAACTTCATTGACAAAATGGTAAGAGTCCTTTGTGAACGCTCTTGTTAATCCTCTGAGTGGTGAGAGTACTTTTGCTACTAGTTTAGCCAATTTGTAAGTCGGTGAGTCGATTTGACTCACAATTGGACGTAGCGGAGCGTTAGTCTTGTGTATTTTCGGAAGTCCATACAACTTAGGTGGTTTTGCACATGATGGAATAAGATTTTTAACATCAAGATTTAATGTGTCGGAGTGTTCCTTAATTAGCTTTTTAGTATTATTTAAAACGGTGGTAGTTGGATCCGTTTTAACCTTTTTGTACGTGCTCTCGTCCGACAAAAGTTGTTTTATTTTATCATTATAATCTGATGTATCCATCACAACGGTTGCATTTTCTTTGTCTGCGCGTAGAACGGTGATGTCTGACCTATTGCGTAGGTTCTTCAACGCTAAATACTCTCGTTTATTGAGATTTGGTTTGGGCCTAGTACTAGGACGTAATAAAGACGAAACATCTTGACGTATGGCCTCCATATCCTCAGTTTTCATAATATTTTGGGCCAGGGCATCTTCAACTGCGCAAATAATGTTTTCATAAGGAATGCGCGTAGGCGTTACAGCAAAATTCAAACCTTTATTTAGTACCCGAATGGTAGGTTCCCGTGACCATGGATGCTGTAAAGCATTCGAAACGTCGGGAACCAAAAATCAAAATAAATCCGCGAAATAATCCGAAAAGATAGTTTTATTTAATAATGTCAAATATTCGCGTAAATCTAAGAAAGTATTAAAGATAGTTTTATTTAAAATGTCAAATATTCGCGTAAATCTAAGAAAGTATTATGGTATATAATGTTATTGTTAATAAATATCGGCTGGTAATCTTATTTTTTGTTGTGAAGTTTATATGAATCGTTTTTAATTCATTTAACTTTATTCTCCGTTGAAATGTCCAGCCATGGATTTTAACCGTTGTTTGAACCTTTTCTGCTGATTCTATGTGAGAATTTCCAACCGCTTTTCTAGCAGTGTCATCAGCAAAGATCGCGACGGTATTATTTTCTAATTCGGGGATGTCACTGGTGTGTAAAAGGTACAGGACCGGACCCAATACGCTGCCTTGAGGCATCCCAGCTCTGATACTTTTAATTTCAGAGTAGGCATCTTCGTGCCTTATTCTAAATACTCTGTCTGATATAAACGATTCTAGTATGTCTGAATATGACTTAGGTAGCATTTTTTTTAGTTCTAGTACAAGGCCATCATGCCATACCTTATCAAATTCCTATGCGACGTCTAGAAAGACAGTATAGTAGACTTGTTTTTGCTCTAAAGTTTTCTAGATGATATTTATGATTCTATGGATTTGGTCTATTGTAGAGTGGTTTTCCCTGAATCCTAAATTGGTAACCTGGAATAAGTCCCTTAGTTTCTAATATTAGTTTTATCCTGTTATTAAAAAGTTTTTCAAATAGTTTAGACATGATAGATAATAGGGAAATTGGCCGGTATTATGTTATCTCATTCATGACAGTATTGTTCAGTCCATTCTCTACGTCTCCTACTACGTATGTCACTGGAATTACTTTTGAAAGTACGCGTTCTTAATAACAATAGTCTATGGACTATTGTCATTTCAGAAGTGTACTTATAACGCTCATAAGATGATAAGGTTCTGCTACTACATAAACAACTGGAATGTGAATAAAATAAATAGAATTTGTTTTACAATTATTTTTATTCAAATTGTCAAATGTTTTTCAAACAATATTTTTTGTAACGTACG
This sequence comes from Brenthis daphne, assembly GCA_947093115.1. Classification (NCBI taxonomy): domain Eukaryota; kingdom Metazoa; phylum Arthropoda; class Insecta; order Lepidoptera; family Nymphalidae; genus Brenthis; species Brenthis daphne. Next base: position 7,448,264 of record OX352473.1, read on the forward strand.
TTTTAATCATGATTAACAATACGCCTACAACAAATCCAATACCGTTTTAAAGCTATAATTACGTATATAATAAATAGTTACATCATTAAGTTAAGCTTAACACTAAGTTTAAGATATAATTGACTAGAAAGTATCGGAATGATAATATATTTGAGTACGGTCGGGTCAGCTGTCGGCGGCGCCGGGCAGGAAGCGGTCGGTCTCGCGTGGCGCGTCGGCGCTGAGGTAGGTGGTGTCGGTGGCCTGCGAGGCGGGCGCGGCCCACGACAGCCAGCGCGCGGGGGCGCGCTCGCGCGGCGGCCACGGCGGCGCGCCCAGCGGCAGCGCGTCCAGCGGCACATCGAGGCATGGCGCCAAAAGCCGCGGCGCGTCCGCCAGGAACGCCGCTACCGCGCTCGCCGTCGGTCGCGCGCGCGCTTCCTGCTGCCAGCATGACTTGATCAGCCCCTCGCTGAGGACATGCACCAAAGAGTTATACTCGTATGTACATCTAACACAGATAATCTATACATATAATAAAATTCTAAGTCGAATCTGTATATAAAATATTTTTTGGAAAATCTTATCGATATAGTCATTATTATCGATGCAGAGGCCGAATATGGAATATGAAAAATCTAAAAACTATGGAGTTTATAGATTTTTTATCTGTCTGTCTGTGACCGCACACGAGAAAGCCACTGGACAGATTTTGATGAAATTTGGTAACTAAACGTTAAAACGTAACTTGTGGTAGACCCGAGTGCAACGAGGGTGAGTCGCTAGTAGTCTACTAGATCAGTCGCGTGTCTGTCAGTTTCAGACACTTTGCTATAACTAGATATAAATTACACGACACTGTAAAAAGTTATGGAAATCGTGCCAAATTATTGTTTATATAAAGTAAATATTGTTTATTATTATGTAAACTTGATGATAGATTTCATAATCTATACATATAATAAAATTCTAACTAAGTCGAATCTGTACATTAAATATTTTTTGGAAAATCTTATTGAAACAGGCATTATTATCGATACAGAGGCCGAATCTATAGATTTTAAATTTTTTGTCTGTCTGTCTGTCTGTTACCGCATCACAGTAAAACCACTGTATGGATTTTGATGAAATTTGGTATGGTGATAGCTGGTTATCCGGGTCAATATATAGGATACTTTTTACCGCGGAAAAATATCTCATTTCTCAGAAAAAATACAAAAACTGCAATGTAAGTCTGTCGCGTGCGACACACGTCAAGTCATCTCCGTTACTAAAATCATTTTAATTTAATTAAAGTAGAAATTTCCAACTAAAATCATGATATTTACAATTATAAATACTTAATATATCTATACATATATTTTTTTAATAAAAACTTTTACATAAAAAAGAACTGTTAAAGTGCAAAGACAAAGTGTATAAACGCTTAACACGAAGGTGTAATCTAGTGTTTTTGCAACATAAATATAAATACAAAATAACTGTGTAACTATAATAAAATCAATATTTAAAAAATAGTGAAGTAGTGATAAATAAAACTCAGTGTTACAATAATGTGTTAATGACCTCTGCAACTACGACAATGATCTTATGTAGAGCTCACCTAAGCGAGGATATGATACAAGAAATTTAAAAGTTGCGTTAAGTCAATTGTTGGTCTAGTGCCTTAAAGGTAGGTACCAACGCGGCGATTCTGAGATCGAACACCGGTTCCGAGGTAGTAAAATTTTATAAATTATTTTAATATTTATTTTCTGTGAATATTAAACAATATTATTAAGCAGTATGAATCAATTAACGAAGACAAAAATTAATAAGATGAAATTCGAATGTTGCAACCGTCAACAGAACTCAAACGAATTTATAATATGCTCGCAATGTTTGAAGAAATATCACTATGCATGTATAGCAACGACTACTACTTTACAGTACAAAGAAGTTACTAATGACTTTAAAGTGAACTGGCTGTGTCCTGAATGCAATCGTCCCAGAGCCGGCTTAGATAACTCAAGCACACCTGTTCGAGCAGCAGCCACTCTTGCCAACGATAAACATGACTCCTCTTCGAATGTGACAGTTAGAAATAAACAGAAATTTACTAAGGCATCCGACACCGACTCCTCGTTAACATCCGCCGATGTTCGACAAATCATTAGGGACGAGTTAAACACAATTTTCGGTGCATTTCAATCAAAAATAGAAACTCAACTTAGTAATAAAATATCCGAAATATTGAGCCAGATTACCCAAGTCAGTGATTCTATATCATTTATGGAAAAAGAATATGAGGAAGTGAGACGGGAAATGTAACAAAAAATAGAAATAATCAATCAGTTGGAATCGGAAAACAAGAATTTACGCAGCTACATCCTAGAAGTTGATTCGAGGATGTCTCAAATAGAAAGACACTCCCGGGCGAGCAATACAATGCCTTCCCGAACACAAGAATGAAAACTTGATCACTACAGTGAAACAATTAGCCCACACTATTAAATATAATCTCGTTGAATCAGACATTCATCTATGCACAAGAATATCTTAGATTCAAAAAAATAGTAACCGACCACGATCAATTATAGTAAAATTTAGTTGCCCTAGAATTCGTGACGGCTTTTTAGCAGCCGCTTTCGCATTCAACAAGAGAAATAGTAGTGACAAACTAAACACCAGTCATATTGGAATGGGAGGTGAACATAAACCAATATACGTTACGGATCACTTGTGCCCGTCAATGAAAGCCTTGCATGCAGCTGTGAGAACTAAAGCAAAAGAACTGAAATATAAATGTGTGGATTAAAGGTGGTCATGTATATATGCGGAAAAGTGACTCTTCTGACTATAAGTTTATTAAAAATATGGATACTTTAAAAAGCTTAAATTAGGTTTTATATATAATTGTTAGTACTAAGCATGATGTTTTGCTTATAGTTATTTAAAATTAGATTCAATTCACTGTTATTATCAAAATGTTCGTGGCTTCAAATCATTTTCATCTGAGGTACGATTGCAAATCTTAAGTAACAACTACGATATAATTGTGTGAACCGAAACGTGGCTTTGTGATGGCATTGTCAACGCTGAAATCTTTGATAACAGATATGAGGTTTATAGACGTGATCGAGATACTTCTTCTTTTAATAAAAATAAGAAAACTGTGTGCTCATAGCAGTCTCTAACCGGTTCGCTTCTTACCGTGAATCCATCTGGGAGAGTAACTGTGAAGACCTATGGGTAACGGTTGAGGTAAGAATGAACAATAAAACCATATCCCTACATCTATGTAGTGTATATCTGCCCCCTCCAATCCATATGACTAGGATTTTTGAAAAATGCGAAAAATGTACTAGACAAGAATAATAACAATTTAACTCTTATATTGGGAGACTTTAACCTGAGTGGCATACTTTGGACCAAAGTGATCAACACAACCTATACTTAACCGGCCAATTACAGTAACTGCTCTTTAAAATCTGCTATAGTGGATTTTATGTCTCTAAATAATTTAAATCAATATAATTTTGTGCAAAATCATCAAAATAAAATACTTGATTTGGGATTGTGTAACTAGGACATTGTTACAACATATTGTACTTTTTCACATATGAAAGTCAAAATTCATTAAAACATTGTGACAAATACCATTCACCTATTGACATTTCAATTAATATACCTATCGCAAGAAATTCCAAATTAGCTTCGAGAAATAAGTACAGGTTTCATAAAGCTGATTATGAGAGAATCATGGCAGAAATGGATGAAATTGATTGGGTTCAAGTATTTTACAATTGTAACAATGTTAATGAAATGCTTAGTACATTCTATGTGATCATTATTGAAGTAATAAAGAGACATGTGTCTATGAGGAATAACAAAATATAATATGAATACTCATCCAATCTGGTATACCCCCCAACTAATAAAATTGCTTCATCGAAAGTATAAATATCATTTGAAGGTAAAAAGATATCATAATCCATTGGATGTGTTAGAATTTCGCTATCTGAGAAAAGATTGTGATAGGCTTATAACATTATGTTGTAACAATTACATTTGTAATATAGAAAACGAAATAGGCAAAAACCCAAAGTATTTCTGGACCCATTTAAAGAATCTCCGTAAAACCAAGAGTGCATATCCATCCGTGATGACATGCAATGGAACTAAAGCTACAACAGTTGACTCTATATGCGATCTCTTTGCGAAACACTTTTCATCCTTATACGAGAATGATAACACAATTACTAGTGAGTTCAGAAATGTAGGTACGGCCATTAATACATCGAGTGATATTGACACTTTCGAATTGACACGAGACTTGATTTATAAAAAATTACAGAGACTTGACTTTAATAAGGGGGCAGGACCAGACAACATACCATCTTTATTTTTATCCAAGTGCGCGTACCAACTCTCCTTGCCATTATTCCTTATTTTCAATCGATCTTTAAAAGATGGCCTGTTTCCCGACAAATGGAAAATAAGTAGAATTGTTCCAGTACACAAGTCTGGCAGAAAAGACATGGTGAGTAACTATCGACCCATCTCAATCATATCTTCAATGGCAAAAGTATTTGAATCCCTCGTCTATGCACATATTTATAATCATATTAAAAGTACTTTACACAAAGAACAGCATGGTTTTATGTCTCAACGTTCGACCAACACAAATTTATTGCTGCACGTGTCTTTTATATCTGACAACATCGAACAGGGAAATCAAGTAGATGTCGTTTACGCAGACTTCTCGAAAGCATTTGACAAGGTTAACCACAGATTACTTTTAAAAAAACTTTCTGCATACGGGATATCAAACAAGCTCCTGGCATGGTGCGAAACGTGTCTTATTGGCAGATCTTCCACCGTGGTAATAGATGGTCACCAATCGCAAACGTTTTGCAATTTTTCGGGTGTCCCGCAAGGATCCAATCTCGGTCCATTGTTTTTTATTATTTTTATTGATGACATCATCAATATTTTCAACTATAGCACCGCAAGCCTATTTGCTGATGATTTAAAACTATTGCGTGTCGTTAAAGGAATGGATGACCAGTACTTACTTCAAGATGATATACAAAGATTGACTGAATGGTGCAAAATGAACAGAATGTACCTTAATATTGAAAAATGTCATCATATTAAGTTTACGCGCAAAAAGAAAATTACACCGTCTAAATATTACATTGACCAACATGAATTAACTGAATTAATACAAGTACGAGATCTGGGTGTGATTATGGATAGTCGCATTACTTTTGGTCCTCATATTGACCATTGTCTCGATTTGGCCAATAAGTCTCTTGGTTTTATTATGAGGTCATCTGAACGCGGGATAATTATATTAAAAACATCTAAAACAAACATACATTGTGGTTCATGTGTCTTTTTTCTATAGTAAGTACTACTTTCAATTATACTAATTTAGTAAGAGGAACGATTTGTTTGTTTGTTTGAAATCGATAAACTCTGAAACTTCAAACCGATTTTAATAATTATATAATAGGTTATAAGCTGTTTTTGTATTGCGTGTTCTAGCCGATCCGAAAAAAAATATTGCGTTCTTGGCATACATCGCCTTAACGGTTTTTTAAAAGCGAAAACAATGTACGAAAATATGTTTGTACCTTTAATAGTTCTCAAATTTTATAATTATAGCAGAAATACTAGATTTTACGTTCTATGTAATTTAGTTATATAGTTTAGGAGATAATGAAAACGAAAAACAAATACGAGAAGAGTAGAATAAAATTGAAATATGTGTATTTTATATTTTACTTACAGTTGGGGTTTTAATCCAGGTGGGAGCTCGAGTGTTTGACCTCCCTTCACTCGTGCCAACACCTCGCTGTTGCTGAGTCCTTGGAATGGTAACGATCCGAATGTGACTATTTCATAGAGCAATACTCCAAAGGACCAAACATCAGAGGCGGGGGAGAACACTCCCAGAGCCAGACTCTCGGGGGCCATCCAACGCACCGGAAGCATTCCTTTTCTACTAAATCTGTAGTAATCGTTTTCAAACACTAGTCGAGTCATGCCAAAGTCCGCGATCTTAACGACGCGGCGCGCGCTGACGAGGCAGTTGCGCGCGGCCACGTCGCGGTGCACGTAGCGCAGCTGCGCCAGGTACGACAGCGCGCGCGCCACGTCCAGCGCCATGCCAGTCAGCCGCCGCGCGGACACCTCCTCCTCCGGGTCCTCCCCCGCGATGGCGCACGCCAGGTGCCGTCGGTCCAGGAGGTAGTTTTTCAAATCACCGTACAGCATAAATTCCATCACGGTGCAGACAGGTTCAGTCTTCGTCACTACTCCTAGGAGTCGGACCACGTTTTTGTGATCGAAACGTTTCATAGCTTCTGCCTCAGAAAGAAAATCGAGCTTTTCCTCAGTACTCGCACCGGCTTTGAGAGTTTTTACGGCTACAGCGGTCCAACCGCGGTCTTCTGCCAGTAGAGCGTGTCCACCATACACAGTGCCGAATGCCCCCATGCCGAGTTTGCGGTTGATGACGACACGTTCCCGCGGTATTTCCCAGCGGTCTGGTCCAATAGTTTTCGGTAAAATTGACCGCAATCCTAGAGCTTGTAGACGGTTTCGATATTTACGCTCGACGCGCTTCTTGCAATATATTGCTGTCGCAACAATCGACGCTATTAATAGTGTAAATAGAAGTACACCCAGAATTATGAAAGCAGTTCGACATTCGCTGTGAAAAAAATCGGCCATCGGCTGCAGCACACATTTTTCACTGCCATCATCAGGCAAGAGGCCATCGGCCGTACGCCAGTGCAGCAACTCCTCGTGTAGCTCGAGCCGGCCTCGTTCCCAGCGGCCCACCGCTCGGTGCCGGCGCTCGTCCCACTGCAGCAGTAGCATCGGCGACACGCGCGCGAATGCTGTGCCATTATCTCCACTGCTTCCAGCTGCTTCCCATTTAAATTCTCCTGTTAGTCCTTTAAAATTACTCTTTGTCGTATTTGTTACCAGAGCTCTGAAAGAAATTATTTATATTTTTTATACTGTATTTCTCTTTTAGCTTCTCATTAGTAGTAAAAAATGTTTCGTCATACTCTCATCTTTAAATTAACTAAACTAATTAAAATTAAACTGGGCTGTTTATTTTATTTCGATGAAATAAGAAAAAACTGTTTAAGAATCATTAATGAAAGCGTAAATAGCTAACTAGTTATAATACTGTATTTTGTAATATATGCACCGATAGGTTTGCTGAGAGGCTACATCTCACAATGTATAAAAGAATTTGGGTTTCGTCAGTACAATTTTATTTTTGACACAAATATACCTTAGAAGTCCAGGGTCGTGCAAATTGTAGAGTGCTTTAGGTTGCTCGCGGAAGAGCCGCTGCAGCTGGGCGGCCCACAGGCGCAGCGCGTCATACAGCAGCGCTGCATGCGGGCCGGGCCGCGCGCACGCGCCGCCTTGGAATCGACAGTATTTATACCATCGCATACGCCACTTACGAACTACAATGTCATCAACACTTGTATTTTTATCTTCTTTGATAAGATTTTCTTTTGATTCCGTTTTATTCTGTAAATATATTGTAAAATTAGATACGTGTCTAATAAACTGATAACTTTTTAAATAAAACTATCTTTACGGATTTTTTCGCGGATTTATTTGGATTTTTGGTTCCAGACGTTTCGAATGCTTTACAGCAATCATGGTCACGGGAGAGACTGAGGTGTTATATGTCTCGAAGGTATAGTTATTACAGACTGCCTACCCACAAATAACAAAATGAAAATTGCACCAATTACCTTACAATATTTTTTAACAACAACAATATTTTTATAATTTTAATTAGTTTTATAATTGAATATGGAATATTAATATTATTTTATTTTTGCTGTTATTATATAATATTATTTGATTTTTGCTGTTATTACTATAATTATTACAATTTTAAAAAATATTAATTAGTAATCTATATTTAGTGTTGCCATTATTATATTTTTAACCATAAAGAAAAATATAAAATAGAGTATTAATTATTTAAGCCATATAATTGTTCTGTGTGTAATTACAAAAGTTAAAATTAATTAAGGTTAATAATTTTAATTTAGTTTGCTATTATTTAAAAGACAAATTACTAAGCAACACTATTACTATATACTTTTACAAATGGTAAATATTAATCTGATAAGCTGTCATTTTGATCAAAAATAAAAAAAATTGTTTAAGTGTTACATATGTCTTAGTCATTGTTGAACATTTGATTGCATGTATTTGTGTTATTAATATTTCGTGTTTAAGCTTGGACATCTCCTTTCGCTTAGCTACTCATTTTTACAATAATGAAGGCTACGTTTGCCTAATTATTATTTTTTTTATATTGTGTATGGGGTCTCTTTTGATGAATTTATCTATAAATGAATATTATATTGCTTTTGATAATGGATAATGGGCGGACTATCTATTATCAAAATGTTCGAGGCTTGCGAACTAAATCAAATTCGTTCTTTAGAAGTTTAATGCAGGTTGATTACGACGTTATCTGTTTAACAGAGACGTGGTTGCGAGATGGATTTTTTAGTGAGGAACTATTTGATTCGCGATACACTGTTTACAGATGTGATTGAAGTTACAATACCTGTGGACTAACTATGGGTGGAGGTGTGTTAATTGCAGTTAAATCTAGTTTGTCGGTTTGTGCTTCTTCTGTGATTCCGATGAATAACTATGCAGGTGAAGTTCTTAAAGTGACCCTTGCTCTTAAGTCGTCTTTGAATTTAAGGTTTCTGCATATTTACTGTTCTTATTTCCCTCATAGTCGTTTGCATCGAGAAGCTCTTTGTGACTTTTTTGAATCTGTATCTAATGAGTTTACAATTAAGCCAGATGATAGATTTTTTCTAGTCAGTGATTTCAACGTATCGGCTGCAGTTTGGTCAAATGGTGGTTACCACATGGAGATAGATAACCCTTACGAAGAGGATGGTCTTATAAATGTTCTACACAATTTTCTTAGTTTTACAGATTTTAAGCAATTCAATTTTATTTCAAACGTTAATAATAGGCTTCTTGATTTGGTTATAGGAAACTGTCCCTGTTCAGTTAATCGCAGCTGCTCACCTCTTACACCTGAAGATGCACACCATCCCGCGTTGGAAATAAATTTATCTAGCTTTTCATTATGTAAACCCATTTCTGAACCACGGACTATACGTTTATTTCATGCAGCCGATTATGATGCAATAAATGATGTATTAGCCTCTATTGACTGGTTTGAGTTACTAGAAGATGCTGATTTGCGAACTGCAGTAGATATATTTTATGATAGAATAAATACGCTTATCAACGAATTAATACCAGTGAAAAAAGTAAAGTCAATAAATAGATTTCCCTGTTGGTACTCTCGTTCTCTCATAAAAATCATTTCCGAAAAGCTCAGATATCATAGGAAATGGAAAATCTACAATCGTTCTTCTGATTATGATTCATTTAGTTTACTCCGTGAACGTCAAAAAATTAAGAAAACTTACTGTTATGATCAATATATTTATAACTCTGAATTAAAAATTAAATCTAATAGTAAATATTTTTGGACTTTTGTCAAATCTAAGAACTCTTCCTCCGGTATCCGGATACTTTGACATTTGGCAATCGTTCAGCTAATGATCCGCAAAACGTTTGCAATCTTTTCAGTGATTATTTTAAATCTACGTTTGAAGTTTCTACCCTTAATCCAAATCCTAATCAATCTTCTGAAATCTTTATCATGCCTCCTACAATAATTAATTCAATTCATATAACACCGGAGTTAGTTATGAAATATCTAAAATCCCTTGATATTAGAAAAGAAATGGGCTTGGATGGGATACCTCCTATTTTTCTTAAGTTCTGCTGTTACCACTTAGCATATCCAATTTTTCTACTATTTTACAAATCACTTAAAACCGGTGAAATGCCTAGTATTTGGAAGAAATGATTTGTGGTTCCTATATTAAAATCTGGTAATAAATACGAGGTTCAGAACTACAGGCCAATTTCTAAATTATGTATATTAAGTAAAATTTTTGAAAAGATTGTGTACGATTGCATATTTCTCAATTTAAGATCTTTTTTGATTAACGAACAGGATGGATTTCTAAATAAAAATCAACCGAAGGAAATCTCGTTGAATTAGTCCATCGCGTTACAGCTTCCATGGACCAGGGTCACCAGGTAGATGTAGTCTATACCGATTTCGCGAAAGCGTTCGACAAGGTTCCCCATCATGTTCTTATTCAAAAACTTGCAGGGATGGGTATACACGGAGATCTGCTACGCTGGATAACCTCATATCTTCGGGACAGAAGTCAGGCTGTTACTATTAAAGGCCATACATCATCTTTCGTGCCTCTTTCCTCTGGTGTTCCTCAGGGTTCTCATCTGGGACCATTGCTTTTTATCATATTCCTGAACGACATTAAGGTTGTCTTTAAGAATGGTTCATTTCTTCTTTATGCTGATGATTTGTAAATTATTAGGAAGACTTAGACAGACTTTACTCATATTGTTCCAATAATTATCTACATATGAATATTAGGAAGTGTTCCGTTATTTCTTTCTCTAGGAAGCTTTCTACCTTAGATTTCCCATATACACTTGGTTGTGAAGTATTAACGCGAGTTCCTGAAGTGCGTGATCTGGATATAATTCTAGATAGCAAATTGTTGTTCAAATACCACATAAATCAAATGACTTCCAAAGCGTTTAAAATGCTGGGTTTCATACTTAGAGTGAGTAAGGACTTTAGGAATATTTCTACAATTCTTTTACTGTTATAATACCTTGGTTCATCGATTCTGAAATATGGATCAATAATTTGGAACCCCAACCATAAAACTTACATTGAGGAAATCGAGAGGGTCCAGTTTAAATTTATTAAACATTTGAACTTTAGGTGCCTCTCTCTACATCAAAGCTGTCCTGCTGTGTCTTCTCTTGCAAGCCGTCGTTTATTTAAAGACCAAATGTTTTTATATAAAATAATTAATAATTTTGTCGACTCCCCTTATCTTTTAAGTAATATACAATTCAGATGTCCCAGCTTCAACACTCGTCGGAGAGATTTGTTTTGCATTCCTGTCACCAGAACTAAATTTGCTCAAAATGAATTTATACATAGGTCCTGTCGTGATTACAATGTTTACTTTAACGACATTGATTTAATGAATTGTACTGTAGAAATTTCAAAAGGAAAATTAGGAATGTACTTCTCCTAAAAGATTTATAATTTAACTCCATATCTTATATTAATGCATGTTCTGCTAACATAATTCTAGTGTTATTGTTTTGTCAAATCTCTACTCTTTTACTGTATGAATTGTTTGTTTGTGGAAACTTTATTGGTGTATGTACTATTTTTATTGTTATATGTTGTTTGTTGTAACACTGTATGTTTCCCTAATAATAAATAAAATAAAATAAAAAAATAAGTGATGACTAACACTTTGTGGTTCTTCGAGCCACGGCACGAACCAGTCGGGCGCTACGCTGAGATGCCCGTCGAGCATCTCACGCAGGTGCTCGGGCGCGCAGGGTGCGGCAGCGGCGACCGGCTGCGCGGCCGGCAGCAGCCACACGACGCCGGCGCGTGGCCGCAGCCCCGCCGCGTGCCCCGCACACAGCGCTGCCCGCACCGCGCGCGCGTCCTCCACGCACACGTAGATCACGCGCGCGTTCACTTGCGCCACATGCTCCGCCCACTGACACAAACATCACCTACTATTTAAATTACGAAAGTTTGTATATTGTGTATATTTGTTTCTTCTTCGCACGGGTGGACGGATTTGGATATAATTTTTACATAAATAGATTATGACCAGGTGTAACACACATGACAAAAGCTATCGTTAGGCATTTAAGCTGCTAGTCTTCTAAACGGACAAAGTAAGACATTTAATATTTTTAAATAATTTTGGGAAATATTTTAGGGATATGTGTAATATAGAAACCAGCTCTACAGTATTTAAATTTTGAAGTTTGAAAAAAAAATGGTTATCTATTGTGCGATTTCATTTTTACTTTAAGAAGGTTAGGTGCTAATAGCATTTAAATACTAATACAGGTGTTTATGTTTACATTGTAATTGTATAGTACAGCAGGCATACCTTAGTGAATATATTGTAATCGTAGTCCGGTCTATCACTGGGTAGCTCCAGATGCGCGACGAGGTCGGTTTGCAGGCGCGCGGCTGCGAAGGAGGCACGCGTGGCGGGCTCGGTGAGCGCAGCCAGGCGGCGGCGGCGCAAGCGCGCCAGCAGCGCGCCCAGCGCGGCGGTGGCGCGGCGCGCGTCCCCGGCCGCCAGCAGCGCCAGCGCGCCCGGCGGAGGCGCCTGTGCGCTGTACGCCAGCGCCGGCAGCCGGAACTCCAGGCTCTGGCGCGCCACGTCCGTGAAGGCCGCGCCGCACGCCGGCCCCGCTAGGGCCGACAGGCCGTCGTACTCGTCGCTCGGCGCAGAGTACAAGTACTGGACGGCGGTGGTAGCGTCGCATCTGTCGTCGTGCGTTTGAACCTGTCAGCAAGGAAATTTATACATTATATTGTATACGACCAAGATGTTATTCTTGAGTAGCAAAATAAACAAAGTTACGTTTTTTTGACGATGACTGTGCTGACATGTCTTCCTCGAGAGTCATTAGTTGGAAATCATTTTATTTAACTCATAGTTTAGCTTCATATGGGTATAATATGATAATACTTTCTTAGATTTACGCGAATATTTGACATTTTAAATAAAACTATCTTTTCGGAGTTTTTCGCGGATTTATTTGGCTTTTTGGTTCCCGAAGTTTCGAATGCTTTACAGTAATCATGGTCACGGGAGAGACTGAGGTGTTAAATGTCTCGAAGGTATAGTTGTTACAGACAGCCTACCCACAAATAACAAAATGAAAATTGCACCAATTACCTTACAATATTTTTTAACTTTAAACATTTTTATATTTTTTTTTGTTTAGATTTATTATTTGATTTTATTATATTAATATCAGGATCCTGTTATTAATATAATAAAATCAAATAATAAATCTAAACATAACAGACAGGTAGATGTAGTAAGTTCTTACTGTGAGGATCAAAATGAGAGCATTTCAGATTAACATTTTTCATTTGTAAAAGTAAATAGTTATAGTGTTGCTTAGTAATTTGTCTTTTTAAATAATAGCAAACTAAATAAAAATTATCCTTAATTCATTTTAACTTTTTTAAATTACATATAGAACAATTATATTATGGCTTAAATATTTAATACTAGCATTGCCCGCGGCCCCATTGCGACGCCCACGTTCAGATGCCCAAAAACCAAATTCTTAGGTTTTACATATTAGTATACTCTTACATTGCAGTTTTTGTATTTTTTCTCAGAAATGAGATATTTTCCCGCGGTAATAAGTACACTATATGTTGACCCGGATAACCAGCTATCACCATACCAAATTTCATTAAAATCCCTCCAGTGGCTTTTCCGTGATGCGGTAACAGACAGACAGACAAAATTTTTAAAAACTATAGATTTGGCCTCTGTATCGATAATAATGTCTGTTTCAATAAGATTTTCCAAAAAATATTTAATGTACAGATTCGGCTTAGTTACAATTTTATTATAAGTATAGATTATATTTTATATTTTTCTTTATGGTTATAAATATAATAATAGCAACACTAAATATAGATTACTAATTAATATTTTTAAAATTGTAATAACAATAACAGCAAAAATAAAGTAAATAATATTCCATATTCAATTATAAAACTAATAAAAAAAATAAAAAATTGTTTAAAGTTAAAAAAATATTATAAGGTAATTGGAGCAATTTTCATTTTGTTATTTGTGGGTAGGCTGTCTGTAACAACTATACCTTCGAGACATATAATACCTCAGTCTCTCCCGTGAACAAAAAATCCGAAAAGATAGTTTTATTTAAAATGGGTATAATATGGTTAAGAATATTGCTAAGTTTAATTTAATTTAGTTGAGTAACCTTTACCTATGGTAATTACAACGTCTCTTATATTCCTATAGATGTTTATCGATGTAAACAGAACATGAACGGTAAAAATATGATGCTGCTCTGTTATAATTACCTTAAATCTAATTCCAGACCAGTCTTTTTCGAGATCAGCTTCAGCAAGTGCTGCCGCAGCAGCCAGAGATGCTCCATCGTATGCTTCCCGCGGTGTAGTTGCTGGTAAGAGTACAGCAACTCGTACTTCACTAATTAGGCCTTTCAAGGGGTGACGTCTGAGAAATTCTACAGCTGCAGTTTTAGAATCATGAACTTTGGCTAGCTGTGTGAGCTCATATAGCTCATTGCTTTTTATACGGAGTTGCAGTAGTGCCAGGAGAGCTGCATGAGAATGAGCTAGGGCTCTATAATTAACTAGCTTCATAAAGCGGCGGCTTTCAAACGGGCATCGGTCAATGTCCGAAAAAGCATCGCAAGGCGGCGGTCCAAGTGTATGAAGAGCAAGTACAGAACGATTAGCTTGTTGCGCATTCCAGTCGCAAACTAACGCGCGTAAGCCTAGAGCTGCAGATGCAGTGGGCAATGCCGACCCTAATGGATGCACGCTTGCATAAAGTTTATTTTTGCGCACTACGTCCATCAATGCAAATGCTTCACCTATATCACTCGTAAATATAGTCGCGCATTTTGTTTCGAAGGCGGTGCACCAGTCCGGTTGTAGCACGTTTTCAGAATATTCATGATTCATTAATGTTTTATTTAAAACATTCGCGAGATCATCAGATGAGACGAAATAACTATTAGCAAGATTTTCACTAGAGAGGTCAAGAAGAGAGAGTGCTGGTGCTGGCGAGACACACAGGCGACGCGCGGGGGGCGCCACATCACCTAATTCATCCAGGCCGAGGTCATGCAGGTAATGGGAGTGAGGAGCGGCAGCCGCCGGCACGGTGACGAGCGCGACGTGCAGGCCGCCGCGCCGCAGGTCTGCCCTGATGGCGTTGCGGCACTGCGGCGCGTCCACTACGCCGGGCGGGCGGCACGCGGGCGGCGGCGGCACGGCGTGCGCGCGCTCGCCCACCGCCTGCAGCGCCAGCACGGCCAGCTCGGCGAGCGCGGGCGCGTCTCCGGGCGCGCCGGCCCCGGGGGCGCTCGCCGTCACCACCAGCGCCGGACCCGTTGCGTTAGCTTCCACATACCCTCCTAGGATAAAAATAAAATATAATCTAGAATCTAGACTTGTTTATATCTCAAAGTAATAAAAATAAAAAAGAGACTCACCTAAATAATTTCCTACGAGGATCAACAAAATATAGACGTTGGGCTCCGTCCTAAAAAGCAAAAAAAGTTTTGTTATAGACATTATTTGTTTTAGACATTCAGTTGACCAAATGAATATTTTATTTTTTCTAAGTAAATTATGAAGTGGTACTAACATAATTGAGCTTTTCGGTATGTATTCACGGTAGAAATTTATTTTTCCCAGAAGTTGCCTGATATTTTTCTGAGATTTTGGTATTGGGAGATCCCTTATTGAAATTAAATTATCCCTCACTGGTCGAACTGTATTATTCTGTATTATATGCCCGAGATATTTTACAGAATCTGAAGCAAATGTAAATAATATATATATATATATACTAGCATTGCCCGCGGCTCCGCCCGCGTTCAGATGACCAAAAGCCAAATTCTTAGGTTTTACACATTAGTATACTCTTACATTACAGTTTTTGTATTTTTTCTTAGAAATAAGATATTTTGTCGCGTTAAAAAGTATCCTTTATGTTGACCCGGATAACCAATTATCACCATACCAAATTTCATCAAAATTCCTCCAGTGGTTTTTGTGTGATACGGTAACAGACAGACAGACAAAAATTCTAAAACCTATAGATTCGACCTCTGTATCGATAATAATGTCTATTTCAATAAGATTTTCCAAAAAATATTTAATGTGCAGAATCGGCTCAGTTAGAATTTTATTATATATATATATATATATTCATATATATATATATATATATACCTTATTATAAATCTTATTAATAATGATATACATATGAAATACAAATCTTTGAATTTCTCAGCTTTTCTGTACTATTACGCAACATTCCTCTGGAATCACTCTATCTATTGCTGAAAACTGCATTATAAAATCCGTTCAGTAGTTTAAATGATCTAAGCGAACAGACAGCAGAAGCGACTTTATGTTATACTATGTAAAGATTTTAAAATATTTAGAATTAAAATCAACAAATATTTGGGTGCCATTTTTGAATTTTTGAAATCATTTTGTAAAATTGTGGGTCACACTGTCTGTAACAAGTGTATAATGCCTCTGAGACGTTTAAAACCTCAGTCTCTCCCGTGACCATGATTGCTGTAAAGCATTTGAAACGTCGGGAACCAAAAATCAAAATAAATCCGCGTAATAATCCGAAAGTTTTATTTATTATTAGTATTAGTTTTATTTATTATATCGAACCCTAATAAGTATTATTTAGTATTAGCAGTTGAATGGTTCCACCTATTCACCTTCTCCTCCCTTTTTGAACCTCCTCCTTTTTGAAATCGGTTGAAAATTAAAAATGTTAATATAATAATTAAAGTATTACCTCATAATATGATTCAAAGCGGTGACGCTGTCGCTGTCGCTGCCACGTAACGCCTCTCAAGTGACGCACGCCCGTTGCTGCCACTGTGCTAGATTCCTAATTAATTGAAATACATTATTCGATAAACATCTTGCACATTTTTTCCTTGAGCAAAAATTTAAATCATTTGGTGCATAAAATAAAGGACCTATTAAACTAGTGTTTCTACCGCTTATACGCTATGTGGTACTATTTAGCTATGATAGAGTATTCGGTAACTGTTTAGACTAAATAATAGATAATAGGGTAACTTGTCCACATCACACTATAGACTTTTACTCGAAATTAAACCTAAATGAAATCTTAGAAGACGAAATCAAAACTAAGTAATCTAATTACAAAAATTACTGTCAATTAAATTATTTCATATAGTGTACTAAAACCGCAGTTGAAGTATTGATGAGGTGCTGTGTTCCTAGCTAGGTTATAGACAGTGCTGGTCACGACTGAGTGCCGCAATTCGTCCGTTTTATTCTACGATTAATTTTAGATAACATCTTGTTGAATACTATGATGAGAAACAGAGTAAAACATGAATTTAGTTCATTTTGTGACGCATAATAGTGATAGAAATAATTATGTCAGTGGTCTTTTGACTAGCATGTACGGCTGCAGATCCGGAGGTCCTGGATTCGATTCCCGGGATGGTTCAAGTTTAATTAGTGAGTTTTTCTGTTAAGATTTTCTCAGTAGTGGCACAGAGTTGGGAAGTTGGCGGTGCTTCACCCCCATGCCTTAGAAAGCACGTAAAGCCGTCGGTCCTGCACATTAACTTCCTCCGGTCGTGTTAAAATATCGTCCCATCGGAGAGTGACAGGAATAGAGAGTGCACGTTGTGACTGTACGTACACTTGTAAACTATAATATCTCCTTCGCATCTGCGTAGCCTCAGTGAGATTGGCCGTCGCGGCCGAAATCGGTCAGATTGACATTATAATTAATAAGAAAAAAATCTTCGTGTAAAAGTAGAGATAGAAAGCTGTGTATGTATGTATGTATGTATTTGTATTTGAAGGAATCGGCTGAATATATGTATACATACATCATATTATGTACATAATGTGAGAGTAAAGTTGTCGATTATAAGGTTCCGTATTATTATATTCGGAATTTTTCTATCTCATAGTAACCCTTTATTTCAAGGTTTAATGAAAGATGATCGTGTTCGAGTATTTTACCTATGCATATTTTATGCCTTAGGTTTTAGTGGGTGGTACAGGTAATTAATAAGAAACCTATTATAAATGTATGTATACATTTGTCGAAAAGTTTTAAATATGGCTCTATCTATCTCTGTCTATCCGTAAGTAGGTTTATATGTATTTTAAAGTATATATTTCTATGTAATTATATCTAAATTATTAATATATTATATTCATATACTTAACAAACTCAAGTTTCAAAAAGCGTTAATAGTGAAAATCACGCAAGGCATACACACATTGCTTAGGCGCATATGTTAAGTACTAATTTTATCTAACTACTAGTATGGGCATTTATATATACGTTATTGCGTACATTTAATAAAAACACTCAAAAGGTTTTTTTTAAACTGAAAGTAACACATTCTATCATTATTTACACTTGCATGTGTCAAATAAAATAAGTCCTAAATGCTATATTATAATCCTCCAAATATTCAGAGCTCGGACTCTACATTACCACTGGGGTATAAAATCGGATCAAATGTAGTAGTTTTTGAGTGTTAGCTCAGATATTATTTGACAGCGGGCAATCTGACTTTCAATAAAACCAAGGGAAAACCAAATTTCGTTATCTCAATAATTTGGTAGAGATGTTTTGAGCGCTAGTGTGTGGTGTATGCACAGTTCAACATTTGAGTGATATTAAGATAGAGGCCCGAACAGATGTCGTCGTTTCGTGCAGACATAGCGTTATAACGCTTATAAGGAATCAAGTGCTTGAATTGATGCAGCTCATTGGTCCAGAGCACTGAGCAATGTCCAGATTAATTGCGCAGTTGTCTCCAGGAGATGTGCCGCCGGCGCACGTCCGGCATGCGACATGTGTAGTGTGCTTCTAGTTGAGATTTCATGTCATTATAAAATATAAGTATTTAAATGTATTTTTACCGGACTGCGGCTAAGCCCAAAGGAGGGTACTGTGTTTGACCTATATGTTAATCCGATCCTATGTTCCCTCGTAATCACTAAACAGCGTAACCGATATTGATGATCCATACGTACTTGGATTCGTCTTGATAACGCGAGTGTTATAGACTATATGGATAGTATTAAAAATTAAAATAGCGGATTTCAGACGCCAATTTATGTGTCTTTAAAAATTTTCTTCTACAAAGCCTATCAAGTAGGGTATCAAAATTAATAAAAAGGCGATCACAAAAATATTTACAATGTATACGTTTAAAATTAATTTACGATAAGACATTGTTAAAATATAAATGAACTTTCAAATGTCTAATTTGGTTAAAAGTTGTAAATAAAAAATTTAATTAACAAAATTAAAAAACCTTCTGCGTAAAAAAATCTGAAAAGATGGAAACGTAGTATTAAGCAGTCGGAGATGCAAGCGGAGCAAGACTCGAAGCATGTGTAAAACATGTGTTACGCAGTCGGAATTTTTATTTATTTTTATTATTTAACTCTTTTTTAATGGTTGTTCCGTTTGAATGATAACATAAAACCATACAAACTTGTGTTTTTCCCCTTCAAAGACTAACGAAACGATCTATATGATACTGCACATAAATAAAAAATATACTTAAATTTTAAATAAAACTACCTTTTTGGATTTTTTCGAGGATTTATTTTGTTTTTTGTTTACCGACGTTTCGAATTCGATATTGTAAAGGGGCAGAGTTTGTTTGCTTGTTTACGCTAATCTCAGGAACTACTAATCCTACACAGCAATCATGGTCACAGGAAAGTCTCTCCCGTGAAAAAATCCGAAAAGATAGTTTTATTTAAAATGTCAAATATTTCTTGTCTAAGAAGTATCATACTTAAATTTTATAAACAAAAGCTTATGTATGCACCATTTTTGTTAGTATTTAGAGAAATCTAAACAGAAGATGTAAAAGTATATGCAGTGATAATGGCATATTTTTTTATATTGGTGTTCATTGGAGGAATATAATTTGCACCTTCAGGTCATTGAAATGAACTGAAACATCACGCAACTCGGAGTAAAACCGTTGTTATATTCGTTTTCTCTTTCACACGTTTCAAATGCCAAACATTGTTTTGTTTTAAACTTCTAGATTTTATATCACATTGTGTCACGTTTTAGTAAATTCCTTAGCTTACGTTGTAATATTAGCTTTGTTCTTCGCGTAAATAAAATACGGGTAATTGTGAAAAACTCATGGGACTTGCTAAATATATGCACAACATGCTAAATATATAACACATATTATATGTTTGTTTACTAAATAGATGATAAATAATTTCATCTATAAATATAAAGAGACGTGTGGTCGTTGGCATATTATTTTGATTGCGGTCGTGATATTTCCAACACGCAGCCAAGTTTTTATTTGTCCACGAGTAGTAGAGCGCTGCGCGTGCGAGAAGAGACTGTTTTGTTTTTTTCAGGGTCAAAATAATTAATCTTCATAAAATTTAATGATCTTTTATTATCTTTAATTTAATGATAAGTGTGGCTGCACTGCTTTCTACACAAATGCTTAAATACTTTATTTCATACACAAACTAGCGCCTTACTCTCGGTTCGCTCGGATGCACTCCTGCGTACGTTGTAAATAGATAAAAATAGTTATCGTACATTGTTCTATAAGAGATAGACACATGCTATTGCTGACTTTTCTGTAGGCTTTTTTAAGACCTACAATTTTCTAGTATATATTTTGATGTATCTCTTAAGGTTTCACTAGCGTTAGTCATATAATCGTATGAAAATAGTTTTTTTTTTTGGTAAAAAACCGTTGAGCCATGTCGTACAAAATATTTACAAAGCATAAATAGAAAAACCTTCCTTGTTCACTCTTTCTATTAATGATTACCGTATCAACATCTGTTGCATAGTATAGAAGAAATAAGAGGAGGTACAGACAGCGCCTTTGATTTATACTAACAACTATGTATAGATAGATATTATGGATCAGTGACTAGCGCCCGAACTTAATTTTTTATTTTCCCATGAAAATGAGAGATTTTACTACATTAAATTGTTAAATATGTTAATTTTTAATTTTGCTACTATCATTGAAATTTTTGTAAAAAGGACAACTTGATCAACGGCTATTGTGTTTTCCCGTCAGATTGAGGGATTTCCCTGAAATAAAAGGTATCTTAAATGTTGACCGGAGTAATAAATCACTACACAAAATTTAGTTAAAATCTGTTCAGTACTTTTTGCGTGCACACAGATATACGGACAAACACACAAAATTTCAACATCGATTGTTTTGGGGCTTATGATCTGTATACAATACGCTGAATTTGTTACTAATTAGGTACTATTATATGTATAGATTATAAAATTATCTTATTTCAATACTATTTATTTGTGCTTGTTAAATGTCTAATTAAAAAAATATATTTGCATACAAGTTTGTCGGTGACATTGAGATATTTTATCGTGCTTAGACAAAACAACATTAAAAGCAAATTCTTGGCATATTGTTATGATATCTAGAAAAAGAGTCGCGACTTTATATACATACTTGTATGTAGATGTGGCTATTGTTTTTTAAAAATATCTTCGTATAAAATATATTCTATGGGAGTCACGTGAGGTTTAGTTAATTTATTCTCGCTCTTAGTTAACATTTTGTTTATGTCTGTATGTTGGTAGCCTCTACAGTCTACATATATGTATAAGTTAAGACGAAGTTGTCATTATTTTTCTACCTAAAGAAATTGATTTTGGTGATTAAGATAGCAGCGGCCGTGATCATATCCGCATCCACGCAGGAGAAGTCACTGCATAAGGTCACTTTCAACTTCTGCACTGCACTTTAACTTTTGTCTGTATTAAGAGTAAGAAATAACTTTCACAGTACACTTTTTTACATTCCCCAATCTTTAGCTTTACTAAAGTTAAATATATTTTTCAGAAGTTCCTCTTTGGTCCAGGCAAGTTGCGACATTACGAGAAATAATATGGATCTGAAGTTCGATTGCGCGTGCTAGCGTGCACAAATAAACCGACACCACGCGCGCAGCTCTACGCGGCACTAGCGGCTGGCCGGCGGCGGGCGGCGCACACGCGCGGGCGCCGCGAGCTCGCCCTCTACCCGCCCCTCCACTACACACCGACTACCGAGTGACCGACTACTATGAATTACTTGTTCTGGTTACTACTATACTAATAGTTGTAGTGCATTCCAAAGAGTTTACGATGGTTTACGATTTACCGCTCAAGGACAAAATAATCACTCACTGCTAGTTGAGCCCTTAGGAAAAGCAGTAGGTAACAAAATTCTTGCAAGTACGAAATAGCGAAGTAAATCTAAGAAAGCATTAAGCGATGTACAAAACGTCTTTTCACAAAAATGATTTCCTCACTCACGCTTACCTTTTCTTTATTCTTATGTAACTTCTATTGCAACAACTGAACTGTCTGATTGGTGTGCAATAATTAGAAGGGATTTTTAAAACAAAAGTAACATGACCAGGAATTCCCGCGCGACATCAACATATCGTAGTTGCGGCTATAACTGTTTGAATAATGTAATTGAATTCGATGCAAATGAAGTGTTCCTCAAAAGATTATTTTTGTATAGCTTTGGATATGCCTTTTACAATGATGGACGAGTCTGTGTATCGATAAATTGTTTTATCGTTACTTAATATGAAGATTTATAGTAATTATCTAAATAACATTATAATTATCTTTATAGAGGATTAGTAAGAAGTTAGAGAAAGGAATAATCTTTTTACTCATTCTTGCTTTAAATAATACAAGTGCCGCAATAACCGATACACCACAATAAAACCTTTATAATAACATCTATATAAAAATCTGTACGCAGGTCGCAGTGCCACGGGGAATACTGTTGTTGTTACTTACTTTAATGAAATTATTGATTACACGTTTATTTAATGTGAATTCTAATCTAAAACCAGTTGGATTTTAAGATAGCTTCACGCTCTCTACCAGAGTGTCATAGTTGGTCGTTTTATGCTAACAAGTAACAACATTCCAAACAAATTCTTTTGAACATCAAGATTTCACTTACCTAGATATTTTAATAACAAAGGTAATCAAATCACACCGATTTATTTATTTCAATTACATACATACTAGTAGGTATGTGTGGTATAGTATAGGTACCTATAGTGAAGTTGTAGAAAAAGTACCGATTTTCCAATTTTCTACTTAAATCATATCCAGATACCAGCTACTATATTTGCACAACTTTGAGACCGGTCCGATATTATTATATTATACCTTATTATATATATATATATATATATATATATATATTCATTATTTTATACCTGCCTGTACAAATCCTAATAAATAAAAAAAGCCTTTTATTTCCTGCTTACAATCTTGTACTTTAGTGTTAGGTAAAACATACAAGTACGAGTATATTTGTCACTTACCAATCTTAATGTTATTCAAGCGCACACTTGCCTACTATTTATTTTATTTGAATATTTAAATGAATATCTTTAATATGTGGCAATAAAATAGAATGTATCGCTACACCCGGAAGTCAAATGCCAATAATATAATAATATAAAATCCACATTCTTAGCCCCAGCGCTTGGATGTATAACTAATCACTGATCTAGAAATTGCGAACGGACTTCCTGTTCGAGCGATGCCCGTCCTCGTCCTTGCTGCCGCGGTAAGGAAATGTTTGAAAACATACATACGTGTTAATTGTCTGAGTAATCATTATCTTTCACATAAGCATCCAATAATGCAACTGTAAGACATTCGACATTCCACCCAAGAGAAGGAAACGAGTAGGTACCTACTTTGAGCACTGCTGTATATTTTCTAAGAATTGAATTAAATTGAATATTTTTTACCTACATTATCTATAGATTCACTAAATTATCTACACTTACTATTATAAATTTATTATTGAAGGGAGGCCCGTGCCCAGCTGTGGGACGATAAAAGGGCAGAGCACACTATTATAAAGAGGAAAGATTTGTATATTTGTATGTTTGTAACGAAAAAACCTAAAAACTACTCGACTGATTTAGATGAAATTTGGTAAGAAGATAGTTTGAGACCCTAGGAAGGACTTAGTATATTTTTTATTCCGGAAATCATCCGTAAAGGGGGTGAGAATGGGGACGAAAGTTTATATGGGGAATCAACCGCTAGTTTTAAAATAAACTTTGTGGTATTTCGAAGTTGCATTCTTAGACGTGGTAACAAAATCGCGGATATATGCACTATAAGGAAACTTACACAAGCAAACTGTTTGGACTTTAAACTTAGTGTTACTGTTACAATTACCTTTTAATTTTCATGCAATTAGACACTTCATCGTCAAATGGCCAAGGCGCAAGATTGATAGGTGTCCGAGTTCGAATCCCGGTCGGATACAAAGGTATAATTTTTTTTTGTTTTTTTTTGTATTTATTCAAGTTTTTAGTTTTTTTAAAAAAAAATGTACTTTTGAACCAAAAACTCCGAGCGAAGCTCGGTGGCCCAGGTACTTTAAAGATAATAATAATCGTGCTAAGAAACTTAAAAGTTATAGCTACGATGAAAACTTAGTAATAATTTAAATAAAAACATACTTCAAAATTTGCATTAATAATTTTATGATAATTTCATGGTAATATGATACTAACGAGCCGCTCTCGCGTTAACGGCTTCCTCTAGATCCCACAGCGGCCGCGAAATGGCTGCGACCCGCCGATGACGGAAGTCTGGAGTTTAGGACCATTAATGTGAGCGAATCTTTTGAAGTTTCTGTAAAATATTTGTAAACTAAGCAATACATTCTATTGAGAACATTATGTTTAGTTATTGCATATTATCTATAAAGTATAGATAATAAATTTTATGTATTATACATCACATTATAGTATTCTTTTTAGTATATACCAAAAGATCATTAACGAATGCTAAGTTATAAAAAACTGGTCAAGAACGAGTCGGACTCCCACACGAAGGGTTCGGTGCCATCGTACAAGATATAATGCACTGATCGATATTTTTTTAATTTTCATGGCGATTGGCGACCATTTATTGAAATTCGTCATCTTGATTTTTTATTATTTGTTGTTATAGAGGCAGTAGAAATACACACACTGAGAATATTTCAACTCTCAAGTCTCTACCTATTTCGGTTTATGAAATCCAGCCTGCTGACAGACAGACGGACAGCGGAGGCTTAGTAGTAGGGTCCCGCTGGCACCCTTCGGATACGGAACCCTAATAAAAGGATCTAAGCTCGAATTATGAGAGCTTGCATATAAAAACTGTTTGAGATTTAGTAAACATACTAACATAGAAATTAATTTAAATCGAATTATAGAACTGAAACAAGAGCCGTAATAATAAAGCCCATAATTTTGTTTTGAAACATCTAATAGAAGTGATAACTATTGCGCGCTATCATGTTTACGCGATAATAACCGATAACGAAGTTGTTGTGACTCTGTGAGCGCTTTGTCCCCGCCCCGCCCCGCGCCGCCCCGCGCCACCCCGCGCCGCCCCGCGCCGCCCACGGCCACGTGTCGCGATACACCTCACTTATTGTATTATTTGTAATGTGTAAGTCAACAGGTTGTTGAATTAAACTTACAGAAGTTATTTAAAAATTATTCAAAAATTCATTTTCATCATATTACTAGAATTAATAAATTGTAAATTTTATGTTAGTGTCAACAAAGTAGTTGAGCCGCATCTGCAATTGAAATATTCCAATCGACACTAACTATTATCAACATATTTTAATAGACATTACGTGTATTTTGGCTTATGATTACCTTTAGCCAAGATACTTAAATGACTTAAATGATTATGATGAGATTTAAATGTAAAACACCACTTAAAAATTAGAGTTCCTTCCATTGTTTGTTGTTCACTGTACAATATTATATTGCTAAACAGATCATGCCAAATATTATCACTGACGTACCCACTATACATTGGACACGTTGTTCATACGACAGAAAGACGGTAGCAATAAGTAATAATGAAAGAATTATACACTAATAAACAAACAAAATTAAATTTACATTTAAATTGACTTAAAAATGTGTTTGCGCATATTAATGGCTCAGCGGACGGTGATGACTTTTATTTAATTACAGTGTATTTTATAAGAATTAAAAAGAATGTGAATAAATGTAAAGCTTTATATTATATTGAAATTATGTGTAATTAATTAATGTTATATTTTTTTTAATTCAACGTTAATTGTAATTGCAAATTACATTCACACCCGTGCAATGGACATTGTGCACACAGACGGCTACTAAGAGTACGTTGAAAAGTTTTGCAAATTATTGATGAATTTACTGGTAAAACTATTTAAAAGAATGTTCAATACGAATTATGATAGTCAATATAAAAAAGACTTTACTAAAGGTTGGTTCAAATGCGAGTATTCTCAAACATTTAAGAATAAGTAACAAAAAATCCCAATATGGTATTTAATCGATAATAATAATAATAATAATGAACACTTTATTGCACACCACACAAGAAAATAAAAATAGAAGTGAAATACATAACAATAAAAAGATGCACAGCAGGCGGCCTTATCGCTAAAAGCGATCTCTTCCAGGCAACCTTAGGGTAGAGGAATCAGTATATAAAAATGGTAGGCGGTGTACTTGTATAAATACATACTTATACACATACATATATACATACATACATACATACATACATACATAAATACATACATACATACATACATACATACATACACAAATACATACATACACACATAAATACATATAAAATACATATAATATCAAATATATTGTACATAATATATTATAGTAAGACAAACTAAAGAGATAAATAATGCGTTTTTAACATCTTCTTAAACTTGTCCAAATTATCAGCCCGTCTGATGTGTACAGGTAAAGAGTTCCATAGACGTGCAGCTTTCACAGAAAAGGAGTTGGTAAGAAAACAAGAAGAGTGAGAAGGAATTTTGAGGATAAGCGTTTCACTAGAACGCAGGGAACGAGTATGAGAATTCCTTAGAAGCTCGAAACGCTCTTTAAGATAGGAAGGGGTAGAAGGATTAAACAGCACGCAGTAGAGGAGATGAAGTATGTGAGTATTCCTGCGAAAGCGGATTGGGAGCCACTTGAGCTTTTTGCGAAAGTGAGAAACGTGGTCATATTTACGAAGACCGAATATGAACCCTATGCAAAGATTTTGAAGGCGCTCAAGTCGATTCAGGTGCTCCTCTTTAAGGTCAAGAAAACAAATATCA
The DNA here is from genome assembly GCA_947093115.1 of Brenthis daphne. Classification (NCBI taxonomy): domain Eukaryota; kingdom Metazoa; phylum Arthropoda; class Insecta; order Lepidoptera; family Nymphalidae; genus Brenthis; species Brenthis daphne. Next base: position 7,475,252 of record OX352473.1, read on the forward strand.
GCATAATCAAGTATTGGTAATAAAAGTGAATTTGCCAGCACAATTTTAGTAGGTATAGGCAGAAAATTTCTCAACCTGCGAAGGGAGGAAACAGCTCCAAACATCTTGCGGCTCAGTATACTTACCTGTGGCCCCCAGGATAAATGCTGGTCAAAAGTGATTCCTAGGTTTTTTACTGTTTCAGTAAAAGGAATTTCAACATCGTTTAACATCACCGATGGTATCAATGACCGAGTAATTTTTGAATGCAGTTTCTGGCTGCCTATTATAATAGCTTGCGATTTAATAGGGTTAATATCAAGGCCATATGATTTACTCCAAGCAGAGATTCTGGCGAGATCATTATTAATTAAATCAACTGTATGAGGTAAGTCGGATAGAGATGTGGTTGCGTAAATTTGTAGGTCGTCGGCATATAGGTGGTAGAGAGAAGAAATTTGATGGCAAATAGAATTAATGAAAATTGAAAACAGGAGAGGAGACAACACGCCACCTTGTGGGACACCGGCATTAATCGTATTCCAATCAGAAAAGGAATCCTCAATTCGTATACGCTGCCGGCGGCCACACAAGTAACTACGAAACCAGTCAATCACCTCAGGAGATATGTTAAGAGAAGTTAATATGGCAATTAGTATATCAAAATCAACAGTGTTAAAGGCATTACTGAAGTCTAATAGTACCATCACGGTAACCTTCTGACTGTCCATACCCTCTCTAATATCATCAGCGATTTTGACCAATGCAGTAGTCGTACTATGACCGATGCGGAAACCGGACTGAAAGGAGTTTAAAAGATTATGATTAAAAAGAAACGTGCTTAACTGTCGATGCACAAGACGCTCCAGTACTTTCGATAGGAAAGGGAGAATGGATATAGGACGGTAGTCAGCGAAAGAAGATGGATTAGACTTTTTTGGAATGGGAATTACTTGACCATCTTTCCAGGCAGTAGGAAACTTATGGGAAAGTAAGGAGAAATTTAGAATTGATGTAATTGTAGGAGCTATTAAGTCAAGAACAGGAACAATCATTTTACGACTAATGCTGTCCGCGCCCACCGCGTTAGATTTTATGGTCAAAATGTTTCTCTTAACATCACTAATGGAAAATTGACTAAATGAAAAATACGGAATATCAGGAGTAGGTAAAAGTGAAATTTGATTAATTGTATTTAATTTGTTTGTACTATCTATAGTACCAGAAAGTGAGAAATGCTGATTTAACAAATTTAAGTCAATATTAAGGGGACTGATACATTGTTGTGCCTTTCCTACTCCAATAGATTTAAGAAAATTCCAGATTTTTTCTGAATCATCTTCGTCGATTACAGATTTATGGATATGGCGTCGTTGACTATCTCTACACACCATATTGCAACGATTACGGGCCTTGATGTATTTCCTTTTATTGTTATCACTAGGATTTGCTGCAAACTTCGATTTAGCCATGTACTTTTTCACCTGCAGTTTTTTAATCTCTGGGGTAAGCCAAGGAGCCGGGAGATGCTTCATTCGGACAGGTCGAACAGGAGCATGAATATCGTAAAGTCCAGTTAAAAGTGACGTGAATATGGCCAATTGTTCATCAATGGTCTTTGCTTTTGAAACAACCGACCAGTCAATCCGTTCAGCGTCTTCTCGTAGGCGTTCTACATCCATACTAGCAAAATTGCGCTGCAGAAGAACCCTTGATTTTGCTTTTGGCGGCTTTAGTTTATAAGATAAGTAGAGAAGGTCATGATACGAAAACTCTGGAGCAGAGCACTGACCATGTTTAATTACGTGGTCAGTGGAAGAAACAATAATTAGGTCAAGGAGCGTGGGACAGCAATTTGGAAACTTATGAGTAGGACGTAATGGAAGTATATTTAAATTGGCTCCATCTACTACATCACGAAGGCGGCTTGCCCGGTTGTCATTCTTTAAGAGACAAGTATTGAAATCTCCCATCAACAGAGTATGATCGTAAATAGGTCTATACTTGTCTAACAGGACTTCAAATGAAGAGAAATAATCAATTGTTAAACTAGGGTTGTAGTACACACCAAGGAGTATTTTAGCATTTGAGAAAATAATTTCAATAAACATGTGTTCAGCCTCTGCGTTGCCGTGTGATTGAGACAAGTCAATTATGGAAAAGGGAATATGGGAACGCAGATATATGGCTACACCACCACCACATCTTCCAATACGATCATTTCTAATCAAATGAAATCCTGGGAGTCCGTAAGAAGTTGACGGTAGACACGGCTTAAGCCACGATTCGGAAACTAGGATAGCGTGAATATTTTTATTGTCAAAACTAGATAACATATCAGGATAGTGTGCTGGAATACTCTGTGCATTAATATGAATTAAGTTAAAAGTTTTCAGAGCATCTGAGAAATGCGAATCAAGTGTATCATTAAGGGAAGGGATACTACAAAAACTGTCATTGCTACTGGGACCATCAGAGTTAGAGGAAAGTGATAGAAAAGAATCGTTCAAGCTATTATCTCCATACATTTTGTATGCTAAATAAAGTAATAATAGACTATAAATATATTATAAAATATAAATAAATGAATACGTACAAATAAATATATAAAATACACAAAAAAAAAATACTAAAGAAAAAAAATACAATAAAATAAAAATATGAATAAAGATATATTTTTTAATATTTATATATAAATGATAACAATAAAATTTATATATAATAATATGTAAAAAGATATGTAATGTAATAATGCGTAAGTATACTTTTTTAACCTACTTACCCACCAGTTGCAAGAGAAGAAGGAAAATAACTTCATAAACAAAAGTTCGAACACAACACAGGAAGATAATGCAATCCACAGTTAAATAATAAATTTAAAAGCAAAATATTAAATTAATTAAAAGTAACATTAAACAACGAATTAAACAAGTGTAACATTAATTAAGAAAGTAAACAAATTATGCAATCATAGACACTAATTACATAGACAATATAAACAGTACAGAGGTTGGTTGTCTATTGACAATTTATGTTGTAATCTATGAAATCCAGTAATGACAACCTAATCAACAAAAAATAAACAAACAAGAAACATAATATGAAATAAAGAACTGAACTGTTCTGAATATTAAAAGGAGTAACTTTTTGCATAGAATATAGAAAAAGTAACACAAATTATTTTTTTACTACACGTTTAACGCGTGAAACAGTCACTTTATCCGTATTCTTACTTGCAACTGGAATTTGCGTCGGAGATTAGTCTGATTGGAAGGAATTGAGTTGAGATCCAGTTTGCATTCTGCACGATGCCGAGAACCATCAGAAGCAATTATATGGATATACCCATTGCGTGTCCAGCACTTGCCAATACCAAAGCGTTGCCGAGCCTCCAAGAAGGTGTTATGTCTGCTCTTTGTAAGGAACTCGGACTGTGTGATGCCTGTCCCTTTAAGTTTGGTTTTTCTAAACCATACCTTATTACGCACTGCAGTATCGGAAAACTTTACGACAATCGGTCTAGGTTTGTCAGAGGAACGACCCAAGCGGTAGGTCTGCTTAATACTTGCAGAAGAAAAATTTGCCAAGTCCAGGTGTTCAGCGACCAAACCAGTAATCTTTGCTGTTGTGTCCTCCACCTTCTGTTCCGGCACTCCATGAAATAATATCATTTTATGCCGCCTTCGCATTTCTTGTCGGTCAATTTCTAATGCTAGACATTCAACCTGGCGTTGTAAGGTATTCAGCGCAGAGAGAATAAAACTTCTAAAGGTACTGAATTCCACTGGTAAAGAATGATTTGTGACAGGTGATGAGGTCTTATTTAAGTCTTGCTGGAAATCGTTCATCCTCGCATTGAACATATCAGTGAGTGCAGATAGTGATTCCTTAATGGACTCCATTGTAATATATAGTGAAGAAAACAGTGAAAATAAATAAAGGATAACTCTTGCAGGTAGTAGGCCTAACTTACAAACACATTAAGTTGTAAAAACGATTGAAAAAATACTTTATAATAATATAAATAAAAAACAGCTGTTAAAAATCGTGTGTCGTCTTTCACTCCTACCCTCGAAAAAAAAAAAAAAAAAAAAAAAAAAAAAAAAAAAAAAAAAAAAAAAAAAAAAAAAAAAAAAAAAATCGATTTGGAATTCAAAAGGTCTCTGAGTCTCCTTTATGAATGAGCGTTACACAAAGATTCTTGGCCCATTTTTAGAGTTCCGCAGTCAAAGAAGAACCCCTATAGTTTCGCCATGTTCGTCCATCCGTCCCTCTGTCCGCAGCTTATTGCCACCTATATATGTAACCACCAAAAATCGATGACAGCTTCCGAAATGACGGCCCTAGCACTTCAGTATATACTAAAATATTAAATATTGTGACTTAAATAATTAATATTTTATTTTTTCTTTATGGTTATAAATATAATACTAAATATAAATTGTTAATTAATATTTTTTTTAAAAAGTGTAATAATTATAATAATAACAGCTAAAATTAAATAAATAATATTTCATTTTAAATAAAACTATCTTTTCGGATTTTGTCGCGGATTTATTTGTATTTTTGTTTCCCGACGTTTCGAATGCTTTACAGCATCCATGGTCACGGGAGAGACTGAGGTGTTACATGTCTTAAAGATATAGTTGTTACAGACAGCCTACCCACAATTAACAAAATGAAAATTGCACCAATTACATTACAATATTTTAACTTTAAATATTTTTATAATTTTAATTATAATTGAATATGGAAAATTATTTATTTAATTTTTGCTATTATTTTTATAATTATTACAATTTTAAAAATATTAATTAGCAATCTATATTTAGTGTTGCCATTATTATATTTATAACCATAAGAAAAATATAAAATATAGTATTAATTATTTAAGCCACAATTGGTCTATGTGTAATTTGAAAAAGTTAAGATTAATTAAAAAATAATAATTTTAATTTAAATTTGCTATTATTTAAAAAAACAAATTATTAAGCAACACATTACTACATACATTTACAAATGAAAAAGTGAAAAAATATTATTAATCAGAAATGCTATCATTTTGATCTACACAGTAAGAACTTACTACATCTACCTGTCTGTTATGTTTAGATTTATTATTAGATTTTATTATATTAATAACAGGATCCCATGACGATGGTAGTACCCAGCCATCTTCCCTATTGAAATTAGGATGTTTTTTAATTTCTATGGCTTCTCGAATCATTCTAGGGCGATATCGGTTTTCTTTCGCCAGGATTTGAGGCCTATTGAAGCGAATATAATGGCTTGGGCGGTCCTGACTGTGTTTGCAGACAGCAGATGTTGTATTGCGACGATGCTTCACATCAGCTATGTGTTCTTTGACCCGGGTTCTAATGGATCTCTTTGTTTGTCCGATGTAAGAGAGCCCACAATCACAATCAAGCTTGTAAACTCCTGCATCTTGTAGAGGGATGTGGCACTTGACAGGTGGTAGAAACTGACTAATTTTCTTTGGCGGCTTGAAGTAAGTTTTAATTGAAGCTCGCTTTAGAATGTAGCCAATCTTGTCAGTGACGCCTCTCATGTAAGGTAGGACTGCAGGGACGCGCTCGACTGTGGCTGGTTTCACTCGGTCCCTGTGACGTAGGCGCGGCACTTGCAGCTTGTTGTCTCGCAGAACTTGCTTGACATGTTGCAGTTCTCCGGCCAGGTGTTGCTCGTCACAGATCCCGCGTGCCCTCTGAAACAAAGATTTTCCCACGGTAGCTAACTGTGAAGGGGGGTGGTGAGATTCACCATTCAAGTACCTATCAGTATGGGTCTTCTTTCGATACACAGTATGACTCAAGGTGTTATCTGGGTTACGTATGACTAATACATCTAAGAAAGCTAAAGAATTATTAGACTCCAATTCCATTGTAAATTGTATTTTAGGGTTTATGGAGTTAAGATGTTCTAAGAATACAGATATTTTATCAGATGGTAATATTGTGAAAGTGTCATCTACATACCGCTTGTAGAAACGAGGGGTCACAGGTGAATAATATTTCATATTCAATTATAAAACTAATTAAAATTATAAAAATATTTAAAGTTAAAATATTCTGGTGAAGAGTAGGTAAGCGAAATCATGAGATATACTAAAAAAATACAAAAGGTTATTGTGACCTTATAACACTAATGAAATAGATTACAGTAGATGGTATCAGGAAAGATTTCACGTATGTAAAGCTAGAAAGGCAAAGTGAGCAGAATCGCTTAAAACTATGTGCATAAGTTAGTGCTCATTTAGTGCTAATTTAGTGCCAAAAGCTAAAATTTGATGCTCTTATATTTTGGCAGAAAATTAGAAAACTGCTAGCTTTAAGGTAAGCTAGCAGAGTTACCGCCTAATACGCTAACCGCATAACACATTAGATTTTTTTTTATATAACAAAACTTGCTTTTAATTACTTTTAAAATTCTTAATTTAACTCAGATGTCACTTTTTTACTAGTGTCCCTGCTCATACTGTTAAATTAGCAAGTTTTGTTATAAAAAAAACTGTAAATTTTTATATTTGTCTTCATGGATGGCCAGCACTAATTGAGCACTAAATTAAGAATTTTAAAAGTAATTAAAAGCAAGTTTTGTTATATAAAAAAATCTAATGTGTTATGCGGTTAGCGTATTAGGCGGTGACTCTGCTAGCTTACCTAAAAGCTAACAGTTTTCTAATTTTCTGCCAAAATATAAGAGCATAAAATTTTAGCTTTTGGCACTAAATTAGCATTAAATGAGCACTAATTTATGCACATAGTTTTAAGCGATTCGGCTCACTTTGCCTTTCTAGCTTTACATACCTAGAGATATCAATTAATGAACAAAAGTGAAAATATTTTTTTTATTTTTAAATAATTATAATAATAATCAGTGACGCGATTTTAAAATTAAAAATAACATTTCCCGATACTCCGTGTTTTTGCAACGCTTGAGCCATATCACCGTCTATTTTTAAGGATTTTTTTTTATTGCGGCGCTAAGAAGTTGATTACAGCAGCTTGATAAAATATATGATTCTGTTTTATTATTATTTTTAGATTAGAGACTGTATTGTTGTTAACTTTTCTGAATTTTTCTTTCAAACTATGAAACAGAGTAGAAAATTTAGACTTAATCAAAATTTAATGTAGGTATAGTAAAATATATAATGTATATATAAGACTACTTCGCTCGGGTTTGTCGCTAGGTACGTTTTAAATAGATATAAATAGTTATCAGCCAGCGTTAGCCATATACATTTTTTTTTGTTAATAATATTGACAAATATTGACATTAATATTTATGCGATACTAACTCACTCAATTGTTTGCCTTCCCGGAACCTCTCCACTAACACTTAAACTTTATGGTATGGTATTAACGTTCAAATTGACTTTTATTATTATGTATTACGAATCTTTTGTATGGGAGTATAGAAAAGTGTTGTTTTTAGACTTTTTCAGGCAATTTTTAAATTTTTCTCTCCGTGAGAACTATCCTCGTACTTCAAGGAATATTCTAACAAAAAAAATAGCGAAATCTGTTCAGCTGCCCTCGAGGTTTGCGGTTCAGCGATTTATTTTTATATTATAGATTATCTATCTATACGTATAATAAAACTGTAGAGTTCGAATGTCTGGACATAGAAAAAAAATGCTAAAAACCGAGTCAGGGGATGTAAGAAGAGAAATAGAACAAATCCAGATTTTTATCAATTTTTTTCTTTCTCTGTCTCTTTGTCTGTTTGTACGGGCTAATCTCCGAAACTGTAAGACTGATTTAAATGAAATTTTGCGTGGTGGTACCTTATATCTCCGGTCAACATTTTAGATACTTTTCATTCCGGAAAATTAAAGAGTTCCTGTGGGATAGTTAAAAAACTCTAGTAACTTATACAGCTTAGTACACAACAACTTATGAACCTAATTTAGTACTATAATTTGTCTTGCTGATACCTTATATCGCCGGTCAAACAGCAGGTTACTTTTTATCCCAAAAAAATGAATGGTTCCCGTGGGATAGATCTGTTTGTGCTTTTCTAGAGGCGAACCCGATCGAAGCGTGGGTGAGCCGTTAGTAAGAAGTAATTGTGAAACAACTCAAGTGAAGAAAAATATATTAAAAACAAATAAATTATGAGTATGATAATAATGTTTCAATTCAATAGTTAATCAATAATAGGGTAATCCCCTGTAATACAGTTTCTTTCCAAAGAACGATTTCACTGGGTGTTTACAAAACCATAGATAACAGAGATAATTATTATACAACGACATGCAAATGTATTCTGTTATTTACTCGTTGGTATATGTTTTGTTTATTATTCGTTAATGGCGAAATAATTTAGTTACATGCCAGATAATCTATACATATAATAAAATTGTAACTAAGCCGACTCTGTACATTCAATATTTTTTGGAAAATCTTATTGGAATAGACATTATTATTGATACAGAGGCCGAATCTATAGTTTTTAGAATTTTTGTCTGTCTGTCTGTCTATCTGTCTGTCTGTCTATTACCGCATCACGGAAAAACCACTGGAGGGATTTTAATGAAATTTGGTATGGTGATAGCTGGTTATCCGGGTCAACATATAGGACACTTTTTACCACGTGAAAATATTTCACCTCTGAGAAATCGATACTAAACGAAACCAAATTTCATCAAAATCCCTCCAGTGGTTTTCCGTGATGCGGTAACAAACAGACAGACTTTAGATTATTAATAAATCATCTAAGATCCAGACATACATACATCCTCACAAAGTTTCGCATTTGTAGGTAATATTAGTAGGATTGCTTTGATTTAGTTGTTGAGATTTCCGCTTTACTAACTACCCACAAGCGGTGCGCGGGCGATGGAGACAGGAAGAATAACACAGCGATTTGCGACGTACGCAGTTACATACACACACACACACACATGTTCAATCAAATACGGAATAATAGAATTTCCGTTACATTTCTTTGACCAACCTTGAGCATCTGTTTTTTTACTTAGAGTAGTGTACCTACGCCGAGGCCGATAGCGTCGCGACTCGCGGTGAGGCGCCGCGCTAATTAATTATTTATTGTTTATCGTACATTTTAAATTCAAATTACGACGATTAAACCAGTTTGTTTTAACCAATGACAAATAAAGACTTCTACATACGCCACAATATTCTGTCTGCCCGACGCTCTTCAGTTTTCACTAATAGACTTTATTCAAATAGACCGGGACCTTGGCCCCGCCACTATATTAGTATATAATTCAAAATATGTTAATGCAGAAATCGATACCTTGACCTCCAGATTATGCAGCCGACTGATATTTAGGGCGTTCAACTTTCAAACGTTGCGCCGGACGTCGAGTGTTTGGGCCTCACTCAATGAATCTTAATGAAAATTTTCTAATTGACTTTTTAGTACAAAATCAAATACTTATTCCTTAAAGTATAAAATGGAATAATTAATTTTATTCTTCTATATGTTTATAAATATAATAATTGCAACACTAAATATAGATTACTAATTCATAAAGTTTAAAAAAAAATGTAATAATTATAATAATAGTAGCTAAAATTAAACAAATAATTTTCCATATTCAATTATAAAAATTATAAAATGTTTAAAATTAAAATTAATAAGTAAATATTGTAAGATACTTTTGTGCCATTTTAAATTTTTTTTAATGCATTTTGTTATTTTGTGGGTAGGCTGCCTGTAACAACTATGATATAAGGCCTTGAGATATCTAAAACCTTAGTCTATCCCATGACCATGATTGCTGTAAAGCATTCGAAACGTTTCGGAACCAAAAATCAAAATAAATCCGCGAAAAAATCTGGAAAGATAGTTTTATGTATTTTAGTTAAATTCTATATTATAGTCATTAATATTTCGAAATAAATACGCGGATTAAACAACTATCTGTATTCGCCTGTGTTTACTGTAAACCTCTCCCATGCAGTACAAATAAACAAATGACGCGCCGATATTGAACGTAAGATATTTTATCGCTTAGTAGTAGGACTCCATAGTGACATATAAGACGACAATTATCAATCATCATCCATATTACGTAATCCTTTCCACGTATCCACGTATATCTTTATCTATACTAGTATCGTCTGTACTCAAATCATATCGGTAAGAGACAAAATTCAACTGTAACATAATAATTAATTAAATATTTTTGTGTTGTTATTTCTACCCCACGTTTGGCCCAGTTTGTAGTGACCCTACTTGCTATGCCAGCGGGCGCGGGTTCGAGTTCTACTGGGGGCATTCATTTGTGTGATGAGCACGAATGTTTGTACTCCAGTGTTTAATGTTTATAATATGTATGTATTTAAAGCTATCCATGTGTAGTGTATAAACTATCTGGTATCCATGACACAAGCCTCTAGCTTACCATTCAAATAGATGCTGTGTGTTAATGTCCCAAGTCCCAACATATTTATTACTTTACTAAAAAATATCTAGTTTTTAGCCGCGGGCTTTATCCCTTCCAACCATTTTGTAATAATATGTTTGATAATTTCTGACAATTCGCAATTCTCAAACTTAGAACAATATTGTTCGCGACCGACGCTCGAGTAGATGTAGTGCCCGCGACGGATAGAGAGCCAGTCTACTTCAAGCGCAAGTAATGTAAACATGCACCCAACGAGTAAATGCGCTCGAGTCGTCGCGGGAGAAGGCGTGAAGCTACACCAAGAAATTGTTACAGTACTCAATACCGCAATAGAGAAATTATTATTAAGCACTTAGGCATGTTGGTTGATCAGTAAATAAATATCTATATATGAAATGTACAAAATTGCGTGGTTAGGTACTGTAACAAAGTGAAAGGCAAAAAAATAACGAAACGTACAAAATACGAATTGTATATAATATTCTTTTATTGCGAAAAACAAACAAGACCGACAAAATACTTTAATCCTGAGAAATTCTTTTAAAAACAAATTCAACGAAATCATAATATAATATATTTATTCCTATTTTATATAATATTATATCGATCATCGCAATGTGTGTTATCTTTTGAGTTACGCTTTTTTTCACTGGATTTTTCACCAAACCTGTTAGTTGTTAAGAAACTAAATTTTTGAATTATTCATTTAAATATCTACGTATATTACCCTAAAGTACACAAGGAATGGCAAATGTGAAAGAGCGTGAAATTAATTATAATTAATTCGTTAGAAAACATGGCTCTCGCTACAACAAAGTGTAACCAGTATCTACTAATATTATAGATTATTTTTTGCGTTTGTTTCTTAAAACGCGTTTCCATTTAGAATCACTTTGCATTTTATAGCCTATTTATTGCGAAATATTATAAGCTTTTTATTATCACGCTGTGAGTTTTTGGATAAACAAATTATGTGGTCGGAGTTACAACAATAAGAGAAAGAGCGTTGCTATGAGGCTAACTTGCGTGTTTAAAAATAATTCATTTTATATAATATAATACAATATAGAAAGTATAAGTATTCATATTCTTTGCAGCAGCAAGCAATACTAGCGGGGTACTAGATATATCAACATAAAAATATAATAAATAAAAGATCATCACTACGTATAATTTATTTAATATTTTACATGATTTTCTTGATATACCTAAAATAATGTATCTTTTTCTGTATATATTCAACAATCCATTGACAGACAACTCGACGTATATTCATAAGGATCAATAAAGTTTGTAATCGTTATGCGAATGTAGAATTTTTTAGAATATTTTATATTTTATAAAATTAGGTAATACTACGTGAAATGTGACGAAATTACTTTATTGTCTGCGTCTACAATGTCACAACTATATCGTTAAACTAGCGACTCACTTCGTCTCTAGGTAGATTTTAATTTGTTTTGGGAAACCCTAGTTCTTTTTCTAAAATAAAACTTGCCTAAGTTACTCCTTATAACATCAGCTATCTGCCAGTGAAAGTCCCGTCAAAATCGGCACAGCCGTTTTGGAGATTACCCGGAACAAACAGACAGACAGACTGACAGACAAACATGTTAAAATTGTGTTTTTACTATAAGTTCTATATATAATTTAATATGCATTTAGTAAAAAGCTGTTATTTTTATATTACAAGCACTTTAATTTTATTTATCTGTATAGATTACGCTTGTGTAAGATTTGATTAATTTAGGCCTTGCTCTCTTTATATTATTATGATAATCAGCTAATACATATACGTATATGTACATTTACTTTATTCATTCACATGACGCCATCGTAGCGTGTGTGTGACTAATTCAAACTTTTTTATAACTTCCCACGGACTGCTTCACAAATATTTATTAATACGCAATAGTTGTATTAAGAGACATTTTTAAGAAACTAAGGTCACTTTAGTCTGAAAGTTTAGACCGTCCGCGTCATCTTACGCGAAAATACGACGGAAGCGATCTTATCATGTTACCTCTGTCTTTATCCGTAAGAATGAGATAAATAATATTTGTTTGATTAAAATTGCTAATATACGGTCAACGCACAGACTTCCGGTCTTTAAATTCTATGCTTATTCAAGGTGTTATTATTGTTACGATCTTTGAGTTCTGGGAACTGAAATTTAAGTGCGTCTATTGCACTATTAGATGTTTTATTGAAAGAAAAGCAAAATAGTTGTAAATAAAAAAAAATAAAGTAACGGCATAAAGATAAACCAGAACAATTTTTGTAAAAATGTAGTCACCTTAGTGTATTATTGTTATAGTGATAAAACTATTCCAAAACTAAACTTCAAATCGCTCTCTTGTAAAGTAGCACTCGTCACTTTCGATACTTTACATAGGGACAGTCGGTTTTATTACTTCGCAGTCGGGCTTTTTTATTTTTGTAAATTAATTTAGTGGTTCAAGGAAGAGTAGAGGGCACTAGAGCACGTGGCAGAATGCCCATGAGGTGGACAGACCAAGTGAGGGCTGCGATGAAGGCCCCCTTACACGAATGCACGAAGAAAGCGGCTGTTAGAGAGGAGTGGCGACGAGTAGTCAAGCGTGCCACAGCGCTCAAGTGACGACCACGACCACTCAAGAGTGTAACGACTTAGAAGAAGAAGAAATTAATTTAAAAGAAAAATGGCCCACTTCGTTGGGCGACGCTCCTGATACCAGGAGGATACCATGCTCCTGGTATTTCTTAAATAGCAGCAACCCTTTGATTGTGTGGTCTGCTTCGGCAGGCCTATCGTCGGGACACCATGGTTGAGTGCGTATATTCTTGTAATTTCAATTTCTTTCTGGAAAATGTTTTGTTCCTCTCTCACGCCCGGATATTTTCGATTAACTTTTCTGGTCGTTAATTGTCATACGCTGATATCTCTCTTAGGATGTGTTAAACATGCTTCGGACGTGCTGTTTTTAATTATTATTTTAGGTGTAAAGACGTAACACATTCTCCGCTACCTTTTATTTGCTTAATGTACTCATATTTAAAATGGAAATGAACAATGAACACGCCGCTCACCAATGCCCAATTTACTAATACTTTCACCATGTATAAAATGTTAAAAGGTTAACTAACGCTTAATATCGACATTAAAAATAATAATAAAAACTGCGAGATACTAAAACGTTTGAATTTAGAACTAATTGATGATTAAAACTAATTAATAACATCAGTATAGTACTTTGATTACGTTATAATATTTATATATTTATAATACCTACTCTGTTATATTTTACATTAGTAAACTGAACAACTATTTAACATTTTAATACAATTATAATATCTTGAGTGGATGTCAAAAAAAACTTACCATGTACATTTAGGTATGTATTGCTCCCCATACAAACTTTCATCCACATTTTCACCCCCTTAAGGGATCATTTAGATAAAACTATCCTATGCCCTTTCCACGGTCTCAAACAATTTTCTTACCAAATTTCATCTAAATCGGTTCAGAAGATCCAGAGATACATACAACATCACAAACTCACAAACTTTACCTCTTTATAATATTAGGATAGTTTAGGGAATATTTATGGAAATAATTAGATACTTACTATAATAAAAATAATAAAAAACTTTAAAACAGACAGACAGACAAAAATTGAAAAAATTGTGTTTTTCTTATTAGTATTGTATATAATTTCATATGTGTCGGAGACGGTCATCAATACGGTCGTTAAACGAAGCGCGGCACGACGCCTGAGTGATGGCAGCACCTTCGGTATTATCGCCAACACTCGGCGAGCTTCGTGCTACGACGGAGCCTAGCTAAGGGAGGGGTGCTAAGAGGGCTGGACACTTGCCTTCGAGCCGAGCCAAGCTTAGGACCGTTCCACTAGGAACTGTCTTGCGTTCCGTATTGTCTATACGTGGTAATAGTGAAGTGGTATATGGCTGTGTAGTGAAGTGCTGTTTAACTATGTACAAAGTGATTATTGTTAATTTGAAATACAACTGTGATTGCATCGACTTTCATTTGAACCAACACTTCCCATATAACGCCCACTGTATAAGTCATGATAAAATAATGGAAAATAATAGAGAAAATTAATGCTGCTTCGATATCAGAAGCGGGATCAGTGTTGGTTCAATTGCAAAAAGAACTATCTCTGAGTGAACAATGACGTGCTATGTTTGAACAACAAAATGTCATTATGTGATCTCTTATTGAGGCCATGCAAATGCCTCGCATGAAGAAGAACATCAAGTTACGCGAGTTTGACCCTGACAATATGGATACGGACGCAAGATCTTGATTTGCGACTGTAGATTTATGTTTTGCCGAATACCCTCCATACGGCGGCTAGCTTATTTTAACAATCAGTAAGGAATTAAAAGGATAAGGGTCGACGTGGCTATCACAATTTGTATACCAGAGAATAACATAGGAAGAGTTCAAAGTGATTTTCAAGGCGAGATTTATTTCCACCGAGACATTGGCTGGTACGCTTATTAATTTTAACAGTGACAAACCAAATGAAAAAAGAAACTCGTTACGTACGCAAATCGCCTGATGACGTCACAGACTAATCGTTGGAAAGACGCTAGCAAGAATCAGATAGCAATTGCGACTGTCCTTGCTCACTTATGTCAGTTTAATTCGAAATTACAACGATTGGCTTTACTACGAAAATTGCTTCGCGAGATCGATTCTCACATTTGAAACGCAAAGCTAGTTTATCTGATGATTTTTCAAAAGTGCCTGATGCTAAACGAGCCAAGCTAATGTAAAAATGTTATAAGTGCAGAAAAGTGAGTCATAAGCGGTCAGAGTGTAGAAACAAGGTAAATGACAGCGTGGAACTACCTTCGATGACAGCAACGGCATTGCAGCCTGCAGTGAAATCTCTGGTGTGCTTCAAATGTGGCAAGCCTGGTCACATCACGCTCCGGTGCATAAGTAGTGCCAGTCAAGTGGACGGCAGCAATATGGGTGCAACACGAACGGAACGACGCGTGGATGTATGTGTTGTACAACCATCTTCGAATGCTCAATGGCATAGAGGTAATCTGTATTGCTTTTGTTATAATCATGGTGCTGAGTATTCGTTAGTAAGATAACATTTAGCAGTCAAATTGTGGGGTTAACGATTTTGTCCTTGCAATTCCTAGTATTGATCAAAACAGAATATTCCGCATAGAGTAAAATTTGTTTTGTAACGATTAACGGTCATTCTCTTGAAATCTTTTGAAATATTATGTTTTGCCTAGTTATTAGTTACAAAATGGTCTCATGATAGAAAATGAGATATTGAAAGGTTTTCTATTAACATGACGGCTATAAATTCTTTACACAAAAATTCTAGTAGGTCATGTACCAATAGAGGTTGATGTAAATAATGATCATCATGCTAAGCAAATGTTTTAATGAAGTCGATGGAAACCGATGTAAGCATTCTGACGGCCGTAGTGGATGTGTCGACCGTACCAGTAACTATTACGTAGTCATAGCCTAGTAAAAGTCGGTCTTTTGAGGAAGCTCAAACTAAATAGACCGTGGGTGTGTGATGTGCGTTTAGTTCTGGCGGAGGTCGGGGTCTGTTATGACCATAGTGTGTAGTCATCGAGAGGATGATACATACGGTGATCCCGTAGTGGATGCACCTGGATTGTGGAGCAATTGTGATTGCTGGTTGGCTTGTAAAGCCGTGGCCTAAGAGTGGTTTACAGAGGTGCTAGTAAATTTGAAAATTAGTTTGATTGCTAAAGTGTTGAATGATGTTGGTACATGGCTCTGGATGACTGACGTTATTAGTTAGATTAGAGATAGTTACAGTGACTTGGAGTTTAAAAAAAAAAAAAAACAAAGGTGTTAGCGTTAAAGCTTTTCGTTAGAATAAAGATGATTCACATTCAAAGTTAAGTTTTATCTGGTCAGGATTGACCGAGTCGAGCAAGTATTTTCGTTGATTATTTGGTTGCAGGCTAACACACGGCTAACACACGAGGGCGTGTGCCAGCAGGATGGCCGTGTCGGAGACGGTCATCAATACGGTCGTTAAACGAAGCGCGGCACGACGCCTGAGTGATGGCAGCACCTTCGGTATTATCGCCAACACTCGGCGAGCTTCGTGCTACGACGGAGCCTAGCTAAGGGAGGGGTGCTAAGAGGGCTGGACACTTGCCTTCGAGCCGAGCCAAGCTTAGGACCGTTCCACTAGGAACTGTCTTGCGTTCCGTATTGTCTATACGTGGTAATAGTGAAGTGGTATATGGCTGTGTAGTGAAGTGCTGTTTAACTATGTACAAAGTGATTATTGTTAATTTGAAATACAACTGTGATTGCATCGACTTTCATTTGAACCAACACTTCCCATATAACGCCCACTGTATAAGTCATGATAAAATAATGGAAAATAATAGAGAAAATTAATGCTGCTTCGATATATGCATTTAGTAAAACGCTGTCATTTTTCATTACAAACAGACACTTCAATTTTTTTTATCTGTATAGAAGATTATTGGACACATATTTTTAACTGAATGCACTGAGACTAAAGTGCTGTGTAGTATATTATATATATCTGCGTACAAAATATCTCGCCACCCGCCAATGTGCTGCTCCGAGTAGAGAGTTGTTAGAGGGACCGCCGACCGACCGACTAACACACTTTTGCATTTGTAATATTTGTAAGGATTTTATTATAGGTTTTTCAGCTGACTCGTTTGATTTATCTAGTTTTGTAATACGAACATGTACGACGTACGTAACCAAAATTGTATACCTAGTTTAAAAGAAAGTTGTTATAATATATAATTCTCAATCTTCTCTCTATGGTCTGTCGACGCACGCACTGGAACCAGTACATAGTAGGTACTAATTATTAGCATATTTTCACGGAATTTACGCTATTATCTAAAAAATTAGAATATTTCTGTGTCTCGACGACCTTGCATATATTTGCATAATGAATTTGTGAACAAATATAAGTTGACATTAAGGAGTCATTAAGGATAATGAAAAATGCAGGTGACGCTTTTTGCTTTGGCCGCGGCTGAATAATTCAAATTCAAAATATTTTATTCAGTATTAAATTATTACAAACTTTTACTGAACGTCATGAGTCTACTACCAGTTCGGAAAGAAGAAGCCTCAGACCTGAGAAGAACTGGCGAAATAGACAAATCATGTGGTGTAAGGCAAAATCGATATATCACATAATAAAATATAAGTAAATGTTTGTTTTTCACAATTTTATAACAAGCTTCAGAAAAAGAAGGTTATCAGGTTTTAAATTATGAAACTATATTATAACGTTTAAATGAGTCGATTTAAGCTCGCAGGTACTGGTTTTTTATTTAATATGTTTAAAATGCGATCGCCAAGCACTATACATACGAGTTTGTATAACCTTGTAAAATAAATGTTATAATTACTTTGTTTTGATATGAAATATAATTTTCCATTAATTTACATTCTCCATTTATACTTATAGAACTAATGGTCGCCCGGTGGTCGATGTGGACGTTATTGGTTAAAGTTTTAAGTTTAAACGTAATTTAATACAGAAAGTTTTTTTTTATGTTGGGACATTAACACACAGCGCCGTCTAATTCCATGGTAAGCTACGAGGCTTCTGTTATGGATACCAGATAGTTGATACACTACACATATATAACTTTAAATACATACATATTATAAATATAAACACCCATGACTGGAGTACAAACATTCGTGCTCCGCACACAAATGAATGCCCCCAGCGGGACTTGAACCCGCGACAGCTGGCACAGCAAGTAGGGTCATTACCAACTGAGCCAAACGTGTCGTCAAAGATACGTCTTATTTTGCAAATTAGACCCATACATCCAGAGATTAGCGCGATCAGAAAACAATCTTTTTAGCTTTATACAGTAGTAAAAAATTGATCAAGGATTATCTCGATCCCGGTACTTGTTGAATATGATTTTGGTGTTTTCCAAACTCATTCGAAGACAGATCCGCGCTGTATATATATGTTGTAAGGTTGTAAGGTTTCAGCCACAATAACTTACAATACCGTTTACGAATAACAACAATATCGTTTGCGAATCTTAGGTGCGAAATCACATCACACTAGAAATAGAAGTAAATTAGAGTTACCAAAAACTAGAACTAAATATGGTATAAAAACAATTTTGGGGAAATTACATCCCCTTGTCGTACTCCTCGATGACGGAGGGCAGGTTCAGACTGCCGGTTTTAAGCTTGGATGGTCATTGTCGTCACGTCCTACAAACATCTCAATACTTGGAACAATGACAAAGATTCCAGAGCAGACCAGGTTTCAATAGAGTCAAAGGCTTTTTCGTAGTTACAAAAGTCACAAAGGCTAGGCCCTATGCCTAGCCTTTGTGACTTTTGTAATGTGATTGTACTCTTCTATCTTTTGTACAATCTACCGGGGGTTGGTTGGTTAGTTCTGGGGGTTAAAAAACGTCAAGTCTGCGCGCGAGACGATTCCCGATGGTCAGCAAGCAGCGGCAGCGGTTAAATGCGTAGAGCTGAAGATCGAGCTCAGTTTCGTGCCATAGGAGAAACCTATATCCAGCAGTGGACAAAAAAAGGCTTATGATATATATGATAAAGATAGGGTTATATCGAAGGATATATAAATAAACTACGCGGACGATCTTGCGGGCAAGAGCTAGTTAAGAAATTTTATCTTTCTGCGCCATTTATCCATAAACTTATTTAACTAAATAGTTCTTATTTAGTTGACTGTTACACAATAAATTATTCTACCTTTAGGTACTTTTGGACTCCTGGAACCACCCTCGAGTTGTGAGTTATTTATTTAAAGAGAATCGAAGGCGAAGAATCGACATGCTCCGTTTATTTAAGTTGGTAAAACGTGTTACAACAATAAAATAAATGGATGGATTGTAAGGTATGATATGATAAAAAAACCGAGATAAAATACTCGCAGCTTTTCTTGATTTCTCTGATAGTTATTCGCAATAAATAAACATTTTAATGATTATTTTTGATTCTTGATCATTTATTAAGTAATTTAATAATATTTCACAATAATTATTTTAAATGTTATGTTACATGAACAGGATTATATAATGACGTTAAGGTAAAGATTACAACTATATCACTTCCATGTAACGAGTGAGTCTGAGAAACGATAAATAATTCATCTTAAATACTTAGATATAACAGAGACTTATGATTTGTTTGAAATTCTTCGAATAATTTTCTTAACAATTAATAACTTGAAGTATCTAAATATTCTAACTAACAATCTACTCTAAGATAATTATTTTAAATCATAAAAAGTGACTTCTAGTCGTTACTGATTTCTCCAGTGTTTTAAAAAGACAAATTTTGCAAACTTTGGTTTTGTAATTTTACGAATTTGGACGAATAATGTTGATATTATGAATGTCTTTTGTGAAGATGTTTTGATGCTAGTGTTTGGTGCACACATGGATATCCTAGATCTAGTTATTTTAGTCCTGAATCTATAAATAGATGCCATTGCCTAAGAATGTTAAAAGAATATTTAAGTTAACACAGCTGCATACCGACACTAGTATTTTTTTATTTACATATACATATATATTTATTTAAATCTAGCCTTAACATAAATGACGGCACAAGATGGGAAGAACAACTTATGATTTCCAAGAAATACCAGCGTGTATTGCACTATTGCCTACTTGTAAAGGAAAACATCATAGACTTTAAACGACTCTACGCTCCGTGGAAAACACTCAACGCATGATAATATTGACCGAAAACCGAAATATTAAATAAAATATGTTAATATAATATAGTTTAAATAAAAGAAAGAGAAATATTATGTGATTATGTAAAATAAAATTTTTATAGTTTCCAAAAATACCACAATTTTATAGTAATAAAATAGTTTCATAAATAAAATACTTTTGGAATTTTTGTTATTAAATATCAAGTTTGAGTTAGAAAGGGACGTTGTTGTCATAATAGTCGAGAATCTAGATTAAAAAAAGTTAGTCGATGTCGCGGGACACCCCGTACGAAGTTCCTTTCGTTGTTTGTTCTTAACTCATTTAGATCATAAAAAGTGTCACGAGTACCAGGGTATCATAGATATCAAGCAACATACATTGTACATATTGAAACTCATCGAGAAAATGCCCAGCACAGAGTGCATACGGATTTCTTACAACATACATTCCTTAACACTTATGATATCGGAGTACTAGGGGACCACACACGTCAAGGATTGGAACTGTACTACTTTACTACATATGTACATTCCAGTGTGTGTGAGTATAACTCGTACGTTTTGGAAGTTGGTTAAAACGTGTCGTCACGGTAAAAATATTACACTTTTTTCGTTAGGCCCTCATACGCCACGTGCGCCGAGCAAGTAACATGCGATAAGGAACTTCACTCTAAAACCACAATTTTATAAGAATCGGTATTGCTCCCAGTTCTACGCGCTACCATCTATGTCTACATATGGTATATCTATATAAAAATGCACAGTGATTAGATATGTGACAAACAGAGATAAATGAGAGCAACGCATATATATAGTTATGTAATAAAAGTTTAATATAACCTTACCTAAATTTGGGATATATCTATACCATGAACGAATTAGCTACAATTCGTTCATGATCTATACATATAATACAGTTGTAACTAAGCCGAATGTGTATATTAAATATTTTTTGGAAGATTTTATTGAAATAAACATTATTATCGATGCAGGGGCCGAATCTATAGTTTTTAGAATTTTTGTCTGTCTGTCTGTCTGTCTGTTACCGCATCACAGAAAAACCACTGGAAGGATTTTGATGAAATTTGGTATAGTTACAGCTGGTTATCCGGGTCAATATATAGGATACTTTTTATCTTGGGAAAATACCTCATTTCTGAAAAAAAAAACAAAAACTGCAATGTAAGAGTATACTATATGTAAAACCTAAGAATGTGCTTTTTGGTCATCTGAACGCGGGCGGAGTCGCGGGCAATGCTAGTACATATGTACTAGCAATGCTAGTATATATATAATACTCTTCTTATCATCTTCAATAAATATCTATTGTCTTGTTAAATCTACCATAATAATAAATTTTACTACAAATATGACTTCTAATGATAATAATATATTGATATAATGGTATATCCGTTATTATTGCGCAAAACTATAAAATAATAAATATTACTTTAATTTACTTGTATTGAATAATTAAGTCGACTGTGACCGTAAACTTTGGAGTGAAAGTGAACCAGAAATAGCAGATTAGCCAAAACAAACACATTAATGCCAAGGTCTATTTGGTAAATCATTTATTATGGAACTTGAATAGGTCCTGCTCGCCACATTTTATTTACTATATCTAATTTCATATTACAATAATTTGCAAGTATGTATTCCATACTCGAATGCATACTTTATAAAAATACTCTCTATTATTTTCCTTTCTTTGATGGGACAGCAAATCAAAGTATTCGGTCAAAGAGGAGCGTTAAGTCCAACTCTGTTTCTGAAAATGTCTGTGACAGAAAAACTATATGACCCGACCCGGAACTTGAACCTATCCTGGTCCTGATTCAAGCCCTCGTGACTATCTATACTAATATCACAGATCATATAATACTATACTAGTTAATATTATAAAGAGGTAAAGTTTGTGAGCTTGTAACGTTGTAGGGGGTAATCTCTAAATCTACTGAACCGATTTAGATGAAATTTGGTAACAAGATAGTTTGAGATCCCGGAAAGGACATAGAATACTTTTTATCCCTGAAATCATCCCTTAAGGGGATGAAAATGGGGATGAAAATTTGTACTGGGACGCAAGCTAGGGACGAACCCGAGCGAAGCGAAGGTCAGTCGCTAGTTTAATATGAACCAAAGATGTTGTCTACATTTAATATGGAATTGCAATTGTGAAACTTAAGAAATTATATTTTTTTAATAATTATCTTTTTTTGCTTTCGGTAGAAGCAAAATGATAGTCATTTTGGACAAAACGTGTAACCGTTTTGTACTGCAATTATTCTAACGAAAATCAAGAAGTCTATAAAAGAATATCTCTTCATAGATTTTAAGAATTTTTCAAGACTTTATTTATGTATTATTTCAAGTGTGAAATCATACGAATAAGTATAAACAATATATATATTTATTGTAATATTCTTTATTAAGTAAATATTTTATTCTTTTCATTTAAACAGAAACAGTTTTTATATGCCATAATATAAATATTGACCAATAGCTGCTGTATCTTGACCTCGTAATCTATAAAATTACAACAACAATCTGAGTAATTAAAATAAGATAAGTAAATAGTTTTACTCCTATTTATTTATTACTTTATAATGTTTTGAATTTCTTGCTTGCCTTTTGTAGTTGTACCTATATGACGTACAGAATATATGTATGTATGACGTATAGCATTCTCACAGGCACAATTGCACGTAGAAAGAGCATATAGAAATGTAATTAAAGTTTTTTGAATTTTGTAACTATTTATGAGCCAGGCGTTTAGGGCAATTGGAGTTGTATGTGGAAGCATTATCTTTAATAAGTATCAAAAAGTCCCATGATCTAAGGGATTGCAGGCTTCAAGTGTCTTACCCCGATGTGTCTTCACTTTGTAGTTGTGAAGGTGTTCATTAGCATCCTGCAATCCCGCTGGGCGTGAAGCCACGAAACGCGCTATCGTCCACCCGTGGTGGCCCACCTCAGTGGGCGGTATGCCATGCGGCTTGCCTGGTACTTCTCTAACAACAAAGTGGATCATGGCATCAACCCCATAGTTATTGTGGTTAGCATCGGCAGGCAGCCGTCGGGGCGTAGTGGTTGAGTGCGTAAACGTTCCTGCGACGCTACATTATGACAGGGGAGGTTCCGTTGAGTGGGTGTGCTGCCTTTTCTAGCAGATGAGTCCCACATATATGTGCGCAGATGATATGGGTGAATGATATATTTATGCTATATTCCAACGTTAAAAAAAGGCTTTGCAATGTCTGTGACGACACGACTTCGATGCATCTTCATTCTTTATTAACTTTTTAATTCATATTTTAAAATAATATATGCAAGTAGTTATTCTGTGAAACACATTTTTCTTTATTATATAATAAAATAATTTATAAAAACAATGACTGCTACGTATTATGAACGTAATATGAACTACAAAAGAATAGTTGTTGACACTTTTGTCTGTTTGTCCATAAATCTATTTCGTTTTTATATAAAAAGTAATGAGCGGATTTTAAGTAATGTGTAGTGATAACTTATTACTCGGTTCATCCACAACAAGAAAATACAATAACTGGTTCGGTCGAGTTATTACTCACAAGAACTATTAGAATACAAAAACTATTAGTAGCAGGGTTGATAGTATTAACTTATTTAACAATTTGAGATGAGAAAATTTAAAATATAGTTAGACCGTACGTCGCTCGTCTGTACATCATGAATAGTATAAGACAAAGTCGGAGTCTGCCTCAGTCTGTTTCTCCGCTTACTTCTTCTCCACTTCGGAACAAATTTTGATATTGTTTTTTCTCACAGAAAGAGGAAGGTTCAAGTGTTTATAATTTGAAAATATTTTGTAAAAATATCTGAACTATGACAGTTTTTTGACAAAAAAAAACTAACTATTTTTCATAACGCTATCTCCTAATGTACGCTTACAGAAATTATTTTTATCTATTTAATACGTACCTGTGCGCGTGTGGACGTGTGGCGACACACTTAAAGAGTTTTTATATGTTGTTTCGTTTCGCCTGTTTAAAAGAAAAAGAAAAAGTTAAGTTATTTTGTGTGCCAGTTTGTGGACTTGACAGTGGATTTTTGTTGTGTCAAGTGGACATTCGATGATTCGCATTCAAATATAAATGTAAAATGAGTATTCAGAGAAAGCAATAAATATAATTGTTAATTCCAATTATTTGTTTTCCTGGAAAATCCTTCTGAGCTGTTTCAAGTTGATATATATGTCATGTAATATTATTAATACTAAAAACAAACATGTACACATAGTTCGTATCGCGTTAAGGTATTGAAAGTATTGACATGAAATATATTTTATATAATACTAGTAACGTACTCTCGCTTCGCTCGGGTGCTTTCCTAAATTTTATTTTTAACAATAACTAACTACTATTTCGTCTAACCGTTTCCGCGGGAAGGAAGAAAGGAAGTTACAGTTATATATACAAATTATTTCTATAATAATAGTGTGATTATTCACAATAGACCAGAAATGGTCGCAGTGACACGTAATAGTCGCAAGACAGAAATAATAGTGTGATTATAGATAAATAAAAACACCTTATAAACTCTAAATCAATTATCTCACGCTCTAATGCGTCGCAAATGCACTGACTTGAGACGAACGCGGCAGACGCGTCTTGTTAATAATTACAGATATTTAAAAAAGAAATATGTTGCTCTAACCATTATATTATTGTTACGTCTATCAGGAATTTATAGAGCGAAGAGACTTGTTGTAAAAAGTCCTGCAGCTGTTCGTACGGCCATCGCATGTTCTGTAATTTTAGAATGTTGTGTAACTGTGACTTTTATTAAATTATAAGTACATATATCCATCGACATCATGTGGACTCTAAACGAAAATTAAGTAGGTAAATCAGCAGTCTCCGCTGCGGACAAACACTATGTCCATCAACAAGAGATACGAGTAGATAAGAGAGAAAAAAAGCAAATGAAAGAGATTTTGTAAGATTAAAAATAAATTTGTTCTCGCTCATTGGTGCCAAATTGACGTCGTTAGAAAGAATTAAAACCACCGGTGATACTGTTAAATTTTAAAGTTTTAAAATAATTCACTATTGAAAAATTACATCTCAGAAAAATTGGCAACTGTGGCAAATAGCGGCGCGGCGTTGGCCGCGAGGTCACGGGCTCGCTCTGACGCTCTATTTGCAGTTTGCACATAATAAGAGTTTCGTAATTATTTATTATCTTTTGTATATATTTTTTTTAATTTCTCCGTCTGGTATGTTTTTTATGTGTATACAGTATACACGCGATATCTTCAGCAAATGTGAACCAACTAACTTAATTCTTGATACGTTAATATTTTTCTTTTTTAAAGTAAGATTAAAATCAGTATTTGTTTTTAAAAAAAATGTATTACGCTATCTTGTATATATTTGATTTCTTGGAAAAATATTTATTTTTAAACAAAATTTGAAAGAGGAAGAAGTAAATATAAGAAAATTAATCAGCCATTGTTTTTAATTCTCGGTTTCTTGAGAACTGAAAGTAAGGGAGTTGATAACAATCAATATTGCGGCCTTATCATATACTCATAATAACATCCACGTGGAAGCAAGGATCGAGATAACAAATCGCGTAAACAAACTGTAAACACTCAGTTGCGCCGGACCTGCTGTAAACATATTTTGATTGCGTCGCAAAACGTAAATGTTTAAGTCGTGAAGGCCGACCGAAGGAGATCAACGACCTACACGTAGGTACTACAGGTTCGCCTTCCAAATATAATATTGTGTGTTCTGTTAAAAAAGAATATGTAACTTGAATAAGATTATTTATAAATAGGCATTAAACATATAAATCATTAATAGGTTTCATGATATCATGATTACAAAGTCATATTGCAAAAGTAACAGATAAAGAAATATGTAGTTAGTAGTTTACTTACACACCTATATAGTATATATAGTATATTCACTGAGGACTCTGAGCTCGTAAAATTTTGAAGAAGTGGGTACCCGAAAATAATATTGTAAACTTTGTTCAATTATCAAGAGTGTTTAGATGTAAACAAATTTAGACATTCTTTAATTCGAACATACTCGTAGGAAGAAAAAATAGGAAGATAAACTATCAAATATTATGTTGCTTTAGATTGAAATGTGTTGTTTAGTTATTAGATGACTAACAGTGACAAAACAACACAGAGGAAGAAGGTCGACCCGCATATTTCACACAATAAACTGTACAATCAATGGCAATTATTTGCTGAGATTCTGTTTAAATAAGCGTAAAAATAATATCATGCTGAGATATTACAAGCCGTAAAGTAAAGACTGATTATTCATAGACAAAAAGAACCATGAAGTTATTGACCGAGCGAGCAAAGCGTCTCTGCTCAAGTCTGGCAAAATTTGCTTTCCTTTGTCAGTTTATTGGTACTCCTCTAAAGGTCGTATTTTACAACCGATCCGAGCGAAACTTGGTATACAGGTTTAACAACTTTATAGATTTCATTTTGTCGGGGATTTTTGATTTCAGGGGTGCTTCCTCCAAAAGTAGGCAAAAAGGGGGTACAGGATACCTCTTTCTTATGGGATCCGATTTCGATGGTTCTTTTTTTATTTAAAAGGTAGTAAATTTAAATTCGTCTCATAAGAATTTGGTGAAAATCTAATGAGGATCTTTGGCGTGAGAATAGCTCCTCAAAATGCAGTTTGTGCTCGCGAAGTCTATTGTTCGCAGAAATACTACTTAATATTAGTAGTAAGTACACATTTACACAACAACACGTCACGCTCCGTATTACTGCGATTTACTTAAGTAATAAACACGTTATGTTGACGAGAACGTAGGCGGCATTTTCTCCTCGAACTGTATAATATTGATGCTAACTAGCGACCAGCCTTCGTTTCGCTTCGGCTCTTAATACCCCTTGACAAAATGCTCTTTAAAGTTAAATTCCTTACCGGGACCCCTTTTCTTACTAGTGGTAAAAATAGTCCATACCATCCAGGGACTAATCCTATATATGCCACTGATAGACTGACCCGTGGACCCGTTGAAACCTGTTCTAGTGATGAATGGGAATAAATAGATTTAATGGTAGTTTGATATCGTGCATATAGCTAATAGAACTAAATTTTATTTATATAGTATAGATACGTGTTAGTTTTATGTAGATTAATTATTATGTATAAGATGCAGTTATCAGAGTGCAGGAGCTGTACCTCAAACGTCTATCCGGATCTCACTATAGGTATGTGATGTGTGTGAGCGGGAGAAGGAGCTGGAAAACAAACAATATAACAATAGTATGCTATTAACGCCCGGCCACGTTCGTGATGCGTCACACTCGCATCGCGTCACGAGGAGGTGCAGCGCTCGCGATGCCGACAGCCAACCCGCCACAGGTAAATGTTTTTTTATTATGATGACATATTTTGTAACTAATTTATTTGTCTATATAATTAAATGATCTCTTCTAGAGATCATTAAAATATATATTTTACATTGTCATTATTGTGTGTAGGTAATTACTGAAGTCATCGTCCTTGTCTGTTAGGACTATACCTATATTTTATCAAGTAGGTAATCATTGTAAACAATATCACGAAAAAGATAAAAAGAGCCGAGACTCGAAAAGTACCGTCTACTTAATAAGAGTTTCTTCACTCTCATCTAGAGCTACGGAGGAGGTGTTGAGGCTATTTTTAAACGTAATGCAATTTCACTCACTCAAAAACAAATGACTCACTAATGCTACACCTTCGACAATAATACGAGTAAAAGATATGTAACTCCAGCTTTCAATTCTTCGGGCCTGTTGTTACGGGGTTATTGTCTACTTAAATAACTTGTAGTTAAATATCGATTAATCACAGCCTTTACTGTACAGCGTAAAATCCATATAAATTGCTCCTGGTCTTGTACTTCAATCTGTTTTTGTTTTTTTAACTCTACTTTAATGTTAATATATCAAGTTTGTTTCAAGTGGACTATTATAAGTGAAGATCGCACAGTTAGTTGCTTGTATCAAATCTATGAATATATAAGACCGACGATGAATGAAACATACTAAATAAATAATTATAATAATATGACACGTACGCGTTCATAAAGGATTGCGAGTTTTTTATGACGTATAAATAAATTATGTTGGCGCACTTCACTCCAACTCACCTCTATGTGTCGGAGTGTATCAAACAACGATTCTACTTTAATAAATATTATAAAGTGATAATATGGTAATTACGAGAGATATTTATTTTAAGTTGTATTTACTTGTATTCAACCCTTTTTAACGTCCCAGTACCGGGCACGGGCCTCCCTTCAATACGATGGGAATCATCATTAGTCCATCACGCGGGTTGCGCATGCGGTTTTGCGCATTACACATGTCTTTCGTAAAATTTCTTAGGTTCTTTTAGACATGCAAGCTCCTCACGATGTTTTTTTTTCACCGTAAGACATGTGGTCATTATGTTGGAAATGATTTGCGCATGAAAATATCATAGGTGCGCGACTCAGGATTTGAACCCGCTTCATGCGGTTTCCCAAGCGAGCGCGTTACCACTGGGCTACGACTGCCCTTGACGTGTTGATGTACCTATTCACTTATTATAAGATAATATATTATTGTCAGATGTGATGAGGGAACGAGTGCAAACAGAGAAACTTTAAATGTACGATTATTTTCTAGTATTGGATATTTCAAAATACTTATATGATTTTTTTCATTTTTAATTCTGTGTCTACTTGTCTTCTGCACAATCATCCCGACTCATACAAAGCGTTAATAGAACGAAGATCTAATGTACCGGTTTAAATTAAACTTAATTGTATTCGTAATTTAGATTTTAACTCCACAGTAAAAAAATCCTATTAAAATAAGTTTAGCTATTTTAAAGTTATAAAGATGGCGATGAAACTAACAGTCGGTTTTATGTAAAGACGTTAAGTTTTATAATATCTATCTTTATTATTAATTTGTATCATATTTCTTTCTCATAAATAAAAGAAAAAATTGTAGCACTTAGTATTAAACCTTATGTAAACTTGTTTTATAAGAATTCGCGCCTTACAACTACGTAATATAATATGTTTTGTTATTTGTATAAGTACATTATTTGTTCATTATTGTTTGTGTTTCAATATGTAGTCAGTACCAACATAGTTGTATGCAAATGAAGAATTGGACATAATAAGATTCATTTTGAATAAAATTATCTTTTCGGATTATTTCGCAAATTTATTTTACTTTACAGCAATCATGGTCACGGGAGAGTCTAAGGTTATAGACCTATCAAAGGAATTATATAGTTCTTCATTTCAAATCCTAGGCCGATTTGCGTAATTCTTTTTTTTTTAAACTAGTAACTTACCTTCGCTTCGCAAGTAAGTAAAATTATAGTTTTTAAATTTATATTAAAGTGTGGAAACAGACAGAGACAAACTTTGTTTTATATTATGTATAGACTTAGATGAGCGACTTCAGCTCAAACTAAATTTTGCATTTTCCCATGAAATTGCGAGATTTTGCCGCACACAATTGTTAAAAATGTTTATTATTAACCCTGCTTGCTACCAATAGTTTTGTGTAATATATCATAGAAATTTGACAACTCGACCCAACAATTATTGTGTTTTATATATTCGTGGGAATGAGAGATTTAAAGTTATCGCTACAAGAGTCAAAATCTGTTTAATACTTTTTGCGAGAAAAGCAAGCAGATAAATAGACAAAAATTTCAATAACTACCTACACAGTGTTTTGGGGTCTACATTCTGCACACAATACTTAACAGTCGTTGTATTTAAAAATATTCTATGTACACATTTTGACTTGTTACTATTTTACTATACGTATAGGTGTATTACTAGCGCGGCTATCTCATATAATTACGTTGATTGTCTGATGATAAGATCCCAAGGTAAGTAAAGGGAGTTCCTTAACGAAAAGAAGACTAGGTTCAGTTCGAAAAAAGCTTTATATGGAACTTTCTTAACTGGTCGTGCTCGAGAGGTTCTAAGTGTCTTCAAGACGTCACATAGCCTCGCATAGCAATTAAACCGAAGGCTTGACGTCTTTTAATAACACCACGGAAAACTCAGTTTCTTAGTATTTTAATAACACTAAAAAACTCTTTTAAAAAAATAAAGCCCAGTGAGTTACTTAACTTCAGTCAGCAAACACTTTGACATAAACAGATTGCGATCTATGACGTAAAAAACTAAGTGCAGTCGTACCAGAGTGCAATGAAAGTCAAAGATAATGACCGTCACGCACAAACACACGCCGGAGGATTGTTTACGATATAACGGACTGGTGTCCATAAATATAGCGAAACAGTTACATCAGATGTCGTCATTTATGTATTGTGGATATCGTTACTTCTAATTATTGTTGGTAATGAAAAGTTTTCATGTGCAATATTCCCGATACTTTATTGCAACAGTAACAGCGCGCAAACTAATGCAACTATAGCATTACGAATGTTTGTATTGTTTTGCCGATTATCAGCAGTTTTCTGAGTTTTATCTATCTATACCTTTATATATCTTTTAAGCTACATTACTGTGTACTCTTGCGTCGACGCGCTTGCTATTCCCATAATGCCATGAGATTATACTCGTATATCACTCCACAGGAAAATGGCTTATAAAGTTTGATATTTGTTAGGCAACAATACTATTAAAAAATACCCGGTCAAAGTCTGGGAAACAAACGAACATTCTGAAAGGCATAATATTATTTGTTTAAAATTGGATTAAATTACTTTTATTGTACGATTATCTTTTTTTAAATATTATTATTGTAGTACATCGACTTTTTACCTACTCATACGAGTATATCTGTTATTACAAGTGGTAACTTAATGTCGTCAATATTTATTTAAATTTAAAATTAATTGTCGCAGGATCGCAAAATATTACAATAATTCTTAAGTTTATTACATGGTATTTTCTTAGCATTACGTGTGTAACTTTACTATAACAATGAAAAGTTAAATGCTACTTTTTATAAGAAATTAAAATAACTTGTATATTCAAAACGAAAATATTTATCTAGAAATCCCTACATATGCGCAACAAATATGAAAAGATTAGTTCAATGTCGACCACTTATGAATGTGTACACTGCGCGAGCGCATCGCTGCATGCAGGGCTGTGCCTCGTTCAAATAAGACTAAATACAGGCAAGAAAATAAGTAGATTATATGGTTGTGTACTTAATAAATACCAATCAACAGCGAATATTAATTTACAAAAACTCAATTTAAGTAAGCATGCCTCAATTACAAAACAGCACTTTATAAGAGAACAATTAGAGTGTATTTCTTATTTTTAAGTTATTTAATGTAGAGATTCACTCTCAATCCTTAGGATAACAGGAACCATGCGAAAACCCTAAGTTTTTTTTTAACACAGACTCACGCTTGAATAATTTATTATATATTACTAACTAGATTAGCTAGTTAAAATTCAAAATGAAATGTTTTGTATAAGAAGAAAGTTCGCCAGCCCTGCGGCCTCGTGTTGCAACTTGCGCAGTCACTGAACCAATAAACGTCAATCAAACAAACTTCGCTTGAAATGTAACTCGTGTAAGAAACTATATAATTATGAAATTTATACATTCAGGACAGTTAAAAAAAACCTTTTAAGGTAACTTCAGTTTTGTTTATGACTTGGTATGCATAACACCGTAGAGTTATTTTGAAAAATAAAATAAATATTTTTCAGGGTTTCAAAGGAAAAAATGGAACTCTCATAGGATCGCTCATCTTCCCGTCTATCTATCACAGTTTTTTGTCTAATCAACTTAGAAAATATTGATATTTGGTACTTATTTAGTTGTTTACGTGACCCAATGACGGAAACGAGTATTGTGTAAATAAATAATAAAATCTGGTTTTGAAGGTTAATTTTGTGGACAAATTAGAACATTAATATGTATCAAAAAGAGACTTAAGGTAGCTGCGAGTAGGTAGTTGCGAGGTAAGCGAATGAAATGACTTTATTTATAGTTTTTAGGAAGTAATGAACTGTCAAAAATAGTTTTTAAATTTATCTAAATTTTCATAACCTAGGTAGGTATGAACCCTTCATTACGCGAGGCTAACTCGAATTTTATTATGATATAATAAAACCTATTATACCTATAGACCTATATAATAAAAATAACCTTAATAATATTTTAGCGTTATATGTAAAGCCTTTTTTGTACATAGATGATAACACTTTTTTTTATAAGTTTTTAATCCCTCAACGACCGCGGACACGCCGGCGTTACAGTTAACAATAGATTTCTTAGAAATTTAATTAATTTCTTAGAAATTTACCTGGAGGTGTTAATTATTATTATTTTTAATTTAACACGCATATATTTTTTAACTCTCCTACTATTTTGATACTGTAAAAGTTAAAAAAAAATAAAAATATTATATGTACTTATTTTTCTAAATGCAAATTTATAAATTCTTACGACACACGATTAAGATAACGTTTTTGTCCAATTGAGAATGGAGCTTTAAACGTTGTTCAACTTGATATTTTTTTCAACTTAGACTAGAATATTAGATATTGAATATTTCACTTAATGAAATTCAGAAAAATTGTGGACTGACTCCCGAGTGAGGCACACAAACACATTCAATAGGTAATTCTTAGTTTTTTTTTATCTCAAATATTAATATACAAGATACATGCAAAGTTAGTGTTTGCAGTTACTTATTATGAGTGTTTCTCTGTTCGACTAATAGTTTATTCTTATAAGTAACTAGCAGAACCCGCGGCTATGCCCGTGTACTACAAAAAATAAAAATGGCTTTTTGTTATACGGGGACTCTCCCTCTCTTCGCTCGGGTTTGTCGCTATGTATTTATATAATATTGTTCATTCAAAAGTACTAAAATAGCTATTAAAAAATAGGGGGTGGGGGTAGGAGGGTGAAAAATACTTTGCACCTATTCTCGTACCTACCAAATATACAAAAAAATTATTAAGTTCGGTCTAGCCGTTTCGGAGGAGTGCGACCACAAACACCGTGACACGAGATATTTATATATCTATTAGATTTAATGGGAGCCATAAAAAATGTTGTTTTAAATCTAACGCGATACAACTGATCGAGTGGGACAGCCCTGATGCTTGCTGTAGTTATCATTGCTAAACCTGCGCATGAACCATTTACACTCTATCAAGAGCTGTATGGATGGTGTATTATCGTCTATTGTTTGTTTAAGTGTAGCGAGTTAAATTGTTCTATAAACTTGAATAGGCAGCGGTAGTCCAGTGGCGACGCGCTCGCTTGGGAATCCGAGTGAAGCGGGTTAAGTCCCGGGTCTCGCTTCTCTACTATTTTCACGTGCGAATTATTCTAATCATCATTACCACTTCTCTTATGGTGAAGGAAAACATCGCGAGGAAATCTCATTTCTGAAAGACCCTAGCAAGTTTTCGAAAGACGCTAAGTCCGCCAGCACTTGACCAGCGTGGTGGACTATGGCCTGATTCCCATAGAAAGTAGACCCGTGCCCTTCAGTGGAACTTTTAAACATTTTGAGTTTAATATATTACATAAATAAACTTGAATGAATTTGTCAACGCGTTTTAATTTCTATGACATTTGATAGAATGGCGCACATCGCATTTGAGTCGAAAATGTGTGAACGGTATAGATATGAATATACTGCGTGCATTTTATTATCTGTAATCTGACTCGTCTGTTTTCGCAGAGTATATTTTTGTATCAAGATATTTAGAGTTCATAACAAATATTTACATTTTTAAAAATAGCGAAAATACATATTAAAATCGTTTTTGCTTGCGACGTAACAAGATTCTAATTTATCTATACTTGTTTGCTTTGCTTTACATGCTATGCGCTTACTTTGCTACAATTAGCGCTGTAACATCTTTATTTTTCAGCATAATACATACTTTTTCCTGAATATTGTATTTTTAAACTAAAATATTAAGTAATATGTAAGTAAAACTATCCTCCCCGGGACAGTGTCTCCCGTGACCTTGATTGCTGTAGAGCATTCGAAACATCGCCCGGGAATCAAAATAAATAATAATAATAAATATTTTGGGACATTTATAGACAACACCATCTAGTTCCATGGTAAGCCACGAAGCTTGTGTTATGGATACCAGATAGTTGATACACTACACATATATGACTTTAAATACATTATACATATTAAAAATCAAAATAAAGCTGCGAAATAATCCGAAAATATGGTTTTATTTAATATGTAAGTGTAAACATTCTGCAGAGCAACTGCTCGTACGTAGGAACATGTCATTGGCGATTTTAATAATGCCTTATAAGAACGTAACTTTCGCGAGTGAAGCCGCGGGACAGTTTCCTGTTAAAAATACTTTGTGGTAATTTGGGTCAAATAAATGATTTAGATCATTTCATGATTGTTAAATGTAAATTACATATACAATATATGTAATTCGACATATTTAAATATCTGTAAATCGATCTAATATTTTTTTTTATTCGTTTTTGTTTCAGGATTATTTTGAAAAAGTAAAAAAAAATACAAGAACTCTACTTTATGATTCTACTTATTTATTTTCACAGTAAAATCTATTAATTATTTAAAATATCAAACAATAGTAATAAGACAATGCAATTTTCTAAATATTACAGAGATATAAAAATGAAACGTAATGTTAAAAACTATATAGAAAAAACACTTACAGTTGTTCCCAATTTTCCGATCAAATTTTCCAAATTTTTCTTGCATCTTTTTTTATATAATATCGTTGAATAGTTGAAAATTAATTTTGCATAAATTGGCAATTATACCGTTATATTCACTCGCTTATTATCACAGATATATTTTTATATTTTTTTATTCCTATCAAATTAGTCAAAGACTGCAATTTGCTAATGTCATTAATTGTATGTGACGCAGCTCAAAACTGTAATATTAAATATATTTTGATAATATCATTTTAATTTTCATTAATATTACAAATACAACAGCGTTTGCTAGTGTTCTGTTTGCTAGCTTTTACTGACTACTGATTACTGAGTAACTGTACAGAGTAGTGGTGTAGCTATGCCAATGCGATCACACGGGGCCCCTGATTCAAGAGGGCCCTGAGGATCACAGACGATTCTTTGACTCGAAACATGCCAAAAAGCACTACTACAGAGAGTGTGAGTATATACAGATAGCTTGGTCGCTTCACCCTGATATGAAGTTAACGAATGAACGTAGTATTATGCAGCAATCATTTTTCTATTTAAATCACTTTTAAATATGTAAGTTACATATATGTTTGGAATCGACTCTTAAAAACAATGTATTTTGTCACCCCACTCGATAGATTCGAACGTTCTTTTTTTGAAAATTTTAATTCTTCGTCAACTTGAGCTCATCTTTTTAGTTCGTTTTAATGCAGTGGCGTTTTTTTATTGGGGTTCCGTACCCAAAGGGTAAAACGGGAGCCTATTACTAAGACTCCGCTGTCCGTCCGTCTGTCTGTCCGTCTGTCACCAGGCTGTATCTCATGAACAGTGATAGACAGTTGAAATTTTCACAGATAATGTATTTTTGTTGATGCTTCAACAAAGACTAAAAAACAGAATAAAATAAATATTTAAGAGGGCTCCCATACAACAGACATGTTTTTTTTGCCGTTTTTATAAAGAATGGTACGGAACCCTTCGTGTGCGAGTCCGACTCTCACTTGGACGGTTTTTTTGTAATTATGTATATCTTAAGGCTTAGCCAGCATCAGCCGTTTAATCGTACGAAAACAGTTTTACTAACAAAGCAACAGAAATCCACCATGATAAACCACGGTTTCTTCTAAAGAAGAAGTAAGCGAAGAAATATGTAGAGGCGGAACAGCTTCTTTGTTTTATACTTCATATGCGTATACTCATAGATATATACATGCGACTTGCACTCGAATAAAATTTTGCTATTTGACGACACGTTTGGCACAGTTTGTAGTGACCCTACTTGCTGTGCTTGAGGACGCGGGTTCGAGTCCGCGGGGGGCATTCATTTGTGTGATGAGCACGAATCTTTATACGTATTTAAAGTTACATATATACATATGAGTAGTGTATTAACTATCTGGTATCCATAACACAAGCCTCATAGCTTACCATGGAACTAGATGGTGTTGTGTGTTAATGTACTAACGTATTTATTTATTTACGTATTTCTTTACTTATGGAAATAAGAGATTTCACTAGACAAATTTGTAAATATGTTAATTTTAACCCTGCTTCTAATAGTTTTTGTGTATATATATTACTAGCGACTCTCGGACGCTCGGGTTCGTCCCTGGTGTGGGGTCTGGGAGGACCACCCTTATCCTTATCACTTAGGGGTATGGAAAATAGATAGTAGCCGATTCTCAGACCTACTGAATACGCATATAAAATTTGGTATAAATCGGTAAAGCCGTTTCGGAGGAGTACGGTAACAAACATTGTGACATGGAAATTTTATATATAAGATATATCATAGAAATTTTTGTATGAAGGACCACTCGGCCGAACCAGTTATTGTTTCCCTATGTTTTATTATATTATGTACTCGTATTTCATTTTCTGTGGACCAGGTTTTTTAAACAGATATTTTGTACTAATTAGTCGTATATATGTTTATTGTACATATTTTTATATAAATTCCTACACGAATATATCTTTATGTATTTTTAAACCTATATTAATATTATAAAGAGCTAAAGTTTGTGAGTTTGTGAAGTTGTAGGGGGTAATCTCTGGATCTACTGAACCGATTTAAATAAAATTTGGTAAGAAGATAGTTTTAGACCCTGGGAAGAACATAGAATACTTTTATCCCGGAAATCATCCCTTAAGGTGGTGAAAATGGGAATGAAAGTTTGTATGGGGAATCAACCTAGGGACGAACCCGAGCAAAGCGAGGGTGAGTCGTTAGTCATATATAAAAAAGATATTAATGACAATTGATTTTTTACGTAAGAAAATGTCAGAGTATATAAATCCATAGTACAGCATGCACTATACGTGCATAGTGACTTATCGGGTATAGTGCATGTCTCATGGAGAAGCAAAGTCATAGGATTGTAACACTATTAAAAATGTAGCTAATTGTAGAAGTAGAAGTATAATGGTATGCCGTATGGATGGACATACATTATTACATGGTAAACAAATAACCAGTCATTCACTTTTCTCTCTGACCTCAATGATTTTTGAAATTGTTATATAATATATTTTTTATAAATATACTCTAGCTATACTTGTAAATACTGAGGTTATATTTAATTATCACTGTAAGTGAAAGGGTGAGAAATATGTATAAGGGAATCAGTGAAGGTAAATAAGTACATATAAAGACTACAACACTCTTACATCATCCTTGGTGTCCGAGTCCAACTGAACATTCACCAATTTCATTAAAAAAAGTTTTGTTACCTTAACTTGTATGAAACAAAATAAGAAATTATGTATGTTTGTAAACTTATCAAAGAACTTGTCGACGCAGGATGGTTAACACCAGAATTATCTATGGTTAGTACTTACGTAGTTAGTGGGCGTGAACTCAAACATTATTTAACAAACTCAGTATAATTTTAATCAATCGAAATAATATTTATTTCACAAACTGATGTAAAATACAAATTAAACAAAATATAATTCAACTGTTTATTAAACAATATAATTTGTGTTAGAAATATATAGCAATTCATCACACGCATCGTGATGCAGGGAATCCACATCTGACATGCAGCATTTTTAATATTATTTGAAACAGTCATTTAATTTTGGAGTTTAGTTTTCAAGCTGGCCGGTAGAGCTGCCCTGCGAGCATCGCAACGAAGCTTTCTAGAGCGCGCTCTCCAAACCTAACTCTCATACTATTTCGATTAGCTTACAGAAACAACCAGATGGCACATTACACGTGCCTTCAAATTGGATTATTTTGTTTTATTTTGAAAATGATATACTTGGCATTACAAGAATAGAATATTTTAGCCATTTGACCACAGATTACAGAGCCAGGAGGCGAATAGTGAAATGTTTATTGATCTCGTAAATCCCTGAAAATTGGATCAATTTAGTTCATTTTGTCGAGCCCATTACACTTGGTATCATTCTACTAATATTAGTCTGGATGTATAGATGGATGCTTGTTACTCTTTCATGCAAAAATTACTGAATGGATTTTAATGAAACTTTACAATAATATAGCTCATACATTAGAATAATAAATAGGCTACTTTTTATTCGAGAAAAATGTACAGGCGAATGAGGCGAATCCAAGCGAAGCCAGAGTGAGCCACTAGTTCATAATAAAGTCAAATTGATAAGCATATTGTTTAGATTGTTTTAACTATTATTATAAAACATTTTATTTTTAATTAAGAAAACAAGTAAACACATAGATTTAAACGTACCAAAATATTTGTAGTCGAATTATAGCGGTCGTGTACTAATGAGATAATAAATCTTAAGGAAAATATTAAAACAAGAATTTAAGCTCGTAGGTGGAGCAGTTATTTTTATGAACACTATCCATACCGTCCATTTAGATTTCTCCGATATGTTGTTATCAGAATTGTAAAGTTTGAAATCTTAACGATTATCATTTGATGAGTCTATAATAGAATTGTGAGAGTTGTTTCCAATTTAAATTATTATTTGTATAGGTATAAGTTATTTTACAGCGTGCTATTAATGAAAAGACCGGTTAAAACTAATTTTATTATAGTTCATTAATTAGTTGAACCAGTCGTGAATCATTACTTTTTAAATATATGTATGTGTTTCAAATGACGAAACAGAAACGTATCCGCCAAGTTGCTTATCTAGAATACATAAAATACTTATCAATTATTGCGGTTGCCTAAATAGGTTTGAATATAATAGATGTATAGCGCCAGTGCTTTGTACACAAAGTACAAAAATAACACCACTTTTGTAACTGGGGCTATATGTTCTTTATTTACATCTACGTTTTACATATCCACATAGGAACGAAGCGGAATCGAAAAAAAAATCGGAATAGAAAAAGCGGAAAAGTGCATGAAATATTTAAAAAAAACACTATATTATATATATGGATATTTTTGTATAGATGATGATATGATGATGGTTATATAGATATTATATAGATATTTTTGTCTCTTTGTATGTATGTCTATATACGAGTACCTCTTTACTTTTTATGCAAAAAGTGCTAAATGGTTTAACTACTAAATTGAATTTATTAATCGGTTCAACAATTAGGATACCTTTCACTAGAAGAAAATTATTCATTCCTACGGGAAAACACAATAACTGGTTCTATCGAGTCGTCCTTAGAAATTTATATGGCTAACGCTGGCTAAACTTTAAGAGAACCAAACTCTATATTAATTTGTAAATTATTTTATGGTTTAGTTATCTTATAATATTTACTATGCTTACTGCTCCTTTTTTGTTTTTATTTCTAAACCATAACGTTTTTAACCTAAATGTAAATAAAAAATCCTCAGAGGAATATCGACCCCGAGTACTCTCACAAAAAACTGTCACACTTGGCTGCCTTTATAATTAACATAGTCTTTAAAATTAATGAGTACCGTTATCATGATTAGTTTTTTTCGACGTTCTTTTCAATTATAAATAAAAAAATAAAGATAAAAATTGATGATAACACTGTTTACATCTCATTTAAATGTTTAATCAGTAGCGGCTCTGTCAGCGCGGTCACTTCGTAGAAATAATCTAAATATTTAATTAATTGTAACAATATTGTAAGAGAGCAACCATACAGTTATTTTTTGGAATAATTTTACCATATTTTCATAATAATTTGAAATTTTATTTAGTAATAAAATAATAATAATTTATTTTTTCGTTGTTGGCACATCCTCTCAATGCGTGGAAAATCGGGCCATAGACTGTTGTGGTAAAAAACTTGCGTTGGTACACGCAAGCTTTTTAACGAGTAAAGTTTTATAAAGTTTTTATATCTATAGTCTATACTGAAGAATATGCCTAATATGCCTTATTTAAATAATTATTCGAGATAGAATACATTAACACAGGAAGTGAAAATAATAAAATTAAATACTGAATAATATGTAATGTATATTTATGTCAAATAAAGTGTAAAATAACTTTTAAACTTGGTAAAAATATTATTTAAAAAAACGTGTGTTTACTTATGTACGTCTTTGGCATAACAGAACAAAAATAGCTAAATATTTCATCCTGTATGTCACAACTCTCTGTTTGTAAAAGGAATGCAGCTAACTTCATCACGTCGGTTTTTGTGCGTTTTACTCTCATATTTTTTTCCAAACGTAACAAAAGAAGTATAACTTAAAAAAACTATACCTTATAGTTATCCTACTCCTGATACTCTATATTTATCTCATTCTCTCGTAGGTTCCTTTTCTGAAGTTTCACTTCTACCGTGTGTGAATTGCACACACACGCACTTAAGTTTTTTTTTAATATTATTACCATAAGAATAAAAAAACAATTATATAACAATGATAAGTGCAATAATTTAATAACAATAAATAACTCGCTTCCCTTTTATGTGCATAAGATAATTATCACAACTTAAACTACTTTCTATAATTTTATCAGAACCGTGAAGCGAGTCCTTCGCCGCGGCTGTCCGCGTGCGACAGCAACGCGTCGCCCTTCTGTTGCACGAAGTTGACGGCGGGGAGTACCGTGTCGTTGGCGG
The DNA here is from genome assembly GCA_947093115.1 of Brenthis daphne. Taxonomy (NCBI): domain Eukaryota; kingdom Metazoa; phylum Arthropoda; class Insecta; order Lepidoptera; family Nymphalidae; genus Brenthis; species Brenthis daphne. Next base: position 7,516,090 of record OX352473.1, read on the forward strand.
CGGGCAGGCCCGGGGGGCCCGGCGGCGGAGGGCCCGCAGGCGGGGGGGCCGGGGGCGGGGGCATCGGAGCGCGGCCCGGCTCCGCGGCCAGGGAGCCCCCGGGCAGCACGAGCACGCGCGCGGCCTCCACCGCGTCCGCGGCGCCCGCGACCGCGCCCGACAGCGCGACGGCCGCAGCCTGCGCCAGCGCGACGCCGGACTCGCCGCCCACCACGTACCTGGTGCCTATTGAGACGTTATATTTCTATCTATACATTAATAAACTAGTCCCCGGTGCTCATAGTTAGCCTCAGTAACTACTGCACGCCGTACGTACTGTTTGGTGATTTTAATTCTAAACATTTTAAAATGCTTAGAATTAAAATCACCAAATATGGTAAGGTACTTATTTTTTGAATTATTGAAATCATTTTGTATAATTGTGGGGTAGGTACTGTCTGTTACTAGTATATTATGCCTTTGAGACGTCTAAAACCTTAGTCTGTCCCGTAACCATGATTGCTGTAAAGCATTCAAAACGTTGGGACCCAAAAAAATCCGAAAAGATAATTTAATTTTTAAATGTTTTAGAATATTTGCAAAAATCAGCTAAGTATATAATGGTATGGTATACTTTATATTAATCATCTACTCTGAGAACTGCCGTATTTCTGTAAAATAAAAATGCGATGGGTATCTAACTAGAGAGCACCCGAGCGAAGTGAGGCAATACTAATATTATTAATGTGAATAAAAATGTGTTTATTATTGATTGTTATTGTGTCCATCACACAGTCGGCGACGAAACAACGAATCACCGCAAATTTTCGCATGGAAAGTTTTTGGCTGCAGATAAATGTTAATACGAGTATGTTTATTGTTCTACGCGCTCCTGAACTACTACGTATGTGGAACTATGTGGAACTTTTAATGTGCAAAATATTTACAACAATCAGTGACATTTTAAAACATAGCCACAATAAATTATTAATAAAAACCCATATTTTTTCCGTTATTATAATGTTATATAAAGAACAGCTGTGGCCTATAGATTCTTGGCGAGCGAAAATAGAAATAATTAATTTCAAGATTAGACTAATCCTGCGCCGACGCCATGTTGTCTTTAAATGTTTTCTTGTACCTATAATGTGGGTGATGTGTTCATTTCTTGTTCCTTCTTTTAATATTTTAAATACGTAGATATACAAATATCTTAAACTGCTGGTCATAGTCAAACCTAATACGATTATAAATGCGATGGTTTGGAAAGAGTGAGTATATGTATAACCTCTGTACGGTGTAACGAGTAACGCCTCTATTGATTTAAATGAAGTTCGGCATGGAAATCTATACTAATATTATAAGGAGAAAAAAATGTATTTTTGTTTGTAATGGATAAACTAAAAATCCGCTGAACCAATTTAGATGAAATTTTGTATAAATCCGAATCTGTATATTAAGTAGTTGGAAAATCTTATTAAAATAAACATTATTATCGATACAGAAGCCGAATCTATAGTTTTTAGAATTTTTTCTGTCTGTCTGTCCGTTACCGCATCACAGAAAAACCACTGGAGGGATTTTGATGGTGATAGCTGGTTATCCGGGTCAACATATAGGACCTTTTTACCGCGGGAAAATGTCTCATTTCTGAGAAAAAATATAAAAACTGCAATGTAAGAGTATGCTAATATGTAAAACCTAAGAATTTGGTTTTTGGTCATCTGAGCGTCAGAACGCGGGCGGAGCCGCGGGCAACGCTAGTACGTTATATGACACAATAGATTTTTTATTTTATTTTTCAGTTTTAACCTATCTAATGATTAAGACTAAACTCGCATTTGTCAATTTTTTTATTGTGGCTCTTACTTAACTAGTAGTAAATCATGTCTCATATTGCGTTCTGTTTGTCAAATTAAATATTAAAGTATTACTTACACCAGTTGTATTGGGAATCAAAACTTGAGAAATAGTATATAGCACAGATATAATACTTTTTTAGATTTACGCGAATACTTGACATTTTAAATAAAATTATCTTTTCTGATTTCTTCGCGAATTTATTTTGATTTTTGGTTCCCGACGTTTCGAACGCTTTGTTTACAGCAATCATGGTCACGGGAGAGACTGAGGTGTTGGATGTTTCTAAGGTATTATATAGTTGTTACAGACAGCCTACCCACAAATAACAAAATGAATTCAAAAAATTGAAAAATGGCACCAAAGTACCGTACAATATTTTTTAACTTTTAACATTTTTATATAATTTTAATTAGTTTTATAATTGAATATGGAATATTATTTATTTAATTTGAGCTGTTATTATTATAAATATTACAACTCTAAAATTTGAAAAAAATAAAATTATTTAAAAAAAATATTCAATTTCTAATTTGAAAAAGTTAAAATTAATTAAAAAAATAATAATAATTTTCATTTAAATTTGCTATTATTTAAAAAAAAACAAATTATTATTTAAAATACCACAGATATGTTGATCAGTAATGATAGCTGGTGCTAAGTCGAGCGGCGCGGCGGGCTCGTCGCGCGACCACGCCTCGGGCCCGTCGCTGAGGTCCGACCCGAACGGCGTCGATAGACCTCTAAAAGTATTAAAATATTCATCAATACATATTAAATGTCATTTTGTAGATTCACATTTGCGGTATAATCTCATCGTTTAACCAGTTCTAGATCTTCATAATATAATGTTAACTGTTTAGATCCTAATTCAATTAACATTGCAAGTGTTCACGAAAGTCTAATTGGATTGGTAGAAACTATATTTTAAGTGTACCTTTAAATATATGATTTATTACTTATTTACCTAAAGCCCGAATTTATAAAACTCATTTCTATATATTAATATGATGATACTAATCTTACTAATATTATAAATGTGAAAGTTTGTGAGGATGGATGGATGTTTGTTACTCAATCACGCCAGAACGGTTGAACGGATCTGGATGAAAATTTGGCACAGAGCTAGATTATAGTCTAGAATAACACATAGGCTTTAGTTTTTTATCTCGGAAAAATATATATAGTTCCGTGGGATAGATTTCTTTTTGTTTTTCTAGAGGCAAACCTGAGCGAGAGTGAGCCGCTAGTATTATAATATGTATTAAGTTTTTCGTAACCGTAAAACATGGTACAAAATTAATACCACAGTATGGAAATACATACAAAAGGAATTTTAATGAAAATGACGTCAAATGCAAAGGTTAAAATAATATCAATTTTCATGGTGAACGGTTTTGAAGCTAAAGCCGTTTCCCAACAGTCATATAAAAGTGAGTATTGCAGTCGGCTGCGTCTCACTCGCGTCTCCCTTTGCTCGCGCCGCTCGGTAGTCCTGTCTAAACGACTTCTCTAAATGACTGTATGGATTAGTAGAGTGTGGTACAGTGGTAATAGTATCGGTACGTACGTAACGAGTGCGACGTAGGTGTCCCGCGGGTCGACGACGGCGAGGCCGGCCGCCACGCCGCGCGGCCACCGCGCGCCCGCCGCCTGCGCCTGCGTCTGCAAGCTCTGTACCGCACTGCGAATAGGGATGAATGGTAATATTATATACTAGCGACTCACCCTCGCTTCACTTGGGTTCGTCCCTAGGTTGCTTCCCCATACAAACTTTCATCCCCATTTTCAACCCCTTAAAGGGTTATTTCCGGGATAAAAACTATCCTATGTCCTTCCCAGAGTCTTAAACTATCTTATTACCAAATTTCATTTAAATCGATTCAGAAATTTCGGAGCCTATTTGATACAAGCAAACAAACAAATCTTTCCTCTTTATAATATTAGTATAGAAAATAATTGTTTTCCAACTAGAGAGATACATTGATGTCAAAATCATTAGAAAAGTAATTATTCGATAAGAAAGGATTATTAAAATCGCTTTAAATTGGGCGAAGATTTCATGTATGTATTCAGCCCTTTTTAACGTCCCACTGCTGGCCACGGGCCTCCCTTCAATACGACGGGGGTTCAGGCCATAGTCCACCACGCTGGCCAAATGCGAGTTGGCGGACTTCACATGTCTTTCGAAAACTTGCTAGGTTCTATCAGACATGCAACAGGAAATCTTTCCTCACGATTTTTTCCTTCATAGTAAGGCAAGTGGTAATCGTGTTAGAAATGATTCGCACGTGAAAATATCAGAGGTGCCGAGACCCGGGATTTGAACCCGCTTCACTCGTTTCCCAAGCGAGCGCGTTACCACTGGGCTACAACTATCAAAGATTTCATGCATGGCAGGAAAATATCATACATATTAAAGATATTAACATTCAAAAGAAATATTTTTATATTAAAAAAAAAAAAGAATAGCTGCATTCAAATATATTTAAAAAGTTTAAAGCTAAGCTTATAAAGCTCAAATATATTTAAGTATACGTGTGTACTACGTGTGATCGTAAAATCTTAAAATTATTCAAACATATATAATATGATTTTTCTTATCAATTTTCATACGTCGATATTGATCAATAAATCTTCAATGTGTTGCTGAAATTTTAAATAAACGACATTAAATATAATAAAAAAATTAAACGTGTAGGTATACTATCTTTACACATATATGTTCGATAAAATATAGTGACAGAAAAGGTTACATTATCGGTTTAGGCAAGTTATTGAGTTTTTTAAAAGTTTCTTTCTTCTTTTTTAATATTACGTTTAAAAACTTGATATGTTCAATATTTACTTTTCTTCCCTTCGTTTTTTCACTCTACATAGTGTTTATTTTCCATTTTTAAAACCTTCTAAAACAATATGTTTTCTTTATTAAAAAAAATTCTGAAACACCGATATAATATGTTTCTTAAACATAAGCGACTTACCCTCGCTTCTCTCAGATTTGTGCCAATGTGCTTCACAGTAGTCTATGTGTTATTCCAGGTCACAGTCTCTACCAATCTACATCCGTTCAGCCGTTTCAGCGTGAAGGAGTAATAAATACAGACACACATCTGTAATAACTTTCACATAATAATATGTATATAATATAATAGCGTTCCGATTTACGTTTGTAGAGCGCTAGCGGGTGTCGCGCCGGGCGCGAGGGCGGCGCGCAGCGCGGCGGCCGCGAGCGCGCCTCCCGCACCCGCCGCCCACACGCGCCATGCGCCCGCCGCCGCGCCCGCCGCCGCCGCCTCCCACCGCACGGCGCCCGCGCACGACCACAGCGCGCACAGCTCTGGAACAGTGCAGACTACCATTATTAATGCGAACTAGCGACTGACTCTCGCTTCGCTCGGGTTCCTAGGGTCCCTCGTCCTCCTCGGGTCCCTAGGTACATTTTAATTTTTTTGAACGAAACCCTAATTCTTTTACTGAAATAAAAGTAGCCCAAGTTACTCCATATAAGATCAACTACCTGCCAGTGAAAGTCCCGCCAAAATTGGTCCAGCCGTTTCGGAGATTAGCCGGAACAAACAAACAGATAGACAGACGGACAGACAGACCAAAATTTAAAAAATTGTGTTTTTCTTATAAATACTGTATATAATTCCATATGCATTTAGTAAAAAGCTGTTGTTTAGTAAAAAGCATTTATTAAAAACAGACATTTCAATTTTATTTATCTGTATAGATGTATAGATGATGTGTGTGTTTGTGTCTGAGTGTGTGTGTGTGTGTGCGTGCGTGCGTGCGTGCGTTCTTTCTCTTTCTCTCTCCTTAAAATCTTGTTATGGCGTCGGAAAAAACTCTAGTTTTCGAAGAAACAAAAACATTGTCGCTCCAAAATCGATCAAAAATTAATAAAAGATGGATATATTCGAAAAAAAAATATAAACAGATTCTACGGGAAAAATACAAAAGTTGTAGATTTTTACTACAACTTTTTTAGATATGACGTCACAGCAAGCTAAAAATTGAAAACTTATATTTTTCAACGCATTTCATCCCCCCATTCTCGGGGGTAGGTGGGCATCGGGGGCCTTTTACGGATATTTGTTCCTTATATACCTGCTAACGTTTTGAATATATATAATTTCAGGTTTTAAAAATTTTTGTTCTCAAGCCGGAATCCGTTCGGACTAAGGAGTATATAAAAGACTTAATTTTATTTTATTATTATGACAGACATGCTTTCTATTTATTTCAATCAAAATAGTGCATGTAGATTTTTTTTCTATTGCCAAATGTTTGGCATTCTAGCCGAAGTTCGGCTCAAGCAGCCGAAATTCGGCTAAACCAAATGTAAAATGTATTTCGGCCCATCCCTAGAAATAATACAAACGTTTAATAAAAAACACTACACAGTTTTCAAAAAAACATCCTAATTTCAACAGGGAAGATGGCTGGGTACTACCATCGTCATGGGATCCTGTTATTAATATAATAAAATCAAATAATAAATATAAACATAACAGACAGGTAGATGTAGTAAGTTCTTACTGTGTAGATCAAAATGACAGCTTATCAGATTAATATTTTTCATTTCTCATTTGTAAAAGTATATAGTAATAGTGTTGCTTAGTAAGTTGTTTTTAAATAATAGCAAACTAAATTAAAATAATTATCCTTAATTAACTTTAATTTTTTAAATTACACATAGAACAATTATATGGCTTAAATAATTAACACTATATTTTATATTTTTCTTTATGGTTATAAATATAATAATGGCAACACTAAATATAGATTACTAATTAATAATTTAAAATTGTAATAATTATAAAAATAATAGCAAAAATTAAATAAATAATATTCCATATTCAATTATAATTAAAATTATAAAAATGTTTAAAGTTAAAAAATATTGTAATGTAATTGGTGCAATTTTCATTTTGTTAATTGTGGGTAGGCTGTCTGTAACAACTATACCTCCAAGACATGTAACACCTCAGTCTCTCCCGTGACCATGGATGCTGTAAAGCATTCGAAACGTCGGGAAACAAAAATGCAAATAAATCCGCGACAAAATCCGAAAAGATAGTTTTATTTAAAATGTCAAATATTCGCGTAAATCTAAGAAAGTATTATACAACACAGTTTTGGTTAATCGATTATAGGCCTTTCTAAGCTTTGAAAGGGTTCAGTATTTCCGATCGTTATCTATTGATAGCTTAAGACATTTCTCTTTGGTTTAGTACAATAAAGGCGTTGAGACGAACGCAATTGAAATGTTTATTTACCCGTGCTGGTATAATTCTTTAGAGACTCCAAGTAGTCGGCGAGTGCGGGCTCAGTGCGCAGTGCGGTGGGGGTGTATCCCGGCAGGCCGCGCGCCGCCGCCGCCGCCGACAGGCTCGCTGATACTACGTAGCCTGTCCTGATAGACAAATCTATATCTAATAAAGTTATAAATAAGGATCGTTATAATTTAAGGAATGTAATTGAAGAACAACAAAAATAGAGGTACCTTTAAAAATATAGTTAGCTTTAATTAGAATCATTTAAATTTATCTTAAGATATTCGTACATAGGTTAATTTTATTTCCATTGAACTTCTCGTTCCCTACACTCTTCTATAAATTGATTTTTGTTGTGAAAAATTTGATGAAATGACCATTAATCCCTTACATTTAATACCTGCACAGTACAATTCAAAATTTGTTTTTAGTAGAGTTTATCTCTTCTAGATGGCGCCATATTTAACTGAGGTTAGCATCTACAAAACATAAATGATACTACATTTCGTTATATTGAACAATGTAAAATTAAGAAGCGTTTTTATATTAATTAATTGATAAATAATATGCTCAAAAATTAAGTGCAGTGTTTTAGTAAAGAAAAACAATAAGGTAGCTTACCTAGCGAGATCAATAGCGGGTTGTAACACTTGCTCCCAAGGCAACAACCCTAGCCGCGCGTGCAGAGCCGCCAGTGCCGCGACCAGTCTTGGTGGGCGCGTGACCGAGTTGTTGCCGCCCACGCCCACGCTTAAACCCACGCTCCCATCGGCACCCCACACCGCAGTAGTAGGCAACACGGTGCGGGACTGTCTGTACTCCCAGTGGACTAGGGATCCGCTCCTGGAATTGAAACATTGAAAATCTATAGATTTAATCATTTGATATCGTGGTAGGTGTGAAAGTAGCAACTACTATACCCAAGTCGTACATAATAATTGACACGATAATATTTTTACTTTAAAATAAAGGATAGTTTCTACATATTAATATAATTAATATAATTTTAATTAAGAAAAAAATACAACGGTTACCATGGCAATAATTAGTCATAATTGCTTTTATTTAATTTATGCACATGCATCCCACAGTAATAAATATTCATTTTTATTACAAGTAATCAGTTTAGTTTTTTTTACCAAGTTCAAAAGTTATTTTACATTTTATTTAACACATTATACCTATTACATAATAACACATTTTCCAATATTATTTTTAACTTCCTGTCTTCGATCAATAATACTTGATCGAAGCTTCCTGTGTGATGTATTCTATTAAATATTAAGGCTTAATCCTATATATTTATGTGTTTGCCTCTTTCTCGTCCGCATTTTCGTTTCATCGAGTTTCAAATCACAACGAGTCTAAAGAAGTTTCACTTCAAAAGAAACATTATTTTTTCTTAGAATTAATCAGAGTATAAATAACAAATATTTCTCCTATACAGTGAAATTAGACAATACGCGGATATAGCCATAAATTAAAAAGATTTCTATTAAAAATGGCAGTAATTCTAGATCGGACGAACAGATGGCGGACAAGTGACAAAAATTTTATCAAAAGACGATTAAGTGCGGTCACATTTTAGTTCGGGAGACAGCGAGTACGATGAGGATCTGATGACGGCCGCGCTCGCCGCGCTCGCCGCTCATCCGCTTGATGGGATTGTTCAATGGTGTGCGCAGATTTATGGCTGGTTTTATGCTGTATCGACTGCTCGTAATGTGCATTTTCGATCTGTGCAGGATTTTGCTTCAACGTTACTATGATTCGATATAAATAGTAAGCTTGTATACTTGTTGCGATTACGTTTTTATTTTTAAATTAGTGATGATATAATATATTTTTTTACTTTTGAATATCTGTTACTAAGAGAAATTTAAATAATAATTTTAGGATTTTTATGTTGAATGTAAAATATATTAGTGAATTATAATTTTTACATATGCCGCCATCTATCGTCGAATACTTAAATTAAATTATTTTATGAAAACTATTTATTATGTCCCATTAGCAACAGAATTGAATATAATATGTTTGTACTCAATATATATCATAAAAATAATATTAAAACTAGTTTCATTTTTAAATGATTAACACTTTTCAAGTGTAAAACTACATATTTTCATGGTTCCGCCGCGTAGTCCACGTAGTATGCTACAGATGGCGCTATGTATTATGTTTACATACTTCAAGTTTTTAATATTGTGTATTTAATATTTTAAGTTATACTACAGTCTATATTATTATATTTTAAATATAAGTTAGTATACTTTACAATTTATGTAAGATAATTTTGAAAGAACAAACAAACAACATAAACAACAACAATCCTGAACCAATTTTTAAACATCTAAACTTTAGGGTTTCTAGACCTTAAACATTGAACTATCATACAATTATATAAATGCTAAAGTGTATATGTCGCGGTGTTACGGCTGGATAATTTTGGATAACACTTAATATTGACACAGATGTACCTTCAGCAATTAGGGACGAACAAGGGTAAGTCGCTAGTAGTGCATAAAAATAAAACATGCTATTTTGAAAACCAAAGCAAAATCAATTGTTATCAATTACAAAAAGATAAATCTAAGGCTTTGAAAGCCGTAATGGTGTCAATGGTAACATCCAATGTGATCTTCACGAATTAACTTTTTCCAATTGGACTTATACATGTAGTTATGAAATAATACAATAAGATCTAGATATAAAAGATACTTACGCGTCTAACGAGGTGCGGTGCGGCGCGAGCACGGCCAGGCAGAGCGCGGCGGCGGCGGCGGCGTCGGGCGCGGCCCCGCCCGCCCGCAGCACGGCCGTGCCCGCGCGCGAGCACGCCGCCGCCGACGACGACACCGAGCCGTGTGGCACCACCTGCACATAATATGCCAGGTTACATATTATATAAAAAATATAGTTTTAAACAACAGTAGAAGAATAAAGAGGCTCGCATGACTTGGAAGAAACAATGGACACTTTGCGTAACGAATTATTCTTTAAACTACATTTAACACAAAGATAACCAGATACTAATAATACTTTCTTAGATTTACGCGAATATTTGACATTTTAAATAAAACTATCTTTTCGGATTTTTTCGCGGATTTATTTGTATTTTTGGTTCCCGACGTTTCGAATGCTTTACAGCAATCATGGTCACGGAAGAGACTGAGGTGTTAGATGTCTCGAAGGTATAGTGGTTACAGACAGCCTACCCACAATTAACGAAATGATAATTGCACCAATTACCTTACAATAATTTTTAACTTTAAACATTTTTATAATTTTTAATCAGTTTTATAATTGAATATGGAATATTATTTATTTCATTTTTGCTGTTATTATTATAATTATTACAATTTTAAAAATATTAATTACTAATCTATATTTAGTGTTGCCATTATTATATTATAAATATACCATTAGGAAAAAATATAATATTAATTATTTAAGCCATATAATTGTTCTATGTGTAATTTAAAGAGTTAAAATTAATTAAGAATAATAATTTTAATTTAGTTTGCTATTATTTAAAAAGACAAATGACTAAGCAACACTATTACTATATAGTATATACTTTTTGTAAAAGTTTAAATAATTAATATTAGGTATATTTATATTTTTTTTTATATTTAAAAGCACCATTTCGGACTTCAAACATTTAAATTTATGATTGTGATAATGTTTAGTGTAGTAAAGACCTATAATGGGTACCTAGTATCAGTATGTTTCGGAGGCTGCTATAAAATTACCAACAAGCTACTGTGTCGATGTAAGTAATAAACGTGATAATGGACCAGACAATGAAGTCTCAAGTGTCTCATGAATAGATGATGTATTTATGCAAACCGTTCGTTCCTCGTAAATAAAATATACAGTGGAAAAGCAATAAACTAGTAAAATAAACAAAACTATGAATAATCATTATCTAATACTTCGATCAATAATATTACTAGTTGACACGGCTTGACCGATTCTTATGAAATTTTGTGTGTTATTCAGTAGGTATGAGAATAGGAGGTAAATTATTTCATACCCCTAAGTGATAAGGGTAGTCCACCCCAAAAAAAATGTTTTTTGTTTTTTATTTTTTGTACAAAAATGTTTTTTTTTTTTTAATTATGATACGGCATTAACAATACATAGAAACCTTCACTAGCTAGCTAGCTGGCTTAATTAGATTATAGCTAGCTAGCTTAATTATATTATACCTATTGATATCTATTTACATACATTGATAAAATGTTGCAAATGATGATGAATGATTTAATTAAAATAGTTTAGGTACTTGACATTTCTATGGACGAAAACCTTTGATAAACTCTTTCCTATATTGTATTTACCGTTTCCGAGAAAGAATTGTTTTAAAAATCTAATAAGTAATCATTCTACGATCGATATCCGTAATAGAAAACTAAAAATGTGTGGCTGTGGCGATATTCAAAAGACATAATAAGTAGCTATTTTTTCTATTTTTAGCAAAGTAATAACGTCGTCTTCTGTCACTGTTTGTTTCTCACCTCGTAGTCGCCGTAGTATATCTGCGTGAGCAGTGCGATGGTGATGGCGACGGTCAGCACTGCGAAGGCGCCTATGATGACCCGCGGGCCTCCGCCACATAGGCGAGACCCTGCCAGAGATCTACTGCTCGGCTTTAAGGGGATGTCTTCTCGTAGTTCCACCACGCCTAAAATATAAGGTTACCATGTAAAGTCAAAGGGCCTTTGATAACATAATATTAAATGATAACGAAACTAATACAACTTATTAAAAAGTCAAAATTTGAAGAAGAATTGACTTAGTTTGAAGTTCAATAAACAGGATATCTATTTTCATTAGCTCAACATGTAGAGCACTAGGTGTGACTGAGTGCAGTTCGCTGTACTCATATTGAGTATATTATTAATTATTACACTTTTAAAAAGTAAGGTATTATATAAAATATTGTATCAATTTGTATAAAATAAATAAGCCTTTCTGTGTCCGGCCAACAAGAGCCGGGACGCTGGCGACGCGGAAATGAAAGATGCGCTGAGATAGCGACCGACAAATAGCGCCGATACGATGCTGCATGGATGAAGAAAACCAATGTTTCTATTGAAATTTGCTATATTTAACACATTTTAAAAGAATATTTTTCAATTCCTTCAAGCGATTTTAAATTTAGTAATGTATATTTCGATTGTAGGTTTATAGAGGGTGTACATTAAAATTATTTAAATTGACATTTTCCATATAGACTATTGTATGCACATTCCGACCACAAAAGCCCTTCCTCTGTAGCTTACTTAAACTATTCGATACCTCAAGCTAGAATCGAACCTCCGGACTGTTACATATAAGTTAGCTAGTGCACAAAATATTTTCTATTTCCTGACTAAATAAATCGTAAAAAAATTTTATGGACTAAGATTAACTTTGTTTTAGGAAGTTATTACTTTACCTACAATTGAAGTTACATATAATATTATATTACTCACATATTTTTTCTTTTTGAAGAAAACTACTTACCTGGAGGCGGCTGTATATCAGGACTAGACGACATAATTGCACAGATCTTAATTTGCGGGAATTCTTTCAATATTAACACTTGCTAATTCTTAAAACTGTATATTCTAAGCACTGTATACAAAATATCAATTATTGTTACACGAACATCACATTTTTGCAATGAATTTTCATTGTCAGCAACTCAAACTTTCACTCGAGGCATATTCAACCTCGAATATAAGCCATATCACGGTCTTACGTACACAGGTACACCATTTTGCACTGTTTTTCTATTATTTCACTATTAAAACACGTAAAAGTTAAGTAAAGTTGGACTGATGTCTTAAAAGACGTCCATGTTTGTATTCTTCTAACTGTACTGTATAGTCAGCTATTCAGTAGGAGGCGCGGTGCGCGCGAGTCGATGACGTCACCGCCGGCTTCGCTTGCTTACATTCTTCGACAACACAAGTTGACTTGACCTGTTTTTTTTAATAATTTAAATAAATAATAAATCTTATCCTGCAATAAGTTACATATAAAGTTAAGTAATATATCATGCAGCTTAATTTTTTTGATCATTGGATAAGTTGAACATTAATTGCTTTAGATTTCATACTTAATTTACAATTAAATTGAGTTAATAATTCCTCCAGGATAATTTCTAAGAAATTAATTAATTACTTGTTAATTATAACCTTATACATGTTGTTCTTCTAAATTATTGAACTGAATAATTCATTTGTTAATGACAAAAAAAGAGAATGGAAGTTATGAAAGTATCTAGTACCTAAGTTCTACATACTTACTCGTATGTCTTACGTTATATGTTTAGCATACTATACTTTTGTATGTATTAGTAAGCTCGAACGATTGAATTCTATACTGGAAAGCTAAAAATAATTCGTTGTATGTAATATTCCGTTTCGGTTATTAAGTAGGGAAATGTAAGAGAGAGGTGATCGGTCAATGACCTCTGCGCGTGCGCCGGTGACTCACGATGCTACTTCCAAGGTCACTGTCAACAGCCAAGACGCCCTTCGATCTTTTGATAACAATTTATTTACATACATATCTCCATCGCGAAGTATAATTTCACTTTGTGGTCATTGTGCTTTTGCACAGCTTTTGCTGAACTAAGGATATTGTAAAGCTTTTTCAATGTGAAATCGCTTAATATGGACTTAGTATATATATTATGATCTGTGATATGGATTAGAAAAAAAAAGTTTATATCGAAATCTATGTAGATGTAATAATACCTTGTTGCCTATGTAATAAGAAGTAGAGTTGTAATATAAAAATCAGACCCGTTCAATAACAGTGCACATTAAAGTTAAGTTAATTACAAGTAAATTACCAGAACTCCAACTTGATTGATGGATCGATTTAATAACGAAATGACTAACGATATCATTAAAATAATTATAAATAATCGCAATTTAATTAAATAGAAATTAATGACAAATGGTGTTTTTCATAACAGTATAATGCGAGCTAATTCTTGTGGCTTCTACAGGACTAAAAAACTGATAAGAATCGTTTTATTTAAGCCTATATTAGATATCTCTGTCTATTATTATTTTTACTTTACTTATTATGTTTACTAAAGGGTTTTATGTATTTATTTTATTTTATTTTATTTTAATTAGGATCTCCAACAAAAGATACACACAATATACAACATTATATAAAAACAAAAAGCAAATAAGACTCACAATACGTGTGCTCCTTCACTTATAGGAGACCACAGCTTGCTCATTAATTTATTTTACGTTATAACTAAGTTTAAACTAAGAAAAAATTAACGTCTAGAAACAAATCTGAAACTATATATAGAGACACAAAAAAAAAAGAAACAAATCATATTACAACATATTTAAACATTTCTACTAAAGTTACGATAAGAATTTAGTAATACTACTTATGAATTGAAACATATTAGTGGAAAAGATATCTAATTCAACATGTTGTTTAGAAAGCGTATTGTACTGTCGACAGATCCTTGGAATAGCGGCGTGATATCTCAAATTTGTTTTGCACAGTGGAGTATAAAACAAACTATATGTATTTTTCCGAGGCAAACGAGAGGGTACGTTAAATTTTAGAAGCTGTAGTAATTCACTACAATCAATTTTCGAATGGGTTATTTTATAGTGTTATAATATCTGTTATTTTTCTACGACATAAAGAAAATCGATCCTTTTGCGGTTAAGAAATAATCGATTAAATTTACAGCAAAGAAATTTTACCGTCAATATACCTATATGTACCTATCTGTTGCTAATTATGACTAGGAAATTGAAATTCAACCATATTTATGTAACTCTCTAGTACTTCTAATATATAGTGTGACAATATATAGGTTACTATAGCTTGAGAAGCCGTTTGTTGCATTTATAGTATCTTATATAAAACAGAGCCTCGGAGTCATGGCCTAAAATTCGTACTTTGTGTTATCATTCACTTATAGAGTAAGTTAACAGAAAGCACATTTATTTACTACATATAAACAATGTACTAATAAAAAACCCGATTGCGTAAAAAGAGAACTAATAAGAAGGGAACAAGTTAACGATTAATAATTTTAATAATGTACAGTCGGAGGCATAGGTAGGTACTGTATGTCTCATTCTTGCTACGTGTAGTGTGTTTCCGACTGTATAATATCATTATCCTTCGTTAACTTGTTCCCTTCTTTTTAGTTCTCTTTTTACACAATCGGATATTTTTATTTAGGTATATATTTTTTTTTATTTACAGTTTTTACGTTTTGGCCAGTTTTATAATATTGGAGCTATCTTTATTATTATTAAAAAATAGAAATTATATACATTTTTGTGATTGCCTCTTAAAAACTACTCAGCGTAGTCGTTGCCATACATTATATTCGTATTATCAAAATGAATCTAGCGAAAATAGGATCGGACAGATGTACTTACATCCATACATACAGCTCTTGCTGAATCAATTTTGTCATACTGCATCCCAGAATGGGGAGGAGCATCAAAAATTAAATTCCTAGAATTAGAACGTAGTCAACGGGCCTTACTAAAAGTTATGTTCTGTAAACCATATCGTTTCCCTACAAAAGAGCTATACTCCATTAACAACTTACTAAGTGTGAGAAAGATATAAATATTACAATTAATACTACAGAGGCATAAAACAGTAACTATAGATATAAACACGAAGACAAAAAGACGAGTTAACATTAGAGTAGAAACAGGTATTGTAAAAACTAAATTTGCTAGTCATCAGTTTGCTAAGAAATCAGCTTCTATATACAAAAAGGTGAATGGTACGATAAAAATATATTTGCTAAATAATTATGAACTAAAAAAGGCCCTAACTGCCTGGCTTGCAAAATTAAATTATGAAGAAGCAGAAGCTTTATTCGATGAAATTACCTAAACATCCACTCCAACATTTTATTTACACACGTATATGCATGCGCGCACGCACACACACACACACGCTCATACACACACACACACACACACACATACAGACACACTATTTTTGCTATTTTTTTTTATCTATTATTTATAAGTTTTGGTTAATATAAAAAACACTATTGAGTTGTATAATTTTAAGAAATTTTCTACGGAAGAGCGGGACATCCTGGCACAGGTATCTATTTAAAGGATATCCCAACAACGGACTTAATGTATTTAAAAACTCTTTTTATTAATAAATCATTTTTCATTTTCATTTTCATTTTTCATACATACAGATTAAACGCAAAAACGGGTAAAAAATAAAAAAAAACTATACGGCTATTCTTTACTAGTTATTATTTTATATATTATCTAAGAAAGTATTAGTTTATTTTAACTATTCTAAATAATTCATATATGCAGCAATAATTATGTTTACTTTTTCAATTTATTTGGAAATATGACACACCATAGAAATTGACATGGAAAAGTTTTATTCAGGCTCATCTAGTTTTCCCCTGGAATACCTAAATATCTGAATAAGCAATATTACATAAGTTTTCGCAATAGGTGCCTAGAGAAAAGTTCTAAGTGGCTTAGCGGAGCGAGATTTAGTCGCTTGCGGAAAAAAGAAAATGTCGAAAGCGAAAAAATTACATTTTCATTTGCGAGTAACAATTGTGGCTACAACTCGTAGCAACTATCTAAAATTCATAGACGTCTCGATATCGCGGTAGTATTGACAATCATAGGGGGCTTCAATTTGTGCTGATATCTCAGAGAATGGGGCCCTTGACCGACTTAGGGTTTACGACGACCCGATGGCTTTATTTATTCCCGCACCACTTATTGAGTATGCGGTTTTACGATACGTTCGATTGATACGAAATTTTCAATTTACAGTAAAGCGTGTTTTTTATGCATGCGCTTCACCGTGGTACGACCTCTGGAACACTTTATGATGCCTTGTACACTCTACATCTAGCTTGTCTCGTTGAGTTTATAGAAAATTTTATGTATGATTTAACTGCAAATGTTTTTCAGCCTGTAGGTTATCTGTTGGCCGACATAAGCATGTGAGATATTATTAATGCGAGTAATAGGATTAATATTTACTTAGTAAAGTAGGATTTATATAAATAACTAATATGAAACCGTTAATGTTATGCTTTGATATTATATAATATTATATAGAAATGATATAATATTAATATATTAAATATGAAAATTTCATGGGCGTAAAGTAAAAAGTATACTAAATGATTCAATGTACATACATATTTATTATGTGATCTTATTTTATTTTGTAGTTCATCCTATTCTAAAGCTTACGCACTGTTACCTTCAATTACATTTTGAATTACGTGTTATATGATGAATACTAGCAAGTAGTAAAAAATTAAGGGGTTTTTCCACGCTAGAGACGTTTTTTATAAGGTTTCTTCTATTTTTGCTTTGTGATAAAACGGTAATATATAAATAATATACAAGAACCAAATAGTAATAATAACTTTAATATTAAATACCTATAATCGTTTATTTCAGACCTTTGATAACTAATTATAATGCTAGCTGGCTCGAAAAATGTAACAGAAAAATTTAAATCACAATCTATCTAGTAGATAGCGTGGCTGATTCTGTATAATATTTAATATTATCATAAAACAAAATACATAAATATATTTTTATGTAATTGTTTCCTTTCTATTTTAGTATTTATCTCATAAATAGTTCCAATATAGCAAAGGTTGTTGCAGGTCCAGGTTTTATCACCTTTCTTACCTTTTATACTATACTCATACACTCTATTATATAAACATTGGACAGAGGAAAGACCTTGATTTCTAGAAAGATTACGAATATAAGAACTTAACAGGATTACGTGGTGAAATGTGAATAGTTTAGTGACTCACTTTTAAGGAGATTTGGATTATAATAGGTTTTTGATCAGCAGTAGGAGTCGGCGGCCGTGCGTGGGACGCCCGCCGCGCTCACGTGTCGCTAATGATACAAACGAGATTACAGGGCTTTGGAAACCTCACACACAAATAATCCTCTATAAATTTTGAAGGAAGCGAAGACTCTTCGCATTCTGCACTTAAGTTTCACCAATTGTGCTAGTTTCAAGTGTTTGCTCCTGAAAAAATGGTGTATAATTTTAAAGTGTTTAAAAAGTGTTCTCCCAATGGCAAACTCACTTTGTACTTGCCGAAGCGGGACTATGTCGACCACATCTCCTACGTGGAGCCCATAGGTCTGCGTATCTCCTTTGTGATTTCATACTAGTGTATCGATATAGGCTCTTTGGATGTTTATTATTATTATTTCATATAAAAAAAACTAGACTTACTTTTCATTTTGTCCTTATAAATCCGCAAGGATAAAGAAGTGTGTGTATCAGTTCCGACGCACGACTGAAGTTTACTCCTACAAGAAACAGAATGTTTGATAATTTAAAATATTTAATTTTATCATCAAAATTAAATAATAATAGTTTATATAAATAATTATTATAATATACCCATGAACGAATTCGTTCATGAATATACCTAATCAATATATCTTATATATTATATTACATTTAATTATATTATAAAAAAAATAAAATCATGTTTTTTTTTCGTGCATTCGTGATTGTGCTGAGAAAACTCAGCAAAATCTTTCATTTGATAGCCATATCATGGCGGTGCATAAAAAACAATCCGCCATCTTTGGGAGTCCGCCATGTTGGATTGACAATGACGTAAAACGTAACGCTTTTGAGTTAACGCTTTTATTATTTTCACTCTTAAAATTTCCATACCGGGGGCCTATCTATATATTAATCAATTAAAATGTTAATGGGCCTAAATATGAATATTAAAAGTCAATAACGTTAATCAGTTTCTGTCCTTATGAATAATGTGAATGTGTGTTTGTTGGATATTCACAGAGCAATGAATTAACATGAGTTATTTAGATTAGAGACACAACAAGAAAGGACACTGTTCATCCTTCTACTTAAAATGTTGTACCCCTAAGGACAGACGAGGCTTAGTTTTATAAAATATTAACTTTTTGATAAAAGACATAAGCTACAAGATTACGATGCTTAAGTTAGAATATTTGAAACAACAAAAAACAATTAAAACATGTTCAAAAGAACAATGTAAGCAGTTGAAGGCAGTAGTAGAAGTAGCAGTGCAGGACGCAACAGCTGGCGTCCATTAGCCGCCGCCCGGCGCTCCGGCGCTCCGGCGCCCGCTAGCCCGCGAGCCCGCGCTAGATCGTACTTTAATAGCCACTATCAACTTATACCTGCTCCGGTTTACTCAGCACTTTTAACAAATTGCTCCTGAACTGCATTTCGATTCGAATTTTTCACAACAGATTACTACAAGATAGAAGCGCTTTGTTGTGAGAAATTGCTAATGCAGCGAGAACTTGTCGGACCGGGCATTGTGGTGTTATTGCGAAATACTCCAGGCAAAGTGTTTTAAATGTAATGTCGTTTAATCTTTTTATTTATCTTCACTCGAGAGAAGATCAATAAATAATGGTTAAGTTTTAAATGAAATAAACTTTATTCAATTTAGCACTTTTGAATCGTCAATTTAATTTAAACGCTAGCATAGTCAGTCCGTGTGGAAGCTACCACTGGCTCGGAAAGCAGTTCTGCTGAGAAGGGCTGGCAAGAAAATCAATAGTTGCTCTTTTTTATATTTCGAAGTTACATTTATTTTTAAATTTCAACAAAATTTAACACATTTCCATAAACAAGAAAATCTTAAACAGTGTAATACGCTTTTCTCAATAACATATTTTTAATTATTATATATACTAACTCGTATTAAGTTAGAATGAAATAATAAATTTATTTAGGACGGCAGAAAATTTTAACGGTAAACACTTTAGAACATACACAAAATAATACAAATATTACTCGAAAGCTTTGCGCTAACAAGTTCTGAATGTTCAATATTTGTGAAACGACTTAAGTTTTTATATACTTATTAGAAGCGGATTGCATTTGTCGATAAAACATGAGTTTAATTTTTGTGAATCAAAGGTTTATTTTTTACCAGATGGCATAGTGGTAGTCGACGAGGAGTATGTGCGGGACCGCCGAGTGTTCGCGCAGGTCGTGTGCACCTTTCGCTACGGCCGGGAGGAGGACGAGGTGATGGGGCTCTCCTTTTACAAGGAGCTATACCTCGCATCCGAGCAGGTGTACCCACCGCTCGAGAGAAGATCCTACGACCTGACACGCACGCAGGTAGGCCTACCTTAATTTAGACAAGTTAAATACAGAAAATTATATGTTATTATAACTAGCACTAAAATTATGATTCGATATTAGCAGTTCGCTAGTTTCTAGTTTGGTTACTGACAACTAAGTTACGCAAAGTAGTTATGGCCTATTATTAGAAACTCGTTAAGCCTGAGACGTCTAAAAGTCAGTTCTTGAAGGCAAAATATAAAGTGAAACTATTTCGACATTGTATTCCTATAAAATATACATATTGACGAATTATATCTTCAAATTTTAATATTACATAATTTGTTTTACTTCAAGCTCATTATACCTCGGAAATGGGTTAATTTTGTGGCATAACCATATATCGCGGCCACTGCACAAAGTTGCTTCACAAGAGCTCGAATCATGAAGTTACAGTGAAACCGCCGTTGAAATTTAATAATTAACCCTATTACCGCTTCGTATTAACAAGCTGCGCTAGTAGTAATTAGATCAGTCCCGGGCGAGCGCCGCTGCGGGCAAATCAAATCCTTTCGGGATTAGCACCGTCTCCGCCTCCGCCATCGACCCAGCAATCAGTGGGATGGCCCGTTCGCTCCGCAAATATTGGCTATGACTTCAGTGTACTCTTACAGGCTACAGTACACAACAAGTACTACAACAAGATTTGAATTGGTCTAGACTTGCTCTAGTAAATTATTTGATAGAGTCGTTATGTTTTGAGATCACTTACGTAAATACTTAATGGATGAATTTCAACACTTAACACAAATTCAATTTTCCTAGAAAAATATGATTAAAATGCGCAAGTTTAGTACGAGTATATGGAACGATTTAGGTATAGAAATGTATGGAAATGTTCTAACTTTTAGTCTCCATAACTTTTGACTCCTTCGTTTCCTCAAAATAAATTTTATATATTTGGACTCCCTATCACCTCCCGTATCCAAAAATACCACCCACTCCTCCAGGGGCGGCGTTCCATATACTAAGCTGCAGCCGATTAAAATACTATTATTTAAAATAAAATTGTATTTGTTGGCCTGACCTTCATTCACGCAATAACGTATGGGCGTAATTTTTACGTGACGATAGCTCATACGCCGAAGATTGCTATAAGACTTATTATTGTTGTACATGGTTTGATTACAATAGGGTGTTATGTTAGTATATTGCAAGGGTGCTGTCACAGGTAGAGTAATGGCTTTATTTAGTTATTTATTTAAAGTCCACAATACCGTATTCAGGAACGTCTAGTAAAGAAGCTGGGCACATGGGCGTTGCCCTTCCGGCTACAGCTGCCCGCAGGCGCGCCCGGCTCCGTCACGCTGCAGCCCGCTCTGGAGGACGAGGGCGAGCCGTGCGGCGTGCACTACTATGTCAAGCTGTTCGTTGGAGAAACTGAGATTGATCGGTCACATCGCAGGTGCTATATCCTCTCTTACCTGTTCTCTTTATCTTTAAAAAATAAAATGTCAAAAATTAATAGTTCGTTTTGTTTTTAATTCATTAAAAAAAAGTTAATATTTGAATGAAACTTAGTGTTACGATAAATAAGTTTGAAAATTCAGTCGCTCATTTATTTCATTTTTAATTATAACTATCATTGATCTCATGGTTTTCATGTAAATTTAAAAACTTTCCATAAAAATCTTAAAAAAGATAGACGATCATAATAATTAGTTAGATTTAGATAGTAAGATATTCAGTCAGATTTTTTTCTTCGTTCGGTTCTAATAAAATAGAAAACTTTTAATTTTAATGCTGAGCTTATTTACTTACTTTATTGCCTTGAACAGGAGTACGGTGGCGTTGGGCATTCGGAAAGTGCAGTACGCGCCGGACAAGCCGGGACCGCAGCCGTGCACCGTAGTGCGCAAAGACTTCGTCCTATCACCTGGACAGCTCGAGCTAGAGTTAACTTTGGACAAACAGGCATGTTGTATTGATTTTTTCAAACTTCAATTATAATATTAAGGATTACTCGGCTTAGATAATAAACGTAATTTACTTGTTTCTAATAAAATATGAAGCACAACATCCAATAGTAAAAATATAATGTAAAACAATACTTTAGCTGTTTTTTTTACATATTTTTTTGTATACATTATCTAATGCTTAATGTTGCTTCATGAAAAAATAATGGAATTTAATAAGAATCTGTATTGTTTTACTAGAAATTGAAGTTCAAAAAAATCCAATAACATTTACGAAACAAAGGCCTGTTCTGTTCGTCATATTGAACAGAAAATTTAATATTAGAATTGACATGAATAAATATTTGTAGTTATGTCTTTGAACAAAACATTAATATAAAGATTTGTAACTTCTATAAATACATTTACGTTACAGCTAAAATTATACAAAATTACTTATATTGGTATACAAATTTATTTATAGTTATTTTATATTCCAACAGCTCTACATTCACGGGGAGACAGTGGCTGTAAACATCAGTATACGGAACCACAGCAACAAAGTAGTGAAAAAGATAAAAGCGAGCATCCTGCAATCCGTCGACATTGTGCTGTTCCAAAACGGTCAATATAGGAACGTGGTCACCGGGGTCGAAACGCAGTGAGTTACTAGTACCTGTTTATTAAATTTATACTAATCACGCTACTATTATACATTAAGCATGTTAGTCTTTCACGCTAAAACGGCTGCACGGATTTAGATGAAATTTATTATGTGCACTATGTAAGTATTTCAAGGTGCGTCCAAGTACCGCGACGTTAGGCCGCTAGTAATCTATATTTACCAAGGTACACCAAAAGTTTCTGGTTTATTAATCAAGTTTTGGCAGTGGTAGCCCAGTGGTAACGTGCTCGCTTGTGAAACCGAGTGAAGCGAGTTCAAATCCCGGGTCTCGCACCTCTGATATTTTCATGTGCGAATCGTTTCCAACATGATTACCACTTGCCTTACGGTGAAGGAAAACATCATGAGGAAACCTGCATGTCTTAAAAGACCTAGCAAGTTTTGGAAAGACATGTGAACTATGGCCTGATCCCCCTCGTACTGTAGGGAGGACCGTGCCCAGCAGTGGGAAGTTAAAAAGGGCTGAATTAATACATAAATATTAATGAATTTTAAAAAGTTAAGTACGTAAGCTTACAGTAAAATATATGAATTTAAACGTAAAACTCACGTGCCAGAGACGGGTGCCCGCTGCAGCCCGGAGCGAACATGCAAAAGGTGGTGCAGCTACGGCCGGCGCTGGGCGCGCTGCGCGACCGCCGCGGCCTCGCGCTCGACGCGCAGCTCAAGCGGCAGGAGACCACGCTCGCGTCTACCACTCTGTAAATACCTGTACTAATAATATTAAATAATGATATATTAGCATTGCTCGAAGCTCCGCCCGCGTTTATTTATGTATAGTTAATAAATCTATACTAATATTATAAAGCGGTAAAATTTGTGAGTTTGTGACGTTGTAGGGGATAATCTTTGGATCTACTAAACTAATTTAGATGAAATTTGGTAAGAAGATAGTTTGAGACCCTGGAAAAGACATAGGATACTTTTTATCCCGTTAATCATTCCGTAAGAGGTTGAAAATGGGGATGAAAGTTTGTAAGGGGAATCACGCTAGGGACGAACCCGAGCGAAGCGAGGGTGAGTCGCTAGTAATATTTATTGATATATTAGCATTGCTCGCTGCTCCGCCCGCGTTTATTTATGTATAATCAATAAATAGCCTATAAAATACAATAATATTTTTTCAAATCCAACTAGTAATTCTAAAGACTAACGCTTTTAATCAATCAAGTAAGCAAACAAACTTTATATATATAGTTAAGCTTTATATATATTAGTAATGATATAGATAAATAAGAAAATGTTTCTGGACTCACATTAACCCAATAAATATTTCGTATGTAATCGAGGTTTATCTGAAAAAGACATTCTGATGACCTCTTTCTTTAAATTTATATTTCTTCGTCAAATAGTTTTATGGTAAATCCGAATCCTATTCAAACTATAAATTCGAGCATAAATAATAAATGTGCTTACAAGTTATATAAAGATGAGATATTTATAGTATGAAATTACACTTACCTTCTCTAACTTAGTCGCGGAGGCAGCATTTGTCAAAATCTAATATTGGTTGTAATTAAATTAGTAAATTAATAATTTCTAAAACTTAAATTATTAATAATTATAATATATTCATTATCATTTGTTATAATATATTCGTTATTTGACGACACGTTTAGCTCAGTTTGTAGTGACCCTACTTGCCTGCCAGCGGTCACGGGTTCGGGTCACAGTGATGAGCACGAATGTTTGTACTCCAGTCATAGGTGTTTATATTTATAATATGTATGCATTTAAAGTTATATATGTATAGTATCAACTATCTGGTATCCATATCCAAAGCTTGTGTGTGAAGCGAAACGATGGAACTAGATGTAGCTGTGTGTTAATTTATTAAAATATTTATTTATTATAATATTAGATTATTGGATCCTGAACAACGCGACGCGTTCGGTATCGTGGTGAGCTACAGCGTGAAAGTGAAGCTGTACCTGGGCGCGCTCGGCGGCGAGCTCAGCGCGGAGCTGCCCTTCATACTCATGCACCCTAAGGTAATCTTACTTTGCTTTCTCTATTGAAATTACAATACTATAACGAAGACGTCTAAACAGGGCAACGCTGCGGGGCGGGGGTTAAAGTGAAACTTCTTTAGAATCGTTGTGATTTGAAACTCGATGAAACGAAAATTCGACAATAAAAAAAGATAAACACATATAGGATTAAGCCGGCGAGAGAATGAGATAGAACACATTACACGGGAAGTGAAAAATAATACTGAATAATATGTTATGTAATAATATATGTTAAATAAAATATAAAATAACTTAAACTTGGTAAAACAAAAAAACGAAAACTTACAATTACCCTACTCTTGATACTCTATATAATATCGTCATCTCATTCTCTCGTAAGTTAATTTCTGAAGTTTCTCTTCCACCATGTGTGAATTGCACACACACACACACTTTCTTTTATATTTAATCTTATACAACAGTTGGGAAACGGCTTTAGGGTTGACGGGTACAACTTGCATGAGGTGGCACTACTGTGCTTTAACTTCACTTCGTTCGTTTAAAACCGTTGGCTATGGATATTGGTATTTTTGACAACGCTGCACTTTTCATTATTCCAGTAAAAATCATATTAAATAAGATTTTATACTGTGATTAAAATGTTGTTTTGGTTTGTTTAATTAATCTAAATATATAATTTCGTTGAGTAGTAGGAGGATACGGCCCTCTAAGCGACAATCTCTCCAATAATATTATTTTCTTTATTTTAACTTGATTTTCACTTGTAATTAAACTAAAAATATATTCTAAGATTAGATTCTATTTCAGTCGCATTTAAAAAATCAATTTTTTTGAGCAAAAATTGAAGTTTCATGTAAAAAGAAGCTCTAGATATAAACGTCAATTGGTGAGTATGACAGGGCAGAAAATTGAAATAGAATTTTCATGAAACCGCGTACATGCTCAATAAATAGCCAGCACGTACTCCTGGAAGTTTTTATGATCAATACTACTCAAGATATCTAAAATAGAAGATCAAATAAAAAAATTGTGCTTTAGAAATATACCATTAGGGCTCTTTTATACATGTTAAAAATTTCCATGATTTTAATATCTTAAATAACTTTCCAAGCCAAGTAAAATTATAGGAAGATAATTGTTATAAGTCCTATGAAATATTTCAATATGTAGAGTTCTTAATATGTTTACTTATGCACAGGAGGGCCGCGCCAAGCTAATGCAGGCGGACAGCGAAGTGGATGTCGAAATGTTTAGACAGGACACCGTGCTGCATCAGGAGAGCGTCGAAGTTTATTAATACTACACGGAGTATGTAGAGATCGTTACACTGGCATACTATTTATTATATTCAAACTACCATTGACTAGAAATTATGTTACCTGTATTTATAGTTTTTGGATTTTTGTAATGTTATGTGTTGCGTATACTTAATCAAATGTAGCCTTACAATATATAGGTATTATTGAAAAACTAGGATTACCCTATAGGTACCCTATACCTAGTTCTCTGAAGTTATGTGATTTGTAATCGAATATAATTAAATTTAGCGCATAAGCTAATAATATTTGAATGAAATTATTTGTTACTAGATATAATATATTTACACGTATTCTTCTATAATAATGTTTTTAATATAACTAAGTGTACTTAAACAAGTGCATGACTAAGGTTTCTTTTTTATAAGTTAAAGTAAAGAAAAATAGGTATTTTAGATTATTGTAATATAAAATAAATGAACGCTAATGGATAGTATTTATAAATATTATTTTTATTCACAGTTTATTGTTTTATTTTCATTTTATTGATTAGCAAATTGAAGGTATATACATTTAGCTTTTTAAATAACGTAGACGTTTTACGTACTTAAATGAAAATGAATTAAAATATTATTGGGAAAATTAATTATTGGCAAAAGGGAACAAATATATAATCGTTGCTTTGACATAAGTCTGATCAAAAACGTATTTTCTATATATTTTGTACAAGCATAATGGCTCTAACAAATTATAGTGTCTGCTAAATAATTTCATCTAAACAAATACCACGACATACTTATACCTACGAGAATATTCAATATCTTCCATTCAAAGCGATATCGCAGAATAAAATGCTAGGAAAACCATAGAAATGACAAAAGTTAATTGCATGGGATCACGCGTTAAAGAAGACGTTTCCATGCAAATAAATATTTGTCGTGGACACTATGAATAAAGATTCCATTATGACGTCTTAGGTTCTAAACGCTATTTCATTATTTATTTAGTAAATAATATCTTTCTCGTGCCTGATAACCAACACGCCTACCAATTTGAATATAATATATATATATATATATATATATATATATATATATATATATATATATATATATTAGAATAGAATAGCATTTTAAAAAGAATGTGCGCAAACGTAATTAGTGCAATGGGATATAATCAACTTTCCTTGCGGTTTTGTTCAAGGCGGTGAAATGTTCCTATACTACGTTCCTATACTCAACTAAAACTATTTAGTGAATTGTATACAAACACTCTTGGAAAGAATCCTTTTGGCTTGACCAGGATTCAAACCTTGTGCATCTTGCCCTGCATTGTGTCGGTGGAACAGTCCCGGACACTGGATACCAATGCTCATTATAGAAGTTGCAAAGTTCAATTGTCTGTTCGTTTTAACGAAGGAAATGCGATATTTCCGTCTCCTTGTTGCTACAATAACTGGGCTGTAAGCAATCCGTGACTTCATTATTTTTGCATTTTATAGCCTTCACCGTTTAAAGCAACTACATTTTATTTTTTGGATTATTAATCGTTTTGAGTCAGAATCAGGTTTCCGATTTTGCAAACTGACATCGTTTTGTTAATATATTTCGTAATTGGTATAATTAAATATCTAATATATAAATATCTCGTGTCACGGTGTTTGTGGTCGCACTCCTCCGAAACGTCTTGACCGATTTTAATGATCTTTATTGTAATGATTTTTGTATATTTGGTAGGTGTGAGAATAGGTCCTAAAGTATTTTACACACTCATACCCTCACCCACCATTTTTTATTTCGATTTAAGTATCTTTTGTGATTTGTATGAAAAATATCATATAAATATATAGGCTGTATAACATAAAGTCAAAGAGTTTTTTTGTAGATTGAACGCGTATACATAAAAATCAAATCACATGATACTAATTGTAACGTGAGAGCAAATTTAAATTAAGCATACTGTATTATTTTATGGTATACTGACTTACTAAAACTTTGACTAACAAAATGTAATAGAGCTGCGATTAGAGGTGCCTAGACAATAATTAACACAAATATATATATATATATATATATATATATATATATATATATATATATATATATATATATGTATAATATAATATATATATGTCGTGTTATCCATATACTACGAACATTATCTTTGGTGGTTACTCATCTTGTGGGCGTTATCAGGGCTCAAATAATAAAGTATTCAGTGCTCAATACACAATTTAATCAGGGAAGTCACAGTGTTATAAACTTGAAACGGTAATTCTAATGATTTAGAGCTTGCGGGTTCACAGTCACCGATCATCGACTTCCAACTACATTATCAAACATAACTCTTTATGATCCACAATGATCAACCAACGTTACTAAGCCGCGTATCTGCTAAGAATGTCGTGATGGCGTCTCGACCCCGCTCGAGACTAAATCTCTGCTCTAAATTCAAAATCAATTTAAAAGCAATAAAAAGTAAATTAAAGAATATAGTGACTTTAAACAATAATAAGATTTCATAACAGAAAATGGTAACTAAATATATAGCATTTATACTCTATTCCGTGGTAATGTATTTTAGCTTTATTGTTGATCACATTTACGGTCAAAGCCTCTAATTTAATCCTTTTGTATAATTCATAGTAATGGCAGATATTAGTGGGATCAGTTTTGATTCGAGGGCGTTTCCAGTTCTCTTGACTTACCTGTAGCTGTGTAAACTTAATCTTTTGATGCTCGGCGGCTAAAAGACGAAGTGCCTTTGATTAATCAAACAGATGTATAATCAACCTATCTGATAACATTCTATTGGAATAGACAACTAATTCTATGTAGGTAATATCTCGTGTCTCTGTGTTGAGCCATATTAGTAGATACTTAGTGGCTATATGTGTAGAATAGAGTTATATATGAAAGTTAGTATGTTATGGTCAGTACTATGTCAATATGTAATAAGTCATTTGTTGCTAATTAAACACTGTTCTCGTATATCTATTGCATTCAATAGCCGCGGAGCAGATGAAATGTACTAAGATAATATTACTACGATTACCTACTTTATTCAGATATTGTAGATGTAGATAACTCACAACTACCGTTTATTGAAATTAAAAATGTTTACCAAACAAAGCTGTTTTAGAAATACTGTACAGTTTTAGGGACGTATAACGTACTTTAGGGTATAAGCAGAAAGTAACTGCCTAACTTTGAAGGAAAATTTGAAGCAGATTTGTTCATGAAAGCATCACATACATACGTATTTACAGCTATATAAATAGCTATTTATTTTGCTTTTGTGATATCTTTATAAAATCGAGAGCGAAATCTGAAAAGGATATAGCTCCACATTAACATAAATTTAAATATCTAACATTTATAAAAAATGTACTATAAAATGTAAAATAACGTAGAGTGAAGTAAAGAATTAAATAACCACAAAGGAAAAAAATCTATAACATACACCCAAAAAATACATATTTCCGTATTTTTTTATTATTTCCGGTGCTTAGAAGAGATGACCATAATATCCACCAATTCCATAGAACAGACTCGCCCAGCGAACAGCGCCTGACGCGGGAGTATGCAAATGAGCAGCGAGGTTAAAGAGTAAGGCTTAAAGTTTCTCCACACAATGCACATACATCAGGTCATAATATTAAGGAAGTTGGCATTGTTTTTAGGCGGCCATTGTACGTGTGTGATTACCATAGCGCGAGTCGCGGCCTGAGGGTGTGAATCCGGCAGATGAGTTACGAGCGCGGCACAATGCGACGGAACCGCCGCGCCGCGCCGCCCGGCCGTGCGACGCGCGCTTTATTTATTGAAACTAATAAAATATTTTTTATTCTTATTAATGTTTTAAATGCAAAAGAACGATTGTTGATTATTGTCTTCATTCAGAAACAGAGCTGTTCTTTTAGCAACATACAAATATTGTTTACAGATTTAATAATACGAGGTACTTTTTAACTTTACCTTGATATACTACGTGGTTTCGTTGGAATATAAGTAAATTGGAAACTACAAAAGTAGTCCACGGTATACAGAGCAAAATGGAGCTAATAGAGCCTTCGAGCAAAAACGCGT
Source organism: Brenthis daphne (assembly GCA_947093115.1). NCBI lineage: Eukaryota > Metazoa > Arthropoda > Insecta > Lepidoptera > Nymphalidae > Brenthis > Brenthis daphne. Next base: position 7,546,299 of record OX352473.1, read on the forward strand.
TGTATTAGTTTCTAACGATAGTATATTTGCACCTTTAGTAAAAAAAATAATTTCGTTACATATGACATTCACATTAAATACAATTTAAAAAAAATAATAATTCAGTACTCGTTAAGATCTTTAACTAATTAGTAAATTAATATTACTGGTCAAGGGAGAGACAATATCGCGCTATTTTATCCAAGTATTTTCATACGTAACAGAATCCTCTATGCATGATTCTGATTTGCACTTGATCGATTTTGTATGAGACACTTTGCAGTATAGTTTATAATATTATGTAAATTATAACTCCCCCTCGTATTGAAGGGAAGCCCGTCCCTAGCAATGGGACGTTATAAAGGGCTGAATACAAATTCGAATCAGAAGTTTAAAAAATAGCTATTTTCGTACTATATCCGTAATCTCTGCACATTTCCTTCGTCTAGACACGACTCCGCTTTCAGGCTGAGCTCGCTCGATGCATTTTAAAACACGCTGTGAAATAAAACACATAATGTACTTCCAAGACAACCTTTAATCTCGTCCAAAATAAATAAGTCAACAGTAGGTCAAACTCTTTGAGTTGTTTTTAAACTTTATATTAACAAATCACTTACGAAGTAAGCATCTAACAATAGTTCCTACTATGTCCATGAAGATCAGTCGGTCGATGATAAAATAAAGCTCGACAGTGATATGCGGTGATATGACGTCACGCGACATGCGACACGCGACACATGACTCTTGACATTTGACGTGCGACAGACTTACACAGAGCGCTCTACGCAATCCATACATACTCTGTAGATGCCTCATACATTGCGGACTTTCCATCAGATGATAGGTTAGTTGGGCTTCTACAATAATGATGCATGCAAATAAACACATTATAATGAATTGGTTGAGTTATGTATTCATATTAATTATTATCGCTCGACAGAAAGTCTGCAGTCTGTACTGGCTCTTATAGTAGACCATTACAATGTGAAGGGCAGCAACACGTTCATTATATACAATCTCATTCATCTACTATTCGATACATTACAAACTTCCTCAAATGAACATTTAAAATAGTCATAGTAATATAAAATATTACGTACACAGAAATGATACAATACAAAATTATTATAATTATACATACTAAAATGCCAGTAAATCTAATTAAATTTGCTTTAATAAGGAAAATTTTATTAAAGTTAATAACGAAATTCCAAGCATTAATTGAGCTTAATATACCTAATATGTAGATAAGAAAATTGTTAATTGACTATCGTCCAATTGAAGCCTCATTGATATAAATAAATGAATATTGAAAAAGAAAATAGTAACATATAGCGGGTTAAATTAGTAACTATTAGCGGTTACATTGCACTATTCCCGCTGTAAGGAGGATATTCTTTAAATTATTTAATACTCGATAAGATAAGGATGCCTTTACAATCATATCCAAAAAAATTACGAAATATACACACAAATATGTAAAAAAAAGTTAAATTGGGAAATAGTTTGAAGTCAGCTAATAATCATCTCTAGTAAATACACCTAGAGATAGAGTGTTGCTGTCTGTAGCAAGTCGACAACTCGCAGCGTGCCGCTCGCGTATTTAATGTGCCTTTTGTTGCACCTACACTCTACAGTACGCGGCGTCGCGACCGAATAGTTTTTTTGCACAGTGAATGCGGCAATATTGGCTAGATAGCGCGTCGCGTGAAGCCGCGGCCGGCGACCGCCTCCAACATATTCAACGCGGACAGAAGTTACGATTTGTTTTTTAATTTCAAAGAAAATAAACACTCACGAAAATAGAAAATGAAAATATTTTTGACAATATTGTATGGTAGCACGCCGTACTGTGTTGCCCGTGAAGACTGTGCTTGGGAATTATGATAAAAATACTACGACTAATTTTGAAAGAAATGTATAGATTAGGCATTAAATCTTATGGCAATGAAGTAAAAAAGACTTCCGAAGGGTAAGTAAAAATCGGCAATTTGAATAATTCGCTTACGTAATTTGAATTACAAAAAGCTCTAAGTGGTTATTCTTTTAAGAAAAAGGTCTGAAACCGATTTATGTTCCAGAATTTTTTTCATATTAATATTATTAAAAATATAGATTGAAATATCAATAACATGAGTATAGCAAGAAGCGGGGCGCGAGCGAGCGTCGTAGCGATGTTTTATTCATGCACCGCTACAGCGGGGTAATGCAATGCAGCCATGACTTCGTATCTAAAAAGAAACATTTGAAAATATTTCCAATACTTGGATGTTTTCTTCACATTTTTTACACATATATTAAAATAAGGATAAAATAAGATTACAATAATATTAGATGTTAGCTCCAGAATTATAGTGTTTGAAAATTCCTCAAAGCAAAATAAAAGAATATCAAGAGATAAAATTTTACAAATTCTTACTTTTGTTTTTGTAAGTGGTAGAAGTTTATGTATCGAAAGGTAATAAGTTTCATTAAACCTGACATTGCTGGTGATTTCTGCGGATAGCTCTTATGTTTAAAAGCATAAAACTATGATGATGCGTAATGAGCGTAATGGGGGTGTTAAAGTGCAAGCTAAAGCACTTCTACGGTTCCTCACTAGCGTAACGACAGTGTTCCGCTGTTGGTTCGAACAAGTAAGAGTCTTATAAGCCTTTAAACACCTTGCGTAATCATTGTGATAGGGTTTCCAAAAGATATGATGGGAGTCCAAAAAATGGCGGTAAAACGTACGATTTTAGCGAAGCAAGGGGTCACTATTGATTCACAAATCAAACTTTTTCGATATGTGTAGAAGATATGTTCGAAAGTACTGAAAGATATGTGAACAATGTTTACATTAATATTACGTTAGATGAATACTATGTGACAGGAACGTCCAGATATGTTAAAACTTAGTTTATACCTAAAAGTCGGGGATCATTTTATCGCCGTCACGAACTCTGTACAATGCTTACTATAGAATATTTCCTATACCCGACGCTTATAGCGAGTGAGTCGCAGAGCACACATCATTATTGTTTGTTAACTAGTAAGAAAAGATATTTAATGAACTGTGGTTAATCTAGTGAGCTCGTTCCGATGGTTTTTCAAGTGTTATTTACAGATATGCTTCATAAAGAAATAAAATGTATTGTTGATAAATTGAAACTGAAGTGCGGTCACAGTGAAGTATCCAATTGGCCACGCTTCGTGGCTATGGCGTGTCATTCGAGCTTCCAGTCAACTTTGCGAATCATTACGTACTATAATAATTAATATATAATAATTTAAATTAAAACAGCGTCTGTAGCCATTCAAATGTTTTAAGTAAATAATATTTTCATATTTAAGGATTATTTCTATAAATATCACAATTTCGCTGTATTTCTGCGCTCAGAAGAGGGTATACTCAAATGAAAACTAATTTTGCAATTAATATTGAACTGAATTGATGGAAAAATGAAAATCATAAACTGTTTTTCATTGGAAACGGCACTGCGGTCGAAACGTTCTTGAATTTCAATTCAAAGCAAAATTTATTTTAACAACTTGTTCTATAAAATTGCAGTGAACATTAAAATTATTTATTTTTGTTGAATTAGTTTGTTAAATAGTATTTCGCCAACGGCCTCGCGCCACGACTCACTCCGAGCGTCGGGCGCTCCCGAACTAAGCCGACTTGGAAACCTTAACATCGAGAAGTTACAAAGTTATATACAGGGAGCTCGCTCCAGACATCGATGACGTCACTATCGTAGTCGACAAATTAGCTAGATTCGTAGACATGTAAAAAAGTGGCAAAGACTCAGTCACTTACAACCTACTATTTACATCACAGGATTTATCTAAAAGAAATAACAGAATTATAGTCTCCGAATTATACAATACTCACGAAACGGATAGTCGATTTCAATAACGCTGATGATTCGATAGAAAAAAATTGTCCTAATAAATATAACTATCGATAAAATCAAAATTCAGCAAACATTTGATACTTAACTATATTTTTACTAGATCTATCTATAAATGAAACGAACCTTACCAAAACCGACTCTCCTAACTTACTAGACGTAGATGGCTTCAGCTACACATTTACATAGGACAAAGTTGACGAAACACACGGTCTGTCCGTGAATTCAAAGCGGTACAATGTACTACTCCGCGTCGAGGGTCGCGGAGGAGCAGACGGTACTTTAATTAGAGGAGCGTGAGAGTCCCGCATCAGCCTCGAGTGGGCGCTACTCGCTTACAAAACAAAACTACGATGTAACCAATTTAAGTCGACACGTTGAAATTTCAGTAATAGTATTTACAATTTTATTATCTAAGAACATTGTCCATACTATATTAAAATATTCCAAGAAAATCATTTTTAAAACGACATGTAAATCGCATGTTTGAAGGCTGATGCGAGTTACAATTAAAATCAAGCCAAAAATTCTTTATCGACTTTTTTACTGTGAGTGAATCAAATAAGACTAAGTTAGTAACACTTTAGAATCATTAATTAGGTTCAGGAACTACATATCGTGTTTCTTTTACAGTGTTTTTACAAAATTAGATACGATATCCGAATGGGAGTTCGGAAACGATGAAGGAAGGAATAGTTTTCAATGTTCCTATATTTAGAACTAACCAAGGTGTCGGTAAGGTTAACTACACACAAGACTCCGGAATCCGGTTGTCCAACAGCTTCTCCTTGATGGCGTCGACGTTGAGGTCGGGCGCCGGTCGCAGCGAGGCGGACGCGCTGCGGCCGATGGCGGCGGCCGGCGTGGCGCCCCGCGCGCCCCACGTCCACGACGCGCCGGGCCCGTTGCAGGCCTGGTCAATGTAAACACCATGATATTAATCGGAGTACTATCATAATGCGAAGGCTTGAAGGTAGAGTAGGACAGATTTGTATGAAATTTACTATTAGGCACGTAGGTAGAGACGCAACCGAGTAAAGTGAGGGTTGCCAATATAAAACTATTGTAAAAACAATACTTTGATTATTACAATTACAATTTTTTGATGTTCATAACTATGAAGTTCGTTAACATGTTTGATTGTTCATTCTTAGTCAACCACGCGGTAATATGAGCGGATTTAGATAACATTCGGCAAAAAATTTAAGCAACACGTAGGGTTGCTTCAATCATAGTAATATGGCCTCAACTTATATAAATTTCGTTTTCATTAAAACACATAAATGATAATGCGATAAAAAAATATATCGTCAATTTAAAATTAAGTTTGGAAAATTTGCAAACATACAATATATTTTAAATCTATACACACTTTGGAATAGAATGAGCTACGAAATGTAATTTGAAACTTAAACGCTTAAACTAAACGAATCAACAAATATTTTCACACAACTGAGAATATATGTTATTCATCAGACATATCTACGTAAGTATCGCCAGGACCGACGTGGTGATGAAGACAGCGTCCATTCGTGGCGAACAATGAGACAATAATTGTGACGCGTCAAGAGGTGATTGACGTCGAGATATTTTATTCACTTAAAAAAGATGTTTTTTTTTTCATAATCTTATTTACTTGGAATTGAATTAAAATACCAAAACATATTTGAACAACAAATGGCGTAAAATGTAAAAAGTTTATTTTATTTGATCAGTAAGTAGGTATCCTTAATAAATAATAAATAAGTATGTTGGTACATTAACACACAGCACCGTTTAGTAGGAGGATGCCAAATAGTTGTTACTCTACAATTATATATAGCTTTAAATATATACATTTTAGGCAGTGGTAAACCGGATGAAGCGGATTCAAATCCCGGGTCTCGCACCTCTGATATTTTTATGTGCGAATTATTTCCAACATGATTGATTACCACTTGTCTTAACGGTGAAGGAAAACGTCGGGAGGAAACCTTCATGTTTGAGAAAACCTAGCAAGTTTTCAAAAGACATATGAAGTCCACCAAACTGCACTTGGCCAGCGTGATGGACCATTGCCTGATTCCCCTCGTACTGAAGGGAGGGCCGTGCCCAGCTGTGGGACGTTAAAAAGGACTGAATACATACATATAACATTTTATAAATATGACTGGAGTACAAACTTCGGTGCTCATCAGACAAATGAATGCCTCCAGCGGCTTTTAAAAAGTTTATATATTTATTAAAAAGCTGTTTTTAAGTAAAAAAAATATACTTTCCAGTTAAAATATTTTTAAATAAGGGTTATTATAATTTCAAAACTATACCTTTTAAACAAAAAACAGTATATTTTAATTATTTATTTTTCCTTATATAATATGATACTAAACTCTAAACTAATATTATATTATATTAGCTTAGACAAGATGTTATCACTGCTATCAACGTTAATATGAATATAATAGAACACACCGCTCGGAGCAGTCGAGAGGGCGTCGAAACGCTAAAGGGTGCTACGACAAAGACCTGATAAAACTATCCTGTTAATTAAAACGCGCCCTCGGGCTGCCCTCACCCGCCCTCCGCGCCGACACGCTTAATCAAGCCTAACAGGTGAATTCGTCCTCCAGGAGAGGGACCTCCCCGCACTCCTCCTCTCACTCCTCACCTTTATTTAAGTGTGCTTTTTAAACGGCACTCAATTTGTCACGTATTTTCTTAAACGCTTTTCTAAATTAGATTATTAATTGCGCTTATGTTTCAAAGTAATAAGTCTTTTATTAAATCTCATAATATACTTGGTATGTTGTAATTTAAATCAGTTTCGAGAATAAAATAAAAGGTTATTTAATTATCGTATTTTATCGAGCGTCACTATGGCATGCACTCTAGCTAGCTAGCTTCAACACTCTAACTAGCTTCTACAGAGGTCACAGGTTTTATTCTCGGGCAGCTCTTGACCGGACCAACCAGTGCTGAAACTGAAGGTTAAAAGTAGTAGTAACAGAGAATATGTAAAACTCGGGTGCTTGCTGTAAGAACGCAATATTTTTGCTAATAATTGTGAATCGATTTTCAAATTTCTAATTAATGAATTAACATTCAAAGTTTCACTGAAATAATTACTTTGAAGTGATTTTGAAGTTGGTAAGTGGTTTTTGTTAGTAACAGTTCTTTATTAGCACCACCATGATTCTTCTTTTTATTATTCGGGCCGTACATACTATGATATGGCCTCTTCGCTAACTACTTACACCCCTCGAAAAATGTACTGTGTACATTGTGTTAAAGAAATGACTTAATGATATAGGATAAAAAGTTACGTACGAGAGAGAACTCTCTAATAGAATATTTTTCACGAATCTTTCAATATTTTTAAGCCCAAACAATTATATTATTTTGTTGCTGCAACACTGTAATTTGAATGTATAATTTTATACAATTGTAAGACAATTGGAAATTCACTAAAATAGAATTTTTAGTATATTTTATTTAAAGCTAGAGTCTCTTCCTCGTTATGTTTTAACGGTTAGTATGGACTTCTCAGAGATGAGATATTTTCTGCAATAAAAAGTATCCTAAATATTGACCCGGATAACCAGCTATCATCATACCAAATTTTATTAAAATCTGTCTAGTGGTTTTCTCGTGATGCGTTCCAGACAGACAGACAGACAAACAAACAGACAAAAATTCTAAAAACTGTAGATTTGCCCTCTGTATCGATTACAATGACTATGAAATAGTAAATAAGATTTTTCAAAAAATATGTAATTTACTGATTCGACTCAGAATTTCAAAATTTTGGATTTTTTATCTATTGTTAACGCTTCTAATTACCATACCATCAGGCACTATATATATGTATACCAAACATGAATATCATATTTCGTCGCTTCGCATCCATTCTTATTATTTTGTTTATCTCACTCAAATTCAACAAACTAATCTGTTTCCTGTCTGAACGGAACTTATTAAATATTGCAAAGTTTCTAATGCAGGCACCGCATTAGGGAAGTGGTTAGCGTTTACGTTATAACCATAGGGAATGAAAGATTCAAACATAAAGTACCGTATGTGTTTATTTTAGTTTTAACTCCTGCATTGATGTACTTCTGAGGTACTGAATTGAGTATACTGGTTGAAGAATATGGGTCTAGTTTCTGTACAACATTGTTAATATTATAAATATTATATGTATTCTTTATTAATATTTGTAATGTTTGCAACAACATAATAACCGTACGGTAGTGAATTTTGCAAAATTTTTGGACTAGAGAGAATCATATTTTTTTTCTCGAAGCTCTCTTTGAGCTAGAATATAATTTTTGTTTAGTGTTCAGCCCTTATTAACTGGGGGCGGGCCTCTCTTCAATAAGAGGGGGATCAGGCCATAGTCCGTCACTTTGGCCAAGTGCGGGTTGGCGGAATAAAAACTTGCTAGGTTCTCTCAGACATGCAGGTTTCTTCACGATGTTTTCCTTCACCGTAAGGCAAGTGGTAATTATGTAGGAAATGATTGGCATAATGACACATCAGAGGTGTGACACCTGGAGCTTCTACTAAACTAAACCTGCTTCACTCGGTTTCTCAACCAAGCGCCACAACCTTACCACTGGGCTACCACTTCCAACTACATTTTTGTAAATATATATATATATATATATATATATATATATATATATATATATATATATATATATATATATATATATTAAATGTGATGCCTTGTATAAAATGTTGCTAGTAGAGAATGCACGCGCGACACAGCAGCATGCAGTGTGTGAAATAGTGTCGATTTTAACATTAAGTGGAAGACTTATTCGGCACCGAACACTGAACAGATGCATTTTAGTGGAGCGGCGCGTGATCTGAGCGAAATATGAGTCGGAGCCGTTAACTTGGATATTGAAAGCACAAATCAATTCGACCTCTTATTTTCAGTGTTAGCGATTTCTTTAAATCGCACGAATAACGTTATTTACGAGCCTAGAATGTCTGCGAGGTTAACACTTGTAGGGTCGCGAGTTATTGCACTGTGTTTGCAACATGTGCGGCGCAGTGGAGCTTCTAGATGTTCCCGAATAACGAGGTTCGTGTCTAAAATGAGGAGTTGAAATCCGCTATAATGTAGATTGTAGGTGGATGATAAATACACAACGCCCGCGGTGATTTGAGCCAGAGTTTGAGCGATGTCCCGTCAAAAGCCGATTAACGTTTTCAGACCGAGCTTTCGCTGACGAGTTGATATTAAAATTCTACTCGTTTTGCGCTTTATCGGTCTTAAACTTAGTTAGCTGAAGTTCGATGTTTCTGTTTGATGAGGACTTGGCAAAGTAAATTTTGGAAGTACCTCTCGTACAAACGCGATAAAGTTTAATGTGGAGACGATGTCGAAATATTTAATTTGGCAGCGAATTAGTTCGGTGCGGTTTGGTGCCGGCAAATATTATAATTTGAGACGGCCGCAAGCGAACTTCCTGCGCTGCGAGCGGTTTCACCAAGTGTGGCGCCCACCCCCGCCCGCCCGCGCTCCAGTTAGATTTATTCTATGTATTACCGCATCAAATTTGCAAAGCCGCTTAAGAAATCAGAAAATAATTTTTACTGCTACAACGTGATGGGCTTTACCTCTTGTTATCCAACAAGGTTTTCAACAAAGATGTGTAAAGAGATTAAGGAATACTTTTTTTCGTTCAATTAAAATCGAATGTTATAATAAAATTTGTATATTTCTGAAACGGCTAGCCCATTTTGTCCATCAGCGTGATATAATGTGTTAAAATAAAAGGCGTTTTCGATTCCCGCGGGGTCGTATTAGGGTATGATCTGCTAAGAGCAGCCCGAGGCGCGGCGCTCTTTGGGGGCAGATACGAAATATTATCGCCCATCGGTGACGACGCATAAAGCCGAGTTATTGACTGACCGCAATAAAGATACCGCGACTGCTCGCTGATCGGCAAACATAAAACCACTGACTCCAAGATAAAATCTCCCCAAGACACAATTCCACGGACTCATAGGTTTATATGACATCGGGACGCTTTTATGATCCACTTCTCACTTTAAGCTTTACTGTTGAAATGAAATGTTATAGAGATAAGTTTTATGCAATCTTATTGACTTAGTGAATCTTCCAAAGTCCTCAACATTTTTTATACATTGTCATATGTTTGACGACTATTTTACGATAAAAAATTTCACCATCTAATATTAACATTATTATGATACTAGCGACTAACCCTCGCTTTGCTCGGGTTCGTCCTTAGGTAATTCTTTGAATTGACATAACTTTTTATTTATGAGCTCAGCCCTGGATTTACACAAGGGACACTCGGGGCTAGTGCCCAGTGCGGCAAATTTTTAGGGGCGGCAAAATTTTGAGGGCGGGAAAAAAAATTTCTTCGCGTTATCGAAAATGCTTTTTTTATTTTACAAAAAATGAAAAATAAAAAAAGACTAGCTAGGTACATTTTAAGTAAAATTATCTTTTTGGATTATTTTGCGGATTTATTTTGATTTTTGGTTCCCGACGCGCCGAATGCTTCACACTTCACATCAATCATGGTCACGGGAGAGGGAGGGGAGGGATTTATTTAATTTTAGTTCTTAATATTATGAATTTGAAAAAACTTTATTATTTAATAATACTAGCGGCTCACCCTCGCTTCGCTCGGGTTCGTCGCTAGGTACGTTTTAAATAGATATAAAAAGAAAAAATCTTTCTTTCTCACATTTTAATTATATGTTTTAATACTTACCTATTCCGGACTAAGAGAAATCCAAAAATTAAAATATCATAAAAATTGGAACGCGGTCGAACGGGATAAAAAGTATCCTATGTCCTTCTCCTGGCTCTAAACTACCTCCCTGCCAATTTTCAGCTAAATCGGTTCAGCCGTTCTTGAGTTATAAGCGAAGTAACTAACACGACTTTCTTTTATATATATAGATTATTTTGTGTTGTTATTATTATATTGTGTAAAACCATAAAGAAAATTAAACATTAAAAATATTAATTATTGTTTTATATGTGTTTTAAAAAAGAAGTTAAACTATTAATTTAGATTGCTATTATTTAAAGTTAAAATATTAAGTAACACTATTGCAACCTTAATCCACACAGTATGAACCAACTACATTTAATGGTCTGTTATGTTAGTTTTTATTGTTAGATTTTATTATGTTTACCTACATGTTACAGGATCCCAAGATGATGGTAGTACCCAGCCATGTTCCCTATTAAAGTTTGGGTATTTTTTAATTTCAATAGCTTCGCGAATCATCCTTCGGGAAATGCATTTCCCAACATTAAAGAGGAAAGGATCGCCCAAGCCACTACATTCGCTTTGATAGTCCACAAATAATCGCGAAAGAGAACCGTTATCGCCCGAGGATGATTAAATGTATTTGGTTCACACTGTGTGGATCGCAATAACAACATTAATATTTTTATCTAAAAGGTAGCAATAGTGTTGCTTAATATTTTATCTTCTAATTAAATATATATATTTTAACATTCTTGCCACTATTCCACGCGGACATGACTTGTACAGGAATAACTAAGTGTACATTTGTTTTGTATATATAATTAAGTATATTTGTAATTTTCTTTATTGTAAATAAATTTATTTAAACTTCTATTTTAAATCACATATAAAACGATAATGTTGCTTAAATAAATAATTATTATTTTTAATTTTTAATATTCTTTATGGCTATACATAATATAATAATAGCAACACTAAGTAATATTATTAAATAATAAAGTTTTTTAAAATTGTAATATTTATAATAATAACAGATTGCTATATTTAATTATAATAATTATTAACAATTTTAAAATGTTTAGAATTAAAATCAACAAATATTGTAACTTGTTAGGTACTTTGGTGCCATTTTTGATTTTTTGAAATCATTTTAGTAAAATTATGGGAAGGCACAGCCTGTAACAAGTACATAACGCCTTTGAGACGTTTAAAACCTTAGTCTCTCCCGTGACCATGATAACTGTGAAGCATTCGAAACGTCGGGAACCAAAAATCAAAATAAATTTGCGAAATAATCGGAAAAGATACTTTTACTTAAAATGTCAATAATAAAAAGTAATAAATCTAAGAGAACATTATAGACTAGTGTTGAAGCCTTTGAAAATGGTAAAAAGTGAAAAATAATAATAATAATAGTAGGATGAAAACCATTGGAAAAGGAAGAGAATATAACAAGAATGAAAGGAAAAAATATTTACGGGCGATCTGAGGTCAGGAAGTGGGAGGGGGTGGGTTTTTAACGGTATAAAACGGCTTATCTCAATTTCCGGCAAAACTACAAGTCTTTGGAAAAAAGTTAAATAGCTAGTAATAAGTTGTGGGTTATAAAAATATCTACAACTTTTGTATTTACACTTTTTTCACATAACCTCAAAATTTTTGTGAAAAATTCAAATAACCAAGTTTTTGGATTTTTATTTTTATCTTTTACAAAAACATTTTTCTTTTCACGCAATTTGTGGAAAACTTACCTTTTTATGTCCCAAACATACAGCTTTTTTTTATATAAATATCGTCATTTTTTCACCTTATTTTGACTTAATATCGAAAAAGCACCCTAATTTTCAATCGAAAATTCTCGCGTCAAAATATCTACTTTTTTAAAAAAGTCGGTAGGCTTTTTATTGCTTTTTATTTGTTGGAATCTTTACTTTCTGATCGTGTAAAAAAATACATTACTTTTATATTAATAATTAAAAACATTTAAACTTTATCGAAACTTTACCCATTTTATGCAAAATTTCGATAATAGGGTGGCATTTTTTACTGTGCCCAGGGGCGGCACTAAGGTTAAAACCGGCCCTGTATGAAGCCCATTGTAATAAAACATATACTTATATGTTAAGTGAAGCTTACCACAGAAATGTGAAAACCGCAACCAAATCGGTAAAGCCGTTTCTGAGATTAGCGCGCATAAACACACAGACAAACAGACAAAACTCTAAAAATCATTGTTTTGGGTTCTCTTGCGTTAATAAATATCCCCAATAATCGTTTTTTTTCAAATACTTCCATGTACAGCGATCAGTTACACTTTTATTATACGAGTATGTCTGGATGATAAAACTTGGGCTTATATAACGCTTTATAAAAACGAGTAAATTTAAATTGTTTAAGCAGCGATTTATCAAACGGAAGTCCAGTACACAAAAGCTTCAGTTTAGTAGAATTAATATAAGGGAACAAATCGCGCGGGCGGAGTGAAAGAATTTAATTAACATCAGAGAAGGCCGGGACTATCCTCTGAAGGATGCCTCTCTGTTGATTTCGGTGGACTGTAACATTACTATTTACAACGGGAAATTTTGAAAAGATTTGAATAGGAACCGTCGTAGTGCAGTGGCTGGTACAAGATAGTAGACAAGCAATGGTGGTCGCAGGTTTGATTGTCTCATGGAGTAAGGTTTATATTGGTGTATATCATAGTGATAGAAAATAAAACACGGGATTGTATTTTATCGCTGGAGCATATAATAATAATGCAACTAATCAGTTTCCTAGCTCGTAATGGTTTTATTGATGAAGGAGAAAAAGTAGAAAATTATATTTCTAACCTTTTGTAACTAGCGGCTAAGCTTAGGAGAAAAGTAATATATTAAGTTAGACGTACTTTTATATAAATTAAGTTTGGTTTCATTAAAATATTAGTCAAAATAATAATATCTGTGTATGTATGTATTCAGCCCTTTTTATCGTCCCACTATTGGGGTGGGCCTCTCCTCAATACGAGGTGGATCCAGCCATAGTCCACCACGCTGGCCAAGTGCTGGTTGACGGACATCATGTCTTTCGAAAGCTTGCTAGGTTTTTCTAAGACATGCAGGTTTTCTCGCGATGTTTGCCTTCTCCATAAGGCAAATAGTAACCATGTTAGAAATGATTCGTACATGAAAATATCAGATGTACGAGACGCGGGATTTGAACACGCTTCACTCGGTTTCCCAAGCGAGCGCGTTACCACTGCCTAATAATATGTATAAGAACTAAATCTTTATAAAAGTAAACAGCTTCATAAACCTATTTATTTTTATTTTCATTATTCCTTTCATTATAATATTATGATAAAACCTATTTCAAGTGGAGACGTTGGAGTACAGCGCCATCGCTACATTTTGTTAAAACATATTTTCTTTTTAATTAGACTCTCATTTACATTCATATTTTTACTTATTGAATGGAATTTCTGCGCCGTTATTAATGAAATTGAGGTGTTTGAATAATAGGCTGATACTAAACGAGTGAATATTATATACATATAATACTTTCTTAGATTTACGCGAATGTTTGACATTATTAAATAAAACTATCTTTTCGGATTATTTCGCGGATTTATTTTGATTTTTGGTTCCCGACGTTTCGAATGCTTTACAGCATCCATGGTCACGGGAGAGACTGAGGTGTTACATGTCTTAAAGATATAGTTGTTACAGACAGCCTACCCACAATTAACAAAATGAAAATTGCACCAATTACATTACAATATTTTTAACTTTAAACATTTTTATAATTTTAATTATAATTGAATATGGAAAATTATTTATTTAATTTTTGCTTTTATTTTTATAATTATTACAATTTAAAAATATTAATTAGTAATCTATATTTAGTGTTGCCATTATTATATTTATAACCATAAATAAAAATATAAAAATATAGTATTAATTATTAAAGCCATATAATTGTTCTATGTGTAATTTAAAAAGTTAAAATTAATTAAGGATAATCATTTTAATTTAGTTTGCTATTATTTAAAACAACTTACTAAGCAACACTATTCATATATACTTTTACAAATGAAAATTATTAATCTGATAAGCTGTCATTTTGATCTACACAGTATGAACTTACTACATCTGTCTGTCTGTTATATTTATATTTATTATTTGATTTTATTATATTAATAACAGGATCCCATGACGATGGTAGTACCCAGCCATCTTCCCTATTGAAATTTGGATGTTTTTTAATTTCTATGGCTTCTCGAATCATTCTAGGGCGATATCGGTTTTCTTTCGCCAGGATTTGAGGTCTATCAAAACGAATATAATGGCTTGGGCGGTCCTGGCTATGTTTGCAGACAGCAGATGTTGTATTGCGACGGTGCTTCACATCAGCTATGTGTTCTTTGACCCGGGTTCTAATGGATCGCTTTGTTTGTCCAATGTAAGAGAGCCCACAATCACAATCAAGCTTGTAAACTCCTGCATCTTGTAGAGGGATGTGGCACTTGACAGGTGGTAAGAACTGACTAATTTTCTTTGGCGGCTTGAAGTAAGTTTTAATTGAAGCTCGCTTTAGAATGTAGCCAATCTTGTCAGTGACTCCTTTCATGTATGGCAAGACTGCAGGGACGCGCTCGACTGTGGCTGGTTTCACTCGGTCACTGTGACGCAGGCGCGGCACTTGCAGCTTGTTGTCACGCAGAACTTGCTTGACATGTTGCAGTTCTCCGGCCAGGTGTTGCTCATCACAGATCAAGCTGTTGTCAATCTGTCAAAACAAACGTTAGACGAACCTACCATTCGGGTACTAAATAAAGGTTTGAATTTTGCTGTAACGCCTACGCGCATTCCTTATGAAAACATTATTTGCGCAGTTGAAGATGCCCTGGCCCAAAATATTATGAAAACTGAGGATATGGAGGCCATACGTCAAGATGTTTCGTCTTTATTACGTCGTAGTACTAGGCCCAAACCAAATCTCAATAAACAAGAGTATTTAGCGTTGAAGAACCTACGCAATAGGTCAGACATCACCGTTCTACGCGCAGACAAAGGAAATGCAACCGTTGTGATGGATACATCAGATTATAATGATAAAATAAAACAACTTTTGTCGGACGAGAGCACGTACAAAAAGGTTAAAACGGATCCAACTACCACCGTTTTAAATAATACTAAAAAGCTAATTAAGGAACACTCCGACACATTAAATCTTGATGTTAAAAATCTTATTCCATCATGTGCAAAACCACCCAAGTTGTATGGACTTCCGAAAATACACAAGACTAACGCTCCGCTACGTCCAATTGTGAGTCAAATCGACTCACCGACTTACAAATTGGCTAAACTAGTAGCAAAAGTACTCTCACCACTCAGAGGATTAACAAGAGCGTTCACAAAGGACTCTTACCATTTTGTCAATGAAGTTAAACACCTAAAACTCATGGACAATGAAACAATGGTTAGTTTCGATGTACAGTCTTTATTTACCAGCCTGCCAGTGGAAGACTGTATTGAAATAATATCTAGGAAGCTACTAGATCACAACATGTCAATAGAATACATTGAACTTTTAAAACACTGCCTAACATCCGGCTATCTACTGTGGAATGGTGAATTCTACAGGCAAGTGGATGGAGTGGCCATGGGTTCGCCAGTCTCCCCCGTCGTAGCCAACATCTTCATGGAGGACTTCGAGGAGACTGCTCTGAACACATCACCCGTGACCCCTCGTTTCTACAAGCGGTATGTAGATGACACTTTCACAATATTACCATCTGATAAAATAACTGTATTCTTAGAACACCTTAATTCTATAAATCCTAAAATACAATTTACAATGGAATTAGAATCGGACAAAACCTTAGCTTTCCTAGATGTATTAGTTAAACGTAACCCAGATAACACCTTGAGTCATACTGTGTATAGAAAGAAGACCCATACTGATAGGTACCTGAACGGTGAATCTCACCACCGTCCTTCACAGTTAGCTACCGTGGGAAAATCTCTGTTTCAGAGAGCACGCGGGATCTGTGATGAGCAACACCTGGCCGGAGAACTGCAACATGTCAAGCAAGTTCTGCGTGACAACAAGCTGCAAGTGCCGCGCCTGCGTCACAGTGACCGAGTGAAACCAGCCACAGTCGAGCGCGTCCCTGCAGTCTTGCCATACATGAAAGGAGTCACTGACAAGATTGGCTACATTCTAAAGCGAGCTTCAATTAAAACTTACTTCAAGCCGCCAAAGAAAATTAGTCAGTTCTTACCACCTGTCAAGTGCCACATCCCTCTACAAGATGCAGGAGTTTACAAGCTTGATTGTGATTGTGGGCTCTCTTACATTGGACAAACAAAGCGATCCATTAGAACCCGGGTCAAAGAACACATAGCTGATGTGAAGCACCGTCGCAATACAACATCTGCTGTCTGCAAACATAGCCAGGACCGCCCAAGCCATTATATTCGTTTCGATAGACCTCAAATCCTGGCGAAAGAAAACCGATATCGCCCTAGAATGATTCGAGAAGCCATAGAAATTAAAAAACATCCAAATTTCAATAGGGAAGATGGCTGGGTACTACCATCGTCATGGGATCCTGTTATTAATATAATAAAATCAAATAATAAATATAAATATAACAGACAGACAGATGTAGTAAGTTCATACTGTGTAGATCAAAATGACAGCTTATCAGATTAATAATTTTCATTTGTAAAAGTATATATGAATAGTGTTGCTTAGTAAGTTGTTTTAAATAATAGCAAACTAAATTAAAATGATTATCCTTAATTAATTTTAACTTTTTAAATTACACATAGAACAATTATATGGCTTTAATAATTAATACTATATTTTTATATTTTTATTTATGGTTATAAATATAATAATGGCAACACTAAATATAGATTACTAATTAATATTTTTAAATTGTAATAATTATAAAAATAAAAGCAAAAATTAAATAAATAATTTTCCATATTCAATTATAATTAAAATTATAAAAATGTTTAAAGTTAAAAATATTGTAATGTAATTGGTGCAATTTTCATTTTGTTAATTGTGGGTAGGCTGTCTGTAACAACTATATCTTTAAGACATGTAACACCTCAGTCTCTCCCGTGACCATGGATGCTGTAAAGCATTCGAAACGTCGGGAACCAAAAATCAAAATAAATCCGCGAAATAATCCGAAAAGATAGTTTTATTTAATAATTATATACATACATAATATGTTACTAGCGACTCGGCCTCGATTGGCTTGGGTTCGTCGTCCCCAGACACGTTTTAACAGTTAGTATGGAATAGATAGACTATACGTATATTTACGTAGGTATAGAAAAGTAAACAAGCACTTTAAAAAGAACTTGAAATCATCCCCTTTTTCACCTTCATTGGTCATAAACCCCGAAATTTTCTTTATTTCTAACCAAAATTATAGGATATAATATTTTTTTTGTCATCAGAAATTATTTGTTCCCAATACAAGTTTTCAACCCCTATTGCACCCTTTTCAAGTTTTATTTTTGCGACAAAAAATATTCCGTCTTTCTCCAAGGTCAAATACCTCGCTATACCAAGCTTCAAAGCTTCTTCAAAATTAGTTCAGCGGTTTAGGAGTGAAAACGTAACAGACAGACAATCAGAGTTACATTCGCATATCTATACTAATATTAGGTATAAAGAGGAAAGATTTTGTTTGTTTATTTGTTTGTTTGCTTGTACCGAATCCGCTCCGAAACGATACACTACACATATATAACTTTAAATACATACATATTATAAATATAAACACCCATGACTGGAGTACAAATATTAGTGCTCATTACACAAATGAATGCCCTCAGCGGGACTCGAACCCGCGACCGCTGGCACCGCAAGTAGTAGTAGTAGGTAATGACCACAGACTGAGCCATACGCGTCGTCAAAATAAGAAATAATGCTTTTTTTAATTAAAGAGAAAATCACATTTAAGATCACTTAAAAGTTTCATTTTTATCTTCATAAAATAAAATACCTTGTGTTCAGTACTTGCTTAGTTTAGTATAGAAGGTGCATCCGTGTTCACTATTTATAGAATATTTATGGTAATACTAGCAGAACCCGCGGCTTTGCTCGCGCTAAAACTACAAAAAAACTCGAAAATGGTGGGTTTCATACAAACTTCCATCCCTTATTTTAACCCTTATGTAATTAGCTTCGAAAAATGCTTAAATATGAATTTATTTAATTGTATTGAAGAGCATTAATACCACCAAAATTAATACAAAGTTTCAAGTAATTCTGATAATAAATAGTTTTTTGGTTGTATTATAGCGTGTTTTCCCGTGGGAGTGAGATAATCTCCGGCGATTAAAAGAAGCCTACGTCTTTCTACAGCCCTCCAAATATCTCCACACAAAAAATCACGCCAATCCGTCACTCCGTTTCGACGTGAAAGAAAAACAAATATACAAACAAACAATCACACTTTCATATTTATAATATTAGTATGGATTAGAGCTTAAGTAACATAAACCACTACAATCTATACTAATAAGTATTATAAAGAAGCAAAGTTTGTTTGTTTGTTTGTTTGTTTGTTTGTTTGTTTGTTTGTTTGTTTGTTTGTTTGTTTGTTTGTTTGTTTGTTTGTTTGTTTGTTTGTTTGTTTGTTTGTTTGTTTGTTTGTTTGTTTGTTTGTTTGTTTGTTTGTTTGTTTGTTTGTTTGTTTGTTTGTTTGTTTGTTTGTTTGTTTGTTTGTTTATTTGTTTGTTTGTTTGTTTGTTTGTTTGTTTGTTTGTTTGTTTGTTTGTTCGTTCGTTCGTTCGTTCGTTCGTTCGTTTCTTTGTTTGATTGTTTGTTTGTTTGTTTATTTGTTTGTTTGTTTGTTTGAACGCTCTAATCTCAGGAACTACTAATCCGATTTGAAAAAATCTTTTTGCATTAGATAGCTCGTTTATTGAGGAAGGCTATATCAGGTCTATCATCCCGGAAAAACCAAGATTCTCGTGGGATAGATTTGTTTTTTCTTGGAAACGAACTCGAAGCGAAGCGAGTGTGATCGCTACTGTGTAATATGAACTGCGTTTTTTATTAGTGAATCAGATTCTGCTGAGAATCGTGAACATTAATAGCTTCTGAATAAAACAAACTATATAAATGGCCTAGGGGTGAATATATCTTAATGAAGGGATAGATATTGGCATGAAACCACGCTCGCGTGCAAGGAGTAGAGGCTTTTAAGAGATGAGAATGCCGATTGATGGCCGCCGTCACCGTTAACGACCAATCACCTAAATCTATTGCTGCTTGTTCAGTTCGCATCTCCTCTGATCGGGAGGTAAAGTATGTGCTACTTTAAAGGGCACAAGTAATTTTCTATTATTGAGTTATTTACGGCTCAAGCTCTAATAAAGTTAATAAATCTTATTTACTACGCCTGTTGTATCTTAATATGTTTTCTTAAGTCTTTACAAAGTTATTTTGTCACGTATTACTTTATCAGGCTGAGAAAATATCAATCTCTAGACGGTGAAATGTACACATGAATCACAATTATGAGAATTCGTCATTGTTGGTGAAATTCCGTTGTCGTATACATCCAAAATTCATAGTATAACTAGATAATTTAATAGTAACGAAATTATTAATAACAAATAAAAATAACATTTGATGTCTATTATGATATTATGTTACCGGTGTAGTGAGAGGGGCCGGTGCAGTGCGTCCCGGCGAGGTGGCCGCCAAACACGGCGCACTCGAAGTTTCGCCTGAAACAAAAATAGTACATTTTTATTTACTTAAAAGACAAATCGGCTCGATTCAATATAAGTTTCAAGAATTAATGGCAGAATTCATTAACACGTCGCTCGCGGTCACCGGAGCGCAAGTGGGTGCATAAATCTTCAACCAGCTTACTCGCTGCACGCGGGATTTGCTCGCCCTCGCCCGCACCGACGAAGAAAAAACATTGATTAATGAGCGGTCCGAGCGAGAGCGACATAAGCCGGGACCGGACAAATAAGTAATTGGGCATGGACCAGCCACGTCCACCATAAATATCTTGAATTTTGAATTTTGGGAACGTTTGCTAGATAGAGCCATCCGTCATTCTGACTCGTAGCAGTTTTCATCTAATTGCAGATAAAATTCTTTAGGCAGCAACGTAACGATAACGGTGAAGCAGTTCTTGCACTTAATAAAATAAAATGAAAAGATAAAATGGTGAAGTGCAAAGATAAATAAATTTTAAATATCCATCGAGGGTGATATTTTCGCTAGAAAATTGCGATATGAAATCTCGCGAAAGCATCTCGAATCGAAAGTCCAGCTACATCAGCAGTGGAAACATGACAAGCTCGTGACAGCCAAGATAAAACTTTTGCAGCGCGCTCGTGGAGTGCTGCAGTAAATTTTGTATCGCTGACACGACACTTTATAGCGTTCTCCACTTGTTTACATTACTTAATTTATTTTGCAGGACGCTCGTAGTTTTCGCTCTTTACTTGTTCATTTTCACGAACGTACTTTGATGTATAACCGCTGCTTTACGTTACAAGATACAAACATATAAGGAAGTAAACATAATTAATTCAATTCGAGATACCTAGGTATCATAGTTTTCATTAAAATTACAAAGAAAAATGTTGTGAAGAAAAATGTCATATCTTATGAAAAGCCAACTGTAATGAGCAGCTCTGAAGTAATTCTTTACAATATCTGAAATAGACTGCCTACGACCTACACCGCGCCGCGTCGAATAATTATATCTCATAAATGTCTTTGTTAGTCACTAGATCGCTCGTTATTTTCCGCCGAGGCAGGTAAATCTTTCTGGCGACAAGCAATTAGCGTTTGAAAGGAAATAGTTTTTCGGAATACTGAAGGAGGGTGATGTGAGGATAAGGGACGAGGGAAGGACCGTGATTGGTCCGGGGGACGCGGGACAAATAATTAATTGCGAGGTGGAGTGCAGCGTCACGCGCTCTCATTAGCCCGCCTTCGTATTCATACAATATAATCTATACGTACATATATTACAAATCATTAGTGAGTAACATCTTTTGCGACTGCAAAAGGAAAAAGAAAGACTAAAATATAATATACTATACATAACACATATGTATAGACGTTGTAATATATCCTATGTAATAATCAATATCCGAAGGAATTAGATGCATAGGATAGAACGGGCGGAAGTAGTTAGGTTGGGAGGAAGCGAAGGGCAGGACATTAGTTAGTGAACAATTGGGGCGTGTGTTATTTGCGGTGGCCGCGTTTAGTGCGGTCGCGGCGGCTTGCTGCGGGTCGCTCTCGCACATAAATAACCGGTATCGGCGTCACCTCGCTACCTCGTTGTATCTGCTCTCTATTTTCAGAGGTAATTTCGGCGTTTGGCTACATTTTTTCAGGAATACCTTGTTTTATTCTTGCTATATCTTCTAAATTGCGGAATTTTGGTTTAAAAATGTATATACATTTTGTGGTATGTTTGTTTTCGGATTTTATGTTTTTACGTTATAAAAAATAAGATAGCGTTGTAATATTTTCACTTATCTTTCAAAAGTAATAATATAGTTATTATTTTTAATATATATAAACACAATTTTTTTAAAAGTGTATATGACGCAGGACTACAACTAAATTATAACGGAAAAGGTATGGAAATTAAATTAAAAGAGAGCTACGACACAAATCAAAGTTGCCTATGAAGCTGTAGAGCTGCGACAGTGCGAGAAGGATTTCATTGAAAAATATTTAGATATGAGTGCGGTGCGGCGTCATGAATATAGATGGCCTTAAAATATTCAGAGCACTAGCAATCGAGAACGCGAACTTTGTCGTATGCGACTCGTTCGGTCGCCTCGCATTCGCGTACACACGCGCGGGCGACGTCGCTCAGCCGCGCGGGTTGCGCGCGACCGCAGATGTGCATGTATTTTTATCTCTTTGCGATTTATAATCTTAAAATACATTTTTACAGCAGCGAACATTATTCTATATATATTTATTTTAATTATTTTTAGACCCCCGCGGTTGTACAAGGTAGAGCAATGTCTTTATTCTCTTCAATTAGTATTACACTTTGTTCTCTTTTAACTTTTTTACATTGAAAGTATTCTGTGATATTTTAATAATTAATCGAAATAAGCCTAAATTGTGTCTTACATAATTTATAATATAGTTAGAACTACTGCCGTAATTTAAAATAGTATAGAGCACGGGTATCTAGCAAAGTTCACTACGTTTTTAATGTTCTATTCGTTTAGGGAGATAGCTGAGAGCATTCATTTATTTAGCTTCAGCGGGATGTTTACTGGCTAGATTAGAGCCGCGACTGGACCCACATCTAACCACCTAACGAGCCACTCCTTCTTGTGTAGGTAGTCTGCACTGAACTGGAATTAGCTCCACTCATCTCCACTCACTAAACTAAAACAGCATTTGTAGCGTCGCCGTTAAACGCTTCATTATTGGATCTAGAACTGTTAATTAACGCTCTACTTAATGAGACCAGCGGACACACAAATGTAGCAGAACGTCGCTTTATAACACTGTATGGTGCTTTACTGATTTATATAAAAATCCTTTTCTATGGTTTAACAGTAACAGTACTTCAATGCGCTACTATTCATTACGATGTCAATGAAGTTCGAATATAAAGGTATGCCATTCATTTGTCAATCTCACGTACAACCAACCACATCATATCAAAGTTCCACGCGTACTGGTCGTGTGCAAATTGAATGACTACAAAACGTCATGGGGAGTGAAATTATCAAATCAAATCGAAATATATTTTATTCAAATAGCCTTGTACAAGCACTTTGAACATCGTATTTGTTTTACAAGATTCGTAAGTTTTTCGTAAGTCGATTGTCATTTGAAAACACGCCACATTATAAATCGAGACACGCCATGATTGGGATGTTAAAGTAAATATTTATCATGCGATTACTTGCACTGATCGTAGACTGATCTTAGAGTGGAGTGAGCTGTACTAGACGACGTCACAGAGCCGACGCAGCGGAGTTTAAAGGCTAATGAGCGTCTCCTTTCAATTCGCTACAAAGAAGCCAGATCAATTGCTAACTTCCTCAGAACTTCTTTTAGTAAGTAACACCTGCTTTATTTGCAAATTAATCCTAAGCAAAATTCAATCATTAACAAGTTCCAGGATAAATAATATTATGTACCTCTATACACTTAATAATCGATAGAGTTTTGTATTTTTCGTCTAAATCCTTTGTCCAAATTTGTACACTTTTAAATATAAAACATATTATGAACAATAAAAAAAGTCGGGTAACATGTATAAACTTACCAAAATAATGCAAATGAAACATAAATATATCACATAAAATAGCAACACTTGAACAAGGAGATTGTGGTAGAAATTTATGAGAATATTAAAATTAAACGAGGCGGTGAAATTATTAGCCCTGTTTCGTAGCAGATGATGGTCCCAATTAAACTCTACACAATACCTAGCCGTCGAAAAGTGCTAAAAAATTTCACCTAAGCACTCGTATTTAACGCGCCATAATGTTAGCATAGCAATTTTGAAATTTAACAACCGATGAAATATAAAGAAAGGTCATCTCATATTCATAGCGGCTGGGCGGCTCGGGGCGAGGGCGGGCGGGCGGCCGGGCGCGGGCCGGCAGCCATAAATTGTTCAGTAATGAATGCCGTTCTCGCCTCAATAAAAACTCCCGCATTATATGATAGAGGCGGATTTATGCCGCCGTTACCGTTAGCCTCCCGCGGAAATTTGAATGCCGCGCCGCGACGCCCAACGCTGGCGGTCAGTGGTGTCGCGCCGCATAAAATGCACTAATTATACCAATTCCCCTCAGATACATTAACGTTTATGGTTTTCGTAAATTTTCATGCGAAATGCTTTTTTTATGAATTGTAACTCAATCGTGTCGGTTTCGTAATGCATGCTCATCACAATAACAGCGGAGTCTGTGCCAAGCGGAAACAATTACAGGCCGATGAAAGTAATTATAATAGCTCGCAGTGCGGCGGGCGGCGGCGGGCGGCGGCGGGTGGCTGCGGTCTCCTGCAAACAATACTAATAACTAAGACGCCACCTCGCATAGCAATGCTCGCTTTAAGCTTAGCAATAAACGTTCGTTATTCGTAGTTACTAAAACTTATAATTATGTTGTACGTCTGTAAATATAAAATACTATAAAACGTATATCATACGTTTAATACGTTACAAAAAGGCAAAATAGGTTCATTTAGAAAATCGAAGCAAGAATGTAAAGCCAACGACACAGCGGTATAGTTATGACAGACGGAGAAGGATATTATTGAAAAATATTTTGATATTGGCGCGGTGCGGCGTTCATGAATATTGATGGGGTATGAATATTCAGATCACTAGCAATTGAAAATGCCGCGGACTTTGTTGCGTCGTATCCGCGGCCGCGTCTCACTCGCCATTAAATGTCACACTAAACTGGCCGATTGTAAATCCTCTGTACAGATTACGATATACTATTATTTCTTATTCAATATTTATACTTTAAAGTTAATACTTTCTTAGATTTACGCGAATATTTGACATTTTAAATAAAACTATCTTTTCGGATTATTTCGCGGATTTATTTTGATTTTTGGTTCCCGACGTTTCGAATGCTTTACAGCAATCGTGGTCACGGGAGATTCTCTCCCGAAAAGATAGTTTTATTTAAACCTTTAAAGTAACCTTTGTTTCTTCAATGTTATATAATGAAATAACATAGGTACTAGATGATGGTTCATGACGTTGTGGTTTATTTTTTATATTTGTACGTCGTCTGTATACCAAGTATTTAATTAAATAGACATTACGAAAATTTGGCAAATGTAAAAAACTTGTAACTCTACCCCTTTAATTATAAATAAAATAAATAATGCATATAATTTAAAGGAACAGTAAAACAAAGCAGGAAGAAACGAGCTCCTTAAACACAGCAACCGCTCCGGGAAGTCCGTCACAAAATATTTAACAAAACATGAATTCTATGATTGAAATTCATGGTCCCAGAGGACGCAGCGAGACACTGCGGCGAAACACGAGGCAAAGTAGCGCTATTAATGAAAGCAATTTGAATAAACTTAGGCACATTAGCGTCGCCCGCGAGCCTCGCGCCGCGGCTATTAATTATTTCTTGTCCTGACTTGCGTCTTGCGCTGTAGCGATTAGTCTGCGACACACCTGCGCGATACACGGGCCGTCGTGCGCTCAGCCGCTGCACGAGTATTGTGACATTGTTTGAAGGAAACGAATTGTTGTAAAACATCACATTATTAATTGTTTCACGTATTGTACCTACATGAAGTTGATATTGCATACACAGATAAAACATATTAAGGTGTTGCAAAAAAGACACACAAGTGAAATGAAACATCTCAATGATATTAATTAAATTAATAATAATAACATGGGGTCTTATTACGAACAAAATAAAAATTAGTTGAAAAATATTATAACAGATGGCGTAATATATATCGATTTGTTTTCAATGTTAACCTAAAATTCCAAATATAAAAAAAAATGAAAAAAGTGTTTAACCTAATTTTAAAGAAATATTTAAAGCTAGGGAAAATTAAATAATGGATAAATATATAGTATTTTGAAAAATATATAAAATTCGATGATATTCTTGTATTTCTTTTTTTAATTCTCACTTGCGCCATATATTGTCCATTTTAGGAAAAAAAAAATAGCGCGTTGTGTAAGCGCAGATTAGCAAAATCAAATATTTGTATGGACTGCACTATCTATACTAGTATAGTATTACGAGTATATGATCTATGATGATACTAAGGAAAACTTATGATTATTACTTATTTTAACTTAAATTGATATATCGTTTTGGATAGTTACTTCTGAGAAAAATATCTGTACTAGTATAGTATTATATGATCTGTGATAATAGTAACATAAAAGATACGTCAATGACGCATACATTTTTTTTAATTCAGCAAATAAAAATATTTATAAAACCTAGTGCAGGCATAATTATATTTAAATACGAAAAAGTTTAATTAGTACATTCGACGTTGACTCCAGAGTGAGACTAAGATTTATTTGCGAATAAAATTAAGTGCTAATAAGAGAAGTTCTCAGGAAGTTAGCGATCGATCCGGCTAGTTGGCAGCGAGTTGAGCGGGATGCTCATTAGCGTTTAATTATCGCGTATCGTCGCTCTATCGCTCGTGCCGCCCGCCCCGGTCGCGGCGGGTCGCGCCCACTCGCCCTCGTCCGCACCTGTCCACTGCTGTCAGCAAGACTTGACACTTTGCGCACATTCACTTTGTACATTTCGACTAAAATGCGTAAACTGCAATTCAATTTTTTTGTGATTTTCAATTTTTAAAATTCTGTGTAATGTCTTCTACAATATGAAGTGTTTGGATGCGAGATTGACAAATGAATGTCATTCCTTTATATTCGAACTTCGTTGACATCGTAATGAATAGTAGCGCATTGAAGTATAAATTAGATTGTAAACATTTTTAAAATTAATATTTATTAAGTGTTTATAATTATATAAATCAGTAAAGCACCATACAGTGTTATAAAGCGACGTTCTGCTACATTTATGTGTCCGCTGGTCTCATTACGTAGAGCGTTAGTTAACAGTTCTAGATCCAATAATGAAGCGTTTAACGGCGACGCTACAAATGCTGTTTTAGTTTAGTGAGTGGAGATGAGTGGAGCTAATTCCAGTTCAATGCAGACTACCTACACAAGAAGGAGTAGCTCGTTAGGTGGTTAGATGTGGGTCCAGTCGCGGCACTAATCTAGCCAGTAAACATCCCGCTGAAGCTAAATAAATGCTCTCAGCTATCTCCCTAAACGAATAGAACATTAAAAACGTAGTGAACTTTGTTAGATACCCGTGCTTTATGTTCTACTGAATTAAAGGCAAAATTCTGTACGCCCTAGTTCTGATGTTAATGTTACCAGAAAATATATTCAAAACTGAACTAAATATTTATTTTTTACTTATGATTCTAGCAAGGCTAGGTGATTTTATATTTAAAAGAGTTTTCTAGTTTAATCAAAAACTTTTTTAAATATAAAATTTTAAGTAGGTAATTTTATATTTAATAAAACTTTTAAGTGTTAATTTAATTAACCTTGCAAGGTATTTGACAATCGATTTTTGAGTATCATTTTTCTGTTATTATTAACTAGCGTTGTCCGCGGCTGCGCCCGCGTTCAGATGACAAAAAACCAAATTCTTAGGTCTTACATTTCAGTATACTCTTACATTGCAGTTTTTGTATTTTTTCTCAGAAATGAGATATTTTCCTAGGGTAAAAAGTATCCTATATGTTGACCCGGATAGCCAGCTATCATCATACCAAATTTGATCGAAATCTGTCCAGTGGTTTTCTCGTGATGCGGTAACAGTCAGACAGACAAGAATTCTAAAAACTTTAGATTGGGCCTCTTAATGGATAATAATGACTATTTCAATAAGATTTTCCAAAAAATATTTAATGTGCAGATTCGACTCAGTTACAATTTTATTATATGTATAGATGACGACAAGTTTTTCTCCGTTTGTAGTTACCTTACTTGCTATGCCAGCGGTCGCGGGTTCGAATCCCGCTGGAGGTATTCATTTGTCTGATAAGCACTAAAGTTTGTACTCCAGTCATTGTATATATATATATGTAGTGTATCAACTATCTGGTATCCATAACACAGACCTCGTAGCTTACTATGGAACTAAATGGTACTGTGTGGTAATGTCCCAACAATATATTTATATTTATTATTGACGAAAATTAATTAAAATTTTAAAACCACGTTTTTCGATTAAATGTAGTGATTGAATCTAACCTTCTCTAACTAGAGAGTACAGTCATCAACAATTTACGCGAGCACCGGCCCGAGTCAACGCAAGTCATGTGTCAATTTAACTTTTCCTCTCTCGTAGGGTCACCGTGCATATTTACGAGTATACTTTATCGGCAGATCAAAGAGAATATAATCACTTAGCACTTTATATTACATTGGTTTTAGAATAATGAAAGCTGGTTTTACCTATAATTTCGCTACAAAACCTTCATGATTAGCACATATTTTATGCCAGAGACGAATTCGTGCATTCCAGTGTCTAGTGTCTCACGAAACGATTATAATATCTAGATGAAAAAACTTATTATAATCTAAATTATATAATAACTAATATTATAAATGCCAAAGTATGTAAGTTACTTTGTCTATCTGTCTTGAATAGGTAATAAGTCGTATTTTATGAATAAAACTAAAACTTAATTTTTCACTCAATTTACGGCAAAACATAATAATTACGTTTCAAAATTAACACATAAATAGACACGTAGAAACGTAATGTTATAATCAATCGGTGCACAAGTGAGGAGTCATTTTTCATCTCTTCGACGCTATATTTTAGTCAAGATAAAATTATGTCATAAAATTAATATAGAAAGTATCTTATAAAAGGAAAAATTTATAGCTCATTTCTTATAGTACTGGCAGTTTCCAGACACTTGACGTCATTCATCATTCGGCATTTCTGTAAGTCGACAGTCGACAGCTAAGATTTAAATAATAATATTACACATTATGTATTAAGTCTTTTAAATAATTATGGTATTATATATTTTGAAGGTTAATAATCACCAAACGATGTGTCTCATAGAAAACTTGTAGGAAACTTGTCAAAAACAAAACTTGTGCTGTAGAAAACTTATCATATAGAAAACTTGTCTCTTGATAATTTATAGTAACATACAAATATTTCACGAGAGCTAGTGAAAGTACCGCAGTAAAGTACCCTGCGGCACTCTCCGGCTTATAAGTTATTTCTATGCAAAAGCGTAATAATTCTTATCAAACTACTATTATATATGTGAAAATTTGTGTTAGTATGTTTGTTATTCCTTTATATTGAAATGACTATCACATAGACTACAGCTGTAAGGTACCTAGAGGCACCCGAGTGAAGCGGGGTTACATCACTAGTACAGTATAAAAAATGTCTTTGGTTTTCATGTATCACATCTAAGAAGCAAGACAAGTTAGCAGTTACCGCGTAATCACTTGAACTTAGCCTTACTAAGTCTACACCCTCGCTCGTAACGTAACGCTCACGTTACTGCAGTATGAAGTTATTAATTGAATTGAATCTATAGTTTTTAGAATTTTTGCCTGTCTGTCTGTCGTCTGTCTGTCTGTTACCACATCACAGAAAAACCACTGGAGGGATTTTGATGAAATTTGGTATGATGATTAATTTTCCTAACATTATAAATTAAAATTAGTGAAATTGTACAGGCAATAACAACCTTCAGTTGTTAATATTGTAATTTTATATAATTTTCTTTGCTTTAAATAACTTAAATCATGTAACTATCCTATATATATAGTTTAACTTAATCATAGAGTATGCATATGGGAAGAAGCGGGCCATTCCCAACACAAGTATCCTCGGATTACTTACTGGGAAGACTCGAATACAAAATGTAAAAATGATTAAGAAATAAAAACTATTTTTATTTTATTTTTTTATTTATGATAGCTGGCTATCCGGGTCAACATATAGGATACTTTTTACCGCGGGAAAATATCTCATTTCCGAGAAAAAATACAAAAACTGCTATGTAAGACTATACTTATACCTATGTATGTAAAACCTAAGAATTTGGTTTTTAGTCAATGGCAATGCTAGTATTTTATAAAATATGTACTTAACAGAAGTTATTTATATAAAAGTTAAAAAAATGTTACACAGTCTGGATTCTAAATACTTTGCCTAAAGAAATTAAATGAAAAATGTAAGCTTCATTCAGATTCTTGCCGTGAGATATTACAAAAAGGCGTGAGACATCGCGAAGCCTTGTAGCGATAAAGTTTTCTACATTTTCGATAGCTCAACTCGTTAACAACCCCCGGAGGAGCGAAACTTAAATAGGGGAAATATTATTATCCCAGTTTCTTGTAGCTATCTGGATTATGCTTTAACTTGTTAACTTGAGATATTTGTAACTTATACAATTAAAATTCAATGTTTTAATTAGTATTGCTAAACTTTATGAGCTTGTTACAAAAATATTAGCTTTTCTAACGTAGAAAAGCTCTCAGTACTATAATACATGTATACTAGTATATATACAAGTATATCATATTATAATGCAAAAATGATCGCCACTATACATCTTCATAACCACTCAGCCTGTATAGATGCTAAAATTAAGGTTATCTAATTTTAATTACCTTACAATTATACTACTTATTTCTTATTTTTATTCATACTCTTTAAGATTAATCTAATATATTTAAACGAGCAATATATATATTTATATATATATCAATATATAACAATATATTATCTGAATCTCGGCAACGACTCCAACGATTTTCATAAAAATTTAGTATACCCGGGGTTTCGGGGGCGATAAATCGATCTAGATTAGTCTCAAGTCTGGGAAAACGCGTGTTTTCGGATTTTCATGCGGTTCTTTTCTGTTTTCTTTCGGTTTCTTTTGCATTATTCCACGCAAAATATTATGTTCGATTTTTCGCACTGTCGGATATAAGCATCATAATCAAGCGGCCAAGGCGCAAGATTGAATATGTGTCCGGGTTCGAATTCCGGTTGGATACAAAGGTATAATTTTTTTTTGTTTTTTTTTTTTAATTTATTCAAGTTTTTAGTTTTTTTGTTAAAGAAAATTGTACTATTTAACCAAAAACTCCGAGCGACTCTCGGTGGCCCAGGTACTTAATTATTAATAAATACAACATCATAATCCATACATATAATAAAATTGTAACTAAGCCGAATCTGTACATTAAATATTTTTTGGAAAATCTTATTGAAATAGACATTATTGTCGATTCAGAGGCTTAATCTATAGTTTTTGAATTTTTGTCTGTCTGTTACCTACCGCATCACGGAAAAACTACTGGAGGGATTTTGAGGTATGGTGATAGTTGGTTATCCGGGTCGACATATAGGATACTTTTTACCCCGGGAAAATATCTCATTTCTGAGAAAAAATACGAAAACTGCAATGTAAGAGTAAACTAATATTTAAAACCTTAGAATTTGGTTTTTGGTCATCTGAACGCGGGCGGAGCCGCGGGCAATGTTAGTAAAATATAAAATTGTAAAAGTGTCTCAAACTAGCTATTATTCTGACAGTACAGGCTCATCGAGTCGCCATTTTTAAACCTTTATCTGCGCACATAAAAACATCTCTTAACTATAAAGCAAATGCAGTAGCATGAAATTATATATTTTGTTTAGAGGTGACGGGCTCGCTTGGGAAACCGAACAAAGCGGGTTTAAATCCCGAGTCACGCATCGTATGGCAATTTCTGATATTTTCATGTGTAAGTCATTTTCAAAATATCGTAAAGAAACCTGCATATCTGAGAGAATCTAGCAAGTTTTCGAAATACATGTGAAGTCCGCCAACTCACAGTTGGCCAGCGTGGTGGACTCCAAAGTCCAGGCCGGGTTTTTATTTAATACGAGGAAGATTAGGCCATCCTGATCCTCCTCGTATTGGAGGCCGGTGCTCCGCAATGGGACGTTAAAAATAGCTGGATACAATACCACATTATTACATTAAATTAACATAAATACGTAAAATACTAACTTTTGCCAGCGGCTACAGTTGCGTACTTTATTTACAAATAATTACTTCCCTCCTAAGGGTCGCAGCGTAATGATAGATCAGAGAGATCAGGTATATTTATTGTTAAATAGTTTAAGTTTTTATAATTAATATATATGATAGTTTTAAGGTATATATTATGCTATGGGCCTCTGTTTACAATTTTTGTAAATATTGCCTGAAAAAAATGATTAAATAAATAAAAAATATATATAAAAATGTTGAAGAATTCTTAAACTCAGACTGTTAGTTACAGATCTTAGCATATTTAAACCAAAAAAAAAAAACATCCATAATAATCTTTTCAACTTAATACATAGATTATATTAACAGTAAGTCGTAAGTGTAGTACAATGGATACAGCAAAACAAGTCCACTGCGATCGACAACTAAAACAAGTGAAGACCAAAGACGAAAATAAAGAAGTAAAACACATCGTTCCTTCCCAGCCGTAAATTAGTTTAGTGCGGGTTTCAAGTAGCTTCATTGGCGAATAAGCCGGCACGTTTGCTTCTGACCGGTTACAAGTCAGGACTTGGGACGTTTAGCGTAAATTGACGTGCTCGACTCTCGCTAGCGAATGTATCTATATTGTTTTAGTATAGTAAATTATAGTATTAAACACTTAAATTATTTTATTTTAATTTTATTTCTATTGCCTTTTCTTTACAAAAAAATCAACTACAAGTATTATAAGACAACGTACGATTTTAAATTTGTCAATTATATTTGTTTGTAGAATTAGTAATAATAATGTTATATAACCAAAAAAGTTATGAAAAGAAAAAAAGAGCAAATTACAGTTTCTATAGTTAAAGTTATAATGTCAAAACGTTAGCTATAGTGTAGAAAGGGATAAATTAAAATATAAGTAAAAATATTTTTATGGTTTTTTCATATTTCATTTTGATTATGTAATTCCTGCCGTTCCGTATACTTTACAGGAACAAGGTTTTGTTAAATTCACTGTTGTCGTGATTATTGTCAGCGTTTATACACAAAATATATATTAATTGCAATAAAAATCAAAATAAAATGCGAAAACATCTGTTAAAATAGTTGATGAGTAAATAAGAATATAGTATAAGTACTATATAATTAATATATAGTAACTACACTATATTCTTGTGGGTAGGTATGTAAAATATTGGATTTTTCATAGTTTCAACACGGAGCAACTACTACTAAAACCGGAAATTACAAAAACATTTACTTTAATGTCTAGTTATGGGAAAACTAATTAAGAAACTCAAACTTTTTCGATTTAGGCTTAGCCTAACTTTGATGACCGTTTCCAGTGGCTACGTTGTAACTTTAGCACGTGTGTAGCGCCGTAGCGCTCAGCCAACGCCCGTCGTAGCGACACCTACGCGATAGATCGACTCAATTTAAGATATTGGTACTCATCCGTAATCTCGTCTTGGCGGTTTTTACTCCAAGAATTACTGTATAACTGAAAAGTAATGAACAGTGAATAAATTTTTCACCTTACGCCCATGTGACCGTAGCGAAACGGCTAAACCACATATTTTGACTAAGGCATAGGAGTTTGTGAAGTTAAGGCTTGTAGAGTTAGGGCGTGTAGAGTTAGAAGCATCGCTCTACATGAGATCTGACAACTTTTTGACAGTGCGAGCTATATAGTCCCTTCTTGGCAACAAAATGTTCAACATACATGAACATGTCTTTGGTGGGATGTGTATTTCTAAGATATTTTCAGAATATTATAACATTACACAAGCGATTTCAAAATTTTTGTTAAAGATGATTTTCTATATGTAAAAAATATATAATACTTATGATACGATAAATATTTATAGTAATATATAAAGTCCAAGAGTTTGTTTGTTTAAACGTGCTAATATCTGGAACCCATCAGTCATATTTGAAAAATATTTTTTTTGTAATTTATATCCTAACTATTGAAGGCCGATCTTTATGAGATGAGCAATCATATATAAATAAACTACAGGGGTGTTGTTCACTATGCGGCTTTGACGGGCAAATGCGGCTTTATAGTCCAGGATCAAGGAAATAAGGGCGATGAAATCAAATCAGTATACCTATACATACTTTTCAAATAAACTTTTACAAGCATTTTTATTTTTTTCAAGCACTTAACGATCTGTCTGTCTGTTACGGCTTGGTAGATGATAGCTGGTTATCCAGTTCAACATATAGAATACTTTTAACTGTGGGAAAATATCTCATCTCTGAGAAATCTATACTAAACGTTAAAACGTAAGTAACGTTTGAACCCGAGCGGAGCAAGAGTGACTCGCTAGTGAATAAAAGAAAAACAACGTAGCGTGTACGCGTGGGCGGCGGAGCATTATGCCCTTGTTTGTAAATGTTTCGTCATTTTTTTGTTTGAATACTAAAATCATTGAAGCCTGAATGTAATATTAACATTATATTTATGAGTGCAAAAATAAAGGATATGATTCGTGCACGATAAAGTAAAGCGCAAACAATCGAAATTAAATACGTATAGCAAATAAACGAGAAAATGTAAATAAAAGGTTACAATTTCAATTTTAATTTTTAAGCAAATTATCATATAAAATTTAAATATAAAAATATACTTTTTCCAACAAAACTGCATTGGTATAAGTTAAAGTATGTATTTATTAACATCAAAACCAACATAAGTATAAATATATAAATGTTTTCTTTTTGTCTTGCGAGTCCTATTGGACAGTTTCAAACGTTTATATAAAGGCATCGTAAAAGCAGAATGCCTTTGAGTCCGAGTGAGCAATGGTTCAACACGGCAGAGCCGCTTTGTGTGGTGCGTTTATTCTGCAGACGTGAGATGCGTGAAGCCAGCCGGAGACTGCATGCTCCAATGATGGATATATCTGTATTGGGGTCGGATGAAAACTAATACTTATAAACTGTTCATGTATTTTTTTAAAGAATGATGATTTATCAAATTGAAGTTTTTTAAAGCAAGAGATAAAGCAAGTGTCTGACTTATGTTAGATATTTAAAACAATAATATGTTAGAATATAACGCAAACATAAGGTAAATAAACTGTTAGGAGAAAATAATATTAAACAACCATATTTTTATGTAAACTATTTTACTAAAATAACCCTTTTAAGAAGTCGGGTAAAGATACAAGAAGAAAATAAGCTATGTAAACTAATCTCATATGCAGGATACATTTAACTTTGCAGGATCGGTCAGTGGGCCGCATTTTTCCCACGCTGCAGTATTAATATTTGAGCGGATATCTCGGCGCTCGGCGCTCGGCACGCAGCGCGCGACAAACAACGGATGATACGATTTGAACCGTGCCCAGTTTACTCTCCAGCAGGGCTGCCAAAAGTGACGTAGAAAATAAACCAAAACTAGGACAGCTCGACGATGCAAAATTTTAAGGACGATTTTTCAAATGAAAAATGTAAACGTAACTTTTAATTAATGTATTACAGAGTATCCGAATGTATAATATTTTAGGGACTTGACGTCGCTCTGGCGTTTTTATTACAATATTTCCCAAAAATTTTGTATACGAAGATGAAAAAAGTAAAATTGTGGAATATTATTTAGACCGCTTTAGTTTGCTTTGATTTTAAAACGGAAAATAAACAGAACAAGTCTGTAAATATTTTACTTCAAAAGTTGGACTATTTGTTGAATCAAGACAAATAACCTTATTGTCAATATAAAAAGTCACGTTATGTTGGTTTTAAAACTCCCATTTTTGATGAAGACCTATGACATAATAGAATCACTTAACTGTTCCCACATATACCGTAATCATTCATGGATGAGGAAAAAGTTACAATTGGCTGGACTTTTATTTTAAAATAATACTGCTAATAAGAATGCCAGTAAACATAATTTCGTATTTGTATACGTAAAAAATCAAAGAGCGTAAAGGTGGCTCGTTAGTTATGTGTATTGACCCAAGTAATAAGAAGAACCTCGGTACTGTACGACTGTGACAATATAATTATCCATTTAAAGTTTATCTCTTTATTATTTTTTGTCTTCACGTACTCTTTCTTGCTAGATAAATGGAAAAGTGTGGCTCAATTCTTCAATTTTTGCTTCTCATTCCTTTTTCATTGAACCGTAGGTTCACCTTATTGTTTGGTTCGACTCAAATAAAGTTATAGGCAAAAGCTGCATTTTAGAAATTGAAGTCAAAATCTAATTTGAGGAAGCACAAGCATACTTTTCAATTGAAACAAGAGAGATGGCAACCCTGTGTTACGTTGAAAGAGTAATGGGCAAAAGTGGACTGAACATCACTCTACACCAAATGTATGGGACTCAAAATCTGATTAAAAAGCAATGCCGGCTGGGATACTTGTTTGATGTCCTCTGAGGCTTTTATTATGCAAAAGGCTTATGTTCATATCAAATCCTATAATACGATTTCTGTACCTTGTATTATTTACTATCAAAGTTATTCATTTATTCCTTTTATGTTCTTTTATTCTATTGATAAAATAACTTAGCGCTTATAATAACATTGTATTATATTCAATTTACTAATTATATACGTACGCAGTGGTAGCCCAGTGGTAAAGCGCTCGCTTGGGAAACCGAACGAAGCGGATTCAAATTCCGGCTCTCGCGCCTCTGATATTTTCATGTGCCAGTTATTTCTAACATGATTACCATTGCCTTATGGTGAAGGGAAACATCGCGAGGAAACCTGCATGACTGGGAAAACCTAGGAAATTTTCGAAAGACATGTAAAGTCCGCCAACCCGCACTTGGCCAGCGTGGTGGACTATGGCCTAATCCCTCTTGTATTCAAGGGAAGCCCGTCCCCAGCAGTTGGACGTTAAATAAGGGCTGAATAAATAATTAAATAAATAAATATGTTGGGACATTAACACTCAGCACCATCTAGTTCCATGGTAAGCTACGAGGCCTGTGTTATGGATACTAGATACTTGATACACTACACATATGTATATAACGTTTTAAATACATACATATTATAAATATAAACACCCATGACAGGAGTACAAACATTCATATTCATCACACAAATGTGTGCCCCCAGCGGGTCTCGAACCCGCGACCGCTGGCATAGCAAGTAGGGTCACTATAAACTGAGCCAAACGTGTCGTCATTTGAATACAACCAATATTTATAATAATAATAATAAAGCCAGCCATGTCTTAGCTTCATTGGGATAAATATTTTTTCAATGATGAAACCACTCAGATGCCATGTATACCAGTTTCTTTAAAATCTACTAAAATTCTAAAATATTTAATTTCAAGTAATATCTATGCAGAGAGGACAAGTACGAGGAGTCAAGATCTAAGTCAAGCTCCAACAATCCTAACTTTTTCCAATGTCATAATTCTTTTTAAGTATAAAAACTTTCCACTTTACAGTCTACCTTTCGGCTTCCATCTTTCAGTTTAGATAAGTAAATCAGGTTTGTTAGATAAGTCTATTTATAAATTTAAAACTACATTTATATACACATTATAAACTTTGACTCGCGATTGTGCCACTCAGTCAGTAAATGTGTTCTTTTGTAATATTTATGCTTAAAAAATCGGCTATTGTGGAACAGGAAGTACTTTAACTTTTAAGTCCCTCTTGTCCAACTCCTTTATCTATTAGCAACAATCTTTTTAAAATTGGTTTAGGCTTAACATAGATTACTTTGTACAAACAGATAGAAAAAAAATGGTTGTTTATAAACAAATAGTAATATGAAAACAGACATATATTTCAATTTTATGTATCAGTATAGAATAAATAATAATTTTATTTCATAACTAAGAGCAATCGAGTGAGCCACACAGTACACACAAAACTAAAGTCGAGTTTAGTGAGTTTTGTTGGCAAAATGTGCTTGCATTTGAGTTGTGGGTGAAGTAATAAAGTGTACTTATTAGACCGGTGGCGGGGTCTGAATAATTGAGGCGCTGTTAGAAATAAGCCGCTAGCATTAGAGCTACATTACGCATGCATGGAACTCGGCCGTATTGTCACCGCGGGTGCCATCCTGCAGCACTGCAATCCTCACCCCTACCACCTACACTATAAAGATCATATTATGAAGTGTTAAAGAGCGCGCGCATAATTTTATACGAGGATATCAGCTCATTTCCATACGGAATATACTTACTTTTTAGACGGTCTCGGATTGCTTTATTTGTTATTGTTAATCTTTACACTTTTTGAGAAAGATAAATGTTATGCATTATAAAAGTGGTATAGAAATTTTGAACTGTTGTTGGTTTGAATTCATCTAGAAAATTGCCTTTAAATTATAATTTGTATTGAAAAGAATATTTGTGTACCAACTTGTTATACCTTACGCTCTCGTGTTGCGATATTAAAAACAGTCACACATACAAAAATAACACTTATTCAATAACTCTTACTGCGAGTAAAATTACAATTTGCAATCTGCCAAGCTATTTTTATATGAAAACAATCATAAGAGCTCATTAAAATTACGCTATTATGAGATAACAGATAAACTCTTAAATTTTATATTATGCATAGATTTTTGCAGATACATAATAGTTTCAAAGGCCATATTACTTTTATATTCCAGACAAGACTTCCCTAGGACAGTTTTTATAATAAATGAAAGCGGGTGAACGCGAGGGTGAAGTCTCCGGCACACCTAGGGGTGACATAATACCTATATTTCTAGATTTTATCTCCGTTTTTATGGAAGTCGGTTTATTATAATCTGTCCGCTTGTAACCTAAGAGCCTCCAGGGAACACCACGGATAGAGGTTTTTCATCACGTTAAGATAAATCATAAGGAAAATAAATGAGTGTGTACAGTTTTTGTCTGCTTTGGATTTTATAAAAGTAGCATCTGCTGGTCACGCAGATGCTGTTCTGTTTTGTCCAGAAGATCGTGTAATAAATAAGCATGAAGTATCGCAACAATAAAACAAGTAAAATAAGATCTTAATTTGCTATCGTTCAGAAATAATAATATAACCTCTAATAGTGGATCTATTAGTTAATCCATGTTTGAATGATTATATTCATAAATAGCGATTCAGCATCGTCCCCAGGTGATTCTTTAAATTGACATAACTTTTTTATTTATGAACGGATTGAAATAAAACAAATGCTAAATGTTAAGTGAAGCGTATCACAAATATATTAATAAAAATCACATCCAAATCGGTTAAGCCGTTTTTGTGACTAGCGCGCACAAACACACAGACAAACAGACAAAATTAAAAAAAATCATTGTTTTGTGTTCTATTACGTTAATAAACACCTCCGATAATAGTTTTTCTTCAAATATCTTCCATTTACAGACAGCGATTAATTACACTTTTATTATATGTATAGATGAGTTTAGATAAAAATCTCATCAACATCGATTTTATTGTATTTTTTTAAATATGTCTCTCATATTTGAGTACTATTTTAGATATTTCTTTAAAATATGTGTAAAGTGCCCCGTTTAAAATGCCACTTCATTATAAATTCATCGTCGCAAAACTTATGCAGGTCGTTTATCACAAAGTAGTTGAACGCCTATTTATTTAGCAAACATAACAGATTATATAGGTTCATAAAGTAACCAATATAGCAAAATTGTAGTGGATCGCATGATTTGAGTAGTCCCATAAAAATAAAAATAAAAACCCTAAGAATGATATCATTAATTTTAAAGTCAGTGCACCCTATATAGTGTCATTTAAAAATTAATAATAGAATAAACCACTCAAGATCATATATTTTTACCCATAAAGAGAATATTAGTGTACTTACAGTAATTATTAGGTATGAGGTCTGGTTCAGCATCATCGTGGTCGACAGTCTTCTCTTGCGGGGCGGGCGGTTTCCGAGGCTTGCGTCGTCGTCTCGCGGCGCGCCAGGCGGCGAGTGCTAGCGCGAGGGCGGCCCCCGCGCCTGCGACAGTGGCGCCCGCAGCACCCGCCGCTCCCGCGCCTAGGGCGCTCTCGGATGCTGGAGCAATAGGAAAAGTTAAGTAAATGCTGTATGATTTGTATTTGAGGGTTTGATTATCTATAATTGATGAAAATGTTTGAGATGAAATTATTCTAAGCCTTATAATGCGCTCAAATGTGGCCCACTCTCGCTTTGGCGTGGCTGTTAAGGGCAATCTGAGGGAATCTAACTAGTTTTCGTCAAACGTGTGTCAAGTCCGAAATACCGCACTTGCCACTACGACCAGCCTCTATGGCTTGATGGCGCTCGAATTGATGGTAAGCTCATGTTCAGCAGTAAGACATTGTAGAAAGCTGAATTATTATATTATAAAATATTTTATGTTAGTTATGCATACATAGATAACGGTATTAAATGTACCCCTGTAAGTCTCGTTCAACATTAATCAAGATGAGAACAACAAAAACAATGTTCTGCAAACTGAGTGGATTTAAATAATTTAAAGTAAAACACTTTATATTAGACTGCGCCGTGCGCGAGTGAGCGGCAGCAAAAACAAAACTACGTTTAGATCCACAGCTATTTGCAAATCACCGCGCGTCGCACGTCGGCCGCCGCCGCGTCGCGAGCGTCGAGGCCCGCCCGGATTAGTTCTACATTCGTCACATAGCACTTTCGACTGTAATTGAAATACCGCACTTGAACGTGGAATTACATCCTTAATGGCTTTAAATTGTGAACACGACCCTTGTTGCTGTCGACTTTGTTTCGTAAATATTTTAAATTGGTGGAAGCAATTTGTTTGAGCGTGGTGTACCTTTTAGATGTTTTTTTTTCATGATTGTAAACGGACTACTAATATAAATGTAAAAGCTTGTATGTATGTGTATGTATGTTTGTTACTTTTTGAAACTGAAACTTTTGAATGTATATGAAACTGGAGTACACTAGCACTCAGGGATGCACCCGAGCGAAGCGAGTTTCGTTCAAATCGCTAGTATTTCTATAGAGAGGGAAAAATTTAATTCCAAAGTCTTTGGTTTAAATTGTAGAGACAAGATAAAATTTATTTTATCAATAAATTTACATGGAAATTCCAATTGATTTAGAAATTTTAGATGAAACTTGAAAGGCCACATTCCTTTGTAAATCGACTATTAGCTTTTACATAGAAGTATTTCATTACCAAATGATTTCCATGTACGAACGGATTCCCTTTTCTCCTTTATACTCGGGGTCGGATCGTATGTCATTATCCAAACGTGTAGTGCACTGATCACCGATTTCCAAGCTGGTGGTGTTGGAATCGATTCTAGTTGGATAAAATATTTGTAGAAAGAAAAAACAAATATAAGTACATTATAATGTATACCGATATATCAGAAAACAACAGTTTTTATAATCGTTAATTTTTCCCTCTATTCTTCCTCCTTTATTGGAGTTCGGGAGTTATTTCCCGCGTGATATCAATTAGAAATCATCGAATCTTGTGTATTATGACCAGACCGATTTTTATAATATGTCTTTATATACTCCGTAACATAAAAAGTGTAAGTAAAGGAAATACGAGAAAAAAATTTTATGCCATCAAGAATTTCACACCAGGATGCGCCAACACTCCTCAAAATATTAAGTGTAATACAAAATTATAGAATTTGGCAATTCCATTAGTAAAGACAAAAGACATTTAAGCAAAACAACTGTTCGGAGTTCTAGCGATATCTCATCGGAAGCTGCGCCATTACGGCGACCTAATTACGAGGGGCTAATTAAAATTAACACAGTCGAAGAAAGCCCTTGCAATTCAAGTGGGTCTGCGAATACGAGTGCTAGTACCGAGTTGGCTACTTTTGTTTATTGAGATGTGACGCCATCTGCTTGCGCCACTGCGCCGGACACCCGCGTTATTAAAGCGACTTGCTCCTTACAACTTCTACAGCTCTGTTATTTTTGTTCAAGTTATGTTATTTTTGTTCGAGTTAAAAGTTTTTTCTTTCTTATTATATAAGTGTATTCTAACTATGACAATAAATTTTACTGTTATAATTAATTACGTATTATGGGGGTTCAGATTTGGAACGTCATGAGAAAGCTGCTTTTGTCAGACACAATTTAACATTACAGTAAAAAAATATATGAAATCTAGGTAAAACAATATATGTAACAAATAAGAAAAGCTTTAATAATGCTTTCCTTTTTGCTTCACATCACACGAGTACACCATGCTTCACATAGCTTTGAGGGAACAACGGTAACACAAATGTTGATACAAACGTACGATCGAGGCCATAGAACATTTCTTTGAACCTAACATTTAGTTTGTTATTTGTTATTCTACTATTGGATTCTGATGCCTGAAGTGAAGGTTCTACGATATACTGCAGCATGTACGGCTGCAGATCCTGAGGCAGTATATTCGAGTTAGACCAAGTTAATAATTTTTTTATAAAAAAGCTGAATAAATTCTTTAAAAGTATTTTCCCATGCAATTTTGAGAGTGAAATAGAATAAAGAATGCACGCACTCATGTCTGCGCGTACACTTGTTTGTACGCTTTGGTTAGTCTTAGGAAGATTAGCGACCGTGGCCGAAATCCGTCAGTATCACATATACATATCTACAGTTTATTTATATTTTATATCGCAGAAGACTCAAGGACTTTCATTTTAACAAATTATTTTTTTCTGCATACAAAAAAATAAGTGCATGACTATATTTATACACAAGATTTATTTTAAAATTAAATTAAATCTAAATATGGAATAGATACGAATAAATAAATAAAGTAATAAGAGCCTAATACTTGATTGCATTAAATGATCATATTTAAACGAGGCGAGCTGCTCCGAGGCACAGCCGCACATCTCAAGCTGTGTAATCCATTGAGCTAATGAGCGTAAACTCATCGTATAAAGAGTGTTTGAAATGTGAAGTAAATTAATTAACCAGCACTCACCCTCCGAGCCTGTCTTGTCATATTTTACCATAATTAATATAGATGTAGACAAGCCTTAGCAGGCGATTTCATCCTCGTGTATATATTTTAGGCAATAAACAATAAATAAGACTCTCGCTTCATTGTAGCCATGAACGAATTGTAGCATAGAGAGCTCGAACTTTTTATGTTAATTTATTTGACTGCTTAAATTATCCCATGGGTAGATTTTTTTCAGAAAGATCCAAATTTTATATTAAAAATCGACTGAAATTAATCAGTATTAAAATTTGTAAAAATTATAAATTTGTCTTCTGTTACTAATTCAACTGAGTTTTAATTTTGAAGCTAGATTCAAAACTTTACTGGAACTGCCATCGCTATATCACTTACATGTAAACCCAGTTCTGTCGTCGTTGCAGTCAAAAAAGTGAGGCAACTAACTGACGTCACACTATTATTTTTTTATTATTTCCATAGTTTCTTATACTATGGGATTCTAATTTGGGACAAATTCTGCAAAAATCAATTTGATATTTTATTCTAAAAAATAAATAAGCCGATGTAAGATCTCATAATTCCTCGCGAGACATTTAAAAAAAAATCATTGTATAAAAAAACTGGAGACGTTATAATGCACAAACTAATATGTGTGCAAAAACAACTATTTATAATCCTTTCACTGTAAAACTCCCGTGGGACAACAATTTGACATGACTAGTGAGAGATCAAGCGCAGGACTGATGACTTAACATACTCTCCATGGCACTGGGGTGAGACACTGCCAACATCCTAACTCAAGGCTGACCACACATTTCGTATTAGAAAAATCTAACAACTCGGACCCAACTAGGGCTCGAATCCCAGTACCACGCAGTACATGCTAATGATTAGATCAATAAGGCACGTGCGATATATATATTGTATACGTGAAATTATTGTATTTGGAATAGTTCTACAAAGATATTTTTTTCAAAATGGTTTTTTAATCAATTTAATTTCAAATTAATTATTAAAGTCTGAAAAAATATATTAAATTAATTGCAGTCTCATACGATGACTATTTAGCCCTCCGCGTCGTGTCCGCGTCGTGTCCGCCTCGCACGCTGCATGCATATTAAACCGCAGCTGTTAACGGAATTATCTTATGGAAAAATAAACATTTTATTTAAAGCTGGAAAAGATTTAATTTATATACAAGGTAAGTATTTATTGACAGCGCTATAAATTCAATCGAGCAGCATAAGTTCAATTTATTAGACCTATGATAGAAATGGACTAATTTTAAATAAATATTTTTTTATTAAATTATGGTTTATTGCGTTTCGTAAACATTAATGTTTACTTAGTGGACTTTAAAAGCTTAAAAAACAAAACGAAAGCTCTAAATGGTCTAAATAGAG
The DNA here is from genome assembly GCA_947093115.1 of Brenthis daphne. Taxonomy (NCBI): domain Eukaryota; kingdom Metazoa; phylum Arthropoda; class Insecta; order Lepidoptera; family Nymphalidae; genus Brenthis; species Brenthis daphne. The sequence continues at coordinate 7,590,795 of OX352473.1, forward strand.
CGACATATAACGGAAAACGTTTTACACGAATAGATATTCTTAAATTTCACGTAATTTGAGCTCGAGTGAGCACGTTACAACCGCAACTGTGAATGGATTAAAGGAATTGCATCGGTCCGACGGAGCAGGCCCGCCCGCGAGTCGCGGTCCCCGCGGTCACTCCGACACGCCGCCCGAATATTAAATCTCTATACGCTCTGTCTTTTTGAGAAACGAATATTTTCCATGGATATGTATAAAATCTATTGAAAGAACATGGTATTTTTAAATCTATAGCAATATCACAAAAATCGAAATGTTTTTGTTGGTTTATCCTGCTTTGCCTATGTATATAATCTACATATTTTTTGCATAAAATTTTATAGCCTGGGGTGAAATGGATAGAAATTGGTTACTTACTACCTCGGTACTTCAAATTATTCCAGTATTCGATTGAAAAAAATTCTACGGGATGCGACTAAGCAAAGTTGTCTAAAAAAGCTTTCACTATCTATACTTATTAGTACTAATTTAATGAAATTGTGAAAGATGATTGATTTTATTGATGATTGATTCGTTATCGTTGATATGAGAAGATGAGGTATTTTATCACAAAGTAGTCCTTTGCGGATAGAGCTTCTCAGATCTTGAGGAACTATTTTCAGCTCAATGAGCTGTCAGCACTCTGTGTACGCACCACCTCTGTTTGTTTAATAAGATATTTTCTAATCTGAAGTCAGACTTAAGCCCTCTAGTAGTAGTACAAAGGGCGTCGGTCATAATTATAGAGCTTGCTAGAGTTATCATCTCTACCTTTCAGTAATATCAAATGTTCAGTACCTAACTTCAAAGTTTTATTCAGCAAATAATAAGCATGGCGTAAAATATTCAAACTCGCTATAAATAACGTAGTGAGTAGTTGGAAGTCAAAGATAGTTTCTTGTAAATAATTCAAATATCATTAGTTTAAGCAGCTTTGAAACAAATGCGCGTGAACGTAATTTTATGTTCAGAAGACCGATACCAGTATCCCATTATCGCAGGCATGTATTGTGCCGACTCGCGTCGAGTTTACTTCAATAATTAATGAGTACCGGCCAGGTGCGTCCTGGGCTATGCAAATTTCATAGGTTTACGCCTCAGATGGCCGTACGGTACACCGATAGTAATATATCTTAGCAAGCACCCAGATGTTTACGTCTTAAATAGCTTTACTTTGACCGGTTCTATAGATATTACTTTTGGATCAGTTTAATTTGCCAGTTAGAAAGCTGTGTAATCTGTGGACATCTTTTACCTATACTTTAAGTAAATTAAAAGAATTCTTACTTAAAAACTTGAAAATGTGAGACAATAATTGTGAAAGAATAGTTAGTTATTAATTTTGTTAGATAGCGTAAAAATAAAAAATGAATGATGAGAGTGATTTTTACGATACGACAGATTAAGACTACAGTATGAAGTTAGTCGTTATAGTCTACAGTGTGAAGTTAGTCAGGTTGTCTGTTTGTAATTAAATCTTGTGAGTTAAATTTGACCCACTTCCCAGTGTTCGATTAAACTGAAATTTGACACACATGTTTGGTTCTCGTGATTGCACGATTACCTAAATGCCACTATTTTTAATCCAATATGGCGGACTTTAAAAATAGCGATTTATCGTTTCCCTTATGATATGGGGATGAAATTAAAGGGCTTGATAAGCGAAACACAGTAAGCAAATTTACGTTATCGTAAATTCAATATGGCGGAATCCTAAAGATGGCAGACTGTTTTTTAAGCACCCTTACGATATGGATATCAAATGAAAGGGCTTGATGAGCGAAACACAATAAGCAAGATGACGTTATTGCAAATCAATATAGCGGACTTCCAAAGATGGTGGACTGCTTTTTTGTTCAACCTCACGATACGGATAACAAATAAAAAGTTTTGCTGAGAAGAATACGAAAAAAATACTAAAAAAACAGTAAAAAAAAACAATATTTTATGTAGGTTCTTCTAAAAAACAAAGAAGTATAACTTCGTACATGCGTACATAATAAGTACACACCCTTTCTTCTACTTCTATTAGCAACAGAAGCTTCTTAGCAACAGAACTAAATGTCAATCCCATCGTTCCCTTAATACATTTATACCGCTTAATAATACTAATAAAAACTTATGATTATTGCTTATTTTAACTTAAATTGATATATCGTTTTGGATAGTTACTGCTGAGAAAAATAAAATAGACATCTAATAAAGACGGGAAACTATCTAGAGAGGGCGTTGCAAAATGAGGCTACGACAAAAGACATTATCAAGCGAATTTTCTAACTTACTAACTCAATAACAGTTAGTCGGAAGGTGGATTCAGCTAATCAATACTAATTCGATACTAGAATTTTTGTGTCAACTTACGCAGTGCTTTGTTAGAGAAAATGAAATAAAGTCACTTTTAGAATGTTGATAATTTTTCTAGTGTTTTTGTGGGAGAGCGTGCACTTATAAAATAGTAATTTCAGTATTATTTCATATTCTATGATGTGAAAGAGAAGGTTTTTCATATATTTGACAATATCCATGCATTATTAATTAATTTTAGAATACGTATACCTGACTGCTCTTCGTGAAAAAACCTAACAAAACGAACTAGTAGCGTAAGTTAGCAAAATCGAAACAGAAATGAATTTGTCACAAATATACATTAAGTACACATCCCTTCTTATTAAGTGTATCTCAGTTTAGTTTCTAACTTTTTTTGTTTACGTTATCAAGTCAGACTTATAAGAGCTCTCGTTATTCATTAATTAAAATTAATTAGAGCAATTGTAATAAACATTCATTTTCCGTATGCGATAGACATTAACGCTTCAATCGCAAGCTCTCATCCTGAATATTAATCCGCCCGCGACGTCCGCCCACGAGATCCGCCCGCCCCGCACGGGCAGATAGAGAGCTTCCACTACTTTTGTTATTAAAGAACCAAGTCATTTCTGCTACTGAACACTGGTATTTTCGTCTTTCGATAGATTCTTGATACATATATGTGCATACTTATGTATGTTTTAGAGTAATATGTATTAAATTGTTTGAGATTCGAAAATGTATTAAATTTGAAGCATCATATTTAATAATTATTATCAGATTACGAAGTTTTTCATTATAATTTACTAGAAGCCTAAGTACGTTTCGAAATATCCTACGGGGACTATGAAAAAAAGGATTATTAGTTTTTGTATGTGTACTTTTTATCTAGATTTTAACTCTTATGTAATCAATCTAAAAATAACGAAAATAATTCCTAACCGCACATTCCAGCAGTATTCTCGTGTTGTTGCCATAACAGCGTCGCTCATATCGTGATGGATGAAGGAAATCGAAATGTTATGTCGCATAGACGTACAAACTGCGGCTGTATAGCCAAGTAATAAAATAGGAAAAACACCCTCTATATTCATAGGCTTACCCCCGCGTTTCTAGACGTTTATCCCAAAATCCGTTTATTTCGTATTTTGGAAGTTCTACTTTTTTTGTAATTTTTCTTTGCTGAATCCGATTTATAGATATAATAATGGAAAAACGTCTCTTGTATGTTTCAGAAGAGTTTACAGCTTCAAATTTCATATAAAAACGTATGCTCTTTACAAACACCCGAGCTGGTGTTATAATATCGAAATCTCTCAAAGAATCAACGATAGTTTGAATTTATTACTTAAATGTATTATTTATTATAAGCAATAGGACCAATGAATATTATTTTTAAGCACTGTATGAAAACTAGGAACCCGCCCTTTTTGGTCTTTATAGTCCTCACTACGCCACGCATGTTTGTATGTCTATTATTCATTTCATTTAAACTATAAAACTATATGTTAGAATGCTTACATACTTATTTCTATTTAGGTACTCCACATGAACCCTCTTCCTTCACGAATTAAAATGGACCCTATCCAATTCTCATCCAAATACTTTTTCTGACAATAAAAGCCACGTTAAAATCTGCTAAATCTTACAAAAGTAAAGATAAAAAAACAATGGTGGTTTTAGCTTTGATAATGTATTACTATTTAGCATTAAATCAAGCAAAATCGCAGTAAACAGGTCGTAGTCATCCATAAAATGTACATGTAGTGTACAAACGGCACGTGTCTCAACACAAGGGTATTGACACGCAGGGCGTGTTCATTAACTGCTTTATCTCTTTATATATTTACGTTGATTTGTGTTATCGACTAATTGTGACATCTTCCTCGCAATAACACGTGCGTGTATTTGCATTTTGTGATGAGACGTACCTACTCTCAACAGTCTACACACATTCTAAGAACGTTTGCTTATCGTAACTAGAATTTGATTTTCCACGTAGCTGCTGTACCAAAAGTTTATTTATCACTCGAATAGTTTTGATCTATACGTACAATGTACATGGTGATTTCAGATATTTATTAGTGGTTAGAACATTACAAGATAGATATTTTGGGATCTATTTTTCTTTATAAAAAAAAATAAAACCAAAGATGAAGTGGAAGCGAAAGTGAAATAAGTGGTAGAAATGAGTGCTTAGGGACTAAAATGAATCATTACTGCGCATGTACAGCGAGTGTTCGTGAATTGCTACAAATGACTTTCGTGTACCAAAAAGCAATAACTCATCTAGCTAGCTTTAATTTCCGATCTCAGAACCCTAGCTCATAACAATATGGTATCTGATAAACAAATTATACTTCCAAAATATTTATCTACGTTCGCTATAAGAAATTGTGTCTCTCCATATGTGTATTTATATCTATGAAACATACTGGTCTATTACTAACAGCTCATATTATATATGATAATCGCTAAAAAGAACTTCTAAAATCAGTATACTATACTCAGAATAAGTGGGCCAAGCTAATAGCTAATACAAAGTTTTAATAGCGAGCGTATTCTAAGCGGAGGTCCGGCGCAGGTAATTACTTCCTTATCAGTACCGACGCAGCTTTTGCAAGAGCAAAGTCCCATTTTGCCAAGCAACGGCACTTCTACGATCATTCCACCTAACTTCTAGGTAAAGTTAGGAACAAAAAAGTCTTGCGCTGAAAGCCAATTTAGAAAATCTTAATGTTAGAGCTGATGCTACAAAGTTTTTATCAGTGATTCTGTCGATTGGTTTGTTGGTTGCAATCGAGGCTCTTTTATCTCTTTGAAATATGTAACTGTCTTTTCCTGCTTGGGAAGGGATTTGTTAAAACTTTAAAGATTCCGACGGAATTTAGTTTTAACACTTGTTCTTTTTAATCGTGAATACCTACGAAATAAGTTTTATGGCAAATACTGTTATAGTTTTCATAGTATATAAATATGATTTGAGTGATCTGTACGGACTTTTTATATGCTTTTTATTTATCGACTCGTATCGTTCAAAGGACATATAAGAACTAATTATCTTGGGACTTACACAAGGAAGTGCAAAGCCAAGTACGAAGAAATATGATTTTAAAACAAATTTTTATTTTTTTATCACAATCAGTATGCAGCGACAGATCGACTCATGGGAATCTAAAACCGCTACTCAGTCTTAATGCCATATTGCAGAAACTAAAAGTTTTATCTTCAAACTAGTCCGTGTTCCGTAACTCCCTTGCTTCCCGAAGCGATGAAAAATTAGTGTCAGTGGATTTTTGAAACGTATCTACTAATTTATTCATTCCTCGTTCCGTTTTGCTAATCACGTGTCATTATTCAGTGGCGACGGAAGTCGATACGCTTTGCTCGATGTTGGCGATAAATAGATGACGAGCTCCGACTTCCGGTGTGAATTGAAAAACGAGTTAATTTGCTGACAGAGGCTTGAAATACATAGTTTGTTTAACTGGCTTTGTTCACATGTAATACGATATTATCATATCCATACTAATATTATAATTGCGAAAGTAACTCAGTGTCTGTTATCTTTTCACGCTCAATGCGCTAAACAGATTTATATGAAATTTGGTATGGAGATTGTTTGAGATTCTGAGAACGACACATCATCGTTTTTATCCCGGAAATCATCCCTTAAGAAAGTAAAAAGAGGGGTGAAAGTTTGTATGTGGAATCAATAATTTCTCAAGTAAGGGATATAAAACTCATCACACCTATGTACATAATATTATGTATAGTGAGTCGCTAGTATATTATATTTGGATGTGTAACGAACTGTAAACTGTGACATGTAAATCTTGAATTTCAGTGTAAGTTCTTCTAACTAAATTGTGATCTTAATTAATTTGAATAACTATATATGATTGTTACATGAATTCTTCGGTTTTTATTAGGCACTTGGAAAGTAAATAAAGGATATTTTGTTTACATTTTAATTTTATTAAAAACATATTAATATTAAAGTACACGAAATGTAATGAAATTAAGAGTGGATCTGCAAATGCTCATTCCTGTTAGCAAGATTAGACAAACATTAAAACAAGGGGTGCGTGTATCAAATCCATTTCGAAACAAATTTCAAATTAGTGACTTGTTGAGGACAAAACATTTAGTTTTATATTAAATGCAAATAATATAATTGGCTTTCTATTTCATGGAAATGTGGCTTAACAATATCGGCATTTCGCAACCAATACTATTAAAGTAACATGGTGTGAACAAATGAGGAAAGTCTGCATAAATGATACAAATTATCCAAATCACTGAACACTGAGCCCGCTCTGAAGTTAAATTAATAAAACTGCTGCAAGCATTTTAATGAGCTGAGAATATTGTGCTATAATATGTAGTTAACCCCGCGGCGATACTTGCATGGAATGTCAATAAATAATGGGACAATAGATTCGAGATATTACTATTTATAACTATTTACATGATACAAAAATACTTTAGAAGTTTCATATTTAAAAAAACGTACTATTGTATAAAATGTAAATAAATAAATAAAATATATGTTAATGTATGTAAGATATTCTTGAAAAGTACTCATTATTATTATACTTGAGATTAATAAAAACTTCTTTTTGTACATATTTGGTTAAGTAAATAATTAGGTACTATTACCTGGAGATTTGCGTTTCACGTAAAAATCACTAAAACGATTTTACTTAATTTTGTGTAGTGATAACTTACTACTCGAGTCAACATTTAGGATACCTTTTACTACAGGAAAATCTTTCGTTTCCACGAGGAAACACAATTACTGGTTTGAGTCATCCTAAGAAATTTATATGGCTAAAGCTGGCTAAACATGTTAGGTTTAACAAGATCTAACTTAAAAAAGACTACAAAAAACTCCACAATATCTAGTATGAGTCTATCTCCTAGTGTATATTCGCAATAACTATATATTTATATTTAAAACGTATCCAGAGACTCACCCGAGCAAAGCCAGAGTAAGTCGCTAGTACTCAATAAAGTAAGATTTGACCTACCGGGTCAGAGACATAACATGATATTGATTATACACGATTTAACTATCAGGTGGCTGAAAGTCAGTATGCGGTACATCAGATGCATTAACTATTCCCAGACGGTGGTGTACCGTAGTCCGTAGTTCTGGTGCTCGCTTTCTCAAGTTAAAGAAGAAGTTAAGTGCAGTCATGAAGTTTTGGCTCTATTAAATTTAAGTAAATTTTAGTTTTTACATCAAAATAGCATCAATTTTCAAGATTCATTCAAGATAAGTGAAGTTAGTGTGGAATTATTGAGAGCTCGAAACAGACAAAACAGTTTCCAGAAAGAAATAGTTATAATAATAAAAAAATAATAATAACATAAAAAATTATAATAATAAAAGATTGAACAACTTTGATGCACACTGAGAGTATAATGTACACGTAACATTAAAGTGTTAACACCTAATTAATGCCTCCTATTTTTTATTTCTGGCAATTAGGTTTTTATTTTTCTAGCATGTGAAACATCTATCTACGAAACTTTAGCTACAAAACAGTTATAATCTATATGTAAAAGGGTTATAGCGTACAGACAAACATACATCAAAATTACCAGGATTTTGTTTTTGCCTTTTGGCTACGAAATCTTAAAACCCATTATCTGTGAAATCTAACCCATTCAAACTACAATCGTACATAAAGATATAGAGTCTAACAGATGTAGACGTTTTTCTTCGAAAGTAAAAATAGATAAATGTCAGTTAGACTACATATAATATGTCAGTTACATCTAAATAGAGATCGGGCAGAGCATTTGTCGTTATCTCTGGCATGCGTATTCACTGAGCGCTAGTCATTTCCCGACGTTAGTAATGTACCTATGTGTTATATTACACATTATGTTCGCTATTTATGTTATTTCTTCGTAACGTATAAGAGTTCTTGATAGTTCTCGAAGCTCTTTTGTAGTAAAGAAGCTTAGTAAAGTAGAAACTAAAAAGTTTCTACTTTTTCTTTTAAAGTGCTTAAATTTGTTTCATTTAATCCCATTTTGCTTGGAAAACGCTAAGTTTTGTTCACGGTTTTCCTTACAGAGTTCGAATTTAATGCCAATTTAAGAGTTGTCGTCGAAATTTAAATATCTTTCACTTCAATCATATTTTTATTATTATAATGACCTCCTAGTTTGATTCAGATAAAATATTTTATTCTTTTATTTTATGAAGGCTTTTAATTCTTCCTAAACACTACAAGATTTAAAAGCTCCGTGGTGTAGCCTTAGTACTAAAAGATCACAAGAAACAGGTGCACTTCACTCTACTTATTGTACCGAGATATATAGACACTCCGACCCTTGAAATATAAAGTAAAGAAAAAACAACTAAGACTGCCTTATTATACCTCCACAGTACCACTACATTCATATAGATATTATTTCCGCGTGCATTAAAGCTCGAGATCGTTACATATAAATTACTTTGAGAGCAACTCATCAGGCCGTGCCGTTTATGAATGATTCACACGTCTCGTGGAGACAATTACGACACTAAATATGCATCGCACTTAATCATAGCTCGCGACGGCGCGGCGACGCTCGTCAAGTTAGTTATCTAGTTAGATACCTTTTAAATTATATATCAGTTAGCAAGATGTATTGCTTTTGCTTTATTTAGATGTCTCTAACATTAATTATGTGGAGTCTATACTCCGGGTGCTGTGAAGCAAAGGTTGCTGACGTTACCGTGCGTGATAACGACAGTAGTTATTGTGCACCTGGTGTGTAGCGTCAAGTGGCGTTGTTATGTTACGAGTATGTTAGTTTTATGTTCCTATTTAAATTATATTATACTAGCATTAGCAGCATAGCAAAAACCAAATTCTTAGGTTTTACATATCAGTATACTCCTACATTGCAGTTCTTGTATATTTTCTCAGAAATAAGATATTTTCCCGCGGTAAAAATTATCCTATACGTTGAACCAGCTATAACCATACCAAATTTCATGAAAATCCTTCCAGTGGTTTTTCTGTGATGCGGTAACAGACAGACAGATAAAAATTCTAAAAACTATAGATTCGGCCTCTGTATCGATAATAATATTTATTTCAATAAGATTTTCCAAAAGATATATTAATGTAAAGATTCGGTTTAGTTACAATTTTATTATATGTATAGATTTATTTATATTCTGGGTTTAATCAATCTGCACGTTTATCAGCAAATTTTTGCAACAAATTCATATCCTACGATAAGAATTCTAGATCTATCTATCAGTTGTACGCATAGGTAACGCGCTCGCTCAGAAAACTGAGAGAGGCGGGTTCAAATCCCGGGTTTCGCACCTTTGATGTCTTCAAGTGCGAATAATTTTCAATATGATTACCACTTGTCTGACGGTGAAAAAACATCGTGATGAAACCTGTATATCTGAAAGAACCTAGCAACTTTTAAAACATTTTTTTTAAGTTTAGCAATTATCAACTATTCTAAAGACATGTGTAGTTCGCCAACCCGCACTTGGCTAGCGTGGTGGACTATGACTTGATTCCCCTCGTGTTGAAGGGAGGCCCACCCCCAGTAGTACAATAATTAAATCATTAACTTTTTAGTAAAGCATCAACACCATCTTTCTAATATATCATTACTAGTGAAGTTTTAACTAGCTCTAGTTTTAAAATTGGCCTTAAACTTGCTGAAAGCGTCTTGTAATAAAACTGCATCGGTTTTAGTATTTATTGCTGTATTTAAATCGTTCTGACTAGAAGTGATGTGTTTATTTTTGTACTCAGTCACGTACGAAGTGCACGTCCAGCGGCTCCTTATTTAGTACTAATGCTCTGTCAGTGTGTACTCAGCACATGAGCTTTCTAGGTTAGTTAACGACTTTCGAATGAAGCTTTTCTAAACTTATAGCAAATTGAATCATTTTTTTTAGTATATTATGTTTAAAAGCATCGAGTGAGCCATTTTAGTATTACGCACTTTGCTGTTCTTAAATCAACTGTTGAGATAGAGTTAACAAATCATTTCAATTGAAAAATCATTCCCCATATCCCTTTATAGATAACTATAAAATCAAGTTGTCTTAGGAAAAGAGAAGGAAATATATTCCTGATATACTCTTTATATAATTAAACAAACGTTCAATGTGTGTGAGGAGTAAGCTCGCGACTATACTCTTACTATAGTGTATAGGAAAATAGCAAGAAACAAAGTTAGCAGTAACATGCGGCATCACAATGGTAGCCTACGTAGAACTTTAAACGAAGCGAAAGTTTTATACAATACTATAAACCTATTTCATATTAAATAAATATGAATAAATATGTTGGGACATTAACACACAGCGCCATCTAGTTCCATGGTAAGCTACGAGGCTTGTGTTATGGATACCAGATAGTTGATACACTACACATATATAACTTTAAATACATACATATTATAAATATAAACACCCATGACTGGAGTACAAACATTTGTCATAACACAAATGAATGCCCCTAGCGGGACTCGAACCCGCGACCGCTGGCACAGCAAGTAGGGTCACTACAAACTGAGCCAAACGTGTCGTCATATCATATCTATATAAATTAAATTGCGTGTTCGTATGTGTATTCTGTGTGGGTTCTTAAACCATTGATCAGATTGTGATGAAACTCCCATGTTATTCGAGGTAATTCTGAATACGCTTGCGAAGGTTCCTGGCGCTAAAATTGTTTTTTCGGACGCTTAGAGATGTACGCACCCGAGTGAAAAGAGGGTAAATCGCTAGCACTAGATGTTAATATAACTTCCTATTAGTAAAAGAATTTTATGTTCTAATTTTCAGTTTTGATCAGTTGTCAGAGATTACTCCCTATATACAAACTTACAAAACTTATAATATTGTGTAGATAGGTACATATAAATGTATTTCTGTCAATGTAATATCTTTTTATTGAGCTTACAAATCATTTTAAACACGCCAGTTTATTGTAATGTGTATCGTATTGGTATTGCAGTATTTAAATTGGAGAGTGTATAGGGCACAGTGTTTACTCCCTCGCGGGGCACGTCCGGTGCGTCCGGCACGTCCGGCGCGCACGTTCACCGCCACTCATTTAGCACTAATGTTGTGTGTTCAGCGCATGAGCTCGCCTTTATTAACTGCACTCCGATGAAAATACGACTTATAGTAAAATAAAGTACCTGCTGCTTTCGTGTTTTATCATGGTATATTACTTACGTTATTAAGCTCTCGAGATGAAAGTTTTAAAACGCTATACTATATAATATGAGGTTATTACTGAATATTTACACACATACGAGTACCCACATAGTACATATACCTACATATGTACTCAAAATTATCAAGAATATTTAGCATTAAATTATATAAATATTTAATCATTTTTATCAATCTTCCTTAATTCTTTTCTCCTTCCTTAATCTTTCTTAATTATTTTAACTTTATGTAATTACAAAAATTCTTCAACATTGAAATAGCCTGAAGGCGACCACATCATCATTTATTGTACTAAAATGAATTCTTGCTTATTTATTTGTCACAGTCATCGTATCAGAAGGAATTCATTCATTGAATGGAAGTTTGCTATTGAAACGTCACATGGAAAAGATCCAAAATCCGCAACCCTCGGTGAGTCAGTAGATCTTATTATGTGTTGGCTTTTCGTCATTAATTTTGTGTAATACTTAATACTTTTACAATAAATCTTATTTTATTTATTTATTTTAGGGAAACAAACAGTACAATATTACCTAAATAATAAATAATAATAGATAACACATAAACTAATGAAGTTCCCACATATTAAAAAATACAAATAAGAAGCAGATCACAATGAAAATAAGAAAAACAAAAAGGTAAACACAAAACTAAAAATTTACAAAAGCAAACACTGATTAACATTAATAATAAAAAAATAAAAAATAAGGAAAAACATAAAATACATAAAACACAAAATCATCAATTAAACAATAAGTTATTAATACTATTTTTGAAACCTATAAGTGAATTCGAAAATGTCTATACTGTAAATTTTTTATTATACTCATTACATGAGCGGAGCGTAAAGATATTTCGAGCATATTTCGTTCTAGTACATGGCAGGTCAAAAATATCGTGGTTACGCTTACTAAATTTTGGAACCTTAAAATTCAAACAGCTTAATAAGAAAGGGTTATCAATGAAATAATTATTTAAGAGCTTGAAAAGAAAAACATGATCTCTAAGCGTGCGATGCATCTCTAAAGGTCTAATATTCGGCGAACATTGATCATGGCTATAAAATTTATATTAAATCATAGCTAAAATACTCTAATTTATGTCAAAAATAAATAAAGAAATGTTTCTGTTTATTTTTCTTTTAAACAACAATTGAACAACCTATTGCTATTACTTTTTGTATATAAATAAATAAATATTTTGGGACATTAACACACAGTACCATCTAGTTCCATGGTAAGCTACGATGCTTGTATTATGGATACCGGAAGGTTGATACACTATACATTTATAACTTTAAATACATACATATTATAAATATAAACATCCATGACTGGTGTTCAAACATTCGTCCTCATCATATAAATGAATGCCCCTAGCGGGACTCGAACCCGTAACCCCTAGCACAGCCAGTAGGGTCACTACAAAGTGAACCAAACGTGTCGTCAATTTTTTGCATATAGTTTATAGGTGTCATATAATATTTTATCCAGATTATCCTAGTATACGTTTCATACTATCAGCCCATGGGACATCGGTATATTGCAAAAAGTTACTACATAGGCGCACTTCTAAAAAAGTCATAAATTCATATTTATATTATTCACGGTACCTCACTCCAGCGTGCACGGCGCGCCCCATAAAGTACGGGTCACCTTCATTAAGCATTAATATGGTACCCCGAGGTCAGAGATGTATTTTCCTTTATTATGTACACTACAATATTACTGTATACTGTATAGTCATTTATATATTATGTATGTATACAGAAAAAATTATATTACTGCCGCAAATACAGTGGAGTACACAAAACTGTTAAGAACTTTGAGAAATAAAATACGACAAACAAAGTCCATACCTACTTTAAAATAACAGTATGTTTAATCGAAGAACAGTCTGCGCAGTGGCAGCTTGTGTAGATTAGACGTCAGTAGTTCGATTCAAGAGGTATACCTACCTACTACTACAACTATATTAGGCAATCTGTATTATAACATTGTTTTTTCGCGGCTTCGTACTTGTTGTTGAATTATTTATTACTATATCTCAAAAGTTATAGCTGATGTGTTACTCTGATGTATAAGCTATATTACCATAAAGTTCCATTAAAATTTGTTCAGTAGTTTTGAGGTGAAAGAGTAAGAAACATCCATTCTCAGAAACTTTCTTGTTTATAATACTGGAACACACCCTCGCTTAGCTTCGGGTTCGTCCGTAGACAAAAACAAATACCTAATAATATAACTGCCTCGGTGATGAAGTGGCTAGCATGTACGGCTGCACACCCGGAGGCCCTGGGTTCGAGTCCCGGGTCGGGCCAAGTTTAGTTATTGAGTCTTCCTGTATAGTAAGTTATAGTAACAGCCCGGAGTTGGGAAGTTGGCGGTGTTTCACCCCCGTGCCTCGGAGAGCACGTAAAGCCGTCGGTCCTGCGCCTTAACTCTCACCGGTCGTGTCGAGTGGTCGTCCCACCGGAGTATGAGAGTGATAGGAATAGAGAGTGCACTTGTGTCTGCGCGTACACTTCACTTGAGCACTATAATATCTCCTGCGCAGTTGGTTAATCTCATTGAGATTGGCCGCCGTGGCCGGAATCGGCTAGGAGAACATCATCATCATCATCATTCCAGACTATAATCTATCTCAGTACCAAATTTCATCCAGATTTGTTTAGCTGTTCTGGCGTGAAAGAGTAGCAAACATCCATCCATGTTCACAAACTTTCACAAATTAATAATATTAGTATGGACTAGTAAGATAGGAGAATCTAACATGTTATTTCAAGTACACTGCGAATGATAGAACTTAGTTAATTTGTTATATAAAATGTACAGTCACACACAGCACACAGCGTAACGTATTTTAATTAAAATTCATGTTATAATGTTAAAAGGAGCATATACATATATCCCACTGGAAACGCTAAAATGTCTGGAATAAAAGTAGCCCAATCTCTAATCCATATATACTATCTTTGCATAAATAAATCGACCTTAATTATTCCTTTAATCTGTTGTTCCATGAGAAAAACACAACAAATATTCTTTAACGTTAATTATAGCAAGGATTTAATTTACCAAAGATAATTATTACAAAAGTGAGCTCAGTGTGATATCTTCATTAAGCTCTAATGTCGTCGTAGGTAGAATAAGAGGTGTTTATTGCCACGTAACTCGCGACTACACGTCTCGTCCGTCGCCACTTTCATGCATTATGGACTACCGACTTAGCGACCAGAGCCGTGGTCGGGTTAGCCGAGTACGTGCTGCCGGGGGGAGTCTAATGGATCTCGAGTTCCAATTTCGGAAGGCAATTTCAACACAAACTTATTGTCCCGCTTAATGCATCTTGAGATTTTGTAAATATATACGGTAATGTTGAGCATTTACGTTTGTATGTAATTTGGAGATAACTATTTTACGCGGTTTATCCTATATACCTACATAATACATATATTTAGCGTTTACAAATTAACTCCCATCTGTACACGTTATGTTAAGTACTTCTCCAGGTTCGTGACCGAGTGAGAGGTACGCACGAATTATGCCTACGCATATATTGAAGACAGAAAGGATCAACATTTAATTTATAATTTGATAGAATGGTGATTTTAGATAACTTTGTGCTAAAATCGCTATTTAATTAATATTTTTTGTAGACAAACGTTACAATTGGTATAATATGGCTTGTATCCACTCTGAAGATAAATTCGAAATATTGGCATTTTTTTTTGAAATCGCATAAGCTTACAAATCTAAATTAGCACAGATTTCTTATAGACACGTACAAAAATTTAATATATATAATACGTAAGAATACAGTGTGATTTTCTAATATATTTACATTAACTTTTTCCAAAACCACATTCATTAATTAACTATATGGATGCTTTAAAAATTAGTATTTGTTAAAGGGAAAGCGTCTCTCTACATAACTAATTCAGACATACAATCCAGCTCATAAGTAGTACAGCGTTGGAAAACTCATCGCTTAGAACAAGTAAATAAATGTTGAAAACGTTAAAATAAAATATGGGTACAAAGTACGACGCCGCGCTCCTGAAATCGGTTTCACTTCGCAAAGTAAAAATTCTCATTACGTTTGCGAGCGGGTTCTCTAAACATTCCAGTATACTAATACCTGCTCGATGTGTTTGTTTTCAATTTCCTTCAAAAATTATTGCCGTCTGTTTGTATGCACCGGCGGGCCCGAACCCCGCCCGACTCCGCCTCTCGAGCAAACATCGCACCGAATTTGGGTCTTGTTAGGTTGAATTTTGAAATTTATTATTAACTTCAGTCGATAGCGACATACACGCAGCGAGTGCGTAGCGTATTTTAATATTTATTAAACTTTATTTACGGTTCCCTTGAGATTTGGTTAGTTTGAAACTTTGTAAATTTTGAGTGTTTCAGTTAATTGTGATTGTTTATAAGACTTAATCCATACTAATATTATAAATGTGAAAGTGTGTTTGTTTGTTTGTCCTTCTTTCACGTTGAAACAGAGTAACGGATTGACGTGATTTTTTGTGTGGAGATAACTATCTCCACACAAAAAATCACATCAATCCCTCTAACTAGAGGGCTGGAGAGTAGCATAAGCTACTTTTTATTGCGGGAGATTACTTAATTTCCACGGGAAAACACGTTAAAATATAACCCAAAAATTTTTAAAGATCAAAATTACTTGAAACTTGGTATAAATATTCTTCAATACATTGAAATAAATGTTTAAGCATATTTCAAAATTAATCCCATAAGAGGGTAAAATAGGAGATAAAAGTTTGTATAGAATCTACTTTATTAGAGTTTTTTGTAGTTTTAGCACGAGCGAAGCCGCGGGTTCTGCTAGTCTATACTAATATTATAAAGAGGTAAAGTTTGTGAGCTGTCTCTGGATCTATTGAACCGATTTAGATGAAATTTGGTAAGAAGATAGTTTGGGGCATATTTTTAATCCCGGAAATCACCTCTTAAGGGGGTGAAAATGGGGATAAAAGTTTGCATTGGGAAGCAAGCTAGTTTTATATAAAATTGTAATAATTAAATAATATTATTAAAAAAAAACGTATGTGTAATTCCTTGAAAACTTATAATCTCTAGCCGTATACGGGAGCATCAACGATGCATTAAGGTGCAACATTATGTATGTTGGAAAAGAAATAGAGATAGTTGAGAGAGGAAATATTTTTTCATATTATTAAATAATACAAATAGTTTGCTACCACAGTAAAATTTTTGATATTATGAACAGATCAATTCCCTCTATTAATAGTCAAGTTCAATCTACATAATATTATGAAATATATAAATATACATCAAACATTTTTTTTGACTTACAAAATTTATTACTAGGAAAAATTATATGAAACAATATTGCTACCTTTTTAAATAAAATTCTTGAGTTATCATACGTGCATTCTTGATGCTAATATCGTCTTCAGAGTAAAGTCAATAACCCAAGGAATCTCCTTCAGAAGTTGAAGTGGCCTGTATTGATGTAGAGTGGTTAAGAGCTTTGTGAGGTATTTGCATAAATGTATTGCGTCGTTACAGCCATAGTGTTTGCATGCATAGAATAAATAAAGGATGTATAGAATATATTTTGTATGTACAGAATATTGTAGCTAGAATAATACTAAATTGACATTTTAAGTTTTAACTACTGTGGATTGTTTTAATATACAAAATTCAAGTAAATCAATACGTCTCTTTTAGTATAGAAGCCTGGACTACTTAATTATTTTTTAGTGAAATTTCATATTATTTTATACAATTTTTTTACCAAAATGGTACACCGATTTCATATCTATATAAAAGTAACTTTTCCGTCATAATGTATGTGTACTATACAGATAAATATTTTTTATACAATTTCAGAGTATTCTTGAGGTCGTCCCACCGGTCGTCGTGAGTGGTCGTCCCACCGGAGTATGAGAGTGATAGGAATAGAGAGTGCACTTGTGTCTGCGCGTACACTTGTGCACTATAATATCTCCTGCGCAATTGGCTAATCTCAATGAGATTGGCCGCCGTAGCCGGAATCGGCTAGGAGAACATGATCATTTGAGGTATATAGTTACACATTCAATACAAAATAAAATTCTTATAACATTGACAAAGTATATGCAAGTCTATATAAGGAACAAGATTCAATTTCATTGTTTATACAGTTTTTATTTTGTTATTTTCATTTTATTAAAGAATGATACTTAATATTTATTACATTATTGGAAAATATTTACATAAAAAACCTTGTTGCGAACTTACGACTATCTGACTAATCTGTAGAGTTTCATCGACTTTGAGAAATCCTGTTGTAAAGCTTTTAAAAACTTTCTGGGGCTTTAAGTTTAAATTGTGAAGTCTATTATTTTTAACGTTTTTTTATGTGACTCTTTTACCGTTTTTTTATGTGTACCTTATCCTTTAATAAACACACAAAAAGTACACTCGAATTAAGTACTTTCTTTTTTTAAGTCGGTTAAAAATAAATAATGTTTACTGCTCCGATCATATTTTCCAAAGTGTAAGTTACTGATATCAATTCCGTCGCACCAACGCCC
The DNA here is from genome assembly GCA_947093115.1 of Brenthis daphne. Taxonomy (NCBI): domain Eukaryota; kingdom Metazoa; phylum Arthropoda; class Insecta; order Lepidoptera; family Nymphalidae; genus Brenthis; species Brenthis daphne. The sequence continues at coordinate 7,608,914 of OX352473.1, forward strand.
ATGAGACGGCTAAACGGCTAAACGAGATCAAACGGCTGATATTAAAAACCTTTTCGTAAGTTGCGGCCCTCTCAGGCGAGAAATTAAAGGTTCGCCCGAAGGTTAGTTTTTCGAGTGATTTCGTCATGTGACTGATGGACCATTTCTCTTCACATTCGTTTACGTAAATATCGAACGGTCGATTGGTCACTAACGACAAAATGTGAGAAAAGAATACAATATTCAACAAACATTACTTATATTTCGCAATATCTCATTCTTGTCGCGTTAAAATTTAGCCCACTACTAGAAAAATAGGTCATGATCTTTAAAAAATAAACGTGACCTAGTAACCCTTGTACTTAAGTTATAAATATTTAGCTGAGGCCCTTAAAACGTGACTTGATTCGCTATGAAATATATTACTTTATCTCCTATTTTGTACACCGCCTTGATAGGGCTCTTCAACATTTTATTTTAAATGCTATAGAGTTTACTAAGTAGTCATTTTAAGTGGTTTAAAAAAATAGTAAAACCACTGTCATATTCACATTTAACTATAATGAATGAAGCAAAATATAATGCAATACAATACGACGACGAAGATATATTTCATAACGACATGGAATGGGAGCATAATGTATCTAAGTCAAACTTAAGGGCAGATGTAGTTGGGAAGCGAATCTCGACCGAGACATTAAGAGGGGTTCTTGATTAATCTGGCGGATCCTGGCGAGCCTTAATTAAAATGGGATTATCTTAAGGCTGCAGAGGCTTCGCCGGTAAGAAGCTATCTGCAGGCTTCCTTGTACCTAATTTTTTCCTATCGCACTCCGCCCGGCTAATGAGTGTTCCGATAAAAAGAACTAGATTTCCGCTTAATTTGCGCCGACTATTTATGTGGTGGAAAAAATATATAAATTTGTTCAGCTTTTAATTTCGCCCAAGAGCAATAATTTGCTTTATAAATATATTATATGATGCTTTGCTAGCGTTTACTAGGAGTGGTTGCCGCAAGATCTTCAGATAGCGTTTCAACTGATAAATGCATTATATACCATATATTTTTACAAGGAATTTTACACATATTTATTATCCACTAATGAAATAAATAAAATATAGTAGCAGTATTTTAAGGTGAATTGACCACATAAGCAATAAAGCTGCATTTTTCAATATGAAAATAAATAAATAGACAAATCATTATAATGTACATTTACCATGGAAAGTCTTCAAAAATACGTACAAATACGATATTCAGAAGCAAACTGCCAAATAACGGCGAAGTGAGATCAGAGCGTACAGAATGATTATTAGACACTCTATTTTCCGCGACACCAATTGAATCCTTAAGAAGACAAATGTAAGCGTCGTTTATCGAGGTCTCGAGTTGCAAATCCTTTATTGCGGTCACAGCAATCATAACGTCGGCTCGAGGCCGGCGTCAAATCTTGCGAGCGTTTCGGCCACTTTTTCTTTACTTTACTTTATCCGGGCCTAATGTTTTTTCCAACAATTCGGCGGATAAGCGCCACCACTTACTGGGCCGTTGGTTCCCGCGGGACACAGTCTTAAATCGCAAATTGAGTTTCGCTTAGTGACTCGGAGAACGAGTCGTGAGATCGCCCCATATATTTTTATGGTGTGAAATTTTTGCTGTTTCATTAAATTGGTGATGAATGTAGGTCGAAGTTTCTTACTGCGAATTCATCAAAATTCTAATATTTAAGTATCAGACATATTTATCTCACAAACTCAACATCTCATACCAATATTTAAAAACTTTACGTTTTTAAACTATACGTATATAACGTATTAACAACCTTTTTGTATTATGTTGATAAGGATCTAGAAGATATTTTGGTATTATTTATTATTATTTTGGTATATATTCACCCTCAATTTTTTCGGCCACATTTAAGTTACAGCAATTTATTCATTAAAATTGAACAAAGACGTTGTCACACGAAATTGTGACATAAATACCTGTTCTCTTCTCAGGATCAGGAAACAGCAGGTCGTCTAGCCTGGCGGGCGCCGAGCGACCCTTGCTGTTGACGGCCACGGCCACCAGTCTGAAGCGCACCTCCCACTCGAGCCCGCGCACCGTCCACACCGGCTCGTCTGACGTGAGGTTTACTCTGAACACACATTATAATAATGTATATTAAAGTAAAAAAAATATACAACGTTATTTCTTAGACTGCGGAGAAAGATAAATACCTCTTTTTAACGCTATATATATAAAGGAGTTCTCGTGCGATATTACTTACAAAAACTCAATCAAATCAATAAAATGATATGAAATTAAATTTTATTCAAATAGACTTAATACTGAAACCCTTTGTAAATTAGTACTAACTATTGACAGATATAATAAAAAATATATTAAACATGTCGTATTTTATATTCATTTAATAAACAACAAGGTTCTCCTATAACACCTGTCGTTTTCCAACTTTATGGTGATATGTTCATTTCGTAATTTTCCAACATTGGGGTGCACTAATGGGGCAAATTACATCGCAAACTTTTGTTTACATCTAACATTTGTAATTTGAGGGGTCGCTTTGTACATTTGGACGGAGTGGCCGAGAGATCTCCTGAGAATCCATCCGACGGTAATGTGGGGATAATATACATATTGGCTTTGTCTCGTGTTTTTACTCATTGTAATTGTCTACTGAATACCATAGTACAATATCTTATACTAATTAATTTAGTCTACAATCAATAAAAATATGTTAGCTCAGCTATTAAACGGATATTGATAGTTGGTCAGCTGTAGAGCTTAAAGCGAATTTCTTTTAAAACAATTAAATTATTTATTAGTAGGTACCTAACGTCAATATAAAAGTCAAGTGTGAGTCGAATTCGTATACGAAGGGTTCCATCGTACATGTACTTTTTATTAATATGATTTTTACTCAATGTATGTAATATCCTAACTTCGATGATCAATTACGAACGTTAAAAAAATGTTTCTTGTATTTTTATTAATTTTATTATTTGTTGTTATAGAGGCAATAGAAATACACACTCTGTGAAAATTTCAACTTTCTATCTATTACGGTTCATGAGATACGGCTCTCTGACAGATGGACGGATGACGGACGGATGGACAGCGGGGTTATAATAATAGGGTTCCGCTGGCACCCTTCGGGTACGGAACTCTAAAATCCTGAAATATGGAAGATGTAAATTTTAGCATGTTGCGTGTGACATAGGACTGTCATAGACAAAATAAAAAATAAAAATCAGTCAATCATATCCATCAATAGAGTAAATGAAAGGTAAAGACTTTGTAAGCATTTTTTTTATTTCTAAATTATTAAATTACATAAGAATAAATTATAATTCTTCATATTTTGATTAGTTTCTTTCTGAATATAAATTCTATAGAAAGTCCACAATATGATACTATTTGTTCTATATCCACAGTATTAAAGTTACTCAACTAATTGCCTTATGTGTTTTAACTTCGCAGTTAATTAGATAAAAGTTGGCTTTTCGTACTGCGGGGGTAATTTTAAAAAAGTATAACTCATTAGCGGTAAACTGCCCCCTTGTGAGCTTTTATTTTATAACCCTCCCTCCCTCACAAATCTCTTTCCTTTTTTATTATTTAAATAAAATAATTTAAGTCCTCAAGTACATATTAACTAGTGTTGATATAAAAATATTTTTCGCTATTATCTGATAGTAAAGAAAGTGGACAAAATCTATATATTATATATATAAAATTCAATATCCTCACTGACTGATATTGGTCAGACATCAGCTGTTGTTCCTCGAGACATGAAATTTGGATGAACTGAATGATTTGGAATGAACACATCCTGTGTTCATTGTGAAGTGTAGGTATCCACTAAGAAAGAGTATTTTTCAAAATCCGCCCCTAACAGGGTGAAATGGGGGGTTGAATTTTCTGTGAAACTTTTTATTCTATGAGTCGATTGACTCGAAAATTGGTACACATACTCTTCAATTAAAATTATGAGACACGTGTATCACAGTTATTCAAAAATCATCCCGCAATAGAGTCAAATAAATTTATAAAATTTTATTTTTACTTACTTTTAAAGATCGAAAAGTATATAAAAGTAACCAAACATAAGCAAGCAGTAAACATCCTTTATCAAGAGTTAGTTGGAAATTTCCATACAATACGAGGTACGGGGCGTTTAAACGACGCTCGTTACAGTTCTTCCGATGGAAGTAAAATACACCCATCATTTATTGTTGTTCTAAACGTTATAGCGCATATAAAACGCTGTTCGATCGCCAATTCCATTGCATTATTCCTTTACGAGAGTAAATGAAGTGGCATTTACAACAACTCATTATTAGGTCACGTTAGTATCTATTGTTCTACAATCTACAGGATGCTGGAGCTGGTAATAAGTAAATAAATGCTTAGAGTCCAGTGTTCTTGAAATCTGAGTTAAATTTACGGAATCGTTTTGTCTGTGTGTCTGTCTGTCTGTTTATCCCGGATAATCTCCGAAATGCCAGGACTTTTATCGTCAGATTACTGAAGTTATAAGGAGTAACTTAGGCTAATTTTATTTTACAAAAAGAATCAGAGTTCCGCGCAAATCAATTAAGCCCCATGAAATTGTGTAAAAATCTGCGTACGTAAGGACGCACCCGAGCGAAACGAGAATAAGTCGCTGGTTATATTATAAATTAAATATGCCAAATTGGTATATACATATAGTATACTAGCAGACCCGGCCACGCGTTGCTGTGGTACACATGCGAAAATCGTTCATTTTGTAATAAAAAAACGAAATAATCAGGATAAAAACTATCCTGTATTTTAAGTTGGAACAAATCACACATTTTGTATAAAAACTACGCTAAGATCGGAGAAGTAGTTTCGGAGTTTATCCCGGACCAACATTGCGACACGGGAATTTTATATATGAAGATTTTTGAATAACATTGCAATAAACATTAGACGGCGTAAACGTTATTACATTTACACCGTTACTGAATTCTTCTTCATAAAAATCTTTTTATTCACTGACCTTTATATAACGAAAGTGAACACTAGGGAAGAATATTTGAAAAGTAACACTAAAGGGACCAAAGTTTGTATTAAAATTTGCCATTTTTGAAGTTAAAAATATGGAAATTGACATTTAAGCCTTTATTTTTATTACCGACGGGTATCCCATCATCTTGGCACACTGTTTATATCATATATTTCTTTATCGGTGGTACAAAAATCTAAATTGTTATTCAAAAAGTTACTTCTAATGCGCACAACTAATACATAATTATTATAATAAAAGCCACACATTAATTAAAATAACAATATAGAGCCATTATACGTATTATATGAGTAAGATAACAGTCATTTTCCTCCATTCCCCAGTAATCTGTTCACATAATCCGCAACAGACATAAAGAGAAGGATCTTCTTGATATAGTCCACTAATATTTAAGGAACTGCAGGTATAATATAACATAATACTTTCTTAGATTTACGCGAATGTTTGACATTATTAAATAAAACTATCTTTTCGGATTATTTCGCGGATTTATTTTGATTTTTGGTTCCCGACGTTTCGAATGCTTTACAGCATCCATGGTCACGGGAGAGACTGAGTTTTTACATGTCTTAAAGATATAGTTGTTACAGACAGCCTACCCACAATTAACAAAATGAAAATTGCACCAATTACATTACAATATTTTTAACTTAAACATTTTTATAATTTTAATTATAAGTGAATATGGAAAATTATTTATTTAATTTTTGCTATTATTTTTATAATTATTACAATTTTAAAAAATATTAATTAGTAATATATATTTAGTGTTGCCATTATTATATTTATAACCATAAATAAAAATATAAAAATATAGTATTAATTATTAAAGCCATATAATTGTTCTATGTGTAATTTAAAAAAGTTAAAATTAATTAAGGATAATCATTTTAATTTAGTTTGCTATTATTTAAAAACAACTTACTAAGCAACACTATGCATATATACTTTTACAAATGAAAAATATTAATCTGATAAGCTGTCATTTTGATCTACACAGTATGAACTTACTACATCTGTCTGTCTGTTATGTTTATATTTATTATTTGATTTTATTATATTAATAACAGGATCCCATGACGATGGTAGTACCCAGCCATCTTCCCTATTGAAATTTGGATGTTTTTTAATTTCTATGGCTTCTCGAATCATTCTAGGGCGATATCGGTTTTCTTTCGCCAGGATTTGAGGTCTATCGAAACGAATATAATGGCTTGGGCGGTCCTGGCTATGTTTGCAGACAGCAGATGTTGTATTGCGACGGTGTTTCACATCAGCTATGTGTTCTTTGACCCGGGTTCTAATGGATCGCCACATAGCCAGGACCGCCCAAGCCATTATATTCGTTTCGATAGACCTCAAATCCTGGCGAAAGAAAACCGATATCGCCCTAGAATGATTCGAGAAGCCATAGAAATTAAAAAACATCCAAATTTCAATAGGGAAGATGGCTGGGTACTACCATCGTCATGGGATCCTGTTATTAATATAATAAAATCAAATAATAAATATAAACATAACAGACAGGCAGATGTAGTAAGTTCATACTGTGTAGATCAAAATGACAGCTTATCAGATTAATATTTTTCATTTGTAAAAGTATATATGAATAGTGTTGCTTAGTAAGTTGTTTTTAAATAATAGCAAACTAAATTAAAATGATTATCCTTAATTAATTTTAACTTTTTTAAATTACACATAGAACAATTATATGGCTTTAATAATTAATACTATATTTTTATATTTTTATTTATGGTTATAAATATAATAATGGCAACACTAAATATAGATTACTAATTAATATTTTTTAAAATTGTAATAATTATAAAAATAATAGCAAAAATTAAATAAATAATTTTCCATATTCAATTATAATTAAAATTATAAAAATGTTTAAGTTAAAAATATTGTAATGTAATTGGTGCAATTTTCATTTTGTTAATTGTGGGTAGGCTGTCTGTAACAACTATATCTTTAAGACATGTAACAACTCAGTCTCTCCCGTGACCATGGATGCTGTAAAGCATTCGAAACGTCGGGAACCAAAAATCAAAATAAATCCGCGAAATAATCCGAAAAGATAGTTTTATTTAATAATATAATATAACAGTACCCTTGTTAGTATCGAGTTTCAATGGAAGATTATAATATACTAGCGACTCACTCTCGCTTCGCTCGGTTTTGTCCATGGGTAAGTTTTGACGCTCACTTGAGCAATAATTTATTCCCCATATAAACTTGCACCGCCCTTTTCACCTCCTTATTAAGGGATTATTAAGGTATTTTTAATATTAGTATGCAGTATGGATAACATAAGCTATCCTAACCTACAGTAGCACTGATGTGTTAAGTACATCACTAGTGTTAGCTACTTAGTATATTTATCCTAACGGTTTATAATAGATTGTATTCATTTCATAAGTTTCATAGTTCATACGGGTCTTGTAATTACTTGAAATCAGCAGCAAAGAAAGGCAAACAAAAGACATACCATATGAAAAAATAAATTATTATATACGTACACAAATGAATAGGCATTTTCATAAATATATATTATAAATAAGTAAAGATAATTTCCCTAGTACTTGGAGAGAACAGAGTGTGTGTGCTAGCTAGAGCTACTTTTTTGATTTCATTATTTAATAACAAGCGGCTCACCCTCGTTTCACTCGAGTTGGCGTCTAAAAAAATCTATCCCACGGGAACCGCACATTTATCTATCTATCTTTATATCTGTGCCAAATTTCATCAAGATCCGTTAAGCCGTTCGGGCGTAAAAGAGTAACAAACATGCACATAAACATCCAAACATCTAAACTTTCACATTTATAAAATTAGTAAGATTATTATAATAGTTCAATATATACAATTGTATAAATCACATCATGTAATTGCACTGAAAATAGACAGTATTTTTTCAAGTAAGCATTAATTTAAACATTAAATACCACGCTTTCTTACCACTTTATATTTACACGTTAAAAGTACGTTCTAGTTTATATCTAATACATCTCATTTAATGGAATATTTAAGTTTAAGCGCCAGGCTTTAACTCCGAAGACTGTTCCAACTTCTTAGTTTCAAAGTCTTGTATTCTATGAAAATCGAGCTATTTCCCTACAACGTTAAGTCAAATAGCACTAGTCGGTGTAAATCTTAAAGCGCTTTATAAGAATCTACTCCGTGAAGAGGATTAAAAATGTATCAAGCAGACAAGGCGGGCTTGACCCCGACAATTTATAGTTGAATTTTTACAGGCGGGAGTTGCGATGTGGAACCTCGTTAGCGGCCATTGTCTTTCTTTTTATAAATATCTAATTATAGTTCATTTTCAATTGTCAACACACTGTTGTACTCTCTTTAGAGAAAAATGGTTGCATGAATTAGAAAAATGTAATCTATAAACTAACACATCTACCAGCACTAGTGATTTGCTCCGGCTATTGTGTATAAAAGAAATAAATTAGAAGATTGAAGTAAGGAAAATATTTTCCGTATAAAATTTCACCCCGCTACCCTTAGGGGTTACATTTAAAAAAATCTTACTCAGTCGTTAACCATATCGCTTGTGGAAGAAGCTGTTAAATTTTTCGGCCAGGTTTGTACTCTAAGGCTAGCAGTTTGGTCTGGGTATTTGTATAAGTACATCACTTAACGATATCATAATGGTCTAAACAACGTCAAGGTTACTAAATATTTGTACAAAAATATGTTGAGCAAATTTTAATTTGAAAGAGAAAGGAATTGTTCGTTGAATTTATTATAGGTATTTATTTTATGTGTATACCTTATTTTTATTTGAGAATCTCGTGAAAACAGCAGCTTATATCAGAATATTTCAATTTAGTAGGCGTTATACTTTGTCTACGTGACTCATAAATTTAATAAATTTAATTGTTAAGCTTTAAAAATATTCTTCTCTTTTTTAAAACTTTCATTAAACCTTTAGTTCAAAGAGATATTAAATAAATAAATAAATATTGGGACATTAACACAAAACACCATCTACATAGTTCCATGGTATGCTACGAGGTTTGTGTTATGGATTCCAGATAGTTGATACATAGATATTATAAATATAAACACCCATGACTAGAGATAAACATTTATGCTCATCACATTAATAAATGCCCCCAGCTGGACTCGAACCCGCTACCACTGGCACAGCAGGTAGGGACACTACAAACTGAGACACACGTGTCGTCAATCAACATATACTCAAGAAATATAAATGCTGATAATAATTAAAGCAAAGTCATATAATAGTTTTAGTAGCACATAGATATATATTGCTCTGAAAACAAAGCCTTCAGAGAGTAGATGTTGATCTTCCTAAGTTAGAATTAAACAGGCTATTCTAAGAGCTTTCGGCAGTTTCTTTGCAATTCTAGACTTAGGTCTATTTAACTCCCATTTATAGTAAGTACTGTCAGTTCTAAATGTAAGCTATAATAGTACAAATAATATAGTTAGAAGATTCCTACTTGTATTTACATGTACAGTTACTCTTAATTTTTAAATTTTAAAGCCAATGCAGGCAGCCTTTTGCATCACTGCCAAGTATATTTAAAATCGATTTAGTAGTTAAATAATACATTTTATAGTAGGTACTATATTATGAAACATTCATAGAATACACGGATCAACATCCAGACCGCGACAAAATTGTTTAAATCTAATAACTAATTATCCAAGCTGGGGTCGAACCCACGTTTTCTAGTATAACAATAGGTATACCGACCACTACGCTATTTGGTTATAAAATATTGTATATTTAGGAATTTTTACAAGAACCCATCGCAAAGAGGATTAAAAATGTATCAGGGAGGCCTTGCCCGGGAATTTATAGCTGAATTTTTACAAGAGATAGGCCCGGGATCAGAAACCTCGTTAGCGTCCATTGTCCGCCTCTATTGTCGCATCCTGAATTAGAAACCCTTTCACGTCATTACTCCCGACTGTATTATACTTGGAAATGCATTTTATAGCGTCATTAACGAATTATGTTTCTTAGAAAAATTAAGAATTTTATAAAAAAAAATTGTACTCTTTATTATATTAATAAATATGTAAAAGTAAATTTCATAGCGAATTAACTTAAAAATTTACTTTTTTTGTAAATGCAAATTAAAACACTAAAAAAATGTACTGCAGTGGCCGCATGTTCAGCTTCTGCCCTGAATATTTCACTTGATATATGTATGTATATACTCGTATATACTCGTATAACTCTTAAAAATTTCATAGTCATTGATAATATTATTGTGATGAAAAACGGGATATTTACCATGTTTAGCACTTATTTTTGACGGTTCCCGATATATCGGCTGTTACAAGCGCCATGGCCACGGGTATACGGAGTAAGTTTGCCACAGTCTAAACATTTTTTTTTCTGCTTATCTAAATATTCACTATTACGTTGTTTTGCTTTGCCCATATAATTTTTCTATTAAAATAGTAATGTAGCTTTGACGGGTTAGTTTAGTGTTATAAAAGAAAATTAAAAAGAGAGAGAGAGAGTTAGTTATTAAATATTCTCTTTGTATCATTAAAACACAAAAATACACGTACGAGTTATCGTTCTAATAACAAAAAACAATATTATTATACAATGCTAATATAAATGTAAATTAATACCACAGATTAATATTTTATACTATACAATAAAACAGTAGTATATTGTTATCGTATCGTGTAAATGGTAGTCGTGTAGCTATCGTATCTTGTAAATATATAAGTGACAGTTTCAGCATTGCAAAGCAATATACTACGTATCCTGTAAATAGTTGCAGTCGTATAGCTGTCGTATCTTACGAATAGATGTAACATAGGTAAAATATTTTAAAGTCGTGTGCTGCTAGTTTTAGTTTGTTCCTGTCGCATCGTGCCCGTGTCGTGTCCGGATCGCGGTAATTCGCTGCTGTTAATGCGTAATGAGGGCACTTCCGGGTGTAACGAGCTCGTGCATATCGCGTTAATTGTATAATATCATCATTTTTCATAAAAATCTATTTATTAGTTTCATATTAAATCTATACATATAATAAAACTGTAACTGATCAGTGATCCCTGTCTGTACATGTACGATATTTAAAAAAAAACTATTATTGGGGGGTCTTTATTAACACAATAGAACCCAAAACAATGATTTTTAGAAATTTTGTTTGTTTGTCTGTACGTTTGTGCGCGCTAATCACAAAAACGGCTTAACTGTTTTGAGTGCGGGTTTCACTAATATACTGTGGTAAGCTACACTTAACATTTAGTAGGTATTTGTTTTATTTTAATCGGTTCATAAATAAAAAAGTTATGGAAAATTAAAGAATCGCCTAGGGACGAACCCGAGCGAAGCGAGGGTGAGTCGCTAGTTTTATATAAAAATGCATAAATTTAGGTATAAATTTACACAAAAAATAATTACCGAGGATATTTATGGTCACTTAAATAGTAATCCCAAAAAAATATGATTAAAATCAAATTCTCAATATTTTGCAAACAAAATCTAGAATATAAATATACATAAATGAATTATTGAATCAGTGACATTCTTTTGCGAACAGATACGATGCCACTGTGCCACTGCGCTAAGCGTCCGTCGTATAACGATGCTCTCAATTAGCTCGGTTTGGATGAGAGCGTGTAATTAAAACCCTCTTTCCGCGGTACATTTTGCTGGAGTTTATGAAAATATATTCGAATTAGAAAAAATATTTTTACAGGTTTTTATTTTATTTTATTTTATGTGCCTCTATTGTACAGAATGAGTCTTCCTATAATTAGACTTTAACATTCATTTATTAAAATAATTATAATACGTAGAAATAAATTATTATACCTAAAAATGTATTGCTAAGTAAATTACTTAATTATATCTGATTACTTTGGAACATCTTTTGTATAATATATTACAAAAATTGTTGTTGTAAATAAGAAGATTAATTATAAAAATAAAAAATACCGACTGCATTAAAAGCTAACTAAAAAGAACAGAACAAGTTGACGAAGGAACGTAGTATTATGAAATCGGAGACATAAATACACGGCGCCTAGAAGCCGCCATTTTGATTTTTTCTATATATATATATATATATATATATATATATATATATATATATATATATATATATATATATATACCTTATGACACTCACGTTATCAAGACGAATCGAACGACCTATGAATCATCAAAATCGATTAAGCCGTTTAGTAATTACGAAGGAACATAGGGGCGAAAATACATACATACATACATTCTTACATACTTATATACAGGTCAAACACATAACCCTCCTTTGAGCTTCGTCGCAATCGGGTAAATACTAAATTGTATGAAAATATTGTATCTCTTGAAAACAGCAATTTGTTAAGATTTTGGCCGACTCTGCGGCACCGCCACCGCCGCGCCGTGCGAACGTCACACAAAAGAAAAACAGATGATTTAAAAATACAAAAAAGTCAATTTAAAGCTGTAGTTTATGTGTTTTCTAATTATAGGGAGTTTATAGACAAATAAGGAATATTTATCAGTAACATAAATGGGAAAACATTTTGTGTCTACATATTATACAAATCCATAGACTCATTTTATAAATATAGAACTTATGTCAGATATTGTCATTTGTGAATAAACATGATTACTGCTTGTTTTACGGCGAAGAAAAATATCATGAGAAAACTTGCATGACTTAGAAAACCCAGCAAGTTTTCAAAAGCGTGGCGGCCTAAGACCTAGTCTCCCTTGCATTGAAAGGAGGTTCGTGCCCAGCAGTGGGACGTTCAATATGGCTGAATATAGCTCGTGTTATATCCTCACCTTGGCTTGTCCTCGTCCCCTGAGTATAGTTCGAGTAAAAACCTCTGCGGCAGTCCGCCGTCGAAGCCCGCGACACACGACACCTCCACCGAGTCCGCCGTCTGGTTCCAAAGCGAACAGTTGCGTGGCGCGTGCGGCTTACCTGTTATAAGCAAATATTTATTATAATCTATACATATAATAAAATTCTAACTGGTCACAAGTTATTGTACACAAATATTTTTTTGGAAAATCTTGTTGAAATAGCCATTATTATCGACACAGAGGCTGAATTTATAGTTTTCAGAATATTTGCCTGCCTGGGAACGCATCACGAGAAAACTACCAGACCGATTTTGATGAAATTTGGTATGATAATAGCTGGTTACCCGGGCAATATATTTATATATATATATATATATATATATATATATATATATATATATATATATATATATATTTATATATATATATATATATATAATTTATAAGGTAATAATGTCGGCCAAAATCATTGATTATTTTATCATTTAAAATTATCCTTCCTAAAATGTACGTTGTATAAAAAATATTTTTTTAATAAGTTTTTTACTTTTATTTATTTATACAATACACGTTAATGTAAGTAAAACAAAGGCCCAAATACAAAATACAAGAGGCCTTATCGCCACAGATTGGTCCTGTTTCATCTTGACACACAAATATAATTATGATTTGAATTAAGTCCCTTCCATTAGTCTATAATATTATGGTTATTTGTACAAAGCATAAAGGCTCGTATTAATTATGGAACCACTAATATTAGACCTGGGGTCAGTTAGAAATATGATTTTTCACAAAATATTTTGCGACAAATTAACCTATGAATTGTAAGCTTTTTAACGAAAAGAATGAATTTATAATGATAAAAATATTAAAAAATAATGAAGTTTATAATATACCATGAATACAGATATATTTTGCTTTGAACTTTTTTGTTTTTGTTTTTTTTCTTTTATTTTAACCTAATTTCCTAACAGTATGTCCTAAGATTAAGTAGAAGAGATAACCTAATTAGTAATTATGCTGTTTTTCTACAAAATCCTTTTCTTCATTTATTTTCTACACTATATCCTAAAATTTTAGTAGGAATGGTAATAAAAAATAAGAATTATATTCTAATATAGAACAAACTGCAACATTAAATTAATTTTGTAATAAATATGGCAAGTTATTTTTATGATTATATCTTATCTTATTAAATAATTAAAGTAACTATTAAAATCTCTTACCGGCAGCCACCATCTGGAAGACGCAGGGAGCGAGTTGAGCGCCGACGTCATTAGCGGCCGCGCAGGACAGCGTGCCGTAGTCGAGATCCGCCACCGGGGTGTATCTGAAGACAGAGTCAAAACTACTTGTTATAAATAATATCGATAAATACAATATCCATATTCAAGTTAACGCTTAATGCTTATACCGTGAGCCCTAGGAGTTAGTCATGGTCCACCCCAAACGTGCGTTCACCTTTTCGTGGTGGGAGGGCTCATTAGCGTCCGGAAATTCAGCTGAGCACGAAGTCAGAAACGCATATGAAGGTGGCAAACTTCGGTGGGCGGTGTACCATGTGGGTTGCACCTGGTACTTCTCTGATAGCAGAGTGGACTGTGGAGCAATCCAATGGTTGTTGGGGTCTGCTTCGGCAGATCTGCCGTTGGAACGTCGTATTTTAGTGCGAAAGCACTCCTGTGACGCCCCATTAAGACAGGGCCTTCTTGGGTTTTAGTGGGTAGTGCTAGCTTTTCGAGCCGGTAAGTACCACATAACCTGACTACAGGTATTATGGTACACTACACTGCTATTGCTACTGGGTATGACTACAGGCGGTACGCGTAAATTAATTTTCCAGCATTAAAAAAAGGGGTTATGGAGAATAGAGTCTGAGCGCTAGAATCGCTACATTCTCTATTTTGCTTTTTGTATTCTCATATATCTTATGTGAATTTTTGGATTACTAATTTAATTAAGTTAAGCACTTTTACTTGATAACGTTTGAATTTATTATTATAAAAATTGCTAGGAATGTTAAGTCTTTGGAAAAAAATTTTTTTGAACCAAATTGTAAAAGAGATTTTGTACCTATAACGTACCCAATATTTTAGTGAAGAGTAAAAGCATTCTAGATTTAGAACTACCTATCGATGGGACGCTAATGGACCGTTACTTGTTCCTTGATATTTTCGAGCCTCTTACAGAAAAAGCCGTTTAATCACCTTTTGAAATGAAAGCTGCGCTATAAACTTGATTTACGAAGCAATTTTCGCAATTTTTAAAGCATAATATATAGTTAAAAATGGGCACAATAAAAGCCAATTGGATTCCAATTTTTGACGAAAATTAGCTTAATTTATGCATCGCAGGACGTTTTTCCTTTCCGATTGTGTAATTGACAAGCTTGAAATTCAATTCTGAATCAGTGAATAACAAACATTCACGCTGATTAAACTTTTCATTTCGACAAACTTGTTCACTTGCAAAGGATTTACATGAACGGGCTTTTCGTGGAAGCCGATTCTAACTAACACACTTTTCTGCCATATCTAAGAACCATTTTTCTCTTCAGAAACCGTAGTTTTATTAAACATTGATTTGTGAAATTTGATTTGTTTTTATTAAAAATATGTATGTAGTATATATATAATGCTATATACTGTTACATCTACGCGAGCAGAACCGCGTGCTCTAACTAGAATAATATAAAAAGTTAAGACTGTAAGCGTACTGAAGCCTGAATAAAATGTTTATGAGAGAGCATAAATAGAATAACATGAATAAAATAAACTTTGAGAACGACAGTGTTAACGTAATCTTCAGTGTAATTATTATTAAACAAGAACTTCACTAATAAAATATGTCTGTGATAGTAAAATACTTGGGATACATTATACGTATAATAAGTCTACCCGTTACCATGATTTCTGTAAAGCATTCGATACCAAAAATCAAAATAAATCTGCAAAAAATCTGAAAAGATTGTTTTGTTTAAAATTTTAAATAGTCACGTAAATCTAAGAAAGTTTTATACTTAAAATTAGGTCTTTTCTTCCTGTGAAGATAATGAAACCCAAGTGACAATGTTTGTGTTTCATAAAGCGAATCATAACATTTTTAATTACAGCCTCCATTGTTGGCAATGTATTTATAAATATTGCAAATCTTCTAACATGTTTATTTTTAATTCAAATCAAGCAAAAGTCCAAATTTTCTATTCCAACGAACACGTTATTAAATTTCAAAATTTTGCATTAATATATTTATTCCATACTAGAACTATTATTGTAAAAGGCATTACGTTTTGACTAGTTTTCAAAATAGACTAAGGTGCTCACTGCTCAGTTCGGATTTATTTCTACATGTATGTTACGCGATATTTTCACCAATTATGAATAGATTTTAGAGATTTTAATGGAAAGCTTTAAGGTCTTAAAGAATGGTCCATTAGGAATAGAACTTTTAGATTACATATTAATGTAACTTCATTAAAAATTAAAAAAAATATATAATAAAACGTACTTAAAATATAGGTATTCTATTATAACATACTTAAGGCTAGAGGCGCTGCCGTTGGACGTGTATCTGTCCGCAGCAACGTCTAGTGTTTCTCCGGAATTGTTGAACTTCCACTTGAAAACAGCGGCGGGCGGGTCGGCGTCCACCTCGCACACGATCACCACGGACTCGCCGCGCGCCGCGCCCACAACCGACACTCCACCACTCCGGCATGACGGCGCGTCTGTAACAACGATTAAATTTTATTACATAACTAGGGTGCCTCTCTAGTTGCCTAGCAGGACCTATTTACTACTCTAGGTCATGCCCTATGTGTGTACTAAATTTCATCTAAATCTATGAAACAGTTTATGCGTGAAGGAGTAATAAACATGTGTATATTATGTATACAAAGACTATCTTATAGATTATATATATCCTAAACGGGATGAAAAGTATCTATCTCAAACACAATTGCTATATATAGTCTAACTGTGCGTGAAGTCCAATTTAGTTTAGTGGTTTATCCGTAATTGAGTGACAAACAAAATAAATACAAACTTCTTCACCAACTTTCAACATTATTTATTAATTGGATTAGTATATCCGTGCCATAGTTTACCATGTTATCTACAGTGCTCACCTTTGTTTCTAATATTAATTATTTAAATGATCTCTTATCTATAGGGATATACTGTTTACATCATTCACCGCTTACAGGTTATTTAGATATTTGTCTATTAAAGCTTTCATAGAAAACAGCTGGCATAGAACATTTCCAATTATTTTCTAATCTGGGCGGTAAAATTGGGTAACCTAAAAATTGCAAACTAGGTATACCAAGACTGAGTTCACAAAAATTATTCCAAATATCTGGTTACGTGTCAATTGTCATTTGACTTCGAGGGAGAGGGAATGAGGAGCATTATCGTATTCGGATCTCAATTTAACTATCTCTGTAATAGTCGCCACTTCCGCAGATTGAAATGGAGTCTTGCGATTGAGGTGAGCCGATAGCGAAACTATCAAGTAAATTGGAGCTGAACTCAGCCCAATGGTCACGAATATTACTGTAATAACCTTGCAAGCAGTTCTCAGCGGTTTCTTGTTTGTGCTAAAGACTTTTTTTGCGTGATTTTTTTCGCTGAGTGTGCGAAAGCTGTGTGTTAAATTGTTACGACATGCGAGGTATCGAAGTGCATTAAGCGGGACACACGCGACCTTGCGTTTGTGAATGATTACGAAACTTTATTTCTCTCCATGAAAAAGATTAATCGAAAATATACGGAAAACTGATTGACTCATCATCAAACTGATCAACATCTAAATTGTAAGGAATGAGTTTTCCGTTTCAATTGCTTTAAAATATATTTTAAAACATTTATCTATCACAAAGTGACACGAGTACAAAATATGAAATAGGAAGTGGACTTTTAATAGAATCCTTTAAAAGTGGAATGTGGCTTAGTAAGAAAAATCTCTGGCTCTATATAAGCAATACTCGTGAGAATGAAAATATTAGTTAATAGTATGAGAACTGACTGTTGAAAACCGACTAAGATGTAGCAAATTATATTAGATTTTACTGGGCGTGAATAGTCTATATTTTATTATAAGTACATGCTTTTACTGCGTGTAATGTTTCTTAGAAATAAAAGTTACTTAAAAACTTCTAAAATGTTTTAATTTATGAAATACGCTCGGGTTCATCCCTAGCCCTAGGTTGATTCCCCATACAAACTTACATCCCAATTTTCACCCCTTTAAGGGATGATTTCCAGGATTAAAAGTATCTTATGTCCTTTTAAGGATCTCAAACTATCTTGTTACCAAATTTCATCTACATCGGCTTAGTAGATCCAGAGATTACTCCCTACAACGTCACAAACTCACAATTCACAAACTTTACTTCTTTATAATATTAGTATAGATTACGAGTAATATTGACGACACGTTTGGCTAAGTTTTTAGTGACACTACTGTCTGTGCCAGCGGTCGCGAGTTCGCGTTGCGCTGGTAGTATTTATTTGTGTGATGAGCACGAATGTATGTACTCCAGTCACATATATTTATAATTCGTATGTATTTAAAGTTATATATGTGTAGTGTATCAACTATCTAGTATCAATAACACAAGCCTCATAGCTTACCATGGAACTAGATGGTGCCGTCTGTTAATATCACTACTTATCCCAACATACATATTACATATAGCTATAATAAGAAATAATATGTACTTAGTAAAGATTTTCTACCTTTTATTAATTGTGAACGGAAAATTAATTTATAAGCTTGAACTAACTAAAAGTGTTTGTTATTGTTGATTGTTTCGTATGAAAGTTAAATTGATACAAACATGAATTTAATATATATCAAACACAATAATAGAACTCGGAGTAGTTTGTGAAATTACTTAAAAGTAATACGGCTTACTTCTCTACTATACTGGCGTAACAATTCGTTTACTCTAAATTACTTCACATTGATTCCAACATTTTCTTTTGTGATTGCAATCTGCTCTAATGCCGAATTCTGCGAAAGTTGGGCGAGATGAATTGTTTGACGAGAACCAAGGTCAGTCGTGTACTCGCACAATGAACGAATCAGAGCAGACATTGACATTGAGATTGTATACGTAGTTTCAACAGAAATGAATAATTATTTGTCAACAACTGAGTTAATATAAAATTATCATGGAAGAGAATCTTACGTTGTTTTTACTGAACGCAAGTTTAAAAATTTTGCTGTTATTTGTCTTTTAAACGAAAAGCTAGTAAAAGATATAAAATATTTAATCTCTATAAGCTCCCTTTATAATGTAGAACTTAGTTATAGTCCCTGTGACCTTGTCAGAACAGCGGTGTGTCGGGAGTTACGAGTTAGAATTGGGGCAAGGAGCAATTATGTCGTACGCATTAATAATGAAGCGGCCGCAATGCAGGGACCGACAGTGTCGGCTACACGCACCTTCGGTTTAGTTTTACTGAATGCGGACTGCGAATACTGAACAGTATCTGACACTAATTATAGGACGAATAATTTATATTATGTTTATATACAAAATAATGTTATGCCTTACCTTAGGATATCAGCTCTGAAAAACACTTTTTCTTACAAACCCACACTTTCTCTTAGTTACATCGATTAATTATATATTTCTTAGTTATATATCTTTATGTATAATAAACCCCCTATATGTTTGCGAGGAGCTTACAATAATGTATTTTTTATTTTTGTGGGAATTTCTAATAAATATAAAGGCCTCGAGCTTACATAAAATATTCAGGAAAATAATTTTACTTTAATATTAAAGCAAAAAGTACTGTTATAATAATCTAAATTATCTTATAAAACATGTACCTACTGTGAATGCTCAATGAACGAGGAGAGGGCGGAGGTGTTCACCTGCGACGCACCCCGCCACGTCATAGAAAAAAAAGCCCAATTTATGCCTTTTATATTTCATACCTCGCTTAATCATTTCAATCTAGCGTCATAATTGCCTATTGTTTAAGATTACGGGCGAATCCTCAAAATTACATTAACCAGGATTACACCTGCTCTTTGTTAAGATGGATTTAACAACCATAGGCGTTATTGTTGAAGTGAATGACTTGCGTGAAGTAACAACTGGGAATACGGGTTCGAGTCCCAAATGATCCCGAAAAATTAACAAATTAATTAAATACGCTACGCTACTACGAGTATAACTAAAGGTCCAAATAAAGGCAGATAAAGAATAAATTATTTTCCATTCAAACATAAAATGGAGATATTATCGTCTAGATTTTTGTCCAACGCAAGTAAAATGAACTTATTTTTCAGATAAGAGAACAAAAACACCCTTAGTTTTGTATAACTTTTTGTATTATGACTTCTTAATTTGTGCGAGCGATGACGGCGGCCACCATTAATTTATCCGCGCCATTGTCCACCTCTGCCTGATTGTTCCCGAGGTTAGGGCCCGACCTTGCTCCGTACTTACCAAATTTTCTCAATAACCTTTTGGCTATTTTGTAAGACAAAATACCGTTTTTAATCATATTATATATAAAAGAGGGAAAGTTTATTTGTTAGTTTGTCCTATTTTTATACTTCGATGACGATATCGATTGATGTTATATTAAACCGACTTCCAAGAAGAAAGTAGTTATTTACATTGTGCTTGTAGTATTTTGTATGTAAGCCGATTATTAAATATAATAATAATAAATATGTTGGGACATTAACACACAACACCATCTTGTTCCATGGTAAGCTACGAGGCTTGTGTTATGGATACCAGATAGTTGATACACTACATATATATATAACTTTAAATACATACATATTATAAATATAAACACCCATGACTGGAGTACAAACATTCGTGATTATCACACAAATGAATGCCCTCAGCGGGACTCGAACCCGCGACTGGCACAGAAAGTAGGGTCACTACAAACTGAGCCAAACGTGTCGTCAATATTATTGTAAAATCTCTCGGGCTATTTTTTCTATTTGAAACTACTCGAGCGGTCTCATATGAATAAGGCGATGCTCTGATGATAAGATCAAACTCCTTATCGCGTAGTAGTAAATTAACTGATTCTAAATTGTTGATATAAGTAGTTGATGCTTTGAAAAGGCTGACCAGGATAGTTTCTAAATCCTTGTACGTATTTTTTATTATTATTTTTGATTTATAAACACCCGTTACTATGAAGTCAGTAGACGAATTTGTGTGATTATATTGATGTATTCTGAAAGTAACTTAATTATGAGATATTTTTTAAATATATTTTAAATAAAACTATCTTTCGGATTTATTTCGTGGATTTGTTTTGAATTTTTTTTAACAAATATTGTAAGGTACTTTGGTGCCATTTTTGTATTTTTTCAAATAATTTCGTTATTTTGTGAGTTTGACCTTTGAAATGTCTAAAACTTTAGTCTCTCCCGTGATCATGAATGCTGCAAAGCATTCGAAACGTCGGGAACCAAAAATCACCATAAATCCGCGAAAAAATCCGAAAGGATAATTTTTATCAAATATTCGTGTAAATCTAAGAAAGTATTAATGATTTTTATCTTGATATATTAGACTGAACAACCCGTCAAAAAATAGTATTTTACAACAGTCACTGAAAGCTGCGTCAGAATAAAGCGAGTTCGGGTCACTGCTTTAAATATAATAACAAATTGAGCGAAGAAAATGTTACTATACAGGATATGAGTGCATCGAGCAAATAAGGACGACGTCCGAGCGCCGCGGGCCGTTATTTTGAATTTCCGAGCGGAATTGTAAATCATTATACTTGTGATGTAGCGCTCCGTGCGGCCACGACGCGGTCTGAGCGGAAAATTTGGATAGAAATACATTAGCGCATCTCACAAACTGCTTTGTTTATCTATTACATACAAAAGAGGAAAAGGATTTTGAAAGTATTTCTTAGCATATACTTTCGTGCATATTATAAGTAAAATTATGTACAAGTAAGATAAAAGTCGGGCTGATATAAGCTGCCCTGGAGTGGCTTAAGTGAAATTTTTCCTCATGTCGAGAAAAATGATTTAAAATTTGATGCAAAATATGTTAAGTTGTAAAAAAAAAAAATACATTTTAAGTGTTTTTAACAACTAATTTGAAAGGCACATTTAACAAGTATTTATGTTAATATTGATTATAATGTCAAGAACTGAACATGAAAATGATTTATTCGGTAACAATATTAAATTTATAGCACAAGGTCGATAACTTCCTATTAAGTTAAAAATAACTTGCTTCAGGAGGCTTTTTAACTTACTAGGACTTTCTCATCTTTGTACCTACTATTTTAATTTTGCTACTGAATAAATGATTTTCAGTTTTCATTTTTCAATATCAAGAACTCTATGAAAAAGCTTTTTTCTGTGTTGGTTCAAATTAAAATAATACAAAGTTTAGCAAATATCCTTTACTAATATTACGTGCAGCAAGTACGAACTAGCGAGCTTTTTTTATTTCTCTCACTACATAGTAGTAGTAGTAGTAGTATCGGTTTCTCAGAGATGAGATATTTTCCCGCAGTAAAAAGTATCCTATATGTTGACCCGGATAACCAGCTATCACCATACCAAATTTCATCAAATTCCCTCCAGTGGTTTTTCTGTGATGCGGTAACAAACAGAGAGACAGACAGACAGACAGACAAAAAATGCTAAAAACTATAGATTCGATATCTGTATCGATAATAATGTATATTTCAATAAGATTTTCCGAAAAATATCTAATGTACAGATTCGGCTTAGTTAAAATTTTATTATATGTATAGATTTACAAAAGTTTGAGGAATTCAATGCTTGGATATAAAATAAATTCTATAAGTCCTTTAAAATGATAAGATTATTTAAATTCTGAACTTTTTTTAAGATTATTCAGATGATAGTATTAGGTATTTAGTTTAGTATATGAATATGCCACTACCTCGCTGGTCTAGATGGGCTAGCTATGTACATCCACAGATCCGGAGGTCCTGGTTTCGACTTACAGGTCGAGCCAAGTTCAATTATGGAGCATTTCTGTTAAGAAATTCTCAGTAACAGCCCAGTTTAGAAGTTGGCGGTATCATCCCCGTGCCTCGGAGAGCACGTCAAGCCTGCGCCTGATCTATCACCGGTCGTGTCGAGGATGGTCCCATCGAAGTATGAGAGTGAAAGGAATAAATAGAGCATTTGTATCTGCGCGCATACTTGTACACTATATTATCTCCTACACAGTTTGCTAGTCTCATTAAAGTTGACCGCCGTTGGCCGAAATCGACGACGTTGTTATTATTATAATAAATATACACATAAAACTTACATTTAACTCGAAAGTGTAGTTCATTGGAGACGGTCTCTCCCTCGGCGTTGAGCGCGGAACACGCGTAGCGGCCGCTACTATGCCGTGTCACTTTCTGCAACACGAGGCTCTGGTTGCTATGGAACACGCGCGCGGTCGCGTTGTGTGCCAGCGGCCGATCCTGCGGAAAAGATCATGTTACAATAAACTGACTTCAGAACAACATTACAATAGTTTTTTTCTTGAAAACTATATGGGACTATTCTTATGCTATAAACTATTTATTGTGAAATAAAATAGGTAAATCGATAGATAATTAGCGAATATTTTATGTATACATGTAAAGAAACGTATCATAACCAAATTAAATATCATCGAATTTTAAAATCGGTCCAAATAGAATTAATAATCGCCAGTGTTTTCTTGTAATAGCTCTGGTGGGCAGATAGCATTTGGCATACAATTTAACTCTAGTATCAAAATACCAGGCCGTTTCCTTGCTCCTATGCTGCCGGACAAACTAACAAAAATACTTTCGTATTCATAATATTATTAAGAATTAAGCAGGAACGATTTATGTTATTCTCGAAATTGTTTAGTAAAAACAAGGCCTGTCCCCATGGCCCACACGTCTGTGATACACGGTTGACGGTAAATGATGGGGCGTGGTATAAATGAGGCTTCAAAGATCTTCTGATAGCAGATTTGAGTTCATTACGCGATATAGTATGTTTATACCTGTAACATGTTTGTATATAATAACAATATCGGGAGCTTATGATACATAAATGACGAAAATGAAGAATGGAACATGGAGTCACTTTTTCCATCACCTCGTAAAGGTCTGGTCGACAAACCGCGAGACTTTTTATTATTTATTTATATTTTTATACCAACAGGTGTATTTTACTGTAGCTTTTATTATACTAATAAATTAACGAAGTAAATTGCCTCAATGAATCTCTCTTGCAACTTACTCAAGCAAATACAGGTGGCTAGTGGGGCGCTTCATAATCATAAATCCTTAGGTGTAGACTAGGCAATGCAGAGAAGTTAAAACTGGTTTACAACTACAATTGCGCCAAAATGTAGAATACAGGCTGAACTTTTTAACAGTGTATTAGGGACTACATTTTTGAATTATATATAGAAGACGTTATGGAAATCAGATTGTGGTACAGGGTGTCTGTAGTGTATAATATATACAACATACATATATTATGCTGGTTGTCTTAAATTTGATTATTTTTGAAAGGAAACTGGAAGTCACTATCTCATGATCAAAATTATAAATTACGAATATTTTACATTCAAAAAGCTATATAAAAAAATCTATTTAAACTAAGGTTAAAATGATATCCATATTATATTACAAGGGAAGAATTATTTTAAAACCCATCAATATAATGGTTGGAATATATAAGTATTTCTGAACACTGTCTCTAACCTTGCTCAAGCTCCACATAGAGTATTAGGCCATCACCACACCTTACAATAAAAGTGAACGACAACATAAACACAGGAGCTTTTAAAAGCGTTGAATAACGTAGCAAACGTTTGAGGGCGTTTAGGAGAATATGATTATTTGCACAAAAGGGGGATCATTACGTCTGTACAAAGGGTACGGACAAAGCCTCGGCGAGGGCTGATTATTTGTTGTTTCTAACAAAAGGATTTCTAATTATTAGAGTAGATAAGTGAGTTGGAGATTTAAAGCAGTTCACTGCAGGTAATAGTTGCGGGAACGCCGGGTGGGGGTGCGCGGTGATGTGTCGGGTTGGTGAATAAATATGTTGGTACATTAACACACAGCACCATCTAGTCCTATGGTAAGCTACGAGGTTAGTGTTATGGATACCAGATAGTTGATACATTACACATATATAACTTTAAATAAATACATGCTGCAAATATAAACGCCCACGAATGGAGTACACACATTCGTGCTTATCGCACAAATGAATGCTCCCAGCGGGACTCGAACCCGCGACCGCTGGCACAGTAAGTAGGGTCACTACAAACTCAGCCAAACGTGTTACCAGTAATGAATAAATTACTATCAAATCAAGTGAATCAGATTAATTATTGATATTTCATCTCTTCAAAGTTGTAATTAAAAAGGAAATAATCTTTTGCGACTACAAAAGTACGGTTATAGGCAGTGGTAGGCCAGTGGCAGCGTGCTCACTCGAAATACATGTCGAGCCCACCAAACCGCACTTGGCCAATATGGTGAACTATGACCTGATCCTCGCATTCTTGAATGGGAGGGAGGAACAAGGAAAAAGAAAAAGGATACGTTGATTATCCCACTTCATGAGACCAATTTATTACTTTATTTATATACTAGCGACTCACCCTTGCTTCGCTCAGGTTCGTCCCTAGGTACATTTTAATTTGTTTGAGCGGAACTCTGATTCTTTTTCTAAAATAAAAGTAGCCTATGCTACTTCCTATAACATTATTATTTTCCAGTGAAAGCCTCGTCAAAATCAGTCCAGCTGTTTCAGACTATCCGGAACAAACAGGCATACAGACACAAATTTAAAAAAAAATGAGTTTTTCTTATAAGTACCGTATATAAGTTCATATGCATTTAGTAAAACGCTGTTATTTTGACATTACAAACAGACACTTTAATTTTATTTATCTGTATAGATACACTGGCGTATACAATATAGTTTCAGTCTATCTCACTCATCGTCAGTATTCTAAGTGTAATCAAAATATAATTTTGTAGAAATGTCTTTCTTCAATTACTTTAAAAGACTATCAAATTTTCAACAGCACGTCGTAACTAGTAATTTATCCTTTAGCAATTTCAAAATTAAATTTCAGGAATCTAAAATAACAACAGACCCTTCTTGTTTATTTCACGAAACAATGATGTCAAATTAGCTGGATACGTAATTCGCACTCCGCCCACTGTACGCACGTAACGGCATCACGGCTATGGGCGAGATGCGAAATTTCATTTCTCCTAATGAAGTCGGTGAACGCAAACAAAAACCGCCCGCCCAAAGATACCGGCACCAAATTAAAAGAGACATTTTAAAAGCAGGGCTTTGTATGTGGATTGTAATATATAATTCTCTCACCGCGACTGTCGCAGGGCGCCGCCTCACTCGTAGTACTCTATTAATAGCGTTATCTTTACTACCTTTTATTGTTTCTTTCCTTACTTTTTTCTTTTTTCACAAGCTAGCATTATTAAGGAGATGGCTTGCTATTTATCAATGATGTACTTTCAAAATACACGCGTAGATAGTGATTACATTTATGATACATAATTAACCTCTTTTGTCGTTTTTGGTTACAAAAACTATAAAACATCAATTCAACATATCATAAAACACTGATCTGATCAATTTTATTTTCATATAAGGAAATATAAAATCGGATGAAGTAAAAAATAATATGTCGTGTGGAATATTTTATAATATGGATATAATTTAGTGCTTAATTTGATAGATGAGTAACAACATACCTATAACGTATCAAAAAATATACGTATGTAGGAGGAATTTAATTTCATAAACATTACTGTTTGAGCGACTCAGCCTGGTTCGATGTTACAGACGTTTTAATAAGATAAGCTGCCTTTATTGGCAAACGACGTATCGACATATTATAATCTGACGGATTTGTTGTAGAAATTATTCCAAGGAAATTAATACTGTCGATTTCGATTTATTAGGAATAAATATTTTTTTGTACGTAATATATAATATATTTATACAGAAAATATATTTATTGAAATTGTTTTTTCTTACGAGAAAATTTCAATAAAAATGTTTAAATTAATAACATTATAATATCCGTCCATGTAATATTTGGTATATTAAATTATTGGTACTCATATTTATATAATCATCGAGAAAACAAAATAATAAATATAATTGCAACATTGTTCTTAAAGGCTAATAATATTCTTTGACAACGAAACAAAGAGTAAAAATATTATGAGGACTTATACCTTATCTGTCAAGTTAGCAATATCCAAATCTGTAACACCTTAATATTTTAAATTATAACTTATTATAAGCTTATTCTGATACCAACATCCGCCCTAAGTATCTTTTAGACTCACTTATTGAAATAAAATCTACAAAGTTATGCGAAAAATCACACCTCTTGATTTTCCATTATCGTGTGAAGGAATTAATTTGTTACACATTAAAATTCATTCATTAATATTAATTTAAATATAAAATGAATATTATGAAGCATAATTGTCAACTGATAATCAATGGGCAAAATCTCCCTTTTACCCCTAATGAGATGTAAAGAGCCACTGCAGCCTACATGCACTTTACTTCATTGATAACGATTCACGCAGGACATTAATACAGAACTCGTTAGCATGCAAATAGAAATAAAACAAAGCTAGTAATGTCCAAAAACAAACAACAAAGTGGTTGAAAGTAATGTATATTTGGATGGTGAATCGAAATACACGTATATTGCGATATTTTAGATACGATCCAATTGTTATAAATAGTTGCAAACAGCATTGTGTTTATGCCTTACAACGCAGTCAGTGAACGTATCTGCTAAACCAATTTATTCCGAGCTGCTTCCTACTCTCATAGTGTAAAATCTATTCGATTACGTTTTTTATTAGTGAAACTCAATTTGACCTGCTTTTAACAATTTTGTTAGAAATATTCAGCGTGCACGATGAGATCTCTTGTATATTTTGCTATACTCTTAATATTGATACGCACGATCAGTACTTGCGATCCCACGTATTTATAAGATACTGATTACAGATATTGATTACCCATACAAATTCCATCCCCATTTTCACCCCCTTAACGGATGATTACCGGGATAAAAAGTATTCTATGTCCTTTCCAGGGTCTCAAACTATGTTCTTACCAAATTTCATCTAAATCGCTTCAGTAGATCTAGAGATCTATACGATCCCTACAACATCACAAACTCAGAAACTTTACCTCTTTATAATATTAGTATAGACAAATATATTAATGTTTCTTCTATGTATTTTATCTAATCTTATGAAGCAAAAAAATTGAAAATCAGATCGGAATTTATCTCCTACATCGAAACTCACAAATTTCATCTTATAATACATCGTAGATAACCCACAGCTTGGATGTATGGATGCTTCGCATACTAAAATATATCCCTCGTGTGTCTCGTGAAATTTATTACATTTTCCGGGACAATAAACTAATGCCAGTCTGTAAATTGGAAGCTATCTCTCTCCCAAATTTCATCAACATTTGATCAGCAGTGTCAGAAGTTGCCTATTACAAATAAACTTACACCAACAGAGTTGCTATACGAAAAATATAATACTAGCGGCTTACCCTTGCTTCGCTCGGGTTCGCCTCTAGAAAAACAAAAAAAATAATCTATCCCCCGGGAAACGTATACTTATCTGGGAAAATCTGCTATTCCAGACTATAACTATCTCAGTACCAAATTTCATCCAGATCCGTTCAGCCGTTTTGGCGTAATCGAGTAACAAACATCCAAACATCTAAACATTCACCTTTATAATATTAATAAGATGCAGAATATTTTCAAACCTTTATTAAATAAGGCAATTTAAATTTCCTCGCTGCGTCCATTTTGCGTAATTGATAGAACCAATTTTCTTGCTTGGTCTTCAATTAAAAGGAACTTGGAACAGAAAAACGTTTCCGAATCTTGATAACAAGTAAAGGAGTGTGAGTGATTCAATCAGACCAGCCATTATTATCGGGATGAGTTCTAACGAGTACAATCTCGGTGATCGCGAGGGACCCCCCGCGATCTCGGAAATAACTCCCATTAACGGATAAAGAGAAAATTTTCCACCTGATAGCACTGTTTGCTTATGAGAGATAACATCTGCATGTACTGAGCTGTAATACAATAGCTGTGCCGTAACAAATGTTGTTTAATAAATGAACTTCTATGGGAAATGAATGTGGAACTAGACTATGGTATTAAATATTGTTTATGTTATTTTGACTTTTAATGTTTCGAATGTTTTACGGCAAATAGACACGGAAGGAAACTTAAAGACGGTGTTAACTTATGGTTAAAAATTCAAATATTCACGTAAATCTTAAGTATTGTTTTATTAATAATTTGACGATACGTTTGGCTCAGTTTGTAGTACTTCCTGTGCCGGCGGACGCGGGTTCGAGTCCCGCTGGGGGTGTTCATTTGTGTGATGAGCGCGTATTTTTGTACTCAGTAATGTGTGTTAATATTTATAATATATATGTATTTACAGTTTTATATGTGTAGTGTATCAACTATCTGGTATCCACAACACAAGCCTCGTAGCTTACCATGGAACTAGATGGTGCTGTGTGTAATGTCCCAATATATTTATATTTTAAATGAAGAGTCGATGAGAAGATTGTCGTAAACGTAATATAAATTACACGTCCTATATAAATTAGTTTAGGTCATTATTTTTTGTTTAATGTCACGTAAATCGGAAACTCACATTGTTTGTTTGTATCTATTTGATTAAAATTACTATATTGTGTTTCCAATTTAGAGAATGAGATAGCAAAACTATCCCATTTAAATTATTTTCGTCGCAACAGACATACGAGTATGTATAAGAAGAAAGATATGTAGGTAAGATTTAGTTAAATTCCAAATGTCCTGTAAATACTTTTGAGAAGAACATTTTGTTTACCAGTTTAAGTTCAAGTTTGTTATACAACTAGCTTATACCCGTGTCTTCGGCCGCGTTATTTATTAACGTAATATAATTATTCTTACCTTATAGCATTCCTCCGTGAATATGCTCTAAAATGCGGAAAGAACTTTTCAAACTAGAATAGAAGATTCAAAATTTGCGTATTCAAATAAACGAAAATAAACTCTACGGATTTATAGTTTTACATTTACACACAGATATAGATAGATACATAGGTATATGTATATAGAATTGTAAATATAATTACATTGTTATTCGGACCTATTGTTACCTGTTGTCACTAATTAATGGCGGATTTATCAGTAGTGGATTATAATCTCCATGAAATTGGACAGTAGTCGTATCTATGCCGCAAACATAATATGTATAATGCCTAAGCAACTTTTCACAATATTCTATGTCAATTAATTCTTCTGCTGTAATAAATAGTAGCATATATCAATCTATGAAATTATCTAAATGTATACAAAAAACTCCGTTAGTCTTTTTACATAATAAATAACCGCAAACTAAGAAATCAGTTAACATATACGCATTTATTTTATTAATTTGAGCTGCTCACCTTCGCTTTGCTCGAGTTCGCCTCTTGAATAATAGAAACAAATCTATCCCACGGGAACTGTATTTTTTTCGGGATAAAAAGCTCTATGTCCTATTCTAGATTTCCTATAATCTATCTCTGTGCCAAATTTCATCCAGATCCGTTCAGCCGTTCTGGCGTGACTGAATAACAAACATCCAAACACCCATTTAAACTTGCATATTTCTAATATTAGTAAGATTAGTACTCGTAAGTAAAGATTAGTAAATCGGTGCGACACTTATTTTGAGAACTGTTATTTCCTTTTGGCAGAACTTTCGGTCGATAAAAGTAGTTGGAATTCGTGAAATAACATATTTATGTTTGCTTCATGACTTAATTTTATGATTTGATTCGCGTGTAGGTACCTACGTGATACTGTGTGCTTAATCAACTAAGAATCAATATTCAGAGCAAGAAGAGTAAAACTTGAGTATTTCGACGAGTCTATGAATCGCGATATATCAGAAGACTGAAGGCAACAGGTAGTTCGATACAAAAATATAGATTAAATGTACTTGTTTGCAGTTTGTTACGAACTGAATTGTTTGGAGCGACGTACAAAGCACACATCCCCCATCCATCTAAGCGTTTTATTTGCTTCGATGGGATCGTGCCGATGTCCGCCCCCACCGGCTTTGAGTCGACTGCATTTTAAAACAAAACTTCCATATTTGCACTAATATTATAAATAGTATTTTTATTTTTGAAGCTATTCAGTCATGTTTTTGAGATATATTTGACATTTGAATGTAAATAAAAAATGGCTTTTGTCGCGTATCAAAATTAATATTACTGTAGTAGCAGAGATCCGCACGCTTCTGTCAGACTTTACCTATCACCAATGAAAAAGTTTACGAGTTAGATTGTTCACTGTAGATATTTTGTTTACTGACAGATCAACAAAATTTATTTTGTAAATATATTATTAGTAAAGTAGTGAGCAATTAAGAATTAATTAATAATTAATTTATTCAAATCAAACAAATACAATGTTCCCAGTTCGACAGCCACCAAATTGAAGTAATGAAGCTACGATAAATAAATCGATACTCACCTGTCTACCAATTTAATGCTATTTATAGAGCTAGCCTTTATCTTGACTGTTAGTTTGGAGTTTATTAAGTAATTTGAACGTTTAAACTTGCAAAAAACACGTACTAAAAGTAATAATCGGCAAAATTTAATTTAAAAACGTCCAGTCATAATAATAATGGAAATTTCGCAGGTTACATTTGTATTCGCGATCAACCGCAATCATTTTGCACTTTTTGCCGCTTGAGCTTTAAACGGGCCCATTTGTCGCGTCGACACGCCTCATTGTTTTATATGTGATTGTTTTTGAAAAATGTCCGCTGTACGCGATACGCCCGAATTAAACCCCAAATTTACTGCTCTTTTTGTTTTATTTCGGATTTCGCATATTATAACGGCGGAAGCTTTGTTCGGAAAATAGACAATATTCTAATATGAAATAACAGGTTTCGACTTCCTTCCTTTGTTTGCTCATAGCAATATATTATGTATATATTAAGAATATTTTATTCTATGAATAAAGGAACAGATAGAACATATGTAAAAGGCGTATAAAAACTTTATGTATATATGTATGGATGTATGTATGTTTATATATTATAAAAATAGACGCAATACTATGATACATTATATATTATATAATATGAAACATCTATGTGTATAATACATAATTCTAAACTGGAATTTACACAGAAACATTAGCATTTAAATGAATTTCATTTTCGAACATGAATTTTGGGATGATTAAATATTTTGCACAGTGAAGCTTCAATATCACCCAACAACAAGTGGGGGTTCGGAGGAACATATACAACTAGGGCCTTGAAGCGAAGGGTGGTATGTCGTTGGTCAAACGTCTTTGTCCGTTCTCTTTATCCAAGATTGAATCAAATGTCTTTGAAGATGGCCGCATGCCGCTGCCTAGCAACCTTCCACGATTTAACATTTTTTTTTTGTAACGGATTCACAGTTTTAAACTTTAAAATTCTTTCTTGGATATTTATAAATTGACTTAATGTTTTGTAAGAATATATCAGTTTAAGTCTTGAGAAGAAGAAATTCAGCGAATGTTTCAAAAATCATTGAATTAATAGCATAGTCTTGCAGACATAATATTGTTATATTATTTAATATTTCAAATTTCTATGATCAAAGTTAATAGGTAAGCAAAGGCTGTGTGTTAGCAAATCTTTTAAATTATATATTGTCGCATAATCAGTATTGAGCTGGAACATTGTAGTGATTGCTGTATTGAAATATCTCTACACAAAAATCACATCCGTAGTTAAATGGTGTAAAGAAAGACAAATAAAAGAAACGAATATTTATTACTTATAATTTAAGTAACAATATAGTTACTTGGAGATCGCTTAAAATATGACTTGACTAAAACTAGAATTTGAAACTAAACAGTTTCACAAATGGCGCTGAACACAGAAACGACGTAGCATGAAATTCTTCACAGTAAATAAAGCCAGTGAACATAATACACTTATAATAATAATATATTTTTACAAATATCGCATATTTTCCGTCGTCGTGCACAATTTCATCGCGCCATAACGCCCTAATGGCCGCGAGCCGGGATCGGTCATCTCTTAAGAGGGTCACTCAAAAACCCTCCTTTCCCCCGGGACCTAAATGTTCCATTATTAATGCTGACATTATCTAACATATTAATATTTCTTACCTGCCAGGGAAGCGCCTCAACTTATCACGTGGGATCCGAAATTTACTTGTAAATAATGAATGGTGGGATTTAGAGATATTACTTTAAACTCTATGCTACTACAGAACAAGCGACGATGGCTAAGTTTATACATTATTAATGTGTTTTATCAAAGAAATTAATTAAAAAACAAAATACTAAATGGTGCTGTAATCTAAGTACTAATAAAATTTATTCTTTTGTTTGCAGGAAGTAATCTTTGAAAATACAATAGAAAGCTGCATTTTATTGATGAGCCGAGGAATAATATAGTAGCTTTAGTCGAAACAACAATCTTTCAAAACTTTATAAATAATACTGAAGTAAATATCTGTAATTTCAAATATTAATTTCTTAGGTAAAACGTTTCATCGATAAAAAGAAACATGTTTTGGAATTTAGTACCTCCTCCACGAAATTGGCCAAAAATAGCTACATATTAGTATGAAATCACAAACGTTAATATCATATGTATATATGTTAATATTATATGTATATTATCTGTCTGTCGGTCGGACTGTTTGTTTTAACGTGATAATCTCAAGAACGACAAAACCTATTTTCAGTATTAGTTTAATTCCTCGTCCCTAATCATCAACTGCAAAGTATTTTACTCATAAAATAATAAAAAAGCTCATACTGAAGGCTTTGTTTGTACCCACCAGATATCTATTATTCATTATGTTTTTTTTAATGCATTCATAAATATTTAATATTTAAGTGATACAGCATTAAGCTTCATCTGCGTTCGTTAAGAGATATAGCAATTTTCATTGAAACCACTAACAACTGCCACGGAACTCTCCATTCAAATGATATACATATAACGCAAGCGCTTTAATAGAGTCAATGCTTAGCTTTTATGTAATTACGTACCTACTATACTCGTTAATTTATTTTTATTATTAGGACAATATATAGATTCTTTTTAAATGAACATTGATTAATTAATAGGGATTTTTATTTTTACAATTTATTATAGTAACGGAAATGTTAATGCCATATATGTATACCGGTACAAAATTCTTATCCTAAAATACTAACATATATAGATATGGCTCCGCCCGCGTTCAGATGACCAAAAACCGAATTCTTAGGTTTTACATAGTAGTATACTCTTACATTGCAATTTTTGAATTTTTTCTCAAAAAATGAGATATTTTACCAAGGTAAAAAGTACCCTATATGTTGACCCGGATAACCAGCTATCACCATACCAAATTTCTTCAAAATCTCTCCAGTGGTTTTTCTGTGTTGCGGTAACAGACAGAGAGACAAAATTTTTAAAAACTATAGATTCGGCCTCTGTATCGATAATAATGTCTATTTCAATAAGATTTTCCAAAAAATATTTATTTCGATTCGGCTTAGTTATAATTTTATAATATGTATAGATTACTAAAAAAATCTAATCAATCAATGGCGATTTTGTTTGTGCGTAAAGAAAGAACTGACCAAGAAACAAATGCTCGGATTATTATCATTAGCAGGTGTTCCACTAACTTTATTATTTTATTAGTATGAAAAAGCTGTGCTCATGACGATTAAAGCTAACAGCATTAATGCGAGAGGAAGTACCTACAGGTAGCGTGCATTTGTTAATTTACATAGTTCACTGAACCGCGTCGTATTGGCGGCGTTAGCGGACTAGACGCTGGCAATGTCCCGCAAAAACATTTAGTTAGAATTAAACTGTGCATTTATATGAACTGCCCTCTTCTGTTACTGTTTACTGAGAATTTCATTGCGATAGTGATTTGAGAGAACGCAAGCGTATAGATATACGTAATGTTGTTAAATTATTTCATATTAATTAATCAGATATACACAAATATATTGCTATGCATTATATATTATATTGTACCTATGGTATAGTGTCAGACTAAAATATATAGACGGAAGTCAAAAATAATAGCATAATTTGCTACTATTCTCGATTTTGGTGTTAGACCGAGAGCTGGCGACGAATTTTGGGAAGGTCCTTTTGACAAGTTGAAATTGTGAAAAAATATAATTTCGTCAATTGGCGAGTCTAGTCCCGCGAGTCTGGGATAGCGTTTGCGGTTATTTTGTTACTGCGCAGTATATAACATTTCCAAAAAAAAACAAACGTTAAACAAACTGACAGTTAAACAAACTGACATTTAAAAAACTAACTGACAGGTTAACTTACTGACAGTTAAACTTACTAGCTGTTAATAAAACTGACAGTTAGTCTTACTGACAGTTACATTATTGACAGTTAAACAAACTGACTGTTGCACTTACTGACAGTTAAACTAACTGGAAGTTATACTAACTAACAGACAGGTAAATTAACTGACAGTTAATCTTACTAGCCGTTAATCAAACGGACAGTTAATCTAACTAACAGTTAAAAGATACATAAATTATTTTTAGTACAAAAAAGTTTAACAAAAATACATCCAAGAAGTAATACAAGGCCCGCCATATAAACAAATGTTATACGGCAGACAACATTATTCGTATAAGTCCGTTATTTATTTATAGAATCATCAAGTTGTTTTGCTAACTTGTATCTATATTGGCACAAACAGAGCTCGTTACGCGTAATGCTGTGATATTAGCCTCCTTCGTCTCTAGAGATCGTGTACTTCTGCAAAAAGGATATTACATTATAATGAATTATTTCCAGCCGCGAGTGCCTGCTTTATTGCTACGTCAAACGTAATGCGTACTACCAAATGCGACACATAAATTCTTCGTTTAAGAAGCGAACAATCCACGAGACACTCCAAAGCCTTTACTAAATTCCTGTAGCTTTGACAGTCAAATGTGTTAGAGTCAGACAGTCATTCATATTTTTTATATATTTTTTGAAAATTATAAATAATATATATCTACAAAATATTCTCCGTTTTTTCGTTCAAAAACTAAACATTTTGCTTTTTTTATAAATACATTTAGTATAGATTTCTCAGAGTAGAGATATTTTCCCGCAGTAAAGTAATAAAAAGTATCCTAGATGTTGACCCGGATAACCAGCTATCATAATACCAAAATTCATCAAAATCTGTCAAGTGGTTTTCTCCTGATAGACAGACACACAGATAGACAAACAAAATATTTAAAGCTATAGATTCGGCCTTTGTATCTATAATGATGACTATAACAATAAGATAATCCGAAAAAAAATCTAATTTACAGATTCGACGCAGTTAGAATTTTATTATATTCGTATGTATAGATTATTTCTTAGACTTAATAATTTTATATTAAAGAAAAATTTAATTTATTTTACACAATTGATAAAATTGATCCACATTATAGCTCGTTCGAAGTTCTCTGCAGATTTTAACGATTCTTTGGATAATAAAAAACTTTACCATGAATAAAATAATAAATGACGTCGACCGAATCGAAATTGGAAAATAGCAGAGCGAAGCCTGGAGAAATCGTCGTACAGAAAAGACGACAAAATAAAAGTTTCATTATTTCTGATATACACATATGTATGTATGTACATTCGTACAGACAGCAAAATTATTAAATAATAATATTTTTCTTCTTTTACAAAATAGCAGTATTATTAAATACGTTTAAGGGTCGTCTCTATTGTAGGAAAAAATTTCTCAGTGAATAAAGATGGAGTTGACAAAACAATAGCTTGTAGAATTTTTGCCTTTGTAGTTGTACGATCATTGGTTGAAAACCTGTATTTAATAAACAAAGTTTATTTCTATTAGTTTAGTTAGGACGAGGAGTAAACGAGATAAGCTTTTAGTACAGCACGAAACCGAGATATGAGACGGAGCCTGCCGAAAAAAAATTTTCAAAATTCGACGTCAAAAATAGTAGCATGTTTTGTTGTTTATGCTACTATTCTCGATTTTGCCGCACATATCGTTTATTTTATAAAAAAGTATTGCAGTTTTGTATTTTTTAAACATTAGTTCTCTACCTCTTGAAAGAGAGATAATATAATATTAGCTTATTTATATATTTTTTCTTTATAATAATAAAATGCGTTAGCTATTTTTATTTATTAACATTTATTTAGTTATCACAGTAATGTGTTTTCATATAATAAAACTGTGACTGAGGCGAATCTGTACATTAAATATTTTTTGGAAAATCTTATTGAAATAGTCATTATTATCGATGCAGAGACCGAATCTATAGTTTTTTTAGAACTCTTGTCTGTCTGTCAGTCTGGGAACGCATCACGAGAAAACCACTGGACAGGTTTTAATGAAATTTGTTTTGGTGATAGCTGGCTATCCGGGTCAACCATAGGATACTTTTTACTGCGGGAAAATATCCTATCTCTGAGGAATTTATACTAACCGTTAAAACGCTCCTAGGGACGAATCCGAGCACAGCGAGGGTGAGTCGCTAGTCTATTAAAATGTATAGTGCCATACTGTTTTAAAACATAATCATTTGGCTTCATGTTTAGTTCTATGACATTCTGTCTACATTATTCCTTAGTCTAAGAGTTTAACATGTGTACGTATGGTAGGATAACTAATATACTTTAGTAGGGAATGCACAAATCGAATGGCAAGATTTTAGCTAAACGCCTGTAGCTGGAGAGCCTTCAGCCTAGTGAGGGAGTAACTTACAACTGAGTTAAGAAGGAAATTTCAATGAGAATATTGTATGCGCTCGAAGACTAAGTTCTAAGTTAAACCGAATATTCGACCGAATTTGACAAAATGACTCAACTTCAAACAATACAAGTAACATTAGTGAATTAGCTTGTACCACAAAGTTCCTTCGATTGCCATTCTAAAATAAATTCCAATATTATATACAGAATATGTTTTTTCGTATTTAAAAAATATGTTTATAAAAGATATTTCAAAGCTCCCTGGAATATAAAAAACGGTGGTTAAACATAAAATTTATAAAGGTGATATAGGTACTTAAAAAAAAAATTTTGGTAGTCGGTGTGCTTTGCTTTGTATCGCTTGGCACCGACTTCGAAAATATTTGATTAGGTATGTACCTATACTAAATGAAAACTACCAATCAGTTATTTTTTACTTTTTAGTGCTTTTTTGAAGGGAAAATAATCTTTCTGATTCGTATTAAAGTTCTTTCAAATATAAAAAAAATATTTTTAAATCCTCTTATTATAAAAAAAATTAGTAACTGATATGAAATTCAAGAACAGAACAATATACATGAATAAACTAGACAAGTGGAGCCGCGTGAAAACGCTTGTATTACTATACGTACAAGGCTTAGGGTTAAATCTCAAGTAATTTAATAAGGATGGATGTAAATGAAGTTATATATTAATATTCATGTTCCTTGGGTCAATACGACGCCGACTTGCAAATGATACACGTGTTTGTCCAGGTTTTATTATTATTATTATTTGTTGTGTTGGGTGTGGTGCCGAGGTCGGCCCTAGCTACGTTGACCAGTTATGGTCCATTGTAGCTCCCTTTAGAATGAATTTAAAGTTCTCCGCTTAGTCCTGTTGACTCCAGGAACTTCCAGATTTTCTGAGCGGGAAGCATTTGTATCTCTTCCGGTTGCATAATATGCTGCCCTAGATAGATACTTCTGCGGTGCATGAGTAGACCGCACGAGCAGAGGATATGCATAGCAGTTTCCTGTGTCTCATGGCATAGTCTGCACTAAAAGTCCAGGTTTTACACTAATGTACTGCCCACTATATGGTTGTGGATATTGTTATATTAATAGCCAAAACTGTACAGTTAATATTTTCTTACATTCTTACAAATAATTGACTCGTTGAAGAAAACTATCTTTTTAAATAATTTTCAATTATTTTTATAATAAGTTCGCTAGTCTATACTAATATTATAAAGAGGTAAAGTTTGTGAGTTTGTGAGGATGTAGGGGGTACAGGCTAGATCTACTGAACCGATATACATGAAATTTGGTAAGAAGATAATTTGAGACCCTGGGAAAGACATAAGATACTTTTTATCTCGGAAATCTTCCCTTAAAGGGGTGAAAATGGTGATAAAAATTGGTATGAGGAACCAACTATGCTTTAGGATTTTTGCGCGCTTTTATTTAAGCTAGTATTATATATAGCCTAGTAATGCATAGTCTACTCGTAATATAATTTATAATTATACTCGTAATGTATGATTGAACATTTTATTTTATTATAATAAATGAGTGTGTGACGTAATGTAAATTCTCATATCGAAGCTCTTAACAAACTCCAAACCTTTATTATGAAATATCAGGACAATTGTCCCGTCCCATTACTGTGGACAAGGATAATAATGTACAATAAGTGGATGACGTACGCCTCGTATAAAATATAGTGGTCGAAGTAAAATAGACTGTATTGTAACTCATTAAAGATCATTTAAGGTTGAAGTGAATTGGTTCATTAAACACATGTGGTCGCATGTATAAATACAGGTATAGGAAGGAAATGTGGCGAACGTAATAAAAGCCAAATAAGGAATAATTCCCGTTTTATTACTCGTCAAACAATCCTCAATCCTCTGCTATCATATTATTATTTGTGCGTCATCAATATTTTGTTGTTTCATCGAAACTACTTGGAGGCGATTAGTTCTTGGTAGTTTTATACGATTTTATTAATGTTATAGCTTAGAGAGTGCTGAAAATAAGACCCCTTGAAAGTCTTTACATATTATAATAAAATTGTAACTAAGCCAAATCTGTACATTAAATATTTTTTGGAAAATCTTATTGAAATAGACATTATTATCAATACAGTGGCCGAATCTATAGTTTTCAGGATTTTTGTTTGTCTGTCTGTCTGTCTGTTACCGCATCACGGAAAAACCACTGGAGGGATTTTCATAAAATTTGGTATGGTGATAGCTGGCTATCCGGGTCATCATATCATCATATCATTTTTACCGCGGGAAAATATCTCATTTCTGAGAAAAAATACAAAAATTGTAAAGTAAGAGTATACTAATATATAAAACCTAAGAATTTGGTTTTTGGTCACCTGAACGCGGGCGGAGCCGCGGGCAATGCTAGTAAAAGGAATAAGTTTTAACATTTACAAGATATTCTCTACACAAAAATAACAGCGGATTAAAGAAAAAAAATATATTACACTAATATTATAAATGAGAAAGTTTTTCAGTGCGTTAGTTAATATTAAGTAAAGGAAATAGAGTACCTACTATTATAAATACAAAAATTTGCCTATTTCTTACTCATTATAAATTCCTATAATATTAAATGAGCAATTCTTGTTGAACATTATAAATTTATTTCGCGTATCTCGGAAACGGCTCTAACGATTTGGATCAAATTTTGTATTTAGATTCTCTTCTGAAGAAATGCAATTTTTATGTATATCTTCTCCGAAAAAATGCCGAGCGAATCTCACTCGCTGAGGTACCACGTATTTTAAGTAAATAATAATTCATTGATTACAATGAATTATTATTTAATTATTATTATATTTATTTGTCATATAAAAACGTACTTATTAAAGTACGTTTTTATATGACACACTTGTTGCTTAATAACTCTATTACACTTTATAGTCTACATAAACGGTTAAAATACAAACAAACTGGCAAAACTATACACATTATATTCACTCATCATTTAACGTCTTAAATACCTCGAGAATAATATGTAAAATTAGAGTCCACAATACCTTTTAATAATTCTTAAGTATACGATACCTGGATATCGACATTAAATTTAATTATAGACTAAGAAATTCTTAAGTATTGTATTGTATGTATAAGATTAATGATTATTTAAAGTTATATTCGTATGTGTAGTGTATCAACTATCTGGTATCCACAACACAAGCCTCGTAGCTTACCATGGAACTAGATGTTGCTGTGTGTTAATGTCCCAACATA
The DNA here is from genome assembly GCA_947093115.1 of Brenthis daphne. NCBI lineage: Eukaryota > Metazoa > Arthropoda > Insecta > Lepidoptera > Nymphalidae > Brenthis > Brenthis daphne. Next base: position 7,649,915 of record OX352473.1, read on the forward strand.
TTTACTTTCTTATTTATTTATAGACTCCTATAGTAGATGATACGGAGTAAAAGTTGATCGGTTTTAACTATTGGTATAATATAATGAAGCTTTGACGGTATTTTGCAGTTTTGTTACATGCAATTCTATTTTTTTTTTACAGTTTGAAATGTATTTCATATCAATTTGCTTTGAGAGTCGGCGGTCCTACATAAAGTTCTGTATGGCTTTTGATAGCAGTCCCGGCGGTCGGCGCACCTGCTGTTCTAAAGATTGCAAATTTGATTATCGCACAAAGTTGAAAGAAGTAAAACTATTTGTTATTGTGTACATTTCAAAAAAATATTTCTCTTTTAACCAAAACTAAGTAAATAGGTAATTGTAGCCTTAAATTTTAAAGAACAAGGTTTTTTTTTAAGAAATCAATCCCATTACCCATGGGTATAAAGTGGAACATAAATATTTTTGTAGAAACCATATATGTATTACATAGTATTGAGACATAACTGACGACGACATATTTGCTTACTTTGTAGAGACTCTATTTGCTGTGCCATCGGTCTCAGGTTCGAGTCCCGCTGAGGGCATTCATTGGTGTGATGAGCACGAATGTTTGTACTCCAGTCAAGAGTATTTATATTTATAACAAATATGTATGTATTTAAAGTTATACATATATGTGTAATGTATCAACTATCTGGTTACCATATTTTTTATTATTTATTATGTTTATTATTAACAAGTAATAAATGACATTTTAAATAAAACTATCTTTTCGGATTTTGTCGCGGATTTATCCGTTATATATAAATCCGCGACAAAATCCGAAAAGATATAAATCCGCGACAAAATCCGAAAAGATAGTTTTATTTAAAATGTCAAATATTCGCGTAAATCTAAGAAAGTATTAAGTAATAAATGAAATTGTACTAAAACACGATAATCATAGCTTTAGTTTTCAATTATAAATCCATTAATTGTAAAGACATTCTCATATAGGATTATTTATTCATTTAAAAGAGCAGTTTAAAGTTAACGCCTTATTCCTTATGTAAATACGTCTTTGTAAATGTTTCAACGGGATAAAGCGACACGTCACAGAGACGAATGAAACGCAAATACACGTGTTTTAGGTGTCCTTGTCCTTTTAATAGCTAATATCCATGAATATAATACATAATACCTCTCGACCGTTATTATCCGTTACTAATTGGGAATCGATGTTGTTGTCGGAACTAAATCATCTATCAATTGTAATACTAAGAATATTAAGAAATAATATTAAGAATGCTATCGTAATAAGTCCTTAGAGAACTGCTTTAGGTGTGTTATTATTTTATACTAATTAATTGATTATACACTGAGACGATAGCAGTGGATAACATTATATATATTTGAATTATAGGTTCCAAAGTTAAGATTTTTATAACAAAATCCCAAATGAAATCGGTCAAGTGCGAGTCGAATTTGCACACGAAGGGTTCCATACCATCGTACATGTACTTTTTATTTATATGACGCTTACTCTATGTATGTAGTATATCAACTTCGATGATCGATTACGAAAGTTAAAATAATATTTTTTTTTATTAGTGTTTGTTATAGCGGCAATAGAAACAGTACCGTGTGAAAATTTCAACTTTCTTCCTATTACGGTTCATGAGATACAACCCTCTGACAGACGAACGGACTTGAGCTGCGGCTTAGTAATAGGGTTCTTTTGGCACCCTTCGGGTACGAAACCCTAAAAGTGTGTTTTTAATTGCATAGCCTATAAGCTAATAACGTTATATAACCAATAAAATTTTGTATACGCTATAATATACCATTTTTTATTTTAATAAACTAAATCATTTTACGATTTTTTTTATATATTTTTATTTGAACCCTATGTTTTAAAACTGAACCCCAGGTTCACGATAGTATAAAAATTCCGGATATTTAAATCAGGCAACAAATATTAACCCTGTAAATAAAAATGTGGAAAAAAAATGGTAAATTTATTATATATATATGATATCAGATTATTTAAAATTTGCAACGGATTTCCTGAGGATTCTCGTCAATCAAGAAATTATTAAAGTCGCGATCGTGTACCCCCGGACACTTTATTAAGATTCCTCGCGTCTCCCGCGCAAATTTAGAGGATCCAGGGTGAAGTGAGCTCACGTGCCACTCTAAAATACGTTGAAGAATTTGCCCGCGTCTTTATACTTATTGTTACAGACCAAAAAACTTGGAAAATAATGTTCGTTATCATCAAAACAGCGAATCGTATTTAACAATTCAGAGAGCTCCATATTTTAGATCAAAAACCGTAATTTTAACTCCTTTGTTGTGAGGCAATCTCGAACGTAAATTACATCGATCAATTAGACTGGAAGCAAACAGCGCGGGCGTCAACCTCGCCGACTAGTGACTACCCAGAAATGAGACGTCAAAATCATAAGACGCCACATAAATTACGCGCTCCCAACGTTATTTCGGATGAAAATTCGCAGTAATCCGCGCAATTACTCAATGGCTCTCGTTTAGCTGCAGTGTCATATTTTACGGTTTGAATGTGAGCGCTAAAATGGAGTACTAATTATTGAATGAAGTGTGCGGTTCGACAGAAACTAGACTTGCTGGAAGTTGGCTCGTTCCGTAGTCGGAATGACGGAATCGTGGGACAAAGCCCGAAGCCGGATTTTCGCGTGGATTTGCGGAGAAACTTGGCCGATCGACGCGACGCCTCTAATATCCTTAAACCCTATCTATTCCGATCCACTGGAATTATGCTTGCGCCAACTTCCCCGCATTCATTGAGCACTGCAGTAGTCGTGATTGGAAATAAATTATACGTCTATCAGCTCTGCAGCGCTAATTCATTTAATCAATAGACTCGGAATGTCGATTTACAATACAACATATTACATACAAATACTTACATACATACATATATATGTACACTACACTGCACAGTATACACTATATGTACTAGTATTACATAGCGTTTGTGAAATTGATATTGTTGTTTGTATGTTGGATCTATAGTATTATATTCGAAATATCTACTAGACCAGGGTTTCCCAACCATGCTTCTGTTGAGCCTCCCCGAATTTTAAAAAAATATTTTCATGCCGCCCTTATTTTTTTATTATAACAAAACAAACTTTTTTTAATTTAACTTATACAAAATAAACTCTCTTTTTAACCTACTAATGCTAATCCTCAAATTCTCCTCAAAACTTACTTACTTTTGGGAAAAAACAAATATTTTCCCAAAAGTAAATAACAAACATACACATAGACAAACATTCGCATATTTAATAGTAGTGTGATGACATAATTGATAATAATATAATATTGATATATATATATAGGTTGATAAACAAATTATTACAAAATCAAAGTTGTAAAACAAAATATTTTTTAACATCTTTGTGAGTTGAATAAGTTTGCAATATAACAGAAGCCAAATCGAATTAACAATTTTCTTATATCTCTATCTGCTTAAATGCGCATCGAGAAGGTCCCACGGATTCAATCGGACTTTTGCTTACCAAGTTAAAAGTTACAAGTTCGAATTTATTGACTGTACTAATACCAGACATTCTATATTTTTCTCGCTAAATTACAATATAATATCTACTAATATATTTATACATTAAAATTATAAAATTGACATTAATCGGTACTAATTAACATAATAAAGAGGAAAGGTTTTTGTTGTTTTGTACCGAATAAGCTCCGAAACTACTAAACCGATTTACATGAAACTTGATAAGAAGATAGTTTGAGACCTGGAAAGGCCATAAGATAGTTTTTATCCAGGAAATTAAAGGGGTGAAAATGGGGATGAAAGTTTATATGGGGACGGATAAGAACTAAGCGAGTGTGAGTGACCAGTTAGTAATTTATTACTTTAGCAAACAAAATATGTTAACAATTCTGGGATATACTACAGAAACTAGCAAATGTAATGAAATATAAAGTACAACATAAAAGCGAAAACAAACGCGGCGAAACTTACTTCGATCGTCCTCACGTACAAAAAACCGAGTTTAAAAAGGGAATCCATTTCAAAACAAGTGTAGAGCAGGTGCTAGTGTCTATTTCATGTTTCACTCACGTGACTCCCGTATACTACATGAGTTTCACTGTTGTTCGCGTTTAAAGTTAGGGTTTCGATACCGTAATGCTATATATTAGAATTTATTTCTATTAATTTGATTATAACTGTACCGGATATCCATACTAATGTTATAAATGTGAAAGTAAATCTGTTTATCTCTCTGTTACGTTTTCATACCTAAACCGCTGAACCAATTTTGATGAGTTTTGGTAGATAGATCAATGGGACTTTCGAGTTGGTTATAGGCTACATTTTATCGTGAAAATAAAACTTGAAGGGTGTGAAATGAAGATATGAAAGTCCTATGATTTGTTGTCCAGCTACTCTATTATAAATGTGAAAGTTTGTCTATGTATGTTTCTTATTCCTTTATTCTAAATGAGTTGGACCAATTTGGATGAAATTTGGAAGTATATGACCTGCAGTAGCACATATTATAAGGGCGTTTTGAGATAGACCAGAGTGAAGCGAAGGTAAGTTGCTAGTGAGCATTTTAAATTTTCATTGAGCTAAGTATGTCTGCTAAGTAATGCTACCCCAATGTAATGTTTAATAGGAACATCTGTTACTGACGATTTTATTATGTCTTGAAGGATTGGGCGGCTTCAAACTGAATCACGCCTCACTCAAGAATGAATTGAGCAGTCTATAGTGATTTCGATTAAAAATCTAACAAAAAAATTTCAATCAGTCGAATAGATCTAAAGTGAAAATATGGTAGTTCTAGGAAAACAAGAACATTTTAAAATGTGTTTAGAAGAAAATAACTATTTTAGGTAAATTGTACAATGTATATATATTTTTCTAGTCTGCTTGTGGATAAATTTGAAATTAAATAAATTATAAATCTTCTTCAAATGTAGGTATTATCTTTAGAATAAATAGAATAAGTTCATCTCTATCTCTATCAGTTACCTAAGTACATACAGGAAAATATTTTGCACTCGTTTGACACGCACGCTGACTATTTGGCCCTAGAAAATTAGTCACTTTTAGGGGTTACAACACAAAAACAAACACGAAAGTAAGTTTGTTACTAAAATTACTAAAAACATCATCTGATACAGAATATTCGTCACGCCCTTGCGAAAATAATATTCCGAAAGCTACTAAAAGCGGGCAAGTCAATAAATATTTTCCAATAAAAAACCGCATTTTAAATAATTTCATTGAATTCAATTAAATTAATCAGCACGTCCGGCGGCGGCGGCGACAATGTATTTACTTTTTGCGGAATTTTCCTCGGGAACAACTCAAAACTGATTATTACTGGAATAAATGTGTATTTTTGTATGAAGATTTTTTTTATTAATCACTAGCAACTTGCCCTGACTTCGCTCGAGTGTAAAGTAAAATGCACTCAGTAGATTCACATCTATTGCATAACGAAAGGCGAAATAGCTACTTTTCATCGACACCCGATCTCCATGTGGGTTAAGTCACGGGTAAAAACTAGTAAATATATTAACCTACCATATTATTTGAATCCATTATAAGAATCACGAACAGATCTATTTTATTAAATTCCGATTATGATGACAATAGCAAAAATATCAAAAGACACCCGACTTAGAAAATGAGAGTGACGTGTGATCACATTTTCTCTGCGAAACAATGCAATTATAGCTCGCTATGATTAAAGCTGTAGTGTTGCTAAATTAATAATTCCTTTTACGACCTGTTGTTGTAACAGAATTGTCTGGTGTTAGAGATACTTAGCAGGCTTAGTTCAACATGTTGAGGAGTTTAGATTCGGTGCGCGAGTACATCAAACTTTTTGGTAAGTTTAGCGTATATCCATACAGGTTTCTGAAATGGGACAATAAACCTACGACAGGCGCTCACGTTACTTATAATTTGTTTGTATAATAAAATGAAATGAAATAAACTTTACTCAATTAGACTTATTACAAGCACTTTTGAATTATCAATTTAATGTAAGCGTCAGTGTAGTCAGTCCGTGAGGAAGCTAACACCGGCTCGAAAGCAGTTTTGCTGAGAAGGGCCGGTAAGAAACTCAACAGTTGCTCTTTAAACATAGAGGTTACATTTATTTTATCAACATAACAATATAGATAACCCGCATATGAGTCAATATAGTAGTAAAATTGTACAAATATAAAAAATAATACATATACGTGTAAGTTGATATGTAATGATAATAATAAGTTGATACATATATATATATATATATTACAAAAATAATGGCGCTCAGGGCATACATTTAGTAAGTTTAAATAAATTAAAAAATTACACATCTGGGGCCATTCAAATATTACGTAAGCAGGATGAGGTTGGGGTCCAATATTTTCTTACTTTAGCTGGAATGCTGCTTAATCTTTTGTAAGAAAAAAAAATCTTAAATAGTGAAAATGTTTCCAATCCAATGTTAATTCAATCGTTATGATTTTTTAAAAGTTTAAAATTTGATGCATATATTGTTTTAAAATTTTACGCTCTTTAATACTACTTATGAAGCTTAAAATTATTAAAAAAACTAAGTGTCCTATGCGACACTCAAAGCCATTATGTTATAAAATCCTATATTATTTCGAATAAGAAACAAATTCCTCGCTACCTCCATAGATATACTGGTAGATACAAAAACGTTTAACGTAGTACTGACAAATTACTAATTTATTTTTCTATATAGAAGCAACCTATATCATCTGAATATGGGCCATTTCATCTCAAATGTAAGCAAACACTTAAATATATATTTTGTGGAAAGGCAAATTCGGCTCGCTGGCACAGCCCTATCTCGATGCAAATAAAATGTTCTGGGCGTCGTATTGACAAACACTACCGTCACTTCCAGCCCGAATAAATCGAAATGGTTTTGTTGTGTTATACTTTTTATATTTTCGCTGGTATTTTTAATATCTATATATGTAGCACATCACCATCTAGTTCCATGGTAAGCTACAAGGCTTGTGTTATGGATACCAGAAAGTTGATACACTACAAATATATAACTTTAAATACATACATTTTATAAATTTATACACCCATGACTGGAGTACAAACACTCGTGGTCATCACACAAATGACTCAGCGGGACTTGAACCCGCGACCGATAGCACAGCAAGTAGGGTCACTACAAACTGAGGCAAACCTGTTGTCAAAAATATATAATTATATGAAATAATTTTTAGTAAAATTATTTGGTTCATTAATTATAATAGCCCAGTGACATGCTCGTTTAGGAAGCTGGTTCAAAATTAAAACCAGGGGTTTCGCACCTCTGATATGTTCTTTTACGAATTAGTTTCAACATGATTACTTTTTTCCTTAAAATATGGAAACGTCGCGTCGCGTCGTAAGGAAATGTGCATGTCTGAGAGAACCTAGGAAGTTTTCGCGTTTGAACAAAGTGGTAGATAGGGGCTAATCTCTCTCGCATCGAGGGGAGTCGATCTCGCATCGCAGTGGCTAAAGTTAATAAATAGCCCTTTTAAATCTATACATATAATAAAACAGTAACTTAGCGAAATCTGTACATGAAATATTTTTTAAAAACAATGACTGTAACGTATTGTGTACCTACAGAATATAGACCCCATAACAATAGTTATTAAGAAAATGTCTGTTTGTCTGATTGGGTGTTCGTCTTTCACGCAAAAAGTAAGTAAGGTTTTAAGTGAATCGTATTAAATAAATTGTAATAATTGGGACTTTGTCGCACGACTTCGATCCCTACATTTAAATATTAATTATTTAATTATTAACATAGATATTACATATTAATTTTATGACTGTAAACAAATAAAGTAAATAGTGAATGTGTGTTTGTTTACTAACGAAACATCTGAATGGTGAGATTTAATTAAATAGATTTAATTTATAGACACTTAAGATTACTTTATCAATATCTCATTTTAAAATCAATGAATCCCTTTAGGCTGCAGAGCGGGACATATATATATATAATACATATTACGGATAGTTAAAAAAATACCTCCTTTTAAATATATCCTTAAAAAGTATTGGTATATAGCATTTGGATAATTATAAACCCGACCGCCAAGCGAGCGACTGCTTGTTCCGGACCGCATTTATCAAACGGAAATAATAAATTAAGTAAATCAAAACAATGATGTTTGCAAATCCATTTAAATAGACTGCTCCGTAATGCGGGATCATTGAGCAGTGTGTACTTAATTACCTCCCGCCGCTGCGAGCTTCCACTCTTAGCGAGCTTGTTTGATAACACAAGTATTAAAAAAGCTTTTTTGATAGTAAAGGTCGAATTCAATTTTGTTTTGTTTGATTGGTTGTGGTAACGATAAAGGTCGCGAGTTCGATTCTAGGTTAATGTTTTCACTGACTTATTTTTTTCAGTACTAGTAGCTTTCGCTTTATCTTGCGTGTCTCTATGCACATAAACGATTATTAAGTAAACAATCCCATATATTCGTTGTTTCATTGCTGCGTAAAAAGTGGACAAACAAACAAAAAACTTTGTATTTGAGTCTTATGGTATTCGACCGATGTGATCAATCTTACATTGATCTATACTTTAATTTAAATGAATGTATTTAGGTATATATACATTCAAATGTCAAAAACCTAATATTATGAAGAGGTAAAGCTTTACAGTTTAGTTATAGTAAGCAATTACTACTGATCTGATTCTAAAAATTTCTTAAGTAGTACCTACTTCATATACTAGAATAATTAGTATTCTATTAGCTTCACCCAGGTATATAAAGCGGTTCCCCCCAACGTGCGTTCACCTTGTCGTGGTGGGGGGGCTCAGTAGTGCCCGGCAACCTAACCGGGCGCGAAGATAAGAAACGCACAGGGAGGTTGCCCACTTCGGTGGGCGGTGGGAGGTGGCCCTCTTCGAGGGGCGGAGTACCATGCGGGTTGCTCCTGGTACTTCTCTGATAGCAGAGTGGACCTTGGAGCAACCCCGTGGTTGTTGTGGTCTGCTTCGGCAGACCTGCCGTCGCCGGTCGTAGTTGAATGCGTAAGCGATCCTGCGACTCCCCATTAAGACGGGGGAAGGTTGTGTTGGGTTTTAGTGGGTAGTACTGGTTTCGCCGGTGAGTCCCACACCTCGTGCGTAAATGCATTTCCCAACGTTAAAAAAAAAAAAAGGTATATAAAGCGGTTCCTGTGAGGTACGACGCGGGGTAGTCAATGCCTACGCAAAACGAGGGCGTATCGCCATTTAATTATATACTTTCCCACCTCAATCCTTTATTTTAATCGCATTCATCAAATGGGAATAATAAATGGAGTAATTTAACCAAAACAATGACGTTAGCGCAAATCCATTGAAACAGGCGGCGTCGTAATCCGAGATCATTGAGCCGTTCTTAATTACCGCTTGAGATATGAATGCGTCGGTATCGCGAGCAACCGCAGACGTTAGAATACGGTACGGCGTATTTTATTTACACGAGATTTAGTTAACTTACTATGAAAAAGTAGGAAAAATTCGTGTTATTTTTGTATTTGTGTGTGTTTTTTATGCATCGTAAGATTATTATTCGGAGTGTCTCTTTAGGTTGCGGGTTAGAGTCCTGCTGGGTGCACTGTTTTTACTCCAGTTATTGGTGTTTATATTTATAATATGTATGTATTATATGTATGTATGTTATATATGTGTAGTGTATCAACTATCTGGTATTTATAACACAAGCCTCGCCTTACCATGGAACTAGATGGTGCTGTGTGTTAATGTCCCAACATATTTATTTATTAATATTATTAGGTAAATTGAATAACAACTAAGTTCATTAAGTTTAAACACCTGTATAAAATATAACGTTTATGTTATGATAATGTGCGTTAGGATTATGGTATAATAGCTAAGCACGTTTTCGAGTGTTATTTGCATGTAAGTATAGTGAATTGTCTTATTATATGCTTATATGCTAGCCTGGCTTGCTTCCCAATACAAAATTTCATCCCCGTTTTCACCTCCTTTAGGGATGATTTCCAGGATAAAAATCCTATGTCCTTCCTAATGTCTCAAAATATCTTCTTACCAAATTTCATCTCAATCGGTTCAGTAGATCCAGACAGACAACGTCACAAACTCAAAAACTTACCTCTTTATAATATTTGTATAGATAAAATCTTGTTTTTAAAAATGTTTTTTTAATATTAATTTATTATAATGATTATTGGAATAATATTAAAATTCATAAAAGAGCCACAATTACAAAAAAAATAGAGACGTTTTGAAATAGAAAAATTAATTATGCACTCACTTCCAATACTAACACACTTCATGGCAAAAATGAAAAATAAAATGCTCAAAAGCAGCGACAATATTCAAGCACACTATAGAATGCACCACAAAGAAGTAGAAGTAGAATGAGTACACACTACAGACTAACGTTAGAAGTTATATTTTTTATACAAATAATATAATAACTGCTAATTAGTAAATCTAACAAAGGTTTTAATTATATATACATATTTTTATAAATATCCCACAATGAGCTCTTTCATAGAAATTTATAACATCATTATATTATTATAATATCGATGTATTTCAATGTAGTTAATTTATCTACTTGTTGGATATGTATATGTATATTATTATTAGCGAGAATAGCATTTGTTAGTTTTAGTATAGCTAACAACAACGAAATTCAAACATCTCCTTATATGAAACAGCATAGTAGATGAGCTGAAGTTTGCCCTAGAACCTGACTCTATGTAATGTATTGAGCACTTTATAACGTCCCACAGCTGGGCACCGACCTACGAAGGGGATAAAGCCATAGTACACTACGCTGGCCAATTGCGAAAATTTGCTAGGTTCTCTCAGACATGCGGGTTTCCTCACAATGTTTCCTTAATCGTAAAATAATATTAGTGGTAATCATGTTAGAAATGATTCGCACATGAAAATGGTGCGAGACCCGGGATTTGAATCTGCTTCACTCGGTTTCCCAACCAAACGTATTACTACTGGGCTGCCATGGCTTTCTATGTGGTGTTTATTATATAATGAACTAATTTGTGGTATGCACTATTACTGTTTTAACGCGCAGTGAACGTACAGTCAACGCGTAGTCGACGCGCATGTGGTGAAATAAAGCGCTGATTAGTGTCGGTGCGATTATAGAACGCTGTGTACATTTGGCATAATAACTATATAATGTTGAGCTGGTACGGTCATTTGTATGATATCATTACATAATTTGCTTGTATTCGCTAATATGATTTTTACTTAGAGATTATTTTTTTTTATTTTCGCGCACAATTGGCGTAAGTGAAGGTTAATATTAGAGAATTACGAGTAATTATATAAATATATTGTGACATTAACACACGGCACCATCTATTTCCATGGTAAGCTACAAGGCTTGTGTAATGGATACCGGATAGTTGATACACTACATATGTATAAGTTTAAATACATACATATTACAAATATAAACACCTATGACAGGAGTACAAGCATTCGTGCTAATCACACAAATGAATGCCCCCAGCGGGGCTCGAACCTGCGACCGCTGGCATAGCAAATAGGGTCACTACAAACTGAGCCCAAGGTGTCGTCAACGTTAACTTTATAATTCAGTCTACACAGTTTCACTGCGTATGTGTATAAGTAAACAACAAGATTTTTTATATAGAATTTAAAATGAAAAATATATATTAAAATTAGTATTCATATTTTTGATCTGGCGCGACTTCTCGTCTGGACTACGATTGCCACAATGTAATGCTAGCCTTATAACCTATCAAAAAACTAACTTGTGCATTATTATGCTAAAATATTTCTTAAAACCTCTCACTTCAAGGGGTACGTTTTACAAAAATTAAAACGTGTAATTCCAGCGGATTGCAACGAAATATTCGCTTCATCATTAGCGAAGTTGCTGACAATTTTGAGCTTCCAAAGTGGGATGCAAACGTGGAAACAATACAGCGGAAAAAATAAACAGGGGTGGAGGCGCGGCGACGCATATCCCTATCCGTGTAACGGCGGCCGGCTGATTGCCCCTGAAAGGGTGAAACGAAACAAAAATAAAATGCTGATTAAAAGCTAGCAATACAAAGCGATTATCGGACCGTGCTCCTATTACTCTATTCCCTCGTATTGTTCGCGCCGATGTCGGATTACTTACTTTGACATTGTAAATCTTTTGTCGACGTCGCAATCCGCGGAGTGAAAGACTTTATCAATACCGCATACAATGCCTAGACGTTGTAGAATTACGAATTTTCAGTACAATTCCTTTTGAGCCCGTAATTACTTAGCTTCAATGAGATTGAAAACTCACTAACTTCTATGAGCAATTCGGAAGAAGTTCGGAATGATGAAAATGGTAAGAATCCTTATCCAGATTATATCTACCTTGAGTTTGTTAGATTTGTCGTTATTGTTAACATGAAATATATCTATTTTTAGTTATTTACGTTACCTAGCATTATAATATGATTTATGCTAAACTAATTTATGTCATTTGGCAATATCTTATACGCTGCGCCGGAGGCCGTAGGTTCCATTCCAGCCATAGTTGAAAATTATTGCCAACAGTTCAAATTGCACTCTTGTTACTGTCTGAGCAATTCTAAGCGTTGTCTAAATGTGAAAAGTCATATATTCTTCTTGAGAATGAGAGTGAGTCAAATTTGGTTTAGTCTTTCATTTAATGTATGATATTCGTAGCATATCTACATCTATGTATATATATCATAATCTAAGAAAATAAAAATATCAACAGCTGTTTCTAATATTTTCTGCTAGAAGTCAGAATTTTGACATAAAAATATTTTAAAAATGATCAAAGTAGTGAATAATAATCCAATAACCTATCTATCTGTGATTTTGCTTACTAGTGATAGGAATTTGACATAACTTGTATGGAGCTTATATCAAATTTTTACCTCTAGTAAGAAAAACTTTAGATAGGTAGGTTATTGAGAACCGCTGTAAATCTATTTAATACTAAGTACTCACGTCATGTAGCCACGACAGTTTCCTAGCAGGTGGGTTTGCTCGCACGTGGCATTCGAAGTAGACGTCGTCGCCTTCTTTGATGTCACCCGCCGCGAGCGAGCTGCCTAGTCGCAACTTCACTACAGGGGGATCTGTAACAATAAGTAATAATATAAGGCCATATTTACAATGGTTTTTACATTTTCTTTCCTTCTCTTGTCTTGGAGCAGACAAAAGTAATACAGTAATTCCTTAATGTAATCTATGTCAGAAGACAATATAAAGATATTATATAGATAGAGTGCTCAAAAGCCTAATATTTATCTTTTATAGTCTGTGGTTTCATTTTTACTTAGAAGCTTTTACTGTACTCTTTTTAATCTGTGGTCATTACGTTCATATACTTAATTAAAAAGGTCTTGTCTTGTTCATTAGGAAAATTATTTGCCCCGTTGTTAATGTATAAAATATATTGTTCTTCAAATAATACAGTATTTAACAAATAAAACATCAATTTAAGCAATCATCGGGCTTGCTTCATTGATTTTACAATAATCTTTTCTCCCATATTTATCTAACAATTAAATGACACATAATAATGCACATAAAGGACAGTAGTGTGTGTATGTTTATTAATCCTTAATGCTAAAAAAAAGATTCCGACGAATTGTGAGCCTCCTCCTTTTTGGAAGTCGGTAAAAAATGGCTGGTCGGGTTTGGATTGGTTGGTTATAGTTATTACATAGATGGAGTGTGACCTGAAGTGACACTGTTAGTAATAAAATGTATCAAACCTATGGATGTGCCAGAGCGAAGCGAAGCAAGTCATTAGTATCACGATATGTACTTACAAACAACGCTAATAGTCCACGATGTCTCCAGAAACAAAGAGGTAACATTTGGGTTTTCAGCGCGGCAAATGATGGGCTTGCCGTCGTCGTCCAGAGTCGGTACGAAGCTCATCACACTGACCGTGAGGTTGTCACGAAGCTCCTCCTGAAACAAGCAATAGTTATATCTGATAAGTAATCATATTCATTTAAAGACTTTTATTTAAGTATTTAAAATATTAAGGAATTATGTTAGAACTAAAAACAGAAAAAAGTCTTGAATCTGACTTAATGATTGAAATATACAGCCTAAGCCGCAACAGAGAAATAGTGCATATAAAGTCTCAGTAACACGATTAAAAACATATTTAACACATTTAAGTGTTTTAAACTCTCTCATTTTATAAATACCAAATTTAGTTCGGGCACCAGTCGCTCATTTCTATCTACACATATCTATACATAGTATGATATAATAAATTTGTTTGTGGTTATATTTTTTTATGAGAAATTTATATCACGGTGTTTCATCAAAAAAAAATAGTTTTCTCACAGAAAAACCACGATAGTAGGTGTCTATTTCCTAAGGTAAAGGTAAAGGTACGCTCACAATAACTATTTTTATCGATGAAAAACGTATGCAGGGACGCCCGAGCGAAGCAAGAATAAGTCGCTAGGTGCCAATAAAAAACACATCGAGCTCATGGCTCGTAATAAATAATTGTATAAAAATCCCAAAAATCACTAAGAAAACCCTTTTATCGAGAAAAATAACATACTCAATTCACTACAGTGATTTATTTAATCACTACAATATTTTTCTTCTCAGAGAAAATATATTTACGTACAATTTACTCTAACATAAGTATTTTATAAATACATTGGCGTTTTCGATTACGTTTTCCGCGTCTCTCGCGTAAAGTACCGTTAAATGACTTTAACGCTTATTCCGTCCGTTTGTCCCTTTTGTCCATAAAAATGAAGAGGCCACTCGCGGGAAGGCAAGATATTAGGGGAAAGAAACGACGTAACAAGCGAAAAAATATTCACAAAACTCCAAAACAACTCTCTGTTCTTATATTTAGCTAAGCTGTTTAAACAACACGGTGTAATTCGTAGGAAAATGGTAAGATTTTTTTTTATTAAATAGCTGTTGTTAAAGTTATTTATTGGTAACTTACTACTATATAAACGTGTAAGTTTGGATGGATGGATGTTTGTTACTTAATTACGCTAGAACGGATTTATATAAAATTTGGCACAGTCACAGATTATAGTCTTGTTATCATATAGGCTACATTTTATTCACAGAAAAATAGATTATAGATAGATTTGTTTTTGTTTTTCACTAAGGACGAACCCGAGCGAAGCCAGGGTGAGCCGCTAGTATTTTAATAATTTGATGAACTTGGTACTATCGTTTTATAAGTAAAGTAAAATCAGTGTACTATGTTGTAAATGCGGAAGTGTGTTTTTGTTTTTCTTCTTCATACAACAACATAGACTAATGATTTTTGAATAAAAATTATTTCGAATAATGACATCGGCCCTGTGGAGTAGTGAGTAGTTACTGAACTAATACAAAATAAAAGAACGAGTTCATATTAATGAAATCAAGGGTGAAATCTGAATTTTTAAATGAATAAAACTATTCAAAAACCCTATACAATTATATAATAACATATTATTACGATGTTTCTAATTATTTACGCTTTTGCTGATATTTAGTTTGAAGCATACAATGAGGTCAGCTCGCATGAAGCGCGCGCTGTACCAATATAAATAGTTCATTTTGCAAAATAAACAACCAAGTGTAATGATTTCTGGCCCATTTGAACAGGTTGGCTTTAGAAATTATTCATTGAAACTGTGTTGCTCCGATTTCATAACCTACATATCAATAATATCTAACGCAAAATGGTAAAGTAGTAAATTAATAATCTTAATGTATCGTATAGAATTTAAAAAAAATCCTTATTGCTTGTAGATGAGGTTTTTCTGTTATATTTTGTACGTACGAACCTGATCATGCAATGAAAAACACCCATAAAATTTAAGTGTTTGTAACTTTCTCAAAACATTTTTTCCATATATTTAAATTTGTATTGTATGTGTGTGTTAATATATTAAAGCATTGAATAATTATAATTTTATAAACAAGCCTTTGATTAAGTGTAGAGTATAGGAACCATCAAAATTAATCAAATTAGCCTTAGCTTTACTGGAAGCTTCCTATATTCATCTCTTGCCTCCATCATCATACCAGCTGATTAAGTTATATAAAAATATTGTACTATCATCCGGATTTCACATAATTATAATGTTTCAAATCCATTCGACAATTCATACTCGTATTTATATGGAAACACTGTAGTAAATATTTTGAAACGTCACTAAAACAATTTACTAGCCAAAGTAAGATTCAACCTGCAGCTAGTTATGTCTTCAACAATAATCTTCATTTTTTTCTTGAAAAGTACAGTAATATAAACCTTATACACTATGCAATTTGTAGATATACGGTCTAAAAATCAATTAAAATTTTATTATTTTATGATCATTTTCACCTTTGTAGATACAAATATTATAAATACGAAAGTGTTTGTTAATTTGTTGGTTTGCACATATTTTACGCAGCAGCAGAGCAACGGGAAAACGGTCATTTTTTTTAAAGCGATGATTTATGTTTCGGGAAGTAACATGTTATATTTTCAACCGACTTCAAAAAGGAGGAGGTTCTCAATTCGACTGTATGTTTTTTTTTTTATTATGTTTGTTACCTCAGAACTCCGTCATTTATTAACCGATTTGGACAATTTTTGTGTCGTTTGAAAGGGTATACTTCCAGATTGGTCCCATTTAAATTTCAAAAAAAAATACCACCCCTAAGGGTGGAAAAACAACTAATGATGAATTTAACCTACGTCTAATTGTCATAATGACTTGAAACTTTGCAAGTATTTCTATTTCCGTTGATAGTACAGTGGTTCGGTGTTGTTGACCTGATCTGATGCCAAGGCCAGAAGGTGGATAGATGGAACTCTTCAACGGCTAATAGTAGATACTTTGAGTTTGGGCTTATTTTGTTTGATTTGACAAGCCTAACACGTTAGAATCCTTACTTTTCTACTACTGTCTACACTAAAAAGGGAAAAATAAAAACTTTTTAACAAAAAAATAAAAACCGACTTCAAACAAAAGCACTAAAAAGTAAAAAATAACTGATTGGTAGTTTTCATTTACTATACATACCTAATCAAATATTTTCGAAGTCGGTGTGCTTTGGCTAAGTAATTAAAGCCTATCTATTAAATACATACCTAATCAAATATTTTCGAAATCGGTGCCAGCCCATACAAAGCAAAGCACACCGACTTCGAAAATATTTCATTAGGTATGTATAGTAAATGAAAACTACCAATCAGTTATTTTTTACTTTTTAGTGCTTTTGTTTGAAGTCGGTTTTTATTTTTTTGTTAAAAAGTTTTTTATTTTGGCTCACCATAGCCAGCCCATAGCAATAATGTGGCTAGTTCATTGCTAAAAGTGCCATAAGGATGTAAATAACTTTGTATGCAAATATGTGTGTGCCTGTTATTGTTTCTGCTAAAACAGCTAGATTTGCTAGTCTAATTGATGATCTGGAGTAACATAGGCTACTGTTAGCTACGAATTTTGCAAAAAGGGAGCGCTGCTAGGATTATAAATACAAAAGGCAGGCAAATACCGAGCAAAGTGAGAATGAGTCGCTATTATTAAATAACTACTCACTCAGCATCCCTAGGTTGATTCGCCATATAAACTTTCATCCCCATTTTCATCCCTTTAAGGGATTATTTCTGGAATAAAAAATATACTATCTTTTCCAGGGTCTCAAACTATCTTCTTAGCTAATTTCACATAAATCAGTCCAGTAGTTTCTGAGTTTATTCGTTACAAACATACAAAAATATAATTCTTTCTTGCTTAATTTAGTGTAGATATTCAACAAACAAACCAACGTAATGCATTATCAAGAGTCAGATGTCGCGCCTAGTGCATACCCTACGTAGTGGTACATATAGAGCTAACGAAGCGTTGATTGGCGACAACCATTCATTCGATATCGGTGGCCAGTGATTTAATATCACATGAATCAAAAGCATTTGCAATAAACAACGCGGCAGCGGATTTGGAATTTGTTGGAATTACGTCACTTGGCTCAATGATATTTTATGATTGAGCCGTTCATGAGCGTCACATGTTTGTTGTTTATGCGTCTGTATATTGCAATAAAATATTGTTTTACTGTCACTCGATGTTAATCGTAAATCTGTAAAGTCCGAATATAATGTGGTCATATTTTAATATTATTGGCTTATGTTTATGGGTGGTGGATGATGTGGGGTTCTATTTATTGGATGGCGGACTATTCTAGCATGGGTCATTTGTTGTAGACATGGCGGCCCATTAGTAACATTCTTACTGCTAAAAGAGAGTGAAGGGAGTTCAAACCCCATTGTCGGCAAACGTCTCATACCTCTGAGATATTCATGTTCAAATATTATTTTCAAACACAAATGAACGAATGCGCATAGCTGTATTAAAATAAGCGTCTTTGCTAATTTGCTTTATGCAAATAGACAAATATCCATGTATATTTATATGTATAATATATAATAATGTAAGACCCTATTATCCATATTTTAGTTTACTTAAGTTATATAAGAACTTCGACTAATTATATAAAGTTGTGAAATATCTAACCCATTGATATCAAATATTGAGACAACACTTGTAAATTTGCTTAACATTGTTGTGTGTTTGCTCGTAACTCTGTATTTATAGGATTAGGTTGGAAAGTTTGACTAAACACGTTACAAATTAGTTAACCCAGCAGACTCTTCGTTCCCAACTACATACGAGTATATGACGATGTTAGTTCTAGCATTGACAAAATTTAATAAGGTTATAGAAGCATTTTATATTTAGATATTATTTCTGTTGATTCCACAGGTTTATAGGATATTAACTTTAACTTAAGTATTATCATGACTGCGACACTTTTGCTTAGTAACATTGTCACAGTCTTGAAGTTATATTAAATACTAGCGATTCACCCTCGCTTCGCTCGGGTTCGTCCCTGGGTTGATTCCCAATACAAACTTTCATCCCCATTTTCACCCCTTAAGGGATGATTTCCGGAATAAAAAGTATTCTATCCTTCCCAGGGTCTCAAACTATCTTCTTACCAAATTTTATCTAAATCGGTTCTGTAGATCCAGAGATTACCCCCTACAACGTCACAAACTCACAAAGTTTACCTCTTTATAATATTAGTATAGATGTCAAAAGTAGAGAAAAATCCCTTTATCCAACGGGTTTTTTTATAGTGAAACACTATATAATACTAGCATTTACTTGTGGTTTTGCTTAGGAAGTTTATCATATTACTATGATAGCGTGGTTTTAGAGGACTTTACAATATGTATATATAACATTAAATACAAAAAATATTTTTTACAAGATCAGTAGTTTCAAAGATAGGCGATTCCAAAATCACTTTAGCTTTGTAATATTAATGTATTGTAACAATAATAATCAATATAAGGCATATTGCAATTTATGTTATCTGTTAAATTTTATATGTTATCTATGATTTTTTGTCTGTGCATTATTAAACAATAAATGAGATTTGACAGTCTGTTGAAATTGCTTAGTGTGTTTTTATCACATAATATTAGTAATAAAGTCTACATGATAACAAATATAAAAGGAGGCAACGGTTGTTAATTTCAATGAAAACGATAATCTACTAAAATGAATTATAAAAATGTCACCTTTAAAAAGCTACGTAATGCAAGAAAAGCTGCGGACGAGTGCCAGTACAATATATAATTGAACACTGAAGCACTATGCAAAACTTGACTACATAAGTACCGGTTGTAGTGTTCCCGTTCCCAACCAACAGATCATAATAACAAACCCGACCGCTATTCACGATTGAAGTATTTCTGCTATTCTTACGAGATAAGTCGCACAAGTAGAGGGTTGGAGCGCTCAGTCAACACTATCGAGATGGATTGCGCTCTTAGCCGACTCGAACCATGCCTTCCGTTATAACTGAGCTTTTTCTTTTATTGGCCTGATTAAGCGATGTATTGTTATTGCAACATAATTGCTTCACACCGAGGGTAGGGGGTTCTAAGCTCACGTGTTTCTATTAACTGCTAGTAACCACCCCCTTTCGTTAGGGTGCAACCCTAGGTGATATTTCAGGCTAAAAATCTATGATCACTAAAAAAATATAGCGTACGTTAATTTTGGATAATGCTTTAAAATGGTGAATAAATTATTAAAAATCGGTCGTGTTGTTTCAGATTCTATGGATAACAAATAAATAACCAATTCTTTTTCTTCATGAAATGAAGTACGACGTTGCTGTATAACAGACAGCATTCTCAAACATTTAAAATATTGAAAAATGTGAATAAATATAACGTCTTAATAATCGTTATACTGAAAGTCATAGATTATTATAGATCAATCTCGAATTTAACAGTTAAAAGCATAAAAATTAATCTGATTTAAGGAAAACTGACTTCATTAATGTGAGAAATCTTTTTTAAGAAAATTTCAATAGCAATTCCTAAAAATTGTTAAAAAATCGTAATTTTAACTACAGTACAAATTACTCAGTCTAATTTCTATCACAAAAATATGCATAAATACCAAATATTAGCTCTTAGTTTTAGCTGAGGCACAAATATGAAAATATAGGTACTTTTCGCCTGATGCTGAGTTTAATTAAACAGAGTTGCAGAGCGCTGTAAAAGATCTTTGATACATTAAAACGGATGCAAACATTATTAATTCAAAAGATTTATCTGTAAAATTTGAAATGAAACGTTCGGAACCCAAAACGGGCTTAACCTAGTTTTCGAGCATTATATTAAAATGATAGTCATATTTTAAAGTATTGGTATTGTTCTCACGTTCACTGCACTTTTTTCGAGCCGAATTTGTCGGTAATCAATAATGCAACAATTATACCGCGATATTCGCGTTATTCCGGCCTTTTTCATCGCTACAGCGATCACGTACGTGCAATAAATCCTAAGTACGAGTGTGCATCCCCCTCCCCCTCCCCCGTCACACCCCGTCGACCCCCATCGACGATTGTCACGTAGACGCCTCAATGGATGTTATAATGCTACGAATTATTCTGTATTCCTTTTTCCGTTTGTTACATACGAAATTTGGATTTGAATTCGCTTCGTTTCCCGCATTGTTTGTGATGCTTGGGCGTTGCTAAGCGATTGGAAGATTAACATTAATATATAAACGCGTTTTATTCTCTATAGATTATATAAAAAATATATGATAATTATAAAAAAAATATTCCTACACATTTTTAAAATGTCGTATGTTTTAGTATTAAAAAAAAAGTTGTTCAACGCCATTTTGAGGTTACAAACGCGAATGGACAACAATTCTTACGGTTGCATTAAAAGTTATTTTTCAATATAACGTGCACTTACAGCTGTACTCTGTACTACAATATATAAAGTTCAGAGAAAGACAAGTTGTACAACACTTGCGTAAAGCGTATTTTTCTAAGTTTACTTTCGAAACAACACATGAGAATATTCAAGTAGCTTTAAGATCCAATCAGCTAAGTGAAAATAGAACAATGAATCGCACAAGGCATTACATAGATTACTGCTAAGTGTACCATTTCCATACTAGTGTACGAGTATTCCTTGTAGTGGAGCATATTCATAAACCGGTGGTATTACGTTCTGCATAACACTGTTGTCAAACGTCTGCTGTACAAAGGCAAAACATCGACCCCTTAGACTAGGTTACGTAACGATTTTGACTACATCTTATGAAGTTTTGAAGAGAAACTGATTGACAAACTCATAAGATGGCTTTTAGTCGGGCTTATAAAGTTTTAATTCGGTTTCATATTTGTTATCTTATTCGGAATTTGGGTTATAAAAATAAGCGCATGAAAAATGTTGTGGCGACAGTCGTGATATTTTCCTCTAAGTTTTGGTCGTATTCGGTGATATTTATTTGTGATGACAATTTACATAAATATTAAAGTACAGAGATCGAACTCACGAACGGCGATGGAGTATTCGCCATGACCTGGTATCAATGCTTCACATGAACAGAACAATCCATTTCATTGGAATATTTTAAAACTTATTTACACACACTACCCAAGTAATTACTCGACAAAATTTATGTAAAAAGATAGAAAATTTTACAAGGAACATAAAATTTCGCAAAGATGTCGTTTTATGAAACTTTTAGAAATTCATAATGTTTAAGTTCCGTAGTGGGGCAACTTTTATGAGATATACTAACGTAAACTAAGCTCGTGTTCCCAAAGTCTCAAGGTAAATATGTGGAGTGCGCGTAGCTTATTAGTCGGCTGGCGGGAGGCCAGGGCCGCCGAATTGTGAAGGCTGAGTCGGCTGATTATCCCCATCTCTTCTGCTGAGCAGATTAAAATAACACTAACTATCGTTGTTAATTGAGTTTTTACGACGACTCGTTCCATTTCCGGTAAACGTCCTTTGATTTTTTGATTACAGAGCAAACACGAATCGCCAGGCGTCAGAGGCCCGGAGGTAAGGCATTACGAATTAAAGCGGGCTTGGAGGGACGCTATTAACGAATATCTCCGTTTAATTAGCGACAATTTGGCATGTTAATTGCATTTTAAATTGTCGGACGCTGCCATGATGGCTGTCCGCCGTCCGCCGTCCGCAGTACGCTTTAATCAGCCACGGAGCAAATAACTTACCAACCGGGGATTCTACTGACACCTTTTAACTTAATAAGCTAAATGATTGTTGCTATTTCCAATTCGATACGGCCATAAATAATTAATATGACCAATGAAAGCGATTACAAAACGATTTCAATATGTTAATAAATTAATATGTTGGAGATTGAAGATCGTTAAAGCGCGATTAAGCTTTTGTGGATATTGTATTTTGTATTATTTTAAAATATGTTTAACTTGTCTTTGTTTTTGTTTGTTTCAGAATTTTGGACAGCGTTTACTTGAGTTAGTACCCTTCCTCCATAAACGGGTTATCTAATGCAAAAATATTTTTTTAAATCGGATTAGTAGTTCCTGAGATTAGCGCATTCAAACAAACAAAGAGACAAATTCTGCCTCTTTATAAATTTAGTATCTTAATGTATTATGTAAGTAAACAAAATGAACTATACAAAGTAATGTAATCAATTTTACATTCATTATAATATTACATTTATACTTTATTTATACTCGTACATATAATAAAATTCTAACTAAGCCGGATCTGTATTCGGTATATATAGAATAATGTATGGACATTAAATATTTTTTTTTAGAAACTCTTATTGAAATAGTTATTATTATCGATAAAGATGCCGAAGCTATAGTTTTTAAAAATTTCGTCTGTCTGTCTGTGACCGCATCACAGAAAAACCAGATTTTGATGTTTGGTATGATGATAACTGGTCATTCGGATCAACATACAGGATAATTTTTACTGCGGGAAAATATCTCATGTCTGAGCTAAGTGTTAAAACGTAACTAGGGACGAACCTGAGCGGAACGGGGGTGAGTCGCTAGTATATAATACAATACAATTAAAGAAAGAAATTAATTCATTTATTAGTAGAAGAAAGCATCGACGAGATACTTCGTAAACCTAACAGTAAAGTATCAATCGTTTCCATTTTCTATCCCCTTCTCCAATCCAAATGACTACACGAGAGCAAAAGGTTATTTGTTTTTCTAAAAACAATTTTCTCGTCGATATTCCGAGATGTTTGAGGAGACTCGAGCTCGCGAAGGAAAACAAGTCTGAATTGGTAGGAGGACTCGTTTTTCATACGAATGGCCCGTTGTTATCTACACTCTTACTTCGAATGTCAAACTCAGTAAACAATTGAAATTGCGAAATTTTTGTTTGCAGTGAATAACAAGATTTCGCCCCTATAAAGCATAATATTTTCGAAGCTTAAATCATTAATTTTATTTATTTTGAGTTACTTGGATTTGAAAATTATTTGGTGATTTCAAATATTTAGTTTTCTGAGTATCGATGGTATTTATTCGACTGGTATTACTCAGATGAAGATTACATTTACTGGTTAGATAGATTTGACTTCAATAACCTAGTGTTATTAGTTCAGTTAAATTAATGTAAGATCTGAAGTGGTTTGAATCCAGTAAGAACGTCGTAGCTCAAAGTTCAGTAAATCCCAAAGATCGTGGTCGCTGCCAGACTTAGATTAAAGTTATACAATATTGCAAGCTTTGCTCTGTTATAGTTTTTATAACAGCATATTAGTTTCTTCTTCTTCCTTTTGTCTGAGAAAAAAGAACTATACCCACCACACCAGTTTATTGTACAAATTGTTAAATATATCTGTCTAATATTATAAACGGGACAGTTCGTATAGATGTACATTGGCTTATTACAAGTATGTTTGTAACTAATAAACAACATATACATATACTAGCGACTCACCCCCGGGAACGTTTTAACGGTTAGTATAGATTTCTCAGAGATGAGATATTTTCCTACAGTAAAAGGTATACATATATATATATATATATATATATATATATATATATATATATATATATATATATATATATAGTATACCAAGTTATCACTACACCAAATTTTATCAAAATCTGTCCAGTAGTTTTCTCATGATGTTTTCGGGACAGATAGACAGACAAAAAATCCAAAAATATAGATTCGGCTTCTGTATCGATAAAAAGGACTAAACAACAAGATTTTCCAAAAAAAAAAATATTGTACAGATTCGACTCAGTTAGAATTTTATTATATGTATAGATGTAATTGTAATGCGCGGACGGAGCCGAGGGAAAACGCAAGTCCTCATAAATGTCTTAACATTGCATACTATGTTTTAAATGAATAAAACAATCTTAAACAATATTAGAACCTTAAGTAGTACAAACAAAGTAACTCGCTAAATTTTTCATCGCTCCCCTCTTTTCATCTATATATATAAAAGAAAGTCGTGTTAGTTACTTCGCTTATAACTCAAGAACGGCTGAACCGATTTAGCTGAAAATTGGCAGGGAGGTAGTTTAGAGCCAGGAGAAGGACATAGGATACTTTTTATCCCGTTCGACCGCGTTCCAATTTTTATGATATTTTAATTTTTGGATTTCTCTTAGTCCGGAATAGGTAAGTATTAAAACATATAATTAAAATGTGAGAAAGAAAGATTTTTTCTTTTTATATCTATTTAAAACGTACCTAGCGATGAACCCGAGCGAAGCGAGGGTGAGCCGCTAGTTTTCAGATAAAGAAAGGATAAAATGAAAAAACACAAGAGGCAGTCTTGAATAAAACAGCTTTGCTCCAGCCTCATTAAGGGCGGCAAAACGTAACTATAACAACTAGTTGGTCGTATATTCCGGAAATAGCCGTAGACGTCTAGTAAATCAAAGAATAATACAGTTGTAATATAATATTTAAAACAAAATGAAAACCAGATGGCCAGCGCTAATAAAATACTGTAAATAAGTAGGTAGCGCTCGCTAAAAGAGAGCGGAATGCAAATTTTAATAAGGAGAAAGTTATTTCGAGAGACGCAGGTATTTTAATTACGTTTGTATTTATTTAAAGGTCTTTCGGGTCCACTGAACGGAATAAACTAATCTCGTGGAAAATTAATGCCGTCAGCAGGCGTTTTATGCATTTTTGATTTCTATAGCGCTCTGTACTAATTAACTTTTCAGAAAAAAGTTAAAGACTCAGTTTTAGTAAAGAAATTACTTAATACTTACTTAAATATATCCAAACTTTATTGAACTTACATAATATATATCCCATTCGCCCCTACGATATTTAAAATTTTTACTGTGTTTGTCTAAAGGAGTTTTTCCAAAATCACTTAAAAAAGCGGTGGTCACTCATTATAACTCGAAACACAGGTTGTTAACCTAGTTCATGTAGGTTCCAAGCTGTATTGTGTCTTTGGTCATTTATTTTATAAATATTATATAAATTTGTAAAAGTATTTTAATAAAATTATTATTATTGTTATATTGTAAAATAGCAAAAGGTCATTTATTCACTCACTGACTAAATATGAAAAAATATGAAAACCTAAAAATTGCTTGGAAATTGTTGAAAATTCATAGGTAGGTAGTTTATAGGTAAGCGATGTCAACTAAGATGGACGGATTTCGTCATAGAGCTGAATTAAGGGTTTGAATGGCCATCGTAAATTCATATAAAAGTCAAAAGTTTTTGCTGCTAAGGGCATAAAGATTAGTTTTAATAATATCTACTAAAACTTTTTTGAGTTATGAAACTGTATATATTGCACGAAAACGGTTTAAAGTTTTTGTTATCTTTGATGTTTACACAAGTCGAAAGAAAAGGTTACGATCATGACATACATAAGTACTTACTTTTTTTGGATTAAATACTATCACTAAATTTAATCAATATTTATGTAGAATTATAAATATGTTAATATTAGTTATCGACCCCGCGGCTCGCGTGGCCTTGCTGCATATTGACACTGCTATGATGGTCTCGAGACTGTTTGTGCGGTCGCTTCGAGCTC
This sequence comes from Brenthis daphne, assembly GCA_947093115.1. Taxonomy (NCBI): domain Eukaryota; kingdom Metazoa; phylum Arthropoda; class Insecta; order Lepidoptera; family Nymphalidae; genus Brenthis; species Brenthis daphne. The sequence goes on from OX352473.1 coordinate 7,676,370, forward strand.
AAACACTGTACATAATTGGTCGATGTAACACCTGAGAATCGCTGGTAATTTGTTTGCATTTGCTTCTATATGAGCAAATATAATTTGTGGATTGATGTCCTTTGACGTGTCTCGGTTACAGGAATAAATACAATTATTCATTATTTAATATAATTGCAAAGATATTAATTTATTACTATATTTTATTTTTTATTTAATCTCCTTGTTATTTTTTTGTACTTAGGTTTTAAATATTGTCATATTTCGTAACTTATGTGCAAGATCTTATAGGATACAAATTATTTGATAAATTGGTTACTGCGTGAAAAAATTAAGTCCCAAAAGACAGCTTTTTTTCCGAGTTGCGGATAGATACGTGAAGGTTTGAATTTGAATTTTGATTGTAGCCTTTATTTATCTGTAAGTATATTAGTCCCGCTGGGCACGGGGTCCCTTTTAATACGAGGGGGATCAGGCCATAGTTCACCGCGCTGGCCAAGTGCGTGTTGGCAGACTTCACATATCTCACGATGTTTTCGTTCACTTTAAGATGAGTGGTTATCATGTTAGAAAAAAAACGATGGACTTGAAAACATCAGAGGTGCGAGATCCGGGATCTGAGCCTGCTTCACTTGGTTTCCCGTACACCACTAAGCTACCACTGCCTGCCTAGTTTTGTTAGCAAATAATTTGGTAAAAGGTTTTGTTAACAAGAAAATTTATGCTATTAGAGAAACGAATATTATTTCACGAATATTATTTTGTTATGTATTATAGCGTTAAAGTAAATATCTATGCTGGAAAATAACTTCCGCTAATTTACGGAAACTGCGATTTTTTTTTTAATATTTATTTCTTCATGAAAGACATAACTTGTACCAAAAACTATTTACGCAAAATCGAAGTAAGTTGGTCCGAAGTTTAAGCAAAAGCTCCGAGTGCCCGCGTGTAGCGGGAGTGTTCCGATGAAACACACGGAAGTCGGTACTTGCCACAACGTCAATGTGCCCTGATTGCGATGAGTTAAAACTCGATTGCTCCCATTTGGATGCTCTATCGGAGTTTACCGAATGGCTTAAATAAATTTCAAAGAAAACGAATTGTATGTACGTTTTCCCCCATAATATCATGGTTTTTGTAACCTTTATATTATTTATTCCTAGACGGCTTTCAATTCCATATATTCTAATAAGATGTATTATAATAATTATTCTCCTAGTTTTGAAAGTTTAATGTTAACATTAAAATATGATTGTATGGGATTCATAAGTATAGAAAAACCATGATATGAATATACATAAGAATAATACTTTTACTTCAGTGTGTTTAATGTTGATGACTAATGAAATGCTATGTAAAATTCTATAGGTACTTTAACGAGTATATTATGATATATGTAGATACATATGGAATAATTTGAAGTAGATGATTTCAGATTCGATTTTATTCCTGTAATAATACTGTTTAATCATAATTTGACCTAATTTATCCTTATTATAAAGTTTATTTTGATTCAAATAAAAAAAAACGTTAAAAATAATATATAAGTAATACTATAGTATAGCCATTTAAAAGCTAAGTGCTAACCCCATTTCAAAGCCATAATCATTAGTAGTTGAAGAATTGTAATAATGAAATTTCAACGGCTAAGTCGTTTTAGTCTCATTAGCTGTGTATTTAACACACTCACTCCCAGAGTAATTAGTATGGGCTCAAATCCGATACGATACGCAACGAAGCAGTCCAAGTGAGCATTTTATTGTCTAATTAAGCCTGTTTCGTAAAGATTTATCATCGTTTAAAATATTTCTCGTACTTCATTTTGTCTCGAAAGGACCGGAGCAGTTTTCATTATGCAAAACTTTCGAAATAATTGTAATTTGAGCATCTCTCAGTTTTACTTTTCATAATATAAGCGACAACCTTTTATATTTGGAAAGATTTTTATTATATTTTTTTTTCATAATTTACTATTTTTTAAGCCTAATTTAGCCTGAAAGGTGATATTTAAGGTTTCTTATCTATACTAATGTTATGAAGAGGCAGAGTTTGTTTGTTTGTTACTACTAATACGATTTGAAAAATTCTTTTTGCATTAGATAGCCCATTTATTGAGGAAGGCTATAAGCTATATATTATATTATATATAATCTATCTATTCCATACTAACCGTTAAACGTACCTAGGGATGAAAATGAGTGAAGCGAGGGTGAGTCGCTAGTATAATATATTATACATGGAGTGTAGTGAACATACAAAAATTAAAAAAAATATTTGTATTAAAACAATATTTCTATTTTTATTATTACACTTTTGTATAATCGTGTTAAAATTAAGTTAATGGATTATTTTTATCTAATAATTGAAAAGTCATCCCTAAGTCTTTTATGCTCCGAGTTGAAGTCTTTTGTTTTCGGATAATTTCGTTTCAGTCGGATGACATTTTATTATCTGTTGGTTTGCAAAAAATTGTCCCTTAGATCTCAATGAAAATAGTTCATTAGGATTTATGACGGATGTAGCGAATTTTATAAGTTGATTTCATTAAACTTTTTTGGATTTTTTATCTTTATACCAAATATTATATTATAAGATTATAGTTGAATTATATTAAAGTTCATGTTTATAGATAAGCGCTACGCCAAAGAAATCGTTATGCATATAATCCTTTTAATACTGAATCAAATTTAGTTTTTTCATGGAGGTGGACGATGGTGCTTGCATTTTTCAACGAAACGAAAATTTTATTTAAAATGTTAAATATTTGCGTAAACCTAAGTCCATAAATATAGGTATTACTATAGTTATTTTTAAAAGTTACAAAAACAGCTATTTAAGGTATAATGATCTAATATACCTCACATTTACATTCATCTGTCCCGGGTTCGGTCAGTTATGGATGGTGTATTACAAGTTGAAAAAGCCGGCGTATTCTCAGCGCCGGCACGTTGCGGCGATACATCACGGACGTCACACGTGCAAACATACATTGTAAAGTATCGAACATACGGATTGCTGTGCTAGAACAAAATTGTTTATTTGTTTCGGTGACGTAATGTAACGAGTGATGGCAAAGCGGGCGCTTATATTTTAAACTAGCGACTCACTCTCGCTTCGCTCGGGTTCGTCCCTAGGCGATTCTTTAAATTGACATAACTTTTTTACTTAAGAACCGATTGAAATAAAAGAAACACTAAAAGTTAAGTGAAGCTTACCAAAATACATCGGTTAAGTCGTTTCTAAGATTAGTGCTCACAAACAAACAGACAAACCGGCAAACAAACTGACAAAAAATCTAAAAATCATTGTCTTGGGTTCTATTGCGTTAATAAAGACCCCCCAATAATATTTTTTCTCAAATATCTTACACGTACAGACAGTGATCAGTTACACTTTTATTATACTCGTATGTAGATTATAGATATCGAAAAAGATGAAATTTTATTTACCTTTATTATGTTGAAGCGTGATTTTAATAGAATCTTACCCTCAAAACTACCAAATGTGTTTTCTAATATGCATTATGTAATTTAATATGATTAGTTTTTCTTTTTTCATCTTCAGGGGTGGATTTCTTTTGTTGAAATTTTATATTCAAAATACATATTACTTTCTTAGATTTACGCGAATGACATTATTAAATAAAACTATCTTTTCGGATTATTTCGCGGATTTATTTTGATTTTTGGTTCCCAAAACTGGTTTTGTTCTGTCTGTAACAACTATACCTTCGAAAGTTTGGTTCTGTCTGTAACAACTATACCTTCAAGACATGTAACACCTCAGTCTCTCCCGTGACCATGGATGCTGTAAAGCATTCGAAACGTCGGGAACCAAAAATCAAAATAAATCCGCGAAATAATCCGAAAAGATAGTTTTATTTAATAATGTTCAAAATACATATGTTTAAAAAAATATTATAACAACCAATTCACAAAATTCACGAAAAAATATGGCATTGAATATTAGGTAACAAATATTTAGGTATTCTAAAAGCAATCTTAGTCTAAATTTAGATATGTTGCAGTAAACTGGTACGAGGTGTCCGAATTATTTATGCATAATTCTGCATCGTACGGCGTCTTACAGCCGCTAGTGTACTCGCTACCTGCCGTCGTGTAAACCCACGGCTCCATTGACTTTTACAACATTGGACACGTGTATTTGAATACTAACATATGGTATTAAGTTCTTAACTTGTTAACATTTTCATAAAGTTTGCCAGAATGCAAATTGCCATGTAACATTGTAATCCCAATGAATTATTATGTTTATGTCATGGTGGCTTGTTTTTAACCCCCGACGCAAAAACAACAGGGTGTTACAAGTTTGATGGGTCTGTGTGTGTATCTGTTTGTGGCATCGTAACTCCCGAAAGGATAAACCGATTTTGATTTCGTTTTTTTTTGTTTGAAAGGTGAATTAGTCGGGAGTTCGAGAGTATCGCTTAGAATTTTTGGGTGGCTCGTATATTCTTTGTACAATAAATTGTAAAAAATGAAACCATTCATATTGTCTATATCTAATAGATTTGTATTGATTAAAAACATCTTTATTTTTATGAAAAAAATATATCTCAAATTTACTACATAAAGTAAACCGTATTACAAACAGCTCAAAATTTGTTGAAATTTTCAATTTCTTTTGATAATTCCGAGATTCGCTGCAAATAATTGCTTCAGTTTTTAATTAATTCGTAATCACTCCACGTATTTCATTTATAAAGGTACCTTTCCAAATAAATTAGTCTATTTTCGTATCGAGAAATATTCAGAATTCATTTAAATAAAACTAATACAAAAGTAACTGTCTTTTTGATTTGGTAATTCTGGCTGGACCGATTTAAATGGGGTTTCAATGGTTTTAAAGTGGTCGTGTATATATAATTATTATGTTTCATAAATATGAAAACGAATTTGTTTCAATGTTAGGAACTAAAAACAGCTACGTAATAAGCCGCACCATATAAAGCATATATAATAAAATTGTAACTAAGCCGAATCTGTACATAAATATTTTTTGAAAAATCTTATTTAAATAGTAATTATTATCGATACAGAGGCAGAATATATTGTTTTTAGATTTTTTGTCGGTCTGACTGTCTGTTTATCTGGGAACGCATCACGAGAAAACCACTGGACAGATTTTGATGAAATTTGGTATGATGATAGCTGGTTACCTGGGTAATACAGGGTACTTTTTATTGCGGGAAAATATCTCATCTCTGAGAAATCTATACTAAACATTAAAACGGAACTAGGGATGAACCCGAGCGTAGCAAAGCTCACCCTTGGTCGCTAGTGTACCACTAAAATCATATTGTGAGTCCCACATTTCAAAAGGACATCAATTATTACATCATTACCCCATTCTACACTATGTGCAAGTTTAAAATAAATTCAGAATTCTTTAGAAATATCCTTAACGCATTTTATTTTGTAACAAAAGTTGTATTTGTTTCTTTAAATCGAATAGCTAACAAGATGTGCCTGTGCAGTGTGCAGTGCGCGTCGCAGTCCGCGCGAGTTTCAAGCTCCGCTGCGCCCCGACCCGGCACTCTCGTGTTACTTTCTTTACTAAAATCCTATTCTTGTATCTTTATATTGGAAAATAATATGAATGATACCTAGAGAGGCAGCCGAACGAAACGAGTGTAAGTTGCTAGTTAATAGTATAAATCTATACATATAATAAAATTGTAACTTAGCCGAATATGTACATTAAATATTTTTTAGAAAATCTAATTTAAATAGGCATTATTATCAATACAGAGGCCGAATCTATAGATTTTAGAATTTTTGTCTATCTGTCTGTCTGTTACCGCATTACGAAAAACCACTGGAGGGATTTTGATGAAATTTGGTATGATGATAGCTGGTTATCCGGGTCAATATATAGGATTTACTTTACTTTATTATTTTAATTTTTATCGTATATATTTATTACTTTTATTTCTTTTTACTGAGGGAAAATATGTCCTCTCTGAGAAATCAATACTAAACGTTAAAAGGTAAGTAGGGACGAACCCAGGCGAAGCGAGGGAGAGTCGCTAGTATTAAATACATTTGTTTGTCAGAATCGCCGTAAAAGTCTGTATGTACTGCACTAATTTAAGAAAAGATCTAAATTAAAATTTTGTGTTGTTTTAGTTTTCAAATTATTTATGCGTAATGGTAAGACAGAAAGCCGAGATATTAAGCAAAATACAGCACATAGTCGATATTAATGTAGGAGTCCAGACAAAGAAAATTTTAGGTGTAATAACTTCTTTATTACCTTCTTTCCAAATTTCTTTTTTAATCTAAAATACGTCCCAATTGTTTCACAGTTCTTCATTGAATACTCTTCCGAATTCAGATTAAAAAGAATAATTACTTGTACAAGATATTACCCCGCAATATTTTTGTATGCAACACGAACAACGCGCGCTTGGCTATGAAATAATTTACCGACACTCAATAAGCATGCGAAAATCATTTGTTTCCGTCTTTTTTAAATACGAACGTTTCCAATGAAAATTGGGCATAACAAAAATACGATGGCTTAATTCGTTAATTGGACGATAGGTTTTCACGGCTATTATGAGTACATACAACTGAAAACAAAATCTCGTTACACAAATAAATGCGAACGTTTGTGAGTTAGTGAGTCAGTGAGTCCTCGGTGGCTATTTGTTGCATAGTAACGGCTTGCATTTGAACTGGAACTTGACTGGAGTTTAAAATGGAGATATCTCAAATCTTAGACCATGGATATATAAAAATAGATACACATTTCCTAACTAATATGTCTTCAAAAAGCGTCGTCGACATGTGACTAAGTCAAACCAAGAAATCAAAAAACAAAAATCAAAAGCTCTAATTGTTTAAACACAAATTCAGACTTACTCACACCACATAAAGTACTTTTTTAAAACAAACAACGTGCGTTTGAATTTTGTGATACGAAAGCAATGAACATATAAGATTTAAAAAAGCGCATAATTTCGAATTATGCACCTTTTCTTTGAGACACTAATTTTGTATCTTGAGTATTTGTATATTAATGCTAGCAACCAGCAACTAGCCAGACCGTTTGAGAAGTTGTCAGGCTAATAGCGTCAACAGCAAGCAATTAATTCGGAAACAAAATAATTAAAACTAAAAGTTCTATTCATATATTTTAAATAAATAAGTAATACTTTGATGAATTTAAAGTTTTCATATAAAATATTAAAACCGCAAGCTTCCATTAACAAGGCAATCTAAACTTATTTATATGATGCAGATTTCAGAGTGAGTTCTATTTAGTAGTTCAAAAACACGTGCAAGCGTCGCACCCACGACGAAGGTGGGTGCAAATATGTGATTCGACGTGGGCGAGAGGGTATCTGACGTAGAGGAATGGCACAATTTGGTAAAATATTAACACCAGTTAAATATAACTTAAGTATCAAATATTATATTTAAAATAAAGACCTCGGCGTGGGCTAAGTGTGCAATAAAATTTAATATTATTTGCCAATTTGTGTGAGTTTGAGGTGGCGTGAAAGAATTTTACTTTTTACCTCTTTCTCTCAATTTTTTATTTTAATAAGCTTAATCAATTCGAATTGTAGCAATATTCTAAAGAAATCAATAACTTTTATAGCCATGTTATAAGTATATACGTAGGTGCATATCTTTATCAGGAGTCATACATGTATCTGCGTTGTAAAAATATTGAATATACTCGTACCTAAGTGCGTAGTTTATTCTTAGATAGACCTCCCTTGCAATGAAATATATGTTTTTATATTACTTTGTAATAGTTGCTAAGTTGTGCACTTCTAAAGACACATTATTTCTTCTAACTTTTTAAAGTACAGTGTAGATCTTAAAATTCTTATAATTTTATGATAAGACGATATTGTGTTGAAAAGTTTTTGAGATATCTAATAATTTTAACTATATACATATATCATGTTAGTTTAGCTGCCGCAATAATAACTTTATTGTTCACTGGTTCTTTAAGAAGTACCAAATATGTACATACTAGCGACTCACCCTTTCTTCGCTCGGGTGTGCCTCTAAAACAAAAATAAATATATCCCACGGGAACCGAACACTTTTTAGGCATAAGAGTAGCCTATGTGCTATTTCAGACTATAATCTATCTTTGTGCCAAATTTCATTCAGATCCGTTCTGGTGTGATTGAGTTACAAACATCCAAACATCTAAACTTTCACATTTATAATGTTAAGTAAGATTTGATGTAGATGAAATGAATACGGGATATTCTCAAATATTTGAACTATTGATACGCGTCATACTCACACTTACCTATTTTGTTATTAAACTACTAGCGACTCACCCTCGCTTCGCTCGATTCTTTGCTTCGCATCCCTATTTTCACCCCCTGAAGGAATGGTTTTGGGGATAAAAACTATTCCATGTCATTCTCAAGGTCCCAAACTATCGTCTTACCAAATTTCCTCTAAATCGGTTCAGTAAAACAAAAAAATATATGTACATGGTTGCGAAAATTCAACACTATCCACTTTCACAGTTAAAATTTAACTGATTCAGGTACATTAAGTTCAGGAGTTACTCGCACCAGATGCACGTGCAAACATTTCGTCCCTGTCGAGTGTTGCGCATAAAAGTCGTTCGCCGTGGACGTGACACCTGCCCTAATTTAAAATGAACCAAATGAAATACTGACAGCATAGCGTACATTTGGCGAGTACGTGCCATATGCTTAGAAATGTAAAGCAAACTTATTTTGATCTAAACTTATATGTATAACGTTTGGAGTTTGGGCGTCGAGAGTAACTATCGTTACAAGACTAACTTCCCGATAAATATGCTATTATAGTCCTAATTTACTCAGTTGTATTCTTTGTTTTGTTAATTTGAACTCTTAAAAACTGTAGTAAAACTACATATATTTATCAACATTATTTCATAAAGTTACAAAAGTATACATAATATATATGTATGTACATCTATAATATAAAAATGAATCGCTGAATGTGTTGGTAAGCGCAAATCTCGAGAGCAGCTAAACCGATTTCGCTAATTCTTTTCTTAGAATATTCCTTGAAGTACGAGGATGGTTCTTACGGAGAGAAAAATTTAAAAAATTGCCTGAAAAAGTCTAAAAACAACACTTTTCTATACTCCCATAGAAAAGATTCGTAATAATACTTAAAAGTCAATTTGAACTTTAATACCATACCATAAAGTTTCAGTATTAGTGGAGAGGGTCCGGGAAGGCAAAACAATTGAGTGAGCTAAGGGCGGCTAATAACTATTTATATCTATTTAAAACGTACCTAGCGACAAACCCGAGCGAAGCGAGGGTGAGTTGCTAGTTGTACATATTCATTAAACATGACACTTTTGAAAATGTCTCTTAACTAATATTTTATATTATTTCATAAACTTAAAAAAAAACTAGAACCTACGATCTCCGGCAGGAACGGCACTGATAAAGGCCTAACACCCATAAGCATATACGCGCATATATATAAGTACTAATATTTATTTTCATTATTATATCCTTTTAATATCAGCCGAAAAACTTATTTTTTTTTTCATAGAGAAATTCAATTTCGAGTGTAACATAAAATATTTGACGTAAGCTTTCTAACAAAAGTGTTTATTTGAACACGTTCACTTCAACAGACAGACGACAATACACTCGAGTTAATTGTATTAAATTCTTCAAGAACATCCTATTAATTGTCGAAGACGCGACTTGTTGGAACTTCAATAGTGTGTTAGTGCAGCGGAATGCTACGGGCGCGCTCTAATGTTGTTAGTGGTCAGTGTACGTCCATTGTAGTTGTTTATGGCAGGTCTAGAATTGTGAGGATTTATATAGTGCGCGTGACCCCCGCTCGCACCACGCTGGTCGCCCGGATTAATGACCCGAGTGGACAATTTGTTGTTTTGTACAAACATCTTTCTCTCCATTTGTAACACTTCATTTCTTGTCTGAGAAAACATTTTAAAGAAACCATTTTAATATATTGCATTGAGTGGATATTAAATTCTAAACTTGGTTAGAGTAAGTATAGGTTAAACTTAACAAAGTTGATTTAATATTGACATAGGTATTTTTAATAGGTGTTTGATGGAAACCGATTAAATATACTAGCAGAGCCCGCGGCTTCGCTCGCGCTAAAACTACAAAAAATCTCTAAAAAGGTAGTTTCATACAAACTTTTATCCCCTATTTTATCCCCTTACATGACGAATTTCGAAAAATGCTACAACGAGTTTTTATTTAATTTTATTGAAGAACATTAATACCAAGTTTTAAGTAATTCTGATCATAAATATTTTTTGGATTGTATTATAACGTGTTTTCCCGTGGGAATTAGATAATTTCCCGCGATAAAAAGTAACCTATGTCACTCTCCATCTATCCAACTATTTCCACACAAAAAATCACGCCAATCCAAACGAACAAACACACTTTCACATTTATAATATTAGTATGGAAGTATGGATGTCAGAGGGGAAGGATATCACAGTGATGTAAAATAATATTGCATAGATCCCTAAATGTGTAAATGCGTGAATAAAAAAGGAAAAATGATTCTCGCACTTCTAGAGTTTCCTCTATATATATAAAACAATAACAAATTTACTTTATTACAATTATAGCAAGCTAAAAATCATTCAATTTAACTTTCGAGATAATAATGTTAGTATCGAAAATAGTAGCATAAACAGCAAATCACGCTACTATTTTTGACTTGGCGTTTAATTTTGCGGTCTCAACCTATAAAATTCTTTAGTCTGAGTGCATGCTCTATAATTCGATATATCGAATTCAATTGATATATTACGCGAAAGATAGAATAAATGTAGTAAATCTGTACAATATATGGCAAAATATATGGGAATGATATATTATGATAATAAAAAAATTATAATAATAGTAATTTCAATACAATTATTACTAAAAAATTTATTCGTAAGCAATTATTGTAGAATGTCATCTTGTCGTAGCCCCAATACTGTAAAAAGTTCTACTTTAAGAGTTTCTTTTTTATATCAGATGCACAAAATCTTTAATAAAAATATAATTTATATAAATAAAAAAAACCGACTCCGTAAAAAGCTAACTAAAGAGATGAGAACAAGTTGACGAAAGAATAAAGTATTATGCAGTCGGAAACATACATATTATGTATATTTTGTCTAATAGCTGCGTGTGTTTAAAGAAAATTACAAACATACATACGTACAAAATACGCGCGAAAAACATAACCCTTTCTTGGCAGTTGGGTAAAAATGATAAGAGCTATTTTTTAAATTTGCTCCAGCATTTTTCGCCGTCGCAGCCAGATCAGCGAGGTTAGTGATAACGCTCTTTATACTGCCTCATATTTCCTGAGCACGATTTGTTCTCGCATTCTTTCTCGTAGACTCCTAACTTACAGGTAATTAACAGTTCACTAATTGACATGATTTACGAGAAAATAAAAAAAGATTATTCTAGACACCATAAAGCCCAGCGTATCAGTTTTGTGTGTAGTTAGCTGATTTTAATAAGAATATAATAGTTTATTTATGTTCAGTCTTGATTTAACGTCCCACTGCTGGCCACGAGCCTCCCTTCAATACAGAGATCAGGTCATAGTCCACCACACTGGCCAAGTGCTACTTGGTGGCCTTCACGTCATGTTTGTTGAAAATTGACTGAGTTCTCTCAGACATGCAGGTTTCGCAATGATATTAAAAATGATTAGCACATGAGATTATCAGAATTGCTAGACTCAGGAATTGAACTCACTTGACTTGGCATGATGGCAGATTTATTTCGATTTTCACAAAGAAAATGTATAAAAAGAATTTTTTTTATTAAATATTTGGGTATAGAAATAGTTTTGTTGCGACTCTATTGTTACGTTCACTTTGAAATAATCACAGAAACCAAAATTACATACTAGTTAGATGAAATATGTACATAGTTATTTTTCATTCTACGACTGCTGTATTATTAGGCGTGTAAATATTAAGCTACATGAATGGCTATTATAATGTAATACGCTGTTAATGTTGGTGTTTTAAAAAGCTCCAGTTTATATACTAGCAGCTTGCTTTGGCTTCGTCTAATTTTAATAGAACATCTAAAAATAATACCATATAAACTATGCCACCCTTTTGGATATTCTTAAGGGTTGAATCTTCCTTAGTGGTTATCAAGTAATGATGTAATAGATTATGAAATTTACAGAACTTTAGTTCCAGTAGTTATAATAAATTATTATTTCTCTTTGGTAATATGTAGATACATAAGAATAGTATTCTGGGCACTATGACTTAACCTTTAAGTATACCTTAGTAGCAAAAAGTCGAACTATGTTAGTTATTCCATGTTCCCTATTTTTTTACACAATTAAAAAATGTTTAAACAAAATTCCATATTTACTAAACAATTTTAGTGTCAAGAAATATCACTTAACGGTAAAAAAAAAATTCCCTTCCTTGCACTTGTAATATTAGAAGGCTTCAACCCCAATCTAATAAATCTCATAACAATAGAGGGCGCATTTTAAACTCATATGAGAATTAAAGTGTGCTTTCTGAAAGAAAACATCATATTGAAGTTAATCTCAGTAGAAACGGTGAGTGGACAAACAGCATCGGGCAAATACGCTTGGCTTAGAGATAAATATGATCACAACGCGAGCAAATATTAACCTTATTGTGAGAAGATAAGATTTATTATTACTTCAAGACGTATCTTGCGTAAGGGCGTATGCCACTCCTGGCACAGTAGTTTCATTTTATTAAGAAACAAAACATATTACAGTCACACACTTAAATAAATTAATAATAAAAAAACTTTTTAAAAACAAGCTTTTTTATCATATAGATTGTGTTTTGTAATGTATTCAGCCCTTTTTACGTCCCTTGGCTGGGCACAGGCAACCCTTCAGTACGATAGAGATCAGGCCATAGTCCACCACGCTGGCCAAGTGCGGGTTGGCGGACTTTACACGTCTATCGAAAACTATCTAGGTTCTCTCAGATATGTAGTTTTTCTCACTATGTTTTCGGTCGCCGTAAGACAAGTGGTAAACATGTTGGAAATGATTCTCACAGGATAATATCAGAGGTGCGAAACCCGGATATGAACCCACTTTTCATTGCATTTCCCAAGCCAGTTCGTGACCACTGGGCTACCACCGCTCACTTATTCATTATTATTTTATGAGAGAAAATATTTACCTACCCGGATCTTATAAGATAGCAAAACGAATTTCTACACAAATGCTGAAATTCCCTTGTAATTCCTTTAGAGCAATTTCAACAATTTCCTATTTTTAAATGCCAAAAAAGAAGGAAGGCGGCTCCACTTTACAATAGGTAGGAATAGGTAGGATAAAAAGTAAAAATTATTTACTTTGTAGTGATTTATTATTATATTTAAATATTTATTAATTTTATTCTTATCTGTGTACCTTTGAAATGAAAAATATAAATTAAAAAAACTAATAATTTCTTATCATATTTCTTCTTTACATTCATCAGAATTTTATGATGCTTGAGCCGGTCATATACGTATTTAGCATAGTATATACTTTTAGTTTCTTTTGGTATGCGATGCAAATATAGCCAGTGTACTTACTTGTACTTTTTTGTAATATAGATCAGATAGATAAATACATATTTTACAATACTTTCTTTATTATTTCGTAGCTTTATCATGAACTAACTACACTTACTCTTTAAATTGAATTGACAATTCAGAAGTGTTTGTATAAGTCTAATTGAATAAAGTCTGATTTCATTCCATATTTTATTTTTTTTATATTTTTTACAATTGTATTTTTTGATTATATTTAGCAGGCGATACACGTGATGATATAAGTGATTATGATCGCCTATGCACTATGGTGCAATGTAAGTTGCGAGCACGTTTAAGTGGCCTGTAAACCCGCCTCTTGAAGAACCCTATAATACAGGGCTCACGAAAAACCATGGGAGGAAGACCGTTCCACAATTTTGTACGTACGAGGTCAAAGTAGACCCTACTTAATCTACTATACTAAAAAGGACAGTGTCCACTATCAGTACATATAAAGCAGTGGACATATCGCAATCGAGGCACGAATCCTTAGATCAGGTGCAGCGAGTGGCTCGTCCGGCTTATTTGGCCGCATCTTGAGGACACTCGAGCGATTGCGCTCTCGCCGCCCTCGTTAGAGGCTAATGCGATGCGCAACTCCTTTTATATCCGAAGTGGATGCGGTACTATTAACTATCCTGCACGTTTTGATCACGTTTAAAGCAGACTGATGAGTTGGCATATACATGAGCTATAATTTTATCTATACTAATACATATATAAAGCTGAAGAATTTGTTTGAACGCAGTAATCTCCAAAAGTATCAGTAAGATTGAAAAAACCTTTTTGAATTTTATAATCTACTAGCAGAACCGCGGCTTCGCTCGCGCTAAAACTACAAAAAAATCTCGGAAAAGGTTTTCATACAAACTTTCACCCCCCATTTTACCCCGCCCTTATAGGACAGTTTTCAAAAAATGCTACAGCATGTATTTATTTAATTTTATTGAAGAGAATTAATATCAAGTTTCAAGTAATTCTGATCATAAATATTTTTTTGATTGTCTTATAACGTGTTTTCCCGTGGGAATTAGATAACTCCCGCGGTAAAAAGTAGTCTAAGCCTATGTCACTCTCCAGCCCTCCGACTATCTCCATTTATTGAGGAATGCTATAGACCATGTAAATCGTAACTGTAAGAAATAAATATTTTTTGTATTTTTTACGTTTGTTTAAATTTCTTGGAAGATTTAAGTTTAAAACTTGAAAGGAGAAAAAAAATTGATGACTTTACAACAGATAATGTAATAGATAGCGTAGCATTTATCTTGGTCAAGTTAATTAGCAAGTAGAAATATAGAAATATGTACTCAAATAATAATCAGTTAGTAGACAGCAAGTAGCGTGCAGTAGGGTGGCATGGTCCGACGTGACGCTGAGGACTCAATAAAGCAGGGGTGGCTCGTTAGTTAAATAAAAAGGTTTAATATTTAAGTAATTAAGCTAAGAGTCAATCAAGTCGTATCTACTGTAATATGTACAGTGTATATTTAAAATCTGACTTTTAAAAGATAATATTTTATATATGATATGAACTTATAATAAAAAAAATGATATTTGCAGTACTTTTTAATTTTTTATTATAATTATAAAATGAATATTAGAGTAGATAAACAAAAAAATGATATTTAAAAAAGATAAATCTCGGGAAAAGCTTTTAAATCATATAAATTGTGTAATCTAATAAACTGTTGGGTTTGATTTAATTTAAAGTTTATTTTCTTTTTTTTTTAGAGCATTTAAATAAAAGCTTGCTTAAAATGTTTTTACTATTATTTTACTTTTTAGTTTTTATTGTATTCGTATTTTTCTCACCACATCCTTTCATTTGATATCCACTTCATTGGGGTGCATAAAAATAAAACATAATCCGCCATCTTAGGAAGTCCGTCATATTGGATTTAGAATGACGTTACTCAGCTAACCGTGCATTGTCATCCAAATTAAACGTATATGCAAAATTTTAGCTCAATTCATTGAGGATATTGAAATTCAGTTGTAAAGTTTGACCCGAACAAATAAACATTGCAAGTTAAATAAAAGCTCGTAAAAAGTAATTGCTTTTCTTAATAATAAAACTACTGCGACTTTATATCTTCTACCCTTCGTTTTTCCCTTGGACCTTATTAAGCGGAGATACTATATAATATGTACATATATATACGTATGATAATTTATATGTAAGTAGAACAACTTATGGTATTACCAGATATACATAGAACTTCCATATAAACCTAAGGATAGCGTTTAGACCTCTTAATTCGACCCTGAGGCATAATCCGAAAATAAACTCCTACCTACCAAATTTCAGCGTCATCGGTCGAGTAGTTATCGAGACTTCATGATAGAGAGTAAATGACAGATCGTTTTTATAAAAAAGACTAGCCACTCATCATCGCTTCGCTCGGGTTCGTCCCTAGACAAAAACAAATCTATCTCACAGGAACCGTACAATTTTTCGGCATGATATATAGCCTATTATTAAGTAATTATATTATTAGTCTAATATTGAGAAAAACTATATCTCAACAAACGGGCTGTCTAATGCAAAAAGAATTTTTCAAATCGGATTAGTACTTAGTACCTGAGATTAACGCGTTAAAAACAACAAATAAACTCTGCTTCTTTATAATAATATTATATTAATATAGATAAACCCTCCATTCTACAAATCAATTTTATTTATGAGGGTTGTAATTTATGTCGAATAAAAACATACGTATTATAATTACATGAAAACTAGTACTTTCTTAGATTTAAGCGAATTATTTAAAATACATGAAAAATCCTAATAAACAGGTAACATGATAAGCAATGACTTCGAATGAATTATTACATAATATTACATCTGTATCAAAATACAAAGTTACAGGAACATTCTGCTTCAAGAAACATCAGCGCGAATTTATATTCAAATACAAGAGCAACACAAACAAAGTTTAAACTGAGTGAATACGGTAATTACTTCAGAAAATAAATTACTTGTTGATAAAGTATCGGCGGGATTGAAGATACTTCGAAATTGAGTATTATTTTTCCAATGAAAATATTGACACCATATTGATTGAACTCCATAATATATTATATACTAACGAAATATTTACAGTAGATGTTTAAAGTTTTTATGTAGGTATATCTTAATGTATGAGGAACTTCCTTAATAATAATTAATTATAAGTAGATTGCTGTATACACCTGTAAAGCCGAATCATACCAAATTGCATGAATACGTTACAACGTTACGCAAAGGCCTCCCCTCTACGTTTCCAGGTTTTGAGACATATCATACATTGTATAAAAATTAGATTGTTGGTATTTACCATACAAAATACATAGAATACAAATTGACATACCTTTGAGTTAAATTCCATTACAGGAGTCGCCACAAACATTATGTCCCAGTCACAATTACGGACAGTCACCATATCTATTCTACAGCAAGTCCATGAATAGGCCGTAACGACCTCATCTCTGGATGTCAATTCTAAACTTTGCCAGTATTAAAAAGGTCAGCGAGTCTCAAAGCTCGTTCAAATTGCAATACCGAAGCGACATCAAAATAAAGTAAGACCCCATCCTAATTAAACGCGACTGCGGTGACGAAAGAGTTAAAAGGAATAATGAAAACTTTAAAAATAGTAGCGAGGGGGAAGCGTTTAAAATAAATATCAGAGGCTTTTAATTCGCACAAAGAATGGGGCCTTAATAGGGTGGGTGGCTTTGAGATGCGACAAGGGCCCCCCGCGGACCACTACGTGCACGCGGTAGCAGCCTACTTCGCCAGGCCCACTCAGAGTTGAGGTTTTTATTTGGTACAATTAATTCCATCATCGGGTTGCTCCTTGCCGCAGAATATTCTATGCCAATCAGCTAATAATATAAAACCAGATTCAATTGAAAAATTCTTTGCCTATAAAATTTCTAAATCTAACAAAAAGCAAGCAAAAGATGAAAGCAAACGATGTATGAAGTTTTCTTATGTCCACAAAGGCTTATTCGAAGTTCAGGTCTATGTAGTGCAGCCCAATGACCCATGCGAGGCTATCGGAGGGGGAGGTTAGCGGGGATGGCGACGGGGTGGGGGGTGGCAAAGTGTTTAGTTTGCGAAATTAACTTTATTGTCGGCCGTAGAATACGGGTCTCGTAGTAATGCGCTTGAAATATCGTTCCACATTGAAACGATCGAACGTATCGCTGAAGACGTCGAACACATCTCTTTTTGAATTGGTTTTGTGAATTTACCCTTTTTACTTCTAAAATGGGTTTTAGAACTAAGTCCAAGACCGACCGATTGGGATGATTTATTATTTATAACCTACATTATAATGAAGTGAAACAATTTCAATAAATATAGCTGTTTGAAGGTTATATTGATGCCTTGGAGAGTTATAAATCTAGTAAGGACGCGTTTTCTGGTCATTAGACTTGTTACGATACTTTTTACCGCGGCTTGATGGCGGGCGGATTGCTCCGACGCAACTAACACTGCTTAAGTGGCCACATCGGAGCGTAAATCTTTTTATGTGATCGTAAGAGTCGCTTTAGTTTTACGACGTTTTCATTATTATCCTTAAAGAAACTTATTTAACGTTCGTACAAAACGTTATTTATATACGGAAGGAAAATACGTAACGAACTTATGTTCTCTTTTACGGCCGTCATTATCTTCAGATATTGTTTTACGAAATATGTTTTTTTTAGTTCAATCTTACCCCATTATAAAATTTTAGTTTGTTATAGCAATAATCTCTAAATCTCAGTGATCTCAGGATGTTGTATAATTATCTGGAGTAACTGTACAAAGTTTAAAATGTATGATAATGAAATATTTAGAATAAGGTCAAATTCAATTACCAAGATTTCTTTTAAGTAAAACTATATTTCCGGATTTTTGTGGATTTATTTTGATTTTTGGTCTCAGTCTCTCCCTAGGCCATGATTGCTATAAAGCGTTTGAAACGTCGCGAATTAAAAATCAAAATAAATCTGCGAACAAATCCGAAAAGACAGTTTTATTTAAAACTAACAGACCCGGCGACGCTTTGCTATTGCACACTTACAACTTCGTAAGTTAATTTTATTTATGACAAATTATGTTCGATTGTGAAATAAATAAAATGTAAAATTAAAAAAAAATTGGGTTTGAGCTTAATTTTAATTCTTCGCCAATATTTAAAACTAATTTGCAATAAAAATATAAAGATTATCATATTACATGCTGAGTGCTAAATTTCATCTAAATCGTAGTTTCGGACTTCATCGCGGACCTACATCGTGACACGGGATTTTTATATACTAAAGAGAATATGTTTGTTGAGAGATTGACAAATATAGATACGCGTAAATCTAAGAAAGTATTATATAAAGATTTAATTAAATAATATTTACAAGGGATGCCAAAAGAACTGTGCAAATAAAGATCAATATGAAATATATTGTGATGCTCGATAAAAAATAATTTTCTATTCAATTTATCGTAACTAAATATTATTTTATATTACAAATAATACGATGTTGTCCAATATTATTAACAAAGTGAAGAAGAAAATAATTGTATTGAAATTAGTTTCACAAACCTCGCAAGTCGCAGGCAATGATGACAAAACGAAACCTAATAAATGTTCAATAGATATTCTTTTATAAGATTCGCTTTGAAACTCGTACAGAAATCAGCAATTTACGTAAATTGGGAATTATAAAATTGTCCTTTTGTTGCTTAATTGTAGTCTGAAATACGAATTTGTTATAGATAATGTGTTTAGACAGGTACATGATTTAATCTTTTATGGACAATTTATAGGAATGTTACGTTTTAAAGTTTAGTATAAATTTCTTAAAGATGAGATAATTTCCCGCTGTAAAAAGTATCCTATATGTTGACCCAGATAATTAGCTATTATCATACCGAATTTCATTAAAATCTGTTCAGTGGTTTTGTCAGGATGCGTTCCCAGACAAACAGAGAAAAATTCTAAAAACTATAAATTCAGACTGTATCGATAATAATGACTATTGTAATGAAGTTTTAAAAAAATATTTAATATGCAGATTCGACTCAGATAGAATTTTATTATATGTATAGAAGATAGAGTATAGATAGATGAGTAATAAAATCGCTTTTGCGAAAGGTTGGCGTGAATTACCCATCGATAATCACATACGATAATTCCCTAATCGACTAAGACTGATGCGTGTGATGAGTATATTGTTTATTTCTTCATGCTGTGCAAATACCAAATACTTTTACTTCGAATGCAAGAGAAATAAGTAGAATATAGGTATCTTCGATTAAGCCCCTTACTTTGCTCTACACTTTGTACTAAGCATGAGGCTATTGTAAAATTCAGTGTTACCGCACAACGTCTTATTAACGCTGAGATGAAGTTTGAAATCTCTCATCAGAGTCTATGCAGTTCGTTTAAAATTTTTATAATGTATAACAAACACACAGTTTAAAAAAGAGAAAGAAAGTTTAAAATGATATATATTCTTTATTACACTAAACAAGTAATAAAAAATACATAGAACATGACGTGGATTAAGGTGGACTTATCTCTATAAGAGGTCTCTTCCAGTCAACCCATGTATGTGGGAAATTGGTTAAGTAGCGGGACAGAAAGAGAAAGTGCAAAGAAACGATAAGAAAATATATAAGAATAAGCATATATAAAATAAAATAAATGCAATATATAAACATATAAATATATATACACACTATAATTCCATATATAATATATAAGCATAAATACACAAACACAAATATGTATTAAAACACTACACAAACATTATAATTAGGTACTTTAACAATTATACAACAAATATTAAGTTTTACTTAGAAAATTTTAGCCAAAGAAGTGATAGACTAATTAGGTAGACAAAGAAAGTAACAGAATGGTCGAGCCCGAACTAAATATTTGATGAAGTCTCTGCGCAGGGAGCGGGAATTGGAGTTTATTAAGTGTTTGTTAGTTTGTAGAGCTTCTAGTTATAATATCTAAGCTGGGAATATGCTACTACGTATTTTATATAAAATAACAATTGCGTTTTAACTAGAGTAGTTTTAAAGCACTATTTGCTTAAATTTTCCGATCCAAATTGTAGATGCTTGATATTTTATTGTAAGATTGTTATTATAGATCCTTTGCAACGTTTAATTTGACCCTTTGCAACGCATAGGTCTTATGTATTGCTCGTCTTTTCAAAGTACTTAAAATCCTTTGGAAATTTTTTATTTCATTAATGCATGAAGAGAGGATAAACCAACAAACAATTATCATTTAACGGTTAGTTTACAAGAATTTTTATTTATCCTTGCGGCTTACTACTCTAACTGAGCTGAATTTTTGGAAAATCTTATTGAAATACTCATTATTATCAATATTGAGGCTAAATCTATAGTTTTTAGAATTTTCGTCTGTTTGTCTGTCTGTGTGTCTGGGAACATATCACAAGAATAGCACTGGACAGACTTTGATGAAATTTAGTATGATGATAGCTGGTTATCCGGGTCAATATATAGGATACTTTTTACTGCGGGAAAATATCTCATATCTGAGATATCTATACTAAAACTTAAAACGCAACACACACATATACACAATACATTACATACATATAGTTTATAACTCATTAAAAAAAACTGTCGAGTAATGGCCATGCATTGCTGGACAAAACCATCTCCATTACTCATTTAGGGAAGTAATCTCAAGATAATAAATATTTTACAAAAGATATTTTTAAGACGTTTTATTTTAATGAACAGGAAATAAAGTTTGTTGAAAGCAATATAAAATGTTTAATTATGTCAAAGCAGCATGTTTCCGTTCGACGAAGACATTGATTCAATTAACTTTATTACATCCGTTCTCGCCTGAGTCTGGCGCCCGACTGCACTCTAAAAGTTCTCTCATTTTTAAGATATAGTTTAGTTTTAAGCTTCTTCAGTCGTTTGGCTAAAATAGTTGCATTTAATTAATGTTGATTATTTTTTATTTAGGTGAAAAGTGCAACAAGTGTTTATTCTTCATGTATATTTATCATAACTATAATATATAATTACTATACTATGAGAATTTTAACAAGTCAAGTATAGAAGGCACAGGAACCCCTGCTGTAAGAAACAGACAAATTAACATTTATCTGTACTAGGTCACATTATCTAAAATCTTCGGATACTGAAAATTCTTTCACTTTAATAAAAGCTAAATTATCTCAACATGCAGATTGAGTCCGTTGAGGTGTTTTATCGACGTGCGCTGCCTAAATGGTTTGAAATCTATACGTATAATTAAATAGGAGTATCTGTCTATGATTTAGAAAAATCAAGTACATTAAGTTATTTATATGAAACTAGCACCTTTTTTTTTAACGGTGGGAAATGCATTTACGCACGACGTGTGGGACTCACCGGCGTAATACAGCCAGTACTACCCACTAAAACCCAACAAAACCTTCCCCCGTCTTAATGGAGCGTAACAGGATCGCTTACGCATTCAACTACGACGCCCCGACGGCAGGTCCGCCGAAGCAGACCACCACAACCATGGGGTTGCTCCACAGTCCACTCTGTTATCAGAGAAGTACCAGGAGCAACCCGCATGGTACACCGCCCCCCGAAGAGGGCCACCTCCCACCGCCCACCGAAGTGGGCAACCTCCCTGTGCGTTTCTTGGCTTCGCGCCCGGTTGGATTGCCGGGCTCTACTGAGCCCCCCCATCATGACAAGGTGAACGCACGTTGGGGGGGATGATACTAGCACCTTAACAACCCTTTTCAACCGACTCCAATAAGGAGGTGGTTCTCAATTCGGCTGTATTTTTTTTATGTTTGTTACCTCAGAACTCCGTCACTTATTAACCGATTTAGACAATCTTTGTGTTGCTTGAAAGTGTATACTTCCAGATTGACCCCATTTAAATTTCAAAAAAAAAAAAATACTACCCCTAAGGGTGGAAAAATAGCTAATGATGCATTTAACCTACATCTAATTGTCATATTGACTTGAAACTTTGCAAGTGTTTCTATTTCCGTTGATAGTACAGTGGTTCGGTATTGTTGACCTGATCTGATGGTAAGGCCAGAAGGTGGATAGGTGGAACTCTTCAACGGCTAATAGTAAATACTTTGAGTTTGGGCTTAAGCACACCGACGTCGAAAATATTTGATTAGGTATGTATAGTAAATGAAAACTACCAATCAGTTATTAAATTTCTTGTCTGTCTACCTGTCTTCCTGTATGTCCGGGATAATTTTTGGAATGGCTTAACCGATTACAATAGGACTTTCACTGATAAATAGAGGAGTTTGTAGGGCTACATATAGGGTAAGCTTTATTTCGGAAATATTTAGGGTTCCAGTTCGAAAATCGAAAACCCTTAAAATTACACAAAACTCGAATTTACGCTGTAATTGTATACCTTAGGAGATACCTAAAGTACACTCATAATAACTATTTTTATCTATTTAAAACGTATATAAGGACACACCCGAGCGAAGCAAGGGTAAGTGATTAGCTAAGTAATAAAAACTATGGCAAAAGGACACCTAGTCACGGACTCGAGCGAGTCGAGGGTAAGTTGCTAGTATTAAATACAAAACAGATTGTGTGGAGTATTAAAAATTCACGTCGTTTTAACTGAAAACGTGTCAGCATTTTTTTTTTGATTTTCTTCTTTCATCTGTTTGAAGTCGATGGGTTTCGAGCAATAGCTTATTAAATAGACTTCCTACAAGTGTTCTAGTTATACTAAAAGTTTTGTTACTGTCAAAAGTAAAAAAAAAAAAATGATGCCACCGGTCCATACAAAAGGTTTCATTGTCTGTCCTTTTACCGTTTCTTTTAAAGTTTGAAATGTTAAAAAAAATATTCAAGAGCAATTTTGAGGCATAAATACATAGTAAAATGTAAAATAAAAGTCTATATAAGTGGATTAAATATGTATAATATTAATTATCTATTTTAATAGCCATTTTATTGCATTAAGTTAATTTTGTGACCACTCCTTATTTGATTCTTCCTTTTGCGTATTATACACGAGGTACTTCTGATTAGACTTAATTTTGAATACAAATCAAGTTCTAATATCAAACCTTTAGTTTATTTCAAGTCATTCATTAACAAAGCTTCATTTGAAAAACTTTCAGAAAGCTACAGTGGATGCTTAATTTTACATGTCCTTCAGGATTTTGATGAAAATACCGGAGAATTGGGTGCTATTACCTTAATCATAAAAGTACATGAATGAGCACAAAAATATTTGAACAAAACTGCAATGTGGACATTTTTAATGGTTTTATCGTTAGCTAAAAAAGCGAGTTTCGTCGTTAATGTGCTCGAAAGCACCGCTAGTGCTTAGAGATGAACTAGAGTAGAAATTCCCGAGGACTCACAGGACTGGCTTCAAACCGCAAAATGTTTCTGAATTTCTGAATATCATATGACTTTACTTTATTAAACTATGAAGTTTCATGTACTAAAATTGAATTAAACGGTCTCATATATACAGGTATTTGCGCGATACTTGTAGTTTTATATATAAAATGTTTGTGTAATTTGCTGCCAAATTCATCTTTTGGTATTTCAATACTCATTTTATTCCAAATTGCTCGATACGCACAATATTTTTTTCAATTTATCAAATATTATTGAACATGCTACTAAGAAATAGAAAAGGGCGCCAAAAAAAAGCTTTTCTGCAATAGTTAAAAAATGACATGTGATGTGGCTAGTATTTGCCCAGTGGTTGGAAATTTGACCGCAGTTATTATATAAAAAAAACTAACTGTTTGTATTCTGTTTATTGATAGCATAAGCTCGTCAATGGGTACTAAACATAAAAAGAGAAAATCTTTGGACAAACAGAAGACAAAAATCTATTGAAATATTTTGTCTTTGCCTATGATATCATATAGATACTAGCGTCTCACCCTTGCTTCATTCAGGTTTGTCCCTAGGTACGTTTTGAAGCTTAATATGGAATAGATAGACTATATGAGTACATATATAGGTTTGATCAGTTTTATATTCCTTAGTAGAGACAGATTCCCCATACAAACTTTCACCCCACTTTTCATCCCTTTAAGGGATGATTCCCGAGATAAAAACTATCCTACGTTCTTTCCAGGGTCTCTAACTATCTCTAAGCCAAAATTCATCTAAATCGGTTCAGCAGATTAAGCCTGAAAAGGTAACAGACAAACAGCCAGACAGAGTTACTTTCGCATTTACAATATTAGTATAGATGATATTACGATTGTCATATTAGTTTTACACCATTCTTTTACTCTAAGCCCTACGATACCTTTGCACTGAATTAATTAAATTTATAATATTAAGATTCTCGTTTATCTGATTTTGTCTTCTATTATTCTTCGTCTACCTGAATCGCTTGCTCGAATTAATTAGGTCACGGCTACCAGAATACTACTATTTCTAACAAAATATCTCGCAGCTTTAAAACAAGGTCTTTATTTTGTTAAAAAGGTATTTAGTTATTTTTTAATAAATTAATGTATAAAAATGCATTAAATATTTTAAATATAGAAACAATATTTGACATACAAGCATATGCGTAGGATATTCAACAATTTAGATTTCAAAATCAGACGGATAGACTTATATATATACTAGCGGCTCACCCTCGCTGAACCCGTTCGTCTCTAGAAAAACAAAAACAAATCTATCCTATACCGTACCGTACCGTAAGCCATACATTTTTCCGGGATAAAAAGTAGCTAATCCAGACTAAAATCCATATATGTGCCAAATTCAGCAATTGTTTAGCCGTTCTGGCATGATTGAGTAACAAACATCCAAACAACTAAACTTTCACATTTATAATATTAGTAAGGCTAAATACAAAAAAATAATAATTACTGGTAATGAATAATTTAGATAGATTAGGCTCTGAAATTAAATTTGCATATAATTTACATAATATTATCTTGTCCTTTGTATATAAAGGGAGGAATATTATAAATAAAATATAGTATCTCATCCGTAGAGGCGTCTGTGTCCGTTTGTGTTTATCAATCTAAATCCACTGATGTTAATTACCTGATCTTGTTAGTCTAGATTTAAGTATTATATTACTATAAATGCGAAAGTTTGTGTGGATGGATGGATGTCTGGATGTATAGATGTATGGATGTTTATTAGTATTTTACCCAAAAATTACTTAATGGATTTTGATAAAACCTTACAGTAATATACCTCATACATCAAAATAGCACATAGGCTACTTTTTATCCCGGAAAATGTTCGGTTTCCCTGGAATAGATTTGTTCTTGTTCTTCTAGAGGCGAACCCGAGCGAAGCGAGGGTGAGCCGCTAGTATTAATATAAAGGCATCAAATTACAAATTAGAGTCCTTTGGTTAGTATTAACAACTTAAGCATTAATCATTTGAGTTATTAAAGACGCATAAATATTTCCTTGCCTTATATAATTTTTTTAGACATTGAATAAATCATAGGAATACTTAATTTGACACATCATCAAAAATAAGCAAACAGTAAAAATAAAC
Source organism: Brenthis daphne (assembly GCA_947093115.1). Classification (NCBI taxonomy): domain Eukaryota; kingdom Metazoa; phylum Arthropoda; class Insecta; order Lepidoptera; family Nymphalidae; genus Brenthis; species Brenthis daphne. Next base: position 7,702,485 of record OX352473.1, read on the forward strand.
AACAATTTTCGAATTATCCATTCAACAGAGGGGGAAGTTATTCTTGAAATTTATATGGGAACGCCCTCGAGATTTAAATAGAAAATTAGTTTCATTAAAACCTGTTCATTAAAAAACTCACTGAAGTCGAGTACTTCCTTTTTTTGAAGTCAGTCAATAAATCATTTTTGGGTTCTTGTAATACTGTGGCTTGAATAAAAGGCGACATTTAGTCTTTATCTAGATCTTGTTGGGATTGATGAAGGGCGGCGTCGCCTGGCTGCGAGCCAGCCCGCATTTGATCCTGTAACTTCCTGAATTTACAAATATTACGTATACTAAGGTTTGCTTAGTAAATGAGGCGAACGTGCTAGCATCTAAGAGTTTACTATATATACCTATATTTACTTGTATATTGATTTTGTTCAGTAAATAATCACATTATTTTAGATATTTATATTTGATAGATTTGAACTCAATGGATTGAAGTTATATTTAAAAATCGATCAAGTGCACGCACTTTTTATTAATATGATTTTTACTGTATGGGTGGGTGTAGTGTGTTAAAGAAATGTTTCTTTTATTTTGTTTTATTTTTCGTTATAGCGGCAATTGAAATAGATATTATTACGGTTCATGAGATACATCCGTCTGTGAGACGGACGGATAGACAGCGGAGGCTTAGTAATAGGGTTCCGTTGGCATCCTTCGGGTACGGAACCCTAAAAATATTTATATTTTAAATGTATATGTCTTCGCACAAAGGTTCCGATGTACCACGCGATAAAAGTCACGAGGGAAAACTATAACAGCCTGGTAAAGCAGCTTGTTGGGATAAAATGTATGTTAGATACCAAGACATATACAGCAAAGTTATCTTTAAAGATAACTTATTCTTATTTACATTAATTAAGATTCCTTAAGGAAATGATAAAATTGACTTCTACCTAAATTCAAAAAATAGCACTTATTTAAAAAAAAAACTTTGCCTAAAGTAATTTAATGAAAATCATAATATTACTGAGTCTATTTTTTAATATTCCACAATATTCTATAAAATATTCTACTTTTGTTTCTAAGTATTAGACATTTAGGAAAAAAAAACAGATAATATAATAGATTTTTTATATTAAAGTCATTCAATCTCGTGACCAGTACACCGATTTACATCTAAAGCGTACACATGTGCGGTCGTAACGCGTACCGGAGGTTTATGATGCATTCTGTTCCAGCCTGGCTGCGCTAATTTAAACCTTAACTGGCACACAAAAGATTAGTTTTTGCATCCATAAAAGACAAGTAGTACACCTACAACGTAGAACATGAATAAAGCTATCTCTCCCTTTGCGAAGGCTTTATAATATTACTCTGCCAAATTGTATGCGGATTAATGTAGCTTTAGAAAAATATGGAGTTAGATAATCTAGAATTTGGCGGACAGATACTCTAATACATATTTAGATGTATTTTTTTATTACTTTGAAACTATCATAGGCATGTAATATTTATAAGAACCGAGATGCCTTTCAGCGACATAAAGTTACTATTTTTAGTACCACCATAGATTTTATAATACTTAACGTTATTATAGATTTATCAGAGATGAGATGTTTTCCCGCAGTAAAAAGTACATTGGTATCTGTATTATCTGTGTTACATTGTTAATATGCAATAAAGAATATATATAAGGTATCCTATATGTTGAGATGTATAACCACCTATCACTATACCAAATTTCATCAAAATCTGTCCAGTGATTTTCTCGTGTTGCGTTCCAGACAGACAGCCAAAAATTCTAAAAACTATAGATTCGGCTTCTCTATCGATAGTAATGACTATTTCAATAAGATTTTCCAAAAAAATATTTAATGTACAGATTCGACCAGTTAGAATTTTATTATATGTATAAATAATATTATAATAGTACAGTTAACTCATTCAGGATAAGGAAATTAGACGGCTTTACTTCGAACTACTTTATATAGCTTAAACGGACTATAGATGGTACTGTGTTTATTGAAGATAATTGGTTGAAATTGTTATTTATTAAAAATGCGTTAACTAAAATGTGTATAAAGAATTCATTAAATGCGATGTACATGACATATAATTCAAAAGTTATGAAAAATTATTATTGAATTAGTAATTTTTTTCTTTTGCTTGGTATTTTTTATTAGAATATAATAATAGTTTTTGTACTTTCTCTTATTAATCTATACTAATATTGTAAAAAGGAAATATTTTTATTGTTTGTTTGTTGTTTGTACCGAATAAGCTCCGAAACTACTAGACCGATTTTAACCATTTTTTCACTAATAGAAAGCTATATTATTAGGAAATAATATATGCTATAATTTAAAAAAAAATAGAGATCCTTGAGAAAATTGCAATAATGTAATCCAAAGAAGCAAAATTTTGCCTATGAATTTTTATTACTTGGCGTGCGCTGAGGAAACTATTCATGATATATAAAAATATATTGTCTTTTCCATACTAACCGTTAAAATGTACCTAGGGCCAAACCCGAGCAAAGACAGGGTGAGCCGCTAGTATTAAATAAACATCAATAGCATTCATATATGCATCACCTTATTGTAACTATGTATGTATTCACAACAATAAAATCTTATCGCATTTACTCGTAAATTCAAATCTTGCCAAAATATTACATACAGTGTGTTTCCACTCTACAATGTATCTGATCTTTTTCTATGAATACTAAATTTAAACTTATGTTTAAGTCATTTTCAGGATCACAACGTAGATGATAATATTATAACGCTGATATATAAGGAAAAAAATATAATATAATAAATAAGTGCAAGTTTGACTTGACAGAAAATCCCCGTAACTCTTAATCCTTGGCCTAACCAATGATTCGAATCAAGGACCTATAGATCTGTAGCCGTACATGCTAGCCACTAGATCAACAGGACAGTAAGGTTCTCGTTAACCAGTTCAATAATATCTTTTGATTTCAAAAAACCAAACCAAAAAACTAACTTATTTAATATAACCGTGTATAAATAAACCGATTGTAACTAGACTTCAAATATTGTCTATCAAGGGTCACGGCTACAGAATTTGCCAAAAAAATAAACTTACTACATACAGAATAAACTACAAACAGAAACTCATACACACTACCTTACCTTACATCAATACTACGCCATCATTCAATTTGTACAAGTGACGAATTCGAACAACTATTATAAATAGATCGAATGGATCGCTAAAGCATTACAGAGAAGCCGTATTTAATAGTATTCGGTTAAATACCGTCGCTTTGACTTTCAGCTGATTTAGTGACAAAGAGATTGCATACGACGCCGGCTGCTGCATTAAAGGATAGTCGAGGAGCAGATCCGTTTGTGGGGTAAACAGTTTGCCAATCCCTTCTAAAGAAACACCGACAAACAGAATGGGTTAATTCCGATACATTTAAGAGGTTCGAGATCGAGCTCTCTTGCAGATTGATATAGCTGATTTACGTAAGTGCTGAGAATGGCTCGAGGAAGATAGTTACTTCTATTTATAGTGCTATTTGTATGAAACTGAATGAATAGATTTTATGATTTTTTACTTGAATATCAGGAATAGAAAATAAACTATTGAAATTAATTGATTCATGTAGTTTAGGAAAAGCCTTATTTAGTTAACAGACATATTTTAAAAAAAGGGCAGCTTTAATTCACAATTCATGATTACATTATTATTTATAACTATAATATGAATAATTGATACAATATTAATATTGTTAATATAATATTTTTATTATTATTTATTATATTATGACATCGCGTTTACTTATATTGACGTCTGCTTACACAAAGCTGTATACTAGCGACCTGCTGTTGAAAGATGAATGACTGGATGAGTAAATATTTTTACTAATATTATAAAGATACAGAGTTTGTTTGTTAGAACACGCTCAGGAACTAATAATCCTAATTGAAAAATTCTTTTTGCATTCGATAGCCCGTTTATTGAGGAAGGCTATAGGCTATATATCATATAATACATAGTCTATCTATACCATACTAACCTACAATTATACAAAATTAAAACGTACCTAGGGTCGAACCTGAGCAAAGCTAGGGTGAATCGCTAGTATTCTAGAAAGTAGTCTCATCTTTGTCAATTCTTACATTTATATGAAAAAGAAAGAAACATTATATATTTATAGACCTATAAATTATTAATACACACTAATCAACTAATGTATCGATTCAATCAAAAGGCAATGATGCAAAAAATAGTTTATGAATACGAACTACATATGCAGGTGCCTGGTACAATAATTATAATAATTTCATTATTTCTGATTAGGAAATGACGTATAAAATTTTTAGTTCATAGTATTTACATTTGAATTGATCTAATTCCTTAATTTTAGCCAAATTTATTTTGACTTCAAAGGTATGAGTCGACGGCACACCGGGTATAAATAAACCCCCCATCCCGTGGGAACGCTTTTTCTAGCGTGAAGCATGTCGCACTCCACGTTGAAACTCCTAGTGCGAATTATCAGGCTACTGCTATCTCCCTCGACGCTAAAGTCAAATAAATCGCTATTCATACGTTGTTTTATTATAAACGTTAAATTTTTCACGCCTTTTACTTATTTTTTATGTTAGTTAAATCGTTGGGCAGAAATAATGGCTCATTCTTTGTGCCATTTTATTCTATTGTAGCGCTTAACATTGAAATTGCCTTTGTCTCTTAGATAAAAGATAGATGTTATTCGAGAGAGAATCTTACAAACAATAGTCCGAAGCAACTTTTGTTTTAAAATATCTATGTATATTATCGAAAAGTATATAACAAAAAATATATAAGGCTTTCAATTTTTTTAAATATTATTATATGTAACTTGCATGCATGTGCAGTATACTATTTTTATTATTTCATTTATTATCAACTAGCGCTTTACCCTCGCTTCACTCGTGTGCGTGCGTCCTTAGTTAAAAACAAAAACAAATATATCCCACGGGAACCGTAATTTTTTCGGTATAAAAAGTAGCCTATGTGCTATTCCACCCTAAACTATCACTGTGCCAAATTTCATGTAGATCCGTTCAGTCGTGATTGAGTAAAAAAACATACATCCATCCAATCTTTCGCATTTATATAGTAGTATATATATATATATATATAATCAATTATTTCTTATTATTAGTTAATTTATATTCAATATTTCATAATGTAATATGAGATTTCAGTTCAAATATAAAGTAGGTACAAACAGCTTATTCAAAATGTCCGGGGGGGAAGAACCTGTGTGCCGGCACACGGGGTTTTTATCTATCACAGATCCAAGCGACCATGATGTCGTCATCTAAGTTATGTTTTAATCTGTTTTATTTTCTATTCTATTGTATTATTAGATTTGTGGAGAAATATTTTTTTAGAGCTTATGTTATAAAATTAAATTAAAATAAAATCTTAAAGATACACGTCTCACCCCTTTGTTTCTACCTGCTACATACAGACAGATATATAATATATGTTATATACAGATCATGTTAAATAAATTTAATACATTTTCAAATATAAAATAAATTATTTAATAGTAAAAATATGCCAAATGTATTTTACACTCACGCACCGAGGAATTCGTTCAACCACAGAATATTTGTGTTACGTATTTACTAATAACACGGTAATGTAGGTATATGTAATATTACCGTGCTAATAACGACTTTATGTAGAATTGTGTAATGGAACTAAAGAATGCTCAAATTTTATTATTTGATCATTTTATTTTGCGTTATATCAAATTCGTTATTTTTATGATGTAACAAAAATAAAAAGGATCAACATTCGTTTGTTACGATGCATTCAATTTTTTGTTATATTTGTCAGAATTTATAATAACTCATATTCTGCAAAATACGAGTATCGACTACATATGGTTCGAAGGATAGAACCCTTCAAAGGTAAGGCTGACGGAAGGAAGGGCTCATGACACACTCGGTAATAGGGTCCCGACCTCTTATCACTTATCCCAAAAAAAATATTTAGAATATTAAAACATTTCTTATGATATAAAATTAAGGTGTATGCCACAAAATTTAAGCATGCTAATATAAATGTCATCTGTAAACAACAACAAAATCAACCTAAAATAAACGGTAACCGTATACTATAGAGTAACTTTTCCCTTGCAACATTGGATTGAGCTTGGCTCGTCAAAGTGCGAGATTAGATCCGGAGAGCTAACATGAGGACATTTTACCTAACTTTGAAGCTTAGGATGCACATATTTTTTGTGAGAATTACTTTAAGACTTGGCAGTGAAACTTGGCAAGTCAAGTTAGATAGCAGCTTTAATGAATGAATCCTTGTTTACAGATCCGGGAGCTTTTATATGGAAGGGCGCAAAATACGTTATATTAGTAAAATATTTTCTTTATAGTCATACTTTAATAATATAATTAAGACGTGAAAGCGTGTTTCTGATTTATTGATTTCTTGGTCTACCGCGAACCGAGGGCGGCCTTATAATTAAGTATTTACAAGGTAAATGTTTGGATAGATCTACAGTAGTATATTGTATATTAGTAATATTATGTTTATTAATGATGTTTAATAGGATATCGATTATCTCTTGATTTGTTACAGATAGATACATCATATAAAATAAATATTTCGCTACATATTATAAAACAAAGTCCCCCCGCCGCATCTTTTTGTCCGTCTGTTTAAACGTGATAAACTCAAAAACTGCCTAACGGATTTTCATACAGTTTTACCAATAGATAGAGTGGTTCATGAGAAAGGTTTAAGTGTATAAATTGGCGTCTGAAATATATCGATAATCGTATACAACGTAATACGTAGCTGTTTCATATAATATAAGTCAATTCTTAACTCCATACAGTTTCTTCTACAAGAAGCTCTTGAACAGAGTAATATGCTTTACTTTGTAATACATTTTTATATTAGCTTGAAAACGGTGAAAAGGTAAATCTAAGACCGTTTGTGGAATTTTATAATAATGCGTTCTCTCAGACCCGTAAAAGATTCATTCATTTTATGAATACTTATTCTGTATGTTACTACTAGCAAACTCTTATTTTTAATATATACCGTTGGTCTGTCACTATTTTTACCCGACTGTGGCGAAGCCCAAAACAAGGTTATGTGTTTTACCTGTATTTATGCATGTCCGATCCTATGTTCTGTCGTAATTGCTAAACGACTCACCCGATTTTAATGGTTCGTACGTCATTAGATTTTTCTTGATAATGCATATGTAAATGATATATAAATAACATTAAAAATCAAAATGGCAGATTTATGTGACTTGAAAAAACACAAAGAGACAAACGTAGAAAGACTCGCAGGAAGTAACATATACATTATAATTATGTCTTTGACTGTATAATCTATTTTGATCTTTTTAGTTTGTTTTTTACGCAGTCGGGTTCTTTTATTATATATTTTTTAAGCTTAAATAAGCTTTTAAGGTATTTAAATTTTGACGAATATATCAAATAATTATCAAATAAATGTGTGTATTTTAGTTATTCCTTCACGCAAGTGTTTTAGTTATTCCTGAAAGAGTTGGATGTATTTTTATAACATATAGGCTACTGTGAGACACCTAGGGACGTACCTAAACGAAGCGAAGTCGCTATTACCTAATAATATACTAAACAATTGTAGTTTATATAATTTGATGCCTCATTGCTGCAAAAAGGACAAATCATATAAAGAAACTAACAAAAACACTAAAATCTTTGATATTAATAACTATTTACTTATGGTAGAAATCGAATTCGTACCTTCTCTAGAAGTCAGCACGCTACCACTGCAGCATTAGATACCGCATGCATTAATATTTATTGTAATTAGTTCTAAAAGCTCCAATGAACAAAACAAAATCAACGTTGCCAATGATATTGGATGGAGTGAAGTAAAAGTATTCTCATTAAGTAATTAAATACGGTTGCGGCAATCGTTAAACTGATGCTGAGAGCCATCTCACTAATGGATTAGAGGGAACTCTAGATCATTCTTCGACTTTTGAATTGAGCCAAGTGGGTTCTTTATATGTACAAGCGCTATGATTTATGTAGTAAAATGATAGTTTAACAAAAATGATTTATAAAAATATTTTTGGGCAAGGTAATTGATATTAGTCAGTCTTAGACACTAAGCGGTTAATAACTAGTGATATTGCGCTTATAGATATAAAGATTTTAAAAGTAATTTTTAAACCCCGACGCAAAACGACGGGGTCTTATAACTTTGACGTGTCTGTGTGTGTGTGTGTGTGTGTCTGTGGCATCGTAACTCCCGAACGGATGTACCGATTTTGATTTTGTTTTTTTTATTTGAATTAGTTAAATCAGTCACAAATGGTCGTTTTTTTTTTAATTTTTAATTTAATTTATTCAATAGTAAAGAGCAAAGAGTATTATAAAGCAGTGGTAGCCCAATGGTAGCGCACTCGCTTGGGAAATCGAGTGAAGCGAGTTCAAATCATAATATTTTATTCAGATTTAAATTATTACAATTTTTTACTGAACGTCATACTAACAAACCTACATATCCATGCACACATATACAAACTTTCACACAAGTAATAATACTAGTATACATATTAATTTATTGTAGCAAGAAATCTATATTTATTCAAAATATTTACAATGACCTTTATTCTTGAAAAATAAAAGTTAGTTAATTATTCTATGTTCTTTGACAAAATAAGCCTCAATACTCATTATAGCTGTCAAGATAATGATGATATTTTACTTCACAAAATTATTCCGAACTAATTAGTAAGAACCTAATTAAGTTTCTTTACAATATATATTTGACTTAGAAAAAAAATCCATTGAATTTTGTAGACTAATTAGATGTTTTATATAATAGCTTTGTGCTCTAACCTTTGCTGAAAATTGTGACCACAAGACGGACAGAATCTATTTAATTATGCGCTAATTGACAGAAAAATAATTTAATTTTAATCATTAGTAGAGAGAAGGAATAACAGCACGTCAGGAGGACATTTTTTTTAAAGACAGATAGTTTTATTTTTACTATAACAAAATATAAAAAAACTTTAAAAATTCAGTAGGTAAAAATTAAACATTCCCTATTACCTAAACTTAGGAGTCTTTTTCCTTGTTTCCAAATTTAAACGGACCAACTTTGAGGTATACCCTATCCAATAAAAAAAGAATCATTTAAATTGGACTACAGTGTAAAGAGTTACGCGTGGTCAAACATACAAAATAAAAAAAAAGCACTTGTCGAAATGAGAGTCTCCTCCTTTTTTTCGTCAGTTAAAAAATATGTATATGTACATATTTACGTAGATATTTAGATTTATCTATTCCTTCAATGTATTCTTTATATTCAAGCAAAAATTACTTGCATTTTCTCCATTGTTTCTGTCAAAGAACGGCAAACTCTTAATTTATAGTAACTTAGAATTATTTGCTATTATTTTCTGTTATACTAGCGAAGTAGAGAAGCATGAAACTAAAGACTATGAAAGCTATCTTAAACTCACATTCATGAAACACAATATATTTGTTGATACACACAATATTCGCTACATTTTGTAAGAAGATGCCTGAAGATAATAGCCACTGTAAGCGATATAAGTGTCGAACTGTACAGTGTTCAAACAGGACGTATATTATGAAGTTTGAAGAAACCTTATAACAAAGGAGCATAACACAGGAGAGTTTATGGTTTCAACAAGGCATTCATGCTTTCTCTACATTTAAAGCCTTGAAAGGTTCTACACGTCATAGTACAATAATTTTGCTTATAAAGAAAATACATATACATAACATGTAAATAGTATCACTAAAGAAGACTTATCCGGGTATAATAGAAATTAAAGAGTAAATATTCTTGGTGTAACTAACTACTGTTATGAGGTCAAAGTTTTACAGTAAATGTTTTTTGAAAAATTTCACTTTTGCGAGTTACCAGTAAATATTGAGAACCTTTTCATACTTGTTGTATTTAGCCCTTTTTAACGTCTCACTGATGAGCACATCCTTCAATGCGAGGGAGATCAGGCCGTAATCCACCACGCTGGCCAAATATGGGTTGGCGGACTGCACATGTCTTTCAAAAACTTGCTTGGTTCTCTCAGATATGCAGGTTTCCTCACGATCTTTTACTTCACCGTAAGACAAGTGGTAATTGTTGGAAATGTTTCACATATGATAAAAATCAGACGTGCGAGACCCTAGATTTGAACCCGCTTCGCTCGCTTTCCTAAGCGACCGTGTGGGCTTGACTACCACTACCCGCACTTTCATACTTGGTATTTATTTAATATATTTATCTAATACTACTATTTTGTTGTGCTAATGATCTATAAATGCGAGTTCACATAATGCAATATAATCAAATATATAGACCAGGTTGTTCAGATTTCTAGGATAATGGGAATGTTTTGAACAGTGAAATAGACTGGTTTGAGACATCAATGGTACTCCGGGGAAATCTGACGCCAGTCCAACTTGTCAAGACGACAGATGCGCCCGCCTTCAGCACTTTCTATACAAGAACTTCGCCTTGTGTTGTCCCGGTCTAAAGTGGCCCATGAGATAATTACATCTGAAATGGATGTCTAAACCTGTACACGCTATTATTTTTAGCTTATCTTAAGATTTTGTTTTGTAACATACAGTTTGTATGTGTCAAAGATACGTATACAAAGGCAATACCGTTAATTGAATAGATAAAGTTATAATTATTTTTAATAATGTTCAATGAAAATATAGGAAAGAGGAGATAATTTGAGCATTTATTTCGTTACTTCAAAAATGTTTAAAAAAACTGATGTAAAGAACATTAAGGAAGGTATGAACAGTTATTTTCTTCGCGCGTATCTATATGTTTCTATGTACGAGTACGTTTTTAAAATTCTTTATTTAAACTTGTGTCTTTCAAACGGCTGGATGCATTGCGACAGTTAAGGTATCGTTAGATTTGTCTTAAAAATCCAAGTCTCAATTCGTGTGTCTTGAAAATTTTTTTTTCATCCGAATTAATTTAGTGGGGTTTCGAAATACAGGGTTTTAAGAGTCGATTACAAAAATATATACGCAGTCGGAGACATATAATGTATACATGTTTTCTAATAGCTACATGTGTATGTACATATATGTCCCCGACTGTGCGAAATGATTTTATAGAAGATGGCACACCTTGGGAATGAAATGATCGCCTCCAGGCTACTTCAACTTGATAGTAATATTGTAAATTATAATTTTACTTTAAAAAAAAAAAGAAAACGAGTTAATATTAGTCCCGCTACGTTTCTTTCGCCAGTTCTTCTCAGATCAGAGGCTTCTTCTTTGCGGACTGGTAGTAGACTCATAACGTTCAGTAAAAAATTGTAATAATTTAATGCTGAATAAAATATTTTGAATTTGAATTTGTATAATACGAGTACTATGTTCCTCCGTCAACTTGTTCTCATCGTTTTAGTTCGCTTTTTACGCACTCGGGTATTTTTTTTATTTTTGTATTTTTTTAAATTAATTATAGAAGTAGTTGCTACTTTGACGTGACGCACTCACTCTACGAAAGTTAATTCAGAGATAACCGGCGACGCTTGCACATCGTAAGCTCCTTAGTCTCCAACTTGTCAAATGCCGAGACGAAGCCAGCATTTCTTATACTGAAATTTAAACTTGGTTCATTTTAGATGACACTTTAAATGTAGCAAAAAGTGCTTGAATAATAATGCAAAGTGTCTGGTTATGCGAAACTTTGAATTTGGCTGTGAATAAACTTATTTAGAATGTCTTGAAAACGTATTATTTAAATATCATATGCACATAATATCTTCGACTATCGTCTCTCTTAGCATCTGTTCTTATACTTCTTACTAGGCAAGATTTTGTTGATTTCAATTCTGTTAGAGTTACTCTCCTATACACTTGTTGGAGTATTACCTTGCGTAATAAAAATTGGTTAGTTTTTTATTTCATCAGATGCCGGTTAGGTACTTTGACATTAGCAATTATAGATAAAATAACAATCTATATAAGTATTTTTATATTTTCTATCACAAGGAGAACGTGGATATATATTTGCAATAAAATTCTTGTTTTTTTTGAGTTTTCCTTGATTTTCTACAGTTTTCCTCTCATGTCATTTATTTTTGCGACATCGTTCGAGAAGCTTTTTCGTGATAAAGCTGTTCTTTCGGCAACAAGTCTTGTTTACAAAGGAGAGGGCGGTTTTATAAATATTAGAATAAAATCAATTTGGATTTACATGAGTTAGCTTTTATGAGAAACAATATCTTTTGTTTACTTTGGCTTTCGTATATAGTAAATGCGTAAATTAATACCTCATTTCGTCAACTGCAGCCACTGCTCACAGCTGTCTTGTGCACGGCCCAGCATCGACTATCAATGCCCAACCAAGTGTAATCTCAACTGTTAAATGTCCTGTATAAATAATTTCGAGCAAATCAAATTTTCTGTTTTTTTTTTATTTCCGCCGACAACATCATCATTATCAGCTTAATACGTTCGCGGAGATGTTTTTCCACAATCGTTATTACAGAAAGTTTCTTATAGAAAACTAACCACGAGTGGGAGTGATATACCATACACACTTCAAAACATTAACAATTTTTGATTTTCAATAGAGACGGTAGGATTTAGCTTAGTTTAGCTCTCCGAGGCTATTAACACCATGCAAAAATGTTATATGCGTCTAATTTTTTTAATAAGTTATTTCTCAAATGCTGCAAATACATAGAAGTAATTCATTCACTATGAAATAATTAAAATTTCAATTACTCGTTTTATAACTATTTAAGTGGTTGAACATAAAGTCCTCGTGAACAATAACCCTATCTCTGACGTTGTACAGACGGCACTTACTTACACTATGGTATAATAACCGTTATGCACTTGCGTTGTGAAATATAGTTTTAATATATTTTTATATTCAACACTAGCAACTTACTCTGTCTTTGTCTCAGCTTTCATGACAAACTAGAAATAAAATCGCCAAAAAAATTATAAAATTAATTTTCTCCCTTTTTGGGGGTTCGTTTTAAGCCAAATCCTCTATTTATCAGTGAAAGTTTTTTTAAAATAGCTTTCTGTCGAGTCGAAATTTTTGACCTTATATTGTCGTATATACTATATACCTAACAAGGTTATTACTTTGCGATAATTTAGGTCCGTTTTCTTTATATTTTCATAATATACCTATTTACTTTTAAATTTAAAAAAGTAGCATTTGAAATGCTTTTGAAAATAAAAAAAAATACAAAAAAGTGTACACAGTTTTGCTTACTTTTAGTAAAGATAAAACAGTCCTCATTATTCTCATCTCGTTGCTAAGTTAATAACATTACATTTCTTCTGTTATCTTGATAAAAATCTTAACTAATATAAATGCGAATGTGTGTTAGTGTGTCTAAGCATGATGTCTGCGCTTTGTACTTATATAAAACTTAATATAACTAAGTTTTATCATGATTCAAAGCTCAATACACAAAAAAAAACTTATTTAAAAACTAAATTTTAAAATATCCCATTTTTTTCTCAAAAATTAATAAAAATATGTTCATTAGTATTAATAGATGCAAAAATCGATATGCACAGCGTATACCGATGTTTCTATTCCATTCAGACTGCTGTCGGCTACTATTACAGAGTTATAAAATATTACATAAAAACATGAAGATAGCATAAAAATATTCTCAAGCAAAATATAAAAGTAACGGGCAAATCGTATTGAGCTCTATAAAAAGTGATTTCCGCAAGTAGCAAATGAATAATTCATTTCGCACTGAAGTAATACTAGGTCTTGTAAGCGATGAGGTTTTAGACACATGGACCAAGGTAATGTTTTTATCTCTGTTGGCTTTTCACTCTTCTTTTTTATTACATCAATGACTAATTTTCATCTGTTCCACTTGCGTCTTACGAAGAATTAATCTTTATTATGAACCCTAAATAATCAACATAGTCCTATCTATAGAATGGTGTCCTTAGCAAATGCGCTAAAAATGATATAGATATTTCCGGTTTTTCCGTGACTTCGTTTAAATATTACTTTAGTATCATAAAATAAGAGTAGATAAGTCGGATTGAACTATATTTTTTGTTATGTTTTGTAATAATATAATAATAATTATATTTAATTTAATTTAGCCTTGTTAAACAGTAGGCCTAGCCCAGCCTTTTTACAGTTAATATTAACTGCCTCTGTGGTGTAGTGGCTAGCATGTACGGCTGCACACCCGGAGGTCCTGGGTTCGAGTCCTGGGTCGGGCCAAGTTTAGTTACTGAGTCTTTCTGTATAGTAAGCCTTAGTAATAGCCCGGAATTGGGAAGTTGGCGATGTTTCACCCCCGTGCCTCGGATAGCACGTAAAGCCGTCGGTCCTACGCCTAACTCTCATTGGTCGTGTCGAGCAGTCATCCCACCGGAGTATGAGAGTGACAGGAATAGAGAGTGCACGTTGTGTCTGCGCGTACACTTGTGCACTATAATATCTTCTGCACAGTTGGCTAGTCTCAATAAGATTGGCCGCCGTAGCCGGAATCGGTCAGGAGAACATCACATCACAGTTAATACTTAGTTCTGTTCATATGCACTTATTTAATTCATTTGTATGTCGGTTTTGTGAACTTATAAATAAATAAATAACCCTAAAACTACAAACGGAAATTCAGTTAAAAAAAACTTATTCTCAACATTAATTGATACAAACAGATAGACAAGAGAAGATCTTACAACATATCCATTAGTTTTTTCAGAAAATACGCATAGCTCATTCAAGGATGCAGATAATTTTTGGTAAAACTAAATAATTTGTCTATAGTTTTGTAAATTTAATAATAGCTAAGGTAAATATGAGAGAAATATATTTTCATCCTGCAATATAAATACCAAAAAAAAAATGTCGATCTAATACGTTTATAAGTGATTTTCTATAATTAATTTATATGATAAGTGGTTGAATGACTCTCGACCCCAATCGAAGTGGTACGTCTGATCACTGAGATCAAACGTCACGTCTCCACGGGCCGCCTCACCATGCAGCCCTCTGAAATCTTTCCCAAGATATCGCTATCTCAGAATGTCTCAACTCTCAACCACTGGGAAATTGTTTGTGACAGCCTCTGATGGGGCACGACGGTTATTCGAATTTATCTAGATGATTTCAGCTCTACGGACTCTTTACAATTGACTTTCATAGCCAAAGATAAATATCGCATATGTTCATCATATAATTATGTTCATGCAAAAATATATTTGATTTTTTTACTGTTTATCTGTTATTCTTTAATTTTGTTTTCATTCCTTATTTTTTATCGATGAACGTGATTAATGTTATAAATGATTATAATTTAGTTATTATAATTTTAGTTTTTACGTGTTTTTAACATTCATTCAAACATTGTCGATGTTGAGCTCAAGTAGCGCTATTAACATTTATGTAGTAATTGAAGTCGTATAAGTTAACTATAAAATATTAGAAATATATAATAAACTACTATTTCGTTATAGAACGTAAGATTATTATCTTTTTGTTCTACAATTCTTGCTATTGATGTTTTCAAAGGACGCGCTTTTCGTAATATATAAAAAGTTCCTTATAAAGAAGTGACTGCGTTTGTAAATTAACTAGGAAGTTTTGGCTCAAACTTATTTCAAAAACACATTTTCAAAATTGCAACTTTATGAAAGTAGTGCAAGTTTTTATTTAAAGTTCTTCGTAAAGGGGGATCTAACAGAGAAATGTGAACACGAATTTTGTTTTAGCTCCCTTCATCTCGGATAACTGGATGCTTTCCCAAAACAACCGAATTTACTTTGTGCACTTCTCGCTTTCAGGCTTCTTTCTGAAGTTAGATGCTATGTGCAAATATGAATATATGTATAAAATTGTTTGGTTAATTGATATATTTTGATGATCCTAACTACTATTTATAAGTGTGAAGTTCTGTTAGTTGGTCTGTCTACTTTCATGCAGCAACGAAGCAAAGAACTGACTCATTGCGTGACTTGGTCCTACACTATTTTTTATACTATTTATCTAATTTTACAAGAGATTTACGCCGTATAAAAGTCCATCCAAAATCCAAATGCATCAAGAATCAACTGAAGATGACTAGTGTACATTACTTTAACCCGTCCCAGTCCCACTAAAGGTTAAACTGGGATACTTATGTACTTCTCTTCCAATGTCCATAACTTCCACTATAACTGGGATTTGCTAGCTATATATACACATTAGTAGAACCGTATATTTTCTTTGTAATAATAGGTAACTTCTTGTGTAATCACATGGTTCACTTAGCTCCCATTCATTCCTCATCATTTTTTCAAGTTTCCCGCATGTTAGTAATGAGAAAAGTTGGCACAATAATGATTATGTCAAATCGCCTTAAATTCTTTCGAGTGGGGCTCTTTTTTCGTATCTCATAAAAGATTTCGCGACTACGTAATTCCCCTCGTAATATCATTCACACGAAGCATAGAAATCATCCATAATTTCTTCAACGTTACATTTTCTTAGAAGACTATACTATTACAATTTTATATTTTAGCAGAGTAGTCTTTGCTTAAGTATGAATTTCGTATAATTGCTTGACCTGATTGTTCATCCAGACTAGACCTGAACATAAAGAGCAAAAATTTCCATTTATTCTAATAGTTTCGAAGCGCCTTAGATTGTATTATTTGAAATTCAATCTGTAGAGGGGTGAAAAGAAGGCAATATTTGTATGGGAATCAATATTTTTGGTGTCAAATTAAAAAGGTAGAAGAAGAGCTCTTGGGCGCTAGCTTGTATAAACAGAAAGGAACGTAGTAACTCAACACTACGATACTATTATTTATTGTGTTTTTCATCGACTGCAAGGTTTTATTTGACCTAGATTATACTAAAAGTGGTCTAACTAGAGCAAACGAATAAGTTTGATAACAAGTTTCAATTTTTCAGTTTTATAAGACCTATAGATTTTTAAACCAGAATGGTTATTTTGTGAATAAATAGAAATCGGCCAATGCCATAATAAAGGCAAAAAAATTTGGAATATTTATGATACTTTTTCTTTTATGTTTGATTATTTTTATATTTTAAAGGTATTTTTGTGATGAGCTCTTATTCCCTAGCTCCTTATACTTATAAGAGCTAAAGCGTGTTTATTTGTTTACCCATCTTCAACGCAGCAATGTATCGACGTGATTTTTATAGATATATAGAGATATTACCATTTTTGAGTTTTGTTTACTTTTAGTATATTATCGTAAGACAAGGGTCCAGTACTTTTAGTTAAACAAGTACCTCATAAAATGTAATATCAATTGTATTGAGAATTCAGACTTTTCTTTTTGATCTAATGGTATATTACCATAAATAAATTATATAGTATGTTTTATGTTGAAAAATATTTTATATTGTCTTTGAATTTGTGTACCTTCATGTACATCATAAGTAACTCATCTAAGTTCCATGTGGACTTTACCATGGTGTCATACTGACATTATGACAACACGTTTGGCTCAGTTTGTAGTGATCCTACCTGCTGTGCCAGCGGTCGCGGATTCAAGTCCGGCTGGGGGCATTAATTTTGTGATGAGCACGAATGTGTGTACTCCTGTCATGGGTGTTAATATTTATAATATATATGTATTTAAAGTTATAAATTTAGTAGTGTATCAACTATCTGGTATCCATAACACAAGCCTCGTAGCTTACCATGGAACTAGATGGTGCTGTGTGTTAATGTCCCAACATATTTATTTATTCTACGCTTTAACTAATCATCAATAATCCAGGGCTTTATTATTAAGAATTGTGTAAAAAAGACCGTGACTTGCAATAAATCCACTTTTACATAAATTAATAATTTCTTAATAAACTATGTTCATAATGACTCTTCTAGACGAACCTATGTAAAAAGTCAATATCAAAATTAATTAACAATACGTAAAGACATAACGTATTTAGTATACTACATGAAATAAATATTCATCCAATAGTGTCTTATTTCTTTTAAGTCGGTTAAAAATTATAGTTTAAGAATCGAGCAGAGCACTTTTCCTAAGTCCCCGGAGTCCGATAACATCTTATCTCGGACCCACTCACTTACTCGTAGGTTGGTGATTTAGTCCGTCACCAGAAGTTGAAAGTTTTCCCCTTTCCCTTACGACATAGTGCTTTGTATTAATATAAGTATTTAAACGGCCTATTTTTCTTTATTAACTAGATGTCTATAAAAGCATTAGTCTTTCAAAGTGACTATATAAGTGACTGCATATTGTATTAAGTATCTACCTGGGCGACCAAGCTTCATAAGACCTTTTTTTTTGGTTTTCAGAAAAGATATAAAATTGCCGTTTTTCAGAAAATACACCTATCTAGATAAGCTTAAAAAGCAAAGCCTTATATCTAAACTAGCATTTCCCGCGGCTCCGCCCGCGTTCAGATGACCAAAAACCAAATACTTAGGTTTTACATATAAATATACCCATATTACTATGTAGTTTTCGTATTTTTTCTCAGAAATGAGACATTTTTCTACGATAAAAAGTATTCTATATGTTGACCCGGATAACCAGCGGTCATCATACCAAATTTCATCAAAATACCTCCAGTGGTTTTTCGTGATGCGGTAACAGGCACACAGACAGACAAAAATTCTAAAAACTATAGAATCGGCCTCTGTATCGATAATAAAGTCTATTTCTAAAAAATATTCAATGTACAGATTCGACTTAGTTACGATTTTATTATATGTATAAATACAAAATTTGATACAAATCCGTTAGACCCGTTTCCGAGATACACGAAATAAATTTATATATATACAAGAATTGCTCATTTAATATTATTATTGAATATAAACAGAAACTTCTGACCTTCAACGTAGTAGGCCATCGATTTAACCATTAGACTATTCAGACAGTGGCGGCGGCGGCGAAATTACAAACTATATTGCGCGGGCAAATCTTTTTGCGTGAAAATACGGAGAAAGCAAATTTTCCCAGATATAAGACCTAGCTAGATCAATTTTCCGCCCCCGTAAATCTCTATATTGCAAATTTCATCAAAATCGTTAGAGCCGTTTTCGAGAACGTGATAACAAATATATATACAAATATTGTTCATTTAATAGATATGAGTAGGATAATATATTATAAGATAAAGATACAATTATATATCTGAGAAAAAATATACGACACGTTTGGCTCAGTTTGTAGTGACGACCCTACTTACTGTGTGCCAATGATCGCGGGTTCGAGTCCCGCTGGGGAAATTCATTTGTGTGATGAGCACGAATGTTTTTACTCCAGTCGTGGGTGTTTATATTTATAGTATGCATGTATTTAAAGTTATTTATTATGTGTAGTGTATCAACTATCTGATATCCATAACACAAGCCTCGTAGCTTACCATGGAACTAGATGGTGTTGTGTGTTAATGTACCAACATATTTATTTATATACAATTGCTCATCTTGATACAACAGAATTTCATTTTTATATATATATATATATATATATATATATATATATATATATATATATATATAACAAATTGACAAAAAAGTTTTAAAATAATCAATCATTCATAGACCGTTTAAATAAAAAAAAGTTAATTTAAATGCCCTGGTTTTTGGATAGATAAAAAATCTTACAGTCACGCTCAATATCTGTTTGAGACCTACATTTACACACTCAACATAAACGTATTTTAAGCTCACATAACTAGAACTGAACCTATGACTTCCAACCTAACTAACATATCACATTACGACACAACCTGATGGCGATCTTGAAAAAATTGTAATATTCAAAATACATTTGATTATCCGCCCCAATGGCTACAGCGACCAGTGGAGCATGCCATCAAATGCTTTACACGGCGTGTAAACCTGTACGTACACTGTACACTGATTTTATTGCACGATTTGCAAGCTAATATTTACTTTGGAAAAATTAAATCTGAAGCCTTTTTAAATATCAAAATATAGAATTTATTTGTTTATTAAGTAGTACATGTGTATCTTTTCACAAGAGAAATTATTTGTCATATTATATCCGATATAGAAAAAACATTTTCGAACTAAAACGCACTCCCAACACCAGAAACAAACATAAAATTGAATTGCCTAAGACTCGGACTAAGTATGGAATAAATAATAACGATTACATTTGAAGTCTTTACAATTTTGCCAAATAACGTAAAGGAGTCAAAATCTTTAAATATTTTATATTAAATTTTTTTATATTAAAAAAAAAACTAAGTAGTTCACGTCATTTTAACGACGAGAAAAAAAGTAAAATATTGAGAAGATAGATATATGTAGAATTAAGTCAATATATTCGGGTTCATTTTTTAATTAATTACACTCTATATTGTCGTGAACATTAATTTATTTATATTTATAAGCCTTTTTGCTTCCATGACCAAGAATAAATACATTTTAATTATTTTATATAACATTATGATTCATGATTCTAATAATTTGATTCAATAAATATTATTAATTTTTGACAAAAAATTTTAACACGTGAATATTAATTACTAATAATTAAGAGATACAAAATCTGTGTATTGTTTTTTTTAACTATTAATGACAAAATCACTTTTTTTTATACTTTTTGTCCAATTGATTTTAATTACGCCCCATGAGGGAAAGCATCAAAAAGTTAGCGTCTCTAAGACATTAGTATTCTATAGCGATTGTTCTGAGATCGATTTCTATTTGAAATGCTTATCTTGATTAAACTACTTTATATAATCCAATTAGTATAAGATTATCGATTGCTCAGAGATTTTTTAATTCGATATGAAAATTTCATTTCTTAAGGTCAAGCAATTAAAGAAGACGTGTAATAAATTAGCAAAACAAGTAATTCTAAATTAAAGATAACTATATTATAAATAAATAAATAAATATGTTGGGACATTAACACACAGCACTATTTAGTTCCATGGCAAGCTATGAGCTTGCTTACGGCTTGTGTTATGAATACCATGTAGTTGATACACTACACATTACTTTAAATACATATAAACACCCATGACTGGAGTACACCATTCGTGCTTGATCATCACACAAATGAATCCCCCCAGCGGGACTTGAACCCGCGACCGCTAGCACAGCAAGTATCACTACAAACTGAGCTAAACGTATTTTATTTATACATGAAAAAAATCTACTATAACAATATTGAGTCACAAAAACCCTTCATTGTTTCTTCATAATGTAAATCTTATTTCGATACCCTAAATCCTATTAAACCTTCATACGTCGTAGTCACCGAAGCGTCTAAACCTAAGCACGATTGATCGTTCGCTACCGTTCAAGCGAGAAATCTGAAATTTTAATATCGGGCCTGTTTACAGAACGGATACTATTATTTTTGAATATTGAGGCTACGGGGAATAAATATTTGCTGTATTATCATACAAATTACTGTAATGTAGACGCGTGAAAGCAAACATGGGGCGCTTGCCCTCTTTGTGTACACCTTCGACCGTGACTTAATGATGTGAGGAAAATAAGGAATAAAGTCGATATTGGATTATGTTTTATCATTAATAATATAACGGGCTCTGGCAATTCATTTCATATTGTGATAGGCGGCCAATGAGTTGTTTTGATAGTGTAATTATATCCACTTAGTAATTTACTAGCGATTTACCCTCGTTTCGCTCGGATGCGTCCTTAGGTACAATTTTGTTCACAATTTTATGGGTTTTAGTTTTTCAGCATGGATCCCTGATTCTTTTTCTAAACTAAAATAGCCTAAGTTACTCCTTGTAACATTAAGTATGTGCCAGTGAAAGTCCCGTCAAAATCTGTCCAGCGGTTTTGGAAATTAGTCGGAACAAATAGACAGATATACAGACAAAAAAATTTAATATTTTTTTTCTTATTAGTACCGTACATACTTTCATATGCATTTAGTAAAAAGCTTATTATGTTTGTTGCCATTACAAACAGATACTTCCATCTTATTTATCTGTATAGATAATTTAAATTCAAAGATAATATCAAATTATTATATCTGTATGGCAGACCGCCAGCTTCATTCGTCCCACGTTTGACCAATGGTATAACATTTCTACTTTGTACAAATCTGAGATGGTATGGTAATAGATTGGAGTACTTGTGAATTGCTTTTCGATCAAAATTTTATTATGAGGGAAGTAAAACTTTCAGGGTATCATTGTAATGTCCGTTCCTTGCACGTCACAAGAATGTCAAAAACTATGCAAACTGCCTATATGAAGGGAAGTAATTTTTTAACAATCATTGCTTTCAATTTTCTTACCATGTCTTCCGGTGTACATTATGTATATCCGAACTAAATTATTTTTCATAATTTAAAGCTTATTAAATCTGGATGGTTCCGAATTCTACTTGTACGTTAGGTTTCAAAATAATTTAATGTTAAACGTTTTGTATCTTTCATTTACCTGCGACTAGTTTTCTATAGAATAAAATAAAAATAGCATCCTTATAAACCCAATTAGAAAATCATGCAGGATACTCTACATTAGCTCTAAGAAAATCTGGTGCATAATTCCTTAGCACTGCACTGAATCCTCATCGCCGTTCTGGATGAATGCGCGTCACGGATCACGGCTGGTACGGCGAGCAGATAACGAGCCGCCCCGGGAGTATTTATCAAATTACCCTAGATGCCATTCAGAATTATTAGCTTAGCTGAAGGGATTAATTGATTCATAATATGCATTACATCTATATCTATACTAATATTATAAAGAGAATAAAATAGTTTTTATGTATGTTTGTTTGTAATCGATAAACAAAAAATTCGCTAAACCGATTTAGATGAAACTTGCTATGAAGATATTGTGTGATCCTGGAAAGGACATATGATACATTTTATTCCGAAATCATCCCATCCCAATCAATCATTTCTCAAGTAAGGGATATAAAACACATCTTATCTATGGGATATATATACTAATATATAGTCTATCTATTGTTTATATATTACTTAATACAATTTAAACTAAATAATCAGTTAGATGACAATGATCATCACTACGATCTTACTTTACCGGTGGTAGGACTCTGTGAAGCCCGAGGAGTCCGACTGGATGGGTTCTACCCCCTTATATATTTTTCCCGCCAAGCAACAATGATTGCATTGTTGTGTTCCCGTTTAAAGGATAAGGTACCTAAGTGCATGAACCGTAGGTGTTAGGGGCGACACGTACCGCTTTCCATCAGGTGGGCTGTCTACTCGTTTGTCACTGCGTACCGTAAAAAAACCGATCATAAATATTTTCATTGGCAATGATCATAGTAATCGTCTTTGAACAATGATATTGTTTAAATTATTCGAATACTTTAAATGTGAAAATTTGTGAGTCACTGTGTTTAATACTTCGATCATGATGTAACTGTTCAACGGAATTCTGAAAAGAGATTGCTTTATCCTGAATATTATATCTGCTACGTAAAAAAATGTATTTAGCCAATTTAGTGGTAATTATGTTGGAAGTGATACGCATATGAAAACATCGGAAGTGCGAGACCCGGGATTTGACACCACTTCACACGGTTTTGCAAGCGCGCACGTTACCACTGGGTTACCACTGCTTTGCGCGCACAAAAATAATATTGAAATAAAATTATTTACAAATATTACAATTTAATTTTTTCATGACATAATTTGATATGAGGCACCAAATTCACAGCATGTTGCATATTGAGAACATAAACGTAACAAGTTCAAATCCATTCAATCAACTGTTGGGGACGCAAGCATTTAATATCTTGAACCTACAACAAAAAGAGCAGAAAGTGGAACGAAGTAATAAAATGGCACAAAGGCCTTTGAATTCTTGTTTAGTGTTAAATATTCTGATTTTTAAAACAAAGGCGAGGTAGAAAGCAGGTATTCTTATTGTTCCTAGTCGAAGTTATTGCGGTCGGCAAGTTTTCAATGAGCAGGATAATTGGATGCGCCGCGCTAACTGCACTTTGATGTGAAATGTGTCACGCCTTTACCGCCTTCGCCACAATCATTTTTGCACGTTAACCGCACTTTGATTAGTTTTTAACCGACAAAAACAAAAGGGATCGATTTCGATTAGTCTCTATATTTGTGGTCGATCCGAATTTTGTCCCATAAATTGGACATTCAATTCGTAAATCAAAATTTAAATTAATTGAAATCATCTATTATTTTAAGATTGTAAATCCGATTCATTTTTCTGGATTTTGGCATTATTATAATACTTTTTTCACTTATCACACTTGCGATTTTGCTTATAATAAATAAATACTACTTGTATGAAACTCGTCATCCATATTAATAACTCCCAATTCACTTCACACACGGGTCACTCTATCGCACGTTTTAAAATATTGGTTGGAGTATGAAGATTTATACGTCTAAAAACAGCAGAGTGACGCAAACGTCGCATGGCATCAATCATCAAGGGAGCCCCTTTTCAGAATCAATCACGCACAAAATGTACACAGCCAGCGGCGCTTCGGGCGGAATCTGGATACAAGAAATGGGAAAATAAGTGAGGAAAGTTAAAGAGAAAGTATGTGTACATTGAATTGTAATAAGAGAGGGGACCTTCATAGGTGTAAGGGTTTATTTGTAAGTCGCGTCCCGTACAATTTTTATTATTATTTTTTATCAAAATACGATTTTTTTACATTAACACACATTACTATCTAGTTCCATGGTAAGCCACGAGGCCTATGTTATGGATACCAGATAGTTGATACACTACACATATATAACTTTAAATACATACATATTATAAATATACCCACGACTGGAGTATAAACATTCGTGCTCATCACACAAATGAATGCCCCCAGCGGGACTCGAACCCGCGACCGCTGGCACATCAAGTAGGGTCACTACAAACAGCCAAACGTGTCTTCATATATAGATGTATAGTGCGTTGATATTTCTAATATTTAAAAAAGGCAGATTACTCTTGGTAAAATACGAAATAATAATATCCCACGAGACTAACTAAATATTGTTATAATGATGTATCAAAATAATAATTAATGTATTTCTTATTGGTATTTTGCTACTAGTAACGCCATCTCATGTGCAATGTATACACTATATTGTATTAAGTATATTTATGGTACTATGCTAATATTATTTAAAGAGGAATTGTATAATTGTCTATGTATACTTTAAAAATTAAAATATAGTCTGTTAACGACTTTCACTGTTCACACAACACACGTTTCTTTATAGGTTATGGGCTTATCCCGAAATTATCAGTTTATTTTGTTTAAAATAGATAGTGAAAGTTGTATCGCGGAAATATGACTACGAACTATATTGCTAGTGTTCCTAAATTAAAAGGAAGACAGAACTATGATGAGTGGAGCTTCGCGGCTGAAAATTTGTTGGTGCTCGAAGGGATGGACAAGTACATCAAACCGACGCCAGATTTTGAACTTAAGCCAGTTGACGATGCAAAAACGAAGGCAAAGCTAATATTAACTATAGACTCGTCATTGTACGTGCATATAAAGAACGCCAAGAGCTCAAAAGAATTATGGACTACGTTGAAGACCATGTTTGATGATTCCGGTTTCTCAAGAAAAATAACCTTGCTGCGACATTTGATATCCATACGACTAGAAAACTGTGATTCTATGGCGACATATGTGACTCAAATAGTCGAGACAGCACAGCGGTTAAATGGCACGGGCTTTACAATAACAGACGAATGGGTTGGCTCATTATTATTAGCAGGTTTGTCCGATCGTTATACTCCCATGATCATGGCAATCGAACATTCGGGTATTCCGATAACTGCAGATGTCATAAAGTCGAAATTACTTGACATGGAAATGACCAGTGACAATAATAGCGCGGGTAACGAAGCTGCATTTGCCGCGCGAAATAAATTTTACTCTGGCAACACTAAGTCAAAGAAATATGGCGGTCTCTCATCGTCAAACAAAAAGACAGAGACAACAGTGACAGATTCATCTACGAAAGCAATAACATGCTATAAATGTAAAGAAAATGGTCACTATCGAAATCAGTGCCCATTATTAAAGAAAAATAATAGCAAATGTGTATTTAATGTCGTTTTCCTGAATGGAAAGTTTAACAAAACAGAGTGGTACGTGGATTCAGGTGCAAGCGCACACATGACGGCGAACGAATCTTGGATTAGAAACATGAACTCCACACCTTGGTTACCTGAAATTGTGGTAGCAAACGAATCAAAAGTGCCAGTTGTTTGTTCCGGAAACGTCGATATTGTTTCTGACTTAAAATTCGACATTACTGTGAAAGATGTGTTATGCGTGCCTAGTTTGACAACAAACTTATTATCTGTAAGTGAGCTCATCAAACATGGAAATAATGTCAGTTTTGATGAAAAACACTGTTATATACGAAACAAAAGCAATGTTTTGGTAGCCACAGCTGATTTATCGGATGGTGTATATAAGCTGAGATTGCATACATCTAGTTGTATGGTGGCTACACCGGTGTTAAGTGGCAAATTATGGCACAGAAGGCTGGCGCATATCAATAGTCAGGACATGAATAAAATGAGAAATATGGTGGATGGTTTGTCATATGAAAACAATTTCAACATAACCAAGTCTCAGTGTACAACTTGTTGCGAGGGAAAGCAAGAAAGATTACCCTTTTCGCATGTGGGTGAAAGAAGTACAGAGACGCTACACAGAATCCATACAGACCTTTGTGGACCGATGGAAACTAGTTCACTGAATGGTGCACGATATTTTATACTCTTTATTGATGATTTTAGCAGAATGACATTTATATATTTTCTTCGAAAGAAAAATGAAGCATTTACTCATTTCAAGATCTTTAAAACAATGGTAGAAAACCAGTTGAATAAAAAAATAAAAATATTAAGGTCAGACAATGGATTAGAGTATACCAACAAAGAATTTGAGAATTATTTAAAGCAAGAGGGTATAATTCATCAGAGATCAAATAATTATACACCAGAACAAAATGGTCTGTGTGAGCGAGCCAACCGTACTGTGATTGAGAAGGCTAGATGTCTACTGTATGATGCAAAGCTGGATAAAAGATTTTGGGCAGAAGCAGCGAACACTGCTGTCTATTTGAAAAATAGATCCATTGCATCGGGACTTAAGAAAACTCCATATGAGTTGTGGTATGGCAGAAAACCAGACCTAAGCCACATACGTTTATTTGGATGTAAAGTCATGGTTCATGTTCCTAAGGAGCGTCGTTTGAAGTGGGATAAGAAGTCTGCGGAACATATATTAGTTGGCTATAGTGAAGAAGTTAAGGGCTACAGGCTATATAATACTGTCAAGAAAAATCTCATTATCAGTAGAGATGTTATCTTTATGGAAGAAGAATTAGATATTGATAAAATAAGCCAGGAGTCGGCTATCTGGATTCCTAATGAAGAGCCACCTGCAGTTAGCATACAGGAGGAGGTGGATGCAGATTCAGTGGGGGAAGCATCACAGAATGTTTTAGACTCTGTAGACTACCATCCAGATTCATATGTGTATGAGGATGGAAATGAAACATTGACTGGAACCCCAACTACAGATGTCCTAGTACAAGAAACCCAGATGACATCAAACCCAGAACTAGAGCAAGTTTTGCCTAGCAAGCGTACCAGAAAACAACCTGATCGGTATGGTTATATATATCTTTCCAGTACTGTTCCAGAATCCGAGGAGATCATGTTCTCAGAGGCTCTTGTGGGGCCTGAGAGTGAACAGTGGAAGCGCGCCATGGCCGACGAGCTGCAGTCGTTTGAGGACAACAATGCTTGGGAGCTCGTTGACAACCCAGGTGATGTGACCATTGTGAAATGCAGGTGGGTACTCAATAAAAAGTTTGATGTGGACAATAATGTGCGGTTCCGGGCTAGACTTGTGGCTAAAGGTTTTTCGCAGAAGCCTGGCATTGACTATACAGACACTTTCTCTCCAGTTGTAAGACATTCCACACTTAGATTATTATTTGCTCTCAGTGTTAAGTGTAATATGAGTATCGATCACTTAGATGTAACTACAGCTTTTTTAAATGGATTTTTGAAAGAAACTATTTACATGTCATTACCTGAGGGTTTTGTGAACAAAAGTGGGGGAAAGGTTTTGAAATTAAAAAAAGCAATATATGGATTAAAACAATCTTCTCTTGCATGGTATGACAGAGTTAAAGATTTACTTTATAACTTAGATTTCAAAAATAGTCAGTATGAGCCTTGTTTGTTCACAAAAACAAAGGGTGAAATTAAAATTTTTGTGGCCTTATATGTTGACGATTTTTTAATTTTTTCTAATAATTCTGTAGAAACTGATAATTTAAAACGTGTTTTGGGTGCAAAATTTAAATTAAAAGATTTAGGACCTGTAAGACAATATTTAGGCATGAGAATAAATGTAGATAAAAATAAAAATGTAATAACTGTAGATCAACAACATTATATAGAACAGTTAGCTTCTAGATTCAATATGTCAGATTGTAAAACATTTAATACCCCAATTGAATGTAAATTAAATGTTAAGAAAGCCGATGAATGTGTATCTGATCTTCCATATCAAAAGTTAATTGGATCATTGATGTATTTAGCTGTACTAACTAGGCCAGACATTTCCTATTCTGTTAGTTATCTGAGCCAATTTAATAGTTGTTATAATCATACACATTGGCATTATGCTAAACGCATTTTAAAATATTTGTTATATACAAAAAATTATTGTTTAAGATTTTGTAAGGATGATAGCAAGTTACAGGGTTTTGTAGATAGTGACTGGGCTAGTGACGCCTTAGACAGGAAGTCGTATACAGGTTTTTGCTTCACCATGTCTGGGTCTGCTATTTCATGGCAAAGCAAGAAGCAAAAGACGGTTTCCCTTTCCAGTACAGAGGCAGAATATACTGCTCTATCTGAGGCAGCTCGGGAAGCAGTGTATCTTAGAAACCTTCTTTATGAAATTATAGGTAGTTTTTATGTGATTGAGGTCTATTGTGACAATCAAAGTGCATTAAAATTGTCAGTAAGCAATCAAAGTCACAATAGATCGAAACATATTGATGTAAAATATCATTATGTAAGAGATGTTGTTAAGTTTAAATATATAAAAATTAAATATCTATGTACTGAAGAAATGACAGCTGATATTCTCACTAAAGGTTTATGTCCTGTTAAACATTATAAGTTTCTGTATAAATTGGGAATTGTACCAAAATAATTTTATTTGTTTATTTTGATAAGTGGGGGTGTTATAATGATGTATCAAAATAATAATTAATGTATTTCTTATTGGTATTTTGCTACTAGTAACGCCATCTCATGTGCAATGTATACACTATATTGTATTAAGTATATTTATGGTACTATGCTAATATTATTTAAAGAGGAATTGTATAATTATCTATGTATACTTTAAAAATTAAAATATAGTCTGTTAACGACTTTCACTGTTCACACAACACACGTTTCTTTATAAATATATAGCTAAAAATTAGTCTCTAAAAGTCTTTATTACAAGCTATATCTATGTAAATAATTATCTCAATCCTTTAAATAAAGCACAAATTAGCCTATAGCTTTCGCAGTTATGATATAAATAAGGATTATATGAAACTTGGTACAACTATTCAAGTATTTAGCGAATATAGGGAAGTATCGAAACTGTAGCCTACTAACTTTCTAGGAATTACAATAGGCTCTAATTTTCAGGTCCCCATATTGATTGGCTGGCCAATAGAAACAACTTTGCAGGGTGGTCAATGGTGGTCACACACGGCTTACATTGTTTTTTTTTAATGTAATTCTATGGTATACCGTGGATTAACGCATAGAACTATTCATGTAATGGATCCTAGAAATATCTGTACAAGATTTAAAATAAATTAAAAGCATGAGTATAGCTTCTCCATATATTTTTGCGAAAATGTTAAGTATATATGTTTATTTTATGTTTATTTATGTTTATTACTATATAATAATATGAAATATATTAAAGAGCGTTTAATAATGCGTCCGTATTAATATTATATATATGAAAGTTTGTGATTATGTATGGATATTTGTTACTCTTTAACGCCAGAACCGCTGAACGGATCTGGATGAAATTTGGCACAGAAATAGATTATAGTCTGGAATAATACATAGGCTACTTTTTATCCCGAAAATGTACGGTGCCCGTGGGATAGGTTTGTTTTTGTTTTCCTAGAGGTGAACCAGAGCCAAGCGAGAATATATATAAGAAATTAAATATACAAAAGTAATTTAGTAGAAATAAATACTTTGAGCTATATTCTTTATACTTATCATCTACACCTGCACTACCATAAATAAATAAACAATATAAAAAACAGGCTTAACTTCAATTGAATAAAATCCATTAAGAACCAGATAATTAAAACAGGTAAGTAAGCGTTGTTCCTTATAGTTTTCTTTTAACAAAAAATCAATTTTCCTGTTAAACGCTACAAAGAAAGTGTTTCTTAGTTCGCTTATTACAAACCGTTGCGGTTAAGGCGAGTTTTCAATGCGAGACACGATAATTGGCTTCAACCGTGCGACGCTAACTGCATGAACGTCTGTAGAGCGTTTACGTACAATCATTTTTTGATTAGAAAACGCTAGTTATAATTAATTTAACTTTTCTATGGGTTAGGGATGTAGGTTGGTTTTAGTGAGTTTCTTACGGTTGCTCTTCACATGACCTATGAGAATCTCAGGACATGATAAGTGACAAAAAGTATGATTAATATAATAATAATGTCCTTCTGACCGATTCCGGTCACGGCGGCCAATCTCATTGAGACTAGCCAACTGCGCAGGAGATATTATAGTGCACAAGTGTACGCGCAGACACAACGTGCACTCTCTATTCTATTCTCATACTACAGTGTGATGACTACTCGACACGACCGGTGAGAGTTAAGGCGCAGTTATTATCCCGGAAATTATCCCTTAAGGGTGAAAAGAGGGGTGGAAGTTTGTATGCGGAATCTATCATTTCTCAAGTAAGGGATATAAAACTCACTATGTAGGTATATATTCTATCCATTTAATACTAACCGTTCAAACGTACCTAGCAACTATATATATATATATATATATATATATATATATATATATATATATATATATATATATATAGAAAAATATAAAGACAAACATTATAATTATATTATTATGATCGAAACTCCCAAACTCGATGATTAATATCAAAAACCGCGCGAGTGTCGCATTTGTTAGCCAGTAATTAATTCTGCGCAGCGTTTTGAGAGTCGACGCGACTTTCGTTGTCGTCACTCAGATGAGTTCGCGTAGTTCCATACAACTTCTATGTGAAACTTTTGAAGTGTACTGAGGAAAATAGCACTTACTAACGATATTATTCGCAGGGAAATTATAATTGTTACTTGTAATGTTTTAAGTATTAAACTGTAAGTATAAATTTGTTTTTCCTTCTAGCATTGAATAACGAGGCAAGGTGATTTTCTGCATATTCACAGCTTTTGGCTATAGAACTTACATAGGAGGTTTGGTTAGAAAAATAATATTATGGTACATGCAATCTGCTTTATAGGAAAGAGCGGAGGGGAAAAGATGCTTTATAATTATTGAAGAACAAAAACTTAAAATAATATATGGAAATTAATGATTTTATAACATGATAAAAAGTCATTACAATACAAATTTTTAAATTTCTATTCGTCAACAATATTTTGTAGAATACCTTATTACTAAGCCCCCATTTTATTTATTTTCAACCGACTTCAAAAAGGAGGAGGTTCTCAATTCGACTGTATGTTTTTTTTTTTTTATGTTTGTTACCTCAGAACTCCGTCATTTATTAACCGATTTGGACAATTTTTGTTTTGTTTGAAAGGGTATACTTCCAGATTGGTCCCATTTAAATTTCACAAAAAAATACCACCCCTAAGGGTGGAAAAACAACTAATGATGAATTTAACCTACTTCTAATTGTCATATTGACTTGAAACTTTGCAAGTATTTCTATTTCCGTTGATAGTACAGTGGTTCGCTGTTGTTGACCTGATCTGATGGCAAGGCCAGAAGGTGGATAGGTGGAACTCTTCAACGACTAATAGTAGATACTTTGAGTTTGGGCTTATTTTGTTTGATTTGACAAGCCTAACACGTTAGAATCCTAACTTTGCTACTACTGTCTACACTAAAAAGGTAAAAATAAAAACTTTTTAACAAAAAAATAAAAACCGACTTCAAAGAAAAGCACTAAAAAGTAAAAAATAACTGATTGGTAGTTTTCATTTACTATACATACCTAATCAAATATTTTCGAAGTCGGTGTGCTTTGGCTAAGTAATTAAAGCCTACCTATTAAATACATACCTAATCAAATATTTTCGAAATCGGTGCCAGCCCATACAAAGCAAAGCACACCGACTTCGAAAATATTTGATTAGGTATGTATAGTAAATGAAAACTACCAATCAGTTATTTTTTACTTTTTAGTGCTTTTGTTTGAAGTCGGTTTTTATTTTTTTGTTAAAAAGTTTTTTAACTAATTCGGTCGATCGCTAAACCGCATCTTCTGATAAAAATGGCAAATTTGGCTTTGCCATTGCCATTTTTATAGCCATGAGCTAAACGGCAAATGAAAAAACTTAAAATATTACATTATATATTTAAACTGTATAATATATAACTAGCCTTTGAAATCAATTATTTGCGGTACTCAACTTCCTAAACTACTCACATTCTAAAAGGACTAAAATTAATTTTTATTAGATATTATAAGTCATTTACATTTGGGCAGTACAGGACAGACAGACGAGTGTCGAGCATAGTCTCACTAGTTACCAATGTAACTGATGAGTGAAGCACTGATTAAAACTTAAAGGTTAATTAAGAAATTAACACCTCCAGGTATTTTTTTAACAAATTAATTAAATTTCTAAGTAATCTATTGTTCACTGTAACGCCGGCGTGTCCGCGGTCGTGGAGGAATTAAGAACCCGTTTGTGCATTTTCAACTCACTTTTAACAGTCCGTTAAAATGCGTGACACTGTATTTTATAGTATAAAACAGTATGCAAAATTGTCTCTAACTCAATTGAATACATACATTTACCTCTCGATTAAAAAATCTTATGACACAATCATTCAGTGCATAGGTTCGATTACCTGTTCGTTTTTCTATTTAGGGTTCCATACCCAAAGAATGCCAACGGAAGCCTATTACTAAGCCTCGGCTGTCCGTCCGTCTATCTGAGGTAGAGAGTTGAAATTTTCACAGAGTATGTATTTCTTTTGCCGCTATAGTAAGTAATAATGTCGCGGGTTCTATTAGTATTATTATCTTTATATTAAATAATAAATCTTTATAATAATTATAGGTCTAAAAATAGAAGAAACTATATCAATAATTTATGAATATAAAAT
Organism: Brenthis daphne; assembly: GCA_947093115.1. Lineage (NCBI taxonomy): Eukaryota > Metazoa > Arthropoda > Insecta > Lepidoptera > Nymphalidae > Brenthis > Brenthis daphne. The sequence goes on from OX352473.1 coordinate 7,735,899, forward strand.
ATTTTTGTGATACTTTAAGAAATACGTATTATGTACTTGTATAATTTTAAGTCCTAACAGAATATATTTTGGAATCAATTAATTAACGCCGCCCAACGATATGCAAATCGGAAAGTCGTTGACGTCAGCGTGGCTGAGTTTGTTGAGTCTTTATGAAATTCTGCTTTGTGCGATATGGGTAGCGTCAGAGATAAATAATAATTTCACGAATTTTGTATCGAGACTGGTTACCTGGTAGTATTTCCTTTATAAATCATTTTTTTTATTAACTAACGACTTACCGTCGCTTCCCTCGGGAAATCCTGATTCTTTTTGAAATAAAAGTAGCCTATGTTACTCCTTATAACATCAACTATTTGCCAATGAAAATCCCGTAAAAATTGGTCCAGCCGTTTCGGAAACAAGCAAAGAGACAGACAAAAAAATTAAAAATGTTTTTTCCTCACTAATGCCGTATATACATATGTATTTAGTAAAAAGCTGTTATTTTAAAATTACACGCAGACACTTCAATGTTATGTATCTGTATAGATAATATAAATGAAATGTGTAATAGTGGGAGTGTATATAGAGAGTTGGTTGATTTGTTATTATTTTACCACGCAAAGATAACTTATATGAGTAACATAGGCTACTTTATTATTATGTACCCATCAAAACGTTATGTAATATTGTCCCCCCGTGGACTTACGCAATTATATAAAGAGGCAGAGTTTGTTTGTTTGAACGCGTTAATCTTAGAAATTACTAATCAGATTTGAAAATAATCTTTTTGCATTAGATAGCCCATTCATTGAGGATGGCTATAAGTTATATATCATCATATCACTACCCAAGGGAGCGAAGCAGTGATCATAAATGTCAACGAATTGGGCAGACATCCATACATTATTGTAAAACTATATATATTATAAATGTCACCTAAAACTTTATTAAGATCCTATTCTGGTTAGATTCAATCAGATGTTAGACATTGATCTTGTAAACTACTTATAACGTACACGACTTAATAGAAGTATAGCAGAAAATGAACTGAGGATTCATCACGTTTTCTTTGAGCTGAACCTAAGAACTTCGTCCAACAAGAAGCAGAAAATTGCAATTTATTTGTTTATATACTATAAAATAGTATATCAGTACAGCATTTCTCATGAATCGGTTCATTCAGGTATGAGTGTATCCGACTTGAAATTAACTTCCGATTGCAGAATTTAATGGTCCGCTGAAAAGATCGATTGCATCGATATGAAATATTGGACGTCCCTCGCCACTGGCCAAACGCCAGTTATCCTCTATTATCGGCTATAATTACTGCCTAAGTGCCCACTACTGGGTTACATAATATGCTATATATTGCGTCGTTGTCATCTGCGTGCTGGGCAGCGCTGGTGCAAGCTGTTCAATGTATCATGATGAGCCAAGTTACACGATGGATTGTATACATGAGTCAGAAGTTATTTACTAAACTGCTTTGCCCTATACATTATATATTGTAATTTCGATAGATCCTATCTAGACAAATATTTGTATTAAAATATTATATTTAACTTTGCTCTATAAGTAAAGTGCGTCTGCTTTCCGCTCAATTTAGGGAGCATCGTCTTATATTGAACTAATCGTGATAATTTTAGCAGAACAGATCATTATTAAAGCTATTTAATAAAAACAATATAATGATTTTATCTATTTCCATGTAATGTGCTTTTCTCATAAATAATTTCAGAATATAATAGAATATCCTCATAAGAGTCAAACATATAACCTACTACAAAATAGGCCAATACCAATATCGGCCAAACATTCATTATTCTCTATTAAAATCCTCGATAGGTGATAGCTTAAAATATTAACATACAATAAAATAACGAGCTTACATATTTTATTTACACAACAATTAGCTTTCAGCTAAGCTCAAACAAAGCTCTAATAATCTTTATTAGTTTCACAAACAGCGGGTGTATCTAAATGTAAGGCAAATGGATTTGCCACTTTGAGACGAGCCTCGAGCGTATGCTATTAATTTGCTTACGCAATGGAGTACCGTTATAATGATTATAGGATGCATCCCATTGATTCGAATATAGTCAAAGCGACAAGCAGTTTCTATGCGACTCAGTAAATTGGATTTGAATGTCAAATAATTTTGATAAATTAACATTCCGTCCTTTGCTGGACTTAGTCAGTTATTCAGCGGAACTTTTTCTAACAAATATTATTTACTAGCATTTATTATTTACTAGATTCGTCCGTAGACAAAAACAAATCTATCCCAAGGGAACCTTACATTTTTCCGGGATAAAAAGTAACCTGTGTGCTATTCCAGATTATTTTTTGTGCCTTTCTTGCAAATCCGTGCAAACATTCTAGCTTGATTGAGTAACAAACATCCATCGATTCTCAAAGACTTTCACATTTTTAATATTAGTTTGGAAGTTCACAATCAAAACCAGAAGTCTTTTCTGAATTGAACTAAAAATAAATGAAACAACCCCAATAGGGGCGTATCAAATACCACTCGATAATATCGGGCAGGTGCTATTCCCTCGTTTAGAGTTTATTCAAATTGGTTCAAATAAAAGTGTAATTCCATCGATTTCCCATTTCCCATGCCCTGTTGTAGTGCTTGCGAACAGACACGCTGGCTTCGAGCCAATTTCTTTCTTTTTACTTTAATCACGCATCACATTATCCATGGCTATTATGCCGGCACAATGCTGTTATTTAATTTGTATGGGTTTAATTTTTTGTTTATAAGAACATGCCACTTTGGTATATAAGAACCAGTATTTGCCCGCGGTTCTGATCGCGTGGTAGTACGTCGAAAAAAGGGTTTACAGCGCGAAAATGTACACGCTCACTCACAAACTCGCAATTATAATATTAGTATGATTATTGCTGTTACGAGTATTATGTCACAAAACACACTTTGTCTAAGTGTATCAAAGAAACATGGATACATACACTCGAAAAACATACTTTTTTATGCGAAAGTTGGGTACAAGTACTCTATAGTTAAATCAGATACTAGCAGTAACCGCGGCTTCGCCCGCGTTTAAACTTCCGATATAAACATCAGTTTTACAATAATGTATGGATGTCCGCCCGATTTGTTAACATTTATAATTACTGCTCGCTCCCTCGGGTAGCAGCATGATGATATATAACCTATAGCCTCCTCTATAAAAGGGCTATCTAATGCATAAGAATTTTTCAAATTGGATTAGTAGTTCCTGAGATTAGCGCGTTTAAACAAACAAACAAACTTTGCCTCTTTATAATATTAGTATAGATTATTATGTATACTAAGAATAATTACGATTATCTATTTTTTAATCATTTTCATATACCCTTAGAATATAAAATTTTTCTTAACTGTTTACACTTCATACGGAATTCCAGACGTGTTACAGCTTTAAGCTTCAAACTTGATGTAAATACTTTGAAACAAAAAAGTTTTATCATGTTTTATTCAGAAGTACAGTTCCAATGGGCGTTTAAAGTCCTATCAAAAGTTCATAATTTATTTGTAAATTGCATTCACTTTTACAAAAACTTAACCACATCACGCTATTGCATTTTTAATCACGTCATGTGTCAAAGCTTAAAATCACCTTATAACAGCTGTCGACAAGTATGGAAGCTTAAAAGTTACATGAATTTTTTTATTGTCTAAAAATTTGAAAAGTTAGTAATTGTATTATTAAGAAATATGTTAGAGTCAGTAAAAACTTAGAGTATTCTTGCTGAGTTTTAATTTTTATATCTATAAAATTTATAATTACAAGGACTAAAAAAGGCATGCTTGGATGAAGTTTGAACTGTAATAAAGTTATGGACTCGTAAATATGAATTAAATGAGCCCTATTTCAAAGAATTAACTATACGTCAAAATATGGTTAATATTGACATCAGATCAGCTGTAGCTTTTAAAATTATTGTGTAATACCTGGATTTAGCGAAATGGCACCGGAGTATACAATATATAAAATATCAATAAAAAGCAATGAAACAAATAATTCCACTTGGGGTTGCTATGGTTATACAATATGAATAAAATATTTTGTAGTGCCATTCTTTTTTCTTCCAAATTACTTTTCAGGATAGATGTCGTCCATAATAACTATAGCTTTTGAGGCGTCAAAAACCTTTGGCACATTTCTTGCTGTATAGCATTCCAAACTTCCGGAATAAAAATTAAACCGGGAAAAAATTCGAAAACATACTTTTATTTAAAAAACCGAATTGACAATTAGAAATAGGTTAAAAATCGACACACAAGATTTAATTACACCTAAAACTACTATGAGCGTTTTAAAAATCACTTACCGTTATTCTTTTAAGTTGCCGCTTCCCTTTGTACCACGTGATGGCCGCCGGAGGCCTGCTGCCGGCCGACTCGCAGGCGACTTCGTACCGTCTCTCTGCCGTTAAAACACCTCCTTCACCTATTTCTGATGGTTTCTTGATATCCACCGTGAGTGGTCGTACTGCGGAAAGTTGATATAAATGTTACTTAAGTTCAAATAAATCTAAATATAAAGTTCGGAGTTAGATGTCAAAAACGGTTAAGAGCTTTATAATTTCTATAAAAACAAATGTTTTGTCAAAATTTCTAACTGAAGTCAGTCATTCTCACTTGGCTTGTCTTAGCCTACTTGGGAAACCAAGTGAAGCTGATTCATATCCGGGGTGTCATACCTTTGATATATAATCTTATGTGCGAATCATTTCCTACATAATTATCACTTGTCTTTCGATGAAGGAAATCGTCTTGAGGAAACCTGTTTGACTGAGAGAACCTTGGAAGTTTGCTCAAGACAGGTGAAGTCCACCAACCCGCCGTTGGCCAGCGTGGTTTACTATAGCCTAATACTTCGTATATATATATATTCGTGTATTCGTATTTAAGAGAGGCCCGTATCCAGCAGAAGGACGTAAATAAAGAACTGAGTAGAAAATATCTACAATACAATATTATTAAGAAGTAAAATCGGTAAGTTTAGATGTAGTGGGTAATTTCAGAAACTACTGATCTGATTCTGTAAATTCTTGCACTAATAGAAAGCTATAATATCTTACCTGCCGCCCAATGCAACAGGTTAAATTTTATTCCGATAAAAATGTGTTTACTATCAGAAATCATAATAAATTTCATTGAGAAATTAATTTAAATGGAAAAAATGGCAGTTAAATTACTTAATCGGCTATTGTTAGGCACCTGAGGACGCACCCGAGCGAACCAAAGGTAAGTCCCTGGTGATACGTAAATTAGATAAGAAACTTATGTAAAAAGGCATGTTCATTATACCTGTTTACTACTACTTAGGACTAAACTGAATTGAAGCTGAATTGAAACTTTAAATTGAAAACTTATTATACTTTCTTAGGACTAGAAATAAATTCCTCAAAATGTGTTACCATATTATGTAAATACAAAATATGACAATTATTTATAGAACCATTTTACTTTCGTTTGAAGTCATGCAATGACAAGATGAGATATCTCAACTGGCACGCTTTGAAGCCATTAACAAGAAAATTGAATTGAATTCGATACTTGATACTCCTATGAAATTTGAAGTGATCATGTATACATAGATTTTCCAATATTATTCTATGACTGGTAGGCCCGCGGCTCCGCCCTCGTTCAGATGACCAAGAACCAAATTCTTAGGTTTTACAGATTAGTATACTCTTACATTACAGTTTTTGTATATTTTATCAGAAATGAGATAATTTCCCGCCGCAAAAAGTATCCTATATGTTAACCGGTATAACCAGCTATCACCATACCAAATTTCATCAAAATCCCTCCAGTGGTTTTTCTCTGATGCGGTACCAGACAAACAGACAAAAATTTTAAAAACTAAAGATTCGGCGTCTGTATCGATAATAATGCTTATTTCAATAAGATTTTTCAAAAAAAAATGTACAGAGTCGGCTTAGTTACAATTTTATTATATATATAGATCTAAAACTCAAGTCATTTAGATTAGTTTAGATTCAAAATATATGGAATTTGCAAAGATATAAAATAGAAATTCGTTATTAGGATAAATATTCATATTATTATTGAAATATATATTTTATTCCGATATGTCAAGTGGATCCTTCAGTAAGATATTACGGTATAGCAAAGAGTTAATAAAACATCCTGAGTCTGTACTAACGTATTTCATAAAGGCAGGATTATAGAGTAAAAAAGCAAGAGCTATATATATAGTATGCAAATTGTATTAATATCTTCATATAACTATTTGCTTTTGAAACATCAATAATCTCAGTCTCCCCATAACCATGTCCGCGACAAACCATTCGAAACATTGGAAACCATAAAGTACGACATTGGCAATAAAATATGAAATTGAAACAAATTGTGCCCAAATGACACTCCTAGGAACCACTGAATGAAAGAATTCAATTTATATTAAATTAATTTCTTTAACGCTACATACTAAATAATATCAACAGGGATCACCAATTTAAATATTTCGAGAATCAAACTCATGACTTCTTGCCAATGACAACCAGGCAATATAAACATTACAGAGTAAATCAAATATCCCATACTTACAGAACATATCTAGAACTAGGGACACTTCTTTAGGCGGCACTAAATGAGAGTTCGCTGCTTGACATGTGAAGACTGCCGCATAGTCGGCGCGTCGTATCGCAGGCCAGAGTAGTCTATTTTCTATCACATCTCCTGTGTTATGTTCATATTCTTCATCAACAAGCACACCGTTGACAAGCCACCGCACTGATGGCTCTGGTCGACCTGCAACATCGATGTTTAGCATTACTTGACACGTCTGTGATTTCAAAAACGCTATTGATATAATATAATGGTTATTACAATATTGGCTCAACACCAAAGACCAAACAAATGATGTCAGCTTTAACCAAAACACAATAGCTTTGGATAATGCTGAAAATGAGTAAAATTGAATGCAAATCTCTTTGGATATATCCATTTATAACTTAAGAGACAAAGTATTGCTGCCTAAAGTCTAACTAGTAACTATTATTATTCCCTACATGCAAAATTTTTTCTCACAACTAAACAAATATAAATAAAAACTTTTTAACAAAAAAATAAAAACCGACTTCAAACAAAAGCACTAAAAAGTAAAAAATAACTGATTGGTTGTTTTCATTTACTATACATACCTAATCAAATATTTTCAAAGTCGGTGTGCTTTGGCTAAGTAATTAAAGCCTACCTATTAAATACATACCTAATCAAATATTTTCGAAGTCGGTGTGCTTTGCTTTGTATGGGCTGGCACCGATTTCGAAAATATTTGATTAGGTATGTATTTAATAGGTAGGCTTTAATTACTTAGACAAAGCACACCAACTTCGAAAATATTTGATTAGGTATGTATAGTAAATGAAAACAACCAATCAGTTATTTTTTACTTTTTAGTGCTTTTGTTTGAAGTCGGTTTTTATTTTTTTGTTAAAAAGTTTTTATTTTTCCCTTTTTAGTGTAGACAGTAGTAGCAAAGTAAGAATTCTAACGTGTTAGGCTTGTCAAATCAAACAAAATAAGCCCAAACTCAAAGTATCTACTATTAGCCGTTGAAGAGTTGCACCTATCCACCTTCTGGCCTTGCCATCAGATCAGGTCAACAACACTAAACCACTGTACTATCAACGGAAATAGAAATACTTGCAAAGTTTCAAGTCAATATGACAATTAGAAGTAGGTTAAATTCATCATTAGTTGTTTTTCCACCCTTAGGGGTGGTATTTTTTTTGAAATTTAAATGGGACCAATCTGGAAGTATACCCTTTCAAACAAAACAAAAATTGTCCAAATCGGTTAATAAATGACGGAGTTCTGAGGTAACAAACATAAAAAAAAAAAAAACATACAGTCGAATTGAGAACCTCCTCCTTTTTGAAGTCGGTTGAAAAGAAACATAAAGCAAACATAAATGCCTGATAAAACAGTTTCGCTTCCAGATTAATTGCGAATCTACAGGAGTATAAGTCAACTAAACGCGGTTTTTAAAATTCAGAAAGAGGTCGAGTATAGTTCTAATTAATTAAATTTGTAATGAACTATGCCTTTTTATTTATTCTGCGCTCATTTTCCACTTCACTCGTATAATCGGCAAAGAGCACGTACTAAACTACATCTGCATTCATAATATTTACGTTCATTCAAAATATCGGAGATTTGATGTTTTTGATGATATAGATCAAAAAATTACTGGTATATTTTAAAAAAATGTGATTTCTTTGGTTTCAGAGTTTTGTCTACGTTACAGTAAGTATAAGTATAAACGTAATGTGTAAAATCGGTAACCACTGCAATGCCAGAAGTTGCGGGTTTAAATCTAGATCGAGGCTAATATTTGAAGTAAAAAAATTATGGTACAAAAAGTATTACTCTAGGTACTACAAATTCTTAAACGTTGTGATCATATGTTATGTTTGTTAGTCTTTTGAACAACGATAGATTATTACGAAAAAATACATTCTAGGACCGAAGCATGATACACATAATATGTATTATACTTAATAAAGTTATACAATTAATACTGTATGAGTAATTACTTTATAACAATAAATAAAGATTTAAAAAAAATTTAAAGATATTTATATATTTCATGAGTTATACCCGACCGTGTTACGCTTATTCGGACTCAAACGGCTGTTGGGGAAAAACCGCAATAACAATTTTACACGCTCACGCTTCAGGCTACGATAATCTTTATGGCTTTATAACCAGATTTTATCATTTATAATAATAGCTAGCAGCAACACAACCCACACTATACAAGCCTCGACTGCTCTTAACTTCGGCAATATCTATATTTATACGGGTAAATACATTCGAAGTGTCTACTAAGCTCCTTATATTAAGCCACTTTGCTCATTTGGATGATATCAGATCTAAATAACCCATAAATAAGGGTTCCGTCGCGAAAAGATAGTTTTATTTAAAAATCTAAGAAAGTATTATTGGGGGAATCAAATTTACATTTAACCAGTGGGAATGACGTACGCTTGTTTTTATTCTAGAAAAACAAAAGGAATTAAAACTGAAAATTTATAAGTTCACGAGTCCTTTATCGTAGTGAGAGCAATAATGTAGCGAATATGAGTCGCTAGATTTAAATATAGGTACAAAAGACGCATAAAATAGTAAAACAATAATAATATATTCTAATACAATGTCCTCGGAAATTCGAAGTACATTTATGAATTGGAACACGAGAGCCATCTAAGCAAGCTATTTCATTAGCAAAATCTAAGACTAGTTGAAGCAGTTCCTAGCACTGACATAGCATCTATCTATCCATCTGTACACCACTCTGCCTCAAGCGGTTTATCCTATGCCATCGAACGAAACACTTTGTTCAAATTAAATTACAAGCTATGTACCAAGTATGTCCAATCTAATTCTGAGTGTCAATGGATTCAATTTGGATTTGTGAACGTCTAGTTTGTGGTATGCATCTATTCATGAAGCGCGCAGAGCCGCCGGCTTACGTTCGGTTTCCAGCTTGTAAGTGGTTTGTTTACGTGCATATAATTATACTAATCGTTGATCCTGACTCCATTTCGATTCTCGTCGTCGTCGTCGTCGTAACATACGTTTAGATGGCGTATTACCCAAAATGTAAGGTTATTTCGTGATGAAATTCAAAGATTCTCAAAAGTTTTAACATTTTGTCAAATTTTGAATGTTAAGTAGATACGGATACCGAATTCGTTTATCGTGATATATTATGGTCTCTGTATATACTCGTGTGTAGATAGTTACCGCGTATGTTGATTAAGGCAATTAATAGTGCCTATGTACAAAATTTCTCGTTACGAGCTATCTCGTGCGTAGATACCAGTAATAACATTAGTTAATTTACCTATTAAGCAGTTTCTGATATAAACTATGACTAGTTTTATGAGTCCACTGATCTTTATACTAACGAAAGGTATGTCTAATGTCAACAATAACAATATTTTTTACTTTAAAAAGAAAAACATAGGAATATCTTACGCATTCAAAATTAACTTGAAAAACCACATTTATACATAATATTATGTTGCTAAGCCTCTTTTAATCGTTGATTTAATGTAAATTACATTGTATTTACAGCTTTATTTGCTTTCATGCTATATATACGTTTCTAAATCTTCTTTAGGACAAAGTTTTGAATCACCAAGAATAAAAAAAAAACATTTCTCAGAAAAACATCATATTATATCTTTCTATTTACTAAAATTAAGTTAGTACAGAAAAAAAACAAAAAAAAAACATTCATTCTAATTGACTTAATTATATTCTTGTCGCCGATTTAACTTAACAGTAACGAATAGTCGAATCGAAATTAACAAAAAGATTGAATTTCTAGCGCTTCTTAAGTCCGAGCCAGGGTTAATAATTTTAATGAGTTTGTAGGGCGTCTCCAATCTATTCTAATTACGTTTCGAAGACGTTTGTAGGCAACGTTGAAGCAATTTTAAGTACAATTACAATTATCTTATACATTCTTGTAATACCAAGAATTGTAATAAAATGTATAGAGTTATTGAGAAAATTTTCACTGGTATAAATACGATTATTCGCTTAAGTAAATGTTTTCCTTTCAAGTGATAGTAGCAGGCGTATACGATTATATTATAAATGCGGATGTTCGCGAGGATGTTTGGATGTTAGGGTCATGAACGAAGTGGCTAATTCGTTCATGGCTTGGATGTATAGATGTATGGATGTTTGTTACTATTTCAATCGTTAATCCGTAAAAGTATGAGGTAGGAGGTAAGAGGAGGAAGTAGTTTTTTATATTTCAACATTTAATTGGTGGACCAGGACGTGATATAAAGGGGTAAAATAAGTGTTTTCAGTGGGAAATTATTTTAAAATTCTAAATAATTTATTTTAACCATTTTGAAATTCCATATTTTTATTTATTTTAAATTTTAAACTAATTTGCAGGAAATCAGTTTAAAAAGTACGGTATGGAAAGGCTTTATAAAAAATAATAATAATTACAGTTTGCTTTCGCTAAATATATAGTAATATAACCAAATCAACAAGAAAATAATACCCACCCCGAACGAGAATTGAACCCGCAACACCTAACCTAAGCCGGCCGTATAACATAAACCACTACCAACCTAACCATTATAATATTATTATGTAGTAGGTATATAAAGAACAATACCTAAATAGTCTACTAAACGAGGGTCTATTTTCAGTAGAGGCAAGAATATTCATACTTAATTACTATGTACCTGACTACGTCTGCGGTTCTCTAAACTATTTAGGTCTGCCTAAATTAAGACTTGGTTAGTTGAAATTCAGTGTATAGTTTAGTATAATTGTTATCTTTTTATATTTTTGCATACATAATATGTATATGATGTAATAAACAAGTAGTGTATGTTTGGCTGTTTTTTTTTATAATCTTCATTCGATTGCCATAAAATATTAGGTTGTAATAAAATACGAATTAACAAAATTAGGTTTTAATAAAATAGGAATTAAAAAAATGAATAACTAATATATAATATATATTTAACTATAATATATATACTTGTAGATGCTTATAAGCAGTATCAAAGCAAACTGTTGAAAGGATGAAATTGAATTTCATAAATGTGAAAGTTTGTGAGGATGGATTAATGTTTGTTATTCTTTCATATCAGAATGGCTGAACGGAACTGGATAAAATTTGGCACAGAGATGAAAAATAGTTTGAAATAGCACATAGGGCACTTTTTATCCCACAAAAGTGTATAGTTCCCGAGGGATAGATTTGTTTTTATCTAGGGATGAACCCGAAGCGAAGCGAGGGTGAGTCGCTAGTATTATAAATGCTAATAGCGATAAAAGTAACCTGTCCTTTTATCCGGGAAAAAATGTGCGGTTCCCGAGAGATAGATTTGTTTTTGTTTTTCACCATGGACAAACCCAAGCGAAACGAAGGTGAGTCGCTAAAAGGTATATAAATCAATTCTAGTAGTTTTAAAGAGTTTCAATACATAACAAATCGATTTGTAAAAAGCGGTCTAGTTTAGCCTTTTCATAATTGCGAATAAAGCAGGTCACCTAGCGTTCTCCGACTCCGGCCTAATTTTACTCTCGAGACTTTTACGGGAAATTTACTCTTATTTCCTTATAAATAAATGTCATTTTCAAAACAATCACTCCTTTCCAGCCTGATAAACAACAACAGTGCTTATTTAAATTAGATTTCGGTGTTAGCGCAAACACGAGGCTAATATAATGAAATCGTTGTTGATATTTTATTCAATCAGGTGTTCTGTTGGAAAACTAAATAACTGTGTCGGTCTCACGTACCGTCAAATAAGTTGCGAAACAAAAGATATTCACCTATATAATTTCATGTATATTCTTGATCTTATTAGTAAGCGTATTTTCATCTATAATAAATATTATTACAATAAATGTCTATAGTACTTGAGATAACATTCTCTTAATATACGTGCTTATAGTTTTCATAATGAATTAGAAATTTCAAGGCTTAATGAATCATGTCACAATTATTATTTATTTTATGGGGATCAAAGTTTTCTATAACTTTCAATAATAACTTATTTCCCATGGACTGCGCACAACAATACACACTGTGAAATTTTAGTTGCTAAAAGCTATAATAATACCAGACAAATGTCGTTTTACAAAGTGTTTATCCCACAATTAGTATATTGTAGTGTTGCTAAGCTTCATTTTACAGATGACTTTCAACAACATGATTTATGAAAGTAGATAATGTGTGATCATCTCTAGACATTATCATAATAGTTCATCTCCCGAAAGGGTATACGAAATTACAACATGAATATTCTGTCGGACAGGTTTCGATGAGTCGAGCAACAGGCGACCCCCTAACGAGTGTCCTAAAAACGGGCCAAAGTAAGCCCCCATCATTACAAAGGCATCTGCCCCACTGTCATTGAATCTTTTTTCAGGGTGTTTTAGAAAATACGCTTCAATCAATTTCTCGATTATGCAAATGCTTTCATCTTCTCGAATTTCATTCGTTCGCTGCGATGAGATAAAGTCAGTTCTGATTTGATTTTCCTAATTTAGGTGGCGTGATTTTAGCAAACTTTAAATTTGGAGTAAAATTCATTTTTTATAACCTTCCTTAGATTTTTACCATAATATCAATTTTTACATATACATTCTTTTTTAAACCACTTTCTTGAAGGCTGTGATCGGGATAGAACAAAGTATCCTCAACTGTAAATAGCTACTCCATGTTGTTTTATCTGTTAAAAGCGTTCCAGTGTCTCTGGCAAGTGCCCTGAGGGCTTTCTAAAGAAAAATTTACGAGTTTCAAATTTGAGTCGTGATTCTAAAAAATTTTTTCATATTACATTTACTAAACGTGAACATTCTATTACGGCATAATATATTCCTTTTGATACTTCTAAATTATGATATGGATAAGTCTTTTGTCTTTTATACATTTTACGTGCAAAAACTTACTTTGATGTTCCAAATTATTCCATTTGTATTAAATTTAGTATTCTTTCATGTTTTATAATATTACATACTGACACTGTGACATTGTTACACAATACATCTACTATGTTGAGTATTTAATGCTAATCAAATGTAAAACAAATAAAGCCAATCTCAGACCAGGGTCGATGGTTTCGATAGTTTTACCTCATTTCAAACTAATAATCAATAGAGAGGGAGAAGGAGAGCGAGGGAGAGACAGATTAATAATTGTTATTTATTATAAAGTCTATTTGAAAAATAGTTGAGTATCTTCCGTTAGAGGGTTAATAAATTTACTAATATTATCACAAATTCTTACTATTCATATTATATTATGTAGAAGCAAACATATGTTAAAAAAACATGGTAAATAGCAAACTCTGTATGAATTCGGAACGTTGGGAATAAGGTACTTAGCCACTTACGAATTCACGCGCTTAAGTCCCGTAATGTCATTATAATACATTTAATAATGGAACGCGAAAATTTAGAAAGTTACATCAGAAATGTTATTTCAATAATAATGTTTCTGTATTATTACAGAATCAACAATGAAATTTAGAAGTTATCTTCTAAATTTCATTGTTGATTCTGGACATAAAATTTTATTTGCCGGCTTATCATATCACATCGATCGTCCACAGGCCGGCGGCAACTATCACGGGCCGTTTGTACTGAAGCCAATCTCATGAATAATTCAACCCTCTCTAACGAAACAGAAATGTTAATTCATCACTTGATTATACTACACTAAACATGTTGCCTCGGTCCCGCTTTTCTGCGCCACGCGGTTCCATTTGCACTGCGATTATCTGTTCTATTATATATAGTTATTATACTGTTTGTCATATCTGATTGCGACTCCATTTTTATACTTTAGATTTCAATGGTATTATAAAAGAACCATATTTATCTTCCGAGAGGAATATAAAATTTATTCTTTTAAAACTTAAACGAATGTGAATACAAAGTTGTATAATGAACGAGCGATCGTATTAGTGTTACAAGGATTATGCTTGATCTAGATTTTCAACCGACTTCAAAAAGGAGGAGGTTCTCAATTCGACTGTATTTTTTTTGTTTTTTTTTTATGTTTGTTACCTCAGAACTTCGTCATTTATTAACCGATTTTGACAATTTTTGTTTTGTTTGAAAGTGTATACTTCTAGATTGGTCCCATTTAAATTTCAATAAAAAATACCACTCCTAAGGGTGGAAAAATAGCTAATGATGAATTTAAACTACTTCTAATTGTCATATTGACTTAAAACTTTGCAAGTGTTTCCATTTCCGTTGATAGTACAGTGGTTCGGTATTGTTGACCTGATCTGATGGTAAGGCCAGAAGGTGGATAGGTGGAACTCTTCAACGACTAATAGTAGATACTTTGAGTTTGGGCTTATTTTGTTTGATTTGACTAGCCTAACACGTTAGAATTCTTACTTTGCTACTACTGTCTACACTAAAAAGGGAAAAATAAAAACTTTTTAACAAAAAAATAAAAACCGACTTCAAACAAAAGCACTAAAAAGTAAAAAATAACTGATTGGTAGTTTTCATTTACTATACATACCTAATCAAATATTTTCGAAGTTGGTGTGCTTTGCTTTGTATGGGCTGGCACCGATTTCGAAAATAGTTGATTAGGTATGTATAGTAAATGAAAACTACCAATCAGTTATTTTTTACTTTTTAGTGCTTTTGTTTGAAGTCGGTTTTTATTTTTCTGTTAAAACGTTTTTATATTTACATTAAAAGCTTTTTGAGTACACACGAGCTAAACTGCTTGATGACATAACAATAAGTTTAGTCCAAAATCAAAAATTCTATATTATATCTTTAACAATTACAATTTCTACTTATAACGAAGGAAAAGAGTACCTATATGTAGCTCTAATTTACAATGTGAACCAGTGTTTTATGCCTCTGAGATTTTCATGTACCAATTTAATTTCTGTTATGAGTAGATACGTCTTGTTAATACGGGAAAAATAAACAACGTAATAAACATTTTGTCCAAAAGAACCTAACAATTGATTAGCAAATTATCCGCACTCGGCCGTGTATTGAACTGTGGTTTAATCTATTGTATGTACTGTCATACCCGCAGTAGGGAATTAAAAGGATTATAATTAGTTATGAATCTGATTTTTATTATTATTATTATTATCTTTATAAGCAAATATGGCCTGATCCCCCTGCGGAGGCCCGTGACCAGTAGCGGGACTTTAAAAAGGGCTGAATACAATAAGCAATAGATTAACATGCGAACCACAGCTCCGTTTGTAGGTAATTTGCTGACAATAAAAATATTTTTGACACAAAATTACCTCCTAGTACTCGACATGTGAGGAGAACGTCGTCGCCCTCTTCATGAGGGCCTAGCGTCGTGGCGTTGATCACGCGGCCCCACCTGTCTACTACCACTGGCTTTTCTGGTGGAACTGAAACAAATATTTGGAATTTAATTAAAAAACCTATTAAAACTATATAAAACTTAATATAAATTATAATAGTAGCGTAATGGTATTAGTTGATATTTTGACTAAGGGAGAAGTGGTAGGTTTAGTTTTTCCTGTGGAGGAAGTCAGTAGAGACCAAATGAAATATAATTTTCTTCCACTTATACCCAATATTTAGATTTGGAAAAAAAGCAAATATATTTGATTCACTACACTTTTTACAATTATTAACACATACTCAATTCTTGTACTATTGTATTTTGTACGATCCTTCAATAGAATTGAAAGACTCGAAAATTATCAATTTGCAGACAATTTTTCCGAACGAGCAAAGATAAAAGAGCCCAAACTTTATTCAGAAAAATAAATCACAAGATGACGAGGTGCGAATCTCGTTCAACATAAATATTTAGTTTTGTTTGTTTCTTGCCACAACTTAGGAGCAAACTAAAGTGGAAGCGGGAACGCGAATGTGGCTTAAACTTGCCGCAGTCTTCACTACTTTTTCTTCAGATTCTTTCCTTTCGTTTCGAGATTTCATCGACCTACTACGTGTTATAAAAGTTAGGAATTGTTTTTGTTGAGAAAACATCAAGTTAGGCGAATAATATATTTATGTTTATGTTATTTATTTACGGAGGTTGAGTGATAGTTGATATTCGCAATATTGCCAATCTAGACTATGACTGTAACTTTTGCAATGATAAAAACCCGCTTAGACGTTCTCAAGTTATGCGATGCTTATAAGCAAACACAGAAACAATATTTTAATTTGCTTATACTGTAGAAAACATATAACATTTGTAGCCACACGAGTAGCTTAGTTTTGAGGAGACGCCCAACTTTTCTTTCTACGACAATTTGATTTATTTGTTTATTTCTTAAAGGATAACCAACAAAAGATATATTAAAAAACGGTATGGTACTCATGTGCTAACAATCTCATAAATGTTCTTTTAATTATAGGTTATCACAACATGCTTTTTTTTCTTTTATATCACGTGAGTAACATTTATTTATTTACAAGGAAAAAAATAATGATATTTTTAAAAATATTAATAAGTTAATAGATAAAATTGATATTAAACTATAAAATTAAAAATATATCAATTGAACTTAGAAATAGTGGTAGATACAATTGTGGATTGATGTAGAACATGTCGAAACGATGGTTGTTAAAAATTTATTACTAACAGGTTGTTTTACAATTTAATTTTAGGATACTTCAACATAAAACAAGAAAAAAAACATGTTATTAATCATTAAAAACCCCCTGTAAACTATTAACCGAACGCAACATTTAAAAAAATATTCAACGAATAACTTTAACCCGGTTATCATTATATTACGTATAGATACCGTACTGTATAGATTTACATATTTATAATTGTAAAAATATGTGTGCAATTATAAAATACTGAAAGAAAAATAAAGGGAAAATTTAATGAAATAAAGCAATACAAGTAGTACTTTTGTCGACATAAGTATCGGACAATTTTAGTTGTCTCTATTTGGCATTATACGAGTATTAGATAATGATGATGATGATGATGTTCTCCTAGCCGATTCCGGCCATGGCGGCCAATCTCAATGAGATTAGCCAACTGCGCAGGAGATATTATAGTGCTCAAGTGTACGCGCAGACACAAGTGCACTCTCTATTCCTATCACTCTCATACTCCGGTGGGACGACCACTCGACACGACCGGTGAGAGTTACGGCGCAGGACCGACGGCTTTACGTCCTCTCCGAGGCACGCGGTTGAAACACCGCCAACTTCCCAACTCCGGGCTGTTACAGAGACTTACTATACAGGAAGACTCAATAACTAAACTTGGCCCGACCCGGGACTCGAACCCAGGACCTCCGGGTGTGCAGCCGTACATGCTAACCACTACACCACCGAGGCAGTAACAGATAAATAGATAGTAGAGGCAATATTAGATAATACGAGTATTATGTCACGTCGTTCAAAAGAACAAAATATCACAAAAAGCCACTCTATACGTTATCTTTGCTATACAACTCGAAAATAAATTATACTGTTATATAAGTATTCACTCTAGCTTCTGCGCTAGAAATATTGCATGAGATATACATATATGTATGTATGAATATTTTATAAATAATTAAGAGAACAAAGAGCGCAAACAAACGCGACGGTATGCAAATGATCCGCCGCATAGAGCCGCGCGCAAATTAATTGTTATTCCAAACATAACTAACTCCGGAATCAATCGCACTAATCCCGGCCTGATTGTGTTACATTAAAACGGATACGATAAACAATAATATGGGAAGATCCCTGAATGCAATTAATCAGCCCGATACTGTGCAGGTGATTGCTAACAGCTCCGTTCGATTACCATTAATCTGTTCCCACACTGCTGCCAAAATACCCCCCGCGAAGTGGTTGCCTTTAACTGAGAGGTGGTAGGTTCACATTCGCATGGCCCGTGTCCATCTCGGTGTGGGCTTTGTGCCGCACCGTGTAGGGTTATTTCGGTGGGCCCCGTTTAAAGCATGAAAGCCCAATTGGGTTTTACATTCGACACAGCGGGCTCGTCCAATCTAACTTTACTCTCTAATTCCGACTCGAGCCATTGACTGCGAGTAAAAATAGTGCGAATTCATCCGTTAGCTCAAAGATAAATAAATGCGTTAATTCAAACAACATACGAACAATACGCTCCTTTTGCTCTTTCAAATCCGATCTCGAAATCTCTTTTAGTAATAGTTTCTATGCTTTGATGGATTTTCAGTATCCGAAAAACTTATTTTTCGACTTCACAAAGACCCAGACTATTTATGCTACAGTGAGTATGCATTTGTGATGCGATTACAAAATATATCCTAATTTACGAGAGCTACCGGAGCGATCTTATTTTCATGAAATCTAAAATGAAACCTAAAAGTTACTGTGTGGAAATCTTGACTTACGAATTAAATTAAGCCATTTCAAAAAATATTATATGTCTTTTAAATATTTTAGTGATATAATAAAATATTTATAACTATAAAAAGTTTATGACTAAAGCGCTTTGCTGTTTTAAAGCGAACTCTGTGCTTGTAAAAATCCATTATGAACATATTCATGTGCTTGGGGAAGTATTGAATCTAAAATAATTATGAGTATAAAATGCATTAAAATTGTAAAATTAATCCAAATTGGAAAACCACCTTATAATTCAAAAAAGATTTGCATTCAATTTAAGAAGAGCTTTGGTTAGAACATTCTTAATAGAAAGATAACAAACTGGTAATCAGATCCTGAGCCGCTACCGGCGTCCTCACACCCTTTGAAAGTAATTTTAAGTTTCCAACTCACTTCAATCAATCAACTTTTGACGCGGTTTGCATTCGACGTTAGTTAACTAAGTATGAGCTCAGTAAATTAAAAAGAAAAAAATATTTTTAAAACGCGTTTATTCATATAAATTGTGTCATTATAAATTGATGGGTTTGATTTAATTCAAAGTTTAATTCCTTCTTTTTAGAGCAGAAGCTTATTTTCGTATTCTTCTAAGCAAACCCTTTCATTTGATATCCACGTCATGGGGGTGCATAAAAACCCAGTCCACCATCCCATCTTTGGAAGTCCACCATACTGGATTTAGAATGACGTCACTTACCTAACCATGCATTATCATCCAAACTAAACGTGTATGCAAAATTTTAACTCAAATCAGTTGAGGATAACTGCTTTAAAATTCAGTTGCAAGATTTGAACCGAACAAACATACAAACATTGCAATTTAAATAAAATCTTATAAAAATTTAAGATAACAAAAATAATGAAGACAAGACGGGTGACGAATTTAAATTTGAATTGGCAATGAAAGGCGGGGAAGTGATCGTGTTTCAATATAGGACGTGAAACTGGTTTTGTTTCAAAGGCCTATCCAATTAATGTAGGCGACGTCCAGGGCGTAATAACACTCGGCCCTAGGGAGCTCGACCAGATACTCATTAATACAACAAATGTAATGACATCCTACAAATTTATGGGCGCAATAAAAATGCTAAAAATGAAGCGGAATTAAAACCAATTTCAATGATGAATTTTGAGATTGATCGTTAATTTATTCAGTGTTGATCATCATATTCATGTGGATTAATAAATTGCTCTTTTAATTTATTTGGGATTGACGCAAAGTGTTGTTTTCAATTTTGGTAAACGGATGGTGTCATGTTGTCTGTTTGGCATTTATTATTGTGTCAGATACGACCAAATTAAGAAAAGGTGTAGCATTCAAATTAGTCTACTGTACACTATACATAATAATTATGCGTATTGACCAATGTCCTCAAATCCAAAGTACAATAAATTCTGATACGATCTTTAACTATCTCTCACTATCCTTTCAAAACAAATATACTATTCTGGAATATCAACCGTATCAAGCAAGAAACAACAACAAAAGACTTCCTATTTATTTAATTGTTATAATTTTTACTCTAAAAATATTATTCTCGCTGTTATATTTAAAAATTTAACGCGAAACATAAATACTGTAATTTCTTCTAGCAAACTCGCCTTATTCAGTCCTAAGTGCGTCATTTTTCATTTTAACGAAGATTTTTGCTTAAAAACTCATATTTTTCATTGTGAAAAAAGTCACGGTCAGGAGTGAAGTTGCATTAAGTAATCACAAGAATAAAGGCCATTTCTTTGTAGCTTTGGGAACATTACGGTGTATTGTGTATAATTTTGCCCGCGCGATGCGCAAAGTACGGCAATATTCTAATGCGTTCCACCACTTTACTTAAGTGATTAGTTTTTGCTACAGGTATTCTGGATTTCCTTTGTAAAAAATATATATCATGATAAGTTTTAATATTTTGTTGATGATCATTGTGATGCATTAGCCAGGTCATAGGTTCTTTTTCTTAAGTTCTACTACCACACGACCAACTTTATATTTTAGTTTATAAGTTTTGTCTCTCCAACTTTATGAAAGTTTAAATATATATATCAAAAAGTTTAATAAAACCTTTTCGGATTTTGTCGTGGATTTATTTTGACTTTTGGTTCCCGACGTTTCGAATGCTTTACAGCAATCATGGTCACGGGAGAGACTAAGGTTTAAGATGTCTCAAAAGCTTTATATATTTTTGTTATAGACAGCCTACCCACAAAATAACAAAATAAATTCAAAAAGTATAAAAATGGCTCCGGGTTAAGTTTTAAGTACCTTACAATATTTGTTAATTTTAATTATTTTTATAATTGAATATGTAATATTATTTATTTAATGTATGTTAATTTAGCTGCTGTTATTATAATTATTATATTTTTTTAGGAAACTATTAATTAGGAATCTATATTTAATGTTGCCATATTTAGCTATATTTATAAACATAAATCAAAATAAAATATTTATTTAAACAATATATATGTCATAATTTAAAATGATGTATCGAAAATAAGTGAACTGTACCATAAAATTATAATTAAAAAATTAAATAGAAAAGAGAAAAATAATACGTATTATAAATATAAAAATTTATGAAGAAATGATTTCTTTACTTTTTGACGCTGAAACAGTTCAAAGCATTTGAGTATTTAAATTAGAGATAGCTTATGATCTACATAGATTGTTTTAATGCTACCTTTATTACTAAGGCCACAAGTACAATGACTAAAACAAATATACTATAAACCTAATTATGTATTGGATATTATTATATTCAGCCCTTTTTAACGTCCCAATGCTGGGGGCGGGTCTCCCTTCAATACGAGTGGAGATCAGGCCATAGTCCTCCACGCTGGCCAAGTGCAGGTTAGCGGACTTCATATTATGTCTTTCAAAAACTTGCTAGGTTTCTGTCAGACATGCAGGTTTCCTCATTTGTTTTTCTTTACAGTAATGCAAGCGGTAATCATGTTAGAAATGATTCGCACACGAAAACATCAGAGGTGCGAGACCCGGGATTTGAACCCGCTTCACTCGGCTTACCAAGCGAACGCGTTACCAATGGGCTACCACTGCCTTATGGAATATTATTATGCTGCTTGAATTACTTAAATAATATAAAAAAATGCTTGGTGGAAAATATTATAGATAGCTTAAACGTACGATGATCTGTCTAAGATTAAGATATATCCCTACTGAAGTGTTTGATTAACGTTAATGAATGGCTTCACTTGTACTTGGTATTAGCATAAGTGGTAAATCTTCATAATAAATTATAGTTTTTACTGCTTCATGACAATGGTTATGTTTGTATTGTGGGTATGTCTTTAAAAAGTAGCAAATGTATTAATTCAGCAGATACAGCGTGAAGAGCAGCGTGAAAAAGTTGTAACTTAAGTATTTGAAAGGGACTGCTTTAATAAATCGCGATTTTTTTCGTTATTACCGTTGATTCACGCCTACAATATAGGGTAGGCACCCTTAAAGTCAAATCAAGATTTACATTCTAAATATTGGAGATTTTTTTTTTAATTTATCGTAGTACTTTCAAATTAGCTTCAACATCCAAACAACATAACAATTACAAACTTTATCTCATTAGAATATAACAAATAAGTTTTACTACGGTCATTCTAGTAAGAGGGAAAGATGTTTTGAAAGTGAAGCTTGAACTCCATCTCGTATACGCTTTCATTCAAAACAGTGTTAATTGGTATGATCAAGTGTTGGACTTGCAAAACCGCTAACTGCAATATTTAGCCTTAGATTCAAACCTATAGCCTTCTGCCAGCCGAACTAGTTTGAACTATTTCGCAACTCGCTTAAAAGCGTAGCAGCTAAAAAGCTTTATATAAAATAAAACTGAAAATATAGTCGTTTATTTTATGAATTTTTACAAGTTTTGAATAAGTTTAATTGAATAAAGTATTTTGTATTTGAATCATAAAATCGTTATTACCAGTTATACGAGTAGGTTGAACTAGTTACTGCCTAGGCTTGTATTCCTCATTGATTCTTAAATTTCTTTCACTAGAATATATCAAATTGAAGCCCACTGGTCAAGTGCTTGTGTGGGTATCCGGTGAAGTGGGTTCAGATACTGGAACTAGCACCTATGTTGTCAAGTGCGAATCATTTTCGACATGGTTATCACATTAAATCATCGTAAGAAGCCTGCACGTCTCAGAGAACTTTGAAAGATTTCGAAAAACATGACGTGAAGACCGTAAACCTAAACGTCTTGGTCCGCATCATGGGCTACGGTCTCCTCAGGGTGAGTGGAAGTCCGTGCCCAGCAATGGGCCTTTAAATGAGCTGAATTATAACCGTACCAAGCGAATAAACCCGCGGGTGAAAGTTAATATAAAATATAAAATTTTTTGAATATTCATAAACAATAATATAAAAATAAACACAGCGATAGAGCTGCGAAGTATCTTACGTTAATTTAAAAGAGTATACTGTGACCTTATGAAATGCCATACAAATGCTAATAGCTGCTCCTCGCACCTAAAAGTGATAAGTGCAGATAAATGTCAGCTTGGAAATAGCATTATGCGTAAAAATCACCTGAACATATTATTATAATAATATATTAATGAGGTCACAGCTATGCGTTGAATATTTTTTCAAAGATATGTTTTTGAAGGATGATTAATTATTATTCCGTCAAGAAATTTTATCCTACTTGATAATTAGATAGGTTAAGTAGGCGTAGGTTTAGTGACGCAGATTTAGAAGTCCAGGATTTGAATCCCAGGTCAGGTCAAAAATAGATATTAGGTTTTTCTGTGAAGAAATTCTCAGTGGCTGACATCAGTGAACAGAATAATATTAAGGGCAGTATAATTATATAGATCAGGAGAATAATTATAAATTCATTGTAATTTATTATAATATTGTAAACAAAAATAATATTTTCTCGCAGGCTTTTCTTATTAGAACATCCGAGCCGGTGGGAAGCTTCCTAATTGATTTACAATATTAACATTAAATTGTAAATTTAAAAACTGCTTTAAACTAACTAAAAAAACTGGTTTTTAATTTTTTTATAGCTAGTTTCATTGGCGCATACCACTCGACAATGGCTAGTGACAATCCAAGAGGACCTTTTTTGTATTACTCGCGCGCCATCTATTGTACATTGATGGAGCTATATTAGAAACCTTTGATTTGTGGGTACCTACACTATAACTCATATTCTCTTTGAAATCGGATAAAAATGCTTTGGAAATGAAAAATAAGAAAATTTTGAATATATTACCATGATATATGTATATTGTATATTATATCCATACTAATATTATAAATGTGAAAGTGTGTTTGTTTGTTTTTTTGATTGTTTGTTTGTTTGTCGTTCTTTCACGTCGAAACGGAGTGACGGATTGGCGTGATTTTTGTGTGGAGATTGTGGGAGGGCTGTAGAGTGACATAGGCTACTTTTTACTGCGGGAGATTATCTAATTCCCACGGGAAATCACGTAATAATACGATCAAAAAAAAATGATCAGAATTACTTGAAACTTGGTATTAATTCTCTTTAATAAAATGAAATAATTACGTATTTTAGAATTTTCCCAAATTCATCCCATAAGGGGGTAAAATAGGTGATGAATGTTTGTATAAAACTATCTTTTTGGAGATTTTGTTGTAGTTTTAGCGCGAGCGAAGCCGCGGGTTCTGCTAGTATTAGGTACTATATATTTACATCTACAGCTTACGCTTCAGGTTTTACAAAGGGAATTAAAAGGAATAATGTACACTCACATAGCCTTAGCAGTATTCGACCATACTAGAGGTATTTACACCACGCAGATATCGAATCCTTGACCTCCGATTACTAGTAAAGAAAATACCGCACTATACCTAGTGGTCGTTTAGAAAATGTTTATAGGAATATCGATATGTAATTAAATGTGGAATTTAAACTATACTAATAGCGCTATGCCTAAATGAACAACATTTGTAAATGAACGTAAGCGTATTAACTAGATTAATTAAGGGGATATTGAAATTTAAAACGTATAATTTGTATTTTGTAATCTAATATATAAATATCTCGAGTCACAGTGTTTGTGGTCGCACTCCTCCGAAACGACCGATTTTAATGATTTTTTTTTGTATGTTTGGTAGGTGTGAGAATAGATCGTAAAGCATTTTTCACCCTCGTACCCCCACCCCCCATTTTTAATCGCGACTTTAGAATTTTTGTATGAACAATATCCAAATAATTTCAGGTTATAAAAATAAATAGGGACGAACTGGGATTTTACTATCTGTGCCAGCGGTCATGGGTTCGAGTCCCGCCGGGGGCATTCATTTGTGTGATGAGCATAAATGTTTGTACTTCAGTCATGGGTGTTTATATTTATAATATATATATATATATATGTATTTAAAGTTATATATGTGTTATGGATATCAACTATCTGGTATCCATAACACAAGCCTCTTAGCTTACCATGGAACTAGATGGTGCTGTGTGCTATTGTCCTAACATATTTATTTATTTATTTATTATATTATGTGCATAAAAAGTATATTTGAAATAAATTATAATTTGAGTTTAACAAATACCATTATTAATTTTAACATTATCGATGTATTATAATTATATAATATAAACCAATGAATAGTTTTGTGATTAACAAATCAGCCCGTAATTTAACGGTTAATTAACATGTTTAACAACTAAATTACATTAAACGAAGTTTAACTCACCAACAACAGTTAGGTTATATCTAAAGCTAGTGGTCTGCGTGTTTCTGAAGTCCACACGACATCTGTACACGCCTTCGTCTCGCCTTTTCACATCTCTCACGAGGAGGGAAGCGGGCGGAGGCGACGTTGAGAAATGGGCTCGAGGTCCGAACACCTCTGGTGCAGACCAGTGACGAGCCTCCGATAGGTGCTTGCCTCGGACATCGAAACTGTAACAAAAGTAATAATTATAAGCTATAAATAAACAATATTTAGAGTTTAAATATGAAAGAAAGAAATAGTAATTTTTATGTATGTGTGTTTTTGAGGGTTTTGTGACACAAAATAATTTTAGTTGCTTTCAAAGTAAGCAGAACCTAACCTCTGGCATATCTTTAAAAATACAGGCTATTTTAGATATGAAATGTATGATATATAATAGTACCTATTGTAAAATTATTTGTTTATTCAAAATAATATAATTCTTTTTAATTAGTAAGTCGCAAATTAGAGTTTTAAAATTGTTTAGTTTTTTTAAGCTAGCTATTAGCGCCAGTTTTATCGAGATATATGTATAGTTATGCTTTTATATGAGAGCACGTAGACTGATACATAATCAATTATAATTAAAGTCAGTTATTATGATAAATTTTTAATATCGCGTAATATAATATATCCAATATCCATGCAAGACTATTCTATAATATACATAGATAGTTAATTGAAAGCCCAAATCGATTTAATATATACATAGATAAATATTTACACACTCCATGTTTATGTTATTGTGCCAATATTTTGTACTCGTAAATAGAAAACTATACCAGAAATATATTCCGGCCCAAAACTCATAATGCTTCAAATTTTGTGAATTGTATGCTATTCGTAGCAATTTAATTGAATAGCATATAATACATATTACATAATATATTATATGCTATTCAAATATTATGTATGATTAAATAATATGTAGATTAAATTAAATAAATTCAACTGTACAGTATATATTTATAGATGTGACGAAATATTGTTAACTAGTTAAAATCTTCAAAGTTAATTTTGAATAGTATTTTAATATTTGATTAGATAGAAAAAGCAAAATTCCATATAAAAGTAAAATGAAAAAGGAAAATATTTTAGATTGTGAGTATATTACATCTGTCAAAAATGCATACGTTTGAGATGCAGAATATTTGTACAAGACAGGTATATTTCGGGTGATATCGATAGCTCCGCGTCAGACCACACGTCAGGATGAAAAACTTGGCCAAATTCACTATTTTTACTATACACGTGAGTAATGCCTTTGGCTCTTAGCTTTGGCTTGATAATATCTAACTTAATCAAAATTAGTTTTTAGTAGTGAACACTGAATGTACAGACATATTTGTTATTGTACATTAATATTACTTTATCTTGCTACTAAAATTTAAATATTTAATTCATAAAAAAATAAAATTTGCCCTTATAAAAATATAATACTATTACATATTATTTACCAAAAAGCACTCAAAGAAGGCTGAGTTTAAAAATTAAAAAGGCATTATTTAAAATTGGTGTTCAAATTTCGGCCGCGAAGCAACAAAAAATAACGATAATCCTCATTAGAAGAAGCTATTTTGCTTCGTTTCTTAAAATATTCTTAAAATATACCAATATCTGAGAAAAATGTTCATTTTTAATGACTTCGATCTGTAATCTTTTAACAGTAATTTTGTGTAAGCGGCTATTTTTATAGCGGCCAAATTAATAGCCTAACTGTAGAATATTATTTTTTCGGCTATAGTTACATTTTGATATAACTAAGTAGTAGAAGATTCGCGAAGTGTACACCCGTCTGCAATATGTTACATATATATAAAATTCTGCCTTTTTTATTATCTCACTGCTGGGCATGGGCCTTCCAATGAGAGTGGGATATAATATCGGGTTAGTACAAGCAATAACTAGTTTGATCCTCACTCAATACATCTTTTTGTATTAATCATCCAATTGTTAAGTTAAGACAAAAGCAAGATTGCATGCTAACATTGTAAATAATAAATTGTAGAGTAGCAACACCGATGACATTACATAAAGAGTGCGATTTAGAGAACAAATCGCAGCATGTTGCCGGTGAGATAGCAACACCATGTAGTATTCATACAGAATTTTTCCACGGAAGCGTAGCACATGCTTTATCAGGTAAAATGTAACGTTCCGTTAAAACAAACAAAAAGCTGGTCCCTCACATAAATCAGAGCCTCACACGACCCATAATTCTACAATAGCGTAGAGAATTCAAAAGGCAAGAGGCACAAAAAGAAACGAGTGTGTAATCATAAAAAGGATTACAAGGATGAAATATACCGAATTACGGTTCCACTCATCGTACGGCTTTTATTTTCATGTAGATTGTTTGAGCTACTTACAAAAGTGACGGGTGAGACACTTGTTTTTGTATAAGTTAGGGTTTTCATAAGTGCCTAATGTATGTTTAAAGCCTTTGTGCTCATGCGAATATTAAAAGTGTGTTGTGGCGTGCGGCTAAATGAAGACAATTATGTTTTCTGATAACATAATGATTAATTACATCACTGCTATATATATATATATATATATATATATATATATATATATATATATATATATATATATATATATATATATATACTAAGAGTTAGGTTTTATACAAACATTCCTCTCTTCTCCCATTTTACCCCCTTATGGGATGAATTTTGAAAAATGTTAAAACAAGTATTTATTTAATTGTGTTGAACAGAATTAATACCAATTTTTAAGTATTTCTGATCATAAATATTTTTTGGGCTATGTTATAACGTGCTCTCCCATGGGAATGAGATAATCTCCCGCAGTAAAAGCAGCCTATGAGTATCATAGGCTAGCCAGCCCTCTAACTATCTCCACACAAAAAATGACGCCAATCCATTATTCTATATCGCCGTGAAAGAATGACAAATAAACAAACAAACACACTTTTACATTTATAAGATTAGTATGGATATAGCATAATATTTAACTGCCTCGGTGGTGAAGTGGCTAGCGTACGGCAGCACACCCGGAGGTCCTGGGTTCGAGTCCCGGGTCGGGCCAAGTTTAGTTATTGGGTCTTTCTGTATAGTAAGCCTCAGTAACAACCCGGAGTTGGCGGTGTTTCACCCCCGTGCCTCGGAGAGCACGTAAACCCGTCGGTCCTGCGCCTTAACTCTCACTGGTCGTGTCGAGCAGTTGTCCCACTGGAGTATGAGAGTGACAGGAAGAGAGAGTGCACTTGTGTCTGCGCGTATACTTGTGCACTATTATATCTCCTGCGCAGTTGGTTAGTCTCAATGAGATTGGCCGCCGTAGCCGGAATCGGCTAGGATCATGATCGGAACATCATGGATATAGCTGCAAAATTTATACCGAGTAAAGGAAGTGAAATCTAATATCTTGATTCTATAATTCTCTAATTTCCGAAGAATTTTGAACATTACTGGGAATTAGATATCCATGTTTGTTACTTAATGATGTTAAAACTTAATGAGTGTTTGTATACTTTCTTAGATTTACGAGAATATTTTAAATGAAACTTTTCGAATTTTTTCGCGGATTTATTTTGATTTTTGGTGGAATTCGCGAAAAGATCCGAAATGATATTTTATTTAAAATGTCAAAAATAATTGTGGTCAAACCTGCGTACAAGAATACGTAAGGCAATCCCTATCCAAATCGCTTAACACAGTCATTTCCCTCGGTTATATCTATTATCCGATACTACTGTCGTCATAACTTTCGCCATTTGTTAGGTGGGATAAATCAAACGGGAGTGACATGACGAGTATGTCGATATATCGCACTTCCGCCGGAATCACTTGAGAAACTAACGCTCTATTTAGAAAAATCTATCACTACTTTTATCATATATTTTAGTTTACGTGCGATACATAAAAGTAGGGGGTAGGTAAAAAGCCACTTGCCTGATTTTTTCAACTTATAATAATTAATGTATATTTTTTGACGATACATTTGGCTCAGTTTGTTGTGATACTTGATGTGTCAGCGGTCGCGTTCGAGTCCCGCTGGGGGCATTCATATGTGTGATGAGCACGAATGTTTGTTGTCCAGGCATGGGTATTTATATTTATAATATGTGTGTAGTGTAGTGTAATTATATATGTGTAGTGTATCAACTATCTGGTATCCAGAACACAAGCCTTCGTAGCTGACCATGGAACTAGATAATGCTGTGTTAATGTACCAACATATTCATTTATTTATTTGTTACCTTACAGTAAACACTTAATATATTTCGATTGTTTTAGCCACTAGAGATAGATAATAGCTTCATTGTTGTTATCACATGTCTTATCTTTGGTAGCCTAAAAAGAAACGTAAGTTATTAATTTCTGGCGGAAACATCTAACCAATATCCACCATATGCCCTCAATACTACGTGCTGCTGGCGAAGTAAATTGTGTTTAATATTTAAAGGTTAGAACTACGAATACAAAGGAAATGGGTCAGTTTTTTTATTATACTATTATCTACTCCAATCTATTCCATCTATAAATATAATAAAATTCTAACTGATTTCTATTTTTTGGAAAATCTTATTGAAATAATCATTATTATTGATACAGAGGCCGAATCTATAGTTTTTAGATTTTTTGTCTGTCTGTCTGTCTGTCTGTCTGTCTGGGAACGGAACTGATGATAGCTGGTTATCCGAGTCAACATATAGAATACTTTTTAGTGAGAGAAAATATATCATCTCTTAAACGTTAAAACTAGGATAAAATATACCTGTGTACTCGTATAATGAAAGCTTTTGCTTTCATAAGTGATGAATTATTATTTATATAATATAAAAGCCACTATTTCTACTTGTAGTCTATTTTAGAATTTTAACTCCAATTTAGTAAATTCTGCTAAACTTAACCTAGTTTTAGTAAAGTCACGTAGCTCAGGAAGTCAAAGCATAACTTTAGGACGTTTCGAGGAAACTTTCATTTAAATCTACATAAATAAAGAAAAAACATCAAAAAACGAATAAAACTTTCTACAAAATTAACTATAAAATAAATTGTCCATATTAAAAAAAATATTATATAGTTTTTTATATAATAACAATAATAATTCTAATAATTCTTAAGTTATCCAAACAAACCAATAAATACTATTCTCGATGATAATTATCCAAACGACCAATTTACCGAAAGAGTTTTTATTGCAAAATTTTTGACTTTTAAATATCATTCATTCAAATATTCACATACAAATATATCTGTTACTCGTAGTATAAAAAACATATTTTACTTTAATTAAACTGTAAAAAATCTATTTTATCTATTTATATAAAACTCAGCACTATATCTAATTTTTTATTACATTCTAACGATATTCCATTTCTACAAATAAAAACGATGTTATTACACAATTGCCATGAAATAGCTAAGTTGAGTGAAGTTCTTCAGAGTATTGTTAACATCTCGTTACGTCTCACATATTCGCACGAGCGTGGGGTGATCGATCGCTCCAAGTTTGTCGGAATGTTCAATCAACGTCTATTCCATCTCGTATTTATCATGGATGCTTATTCATTTAATTAGCATACTCTGTCACAGTTTCCTCTATTATTACTTTGCAGGTTGGGCGCCGCCCAAAACCGCCCGAACAGATACACCGCCCTAATGAAATGTATGCTACAAGTATTACCTTATATAAATACGAAAGAGTTAGTTTGCTTATTAGTTTTGTCTACTTTTTATTTATTTATTATTTTATTAATCATTTATTTCTCATTTTACAGCGAGCGTATTATAAAACGAGATTGGAGTGATATTTGGTATAGTTATAGGATACTTTTTATTTTTATACATTGAATGGTAAGTAAAGCAAGTAGGAAATATTTGAATGTAATAAAAATATTATAAGAAAGATTCATCATTATAACTGTAGTTTTCACTCAGAAATTATTATTTTTTTGTTGTTACTACATTTTTGATTCAAAATTTAGTAAAATGAAATAACATGGCATGAAAAAGTCGTAGACTGTGACAAAGCGACTGTATTAGATAGTAATAATATCCTACTAATATTATAAATGCGAAAGTTTGTGAGGATGTCTGGATGTATAGATGTATGAATGTTTGTTACTGTTTTACCCAAAAACTAATGAATGGATTTTAATTAAACTTTACAATAATATAGCTCATACATCAGAATAACATTTAGGCTACTAATGTCTCAAAATGTACGGTTCCCGTGGGATAGATTTGTTTTTATAGAGGCGAATCCGAGCGAAGCGAGGATGAGTCGCTAGTGTTCTATAAAAGTAATTAAATTTAATTTGTGCGTGTTACGCCTGTGGCTTATCACAAAGACGTTATTGTCGTACAGAATACAATCCCTGTAATTACTTTAAGAAATTCAATCTTGGAACTATGTAACTTTCTTAGCGATCCTTTCTGAATAGATTAATATAATCCAAAGAGTACTTTCCAAAACGGAGTATATTAATTGTTTAAAATGGAGCCTACAAAGCTACAATTTTAATGAATAATTTGAATTTTAGTCGATATTATAATAATTTGGGAATATTCAAATAAGCTTTATTAGATTCGAAAAATTATTCAAATTTACTGTACCGTACTGTATTTCTTAGTTTATATTATATACTAGTGTAGTAGTTTATGTTATATACGTGTCTACGCTTGAATGGTAATGCTAGGAACGCATAAAAGACAAACGTCAACAGAAAGCTTTTATGCGTTAGGGACCTCCGCAGATGAATTCTGTTAGCCCACCAGAGTTTCATAACAATCGGATTAATGGCTTAGGAACGTACAGAGGACAAACATACGAATATTCATTTTTATTTACATATATGAAGATTATATTGTGCAATAGCTTAGCACTTTTGATGTTATTCAGATGGGTACAGCCCTCCCCTCAATACGAGAATAGCTCGTCCGTTTGTTTATTTGCATAAAAATGATCAGGGGTCTGTCCTGACTTTGCTCGGAAGTTTATTTTTCACACTGAATCATAATTGGACATCTGAAAAATATTGTTCAGTACTAATTATATCACCCCCTTTTATTCTTTGTAGGGCTAAAAAGACATTTTTTTGTGGTTGCCTCTGTTGTTATAGGAATAGATTGTCTAAATATTAGTATCTAGATCAGTGTTAGTCGATGTGAATGAATCAGTTAGGGTATACAACATAATATATTTATGTAGAAAATTGTATCTGGACGTAGTGTATCCATACTGAAAGTATTTTTATTGAAAAAAGTACTTTACACTTATGTATATGTATTATCTAATGCTTTTAACAGTTATGTAGAGTATATTTTTGTAACCCGACTTTTTACTACAAATAAAGAATATTATTGTTATTATTTTATTACCAAAAGCAGAGTCACTGGTGATTTTTTTAAGTAATATATTAACAGTAACTTATTGAGTTTCTCGGCGGCTCTTCTTACCAGAAATGCTTTCCGAGCCAGTGGTAGATTCCTCACGAACTGACTACACTGACGTTTAATATAATTTAAATTTAAAATGTAAAATTGGCGATACAAAAGTGCCTGTAAAAGTCTAATTGAATAAAGTATATTTTGATTTGATTTACTCATAGATAGATTTTTTTAATACAACAAGCATTACTAGTTAATACAAAGGGAAATATTTTTTTAATTTCAACTTTTATCAGATCGGAGCAGACGTGCGCGAGGAGCAGTCGGGTGACGGATGTGACACAACATTAGCGCTGATAAAGCTGCCATGCGTGACTTTTTCAGATGGTTCTGTTATACATATCGTTGGCTCACTATTACAAGGTTCTATGTTACAATTTTAGTACTTATTTAGTTATTATTGCTACAAGGTTCTATGTGTCATTAGCTACAGTTTTGTAAAAACAAACCACCAGATAGCGGCACTATAACTACAAAATATTCGATTTTACATAGTTCTATGTTGTTTTTTACGACAGCAAAATAACGAAGTTCTATGTAAAAATTACTAAGCTTCATTAAAATTAACATAGAACCTTGTAATAGTAAGCCAACGAATTATGTTGTTTAAGAAAATTAATTTTCTGATATTTGACTAAATTCAAGAAATTTATAGGACAAATTTATATCCTCCGATACGAAAAATATGGGTATATGTGTGTTTTTTTTTTATTTGAAAGTTGGTTAAAGTGTATGTGTAGATGGTATTGGCTACTTCAAAGAAACTGTGTAGCTGTCCAAAATTAAGAGGTTTGTTCAAATGGTTTAAGATTTTAATAAATTATTTGGACCTATATGATTTCAATAAAATACAACTTTAAATTTAGACTTTTTTAATATTTATTTTGCTTAAACATATATTATTATTATATTATATTATTATACATTATAACATAAGGTAATATAGATTCTTTTTAAACTATTACCATATTTATACGTTTGTGTTTTATTTGATGTTTGAAATAACTAATCAAATGAAAATGGTTTTTGTATTGAATTTTTTATGCAAAGCAACAAACAAATACTGCACTTTGCATTAGAATCTAGGTCTTTCATTTCATTGCAAAGAATATCTAGCTCTACATATTACTGGACAATTCAAATAACGATGAAATCTAGAAAAACGCCAAGCGTCAAACACAGCGCAATCCGTTGTTTTCCTATATATGTTTTTCAAGTCTTTATATCTCATCGTGTATTCTAAACAGCTCACTTGCCTTCAGTCGCAAAACGATGAGCCCTGCCCTTTGTCAATTTGCTACATCCCTTTAGTAGCAGCCTTTAGCGCGTCGACGTGACGACGCTACCGAAAACAAATGATCTCCTTGACTTCTCCTTACGTTTAAACAATTGTTTCATATTAAATTTCTGATTGGGGATTTTCTTTTTTCGATCCGATAGGTATTATGTATAGATAAATATTTTAAAAAGCTTTAATTATACTCAAAACGCTATTTTTATAAAATATTTAATTGCGACAACTGTTGGGTAATATGGTAAAGTTATGTTACACTCACAATTAATATCTGCATAAACTAATGCTTATCCCATGAAAAAATCGATGACTACATTTTTTGCCAAAATATGTACTAATAAACTTATTATAGTATACTAATTATTCATAATACAAAATCTAAGCATGAAATGTACAACAACAATAAAGAAAATTCAAAAGTACTACAGCAAAGGAATAATAGGCTTAACTAAACCCCAAAAAATATTGTACACGGATGAAAATTCCAAAGCCAAACTCGTGCATTCACTCAAAACAATACGTGAATTTGACGCCGAGGGCATAAAAATAGAATGTTCGCTATAAATCGACGGATGGACTTGTTTGCTCTTTTATCCGTCAACGTGTCTGACGGCCATTTGGTAAAGGGGTTTAGGGACCAGGTATTAATGTTTTGGACGTTTTGTCAAATTAAATTATTGACAGCATCGTCCCTGTGATCTCGTCGACCTGTCAACGTGATATACAATATGTTTATCAGTTCAATATCAATTTTACAATCATTTTGTTTGAGAGACCAATAATTTAAACAATTTCATGTCAATTAAAAAACGAAAAATATTATAAGAAATCCGAACAAAGCTCTAAGTATTCGTCTATTTAGTCATTGTCATCATCTCATCCCAAATACGTCCACTATTGGACATAAGCCTCCCCCAAAGATTTCCATGACAACCGGCCTTGTGCCATCCGCATCCAGTGAGCTCCAGCGATTTTGACCAAGTCGTTAGTCCACTTTGTGGGAGGCCTGCCCACGCTTCATTCGTTGTTCTATTAGGTACTTTTTCAAAATTTTTGTATTATTTATATTAAAAACGTATAAGTGACATATTTTATATTTCTGAAGATAAGCTTAGTTCTTCAATTTTAAATCTGTGCTTTAAATAGGCAATGATAGGATTTCTTACAGATAGGATAGAAATAGGCCATTCCATCGACCTACAGCTTCTATTATTCAGAGATCTTGTTTTTCGTGTGTCGTATTTTATATTTATTTATAAAATATGAGCAACGCACTTAGGGGTTGACGAATTGCAAATTTAAACATGATATCTTGCTGTTCCCTCGACGCTCTTTGACCTTTTATGAGAACATGTCTCCTTTCTTGTGGATTACGTATTAATATTAAGCTTTGATGAAATGATCTACGTAAACAATTTAGCGACAAATTCTAGTTTGGTGTTCTTAAATTACAGCTATGTTTCTTTACAAGATGTATTAGGATCTTTTTAACTTTCCACAGCTGGGCATGGGCCTCCCTTCAATTCGAGGGGAATCAAGCAATAGTCCACAACGCTGGACAAGTGCGGTTTGGCAGACATCACATATCTTTCGAAAACTTGCTTAATTCTCTCAGACATTCAGGTTTACTCACGATGTTTTCCTTCACCGTAAGACAAGTGGTAATCATGTTGAAAATGATTCGCACATGAATTATCAGAGATGCAAGACCCGGGATTCAAACCTGCTTCACTCAGTTTCTTAAGCGAGCACGTTACAACTAGGCTAGCACTGCCTTTATAAGAGAGATGGAAGAAATAAAATTATTATGGCTAAGTTTTTATCAACCTAAAGTGAAAGAGAAAATCGATTCACGGTTTTGTTTATCATCTTTTCAAAAAGCCAGCCTGCACTCTTGTGATAGAAAAATACGTCATAGGACAATCATAGGATTAACATGTAATGTTTAAAAATCAGTTTGAAAATTAACCTTAATTTAAAATCGAAAAATCAATCAGCAAACAATCGTATAGCTTTAAAACAACATCGATTTTAATGAAAGAGAAGTATCATAACAATTTTTCATTGAATCGTTTCGATTCTTGTATCATTTTGATGTTAGTTTAGTGTGCTGATTGCGAACTCTTTGAATGACTTTACCATCGCGTTAATCTAATGAGGGCAAATTTTTTCATAAACATTTTAACGTACAGTTAAGTTTATAAGTGATCCTCAATATGCTATCGGGTCGATAGTTTTTAATTAGTGTTTAGACTTGATCACAGAACTACACCGCGTCTTTATAGTTTATGGTCATAAACGTAGTTTTATAGTTAGTGTTTTAGATAGTTGATAATAATTTTAAAAGTCAGTAGAAAAATTTGTAGTTTTACCAGAACCTATTTTTTTTATAAAATTAGCGCTTCCCGTCAAAAGAAAAGTGCTTCTTTTTATCACTAGATGACACGCTTCCGTTCCAAACAAATCCGCCTTAAGGTTAACGGAAATAACTAGGGAAGTCGCACTAGACATATAGGATATACTCGTATATAGGATAATATTTATTCCCAAGAGTTATCCGTAACAGTGACAGTGTCACGTCTGTCATGAGCAATAACAATCGAGCACTAGCGAATATTACAATATTCTTTTGAATAATTTAATATTTGACGTACGCTTTGATCGCTGAAGGTTTTGATTCATTATTTGTGGAGGAAAATGTAACGACATGCAAACGACAGCTGGATTCCGATAATTGACAATACTATGTGTGAGTCTAACGGAATCAAATAGATTCACGCTTTATTCATTTTTAGAGTTTATGACAGATAAAGTACTCAGGATAGAAGGCCTTTTGTGCTGGAACAATATTATTTTTCCACTGTCCGTATACTGTGTACTGATATTTATAGGTGAAAACTTTTAATTTTCATTAAATTATAGTATTATTCTAGCATTTCCCTGCGTGCGTAGTTTAAAATAGCCTCCAAACCGTTTTTTACCTTCTTAGGTATTGAATTTTTAATAAATTTCTCCTTATGAGGGCTCTGTCTCTTAAAATTTATATCATCTATACTTTCTGAAATTTAGTGATAGTGATTATTTCACTTTTTTATATTATGAATATATAGATTTAATACTTAAGTGAGCTTTAATGTTTATTTACGTGAACATTTTACAACGAAGTACTTTGGCATTTAAAAATATATTTTATTATTTTGTACAGTTCTAGATATTATCAAAAAAAAATTAAATAAATAAATATGTTAGGACATTAACACACAACACCATGTAGTTCTATGGTAAGCTACGAAGCTTATTTTATGGATACCAGATAGTTGATATAATACACATATATGATTTTAAATACATATTATAAATAAAACACCCATGACTGGAGTAAAAACATTCGTGCTCATCACACAAATGAATACCCCCAGCGGGAAACGAACCCGTAACCGCTGGCATAGCAAGTAGGGTCACAACAAACTGAGCCAAATATGTCATCAAATTATTATTTAGTACAATAAAAGTTTTAATAAAAATGCTGTATACCATGTAACTCTACAAGACAGGGAGCTTTATAAATGAACCTCTTAGCGAGACATTTAGAAGGATTTAGACACAAATTTAACACATTATCGCTTGCGGACGAAGCACATTGTAATCACTGTTTTCACCCATCCATCTTTTGTATCTTTTTTATTTTGTGACATTTTCAAAGTAAATTTACACCAGAGAAAAAATAAAACTTTAAGATATTTTCTTGAAATATACACAATAAAATATTTTGTACAAGATAGCACACCTTGAGAATAATTTGTCTAATATTAAACTGTTATATTACAATATATATATTATTTACACTTTATATAAATAACTAACAGAAAAACAAAAACAAATCTATCCCACTGGAACTGTAAATTTTTCCGGTATAAAAAATGTATGTGCTATTCCAGACTATAATCTATCTCTGTGCCAAAAATCATCCATATCCGTTAAGCCGTTTAGGCGTGATTGAGTGACAAACATCCAAACATCCATCTAAGCTTTCACATTTTTATTATTAGTAAGAA
Organism: Brenthis daphne; assembly: GCA_947093115.1. NCBI lineage: Eukaryota > Metazoa > Arthropoda > Insecta > Lepidoptera > Nymphalidae > Brenthis > Brenthis daphne. The sequence continues at coordinate 7,774,285 of OX352473.1, forward strand.
TAAACATTATACAGTCTAGCTATTTTTAAACTAATCTTGAATATTATGAAGAGAAAACGGTAGAGAAATTCTTAGTAAGTAAAATATATAAAATTTCTATGCTGAATACGAAAATTGATACCATTGATATGAATAAGAATTTAAAATAGACAAAAAATGAATAGATATTAGTACTATATATTGTAAGTTGTAATTAAGTGGACACTGTACATTAAGTAGAGGGTTTGTTCTGATAATTAAAGCAACTTTAAACGACAATTTACTTGTAGAAAATTTAATTGTAGAGGATAGCTAGATTTTTTCAAAAGTAACCAGAAATGATATAATTTTCAGAAAAATCGTAATATATTATAAGAAAACATTCAAATATTCCACACCGTGTTGAAGCGGTACTTATTTTATTTTTTATGACGCTTTTCACTTACTGTTAAGTGTAGCGTCCAAAATAAACTGTCTTCCTGTCTTTCTATTCTATTTAAAGAGCTAACTCCGAACCCTCTCGCCGCCCGCCTTATGCAAACTATTTAAGTACGCTTACTCCATACTTCCTCCCTAGCCCCCGACGTAGACGTATTGATATAAAACATACCTCATCTCACATTGAAGTATCAGATATACAACTGTAAAAATGACGTTAACTAAGAAACTATGAATTAGATCGATTAATAAAGTGTAATATTGTTCTATTTGTTTTTGCTGAAACACATTGAAAATGAATCCTGAATTATTTGACCGATTTCAAAAAGAAGGAGTAACATTGTATTTTAGTATGAAAATCATTCTGATTAAAACTTAATGAATTCATTGGCTAGATAAATGCAACTTATTCTGTGACCACTCACTCCATTTTCTCTTATTGGCCAATGTTTGTGAAATACTAGATAATACTTCCCAGCGTTATGTCTTGATGGTTGTCAGAATGAGATTAATATTCGGAATTGGCCATCAACGCAGTAGGCAGGTCAAACATCTCTATCAGATGCTCAAGTTATGGTATATGTCTGCTGCGAGCTACCAACTAGACACACGGCTTAGGATCCAATAATAGACATGCTAGAAATGAACTCATAGTACTCAGTACTCATCGCACTCAACCTAGTTGCCAAGTGCCCTCGAAGCTCCCTATGATTCATGCCGTCAGCTTCCGTGGCGAGATTTATTGCCTTCGAAACATTTGCACGCCTTCACTCCGCAGGAATTGCTTGATACTCGTAATAAATGTGTGCTTTACTTTATTTATGGCGTTTCACACTGATAGCCCTGTTTGTTTAAGAATTTTAGCAGCCGTCCTTACGTTTTACTGTCATTTTTTTATATTTTTTTCTTTAAATTATTATGGATTTTTTAAAATATTATAAATAGATTGGTTCAGTTGGTTTTATCTCTAATATAATGAGATACTGTACAATTTAGTATTATATCTTGAAAATAGTTCAAAGACAAATATAATAAGTGCCATATAAAATGGCAACTCAAGTTGAATTTTAGCTTAAATTTCATAGTTCACCTTAAAACGTCCATAGCTTCTATAAATATACTATATAGGCATGTCAGAACTAAAATTAATAGAGTAGATGATAAATAAGTTACATCTCGCAGTAGAACGGAGACTGATAAATGCTTTAGTCTATATTACGAACACGTAAAGTGGAAACAATTCGGACACACGCGCGTCACGTAAAGGTGTTTTGTCACACTGCTCATCCCAAAAAACTGGCATTAAAATGTATAAGGCGTTTTGGATGCGTGCTAACTTTTATTACAAAGAAACAAGCCTGGCGTTTATTTTTTATTTTCATTGAGGCCTGGTTGAATTCTGAATGGAAAGTTTGACCTCGATTAAATGTATTCTTACGTTATGGAAAAGTTTTGCTGATATTGTCTTTTACTTCGCTTCAGTCTTCATTGATAGGACCAGTTTCCTATCAATGAAGGAATCAATCTTTCAAGAGATATGCAGATAAATTTCGTATTGTATATACATGTATATACATGGATGCCTTGTCTTCACCGTAAGACAAGTGGTAATCATGTTAAAGATGATTCGCACATGAAAATATCATAGGTGCGAGTACCGGGATTTGAACCAGTTCCACTTGGGCTTCCCAAGCGTTACCTATGGGCTTCGACTGCCTTATAACATTCATACGATCTCATAATATTCTACATATCATGTAGAAATAGAGCCACGTCTACGTTGGGTCAAAAAGAAGATATAAAGTTTTATTTATTATAACTATAACTAAGTTAGGTCTACATGAAATTTCTAGAAACTAATATATTAATCTTTAAAATTAGACCAAGTTAAAATAATTTATTCATGGAAATGTCGTAATAGCGTAACTTTCTTAAGCTTTAAAAGACCTAACGGCGCCGGCTTCAGATTCGGTAACAATGCCTGCTAGATCCCGAGAATAATTTATAAGCAAGGGACCTGTATTGACAATGTCTTTAGAGAATTTAATATTTTTTACTTTTGCGGAATTAAACGACAAAGTTGAATTAAATTTAAATATTTCCGAGGTATTTTATAAATTATAATGTAACAGCGGCAAAAATATTTTATATCTCTTTTGAAGCACGTTACAGTTTTTTCAGCATTTTATTGCCAAAATTCTGTATGACCAAAAACACCATTGATTTTACATACTATACCTTTATACAAAATGATACAGCGTGATACTTTCTTTTGGGTAATTCGAAATTGTGCCTTAATCTACTCTACAGTTTAATTTTATATGGAGCTATAGCAGTTCAAATGTACACCATTATCCACTGTACAATTTGTAGAAAAAATGCAACTACTCCGCTTAAAATATTTTCATGCTACATCCTCATAGCGTGGGCCCTAACCAAATTTCTTCATTTTTGAGGCATGTTTACAATTTTACTAAACAGTTAAAGTGCGATAGCTGTCATACAATTACACGACACATGCCTGTTTAAATTCATTATCAAGTTTATCTCGATGCTCGGAATGGATAGCATGCTGGAAGTAAGATGAAGAGCGTATAAGATGGGTCGACAATCAAAAGCTGAATATTGTGTCTTTTTCGGTTAAAATAATATTGTTTCAGAAATAATTAAATCACTTTCACAGTACATATACAGACTTTTAGTAATTTAGACATACTATATTTGTTTGTGACTTGACTCTTCATCTGACGGATGCTATATCGGGTAATTACTAATATTTTTTTTTCTTATGTTGGTTTTTGGATCATAAAAATCAAAACTACATCTAATACGAATCAATTATGAATATATTGCATGCTATTTAGATAATTGACTAAAAATTGCAACTCACGTACAGACTAGGATTGGTCCACGATTGACTGCGTTACAAGTAATCTATACGTGTATGGGATGAACAGCGAATGTATCCCATTGGGCTTGGCCCATTAGTTCTGAGTTGCATTTGCAGATCTTAACTGAAGCTTGCACTATCTATTAATCCACACAGTCAACTAAGGATAGCATCTAGACTGCCATGGTGCTGGTATGGTGTGACACTTGGGGAGGCGCCCCCAATTTCAAGACATACTTACTTTTATATGCTAGTGCTAACTTACCACAAAATTGAAACTACAGTGCTTTAACTTCGAAACCGTTCGCTATGAAAATAGATATTTTTATAACCAATTGCATTTAAAAGCAATTTTAAGCATTTCTGTTAAAATTAATAGGCGATAACCAACTGGATGTTCATACTATGGTCTCAAGTGTGGTCAACGCAAGATTATTCTGAATTGGTTAGATTTGTAATTCAGGTCCGAATTCGTGCAGTGAACGTCGCGCTTTAAAACAGTTATGTTTATACGGGAACTTGTAGGTAATATTATACAGCGTTTATACACGCTATCCGTACGTCCTGAGGTAATAAGTGGGCAAATAACAGTTCATTCCAAGTCAGTCGTTCCAATAAAAATATATCCGATTTATAGGCTAAAGCGAAAAGAGAATACATAAATAAATAAATATAAATAAATAAATATGTTGGTACATTAACACACAACATCATCTAGTTCCATGGTAAGCTACGAGGCTTGTGTTATGGATATCAGATAGGTGATACACTACACATATATAACTTTAAATACATACATATTATAAATATAAGCACCCAATAACCCAAAGAATATATAGAATTTTACTAATAAACTAATAATTATTTGATCTTTGTAAACATTAAATAACGTTACCAGGATTCGTATCTTGGTACCGTTTAACAGGATTCATATCCTGGCAACGTTAGGAAAGTTATTATATGCACGAGAGTTTCGTTCTTTCATCTAGTAACGAGATATAACGACGATCATAATCACAATACCAATTTACTTTAATTCGTCTTTTTATATATAAATCTAACTAAGCCTTTCATAGAGCCATTATTTAATCAGTCATAAGACTTTAACATATAAAATCTAGATTCAACGTTAATATTAGTTCTAAATTCTACGAGAATATGTAATAAGCCTTCAATCCATCCTGCCATCACTGTGGCTATAAATTCATCACTAAATTCAAAATTATTATTTCCATGTAGGTATATAAATATGTAACGTAGTATTTTATAGTAAAATGTGCAAAAATAATTGTACCAAAGCAGTCTAGATGGCTTTATTTGTATTATTATTAACCGATTCCAAGAATCGGCGATGCTCAAAGGAGGGTTATGTGTTTGACCTGTATGTATGTCCAACCCTATGTTCCCTTGTCAATTACTAAACGGCTTAACCGATTTTGATGATTCATATGTCATTAGATTCGTCTTTATATCGCGAGTACATAGAGTATATAGATATCAGTAAAATCCAAATGAAAAAAAAACACGTAGCAAGACTCGCAGCTAGTACCTATAAAACATCCACATATGTTTCCGACTCCATAATATTATGTTCCTTGGTCAACTTATTCTCCTTTTTTAGTTTACTTTTAACGCAGTCGGATTTTTATTTTTATATATTATTATTGGTATTTTTCACGGTCTTATTTAGAATACCTTACAGGTCACAAAATAACCTATCTCTTCAGTTTTATTCAAAAGGTAAGATGAGTGACGTACTCGTTTACTTGACTCGTGTGTTGTATCTACGTCAATTGTGCTTTAGTTATTATGATGATATAAATAAAATAATATTTATAGAATATATTATAGAGGAGATATTTCATTGTAGTAGAATAACTGGGATACGCGTAGGATGTGTTTACTGCTTACGTGAAGCGAGAAAGGTTCGCTAATATTATTTATAAGTTGACATTAGAAGCACTCTATAATAGAGAGTCAATAAATTATTTTTAATATCAGCGACTTGCTCTCGCTTCGCTCGAGTGCGTTTATCAGTGGGAATTTTTAGTATATCACCATCATTAAGAGTATAATACACTAGCAGAACCCGGGGCTTCGCTCGCGCTAAAACTACAAAAATTTCTTTGGCTTTATGCATAGGGCATTTTTGAAATAGATTCAGTAGTTTCTGAAGTTAAAGCACTTAAACATTTATAAACATCAGTTTTATAATAATGTATGGAAGACTGCCCGATTTGTTGACATTTATGATTACTCGTAATAGCTTGATGATATAATAATAGCCTATTGAATTCAGCCCTTTTTAACGTCCCACTGCTGGGCACGGACCTTCATTCAATACAGCCTATAGCCTTCCTTAATAAAGGGGCTATCTAATGTAAAGAGAATTTTTTAAATAGGTTTAGAAGTACCTGAGATTAGCGCGTTCAAACAAACAAACAAACCAACAAACAAACAAGCTCTGCCTCTTTATAATATAAGTATAAGTAATACATAATAGGTTATAGATCTAAAATTATATTGCTAGAGCTTTCTCGCGCTTTCATTATTCTATTGAGCTAAGGGCATGTGTAGGCATTTTTTTTTAAATGTGTAAATCAAAAGTGCGTAATATTAGGCAATTAGTGTGTTTTTTACTTCTTCACATTGAAGCTACTGGACGAATTTGGATGAAATTTAGCATAAAAATAGGTTATGATTTGGAGTAGCAAGTTGGTTTAGATTCACTTAAGGACGTACCCGAGCAAAACGAGGCTGAGTGACTAGTATAGAATAAACATATAAAACAGGCACTGTTTTATATGTACAGGCGAGTAAGCCTTGCATTTTCATGAATAGAATCGATATACAAATTTCCAGCATACATATGGTACAAGAGGATTTAGCAAATCCCTAGCTTAGAAGACAAAATTCCGCTCGGCTGATTCTAGCGATCAGAAGCTGTCACAATGCTTCATATTTACCGTATATTCTGTTGGAAGTAAGAATCATTTGCTCTTTATGGATAATACTATTTATAAAAAAAAGGTACACCGATGTTGAAGTCGATTAAAAGTATTTTTTTCACCATTAGAGGAAGTTTTCTTTTACTATTTTATTTATAAAAGCACCCTTGAGCTGTAATCTAATCTAAAAAAAATATTAAAATCGATTTACAATTGGCGGTGATGTCGCGTAACATATGTACACACACACACACACTTTAATTAAGATTTAAGTAAAGGAGCTTTGCTCAAGCTGTCATTATCAAGGTGGTCAAAAATAATATAAAATTCTATAATAAACTAAACTAATAATAAACGTATAAACATAACATGATTTTTTGGTATTAAGTTTCCATAGAACACACTATGAGAAAAGTAAAGTATTCTGAAGTGTGATTTTCTTGTATCAAATTTCATGTATGGACTTTTTAGCCTAAAAAAGAAGAACAAGAAACATTATAATAAAAATTTGTGAATTAAACTAATAACATGCTGTTGCTGCTGTTGAAATACAATTCCAGATATTTTAATGTTGTATTTCAAAGGGAAAGTGATCTTAATCAAATTTCTGAGATCACTTATACACTGAATACTTGTAATATGTAAGATATAATAGTAAAATCTTGCGAGCCATCATACCTTCAGCTAATAAAAGCGCAACGTGACGTCACATCACGCTCAGTGTTGCCTTTGTTAGGGCTGCCAAAATATTTTACATATTTAATATTTACAAGTATATAAATAAAAAAAATGTTTCCATGATTACTTGCTGATGTTTATTAAGGCAGAAGAACTTTCTCAACTTTACGCGAATATTTGGCATTTTAAATAGAAGTATCTTTTCGGATTCTTTTGCGGATTTATTTCAATTTTTATTTTCCGACCTTTCGAATATTTTACAGTATTTTTCTTTGCAAGAACTTTCGTATTAGTTATATTAAAAAAAAGGCAAATCTTTTTTTTTTATGACTACTCATAACCAAATTATACTTTTTTAGTGACGTTATTGTATACAATGTGCAAAGGAGCATCTGTGTTACAGAACAAAAAGTATCCTTAACACTATACAGTATAAACCCAATATAAGTATGTATATGCGAGGGTAAACATATCCATTTGAAAAAATAGCTTCAATATATGATAAGAACTAACTAAGAAACATAGTTGTTATCTTAGTTTGCTCTGTGCCTTGTAATTGTACCAGTTGGAAAGCTTACTTCGATAATGCCACGAAAAAACACGATGGAAATTGATATACAAAAGTTATAAATACACAACCACACGTTATGATTTTGGACTACATAATTGTACTCAGAAAAATCAAAGTCGTTTCAGATGTAGTTGCTCACCCTAATGTATACTTTAGGAGATTATATATCATAATACATCACTCACTGGCACTTATATTAGAGTGGGTCATTTTGAGGGCATCCTGTTCACTGTAATGTGATTAGACTCTTAACTAACTTGGAGTGCTTTCTATACTTACATATATTACTTAAAATTAAATAATAAAAGATGAAGAATAATTAAGTAAGGGCTTTTCCTGTATCAAAGGGATTTGCCTAAACTTTATCATGGATCTTAAGTTACCATGAAAATACATATATTTGTATGCTTTATTAATAGCAAGAATACAATTTTAAGTATAATACTTATATAGACATCTGCTCTATAATTACTTAAACTACAAAGTTCATTTGTTAATTTGTCAGTTCACTCAGCTAAAGTAAAATAGTTCGATGTAATTTTATGCTTAGAGAAATTTTCTAGCGTAAAGATATAACAGAAATTACTAAAAATCTTGCTAAAAGCATGACATATTCAAAATTCCAATGAAAGCTTAAAAACGATTGAATAGATCAAAATAAATATTTTCAGTAATACTAAATAATAATAAAATAGTAGTAAGTAAAATAATTATGTGGTGAGCATCATACGTATGGCAAAATACACATATTGGATTTTTTTATCAAGAAATTCTCGCTAACAGCCCAAAATTGCGAAATTAATAGTGTTTCAACACCATGCTTCAAATCAATAATATACATAATACGTATAAATTCAGTCATCGGAAGATAACAGTCAAGTCGTATTGTGATTAAAATCAACACAAAAGCGGTGGATTATCCCTTCGTCACAGCGAGGCAATCAACAACCCTTCCGACCCCTCATAAGTTGCGTATATTATAAGCTTGTTAATGCTACATAGCATTTGAGAATCATTAGGTACCCACTGAATGCTTAGAGATTAGCGAAAAATACTACAAACTGCGTACAGCTCTCATATTACTTTTAATGTTGTTCATATATTACTAGCGACATACCCTCGCTTCGCTTGTGTTAGTAGAAGAATGCACAAAATACAGACTGCAATTTCTTTTTGTTTGGTCGTGAATACCGCAGGGTAATCCCGAAATAAATGTTTAATTATTTGAATTATTAGTTTTCACATTAAATCAAATGATTTTGTATTCTTGCGAATTTTGTTTTTATCGATAATTGTATAATATTCGTCTAATATCAATGAACAGGGTATTTGGCGAAATATTTTGCGCTAGGAACCTTTGCAAGTGTAAACAAAATAATTCACCAGAGTTTCATCACGATCGGGTCGATGGCTTGGGAACGCATAAAGAACAAACATACGGACATTCATTTTTATTTATAAAGAAGAGGAAATCTGAAATAATTTAGCATGGCAAGGGTAACCAGTAGTGTAAAATAAGTTCTTTACTACCGAATAAAGATATCCGTATACTTTTTGAAGTTCCAATATACTAGCACAGCCGTTATTACCAGGCTGTAACAATGCTCATATACACGCTACACTCACGTGACGTTTAAAATCTCATAAACATTATTGCTATATAAATAAAATTTAAGTACCAATAAAAGTGCGAGATTAAGTCATTACATTGCAATCCTTTTCATTAATTATAAGGACAGCTGTAAAGACGTGACAGAGCTTGATTTTGTTTTGTACGATAAGTCTTTTACTTAGACTAAGATATTTTTTTCTTCATGTTTAAACCTGCGATCAGTTGTCAAGACTATATCAGGTGAGTTGGAAGAGGTTAGGGTTTGGCGAGGTGGAGCCACTACTTCATCTCCCTTAGTAAGATAGCACATTGGCTCTCTTGAGTCTTCTAGTCGGATTTGGCTGCAAGAGCATACTGGATAACGAGTTTGGATGAGTTGTCAAGCGGTCCTTATAGTTGACTGAGTATCGTTTTACTTCGTCCAAAATGGTTGGGATTTCCAGGTAGCGTAACGTCTGATATAACTTTATAAAAACTTTTTAGGCGCCAACAAAAAGCTTATCTTCCCATGATTGATTGATTGCTGTAACCATGATCTCCGGATTATGACTAAAAAATTTTTTCACGCAGTCCACGAAAGTTTTTTCTATTTTCCATCACGTTAATGTAAATGTACATTAAATCAAAATAATCAAAATAATTATTGAGCTTTTGTACGCTTACTCAATACATTATGGAAAGAAAAGATCTGAAAGACTGCCATTAGACGCGTGTTCAGTTGTAATAGCTTCAATTGTCCTTATTAGTGGAATGAATCGAAAAGCGGTGGACACAGCTTTTGTTACAAATAAAGAAAAGTAATTTGTTATAACACAAATCGATCAATTTACATGACACAATTGCTTTAATTTCATTTAAAACTTTACTCCGCGTCAAAAATGTTACATAATGACACGTTTGGCTCAGTTGTAGTGACCCCACTTTTTGTGCCAGTGGTCGCGGGTTCGAGTCCCGCTGGGGGCATTCATTTTTGTGACGAGCACGAATGTTTGTACTCCAGTCATGGGTGTTTATATTTATAATATGTATTTAAGGTTATATTATATGTATACTGTATCAACTATCTGGTATCCATAACATAAGCCTCGTAGCTTATCATGGAACTAGATGATGCTGTGTGTTAATGTCCCAACATAATATTTATTTATTTACTATTTATTTCTTTCATTTAAAACTTCAGTCCGCGTCAAAAATATTACACAACTTCTATCACCCGTCCTGTGAAATAAAAAGATTACTCCGTTTTCAGGATGAAAATTTTTTTATATCATATCTCATACATATTATGTTAATTGGGAAGTTAGTTGTTTTCGTCTTATTCTTATTCATTGGGAACTATTTTTATTTTTATGATAAATAATTAATATATTACATTCTTTTCATTAAAAACCTTTCATCTTAGAAGGGTGGGTACTTTCTAGAATTCCGATTATTGATTACCAGCAAACTTACTCTTGCTTCGCTTGGGTGTGTTCCTGGGTGCCTAACATAAAGTACTTCTAAATTAGCCCATGCCATCCTATAGATCATAGTCTAGATAGACTACATGTACTACATTTTATACAAATCCGTCTAACTGTTTTAACGTGGAAAAGTAACAAACATACACACTTTTAAACTTTCGCATATAATTAATATAATATTTCATATATTAGTTTCCTTTCTTCCATATTCCATAATATTATTTTCTGAAAACAATTTCGCAGTCACAGCTCGGCCTAGATGTCGAAAATAGCAATTAAATTAATATTATCAGATCAAGCGCGTGACCTCTATAAAGAACAAAATTCAATATTAATTAATAACGATTGATTTGGTCCACGCTGTGATATAAAGTTATCAATAAATGAAATAATTTCAAATGCCTGTTGGTAATGGTAAAATAATAAAAAAGATAACATATATTGTAAGCAAAAATTTATATGCAAATCGACACACTCTCTATCTTCTATTTCCGGAATCCAATAGGGCGGGCGGCAATCCGATAAAAGTAAGAAATCTGATTAGGAGCGACAGATTTACATACTCTTCAAGGCACGAGAGTGTAATACCACCAAATTTGCAACTCAAACCTGCTGCTGAGAATTCGTTGGTGTAGAACTGTAATAGATTTTTAGGTCTAACACTGTAGACCTAGATAGCCCTTAGTTACCTTACTATACAATATTTTCTCTCCTTCTCTATTTAATGTATTTATAAACAATATTACGTTTAATTTGATACAAAATCAATAATTTTGATCAAATAATACCAATTGAAACAAAATACTATTCAGTGTTCTACATTTATATAATAAATGCAGATAACTTTAATAATATACGTGATAACTTAATTTTCAGCACAACCAGCAGTATGCCGGTGGGAATCAAATCTGCGATCATTCGCATAGTTATTTATGGCTTGTAGATTACATAATTATAATAACCTACATCCTAATACAATTTGCAAAATAATTTTTGATTTATCTACATCCGGTAAAGGACATTATTAAAAAATATATAAAGGGATAAAAGATAGCCAATCCCCGTCACTATTCGAACTATAAAATATTCTCCTGCAAAATAAATGTAAGTAATGTTATCAAAATGTTAATTTTTTTATTTAATTTCTCCTTAATTATATTTATAGTCCGAGCTAAAACAACTCGCCCGTGCTTTTGAATAATTAATAGCATTAAATTGGCTTAATCAACGAAAACGATGAAATGCCTATTGTTAAATTAGTAGCTGGTAAAGAGCTTTGCCCAAACACGAAGCCTCCAGTGACTTCACTTTCAGATTTATATTTACTAAAGATAATTTTTATATTTTAATTATCAATATACGTTAAGACACGTACACGTTAAAACACGTACACGTTAACACGTAGTGGTTGCCTTGCGGTAACGCGCTCGCTTGGGACACCGAGCGAAGTGGGTTCAAATTCCAGGTCTTGTGCTTTTGATATTTTCGTGTGCGAATCATTTCTAATATGATTACCACTTGTCTTATGGTGAAGGATAACATTGTGAAGATACCTGCATGTCTGAGACAACCGAGAAAATTCTTTAAAGACATGACGGTGCAGTCCGCCAACCCAAACTTGGCCAGCGTGGTGGGCTAAGGTCTTATCCCCCTCGTATTGGAAAGACTGTGCCCAGCATCGGGACGTCAAAAAGGCTTGAATACAATTCAATATGTTACATTTTTACTAATAAATTAACAGCGTTTAATATTTTTTTGTAAAAAAAAACTTTAAGCATTGCACTTAAGGTACAATTTACAATGTTGTATATTTATTTCAACTTATATTTACCTAAACACAATTGGAGACAGTTTTAAGAGAACTTTTGCATGGTATTGCACCTAATACTTTTTTGATCGATAATCAAACTAAATATTTAACCTCTGTTCCAAAGATATTTAATTACTTTCTGATTTCTGAAAATCGACATGTCTCAGTAGTTAAACGCCTGATGTTGACTCTATTAACGGTCGTCGTAAAACAACTTGCAGGATGGCGACGCAAAGTTCTTGATTTATCGTCCCAAGTACCGAACATGGTATCAGATCATTTTGTAATTTCATTGTCATTAAATCATCTCTTACTTTGTCTCTTCTTCGCAGCATCGGAGTGACAGATTGATGAGATTTATTACACAAAGTTACTTTATAAACTGGAAAGTGATTAGAGTTATATTTATCTCGATCCACTAAGTGGTATCGATATACAAATATATATTATAAAACTTTCACCTACAGCCCCCCCCCCTCTCCCTTTTTCACTTCCTTAAGGGATGATTTCCAGGTAAAAAACTATTCTATGTCCTTCCCAGGGTCTCAAACTATCTTCATACCAAATTTCATCTAAATCGGTTCATCGGATTAAGCTTGGAAAGGTAACAGACATGCAGACAGACAGAGTTACATACGAATTTATAATATTGAGTATGGATGTTGCAGATATAACTAAAAGCATTAGAGTTACTAAATAAGATATCAAATAATGTCGTTTTTTTTTAATTTCTCTATGTTTTACAAGTACAGCGTGCCAATGTTGGAAAAAGGTGAAATAAATTTTGGAATTTTCATAAAAAGAGCTGTCACTTTTATCCTGGAATATTTTAAGTTTCTGAGGGCATAATAAAAAACATTTACAAATACGATCAAAATACTTACATTTAACTTAAATACATATATACGGACCTATTAATTATCAGAGTAAATTTTATATTCATTTATACCAATATATAAACAACTAAATAGCGTGACTTTTGCTACAAAAGATTTGATTCACAAACAAATATGTAAATAAAAACGTTGGCATAAATAAAATCAAATCATTTAATTTAATTTTCAAATCACGTCCGTTTAAGACGTGTGGTACAGCGAATAGCATATCTCTTTATGTTACTTCTCCGATTCTCTTTTAAGCAAACATAATAATAAGTATGTATATGTGTAGGCTATTTTTTTTAAATTATAAGTAAATTTTGACATATAGTATGGAATACACAGACTATAAATATACATAGGTATTATGAGTTTTATATCCTTTACTTGAGAAATGATTGATCGCCCAAACAAACTTTCACCCTCCTTTAAAGAAAGATTTCTGGGATAAAAACATCCATCTAAATCGGTCCAGTTGTTTTTCTGTGATGCGGTAACAGACAGACAGACAAAAATTCTAAAAATTATAGATTCGGCCTTTGTATCGATAACAATGTCTATTTCAATAAGATTTTCCAAAAAATATTCAATGTACAGATTCGACTTAGTTAGAATTTTATTATATGTATGGATACCTTAGTGAAAACAGCGTAAATATTTTTGGTCCTATGTTTTAACGAATGCGTATTTATTAAAATATGTATTCAACTTATCGATCTTTGGTTTCTTTGGTACTTATTCAAAATATCACACCATAATATTATTTAATACTTTGTTATTATAACTTCGAAATTATTTACAGCATATATTCAGCAATCTCTCCAGTGGTGTTTCCGTGATGCGTCTGTGACCAGACAGACAGATAAAAATTCTAAAAACTATCGATAATAATGTCTATTTCAGTAAGACTTTCCACAAAAATATTTAATTTACAGATTCGGCTTAGTTACAGATTTATTATAATTATCTATAGATTTTTGTTACGGGAGAAACACTCTCTAGAATATCAAATGTCAACGTTTATCTAAGACAGTATTATTTAAACAATCCCATAGCACTACTAGACCAGAGTCGATAATTTTTGAAACCAAAAAAAAATAATAGTAGGATGCAACCCATTAGAAAAGGAGGGGAATATTATAAAAATGAAAGGAAAAATAATTTACGGGCGATCTGAGGTCGGGAAGGGGGTCAGGGGGGGTTTTTAAGGGTAAAAAATGGTTTTTCTCGATTTCCGGCAAAACTAAAAGTCCTATCGAAAAAAATGAAATCGCAAAGTTGTAGGTAATAAAAAGATCTAAAACTTTTGTATTTACACTTTTTTCACATAACCTCAAAATTTATGTGAAAAATTCAAAAAACCAACTTTTTGGTTTTTTATTTTTATCTTTCACTATTTTTTTTTTAACGAAATTTGGTGAAAGTTTGCATTTTAATGTCCCAAATATGCTGTAATTTATTTGATTAAAAATATTTATTTTTTCACCTTATTTTGAATTAATATCGAAAAAGCACCCTCATTTTCAATCGAAAATTCACCCGTCAAAATATCAGCTTTTTTCAAAAAGTTGGCATGTTTTCTTTTCGTTGAAATCTCTACTTTCCGATAGTGAAAAAAAAAATATATGTTACTGTAGTAAATCTTCTGAGAAAATGCAAAAAACAAAAAACCTTTTTTATTTCATACACTTGCTTATCATCTGCCTTATTGCAGATGATACAAACAGATTCATCCATACTGATAATCTGAAAAGACAAAATCGAATTAATAATGCCTTCACTATTTTATCGTGAGTATACCCCCATGAAAAAAATATATTAATGAAATAAATGTCAAAATGTATAAAAAATGTATTATAAATATATTAAAAATCTATACTATACATATTTTTTATGTATAAATATATAGTTGACGACACGTTTGGCTCAGTTTGTAGTGACCCTACTTGCTGTGCCAGCGGTCGCGGGTTCGAATCCCGCTGGGGGCATTCATTTGTGATGAGCACGAATGATTGTACTCCAGTCATGGGTGTTTATATTTATAATATGTATGTATTTAGAGTTATATATGTGTAGTATATCAACTATCTGGTATCCATAACACAGGCCTCGTAGCTTACCATAGAACTAAATGGTGTTGTGTGTTAATGTCCCAACATATTTATTTATTTATTTATTTATAGAAAACATACCAATTTTTTTGAAAAAAGCTGATATTTTGACGGGTGAATTTTCGATTGAAAATGAGGGTGCTTTTTCGATATTAATTCAAAATAAGGTGAAAAAATAAATATTTTTAATCAAATAAATTACAGCGTATTTGGGACATAAAAAGGCAAGTTTTCACCAAATTTCGTTAAAAAAAAGAAAAAATTGTGAAAGATAAAAATAAAAAACCAAAAAGTTGGTTTTTTGAATTTTTCACATAAATTTTGAGGTTATGTGAAAAAAGTGTAAATACATAAGTTTTAGATATTTTTATTACCTACAACTTTGCCATTTGATTTTTTTCGATAGGACTTTTAGTTTTGCCGGAAATCAAGAAAACCCGTTTTTTACCCTTAAAAACCCCCCCTCACCTCCTTACCGACCTCAGATCGCCCGTAAATTATTTTTCCTTTCATTTTTATAATATTCCCCTCCCTTTCTAATGGGTTGCATCCTACTATTATTTTTTTTAACTTTTTATTATTTTTAAAGGCTTCTACCCTGGTCTATACATACGATTATAAACGTAGCTCCTGTTATATAGTATTTAGTAATTCTTTATAAAGCCTAGATCTAGAACAAGAACAGCAAGTAAATAGCTTACACTCAGACGAAACTCCAACTTCCATTACACAAATTAATGAATGCCGTTACCAGTTTTCTGTAATCCGTGGCAGAGACACCATTAGGTTATGAAATTTCGTCGGTAAATGTTGCAAACAGCCTTTAATATACTAATTGCTCACATAATACTCAAACTTTCTGCGGTTCACATGTTTGACAGCCGCCAGCCTTGTTTTAATATTACTTACTACACAACTTGTTGTATTTGCGAATAGCGTATGACATTTAGATTTTTAATGTATTTTTTTTATCTTTGGCGATTTTTTTAAAGATTTGACAAATTTTGGTGTGGATTCCACGTTTATGTAAATAAAATATCTCTTACAGCACAAAGTTATAAGGAATTAGTAGATATTGTATTAATCAAGATAAATCTATATTAATATTATAAAGTGACAGAGTTTGTTTGTTTGAACACGCTAAACTCAGAAACTACTTATCCGATTTGAAAAATTCTTTTCCATTAGATAGCCCGCTTATTGAAGAAGGCTATATATCACATAATGTAAAGTCTATCTATTCCATACTAACTGTTAAAAGGTAGGTACCTAGGGGCGAACCCAAGTCCATGAGTCGCTGGTAGAAGATAAAGTTAATATAACTTAAAATACTCATGTATCAGCAATCTTTATATGAAACACAATGATAATTTTTTTTTACTTTTAACAATAAAAATATTTATCCTCCGTTCAACAAATGAAACTTGATTGGCATTTTAACAAAACTCTGACCTCTTTACCTCTTCTGCGAATATTTTAACAAAATCCCGATACAAAAAATGGCTGAATGACTGATTTAAATAATTTGTATGAGATTTAAAAATCTTTATCTATACATATAATAAAATTGTAACAAAGCCGAGTCTGTACATTAAATATTTTTTTGGAAAATCTTATTGAAATAGACATTATTATCGATATAGAGGCCAAATTTATAGTTTTTAGAATATTTGTCTGTCTGTCTGTTACCGCATCACAAAAAAACCACTGGAGGGATTTTGATGAAATTTAGTATGGTGATAGCTGGTTAACCGGGTCAACATATAAAATACTTTTTACCGCGGAAAAATATCTCATTTTTGAGAAAAAATTGAAAAACTGCAATGTAAGAGTATACTAATATGTAAAACCTAATAATTTGTTTTTTGGTCATCTGAACGCGGGCGGAGCCGCGGGCAATGCTAGTATGTACATTAATACAAAATCAGAACTTTATAAGTTCATATTAAAAAACCTATTACAACATTATTATAATGATACTATGTTCCGTTGTAAGTGTAGTTTCTAAAACACTAAGCCTCTTGTCCGAGGTTAGATTCCGAGTCAATGCTTCCAAGTAAGATATTTAGAGAATAAAGTATACAATGGAAAATTTTAATCGCAGGTTCGATGTCTGTTCTGAATATATGCTGACATTGACCATATATATAAAGATTTCGTTTTTAAATGCTTTAGTACTGTTTCAATTTACAGTTGAGAAAGAGATGGAGCGAATAAATAGACAAAATGGTATCTCAGTCACAAATAGCGTAGATTATACCAATTTTGTCTTTTGTATGCGAATATTGTTGGAAATTGAATAAAGTGTATGAAACAATTGAGCTTCAGATGCAAAGTTGCACAAACTTGCGAAATAAATCCGAGCAGAACTTTTTGCAAACGCCTTTAAGCAAGGATTTCTGTAGCAGAGTTAGGCTTTACACCTCTCGCATCCACTTTGTTATTGCATTGTGCGATGCGCATACAATAGAATACTCTTCAGTATTGTAAAAAGCTTATAATATTATAAACTACATAAGTACTTTATTTGTATAATAATATCAACTACAATATGAGATCCTTTCCCGCAGTAAAAAGTATCTTATTTGTTGACCCGGAAAACCAGCTATCATCATACCAAATTCCATCAAAATCTGTCAAGTAGTTTTTTCATGATGCAATTACAGACAGACAGACAGTCAGTAATAGGGTTCCGTTCACACCCTTCAGGTACGGAACCCTGAAAAGTAACAAACACACTCAACCTCATCTCAACTCATAAACACTCACATAAATTATATTATTATACTATTTATTTATATACAATTATACTTTTCCTAAAAATACGATAATATTAGTCTAATACTATTTATAATGTATTGATGACCTTCGTGGTAACTCAATCCATTCTTTACTTTCAAGACTAATGTAACATAGGAGTATATTCCGTCAATACATTCTTGCTCTGTATCAAGTTTGAACGTGTTACTTGTTCGACAGCGCTGGCTTTGACTCTTATACTAAGCTTTAATCGTTGTACCATGCCTTATATGTTATTTAATTTAAATGCAGATTTTTAATACGACAAGTTTGCTTCGTGAATATTACATATTGACTATTTTTTTATAATTATTCAACGAGTGGTATTCGATTGATACTACTTCACCAAAACTTGGTATAAAGTATGAAGACTAAGCGAAACACGGATGGATCGCAAGTACAATATAAATTATTAATTTTCTACTTCGTTTAATATATAAAGGAAACTTTTGGATACAATAAACACCAATTATTATAATTAGTTATACAAAGTTTTGCAATATCCCAAGTTCGATGTGTTTTAGACTTCCCATAATTGCAATTACGGATATTTCATAATTTTCCATCACCAATATTAGCTTATAGTAGAAGTATTATCTAGATCATAATATTATAAATACTTTAGAGAGTATGATAGTAGGAACTGGCCACTGGGTGACAGAGTTTCGTGCGGAGTTTTTTTTAAATCATGTTTTTTTTTCAAAAAACATATCAGAAAAGACATCTATATAGAAAAACTTAAAACGCAAAATATTATCTAAAACACAATTTGATTCAAATCATCACAACCAGAGCCGAGATACTCGACATAAATTCATATTTATACAAGAATTGTTCATTAATTAGTATAGGCTAAGGATGAAACGAAGTAGAAGATAGTATATGAAATATATGAAGACAATATAAATAACTTTAAAACGAAAATAATGTAAGATAACACTAATAAAACTTCGAGATATTCCTTGCATATATTGTTTTCTTCACTACTTTTGCAATATCAACTTAATTCTTTTATAATCGTCAGTATATCCGTCCGTGTGGAAGCTACCACCGCCTTAGAAAGCAATTCTTCTGAGAAGAGGTGGCGAGAAACTCAACAGTTGTTCTTTTAAATAATGAGTTATATAATTTATAATAAAATTTTACAGTGTTACAAACAATTTATAACTAGTGACTTCAAAGTGATCTCTCTACAGAAGCGCGGGAAAACCAAAGAGTATCCACGTTCTTTTTATTTATTTTTAAAATACATTACAGTGACATGAGTAAATGCTTTATACATACATCGTTACAAATTAGTCAAATATATTATTTTTCCATGAAAATGCTCATAGAGAAAAATACAACCTTATAATACATTGCTTCAAAAGTGTAATAATTATTGGTATCTCATTTTTAAAATTATTGAGCCTAAAATATGTATATTGTACAATCATTTTCGAATACGCATTTGTACAACATAGGCGAGTTTAACTCGGTCTGAATAGAGAACATCTTTTGCCTATTTACTGTTTACTTTGAACTTCGATGTTCGATTGAAGAGAATCGAAGGATATTATGTTGGGATAAAGGCCTTAGGCAAATCAACTGCTACGCTATCATTTAATTATAAATTTACACGTGCAAATCTTTTTTGTTATTCTGCTATGTAATAAAGTAACAAAAATGTGTCGATCCTTGGATGATATTTAAGAATTTAGGTTAATATTTTTAAGAAAAACATGCGATAGATAATATTTATGATCCATACATATAATAAAATTCTGAGTCGAATCTATATATTAAATACTAGCGACTCACTCTCGCTTCGCTCGGGTTTGTCCCGACACGAATATGTTGTATTATCTCTTTAACCATTTGTCCAATTTATATGCAGTAAAAGGGAAAAGTCTTTTGTTTTAAACATTTTAGACGATAAAGTTAATTATTTTTATAGGAATTCATAATTGTTGATAATATGACCAATAAACATGACCTACCGATTTAAATTATTTTTTGACGTAATATATATATATATTATAAAAATAAAATATTTGGACCAAAGCTCTGTAGAAAGTTCAGTTAAAGTACTTTTAAAAAAATCAGCTGAAATCAAAGTATTGTAGGACATACTAAAACACATCAAAACAATTTTTCCATCCTTAACGAATCGTTTATTTGTGTAATTTTTACTTGAAAATGTAAGACCCTATAAGTACAACTTATTAATTAGTATAGAATCGCTAAATGTCAAAGATATCATATGATGATGATGATGTTCTCCTAGCCGATTCCGGCTACGGCGGCCAATCTCATTGAGATCAGCCAACTGCGCAGGAGATATTAAGTGTTCAAGTGTACGCGCAGACACTACGTGCACTCTCTATTCCTAACACTCTCATACTCCGGTGGGACGATCACTCGACACGACCGGTGAGAGTTAAGGCGCAGGACCGACGGCTTTACGCGCTCTCCGAGGCACGGTGGTGAAACACCGCTAACTTTCCAACTCCGGGTTATTACTGAGACTTTCTATACAGAAAGACTCAATAACTAAACTTAGCCCGACCCGGGACTCGAACCCAGGACCTCCGGGTGTGCAGCCGTATGTGCTAGCCACTACATCACCGAGTATATATAACATACACACAAACTCAGTCATCATCGGAGCACATCTTCCTTATTTTATGTCGGTAAAAATACATTACTGATATTTCAATACACTTATGACATATAAAGCCATGATATTGATGTTTGTTTATTTATGTTGCCTCCAACTACACCCTTTGTGTTCTTCATAACATTAAGGAAAACACTGTAATAAAATTATGGATAAGGATAAAATAGCCTTGCTTTCTAATCTATTAACCATTTATATGCAATATTATTATGATGATGGCTATTTACCATGTTTATCATTTTTGGGAGTTTCCAATATTTAATGGTTACAAGTTCCACGGTCATGGGTATGTAAGCTGGAGTATACCATGGCGCTTGTAACAGTACCGATACCGAATATGGGGAACTCTTACAAGTAAGTGATTGCTGTGCAAAAGTATAATTGATGATTCAACGAACTTACTTGTAAGTGAAGTTCTTATTATACGAAGACTTCGTCCGAAGATATTATATATATATATTCTTTATTGCATATTAACAGAGTAACACAGATAATACAGAGAACAATGTGGGCAAAGGTGGACTTATCTCTAGAAGAGATCTCTTCCAGCCAACCTAAGGAAGTGAGAAATAGTGTTATATGACGGGACTAAAAGTGTGCAATTGATTTAAGATAAAATTATAAATAATTATACAATTAAATAAGATAAAAAAAACACATATAATGATAAATATAAAAAAACTTACATATTATACATACTATATACACATATACATACATATATACATACATATATATATATATACATATTAAAGTATAAATATAATCGTATGCATTTGGAATACACAAAAATAGTAAATCAGATGATAAAATTAAGGACCAATTTGTGACAGAAGGTACTGTTTTAAATTTTTTTTAAAAGAAGTTATGGAGGGGCTTTTTTTGATGTATTTAGGGAGTTTGTTCCAGAGTAATGAGGCATATACTGAGAAAGAGTGCGAAAAAAAAACGTGTCTTACTCTTTGGTATGTCGAGCATTGACATGACGCAAGACCGTCTGGAACGTGAGGGGATAGGGAGAAGTTGGATACGAGAACGAAGGTAAGGAGGAGAATTTGGGTCGTTAAGAATATTGAAGAGGAAGGAAAGGATGTGCATATCACGGCGAAGTCGGATTGGGAGCCATTTAAGTTGAGCACGAAAGTTTGATACATGGTCATGCTTGCGCAAGCCAAAAATAAAGCGAATAGCTAGATTCTGGAGACGCTCTAGTTTGTTAAGTTACTCCTCAGTCACATCCAAATAGCACACATCAGCGTAGTCAAGTATGGGGAGGAGAAGGGTTTGAGCAAGCATAATCTTGGTACTAAATGGGAGAAAGAATTGGAGACGCTTGAGAGAGTGGAAAGAGTGATGCATTCGTTTGCTGACCTCGTTGACATGAGCTACCCAGGTCATGTTACAATCCATTATTAGGCCCAAGTTTTTCACTCTATCACAATAAGGGATTGGAACACCAGAAAACTGGACTTGAGGTATTGAAGTCCAGTCGATTTTGCACCTCAGTCTACTACTGCCAAATATGATGCACTGTGATTTGCTGGGATTCACAAGAAGGCCGAAAGACTCAGCCCATAATTGGACTTCAGCAAGGTCCGAGTTTAATGCACCAATAGCGTCATGCAACTCGGTCAGCTCAAAGTGTCGGTATATCTGTAAATCATCTGCATACAGATGGAAGGGAGAAGAAATGACTTTTGAAATGTTATTAATGAAGATGGAAAAGAGCAAAGGGGAAAGTACGCCGCCTTGAGGGACACCAGCAGTAAGATCTAACCAATCCGATAATGTATCGTTGATTTTCACGCACTGCTGACGTCCGGAGAGATAAGAATGAAACCAGTCTAGAACAGTAGGAGAAATGTTGACCGCACGAAGAGTTTCAATTAGGATGTCAAGGTCAACAGAGTTGAAAGCACTGCTAAAATCAAGCAAGACCATCGCAGTGAGCATGGTGTTATCCATAGCACCACGAATATCCTCCGTGATATTCAGCAGGGCTCCCACCGTGCTGTGTGAAGAGCGGAAGCCGGACTGGTAAGGGCATAGGAGATTATGGTGAGACAGATAAGAGTAAAGTTGTTTATGAGCCAATGATTCTATGAGTTTCGATAGGATAGGAAGGATAGATATAGGGCGGTATTGGGAGAGACAGGTAGGATTCGAAGTTTTAGGCAGTGGAATGACGATGGCTTTCTTCCACACTGATGGGAAGACATTGCGTGTGAGTGAGAAATTAATGATGTGGGAGATTACAGGTGCAATATCCTCTAGTACGGGAAGAACCATATCAAGACTGATGTTGTCACTACCAATGGCTTTTGTTGAAATAGAGCGGACACACTTCTTTATATCATCTACTGAGACTGGTTTGAAGACGAATGGTGGTAGGTCAGGGAGGGGAAAGATTGGATAAGAATGAAAGAGTAGCAGGTTTTATGTCAGAATTTAAAGTTATGGGTGGAGTGGTAAAATGATAATTTAAAGCATTAAGATCCACAGAACTTTGACAAGTTTCTGTGGTCTTGCCCACACCCAGTGACGATAGGAATCTCCAAACTTGCGCTTGACAGAGATCCTGAATCGTGGAATGAATATAGCGACGTTTGGCATCCCTACACATTCTGTTGCAGATGTTACGTAATTTTTTATAGGCGTCAAGGTTTTCAGTTGAAGGGTATTTTTTGTTCCTAGCTTTGGCCCTATCGCGCTTGGCCATGGTCCTCTTAATCACAGGCGATAACCATGGAGCGGGAGCATGCTTCATCCTTACTGGCCTAACCGGCGCATGCTTGTCGTACAGTTTGATCAGTTCAGCAGTTAAAGAGTCTACCATGGTATCGATGTTGTTCGCTGATAATATCGCTGACCAGTTGATGTTTTTAACATCCTCTCTCAAGCGTTCTAGATCCATATGCTTAAAATTGCGCTGAAGTATAACCTTGCCTCTAACCTTTGGAGGACGCACTTTGTAAGCGAGATAAATTAAGTCATGGTGTGAGAAAGGTGCAGTCATTTGACCATGCGAAACAGCAAGAGTAGGTTTAGAGACAGAGATTATATCTATGAGAGATGGACGACTGTTGGGAAAGTAATGAGTAGGGCTAGTCATGGGGAGTAAATGCATATTAAATGACGATGTAAGGTTGTGTAATGCTCGCGTCCGACAATCATTCTTTAATAGACATGTGTTCAGATCACCCATGAAAACAATATGTTCATAACTCGGTACCAGACTATCTAGAAGATCTTCTAAGTCGTCAAAGTAATTGACTTTGTCATTAGGACAGTACAAGACCCCTAAGAGAACTTTTTTGTGGTGTGTAGATAATTCTAAGAAAAGATATTCTAGATGACCAGTAGTAAGTGAGTTGGAACGAGCAACCACATGGGCAGGAATACCGCTACGAAGGTAAATACCTACGCCACCGCCACCTTGATCAGTGCGATCATTACGAAAAAGTTGATAACCTGGAAGCGAGCAACTAGTAGAAGGGAGTGAGGGCTTCAACCAGGTTTCAGAGATAAGAATGCAGTCGACTACGGCAGCACCAAAGGATGTGAGAAAATCGGTGTAATGAGCGAGTATGCTTTGCGCATTGATATGCACCATGGTAAGGGAATTAGTATTAGTGGCAAAAATATTCGACAGTTTTACTTCGAGTGTTTCAACATCTGAAAAAGAGGTATTAATACTATTTTCCGCACTTTCGGAAGTGTCGGAAGAACAAGAGAAATATTCCTCATCCATATTAAAATAAAAAAATATATGATATACGTAGAAAAAAAAAATAATAAAATATATATAAATATAGATAAACAGTTATATAATAACTAAAAAATGAACCAAAAAAAAAAATAACACTATGCTCAGGCATAAGTTGACTACAAGAATAATTTTTACTAACATAACAGTTTTCATTAACAAATGTTGAACGCAACACAACAGAGTAACAATATTGCTAGAAATATTAACTATCTGTGCCGAGTTGTGACAACTGACTTATGACATTTGAAGTTGTGACTTGTGATCAACTGACAAAACAAATAAATTTTAGAACTTGTACAATTTAAATAACAATTTTAAACGGTACTTAAACAGAAAGAAAAATATGTGTACCCTGCTTAACTGTTGGGGTTCTAAAGACTATAAATCGGCCAAATTAAAAAGATGTAAACAAAGAGATACCCGTGAATCAGTCATTTTTGCTATGTTGTGCAATGAGTTTTTTAAGTTCGGTTGAGGTGTTTATCTTCACTCGGGTCTTGTCTGGGAGAAGAACGATTACCACACCGTCAGCAGACCAGCACTTCTTCATGCCGAAGTGGTTGCGAGCGGCAACAAACACGTCCTGACGCGACTTGGTCAAAAATTCTGTCAAGGTTATTTTTGTACCTTTCAACGAAGTCTTAGCCCTCCATGCAGTTGTTCGAGTCTTCATATTAACAAAACGCACAAGAACAGGCCTACATGAATCCCTTTTGGCACCTAATCTGTGACAAGATTCAATAACATCAGGGTTTGCGTCTAGAAGTTTCAAATGGCTGGTTAATACTGACATGACCTTTTTCATCACGTCTTCGTCCTTATCCTCCTTAATACCATGGAAAAGAAGAGTTTTTCTCCGTGATTGTGTCTCCAAACGATCCAGGCCTTGGGCTACAAGCTCAACTTGGGATTTGAGTATGCCGAGTGATTTCCATACAAAGGTCTTAAATATATAGAATTCGGCAGACAAGGCTTTTACTGTTGGGTTGGATGCAGAGGGACCGGGTTGCTGCAAGTTCTTCTCAAACTCCCCCATCCTGGTGGCGAACATTGAGGAGAGCTCTTCCATGCTCTTAAGAAGTTGATCAACAGGAGTATCCATGGTTAATTAGTGAAGAAAGTTTGTGTGAGAGTGAATAAATAGTCAACTTATGCACTGGTAATAAAAACTTTAAGACATATATTTAATATATATATATATTTTTTAAATATTTATAGTAGAGCAGTTAAATTCGCATCTAAGCTCTTTCGTGTCTACCCGCCGAAAAACCCATTAAAATAATATATAACAAACATATTATACCCATTAAAATCGTGAAATATTATTTAATTTCGAAGTTCTAAACTAAATAAGGATTGGTAGAGAATATGAGATTAATATTTGCTTAAAAAATAAAATAATCTAAATATAGTACCCGTTCGGCGTATCACTACGCTATACTATATGGTAAACATGGTAAATATCCCGTTGTTCAATTTACACCATGTTAATATTGGCAGTCACCATTAAAGTCTAAAGACATCTTTATGCAAATCTATGAATGCGCCATAGACAGACGAACATATAAACATATTTACGCATCAACAATGTTAGGAAGTTATTAATAAAAGTAGATATTAAACTTCTTTAAAGGGATAACCAAAGTCCAAAATATATACGTACAATTTAGAGTTTGCAAAGAAACTGCTCCGGAAATGTGAAATCCGCGTCGCGAAGTAAACACGGACGAAATTAAGTGTCAACGGCAGCACATAAATCTTATCAAAGGAATACGCTGAGATTTTAAACAATCAAGATGTGGATGCCCAAGTGCAGGTGGCGAGGGCGGAAGCGCGGGAAGTTAGAGCTATTTTTAATCTTGATCTACGAAATTTGCGCTTTATCCTGTATTGTTGGGGTTCTTTAGCCTAAATGGTAAATAATAATATTTAGTTTTGTTATATCCGTCTACAATTAAACTATGTAGTCTAGATTGAATTTGATTTGACTACTGAATGTCCTAACATATAACATATTTACGCATACCGCCTGCATACACAACAATATAAAAACATAATTCTCGCATTTATATCAAAATTAGATGTCTAAACGTAATAAATAATCAAGCTTTTAAAAATAAAAATATCTTTTCGGATTTTTTAGCGGATATATTTTAATTTTTGATTCTCGTTGTTTCGAATGCTTTACAGCAATCATGGTTACGGGAGAGACTGAGGTGTTAGACGTCTCAAAGGTTATATAGATTGCCTACCCACAACATTATACAATGATTTTCAAAAATACAAAAATAGCACCATAATACTTTACAATATTTGTTTATTTTAATTTTTAACAATTTTTATAATCAAACTGTAAAATCTAAAAGGCTGATAACTGAACAGTAGATGAAGTAAATTCCTTCCATACCAAGTGTTAGAGCGTTTTAAATAAATCTAATTTTCAATTCTTCCAAGTTTAAGAATAAAAAACGTTAAAGACCATTACTCACCGACTACAAACACCGCGAACAACTGGAGCCGTTCTAAGAAAATATTTCCGTGCTGACATTTAATCAATAATACGAATATCTAACGACATGTTTACTGTCACATGGACAATACATCACGTGACAATGGCGTTTTCGCAATTTATAATATATCAAAATAGTATATATTAAAAATTAAACATTACTTTTGTTACGGAACACCGGTATGCGTAGTACGATTTATACTACTAGCATGCTTTCACTGGATAGCCCGGATTCAATTTCCAGGTGGGAATATAGTATGACACTATACAAATACACCGTAACAATTTATAAGAAATATCTATTATCATAATTTCTACTATAATATAATGCCAATTTTTGGTATTAAATTCGTTCGCACTCTTGGTGAATGAGAGCTAGTCGGAAACAAGTTGAATATTTCGACCGTCACGACACTTGTTTTTAACCGATTTCCAAAAAGAGGAGTTTTTATTTACAAAAAGTAGTCCATGTGACTTGATAATAAGTACCAGGCGATCATAAGTGTTAAAGAATTTATTTTGTAAGAAATACCTGTGCACTCTGTGCAGAATGCATATTTTTTTGCGATAAGCTTCAATATACAATGTACGTCGCTTGATGTTTATGATACCCTGGTACTCGCGACAATTTTTATGACCTAATTTATGAGCCAAGGGCGAACAGGGAAATGAACATCGTTCTTACCGGGTGTCCCGCGACACCGACCGACTTTTTTTAGTAGAATGGATGTGACATACAGATAGATGGACATGAATAAAATTTAAAGGGTTTCGTTTATGCCACTGCCACATGTACACACGAGTATGTGGTTCGTAAAAAGCCGCTCTTTATGACTGGTACTAAATCGACTTTATTCTTTACACAATTTATATTATACTAGCTTACGCACATGGCATAGTATGACGACAGTTATTAATAACAAAGTTTGTGGGTTAATAATTTTATCTTAAATACGTCTTCTTCGCGCTGAAAAAGTTAAATAGATTTGAATGAAATTCAGAATTAACATAATATATTATATCTTGGATTTTATCAGCTCTTTTCGCACAAGCGGAGCCGCGGGCAAGAACTAGTGTTCTTTGTATATCCTAAGAACCAAAGAGTTCTCTTTCTTTAACAAACTAAAAAGAATAAAGAAAACAAACCAACAAACATCTATACAGATAAATAAAATTGAAGTGTTTGTAATGTTAGAATTATTTACGGTAGGTAATTATATAAAAGAATACATTTTTTTATTTTTTGTTTGTCAGTCTGTTTGTCTGTTTGTTCCGACTAATCTCCGAAACGGATGGACTGATTTTGACGGGACTTTCACTGGCATATAGCTGATGCTATAAGGAGTAACTTGGCTAATTCAATTTGAGAAAAAGAATTAAGGTTCCGCTCAAAAAAATTATAAACGTACCTAAGGACCCGAGCGAAACGAGGGTAAGTCACTACTCGCTGGTTATATAATAAATTAGAATGCCTAATTTTAAATTTCTCTTTCCAACAAAACTTAAACGCAAAAATGAAATTTCAACTAACACGGTTTAAGAAATAACAGCTTTTGAATAATTAAGCTCACTCTTATAATTTACATTGACTTTTGATATTTTAACTAACTAACTAGTTGGAATAATAAGTTCTGAAAAAGTATTATTAAGACTAATTTATTATTTTATTTAGTGCCCTTATAATTTTTAACTGGAACTGGAAAAATACTTAAAAATTTACTTATCACAGACATTTATAGGTTTTCGTACCCGAAGGGTGTTTACGGAACCCTATTACTAGGCCTTCGCTGTCCGTCCTTCCGTCTGTCTGTCAGAGGGTACTGTCATCTGAACGCGGGCGGAGCCGCGGGCAATGCTAGTATGTACATTAATACAAAATCAGAACTTTATAAGTTCATATTAAAAAACCTATTACAACATTATTATAATGATACTATGTTCCGTTGTAAGTGTAGTTTCTAAAACACTAAGCCTCTTGTCCGAGGTTAGATTCCGAGTCAATGCTTCCAAGTAAGATATTTAGAGAATAAAGTATACAATGGAAAATTTTAATCGCAGGTTCGATGTCTGTTCTGAATATATGCTGACATTGACCATATATATAAAGATTTCGTTTTTAAATGCTTTAGTACTGTTTCAATTTACAGTTGAGAAAGAGATGGAGCGAATAAATAGACAAAATGGTATCTCAGTCACAAATAGCGTAGATTATACCAATTTTGTCTTTTGTATGCGAATATTGTTGGAAATTGAATAAAGTGTATGAAACAATTGAGCTTCAGATGCAAAGTTGCACAAACTTGCGAAATAAATCCGAGCAGAACTTTTTGCAAACGCCTTTAAGCAAGGATTTCTGTAGCAGAGTTAGGCTTTACACCTCTCGCATCCACTTTGTTATTGCATTGTGCGATGCGCATACAATAGAATACTCTTCAGTATTGTAAAAAGCTTATAATATTATAAACTACATAAGTACTTTATTTGTATAATAATATCAACTACAATATGAGATCCTTTCCCGCAGTAAAAAGTATCTTATTTGTTGACCCGGAAAACCAGCTATCATCATACCAAATTCCATCAAAATCTGTCAAGTAGTTTTTTCATGATGCAATTACAGACAGACAGACAGTCAGTAATAGGGTTCCGTTCACACCCTTCAGGTACGGAACCCTGAAAAGTAACAAACACACTCAACCTCATCTCAACTCATAAACACTCACATAAATTATATTATTATACTATTTATTTATATACAATTATACTTTTCCTAAAAATACGATAATATTAGTCTAATACTATTTATAATGTATTGATGACCTTCGTGGTAACTCAATCCATTCTTTACTTTCAAGACTAATGTAACATAGGAGTATATTCCGTCAATACATTCTTGCTCTGTATCAAGTTTGAACGTGTTACTTGTTCGACAGCGCTGGCTTTGACTCTTATACTAAGCTTTAATCGTTGTACCATGCCTTATATGTTATTTAATTTAAATGCAGATTTTTAATACGACAAGTTTGCTTCGTGAATATTACATATTGACTATTTTTTTATAATTATTCAACGAGTGGTATTCGATTGATACTACTTCACCAAAACTTGGTATAAAGTATGAAGACTAAGCGAAACACGGATGGATCGCAAGTACAATATAAATTATTAATTTTCTACTTCGTTTAATATATAAAGGAAACTTTTGGATACAATAAACACCAATTATTATAATTAGTTATACAAAGTTTTGCAATATCCCAAGTTCGATGTGTTTTAGACTTCCCATAATTGCAATTACGGATATTTCATAATTTTCCATCACCAATATTAGCTTATAGTAGAAGTATTATCTAGATCATAATATTATAAATACTTTAGAGAGTATGATAGTAGGAACTGGCCACTGGGTGACAGAGTTTCGTGCGGAGTTTTTTTTAAATCATGTTTTTTTTTCAAAAAACATATCAGAAAAGACATCTATATAGAAAAACTTAAAACGCAAAATATTATCTAAAACACAATTTGATTCAAATCATCACAACCAGAGCCGAGATACTCGACATAAATTCATATTTATACAAGAATTGTTCATTAATTAGTATAGGCTAAGGATGAAACGAAGTAGAAGATAGTATATGAAATATATGAAGACAATATAAATAACTTTAAAACGAAAATAATGTAAGATAACACTAATAAAACTTCGAGATATTCCTTGCATATATTGTTTTCTTCACTACTTTTGCAATATCAACTTAATTCTTTTATAATCGTCAGTATATCCGTCCGTGTGGAAGCTACCACCGCCTTAGAAAGCAATTCTTCTGAGAAGAGGTGGCGAGAAACTCAACAGTTGTTCTTTTAAATAATGAGTTATATAATTTATAATAAAATTTTACAGTGTTACAAACAATTTATAACTAGTGACTTCAAAGTGATCTCTCTACAGAAGCGCGGGAAAACCAAAGAGTATCCACGTTCTTTTTATTTATTTTTAAAATACATTACAGTGACATGAGTAAATGCTTTATACATACATCGTTACAAATTAGTCAAATATATTATTTTTCCATGAAAATGCTCATAGAGAAAAATACAACCTTATAATACATTGCTTCAAAAGTGTAATAATTATTGGTATCTCATTTTTAAAATTATTGAGCCTAAAATATGTATATTGTACAATCATTTTCGAATACGCATTTGTACAACATAGGCGAGTTTAACTCGGTCTGAATAGAGAACATCTTTTGCCTATTTACTGTTTACTTTGAACTTCGATGTTCGATTGAAGAGAATCGAAGGATATTATGTTGGGATAAAGGCCTTAGGCAAATCAACTGCTACGCTATCATTTAATTATAAATTTACACGTGCAAATCTTTTTTGTTATTCTGCTATGTAATAAAGTAACAAAAATGTGTCGATCCTTGGATGATATTTAAGAATTTAGGTTAATATTTTTAAGAAAAACATGCGATAGATAATATTTATGATCCATACATATAATAAAATTCTGAGTCGAATCTATATATTAAATACTAGCGACTCACTCTCGCTTCGCTCGGGTTTGTCCCGACACGAATATGTTGTATTATCTCTTTAACCATTTGTCCAATTTATATGCAGTAAAAGGGAAAAGTCTTTTGTTTTAAACATTTTAGACGATAAAGTTAATTATTTTTATAGGAATTCATAATTGTTGATAATATGACCAATAAACATGACCTACCGATTTAAATTATTTTTTGACGTAATATATATATATATTATAAAAATAAAATATTTGGACCAAAGCTCTGTAGAAAGTTCAGTTAAAGTACTTTTAAAAAAATCAGCTGAAATCAAAGTATTGTAGGACATACTAAAACACATCAAAACAATTTTTCCATCCTTAACGAATCGTTTATTTGTGTAATTTTTACTTGAAAATGTAAGACCCTATAAGTACAACTTATTAATTAGTATAGAATCGCTAAATGTCAAAGATATCATATGATGATGATGATGTTCTCCTAGCCGATTCCGGCTACGGCGGCCAATCTCATTGAGATCAGCCAACTGCGCAGGAGATATTAAGTGTTCAAGTGTACGCGCAGACACTACGTGCACTCTCTATTCCTAACACTCTCATACTCCGGTGGGACGATCACTCGACACGACCGGTGAGAGTTAAGGCGCAGGACCGACGGCTTTACGCGCTCTCCGAGGCACGGTGGTGAAACACCGCTAACTTTCCAACTCCGGGTTATTACTGAGACTTTCTATACAGAAAGACTCAATAACTAAACTTAGCCCGACCCGGGACTCGAACCCAGGACCTCCGGGTGTGCAGCCGTATGTGCTAGCCACTACATCACCGAGTATATATAACATACACACAAACTCAGTCATCATCGGAGCACATCTTCCTTATTTTATGTCGGTAAAAATACATTACTGATATTTCAATACACTTATGACATATAAAGCCATGATATTGATGTTTGTTTATTTATGTTGCCTCCAACTACACCCTTTGTGTTCTTCATAACATTAAGGAAAACACTGTAATAAAATTATGGATAAGGATAAAATAGCCTTGCTTTCTAATCTATTAACCATTTATATGCAATATTATTATGATGATGGCTATTTACCATGTTTATCATTTTTGGGAGTTTCCAATATTTAATGGTTACAAGTTCCACGGTCATGGGTATGTAAGCTGGAGTATACCATGGCGCTTGTAACAGTACCGATACCGAATATGGGGAACTCTTACAAGTAAGTGATTGCTGTGCAAAAGTATAATTGATGATTCAACGAACTTACTTGTAAGTGAAGTTCTTATTATACGAAGACTTCGTCCGAAGATATTATATATATATATTCTTTATTGCATATTAACAGAGTAACACAGATAATACAGAGAACAATGTGGGCAAAGGTGGACTTATCTCTAGAAGAG
Source organism: Brenthis daphne (assembly GCA_947093115.1). NCBI lineage: Eukaryota > Metazoa > Arthropoda > Insecta > Lepidoptera > Nymphalidae > Brenthis > Brenthis daphne. The sequence continues at coordinate 7,807,349 of OX352473.1, forward strand.
ATCTCTTCCAGCCAACCTAAGGAAGTGAGAAATAGTGTTATATGACGGGACTAAAAGTGTGCAATTGATTTAAGATAAAATTATAAATAATTATACAATTAAATAAGATAAAAAAAAACACACATATAATGATAAATATAAAAAAACTTACATATTATACATACTATATACACATATACATACATATATACATACATATATATATATATATACATATTAAAGTATAAATATAATCGTATGCATTTGGAATACACAAAAATAGTAAATCAGATGATAAAATTAAGGACCAATTTGTGACAGAAGGTACTGTTTTAAATTTTTTTTAAAAGAAGTTATGGAGGGGCTTTTTTTGATGTATTTAGGGAGTTTGTTCCAGAGTAATGAGGCATATACTGAGAAAGAGTGCGAAAAAAAACGTGTCTTACTCTTTGGTATGTCGAGCATTGACATGACGCAAGACCGTCTGGAACGTGAGGGGATAGGGAGAAGTTGGATACGAGAACGAAGGTAAGGAGGAGAATTTGGGTCGTTAAGAATATTGAAGAGGAAGGAAAGGATGTGCATATCACGGCGAAGTCGGATTGGGAGCCATTTAAGTTGAGCACGAAAGTTTGATACATGGTCATGCTTGCGCAAGCCAAAAATAAAGCGAATAGCTAGATTCTGGAGACGCTCTAGTTTGTTAAGTTACTCCTCAGTCACATCCAAATAGCACACATCAGCGTAGTCAAGTATGGGGAGGAGAAGGGTTTGAGCAAGCATAATCTTGGTACTAAATGGGAGAAAGAATTGGAGACGCTTGAGAGAGTGGAAAGAGTGATGCATTCGTTTGCTGACCTCGTTGACATGAGCTACCCAGGTCATGTTACAATCCATTATTAGGCCCAAGTTTTTCACTCTATCACAATAAGGGATTGGAACACCAGAAAACTGGACTTGAGGTATTGAAGTCCAGTCGATTTTGCACCTCAGTCTACTACTGCCAAATATGATGCACTGTGATTTGCTGGGATTCACAAGAAGGCCGAAAGACTCAGCCCATAATTGGACTTCAGCAAGGTCCGAGTTTAATGCACCAATAGCGTCATGCAACTCGGTCAGCTCAAAGTGTCGGTATATCTGTAAATCATCTGCATACAGATGGAAGGGAGAAGAAATGACTTTTGAAATGTTATTAATGAAGATGGAAAAGAGCAAAGGGGAAAGTACGCCGCCTTGAGGGACACCAGCAGTAAGATCTAACCAATCCGATAATGTATCGTTGATTTTCACGCACTGCTGACGTCCGGAGAGATAAGAATGAAACCAGTCTAGAACAGTAGGAGAAATGTTGACCGCACGAAGAGTTTCAATTAGGATGTCAAGGTCAACAGAGTTGAAAGCACTGCTAAAATCAAGCAAGACCATCGCAGTGAGCATGGTGTTATCCATAGCACCACGAATATCCTCCGTGATATTCAGCAGGGCTCCCACCGTGCTGTGTGAAGAGCGGAAGCCGGACTGGTAAGGGCATAGGAGATTATGGTGAGACAGATAAGAGTAAAGTTGTTTATGAGCCAATGATTCTATGAGTTTCGATAGGATAGGAAGGATAGATATAGGGCGGTATTGGGAGAGACAGGTAGGATTCGAAGTTTTAGGCAGTGGAATGACGATGGCTTTCTTCCACACTGATGGGAAGACATTGCGTGTGAGTGAGAAATTAATGATGTGGGAGATTACAGGTGCAATATCCTCTAGTACGGGAAGAACCATATCAAGACTGATGTTGTCACTACCAATGGCTTTTGTTGAAATAGAGCGGACACACTTCTTTATATCATCTACTGAGACTGGTTTGAAGACGAATGGTGGTAGGTCAGGGAGGGGAAAGATTGGATAAGAATGAAAGAGTAGCAGGTTTTATGTCAGAATTTAAAGTTATGGGTGGAGTGGTAAAATGATAATTTAAAGCATTAAGATCCACAGAACTTTGACAAGTTTCTGTGGTCTTGCCCACACCCAGTGACGATAGGAATCTCCAAACTTGCGCTTGACAGAGATCCTGAATCGTGGAATGAATATAGCGACGTTTGGCATCCCTACACATTCTGTTGCAGATGTTACGTAATTTTTTATAGGCGTCAAGGTTTTCAGTTGAAGGGTATTTTTTGTTCCTAGCTTTGGCCCTATCGCGCTTGGCCATGGTCCTCTTAATCACAGGCGATAACCATGGAGCGGGAGCATGCTTCATCCTTACTGGCCTAACCGGCGCATGCTTGTCGTACAGTTTGATCAGTTCAGCAGTTAAAGAGTCTACCATGGTATCGATGTTGTTCGCTGATAATATCGCTGACCAGTTGATGTTTTTAACATCCTCTCTCAAGCGTTCTAGATCCATATGCTTAAAATTGCGCTGAAGTATAACCTTGCCTCTAACCTTTGGAGGACGCACTTTGTAAGCGAGATAAATTAAGTCATGGTGTGAGAAAGGTGCAGTCATTTGACCATGCGAAACAGCAAGAGTAGGTTTAGAGACAGAGATTATATCTATGAGAGATGGACGACTGTTGGGAAAGTAATGAGTAGGGCTAGTCATGGGGAGTAAATGCATATTAAATGACGATGTAAGGTTGTGTAATGCTCGCGTCCGACAATCATTCTTTAATAGACATGTGTTCAGATCACCCATGAAAACAATATGTTCATAACTCGGTACCAGACTATCTAGAAGATCTTCTAAGTCGTCAAAGTAATTGACTTTGTCATTAGGACAGTACAAGACCCCTAAGAGAACTTTTTTGTGGTGTGTAGATAATTCTAAGAAAAGATATTCTAGATGACCAGTAGTAAGTGAGTTGGAACGAGCAACCACATGGGCAGGAATACCGCTACGAAGGTAAATACCTACGCCACCGCCACCTTGATCAGTGCGATCATTACGAAAAAGTTGATAACCTGGAAGCGAGCAACTAGTAGAAGGGAGTGAGGGCTTCAACCAGGTTTCAGAGATAAGAATGCAGTCGACTACGGCAGCACCAAAGGATGTGAGAAAATCGGTGTAATGAGCGAGTATGCTTTGCGCATTGATATGCACCATGGTAAGGGAATTAGTATTAGTGGCAAAAATATTCGACAGTTTTACTTCGAGTGTTTCAACATCTGAAAAAGAGGTATTAATACTATTTTCCGCACTTTCGGAAGTGTCGGAAGAACAAGAGAAATATTCCTCATCCATATTAAAATAAAAAAATATATGATATACGTAGAAAAAAAAAATAATAAAATATATATAAATATAGATAAACAGTTATATAATAACTAAAAAATGAACCAAAAAAAAAAATAACACTATGCTCAGGCATAAGTTGACTACAAGAATAATTTTTACTAACATAACAGTTTTCATTAACAAATGTTGAACGCAACACAACAGAGTAACAATATTGCTAGAAATATTAACTATCTGTGCCGAGTTGTGACAACTGACTTATGACATTTGAAGTTGTGACTTGTGATCAACTGACAAAACAAATAAATTTTAGAACTTGTACAATTTAAATAACAATTTTAAACGGTACTTAAACAGAAAGAAAAATATGTGTACCCTGCTTAACTGTTGGGGTTCTAAAGACTATAAATCGGCCAAATTAAAAAGATGTAAACAAAGAGATACCCGTGAATCAGTCATTTTTGCTATGTTGTGCAATGAGTTTTTTAAGTTCGGTTGAGGTGTTTATCTTCACTCGGGTCTTGTCTGGGAGAAGAACGATTACCACACCGTCAGCAGACCAGCACTTCTTCATGCCGAAGTGGTTGCGAGCGGCAACAAACACGTCCTGACGCGACTTGGTCAAAAATTCTGTCAAGGTTATTTTTGTACCTTTCAACGAAGTCTTAGCCCTCCATGCAGTTGTTCGAGTCTTCATATTAACAAAACGCACAAGAACAGGCCTACATGAATCCCTTTTGGCACCTAATCTGTGACAAGATTCAATAACATCAGGGTTTGCGTCTAGAAGTTTCAAATGGCTGGTTAATACTGACATGACCTTTTTCATCACGTCTTCGTCCTTATCCTCCTTAATACCATGGAAAAGAAGAGTTTTTCTCCGTGATTGTGTCTCCAAACGATCCAGGCCTTGGGCTACAAGCTCAACTTGGGATTTGAGTATGCCGAGTGATTTCCATACAAAGGTCTTAAATATATAGAATTCGGCAGACAAGGCTTTTACTGTTGGGTTGGATGCAGAGGGACCGGGTTGCTGCAAGTTCGTCTCAAACTCCCCCATCCTGGTGGCGAACATTGAGGAGAGCTCTTCCATGCTCTTAAGAAGTTGATCAACAGGAGTATCCATGGTTAATTAGTGAAGAAAGTTTGTGTGAGAGTGAATAAATAGTCAACTTATGCACTGGTAATAAAAACTTTAAGACATATATTTAATATATATATATTTTTTAAATATTTATAGTAGAGCAGTTAAATTCGCATCTAAGCTCTTTCGTGTCTACCCGCCGAAAAAACCCATTAAAATAATATATAACAAACATATTATACCCATTAAAATCGTGAAATATTATTTAATTTCGAAGTTCTAAACTAAATAAGGATTGGTAGAGAATATGAGATTAATATTTGCTTAAAAAATAAAATAATCTAAATATAGTACCCGTTCGGCGTATCACTACGCTATACTATATGGTAAACATGGTAAATATCCCGTTGTTCAATTTACACCATGTTAATATTGGCAGTCACCATTAAAGTCTAAAGACATCTTTATGCAAATCTATGAATGCGCCATAGACAGACGAACATATAAACATATTTACGCATCAACAATGTTAGGAAGTTATTAATAAAAGTAGATATTAAACTTCTTTAAAGGGATAACCAAAGTCCAAAATATATACGTACAATTTAGAGTTTGCAAAGAAACTGCTCCGGAAATGTGAAATCCGCGTCGCGAAGTAAACACGGACGAAATTAAGTGTCAACGGCAGCACATAAATCTTATCAAAGGAATACGCTGAGATTTTAAACAATCAAGATGTGGATGCCCAAGTGCAGGTGGCGAGGGCGGAAGCGCGGGAAGTTAGAGCTATTTTTAATCTTGATCTACGAAATTTGCGCTTTATCCTGTATTGTTGGGGTTCTTTAGCCTAAATGGTAAATAATAATATTTAGTTTTGTTATATCCGTCTACAATTAAACTATGTAGTCTAGATTGAATTTGATTTGACTACTGAATGTCCTAACATATAACATATTTACGCATACCGCCTGCATACACAACAATATAAAAACATAATTCTCGCATTTATATCAAAATTAGATGTCTAAACGTAATAAATAATCAAGCTTTTAAAAATAAAAATATCTTTTCGGATTTTTTTAGCGGATATATTTTAATTTTTGATTCTCGTTGTTTCGAATGCTTTACAGCAATCATGGTTACGGGAGAGACTGAGGTGTTAGACGTCTCAAAGGTTATATAGATTGCCTACCCACAACATTATACAATGATTTTCAAAAATACAAAAATAGCACCATAATACTTTACAATATTTGTTTATTTTAATTTTTAACAATTTTTATAATCAAACTGTAAAATCTAAAAGGCTGATAACTGAACAGTAGATGAAGTAAATTCCTTCCATACCAAGTGTTAGAGCGTTTTAAATAAATCTAATTTTCAATTCTTCCAAGTTTAAGAATAAAAAACGTTAAAGACCATTACTCACCGACTACAAACACCGCGAACAACTGGAGCCGTTCTAAGAAAATATTTCCGTGCTGACATTTAATCAATAATACGAATATCTAACGACATGTTTACTGTCACATGGACAATACATCACGTGACAATGGCGTTTTCGCAATTTATAATATATCAAAATAGTATATATTAAAAATTAAACATTACTTTTGTTACGGAACACCGGTATGCGTAGTACGATTTATACTACTAGCATGCTTTCACTGGATAGCCCGGATTCAATTTCCAGGTGGGAATATAGTATGACACTATACAAATACACCGTAACAATTTATAAGAAATATCTATTATCATAATTTCTACTATAATATAATGCCAATTTTTGGTATTAAATTCGTTCGCACTCTTGGTGAATGAGAGCTAGTCGGAAACAAGTTGAATATTTCGACCGTCACGACACTTGTTTTTAACCGATTTCCAAAAAGAGGAGTTTTTATTTACAAAAAGTAGTCCATGTGACTTGATAATAAGTACCAGGCGATCATAAGTGTTAAAGAATTTATTTTGTAAGAAATACCTGTGCACTCTGTGCAGAATGCATATTTTTTTGCGATAAGCTTCAATATACAATGTACGTCGCTTGATGTTTATGATACCCTGGTACTCGCGACAATTTTTATGACCTAATTTATGAGCCAAGGGCGAACAGGGAAATGAACATCGTTCTTACCGGGTGTCCCGCGACACCGACCGACTTTTTTAGTAGAATGGATGTGACATACAGATAGATGGACATGAATAAAATTTAAAGGGTTTCGTTTATGCCACTGCCACATGTACACACGAGTATGTGGTTCGTAAAAAGCCGCTCTTTATGACTGGTACTAAATCGACTTTATTCTTTACACAATTTATATTATACTAGCTTACGCACATGGCATAGTATGACGACAGTTATTAATAACAAAGTTTGTGGGTTAATAATTTTATCTTAAATACGTCTTCTTCGCGCTGAAAAAGTTAAATAGATTTGAATGAAATTCAGAATTAACATAATATATTATATCTTGGATTTTATCAGCTCTTTTCGCACAAGCGGAGCCGCGGGCAAGAACTAGTGTTCTTTGTATATCCTAAGAACCAAAGAGTTCTCTTTCTTTAACAAACTAAAAAGAATAAAGAAAACAAACCAACAAACATCTATACAGATAAATAAAATTGAAGTGTTTGTAATGTTAGAATTATTTACGGTAGGTAATTATATAAAAGAATACATTTTTTTATTTTTTGTTTGTCAGTCTGTTTGTCTGTTTGTTCCGACTAATCTCCGAAACGGATGGACTGATTTTGACGGGACTTTCACTGGCATATAGCTGATGCTATAAGGAGTAACTTGGCTAATTCAATTTGAGAAAAAGAATTAAGGTTCCGCTCAAAAAAATTATAAACGTACCTAAGGACCCGAGCGAAACGAGGGTAAGTCACTACTCGCTGGTTATATAATAAATTAGAATGCCTAATTTTAAATTTCTCTTTCCAACAAAACTTAAACGCAAAAATGAAATTTCAACTAACACGGTTTAAGAAATAACAGCTTTTGAATAATTAAGCTCACTCTTATAATTTACATTGACTTTTGATATTTTAACTAACTAACTAGTTGGAATAATAAGTTCTGAAAAAGTATTATTAAGACTAATTTATTATTTTATTTAGTGCCCTTATAATTTTTAACTGGAACTGGAAAAATACTTAAAAATTTACTTATCACAGACATTTATAGGTTTTCGTACCCGAAGGGTGTTTACGGAACCCTATTACTAGGCCTTCGCTGTCCGTCCTTCCGTCTGTCTGTCAGAGGGTACTGTCATCTGAACGCGGGCGGAGCCGCGGGCAATGCTAGTATGTACATTAATACAAAATCAGAACTTTATAAGTTCATATTAAAAAACCTATTACAACATTATTATAATGATACTATGTTCCGTTGTAAGTGTAGTTTCTAAAACACTAAGCCTCTTGTCCGAGGTTAGATTCCGAGTCAATGCTTCCAAGTAAGATATTTAGAGAATAAAGTATACAATGGAAAATTTTAATCGCAGGTTCGATGTCTGTTCTGAATATATGCTGACATTGACCATATATATAAAGATTTCGTTTTTAAATGCTTTAGTACTGTTTCAATTTACAGTTGAGAAAGAGATGGAGCGAATAAATAGACAAAATGGTATCTCAGTCACAAATAGCGTAGATTATACCAATTTTGTCTTTTGTATGCGAATATTGTTGGAAATTGAATAAAGTGTATGAAACAATTGAGCTTCAGATGCAAAGTTGCACAAACTTGCGAAATAAATCCGAGCAGAACTTTTTGCAAACGCCTTTAAGCAAGGATTTCTGTAGCAGAGTTAGGCTTTACACCTCTCGCATCCACTTTGTTATTGCATTGTGCGATGCGCATACAATAGAATACTCTTCAGTATTGTAAAAAGCTTATAATATTATAAACTACATAAGTACTTTATTTGTATAATAATATCAACTACAATATGAGATCCTTTCCCGCAGTAAAAAGTATCTTATTTGTTGACCCGGAAACCAGCTATCATCATACCAAATTCCATCAAAATCTGTCAAGTAGTTTTTTCATGATGCAATTACAGACAGACAGACAGTCAGTAATAGGGTTCCGTTCACACCCTTCAGGTACGGAACCCTGAAAAGTAACAAACACACTCAACCTCATCTCAACTCATAAACACTCACATAAATTATATTATTATACTATTTATTTATATACAATTATACTTTTCCTAAAAATACGATAATATTAGTCTAATACTATTTATAATGTATTGATGACCTTCGTGGTAACTCAATCCATTCTTTACTTTCAAGACTAATGTAACATAGGAGTATATTCCGTCAATACATTCTTGCTCTGTATCAAGTTTGAACGTGTTACTTGTTCGACAGCGCTGGCTTTGACTCTTATACTAAGCTTTAATCGTTGTACCATGCCTTATATGTTATTTAATTTAAATGCAGATTTTTAATACGACAAGTTTGCTTCGTGAATATTACATATTGACTATTTTTTTATAATTATTCAACGAGTGGTATTCGATTGATACTACTTCACCAAAACTTGGTATAAAGTATGAAGACTAAGCGAAACACGGATGGATCGCAAGTACAATATAAATTATTAATTTTCTACTTCGTTTAATATATAAAGGAAACTTTTGGATACAATAAACACCAATTATTATAATTAGTTATACAAAGTTTTGCAATATCCCAAGTTCGATGTGTTTTAGACTTCCCATAATTGCAATTACGGATATTTCATAATTTTCCATCACCAATATTAGCTTATAGTAGAAGTATTATCTAGATCATAATATTATAAATACTTTAGAGAGTATGATAGTAGGAACTGGCCACTGGGTGACAGAGTTTCGTGCGGAGTTTTTTTTAAATCATGTTTTTTTTTCAAAAAACATATCAGAAAAGACATCTATATAGAAAAACTTAAAACGCAAAATATTATCTAAAACACAATTTGATTCAAATCATCACAACCAGAGCCGAGATACTCGACATAAATTCATATTTATACAAGAATTGTTCATTAATTAGTATAGGCTAAGGATGAAACGAAGTAGAAGATAGTATATGAAATATATGAAGACAATATAAATAACTTTAAAACGAAAATAATGTAAGATAACACTAATAAAACTTCGAGATATTCCTTGCATATATTGTTTTCTTCACTACTTTTGCAATATCAACTTAATTCTTTTATAATCGTCAGTATATCCGTCCGTGTGGAAGCTACCACCGCCTTAGAAAGCAATTCTTCTGAGAAGAGGTGGCGAGAAACTCAACAGTTGTTCTTTTAAATAATGAGTTATATAATTTATAATAAAATTTTACAGTGTTACAAACAATTTATAACTAGTGACTTCAAAGTGATCTCTCTACAGAAGCGCGGGAAAACCAAAGAGTATCCACGTTCTTTTTATTTATTTTTAAAATACATTACAGTGACATGAGTAAATGCTTTATACATACATCGTTACAAATTAGTCAAATATATTATTTTTCCATGAAAATGCTCATAGAGAAAAATACAACCTTATAATACATTGCTTCAAAAGTGTAATAATTATTGGTATCTCATTTTTAAAATTATTGAGCCTAAAATATGTATATTGTACAATCATTTTCGAATACGCATTTGTACAACATAGGCGAGTTTAACTCGGTCTGAATAGAGAACATCTTTTGCCTATTTACTGTTTACTTTGAACTTCGATGTTCGATTGAAGAGAATCGAAGGATATTATGTTGGGATAAAGGCCTTAGGCAAATCAACTGCTACGCTATCATTTAATTATAAATTTACACGTGCAAATCTTTTTTGTTATTCTGCTATGTAATAAAGTAACAAAAATGTGTCGATCCTTGGATGATATTTAAGAATTTAGGTTAATATTTTTAAGAAAAACATGCGATAGATAATATTTATGATCCATACATATAATAAAATTCTGAGTCGAATCTATATATTAAATACTAGCGACTCACTCTCGCTTCGCTCGGGTTTGTCCCGACACGAATATGTTGTATTATCTCTTTAACCATTTGTCCAATTTATATGCAGTAAAAGGGAAAAGTCTTTTGTTTTAAACATTTTAGACGATAAAGTTAATTATTTTTATAGGAATTCATAATTGTTGATAATATGACCAATAAACATGACCTACCGATTTAAATTATTTTTTGACGTAATATATATATATATTATAAAAATAAAATATTTGGACCAAAGCTCTGTAGAAAGTTCAGTTAAAGTACTTTTAAAAAAATCAGCTGAAATCAAAGTATTGTAGGACATACTAAAACACATCAAAACAATTTTTCCATCCTTAACGAATCGTTTATTTGTGTAATTTTTACTTGAAAATGTAAGACCCTATAAGTACAACTTATTAATTAGTATAGAATCGCTAAATGTCAAAGATATCATATGATGATGATGATGTTCTCCTAGCCGATTCCGGCTACGGCGGCCAATCTCATTGAGATCAGCCAACTGCGCAGGAGATATTAAGTGTTCAAGTGTACGCGCAGACACTACGTGCACTCTCTATTCCTAACACTCTCATACTCCGGTGGGACGATCACTCGACACGACCGGTGAGAGTTAAGGCGCAGGACCGACGGCTTTACGCGCTCTCCGAGGCACGGTGGTGAAACACCGCTAACTTTCCAACTCCGGGTTATTACTGAGACTTTCTATACAGAAAGACTCAATAACTAAACTTAGCCCGACCCGGGACTCGAACCCAGGACCTCCGGGTGTGCAGCCGTATGTGCTAGCCACTACATCACCGAGTATATATAACATACACACAAACTCAGTCATCATCGGAGCACATCTTCCTTATTTTATGTCGGTAAAAATACATTACTGATATTTCAATACACTTATGACATATAAAGCCATGATATTGATGTTTGTTTATTTATGTTGCCTCCAACTACACCCTTTGTGTTCTTCATAACATTAAGGAAAACACTGTAATAAAATTATGGATAAGGATAAAATAGCCTTGCTTTCTAATCTATTAACCATTTATATGCAATATTATTATGATGATGGCTATTTACCATGTTTATCATTTTTGGGAGTTTCCAATATTTAATGGTTACAAGTTCCACGGTCATGGGTATGTAAGCTGGAGTATACCATGGCGCTTGTAACAGTACCGATACCGAATATGGGGAACTCTTACAAGTAAGTGATTGCTGTGCAAAAGTATAATTGATGATTCAACGAACTTACTTGTAAGTGAAGTTCTTATTATACGAAGACTTCGTCCGAAGATATTATATATATATATTCTTTATTGCATATTAACAGAGTAACACAGATAATACAGAGAACAATGTGGGCAAAGGTGGACTTATCTCTAGAAGAGATCTCTTCCAGCCAACCTAAGGAAGTGAGAAATAGTGTTATATGACGGGACTAAAAGTGTGCAATTGATTTAAGATAAAATTATAAATAATTATACAATTAAATAAGATAAAAAAAACACATATAATGATAAATATAAAAAAACTTACATATTATACATACTATATACACATATACATACATATATACATACATATATATATATATATACATATTAAAGTATAAATATAATCGTATGCATTTGGAATACACAAAAATAGTAAATCAGATGATAAAATTAAGGACCAATTTGTGACAGAAGGTACTGTTTTAAATTTTTTTTAAAAGAAGTTATGGAGGGGCTTTTTTTGATGTATTTAGGGAGTTTGTTCCAGAGTAATGAGGCATATACTGAGAAAGAGTGCGAAAAAAAACGTGTCTTACTCTTTGGTATGTCGAGCATTGACATGACGCAAGACCGTCTGGAACGTGAGGGGATAGGGAGAAGTTGGATACGAGAACGAAGGTAAGGAGGAGAATTTGGGTCGTTAAGAATATTGAAGAGGAAGGAAAGGATGTGCATATCACGGCGAAGTCGGATTGGGAGCCATTTAAGTTGAGCACGAAAGTTTGATACATGGTCATGCTTGCGCAAGCCAAAAATAAAGCGAATAGCTAGATTCTGGAGACGCTCTAGTTTGTTAAGTTACTCCTCAGTCACATCCAAATAGCACACATCAGCGTAGTCAAGTATGGGGAGGAGAAGGGTTTGAGCAAGCATAATCTTGGTACTAAATGGGAGAAAGAATTGGAGACGCTTGAGAGAGTGGAAAGAGTGATGCATTCGTTTGCTGACCTCGTTGACATGAGCTACCCAGGTCATGTTACAATCCATTATTAGGCCCAAGTTTTTCACTCTATCACAATAAGGGATTGGAACACCAGAAAACTGGACTTGAGGTATTGAAGTCCAGTCGATTTTGCACCTCAGTCTACTACTGCCAAATATGATGCACTGTGATTTGCTGGGATTCACAAGAAGGCCGAAAGACTCAGCCCATAATTGGACTTCAGCAAGGTCCGAGTTTAATGCACCAATAGCGTCATGCAACTCGGTCAGCTCAAAGTGTCGGTATATCTGTAAATCATCTGCATACAGATGGAAGGGAGAAGAAATGACTTTTGAAATGTTATTAATGAAGATGGAAAAGAGCAAAGGGGAAAGTACGCCGCCTTGAGGGACACCAGCAGTAAGATCTAACCAATCCGATAATGTATCGTTGATTTTCACGCACTGCTGACGTCCGGAGAGATAAGAATGAAACCAGTCTAGAACAGTAGGAGAAATGTTGACCGCACGAAGAGTTTCAATTAGGATGTCAAGGTCAACAGAGTTGAAAGCACTGCTAAAATCAAGCAAGACCATCGCAGTGAGCATGGTGTTATCCATAGCACCACGAATATCCTCCGTGATATTCAGCAGGGCTCCCACCGTGCTGTGTGAAGAGCGGAAGCCGGACTGGTAAGGGCATAGGAGATTATGGTGAGACAGATAAGAGTAAAGTTGTTTATGAGCCAATGATTCTATGAGTTTCGATAGGATAGGAAGGATAGATATAGGGCGGTATTGGGAGAGACAGGTAGGATTCGAAGTTTTAGGCAGTGGAATGACGATGGCTTTCTTCCACACTGATGGGAAGACATTGCGTGTGAGTGAGAAATTAATGATGTGGGAGATTACAGGTGCAATATCCTCTAGTACGGGAAGAACCATATCAAGACTGATGTTGTCACTACCAATGGCTTTTGTTGAAATAGAGCGGACACACTTCTTTATATCATCTACTGAGACTGGTTTGAAGACGAATGGTGGTAGGTCAGGGAGGGGAAAGATTGGATAAGAATGAAAGAGTAGCAGGTTTTATGTCAGAATTTAAAGTTATGGGTGGAGTGGTAAAATGATAATTTAAAGCATTAAGATCCACAGAACTTTGACAAGTTTCTGTGGTCTTGCCCACACCCAGTGACGATAGGAATCTCCAAACTTGCGCTTGACAGAGATCCTGAATCGTGGAATGAATATAGCGACGTTTGGCATCCCTACACATTCTGTTGCAGATGTTACGTAATTTTTTATAGGCGTCAAGGTTTTCAGTTGAAGGGTATTTTTTGTTCCTAGCTTTGGCCCTATCGCGCTTGGCCATGGTCCTCTTAATCACAGGCGATAACCATGGAGCGGGAGCATGCTTCATCCTTACTGGCCTAACCGGCGCATGCTTGTCGTACAGTTTGATCAGTTCAGCAGTTAAAGAGTCTACCATGGTATCGATGTTGTTCGCTGATAATATCGCTGACCAGTTGATGTTTTTAACATCCTCTCTCAAGCGTTCTAGATCCATATGCTTAAAATTGCGCTGAAGTATAACCTTGCCTCTAACCTTTGGAGGACGCACTTTGTAAGCGAGATAAATTAAGTCATGGTGTGAGAAAGGTGCAGTCATTTGACCATGCGAAACAGCAAGAGTAGGTTTAGAGACAGAGATTATATCTATGAGAGATGGACGACTGTTGGGAAAGTAATGAGTAGGGCTAGTCATGGGGAGTAAATGCATATTAAATGACGATGTAAGGTTGTGTAATGCTCGCGTCCGACAATCATTCTTTAATAGACATGTGTTCAGATCACCCATGAAAACAATATGTTCATAACTCGGTACCAGACTATCTAGAAGATCTTCTAAGTCGTCAAAGTAATTGACTTTGTCATTAGGACAGTACAAGACCCCTAAGAGAACTTTTTTGTGGTGTGTAGATAATTCTAAGAAAAGATATTCTAGATGACCAGTAGTAAGTGAGTTGGAACGAGCAACCACATGGGCAGGAATACCGCTACGAAGGTAAATACCTACGCCACCGCCACCTTGATCAGTGCGATCATTACGAAAAAGTTGATAACCTGGAAGCGAGCAACTAGTAGAAGGGAGTGAGGGCTTCAACCAGGTTTCAGAGATAAGAATGCAGTCGACTACGGCAGCACCAAAGGATGTGAGAAAATCGGTGTAATGAGCGAGTATGCTTTGCGCATTGATATGCACCATGGTAAGGGAATTAGTATTAGTGGCAAAAATATTCGACAGTTTTACTTCGAGTGTTTCAACATCTGAAAAAGAGGTATTAATACTATTTTCCGCACTTTCGGAAGTGTCGGAAGAACAAGAGAAATATTCCTCATCCATATTAAAATAAAAAAATATATGATATACGTAGAAAAAAAAAATAATAAAATATATATAAATATAGATAAACAGTTATATAATAACTAAAAAATGAACCAAAAAAAAAAATAACACTATGCTCAGGCATAAGTTGACTACAAGAATAATTTTTACTAACATAACAGTTTTCATTAACAAATGTTGAACGCAACACAACAGAGTAACAATATTGCTAGAAATATTAACTATCTGTGCCGAGTTGTGACAACTGACTTATGACATTTGAAGTTGTGACTTGTGATCAACTGACAAAACAAATAAATTTTAGAACTTGTACAATTTAAATAACAATTTTAAACGGTACTTAAACAGAAAGAAAAATATGTGTACCCTGCTTAACTGTTGGGGTTCTAAAGACTATAAATCGGCCAAATTAAAAAGATGTAAACAAAGAGATACCCGTGAATCAGTCATTTTTGCTATGTTGTGCAATGAGTTTTTTAAGTTCGGTTGAGGTGTTTATCTTCACTCGGGTCTTGTCTGGGAGAAGAACGATTACCACACCGTCAGCAGACCAGCACTTCTTCATGCCGAAGTGGTTGCGAGCGGCAACAAACACGTCCTGACGCGACTTGGTCAAAAATTCTGTCAAGGTTATTTTTGTACCTTTCAACGAAGTCTTAGCCCTCCATGCAGTTGTTCGAGTCTTCATATTAACAAAACGCACAAGAACAGGCCTACATGAATCCCTTTTGGCACCTAATCTGTGACAAGATTCAATAACATCAGGGTTTGCGTCTAGAAGTTTCAAATGGCTGGTTAATACTGACATGACCTTTTTCATCACGTCTTCGTCCTTATCCTCCTTAATACCATGGAAAAGAAGAGTTTTTCTCCGTGATTGTGTCTCCAAACGATCCAGGCCTTGGGCTACAAGCTCAACTTGGGATTTGAGTATGCCGAGTGATTTCCATACAAAGGTCTTAAATATATAGAATTCGGCAGACAAGGCTTTTACTGTTGGGTTGGATGCAGAGGGACCGGGTTGCTGCAAGTTCTTCTCAAACTCCCCCATCCTGGTGGCGAACATTGAGGAGAGCTCTTCCATGCTCTTAAGAAGTTGATCAACAGGAGTATCCATGGTTAATTAGTGAAGAAAGTTTGTGTGAGAGTGAATAAATAGTCAACTTATGCACTGGTAATAAAAACTTTAAGACATATATTTAATATATATATATTTTTTAAATATTTATAGTAGAGCAGTTAAATTCGCATCTAAGCTCTTTCGTGTCTACCCGCCGAAAAACCCATTAAAATAATATATAACAAACATATTATACCCATTAAAATCGTGAAATATTATTTAATTTCGAAGTTCTAAACTAAATAAGGATTGGTAGAGAATATGAGATTAATATTTGCTTAAAAAATAAAATAATCTAAATATAGTACCCGTTCGGCGTATCACTACGCTATACTATATGGTAAACATGGTAAATATCCCGTTGTTCAATTTACACCATGTTAATATTGGCAGTCACCATTAAAGTCTAAAGACATCTTTATGCAAATCTATGAATGCGCCATAGACAGACGAACATATAAACATATTTACGCATCAACAATGTTAGGAAGTTATTAATAAAAGTAGATATTAAACTTCTTTAAAGGGATAACCAAAGTCCAAAATATATACGTACAATTTAGAGTTTGCAAAGAAACTGCTCCGGAAATGTGAAATCCGCGTCGCGAAGTAAACACGGACGAAATTAAGTGTCAACGGCAGCACATAAATCTTATCAAAGGAATACGCTGAGATTTTAAACAATCAAGATGTGGATGCCCAAGTGCAGGTGGCGAGGGCGGAAGCGCGGGAAGTTAGAGCTATTTTTAATCTTGATCTACGAAATTTGCGCTTTATCCTGTATTGTTGGGGTTCTTTAGCCTAAATGGTAAATAATAATATTTAGTTTTGTTATATCCGTCTACAATTAAACTATGTAGTCTAGATTGAATTTGATTTGACTACTGAATGTCCTAACATATAACATATTTACGCATACCGCCTGCATACACAACAATATAAAAACATAATTCTCGCATTTATATCAAAATTAGATGTCTAAACGTAATAAATAATCAAGCTTTTAAAAATAAAAATATCTTTTCGGATTTTTTAGCGGATATATTTTAATTTTTGATTCTCGTTGTTTCGAATGCTTTACAGCAATCATGGTTACGGGAGAGACTGAGGTGTTAGACGTCTCAAAGGTTATATAGATTGCCTACCCACAACATTATACAATGATTTTCAAAAATACAAAAATAGCACCATAATACTTTACAATATTTGTTTATTTTAATTTTTAACAATTTTTATAATCAAACTGTAAAATCTAAAAGGCTGATAACTGAACAGTAGATGAAGTAAATTCCTTCCATACCAAGTGTTAGAGCGTTTTAAATAAATCTAATTTTCAATTCTTCCAAGTTTAAGAATAAAAAACGTTAAAGACCATTACTCACCGACTACAAACACCGCGAACAACTGGAGCCGTTCTAAGAAAATATTTCCGTGCTGACATTTAATCAATAATACGAATATCTAACGACATGTTTACTGTCACATGGACAATACATCACGTGACAATGGCGTTTTCGCAATTTATAATATATCAAAATAGTATATATTAAAAATTAAACATTACTTTTGTTACGGAACACCGGTATGCGTAGTACGATTTATACTACTAGCATGCTTTCACTGGATAGCCCGGATTCAATTTCCAGGTGGGAATATAGTATGACACTATACAAATACACCGTAACAATTTATAAGAAATATCTATTATCATAATTTCTACTATAATATAATGCCAATTTTTGGTATTAAATTCGTTCGCACTCTTGGTGAATGAGAGCTAGTCGGAAACAAGTTGAATATTTCGACCGTCACGACACTTGTTTTTAACCGATTTCCAAAAAGAGGAGTTTTTATTTACAAAAAGTAGTCCATGTGACTTGATAATAAGTACCAGGCGATCATAAGTGTTAAAGAATTTATTTTGTAAGAAATACCTGTGCACTCTGTGCAGAATGCATATTTTTTTGCGATAAGCTTCAATATACAATGTACGTCGCTTGATGTTTATGATACCCTGGTACTCGCGACAATTTTTATGACCTAATTTATGAGCCAAGGGCGAACAGGGAAATGAACATCGTTCTTACCGGGTGTCCCGCGACACCGACCGACTTTTTTTAGTAGAATGGATGTGACATACAGATAGATGGACATGAATAAAATTTAAAGGGTTTCGTTTATGCCACTGCCACATGTACACACGAGTATGTGGTTCGTAAAAAGCCGCTCTTTATGACTGGTACTAAATCGACTTTATTCTTTACACAATTTATATTATACTAGCTTACGCACATGGCATAGTATGACGACAGTTATTAATAACAAAGTTTGTGGGTTAATAATTTTATCTTAAATACGTCTTCTTCGCGCTGAAAAAGTTAAATAGATTTGAATGAAATTCAGAATTAACATAATATATTATATCTTGGATTTTATCAGCTCTTTTCGCACAAGCGGAGCCGCGGGCAAGAACTAGTGTTCTTTGTATATCCTAAGAACCAAAGAGTTCTCTTTCTTTAACAAACTAAAAAGAATAAAGAAAACAAACCAACAAACATCTATACAGATAAATAAAATTGAAGTGTTTGTAATGTTAGAATTATTTACGGTAGGTAATTATATAAAAGAATACATTTTTTTATTTTTTGTTTGTCAGTCTGTTTGTCTGTTTGTTCCGACTAATCTCCGAAACGGATGGACTGATTTTGACGGGACTTTCACTGGCATATAGCTGATGCTATAAGGAGTAACTTGGCTAATTCAATTTGAGAAAAAGAATTAAGGTTCCGCTCAAAAAAATTATAAACGTACCTAAGGACCCGAGCGAAACGAGGGTAAGTCACTACTCGCTGGTTATATAATAAATTAGAATGCCTAATTTTAAATTTCTCTTTCCAACAAAACTTAAACGCAAAAATGAAATTTCAACTAACACGGTTTAAGAAATAACAGCTTTTGAATAATTAAGCTCACTCTTATAATTTACATTGACTTTTGATATTTTAACTAACTAACTAGTTGGAATAATAAGTTCTGAAAAAGTATTATTAAGACTAATTTATTATTTTATTTAGTGCGCTTATAATTTTTAACTGGAACTGGAAAAATACTTAAAAATTTACTTATCACAGACATTTATAGGTTTTCGTACCCGAAGGGTGTTTACGGAACCCTATTACTAGGCCTTCGCTGTCCGTCCTTCCGTCTGTCTGTCAGAGGGTATCTCATGAACCGTAGTAGGTAGAGAGGTGAAAATTTCACAGAGTAAGTAATTCTATTGCCGCTATAACAACAAATAATAAAAAAAAATACAAGTTTTTTTTTAACGTTCGATCGTCGAAGATTATATACTACATATATACATATTCCATATTATTAAAAGTCATATTAATAAAAAATACATGAACGGTGGTAGGAACCCTTCGTGCATGAGAATTCAACTCGTACTTGACAGATTTTATTAAATAAAAGGGTGATTCTCTTATATTTAAAATTATCTTATTTCTTTTGACAATGAAACCTTAATAGAAAATATATAAAAAAAGACAGTTATATTTTCCACATATCCATTACAGCTGTGCAATATTTAGCTTCCTAAACCTTGAAGCAGGTTGACAAGGTATATGTTCTAAAATTTCCCGAGAGACCGATATTGAAGTCACATTTCTTAATGCAGGTCACGTGTCGATTCCTGCTTATTTAGTAATTGCGAAAGTGTATTTTGAAGTTATACTTCTTTTGGCACGCTTGGAAAAAAGTATGAGAGTAAAATTTTTACGATGCACGCGCACACCGACAGCCAAAAAGCGACATGATGAAGTTAGCTGCATTCCTTTTACAAACACAGAGTTAAGATATACAAAATGAAATCTTTAGCTATTTTTGTTCTGTTACGCCTTCTACTTCTTACAAGCGTACATAAGTACACACACAGGTTTTTTTATTGTTTGTTGGTTTGTCCTTCTCTCAGTAATGGAGCAACAAATGATTTGCTTAGGAATAATTTATGGGCTGGAAAGTGATATTAATACATAATATAAGCTTTTTACTTCGGTACATCAAGAAATTCTTGTAAGATAGTAGTTTGCTTTCGATGATATGCGGTTGCGTCACTGCTTTATAATAATTATCTGTATCTAACATGATCTTAAACACATAAATGCATACATAAGTACATTTATGTAACTCCTTAATAAATAATTAAATAGATAAAAGATAAGCTTTGAGACAATTTCAAAATATGCAAGAATTACATCTAACTCTACATTTGTCATTAACCAAACTAAAGTATTTATAAGTATTTATATTATTTTTTTTACATGTGAGATATAAAGGAAACTAAGTTAATTATTTTTACATCTTTTGTCATTGTGTTTATTGAAAGAAAATGACTGCAATTATTTCATAAAGACTAAATAAAAAAATATTGTTATACAAATAATCCAATTAATATTTTAAATGTAAGAAATTGTACGTGAGTGTATGTTTGTTACTTTGATGTTAAAACGGGTGAAAATTTAGTATGCTTTAAATAAATACACAGGCTACCGTCAGACATCGAAGTACGCGTCCAAGTGTTAAATAACAAGAATATTCAGACCTCTGTAATCTAATCGCTTTTATCATTATCCCCATTTTCACCTCCTAAAGGGATGATTTTCAGAATAAAAATATCTCATAATATCTTAAACTATCTTTTTACCAAATTTTATCTAAATCGGTCCAGTAGGTTTTGAGTTTATTCGTTACAAACAAACAAAAATACAAATCTTGACTCTTTACAATAGTAGTGTAGAAGTGTAGACAAGAGAGAAATAATTTAACAGTCATCAGAATAATTTAAAATACTCTACAAACGAAACCGCAGGATATCAACTAGTTGGTAATATCATAACACAATTTGATCGACATTTCAAGAAACCGTTCCATCATCTCATCTTATCTACAAATTACAATTCGATAGCAAACAAATGCTTATAGAATTCCTCATCCATTTGTTCCTGTCATTGAAGCCATCGATCATAAAACAATAAAGGTGAGAGCGGTATTGCAGAGTGGAAATTGACTTGATAATTAAGTGCTGGGCAAATCGAAAATTGTTTTTATTTCCGCGCCTCCATTACATATTTTACTTTGCAGATAAGTTAATAATAGATAAGTGGAATGATTTCAATTTAAAAGGCGACCTAATTCCAATATTTATTACATTTTTTGTACACAAAAATATAATATTTTCGAATGTGTATTGGATTATTATATTTCGAGTCTATAACATATATTAGAAATTGTGATTGTAATCTCATTTATATTTGATAGCAAATCGAGTTAGTTAATGTTATATTTGCAGAAAATAAAATTATTTTTTTATTATAAAATATGAATAATTTAAATATATTGGGACATTAACACACAGCACAGCAGATCTGTGTTATGGATACCAGACAGTACACTACACATATTATGTATATACTATAAAAACATACATGTTATAAACATAAGCACCCACAGTACAAACATTCGTGCTCACTACACAAATAAATGCCCCCAGCGGGATCTAAACCGGAACCCTACTAAAAAATTATCGTTTGCTGTTTTGCTTCACAAGCCTATTTTTAAGTAAAGTAGGAAGCCATTAATCTCAATTCATTTATTGTAGTTATGTAAATAGATATTTAGTAGATACTAGTGACATGTTTCATACTTCAAAACGGATTATCCGATTCGATTGTCTTTTTTTGTATGGGTATGTAATGAGATTGTAGGTGACTTATACGTAATATATTTAGTTTATCATATTTATATATTAACTTTCCAGAAACATAATATTTATAATTTATTTAATATTTAATTTACGTATTAATATCATATAAACATACACCTACATTCATACAATACAAATATTTAATTATTTATATTTATAAATTAATATTTATTCATATTTATTTTTATTCACAAGCATAGCCGCGCGAAACCCGTAGTATACGGCGGAACGGAATTTATTTGTCTCCTACCGGCCAATAATGATTTTTCTAACATACGACAGTCGACGCCTTACCAGCTGATGCTACTTACTAGTTTTACATTATTTAATCGTTTTCGTTAGTTTTTGTATGTGGACTTCTTGTGTTTGTACTTCTAACGTGTGTATTACTGTGTATCTTCCTAAACTTCTCCTTCTGAACTATTTTTACGTGTGTGTTGACTTTTACAATATATTATTTTATCAAGTGACGATATTTAGACTTTCATTCGTGTTTTCTCTCGTCACGACCAACAACACCCGCTAAATTGGTGACCCCGCACAGAACACCAGGGAAAATAATATCCATGCACTCAGCAAGTCAGGGATCGAGCGGATCGGAGGCGGAAAAATCGCAGAGCCATATTACTTTGCGTCAACGACGACCGCGCCCCAAGATGGCGACGCCCATTAAATGTGCTTCACCGCCGCAGATACCTCCCCAGATCAGGATACCACCGTTTTGGCCTGAAAAACCAGCGATATGGTTCGCGCAGGTTGAAGGACAATTTGCTATTATGCGTGTGACCGACGACTCAACAAAATTCTACCACATTTTGACTACACTCGACAGACAATACGCTGCCGAGGTTGAGGACATTCTCACCGGACCCCCAGACTACCAACGATTAAAGGACGAGCTTATCAGGCGACTATCAGCATCCCGTGACAATAAGGTTAAGCAGCTGTTGATGCACGAGCAACTCGACACTCGTAAACCATCACAGTTCCTGCGCCACCTACAACACCTTGCTGGACCCGAGGTACCCGAGGATTTCGTGAGAACCATTTGGACCAGCCGACTGCCTATATCCATGCAGCCAATTCTTGCATCGCAGGCGACGCTACCCCTGGACGCACTCGCCGACCTAGCCGACCGTGTCCACGACATCGCGGCGCCGACGTACCACGTCGAAGCGGCCGCGACAACGTCATCAGCAGCAGTGTCACCTATTGATCAGCTGGCACGTCAGGTATCAGAGCTGACAAAGCAGGTGAGTGCTTTGACTATACAGTCCCAACGCCGTTCGCGACCGACTGAACATCGCAAAGATGAAAGACGACGCGGGCGATCAACGTCCCGCTTAGCCCGCAAACGCTCAGAGCAGATGGTAATGACGACCAACCACTGCCACAGTTCCAGCACGGGTCGTCTATTCATTAAGGACCGCAGCACCGATATACCATATTTAATAGACACTGGTAGTGATATTTGTGTGTATCCACTTTCCGCGCTTTGTGAGCGCAGGTGTAAAACCTCATATCAGCTCAGTGCTGCCAATGGTTCTGCTATTGATACGTACGGCTACATACAGCTAAATCTTAATTTAGGCTTACGTCGGAACTTTCCGTGGCAATTTGTCGTAGCTGACGTCACAAAAGCTATTATAGGTGTAGATTTTCTATCGCATTATCGCCTCATCGTCGACGTCAGCCAACAAAAACTCATTGATAGCCTAACTAATGTCAGCACTGTAGCATGTTTAGATATAAGTAATAATGTATCTAGTGTTAAGGTAACAACGGGTGGTGATAGTGTTTATCACAAAATTTTAGCCGAATTTCCGGAAATAACACGCCCTGCTGGTACTCCGGGAATCGCAAAGCATCACACTACACACCACATACGTACTACACCAGGTCCACCTGTATCATGCACCCCTAGACGCCTCGCCCCCGACAAATTAAAAATTGCAAAGGATGAATTCGATGTCATGTTAGCGAATGGGACCGCACGTCCGTCTGACAGTCCGTGGGCATCACCTCTCCACCTAGTCTCTAAAAAAGACAACGGCTGGCGCCCTTGCGGCGATTATCGCCAACTTAACGCGCGAACAATACCCGACCAGTACCCAATTCGACATATTCACGATTTTTCACATCATTTATCTGGTTGTACTGTATTCTCAGTCATAGATTTGGTTAAGGCCTATAACCAAATCCCTGTCGCAGAGGATGATATTCCCAAGACCGCCATTACCACACCTTTCGGTTTATATGAGTTTCCCTTTATGACATTTGGACTTAGGAACGCCGGTCAAACTTTTCAGAGATTTGTAGACGAGTTAACTCGCGGACTCGATTTTTGTTACCCGTACCTAGACGATTTCTTAATATTTAGTAAAACTGCACGCGAGCACGAAGACCACCTACGTCAACTTTTCGAGCGTATGCGCAATTATGGCGTACTTGTCAACACCGCCAAATGTGTTTTCGGCGCGTCTGAAGTAACGTTTCTAGGGTATCAAATCTCTGAAAAGGGCACTAAACCTCTGGACAGCAAGGTACAGGCCATATCACAGTTCCCACCTCCAAAAACCGTCCGAGAACTCCGACGATTTTTGGGGATGGTGAATTTTTACAGGCGATTTTTGCCTAACGCCGCTCAAATTCAAGCGCCATTAAATGCCTTGCTGACCGGATCGGTTAAAGCTTCCCATCCAGTCGTCATAGAGGGGGATTCACTGCGTGCATTTGAGGCTTGCAAGAAGAGTCTTTGCGATGCTGCGCTCTTAGCCCATCCAGACTCACAGGCTAAGCTAGGACTGGTCACTGACGCCTCTGATACGGCGATAGGTGCAGTCTTGCAGCAGCTGAAGGATGGAGCCTGGCAGCCGTTAGCATTTTTCTCTCGCAAGTTGAGCCCATCGCAGGTGAAATATTCTCCGTACGACAGAGAGCTCCTTGCTATTTATGAGAGCATAAAATACTTTCGGCACATGCTAGAAGCCACTCACTTCACAGTCTATACTGACCATAGGCCAATATGTTACGCGTTCCATGAACGGAAAAGTAACTGTTCGCCACGTCAGTATAGACACCTCGACTTTATCTCGCAGTTCACCACCGACATCGTCCATATTGCCGGCAAAGACAATCTGGTCGCCGACACTTTGTCGCGCGTTGATGAACTGCAGATGCCAGTCGACCTTGAAGTGATGGCCAAGCTCCAAGCCACAGATCCAGAGCTGGCAGAACATCTCAAAGGCGATTCTTCTCTTCGCCTCACTAGAACGACCATACCTGGGAGTCGTACTGTCTTGTACTGCGACGTCAGTACACCGACACCCAGACCTTTCGTTCCCCAACAACTGCGTCAGCAGGTATTTAACTGTCTTCACTCACTCAGCCATCCTGGCGCCAATGCCACAGCCAAACTCGTTTCCCAACGCTTTGTCTGGCCACTAATGCGCAAAAATTGCCGTGAATGGGCTAAGGCGTGTTTGTCTTGTCAACGCTCGAAGGTAACTAGACACGTTGCCTCACCTTTGGGTACGCACGAGTTACCTTCGGCGCGTTTCAAACACGTACACATAGACCTGATCGGCCCATTACCATTTTCAAACGGATATCGGTATTGTTTGACAGCCGTCGATCGCTTTACGCGATGGCCGGAAGCTGTCGCCATCACCGATATCACCGCTGAAACAGTGGCCAAAGCATTTGTATCATGCTGGGTGTCACGATTTGGTTGTCCTACAGATATTGTTTCAGACAGAGGCCGGCAATTTGAGTCCGCCCTGTTTCAACAATTGTCAAAATCCATTGGATTCCAACATCGTAGGACAACCGCTTACCACCCGCAGTGCAATGGCTTAGTGGAGCGTTTTCACAGGCAACTAAAAGCTGCCATCATATGCCACGGTGACGAACACTGGACCGAATCGCTTCCATTAGTACTCCTCGGCATAAGAAGCGCGTTTAAGGAAGACCTACAAGCCTCATCCGCAGAGTTGGTGTATGGTGAGCCACTCAGGCTACCCGGAGAGTTCCTCGGGCATGATGTGGCTGGTTACACTACGGACATAACCGACTTCTCAACGCGGATTAAGTCTTTTGTCAGGAAACTACGTCCAGTCCCAACGCAGCATCATCAATCAAAGCAGAAGACATTTATCTTCAAAAATCTAGAATCCTGTAGCCACGTATTCCTAAGGGAAGACGCGCTACGGGGCTCACTACAAGCTGCGTACACTGGTCCACACAAAGTTTTGACGAGAAGCGCAAAATTTTTTAAAATTGACGTAAAGGGAAAAACCGTGACAGTATCAATAGACCGCCTTAAGCCAGCCTACTTATTATCCGATTTAAACCCAATACCTCAACCATGCAATTCTCCACCTCCAGACATACACCCCGATCACACAACTGCCAAATTCATAACGCGTTCCGGGAGACACGTACACTTCCCTGATTATTATCGTCCGTAGACACGGCCTCTGGGGGGGAGTGATGTAGGTGACTTATACGTAATATATTTAGTTTATCATATTTATATATTAACTTTCCAGAAACATAATATTTATAATTTATTTAATATTTAATTTACGTATTAATATCATATAAACATACACCTACATTCATACAATACAAATATTTAATTATTTATATTTATAAATTAATATTTATTCATATTTATTTTTATTCACAAGCATAGCCGCGCGAAACCCGTAGTATACGGCGGAACGGAATTTATTTGTCTCCTACCGGCCAATAATGATTTTTCTAACATACGACAGTCGACGCCTTACCAGCTGATGCTACTTACTAGTTTTACATTATTTAATCGTTTTCGTTAGTTTTTGTATGTGGAATTCTTGTGTTTGTACTTCTAACGTGTGTATTACTGTGTATCTTCCTAAACTTCTCCTTCTGAACTATTTTTACGTGTGTGTTGACTTTTACAATATATTATTTTATCAAGTGACGATATTTAGACTTTCATTCGTGTTTTCTCTCGTCACGACCAACAACACCCGCTAAATTTTTTGCCAAATGTGTTTAATGAATTTCATTTTTTTTTTCTTTTAATATTTATTTGAATGTATGTGAACTATTCCATATAAATTATTTTGTGTAAAGATATAAAAAAGTATATTATACACTACACTTTCTGGTCAATAATATGTTTATGAAAAATATTACCTCAATTTGAATTTGAACAAACTAACAAAGATTATTTCGCAATAACATTACGATTAAAGTTAGAGAGTTAGTGGAAAAAGAAATCAAAATAAATAAAACTGCCATTTTCACAATATATTTTCATCAAATAAAATCCTTCTCCATATAATCGCAACCCTCGTTAGAATCATTCCGTCGCGATATCCTCCGGCAACGTATAACGTAATAACGCTTGTTCTAATGAAATTATAATTGAGAGCTGAACATGAGTGCCTCAGTTTATTTATCAAAAGATAATATTTGGTTACGCTGTAACATATTTCATTACGCTGGGTTGTTTTTAGTATTTGAGGATTTCAAGCAGATTCGGAGATGATTTTTTTTCTTGTTGTTTGTTTTGCAGAAGACGGAGATTTTAGTGATTCAACTCTCCGTTTTTGTATTTGACCTTTTCAGACGCTCATTTATTCTTTTTAAACCAGGTTAAATATCTCGATTATCGAGATTTCGGTCGACTTTATTTACATTTTATGAGTGTATAGATAGCACTATATCTCATTTTCTTCGTCTTTTAGTATTTTTGTGCAATTTCGACATGGGTAATATTATTATTACGTTAGGTGTTATGTAATAATGTGGATATTAAATTTCTGTTGTTATTCTCTCTCACTGGTTTATTAGCAAATCCTGAAGTCTTTATATAGTTTTGCGTTAGACCAAATATATTTTTCAGTGTTTTCTGTGAATTTTTAGCAGAAGCTTGATATAAAAGTTAAATGTAAGCCCTTAGGCTTACTAATTACTTTTGTAATTTTAAAGTCAGTGTAGTTTTTTTTAGATAAAAATTAATTATTTCAAAAACTAATGACTTCTACGTAAAGTAGAATAAATCAGGATTTAACTGACGAATGCCGACGACGACGCGTGCGGTCGACTGTTATTCTTGTTCGTTTATCGACACGTCCGATTGATGAACGATCCTGGAGTAATCGCAAAAACTATTTATTCTTACTTATCGCCTTTGTGCGTCAATCACAAGAAATAATATACGAGATTTTGCAGATGATAAGTGGGCAAAGCGAGCGTGAGACGTTTGAGTTTCACAGTTATTTAAAGCCAAATAAATGAAAAATCAGCACGGAATATAAGTGTTTTTGCTATATTTGCCTATTGGGATTTGTACTAAAATGCACGTCTCTAGCTTCAAGATAAAAACGATTTATACAAATTTATTAAAAAAAAACAGTCCTAGTACTCAACTTCGTTATTTAAAGATTTCTTTTGTCAAAATTTCAAGCTTTGATACCTGTATTATCTGATGGCAAATACATAGATACTAGCGGACCCGACAGACGTTGTCCTGTCTACACGTCTTTAATTTGAAAATTTCAAACTTTTTTTAATAAGCTAAAACATTCTGGACCATTTTGATGAAAATTATTATTCAAATTGTGAATCTAAACCATTCCCAGATCCCCTTGAACACACACAAAATTTTTTATCAAAATCGGTCCAGTCGTTTGAGAGAAGTTCAGTGACATACACACTCACAGAAGAATTATATATATAAAGATAATAACAACGAAATATTAAGAGGTCACGATTAATGACAGTAGGGATAGGGACTGGTCACTCATAATCCCCATGGAGATATCATCTTTTTAGATTACATAAAATATACATAAAACACAGTCATATGTACATATATATTTACTCGGCTTATATAAATGTTTGTTCCGAGCGGAATTCGAACATGCGATTTCTAACATAAGAGCAGAAGCTCAGACCACTACGCCAGAGAACGTCCAAATATAAAGATTTTAAACGTGGTTTTAGTTGAAATAGTTTATTTTATCCTTTTCTTACTGAGTACACCGCATTATTCTCATGAGAGTGGTCACTGGTATTTTCGTACACTCCGGTCATCACTTCGTCCGCTTATCGTTTACTGACAATGATTAACGGTGTCCTAGACAAAGGCGTTCATGAACAATGCCACAAAAATATATTACACGTTCACTTGTCTCTGAAATTGTGCTTTGGCCTTTTGTTAGCTTTATCAGCTTATAACGCGATGCCACTAAAATATTATGGGTTTCTCTAGCATATTTAGTAAAATATGTTATTTGGGGAAAGCTGCTATGTTATTTACTGTTGAAGAATGTGCTTAAGTACTTTTTTACTTATACGTTTTTGACGAGACTTTTGGCTCAGTTTGTAGTGACCCCACTTGCTGTGAGAGCTGTCCCAGGTTCGAGTCTCGCTGGGGGCATTTATTTGTGTGATGAACACGAATGTTAGTACTCCAGTCATGGGTGTTTATATTTATTATTTATGTATGTATTTAAATTTTATTTAAAGTTATATATGTGTAGTGTATCAACTATCTGGTACCCATAACATAAGCCTCGTAGGTTACTGTGGAACTAGATAGTACCATGTATTAAAACGTCCCAACATGTAATACTGAGAATAATTACCAAATATAGATTGTTCATATAACATTATGCTATTATATATGCTAACCTAAATTCCTAATACGTTATATAAATACATCTAAATTATCTAGTATAAATATTTTCTGTAATTTGATAATTACTTTGCGGTGTCATCATCAATATGCGGTATTTCATATTAAAACAATACCGGTGTATTAACACTGTGTTATTTCAACACTTCTATACAGTTTCAAAATAAATATTTGATGTATCGAATGTGGGTACAAATATTGACATAAAACAAACTATATATTATGATTGATAATAATGTTTAAATTGAAATTGAGTGTTGGAAAAACACTGCGGCACGTCGAGCAGTGCTCATTAGGAGCGATATCGTAGGTTCGATGTCACATGAAATATTTACGAAAAATGCTTACTAAATTTTATACTTTGTTTCTTGTCCGTTCTACATCACTTTGGTGAAGTAATCTGTGCTCAACTGGTACGCTTTGAAGCCATTAACAAATAAATTAAATTGAATTAAATAAACTTTACACAAAATAACATACACAGACACAGTACTGTAGTGTGAATGTCACTAACGTACAAATATTTAATATCATATAAAGCTTTTATATATAACTTTAAATAACAATAGAATAATAATATATCCATTTTAACTTCCGACTGCTAGCCATGAGCCTCACCATAACGTCACCGGAACCATGACATAGCCCACCATACTGATCAAGTGTGGGTTGATGGACTTCACATGTCATTCAAAATATACTTAGGTTCTATTAAAAAAAGGAAAACATCGTGAAGAAAACAGCATTGCTTTGTATAATATTGATTATTGAAACTATTATTGTAAAGAAACATGTAAAAAAAATTGTTTAGCCCGTTTATATAATGAAGTATTGAGATTTTAACTTGCAACGCACCTATCGTTGAAAAAACACAAACAATTTTATTACTTTCAATATGAATTATCCTAACTATTTCTTATAGCTTTAAAAGATGATTTCCTCATATTAATTACAATTTTTATAGCTTAAACTAACAGATTTTTAAATATAATAAAACGTAATTAGCACAGTCACAAATGTTTCTATTGATGCCAGTGACACTTTCGTATTCTGATTAAACAGTACTCAATCATCTAAAGATACAACCAGTAATAAAAAATAAAAAATAATAATTTTCGTAATGATTGAGACAATTATATGATAAAAAAAGTAAAAAAAAAAACGACACTTTTGACTCAGTTTGTAGTGACCCTACTTGCTGTGCCAGCGGTCGCGGGTTCGAGTTCCGTTGAGAACATTCATTTGTCTGATGAGCACGACTGTTTGTACTCCAGTCGTGAGGCTTTATATTTATAACATGTATGTATTTAGAGTTATGTGTGTTTAGTTTATCAATTATCTGGTATCCATAACACAAACATCGTAGCTTATCATGGAACTAGATGGGGTTGTGTATTAATGTCTCAACATATAATTATATATTCTAACAAAATACAAACATAGTATTACACCGCCATAAATTAAGTCGCCCTGAATCCCCCGAAGTGCCAATCCTGGCGAGTTGGGCTCAAATCTTTCTGCAATAACTCAAACACCGGGTAAATTCCCTTTCATAATCCACGGGTACTAATTTATTGAGTGGCTCGACCGCGTGACCTCCGGATTTGTGGATACTTACAATATAAAGTACTCTCCCTCGCAAGAGTCCTTGTCCGGAATATATCTAAGAAAAAGTTCTTGCAAAGTTGTTTTTAAATATAAACACATAAAACCTAGTATTTACGTCATTGATATTTTTAGCTCGTATAATATGTAAATGTAATACAATTTTTTATATATAAACTAATTTTAATGTATAAAAATTTTATATATTTTGGGAAGTGGCTTTGGCTACATTCATCTTTACGTGATATCTACCAAATTGGAATTATTAACTTTGGCTACATTTTCCTCTACTCAAATGATTTCTATAAAATAGTTGTCATAAATGTAAAAAAAATTGGAATACTTTTACGCTAAATATATACAATATTAGGGACTCACCCTCGGTTCGCGCAGGTACGTCCCTAGGCTGCTTCCCTACACAAACATTCATCCCCATTTTCATTCCCTTAAGGGACGATTTCCGTGATAATAAACTATCTTCGTACCAAATTTCATATAAATCGATTCAGTAGTTTCGGAGTTTACTCGGTACTAACAAACAAACAAAAAAAAACTTTCTTCTTTATACTATTACGTAGTAGACTTATTCAAATACCATAGTGATAAAGATATGAGGTTACATTATTGGTAATATCGCAATATTATTTATTTTATTTTTTTATTATTTATTTATTAGACCACCAACAAAGTACAAACTAAACACATTATAACATACATGGAAATTAAAACATATAGAGCAGTACCTTAATTATAGGTGATAATGATATTTACAAAATAGTACATGTAAAGGCAAAACAAAATTTAGAATATTTAGCTTACAATTAAAAATTAGTTTATAAAAATAATAACAGCTAAAAAAAAAAAATCTTTATTTGGAACAAATTTACAAAAATCAGAACATTGTACGATATCGACTACATTAGTTAAAAACTGTGTTGTAGTCAATAACGCCCACCTCCAAGACATTTAATTAATATTAATACTAGTTCCAATAGCTTACATAGAAGTAGTTATAAAAGGTAGTATAGTTATATTTGCAGACATAGATTCTAGAATTAAATACAATAATATATATATAGTATAATGCTGTGTGTGTGTGTGTGTGTGTGTGTGTGTGTGTGTGTGTGTGTGTGTGTGTGTGTGTGTGTGTGTGTGTGTGTGTGTGTGTGTGTGCGTGTGTGTGTGTGTATGAGAGTTGTGACTGCCACTTAAGTAAGTAGATTTTCAGTATCTTCATAGGTAAGATCCTGTAACCAAGCGATAGTTGCACTTTTGCAAACATGTAGTGTCTTAGGAAATATATTGATAATTTTATTTATTCTATTATATATATTTGAAGAAAAATAATAATAGTGTCGTCGACACAAAGCCAATCGACTACGATGGGTTTCACAAACTATATCAGATCTACGTTTATTGTGAATTGTATAGTCCTTGTATGGTGTTTGTGAATGTTTGCGTAGTATAGTATGTAGAATAAATAGTTTCCTAACCGATAATACCCGTGTGACTTTATATAGCTCATCGGTAGGATACAGCATGGATTTAAATGTCATGGTTTTAAGAATTGTTCTTTGAGCCCTTTCAAGACGAAGTAATTTAGTTTTTCCAGTCCCTCCCCAAGCTGTAATACCATAAGATAATATTGATTGTGCAAGAGCAAAATATACATTTTTTAACAATGGGAAATCCATTAAAGGTCTTAGTTTCTTAAACACGAAAATCAATTTACGAAGTTTTGTGTAAGTAGCCGCAATATGCTCTTTCCATGTCAGGGTGTCGTCAACCCATATGCCCAGATATTTAACATAAGTCACAGGAGTAATTTTTTACAAGTACATTCGACATTTCTCTTACAATTTTGCTCATGAACATGGATGGAAATACGGTCAGACGGAAGAGAGTTTTTATGTGGAGCAAAAGTAATAAAATTAGTTTTTTCAAAATTTAACGTTAAAATATTTAAATTTAGCCAATTATAGACGGAAGATAGTGCACTTTCTGCACGTGTACTCACTTCTGGCCAGCTTTTACCATGAACGAGAAGTATCGTGTCATCAGCATATGAAATTATACTACAGTTTGGAATAGAGAGTTTAGACAATTTATTGACATAGACAAGGAATAGTGTTGGCCCAAGGACACTGCCCTGTGGTACTCCAAAACTTAAACCAACTTCATCACTCACGATACCATTAATTACCACGCACTGAGATCGATCACTAAGATAACTTTTAAATAGATCATTCACTACTCCTCTTATACCAATGTCATTTAATTTTGTCAAAAGATTGGTAATTGAGACCGTGTCAAATGCCTTAGTTAGATCTAAAAATATTCCAATAACTTTGTTTTTACGGTTAAAATTTTGAACGATTGTAGTGGTAAGGTCCAAGATCGCATCTTCAGTTGACTTACCACTTCTAAAGCCATATTGGTTCGGAGCCATATTGGTTCGGAGCTAAATCTATTGCTATTTTAATATTAAAAAGCTTCAACTATAACGTACGAAAATCACTATTATTAAATAATATTGTAGATATATATAGAACAAACACACAATATAACATCATTCATATATGACGACACGTTTGGCTCAGTTTGTAGTGACCCTACTTTCTGTGCCAGAGGTCGCGGGTTCGAGTCCCGCTGGGGGCATTCATTTGTGTGATGAGCATGAATGTTTGTACTTCAGTCATGGGTTTTATTAGGTTAGGTTAGGTTATATAATACGTATGTATTTAATATTAGGTTTGGCTATTATTAGGTTTTATAATATGTATGTATTTAAAGCTATATATGTGTAGTGTATCAACTATCTGATATCCATAACACAAGCCTCGTAGCTTACCATGGAACTAGATGGTATTGTGTGTTAATGTCCCAACATATTTATTTATATTTATTTATAGCTTTTAGCGCCCACACCTTAGATTTCATACCAAATCATTTTAAGTTCAGGCCATGAAAGCAAAAGTACTTTGATAAGTCGCAGCGCAGCTCTACCCTAAACTTTTATTAGCCCCAATAAAGCCGAGTTTCACAACTCAAAAGAATCTCCAATTTATTATTCATATCTGGATTGTGAAGATCTTAATTATGCATTTCGTAGTGCTACAAGTTCCATTCGCTTTCTGTTTCAAAACTTTCTAGATTTAATTTGATATTGTAATTAAGAAGATTACGCTTAATGTTGGCTCGGCTGTTCATTTGTATACAATATTTATCATTTTAATTAGTTTAATATAATTGGTATTGAGTGTTATAACAAAGGAAGAATTAGTAAATAAATGAATATTATTTAGTAGATTCCACTGAACTGGCTTTATAGGTAAGTGTTTTATACCTTTCATGTCCAAAGCTTGTGCGCCCATAAAATTTATAAATCTAATTTAATATATTTTTATTATGATTATAATTATTGTAATTTTTAATAATTAAAAAATATATTGTTACTGCATTAACGGCATATCAAATGTCTGTATCGGTACTATAGTGCACTATGTACGCGCAGATACGGGTACAAATGCAATTTCCTTATTGTTTTTTTATCAAAGTCCGTGGGACGACAATTCGACACAACTGGTTAGAGTCACATCAGGTTACGTTTTATGTGATCTCCAACGCCTTATGTAATCCCAACTCTGGACTATTACTGAGAATTTCTTGACAGAAAAAGTGAATTACTAAACATTGTTTGACCCAAGGCTCGAACCGAGGACCTCCAGATCTGTATTTGCAGCCGTGGTGTACTGACCACTAGACCACTGAAGCAGTTATTATCAACATATATGTGCGTCTTATATATACGTCTTATATATATACATACAAAAATTATTAAATATTTAAAGTAAATTGTCACCTTATATATATATATATATATATATATATATATATATATATATGACAATTTACTTTAAATTTCTATTTTAAAAATAACAAGTAATAAAATATCTGGAAAACATAACATAATGTAATATATACTTAGAAAATGTACTGTAAATTCAAGTAAATTATCATTTGTGGAACAAATTCAAGACCCTTATTTGATAACAAGATATGAGTCTTATCTCTATCTCTCACAATACTGATGTTAGATTGAACATTTTAAAAATTATTAGAAAAATATTTCGAAACATAACTCCATGTACAAAGGAAGATCAAAGATATATGAAGTTGTTTTCAATTGTTTGAACTACGCGAGCAGTAAAAACTCCAGCCTTTGAACTTTGGAAAACAATATCTTGATAGTGATAGAGCACTGTGTGTTGTGAACTCTACCAGGTCTCCGCAAGTCAATGTTCAAATCTACATAGCAATTCAATGTAAATTATATCGTACACACGCGAATTAGGTTGTTTCATATTAAAATAAGCTATTTTAGTTTTTGCTAAAGCTATTAAACGTATTCTATTTTCAGTGAATTGCTACTATATACTTGGAATTAAATAGAAAATGAATTTATAAATTACTTTTTTCTATTTGATAGCCAAACATGGTACAGCGTTCTCAGAAATGTCAATATTTCTCCAAGCCATTGACCGACATTTTTTTTTGATATTCACAAAAATACCAAAAAATTGCAAGTGCTAGTTTAAAAAATAATTGAAAAAAATTGTTTGTATTGATATTAGATTTGTGTCATGGAGTCGGATGTATACGAACAAAAGTTTGTATATATGTGTATGTTTGTTACTTGTTCACGCTAAAACTGGACCGATTTGGGTGATATTTAGTGCACATACTATGACTTAGAGTGACCCATAAGTTTTTGTAGGTACCTAATATTTCATATATAAATCTATACATATAAGAAATAACCATTATTATCACAGAGGCCGAATATATAATTTTTAGAATTATTGTCTGTCTGTCTATCTGTCTGGGAACGCATCACGAGAAAACCACTGCACAGATTTTGATGAAATTTGGTATGATGACAGCTGATTATCCGGGTCAACATAAAGAATACTTTTTAATGCGAGAAAATATAAATGAAATTATTCAATGAATTTTTCAAATAGCAAGCCTATTAGGACAAATCTATTTAAGATGATGTGTTTATTTATTGAGATCCAACGCTTCCCATTGGAATTCATTGCCAAATAAAATATAAAAGACTCTATAACATATTTTATGCCATATTTAATTCAGTATACATTTCAGCAACTCTAGATCACTTGAATTATTATAAGTAAGAAGCACAGAACTCGTACAATTTTATTTAATCTCTCTGAAGAATTAATAATTTTAGATCTTATTAAATAAAATTAATTAATACATTTAATAAAATAGTAACAAAGGGAAATCTATACATGAAATATTAAAAAAAAATAATGACTGTCACGTATAATTGTGCACAGAATAAAGATCCCAACAAAATAGTTAGGCACAGAATTTTTTGTCTGTCTGTGTCTTTGTCTTTATATCTGTGTGTATATCACGTAAAAAGTACTGAACGGACTTTAACTAAATTTTGTGTAACAAAATTTTGTATAATGTAATTAAATTTTGTATAACTTATTAATCAGGTAAACATTTAGGATATCCTTTACCAAAGGGAATCTCTCATTTTCACCGGAAAACAGTAACTAGGTTCGGCAGATTTATATTATATATTTCATACAAATTTTCAATGATTTATTAATTATTACACAAAAAAATACGTATTTAACACTTTAGTACAATAAAATCTCGTTTTCGAGTCACTCATCTATATTTACATAGTATAAATCAAAGTCACTGTCTGCCTTTGTCTTTTTCTTCTAAGGTACACTCACAATAAACTGGACCTGCACAGCGCACCTTGACCTAGGGACGCGGCAGAGCGAAGAAAGTCGCAGGTTTTTAATAAATGATTGTTTCTTTACAAAGTAGTATTTATATTATTTCTTCTATTTAATCGGCAAGGAAAATTTAGTAAATATATAGAACAATATAAAAGATAACTAAAAATTGCAAAACTTACATTCCTAAATCAAGTCCATTTGGGAAAAGTTCTAACTACTTAGGAAGGGCTCGTAAACTAAGCGATAGTCCGACATCGATAGTACGATTTATGAAGCATTTATAGCTTTTATATGGACTTTTTCCTCAACGACCGATTTGTAAACGTTGCTGGTGAAAAGAAGCGTTTAATGGACAAAAATTGTATCTATATTATTAGGAATAAGTATAACAAAATTCTGACTGAGTGGAATCTGTACATTAAATATTTTTTGGAAAATCTTATTGAAATATTCATTATTATCAATACAGAGGCTGAATCTATAGTTCTTAGAGGTATTTTTCTGTCTGTCTCTCTGTCTGACTGTTTGTCTGTCTGTCTGTCTGGTAACGCAGTACGAGAAAACCGCTGGACAGAATTTGATGAAGTTTGATACGATGATAGTTGGTTATCCGGGTCAACATATAGGATACTTTTTACTGCGGGAAAATATCGCATCTCTGAGAAATCTATACTAACCGTCAAAACGTAACTCTATTTCACTATAACTCTATAATTAAAGTTACTATTACAATGTCATAACTTTGATTCTTTGCTATTTGTTGTTTACAAGCCAATGATTACTAAATTTCAAAATAAAAACTTTTATGATACACTATATCAGCATTCTTTATATGAATTTTAGGATAGTCCATTGAAATTAAGATGTACAAATAATATGTACATCACGTTTATAAACTTGTGATCTCCAATTTAGAAGCTTTACAATATTTTTATGGAAGTCAAAGTTATAGCGCGATAGAATAATATTTTATTTACACAACTGTTATTATATTTCGTGTTATATCTCGTACGTTGAAATAGGCTGACATACTTCTTATCGGGCCGTAAAGATGATAGTCTCATATTTATTTGTATGGCAAATAGCTGTCTGATATTGCTTGAGAATGTTTTACATGCGATTTCATATCACAATGCTGTTTAGATATAATATATATTTTTTTATGTATCTTCCTATCTTTTCAAATGTTTTTTATTGTATTCACCCCCTTTCTAACGTCCCATTGCTAGGCATTGCCATAGCGCTGGCTATGTGCTGGCGAGTCTTTCGAAAACTTGCTAGGTTCTCTCAGACATGCAGGCTTCCTCACAATGTTTTCCGTCACCGTAAGACAAGTAAATGGTAATCATGTTAGAAATGATTCGTACATAAAAATATCAAAAGTGCGGAGCCCTGGATTTGAACCCACATCACTTGGATTCCCAAGCGCAGCGCATTACCACTAAGCACATTATCACTAAGCTACCAGTGTCTGTCAAAATAATACAAAATGGGTATATAGTTTAAATATAATAGAAAAACAAACTCTATTTTCGTTATTTCCATTATGGGAAAAATTAATGTTTGGCACTATAGAAATGATAGGATTTTGCATAGTTCTTATTCAATCGTATAATAATATTAGCCCTTTTCACATCCCACTGCTGGGCGCGCCCTCGTTGCGAGGGGTGGGCGGCCGTATAGGCGAGGGGGTAGATGGGCGAGTTGGCGAACTTCATACGGCTTTCAATAACTAGTTAAGTTCTTCCAGACACGTCAGCTTCCTCACTGTGATTTCCTTCATCGAAGTAGAAAATAGTGATCATGTCGGAAACAGTTAACATTAATACACACTCGCATAGAAAGGTATAGTGAAGCAATCCGTCATCTCAATCTCAGTTTGTATATCTCGCTTAGATTGTATATTCGATAAAAAAAATTCGAATTTATTAAAATACTATGTTAGTGTAGATAATCTTAAAATAATATTTAAATTTAAAATAATTAGTTTGTCATATAAATAAAATAACTGAATGTACAGATGTCCCTATAAGGCTCATGCTTTTCTGATGCCGCCTACTTCATTAGGTCCCAATACCCCCTGGGATCAATATAATTCGCAACTTTATTATACTGTTACTATTTCGACACGTTTATTTCTGTTTGTAGTGACACTACTTGCTGTGCCAGTGGTCGCGGGTTCGAACCCCGCTGGGAGCATCCATTTATGTGATGAGCACTAATGTTTGTACTTCAATCATGAGTGTTTATATTTATAATATGTATGTATTTAAAGTTATATATATGTACCTTTAGAGGAGTTCTTTTAAAAAATTGATTTCATTAGATGAAAGTTGTCAATTTTTTAGTACCTGCGTAGTGCGTGTAGAATATCCGATATCACTTTGGGGTGTTGTTGGAACAGGTCAAATGAAATATTTATTGGGAATAAATCACATGAGAAAGATTTGGAAATATTATAATCTATACATATAATAAAATTCTTAGCGAGTCGAATCTGTACATTAAATACTTTTTAGAAAATTTTATTAAAATAGTCATTATTATCGATACAGATGCCAAATCTATAGTTTTTAGAATTTTTGTCTGTCTATCTGTCTGTGACCGCATCACGGGAAAACTACTGGAGGGATTTTGATGAAATTTGGTATAACGATAGAGGGATATCCGGGTCAATATATAGGATACTTTTTACTGTGGAATAATATTTTATCTCTGAAAAATCTATACTAATTATTAAAACGTAAGTAGAGACGAACCCGAGCGAAGCGAGGGTGACTCCCTAGTAACAGATATATATTTAAAATATTTGAATAGCAATTGGTTTGATTTATTACTTTTAGTTTTTTTTAAGATGTTTATAACTTAATATTATTATGACGATTCAGAGTTCCAAATAAGGTCATGAAAAAGTTTTAAGCTAACCTTATCTTTTTGAATGTAAACCAGATTAGGAAACACCCATTTTCGTGAATGTACTGGTTAAGTTAACAATAGAGTGAACTACAAACTATGAGAAACTAGATACTATTAAAGTTTAGAGTCCCGAATAGCCAAGTCTATTTCAACATTTGGACGAACTCCGTTGACACACTATCAAGTGAAACATCAGCTTGAAACTCGCGATTCCTGCAGTAGGGACAGATTTGACACAAACAACAAAGATTTCTATACTTTATCATAGTTTTACCTTGTGAATCGTATTTTATCCCGCCCCAAAAATATTATAAATGCGAAAGTTTGGATGGATGAATGTTTGTTACTCAATCACCCCAGAACGGCTAAATGGATCTGGATGAAATTTGGCACAAAGATAGATTATAATTTGGAATAGTACATAGGTTACCTTTTATCCCGGAAAATTTACGGTTCCCGTGGGATAGATTTGTTTTTGTTTTTCATAGAGCATGGGATTGTCTACCATGCGAACCCATACGAAACGAGGGTAAATTGCTAGTGCACGTATAATTCTTAAGGGTCGTCGCGTGATGTATATTGTATGTAGCTTCACAAAGCTCCTATTTCCGGTGACTTATAAAACTTAATAAAATGCTAATTCTGAGGAAGTTAAATAACTGCTACTATATAATCATGTAACTATTACATACATTATTTACAACAACGACAATTTAGTCCTATTATTTAAACGTTAAAATATTATAATTAAAGTAGTCGGAAGTTTAATTTTTGTTTTAATTCGTTAATAAAAATTTTTTAGAGATTGTTTATTTCTACAAATACGCGGAGTTTATTTAAAACTCAGTCTAAGGAATAATATAGAATGTCATAAAACTAAATATATAATGTTAATAAAACATATATAAATAGTTAAGGCATTTTATTATGATAAAAAAAATTAGCTACTATAATGCTATCTACCTTTCAAGGAGAAGAAAATATTGCTTAAAAATACTGTAGAATATAGTATTATTTTATTTTTCTTCTCGAAAATTGTAAATTAACGACTTATATAGCTATAAACTTTCCCTTATTCTTTAAAGAAAGTATACAATCTGTGTAGCAATATCGAAAATCTATACTAATATCATAAAGAGGAAAGATTTTTTTGTTTGTTTGTACCAAATAAGCTCCAAAACAACTGGATAGATTTGGATGTTTGGTAAGAAGATTGTATGAGACCCTAAAAAGGACGTGAGATAGTTTTTATCCCGGAAAGCATCCCTTAAGGGAGTGAAAATGGGAATGAAAGTATGTATGTGGAA
Organism: Brenthis daphne; assembly: GCA_947093115.1. Lineage (NCBI taxonomy): Eukaryota > Metazoa > Arthropoda > Insecta > Lepidoptera > Nymphalidae > Brenthis > Brenthis daphne. The sequence continues at coordinate 7,848,449 of OX352473.1, forward strand.
TCAAACTAGAGACGAACCTGAGCGAAGCGAGGTTGAGTCGTTAGTAGTAACATAAACAGCAAATCACGCTCCCGTTTTAGATTTTGAAATTTCATTTTAGACTTCGCAATTTTTATGGTGGGCTCCATCTATATATTTCTTTAGTCTGGCATTTAAAAGAAGTGAATATATGACTTCAGTATAAATAGAATATAACAAAATATTTCACGTAAACTGTCATCTACAGACACTAGTAAAAGATTTTCGATTCCAAGTGCTATAAATCGAGGAATCTGGCAATACAAGTCGAGTCAGAAATATTTCGTTTCTATTTTTTACCCTTTCCCCATCAGATTTTATTGTTGATGTATGCATGAAGTTCCTGCCAGATCTAAAATTTTAGAGGGCGTTATTCTTAGAAATGTTCTGTATTCTGCTTAGCTGTGATGTAAATGTGTTATGTTATTTAAGCTTTAGTGTATTATATGATGTATATACAATAGAGGTTCTTATTGTTTGTATTTTTGTTAAAAATACGTCAGCTTTATCTGCCTATACATACATACATACATACATAAATATGTATTTCATTCTTGAATCATTGAAGCACACACAACAGAGGACTTAGATAAGATGTTATTTTTTATTCCTTATGGAATAATGATTAAATTCATTTTAATATAACTATATATTTTTTAACAATTCTCTAAAGACATCTTGTGAAATCCCTTACATACATATTTCAAGAACCATTCTTGTAAAATTTTAGTTATTTCAATTAATTTTAAGATTTATTTTGATGAATAACTGAGACTCGAACCCACGATTTCCGGCGTAAGAAATAAAACACTGTTTCTATAATCAGCAAAATAAGCACTTAAAGCCACTTACAAAGTTTAAAATAAAACCAGAAAATATCGATTAATAAAATTGTAACAACTTGTACAAGTATCATCAAAACCAAGTCTAATTAACGCCAAGGTAATTAAGCTGACGACGCATAAATGATCCTTATCTCATCATGTTATTAGGCGTCCTTTACAGAAATATTAGCTCTCGTTGAATTTTATCAAAGAACTGACGCGGTTTAGCTCTGCCGTTACATTTTAAAGGACGTTTGATAAAAATTGAGCATTTATATTACTTTTTAATTATAATTTTACGCCCTTTTTCCTCTGCGTGTGAGAAATATAATCAGTTCTTACACTGCGTGTAATATGTTTGTATGGTTTTTTTTTTAAATTCCACAGTTGGGCATAGGCCACCCCATAATGCGAGGGGGATCAGGTTTTAAGCCACCAAGCTAACAAAGTGTGGGTTGGCGTACTTCACATGTCCTTCGAAACTAGTTAGGTTCTCTAAGACATACAGGGTTCCATATTATAATTTCTTTTACCATAAGACGTCAAGAATTCACCAAGAAGACACCATAAGATAATTAAAATACTGAAAATGATTCTCAAATGAAAATATCAGAGTTGCAATACTCGGGTTTGAACCCGCTTCATTTGGTTTTCCAAGCGAGCATTTTACCAGTGGACTGCCACTGCTTTACTATATAATATTTATTATATTACATACTCAAATTAATTTGAATTTAATAATATCAATATAATATAAAAAGAATGAGATATTTTTCGCAGTAGAAATTATTCTGATGGGATAAAATATCATTACACCCCTTCATTTCGCACGTACGCACGTCAATAGAGTAATATTGTAGGGTACAACCACTTGATGTTCCAGGAGGAAGATATCCTATATAACGCTCCACTCATAAACCTCTATCAAAAAAAAAATATCGAATCGTATTGTTGGTCCGTGAAAGAAGGTACATTTACAATATCATATACGTGATATAAAATTGTGGGGGTTTTCATTGGCACAATCTTAGAAGTCGACTTTTACGTTTATAAATGACGAAATTGTATACAAATTGTCATCACGTATTTAACAATTTTTGGAGTTTTATTTTCAAAAATCATTATTTTGCGCTCACGATTGTTAAGAAACTTTTAAGGAAATTTTATTTTAAACCCAGCGGTTAAAGCTATTTGTTATATAAAAATTATAGATCCGAGATTGAAGCTGCGACCAACGTGTAGAACCTACGAGACTACAACGCTTGTCTGTAACAAAAGTAAGTTTCATAAAAACTTTTTATTATAGAAGTGTCCAGACAAGAATTTATAATGTAAATTCACAAAATTACACACTGCAGTGCCGTAGTCGTACTCGAATTCGTCCTCCATTTTATAAATGCTATTCGAAATTTCCGACTTGTGATTTAAAATATTTTACTCAGATAAAAATATTTTTCTTTTACATATAATAATTTTCTATACAAATTTTAGATAAAAATTGTACGTACATTTCATGAAGAGTATTAAATGATTTCTGTAAAAACTCTACTTTGCTTTCAACTGTATTTTGTGATTAAAAACCTCAACACAAAAACCTGTTTAAATAATACAATATAATGTACAATAATAATTTGATGTTATACTGCGGCTTAGTCGTAGAGGTCGTGGAGCAAAATGTTACGGCATCTGCGTACTTTTTGCCATTTTGATAGATATTGCCTTATATGGGAGATCTTCATATTTCTCAAAAGTAATTTTCTTGATTTATGTTATCTTTACCAGATAATAAAGCTTATATTACCTTTATTTGTATTTGATTTCGATAAAAAAAGTCGATTATAACTTATTTAAGGTGACTCATCGGTTTGAGATATGTATCTATATGATAAACTCGGATGACAAAAAATAGTTTAATACTATCGAACTGCTCTTGTAATGAAATATGAAGACGTATAATGTTTTTTAACGTAAAATAAATTAGTTGATTTTAATGGTTACTAGTAAATACGTACAATATGACATAGATTTTATTTTAAAGCTGTCACTGATTATATCTATGCATATATAAAAATTGTAACTAATCACTGTCTGTACATGGAAGACATTTGAGAAAAACTATTATTGGGCGTCTTTATTATCGCAATAGAACCCAAAACAATGATTTTTAGAATTTTTGTCTGTTTGTCTGTGCGTTTGTGCGAAACGGCTTAACATATTTGGATGTGCTTTTCACTAATGTATTGTGGTAAGCTTCACTTTACATGTAGTATTTGTTTTATTTCAATCGGTTCGTAAATAAAATAAAAACTTTTTAACAAAAAAATAAAAACCGACTTTAAACAAAAGCACTAAAAAGTAAAAAATAACTGATTGGTAGTTTTCATTTACTATACATACCTAATCAAATATTTTCGAAGTCGGTGTGCTTTGCTTTGTATGGGCTGGCACCGATTTCGAAAATATTTGATTAGTTATGTATTTAATAGGTAGGCTTTAATTACTTAGCCAAAGCACACCGACTTCGAATATATTTGATTAGGTATGTATAGTAAATGACAACTACCAATCAGTTATTTTTTACTTTTTAGTGCTTTTGTTTGAAGTCGGTTTTTATTTTTTTGTTAAAAAGTTTTTATTTTTCCCTTTTTAGTGTAGACAGTAGTAGCAAAGTAAGAATTCTAAGGAGTTAGGCTTGTCAAACAAAACAAAATAAGCCCAAACTCGAAGTATCTACTATTTATCGTTGAAGAGTTCCACCCATCCGCCTTCTGGCCTTACCATCAGATCAGGTCAACAATACCGAACCTCTGTACTATCAACGGAAATAGAAACACTTGCAAAGTTTCAAGTCAATATGACAATTAGAAGTAGGTTAAATTCATTATTAGCTATTTTTCCACCCTTAGGGGTGGTATTTTTTTTTGAAATTTAAATGGAACCAATCTGGAAGTATACCCTTTCAAACAAAAAAAAAATTGTCCAAATCGGTTAATAAATGACCAAGTTCTGAGGTAACAAACATAAAAAAAAAAAAATACAGTCGAATTGAGAACCTCCTTCTTTTTGAAGTCGGTTGAAAAGTTATGTCAATTTAAATAATCAGCTGAAGACAAACTCGCGTGAAGCGACGGTGAGTTTCTAGTGTATAATTAAAGTTTATGGCTCAGAGATGTTGGTCTGATTTTAAAAAGTTAAAGAGATCAGAGAAGAGAAAAACAAAACAGCATCAAACGATTTTTATAATATCTATAATAAGAATATTCAATAGAAAATAGTCTGAGCGAAGTGTAGACTTATAAAAGCTTAGAATTTATATAGTAATCAGTATTAATTGTATCATTTAGTTTAAATTACAGCTGACTTCAGTTTGCAGGCGCATTAATACCGAGATTGCGGTCGTTTCACAGGTATATTAATTTATCTCTATATGTGCATACACATGAGCGGACAAATAACTACATAGCTTCATTTTAAGTTTTTTTAAAAATCATTTAAGAAAAATCCCTTGAAATTAATTATTATTATAATATGTCATAATATTTCTACTTCTTTATTTGCTTTTGCTTTTTTATTTAATTTTAAAAAATAACATAGGTATACTACTAGCGACTCATCCGTCCCTACTTACGCTTTAACGTTTAGTATAAAACTCTCAGAGATGAGATATTTTCCTTTAGTATAGATTTCTCAGAGAGAAAATATTTTCCCGCATCAAAAAGTATTTTGTATGTTGACCCGGATAACCAGCTATCATCATAACAAATTTAATCAAAATCCGTCCAGTGGTTTTTCCGTAATGCTGTCACAGACAGTCAAAAATTCTAAAAACTATAGATCCAGCCTCTATATTGATAATATAATAAATATTTCAATAAGATTTTCCAAAAATCTAATATACAGATTCGACTCAGTTAGAATTTTATTATATTACTAGCAGAACCCGCGGCTTCGCTCGCGCTAAAACTAAAAAAAAACACTCTAAAAACGTAGGTTTCATACAAACTTTCATCCCCTATTTTACCCCATTAGCGGATAAATTTCGAAGAATGCTAAAACATGTATTTATTTAATTGTATTGAAGAGCGTTAATACTAAGTTTCAAGTAATTCTGATCATAAATATTTTTTTGGGTTGTATTATAACATGTTTTACCGTGGTAATGAGATAATCTTCCGCGGTAAAAAGTAGGTACCCTATATCACTCTCCAGCCCTCCAACTATCTTCACCCAAAAAATTACCCCAATCCGTCACTCCGTTTCGACGTGAAAGAAGGACAAACAAACAGACAAACAAACACACTTTCACATTTGTAATATTAGTATGGATATTATAACTCTGTCATTTGGTTGATACGCTATGGCGGGAGTACGGGCGATTTAAATTAAACACTGTGGCATCTTATTAGGTAATAGAAGCGATTGTGCAATATAAATGTAAATTAATTAACTCAAAAGATTTATTATGACAAATTTTAGATAAAGAACATGTAATCGCATTTTGTGAGTTTTTTTATTTAATATCTCCAAAAATGAATTAATTGTCAATAAAAATAATTAAAAAAATTCAATCCTCTAACTACACAAATAAACTTGAAGGTTATGTTGGTTGTTAATAAACGCACGTGTAAATTAAAAAAGATAATTTATAAAAAATATACTCACTTCGATTCCGCACTAAATTTACAAAATGTATAAGTTATTTATATACACTTCAGAACTCTTCGAAAACTAATAAATATTTTAATTAGCAACTTCACTTGAATAACACAATTATAACACAAAATAACGAAATACTTTTTCAAATTGATCGTAGCACTATCTGTCGGGACAAACTAAAATTAAAATAGAATAATATTGAATGCGATGGTAGCGCCATCCGTCGAATCTGATGTAAAACATTCCAAAATCAAAAACTCCTTACAAATAAAAATTAATTAAAAAACATCTGAATTCACAAAATTATTTATACACACTTCAAAACTCTTTAAAAAATAATTACATTTAATATTTTAATCAGCACATGAATTGAATAACAAAAATTTTTTCAAATTAATCGTAGCACCATCTGTCGGGACAAACTAAAATTGAAATAGAATAATATTGAATGCGATGATAGCGCCGTCCGCCGGATCTAATGTAAAACATTCCAAAATCAACAACTCCTTATAAATAAGAAATTAATTGAAAAAACATTTTCCAGTAGACCAAACTGTAAATCTAAACCATTCTCGAATCTCCACGAACACACACAAAAAATTTCATCAAAATTGGTCCAGTCGTTTAGGAGGAGTTCAGTCACATACACACGCACACAAGAAATATATATATTAAGATTAAGTATAAAAGCAAAACATAATATATGATTTCAAAATAAAATTTTATCAGTAAAATAATTTTGGCATAACTAGTGAAAACTCAACATATATGTATACACTACACTTAGGCAAGCACTTATCATACTTTCCTTTCAAAAGCTTTTTAGAAACATATTTATATAACTATATTTATATACCAGCATTGCCCGCGGCTCCATCCGCGTTTAGATGACCAAAAACCAAATTCTTAGGTTTTACAGATTAGTATACTCTTACATTGCAGTTTTTGCATTTTTTTCTCTGAAATGCGATATTTTCCCGCGGTAAAAAGTATCGTATATGTTGACCCGGGCAAAATATAATAAATATCCAAAAGAAATGAATCAATTCGTCTAAATATAAACACAATAACGTTAAAAAATACCATTAAAATATCAAATGAGAAGCTTTCATGTAACGAAATCCTAGACAGGCTCTGAGAAGAATTGAAAAACTAATTTGGTGTGGCAACAACTTTTACAATGCGACGAAAAAATCTATACATATAATAAAATTCTAACAAAGTCGAATCTGTACATTAAATATTTTTTGGAAAATCTTATTGAAATAGTCATTATTATCGATACAGAATCCGAATCTATAGTTTTTAGAATTTTTGTCTCTTTTTGTGTGTTTGTATGGGAACGCATCACGAGAAAACCACTGGACAGATTTTGATGTGGTATGATGATAGCTTGTCATCCGTCATATAACAACGTATAGAATACTTTTTACTGCGGGAAAATATCTCATTTCGGAGAAATCTATACTAACCGTTAATATACTATTTGTATAGAAAATATCTATGTATTATGTATAATATAATGTGAAGACGTTCTTACACTTTGATCGTAAACGTTATTGTATCATATACTCACGTTGAGATTTTTTATGGTATATATTAAGTTCTATTTAGGAAAGGGTTCCTTTTAAATCTACAAAAATACGTAAACAAGTTACTGTAACAGAAAGCCATGAGGCTTATACACTTGAAGAATTTTAAAAAGAAATGTCAGATTTTACAAGCTTTTATATAACTAACTTACAATGTTTGTATGTATGTTTGTGTCAAATCTTGCAACTGATTTTTTAGCAGTTATCCTCAACAGATCGAGCTGAAATTTTGCATACACGTTTAGTTTAGATGGCAATGCATGGTTAGGTTATTTTGTCATGTCATTATAAATCCCATATGGCGGACTCCCAAACATGGCGGACTGTTTTTGTATGCACCTTCTTCCTATGGATATCAAATGAAAGGGTTTGCTGAGAAGAATACGAATAAATACCTAAATCATCTTAATTTTAATTATTATTTTTTTAAATATTAATTTATTTTTTATTGCTATGACTATCGTCACTTATATAAGCAACATAAATTGAGTTGCAAATGCGATGCGGCCCTTAAAGAGACTTAGAAACTAGACTTCAACAATCTCATATTGTAGCGCAAAAGGCAGGATCGTTCCGTAATTTACATGTGTGAGGTGGAATTAAAGGACGTGGAGTGATTTGATATTTGGTTTTCTTGTTTGACCCCACTTGGAAGGTGGTGAAGAAACCACTATTACTATTTCTTATTCATTCGTTATGCATTACATTTTTGTAGAAATACATTTTTATAGTACCATAGAATTTTATCATAATCATTATTGATTGAGGAAAACAGTCTATGTACTCGTATATGAATAGAATTTACTTACACACACATACATATATATATATATATATATATATAAAACTATGTCCAAAAATTTTTTTTACTAAAGCTTGTCAAGATCTTAAAAAAAAGAATCGGTTGACAAGAAAAGCAAAAGGTATTCAACTGATTTTTCTTTGCATATTTATACATATAGTAGCAGCTTACTCTTCCTTTACTCGGATTAGCCTCTATAAAAGCAAATAAAAACTAATCCCATATGAACTGTACATTTTTCCGGGATCAAATTATGTAATATTACAGACTATCTATCTCTGTGGCCATCCAGACCGTTCAGCCGTTCTGGCGTGATTAAGTAAGAAACACACATCCAAAAATTCAAACATCTAAACTTCCACATTTATAATATTAGTATAAGTATAATAAATATTGAAATTACGTACATACACGTTATGTCAGATAACTCATATATGATGGGTTTTTTTAATGATTTTCGAGTAATATTTGATAAACTCCGTTATAATAAAACACTGCCGGTACTGTTCATTATCGATTTATTCACAGTCACCCAATTTACAATAATCAGGAGCCAACTATGCTTGACAAAATCAGAACGAAGAGTGACCTCCCACTGGCGACATCATGGGTTTTATAATACTCGTTTTATGTCAAAACAGCAACTAAAGTGTCAAGCATAGTTTTTACAAAATCCAATTGAAATACTTATTAAAATAGAAATTTAATTTAATCTAACGTTAAAATATAAAATTAAGCTAACATATTGTTGTAGATTACTGTATAAAAAGTAGTCACCAAAAGATATAAATAATTTTATTACTTATTAGTGACTCTCCCTTGCTCCGCTTGGGCTCGTCCCTAGTTACATTTTAACGTTTATATATTATGACCCGGATAACCAGCTATCATCATACCAAATTTTATCAAAATCTGTTCAGTGGTTTTCTCATGATGTGTTTGTTCCCAGACAGACAGACAAAACTTAAAAAAAATATAGATTTGAGCCTCTGTAGTGATAATAATGACTATTACAATAAGATTTTCCAAAAAAATGTTTAATGTACAGATTCCACTCAGTTTGAATTTTATTATATGTATAGATACAAATTAATAGTGTCTGTGACAGTTTAGTTTCGACTTATATTCACTTATATACAAAAGACGCAAAAATCCAAAAAAAATTAATGAAATACAAAGAGGAATATGTGTATAATTAAATATAAAATTATTCACGAGCTTCTTTTTTACAGCGTTCATTTGGACAAATAAAATATTGAAGGAAATTTTACCTTTGTTTGGATAGAGAAGCTTTTAATTACCTGTAACAAAAAAAAATTAATAGTTATAAAATACAAGTGAAATCTCTGACTTTGTGACGAATCATATAAAATAAAAATCGGTCAAGTGCGAGTGGAAATAGAACAATAAGGTTTTGTACCATAATATACATATTTTAGTTACGTATTTACTAATAGGAGTGGTAGCCCAGTGGTATCACGCTCGCTTGGGAAATCGAGAGATGCGTGTTCAAATCCCGAGTCTCGCACCTCTCATATTTTCTTATGCGAATCATTTCCAACATGATTACCACTTGCCAACATCGTAAGGAAACCGATATGTCTGAAAGACCCTAGCAAGTATTTGATAGGGTAGATACCCGTACTTGGTCAGCGTGGTGCACTATGGCCTTGATCCCCCTCGTATTTAACAGTGGGACGTTAAAAAAGGACTGAATACGAATAATTTACTAATAAAATTGGTATTTACATAAAAGTAATTATTTAATCACATTCGACTCAAACTTACCCAGTTTCTTGACAACATGTTTCACATCAAATTACATATACTTGTACATATGTATATATTATTTACGAATCTATAAAATAAAAACCTAAAATTAAGTTCCGTGTGAATACACCTTTATATTAGACGGAAAAGTTTTAAAACGATAATTATACTATAGAAAAGCTATCACAGAGCTATGAAAATTGAAATCGTGGAGTCTAATTGACCTATTTTCAATTACAATATGAGCACGAAAACCCAGGCCATAATACGGTATAATTCAACAATAACTCAGCGTGTCGTGTCGGAGCCGGTGCCTGTAATGGCACTGACCTATCATTATTGCCATCGATTACATTATACCAGTATTTTGTTTAATACGGCATTTTTACATCGCTTTGTATGCGGGATATTGAAATGCTTTCAAGTTAGCTTTTTAACAACAACTACCAATTTTAGCTTATTTTCTTTTTGGGTATTTTTTTTTTAATTTAGAGTCTTCTGTTTCTTAGTGACTCTGATTTTCTAAGAGTAAATTCAGCGGAAGTTAGTATCTCACAATAATCTTCCTTTTACAATATAATTTAAATATAATATACGAATATATATCCATACTAATGTTATAAATGTGAAAGTGTGTTTATTTGTCCTTCTTTCACGTCGAAATGCATTGGCGTGATTTTTTGTGTGGAGGTAGTTGGCTTATTCCCACGGGAAAACCCGCTATAATACAACCCAAAAATAATTACTTGAACTTCGTATTAATGCTACTTAATACAAGTAAATAAGTTTTAGCATTTTTCGAAATTTATCCTATAAGGGGGTCAAATAGAGGTTGAGTTTTAGTGCGAGCGAAGCCGCAGGTTCTAAAGGATAAAGAACGGTAAGAAGCGTAACGATGATTACTATATCTGTTAATCCAGAATATATCTCCATTCGCAATTTCACTAAAATCAGTTAAGCCTTGCACCGTAAAGAAAACCTTTATTTTATCGAATGCCGAACTTTATAATGAGTGGATACTATATATATATATACTAGCATATATGTGGCTATTTTGCATTTGCCGACATAGCAATCGAAGTTTTTTCTTAACAAAAACATTGCCAAGAATACTTACTAATGCTATATAACAATGTAGATTAGTGGATTAGTGGTAGCTCAATAGTGACGCGCTTGCTTGAATAACCGAGTGAAGTGGGTTCAAATCCCGGATCTCGCACCTCTGATATTTTCATATGCGACTCATTTTTCAACATGATTACCATTTGTTTTAAGGAAAACATCGTAAGGAAATCTGCGTATCTGATAGAACCTAACAATTTTTGTAAGACATGTGAAGTCTGCCAACCCGCACTTGGCCAGCGTGGTGGACTATGGCCTTATCCCCCTCGTGTTGAAGGGATAGATGGTGGATGGTGGTGGTGGATGGTCAAAAAGGGCTGAATACAAAGTAGATTGATTTTAGCGTAACCGTTATTTCACCTAAAACACACAATTAGTACGTTAAGCTTTCTATAATTAGTAGTTGTTCAAAAACACTGCCATAACATAAGTCTGGAAGTCATGAATACCGTGTAGTAACGTCGAGAACACGCGGTGGCGGCGCGACCACAGCTTTGCGGCGGTATGACGAGTACTATGCGAATGCACGACGAAATAGTTTAATATGGGGACGTTAAATTATTATTATTTTTTAAAAGTAATACTTTAAAATATTTTCCATTAATTCCTATGATGCGTCTTTAACACTAAAAAGAAGGAAAGAAAACATAATTCAAATCAAACAAATAAGAACAATGTTTGCGTCAATGCAATTTGATAAAAGATCTGCACAGCTATATAATAAAATTAACATTATTACTTATATTTACTACATTAAGAAGACATTAATAGATTGGATAAAAACCCTTAGTTACCATTAAATACTCACGCACGCACACACTCACGCACACACACACACACGCACATACACACACACACACACACACGCATATACATAAACACTCTCGCACACAATAAACAAACACATACACACATATACACGCTAATTTTTATTTCTACAAAAAATTGAAATACTATTATATTGTACCAACTAATTTATATCTATATTAACTTACCTATTTTTTGTTTGTTTTAAATGATCTATTTAAGTTTGTTGTATTACCTATATTATAAGCAGATTAAGGATTAAATTACGTTTTGTTATGAAAGGGCGGGGTCTCCTACATTTACATACAGGCAAATTATTTGCTTAAAAGGGGACCTCAACCACAAAATTTGTCAAAACTACAATCTCTTTAAGCAAATAAAATATTATTATTATTATTATCTGGTAATCAAACCTACTATATCTGACAAAATAAACAGATATGAGTAAGCTGTGTGAAAAGTTTATACCAACATCTAATCTTTATTGTCACTTATTTATAAGATTAAAGTCTCAGATTCGATTACCGTGTCGATTATTTTGACATATACAAGATGTAAATACAATAAAAATTAAAAACTAATTTATTAATGAAAAAGAAAATATATTAGCTCTTCAAAGTATCAAAGTCTCTATCGTAGAGATGTTGTACTTTGAGGTCGATTTAGATTTTTTTTAAATATTCTCTCAAATAATAGCTCCAATTAAAATTAAAAATGATTATAAAACAGAATTTCTCTTTAAATTCACAATAAAAACATTTAAGTTGAATCAGAATTATTCCAACATATCTTACAAACAAAACAAATATAATTAAAGCTGTACAGGTTCCAGCGATGCATCGAGACGCTAACAAGCGCTCTAACGAACCGCCTGCGTCGCGTTACGTGTAATTTACGGATAACTAAACATAACTGTGTCTTAGCTTGGAAATATGAAGATATCATACTTTGAAAGTTCACAAATTCAATACAAAAACTCACTCGTTAGCAAAAATGCTTTGAAAGTGTCGCGTTATCTCTTCGTCTTGGGTCGTTAAAGTGAGATAGTATTTTATGGATTTTACATTAAATATTAAAAGTTTATACTTTTACTTTCTTAGATTTATGCAAATATTTGACATTTTAAATAAAATTATCTTTCCCGATGTTTTCGTGGATTTATTTGACTGAATACTTATTGACCATGATTGCTGTAAAGCATTCGAAACGTCGGGAACTAAAAATCAAAATAAATCCGCGAAAATATCCGAAAAGATAGTTTTATTTAAAAAAAATATACTTATTTTTTTATATTACAGTTTTAGATAATATTAGTATATTATTTTCTAAGCTAAACTTCTGGCTGAAATCTAGACTTAAAAGATAGACTTCGACTATAAGCTCGATTATCGTAAATAATAGCATTATAAAGAGTATAACACAGTAATCGAACCTATCACGCCTAAAAATAACCTAATTTTTAATTCATAAAATATTTTCAACTAATATTTTCCTTTTAAGATTTTTTTGTTCGGTATCTTGTAGAGTGACCATTGTATCCGATGCTCGATGAGAGATTAATTAGCGTCGTCTTTGACAAATTCTCCAAAACGTTAATTATGATAAAACAAACGATTTATTAATTGCCACTCAACCTTTTTTTGTACAGGAAAGAAAGATAAAAATGTCAAAGTACCTTTTCAATAGAAGACTTCCAAGTGATCTTTCATTAGCTGAATGATATCAGGTAATTGTCATATTGTAGACTTTACAATTGTCTTTTGTTATATTTTTGTTGACATTTCGCCATTATAACATCCAAATAATAATATGGACAAAACGTCTTATTAATATTAGCAATGTAAAAGTTTAGATGTTTGGATGGATGTTTGTTACTCAATAACGCCAGAACGGCTGAACGGATCTGAATGAAATTTAGCACACAGATAGATTATAGTCTACAATAGCACATAGGTTACTTTTTATCCCGGAAAATTATACGATTCCCGGGGGATGGATTTTTTTTTGTTTTCTATTTAATCTAATTTTTCTACTTAATATAATTATAATCCTTACAAATATTAAAAATGTGAAGAATTATTTGCTGGTTTTTGAGTACTTATTTTTTTCTAGGGTATTCTATCATTCAGTAATGTAGCTATTTATCGGCGTATTTGGTTTTGTACAAAAAGGACAGATATGCGGTTTACAAAAACGTATGGGCTAGAGAGTGACTCACCCTCGCTTCTCTCGGGTTCGTCCCTAGCTTGATTTCCCATACAAACTTTTATCCCCATTTTCACCCCCTTAAGGGATTATTTCCGATATAAAAAGTATCCTATGTCCTTTCCAGGGACTATCTTTTTACCAAATTTTATCTAAATCGGTTCAATAGATCCAGAGATTACTCCCTACAACGTCACAAACTCACAATTCACAAACTTTACCTCTTTATAATATTATAGTATATTATTCTTTCTGTAAAATCTAAAAAAAGTTAAAAAAAACTCTAAGTCTAGACAGAGAGTACTTGATCTTAGTATATTTCTAATTCCAATTAACTAGCAAATTGTAAGAAATAAATCTTTACAATAACATTGTTTCTATGAAAATAACAAAATACTAATCACGGGGTATCAATCTCAGTTAACTGTCTAACCTTTCTAACCGTAAGAAGCAGCTGAGTCGCTCTGAGAATGACAAATGAGGGTTCCACTTGACTTTGAAATATAAGGATATTCATAAAAATACTGTAGAATAATAAACAAGATAAAATGTTTTATTTATGAAGAGATGATATTAATTAAGTCGATTCCATTTTCTTAATTATACAAATTAAAACTCGTAATGTATTCACTGAGAGAAAATACAAATATTTACTTTTTACATGAGAAAAATTGGATAAGAGCGAGTCTGACTCGCACACCGAGGGTTCAGTAGCATCAAATTAAATAAAATAATTAATTAAATTGTTCTAATTTAGCTTAATATTTATTAGGCTAAAAATAAAATACAATTTTTACCCATGTAACATTTTTATAATATTACAAATAAGTTTACATGTTATAATTTATAGTATTTATATGAAAAACACTAAACAATGTTAATTTTGTGGCCGATAGATTAAAAAACATAATATCTTAGAACCGAAAATACCTCGTATCTTAAAAAAAACTCATCATAATACTATCTTTATCCAAAATAAATTTCATTCAAATTATTTGTGCTAATTTAATAATTAAATTATTTGTGCTAATTTAATAATTAGCACAAATAATTTGAATGAAATTTATTTTGGATAAAGATAATATTATGATGAGTATTTTTTTAAGATACGAGGTATTTTCGGGAACCAAAAACTTGATAATATTCAGAGGCTATAATTTTCCATTCCAATATTTTCAAGAATAAATAAAACAGTTTTCAATATTTGTACTCGTAACTATCTCGTTACTTACGCACAAAGAAAAAGGCAACCCATAATATGGACCATATTTTTTAATTCAAAAAATTAAATAAAAAAAAATATTTTGTTTTTGTATTCAATCTTTTTTTCTTTATATATATCTAAACATACATATTATATTAACATTGTACTTGACGTAATATATTTCAGAATATTGCTTATTTGAAAAAAATTACAACTAAAGATATTTTTTTTATTTCATTGTTACTTCTAAGCATTAGTGTGTTCAAGCAAAAATAAAACAGTCTTATAACGTTTTTCTTGCGATTTGAATTCATATATTTCAGCAGTGTTTGATGAACACTTAAAATGTGGGTACCAAATGGAAGTCATTGAAAATGAAGCATAATTTATTTATCAAGTGTCTGGGTATTTTTTTGGAAAATTGCGTTTTTCAGAAAATATTATAAACTATAAAATTTCGTTTTTCCGTATCCGAGATATACGAAACAAATTTATATACCTACAAGAATTGCTCATTTAATATTATAAAATATAATAATTATGATCTTGATCACTTAAAAGGGATAAACCATTGCAATTATTTCCCATAAGCCTTAAGCTACAACTATAGAAACGGGTAATTTTACCGACTCTATTATTTTGCAACATGTGCTTTGCGAGCCATTTTTCCTCAGCTTAGTCTATAATGTATACACTTAGGTAGCAAACGATCCGATAGAAAAATTGTTCCGCTTTATATTTTCTAAGAAGCTTGGCCATTCACGATATTCAATTACGGTATGCGATCACGCCACCTGCACTCCTGGTACAACCCACCATGCTCCCACCCCCTTTATTGTAGTCACAGCAAAATTCAATTTATTAGGTACATTGTAGGCACATTTTTTATCTAATCTGTACTTTTAATATTAACAAGCTAACTAGTAACCAGATCCGGTTTCTCATGTTTTTTCTCCGTAAATTTTTGTTCATAAGATCTGATCAACACGAATATTATAGAGGTGAAGTTAGTAAGTTTGTTTATGCATACAGCCCTTTTTAACGTCCCACTACTGGGCACGGGTCTCCCTTCAGTACGAGAGGGATCAGGTCATAGTCCGCCACGCTGGCCAAGTGCGGGTTGACGGACTTCACATGTCTTTTGAAAACTTGCTAGGTCCTCTCAGACATGCAGGTTTCCTCACGATGTCATCCTTCACCGTTACGACTAGTGGCGATCACGTTGGACATAATTCGCACAAAATATCAGATCGGATTTGAACCCGTTTAAGTCGGTTTCCAAAACGAGCGCGTCACCGCTGGTCTACCACAGCCTTGAGTTTTAAGTTCAAGTTTGTGTAAAGGGGTTATGTTTGAAGCTATTGTTCCGATATTGAAATTTCTTTTACTTATAGGAAGCTACATCGCCGCAAGTGCTATAGGTTATCATTTATTACAATGAATATATATTACTGTCAGATAACTTGATAATTTTAATTGAAGCTGGGAATAAAATGGCCATTGAATTGCTTAATCGGTGTAAACTGCCTAAATTGTTTGAAGAAAGCAATAAAATCTATGAAAAATGATACCTAGGGGGTTCGAGTGAAACCGGGTAACATGCTAGTGTAAATTAAATCTAATAAAGCCATTTCAAAATAAGATCAGTTCAGAAATATAAACAAAT
Source organism: Brenthis daphne (assembly GCA_947093115.1). Lineage (NCBI taxonomy): Eukaryota > Metazoa > Arthropoda > Insecta > Lepidoptera > Nymphalidae > Brenthis > Brenthis daphne. The sequence goes on from OX352473.1 coordinate 7,865,115, forward strand.
GGTACAAAATAAATACAATAATGTCTAGTGCAAGATGTAACATTTCCTTTACGTCGCGACATTAAGCGATTCTTATATCACGCTCTGCTCCCAATTTCCTGGAGTTAAAGGTTTCCCTGATGTTTTCTGCTTTTAAAATATTTGTGTCGTACTAACTTTACCTGTGGCTCTCAACTGAGGAAAAAACATTTGCTCTTACAATTGTAATACGGTACGAAATTAATTTCTTTGTAATACGAACAAATACCCACTTTGTTCTCGTTTCTTTCGAAAACAATTCTATTTCTCTAGTTGAAATTTTGCCTTTACATTGAAATGTTGATAAATCATTTTTTATTTTTAAAATACTTCACTCAACTCAAACAATCACTTGGCCAGCGTGGTGGACTATGGTCTGATTCCGCTCGTATTGAAACGTCGATTTTTAACGTCCCACTGCTGGGTAAGGCCGCCTTACCCAGCAGTGGGACGTTAAAAAGGGCTGAATAAGGAACTATGCAGTACGCCTTTTGGTTGGTTTTTGATAATTTCATCTTGACATCCTTAGAATGCAGATTTATTAATTTTATGCGTATTGCATATAGTCGCCTAAAATAAAAATAAAAAATTAAATACTGATATGTATGTTAAAAATCAATAATTAGCAGTATAGTTTAGTTTCGATTTTGACTTTAAATAAAATACGTTATTTCTCCTTCCTACAAGCATTTGACTTGATTCACGTAACCAAAATTACGTTGGCTATCCCGTCACGGGCGGGACGTGGTAGGGCGGATGTCAGACAGTCCCGGCGTCGGGCACTAAATAATGAAATTTCGAAACGGAACATTGACACGTATGAGTGCTGACGCCCGTCCGACTCCAACGTCCCGTCGCCCGGAGCAAGCTACGAGTACAGATACTGTACAAGTGTTGATGAGAATCGGTTTTCAAAGTTCATATTCTAGAGAAAGCATATAATAATATATACTTTTAGAGTTTCTCAATGACTGACTTTTAGTAAATTAAGTTGGTAATTCAAAACTTTTGAAAGAGTGATTGAAAATAATTTTTTTTTGATTTTGATTTGTAAAAGACGTAACCTTCCATTTTATTACATGGATGCAAACACTAAGCTCGAGTATATCCCAAAATCTGTAAATATAATTTGTATGTGATATGTAACAACAAAACCGGTCAAGTGCGAGTCGGACTCGCACCAAGGCTCAAACGGTTCCGTACCATCGTACAAACTATAACATTATGTATAAATCGTTTTTTTTCGCATGGCGGCCATTTTGAAATTCTTCACTTGGTTTTTATTATTTGTTGTTATAGCGGCAATAGAAATAAAACACTCTGTAAAAATTTAAACTCTATCTATTACGGTTCATGAGATACAACCCTCAGACAGTCGGACATCGGAAGCTTAGTAATAGGGTCCCATTGACTGGTTCTGGTACGGAACTCTGAAATAGGGCTGCAAAAAATATTTAAAAATAACTAACATTTTTACTAATTTGCTAAGTCACATCATAAAAACCGCATAACTAGATTTTACGACTGTGGGCGCGTCTTTTCATTCACTTCAAACGTTCTCGTGACATTTGGCAGTAACCCGCCACGTAAGCAATTAGCAAGTTAGGGACACTCCACTATAACATGGCCGGTATATTCATTGTATATGGCCCCGTTAATGGGTCTGTTAGGTGTGGTATCTTCATTCGCTATCAATAGTCACGTGACAACCGGTAATATTACCGTGTATAATTGTTTTAAAGAGCCACTTTGTGAATGTTCCGGACGTTTTAGTATTGACACTCTCATTATCAACATTATCTTGATTATTTTATTAGTTGTCGTCCGCGTGCTTAGAAATAACTAACGGTGAATTCCAATTTTCATTTATTTTTGTATCTTAATATTTGAAATAGGTTGCATACTTTATCAAATTCTTATATCTAGTTAGGCACAAATATAAGTTAGTAGGATATATCGTAAATCACTCTCACCCGAACCATATTTCTGGTAGTATAAAGCAAATCAAAATCGGTTAATCAATGCGTCTATTACATTCTTTTCCAAATGAATACTTTCTCTTAATAAAGAGGTAAAGTTCGAGTTATTTTCCATTTCAGTCAGTGAAAGTTTATTAAAATCGATGAAGCTGTTTCAAAGATTAGTGGAAACAGACACTCAGATTTTTTAAAATAGCAGCTTAGGTTTTGGTTCATCGATAAAATAAATGAAATATCTAATCTACGTGAAACCAAAAACCGTGATTTTAATACATTTTTATAATAACTAATTTCAAAATAGTATCACTCATTACGTAGATACATACCGTGATATAATATTTTCCACAAAAATAATAAAAAGATGGAAATAAGCTACAATATTTTTTGTTTTTCAAACATGCATTATGTTATGATGTATAAAACATTCATAGCTCGTAGCATCGTAAAGTTGTAGCGAGTACGGAACGGGAGTGCGTCGTATAAAAATTGAATATAATAATCAATTATTATTGAGTACATTCTTCTAACAGTAGCCCAGTGGTAGAGCGATTGCTTGGGAAACTAAGTGAAGCGGGTTCGAATCCCGGGTCTTGCACCATTACCGCTTATCTTAAAATGAAGGAAAACATCGTGTGGAAACCTAAGAGAATCTAGCAAGTTTTCGAAAGGCATGTGAAGTCCACCAACCCGTACTTGGCCAGCGTGGTGGACTATGACATGATTTCCCTCGTACCGATGAAAGGCCCGTACCCAGCAGTGGGATGTTAAAAAGGGCTGAATACAATTATCAGTCAGTTAGTGATGGTAAGTTTTAATGTATGTGATGTAGATTATAATTTTTCTAAGTAATATATAGTAATATAAATGTGAAAGTTTAGATGGTTGGATGTTTGGATGGATGTTTGTTACTCAATCACGCCAGAACGCCTGAACGGATAGAACTAGATAAAATTAAAAAAAATAGATAGATTATAGTCTGAAATAGCACATACCCTACTTTTATCCCAGAAAAATATACGGTTCCCGTGGGATAGATTTGTTTTTGTTTTTCTAGAGGTGAACCCAAGCAAAGCGAGGATTGGCCTCTAGTAATATGATACCTAAACCTATTACTACGTTGTTTTACATTAAATAATTATACTCATAACAAAAGCAATTAAAAAGAGTGCCATCGTATTATATAAGAAGACTTTCCGTTCATAAATATAATTATTTTTTGTTACATCTTTTAAAAACATTTCTGATTTCTTTTTATTCTTTGAATAGATAGGAGTTAAGCTTTCCTCATTTTCAGTTGCGTGCGGATGCTGCGTTTGCTTATAACTTGGATAAAGCTCAAAAACTAAGATATAAGTATATCCATAATCTACCGACTTCAGCCACTGCGACTCATCTCACCGGGAAATTGCTGAGTTATTAAAATATTCTTTATTTTTATTAATCATAATTACTCTTTATTACACACATAATATAAAAACAAAAAGTACAGGTGTTGATAGATAAAGTACATTAGGCATGCAAAGGTAATCTAATTGCCAAAAACAATCTCTACCAGACAAGCAACCTTTGGTGAGAGAATCTCATAAGACGGAAACGGGACGGTGGTATCATAACTAAATATAATCTATGATATATATCTAAATATAATATATGATAAATATATATATGTATTATAAAAAAATAAATATAATCTATGATACATATAATAAAATTCTAAATGAGTTGAATCTGTATATTAAAATTTTTTTCGAAAATCTTATTGAAATATTCATTATTATCGAAGCAGAGGCCGAATCTATAGTTTTTAGAATTTTTGTCTGTCAGTCTGTCTGTCTGGGAACGCATCACGAGAAAACGACTAGTCAGATTTTGGTGAAATTTGTGTACGATGTAGCTGGCCATCCGAGTCAACATATAGGATACTTTTAACTGCGGGAAAATATCTCATCTCTGAGAAATCATACTAAACGATAAAACGTAAGTAGGACTAGTATACTTTAAAAAATCTTTACAACTGAAGCCACTGCAGCAAATAGCATGACAATAAATTATTACATAGCGTTATATTCCAATGAAACTTGATAGAATCGACGATTGGAACTCTCGAGCTGAGAGAAAGCCGATTATTCGTTAGTGGGTTTATTTGTTTAACGAGCTATTATGAATTCAGTAATTCTTCTAGAAAATTTTTATTTTCAATATTTTTTAATTGTATCCTACTTTTAATAATTTCAAATGAGTGCACACGCTTCATTCAGATCGCTCATTTATAATTTCATTTGAAAGATGAATGCACAGTCCCTATAGAATAGTTTAATGTATTTTTTTTAATTACAAAATTGATTTTTTCTAACAATAGCCGGTTTGATTTTTACATAATGGCGTGAAGAATGTAAAATGAATAGAGCTCTAGAATCTATTGAAAGTTGGCTGGTTTATTGTATGAATTTATTTTTGTATTTTTGAAAGAACTGTATAATTTTCCGGGTAAATGCTATCTGTAATAATTATATAATGAGCTTCGAGACGCCTAAAACCTTAGTCTATCCCATGACCATGATTGCTGTAAAGCATTCGAAACATCGGAAACCAAAAATCGAAATAAATCTGCTAAAAACGATAATCTTATTAAAAATGTGAAATATTAACGTAAATCTAAGAGAATTTTCAAAGCCGATTGCATAAAAATCAAAATAACATTACTAAAGCCGCTACATATCTTTTTATATCTAAAAGCCTTCGGGAACTACTTTATGAGTAAAGATGAAAAGAAGTCACTCTCCGCCCAAGATTTATGTCAATAAAAAATCACATCACTTCGTTTCTATTGCGTTAAAGAAAGACAAAATAGAAGGCTTCACTCACTTCGGTATGTTTTTCTGAGAACGGATGGCGATATCTACGCCATTTGTTAACCGTTTTCTATTAAATAAATAGGGCTTTTGGACTCTTTCAAACAGTCTTATTAAAATAACCTCCCTACGGATGGGATACTAGGGAAGTAGTGATTATTCTATTTATAATCTTAAGTAAATATTGTCTTTTTTACAGCTGATGACGAAATATTACTAAATAGGCATTATTTACATTATTGTGTCCTTTTAGATAAAGTATTTAAGTGGTAATAAAACATTAACTGAATAAAAACTATTTTTTTTTAAATATGTTGGGACCATAACACACAGCACCATTTAGTTCCACTGCTTGTGTAGTGGATATCAGATAATTGATACACTACACATATATAACTTTAAATACATACATATTATAAATATTAACAGCCATGACTGGAGTACAAACATTCGAGCTCATCACACAAATGAAAGTCCCCAGCGGGTCTCAAACTCGTGACCGCTGGCACAGCAAGTAGGCACTACAAACTGAACCAAACGTGTCTTCAAAACTATTATATAATACACATATATATATATATATATAATATTTAATTATAGTATATAATAATAAATACCGATTATTTCAAAAATAATATATCTGAGTTCTGAGAAGGACTGTTGAGAAAATACAAAAGGAATAATATTATCATCAATACGAGTACAGTACAATGACTTGTTATGAAAAACGGTAACAGACAAATAAAATATTTACTTTCGCACTAGTTGGTAATGAAGAGCTACAATTGCTGCTTCAATAACTTTTAGTAAAACTAATACTTTCCTAGATTTACGCGAATATTTGACATTTTAAATAAAACTATCTTTTCGGATTACTTCGCGGTTTTTTTTTTTGATATAGATAGGGAACCAAAAATCAAAATAAATCCGCGAAATAATCCGAAAATAGTTTTATTTAAAATTTTAGTAAAAATTATATAGGTATTTTCATTTATTGCACATGTCATTCCTATAAATAAATATATTATCTTACTATTTAATAAAAAAGGTATTAATTTAATAAAAAAGCGTCAATATTTTCCTATGTAAGTAATTATTATTTACTATAGACATTTCCTATGTAATATTATTGTCTATAGGACTGAACACGCTGAGCAATACCATAGTATCGTTTTTTTTAAATTGCATGGTGGGCATTTTGAAATTCACCATCTTGTTTTTTTTTATTTTGTTGTTTAGCGGCAATAGACACACACACACTGTGAAAATTTTAAATCTCTCGACAGTGGGGGCTGAGTAATAGGCACCCTTCGGGTACGGGACCCTGATAAAGAAACAAACGAACGAACGAACAAACATAATGTATATAGAATCGGTTAAAATGTTATCTTCCATCAATATCTATGTGATAAAGTGGAAAGGAAGCAACCAAAGAGGAGCGCCACTCTTTTTGTACAGTAACGTACGTGACAAATTTGAAATCGATGCGTGGGGCTCGACCTGCTCGCGCGATACGGCTTCATCTATGTCTATAGTAACATTATAAAGAGATTTTTTTTATGTTTGTGTGTTTGTTTGTTTGTATTATAGTTGTATTTGTATATGATTTAGAAGAAATGTGGTACGAAGATAGTTTGAGACCCTGGAAAGGACCCTGGGAGTTTTTATCCTGAGTTAAGCTATAACTTTGCATGTACTTCGTGTGTTTGTGAAACGCCATAAGTGACTCTTGGGAATCAAAAGTAATAAAACATTTATAGTGCAGATGACATACTTTAATTATGGATACCACAACCAACAAAATGTAACAATATTAATAATACCTAAATAAATCACACGAGCACAGCCAAAGACAAGCACTAGTGTTAAATAAAAAACGTACAGCTCATAAATAGACAGCATAAAGTGTCTTGTTATATGAAAAAGATTTTGTTTAATGATCCAAGTGAAATTCAAAGACAACTAGTACGTATAAACGATACAAAAGGGACGTAATCAAAGGCAAGTGGTAAAGTTTTTGCGCGATCGTAGTACGTGACAAATTCGAGGGTTGTGCGTGTCGTGCGAAATAACTGGCTAATGTCGTTTGCGGCTAGATACAATTTCCTCAGAAAAGTATGCTTAGAATTTTTGGTACCCTTTTTAAGAATTCTTTAATGATACGAGTATATTTCCTCATCTTTTTTCTTTTTGCTTTAGTAAAGATCACGTAGCTCTTGGAGCTGTCGACAAAATTAGCTTTTTTTATTCCTGAATTATTTAAGTTTATCCAAGTCTTTTCAACAATTTACGCATGTATAAGTCTTTAAACTTCCAGGATTATTAACAATATTATTAATCTGTATAAAATGGCACATTTACAATGTTCAGCGGTTACTTTTGAGAATTATCGGATATTTTGGTATTGTTACAAACGCCATGTCATAAGGTTAATGTAACAGTGCTGAAATATCGATAACTCTCAAAGAATGGTAAATTTCCCGATAATATTTTTTATATTTGTTTTTTGATGACACGTTAGACTTAGTTTTAACCCTACTTGCTGTGCTAGCGGTCGCGGGCTCGAGTCCCGCTGAGGGCATTTATTTGTGTAATGAGCACAAATGCTTGTACTCCAGTCATGGAAGCTTATACCTATTTATAATATGTATGTATTTAAAATTATATTGTGTAGTGTATCAACAATCTGGTATCCATAACACAGGCCTCGTAGCTTACCATGGAACTAGATGGTGTGATGTGTGTTAATATCCCAACATATTTATTTATATATTTATTTAATTTACGCATGATTTCGAAACATATCAATAGATATTTATAATATTCGTCTATTACTTATACGACTCTTGGGAAGCTTACACAAAATTATTTTCTTAACATAACCTAAAACTTACAACATTCAGTCTAAGTACAATTTACTTTAAGAATAACTACGACGACTAGTGGTCGAAATTACACCATAATTATTATAGAAAATTTGAGCCAAACATACGTACGTATATGAATAGAGTTTACCTATCTATATAAAAAACCAAAACTTTTTTCGAAATTTTTCATTGATCACATGAAAGTTCGCTTGTCAATAGCTACTTAAAAAGAACAGTTGACAAACAGAGAAGAAAAAGGTAATGAACTGTTTGTCTTTGTCTATTTATTAAATATGGATTAGCTACTTACCTTCGCTCTGCTCGGCTTCACTTTAGTTACGTTTCAACGCTTAGTCTAGATTTCTCAGACATGAGATACTTTCCCGCAGTAAAAGGTATCTTATATGTTGACCCAAACTAGTACAGTATCATATGATCTGTGACCCGGATAACCAGCTGTCATCATACCTTTCATCAATATCTGTCCAGTGGTTATATTATTTTATTTTTTATTTATCACTTAACCATTATTCGTATGTTCATTAGTAAGTATAACTTAGGATAAATTGAAGTTCAAGGTTTTTTCGTGATACCTTCCCAGAGAGACAGACAGACAGATAAATAGACAGACAAAATTCTAAAAACTATAGATTCGGCCTATGTATCGATAATAATGACTATTTCAATAAGATTTTTCAAAAAATATTTAATGTACAGATTCAACTCAGAATTTTATTATATTTAAAAAGAAATTAAAGAAAGATAGTAATTTACTATGACGATCATTGACAGGGAAAATGACTATAAATTATAAGCAGTAACAAAAAATGAAATGAATATAACATAAAGAACATGAATTTTTCATTGAAGGAAGAAAATACTTAAGTATTTAACAATTTTAATTTTAAACTTCGGTTCGAAAAGTTAGTTAATAAATTATAAAGTAAAAATTAAACCTTGTTTAGAGGTGATTCAACTTTCATAATATTATATTATTATTTAATAATGATGTTAATTAATAATAAATATAAAACTTAACGATAGCCCTTGTCTTCGTAAAATGTTTTTCTATACACGTGAATGAAGATGGTTAACTATATTTATACTAATATTGTAAAGAGGAAAGATTTTTTGTTTGTTTGTTTGTTTGTTTGTTTGTTTGTTTGTTTGTTTGTTTGTTTGTTTGTTTGTTTGTTTGTTTGTTTGTTTGTTTGTTTGTACCGTATAACTCCGAAACTACTACAACGATTTAAATGAAATTTTAAAATCCGTTCAGCTGTTTAAGCGTGAAGACTCCTTCATTATAAAAACATATAAACTTTCACATTTATACTACTTATAGTGATTCATGGCATATGGAAATCGAACCCGTTTCTTACACTTACGAGTAACTATTCTCACTCCTATTACGCTGCTTCGATCAATCATTGCTTCATAGACTTACATATCCAAGTATTTTCATTTTTATATCTCATCTCTCATCAATCTTTTCAAGACAATTAAAATCTAATTAAGAGTAATTAAAAGATTTGCAACAAATTTCTATATTTGAAATACCCTGTCATATTAAAACTATCGTTGGTCCCAACCAGACCCATATAATTTGTAACATACGGCGGTCAAGTTGCCAAGAGATTAAGGTTCCGAAGTTACGAATTAATCCAAAAGCCTATTAATTAAGCCGAGGGGGCCGAATACACCATTTAGTAGTTAACTGAGATTTATTGAACTGTAGCAATGTTTTTTTAACTCGTTTACAGTTAATGGATGTTTAACTGTAACAATATTGTGCATTAACAAATAATTGATGAGTTTGCGTCGATTGTGTGTATACATCGTTCTTTATGTATAATACAGAGGTTAACTTAATTCCTCTATAAAGAATAAGAACTTTTATGATATTTTTTTTAATTGTCAAAGAATTCTATATTCAATATTTTTTTTATGGTATTCAGTGACAAATGAGCAGACAGCCCACCTGATGGAAAGCGGTACCTGTCACCCACATCACCTACGGTTCATGCACTTAGGTCTTATGTTACAAAAATGCAGAACCGCAGGTGCGTTGTCACTGTGAGGACTAAGATGATATGCCTCTTGCCTGTAATTGCGCTGGCTACCTTATCCTTCAAACCGGAATACAACAATATAATCATTGTTGCTTGGTGGGAGAAATAGATAAGGTAGTGGTACTCATCCAGTCGGACTTCTCAGGCTTCATAGAGTCCTACTACCGGTAATATATTATTTAAAACATTAATTATTAAAAATTTGTATTAGACCAATAAGCTACGATACTCGGATCCTAGATACTAACTAAGCGTATATTAGGATTTTAAAAAGATAATATTAAATATATAAATCTTTAAAAAAAAATCGGTGCGTGTACCTTTACGGGCGGTTGAAGTTAAACTTCTTTGGCAAATATCGAAATTAAATTAAAACAAATCGACAATTAAATAAGGCATAATATTAGGCATATTACAATCATAATAAATTTATAGATTAACTTCTAAGGAAATGATTTGGTACAGAGATAGATTATAATCTGGAATAATACATAGGCTACTTTTTAGCCCGGAAGAATATACGCTGCCCGAGGGATAGATTTGTTTTTGTTTTTCCTGACCTACATATTTATGTATTTATCTCTTTCTACTGTCGCATTTTCGTTTCATCGAGTTTCAAATCACAACGGATCTAGAGAAACACATCAAAAATAAAAAAAGGCAATATATAAGTAAAATCATAATATTAAGAATTGAGTTTTTCAAAAAAAGTCGATCAAATCTATATTTTAGTCATACTGAAAGGAAATAGATTTTAAAAAATAGATTTTAGTTTTTGTCGCATGCCTCTGTTTCTCTGTTTATATAAGCATAGCTTAAAAATAGCGATGAAATTCAATGATGGAAGTAAAAAATAATAAGTTACAAAAGAATATAGGGTATGGACTGAATCGTACCGAAAATTGAAAGTGCGGGGTGAATGTCGATGTGTTCGTGTAATGCCAGCAAGTGACAGCTTACATAACTGACGCTTATGAGACAAGTTTGTCAATGTTCCGACAAAATTGAAACCGTGGTGTGAAAGTTTCATCATACTTATCGATTGGCACAGGCTGGCAATAATTTAGATTTACTATTGCCTTTCGTCAAAGTACTGAAGAAAAATAAAAAAAAGCTCTACATTCTACTAATATTATAAATGCGAAAGTTTGTGAAGATGTCTGGATGTATAGATGTATGAATGTTTGTTACTGTTTCACGCAAAAACTACTGAATGGATTTTAATTAAATTTTACAATAATAAAGCTCATACATCAGAATAACACAGGTTATTATGTTTTTGAAAAATGTACGGTTCGCGTTGGATAGATTTGTTTTTGTTTATCTAGAGGCAAACAGGAGCGAAGCGAGTGTAAGCCGCTAGTTTTAGATAATTGTAATACGTGATAGTAAGTTTTATCAAATTTTGGTTAAAAATATTATAAAATATATATCAATTAATTAATAAGTATATAAAACATCACTGGAAAGTTACCATGACCACTGTAATATGTAAGTATTTTTCTTTTGAAAAAAGTAAAAATGCAGTCATAAAAGTTTAGAACAAAGACTTTACTTTATATTTGACGTTTAATAAATTCGTTTGTTCTGTTATATTAGACAAAGTGCTTAAGCGGTTCCGCGTCGCGCGTCACAGCAATTTAGTTTCACATATCTTTGTTCGCAATAAAGCGAAATATCCACGAAGGCGTGAATTCGAATATATTTTCCAAGAAAAAAAGGCGAATAAATTCGCTTATTCGAGACGTTTTCTTCACATGCAAATTATTATTATTGTGCCAGCTTCGGTTTTAACGGGGTTTTATTGCAAAGACCTTTTTCCCTCTAACACTCTGCGTTTTTGTCCTCTAGGAATCTATCGGTTGTCGCCTTATAATCATTTGATATTTGTCGAGATTCACTTGTCAGAGTGGATTTATTTGATGGCCGGATGGGTCTCTATCTGTGTAATGCAAGACTGCCTTTTTGTGAGATACGTCAGTTTTAGTAACTCGCTTGGAAATGTTTAACTTATATCATTATATTGTTATATAAAACCATTTATATTAGGATTTATTTATTTATTACTAACACCAACAAGATATACATTAACAAAAACACAGAATTACAGCATGCCCACAAGTTAGGAGTCTAAATGCTATCTTAATTATAGGTGTTACACACATTGCAAAGAAACACGTATACAAATAATTGAGAACAATAGGTACATGCAAAAAAAAATACACCAGACAATATAATCGAAAATAAATAGAATTGAGTTAAAACATAATTCATTAAAATATTAAAAGTACAATTAAAATTATATAAAAAATACAACAGAAACAATTAAAAATTAATAATACAGATGGATCAAATAACAACATAATAAATTAATGTAATAATATAGATAGTTTAAATAAATCGTATCACTAAAACAATTATCTTTAAAATAAAAATTAATTATTAACTAAACAAAATCAAAGTAATCAATCATACAAATTGCAATTATTTTTGAAATAAAAATTACGTAAATTAAAATTTAATTTAGAAATAGCATCAGAAAAAATGTCAATATGAGGTTTTGAGTCAATTTGCTCACTATCGTTATTCTTATAAATAAATTTATACAGTGAATTGTAGCTAAGCATCATTCTATTAATCGGTGAGTAGCGTCCTTGACGTGAGTGCGTGATTTTTTCAACAAACGGTATAAATGATGACGGTCTCGTTAATCTTGTTGGAGCACGAATGTTTAATTTAGCTAACAGATATGGACTATCGACGAAGCCATTCACCAATCTATGTAAAAAAAACGAGTTCAAGGAGTCGTCTTCGATTCCAAAGGGATTGAAGATTAAAGTATTTTAGCTTGTTATTATAACTGTTTATGGTTTTAGCTAGCTTGTGGTCATAGGATAAATACCGAACAAATCTCTTTTGTATCCTCTCTATTCTGTGTGAGTAAATGTCGAAATGAGGATTCCATACCACACTAGAATACTCCAAGATGCTTCGGACTAAGGCTGAGTAAATAATAATTTTTGTACGCGAGTCCTTGAAATCTTTGCAATTGCGGAGGATAAAGCCAAGAGTTTTAAAACCCTTTTTTTATAACATTCTCTATGTGAACGTTGAAACGAAGCTTATTGTCTAGCATTACACCCAAATCACGTATTTGTTTAACTTCGGATAAAATATGACCATCGATAGTATAATTTCTTGCGAAAGATGTATTTTTCCTAGATAAAGAGATTACATGGCACTTGTCCGGATTGAGAAGCATACCATTGTTTTGACAACAAGAAGTCAGATTATTGAGATCTTCTTGCAAGAGTTTCGTGTCAGAAACAGAGTTAACCGTTCTAAAGAGTTTTAGATCATCTGCGAACAGATAGTATTTAGAGTTAGCAACTCAACTACTGATGTCGTTGATGAATATGTTGAATAATAAAGGCCCAAGATGGGATCCTTGTGGTACGCCACTCTGGGCAATAAACGATTCAGAAGCATATCCATCAACGACGACAGTTGAGGACCTATTGGTGAGATATGATTCAAACCATTTCAGCAATGGGCCCGATATACCAATCATTCCGAGTTTCCTTAGTAAGGTACCATGATTGACTTTGTCAAAGGCGTTACTGAAGTCTGTGTATATGGCATCAACAGAATTATGTGCATCAAGAGCTTCAGTAATATCTTCAACAAAGGAAACGAGATTAGTGCTGGTTGAACGGGATTTTACAAACCCATGCTGTTCCGGTGTAACAAGCTGTTTAAAATGCCAAGAAATAATAGGACTAATAAGCAACTCAAAAACTTTCGCAAAAACCGATAGTATGGAAATAGGTCTATAATTCTCGGCTTCATCTCTATCACCGCTTTTGAATAAAGGTAAAACTAAAGCTTCTTTCCAGATTTTTGGATATGTACTAGTGCTAAGTGATTTATTAATAATTATTGTAATTGGTAGGGCCAATTCGCTTGAACAATTGTGAACAAAAATTGACGGAATACCGTCAGCTCCAGCACCTTTAGCAGGGTCGTCTCTTTAAAACATTATTAACCTAATCTTTTGTCACGGATATGGTGGTAAGAGATATGTTGTTATTCGAGGTTACTAGCTCTTGTGTGCGAGTCATTGTTGTTAAAATATTGTTATTATTATAAACAGATGAAAATGATTAGCAAAAGTACTACAGATATCTGTTCCGTTGGAAGCAATGTTATTATTGTGTTTAATTCGTGAAGGATATGAACTTTTACCTTTCTTTTGTTTTAAGTACGTCCATATTAATTTAGGGTTCGATCTTAGAGATATCTCAAGCCTTTCTAAATATTTAGCATAGGATGTAGATAACAACTTATTACATCTTTTTTTTAATAAATCAAAAGTAAGTTTATCGCGAAGGTGTTTAAATTTGCGTATTTTTAATCTATATTTATATTTTTCTTTTATACTCTTAATAAGACAAGGTGTAAAACAAACTGGATAATAACGGCTGCGAGGTTGCGTTTTAGGTACATATTTTCTTATCAATGTACGAATCTGATCATAAAATATTGTGGTCATGTCATCCACGGCAGGGCATTCGCTTAGGATTTCATTCCAATTAATTTCCGTCAGGCCTTTTCTTATATTTTCGTAATCAGCCTTGTAAAAACAAAATTTTGTAATATTGTTGTTAGGAAGTAGAATAGATTCTGATTCCATGAAATCTAATAAAAAGTTCAATGGTGGATGAAGCGGGTCAACACATGTCAAAGCGTCAGAACATAAAAGAATATCATTAATTTTGCGATTACATAAGATTAGGTCAAGAATTTTATTTTTATTATTTACAATTTGATTAAATTGGTTTAATTCATTACTAGACAGAAAGTCCGTTAACATGCTTTGAAAATAACAATTGAAATATTCTGCAAAAAGATTACCATTTTGTTCTAAAGACCACGTAATACTGCTTAAGTTAAAATCGCCAGCTATTAGTATGTGGCCGTCAATCGACTCTAATACACGGTTGGAGTTATCTACAAACTACTTCAGTATGTGCTTTTGAACAGGTGGGGGTATATAAACAGCACATATAAAGAGGTTTTCAAACTTTCCTTGAGCAACGTTCACCTCGACGTTGACCCAAGGATCATATAATTACCCCCCCCCCCCCAACGTGCGTTCACCTTGTCGTGGTGGGGAGGCTCAGTAGTGCCCGGCAATCCAACCGGGCGCGAAGCCAAGAAACGCACAGGGAGGTAGCCCACTTCGGTGGGCGGTGGGAGGTGGCCCTCTTTGGAGGGCAGTGCACCATGCGGGTTGCTCCTGGTACTTCTCTGATAGCACAGTGGACTATGGAGCAACCCCATGGTTTTTGTGGTCTGCTTCGGCAGACCCGCCGTCGGGGCGTCGTAGTTGAATGCGTAAGCGATCCTGCGACGCCCCATTAAGACGGGGGAAGGTTTTAGTGGGTAGTACTGGCTTTGCCGGTGAGTCCCACACCTCGTGCGTAAATGCATTTCCCAACGTTAAAAAAAAAAAAAAAAAGGATCATATAACTAAAAAAAAAAAATAGGGTCATATAACTAGAAGAAGACATGAAAGTATCTTAAACAATTAGCTTTCTGTAAAACTAATCCATTTTGCCTAGTTAAAAAAAATTAATTAATTGGCTTTGTCTTAATGAAACATAACGTTGATTACATAAGTTTAACAATGAGAAGCTAAACAAAAACATTACAGAAGATAGATAAAAGCCACGTCCACCTTTCGCACAGATTACGTCACGACCTTCTCAAAAACATAGCAACCTTTACATAAATTGATAAAACAAATCTAATCCATTAAAAGAAAGATCCTTTTATACAATAATGTGTTTAGATCTCAAAAAGAACTTAGAAACGCTTTTCTTTTATATAACTTTTACAACATTTCTAACGCTTAAAAGAAAACTATCTTTTCGGACGATTTTTTCAAGGATGTATTTTCATTATAAGGTTTGTGACGTTTCGAATGTTTTACAGCAATATTCGTCACAGAAGAGACCAAAAATAAAAATAATTCTGCGAAAAAAATCGAAAAGATAGTTTTATTTAAGGTGTTTTGACGATATGTTTGACTCAGTTTCTAGTGACCCTAATTGCTGTGCCAGCGGTCGCGGGTTCGAGTTCGGCGGGTGGCATTCATTTATGTGATGGACACGAATGTTTGTATGCTAGTCACGAGTGTTTATATTTATAATATCTATGTATTTAAAGTCATATATGTGTAGTGTAATAACTATCTGGTATCCATAACACAGGCCTGGTAGCTTACCATGGAACTAGATGGTACTGTGTGTTAATGTTCCAACATATTTAAATTAATTTAAAACTACAAATATTCGCGTAAATCGACAAAATTATTATTTTTTCTGAACTCCTGGCAACTCAAGCTTATTATTGAAAAAGTAAAGTAGGTAAGCGTGTATGTTTTGCTTGCAGTGAAGTAATCTGAGTCAAACTAAATCCAGCACACACAATTAGTGCACGTCCCTCGTCACTGCGGTGTTTATGTTAGTACTTCCGCGCATTTCGCATGCATTAGCGTGTGGTACAAAACTCTACAGGTCGCGATATCACAGAATAACTAAAATTACATATAAACTTTGCAGTGGTAGCGTAGTGGTAACGCTCTTGCTTAGAAAATCAAGTGAAGCGGTTCATATTCTGGGTCTCGCACCTGTGATACTTGTAGTTTCATATGCGAATCATTTTCAACATCATTATCAACAAAAAAAACATCCTAAGTAAACCTTCATGTTTGAGAGAACACTTCATTGTAGTCTATTGAGGAAAATATATACAAACATAAATTGATTTTTAGTGACCCTCTAGAAGCTCTGGTCTTAAACCCCAACAACTTTTTGAATTTCATTTGGTGAATGGCGCAAGTTTTGCACCTACCATTATTACAACAACAAGTTCAGCATATTTTTAATCGTACGCTACCCGTGTTATAAGACATGTAAAAAAACCGACAGAAGATCATAATATAATCTTTGATATTTTCAAAAAAAAATATCCCTTTAATATAGAATTTAAACTAGTGACTCATACACAGATAGATTAACCTGGAGTAACAAGGACGCGTCTAGCGAAGCGAGTGTAAGCCGCTACATTAAACACATATATATATATATATATATATATATATATATATATATATATATATATATATATATAAGTAGCCATGACTGGACATATCCTCGTAAATAAGATATATTCATTAAATCAGATAAGATTTAGGGTATAGCTTCAAAAATGCCAATGTATAGGTATATAAAGTCTAGACGTTATATAGAACGGCAGTACTATACGCATTGCTAGTAACATACAGCGCCACCCGAGTGCTATATTTTAATTACCCAGCATTGTCAGTGCAAGTGCTTTGTTCGGAACGTATTTCTAAGACAATGCCAGATCGTCATTACTCACTACGCTTTGACGCCTTTATTTTGTACAAAATAAACTTGTTTTAGATTACACCGCCCATTAATCAAACTTTCAACAAACAATTAGCTAATTTGACGCTGTCTTTTTAGAAGTTTTATTTAGGTTTGCTAGAATTATGATATTATAATTATCTACTAACAGGCCGTCCTGGCTTTGAAGAGGCTTAGTGGGATAAATACACATACAACATTGTACATGACTAAATTTATTTACTTGCTATATTCGTTGTAAATACAATATAGAATCTTAATTATTTTTCTTAAATTACGCCATATAGAAAAAATATTTATATATGTACATATTATATGCTTAATTAAATACCACCTCTTAATATTCAGGGATAAAAAAGCCTATGCCATTCTCCAGATTATGAACTCTGTGCAATATATTACTAAAGTATATTGCTATTTGTAGTAGGCAAAAAAGAAACAATAAATAAGTTCGAATTTACAATAACTAGTGGTTGAAATTGAATAAAATTGAATTGTCTATGTACAAATATAAAAAAGTTATTTTCAAGATATTTTTATAGACACCAATAATCCTCATCAATAATTACTAAGCAAAAAAGAAAGAAAATCGGTTCATAAACAGAGGAGAAGTAGTACTCCACTGTTTTTTTAAATTACCGAGTTATCTATATTCTAATTCTAACGGAATCGAATCTGTACATTAAATATTTTTTGGAAAATCTTATTGAAATTGTCATAATCATCGATACAGAGGCCGAATCTATAGTTTTTAGATTTTTTATCTGTATGTCTGTCTGTCTGTCTGCCTGTGACCGCATTACCAAAAACCACTATATAGCTAATTATCCGGGATATATAGGATATAATATATAGGATAATTTTTACTGCGAAAAAATATCTCATCTCTGAAAAATCTATATTAAACGTAAAACGTATTTAAATAACGACATTATCAAGAAAATCAAATGTTATTACTAAAAGCTCACAAATCTTAACTATAGAATAATGAGTAGGTAACAGACGATTGACCACGCCTCGTGCTCAGTCTAGGCATTTGCCATTGTGCCAAAATACCAGTCGAAGTTATTATGAAAATTAGTCCGAACATAAATCATTATTAGAAATGTCAAAAACAGCGGACTCGAGATAGTGAGATTCTGCTAAGCTCTCCCACTTTGTCTAACTGCACAAGATGATTTTCACTATTGTATGAAAGCTTAGTTCTAAGTTTAGGGCTTATATTTAGTGTTATAATATACCAGTTTTGTACAATGTTCGATTATTTATTGTAAAGAAAATTGAAATTGAGCTTTTTAAAAACTTTTGACGTGACGATTAATAGTTACATTTTTTTATAACTTGATAATACTGAATAGAAAAATTTAAGGACATCTTTTCTGTTAGTATTTTCCTCATATTTAAATCCATTGCACTAACATTTTTATGATAAGTAATTACAATGTATAAAATACATAGAACCTCCTCCTCTTGGGAAGTTGATTAAAAAGCATGTTTTGTAAACTTTACTTATGAAATATAAATCTTTCTTTCTTATTTGAATAAGTGTTTTTAACAAAGACTATCTTCACGTCTAACTGGAATTTTCTTTTTATTATTGTTTTTATTCTTTTATTATTATTTTATTTTAAAGTCACTTTAAGTAACTAAAATTCAAGAAAATACCTCAACTCTCATACCTGCTAGAAATTTTATAATAATAAACTGTTCTTTAATAATAATAAGCAATATTGTATATAGGTTCATATTATAAGCATAGATTTCGCATAACAAACAAATATTCATACAACCAAGTAAGCAAGTAAAGTACTTCTTTTTTTTAATTTGGTTAAATATACTTTACCAGATACTCTAATAGGCATATTTTCCATACATACAATACACATTTGAAACAAATACGCTGTTAGCGTACATGAATAATTCATACATATAAAGCTATTCGATAAAGTGCGGGTCACCTGTCGTAATAAACATTTATTCTGTACAAAATAAAGCAAGAAATAATATCATTTGTTCAGTTGCGAATTGTATATTTGTTTTTAAATCTAATAATCAGAACTATAAGTGCGAAATTTTTCGACGACACGTTTGGCTCAGTTTGTACTTGCTGTGCTGGCGGTCACGGGTTCGAGTCCCGCTGGGGGCATTCATTTGTGTGATGAACACGAATGCTCGTCCTCCAGTCATGGCTGTTTATATTTATAATATGTATCTGTATCAATAACACAAGCCTCGTAGCTTACCATGGAACTAGATGGCACTGTTTGTTAATGTCCCAACATATTATTATTATACATTATATAAAAAATGCTCGTGTTTATGTTACTCCTCGACACTAAGACGGCTGAACGAATTTGGATAAAATGTACTCAGGTAGATAATAACCTGGAGTAATATAGGCTACTGTTGCAAATGCAACCGTGCGAATTTACGGTCAGTAGTACATATTTGACTAACGCAAGAAGAGAACCCAGACCCTATACCGTATTTATTAAAAACAGATAAACCACTACGTCAGATGATCGTCCATCTATATATTAGAAGCTATATAAATAACATGTACTACGACCGCTGTTTGACGCTGAGTAATTAATTATTTAGTTAATTATAGGCAATTTTAGCGTTAACTGGTGTGATAAATTGGCTTGCTCTTTAATGTGTGGATGGTGAAACACGAATTTATTTTGTAAAAATCAAAAGTTCATTTATATACAATACAATATAATAATAATTTAATGTTATGTATGTATATATGTATGTATTCGTTTGGCTCAGTTTGTAGTGACCCTACTTGCTGTGCCAGCAGTCGCGAGTTCGAGTCCCGCTGGGGGCATTCATTTGTGTGATGAGCACCAATGTGTGTACTCTAGTCATGGGTGTTTATATTTATAATATGTATATATTTAAAGTTATATATGTGTAGTGTATCAACTATCTGGTATCCATAACACTAGCCTCGTAGCTTACCATGGAACTAGATGGTGCTGTGTGTTAATGTCCCAACATATTTATTTATTTATGCTTCATGATGTATATAATTTCATATACATTTAATAAAAAGCTGTTATTTAGACATTACAAACAGACACTTCATTTTTATTTATCTATATAGATATGAATAATGCTTTGAACAATTATTAACTTAAAAGCTGTTTTTGATGTATGATATATTACACTTTATAAGTAGATTAGTTGGATACATGTGACCTCATTTAAAGGGTACCAAATCCTAGACATAAACTAGTGGAGAGCGCTCATCTGACTCCTTTAGGCTCCATCGCGTAATCCGAATGAAATATTGCCCTATTCGCTGTGTAATAATAACAAATAATATGAGATTAGAATTTTACAAGGTTTTGTTCGAAATTTATAAAATGTAATCCAGATTATCTAAATATTTTGTTTTTGTTAAGGTTAATTTTCAACTTCAACTGTTAGTTTTAATTCTCCCTAGGGATTAAAATTTATATTGACTATATATACATATACATACTATATATATATATATATATATATATATATATATATATATATATACATTTTAAAGGTGTAAAGTAAACAAAAATACAGAATTATTATTATAAAACCACAAAGCAAAATAATTAAAGTAAGTTATACAATATTGTTAAGGAAAGTGTCTAAGGCGCGAAACCAATATACATAAATAAGTAAATTTGTTAAGCAGAACTGCTGGAAAAAGCTAGAGTCATAAATAAATAAAGAAATATATTGGGACATTAACACACACACCATCTAGTTCCACGGTAAGCTACGAGGCTTGTGTTTTGGATACCAGATAGTTGATACACTACACATATATAACTTTAAATGCATACATATTATAAATATAAAGACCCATGACCGGAGTACCCACATTTGTGCATCACACAAATGAATGTCCCCAGCGGGGCTCGAACCTGCGACCGCTGGCACATCAAGTAGGATCATTACAAACTGAGCCAAACGTGTCGTCAAAATCGTTATATATTTTGTTTATAACAGTATCGACAGGAAGTGATAAAAATTCCGTGAAAGTTCAAGCCGAAAGATTCTAATGGAACAAAATGCACAGGAAATCCTAGTAAGATGTCTAGAGTTTGAAATAGCATTCAAACCATTCTCTTTAAAATACTGAAATCTGTCGGTCCATTGTTTTACATTTTACTCTACATATTTATTTGTTTATGTGAATATTAGATCGACGTTTCGATATGTTTATTGTTTAGTTCCTTTGTTTTTATTATGAAATTGCGAATATCGCCATTTGCCAGTGATTTTATTAACATTTTCACGAAAACAAAATTAACTTTAAAATATATGAAATATATACTTTTAAAAGTAAAAGTTTATTTGCTCACTAATCCAATGCTAAATGGCAGCAATATTAAGCTCCCGTTTTGTATAGAAGCGAAATAGTGATTAAAACAAAAAATGCTGGCGTTGTTCATAATCTAATATATAAATATCTCGTGTCACGGTGTTTGTGGTCGCACGCCTCCGAAACGGATAAACCGATTTTAATGTTTTTTTGTACATTTCGTAGGTATGAGAATAGATCTTAAAGTATTTCTCATCCTCCTATCACAATCCCCCATAATTCATATGGATTTTTTCGCGGATTTATATTGATATTTGAGCTCATTCGCACCATATTATTGTACTGTCAGTAAATTTAAATAGGCGTGTGCTCGAAAAATTGATTACAAACATTGAACAAAGACACACAAAGAAGTTAAATAACAGCTCGTAAAAAGCGTTGATTTCCAAAGAAAATAAAATTTTACGAGTAACTGCTCTTTGTTTCCAATATATTTTTTATTTGTACTGATTTTGATTTCGTACAAAATGAAACAATGGGATTTTTTAATTTTAATGGTGTTAAGTACTCATTTGTTAAAAAAATATTACCATCATGGCTAATTTCATATTACGTTTTGAAAATTACTATGATATATAAGAAACTATGCATGTCCAATAGACTGATTTAAAAAAATCGACTAATATTTTATTTGGAAATCCCCTCGGAAACAGATTCGGGTAAGATAGAAAAGATGCCTGTACAAACCGGAATTCATAATATTAATATTTAAAGTTCCGGTTACATTTTCCATAGAAATAGTATGGGAAAAATTATTTTTCAATTCTTAAATTTTATACCAATTAATGAATTCAAATGACTGAAACTTAATATTCTTATAGGGAATTAAACGTTCTACAAAAAATGTTCCTTACCATTTTCGATAAACCTAGTCTTTAAAAGTTATTCAAACTGAAAGATAATTTATGTTCTAATTACACCTTTTTTTCGAATTTCCGGTAAAATGTTTTAAATTACCATAAAGTATTATAAATTTTTTCTTGGAAATCCTACTAACTGTAATTCCCTATTCAAAAAGTAATAAAACATTCTCAAATTGTTAATTAAATAAAAAGAGTCATTGTAAACTGGCGGTATTCTAAACTTTTAATGCGAATGCTTATAATACTTAATATCTCTTAAGAATTAACAATGTTAAATTTATTATGTAATATACAATTTGTACTAATATTATAAAAGTGAAAGTGTGTTTGTTTGTTTGTCCTTCTTTCACGTAAAAACAGAGTGATTGGCAAGTTTTTTTGTGTGGAGATAGTTGGAGGGAGAGGGAGGGGAGATAGTTGGAGCATATAATTGTTGTCGACCACTATATATACATATAAATAAAGTCACTCTAATACTATAAACGCAAAGATGTACAACAAAAAATCAACACTTAATGGACCTAAAACATCTAGTTATAATTTTAACTTTTCAAAACTTTCAAAACAAAAGTGAGAATAGCCGAGGATTTCTATTTAACAGAGAGTTTAATACCTGAACGGGGGTCTTTGTGTTAAGACAATGCAGCTGGGATTATTGCACTCAATGGTACGGAGGAGAGAAGTGGGTCGAAAACTTTATCACGCCTTTACTTGTGTCGATTCTGCTAAATATTTAAGTAGTATGATGGACCATTTTATATTAATAATAATGTGAAACAGACAAAATGTAATTATACAATCTTTTACAAATATAAAGACAATTATTTGTATGTGATTGACATTATAATCATTGTGCCGAAATGACACTCCTAGGGGCCGTTGAACAAAAGAATCGAATTGACATTATCGATACAAATGTAAAAGAAAATTCTAAACTGAGTCGAATCTGTATATTTAATCTTTTTTGGAAAATATTATTGAGATAGTCATTAATATCGATACAGAGGCCGAATCTATATTTTTTGAATTTATGTCTGTTTGGGAACGCATCACGAGAAAACCACAAGACAGATTTTAATGAAATTTGGTATGATGATAGCTGGTTATCCGGGTCAACATATAGGATACTTTTTACTGCGGGAATGTATCTCATCTCTGAGAAATCTATACTAAACATTAACCCTAATTCTTATTCCAAAATAAAAGTAGCCTAAGTTACTCTTCACAAGAGCAGTAAAGTACCTTATATACTTTCATATTACAAATCTAGTAAAAACTAGCATTTCCCGCGGCTCCGCCCGCGTTCAGATGACCAAAAGCCAAATTCTTAGGTTTTACATATTAGTATACTCTTACATTGCAGTTTTTGTATTTTTTCTCGAAAATGAGATATTTTCCCGCGGTAAAAAGTATCATATATGTTAACCCGGATAACCAGCTATCACCATACCAAATTTCATCAAAATCCCTCCAGTGGTTTTTTCGTGATGCGGTAACAGACAGACAGACCGACAGACAAAAATTCAAAAAACTATAGATTCGGCCTCTGTATCGATAATAAAGTCTATTTCAATTAAATTTTCCAAATAATATTCAATGGACAGATTCGGCTTTGTTACGATTTTATTATATGTATACATATATAGATATGTTATTGGGAGAATGGAAGAGGAAGACTTACTGCGCCGACCCCAAGTGACTTGGGAAATGGGCAGGAAGAAGAAGAAGAAGATATATAGATATGTTATTTTGACATTACAAACAAACGCTTCAACTTTTATTCATTTGTATAGATTAAATGTGAATCGTATTAGTATTAAATATACATTTCCTTTAATGTAACCGAAAAAATGTATTTTGTCTAAACATATATGTATGTTAATAAATCTTAGCAATAAAGCTATGTTTTTTAAATATAGGGAAAAAAAAAGTCTCCACTGTAAAGTGATGATCATTTGAACAAGCACTAAGGCGATGCAATGGTACAAAAGTGAAAGTTTGAATATTTATAATAGATATTATACATACGTATGACTATGACGATTGCCTGGTTTTCCTCGTATTGAAGGGAGGCCTGTGCCCAGCAGTGGGGCATTAAAAAGGGCTGAATACATATGTATGTATATTGTAGATGTATGTGTGGATGTTTGTTATATCACCTTTAAATAGCTGGCCTAATTTTGATAAATTTTATTACACAGATAGACTTTGACTAGAAGGTAAGTTATTTATATAAAGAATATAACATATTCAAACGCAAACAATTGACATATTTACAAAAATAAAGCATGTTAATACTTTCAAATTGAGTCTCCATCTGGAAACTGAAATTTGCTAAGAGGAGTTGCACGAAAATTCTCAATGCACCGAGAGAATTACGAAGCGAGTTAATTTTTCAGTAGCAATCAGAATGTTTGCGTTACATATTTCGTGCAATCCGATTTTAATATGAAGCAGGCGCCGGTGATATACTTAATTAAGTTTTTGTGCAAGAAAACTTCTTAATTTTGATAATATCTGCAATATACAAATAGTTGTAAAATTTCGCAATATATGAATAGTATGTAGCTAGCAATAAAAGCATTTTAACCGAATTCCAAAAAGGAGGAGGTTCTCCATTTGTCGGAATCTTTTTTTTTTCTTTTTTTTATGTATGTTCACCGATTATTCGAAGACGCCTGAACCTATTTGGAAATATATATTTTTTTGGTTTCGAAGAGTATACTTCCCAGGTGGTCCCATTTAAATATCATCGCAATCGGTTAAGCGCTTTGAAAAAAGTTTTTATGAACGTTTTCTGGGATGTTGTAGATATTCTATAAAAAAAGTTACAGACTATGCAATCAAGTACTTATGTTTATTTCTGTGTCCAAAAAAAGAGTATGCTCATGGATTATTGGAAAAATCATTGATTTTTTAACAAAAGCTACAGTTTCTTGAGGAGCAACATTTAATATTTTAATTTCCTTAAATGTGTTTTTGATAAATTAAAGATATTATTTTATTGAGCAAAGCGGTATTACGTTGTACAAGAATTTCTTGTTGATGGAAATGTGTGGAATTGAGAAATATTGACTCATATGCGAGCTATCTATATTGTTATGTTAATAATATATATATATGTATGTAAAATATATATATTATTAACATTACAATATAAATAGCTCGCATATGAGTCAATCTTTATATATATATATATATGTGAGTGTGTGTGTAAAAAATAAATGTCACTCCGATATTTAAAAGAGCAACTATTGAGTTTCTCACTCGCTCTTCTCAGCAGAACGGCTTTCCGAGCTGGTGATAGCTTCCTCACGGACTGACTACACTGACGCTTACATTAAATTGACGCTTCAAAAGTGCTTGTAATAAGTCTAATTGAATAAAGTATATTTCATTTCATATAAAATAATAAATTATAGAATTCTCTCTCATTAAAGCCGTACCTTCCTTAATCTTATACCTATGTATTAATTCTAAATTAAATCACTATGTATGTATGCCTATGTGTGCGTGTGTGCGTGCGTGTGTGCTTACGTATGAATATGCATGCGTATATGTATGTATGCATTATACTACTTTTCTCAGTCTGCTGCAGCTGTGAATATTATCTTTTATGTTTATTTTACTGGCTTTACAACAACATAAACATATCTCTAATGAAGTTTCCTCCGACTGATATAAGTTTCATTCCCTGCTGGTATAATACTATATAGGTAAGTTAATATAAAGTTAGATAAAGCCACAGTAACTCAAAGGTATATAAGAGCGCTAACTTCAATACGCTGGGTAAAACAAATAAATTAAATATCAAAAGGAAGTGTGTGTTTGGTACAAAGTTTCATTCGTTAATTACATTTGTGTAGCGCATTCGGAAACGCCCTTCAAAATTTTGCGTACACCAACTAGTGACAAAAGGATGAAGTTTGGTTTAAGATTATAATTATATTAATTACTAGCGACTCACCCTCGGATTGATCGGATTTGTCCCTAGTTAAGTTTTAAAGTTTAGTATAGATTTCTCAGAGATAAGATACATTCCCGCAGTAAAAAGTATCCTATATGTTGACCCGGATAACCAGCTATCATCATACCAAATTTCATCAAAATCTGTCCAGTGGTTTTCTCGTGATGTGGTCACGGAAAAACAGATAGACAGAGAGACAGACAAGAATTCTAAAAACTATAGATTCGGCCTCTGTAACAATGATTATTTCAATAAGATTTGTTAATAAATATTTTATGTACAGATATAGCATAGATTTGACTCAGAATTTTATTATAGTATGTATGAAAGATTTCTGATTTGGTGATTCTGTAAATTGACATAACTTTTTTGTTTATGAGCCGATTGAAATACAACATATACTAAGTGTAACATTTATTAAGCGAAGCTTACCACAATATATTATTTCTGAGATTAGTGCGCACAAACGCACAGACAAACAGTCAAAATAATAGTTTATCTAATATATCGTTCATATACAGAAAGCAATTTTATTATAATATGTATAGATAATGTTGAAGCACTGGTAGCCCAGTGATAAAGCGCTTACTTGGAAAATCGAGTAAAGCGGGTTCAAATCCTGGTCCTCTTATCCATGATATTTTTATATGAGTATTATTTTCAAAATGTTACCACTTGCTTAATATGTTGAAGGAAATCATCTTGAGTAAACTCACATGTCTTTATACTTAATTTATTTACTCCTCAGTTATAGTAATTTAGCTTCGAGCAAAACTACTGTGGCAGGCGTTTTGGCTACAGAACTAAAAAATAAATAAAAGTAATATAATATTAGTACCTATTTTTCATTTTACTCTTGACGTTGTGTTGTACATTGTAATGATTCCGTCTATGACTTATCTATACATATAATAAAATTGTAACTAAGCCGAGTCTGTACATTAAATATTTTTTGGGAAATCTTATTGAAATAGACATTATTATCGATACAGAGGCCGAATCTATAGTTTTTAGAATTTTTGTCTGTCGGTCTGTCTGTCTGTCTGTTACCGCATCACAGAAAAACCATTGGAGGGATTTTCATGAAATTTGGTATGGTGATACCTGGTTATCCGGGTCAACATGTAGGATATTTTTTACCGCGAGAAAATATCTCATTTCTGAGAAAAAATACAAAAACTACAATGTAAGAGTATACTAATATGTAAAACCTAAGAATTTGCTTTTTGATCATATGAACGCGGCCGGAGCCGCGGGCAATGCAATGTATGTATAAGAACCAGCCCACAAAGCTGACAATTTAATTCTAATTGTAATAAAATGCCACTGAAACTAAACAACGTTAAGGAGTTATTCCGCATATTTAAATCACAATATAGAATAAATATTTTGTATATTGTAAGTATAGTATCAAATCGGTTTGGGTTGCGTAGTGGATCGGCTTACTTGGCGAAATTCAATTGTGAATAAAAGCAAGCTATCCATATAAAACGGTTCAGCGAAAGCACATTCAGTCAATCCACCGCATAGATTAGAGTTCGTTGAATATTGCCAGTAAAAATGATATCAAAACTAATATAAATTATATTATACTACCGACTTGCTTCCTTTCGCTCGGGTTCGTCCCTGGGTACGTTTTAGGTAAGTTGTTGTGGGTTGTATTATAAATTGTTTTTTATAAAATAGCCTTTGTCACTTTCCAGCTCACTAACTATGAGTATCTCCACACATAAAAACACGCCAATCCGTCAGTCTATTTCAATGTGAAAGAAGGACAAACAAACAAACATAAGCACTTTCACATTACATACACTATAAAATCTACTACGCATGTAGTCTCAAATAGATTGGTGCTGTGCCACGGCGTCCTTATTATTATTCCTGGATTTGACATTTGGGTTCAGTGAAGAGAATCGTTTAATATCTATAGAATATGATAGATAGTCTGAAGTTAAGTAATTTTCTAAAGTAAAAATCAGTACTTTCCCATAATTTCCGATACAAATTAAATCCTCCTTCTGAAGGATTTTGTTTTGTTAATTTATAACATATAAAAATATTTACCTCAACCCAGAACCGAACTCACATTATTATATCTTTAACGACATATAGACATAATATATGGTATACAATTCACGCAAACCGTATAATACGTAGCTTACAATAGCAGCAATAACTCTATTACCACTAATGCGTATCTGACATTCACCGGTCATTGTGCGGGCGGATGTGCCACGCTTAGCCTCGCTTCCGGCATTAGACGGTGTAAGACGCGGATGCGGATCTATATTTAGTTAAATATATTCAGACCTTTTTAACATCCCACTGCTGGGCGTGGGCTTCCCTTAATACAAGGGGGACCAGGCCATAGTCCATCACGCTGGCCAAGTACGGGCTGGTGGACTACACATGTCTTTCGAAAACTTGCTAGGTTCTCTCAGACATGCAAGTTTCCTCATGATGTTTTCCTACGCCGTAACAAAAGTGGTAATTATTTTGAAAAATAATTCGCACATGAACATAGCAGAGCCGTAATATTGTATTAACATTATGTGAATTACTTTAGAAAATAGAACTTAGAAAGGCCTTAGCACACTACCTTTCATAAGCAAAGCGACTAAAAAGCTTAAAAAAATCAAATTAGTTGCGTTCCTATCGATGTATGCAATCACATTATGTTAAATAGTTTTCCTAACATATCAATGACGCATTAATAATTAATATTATAAATAAAGAATTAGTAAAAGCATCAAATTGAATTATTAAAAAATATACAGGAATTGCCTATTACCAAAAATTTTCAGGTTTATATGAGACTACCGGTTACACTTGGTAATAGTCCACAATTGATGAAGATGTCGAAACTAAACAAAATCTCGTGCCAAATCAAAATATTATACAAACTTTTAAAATTAATAATTTACTTTTCCAGAGTTTATAATGAAACATTACAATCTTTCACTTTCACTAGGCCTGAATAAACATTTATGAATATGTTCAATACAAAAATTCCCTTTGCGGGATCGAAGTAATAACTTCATGAGTTCTCAATACGCCATGCTGTCACGAAAATTTGTTTACATACAAAATACGTTGAAATATAATAAAATGATATGATAACCTGCTATTTTTAAGTCTTCAACGTTTTACCCCAATTAAAAATGTATCCAATCCCCGCCCCTGCACCGTGTGTTCAGCATTAAGGCTCTTCCGGCGTAAGCGTTACGAATATATCGTTTGTATTTTTGACAAAAGCCCAAACCACCTTGTTACGTTACAAAATTAAACACCCATGTTTATTTTACAAAAAGGGATTCATGCTTCATGGTACGATAAAACAAATTATACCATTGAATATGGCAAATGTATTAAATTTAACGTTTTCACAATCGTTTTAATGAATAGTATCGTTATCTTAGCCCGGACGTACTTAAGAATTGTATTGTAAACAAAGTATTACAGGTCCACATTCAGGTAAAAATATGATATATGAAATATGATAGGCAAAGCTCTATATTATACTGTAACTCTATTTTTTATATTATACTAGCAAAACCCGCGGCTACACCCGCATTATATCTATACATATAATAAAACTGTAACTAAGTCGAATCTGTACATTAAATATTTTTTGGAAAATCTAATTGATATAGACATTATTATCGATACAGAGTCCGAATCTATAGTTTTTAGAATTTTTGTCTCTCTGTCTGTCTGTTACCGCATCACGAGAAAACCACTGGACAGATTTTGATGAAATTTGGTATGATGACAGCTGGTTATCCGGGTCAACATATAGGATACTTTTTGCCGCGGGAAAATATCTCGTTTTTGAGAAAAAATACAAAAATGCATTGTAAGATAATACTAATATGTAAAACCTAAGAATTTGATGTTTAGTCATCTGAACGCGGGCGGAGCCGCGGACAATGCTAGTCTACAATAAAACTCTTTGGTTTTATGTTATACAGTGATTCACCCTCACTTCGCTCGGGTTTATCGCTGTGTATTTATGTAATATTGTTCATACAAAAATATTAAAATCACCATAAAAATGGGGGGTGGGGGTAGGATGGTGAAATGTAATTTACGAACTATTCTCATACCTACCAAATATACAAAAAAAAACATTAAAATCGGTCGACCCATTTCAGATTATTACGACCACAAACACCGTGACACGAGATATTTATATATTAGACTAGCTATGGCTTGCACTTTCACCCGCGTTAAATTTATGTAATTATAAATATCATTACAATAATGTATGGAAGTCTGCTTGAGTTGTTGACATTTATGATTACTGCTCTGCTCCCTTGGGTAGTAGCATGATGATATATAGCCTATTATAGCCTTCTTCAATAAATCTAATGCAAAAAGAATTTTTCAAATCAGATTAGTAGGAATATAGACTTCCTAAGATCAGCGCGCTCAAACAAACAAACAAACAAACAAACAAACAAACAAACAAACAAACAAACAAACAAACAAACAAACAAACAAACAAACAAACAAACAAACAAACAAACAAACTCTGCCTCTTTATAATATTAGCTTAGATATAATATGTAAAAATTAATATGTGTTCTTGTTTATATTTTTATTTGTTATACCTATCGAGATAGTCAAGCATTGCTAGTATCAACGACTCGTATCGTTAACGTTTCAAATTATCGTAAACTACTGACCCTATGCCATGTTCACTCCGTTAGTACCATTTTAAAATCTATAGCTAGCTATACTAAAACTCTTTAGTTTGAATGGGATATTATACTATATAGCATTTTTAGGTTAAATAAACTTAAAAAAATGGTTTTATAACTAAAGGTAATTATTTATTAAAATTTCTAACATCCGGTATACATAATATGTATTGTGAAAAACATGACTGAATCAAAATCGGTCAATCTTTGCTTTGATATCACGAATATGGCTCATAGGTGTCAACTTTTGGTTGATATTTGTAAAATTATTGCATTATTGGTTTACTCCTATAGTAGTGTCAGGTTTATTTTTTTTATGTTACATAATAAAAACGTAATTAATTAATTGTACTGGCCACACTGACAACGGGAACGTACAAATTATACTTTTATAAATCAGGCAGTTAAAAATGACGTGATTATTCAGGCCGAAAAAATAATAATAAAATACAATTAAAATAGAAAGAGGAAATAAACAAAAGAAGCGATTGATAGGATAGTTGACGGGAGGGATACGATTGATTGATTGATGGCCATGATTTTTAACTAGAGCAAAAACAAGAAATGGTTAAGAATAAGAGTTTTCTAATAAATCTATACAGATAAATAAAATTGAAGTGTCTGTTGGTAATGTCAAAATAACTTATTTTTATTCAATGCATATGAAATTATATACGGTATTTATAAGAAAAACAGAATTTTTAAATTTTTTGTCTGTCTGTCTGTCGGTCTATCTGTATGTCTGTTTGTTCAGGCTAATCTCCGAAACGGCTGAGCTGATTTTGACGGGACTTTCACTGACAGGTAGTTGATGTTATAAGGAGTAACTTAAATAATTAAAATAAAAATTTAAAAAAAAATGTAAATAATTAAAATAAAAAAAAATAAAGATTACCTAGTTGTAACTAAATCTAGTTAAAATGTATAAGTTTTGAAACATGATACTGGCTTTTCCTGAGATATCCTACAGTAGGTATGTTGAAATGGTTTCGAAAATAAAATAAACAAAAAAGTTGATTTATGTTAAAATCTTATATATAATGTGAAAAAATCCAAATGGGATATCAAAATGGGGCTATAGTATATATACAACGGGTCTAACAGTGAACCTCCGGATACACCATAAACTAGTGACCCTATCAAATACTGTACGGAGGCAATAATAATAGGCTAGACCTTATTTGATTGGAATAAAGTTGAAAATAGTTTAAGGAGGCCTATTTTTCAAGCTTATTGAGGCGAAACGAATTTTGTTAAAGCATAAAGAGGAAAGAGTCCATTAGAAGCGGGTACACTGAAATCGCTCGATGTTGAAAAAAAATTGGGAAATAAAGTAATTTTACCTCATCGATTAAAATTTTAAAAAGGTCCTAATCTAGTTGTATTTATAGAATTATTTTAAAGTTATATAATAGAATCATCATATAGTCTCCATAACCACAATACATATATGTATTATTTTTTTTACGTTGGGAAATGCATTTGCTAACCAAGGGATTGCTTTCACGGTGCACTTTGCTATCAGAGAAGTACCAGGAGCAACATGCATGGTACTAATGGCTTAAAATATAGCTGACAGAAACTTCCTATGTCAACTATTAGAAATCCCGGGTTCAATTCCTCATTGAGGCAAATTATTTTAATAACATAATGTATGTACGTATTTGAGATAGTACCAAAATATACTTCAACATACTACTTAAAACTAAGTTGAATAAAACAGTATCCAAAATAAAACCCAGTGGTACACCTATACACAATTAAAACACAGTTAACTTAGTAAACATCGAAATGTATGTATAATACAATAATTCAGTTTCTGTGTCACTGCAAAAACCTATCAGCCGTTTGTTATTTCATAAAAACCATTTAAATATTTTATGCATTCCAATAAACGATGCCAAAGCTCCAAATAAAAAGCTTCACGTTTTATAATTTGCTAATATATTTTTTATGAAAGCTAGAAATGTTATATGAGTTTATGCAAAAATTATTATAATAGAGAGTGCATTAGATTTTATATTTTTAGATGTTTATTTTATCTATTTGTCTATATTTGTTAGTTTAGTTCAAACTTTTTCGATTTTATTGTTCATTATTATTATTTTTTATCACTGTGCTAGTAAGTAGGCAATGAACGACGATTGAAATTCTTCGCCTGTAGAGCCGCCGGGTGTACGGAAAATATAATAAAATTTTATAGAGGTCGCGTCTGTTCATAGAATATTCATACAACACTAAGCTTTACTTCACACACTTTACAGCTTTAGAATGTTATATGGGTTTTAAAAATATAAACGACTAGCAATTTACCCTTGCTTCGCTCGGGTTCGTCCCTAGGTACATTTTAACTGTCAGTGTGGAATAGATAGACTATATATAAGTATATACATAGGTATGAGGAGTTTTATATCACTTGAGAATTTATTGATTCTCCATCTAATCGTTCATCCCCCTTTTCACGCCTTTAAGGGATGATTTCTGGGATAAAAACTATCCTATGTCCTTCCCAGGGCCTCAAACTATCTTCATACCAAATTTCATCCAAATCAGTTGTCAGACTACATTATTATATCCGTTCGTCAGCTTGTTCTTATCTTTTTAGTTCGCTTTTCACGCACTCGAACCCGCGACCGCTTGGACAGCAAGTCATCACCACAAATTGAGCCAGACGTATCGACAAACTTTGAGGATAGGTTTTATGATTTATTTCTTTGAAATCGACCAACAGTTAGTCCAACAGGAAGCTTAGAAAAAACTTCCATCTGATCTGAATGCAGTTGAGCTAAAACAAACTGGTGTGAAATGCAACAGTGAAATAAAGCTTTGCAGTTATATTATGTTTGTTTTACACTATTGTAGCTTTCTTAGGTAAAATAAAAGTATTTTATCTCAGTTATTTCTAAATACGTTAGTTTTACTTTCTTATTCAGATTCAATATTTTGCACGACGCATCTTTAATATAGTGATCTGATAAAAATATTGTTAAATACAATTAAGCAAAAACACAAGGAGACAAAAAAATTAATAGCTATGTGGTTTTGGGGTGTATGTATATTCAGTACACAATACATAATAGTCCTTGTTTTAAAAATAATAATTCATGTACAGATTTCACTTTGTTACTATATGTATATAAATAATATTTCCATACGTCGTTCTTGAGTATGACTAAAGTTCAATACAGTTAATTTTAGTTTGACGTTCGATATATTTCAACACGAACATAATATTTATGTTTAACTTGTTTCTACAAAAAGGACACAATAAATTCGTGTATATGATTTACATGTAATCTAAACCATGTGAAGTTATGGATGGGTCTTATTTCTGAATTAAGCCTCGTCGTATTAATTTAAAAAAAAATTAAATGAAAGACAGTAATTAATAAAATTAAACTTTATTCAATTAGACTTATTACAAGCACTTTTGAATCTTCAATGTAATTTAAAGAGCTACCACCGGCTCGAAAAGCTGTTCTGTTGAGAAGAAGTTTTGTAAATTCTATAAGGGCAATACACATAGTATAAAAAATTACATTATATATATATATATATATATATATATATATATATATATATATATATATATATATATAGTATGAATAATTATATTTTAAGTAATTTTGAAGGCGATGCATCGTTTAAGCTAAAAACTAAATCCTGTACTAACATAAAGCAAAAACAAACATAAAAACCGCGTACCGATGTATATTTATACAATGCTCATATATTGTACATACATGTCACATATGAATTGTTATTTGCGATCGTGATTGAAATGGAATAGAATCATCGTTGGTTCGAGGTTATTCAATACTGGTTTTCTAATTTAAATTTTATTTTATTGTGATTTTATTTTGCATCCATTATGCACTGTTTGATCAATTCATATACAATAATATTTAAAAATTCAATTAGTTTGATTGTGTTTTATTTTATTAAATTTGTATTTAAATAAAAATATTCACGATGGAAATGAAAAAATAAAATTGATTTAGAAATGTACGAAGCTTGGGAAAATTCAAATAGACTTAACAATTGAATGGTTCTGACAATATATTATTATGTGTCTTATCTATATATCCTAAGCGTATGGTATTTGTTTAGATTTTGATAAAATTTATATGGGACCACCTGGGAAGTATACCGTTTGAAACAAAAAAAGCACCCAAATCGGTTCAGGCGTCTTCGAGTAATCGGTGAACATACATAAAAAAAAGAAAAAAAAAAGATTTCGACGAATTGATAACCTCCTCCTTTTTGGAAGTCGGTTAAAAAGTAACCTACGACAGAACGATATTACGAGATGAGATAGAGTATCAGGAATATGATAATTGTAAGGTTTTTTTTATTATAATATTTTTACCAATTTTTAAAGTAATTTTATATTTTATTTAACATTATTTATCGCAGTATATACTATTCATTATTATTTTTATTATTTTGCACTTCCAATGTAATGTATTCTATCTCATTCTCTCTTCACAACGATTCTAAAGAAGTTTCACTTCAAAAAGTAAACTACAATTATTTTCAATTTTAATTAAGTTTCAAACTTTATGTTTTAAACAGCACTAAAGTTTGTCAAAAGCTACTAAAGAAAACAGCAAAAAAATTGATTGACAAACACAGAAACAGGTACTCAACTGTTTTATTTTTGCCTATTCAATAGAGATATTCATACACCTAATTTATTAGCTTTGAAGTATTTAATAATTAACAGTTTGTACTAACTGATCAATTAATCAAAAAGATTATATAAATACAAAACCTTCTTTTTACAAGTGGATAAGACGTTAAAATGTGTATAAATAGTGGTTTTTACCAACTGTACAAGTTATATTAGGTTATGAAGCACACATAACGTACGTAACACGCTAAAATTTACTTTATTTATATAGGTGTATAAACTTTGCCAGCAAAACCAGCAGAAGTTTCTATTGCGGGAAGTTTTTGACAGAGTTATGTTAAATGCGAAATTGCATTTTATTTCTAAACCCGTTTATTTAATAACGAAAAAGTTTCTTTATTGTTAAATATAATATGTCCATCGTAACTATCTTTCTTTAGAACTATATGTTGTTTTATACATGTAATAATTTGTATGTATTTTACAATCTTAAAGTGGCTTAAACACGTATAAACTCACAACTCTAGTTATGTCAACTCCACAATCTATATCTATATATATAATAAAATTCTGAGTGGAACCTGCACATTAAATTATTTTTTGAAAATCTTATTGAAATAGTGATTATTATCGATACAGAGGCCGAATCTATAGTTTTAGAATATTTGTGTGTTTGTCAGTTTGGGAACATATCGCGAGAAAACCACTGGACAGATTTTGATGAAATTTGATATGATGATAGCAGGTTATCCGGGTCAACATATAAGATACTTTTTACTGCGGGAAAATATCTCATCTCTGAGAAATCTGTACTAAATATCAAATTATAGATCTTCGAGCGATTAAATATTTAAACTAAACTCAATTTTAAAATCGTAATCTAAAATTGTATTTTAAAAAGGTTTTTTTTCAGATTTAAAGTTTGCTATCATGTACCTAAGCGTCAACATAACACAACACAAGTGGAAGGGGTACTAAAAGGAGCAGCCTCTAATAAATAGATTAATGTCTAATTAATATTAGAAGAAGTATAATATTATTTCAAGATCATCAGTATTATCTACTTAACAGTTTCTTCACGACACGAGCCCTACTATCTAATTGAAAACCCTAGAAGGTACAGCGCTAATTAATTATTACTAAAGACTTATCCTCAATTATCTCGGGTGAGCCCTAGGTTTCTTTCATACTTGAAAGTAGCTTTCATTACTAATAGTAACCTATATATATATATATATATATATGTATATATATATATATATATATATATATATATATACATAAAATAAAGTATTCGGGGTTATAGTTCATAATAAATAAATATGTTGGGACATTACCACACAGCTCCATCTAGTTCCATGGTAAGCTACGAGGTTTATGTTATGGATACCAGATAGTTGATACACTACACTATAACTTTAAATACATACGTATTATAAATAAACCTATGACTGGAGTACAAACATTTATGCTCATCACACAAATAAATTCCCCCAGCGGGACTCGACGCCGCGACAGCTGGCATAGCAAGTAGTTATTACAAAGTGAGCCAAACGTGTCGTCAAATATCTGTCTATCTGTGTTCTAAATTTCATCCAAATTAGTCCAGCCATTATAGCGTGATGGAACAAACATACAAACTTACGTATCATAAGAGTATTGTGATTATTAATATCATACGTAGTTATTGATCTCAAAGTCTTTTGTATATCAAGTAATTAAGTATTTAATACTTCATAGGAGATAATTAAATTAATGCAACATAACATTTCAAGAACAATATTAATTACGATAGAGATATTAAGTAATATAATTAATATACTATTATATTAATACCTACATATTAACTGCCTCAAAGGTTTTGTGGCTAGCACGTACGTTTACAGATCCAGTAGTCCTAAGTTCAAATCCTGGGTCGAATCAAATGTAGTTATTGTGTTTTTCTGCTTAGAAAAATTTTATTAAGAGTCTGGAGTTGGGAAGTTGGTAGTATTTCACCCCCGTGCCTTGGAAAATACGTAGAGCTGTCGGTTTTTTTTGTCAGTCGTGTCGAGTAGTCGTCCCACCGGAGTATGAGAGTGACAGGAATAGAGTGTGCACGTTGTGTCTGCGCGTACACTTGTGCACTATAATATCTCCTGCGCAGTTGGCTAGTCTCAATGAGATTAGCCGCCGTGACCGAAATTGGCCAGAAGGACATCATATTAATACATACATACATATCACATACCCTTAATAAAATTTACTTGTAGTACGAGGCTGTACAGTTTAAGCTTTGTTTTTTTTTTTAATATTTACTTTTGAGAGATTTTGTAATATTTATGTGTTTATATCTATTTGCATCACTCGACTACTAGATCTCGAAAAATTGATTTACCATGCAGTAAACCTGACATATTATCACTGGCAAATTACGCATTTTGAGTTTTGCCTGATATTCTATAATACCACTTAACTAATATAAGTATGTAAAAATATAATCATTTAGTACGTTTCGATACGAGGAGAATCATGCAGGGCTCCACCACGTTTTCCAAGTAGGTGTTTGAAAATTTCCCATGAACTAATTAGGTTTTCTTAGAAATGTAGATTTCCTCATGATGCTTTCCTTCACTGAATTATAGCGGTTATTAAATCCGAAGCTGTGAAACCCAGGTTTGAACCCGCTTCACTTGACTTTTGAAAGCGAGCGCATCGCAAAAGGGCTATCTTCTACACTTGTGATACAATTACATAAGTATGTATAAGAAAAAAAATCGTAGGTAAAAGCTCAAGTCACAAAGTTTTACATCAAATCCACTTTGCAGTACTTAAACCGGTTTTGGGCAGCAAATGGCGAAATTATGAGTAGAAAAAACCCTAAAACGACGGAAAGTAATTTGTCTTAAGTGGCTAAAACAGTGAAATATACGGAAACTTCGCGGACGTATTTAAGTTTGGGCGTTTTTGTGCATCAGTTAGCAGCTTTGGTGTTCTGCACCTGTTTTTTAATGAATATTAAACGGTAGCATTGAACAGCTTTAATACTTTCTTAGATTAACGCGAATATTTGATATTTCAAATAAAAGTATTTATTCATATCTTTTCGGGCCTGTTGGTAGAGACTGTCTTACAACAACTACATATATAACGACCTTTGAGACGTCTAAAACCTAAGTGTCTCCCGTAACCAAGATTGCTGTAAAGCATTCGAAACTTCGGGAACCAAAAATCCAAATAAATTCACGAAAATATCCGAAAAGATATTTTTTTTAAATAACTAAGATTTTTTATCAAATAGTATATCAAAAACAAGCATTCTAAGAGACAATCACAAACATTTACGTATAAAACTAATAGTAGTACTAATTTCTGAAAACCTACCCATTCGCAGTTAACACGTAATATTCTTATGTAAAGAGGTTCATAATTAAAAGTGACACCTTCGCATTACCTAAGCCCAGGGGTGTTTTTGCAAACAAAATATGGTATAATACATTTAGACAATACGCTCGTTATGAAACAAATGGGAGTTTGGCCTTCAATGAATTAAAGGGGACAAACAAAAATATTTATTTTTATCCTAATTACGTGACTTGTTTTCATATTTATTATTTTATAATTATTTTATATAGTTTCATATCTTTTGTTCTGTATTTAACGAAATATAGTTTTATACATACAATACGACGACAGATGGCTCAGTTTATAGTGATCTTACTTGCTGTGCCAGCTATCTCAGGTTCGAGTCCCGCTGGAGGTATTCATTTGTGTGATGAGCACGAATGTTTGAACTCCAGTCATGGGTGGTTATATTTATAATATATATGTATTTAAAACATGGTATGTATAACACAAGCTTCGTGGCTTACCATGGTACTAGATGGTGCTGTGTTTTAATGATATATTAATTATTTATTTATAATATGTTTTTTTGTAATAAAATACATATATTTTATAGGTACTTAGAAGATACTTTTCAAAAGAATGGACAGAGTGACAAAATAAAATTATTCTGACCAATATCGTTGACGGCGACCTATTTCATTGAGAGTTCTAGTTAAAACCATAAAAAAAATCTATTCTCCATACATTGTTTATATATTGCAGTCTCTCTTAACTAACTGTAACTGCCTCGGTGTTGTAGTGGCTAGCATGTACGGCTGCACACCCGGAGGTCCTGGGTTCAAGTCCCGGGTCGGGCTAAGTTTAGTTATTGAGTCTTTTTGTATAGTCTTTAGTCTCAGTAACAGCTCGGAGTTGGGAAGTTGGCGATGCTTCACCCTCGTGCCTCGGAGAGCACGTAAAGCCGTCGGTCCTACGCCTTAACTCTCACTGGTCGTGTCGAGCAGTCGTCCCATCGGAGTATGAGAGTGACAGGAATAGAGAGTGCACTTGTGTCCGCGCGTACACTTGTGCACTAGGTATAATATCTCCTGCGCAGTTGGCTAGTCTCAATGAGATTGGCCGCCGTAGCCGGAATTGGCTAGGAGAATATCATCATCATCATATCTAAATATTTCTATTTTATTTTCTGTCAAATCTGTTATTCTTGTCCTGTATCACTACCGACTCACCCTTGCTTTGCTCGGATTCGTCCCTATGTACGTTTGAATGGTTAGTATGGAATAGAAAAACTATATATTATATGATATATAGCCTTCCTCAACAAACGGGCTATCTAATGCAAAAAGAATTTTTCAAATTGGATTAGTAGTTCCTGAGATTAGCGCGTTCAAAGAAACTCGGCCTCTTTATAATATTAGTATAGATTATATACTCTTTCTTCGCTCGGGTGATTCCTTAGGTACGTTACAGCAACCTATGCGCCACTCGTGATCATAGTTCATCTGTGTGCTAAATTTCATCTCAATCCATATAGCCGTTCCGACTTGAAGAAGTATAAACTTTTACTTTTATAATAAAAGAAGTCACAAAAGGTACCCAAGAATGCGCCCGATTGATGTGAGGGTTAAGTCCCCAGAGATTCATACAGATGTTCACATCATATCAATAACTCAACACGATCTCAACGTCACATATGATACTCGTTTAAAAGCAACGATATCAAATATGAAAGGGCAAGATTGTACTAACGAAGACTGAAGTAAACCTTGTAGTATTGGATTATATACGGCATATTAAAAGTATTATTTAATTTATATTTTACCCAACTGCGGCGAAGCCCTAAGGAGGGTTATGTGTTTAAACTGTATGTATGTATGTATGTCCGACCCTATGTCGCGGTATAAGAACCAGATGAACGTATCTATAAAAAAATCAAAAATCGTTTTTTTCATAAAACGAGTCACAATGTGGTCATTTACGAAATGCCAAAACAACGTAACAGTATAGTCAATAGTTAACAAATTCCAAAAAAACGAAATAACATAAGAACCACTTTCAATAGGACCAGAAAAACGTATCATGAGTACCCCTAAATTAGTTTTAATTATCTTACTACCAGTTAGTGCTATAGAAACGTAATTGCAAAAACAATATTTTTAATCGTAGAATATTGTTTGGTTCACAATATCATACAAGAACCACATCAACGTAAAAGCTTATACGTTGTTTTGGGTGTTACAAGATTGTGTTTTTATGCTAAATTTGAAGAATCAAAACAACGATTATCTATTTACGTTTTATTGGCACAAGCATTTTTATAAAATATATTTATTTTATAAAAATGATTGAATGAATGATTCACCATTAAATAAAACTTAACTTTACAAATTATGTATTTAAGTAAGGTTTTCAAAAAAGGTAAGGGCCACACTAACGTATGTCAACCGAATTTCAAAAAAATATATATTGTGTTTATGTAAGCCTGTATAATAAATAAATGTTAACTATTTCTGAGCTCTAATAGTATGCCAATATATCAATATACCTACATATATTTTTCTTTCGTTAATTGTATATTATCACTATTAAAAAGCTGGTAAAGTTTGAAGTGGCGAATTTACCCAGTATTTTTGCTCTCCTGTAAAATTGAGAAAATGTATATACGTTCATCTGACTCTAACACCGCGATGTACCATCGTAATTATTAAACGGCGCCAGCTATTCTGATAATTCATACGTCGTTAGATTCGTTTTGATAACACGAGTATCATAGAGTTTATATACATATCTATATAAACATATATAATTAAAAATCAAAATGGCAA
This sequence comes from Brenthis daphne, assembly GCA_947093115.1. Lineage (NCBI taxonomy): Eukaryota > Metazoa > Arthropoda > Insecta > Lepidoptera > Nymphalidae > Brenthis > Brenthis daphne. The sequence goes on from OX352473.1 coordinate 7,907,053, forward strand.
ATTTTAGACACCAATTTCTGTGTCAAGAAAATTTTTTTCTTATCCAAATCAAACGAGTAATTATTGAATAATAACATAAAAATATATAACTTATATGTTTAATAATAATGTATAATTAAAAATGGTTGAATAAAACTAAAAATGTCTGAACCGTAAAAAGCAAACTATGAATATGATAACTAGTTGACGAAGGAACGTATTATGCAGGCGGAGACATTGTATACACTTAGTAAGATTCGCAGCTAGTATTAAACATATATGTACATATCTCTCCGACTGCATAATACTAAGTTTGTTCGTCGACTTGTTCAAATCTTTTTAGATTGTTTTTTTATTTTCAATATAACATTTTTATAACATAATTATTTCTAAGTTATCTGGTAAAGTATAGCCCCAAGTAATAAATCCATAAATTATAATAATTAAAATACAAAAATTTCATAAATATTTAAACGTTGACTTAATAAACTTTTATTATGTTATTTTAAAAAAAATGGCAAAAAATCTATTGCTAAAGTATTCGGATGTCGGAAATGAAAATGGGACTAGCAATAGCATTAAAAATACAAGATATGGATGAGCATAGGGTTCAGTAGGAACTCAATTAATCTTTGTCCCTCTGTTATTTTATCCATCTAGTGGTTAGCATTTTTGTGTTAGATTATTAGCTAATCTAATTTTAAGATTGAAAGGAATAGAGAGTGCACTTGTGTCTGCGCGTACACGTACTCTATATGCAAAATCTTCTGTTATGGTTAGTCTCAGCGAAATTATCCGGCAATATATATATTTTACAAACTTTGGGTCTTAATAATTACAGCATCACGAGCTTCCATCATATTTTACAATATGCCGCAAGTGTTTTACTTATTTTTAACGAATAAAAAATAAATAATATCTATGCAAGGCAATGCTAAGGCAGTGGTAGCTCAGTGGTAAAGCGCTCGCTTGGGAAACCAAGTGAAGTGGGTTCAAATTCCAGGTCTCGCACCTCTGACATTTTCATGTGCGAATCATTTTCGACATGATTACCACTTGTCTTACGGTAAATTAAAACATCGTGAGGAAACCTGCATATCTGAGAGAACCTAACAAGTTTTCGAAAGACATGTGCAGTCCGCCAAGCCGCACTTGGGCAGATTAGTGTACTATGACAATATCTTATCCCCCCTCGTATTGAAGGCAGGCCTGTGCTCAGCAATGGGACGATATTTTTAACGTGCTGGATACAATGCAATAACATTTTATCTGTTATTCGGCTAGTGCATGAAAACAAGACGTACCAACAGCATTAAGAAGAATTTTACCAGATATTTATTTTTACGTGTACCATCTGAACGAGCAAGAAAAACGTCGAAACATAGTTTTTGTATTTTTAAACGCAGTTAACTATAGTCCAGTTGAACTGTACATGTTGAAAATTTGCAAGTCAGTTCGTATGAATTAATTATTGCGCCAAACTTGGTGAAATGTATAGTTTTCTTGCCTATGCAGAGTAATAAACATCTGTGTAAGAATTCCGACTTAGTTTGCTAATGAATTTTAAAGTTGGTCCCGACAATGTTCGCCTTTACTTTATTTCCTTGCTTCTCGCAAGCTTTATATTTAAATGTTTTATGGGGACATAGAATTTACATTTTCACGTCACAGTCAGGTCTGCGCCATGCTTTTTGGGAACGATGAGTATACCTACATTTTTCCTATTTAATCAATTAATTTAATTCAATTCGACTTTGTTGTACACGAAGTAAAATATATAAACAAATATACATAAGCGCATTTACCATAGCTTTGAAGAATCAGTCAAAATCGAGTCGGATTCGCACACGAAGCATTCCGTAGCATAATGGATTTTTTTTAATTTGCATTGCAGCCTTTTTGAAATTCACCTTGGTTTTTTATTGTTGTAAGTTTTTATAGCGGCAATATGACGCCCGGACGGACGGACAGCGGAGGCTTAGTAATAGGGTTCTGTAAGCACCCTTCTGCTACGGAACCCTAAAAAGGATGTGAAATAGCTGTTATAGTTTAAAGAAACCTTAGTACATGACAACATAATATAGTAATCACTATCTACTTATACAAATAATTTAAAGATTTAAACGAATGGTACATCAAGGTATAACTGAATTGTCTTTCTGGATTCGCTTTTTAACCGATGTTGGCGCGCCGCCAGCCTGTTATCTGACCCCTATTTCGAACCGCCAACACATTAGCTTGGTTTAATACAACGCTATGGATGACTGCACAAAAAAATGTTACGTAACTGCTTGACGATCTGCAATGACAGGTGGACTTTGACAACAGTGCAGTAAAGATCGCCAGTTCGATTACTCTATATGAAAAATAAATTTAAAATTTGTATAGCTTTTCTAATTTTTATGTATAAACATTGGTGATTCGCCTTGTTACTATATTACCAAGAACAATACATAAACTATAATTTGTCATTTTTAACAGCTACCGAAACAAGAAGGCAAAATATCCGTCCAATCAAATTTTGTTGAACGCTTGATTAAACAATAAAAAATAGTACGATTTGTTAAAATAATTTTAGTTATATGCTATACGTTAATTGTATTGTGGTTGTACGTATTATATAAATAAAACTGTGTAATTTGTATAGTTTTATAATAAAATTTAATAAAACATAAAATTTTCATTAAAACTCATTAAATTTACACCAAACCGTAATAATTTTCAATTACACACAAGTTACGTGACATCTCGGAAGTAATACCTGTCTTGAAACTACGTACGAAAACAATAGTTAAGCCCTAAAATAGTTCATAATAAATCCATTCATATATTCATATAATAGGGTGAAATTCTAGCAAACTTTGAGTCAGAATAAGGATTTAGTTTTGGTTTAATAAAGCTGCAGAACTTTTGCATCGTAGTAATTATCGCGCCCGCGATCATGTACGAGTACTAACAACTCATCTTAATGAGATTTCAAGATTTATAAGTTCTTACTACTCAAAGAGTAGAATGGAAATGTAATTAAAATGAGATCTTAATACGTATCATACGTATAGAGAGGTAGAGAAGCCTACGAAACTTGAGGACGTAGGTTCGATTTCCGTTTAAAAAATAATACGCGTTCCTTGCACTTTAATAACATTTTTTATTACCAAATGTTGGTATATATGTATCAATTATTATATTGATTACTCAAAACTAATCTTATTATTTATCAAAAATTACCAGACTTTTTATATAAGAAAAACAATAATTGCAAATGATAATTTTTATTTCAGTTTGTTCTTATATTAGACACAACACAACTTTTCAACAAATTCGCCAGTTTAAGTTCACTTCAATGTAAATTTAACTCGATTAAATATTAATGATCATCCAAGATTTAATAGATAGCAACACTAGATAGTAGGTACTCGTAGATCGTAACACTACGATAAAATAAAGTTATAATAATCTGAATTTAACCTACTTCAAAATTGAAAATTTTGATTTTTCTTATATCCTATCTCTCTCTCTCTCTCTCTCTCTCTCTCTCTCTCTCTGTGTCTTTCCCTATTTTTAACACAGAAAGTTACAAGCACTATTAGTAGCTATTTCTCTTAGGTTCTCATCAGTAGCAGTTCTCTTACGGTGAATGTAAACATTGTGAACCTGCATATCTCAGAGAATCAAGGTTTTTTTGGAAGATATGTGAAGTCCACCAAGCCGCACTTGGCCAACGCGGTGGACTATGGCTTCATCCACTATATATTGAAGGGAGGCATATGGATGGGATAAAAAAGGGCTGAAAACATATGCTTACGATGTTTATATATTTTAAAAGAACAGGTGTAGTTACACTATTAATTGTACTAACCTGTACAAAGGTATTCCGGCATCATCTCTGAACCAGAACACCATGTAGACCTTGTCGTTGGCGGCGGTGCCCAGGTCGCAGGGGAACTGCGCTACCATCCCCTCCACTGCCTGCACGTCCACTGTGCGAACACCCGCTATAACAAAATATATATCCTATTAACAGACTGCTATTTTACTTACTTATTTATATTTACGAGTACATACAAGATGAAAGAAATGATGGGACATGGAAGAAAAGTATCTAAAATATTGAAGATATTAAATTTCACTCAAACGTAACATTTCTTTATTTGTGAAAATATTAATAACTGGATTTTTTTTATAAAGCTTACCAGAGCTTATTACGCTTGTATATTGTTCTATTTAAATTATCTAACTTGTGGCGTGAGCATAAGCTCACTGAAACTTAAATTATTAAAACAAAAAATAAACACAATGTCCTTAGATAACATGTATTTCCTTACAACTTCGGTACTACAGCAAGAAGTTACATTTCCAAATGATACCCCTCGCATTTAAAGTTGGTTAATGTGGCACACAACCCTCAAGCGACTCTAAGGGGCACTAACAATACTAACAATACAATAATATGAACGCCTCGAGGGTCCATTAGTATGCTAACGAAATACGGAACTCCAGTTCGAAACCGTCAGGGCCTCGATCCTACAAAGGATCAACACATACGCCGTACAATTACCGACCTTAACCCTTCACCTAACGGTTCACTTTCACCCCAGCACGATATGTGTCGCTGTAGATGTCTCTCCTCCCATTATAGTTTAAACTCGGTATAGAACAATAGAATTGTTATAAGAGTGGGACTAAACCGTCATATTTTATCTATTTTAAACCTTAAAACGGAATTTACGTAGATAGAAAATGTTGAAATATTCGAAGTTATTATTTTATGTGAAAATAAATATTGTTTTATGAAAATGTCCATAAAATTCAATTTTATATTTAACTAGAGTCTCACCGTTCTCGTACGTTTTGACATTTAGTATAGATTTCTCAGAGATGAGATATTTTCTTTATATACAAATACCTATAGTTGATACGGTTAACCAGCTATCATCACACCAAATTTCATCAAAATCAGTCGAGTAGTTTTCTCGTCATGCGATTCCAGATAGATAGACAGACAAAATATTTAAAAACTATAGATTCGGCCTCTGTATCGATAATAATCACTATTTCAATAAGATTTTCCACAAAATATTTAATGTACAGATTCCACTCAGAATTTTATTATATTATGTATAGATAGATTTAGTTCAGGATTCTGATTTGATACATTATACAAGTCCATTATAGCTTAAAGTAAGTTGGAAAAAAAACTATCTACTGGATTCATTATACAATATTTCAGAATACATTATTATCAAAACTAACAATTCAAAATCCTTTATTGAGACGAAGGAACGCTACATTTGAACCGAAGAAAAATCGAATTCCTTTTCAACTTAGCAATTATTAGCACCACTGTGCAATAGGGTTATTACACGCTTTTTATATGCAGTTGATAATACTAACATATGATATGTAGTCGATTATACTCAAACTTAAGCAAGCTTAGTACTTGTAATTTATGTTAACTAATATTAATCAAGCTTCGGTTAAATCCAATTCTCACTCAGTATGTTAATATTATATAGCCTTATAAAGACTTATCAAAATTTGCTTCTCATCTGATATTATAGTAATTTAAGATAAAACCTAAAAGACTAATTATAATTAAATCTTGTGAGTGCGTTCAAATAACATATTTCTATATTCCATAACTAGCGGCTCATCCCCGCTTCGCTCGACTTCGCCTCTAGGAAAACAAAAAAAAAACCAAAGAAAAGATGCCAAAATTTAAATTGATTTTTAAATAATAGAGACGCTATCCTTATGATTCATAAGAATTTCAAATTTTTAAATAAAACTATATTTTCGGATACAAAAAAATTGTATTTTTGATATCATTTTGTACATTTGTGGGTAGACACTGTATGTAATAGCTATTATTGACTTTTGAAACGTCTAAAACCTTAATCTCTCCCGTGACCATACATATAAAGATAAAATATCTATCTATTCGACAAGAGTTTGTAAGACAGTGGTAGAGATTAGGTCTCTCTACATTTTATCATATGTTTCCACATAATATTTCAATTAAATTGATATAAACAAAATTACCACAACGTATTCAATTGATCGAAATTTATGGCATCTTTAGAACAACCAGACTACAGTGTGGCTCAAATTAACCATCTCTCAATCAAAATTCATATTTAGTGCGTTCTCAAAGCGTACCAATCAAACTAACGTCGCCGTCAGTCTTTGTTCGTGTACAGCTTCAATTAGCAAATGGCATGAGTCGTGCGACATGGGGTGTCGATTTTAATTACCCTCGCAGCTTCCATACCATATTACATGAGGAAGATCCTGTACTTTAGAGAGACATATTTGAACTGAAGTGGTGTTTTTATATATTAATAGGTAAATATATTAGTTACGAGTATATATCTTAGATGTACGCAAATATTTACATTTTAAATAAAACTATCTTTTCGAAATATTTGGCGTTTTTTTTTAGTTTCCGACAAGTATACATATAATACCTTTGAGACGTTTAAAACCTTAGTATCTTCCGTGACCATGATTGCTGTAAAGCATTTAAAAACGTCGGGAACCAAAAATCAAAATAAAACCGCGAAATAATCTGAAAAGATAGTTATATTTAAAAAGTAAATAGTATTTAGTTAGTACTATGTTTAGGTACTACTGTAATCGTGAATTCTATTCCGATATAAGGTTAATGATTATATGATTATCTTCCAATCATAATTAAAACGTTAGTAGTAATACTTATGTAGATAGATTTAATAGATAATGGAAAGAACAATTTGAAATAAATTTAATTTCCTGAGAACTTATATTGTTAACTGCCTCGTTGTAGTGCCTAGCATGTACAGTTGCATATCCGGAGGGCTTGGGTTCAAGTCCCGGGTAGGGCCAAGCTTTTTTTTAATTATTGAGTCTTCCTGTTAAGGAAGCTCCAGTAACAACACAGAGTTGGGAAGCTGGAGGTGTTTCTCCCCTCGGAAAAATGTACATTGCCAATAGGATAGATTTCTTTTAGTTTTTCACTAGAGATCAATACGTTTGTCCTCTATGCGAAAACAATTCATCCGATCTTCCATTTTTTTAAACCAAGTGAAGCGAAATTCTTTATTTATAATATATTTATTAACTATTTTTAAACTTTTCCTAAACTTAACTTACCTATTACTAACATAAAAAGTGTAAAAGTATGAAAAAACTTGAAAAATCATATGAAAAAATTAAATTAAGAGAATTGAAACTTGAAGTTGGTCGCAGCAATAAATTAGCTAGCGGTTATCCCGCAATCAATCAAGCCGTTTGTTTTCAAGTGAAATATCGGAATTAAGACATTAATCTTCATTACACTGTCACTCAAACATATTTTAAAGTGCCAACAATAAAGTTAAAATATTAATGAAGCAGCTACGTTTGAAACACGTGAAAAAATTTTTTTATAATTTAAAAAGTTAATTAGTTACTGGTTATTTAATAAAAATGTATGTTATGAACAAACATATTTTCATACATTTTTATTATCCATATATGAAAGCATATATGAATATTAAGGTATATTTTTTTGGCAGGCTTAATAAAGGTTTGTAAATTAGATATTGAATTCTGATGATATTTTATGTCACATAATTAATATTTTTATGTAATAAAATTTTGAGTCGAATCTGCACATTAAATATTTTTTTGAAAATCTTATTGAAATAGTCATTATTATCGATACAGAGGCCGAATCTATAGTTTTTAGAATTTTTGTCTGTCTTTCTGTCTGTCTGTCTGTCTGTCTGGAAAAGCATAGCAAGAAAACCACTGGAGGGATTTTAATGAAATTTGGTATGATGGTAGATGATTATCCGGGTCAACATAAAGGATACAGATAAGCAATTATTTCATGAAAATAGAGCCGACTTTAAACCAATATATGGTAATGTACTTAAACTACAGATTGCTGTTCTTCAGATATTGTTGGAAGTCAGTGAAAAATTGTTTCATCGCGGTCCAATAAGCGTAGCATTTTCCCTACATTTCCTGATTCAAATTCGGCGCGTTCCGGTGTATCCGAAAAAGTTAATCTGATATTTTGATAGGCGCTTTATTTCACAAATTTACGGATATTTATATTCAAGGAATATTTTAAACGTAGCTTCTGGCGCAAATGGAGTTCATTTGTTGATTGCTTGCAATTTTTCGGGTTTTTTCGTGAATATTTTTAAAAGAAATGAATTAGTTACAGATAGATATATTTAACTTGAAAATTACAAAAACCAACAACTGTACACTTTAGATTTGACCAAATAGAGAAATATTTTAACATATTGTATGGGTGCTTAGTGGTTACTAGTGGAGACTTCTCTTGCACGGCCGTGCTTTTTATTGTTAAAGACGCATATAACATTGTTTTTCATCCGAATTTTATCACAGGTATTCAATTCTTAAGAGATGAAATTTAAAATATATATTTTCTGGGCCTCTCTGTCTTTTATGATGAAATCAGTCAGTAAAAGTTATTTTATATAAACTAGTCTTCGCCCAGTGGTCGATATTCAAAGATTTTTGATAATAGTAATGCTCGTCAGAAGCTACTATATAAAAAAAGAAGAAAATCGGTTGACAGAAAAGAAAAAGGTACTGATCTGTTTTGTTTGTCGATTTGCAACATTGTTGGTATGTAAAATACAAACAATACATCCATTTACTATTATTGAGCTTATCTGATGTTGAAGTCCGAAGGTGAACAGTAGAACTCTTGTATAGTTACACTTTAGGGACATCAAACTTATTATTTTGTGTATATGTAATTATTATCTATTATGATCTGTGCAAGTAGCAGTAACATCGGTATATACCCGCATGTAACCCTGTAAGGTTTGGGTATTATAGTTGCATGTTCAAAATAAAAAAAAAATTATAAATATTCAATTTCAAATCCATTTGATACTCAAAAATATGTATTTTAAAAATACCTTTATTAAAAAATATTCAGTCTACAAAAATAATACAAGCTTTTCATTTTTTAACGCTAAATATATATCTATATTTTATTGAATGAAAATTTTCAACAAATGTAACGAATCATTCCTTCCATTCTACATATCAAAAGTGAGTGGACGGCTATTGATTACGTAGCCAAATAAACTCAAAGCGAGGGTCCTTACGCACTGGGGCGATAGAGCACGCTCCACCCAAAGGTGAACTATTGAGTTTCCGCAATTACGCTGTGAGAGTATTCCCGATGAGAGGATGAATGTCACATTCAGCTTAAATATTATTTACGTAATAATTTGAAATAAAGTTTAAAAAAGAGCGTAATATTAATTATTGTATATTATGTATATAGTGCGTTTTAACGTCTCACTGCTGGGCACGGACCTCCCTTAATATGAGAGGGATCAGGCCATAGCCCACCACGCTGGCCAAGTGCGGGTTGGTGGACTTCACATGTTTTTCAAAAACTTGCTAGGTTTTTTTAAGCATGCAGATTTCTTTACGATGTTTTCCTCGAGTGGTAATCATGTTGGAAATGATTCGCACATGAAAACATAAGGGGTGCAAGACGCGGATTTGAATCCGCTTCACTCGGTTTCCTAAGTGCGTACCTATGGACTACCACTGCCTTGATTGATTGATTACAACATTTATTATTTGCATACTAAGTTAACCTGTAATACTTTGTAACACTATTTTTATACATAACTATATTAAATTACTAGCAATACCCGCGGCTCTGCCCGCGTTCAGATGACCAAAAACCAAATTCTTAGGTTTTAAATATTAGTATACTCTTACATTGCAGTTTTTGTATTTTTTCTCAGAAATGAGACATTTTCTCGCGGCAAAAAGTATCCTATATGTTGACCCGAATAACCAGCTGTCACCATACCAAATTTCATCAAAATCCCTCCAGTGGTTTTTCTGTGATGCGATGACGGACAGACAGACAGACAGACAAAAATTCTAAAAATTATAGATCGATAATAATATCTATTTCAATAAGATTTTTCTAAAAATATCTATTGTGCAGATTCGGCTTCGTTACAATTTCGTTATATGTATAGAAGAATATAACGTAGGCTTCTTAAGAAATAAATAAATAACAAATTTATTACACAAAAAAGCACTATATTGAAATAGGATGAAGAACAGCTTAAAGTCTTGTCTGTTTTATATTTTGATAAAACAAAGGTATTATAGTTCTATGTAGAGATTTTTTATTTAAATTGGTCTTCTTTTAAGGATAATTATATCAAATATAAATTGCAGGTCTAAAATGCAATGCTTATCCGTTTGTCACCACCAAAGCTTATCCGTTTGTCATTTACAAATAAAATATATTCGCAAAGCTAAGAATATATTGAAGATTATTTTTGATAATACTTACTTAGATTTACGCGAATATTTTACATTTTTAAATAAAACTATCTTTTCGGATTTTTTCGCGGATTTACTTTGATTTTTGGTTCCCGACGTTTCGAATGCTTTACAGCAATCATGGTCACGAAAGAGACTGAGGTGTTAGACGTCTCAAAGGTCAATTACTATACTTGTAACAGACACCTACAATTTTACTAAATGATTTCAAAAAATTCAAAAATGTCACCAATGTGAACCCTGAAAAAACCTTACAATATTAGTCGATCTTAATTCTAAGCATTTAAATTTTTTTATAAGTATTATAATAATTAAAATTAATAGTAAGTAGTTTTATAATTAAAAAAATATATTTGTTTTTCAACTATTTTTCATATTATTTTTTTCTAAGTTAACTATAAAAGCGACTAAAATATAATGTTTTACATATCTATATATAAATAGGTAAAAAAACTGCTCGGTTCATTTTTCTTCTCTCTTTTTCAACTAATTTTCATTTTTAGAAGCTATTCACGAGCTTTAGCTATCAAAAAAATATTATGGTCGAATTTTAACCACTAGACAAACAATAGTTATAATTACCTACACCAAACCAAATGCAGTATTATTAAATTTATAACGCAATGCGTTAGTAAAATATATAATAAATAACAGTATATAAATTTACACAATTTACAAAGGGAGCCTGAGGCTATAATTATAAATGAACAAAATAAAGAATCTGAAAATATGACGAAATAATAAAATATTACAGAAATATAAAGCTGAAAGGATATATTCATATAAAATGCCAATTTTTTTTTAATTCATTCACCACACAACTATTATAAATTCTTAAACTTGTATGTATGTATGTTTGTGTATTTGTTTGTCCTTAAGGCTAAAACGGCTGGACTGATTTCGATGACATTTAGTGAATTGAGTATACCCTAAAGGACAATATAGAATATTCTTAATAATAAAAGGTAAAAGGTAGCGCTGTCTGTATAATAATTATACCTAATAAGTATTATAAATACAAAAGCGACGATAATTCGTTAGTTTCTATTTATCTAATTTTCTTTTCCATTTCCTCTTTAAATCTCCATTTTACGTCTGTAACACCCATAGTGTGTACGAATAAGTAAAAATATTACTTTCCTTTAACATACTAAAGTAATTTTGTGTATTGTATTCGCAGTGATGCGTTAGAACGCTATCCCTTGCGGTAACGCAAAGGGAAACTCATGCACGTAATTAGGTCACAGACCGCTCTATTTCTTAGTGGACTACCTGTCAGCTTTGTTCTGTTGTACGAAGCTGAAATACCAAGTTTCTGTATTATTATTTTGAATATAATTAAATGTAAGATTAAAAAGTATCAATAGACTCAATTATCTAATTAATATTACAATGTAAATGTTCTGTTAGTTCGTATATCAATTAATGTTTTGAAGAATGATGAATGACGATGCTTGAGCGAGGCAAGAGTGTATAGCTAGTTCATATGTATTATAAATTAGTACAACAATACTAACAATATTAATAACAAAATATGATCGATAGAATTCATTCATTTTAATCAAAATTTCTATGATAAATGATTTTGGCTCAAAAAATCGACGCCGCAAGTTACAAATACGGCTTTAAATCAATCATGCCAGTAAACAAACTTCGACGAAGCTCATAGTAACAATTAAACGCCCCGACGCTCTCCAGAAAAATATAAAGCATAATATTATTTATTTTTTTCCGTATATGTGCGTATTCAGCCCTTTTTAATGTCCCATTGCTGGGCACGGACCTCCCTACAATACGAGGGGGATCAGGTCATAATCCACCACGCTGGACAAGTGCCGGTTGGCGGAGTTCACATGTCTTTCGAAAACTTGCTAAGTTCTCACGATGTTTTCCTTCACCGTAAGGCAAGTGGTAATCATTTGTTAGAAGTGCGAGACCCGGGCTTTGAACCAGCTTCATTCGGTTTCCCAAACGAGCGCATTACCACTGGGCTACCATTGCCGTCATTACTACTGCCTCAGGAATTATACACATTTATAGTAAGTAAATAACCAGTTTAACATACACAATCTATGCGAGTGAAATTGCGGTTAAAAGATAGAATATAATACCTACATGTCAATTTATAACATATTTTAAAGTAAATAAATAACTGATGAATATATATATATATATATATATATATATATATATATATATATATATATTTATATACATACGTAGATGTATGTATGTTCCCTATGGCCTTCAAAACGACTGGAACGATTTTAATAAAATTTTCAGTCAATCTTCAAATTAGCCTAGGTGATTCTGTGAAGTTTGGTAGCGACCGGAAGCTTAAATGTGGGTACTACTAGTATAAATATAAAGATAAGTAATATATACCATAGAAATGAACATAAGCATTAATAATACAATAACAGATAATCAAATATTACACTTTTAGCAAGAAAAATAGCACATTACATGATACAATGGAAAAGAAATGAAGTTAACATATCGATAGCAATCTCCACTTAAATATCACAAGGGCTTCTATAAATAATCACAAAGAGAGCTAGAACAAAGGCGACGCGGACTTCCGGTCACAAGGAAATAAGAAACGACACTATTTATTAGGTACTGTACAGAAAAAAAAATACTGACTACAATAATAATAAAATAAAAACACTTTTTGTAAATTAAATAACTATTAATTTGATTATTTGTAGTAATATTATAAAGATAAGTTTGTTTTTTATTGAAAGCGTTAATATCTAAAAATTTATTATTTTGTTCAATTTAGAGGGGTTTATTTCATATAGCCTTTTTACAAAGGAAAGGAAGGGGTTACAGAATTAGGGTAAGTAATTCATAAATAAATACACGAGTGACGCCGCAGGCAAAAGCTAATTTTATATAAAAATGTAAAATAGCATTAAAGTTAATACTTGATTACTACTGAACACCCATCCTTGTTATTAAAATATATAGAAAACACGAAAGAATTGTTGTTATGATCAAGGCAGTGATATTATAGGCTCCATCTTATCCTCATACTCCACACACCATACAGTATCACTGCACCCATTTGATAAGTTTATTTCCAAAAAACTACATAAGAAAGGCTCAAAGAAGTCGGCTCAGTTGTACATTAAAAAAAACGGTCAATTGCGAGTCGAATTCGCACACGAAGGGTTCCTTACCATCGTACATGTACTTTTTATCAATATGACTCTTACTCTATGTATTATATATTAACTTCGACGATCGATTACGAACGTTAAAAAAAGTTTTTCTTGTATATTTATTATTATTATTATTATTTGTAGTTATATCGTCAATAAAAATACACACTCTGTTAAAATTTCAACTCTCTACCTATTACGGTTCATGAAATACAGTCCTCTGACAGACGGACGGATGGACAGCGGAGGCTTAGCAGTAGGATTTGGTACCCTTCAGATACGAAACCCTAAAAGCAATATGTAACAATATTGACAATATTACGTAAAATGTTAAAACAATCGCATAAAAATCCTCTTAAGTTTATTCTGCTGCCAACACTTACTCTACCGGAAATAAACTTATGATCGCTATCAGTCTATCACAGTGATTGACATACGTCTAAGGAAAAATATGGCTTTCAAGCCTTTATTAAGATTGATGGACCACGCCTCAGATCGCAATCGCGTCTGCTTTTAGCATGTAATGATCTACTGTCTGGTAAACTGACGTGATAAAGAGTCGCTTAATGTTGTTATATTACTATGGTATTGGAAATATTTTTCAGATGTTACGTGTTTTTTCACGCTTTCACAGGTTGGAGTGACGTGAATGTGATCTATTTATCTTAAAAGGAAAACAATGTGAAATCAGTGTCTATTTTGGAGTGGATGTTATAAAACCCAAACCCTTGTGAATATAAAAGTGTTTATCTGTAATTTCATAATAGCTATATTCAGAGAGAAAATATACACGTTGTTGAAACTTTTCCATTTTTGAAATATTATACTTTAATGTAAGTATGTATGTATATACAATCTAATCTAATATATGAATATCTCGTATCACGGTGTTTGTGGTCGCACTTCTCCGAAATGAATCGATCGATTTTAATGAATTTTGTTTGTATATTTGGTAGGTATGATAATAGGTCGTAAAGTATTTCTCAATCTCCTACACCCACCCCCCATTTTTAAATCGCAATTTTAGTATGTTTGTGTGAACAATATCCAAATAATTTAATATTATATAAATACATAGGGACGACCTGAGCGAAGCGAGAGTGGGTCGCTATATAACATAAAGCGAAAGAGTTTTTTTGTACATTTAATACCGGCGAAGCCGCGGGCTCTGCTAGTATATATATAACATTCATTTTTGAAATGAATGTCTAGTTTTCTTACAGAACTTTTAATTCATTTTCCAGAGGCGGATACTGGATTTTGACAAATCAAAGTCTCGAAAAAGAAATACGGTTTGCATTGGGTACAGGATAAAATAACAATGGCTTAACTATAGCACTGGCGGTCAGAGGACTTGAAACAATCTGTTGCCCCAGGCTACTTAAAACAGACAGACAGTCAGACGGCAGCGTTAAGTAAAGCAACCCAAAATACAATATAATTTTATAAACAGAAACTATTCATTTTGCTTAAGAAAATATATAAATGAACCGTTTGACTATTATAATTTATTTATCAAGTCTCTCAGATTACTTTGCAATGCAAATAACGTATCGCATTTAATTAAGTAGGTCTTTCTAAGTTATCATATTTCAAGATGTCATAAACAAATAATACGTGGACATGAGGATTTGACGACAGGTTTGGCTCAGTTTGTAGTGTCCTAGCGGTTGCGGATTCGAGTTCCGCTGGGGGCAGTCATTTGTGTTATGGACACGAACATTTGTACTCCAGTTATGGGTGTTTTTATTTATAATACGTATGTATTTAAAGTTATACATATGTAGTGTATCAACTATCTGGTACCCATAACACAGGTCTCGTAGCTTACCATGGAAGTAGATGGTACTGTGTTAATGTCCCAACATATTTATATATATATATTTATTTATGATGTTGGGCGACCTCGTACCACGTTCATTGTGCTTCGCTTACCACTAAACTTAGTTATCAACAAAGTAACAATATGTAGTAACTAATCTGAAAACCAGTAAAATTTTTCAACTAAACTTCATATAGTATTCTATTGACAGTATTTCGCTAAAAGCACGTTTTAGAATTTCTACAGGTTTTCATTTTATAAAAAATTGAAATATGAAACCAAATAAACTTCATGCTGAAAAATCATTCAATTCAACGGAAGGGACGCTCTAGATTTAGTTTACTAAATCTCGACTGCTTAAATTTTTTTATTGATGAATCAATAGGATGAAGCATGGATTTAGTTTTTGTGACACTAAAATGTTTTTTTTTATATTTTTAAAAGACTAAGCCCATATTCGACATTTAGTAGTCTATTTTAGTTTTTATTTTAATTTTCATGGAAACAAATTCTCAGAATATAAAAAGGTAATATTTTTATATATCGCTGTACTAAGCTTTTAAAAAGCTTCACATCTCGATCAATACAAACGAAATATTCACCATACGTAACCTAAAAGATAAAATCACTACATATTATAGAATAAAGTCCCCCACCGCGTCTTTTTGTCCGTCTGTGTGAACGCGGTAAACTCAAAACCACCTAACGGATTTTCATGCTGTTTTCACTAATAAATGTAGTGATTCATGAAGAAGGTTTAGCTCTATAATTCATTAAAGTTTTGTGTAAATTTTCTATAATATGACGATTATTGAGAATAATGTCCGAAAAAATTATGCCGACTGGGAGCTATATTGCCGTGCGCCACGTAAAGTAATAAAGTTATATGAAAACAATGTATTACAGAATTATTCCTCTTAAAAAGATCTTTCTATTAAACTAAATAAAAGTAACTAAATAAAAGTAAATAAAATACCAACAAGTGCTAGTCTCAATGGCTTTACAGTACAAGTAAAAACGTTCAAATCCTGTTATTCACTTGACCAGCTATGAGCTAAGCGTCTCTGTCGCAAACCGTTCCGGAAATGCAATAATATTAAATATCCGTTCTGAAGGCGCACTCAATCGATATTATTTGTATAACTTCAATATCGACTAGTGTTGCAGGTCGTTTTGTCGATAGCTATACGTCTATACAGGTAAATAAAATTGAAGTGTTTGTTTGTAATGTATAAATAACAGCGTTTTACTAAATGCATATGAAATTATATACGGTATTTATAAGAAAAACACGTTTTTTTTATTTTTGTCTATCTGTCTTTCTGTTTGTTCTGGAAAATCTCTGAAACGGCTGCACTGATTTTGACGAGACTTTCACTGGAAGATAGCTGATGTTATAGGGAGTAACATAGGCTAATTTTATTTTAGAAAAAGAATTAGGGTTCCGCTCAAAAAAAATTAAAACGTACCTAGAGACGAACCCGAGCAAAGCGACGGCGAGTCGCTAGTTTCTACTAATAATCCTAACAAATTAAATGAGCTATTCTTGTATATATAACTGGGGATGCCGAGTGGAGTCGAGTCGCGAATCACCTAAAATTTCATCACTGAGTTCATCCGTTGTGGGCGTTGTACAATTATAGATTGGTAAAATGACTTTAACAAAATATTGTTATAATTAATTTAATGCAATCAGTATTCGAGTTATTGAAATATCAAGTGATTGCAAAGAAATAAGTGAATTTCAGAGTTGATGATTTTGTAAGCGTACGCCACGTATCAACTGTCAAATAGAATCCCATACAACTGATTGCCTATAACGACGTCACTTACAACTCCAACCGATGTTAGCGCTCTAAAATTCATTTAAAAAAACTCAATTATATTCTATACATCGAAACTAATAAAAATGAAAAGAAACAATAAGTAAAGATAAAATAGTGCGGGCCGACTTATATTTGTCTAAAACTTAAAAATCAAAACCTTATCTTAATATAAAATTTCACCCAAATCGTAAGAGCCGTTTTCAAGATACACAAAATAAATGTATATATATATATATATATATATATATATATATATATATATATATATATATAAGGATTGCTCATTTAATCCATTATATTTGTTATATATCGACACGTTATCAGCTCTACGTATAACCGCATATCCTTTGAGAGCTGTATTAATCGTGCACGCAAACACGTTACAGTTATGATTGTATCACTCTTATCCTAAGTTTATGCCAATTCACTTGTCATTACAGCGTGTTTAAACAGAAAGTTTATTTAAATAATTTTCTATATAAACATCATTAAATAACATAATTATGTATTTCTTATTTTAAATAAAACTATCTTTTAGGATATCTTCCAATTTATTTTGATAAAAAATCGGAAAAGATAGTTTTATTCATTCAAATATCCGCGTAAATCTAAGAAATTTTTATATCTATTTATTTGTTATTAAAAAACCAAAAATACTCATAAGAACTAAGATCTTATTCTGTTCTTTTATTAATTGTAAAATTTTATTGTATTGTCTAATATATAAGGCAGTTATAACCCAGTGGTAACGCGCTCTGATATTTTCATATGCGAATCATTCTCAACATAAATACTAGATAACATAGGGTAAAGGATAACTTGGTGAGGAAATCTACATGTCTTCGAAAGACACGTGCAGTCCGCCTACTCGCACATAGCCAGCTTGGTGGACTATGGTCTGATCCCCCTGGTACTGAAGGGAGGCCCGTGCCCAGCAGTGTGATGTTAAAAAAGGCTTAATACAATATACACAGGGTAAGTAGGATTATTTAATTAAATTTACAACAAATAATATTAAAAATAAACTAAAACAATTTTTTATTCCTGTAATTGATCATATTTAATTCAAAAAAACCAATAACTTCAGCTCGATTTCACGATAACCCTATTATTACATTTGCTTATATATTCGCAAATCTAAATCATGCCCTCTGTGAGTTACATTATATTTCACTTCCTCCCCGACAGCTCTCTGCCAAGCACAAGCGCGGATAATAAAATTCAAGTCGTGAAACAAATGAACATCATTCACATTTGAAGTCGCTTGTCTTCTTGAAACAGGGCTGTCTGATGCAAAATAGGTAGTGATGGAAGAAAATGAAGGTATATTTTTGTATATACGTGAGTTTGTTTATTAAAATAAATCTATTTACAACTAGTTTTTGTATATAGCTCCGCTCGCATGGTAGGTGCTACGACAAAATAACCTATTAATCTATCGAGGATGTCCGTTATTCCAATTGTCACTCCAATCATTGCGCCAGTATAGCTTGAAGGCATATCAAGTACATTCGATTTGTAATATCTTTTGTAGCTATAATATTATTACTGAGTATGTTTTGTTATATTATCAAGAGTGTAATCTTATAATATTATCAAGAGGTAATTTTTTTTGTCATATATAGAGATAATTTCTTTGGACACTTGGACGACACGTTTGGCTCAGTTTGTAGTGACCCTACTTGCTGTGCCAGAGGTCGCGGGTTGGAGTCCCGCTGGGGGGATTCATTTATGTGATAAGCACGAGTGTTTGTACTCCAGTTATATTTATAATATCTATGTATGTATTTAAAGTTATAAACGTGTAGTGTATCAATCATCTGATATCTATAACACAGACCTCGTAGCTTACCATGAAACTAAATGATGCTGTGTGTTAATGTCCCAACATATTTATTTATATTTAATTTCTGGACATACTGAAACGATTATAGTTTTTTTAACTATTACAAAACAATACAGTCGTTGAGTAAAAACCAAAAGGGATAATAAAATAAGTATATTATGACCATTGATAAATTAAATTGTACATTATTTTTTATATGTCCAACATAAACATTTATCTTAATTTTGAAATATAGATTTGAATTCATTATTCTACGGAATAAGCTCAGGCAAGATACGCAATTGTATAATTGTCAAAGTTTATCCTACTAAAGTAGTTCATTCCTTGCTTACTATAATTTAAGAATATATTATATATTATGAATCATTCTAATTTTCCTATGATTTATTCAGTAGATATTTTATTTCTATTTAGAAATTCATAACAATGTATTTAATGTATCTCTACAATTCTTCCATGAGCTCTAACATTTTGGTCTTCGTATTCACCCTTTTTCCGTGTCCTACTGTTGGACACGGGCCTCCTTTTAATACGAGGGGGATTAGGCCATAGTCCACCACGCTGGCCAAGTGCGGGTTGGCGGACTTCACATGTCTTTCGAGAACTTGCTAGTTTCTCTCAGACATGCAAGTTTCCTCACGATGTTTCCTTCATCGTAAGGCAAGTGGTAATCATGTTAAAAATGATAACAATATCATAAAAATATCAGAGGTACGAGACTCGGGATTTGAACCCACTTCGCTCGGTTTTCCAAGCGAGTGCACAATTTTAGAATTATACATACGCTATACACAGTATATAAGATAAATAATTTAATCACAATTACTTCAGGTAATTAGTAATTTCCGTTTTAAGTATAAAGAGTACTATGTATATACATACGTACAAAATATTTTTATTGCATTCGTTTAAAGCTTTAAAAATAAAACAAAAGCAAATTATTGTTACATAGCCAAAGCCTAATACGGCTTGCCATCTGTCAATGACTCGTATCTAATTTGACTGACATTATTATAGTATTTATGCTTCTTTACGAAACTATTGGTTATATACGAGTATTAAATAAATCGTCCAATCTTTATTTTTTTAACTTTTTGCAATATGATAACAATCTCTATATTATGTTTAAAACATATACATTTTAAGTGAAACAATTTTTTTTCGATTTTGTCACGGTTTGTTTCGATATTTTAAAATGAATATTAAATTACGTTACGAATGCTTTACAACAAACATGATCACAGGAGAGTTTAAAGTTTTTGACGTTTCACACACTTAAAAACTTTTAGAAAAAAAATCTGAAAAAGATAATTTAGTTAGGTTATGTAGTATTAAGTCCATGCAATTTAAAATCCCACTCTAGTTACCACCGCTATACACAAGTTATGGATAACAACTCTAAAACTGACAATATATTTGTATAATCCTAACACATGAGCCTGAAATCTTTTACTACACAAATTGCCCTAGCAACCCTGATCCAAATCAAAAGAGGGCAAAATCTGTAGAACAAAGTGAGTTGTTCCACAATAATTTATGCGGAGCGGTGCTACGAAATGGATTTTTTCTTATCACGATCAAGTCCCATGTACCACGTGTTTTACATCTTATCGCTATAACCATAAATTGGTACGCCTTTGAGCCTTTACATCTTGAAAGTTCGCGTTCGCAATTAGGTTACCTTTGGTTGGTGTAGCTTTGACTTAATGTGATTAGTTTAGCTTAGTAATTGTTGCGCGTGTGAGAGTTATCTTCTTGAAAGTTCACCTAACTCGATGTTGCTAGTGGGTTTGATTACTGTTGAATGGCATTATTCGTAATGTAGCTAAAGAAATATTATTTATACATACATATAAATAAAATTTTTATTTCTGTTTTATATTAAACGTTATATTAACGGGACTTTTACTGGCAGATAGCTAATATTATAAGAAGTAACTTAGGCTACCTTAATTTTAAAGAAAGAGTTAGGGTTATGCTCAAAAAAATTAAAACGTACCCAGAAACGCACCCGAGCGAACGTCGTCGAGACGTTGGGAATATTCAACAGCATTTTTGCTTATCCTGTCTCGAATTAGAAAAGTGTTTACTAAGTTATTAAAATACGAGTATATAGCACTAAGACAATCGTTAAAGTTTGGTTGTTACTGTTATTTATTATTTAACTTAGAATTGATTATATTAGTACTAGCAGAACCCGCGGCTTCACTCGCCCTAAATTTACAAAAAAAAATCTGAAAAGGTAGGTTTCATAAAAACTATTATCCCTATTTTACCTCATTATACGATGAATTTCGAAAAATGCTAGAACATATATTTATTTAATTGTATTGAAGAGCATTAATACCAAGTTTCAAGTAATTTTAATCATTTTTTTATTGTATTATAACGTTTTTATATGGATGACATGACTAATAAAATTCATTATATATTTAATCGTATCGACAGACGTAGAGACACATACATATGTATAGAATATTAATTGTTTGAAAACTTAAAAGCTAAATTGCACCTATTAAAAGATACTTAGGATTATTGCAAATCTAAATATACCGGTCGCTATGAGATACTCCATGACCAAAACATTGAGAAATAAAAATCTTACAAATTATAGATTTCCTCAAAAAATAATATAAAACATCGGAAAAGAATAAGTATTAAGCCAAATTGAACTAAATATGTATTCGAAAGTTAGTTTATATTTTGCCAAATTTTTCCTTTACTTTCATATTTCTTGAAAAAATTAGCTTTTTTAGTATAAATAGAGTACTGTCTACGGCGTAGGCGCGCTACGAAAACGCTACGAAATTTAGTTATGCATGACATACAATGTATAAATCATTTTTTATATGTTTCCTTTATGAAAATATAACACAGGCGCACTTTTATCTTATATTATATACAATAACTCCTTTAAAAAAAATCATGCAAGTCTACTACATAAAACTAACGCTGTCAAACATAATAGGTACAAACAACCTAAAGCACTAACACTAGAAGCTCATGCATGTTGTTTATATTGTAATTTGTTTTATCTTACTGCTTGAATCAATAAAACAGGAAGTAATATTGTATATAGAATCTCAGTTTTTAGGGTTCCCTACCCGAAGGGTGTCAACGGAACCCTATTACTAAGTCTGCGCTGCTTGTCCGTCCGTCTGTCAGAGGGCTGTATTTCATGAACCATAATAGAGAGTTGAAATTTCCACTGTGTATGTAATTTTATTGCCGCTATAAGAACAAATAATAAAAATATTTTTTTTTTTAAAGCTAAGTACAAGTATGATGATACGGAAACTTTTGTCTGTGAATTCGACTCGCATTTAACCGATTGTTTCTTCAAGTTTTTAAAGTTAGAAATGTTAAACTTGATATTTAAGCTTTTATTTATTATTAATTTAGCCTATGGGAAATAGTATCAGGCTCACTGATACTATAAATATCTATGACTTAAAATGATCGTTTCAGTCGAAAGACGTTCGCTACTAGACAAAGGCCTCTCTTAAAGATTTCCATTATTGCCGGTTTTGTACCATCCACATCCGGTGCGTTCCAGCAACCTAAGTAGCCCTAGTCGGTATTAAGAATTATATACGTATTTCTTAATAACTTAGTCACTGAAGATACAATCATAACATTTTTCCTTATATAATAAAAAATACTTAAAATAGAAACATAAAGAAAAACCGTATGTTTGGTTAAAGTCTATATTTGATAATGAATAAATCAAGGTGTAGATGAATTGCTGTTAAAGTACCATTATTAATTATTAACATCGCCATGAAATGTCACGAAGGTGTCGTGAATTGCACGTCATATTTTAGCAGTCACGTGACAGTGATATACATGTCAAGTATCCTACATGTTTGAATTGAAAATTTGTATTATAATCCCATAAAATTCTTGCTACGCTATTTCAGATTTCACAGAAAAAAATGGTTTGATGTTTCTATTTTCGCAATTGCTAAGATACCTACTGTATTTTATTGCATACTATAAGGCTGGATTTGGCTAAATATTAAGTAACAAATATTATTATAAAAATGAAATATACACTAACCCATTTCGCAATAAAGTTTATAATTTTGATTTGATTCATTTCTATATATTTCGAATCATCAGCGAGAATCGAATCCGTGAGAGTTAGACCAAAAGGTTATATTTATTATATCATATATTATTATCTCTACGTAATGAAATCAAACCAATACAGTTATTTTGCTGTGCCGAATACGAATGATCATTGATTAACCAATAAAATTGAATTGAATACAACATGATTACCACTTGTCTTTATTGAAGAAAACATTGTCAGGAAACCTGCATGTCTGAGAGAACTATTGCCTGATCCCAATCGTATTAAAGGGAGGCCCGTGTCCAGCAATGCGATGTCAAAAAGGACTTAATAAACCGTTGCAGCAATAAAGGATTATTTAAATGGATTTGATTTAAAATAGAAATAAAAATCGTGTATAAAATTGTACGCCTTATTAATGTCATTCTTTTTTAACTTTTTACAAATATCTATAAAAACGTAATTTATAAAAAGGTCTCAATCAAAAATAGAAAAGTATAAAAAAGGATGTGTGTGTGTGTGTGTGTGTGTGTGTCTACAAACCAATAAACTCATAATAATAATATTGTGTAATAAATTACGTACAATCAAATCAACTTAAACATTCTCAAAGCGTCTAATTGTATTAACTATAATTAATTTTGATTAACATTGTTATCGTGTAATTAAAGAAAAAACAATGTAAATTGGCGTGTCACGACACTATCGCACTATCGCGTCACATTGTCTCTATTACTTGACAGTGATTAATACACCGTCTAGATATCTTGTCATGCGATGGAACGTGAAAATATGCTTCGTGTTGTTAAATTGCTTTGCTCTACACTGATTTTTGATTTGCCTTTCAACACGGTAGAGTTACATCCTCAGCTTATCATATTAGCTTTTAGATATTTTGATATTCATTTTTAGAGATAATATCTTTTGCTGTAATGATATTTTATGTTAATTAAGATGGTTGTTTCATAATGTAATTCTTAATATTTTACAGAGTTAAAGGGGAGGGGGGAGGGTGGTTTGGATATCCCCCAACGTGTTCACCTTATCGTGGTGGGGGTCTCAGTAGTGCTCGGTAATACAGCCGAAGCCAAGAACACAGCACGCACGCACAGGGCCACTTCGGTGGGCGGTGTACCATGTGGGTTGCACCTGGTACTTTTCTGATAGCAGAGTGGACTGTGGAGCAACCCCATAGTTGTTGTGGTCTACTTTGGCAGACCTGCTGTCGGGGGATCGTGGCTGAATACGTTAACGATCCTGCGACGCCCCATTACACCGGGGGAGGTTTTATTGGGTTTTAATCGGTGAGTCCCACATAACCACCTGTATGTCTCATATACGTAAAACAATAGTAGGACCAATTACAGCGATTTGATGAATGACTTGTTAAAGGTAGACTAATTACATTATCTAGTTATATGTATCAAGATAAAGTTACTTTTACACCCAAAAACGATCTTTATATAAAAAGTGTCTGTTGAACTGTTTTCTTAACCTGTTGCTATTGAAAAAGAAACTAAATAATAAACCTATTCTTAGTCAGGGCATAATTTGATATAGAAATACTAGAGTTTAAAACATAGACGTAGAAAATGGGTTGAGCAATAATCTCATGAAATTGACCACTCATTACATAGAATACCTATCTTTTATTCCACTTTGAATTTATAAATGGAATGTAAAATGCTTATAAATATCTATCTTCATTAATCGTATTTCAATTAATAGAGAAGACATTTCGTTTTTTATCTATCACAGCCTTCCACCATTTTTAGCTGACGCTCTGTCTATGGTTCAGACGATAACAGGTCTATTATATCTGCATTCACTCTACAAAAGTCGAAGCGTACATTTAAAATTAGATTCGGTATGTCGCATGCCTTGCCAATTGCGAGTGCATATAAATTATAATACTCGTAAAATCTTTGAAGCGTATTGTAAAATTCTGTACATAATAATATAAGGTTAAATTTTTAATAACGTAATAATAAAGCAGTAGTGTATACGGAATTTTGAGATATACAAATTAAATGGATATTAGAATAGAAAAAAAGTCATCATTCAACAATGATGATTTTGTTTTTGCTAGTTTTTTTTAATGAGAAATTGATCTTAATTCTGTGTTGTGTATTTGTTTGTTACGCTTTTACATTAAAACGGCTGAGCAGATTTTGATATGGCTATCGTTAAACATATAGGAATGCATCTGTGCGAAGTGACGGTATCCGGTATCCGGGTAAAATTATATAGGATATTTTTTACTGCGGAAAAATATCTCATCTCTAAGAAAATTATACTAAAATTTAAAACGCAAGTAAGGACAAACACGAGCGGAGCGAGGGTGAGTCCACTACATAATGTATAATATGTAATTTTGAGACTTGTCAAATCCTTTGAAAGTTGTTTCGTGAAAAGCCTGTCCTTTTTGACGTAATTATACTGCATTGTAGTAATAAAATTACACACTCGCTGTGACATTAAAGAGCTATTAGTATTAATATGTACAGTAAATATAACTAAAAGAGTGTAAAATACTATATTTTAGTAATTTCTTGATTTTATAAGTTTAACCAAACAATAATTTATTTCATACAGTCTATAGCCATTAAAAAATAGTCACTGAATTATTTTGCACCACATACCTATTAAGTATAAGATAGTTTTTATGTATATATATATATATTTATGTATATACTAGCGACTCACCCTCGCTCCGCTCGGGTTCGTCCCTAACGTGGGCCACCCTTATCACTTAGAGGTATGGAAAATAGATAGTAGCCGATTCTCAGACCTGCTGAATACGCATATAAAATTTGGTAAAAATCAGTAAAGCCGTTTCGGAGGAGTACGGTAACTAACAGTGTGACATGGAAATTTTATATATCTTTATATATATAATTCTTCTGTGAGTGTGTATGTCACTGAACTTCTCTCAAACGACTGGACCAATTTTGATGAAATTTTTTGTGTGTGTTCAAGGGGATCTGGGAATGGTTTAGATTCACAATTTTGTCCGCTGGACAATGTTTTTTTAATTAATTTTTAATTTATTAGTAGTTGTTGATTTTGGAATGTTTTACATTGGATCCGACAGACGGCACTACCATCGCAGTGTCAAATTTTAAATAATATTCGAATTTTAATTTTAGTCTGTCCCGACAGTTAGCGCTGCGATCAAATTAAAAAAAAGTTTTGTTATCATTGTAGACAGGACAACGTCTGTCGGGTCCGCTAGTTACATATATGTTGGGACATTAACACACATCACCGTCTAGTTCCATGGTAAGCTACGTGGCTTGTGTTATGGATACCATATAGTTGGTACACTATACATATATAACTTTTAAATACATACATATATAAATACCCATGACTGTAGTACAAACATTTGTGCTCATCACACAAATGAATGCCCCCAGCGAGATTCGAACCCGCGACCGCTGGCGCAGCAAGTAGGGTAACTACAAACTGAGCCAAACGTGTCGTCAAATATATATATATATATATATATATATATATATATATATATATATATATATATATATAAATAAATTTCAAATTAGACATAATCACTAGTGAATCAAATCCAATTTTTGTATAAGTTAAAAGTTTTGTTTACGATTTTGATTTGTCATTACACGTCTGACATATTTAAATTACACACCTGTTAACCAAATCGTAGCGTCGTGTCGCGCGAGAGTGTAGCCATCTATTTCATATAAGTGGAGCGTGAACTAGAACTCAGTCTGAGAGGCACTAATTCTAGTAATTGCTGACGCTTTGAGGCAAATCGCGGGGAAATTAAACATCCCTCGAGACGACAATATACATACAGTGATATAACACAATATATACTTTATATGACGTTTTTTCAATCTTCAGATATAATTAACCAAATAGTCCTTTTATCCAATAAGGCAACTTCGCATATTTTAGAGTATCTATTTATTTCCAGATTAATAAAAATTAAAAATAATTTTAGGGTAGTCGTATCTGCCATATTTACGTCTATCTCCGTAAAGCGCTCTGTTCATGTCTCATTCTTTTTTCTTGCGAGACAACGTTCGCACGCGCTCAACTATAAACAGTAATAAGTATTTAAGAAAACTAGTTAAGTACATATTCATAATGCCGAAGAGAACTAAGGTGGAAAAACTTAAATATTACAAAGAAAAATTAGAAAGCTAAACGAATCATCAGATGAAAATTCAGGTAAGTGACAATAAGGTTACTGTTACGCAATGTAAGTGTGACTGTGAGTCAATTTGTTTATACTGTTGGGTCCCTAATAAAACTTCGAGATATTCCTTGCTTATATTCTTATATTCAGTACTTTTATAATCGTCAGTGAGTTCCATAATTTATAATCATAATTTTCAGTATTACAAAGAATTCGTGCCTAGTCACAACATGGTGGTAACGACATCTCTTTGCAAAAGCGCGGGAAAACAAATGAATATCCGCGCCCTTTTTTATTTTTTTAAAAATACATACCTATCGGCGAAGGTCACATGAATAAATGCCTTATACATAAATCATTACAAATTAGACAAATATATTATTTTCTATAAAAACACTCAATATATAAAAATGCAACCTTACAATACACATACATAATATTATGTATATTTTTTTTCCTGAGTTTAGCCGAGAGTTAAATAAAGGAATACGTTCTTGAACATTGGCCGAGAGTCAAATGTCAAGACGTAACAAATATGTTAAAACATGTTTTATGTGTATTGCAGATGTCGAAACGCAATCGCAATATAACCAAAACGAGGGCAGTTTACCACGCGCCGTATCATTAGAGGACGAGGTAACGGAACGTGATATTGGGATGGCAGCTGTAGATACTCCCCAAATTGAAATGGGGGCTCCAGAGGTTGCATCGCATTCTGAACTAACGTTCGAATACTTGCAAGCTCTCGGGGACGCCGTCGATGAGGTGCCGCAATATGGAGAGGAAATTTATAGTAACTTAGCACAAAGGTGGCTGTCATTATTATTAGTCTGGAAATAAATAGATACTCTAAAATATGCGAAGTTGCCTTTTTGGATACAATTACTATCTGGTTAGCTATATCTTCAAATGAAAAAAATTTATATAATAATGATCGAACTTCACTTGGTAAGTTCGTTTGATCGTCTATTATACATGATTTAGAAAAAAAAGATTTAGGTTTTATAAATGAACGACTGTTTTCGATGGTAAAAACTGCAAAATATTAATTCTATTCAATTGTCTTGTTAATGGCTTCAAAGCGTACCAGTTGAGTACACATAACATCGCCAATTTCACGTAGAATAAAGAAGATACGAAGGAGATTGGTCTTTATAATCGTTAATATCATTAAAAAAAATTGAAAAACGAATTTGACTTGTTTTAAATTGTTTTATTTTTTGTTATTATATAAATCTAATAATCATCCAAGCAAAATATCTGATCCAGCGTCAGGTGACAGAATAATAATATTTTCACAGATCAAATCCACGAATTACATAGAAGTCCTCTTCTGCATAGTATAATAAAATGGACGCCCACCAGTTCTTCATTTTGTATGACTATGCTTATTCACAAACTATCTCTAAAACCTTTATAAGCCCTCCTCAATAAAGGGCTATATAATGCAAAAAGACCTTTTGAAATTGGATCAGTAGTTACTGAGATTAGCGCGTTCAAACAAACAAACTAAGAAGCAAACAAACAAACTCTGTCTCTTTATAATATTAGTATAGATTCCAGCATAAAAACCGTCTTATTTTAAATATTTTCACCAAAATACTTAAAACTTAATCTCAATAGTGTTATAAATGTATGTGTGCTTATAACATCTCGCAAAAACTGCTCGTTAAAGCCGATTGTAGTTCAGAAACGGTAACTTATATTATAATGGATTAATCTATATGACGTATCGCATCTGTCAAACGAGTGAAGCTGCAGGCAAAAACTAGTTACCATAAATATGATATGAAATCAATTTACCAAGATCCATCTCTCAAATATCAATGGAATAGTAAATTTTTTGACTACTGTATCTACGTAATCGCTTCATATATCTCTTTATTGACTCCTATTTTTCAAAGTGAAAAAATATTTAGGCATCAATCGTCCACTCTTCGTTGAAAGCTTCTAACATCGAATTGGATTCGTTACTAACCGATTTATCAAAATATTCAGTTTTTAGGATTTAAAAGTATTCTGTTGGAACATGAAGTTTTATTTTTAATGTGGAATTAAATCATAATTATCGTTCTCCATCATATTATGTATTTTTGAGTGTGAATTAGTTTAGACTATAGTCCACCACACTGGTCAAGTACGGGTTGGGGACTTCAGATGTCTTTCTAAAACTTGCTAGGTTCTCCCAGACATGCAGGTTTCCTCGCGATGTTGTCCTTCACCGTAACGTATCAGGCCAAAGCCAACGGTTTTAAAATTACTATAACCTTAAGTCACATTTTACAAAATAAAAAAGATTATTCGAATTGAATTTACCTGTGTATATATAAAAGCTACTAAACAAAAACAAAATGAAACAAATTGAAAAACAAATTTTTCAACAAGTTTCTCGTGATGTGTTCCCAGACAGACAAAATTTTTTTCTAAAACCTATATATTCGGCTTCTGTATCGATAATAATGATTACTTCAATAACATATCATATGATTACTTCAATAATATATCAACAATATTTAATGTACAGATTCGACTCAGTTACGATTTTATTATATGTACATATACAGAAGATATAGATGGTACTCATATGAGTACAATTTACTCTAATATGCCAAGCTTATAGCTGCCTTCGTATAATATGACATTCTTGGTTTACAGCAAATAAGAATATATTTCCAAGCTTCATGTTAACCAAAAGCGAATAAGTGAAAACAGAACGAATGTTAAACAGTGGCAAAATTAATGTGTGACATTCGTGTCGTTGTCTGTGTCAGGGCCGGTGCGGTTTTGTGGGGAGCGAATTTCTCTACTTTGGAACATGCATTACATTTAATTTCTGCCTTCTCTATTCGTTTCGTATATCTTTAAATAAGTTGAAAATATTGCTACTTTACTTAGAATTTTATATTAATACTAAGGATTTTTATATTTTTTGTAATTTATACCTCCTATAGTAACTCCCACGGTTTGAGACGTGATATATGATGGAAAAGGTGGTGACCAATATTAAGGTACTTTAGAAAAGGATACTCTTATTTTTACTTTTAATCCGTAAAACTATTTAAAAGCATATGTTTTGGGCCAAATGAAACAGAACAACATGTGTATATTTTCCTTCTCTTTAATGTTAATATTATTAATTACAAATTCAGTATAAAGTAATAAAATCAGATAAAATTAATTGACATCAAAATGATTTCACAAATTTAAAAAATGGCAACAGAATACCCTACAATATTTCTTGATTTTAATGCTAAACATTTAACTTTTTAATTATAATTATAATTAAATACAGCAATATTATTAATTTAATTTTATCTGTTATTATTATAAATATTATATTTTTTTTAAACTCACCTACTATATAATTTATGGATACAAAATCGAAAAACTTAAAAGTCAAAACACGTGCCCTTTTAGGTTATATATAAGTTATTATTATATTTGCCTTTAATCTTTGACATTTGACCCAAGACCATTATATCGATAGTCTCGAGGCCGTTACCTAAAGATTATTTCATCCGAATGGACTTTACGAGTACTTTGTACTATATGAAAAAGGATTTTTTATAAATCGTGACAAAGAGAATTTGTCTTTAGTTTATTCCCTAAAAGATTATCTTGGCTTGTTAAAGAGAAAGTTTTGGAGTACTTGTAGTAGTATAAATGATTACTATAGAGGTACATTCATTGACAAATGTATTCAGCCCTTTTAAAAGTCCCACAGCTGGGCACTGGCCTCCCTTCAATGCGAGGGGGGCTCAGGTCATAGTCCACCATGCAGGCCATGTGCGGGTTGGTGAGTTTAACATTGATAAATATTGTTACAAATAATATCTTTGGTTATTATATTTTACCGACCAATCTCCCTTGTGTTTTCTGGACCTTCTGTACCAATCTCTTTTCTGTAATCTGCGCTCAATTAGCATGCATTGAAGCCATTAACAATTTATTTAAGGAACAGAATTGTAAAAAAAATTAAATTGAATATCATTGAAGTCAGGAAGTTCACTATGGTTTAGTGTCGATTTTATTATATATCCTTTGATTAATTTATTATTGATCTTAAGTGTAACCTTTTGATTTTGTATGATAAAGTATGAATGTATGTAATTCTGGCAAATGTTTTGGTCATGATGGTCAAACTTAATGAAACAAATCAACTACGCGGAAGATGTTATAGTGTATATATTGCTTCTATGTAAGAAACCTAGACTCTTACGAGCCTGATACTCAACACTCGTTCTTAAAACCCGGTGGGAAAATAACCCGATACAATGGGATAGAAATTATGTGTATGACCGACGGTTTTAGATACTCTACGAAGCGCAAGGGTCTAGCATCGCCATTTTCATAACTTTATGTCTTAAAAATCCAATAATTCCCTTAGCCTGACACAAGAATCGAACTGAGGACTTTACAATAATAGAAATGACTTGTATCTGAATATTTATTTTCAATGCGATTACAAAAGCACACCTTAACGTTATCATATCGTACTAACATGTTGAAAATTTACACATTTTAGTTAGAGTGCTATCAGTGCTATCGAGAGCTAGTGTATCACTATTACGATGTTTTATAGTGTTAACGAATATAAAACTTAGTTTGGGCGGTTTGCGGTAGAAATATTTGCATAAAAATAAAAATTGTATTGATATAACTCGTTATTGAATGTTCCGGCTGACACTGAGTTTAGGCTACCCACGAAAAATATGATTTTCATACCAAATATTTGTAATTTTATTACTGCTAACATAGTAGTCGTGTGTTTGGTTACGAAACCCGAGATAGTTGGTTGTAAAACCTAATCAAAATTATTTAATTCTGTACACATGTATGTACATATATACGTAAGAAATACGAATTACTTCCAGGGAGCTGCCTCTGCATTTAATAATTTTTTTAACATTTTTGGGGAATTTTTTTATATTTTTTCATAAATTTAAAAAAAATTAAGTAAACCACGGCTTTTAGTAATTTCATTTTATTTCTTTAACTTTTTGATATATTTTTCCCCATGGCACAAGTGCATCCCTTCCCGACGCCATGTGTATTTTTATTTGTTATTCTTTTATAGTACAATATATACTACGTTAACTCAAAATCTATTATAATAATCAAGTGAATGTATATCATAATTCATATCATAATTTTCATGTATTTACACAATTTTTATACAATTTGTATCGCCTATCTCATAGGAACCTTTACATAGTATAAAAAGCCTATTTCCGTCCTTACAATACAAGATATGAAAATTTCCGAACAGAAATTGCTGCCAACATTTTTCGATATTATTAAGATTAAAAATTTTGCAACACCATTTATTATTGTTATAAGTTATCATTCTATCAACAATACCTATTTATCAATCAATCAATTCTATCTACTGTTGATCGAAGAAGATATCTGTCTGATTCGTGGAAAGTCAAAACGATTTATTTTGATAGACCTCTTTTAACACTTTGTTTTTATCTCCTTATTTGATGGTTAAAATAATTAGTAAACAATTAACATAAAGTGATAAAAAAACATTTTTCAAGTGTGCTTTTTAGTTTGTCCTTCATTTAGGCAACAACTTTTTTTTTATCGACGTGATCTTTTGCATATAGATACAAAATACTATTTTTATGTCAAACATTTCCTGTAGAATATTAATCTACTAAAAGTTACATAGCGATTTCATTGAATTAAAGTAGAAAAAAATACTAATTATTATCCTCCATAGAATTAAATAAAAATAAATATGTTAGGACATTAACACACAGCACCATCTAGTTCCATGGTAAGCTACGAAGTTTGTGTTATGGATACCAGATAGTTGATACACTACACATATATAACTTTAAATACATACATATTATAATTAAATACAATAGAATTAAAACTAAAAAATATTAAACTAGCAGTTAACTTATTTAATTAGCATTTCATTTAGCGATAATATACTTATTTATTCAATTTTTTACTTTGAATTACATATATAAAGTTTACAAAGTAGCTTTTTAAAATACTCAGTCTAGCAAACAAATAGAATAAAAATAGTCCATGGATAAATCTCAGAGCGTTACAAGCACGATCATTATCTTTTCAAACTCGACACATGATCCTGTTAGCATCATTATCTTCTCACATATTTATTTTTGCGCTGCAAAATGTTATATTTAACTTTATTCTCGCGACAATTTCTTTGTGGAGTAGATAAAAAGAACATGGCTCTTTATACACAATTGCCACTTTTTTAGGGTCCCATAATCTATGGGTCGAGTTTGAGAACATCAAAAATAAAAGCTTTATTTTATTTACTATAGTAAAATATCATACGACAAAAAAGAAAAATTAAATCAATTACGAACGAACGAACAAACAAAGTTGATTATTCAAAAATTGTCAGCTTTGACTTCTAGACTTCGCTTAAAATACAGAAGACTGTACAAAGTTATATTTTTAACAAGAAACTTAACGTTTTCTTAGACAAACTAAAAATATTGTTTTAAAATGTGAAAGAATTTGGTTTCAAAATAATTTAAAAAAAATATTTAGAAATTTTTTACTCATTTTTACTTATAACAAGTTGAATCAATTACTTTGTTAATATTTATTTAGTATATTTATGTATATGATGGCTTCTCTCTCAAATCTGTTTTATTTAAAATAAGCAAAACCTGTGGCTTCCCTCGCGCTAAAACACCCAAAAAATATTCAAAAGGTAGGTTTCATACAAACTTTCATCCCCTGTTTTACTCTCTCATGGGATGGAATTTCGAAAAATGCTTATACACGTATTAATTTAATTGTATTAGTACAGTGTAAAGAGAATTTCAAGTAATTCTGATCATAAATTATTATTTTTTTGGGTTGTATAAATAACGTGTTTCCCCCTGGAGATGAGATACTATTCTGCGGTAAATAGTAGCCTATGTCACTCTCTAGCCCTCCAACTATCTCCACACAAAAAATCACGCCAATCATCAATCTATTTCGACGTGAAAGAAGGACAAACAAACAAACACAATTTTTCTTAAAGAAATCTCTTTGAACGAACCTAAAACTGCATTGTCCAAAGCAGATTAGTACCGACGCCAAAAAACAATTTTACTAAGCCATTCTTCCTATTAAATAAATAACATTTCAATAATCTAAGTGTACATATTTAATTATACTAAAACTTTAAATCAAAGGCAAACTTAACTGAATTCCATTCAGAAACTTACGTAGCGATAACGCCTGCTTAAATATCTAATGCTCTAACATTCCACGACTATTTGCCTTAATCGTTTGATAATAACTAAGCTAACCAAAATGTGCTAGAAGTAAGGAGCTGGACTCTAACTAAAAGATAATTTTAATATAATTTTAATTAAAACAATACTCTTCTTTCTATTTTCCTCTATTTTCTGCCGTGAGGTCCTGGGTTCGAGTGCTAAGTCGGATCAAAACAGTTTCTAGGTATTTCTTTAAAAAAAGAACACAATAATAGCCCAAAAATGGGATGTTAGCGGTGTTTACACCTGCGTGCTTCAGAGAGCAGGTAAAACTATTTAAAATACTTTATCTCTTAGTAGAGTTTGATACTCTTTGAAGCTATAAGGAGTTAACGGACTGAAGTGATATGTGGAATAGAGACAACCTCTGAGGAATACAATAATATATGTAGTTTGTTAATTTTCATTGATGTAACTATCACGCGGTGCTGTGAGTAAAAATTTGTAAACGATAATTTTAACGTAAAAATATAATTTACTTCACAACAATCTACTTAAATTGTGAACCTTTACTTTCAAAGTCGGTAAGAAATAATGATTTAATGGTATAAATGAAGTATATTTCACTAAAAGTTTGCGTATTTGCTAACATCACATTTACACGACGCGGACGTAATGATATTGTACACAAATGATAAATGATGGTTTCTTAGCGAGCGCTCAATTTGGGACCTCATAATCGCTTACCCTTAAATGTTGTAATGTTACCACATATCTTATTTATGATACCATCGATTAGACTTTACTTAACTTGAGAAGGAAAAATTGCTTCTAAGGTTTTTAACTTTAACGGGTTCGATTTTTTTTTGAAAATGTATTTTTGGGGGATGATTAAAAAATAAAGACACACAAATTAGTATTTTTGGATCGTCACCACATCACATGGGACATGAAATTTTTTTATACACTTTTTAAATAAAACTATCTTTTCGGATTTTGTCGCGGATTTATTTGTATTTTTTTTTCCCGACGTTTCGAATGCTTTACAGCATCCATGGTCACGGGAGAGACTGAGGTGTTACATGTCTTAAAGATATAGTTGTTACAGACAGCCTACCCACAATTAACAAAAATGAAAATTGCACCAATTACATTACAATATTTTAACTCTAAACATTTTTATAATTTTAATTATAATTGAAAATGGAAAATTATTTATTTAATTTTTGCTATTATTTTTATAATTATTACAATTTTAAAAATATTAATTAGTAATCTATATTTAGTGTTGCCATTATTATATTTATAACCATAAGAAAAATATAAAATATAGTATTAATTATTTAAGCCACAATTCATCTATGTGTAATTTGAAAAAGTTAAGATTAATTAAAAATAATAATTTAAATTTAAATTTGCTATTATTTAAAAACAAATTATTAAGCAACACATTACTACATACATTTACAAATGAAAAAAGTGAAAAAAAAAATATTATTAATCAGAAATGCTATCATTTTGATCTACACAGTAAGAACTTACTACATCTACCTGTCTGTTATGTTTAGATTTATTATTAGATTTTATTATATTAATAACAGGATCCCATGACGATGGTAGTACCCAGCCATCTTCCCTATTGAAATTAGGATGTTTTTTAATTTCTATGGCTTCTCGAATCATTCTAGGGCGATATCGGTTTTCTTTCGCCAGGATTTGAGGTCTATCGAAGCGAATATAATGGCTTGGGCGGTCCTGACTGTGTTTGCAGACAGCAGATGTTGTGCTGCGACGGTGCTTCACATCAGCTATGTGTTCTTTGACCCGGGTTCTAATGGATCTCTTTGTTTGTCCGATGTAAGAGAGCCCACAATCACAATCAAGCTTGTAAACTCCTGCATCTTGTAGAGGGATGTGGCACTTGACAGGTGGTAGAAACTGACTAATTTTCTTTGGCGGCTTGAAGTAAGTTTTAATTGAAGCTCGCTTTAGAATGTAGCCAATCTTGTCAGTGACGCCTCTCATGTAAGGTAGGACTGCAGGGACGCGCTCGACTGTGGCTGGTTTCACTCGGTCCCTGTGACGTAGGCGCGGCACTTGCAGCTTGTTGTCTCGCAGAACTTGCTTGACATGTTGCAGCTCTCTGGCCAGGTGTTGCTCGTCACAGATCCCGCGTGCCCTCTGAAGGGGGGTGGTGAGAATCTCACCACCCCCCTTCACAGTTAGCTACCGTGGGAAAATCTCTGTTTCAGAGAGCACGCGGGATCTGTGACGAGCAACACCTGGCCGGAGAACTGCAACATGTCAAGCAAGTTCTGCGTGACAACAAGCTGCAAGTGCCGCGCCTGCGTCACAGTGACCGAGTGAAACCAGCCACAGTCGAATTATAAAAATAATAGCAAAAATTAAATAAATAATTTTCCATATTCAATTATAATTAAAATTATAAAAATGTTTAGAGTTAAAATATTGTAATGTAATTGGTGCAATTTTCATTTTTGTTAATTGTGGGTAGGCTGTCTGTAACAACTATATCTTTAAGACATGTAACACCTCAGTCTCTCCCGTGACCATGGATGCTGTAAAGCATTCGAAACGTCGGGAAACAAAAATACAAATAAATCCGCGACAAAATCCGAAAAGATAGTTTTATTTAAAATGTCAAATATTCGCGTAAATCTAACAAAGTATTATTTTTTATACACTATTGAAAAATTTTACGTGACATATTTGATAATTGCAAATCGATTTCCAATAATTCTCTTTCTTTTTTTATAGTTTTTTTTAATAATTTAACCCAATACCTTTAAAGCTTAATCAAAAATAGTCCATGGATGTGACTGAAAATTATTGTATTGAAAACATCACTGAAGGATGTGCGCGATATAATCATATGATATAAGAGCAGAGCTTGCTTCGTAATAAAAAAAGGAAATTATATTACGTAGAACTTAACATATAGCTAAAACATAAAGCCTTTTATTGTACGTTTGTCACAAAAATAAATGTTCGATTCTTACTGCGTCGGATAGATTTATTTCCGCGTGCAGTGCCATCTGGCTGTCTTCGACACTGCAATATATAGGGCAAGTGTCATTTGTTATCAAAAGTGTTACAAAATACACATCGTAACTTTGAACATTTTTAATACTGTTAAAGAATGGAAAGAACAGTTTTCTTTAAGGTATTACTAACGGCTCACACTTGCTTCGCTCGGGTACGCCTCTAGAAAAACAAAAATAAATCCATCCCACGGGAACCGTATATTTGTAGACATAAAAATATCTATCGCTGTGCCAAATTTCATCCAGATCAGTTTAGCCGTTCTGACGTGGTTGAGTTACAAACATCCATTCAAATATCTAAACTTTCGGTTCTTTTAAGTGACGATGATGTCCTCTTAAACTATTATAAATGCGAAAATTTGTATGTTTGTATGTTTACTACTCCTTTAGACTAAAACGGTTGAACAGGTTTGAATGAAATCATACACACTTGTAGATTATATCCTGGAGTAGAACCTAGGCTAGGTGCCTAAGAACATACATGAGTGAAGTGAGGGAAAGTCGCTAGTATGTTTATATTTCGTTGAATCACAATCAAATCAGACCCAGCGATTCTCAATTTCAGTCACTCAGAATTCGTGTCTACACAAAAACTGCAATTTGCATAAATAAATGTCAATCATATTTGAATTACGACGAAACGATTGCCAATAAAGTCCTGCCAAGATTTTGTGAACTAATTTATTATTCAGATTAACATCTTTCGTGACGACAAAATATGACTTTCGACCTATCGATTAAGCCTGTTTTTTATTCCATCTGAAATCGCGATCGGTTTAAAAAAAAAACGCCAAAGCGTATCGCATAAATTTGCATGAGAAACGTCCGCCGCACGGGGGACATTACTTTTTTTAAGAAAAATATGACGACCTCATTCGATGGAGTTCCAGGTCTATTTCCATAAATAATAAATAACGAAGGGGACGGAGCAAAAAGTATTCGCCGATATTTATTCTGCTCGCGAATTTTCATCCACTTACCGAGTTTCATCGATAGAACTCGCGGTACTTTCGCCAGCAATATAATTTTATTGTGATGTTGCCGGAGTCGATTATTTTAGCCGTGTTCGGTTTGCTTTGTTAGTGATGTCTTCCTTTATGTAGATCACCGAGGACATTTAATTTAGCTTTGTGTTATCTTTTATTTTCTCTTTGAACTTTGTATCTATTAAGTTTCATACTGAGTTATATTTATATAAGAATAGGATGTTGACCTTATATTTGACTCAGTTTTATTAATTTTTGACTGTCATCGAAAAAAGATGTTTAATTGTGGTATATATTTTTATCCTTGTATATTCAACAATCAATTCAATGATCGATAAACTATGAATAGGATCTCGTGATACTTTCCTAGATTTTCATGGAAATCTATGCTAATATAAAGAGGAAAGATTTTTTGTTTATTTGTTTGTACCGAATAAGCTCCGTAACTGCTGGACCGATTTAGATGAAATTTGGTAAGAAGATAGTTTGAGACCCTGAAAAGGATAAAAGATTGTTTTTATCCCGGAAATCATTCTTTGAGGGGTTTAAAATGAAGATCAAAATTTGTATGGGGAATTAACCTAGGGACGAACTCGACCGAAGCAAGGGTCAGTCGCTAGTTGTATATAAAACTATTTTTTGGGTTTTATTTTTATTTTTTTCTTCCCGATGTTTCAGCATGCTTTACAACAAACTAAAGCACGGGAGCAAATCTCTACGAAAAAAACTCTTAGCACGACACGGCCCTATTTTCAAATTTAGACGATTCTAGAGGAGTTGACTTACAAAAAAAAACCAATGCATTATATGATGAAAAATTAAGTTATATATAAATAATAAGTAAATAAATATGTTGAAACATTAACACACAGCACCATCTTATTATATATATTTCTAAGAGAACGTTTATACATTTAAAAAAACTAAATGTATGTAAAATTAAAGGTAAGACGTCTTGTATGGACTCTTCGCCACTGATGTGTAGTGTATCAACTATCTGGTATCCATAACACAAGATTTGTAGTTTACCATGGAACTAGATGGTGCTGTGTGTTAATGTCCCAACATATTTATTTATTATTTATATATAATCTCAGCGTTAACAAAGACGATAAGCTATAAAGTCAGCTTTAGAGCAACATTGATTTTAAACGTATAACTATTCATTAAAGCTATTGAATTCAAGTGACGCATGCATTATGTAAAATACTTGAGTTTACGGAGCTTGAGATACACAAAACTGAATATTTAAGCATAATGCCAAGCTTTGAGCTTCCAAAGTAGCTGAAAACACAAGATTATTATCATGATTCACGTATGCATACAAAATAAAATATATAAATAGATTCGAAATAGTACTATTTATGAAACTTATCATGTACTTCCAGCAGAAACTCAAAGCGAGAAATCTAATCGTATTCTAAAAAAATCGTCTCTAAAAACTAATTTGCTTAACACCAATCGAACTTACATCCTAAAAACAATTAAATAATAAATTTTGTTGGGACATTAACGAACGAGGCTTGCGTTATAGATAGATCTCTACCCCCCCTCCCCCAACGTGCGTTCACCTTGTCGTGGTGGGGGGGCTCAGTAGTGCCCGGCAACCCAACCGGGCGCGAAGCCAAGAAACGCACAGGGAGGTGGTCTACTTCGGTGGGCGGTGGGAGGTAGCCCTCTTCGGAGGGCGGTGTACCATGCGGGTTGCTCCTGGTACTTCTCTGATAGCAGAGTGGACCTTGGAGCAACCCCGTGGTTGTTGTGGTCTGCTTCGGCAGACCTGCCGTCGGGGCGTCGTAGTTGAATGCGTAAGCGATCCTGCGACGACCCATTAAGACGGGGGAAGGCTTTGTTGGGTTTTAGTGGGTAGTACTGGCTTTGCTGGTAAGTCCCACACCTCGTGTGTAAATGCATTTCCCAACGTTAAAAAAAAATGGATAGATCTCTACGAAGTTAATAATATAGTATATACAAACAATAGTAGTACACTACACATATATAACTTTAAATACATACATATTATACATATAAACACCCATGACTGGAATACAAACATTCATGCTCATCACACAAATGAATGCCCCCAGCGGGACTCGAGCCCGCGACCACTACAAATTGAGCCAAGCGTGACGTTCGTTATAGAAAATACTCGTAACATACAAAATAACAATAGGATTGTGGCTAAGAGGTAATTGTGATATTAAAAGTAAAGCATTTCTCATTACACAATAATAAAAAGTATGTCGAGCGGTAAAAGTGCAATTGAAAAACGCCGGAGGCGAGAGCTTCTGGTCCAAGGAGCTAAAGCTCGCTTAGCAATCACGATACTTATGACTCCTTTTATATTTTAATTATTCAATAGGAGATTAGCTTATAAAGTGATATATTATATTAGTACGCAGTATCTGCAAAGTCAAGATAGATTTAAAAGGGTAAATACAAATGAGTTACATGTAAAAAAGCTATAGTAAGCTTTCTTATAAAGTACTAGCAACATACACTTGCTTTGCTCAAGTGCATTGGGTGATCACACACCTTAATTCTTTCTCTAAAATAAAATTGTTACTCCTGACAATAGTGAAAGTCCCGTCAAAATCGGTCCAGTAATTTCGGAGATTAGCAGGAACAAACAGAAAGATAGACAACATTTTAAAAAAATATTTTTTTCTTATAATTACCTTATATAATTTCACATATATGGTGTTATTTTGAAATTACAAACGGATACTTCAGTTTTATTTTTTTGTATGTATAGATAAGAAAATAGTACTTCACTTTAATATGCAGTGTCGCAGTATCAGTAAATGTAACAGTGAGTGAATATGCGCATTTACTACATCTTCTCATTGTAACGAGACAGCTTATTTTTTATCTTATTCGATTAAAAAGCACGCGCAAAAACTTATTTGGTTCATAAATAAAATTATCACGTACTTTAGAAATTCTAAGGACATATTTTCTTCTAAATCTGTAGAAATTAATGAATGTTTGTTTGTTTTAAAATTATTCTAGTGCGGTGAAACTGTAATACTTTCTTAGAATTACGCGAATATTTGACATTTAAAATAAAACTATGTTTTCGGATTTTTTTGCGAACTTATTTTGATTTTTGGTTTCCGACGTTTCGAATGCTTTACAGCAATCATGGTCACGGGAGATACTATGGTTTTAGACGTCACAAAGCATTATATAGTCTAACCCAACATGAAACGTCGGGAGCCAAAAATCAAAATTCCGCGAAAAAATCCAAAAAGATAGTAGACAATTTTATTATAAAGCGGTGAAACTTTGTTGAACTTTCGTGCATGTTCTTAAGTACTCAACTCACTATAGGAGTCTTTCATTTTTTAAGATTCTTAGCCCTATGGATACAGACACAATTACTAATTTAATTGTATCTATTTACAAACATCATTAGTCACTATATATAATAAATAAAAATTACTGTTTCTTTGTATGTTTGTCCTCTATGTGTTCCGAAGCCATTCATCCAAGTATGATGAAACTTAGGTAAATTGTTTTTTGAACGCTTGAAAACGTTCCTAGCCTAAAAAAGAGTGTACCTTTCTAAGCCATTCATATGAACAAACCCGAGCAAAGAGAGTGAATGTCGCTAGTATTATAAAAAAGTTTAAATATAATCTGTAATGCGAAGCTTTCATAAGACACAACTGGTATAGAACTTGACATTGTCGTGAGAGTCATTAAATCTGTTGATGTCAGCGCATAAATCTGCCGGAGGTCAACTTTATTAGCCGAATTGTTTTTAAAGCCACTTATAATTCTCAAACGAATTGAATTATTTTTCTTTCTATTTAAGATAAGTATAATTATAAAGGGACGATGTTATTTCTTTTTTACTTCTCAAGTTTTACAACAATGAAGAATAATAAAAAAAAATCATATGTACATTTGGTTGATTTAATATTAAGCAAGTTATTGTAGAATGTTGTATTTAAATATCGATAAGCCTACTAAGTCTATTTTCGTCACTCCCTTCCAGGACTGTAACATTTTCTTCTCAAACTGATAGTATAATACTATTAATTAATACCTACTGTTATTAGGTGAACCACTCATCTTCTTCTTTCTTCAATTAAACTTGGTATAATACCTTCTTAGATTTACGCGAATATTTGACATTTTAAATAAAACTATCTTTTCGGATTTTTTCGCGGATTTATTTGGATTTTTGGTTCCCGACGTTTCGAATGCTTTATAGTAATCATGGTCACGGGAGAGATTGAGGTGTTAGATGTCTCAAAGGTATTTTATAGTTGTTACAGAGAGCCTACCCACTAATAACAAAATGAATATCATTTTGTAAAGCGAAAAAAATCGAAAAGTTTGTTTTATTTAAAATAAACTTGGTATTTTGGATTATATATAGAGTAACTGCATATAGAAGTATTTATGTATAGAGTAAGTATATAAGAGTAAGTTATGTATATAGAAGAAACAAAAGACCATAATTAGCTATTGAGAACTTGAGAAAGAAAACAGATTCGCGATTTATGTATTTAAAACTTAAAAGTACAAACAATTACTTATTTAAAAACTAAAATATCTCATCATCGTTTAAAATTGAAACAATGTACAGTTTAGCGTTCACTAAAAATTAAAACAGTTTTTCAAACAGGTTTTGAAGCTTCTCCAAACAAAAAGTACTAGAATTCGGAACGCAGTTAGCAGTTTTTCTTTTTTATAAATGAGTCGTAACTTTGTAATTTTCAAAGTTAAAATGAGTTTTTAGATTTTTAATTAAAAAAATTATTATTTAATTTTGATGTTTGTGACCTACCCTTTCTTCTAATCGAACTCAGGTTCTAATTTTACACTATATGTACTTCTTTGGTTTTTGGTCAACCAACTACATATGTATATTTGTATGTAAAAATTCTTTTCTATATAGACATATCAAGCATACGTTATTATTATTATTAACTAGCGACTTACTCTCGCTCCACTCGGTTTCGACCCTCTAGCTACGTTTTAACGTTTAGTATAAACACAGAGATGAGATATTTTCCTGCAGTAACGAGTATCCTTTATGTTGACCCGGATAACCAGCTATCATCTTTCCAAATTTCATCAAAATCTGTCCGGCGGTTTTCTCGTAATGCA
Organism: Brenthis daphne; assembly: GCA_947093115.1. Classification (NCBI taxonomy): domain Eukaryota; kingdom Metazoa; phylum Arthropoda; class Insecta; order Lepidoptera; family Nymphalidae; genus Brenthis; species Brenthis daphne. The sequence continues at coordinate 7,950,657 of OX352473.1, forward strand.
TTCCCAGACAGACAGACAAAAAAATTGCTCGAGAAACTCCCTTAAGGAATGGTTTTCGCGATAAAAACTAATCCTATGTCTTTCTCATGATCTCAAACTTTACCAAATTTCATCTAAATAGGTTCAGTAGTTTTGGAGCTTATTCGGTACAAACAAACACACAAGCAAAGAAATCTTTCCTCTTCACAATATTAAGTATAAATATATATGAAGTAAGTTCATAGAGTGGTGTAACGCAATTCATCCGTCCCGCATGATGTAAGGTTTTTCATGTTCCAAAGTGGACAAGTGGCCAGTATTGTTTCAGTTCAGACTTTCAAGTGGCTTACAGCGAGTCATTTATAAATGTCAAAGGACAGGCGAACTGTTTCTTAGAAGGCTCGGAAATTCAACATACATTCCTACTGCGTTGGTGTTAGCCTTTGTTTCTTTCTTAAGTACACAGTGATATATAAAATACTAGTATATTGTGTACATTTTTGTATCTTCATTCGATTTTTTAAGTTCCCATCAAATATCTATACAGATAAATAAAATTGATGTATTTGTTTGTAATGTCAAAATAACATCTTTTTACTAATTTCATATGAAATTATATACGGTACTTACAAGAAAAATACAAATATTAAACTTTTCGTCTGTCTGTTTGTTTCGGCTAATCTCCGAAATGGCTAGATTGATTTCAACTGGATTTTCACTGGCTGATAGCTGATGCTATAAGGAGTAACATAGGCTACTTTTCCGTGATTTTTAAAGTTACAATGACCAAAATTGGGAGTAATCTTTCTGATTAAAAATGACAACTCAAATTAAGAGATTTATTTAGTACAGTCTCTGGTGATAAAAAATTTGGGGATGATGTGAAACTTATGGGGTGGAACAATGACGGAAAAGGAGGAAAGAGTAGTAAGTTACTCTACGATTGTATGGTTATTTGTATTACGTTGTTGTTTGTGTATTACCATGTTTAAAAAATAGTCATATTGATTAAGAAACTCCGCTTTTTTGTATGAGTTAGAATAATAATACTGCTAATCAATATAGGACTTTTAGTTTAACAAATAATCTGCACGAAATACCACAGTACGTTATTATAATGTTAGTAGAAATATCAAACAGTCTTCTTTCCCTCTCAATAAAGGTTTATTTTACCTGTAACAAATCGTTACGATTTTAACATGCCTCAGACATGAAAGTAAGACCGACAATAGCTAATTTTTGCGAGACTATAAAATGTAAATGGAGCATGCAACTTGCTATGATGTATATTTTTTCGAATAAATTGCAAGCAAAAATTTATTTTACGGTTTATAATTTTACCCGGCAGAGACACGTTGTTCCGTTTCAGATTTTGTATAATCAGAAGAAATCAAAAAAAGTTGATTTTCAGTTCATTTAATTGTAAATCTCAACAACAGCGCAAATACTAATATAGCTAATATAGCTAAGAACCATCCAGGTGATTTTATTAGTACACAGAAACCATCATCAAAATCAGTTAAGCCGTTTGGGAGGAAATGACTGAGAAACCCATGCACACTGAATTGATATACAAACCAATTATATATAAAGATCACCATTTAATATACAGGGTCATTTTTAATTTACTGAAAACCTTTTGGGAATACACTATTTACAATATAACAACAACATCTATAAGAAAAAAAATATCTTAAATTTAACAAAAATAAAAATATTTTTATTGCACCTTCTCAACGGTAATAGTCCAGCATTAGCAAAAGAAAGTGCGTGTCCGGTGGAGGGGGAGGGGTGGAGGGGTGTAGGAAGCCGCGCTTACTCATTTAAACTTGGCCAGATGCTAAAACTTTAAAGTTTAGAAGGTGCAAAAAAAATATTTTTATTTTTGTATGAAAATAAAAATTAAAGAAATATTATTTTTTCTTGTTACAGATGTTGTTGTTATGATATAAATAGTATAATATTCCCAAAAAGTTTTCAGTAAATTAAAAATAACCCTGTATATAGGTTATATATAATAATAATAATAATTTTATTTATTTAAGACTTAGTTTTTTAGTCTTAAATAAATAAAATTATTATTATCATTACATTTGAATAAGACTTGTTAAAAATAATGGATGACATGTGCTTAACTTTACAGCTTGTATTGACTTGATTATAGCATTAAGTTATACGTTTGTAATTCTTGCGAGATCACACAGACATATGAATGTATACCAGCGTAAGTGTAGTAGGATGATATACACGCAACTATACCGCTCTGAAATAATACTTCAAGTGACATTACAACATTATGACATTTTATTGGTAAATAGCGACTCACCCTCGCTCCGCTCGGGTTCGTTCCTAGGTACGTTTTAAGTTAGTATAGATTTCTCAGAGATGAGATATTTCCCCGCAGTAAAAAGTATCCTATATGTTGACCCGGATAACCGGCTATCATTATAACAAAATTGCATCAAAATATGTCCAGTCATTTTGTCGTGATGCTTTCCCGGACAGACATACTAACAGCAATTCTAAAAACTGCAGATTCGGCGTCTTTATCAAAAATAATGACCATTTCAATAAGAATTTCCAAAAAAATATGTAATGTACAGATTTGACTCAGAATTTTATTATATGTATAGATATTGACAACTACGCATTCCCTTGTCAATCTGCACAAAAATCTTTAAAAATTTGACTTAAATAATATCTATGGCTTTATTATATAACGTTATGCATGACTTATTCTAAATTAAAGAATAAAAACATTGGTATGATACACTGAATTAGAATTTAACAAACGATAACATTATTTTCAAAGGAAACAGCTGCACAAACTCGTCAAGACACGCAATACCATGTTGATACAGGCTCGGTAGGTGGGTAGGTAACTGATGTTTTAGGCTTGTAAAAATTGACCGTAAAGTAAAATGAGGCCTTACTGTTAAATAAATATACATTAAAGGGATAATATTGATTTATTTTTATACCTTCCACTTTGTAAAGCACTTTAAATACTAAGTACTGTGTATATGTTAACTAAATTAATGTCTACGCGAATGTATGTAGAAGAGTTCCATGAATAAAGGTATTCTTCATATATCTTTTACAGCTTTTTCAATGTACCTAATATTTTGTATTCTATTCAGAATCACTAACTTTTATTTAATTTTATGAAAACGTATATACCTAACAGAAAGTGACAGGTTTTAAAAAAATTATTACCCAATTTCAGACTGCGTCTAAGAATTTCTTGGTGTAAAGCTGTGTTACATCAAGAAATTCTCAATTCAATAATTTGTACAGGCCGGGGACTCGAACTTAGATCCTTACATTTAATGACTACAAACAAACCATTAGAGTATCAAATTAATTTTACTATGAGCTCGAGAGTTCACAATATAATTATTCTATAAACAGTGCGTTCAATCTTGGCTTTGTTATATACAAGATATTGCAAGGTCAGGCAGTATTAGTGTTCAAAGAAAAGTAAGTCCACCTCCATCCATGGGGTGCTCAAGGGATTCGTATTACAAGGCGGGGATTTTTATAATATTGCTGTGATATAATAAAAGTGGCTTTGGTTCTGTACTTCCTTCGTATAAAGCTTTTTCATTTAGAGATTATATTAGAGTATTATATCTTTACATATAATAAAATTGTAACTGAGCCGAATCTGTACATTAAATATTTATTGGAAAATCTTATTGAAATAGACCGATTTATCGATACAGAGGCCGAATCTATAGTTTTTAGAATTTTGTGTGTCTGTCTGACTGCGACCACATCAAGGAAAAACCACTAGAGGCATTTTAATGAAATTTAGTATGATGGTAGCTGATTATTGAGGTCCACATATAGGATACTTTTTACTGCGGGAAAATATCTCATTTTTGAGAAATCTATACTAACCGTTAAAACGTATATAGGGACGAACCCGAGCGAAGCGGGGGTGAGTCGCTAGTATTCGTATAATATATTCATAAAATTTTCAATGAAATCAAATATTAATAATATTGGTTTTCTCTGATTTATCAAATATACCGTTTAAATTATGAGAACAACAATGTCCTTTATTAATACAATGTTTCATTGCTATACCTTTCCATAATACTTTTGAGCACTTTGTCATACCCTCTTGATCCTATCAGGGTATTTTTGAAAATTCCTGTTGACATGATACAAAATAAGGTAAATATTTAACTAATTTATTCATCATAAAAGTGGATGATATTGTGAATGAATATGTACGAATAAAAAAACCATTTATACTAAATTGTTCAATTGGCATTGCTTATTACATATATGTAAGTTCGAGATATAATACTCACAGCATGTTTGTTTTAGGTATATTAATGTTTTTTACTCTACGTTTGAAGTCATACGTTCATATCCCAATCGCGATTGCATCCTATTAGATATTTCAGTCTTGACAGACTGGTCGTGGTAGATCATTTTGTTGTTTTGTCCGTTTTGAAAATACGCTTCCACCTTACCTTATGTATTGTACAGTACACGTATTTAATATGTATTTTTTTTAACTTTTTTTTAATTCGTTAGTATTTTTAATTATTAATTCACTCGTGTATTGTATCTCCGAAATTCGATATACATATCATGTAAAATAGTAACATGGGAAACTTATTGGTTAAGTTTTATGAATGAGTTATTCTATTATATATTTTGCTTATACCGTTAGTTTCCAAAATAAATAAAGAAACAAGGATTTCTTGGGAAAATTTTAGGAACCTTTAAACAGGATATCCTATTCCTAGTGAAGGTCATTGAATATGTAGCTGTTATTCTGTGTATTTACAAATATTATTATTCATCTGAAAACTCTGCAAGAACATAAAGAAGACATCAACAAAAAGATATATAATTTGAAGCACAGTTATTATATTGTACTAGCGAGTCACCCTCGCTCCGCTCTGGTTCGTCTCTAGGAACGTTTTAACGATAAGTATAGATTTTACAGAGATGTGATATTTTCCGCAGTAAAAAGTATCCTATATATTGATCCGGATACCAGCTATCATCATACGTCATCAAAATCTGTCCAGTAGCTTTCTCGTGATGCGTTCACAGACAGACAGGGAGACAAAAATTCTAATAACTATAGATTCGGCCTCTGTATCGATAATTATGATATTATTTTAATAAGATTTTCCATAAAATATTTAATATACACTCAGAATTTTGTTATATGTATAGATTTATTTTTATATAAAAAGAATCGCAGTCAAAAGCCAAAACATCTCTCACAGAACGTTAACTTAACGCCTATAGATATCATAATATGCTTGATCGAAGATAAAAACATGTTTGTGAAAACAAAACGTAACGATGTTCTGGAAAGCTATGGGGATATAGATGGGACATTAGGGTAAGATCTCTGCCGCGACATTATACTTAAAATAAAATATGAGTTTATTTTCTAAGTAAATGTTTCAGTAAGTAATGTGATAATAAATAAAAAGCTCGCTTAATGTTTTATGTCATTACTATGATTTTACAGAAATAATGTTTGTCTCACAGTTGGGTGCGATTATGTAACTGAAGAGATGTTAAATGGCACGTTATTATTATAAATATGTTGGGACATTAACACATAGCACCATCTAGTACCATGGTAAGGTACGAGGCTTGTGTTATGGATACCATGTGTATATTTATGGATACCTTGGATAGTTTATACATTACACATTTATAACTTAAATACAGATATTATAAGATATATTAACACCCAGGACTGGAATACAAACATTCATGCTCATCACACAAATTAATGCCTCCAGCGGGACTCGATCCCGCGATGGCTAGCAAGTAGGGTCACTGCAAACTGAGCCAAACGTGTCGTCGTATTATTAAAAAGCCATTGTTTTAAATACTTTATTTAAACTAATTGTTTAAATCGAGCAATAAATAAATATCGTTTCATTATTCTCTAGTAATTCATGATGAAGTGGTTCTAGTAGTTCGCATATACGCAGTTCTCTAGGACGGGAAGGATAAGGGTTCGAATTCCATAAGTTTAGAATATTTATTGAAATTTTCTGTTTTAGTAGCACAAAGCTGGGAATTTGGCTTTGTTCAATATGGTATGTTGATTTTAAGAATAAATAGAATAGATTGTGCTTATTTTATTTATTGTTTTGCACTATTATTATAGGTACGAAAACAAATTTCTATTACCATTATAATTGGCCGCCTGGAGTGAAATTTGATATATGGGACTAAAAACTATTACTATTAATTTATCTAGTGAACTGGGTTTTTATATCAAATTCAACATTAAATTATCACAGTTTTTACTGAACATACGTATGAATCTACTATTTTAAGAATAAAAAGCCCCAGTCCTGTAAACTGCTGCTAAGTCAAAAATGTTACTATATTGGAATAATATCAAGGTATTTTGATATGCTTATTCTTTTTTGAAGATGTATTATCTAATAATGCAGTAGTAGCTCAGAGGTAACGCGCTCGCTTGGAAAACCGATTGAAGCGGGTTCAAATTCCAAGTCTCGCACCTGTTACATATTCATGTGCGAATTGTCATAACTTGTCTTAACGATGAAGGGAAACATCTTGAGGAAACTTGCATATCTGAGAGAACCTACACAGTTTTCAAAAGACACATGAAGTCCGACAACACGCACTTGGCGTGGTGGTCTATGGTGGTTCTCTCGTATTGAAGGGTGGCCCGAGCCCAGCAGTGGAACGTTAGAAAGGACTGAATACAAGTTCTCTAATAAATTACTTACTACTAGTACTTATATAAAACAGGAATTTTCCTGTTTTGGTACTTTTTAAGGTTACCCACGGGCCAATAACATGACAAACGACAAAATCGATAGTAACGAAATAATCTCAAACAAGTTGAGGTCAACCACTTGGCTATATCAATACAAAAAGCAACATGTATCGATCGCTCGTGAAATTCAAGCGTGAAACTGAAAGAAGCAATAAAACCGTGTAAAATTGAGCATGTATTACGTACGTAAGTCACCTAAAAGCATGACCAATTTCGTTCATCACAAATACCCAAGAGCTGAGTTTTTCTTTTCCAAAGCCTTCAATCTCACTAGATAGTGTGCCGTCGTTTTTTACGTGGTCCCGATAGCGGCTGAAATATGAGAGGGATTGCGAGTGTAGTGGCTGTCAGTCATAAAAGTGGAAATGTGCCAGGTAAAATTTGAGCAACTTAGTGTGCTAGCAAGCTTGGGGACGTTGTAAACTTTGTAAAAGCGAATGGCAAATATTCTTAGTTTTCTTTGTATGTTACTTTATTATTAGAATATGTGTTTAGTTTTGTTACCATTATTATTTTAACGCAACACACATTGTACACATGTCTCATTTATTTTATACACTTCTTAACGGGGATTGGTTACCCACCACGCTCTTGCGTGCTAATTGGATAGAAGAAAGCATGGACGACAATGGCCGAAGTTACAAAATTAGAAAATCATTGAAAATATCAATTGGAGTCAGTGTTAGTGCGCACTATATAGATAAACTCAGCCAAGGGGGTGAGTTTAGACATAATTTAATATATATTTGTTATTTTCGAGTATTCGTCATCTTAACACGTGCCGCCAAAGTAGTCTAAGTATCGCGTATATATATACATACATATATATATATATATATATATATATATATATATATATATATATATATATATATGTATAAATACCAGCGACCTAAAATTCCTACAAATCCAATCCGAGGTTATACAACCAAAGAAATTTTATCCCTCAATATGTAAACTTCATTTATAATTGGTAGTTTGTATGTATGTATAATATCACTTTTAACTGCATAAGTACTTATTCTTTAATTATAAGTACGATTCAGTTATTTTTAATATTCTAAACTTTTATACATCATATTGTGGTGGCAAGCTTTTAGTATGTTTTAGATCTGTGGAAACTTTTTTGATTTTAGGATTGCTTTTATTGATTATACTGTTTATTTATTATACTATTTATTTCCTTTGAAAAGCTAATAAATAAATAAATATTTTATCTTCAATACTACCGTCGGTGAACAAATCTTCTCGCGGGTGAGGTGATATAAAAAAACCTATACCACTTTCATAATCTATCTGCTAATAAAAAATTTTCTTAAATTAATAAAGCCTTTTCGGATATATGAATATTGAATAGTTTGAAAGGTTAAAGTATTTTCGTAGACGATAGTTTGAAGTAAATTGAGAACTAGCGACTTACCCTCGCTTAATAATTAACATATTTTTTTATTTATGTAACTATTCAAATAAAATAAATACCAAGTGAAGCTTACCACAATGTACTAGTGAAAACTGCATCCTAATCGGTTAAGCTGTTTCTGAGATGAGCGCAAACAAACGCACAAGCGCACAAACAAATCATTGTTTTGGTTTCTATTGCGTTAATAAAGAACCCCTAATAATAATAGTTTTTCTCAAATATCTTTCATGTACAGACAGTTACACTTTTATTATATGTAAGACTAGCATTGCCCGCGGCTCCGCCCGCGTTCAGATGTCCAAAAACCAAATTCTTACGTTTTACATATTAGTATACTCTTACATTGCAATTTTTGTATTTTTTCTCAGAAATGAGATATTTTCCCGTGGTAAAAGCATCCTATATGTTGACCCGGATAACCAGCTATTACCATACTAAATGTCATCAAAATCCCTCCAGTGGTTTTTCTGTGATGCGGTAACAGACAGATAGACAGACAGACAGACAAAAATTCTAAAAAGTATAGATTCCGCCTCTGTATCGATAATAATGTTTATTTCAATAAGATTTTCCAAAAAATAATTAATGTACAGATTCGGCTTAGTTACAATTTTATTATATGTATAGATTATGATCAATTTATTCTTAAATAAATTCTCTGACCTGAAACTCTGGCTTCGAATTTTCTTATAATTTTATTTAGTAAAAACAATCAACTAAAATATATTTCTCTATATTCCTGAAACTTACTTCATTCATTTTAATATATTGTAATTATATTCGTTTATTTTATAAAAATAAACTCGAAATGTATGGAATTTGATACATTTACTGGCTATATTAGAGAAGTTTCCACTTCTCACAACTAGGGCATCGTGCTTGTGTAATAGCTGTCACTGAAAAACTGCCTTGTGAAATGTAAGCAACTTGCTGTGCGACCACAGCTTAAATGAGTATACCAGCTTAGTTATGTTCAGATGGACTAATTTAATATAATAAGACATACTCCATATATATCGTAGAGGTAAAACTTTATTAGATTTTTAAATAAAACTATCTTTTCGGATTATTTCGCGGATTTATTATGATTTTTGGTTCCCGACGTTAACGTCACGTTAAGTATATAACGCCTTTGAAATAAAGGTAAAACCTTAGTCTCTCCCGTGACCATGATTGGTGTAAAGTATTCGAAACGTCGGGAACTAAAAATCAAAATAAATCCGCGAAATAATCCGAAAAAATAGTTTTATATCGTAGAGATACATTAATTTATTTTAACTATTACTACTGCCACTATATTGCTAGATACCTCCGATCAACAATACTCCTGTTGATCGAAGCTAGGTACCTTGCATAGTTTCTTTACAAATTGGAACTAATCGATTGGGAAGTGTCTTTTTCTGGGTGTATGCTATGTGAATCGCCAATTAAATTAATTATAACAATTGAATTGAAAGAAAAATTTATACAAGATGATGATCCCGATCATCTTATATAATTTTAAGAAAAAAAAAACCTAAACGGTGATAATTATACTTTTACAATAAGTAAATATGTACAATTAAAGTTACTGTTCTACGTAAGAATTATTTGTGCATGAAATCTCGCCAGTTTTTTGTATTGCGTAATTATATACAGTACTGTTTTCTATTTAACAACTAATATTTGCCCAGTGTTCGAAATTAGACAAAAATAATTACAGAAAATTCAATAAAAATATATTATAATATAATTAGAATTTATCTATCTATATAAAAAAGTCGTCGCCACAATTTCATTATTGTTAACACTAAAACTCACCAAAGCTACTAAATAAAAGAGAGGAGATTTGACAAACAAAAGAGAAAAAGATACTAAATTTTTTGTCTCTGTCTATTTATATATAGAAATATGTAAAAATGATATGTTATAATAAATAAAAAATCATTTCATAACAAATCAAACATAATCTACAACTACTTTCAGAAAGTGTTATAAAGCTTTTAAATATTTATTAATTAACAGTAGATTTAACATTATGATACTCGTATTCCAAGTCACGAACCCCGAATCATACATTAAAACGATCTATCACGTTTAATTTTAAAATATGATAGTGTTAAAGGAAATTATATAATAAATTTCGCTATAGCTTTAACACGATTACTCGAATTATTATCACGATATATTAATAAATCGAGCAGAGGTCCAGCTGTGTCCATAATATATGCATACTCACGCCACCGATATTGTACTTTAAATGATTTTACAACTACCCCTCCCCACGAGCAAATAGCGACTTTATTACAACACTGTAAAATACTTTTTTAAACTAACTCTAAAATTGTCACGTCTATATTTTTCAAGCGATTATCAACTCTAGTACTATGTAATAAGCACTTTCTGATGGTAAACGTAAGTTTGTTCAGTGATACTGCAATGCCACAACGTCGAACGACAAGGCTTTCAATACAACACAATACGACAATTATCCGTTTATATCAAGCTTTGCTTAAAAGCTGTGAAGACATCTAAGAAGATATGTGATTTCTTATTTATATCTACAAACACGTGACTATACGTTTGGCTCAGTCTGTAGTGACTCTACTTGCTGTGCCAGCGGTCGCGGGTTCGAGTCCCGCTGGGGGCATTCATTTGTATGATGACCATGAATGTTTGTACTCTAGTCATAAGTATATTTTGTATTTAAAGTTATATATGTATAGTGTACCAACTATCTGGTATCAATAACACGAGCCCGTATTGGTATCAATAAAACGTGGGATAATTATTTTATTAAATAAACTTAAAATATTTTTGTGTATTTAATATCAAAAAGTAATATATAATATATAATCCATAGTAATTAGATGTTAATATTATAAATCTTTATTATTATACGAATTGCCGTGTTAGGTCACTTGTGGCTTCCCTTTTTCTTTAAAATCAATAAAACGACGATAGGCAAATTCCTTCTGGCCAAAATTCATCTTGCATAAACAAGTCTAGTTCGTGTTTTGGAACTAAAATTTTGAATGATATATAATCTTTTAAAGACTTTGAACTTATTTGATCAATAGGAACACACATATTAGCCTTTGCCTTTATGTAACTATTGATATCATTGACAGATACACCTTTTGCAACGTTATAAATAAATATTGGAATATTCACTTCCGCCGCTTTAAATGATCATTTTGTTCCAAAACCGCAGTCCCTCTCTTCCCAATAAATCGATTTCTTAGTTTATTTCTTAAAATATCTCACCATTTTGTTTTACAGTGCAGCATTTAACTTTGACCTATGGTTATCATTTTTCCATAAAACATAGAAAACATAAAACTATTTTAATAATTAATTAAAACAATACTTTTCCGGATCTACGCGAATATAAGACGTTTTGAATAGAGCTATATTTTTTGTTTTCTTCGTAATATTGAATATTCATATACAATTTAAAATATTTAATAAACATAATTATACAAATATATATACATATCTTAAAATTAGTATATATTCTGTCGTTTACATGAACTAAAACAGCAAAGACGAGAGTGTCACATATTGACGAGACTACCCAAAATCTAACTCATTCAACACTCTAGGCGGAACTGTAGGATGTGCTTGAATCAAACAAGGGGTCACTTCGACCCATGCACGTTTAATTATACTACAGAGGAGTTGTGGCTTGCAACTACATACTACGTATGGCTCAAGTTACTAACTTAATTCGAGTGTAATATTGTTACTTAAATTATAACTGCGTAAGTGTTTATCTGTTTGTGTGTTATGACTTTACGCAGCAAGGAAACGACAAATGGATGAGATTTTTAGCAAAGTTTTTTTTAACCCGTTATACAGGTTACCGTGAAACATGGTTCTATTTTAACTCTACGAAAATACTTAATATTTTGTTGGTATCGTTAGCGTATGTATGTTTCAAAAGAAAAAAGGCACTTTGCGGCTTGGATATTTTTTGCATATAATAAAGTGTGGTGCCTTTTATGACAGTAACTCAAAAAACGGTTTCCGTTTGCTGGCTCCATTTTGCATAACTACGTCCAATTAAAAGTAATAACTTAAATTGTCAGATAGTGAGTGATATATTATGTAGGTCACTTCAGCCTGATACAAGACAAACACATTTTAAGAAGATACTTAGGATCGCTAGTTAATTATGTAAATAATTAACCCTCTCATTCTTATCCAATTAAATAATATAATGGACGTTATAATAAAGGAAATCCCCTTTTAACGATGAGTAAGTTCCTTCATATAAATTTTTGATGAGTATTTCAAACAAGTGCTACATGGTAAAGCTTATGGTATACTATAGGTATACATTGCTTTAACACGAAGTCAAGAAGTTTGGTCATAAATCCTACACGTAGTTTCATGTAAGTTCTAGTTTGTAATATTATAAAATGTTGTAATATTTACTTGTTCAATTTCTAAATTTTTATTTTTCCTATAATTCATACCTACTAGCATTTTGAATTTATTCTTGTTTTATTATAAGGTAGTTTTAGCCCGCGGCTTTACTCGCGTGATAAGCGGTGGTAATCAAGAATAGCCTATATCCGACCTCAAGATGAAATCTATGTCCTTGTCAAATTTTATCAAAATCTGTTCAGCGGTTTAAACATGATTAACAGATACGTAACTTTCACATTTATAATATTAGTATGGATAACTTCTATTACAAAGTTTTCAATAGACTTTTCGCCACAATTATAAAGTACACATAATGCCGATATTCAAAACAATATAAAATAATGTAAACTTTTTGTTCACAATTGCGGCTGTCCATTGGTTTTAATTGAAAATATAAAGTGATTTTACGACTAACTCATCTAATCTGCAAGAATGAGAAGAATTGGGTTTAGATTATAGATAGAAATTATCTAGTGACGATTGAAGAATCTAACGGCCACTTTTAACTACTTTTAGCGATATAAAATCAATTTCAAACTTCTTGCCAAACAAATCTGACTTTGATTAATTTGACAGATTAAACGAAATTGTACTTAAAACTTGCAACATATGGGAAAAACACAAGAAATTTTGACCAAAACATGTGGACCAACCTTAAACTTTTTTTTTTTAACGTTGGGAAATGCATTTACGCACGACGTGTGGGACTCACCGGCGTAATACAGCCAGTACTAACCACTAAAACCCAACAAAACCTTCCCCCGTCTTAATGGGCGCGTCGCAGGATCACTTACGCATTCAACTACGACGCCCCGACGGCAGGTCTGCCGAAACAGACCACCAAAACCATGGGGTTGCTCCACAGTCCACTCTGCTATCAGAGAAGTACCAGGAGCAACCCACATGGTACACCGCCCCCCGAAGAGGGCCACCTCTCACCGCCCACCAAAGTGGGCAACCTCCCTGTGCGTTTCTTAGCTTCGCGCCCGGTTGGATTGCCGGGCACTACTGAGCCCCCCCACCACGACAAGGTGAACGCACGTTGGGGGGGAACCTTAAACTTACGTTAACTTACACAAAAACCATTAATATGAATTCAGTACCATATTTTATTAAAATCGGTAAAAAATATAACATCCTAGCGACTAACCTTCGCTGCGCTCGGGTTAATTCCTTGTTTGATTCCCCATACAAACTCTTATCACCATTTTCACCCCCTTAAGGGATGATTTCTGAGATAAAAATCCGATGTTCTTCCCAGGGTCTCAAAATATCTTCTTACCAAATTTCATCTAAATCGGTCCAGTAGTTTGTACCGAATAACGGTACAAACAAACAAACAAAAAACTCTTTCCTGTTTATAATATTAAGTATAGATTATATTGGTTGATATAATATTCTTTAAAGTAAACTTCATATAAAAGCTCTTTTTAATTTAAATTACAATCTATTGGTTCAATTTTGCTGTAAGCAAGTGCTCACTCCAGGATGAGATTACACGGCCGGAGGATATATCGACTAAGTGATAGCCTCCGGTTACAATTGCCAAAATTACAGATTATCGGCCTCAGTCTCGCATCCATTGAATATTTCAGCTTCACTTAACTGATAACTTGCAGGAAATTACTAGTTCGCTTATGGTACATTTTTACATACCACTAGTAAGATTACAAAGTGAAACAACGTTTGTTTGTCCTTCTTTCACAGATAATTTATAAGATTTTTACTTCAACACAGTTTATAAGCTAAAAGCCATTTTAAATCACTTGCAATTCCAGCACAAAGGTCTTGGGGGAGGCAAAAATATGAATATTATTGCTTACAACTGGTGGAGTCATCTCGACAAATATACAACAAAAAGAATCATGTAACCTCATTAAATACTTGAATTGAACATCTCCGTTTTAAGATCAGGTAACAAAATAGAGTCGCATGAAATACACAATATATAGCCATTTTTAATGTACCACTGCTTGATACGGGCCTTAGCACGGGTTTGCGGACTTCACATGTCTTTCGAAAATCTGCTAGTTTGTCTCAAACATGTAAATTTTCTCACAATGTTTTCCTTCGCGGTAAGGCAAGTAATAATCATGTTTATTAATAATTTCGCAAATGAAAATATCAAAGATGCAAGACCCGGGATTAGAACCCGCTTCACTAGTATTGTAAATTGATTTCACTTGGTTACCCAAGCGAGTGCATTTCCACTGGACTACCACTGACTTTTCATGAAACGCATAATAGCAACAAAGTAAGAAAAGAGAGCTTAAAATTTAGTTATTTAGCAAATAGTACCCACAATTTTGATATAGCAGATGAATAATTCAACTTCTTGATTCAGATTATTGGTGCATACAAAGTTAGTTTAATTTAATCTTAAGCCACGCCCTAACTTGGTCACCCATACAATTAGAGTTTCCCCCATAATTGCTTCGGCTGTGAAATCATTTACATAGTATATGAATGATAATGTATAAACAAGATACGGAATTGTACTAGAGCTACAGTTAGCTCTTATGTTATACCATTCTCGAGAGCCAAAACGTTGTATTTTGAAAGATGAACTTTCGTTATGGATAGAATGTGGAACTTACCATTGTTCTCTAATTTGAAATCATGTCGACGATGATGTGATCGATTCTAGACGGTTTTAATATCAGAAAATAAGGTTTTTTTTTACTTTATGTATAAAGAAAAGTTATAATGAATATCTATATTACCATGAATTTTCCTTGCTAGTAGAGTTTTTCGCGAACTTTAAATGTATTCCTGAAATATATATTTGAATAAAAAGTTTATATTTATTTTGTCCAATTTCCTCTTCCTTTTTCGTTTTAATCCCATACGGGATAAAAAGTTTAAATTATCCTTATTAATTTTATTAATACGTAACTTATTTGTTAGTTTATTCTTCTTTTACAATTAATAGTAACAAAACTGTATTATAGACTAGCGACTCACCCTCGCTTCGCTCGGGTTCATCTGTAGCTTGATTCCCAATACAGACTTTCATTCCCAATTTTCACCCTTTTAAGGCATGATTTCGGGGATAAAAAGTATCCTATGTCCTGCCCAGGGTCTCAAACTATCTTCTTACCAAATTTCATCTAAATCGATTCAGTAGATCCAGAGATTACCCCCCACAACGTCACAAACTCACAAAATTTACCTCTTTATAATATTAGTACAGATATAGTTCCATGAGAAGGATAGTGATAGAAGATATATGTTATCCCGGTACATTAAGCACTTTCCAGGGGATACCCTCCTCAGAATAGTTAGAATAGAAAATAATATGAAATATTAAAGTAAGCGAGTACTTCTAAATTAATAAGATTTGATTCCCAATAATGTAACCTCTGGTGTAATGCAGCGCTCATTACACTGCCTAGCAGTTAAGATAGCAGTGGTTTATGGGTATAATTACATTACGATTTATAGCTTGATTAAGTATGTGTTAGATTGTGGATTAGTATTTTGGAATTTTAAAGGAAAACTGGTATCGGCGAAAAACTAATTTAGTCTCATGACAATGACATAAAAAAAAATATATGTCATATTAGCAATTTACAAGCATTCTGGTTAAAATAAAAAAAAAACAGTATTATGGATAGGATATACGTCGTAACATAAATCTACACTAATATTATAGACAAGTAAAGTTTGTAAAGATAATCTCTGAGAGTATTGAAGATTCTTTTGAAGATTCATGACGACGCGTGTGGCTCAGTTTGTAGCGACCCTACTTGCTGTGCCAGCGGTCGCGGGTTCGAGTCCCGCTGGGGGCACTCATTTGTGTGATGAGCACGAATGCTTGTACTCCAGTCATGGGTGTTTATATTTATAATATCTATGTATTTAAAGTTATATATTTGTAGTGTATCAACTATCTGGTATCCATAACACAGGCCTCGTAGCTCACCATGGAACTAGATGGTGATGTGTGTTACTGTCCCAATATATTTATTTATTCTTTCATTAATAAAAAGCTATATGAGCGCAAATTCCTATATGTATTGAGGTTTTATTCTGATAGAAATGTGTTTATTATTAAAAATCATAATAATTTTAACTGAAGTGGCAACAACTGTCCGTTAATTTACTTTATCGGGTTAAGAATAAAACAACAAAATGTATGACAAAAACCCACAGAGAGACACTAAATAAAGCAGAGGTAAGTATACATGAAAATACGCTTTATTTAAATTATATTTTTATACATGATATAATAAAGTATCAATTAAAATATCTATTCAATGATGTAGAAAAAAAACTCTTCAATATTTGATTTTTTTACAAGCTTTCTTTATTAATTTATCTTACTAATTTATATAAATGTGAAAGTTTGGATGAATGGATGTTTGTTACTCACTCTAGAACGGCTAAACGGATCTGGATAAAATTTGGCACAGAGATAGATTATAGTCTGGAACAATACATAGGATACTTTTCATTCCAGAAAAATGTATGGTTCCAGTGGGATAAATTTGTTTTTACCTTCCACAATGTTTTGTTATATATAATATGATTTACTTATAATTTGTTATTAAACAAAATCTTTCATACATAAAATCATCCATAATTTATAAAAAAATCAATCAGCTACGTATTACTATCCAAAATATGCAAAGTTAAACACGCGATATGCTAGAGGGCATATGGTTAAAGTAAGCGAGGCATATGATTTCAACTAGGCCCTTTATGGCACACGAAGCCACAGAAAATGGTTTGTATATTATAATTTATATATGAATATATTTGTAGTGAAAAGAGCTTTCTTGACACTAATAAGTTGTTACATCTCACCACTTACCTAGACAGAGTTTATTTCCGACTCAAGTCTCCGGCCAAATAGAACTTTTAACAAGATTGCCTTCACTGCGCTCTTATTTGCCTACATTTTATTCACTACTACTTTCTATTGGTTATTTGAAATATTTAATTTTATTAGCATATCATTTGAATAAAACCTTCCATCTCATTTGCAAAAACATTTACATATACCTATATAAGTACATAAGTTTACTGTGCGTTTATGTATTAAAAAATCCCTTAAATCATTGTCAATCCATACTAATCTACACTACATCACTACTATTACAAAGAGAAAAGATTTGTATTTTTGTATGTTTGTAATGTATAAACTCAAAAACTACTGGACCGATTTAGATGAAATTTGATAAGATGATAGGTTGAGACCCTGGGAAACCTATAAGACATTTATATTATTTTCGGAATACATCCCTTAAAGGGTTGAAAATGGGGTTGAAAGTTTGTATTAGGAGGATCAACCTAGGGAGGAACCCGAGCGAAGCGAAGGTGAGTCGCTAGTATTATAAATATTAAAGTAACTCTGTTACCATTAACGGATTTCGATAGAATTTGGTAAGGACATAAACTATATGCTGGTGACAGACATAGGCTACCCTTAGTCCTCGTCCCACTAACCACGCGAGCGAAGCTGCTGGCAAAGACTAGTTCTATATAAATAAAGATGATGTATTTCAAGCCCCAAACGATTTTATTTCCGAAATTAAGTAGCACAAGCTAAAAATATCAGTACAGACATAGTTCAGTTAAAATATTAAAGTTAAAATTAACTGACAGTATAATTTAGAGCAACTATTATACCAGTGATAAGTTTATAACCGGCCATTTTAAAATTCGCCGTACCATCCACTTGTACCGCTATCCAAAAAAGTCGATCCAAATTTAAATTCCACGAGGGACATCGCTGCAGAATTCAGAATGCAAAGTGTCGCAGGATTGTTGTTGTGTCATGTTGCTCCAGCGCTGAGAATCTTTCTATACATACTGTGCGCTACTTGAGTGATATCATCTTTATATTTTGCAGCATCTTATCTTACTTATTGTATCTTATAATACTTTCTTAGATTGACGCGAATATTTGGCATTTTAAATAAAACAAATTTTTCGGATTATTTTGCGGATTTATTTGGATTTTTGGTTGTAGACGTCTCAAAGGCGTTATATACTTGTTACAGATAGTGCCTCCCAAATATTTTACAAAAATGATTTAAAAATTCAAAAATGGTACCAAAGTACCTTACAATATTTGTTGATTTAATTTTAAATATTACAAAACTGCTTTACTGTATCTTATCTAAGCAACTAGAAACTTTCCCTTACTTCACTTGAATGCATGTTTAAGTGCTTAAACTTTATGTTAGAGTATATGTGTTCTAAATTTCATCCAAATACGTCCAGCTTTAAAAAGCAACATACATAGTACATACACGCAAACAGACATACACATAATATACAAACTTTCGTATAATAACAGCCCCAATCCAAGCCCTGTTTTTACACCCTTTCCTTAGTTTAATTTGTAACTAACTAAATAAGTAACTATGTAATCGAATCTTGGAAGTCGATTTTAACCTCAATTTGAAACTTTATAAGTATTTGAGATCGATAATGCGATAACCCTTTTACAACTCCCACACAAACTATTTACAAAGCGCTCTGGATAACTGTGAAAGCTTCGTTTACATATTAATACTGCTATTTTCATGTTGGGCCAAATAAAACGACATACCTTTTATTTTTATACCTTTTACTACCTGATCTGATATGTTTCAAATTGTAATAAAGTTCTGATCTTTAAGCTTATATAAAAATCTTTGAGCTCACATAAAAATCTTAATACTATAGAAAAAAGGACTTTCTCTTTTTTTCATATTTCTTCATTTTCATGGAAACTTGTCCGTAGTTTTCCTAAAACCTTATGCAGACTATTAGGGAGATCCTACGTTTTAACACCTAAATTGCTGATCCTATTTTGATGAATTTTGGTATACAGATAGATGGGACCTTTGAAAAGGACTTGGGCTACTTTTTGTTGCGGAAGTTAAACTTGAAGAAAGTGAAATGAATGTATGAACGTTTGGTTTATGCCGCTAAGGACATAAAAATTAACTGCATATTCTGGCATATTGTATTTATAGAAAATATAGAGTGATACTTTATAATGAAGACCAAGGGAAGCGAGTATGGGAACAATATAAATGCAAAATACACTTATTATCGCACCCAAAGAGGCGAAGGAAGGGTAAACCTCTAGTATATAATATAAAACAAACATCACTTAAATAACTTAATACAAAAGCTCCAAGTAGAACATAAGAAAATAAAATATTCTAAGTCTGTCGTTCTATGAATAAACGAAACGGTTGGAGAATCGCATTTTGATTGTATTTTCCCTTTACACACGGATGGACAAAATTATTAGATAATATTACATTTATCGCACCAAATGAAATTTTGTGATGCTTCCTGCCTTCCTGCCTCGCTGAAATCTCACGCCTCGGCTGACGTATTATTTGATGTTCAGCTCTGCGCGATACCAAGCATGAAAACAATGGAACGAAATGAAAGGATCCCGAGTACATAAATATGGATTGTCGTAATAATACAATTATTACATCTTTATTTACATTTCGTAAGAGTAAAATAAAGTATGCTAATTATTTCAAACAATTCAAAGATATGAAATTTCTGTCTTAAGATTGTCTTTATATTTTCATCCCCATTATCACTCTCTTTAGGGATGATATTCGGAATAAAAATCTTATGTCCTTTCCAGGATCTCAAACTATCTTTTTAGCAAATTTCATCTAAATCGGTCCAGTAGCTTCTGAGTTTATTCGTTACAAACATATAAATATACAAATCTTTCCTCTTTACAACTATTATAGATCAGTATCATAATATCTTAAATCTATTGGATTAATGACGAGTGGATCCAAGTTTTAAGGTAGTCTTTAAAACTTACACGCACTAATTGACCGCAACCGAAACTATTGTTACAGTGACCAATTTTATGTTAGTTATTTGATATTTTATTGGAAATTTCAATTGTTTCATCAAATAAAAGTATCCATCCAATAATTTCTGCAATATCTATGCAATTCAATATTGTATAATACTTAGGTATATAGGATATACAATATTACTGGGTTGTGTGGCTTTAATGGATGAAACTTGATACACAAATACTCGTAGAGGATGTTTAGGAATAATACATATAATTAATACGTTTTATGCATTCTCGTGGAATAATTACAATTTTCGTAATAAAAAAATATATATTTCTAATTTAGTTCTAAGTTTACTAATAGATCGGCTATTATTTACATGTAAAAGAAAAAAGTTTTTACGCAAGCAAATCCAGGATGAAAAACTTGTTTATATTATTAACAAAGCATGGATTGCTTCATCACTGTTAATGTATATGAGTTCATGTAATATCGTAAAGCTTTATATATATGTATATTATTGCCAAGGATTCCTTTATATATCAAAATTTAACAATTTTATTGTAACAGCCGAATATACTATTGTATTATGAATTTTATTATAAATTTCGTGGTCGCGCTTAAATTTGCTACTTTTGTCTATTTTAAGTATTTCCAGACAATGTGTAAATCTATTTTTGAAACTTTTGTTTCATTTCAATAATGGTTTTACAATATCGAAATATCTTACTATAATGTCAACTTACAAATTATAAAAAGCAAAGTAATTTGTCATTATGTAAATACATAACGTAACCAACTTCAAAAGAAGAAGTACTAAATCTATGTATGTATGTACGTGCACATTTTGCGTTTATAGTATGTTACGCGATACCTTTTGCCAATTCCCACACAATTTTAACAATTATTTAGTAATACCTAATATTTCAAGGGTCTCAGAAGTATTCACCATTGAAGATAAAATATTTACTATCCCACAAGATATAAATAGAACAACAATAAAACTGTTATTTATTGATAAATAATAAAAAATAGATAATTCAACTTATTTTTTATCTGATTGTACCCACATTTTGAATGCAGCACAGATGAATTTCAGTAAAATATTAAAAGTCTAATAATGTAACTTAAATCGAAACTGTGTTCTATTTTAATTACATAACTAGAGCTTTCTCGCCAAAAAGCCATATTACATCATATCACAATGCAACCCCTAAGTTCTAAGGAGTTAAATTTCAAAAATCTCTCAATTAATACACTATCAACCCATTGGAGGTTTAATCAAGCAACTAACACACCAGAACATCTTATTTTATATATATAAAGATTATATCTCATACATTTACAGCTACATACAGAAGGCATTTATTATTTTCAGTCAAAAGTAATAATTATTTCAACCGAATTTCGGTTATTAACTTATAACTTTTAGCAAAACACCTTCTCCACGGAACAATAAGCACAACCCTTAATATTTCACATTAACTCTAAATTGAACGAGTTAAAGCATGTAACGGCGTTCTCGATTAGAGTTTTATTTTAATCGCTTTAGCAACTGTAATTAAGTACGACAAAACTCAAATATAGAAAGAACCCGTTTACACGATATTGAATCGTACTTTACATTTTTATACGAAAATATCCGCATTATTTTGGAATTCTTATTATTTATTTAGGTACGTTTTACCGGTTAGTATGGAATAGATAGACTATATATACATAGACATGATGAGTTTTATATTCCTTACAGAAATATTTACTGAATGATTGATTCCCCATACAAACTTCCACCCTCTCTTTTCACCCCTTCAAGGGATTATTTCCGGGATAAAAATTATCCTATATCCTATGCAGGGTCTCAAACCATATCTGTAACAAATTTCATCTAAATCGATTCTGCGAATTAAGCGTGAAAAACTAACAGACAGACAGTGTTACTTTCACATTTATAACATTAGTATGGATTCTAAATATTAAAGCCTTACAACCTACACAGATATCATAGTAACATCATACGAAAATATGTACTTAAGTTTGTCTGTTCGAAAAACTTCAAATAAATACTTATATCATGGATTATTATCATATGGGCAAGTGTAAGTACCTCGTTAAAAGTAACACGAGTGGAGTTAAGAGTAAATATTAGTTAACAACAAATTAAGCGTAAAACCAAGTTTAATTCACCAAAATGTGACAATCCTTTGAAATTATCCAAAACAGAAGGTTAAATATATTAATTAATCCGTAAAAAACATTTTTAGTAAAATAAATTTACACGTTGTAAACGTATCAAGTGCCTAATCATTGTAATCAAAATATAATGGTTGGTTTAAACAAAGCCCGTTCTGAATGATCGATTACATTTAAGGATTATGGGATTTATGTATTTATCAAATTAACTAATAATTACAAGGGATTAGTTTTAGAATTAACATCCTTCTTGATTGTCATAACATAATTTTAGCAAGCATTCACCACACACCTTCTTCTAATTATCGACTAAAAATTTTAGGTACAATGCCGGCTGCTGATCATTTCTTGTTAGAAAAGCGTTTCAAGGCCTGACCCAGTAGTCTAATTCAAGATCTGCAGATTCAATGTTAAATATGCTTGCAATATGCATGAGCAGAACATAGGTCACTTTCTATCCTGGACTTTGTAATATATGGCGCAGAATTAGTACACTGAAGTAGAAGTTGGTCGGTTATGTCTCCAGATGAACTGATGGTCGATGGAGCCGATATTATGTGTTAGAGTGCCCAGGATCAGGATGGTTGGCACTCGTGTGAGCGGAAATAAGCTATTTGATCTATTATACATTTCGAGCAAAAGCTACAATTATATTATCACATGAACTTTTTTGTTGCAAGCAATTGTCTTTTATTTATTTTGAAATATTTTTAAAAAGTGCATTTTTTTATTTATATAAAGAGGCGTCGTATCAGTAATTCAAACATACATATGTATGTATCGTACCAGTTATTATAAAATAAATACAAACCAACAAAAATACTTTCTTATTTATATATTCAATGATTCCAAAGACATAAAATAGTATGTTAAATTTTACCCAGAATATATATATATATATATATATATATATATATATATATATATCCAATAATTACGATTACAGAACATTTTATAGAGTATCACAAAAATATTCCTACATGATATATAAATTATTACAAAAAATGTTGGACGTCTTCTACATACACATAAGATTTTAAAATTAACAGTCACTTGAGAACATTAAAAATAATTACTTCAACAAAATATCGCGTGCGTCTAATTTTGTTCTGAAATGGGCAATTTATTAAAATTGCGACTTCAATTACTATGAAACATTGTAGCATATATCTTGTAAGTAAATTTATATTAATGTTTTTCGTTTCTATATTTATACACGTAAAATTTAACATTTACATATTATGTGCTTTATGGTTATAATAATACTTTAGCCTTTTTTATAGTCTCAGTGCTGCACGGGCTTCAATGCCAATGCTCCAAGCCAATGCCTCCAAGTTAGTTGGAGGACTTCATCTGTCTCCTGAAAACTTAGATTCTTTCAGACATGCAGGTTTCCTCTCGGTGTTTTTCATCACCATAAGGCCAGTAGTAATCATATCAAAGTATTGTAAGTGAAACTTTCTTTTTTTTTCTTTTTACGCAAACCACCTGTCCCCAAACAGGTGGTTATGTGGGGCTCCCCAGCTAGAAAAAGCAGTACTACCCACTGAAACCCAACAGAACCTATCGCGTTTTAATAGGGCGTCGCAGGATCACCTAACGGCAGGCCTCTGAAGCAGAATATTGTTACAACAACTTACCTTTATTTTGAGTTTTCCAGATCCACAAGGGTCTAGAAGAAACAACTTGCTCTTTATTTTGTTCTATTTTTAGTTATTTTTTAATAATAAATTCTAATTATACTCTAACTAATAACGCTTAGAGGTCAATTTTACATGTTTTTAATATGGAACCGTCTTTAAAGTATAACCTATTTAATTAATAGATATGAAAATCGGTTTACAACTGGTAAAATATCGTGTAACATTCACAAACGCTGACGACACGTTTGGCTCGGTTTGTAGTGACCCTACTAGCTGTGTCACAGGTTCGAATCCCGCTAGGGAATTTTATTTGTGAAATGAGAACGAATGTTTGTACTCCAGTCATGGGTGTTTATATCTATAATACATAGCTTACCATGGAACTAGGTGGTGTTATATTTATATTTATAAACGTACATATATGCAAAATCAGGCGCATATCCCTTAATTGAAGTCGATAAAAAATCCTAAATTATTACTTACTTTGTAAACCAAGGCAATATAATATATTTTTATCATATAATATACTAACATTGCCCGCGGCTCCACCCGCGTTCAGATGACAAAAACGAAATTCTTAGGTTTTACATATTAGTATACTCTTACAATACAGTTTTTGTATTTTTTCTCAGAAATGAGATATTTTCACGTGGTAAAAATTCTAAAAATTATAAATTCGGCCTCTGTATCGATATTAATGTATATTTCAATAAGATTTTCCAAAAATATTTAATGTACAGATTCGGCTTACTTACAATTTTATTATATGTATAGATTATTTATCACACATTTATCACTAAACCGTGAAACCGCTCCGTTCCTATTGATTGGGTCCATTACAGCAGTGCTACTTAGTCTATACAGTATACTCTATTCAATAACATTACCAGATAAGTATCATTTAATCGGCTATCGGACGTTCGTATCTTCGAGCGGCTAAGTTTTGAACTTCGCTATTATGTGCAAGTTAAAATTAATTGAGTGTCTGATTGGTTTTCGCTTAGAATTTAAAATAGTTTAGCAATAGTTCACTTCTCTAATTATATCTATATGTAGTTGCCTAATCCGTACTAATATTATAAATATGAAAGTGTGTTAGTTTGTTTGTTTGTCCTTTTATCACGTCGGAACGGAGTGACAGATTGATGTGATTTTTTGTGTGGAGATAGTTGGAGGGCTGGAGAGTGACATAGGCTACTTTTTACCGCGGGAGATTATCTAATTCCCACGGGAAAACAAGTTATAAAACAATCCAAAAAATACTTATGATCAGAATTACTTGACACTTGGTATTAATGCTCTTCAATAAAATTAAATAAACATGTGTTTTAGCATTTTTTGAAATTCATCCGATAAAGGGGTAAAATAGGGGTGAAAGTTTGTATGAAACTACCTTTTTAGAGTTTTTTTTTGTAGTTTTAGTGCGAGTGAAGCCGCGGGTTCTGCTAGTAATATATAACTATCATTGTACATAGTGCCAGATGGAAGGTGTCGATCGTAATACATTATTTGGATCTGATGTTGGCAAAAATATAATACACTAGCGACTTACCCTCGATTCGCTCGGGTTCGTCCTACGTCGCTTCCCCATACAAACTTTCATCCCCAGTTTCACCCACTTAAGGGATGGTTCCGGAATAAAAAATATATAAAATGTATATTCGGTACAAACAAACAAAAAAAAAACCTGTCCTATTTATAATATTAATGTAAATACATAGGTAACAGAAATTGGAATGGGCAAAGTGAATATATTGACAACAGTTTTTTTTATATTCTATAATCAATAACACCACATAATCTATAATTTTCTTAAGGCGTTTCTGTGTCGGGGTGAGTAAAACATACATAGAATACTCTGATAAATTTGCCCGAGACAACCTCAAACCCCCAACCTTGTAGACTAAGCAGTCCTGTAAAATCTATGATTCATCCTAAGTGGTATTAATATATTACTTTCTGTTTAATATCTATCAGTCTATTAACTATTAAAGTATGAAAATATTTTATCAATAAAAATAAAGTATTAGCAAAAATATTCATACTTGGATGTTTCATTAAAGCCAATTATAATCGATTGAATTTATATATTTTAGTTTTCACGGCTGATATAAATCGATAATATTTCGTGTAGATATCGAGGGATATTATCAACTTATTTTCTTTTACAATATTATGCTGGAAATACCATAAGTAAAAGCAAGTATAAAATAAAAGATAGCTACAACTTTAAAACATACGATTAAACACACGACACAGTTAGTAGGTTAAGTAGAGTAATTGTAGGTTACTGGGTGAGACATGATCTAATTCTAATATCCAATTTTTTGTTCACGTCGTTGCCTCGACATAATCAAGAGCTAAATTAATTTTGAATGCATATCCAAGTGCTGTTGAAAAATTCAAGATTTATGAATATTAAAATGTTAACATGCTAAAATGTGTGTAAATTTTTTTATCAATATGATTTCTTGGCTAGTTCAATATTGTCGAAGATCACTCGACTGAATATGATGCTTCCTTAGTAAAAGCTTGGATTCCTGAATAAGAGATTAAGATACGAATTTTAGTCGCCGTATTACCTTCACAATTTTTTTTATCCAAAATAATATTAAAAGTTAACAACAGAAAAATGGCTTCATTTTGTTTGAAAATTCATTTTTTAAGGTTCAATACCGGAAGGGTGTTAACGGGAACCTATTACTAAGCCTTCGCTGTCCGTTGGTCTATTTGTCTTCGGACTATATCTAATGAACCGCAATAGGCTGAGAGTTGAAATTTTCACAGAGTGCGTATTTCAATTATCGCTATAATAACTAATAATAAAAAACCAAAATAGTGAATTTCAAAATGGCCGCCATGAAGCTTTTTTATCAATTTTAAAAATAATTACAATTAAATCATGCAAATCAGAATCAGAAAACAAGATAATATCTACTGATGAGATGCTGTCTTTAGTCGTCGTGTCGTTTAGTTATTTTTTACATTTTAGTGCCTGTTTGTTTTAACGTTGGGAAATGCATTTACGCACGAGGTGTGGGACTCACCGGCGTAATAAAGCCAGTACTACCCACTAAAACCCAACAAAACCTTCCCCCGTCTTAATGGGGCGTCGCAGGATCGCTTACGCATTCAACTACGACGCCCCGACGGCAGGTCCGCCGAAGAAGACCACCACAACCATGGGGTTGCTCCAAGGTCCACTCTGCTATCAGAGAAGTACCAGGAGCAACCCACATGGTACACCGCCCACCGAAGAGGGCCACCTCCCACCGCCCACCGAAGTGGGCCACCTCCCTATGCGTTTCTTGGCTTCGCGCCCAGTTGGGTTGCCGGGCACTACTGAGCCCCCCCCCCCCCCACCACGACAAGGTGAACGCACGTTGGGGGGGACATTTAGTGGCTGGAAGTCGGTTTTTTTTACGTTTTTATTCAGGTTAACTTTTAGTTATATGTCATGTTGGTCTTTATATAATAGTTTAAACTGTAGCATTACCAAATGACGCCTTATGATGGCCAAGATAGATAAGATTAGAATATTTAGATGTGGCAGGAGCATTTCTAATATAAGGACGTAACTATGAAATCCATCTACATTTAAACATATGAATAAACTTGGGTAAAATAATTCAAGATTTTCGAATTTTAGGTATGTAATTTCATGTGGTTGAAACGTTGATAAACTTGACTTTAAATATAGTGCCAGGTATACATATTTAAAATTCATCATACCCAATACTTACTAACAATGTATCAAAGTCAATTTCTTCGCTATCAAAATAAAATCCATAAATATTTTTTATATCTTTTAGTTTAATATAATTAACAAAATTAGAAGGTATAGGTTTTTAGGATTCCGTAACCGAAGGGTGCCAACGGAACCCTATTACTAACGGACGGGACTAAGCCTCCGCTGTCCGGCCGTCCGTCTATCAGAGGGCTGTATCTCATTAATCGTAATAGGTAGAGAGAAATTTTCACTGAGTAAAATAAATAAAAATGCAAGAAAAAAATTTTTACATTCGTAATCGTTCATCGAAGTTAATATATAACATACATAGAGTAAAATTCACATTAATAAAATGTACATATATGATGGTACGGAACCCTTCGTGTGCGTATTCGACTCGCACTTAACCGACGTTTTCTTTATTCAGATGTCGAATATCAATAAATGTTGATAATCTTAGTACATCATGCCAAAACTTAATCATTTCTAATCAAATCTAAATCATTGCTGAGAAAACAAGAATATCCATATCCATACTAATATTATAAATGTGAAAGTGTGTTTGTTTGTTTGTTTGTCTGTCCTTCTTTCACGTCGAAACGGAGTTACGGATTG
The DNA here is from genome assembly GCA_947093115.1 of Brenthis daphne. Lineage (NCBI taxonomy): Eukaryota > Metazoa > Arthropoda > Insecta > Lepidoptera > Nymphalidae > Brenthis > Brenthis daphne. The sequence goes on from OX352473.1 coordinate 7,979,236, forward strand.
GCGTGATTTTTTGTGTGGAGATAGTTGGAGAGCTGCAGAGTGACATAAGCTACTTTTTATCGCGGGAGATCATCTCATTCCTACAGGAAACACGTTAAATATAATACAATTCAAAAAAAAAATATGATCAGAATGACTTGAAACTTGGTATTAATGCTCTGCAATAAAATTAAATAAATACGTGTTTTAGCATTTTAGCGAAACCGCGGGTTCTGCTGCTGGTACTATATAAATACTGAAGTGACCTCTAAAATAACACTTCATATCCTGAGCTGACGATTTAGCGACACTTAAAGACTCTACAGGTCGCACATATTTACAGAACTTTGAACTAGAAATTATTTAAATAAAAGTCTATTTTTTCCGCGTACAGTATAAGAAAACGACATTAAGTGTACATTTTTGTATAATAAATAAATAAATATGTTGGGACATTAACACACATCACCATCTAATTCCATATTGATACCAGATAGTTGATATACTACACATATATAACTTCTAAACACGTACATGTTTACAGGTTACAGTACAGTACAGTTACAGGAGTACAAACTTTCGTGCTCATCACACAAATGAATGCCACCAGCGGGACTCGAACCCGCGACCTCTAGTATAGCAAGTAGGGTCACTACAAACTGAGTCAAACGTGTCGTCAAATGTACATATTATATAATAATATATTAATTAAGTAACTCGCACACCGTCTTTCGTGCGTTGATGGAACTACGTCAGAAACATTTTCAAGCGGTCGATTAGATTACTCAGGCATTTACACAGACACACAGAAGACTAACCAAATATATGTACCTACTTTAACTTACATATAATAGTCTAGTGACCCTATTTTCACCACCTTAAGGGATAATTTCCGGGATAAAAAGTGTCCTATGTCCTTTCCAGGGTCTCAAACTATCTTCTTACCTTTCATCTAAATTGGTTCATTAGATCCAGAGATTACCCCCTACAACGTCACAAACTCACAAACTTTATCTCCGTATAATATTAATATAGATTACATAATATATAAACAGTACCTACTTATAGAATCTAACACATTTTCTGGAGCTACCAATGAAAATAAAAACTTATAAGCGCGTGGGTTACAATGAAGAAATAAAGTGAAGGCGAATAGCTATTTATTAATAACTCGATACAACAATCTATCTCAATTTATAAATACAATTCCTTTGTCAAAAACAGTCAATTTCATATTTTAAGTCACTTTTTTTGTTTTAAAAAAATTATTATTTCACCGGAAGTTTTTTCGCTGTTTTTTTCACGACATAACCATTTTAGTAGTGAAAACGTGTAACAAATCTATCCACAATATGAATATTTACAGGACTGCGCGACGCAAATAAGATTTATTATTGGGAGATATAAAATTATGTTTTCTCATATTATTCTTTTGTTCTTATACTTAACTATCGACACGTGTATAAATTTTTGCGCTGACTCACTGATAGACATCACATAACATACACCTTTGGCCCTAGAACCTACGAAATTTTATACAAGATTTCTTAGTTACAGTCAGTTCTAAGGGAGTACTTCGAAAGTTCATCCTGTAAAGGTCTTAAATAACGGGTTGGTCAGACTTCGGATAGACTTGCCGGTGAGTCCCACACCTCGTGCGTAAATACATTTCCCAACGTTAAAAAAAAGGCTTCGGATAGACGGAAAAAATCGTTTAAAGATTTAAAAGTTTCAAAGACAATCAAAATAAAATATTCTAAAACCGTGGTACTGGAGAGGTGCCAACAATCTGCTGAATAAATGACGAGCTACGATTCATATTGCTGGATTTCTTGTGATTTTATAGTATTTTAAAATATGGTAACTTTTTCATAATATTAATAATGCTTTTGTTTCATAGAAGGACAAAAATTATTTATGCCTTTCAATAAGCTAATGTTTAGTTATAGCCCAGTCGAGTTGCCGAAAATAAGAGCCTAACCCCGAGAAAATTCTAGGCCAAAATTTTATTTCACCATCCTTTAGGGGGTCAATGGGAGTGTAAATTTAAAATCGCGATCAAATTCGAGCAGTGTGTTAGCAGCCATCTTAATTTTGAAGGGGAATCGTTTTTCCTCATTATCTCTGCCATTTTCAACTTTTCGGGAAAAATCATAGGGTTAAAGTTATTCATTATTCAATTTCCTACATTTTACTTCTTACTCATTTTTTCCTGCTATCGATATTTTTGGACTATGATTATACTTACAAAAATTGGTCTTATTATATTTTTATAATAATGTACGTAAAATATGTTGAAAGTAATATAGTAATAGGAAAATATTAGAACTATACCATAAAATATTATACAAATTAAAAAAAACACCACATAAATGGGCAAAAAATTATATAATACATTTATTACACTATGGAGCACAATACAGCAATTATCCTGCATTGGTATAATGACAAATCGATAGTAACGCTGCGGTTTCATGGTCAACTGATACATATTCAAACAAAATGGTAGTTTAAAAATGTGTTATTAATCGTCCACATTAAAATGCATGTATATTGAGTAAATAATAAAGAGTATATGTATCTATATATTTATCTAAATATATGCAAAGTTTTTTTTTACTGTTTGACCGCGCTAATACGAACGAAATAGCGAAAAAACGCTAGTTTAATAATGATGGCAATATGTTTCCTCACGATGATTCCCTTCACCGTAAGAGAAACGATAATCTTGTTGAAAATGATTCGCACATAAAAATATCAGAGCTGCGAGACCGGGGATTTGAAACCGCTTCAATCAGTTTCCCAAGCGAGCATGCTACCACTGGGCTATCACTACCATTCTAAAATACAGCTAGAACAATCTAAGATAAAAACTGTAGTTAATTAAGTTTGAGATAATAGATCGGATGCACAATGATTCTTCTTTATTTACGCACGCTACTTCTTTGAATTTACAGCCGGGACGTGTTTACTGGCCCGCTGAGGTTGGTCTTTGTTTTTTATTAAGAAATCAGATCGTAGCGGGATTCTGTGAGGGTTCAAAGTTGAACTGTTATAGCATTGTGTAATATTGAAAGTTAAATATATTATATAACCTGTATCTAACGTAAAGCCATATATTGTAAGATATGATGAGTGAAGTGATATGAATTTATATATGCTAAAACACGTATTGATTTAATTGTACTGAAGAGTATTAAAACCAAGTTTCAAGTAATTTTGATCATAAATTTTTTTTAGTTTCTATTATAGCGTGTGTTCCCGGAGAATAAGATAATCTCGTGCAGTAAAAAGTAACCTATGTCACTCTTCAGCCCTCCAACTATCTCCACGCAGAAAATTACGGCAATCCGTTACTCTGTTTCGACGTGAAAGAAAGACAAACATACAAATAAACTAACACACTTTCACATTTATAATATTAGTATGGATTATATATATTATAATGTTATTTAATATGTTATCTATTTGATTATTTCAGTAACTAATAACTCAGTGAATAACAATTTTCAGGTATATAATAGAGAGCTTAAGTAATTACGCAATAATTATGCTTTACCGCGGATATTTGATATGATGATTTATAATATTTAATACAAAAAGATTAATTTTCAATATAATTAACTAATTTGAATATCCCACTGCCGGGCACAGGCTCTTCAACATGAGGAAGCCAACAAATATGGGTTGGCAGAATTGACTTGTCTTTCGAAACGAAAATTATGTGTATTAGTACTTTAAGCAGATACAACGCGACTTTAGAAATCATGACAAGAAGTTATACTATTAAATTATTACTACAGTTACTGATTTCTTCTACCTTATGGTCGTATCAATCCTTACTAAATGCTTAGCAAAAATTGATTAGATAACGTATTTATAATATATAAAAAATCACATACCATCAAACTGTCTTCTCAAATTATTAACAGACGGACAAAAACGATTCGCGCTGTAATATGTAATAATATTAATCATTTATGTACCTATAATAAAACTATAAAAAAATCTTTAATGTGAAAATACCTTTAGACCTTGACAATATTAAAATGAGTCGCCCTCACGCCATTTAAGCATTACTCTTGTATACTCGCTTATATCCGGCTGAAAAAGTTGTGTTAAGTGATATTTAGAATTAAAGGTGCCCATTCACATTAATTTATGATTAAAATGGCGTGATTACGGACTTTGAATGATAGGCTGGCTTCTGATTTTATACTGTACTAGCTGCTGATGGGATATCGCATTGAGCTAATTGTTAATCTTACTAATATTATAAATGTGAAAGTTTAGATGTTTGGATGTTTGTATGGATGTTTGTTACTGAATCACGCCACAATGGCTGAACGGATCTGCATGAAATTTGGAACAGAGATAGAGTATAGTCTGGAATAGCACATTGGCTTTATATTCTCGAAAATATACGGTTCCCGTAGGATAGATTTGTATTAATTTCCATCCAATGTACAGGCAGTGGTAGCCCAGTGGGGCAGTAGTAGCCCAATGGGGCAGTGGTAGCCCAGTGGTAACACGCTCGCTTGGGACACCGAGTGAAGTGGGTTCAAATCCCGGATCTCGCACCTCTGATATTTTCATGTGCGAATCATTTCTAACATGTTTACCGCTTGCCTTATGGTGAAAGAAAACATCGTGAGGAAACCTGCATGTCTGAGAAAACCTAGCAAGTTTTCGAAAGACATGTGAAGTCCACCAACCCGCACTTGGCCAGCTTGGCGGACTAAGACCTGATCCCCCTCGCATTGAAGGGAGGCCCGTGCCCAGCAGTGGAACGTTAAAAAGGGCTGAATACATACATACAATGTACATTATTTAAGAATTAGAAGTAACAAAGTAGATAGCTACGTTAAGGGAATCAGAAAATAAGCGAGTATTTTTAAAAACATAATATTTTTATGAGACTGTAGATTCTACGGTTTATTATGAAATCTAGTCACACACAACACGAAATAGCAAATCTCGTACATTCTGTCTCTCTTGTAAGTAATATTTATTTCTTTGAAGTCCTCAATAAAATATATTTTCTAGGGAAATGTGTACATTAGTCGTAAAGAAAGAAGTAAAAATGTGGATATTTGCAGCGAAATTCGAGCTTTGCTTTTTATTTATTCATTTAATATAGTATTTAAATATAAAATCTACTAAAAAGAAAAAATAGTACCACTTCATTTAAACTAGTAGTCCTAAAGGTTACACGAAAATCGTTTAATAACTTTAACAGTCAACAAAAGCACAATGCAAAAATTGTTAGCTTTAGCCGTAACGTAGAATATTGGATATTGGACAATGTATATAAAAAAACGGTTTAAAAATTCGTAACAAGTGCTCGTAATATTAAAAAATGCGTAAACATTTTGGCCATTCAGAAACGTTCATTTGAAAATGCTCAAGGAAACATCTTTACAGCTTATTAATTCTCTTATTCAACATGAGAAATAGCCATAAGGATGGCAGAAAGTATAAATTTAATATTCAAAAATATTGTAAGCAGCTGAGCCCTACACTCGTGAAGCATTTGTTACGGCGTCTTCTTAACGAGCCTAATAAATTTTGGGAGTTTATAAAAATTGACGAACGATATTGAAAATTTGCGAAAAAATTGTGGTGAAAAATTTTTAGTACGTCGCTCGTAAAACGATCAAGCGACTGCCGCAACGCATTTAGGAGCAATAAAAGCAGACATTCACAATCGTAACTCAAGTTAGAATTTTTTTAACCCATAAACCACTCGGGCGCCATCTGTTTGGTGTATCTGAAGGCCCGAGTCGTAACAGCCAAGTTAATGTCTCCGTGTAATCATAAACTCGTTTAAATTGGCTCAAATTATGCAGAATAGCAATATTCTTAACTAGGTCGTTCTAAATTATGTTAGAGTTCCTGACTGCATTAATACTTGATAGATAACGTGGCAAAAAACAAGGCATGTATTTCACTTGTCTTAGAACAAAATTATTCTTCCACAAATGACATATATGGAGGAACACTAAAACAACCATTGTTTACTTGTATGTATATATTGTACAAGTATTCAGCCCTTTTTAGCGGCCCACAGCTGGGCACGGGCCTCCCTTCAATACGAGGGGATTACTTAATTAGAGCCATGAAACTCCACGATAATTTATTGCGTACATCAATATTCAAATTACACGTCAACCTGATAGTGACCATCATTGGAGATTTACTATCAGCTCATATTTTCATATTTATTGTATTTTAGATTAAATAAATATGTAGGTAAATACCCTATTTCAGTCTTCCCACTTTCTAACTCAAAGGTTATCTGAAAAAAATCCCTCATTAGCGACAGGCCCGCCTTTTGTTCCTAACATTTTATTATTTTGGTGAACAATAAGGTCTATAAATATCTAAGTATTATGGAAATACTTCATAGTGAATGGTAATAAGGTATTTTTTCAATCAATTAGCCATAAGCAATTATATCGTTAATAATATCTTTCAAGGATTTGCTTCTAACAAATTGAAGTCACAACCTTTGCTTAGAAACTACTACTAAAACATATTATTTATACCATAAAGAGAAAAGTTATATATTCATTTAAATAAACAGGAAAATTTAACTAGCATTTATTAACGTGGAATCTAAATTTAGTATTCATAATTATATGATATTTCGTGCTTGACCTACACTCGGAGACGATGCTAGCAGTCGCTTTGTTTCGCTTTACGTGCACTAAATGCATACAGCTCTTGTGGTTATACCTTTGACCACTCGCTCAGAAACTCTCCACCTTTTAACTCGAAACGGTCAACTTACAACTTTTGGTCGTTTTAACCAAATTCACTCTGTAAATTATAGAATTTGTCTCGCTTTAAATGTTTTGGACTTTTTTGCTTCAAACTGGTTTTAATTCGATCATAGAATTTAGCAAATTTCAAACTTTGATATTGTTTACTTTGAAACGTATTTTAAATTTATTGCTGTAACTCTACACTTTGCAATGATATTTTAGAGTCATTTGCAATTTCAAACACTGGCAATTTTTTAGTTTCAAAATATCTATTTAACCAATTTAAAGCAGCAAATCAAACCGTTACATTAAATAGAATAATAGTAGTAATGCATATTATGTGCCTTGAAAGCAAGGTCGAGATATTTATATACGTATATTTTTATGTAAAGGCCCATATGGTCCGTTTCGTAAATCAAGCAGTTTAAAAGCCGTACCTCAAGAGGTACCTCGGAATTAGTAAATGACACTCTTTGTGTTTATTTTAAATCAATCTATGGCTACTGTTATAAATGCGAACTTGTATATGTGTGTACATATGTTTATTACTCTTTCACGTTAAAACGGCTGAACAGATTTTGATGAAATTTAGTACTCAGATAAACTATAACCTGGAGTAATACATGGGGTACTATTAGGCACATTTGGACGTCAGATCCTAAAAAGTTATATTTAACAAATCTATATCATACCGAATATAGCGTCAGCTCAATAACTGACACCAAGCATTTAAGCGCACAGCACGCCGCCTATCAGCCGGCTGGCGCGACGCCAGCGCTGCATAGAAGCCGACAAGGACTGTATTAATAAGCTACGTAACGATAAATTAACCTTGATACACTGATACCACAGAATATTGTCGAATTATAGTCGGGATATTGATATGAGACATAGCTATTTTCTATGCTTCCTTGTATCTAAATTGGTTTAAAATCATATTTTTGATAATTGTGATCTTTGATTTTTAAATAAATAAATAAAAAAAGTATTTATTGCCATAAAAAGAGTTAAAGAGAGTTAACAGAATCAGTAAAAGCTTTAACTAACTCATGGCAAAGGGTAGTAAGTCAGCTGATGCCGCTAAGACCGAAACCTCAAGCAGCACTGATTTTCAGTTACACCCAGCTCCATCGGGTGTTGAGCGGGAGCAAGGCAAGGGAACTATTCCTCCAATTAACCTCTACAGGAGTCAGAGAAAATTCGCAATTGAAACAAAAAGCAATAAGAAATTTAAAAAAAAATGTGCGTGCGTGCGTGCGTGTGTGTGTGCGTGTGTGTGTGTGTGTGTGCGTAGTCAAAGTTTGAGTGGCACTACCTACTACCATATAGGAAAAAAAACGAAGATTAGACTCTTAATAGTCCTCAAGAGTGACTTCATATGTATTTCGAGAAAAAATAGATCCCTAAAAATAAAATAATAACTTTCAAGTGCTTTTAAACTTCAAGATATATATAAGTTAAAAATTATAAATAAATAAATATGTTGGAACATTAACACACAGCACCATCTAGTTCCATGGTAAGCTACGAGGAGGCTTGTATTATGGATACCAGATTAGTTAAGTAGAGACACTACAAACTGACCTAAACGTATCGTCAATGTAGTGATAACCATAATATTCAAATATCACATAAATCAAATACAATACATGAGTGGTTATTTTAACTTACCAGAAGCCTCCTCAACCTTGTACTACAAATAATAATCAATTTGAACGAAACATTTTATTCATTTCATTCATTCTTATGTGCATAATACGTAAAATTTCCTTCACTTAACAAACACAAGACGCGAGTACCAAAACAGCATATTAAGCTCGCAATACCGTAAAACTACCACATTCTAAACAACATTTTCTTAAAGTCAAATAAGATTTCAAGTGAATTAAATCATGAATATAAAATTTCAATTTTACATTGCATTTCTGAGTAAACTGGTGGAGTAAGCCGAGTCCCGGATAAATATACCTGTCCCGAGTAATGAGATCTCAGAGTATCTTGAACTGAGCCATAATTCTGCAGTGGGTTCGAACTTTTGAGACGTCACGTGAAATTGCACCTTTGGATCTATGAAAGCTAAGTAAAGTTAGCCATATACCTTATGCAGTAAGCAGAATCGTAATCTAGTCTTCCTGAAGTTCAATATGATATACTTTATAGTCTAGCCGTAGGAAATAAATTCTGGCTTCAGCTTTGGAATTGTTCGTAAGTTATTACAGGTTCGATTTTAAATGGATGTATTTCTATTTGACTGAGTTCAGAGAAGTAGGAAATACTCCGGGTGTACGTTCAGTATAATGCAATTTATCTTCGGTAGTGGTGATCCAATATTCATGATTTTTTTAGTGAATATTGTAAAATATAATAAAAACCCTGGGTACGCTTTACTAGTTACTATGAAATAGATAGACTATATAATATATGATATATAGCCTATAGCCTTCCTCAAAAAACGGGCTATCTAATGCAAAAAGAATTTTCCAAATCGGATTAGTAGTTACTGAGATAAGCGCGTTCAAATAAACAAACAAACAAACTCTGCCTCTTTATAATATTATAGTATAGATCAGTTAATGTATCTGTCAGTAAATAACATGTATACTACGAGTATAACAGACTTCAGTGAAATTAAATTAAAAGAATTATTTTATATAATATCGTTAACTAACTGACAGGAATTTTAATTACATTATACATAAGGAGTTTAACGAACATAACAATTATACTATTTTAACCGATTTCGAAAAAGAGGAGGATTAGACACCTAAAAGTTATGGGCTTTATTATATGGTTATCTGGGTTTTATTATAGATGAATAAAAACTGATATTGCATTTTTTTGCAATTTATCTTTACATACTTTTTACTTCTCATTCAATAAAATGCAGAAATTTAAGACACCTTTTCTTACGGTTTTTTTAAACTTTTATGAGGGCCATTCTCGAAAAATTTTTTTGAAATAAAAGAATCGTTTGTGGCCCGCTGCGGCCCCCTTGAATTAGAGGCCCCATGAGACCGCATTGGTTGCATAGCTACGCCATGCCTGAGTGTAGTCACGTATAAATTTTAAGAAAAAAAATTGCTTTTAAGGAATAGATATGTCCTAACATGAACAATAAAAAATAACAACATCATCTTAATTCAACTTATTGAGTCATAAAGTTATTGAATTCTTATACATTGAATTAACTTTTAAGATGCAATCTTTTATAAAGTCAAATATTGATCTTAGTATTCATTCCTTTAGTTACTAGGTACGGGGTCCGTTCATTGTCATAACGATCACCCGATATCTTTAAAGTTATCAAAGCACACTAAAATTATTATGTCCTTTAGACAGTTGCTTTTTAGATCAAATTATATGAAACCTTAATAGCCAAATGATTTTTTTTTTATTTTTTATGTGGGGTCAAAGTTAAATACAACCTTAAATTAAATTATATGTAATAGTGCGCCACACTAGTACAGTGTAAATCAATTTATGACGTACATGGTATCTTGGCATGTAGAACGACACTAAATGTTAATTAACACTAACTAAGGAGCATATACCGATATCGTTATATTCATTACTGCTCTTAATAACAGGACAGTATTAATAGAACATACATACATATGTATGTAGTGATGTAGAATTAAAAATTGTTATTCAATCTATAATAATATATATTGAAAATGTGTTTGTTTGTCCTTCCTTCACTTCGAAGCAGAGTGACGGAGATTGACGTGATTTATTTTGTAGAGATAGTTGGAGGGCTGGAGAGTGAAATTGGCTACTTTTTACTGCGGAAGATTACTTCTTTCTCACGGAAAGCACGCTATAATACAACCCACAACAACTTATCATATCTATGTATATACAGAATGTATATAGTCTATTTATTCCCTACTAACAGCTAACATTTCATATATTTCATCTAATATATAAAAAAAACAAATCTATCCCACGGGAACCCTACATTTTTCCGGAAAAATTAATTTAGTAATATTTGCATGAAAGAGTAAGAAACATCCATACATCTATACATCCAGACATCCATACATCCTCACAAACTTTCGCCTTTATAATATTAGTACGATATCTCTTACAGTTTTATCAATAAATATCTTTTGTCTGCAGTTATGTGGTAATCCAAGATTAAGCCATCTTTATTCAAAAACATAATAGGTATATAAAATATACAAACGTAAATATTGAGTTATGTGTACAAAGTCGGACTTATCTCTAAGAGTTTCTCACCGGCTCTTCTCAGCAGAACTGCTTTCCAAGCCGGTGGTAGCTTCCTCACGGACTGAGTACACTGACGCTCTTTAAATTAAATTGACGATTCAAAAGTGCTTATAATAAGTCTAATTGAATAAAGTATATTTAATTTCATTTACGAGATTTCTTTCAGCACTAATAATAAGAAAATCTTTAAAGATCTACTTACCAAGTTTGTCTTGCAGAACGGTCTTGGTCTGACACCTGACCAGGCAGAGAAGGAGGTAAAGCGCGACGTACGCCGCCATGCTGTAAACCGATCACGTGCACGGCGACGCTCGCCCTCGCCACCGCATGATTAGCGGTTACTGAAACAATATACCAGAACTCATATAGTAAAAGATAGTTAGTTCCATGTTATATTTATTACTTAGTCAATATATAGAAAATTTTCAATAAATCATTTTATCCTATCTCAGTGTTTATTTTTCCAAACGTCCAATTTACCGAAAGAGTTTTTAATACAGAATTACTCGTATTGACTTTTCAATATCAATTCTATTGGTATTAAATTCTAAATACTTTCAAAAGGCCGAAAAAATATATTTTATCTATATATGTATGTAATTGTTAGAAATTAAGCGCTGTTTTTAAAATAGAAAACAAAACTCTACTGTAAAAGTACAACAGGTATTGGAGGTTTTAAACCAATAGGCACTAATGCTATGATATATTATATAAAGTTCATATCATTTGGTATTAACAAGCACTTTCAAATTTCACTTTTTAGATTTTCTCTTATAGATCATCTTCAATATGGATTCCACCTGCTATTATGACGTTAGATCAGGGGGGAAGCTGCGTGAGTGGACCTTGAAGCAACCCCGTGGTTGTTGTGGTTTGCTTCGGCAGACCTGCCGTCGGGGCGTCGTAGTTGAATGCGTAAGCGATCCTGCGACGCCCCATTAAGACGGGGGAAGGCTTTGTTGGGTTTTAGTGGGTAGTACTGGCTTTGCCGGTGAGTCCTACACCTCGTGCGTAAATGCATTGCCCAACGTTAAAAAAAATGGGGGAAGCGGCGTATCTTAGAAAACCTAACTAGTTTTTAAAAGACGTGTTAAGTTCGCCTACATTTGACTAGTGAGATAAATACTTAGACTACGGCGTTAATCTTCTTCTCATTAAGAGGAGGTCTTTGCCCAGCAGTGAGAATTCATTAATAATTAATCTAATAATAATACCTTCTTAGATTTACGTGAATATTTGGCATTTTAAATAAAACTATCTTTTCGGATTATTTCGCGGATTTATTTGGATTTTTGGTTCCCGACGTTTCGAATGCTTTACAGTTATTCTTATAGTCATTACAATTTTAAAAATATGAATTAATAATCTATATTTAGTGTTGCCATTATTCTATTTATAACCATAAAGAAAAATATAAAAAAATAATTAACATTATATCCAGTCCAAGTCAGTTCATTGCATAATATACCGATATTGGAATATTTCCGTATTAATATTTCACAAACTCATCTACTTCAGAATCTATTATTCTTCATTAAAAGCCATTACATCTTACACGTCTAGCGCTAGACGTTAATTTCTTTCTTGATAGTTTTCCAAAATCTTTATCTCCCATATAATTTAATATCTAGCGAGAAAAGCCTTGCCAAGTCGTTCCTACTAAATTTCAAAAAGGAATTAACCTGGTCGGCTTGGCCGGCCCAGGGACTGTCGTACGACAGATTTTATTACTGCCATGAATAAATTCCGCTGGGGACTTGCTCGCACCTCGTAAATTATAACGATGTTTTAAGCCTTCAGCCCAATTTACTGCGATGTTTTAACATGTGCCGTTCTAAACATATGTGGTATGAGAGCGGCATTGGACACCGTGGAGTGAAATGGACGGAACTCGTATAGGTCATCAACTTGCATCATGCGATAAGGTTTATTTAGTACAGTCCGCGAAGCTTTATGGCGTTTTATCTCGCCTTATCCTTTTATAAGTATCTCAAATGTCCGTCCGACGAATTTATGTTTATTTTAATGTTTATGAGCTCATAATGTTAGAGAATGCCCCTACGGACTAACGTCTTATATTTGGATAAAATATATATTAAATATATACTTGCAATTTCTTAAAGATGATTCTTATTTTAAAAGTTTAAAATAATATGAGTATTTACAATAAATAACAGCGATAATATATCAATTATATATATGCAAACAATGATATTCGAAAGCAATGTAGCATCTAATTTCGCACAGCAATAAAAGTTTCTCACGTACGCTCTGACCTGAGCAACAAAATAAATTACGAATAAATTGAGGCATGAATCAAATGGGAGCACCTGTGAATTAAATTGCGAATGTGCGAGAGACAAAAAAATTGCCTCATAACCGCACCGACCTCCTTCTGATTTATTTACGACCGCTAGACTTGGTTCTAGAACTAAGTAATAGCTGTGATTTCACATATATCTACGTAGTGATATGTGAAATGGACTCCCTTTCAGATTACGTAAGTTGATTAATATTATTTTACAAGAAGAACCCGCGGCTACGCCCGCGTTCAATTTACAAAAAAAACTCTTTGGCTTTACATTATACTGCGACTCACCCTCGCTTCGCTCGGGTCCGTCACTGTGTGTTTTTACATGTTATTGTCCATACAAAAACACTAAATCGCGACTAAAAATTTGGGGATGGAAGTAGGAGGGTAAAAAATACTTTACGAACTATTATCAAACCTACCAAATAGACAGAAAAAAATCATTAAAATCGGTCGAGCCGTTTCGAAAGAGAGCGACCAAACACACGGTGTACGAGATTTTTATATATTAGATTAACATTATTATGAAGTTAGTGCTCAGTTCTTTTGCTTCTTAGACTAACGATGCCTAACTAGATCTTCATAAATAACTTTTTGCAATATATTATCATTCTGCTAGAATTGTTTGAGGATTGACTTAATCTCTCAGAACATATACTGTCTCTCTCCAATAAATAAAATTCCTGTTTCTATGTGAAAATCACATAGCATTAGTGCTACGTGAAAGAATAACAAATCAAAACCCTTTCATATTTATAATAAGGTTTTTAAGTTTGTTTGGATCTATGTTTTTAAGATTTGCTTTAATTAGCTATTCTTAGTTTCAATTATTCAGCTCTTTTTCCAAATTAAGTCAAGTTTCAAAAAAAAAATACACCACAGTATAAAAAAAAAATCCCACGGTTCTGCTCTTTTGATGAGTATATCGGTAAAATTATTTACACTATTTTATCCCCGCATTCTATCTAGCCATCTTCATTCAAAATATTTAAATTCGTTGAGACGTTAAAGCGTGAAGAACAAACACACACGCTAATCCACTCACAAACGTACACATAATATAAAAATAGTATAATTTAATAATTATTTTTTCCTATATATTTCGTAATCATTTCCATGAAAGTACCAGAAAACATCTACTTCTATACAACTATACATAATTGAAAATAAATTGAATAGCCCGGCATATTGAATTATTTTCTTCTTTATAAGTTCTCATTTCTGTAAAAAAAAAATCAACATAATATATTGGTCTCTCAATAGCAGACGATGTACATTTCATTGCAAATCGTTTATTTAAAACACAAACGCAATTTGCTCCATCCTTCCGACTCTATTTTTTTGGCTTCACTTGGTACGACTATTTGACCATTACTAGCATTACACTTTACACACTGCAGAATTTTTGACCAACTAAAAATACGTTTAAAATATATTCTTTTATTTTAGTATATAATTAAGAGTATTAGTAATTTTAATGCATATATTATACATATACGTACGTACATATACTTTATATGCGTGTTTACAGATTTGTCATCTATGCGTTCCTATATCATTGTTCCGATTGTGATGAAACTTTTATGGGTTATTCTAAATATGCCTAGTAATTTTCCTGGCTCAAATAATTAATAAAAATATTTTTTCTTTGGACGTTTGTCTTTTGAGAGAAAAGGCGTGAGAGTTAAGGCGCAGGACCGACAGTTTTACATGTTCTCCGATACATAGGGGTGAAACACTGCCAACTTCCCAACTCCGAGCTCTTACTGAAGCTTACTAAACAGAAAGACTCAATAACTAAACTTGGCCCGTTCCGGGATTCAAACCCAGGACCTCCGGATGTGCAGCCGTACAACACCACTATACTAACGAGGCAGTTATTTTTTATATAAAAAAGTATGTCATGAAAATGTGACTGGGAATTCAATATTACGCATTGTCCTAAATCCGGCGAAAAATATAGAGCAAAGCGCTGATCTAAATCCCTAACTAGTTATTACCTTTACTACACGTATCCCCGAGGGCTTAGCATAGTATAAAAAGTCACTTTGAAAACTTTTCTTTACCTACTTTTAGAAATAGTTTTTTGTAAATAAACTCATAACGTGTGTTGGGAGAAGGTACTCAATTCGGGCGTATGTTAATTTTTGTGAGTTTGTTACGGGATGTCTCCAACAATTTATATTGTAAACCAACTTTCAACATCCGGTTTTTAATAAAAAGGTCTCCTTTTCATTACTTATGAATTCAGAAATCTATAGTAAAATTATAACTGAGTCGAATCTGTAAAATAAATATTTTCTGGAAGATCTTATCGAAAAAGTCATTATTATCGATATAGAGGCCGAATCTATAGTTTTTAGATTTTTTGTCTGTCTCTCCGTCTGTCTAGGAAAGCATCACGAGAAACTCACTGGACGGATTTTGATGAAATTTGGTACGATGATAGCTGGTTATCCTGGTCAACATTAAGAATACTTTTTATTGCAGGAAAATATCTCATCTCTGAGAAATCTATACTAAACGTTAAAACGCGATTAGGGACGAACCCGAGCGGAGCGACGGTGATTCGCTAGTATAACATGAGATTTATTCTCCACATTTTATAAAAAAAACTAGAGAAGCTCTGACATTGCGTAGATGTAAAATGAAAAACATACACTAAGAGTAAAGTAAGTACTTACTGATTATACCTATCGAGTATGAATGCATTTATATAAAAATATTCACTTTCACTTCACATTTACTTGCGGTTCATAATAATTTAAAATATAAAGAAAATTTCATTTAATTTTAAAAAAGAGTACTTTGATTTTTCCTAATTTATGTGCTTATATAAATTAGAAAAAATCAAATTACTCATCATTAGACTAAGTTAAGAAGTTAAAAATGTATATTATCCATACATACATTTAACTTGCACAAAAATCAAACCCGTTACCTGCTAACATCTAGTAAATAAAACAAATAATTTCATGTAGTAAAAATGTAAAACAAATTTTCATATTGCATTCTCTGGCTTACACGAGCGAGTTGGTACCAATATATTGGCTCCAACACTCGCAAGACCTAGGTGTTTTACTAAACAATTGAAAGGTTTGAAATATGTTTTATTTGAACTGTCTACACTGTTTGTTGCACTCAATTTGCAAATGTAAATTTCAATATTTCACAATAAAATTACGTTTGTAATACTAGTTATTTATTCAGACTTTGCCTTCGTAAATATTAGCTTACATATATCATAGCTTCATGAATTTTAAATTAATCTTTCTCAAGATTCCGTCTAACTCCTTTATACTTATATCTGCATGACCAATCCACTATAAAAATAAATACTCTACACATACATAACTTTATTAAATACATAAATATTATAAATATAGATACCCATGACTGAAGTACAAACTTTCGTGCTCATCACACAAATAAATGCCCCCAGCGGGACTCGAGCCCGCGACCGCTCGCACAGCGGTAGGATAACTACAAACTGAGCCAAACGTGTCGTCTCCATACATTGTTTCACGCAGATAATGAACCTACGATTTAACTGAAAATACACACAGTACCATCACACAATAATGCACTATTTAATGAAAAATGAACTGCATTTCAACGCTATTTCGTAGCAACTAGTAAATTTAGAACCTATATTTTGCGAAATTCGTGATAAACATAAACAAAATGAAACCGTTTTCTAATATCCTAGAACACTTTGATTTTTATCGCGGCTTTGGAAACGGTGCCGGCATCAGTTTTGAATTAAAATTGCGAAGGCAATATACGTTCCGTGTTAGTTACCATCATACCGCCTGCGTACTACATTGTTATTTTATTCATACTCCATTTCACAATATGTAAAATATTCTGGCGTTTTTTGTTGTCTCTACTTAGATAAGTATAAATGAATTTTAGATCACTTTGCTCTATGTATACTTCATATGGGAGCTTGTTTTAAAGGAATGAATAATATATTAAAGTCTTTCTACACGCAAAAGAGTTACGTGGCTGTTATTTCATAGCAAGATTGAATAAAAAATTAATAAAGATGCAACTACTAAAAATGCAATTAACATAAAGTAACAAATTACTTTATAGTAATACTAATTAATTACCCTCGATTCGCTCGGGTGCATCCCTAGGTTTATTTTTGCTGTACATTTTATTGCTTTATTTCAAACCGTTTAGGCAACGCACGTCGATGAAGGCGATCAACGGCCAGCTTTTTTCGACTTCAATTATTTTTTTTATGATTTCTGACAGTATTTTATATTTTTATCGGAATAAAAATAGCATATAACACTTGGCGGTAGTGTAGCTTCATGTTAGTGAAAGAATGTTTAAAATCGGATCAGTAGTTTCAGAGATATCTACATCCAAACTTACATTTTTTTTAATAATATACGAATTCGATATTTTAATATCGTGGCATATCCGATATATACATAAAAAATAATAATAAAATTAACATTCTAGCTCACTCTCTCTTTCTCTTCCTCTTTCTCTCTATTTCTCTCTCCCTTTGCCTCTCTCTCTCTCTCTTTGACATCACCACATCTCATCTCCCACTCAAACGAAGGATAAGTAGCTTGCTTGTGAATATACCTTGCAACCTTTATATTCGTTATAATGGATTCAATATTAATGAAATCATTTTCATGCGCTATTTTACAGTTTTACTTGTATAGCAATATTAGGTGATAGAAACTGACGCCTCAATTTATCTCTATCAGATTGTTAAAATCTGTTCAAACAGTTGGTTCTATATAGACATTGCATAGCATAGATTGAAATACACACGCGAGTAAAACCTTTGGCTGTTACTAGTTGTGAAATATATCTAAATATTAGTCTCTTTTAAAAACCAAACTAACGAAATGCGCTTTATGGAATTTGGCTGCGCTTCAATAAGTTTTCAATTCGGAGAGAATAAAAATAAAAGAGGGCAAAGATTGAAAACCGATATTGTTATTTTGGGAATGAGCGAGTACAATATGGGTCACTTTGTAAGGGCTGGGTCGCAAAATTGACTTGCAAAACCATGCTATAGGTATATTTATATATAGCATACGTTTCACATGACAAGCTGTTATTTGATTTATTTCGCTTGTTTGTCTGTCCATGTTAAAACATATTTATGAGATTCAAATTTTGTTATCGTTTTTTCTGGCTGTAGTCTAAATTTGATGTTTCTAGATATGGTAGCAATGGTAAATGGTAATGCGCTTGGTCGAAAAACAAATAGGAGCGGGTTCAAAGCCCACATCTTTGAGTATTTTCGTGAGCTAATCATTTTCAACAAAGTTGCCACTTACTGATATAATTAAGGAAAACATTGTGAGAATTCCAGCTCATGATAAGACAAATTACTAGTTGTCAAAAGTTATGGGAAGTCCGCTTACCTACATTTGACCAGACCAGAAAGTGTGCTGCACTATGGCCTGATCCTCTTCGCATTAAAGGGAAGGCTATGCCCAACAGTCAGGCTTTAAAAAAGGTTGTATTATTCTTAATACTATATTATATATAAGATGATAGATCGAGGATCAATATATAATGGTATGATCTTTTCTGATGATGGAGCTGGAACTATGGTCATGGGACCTCCTAAATCACGAAAATTTAGTCTTTATAATAATAATAACAAAGCCATTTATTCCATATTTCCAAGTTACAATCCAAACGTAGTTAGTAAGTTCTTAGTAAATTTTCTTAATTACTATATTAAGTTAGTATGTTTAGTCTTCTTTGATTGAAATATGGACCACTTTTTGGGTAAAGGCCTCCTCCAACTTCTTCCATGTTTCCTTGTCCTTGCTTAAGTTTAACCAGTTATTCCCTGTTACTTGTATAATATCATCGGCATTTATAGTCTTTTGCTTATTTTATATAGAATTTAGCATTCGTTATTGTTATGTAATATGTAGCAGAGCTTTACGCTATAACTGTAACTACATTTATATCTATACATATAATAAAATTCTAAATAAGTCGAATATCTACATCAAATATTTTTTGAAAAATCTTATTGAAATAGTCATTATTATCGATACAGAGGTCGAATCTACAGTTTTAAGAATTTTTGTCTGTCTGTTTGTCTGTATGGGAACGCGTCATGACAAAACCACAGAATAAATTTTGATGAAATTTGATATGATGATAGCTGGTTATCCTCGTCAATATATAGGGTACTTTTTATTGCAGAAAATAACTCCTCTCGCAGAAATCTATACTAAGCTTTAAAACGATTATTTGAATGAACGAAATGAAATAAAATTTAAAGTAAAAAATCCAAACTTCAACATTCATCTACCTATCTACTAACAGCCTAAAAAGCTATTGTAGCTTATGTGCCACATGCGTACATAACTTAATAACATAAGCAAATTTCTCGTATATGGGTAGCCTTATAAAATATGGTCAAGTAGGTGAACAGGTGGAGCACGGTGAAGGACTATAGAAGGTCAACCTTACATTTTGTGGATTTGAGAATATTAATAATATTTTTATAAAAGAAAATTAGCTGTGCACTAGATATATTTTTAGCTTCACTCGAGTAAAAGGCGCCTTACTATACAGATTAATATATAAATACCTATGATAGATAGTGGAGGAAGTAAAAGGAGGAGGTTAACGAGAACTCCGAAGACTTTTTAGACCAAATGTCCATTATAGATTAAAAAAACTGGTCAGAAGCAGAAGAAAATATTTGAGTTGGTAGAATCAAAGGAGATCGTATTTGCTATACACTTTGAACACTGTGCAATCCAAGCAATATGGATATAGCTTGCATATATAGAAAAAGTAAATAACATATATATCATCAAAATTAATATGCAGATAAGTATAAAAAATGCTAGAAAACTTGAAATGAAAATTAAAAAAAATCTAATGAAAACTTTTCCATGTAAAATTTTTATTCTAGAGATATAACTCTGCAAATATTTATATATATTAGAAACAACATACTGCCTTAAATATGTTTATTTAAATTACATATGTAATAACCTCATTTCTGTTTAAACAGCGGCTAACTCAAAGCTTAGCGTAACGGCTAACGACTCCTCCATTCGGCCGCGTTAACGACTGTTAAACGTGGTCCACTTGTTTTATTTTATACACAACTAACCAATGTAATTTGGACTGTATTACAAAGTATTAGAAATTTAAATTGATTCCTTTTCTAACTAGTCGTTTTAGGTGAAAAATAAATGTTATTACTTCTAACCACTTTAGCAGCATTGTAATTTATTTTTAGTTTTAACTACACTATTAAATAGATTGATCCTTCGTGTAGTACTATATTATAAATAAATGTAAAAAATCCTCATTTACACCATAACGCTTTTTTATTTTAACGGGTTTTTTTTAAATAATTATTTTTCCAAGCGAGCGCGTTACCGCTACTGGGCTACCACTGCCTGTACAAGTACGAGTGAAGCGGGTTCACATCCCGGGTCTCGTACTTCTGATATTTTCATTGCGAATTATTTGTAATATAATTACCACTTGCCTTACTTGGTGAAGGAAAACATCGTGAGTAAACCTGCATGTCTGAGAAAATCTAGCAGATTTTCGAAAGATAATATGTGAAGTTCGCCAACCCGCACTTGGCTAGCGTGGTGGACTATGGTTCTGATCCCCCTCGTATTAAAGGGAAGCCCGTGCCCAGCAGTGAGACGTTAAAAAGGGCTGAATACAAATTACACTGGTCTACAAAATTCAAACATGATTTTGGCACACGAAAACTTACTGACGCCTAACAATAATAACTAAATAAAAAAATTGACATGTCCAGTTTCTTTGTGATATCAAAACATATATTTTTCATTAAAAATACAAAAATTATCTATTTTGATAATTATTTAATACCAACTAAAAAGTCTCCAATCAAGCTAAGATAAACCTAGATTATAGACTTTTTACTTTTAAAGGTTAGATAAAAGATCTAAAATCTAGGCTTTTCTAAATAAGTACTTGGCAGAATTTGAATTATGTAAAACCAATGAAATATTTCTGTGACCTTTTAAAATAGGCCAATATCGCGCGAGAATCGCTTCACGTATCTGGATAAAAGGTACACGTTAAGCCTACCGGTTTGTGCTCTTTACGCACTAACCTTACACTACACTTTCTAAACCCTTACTTTTAGGGGTGGAATTCTTATTGAAGCTTATTGAACCATCCTTTTCATCAAATTACGTAACATATAAATAAAAATTCCGCCCATATCAGTACTTATCTTTTATTGCAGTCAAAATTGCACATTTATGTATGTTGCTCGTGGATAAATGACAAATCAACATTTTTATATTTAAACTATTATTAAAAAGGAAAGTGCCAACACTATACATTTAATAAAATTGTAACTAAGCTGAATCCGTACATAAAATATTTTTTGGAAATTTTTATTGAAATAATCATTATTATCGATACACAGGCAAAATCTATAGTTTTTAAAAATTTTGTCTGCCTGTCTGTGACCGTATCAAGGTTAAACCACTGAAGGGATTTTGATGAAATTTGGTATGACGATAGCTGGTTATCCGGGTCAACATATTTTTGGATACTATTTACTGGGGGAAATTTCTCATGTCCGAGAAATCTATACTAAACGTTAAAAGTAAGTAGCTATGATACCGAGCGGAGAGAGGGTGAGTCGCTAGTATTTATATAATTTTAGCTAAAATGCCTATTCAATTTTCTTTTACCATACACAAATATATGTAACTACAAAAATTAACAGGTATTGTTGAACTTTATATAAGATTAACCTTGACCTTAAGGTGCCCTTGACCTTGACGTATCAAGAGTGGTCCTCCTAATTCATCAATAAAATCAAATAACAATTGACGAGGATATCGCGTAACATACAATAAACATACACACGTATTTCGTTCTCCTGTTTAAAATCGGTCAACAATTTTAACAAATATAAAATTATCAATAAATTATATCATAAGGAGAGCCATGGATATTCATCAGTGAATGAAAAATGTAATCAAGCAGATCTAAATAATATTCACAAAGTAGTCATTTAAGGGTTGTAAGCGTCAATTCGGTCCTTAGCGCTAGAGTCCGAAGTCATAGCGAGGGCTCTTCTACGCGCTTGACCCATAAGTCTACATGTTAGCTACGATCTAAGCGAGACTGAATGGAAAATTTGATGCCAGCAATTTTAACTTTCACTTTGAAGGTGCTACGTACTATGAAGCTGAAGATTGAGTTGGAATTAATTTGTTTTAAAAGTTTTAATATATTTACCCAATTAAAACGTCCTTAAGGGCATGTAGAACTCGAATGGAAGTCGTGACATTAGATGTTAATAGATGAAATAATATGGTTTTATGTTTTTAATGTGGTGCCAGGTTCGAGACCTGAGTCGAACAAAAAGAGATTAATCGCTTTTTCGTTGGGAAGTTCTCAATAGTTGGAAGTAGATGAACCTATGGATCGCGGGGTGCAAATGAATCCATATTTCCGCCTTATAATTTTCCAGTACTATTAGATTTTCATGCCCTGTATTACATATCTACTTTATTGACGGCTAGTCAGATTACCCGCTTTAAAAAAGAATTCCAACAGAAATATATTGTTATTTGCCCTAAAAAGAGTGCTATTAAACAGTTTTGGGCTCGAGTGGGAACAAATGTATTAGTATTTAACAAATATATTTATTAATGCACTTCTTTCGGGTTTGTCCGTAAGTACGTTTTAACGGCTAGTATAAATTTCTCAGAGATTTTTTTTTACTGTAGTAAAAAGTATCCCATATGTTGACTTGGATCACCAGCTATTAACATCATACTAAATTTCATCAAAATCTGTCCAGTGATTTTCTCTAACGCGTTCCCAGACAGACCGAGCAAAATTCTAAGAACTATAGATTTGGCCACTCTATCGATAATAATGACTACAGAATTTATGTTTCACTTATTTTTAATTTTTCTCGCTCATATAATACCTATGTAAAAATATACCACGTATGAAACACGTGTGAAACATATCCATCACAAAAATATGTGCTTGACATCGGTAAACCATCTTTCAAAATATTCGTCGGGGCCGGCGATAATCTAATAAGCTTTACTACACTGATCCCTCACAAAAACTTGCTTTATTGGGAGTGTCGAAGTAAAAAGTGCTTTCCACTTATAGTCTACACTTTGAAGCTACCTTTTTTTTTTTTTTTTTATGGGACTAAGGGGGCAAACGGGCAGGAGGCTCACCTGATGGAAAGCGATCACCGCCGCCCATGGACATCTGCGACACCGCAGGGCTTGCAGATGCGTTGCCGGCCTTTAAGGAAAGTGTACGCTCTCTTCTTGAAGGTGGCCAGGTCGTAGCGGTTCGGAAAGACCGCCGGCGATAGCTGGTTCCACAGAGTGGTTGTGCGAGGCAGAAAATGCCTTAAAAATCGCACTGTGGTGGAACGCTGGACATCGAGGTGGTGTGGATGGAATTTACTATTTTGGCGCGATGTCCGATGATGAAATTCAGCAGCCGGGATCAGTCCGAACAATTCCTCGGAACACTCCCCATGATAAATGCGGTAGAAGATGCAGAGTGATCCAACATCTCTACGCAGAGCTAAAGGATCAAGCCGATCGGAGAGAGCTTGATCGTCGATAACTCGAGCCGCCCTACGTTGAATGCGGTCAAATGGAAGTAGCTGGTACTGGGGAGCTCCCGCCCAAAGATGAGAACAGTACTCCATGTGGGGCCGAATTTGCGCCTTATAAAGAATAAGACGCTGACGCGACGTGAAGTACTGTCTCGCCTTGCTGAGCACACCAAGCTTCTTTGAGGCCAGTTTGGCCTTACCTTCCAATTGACCACGGAACTGGACGTTGCTCGAGATGTCGACGCCAAGTATTCCGATACTGGCTGTGGGAGACAGAGGAGTGTCCTCAAACTGAGGAGCTACGATAAATGGCGACTTTTTAGCGGTTAACGCGCAAACCTGTGTCTTTTTGGGGTTAAATTGGACTAAGTTTAGTCGACCCCAATCCGAGACTTTGGTTAACAAAGATTCGACTTCAGACACAAGTTTGTTCCGGCTCTCGTCGACGAATTCCCGAGAAATATTAGCGCGGCCAGTGTACAGGGCATCCACAGTGCTATCGTCTGCATAGCAATGAATGTTGCTGATTTGCAACATGTCATTGATATGCAGAAGAAACAGAGTAGGAGACAGTACGCAGCCTTGTGGAACACCAGCATTGAGACATTTAGGATCAGAGCAAGCACCGTCGACAACGACCTTGATGCTCCGATCTGCCAAAAAGCTGGCGATCCAGTTGCATAATTTCTCGGGGAGCCCGAAGGAAGGTAGCTTCGAAAGAAGCGCTTTGTGCCATACCCGATCAAAGGCCTTCGCTATATCCAGACTGGCTGCAAGCGCCTCCCCCTTGGTCTCAACTGCTTCTGCCCATCTATGTGTTAGGTAAACTAGAAGATCACCGGCTGAGCGACCTCGACGGAAGCCGTACTGGCGGTCACTGATCAGCCGGTGCTCTTCTAGGTACCGCAGGAGCTGGCAGTTAATAATGGACTCCATTATCTTGGAGAACAAGGAGGTAATGGCTATAGGCCTGTAATTGGACGGATCCGAGCGGTTGCCCTTTTTTGGGATCGGGTGCACTAAAGCGGCCTTCCAGGATTTCGGGACTACGCCTAGTGAATAAGAGTGCCGGAAAAGACGCGTTAAGACCGGTGCCAACTCCGGAGCACATGTCTTCAACACGATCGGAGGGATGCCATCGGGCCCACTCGACTTATGAATGTCCAAGGAAAGAAGTGCTTTCCGAACTGCACTTTGCCGAAACTGAACTTCCGGCATGGTAGTATCACACCGCGGGATTGTCGGTGGTGAGTTTCCTTGGTCATTCAGAGTCGAATTGGACGCGAAGAGAGTGCCCAGTAGTTCGGCTTTCTCCTTCGCGGTATGAGCCAGCGAGTCATTCTCCGTGTGCAGAGGTGGAAAAGAAGGCTTACAGAAATTCCCTAAAACAGCTTTGGAGAGAGACCAAAACGCACGTGTTCCTGAAGGGAGACGCCCCAATCTCTCGCCAATTCTGCCGATGTGCTTCGACTTCGCATTAGCGATACTATTTTTGAAGGACCTGGAGGCAAAGTTATACTCCTTTTTAAAGGCGCTCGTATTTACATCACTAGACGCCGATGCGCCAGCCCAGGCTTGGTAGCATTCCAGCTTTCGGCGAGATGCCGTCTTACAGGAGTGACCAAACCAAGGCTGGGATTTGCCTCCAATGGGTACTGCAGAGAACGGAATAAATAGTTCCATACCCTGAAGTACCACATCGGTGACAGCGTCAGCAACGACGTCTGGATCATCTGGCGAGAAGCAAATTTGCCCCCATGGGTAGGACGCAAAGAATGACCGCATCCCGTCCCAATCCGCTGACCTGTAATGCCATACACGGCGACAGCCCGCAAAGCGAGGCCGTGTTGAGCGCGTCACTGGCACTGTACTCCGGACAAGACAGTGGTCCGACGAACCAAGAGGGGGATCGACGGAGACCAGGTAGCCGTCCGGATGAGAGGTCAACAGAAGGTCCAACAGGGAAGGTGTATGATCTTCCACATCAGGGATTCGCGTTGGCGAGGTAACCAGCTGTGTCAGATCATATGCCAATGCGAAATCGTGAACAGATCTCCCCGCATGATCGGTAGTACGTGATCTAAGCCATTCTGTATGATGGGCGTTAAAGTCGCCGAGAATCACGATCTCTGCGGAGGGGATCTGCTGGAGCACGGAATCTGTAGCCATTTGCATGTGCTCAACGAGTCGTTCAGTTTCGGCATTGCCGCTATGAGACCTATACAGGCACGCGTAGATTCGCGGATGGTCGTCGCAGTCTACACGTAGCCAGAGGATGGATAGGTCCCGCCCTTCAAGGCTGCCGAGGCGACGACAGCAGATGTCTTCTCTGACGTACACGCACACTCCAGCCCGCGGTACAAAGGAATGCTCCAAATTATATCCCGGGTAAGAGAGGAAAGAGGTGTCAGTCGGGGACGATATCTGCGTCTCAGTAAGGAAGAGCAAGGCCGGCTTCGCCGTCTCAAGGTGGTAGTGGACGGCGTTCAAGTTGGAATTTAGCCCCCTTATGTTGCAGAAGTCCACAGCAAGTGTGAAAGGGGTAGCCTTATGTGGCCTGCTCCGCTTGCCCCGAACAGAAGCCGAGAGCGCAAAATTGCCCTCCCCAGAATTCGGAGGGCAGCCTGGGCACCCACGCTCAGGTAGTGTATGAGCTGAACAGGGATGCCCAGAGAGGGATTCTCCACCGCGATGTGCGCTGGTGGTACCCTCCTGGGGTAGTCTAACCGAATTTCGCACTATCATGTATTTAGTGGTGTGGGGGAGGGGCGGGGAGTGGGCCTCCCGGGACTCTTACTTACCAAACGAAACGCGACAGCATAGCTGCCACTTTACGCCGGACTTCTGTGAGAGAGTGGTACTTTACGGGACGTGCCGGCCCATTCGGCTGCTACCCGAAGGTAACTAGCATGGCACTACCACAGTTTTGGTTGACTGATTGCACTGGTGGAATAATCTCTGTCACTAGATTATCCCACCAGCGGGCGGTGGGGTCGTCACGTCCCGACGCCTTAAAACCTGGAACTTTTGTTTTGTTGTGCTGTAATTATATAAGTTTTCTTGTCAGTTATGTATTTTTAAGAGAAAAACAAAGTACTTTATAATTTTAAGAACAGACATGCATATAATACTCGTAGAGTATAGACGACACGTTTGGCTCAGTTTGTAGTGATCCTACTTGCTGTGCTAGCGGTCGCCGGTTCGAGTCCCGCTATGGGGGGGGAGGCTTGTACTCCAGCTATGGGTGTTTATATTTATAATATGTATGTATTTAAAGTTATATATGTGTAGCGTATCAACTATCTGGTATCCATAACACAAGCCTCGTAGCTTACCATGGAACTAGATAATGTTGTGTATTAATGTATCCACATATTTATTTATACATTCTGTACATTAATTCGTATTTTTCCTCCATTTCATTTGATGGTCTAATTAATTTTGATAGACGCACGTATTTAATTCTATGCAATGAAACCTAAATCCGGTATCAAGTGAAGCGTACCCATTAAGGTGGGTCGACCTTCACATCGGCATTCGACACGCGTTCGCATTATTAGCCTTTTTACACGCAACCCGCGCAGGGGACATAGGAAATGACGATACCAAACTAATTTACCTTCTAATTTGGGAATATTTTGTACATATCAAAACATGTTATTTGATGACTTTGTATTTTTTACCATTTTTAAAAGGGGGGTGTTCAATGCGGATGTAATTTTTACTTCCAATTATATTAATTATATGCTTAAAGTGAAATTGGTGAAAAAATTTCTTTTGTCGGTGTACATTTTTAGTGTCTTGGTTATATATTATTAGTTCTTTATTTTATTTATTTAATTATTATTTATACAAAAATATAATAAATTTGTTTTCTTAAACATAGCTATGTACATAAAGTAATGATTAATAGTACATCTATACATATAATAAAATTGTAACTAAGCCGATCTGTACATTAATTTTTTTTTTTTTAAATCTCATTGAAGTAGACATTGATATAGATACAGAGGCCGAATCTATAGTTTTTAGAATTTTTGTCTGTCTGTCTGTCTGTCACCGCATCACGGAAAAACCACCACGGCAGCAAGGTCTTACTTACAGCACAAATAAAGGAAAAAAACCAAATAATAAAAAAGTTGAAAATTAAAGTTAAACAGTTTTCCTACAAAGTACGGAACCATCGGTGGGCGAGTCCTACTCGGACTTGACCGGAATTTTTAAGCTGTAGCATCGCTATGTGCACGCACCTAAAGAGGTATCCGAGCGAAGCAAGGATAAGATACTAGTCATTACATAATATAAATCTTAGTAACATATTTCGTAAACATATTTCCTACAGCAGTTAGGTAATGCCAAACGACACCACTATATACAACATGGTGACATCACACAATATCCAACACGAGGGGAAACAATAATAAGGTCAATGAAACCGATAAGGAATTAATTCTACACTTTAGATTATCTTCGATCAAATGCAGTAGATTACAGAGAAGCGACTAACGGGCAATGAAGCAGCTAACTAATAACTAACTATTGAATAGCTTCTAAGTACTACGGTTTGATTATTGTAACGGGAATTATTAAATGATAGACTGAAATTTCATACTCACTGTACTTTACCGTTAAAGTTTAATGTCATGATGATATAAGTGGGTTCGAGTCCCGCTTGTAGCAAGTTTTTGTGTTTGAGTTTCTACTATGTATGTATTGTATGTATGTATATATTGTATGTATGTATATATTGTATGTATGTATATATGTTTTATTATATATTTTAAATGTGAATCCATTGAGATTTTCAAACATATTCGGTTTTATCATACAGGATTCAATTCAATTTTGTTGTTATTGGCTTCAAAGCGTGCCAGTTGAGCACAGATTACTTCGCCAATGTCACGTACAATGGGAAAGACACGAAGGAGATTGCTCCGGTATATATAGAAAGTTTTTATGTCAAGCTGTATTCGAAAAATCATTCCACATGTATTGCCCGTCTAATACATTTTTTTTTAGAAAAAAAAATTTAAATGAAAAGAATACTTAAAAATATTTTAAGAAGTATAGTGTCTTCTTTAAAGTCAATTAAAAGTTATGAACGAAAAAAAAATTATGCCTATTATTGCAATTTTGAAAAGAGTTGATAAAATAACACGTTATTTTTTTTGCATTACAGTGTAAGTTGAATAGAAATTAATGACTAAATTCGTCAATTCTTGGATATTTTCAAAAATTATCACTCGATAAAAAAAAATCGTTCAAAACAAAAATTTAAATTATTTATTTATATAAAAAATCACTGGGACACCTCAATTTTATTTTTGTATACAATACAAATTCTACCCCCAAGCTAAGAAATATAAAAAAAAATTTTGCTCCACTCTAACACACACATCATTAGAGATTTTATTATATTTTGATTATGAATCGATGTTCAATTGTTCATCCAGAATATAAAAAATCTACTAAAATTAAATACCATGTAAAAAAACCAAAGACATTATAAACCACAAATTTAATCATTATTTGATTTCAACGGTTTGTCCGTTTCGCAGAAAACCCGTCATCATTAAATAATAATGTATAAAATTGTTTTAAAGAATTTAATGGTCCTCCCGGCCGGATTTCCGACTCGAATCCCAAAAGTTTGGAAAGTCAAATAAAGTTTGCAGAATCTTAATTGTTTCATTTAAATCTTACGATTTCATTTGGTATAATTTCTGAATGTTTCCAACGTTTGTATTGCGAATGATTGAGATTTCGACTGTCTTGTATAGGTTTTCAGAATAGACTTCTATTGCTAAAGTAACGCTCAACTCGAACAGTCCTCTGTACTTTTTATAATTATGATTATTTACTATTGCAAATATTTTTGGAATAGTCCAAAATAGGTATTTGGATTACTTTTAAAAGAGTATATTTTGACACCACTTTGGATCAATTTGTGTGACCCTACTTGTGTGCCAGCGGTCGTGGGTTTGATTCCCGCTGAGGGCATTCATTTGTGTGATGAGCACGAAGTTTGTACTCCAGTCATTGACGTATTTAAAATATATAAGAATTTATAGTTGTATATTTGCAGTATAACAACTATTTGGCATCCATAACACAAGCCTCGAAGCTTTCCATGCAACTAGGTGTGTGATGTGAGTTAATATCTCAACATATTTATATATATATGCAACGTTTCGTTCAAAATAATCTAACCGAATTACTTTACAAGGCAGCCAACCTAAAATATACAAAAAAACCTTACCTAAAAAGAAAATAAACTTACATTTTTATTTCACTACCCACATACCCACAAGTGAAAGTCGTTACAAAAAACAAGAATATTGGACTTGTGAAAAACCTCCTAACTATAGCTTCACCTGTTAAAAACGAAGTTAGACCTCTATTTCATTTATATCAATTTTACGCCTTGCACTAAATGGATTGGGCGATATGGTACAATAGAAGTACATTTACTTCGTCCTGGATTTTTTTATCCTACGAGACGAGACGATATACTCGTATATATTATCACTTAACAAACAATAATTCTTCTTTGTCTTGTAAACCTAGTAATCGTTGAAGAGCTATCCAAATGATGATAACAAATCGTATTATATCTCGTCTTCTTAGGTCCATTTATCAAAAAATGATTTGGGACAGTGCTTATTATATAGAATAAGCAGAACACCAAACAGACAGACTAATAGTTAATAAAAGTATTATTAGTTATAATGTTTTAACACTATGTACTATAACTTACATTAGTTTTAGATAATTTAAAGTTGGTATGGTATGGTATGTTCGGGCTGTTTTCCGCAACTCGACGACTATGCGCCTATTTTGCGTGTGTCTAATAATAATAATAATAATTTAAAGTTTTGAGCAGTTACAATTTCTAATGCAATCAACAAATCAGTAACTAACGTTTATATCCTTATTGCTAATACTTATAAAATTGCAAATCAATACGGCAGTTAGAATTCCGTTCAAATTGACTACCAAAATTTGATTAAGCAATAAACATGTTTTCATTACAAAAACAGAAAAATACAATTTCAGATACATAACATTACCAAAATTAGTAAAAATTAAGAAAAAAAAAAACAAAAAACCTCACACAAATTTTATTCCATCGGAATAGGAATCGAGGTAAAGGAACAAGATTAAAGTTTCGAGTTCAAGAAACGCAGACGGGTCTGGGATTTGCAGAATCCAGGTGGAATTTACAAGTGGGAAGATGTGCCAAGATACGATTGAAAATCTAGCCGAGTCTGCACCGATACTACGCCGCAAAAATGTTACAAGTTTGTACCAATATAAAAGTAACTACTGATTCTCTTTGAGACCAGAACTAGCGTTTTAGTTTGACTTAAATCCTCCATTATCACAGTTTCACTTTGTTGTTTTTAAATGAGTTACTCGAAGGTCTGATGGAAATATTCGAATTTGTGCTTTAATTTTATGAAAATAATCTATATGTGTATTAGATAAATATATGTATGTAATTTCTGATAACGCCTACATTTTTAAGTAAAATATACATGTAAAATTTCCATACTTTGATTATTAGAAACATCAAATCAACTATTTTTGTTTTTTTTTGGTGTTTTGTTTTTCCTAAGTGAGAGTATCCCTAGTCTTATTTTGAAATTTCTTAATATTTTAGCAAAGTCAAAGTCACAGAGTCAAAATGAGAAAGCCACTTAAGGACAGAAATCTCCCCAAGCCTTCAGTAATTGAGCTGTCGATCAAAATCGAAATTCTTGGAAATATTTCGCCCACAATATCTTCCTTAGTACACGAATATACTGAAGTACTTAATCACAACTTTTTAATGTAGGCAACATTAAAAATCAGTTTAAATGGCGGCCGACTAGAAGTATTTGCACAAATCGCGCTCCAACCAACATAAGTCCGGAAACTTTGATGGTCCGTTCAGGATTTTTCATCTCCGTATAATTTAAAATTATAATTCCTTGTGAAGAAATCAAATCAAAATTCCATTTAAAAGTTCGGTTTTCAATATTTATCTTGTACACAGCTGTCTGATATGGTAATGAGTATCGACTTGACCGCTGTTTGTAGTCATCGGGACATAGAACAAGGCCGTCTGCTGTCTTTCAATCACAGCATATCATTACTATTATTCCATAATACCTTTTACCTACATGCTACAGGCTTACTAAAACAATATAAAAAAATAGATAACATTAAAATTCATAATAACGTACGTAAATATATTTCTCTAATTTATACAGCTTTATTATTGTTTGATTTCCTAGGTCATAAAATAATAATTTGAATGTATGTATACGAGTTCTGGCCCGCAGCTCCACCTACGTAATTTTTTAATATAAAATGATGATCATCATGAAAATTGAACACACGTTGCGAGGAACCCAGGGATGCTCCTGGGCGACGCGACGGTAAGTCGCTAGTATAATATAAAGAGAAAGCATTTTGAATTCCTTGCCATTCAATGTGTTATTTTCAACCGACTTCAAAAAGGAGGAGGTTCTCAATTCGACTGTATTTTTTTTTTTTGTTTTTTATGTTTGTTACCTCAGAACTTCGTCATTTATGAACCGATTTGGACAATTTTTATTTTGTTTGAAAGAGATTGGTCCCATTTAAATTTCAAAAAAAAATACCACCCCTAAGGGTGGAAAAATAGCTAATAATGAATTTAACCTACTTCTAATTGTCATATTGACTTGAAACTTTGCAAGTGTTTCTATTTCCGTTGATAGTACAGTGGTTCGGTATTGTTGACCTGATTTGATGGTAAGGCCAGAAGGTGGATAGGTGGAACTCTTCAACGGCTAATAGTAGATACTTTGCGTTTGGGCTTATTTTGTTTGATTCGACAAGCCTAACACTTTAGAATTCGTACTTTGCTACTACTGTCTACACTAAAAAGGTAAAAATAAAAACTTTTTAACAAAAAAATAAAAACCGACTTCAAACAAAAGCACTAAAAAGTTAAAAATAACTGATTGGTAGTTTTCATTTACTATACATACCTAATCAAATATTTTCGAAGTCGGTGTGCTTTGCTTTGTATGGGCTGGCACCGATTTCGAAAATATTTGATTAGGTATGTATTTAATAGGTAGGTAATTACTTAGCCAAAGCACACCGACTTCGAAAATATTTGATTAGGTATGTATAGTAAATGAAAACTACCAATCAGTTATTTTTAACTTTTTAGTGTTTGAAGTCGGTTTTTATTTTTTTGTTAAAAAGTTTTTATACAATACCATCGTCTAATAGAAGTATGAAAGCTAAGATTATTCTAAGTAGAACTAGGCTCAAACAGTTCTCGTCAGCTGGTATGGTAATTGGTATCGACTTGACCGATGTTGTTTCGTCATTAACATGCAAGGATTGCGATCGTTCGGAAGTAGCCACTGTGACAGACAGATGTGCGGACATCGTCTCCCGCAGTGTAAAGGATTCGTACTTCCATCCATACATTAATCGAATATTATGTAGGTACTAATGCGTATACTTTTTAACCGACTTCCTAAAAGGAGGAGGTTCTCAATTCGTCTTAATCTTTCTTTTTTAATGTATGTCCACCGATTACTCGAAGGATTTTTTTTGTTTCAAAGGGTACACTTCCCAGGTATAATATATATTCCCATATAAAATCAGTGGAGCGGTTTTTAAAAAAATCAACAGTTAATTATTTTTTTAATAAATTTCTTAATCGAATATATTATTAAAAATCTTTTCTTCCAAAAATATGTAACAATAAATGAGACAGTAAAACTAAAGATATATAAGAATATTATTTTTATTTAAAGTAGAATAAACCCAATAATAATGTTTCTATATAGCTGCAACGGCCATATTTGCTTGGCTATAAATGTTTCAGGATAGCCTTAATATTATTTTTTTAACAAAAAGGTTTTTCAGCCGCGGATTTTTTCTTGATATTTATATAATCACCAACACCAATAGGCAAAGTTATTACGTCATTCACACGAAACTCTCATTCAATTTAAGCACTTCCTATTTTTTTAGGTTTTTGGCTAATTTATTTAAAATTAAAAATATCCACCTCATATTACCACTAGCACCTGGGCCACCCAGCTTCACTCGGAGTTTTTGGTTAAAAAGCACAATTTTCTTTAAATAAAAAATACTACTTGAATAAAAACAAAAATAAATTATACCTTTGTACCCGACCGGGATTCGAACCCGGACACTTATTCAATCTTGCGCCTTAGCCGCTTGACCATGGTGCTATAAGCACAAACTGTGCGAAATTATCGAACATAATATTTTGCGTGGAATAATGCAAAAGAAAATCGCATGAAAATTCGAAAACACGCGTTTCCCCAGAAATAAGGCTAATGTAGATCGATTTGTCGCCCCCGAAACCCCTTGTATACTGAATTTTATGAAAATCGTTGGAGCCGTTTCCGAGATTCAGATTATATATATATATATATATATATATATATATATATATATATATATATATATATATATATATTGATGTATATGTATACAAGAATTGCTCATTTAAATATATTAGATTAGATAGATTAGATTTCTTTATAGAAAGTGGTATCATTACGACTTGTAAGATTAACGATGATTTACACGTAAAATAATGGTATAAAACTTAATGTGTAAAATATTAATGCATAAAATTGATTACTTTGGAAATTGTATGGTCGGTCATTATAAAACGTCTTACCTTTTAATGTACTATACTATAAGTCATAATATAATATAAGTCAGTCATTTTCAAATAGGACACAGATATACAAAATAATACAAAATCTCCTTCGTGTCTTCTCCATTTTACGTGACATTGGCGAAGTAATTAATCTGTGCTCAACTTGCACGCTTTTGCATGTTATTAACAAGAAAATTAAATTAAAAAAAACGTACTTATCGCTTACATTTAATAAACTTTCACCATTACCTCAATGAGAATGGATCCAATGATATTCGGCCTAATAGCGAGCTATCATTTTTTATTTACTATGGAATCGTAATATTAGACTATTAGTCTCTACAGATTGCATATTACGTACATCTATCTATACATATAATAAAAATATAACTAAGCCGAATCTGTAAATAAAATATATTTTTAGAAAATCTTATTGAAGTAGATATTATTATCGATACAGAGGCCGAAGTTTTTAGAATTTTTGTCTGTCTGTCCGTGACCGCATCACTGAAAAACCACTGAAGGAATTTTGATGTTTGTTATGATGATAGCTGGTTATCCGGGTCAATATAATATAGGATACTTTTTACTGCGGGAAAATATCTCATATCTGAGAAATCTATACTAAACGATAATACGTAAGTAGGGATGAACCCGAGCGGAGCGAGGGTGAGTCGCTAGTAGTATATAATTAAGCCGTTTATGACTTCGATTTAAAATAAATAGTAGTTTTTAAACAATTAAAGGAAACTACGATATAAAGGAAAAGTGATGTAATTTTGGGGTAGAAAAAGAAAATTGGATATACGTACCAATTTTAATGCTTCAAAATCATACATTGTTATTGAAATTAACTTCCTTAAAAGGAACGGTTTTGTATGTAACTGACGTAACGATACTGAATTTAAATACTATTGTCAGTGAGTTGTATAATACTTCATGATAAAAGGCATTCTGACAGATGCCCAGTTTGTAGTGATCCTACTTGCTGCGCCAGCGATCACGGGTTCGAGTCCCGCTGGAGGCATTCATTTGTGTGATGAGCATGAACGTTTGTAATCCAGTCATGGGTGTTTATATTTATAATATATATGTATTTAAAGTTATATAATATGTGTAGTGTCTCAAATATTTAGTATCCATAACACAGGCTTCGTGGCTTACCATGAAACTAGATGGTGCTGTGTGTTAATATCTCAACATATTTTCTCTTAAAAACGATTACTAAGGCAAGAGATTATATAAATAAGGATAAAAAAATTAGTTAATAAGAAAAATAATTTCTAT
Source organism: Brenthis daphne (assembly GCA_947093115.1). Lineage (NCBI taxonomy): Eukaryota > Metazoa > Arthropoda > Insecta > Lepidoptera > Nymphalidae > Brenthis > Brenthis daphne. Next base: position 8,015,124 of record OX352473.1, read on the forward strand.
GGCCTAAGGTTACATAACAAAGGAAAGAATCTAGAACCAATTCGTAAAAGTACTACTTTCAACAAAATCTACACACAACTACTTTGATACACACTATTTTGATTTTTGGTTCCTAACGTTTAATTCGCAAAACAAACCAAAATGATAGTTTTATCTAAAGTGTAATTTTCGCGTAAATCTAAGAAAGTATTTTATTTCTTTATAACACTTATAAAAAAAATCTATATTTCAATTATTTAAAACTTATAAAATCTAAGTCAGACCTTTATAACTTCAGATAGAGACGATTAAGTGAATCCGCCGCATGCTTAGATTAAGTGACCGATAGCTCGCGAGTGCGTGCTATCGATTTACTTCTAACTTCCACGAAACAATAAATGGACGTGTTTCTCTTTTTGTTCCATAGAAATAAGTGTATGGGCAAATCTATACATATAATAAAATTCTAACTGAGTCGAATCTGTACATTAAATATTTTTTATAAAATCTTATTGAAATAGACGTAATTATCGATACAGAGGCCGCATCTATAGTTTTTAGAATTTTTGTATGTCTGTCTGTCTCTCTGTCTGTCTGTTACCGTATCACGGAAAAATCACTGGAGGGATTTTGATGAAATTTGGTATAGTGATAGCTGATTATCCGGGTCAAAATATAGGATACTTTTTACCGCGAGGAAACATCTCATTTCTGAGAAAAAATACAAAAACTGCAATGTAAGAGTATACTAATATGTAAAACATATGAATTTGGTTTTTGTCATCTGAACGCGGGCGAAGCCGCGGGCAATGCTAGTGTAATCAATAAAAAACATTTTTTGAAAGAGTTTTTATACAGATAGGTAAATTCTATTCATATAATATGTTTTCCTCAAATTTTCAATAATGAGTATGGTCAAATTTGAACCACTACCCAAGCACTTGTTTACATAAACGTTTACAATATTGATTTTATAACCATTCCCATTCTTGTACGTTACGTAATCGTTTTCGAAAGTCTTTAAACATGCTTATTTAACTTATAAAAATAAGAAAAACAGTAATTTTATAGCAATTTAGGTAAAATTCAGAATGTATTCGCCGAGAGTATTTCACGATTATATGAGGTAACTTTCATACCTCCCACCTAATGTCCAGAAAGAAGAACTCGTCTCATAAAAGTTTTGGATCCACTTAAAAATATTCTTAAACTTGCTTCAGTGAAAATTTAAATCTTGAACATTTTACGTATATTTTTTAATATATTTTGTAAAATTAAGTATAAAATCGTCAAAAAAATCTTATAGGCTAAAGTTAGTATATTTATTTACTATACTTTACCCCTCATTTGTCAGAATTTTTTATAGGCCCATTCTGTGTAAGCTATTTTTTTTATTAATTCCCCTTTTTGAAATAAGAGTTACAATTTAATCTACTTGAAATATAAGTAAAATAAAATTTTAATGAACTCATTAGAGAAATTATAAATATAACAGTATATTCCAGGTAATTTATTATAGCAAAGTGGTCTTTTAAAGTACTTATAGTTCTCTATTACTATATAACTTATTTATTCTCTTTCATTTATTGTTTTTCTATAAACTTGATGGTACAAAAAAATTATATAACAAATGGAACAAAGAACTGTTGAATTTGCAAAAAAACATCTCCAGGTTTAATCAAGTACAATACCTAGTCCAGTGAAAGGATGAAGTTTGAAGCCAGTTGAGTTTTCATTCGGGATGCATTGCGGTGGAGTTTAAAAATGCTATTGTTATTTTTATAAACAAAAGTTATAACAAAACCGTGTACAGTCAACGTGACCGCTGTCGAATATTATTTGCTACCAATTTTGGCGTATGAGATTCAATACGTAACATTCACCAAAAATATACGAGGGTTATTGATGGAGATTTAACCGAACGTCAAATAAATACTGGTCCAATACTCGAGTAGTTGATCTGAAGTTCTAAATTAAGTCCAATGGTAACATTTCTACAAAAATTAAATTAATTTTGGAAATACCTGAAGGAGATTTCTTCGAGTCTTCCTGATTTTATAAAATGTACTTAGCTGGCAATATTTTAAAATCTGATAATTCTACCAACAAGTAAAGTGATAAGCTTTCAAACAAATAGCATGTTATTTGTAGTTATATATATAATAGTCATAATTAGATTAAAATACCTAATAGTTTAAAACGAAACCTTCATAAGAACATATAAAATTATTAATAATTAATAAACAGTATTATACACAAAAAATAATTTTACATGAAATCCTATACTTCATTACCGTAATTCCGCCGCCTGAAAGCGGTCGATGCGTTACTTAGATTCATTTTTATGTATAAACTCGCAAATCTGATAATCCAAATTGCTTTTTAGACGTAAACTCAATTTTGACGTGTATCGGCGTCAGATAAATTGACTAGATACCGCGTGCGAGTGCGATCTGGAAATTTTCGTTTGCATCACCTCCTTCCACGCGAACTCTGCGACCGGCAAGGTTTCGATTAAAATACAATTTATACACTGTCTATAGATATCGTAAAATTTTACGACTCCCATTTTGTTAATAAACCTTTTGTTTATACTTGTTATTATATTTTTATATAAAGCCAAGTAATAACTAATAGGTTGCAAGTGGAAGCATATTTATTTAAAAATGTTTGGAATGAGCAACTAAAGTTTATTTATACTATTAATGTTATAGATGTCAAAGTTTATGTACATATGTTTGTTACTCACTCACTTGTAAATCTTTGAACGGATTTATAACGGATTTTCTACACTAACACAGTACATTGTTTTTTAACCTAGCAATAAGGTTTCATGAGATTATAGTAAACCCTTCATCCAATTCTATACATATTATGTATGTATAAGAAAATTATAACTGACTCGAATCTGTACATTAAATATATTTTTTTAAATCTTATTGAAATAGTCATTATAATCGATACAGAGACCGAATCCATAGCTTTTAGATTTTTTGTCTATCTGTATGGGAACGCATCACGAGAAAAACACTAGATAGATTATGATGAAATTTGGTATGATGATAGCTGGTTATCCGGGTCAAAATATAGGATCTTTTACTGCGGGAAAATATGTTATCTCTGAGAAATCTACACTAACCGTTAAAACGTGTCTATAAACGAGCTCGAGCGGAGCGAGGGTAAGTCGCTAGTATTATATACAAACCTATAGTTAAGAACGTACCAATAATCCTTGTTCGGATTTTTTTGGATAAATCTGTATTATAAACATTTTACTTACATTAAAAAATTTGTCAAAAACACACTATTATTAAAGTGTTTTGTATTATTATAAAAAACAACTCTATTACTTTAAAAAATATCCTTAAAAAACGCAAAATCATGATATCTTAACTTTCTCAAGTTTTCCTCACTAATAAAAGAAATTTGATATGATTTGTATGGAACCTATATAATTATGTCTACCACTAGCGACTCACCCTTGCTTCGCTCGGGTTCATCCCTAAGTTGATTCCCCATACGAACTTTCATCCCCATTTTAACTCCCTTAAGGGATGATTTCCGGGATAAAAAGTATTCTATGTCCTTCCTTTTTTGTATTTATGAGACCCTGGTCTCAAACTATCTTCTTACCAAATTTCATCTAAATCGGTTCAATACCTAGATCCAGAGATGGCCCCCTACAACCTCACAAACTCACAAACTTTACCTCTTTATAACATTAGTATATCCAAAAAACGCAAACTCATAATATCTTAACTATCTCAAGTTTTCCTCAGTAGCGAAAGAAATTTTATATGATTTGTATGGAACCTATATATCTACCACGTAGAGGAAATTGTGTAACGTGTATAGATGGGTAGAACGTTTTTATGGTTTTCAATTTACAAAAATGCTTTACTTGTAACATGTTCAGTCAATGTACTTATTACATAGAAGTAAAAATGAGTAATATATCCGACTATACACGATGAAGAGTTCTCTAATAAATGCGGCAACTGCAGGCTTAATTTTAGCGCTTACACGAGGACCGGGTCAATTTCTAACTTACTATATATTCCGGAGACATTCAAAATTCTCTTTTTATATGAAAATAGAAATAATAAATAAATTTAGTTTCAGAAGACATCCGGGTGTACAATCCTGCTTAACTATATGAAAACCTGCACTAAACCTAGGTTTGTACATACTGCTCGCTTCTATACACGTACAGATTAGTTAAAACGCAATCATTTACTTACAATTATACGTCAGATAAGACTTCGTGAATAGCAGCTTTAGATTAAAATGCTTGACTTGACCTTATTTATCCTTCGATTAAGCGCCAACACTAACAAATTCAATATGAAATCCGCTTAAAAATTTTAGAATTGGACCCAGTTATGCATAAAACAGCCATGTGCGTAAAAGTACCAACAGAGTTATAAGCATTTTTCTGACCATAGTTGCACTTGGGTTATGTTTTGTTTTTCTGGTTATTTTAAAATTAAACAATATTTATATAAGTATTGTTTATTTTTTATAATTACTTTATTTTTTGCAATAAAATGCTTATAACTCTGTTGGTAACTGTTGGCAACCTCACGCACATGGCTGTTTTTTGCATAACTGGTTCCAATTAATATTTTATATAGATAATATTTAAAAACAGTAGGTACATTTGCTTCGAAACAACAATCCCTAACCATACAATAGCTCAAGTTAGCTGTTATGTAAACAGAATATAATTTTCGACACAAACAAGAATAAACAAAGCATTCAATATAATAATGTTCTATAGTTAAGGCAATTGTAAGGCAATTCCCTTTGATCCTAGTACTTTCTTAGATAAATTAACTGTTTATTTGGTTTGTTCATTGTTTTATTTTAATTAGTGTTCGTCCAGCAGTTGAAATTCGATCCATAATCATTATTGAAATTTTGAATGGAATTTACCTACCTATATAAAAAACTGCTTCCAAATTTGTTTTATTGATTACACTAAAACTCGTCAATAGCTACCAAAAATAGGTTGATAGAGGAGAATAAGATATTGAACTGTTTTGTGTTTATATATAGACTAGCGACTCTCCCTCGCTCTGCTTGTGTTCGCCCTAGTTGTAAATAAATAAATATTTTGGGACATTAACACACAGCACCATCTAGTTCCATGGTAAGCTACGAGGCTTGTGTTATGGATACCAGATAGTTGATACACTATATTATAATATATAACTTTAAATACATACATATAATAAATAAATATAAACACCCATGACTGGAGTACAAACATTCACGCTCATCACACAAACGAATGCCACCAGCGGGACTCGAACCCGCGACCGCTGGCACAGTAAGTAGGGTCACTACAAACTGAGCCAAACGTGTCGTCCTTTTGTTAAGTTGTGTTTTAACGTTTAGTATAGATTTATCATAGATGATAATATATTATCCCACAATAAAAGTATACTATATTGACTCGGATACCCACCTATGATCATACTAAATTTCATGAAAATCCCTTCAGTGGTCTTTACGTGATGCGGTCACAGACAGATAGACACAAATTCTAAAAACAATAGATTCGGCCTCTATATCAACAGTAATGTTTATTTCCATAAGATTTTCCAAAAAATATTTAATGTACAGATTCGGCTAAGTTACAATTTTATTATAATATGTATAGATTTATCGTTACCAACGTTTCCAATGCTTTACAGCAAACATGGTAACAAGAAAGACGTCGATGCCAGATAACAGATTTTGACGTCTTAAAAGTTTTTACAGCCTATGTTTAGTCACAAAATATATATGTAATATTTTGTAAGAAATACAGCCATACAACATTAATTTGCTATAAATAATTCTACTTACGATTACAATAAGTAGTTGAAATTACACAAATTAAAAATATTTTATTTAATTTAATAAAAAAAAATCAAAGTATTCAATACGTATATACGAGTAATATAATTTCAACGAGTCTAGGCAAATCTAAGGCACTTTCTGACCCCTGGTCCTAGTCTGAGTTATATAAAAAGATCGATACCATCGCCAATGTGTTACGCGCAGTAAATTACTCGAGATTCAGGGCAAACCTTTTTGTTAGGTCAACGGGTAGGTGCGAGCCATTCAATATTCTGCCACTCAATGTCCGAAAACCAGGATTCCACTTGATAAGTTCACTAAGTAATTCTAGATGCTCTTCAATTTTATCTGTATTAGTGTTCTATTTGTATACTGGTGTTGTTAGATGGCTTTGTTTCGTTTTTGTGACTGATTGAAATAGTACATTTATTGTTTGTTTATTTATTGTATATTGGTTTTAAATTAATGAAAATAATATATGGAATAAAAAACGCAGCGATGTCTGCATCAATTAAATTTTTTTAATCTATCGGTATTTTCTATCTATCGGTTTAGATAACATGCTTAAATTCTGAAAAGAACTTCCATAAAAATAAACATTTGTATGTCTGTTTGTATGTAGGCAATAATGTCTAAACTACGACGTTTATTGTAAACAAAAAATATTACATTTATATCTAGCCATAATTTTCTCAGAATAAAAATAACTTCTTTTCTATGAACCGACTCAAAAATGGAGATGTATTTTTTCAATATTTATTTATTGGTTCTACCAGCGATTTTACATAATTAATACCTATTTCTTACAGTATTTACAATGTACATTACATGCGCAGGGTATGTAAAATCATTTAAAGGTAAACACTAAGCTAATTTCGCTTATATATTACTTAATAAATCTAAAAGTTAGTTACAAACAGAAACCAACGAAACCTAGAATATAGGTATGATATAAGTCATATATTTATTAAAATGTACAGCATATTTCAATATAGAATAAGAACTTTTAAAGACATTTTCAAGTTAAAAGGTAACTATGAAAAACCAAATCCCACAAGTGAAAAAGTGGTCGACTTCTAATTTGCAAAAGAGCAAAGCATTTATACAAACCATATATTCACAATTAAAAATCCATATAAATTATTCATTTACACTCAATAAAATCGCACCCTTATACCTTAAGGGCTCAAAATTAAACACGTCCTCGGAATAATTGAGTGAATTAATACTGGCTGTACCTGTTTCAAATCTAGACCTGTTAATGCTTTAACCAACAGCCTTTTAGGATTAGACCTGCTTTGTGTCTAAGATACATCTACTTTATTGAGTTTCATGAAAATACCAGCTATTCTTCTTTTTCTTTTTATTTTATTCGATGCATAATGGATTTTAGTCCCAAATATTACAATTTTCTATTTTAAATTAGAATTGTTGTTAAATCGCACCCAGTGAACCATATTTTACCGACATAACTGTGTTAGTGTAAATAAGTGATATATAGGACTAGCATTTCCGTACTTGTTTTGAGCTCGAACTGGAATCGAACGTGTAACCTTAAGTCAGGTGATGTGACCTCTTTATCACACTGGTACTGCATTTTACATTCAGTGCTCAAAGAACCTTGGCAAGCGAAACGTACTAATGACTACTTTATGCAGCTGTATAAGAAGCAATATGAATACGAATTATAATGTAAAAATATTACCAGCAATATATCATGTATGTGTTTTGTTTAATTAGACTAAAATATGTTTTTTTATAGGTTTCATTTATATATTATCTGCTCCTAGGGTTGTAAAGTTTATATAGATAGTCTAAAACCATCTTATAAGGCTATGAAATACGTTTTTTTCAAATCAGACAGGTAGTTCTAGTGCGTTCAAATATACAAAAAATAATCTCTTCAGTTTTATATATTAGCATGTTGTATAGAGCATGGATATGGATGGGTCGTGTGTCGATGAGGTAGTGTATAGGTATAAAGAAATTTGAGTCACTATACTTTTCAAATGATAAACTAGCGTTTAATCTTGATCGTGGTCTATTTGTGTACGATAATTTTTCGAATGCTTTACAGCAATCATGTTCACGGGAGAGACTAAGGTTTTAGACGTCTCAGGGGTCATATAATTATTACAGACAGTGCCTAACCACAAAAAGTTTTACGACACGTTTGGTTCAGTTTGTAGTGACCCTACTTGCTGTGCCAGCGGTCGCGGGTTCGAGTCCCGCTGGTGGTAATCATTTGTGTAATGAACACGAATGTTTGTAATGCAGTCATCGGTGTGTATTATAAATACGAGTATATACTCGTATTTATAATATGCATGTATTTAAAGTTATATATATATGTAGTGTATCAACTATCTGGTATCCATAACACAAGCCTCGTAGCTTACCATGGAACTAGATGGTGCTGTGTATTAATGTACCAACATATTTTATATTTATTATTTTATTTAAAATGTATTCGCGTAAAATCTAAGTAAGTATTATCAAAACAGTAGTTCGATTAAATCACCTAGTTATAGTGGTGTGTATTTTAATTCTATACATAAATATTCTTAATGCGGCTTCGATAACGAACGAAATAAATGGTATCTAATGACTTTAGGGCTTCCTATTAATTGGATGGCTGTCACGTTCCTTTGTTTTAGTCAATACATATTAACCGCGATTCATTTAAGTGGATATGTTTGTTAAGTAGTTATTGATTTAACCGATTTTTATGAAATATAGGTTACATTAGGACTTTTTTCTTTGAGTTTTTGGTCAAAGGTTAATTTTTAACCATGTACAAGATATAATATTAAAAAGATAGTCAGATTGTAGGTACGTATATATATTTTAAATTTTTTTTTTTTGCAAATTCTAGTGAAACGACCAAAAACGGTATTTTATACAATCTTAATGTAATATCATGCCTATATTTTTTGATTTTTATTCTTCAAAGACTGTAGGATGACATCTTCTCTAAACCTCAATGATCACGCTCCTCAAACTTATTAGTTATGGGAATGCTCAGTCGAAGCATATCTTTATTATACACTAGTGACTTACCCTTGCTTCGCTCGAGTGCATCCCTTGGTACATGCGTCGCTACAGTTTAATAGGAAGATCTTTTTAAGAGGAATAATTCTGTAATACATTGTTTTCATATAACTTTACTACTTTACGCGGCGCACGCCAGTGAAGTTCCCAGTCGGCATGGTTTTTTCCGAAATCATTCATAGTCATATTTCAGCCAATTTACATAAAACCATAATGAATTATACACTTAAACCCTCCTCATGAATCACTTCATTGGTGAAAACTGTATATAATTCCATTTAGTAGTTTTTAAGTTAATGGCGTTCAGACAGACGCGGCGAGGGACTTTATTTTAAAATACGTAGTGATTAGGCTTTTTATACGTAATTAGACTAAACATTGTGAATTAACATAAAAGAAGTGATCTTAAAACTTACTCGATTCATTTTTAAGAGTTTCTAAATATGACAATATTCATGATAGTTTCTAAATAGGTACTTATTGTTTTTATGAGATTCGATCTTTTTATTTACTGATTTAATTTAATCGTTGTAAAAAATCAAACCTGCTAATTTCAATAACATTTACAAACTTTATCTATATTGTATACGACCAATAGCCCAATTTACCATCTTTTAATACATAAAAGTATTAAAAAATTCTAAAATATAAAATTTTCCGTGGAAAATATGGTAAAACTATATAAAAGTGTATAAGCCACTCGATCGTAATCATCGTATCTATCAAGCGGAGTGCCCGTCGCCATCACGTTCACATTTGGCTTGTAAATCGCGCATTTTCCTTCTTTTTACCAAAACAGCCAAACAAATTTATTCACCGTCGAAAAACAGGGATATCGATTCTGGGATCTGATATTAAAAAAACCATATTACGTTATCGTTGAGGAAAACATAAATTTGGTTTTATTAATATATTTTATTTTAGACTAGTTTCCGCCAGTGGTTCCATTCGCAAAGTAAGAAAGAAAGATAGACTTTTCCGCCCTTATGATATGTCTTATTTTAACAAGTGCTTGATTTGTCTACATAATTTTCTACCTATGAAATAGACATTATTATCAATAGAGAAACCGAATCTATAGTTTTTAGAATTTTTGTTAATTGTTGTACATATTTAAAAAAAAAATATGATTGACATTTTTTTTGAAAATTTATATAATAATAATAATAATACCTTTATTGACGTAAATACAAAAGGGTTACAAGATATTTATTTTTAAATTATATAATAAGCACAATCTTTGTTTAGGTATACTAACGTCTAAACTAGGCCGAGCCTGTATCTCAGACGCTTTCAATTAATATGGAATTGATTTAAATATATTTTTTTTTAATTCTGCAAGTGGCGCCCAGTAATAGACAAAAGCATATCCTTGTATAAAAAAACTGTTTTCGATTTTTTTATTCATAACACTAAATCCCTTCAATACTAAGCAAAAAACAAGGAAATTGGTCGACAAACGGAAAATTGGTTGACAAGAGGAGAAAAAGCTACTAAATTGTTTTGTCTTTGTATATTTTTATATTGATCAGGTTAAAAATCCTAATAATTACAAAAGATCAAAATTTAATTGAGTACTTAAAAAAAAACAAATTAACCATAATCTTAAAATTTTTGACCGACTTCAAAAATTACTAAATTTAGTATATAATAATATAATTTACTAATTTCAAATCGATTTTCATTTATTCGATATATCGATTTTTATTTAATGTATAGTTACGGACTCTGATTTTTTCATGTGCGAATTATTTCCAACATGATTACCACTTGTCTTAACGGTGAAAAAAAAAACATCTTGAGGAAACCTGCATGTCTGAGAGAACCTAGCAAGATTCGAAAGACATGTGAATTCCGCCAACCCTCACTTGGCCAGCGTGGTGGACTATAGCCTGACCCCCATCGTATTGAAGGGTGGCTCTTGCCCAGTATATACACCAGATGCGTCTTATATTAATTTTAAACCAAATCTACTAAGCCAGCTCTAATACTGAATAATTACTATAAAGTAATTTTTAAGTCAATTTAAGTGTTTAATAAAATGTATAAGTTAGTTTTTAAACATCTATAACCCATAAATAACATGAAGCAATAGTAAATAAAAACACGTTGTTAGTAAGGAGATAGGAATAAGACGCGCCACCAAATTATTCCTTGCAAAGTTAAGCGTTAAAAGGAAGAATTAAGCGTTTGGTGCTTAAGCTTGTTTTCCACAACGTCGCCTCTTCTATATAATAAATAAGCTATAATTAGCTTTTCATTTAAATAAACTTATGCCATATATCCGTCGCTCTTACTTAGAATCTACTGATAATCTGTTAAATAATTAATTTAGTATTGATCAAAGTTAAAAATATCAAATATTTACGTTTCCAAGTATATCATCTTAATTAAATATGCAATTTACAGCTATTATAACAAAATATATTTATCTAATAATTCTATGCATTCACCAAATAAATAAAATTGAAGTGTCTGATTGTAATAACAGCTTTTTACTAAATGCATATGAAAGTATATTCGGTACTTATAATAAAAAATTTAAAACTTTCATCTATATGCCGCATACTTAGGGACGCACTCAAACAAGGGTAAGCCCCTAGTTTACATAAAAAAAATAAAAGACACAAGTAAAGCATTCCATAGCGCGATACGTCCAGTGGAAACCGAAGCTTACAGCCAAAATCTTTATGGACGGAACTGTGGCCGACGAATCGGAACTCTTAAAGCGATAAAACTTTTTATTCTACCTGCATAAATTGAGACACATTCGCCGTAATCCGCCAAGTGAAATTAAAGAAGTTGAGAATAAGTTTTGTTAAGCGGCTCCGGCTTTTTTTATCGCTATGTAAATGCTGTCGCATTGCTGATGCAATGATTTTATGGGGGTTTACGACATAATGGACCTATCGTGTTTCTAGTCTTATGGTGGCAATTGCAGGTGCTTATAATTTAATTATAGGTTGTGTGTAAATAGGTTCATTAAAACACTGTAAATTTGCCACTAATCATATACGATGGATATAGGGAGAGCTTAATAAATGTTCGTCCAATTTGTTTTAAAAAGAAAGTGGTACAAAATGTAAATCAAACAGCTATAATTTAAAGTTAAACAAAAGAAAAATTACTAAAAATAGTCATACAAAACGATCGCTTGCTACACTGAACATAATTTAGAATCATGGCCAAAATTGATAACGTATCATTCTTTATTTGTCCTACCAGAGAGAAAAAGGCAAAAGTTTGGTAGCGGTTATCTCGAATACTTATTTCCAGTATTGAAACAATTTTTCGATTGACTAGAAATAAATAAACTCGTAAGATACGCGCAGATTTTTCTTGTACAAAATAGGAGCCTTTATCTATCAATACGACGAAACATACATATGTAGGAAATATATTATTAAAATATTAAATTTAAACTGCATCTATGTAACGACTATTTTTAAGGTTGGTAATTGCCTGCATACGTACAGGTGGTTATGTGGGACTCATCGGCAAAGCCAGTACTACCCACTAAAACCTAATGAGTCTTAACAGGTCATCGCAGGATCGCTTACTCACTCAATGACGACGCCCCGATGGTAGGTCCGCCGAAGCAGAGCAGCAGAGCCGAGCACAACATTGGATTGCTCCAAGAGTCCAATCTGCCATCAGAGAAGCACCAGGAGCAACCCGCATGGCACACCGCACACCGCTCACCGAGGTGAACCACCTCCAAGTACGTTTTTTGACTTCGCGCCCGACTGGATTGCTACAAGCTAATGAGACCCCTCCTCCCACTAAAACGAGGTGAACGCACATCGGGGATCTATGTAATGACTTTCTTCATTACACATTTAAAATAATCTTCTAGTACTAACATCATATAGCAGATACTTAGAGACCATAATTGCTCAGCAAAGCAACATTAACCTATTCTAAATATTTTATAATACATTACTTAGATTTACAGTAAAATTAACAAACCTTCTTCTACAAAATAAGCAATGCATCCAAAAGTTGGGAAGAACATCACAAATTTTATCCAGAACGTATGAAATGGTAAAGTCGCGTGGCCTATTTTCGAGACTGACATTGGTGACCCGAGCGGCATTTAAAGCCTTTCAGCTGTAAACTTACGCAATACGAAAGAAAAATTGTTTGGATCATTAAGTTTTTGCGATGATACTCTTGTTGTTGTTATGATATTGTGTTGTTAAGTCAAAGCCCATTTTACGTAAGTATACGTGTTTGTCAAGATGATATTTATTCGATCTAATTTGAAATGTAAATAGTTAAATTTCGCAATGTAATTGTATAAGTTTAATAGTTTAAATGAAAAAAGTGGCAACCCCAAAGGAAATATATAATCTCTAACTGAAAACATAATATCATTATAAATATATAATCAATAAGTAACGTGTAGAACTAATAAATTATGTAGACCCATAGGGATAACGAATACATACAATAAACGTGGAATACCGAAATATATCTTAAAAATAAATCTCGAATATACAAATTACTAAAAGGAATATCTTGAAGTATTATTGTTACGTTCTGTGAGTTCTGGGATCGGAAATTAACGTACGTCTTCTACACTATAGGTGTTTCAATACTTTTGATTCACAAGAGTCGCTATGGCCGTTCACAAACATACACGATACATGCAAACGCACTGGGAGGTGACCCACTTCGGTGGGCGGTGTACCATGTGGTTTACTCCTGGTACTTCTCTGATAGGAGATTGGACTGTTCGAGCAACTCCATGGTTGTTGTGGTCTAACAAACAGTCAAACTGACAAACTGTCTTCGGCAAACCTGCTCGTGGTTGAGTGCGTAAGCGATCCTGCGACGCCCCATTAAGACGGGGGAGGTAGTGTGGTATGTACGAGTATGTATATCGTATATCATAATAAGGGAAGACAGTCATAAGCAAAAGCGTGTTAAGTATGAAGTTGGATAGATATAGGTGGAGTGGGATGGAAGTACTGTATGAAAGAAGATGTGTCTGGGTGAAAGGTGTACAAATGGTAGACGAAAAAGAATAAATATGTCATGCCACGGGTTCGATTCCGCAAAAAAAGTGCTTACGTAAAAAAATTATGCCATTATTCCAGAAGAGGCTAACGTTGTAGACAGTTTAATTGATTTATTCACGCAAAGTTTTATCATAATGCTTGCTAGTTACTATGCGAACGTTGCGTGACCCGCGAATACTGTACGGGGTCGGGTCAATCGCATCTATAGTAACTCGATATATCAAAAATATGATTCCCTTGCTTGACCGTGCTATAACTTATTCAATGGGTCACGATTTAAAGGCTGTTATCGACTGCGAGATGATTGAACATAATAACTGTATTTTTATAATATTTATTTTTATTGCTAGCTACTAATTTTTCGTGTATACATTTATAAATCCGTACTAATATTATAAATATGAAAGTGTGTTTGTTTGTCTTTCTTTCATGTCAAAACGGCTTGGCGGATCGGCGTGATTTTTTGGGTAGAGATAATTAGAGGGCTGGAAAAAAGTGAAGGTCGGTAAATAGTAGCCAATGTCATTCATAGGCTACTTTTTACCGCAGGATATTATCTCTTTCCCACGGGAAAACATGTTTATGATGGAAAAAATTGTTTATGATCAGAATTACTTGAAACTTGGTATAAATGCTCTTCAATGCAATTAATTAAATACGTGTTTTAGCATTTCTAGAAATTCATCCCGTAAGGGAGTAAAATAGCGGATGAAAGTTTGTATGAAGCCTCTCATTTTAGAGGTTTTTTTGTAGTTTTAGCGCGAGCGAAGCCGCGGGTTCTGCTAGTAATTTATAAACGAATTATAAGTTTTCAGTATCTAAGACAAGACTATGTTTTTCAAAAGTACCGGTCAGTGAGTATCGCGTGAAATGTGGTTCAATGGTTCTGAAAACTAGTTATAATTGGTATACATATCCATAGATCAATATAAACTATTAATGGACTTCACATGTTATACCATATTGTACCACTCATAAAGGTAGATTTGGTCTCGAAATGCGTATAAGTTGTTCCATTTAGTAACTTGAACTAATGAGTCATCTTGAACTAACTTAACTTTTTCATTAAAGAAATAATCGTGAAAATTGTTTTTTTTTTTTGGTTTGGTTGATTTGATGTGCATATCGAGTTACATTCTCAAAATAAAACTGACATTGATTTTGAAGTCACTGAGTTGCTATTAAAGCTCCCAATGTGCGTTTTACTTAATAAAAGGGGAAAAAATTAGGGAAAAAACCTAGCTGTCAGCATTTGCTACATATTAGCAGATCATAATATTATAGATATCTCTGTAGTGAATATAAGCATTATTCATAATATTTAAGTACAATGTATGTACGTGTATAGAAATTTTAATTTCATTGTTAAATAAATTGGCATGCTCTTAATGATTAAACAATTCATCAACGCCCACGGCGAACCGCTCGACTTAAGAGGGTTAACGCTATGACAACGTATTCCTATTGTATTCCTGCTAACATGAACGGCTATTAATAAAAGATTTTTAGGTAACCCATAAAAAAGTGGATAAAGCGGTAAAATACTATATCAATACTACTAATCACTAATACATCACATGATATAAATACAGGCAAAACTGATACAAGTCGCTAGTATTTCTTAATGTAAAAAATACTCAATCTCGCTTCGCTCGGGTTCGTCCCTAGGTACGTTTTAACGGTTAGTATGGTATAGATAGACTATATGTTATATAGGTATATGCATAGGTATGAGTTGTTGTAGGTTGTATTATAACGTGTTTTCCCGTGGGGAAGAGATAATCTCTGCGGTAAAAAGTAGCCTATGTCACTCTAAAGTCCTCCAACTTTCGCCAAACAAAAAATCACGCCAATCCCGCACTCTGTTTCGACATGAAAGAAAGACAAACAAACAAATGCACTTTCACATTTATAATATTTAAGTATAAATATGGATATCGTAAAAGTACAAGTATATCATTAACCACAAAAGCAAAATTCGGGAACACCAAAATGATACTATACGTACCCCACAATGAATATTCATTTAGACGTTCCTATGACACGTTGAAAAATAATCAAAAAAAAGGGCAAAATAGCGTAATATTTCAGCAAAATTCATACGAAACGAACACCTGTAATTGTCAGGTGACAATTCGAATTCATCTCGGGCCGATATTAAAAACCGCCGACGTGAATTTATGCGGAAAGGCCCGTGAATACCTCTCGGAATCTAAAATCCGCATTAAAAATCACTAGACATTAGCTTTCTGTCTAATACTTCTCCCTTTTAATTTATCGACATACAAGCTTTTTTCTGTGTCTTTACACGTTCTTTTTATATTAACAAGTACTTAACATTTTATGTTTATATCCACAACATATAACATATTACCTACTTAACAACTACACATATACATTTTTTTCTAAATTTCTGTGGTTTGAAAAATAAAAATCCATCTTCTTTTTTCAGATTTATATAATATGCAACGATATGTGGTAATAAGAGCACAAGGTGAGATACGCAAATAATAAATATGTTGAAAAAAAAACTGTAGCTATGGAAAGATATAAGAACTTGTAGGAGTTTGTAAACATCTTTAATATATTGTTAAGAATACTTTGCTAGAAACTTTTACGTTTCATTGTAGTGTTCCAAACAATATTGTTGGGTCATACTGCTGGTACATATATGTATGATATATATGCAAATATTTATAATATCACCCAACTTCATTCCAGTATTGAAGAAAAGCGGATCTCTTCGCGGAAGAAAAGAAAAGGAGAAAGGGGATAGATACTTTCTACTTCTTTTGTTCTCCTTCGAATACTCAAGCCACCAAATTGTTACCAACACGTATGTGATGCTCCTGGTATTTTGTGAAAGTCGTCTGATCATCATGATACTTGGTCTAACTACAACATGTACATGTGACTTCCATTTTATGCATAATTCATTTATAGAACTTCTATAGGTAGGTTTGGGTGGGAAGTAAATTCATGTAAGTCGCCATCGACATGGTCACCTTACATGTTAACGGTAGCACTAAGAGTGCCGATAGATGTCAAAACCAGATAAATGTTAACAGTTTTAATTTACAAATTTTAATTTAAGATCAAATAATTAATTTGAATATCCAAAAATAACAACTGTTTGTTTATAGTTTTAAGTTTTCACTGCTGTCGGCAGTCCTCATGGCTGCTTTTTTATATCACGAAGATAGAAAAAAAATCCATAGCTTTCCTGATGGTAAGCAGTAACCATAGCTTAATCATACTTGCAAGATTATGAACACCACTCACACGATATCGAGTGATTTGAAGTGACCTCATAAGTTGAAGTATGTCATAGTAGAATGTAGACAGGGGATGAAACAGGGGAAACAGGATAAAAGAACACATTGGTACAGAAATATGTCCTTTCGTTACTATTTAGAAATTACAATTACAGAGCAGAGAACCTTAAAAACAAAAACATTAATAAAATTACTATTTAACTGTCACAAACACTAATTAATGACCTCATAATAATAATTCTACTTTCAAACTTTTTTCGTTTAATAAGTTTTGGTGAGAAAATAACAGCTGGAGAAAAAGTTGTTTTCTACGAACATTTCTTGATAATATTCAGTTCGAACAGTATTTGCAATAAATTGATTTTACTTCAATTTCCCTACATTTTGTAATTGGGGTTACTTAACTTATTTACTTAATTCGATGTGATTATTAAGGTTAAGTATGTGACTTCAATGTTATTTAAGCTTTAAATAACAGCAAAGCATTTTAAATAAAACTATCTTATTGGATACTAGCGACTCACCCTCGCTTCTCGCGGGTGCGTCCCTAGGTTGATTCCCCATACAAACTTTCATCCCAATTTTCACCTCCTTAAGGGATGATTTCCGGGATAAAAAGTATCATATGTCCTTCCCAGGATCTCAATCTATCTTCTTAGCAAACTTCATCTAAATCGGCTCATTCATTCATTCGGCAGAAAGATACTGTGTTTTAATAGCTGTAAATCAAGAAAATCCTTTCAACCCTTTGGAAGCCTCCAAAATCAGCTTTATTTAGGCGATAAAAGGATATGAACAGCTTCCACAGATCTAATCGATTCAAAAATTGTTGTTCCGCTACTTTAATGACATTGCAATGATATAGAAACATAGGCCTGATGCTGCAGCATTATCTGGCAGCAGGAATCTGGAAGATACTCAACTCCTTACTAAAATACTGCAGAGATATAGTGTTTAGGCTCATTTAAATACCCTCAATTAATAAGTTATTGCGTTGCGATTTTGTAAATTTAAAATTTTTGAGTTATAAGTTCAGTTCTAGATAGATGATCACAATTACAGTATAATATAAATATATATAAAAACTACCGAATAAAGGTTTCCTAAAACGACGTGGCCTTGTTACTCCTGAGATAAACCGGCCTCTTCTACAATTAATTGCGTACATTTGTAACTCTGTATGGCTACAATTTCCTTAGCAAATGAGAGAGGGCACGCATCTGTTAAAGATAACTTGTTCTTAAAATGAAAGAATATCGCATTTATCACACTCATGACCCACGCCATGATATATGAGTATATGTAAAGAGTAAAAAGATATGTTATTTACATATAAAAAAAATTAAAAAAATATATTTTTTATTTTTATTATATTTTACTTATTTATTACAGATTTCTCAGAGATGAGATATTTTCCCGCAGTAAAAAGTATCCTATACATTAACCCGGATAACCAGCTATCATTATACCAAATCTCATCAAAATCTATTCAGTGGTGTTCTCGTGATGCGTTCGCAGACAACCGGGTCGACAGACAGAGAGCCAAAAATTCTAAAAACTATAGATTCGGCCTCTGTATCGATAATAATGACTATTTCAATAAGATTTTCCAAAAAATATTTAATGTACAGATTTGACCCAGAATTTTATTATAATATGTATAGATGCATTGGACAATTCTCGTACTAGGAGCTAACGATTAATTGATCAATTACTATCGATCGAGTTCTATATCATTCATTATGCCATTTGCTCCTCTTTTTCCAATTAATTAACCGTTTTCCATGGCGGCACGACATTCTCGTTTGATTTAAGTAAAAATATTTCTAAAACGCTAAGCGAGCTGAATGTATTTTGCATTATTTTAAAAAGCTACCTCAATCACCGGAAAATCATATTTTATTGAAGCTTTTAAATGTATTTTTATATAATTTTTTCTATTTAGAATTGCACTTTAGTACGATTGCAACTCTGAAAGAGACCTCCGTTCTATTAGACTATTAATATTGTAGAAATATCAAAATAATGCATATTAGTCTATTTGTAATGTATGAATTCATATATTTTCATTAGAGGAAACTGTGATGTTTACTCCCACGAAGTCGGCACTTGGTACTAAAAAGTACAATTGGCTATTTGCATCATAAATCAAATCACATAACGTATTTCTAAGTAATTTAAGTATTACACTATGTCCCATAATTATTAATATTACAAATGCAAAAGTTTGGATGGATGGATATTTGTCACTCAATCACGCCAGAACGGTTTAGCAGATTTGGAAAAAATTTAACAGATATACTATGACCTGGAATAACAAACACATAGGCTAGTTTTAGTAATAAAATTTGCCAAAAAGTGGTGCTGTCTGTATATAATCTATATGGGTACTAATATTATAAAGAGGTAAAGTTTGTGAGTTTGTGAATTTCTGAGGTTGTGAGTTTTTGACGTCTACAGAACCGATTTAGATGAAATTTGATAACAAGATACTTTGAGACCCTCGAAAGGACATAGGATAATTTTTATCCCGAAAATCATTCCTTAAAGGGGTGAAAATGGAGATAAAAGTGTGTATGGGGAAGCAATCTAGATACGAACCCGAGCAAAGCGAGGGTGAGTCGCTAGTATTATACATAAATACAAAAGACACCTAAGTAGCTACTATATTTTATATATATTATGTAAATATGTGTGTCATTTTACGGCAAAAACAATTTTTCATCCCCAACATCCCTTGTCGGAGTATGATTGATTTTTACAACCGTTCCTTTATTTGGAATCGTGAAGAGAAGATATTTTTACGATGAACTCACGCGTTATACATCGCTTCAATCAATATTGTCCGCTCGTGAACTTTGCTGGGTACCTGTTCTTTTCTAGGGAATGAGATCTATTTATTGTCGACTGTTCTCTATACAATGTTATATGTTCAATGTACGATAGGATATTAGTTATTTTGTTTTTACGCTGAGATTGTATGGATTTAAATATTGTTATCTATACTTTTTGTTTTATGCTTAATTATAAGCTGCAGTTTGATTTTTGTTTGTCTGTTTGAACGCGTTTAACTGTGAAACTACCAATTATATTAAAAAATATATTTTTGTAACTTAATTGAAAAGCTATCTAACGTTACGCTACAGTCTCTAGAACAAGGTTAAAGTTTTATTTAGTTTACTTTACCTTATTATTTTATCTTCACGATTCAGAATTAGTATTCAGTTTTTTAAACATTTGCTAATTTAAAACTTTGAAGTTTGACATGACTTTATATCGGTGAAAATATTATAATAATATGGTTCTACACAGTTAGTGTGTTATGTTATTTCATTTCTTCTCATAGCATTGTGTATGGAAGAAAAATCCGTTAACCAACTTGAAAAAAAGAGGGCATTCTCTATTTGGGTGTACTTTTTTGTATCACACGGTATCTGTGCCTATTGAATCGATTTTAATGTTTTTATCAATGGATAGCATTAATTTCAAAAGTGATGTCAGATGTGAAAGTTACTATAGAAGTTTTAATAAAAATCCTCTTTTAAGTTGTATTAGGCATATATTTTAACTGCCTACGTGGTGTAGTGGCTAGCATGTACGGCTGCACACCCGGAGGTCCTGGGTTCGAGTCCCGGGTCGGGCCAAGTTTAGTTATTGAGTCTTTCTGTGTAGAAAGCCTAAGTAGCAGCCCGGAGTTGGGAAGTTGGCGGTGTTTCACCCCCGTGCCTCGGAGAGCACGTAAAGCCGTCGGTCCTGCGCCTTAACTCTCACTGGTCGTGTCGAGTGGTCGTCCCACCGGAGTATGAGAGTGACAGGAATAGAGAGTGCACTTGTGTCTGCGCGTACACTTGTGCACTATAATATCTCCTGCGCAGTTGGCTAGTCTCAATGAGATTGGTCGCCGTGGCCGGAATCGGCCAGGAGAACATCATCATCATCATCATCATCATCATATTTTAAGATTAAAAAACAATAATTTTCATATACACAAAAAAATATAGATTGAAGAGCTATTTAAAGCTTTTATTTCAAACCTAATCAAATTTTTAAGCCCCTGTAAGAGCTTTTATAACTAATGTCACAATTCATTTGGATGAGCAATAATGGTTTCATACATACACAAGTCGAATCTCTACATTAAAAAATTATTGGAAAATCTAATTGAAATAGACATTATTATCGATACAGAGTCCGAACCTATAGTTTTTAGAATTTTTGTCTGTCTGTCTGTCTGTTACCGCATCACTAAAAAAACCCCTAAGCAGATTTTGGTGAAATTTGGTATGATGATAGCTGGTTGTGTGGGTCAACATATAGGATACTTTTTACCGCAGGAAAATATCTCATTTCTCAGGAAAAATACAAAAACTACATTGTAAGAGTATACTAATATGTAAAACCTAAGAATTTGGTTTTTGGTCATCTGAACGCGGGCGGAGCCGCGGGTATTGCTAGTATATAACATGTAAACGCTGTGTAATGTTGAAGAATCTCCGTCTACGAAATTGGGTCACATAACACAAAATCCTCGCTTTAACGAACAGATTAAGAAAGTTTATGCATTAACAAAATTATTTATTATGAAAAGCGTATATACATCTCGCGTAAACTTTCCGAGCTTAAATGTGTTCGAATTAATATTATAAAGAACTATTAACGTATGATGAAGGTTTCGCGTGTTTCCCTACAAATAAGCTCTTATTAGCAAAATGCTTGCGACCATTAAGGCATTTCAAGGACGATTTTAATTATTATTTTGTATGTATGTCTGTCTATTTAGCTATATCTAATATATAAATATCTCGAGTCACGGTGTTTGTGGTCGCACTCCTCCGAAACGGCTGGACGGCTCGGGATGATGTTTTTTTTGTATATTTGGTAGGTATGAGAATAGGTCGTACAGTAATTTTTCAAGCTCTTACATCCACACCTCATTTTTTATCGGGATTTTAAGTATTTTTGTATGAATAAAATTATATAAATAAGTCGCTGTAGAGAGAAGAGTTTTTTTTTGTAGATTGAACGCGGGCATAGCCGCGGCTTCTGCTTGTAATGTATAAAAACAAAAGGTTATTCACTTACTAATAAAAAGGAAATTTCAAAACAGCTAGACCTATGAAGTTAAAATTTTGCAAGTATGTAGTTCAGACTCGTCGGTAGAAGAACGGTATTTTACGATATAAGTCTATAAACTTTCATGGTCTCTCACAATATTATTATGATGTACAAGAGAATATTTACCATATTTATCACTTACTTTTGAGAGTTCCTAATATTTAGGCACTGTTACAAGCGTCACGGGTATACTAAAACTAAAACTAAACTAAAACTAGCTAAAACACGTATTTATTTAATTGTATTAAATATCATTAATACCAAGTTTCAAGTAATTCCGATCATAAATATTTTTTTGTTGTATTATAAGTTGTTTTCCCGTGGGAATGAGTTAATCTCGCGCGGTAAAAAGTAGCCTATATCACTCTTCAGCCCTCCAACTATCTCCACACAAAAAATCAAGCCAATCCGTCTCTCTGTTTCGACGTGAAAGAAGGACAAATACACCAACAAACAAGGAAACACACTTTCACATTTATAATATTAATATGGATATTGTACAGGAATTAATTTATATGGGCAGTATTTTTTGAAACGTGAAGTGGGTACAAACTTATTGAATATTGATACAAGTAATACAAAACGTAAGTACATTAGCGTATTCAAAGCTTATGCTTACAACTAAAATGGTATGGAAAACTTTCACAGTTTTTGTATTAACCCAAGCTAAATAGTGGAGCAATTTGAACGAAGCTTTACAGATGAAAAGCTATTCATTATATTCCAGGAACAAATTACGCGTCTTAGTCCAATATTGACATTAGCAAAATGAGAATATTTTGTGGACATAAGAAGTACAAGTAAATATACCTTAATATAAATACTAATAAAGCACACAATAAAATGATGATGATGTTCTCCTAGCCGATTCCGGCCACGGCGGCTAATCTCATTGAGACTAGCAAACTGCGCAGGATATATTATAGTGCACAAGTGTACGCGCAGACACAACGTGCACTCTCTATTCCTGTCACTCTCATACTCCGGTGGGACGACTACTCGACACGACCAATGAGAGTTAAGGACAATACAATAAAATAAGTTTAATCTAGAACACTATAAAATTAAAAAAGCAGACAAATCCACGGTGCATCGCTAGTTAAACATGTTTTAAAACTACAGACTAGGTACCTTCTCAACTATATTACATAATATTTCAGTCCTTTGTTGCATACCCAAGCCTTAATACGTTCCAAAGGCATAATAAGTAAGCGCCCGTAGCCGGGGCTTGTAGACGTAATAAAATTCCCCTTTTTAATAACTAGGTGACCCTGGAACATGTACATAAAACTAAATTTATAGGAAAAATAGTCAAATATTGAATGATTTTCGTTATGAATAAAACCCAAGGTACTACGCAACAGATTATAATATAAATAAATAAATATGTTGGGATATTAACACATAGCACCATTTAGTTTCATGGCAAGCTACGACGCTTGCTTGTTGATGATGACGAGATAGTTGATACACTACACATATATACCTTAAATACATACATATTATAAATATAAACACCCATGACTGGAGTACAAACATTTATGCTCATCACACAAATGAATGTCCCCAGCGTGACTAGAAACCGCGACCGCTGGTACAGCAGTAAGGTCACTAACTACTAAGAATTGTATCAATAATAATGACTATTTCAATAAGATTTTCCAAAAAATATTTAATGTACAGATTCAACTCAGAATTTTATTATATATGTAGATAATAAAATCACAATATGTCGGAAACGAGTGTGTAATAAACTTTACACAATAAATTTTAGTAGACGAGTTCATTAGTTTACACCCAAATTAAGCATATTATTGTAGGGTCACTGTGAGAAGGACTTTTTATTACTAACCCGAGTAGTGAAAATTGTTGTAATTACATCCTTAATACCGGTGACTGCCTTTTATATGTGTCAAAAGAATAAAAAAAGAACTTCCTCCTTTTTAAAGTTGGTTGAAGATATTTAAAATATTAATACTTATAAAATAAAACATTTCATCATCACAAGTATCTTATACAGATTTTTTTTTTCATTAACAGTGTGTCAATTGGTATTATACTTTAGGCGATAATAAAAAATAAAATAATTATAATAGTCTGTTCTTAAGCCCATAAAGTTAAATAAAGTTTTAATGCGCTAACAAATATTTATTTTCTTTGTATTCATCCCTTTTTACTGTCCCACAGCTGGGCATAGGCCTCCCAATGCGAGGGAAAACAAGCCATAGTCCACCACGCTGGCCAAGTGTGGGTTGCCGGACTTCACATATCTTTTAAAAACTTGAAAAATTCTCCTAGATATGCAGGTTTCCTCACGATATGATATGATTTCCTTTACCGTGCGACAAGTGGTTATCACGTGAGACATGTATGTACTACGTTTGGTTTCGGAGCGTTTCGAAAACTATTTATATTAACTTAAAATTAATTTGAGAAAAAAAAAACTAAATGGGAGACATGTAGCCGATTTGAGGCTTCTTTAATCTCTAAATACATACTCGGCCGGCGGATGCCGGGTGGGCCGACCAGACGCTGAGTTTGCGTCTCTCTTATTCTAAGTAAATCTTAATCTAGAGCGGATGGACGAGGTGTAACCATAACTACCTAGGATATCTATCTGTATTGCATAAATAATGAAAATCCGGAGTTATTATAAGGACTTTTTATGTGCTTTCTATTTTTGTATGTACCTGTGGATTTTAGTATAAATAAATAAAAGCTTGCTTTTAAAAATGCTTATTAATGCTTCTATTTATGCTTAGTAATAATTTACTTATTAGGTACTATGTTATTTTAAGATTAAATTGGCAATTAAGTACAATTAAATGAGTAAGACAGCTCTTTAACATCGAGAGTATTAGTTAAGTTATGTATGTAGATTAAAATATTTGTCGTGCTCTACCTACATACCTATATTTTCTCGAACGCATGTGAACCGTTTTAATGGAAACCCAAGTATTGTCATTAAAATAAGGGTCGATACGACAATTCACCCTTTTAAAAAGGCACATTATGGTGTCATATACAGCAATATGGTACTGCATAATATATTCTAGGGGAAAATATAAATATCCATCACAGTGATAACAAGACGACACAGTAAATAAGCAGACACTGAAGCCTATTACCTTGTTTTTAATTGTTACCAAAGCCTCGTTAATTTTTGTTGGAACGGCTTTGTTATTTTACCAGGAATAATAATTTCGATATGTGCTTATTTGGAAATACGAGAAGTTAGAAGTCGATTTTTTGAGTTATAAATGGGTATAGATTCAGGATACTTTTTATTTTGTACTACTCCACGGGAACCGTACTTTTTTCTGTAATAAAAAGTAGCTTATGTGCTATTCCAGACTATAATCTGTCTCTGTGCCAAATTTTATCTAGATCCGTTCAACTGTTCTGGCTTGAAAGAGTAACAAACATTCATCTATCCAGCCATCCTCAAAAACTTTCACATTTATAATATTAGCATAAATACGAATTTATATGGAGTTCCAGTAAATCATAAATCAATTGCTAAGATATACTTAGAGACACATCAGTGAGATAATGGTGTATAGGTACACGAAAATCTCTTCCCATAATCAGAACTCTCATAATTTTATACGCAACGTGTCTCTTAAATTTTGCCGATATGGCTGCCTTGAATTTCTTGAACGAAATGAAATACCTTCAGAAAATTGAGAGATTGTTAGACGATTTTGATTACAGTGTAAATTTGAAGGTATGTGATAATGCCTTCAGCGGGACGCGAACCTGCGTCCGCTGGCACAGCACGTAGTGTCTTTACAAACTGAGACAAATGTGTCGACAGAAATAAAATAAATATTTGAAAGATAAAATGGTAAAGATAAACTAAATAGAAATATATCAATTAAAGAATGAGAGAGCTAACAACCCACAGTATTGATACCCTCCAGATACGATTCAAGATAAAACCTAACTAAAGAACTAGAAGTATTCGAAGCGTTACTTTGCAGCAATTATCCGTAGTCTAACTCTGATTAACTGAAACACAAGCCAAGTAATCAATTACGTAGATGGTCTGTACGTTCATTTATTATTGCTTTACTAAAGTTTATTTATTATCTAGTTATTATTGCTATTTAAATATACATTAGATTTTTCGACTGCGTTGATTTTGACTCGAAGGTTTAGTGGGTAGCATGTGCGACTGCAGATCTGGAAGTCCTGAGTTCCAGTTTCAGGACGGGCTAATTATTGGATATATTTTCTATTAAGAGCTTTTCAGTATCAGACCGGAGACACTTACACACATACCTACACACACAGCAAATATTCAAATTTTCGAAAAATATATGAAGTCTAGGTAAATGGTATCCACCTGGGTACCTGGAGCACTTCGACTGTCCGTTGTGCCAGATCATTTTTACTGCCAACAAACAATCAACCAACTCCTATCGACTGTGTTCCCGCTTGATTACAACATGGGGTTATTCAAGCGGCGAAGCCCTGAAAAGCCGGCAACGCATTGGTGGTGCCTCTGGTGATACAAATGTTCATGGGCGGCGGTAATCTCTTAACATCAGGGGACCCGCCTGCTTATTTGCTCGCTAATATCATAAAAAAAAAGTCTGCCCCGTACGTGGTTAACGTAGTGGACTATAGCCCCTCGCATTGAAGGCAGGTTTATACCCAACAGTGGTCCGTTAAATAATGGGTTATATTGTAATATTAAAATTCATTTTTAACATAATTTTTTAACTTTTGCAACTCTAATAATCGTCATCTACTGTTAATTTATTTATGGTGGATTCCCACATTTTTGTATATTTATTCCATCCATATTGAGTACATTTACAATATTGTACTACTTTTTCTATATTTTCCCATTGATTTTTCCGTTATGTTTGAAAGGTTGCTTAAAGACACATGCACATTTTGTTAGGAGTTTCTTATATTTTCAACCGATTTAAAAAAGGAGGAAAATCTCAATTCGACAGTTTTTTTTATGTTTGTTACCTCAGAACTCCGTCATTTATTAACCGATCCGGACAATTTTTATGTTATTTGAAAGTGTATACTTCCAAATTGATCCCATTTAAATTTCAAAAAAAATTCCACCCCTAAGGGTGGAAAAATAGCTAATAATGAATTTAACCTACTTCTAATTGTCATATTGACTTGAAACTTTGCAAGTGTTTCTATTTCCATTGATAGTACAGTGGTTTGGTATTGTTGGCCTGATCTGATGGTAAGGCCAGAAGGTGGATAGGTGGAACTCTTCAACGGCTAATAGTAGATACTTTGAGTTTGGGCTTATTTTGTTTGATTAGACAAGCCTAACACGTTAGAATTCTTTCTTTGCTACTACTGTCTACACTAAAAAGGGAAAAATAAAAACTTTTTAACAAAAAAATAAAAACCGACTTCAAACAAAAGCACTAAAAAGTAAAAAATAACTTATTGGTAGTTTTCATTTACTATACATACTACGAAAATATTTGATTAAGTATGTATAGTAAATGAAAAGTACCAATTAGTTATTTTTTACTTTTTAGTGCTTTTGTTTGAAGTCAGTTTTTAATTTTTTGTTAAAAAGTTTTTGTTGTAATCATATTTATATCAAACTATAAATAATGGCAAGTACTACATATGTTATCCAACACTAACAGCTTAAAACTTAAAAATTATTCATGTAAATTAACAAAGCCAAGTAATGGATCCCTTGTATGTAATGGTATACTAATAAGAAATATAAAACGTAACATGCAAAACATTCATCAAATTTTCTTCATGTCCTAATTACAGTACAAATTATTAAGGAAGTATGGAAAAGCCCTATAGTAAAATGGATGTTAGCTGTACTGAGTAGCCAGTTTATTACGCCTTGAGGTATTTTTTCTAAGTTTGGTAATAATAGTGTTATTTTTTTCTGTAAGTTTATGGGCTGGTAAATAGATTATTTTTTATCACCAAAGGGATATCTATGTATATTAGTCTTCTACATGAAACTACTTAGAGGGTCTTTTTGTAACTCTATAAAAGTCTAGATAAGTGCTAGCCTTAGATAAATATTAGTAATCTATAATGTATATATAAGAAATACCGTGGTCCGCACCGGTTTAGTTATCATAATACATAATACTTTATAATCAATAATCTCATCTACAACCTAAGCGGAAAAGCGTACAAAAACTTGTGTGGACTAATCCGTATAATCAATATTATAAATGTGAAAGTTTGTGAGTATGTATGGTTGTTTGTTACTCTTTCACGCCAGAACGGCTGAACGGATCTGGATGAAATTTAGCACACAGATAGATTATAGTCTGGAATAACACATAGGCATTTTTATCCCGGGAAAATGTACGGTTCTCATGAAATAGGTTTATTTTTGTTTTCCTAGAGGTGAACCCGAGGGAAGCGAGCGTGAGCCGCTAGTACTCCATAAATTGTTTATTATACGACTCCAATTAGATGTAACAGAAGTAACTTTAGATAAGAATCGAACTCTCAACCATTATATCTTAACGCATGCGATAAACACGGAAAACGTTTGTCATATTAATCAATATATGTATAGAAAATATTAAAAGAGCTTTCTACAGCAGATAACAACGTACAATAACGCAAGTTTTTATCTATTGTCAAGAAAAATACCTTTACTTTTAATCACTTCAAAGGGCACGTTAAAAGGTTTTCGTGAACAAAATAATGTATTACATAACAGCGATGTATCGCTGTACAAATAGAAGTATTGATTGATTATAATTGCGATTAGTTTTATCTATAGTAGTCCACCGACTTCAAAATAGTATAGACTTCATTAATTGAATTGAAAAATGAAGTTATACTTCTTTTGGCACGTTTGGCACATCGACAGCCAAAAAGCGACATGATGAAGTTAGCTGCATTCCTTTTACAAACAAAGGGTTTTGACATACAGGATGAAATCTTTAGCTATTTTTGTTCTGTTACGCCAAAGAAGTATAGCTTCTTACGTGCGTACATAAGTACACACACACGTTTTTTTTATATTGGGAGGACCTTATAGTATTGAAATTCAATCATTCGTTTTTTAATGAATATTATATGTCTTGAGGATGACTTCAACTTGATTTTAACAAAAACTTCAACGCAAAGAATAACCTTTATATTTTTGAAGTTGTGATTTTTAAGTTAAAAACCCTTAATATTCCATACTAGGTGTATTTTATATAAATAATACGTGAACTATAATACAAATTTTAACAAGAGCATCTTACTTCTTACTAATATTGTAAATGTGAAAATTTACATTTTTGAATGGATGTCCGGCTGAACGGATCAGGATGGAATTTGGCACAGAGATAGATTATAGTCTGGAATAGCACATAGGCTACTTTTTATCCGGAAAAATGTACGGTTGCCGTGGGATAGATTTGTTTTAAATCAAAGTTAAAATAAAAAATACTTACAAATTCGACAAAAAGTGAGAAAAATTAATAATATCTTTATTATTATTTACTTGTATAAGTGAGAAAATATATTGCTAAGTATTTAAATAGTGGCTATTTATCACGTCGTAGCTGGTTCATGGCTCGAACACATCACTGTCATATCTTTGTAAGTGATAAGTGGCGTGGGACACTCGATTTATCATTGTTTAAAATATATATAGTTATTGTTGAAAATTGTGAAAAATGGTGTATTTTCATGGATCATTGTTATAATACAACTTAATAACAGCTAATAATAGCTTTACTATAAAGACCAGTGATATATCTCTTACAACCAATTTCATGAAATTGTTAATTTTATTTAAATAATATCTTAAATATGGTTACTGAATGAAGTTTTCTGAAAAAATTATGAAAAAAAAATGTTTACAAAAATAAAAAACCCGACTGCGTAAAAACTAAAAAGAAGAGAACAAGTTGACGAAGGAACCATGGTATTATGCAGACGGAGACATACATAGACTTAGAATAATTGCATGTATATCGGATCCGCCATTTTGATATCTCTATACCCTATGACACTCGCGTTATCGAGACGAATAAAATGACGTTTGAATCATCAAAATTGGTTAAGCCGTTTAGTATTTACGAGGGAACATAGAATCGGACATTCATACATACATTCAGGTCAAACACATAACCTTCCTTTGGGTTGCGCCGCAGTCGGGCAAAAACTAGAAAGACATTAATTATAATCTATTGGAAATGTTCATTTGTGTTGTTTTTATTCACGATATTGTCGCAAGAAGTAGAAAGTTGTAAGAATAATAATCTCACTTCACATTATAGATGTGAAGTGCTACAACACTTAAGTGAAGCTGAAGTAATAACTATGATACAGAAAGTGAAGTATATACAGGCCTTTTTAACGTCCCACTGCTGGGACCCTCCCACGTACCTTCAATACAAGTGGGATCAGGGCATAGTCTACCACGCTGCCCAAGTGCGGGTTGGCGGACTTCATATGCCCTTCCTAAACTTGCTAGCTTATCTTAGACATGCAAGTTTCCTCACAATGTTTCCATCACCATAAGACAAGTGGTAATCATGGTGGAAATGATTCGCACATGAGAATATCAGAGTACCCCGGACTTGAACCCGCGTCACTCGGCTTCCCAAGCGAGCGTGTTACCATTGTGCTGCAACCTTAGTAAAGTAATAGGATCATGTAATCCGTGTCTCTCAAAGTCCCTCGATGTTTCGGAAAACGACAAGTAGTTAACGTAAATACGGATTACAAACGCTACTTCTGTGACAGCTATACGAATAAAATGGTAACGAGTTGGAGATAGAATTTAATGAAATCTTACGCTGTTATTATAATGTGAGATTCTTGCTTCTCATTGTTTTAGAATGTAGGCGATTAATTTAGTCTATTTTTGAATATATACATATCTCTATATTATTTTATATAGTCTTTTAACGATGTCTAAGAAACTTCAAATAATACATTTCATTCTAAGACATATTTTTTTTTTACTTCCTTATAAATCAATAAAATTACAATTTTAATTTACGAGTAAAACAGTAGCTGCTATTACATTATCTTCTATACAAGGCTTTTTCACATTTAGTAAATTTATTTATAAGCGTCTTTCAAGATGCTTTTCCTCTAAGATATTATTAAACGTTTTAACATTTAATATAGATTTCTCATTGAGGAGATATTTTCCGCAGTAAAAAGTATCCTATATATTGACCCGAATAGCCAGTTACCATCATACCAAGTTTCATAAAAATCCCGCCAGTGGTTTTTCCGTGATGCAGTCACAGACAGGCAGACAGACAAAAAACTTAAAACTATAGATTCGGCCGCTGTATCGATGATAATGTCTATTTCAATAAAAAAAATCAAAATTTATTTGATGTACAGATTCGACTTAGAATTTAATTATATGTATAGACTATATAATTCATAACGTATAAGTTCATATTATAATCAAATTGTAACTAAGCCGAATCTGTACTTTAAATATTTTTTTGAAAAATCTTATTGAAATAGAGAAGGGAAGAGGCCGAACCTATTTTTAGAATTTTTGTCTGTCTATCTGTCTGTGACGCATACGAGAAAACCAATGCACAGATTTTGATGAAATTTGGTATAAGCTGGTTATCCGAATCAACATTTAAGATATTTTTTTACTGCGGAAAAATATGTTATCTCTGAGAATTCAATACTAAAAGCTAAAACGTAACTAGGGACGAACCCGAGCGCAATAATATATACATTGTTTTGTAATATGGACTTAAGATCATTCAAGAGCTAATCCACTGAAAGCTTAAGTGATTACCACCGCAATAGTATAAATATATTTTTCTACACAACCAACCCTCAAATCTCATGTATTCAGCCCTTTTCAACGTCCCACTGCTGGACATGGCCCTCCCTTCAATACAAGGGGGATCAGGCCATAGTCCACCACGCTGGCCAAGTGCGGGTTGGCAGACTTCACATGTCTTTAGAAAATTTGCTAGGTTCTCTCAGACATGCAGGTTTCCTCACGATGTTTTCCTTCACCGTAAGGCAAGTCTTATGAACAGATATTACAATCCATATATCTGTATGTACTTACTAAATAACCTGTAATTTATTTTGATAGTCCACGAAATACCGCCACTACATTATTCACCGCACGTATTTCTTGAACATTTAGGTACTACAATTGAGATGGTACATTTACTATCGACCTTTTATATTACAATATAAGGTTCATAATTTCTTTGGATTTCAGCACCTGTTTATTTCTGTTTTTATGTTTTATCACAGGTTTAACAGTGATACGATACTGAATTTGCCTTGGAGAATATTTAAGACGTGATAACAGCATTATCTATACGTATTACATATAAATTAAATTAAACTGTCTGTCAGTAATCCCAAAATATAGTAAGTATAATAGTAAGATTGTATTATGGTTTTTGGTGGTGTAATACATAAAACTATCTTTTTGGGTTTTTTCGCGAATTTGTTTTGATTTTTGGTTCCCGACGTTTCGAATGCATTATAGCAAATGTGGTGACGGGAATAACTAATATAAATACATAACTTAAAAGTTTTTACAAAATTACAGACAGTGTCGGCGCGTCTCCCTCTCACCGGGCGCGTGACGTATGAGCTGCGCGGGCGGGGGACCCTCCCCGACCGCGAGCGCATCTGATCGCGCCACTTCGCCTACCTGCGCGCTGGACTACGGACATTTCCTCATACTTTAATTTGATTATACGTACTTTATATACAGTCCACTACTTTTACTAAAGTCCCGTTACGGCCTACACAAAGTTGTGGTCCTACGAGCAAAACGTTGATTCCTACGAAAATCAAGTCGTCGACGTCAGCGCGGTCAACGGTTGTACTTTGACCGTGACAAGGTGACAAGGTGACAAGCACATTTTTCAAACAAAGAAAAAAGAAGTCTTTGCCGTAGCCGCCTGCAGCGTCATCCAAAGGAGGCTGAAGTCATTCAGGGAGTATTATAACAGTATTTGAGTGTGTTTGTTCCAATTAGTTATTCCTATTTTCTTTTTATGCCAAAAATCATTTTTAAATCTTCCACGTCATTATTCATATGCACAGCTTTAGAACAAATACGTTAATTCTTAACTATTTAAATTGCTAATAACTACGTAATACGCAGGTGTCGTTCTTGACCTTGACCGAGTCATTAGCTTATCGGGCCTATTGTTCTCGCACATCTGTTTCTTTAGTTTTTATTTTTTATACGTAAGTCATTAGCGTTTGCATTTAACTTATTTATTTAAAATGGCAGATAATTATAAAACATTGATTAAAAAACGTAGCTCAATAAAATCAAAGGTCCACTGTTTTTAGTAATTATTTAAATTTAATTAAAAGTACCCCAGAGATTTCTGCATTGCAACGCTCAGACTTACAAGAGCGTTTGATTAAATTCGAAACCCTTTATGATACTTTCGACGATTTACAGACTCAGATCGAGGTGCTCGCTGACGACGACGAGTCTGCGTTAACTGAGCGTGAGGACTTTGATCGCCAGTTCTTTAGCCTGGTGGCACTCACGCGCAGCCTGCTCGGCGTTTCGTTCAACGGTGCTGGGTCTGAGGCGGGCTTCAAAGATGCTGACTCAGGTGCACATACTTCCAATTTTGTTCGTTTGCCCAAAATAGATTTGCCTCATTTCGATGGGAACTATCAATGCTGGCTCGAGTTTAGAGAAACATTTACGTCACTAGTTCACAACAACGCGAGTATAAATGACATCACTAAATTTCATTATTTGCGAGCTTCATTGCACGGAAGTGCAGCGCTTATTATTGAAAATATTGATTTTAAGGGTGACCATTATACTATTGCATGGGAGTTGTTATGTGAGAGGTATAACAATAGTCGCATTCTTATAAGCAATCATATCCAAGCTTTTTTTGATATCGAGCCAATAATGAAACAATCGAGCATCCCTATTAGAAATTTAGTAGACGTTATAAACAAAAATGTAAGAGCATTAACAAAACTTAAACAGCCCGTTCAATTTTGGGACACATTGCTTTTACACATTTTAGTTAAAAAATTAGACTTTATTACTAGTCGTGACTGGGAAGAACATAGGAGTCTTACAATTAAGGATGATCCTACCTTAAAACAATTTTGTTCATTTTTAGGTAGGAAAGCAGACTGGTTAGTATCCGTTGAACCTGATGCTAACTCAAGTAATAATTCTAATCCTTGTAATATTAATGCATTAAATAATAATCAGGTAAACTTAAACACTACTCAAATTAATAAAAAATCTAAAAACAATAATTATAATAACTTTATTAAATGTCCTCATTGCTCTCAATCTCATTCGTTGTATAAATGTGAATCATTCAGAATCTTATCAATTGAAAATCGCATTAAAAAAGCTAATGATTATAATGTTTGTCTTAACTGCTTACGCTTTGGACATTCTGCTAAGCAATGCAAACTATCTCATTGTAAATATTGCAAAACAAAACATAATACATTATTGCATTTAGAATCTACTGAACCCAAACAATCTTCCAAAACCATGGCTTTCTGCTTCGCCTTCTGCATCAAATGTTATGCTATCAGCTACTTCTATGCAGCTTGCTACTTCTGCGCATGTTTTACTGTCCACATCTATGGTGAACGTGATCAGCGCGACCGGTAAGAAGTACGCAGCCCGTCTATTGCTGGACAACGGTAGTACGGCGAATTTTATAACGCAAAGCTTATCAGAGAAACTGGGTTTGTCACTAAGCGGTGCGAGCACCAAGGTAACAGGTTTAAATAATCACATATCCACCAGTACACAGTCTTGTCACCTCACAATAGAGTCTTTATGCTGTGCCTTTACTGTCGATGTCGAGTGTCATATTTTGCCTGAAATTACGAAGTTTTTACCGTCTTCATACGTGAACATCGAACATGTCCCTATTCCTTCAGGTCTTAAGTTAGCAGACCCGAACTTTAACGTTCCGTCGGTTGTAGACATCCTGGTAGGGGCTGAAATATTTTGGAGTGTGTTAGGCAAAAACTCCATAAACTTAGGAAAAAATCAACCTAAATTATTTGAAACTAAATTTGGCTGGCTAGTTTCAGGTAGCATTTCGAACCAAAGTTCTTCTTTTTCCCATTTTTGCCACCATTCCAGCGTCACTCCCGACTTAACTCGATTTTGGGAGCTTGACAATGTCTCATTAAAACATTCGCACTCTCTTGAAGAACGAATGTGTGAACAAATATTTGTTCAAACCACCGTCCGTAACATTGATGGTGGGTTCGTTGTTACTATGCCTTTAAAGGGGGATCTTAGCACTCTAGGTCATTCATATGAAAACGCGAAATAACGGTTTTTATCTCTAGAGCGGCGATTCAAACGTGATCCTTTGTTCAAACTTAAATACAACGAGTTCATGCGTGAATATGAACGTCTAGGTCATATGTCACTAGATACTTTTTCTGACCATGTTTCCATCTCTGAAGACTCGGAGGTTGAACATTACATTCCACATCATGGAATAATTCGCACCTCTAGCACCACTACACAACTACGCGTAGTATTCGACGCATCAGCCCCTACTAGTACGGGGGTGTCTCTTAACGACATTCAAATGGTCGGTCCCGTAGTTCAAGACGATCTGTTTAGCATATTAATACGTTTTCGTCAGCATAAATATGTGGTCTCAGGTGACGTAGAAAAAATGTACAGAGCCATAGAACTTAATCCAAATCAACGAACTCTTCAAAAAATCGTTTTCCGATATGATTCATCAGAGCCTCTAAATACCTATACTTTAAATACGGTCACTTATGGTACCGCATCTGCTCCCTATTTAGCCACCAAGTGCTTAGTAAGTCTGGCTGATGATGTGGAGGATAATCGTGTCCAATCCGCTATAAGGCGAGATTTTTACGTAGACGACTATCTAAGTGGGGGAGGTACCATAGCCCAGACTGTCGAAATTTCAAAACAGGTACAATCGGTTCTGTCTCTTGCTAAATTTAATTTGCGTAAGTGGCGATCAAATCATCCAGATATTCTTAAGCAAATTACACAATGCAATGAAACAAATAATATTTTACAGTTTACAGAGCAAAGTCAACATTTCAGTCAGTCTAAAACTCTAGGACTTAATTGGGTATGTGATTTAGATTTACTTACATATTCTATTAACATTACGCCTTCAACTAAGATCACTAAACGCCATGTCCTCTCTGTCATCAGTCAGATCTTTGACCCATTAGGCCTCGTAGGTCCATGCGTTGTCGAAGCAAAAATTATCATGCAGCGTCTTTGGCTTGATAAATATGACTGGGACGACGAAATAGCGGTCGAAATTAAAAACCTTTGGTCTACGTATGAAAATACAATTACATCTTTAAATCATTTAAAAATACCTCGTTGGGTTTTGCATGAAGACTCTATTATGCACGAGATACACGTCTTTACAGATGCCTCCGAAAAAGCGTATGGCGCTTGTGTGTACATTCGTTCCTGTAATAGTATTGGAACCACAGGGGTACACCTTTTAGTCTCTAAAAACCGTGTAGCGCCCATAAAACCTACGACGATTCCAAGGCTTGAACTTTGTGGGGCTTTGTTGGGTGCAAGACTGTATACTAAGGTGCTAGAATCGCTTACCATACCAATTCATAACTGTAGATTCTGGTGTGACTCTACAATAGTATTGGGTTGGCTCTCCACTCCTTCTAAACAATTAAAATCTTTTGTTAGGAATAGAGTCCATGAGATTCAAGAGAGCACGTGTGGTCATACCTGGAGCTACGTACCGTCGAATGACAACCCGGCGGATCTTGTTTCCCGTGGTCTTCGGGCCGACGTAATTAGGGACACACCTCTATGGTGGTCTGGTCCCTCCTTTTTATTTCATGCTGAAAATGCATGGCCCAAAATGCCAAATACAGAGAAACACGATTTGCCGGAAGTAGTAACTAATTTCATTAGTAGTGATAGTAGCGAAAACAATCATTCATACGTCATTCATAATTCAGACATAAACATTAATTCATCTATCATTCATAATTTATTACAAAAACATTCTAGCTTAACAAAAATTCAAATTATAATTACTTATGTACAAAGATTTATTAACAACTTAAAAAATAAAATTAAATCACGTGGTAGTCTCTCAAATGCAGAACTACAAAATTCATTAAACTTGATTATACAATATTCACAACTTGAAATGTTTCCTGAAGAATATAATCTCTTAAAGTCTGGTAAAAAATTGTCTCGCAAAAGTAAATTGCTTCCTTTAACTCCGTTCATAGACGATCAAAACCTCATTCGCGTGGGCGGGAGGCTTGATAATTCCCCCTACGATTTTAGTGTGAAACATCCCATTGTAATTTGTAGCAAACATATATTAACTAAACTTATATTTCAAATGCAACATTTAAAACTTTTACATGCAGGTCCGCAATTGCTTTTGTCACATATAAGACAAACATATTGGCCCCTAGGAGGTAGAAACCTATCTAGACTTATCGTGAACAAGTGTCTTAAATGTTTCAGATACAAGGCTCAAAATGTTCAGCCTATAATGGGTCAACTTCCACATTCAAGGACTCATCTTGAATTTCCATTTTTACATTGTTATGTTGACTACGCAGGGCCAGTATTGATCGCCGATCGGAAAGGTCGCGGCAGCAAACTCATAAAATCATATATGTGCATCTTTGTTTGCTCAGCAGTGAAAGCTGTACATTTGGAACTCGTCTCCGACCTCACCACCGACGCGTACATGGCTGCTTTAAATCGTTTCGTGGCGCGTCGAGGCAAGCCTCGAAGCATCACGTCCGATAACGGGACGAATTTCGTAGGCGCATCAAATGACTTACTTAGGTTTTTACGATCGTCTAATGTTGCATCTGAGATAGCTCAGGAGGGTATCGAATTTAATTTCACACCAGCATATAGCCCCCACTTTAATTCACTAGCTGAAGCTGCTGTTAAATCGTGCAAACATCATTTAAAAAGATTATTGCATTTAACCCATTTTACGTTTGAGGAGATGGCCACCTGTCTCACTCATATAGAGGCGGTCTTGAATTCGCGCCCTCTTACTCCTCTTTCATCAGACCCTAAAGATTTTTCGGCACTCACTCCCTCTCATTTCCTAATTGGACGACCACTTTTATCTGTTCCTTACCCCCTGCTGACTAATGCCAATATAACGAGGCTCGACCGATGGAAAAGAATCCAATTTATCCGACAGCACTTTTGGAGGAGATTCCATAATGAGTACATTTCGTTACTACAGGCCAAATCGAAATGGTTTGATTCCAGAGGGGAAGTGAAGCCTGGATCCTTGGTCCTCATCAAGGATAAAGCTACACCACCGTTGCTCTGGTCCCTGGGTCGGGTCACGAAGACCTATCCCGGCGTCGACGGAGTTACGCGAGTAGCTGAGATGAAGACGAAGAGGGGCACCGTGCGTCGTGCCTTCAACTGCATCTGCCCTCTTCCAATTGAATCTTGAAGATCTCTTCAACCCGGGGAATATGTCGGCGCGTCTCCCTCTCACCGGGCGCGTATGAGCTGCGCGGGCGGGGGACCCTCCCCGACCGCGAGCGCATCTGATCGCGCCACTTCGCCTACCTGCGCGCTGGACTACGGACATTTCCTCATACTTTAATTTGATTATACGTACTTTATATACAGTCCACTACTTTTACTAAAGTCCCGTTACGGCCTACACAGACAGTATCTAACTACACGTGTATAATATTAAAGTATTCACTACTGAATAGTGTGAAACAGGCTGCTTACAAAGGGTTTTAGTGAAATAAATGCTAAAAGATGATTGACATGAATAATTTTGACTGGATTTTCCAATAGCAAGCAGAGGTAGAAGGAAGGATGGAGAAAGTCAGAATGATAATGATGTGATGCAGGATATTTTAGTAAGTAAATAGAAAATAGCTTCTCTTTACGTTGTCGATATTGTTTTCTTCTACAAAGCTTTATTCACATATTGTTTTAATTTTTAATAAGTTCAAAAGGAGCTTTATGAAAAATCGATTAAGTACTTTACGAGAAATCGGTACATACATAGAATTTTATTTCTTAATAATCGTATCATGATATTTACAAAATTTGAAATCCCGGAAAAAGCGTGGCGTTAAAAATTTATATATAGCTATTGTTGATGCATAAAGTATACACATATGAAGCAATTATAGATATCTTATGAAGTTAACGAGTGTTCTTTTTCTTCTTCTCGTGTCGATGGCAAGAATGCCATCGTGGTGAAAGGATTAGCCAATCAGCGTTAGTAAATTTCTGATTGCCCAGGGTGCGCCGGACGTTTAGGTTGTGTACGTCGCTCGGGGAGGCTCAACGAGTGTTAATAAACTACTACTTATCCAATAACTTTAATGAATCTACAAAACCACTTTGAATCAAAATATTCTTGAAGAGATCTAAAGTACGTATAAGTTGTTAACCGCTGAGTGTAAAATATCTGACAACACATGGCTTTAATTTATGTTTCTTAGTTCATACGAGCATTACGCGTGAAAAGGGATGCGGTTAAAGGTATGAGAGCTGTGTATTATCATGCTTCTTATCTACATTAATTTGACCGACTTCAAAAAGGTTAATTTGTCTGTATATTTATGGATATATTACGCTTTCACCATTGTGAATTTCGATGCTAATTCTTTTTTTTCATTGATTAGGTTACTTTAAAGGAGGTGTACTATTATTGGTGGAATAATAAATAAATATGTTGGGACATTAACACACATCACCATCTAGTTCCATGGTAAGCTACGAGGCTTGTGTTATGGATACCAGATAGTTGATACACTACACATATATAGCTTTAAATACATACATATTATGAATATAAACACCCATGACAGACTGACCCTTTAATGTTTACATATAAAATTATTATACATGTTTGTTTTTCATATTAATTCCTAAGCCATTTTCAAACATGACAGTTGGCGAAAAGCATAATATACTCGTATTTGTAATTATATTATTATCTGATACATACTTCAGCTGATCGTGATGGATATAGCAACATTAATATAAAAAATATTAATTTATGTTAAATATAACACAGAATCAATGTAAATAAAACATACTGTGAAATTATTATAACACTAGCGAATCTGTAAATTGACATAACTTTTTATTTATAAACCGATTGAACGAAATAATTAGTAAAGCTTACCATAATACATTAGTGAAAACCCCACCCAAATCGATTCAGCCGTTTCTGAGATAAGCACACACAAACGCACAGACCAGCTGACAATTTCTAAAAATCATTGTTTTGAGTTTTCTCAAATATTCTATGTACACATAGCGACCACGTACAATTTTATTATATGTATAGATTTTATTTATTTTACTGCATAGGATACACACTACTAACGTATGATATATCGATGTTTTGACTTCGACGTCTCGGATGAACGATGACGTCCACATTGCTTTTGAAACATACTGTGATGTTTGTGTTCTTGGCTTATTAAGGACTTGTTGAATTTATAAATATTCCCTCTAATTTTACTAATTCTTTAACACCTATGTACATATACATATAATTCGAACCGTTTTTTTTTTCAAGTTAAAATGATGATTTCACAGATGTTATAAAAGATATTTTTAGTCTTCCTGTGTGCTTAGTTATGTATTACTCGTTTTTTTTTTAAAGTAAGTTAACAATTATTGAAAATAAAAGGGTTGAAATCACTACACTTTCTTTGGGCAAATAAATTTAATTATAAATATAAATATGACAACTTGTTTTACATTTTTTTCTTACAGCGTCCTTTCACACGTCATCGCACCACCGTTCTGTCAACTCACCTTCCTGTCCTTCCGCTTCCTCGTTCCCTCATTCACTTACTCACTCACTCACTCACATACCTATCAATCTATCTCATTCCCACAATATCTATTGCTCATCTTACTATCCTACATTGATCTATACATGTAATAAAATTCTGAGTCGAATTTGTACATTAAATATTTTTTGAAAAATCTTATTGAAATAGTCATTATTATTGACACAGAGGCCGAATCTATAGTTTTTAGAATGTTTGTCTGTCTATCTGGGAACGCATCTTGAGAGAAAAGTACTGGACAGATTTTGATGAAATATGGTATTATGATAGCTGGTTATCTGGGTCAAAATATAAGATACTTTTAGTACTTTTTACTAAAGGAAAATATCTCTTCTCCAAAAAACCCCATACTAACCCTTAAAACGTACCTAGGGACGAACCCGTGCAGAACGAGGGTGAGTCGCTAGTGATGTGTATAATTAAAATGAATGTTCGTATAATCCTTACTTAGATTTACGCAAATATTAGACATTTTAAATAAAACTATCTTTTCGGATTATTTCGCGGATTTATTTTGATTTTTGGTTCCCGACGTTTCGAATGCTTTACAGCAATCATGGTCACGGGAGAGACTAAGGTTATAGACGTCTCAAACACATACTGGAGTATGTGTACTTGAGTACATTTATGTAGTTTTATTTAGAATGTTCGTATGTTTGTCCTTTATACGTTCGTGTTGCGTAGTAAAATATACGTAAATCGTTGTGACGAAAAGCGTAGAAATTTGTAATTTCTATATAACGAAGGTGTTTTAAAAATTAAATTATTTAAAGAGACTATTTAGTGTATGAAAGATTGTACATATGTTCTTCATTTTGAGATTAAAACTCCTAAATTTTTTTTATTTGACCTTTGTTTTGATATAAATATTGTGTACAGAATTCAATAAGTATACACATTACACGTACTCGTATATAATATGTAGCACTCCACAGACGAGGATATAGATGGGAGTTACAAGTTTGTTGGAAAGATCGATTGCAATTGTACCGAGTTTTACTTCGCGTTAGAACAAAATAAGCATTAATAATTACTTTTCGACTAAAAACGTTCACTGACTTAAAAATCTTTTTTAATTTTATTTTTCTTCAGAATTTTACGGAACTTCCGTTGAGGTAAAGACCAAAAATTTTAATGACTTAAATATTTTAAATAAAACTCAGATCTTTTCAGAGTTTTCGCGGATTTATGTAGATTTTGGGTTAACAAGGGAATATAAAGAAATCCGAAAACATAATTTTAGTTAAAATGTCAAACATTCCTATAAATCTAAGAAAGACTTAAAACATCCTAAATTCGTTTTGCAATAGGTGAAAGAAGATATCGTGTAACAGAACAACAACATATATCAGATTGAGCTTCACCTCTTTCATTTGAAGCCGGTAATAATAATTCTATAAAAAAACTTTAACATAATATTACATACGAATTTTATTAAACAATAGTACCTATAATAAAAATGACTATAAAAACAATAATATAGACTTTTTTAAGAAGCATGCGAACATCACACAATTTTTATCCGTGCTTTTTGTTGTTTTGTTTTTAATTAGTCGTGATTTCTCTTTTTCTTCTATACTAATATTATAAAGAGGAAAGATGTTTTTGTTTGTTAGTTTGTCCGAATAAGCTTCGAAACTATAACACCGATTTAGATGAAATTTGGTAAGAAGATAGTTTGACACCCTGGGAAGGACATAGAATAGTTTTTATTCCGGATATCATCTCTTAAGGATGTGAAAATGGGGATGAAAGTTTGGTGAGTCGCTAATTTTAAATATTTTAAAATGCTATATTGAGTTAGCGTTAAAATTTGAGATATTTCAAGCGAGATGAGCGAGCATTCATGGCAATTTTTTGAAACTTTGAGACCACTCGGCTGCAAATTGGAGATGCACTCCCAGGTCTTCTTTGTCTGGGATGCTGGAATTTTTGGTGTAGGATATTAGTATCAGTATAGACATCAGCTTCCCATTACCTCGTCGTCTCTCTGCTCTAGTTACGCTCACTAACTCAATGTAAACTTATGTTATAGGACCTTATTGATGTATTTATTATAATATTAACATGTGCAAACAGTAACTTTCAGAAGTTGCGTAACACAATATAACCCCAACAAACAAGAGAGGCATGGAATAAAACTTATTTGGGAAGGAAAGGACGGGTACTTTAAATAAACAAACAAACACATGGAATATTCAAAGTTACCCTATAGTCTATAAGGTAACTATGAATGAATGATGATTGTTCAATGTAGTACGAATACTATTGCCTGCTACTAACATCGTGGATACTTTACACAGTTTTATACAGCATACATATTGAATTTATTAGCAGCATATATAATATAATATAAAATTATATTTCTTATTTAATATAATTTAATATAAATATTATATAGGCAAAAATATTCATTCAAGACAATTATTACACCATGCATTGCTTATCATATCACTATCTGTATTTAAGTTAGAGCTTTAAAAAACAATAATATTTTTGTATATACTGCTCTCCATCTAGAGAGCTTACTTAAAGTGATATTAAGAAATCATACCCTCTTATAATGTCCCACTGCTGGGCAAAACCTTACTTTAATGATAAGTGATCAGGTCATAGTCTAGGGTTAGCGAAATTAACAAAAAATGTTCTTCTAAAAATCATAATACATGAAAAATGTCTCTTTTTCCAAACAAAATGCATGGATTTGATATTAACATTTGAAAAAGTTAAATGGACTTTTTATCCTTTAAAGTTTAAACGATTTTGGTATTTGCTGTAACACGTTATGCTCAGCTTTCCAATTAGAGAAACAATACGAGTGGTAAATATTGCATTTTTGTTGCTTGTTGATGAAAATGAAGGATGCAGTTTCATATTTAAACGAGAGTTTTTGGGTTATTTTCTGTTATAGTGTATATTTTACTTGTATCATACATGGCTAATATATTTGGGCATGAACGTTTTCGTTGTTTTTCATACAGGTATGCGCACAATTAGGAAATCAAATAAAGTAGGTTTAGTGCCTCTTGTGCATTTTTCTCCCACTTTATTGTTTTTTCTTCTTCTTTTATGTGTACAATAAGGAGCTTTTATTATCATTGCTATTATTATTAGTCAGTTAGTTAAATAAATATAAATATGGTTTTAAAATTTGTGATTTTCTTTATAAGTACCGTATATAATTTCATATGCATTTAGTAAAACGCTGTTATTTTGACATTACAAACAGACACTTCAATTTTATTTATCTGTATAGATTATACCCACACACATGTACAAACTTTCACATTTTAAGTTGTAAGCCGATTATGAGAAATCGTACACTGTTCAAGTTTTCTCACTTACACGACAACATGTAAACATAATATTGGTGAATTCATGTAACACAAATTCTAATGAGCAAAGTTATTAATGAATGAGATACGATCAAATTTCAAAGAGAATTATTGAACACTTATATTTATACTCATAGCATATATGAATTTTATACATACATATCTATACTAATATTATAAAGAGCTAAAGTTTGTGAGTTTGTGACGTTGTAGGGGGTAATCTCTGGATCTACTAAGCCTATTTAGATGAAATTTGGTAAGAAGATAGCTTGAGACCTTGGGAAGGACACAAGATACTTTTAATCCCGAAAATCATCCTTTAACAGGGTGAAAATGGGGATGACAGTTTGTATGGGGAATCAACCTAGGGACGAACCCGACCAAAGCGAGGGTGAGTCGCTAGTACATTA
Organism: Brenthis daphne; assembly: GCA_947093115.1. NCBI lineage: Eukaryota > Metazoa > Arthropoda > Insecta > Lepidoptera > Nymphalidae > Brenthis > Brenthis daphne. The sequence continues at coordinate 8,059,994 of OX352473.1, forward strand.
TAAAATTCTAACGAAATCTAATTTATATATTGATTAATAATTAGTATTGATTAATATACCTTACCTATACTTTTTTAAATATATTAAAGTCCCAAGTGCTCTACCCGTTAAATTATGCATTAGGTACTCAAGAACAACTAGTCTAACCACTGGGTATTTTGACATGAACAAGTCTTAACAAATAATGTTAGTTTTAAGATAGTAATAAAAACGCTTTTGACCAAAGACAACAAAATACAAACTAATTAATACTTAAATATTTTTGTATCACGAATAAATGAACTCAGATATATTTTATTACAAATACCAAATGTAAAATGCCGATTTTTTTTCGTAAGCTCATCATACTAAGGACCCGTCAAAAAGCGTGGTTGTTTCCAAATACTCAAAAGTTTTGAAATAGGAAGGAAATCTTTAAAATATAATGTACAATGAACACAACATATTCGACTTTAAAGATATACAATTATAGAAATACACTAAGCTATTTCTCAGTAAAAGAACGCTTAGCTTTTGCTTGTAAAGTGTTCGTGAACTATATAGTATTCTATTCCACATTCCACAATCACTACACAAGTATTGATAATTCTTAACACGTCATGCTAAATAAGTCGGAGGCGGACACCTTGTATTAATAAAATTATGTTATTTATAACACTATTTATAACACACGTATATTTTATAGTGTAAACTAATTATAAACCTGATCTTTTTGGAATTCTATTTATTATTTGGAAAAAAACAGCTATTTGCCATTGAATACCAAATCAATTGAATGATTTTTAGTCACTCTGCATTGGTGTAATTATCTTTGTGAAAATCGTTTATTAATACAAATTAAATTTATTTAAGGCTTTGTTGCCTCAAGTGTTATAGACGAAGCTAATTCCCTAGGTTTTTTCTTCGCTGGTTTTTTAAGATTCCGAAAAAAAGACCGAAAGCGGTGGCAACACTATTATCTTACTCTTAAGATTTCTCACACCCATTACGTTTATAAAAAATCTATTACTTTTAATTTCCTGTTCCACAAATAATCTTCGTAACACGCCGATTATCGTCTCATTCTAATTAAAAGTTTTTATGGAGTTTTAATAAGTAAACATAAATCGTAAACATGACTGTCATATCTCCTTTAGGAGGAGATCATTCATTTTCTAATTTACCCTTTCAATCCCACGTGAGACTTACGCTATAGTAAATAATAAATAAATATATTAAGACATTAACACACAGGACCATCTAGTCCATGGTAAGCTACGAAGCCTGTGTTCTGGATACCAGATAGTTAATATACTACACATAGATAACTTTAAATACATATGTATATTATAAATATAAATAATCATGACTGGAGTACAAACATTGGTGCTCATCACACAAATGAATGCCCCCAGCGGGACTCAAACCCGCTCGGTAGCGACCGCTGGTACAGCAAGTAGCACTCAAAATGAGCCAAACGTGTCACCCAAAATAGTGAAAGTATTTAAAAGACTAAAATTTTAAAACTCTTTTTGTAGTATCTCTATTAGTGTAAATTGAATGCTGTTCATGTACTTTATTAGTGTGTTAAAAAGTATTTTGTGAAATCACAAAAAAGCGGATGTTAAAAATTGTTTAATGTCCTTGTAATACATATTATATGGATTACTCGTACCGATACCTATGATGTCAATTTGAAAGAAAATTTTCATGTAAATTGCACAATGAATATTTACTCAGATGTTGTCAGTAGTTAATGAAATTATGAATAATATCCGTGAAAACGGAGATCCTCTTAGAAAAATGATCTTATCAATATCATAATTTATGTGAAAGATAATGAATTTAAATGTCTGGACGTACGTAGTAAATGTTGTATCCTATCTATACTATATTATTACCGCTTCATAGAATAATACTTTCTTAGATTTACGCAAATATTTGACAGTTTTACATGAAACTATCTTTTCGCATTATTTCGCGGATTTATTTTGATTTTTTTTATTTATTTTTTTATTTTATTTATTTATTTTGATTTTTGGTTCCCGACGTTTACGAATTCTTTACAGCAATCATGACAACGGGAGAGACTGAGGTTATAGACGTCTCAAAGGCGTTACAGACAGTGCCTACATACTATTTTACTACAATGATTTCTAAAATTATAAAAAATGGCACCAAAGTACCTTTCAATATTTGTTAATTTTTATTTCTAAATATCTTAATTTTTTTAGTAAATATTATAATTAAATATAGCAATATTATTTATTTAATTTTAGCTATTATTATTTTATTATTATTTTTAACTTTTTTAATTACTAAAAATATTTAGTGTTGCTATTATTATACTATGTTTAACCATAAAGAATATTTTTTTAATATGAATTATTTATTTAAGCAATATTATTGTTTTTATGCAATTTCAAATAAGTTAAAATATTAAGCAACACTGTTGCAACCTTTATAGACAAAAATATTAATCAGAATTACTGGTAATATTGCGGTCCATACAATATGAACTAACTACACCTGTTATATTTGTTTTTGTTGTTAGATTTTATTATAGGATCTCAAGATGATGGTAGTACCCAGCCATCTTCCCTATTGAAGTAAGGATATTTTTTTAATTTGAATAAATTCGCAATTCATCGTAAGAAAGTATTATTTGACAGTTTATTTATTATTTTGACGACACGTTTGGCTGTTTTAGTGACCCTACTCATTGCTGTATGCTAGTCATGGGTTTATATTTATAATATAAAGTTATATATGTGAAGTGTATCAACTATTTGGGATAACAAGGGCCTCGTAGCTTGCCATGGAACCTTACCGTTAATGTCCCAACATATTTATTTATATTTAAATCTTTACCTTGCTACGAGTATTAACAAAATTATCTCTTCCACTAAATATTTAATTAACACGTTTGATTACATGTAAATTAACAATGCAGGATAAATATTAACAGCTTTTAGAGATAGACCACTGGAGATAAAAAAATAATATCTGTTTAAAGTAAATGAATTTTATCCATATCCATACTAATATTAATAATTATAAATATAAAAGTTTTGTGAGGATGGATGGATGGACGGATGGATAGATAGATGAATGGATATTTGTTACTCAATCACGCCAGAGAAGAATCTGGATGAAATTTAACACAGAGATAGATTGCAGTTTGGAATAGCACATAGGAACTACTTTTTATTTAAAAAAAATGTACAACCGTACATTTTTTTCATCCCGTGGCATAGATTTGTTTTTGTCTAAGGACAAATCCGTAGCCAAGCAAGGGTGAGTCGCTAGTAATATAATAATTCCAAGAAAAATAATAGCAATCAAATATACAAAAAATAAAACACAATTAAAACAAGATACTAATGAAATTAAAATAAAAAAATTACTATAAAAAAAGTTTTGTGTTGACCTTTATAAATATTTTTTCCACATTAGTTTTTCGCCCTTTAAAATAGGGTTGATTTATTGATTCCTTTCTTCCTAACTCCTGACCTCAGAGTTTTCTATAAATTATGAATTAGATATATCTAATAGTCTCACTGCACAGTGACAGGAAAAATAATATGAATTTTATTTACGTTAGTTTTCGATATCTCTTTACAAAACTCCTTACCGGTATGAATGTGGATCAAGGGCGTTGTAGTTAATTGTACTAGTATTATTATCGGGCTGATGGCTGACGAAAAATAATTAGCAAAAAATTAACTTATGCTGTATTATTTTATACCATTACGCCGTAGAAATATAATTTTCTTTTAATCTATACATACGAGTATAATAAAATTGTAACTAAGTCGAATCTGTACATTAAATATTTTTTGAGAAATCTAATTAAAATAGACATTATTATCGATACAGAGTCCGAATCTATAGTTTTTAGAATTTTTGTCTGTCTGTCTGTCTGTTACCGCATCACGAGGAAACCACTGGACAGATTTTGATGAAATTTGGTATGATGATAGCTGGTTATCCAGGTCAACACATAGGATACTTTTTACCGCGGAAAAATATCTCATTTCTGAGAAAAAAATACAAAACTGCATTGTAAGGTCATCGGAACGCGGGCGGATAAATAAAAATATTGCCAAAATTATGCCACAAATGTAAATTATGCAGGTTATAACAGCAGAACCTTATTAGTATAATTCCATTCGCACTTGACCAAATACTAAAAACTATAATAGAATACATGAATACACAATTAATAAGACTAAAAATATCTAATATAAAATAAGCTGTTAATTTATACATTAAATTACTTCACTGTCAGTCAGTATACGAATCATGCGAATGTGTGAGCAAATCTTTTTGATACAGCTAGCTATTTTACTTGGTAAGTAAACATTTTTATATTTTTAACCGACTTCCAAAAAGGAGAAGGTTCTCAATTCGTCGGTCTTTTTTTTTTCATTTGCACCTATTACTCAAAGACGCCTGAACCAATTTGGATTTTTTTTTGTTTCAAAGGCGTCTCAGATGGTCCCATATAAATTTTATCCAAATCGGTCAAGCGATTTTTTAAAAAAATCAACAATATTTTTTTTACATAAATTGTTTAATTGAATATGTTATTAAAAAACTTTCTTCTTACAAATTACCTGCCTACTACGTCTACACTAAAAATGGAAGAATAAAAACTTAAAAAAAAAAGAAAACCGACTACCAGGCACTAAACTGTAAAAATAACTAAACGGGGGTTTTCATTTAGATTAAATACATATTTTACGTATCGAAATATACTAGACTTGCTTTGCATGGGCTGGATTGGAACCAAAGTTGCGACTTCTTGTGCACCAAATAAATGAAAAAATTAAAAATAACATTTCCTAATTTCAGGTAATGCTTGCTTTATGTATACCGCAAGTCTAAGATGCTACGATGGGTAAGAATATTTTAAATATAGATATAATATTAATTTAGGAGTATGGGGACCGTGCGCAGAATAGTAAAGGACGGCGCTATTGTCCCCTAGTGGTTTATTCCTAAATATAGTGGGATCATTTATTTGTACACACAGAATATTTATAAAAATGAAAAATATAAATAAAATGTGGACTTCAACTATGTGTCAGAATAATGAGAAAGATAAAAAAAAATTTCAAGTCCAACCATGCTTATAGTGTAGTAGAAAAAAATAATAAAAGTCTACCACAAACGAGTGTGTCAAATGTTTATGTTATGAAAATTATGGTATGTATAAAAATAATAATTTGAAAACTCTTAATGTAATCAAATTAAAAAAACTAGGGATAATTATAAAAATATTATTGTTTCAAGAATTGAATGCTTGAAGAATCGAAATGTCAGTGTTTTTTCATGACGTTGATTGACATTATTGAAAAATGATCCTAATAGATTCAGGTACTTACCACTAGTTGGCGTAAAAGTCTAGATGCACGGTCCGGTCCTATAAATATTGTAATATAAAACTTCCGGAAGTATTTCCGGACCTTACAGAAGTAGCTCTAGTGGAAAGCTTTTCCGGTAGGTTTTATCTCAATAAATGTGAAAGAATTTGTTTACGTATCAGTCACACCTCCGTGCCTTAATTAAAAGGTAAAACTATCGGACTACAAGTAGGAGAGATAGAACTGTTCGAGATTTTGTCAAAAAATAAGATAACTTTGATGGACCAATATTTAATAAAGAATTTGTATTTAAAGAAATAAAATGTAAGCTCGTGTTGTCGCCCAAGCTTGTAAATAATAGTTGATAAGAAGCGTTGGAATCCCACACATGGCTTAAGATTGATACAATGCAAAATTAGAGACATCCTATATTAACCAACTTTTTTCAGGTCTATAAACAAGTTCACTATAATATCCCTAGATGACCCCACACCTCTTTTGAATGCAAGTGGTTTTGATCCCAACAGAAAAACCACCATATATACGTTCGGTTTCCAGGAAAATGCTACCGATTTCACTGTTCAGAGAATGATTGGAGTCTATTTGAAATTTGACGTCAATATACTTCTACTAAACTGGGAAGAAGAAGCAAACATACCAATACTGGGTCCAGCTTCGTATGGAGTCATCGTTTTTAATGTAAAACAGGTATATTTTATTTACCCGACTACGAAAAAGAGAGTTGTGTTTAATCTGTATGTATATATGAATCTAATCCTATGTACCCAATAATTACCAGATAGCTTAACCGAATTGGTGAATTATAAGTTATTAAATTTGTCTTGATAGTCCAAGTTTCAAGGAATATATTCTGGATTTCAAACGCCAATTTGTATTTTGTCATCCAAATCTATGATTTTCAGTAAGAAAATGAAGGTTTATAAGAACACAAAAACGTATTCAATTTATATTATGTTTAAAAATAATTTAATAATAAAAAGTAGATTGTTCAATAAATTTCTAATGTGTAACTGTCCAAATTTAAAGAGCTGTAAATAAAAAAATAGTTTGTAGAATTAAAAAAAAGTCGATTGCGTAATAAGAACTTATAAAATATATATTTTCCAAGTCGATGTGCTTTGATTTGTATCAGCTGGCATTGACATCGAAAATATCTGATAAGGTATCTGTAGTAAATGAAAACTACCAATCAGTTACTTTTTACTATTTAGTGTTTTTTTTGAAGTTGACTTTTATTTATTTTTTTAAGTTTTTATTTTTCCAATTTTAGTGTAGAGATAATAGTAGCAATGTAAGAAGAAAGCATGTCATAAAATATTCGCTTAAGCCGTTCAAGTTAGTTTGATGCTAATTTTTATATGAAGACTGACAAACTAAAATTCGCTTTTATCAATGACACTAAAAATCAGGCTCTTAAATCCAATTCTTACGTATTAGGTTTGTCAAATCATACAAAATAAACTCAAAGTCAAAGTATCTACTATATGCCGTTGAATAGTTCCATCTATCCAACTTCTGGCCTTACCATTAGATTAGTTCGACGATACCAAATTGTCAACGGCAATAAAAATAGTTGCAAAGTTTCATTTCAATATGACCATTAGAAGTAGGCAAAATTTTCATTTTTCCACCCTCTTTAAGGGTTTTTCCGCCCTTAGGTGGTGTTTTTTTTTCAAATTTAAATGGGTCCAATCTCGAAGTATATACTTTCAAACAAAATAAAAATTGTCAAAATCAGTTAATAAATGACGGAGTTCTGAGGTATCAAACATAAAAAAATACAGCCCAATTGAGAACCTCCTCCTTTTGAAGTCGGTTGAAAAGTAAACGAAAACAGTGTAACAACAGTGAACCATGGTATATATTATGCATGTCGGAAATATACATACATATTTCACATATCCTTGCTGTGAGCCTTGCTACATGTATGTATGTCTTCGTGTCTTATCCTTGTTTATATTTTACACTTTTAGGTTGGTAGGAAATTGGGAGAAGCAATTATAAAATTGCAAGATGCTGGATTCTACTTACCGAGTTTACATCTTATTGGATTCTCTCTTGGAGCTCATGTCATGGGCTACGCGGGTAGATATGTCAAAAGTAAAGGATATCTGATATCAAGGTAATTAATTTATTGTTAAATTAATACAAATATACAGGGAGAATAATGTTCTAATTGATTCGGGTTATGGCAATTTCACTGAGATTAGCCGACTGTGCAGGACATATTATATAGTGTACACCTGTATGCGTAGATACAAGTGCACCCCCTATTTCCTTCACTCTTATATTCTCATATTCCGATGGTTGATTGCTACTGATGATCAGTAATTATATTGACCCAACGAGGTACTCTTCCAACAAATAACAGTAAAATATTAAAACAATACCTATTGAGGAGAATTCAAATCATAAGATCTTGAAGATATGTCACATTGACATTTCACATTGATGAGTAACGGGTTCAATGTTGAAATGGTTCACATCGTATCTACAAAATAGGTACTTCCGCGTAACAATTAACGGATATCAGTCACAAAAATATCTCATCACGTCAGGTGTACCACAAGGCTCTCACTTAGGACCCATAAGGACTCTTTATTATATTTATTAACGATATTATATCATGTTTTAAATACTCGACACCTTATCTTTTTGCTGACGACCTCAAATTTATACGCACTATTAAATCAGTAGAAGAATCCTTACTGTTGCAAAGTGACCTGACACGATTGTCCGAATGGTGTCAAATAAATGGCATGCGCTTAAACATCGACAAATGCAAACACATCAAATTTACCAGAAATCTTAAAAGTATTGCATCTACTTATGTTATTGATAATAATAGATTGGAAGAAGTGGATACAATCAAGGATCTAGGCATAATTCTAGACGTAAAACTTACGTTCCTCCCACACATAAACGCGTTTATAAAAAAGGCGGCCAAAGTTTTGGGTTTTATTGTCCGTGTTACTAAAAGGGTTTTTAAGCCCAGTACAAAAACTATATTATATAATAGCCTGGTAAGGAGTATTTTAGAATATGGTAGTATTGTATGGCGACCACACTATTCGACACACTCTCTTAGAATTGAACGACTGCAAAAGCGTTTTACGAGGCACCTTGCGTACTCCACAGGCGTAGGAAGAACGCTAGATACATATGACAGTAGGTAAAAATACTTTAAAATGATATCTCTGATCACCAGAAGAGATATCCTCGATATGGTATTTCTATATAAAATTCTGCGTGATCAAATTGACTGTCCGCAACTTTTGCAGTTATTTAATTTTTACGTGCCAACTCGTTTGCCTCGTGGTGTGATCAAGCCTTTGTGTGTGCCATCTCGTAGAACAGTATTGGGGGCGTATTCAGCTATACCTAGGATTATAAAGATTTTCAACAGGTGCAGTATTTCAATCGATGTATTTAACACTTCACTCAATGTCTTTAGAACAAACATCAAAACTGTCTTTACTAATACTATTAATCTCACACACTAATTGTTTATTTCTCTGTTACATTTAATTGTTTTTTTGAGCATGTTGTGCTTACCTTTAAATAGATTTACGATTACTAACCTATATTTCACTTGTATATGTATGTAAGCCATAAATGTATATAATTGTAAAACTGCTGGTAGACCTTAATAAAAAAAAACATTGATTATGCTTTGTATAAAGTATCTCTTAGCTACCTCAGTGGTCTAGTGGATAGCATATGCGGCTGCAGATATGGAGGTTCTTGGTTCAAGTCCAGTGTCGAGCCAAATGAACCACTGAGTATTTCTGTTAAGTTATTGTAATACTATCCCGCAGTTAGGAAGTTGGCGGTGTCTCTCGCCCGTGCCTCGAAGAGCACGTAAAGCCGTCGGTCCTGTACCTTAATTTTCACCGGTGGTATCGAAGTATCGTCCCATCGGACTTTGAGAGTAAAAAAAATAGATAATACACGTTGTGTCTGCGCGTACACTTGTGCACTATAATATCTCCTACGCATCTGGACTAGCTCAATGAGATTGGCCTCCATGACTGAAATCGGCCACGAGGACGTTTTTTTATTTTTATTCATAAAGTATCTATTTTAATGAAGTAACTCATAGCTAAGTTAATTTTTTAATAAGAAAAACTTTAAAAATACTTACGCGTATTATAAATCCATTTTTAACACTTCGAACGATAGAATTACAGGTTTAGATCCAGCTGGTCCTCTCTACGATGGCCTAATATCATTTTCTGGTTTGGACTCTTCCACCGCCTCTTTCGTAGATGCCATACACGGTAACCCTGGACGTTTGGGCACGAGTGAAAATTTAGGTACCGTTGACATATGGCCAAACTGCGGACAAAGTGTGCAACCAGGCTGTGAAAACAACAGCATTATAATGAAGCCAACAAGAGGTAAATTTTCAAATTAAATAATTCATTTTTGCGTGTTATGCTTAGTTAGTTATTTATGCAAAGAATAAAATAAAGCAATAAATTATAGGATGGAAATTAAATATCCTATAAATGCCCTTTACCAAGATAAAAATATACCTTTGATATTTAATATGTTCCTTTGATTTTTTTCTAAATATTTTAACTATGATGTTCAGTACATCTGTTACGAGTATCTAGATGTTAATTTCACTTTCAAAAATTTCATGAACTAATCTATTTAGATGGCTGCAGTCACAATAGTGCATGGAGAAACTTTGCACTATTTTTAGAAGAACCATTTTCTTTCCCCGCGAGAGAAGCCGCGAGTTGTTACAGCTGGAAGGCAGGGGAAGGAACTGACCAGATTATTTACATGGGAGATGATATAGATAGAACGTAAGCGGATATATATACTTTGATAACAGCCAAGAGGCTGAAAGCAAGATGTAATTACTACAATCGTTAAAGAATACTAGAAATGAAAAAAAAATGTGATGGGTAATTAAAATTAAAATTCTATAACATAAGGTAATAAATATATTATTCATTATTTAAACAAGATTATCTTTTTAAGACAATTTAAAAAAAAACTATTCTTCAGCTATTGTGGAATAACATCTTGACCATGCCCCAAGAGTATATTTTTTGGGAATTTTGTTAGTTTTGCGAATTTTTCCAATTTATTATTGGAAAAATTCATAAATAATAATTTTATATTTAATCAATATTATAATTTTTATATCAACTATTTGGTAAAAAAATTATAAAGACATTATTTTCTTTTGAAAATATTATATTAAAAAAAAAAATTTTACTACGATCAGCTCTCGCTTCACTCAGTCCCAAACAGTTCTACGCGTCGTTTTACTGGTTGCCACTTCATACTCGGCAAATGCAGAATTTTTGTGCAGTAAATATGTGATTTGAAGTGTACCTTTTTAGATCAATATTAAAAAATATATAGCTTTAAATTTTTAGTGGTTAATTTATCTGCATAAAACATTTTATAATTAATATCATTTTCAGAGCAAAAGGTAAATTTTATCTGAGAACAAATTCAAATTCTCCATATGGACTGGGATATGTTGGTACGAAGCCTGCAGAAGTAGTAAACGACGATGGTGTTTTATAAATCTTCGAATGAGTTGACTGATTATAATAATATTGTTTAGTGTTTGTTTGATTTGATGTTTACAGCAAAATGGGATTATTTTATTTGATGAGAAACAAATCTTTCATTAAGCAAGTACTTAAAATTCTACTTGAAAAGATATATTTCTATGAATTGCATTCATACACAAGGCAGAAGATTAATTTTAAAAATCATATTCTATGATACATTTAAGTTTAATACCAACCATGTGAAAGACGTCATAGACTGCCCACTTGGCTATTGGCAGATACTTAGTGAAATTGGCTTTACAATCAATAATAATACATTGAAGCTATACGAACTTTTTCGTTCGCTTATCATTATAATTTACATATTTTAAAAGTACATACATATTTATACGATACAATATGTCAATCAGTCTTCAATATAACAGTCTTCAAGAGAAAGATTGAGTATCACATTACATATATAGTAAAATGCCACGTTAGCTCATTAGTAACTCATAAACGGCCCAAAAATCATCCATAAAGTTTAGAACTGTTGCAGAAGCATGTATTCTCCACTCTGCGTGTGTATAATAATCTGACGCGTTCTAGTATTTCAAAATAACGATTCTTATTGCATTTTCAAAAAAACAATATAACGCCTTGCGTCCTTACGTCACGTCCAAATTGAACCCAAATCCCACCAGTGAAAGGGTGTAGATCATATAACCTTCTTTTCTTTCTACCATCTAATCTACAAAATGTAATAGGTCCTCAGGACGCTCGAGTAAATCCCCATTTAGCGTCATGGGCTCTTCTACTACGAGTATAATGGAAGATGATGTTCTACAATCGCTTACGAATAGGAATTTTAAAATAAATAAATATGATAACTACTTCAAACTCACTATACTTAATAATTTGTCATGATTTAGTACAGATAACACTTAAACGCATGTTCAATTCAATTCTCTTTTTAATGGCTTGGAAGTATGCCAGTTGAGCACAGATAGCTTTGCCAATGCCAAACTCGCCAACTAAATTTCCTCCAGGCAAGAAGAAAGTCCGCGATCTTTACGATACGGTAGATCCTATAGTAAATTATAATCATTGCTATAATTAAGCGTTTAATGCAAACCTTATAATAAATTATCATAATTGTAAACGAATTCATATAACATGATATCCTATTCTTGTAGTGCCGGTTTGTTTATCGTTTGTAGTTTTTTAGATTAACTCGGTGTCAACTACTTAATAATTTACATATATAGCTATTTATTCAAAACTTTTTTCTTGTAATGGATTTTTTCTTAGATAATCCATACATATAATAAAATTGTAACTAAGCCGAATCTGTACATTAAATATTTTTTTGGAAAATCTTATTGAAAGAGACATTATTATCGATACAGAGGCCGAATCTATAGTTTTTAGAATTTTTGTCTCTCTGTCTGTCTGTTACCGCATCACAGAAAAACCACTGGAGGGATTTTGATGAAATTTAGTATGGTGATAGCTGATTATCCGGATCAACATATAGGATCAATATATACTTTTTATCGCGGGAAAATATCTCATTTCTGAGAAAAAATTCAAAAACTGCATTGTAAGATGCGGGCGAGCGGAGCCGCGGGCAGTGCTAGTATATAAAATATACATGTATATATTACTGGTATTTTAATTTTAAACTACATATACAGAGGAACTATAGGTACTCGCAGGCCTTATCTTATAATAATAATATGAAGTATCGTATCCATCAGGATACTCATCAGAGTACATCACCTCCAGACAAAGGGTAGCCTGTATTGTATGCGTGTTCGTATAACCGCCAATAAATATATTTTTATTTCTCATCATTCTATCTGGTCGACGGTAAAAATATTGTATTGTCTTAATTTCACATATATGTATACAAAAATAAAAATCAATAATACAAAAGAGGATTAAAATTGACTTCATTTTGAATAAAATTTTGTTAAAAATATAAACGAATTTATATCGAAGTATTTTCAGATCACGCATGAGTGAGTATCGAGGAGATTATGTTTATGTATTACAGATACGAAATGTAAAATATCAAAATAGGTTTTGCTAAATCCCATGTCGCATTGCCATTGATTTTTGTTTTGAGAATTTTTGTATGCTCATCCCAGCATCCCAGTAAGAACACGACAAAAGCGTGGGTGGTTTCAAAATATTTAAAAGTTTATAACGTACTGTGAATACTAAATATTTGACTTTAAAATATATATATATATATAGTTAAAAATAAAAAATAAAATACACCATACAATTTTTAGTAAAAGAACCCTGCAGTAGTTTCTGATTGTATAATAATTATGAACATAATATTGAATACTCAATACATGACAAATATGCTTAAGGCAAGACAACTCGTATTATTAAAACTAGTAGTTCTGCAAACAGTAGTCCTCACGAGGACAAACTGCATTTTGAGGAGCTATTCTGCTTATCACGCTGTGGCTCTTCATCAGATCTTCAGCAAATTTTTATGATCTTAAAATTTTACTACTTACATACCTACCTTTCATATAATAAAAAATTGCCATCGAAACTGAAACACTACACATATACAACTTTATATGTAAATACATACATATTATAAATGTAAACATCTATGACTGGAGTACAAAAAATCGTGCTCATGACAGAAATGAATGCCACCAGCAGGATTCGAACCCGCAACCGCTGGAACAGCGAGTAGGGTCACTACTAACTGAGTCGAACGTGACGTCATTTGTTTGGGCTATGTCGATAACTTTGGTTCTCTGTCGCATCTCTTCATTTCAGATCCGGTCCTTCAGAGAAACTCCGAGCATATACCTCCCCATAAGACGCTGAGCAACCTTAAACCGGTGGACCAATCGCACCATGAGTGTCCATGTCTCGACTCCGTTTTATGGCACAATTATTTAGTTTTGAAGCTGATTCTGTTCAATCACTTTGAAAAGCAAGAAGGAAAATATTTTAACGAAGGAAAGAGCCACAGGTAATAAATAGAAGTAATTTTAAGGTATCCATACCTGTCGTCGTACTTTCTGATACGAGTACATTTAGGTTAATGTATTATACTGTTCCTTAAGGCAATATTTTTTTATCTAAAGCTAATACTATTAGCGCCGACAAAAATAACTACCTTTATGTAAGAATACATTAAAAATTGATGGTATGATATTCCAAATATAATTAAAGTTTAGTTTAATTACCAAGTAAAATGGCCAGCTGTATCAATAGGATTTGCTGAAACGATCTCATGATTCGTATACAATGACTGATAGTGAAGTAATTAACGTAGAATTTAACAGCGTATTTTATATGATATATTTTGAGTCTAATTAATTATTTATTCTACTATAGTTTTTAGTGTTCTGTCAACTCCAAATGTAAATATACCAGTAAGGTTCTGCTGTTATAAACTCCATATGTTACATTCATGGCATTATTTGGCAATACTTTCTTCATTTCTTTATGTTCTGAGATAGAAATTTAATACATAGAGTTTTAATACATGAGAAAGAACAGTGATTTTATAAATACATGGATTGTTATATATGATTAATAGAAAATTATATTTCTACGGTGTAATGGTATAAAATAATACAACATAAGCCATCAGCCAGATAACAATATAATTAACTACAATGCTCCTGATACACATTCGTATTGGTAAATAGTTTCGTAAAGTGATATCTAAAACAACTAACAAAACTTAAGGTCCACTATAAATAAAAGAAATCAACCCTAATTTAAAGGGTGAAAAACCAATTTGAAAAAAGCTTTTTTAAAGATAAGCAGAATACACTTTTCTATAATTTGTATCTTGTTTTAATTATATGTTGTATTTTTTTTAATCTGTCCCGAAATAAAAAGCCTATACTTCATCTATCTCTGTGCAAATCCATACATTTCATTCAGATCGTTTCTGCCGTTCTGGCGTGAAAGAGTAACAAACATCCATCCATCCATCCTTATAAACTTACAAATTTATAATATAAGTATAGAAAAGTTTCATTTATAATTTTATTCCCAATGATCTCTAAAAGGTATTAATATTTATCATGAACTGTTAATTTACATATAATTAAAAGTGTAATTAAAATATTTAGAGTAACAGATAATTTTGATAATAGCAAGATAAAGGAAATAGATCAATAAAACAATACTATGGATGTCAGCTCTATCAATTTGACGGCCCAAAAGATGAAATTTGGCGTGATCCAAATCGGTCACGAAATGGTCATAAATGGTCAGTGATTTTTAGTAATTGGTCAATACTTTGACACTAAGTACAGAGAGTTTATGATTGTTATTACACATATCAATTTTTAACAATTCCACGCTGGCCAATTGCCGGAATACCCTGACCTTTTGCATAGTTATCGCAATGTCTCTTTGAAAACAGTTTATCCCATCAAATTGAGGTGCTATAATGATACGGACCGACATCTTGGAGCAGATCTGGTGGTTAGTGGAACTCTTCAACAGCTCTTACTAAATAGTTTGAATTTGGGCTTATTTAGTTTGATTTAATAAGCCCAATACGTTAGTATTGGATTTTAGAGCCTTGTTTAACCGACTTGTAAGACAAGGTATGTTCACCGATTTCTCGAAGGCAGCTTAACCAGTTTAGTTACTTTAAACTGTATTCTATTAAGGTAGGTTCTGAGGTGGTCCCATAAATTTTCAATTTTTTTTTTACACTACTTTTCGAGAAAAGTACATAAGATTAATTTTATTTATAGTAGACCTTTATGTTGCTGTTTTCTTGTTGTTGTTTTCGATGTCGCTTCAGGAAACTAATTACCAATATGAATGTGTATTCCCTGATCCATTGTCGTTTATTGTATTATTATCTCGCTGATGGCTGACGAATAATAATTAGGAAATATTTAACTTATGTTGTATTATTTTATACCATTACACCATAGAAATATAAATTTCTATTAATCATATTTAACAATCCATTTATTTATAAAATCACTGTTCTTTCTTAAGTATTAATATTCTCATCTGTCTAAGAACTACACAAAGACATGAACAAAACATTGCCAAATAATGCCATAAATGTAAATTATGCAGGTTATAAAAGCAGAACCTTACTGCTATGATTCCACTCGCACTTGACCAAGCACTAAAAACCGTAGTAGAATACATAATTAATTAGACTAAAAATATATAATATAAAATACGCTGTTAAATTCTACGTTAATTACTTCACTATCAGTCATTGTATACGAATCATGCGAATGTGTGAGCAAATCCTTTTGATACTAGCCATTTTACTTGGTAGGTAAGGCATTTTTATATTTTTAATTTTAGCATGTGGTCGCATTAGGAAGAATGAAAAATGAATTTCAATATCTAGTTGTATTATGTAACAAATTGCTATAGATTCCTCCTGAATTTTTCAATTTTACTGATAATATTGAAAGTCGTTCGTGAATTTGTTCATACTTCGTATTCATAGATGGCGCCACTAACATATTCGAAGAAATAGCAAGAATAGTGCAAATCAGAGTGATTTTATAGGATGTGGTATCTATATTAGTAGATTATAATCTAATTATGGCTTCAGGCTATTTTCCTTTTTTTTACGTTGCATTTACGCATACTACACGCATACATATATATCTAGAGAAGCCAAGCCAATGAAGTGGCGTATATTATATAATATCTGATGAAATATGCTAGGTTAGACACGTATGCATATATTTGGCATATATAACAAAAGTAAGTACGGAATCAAACTTGCGACTTCTCGTGCATCAAATAAAGGAACAAATTAAAAATATCTGTTTCCTAATTTCAGGTAATGCTTACTTTATGCATGGCGCAGATCTAAGATGTTACAATGAGTAAGAATATTTTGAATACAGATATAATATGTTAAATACAGTTAACTTCAGTTTAGGAGTACACTATAAATATTGTAAAATAGTATTGTATAGTTTAAAAAGAAAAATAAGTATATCTTTGATGATATGCAATAAAGAAGATATAAAATGTAAACTTGTGTTGTCACCTAAACTTGTAAATAATGATTGATAAGACGTCGAAATCCCATACATGGCTTAAGATTGATAGAATACAAAATTAGAGACATCATAAATTAACCAACTTTTTTCAGGTCTATAAACAAGTTTACTGTAATATACCTTGATGATCCTACACCTCTTTTGAACGCAAGTGGTTTTAATTCCGAAAGAAATACCACCATATATACGTTCGGTTTCGAGGAAAATACTTACGATCCCGATGTTCAGAGAATTACAGGAGTCTATTTGGAATTTGACGTCAATATACTTCTACTAAACTGGGAAGTAGAAACTGACATCCCAATACTGGGACAAGCTTCGTATCGAACTATTGATGTTAATGTAAAACAGGTATTTTAATTACATGACTGTGCGAAAGAGAGCTGTGTTTGACCTGTATGTATATATGAATCCAATCCTATTTTCCCAATTATTAACAGATGACTTAACCGATTTTGATGACTGATAAGTTATAAAATCCATCTTTATTGTCCAAGTGACAAAGAATATATTCTGGAAATTATTGAAAAAAATATATAATAATATGGCGGATTTCAAACGTCAATTTATGTCTTGTCTTCTTAGCCTTTAATTTTAGGTAACAAAATGAAAGTTCTTAAGTTCACAAAAATGTTTGCAATTTGTTTTATGCTTAAAAATATTTTAAAATTATTAATTGTAAAATAAATTTTAAACGTCCAAATTTAAAAAGCTGTAAAGAAAAAAAAACAGTTCACAATTTAAAAAAAACTCGACTTAGTAAAAAGTAAACGAAAAGAGTGTAAACATGTTGACGAAGGAATACCATTATGCTTTCGGAAACATATATACATATTCTGTACTTGCTGTGAGCCTTGCTATATGTATGTATGTCTTCGTGTCTTAAAACGAACGCATCCTTATTTATATTTTACAATTTTAGGTTGGTAGGAAATTGGGAGAAGCTATTATAAAGTTGCAAGATGCTGGATTCTACTTAGCGAGTTTACATCTTATTGGATACTCTCTTGGAGCCCATATCATAGGCTACGCGGGTAGATATGTCAAAAGTAAAGGATATCTGATATCTACGTAATTAGTTTATTGTAAAAAAAAAGTATACAGGGAGAATAATGTTTTAATTGATTTTAGTTTTGGTAGACTGTGCAGGACATATTATATAGTGCACACCTGTGTGCCTAGACACAAGTGCACCCTTTATTTCTTTCACTCTCATATTCCTATGTTAGGGCAGTTTGATGAGAGATGTAGTACAATGTCGACTACATAACTGCCACTAAGTATTTCATAATAGCAAAACTCAGTAATTATATTGGCCCAACCAAGCATTCTTTTCAAATGAAAGTAAAATATTAAAACATAAAACAATATTTATCGAGAGTGATTAAAATCAAAAGATCTTGGAGACATGTCACATTAGAGTCCCGGGTCAGGCCAAGTTTAACTACTGAGTTTTCTTTTAAGATATTCTCAGTAGTAGCCCGCAGTTGGGAAGTTGGCGTTGTTTCACCACATGCCCTGGAGACGTACTGCGTGTAAAACCGTCGGTTCAGTGCCTTAACTCTCACCGGCGGGTTCGTGTCGAAGTATTGTCCTATCTGACTTTGAGGATAAAAGTAATAGAGTGTACTTGTGTCTGCGCGTACATTTGTGCACTATAATATCTCCTGCACATCTGGCTAGTCTCAATGAGATTGGCCGCCGTGGCCAAAATTGGCCAGGACATTTTTTATTTTTATTTATAAAATATCTCTTTTAATGAAGTAACTCATATCGAAGTTAATTATTTCTAGCAAGAAAAAACTTAAAAATATGCATAAATGAATCAATTTTTAACACTTTAAACGATAGAATTACAGGTTTAGACCCGGCTGGTCCTCTCTACAATGGTCTAATGCAATTATCTGGCTTGGACTCTTCCACCGCCTCTTTCGTAGACGTCATACACGCTAATCCTGGGGGGTTGGGTACGACTGAAAATTTAGGTACCGTTGACATATGGCCGAACTGCGGTCAATTTGTGCAGCCAGGCTGCGAAAACAACAGCGCTGACATATTGAAGCCCACAAGAAGTAAATTTTCAGATTAAATAATTCATATTTTCGAGTTGCGCTTAATAGATATTTATTTAAGGAATAAATTATAGCCTGAATATTAAGTTTACTAATTAAATAGCAAATACAATAAATTAACCATAAATACCCTTTACCTTTTTGATTTTACAATAAAAAATTAAACCTTTGATACTTTATATGTTCCTTTGAATTTTTTAATAAAATATATCAACTTTGCTATGCAGTACAGTAGTATACGTATATTTCACTCATAAAAATTTAATTAACTTTCCAGATAGCTGCAGTCACAATCGTGTATGGCAATACATCTCAGAATCTTTAGAAGAACCCTTTTCTTTTCCCGCGAGAAAAGCTGCAAGTTGTTGTAGCTGGAAGGCAGGGGAAAGAACTGACGAAATCATTTACATAGGAGATGACGTTAATAGAACGTAAGTGAATATACTTGTAAGTACTTTAATAACAGCCAAGAGGGTAAACGCAAGATGTCATTATACAATCTTTATAGAATAAAAATGAAAAAATGTGATTGATAATTATGATTCTATAACATAAGATAATATATTCCCAAGGAGTGTTGATGTCAGGCAGGTGGCCGGTCGTAAAACTTTTGCCAAATCCTATCATCAGTAATCAGTATGGAAGATGTACTGCGCTGACCCCAAGTGATTGAGAAGGGAGATGATTTATATAAGATAATATATTATTTACTATTTAAATAAATCTGTGAATTAATATATATATATATATATATATATATATATATATATATATATATATAGAGAGAGAGAGAGAGAGAGAACATGTCCCAAGAGTATATTTTCCGGATGATTTTGTTAGTTATGCGAGTTTTTCCAATTTATTATTGATTTATTTTCAAAGAATCAGAATTTTTGTGCAGTAATTATGTGATTTGTACTACATTTTTGATCAATATTAAATAAATATAGCTTTACCTTTTAATAATCAACTTATCTACATAAAACATGATAAAGTTAATGTTATTTTCAGAGCAAAAGGTAGATTTTATTTGAGAACAAACTCAAATGCTCCATATGGACTGGGATATGTTGGTACGGAGCCTGCAGAAATAGAAAACGACGATGGTGTTTTATAAATCTTCGAAAGAGTTAAATGATTATAATAATGATATTGAATGTTTTATTTAAGGTTAACAAAAAGCAATTCTTAAAATAGCTAGAAGTTAGATATTAAAAAAGGCACAGTTAGCAAAATAGGATTATTTTATTTTATGAGAAAAACAAAATGTAAGGATCGAATCTTAATTTTCTGTATAGCCTATACATTCAGATAATATTGTATGTAAAAAAAATTAAAACTAGCTTAAACAATATAATAAGTCGAATGCAGTATATAAAATGTATATTAAGGAAAATATCATTATATAACTTTGTATGAATTGAAAATATTACTGAAATACTCAGAAGTATCTGTTAACTCTTGATTAATCTGTAAATGCCTTCTTTCACTGACATTAATAAAAAATAAAAATATACTATTAGCATAGTACTTTTAATTTTTATGGTGCATTGTTTCATATATCCTACAACTACTAAAGTTTTGACGTAACACAAACAAACACATTTTAAAAATGTTCATACTTATATAGAACAGAATATCTACCTTTGATTTTAATATGGCTATTCCATAATAAGCATGGAACTAAATCCCAAATGAACATCAAAATCTTTAGTTGACTTATTATTTTTACTGATTATAATCTAAGAAACTATCGATCTTAATGAAACCTTCGCTGATGGATAGAGGAATTAATTGTGTAACACAAACTTTTTATCCCGGGAAAATGTTAATCATAATCCCGGGAAAATCATATTAGTAGATCAACAACGAAGCGAGAGTTAATCACTGTTGAACAACTACATTTCTTCCAGGCAAGAAAAAAGCCCGCGAACTTTACTAGACGGTAAAGCCCATAGTAAATTATAATCGTTGCTATAACTGAGCGTTTAATGCAAGCTTTATAATAAATTATTTTATTAAATTAAATTATTATGCAATTGTAAAGAAATTCGCATAACGTGATATTATTATAGACATATCTAATGTAATATAGGCACTTTCTGTAACAACTATATAATGAACATTGAGATGTCTAATACCCGAGTCTCTCCCGTGACCATGATTGTATTCAGCCCTTTTTTAACATCCCACTGCTGGGTACGGGCTTCCCTTCAGTACGATGGGGATCAGGCTATAGCCCACCATGCTGCCCAAGTGTGGGTTGGCGGACTACACATGTCTTTGAAAACTTGCTAGGTTCTCTCAGACATGCAGGTTTCCTCACGATGTTTTCTTTCACCGTTAAGACAAGTGGTAATCACGTTGGAAATGATTCGCACATGAAAATATCAGAGGTGCGAGACCCGGGATTTGAGCTCACTTCACTTGGTTTCCCAAGCGAGCGCGTTACCTACTAGGCTACCACTGCCTTTGTTTTCGAATGCTTTAACCATGATTGCTGTAAAGCATTCGAAACGTCAGGAACCAAAAATCATCACATAACTTTTTTCTCGTAATTGATTTTTTCTTAGACAATATATTAATAGTATTTTAATTTTTAACTATACATTGAAACTATAAATACTGGTAGGCCTTAACTTATAATAATATGATGTAGCATATCCGGATGAGCACATCATCTCCAGGCAAATTTACTGGACCTGGTAGCCTGTTTATTATCCGTGTTCGTATAACCGCCAATAAATTTATTGATTTTAAATTCCATTTCTGAATTAAAAAATATTTTTGGTTGGTGCAAAATGGCATAATAAATTAAGAATATCGGAGGAGATCTACATAAACAGACTCTACTTTGAAATCCGTTAGCCCCGTCACGAAAGTGTACGCTAACATTTATTTCCAGTATATATTAAAGCAAACTTTATACACGTCTCATTGAAAACTTCAAAAAACAAAGTACCGTTAAACTGTTATATTAACTAAGTTTTAAATAGATCTTCCGGCGAAACAATAAGTTGGCGAGTCGTACTTTTCTCATAACAGAACTTTTAGCTTTTAAACGTTGGGGTCGTTTTTAAGTTTTGATCCTTCGAGGTAATATCAATGGGAAAATTATCGACATTCAAGTTTGCACCAAGTCAGATTCAAAAGCAATCAACGAAGCGGTGCCATGATTCGCGAATTTTGCTCTGGGGCAAAGTTTTCTCCTTAAAAATTACATTCTTTCAGGAGAGTGGAAAGTAATTTTGTATGCATTGATAAAAAGATGAAAGGTTTTAATAAAGTGATTCTATTTTTAGAAATTTATTATAATTTTATAAGCTACGCATATTTAATAGTTACTTATTTTGCTATATTCAAATATTACTCAAACTATGTCTGACGTTAACATCAATTTATTTCTATCATCGCTCTACAAAGTTTAAATTTTAATCGAGAATCATATTACCATTACGTACTCTATATTCTAAGTCTTATTTAACCCTTAACTCTGTACTCTAAGGATTTATATGATTTAGAATATTAAAAGTTTGTTGGTAAATGGGAACAATAACGGTTAGATAATTCAAAATTCTAAAAGCAAATTCTTTGATAACATCAAAGGTTTCACGTGTTTAGCATTCTAATATAATTTGGATGCTAAATATCTGTATAAATCGCGGCCAGCTCTAGGGATGCTACTAAGCGTCCTTCTAATAAATTGCCCAAATACCTACATTATAATATTAGTTAAACTCTAAGGCTTATGTTACATATATATCTTTTAAGATATATGTATATGTTATTAAGTAAGAAATATATTAGTAAAATATGAGCGATATGTAAATATTAGAAATATGTATGTGTACTATTTAGTCTTCTATCTAGTCTATAATTTTGTAATTGTGACAGAAAAGGAATTACAGAATTAAAGAAATTAAAGAATTTACATTTCATTTTTTTTCTCATATATCTCTATCTCATATATAATGACTCTAGATTTAGAAAGCCTCGAGTGTATTTTTATATACGTATAATATTTATTGTATATGTCATATATTTGGCACCCAATGTGGGACAAATGATTTTGTATTTCTCAAAGATAATAATTATGTTGTCTAACCCAATAACAGCTCTATATTCAGCATTCAAGAAATATTTCAGCTAAAAATATTAAAAGAAAACATTTCGACATCACATCAACACTTACAATTTTTAATAAATATCCTCTCGCCACATTCACATACTTTGGAGTCGATATATTGTTTTTTTTTTCTAAAATGTATAGAACACGTTACACAATTACAGCCACAGGCACTGAACACCACTCGTCGTGATCACTGCACTTCACATGGAGCGGCACGTCCGTCCGCACCGGCGTCGCGACGACTACTGAGCGCGCAACCCTACAGAGTCCCATTAGAAATTGTCAGACGCTAGCGCCAAGTTCGAGTATTTTAACTGGGGCTTAAAAAGAATAATACTTATTGTTTAACGAAGTTATTTTCACTTATTTTAATACAATTGTTTAACTTATTATGTTAAAATAAAACTATAAATTTTGAAGTAATACAATCTCGTAAGCAATGAAAAATGTTAAATAAATTAAATATTCTTATTAATCCAATAGATTATATCTCTACAATGTTGTCTAATTTATAGTTTGTAACTTTTAGGCAAAACTAGTATTCCAAAAATAAAATAAATCATTATACTTAATTTGTTTTGTATAATGAAATTATAAATAAGTTTTCGAACTCTGTGAATCAATTTTCCAACCTACTAATAATTATTTGTATTTCTCGAATACTCTTGAAATTGACACTAATATAATGGATACCGTAGAAAATTATACATTTTAGTATCTCTTTATACGGGTAAGTGCTATAATTTAATAACTGATTTATAACTAATTGATACTACTAGTATCTAACTCCTATAGAGAAATAGTAATCTATACATATATTAAACTTTTAACCGATTCAAATCTGTACATTAAATATTTTTTGGAAAATCTTATTGAAATAATCATTATTATCGATTCAGAAGCCGACTCTATAATTTTTAGAATTCTTGTCTGTCTGTCTGGGAAACCATCACGAAAAAACGACTGGATGGATTTTGATGGAATTTAGTATGGCGATAGCTAGTTATCCGGGTCAACATTTAGGATATTGTTTAGTGCAAGAAAATATCTCATCTCTGAAAAATCTAGGTATATTAACCGTTAAAACGTACCTAGGTGAACTCAAGCAGAGCGAGGTTGAGTCGCTAGTTATTAAATAAGATTTTTGGAACCATCCAACATATATATACATATGTGAATGACAGCCGAAACAAAAGAAGTGTCTTTAAGGATTCTTTTTATATTTTTGACAAAAGTATAGCATGTTTTATTCTTTTTTCATAAATAACAATGCCATTAACTTTCTTTCTATTTCTGATGTCTCTATTTATTTTAGTCTTCATACTTCTAAGTAAACTCTTGTTCACTTTGTATATATTACGTAATATTACATCGATTCTCTCAAAGCGTGTTTTTACATCTATACTAATATCATAAAGAGGTAGAGTTTGTTTGTTTCTCAAGAACTATTAATCCGATTTGAAAAATATTTTTTGCGTTAGATAGCTTTTTTATTGAGGAAGGCTACATCTTATTATATAATTATATAATACATAATATATATCTATTTCATATTAACCGTTAAAACATACCTAGGAGCAAACCCGAGCGAAGCCAGGGTGAGTCGTTAGTATATTACATGTATTGAATAGTGTTTGTTCTAAGCTAAGGTTGTTTAGAGAGCACTAATAGGTATTGTTTGCAAAACCTGAAGGGTATGATAAACAAACAATGTTTTGTGTAATTAGATAATAATTGGTCACTAATATTCTAGTATTATCTTATGTGTCAGGAAAAGAGACTATGTTTTTACTCCTACATCATATATTCCAAATTGTCCATTAATAAAATACTAGCTACATACCCTCACTTCGTTCAGGTCATAGTCTATCTTCACGGAAGAGTCTTTTTGGTACCCGTGGCCCCGGCCTTAAGGCGAAGGAGGTGCTTTGTCAGGTTTTTTAGTGGGTAGGCTACGCGCGTTCACCATTTTTGCGCGGCAGTAGCCCCACATAACCCGTCTCGCATCCCCCATCGGCGAGCGGGTACCCGGGAACAGGGTTTCCTGACAGAAAAAAAAGGCCATAGTCTACCTATAAGTACGTTAGGTAGATATGCATACATAAATTTTAACGTAACTGCCGTTTCCGCATTTGACGGAAATATAGAGATGGTAATAATTGTATTTATAGATACGACCCGCTACTATATACTATATATTGTATTCCAATATCTTTAATTTCAATAATTATAACTAACCGAACTTATACATATTACCTTAAAGTTAACAAGTATGTTTTCGGACTTGTTTGAACACGCTTATATCTGAAGATACTAGCCAGATTTAATTTTACGTCTTACTTATGATCTTCGCGCACCCTTCGTGCATTTTGTTTTAATATATTATAACTTTCTCCCGCGGTTTCGCTAGCGTGATAAGCGGGCCGGGCATCAAGTGTAGTCTATGTCCGATTTCAGGATGCAAACTATGCATTTGCAAAATTTTATCGAAATCTGTTCAACGGTTTCAAGCCTGAAAAGTCTGCAGACAGTTACTTTCACATTTATAATATTCTCTATGCGTAATCGAGCTTTTATACATAAATAGAATTAGCGAGTAGAATCTCGGTTAAAAACTAGTATATATCTTTCTTTGATGAAAAAAAACTAGATTGTATTATCGACTAAACCGATTTGAGCAGAAATTTCACATCTATTATTTAATATTTATTGCTTTAAATTACTATAAAATAAGTATCTAATATTTTGTAGTATATACATACGTACTTATTTTTAATTCAAATATACTTTACTATATAATTTATTTAGCATAAAGTGTTTGCTCAAGGGCAACAAACATACTCGTACAAGCAAATTATATTTATCATATTTTAGCAAGAATCTAATCTAATAAATATGAAATATTTGTTTTTTTGTATTTATATGATATACATATTACGTATATTATATTGAAACGTGTAATATATTTCAGAGGAAAAACAGAAAATATCCATAGTTTTGTGGCCGACTGTACATGGAGATTGACAAATGAAATTTTTATAGCCATCCCCGCCACTTACTCTTTACTAATGACGCGTATACAAAGCGTCATCTCGCGTTTAACTACGACTTGCATTGAGCAAAACCAACACACACACATCTAACTGACCAATAAGACAGCCGTGTCCGTACACACACACGTATAAAAACCCATCGTATTTACGTGTGACGTCATACATCAAACAAACACACATAAACAAAGACGGCAAAGTAAATGAAGGCGGAAAGATAGACTTTCTTTGACTCTTTTACATCTGTCCAGGGCACGTCTAAATAGGATGCAAACACTGATAAGACCAGTTCCCGCGATGAATGCTAAATTAGTAGACCCCGGAGTCGTTTCATGTGTAAAGCTTTTAGATTTGTTTTGGCTTACATAGCGCGGATCATACTTGGCTGTTAGAATTAAGAAATAAGTATAAAAAGTCTGTAATTTAAAACTTTTTAATTTCTCTACCTTCGTTGTCAGAAATATTTTTTTTATATATATTGAAAAGATTACGATTGATATTTACGATTCATAGGATATTTTTATCCCGGAAATCATGCCTAAGGGGGTGAAAATGAGGGTGAAAGTTTGTATAGGGAATCAACCTAGGGAAGAACCCAAGCGAAGCGGGTGAGTCCCTAGAATGTAATAAGTGTTAAAATTTATGGTGATATAATAATATTATGATATATTTAAAATTTATAATGATGTAGTTCTGTGACTAATACTGTAAAGAAAAAGGTATCAACATATCCACCATAAAATTAATACGCTTCATTTTTCATCTTGCTACAACTATGGATTTGGAATCAACAATTTAACAGGCATTGTTTGACGACACGTTTGGCTCAGTTTGTAGTGACCCTACTTGCTGTGCCAGCGGTTGCGGGTTCGAGTCCCGCTGGGGGCATTCATTTATGTGATGAGCAGGAATATTTGTACTCCAATCATGGGTGTTTATATTTATAATATGCATGTATTTAAAGTTATATTATATTATGTGTAGTGTATCAACTATCTGGTATCCATAACACAAGCCTTGTAGCTTACCATGGAACTAGATGGTGCTGTGTGTGGTGGTACGTATTAACACACCCACATATTTATTATTTATTATTGATATGCACGCATTAAATTATTATTGTCTATTATAGTTACTACTGATTTTATTTAAAGTACCTAAATAACTAAATAAGTTCCAAGCATAATTTGCGTAAAGGAGTTTTCATTTCAAGAGCACTCACATTTGATGACATTCAGTTTTTTTTGAAATCTTACATATATTTCAGGCAATATATGTATTTAATTTTTTCATCTAGAGACTGTAGTTTTAGAGGTAATAGGAGTTCCGAAAAAGCAATTGTTATTCACACTTTATATAACTACTATATCGATCGCCATAGACATTAGAGTCGAAATACACTCTAAATATTTAATAATAATTAATAGGTACGAATAGTTAATTAATATAGAGAGAAACTAATTTAATTCACGCTACGAGTACAATGTAGTATCAAATTATATAAAATATGAATATATAGATTTTCTAGCAAATAATACAGCACGCCACTCGTTTGTCGTTTTATTCGCCTCCCGAGGGCCATCAGATTTGTTATAAAGTTATACGAAACGTGGTGCTGACGATATGCTATACTTTTGGTATTCCATGATTTTGCCTAACAAATTACTACTAGATTTAATAATATTAAAGACCTATTAAATTGTGATTAGGGAATAAATACAAAAACCACTCTCAGCTATCAGTATCGGGACTATTATTTCGCTTATTTACGTTATAAATAACATATTCATTAATTTTGCCAAATTTGAGGTAAAAAAATAAAATTTAGCCACAAATATACTGTTTACCTTTTTAATAATTAAATGTTTTATTTATTTTTCAAGTAACGTTAAAGTAAACTCCTACTCAATCTGATATTTTTATGTTTTGTAAAAAACCTGTTGCCTGGAAAAGATCGCTCATTTAGCGATAAGGCCACCGATTGATTCAATAAGATTTTCCTAAAAACACAGAAAATTTGGTTAAATATAAAAAAGTATACAAATACTTTTTTATATTTAATTAATGAAAATTTCCTGTATTTTTATCTGGTCTAGAATAAAACAAATTTTATTTATTTATTCGCCATCTTTTTTTCAAAATGCATAACAAGGGCTTACTCTTAACTAAATATCCCTTTAAAGCTTATCAAGAATTAGCAAGTAATGCTAGTTAGTTAGAACAACTTCAAAAGCTTTCGAAGAAGGATACGATTAGGCTGGGCACTGTATGGGAAACTTCGTCAAGTCTTTCCATCGCCAACACCGCAAAGCCAAAAGAGTATAATACTTTTAAAGAATGGACAGTATCTATTATAACATGCAAATCGAAAGCATGGGTTCTGACGGTGCGGTTGCTCCACCGACTTTTTTGAAGATTTTAGCTTCTTTGAGAAATTGTACCTAAAATGATCTGACAAAAAAACCAAAATTCTCAACGAACACAACTCAAAGAATCAGCAATCTGAAGAAATAGCGGGCCTATCAATAGAATTGATGATTAATGAAGTAGATTAGTTCTAGATTAAAGACCGTGACCATGATTGCTGTAAGGTAATCGAAACGTCGAAGGAAAGATTTAAAAATAAATCCGCAAAAAAGTCCGAAAAGATAGTTTTATTTTAAACGTCAAATACTTGCGTAAATCTAAGAAAGCATTATGTGAAAACCATGGTTCAGCAAATATAGTATGGATCTGGACGCCCTTCAGCAAAAGTGGAGTTGTAAAGTGGCCAAAATGACTGGTAGTGGCATCCTTTAATAGATATTGCTTATATGGAATTTCTGAAATTTATAACGAATGATTCGTTTCGAAGATAAATTTCAAAAATCTCATTTTGGTGGATGGAGACATGTATCGTCTGTCTGTCATATTAGTTTAAGATGTTGAAATATATGTCCTCCAGATCAGGCGGTTTCATCTAGATTATACAATATACATAGATTTAATTTTTAAGATCAAAAAATACAGTTTGAGAATAAATGCCATATAAACAAGTTTGTGTGAAATATAAACAGTAATTAGTGTCAATAGATAGTCTTAAGATATCTTGAACTAACTTTATGCCGTAGAGAATTGATAAGATAGAATATAGTCTTTTATTGTGGGAATTTTCCAATTTTATAAACTAATAAAACCTCACTTATAAAATATTAAGAAACTTATTTTATAGTTTTTGATTGTAGAAATCGTGTTTTTATTGAAACTTATTATAACTTTAACTGACGAAGAAGAATGTTCAAGTCTAAATGATTTTTTCCTAATACGAAAAAACAAATTAAATCTTAGGCTCTTGCTAAACAATTAGTGCCGAAAAAATGTTTGATCCTCAGAATATCGCGGTTAAAGAAATAATTGTTAATATTTTGTTATACTTCTATATATTGTAATTAAAACATAATTTGTACGTATATATGTATAATAATCCTATTTTCATTTTCATCCGAATATCCTACTTATTTCTACAAACTTATTAAGAATTAGTAACAACAGTACAATAATTTTGTTATTCTAAATAAAATTTATACTTTTGTATTTTATAACCTTTGAACTTGATACGATAAAAGTAATCATTGCTATAAAATAAAATGCATTTATCGAATACCCATCAGTCGACATAATGTGGCGATGACAGCTGACCTTATCAGACTGATAGTGGCCGGCACGCAAACAGTTAAGGTAGTTTATGAGTTTAAATAATGGTTTTAACTAGAACGTTCGTATAAAGCAAAATAACACTTTTAGTTAAGTCTTCTATTTAATTTTAAATAGTGCTCTAGCTAGAGAAAAAAAAATCTCTGCTTATCTAAAGCACTAGCAACTTACCCTCCCTCGAGTGCGTTCGCACACACACTAATCTACGCGCACACACGCACGTACGTGCACACACACGCACGTGATAACATTCACACACACACACGTTATAAGTGACGTACACATAACTAAATAGATTTTCTCTCGATCAGCACTGACCTTAAATACACTTAGGTAAAGTGTAAATGGAAAAGCTTCGTTCGCTTTTTATTATTGTTGTTCTGAAATCAGTAGCAGATCTATACATATAATAAAACTGTACAAGTCTAACGTCTGTACTCAGAAAAACAATGCTAAAAACCGAGTCAGGGGGATGTAAGAAAAGAAATAAAATAAAACCAGTTTTTTTCATTTTTTTTGTTTCTGTGTCTGTTTGTACGGGCTAATCTCCGAAACTGTAAAACTGATCCAAATGAAATTTTGTATGGTTGTACCTTATATCCCCGGTCAACATTTTAGATACTTTTCATCCCGGAAATTTAAAGAGTCCCGTAGGATAGTTAAAAAACTATAGTAACTTATACATACAGCTTAGTACACAAAAACTACTGATTGGATTTTAATGACACTTTACAAATAATATAGTTCATACATCAGAATAATAAATAGGCTACTTTTTATCCCAGAAAAATGTACGGTTCCTGTGGGATAGATTTGTTATTATTTGTTTGTGCTAGTCTATGATAAATGAAGCAGCAATTAAAGTCGGTATTAATATTTTATTTTAAATTCTAAATAAAATATCAATACCAACTGAACTGTTAGATACACAATGTATAATATTAGAGATACTATTTTATATATTTATTTTTACTACTGATCTCTACTCAGTACCTCGTAAAATGCAAATTCATGAAAAAATAATGTAAAAGACGCTAATATAGCTTAATTAACTTTGCAACACGCATACGTCATACTTACGCCACAAAGTATTAAATTCAATGAATGAAATACGATAAACGGTCATTTCAACGCTTAAAAGTTAAATGTAGAGAATTATGCAAGTTAAGTCCTGATAAAAAGCGCAAGTGTGAACTTTACTCGCCAATGACGTAAAAAATATATATTAAACTAGTTGTTACATTCCACTCTGCTCAGGTGGTATATATTTATGAAAAATCGGACAAGTGCGAGTCTGACTCGCACACCGAGGGTTTCGTAATATGAAACACAAAAATAAGTTTATAATTTTTCCCACTGCAATTCTATTTACAAAGCCCCTTTTTGGCGTCAATTTTCTAAATTCATTTCTTACTGATTTACATCAAATAAGGAAACCTCTGTGCAAAATTTCATGATTTTTGACCTAGTGACTTAAATTGTGCATTATCAATGATAAATTTAAGATACCTATATAAGATATATTTGTTCTTAGGTAAATGCAATTTCTATAATATTAATACCTTATATTGTGTATAATTCCGGGTATCTGCTACTTTATGCTTCTATCATTACCAGTATAGTACACTTATATATTAGGGTGTGCAAAAAAATGGCGATATTTTTTTTTTTCTTCGCTCTCACCCCAAAATATCTCAGAAAATGTCCCAACAAAGCTTCTGTTAAAAGCGGAACTCAAAATTCCAATTTTAAGAGGTTCTCCATCGAATTTTAAGTTTTCCCATACAAATTACATGGAAAACATGGTTATTAATACTTTTTTCACCGTGCAAACTGTGATGAAAATATTTTTCAAAAAAATGAACGAATGGACCTTTTTTAGTATTGAATTTACTACAAAAAGTTCTATTGAGTCGACTTTCTATCTTCAATATTTGATTTGTTATATAGCTTGTTATACTTTGTGTTAAAATAAATTTTGTCGAACTAGCTCATTGAAAACCATAAAATAATGAATTGTATTCAAATAATATTACAGAAAGGTTCAACTAAGCTACCTAAGTTATTTACACGAAACCTTACAATTTTCTTCTCCAGTAACTTAGAAAAGTGGGGTGGAATGTCATAATGAACAACTCAGTTTCAAGTTGCGTTTCTTTAAAAGTTATCGAGAGACATCGGTAGGCAGAACTTCAGCTCTTCGCGGTATGTAGGGAACTTGAGTGTTGAAAGTTTTGTGTTTTTCTTTCGAGAACTGCTATTGCTGGTTGGAAACGTATGTGGATTGTGGATGCATTGAGGAAAAAATAATTTATATAAATAACAAGCCATTTGGCTTGGCTTCACTTGTGAGTTTTTAAATTAACCATTTTAAAAATTATCATAGTGTGTGCTATTCATTGTAACCAAGACCAGTAATACTGAGTTAAAAAATAACAACAGCGTAACAGAACAAAAATAGCTAAAAATTTCATCCCATATGTCACAACTCTCCGTTTGTAAAAGGAATGCAGCTAACTTCATCATGTCGCTTTTTGGCTGTCGGTGTGCGCGCGCGTCGTAAAATTTTACAATAAATGAATGTCAAAAGAAGATATCTAAGAAGCTATTCGGACAAGTAGACATTAACAGCGATTGTTTCTTCTTGTTTCTTTTATATATACATAGTATTAAGTTTTTTTTTTTGGATTATTTCGCGGATTTATTTTGCCTTTTAATTCTCGACGTCTCAAATGCTTTATAGCAAGTATGGTTTTAGACGTCTCAAAGGTTCACCAAAAAATCTGAAATTATAGTTTTATTTGAAATAGAGTAAAGAGTATAAATCTCAGAAAGTATTAAGTTTCAGCATTAAAATTCTTTATACTCGTATATAGTATTTTCCCAAATATTGAAAAATATCTTACAAAAAAAAATTATTCCATCGAAAACACCACCCCATCCGTTACGTATTGCTCTGCATTTTTTTATCTAGAGAAGGATTGAAAAGCAAACCCGTCGTATTAAAAATAAACAAAAATAATATTTAAATATGATCCCTAATATTGCAATCAACCCATTGGAGTAGGCCTGTCAGTACGTCGGCGATGACGGCTGACCTTATCACGCTGACAACTACACGCGAGTATTTAAATAGGCTTTATCAAAATCACACATATTTCTCTTTTATATTATTTATATTGCAACTATATCTTATGAAAATGTCACTTAAACTTTGTAAATTAAATTAGTACATGAAGTTAGGAATCGCTGACTTGTTGGACAAGATTATTATGAAAAAAAAACATTATTTTATTAATCAATTGTGAAAATGGCGTCAAGCAAAGGTATCCTCAATTACAGTTACCATTTTATTATAGATTTTTCGAAATATAGAATATCATCTTGTGAAAGCTTTCGATTTTTTCTTTTTTCTTATTCATTAAAGGGTTTAACGTATGGCTATTTATATTTTACAAGCTACTTATCCACGCTTCGCTCAGGTACGTCCTTATATTGATATGTTCCTCTAGATCTGTGTATTAAATTTCATCAAAATCCCTACAGCATTTTAGTATGAAACAGTAACAAACACGCACTCGTACAAAATTTCGCATTTATATCGCAATATTTAGTAACGCCAAATGGATTACTTGTTTGACGTCACTATATATACGTAATTATTCAAGCACTCGTTTAACGTAATTCTAATCCGCTTCAACTTTTTCAGTGTAATTTGCGTGAAACAATTCAAAGAATATAATTGCTATGCTTGCACAACTTTACTAGGGCATGTTTTGTTGACGGTACTTGTACTTTTTGATGACAAGTACATATGTAGCTTTAGGTTAATTAATTACCGTTTGAAACCTGACTTTGCCTGACCTATTTTTTTAGACGTAAATGTTTTGATATGTCCATATATATTTGTAAAAGTATAATTTAACTATGAGCTTAGAACTGAAAGAGATTGACGATATATACGTATCATTCAAATATATTGCAGCTTTAAGCTCATTTTAAAGGATTTTAGCTGGTTCCCTAGAAGTAAAGAAAGGAATTTTTGACTTTATTTTATAAGGTCAGCTTAACAAATTGGCCACTAAAAAAGGAGATAACAAATTCTTTTTAACTTTTTGAAATATTTTTCTTATTGTTCCTTACTTTCTATAAAATCTTTTTGCTAGAAGTTCATCCAAACTGAAACTTTCACACTTAGATAAATGAGTATAAATCGAGTAGAAAAAGAATAAGTTTATAAACATCCTCGCCTCTAGAAGAAGATTAAAATAGTAGAACAAATTATATGCAAAATAAAAAAAAAAGTATAAATGTATACTAATATTATAAAGAGGACACATTTTTTCGTGTGTGGGTTTGTACCGAAGAGGCTCCGAAACTACTGAACC
The DNA here is from genome assembly GCA_947093115.1 of Brenthis daphne. Taxonomy (NCBI): domain Eukaryota; kingdom Metazoa; phylum Arthropoda; class Insecta; order Lepidoptera; family Nymphalidae; genus Brenthis; species Brenthis daphne. Next base: position 8,094,273 of record OX352473.1, read on the forward strand.
AATGTAGATGACATTTGGTAAGACGATAATTCTCGGAAATCATCCCTTAAGGGGGTGAAAATGGGGAAGAAAATTTGTATGGGGAAGCAACCTAGGGACAAACCCGAGCTAAGCGAGTATAAGTAGCTAGTATATTATAAAAAACTAAGAAAAACCAAATGCCTTCACTAGTTCCATTCTATAGAAATCTTTTTTTTAACATGTCAAAATACTTTCCTACAGCAACGGAGTCAGGTCATCTCATGCCCTTCAGATCCCATGGGAAGTATTAGCGCGAGCCCTGGCCACATAATGCGAGCCCACTTATCACATTTCACAGCAAATTCATTTCTATTCACATAACATAACTATTGTTTGCTTTTGTATATTCTCGGTTAAGTTTTAAAATTTCTTCATATCTACAATATAAAACAAACATCTATAATTTTAATATTATTTATAGTTTAAGTACTCTTTATTATATAATGTTTTGTATTTATCTATATCATTACTATGAAGAGATAGATGGGAATGCAGACAAAAAAGATTTTTATTGTAGTACGTTGGTATAATATAAACAAAATAATTATAAATAAATAAATATCTTGGGACATTAACACACAACACCACCTAGTTCCATGGTAAGCTACGAGGCTTGTGCTACGGATACGAGATAGTTGATACACTACACATATATAACTTTAAATATATACATATTATAAATATAAACACCCATGACTGGAGCACAAACTTTCGTAATTATCACACAAATGAATGCCCCCAGCGGGCCTCAAACTCGCAACCGCTGGCACAGCAAGTAGGGTCACTACAAACTGAACCAAACGTGTCGTCATATTGGTTAGGATATCGCGTTATATACACATAAATATATACATTATTCTCACCTTAATTGAGTTCCTCCCTCTTTGAATTGGGTTTAAGGTTTTCGAGAGTGAAGAGACCCATGTCATTTGAAAACTTTTGGGGTTTACATTTAGGTTTCATTCTACCCCATATTATTGTATAGTTTGTATTTCGCAGTATTTCTTTGAGATAGAATAAAAATATACGACGCTTAATACTTTCTTACATTTAGGCGAATATTTGACATTTTAAATAAAACTATCTTTTCGGATTTTTCCATGAATTTATTTTGATTTTTGGTTCCGGACGTTTCGAATGCTTTTCGAATCTCGCCCATGACCATGATTACTAAGTAGTAAGAGTAAAGCATTCGGAACGTTAGGAACCAAAAATCAAAATAAATTCGCGAAAAAATCCGAAAAGATCGTTTTATTTAAAATATACGACGGTATTTTTGTAGTGACCTTATCTGTTACGATTTAAGAAACTATTTATATAAATTATAATTTTCATAATTTAAAATACAAAATGAGAAGAATTATTCATTAAATATCAAACTTGTTATATAGAGCTTTATAAATAAAATAAATATATAACCGATAAAAATCATGTAATTTTATGAAAAAGTTAAATATTATTTCTTACTATCATCTGTTCGATCGACCATAGTTTGAAAAGGAAAGAGACATTTTGTGCTTAACGCAATATCTGCACCATTTTACTAAATCGATTTTCATAAATATTTGTTTGATGAATTTATAAAAAATACATAATAATACAAGTTTGAACTTCGAAAAATACATGCAGACGAAAACAAACAAAAGGTAGTTTTTATATTATAAACTCCATTCTGCTTCCCCGCGGCTAGCAATCACATCTTATAGATACGCATCGAAAAACACCCCTCTCGCCAACTACCGGCACCGGCAACTTGCTGTACTATTTTAAAGATTAAAAATCACGTATAGTATTTCATTGGAATATTAAGAAATTATATTGGATATTTTAAATAAAAGATCTATTACTTGTATGTTTAATTACACGGTTTTATTTACTGTATTAAACCCTTTTTAAAGTCCCACTGCTGGGCACAGGCCTCCCTTGAATACAAGGGGATGAGGCCATAGTCCACCACGCTGGCCAAGTACGGGTTGGCGGACTTCACATGCCCCTCGAATATTTTCTAGATTCTTTCAGACATGCAGGTTTCCTCACGATGTTTTCCTTCACCATAAGGTAAGTGTTAATCATGTTGAAAATGATTCGCACATGATATCATTTATTATTACGAAAAAAGTGTTGTTTTACATAAGCTGGTTTTAAAGTAATTGCACACTTTTTATTATCTTCAAAAATCTTTATAAACGATAAAACTAATAATGCTGAGAATAAAAGTATTACAGAGTACTAGCTGTAGCCGCGGCTTCGCCCGCGTTAAAAATTTGTTCTTTTGTGTCTGGTTTTTTGTTTGCTACCAAACTTCACAAAATCAACCGCTGAGTTAATCTGAAGATTGCCTGAATTTTTTTATCAAAATTGCTCCAGCCGTTTTGGAGTCCATAGGGGACATACATACATACGGACATCGATTATTATACATATATGTATATTATAATGTATATGTAGATATGAACATTTTAAAACCTGAAAAGTTAAAATTTGACTACTTCAAACCTATAATTTGGCTTCTTTTTTGTAATTTCTTAAATCTACAACACTTCTTAGTAACTACGATAGTACAGTGAACGTATTACTTTAAAGGTACAACGTTCTTACATGCATTATATTAAGTATTTATCGAAACGAATATTGTAACTTTTACACGTTCGCTAGCGAGTATCGTGCAAATAGTACGAGCACTCTCTAACTCATATTTCTATTACTATAAATCGTAGAAACGGCAAGTAGTTATTCTTTGAAATCAGATGATAAAAGATAGAACATATTGTGTAGAACAATCTCAGCTATATTGGTATATAATAATTTTAATTTTTCTTAAAGTAAGGTTAGGTGATATAATGATTTATATAAGTACTAGCAGAACCCGTGGCTTCGCTCGCGCTAAAACTACGAAAAATCTTTAAAAACGTAGGTTTCCTACAAACTTTCATCCCCTATTTTACCCCCTTATATATGCTAACACGTATTTATTTTATTGTATTGAAAAGCATTATTACCAAGCAATTCTGATCATAAATATTTTTTTGGATTATATTATAACGTGTTTTCCCGTAGAAATTAATTAATAATCTTCCGCTGTAGAAAGTAGCCAGTGACATTGGCCCAGTCCTCCAACTATCGCCACACAAAAAATCACACCAATACGTTTCGACGTGAAAGAAGGACAAACAACAAACAAACAAACAAACAAACAGACTTTCACGTTTTTATACGAAAAACACAATTTAAAAAAAAATGTCTGTCTGTCTGTTTGTTCCGCTTAATCTCCGAAACGACTGGGCCGATTTTGACGGACTTTCACTGGCAGATATTTGATGTTATAAGGAGTAACTTAGGCTACTTTTATTTCAGTAAAAGAATTAGAGTTACGCCCAAAAAAATTAAAACGTACCTCTCGATAATACATTATACGTAAGTACATAGTGTAATATGATTTTTATCTACACATCCGTATCGTCTTACTTTTCAAGAATATTATTAAATTTCAAGCGACAATCTGATAAATAATCCCATTTTCTCGCTTAGAAGTGAAAAGGGGATAAAATATAAGTGGTGTGAAGTCTTGATGTAGAAAATGCGAGGAAATTAAAAATTTGCTCGACCACCGACGTTCGAGAGATTAGTTTTACGCGTCAAGTACCTATTGCACTTTTATATTTCCAGCGCACATGTTTGTTGTTGGATAGTTCTAATAGATTGGAGTAAAAAGTATGAAGACAGTGCTACCTAATTGTAAATTTTAGAATATACTATACGTTGAAATAAATTACAAAAAATCAAAGGTAACCCAATGGCAGAGCCCTTGCTTAGGATACTAAGGGAAGCAGATTCAAATCTCGAACTCGAGGTCTCGCACTTATGATATTTTCATGTGCGAATCATTTTCAACTTGATCACCACTTGCTTTACGATGAAGGAAAATATTTAAGGAAACTTGGTCATGATAGACCGTAGGGTTGGTTGATCCCCCTCATATTGAAGAAAGGTCCCTACCCAGCTATGAGACTTAAAAAATATCTTAGTTACGTCTAATTTACTTGACTTTTTTTATTTAATTTTATAATTATATCAATATTTATGACTCAAAAGAAGAATAACTGCTTTTAGAATATATTATTATTAGTGTTGTAGCTCTTTGTGTTATTTTATACATAATATAATAGAGATTTTAATTAAATCCCGTGTTATTTAATTAAAACTTATTACAATATTATTCTCAACCTTTATAACTTAGTTGAAATTTAAATTATTTTAATAAATAAATTAGATTTCATTATTTCTTTAGCATTTTTAGACTTTATATAGACACTAAGTTTAGTTTATTCAAAGGCAATATTATGCCTTATCTATATTTAACAATAACAGATATCCTTTTCTAAAATCAAAAAATCCGGTAGTAGACGGGTCACATGGGTCTCCTGCCATACCTATCGGTACCTGACGGTATCTACCTCATACACAATAAGCCCCCCACAGCGAAAGCTTGAGCACATCTTAGTGTCACCTCCAAGGAAACATATATTATATAATATTATTTACGAGATAGGTACAAGTTTGGATGGGTGACCATGTGGTGATATCATAACTAATTTTTGGGGTAGGTATCTAATCGTCCCCGAAAGAAACCTTAATATTCTGATATTATAAGTTGCTATTTCAAAGCTACACGTTATACGTCCTCGTAAAAGAAGCGATGTAAGTTTACATTTCACTTTAAATACACGTAGCATGGTAAAACTTAAATAGCTAAAATTAGTCGTAATATACAGTAAAGATGTCCGTCACTGTCAAGTGTTGGCTAAACAAATATTTACGGGATCAGACTAGTCTTGGGTAAACTTGCACCAAGAACCTACACGTTATCTAAGTTCTTATCGCTTGGATATAAGGCTTACAGCATGGATACAAGCTATCGATACCTCTTACGTAATTACTTGATGGTCGATATGTATAACTTGACCAATAATGTTGCTTTAATTAGAAATCTGTTGTAAATCTATACTCTATAGACATAATATTATGTATCAGTATGAGGATAAGTTTAGGTTTAATGCTTTTTTTGGCTGATTTTACATTATTATTTATACTGCATGTATTTATTTATATATATATATATATATATATATATATATATATATAAATGCTGTGTTTGTCAATCGATTTTCTTTTTTATTGTTTAGAAGCTATTAACGAACTTAAGTGGTTTCAATAAATAAAGCTTTTTAATTCAGTCACTTGGCGAAACCTTACTATGGTGATTATAATAATTGTCCTAAGAGTTGGAGTTTGTAATATACGTATTTATTTTATATGAAAATTGGCGCATAGTAATTGGCAAAGATATTGTATAGCATGCTCAAAATTGTGTTGTTCAATTCGCATGGATTTGGGGTACCATAAACGAAGTTGGTCGAAATACCTGCGTTTTAATCCCTTTCCTATACTTTCATTATAATAGAATAGTCACTAAAAGGGACTGTGGAAATGCTAACAGTCAATTTCCGATCAATCATATAGATATTTCAGTCATAGTTCTAACTATAGGTCTCTAATCGTAATAAGTTGTCGAACTATAATCATTCAGTAATTCTACTATTCCCATTGCCATTTTATAACAAGCTAATGAGCCATCCTTGCTTCGCTCGGGGTTCGTCCCTAGTTACGTTTTAACATTTAGTATAGATTTCTCAGAGATAAGATATTTTCCCGCAGGAAAAAGTATCCTATATGTTAACCCGGATAACCAGCTATCGTCATTCCAAATTTTTTTTTAAATCTGTCTAGTGGTTTTCTCGTGATGCGTTCCCAAACAAACAACAAACACTATAGATTCGGCTTCTCCATCTATAATAATGTCTATTTCAATAAGATTTTCCAAAAAATTAGTTGCGAGACCCGGCATTTGAACCCACTTCACTCTGTTTCTTAAGCGAGCGCGTTACCACGGGGCTACCACTGCTTTAATTAATTTAATTTAATGATATTTATTTAATAAAAGGATTTTCAGATTTTTAACCTATAATATAAGAAGTTGTATATGTAATATAGTATTTATCAAATGTAATTTATACTAGTACTATAAAAAGGCAGAGTTTATTTGCTTGTTTGCTTATTTGTTTGAACGTGCTAATCTCAGGAACTAGTAATCCGTCCCGTTCCCGTTTATGGAGAAAGCTGTATATCGTATATTTTATATTATATCTATTTCATACTAACCGTCAAAACGTACCTAGGGACGAATTCGAGCGAAGCGAGAGTGAGTCGCCAGTGAAGCTTATAAATATGTTGGGACATTAACACACAACACCATCTAGTTCCATAGTAAGCTACGAGGCCTGTGTTATGGATACCTGATAGTTGATACACTACACTTATATAACTTTAAAGACACACATATTATAAATATAAACACCCATGACTGGAGTACAAACATTCGTAGTTATCACACAAATGAATGCCCCCAGCGGGACTCGAACCCGCTACCGCTGGCACAGCAAGTAGGCTCACTACAAACTGAGCCAAGCGTGGCGTCAATCGATCACCTTATAAACGATTCAACTCTATAAGGATTACAGGAAACATGAAATTCATTGTAATAATATAATTATTACTAAGAACTATGACAATTCTGTAAATTATGGGAATTTAAAGACGAATTAGTAGTTTGAACCCTGAATAGTATTTAGTTGATAAATTTTAATATTCCCTCCACGACCGCGTACACGCCGGCGTGTCAGTTAGCAATAAATTTCTTAAAAATTTAATTAATTTCTTAGAAATTTACCTTTTAGGAGGTGATATTAAGTTTATACCATTTAATGTTGTACTGTACCTACACTGCACTAAATTAATTTATTTTATCACTTCTGAAGGGTTTCTGGTAGATAGGGATAAGTTATCACTTGTCGATATACTGTTACTTTACTTTGTATAACATATATTTTTATGGGGCATAAATTAACAAATAAACAAACAAACAAATAAATAACTAAATAAATAATAAATAATTGCGCTATACGTTCGTTATGAAGTAATCCCACCATCTACCATAAGTACCAAGTTTCAAATTCTTTCATCCAGTCAAATCCAGATTCGTAGATAATGAGTAAGAGCTCCAGCTAGGTGATGATATAATATACGTAATGCAGCAGGCAGCGATTGAATACGTAGTGCTGGTCGAGCCCAATGGAATGATATAAGAGAGGTATACATATGTCTAGCAGTGGAAAAAGCCAGCTGATTTTAACACCTCCAGGTAATTTTCTAAGAAATTAATTTTATTTCTAAGAAATATAAAGATAGACACGGACAAATAATATTATATTTAAATACCGTAAGCTATAAAGTTTCTATTTTATTCTGAAGCACTACAAAATATAAAAGATTTTATTTCACACGCATAATACTTTAACTAAGCGTTGAAATGTGATTTTGATTCGAATTTAATTCGCTGTTACGACTTAACGTGCCCTTATTTCATTAATTGATAATAAAATTCACGCCGAGACAATTAGAACTTTCAATTTAAAAATGGCAAAGCTTTTATAAGAGTATGCGAGTAACTTCAAGCGAGCTATTACTCACGCTGCTACCAGTACTAATAATATGGTGGAGTAAAAATCGATAAATGTCTGAAAGCGATCTGCAAAATAGCGTTAGAACATCGTTCGCAGTCGTGGCCGAGCGGTTAAGGCGTCTGACTAGAAATCAGATTCCCTCTGGGAGCGTAGGTTCGAATCCTACCGACTGCGTCGTTGGCTGTAAATATTCCTTTTTTTCATACACCAGAATAAAAGTGGCCTTTGTTAGCCACTATTCCTTTTTTTTCTATAATTACTGCTTGATCATACTACTGCCCGCCCTCACTTTTACATATTTACGAGTATTAGTCAATGCCTTTTACGAGACTTACATAATATTGTTATAATTATGTATGATAGAGTATTATTGTATTGATTTACTATATGTAAGAACGTTGTGCCCGACCTCAAAAGCAGGAGGTGCTGTATGTACTTTTTTGCCCTTTATATAGTACTAGCGACTCTCGCTCGCTCCGCTCGGGTTCGTACCGTTCGTGGTTAGATACGTTATAAAGTTTAGTATAGGTTTCTCAGAGATGAAAAATTTTGCCGCAGTAAAAAGTATCCTATATGTTGACCCGGATAGCCAGCTATCATCATACCAAATTTCATCAAAATTTGTTTAGTTTTCTCGTGATGAGTTTCCAGATAGACAGACACAAATTCTAAAAACTATATATTCAGCCTCTGTATCGACAATAATGACTTTATCGATAAGATTTTCCAAAAAATATTTAATTTACAGATAAAAAATAAATAATAATTCTATTTTAATGATGATTTATATTCTTAATACACTCGTGTGGGATAATGAAATAAAAATTACTGCTTTGGTGGTTTAATGGCTAGCATCTACGGCTACGGATCTGAAGGTCTGGGCTTCGAATTTTTGGCCGAGCCAAGTCTAGCTATTAAGTTAGTCAAAAAATTCTCCCCTAAAGCCTCGTAGAGTTCGTTAAGCCATTGCTCCTACACCTGCACTATCACCGTGAGTATCAAGTATTCGTCCTACCATAGTATGAGAGTGACAGGAATAGAGAGTGCAGTGTTGTGTTTGCGTTGCAGTATAATATCTCCTGGATATTCATAGTGAGATTGGCCGCCACGGCTGGAATCGGTCGAGTGGATATTATCATATACTCTTAAGGAAAGTTTCTAGAAAAGCGCATGTTTCTAATAGATATTAAAAATATAAGAAGAACATATTTACAAGTTTTTCAAAGGTATTCTCGATTTAAAAAATTACATTATCTAAGAAAACTGATTTCTATTTGGTCTAGTCAGATTGTGATCCCATTCCACTAAAGTAAGGCAATAAAGAGTGGACTTGTGCACTAAAATATCTGCTTCATAGATAGCTGCGTTATCGAGAATTGACTTTATATTTTGATTTTTTCGACAATAAACCATTTGAATTTTATTTATTAACCATAAATAATGCTAAAAGGAAATATACTTTATGAAAATTTTGATTTTAAATAAAACAGTAACGTATTATAATGCGTGTATTCAAATGCCGAATATTTTATTCAGCATATAATTGTTAAATTTTTATTTTTTTCTGAATTTCATGAGTTCACACCATTTTGGAAAAAGCCTGAGTCCCGGGAAGAACTGCTACGAGTTACTAAAATAGATTTTTTTATTTTTTGTAAGTAAAATTTTAAAATAAAATAATTCGACAATATTGAAATATGTACATATATAATATGTAATATGTGTATTCAGCCTGTTTTTTTTAATGCCACACTGCTAGCAAGGGGCATCCTTAAACTACGAGAGCCATCTGGCCATACCATCTACTGCGAGTTGGCAGAATTAACATGTCTTTCGAAAAATCTCTATGTTCTCTCAGAAGTTTCCTCACGATGTTTTCTTTCACCGTAAAACAAGTGATAGGAGAAGAAGTTGGAAATGATTCGCACATGAAAATATCAAAGGTGCGATACCCGAAATTTGAACCCGCTTCACTCGATTCCCCAAGCGAGCGTGTTACCACTGGCTTCCACTGTCTGTTCGCTTAGATCTGTTAAACTACTCAACGGATTTTAATGTGGTTTTCAGCAATAGATAGAGTGACTCAAGGGGAAAGTTTATATGTATAATAAATGCATATTATAGTACAGAGAGTAGTAGAGAAATTTAAAGATTTGTAAATAAAACTATCTTTTCGGATTATTTCGTGGATTTATTTTGATTTTTGGTTCCCGACGTTTCGAATGCTTTACGGCATCCATGTAGTCACGGGATAAACTAATTAGTCTCTTCCGTGAAAAATCAAAATAAATCCGCGAAATAATCCGAAAAGATAGTTTTATTTAAAAATGTCAAACATTCGCGTAAATCTAAGAAAGTATTATGTGAGTCAAAGATTTGTATTGTGCGATTGTGCGCGTACATTGTCCCGAGCGAAGCGAGGGTGAGTCGCTGGTAGGTATATATATATATATATATATATATATATATATATATATATAAATGTATGTATGTATGATGTTCTCCTAGCCGATTCCGGCTACGGCGGCCAATCTCATTGAGACTAGCCAACTGCGCAGGAGATATTATAGTGCACAAGTGTACGCGCAGACACAAGTGTACTCTCTATTCCTGTCACTCTCATACTCCGGTGGGACGACTGCTCGACATGACCGGTGAGAGTTAAGGCGCAGGACCGACGGCTTTACGTGCTCTCCGAGGCACGGGGATGAAACACCGCCAACTTCCCAACTCCGGGCTGTTACTGAGACTTACTATACAGGAAGACTCAATAACTAAACTTGGTCCGACCCGGGACTCGAACCCAGGACCTCCGAGTGTGCAGCCGTACATGCTAGCCACTACACCATCGAGGCAGTTGAATGTATGTATGTATATTGTATACATGCATCAAGTGATTGTATGTATGTATATATGCATCAAGGTCGAATTAGGGGCACTAAGAGGTAAAGGTTTAAAGCTTACGTATTTTATGTGAACGGATGAGGAAGTTGTAATGAGTGTTCTGCGACGTCGGCCCAGTTAATGGCGTCATAAACACACGAGATAATATTTATCACGCAAAGATATGTAATAACACACTAAAAATCTTACCTACAAATTACTTGTAACTTGTTACTATAAACTGTTTTTACTTTAACCGTTATCCTCACATTCACTATTTATGTCGCAGGGAAATTGTAAAAACCGTTTAATTATAATTAATTATTTACAAATAAAATTATAATTTCCTGAAGTTTTGTCAATCGTCTTCTTTTCTTACAATATCACCCTCGCTTGCTGGGATTCGCCTCTAAAAACAAAAATAAATCAATCCCACGGGAACCGTAATTTTTTTTTGATAAAAAGTAGCCTATGTGTAATTCTGATGAATGAGCTATATTATTGTAAAGTTTCGTTAAAACCCATTCAGTAGTTTTTGTCTATCTCATCTCATCTGTGGATGTCTGGATGTCTGAATCTCTAGATTCAGACATCCAGACATCCACAGATCCTCACAAACTTTCGTATTTGTAATATTAATGATTTAATTTTTATTGCAAAAAGAAGCCATTACACAACAATACAACTAGATAAATCGCATGAAATAAAACAAAATTATAAGTACTTGCAAAGTTTGTCGCTCGTCCATCAGAATAAAAAGCTCCCGAGATAACTTTTACGCCATTTCACTTATCATATTACGGACCATAAATACAAATATAATTTGATATGAAAGCTTGTTGTTTACTGTTTTTGAAAATATCCTCATAAAATAAATGCTACTGATTTCACTTCAGGTAATGTTTGCTGAAATGCCGTTTTTAACAAAACTTTCTATGCCACTCTGTATATGGCCGAAGTATTTTTATAAGCGTAAAAAAGCTCTGCAAATTTTAAATAAAAATTCATGTCATAAGTCATAAAAACCATGTTAGATAACCATTTTGATTTTTAACAAGGAAATGAGTTTTTTTTAACATTTTTTTAACTTAACGACCAAATAATGAAGGTTTTTTTTTAGATTATAGCCACTTTAACTTAATATTTATAGGTTAATAAAAATAAACTATCCATCTATGTAGTACAATACAATATATTGAGACAGTAACACACAGCACCATCTAGTTCCATGGTAAGCTACGAGGCTTGTGTTATGGATACCAGATAGTTGATGGTGATGAACACCCCATGACTGGAGGTACAAGCATTCGTGCTTCTCACACAAATGAATGCCCCCAACGGGACTCGAACCCGAGATCGTTGGCATGGCAAGTAGGGTCACTACAAACTGAGCCAAACGTGTCGTCGACCCAAACTGAGTGAAACGTGTATCTACCCTTTACCTAGATAAAGTAATAATAGTAAGACATACATTATACATACAATAAATTATAATTTTTATCACTCATTTGTTTATGAATTATTATATTATTGAAAGAAAAGCTTAAAGAGTGACTTGAAAATATTAATTATCGCCAAAACATCATATTTAACATGTATCAAATATTTGGAAACAAAACAAAGTCATTAAACGAAAAATATGAAAGAACTCTAAAACAGAATTCAACTTTCATACACCTAGAGTCATCAAATCAGATTGTTATAAGGAAAGATTCAAACGAGTAAACTTAGGAGCTTAGTAAACTTCGCCTCAAGATATAAGCCCGTCTATTGCGTGTATTATCGTATCGGATTTATTACCCCTCAAAACTTCAGCCAGAGATAGGATGGTCGTCAATCCAAAGTTTTTAGAATCTTAATTGTTCAATGTTGATCATTAATTTGTTTTGAAACTTTTTGATTTCATGCAGCCTTGGGTGATTAGCTTTTTTTAAATGCTTTTGTACAAGTAAATTTTCACTTAGACGTATTTCTAGTATTTATATGGCACTTTTCAGCCTATAGTCTAATTTTTTTATTGAGCTTTGAAAAAAATCTATTTTGTATGTGTTGTCACATACGTATTCAGCCCATTTTAACGTTCCACTGCTGGGCACAGGCTGAGTAATTCTCCCTAGTATTAAAATTTCGATATTATGCAAAGAAAACAATGTAACGCAGTATTTATGTATATATACAATAAAAACTAAAAAAAAATTTAAACCGACTTTCAGGCACTAAAATGTAAAAAATAATTAAACGGAGGTTTTCATTTAGAATAGATACCTAATCAGATATTTTCGAAGTCGGTACCAATCTATTATATTTCAATATGTAAAATATATATGTATTTACCTATTAGATATTTATATCTTAAAATATTGTTGGCCAGCATTTTTTAAGTTTTTATTTTTCCATTTTTAGTGTAGACGTAATAAGCAGGTAATTTGTAAGAAGAAAGTTTTTTAATAACATATTCAACTAAACAATTTATTTTAAAAATATATTTATTGTTGATTTTTTTAAATCGCTCAACCGATTTCGATAAAATATATATATGGGACTATCTGGGGAGTATACCCTTTGAAACACAAAAAAAAATCAAATCGGTTCAGGCGTCTTCGAGTAATCGGTGAACATAGATAAAAAAAAAGAAAAAAAAGGTACCGACGAATTGAGAACCTCCTCCTTTTTAGTCGCTTAATAAAAGGTAAAAGTGATTGACTGAAGTATCAACGAACAGGCCAAACCCTTAATGCTAGAAAAGTGCAATTTCGCACACGTATTCCTCATATGACGAAAGCATCCACTATGGAAGGATTTTTCAAAATTCAAACCCCATAGGGGATAAAAGTTTGTATGAAACTTTTTATTCCTTGGACTTATTTGCATGATATTTTGTATGAATTGAGTACGGCAGGAATAATAAGTTACGTATCTCAGCGTTTTCCAAAATTCCACCCCTAAAAGGAATAGAGGATGAAAGTTTGTATGAAACCTACTTTTTTTTTTTAATTTTTGTAGCTTTAGCGCGAGCGAAGCCGCGGCTTCAGCTAGTAATTAAATATTTAGCTCACATGTTTTTAAAGGCCTAAATAAAAAATCCATTTCAATTCCAAATTATGAGGTAAATCTCTGGGGGACTATAGATTTTTTTATAAATAAAATTTTACAATGTTATGTAATCCAATATAAAATCCACGTTAAACGAATTTGTCAGTTGCGAAAATAAACAAAAATACAAAAATTCTGGTAGAAAATTTTAAAACAAAATTCTTTAAATACATTTTTAAAGAAATAATGAATATACAACTTTTTCATAGCAATGAAGTGAATTTAATTAGAAACCCTTATTCTGCAACTCTGTCACATTAGAACATAATTTTTGAAATAATTGCCACTTGCTAATAAAATATTAAATATATATATATATATATATATAGACAGCCCTACATGACATGTCTGAGAAATTAAATAGTTTTCGACTAGACTAGAGTCCCATGCCCAACAGTGGGAAAAAGCTTAAATAGAGCTTATTTTTGATATAATTATAATGTAATAGATAAAAATCAAAAATCATACTATAAAAATAAAAATATAGCAATAATAATAAAAATGGGTTAAAAATGTTAAATAGGTAATACGTTGCCACTATAAAATTTCCTTTGCGCTGAATTGCTCCATACCTGTCGATTATTTTATTAGTTCAGGTAAATGCTTGAGAGGTTTTACGGTGGCAGGTAATTACTTACGTTATTAACGGAATGCAGCCGTTATAAAGAAAATGTTAATGGGAAAAGCGGATATTGATTTATATTCTGTAAAATTTTATATTCTGTTATAAACTTATATAGATATTAATAAATAAAATTGAAATATTATAGACAATGATGACCAATATGGAGTTAATATGGTAATTTTATGATAGTAAATACCAAAGATTCGTTCAAAAACGTCGTTTTTAGGGCTCCGCATCCGAACGGTGCCAACGGAACCCTATTATTAAGCTTCCGCTGTCCGTCCGTCCGTCTTTCAGAGGGCTATATCTCATGAAGCGTAATAGGTAGAGAGTTGAATTTTTTACAGAGTATGTATTTATATTGCCGCTATAACAATAAATAATAAAAATACAAGACACATTTTTTTCTTTCGTAATCGATAATCGAAGTTGATAGACATACATACATAGAGTAAAAGTCATATTAATAAAAAGTACATGTACGATGGTACGAAACCCTTAGTGTGCAAATTCGACTCGCACTTATCCGATTTTTTCTGTTAGTGCACAGTAAATGGGATGGATATGGCAGTTTAACGGGACTTTCATTAGTGTATTAAGGCTCGGGATAGGATGACATATCTACGCTTTTATTTTGAAGAAAAACATTTTAGGTAATGCTCTATATTGTTATGTGTAATTAAAATTCAGAGAACACAGAATATACGTATTGAAGAATTTTTATTGATCTTTTTTTATTTTTATTTATTTTAGAGAAATAAACAGTATTACAGAACACAATTTACAATAAAAATAGTCATATTTACTCAATTAAGTTTCCACAAGTAAGAAACACATGATAAAAGTACAAAACATTAGGCAAAATTAAGCAAAATCATTGAAAAAGAACATATAAATCTATACATATAATAAAATTGTAATTAGTCCATTATAAAAACTTCACTTTTAAAATAAAATAACTATATTACAAATTACTAAAAACTTAAAGGTAACTGTAAATTGATATATATTTTCATTGATTCATTTTCTCTTAGCCAGATCTATTATCACTGCAAAAGCTAGCATTATTATGATGCAAGATATAACATGGAGATATAAACATGGCGAAGTATTATAGATTCCTTGGGATGCAAGGAACGTAAAGCAGTCTAAGCGGCTAAGCGGCTATCGTTTACTGAAACCGATATAGGAGCTACGAAATTTTCGAATTTCTTACGGGGACTGGTTTCGTAATATTACAAAAACTGTTAATATCTAGATAAATATTTAATATACCTAAGTTAGCCACTTTCTTATGTTCCTAGATGCCTTTTGTTAATATGATATTGTATATAGGTAGCGCCACCTTAAGGCAAATTTTGTTACCAATGATAGCCTATGTGTTACTCCAGAATCCAGATACATAGTTTATCTATAACTACTGAATATCTATAATTATGTACTTGTATTACATGTCGGTCCAGCTATTGCAAGGTAAAACAACAAAAAGCATACACACACAATACCAAGTCTTATATACTTTCACATTTGTAATAGTAGTATAATCAAAAAAAAATCATATATATGTGTGTTATATGTATGTATGTATATATATACGTATGTATGTTATATGTATGTATCTAACTGTTCGTACATATTGTGTTAATGAATTATTTATCTAGTCGCGACGTCAAAGCACCGGTACATGAATTCACTAAAGTTTTATCGCATTGATATCGATATACACAAACCAACATACAAGACAAACATTTTATAAAAATAAGTTAATCACAAACCATTTAAATACAACCATAATATCATCTAATATTGTTTTTATTATGTATCTGTAAACTCTCATCTCTGTACTGCTTATAGTCTGTGTAATAACACACTTGCCTTTTTCGTGTCTTTGTACTAGCGCTGTTTTATTTTTTCCCGTAACATGAAACTAAATAATTAGATCTCTAATTAGTTAAAATCATAAATAATTGAGAAAATAACACATTTATATTTATATATAGATAATATAAACCGATTTGAATGACTGGCTTGTTTGATTAACCGTAAATTAATTACCAGTTAAGTTTAAAGTAAAGTTTCACCCTATTTGTGATATTAGTGCGGTTATTAGTTTATGTGGGCTTATATATAAAGTTGGTTTACAGAGTTCTGTAAAAGCAAATTATTTTTATGTTAACTTGCTTATAATAAAAATAACTGTTTTTTTAAATAAATTATAGTTTTACTTATAATTTACATAATAAAATATACAAAAAATTATAATTAACAAAATGGATGGTTATAATAATGTATGGGACACGTCAAAATTAATGTAGCAGTAGACATTAGAGACTACTGTTCTGAGATTCCTCCATCGTGTTATTTAAAAATGTAAATAAAATCGTATTAAAAATGCAACGGAACCTCAAATTCTTACTTAACCCCTATTTTTTAACCCTACTTTATTAACCGACTTCCAATTCCAAAAAGGAGGAGGTTCTCAATTCGTTCTTCTAATCTTTTTTTTAATGTATGTTCACCGATTACTCGAAGACGCCTGAACCGATTTGGATTTTTTTTTGTTTCAAGTACGAAGAAAATAGATACGAGTATAATATTTTGCCTCATCCATATAATACCTTTGTACTCGTGCAATGCACAATGCTTACATCAGGCGTATTCTTCGGTGAAGCTTCGCTATACAGGCGGTGCGGAATAATATTTCATTTAACCAAGATATTTCAAAATTCTTTAATCTCACAGGTATTACCGTAAACATTCTTTTGGAAACGCAATTTCTGATTTTATGTATAGCATGTATAAGTTTACTATAATTTTGTATCAGGTGTAGCGTTGACCTACTTTTGTAAGATATAGAGTCAAGAATTAACTGTTTAGGGTTCCAAGCATCGAAATGACGAACTAGAAACCTTAAAAGACTCGTGTATATCTATTTATCTATCTGTTTAACTGCCTCGGTGCATTAGTCAGCTAGCATGTTCGGCTGCATATTTGGAGAATCTGAATTCGAGTCCCAGATTGGGCCAAGTTTAGTTATTAAGTCTTTCTGTTTAGTAAGCCTCCCGCTTTCCTGCGCAGATGGCTAGTCTCAATGAAATTGGCCGCTGTGACCGAAATCGCTTGGGAGGAAATTATTATTATTATTTATTTGTTTTTAAACAATGTCTGTTGGTTATATTTAAACTGAATATCATATATTTAGATGTATACATCTTCACCATTGTGAATCAATTTTCTGGGGCACACTGGCCTATTACGCGCGAAAATGGTGACCGTTATTATGAAGGCCGTATATAATACCGTGCTTCTTTTATTGTGGAGACGAGTTTGAGAGTAAGATTTTTTTTTAAGAATAATCGTGTTCTTCCGGTGTTCCCTTATTATTTTGTTTAATACCACATAAGCAGTAAATATAAAAAAGCAGTAAAATAGTATATATAAAGTTTTTCTTTAAATATAATATAGAAACTTTTTAAACAATTCTACAGACAAACTCTACGTTTCTGTAAAGTATCTATAAAGTTTCCACTATGTGTTTATTGCATCGTATAAATGCGTCGAAATTATTGCCACTACTGACCGCTAGTAAAAATGGAAGCCTTCTCGTGTTCTTGAAGCTTACTATGTCATATAGTGAATTGCTTTTTGCCCTATTTCTTGGTAAAAAACTACCCCATATATCTTGTGTTATTTTTAGTTGTATACATATGCAAAATCTTTATAATCTATCTATTGTTTAGTGTGATTTTTTTGTGTGTATGTTTGTTATAACTTCAGACTGAGACGGTTGGACAGATTTGTATATACACAGATATACTATGAACTGAAATAGTACATATGTAGGGTCCTATGAGGCAATCTACTGATTCGATAAATAGCGGTGCCTATTGTATATAACCCATCTAATATTATTATAAATGTGAAAGTATGTTTGTTTGTTTGTCCTTCTTTCACGTCGAAACGGAGCGACGGATTAGCATGATTTTTTGCGTGGAGTTACTTGGAGGACTGGAGAGTGACATAAGCTACTTTTTACCGTGGGAGGTTATCTAATACCCACGTGACAACACGTTATAATACAAACCAAAAAAAACATCGAAATATAACCCTTAAAAGACACGTGTATATCTAATTATCTATCTGTTTAACTGCCTCGGAGCAATAATCAGCAAGCATATTCGGCTGTATATTTGGAGATCCTGGTTTCGAGTCCCTGGGTTGGGCTAAGTTTAGTTATTGAGTTTTTCTGTTTAATAAGCCTCCCGCTTTAAACATATTTTTTTTGTTGGTGATATAGTATAATTTTTTTGTTTAATGATTACCATAATATATGTTATGGTGACAAGTAAACTTCTAAGAGCAGTAAACTCTACCGTAAAGACTCGGCCAGTGTTAAGTGCATACTATAACATACAGAAATGATTAGTACCAGCTGACCGCTTCAAATGAAAAGCTTTCTCTTGTACTTTTTAATGCTCTCTACATTATAATACGTTATATGCGTCGTATGTTTGTGGAAAATTATACTTTTGTACCATTTTGCGACAAATAGTAAAATATTTTTTTAAATACAGTATTCATGGACTTATAAAAATATTAAAGGCAATGAGTGTCACAAAATCACGGTACTTTTCTACTAAATCATGTTTTATATGTATATCTTTTTCTAGAGCAGGCCCTTTTGCCTAAGCGACTTGTTATACTCGTATTTATTACTAGCAACTCAAGTTCGTCCCTATTTATATTTTAACGTTTAGTATAGATTTCTTAGAGATGAGATATTTTCTCGCAGTTAAAAATATCCTATATGTTGACCTGGATAACCAGCTATCGTCATACCAAATTTCATCAAAATCTGTCCAGTGGTTTTCTCGTGATGCAGACAGACATTCTTCTCAGACAGATAGTCAGAACTAGATTCAATAACAAAACTAGATTCGGCCTCTGTATCGAAAATAATGACTATTTCAATAAGATTTTCCAAAAAAATATTTAATCTACCAATTTGACTCAGTTACAATTTTATTTTATGTATTCGTATAGATAAAGCTGCCAGCATTCATGTGGCTCTCCTATAATGCAATGGTAGAATCGAAACATTTTATATATTTTTGCAGTAAAAAAGTATTTATATAACTATATAGTTATAAGATTAAAATTTAATATTTTGAATCTTGGAACAAATACTAATTTTAAAACCGCTTTAACGCCCTTAACCTGCACGCCTCAAATATAAGTTGAATGGAACTCGCAGCGGCCGAGTCGCCCCACAAATCAAAAGTTTTGCTTTCCACCCTTAGGTTGAAGGTACACTTATCTGTTATTTTTTAGAAATAAAAATAAATGCTACATTATAGTAACTAAGTAGTAACTGTGAAACACAATAATATATACAAAAATTTTATTAATTATTACAAAATATTATATTTATGAAGGAATAGGAATAACCGATCAAGAGTTATTCAGACTGGCATACTAATACAAACATACTGCTCTAAAATTATTTTATTTTAGTCAACTTGATGTTATTAACTATTACCCCCCCTAACGTACGTACACACCTCGCTATTATTATACATCCATCGTATGTCCTTCCTAGGATCTCAAACTATCTTTTTACAAAATTTCATCTAAATCGGTCCAGTAGTTTCGTAGCTTATTCGGTATAAGCAAACAAAAAATACTGTTTTAATATTAATATAGATTTCCACGTACATCTATATTTCATGTAAATCGGTTCAGTATTTCCAGAGATTACCTCCTACAAACAAACTCACAAACTTTACCTCTTCATAATATTAGTGTAGATAACTAAATATATATTTAAGAGACACATCTTAATGTGACACAATCCTCACTCCACCGGACAGTTTCATTGGAGACGGAAAATAAGGCGATTCTTGAAAATGAAATGGAATTCTAATTCAATTCAGACGTCTACTCCCACTGCGCTCGCCACACATTACACTTTTATTATTTCACTACCTTCTTACTGTCGCAATATGATGATGTATTTGTGGGTATCCTTAAATTCAAAATACACTTAAAATATATTAAAGCCATCCTGAATCTTATTTTTTTTAGCATTTATTTTCATTTTATGCGGGTTATGAAGCGACCATCATGTTATATCAGACTGCAGATTTACTAAAGGTGCCAGTGAGAAACTCAACAGTTATTCTTTTAATAAGATATTTTACTATCCAGGGTCTCACATCTCAGATATATTCGTTCGCAAATCTCATTCTCCTGAAAGTTAGAAACCTACATGTCTAGCGAATCGCTTTGGTCTTCGGATAGTTTAAACTTTCTAACAAAAAAAGCATCGCACGTAATTTATTCGCCCTCTGGAAGATTTTTTTAATGTTTATATGGATCACCCTTGAGATATAATCTAATCATATTTTTTCTTTATTCTTTTTATATTTATTCTATACTAATATTATAAAGAGGCAGTTTGTTTGTTTGTTTATTTGTTTGAATGTGCTAATCTCAGGAACTACTAGCCCGATTTGAAAAATTCTTTTTGCATTAGATAGCCCTTTTATTGAAGAAGGCTATAGACTACATAACATATAATATATTATAGCCTATTTATTCCATACTAACTGTTAAAACGTACCTATAGCAAGTTAAAAATAATTATGAAAATCCCTGCACAATTGATAACGGCAAAAAATAAACATTATTAAAACATATTTTTACAAACAAAACTTTACAAAATCATGGATAACGTTTGACCCATTATTCATAATATCCAAGATGGCCTGAAAAGACAACAAAAATTGATGGGCCATCAATTTATATCAGGTAAATCCGTTACACCTTATCGCCCACTAAAATATTCAACACAATATTATAAATGCTTGCCGGCGCTAAACAAATTGTTCGAGACGGAGAGAGTAATGGGTTCGATTCCCGGCGGTGATCGTCGTGACGAACGAGGGGAGGTTGTTTGACGAAGCGACGGTTCTGAGAGTTTGACGCCCTATGGTTACATGATGGAGATCGTATTTCTGGTTTCCGGATTCATCATGTGAATGATTTATTTTTGGCTGACTTCGAAAATAGGAAATATTTTGTTTGTAATGCGATAATTTCGCTGGTTATGAATGCTATTTGTTCTCAAATTTTTTAATTAATGTATTATTTCAAATCAGCAATTTATCTCTGTTTCCAGTGTCAGGGGGCTTATTAACTCGGACTAGAACGAACATGCAATGGTCGAACCTACGGCCACAGATATTCAAAAAATGAGCGGCACAATATGATAACAGTATGAGCGAACTGCCCAGACTTTCCTACTGCCATTTTCATTTAAAACTTTCTAAAATATAAAAATATTAATACCAAATTTTAATTAAAGATGTTAAAAAAATATTTACTAATATAAACTTTGCCACCCCTATTTACTAATTAGGGGGTGAGTTCAAAAAATATACATATCTTAATATATATCAACGTCATTATACATACTCTTTCGAAATTTTAGCGTTTAGGTTATGCGTTTTGGAATGAATAGCGATAAATTAGTCAGATAAAAATTTTTATGATACAAGTATTTTACAAAAAGCACTATTATTATTATAATTGTGAAAAAATGGATTTTACTTCTTCACACTAAAACGGCTGAACGGATTTTAATGGAATTTAGTACACAGGTAGGTTATGATTTAAAATAACATTTATATGCTAATAATAAAATCTGGGACTAATTTTTTGCCAAAAAAAATATAGTCCATACATATAATAAAATTCTAACTAAGTCGAATCTGTACATTAAATATTTTTGGAAAATCTTATTGAAATAGTCATTACTATCGATACAAAGGCTGAATTTACAGTTTTTATAATTTTCGTCTATTTTTCTGTCTGTGAACGCAACACGAGAAAACCACTGGACAGATTTTCATGAAATTTGGTATGATGATAGCTGGTTATCCGGGTCTACATATAGGATACTTTTTACTGCGGGAAAATATCTCATCTCTGAGAAATCACTAAACGTTAAAACGTAACGCTAGTTATACATAAAAATAAAAGTCGATGTTTTTGTATCAAATAGCAAAAGGTATAAAAAAACTCGAGCGAAGCCAGGGTGATTCATTAGTCAAGGATAAAGCTTTTACTTTAATTACGAAACATAAGAAGCAATTCGCATGAAGACGCCGCGACGTTGAGCCTAAGTTAATTGACGTAGATTGTTCGAGGGAGTTTGAAGAATTGAGTGCAGTTATCTTAAGGATTGCCAATGAGAAAGGGGTAATGCGGGACCAATTAAACTTGCTGATCCTCTCACTTCTCCAACCCGATTGTACTTTCAATCATTTACTAAGCCGTGGCTGTTATTTGTGTATGATTGTAACATTTTTAACCAAGTTTGGAAAAAAGGAGGTACCTACTCAATTGTTTTTTTTTATGTGTATGACACGCTATATCTTATACCGTCATATTGCTCGAGTGCATCTCTTGGTACCTTAAGGTACCGTAAGTGAAATACACAAAAATCCCAATTATAATAGTGGTTCGAAGTTATATTTTAAGGAGTCGTATAAATTTTAATCAAAATCCTGCCATATAGGGGAACTATTATTTGAAGTGGTTCTATTATTTTCTTTTTTACTTCAGTATTTGTTTAATAAAAAAATATATAATATTATATTTTAGTTTTATATTAGTGTATAAGTTAAAGGAAATCTTCAGATCACAGTTTGGACTCTTGTCTAATACTCTGAATATCCGCTAGCTTTAAAAGCTGCGGTTTAAAGATTTATTTTAAATTGAAAATGGACTTCGCTCATCAACGAAGCTACAAACTTATAATTAATGAAAAATCTGATAATCTTCCATGGATTTTGTAGTTTTAATAACTTTTCGTTTAGAGACAAAATTCTGAAATGCTATCATTTTTCTTGGTAATAAACAAGGGATTTTAATTAATATGACTTAAACAATTTTGTCTTCGACGACTTTTCTTGTGTTCTGTTATTTTGTTTTATAAATTTCTAAACGATTTGTATTTGTATTAAAATACTAGCGACTCACCATCGCTTTGCTTTGGCTTCGTCCCTAGACTAAAACAAATCTATCCGTTTATTTTTCCGGGATTATATATAGCCTTCCTTGTATCCTATATACTTCCTCAATAAACAGGCTATCTAATGCGTAAAGAATTTTTCAAATTGGATTAGTAGTACCTGAGATTAGCGCGTTCAAACAAACAAACTACCTATTTATAATAGTATTATAGATTAGTACAATTTAAATTATTTATACTTAAATTTCATCTTATATTATTATTTTTTCTAATCTTCATTTCTTATCATTACATTGTTTTTCAAAAGCTTGTAAGAACTCAAAGATCACAAATTTTATTGTAATTTGGACAAGACAACAAGATCTAGCTTAGATGAGAATAAAAATTATGTACATATTATATTAATCTATACATATGTATAATAAAATCCTGAGTCGATCCTGTTCATTAAATATTTTTAGGAAAATCATATTGAAATAGTCATTGTTATCGAAACAGAGACCGAATCTACAGTTTTTAGAGTTTTTGTCTGTTTGTCTGTCCATCTGTCTGTCTGTCTATCTAGGAATGCATCACGAGATAACCGCTGGATAAAATTAGGTATGATTATAGCTGGTTATCCGGGTTAACCTATAGGATACTTTTTATTGCGAGAAAATATCTCATCTTTGAAAAATCTATATTAACTGTTAACTGTAAGTCGTAACCCGAACGGAGCGAGGGTAAGTCCCTAATCTATAATATATAAATAGACAAAGACAAAACATTTCAATACCTTTTTCTTCTCTGTTTGGCAAGGTATTTAGTTATTGGCGAGCATTTGTGTTATCAATGAAAAAAAATTTAGAAACAGTCAGTTTCTTTATATAGATAAGTAAATTATATTCATATATTATGTTTTCTTTAAATTTCCAATAATAATATGATCGAATTTCAACCATTGGATGCTACATCAACTACACTATGTATCTACAAATTTTAGCATTCAAAATAGATAATTAAAGTACTAAAGGGATAAACTTCAAAAGGCAGTCAATTAGTGAAGTTAATGAAAGCTAATTTTGAACCAAATACAAATATTTTCAACCAAAACCACTTTTGAAACTTAACACTTGCAAATTAGACTTAATACTCACAAAACTCAAACATGTGACTTTCACAGGATTCATTCGGTTAGGGGTTCAATAGTAGGGCTTGTCGTAGGGAAAGATGGCTCGATATGGTCACAATGTATACAATCTTCAAGTAAAAATGCATAGCACATTATTTTATTTGTATTCAGACCTTTTTAACGTCCCACTGCTGGGCACTGGCTTCCCTTCAATACGAGGAGGATCAGGCCATAGTCCACCACGCTGGCCAAATGCGGGTTGACGGACTTCACGTAGCTAGGTTCTTTGAGACATGTAGGTTTCGTCACGTTGTTTTCCTTCGACGTAAGACGAGTGGTAATCATGTTGGAATTCGTTTGAATGATTCGTACAAAAAAATATCAGAGCTGCGAGACCCATATAATTGAACCCGCGTCACTCGGTTTCCCAAGCGAGCGCCTTACCACTGGACTATCACAGATTCTCTTATTTACTCCAAAAAAAATAACATACTAATATCTTTGCTTTCTGTACATCTCTTCTTTGTGTGTTTATGTATATTTGTTTGTATCTTGTTCTTGATCTACGATAAATTGTCATTGAATTGGATTAATATTTGCCTGCGGCTCCGCTACGTATTAGTATGTTGATAAAAAGTAGTCTATGAGATAATATAGAGTATAAGCCGTCTACGTTCCGAATATTATTTAAATAAGAGTTAGTTATACATAGACTTATAGTAGTTAACGTGTTATAGAGTTTTCTCAGAGATGAGATATTTCCCCGCAGTAAAAAGTATTCTATATGTTGACCTGGATAACCAGCTATCATCATTTCAAATAACATCAAAATCTGTCCAATGGTTTTCTCGTGATGCGTTCTCAGACAGACAGACAAAAATTCTAAAAACTATGCGTTCGGTTTCTGTATCGATAATAAAGACTATTTTAATAAGATTTTCCAAAAAATATTTAATGTACAGATTCGACTCAGAATTTTATTAAAGGTATATAGATGATACATTCAGCAAGATACTTCTGAGAAATAACAATAACACTTTAGTTATTCACAGTAATTTTGATTAATATTTTGTTTTAATTAAACAAGCACCTTTAATTTTAAAATATTTAATTTTGAAATATCGTAGCTACGAACATTTCATATTATAATTAATATTTAATGAAAAATAATCACAAAGACGTTTATTCACGTAACTAAAACATGATGGAGTGGTAACTTCAAATAAAAACATCTAATTTTTTTTAAAGAAAAATAATATATGATACAATTTATTTACAATAAAGAAAATTACAAATATACTTAATTATATATACAAAACAAATGTACATTTAGTTATTACTGTACAAGTCATGTCCTCGTGGAATAGTGGCAAGAATGCTAGCCGCAAATAAATTTAAAATAACTGATATTTATTCAGCCATTTTAAAGTCCCACTACTGGGCCTGAGCCTTTCTTTAATACGAAGGGGTTCAGGTTAATCAATCAAAAAAAACAATATAAGGAGGATCAGGCCACCACGCTGGAAAAGTGCGGGCGGACTTTACATGTCTTTCGAAAACTTGCTAGGTTCTCTCAGACATGCAGGTTTCCTCACGATGTTTTCCTGCACCGTAAGGCAAGTGGTAATCATGTTGGAAATGATTCGTACATAAAAAAATAAGAGAGGTGTAGCCGCGATTTAAGCCCGCTTTACATGGTTTTTGAGCAAGCACGTTAGCTGGCTACCAGTTTTCAACCGACTTCAAAAAGGAGGAGGTTCTCAATTCGACTGTATTCTTTTTTATGTTTGTTACCTCAGAACTCGGTCATTTGTTAACCGATTTGGACAATTTTTGTGTTGTTTAAAAGTGTACACTTTCAGATTAGTCCCATTTAAATTTCAAAAAAAAATCCACCCCTAAGGGTGGAAAAATAGCTAATAATGAATTTAACCTACTTCTAATTGTCATATTGACTTGAAACTTTGCAAGTGTTTCTATTTCCGTTGATAGTACAGTCCTTCAGTATTATTGACCTGATCTGATGGTAAGGTCAGAAGGTGGATAGGTGGACATACCTAATCAAATATTTTCGAAGTCGATGTGCTTTGGCTAAGTAATTAAAGCCTACCTATTAAATACATACCTAATCAAATATTTTCGAAATCGGTGCCAGCCCATACAAAGCAAAGCACACCGACTTCGAAAATATTTGATTAGGTATGTATAGTAAATGAAAACTACCAATCAGTTATTTTTTACTTTTTAGTGCTTTTGTTTGAAGTCGGTTTTTATTTTTTTGTTACATACGACAACACACCACAATGACAACTAATATAAATAATAAATACTTTTACTCTTTAGCCTTGTCCCATATAAAATGAATTCCTATAAAACAACTCCACGTACAAGTTAAATAAAAAAAAATTCCAGTAATTAATAAACTAGGTAACTAGGTATGTAAAAATTTAACCGCACTGCACGCCTCGCGGCCTGTACTCATTAAGTTGGCTGGTTTATTTCATTTGCCGTCAACTTTGAACAGCGGTGAACTTTTACAAGAATACGAAATTTCGGTAAAATTTTTAAATGCTTAATAATTGAATCTAATAATGAGAATTTTATATATAATGTCAATATATAACAAGTTGTAATATTATAGTTTATTTAAAGTATATTATATATTTGGTACAAATATTTACGTAGAAGCTCTATAACTCTATCCTTTTCACGCTTAAGCCGCTGAACAGATTTCGATAAAATTTGGCAAGGACATCGATTGCATCCTGGGACCCATTTATCAATAATTTGTAATAAAATAAAATCGACATACAAATAAAATCGATATTAAAATAAAATTAACTGTATTTTTTTAAATATTTATATACATTATATATTAATTTTTGCTTTCCGACGTATCACTGTCATCTCCTACATTGATAATAAATCAGGTAACTACACGAGAGACGTCTGAACGGTACGGACCTCCCTATAATCTCTCACCTGACATCCTCCGCCTCGCTTATATAATATTAAATGATTACTTTTTACTAGAAAAATACAATTACTTCATATTTTCGACCCCTAGAGGTAGTATAATGTATTTTTTTTGGAAATGAATGTAAATCTTGAAGTACAATCTACATATAAAATACATGAAAATCTGTTCACATTCACAATCAAGGAAAAAAATTACACGTAATATATATAAAAAATATCGAACGTCTTGATTACTTCTTTTTTTCTGCAATTTGATCTACTTATAAATAAATCTATATAAAAAATTGGACACTTTATACACAATAAATAAATAAATTATTAATAAAATAATATTTTCAATTTATATTGTTAATTAGTACATAGTGGCTGATATTAAAACTACTAAAACTAGCCAAAAATTGTATTACAACTAAAAAACATTAATATCATGCCGATCAAGTAAAGCCACAGGCAAAACTTACTGTAGTGTATGGCTAGAATGTTGGTTGTCTCATGCGCCTGCGTCACGAGTCAGTCGCGTCCCGGCAGATAAGCGGGGCGGTTGAGTAACGCGATTGTATGTGTGGTGTGGTGCTGGTGAGCCGTAAAGTACTCCAACAAGTAGAACATTACATGTGGCGACGAGGACAAAAGTAAGTACACAATATAACTAAAAAAAAAAAGGAAAGATAGGTACAGAATAAAATGAGGTAAGCATTAACAATAAGGACATTATCCACGAGTTACCTGTATTATTATCGACCAGTAGTTTTAAAAGTTAGTTAATTGTATTAATACATTTGTATTTAAGCTTATCTAACGATTGTAGAATATTTTACCAACATTTTTCTAGTAGGTACTCAGACGGTGCGCGTGGCGTCACCGAGCCGTCCGCGGCTTGGTGTGCTTGAATAGGAAATAATAATACATGACTTATATTTTACTAGTATTACAATACTATATATGTAGATAATAACAATAATTCTTACTTATTTCAAGTGTATACCTAATCATGGTTTTGGTTTAAGGTTGTTACCTTTAACATAAACCTTCACATAGTATTTGTCAAACATTTATGTACGTATATTAAAATTGAATACCTACCTAACTAGTTATTATCTATGCAGATTAAAATTAATCTGTTTCATTAAATTGATGCAAGACTTCATGTTATTAATGACATATAAGTATTTATTTACCTGAAGCAGTTACAATTGAACTGATCATTAAATTGATATTAATTGGATGAAAATAGTAGTTAATAAGTTTAACAGGTATAAACATGGAGCAGATAAAAATCTGATCATTAAATTGATATCATGGCGACAGTACTAGTGTTGACAAGCTTTGAGTGAATATAAGTTAATAGTCCGAATATATGAAACATTAAGTTAATGCATTTGTTGATTGATATAAACAACTCAATATTTCCAATATTTGGTTAATACAGCGGATAAAAGTAATCCGATCATTAAATTGATATGAGTTGGAAAATGTGTTAAATGAAAACACAATAGCAGATAATATTTATCTGAATCATTAAATTGATTATTCCAGGTCGCCCAAAGATGTCACTTCTTACATTGGAAAGGTTCGACTGTGATGGTGAATCAACCTCGGTGGGCGTACGATGGGAACGATGGAAACGAGCATTGCTTATATACTTGGAAGCGTCCAACATTGATAAAGACATAAAGAAAAGGGCCGCCCTTCTACATTTCGGGGGTTTAGATTTACAGGAAGTATTTTATAACATTCCTGGAGCTAACATCGAACCGAGTAGTGGCGTGGACGTATTTGAAGTAGCAATATCTAAGCTAGATTCCTACTTCGCACCGAAACAAAGCAAAGTTTACGAGCGACATACATTCAGGCTGCTCAAACAAGAACCTGACGAAAAGTTTGAAAGGTTCCTAGTAAGACTTAGGAAACAAGCTGATAAATGTCAGTTTGCTGATCGAGACGAAAACATTATCGACCAAGTAACGGAAAAATGTTACATGTCCGAACTGAGGAAAAAGATCCTTCAGATTGGAGATGAAATAACACTGGACCGAGTAATCACAGAAGCAAATACATTAGAAGTTGTAAATAAACAGTTAGAAGAATTTAAAAACCCTAAAAAATCTAATGAAAATGAGGAAGTAAATAAAGTGGACAGTAAAGATAAAAGGTTTTTTTATAAACCAAAGAATATACAGCATGGATGTGGTAGATGTGGTAATCCCAGACATGCTGCACATGATGTCAAATGCCCAGCAAGAGATAAAGAATGTCTAAAGTGTGGTCTCAAGGGGCATTTTAGACAATATTGCAGGACTAGACAAGCCTTGAAGAGAAAAATAGGAAAAGAATATAGTCATGAACGAAAGAAAGGTCAATTCGATAAAGAGAAGGGTGATATAAATCAAGTACGGGATTTCTCAAACAAGATGGTACAAAAAGAAGAAGAAACCGAGTACGTTTTCCACATTGATGATGATGTTGAAATTGACTGCACCATTGGAGGAGTAGAAACTAAGATGTTGATTGACTCGGGCTGCAAGCATAATTTGATTACGGAAGTCACTTGGGAAACATTAAAGAAAAATAAAGTTAATTTGTATAATCAACATCCAAGACCTAATGTAACATTTACGGCCTATGGTAGTTCTACACCACTTAAGATAAAGGGGTCATTTGAAGCTCGGATACAAATAGGATTGAGATCGGAAAACTCAACTTTCTATGTCGTTATTAATGGCACAAGAAATCTCTTGGGTAAAACTACTGCAATATCATTAGGAGTACTGAAAATAGGACTGAATGCGGAAGTTAATCAAGTATATACAGGGAAATTTCCTAAATTCAAAGATGTATTAATCCAATTACCCATTGATAATTCAATTCCACCCGTGTCGCAGCCTTACAGGTATGGATTTCATTGTTTTTAAAAAAAATAAATAATTATTTCTTATATAAATTAAAACAAATAACAATAATTGCTGATACTTCAATACACATATCATATTATATTAATTAAAGATGTTGATCTGATTATTTAATAAAATGTTACTTCTCAGTAGTTACTTATGATTATTTCAATTCATCATTAAAAAATAAATAATTATTTCATGTATAAATTAAAACAATAACTATAATTGCTGATACTTTAATACACATATTATACAATATATTAATAAAAGATGTTGATCTGTTTATTCAATAAAATGTTACTACTTACTACTTTTGATTATTTCATTTCATCATTATAAAAATAAATAAATAATTATTTCATGTATAAATTAAAATAATAACTATAATTGCTGATACTTTAATACATATATTATATATTAATTAAAGATGCTGATCTGATTATTCAATAAAGCATTATTACTCAGTTAATTACTTATGATTATTTAATTTTTAGAAGGATTCCTATACCTTTGGAAGCTAAAATTGAAAACAAAATTGAAGAACTTAAACAAAGGGATATTATAGAACCAGTCGTAGGTTCTTCTAAATGGGTATCCCCTATGGTGCCGGTGTTGAAAGAAAATGGAGAAGTACGTCTTTGCATAGATATGCGCCGAGCAAATGAAGCCATTATACGTGAAAATCACCCATTGCCAACAATGGATAAGTTGTTACCTAAAATGAAAAATGCAAAAGTTTTTACAAAATTGGACATAAAAGATGCCTTTCACCAAATTGAAATACATCCGCTTTCGAGACATATAACTACCTTCATAACTAATAAAGGCTTATTTAGGTACAAGAGACTTATGTTTGGTATATCGTGTGCTCCAGAAATTTTTCAGAAAACATTAGAGCACATACTTTTAGGCTGTGAAGGAGTGGTAAATTACATTGATGACATTTTGATATATGGAAAGGACATGCATGAACATGATTCGCGAGTAAAGAAAGTAATGTCTGTTCTGAAAGAAAATAATGTTTTAATAAGAAATGACAAATGTTGTTTTGGAATGAGCCAAGTAAGTTTCTTAGGACATGAGTTGTCAGCAAAAGGAGTAAGGCCACTGGAGAAGTACATTTCCACAATAAAAGAATTTAGAGCGCCTAAAACTACCGGAGAGCTACAAAGTTTCTTAGGACTGATTAATTTCGTTAGCAAATGGATCCCTAACTATGCCACAATCACAGAACCTCTTAAAACACTACTACGAAATAAAAACGGGGATCGAACCGATATTACAGAGCACTGGGGATCAGAACAAGAGCGATGCTTTGAGTCATTGAAGGAAATCATGACAAATATATCTAGCTTAGGGTATTACGATGTAAACGATCGTACGATGGTCATAGCAGACGCAAGCCCAGTGGGTTTGGGTGGAGTATTAGTCCAGATTAATTCTGAAGACAACCCCAGGATTATTGCATATGGTCACAAAACTCTGACTGACTGTGAACGACGTTACTGCCAGACAGAAAAAGAGGCGTTAGCCCTTGTATGGGCAGTGGAACATTTTCATATATTCCTCTATGGTAAAAAATTTGAACTTGTAACAGACCACAAACCGTTAGAGGTTATATTTGGTACTAAATCCAAACCATGTGCTAGGATAGAGAGATGGGTTATGCGCCTACAATCGTACACCTATAAAGTAGTTTATCAATCGGGTAAAACCAATATCGCAGATTCGTTGTCTAGACTCAGTAAAAGTGCGGAAAAATCCGTAATACAATTGAAAGACAACCATATTTGCCAAATTGTGGATTATGCCCGACCTCGGGCAGTTTCCCTCAAGGAAATAATAGATAACTCAAGGGACGATCAAGAAATTTTAAATGTGAAAGAAGGCTTGTATCACAACATATGGAACGACGACGTGAAACTATACAAACTCTTTCAAAGTGAGCTATGTTTCCATGAGGGTATATTATTGAGAGGAACGAGAATTGTGATTCCCTTGGCACTCCGTAAAAGAGTTTTAGATGCAGCTCACGAGGGGCACCCCGGAATCGTGTCGATGAAAGCAAGGCTTCGAACAAAAGTTTGGTGGCCTAGATGTGACAAGGATGCCGAAAATATCGTGAAAGCGTGTAAAGGATGCACCCTCGTATCTGCACCATATGCACCAAACCCTATGAAACGACGTGAGCTGCCAGACGGGCCTTGGATTGATATCGCGATCGATTTGATGGGTCCTCTCCCAAGGGGTGATCACTTATTCGTTGTAGTAGACTATTACAGCAGATATAAAGAAGTGAAAATTTGTCGAAAAACCACCTCTACTGAAATTGTAGAAAAACTTAAAGAAATGTTCAGTCGATTAGGAAACCCAATGTCAATAACTGCAGATAACGGAAGACAATTCATCAGCGAAGAATTTAAGTCATTTCTTACAGAAAGAAACATCACTCTTTTCAATACAGTGCCATATTGGCCTCAACAAAATGGGGAGGTCGAACGACAAAATCGGGACATACTTAAACGACTTAAAATAAGCATAGCTGAAAATAAAGACTGGAAGGAGAGTTTGCTAGATTATTTAACTATGTACAATAGCACACCACATTCCGTTACTGGGAGAACCCCATCAGAACTTTTTTTCAATAGGAAATTTAGAGATAAATTACCTATGATAAGCAATTCAATGGAGAGGATATCACAGGATACTGAGGTTAAGGATAGGGATCAAGAAAGAAAAGAAAAGGGAAAGGAAAATGGAGATAGGAAACGGAAGGCTGAAGAATGTGATTTAGCACCAGGAGATAAAGTTTATATCAGAAACATGAATAAAGAAAATAAGTTAAGCTTGGACTATGATCCAGAAACTCATACAGTAGAAAATAAGAAAGGAGGAGATATCACGGTTCGAAATGATGAGACTGGTCAGATTCGTAGAAGGAATATAGTGCACTTGAAAAAGATTCAAGGCAAATGGAGCGTATGCCAAGATCAAAACGAAATTAACGACGAAGAAATGAATGTTGAAACCTAATCCTACTTCACCTAAAAAATAAGTTTTGATTTATCCACTGATGCATCAATTATATTTGATTCGTGTAGAAAACGATAGTATTTACCATACTTGTAGAGAACCCTGTTAAATATATAAAAAAATTATATATTAAATATAAATTTATAATTATAATTGAGATTTATTAATAAATAAAAAATAAATAAAACAAAAAAGGGATGTAGTGTATGGCTAGAATGTTGGTTGTCTCATGCGCCTGCGTCACGAGTCAGTCGCGTCCCGGCAGATAAGCGGGGCGGTTGAGTAACGCGATTGTATGTGTGGTGTGGTGCTGGTGAGCCGTAAAGTACTCCAACAAGTAGAACATTACACTTACCATTTCAATACATCAAAAATCACCTAGTCTTTTAGTGTCCCGACACCCATACAATACATAGATATAGAAGTTTAACACGCTTTAGTGTCACATACTCTATCTGCATGAGCGAAACAGCGTGAAGTTTGGCTCGTCAATAGATCAAAATCGATCACGCTCTCCCACCATATAACGTGTAAATACTGCAAATGAACAAACGCGTGGGGTTGGCTTTCTAAACAAATGGAGGCTGTGTTTGCGGAACATATCGCTATAACTGCCCTCACTCACACCATACGCTAAACTAATATTAAAAGGCTTTCGCCACACTTAGTGGCTCGCATCAAAATATATTTTATACTTGATAGTTTCATTCCTATTTATTTTATGTATATTCTATAGTAATATTATATAGAGGAAAGATCATTTTGTTTGTTTGTACCGAATAGGCTCTGAAACTACTGAACTTACTTAAATTAAATTTGGTAAGTAGATAGTTTGAAACCCTGGGAAGGACATAGGATAGTTATCATCCCGGAAATCATCCTTTAAGTAGGTGAAAATGGAAATTATAGTTTGTATGAGGAAGCTAGTGTTCTAATAAAGATACAGTTTTAGTAAGTGCCTGAGGAAAAGGAACGTCCGTTGTCGCGTGAAAACTTCTTTTCCCCACATTCATGGATTTGGTAATAATAGCTAATAAGTATTTTTAGTGCCAGTTTTCATTAAATCTCATAGCTTTATTTCTAAAGGAATGAGCACGTAGCCTACCTCTTGTCATGTTTTTTTTAATCTTTTCAAATTAGTCGGGACATACTAATTACTAACAGATAAATAAAAGCAAAGATTTTAAAAACATTTGAATGTGAATATTATTTCACCACTACATACTATGCTATTTCTAAATTAATCAGGAAAATATTATTATGTTCATACTAAAATTATAAATGTGAAAGTGTGTTCGTTTGTTAGTTTGTTTATCTTTCTTTCACGTCGAAATGGCTTGGCGGATTGGCGTGTTTTTTTGTGTGAAGATAGTTAGAGGGCTGGAGAGTGACATTTATGCTACTTTTTACCGCGGGATATTATCTCTTTCCCACGGGAAAATACGTTATAATACAATCCAAAAAAATATTTATTATCAGAATTACTTAAAACTTGGTATAATTAATGCTCTTCAATACAATTAATTAAATACGTGTTTTAGCATTTTCCGAAATTCATTCCATAAGGGGGTAAAATAGCGGATGAAAGTTTGTATGAAACCTACCATTTTAGAGTTTTTTTTTGCGCGAGTGAAAACTTTTTCGTTGAAATTTGGCATGTGAGGGTTTTCGGGGGCTAACAATCGATCTAGATTAGTTTTATGTCCGGGAAAACCCGTATTTTCAAGTTTTAATGCGGTTTTATTATATACTCGAGCATAAGCATGAGAACAGAACAGACAATCACAGGTTTGTCTGGGTTCGAATCCCGGTCAGATACAAAGCTTTAACTTTTGTTTTTATTTATATTTATTCGAGATTTAGTTTTTTTTTCTAAAAAATACGATATAAAAAAAGAAGTCCGAGAGAAGCTCGGTCACTTAGGTGCTATGTATAGTGTATAAAATATCTGGTATCCATTACACAAGCATCGTAGCTTACCATGGAACTAGATGGTGCCGTGTGTTAATGTCTTAACATATTTATTTATTTATATTTATTCAACAACGATGTTTATGATACATACCAACCTTCAATAGTTACATCGTGTTCAAAATCAGCAAACAAAACCCATCCCAATACAATTCAAAGAGGAAAAGTTATAATGTGGCTCGACGCCAAAACACCCATAGCCACTAAAATCGCGGGCCAAACAATCGCGCGTCAAATTGGAGGCAGCGTAAAACAAATTGTATGTAAATGAACGGGTGATTAGTGAACGACGGTGATCGAATTATGGCGTAACGAGGCCGCTCTGACTGTACGGTTAATATGCAAGTGTATAGACTCAGCTTAGATACTGGGATTTGATTTAGCTCAATCGTAATTTGTTACTAAAGTGCTTTAATATCCAAAAATAACAAATAATTTATTTAAAACCTTGATTCCGCATACAAAATTTCATCCCCATTTTCATCCCTTAAGGAGCGATTTCCGGAATAAAAAATATTCTAAGTCCTTTCCAGGGTATCACACTATGTTTTTACCAAATTCCATCTAAATCGGTCCAGTAGTTTTTGAGTTTTTTCGTAACAAACTACAAAAATATAAAAATACAAATCTTTGATCTGTATAATATTAGTGTAGATAAAGTGATCTACTCCTAAGTGTATTATTTTAACATAATATTGATGTATCGCGATCAAAATTTTTTTTTTCATACTCCAACTTATTTATCCTTTTTAAATAAAACTATCTTTTCGGATTTTGTCGCGGATTTATTTGGATTTTTGTTTCCCGACGTTTCGAATGCTTTACAGCATCCATGGTCACGGGAGAGACTGAGGTGTTACATGTCTTGAATGTATAGTTGTTACAGACAGCCTACCCTCAAATTAACAAAATGAAAATTGCACTAATTACATTACAATATTTTTTAAATTTAAACATTTTTATAATTTTAATTATAATTGAATATGGAAAATTATTTATTTAATTTTTGCTATTATTTTTATAATTATTACAATTTTAAATATTAATTAGTAATCTATATTTAGTGTTGCCATTATTATATTTATAACCATAAAGAAAAATATAAAATATAGTATTAATTATTTAAGCCATATAATTGTTCTATGTGTAATTTAAAAAGTTAAAATTAATTAAGGATAATAATTTTAATTTAGTTTGCTATTATTTAAAAACAACTTACTAAGCAACACTATTAATATATACTTTTACAAATGAAAAATGAAAAATATTAATCTGATAAGCTGTCATTTTGATCTACACATTTAAAAAATATTGTAATGTAATTAGTGCAATTTTCATTTTGTTAATTGTGGGTAGGCTGTCTGTAACAACTATACATTCAAGACATGTAACACCTCAGTCTCTCCCGTGACCATGGATGCTGTAAAGCATTTGAAACGTCGGGAAACAAAAATCCAAATAAATCCGCGACAAAATCCGAAAAGATAGTTTTATTTAAAATGTCAAATATTCGCGTAAATCTAAGAAAGTATTATTATTTATCCTTATGAAAAAATTTGTATTACCGATCAATTACCACATCAATCTATGGTTTTATAACACCATTCATAATTAAAGATTAGCGACATAAAAAGCTCTTTATATAATACTTACGAGTACTTTGTGTAGCAAAAAAATTGAGAGGTACTTTTGAAATAGTGCGGGATACTCTACTTTTTCATATAAGAACCTTATTAAGCCATTCCTTTATGTGGCATGCTCTAAATGTATGGCATAAGGGTGTGAATATTTATATCTTGAATTTTCAAAATCCTCGGCATTTTCATATTAATTTAATTAGCCGTGGACTGTCCCGGAAGTATAAATTGTTTAATAAAAGATGACTCATGAATAGTAATAGTTCAGTAGTAAGGAGCTTGTTTTGAAAACCAAATGAAACAAGTTCAAATCCCGGGTAATACACCTCTGATATTTTCATATGCGAATCATTTTCAACTTGTTTTACTGTGATGGAAAACATCGTGAGGAAACCTGCATATTTGAGATAACCTAGCAAGTTTTCAAACGATATGTATAGTCAGCCAACCTCGCCGACTATGACCTGTCCCTCTACTTGAAGGGAGGGCTGTTCCCAGCAATGGAACATTAAAAATGCTGAATAAGATGAGATTGGTGCATAAGTGATAAAGAGGGCGCAGTATTTGATCAGATTTTTTTACATAAACTCCAAAAAAACTGACGTAGTTTGTATGAAAATCGATAACTTTGAGGTATCAAATTGCAAATAGCTGGCCGACAAAGCTAAGATATGAATGTAAAACATAACGAAGCATCATGTACTCTAATATCGTGTAATCAGAATGTGTTATTTCTATACATTTATAGTTTTCTATAAGAGAAATCTATTAGGGAAAGTCAACTCATATAAGAGGTCTCGAACTATCTCGATTTACACAATTAATCAATAATTAGATGACGATTGTGGGAGGACAATTTGACCCATTCAGTGATCAAGCGTGAGTAACGATATTAATCACGTAGCAACTGTCAATCGCGTATATTTGATTAATTAGCCATATCATTACACATATCATATTAGTTGACTAGCTGTCGCCACTGTCTATGCTTGCAGTACTTAAGTTGCTATAGAAACGTAATTTTATTGTTATAAGTGTGTATGTCTGTGGCATCCAAGGATATCCGTTAAGCTGTTTTCAGGCTATCAGCTCTTTTATAGACGGTATAAGGATATAACAACTTCCTTAGATCTAATCGATTCGAAACTTGGTATCCGCTTGGTTATATATGGGTTATTATGTGCTATGAAGGTTTTTTTTTTATTTCTTATTTAAGAGTTATTCGGGTTTAGAATTTTTTAAGTCTCTATCTCGGTAGAGACTCTCTGGAATAACTTATTTACTGTAATGCATATTTTGAAACGTCGAGAACCAAAAGCAAAATGATATAAGCATAAAGTCGAAGTCAGTATTGTACTTTTACCCCTC
The DNA here is from genome assembly GCA_947093115.1 of Brenthis daphne. Classification (NCBI taxonomy): domain Eukaryota; kingdom Metazoa; phylum Arthropoda; class Insecta; order Lepidoptera; family Nymphalidae; genus Brenthis; species Brenthis daphne. The sequence continues at coordinate 8,132,505 of OX352473.1, forward strand.
TATTTTATAACCAATTTTCTTGTTTTTTTAAGCTTTGGAAGTAGTTTTTTTATATATAAATAGGTAGATTATATTCAAATTTTCTTATGGTGCTTTAATGTACTAAAGCCATACCACATATTCGGAACACTATTTTTACAATAAGTCTAAATAGACTTTGAACGCAGAACGTTGAAAATAAACAATTTCAACTTACATCAGCATTAACCAGATACTGTCCACACCTGATATAATATGAATGATAATTGCGAGGAGGTTAAGCCGGCGGTAATCAACAGTCAATAATGATATTACTCACGCGACTCGCGTCGATCGTGGGATATTCGATTAAATAGCTATTTCTATAGCTGTTTAGATTATTACAGTTGTGTACTCTTGGTATAATCTAAATAAATAAAATAAAATAAAAAAGCCTTTTATTTCACTTAAATTTACAGAATACAATATATTGGTTTAAAGTTTTTTTTAAAACATGACTTTTACAATAATCGTTACATGCAGTTGTTAGAAATAAATTAAATATAGTACTTAATAGTATATAGTAATTTAAAGATTAATAATTAGATTATAATTATTAATATATAGATAATCTAAACAATTTTAAATAAAACTTTGGTTTTTCTCGGATTTGTGTTGATTTTTGCGTTGATAAAGACCCCTAGTTTTACTCAAATCTTCGATGTACAGACAGCGATCAGTTACACTTTTATTATATGTATAGAAGAAGATATGTATATAATATACGCACATTCAAGAAAATATATATAAAAATAATATTTATCAAGCTATATTATTCATTGAAAGGATAGTAAACAACATTAGATACATAAAGATAATTTACAAACACCTACATTCTGACTCCTATTTGTTCATACAAATATAGAATAAAATATAGACTCAGCGCCATCTATGACCGTTTCCACGTACTAGCAGTACCGATAACATCTGTAACACCCACGAAAATAAAAAGAAAAGCATATTTTCGAACTTTCATATTTACTTTCTTTCTCGTAATGGTTACTTAGAATATGAAACCAAAAATCAAGACAAATCTGCGAAAAAAGCCGAATACATATGTAGTTTTATTAATAAAGCTTTTTTAAGGGATATTTGAGTGAATTGTGGAGATGTGGCAATATAACTAGAACTATTAACTATTCGAGAGTTCGATTACTTACAGAAACGATAGATCATCATAAAAAATTAAAATACCATTTTTTTATAGTAAAGGCATTTACTCCATTTTTTCTGAATTCTGACAGATATAGACCGCCAATTTGAAGCAAATATACCTTTTATTATTATAACATCAGATAAGGTTCTTAATAAAACTATTATATTGTAATTTTTCAAAAACCAAAAAGAGTTTTTACATAAATTATAAAATATCAAATATTTACTCAAAACTATGAAATTATAAGCAAATAAGATGCTACCAATTAAACAAACATACGACAAGTAAAGCCGCAAACAGTAAGTAGTAATATATAAGAAAAAAAATTGAATATATTTTTCACGAATTCTAATAACTACCATATCAATTAGATGATAAATCGATATTAGTTTACGATTGTGCGGGGACGCTCGCCGTACAGTAATCAAGCGTCAGTAACGAAATTAATCACGCGGTGACTGACGATCGCGTATATTCGATTAATTAGCTATATTGCTGCCGAATATGTCTAGATAATTTAATACAACCTTTGATAATGGAAGACATTGGCCGACTTTAAAAACGGTTGACAGTTTCTTGATTTTTAGAATTCCGTACCCGAAGAGTGCCAACGGAACCCTACTCCTAGTCCATCTGTCAAAGGGCTGTATCTCATGAATCGTAATAGGTAGAGAGTTGAAATTTTCACAGAGTGTATATTTAGTATAACAACAAATAATAAAAAACCAAGATGGTGAATTTCAAAAAGACTGCCATGCAAATTTAAAAAATCGATTGTGTACGGAACTCTTTGGGTGCAACTCCGACTCGCACTTGATCAATGTTTTTTTGTTATGTTACGATATTGTCACGAATTTGAGCCAAATTATGAATCTCTGGACGCACAAGCTTTTTTTACATTTGGAAATGCATTTAGACAAACCACCTGCAGGTTTACATACATACGTATAAGTGGTTATGAGGGACTTACCCGCTAGAAAACACAGTACTACCCACTAAAACCCAATAAAACCTCATCTTAATGGTACATCGCAAGATACGGACAAAACTTACCCTTAGTAAGGAATTCAACAAAGCAAAAGCGCGCCGATGGTAAGACAGTAAAAATCGGTAAATTTTTTCCGAATATTACCAACTGTGTGTTAACGTAAAAATCGAACTTAACTCCTCCAGCTCAGTAAATGCTTTTAAACAATCACTTCACTTCCGTAGCGTAGTAATAGTAGAGTAGAAAATCGATAAATGTCTGAAATCGATCTGCAAAATAGCAATAGAACATCGTTCGCAGTCGTGGCCGAGCGGAGCGGTTAAGGTGTCGGACTAGAAATCAGATTCCCTCTGGGAGCGTAGGTTCGAATCCTACCGACTGCGTTGCTAGTTAGCGATTTTTCCTTTTTTCGCAATTGTTGCTTAATCATACTAGTGCCCACCCTCGTCTTTAATTATTTATTTATTATACTTCCTCCTTTTTACGAATATAAATTCAAACATTTAGTATAGATTTCTCAGATCGCGACGAGTGTAGCTACTATTACAATTGGCTTGGCACCGACTTCAAACCTGTCAATTATTAGGTAGTACATACAAATAATAGTATTTCATTCATATTAAAGGTTTGCCTAAAGGGTGTATTAAATTAAATCTTTATTAAGTTGTTTTATACTTTTTAGTTTTTGAAGTCGGTTTTTTTAAACGGTAACGTAATTTTTTCATTTACGTATATACTTTACGATATATCTCACTCGCCAGTGCAGTGGCGCATTAATTTTTGTTGAAAAAGTATTTTTTCAGTTAGAGCTAATAAATTGACTATAATAATGATAATAAATAATAATTCTTAGCACAAAATTAGTTCGTCAGAGTTTTATTTTAAATATTTGATAATAACGAAATAAATAAAATATTGATTTTTCTTAGCTTTTAAAGCACTAATATCAGAAATCTTTACAATAATCATGAATAATTTGTAAAAACCCGCAATGAAAAGTCCGCAAACGGGATACATTCAATGTTATGTAGAGAACTCACTCTACACTAGCGCCTCTTGCGGCGAATTCAAGCGCGATATCCCTCACTATAATCTTAGTTTTCATGTTTCCTTATTTATGTATTAAGTAAAAGTTTTATAATTTAAAGGCATTTTAATAGAAATTTCAAGAAAAAAAAACAGTTTTAAAAGTGAAATATTTACAATGATTTTTATGTTTGCATCACTTTTACATCATTTTTACTAAAATAAAAGTCTCGTCGACTTTCATGTAGATACTCATATCTAGTATATTAAAATCTATTCTATAATACATTCGAAGATATTATTATATATTAGCGGCTCACCTCTAGACAAACAAAAACAAATCTATCCCACGGTAACCGTACATTTTTCGGGGATAAAAAGGAGCTTATTTGTTATTCTGAACTTGAACTACTATTGTAGTTTAATTAAAATCCAATCAGCAGTTTTTGTGTACTAAGCTGTATAAGTTACTATAGTTTTTTAACTATCCCACGGGAACTCTTTAAGCACAAAAACAGACAAGCAGAAAAACAGACAGAGAAACAATTTTTTTTAATAAAAATCTGTATATTTGTCTTCTTGCATCCTCCTGACTCGGTTTTTAGCATTTTTTTCTCTGTGTATAAAAATTCTACCTCTACTTAGGGGATATTATTGTATAGCAAAAATAACTCGAATTAGTAAAACATGGATGTCCCGAGTTCGAGTTCGAGTCAGGCAAATAGTTACTGGTTATTCTCTTATAAAATACTCAGTGCTACTAAATATTTTTTATGAGGCTGAAATCTAAGCAATTTTTATACCCGATAAGCTTCACTATCAACACGTTTGGCTTAGTTTGTAGTGACCCTACTTGCTGTGCCAGCAGCCGCGGGTTAAGACCCGCTAGGGGCATTCATTTGTGTGATCAGAACGAATGTTTGTACTCCAGTCATGGGTGTTTACATTTATAATATGTATGTATTTAAAGTTATATAGGTACATACGAGTAATGTGTAGTATATCAAATATATGGTATCCATAACACAAGCCTCGTAGCTTACCATGGAACTAAATGATGCTGTATATTAATGTCTCAACATATTTATTTATTTATTCACTATAATATTCTCGAACAATAATCTAGTCTCAGTGGAATAGGCCGCCGTAATCGAAATCGATTAGGACATATTAACATATAACATAATAAACCTATAATAACGTAACAATCATAAGCAAATTGTGTATTTGCAATATGAATCCACAATATCCGTACACAAGAGCAAGGTTAAACCACAATATGGACCAGAATGGTGTGAATTTCTCCTTTGACGTCCACAAACAGATACTTCCTCTCAGCCGTAAGCCAATTATACGTAAAGCTCGGCCGACGCCGGTAGTTATATATCCGGTGCTGGATTGAAAGCGTTTCGATATCAGAGAAGCAAATAAACACTATGGATTTTCTTGTCTTTCGTAACTGAACTTCATCTATACATATAATAAAATTCTAACCCAAATCTGTACATTAAAATATTTTTTGGAAAACCTTATTATATACAGAGGCCGAATCTATAGTTTTTAGATTTTTTGTCTGTCTGTCTGTCTGTCTGTTACCGCATCACGGAAAAACCACTAAAGGGATTATGATGAAATTTGGTGTGGTGATAGCTAATTATCGAGGTCAACATATAGGATACTGTCTAGCGCGGGAAAACGTCTCATTTCTGAGAAAAAATACAAAAACTGCAATGTAAGAGTATGTAATATATATATGTAAAACCTAAGAATTCGATTTTTGATCATCTGAACGTGGGCGGAGCCGCGGGCAATGCTAGTAATATATATGTTATATAGATTGCTGTAATATTCATTCATTCAATATGTCACTTGGTTGATTTGATAGTGAATTTTTGATATGCCTAGTGGACAGGCGAGGATTCGTATTCTAACGTGAAATCTTAAACAAGCATTTAAGAAAGCAATAAATATAATTATTAATTATATAATACTGTTTTTCTGAAACCTCTTCTGAGCCGTTTTATTGCTGATAGAGCTTTTAGTGAAGATGTTGAAACATTAAGAAGAGTTGTAAAATGAAATTCAAAAGCAGGTGAAGCCACAGAATGACTGGTAATATATATAATCTAATCAGAGTAATTAATCGGCGTGCAGGGATTACATTACTTGATGTGTTCTACAACATTGTATATATTACGAATATTATACTTTGTAACTTACTAATGCATCTGTCGTGTTTGGCGTCAAAATGGTTGGCTTATGGATATTTTGGTTTATATTTGCTGTAGTCTGTAGAGTTTGTTATAATCTTAATATTTTTAAAATACTTGTGTTGTTACTAATGCGGCGATACCCAAAGGAGGTTTTATACATATTTTATGCTATCTGCGAGTCTTGCTGTGTATTGTTGTCTCCGACTGCATAACACTATATTCCTTCGTGAACTTGTTTTCATCTAACCTAAGCTAACTAAAAGTTAGCTTTAATGCCGTCGGTTTTTTTTATTTTTATAATATACTAGCGACTCACCCCCACTCCGCTCGGGTTCGACCCTGGGGTGGGGTCTGGGAGGACCACCCTTATCCTTATCACTTAGGGGTATGGAAAATAGATAGTAGCCGATTCTCAGACCTACTGAATACGCATATAAAATTTGGTAAAAATCGGTAAAGCCGTTTCGGAGGAGTACGGTAGCTAACATTGTGACATGGAAATTTTATATATTAGAAAGATTATTTATTTACAGCTTTTTAAGTATTTTGTGTAAGTAGGAAAATTAGCGTGAATCGTTGTTAACCAACTGTAAATCATTATATATCCAAAACTGTTATTTAAAATGAAAAATGATGAAAAAGCCTAAAAATATTTTTTAAATACCTATTCAACGATACCCCACTTGACATAGTTCGTCGATTTTCATTTTTTTTCTTCTTCACATTATGGAATCTACCAGCCTCCATATTTATCTATTTTTTATGTCACATATTTAAGAAAACTTGGACTAATGAGACGAATCTAACCATACCTTAATTAAAGAAATCTATCGAGTGGTTTGGAAGATATGAGGGAATATATATATTACAAATAAACATACAAAGATAGGCGCGAAAAACATAACCCTTTCCTTGCAATCAGATAATAACTTTTAAACTTGATAAAAATATTATTAAAGAAATAAACCTTATAATTGTGCTACTCCTAATACTCTATATTTATCTCATTCTCTCTCTCTCTCTCTCTCTCTCTCTCTCTCTCTCTCTCGTACGTTACTTTTCTGAAGATTCACTTCTACCGTGTGTGAATTGCACACACACGCACTTTTTTCTCATCTTTTTAGTTCGCTTTTTATGCAATGTAAGTTTTCTATTTTTGTATATCATTATTATTATTATAAAAATAGAAATTCACGTAAACAATTTCCTTCTATAATTTAAGCAAAGCAGTAATTAACTAAATACCTGTCGTAAACACTTTGTAGAGACTAAAATTTAAAATTAAAATAGTTCATAGAGCACTATAATTCAGGATTAACAGTAGATTTTGGGAGTTAAGTAATAAACTGGTCGCAAATATAATTTGTTGCTTGTCTAAAACTGTCACAAATTTCAATGACCGAAGACCATCTGATTTATTCATCTTCCCAACTCCAATCATTTGAGAGGCACAGGCCAGTAATCTCCAGTTGTTTAGAGTTAAAACTCTAACGATGTTACTCTTAACTGCTTAGGACTCGTAAATAAGGCAAATTGCTTTGTAAGCCTACAATTAAAGTGTGCTCTATACTGTGGCCATGAAATATGATAGAGTTAGAGAACAACGCATATGTGACGTGCATTTACAATAGTATGCTTTCATCTTAAACTTAAAATATAACTTGCGATTTCCCTCTGGCCCCAGCAGTTTAGAAGTCTTAATTTGAATGTTGTGAATTTCGCACTAGAACCCCTAGATATTTCCTAAATAAAACATATTTTATTTGTTGCCCTACAAACTCCTCTATATTTCGGTTAAAGTCCATTACAATCTGTTAAGCCATTCCTAAGATTACCGCGGATAAACAGAAAGATAGACAAACAATAATTTTTAATAGGGTTGGTTAATTTTTTGTTACGAGCCGAACTTGAATTCGTGACCCCGATGTAAATATATTCCAACCACTACGCCAAGAGGTTCTTGAAACCTTATGATCTCATATTTTAGTATATAAGGCTATTAGCTGTTTTTTTCACAATATATGATCGCGTCGCTAGTTTCGGTGCCACACGTAAGCGGCATCCCTCTAATTTCCTGTATTTATTGTGATACTGTTGTAGTTTGACGTCTGGTTAAGATTAAGGAGTTAGGTTAAGGGATATCTAATTCAAAGCAGCCCTTCTAGCTTCAGGCCATTATGATGAAAATTACTAATTATAGTTGTCTTTTAGTTTTTACTTAGTACATTTCAATATTAATGTATATAGCTCTATTTTAACCCACTGTTGGGGACGGACCTCCCTTCGATTCGAGAGGAGTCAGGCCATAATCCACCACGCTGCCCAAGTGCGGGTTGGCGGACTTCACATCATGTCTGATGACTGCCTACTTCTCATTCACATGCAGATTCACACACAATGCTTACCTTCACCGTAATCAATCAATATTAATAGACTAGCGATCCACCCTCACACCGCTTGGATTCGCCCCTAGTGATATTGTGATAGTAAAAACTGAAATAGTTTTTCTTACATGCGCACTAAAATTTGACCAAGATTTTGAAATGTTTTCCCTGTGACACCATACTCATAACAAACGTATCAATAAGTCAGTCCATTACACATTTTAGTCCATATCACAAAAACTACTGAACCGGTTTTGATAAAAAAACTTATTCCCTAAGTTGAAATAAATGTAAGGAAATAAAAAAAGAATAATTAATTACCAACAGATTATTAGTTTCAGAGAAGTGAACAAACATACATTCAAACATATATGGACCTATAAAGCTCCTTTTTTTTTGAAGTCAGTTAATAAAATAACCACAAAGGTCAAGGTAACAAAACTATATTGTAAATTAAATTCGAAACATAGGAACTAAATTGCATAAATTGCCATCCTTTCAGCTCCTTTCAGACAATTTTCTAGGAACTGAGTTATTACTGCACCTCGCTGAGTGAAGAAAGCATCCCTTTTTTATACTTATTGCTTTAGTGAATGTCATTTAACTTTTATTCAACGTAAATAATTCAAAATAAATCGCAGACACTAGTTTCTACACGCTACTTTGCTCATAGAAGGCGTTTTTTGTTTCTTCTCTCTATATATTCTAAGACAGCGCCATCTATGAGGTTATTAAAGTAGCATTAAAGTTTTTAAAGTGTCTAATATTGTTCAGAATATTGTTTAAATCTAATACACGGTTAGATTATAAAATTTACTTCTTTCATCTTAGTCCGCTCAAAAGTTACGAATTAAGTTACAAAAGTACACTTACAAAACTTTTTCCAGAGATAAACCTGACAAACGTACAAAAACAAGTAATCTCTGCAGCTCTATCATATAAGATAGGATTTTAATATACATATAAATAGTTAATCCTACTAATATTATAAATACAAAAGTATGGATGTTTGTTACTCTTTTACGCAAAAACTAGTGAATTGATTTTAATGAAACTTTACAATAATATAGCTCATTCATCAAAATAATACATAGGCTACTTTTTATCCCGGAAAATTGTACGGTACTAATAATTATTCTAATAACAAATTCTTAAAGAAGTTATAAGAAACTTATTAGAAGTTTTCGTATACGCTGGCTTTAGCAGAACTATTTATTATTATTGCGCCATTATGATATTTTCAAAAGAATCACGATTTTTCCTACGCCATTATTGAAAGGAATTGGTTCTTATTTGTTTGTATCAAAAGTTTATTGAGGAGCTTTTAAAGCTTCGCTATTTAAACTATTTGTATTCAATGTTGAACTTTGTGTTTAAACTAATTACAAAGCTTAAGCTATCAACTCTCCTAACGAAATTATCTTAGCAAGCTTTTGACAAAAAGCCGTTTTCTATACATATAATAAAATTCTAAGTCGAACCTGTACCGTGTACATTAAATATTTTTAAATCATCTGTACAAAAAAACTTTTTAACAAAAAAATAAAAACCGACTTCAAACAAAAGCACTAAAAAGAAAAAAATAACTGATTGGTAGTTTTCATTTACTATACATACCTAATCAAATATTTTCGAAGTCGGTGTGCTTTGCTTTGTATGGGCTGGCACCGATTTCGAAAATATTTGATTAGGTATGTATTTAATAGGTAGGCTTAAATTACTTAGCCAAAGCACACCGACTTCGAAAATATTTGATTAGGTATGTATAGTAAATGAAAACTACCAATCAGTTATTTTTCACTTTTTAGTGCTTTTGTTTGAAGTCGGTTTTTATTTTTTTGTTAAAAAGTTTTTATTTTTCCCTTTTTAGTGTAGACAGTAGTAGCAAAGTAAGGATTCTAACGTGTTAGGCTTGTCAAATCAAACAAAATAAGCCCAAACTCAAAGTATCTACTATTAGCCGTTGAAGAGTTCCACCTATCCACCTTCTGGCCTTGCCATCAGATCAGGTCAACAACACCAAACCACTGTACTATCAACGAAAATAGAAATACTTGCAAAGTTTCAAGTCAATATGACAATTAGAAGTAAGTTAAATTCATTATTAGTTGTTTTTCCACCCTTAGGGGTGGTATTTTTTTTTGAAATTTAAATGGGACCAATCTGGAAGTATACCCTTTCAAACGAAACAAAAATTGTCCAAATCGGTTAATAAATGACGGAGTTCTGAGGTAACAAACATAAAAAAAAAAAATACAGTCGAATTGAGAACCTCCTCCTTTTTGAAGTCGGTTGAAAAATATTTCATTTTATTTCAAATAAAATATTTTTTTGGAAAATCTTATTGAAATTGTCATCATTATCGATACAGAGATTTCAGAATTTTTGCTTGTCTATCTGTCTGTTTGGGAACGCATCACTAAAAACTACTGAACAGATTTCAATGAAAATTATAGTATGATGATAGCTGGTTATCCGAGTTAATATGTAGGATACTTTTTATTGCGGGAAAATGTTTCATCTCTGACAAATCTATACTAACCGTTAAAACGTAGCTAGACGAACCCAAGCGTAGCAAGGGTGAGTCGCTAGTATAAAATAAATGTATATTAAAATAAGATGTATGTTTGTACGTCTGATTTTTGGCTTAAAGGTTTCTGACACATAGCCTTCAAAGTATATGCATTAAGCAGTAATGTGCGAGTCATATATCGTTTAACACCTGGACAAAGCCAGTGTGGATTGTTAGTAAATATATCTTCTAAATCTAAATTAAAACGAATTACAAATATTCCCATGTTTAACCACTGTTTGACGTTAAACAATTAATTATTTAGTTAATTATAGGCAATTTTAGCGTAAAGTTGTGTGATAAATTGATTTGCTCTTTATATATGACATTTGAATATTTAAAATGTCAGTGTTGACGTTTAAACATTCTATGCTATATATTTCGTGTACATTTGTAAAATCCTGCAATAACTAATAAACATGTAAAGGTGAGGGCGGGCAGTAGTATGATCAAGCAGTAATTATGAAAAAAAAGGAATAGTGGCTAACAAAGGCCACTTTTATTCTGGTATATGAAAAAAAGGAATATTTACAGCCGACGAACGCAGTCGGTAGGATTCGAACCTACGCTCCCAGAGGGAATCTGATTTCTAGTCAGACGCCTTAACCGCTCGGCCACGACTGCTTATAACAATTAATCAAAAACACATACATATTCCAAATTCCAGTCGTACATAAACGAAGTGTACATATTACTATACTACAGTATCTATATTTGAACGGTTTAATAATAATAATAATAATAAATATGTCAGGGCATTAACACACAACACTATCTAGTTCCATGATAAACTACGAGGCTTGTGTTATGGATACCAGATAGTTGATACATTATACATATATAACTTTTAAATACATACATATTATAAATATAAACACCCATCACCCATGAATGGAGTACAAACATTCGTGCTCAGCACACAAATGAATGCCCCCAGCGAGACTCGAACCCGCGACCGCTGGCGCAGCAAGTAGGGTCACTACAAACTGAGCCAAACGTGTCGTCAAATCGTCGTTTGAATCAAACTTATATTTACATAATATATTAGATATATTTTGAGTTAAATATTTGGTAAATCCATACTAATATTATAAATGTGAAAGTGTGTTTGTTTGTATATTTGTTTGTTTGTCCTTCTTTCACGTCGAAACGGAGTGACAGATTGGCGTGATTTTTTGTGTGGAGATAGTCAGAGGGCTGGAGAGTGACATAGGCTACTTTTTGCTGTGGGAGCTCACCTAATTCCCACGGGAAAACTCTTTATAATGCAACCCATAAAAAATATATAATTAGAATTACTTGAAACTTGATATTAATTCTCTTCAATAAAATAAATACGTGTTTTAGAATTTTCCGAAATTCATCCCATAAGGGGGTAAAATATGGGATGAAAATTTGTATGAAACCTACGTTTTTAGAGTTTTTTTGTAGTTTTAGCGCGAGCGAAATCGCGGGTTCTGCTAGTATTAGATATATTTTGACTTAAATTAATAGTAAATAATTAACAAATAGTAATATATTTTTTATTCTACATTTTCTATATTCTATTATATACAACATACATTCTTATGTTATATTTTAATATATAACTGAGTACCTTGTACCTATTTATTATCTAAATCGTTTTTTTTTTACTTTGAAACTGGCAATTTAAATGTCTTGAACTCTGTTTTTTTACTATAGTTATAATCACACCCAATTCTAAATTTCAGTTTGTGAATTTCAATTTTCTTATTAGAGAATAATTTTTTTTTTATAAAATAGCTTCTGTTACATAAGATTTTGTCCGCGAACAAATTTCTACTTCGCTTCTACATTTCGTAGAGCTTTTAAGCTCTATTTTTGAAATAATCACATTTACTTAATCGGTTGGAATTGAACATAGTAATGTTTTGATTTAGACCAGTCTAATACTTTCTTAGATTTACGCGAATGTTTGACATTTTTAAATAAAACTATCTTTTTTTAGACCAGTTTTATTTAGACCAGTCTCATTAAATTTTATAAAATCGGTCAGGTGTGAGTCGAATTCGCACATGAATGGTTCCGAACCATCTTACATGTACTTATTATTAATATAGCTTTTACTTTATGTATGTAGTATATTAACTTCGATGCTCGATTACGAACGTGGAAAAAATGTTTCTTGTATTTTTTTTTATTATTGGTTGTTATAGCGGCAATAGAGATACATACTATAAAAATGTTAACTTTCTACCTATTACAGTTCATGAGATAGTTACAATCATTTCTGAGAGGCTTAGTAATAGGGTTCCGTTAGCACCCTGCGGAACTCTAAAAAGATATAGAAAATTTGAAACTGTGGTTTAGTTTTTATTGCATGTGATATATCTCTTAATCACAAAAACAATAATCAATATAAAGCATTAATACAGGATCAATTATATTAAAATTAGACAATGAGTCTATACATATAATAAAATGGTAACTAAGCCGAATCTATATATTAAATATTTTTTGGAAAATTTTATTGAAATAAACATTATTATCGATACAGAGGCCGAATCTATAGTTTTTAGAATCTTTGTCTGTCTGTCTGTTACCGCATCACAGAAAAACCACTGGAGGGATTTTGATGAAATTTGGTACGGTGATAGCTGGTTATCCGGGTCAACATATAGGATACTTTTTACCGCGGGAAAATATCTCTTTTCTAAGAAAAATACAAAACACAAAACCAAACTGCAATGTAAGAGTATACTAATATGTAAAACCTAAGAATTTGATTTTTGGTCATCTGAACGCGGGCGGAGCCGCGGGCAATGCAGGTAGGTACTGTACTTAAAACTATTGATTAAGTGTTAATCGTGAGAAATTATTACATTAATAAGTTAGAAAAATACTGTAAGTATATAAAATATTTCGAATATATGTAATTTTGAGTTTTGGTAGCAGTCACACCTTGCAGCCCCAAATAAAGAAGTAGTTTTTTTTTATATATAAAAATATTTAAAAATAAATAAATATTTAAATAATTACTATAAGTAAAAAAAAATTAATTAACCTTGGCCGACAGGAATGTTTTAAAAAATAAATAAAAAAGGCGCGTATTTTGATATGTTTACCGCGCTTTTGGGTAGACAGCGAGAGATATCGGTGCCATCTTGTGGTGACGTCATGAATTGGTTGTGACATGACGGAGTTTTATAAGTTACTAGCGGCTCACCCTCGCTTCGCTCGGGTTCACCTCTAGAAAAGCACAAACAGATCTATCCCACGGGAACCGTTCATTTTTCCGGGATAAAAATAAGTAACCTCTTGTTTGACCTGCAATATAAGCTATCAGCATGCCAAATTTTACTAAATTAGGTGCATAAGTTGTTGTGTACTGAGCTGTATAAGTTACTATAATTTTTTAACTATCCCACGGGAACTCTTTAATTTTCCGGTATGAAAAGTATCAAATTTCATTTAAATAGGTTCAATAGCATCGGAGATTAGCCCGTACGAACAGACAAACAGACAGAGAAACAAAAAATTTGAACAAAAACTGGTTTTGTTCTATTCCTCTCCTTACGGGATGTAAGAAGAGAACTGACTCGTTTTTTAGCAATTTTTTCTACCATCTATGTACAGACATTCGACCTCTACAGTTTTATTATTCATATATGTACCTATATTCAGATAGAATAAATAAAGTATAATAAAATAGAAATATATAATAATGAAAGTAGTTATAGCGAGTGTACCTTAGGAGATAGACATATACTATGTAGAACTTTTCTATAGACCTTTGTAAGACTTACAATTTTCTTGTACAATGTTTTGATCTATCTCTTAAGGTTGAGCCAACGTTAGCCATATAAATTTCTAAGGACAATTCGATAGAACCAGTTATTGTATTTTCCCGTGGGAATGAATAATTTGCCTGTCGTAAAAAGTATTCTAAATGTTGACCCGAGCACTAAGTTTTATCACTATACAAAATGAAGTTAAAATTGGTTGAGTACTTTTTGCGTGAAATGCGCACATCGATTTGACTAAGTTTTATTATAGGTATCGATAAGAATAAATATTGCGAGTGTAACTTAGGAGAGAGACATATACTATTCAGAACTTTTCTGTAGGACTTTTCAAGACCCTTAATTTTTTAGTATATTGTTTTGATGTATGTCTTAAGGCTTAGCCAGAGGAAGGTTTCTAGGGAGGACTCGATAAAACCAGTTATTATATTTTCCCGTGGGAAAGAAAGATTTTCTTTAAGTAAAAGGTATCTAGGCAGTGGTATCCCAGTGGTAACGCGCTCGCTTGGGAAACCGAGTGAAGCAAGTTCAAATCCCAGGTCTAGCACCTCTGATATTGGCCAGCGTGGTGGACTATGGCCTGATCCATACATACAAAAGGTACCCTAAATGTTGACTCGAGTAATAAGTTATCACTTCATGAAATTTCGTTGAAATTGGTACATTACTTTTCGCGTGAACCGCGCACACAAAAACAGACAAACAGACATACAGGCAAACAGACATTTTTTAATAACTATTGTTTTGGGGTCTATGTTGTGGACATAATACGTAAAAAGGTACCTAATTGTTATTCTGATGTATGAACTATATTATTGTAAAGTTTTATCAAAATCCAATCAGTGCTTTTTGTGTACTAAGCTGTATAAGTTACTATAGTTTTTTGACTATCCCACGGAAACTCTGTAATTTTCCGGGATGAAAAGTAGCTGATTTGTTTTTGTCATGTACGAACTATATTATTGTAAAGTTTCATTAAAATCCAATCAGTAGTTTTTGTGTGCTAAGTTTTTTAACTATCCCACGGGAACCCTTTAATTTTCCGGGATGAAAAGTATCTAAGATGTTGCCCGGGGATATAAGGTACCACCATGCAAAATTTTGTTTAAATAGGTCCAATAGATCCGGAGATTAGCCCGTACAAAGAGAAAAACAGATAAACAGCTCGCTCGGGTTCGTCCATACATACGAATATGTTGTATTATCTCTTTAACCATTTGTCCAAATTATATGCAGTAAAAGGGAAAAGTCTTTTATTTTAAACATTTTAGACGATAAATTTACTTATTTTGATAAGAATTCATAATTGTTGATAATATGACCGATAAACATGACCTACCGATTTAAATGATTTTTTTATTATAAAAAACTACTTTTTGTGACTTAAATATAAAAGTTAGACATATGCTGTCGCTGACTTTTTTGTAGGCATTATTAAGCTCTACAACTTTTCTCTAGAACATAATCATATATCTCTCATCGTTAAGGCAGCGTTCGTAAGAAAGGTTTTCGTTCGACCGTTTTTTCTCCGACTTACTTTGCAAATCCGACTACCACGAAAAAGTCTTTTCATTTTTCGGGTTAATATATAGCCTATGACACTCAGAAAGAACGTGGCTTTCTATTGGTAAAAGAATTTTGAAAATCGGTTCAGTAAATCCAGAGATTACCCCCTACAACGTCACAAACTCACAAACTCACAAACTCACAAACTCACAAGATCACAAACTTTACCTCTTTATAATATTAGTATAGATTACTTACCAATAAAATAAATATTAATTTTGAAATGTTAATTAAGTACTTCATTAGCATAAATAATATCTATCAAAGAGAAAAATAAGCAAAAGTTAATACCGTATGGGGTATTGCTTGATCCCTCTCGTTGTTAAAATATGCCTTCTCTACAAACTTCTCTTATCCCCTTACTATGTGTTTGATTCTAATAAGTACTGCATTTTTCGACCAGGTATATTAAATCAAATCTTTTAATACCTATTAGCATTTTTAGAAACTAATGGCATTTGATTCAATTATGTGCACAATTAATTTAATGCTTTAACTATTATTATTTAATTCAATACTTCAGTAATTATTTACGAATATTTAGAGTTAAAACTTTGAGAAAGTGCGTAATAACGAACTGTTTAACGGACCTCGTAAATTAGGCGAATAGCTGCAGTGAGCCTAGTATCAAGGTGTGCTTAAAAGTGTGGCCATTCAACTATAATTATTATAAGTATAAAATAATTAAATTTTTAAATAAAAAATAATAAATCTATGTACCTACAAGAAGATATAGGAATGACCTTGAATAACTTTTTAGCACACATGGGATCGATGGGGACTTTTGGCACCTTATTTCTACTTGTACACCCAAGGTTTCTACTAAAATTCTGCTCTGTCGGAGTTTCTGTTATTTGAAACGTTAATTTTGACCGGACTAATACATCTTTTTGAATTTTGTAATGTATATTTCATATCAATAACATTGATATTTAAAAGATAATAATTCTGTAATAAAAACTCTTTTGGTAAATTGGTCGTTTGGACAAATAAGTACTGATAAGATGATTTATAAGGAACTGTAGCTTTTTTTTCCTTAGTGGCTTACAGTTGCGATAATAGACGTAATACACTCTGCCAGCGTCACGTATTGTGAGGAAGATATGAATGAGTTTGAGCAGTTATTTTAAGCTACCATACTCAAAAACTTAGCTTAATATAAGTAATCTTAGTGTGAATCGGTGTATCCTATATAATTAACGGCTGAATATTTTAGAACGTATCTGGTAACTAGTAAGGTGATTAAATAAAACATATTTTACTATTACGAAAAAATATATGTAGCATTCGATGAAGATTTCTTAACAAGTGATAAGAAAAGGAAAAGTAAGTAATTAAAGGTGGTCCTAATATTGTAAGCAGTTTTTTCAATATATTTTTTTATTTCTGACAAGTACGATTAGAACTCGAGCTAGGGGTTATAGGGTAATAAATCTATAGATTACTTGACCGAATTCTCTACGCCTACATGTGGTCTGAATGCTTGGAAAATTGACAGCTTTTCCATATAAGGAATTAATTTCTTCTCTTCTTTCTAAAAGTAAAAATTCCCAATGACTTTTTTATGGTTAAAAAATTGGGAAACGACCAAACGATCCAACTAACTATCTTCGCTAATAGACATCTGCAACATAAGAGTAGTTGCGAATGCATTGCCGGCCTTTAAGGGGCCTGAAGACACGACTATTGAACAGTCCCATGTTATAGCGTTCAAGGAAAGCCTCTGGAGGAAGATTATTCTACTTTTTCCACGTGCTAGGTAAAAATGAATGACATGCACGTACATTTGTGGAACTTGGAGACGTCTCTCGGAAGTAAGTCGCGGGTTCGAGTCCCGGTGGAAGCATTCATTCGTGTGATGAGCAAGAATGTGCTTGCTACGAATGTCCAGTCATGGGTGAATATATTTATAATATATATGTATTTAAAGTAATATATGTGTAGTGTACCAACTATCTGGTATCCATAATACAAGCTTCATAGCTTACCATGGAACTAGATGGTGCTGTATGTTAATGTCCCAATTTTTTTATTTATTAAGAAGGCACGCTATACGCCATTGTCATGGCCCCATTCATGGAAGCACCCCTAATTCAGTACAGTATTTATTGTGGTACTATATTAGTTGACGTCGGTTAAAGATTAAGGCGAGTTATGTCTACGGCTATTCACTGGCCAGTAATTTTAGCTCTAAACTACAAGATTGTATCTAGAATTTATTACTTCACCACTTTTATGAAGAGAAAGGACATTGTAATATATTGTTTTGTATTAAATGGATTTATTGATTTCTTTCTTGAAAAAGAAAACCTTCAGAATGTCTTATCTTATAATATTAGATGAGCAATTCTTTTGTATATTTAAATATAAACTAGCTGTGCCCCGCGGTTTTCCCCGCATTAAATTTGTTGGATTATAAATTTCAATTTTACAATAATATATGGAAGTCTGCTCGATTTGTTGATATTTGTGATTACTGCTCCGCTCCCCTGGGTAGTAGCATGATGATATTATATAGGTTATCTAATGCAAATAGATTTTTTCGAATCGGATTAGTAGTTCCTGAGATAAATTGGTTCAAACAAAAAAATAAACAAGCAAACTCTGTCTCTACAATATTAGTATAGATTTATTTCGCGTATCTCGGAAACGGCTCCAACGATTTGGATCAAATTTTGTATTTAAATGCTTTTTAATTTTATTTATTTAAATGTCTTTTCTGACGAAAACGCAGCTTTACCGAAAAAACACAATTATACAAAAAAAAACCGGACAAGTTAGAGTCGGACTCGCCCACCGAGGGTTCCGTACAAAGTAGAAAATCTGTTTATTTTTTATTTTTTGGAATTTTACCTTTATTTGTACTGTAAAACCTTGCTTTTTGCCAAATCTCGTGATTCTAGGTTAATGGAAACTACCACATAGATTTTCGACCCAAAACCTATAGGGGTACTTCCGGTTGACCTAAAATTGACAAATTTAGTTTTAAGCAAGGTCTTACAGCAAAAGTAAAGGGAAAATCCTGAAAAATAAAAACAAGTTAAAAATTAAAGTAAATTTTGGTACTTACAAGTTTCCGCGAAAATCTAAATTTGCCCATATCTTTTTATCGTATTGACTCAGGACCTTGATTTTTATACATCTAATAGAAAATATAGACCTCATTATCTGGTATAAATTTCAACTTGCTAGGTCCACCCGTTCCTGAGAAAATCGGTGGTGACACACGGACAGACAGACGGACGGACAGACGGACAAGAGAGTGATCTTATAAGGGATCCTTTTTTACCTTTTGAGGTACGGAACTCTAAAAAACGCCGAATGAAGCTCTGTCGCCCATGTGCTTATTATAATAGAATATCAATATGGAAGAACCTAGCCAAATTATATTATTTTGATTATCGAGTAAATCTAGTGATTTTGAGCTTTCCACTCGAAAAAGAATGTAATATAGCCCTTGCTATGTGAGATTTCTATATTATAATAATGAAAGTTTTTGACTGTAGATGTATGGTTGTTTGTTACTCTGTCACGCCTGAACGGATCCCGGAAAAATGTATGGTTCCCGTGGAATAGGTTTGTCTTTGTTTTCCTTCGCGAGGAAAAGCGAGGGTGAGTCGCTAGTTAATAAATAAAAGAAAATTATAACCTATTATAATTTTAGTATATCATATTTATAATTTTATTTTTTTTTATTTAATTTACTTGAATATGCTTAAAGTCAAAATGTTATTTTATTATACTAACATTTATACATTTCATATATCTATAGACATTTAACAATTTTAGATATATAACTATCGACTTCTATATAGATTATAGAGCACTAGCGACTCACCCTCACTTTGCTCGGGCTCGTTCCTAGATAACGATTAGTACCTATGGTATAGAATATAGATAGAATATATTTACATACATAATATAATGATGAGTTCTACATCCCTTACTTAAGAAATTATTGAATTCCCATGCAAACTTCCACCCCCTTTTTCAACCCCTTAAGGTATGGGTTTCAGAGTAAAAACTATCTTATATCCTTTCCAGGGTCTCAAACTATCTTCATACCGATTTTCATCTGAATCGGTTAAACCGTTTAGTCGTGAAAAGGTAACAAACAAAGAAACAAATGGAGTTACTTTCGCATTTATAATATTAGTATAGATTTTTTAATTCTTTTTTTTGAGTAGAATAATATTCTATTTTGGGAGTTAGTTGTATAACAAATATAATTATATTAATTTAAGAAATAGGACTAAATTTTCGTTTGTAAACATCGACCTTTTTTGTTAAACTATATTAGACTTAAATATAAAATATCTTTGGAATTATAGAAGCTTTGGTGAATGATTAAGCGCAATCGATTTTAGGTCATCACATTAATTTATTAATACGTAAATTAATAGTGAATGTACTTCAGCCTCGATACCAGTGAATATAAAAATGAATTGGAGACATAGCGGTCTAGCGGTTAAGGCGTCTGACTAGAAATCAGATTCCCTCTGGGAGCGTAGGTTCGAACCCTACTGACTGCGATCTTTTTAATTGTGTCACAAATATTGGTAGTACCGTAGAGTAATAAGATATGAAGAAATTCCAAGTTTGTAAATGTGTAAAGTGATTTTATTTTGGTTTATATCAACTTTTTTGAAATAAAATATTTGTAATTATGTATTTTTTCTATACTAATATTATAAAGAGGTAAAGTTTGTGAGTTTGAGAGTGTTCGAGGTTGTAGAGGGTAATCTCTGATTCTACTGAACCGATTTAGATGAAATTTGGTAAGATGATTTGGTTTGAGACCCTGCGAAGGATATAAGATATTTTTTATTCCGGACATCATCCCTTAAGGGGATGAAAACGGAGATGAAAGTTTGTATGGGAAATCAACCTAATCACCAGCTATAGCACATATATATATA
Organism: Brenthis daphne; assembly: GCA_947093115.1. Lineage (NCBI taxonomy): Eukaryota > Metazoa > Arthropoda > Insecta > Lepidoptera > Nymphalidae > Brenthis > Brenthis daphne. The sequence goes on from OX352473.1 coordinate 8,153,111, forward strand.
TATATAACACGACTCGTCTTACGAGTATAATAATCTTAAAACCTTAAAATTAACCTGATTCGACTTTTATATTTTTTTTTGTTAAGCTTAAATCAGAGCCTTAAGAGTTATAAACTACATATGTATGGATATACTTGTTAAAAAAATATGCAAGTTTTTAATAAATTGTTGTTATTGAGAGCTTTGTATATTTAGAATCGTATAGTAAACATAAACTAAAATAAAGTCTCTGATATATATTTACAAACCTATTACTTTTATTGCCAAATATTTACATATTACATCACATTAACAATCACAAAGAGTATGCGAGTAACTTTAAGCGAGCCATTACTAACGCTGCTACCAGTACTAATATAATAGAGTAAAAATCGATAAATGTCTGAAAGCGATCTGCAAAATAGCGATAGAACATCGTTCGCAGTCGTGGCCGAGCGGTTAAGGCGTCTGACTAGAAATCAGATTCCCTCTGGGAGCGTAGGTTCGAATCCTACCGACTGCGTTAATCGTCGCTATGATCATATTTTTATAGAAAACTATCTTTTAAAAACCCCTGAATGGGTTGTTTTTAAAAAAAACCCGAAGCACATGTTTATTTATTTGATGATAGAATCTCTCTTCATATAAATTTTGAACCCCCGTTTTATAGCGAATGCCTTAATAAGTATCTGTGTGCCTTTCAAGCCAATACGTTCAGCGGCTTGAGTTTTGCGTTGATAGATCAGTCAGTCAGTTAGTCATGTTTTCTTTTTGTTTAAGCAGATTTTGCAAAAATTATGTGTGTGACTCTTAAACCGAAGGATGATTTCCGATGAAATTTAATATAAATATAGGCATTGACATAAAATATTACATAACTAGCGACTCACCCTCACTTCACTCGGGTTCGTCCCTAGGTTGCTTCCCCATACAAATTTTTATTTTTCATTTTCAGCCGCTTAATGGAATGATTTCTGCGATAAAAACTATCCTATGTCCTTTCCAGGGTATCAAACTATCTTCTAACCAAATTTCATCTAAACCAGTTCAGTAATTTCGGAATTTATTCGAGACAAACAAACAAACAAAAAAATCTTTCCTTTTTATAATATCAGTAAAGATGAGGCACTTAGGAAGGCTATCGTGCTAGATAACAATATTTCCATAACAGTTCATTTGTAAATAGTAATTAGATTGCCGTCTATTACTTAAGAAGTTTAAATGCGTTAATTAAAAAGCTAAGTTCATTCACTATTTAATTTAAAGCAGAGACTTGTGACTTAAAGTAAAGACTTGTGACTTGCAACCCACTGTTCTTAAATACTTTTAATTATAGTATAGTTATATCTCTTGAAAACCTCTTATATCGTTATCCGAAAGATCAAATCATTGATTACTCTGTTACAACGTAAAAGAGGGATGAACCAACACACTTTATAAATAAGAAAGACTAGCTACTCTCCCTCACTCCGTTCGAGTTCGTCCCTAGGTACGTTGTAACGGTTTGTATGGAATAGATAAACTATATTAGTATATATGTACATGTGTTATACATAGTAGGTATGATGAGTTTTATATGACTTACTTGAGAAATGATTGTTTCTCCATAAAAACCTTCATCCTAATTTCCACCGCCTTAAGGGACGATTTCTTGGAATAAAAAACCGTCCTATGACCCTATGAAGGTCTTAAATTACAAATCTTAATAGCAAATTTCATCTAAATCGATTCAGCGAATTTTTAGTCTATCCTATTTTTTATTCCGGACATCATCCCTTAAGGGGATGAAAACGGAGATGAAAGTTTGTATGGGAAATCAACCTAATCACCAGCTATAACACATATATATATATAACACATGCTATATAACACATGCTTAAGGGACGATTTCTTGGAATAAAAAACCGTCCTATGACCCTATGAAGGTCTTAAATTACAAATCTTAATAGCAAATTTCATCTAAATCGATTCAGCGAATTTTTAGTCTATCCATTACAAATAAATATACAAAAAAAAATCATGAGGACTGCCGATAGAAGTGAAAACTTAAAACTATAAACAAACAGTTGTTATTTTTTGGATATTCAAATTAATTGTTTGATCTTAAATTAAAGTTTGTAAATTAAAACTTTTTACATTTATCTGGTTTTGACATCTATCAGCACTCTGAGTGTTAGCGTTAACACGTCACGTGACCATGTCGATGACGACTTACATGAAATTACTTCCCATCCAAACCTGCCTATAACCCCTTCCACTTCAAAAAAGACCGATTTTTATCTCTTTATAATATTAGCATAGATAAACAGTGTACATCAATATATAACATGAAATATTTATTAAAAATGTTGTTAGTCAAACACACCCCTACTCAGATAGCACAGTAATTCCCAAGAGATGAGAGTGATGTCGCTCAAAGGCATATTTCGAGCGTACAGCTTTATTAAAAATACCATCCCGTTCATTTTTAATCGAATCCTAAACCTTACCTTCTAGATTCGTTGGAGATTTTATTAATTTTACACTCAGATGCGTAGCAGAAATTATGTTATTTTGCCTAACTGCCATCGTAGTTGAATTTCTATAATCTATATCGCTAATAGACAACTAATTGGGAAGATATATTTTGACAACGTTAAATAGTTCTTAATACGTCATTTCCGCAAATATCTTTGTTTTGATTCAATTATAGTTCCTTTACACTTCCAGGTAAATTTCTAAGAAATTAATCAAATTTCTAAGAAATCTTTTGTTAACTGTAACGCCGGCGTGTCCGCGGTCGTGGAGGGATTAACATCTATCTATTTTAGACTATAATATATTATTTGTATCTACCATATCTTTAATATTATTGGGTAAATATTGAGGGCCGCTAAATGAAAGCTCACTCACCCTCATAAAACCAATTATTGTTTTAATTATTTCATTATACTCATGTAGTTCTTAAGATTTTTAGAAAAAATTACATTTAATTTTAAATTAGCAATTCTACTAACTGTTATCTATACATATAATAAAATTCTGAATCGAATCTGTACATTAAATATTTTTTTGGAAAATCTTAAAATATGCATTATTGCTGATACAGAGTCCGAATTTATAATTTTTAGAATGTTTGTCTGCCTTTGAACGCATCACGAAAAAACCACTGGACAGATTTTAATAAAATTTGGTAGGTTCTTCTTCTTCTCCCTGCCCATTTCCCAATCACTTGGGGTCGGCGCAGTACATCTTCTGTACTGTTGATAGGATTTGGCAAAAGTTTTACGACCGGCCGCCTGCCTGACGTCAACCCTCCTTGGGAATGCTACTGTTTATCTTGTAATATGATGCACTTTCAATTTTGTTGTCTTTTAAGACTTTTTTTATACTATTACTTAAAGTTTAATGTTATTTTTGGATATTATTTTAAAATAAATTATAATGATAGCTGGTTTCCAGGTCAACCAATATGATATATTATACTGCGGTAAAATATTTCATCTCTGAGAAATCTATACTAAACGTTAAAACGTATCTAGGAATGAACCCAAGCGGAGCGAGGGTGAGTCACTAGTCTATACTAATATTATAAAGAGGTAAAGTTTGTGAACTTGTGAGGTTGTGGGGGGTAATCTGGATCTACTGAACCGATTTAGATGAAATTTGGTAAGAAGATTGTTTGAGACCCTGTAAAGGACCTAGGATACTTTTTATTCCATAAATCATCCCTTAAGGGGGTGAAAATAAGGATGAAAGTTTGTATGGGGAATCAACCTAGGGACGAACCCGAGTGAAGCGAGGGTGAGTCGCTAGTTGTTTATGTTTATTTTACGGAGACGATCAGATAGCATATTAGTTGTAAGCTACCAATGTTTTATGTTACCCTTACCTTATATATTATCCTCATGAACACTTGCACAAGTATATCAAAAAAACAAAAATTAAAGAAAGTAAATCTGTTTTAATAATATTAATTTTACTAAACACATCAAAAAATCTCGCAGCCGGTAGGATTCGAACCTACGCTCCCAGAGGGAATCTGATTTCGAGTCAGACGCCTTAACCACTCGGCCACGACTGCTGCTTGAACTTACTTCAAACTTGTTATGTGACTTAAGTAATGAATATTCTATTTTTCTAGGACAATATCGGAAAGTCAAATCTGTACATTAAATATGTTTTGGAAAATCTTATTGAATTAGACATTATTATCGATACAGATGCCGATTTTTTAGAATTTTTGTCTGTCTGTCTGTCTTTCTGTATGTCTATCTATCTATCTGTCTGTCTTTCTGTATGTCTATCTATCTATCTGTCTGTTTGTCTGTCTGTCAGAGAAAGCATCACGAGAACACCATTAGGCAGATTTTGATGAAATTTGGTATGATGATAGCTGATTATCCGGGTTAACATATAGGATACTTTTTATTTTTAAACGTTAAAACGTAAATAGGAACTCAACATGTGAGTCGTTAGTTGAAAAACTAAATTTTAATACTTACAAAATATTATTGAAGACTAGACGCGTCCTCTTGTAGCAGTCAGTGGTACATTTTTAAATCTTTCTTTCACAGTGAAAGATAAAGAGGTACAATTTCAAAAATATAGCAATTCATAAATATAAACTAACCCTAATTTGCTAAGTATACTAAAAATGATAATTTAAAGGAAACAAGGTATCATGTAGCCGGATTGCCAAAACCGTTTAAGGGCTTCAAAGAGAATTAGAAATAGGATCATTTCAATATCAGAACAAAGGTGTCGCGTAAAATACCTTTATCTCGCCATCCCGAAATGTTTTCTTAAGAGTGTTATTAAAAAACGACGTTCCTTGTAAATAGGGATTCTCAAATTATATGTAAATATTTTCTGTTATTAAATTTTTGAAGCTAGTGACGTAGTAGCGATGTAATCGTACTTGCGTTAATGGTCACTAGTTCGTTGTGAAATTTTTCGATCTTTTTCTAAGTGTAACTTAATTATAATGTTTTTAACCAACTTCCAAAAAGTAGGAGGTTATCAATTCATCGGAATCTTTGTTTTTTTTAATGAATAGGCTGTACTTTAAAGAAACTTCTTATTTAAACTTTAAGAAAAAATCAAACCACTTAAGATGGACTTTCTGGAATGATTTTGAAGTCGCGTACCTTTTAGTCGAAACTGAGTGAATTCGACTTTCACTTAATTACTTCGGTATGCATGTACAAAAATCTACAAATATTAAATTTAACTTTTGTTTTTATGAAGATTGTCGTGATATATATATATATATATATATATATATATATATATATATATATATATATAAATCTTATCTTACCTTCTATATGTGTGCGAGTATATAAAAAATCTATTGTTATTCGTTTGTCTCGCTAAAACTTAAAAGCGGCCGGACCGTATAAAAGTTTAAGTGCCGGTAAAAGTTCAGAACTGTTCATTTTGTATGGTAATCACTAACCGTTAAAACGTACTTAGGGACGAAACCGAGCGAAGCGAGAGTAAGCCACTAGTTTATTATACTAATAAATTTTCTGTAAAAAAAATCTAAATGTCAAAACAGCGACAGAGATACTGACAACATAAGCTGATAGATAGATTTCCCTTTCAACCCTTCATGTATGAAAACCTATTTAGGTTTCAAATGAAGAAATGCTATTTACATTTCTTACACAAAAGGCAAATGAAAGTAACCAAATCCCATGCTAGTGATTAAAGGGCTGTAGTTAAGGAAGGTATTTCAAAATGCTTCTATATTTATTTAAGCTGTAAACAAACGATAATATCACGTATCGCGTGCCCTCACACAATTTATCGCGTTATCGCGTTGAATCGCGCGCCTGCGATGCTCATTCCTATCTGCCATCTACCACTAATTACCACCTAACAAACACTTACACCCCTTTGTTGATGCCCAAACTCTTAAGTCATTGATAGCATGTGTTACTTAATAATCTGATTCTTATATACTTACTTAAACGGATATATCGACTTCAAGATTGTGCTTTAGTAGTCATTATTCCGCCTGTAATTTTTTTTGATATTTCAATTCCAATTTGTTTGTTTAGTGGCTTCTACGAGTGCGGTGTTGGCACAATTTATTTTTAGCCAATGTTGCGTAGAATGGAGAAGGCTCGTTGTATTAGAAATGACCGGTAAAAGAGAAAAAAATTCTTGACATGTGGAATCACAAAAATCGGTTCACAGGAGCTGTCAAAAAAATCTCGTAGCTTACACAAAAATAAAATTGGGCATAGAAGATATCTATTTTATCTAAAGAACGCGAAGAACTATACTTAGCTACATAGACTTATTTTTAAATAACAAACAATCTTCAAAATTATTCAAACGATTTTGTTCTCAAGATACTTAGGCCTACTATAAAATTGTATTCATAGTTAAATATTACCATGTGCTTGTAAATAAATTAAATGAATCCAGAGATCTTCACTTATAGATATTAGAAGGTTTCAACCTGACTCTCGTTTCTATCGCATTTCGTCCCTTTTTGGTACCATATCATTACAAGAAAACCTCTCAAAATCATCTAAGATGCTTTACATTTTTTTTTTAATATTGAAACTCTGAATTCATTCCAAAACCTTATTAATTTTGTAAAAAAAACATAGGAACTGAAAATTTTGAAGATAAAATCCATCCAATTACAGTATCTGACTGACTGTATGTACACGATCTGTCTCTATGTTGGTTGTGGATTCGAATTCACTTAAATCAAATATTTGTCAAAACCATTACCTATCACGTAAACTCTACAGAATCCTGAAATCTAAGTAATAAACAGTGTTCATTCGCTATTTGATATGAAAACAATCCAACTAATAATTCTAGAATATTAATTACTCAAACATAAAACACTTAGTACAGTGATGAGGGACATGACGTTACATGCCACTATCTGAAGATATATCAATAACGCTGACAGCTGACACTCGACGAGACAGTTGTTGGTTCCACTACTCTCATAATGTTAAGTATAATAAATATTACAAATCGTATTTCTCTTTACAAAATTCATGGTATCCATACTAATGCGAAAGTAGTTCTGTTTGTTTGTTTGTTTGTTACCTTTTCACTACTAAACGGATGAACGGACTTAGATGAAAATTGGTATGGAGATAGTTTTGTACTCTAGTTATGGGTGTTTATATTTATAATATATATTTATTTTAAGTTATATATTATGTGTAGTGTATCAATTCTCTGGTATCCATAACACAAGCCTTGTAGCTTACCATGGAAATAGATGGTGTTGTGTGAGAATGTCCTACATTCATATACATACTAATTTACTTTAATTATAAATCTGAAAGTGTGTTTGTTTGTTTGTCCTTCTTTCACGTCTAAACGGATGACGGATTGGCGTGATTTTTTGTGTGCAGATAGTTGGAGGGCTGGAGAGGGATATAGGCTGAGCTTGAGCTTTTTACCGCGGGAGAGGGAGCGAAGCCGCGGGTTCTGCTAGTATTTATATAATATGACATTGTTCTTCTTTTATGGATTCTTTTTTCCTAACATATTAGAGGACTATTCGAAGTTAAATATATTATATCCTTACCTATATCCTGTATCTGAAAGTGGTCGTCCTGATAAACGTTGATCAAGCACTTTGGAGATAAGTGAAAAAAAGATAGGCATTTTAAGACTTTTTAACGGATAAGAGTTTAGTATCGCAATAATAATAATAATGTGAGGTTACTAAAGGAAGTTTTATAATTACTTTAGTACATTATTCCATGAAATATAACGTTTTTAAAAGGATTCAGTCCTTTTGACTTAACAAAAAATCTGCCTAAAAGTCCTAAAAAAATTAATTTCAAAAAACATATTATTTGAAATTTTATACGTAATAAACCTTCCAAATCCGTTTGTAAAACAGCGTTCCAACCTATAAAGCGTGCAACCTCGGTTATCTTCCACTTGGCTCTGAATAGATTGTTAGCGTCATGTATCTATGTATGAGGTCGGTGCGCGCATTAACATACAGAACGCGAACACTAGCTCTTCTGTGAATGTGTATCCTCGACTCCACATCTTTGAGAACTTCAATAAAGGCATTTTATTTATGTGAAATATCAAGAATTAAAAAAATTCTTGCTTTTACGATATATTCGATGTGCTTGAATATATTATGTAGATCACTTTAGTTTTTATAAAAACTAGATTTGAACCGTGAATCAATTTTTTTTGTTTTTTTAGGTCTTTTCCTTATCTCGAAAGGAAACATGAAACCCTTATAGAATCACTTTGTTGTCCGTCTGTCTGTCTGACCGTTTTGTTTATGTCGCTTAAACACGGAAGGAAATCAAAACCTCTAGATTACTTCTCATTAACCTAGAATCATGAAATTTAGCAATTAGCAATGTTTTATAGCACGAGTAAAGGGAAAAATCCAAAAACCATAAATTTGGAGTTACATCACAAAAAAATTACTTTTCTTTGTAAATATAATCTTGGTTTAATGTCTCATGCTACGGAATCCTCAGTGTGCGAGTCAGACTCGCACTTGTCCGATGTTATTATTTTTATACGTACTAGTTTTCACCCACAGCTTTACTCGCATGTATAGTCAAAAAATAACTTATGTCCACAATATAAATATAATTTTCTCAACACCTCTTTTCAGCACAACTGCCTTTTAAACCAGTTGTAGTGCCCTCTGGAATTGACTACACTATCTATAAAATAAATTAATGATTATCTCTAAGTATATTTTTAATAAAGACAATGAAAAATATCAACGACTCGATTGATTAATTATTCGACCAACTAAGCTGAATCTTAAATGATTTTTACTGTCATTATCTCGCACCACTGATATCATCAATGTGTATATCATTTCTAACATATTACCACTTGCCTTATGATAAAGGAAAATATCGGGAAAAACCTGCATGTCTGAGAGAACCTAGCAAATTGTTGAAAGACGTGAAGTCCACCGCATTTGGCCAGCGTGGTGGACTATGGCCTGATCCCCCTCATATTGAAGGGAGGCCCGTGCCTAGAAATAGGGTGTTAAAAAGGGCTGAATACAAAGGGCTGAATACTATCATTATATTACAGACGTGGGTGAAAGCAAGACTACTTACATGACTTACAAGTACACTTTAGTAGCATGAATTTTTTCACTTAGAGCTTTTTAACACAAAGTAGGAGCTTATTATTCTGAAAGCTTTAAATATTATAAAAATTCTATGTTAAATTAAGATTAAGAGGGTAGATAGCAACACGCCTAATTAATGCTGCATATTGTGCGATTGGTGTCAAGCTTAATAACAAGCATGCAGCATTTAGATCAATTACTAAAATATGAATACACAAAAATTATAGAAGTTTATGAAACAGTAAGAATTTCATTATCTTGCTTCTTTACAATAATAAATGATTACGTAAATCCGTGTGTGTATATATCCATTATAGCTCTTAGTAAAAATAACTACACTTTGTTCCACACTTACCAATCTAAAAGGAAGCAACTTCAGCAACAGTTCTAAACTACACATTACTATAACCAGAGAGACAAACAAATATCGACTTTATAGTATATAAAACTTAAAATTCGTTTCAACTCCACAAGCAAATTTCCATACAACAAATGCCCCTAGAGTGAAGTGCCGAAACTCTAAATGCTCAACCCTAAACTTGCATACACAATTGCAGAACTACTTTCGTCTACGAGTAAATTTCTGGCAAACTTTTAAAGTCGTACACTCCCGCCAACGAAGTCGGCAAATGAAATTATGGCTCACCTACATTCTTACGGGACTTTATGTAAGGGTGACTGTCTACTATATGCGTAACGATACTGACTAAAAATGCTAAAAGTTACTTATAGATGCTTTTGTAAGCTCATAATCGCATAAATATAACAGTAGTATGATTAAAAGCTAATGCGAAAGCTTATTACTTCTTCATGTTGAAACTACTAAACAGATTTGGGTAGTATACAGATAGATTATAATATGACGTAATACATAAGTAAGTAGTTAAATTTGCCAAAAATATATAAATATACCTATCGCCATTCCGAATTTCCGTCAATTTTGGTCAAAACCCAATATTTTATACTATGTAGAGAAGAACAAAATGAAATTTATATTATAATAGTATTTCATAGCATCATATTTTAGTGTTGGCAGGCATTTTATCTGTGTAACATAATGAACCGAGGCTCGCCCCGCCCGGCCCAAGAGACGCGCCGTCGATAACAACGCGTTAGCATTTGTATAGAACTGTTTGTCGCTGTATCCCATAGTTGACAAACTATTGTTATGCATTCACTAAATTAATGTGCGATAATTCTAGTTTGCTATGTTTTAGACTTATAAGATCTTGATTTTCTTGCTAGGCTCTACATGACAGTTTTCCTTTGTATTACAAATTTAGGTCATTTTCGCTCAAATATCGTAAAAACTAAAAATATATTTATTTATTTACTTAAGGATTTCCAACAAAAGATACACACTTTACATAATATAAAAAAATTAATTAAGAATTTTAATATGTGTGCTCCTTCACTTATAGGATACCACAGCTTGCTCATTTATCTATTACTAGCAGAACCGGAAGCTTCGCTCGCGCTAAAACTAAAATTAAAATCTCTAAAAGGTAGGTTTCATACAAACTTTCATCCCCTATTTCACCCCCTTGGGGGTTGGATTTTGAAAAAGTGTAGTAGTGTAAGTAGTGGATGCCTTCGTCATATGAGGAATATGTGTGCGAAATTTCAATTTTTTAGCCTTAAGGGTTTAGCCTGTGTGTTGATACATCAGTCAATCAGTTTTGTCTTTTATGTATATAGATAAGTTATAATTAAGCAAAAAGATAAAGTTTAGGAGGGTAGATTTTCAACCGACTTCAAAAAGGAGGAGGTTCTCAATTCGACTGAATTTTTTTTTTATGTTTGTTACCTCAGAACTTCGTCATTTATTAACCGATTTGGACAATTTTTGTTTTGTTTGAAAGGGTATACTTCCAGATTGGTCCCATTTAAATTAAAAAAAAAATACCACTCCTAAGGGTGGAAAAATAGCTAATAATGAATTTAACCTACTTCTAATTGTCATATTGACTTAAAACTTTGCAAGTGTTTCTATTTCCGTTGATAGTACAGTGGTTCGGTATTGTTGATCTGATCTGATGGTAAGGCCAGAAGGTGGATAGGTGGAACTCTTCAACGGCTAATAGTAGATACTTTGAGTTTGGGCTTATTTTGTTTGATTCGACAAGCCTAACACGTTAGAATTCTTACTTTGCTACTACTGTCTACACTAAAAAGGGAAAAATAAAAACTTTTTAACAAAAAAATAAAAACCGACTTCAAACAAAAGCACTAAAAAGTAAAAAAGTCGGTGTGCTTTGCTTTGTATGGGCTGGCACTGATTTCGAAAATATTTGATTAGGTATGTATAGTAAATGAAAACTACCAATCAGTTATTTTTTTACTTTTTAGTGCTTTTGAGAAACAATTTTTAAACCAATTTAAATTTAACTAACATTTAAATCTATCATTTTTTATGAATCTTGAATTTCAGTTAAAACTTACATTACACTTTGTCTATATTTAATATTTATACATATAATAAAATTGTAACTAAGTCAAATCTGTACATTAAATATTTTTTGGAAAATCTTATTGGAATAAACATTATTATCGATACAGAGGCGGAATCTATAGTTTTTAGAATTTGTCTGTCTGTCTGTCTGTTACCGCATCACAGAAAAACCACTGGAAGGATTTTGATTAAATTTGGTATGATGATAGCTGGTCATTCGGATCAACATATATGTAGGATACTTTTTACTGCAGGAAAATATCTCATCTCTGAGAAATCTATACTAAGCGATAAAAAGTAAGTTGGGACGAACCCGAACGGAGCGAGGTTGAGTCGCTAGTTATTTATGATATGCGAGTTTCAAATTGTTTTTGGTGAGAGTGCCGACTCATCATCTGCCAACCTTCATGAAGGAGGACTTCTGGCCGCAGGGCGTCGTGTTTCGGAAGTTTCGAGATCGTTTGCCCGCTGACACAATTCACACGTCTACAGAACGTGTTAAATAGTTTTTTAAGTTTTAAAATTAATATATATGTTAGTTTTTAAGGTATATATATTATGGGCCTCTGTTTACATATTTAAGATCTTTTTGTAAATATTGCCTGAAATGATAAAATTAATTAAATTAAAATATACATTTGTACGTATATAAACAAAACAAAAAAAAACACTGAATATTTACTATACGAATAAAAAGTATTAAATGAAGTGTATTATTATGAAGTCTACTTTCGTTTTACATATTTTTTCTCATAATAAAGTATTATCAAACAATCTTTATTTAACAAAAAAACATATAAAAGAGTTAAAGGTCTAAAAATAATTCACATTTAGGCTCTGAATGTTCAATTTTGAATATTTTATTCATTACTTAGAACATTAAATCTAGTAGTTATAATAATTGCTGTAATAAATAATAAGAATTACATTTTTTTCAAACATCGCACATTTATAGGTCAAACAGACCGTATACTGCAGTCGATGCAGTCGATGTGGCGTGCATAATGAGGGCACGTAACGAGTTGTATTGTCGCCGACACCTGGCGTTGCGCGCCCACGCTAAGATTCGTTAGAATATATCAGTCGTTATATCAAAATTTATAGAATGATAAATCTATATAAATATTATAAACTAGCGTATAGTACTAGGTACGCTGTAATGGCTAGTATGAAATACAATTTAAATTTCTAGGCTTTCTGTACTATAATATGCATGTATTTTATACATATAAATCTTCCTGTTAAATCACTCTTAAAAAAACCGCATCAAAATCTTTACTGAACATTAAAACGTAACTAGGGACGAACTATTATATAAACCTAATATAATTAAATGTAGTAGTAGGCACGCTTGCTTGGAAAATTATGTGAAGTAGGTTCAATTCCGAGTTATGCTCTAATATTTTCATGTGCCCAAAATAATTTTCTGATTATTCATCTTACGGTGAAAGAAAACATCGTGAAGAAACCTGCACGTCACATGTATCTTGTCGAAAAATAAACAAGATAGATTTTAGGTAAAACATTAATAACGTTTAGAATATGTTTCGAAACCTGCAATGAACAGAACTATATCTTAATATCCTAATATATATATATATATATATATATATATATATATATATATATATATATAACTAGCAACTCACCCTCGCTTCGCTCGGGTTTGTCCCTAGGTTGATTCCCTATACAAACTTTCATCCCCATTTTCACCCCTTTAAGGGATGATTTCCAGGATAAAAAGTGTCCTATGTCCTTTCTAGGGTCACAAACTATCTTTTTACGAAATTTTATCTAAAACGGTTTAGTTGATCCAGAGATTACCCCCTACAACGTCACAAACTCACAAACTTTACCTCTTTATTATATTAGTATAAATTATTTATAGTGTATAATAATAATAATTAAGCCTCTTTATTTCCTTAATAAATATCACAACACAATTATTTCTTTATCAAAACTTATCATTATCATCATTCATTATTATTTATAGTGTATACACTCTTATAATTTCAAATTGTATTGTTTAAGGTAGAAGCAAAGTTATCTGTCCTGAAGTCTTGTCTAAGCCCCATGAATACAAAATGAATAATAAACTCAATATAACACTTTTACATTTTTTTTATTTTACTGGTTTTTGAGTGCGGCTTTGCTCGCGTGGTAGGTGAGGAATCAAAAGTAGCCTATATCCATCCCCAGAATAACGTTTATGTCATTGCAAAATTTTATCGAAATCTGTTCAGAGGTCTAAACGTGAAAAGACAACAGACAGAGTTATCACCTTTATATTAGCGGTTAATTATGATTGTTAGTAACAATCCACCTTTATGTCGAAGCAAGGAAACAAAGGAGCATTCGAACAAGCCCGCGCTAGACACAATAAACTTCGTGACAGTCTATCTAAAAATAAATGACGGCAGCGCAAAAATCGCAATCTCTTTTATCATATTCACTGAGAGTATCTTGCAAATGGGATTGTGGAGGCTTTTGTTCCGCCCTAATTGACTGCCGAGAGCGGCAATTTCAAAAACAATAACGTAATAAGAACAATTTGTCAACAAAACAAAAGAAATAAATTATTTTTGACTCACTTCCTATATGGGTATTAGGGTGAGTCGCTCATGTATGGAAAAAATAAAGTTTTTCGATTGTATTCTAATAGCGATATTTTATTGCTTTACGAGTAAACAAATAATTTTAGGTTAAAAAAAGCCAAATTAAGTTGAATTTTTAGACCGCATGGTTCAAAGTTAAAGAAACCGAAACGATTGAAAATATTTGAATAATATTTTACAGGTTTGTTAATTACCAAATAAAATATGATATTTTGACTATTACAAAAAAATGAAAGAATTTTTTTTTGACCCACCCTAATGTGTATATATATATATATATATGTGTGTGTGTGTATATAAATATATAATTCGTAATTAGTATTCGCCCAGTGGTCAAAATTAAACCATAATTATTTTCATATTGATAACACTAAATAAAGCTCGTAGATAGTACTAAACTATTTTGTCTTTGCCTAATTATATTTAGATATTAACTTTATCATGACCACTATAACTACAGTAATTTATTACGATTTTAAAAATGTCAAAAATGAAAATATAATGAACTGCAAAACAGTTCTATAAATGTAGATTGCCTTTAACACTTTTTTCTTATTATCTTCTAGGTTAAAACGATATAAACACATTGTACAAAATTTAAACCGTCCTTTCATTTACATAGTTCTTTATTTATTTAGACACCTAGTAATTTCACCATTATTTCTTATATCTAAGTATAAAATAGATATATAATAAAGTGCACAGAGTTGATATGATTTACACAAAAGAATATTAAAATTGCGAGACTCGAGATTTGAACCTGCTTCACTCGGTTTTCCGAGCGAGTGCTTCACCACTGGACTACCAATAGCTTTAAACCACCACAGACTTTTCATTTACAGAACCCTAAAAATTAACTTGTTACAACTGATTGACTGCAAAGAACAAACAATAAAGAAACAAGTTTGTCAGCGACGAAACAAGATTTCATTATTATGCCAAAACACCTGATTCAATTAGAAGGTAAATAAATTGTAGACGTCGAGGAAATAAGTAATTAAATTTTGTTCGGAGTCCGACTAAGCAAATGATATCTGGATTCTGTGATTCATTAAGAACAAAACAATTTATTGGTGCTGGATAATTTGAAACAATTGGAGGCTCAAAGTTTTGCTTAAATGTTTTAAAACTTCTTAAATCTGAATCTTATTAAGTAATTGAAAATTAATCGAGTGCCAATCTTTCTTGCCTGAAATTAGAGCTAAACTATGAGTGACACTCCTAAATATTATATTTTGTTCAAATACGATATGGTTATGTGTTAGGATAAGGAATTAGATCTCTATCAGCTTTGTGATATTTACCTGTCAGCAAATGGCTGACAGATTCAATAAAGCACCAGTTATTTAATATTTATAAGGAAACGCGTTCATATTGTAAGCTCCTCTGTTGATACATACATGCATAATTCACACATTATTGTTGTAAGCTTTTAGTGGCCTTCTGACAGACAGACAGACTATTTATTTATATTTGCCTATTTATATATAGATTCTATGACCAATTCTACTGAATTATATGCAACTAGCGACTCACCCTTGCTCCGCTCGGGTTACGTTTTCAGGTTTAGTATAGATTTCTCAGAGGTGAGATATTTTCCCGTAGTAAAAAGTATCCTATATATTGAAATTTCATCAAAATCTGTCCAGTGGTTTCCTCGTGATGCGTTCCCAGACAGACATGCAGATAGATTCGGCCTCTGTATCGATAATGACTATTTCAGTAAGATGTTCTAAAAAATATATATTAAATGTAGAGATTCAACTTAGTTATAATTTTATTATATTATGTAAAAATTTTGCTTATCTTTTTGACTGTCGATTTTCTGTTAGAAAGAATTTATATAATAACTTAATAGGTAAAGTCAGATGTAAGCGCCTGTATTCAAAACTCCAAGTGGGCGTGCTGCATCAATAAATATATCACTCGCTATCAGTCCTGATACAACCTTTACTAATAGAATTGTTTCATGAAACCAGCCTAGTTTTAGCACAGGTTCAATAATGCTGAACAATAGGTTGGCTGAGAGTTTAAGCGCTATTATATAAACAGGCGGAATCACCTTTAAAGGTGAAGTTTTTTTAACTTTATATAAGACCACCTAATGTTACCTAATTAAATTAAATTATTATGAAAATTGATTCACAACTGTCGAATTTTGCACAAAGTATTTTGTACCTACACATAATTTTTCATCACTCATTTTTGAAGTCAAAAATATAGTATACACTTGTTAAATAAAAGTCATTACTTTTGTACATTAAGTGATATCTTTACAAATTGTGAATCGATTTTCATAATATTTCTTTAAGAAACTATATCAAAATCCAATATCATATGAATATAATCTTAAGAGCGGTCTCAAAAAAAGTTAAAAATGTTTCACCCCTAGGGGATGAATAATTAATTTTTATATGATTTTGAAGTATTTGTATTGACATATAGATAATTAATTAACTTAAAACTAACATAAATTATTATTTGCTTCCCAATACAAACTTTCATCCCCATTTCACCCCCTTAAGGGATGATTTCCGGGATATAAATGGGTTATAGTTAGTGCCATGAAGCGAGGTTAAAGAAGTTTATAATCAAATAACGTGCTAAAGTTTTAAAGAGTCAATAAATAACATGGGTTTATTAATTTAATATTATATTTTCACACAATCCTAACAAAAGTCACTCGATTGGAACACATAAACAAACATTTTTTTTAATCTTTAATCGATAACAAAACAATTTCTCGTGTAGTTAATACAGACACCAGTTTCATACAAAAATTAATACTGCACATAGCCTGTCTAGTTAATCGCTTTTTGGACGTTTTTCAACATATTACCAGTATGAAAATTTTTGAGTATAAAATCGTCACAGAATTACTATTTATTATTATATATTAGATTATGAATAGAACTATAATTTTTATGTTCATGTTATATGTTTTGCTATGAACAATTTTACTCAGATTTTTGAAAAATCAACAAAAATCCTTAATCTAAGAACTTTACCAATAATTTTGAACGAAACTCAAATCTACATTATGTATATACATAAAACAGTATATAAATTTCTACAAACTTGTAATCAAGAGGGTATCGTGAAACATTTCTATTAGTAATAAAGGGTAATAACGGGTTAGATAACGAATGATGTATTTCGTAAGTTACTACCTATACATAGTTTTGGCCTACATTCAACTCATTGCTTTGTATGTAGCGATTATAATTTAGCTTAGTGGTAGCTATTAAAGATCTTTCATAGGCTAGGGAGAGTTCAGAAATTATATTCAAACTAATTTTCGGCCTTGACCTTATATATGAATGATGATGTCGAAAGGTCTGCAGATCCGGAAGTTCTGGGTTCAAATCCCGAGTCGGTACAAGTATAGTTATCTAAGTATAGCAACTTACTGTGAAAACATTTTCAATAGTTAGAATTTTAAAACTGTCGATGTTGCGCTCTTATCCAGCACGTAAAGCCGTCGATCCTGCGTCCTGATGTCCCGCCTATCGTGTCGACATATCTTTCACTGAACTTTGAGAGTGAAAGAAATAGAGACTTCACTTTTTACTTGGCAAAATATGCATATTACATACAATCTAATATCTTCTACGCACATGGCTAGTCTCAGTAAGATTGGCCACTTTGGCCGAAATTGATCAGCAACAGATATATATATATATATATATATATATATATATATATATATATATATATATATATATATATATATTGTATACAGTAGAAATTTGGTAAAACAAACTACTGGGGCTAGTGATTCATTCTAACCTATAAACTACATAATATATCGAAGCAAAAACACTCCGAACCTTTACTCAATGACAATAAAAAAAGACAAACGAACAAAGACACTAATGATAATATTAGTAGAACCTATTACCATTCAAAATATATTTTTCCCTAATACACTTTTCATGATTCTGAACTCTAGTCAATCGCAATATAACATAACTAAATAAACTTAAAAAACACCCACCAGAAAAAATATACTTAGTTTAGTATAAAATGCAAAGATAATCGATCATCTTTTCTATGAACTATCTTTTAATGTATATTTAAATAAAAACCGTGTTTATTAAGTAACAAGATTGAGCAGTTACTTTAACTTTATTTAAATAAATAAAACGACAAGTGTTAAAGAACGAGCAATGTACGTACAACAATAGATGATGCGATATAATTTGTAGGGCAGAAAACGCGAAACGATCCTTTCACTCAAAAGTACCATAAAACAATTTTTTTTACTAAATTCATTATACATTGCGTACTATACTAGTATAATTTTGGAACCTAGAAAAAAATCCATAAGAAATTTTCAATGGATAACGTAAGAAATAAAGTAACCAAAAGTCATGATTTAGAAATTGTAGGCGTGACGTTACAGGAGATCTTGGGCGATATGAGGCACGCGAACGTTCCGACAGACACTCTCATAAATGTTATACTATACAAATGTATCAACTACGTAATTTATAACTAAGCGTTTAATGTAATTTATGGAATATAACTACCGGTGTGTTTGTAAGTAGGCTACTGATAGCGATGCAGAATGCGGTGCGGTCTGAAAGAGGTGAAGATTTTTATTTCCTTAGTAATGAAGCATATTGCATATACATAGTTTGAAAATTTTCAAAATGTTAACTTTCAAGATGAAATTGAAGTGAATTGAAGTCCAAGATGACAAGTTATGGTTCATTTGTTTGTTGTTGCAGCATTTAGATAGCAAGAGAAATTCCATAAAACCTATATAATCGACGTTAGCAAAATCTTGTCGACTAGACTTTAAAGATATTGTCTAAGAGCTTTAAGCTCACTATAAATAATACTTAGAAATAACTGAATCCCATGAAATATATGAGTATTTCCACGAAACTCCTCCCAATCTTGACCTGTCAAAGTAAATTCTAAATAGATTCCACGTAACCAAATTAAACCTAATAGCTCGAGCTCCGCAAAAATAAATGCTTTACTAAGGAAAATTAACGATTCTCCAAACGAGATGGTATTTAGGAAAAAATATGAGTGCCGGAAAAAGCGAGCTAGCGATTTATTCTGTGCATCTGGGGCTCATTTACAGCTGCCGCTTGCTTTGGTTACTTACCATTTTTAATTGCACTATTTCAAATGAATTAACTCCACCACTATTTTTCCGCAGGCCAAGACTAAGAAGTTTCGCATTAAGTGAACACATTCTCGCCAACGGGCTAAATGCTCGGGACAGTCCTTTGAAGGTAAAATCTACTTAATGTGCCACGTAATTACATTTTGGACATTCACTATATAGAGTCTATAGAGAGAAGTAGAGTCAAACTCTTCCTTCAACTGCTTTTTTTGAAATGTTAGTGTTTTTTAACTTTGATATTTGATAATGTAGAATTTCAACAGTGAAAAATTATTAAAATGAAGGCAATGACTACATATGTATTATAAAATAAAATCCACCGTCTGTTTGTTTGAACGCGATGAACATAAAACCTACCGAACGAATTTTCATACGGTTTTCACCAATATATGGAGTGATTCATGAAAAAGTCTTAGATGTAAAGTTCATTAAGGTTTTATGTAAATTGGCTGAAATAATGATTGTTGAAGATGTCGGAAAAAATCATGCCGCCTGGGAGCTTCACTGGCGTGTGCCACGTAAACTAATAAAGTTATATGAAAACAATGTATTACAGAATTATTCCTCTTAAAAAAATCTTTCTATTAAACTGTAGGAACGCTATGTGCACGTACCTTGAGACGCACTCGAGCGAAGCGAGCGTACGTCACTAGTATAGAGGTAAGTTAATAATATTAACACTCATTAAGTAAATATAAAATCCTTCCCAGTCAGAAGCCATAATCAAAGCTTAACAAGCACTTAGTCAAATTAAAATTCGAAATGCGATCCCGTTATCCAATATTTGAAATTATGAAAATTGGTTTAACCGCTACTTTAATTTCTTAACCGGTGGTTTTCGTATTTCGGGATGTATTTAAAATCAGATATCTCCATATTTTTTATTATAAGTTACGATTACATAAATCTAAAGTTTAACATCTAAGAATATCCTCTGGAACAAGAGTGTGGAAGAATACGGCTGATATAACACTTTTAGTAATAATAACTTGGTATAGAAATCAAAAATAATAATTAGATAGTTATCTGAACCTTGTATCTTATTTAAAATCTATACTAATATTATAAAGAGGAAAGATTTTTTTGTTTGTTTGAACCGAATAAGCTCCGAAACTATTGAACCGATTTCGATGAATTTGGTAAGAAAATAGTTTGAGATTCTGGGAAGGGCATAGTATAATTTTTATCCCGGAAATCATCTCTTATTGGGGTGAAAATGGTGATGAATGTCTGTATGAGGAAGCAACCTATGGACGAACCCGAGCGAAGCCGGCTGAGTCGCTAGTAATATATAAAAATAATAGTTTAAACCTATCCTTATATCTTATAAATATAAACATATGATACATTTAAATTGATATGTACCAAGTGGTTGATTGAATTATTTTTTCTTACTTTTAAATAAATAAATATGGAGAAAAGTCTCTCATTAAATTGAAAATAAAATATGGGATCTTTATAGGCAGAAGATTAGTCTTCACTATCCTGTCTAAGAGTATGCGCTAATTTAATACTTTAGCAATGTAGTTGCGATGTGATACATGTTTGATAACAATCTGAAATTAATTAGTCAGAAGTCCTAGAAAGCCTTAACTATGAAGCCTTGAAGTTCGATCGATCTGGTTAGTGGCGTAGAAGACCATCGCCCATCAACCATAATTAAACCGAAAAACAGTCTATGAGTTTTATTTTTGAACTAGTGACTTTTATTATATTAGTATGTTGTAATTATCTTTATTTGTAACTATGTAATTAATTAATTATTTAAGGACGATTTTAACTTTTGTCTTGGCCATTTAAAACTTTATCTATACTAATATTATAAAGAGGCAGAGTTTGTTTGTTCGTTTCAAAGCGCTAATCTCAGGAACTATTAATCGGATTTGAGAAATTCTATTCGCATTAGATAGCTCGTTTATTGAGGAAGACTATACCTTTATATCATCCCGGATAAATGTACGATTCCCGTGGGATAGATTTGTTTTTATCTTGTACGAACCCGAATCGAAGCGAGGGTATTATTTTAGTGTCTATATTTTGTACGTAACACGTAACAATATTTTTTTTTATATTTTATGTACAGATTCAGCTTTGTTCCTATTTTATTATATATCTAGATGAAATCAGGATAACATTACAATAATTTGATACCATCGAACTGATGGAATAGAAAGTAAATTGTGGTGGTACTCCAATGACTCTAGTAGTCCAAACTTCAAGATTTAGCTCATTTGATTTGTTTCAACGAGTAGGTACTGTGTATTAAAATTAGTGAAAAGTGTGTTTTTAAATTTTTTTAACTATACTTATCTATAAACGCTGCTTCAATCAGATGTTAGATAAAATAAATATATATGTTTAGATAAAAAATATAAACTTATTTAAAAAGCATTCCATTTCATAACTCTTCTCTTAAGTTTTGTCAACTAAAACGTAACAAAATTATTCCACTACTTACTTGACTACTCTTATTCCACTTCACCTAGTTATTTTCATGGTATATCAATCTATCGCAGAAAGCAACGAGTCACAAGTCTTATAATACTTAACTGTATTCTAATTAATGTATTTCTTAAAAGCATACAAGTTACTTCAAATATAAGTGAAAAAAAAACTCAGAAAAGGCAGATATCTTTAGTATTATAACTTCATCAAGGCATTCAAAAATATCTCTTAATAAATCCTTACTGTTATTCTTTAACCCTTTTATACCAACAACGCTGGCGCTATCTTTGTTTGCTATAGTGTTTCACAATGATTAATAAAGCTGGTTTACATTCGTCCCACATCAGATTCTCACAATCCTGAAAGATATTAATTCCTCAAAAACCATTACTGAATATCTTCGTATATAATCAAGCTATGTTTAAATAACTCAGCAATATATAAAGAAGTAGGTGTATCTGTTGTCATCATTTCGTTTCACGTACAGCCTTAGTAGGATGGGAACCACGCCTATAGTTATCAAGTTAGAATCAAGCGGGCTTTTTACGTTGGCACCCCTTTCGGCACTGTTTACTGGATAACTTTTTGGTCTAAATGAATTCTAGTTTTTCATTTATAAATAACAATTCTCTCTGAACTTGGACTGTTTCCGCTTTATTTAATCTTTTAAATGAAAAGTAATGCGACGAAAAGTTTTTAGTTAACGAACGTCTTATTAAAAACTTTTCAGGTGGTTGTAAATCTTAGAGTCGCCATGGGATGGACTAATGAGCTTTTTGATTCGACTTTTGTGAGAATATTTTAAGAAATGCTCAATAGTGAAACTTATTATTTTTTATAATTACTTATATTTATCTATAAATTAATAATATAATTGCAACGAAGTGAAACTTTATCGACCATCTTTATGCGAGCTTTTATTTATCGTATCACAATAGTATGATTTGATAGAATTCAATTTGAATTGACTGCAAAAGAATGAATATTTGCTTCAAAAAATTAGAAAGTACTAGATAAGTGTATGTTTTTGTACTACATGATATATTTATTAATTTTGAATCTATTATCACCATTCTTCCAATGGATAGGTTATTTTATATAAAGGATGTTCCCGAACAGTTCTTTTTCGGGAACATTCTCGTACACATAAGATCTTTCAGTGTCATATTCATGCAGGAAAGTTAATTTTACGATAATGTGAAATTACATGTAAATAAAAAAAACCCCCCATTATTCGTATATATAAAAAACCTCTTACTACTTCGGAAAAAGGCTTACCACTAAATATAGCTAAGAGCAATGTCTGTTACGATACACTATCGAACAAAAAAGCTTTGAAATTGAATTGAATATTTTAGTGTTACAACACCACACAGTAACACATACAGACCTACGCGATAGATTAAGGGGCTTTTTCTTCAGAGGTCAGTGTCTTAAAAATAAGATTGCAAAAACATGTAAATGTCTTATAAAATCATATATACATAATATTTTTAAATAAAACTATTTTTTCTAATTATTTCACGGGTTTATTTTGAAATTTGTTTCCCGACGTTTCGAATGCTTTACAGCAATCATGGTCACGGGAGCGACTAAGGTTTTAGTCGGCTCAAAGGCGTTATATACTTGTTACAGACAGTGTCTACCCACAATTTTACAAAATTATTTTAAAAATTCAAAAATGACACCAAAGTACCTTACAAATTTGTTATAATTATAATTAAATATAGCAATATTATTTATTTAAGTTTAGCTAATATAATTTAGTGTTGCTATTATTGTAATATGTATAACCTTAAAATAAAAATAAAAAAATGTTAATTATTTATTTAAACATTATTATTGTTTTACATGTAATTTAAAAAGTTCAAATATTAATTTAGATTGTGAATATTTGAACTTAAAATATTAAGCAACACTATTTCTCCCTTTATAGATAAAAATCAGATATGTTACGTACTAAAAATCGTTTGAATTTTTTTTAAAGATTTACTAAATAGATTTATTCCTTGAATACATTATAATACTTTTAATTAAAGAAAATTATACAAGTTATTCCTAGAAAAGGTTACATTTTAATGCATCTTGGAGCGTAAGAGACAATCGGGGAAACTAAGAAAACTCATTTTACTTAAAAAGTAATGCTCCAAGAACGTTGCATTTTATTTTCAACTTGCACTCAAATAATACCGCAAGTAAAAAACTTAAAATAACAGCCGCTAAAGGGAAGGGAACTAAAACTTCAATTAGTACAAATGAAACAGCTATAAAACATTAAAATCTTAGTAAATACACGTCTATCTCTCCAGACTGGAATAATTACGTTGAGACATCACATTTATTTCAGTAAACAAAATAAGTGAAGCAGCAATATTTTAGTTTTTACAGCTCTTTTCTTTATGCTACTTTACTAGCGACTCACTCTCGCTTCGCGCAGGTTCGTCCCTAAGTACGTTTTAATTTGTTTTAACCGGAAACCTAATTCTGTTTCTAAAATAATAGTGGCCTATGTTACTCCCTATAACATCAGCTATTTTCTAGTGAAAGTCCCGTCAAAATCAGTTCACGCGTTTCAGAGATTATCTGGAACAAACAGACAGACAGACAAAAATTAAAAAAAATATGTGTTTTTCTTATAAGTACCGTATATAATTTCATATGCATTTAGTAAAACGGTTTTATTTTGACATTACAAACAGACACTTCAATTTTATTTATCTGTATAGATTTCACCAAATTATTTATTTTCTATACAAGGAGTGAGTGTGATGGGATTTCTTCACAGCAATATACATCAATTGCTAAGTTTCTAACTTTAAAATGATGAACTTTCTCAGTGAAAACACTCGCAATAAATATTTACGACGACTTTAAAAGCAAAAAACTCAGCAACTATTGCCGTAAATAAAAAAGTCGTTGAGAAACATCCATCGCACTTTTCAAAGAACTATCTAAAATATTCATTCATATATATATATATATTTTTATATATATATATATATATATAATGTGCCACCCCTTTTTTCGTAATTTGAACACAGCATTCTCTCGCGGTTAAAATAAAACAGCTAATTCCCTTTTAGCTACACCACTACTAATCTTCAAGTTAAATTATGACTGACGGACAAACAAGTAGGACAATAATATTTTTAATAAAGACTTTAATTATTATTATTATGTGTCTTTTGATAATGGGGGCCTTTAAATTTTTATTAAAATCTAATCAGCATTATTCAAACTGATGAATTTTTGTGCGCATGCCTACGGAGATTTCTTATATGATATGACCCTCAAAAGTAGACGTGAGAAAAATTGGATTGAATTGGTCAGATATTGATTTGGTATAAAATGTTAATCAATATGATCTAACACTGAACTAAATCTAAAGTAAACATAATTAATAAAACACCTGACGTAGTTTGTGAAACTTGCACTTCCCTTAATCGTATTAATCGTACCAATTGACCAGTCCTTCCGAGTTTCTTAGGGCAATTAAACTTGCGCTAGGACAAAATCAAAAGGGGTAGCATCCACCCCTTTCAACCCCCAAGAGTAAACTTGCAAGACTCGAAGCTGCAGGAAACTTGACCGGCTTTATCCGTACTTGCCAACTCCTAACTATCCGATCGGCTCTCACAAAAGCTTTACGAGTAATTTGCTAAAAGTCCGACCCTGAGATTCGAGATTAGAAAACAGGATAATGACTGTTTGTTCTATTTACTTTACCAAATCTAGGGTAACATTAGTTAAGAGATATATAATTATATGAAAATGTAGTATTTCTTCATATTAAATTTTGGTGAGATAAAGACGATAGACCCTGCATACCCTGCGCTTCTTTATCAACTTGTGTTGTCTCGCGATTTTCGCGATCTTGATATAATTTCCAAGAATTATATCAAGACCAAGTTTTTTTTTACTCTTGTCTCCTGCTGTATAATAGAGAACCAATTCCGTATTATACAACAGCAAACAAGAATTACCATGTAATGCATACAAAAACTTTAACATTTATATTGAATATTTATTCCCTAGTTATAAACGACCTAAACGACAACATACAGTTAGTATGTTGAATCCTATTTTAAAGCATTATTGTTTGGCTTCATGTTTAGTTCTATGACACTCTGTCTATATTATTCCTTAGTCTGAGTAGTTTAAATAAAGAAAATAACAAAAACCATTTGGCTTTTGAAGATTTTGAAACTTTAATGCACCTTTAGCCGATAATAGATTCACAGCATCGTTGGACATGCATTTGAAGCGGGGATTAAAATAGTGGAAGTTAGCGGAGTTAGGAAAAAACTTAAGAACTCGTCAGTGACATGAATATTCTAGCGATTGCTTAAAGAAATCTCAAATGCAGCGCTTATTTTAATAAAAACTCGAGAATAAAATCGGTAAGTTGATTTACTTTGCACCAGAATGAAATGAAAATTTTGTAATTGCAAATTATAAATATGAATCTGTGAAATATTACGTAAGATTTCTTTATATTTTAGAATCTATTTAAAGTAGGTATATATGTATCTAAAAATTGCCATTCGTCATACCTTGTTTGGTTTCTACGAACCATGAAGCCTACATAGGTTTATCAAAAAAATTCAATACTTATTAAGTAGCGTGGACAGATTTTTCTAAAACAACTACTAAGTTTTTATTTGAATTATAAGATGTTTGTGAGTGAAAATAAAGATACATATAAGTTTATAACATAAAATTGTCCATTTATAAAAAAGGAGTGGTTGGTCACAAAAACAAGTAAAGTGAGTTCAAATCCGAGTTTCACCTCTGACCTTTTCATATCTGAATCATTTTCAACATGATTGGTTATATGCTAATGTAGTGAAGGACAACAACGTGAGGAAACCTGCATGCATGAGAGAACTCCACTAGTTTTTGAAGATATGTGGAATCAGTCCCACACTTGGCCATTTATTTATTTATCTATATGGATCTCCAACAGTATACATAGTTTTTTACATTTACAATATAGCTAGGAGAATCATCATTCACAAAAAAAAACATTGTTTTATAATGCCTAAAAATAGTAATAAAACACAAAAAAAAACATGACAATAATTAAATTAAACTTAAAAATTACATTAAAAAAATATTGGTGGAGTAGTGGCCCAATCCCAGCCCTGGCCTAGAGTGGGAAGTTAAATAGATGAAACTATATTTTCCAATCCGATATTTAATTTACAATTTAAAAATTTTGACATATAGAATATTCTATTTTTTATAACTTTATAAATTAGTGAAATTTGAAGTTCAAATCTTTAAAATAGCCATTTCCAAACAGACAATATGCAAGACTTTTTCATTTCAAACAAAATAAAGGCATAACTTCTACTTGGCATTAAAATATTCAATGTTAAATAAAAAATACATTAATATTGTAATTCCGCTCGACCGCTGTCTGGAACCAACCGGAAGTTACACAAAGGCTTCGCCAACTTATCGAAGACTGTAATAAAAATTGTACCAAATAATTCAATTTGAAGTAAAAACTCTGCACATTTCATTTAAAGACTGGTAGTTATGGGCAGTTAGAGTTAATTTCTTGCACTTTTTGTGCTGGCATTTAAAATATTTCTTTAATTATGACTTTTTTGTCTTCCCAAATACTGGTGCTGAGTAAAGCTGAATGTTTAAAGCGATTTGTTTATTTTATTAGTTATAATTAAGTCGCATCTATGAGCAATTTATATAAGTAAGAATATATCTTGGGGTTAAAATGAGATATTATTCTACACTCATCGAAAAATAAAATTTCTTAAAATTATATTGAATTGACAAAAATCTTTTATATAAAACTATCATTTTAGATTATTTTGGGGATTCATTTTGATTTTTGGTTCCCTGAACCTGGTTGGGAACCAAAAATCAAAATAAATCCACGAAATAATCAGCTTGATTCCCCATACAAACTTTCATCCCCATTTTCATCCCCTTAAGAGATGATTTCCGAGATAAAAAGTATCCTATGTCCTTCCCATATTAGGCATATTTGTACTTCTAGGAATTACGAACATTTACATATAATATTTTTTTATTTCAGGTTTGGTTGTCAAAGTATGTGGGATACTAAAAAACTGACATCATTGACGGAAAGGTTTCTTTGGAAAGTTTTATTTCATATTGAAGTAATTTATAATTAAAATAATAAATGTGGCGTTCCGTTTAGAAAATTTACTTATTTATATTCTTTTTTATATATTTTCGCCGACTTAAACCGATTTTCATAATTATAATATGAAAATAGGTTCATACATAATTATTAAAAGTGGTCGCGCTTACTTCATAAGCTCTACCTCAAAGAAAGGAATTTATATTACTTAATAAAGCAGCTTTTATGACTAAATTATAAGAAGCTAATGTATGAAAATAGTGCACATGTGCCTCGTATATTGGTAGTCTTCAAAAATGCAATAAATGCTCCACCCGGTCCAATGCATTGTCAAGAGTCCTCTAGAGATCTTGAATATATATGATCTGACTTTATTATTATGCACGTAAACGGGATAGACTGGCTACTGCCTGTGCTACAATAACGTTCTAACTAATTTATTCTTACAATAAATTTGTATGTAAGTTGCTACATTTATGTTACCTACCATATATTGTATAGTATTAAATATCTATCTATACTTTATTATATATCTATACTAATATTCTATAAGAGGTTGAGTTTGTTTATTTGTTTGTTTGTTTGAATGCACTAATCTCAGGAACTTTTAATCGGATTCTTTTTCCATTAGACAGCCCGTTTATTGAGAAGGCTATATAGTATAGAAAATATTTTATCATGAATACCCAATTACCTATATAACATAAATTCTATCTATTCCATACTAACCGTTAAAACGAAGCGAAGGTGAGCCGCTAGTATAACATATGAAAAAAATCATACTCTTTTGTTTGTTCGTATGAATTTCCATAAACCAATAATGACTGAATAATTTTTGACTTACGTCTAACGAAATAGGTTTGATTCTCGTCAGTAGTTTTTGAGGGTATATAACTTGATATCTTCGCCAATTAATTATATAGCCTTCGCCAAAAAAAAGAACATGAAAATATATCTAAAACAGTTTGGTCTCATATAATTATTAAAAAATCCACCCCTAAAAACAGCTCAAATTTCCACCCCAATTCTTTAAGGTGGAAATTGTTTTTAAACTATTTTGAAGTAGATGTACCTATTTTGCTTAAAAGTAATAATAATAGTATTGTTCACATAATACTTTCTTAGATTTACGCAAATATTTGACATTTTAAATAAAACTATCTTTTCGGATTATTTCACGGATTTATTTTGATTTTTGGTTCCCGACGTTTCGAATGCTTTACAGCAATCATGGTCACGGGAGAGACTGAGGTGTTACATGTCTTGAAGGTATAGTTGTTACAGACAGCCTACCCACAATAACAAAATGAAGACAGGTAGATGTAGTAAGTTCTTACTTGTAGATCAAAATGACAGCATATCAGATTAATATTTTTCTTTTTTCATTTGTAAAAGTATATAGTAATGGTGTTGCTTATTAAGTAGTCTTTTTTAAATAATAGCAAAATAATTTAAAATTATTATCCTTAATTAATTTTAACTTTTTAAATTACACATAGAACAATTATATGACATAAATAATTAATATTATATTTTATATTTTTCTTTATGGTTATAAATATAATAATGGCAACACTAAATATAGATTACTAATTAATATTTTTAAAATTGTAATAATTATAAGAATCACAGTAAAAATTTAATAAATAATATTCCATATTCAAGTACAAAACTAATTAAAATCATAAAAATGTTTAAAACTAAAAAAATATTGTAACGTAATTGGTGCAATTTTCATTTTGTTATTGTGGGTAGGCTGTCTGTAACAACTATACCTTCAAGACATGTAACACCTCAGTCTCTCCCGTGACCATGGATGCTGTAAAGCATTCGAAACGTCGGGAACCAAAAATCAAAATAAATCCGCGAAATAATCCGAAAAGATAGTTTTATTTAAAATTATTTAAAAGAGTATTGTTTTTGTATTTTCTTGGTTTTTACTTATTTCAGATTTTCCTAATCAAAATAACGTGTACGCTTTAAAAATGAAGTGAAATGAATTCAAGCCCGAGCCTTACGCTTCAGATGTGTCCAACTGAGGTTATCTGAGTGATGAATATCATTCGTATCACACATACGCCGACAAATAGCGACACAAAAAAGAACATTGCAATTTAGTATAGAAACAATTTTGAATTTAGACACGAGACTATAAGATATCTTCGAGTGAGAATAAAGAAACGTACGAGGTGTTGAAATGTGATAACTGAATATAATAGAATATAGTAGCGACTTACAACAATAATCGTAGAATATGTCATATTTTATCTATACACTAAATTTTATTTACGTGCGTCGTTCCATTTCGGAGAAAATGAGTAACTAAAATATCCACACATACATACAAACTTACGCATTTATAATAGCTATAGTTCAATTACCGGTGACCTAGATATTCTTACCGTACCAATGAGATGCCACTGTGCTAGATTTCGTTCTCTTTTTAAATACATCAATATTCCAATATGAAATATTCTAAAAAAACGTATTGCCGCATTATAACTTATCAATGGTAATTTCCCCCAGGTATCGAATTGACTGAAATTGTTACGAGACCGGAATTTTAAGATTCATCATTTTGTTGGAGAGGTTTATAGCTCACTTTATAATACTCGTTAAGATCAAACGTCTTGTCAGTTTAATTATTATTGAACTTTTACAGGTTCAATCATCAAGATTCGAGCTTTGATAGCTTTACGCCGAAATTATAAAAGTTCGTAATGTACTAGCGGTGTCGTGGATAAAAAATTTAATACACGATTTTATTATGCTTTCAATTTTCCTGTGCGGGTTCAAGTCCTGGGCTAGGCTAAAATAGTTATGGAGATTTATTGTCAAGCGATTCACAGTCTTGACTTCAAACTGCTCAGAAATCATTGAGAATTTGACAGTGTAACAATAAGGAAACCTGACTAGGTTTACATTTACAATCTATATACTCGTATGTACAATGTAAACTGTATAAACTTTTTATCTTATATAATATATATATGTATATATATATATATATATATTATATAAGATAAAAAGTTTATACAGTTTACATATATACACATATATATATATATATATATATATATATATATATATATATAGTTGTATGGATGCTTGCTACTCTTACACGCAAAAACTACTGAATGGATTATATTGAAACTTTACAATAATATAGCTCATACTTCAGAATAACACTCAGATTTTAATCCCGGAAAAATGTACGGTTCCCGTGGGATAGATTTTTTTAAGAGGCGAACCAAAGTGAAGCGAGAGTGAGCCGCTAGTATATGTTAGACACCAAAGACCCATTCATAAAGATTCAATTTGCGTCATTGATAAATTATTTTCCGAGTTTTGAATATAAAAACTCTTCTGCAAAACACCTAATTACATTTAATAATTGGGTTTTAATTGAACATTTTCCAAGTTTATTAGTTTACCACATCACTGGTCACGGCAAGATGGCGTTTCCCGCGTCCCCAACTTTTTTAATTTCACTTCAACCTTCGGCGCTTCGGATAAAGGTTTTATGATCAAGTATCGGCAATTGATTAGCGAACAATTTTCAAAGTAAGTTCGATTAATTCGTATTGTATTGTTAATTTGTTTATACAAAGTTAATAAACGAAGAATTATCTTTAAAAATGTTTGAATATTATAAAAAAGAATTTATATAATACTAGCGATTACTGTCCCTAGGACTCTATTTATTTGATTTTATTTTAATATTGGGAAATGCATTTACGCACACCACGTGTAAACCTACAGGTGATACAGGTGACACATCATATTATACCTAAAATATGGAAGAACTAGCGACTCACCGCTTGGGTTCGTCCCTAGTTACGTTTTGTCGTTTAGTATAAATTCCTCAGAGATGAGATATTTCCTGCAGTAAAAAGTATCCTATATGTTGACCCTGATAATCAGCTATCATCGTACCAAATTTCATTAAAATCTGTCCAGTGGTTTTTTCGTGATGCGTTCCCAGATAGACGGACAGACGAACGGACAGACAAAAATTCTAAATAATATACATTCGGCCTCTGTATCGATAATAATGACTATTTCAATAAGATTTTCCAAAAAATATTTAATGTACTGATTCGACTCAGTTCATATTTTATTATATACATAGATTAAAAGAATGCCTATATTTTGTTATAATAGCCGCTAGTTTTTAATTTTCAACAGTTACTTAATCAATTCAACTATATTAATATAATTAAACTTCTCAGATTCTTCAATGAAATTTAGTTGCCTTTACAATAATTTCGTGTGCAAAATTTATTTTGTTTATTTCACTGTAATATTTTACATTCAATTTGACGGGCGTCAATGAAACGAGTTGGGTTATTGGATTGGACACGCATACTAACTGCCAATATTGGCACACGATATCGGCATTTGTTTGTAATGTACACCGACCTGGTTTTTTTTTAAATATAACATGCATTGGAAGTTCTAATAATGTACAAGATATACTATGTATATAGAATGTGAAAAAGAAAACGTGGTTCAAAAAAATAGTTTGTCAGGGTAATAACGGTCTGGTGTCACTCTATCAGTTTCTACAGTGAGGATCGTGGGTTCAAGTCTCGTTTTAAGTATTTTATTAGATACGAAGGCGTGATTCGGTTTCTGAGACCGGTCATTATGCGTTCATGTCTTTACAGACAATCTAGTGGAAGAGTTGAGTGTGTAGTGTTTTTTTATAGTTTAATGAGGCATATGAGAATTATTATTATTTACTTATAATGCAAAGAGACTAGAACTAGACTTGAAGTCAAAACATAAAATAAATAAATAATAATCAAAATAAAATAAATAATAATAATAATAAATAAAAATGCGAGTCGGACTCGTGCACGAAGGGTTCCGTACCATTATCTATATAAACGGCAAAAAATAACGTTTGTTGTATGGGAGCCCCCCTTAAATATATTTTATTTTAATGTAATTATTTATTTTAAAGTGAATATACAACTCAACATTCTGTGAATATTTCAAGCGTCTACTTGTTGCCGTTATCAATATCGAGCAAAAACGAGTACAAAAATCACATTTGTTTGTATGTTAGCCCCCTTAAATATTTATTTTATTCTGTTTTTTAGTATTTGTTGTTATAGCGACAACAGAAATACATCATCTGTGAAAATTTCAACTGCCTAATTATGACGGTTCATGAGATACAGGCTGGTGGCACACGGACAGACAGATAGACGGACGGACAGCGGAGTCTTAGTAATAGGGTCCCGTTTTACCCTTTAGGTACGGAACCCTAATAAAATAACATACCTACATGTATCTATTCCTTATATTATATATTTACAGTTTAGGAGTAGTAGTAGACTTTGTTTGACTGTGTGTGTGTAGTTCAGTAAAAAATTGAAATAATTTAGTGCAGTATAATAATACATTTTCAATTTTGAATTTGATTTTATATCTCTGGAAATATCAAACAGATTTCAAAAAATCCATTATATTTCATAGTTTATTTATGAAGATGCTATTATCAGTAATTATGCGAATGCAGTTACAGCCTATATCTAGCATATATGTAAGCCAGATTTTAGCTATACAGTAAATGCTATCAAAATGCGCAAAAGAAAAAAACAATGTCTGCAGCAAACTGTCATAAGCAGAAAAGTCACCTGGCTTATGTTGGAAACTTACCTTGAACACTATTTTCTTGGACCGCTTTATATATGTATATCTCCATTGCTTAGTTTGTATTTCGTAAGGGAAATTCAATTTTATTACTTATCAAGACACATAGATACTAATAACATAATTATCAATATATTAATACCGATTCTTTTCCAGATAACATTACCAGACGCTGAGTTCTTGTAATTTGGTACTTTGAATTCTTAATTTTTAGTTAAAGTTTGCAATTTTAATTCATGTCGCCATTTTAGTTTTCCTATAATAGCAACGATTCAACACTCTGTACATCACTCTTTACATTCTTACATTACGATCTTGCATTTAGACTTATTATTACACAATATAAATAACCACAGTATAAATATCTATACAATAGATCTAGCAAATTCAAGGTATCAAATCAATCAAATACTATCAATTTTCATGGTGAACGGTCGAAGTTAAAGCACTATAGAGTATAGTGCCACCTTATGACAAGTTACAGCCCTTTCACCGTAAAGACGTCTTCTGACTTTATAAAGTATAGTATGGCAGTCGGGAGTGCCTATCTGCATCTCACCAGTCTAGATGCCTTCATTGTGACTATGTATGGATATTACTATGGATTAGTAGACTGCTATAGACGCTAATCCATACTAATATTATAAATGTGAAAGTGTGTTTGTTTGTTTGTCTGTCCTTCTTTCACGTCAATCAGAATTACTTGAAACTTAGTATTAATGCTCTTCAATAAAATTAAATAAATACGTGTTTTAGCATTTTTCGAAATTCATCCTATAAGAGAGTAAAATAGGGGATTAAAATTTATATGAACTACTTTTTTAGAGACTTTTTTGTAGTTTTAGTGCGTGCGAAGCCGCGGGTTCGGCTAGTTAGATATAAGAATATCACGTTAGAAGTAATAGATATCTCACATAAACAGTTGGTTGGTGGTTTTACACCCCCGTTCCTCGGAGAGCACGTAAAGAAATAAGTTCTGTACCTGATCTCTCACCGGTAGTGCCGAAGCGTCGTCCCACCGCTTCGAGAGAGAAAAGAAAAGAGAATTTACTTGTGTTTGCACACAAACTTGTGCACTAAAATTATAGTATATTTTATTATTATTATTCTGATTTATTAATGCAAAAATTGTTCGATATATTCAAAGTAACCTATATTTATTGTAATATATTTTATAAATTAAATACCAACATAAATGGATTATTATGATTTAGAGATACGTCGGAAGTAGATGAAATTACATTAAATTTTTTATATAACGAGTTCTTTATATGATGGGGATCCATTCTAGTTCAGGAAGAGTTACTGTAAACTTGTGCTGAAATAGTGTAATTTTAATAAAGCAGTGATATATGTAGTGTTGTATAATTCTTATGTGAATCAATAATTTATACGTTTGAAGTATACACTGGTGGTTCTTATTACATTACTAGCATTGCCCGCGGCTCCGCCCGCGTTTAGATGACCAAAACCAAATTCTTAGGTTTTACATATTAGTATACTCTTACAATGCAATTTTTGTATTTTGTTCTCAGAAATGAGACATTTTCCCGCAGTAAAAAGTATCCTATACGATGACCCGGATAACCAGCTATCACCATACCAAATTTCATCAAAATCCCTCCAGTGGTTTTTCTGTGATACGGTAACAGACAGACAAACAGACAGACATACAAAAATTCTAAAAACTATAAATTCGGCCTTTGCATCGATAATAATCAATAATGTTTATTTTAATAAGATTGTCCAAAAAATATTTAATGTACAGATTCGGCTTAGTTACAATTTTATTATATGTATAGATAATAATTTAAAGATAGGATTTGAACCATTTTACGTCCCGACCATTTACATCGATCTACGCAACAAAGAAGTCAATACAATCAATTCCAATTATAAGGCTAGGAAGAAAATTAATTGCATTTGGGTATAACGAGCGTCCAAAGAAAATATGACAAAAGCTCTCGTTAAACTTAATGACCGATTTAACGCCCCTTTCTAGTCTATTTGATTAAAAACGCTCTTTCATTTGATTTCCTTTTTACAATTCATTTTTTAATAGATTTAGACTTAAGTCTTATTTTGGACACTTAAAATTTTTAGTTTGTAGAATTTATTTAACCCCACGTTTTTGGAACAGTTATTTCAATATTATTTTGAAAATTAATAGCTAAAATATGTTTCAGGACGTCCAGTCCGTCAGTTAGTACCGTACCGTAGCTAGATCCATCCTCAAAGTCTCAAGTAGTCTTAACTTGTACCTAAAAATCAAAATTATACACATATTAAATATAAGGGGGGTCCTTAAAAATATTCTCATGTAATTTGAGAACATTTAAAAAAAATACGATATTCATACGAGGCATAATTACAAGTAACGTGAAATAATTTATATAAAAATTATTCTTTGATAATATTTTATTATGATAATATTTTCTATACATAAATATTTACATACTATACTAAAAAAAAAACAAAATAAATTTATCCCACAGAAACCGTACATTTTTCCGGGATAAAAAGTCTATGTGTTATTCTGACATATAAGCTAATTTATTGTAAAGTTTCATTAAAATTCATTCAGTGGTTTTTGCGTGAACGAGTAACAAGCACCCATACATCTATACATCGAGACAAACCAGACATCCATACATCCTCATAAACTTTCTCATTTATAATATTGGTAGAATATAGTATGTTATACATAAATAATAATATATACAATTTTATTTAGTGGGAAATAATGAAATACAGGTAACAAATATTGCTTGCAAGAAGTTTGCTTGCAACATTTTTCTAAAGCAATTTACTCTGGCCTCAAGGGAACAGATGCTACTATTTTAATATTTTTGATGTCTTATA
This sequence comes from Brenthis daphne, assembly GCA_947093115.1. Taxonomy (NCBI): domain Eukaryota; kingdom Metazoa; phylum Arthropoda; class Insecta; order Lepidoptera; family Nymphalidae; genus Brenthis; species Brenthis daphne. The sequence goes on from OX352473.1 coordinate 8,189,504, forward strand.
CTTCTTTCCCGTTAGATACACCTTCGATTCCTGTTTAAATTTATCTGTATCCTTATCACTTAATATGATCCACCTTATATAGAGATATGGGCATATAAAAGCTTACGCAGTAGAGGCTTACTGTAGATCTTTTTGACCGGTATAAAAATAAATCAAAGGAAAAAACAAGAAATCTAATCTGTCTTTTAATTCTTGAGAAGCGCAATTACATAAACTCAATACGAAATGAGGCAGTAAGTAGAAATATATTTATATTATAAAATATATTTAAAAAAATATGTGTTTGTTTGCAATTCACACACGGTAGAAGTGAAACTTCAGAAAAGTAACCTACGAGAGAGAGAGAGAGAACGAGAGAATGAAATGAATATATTTTTGTTTTTTATAATATTTTTACCAAGTTTAAGAGTTATTTTACATTTTATTTAAGATTAATTACATCACTTTTTTTATTATTGTAATTTTATTCTTATATATATTGTAATTTTATTCTCTCGCCGACTTAACCCTATATATTTACGTGCTTGTCTCTTTGTCATGACGCATTTTCGTTTCATCAAGTTTTAAATCATAACGATTCTAAAGAAGTTTCAAAATCAAAATTTTGATATTCTAGTTATTCTACCCATTATTCAAATATGTGAATATGCGTATTAATATTATAAATGTGAAAGTTTGTGAGTATGGATGTTTGTTACTCTTTCACGCCAGAACGGCTGAACGGATCTGGATAAAATTGGCACATAAATAGATTATAGTCTGGAATAACACATAGGCTACTTTTTATTCCGGAAAAATATACGGTTCCCGAGGGATAGATTTGTTTTTTTTTAGTATGATATATAATAATATGATGAAGCAACAGATATTTGAGTACTATACTGCGACCGCCTACAATTATAATTAATTTAGTAAATACTTTAATATATTCACTTCTACTACTAACTTTACATTGTCAAGTTAAACCTTTTATAATTAATATTTTTGAACTAATTTCAACTGTTTCATTTCTTCCGAGTCCTCGATCTCATAAAATATTAAGCAAAATTTGTCAACAGACTCTTTTACGCTACGGAATTGATCTGTAACGAAATTAATCAAGATCAAAGTTGATCGAAAAATTTGGATTTTATATTAAAATTTTCAGATATTTATAACTCAATACTAATTTATAATTAGAGGATTAAAACCCTTAATATTATATTGTTAAAATTCAAGCAGTGGCGTGATTGATGTGAATTTCAAACTGTTTTAATGTTGACAATTTTCATTTTTTTTAAGTAAACGCTAAGCGAAAACGACAAAATCATATATATGTAATATGTATGTAGCACTATTATTACTTGTTCTATATATGTACGTTAGCAGTTGGTTCTAAAATTATTAATTCGAAAGTAAGTAGGCTATAAGTCCACTTCATTGTAGGTTGTTGGAGTTCACGCGATTTTAAAAAAAATTCTTGCGGTGTTTTCTTATATCGTATTAGTAAAAGTCAGAGGAGCCAGACCCGGGGCTAGAACTCGGTTTTTCATTCTTCTTTCTACCACTTACTTTGATATTTAGTAATATTTTACACTACGTTACGTTTTAACGGTTAGTATAGACTTCTCAGAGATGAGATATTTTCCCGCAATAAAAAATATCCTAAATGTTGACCCAGATAACCAGCTATCATTAAACCAAATTTCATCAAAATATATCCAGCGGTTTTCTCGTGACACGATCCCAGACTGACAGACAAACCAGACAGACATACAGACAAACAAATATTCTAAAAATTACAGATTCGCCTCTGTATCGATGCTAATGGCTATTTCAATAAGGTTTTCCAAAACATATTTAATGTACAGATTCGACTCGGTTAAAATTTTATTATATGTAAAAATAACCCATAATAAGCCGCGATATAATGATTATAGCATATATATATATTACGAGCTTTCCAAATTTAATCATGATGAGTTGAGGCGTTACAGCCAGACAAACAAACCAACAGATAAAATCACTATCTATATATCGCGCTTTTATATTAATAGTACTTAAGGAAGTCAGAATAATATAAAAACTGGCAATATTCAGTCTGTTTAATAAAATGCAAAATATTTTTTCAAGTATTCATTTTTCTCTTGTCTATAGTTTAGAAAAGGGTTTTGTGGCGAGAACATTGCGTTTCCATAGTAAACTAATCTATTTTCCTACAACGACGAGGATGTTGGAGGAGGAAATAACAAACGTAAATATGTATATGTGTATGAGTATGCCACTATTTTGCTCGAAATATTATTTGCGTGGGGAAATGTTTGGGATGGGATTGGAATCTAAAAATTTCTGTCTTTCTGAAAATACGTAAATTCTCGTCAACAATTAATAATACAGGTTTAAATGAAAATTTTTATTCTTATATAATCTATATTTTAAATCATTATAGATTTTTTTGTAGTTTTTGTCTGAACTAATAAGGGGTAGAACTAGGTGATGTCGCGTGGTAGAGTACTTGCTAAATGAAATTATCAACATTATCAAATAAATTATCAGACTAGTCATATATTTATACTGACATTACTTATCCCAGTATGGTTCTGATCGTACGTGTGTGTGTGTGTGCGTGTGCGTGTGCATGTGCATATGCGTGAGCGTGTGCGTGCACGTGTGCCTGTGTGTATATGTGTGTGTTTGTGACAGAGAGAAAGAAAAAGAAGAAATAATGGTGTCAACTTCATTTATTTCCTCTAATGATAGACTTATGACTCGACCCTTGAAGTATAATAAATATTATTTCGAAAAAAGTATTTTAGTTTTTATTTTTCTTCCGTCACTCATTCTTCTAGATAAATCTTTTTTGGCGAACCCTACAAGATCTACGAGTAATCGCATTTCTTTTATTTGTAAACACGATAAAAACTAAAAATTCTAAAAATTTTAAATTCGGCCTCTGCATCAATAATAATGACTATTTCAATAAGATTTTCTAAAAAATATTTAATGTACAGATTCGACTCAGTATTTAATTATATGTGTAGATATCATTCCTAAAAACTATTCTTACAACGACAATTCTAAAGTGTATATAAGGTAAGTAAGTACGAAAGTGGCAGAAGCTTAAGAAAGCGTCGATGGCAATAAACACACCTTCCAAAAGTATAGTTATTATTTTGTTGTTCGAAATGGAATATTATCAATCCGAATTAAGGATATCGTATCAGATTAATTTCGCTCCGCTGTAAAGTTCAAAAGAGAATATGACAAAGCTTTCTCGTTAAATTTAATGGTCGATTTTTGAACTTTCTAGTCCATTTGATTAAAAAAATGCTTTTCCGCGTCAATTGATTCACATCTCGATTTTCTATCAAATTCATCTTTATTGAAAGGGCATAAAGCTTTTAGTGTGCGCCCTTGAAGTTTTTACTTTTCTATTTTAGATCCATTATTTGAGAAAAGGCGCCTTTAGAAGCTGTTTTCTAGTTATCTGAAGTTAAAACTTCTATAGGCAGGTTTGGACGGAGAGTAAGTCCATGTAAGTCGTCATCGACATGGTCACGTGACGGTCAGATAAATGTAAACAGTTTTAATTTACAGATTTTAATTTAAGCTCAAACAATTAATTTGAATATCCAAAAATAACAACTGTTTGTTTTTTAGTTTGATTTTTTCTCTTCTGTGGGCAGTCACATGACCGCTTTTTTTTCCGTTTGTATATCAAGAAATCTTTTACTACTTTTTAGGGTTTCGTACCTCAAAAAGAAAAAAGGAACCCTTATAGAATCTCTTCATTGTCCGTCTGTCTGTCAAGACTCTTTTTCTCAGAAACGTGTAGGTATAACGTGGAGGTATCAAGTTGTAATTAATATTAAATACTCAGGTCTGCAATTCCTTGGAGCTCTGAAAATATTAAACTTGTACGTCAACGCACTCAAAAGATACGGCCGTTCATCATTCATGCCGTCACTTCCAGTTGACCTAGAATCATGAAATTTTGAAAATCAAAAAAAAATCACACGTTTTTTTGCTATTATAAACTTATTTTAATACTTTATGCTACGGAACCCTGTATGTGCGAGTCAGAGTCACGCTTGTTGGGATTTTTGTATATTAGATTAAAATGCCTTTAAAGTATAAAACTTTTGCTTAATAGAGTAATAAAAAAACATGAATATAGTAGCGTTATAATTGCAGAAGGTATATCGTAACATACGTACTCAAAACAAATAAAATAAACATAATTAAGTACCGCGTCTTTGTTGGAGTTGTTCAAAACTACTTTACAAGTTCATATTATGACAACAATTTTATCAAACCGAAAACTTACCAATTTAGGCCACTTTTTATTCTAGTGAGTATACTAAAAGATGTAGTATAATAAATAAATAAGTAAAGGCGAGGGCGAGCACTAGTATGATTAAGCAATAATTGCGAAAAAAAGGATGGAAATAGCTGATGATCTTACGCAGTCGGTAGGATTCGAACCTACGCTCCCAGAGGGAATCTGATTTCTAGTCAGACGCCTTAACCGCTCGGCCACGACTGCGAACGATGTTCTAACGCTATTTTGCAGATCGCTTTCAGACATTTATCGATTTTTACTCTACTATACTATATATGAATGTATACGTGAGTGGTTTTTAATATGTAGAATGTATTTTACAAACAACTCTTTTATCTCTTACTGAAACTTTACTATATTACTATTGGTAATATCGTGGCTCGCTAGTATAAAACAGGCTGGAGGAGTCAGATTCGATTCTTGTGTTAGTACATTTTTTTTTACTTTCAATAATAATATTCACAAGTATTTTTTTTATAAAGAATACATAGATTAAATAATAAACTCTTCTACTTGCTCTAAATATCTAAATGCTCATTTTATCTACTTATTTGCAAATACTTTAAAACATCGATTTCTTATTTTTATTAATGACACAATGGCTATCCGTTATAAAAAACTTTGAGCAAGTCTTTTGATTGATAGTTTTTAAGGAAAATTATATATTTTTAACCGACCAAAAAAAGGATAATTAGTAAAAAATCTAAATTCAAACTATATCATTATGTAGGATATGTTTCAAATGAATATAATACAAAGAGATAACACAAAGCAAATATTACTCTATTCGTATTATAATATCATAGATATAATAGCGGTATGACCGATCAGAAGCAATCAGAACTAAATGCATTCAAGCGAGAAAAATGAAACACCGAGAACACCCAGCCTTCAATACTGCGGGAGATGAGGTCACGGCATAGTATTCTGATTTTTATTAAAATTTTCAAATCATTTACTCATATATAAATCGTGTAACGATCTGTATGTATATAAGACAGTTCTATTATTATTAATATCGAAAATTATCACTATATTCATATTCGAAGTTTTAGGAAAATTCCTCTTTGTCGAATAGAAACTACAAGTTTAGTATTGAGAAAAAGAATTTCTTCAATATAATTAAACAAATTTTAGTAATAGCTTTCGTCAACATTCTTTATACAAAATTAAAGTTTTGATTAATCTATAGGTACATATAATAAAATTGTAACTAAGTACATTAAATATTTTTTGGAAAATCTTATTGATATAGACATTATTATCGATATTGAAGCCGAATCTATTAGTATTCTAGTTTTTAGAATTTTTGCCTATCTGTCTGTCTGTTACCGCATCACGAGAAAACCACTGGACAGATTTTGATGAAATTTGGTATGATGATAGCTGGTTATCCGGGTCAACATATAGGATACTTTTTACCGCGGGAAAATATCTCATTTCTGAGAATAAATACAAAAACTGCAATGTAAGAGTATACTAATATGTAAAACCTAAGAATTAGGTTTTTGGTCATCTGAACTCAGGCGGAGCCGCGGGCAATGCTAGTCTATTTCTAACAAAACCATATTTACAAAGACTTCTTCAAAATTCACATTAAAATACTCTACATTACGTGAAGTCAAAGTCAAGTGCTAGTATATTATAGTTCTTTCTTCTGTTTCGATGCAATATAGCTGCATTCAAGTTACAACGTCCAGATTTAAAATGAGAACGGTGATTGGTGCTGCAATGGTATTGTGGCCGCTGTATGGACTACAGATGGGATTTAATTGAAATATTTACGTAAAATTGACAGAGCTAGTCGCTGAGGATGATAGGTACGAGTAGATACTCTGTACCAGTAGTGTATTTATATAAAATTTTAAACATTTCCACAGGTTATTAATACTTCTTGAAAACTTATATTATTTTTTATATTTGTTTTTAAATTTTAAGATATTTTTATTTTATGTTTTTAATGAAAAACCAAGGAAATATAGTGAACTCATAGATCGCATCAGCAATACAAATCGCGAATATTTAACATTTTAAATATGCACATTATAATCGATCGATTTCACAAAAAAAAACAGTCCCATCAGAAATTCTCAACAACGCAATAATAAATTTAAATCACAAACTTAACAAGTACCTACTATTTTTTCCACGACATATGCAACACTAGCTGTCACCCGCAGATCCACTCGCGATTACAAAAATAGCTTATTTCTTAATAGCGAGTATAAACAAAAAGACTTATAGACATAATATAATTCGTTTTACAGTTTTTTAAGCTCTAACATCGTACAAAAATTTTTGTAAGCTTACTGTGTCCCTGTTTGAAAATAACAGACAAACGAGTTACGGAACCCTAATCCCACGAATATGCTGACGTACCATATAAATGAACGTTTCCCAGGCGACCACCGCCGAGTTCCCCGTATTAGCTTTGTAATGCCGCATTGTTTTAATTTACTAATTTTATTAATTGTAAAATTTTTCAATCACTCTTTATTCCCACTTCGAGTAAAGACGTCGTTAGTTTTAAGATATATAATTATTGTATTAATGTAAAATTAATAAATAATTATTAATTATTCGGTTTTTTTCGACTTCCTCGTACGTAACGTAATTAACGTTTAGATTTTATTTATAAATATTGATTTTATATATTTACACATATATGTATGTGTATTACAGTAAAATAACTATAATTTTATTAAAATATTATCTACTAAAACATGAAAATTATGGACTGGGCATTGAGTTGCGTTAAATGAGTACATACTGTAACTTTCAGAATCACTTTTCTTAATACATACTTTAATGTTATGAAACATGGAAAATAATAGGCGGCATAATAAACTTCTAAGGATGACAAGTTTCCGTAAATTACCTCTAACGACCCATCTTGTTGATGAACTTTCATCGATACTGACACTTTTCTAACTTACAATTTGCTAGACTCGGTGACTTAAAACTGAGCTTTTAGATATTAAAATTAAATACTAAACTCTTATTAACAATTGTGCTAACATCTGAAGGTCGTGTACTTCGTAAGTATTAACTTCTTTGTAAGTTCAAATTTACCTTATTTTTTACTCTTTATTTTTGTTTATTACATTTTAAAGTATTCCCAACAAAAAATGTAAACAAATATAATAAATTATAGTATTAAGTATACTTGAAAAAATTTGAAATTTTTAATTTCAAATTTTTTCAAGTTTTGTAATTTAAAGATACAATCTTATGCAGATAGAAAAGGCAGACCAACGGACAGAAAACGTATCGCAGATATATTGATTTCAAAATTACCTTAAAAGTAATTATTTATCCTTTAGAATGGCTTTTTTCTTGACACTAAATATGTTAAAAAAGTGAAAGATGTCGCATACATATAACCGAATTGACCAAAAAACCACACACTAAACTCTTCAATCTGTAACATCACTAGAACAAATAATACGAGAAATCTAATTACGTATCATTTCCTTCACTGTATTGAGTCATACGGACAGATACTGTTCATTTTATTATACATATAAAAAATTATCGACAGTATATTGAACAGTAATGTATTGGGGTATTAGTCGGGTGTCGCTACAGCTCCCCGGCCGCCCATTGTCAGCTACAAAATTACTCCCACCTATAACTCAAGAGCTCGTTCATTTGCCTTTTTATTACGTTTTGATAAAATGTTTATTCTGAGTCTTTATTTATAAATAATATGAAGATTTTATTTATCAAATACTAGCGACTCACCCTCATTTTACTCGGGTTCTTAGCGAAAAACCCTAGCAAGGTACGTTTTAGCGGTTAGCGATTCCCATACAAAATAAACATCTCCAATTTCAAATTCCAGCAGTTTTTTTTTTATTTTCCCTGTTTTTTTTATTTTAAAACCACCCCTGACACACCCCCAACAAAACAAAAAAAGAATTATTCAAATCGGTCCAGCTGCCAGCGACACTAACGAACAGCAATTGATTTTTATATATATATAGATAATAATGTAACGAATGAAAACAATTCAATTGGACATCATATACAAATATCATCTCGTCGTCGTCAACTTACCTTTGTCATAATACATGTATATATAAAGTAAATTAATATTTAAAGAAAAAAACATTTTTAAGAATAAGCTTTTATATCATATAAATTGTGTAACGTAATGAATATTCGTATTCTTAGCAAACCCTTTCATTTGATATCCATATCATGGGGATGCTTAAAAAACACAATCAAAATCTTTGGGAGTCCGCCATGTTGGATTTAGAATGATGTCACTTATCTAACCATGCATTGTCATCTAAACTAAACGTGAATGCAAAATTTCAGCTCAATCGGTTGAGGATAACTGCTAAAAATTCAGTTGCAAGATATGACCCCAAAAAATAAACATACATACATACATTGCAAGTTAAATAAAAGCTTTTGTTAGTTTGTGAAAATTCGTAAATCTCCAAGTTTTTCGTGATTTCCCTTAATATTTTTGATGTTTTGAAAAATGTTTTGTACTAAAGAAGACTTATACTATCCATTTTGTTTCGAAGATGAACTACTTTAACTTTGCCACCATTTAACCGATTTATTTGAAAATTGGTACACATTAGTAGTTGAATACGAAGAATATTTTCTTATAATATTTATAAGAATAAGCATACCCCTGATCTGACACTTGTATATTTTTGTTTAATATAATATTAGATTGGTTATAAAAGATGTTCATTTAATATCGCCTTCTCAATTCCTTTCGAGCTCATTTGATTTTACTGTTATTGTCTAAACGCAACCTGCTCGGGCCTTAATGCATCGTATTTGTTATGTTTCGAACATATTATGAAGGCAATTTCTATTTCAATAACTCTATATAGTTCAGAAAGTCTTGAAATTGACAATAGGAATGGATTATATTTAAAAAATCTAAGTTACTACATACCAATATTTACATCAAAGTTTTATATTTTTGCCGTCATAATAAAGAAGACTCTAACTAATAGTTTGATCAAAAATGACTTAAATACAGAATTGGAATAGCAAAAAAAATCCTACATAAGTCTTATGAGTCCGGAGATACCATAAGCATTTTCATCGTAACTACGTCAAAACTACTACTAAGTACTAAGACTAAACTTCAAATATCTCGAAATAAACTTTGATGAAGTTGCGGCCTTCTTTTTCAACCGACTTCAAAAAGGAGGAGGTTCTCAATTCGACTGTATGTTTTTTTTTTATGTTTGTTACCTCAGAACTCCGTCATTTATTAACCGATTTGGACAATTTTTGTGTCCTTTGAAAGGGTATACTTCCAGATTGGTCCCATTTAAATTTCAAAAAAAAATTCCACCCCTAAGGGTGGAAAAACAACTAATGATGAATTTAACCTACGTCTAATTGTCATATTGACTTGAAACTTTGCAAGTATTTCTATTTCCGTTGATAGTACAGTGGTTCGGTGTTGTTGACCTGATCTGATGGCAAGGCCAGAAGGTGGATAGGTGGAACTCTTCAACGGCTAATAGTAGATACTTTGAGTTTGGGCTTATTTTGTTTGATTTGACAAGCCTAACACGTTAGAATCCTTACTTTGCTACTACTGTCTACAGTAAAAAGGGAAAAATAAAAACTTTTTAACAAAAAAATAAAAACCGACTTCAAAAAAAAAGCACTAAAAAGTAAAAAATAACTGATTGGTAGTTTTCATTAACTATACATACCTAATAAAATATTTTCGAAGTCGGTGTGCTTTGGCTAAGTAATTAAAGCCTACCTATTAAATTAAATACATACCTAATCAAATATTTTCGAAATCGGTGCCAGCCCATACAAAGCAAAGCACACCGACTTCGAAAATATTTGATTAGGTATGTATAGTAAATGAAAACAACCAATCAGTTATTTTTTACTTTTTAGTGCTTTTTTTTTGAAGTCGGTTTTTATTTTTTTGTTAAAAAGTTTTTATTATGTCGGCAGAATTATATTAACTGTATATTTTCGCAAGACATAACTTCAAGAACTCCATGTGACTAATGGGTGTGATATTTACATAACTTTGACAACACGTTTGGCTCTGTAGTAACCCTACTTGCTGTGCCAGCGGTCGCGGGTTCGAGTACCGCTAAGGGCATTAATTTGTGTGATGAGCATGGATGTTAGTATTCCAATCATGGGTGTTTATATTTATAATATGTATGTATTTAAAGATATATATTTGTAGTGTATCAACTATCTGGTATCCATACACAAGCCTCACAAGCTTACCATGGAACTAAATGGTGCTCTGTGTTAATGTCCCAAAATATTTATTTATTTATTTGTTGGAGGCATTACTACTTATGTAGGGGGTTGATATCGCCCCCCAACGTGCGTTCACCTTGTCGTGGTGGGGGGCTCAGTAGTGCCCGGCAACCCAACCGGGCGCGAAGCCAAGAAACGCACAGGGAGGTGGCCCACTTCGGTGGGCGGTGGGAGGTGGCCCTCTTCGGAGGGCGGTGTACCATGCGGGTTGCTCCTGGTACTTCTCTGATATCAGAGTGGACCTTGGAGCAACCCCGTGGTTGTTGTGGTCTGCTTCGGCAGACCTGCCGTCGGGGCGTCGTAGTTGAATGCGTAAGCGATCCTGCGACGCCCCATTAAGACGGGGGAAGGCTTTGTTGGGTTTTAGTGGGTAGTACTGGCTTTGCCGGTGAGTCCCACACCTCGTCCGTAAATGCATTTCCCAACGTTAAAAAAAAACGGGGGTTGATATCTGCTCGAAGCAAAAAAAATATATAACTTTAAATACATGCATATTATAAATATAAACACCCATGACTGGAGTACTCATCACACAAAAGAATCCCCCAGTGGGACTCGAGCCCGCGACCACTGGCACAGCAAGTAGAGTCACTACAAACTGAGCCAAACGTGTCGTCAATGTATGAATTACGTAACAATGATAAAGTAAAAGGTTGATTAAAATAATTTCGTCTCAGCCTCAAGGGCTTCACCCCTTCACTTAAGCTAATGGATTTATTCAAACATTTTTTTCGGACCTTTAAAACGTAATAATCCGGCTCATCATTAGACAGCGCCTTCATTATCTATTCCGTCAGGCGAGTGCGTAGTTCGCGATACCCGCTTAGGCCCCATTCACATTAGACTCACTGAATTCTACATTCCAGTTAGAGATTTATTTTAATTATTTCATTAAAAAACTATAAGAGATAGAAAGTTTTTTTTAATTATATGCCACATGACACTTTCTTAGATCTAATCACCTATTTGACATTCTTAAAACTGTTTTTTTTTTCGGATAGTTTCGCGACCAAGGACCAAGGTCACTGATATAGCCCGCTGAATCTTCAAGCTGGCAGTTGGTTGTGCACCTCGCTCAAAGAACGGACGGTCGTTGGGTCCGCTCCCACAAGGTGGGCTGATGACTTGGTCAAAGTCGCTGGAAACCACTGGATGCGGATGGCACAACTTGTGCCCACAAGGCTAGCAGTCGTAGAAATCTTTGGAGGAATATATTGCCATGCTCATATATGGCTAGTGGGCGTGGTTTAAAATAAATGCACCTCTAGAATAGTTGATGTTCAAATTAGACTCACAGCCACTGTACCTATAGATGCTCTTATTACATTCTGTTCCAAACACTAACATGAGCTCAATAGTGCGGATTAAACCTTACACCCGGTAGCTTACCCAGCCTTCTAAGTAATTTATCCGGGATTCGACTTAACCGCTCTACATCTGAGTGGGATTTAAAATAAGGACACCATTAATATGCGTCTCGGAGAAGGCAAATAGCAACAAGCAGGGTACAGATTAGATGCAAACAGAGCTCTTTTAATTACTTACTTTCTAACCAACTTCGAAATGTTAAGTTCTTAATTGGATTATCTTTAGAATTATCAACGAAGATACATATATCTTGAACAGTAAATATATTTTCAGTAGACCAACGTAATCGACATTAAAATCGACATTATAAAATCTGTTTTTACAAATATTGTAAGACACTTTGGTGCAGTTATTGTAGTTTTGAAAATCATTGTATAATTTTGTGGGTAGGTGATGTCTGTAACAACTATATTATAATGACCTTTGAGACGTCTAAAACCTTAGTCTTCCCGTGACCATTAAATCTGTAAGGCATTGGAACCGTCTGGAACCATAAATCTAAATAAATCCGCGAAAAAATCTGAAAATATTTAACTTAGAAGTTCGAAGTTTAAATCAAAATTACCATGTTTCCTTAAAATATAAAATGTGATAGTTTTATTTGTTCTTCCCATATATGTACAGCAATAAATGAATTTTGCAAAATAAGCTGAAATATAAACCATATAGAATGGTTTTTTCAGTGAATCATGGTCCCCTGTAAGATATTAGAATAATAAAACGTCGCTTACACAAAATTATTTACTTGTATAATATATTCTCCCTTATATTTCACTTTTGCTAATATTATAATGCAACTTTATATTCTGTCGCGTCTGCACATTATAATCTATGTCGTATAACGAGGTATCCGCGGATGTGGATCTAATTGTTTGACTGGCACTCGAAGGCAGCGCTATAATTATAATGAAGTTTGCTTAAACATACAGTTTTTCATTTTCGTTTAAATATTTTCCTTTTTTAATATATTAATTAGTAAATGTATGTTGAAATAACAGTGCATATTTCCATTAGCTTTTATATGACGAATGCTAGAGTTGTTTATTTCTTTCTTTAAGTATCATGCGAACATAACGAATCGACATGGTTTTTCCATAGGTATAGCTTATGGCCCAGAAAATCTCTAAACTACTTCTTATTTTGGTATATGTAGTAATTAACATAGGGTATTAACCTGTTACAAAATAAAAACAAGCGGATCACATATTTTATAATCTAAATAAAACTATGTAAAATTTAAAAAGAAGTGTAAATTGAAGAAAAAATAACAGTAAAATATTTTATTAACAAAATTATTTTTTAATTATTAATTTAATGCCGAATTAAAACTCTAGAATAATTATTATCGACCATAAATATTTCACTAATGAGTATTGCCATATCAAATATTAGTTTTGATACGTAGCTCCAGTCGCGTGTCACAACTTTGAAATATAGCCTTAGTGTTACCCGAATTCACTACCCGTAAATAAAAATACTTAAAACTATCTTTGCTAACAAGGATCATTCATAAGTCATAATTTGAATAATTGTATTATACGTCAAGAGGTTTAACGATAAATTTTGAGAAGAAAATCGATACAACGGTTGACATAATCACTTTTAAGGTAAAGAAGCCAGTTTATCGGCAAAAAGACAAAAACAAATCTATCCCACGGGAACCGTACATTTTTCCCGGATAAAAAGTAGTCTATATACTGTTCCAGACCATAATCTATCTCTGTGCCAAATTTCATCCAGATCCGTTCAGCCGTTCTAGCGTGATTGAGTAATCCATCAAACAACTATATTAAGTTAAAAAATGTATTCTTAGTATATAACGTAGGCTTCCTAATAAATAAAATAAAATAAATAAAACAACAATACAAACATCTAAACTTTCACATTTATAATATTAGTAAAAAGTAAGAATATAGGGTTATTAAAAACAACAAAGTCGATGTCCAACCATACCTGACGCCATGATAAGGAAGGTTATGAAGATGCTTAGAAATTAGTCAAATAATGTAATTCTAATTAATGTCAATATTGGCATATTTATACAGATAAGAGAGATGTCTGTAGTTTACATATTCTGTGCAGAAACGTCTCAACGCGGATGCAGATCTAATTGTTTTATTGCTACTAAACCAACGTCGCTGTAATCGCGAGGTTCGTAAACACGCGGCAGTTGTCGCGCCCTTCGTTATCTTCTGACATTTTAACTGGCTTTGTTTGGATTATAATTTTCTGGCTGAATTTTATTATAGGGTATATACCTACTTTGTTTAGATAAACAAATATTTCACTTGAATAAAACGTCTTCAACCTAAATAAAAAAAAATTGCAACAACATATTATGCATAGTGATTTTTCCGCGCCTTCAGCAGCTATATAATTTACTGGCAACTTGCTCTCGTTTCATTCGGGTGTGTCCCTAAGCTTGAATCGCTTAGAAACGCATAAAAAACAAACGAAGAAAGAAAAAAACCTTGTTTTGCACCAGGAACTTTTGCAGGCGTATATAATATAACCCACAAGAGTTTTATCCATACTCACAAACTTTCACATTTATAATATTAGTATAGATTTAATTCTAAATTATCTAAAATCACTGAATTCTTGCGGAATGAGCTAACTGCATAAATTAACTTACGTAACGGACGTAAAATACTGACACACTGACATGGACTGTTCATACTGAAATTAATTTACACCAGATAGAGCTTTGAAGCATATACCTTTACCTAATAATCCACTGGCACAAAATAATCAAGGGAGCTTTGGATTGACGTGCAAAGCTTTCAAAATATATCCAATCAATAGCAGACACTGGTACGTTTTAATTACCATTTGCCGAAACTACGAATTAGCCGTCGTTAAACCACCTCGCCTATTTCGTATCTGCTTTGGAAATGGGCGGATTTCTCTATAATTTCGATCCCATATTTGAGAACCACAGTTGTATCCAGTTATTAAGGCTGATGTTTTATAACGATGTACCGGGCGATATTATTATAATTTGTTAATTTCCCGTTTTTTTTACAGAAGAAATGATTTTTTTCTGAACTGGACATATTATACTGTATTTAATTGGAAAAAATGTAATGACCATTCATTAATACTATATAATGACGTCATATTACTATAACTCTCACGCTATTTGTCATCAAACATCCACTTCTTATTTTTTACCAACTTAAAAAAGGAGGTACTGAATTGGGCTACTTTTTGTGTGTGTACACACTATTATGTATGTTTCACGATATCTTGGCTATTCATAATTGAATCATTCTTTCGCTTCTACCTTTAATGATACTGATAATGGCGGCTAACATATGGATACATTTAAAAAAATCTACCCCCTAAAAGTGGAATAACAAGTTTTTTTTTGTATTTTCCTAAATAAAACTTACTTTTTATTATGATTATGCAATTATGCTGAGCCAATTTTAACGTAACTTCATAGAAATATTTTTTTGTATAATAAATCATAAAATCAATCAATTAACAAAAAAAAACTAAATAAACTTCGAAGATATATAGCGCTATGTATCTAGTAATAAAGAAACCTAAACTATAGAAACGTGGGCTCGATATCAATAGCTAAGGATTATCGTTAAGAGCACATCTGAGTTTATTTACTTCCTTGTTACGAACTAAAATCGCTGAATAGATAGTTAAGGCAAATACGGGGGTGCCTTAATACGGATGAGGGCTAGGAATCTAACTGTAATAGGGGTCAGAATTAATTTTACAATACAATGCCGCTTTAGAGTCAGTGTTGTAGCGGTTATTCTAGCAACTTTGGTTATAGCTATTTGAACTATAAATATAGTGATAGTGGTACTTAGCAATATGAAGATTAGATTAAGAAATAATTTATTATGACATTTATTATGTAAAATATAGAGAAGAAGATAAATTTAGAAAATGCTATAATTTCAATTTGCACTATTTCTGTATGTAAAATAGGCAAATGGACTTAGGTTATTGTCGCTGCCCGTTTACAATGCATGTGGAACTGCAGGGAAAAACTAGTAATCAATAATTTTCTTTAATTTAACCGACACATATTATTATTATTTATGTTGGGTGTGGTGCCGAGGTCGGCCTTAGCTACGTTGACCAGTTTTGGTCCATTGTAGCTCTGCACCGAGCTAGCACCGACACATAACGGTCATTTGACGACACGTTTGGCTCAGTGTGTAGTAACCCTACTTGCTATATGTTCGAATCCCGCTGGGGGCATTCGTTTATGTGATGAGCACAAATGTTTGTACTCCAGTCATGGGTGTTTATATTTATAATATGTATGTATTTATAGTTATATATATGTAATGTATCAACTATCTGGTATCCATAACACAAGCCTCGTAGCTTACCATGGAACCAGATGGTGCTGTGTGTTAATGTCCCAACATATTTATTTATTATTTATTATTAATCAACTGCCTATTACTAAAAGCTTATTAAGCTACCTGTAAGTACATCTTCAATCTAATATTGGTAAATAAATGCTAAATCACAAATAGATAGTAAATATTGAAATATCTCATTACTTTTTTACTTATATTAATTACTAGCGATTCACTCCGTTCGGGTTCGTCCCTAGGTACATTTTGTCGGTTTGTTCCTATAGATTTCTCAGATATGAGATATTTTCTCGCAGTAAAAAGTAATATATGTTGACCCGGATTAACAGCTATCATCAAACCAAATTTCATCAAAATCTGTCCAGTAGTCCCCGACAGGCAGACAGACAAAAATTCTAAAAACTATACATTCGACCTCTGTATTGATGAATAATGACTATTTCAATAAAAAATTCTAAATAATATTTAATGAACAGATTCGACTTAGAATTTTATTATATGAGCTTACTTGAAAGGTATAATCTATTCAATAAAAAAATCACAGAAACAATCTAACGATTCTAACGATTGTCAAAAAAGTCGTGCTTGTATATGTAACAAACATACACTCGATTTTAGTTTGTACCAACTTTTTTTAAATCGGTTCAGAACCAAACGATCGAAGCCTGTTGCACCATTCATTTTTATTGCATCATACGCAATAAAAAATGATAGTTGTACAAAAATGTAAAGTAAAAGCAATTCAAAAACAAAATTCTTTCTTTCAAACTCCGGAAATCCAAATGACCCAACCTTCCCTAGATTTCAGGGTATATCCGCCACATACATATTCAAGCGGCGAATTTTTAACGCACCCGTGATGCTTCACACCAACATTTCACTACTGTACCGAAATGGAGAATTATTCCCTTTGACTTTGGGAATTGTGAATCTGAAAGTGGCTTTAGATTTTTGGACTATACATGTTAAAATACACGTTTCTATTTTTCCGATATTTTCGAAAACGTACGTATAAAATACTAATGAAAAATCAATGAATAGAAAAGTTAAATTCAATAAATATTAATATAATTCATGCCAAAATATGTTAATTGATTTCTTGATTTGTCCAAAAATGTATCAACCACATTTATTGTATTGGTTCCAATGTGTGACATCCAACAATATTACAACTGTAGTTGAACTGTTGTCATTTTCATGCTTTACGCCTCGCTAGCTCTCTTTAGTATTTATTCTATTTCGACTCAACCTCGCTTCGCTCGTGTTCATCCCTAGGTACGTTTTAACGTTTAGTATGGAATACATAGACTATACGTTTAGTAATGCATATAAATATTGTAGATGTCTGGATGCACAGGTGTATACTTATTACTCTTTCACGCAAAAACTACTGAATGAATTTTAATGAAACTTTACAAAAATATAGCTCAAACATCAGAATACATAGACTACTTTTTATTCCGGAAAAAAATGGTCCCCGTGGGATAGATTTGTTTTTGTTTGGCTAAAAGTAAGCAAGGTAATGTTTTATATGTGGTGCGATAGTACCATTAGTTCAGCCATATCTTATTTCGATATTGTCGATATCATGTTACAAAAATCTAACGCCTTATTACAGAACAGATAAAACCCTTTAATAAGATTAAAGTTAAAACAACAAATCCTTTCGATATAAACATCTAAATTTATTTACTGTAAAACAAAGGGTTAGCTAAAAATCACTTTCACAGGTCAACACTCAGAAGGCATTCATCCTTTTAGACTTAAATAGGTCTTGTAAATAAAGCCTAGCCTCTACAAACGCCTAACGATAATTTATTTCTTTAAAATGGAGATAGAATTTTTTAAACTGTAGTCATTTACCAAAACGATTTTATTGGTAATCTATACATGCAATAAAACAGTAACTTTACGAAATCTGTACATTAAATATTTTTAAAAGCAATGAGTGTAACGTATTGTATACAGGATATAAACCCCAAAACAAAAGTTATTAAAAGTTTTGTCTGTTTGTCTATATGTCCGTTTGTCTGTTTGTGTGTGCGCGTTTAACTACTGTACTGGACCGATCTTAACTAGATTTTGTGTAGGGATATTTTCGTTTCCATGGGAAAACACAATAACTGGTTTAAGTCATCCTTAAAAATTGACCAGGCTAACGCGGCGCTGGCTATACCTACATGTTAAGTTTAATAGTCCACAATATCAAGTATGAGTCTGTCTCCTTAGGTACACTCGCAATAACTATTTATATTTTTAAAAGGTACATATTTTACAAGGAAGTCTACTTTTTCACAAAAATATTTAAGTTCTATTTTCATCGAACGATAATGGTATGTTAGTAAAGTATAGCAATAATAAGACCCTTACAGCGAAACCAAATAAAAAGGACAATTTTTATTCAGACAATCTGATCTTTCTTCATCATCATCAATGTAAAAGACCCAAAAAGACCAAAACTTTACTCAAACACATGCGACTTGTTGCTGCAAATCAGTGGAAGATCGCTACGAAATTGTTTCTTATTTAACAAAGTCCAGCAAAGGATTAGGAGGGTGGTATAAGGAATTCGCGGCAGTCAGTAATTTATCTTAGTAATGGCTATAGCAAGACCACGCCTTTTTTGGATCTGTTTAAGAGAATCAAGGCGAATTTAAAACGGTGGAATTTTCTTAAACGGTCGTTCATTTCGCAAACAGCGGTGATTAAGTAGCGGCCGCTCTCCCCAAGACATGATTGATGCGGCCACGCCCGAAATATATCTATTTGAAATGACTTTTTGTTAATCAAATAAATATATATGTAAGAATAATAGATTTAATTTAGAAGGCTAATCCGTGAAAAAATTGGTGCCTGAACCTTTACGCGCGGTTGAAGTAAAACTTCTTTAGCAAATATCACAATTAAATTAAAACAAATCGATAATTAAACAAGGCATATTAGGCACATTACAATCATATATTTATAGAATATTATATACGGAAAAAATATAAATAATATTATACATATATTTGTCAGACACAAACAACGGTTACCATGGCAACATGGCCATGTATTCTATCTCATTCTCTCGCTGGCTTAATCCTATATATTTATATGTTTGACTCTTTTTAGTGTCGCATTTTCGTTACATAGAAAATTACCTAAAAATACATTTATAATACATATTTCACTCTGATCCCACTCAAAAGATATCGCATGACGTCATGATATTGTAATATTTACATAATTTTTGTCCGGGATATGTAGGTTTCATTAAACACCAAAAAATTTTCTAAAATCATTACAGTTTAAAGAAAAAATTTTAATGACAATCTTCAGTACCTTTCCCATAAATATTTGTGTATGTATTTTATTAAATATCATCCTACCTTAGATAAGTAAACATAGTATTTCTCATAATTTACGTTATTATTCTTTTTTAGAAATAAACTGTGTGTTTGTTCTTTTCCTGAATAACTTTGTTCTTTTCTTAAAAAACCTTTAGTTTGAAGGTAAATTTGTACAATCATAGCAAACCATCGCACACCCTATATAGGTAAATAAAATAAATAAATAGATATGTTCGGACATTTAACACAGCATCGTCTAGTTCCATGGTAATCTACGAGACGTGTGTTATGGATACCAGATAATTGATACACTACACATATAGTATACTAACGATAACTTTAAATACATACATATTATAAATATAAACACCCATCACACAAAATTGAATACCCCCAGCGGGACTCGAACTCGCGAGCGCTGGCTCATCAAGTAGAGTCACTACAAACTGAGCCAAATGTCTGGTTAAGGTAGATGTTAAGTGTTTACAAACATAAAAAGATTTAATAAATAAGCATTTTATATTATGAAACAGCTCAGATTTACTGAATGTACACTCTGAATAAAACGCTGTAGGATTACTGGCAATGCAATAAGTTATCTCCGTAATAGTTTTAAAACCGTCTCGAGAAAGTCATGAAGTTACATTGTTAGTTTAAAATGCGAATTTTGCATTCAGTGTCTTGAAATAAATACTGCGACCATCTTATATTCAAATGACTATATGCATAGTGGTGGTGGGTTTGGTTCAACTGTACAGATATATAAGTTCGATCTTGCATAAAATATTATAGTACATATTCCTCATCGATTTTTTAAAACCAGTAATAAAAGTAGTTCAGAGATCAATGTAAGCAAATATGGATTTATCGCTAAAAGAGATTTCTTCCAATTAACTATTGGATTTGGTGAGAAATCTATACTAATATTATAAAGAGGATAGATTTTTTTGTTTGTTTGTTTGTACCGAATAAGCTCTGAAACTACTAAACCGATTAAGATGAAATTTGGTAAGCAGATAGTTTGAGATCCTGAGAAGGATATAGGATAGTTTTTATGCCGGAAATCATCTCTGAAGGGAGTGAAAATGGGAATGAAAGTGTCTATGCGACTAAAGTGAAAAAGATTACTAGCACCTCACCCTGAGTTGCTAGTAATCATAATGTTATAAGAGTGAGCTACGAGTATAGTGTTATATTCGTATTGTTATTTTCGAAGTTTTAATTACTACAAGTATAAAGATTTATGTTCCATCTTTGCAAGTACTATGACAAGAAAAGGCTCTATTTCGTATATATACCATATATTATTTAAAAATATATATTAATTTTCTTTTTATTGAATTGTTAAACTTGCCCTTATAATGATTATAAGATTAATTTATACATATAATAAAATTCTGAGTCCAATCAGTACATTAAATATTTTTTGGAAAATCTAATTGAAATAATCGTTATTATCGATACAGAAGCTGAATATATAGTTTTTAGTATTTCTATCTGTCTGTCTGTCTGCGAACGCATCACGAGAAAATCAATCATAACTAACTATTATAGATATTAAATTTATAATGATGGTACATTTTACGTAACTTAAATTGAATCTTATCTATCTTTTATATAAATGAAAATGAATGTTCGTATGTTTGTCCTCAATGCATTCCTAAACCATTGATCCTATTGTGATGAAACTTTCGTTGGTTATTCTGTGTACACCTTCAAAGGTCCCTGGTATAAAAAAGATTTTTCTTTAGACGTTTTGCTTTAGGAACGCATAAAAGACGTTCAAGCTAAAAGGCGCACCCAAGCGAAGGGAGCGAAAGTAGCTAGTTATAATATAATAGATTCAACAGGCGACAGAAGGCTTAAACTTTCATACGGTTACAAGTTGAAAATAAGATAAAATATTTTAATTTTGGTTTGAAAGTACGCTCGGAGATAAAGCATGCACTTCAGTACTCGACTTTACATTTTTATTATAAGGCTTGTTCTATTGGAAGCGACGCTCGACGTAGATTTTCATGTGGCTTTTAAAAAGGCTTTTTAAAAAGTCACCTCAAGCGAATTATTATATAATATATTAATAGCGGTATGGCCATGCCACGTCAGAACTCTCTTTTATTATTTACTACAATCTGAGATTTTTATTATTATCATCCTACATACATACTTGTAGAAAGTGGCCACTCCATCCATATTTGCGTCAACGTTGTACCAAATCTTAGATATTTCATCTATATACAATTATTATTACATTATCACCACGTAGTTTTTCTATAACCAAAGCACTTTTGTTATATAGATTATTACTTACATACAAACAAACAAATATTTCGTAAATATTTTTTAGTAGTAAGCTTATTGAGCATGTATTTTTTTTAAGGGTGAATTAAACAATTTCTTTATCCCTATTATATACTTTTTATGATTTACCACCCTTTATCTAACTAAGCACGTAACAGCAACGCTAAATAATAAAACTTTCGATAACTTTATTTGAAAGTTTTCAAAAGCTGAAAATATTAAGTCCTGGCCACACGTAACTCGTAAGCCGGTGAGAGCGAGCGATGGATATTTAAGCCGAACTGTGGCTGTACATTACCAGTTTCATTATCAGTACAGTAGACATGTATTCTATAAAAACACTATAGTGCGAAACTACAATTTAATAAAGCTCAGGTAAATTTATGTATAAGATTCACGTGAGGTGGCAAGTTCGATTCCCGTATGAGGATGCATAAAATACATTTATCAAATCATACACTAATGACCCGCCGTTACTTTAATTTAGCCTTCGCAAAACTCCATGCTTAAAACTTCAATGTATTCAGTCCTTTTCAACTCCCTTTACTACAAGGGAGATAAGACCATAGGCATATTCCACCATGCTGGCCAAGTGTGGGTTGGAGGAACACATGGAATACGGGCCTTTCAAAAATATGCTAAGTTTTCTCAGACATGCACGTTTCCATACAACGTATTCATGTTCGAAATGATTAGCACATGAAAATATCAGAGGTTCAAGACCCAGGATTTGAACCCGCGTCATTCAGTGTCCCAAGCGAGCGCGTTGCCAATTTGAAAATTTAACATAAATTGATAAATAATTGATAAATATTTTTAATCGTTTTTGATAATAAATTCATATTTATATTACTTCTATAATCTTCGTTTGACATAAAAAATCTGTATTTATATTTTTAGAAATTTAATATTCGTGTCAAAAACGTAGGCAAAGTATAATTTTGCCATAGTTTTGATAAAATCAGTAAATCTAAGTGAATAAGGGATCAAATAAGATATAACGTAACAGGTAAGACGAAAATCACCTACTTACTGCTGTGTTGTAATTTAAATATGGTTTCTTCTAAAAATAAAACTATTCCCGGTCCCATTACCGTTTACAAGAAAATAAAAACCTTGCCCACATTAAATAATTTCGTGCAAAAATGAATAATTAAGCCCGCTATTTCACTCAAAACAATTAAAAAGGCAGACCTAGAAACGCTAAAGTGTAACATGCCGTCGTTTCGCGTAATTTATGACAATTATAAAAATTTTAAGCGAAGGAAAGTTGTTAGCGGGGTTTGTCTTGAAATATTTTATGTGGATAGTGGCAAAAAATATAAAAATCGCTGGACGTTCGCGGACGTTATAAATGGCCGGTAATTAGAGCACACACCGCCGCGTAAGAACGGGTGAGGGCACACTAAGTGAAACAGTATAATATTATAATAAATATAAACAACAAATTGTTTGTTTATCCGTCCTTCAGTTAGGAACAAAACAACAGATATACGTGTTTTTTTGCCTATCATGAACTAACGAACGAGTGCATCAACTTACATAATTTATAGAGCCCAATTTTTTTACAAATCACGAGTTCTTTATATAAATAACGTGAGGCTAAATATGGCATTTACATATGTACTATCCTCTAAAAAGGCTGAAAGCTTGTAAAGAAGTACATCTTATATATTATATAATATTGAAATTTATATTTACGTCTCCGTTTATATCAAAGCAAGCAAATCTCATCGGACTTACTGTTTGTACTCCGCAATTTTTGACTATATAAAAAGATATGTTACTTTCTTATTAGGCTACTACTTTCATCAAAGGGCTTGTCATTCTGTGCTTTTGATAATATTAATCTTATTGATGTTAATAATAAATAAATAAATTATGAATACAGAAAATATTACTGTGGGTGTTGCCGCTGGCTGTTTTTTGTTTGAATTTCATTTCTTAAAATGTCGACTGAAAATAAAACCCTGCAACCTATTATATTAGTCCGAATATTAGTCCGTCTTTTTTATTAGTCCGAGACCTGGCTGGCATTTTAGGGAAGATGAGAATTTTTACAACAGTTTTTTAATCATAGGCAGATATAAAAGTGCAAGTCTGGCTGAAGGGTAGCGGTTGCCTTACCACCCTTAAATTTACAAAGTATTAAATTTTTTTCAAAAAAAAGTTTTTTAGGCATTTCGAGACTTTTGTATCTTTTAATTACACGTACTATTTATTTCATATTTATTTTAACGTACGATTTTATATATAAGAATAAGTAAGCAATTTTCAATAGTATAGATGTTTATTCTTATTATCTGTATATATTGCACGGTGCTAGTGAGGACCGTTAAATGTAAGCCGATATATTAATTTTAATGATAGCATTCTCTACATAGTGCTTAATGTGTCCAAACCCGTTAACACTTTTACCTAGCATTATAGGGTTATAACAGCGGGATGGGGAGGTTTTTGTGGATATTATCCTTTTAGCACTCGTATTATAAGCGTTTGCTAAAACTCAAAGCCTTTTTGCTACCTTTGGATTTCATAAAAGCACTTAAAAAATTATCATTCCCCTTATTGAAGTTAAGGGTTAAATTAAATTATGGAAAAGTGGATTAAATGTACTATATACGTATATAAACAGTTTTTCAAGATCAATATGAATTGAAAAGATCAGCTATTATGTAAAAGTGTATGCCTTGAGCTTGAAAATTACAATATTGGCCCCCATTTACTAATTAAATACGGCTAACTAAAACCAATGAAGATAATATTTTTAAATTTGTGATTTCAAATTACTACTCCTCATTAACCAAAACTAATATGGATTCTAGACAATATAATAGAGTATACGTACTTAAAGAATTCAAAAGCAAGCTACAAAATGATATCGTACCGCGATAATAAGCAAAAACTAACAAAGAGAATATGAGTGGCGCTGAAACAATAAATGTCCCACTAAAAAAGCTTCACAGCGAGTATTGTTGTAGCAAAGGCTTGAGTTTTCTAGCCTTTATGAATATCTAATATTTTAATAATATAGTTAAATTACTAAACTATCGTAGCGTAGTGCTAAATGAGAATGAAAATGACACTGCGCCGGAGGTCGCGGTTTCGATTCCAATACGGGATTATTAAAGTTAGTTAAAGTGGAATTCGGTCTTATGAGAGTTAGAAAAAAAAGAATGACTATTTCAGACTTGAAACCGATTTTTTTCTTTTTTTTCTTCAACACGTACTTGCCCGCGGATTCGCCTGCTTATTTTATATATGTATAAATACTCCTAAATAAGCCATACAATCAGACTGGTACTTCCAAGATTAGCGCGAAACAAAAAATCCCTACTTTTAATATTATACATATGTATATAGTGTACATATAACACGATGCATTTGGATCATCTAATAATTATAATTATTAAGTTTCAGTCCACTTGGGAGAGAATAACTACCCATTTTTTTTGGGACGATCCAATACCGAAGCAAAAACCTAATTATCTGAATCATATAAGCGATAAAAATTTAAAGCAATAAAAAAACTAAACTTTAGTTTAAAAAACTGAGATATATAAACTTTTCAAACGAAATAGAATATCAAATTGGACTTCAAAACTCTTGGCATTTCACAGCGATGTCACAAAGCCATAATGGTTGGTAATCCCATAATAAACAGAATCTGTTTTAATCCTATTACTTTCCACACTATTCGTACCTACATGGTTTACATTTTATTTTATTCGATTTTACTTATAGTTCTTTTAGCTACTAGTTTACTTCGTGTTGTTTTAGCATTTACATCTGTTCAAGGCTTTTCTTACTTTGTAGTAGGCTGTTTAGTTATGTTTTTAGTTGACATGTAAATTATGTAATTTTAGTCGCTTAAAGAGGAGTTTCTTAAATTATGGGAAATTTTCATATGTATATTACGCGATATTTTTGCCGATTGTAACGTTTTTTTACTAAATAGAGTATACCTCGAGAATATTTTTGAAACAAATATACTACATTCTTACGTATGTGATACACAACCTCTTGAATTTGAATCTATGATCTGCATCTTACTATGTATTGCCTAGAACTAAGACGGCACTAATTGCCAGACACTGTTTTAACACATTTTTTGAAGTGAAACATCTATTGGCTCGACTTGGTAGTAAATCCGACTCGTGGTGTGACGGCAAACGGTGGCGTGACAACATGTTTTTTTTATATTTTATTTTAGTAAGCCATCTTTTATAATTTAGAGTGGAATACTACCCGAGCTATGTATGTAGAGCGATCACAGGTTTAATTAAATCCTTAGAAGCCTCATATTTCGACTATTAATTCTAAGAACTTGTATAATTGCCACTATTAATGTGAAGGTAGAGATTACACTTTGAAACTTAGTGAACTAGCTCGCTTCGTACTCGTAGATGTCGCCGTGATTTAATCACAAAATACCAATTTGTCATGTTACAAGTTAAAATAAAATAGGATATTACCGTATCCTGCTAAAATCTAAAAGAACTTATAAGTATTTTTTCCACCCTTCCGGGTGTATTCTTTATAAAAATTTATGGACTCAACTAGAACGAAAAAGCAGATAGTGTACAGACTTGCCTTCTTTTAGTTGGACAAATTTTCTACTATAACAAAAATAAGTTCTTTAGTTTCACACAAAAAAACACCATTTAGAACACCTAAAAATTTCAATTTCGACGACTCCAAGTCTACTAGTTTTCCAATAAATCCAACTCTGGTTACGCATTTTGATAAAATCTTATCTTATAATTCCCAAAATGAGTCGCAAGCGTGTAAGTTTAGATGACGATAGTGAAAAGGCAATGGACAGATGCCACATTTTTGACGCTCCACCGGTCGGGATAAATGTACCGTGAAGATAAACCGGGATACTCGGGTTAGTGTTATACAAAATATGTTTTATTATACACCAGCTAACGCAGTTAGTTTTGTGCTTGGTCGACATACGCCATGATCTGTTGGAAATGATACATAGTAAAACCCTCTTGCTACTCTTCGTTCTCCTCTGTATGAAAAAATACTAAATGTATTTGAAAAATTAACGTCAAGATTAGCTATATTTATTTTGTTTCATTTTCAATTGCAAATAAAACTATACACAGAAAATCATAAATACCTCTTATTTGTAAATTATACAACTGAAAATTAATGCATAGCAAATATTTTAGACTGAAAAATCAAATATATGAACAAAGCAAGTAATTGAAAATATTGAAATTACGAACACGCTTTTTGCCATCTACATTGATGATAGGTACTCATGAAATGAATCAACATTTTGTAAAGCCATTAAAAGTTAATTTCACATTCTTACATAGTATCAGATTGATAAGATAATTAGAAATAGCTTAAATTCTTTCTTAGATTTACGCGAATAATTTAAGTTTTATATAAAACTAGCGACTCACCCTCGCTCCGCTCGGGTTCGTCCCTGGGGTGGGGTCTGGGAGGACCACCCTTATCCTTATCACTTAGGGGTATGGAAAATAGATAGTAGCCGATTCTCAGACCTACTGAATACGCATATAAAATTTGGTAAAAATCGGTAAAGCCGTTTCGGAGGAGTACGGTAACTAACATTGTGACATGAAAATTTTATATATTAGACTATCTTTTCGGATTATTCGCGGATTTATTTTTATTTTTGGTTCCCGAATTTTTTTTTTTGGTTTCAAATGCTTTACAGCATTACAAGTAGGCACTGTCTGTAACAAGTAGGTATATAACGCCTTTGAGACGTCTAAAGCCTTGGTCTCTCCCGTGACCATGATTGCTGTAAAACATTCGAAACTTCAGGAACCAAATATCATATTAAATCCGCTAAATAATCCGAAAAGATATTTTTATTTAAAATAAATTAAAATTAATTTCAAAGCTTTGATGCAAATGAAGCTACCTATTAAAAAACTTTACCAGCGTAAGTCATGTCTGTCAGAGATTGATACATTCAAAATAGTAAAAGTTAAATAGTTGATGAATTAAGTTCAACTTTGAACAATTAATAGAAAACAATGTTTAAAGAAAGACTCGCACTGGCAAATCTTAATTACCATAAATTCTAGAAGCTACTTATCGCATGACCGCACACAATAACACCAAACGAAACTTTCAAGTGTCGTCTGCTCAATAATTTCTATAAATGACTCGTAAATTTCATCAAACTTATACATTGTCAGTAATCACTAAGTTTTTAATATTTTCAGTCTAGACGTTTTGATCGTAATTTTAACTGTGGACTTCAAATGTTCTATTAAGTCGTCTATTTCTTAAGACAGCGGGTTTGAAGACTTTTAACATGTTGTATTAATTCATAATATTTTAACTTGACGAACGACGGTATATACGAACACTTACATATCATGCGGTTGCGCGGATCACTCGTTCTGTGTTTGTCTGTATTGAAACGGCAGGACAAACTTGGATAAAATGTACATAGATTTACGCATATCACCTGCATATGAACAGCATACATAAAGGTGGTTATGTGAGACTCGCCAGCCAGAAAAGCCTGCACTGCCCACTAAAGCCCACGACACAATTATTATGCGGTTCCTTACACGGTCCACTCTGCTATTAATGAAGTACCAGAAGCAACCGGCTGGTGTAGGGGCGAACGATAACCCTGTATGTCACTACAACATATTATAAATGGAATTTGTGTTTGTTTCGACTAATGTCAGAAACTTTTATAAGTACGTATTTTTATTATATTTTCAACTATAGAAAAAGGCATTTAGGAAGATTATAATTTATAAAGATTTTGCAAAGATAATCGACTGATGTAGATGATATTTGTGAATTAAGTCGGTCTCTTCTAGAATCGACCATAGGCGCATTAGAGCGAAGCGACGGTAAGCTATTTTATATATATATATATATATATATATATATATATATATATATATATATATATATATATATATATATATATATATATATATATATATAAGTATATTACTTTCTTAGATCTACGCGAATATTTGACATTTTAGATAACACTAGTCTCTCCCGTGACCATTTTGCTGTTATGTATTCGAAACTTCGGGAACAAAAAACCAAAATAAATCCGCAAAAAAATCCGAAAAGGTAGTTTTAATTAAAATGTCTGTCTATTTAGTTGATTTTATTTTCTTAGTACTTTCTTAGATTCCAGTCGATTTTTTTGCTGTTGGGTAATTTAATTTTCCAAATAATACTGGTGTATCAAATTCAACACTTGATTATGAAAGCACATTTTAGTTTTACGACAAATTTTACATAGATTATGTAAAGCTCGTCCCAATTGAACTAAACCAGTGATAAATATTCGTAAAGCATCCAACGCAAATTATAAGCTTCGCTGTTTGAATCCATTATGCTCCATTCATACACGAATATATTGTTACGTTCAGAGGGAAATGTATGAAATAAATTGCGATGATTGAAATAAATTCTGATATTTATAAGTGTTATTATTATCTTGATGGCTCAGTGGCAACATTAACAAACTGGAGGTCGCAGATTCAATATTGGATATTAATATACTACTACTGGTGGTTTACTGGTCGAAATTCGAACAAAATCATTATTAAAAATTTGAGAAAACGTATAGGAATAGAATTTATCTATCTATATAAAAAACTGTTTCAATTATTATTTTTTTGATATCACCAAAGCTCGTAAATAGTAGTAAACAAAAAAATAAATTATAAAAATTAAAAAAGCTGACTGCTTAAAACGCGAACTAAAAAGAAGGGAGCAAGTGAACGAAACAAAACAGTATTACGTAGTCGAAACTCCTTCGTCCCCTCGATTTGGGAGGGTTTCCTTCCTTTTTGAACTCAATCAAAATGTCTCAAGTATCTCGACGATCAAAAGAAACCGCAGTTACCTACAGTTCATTAAAAATATTTCCGGGGACAGGTTCTGCGAATATTATGCAGGGTATTTAATTAATTTGTCAGCGCGGGCCGTAACGAATTAATTAATATAATGAAAGTAAAGTTTGCCTCGCAACGGATGATCAACCGCTGCCTTGATGGATCTATTTGAACGATAATTTAACACTGCGATTACCGTCGATGGTACGTTTTTATCACTTGTGAAATGGTTAAAATGTCTGAGATGGGTTTTCTATTACTCTAAAAGCTGTGAAGCTTTCTATCATACTTATATAATAAATAAAAATACGCTTCTTCCTTTTTCACGTTGTACAGACTCAAGAGGTTTGAATGACTTTCAGAATTAGTTAGGTCTAATCCTGGACATACGATATATAGGTTAGATTATATATGTACATATTGCGAAGCTGCGAGCAAAAATTAGAATGTGTTATTAGTAATGGCAATAGGCCTTTTATAATTTCGAAAGGTTTTTCTTTTTGCTTAAAACGAAAAAAATAACTAAAATGAGAACCTAATAAATATAATATATAAACATAATAAAGTTTGTGGTATCATAATAATATATCAGAAATTTAGTATAAATAATTAAATAGAAAAACAAAGAGTCACTTTTGACATACACTTTATTTATTATCAGGCTAACCGCATCGATTAATAACGATCTGTGACGCGTCCACTAAATAATAGCCCATAAACTGCACAATCCTAGCCGCCCTCTAACATAACTATCATGAATAGGGGCATTATTTATAATAATAAATATAAATTATTTACATAATTTGTAATTTTGTATCAATTTGGCAAAAAATAGGACCAGAATATTTAAAAAAGGCAAAAATATAACGTGAAAGAAAACATTAACAACGAAAAACCTCAGGACTTTTCATCATTAGAGAACACAGAACAATTCTTAAACTTAAAAAAAACGGCTTGGTTTTCATAAGTAGTTTAAAGGACGATGGTTAGATTTTACTAAATAGAATTATAAACACGGGGAAAGCCGTAATACATACATATGTAGTGCGAGCATCACTAGCTTAATAATATAATATTCATACGAATTAGTTATTTTCCAATTTCATACATCTGAATTTCATTTGAAGTTGTATATATTAAACGAAATAATAGTGGAAATACCTCAAAAACACAATTTTTACAAGTTTTCCACATTAAAAAAAATATCGCTATATACGTTATTGGTAACAGTTTGTAAGTAAATATTTTTAGGTCAAATTAATATATCAATAATCCAAGAGGCCGAGCACGAGCATAATCAGGTTAAGTAATAAATATGCAAAGTTTGGGAACATTTGTAGACAAATATCTATCTATACGAGACGAGTGTTTGAGTGGAGAGCGAACAGGTGTGTTTAATATGAATTTTAAGCCAAATAATACCTATCGGTTTTATGTTCTTCAATACACGGAGGAGCACGGAGCCGTAGCTGTAGAGATACGGATTTACTGTATATTAAAGCATTTTATAGCATTATATCACTTATAATATAAAATACGTTTACACTTAAATTTCGATAAATATAATATAAAAAGAAATAATTTACTATTAGAATAAAATCGAGTGCACTAATACTATGATATGTTACAATTATGTAATCCTAATAATAATACTAAGTTTAAATTCATGAAATTTGCTTTTAAATGCAAGAAATAAAGGGCTTTTATATTTTTTTTTTTTTTTTTATATCACTGATGATATATAATACGTTTTGAGTGAAAGAACAGAGTGGTCACATCGTTATAAAAGAATAATATTCCACAGACTAAGTACTAATATAGCAGAGTGTCATATAACTAAACATGAAGCCAAACACTAATGTTTTAAAATAGTATACAAATAACTATTTGCATACTGAGTAATAAGTAAATAAGTAAAAATAGCTAACGGATTTTATTAACATAAAAAAAAAGAACAAAGCTATCTCTTTTTCAAGAGGATGGGGAGATGGAAAAACCAATTTTTTTTTAAAAAGATGGTATTATTTTTATTATTCATATTTTATTCCCAAAAATTGTATTATTAACTTAACCATTAGGTACATAATGTATAAAATTGCCCTTATTATATAAAAAAAGTATATAAAAATAGTATTAGAATATAAAAATGTGAAATAATTCAACCTATCAGACGTAGTCTGGAACTTCATGTACGAGTATGTACTCTAAGTAAGACTTGGTGCGGATGTGATTATCTACAGGATGTCGGGTGCACCGCGTCCGTCACGACGACGTGAGTGGTACCTGTCAAAGGTAATGGCTCCTTTGACTTCGACTGCATCTCACATACAAGTATACGTATAGATTTTAAAACTCCACTTCTTTTATAATTCTTCTAGACGGTCACAGTGTAATTGGCGAAAATATATCACAAAAGAAGAGGAAAAAAAATGATTACATAGCTTTATTTTTTTTTTTTATTGACTTACCAACAAGTTACAATGGTTAACACATATAATCTTGGCACTATACTTAACATGTTAATTGCACTTTTAATTACAGGTAAATACAGCATGATAATTATAATATTATTAATTAAGGTTTTAAGTGATCATATGAATTAAACTATAAACTTAAATTATTAAAAAGAAAAAAAAAACCATTATAATTATAAATTTCCAAATAAAATGTCACATACAATAGATAATACACAATACACACATACAATAGATAAGATACAGATATATTGAACAATTAATAATTCATAATAAAAAAAATAATAATAACAGTTGCAATGTCACGTTCAGATTAGGTCTAAAAGCTTTCAGATTAGGTCTAGCTTTTTTATAATGTATATAAATTTTTTAACAATGCACTGTATTATTCCTTTTTTATGTTCTTTCTATTTATATTATACGCAAAGTTTGTGCAGATGTATGTACAATGTTTGTTTGGTATTCTTTCATGCAAAAAGTACTGAATGGATTTTTGAAGTTATACTTCTTTTAGCACGTTTGGAAAAAAATATGAGACTAAAATTTTTACGATGCGCGCGCACACTGACAGCCAAAAGCGACATGATGAAGTTAGCTGCATTCCTTTTACAAACACAGAGTTGTGACATACGGGATGAAATCTTTAGCTATTTTTGTTCTGTTACGCCAAAGGAGTATCTATAACTAAAACTTTACATTTATATACATAGCTATAACATCAATAACATAGGCAATAATCATTAAGGCACAACGCCATAAATAGTATATTAAAACAGCGATTATAATACCATTTTACGCTTCGTTTATATTATTACATCAAAGTAAGCTATTATAATTCCGATAAATAAAAAATTGTCTATGTGATACTAGCATTATGGAAAAATTAAAGTTTGATTATGTTTAAACAGCCAGTTTAAAACCGGAAATACGTATTTTGTTGTTTAAAGTTCCCCATACGAAAGGGGAAAGGGATTATTGCATTCGACATACGTAAGACGTATTCAGAAAGCAATATTATTTAATTGAAACTGGCGGAATCGAGTGTTTTGTAATAAATTTAATTAAAGTGGAACATGCGGTTGTAGCGGTGTTCATTGACTCGTGTTTCCTTTATGTTCTTGGAATTACATTCTTTATAATACTTATGAGATTTAGCGAGCTTTGTTGCCAGCGCCTAACACTCACTGAGCTTATACAAATCGAATCAAAATATGCTTTATTCAAATCAATTTATTCAAGACAATTGTTAAATTCAATTAAATGTCAGTGCTGTAGGTCCGTAAGGAAACTAACATCGAGATGTGAGGCAATTGTTCTGAGAAGAGCTGACGAGAAAATCAGCTCTTTTAAAAATGGTATTTGTTTGAAATATTGTAATATCGAAAATTGTTTACGTATACATGAGTATATTATTTGTCTCGCTAGAGTAGTATTTTTAATCACCATTGCCCTTTCTAGTTTTACTAAATACTTCACTTCAGCCAGTCAATTAATAATGTTTGTTTAATTCGAATAAATGTATTAATAATGTTT
Source organism: Brenthis daphne (assembly GCA_947093115.1). NCBI lineage: Eukaryota > Metazoa > Arthropoda > Insecta > Lepidoptera > Nymphalidae > Brenthis > Brenthis daphne. The sequence continues at coordinate 8,223,344 of OX352473.1, forward strand.
AGATATTTTTAGACTACAAAATTACTTTAAAAGTATCATATAAACTTTGTCCCTTATTTCACTATCTGTTATGAAAGGAGACAGAAGAGTAAACAGTTCTAAAACTATTCTGGACTAGATGTGCACAATTTAAAGAAACAATAAATTAAATTAAAAATTTAAAAAAACACCCCCAACACAATAACCTGTTCATTGATGCCATTTCAATGAACCTATACACGATATATCTGCTGTATTTTAGTAAAGAGTTGGGTATTTTGAAGATTCCAGGTGATGCTGCAGCATCAGGCCACGGTTACCATATCGTTGCAATGTTATTGAAGTAACGGGATACCAAATTTCGTATGGATTAGATCTGTGGAAGTTGCTCATATTCTTTTACCGTCTAGGAAAGAGCTGATAGCCCGCTCACGGCTAAAAGGATTTTCTTGATATATAGCTAAGTACACTCTCGATCAAGTCACCTTCCAAGCAAATATAACTAAATTAAAATCGGTTCACCCGTTTGGGTGCTACGATGCCACAGACAGATACACAGTTACACACATTAAACTTTTAACACCCCTCTTTTGCATCCAGGGTTAAGAACTCGTCACATTTGACAGGAGTTTATTTATTATCAAAATAACCATGTCGATTAATAACGCTCTGTGGACGCCTCCACTAAATATAGCCCATAAACTGCTATATAATTTATACTGTAAAGGAAATATGAACACTTGCAGGTCAAATCACTAAATGACGTGGATATAACAAACAAAATATATATCTACTAAGGGAAATTATCTAATGTAAAGCATATTATACGTGGAAGTAACTGTAGTTAAATTAAATACCTGAAAAATGTCTTACCTAGTTTTGGTGAAATTTTTGTGAAGATTACAAGACATTCATCAAAAGTGATCTTTTAATTAAAAGATCAAAAGTTAAGTATTATACTTATAATAGTACAAACGCGAAACTTTAACTAGTAAATACTATTAGTTTGTGTCAATATATTACGTCTTCATGTTCTAACGACAGGACTTAGAATGGTTTTTTTTTTACCTAGAGAATGATTTATTTTTATTTTAGATCCTAGATTATTTGGGTACTGTCGTGAGCGGAGCTGCAGGTAAAAACTGATGTCTATAAATAGAGATGATAAATAGAGAGTGTAACTTAAATATATTGAAGAACCTTTAATATATGAATAAGTCTATATTCCATAACAATGCATATCTGTTTCTTCTTCTTCTCCCTGCCCATTTCCCAATCACTTGGGGTCGGCGCAGTACATCTTCTGTACTGCTGAAAGGATTTGGCAAAAGTTTTACGACCGGCCGCCTGTCTGACGTCAACCCTCCTTGGGAATGCTATTGTCTCTCTTTGTCTGAATGGTGTTGCGGAAGTCTTGTAATTATTATGCACTTTCAATTTTGTTGTCTTTTAAAACATTTTATATAACATTACTTAAATTTTTAACGTTATTTTCGGATATATTTTAAAATAAATGTTGACTACCCCATAAATTTTGTTTTGACGTTGTCAATTTTTTTTTCTAAATCATAAATCATCTACGCATATCTGCTTAATCTATACTTAATGTTATAAAGAGGCAGACTTTGTTTATTTTTTTTAACACGTCATCTCAGGAACTACTAACCCGATTTGAAAAATTCTTTTTGTGTTAGATAGCCTGTTTATTGCTAGAAAGGCTATATATCATATAATACGAGTATATGTGTAGTCTATCTACTCCATACTCGCTAAAACGTACCTATGGCCTAAGAGCCTGTGAACGCCAGACCTTCGTCATTTTATAAAAGCTGAAAGTTTGTCAGCGCATGCTCCCAACACAGATAAGAACGATGGACCATTATGAAGTTCAGGCCATGGGGGCTTTAGCAGGTACACGGTACTAAAGGTGTATAAAATACCAATCTAAATTCGTCAAATAATAAAGTGTGATTTTTTGGTATTACCTTCAGAGTATTATTAAAAATCACGGCATTCAATGCCAGACACTTAACATCGTGGCAAACCCTTGCCAGGCACCCTTTTCATGAAATCATAATTCTACTTACGTTATAGTATAAAAGCTGATTTTTATATATAATACTTGGGTAATAATTAGATGTTTTATAAGACTGCTAGCATAGCATTTATTACGCACCATCAAAAATAAAGTCACTTCTTAGCGCTTCAAATTTGGTGACCATTTGCAACATTTTCTTAGAAATGCCTCCCAACTTGTTTTAAACATTTTTCATGGTGTGTAATAAATGCTCGTAAAATGCTCGTGTAATAAATTTTGCTCGAAAAAAAATTATCGGTTCAAATAATAATAATATAAAAATATAGAACGAATGAAATATAAAACTTAAAAAACCTTTCAAAGCAGTATAAAAACGATTTCCATATAAATTCATGTTTGCAAAACATAACAGTTAAAAACTAAACAACAAAACAACGTTAAACTAATTTTCAGGGGAAAAAATATTTACGATCAAGGCCCCCACAAGCAGACCATAACTGTCTGCGAGAAACAATCCAATTTGGTTGGAAGCGGAATAGTCCTATTTTAAAGACTCCAATAAAAGGTATATACAAAATGGAAATGTCATTGTGTTAATGTAAATAAAATACTCGATGGTATTTCCTATAGTAACAATGTACCAACGTTTTGCTTGATTTTGGGGACACATATGGGATTTGAAAATAGTATTTTACTATTTAATTATATTACCTTCTTGACCGTGTGATTGTAGCTTCAGTCATATATTATCATACCCATCAATATCTGTCCAGTGGTTTTCTCGTGATGCGTTCCCAGTCAGACAGACAAAAATTCTAAAAACTATAGATAATAATATATCGATAATAATGACTATTTCAAAAAGATTTTCTAAAAAATATTTAATGTCCAGATTCGGCTCAGTTAGAATTTTATCATACGAGTATGTACAGACGAGTATGTAAGTCGGAAATTGTAACTCATAGGAAAATAGACAAATGTAATACACATTACAAAACATTTAATATCAACGCTTTAACTGTACTTAAATAAACTAACATATTTTATTCTGTTATAATAGTAGACTATTGTAAGTTTCTTTAATTAATAAGTTGTTTTAGTTCAGATTGTGGACTTAACGCTAAGAGCCTGCGCTCACTTTGGGTCAACTAAAGTTAACAAGTTGTAAATTAAATATATGAACATCATTTGTAACTTTACCAAAAGTATTTATTTTCTTTAGTCATGGTTAAAAGTAATTAATGAAAATGTATTTAATTCAGTTCATTAATTTTATGATATACAAGCATATCCGTTATAGAAAATTCACCAGTTACTTGTGAGGGAAAGAAAACACGCCGGATCTTGGTCGATGGAAGCTAAAATTATAAGTCTAATATTATTAAATTCTATTACATTATAGAACTATTTCAAGGGATTTTTCTTCTTTTTTTACTCTCGTCGCGTAGCCGGGCGCGAAGCCAAGAAACGCACAGGGAGGTGGCCCGCTTCGGTGGGCGGTGGGAGGTGGCCCTCTTCGGAGAGCGGTGTACCATGCGGGTTGCTCCTGGTACTTCGCTGATAGCAGAGTGGACCTTGGAGCAACCCCGTGGTTGTTGTGGTCTGCTTCGGCAGACATGCCGTCGGGGCATCGTAGTTGAATGCGTAAGCGATCCTGTGACGCCCCATTAAGGCGGGGAAAGATTTTGTTGGGTTTTAGTGGCTAGTACTGGCTTTGCCGGTGAGTCCCACACCTCGTGCGTAAATGCATTTTTCAACGTTAAAAAAAGAAAGTAGCTCTTTTGTTACTAGCAAGGAATATTTAATAGCTTAGAGAATTAATGTTTGTCCAGAGAGGTTTTAAATTTCCATGTTGTTCTAGAACAAGACATCTCACATTTGTGAAAAGTCTCGTCCTACAACACTGCGTATTTCATTCACTAATTTGTACTGTCACGTTTAGGTATATAGATTCTGTAAGCTTAAATTATCAGGTGAAAGCTCACCAAATTTTCAACCAAACTTTATTAATCCAATCCATTTTGTTTATACCTTTACCGGTTAAACTGTAAATAACTATTACCAGTATGTACCTATATAATATACAATTTTGACGATCAAAAAAATATTACACTATAAAATAACATAAATCTTTTTAAGTAAAGCTCCATACAGCAAATAGTATTTTCTAATAACACGGTTACCTAAGCAATATAGTTAGTTTTCCGTTTCCAGTGTGATATATTTTTAATTTCCGGCGCCCGCCGCACTGTATTTTTATATGTGGATCTGATACGCAGAAATGAGCTTGAGCTCACCATATGATGCATCCTCAGATAGAGACTACTATGACGTATTTTTTTTATAAAAAATACATTAGTATATAATAAAAATTGTCACTTTTACCACACAAAAAAAATGTGTAAAGTTTAAAAGGGATACTCTCCGTTCGTTTTAATATCCAGGCGGCTAATTAAAAATGAAAATTTTTGTTTATTTGTTTAATATTTTCATACATTTACTATCTATACTTCTATACTAATATTATAAATGTGAAAATTTGTGAGTATGGATGTTTATTACTCTTTCACGCCAGAACGGCTGAAAGGATCTGGATGAAATTTGGTACAGAGATAGATTATAGTCTGGAATAACACATAGGCTATATAACACATAGGAAATATACGTTTCCCCAGGGATATTTTGCATTTGTTTTTCTAGAGGCGAACCCGAGCGAAGCTAGGGTGAGCCGCTAAACTTAAATAAAACTACTTTGTAGGATTATTTCGCAGATTTATTTCTGTTTTTTGATTCGAAAACCCAGAAAAGATAGTTTTATTCAAAGTAGTATATATGTTTCTTCTGCATCCTGTAACTCTCGACAGATTAAAGTAAAATTCAGATTGGTTTTTATATCATAGAGGCTACTTTTTATCAAACCAAAATTTGTAATATGTGAAATTGTGATATGTTATCATGCCTAAGAGTAGTATAAAATAAAGTTAAGATTATCACGAAAAAACCGGTCAAGTGCGAGTCAAAAAAGCACACGAAGAGTTCCGTCCATCATACATAGGCACATGTACTTTTTATTAATAGGACATTTACTCTATGTGTGTAATATATTAACTTCGATGATCGATTACGAACGTTAAAAAAAATCTTGTATTTTTATTTCTTATTTTTATTATTTGTTGTTATAATGGCAATAGAAATACATACTCTGTGTATATAATTTTTTTTGTTAAAAACCTAACGCGTATTAAATTTATATGACGTAAGCATTGTACAGTATTTAATATTTCAACGGCTGCATATATTTCCCTAGGTTTAGAAGTCATGGTTTGAAATATGTCCTGCACCGTCCTAAGCCGGTTATTTATCAGCGGGACGCACCGACCGCGAGTCACTAAGCCCAAAATGATTGAACGGCAGCTATTTATTCATCTTGTTTCAAAATATACTGTATTTTAACTGATATTGTGCTGTATTTATACAATCTATACATATAATTAAATTCTGAGTCGAAAATGTACATTAAATATTTTTTGGGAAATCTTATTGAAATTGTCATTATTATCGATACAGAGGCTGAATGTTTTTAGAATTATTGTCTGTTTGTTTCTCTGTCTGTGACGGCATCACGAGAAAACCACTGGACAGATATTGATTAAATTTGGTAAGATAAAGCTGGTTATCCGGATCAACAGATAGGATACTTTTACTGCAGGAAAATATCTCATTTCTAAAAAATTTAGTACTAAACCTTACGTACGGAACGAAGGTGAGTCGCTAGTAATGTAATATATTAATTCAAGTAATAAAAAAATCATACTAATATTATACATGTGAAAGTGAGTTTGCTTCTAAATACTCTATTACATGAAGACACTCTCATGTAAACGATGCAACGTGGAGGCGTATTGGCAACGACCTTAGCTAAAAAAAACTTTTACTGTACTTTAGCCAACTTTGTTCAACTTGAGTATTAGACTAATGGTGTTTCCCAAAATGCTTCTTTGGGCAAAGTTAAGGATGTGTAATAACAGAATAAAAAAGCAAAAAAAAGATATATATGTATAACTTGACGACACTTTTGGCTCAGTTTGTAGTGACTCTACTTGCTGTGCTAGTGGTCGCGGGTTCAAGTCCCGCTGGGGGCATTCATTTGTGTGATGAGTACTAATGTTTGTACTCCAGTCATGGGTGTTTATATTTATAATATGTATGTATTTAAAGTTATATATGTGTTGTGTATCAACTATCTGGTATCCATAACACAAGCCTCGTAGCTTACCATGGAGCTAGATGGTGCTGTGTGTTAATATCCAAACATTTATAACACAATCATAAAAATCATATCATTGTAATTTTTTTACCTCAACCTAACAAATGAACATATACTAAGCTAACCAATACAATTTCCAAGTAGGTATTAAGGTTAGTAGTTTTAGAAACTTGACGAATAGCTTTTATATTTATAGATTCAAGAAGCTTTAAGCTCTTAATACAGTTGGATCGTAAAGCAGTCGCGTATCTCGGGTGGTATCAGGAAGGCGTGGCGCAATAAAACTTATCTCAGCTTTATTAGTATAGCGCTGTATTGCTTAATGAGTTAAGCCGGAGATTTAAAGGATTTGTTACAATTGGACCCCTTTTACCTAATTTTGGGGTTCAAAAGTCAATAAGAAAGGGACTTTGCTGTTTCTTCCTTTATAAAATTGCAGTAATTGAATCTTTAATGCTTAGATTATAGGAAATTTGTATAACAATAAATGTAAATGTTTAAGCGGGCAATGTTGTAAAAATTAGTCGCTTCAAATGATTTCAAATGTTAGGTTAAATTGCAAAATATTTTTTATACGATACAACCGGCCGGGCATGGAACCCGCGCCGCCCGCATGGCAGGCGAGCATGCTACCACTGAAACACCGATGCTTGAAATAAGTATTTAATAATTGACATAATATGTATTATTAAAATCTATAGTTACATATAATAAAATTCTGAGTCGAATGTGTATTGTGTACATTAAATAATTTTTGGAAAATCTTATTGAAATAGTCAATATTATCGATACAGAGGCCGAATCTATAGTTTTAAGAATTTTGTCTATCTGTTTGTCTGTTTGTGACCGCATCACGAGAAAACCACTGGACAGACCTTGATGAAATTTGGTATGATGATAGTTGGTTATCCGGGTCAACATATAGGATACTTCTTACTGCGGGAAAATATCTCACCTCTAAGGAATCCATACTAAACGTTAAAACGTAACTATGGACGAACCTGAGCTGAGCAAGAGTGAGTCGCTAGTTATTTATAAAATCTTCTGCCGTCATAAAAAAGAAGGCCGCAACTTCGTCAAAGTTGATTTCGAGATATTTGAAGTTTTGTTTTAGAACTTACTTTGACGTAGTTACGTTGAAAATCTGCATTTCCTCCATCTTCCTGCATTCCAAATCTGCATTTAAGTTATTTTGACCACATTGTTAGAGTTAGTTATTTCTTACTAAATATCTAATACAAATTATATTCTTCGATTTCACTGACGTTTATTTTTAATTTCTTCTACCTTAGATAAAATATTTGTATACATTACAAATGGAATCGAAATATCTATCTGTGATTTAAGAAAATTAATTTTGATCAAGAATATTAAGCTCTTTTGTATAGTATATGTTTAGTTATACCTTTTATTAGTGTTATTTCCTCTTCTCGATGAAAAGAAAACTTATTATATACCTACGGCTACATATTTTCTTCACATTAGATGTATCATCACCCTTTACACCCTCTCCTTTGCTATTACTATTGTCATCGTTCTCATGTTACTTGTTGATTTAAGATTTTCATAGATTTTAAATACCAATTTAAAGCTTAACATAACAGATCTACAGTATTACATGAAATATAGCATTTGTAATTTTACTAAAACCAACTAAAACGGTGAATGCATTAGAATTAAATTCATACCGATGGGATTCCACGGCCCCATATGTTATCTCATAAAATAATGGCTTTTCAATTCCAAAGAGAATGGTTTCAGGTAATACTGAATTTATTTCTATGATCTGACCGGGTCCGGTTGGTATTAGGACATGATTCCACCGTGGTAGATATACTGTACTATATAAATATGAAATGTCTCAACTATTTAAACCATCATAGCTGTTTTAAACATTATCTATTCGAATTTTTTCGCGGATTTATTTTAATCTTTGGTTCCCCGATGTTTCGAATATTTTACAGTTATCATGGTCACAGGAGAGACCAACAATCAAAATAAAACCGCGAAAAAATCCGAAAAGATAGTTTTATTTAAAGTGTAAAATATTCTCGTAAATCTAAAGTATTATACCATAGCTGTACTGTAATAAAGTTTTATCGAAATATGTCGAATTAATATCTAACAAAAAAAAACATTATTTTGTTTTATTAGCTTCTAATAGATTAAACACGTATTTATTATTTTTATACGTTAGCTTAAAGCTTTCCACTTTGTGCTTATTTCTATTAATTATTTTTGAGCCATCAATATATTATATAGTTACTTGTAATATTGGATCAATTTTTATATTGTCAAATAAAAAGTACACTAAGCAGCTGTTTTATTTTCAATTTCACATTATACTAAGTACTTTATAAGGGACTAATATCCCACGTTAATCACTTGATGGAGCGGGATTAAAAGGATCTCAGCAACTCATGGCTTTATGAAGTAAAGTCGTACCTACCATCAAATGCAATTTCTTCGCTAGCATTTTCTACCGCTACCACCCGCATAGTTTATTAACGTATAATTACTCCACTCTTAAGGATTATAGAAAAATGCTAAGCTCGAATAGCCTAAGCTATTAAATGCAAAAAAAATAATTAGGCTGGTAATTAAAGAGATTAAAGGGTCCAAACAAATAATATCTTTATATATTAGTAAACATTAAGAAAAATAATGCCATAGCTCTGCTCGCAGTAGAGAATGACCCTAAAATAATATGCAGGGCTAATATAAAAGATGGGCAATTGATATCGGGATAATGTGGCACAGCGGACGTGTGACCAGCTACTTTATACTAGGTCTTACTCTATCCGTGAATCGAACGGGGACACCCCCGCACACGTTTTAACTGTAATTTCTAGTTATTATTGAGCATTTAAATAGAAATTTACAATGTAATATTTCTATAAAAGACAGTAGTAAGAACCAGTTTTTAACTGACAAAAAAGAGGAGGTTCTCAATTCGACACATATATATTTTTTTTATGTTTGACCACGCATAACTTTTTGCAGTGTATATTTTTTTATTAGATAGGGTTTACCTCAAAGTTGGTTTCGTTTAAATTTAAAATTTTTTGATTGGATTTGATTTTTCACTTACTGAATTTTTTATAATACTTTGTTCTTACTTTGCTACTGCTATGTCTGCACTATAAATGGAAAATTAAAAATTTATATAAAAAATTGAAATCGACTTCAAAAAAACACTAAAAAGTAAACAATAACTGATTGGTAGTTTTTATTTTCTATAGATTCCTAATCAGATATTTTCGAAGTCGGTGTGCGTTGATTTTTATCGGCTGGCACAAACTTCCAAAATACGTGATTCCTTTCTGATTCATTCCAAAAGTTTTTATCTTTTTATTGGTAAGCTTTACATCATGTATTTTTTTTATATTGCTACCATGTAACGTTCTGTTATTTACTTCATGGGAAATTATAGATAAAACTTTATTTCTTTTTTTATGAAATAATTGGTTAATATAAAAATAGTTACATGATTAAAATTGATATAAAATTATAATAGAGACTCACATTTTATGAGATCATAAAATTATAATAATAGTCGTACTAATAAATAATTATATAAGGAATTATAACAAACTAGCGACTCACCCTCGCTCCGCTCGAGTTCGTCCCTACTAGGGTTTTAACGCACAGACAGACAAAAATTCTAAAAACTATAAATTCGGCCTCTGTATTGATAATATTTAATATATATTCTTCTATTTCAATTAGACTTTCCAAAAATACGGGTATATTTAATGTACAGATTCGGCTTAGTTACAATTACATCAAACGAATTGAATATAAAATGTAAAAAAAACAATTACCTACTTACGTCAACATGATGACGTCACTAGGTAACGCTACTTAAGAAAAAAAATGGAAAAATATGATACAAAAAAAATAATAAAATATTAATTGCATCGGCCGGGAATCGAACCCGGGCCGCCCGCGTGGCAGGCGAGCATTCTACCACTGAACCACCGATGCTGATGTTTATAAGACGTATTTGATAATCTTAATCGTTATTGCGTCTTATATAAATAAAAAATATATTATTGTAGAGCATAAGCCATTATAATGATAAGCTTTCTATAGTGGAAATGGCAATAAACTAAGCAAATATCAATAAAAAGGCAAAAACTTTACTTTCTAACTACTGCCTTTCCCTACTTTCGAACTAGATATTTCTTAATTATATAAATATGAATTTAGATTGTGTATATAAGAACTCTATGTATATTGTATTTTAGTAAAGCTGTGTACACAGTTTATAGAGCCAACAGAATGACTGAATTTACATAACCGCTGTGCACAGTTTATTGGACTGAAAGATGTTATAATATTGAACCTGGCATAGTAGCTCGTAAAAATTGATATTAGCTTTTTCATTTTTTTGACTCTTTTATGTAAAAATTGAAATTTTTCATTGATGTTATATTTATTCTATCGTAATAGTGTATTCAAAAATCAATTTTTACAATCATGTACAGTGGAACAAAAACTATTTTGTGCATTTTTTTCTTTTATTTAATTCACATGACATATAAATAAAAAATAAATAAATTATTTATGATTTATGGATTTATTTATAACTACCAACTCACCCTCGCTCCGCTCGGGCTCGTCCCGTAGATACGTTTTAAACATACGTTGACCAGGATAACTAGCTATCATCGTACCAAATTTCATTAAAATTTGTCCAGGGTTTTCTCGTGATGTGTTCCAAGACAGACACAGAGACAAAAATTCTAAAAACTATAAATTCGACGTCTGTATCGATAATAATGACTATTTCAATACGAATTTCCAAAAAATATTTAATATACAGATACTTTTATTATATATACATACTTTTATTATATCTATAGGTTATGTAAGTTTACGTATCTTTATGTAATTTTGTAAAAGTATATGAATAAATTATTCTTATATTATAGCCAAAGCTAATTTAGTGAGTGTACAATATATTTGTTACTTATTTATGCTGTAACAGTTGAACAGACTCCATGACCCAGAAATAGATCGATAGATAGATTCATAAATAGTCCTGGAGTAAGACATAGGCTTCTGTTATCAATGTACCTACCGCGCAAACAGAACCGAGGGCAGAAACTACCACATGTACGAGAAATAAGGAAACTAACTTTGAAAAAAATATGAAAGAATAACAGACAAAACCAATTTATTTATCCTAATCCATTCGCGATACCATCTTAGAGACCCATAACCCATAAACAGGTGTCACAAAAACTACTAGCATTAAACTGAAGTATGTGGCAGTATTATATGCAGTAAAAATCATTTTTATGCTTATCTTATTAGATTTGCTACAGTATATTATATATGTTTTGAATAAGATTCTGTTCTTAGAGAGAAAATGTAATGTACATTCGTTTTATTGTATGACGGCTGTTTGTAGATATATAAAGACGAAGACAGCGCTTAGACGTGCACAAAAACACATTGAATATGCCACCCTCATAGGAGCAGATACAAAAAAATCGAAATTGACGATTTACAGATACTTTATATATCTTATACTTCCTTCAGGATGATCTAAAATCATAATTATTATTATTTGTATCTTTTTGGATTTCACGGGATCGAACCCGGTTCTTTGGAAGACTTACGTGGGGAAACAGGTCCAACACGTAGGGGCCCCATAAGAGATTTAAATTTGTTTAACGTGCCGCATCAACCGGGATCCATCTCTGGTAACCTATAGGGAATTGCTCAAATATTGACTACGGATAACGCGTAGGGATTATGGAAAATATGGAAAACTAAAATGGTTGTATTGAATGAAGTTTGGATGGGGTACAAAACTGGGCTATTGGATGAGACAACCGGAAGTTCGCCTTCTCAACAGTCTTAGATTAAATATTTGACGAAAGTGAACGAATGACTCGCCTCACGCTAGATGACCCCCCACAAAGCATCATAGTGTCTCGGACGCTATATCAGCGTGGTCGGCGGCGGGTGTCAAAAGGTGTTCACTGCTTTCACCATCGCGATAGTGCTCGTGAGCGGGTTCCGCTTTATTAGGTAGATTAAAATCTTCCACCCTTTCGAGCACATGTCTCTAGCGCTCCACTCTGGATGACCAATAAAGAGAAATCAGAGACGGAGGACAGATGTTGTTTCCTACGGGAGATCTCAGGTCTGTGGTGTCGCCACTCACCAACAGCTCGCCACAAGCTGCCCTGCGGGGCTTACTATTGTTATATAGACATGCAGATTTTACATATTTACAAAGTTTTATATCAATACAGTTAGACTGAAGGTAAAATCTTGATTTAACTTCTTAGATTTAGTAACGTTACCAGTAAAGCTAATAAGAGCATGTTAAAATTGTTTAACGGCTGTGCAAAAATGGCCTTGTAATATATTTATTTGACATAATATTTAAAATGTAGATACAAACAGATATATTTCACTGTCGTACAAAAACATCTGTGGCCTTGACATTATATCAAAACCTACGTGAGTCACGTAAACAGCTACGATAAAAGATTTTTAACATAAAATTAAATGTATTGCAAATCTCAATATTATTACACCCTTGTTAATGATAGCATTCTTCTATAATTATAAACAATTTAAGTCATTTTGACAAAACAAATTATGAAAATCAGATTTCAATCTACACAGATAAATAAAATTGAAGTGTCTGTTTGTAATGTCAAAATAACAGGTTTTGACTGTATAAAATTATATACGATACTTATAAGAAGGACACTATTTATTTTAAGTTTTGTCTGTCTCTCTGTTTGTTCCAGCTAATCTTCGAAACAGTTGACTTATTTTGAAGGTACTTTCATTGGCAGATAGCTGATGTTATAAGAAATACCTTAGGCTACTTTTACTTTAAAAAAAGAATTAGGCTTCCACTCAAAAAAAATGAAACATACCTACCTGGGGACGCACCCGAATGAAGCGAGTTTAAATCACTCGACAGCAATAAAAAACCACAAACATTGAGTCTCCTCTCAGTAGTTAGTTTATATCACAGTAAAGCTATTTTCAAATACAAACGTTAGAATAAAAATGGTAAAGTGCTATTTAATTATAAAATTGTCCCTCGTTTATAATACACTTTAAAATTCGCTCCATTTTGAAATTGGCTAGTTCCTTACAAATACTATACGAGCGTCGAACGTAAACATTTTATGTGACAAGTGGCGACAGTTTCACTTTTATTGATAAATTATATTGTTATTTTATAACAACTTTGCAACACAGTAATATATATCTTTCACTTTTCTGAATAGCAAAATGCTATCTATACATATAATAAAATTCTGAGTCGAATCGGTACATTAAATATATTTTTGGAATATCTTATTGAAATTATCATTATTATTGATACAGAGGCCGAATCTATAGTTTTTAGAATTTTTGTGTGTCTGTCTGTCTGTCTGTGAACGCATCACGAGAAAACCACTGGACACGTATAAGCTGGTCAACATAATATAGGATACATTTTACCTACTGTGGGAAAATATCTCACCTCTGAGGGATCCATACTAAGCGTTAAAATGTAACTAGGGACGAACCTGAGCGTAGTGAGAGGGTGTATCTACTTTTTCAATAAGAAAATATTATATTCTGTAAAAATTTCAACAGGCTATCTATTAGTCTACTTAAGATACAATTTGGATTTTGTCGGATTTTGACGGATGGACATCCGTCACTGTAGACAAAACAAAACGAACTTACAAAAATATTAAAACATTCACGAAGCAAGCTAAAACTGCATCAAAGAATATAAGTTTGAGATTATCTCCCGCGATAAAAAGTACCCAATGTCACTCTCCAGCCCCCCAACTATCTTAACACAAAAAATCACGCCAATCCGTCCATCCATCTTGACGTGAAAGAAGACCAAACAAACAAACACACTTTCACATTTATAATATTAGTATGGATTACACTTAAATAAACAATACAGACATTGCATGTTAATAATGACTTAAGCAAAGACGAACTTATCCCTAGGAACTCTTCATTTCATTTTTCCTTTTCTTTATACATATTTATATAATAATAATAATAATAATATAAGCCTTTATTTATATAACAAATACAATTTTATTATTAATACAAATTGTCACAGTACATAAACAAGCGTCTACTAAAGCAAACCCCTTTGTAAATCATTCAGAATGATATTAAAATGTCTTATAATTAATTTATTGTGTAAAATATAATTAGCAATTCACCGAATACATAATAATAACTGAACTCCCGAGATGACAACGTGACGGTTCACATGATGAGGGGCTGAGTCGAACTTTCCTGGCACATAATATTTAGCTGCTAAGTACACACGTTTCCATTATACGTAAATATCTTTAAATTATTTTTTATAGTTTTTACCCACGAGTTCTCCGTGTGGTAAGTGGTGATAACCTATGTCCGTCCCCAGGATTAAAATGATGTCATTTTAATCCAAATTTTATCAAATTCTGTTAAGCAATTTAAACGTGAAAAGGTAATGAGTGACTTTCACATTTATAATATTAGACTAGATAATAGAGTGTTTTACCAAAAACCAAAAAATTCGTGCTAAACTCAAGATTGGTTTTCGAATTTTGAAGTTTGGATAAAGTTATTACTGACGACTGCTAAGAACAAACACGACAACTCAGTACTGTCTGGCTCGGCAACCCAACCGGGCGCGAAGCCAAGAAACGCACAGGGAGGTGGCCCACTTCAGTGGGCGGTGGGAGGTGGCCCTCTTCGGAGGGCGGTGTACCATGCGGGTTGCTCCTGGTACTTCTCTGATAGCAGAGTGGACCTTGGAGCAACCCCGTGATCGTTGTGGTCTGCTTCGGCAAACCTGCCGTCGGGGCGTCGTAGTTGAATGCGTAAGCGATCCTGCGACGCCCCATTAAGTCGGGGGAAGGCTTTGTTGGGTTTTAGTGGGTAGTACTGGCTTTGCCGGTGAGTCCCACACCTCGTGCGTAAATGCATTTCCCAACGTTAATAAAAAAAAAAAAGTACTGTCGGGTTAAATTTTTTTTTTTCATATATAAATGAATAATTAATTTCAAGTTTTAAATTATATACATACATAATATGTATAATGTATATTACTGAGTTATCCTTTGCAAGTATAGATGCACATATATATAAAATAGTACAATTAGTCTTATTGTTTGTTTTTTAGGATAAAACCTACCAATTGGAATGTTTGAAAAAATGGCATGTGGCATGGCATAATAAAGTACACACGAGGTTGATTCAACTCCATTAAGTAGGTCATTAATTTCGCAGGATATTGGTATATTTTATCGGGAGTTTAATATTTATATACCTAATACTACTTTTTGCACGCGACTCCGATCGCATGGTAAGCGGGGATAAAAGTTATCCTATATCCGCCCTATGGTGCTATTCATGTCCTTATGAAAGTTAACTGTTAAACTTGGAAACAAAAGGTGATAAACAAACAGATAGAATAACTTTCACATTTATAATTTTTATATGGACCATTCGGGTCACTAATTTAAATAATTTCTTAAATTAAACTATAGGAGAATCTCTCCCATCCGCCGTGAACATGTCGGGATCTTTTATGTATAGATAGCTAATGATCGAAAGAGAAATATCAGTTTGTTTATCCCGATACACAATACATTTTAGCAACATCTAAATCTGCAAAAGTTTTTTTTAAATAAACTAATATATATATATTGAATTTTATAGAGCACTGAATCAAAATGGAAACGTATAATAAAATCTGAAGTTCTAAAAGAAGAAGCTCAACGCCTTCAAGAGCTATAAAAACATGAGCGCTCACATGCCCCATAAACAACGCAGCGACGGAAGCATTCAATTTTGTGACTTAGAATTACCTTTAGAAATGCAACTATGATGCACATGTATATGGGGTACTTTGATACAAAGAAAAAAAGATAAAATCTGTAAACCAGATCAGCATCTCGAATGTTCTATGATACAATCAGTAACTATTGTTGCCAGCTTCTAACGTATTAATAATTCTTTTATAAGTAATTTAACGAGAGTTTTACCAAACCAGACCCGACGTGAAGCAATTCGGATCGATCCGGTATGACATTTATCTAGCTGAAGTATTCTGTTACGGTAATATATCTAAAGATCTAGTACATTTGTTTGTTTTTTTTTTTATTTGGTTCTATATTCCAAATTTCGTTTGGATTATGATGAAAAACGAAGCCACGAGCATGGCTCTAATACATGGCGCCCCATGTGACTTTGTGTCCGTGTCATAAGATTAGAAGTTCAAAGTCACAAAGTCCTCTTGTTATTTTTTACATAACTTGTTTCCTTACACAAAATGATAATTGAACTAATTTAAAAAATTGAAATCTTTATAAAATTTTCTATCCAAAACTCAGTCACTTCATACGGTCAACCTTAAGAAAGAGCGCTACAAGTGGGAAGCACTTAGTCCCAAACATACACTTACACGTTCTTTCCATAGTTTACTTTACAAAATGTGGAAACAAGATTATAGTACTATTTGTTTCTAAATTCCAGTTTTTCATTATTATATTAAACTAGCAGAACCCGCGGCTACGCCTGCGTTCAATCTACAAAAAAAAATTTCTTTGGCTTTATGTTGCACAGCTATGTAACATACATATTTACATAGTATTGTTCATAGAAAAATACTAATGTCGCGATTAAAAAATGGGGGGTGGGGGAGGAGGGTGAAAAATACTTTACAACCTATTCCCACACCTACCAAATACCTATACAAAAAACCCCATTAAAATCGGTCGAGCAGTTTCGAAGGAGTGCGACCACAAACACTGTGACACGAGATATTTATATATTAGATAACACTAAGGTATTTAACATATTACATAACATTCTTGCGAGTGGCAAAAATACCTTGTTCTCGACGTTTCGATTGGGTTGCACCAACCGTGGTCACGGGCAGACTCATGTCTATCGAGTGTTATTTAATATGAAAATTTTGAAAATCCTTTCTCAATCAATAAATCAATTTTAAAAGTTTCAAATTTATAGAAAATAATATAAATAATGATTTATACAGCAAACATTGTACGATGCAGGATCCGTTTGATTCTAAAAGTTTGTTCACTCGGACGTGCTCGTACTATGTTGCTTAGTATCCAGTACCTGAGCACGTTCAGGGTTGATTTATGGTGAATTCGAAAGTTTTTAATTTAATTTTACATCATTTAAAATTATTATATTCCTCCATCTGCACTTACTCGGGCATTAATGAAATTCTAAAACTTTTCAAATGCAAACAAATTGAAATCTCTCCGGACAAACATTAACTCTCTCAGCTATTAAATATTCCTTGCTAGTAACAATCGAGCTACTACTGTAATTGCAATTTGTAGGTGTATATGTTTGTAAAGCCTTTGATTTGGATGAAATATAATTTACAAAAATACTATAATCTAGAAAACTTATAGGCTATTTTTGACACTTAGAAGCAAGGATAAATTGTTAAAAAAGGGTAGTTCGTGAAAAGAAATTTTTGCGTTGAATTTACTTTAAAGTTCTCCGCCTCAAAACCACATAAAGAACTAAATAATTGACAAATGCTTCGTGTAACATAGGTAAGCGCTAAAGAACGTTTTGTTTTAAATCAACCCCTAATCAGGTAAAAACGAATTGCAGAATTCTCATTGGATATAATAAAATTCGATAGTATTTGCTTAATAGTTATAACTTATAATACATTAATGAGCAAGCTGTGGTCTCTTATAAGTGAAGGAGCACACGTGTTGTGAGTCTTAGTTGCTTTTTGTTTTTATATGATGTTGTATATTGTGTGTATCTTTTGTTGGAGATCCTAATTAAAATAAAATAAAAAATAAAACAAATATGATGTTGCTATATAAAAAGAATTCTATGCCACTGGTAGTGACTTCGTAATACATTTTATGCTGTTTGATCGTAAGAAACTATATAGGATCCATATTCTTAACATGAAAATTTAAACTCATTACACTCACACTCCCTTAAAATAAGGGACGCATCAATCAATCAATCGTGAATCAAATCAATTGTGAATGGGTCAAGCAACAAATAGTATACTATTTGTTGCTTGACCCATTCACAATTTTACCATTGTGAGAATTGAACTTCGTCCCGCCACAGAAGTCCGTACAGTGAATACTGCTCTAGTACGTTTAATTATATATATTCCCATACATATTATATATATTATATACACTGAATTTACTTCTCGTCCTTACATTATAAAATTTTTAGTAACCATTTAAAAATTCGCTTCAAACTTTCAAAAATTATACCATAAAAGTGAAGGAGTAAAAAACTAAAAAAATCTTGATGAGATAACTTCCAACTTTGGGAAGCTGCAAAGCCTTGCTATAAAAACACCTCACGTGACTCGTAAAGACGACGTTGTTAAAGAATTCAATTTTGCAGCTCATTTTGACAGTTATAACTTAAAACTATCATAAGCTGAAACAGCGCGCTTACAAACAAAGTCATTTCGTTGAGAAATTTTTACATTGTTTTGTGAAAGTTCTCGTACATTTGTACGACGTCGTCTCTACGTACGACTGCGCCGGAGGATTCGACTCCCACCGGTTCGAATGTTTATTTCCCTGGAAATTTTTAGCCATATGTCCTTTTGCTATATTATACGAGTATATAGAGAATTACCCTCGCATCACTCGAGTGCGTCCCTAGGTATGTATAAAGAGATAAAATATTTGAAAAAAAATAAAATTTAAAATTAAATAATAATATAATATGTAAATTCTTCCCTATATGAATCGTATTTTATTCACAACTTGATTTGATTTGACTTACTAAAACATCAGCTCCAGCCGTTTCGGAGATTAGCCAGGACAAACGGCAGAGAGAAAAAATTTACAATTGTTTTTTTTCTTATAAGTACCGTATATATTTTCATATGCATTTAGTAAAAAGCTGTTATTTTGACGTTACAAGCAGACACTTCAATTATATTTATTTGTATAGATTTAGCCTTAGGCCTTAGAACCTTTGCCTTTGCCTTCTATCGCTATTATTATAAAAAAGCTCGTAACATGACCCTTATGTTTTCCGGGACAAAATATATCCCACGTACTTGTAATTTCCTGTAACTGACAGCGTTTGGATAGGTACGTATTATCTACTCGCTGCTATATAAAGTGGAACTCACGTCAAATAATTTTATGGTGGTCAGAAAGGCTGTAAACGCCACAAAACCGTATTGATATATTTTCAAAAAGATATCATTTATATATATTTTACTACAATAATTACAATAATATTATTAATCCCAAACTTTACATGTCATTGAGTGTGTCTGTTTCTTCTTCATGTATTAAGAGCTGAATAGGATTATATGAAATTCAGGCATTTAGGCATTATACCTCCTTAGTTAAATATCTCTTGCATTTAGATTTAGCCGAATATTAGACATTTTAAATAACTATCTTTTCTGTTTTTTTGCAGATTTATTTTGATTTTTGATACCTGACCTTTCGAATGCTTTACAACAATCATGGTCACGGGAGAGACCAAGGTTTTAGACGTCTCAATGGTCCTTATATAGTTGTTACAGGCAGCCTACCCACAAAACAACAAAATGAATTCAAAAAATACCAAAATGGCACTAAATTACCATACAATATTTTATAATTTTAAACATTTTTATAATTTTAACAAGTTTTACAATTGAATATGTAATATTATTTATTTAATTTATTATTGAGTCGATGAAACCTATACGACATAAGCTGAGAATTTATAAATTGATTCATTCGCTTGTATATTTTCATAGAGTACATTCACATTTTCAGATAAAAAATACTAGCAGCAGTGATCCGACACAGCGAACCACTACTTTTTATAGCTTTCCCATGTTCCAATTTTTGCCCTCCAACTAAAAGTTTACCTACGCTTCGTGTTATTTTTAAATAAAATCTATCTTTATTCCGTCAAAATGTTCATGTCACTGAATGGCTTCCATTCAAATATCGGATTTTTACAGTTTACACAACTTTTAACTTTAGAATCTTTATGATACCGATAAAGACGTTGTAAGATATCGATTTCCAAAGAATATGTAATTTTATAACAGTAGCTAATTTTATGTAAAATTTACTTAAAAACATCTTATCATTCAAGTAGGAACATCAACTACGTCTCCCCTGTACTAAGGGAAGACTCATAATCAGCAGGGGAATGATAAAAAGGATTGAATTATATTATTAATTATACCTATCTATCATCCGAGATCTATACAATACTAACAATATAATCAATTAAAATCGTTTGTGACAAGTGCTATAATTGTCTTTACTACTCCTTTGCACCTTCAGAACTAACAGTAACTGTACATACATATATTTATCAACCAAAAATCTTGAAACACAAACTCAGTCCCAATAACTTACTTAAATATAAATAAATCATTTCTCCCATCACTATTTCCTACTTTCCTCAAACGCCTCATTCCAAACACTCGAAATCTTGTTCTCATGACAACTTGTTGTGTCCACAATACTGATAAATACCGCGTAAAAGTTCCACCCCAGGGGCCTGTAAACATCGTCTCATGTTATTCTTCGGATAAACTCTAACTTCATAACTTCTTTAGAACTTGTATGGACACGACTAATAAATCAATCATATAAAATAAGACAAACACGATTGTCTCTGACAGAGTATTGAATGAACAGCGAATATTAAAGCTAGAAAACTAAATATAACTGGCAATTTATCCTCATGTTGCTGGTGTGCATTCACAGATGCCTAATAGTACCCTAGTAAACAGTAGCCTTTTCATAATCTATATACTAAATTTCAGACTGTCCTATCGTTTTAGCGTGAATGCATGTATGTAACTCCACAAATATGCAACATACATACAAACAAACTATTGCATTTATAATTAGTAAAGTAATACGATAGAATCTAAACTGGTCTTGGTTTCCATTATGCCGTAGCTAAAACTGCACGATCTATGACTATGTACATTCGTTAATTGAAAAAAATATCAATATCTGTATTATTTTGTATAGAATTTGAATCTCTTTCTGATTCTTTAAAAAAGTTGAATAGAACATAAACTGGGAAAATATCCGGTTTATAAAAAGAATTACATACCTATATAATTTAATAAGTAGAGCACGACATATTAAATAAAATTAGTTTAAAAGTTTATTTGAAATCAAAAGTATAATATGCAATAAGCACAGCTTAAAAAAATTGTGTATAGTTATCGGACTTTGCAAACGTCGTAATGAGGATCAGTAGATAATAATCAAGTTAGTCGCGCCATTAACACTGTTTAATGTCAGCTTTTAATTAATATATTTTATACATGCTTTAGCTTGTCTTTGCTCGTGCATATATTTAATACAGGAAGTGGTAGCCCAGGTAATGAGTTGTGTGGGAAACCAAGTGTAGCGGGTTCAAATTCCGATTCTCGCACCTCTGATATTTTCATGTGCGAATCATTTTCAAAATTGTTATCACTGACCTTACGGTGAAGGAAAACATCGTGAGGAAACCTTCATGTCTGAGAAAATCTAGTTTTCAAAAGACATGTGAAGTCCACCAATTCGCACTTGGCCTATATGGTGGACTATGGCCTGATAATGATAAACTGATAAACGAGGGGGTTGTTTTGAAGAGAGGTCCGTGCCTGGGGCTGAATACAAAATTTATATAATTTTATACATATATATATATATATATATATATATATATATATATATATATATATAATTATAAGTACCATGCTCCATGCAGACACGAAGACCACGCTAGCCAGATCCAGGTGGCCAATTTTTATTATACAGTATAAGACGCATGTCTTATAAGTTCTTATTATTATACTTATTAGGTTCCTAATACCTTAACTGAAGTTTCGCTTTATTTTATTTATTTTATTTTATGCATTGCACAGAATATAGAAAATACGAATGGATTATCAGCTAGAAAATGTACTGAACGATAAAAATCATCATTAATAATGCCAAAAGTGGTTTCCATGTGGTCATCTCGCAAACAGTATCTCAAAATGATATATACTTACGTCAAAATTACATATCTTAAATTTAAATTATTTAACATTTAGAAATGAAATATTCTCTTCAAAATAAAAATACCTTTCTCATTTTTGAAATTTTAAATATTTTATTGGTTGTAGTCCCTCTTAAGCTTGCCTATAGTTATAAATCAACCAAACTCTCTAATACTCAGAGTGTCAATACGTAGCTCTACAGTAGCTCTACGTAGCTAGATAAGAAGTAACTTCTCTATGTCACTCTTCCACTCATAAAGTTTCTTTACTTACAGCGTAAAAGAAGAACGAATCGACAAACACACATTCACATACAATATTATTATATAAAAACTCTACCTCGTTATTATTTTACTATATGTATGTGGTTTGAAAAATTATGCGCGTTAATGATGCATATTGGAATATACTGATAATATAAACTTCCACTACCATTATGTATGCTTGATACGCTGTTTTTGCAGAGCTTTAATGAAGTCATTATTATTTTATTATTAGTTCGCTAACTTTCGCGGGTTCGTATATGCAAATTTTTAATTATTTGGTTTTCGAAAATTTTACAATGCAAATTAAATGAGTAAATCCATACCTTAATATTATAAATGTGAAAGTGCGTTTGTTTGTTTATTCATTTGTTGTTTCATGACGAAACAGAGTGACGGTTTATGTTTTTTTTTGTGTGGAGATAGTTGGGGGGGGCTAGAGAGTAAAATAAGCTAATCGTGGATAAAAAATATCTCAATATAACTATTTTTTTAAGACAGGTGAAAGACTGAGGAATCCCCGACGAAAGACTATGACAGAGGATGATAACAATGGTAGCAGTGGAAGAGGTAGTTCGAGATGACAGCGCTTTTCACTCTCTTTCCTTTCATTAAAATTCCTGTACAAGTACAGTTTAAAGTGTAAGTAAGTATAAGAAATAATATAAACGTCAAACAAAATTAAATCTAGATTCTAGGATAACTAAGTACAGAGAAGTTTTTTTTTATAGTTAGAAACACTTTATTTACAATAAAGGAAATTGGTCATATACTTATCATTACTTGGGAGTTGGATTAATAATATATTAACGTTATTTTTATTAAACTGATGTAACCTAGCAACGCATAACATTGACCACGTGCGGGCATCGAACCCGTGAATTCTGGTGCTCCAAATTATACCACTACCACTGCACAAAATGAGTGTTTTATTTATGAAACTATTCAGGATGCCAGCAAGCTATTGTTCCAACGTTGTTAGTTTTTCCTTCCAGGATTGCGCCGACCACATATACGATCATAAATTTGTGACCAACCGCATTCACTATTCCGGTGGAAAACTTATTATTTCAGGAAATGGCATAATTACAACCCATTACAATTTAATGCAATATCGACTCTATATCAACAAACAATTATTTAACTATTGCAAATCGCTGTCTTATGGCGCTAGCTACATCCGGTACGTCCTGCACTAAATGTATAAACAAATAAAAAATATATGAGTCTCTTTCTTAAATTAATTATATTACATCGGAATCATAACTTTAAGATTTTTAGATGACTATTTGTTGCACTACAACGAACCCAATAAAAGTATATAATTATACTAATTCTACGACTGCATCTCATCACAGCGTACCAAGGAATAGGGAGGCTGACTAATATGTTACATACCACTGGAAAGTCTTTATAACAAAATAAATCTGACATATTGCAGAATAATAAATACAAGTAGCTAAAATAGTATAAATGCCCAAGACATTCTCTATCAATCAACCCAAGGCCTAAAATTCAAATTGGAAGAAAATGCGTATTAAAAGATACACAAAATAATATAGGTACACATCTGTATAATCAAGGAAAATATTTAATCTCAGCATTGTCGGCCGTCAGACCCAAATCCGACGACACGATAGCCGTTGTAGAATTGGAATAGACATTGCCCGGGGCAGCTTCCATTGATTTTTCTTTATTTCTATTTATTTATATACTTTTAATGAATTCTACGACAAATTTTGAATGAAAAATTGCTTTTTCATTACTTTTAGTCCACGAATAATACTTTCATAAAAATAGTTTATTAACTAAGACAATTAACAATGAATAAATAAATAAATATGTTGGGACATTAACACATATTACCATCTAGTTCCATGGTAAGCTACAAGGCTTGTGATAACACATGTGTATCAACTATCTGGTATCCATAAGGATACCACATACATATGTATAACTTTAAACACCCATGACTGGAGTACAAACATTCGTGCTCGTCACACAAATGAATGCCCCCAGCAGGACTCGAACCCGCGACCGTTGGCACAGCAAGTAGAGTCACTACAAACTGAGCCAAATAGTATTATAAATTCGAAAGCTTGTAAATATGGTTGTGTGTATTTGTTACTCCGTCGCGCTAAAACGGCTGGACGTATTTGGATAAAGTTGGGTACAAATATAGAATATGACCTGGAGTAACACATAAACTATTAAGACACTTAGTGAGACCTGAATTTTTAACAATATGGAAACCCTTTATTTATCATGTCTTGCTCTTAATTGAAACCATTCCAATCAATATTTTCATATTATTTAGGAAAAAACAATATAAATAAATGATTCCTATTAAAAAAAACTATAACGTAGATAAGTTACTTTGAAATCACATACTGATACTCAAATAAAATCAAATTCAAATATACGTTATCCAAATTGATTTCTACAAGCCTTTGAATCCATTTTTACATTTAAATTAAATGTCAGTATTGTAAGTCCGCAAAGAAGCCACTCCAATCTTAGTTATGTTCTATAGAGACCGAGTGTCCTGTTTCAGCCGCCATAAAGTCAGAAAATTTATTCTTTAAAAAACATAAACCGACAAGTGAACTTTAATAATAATAATAATAAATATGTTGGGACACAGCACCATCTAGTTCCATAGTAAACTATTAGCTACGAGACTTGTGTTATGGATACCGGATAGATGATTCACTACACATATTATATAACTTTAAATACATACATATTATGTATAAATATATACACCCATAACTGGAGTACAAACATTCGCGCTCATCCCACAAATGAATGCTCCCAGCGGGAATCGAACCCGCGACCGCGCCACTTTGCGCCAATCATTATTTGAGTCTAATCTTTATTACTTGGCTACCTAATGCTATATGATTAAAAATTACTTTTATAACCGACTTCTAAAAAGGAGGAGGTTCTCAATTCGTCGGATTATTTATTATTTTTTTAAATAAATTGTTTAATCGAATGTGTTATTAAAAAACTTTCTTCTTACAAATCACCTGCTTATTACGTCTACACTAAAAATGGGAAAAATAAAAACTTAAAAAACAATAATAAAAACCGACTTCCAGGCATTAAAATTTAAAAAATAACTAAACGGGGGTTTTCATTTAGAATAGATGCAAAGCAAATCTAATCTATTTCGATACGTAAAATACATATTTATTACTATTAGATATTCATATCTTAAAATATTGTCGGCTGGCACCAACTTCGAAAATATCTAATGATGTATCTATAAAAAATCTTTCTGAATTTTAATATTAAAAAAATTTAACACTTAATTAAGACTTATGTCAAAAAATTACACTTTAATACTTTACAACACGAACATGCTAAATCTACAACTAATAAAAAAAATCTGTCAAAAAATCCTCGCAAGATTCAATCTCTGTGCGACCCCAATGTTATGTATGTACATACTCGTAGTACGTATATACTGTCTTTAGTATGGTACTTTTCTACTTATTTAAGTCTCATTTTTCTTAGTGTCCGTCAGAATAACACATTCTGTAAAACTAAAGTCTCGATTTAGTCATTTAGGTCAAAAAACCTTATATTTACTGGTTGTATGGATAACATAATCTATACATATAATAAAATTGTAACTAAGTTGAATCTGTACATTAAATATTTTTTGGAAAATCTTATTGAAATAGACTTTATTATCGATACAGAGACCGAATTTATAGTTTTTAGATAGAATTTTTGTCTGTCTGTCTGTCTGTCTGTCTGTCTGTTACCGCATCACGAGAAAACCACTGGAGGGATTTGATGAAATTTGGTATGATGATACCTGGTCATCCGGGTCAACATATAGGATACTTTTTACCGCGGGAAAATATCTCATTTCTGAGAAAAAATACAAAAACTGCATTGTAAGAGTATACTAATATGTAAAACCTAAGAATTTGGTTTTTAGTCATCTGAACGCGGGCGGAGCCGCGGGTAATTCTAGTTTCCTTATATATTTGTATGTAATATGTATGTTGATGGGACGATAATTTTAAATCAAATCAAAATATACTTTATTCTAATAGACTTTTACAAGCACTTTTGAATCGTCAATTTTACATTTTAAAATTTAAATTAAATGTCAGTGTAGTCAGTCCGTGAGGAATCTACCACCGGCTCGGAATGCAGTTCTGCTGAGAAAAGCCGGCGAGGAACTTAACAGTTGCTCTTTTAAAATAATAATTGTGTACAATATTGTAGTACAATAATTATCTACTTATCCTACGTGAGACCCAACCAGACATTAGTTCCACACATTGATATCTACGAAGTATATATTATATAATGCATGCGAATACGAAAATTGTACACATATAGTGTATAATTTATTATATATATTTATGTAATTTTCCATAGAGAATTTAGGACCTTATTTTTAATACACTTATTACCTATAACAAAGAACAATAACATGAAACATTTAATAAGAATTATGAGGATCAATTCAAAGACACAATTGGTTGCCAAAATAGCATTTTTCAAATAACCTATTTCGTTTCTTGAATTGAAATCTTCAATTTCGCTTGAATTTTCTAAATCATCACAATAGAACAAGATCAACAAATATTTTATTAAAATGTATTGTTAGGAAAATGTGGTGTTTTTTTTATTTTATTAGACATAAAGCTAGACGTAATAATATTTTTCCATTTACATACAATAAATGGCTATAGAAAAAATGGTGATATTCTTTTGTTGATAAGTAAATGGCTCTATATGTACTTTGTACATATATGGAATACTAGAGACTCTGCTTGCGTAACTTAAAAAACGTGGAACCAAAAATATCCCATAAGTCAAAAACTAACAATTTCTACAGAAAATATTTTACAAGCTAACTACGAGTACTTTACACGTTAGAGGGAGAAACAAAATTTTTGCCACTTTAAAGATACTCACAAGTTGCTTGCTTACTCCCAACTGGCTTAAATAAAAGGCTTATTTATATCAATAATATGTTTAAAAATCTCTATAACATCATTTTCAAAGACCTATCAGCATTGCTGTTAAAAAATTCCAACTAACTTATGTGCATATAAATATTTATTTTCACATATTGTCAGTTATATGAAACACCACTCCTAAAGGGAAATAACATTTTTCTTACCATCTTTTACATTAAACCTGGTATTAGTTTCCAAAAATGCACTTCAACGTTTTTTTAACCTCTGACGCTAAAACGACGGCTTATTATAAGTTTGACGTGCGTGCGCATGCGTGCGTGCGTGCGTGCGTGCGTGCGTGCGTGCGTGCGTGCGTGCGTGCGTGCGTGCGTGCGTGTGTGTGTGTGTGTTTGTGTGCTTGTGTGTGTGTCTGTCTGTGGCATCGTAGCTCCCGAACGGATGAACCAATTTTGATTTTATTTTTTTTTTGTTTGAAAGGTGAATCAGTCGGGAGTATTCTTATCTATGTTTGAAGAAAATCGGTCTGACATTGTCGGGGTTTTTTTTTAATTTTTAATTTAATATATATTCAATTTTTAATTCAATATTTCTACAGAAAACAATAGTTTTAAAATGTCAAATTAAAAATACAACTAAGCAAAATCGGGGCAGGTCGCTAGTAGCTACACCAACCAATACTATAGCGATAACATAGCATCGCACATCGTATTCAGTGGAGGCCCGCAATCACGCGCGTCATGTTGAAATAGAATGATTTAGGTGGCACAGGTCTTCTTTCTTTGCTTTTTATCTTTCCGGGACATTTGGTCGGTTCGGACCGTGAGCTTATTCTGTTCCAATTTAATAGATTCCGGACGCACTGGCTCAAAGGGTTCGCTAAATTCGTACCTTTATTTCTTAACTTTCAGTATTATATAATAATATGTAAAGACCTTTTATTATTTTCTTTTATTTAAAGCGATTTATTTATGGAAAGAGGTTTGACAAAGGAAAATCCCCGGACTCAGATTCAAATTCCGGTATATTAATATACTTCCGGAGGTACGTGCAATGGGATAAAAAATTTCCTGCCTACCATTTATAATCTATACATATAATAAAATTCTAATTGAGCCGAGTCTGTACATTAAATATTTGTTAGAAAATCTTATTGAAATAGTCATTATTATCAATACAGAGGCCGAATCCATAGTTTTTAGAATTTTTGCCTGTCTGTCTGGACTCGCATCACGAGAAAACCACTAGATAGATTTTGATGAAATTTAGTATAATGATATCTGGTTATCCGGGTCAACATATAGGATACTTTTTACTGCGGGAAAATATCTCATTTCTGAGAAATCTATACTAAACGTCAAAACGTAACTAGGGACGAACCCGAGCGGAGCAAGGCTGAGTCACTAATGGTGCATATAATTAAAATTGAACAAACCCCATATAAAGAAGTCGTTTTTGTATTCCAAAGACCGATGGAATACTGTTAATCAATGTTTTTTTCTCGACGTTAGGAGATAACAAAGTGAATTTCCAACTAAAATCTGAAAGGATGTGTATCACCACGCGTGCTGCGAGGCGTGACCGTCGACTCGCAGAAATATGAGCTCGAACGAAAAGCGCTAGAACACAGACTTGGCGGCGCTCTCTAAATATGTCAGTAGTATTCGTTAGGATAACGCTCAGTTGATGTTAACAAGTTATGTTATTATTAAATAAATAACTACACAGATAAATAAAATTTAAATGTTTGTTTGTAATTTCAAAATAACATCTTTTTACTAAATTCATATAAAATTATACACGGTACCTATTTATAACAAAAGCACATTTTTTTTAAAAAATCTGTCTGTCTGTTTGTTCCGGCTAATCTTCTAAGTGGTTGGATTGATTTACGGGACTTTTACTGGCAGATAGGTGATGTTATAAGAAGTAACTAAGGCTACTTTAATTTTAGAACAAGAATTAGGATTCCGCTCCAAAATTAAAAACGTGCCTTTGGAAGCACCCAAGCGAAGCGAGGGAAAGTCGCTAGTAGCAAATATTATAAATGCGAAAGTTTGTATGTTTGGCGCTTAGTTACGCAAGACTTGGTATTCAGATAGATCATGTCGATGTAAACCGTTTTCAGGTTTATCCCGACAAATTGTTATCTCGTGCCATAGAAGTTTAACTAAAATTATATTTTACTATAAAACTTACAATTCAACTTAGAGAAGGGATATTATAGCAATTTTTAATTCTCCGTTGTATATTTGCCAAAAATACCATTATAAAGCTTTTCTAAATATACGAGAATATATTATAAGGTAGTGGTAGCCCAATGGTAAGGCGCTCGCTTGGGAAACCGAGTGAAGCGGATTTAAATCCCTGGTCTGGCACCTCTCATATTTTCATGTGCGAATCATTTCCAACATGATTACCACTTGTGTTAACGGTGAAGGGAAACATCTTGAGGAAACCTGCATGTCTGAGAGAACCCAGCAACTTTTCAAAAGACATGTGAAGCCCGCCAAGCCGCACTTGGCCAGGGTGGTTGACTTTGGCCAGATCCCCTCGTACTGAAGGGAGGCCCATGCCAAGTATTGGGACGTTAAAAAGGGCTGAATACAAATATACGAGATTAGTTAAAAAAAAATTATAAGCGCTTTAAAATTTCGCTTAACCAAACCACTCCGTATGTTCCGTATTAGAATTTCATAAAATTCGACAGGTAACACAAAAAAGCCTGTAAAATGCAGGTAGCAGATTAAAGCATGCATAGTTAAAGGGTAGGGTAGGTACGGTATCAGACCCTGCCACTCAGTTACGGTACACATCAAATATGTAACACTACCAATGTGCCTGCAATGTCTTGATGACTGAAAAATAAGGGTTAAATGAAACTTTTCTTGTCAATATTTATAAGTTTTTCTTCCGCGTAGTACGACTAAACTTACCGATTAAACATTTAGATATCTATTTACATTAGGAGTTCCTATTTATATTTACACCATCTTGCTATTATCATGTCCACGTTATTTCGTATGTACTTTTGTTTTTCTTTAAATTTTTTAAGTGCGATAACGAATATAATCTAAACATATGATAAAATTCTGAGTAAAATCTGTACATTAAAGTTACATAGTTGCATACATATTACAGAGGCCAAATCTAGTTTTAAGACTTTTTGTCTGTCTGCCTGTCTGTGACCGCATCACGAGAAAACCTCTGGGCACTTGTGATGAAATTTGGTATGGTAATAGCTGGTTATCCGAGTCAACATATAGGATACTTTTTACTGCGGGAAAATGTCTTATCTCTGAGAAATCTATACTAACCGTTATAACGTAACTACGGACAAACCTGAGCGGAGCTAGAGTGAATCGCTAGTATTATTATAAAAACGAAAGCTTTTGTGTATGTGTAAATATTTGTTACTCCTTCACGGTCAAATGGCTGGACGGAGTTGGATGGAATTTACTACACAGTTACACTACGAACTTGAGATACGCAAATACTGTTAAGCGCCTAGGTAAGTATTCGAGCGAAGTAAAGGTACGTCACTAGTTACGGAATTAAACTCAATAAAGGAGACAACAAAAGATGTTGTTTGTAGGCGAAGTAGTAAGTAAAGTTAGCATACAATTGGGCATCTACTTCCCATTGTTAAAACCCGTGTTTATGTTGACGTATGATCGTAAAAATTGTGAAATTGTACGAGTAATATACGTACCCACTTTGTGATTATTATTATTTTTTAACAACAATAATAGGTCAACCCGCATTTGGCCAGCGTGGTGTACTATGGCTTGATCCCCCTCGTATTGAAGGGAGGCCCACCCCCAGCAGTGGGATGTTAAAAAGGGCTGAATACAAACAATAATAAAAATTCAATGACTAGTTTCGACATAATACATACTCGTATATGCTCGTATATATAGACTAGAAAAAAATATATATTTTGCCGTTCATCTCAAACATACATAATATACAGAAATGTTAGAACCACAATCTAATTATATGTGTGTAAAGTGTAAAATTACGATCAATAAGTTACATTGTAACACAAGGAAACCGTTTGCAAGAACCCCTAGGGCGTCCCAGCGAAGGACCTGCGATTTATCTCAACCTTTTTAATTTGGTTTTCTTCCCTCCTTCAAAATGCGAAACAAACATGTCGTTCATTTACATCATGGAAAGGGGAAGAATATTTTCAACCGACTTCAAAAAGGAGGAGGTTCTCAATTCGACTGTATGTATTTTTTTTTTATGTTTGTTACCTCAGAACTCCGTCATTTATTAACCGATTTGGACAATTTTTGTGTCGTTTGAAAGGGTATACTTCCAGATTGGGCCCATTTAAATTTCAAAAAAAATACCACCCCTAAGGGTGGAAAAACAACTAATGATGAATTTAACCTACTTCTAATTGTCATATTGACTTGAAACCTTGCAAGTATTTCTATTTCTGTTGATAGTACAGTGGTTCGGTGTTGTTGACCTGATCTGATGCCAAGGCCAGAAGGTGGATAGGTGAAACTCTTCAACGGCTAATAGTAGATATTTTGAGTTTGGGCTTATTTTGTTTGATTTGACAAGCCTAACACGTTAGAATCCTTACTTTTCTACTACTGTCTACACTAAAAAGGGAAAAATAAAAACTTTTTAACAAAAAAATAAAGACCGACTTCAAACAAAAGCACTAAAAAGTAAAAAATAACTGATTGGTAGTTTTCATTTACTATACATACCTAATCAAATATTTTCGAAGTCGATGTGCTTTGGCTAAGTAATTAAAGCCTACCTATTAAATACATACCTAATCAAATATTTTCGAAATCGGTGCCAGCCCATACAAAGCAAAGCACACCGACTTCGAATATATTTGATTAGGTATGTATAGTAAATGAAAACTACCAATCAGTTATTTTTTACTTTTTAGTGCTTTTGTTTGAAGTCGGTTTTTATTTTTTTGTTAAAAAGTTTTTATTAAATTATCACTTATTTATTTATTATTATATTTTAAAGACTAGCGACTCATCCTCGCCTCACTCGGGTTCGCCTTTAGAAAAACAAAAACAAATCTATTTCTCGGGAACCGTATATTTTTCCGGGATAAAACGTAGACTATGTGTTATTCCAGATAATAATCTATCTCTGTGCTAAATTTCATCCAGATCCGTTCAGCTGTTCTGGCGTGAAAGAGTAACAAACATCCATGCATCCATACTCACAAACTTTCACATTTATAATAGATTACATAAACCAAAATACCTAGGTTTGTTCCTAATACTAAATTACAAAATAAAAAAAATCGACTGCCTAAAAAGCGAACTTAAAAGAAAAGAACAAGTTGACTAGGAACAAAGTATTATGCAGTCGGAGACATTCACACACGCAGCTATACTAAGTCATGTACATATATGAAACCATATTTTATAAGGTAAAAGTATTACATATATGCAACCC
Organism: Brenthis daphne; assembly: GCA_947093115.1. Taxonomy (NCBI): domain Eukaryota; kingdom Metazoa; phylum Arthropoda; class Insecta; order Lepidoptera; family Nymphalidae; genus Brenthis; species Brenthis daphne. Next base: position 8,256,330 of record OX352473.1, read on the forward strand.
ATCAACAAAACGCAACATTATCATTATCATCTATACATATAATAAAATTCTAAGTCGAATCTGTTCATTAAATATTTTTTGGAAAATCTTATTGAAATAGACATTATTATCGATGCAGAGGCCGAATCTATAGTTTTTAGAATTTTTGTCTGTCTGTTTGTCCGTCTGTCTGTTACCGCATCACAGAAAAACTACTGGAGGGATTTTGATGAAGTTTGCTATAGTTATAGCTGGTTATCCGGGTCAACATAGGTCCGGGTCATTTCTGAGAAAAAAATACAAAAACTGGTTAGAATAACACCACGATGATACTACGAGTAGCAAGGTAACATACTAAATTAGACAAAAACTATTAAAAATAGCTTATCTTGAAAAAAAAACAATAGCGCTATTTTATTTTGTTTTTGATCATCTGAACGCGCGCGGAGCCGCGGGTAATGCTAATCATATATAAAACAAAACTATACTAGTACAGTTACCCCATCTCATACAAAGACCTAATTACGGTTATTTTCCGGCTATTTTGTGTGGCCTCAGTAAACGGTGGATGGGGTTATAAGTAGGAAATTAGACGAGCTGCCAAATGGGCATAACTAAGTCATTTTACAAAAATATGTGCACCAAAATATGTAATATAAAATATGTAAAATGTGTAATATGGCAAAATTAAAACAAAACATGAACGGAGTTACGAGCATAAACTAGTTAATAACAGTAGCAAGCATAATGAATTAAAAAATTAAAAATAATAGGCACTATCAAAATAAAATTAATTTCATTTTAGAGAACCGAACGAAAATTCAGTAGGATTGGAGTATAAATTAAAAATCTATTCGTTTGAAACGTTTATAAACAAATTTAATTTAAAAACTATCGGATCGATGTAATAAAATATAATACAATTAAGGAAAATTGATACCCAGTTATTACATTACAGTAAATGCCCTCAACTTTTAGAAGGGGCAACTATTTTAATAAAAAGCATGTTATAATCTCACTAAATATTGTTACTGTAAACATTTGTGCGTATGTGCGGTTGGTACATATAACGCCATCTCTCGAGATTTATTTGAACAAAATACATTTTTTTGTTTTAGATGAGACTATTATTTCGACGACACGTTTGGCTCACTTTGTAGTGCTCCTACTTGCTGTGCCAGCGGTCGCGGGTTCGAGTCCCGCTAGGGGCATTCATTTGTGTGATGAGCACGAATGTTTGCGCTCCAGTCATGGGTGTTTATATTTATAATAAAATTTAAAGTTATATATGTGTAGTATATCAACTATCTGTTATCCATAACACAAGCCTCGTAACTTACCATGGAACTAGATGGCGCTGTGTGTTAATGTCCCCACATATGTACATATTTTATTTATTACTCATTATCCTAATTGCACAAGTTTGTCATTTCAATGACCTCAAGTCGTAATTAGAGATTTTCGCACATATTGACGGCAGTAGCTTTTTTATATGTTCTGCAGATAAAAGCTCCCTTTACGCTAAAGGTGAACAAATCAATATATTTTCTACAAGAAAGTTACCAACATGTCACTATCAGCAAACTTTCTTTCAGGGGAACGCTGTCTGTTTCAGTAACAGTATAGATTTTTCATACCTAAGCTCACTGTGTTGTAAGTTTTTTAGAGGAAGTAAGGCGTATTGATTAGCATGATCTGCAGAAGTAATACTTTATTAGATTTACGCAAATATTTGAAATGTTAAATAAATCTACCTTTTAATTTTTTCGCGGATTTATTTTGATTTTTGGCTTACAGCTATCATGGTCACGGGAGAGACTCTCCAGAAGTGTTTTTCATTTTATTCAAATCAAAACGAGACAACGTGTGATCAATACTAATCTCAAAGGAAATTACTGTACAACGATCGATGTAGAAATCACAAACGTAGTTTGGCAAGATTTACAAACGTTAAAGCTAAATAATCTTACAGTAACATTATTAAGACTAGTTTACAGTCCGGTACATGCATATCTATGTATATTTTTGTTTCCTTAGATTTATGTGAATATTTGACTATTTTGAATATAACTATTTTTTCGGTTTTTTTCATGAAATTATTTTGATTTTTGTTTCTCAACGTTTCGAATGCTTTATAGCAATCAAGCTCTGGTGGTTTACTTACTCTCTGTCGTAACCATCATTGCTATGAAGCATTTTAAACGTCGAGAACCAGAAATCAAATAAATCTGTAAAAAATATTTTTTTTTTAATATCTTTTTATTTCCTCTTCTAACACTAATATTAAATATACCGCTATTAGATAATTTAAAAATGCTACAAACAAACCTTCAGCATAAAAAAATTATTTAGTACTATATTAAAACTGCCATTATCAACTGTAAGTTTAAAACAGAAACCATTTATAACCTCAAAAACATCACACTGATCACCACACCAGCTTAGTAAGTTATCAATTCGGTATACAATCGCCATATTTTATTCATGTAAAATCAATTAAACACTTCGGCCATCGCAAACGAATTTTCAATTATTTATCGGTCAGCTTTACGAATTCATATGAAAAATTGTATTGAATCCCCACGTCATATAGCAATAAACAAGAGCAGGGAAGTAGTAAAAAGTTGGAAAATTCAGAGTTTATTCGTTCGAGCGTTGTATTATTCATGAACGATGGGACAGTGTCCGCGGGCGATGTAAATATTCATCTGTTCTATCCACGCCTAATACGTCTTCGTCGCACATAATGGAAAATAAACAAACATTTGTGTTTTGGCTAACAACTGGTATTCACTATTCATCCTTCTGTGTGAAGTTGGTTCTTAACGAAAAGTAAGCTAACCCTTTAAAATCTTTTTCTTACTTAATTCTCGAGATCGTCTTTAATGTTTGGGTAAATTATGTTTAGCTTTTTACTTTTTTGCTTTTTTTAGTAAAAAGTTTTAATTAAAAATCACTTCAACTAAAGCTTCACTGAAAGTTTATTAAAATTAGCAAAAGTGAGTGGTTTAATACGAAATGAAAAAGTATTATTTAAAAGGTAAAATATTTTTAAACTAATTTCTGAACTTATTCTTGAACAACATTCATTTTATCAACAGCAAAAATAAGTTTCCATTTCATAGTTTTTTTTTAAGAAACTGAGTGAGTGCTGAGAAACAAAATTCATTTTGTGGCCGCTAAACTAACAAAACGAGTAACTCAAAATAAATTTAAATTAAATAATATATAAATTAGTAGGATTTACCTATATATCTAATTAATTTTGTCGAAATATTTTTTTGTTTGGTTAGTGCCGTCGATTTTTTTTTATTTTTCACAATATGACTTTGCCATTGTGTGGTGGTTTATATGAGACATTTTTGTACCAAATTATACTAATATTGCTAAAATGTTACCAATGCCCAACATTGAAATTTACCATTAGATATTTATGACATACCGACAGACTGACATATAATCGCTACGTTATAACTTTTCAGCTACAAAACCCTATACAATTAGTCTAATGTGCAAACACGAGCTCATTACCGACTATTTAATCGTACCTATTTATATATTTGACTAGCGGCTCACAATGGCTTCGTTTTAAAGGTTAGTATGGAATAGATAAACTATAAATTACATTACTGCTCCGCTCCCTTGGGTAGTAGCAAGAAGATATATAGCCTATAGCCTTCCTCAATAAATGGGCTATCTAATGCAAAAAGAATTTTTCAAATCGGATTAGTAGTTCCTGAGATTGGTGCGTTCAAACAAACAAGCTTTGCCTTTTTATAATATTAATAGGTATAGATAATGAGAAAAACACATTCAATGGGATTGAGGATGAACTAAAATCCATAGAGAGGGAAAATTTACGATAAAATGTTCGCATATTAAGTACTTTTTAAGATCGAAGTTCGATTGAAAGCAAAGATTTGCACAATACTCAGTATTTTAACGTTATTTATCCCATTTCATTGATCAATGGATCACATAATAAGATAAACACGCACAGTATACAGTCAACAGGATTGTTTGGGGTTGCAGTTAAACATTTTGAACACAATGTGTGCTCGGGATCGCCGCGTACAAACGAAATTGTAATTATTTACCTCAGTCTCTCTAACCACAGAATCGACTAAATATACTCATATGAGCTTGAACACTTTTAAGTAGAGCTTCCGTAAGTCAGTAGCCAATATTGGGTATGTCTATACACAAAGAAATTCAAAGGAAATATAAACGTTTTAAGCATAAATCACAGTAGTTTAGTTATAATCAACAATTTATAAGTTTTCTAGAGTTCCTCGCGACGATATAATAAGTGGATTTTTTTTAGTTATCTAATACTAGCGGCTCACCCTCGCTTCGCTCGGGTTCGTCGCTAGGTACGTTTTAAATAGATATAAAAAGAAAAAATCTTTCTTTCTCACATTTTAATTATATGTTTTAATACTTACCTATTCCGGACTAAGAGAAATCCAAAAATTAAAATATCATAAAAATTGGAACGCGGTCGAACGGGATAAAAAGTATCCTATGTCCTTCTCCTGGCTCTAAACTACCTCCCTGCCAATTTTCAGCTAAATCGGTTCAGCCGTTCTTGAGTTATAAGCGAAGTAACTAACACGACTTTCTTTTATATATATAAGATATGTAGTTTAGATTTGAATTAGCAATAACACACTAAAAATAATGCGTCCTAAAACTCAGAAGATATCTGATTAGGTATGTGCTGCAAAAAAATCTTTTATAATTTTAAATGCCTTAAGGTCAATTTTTTTTCAAGTTAAACTTCTTTTGGCGCATTAGGAAAAAATAAAAAAAATGATGAAATTGATTTTTTTATGACACTACAGATTTAGACTACAGTATGAAGTTAGTTGTTATTAGGCTACAATATAAAGTAAATCGTTAAATATCCTTGTACTATAGTCTGAAGTGATGTCTTTATTCAAGATATTTACACAACACTTTGTTTTATAGCGATAAAAATAAAATTTATTGCAAGTTTTTATTTAGACTCATCTGTCCCGATGTCTTTCTGTAATCAAATCTTGCAAGTTAAATTTAGCCCTCTTCCCAGTGTCTGATTGGGCTTGGTTCTCCTGAGTGCACGATTACCTAAATGCCGACATTTTTATTACAATTTGGCGGACGTTACAAAATGGCGATTTTTCATTTCCATAGTGACCCCTATGATATGGGCCCTCTATTTATGATATATCATATGAAAGGCTGATTTCTTATCTTTTAATGAGTTGTATCAATTTAACACAGTGAAAGGAGTTGATGGTAAGATTAGAGATTTAGTTTTAAGTACTATACATAATATTTCAGTAACTGAACCTCTTGAGTTTATAAGTAAACTTGACAAATTACATCCCCCTTTAGAAATAAGCATTAATATGAATTTACATTTAAAAACTGAGAGTGAGCAAAATAAACCTCGCTCGGACTACAACTTTTTTAAAGCAGATTACTCAAAAATTATTGCTTCAATGGAAGCCACTGACTGGTGTAAGTTATTGGGTAACATGATAGAGGTAGATGAAATGATATGTATATTTTACGACAAATTGTCTAGTATATTTGATTCCTATGTACCCAAATATCAATGTAGGCCTTCTTCCCTCCCCGCATGGTTTAAGCGTCACACTCGCAAGCTCTTAGATGAAAAAAATAAAATTCGTGCAAGATATCGTACCATATAAAAAAACCCCCCGTGATAAATATGAGTTTGAAATACTTCGTACGCGATGTAGAGTTGAACTTAATGATTGTTATCGCGAGCACTGTGTTCTTACTGAGGAGAACATTCAGCGTAATTATAGGGCTTTCTGGAGGTTTCTTAAAGAAAAGAAACAGAATACTTCTATACCTAGTCTAGTCTATCGTAATAGCGAATCAGCATCAAGTAACATTGATATTGCAAATTTATTTGCTGAACAATTTGAGTCTACGTTTAATACTTCAAACGATAGTATAGTTCGTGTATTTACAACTCCTTCACCGCTTTGTGACACTCTATCCAGGATAAATTTTGATGAAAAAATTATATTAAATAAATTAAAAAAACTGGATATATATAAAGCTTGTGGTCCAGATGGAATTCCAGGTGTATTTATAAAAAGGTGTGCGAAGGTTCTTGCTCTACCATTGAAATTGATTTTTAATCGATATCTCGAAACGGGAACTTTTCCAACCGAATGGAAAAAAGCGAGGGTGGTTCCAGTTTACAAGAAGGAAGATGTTGCAAATGTTGCTAATTACAGACCAATATCAATGTTGTCAATTTTTGGGAAAGTATTTGAATCTTTAGTCTGTCCCATTTTGGTAGAACACACAAAGAATCTAGTTTCAGATAGACAACATGGTTTTCAAAGTAAAAAATCTGTAATCAGCAACATGTTAAATTACGTTACCAGCTTGAATAGTTCTCTTGATGAGGGTATTGAGGTCCATTCTGTGTATACGGACTTTAGTAATGCATTCGACAGGGTAAATCATAAAATTCTTCTCGTTAAATTACAATATTTTTATGGCATAAGTGGGCATATCTTATCATGTTTAGTTCTTATTTAAAGGGGAGAGTTCAATATGTAGTGGTCAAGGGATATGAGTCACGTTGGTACAAAGCAGTATCGGGTGTGCCTCAAGGCTCTCACTTGGGACCGATTTTATTTATTTTATTTATTAATGATATCGTAGAATGTGTTATAAATAGCAACTGTCTCTTATTCGCGGACGATATGAAAATTTTTATGCCTATTAAAAGTTCTGTTGATATAGTTATGCTCCAAGAAGACCTAGATCGTGTGCAAGAATGGTGTACTCGTAACGGTATGATAATAAATGCTTCCAAATGTTGCTTTATAAAAATCACAAAAAGAAAAAAAAATTTGATGCTTCGTACCACATTAACGGAGTGTGTTAATGAGAAACCCCATTTGTACGAGACCTGGCAGTTATTATTGACAACAAGTTGAGTTTTACGAGACATTATGATCATATGATAGAGAAAGCATTAAAATCTTTTGGTTTTTTGAGGAGAACATGTAAAGACTTGCGTTCTCCAAAGACTAGGATAGTTATCTTTAATGCCTTAGTAAGAAGCATATTGGAATATGCTAGCGTCATTTGGAATCCCTACCAAGCATATCATTCCGAAAGAATCGAACGAATACAGCGTTCCTTTACCAAGTATCTTGTGTATAATAGCGATATAAGTAAGAGAGGCGATTATCAGGATAGGTTGACGACTTTTAAAATTGACACTTTATTTAATAGGAGACGTATAATTGATATTTGCACATTATTTAAGATACTAAATGGAATGTTGGATTGTCCACTAATATTAGAGAATATTTATTTCAGGATTCCGCGACCTGGGTCGCGCGCAATAAACAAAGGTCCGTTCGATATGCCAGTTTCTAGGACGGTATCTTGCTCGAACTCTCCTCTTCCTCGAATGCTTAAAGCATATAATGAACTGAGTACTCTGTCTTTCGGGTGTGACGTTGATCTATTTCATAACAACTTGCTCAAACTAAAGAATACCTAGGTCGAAAAAATCCGCGGAGAACTGTAAATCATTCTAAGTTAAGCGGCATTATTTTATTGTATGTAGTTAATTATCTGTCCCTACCACTATTATTTTTAGCAAAGTTCTTAAGACATTTTGTGTTTACATTTTAGGAGTAAGTAATTTAAATATTTTTTACATATATCACAGTTTTTTTTTTATATACATAAAATTAGTTAAGATAACTTAAACCCTATTTATAAATTTTAATGTTTTTCAAGTTTTTGCCCTTATTTTGTAGTCACTTTATCTTCTTTTTATATTAGCAGTGCATGTATGTAATTTGTTGGTCAGTGCTATGGACACCTGTAAGAGACTAACATACTAGAACTTATGTATTAGGAATGAATTTAAAATGTATTTGTGTGTTATGTTGTTGGTGTTCTTAATAAATTAAAAAAAAAAAAGGCCTTGATGAGCGAAACATATTAAACATAGTAAGTCCAATATGGCTGACTATGTTTTTTATGCACCCCTAGGATATGCATATGAAATGAAAGGGTTTGATGAGAAGAATACAAATAAAATGAAAATTAAAAGAAAAATAGTAGCAAAATATTAAAAAAAAAAGAAACAAAAACAAGCTTTTACTTAAATCTTCAAAAAAAACAAAGAAGTATAACATATAAAAGACACACGCTTTTATTTAAAAATGTATAAAAAATATATTTATTATGTATTCATTTTATTTAAAAATATTATTAACTAATATAATATTATAATAAAATATAATATTATAAACTAATACTATCAGTATCTACAACATGAGGAAGGACCCAGATTATTTTAGTAGTTATGCCAAAATTACAATTACACAATTACATTCTATTTTAAATATATAAATAAATATCATGAAAAACCAAAAACTCTGTTTAAAATAATTCGCGGCATGTTTAAATTGACAATAATAATAATATAACATATATAATAGCGACGCGCGATGCGATCTGATACATGCTGTACGTAAGTTACCTCTACATTGGATAACTTAGTTATTTGTTTGTATTTGTTAGATGTATGTTTATTATGTGTTTGTCTTTAATTCCTTATGGGATTTAATATAAGAGAATATTGCGACTCCTATGATGTCCGTCTTCCTTATTAAATTCTCACGTGTGGGTGGCCTCGCATAATGATGACGTGTTTGGCTCAGTTTGTAGTGACCCTACTTGCCGTGCCAGCAGTCGCGGGTTCGAGTCCCGCTGGGGGGATTTATTTGTGTGATGAGCACGAATGTTTGTACTCCAGTCATGGGTGTTTTTATTTATATTTATAATATGAACGTATTTAAAGTTATATATGTGTAGTGTATCACCTATCTGGTATCCATAACACAAGCCTCGTAGCTTACCATGGAACTAGATGGCGCTGTTTCTTAATCCCTCCACGACCGCGGAGTCGCCGGGGTGTCAGTTAACAATAGATTTCTTAGAATTTTAATTAATTTCTTAGAAATTTACCTGGAGGTGTTAATGTAAAAGAAATATATAATACGCGGATAAATGATCGGCGTATTACGCGATAGTTCTACTTTCCGTTAACCTAAAATAATTTAAGAAGGCATCAGTTTGTAAAGATTATCCTCTACATAAAAATAAACTAACATTTATATAAAACATATAAATATATGTTTTATTTGGTACGTCGTTGTCATCGATCAAAAAAAGTACTAGATACACAATCCCATGCAAAAGTTCTATTAAAACCGTCCCCAATTGTGTTTAAGTAATTATTATCCTAGGTGAAATAAATATACAACAATGTAAAACAACCTTAAATGCAAGTTGTTTTCACAATTTTAAATTAATAGCGCGCTCAAATTATCCCATGAGCGCTCATTCGTTGAAGACATTTTTTGTCGCTGATTGATTATAGTACTTTTTTGATCGATGGTCGTCGTCTATAAATATATATATATATATATATATATATATATATATATATACTGACTGCTAATTCACAAACCTTCTTATTTACAATGTTAGTACCTACAGCTTTTGCCTTTTTAACTATTTAAATAAGAAAACAATATTAACCTTATTGGTATATACTGTTTGGTTACACCTTATAATATAAAGCCATTATCAAATAAAGTTTTTTTTTATTTATTCTACCAATTTTGACGTTTTAATGAGTATGGCATAGAATAAATCAAATGATTTATTCACAAAATCCATAAAAACTAGATACCACAAACATCCCTCATACATCTTGTTCAAAGTAATAGATAAAAAAAATTGATTATACCTTTTATATGGAACGGGATAAAAATATATATTCCCTTTTGGCTGTATATTGAAATCTGCGCTGTGGAACACCGTAAATATGAAATCCGATGCGCTATCCACAATATGTTGTTTTTATGTCGTCGTATTATGCACTGGCTCTGACATCGCGCCGCGTCGCCATAAGCTATGAGTTAAACAGCCGTATTGCGTATATTGACTGGAAATTAAGATATTAGACCTCTTTTAGTTGTTTTGGATAGTTTTATAAATAATCGCACTACTATTTTACAGTGATAGCCGAGTGGTAACGCGCTCGCTTGGGAAAACGAGTGAATCGGGTTCAAATCCCGGGTCTCGCACCTCATCATTATCAAAATTATTACCACTTGTCTTACGGTGAAGGGAAACGTGATCTGCATGTCTGGTATCTTGGCCAGCGTGATGGACTATGATCGCCCTCGTATTAAAGGGAGGCCCGCGTCCAGCAATGGGACGTTAAGAAAGGCCTAATACAATACTATTTGAATGCGTGTCACGTATGTTTCTTATTCTTTCACGCTAAAACGGCTGGACTACTGGCTAGCGAAGCAACGGTAACTTGCTAGTGTTTAACACCTCCAGGTATATTTCTAAGAAATTAATTAAATTTCTAAGAAATCTATTGTTAACTGACACGCCGGCGTGTCCGCAGTCGTGGAGGGATTAATACAAATCTCTATAACATATTTATTATTCAATCGACATGATTTTCAAATTATAAATACATTTTATTCAAGTAGACTTTTACAAGCGCTTTTATGTCTTATTCGTCTAAAATCCCAATCTATATGGGTGACCCCTCATTCTTTTTCTAAGCGAAATATATTTTTTAAATCATAAAACATATTGACAAACGCAACCCTGATCACCAAAAATTAGCTCCATCACATAGATTTTGAGGGGTCCACCACTTAGATCGGGATCTTCGACTATATTACTTGTAAAGCTACTACTGACCCGCAAGGCGGTTCTGCTGAGACGAGTCAACGAGAAACTGAACAGCCGAATAGAATATATTAAATTTTTACCTATCCCACGTATCAACTTCATTATATTCCGTTATGATATTAATATATTGCAAAAATTGTAAGGTCGCGAGAAAAGTTTTCAAACAGACTATAAACTAAAAACTCAAAAAGGACTTTGACATTAAAAATGTTTTAACCGACTCTAATAAACCTATAAGAGCTCCATTTCTTCCATCTAACATTAATTTGTTAGTAAAAAATAATAATAGCGACATCTATGCCTCTATTTCCTGTGTTGCCCTCATAAAATTGTTATTCATACTTATTTTTACATGAATAAAATTGAACTTATTTTTACACGAATTAATTGCAAATAACCACGGCATATGCTAACAAATACTGTAAAGAAAGAGACGTGATTAGAAAATATTAGTTCTATATTATTCATTCTTTGCCGAAATCTATGGAGTCGTCATAAGACAATAAAATTGTGTTATTATAAATAAAACTTTCTTCAGTTAATATGCATATTTATAAATAAACATATATATTTTATAAATAAACATTTTTCTACAAACAAAAAATACCGAATATCCGAATCATACCTAATTACTATTAGAAGTGTATTTTTTTAATAACTCAAGAGTTATTAAAAAAATACACTTCTAATAGTGGACTATGCTTAATATATATATATATATACTTAATATTATAAAGAGGCAGAGTTTGTTTGTCTGTTTAAACGCGTTATTTTGAGGGACTACTAATCTGATATGAAAAATTCTTTTTGCATTAGATAGCCCGTTTATCGAGGAAGGCTATAGGATATATATCATCATGCTTCTACCCAAGGGAGCGGAGCGGTAATCATAAATGACAAATCGGGCAGACTTCCATACATTATTGTAAAACTGATGTTTATAATCAAACAAATTTAACACGGTTGAATCCGCGGGGCACAGCTAGTGTAATATAACTGTATAAATAATAAATCAATACGTAGTTGGCCAAAATATCGCAATATATATACCGACAAAAAATACAAACGAAGTTTTCAATATTTCGTCCTTTCTTAATTTGATCAACAATTTATGGGATTAGTTCCTTAGTTTCATAAACCTTATGAATTATTTTAAACTTGAACGAAATCAAGCCTTTATAAGTCCAAACCCACAAAGAATAGGTTTAAATAGGTAAAATTATAACTATTATATTATTGCTAGCAAGTAGACAATATTGTGCTACGCTAGTTCGAACACTATTTACGGTAGTTCGTTGACATTTAATTTTTTTTTTGTTTATCGAAATAGTACAATTATTTTATCTTACTTAGACGACACGTTTGGCTCAGTTGATAGTGACCCTATTTGCTGTTCCAGCGGTCGCGGGTTAGAGTCCCGCTGGGGGCATTCATTTGTGTGATGAGCACGGATGTTTGTACTCAGTCATGGGTGTTTATATTTATAATATTTATGCATTTAAAGTTATATATGCGTAGTGTATCAACTATCTGATATCCATAACACAAGCCTCGTAGCTTACCATGGAACTAGATGGTGCTGCGTGTTAATGTCCCAACATTTATTTATTTACACAGTGTTATATTTATTACAAAAATTAATAAGTATTTATACAAATAGCACCTTCAGTCCACAGCGAATCATTACAGAACAAATCGGGAGTTACACAGCAATTTTAGGCCTCTAATGATATTTGCTACGGCAGACCGCCTAACCAAACAACTGCCCCCGCGGACGCACGCGTTAGTTAACTTACCGCTACTAATACATGTGCCATAATAAAGTATATACTATTGTTTGAAGTCTTTATTTATTATTAAATAGCAACTCTCGCTTTGCTTAGGCTTGACGACTCAATTACAAAATTCCTTACTTTTTAATCTATACATATAATAAAATTTTCACTAAGCCGAATCTGTATATTAAATATTTTTCAGAAAATCTTATTCAAATAGTCATTATTATCGATACAAAGCCTGAATCTATAGTTTTTAGAATTTTTGTCTGTCTGTCTGGGAACGCATCACGAGAAAACCACTGGACAGGTTTTGATGATCTTTGATGTGATGATAGCTGGTTATCCGAGTCAACATATAGAATAATTTTTACTGCGGGAAAATCAAATCTAATATCTATCTATAATCTAAATAAAAGCAAATCTAATATATTTCGATACGTAAAACACATATCTTAAAATATTGTAGGCTGGCACCGACTTCGAAAATATCTGATTAGGTATCTATTCTAAATGAAAACCCCCGTTTAGTAATTTTTTACATTTTAGTGCCTGGAAGTAGGTTTTTTTAAAAAAAAGATTTTATTTGTCCATTTTTAGTGTAGACGTAATAAGCAGGTAATTTGTTAGAAGAAAGCTTTTATAAAAAGAAGTAGGGTTCCGCTCAAAAAAATGAAAACGGACCTGGGGACGTGACCCGAGCGAAGCGAGGGTAAATCGCTAGTCCTTCATAAAACATAATTTATATATAATAGATTCAAATGTTCGAATATACGTGAACTTTTAAAATAGTAATACGGAAAAATGTACCGCTAAAATGAATATTATTTGTACGCTGAATTCGAATTCGAAAAGCGAAATCAATGCGAAAAGGAAATAACATTATTATGTATATATACTGTATATTTATTTTGTCCTGAGATGTAGCATCGTCTCACGGGAGAGCCACGGTATTACCTACATTTTCTATTGCGTCTTACAAATGTAGTGATCAGAAGCTTGTATTACAAAAATATCACTATTAATATTAGTATTAATTAGTAAAAGATCCAAGAAGTTTTTCAAAATATTTTATTTTGATGATGATAATATTAATAAAATAATTAAATTCCTACTTCCTACTACTACGCACAGACTTCTCAATGCAAGAAGACGTAAATAATATGGTTTAACGAATTGAGCTAATATTAAAAAGATATTGAGACGGTCTGATCGGCTTACTTATATTAAAATTTGTCCCGTCGCAATTTGTACATGGCCTATATAAATATTTTAACAATGAAATGTAATGTAATCAGCCCTTTTTAACGTCCCACTGCTGGGCACGGTCCGCCCTTCAATATACGAGAGGGATCAGGCCATAGTCCACCACGCTGGCCAAGTGCGGGTTGGCGGACTTCTCATATCTTTCGAAAACTTTTCCTTCACCATAAGACAAGTGGTAATCATGCTAGAAATGATTCGCACATGAAAATATTAGAGGTGCGAAACCCGGGATTTGAACCCGCATCACTCGGTTTCCCAAGCGAGCGCGTTACCACTGGGCTACCATTTTAACAATATTTTTTTATTATTATTTGAAGCTATAGACAGACACTTCCATTTCTTTTATAACAACAGTGTATAGATAAGGAAGTAGTATACTAACAGAAGTTTAAACCCAATTGTCCCATCTCATGTAAACAGCGAAGTCAAAGTTCATTCAAATCGTACTTGACACGACAGCTCTCGACGCGGCGCTGTGTGCGGAGCACTCGGCGAGCAGGTGGCATAGATCTACTCGTTATATATTCATACTATATAATAAGATAAAACATACATTGTAGCTTTTTAAAACATCTCCTCGTAACCTTCAAGTACTTTAGTTTTTTTTATAAATAAACATTTTCTTTTTAAATGCAAAAGCTGTTTAAGTTTCTATATGATAAGTTAGTATTGGCATAGTATAAAGCACATTCTATGTTCAAAATTTAAATATATTGGGGTTGTACATATATTTGTAATAGATGGCATTAGAGGTCTTCTAAAACGCGCTATCGTTTGGTTTAGATGATTTGTATAAATGGTGTTGAACGAAACAAATTTTAACTACAATCCAAGCACTGGAGTTTCATTATAAACGCAGAGGGAACCCTACTCCCAAGAATCAAAGAAATCTCAAAATAAATATGTTTTTTACTAAAATATAATTTCTTAAAAAAAAAAACAAATTTATTACACATTTAACATAAAACTTCCTCTTTTTTTGCAGTCGTTCGAAAAATATGTAATGATTATAATTTGTCTAAGGTTTCGGTACGGAACTTAAAGTTAACGAGATATCTCGCTCTTGGCTGATATTTAACGTTTCAATGCAAAACAAAATATAATTTTAGTCGAGTAAACCGAGTTGCCCAACTACTTAAGCAAGTAGCTCATAAGCCTTTGTCTTAATCTGAACAGTACTAGCATTATATATTATTAAATTCTTAACAATACTGTAAATTCCAAAGTGTGTTTTCTAGTTGGTCCCTCTGTATATAGCAACGGAACGATGGATCTTTGTTAGATTTTTTAACATATCATTAACAGCTACACTATATTTAATATAGCTGTTTTAAAAATGTACCACACGAGCAAAGTCAGAACCGAAAGCTAGTCTATACTAATATTATAAAGTGGTAAAGTTTGTGAGTTTGCAATTTGTGAGTTTGTGACGTTGTAGAGGGTAATCTCTGGATCTACAGAACCGATTTAGATAAAATTTGGTAAGAAGATAGTTTGAGACCCTGGAAAGGACATGGGATACTTTTTATTCTGGAAATCATCCCATAAGGGGGTGAAAATGGGGATGAATGTTTGTATGGGGAATGAACCTAGGGACCTGAGCGAAGCGAGGATGAGTCGCTAGTCTACTATAATTCAAGTAATCGCATCTAAACATAACATTATTTGCTTTACACTAAGTATGAATGTAAATTCTTCATGTACATATTTCATATTCTTAATTAATACATTATAGTAGCAAAGCGGCAATTGTTTCCAGTACAATAGCGGGGAAGACGTCGTAATCATAGTTTCGGTAGTTAAACTTATTATAAAGTAGTAATATCTAACTATCTTCTTGAATATTACAATAGTGAATGTAAACTCGAATGCGACGCATAACGTTATCTGTTCAAGGAAACTTTTCTATCCATTTCGTTTCATATAATGGATCTGGATTTTATTATTAGTTTCTGCACTAAATAAAATTTTTACGATGAAATTGTTAAACTGTTTTCGATGATATTTGACCCAAAAATAGTTTACATTTCAGAAAAGATAGATAATTTTAACACGTCCATTAGCTTCACTTGTACAACAAACTATGGATCATATGCATCGATCAAAAAAATGCTAGATACACAATCAGCGCTAAAAAATGTCCTCACTGAATGAAGCGCTCATTTGAACATTTGAGCGCACTTTTAATCCATTTTTTTGTGAAAAGAATTAATTCAAAATATACTTTATTCAAATTAACTTTTATAAGCAATTTTGATAATAATAGCTTTAGATATAAATCGGCAAGACTATTATAAAATACCGACAACGATGTCTTGGTTACCTCATACATTGAGTAAAAATTTCCCGTGAGACAAGAGACGGTTTGCAAGAAAATTCTCTTAGCAGACTCTTCTGCTTCTTTTTCTTTTAATTTACGCGAACTTTGAGAGTTTACTAGATAGCTAAAATACATACGAGTATGTATATATTACTAGCGACTCACCCTCGCTCCGCTCAGGTTCGTCTCTAGTAGTACGTTTTAACGTTTAGTACAGATTTCTCTGAGATGAGATACTTTTCCGCAGTAAAATCCTATATATTGATCCAAATGACCATATCATTGATTTTTCCGCGATGTGATCCCAGATAGATAGACAGGCAAACAGACAAAAATTCCAAACACTATAGATTCAACTTCTGTATCGAAAATTCCACAAATTTGAAACATAGATTAATTGAGAATTATACAGAAGACAAAATTACAGGACTTTGAACATAAATTTGAAGGACACCTATTTGGTTGAAGGGTTGTAATTCCAGCCGTAACTGCCCTCGAGGCCTTTGATTTCACACTCAGACGCTGATCTAATTACATTTCCAACTCGTGAGATCGACATTGCAGTCATGATTTGACATCCAATTTAAAGGCAATTTACATTTCTTTACGTTCAAAATTTAATTATATTACAATAATGACAAAACATTTTTCGTAAAATTATTTTTGTTAAATATACAATTTATAAAATAGAATAAAAACGTTCTAAACCCTTAGATCACCACATTGACTTTGCTTTGGTTATTTAAAACAAAGAAATAAAATCGCATTCAAAATCAATTATATCGCCAATTATTTTGTAAGTAAAAACGCTAATAAAAAGCTATTAAATTCCAAATCACAAACGTACATACTAGTTTTATTATAGTGCTGAAAAGATTGTTCATTATATTTTCTTTGTTTATATGATTGCGCCAATTTCTGCAACTACCAGTCGCATTTCAAAATTCTTTTACTTTTTATTCCCAATATTTATTAAGGTAGGTTATGAGATATTTAATATCACGATCAAGCGAAAAACAGATCAATCTATATATTATTCGAGTATCTTGACCGAAGATGATTAGATTTACGTGCAGCAGCATGCCAGATTGATGCTGTCCTAATCACACTTTTAAAACTGTATATTTTTTTTAAGTATTTATTTCTTATATAACTTCATTAGCGTCATCCCACTACGCCATCTTGTTTCAACTGTCATTACCCGTTTTTGTTTTGTCCGAGGCACAACAATTTTACATGTAAAATCAACATGGGAAAAAGATAGCGATTGAATAAGAACAATTATGATAACCGCAGGAAATTTTAATGGAAGTAAAAAGCTAAATAGTGAAAACTAAGAAGAGAATAATTTTGTCGTCATCGTCTGAGGATTCTGTAAATGAAATTATAATATTAGAATCACATGCATACTGGCATTATACTGATTTAGAACTTTTAAAATAATATTATATTCAAATAAAGCACCTTCATTACTATGAATATGGCGTCTTATATCTTGTGTGCAAATTGTATCCCGTCATTTTGTGTATAGATACTATAAAGAAAATAATTAATAATTAGAAATCAAACATAACAACGTAAGTTCGTGTGATTCTCAATTATAAATGTGAAAGTAACTGTCTATTACCTTTTCACGCTAAAACCACCGAACTTTTACGCTTAAACCTGACCTCGCCTATCACGCGAGTGAAGCCATGTTGTTGTTGCTTCTATATAAATAAATGATGGGCTTGAAGTCTCGGTCAAAAGATAGTATACAAATAAATGATGTTCTCCTAGCCGATTCCGGATACGGCGACCAATCTCATTGAGATTAGCCAACTGCGCAGGAGATATTATAGTGCTCAAGTGTATGCGCAGACACAAGTGCACTCTCTATTCCTGTCACTCTCATACTCCGGTGGGACGACCACTCGACACGGCCAGTGAGAGTTAAGGCGCAGGACCGACGGCTTTACGTGCTCTCCGAGGCACGGGGGTGAAACACCGCCAACTTCCCAACTCCGGGCTATTACTGAGGCTTACTATACAGAAAAACTCAATAACTAAACTTGGCCCGACCCGGGACTCGAACCTAGGACCTCCGGGTGTGCAGCCGTACATGCTAGCCACTACACCACTGAGGCAGTTAAGACAAATAAATATAATAGGGTAGAATGCTCTAAGAAAGGGGCTTAAACAAGAAATTGGGTACGAGACACTGGTTGGCAACTTTTGCCGGCGTCATCTGATTTCACACGCCACTGCGCTAATCCTTCCCCTTCTGAAGATCCTAAAGTTACGATATACAGTATGTTGAGGGTCACTCGGAAATGTGTTCTACATTGTATTTTATATTCCCTTATTATATTGAAATTTTTGGATCAAAATAAAATATTAAAATTAACACATGTTAGAGGAATTGAACATATTAGAGAGCGTATAATATACGCTTTATATATAAACTATCTATACATATGTATAATAAAATTCTAACTGAGTCGAATCTGTACATTGAATATTTTTTTTAAATCTTATTGAAGTAAACATTATTATCGATACAGAGGCTGAATCTATATACATATCTTTAAAAAAATTGTCTGTCTGTCTGTCTGTCTGTGACCGCATTACGAGAAAACCGCTGGACAGATCTTGATAAAATTTAGTATGATGATACGTTTAGAATATATAGATACTTTTTACTGCGGTAAAATATCTCATTTTTAAGAAATCTATACTAAACGTTAAAACGTAACTAAGGACGAACCCGAACAGAGCGAGTGTGAGTCGCTAGTAGTATTCTATAAGCCTATAAAATTGAAATTATACCTACATATATCTAATGATTTTCATCTAACAATAGAATGGCTAAGATAATCATATAATGTGCGAGACAATGCGAATAGATTTAACACAACGCAATTACAGGCCGCAATCAATAGCATTGTCGTCAAAGTATACGCGGATTAGCGGATATATTGTAGCGGTAATACCGTTACTGTATGCAAAAGCACGTGTCATAGGAGATTAGATAAGATTGTTGGATCTTTAAGGGATATAGGGATCTAAGATATGATTTTTAAGTGATGTAATGACTCATTAATTGGTTCTGAGATAGAATGTTTAATTACTCACCCAGCTCGGGTTCGTTCCTAGTTACGTTTAACGTTTAGCATAGATTTCTCAGAGATGAGATATTTTGCCGCAGTAAAAAATATCCTATATTATGTTGATCCGGATAATCAGCTATAATTATACCCATCAAAATCTGTCCAGTTTTCTCGTGATGCGTTCCCACACAGCAGACAAAAATTCTAAAAATTATAGATTCGGCCCCCGTATCGATAATAATGACTATTTCAATAATATTTTCCAAAAAACATTAAATGTACAGATTCGACTCAGTTAGAATTTTATTATATGTATAGAAGAAAATTAGTCGAGTAATATAGCTCACTCTTCGCATCAGAAACTTACTATGTTCTTATCTACAAGAAATACTTTAGTCCGTTGCGTTATTGTGAGTAATTAAGCCGATGTATATGTAGAAGAACAAACACATTTGCATTTATAATACATATTAATATGTAAGAATAGCAGAAAGAATCTACTTATGATAGCTTTCATTTCAATAATCATGTCTAATCTATATACATAGTATGTATGTCCGTGCTTACATCACAGTTTTTTATATGAAGAAAATCCGACAACTACGAGTTAACCCACGTGCACGAAAGGTTTCATGGTAAATAAATCATATAAGTTAATAATAAAATATAGTTTGTGTTTCATAGTATTTCTATAAATAAAAAATCTAATTTTATCTGTAAATTTTCTAAATCTCATATCTCAGTAATTGCTGAGGATTAAACACTACAGCTAAACATTCAGGTTTCTGATTGCCTTTTCATTTAGGGGAGGCGATAGTTGCATATAAAGTTTGTGTAGTTGTTTTATACTAACACACTAACATGATTGCTTGAAAAGTTGACATTTGAGGGTACAGAGTGGATGCTCCTAATATAAGTTTATTTGTAATCTTTCATACAGTTGAATCATTTATATTTGTTTAATTCAGCAGTGATAGCCCAGTGGTAATGCGTTCACTTGGCAAACCGAGTAAAACGGGTTCAAATCCCGGGTCTCGCATCTCTGATATTTTCATGTGCGAATCATTTCTAACATTGCCTTACGGTGAAGGAAAACATCGTGAAGAAACCAGCATGTCTGAGAGAACCTAGCAAGTTTTTGAAAGACATGTGAAGTCCGCCAAACGGCACTTGACTAGTGTGGTGGATTATGGCCTGATCCTCCTCGTACTTAAGGGAGGCCCGTGCCCAATAGTGAAACGCTAAAAGTATAGTTTTAGATCATACAAGATAAGTCTACAACATGTGTTTAATCGGACCATTTTTAAATAAACAGTATAATGCAAATGTAACTAAAATATATAAATATATTGAAACAACTAATTAAACTAACTCTATGCATATAATAATGTTAGTAGCCACTAACACGCTTTTGTTTAGATAATGTGATTGAATGGAGATCATATTTGATTACGCATTAAATACCTTTATAATGTACATACATACATATATCATATGTATATATATATCAATTAAGTTATAACTGCCATTCACGTACGAACTAGTCCGGAAGAGTCACAATCGATTGTTTTACGTATACGTGTACGAGTGTAGAAGAAGTAAGCGAGTGCTCAAGATGTATGAGTGGGTCTGAGTCGGGTCTGTCGACAATAGGTCTGTCTAGTGAGTGGAATAAGTCTGAGACAGCCCTTTACAGACTATTCTAATTACATTGCTCTGTAATAGAGGTGTCACGGTAGTACATGCGATACCATTACGTCCCGCTATGGTGATGAGAAATTTGTTGTTTTTTTAAGGTTCGAGTGAAGCCGTCATCTAACGCTCGGGGGTGAAGAGGATAAAAAAAAATCTCACTTAAAAAAGTGGATTTAGGAAGCATTGCCAAAAATTGCAAACATCATGACATACCTATTTTTTTTTCACGTTGGGAAATGCATTTACGCACGAAGTCTGGGACTCACCGGCAAAGCCAGTACTACCCACTAAAACCCAACAAAGCCTTCCCCCGTCTTAATGGGGCGTCACAGGTTCGCTTACGCATTCAACTACGACGCCCCGACGGCAGGTCTGCCGAAGCAGACCACAACAACCACGGGGTTGCTCCAAGGTCCACTCTGCTATCAGAGAAGTACCAGGAGCAACCCGCATGGTACACCGCCCTCCGAAGAGGGCCACCTCCCACCGCCCACCGAAGTGGGCCACCTCCCTGTGCGTTTCTTGGCTTCGCGCCCGGTTGGGTTGCCGGGCACTACTAAGCCCCCCCACCACGACAAGGTGAACGCACGTTGGGGGGGGGAAAACATCATGACATACCTATTCCTAGTTATAGTCAATCACTATTGGGTGATATTAACCCAAAAATGGTTTTTTAGGATTTGCGATGACGAGGATAGAAAATCATGTTAGGTTATTTAATATTTCTTACATTTTAGTGCCTTGAAGCCGGTTTACATTTTTATAACAAATATGGATTTCGTAAAAACATTATTATTATTATTATATTATATATGTAATATATGCATATTAAATATCGTGCTTGCCTTAAAATTAATAATAGAACGTGTTGCGGTGAGACATTGCGATCTAGAATCAATTACAGGGCAAGTTGGAGTCGCGCGCCGAGCATTCCTATCGCCGGGACGCACATATTACCGGCTGCATTCTACAGCTACATTTATCTTAAATATATCTTCAAATTATTAATTCAATGTAACCGTCTGCATTTTCTTGTACGCAAAAGTATCGAAATATTTTTTTTGCTATGATTAAATAGCGGTTGAAATATAAAAAATGATAAATCTTCCACAACACCATGTACAATAGAATATGGCATATATTTTACAGAAATATATGTGACTCATTACTACTAGTGACTCTCTCTCGCTTCGCTCGGGTTCGCACCTAGATTGCTTCCCCATACAAACTTTCATCCCAATTTTTACCCCCTTGAGCGATGATTTCCGAGATAAAAATTATCCTATGTCCTTCTCAGGGTCTCAAGCCATCTTCGTACTAAATTCACCTAAATCGGTTCAGTAGTTTGTAAGTATGTAATAAATATGAAATGCATTTGCTAATCATAATATAATTAAACTCTCTGCAAACTCTCTCCAGGCATATTTGTTAGTAATTGGTAAAATTTTAACATTATATTGTCAGTTTTACCCAGATAGAGTACCTACGTATTCCCTTTCCCATTAATCCAGACAACGGTTTTTTTTAAATAATCAAGTTAAATATATGTAGACAGTATCAGCCACATTTCCTATGCTACAATTCAACATTTTCCGCAAAACTAAAAATTTATCAAGAGCAAAGTAAGTTCAAATCGCTAGTTCAGAAACAATATCATATAAAATATAATTTACGCGTCCTAATAGTACATTACACGTTAACAATGAATAAAAATTGTCATATAACCTTACCGTTATATCATACTTAGTTGTAATGGACGTGCTTTTGAATTGCGACTCTCGCAACATCTCCATTGTCCAAACTAATTTATTTCAATGAATAGAAACACTTTATAATACGCAAATTTAGGGCCTTTCTACTGAATATACTCCTTTCCAGCCACTGATTTCGTATAAAGGCCTCACTATCCCGATTACGAGTGTTAACAGTTTTGTTTGAAGGAGCTGTTAAATGTTACAGCTAAATAAACAATTTCACACATCTCTAATATACTTAATCAATTTGATAAGGCATATTGGCTTTATAACTATTTTGAAGGTGGCCACATTAGATAGGATATGTTTCCATACACAATGGTATTCTTAGATTATCTATTATGCAGGAAAATTAATTATATTAGTGAAACTTTTTACGTGATATTTGAAATTTTAAAAAAACCCATCTTTTCGGATATTTTCGTGGTTTATTTAGTTTTTTTGGGGATTTGATTTGGCATTTGGTTCTCAATATTTCAAATGATGTAGAAAGTAAATTTATGTACATATATAATTATTTATTATATTGTTAAATTTTCCAGTTTGTGGCGAGTAATAAAATTAAATAAAAATAGTTATATATTATTCTTATTTCGCTGAACCAAAGAAAAAAAAAGTTTTAAAATTATCTAACGATGGAAGATTTTTTATTTTGGTTTAGAGTGCAATTACACTCTGAAGTGTACTTAAGGGTAGTCCTTTATTTAAGTAAGTTAATAATAATAATGTGTATATTTGGTTTGTAACCAACGATTTGTTTAAATATAACATACAGTATAAACTAGGCTCAAGAGCGCATACATAAACCTGTCTAACACGCGGAGTTTCCGCCACACATTTTTACGATACGTACACCCTACCACCCGAATCGCATTATCAGCCTTATGAATAAAGTGGTAAGAGCTACATGCTGTGTGGTGTAATACACGGTGTACACTGTACAGGTACGCTAAAATTCTTACTGGCACGCATCATAAATTCTAGCCTTTACTACTATTCGATTTTAGGTGGAAAATGTATTTTTGTGGTAGCAAAAATGCATTTTTTAAGACACAATTTTACAATGAAATTTTATATCTAAGAAAAGGTATTTTAATTTTTTTTTTAAATAAGTATGTGTGTACTTATGTACGCACGTAAGAAGTTATATTTGTTTACTAAAGATTTCATCCCGTATGTCACAACTCTCTGTTTGTAAAAGGAATGCAGCTTACTTTATCATGTCGCTTTTTGACTGTCGGTGTGCGCGTGTATCGTAAAATTTTTACTTTCATATTTTTTTTCAAACGTGCCAAAAGAAGTATTACTTCAAAAATCGTATTTTTGGAATCATTTTGTAATTTTGTTGGTAGGCACTGTCTGTAACAACTATACAAGGACCTTTGAGACGTCTAAAATATTAATCTCTCCCGTGACCATGATTGTTGTAAACTATTCGAAATGTCTGGAACTAAAAATCTAAATAAATCCGCAAAGAAATCCGAAAAGATAGTTTTTTCGTTCGTGAAGTTCGAGTCCCGCTGGGGGCATTCATTTGTGTGATGAGCATAAATATAAATACTTCAGTCGTAGTTGTTTATATTTATTATACGTATGTATTTAAAGTTATATATGTGTATTGTATCAACTATCTGGTATCCATAACACAAGCCTCGTAGCTTACCATGGAACTAGGTGGTTCTGTGTGTTAATGTCCCAACATATAACGGTACACCAACTTAAAAATCACATTAAAAGTATAGGGATTGAATTTTCTTTCATAAATTAATATTTGATTTCCCAATTGAAAAAAAATGTCATGGGAGATCACGTAAAATATTCAAAAAAAAGTACAACTTATTTGAAGTCGGTGAAATATAAAAGTTGTAAGAGAAATAAGTAAGCAGTTCCAGTAAACCTATCAACCATTAAAAACGTCCCAGAATGTTGCAAAGTAAAAGGGCCTGCAAGTTAGATTAAAATTGTTGCCGACTATCCGCGACAGGGCGTGCACGTGAATAAGGCTCTTGCTTAATCGGAGTACAAATTGAATGAAAAATACTCATACATATAACCGAGCGACAAGTAGGTAATTGTGGCGGTTTCATTCCTGAAAACGAAATTATTATTTTTCCAGATATAATGTGAGATATGCTAAATAGATTTAAGCTGAAAATAAGGTACCTATATTTACCTTGCATTGGGAATAGTAAAAAAAATACCTTATACGATTATCCTACAATTCTTACTCTACTGCTCTATATTCATTACTCCCAAATCATGCGATGATCATATGTTGAAATATTGTACATGAGTTAGCTTAACACGTAAAACGTCACGTATCTCCTCAACTCCTCAAATTACACAGTGTAGTAGTCTTTTGAAAAAAAAAGAATTAAAGAACTTCACTAAAAGTTTCCATAATGAATTCCAAATTCCATGTCTGACTGCTTGTTACGGCTAATCTCCAAAATGGCTGGATTGATTTTGACGGGACTTTCACTGGCAGATAGCGGAAGCTATAAGGAGTAACTTAGGCTACTTTTATATTGGAAAAGGAACAGGGATCCGCGCAAAAAAAGTAAAAATTCATGAAATTGTGACTGTAATCCGCATACATACGGACGCACCCGGGCAAAGCGAGGGTAAGTCGCTAGTTTTACGTAAATAAGTAAACGGCGTCACCGACTAATTTGAATGATTAAAATTGACATTATTCTAAATTTTTAGGCCGCTTTTTACGCATCATAATAAGTTTTTTGACTGTTACTTGGGCTATTGAATCGAACTAGCAACCTCGAGCTGCCAGTAATATTCCAACTTACTACCCTAAGTCAGTACAGAAGGTAAAGTGTATTAAAATTTCTATACATATTTTTATTTCTGCTCCATAGCTTTGATTAAACTTCATCCACTATTGTGCCATTATTGTATTTTGCTGTGATTGAGTCGTTTCGAATGAGAACATTTGCATGCTGATTAAAATAAATCGGCCCCAGGGAAATTAGAATCGTCGATATTGTATACTTAATCGAGCCGAAGTAGACTAAGCTTTTAAATATATCTTTAAACACTTAAATGTACACATTTACTGCAATAATAAATGCTAAAGTTTGTCTGATTGTTTGTTGATGGTTTAGGTACACAGTGTGGGTCTCAATAACCTATGTGTGGTTTTCCCTACTAGATATAAAAATTTAGAATCGTGCACATTAAAGCGTCTTGGAATTATTGGTTCTATAAGTGGCCATGACATTTTTGCAAACAAGCATGCGTTATATACATATAAAGTAGAGTTAGTAAAGTAACAAAATCTCTCTGCAAAATTGCATTCTGTAAACAATCTCAGAATTGGTAAACCTGTTTAGATGTTTATTTTTTAAAACTAGATGAGTGCTCGGTGTGATTTCCTATCGACCGCTTTTTCGGAGCCAACTTCCACATATCTAGCTTAAAAAGTGACGAATTTCTTTAATCCTATTTTTCTAATATAAGGACAAAATTTCAATAATTAAACTCAGCGCCCTAGGCTGTGCGTTGTCAGCCAGTGAGTTATAGAGCTTTATTAAATAGAATTAGATCATATTATATCAATATTATACTAATCAGTAGTGACCCGTAGAAGTAACTCCTCACTGGTTTCCGCATGTTTATCAGTATTTTTGCAGTATAAAGTGATTCTACAGGTATCAAAACATGTACCGGGATAAGAAGCAGCCTATGTCACACCACAATATTTGTCAATATGTGTACATCACTAAAGCTATTACTACATGAACGGTGGACAAACATAAAACACAAATTCATATTTAAAATATTAGTAACGATTAGGTACTCATTTTTGGTCAATCATTTGCTTTTAGAGACAAAAAATTTATTTGTCCAAATTACAACAAATGGTCGTACGCCCAAAACCAATATTTACTTCAAGCGAAGAGTGAACTGGTGACCTTTTCTAATTTCTATTATATACGCTCCTTGTTTCTTATATAAATCAAACGCAAAAGCGAGTCACAAAACTCAGTAAACAATGATCACAACACTGTGAAAGCGAATACGTTGTGAATATCATGTTATCTGTTGTGGAAACTTTTCAATCGATCCCTAACTATCTACTGTAGCTATTGTTACGCATACTTCCGATATATTATGCTGAGGACGCGTCTTTGTGTAAGTTGGTACGTGGTTTTGATTACGTTTTATAATACTTGCTATTTTCTATGGCCTTTTCTTCCTTTAAGTCGACCTTTAAGTAATGGTTTTCCGTTGTAGAGTTTGGTAAATTCCCTCATGTCGCTATCAGTCATACAATCTGTATGTATCAAGCTCATAACTTCTACTTGCCAAATGATCCTAATAAACTACTATTATAAATGCGAAAGTCTTGCAGTGTGTGAAAATTTTTATTACTCTTGCATGCTGAAACAACAGGATGGAATTGGATAAACTTATGCAGATAGTTTATGATCTTTGTCTTAATGAGACCCCCCCCCGCCACCCCCCCCCCTCCCACACCACCATCACCACCACGACCAAATGGACATCGGATAAATCGCTAGTGAAATATAATAAAGATATAAAACCAGTATTACGAAAAATTATATCGCTTAAATTGTTCTATATTAAAAAATAATAACTTTAATTTATTTAGATACCTACAAGTATATCGTGTTAATAATAAAATGTCTAATGACATAAAGCTTTTAATCAAAAGTATACTCAATTACTGAAAGTTTATTTAAATACAAGTTAACTCGTTACGATTAAAACTATTGGGTAAAACTAGAATAAGCTTAAAGGAACGAGAAAGTTGGAGGGCACTGGCTTACTCTCACAGTAACATCTGATTTCAAACGCCACTATTTTGGCCCTTTCTTAAGTTGCTAACTTACGATACTGAAGTAATTTAGGTCGTATTAGTATTTTTTTATGTACTTAACTAACTTTGGAAGCTAGAGTATTGTATGTAATCATTTGGAATAATGACAGCATACTATAATACGAACGCGATCTGAGGTACGTTACGGTATAGTTTTAATTGTAGAGTATTCGAAAGAAATTGTGAGGAAATACATAAAATAGTACAAAGAAAAAAAGGACCTCATGATACGTCCAATTTTTAGATCAATCATACTCAATTTTTCAACTCCAGGCAGGTTAGCCAGAATTATTGCTTGATAAAAAACCCAATGACTATGCTTCGCTCTACCCGAGGCTCGAACCCTGAGTCAGTTAAATAATATAAAATACTAACAACTCACTCTCTTCGCTCTGGTGCTGTCCTAAGCTTGAATGGTTCAGGAACGCATAGAGGATAAACAAACGGACAATCATTTTTATTTATATAGATAGAAGATAGATATTTACTCTAAATAAGGTACAGTATTCGTGATAATTCCTCCTAATCCTTATAATAAAATGTAAAAAAACTATACATTCCCTTCTTCCTTGTACCATATTGATAAATTATTTTAATTTCCCCGGGGACGATTTCATTTTATTAGCATGCAAATTTTCTCATTCGAAAGTGCGAGTCAATCACAACGTATTATAAACAGGGTAAGTTTGGTTTAGTGTGTAGTATACGAAGAAATTGACGTGAATACATATAAGACATATTTAAGAATTTTATTTCGACAATATCGGACAAAATACTGTCGTCAGCTGTCATATTTGAAATAGACCTAACATCTATAAACAAATCTATCCCACGGGAACTGTACATTTTCCGGGATAAAAAGCTGCCTAAGTGTTATTCTAATATATGAGCTTTATATTGTAAAGTTTTATTAAAATCCATGCATTAGTTTTTGCGTGAAAGAGAAACAAACATCTATACATTCAGACATCTATACATTCTCACAAACTTTCGTATTTATAATATTAGTAGGATCATGGAATGGTTGATTTAAAAAAATCTGACATGTTTTTTACCATTTGACACTTTTTATAAAAAGCGATAGCATTAAAATAGTGAAAAGATTCTACATAAATAACATTATTGCGTGCTCTTATTGATGTCCAGGTTAAAGTCACTACTATAGCAAAAAGGAAATAAATACCAAATTATATAATATAAAAGACTTCAGTGTTAGACTTCAGTATATAGGACCTGCTCTTATGTGACCTAGTATACCTTTTTTTTTTTTAACGTTGGGAAATGCATTTACGCATGACGTGTGGGACTCACCGGCGTAATATAGCCAGTACTACCCACTAAAACCCAACAAAACCTTCCCCCGTCTTAATGGGGCGTCGCAGGATCGCTTACGCATTCAACTACGCCGCCCCGACGGCAGGTCTGCCAAAGCAGACCACCACAACCATGGGGTTGCTCCACAGTCCACTCTGCTAGAGAAGTTCTGCAGAGAAGTACCAGGAGCAACCCGCATGGTACACCGCCCCCCGAAGAGGGCCACCTCCCACCGCCCACCGAAGTGGGCAACCTCCCTGTGCGTTTCTTAACTTCGCGCCCGGTTGCATTGCCGGGCACTACTGAGCCCCCCCACCACGACAAGGTGAACGCACGTTGGGGGAGGACCTAGTATACCTAGATCAAGGACGACCGGCACGCGGCGTCCCTGAAGGACTGTTAGAAGCACGTGTTCTTGCAAATCTACATATATTATTGTTATGTAACTAGTTAGCAACTACATCATGTAAATATAAACTTTAATTATATAATATTATAAAGCTCAAAAGACTGTTTCAACCTGATAATCTTGATCCAAATCGTTAGTCATTTCCGAGATACACGAAATAAACTCATATATGTATATATGTTACCGGCCAAACTAGATTTTAGGCCAAACTATTTTGTCCAAAGCCAAACCGGTTTATCCAAAGTGTGTCGGGATATACTCATTTCATATTGAATTAGAAGATAAAAAAGATTAAGAAAGAGTTGACAGTACTTGTACCTATAGCCAAATTCTTGCTGATTAATTATCTTTCTAATTTCTAAAATGATAAAAGAATTATAAAGCATGGTGTAACTCAGGTTAAATTAACCATAGCAATGATATAAGGCCCTTAGCCTATGTTGTACCTAGAAGGTCAACCAAAACCCGTCCTTAAATTAGTTTACGATTATTAGAACTCATCGAATTATTATAAAGCTTTTGAGCTTATACAAACGCATATTTCAACTTGTGTCTTAATTAAACCATGTAACGACTAAAACATTCATCGAACAGCTGAAATCACAATTGCTTAGCAGTCGCATAATTTGTACACGATTTTCCTCTTACTGTACCTACATTATGATTGACGGAAACCAGTCATGGAACCCGGTGTTTTCTCTTTTAATATTTCAATTATTGTGTCGCTGGACAAAATGTTTTTATGTTTCGGTTGTGCTTGACTATCGTTAATACCTCTACGACCGCGGACACGCCGGCGTGTAAGTTTAGAATAGATTTCTTGAGTTTTAATTTATTTCTTAGAAATTTACCTGGAGGTGTTAACATGAGTCACAGTTAGGTCGTAGACTTTTTCCCATTTTATCATGAAAATTGATAGTTTTGTATTCAAAACTACTGCCTACGACTTCTTTTACGTTTATTTCTAAATAGGCCACAGTGGTTGATATACTAGTGATATGCGCCGACTTTGCCCGTGTGTGTCGTTTACTATGACCCTTGATAAAATTATGTTTTGTCTATCTATCCCACGGGAACCGTATATTTTACTGAGGTAAAAAGTAACCTATGTACTATTCCAGACTATAATCTATCTCTGTGCCTTTCATCCAGATCCGTTCCGCCATTCTGGCGTGTTTGTGAGTATGGATGTTTGTTACTCTTTCACGCCAGAACGGCAGAACAGATCTGGATGAAATTTGGCACAGAGATATATTATAATCTGGAATAACACATAGGCTACTTTTTATCCCGGAAAAATGTACGGTTTCCGTGGGTTTTATAATATTAGTATGGATTGAAAGTTAACAACTATAGATTTATTCTAAATCGATTAATATAATTTACTTTGTAAGTGCCTTATGTTGGGATTTTTTTAATAAAACTTTTCAAGTTACGGTACTATATGGATATCTTAACTTATGATTTTACGCATGCTGTACAAACAATGACATTTACATAAATTGATAGGGTGTTGAAAATCTGTATATTTTCCATATTTTCAGTTTGCATGGAAATTTCACAGTAATAAGTTCAATCAGTCACAATTACATAACTCATCAGTTTTACGGTAATATCCAATTATGACGTTTCAATTTACGATTGGAATTAAAAACAGCTGTAATATTTTCATACAATTTAAATAACTATTTTTGATCGGCTTCAAAAAAGAAAGGGATCAAATTGGGTGTATGTTTTGTTGTTACGTGACGTGATATTTTGGTCAAGTACATATACCGATTTTATTTTACCGATTATTTTTTCGTATAGATTATATTTCCGCAGGGATTAAAAAATTTTCAGAGATTAAAAAAAATCCTGCCAGATAATTAATGTTAACCAAACTTTGAACCAGGCTTTTTTTTAATAGGTAATAATTAAAATTAAAAAAAAATGTTATGATTGAAACTGAATAAGGTCACAATCTTTTTATTTATTTATTTATTTAAATAGGAAGCCAACGTTGTATACAATAATATTTCTTATTCTAGAGCACACTCTTATATATCTGTGGTAGAAATTGTATACCTCACTTACAGGCTAACTCAACATGCATAATATAAAGAAAAACGGAAAACAATACAAAACATCCTTTGAAATTAGTACTTTTAAAAACTTACATAACTAAAAAATGATACAAAAAAAACACATAACAATAAAGACCGCTAAAAAATTATAAACTACTAAAATGTAAATAAACAATACGAACTATAAAATATTTCATTTTGAGATTACAAAAAAAAAACAAAGCAAAAAATTAAAACAAATTACGCATAAAACATTAAAAAACTATTAGAGGCAATTCTATGTGTTGAAATTTTTTTATAAATGTTGGAAAATATCCAAACCTGCTTTTAAAAATACGTTGTTATATGTAATGATTACTCTATTTACAGGGGCTGCCTTGCCAAGGTTACTCCTAGCAAATCGTTGTTTAAAAGTTTACTTCTTTTTAATGTGACTTCTAGCATTATGCCTTGGTACTGCTAACCTTACTCTAGTTAACAAATTTGGACTATCGATACCGCCATTTACAATTTTATGTAAAAAACAAAGATCTGCTAAGTCTCTACGATTAAAAAGAGACAGAGCTTTATATAATTTTAGATGATCGTTATTGGTTTTTCTTTGTTTCTGTACATTATCTCTGTACGCCAATTGCCGTAAAAATTTCTTTTGCACTCTTTCTATCCTATCTTTATGAAATTGATACTGAGGATTCCATGCAACAGAGCAATATTCAAGTCTACTACGTATCATCGAATTAAACAGCGCTATTTTGGTTGAGGATTTTTTAAATTCTTTTGAAGCTCTCATAATAAAACCTAACAATTTCAGTGATTTTTGTATTATGTCATCCAAATGTGGTATAAAACTTAATTTGCTATCTAAAATGATCCCGAGGTCACTGATTTGGTTGACTTTCTCTAGAACATTCCCGTTAATACAGTAATCAAAATTGACATTTTGTACTTTTCTACTGAACGTTATAATGTAACATTTTAAATGATTTAACTTTAAATTATTATGATCACACCATACCGAAAGTCTATCTAAATCTTGTTGTATATATATACAATCATTTATGTCTTCTATTTTTTTTATATATTTTAAGATCATCAGCATATAGTTGAAATTGACAGTATTTGAAACACTGAACTATGTCATTTATAAAAAACCCAAACAATATTGGACCAAGAGTGGAGCCCTGTGGTACTCCTGAAGTCGCAATAAACGTTCGTGACTGATAACCCCCGACAACTACATTCATTTTACGGTTTGCCAAGTAACTTTCAAACCACTTAATAAGATTACCATTGAAACCGTAGCCACTAAGTTTCTTCAATAAAATATGGTGATCGACTACGTCAAATGCTTTGGCCAAGTCAGTATAGACGCAGTCTATTTGTTCAGATTTATCCAATTTATATAGAGGAAAGTAGCAGAAGAAAAATGGGATTTACAGTGTAATATTATAAGTCATGTTGCATACAACTAGAGACAGGAATTGTAACTGAAGGATAGGAAAATTAAATTTACAAGTAGGTAGTCATACACAAGTGAATATTTACCCTTAGTGACACAATTTTTTAATATTTAATGTGGTCTCCTGTACAGTTAAAGAGTTACGATATTTTTCCTTGCATTTTTTTTATCTTTATTGTGGTCTCCTGTACAGTTAAAGAGATATTTTTCCTTGCAAGTGTCGACACGAGCAAAATGAACTTATGAATTTAGAAAAAATTACTAATACAGATCACACAACGTTTAGAGCTTTGTACGCCCGCGTCAATAAATATTGCAGCATTGATTCACTAACAAAACAGACTCTCCCTGCATTTGCATATTAACAATTTCGTATAACGCTAAATGTTTCGCTAATCGGTAGTCACTAGCGTCCATATACTATATTAAAACATACGTACTATGTTCATATATAAGCGTTTGAATGTTTTGTCTATGTGTTCATTTATATAGTCTACCATTATTCACTAAATATGTACATTTGAAAGGACATTCAAAGATATATGACTGAGCTCTCTATTATGGATGTGAAAACCCAAAGTATGTATGTATATCTTATATCTATTAACTTATTTATTATAAGTAATATTAAAATGTCTCATATAAAAGTCTGCGTGTTTCTTTGTTTAATTCTATCTATTCTAATATTACAAAGAGGAAACATTTATTTTTTTGTTTGTTAGTTTGTGTCGAATAGGCTCCGAAACTACTAAACCGATTTAGATGAAATTTGGTAAGATAGTTTGAGAACCCGGGAAGGACATAAGATAGTTTTTATCCCGGAAATCATCCCTTAAGGAGATAAAAATACGAGGTGAAAGTTTGTACGAGGAAGCAACCTATTGACGAATCCGAGCGAAACGAGGATGAGTCGCTAGTATAACATAAAAAATAATGAATAACTTTTTGTATGGTGAAAATAAACATGTTATCAGACTAATATAGGTTATAAGTTTCGTATTTATATGTATTTATATCTAGATAAATAAAATAATACATATATACTATACACAATCTAATTCAACTACACTTAATATTATATATTTGGCGACACGTTTGGCTCAGTTTGTAGTGATCCTACTTGCTGTGCCAGTGATCGCGGGTTCGAGTCCCGCTGGGGGCATTCATTTGTTTGGTGTTTATATTTATAATATGTATGTATTTAAAGTTATTTATGTGTAGTGTATCAACTATCTGGTATCCATGACACAAGCCTCGTAGCTTACCATGGAACTAGATGGTGCCGTGTGTTAACGTCCCAACATATTTATTTATTTATATTAAGAGTAAAATCCAAACTTCAAGATCAGACCATTGTCCTTACAGACGTAATAATTAGCATACAGTAACGGTATTACAGCTACAATATATCCGCTAATCCGCGTATACTTTGACGACAATGCTATTGATTGCGGCCTGTAATTGCGTTGTGTTAAATCTATTCGCATTGTCTCGCGCGTTATATTATTATCTTAGATGTTCTATTGTTAGATGACAATAGACATCTATACAAATATTATAAAACGGCAGTTTGTTTTTTTGAACGCGCTAATCTCAAGTACTACTAATTCGATTTCTATAATTATTTTTGCATTAAATAGACCCTCTATTGAGTATCATTATGCTATTACCCAAGGGAGCGGAGCAGTAATCACAAATATCAACAAATCAGACAGACTTTCATACATTATTGTAAAATTTATGTCCTACTTGTAATATAAATGCGAAAGTTTGTGAGCATGTACCTACGGATGTATAGATGTATGGATGTTTGTTACTCTTTCACGCAAAAACTACTGAATCGATTTAATTGAAACTTTACTATAATATAACTCATACATTAGAATAATACATAGGCTACTTTTTTCCGAAAAAAAAATGTACGGTTCCCGTAGTAGACGTGATAGATTTGTTTTTATTTTCCTAGAGGCGAACCCGAGTGAAGGGAGGATGAGTCGCTAGTTTATTATATGTTTAAGTACTTTAAGCTCAAAATCTACTGAGTTTATTTCAAAAATGCCTTTTAATTTATAAAGTAAAAAAGTTCTTTTTTGGTGTTTAAGCAATACCGCGTGTTCTGCTAGTATGTATATATAATTTTAATTTTAGGGTTCATTCAATGAAAAACGTTTGTAAATCATATACACCACTAGTATTTCTGTCTGTGTTTGCTATTACCGAAACTATCAATAGATAACTTAAAAAACATCACAAAACATGACTCATGCATCGCATATATTCGTAACTTTCCTTTTTTCCGCCATTGTAATAACATTTGTTTAATTTCTATTGATATTTGTAAGTTTAGAATTTTATTTTGATTAGTTTAAAATTTATGTGCTAGCTTTTATGCTTAGTAATGTTATAGATACAAAAATTGATCCATTTATCACGTAACGACGAATCGATGCGTAATAATTAGAGATGGTTTATCGTAGCAGTTATATATAAGCACATCATATTATGGTTGAGTGTTGTAATTTATTTAATTTTAAAAGCTACGTCAAAACGTAGCTGTTAGTACCTTTCAAATAAAACTTTCGTTTTGGATTTTTTCGCGGATTTATTTAGATTTTCGCCTCTCGACGTTAAATTCTGTACTGCAATCATGGTCACGGGGGAACATCCCTCCCCTTCCAGTCTTCAAATCGTTGAGTTTTAAAGTTGTCAAAGTCAAATATCTATGTAAATCTAAGAGATTATTATTTTAGAGCCTCTGTAAAACGATGGCGGATGCGAAAAATACATGAATCACCAATACTAATATTATGTCGAAGATAGAGTAATTGATATTTCACATGAAATATAACGTACGCATTTGAAATACGACCTATCTATACTAATATTATATATGTGAAAGTTTGTGAGTATGGATGTAGGGATGTATGTTTGTTACTCTTTCATGCCAGAACTGCTGAACGGATCTGGATGAAATTTGGCACGGAGATAGATTATAGTCTGGAATAACACATGGTCTACTTTTTATCCGGGAAAAATGTAAGGCTACCATGGGATAGGTTTGTTTTTGTCTTCCTAGAGGCGAACCCGAGCGAAGCGAGGGTGAGCCGCTAATATTCATATACTCAAATATACATATTCTTTAGTTTAAAATAAATTTAAACATGTACAACAAAGCATTATTGGTTTCCATAACAGAAAATACTTACAGCATTTTTGAAAACGTTACGATCGCAGCGTATATTAATTTAAAAAGTAAGAAACGCAAGATGGCCGCGCCTGGCGCTACCCCACAACAAAGCGCGAACAACGTATAAATTATTTTTATGCTTCCTCATCTAGACCGTCTGAGGTTTTATCTTCAATTGTAAATTAAATTAACGAAGCTGTTCGTATGAATATGAAATACTGTACATATTTTGTCATGTGAAAATGAAAAAATATTATATTCATACAATAAATCAATTTGACGGATTCGGTTCCGTGTGACTACAATGCGAAAATTGAGGCGGTTTTATATATCGCCAAAACGTTGTATGAATATATTTTTATTTTTTATATTATGTTCAACTCCACTAAATACTTAGCAAGTGCACATTACGATTAGTTTAATAGAAATAACGAGCCACTCACCCTTTTAACGGGTAGAATAAATTTCTCAGAAATAAGATATTTTCCCGCAGTAAAAAGTATTCTATATATTTACCCAGACAGCCAGTTATTATCATACCAAATTTCATCGAAATCTGTCCAGTGGTTTTCTAGTGATGCGTTCCCAGACAGATAGACAGACAAAAATTCCAAAACTATAGATTCCTTTGTGTCGATAATAATAACTATTTCAATAAGATTTTTCAAAAACTATTTTATGTACAGATCCAACTCAGAATTTTATTATATGTATGGAATATTAAGTTATCGGGAAAGCACAGTGACAATTAGTGAAGAGATAGCGTAACGCACACGGACACACAAAATCATATACTCAATCTTATATGTAGTACCTTCGACCATTATAGGGCGGTTATATTATACAGATTTTGAAAAGACATTTAGGCATCTATATTCTTATTAATTATAACTGATAAGTATTTGATATCATAAAATCACATAAAATCGATTTTACCTTCGAGGCAATTTCCAAAATCTGCACCCATCGTCAATCACGAAGCACTCGATCGGGTTGAGCTATGCAAATTGGGCAAACCTGCCTCTACAACAGCGACTACATTTCGTGTTTCATATAACCTAATACAAACAGATGACATTTCGTTTTTTTTTAACTATGTGTATATATTTTTTTTTAAATTAACTCTATCCGAAAACTATTAAAGTGCTCAAAAATTGGAAAAGATACTGTAAAGGTATATCAACTTTAACTCCCCCAAATCCCTGTGTATTTCTTGTATTTTTTTTTAGATTATATTCTGATATGGACCTTAAAATGATTAGACATAAAATTTAAATATTAAAAAAAAAATGACCTTAGACCTAACCAAACACAAGACTAACTCTTGTATATAACTGTAATCTGTGCTCTCTGATAATAATTGGAGATTCACCAAAGTTTTTCTCTATGTAACGTAAACGTCTATTACCTAAGCGGTACATAAGATTTATTGTGCTTGTAGAACCTAATTCGGTCAAAGACTTCGTCTGGAGAGTTTTCAATCATTATTAGAATGGAAAAACATGCAAATTTCCAGTAATTACGAATAATACTTGTACAAGCTTATTCATTACAAATGAATTTTCGTCACGCACAGACGGCGAGGCAGTTTACAAACCGATTAATATTATAATACTAACGACTAGCGTCGTCTTTGCAGTGAGCTACGCCTAAGCCCGAATAAAGTTTGTTGATATTTGAAAAGTTTAAATTATTTATAGCAGTAACATCCTCGGTATTATAATAATGCCGAAAGTATCTGTTTCTATGTTTGGTACATATTACCGCTGAATATATATAAGGTAGGTAGTAGCTTTTAACATTTAGTATAGATTTCTCAGAGATGAGATATTTTCTCACAGTAAAAAGTATCCTATATGTTGACCCGGATAACCAGCTATCATAATACTAAATTTCATCAAAATCTATCCAATGGGTTTCTCGTGATGCGGACCTAGACAGACAGACAAAAAATAAAAAAAACTCTGTATCGATAATAATGACTATTCCAATAAGATTTTCCAAAAAATATTTAATGTGCAGATTCAACTCAGAATTTTATTATATGTATAGATTTTACAGATCATATAAGTAAATGAAAAGTTATATGGAAATTGTGGTTTATGTATAGAAACTACTCAGTATTTTTTATGTGCATATTTTCCACTTGAGTTAATATTTAGGACTATCAAGGAAAGAAATAAACAGTTTCCACGAGATGAAAATTTTCTACTATTTAATTCAAGTATGTATATTATTTTATTAGCTAATCTACACGCCGCCTACCATCTCTGCCACAAACTTCTCCACCTTGAAGAGATCACTTCGAGCGATAAGACCGCCTGCTGTACATTTATTTTTTGTGTATTATATATTATCGTTATGTTTGTTTGTTTTGTAAGGTGTACAATAAAGAGTATTATTACTACCACTACGTATCTACCCTACTATTATAAACAAGAAAAGTTTGTATTTTTGTATATTTGTAACGAATAAACTCAAAAACTACAAGACCGGTTTAGATGAAATTTGATAAGAAGACATTTTGAGACCCTGGAAAGGACATAGAATATTTTTTATTCCGGAAATCATCCCTTAAGGGGGTGAAAACGGAGGTGAAAGTTTGTATGGGGAATCAACCTAGGAACGAACCCAAGCGAAGCGACGGTGAGTCGCTAGTATAAAATAATTTCAGATATGAGTATGGCATCAAATAATGTATTTAAAAATTAGATAAACAAAAGTATGTAAAAGTTATTTCCATAAGCCAAATATTATAATAACATAAGCATACCCTTTGCTTCAATTTGAATATAACGTCAACATAACAATTTTGAAACATGAAAAATACATATGAAAACAAAATAAATGTTGTTTGAATTGTTACGCTTCACACATTGAAAAATGAGATGGGCCCTTAAAGTAGAAAAGTGTTTTAGGACTTAGATTTATTTGTGGATAAATCGAGAAAACAGTGATGATGCAAGTCAGTCTACATAATGACCCTAGTAATATTATAAATGTGAAGATTGTGAGGATGGCTGGATGTTTGTTACTCAATCACGCCAAAACAGCTAAACGGATCTGGCTGAAATTTGACATAAAGACAGATTATAGTCTGGAATAGCACATAGGTTACTATTTATCCTGAAAAAATATACGGTTTCCGTGGTATAGATTTTTTTTGTCTAGGGACGAACCCGAAGCGAAGCTAGGGTGAGTCGCTAATTAGTAATATTACTTTGACTAAAAACTTAAAACACCGACTTTAAAATGACTTGAAAGTAATTATTTCATATTTAGATATCAATCTTTTGTTTGAAATTTTACATGGTACCACCCAAAGTGAGGTATATGTACGTATATATTATATAAAAAATATTCAAAATCCATTTACAACTGGCTAAAGATCTCACGTAAAATACACTCAAAAAAATATTGAAATCTTGCTTAATATTATAAATGTGAAAGTTTAGATGTTTGGATATTTGGATGTTTGTAACTCAAACACGCCAGAACGGCTGAACGAATCTGGATGTTTACTACAGAGATAGATTATAGTCTGGGATAGCACTAACGTTTTGTTCCGGAAAATGTACTGTTCCCGTGGGATAGATTTGTTCAGTAAGCCGCTAGTATATTATACAAATGAAATGAATGAAATAAATTGAAAATTGAAATACAAATTGAATACACCCTACTGTTTTGAAGTCGGTTTAAAGTAAAGTAATAAATTCAATATCATCTTTATAATTATCTAAATATCCTTTGTTATTAAATTGCCTTGATATTACAGATTAAACTAAGAATAGAAGGCTCGGCATATTAAAGTTAATTACTATTAAATGTAGAGACATAATTTAATAAAGCTCCTATTATAAAAATGGAACATAAAACGTCCAACGTTATTGGATCGTTCGCTGCGCAAATCACACTTATCTTGAAGACGTAAAGCCCACGAATGCCATGTCCCGAGGGCCAGTGGGGTTGGCTACGATTTACATACCCTAATCCTATGGCGAACCCCTTCAATCGGAAATAGAGTCATTAAAACTTTCTTAAGATACATTCTAACACGGAACATTACGTGTTTTGGGGGCAGAATAAATTTAATATTTATTGGTTTACTAGAGACTCACCCTCACTCCGCTCAGGTTCATCATTAGTTACGTTTTAACATTTAGTATTGATTTCTCAGGGATGAGATATTTTCCCGCAGTAAATAGTATACTATATGTTGACCCAATCCGGGTATCATCTAGCTATCATCGTACCAAATTTCATCAAAATCTGTCCAATGGTTTTTCACACATAGACAGACAAAAATTCTAAAAACTACAGTTTCGGCCTCTGTATCGATAATAATGATTATTTCAATAAGATTTTCCAAAACAACCTACATATAAAAGAAAAAAAATCACATTTTCTAAAAAGTTGGTTGAATTTTCAAAACGTTTTTATTAACCTAAAAAATAAGGTTCAAATATACTGTTTAGTTTTCTAACTTTAATTTCTAGCTAAGACTATATCCAGTCATAAAATGAAAAACTATATTTAAGCTATCTTTTCGGATATTTCAATTTTATTTAAATTTTCCACGTTTTTATTCTCTGCAATCTTCTATGAAAAAATCCGGAAAATTATATAATTTAAAAAAAACGTAAAATATTCGCGTAAATTTAAGAAAGTACCTACTATAAAAAACTAGCGAGTCACCTCCGCTTCGCTCGGGTTCATCCCTAGGTTGAGTCCCCATACAAACTTTCATCACCATGTTCACCCCCTTAAGGGATGATTTCCGGGATAAATAAGGGAAAACTTTCCGATGTCCTTCCCATGGTCTCAAAATATCTTCTTACCAAATTTCATCTAAATAAGTTCAGTAGTTTCGGAGCTTATTCGTTACAAACAAACAAACAAAAAAATCTTTCCTCTTCATAATATTAAGTATAGATAAGCTTTAAAAACTTCTACACCTTACAACTGAATAAAATCTGAATAAAAAACCTTCCAACAACTAAATCTAAACTTCATTAAAAATCACTTTAGCCTGCAAGGCTCTCGATTTTCATTAAACAGCCACTTAGCACGGGATAAGGCGAAGTATTTAGCTAATGATCATGAATCCCATATCTCCCGATCTCCGATACAATGGCTGCTTATAAAGGAAAACATCGCCAAGTCGCGAGACGAGATAAAGCTTCATTCGCGCACTCTGCTAATAACATTTGCATATCTTAATACAACGCCACGATTTCGATAGATGTATCTAAAACTGTTATAACTCGCTGCTGTCACAATACTGATACCGTTTGTTTGGGAATTTGAGATTCTACTCATTATTTAATTAGGTTATCTATCTATGTAGTCTTAATCTAGTGATCTTTTAAACCTAATTAGATATTAGCTCTTGTATTAAATCTAAATTCTATCTGTTCCATAGACCTACATCTGACATCGTATTTTTTAAATTAACTTGATATTTTTGTATTTGTGTGTGAGTGTGTGTGTATATGAAAGTTGTTTCACTATTTACTATTGAGGGTAGGTACGTCAAGACTCCCTTGTGTATCTATATAAATCTATCCAAAAAGCTCTCTAGGGACTTTTAAGGAAGCTTTTTAACTAAACTTGATAATATAAACATAATATTCTTTATTAAAGCTGTTTTTGTCTTATATTTTTCTGCTATAATTTGGGTACAACTGACTAGATTTAGGTGTCATTGATGTACAATATAGGGGGTAGATAAAAATAAACAGGGTAAAACAAACATCAGGAAAGGGGGATGGATAATTGTGGATTAATAATAATTGATCGCGTTAATTGACTGCGGCTGCCGTGTATGTGCGTAACACGCGAAATTATCTGATGAAATCCTACTAAATTAATGTTTATCGACGTAACAAATATGATTAACTTATAATAAACATCAAACGTATTACCGCAGGGGCTTAGTAGCGAATTGTTATTGGGCACTGTTATGGTACTGTGTTTTTGCAATTATAAACCTCTTTAATTAAAATATTTACCTTTTATTTTGTTTGATTTATTTATGTTATTTAAATGCTTTATTGCTCATGTCATTTTTGCCCCTATTTTACTACCTTATAGGATGAATTTCGAAAAATTCTAAAACACGTGCTTATTTAATTTTATTGAAGAGCATTAATATCGAGTTTCAAGTAATTCTGATCATAAATATTTTTTTAAATTGTATTAACGTGTTTTCCTGTGGGAATTAGATAATTTCCCGCGGTAAAAAGTAGCCTATGTCACTCTCCAGCCCTCCACTTATCTACACACAAAAAATAACGCCAATCCGAAACTCCGTTTCGACGTGAAAGAAAGGCAAACAAATAAATTTTCACATTTATAATATTAATGTGGATATACAAATTATCATTTACATATTATTTTAAAACATTATTGGTAAGCTTCATGTTTCGTTCTATGACACTGTGTCTATTATTCCTATGTAGCAATATACTCTATGATTATTCCTTAGTCTGAGTATAAAACATACATTAAAATAAGTTAAAAACCCAAACTATAAAAGGCAATATTAAACAAGAAGATATATTTAGTGAGGATCAGGTTTTATGTCAATTCAGTCTCTAATACACACGTAGGTATGCGTTTATACTATTACTAGCGACTAAACCTCGCTTCGCTCGAGTTCGTCCCTAGGTTGATTCCCTATACAAACTTTCATCCCCATTTTCACCCCCTTAACGTATGATTTTGGGGATAAAAAGTATCCTATGTCCTTTCCTCTCAAACTATTTTCTTCCAAATTTCATCTAAATCGGCTCAGTAGATCCAGAGATTACCCCCTACAACGTCACAAACTTACAAACTTCATCTCTTTATAATAATAGTATAGACGTTTAGACAAGACTAAAACCGTTAATGATTCAAAAAGTTACTAACTTAATTTGAGTTTGTCATTTGATATATTGTCATTTCATATTAAGAATCCATTGTACTTAGTATTTTTATCAATCATTTTTAAACATTATTGAAGATATTCATCATAATATGTACCTTTAAGTATATAATGTTAAAACAATTACAAATATTATGACAATGCTCATTTGCAGAAGTAAATTGATTAATTATAAATTGTATTAATAATTAAAACTAATTAGTAATACCACAATACAAAATAGTAACTAAAATATAATAATGACAACAAAATTAACATGAATTTCGACTTAATTCAATATACCTTGAACTAGAGTTTCGCCTGCCGTTGCATATGCACCAGAAATTGAAAAATGGCTTTTATTATATTAAAGGCACGCTTGCATTTTATTACGAAAAATACCGCAACAACGTAAAAAACTATATATCAGAAAATTCACGTGAAAATATCGAAGAATAGCCTTTCATAGACACAATACATGCACGGGAATGGCGATGGCGCGCGTTCTATAAAATTCAAAAATGGAACTGTAGAAGAAAGCACGACGTATATTCTGCCAAGTTTTGTGCAACACAATGGCGCTGCCCGTATACAAATTTATTCCAGTTTATTTATTATTACACGGGTTTTGTACATTATTCCGCATTCTTTGACGCAAGCTATATCTTTTGTGTCTTACCCTTATTAACATGTTGCAACCATGAATGAAAAAATTGAAGAATTCAAAATATGAGAAATTTTGGAGATGTGCGCTTCGTACGAATTTTCTTTATTTCCAGTAACAATGTTACCTTTTATTATATTTATTCTAAATACAGTACGATTTTTTTACATTTGTAACATTTTTCGTTTCTTTTTAACATTTCTTAAATTTAAGTGGAATAATATTAGAAAATGTTTAAATTGATAAATTAAATATACGACTATAATTTATGATCTTGATATACAGTTCATTAGACTCACATAATTTACAATTTTGTTTACCATATCGTATCTACATAAAAAATGGGTACGTGTAAACCTTTACGCGTGGTTGAAGTAAAACTTCTTTGGCAAATATCGCAATTACATTAAAACAAATCAATAATTAAATAGGCATATTAG
Source organism: Brenthis daphne (assembly GCA_947093115.1). NCBI lineage: Eukaryota > Metazoa > Arthropoda > Insecta > Lepidoptera > Nymphalidae > Brenthis > Brenthis daphne. Next base: position 8,300,297 of record OX352473.1, read on the forward strand.
GCTTATTATAATCATATACATATTTATAGAATATCATATACGTTAAGAATATATATTTGTCAGACAATAACAACGGTTACCCTGGCAACATTGAAATGTATTTTATCTCATTCTCTCGCCGACTTAATCCTATATATTTGTGTTTGTCTCTTTTTAGTGTCACATTTTCGTTTCATCGAGTTTCAAATCACGATTCTAAAGAAGTTTCACTTCAAAAATTAAAATGTTATTAGGAATGATTGTCCCATATTCCAAAACTTTCTAGATCTTTAAAATCTTCAGTAACATTTCTATTTTGTTTATAATTTTTAGGGCTACTTCTGAAAAAAAAACGAAATAACTACCAACATTTCAATGTACTACCAAATCGTAATTTTCGGAAGTGCTTATCACACGCCAATGCCATGGAGTAAAGGCTTGACATGTTTTAACTAAAGAAAAAGTCATCAAAACAGAGATAAAATTGTTAAATGGGCAAGTTATAGTAGTCTTAAATAAAGGAAATAAATGAAACAGCATTTATTGAATACACATATATTTTATTTGTGACTAAAAATTACAAAATAAATAGTGGATTACATCACATAGGCGGTACTTAGTACAGGACAGACATACAGTATAGTGACAGTTGATGGAAAACAAAAACTTAGGCCGTGTCATAAAATGGCTAAGGTGTAATCCATTATGCCTCACAACACTAAATACTATATTTAAGACCAAGAACGTCATTTTAAATATTAAAATTAATGTTTTAATACTATTATTCGAAAAAAAATATAAATGCAACTTAATATATCACTGAAATATGCAACAGCCATTAATAGTTTAAAATAACATTTTAATTTATATTTACCTGAGTATTCTTATTTAAAATTAAATGTAAGGAAATAACTCACTGGATATTTAGATAAGTATTACATAACTACGATTAAATTGATCGTTTTATAAGATTGTCAGTGCAAAAGTAACCTTATACTGCAAAATAACATTTTTAAATATAGTGATAAAATTAAGAATATATATCAAAAAATTAAAAGTTCATCTTATGTTTGATACTAAATAAAAAAAAATACATATCATGTATTAAAATTAACACGTTTTAAAAGTTTTAGTTAGGCCACTTTACAATTAAATTCTCTATATTATAATTAGGCCCTTTTGCTCTGACAACCTGATATCCACGTTATAAATAAATAAATCACAATATCACTATTTATATAGGGTTGTCCACTAGAAGATTACGATAGTGCCCTAGCTATCGAACATTATAATTAATTATCGATATCGATGTTTTTATCAATATTGTAATTATGACACATTAGATATTGTCGATATACTACAATATGTGTAGATACGCGAATGCATGACCGTAATCTTCCAGTCGTACCGTAGAATGGACTAAAGATATTAGGACTCGGTCCTAGAAGTTCCTACGATATACATATTTAATTCAGTTGAATAAATGTGCGTCACGACATGGAATATATTATCTAAAACACGAAACATTCATTTTTAGTAAGCCAATGGATATTGCAAACTTTTAGTTATATTCTAACCAGTTCATTTTAAACTGTTTTTGAGAGGAAGAGGAAATAAGAAAGATAGACGAAATCAGATAGAGACAGAAAGGTAGGTGAAAAAGAGAGCGAGGGAAAGAAGACCGAGAAGGTAAAAAGACAAAGGCAAAAAAACAGACAGAGTAAGAAGAGAAATTAAAAGGAGAACGAGAGAAAGAATGGAAAGCAAGAGTGAAATTCTGTTCATATATAGAATAAACAATTTGCAATATACTTCAGCTTTAGAAGGAACTAAATAACCTTTTTAGGTACTTATTTTAAAAATGCATATGATGGCACGATGCTAGTATAGAGATCGTTCTTATTTATATTGTTTTTGGAAACTGCACCATAATATAAGAAAAATATTAAAATAAATATAACTTATAGCCTGTTTTATACTGTCTATAGCAAAAAAATATGATTATCTATGAGTAATTATTTTTAAACGCATTGTAAACTATAAAAAATATATAAGCGTAAATAATGAAAGTGCTTATACAAATATAGACTAAATATTGTGTGGACTATTATTTCAAACAATTGTTTTTTACTCTCTTTGTTTAAGATTATATAATAATAAATTATAAACATTACTTTCATAATACATATATTAGAGTTACCTATTAGATGTTGAATTGTAGGAATCTTAATATCAATTCCAATACATATAATTGATTATAATATATTGAAAGGTTATTTATCAATGTTTTATTATTATTTTAGAATATAATTCTACAAATCCGGATGAGGAAGAACTGCACCCGGTATTATAAGATTAGGTTAATAACATTCATAGTGTCACTATAATAATTCACTACAAGGACACTATTCTAGAACATGGTCTTTTAATAAATTGGCATTTTACTGCCTTAAAACTCACTTGTATGTGAATATTGAAATTTATACCATATAGTTATGCTTAACATCATTAATTTAGACTAAAAAATCTTATAGCCTGTTACTTTGGCCCATCAAAAAACAATTTAAATTTTGTTATGATTCTAATTGTATTTTTGCATCAAATAATTGAGGTGTTGACATCGCCACTGTGTGTACTTTTCATGGGGTATCAAAGTGAGACTTCCCCATACATTTTGTATGGCAACAGTTATCTATGATGTCATTTATTTACCAACTTAATTGACTATATGTCGATATTTAATTGAAAATTAATCAATTTTTCAGCGCTGTTTTAGTCCTATTACTTAACGATGTCAACTATCGAATTAAGAATTTAATGTAATTTTATAGATAATCCAATACATTGAAGATACTTAATATATGGCTTGAATGTATAAACTGAAAAAATAAGATATTACGAAACCTATAAACAAAGGATATTTTCTGACATGCCCAAACCAGTGTACTAATCCATACAGTCGTCTAACGATAACTTCTAGACGGGACAATCGTGCGTGCTACAAGGATCATTTGACATGTGGCCGAAATCAGAACTAACACCGCCATCTTGTAAAACATCACTTTTGAGAGATGGAGTTGATGTTTATTGTGAATATTTAGTGCTTTTATTTCAATACAAATATCTCAAAATATAAAGTGGTTAGAGAGGTTAGGAGGTCTTTTTTATAAAGGAAACACCCTAATTTCACACCCACGATCTCATGTCAACATCACCTAAGTGTCAAATGATTCTTGTTGCATTTACTTTTATATGTCGGTCGGAAGACGGCTTTAGGGTTAACACAAACTTTAATTTTGAAACCGTACCATATAAACAGGGCTGCCAGATCGTATAATTGTATACAAAAATTGTAAAATATGGTTATTTTATGTATATTTCACTTTAAGTTATTATTACGTATTTTTATTCAAAGTTTTTATTCATCACAGACTATTTCTCAACCATTTTCTTAATTTGTATAATAAAATTTGATTTGGTTTAATTCGAGTGAGCCAGCGGTATAAAATAAGTTGGCTCTACTGGCAGCCCTGCATATAAATGCCATTAACAATCCTTGGGCGATGTATGGATTCTTATACAGTTTAAATGGAACATAGCACTCTGCCTAGCGCCGGCCTAGCGGCGGCGCGCGGCCTCGTGGCGCAGCAGCTCGGGCAGGTTGGCGATGCGTATCTCCTGCACGTGGCGCCCCGCGAACTGCACGTACTCGCCCGCCTCCGCCGCGCCCGCGTCCGCCGCGCGCTTCTGCACTGTTGGGGTTCGTTAATTATTATACTTATAAAAACTTAAAAAAAAAACCACTGAAAAATAAAAAATAACTAAACGGGGGTTTTCATTTAGAATAGATATCTAATCAGATATTTTCAAAATCAGCGTGCTTTAATTTGTATCGGCTGACACCGACTTCGAATATACTATATATTCGATTAGGTACCTATTCTAAATGATATATGTATTCGGTGGTTAAACCATTTATTTACAAAAAAATGTTGTTAATTTTTTTTTAAATCATTTGACCGATTTCGACATAATTTAAATGAGACCACCTGGGAAATATTGCCTATGACACAAAAAAAAGAATTTTCCAAATCCATTCAGGTGTCTTCAAGTAATCAATGAACATACATAAAAATAAGATTCCAATGAATTGAGAACTTCCTCCTTTTAGAAAAAGTCTGTTGAAAATACACATTTTCTCAATAGATGTTTAAATTCGCTCATTTGAATGGTTAACTTTCACTTTAAAATACATCTTCATAGCAATTTTCAGGATCTAAAAAAGTTTGTTTTAGAATAATCACAGATTATCGTTCGTGTTTTGCATGTTTTGAACATTGAATTGTCGACACTCACTTGTACCTCCATTATCCCTATAAAACTGATGCATGGGACACGAGCCAAATCGCCTGCCGGGCGTCAACAGGATGGAAAGGATAGTGGTCTCCACTAACCTATAACCCCAGGACACCGCTGGTAGCAAGGGCAAGTGAGAAAAGACTTACCTATAATCCCATCATCACTATACAGCCGGTAGATGGGCCGCGAGAAGCACCTGGCGGCCAGCTCGCCCGCACCCGGGGGCGGCGCGCCGGGGGCGGGCAGCGCGGGCAGGGCGGCGCGCAGGTGGCTGCGCACGCGCGACACGTCGAAGGCGCGGCCGCGCTGCAGGCCCGACAGGAAGGCGTCGGGCGACAGCACCACGTCCGGCTCCAGCTCCATCACGAAGCAACGCTCGTCGTCGATTATGCCTGCAGTAGAGTTGCCAGTTTTCTTTATTTGTTTTTGGAACGAAGTTCCTTTACGCGGCTTACTATAGAAGTTGACAGGTTTTTGTCGTGGCGCGAAGCCAAGAAACGCACAAGCAGAGGGCCTACTTCTAATTTCTAGTGGATAATACTGGCTTTTCTAGCTGGTGAGTCTTACAAAACCACCTGTATGCTTACAGATGGTATACATAAATGTATTTCTGAACATAGGAATTAGGAGTTGACAGATAGAAATTGTCACGTCACGAAAAAGGTTATTATTTATAACTAGCACTGCCCGCGGCTCCGCCCGAGTTCAGGTCACCAAAAAACCAAATTATTAGGTTTTACATATTAGTATACTCTTACAATGCAGTTTTTGTATTTTTTCTCGGAAATTATATATTTTCCCGCGGTAAAAAGTCCTATATGTTGACCCGGATAACCAGGTATCGCCATGCCAAATTTCATCAAAATCCCTCCAGTGGTTTTTTTGTGATGGGGTAACAGACAGACAGATAGACAAAAATTCTAAAAACTATAGATTCGCCACTGTATCGATAAACAAATTACGTGAATCTCAATAAGATTTTCCAAAAAATATTTAATGTACAGATTCGGCTTAGTTACAATTTTATTATATGTATAAAAAGAAGAGCAACTCATATGACGTCATCAAAAGTACCAGGCGAGCATAAGTGACAAAGAACTCGTATGCACTCTTTGACGGAGCCCTACATATATAATGAACAGTCCTTGAGTTTTGTGGTCCCCTAAAACTGGTGATAAAAAGAACCAGACGTTCATGAGTGTTGAGGAGTGCATGTTGTAAGAAATTCGTGTGCACTCTGTGCAGGCCTTTCTCTAATGAGCTTCAATATGTACAATGTATGTTGCTCGATGTCTATGCTACCCTGGTACTCTGAAAAATGTGTAAAACAAAACTTAAAAAATATATCCTCAACATTTGCCCAATGTTGAACTCTAAATGAAATAGGAAAACGACAAAAACAACCAACCAACATATTAACAAAATAAATGACATTGAACAGCTCACCAGTAGTATTATCGCTGAAGTCATGTATAAAGTCGACTCGGTGGCCATTATTCACGACGGATATCTTCTCGACCGTGTCCCCGATGTTCAGCTCCTCGCGCAGAATGTTCACCAGCTCGTCGCTGGAGACCTCGTCGGCGGAGCTGATGATGTGCACGTTGTGAGACCATTGGAGAGGGAGCACGCGGAAGTCGGGCTCAAGCATATTGTTATTTTCCAACTGAAACATTGTTTAAACCGTATAAAGCGTTTGTGTATAGCAAATTCTTAAAAGCAGTAATGATTGTAGTAAAAAGTTATTAATTCGTCTTGTATGTTTGTATGTATAACTTGCGTCATCTAAAAAGAACGCTGCAAGAAAGTGGAGAGGGTATGTTTGCGCATGGGTATACTCGCGCACAAAAGTACTAAGCCTGTTATTTTATTTTTCATAGCATTTCGCTCGCGGCTTCATATATTAGTTATTGGTAGGGACATTGAAAAATATATTAGATAGAGTATCATTAAATAAAATTCTATTCATTATTAAAATATGTTTGATTCAGTGCAGAATGTTTAATATACGTCAAAAACAATTTTTCTCTTTTCTATATATAAAACCATTTCATAATTAAAAACTTTTGTGTGCGCGATGGTATTTCGAACTGACGAACCAATAGCGCGCCGGCAAGCATGCGGCGCGTGCCCCGCTGCCCCGAGCCGCCCCGCTTCTTACCACCAATTTTACCGATAAATCGCTTACGCGCAGCTTGACAGCCACCGTTCTTTTTAGATGACACTAGTTATATGTCAATCATTTTCACTCGGAGACTATAGGAGCCTATTGTCTCGGAGTGTCATACATATTACTGAGGGTCGAAAAAGAAATCAACTACCTACGTGGAGTAGTTTTTGAGATATGGGATATTTTCGGTACGGCGCGAAATTAATTTTGTGTCATCGTTTATTATTTTAGGTATCTATAAATAGTTGAAGACTTTGCTGGTCAGCAATGAGCTACTGCAGGTTTATTCTTGCACAGATATGAGGTATATCTTTCATTAGACAATAGTTTGAAAGCTTTTGTCTTAAATATTATGAAATTTTAACTTCCATATGGAAAATTTTAGTAACTGTTTTGTCCTCATGAAGACAATATTCTATATATAAAATACAAAACAAACAAGACCCACTAAATTGATAAGAAATTATTTTCATACTGCATTAGTTGTTGACAGGAAAATTCAATAAAATACTAATATAATAATAATTATGTATGCATAGGCACAACAATATATACAGGCTCATTAAAATTTTAAAAGCTGTAAATTAACTTTCTAAATCTAATATGTTTCTTAAATAAATATTTTTTCAAACTATAAATGCTACACAAAGTCCAAAATCACTTAAAGAGTATTTATTTCAATATTATTATTATTATTTTTTATTATATTGAATGACCTATTAATTGAAAAAAGAATTCTAAACCTTTTCACAATTGGCAAACATAAAAGGAAACATCCAAACCTTATTTTTTCTGAAGTTGTTTGAATTGATACCTCAAATTGAACAATATAAATATATACCTTTAAGATTTATTTTCAAATACAAAGAGACGTAATGGGAAATATGCATATGATTTAATAAAGGTTAAATATTTTATTTATAATCTTTAATGCTTTTGAATTAAGCCTGTATCAATATTTTTCAATGCAATCTTTTTGATTAAGAAAAAAATTATTAAAAGTGCAAATATAGGCGAAAATTCAAAATAGTTGAAACGCACGCCATTGGTCAGGCCGAATATGAAGTCAAAGTATTATCATAACAGAGCTATTAACGATTTTGTTGCTACAAAGTTGTCATTTTTTACTATGTATCATACTGTGACGTCACGCCAAGCGCGCGAAATGGCGGGCGCTTAAGTATATAAGTAGCGATATGATATTTAAAGAAAAAAATATGCAAAATTTTAGTTTTTTGGAGCTGGATATTTGTTTTACAATTATATGATGGTGTAATAATTATTATAATTTAAAAAAATCTATACATGTGTACGTATGTACGCACATAAGAAGTTATACTTTTTTGGCGTAACAGAAAGAAAATAGGCAATAGCTAAAGATTTCATCCCGTATGTCACCACTCTCTATTTGTATAAGGAATGCAGCTAACTTCATTATGTCGCTTTTTGGCTGTCCGTGTGCGCGCGCGTATCGTAAAAATGTTACTCTCATAATTTTTTCCAAAGGTACCAAAAGAAGTGTAACTTCAAAAATCACGCATATTCCCTTTTACAGTACGATTCAAAATTAATGGCGGCTCGGAAGTTAGCTGCGAGTGCAGGTACGCGCGCATGTAGTCAAACAAATTGGTATTAAATAACAATTCTGTTAATTATATGAGTGTCAACCAAAAGTGTATAGCAAATTTAAACAATTTCTGCATAAAAATATGTAGGATTGATTTTTAAAGTACATATATCAATCTATCATTCATGAAGAGATAATAATATTGTTTTCAAACATTTAGGTACTTCTAGATTATATATAACACTCACTTCTCTAATATCATTTGGGACGACGATAGAACACCAGCCTTGGTGACGGCGTATGTTAGTCTTTAACATTTGACGGCATAATATCAGACCGCTGGTGAATCCCACGATAGCAAGCAGTATGGCTGTGAGGGACATACATACAACCCCCCTTGAGGATCGCTTTGGAATCTCTGCACCATGGATTTCAATCTTCTCCTAAATTATTAAGTATTTTATTAGTAATATAGAATTTAATAAATAATTCTCACTTAAAATCAGATAGATGACTATATTATTTATATTAGGGTTGTCGGTAAAAATTTAACTATTTCCTGTTTTTTTAAGAAAAAATATGAGATATTTTGTATCAAAAATAACACTTGCCTTAAGATCTTAGTTCATTTTTTATAAAATAGCTTCAGGTCGTAAAATCTAAAGAACATCTCCAAAAATATACATTTTATGAATAAAATGGAAAGAACCTTTTTTGTAGAAACTTTAATTTCCTGCAAAATTGCTGCTATAACTTATTCTTAAATCTGTATACTTTAAGAGATACTTACAAAAAATTAATTAGGATCGTTTAAGGCATGTATTATTATTATTATTATTTTTTAATTTTTTCATCAAAAGGAAGGTTTTTTGGGGTGACAGGAAAAGTTTAATTTTTAACGACCACTCTAATGTACCTATATATTTAAGCTTTATGAAGAAATGAAGCTTTAATATTTTTGTAATAATTTTATTTTATTTCACATACTTATTATTTCTACATGCTATAACAGTTAAGTAAGTTAAATAATCAAAATATATTTGTTAAATCAATAAAATAAGTAAATAACTGAAATGAAGATTATATTATACTGAAATAAAACAAGTAACTTTTTTAGATGTATCATAATATAAGATATTAATTTGTTACAAGGCTTAATGAATTATTTTATTACTGCAAATTCTTCTGTTCAATAAAAGATTTGGAATACTTCTGATTACAATTTTATATTTATTTTATATATCATTTTTTTATAATTTCATATCTCTTTAATCATATGTGCATCTTTTGAATACAATCAGAGAATATGAAATTAAGCTAAGTAATTTTATTTAAATAATTCCAATCATAAATGATCAAAGTAGTGCAAAACTTTTTACTAAAATATAATTTTCAATAAATCAAAATATTTCGTAGCGTACAAACTGCGCACTAGTAATATTTTACAGATATTACCTATAAAAGAATTAAAAAATTGTCATTTTCTAAGTTTTTAGACAGACTTATTCGTTATAGGTACCTTTCTCTAAGAAAGAAAAACCTGCGCACCTATATTTTCTTCAATAGAACTCTGATCAAAATATTGATTACAATAGGAACATATACCTACTACTCAGTATTAGCTATGCTAAAGGACGATTCTACTAATTAATAAATATGTAAATATATAGAATCTAATATCAAATGTCTGTATATTTTGTTTTAATGAAATAAAGATAAAATTTAAAATAATATAAAATGTAACTCACCTCATCGCAAGCATCTTTTTCAACTAAAAGTGTATTAGTTATCTCCGGCTTTCTCACTATAGCACTAGGCTTTGTTAAAACAGTCATTATTGAAGTTTCAACAATTCTTTAGAGTTAAGATCAAGTGGTACCTGAACAATGCAAACAACTATTTTCGGCAATTGTTTAATCGATCGCTCAGCATTCGCCAAACGCAAATCAAATTAGTGTTGACCGTTGCAACTTGCAAGTGGTAGATTCATAGATTGCCAGCTACAAAAATACATTTTAACATATAATATTATTTTACTCCATAAATTAAACCTTTGCGAATTGTGACTATGCTTACATATGTACTTGTAAATATTATTATGTATTTATGACAAATGAAAGCAGCATACATTTTTAATGACTCCATCAATTGAAGTAAATATTCTACCAAATTGATGGAGCCTCGAAGGATTCACAGGTTAATTTATTGACAGTATCAATCATACCTAATATAGAAAGAACTAAGAAGTTAGAAATATACCGAAAATATAAGTAGTACCTACGTAAACGCTTCTGTACATGTTGTGAAAACTTAAGAAACGATAAAATAATTACGCAATTATTATATGATCGGCCAGCAATTGCATTTAATTTAATGTTTAAAAAACAAAAAAGTTAACACAAAGCATAATATAACTATGTCATCTATTCAACTTTTTTGTGGCATCAATCATGAACAAAAATCTATGCCGTATAGTTAATATTCTGTATGAACCATAGACAAGTTTGAAAACAAAAAAAGTATTACAATCTATGACATAAAAAAAAGAAAGAATTCGAGAAGGTGGGAAGAAAACGGACGGTTTCGTTTTGTAGAATATTCTGTGAATCTGTAGAGAGGTTAATGAATCAGCAACGCTTATAGTGCCGTTGAAACATGTTTGATTAGTTATCTGCATCATTCTTTTAAATTGTTTCTTTATTTCATTGTCTACTACGTATAATCGTTTGGCCACCACGACTGCGATCACAATAAAATGGCGACTGACCAAATGAAACACCGCATGCATGTTTTCAAGAATACGGGCAAAGATGTCGATGTAAGTATACAAATAAAAAATAATCATATGTATCTACTGATATAAAAATGTCGATGTGTTGTGATAACAAGTTTGAACGGTTTATTTTAGGAAATGCGCAGGCGGAGGAACGAAGTGACAGTCGAATTGAGAAAGAATAAAAGAGAAGAAACCCTACAAAAACGTCGCAATGTTCCCGTTAGCTACTCTACAGACGAAGATGACACAGATAGGACATTGGCCTCGATCGACCTCCAAGAATTGGTTATGAAAGCAGCTAACGCCGAGAACCCTGAAGTGCAGTTGGCAGCCGTTCAGCAATGTAGAAAATTATTGTCCTCCGATAAGAATCCACCAATAGATGAGTTGATAAAGACTGGAATATTACCTATACTCGTTCAGTGCCTTTCAAGGGCGGATAACCCGACGTTACAATTCGAAGCTGCTTGGGCTCTTACGAATATTGCGTCAGGAACATCCGCACAGACTAACAAAGTAGTACACGCGGGAGCTGTACCACTATTCCTGTCATTGCTAATGTCACCACATGAAAATGTCTGTGAGCAGGCTGTTTGGGCTCTCGGTAATATTATTGGTGACGGACCTGTTTTGCGAGACTATGTTGTGGAGCTAGGAGTTGTCAAACCACTTCTAAGCTTTATCAAACCAGAAATACCCATCTCTTTCCTTCGTAATGTTACATGGGTTATCGTGAACCTTTGTAGAAGTAAGGACCCTCCACCACCTGTCAAGACTATCAAAGAAATCTTGCCAGCGCTTAATGTGCTCATCACACACACAGATACCAATGTAAGTACTTAAGTTTATGTATTATATTTATGAACTAGCATTGCCCGTGGCTCCACCCGCATTCAAATGACCAAAAACCGAATGCTTAGGTTTTACATATTAGTATACTCTTACAATACAGTTTTTGTATTTTTTCTTAGAAATGAGGCATATTCCCGGAGTAAAAAGTATCTTATATGTTGACCCGGATAACAAGCTATCAGCATACCAAATTTCATTAAAATCCCTCAAGTGGTTTTTCTGTGATGCGGTAACAGACAGGCAGACAAAAATTCTAAAAACTATCGATTGGGCCTCTGTAACGATAATAATGATTGTTTCAATAAGATTTTCCAAAAATATTTAATGTACAGATTCGGCTTAGTTACAATTTTATTATATGTATAGAAGTGAAATAATTATAACTTAATATAAATTAATGTCTTTGGATTAATGATAGTTAATATATAATAGGAATTAATTAGACAATCTAGGATTAGATAAATCATTTTATTATCTAAGTTTTAATGTCATGCACATTATAATAGTATGTGGTATGTAAATAACAATAAGGTTTTATCATATTAAAGAAAAATAATTGATTAGTATGAGCACAATATAGTAATAATGATGCATTTAATGTAAATAGATATGTAATAAAAAAATAACATTTGGAGACAATAAAAACAGTAATTCTGATTAATATTTTTTGTTTATAAAGGTAGCAATATTGTTGCTCAATATTTTAATTTGATATAATAGTAATCTAAATTAATATTTTAACTTTGTTTTAAATTACATATAAAACAAATAATAGTGCTGTTTAATTTTTGTTCGATCAGGATTCTATTATTAAAACAATAAAAAAAATATTTATTTTTATCTACAAAAGTTGACATAAACATGGATTTTTTTTAAAGACAATATTACTATAATAGAAAAAGTCTATAATTACAAAAGGGAGCAAATGTTATATTCATAATTACTGACTCAAGTTGTTTTTAAAAACTTGTTGTAATTTTTGAATTAGGAAAGATTCAAAATTAACATTGAGAATAGATAAAATTATTTATAACTAAATTATAGAAATCTAATGTTTGGTTAAAAAGATTTACAAATTTTTGAAGTTATACTTCTTTTATTGTGTTATGAAGAAATAATAATGACAGTGAACTTTTTACAATGCAACAGATTTAGACTTTAGTGTGAAGTTAGTAGTTAAATCTTCCTTTAGTATAGTATGATGTATAGACATCACTCATCACATCTGGAATAAAGATTCAAGAGATTTGTTAATTCGGTTTTAGATGCTTTAGTATATTTCTAATAGGTAAGTAGCTAAAAATGAAAGATACATTCTATGCTTTTTATATACATACTTTCAAAAAATAGTCACTCACTAAACAAGCCATTGTGTAAAATATGCTAAGAATGAAATAGTTTTAATTGGAATTAATTACTCCTGAGTTAAAATTCAATATTATGTATTCTGCCATCAAACCTCCGTAAGACATTATTGCAGTCACATACAACTTTGAATTCCCATAAGGCTTGTAACAGTATAAGTTATAAGTAGTATTTTTAAATAAAATGTTATTTTGATAGGTTAGTTATATTATTATATTAATATTTTAAACTTGCAGACAGACATGTAAATACTTTTTATACATGTAATTACTTTATTTTATAGAATGGTATATAATTATATATTAAGAACTTTTCAAGCTAAACTGTTGAAGTTTAATTTTTTATGGTATATATTGATTGATGTATGAAGAAAAAGAAAATGATTTTTAATTTGCATTTTAACTACAGATAGGTTTACAATTAGATCAGTAATCTAAAGTAATTGTTTCTTTTTTAATGCCATGTATCAACTTTTGTTTATTAACAACTAGCGACATACCCATATTTCGCTCGGGTGTACCCCTGGGTGTGGCCCTGTACGATGATTACAGTCACAACTTCATGGGTTTTATTTTACGCGCGGAACCCTGATTCTTTTTCCAAAATAAAAGTAGCCTAAGTTACTCCTTATAATATGATCTATCTACCAGTGAATGTGAGTCCCGTCAGAATCGGTCCATCCGTTTCGGAGATTAGCCGGAACAATCAGACAGACAAAAAGTAAAAAAAATGTTTTTTCTTATTAGTTACTGCATACATGTACATTCATATGCATTTAGTAAAAAGCTATTATTTTGACATTACAAACAGACACTTCAGTTTTATTTATCTGTATAGATATTTGATTCAAAGCTGATGAGAGGATGAAAGGATTTGTATTTTAAGGTTTGCTTAGAGCACGTACTAGGGATGTACCATTAGAGGTTTAATTTTAAGAGAAAAATCAATTAAATTATGTAATAATGTATACTTTTTATTACAGATCTTAGTAGACACAGTTTGGGCAATAAGCTATCTAACAGACGGTGGCAATGAACAAATTCAAATGGTCATAGATTCTGGTATTGTGCCTAAGTTGATCCCTCTGCTTTCACACAAAGAGGTAAGTGTGATTGAATTATAGTTTAAAAGTATTGATAAGGCCTCATTTCTGCCCCTGAATTATATTAAAATAAATTATGTTATACAATTAGATTTTTTCTTTACATATTCTCAAAGTAGACTGTGTGCCTGATAAAAAAAAAATATATTTATGAGAGAAATAAAACTATAATGAATACTAATTGTTAAGACACCAAATTTTGGTATAATTTGGATTTTCGTTGAAAATGAGACATTTTCAGTGACATTTCAACTTTTTTATATAGAGCATGTATATGAAACACTTTCTTTTTTAGTTTATTTTAATGTTATCATGTATTCTATAACTTATTTTGATTATTAAGATGTATACAAGGTCGCAGACTTTAGTTCTTAATTCTTCACTATTATATCTGGCAGTGGTATCCCAGTGGTAACGCGGTCGCTTGGGAAACCGAGCGAAGCGGGTTTACATCCCGGGTCTTGAACCCCTGATAATTTCATGGGCGAACATCCATGCGATTATTATTATTAATATATTCGTGTCGTGCGTGCAGGTGAAGACGCAGACGGCGGCGCTGCGCGCGGTGGGCAACATCGTGACGGGCACGGACGAGCAGACGCAGGTGGTGCTCAACTGCGACGCGCTCTCGCACTTCCCCGCGCTGCTCTCGCACCCGGTACTAGCTTACGTTCATTATATATATATTATAAAGGGAAAAACTGTATTTTTGTTTGTAATAGATAAACTGAAAATTCGCTGTACCGATTTGGATGAAATTTGGTATGACGATAGTTTGATATCCTGCGAAAGACATAGGATGAAACTGAAACCCTCAAATCACCCCTTAAGAGGTCAAATGTGTCATAAAAGTTTGTGTAGGGATTGAGGAATTATTTATTTCTCAAGTAAGGTATATAAAACTCATTATACCTACGTATATAAATACTAATACTAGCGACCCACCCTCGCTCCGCTCGGATCCATTCCTAGGTGCATTTCGACGACTAGTATAGATTTTTCAGAGATATTTCCCTGCAGTAAAAAGTATCCTATATGTCAACCCAGATAACCAGCTATCATCATCCAAATTCCATCAAAATCTGGACAGTGGTTTTCTCGTGATGCATTCCGAGACAGACAGAAAAAAATTATAAAAACTATAGATTCGTCCTCTGCATGGATAATAATGACCTATGTATTTCAATAAGAAATTTCAAAAAATATTTAATGTACAGATACGACTCAGAATTTTATTATTTGTATAGATATAGTCTATCTATTCCATACTAACGGTTAAAACGTACCTAGGGACGAACCCGAGCCCGAGGGTGCGCTGCTAGTAATAATTTATATTTAAAATTTAGGTAAAGAGAAATCTGTTTAATTTTCACTACAGATACCAAAAGGTTGTTAAAAACGTAACAAATTTGCAAATTGGTATATCAATTAATGTAATTATATATAATTATATACTGTGATTCGTGTTACAAGATAATTACATGTTGGCTGGTAAATTATTATGGGCGTTAGATTTGCGTTAAGCCAAATCTGTACATTAAATAATTTTTGGAAAATCTTATTGAAATCGACATAATTGTTTATCGATACAAAGACGAATCTATAGTTTTTAGAATTTTTGTTTGTCTGTCTGTCTGTGACCGCATCACGGAAAACCACTGGAGGAATTTTGATGAAATTTGGTATGATGGTCGCTGGTTATCCGGGTCAACATATAGGGTACTTTTTACTGAGGGAAAATTTTCTTCTTCTCCCTGCCCATTTCCCCAATCACTTGGGGTCGGCGCAGTACATCTTCTGTACTGCTGATAGGATTTGGCAAAAGTTTTACGACCGGCCGCCTCACTCCTGTCTGACGTCAACCCTCCTTGGGAATGCTATTGTCTCTCTTTGTCTGAATGGTATCGCGGAAGTCTTGTAATTATTATACACTTTCGATTTTTTTTTTCTTTTAAAACAATTTTTATGCCATTACTTAAATTTGTAATGTTATTTTCGGATATATTTTAAAATAAATAAATCAAAATTTCATCATACATTTTTTGAATTTTTACTGAGGCAAAATATAATAAATATCATTTCTGAGAAATCTATACTAAACGTTAAAACGTAAAGGAACAAACGCGAGCGGAACGAAGCTGAGTCGCTCGTCATATATAAATAAAATTAAAGTGTCTACCTGGCATTTCAAAATAACTATCATTTCTGAAGTACATATAGTTATTTATATGATACCAGTACTTAATCAAAACTTAATATTGTGTTTCTGTTTATCCAGTGAAATATTTATGATTCCAGTGTGAAAATTGATAACCCTTAAAAATTACGCAAAATTCGAATTTACGTCCTGTTTAAAGTAATTGACATTTTCATCATATTTATTTCAAAATATATTAATGTATCAAGATAATAGGTCACTACTATATAAATGCAAAAGTTTGGATGTTTGTTACTCTTTCAGGCCAGAACGGCTGAACGGATTTGGATGAAACGGTACGGTTGTCCTGTGGTTATATTGTTTTTATTTTTCATTAAAAATATACATCATATATATTAATTACATGAAAAATGTATTTATCAACACATGCCTTACATATTTACATATTTTGCTAATATAATAAATTAGAAGGTGTTTGTATACTTTATTTAAGTCGGCAATGGAGCAGCTGTTAGTCTTGAAATTTTGCCAAAAACATATAGTTTGCAGGCTGAAGAGTTAAAATGGTTAAAACTTATTAGTTTCGTTGGGATATTAATTGATTTAATAATAAATTGGTTTAAATATGAGGTACACAAAAGACATCACAAATCTGCAGTATTATAAAAAACATCTTAATGGTTAATATGTAAATAAAAATAATGGCCTATATGTTAATCAAGGGTATGAGCTATGTTAAATGAAATAAAAATTAACTTTATTCTAATAATTATATATCTAATATATAAAAATCTTGTGTCACAGTGTTTGTGGTCGCACTCCTCGGAAACGGCTCAACCGTTATTATTGAATTTTTCTTGTATACATATTTATAGTAGGTATGAGAATACGTCGTAAAGTATTTTTCACTTTCCTACCCCCATCCCCCATTCTTAAATCGCGATTATAGGATTTTTGTATGAAAAATATCTAAAAAATTCATTATTATATAAATACATAGGGACGAACCCGATCGAAGCGAGAGTGAGTTGCTATATAACATAAAGTAAAAAAGTTTTTGTTGTAGATCGAACGCGGGCGTAGCCGCGGGTTTTGCTAGTATTTATATATACTCAAATAATATAATGTGAATGTTATATAATGTGTGCAGAAAGAGAAGATCTGCAAGGAGGCGGTGTGGTTCCTGTCGAACATCACGGCGGGCAACAAGCAGCAGGTGCAGGCGGTGATCGACGCGGGGCTGCTGCCCAAGATCGTGGAGAACCTCAGCAAGGGCGAGTTCCAGACGCAGAAGGAGGCGGCGTGGGCCGTCAGCAACCTCAGCATCAGCGGCTCGCGCGAGCAGGTGGCCGCGCTCGTGGCCGCCGGCGTCGTGCCGCCCTTCTGCAACCTGCTCGCCTGCAAGGACACGCAGGTCATCAATGTGAGTACACCGCGGCTTTACATCTATAATATTGTGTGTGCTTTAAAATATAAACAATATTACAAGTTTTCCTATTATAAACACCGGGATAAACAGCGTATAGCGCCATCTATGCGAGCAATATTGGATACTTTTATATCAAACTAGCGACTCAACCTCGCTTCGCTCGGGTTCGTCCCTAGCTTGCTTCCCAATATAAACTTTCATCCCCATTTTCACCCTCTTAAGGAATTATTTCCGGGATAAAAGATATCCTATGTCCTTCTCAGGGTCTCAAACTATCTTCATATCAAATTTCATCTAAACCTGTTCAGTAGATCCAGAGAGTAACCCTCTACAACCTCACAAACTCACAAACTTTACCTTTTTATAATATTAGTATATATATGTACTGGTTCAGATAATACTTTATTTACGCAAATATGTGACATATTAAATAAAATTATCTTTTTGGGTTATTTCATGGATTTATTTAGGTTTTTGGTTCCTGACGTTTCGAATGCTTTACAGCTATCATGGTCACGGGAGAGACTGAGGTTATAAACGTCTCAAAAATATTAATGGTTGATTCTTGTAAAGCATTCGAAACGTCGGAACCGAAAAAACAAAATAAATCCGTGAAATAATCCGAAAAGATAGTTTTATTCAATAATCAAATACCATACCATTATATGTATCAATTATTATGATCAGGTGGTGCTGGACGGGCTGAGCAACATGCTGAAGATGGCGGGCGATAACGCGGAGCAGGTCGCCAACATGATCGAGGAGTGCGGCGGCATCGACAAGATCGAGGAGCTGCAGGGACACGAGAAGGTCGAGATATACAAGATGGCCTACGACATCATCGAGCAGTACTTCGCCGCAGAGGTACCACCTGTCATTTTTTTATGGCTTTTTGTGAGGTCATAATTTAAATTAAAATATTTACCTTAAAATACGTTCAATTGGAAAAAATCAGTAATTATAAGTAAAATGGTGCTTTTATAATGCAGAATTAACTAATTAAATAAACCTTTCTTAGATATACGCAAATATTTGATATTTTAACTAAAAAGTAAAATTCATATTTTCGAAGTATTTCGAGGATTTATGTGATCCGAGACATTAGTGCTATAATAAAGCACTCAAGATGTGCATTAAAAATAAAAACAAAAAAGCGAAAAGTCTTGTTTTCTTTTCTATTTGAATTGAATATAGTATACTTAGAATATTCTGAATTGAATAGTAACAATATTTGTGTCGTTGCAGGAGGAGGACGTGACGCTGGTGCCCGCCGCCGCCGACCAGGGCTTCACGTTCGAGCCCGCGCCCGCGCACCACGACACCTTCCGCTTCTGAGCAGCCGCCGCCCGACACCCGACACCCCGCGCCCCGCAGACGAGCTACGCGATATATTTATAAGATATGAGTTTAAATGACTGTTTAGAAATTTCAATATTTACGCTTTGTTTATTTTTATTTTTCCTAAAGAGCGATGGTTACGTAAATGCAGTTACTGTTAGTGGTATCTTGTGTTCGCTTCTGAACAGCGAAGTAATGTGTCGGTGTGCTGCTGCGGGGCGTAGTCATGTTTAAGTTGGATATGTTACAATCTCGTATGAATTATTTTTCTAAAGTTACAGTACGTATTGTAGATTAACCCTGACGATTATAAGTGACGCGCCCGCCGTGCGTCGACGGGGCGGCGTGGCGGGCGCGAGGCTCGAGCTGCTGGTTTCGATGTTTCATAGTTTTACAATGAACGTGTTGTGAATCACAGTGACAGTTGCGTACATTGTTGTACGGTTGATTTTTAAAGTGAAATAATGTTACAAATAATTTTTTTAATTTATGAGAAGCAGCTCGAATCCAACGATTGACTTACTGGAGACTAGCGGAGCGCGCTGATTTGTCGCATCCGATGTTGAATTACGGCGTTAAATATTTTATATATTATTATATTACATACAGTTAGGATACACGCGCACTGCGGACTTGCACTTAGTGCGGTGACGGCTCGGGGCGACCGTGCGACACGCGACAGACTAACTGCAGGTTCGCGGCGACGAGGAAGCGCCCGATGAATTCACGAACGAGCTAGTTTAAATGTATTTAATTTAGGTCGAGTTTCGAGAGAAACGTTTTTGAGCGACAGTTGTTAATTAATTATCGTTCGTCGATTCAATGGGCGAGCGTTAAACAAAAAAGCCCCAGCGGCGCCCCCGCACCCCCGGGCCCCCGGCGCTCCCCCGGGGGCCTCAGCGCGCCCCCGGAGGCCCCGGGAGCTCGCTGGGGCTTCGTTGTGATACAACTCTATTGTGATGTTTGAAATTTTTCAATTTGTTTTATCGATTTCGTATAATAACGGACGACGGACGTGAGATAGCTTTAACGTGAAGTGCCGCGTGCGTGTACTCACCGTACTGCTTACAGGTCGAAATGCTTTTATAACATAGTGTTTATGTTTCCATGTAACGGAGCGGCGACGTTTTGTTTAGAGTTAGTTCTGACATTGAGCCGTTTGTAACTACATAATATAATATATATATCAATAAATTCTGTCCAACACCCGTGCTATTTCATTTTTCGTCCCGAGGCGGCGCGTCGCGTCACGTCGCGTCGCATGTATAGATAACATAAGTATTTTACTTTATATCATATTTTCTTAGTGAATAAAGCGTTTTATATTTATTTAGTTTTATTCATTCGTTTTTAATTAACGAATTTCACCTTCATGTTAAGATATTTAAGTAGCGGTCTGTATGAAGAGGGAGGTTGATTTGATCTTGATACTTGTAGGCCCTGACTACAAATATGTGCTTCATTCAAATTAGCAGATGCAAAAAATAATTGAAATTAACAAAGTGATATTAAATATAATAAATGGGACCAATCTGGAAGTATACACTTTCAAACAACACAAAAATTGTCCAAATCGGTTAATAAATGACGGAGTTCTGAGGTAACAAACATAAAAAAAATACAGTCGAATTGAGAACCTCCTCCTTTTTGAAGTCGGTTGAAAAGGATAATATTTGATGATAAAATAGGTAAAGGTATAATTTTTATTATCAACAAAACTAAGTTTATGTATGTTGACGACCACATTGGACAGGAAATATTTACCTACCTAATTTTAAATAAGAAATATGCACATGTAAGAAAGATAGCTATTAGGGTAGTCCAGTCGTGACGCACTTGCTTAGGAAACTGAGTGAAGCGGGTTCAAATCCCGAGTCTCGCCTCGCACCTCTGATATCATGTACGAATTATGTTTAACATTTGGAAAGAATATGTCCGCTAATCTGCATTTGGTCAGCGTGATGAACTATGGCGCGATCCCGCATGTCAAAGGGAGGCACGGGCCTAGCCGTGGGACGTTCAAAATATAATATGTAGCAATATACTCTATGTTAGCGGCTCACTTCGCTCGGGTTCGCCTCTAGAAAAACAAGCCTATCCCACGGGAACCGTACTTTTTTCCAGAATAAAAAGTAGCCTATGTGTTATTCCAGACTAATCCATCTCTGTACCAAATTTTATCCAGATCCATTTAACCGTTCTGGCGTGAAAGAGTAACAAACATCCATACCTACTCATGAATTTTCATATTTATACGGACTAGCCGACCCAACAGACCTAGCTCTGTCAAATCAAGTATTTAGCAGCCAGCAGTCCGATTAGAAAAATAGAAAAATCGTATTTTTACGTTTTCTGGGTATTTGTTTCCAATTTTTCTCTTCATAAGAAACTTTCTCGGATTAGGGAATATTTGAATAGAAAAAAAAAGCCGAAATAGTCCAGTTGTTCTCGAGTTTTGCACTCAGCGACAATACATTTAGTAATTCATTTTTATTTATATAGAAGTTAATAATTAAAAGTCGATTTCATGTCTTTTTAAAAGATTTATTTATAAGTGATAGCAATCCCGCGGTTATCGCGCGTGCAGCTGCAGTCCGCGCGCGCCGCCAGCCGCCGCTGCAGCGCCTCCGCGTCGTGGAACTTGCCAACTTTTTGCTGGAAACTGCAATGATTAAAACTATATTAAAGTATTTATTTGTACTATGTACGTATTTGTGGCAATGATGCTTAATATTGTTTTTGTTTTAAACACATGTAACAAATAAGATTAATTTTCATTTTATTTAATTTTCGTAGGGTTTCTCCAGCATATTCATTAAAATACATACATGTGTTTTAAGAAATATTCAAATTTCAAAAAGTTATTTGAAACAAATTAAATATACAATCCATACTAATATTATAATTGTGAACTAGTGAAAGTAATTTTAAATAAAACTATCTTTTTGGATTTTTTCGCGTATTTATTTTTAATTTTGATTCCCGACGTTTCGAATGCTTTACAGCAATCATGGGCACGGGTGAGACTAGAAATCTAAGAAAGTATTAGTAAAAGTAACTTTGCCTGTTACGTTTTCGTACCTAAGTCGCCTGAACCAATTTTGATGATAGAGATATAGATGGGACCTTCGAGAAGGACATAGATTAGTTTTATTTTGATAGTAAAATGAAAGTATGAAAGTCCTGCTTTTGCTGCTAGCCTGCTAGAGACAAAGATGAGTTATATATCATGGTATATTATATTTATAAAAAATAAGGAAACTCAGTGCGAGTATAATACATGCAAAAGACCCCTAGAGCCCTAGAGTATTCAACAATCAAAAACCTATTTATTGTACTATTTTTTATTCTTGTCCCGCGGCTTAGAATGCTTAAAGAGCATTTTACATTTAAAATATAAGGAATACGGAATATGCGACTTAAATAAAGGTGATTTTGTTTTATAATCTTTATTGCTTTTAAATTAAACCTATATCAATATCTTTTAATGTAGGTAATTTCTTTTTGATTAAGAAAATAATTATTGAAAAGTGGTACGGGTGGGAAAATCATAATAGTTGAAACGCACGCCATTTTTGCCGTTTAAAGTATCCGTAACGGTATGATATTTTCAAAACAATTTTTTTACAAAATTTTAGTTTTTTGGAGCTGGATTTATTTTTACAATTATATAACGATATAAGCTATTGTATAAAAATTAAAAAAATCATGCATATTCACTGTTGAATGAAATCGAAAAACGCAAAGCGTAGGTACTTGGGCAGAGGTTTATCCCAGTGGTTGTCGAGCCTGTTGCGGCGCATGATGCGCGCGAGGCGCTGGATGAGGCTGAAGTTGTCGCTGGCGACGGCGGCGCGGCGCTCCGCCTCGCGCTGCCAGCGCTTCAGCTTCAGCGCCACGTGCGGCCGCGGCGCCGGCGCACGCGCGTCCACCGCCGCACGCGCACACTGCACCTGTATAGTGTATTGGTTTTTTTAAGTGAAACAGGAAACTTTTCTAGAACCGTTTGCGATTTAAAGAAAATACGACACTAAAAAGAGACAAACAATGTTTAGGATTAAGCCGGCGAGAGAATGAGATAGAATATATTACCATGTTGCCATGGTAACCGTTGTTATTGTCTGACTAATATAATACTATATATTCTTTGCGTATATGATATTCTATAAAAATATGACTTTAATATGCTAAATATGCCTTATTTAATTATTTGAGATAGAATGCAATTTGCATTACACACGAAGTGAAAAATAATAAAATTAATTACTGAATGATACGTAATGTATATTTATGTCAAATAAAATGTAAAATAACTTTTAAAGTTGATAAAAATATTATAAAAAAATAAACATCGCCTTTCTAAAAAAATATCTCATTTCTGAGAAAAAATGCAAAAACTGCAAAGTAAGAGTATACTAATCTGTAAAACCTGAGGACTTGGTTATTGGTCATCTGAACGCGGTCGGAGCCGCGGGCAATGCTAGTAGTATATAAAATTATTATAAGTAGTAGGTACCTTAGACCTGTGATCTTTATACCGCCGTTCTTCCCAGGGCTGAACTAACAGTTTTTCTCTCCTTGACAGCATTCTTATAAATTATTATTCAAACTTATAATTTACCATTCAGACCAAACGTCTGGACGAAGTGTTCTTTTAAGATTATTAAATCAATATCAAATATGTTGCTATGATGCTTAAAGTTTGTTGTTTCGGGATAAAAAATGTTTGAGACTATGAACTAAACTTCAAACTGTATTTCATAAAATTCCTGCTGTAATTATAAAAAAAAAACTTAAAAAAACAGACTTCAAAGAAAACTAATAAGTAAAAAATAACCGAAGTCGGTTTGCTTTGATTTATTTCGGCCGGCACCGACTTTATTAGGTTTCTATACTAAATGAAAAGTACCAATCTTTTCTCTTTTTAGTGTAGACTTAGTAGCAGCAAAGTAGAAAGTATTTTAATAAAATATGCCAAATTTACATGAAGGTTGACAAACTAAAATTCGCGTTTATTAGTAAAACTAAAAATTCTGGCTCTAAAATCTGATTCTGACGTATTGGTCTTGTCAAATCAAACAAAATAAGACCAAACTCAAAGTATCTACTATTAGCTATTGAAGAGTTCCACCTATCCACCTTCTTGCGTTACCATCAGATCATGTCGAAGATACCTAACCACTGCACTATCAACGGAAATAGAAACACTGGCAAAGTTTCAATTCAATATGACAATTAGAAGTAGGTTACATTCATCATTAGCTATTTTTCTTTAAGGGTGGTTTTTTTTTTAAATTTAAATGGGACCAATCTGAAAGTATACACTTTCAAACAAAACTTGTCTAATATATAATAAAAATGTTAATAAATGACAGAGTTCCTAATCACTACAAACAAGGCGGTTAAGTAAGCAGATGGCTGAAGGACGATTCCACTTTGGATCTTAGACTAAAATATATATACAAGTATGAGCAAAGAAAAAGAGAATAAATTAAAAATATAAATATTATACAATTTAGGAACAAAAATATATATATTAATAAAATATCGTTTTCATTTGCCATAATGTTTATTTCTGTAAATATGAACCAATACTTGGCTTAACATACACAAAACAATACTTCCATTCACTATGACACAAATAGCATTTAACCTTTAAGAACTATTTACATTTAAAAATGATGTTGAATGAAACAATATCAAACATCATAAAATTACAAAACATCAAGTTCACTTACATATTTCCAAAAACTGACCAAGCTTAGCCCAGTATCGGCCACATAATAGAAATTACTATACTTATTTCCATTTAACAATATCAAATTAATTTGCAGTACCTAAACTAAAAATGACATTTATTGAACTTGAGGGAATAACAAATTATTGAAAACACTTTAATAATTTGTTTTTTCATAGTTTTTGTTGTTCCCCGTGTCATAGTGAACACTAAGTTAAACTCATATGACTGCAGGAAATTCGCTTACAAGATTAATGCAAATATATGTTATAGTTACAATGGTGCAATATAGAAACAGGTTTTACAGCATATTGGGACAATATAATTTACCGTTAAAAAAAATAGATTTAGTTACCTTTGAATGTAAGAATAACAATTAAATAAAAACAATTTTTGTCTATGTTGAAGTATGGTCACTATCACAATAAAAAAAGAAGTAACGGCACACTGGAGAATATGAACAATTTCTTTGAGATTTCCAAATAGCTATGAGTGGCCTTTAAATTATATTTATGATCCATATAAAATGTTTTGGTTATTTATCATCTTTCATTAAAATAGCTAATAATTATAAATTTAAACTAACTCAAAAATAGCATTCAATGGTAATATCACAAACCAACAATAAAAGGAAGAGCAACGCGCTCTGCGTAATTGATTCGTGTAACAGTATCGATATCGCAATTCGATCAGCTCGAGCCAGTTCAGGCGGAGGCCATCTTGCAGAGGTGCCGCAGCTGCATGATCTTGATATCGTCGGCGCCGAACTTGACGACGCCCTCCTGGTTCTCGATGGAGATGAGCTGCCCCACGGCGTCGCGGTCCTCGCCCGCGATCACCTTGACGCGGTCGCCGGCGTGCGGCACCACGGGCTCCAGCTGGTGCGCCGGCAGGTTCAGCACGCGGTCCTCCAGCGGCAGGAACACGGCGCACTGCGCGCCCGACACGCCGCGCAGCGCGCCCGCCTGCCCGCGCAGCCCCGCCTCGCCGCCGCGCACGCGCACCTCCAGCTCCGGCGCGTGCCAGTCCTCCTCCTCGGGCGAGTAGCCGCCCGGCGACAGGTAGCCGGGGCTGGGCCGGTACGGGCTGTACGTGTGGTCCGACCCGTACATGGTGCCCGGCGTCTGCGGCGTGAAGGGCCCTTGCGTGTACGCCGCGTCCGGCGGCAGCGCCAGCGCCAGCGACAGGTCCAGGTCGGCGCGCGGCGTGTGCGCGGCCGCGTCCCACGCGCCGTGCGCCGGCGTGCGCGCACCCTCGTGCGCCGGCGTGCTGGCGCCGTAGTGCGGCGTGCGCGACCCCGCCTCGTATACCGGCGTCTGCGCGCCCTGCAGCGGTGTCTTCAGCCCCTCGCGGTACGTGGGCGTGTGAGCGCCGGCGCGCAGCGGCGTGCGCGCGTAGGCGGAGGCGCCGGGCGCCGCGCCGCGCCCCGCGCCCGCGCCCGCCGCCGCGATGTGGCCGCGGTCCACGCTGATGGTCTGGCAGGTGGCGTGCAGCTCGACGCGCGCCGTGCTGCCGGTGGCGTCGCGCACGATGCCCACGTTGCCCTTGTAGGGCCCGCCCGTGATCTTGATGGTCTCGCCGATGAGCTCGCGGTCGCGCGCCGCCGCGCCGCCGCGGCCGCCGCGCCCGCCGCGCCCGCGCCCGCCGCCGCGCCCGGACGGGTGCATGGGCGACTGGATGCGCGGCGACATGAAGCCGAGCGCGAGCCCGTTCGCGCTCGCGTTGTTCTTGGCGCCGCCGGCCAGCTGCAGGTGCCGGGTCTTGCACACGAATATGCCGCCGTTGTCCAGGTACATGCGCGATTGCAGAAAGGCAAAATTCCTGTACAGGTGCTTTATTTCGCCCTCGCGGCCGGCGTGAGGGCCGTCGATAACTTTGACGATGTCTTTCTTCTGGATGGTGTTCTGTTCGGAATCCAGAGCCATTGTAAAACGATTCTCTCTACGCTTTTGCAACGCTTGCGGCTTGCATTCTATAACTTTCCCTTGCATGCCCAGAACGTGGAAGTTCTCCTTCTCTAAGCGAACGATGACGCCCACGGTCTGAGCGTCCAGTAACACCATGTCGCCCCACTGGAACTGTCCGAGCGAATCCACGCCCGTCGCCATGTCGGAACACAATTGCAGATCTCGCGGAAGCACTTCGAGCTCGTGCATCGTCAAGTCGGAGACTAAGACGACTCTATGGGGCTCCACTCTCACGATCAAGCCCGTGTCACCTTCGTATCTGCCGGCTAGTACTTTCACGTGATCTCCTTGTTTGAAGTACTTTCGTAACTCGTTAGGTTTAAAAACTAGTGGGTCTTTCAAAGCGTCATGTTTTGGCATAACTGTAATCATAGAACCGTCGATGGCGATGATCCGAGCCTGGAGATTGGCCAAATCACCAGAACAAACTTCAACGTTGTCTCCCATTGAGAATGAATGCAAACTCGTGGGGTCATCTTTGGCGGGCGCTGCGAGTTCTATATCGATGCCTTCGGGCTGTTCCTCGAATCTTTCCAGCTCAGTCAACGTAGGTTTTACACCCTCCGCTAATATAGCGGACATCGTAAAGTTTTTGTACAGGAAACCCTTTCGAGAATATCTGTTTCCCTCAAATATAAGGAAGTCACCATCAGAGGTCACCTCTCCACCGATAGCACGAATAGCTTCGGGGTCAAACGGCTTCGCCGCCGGTCGGCGCTTCTTCTTACGTTTAGCTGCCTCGCTTTCACTTTGCACAGTCCTTAAAGCTCCTCGGAGTCTTGTGTAGTCGATTCTTGGTAATAACTTGAGATGCACTTGATTTTGTGCTAGATCCACGTAGTCAACTTGAGCAATGTCATCCTTGTACAGACCTCTCTTTAAACGAACCCATTGTTTCGGCTTTAGACCAGACTGTTCCTTCACGACTCTCAAAACATCAGTCATTTCCTTAATCGGTACCATCTCTTGCTTGTAAATACCCATCCTTAGATTGCCAACGTCTTCTATAATTGCTTTAACATGTGGTTGTTTGTAGGCCTCAATATAGATGTATCCTTTTACACCCTCGGGCGCAACGACCGATTTAATTTTGAAAGGATTCTCTGAATTCTGATAAGTGATGAACTTCCTCATAAGCAACAGCACAGTGGATTTTTCTTCACCGATTCGACATTTGACCATCCATAAATTCGGGTCCTTTATTCCTGGGAGTAATGTTTGCTGGGTGATCTCATCTGACATTTCTTCCCCACCCTCACCAAAGTGTCTGAGAGCTGCAGATTCATCAGCGTATTTGTTCCTCAAATATTCCTCAATTTCCTCCTCTTTCTGTGAGTCCCAGAGATTAGTTCCACGGCGACGCCCTTCAATTTCCCTAGCAGTTGGACCGATTTCGTCAACTTCGTTACCAACAATACCCATTTCTTGTGCTCCTTCTTCCCATTCGTCATCTTCATCGACTTCGTCATCAACCTATAATTTCAAAATGTTATTTGAATTAAAAAACTTTGAAAATTTCAAAGACAAGCAGTGTTATCTAGTTATCGGAGATTCAGGTATGGCCTCAATAGAAATTTAAAGTTTTTAAATCTTTTACAAAAAACCAGTTAAGGTAATTTTTTCCTTTTCATATAATTATTTTTATTATTATACGAACAATGTGCAGTACATTGTATATATTATATATTAATAGCTGTTTTCTGGGTATTGTAGAATGCATAATAATTATATAAGTACTTGTATATTATAATACATGATAGAATAATTATCAGAATGAACTAAGTCTGTGAGTCAATAACATCAACAAGATTGGGACGGTAATTAAGAAGCATATGATCTGATTGCGACGAAATTTAAAAATGAAAAATGTATGTATGATGTTTTAGGGGGTTTTTTGAGGTTTTACATAAAGAAATGTTCTTTATATATTTTTTGTAATACATATATAGTTTTGACTGTAGGAATACAGCAAACCTCATAAAATAAAGGCTTCATAGCTGCAAAAGTGTAGTAGGTAGATAACAATATTACTTGTTCTAAACAATTTGTTAACAACCAATAATAACATATTATATTATTTTATCCTCAATCTATATATAAATAATAAATACTATAACCATACCTCAGCTTCATCAATAATGAAACCGCCATAACGACTGTCCTTTTTGCGTTTCTTTCTACGTCTTTCTTCTTCTTCATCTTCATCATACTCTTCAGAATCTACTAAGTCATCCCCCTCGGGTTCTTGCTCATCCTAGGCAAAAAAAGTAGCTGTTAATTTAGTAAAACAAAAGAAAAAAGAAAGCATTTATTGAATACACCCTTATCAAATTATAAATAAGTAAATAAGTAAATGTATATAATGTCTCATAATTGTTAAGATAAGAATACTAATGATCAACATAGTAGGTTAAATAATATAATAAGACATATGGATGTCAATTTATTGATAATAGTCGTAATTAAATACCTCAACTTCTTCATCCCCAGAGGCTTCTTTCGCTTCGTCATCTCTATTGCGGCTGCCATCGGAACCAGCCGAGCGGCTCCTGTTACATTGGACGTAATCAACTTTACATTCAAACACTTATATGATTTTGTTTTAATGATATTAGTGTAATAATAACCTGTAATACAATAATTACCTGGAACGAGAGCGTGAGCGTGATCGGGACCTAGAGCGCGACCTCGATGGTGATCTTGAAGGGCTTCGACTGCCCGACTGCGAACGGGATCTGGAACGGGAGGCTGACCTAGCTGAATGATTTGATGCAGCACTTCTACGTGATCGATTAGACACTACACTGCCGGCTTCGGAACCACTGCCCGAAAAGTTACTTCCCTCGGAATCAGACATTTTCACTGCACATGAAAATATATACTATTTCGATTACATTTAGGGAGAAAAATATAATTTTCAGTGAAATTTGAGTAATACGTTGACGCTAGCAAACGTGACAGTCACAGACAAACACAAACTAAAAGGATCACACAGTAGTCAGCACTCGCAGATAGTGATGCACGACTGTGAATGATTCCAATCGAATTATTCGATTACATAAATCATTCGAGTATTAGTTACAACATTATCCCTATTGAAAAGGCCAATAAAAGGTGCATAGAAACCAATAAATGCTTATTGGTTTCTATGTGGCTTTTGCTTTTGATGAGATCTTATTGGAGCTTTTAAATAGGGATGATATTGCCAGACGAATATATTAATATTACCTAATCCTGAGGAATATCGCTACAAATGATCAATTACAAATACAAATCCTTTGTTCGTATTTCATTTCAAAATCAAACTGGCGACTGAGTCACTGTCGGACCAATTTAGTTTAAACGCCGTTTGTAATTACTAATTAGTAATATTATTCGATTATTAACATTAGTATATTACTAATATTCAAGTCGAATGTGTAATTAGTAGTTAGTAGATAATTCGAATCATCGG
This sequence comes from Brenthis daphne, assembly GCA_947093115.1. Classification (NCBI taxonomy): domain Eukaryota; kingdom Metazoa; phylum Arthropoda; class Insecta; order Lepidoptera; family Nymphalidae; genus Brenthis; species Brenthis daphne. Next base: position 8,330,550 of record OX352473.1, read on the forward strand.
ATCATTCGACTTTGCGCATCTCTGCTCACAGACAGCTACTGGGAACAAGCTGGCATCACTGATCAGATATTTTTATACAGATTACAAAAGAATATGATTTTCACAGACTCATTATCTGTATACCAGTTGTCAAAATTACAAATCAAATATGTTCACATAATTTAAATTTTTACAGTTCACTTTGATATTCCGTCTATAATAAATTAATAAGATTAACAAGAAAATATTAATTCATTTTGGGAGATTATTCTCTCATGTCATAATACCACTCTCATATTCTCTATGCCGTTTTCGACCAATAAAAATAAATCCTTTCTTTTGTCTATTGATTCGTCGCTGCCCCACCGACTGGTGTGAAAATTTTGTAAAAAATTATAAATGGGATAATATTACGTGAATATTCAATAGGAACCGACAGATACAGGATAAATGAAATATCATTTAGTATAATTTGTACGTAGCATCTTATTAAAAGAGAGAACGATGTGGTTGTAACGTTTGTCTCTTGCAGATCGTCAAATAGCTTTCGATCGTAATTTCGCACGTCCTATTACAAACAATCGCAAGTTTTTGCTCCCAAGGTGTCATTCTGGTTAGTCGTGGAAGTGCAAGAAGTTAACGTGTGTAGTGGTGCAGTGTGGTGCAGTGCGGTGGTGCGGGGCGAGATGTATCAGTGAGGGCGGTGCGCGCCGAGCGAGGGTCCCCGGGTGTCATGTTGGAGACGCGGTCGGTTCGTACCGCAGATTCGGTGTGGGCGAACAAGCCGCTGCCGGCGCCTCACGCCATGGCCAACTCCAGGCACGGGAAGAACACCCAGGTAAGATTAAACTATCGATCTGTTGAAACCTGGGCTTCCTCAGGTTCTATCATGCATAATTCTCATATGACGTGATTGTTTTTGTAAATTTTAAAGTTTTGAGTTCTAACAAATATTTAAAAGTAAAATAAATATGCATCCTAACATGACAAGAATTCCGAATAGTAAATAGTCATAGCTTCTATTTCAAATAAAACTCAAATAGTGGTTATAATAAAAATATTTACTTACAGAAGATAAAATCTTTACTTTCAATTTCATACACACATAATACAATGCAATGTGTATATTCAATGGCATGTTGTGTTAATTACACAATTTATGCTAATGTTAATTGATGTTAGCTTCCTTTGCTCTCTCTTAGCTGGCTAGTCTAACCTTCTACACTTCCCTACATATATGTGTAGGATGTGAGGGCAGTGCTAATGAATTATTCAATATTATACAATATACAGACCATCCATATTTAATAGTTAATGATTTTCATGTATTGAAGTGATTTATTCTTAGTGCACTTTGTTTAGATATTTTTTTAGTTTAGATGTGTCAAATGTTTTATATAAATTCTACTTAATGCTTATCCATAGAATCATTTCCTTTTTGATTAAAATCAAAAATTTGTCTTTATTTGAAAATAAGGACTCACCCTTGCTTCGCTCGGGTTCGTTCCTAGGTTGATTCCCCATACAAACTTGCATCCCCATTTTCACCCTTTTAAGGGATGATTTCCAGGATAAAAAGAGTATCCTATGTCTTTCTCAGGGTCTCAAACTATCTTCTTACCAAATTTCATCTAAATCGGTTCAGTAGATCCAGAGGTTGCCCCATACAACGTCACAAACTTACCTCTTTATAATATTAGTATAGATTAAAATAAAAACTAACAGCACTCTTACTCAAGAGATAAAGTCACGGAACAGATTTTTTTCTATGATTATTATATTCTGAAAACAAGATATTAGAAATTCATTTTATAAAGTAAATTATTTAAAACTTGCTAATTTCTCAATTTTACTGCCATATAAATAATAAAATTCAAAATATTATTAGGAGTTATTGTGGAATTTAAATTAAAATTTTTACTCATATCATAAATCGTGATGATGACGACTCATGCTTATAGGAAATAATTATAGATAATCTTCAACATACATAATACTTTTTATATTATTATTTATTTTATAACTAGCAGAACCCACGGCTTCGCTCGCGCTAAAACTACAAAAAAAGTAAAAAGGTAGTTACATACAAACTTTCATGCCCTATTTTAGCCCTTTATGGGATGAATTTCGAAAAATGCTAAAACACGTATTTATATAAAATTGTATTGAAGAGCATTAATACCAAGTATCAAGTAATTCTGATCAATTTTTTTTCGGTTGTATTATAACGTGTTTTCCCGTGGGAAATAATAGATGATTTCCCACTGTAAAAAGTAGCCTCTCTCGTAGTCACTCTCCAGCCCTCCAACTATCTTCACACAAAAAATCAAAGTATGAAAAACGTAACTACAGTTAACTGAAGGCTGGTTTATAAATTACAATTGTATATTTTATTTATTTCATAAGCACACTACAATATACATATTTAACATTAACACACAAAATATTAAGAAAATTGAAAAGTACTTAACTCACGCTGATATGTATATCAATAACTAGTGTACATAACATTCACCAACAAATACATGTAAGCATTGAGAGGGGAAAAAGGAAAAAAGAGTATACATATATGTTTATTTCAATGTAAATGAAGACTCACAATGTAGATGATCGGTGAGTTTTTTTTAAAGAAAGTTTAGGTAAATGTATAGGTAAATTAGTTAAACTATTTATCACTGTCAGATTGCAATTTATTTGATAAAAAAAATTATGATATTATCATCCTTTAATAACTAAAAAATCTACTCATAAATAATTTCAAAATAACTTTCAATACGTCTAATATAATCTAATAATAATTTCATTACGTCTTTCTGAAATCATATAGCAATGATTTCAGAAAGACGTAATGTTATATTAAAATTTGTATGTAAACATTGGATTTTATTACTCTAAATTTTCTCTTATTTGTTGAGCTCTAAAAATATGTTTTGTAAATAAAGTGTAAAATATGCTTGAGTATTGAAATAATAGTAAATAGGTACTTTATTGAAAAGCATATTATGTAAAGCCAGAAACTCAAAAATGTGCATTTAAAACTAAAATGAATCCTCCACCTCCTATGTGATTTTCAATTGTAAATTAAATATTATTTATCTATATATATAAAAGGAAAAAATGATTGACTGATGTATCAATGCACAGGCCAAACCTTTAGGGCTAGAAATTTAAAATTTTGCATGCACTAAGGAAGGATTTTTCGAAATTCAACCCCAAGGGGGTTAAAAGGAATTAAAAGTGAAATGAAATGAAATTTCGTATGAATTGAGTATGGTAAAAATATTTTTATGAAACCCACTTGTTAGAGTTTTTTTTGTAGTTTTAGCGCGAGCGAAGCCGCGGCTACTGCTAGTTATCATTATTTATTCTAAATATTGAGCTACCCAAAAAAATCCAATCAGTACTTTCATTGGATTTACAAAGTTTACATCAATTATTACAAGTGAATGTAGTATATCTACAGCTAATAGCATAAATATAAGCACTTATCTGAAGATTACACTACTTATCTTTACTTAGCAAAACACTAAGCTCGTCGTAAGACAAGTTGTATGAATTGGTTACATTTTTATACATATTAAGAACATACACAAGTACTTATTTAAGAACATATGTAAAAATAACTAAGGTATCAAATTTTTAAAGCAAAAAATTGAGGCATAACAATGAATTTTACAATTTCTTTAACATTAAGCTCTTCCACAGTCCCACTGACCTCATTTTATCTGTAGATCAAATAAACCAAACTTTTATTTTTAACTTTAAACTGCAACGGCACTGAAAAAATTGGTCTCAGATTCGATTGTAAAAACACAATTGAACAGTACATTCTTAGTAAAAGTTCAAAAAGATTTGAATATGAAGTCCTCTGATGTCTATATACTAATATTATAATGCTACAGAGTTTGCTTGTTTTTCTGTTTGTTTGCTCCTAAATAAGTTATATAAGAATATTATATTTTTCAATTATTCTCATTAAAACCTTCATTGTTTCTCAATTCTTTTGGTAACGGCTTTAAAGCGTGCCAGTTGAGCAATAGATAACTTTGCCAAAGTCACGTACAATGGAGGAGACATGAAGGAGATTTGTCAGTAAAATAATCTTACTTTTTATTATTATTAATGATTTCTAAGAACTTTTGTACATTAAGTGATCACTTAATTCCAGGACGACGTTTGTTACGTCGTAGCCAAATATGACTACGCGGCCCAGGGTGCCCAAGAGTTGGATCTGCGGAAGAACGAACGCTATCTACTGTTAGATGACTCCAAGCACTGGTGGCGCGTGCAGAATGCGCGCTCGCAGTCTGGCTACGTGCCCAGTAATTATGTCAAGAAGGAGAAACCTTCGTTGTTTGACAGGTGAGTGATATATCCGAAACACGTATATGTATACGTTTAATTATGTTAATCAACGAGTCTTACTAACGATGTATGTAGTCGTCTAACGATCGTTATTACACACATCGTCTTATTAATCATAAAAATATATTACTTAAAGGGGAACAAAAAATAAATGTTATACCTACTATTTTTATTATTATAACTAGCATTGTCCGCGGCTCCGCCCGCGTCCAGATGACCAAAAAGCAAATTCTTAGGTTTTACTTATTAGTATACTCTTACAATGCAGTTTTTGTATTTTTTCTCAGGAATGCGATATTTTCCGCGGAAAAAAGTACCCTATATGTTGACCCGGATAACCAGCTATCACCATACCAAGTTTCATCAAAATCCCTCCAGTGGTTTTTCTGTGATGCGGTAACAGACAGACAGACAAAAATTCTAAAAACTATAGATTCGGCCTCTGTATCGATAATAATGTCTATTTCAATTAGATTTTCCAAAAAATATTTAATGTACAGATTCTTTTTAGTTAGAATTTTATTATATGTATAGATTAATTATTCGAAGTGGTACAGTTTAGTTTAAATAAAAGGGCAGGTAGAACAAGTAAGCTTCATTGGACATTTTTTGTCTGGAACTGGGAGCTGCTTTTGAGTTCTATGTACGTGCAATGTATTGCAAACTTTATGTGTACATTGATGTCGCGTTCAAACCACCCGGGTGTCTGTTCTAACATCCCCCCCCCCCCCCCCCCCCCTGTCCCTATGCGTGACAGCTGCAATGGCGTTTAAAGACTGCTATTGTTAACTTTAATTCGAAATACGCTGGACGTTATTGTATTTACATATTATGTATCGAACTTGTCCAGAGAAGTTTTAGAAAATGAAAATATATGTCACAGATGATATTTTTATATCTTAAATAAAAATGAAATGCTGTTCATTGGTGTATCACTTGAGAACGGCTGTATCGATTTGGAATTTTTTAATGCTTTTTTTTTTCAAGACTAAGTTTTAGATTAAGTTGTTTAAGACTAAGCCCTAATGACAGGTTTTCTATCAAGATTCAAGACGTACTATTACATTGAGTCTAGACATGTATAGGGAAGATATTATAGTGCAAAAGTATGACAAGATGAAGTATTCTTAATTCCTTTACTTTTTATTGTGTTGGTTCCGCAAGTTGACTCGATCAGATTGAGACGACTTTGGTGTAACACTACCAAGTACCAACTTCTGACTCTTCCTGACATTATCTAGGCAAATAAACTAAATTGCCACATTACCATGACATGGTGACTCGAACCCAAAACCTCACGATTAGCTGCAATACAAGTTAGCCGCTATACTAGAGTGCAATGAACGACATTGACCGTGCTTCATTAGTCGGACAGGTGTATGTATGTATGTCAATGCGTCCGTGACACCTGTTCATGTTCATGCGTGCAAGCGCACGCCAATATTTAATCTACGTCACTCTCCTAACACAACCCGAGCGAGATAAATATACAACGTCATAATGGTAACAAAGCGAGTTATTCTTAGCTCGGGCTTCTGGAAGTGACGTCAGCGATGTACCTGTTACAGTCATGTGTTCGTGTTGTTTTATATTGAACTAGCATTGCCCGCGGCTCCGCCCGCTTTCAGATGACCAAAAACCAAATTCTTAGGTTATACATATTAGTATATTCTTACAATCTAAAATAAATTAAAGTATAATCTTACAATGCAGTTTTTGTATTTTTTCTCAGAAATGAGATATTTTCCCACGGTAAAAAGTATCCTATATGTTATACATGACCCGGATAACCAGCTATCATCATACCAAATTTCATCAAAATCTGTCCAGTGGTTTTCTCGTGATGCGGTAACAGACAGACAGACAGACAGACAGACAAAAAAAATTCTAAAAACTATAGATTCGGACTCTGTATCGATAGTAATGTCTATTTCAATTAGATTTTCCAAAAAATATTTAATGTACAGATTCGACTTAGTTACAATTTTATTATATGTATAAATTACTTATTACTCTTATAAATGTGAAAGCTTGTATGTGAGTGTGTATGTTTGTTACTTTTAAGCTGAAACGGATCAACGGATTTGAATGAAATTTATCGTTTGTTTATGGCACCTAGCGACGCACCCGAGCAAAGTAGAGGTGACTCGTTAGTAATAAGAAAAAAAACAACGATTAACTTATGATTACTCAAATTGTCCTATGAAAAATATTGTTAGGTTTAATCTATACCTAATAAAAGTGTAACTGATTACTGTCTGTACGTAAATATTATGGAGAGTATTTACTAACGCAATAGAACCCAAAACAATGATTTTTAGAATTATTGCCTGTTTATCTGTGCGCGCTAATATAAGAAACGGCTTAACCGATTTGCTTGCGGGTATCACTAATGTATTTTTGTAAGCTTCACTTAACTTTTAGTGTTTGTTTTATTTTAATCGGTTTATAAATAAAAAAGTTATGTCAATTTAAAGAATCATCTAGGGACGAACACGAGCCAAACGAGGGTGAGTTGCTAGATATAAATATAAGATAGTTGAAAAGGCACATTATTAATTAAAAAATAAGAAATTAAATATTTAAGAGGAATTTTATTGCGTACGAGTATCTCTCAAATGAAACAATTGCCATAATATTGTTTTGTTTGAAAGTGTTTAATTATAATTGGCGTAAAAATACATTGCGTACACAGCAACCGCATGAGTAAGTTTTATGTTCAACGATTCTTAGACAAAAAAGGAAGGAAATACAGCAATATTATTAAAAATATCAAACAATATTTATAGTTTGATACAAAGTGCATGTCATTTTGTTCAATTTCAACGATATTTATATTAATTTACAGTCCATGGGGAACCATTACCATAAAAACACATGCCTATTTGCGCTGCCTAATTCGACCTAGCTAATGTTAGAGTGCCCAAGGAGAAGTTGTAAAATTACTTTAAGAACATTATGAAATTACGCCTACATAAAAAAGTGACCTTTAAATATCTAAGCCATTATAACAGATAACCTCAATGATTACTTTGAGATAGAAAGGTGATGTTGGTTAGTTTTTATCTAATTAACATACATTTAAGTGATCTAAAAGCGTAAAGTTCTTCACCACCAAAGTCGGTAGGACAATAATTCGACAAAACCTGATCCTGATCTTCAGCCGTACATTCTTACATTCAGCTTCTAGAATCTAGATCGATGAGGCATTTTAAGGTCAGCCGCATGTTATAAGACTTTTTCTGTCAGAAAATTTCTGATGCCCGCCGAAAGGCACTCTGCTCATATGTTTTGGTTTAGACCCCGGATACTATCAGAATTCTCACGTGTCTGACGTCCGCTTCTGATGAATCCCGGATGCGGCCGATCGGACGTCAGAATTTTTCTGATCAGAACGTCGGAGGGCGGGCATTCTATAAATTTTGTACTAGACCCCGCACACTTCTTACACTCAGAAATTCGCATCAGTTGTCGAGCAGACGCTGAAAAATAAACTCAAAGTCAATAATGTATATATGGATTTCTGATAGTGTGCGGGGTGATACCGGCGAATGTCAGAAATTTTCTGACAGAAAAAATCTTATAATATGCGCGGCCGGTCTAAATATAGTTTATCAATACTTTTATTTCTTTCACTAAAACTATAATATATTACTACTTGTTATCCGCAAATTCGTATGCGCGAGTTTGTCACATTATTTTCCTAAGTACACTTGTACACAATTTTAATCTTACCCTATTCCATTAATAAGTTTTATCTATAATAGTTCTAACGTATCTAGATATCGATAGACCTCCAGAATCTGGGCTAGTTATTTAAATAAGAAGCTTAGGTAGGATAGGTGAGTAGGATAACAATATAATTGAATCGTCAACCGTGCACGTGACATTAACAATTGTGTACAAGTGCAATTCTGGTGTCAATAGGGATTGCGAGGGATCCTCGTTGTGTATTCTTAAGAACTTTATTAATACGAATGTATTTATTTATTAGTCTGTCCTTCTTTTACACAGCAATAGATGCTCTAGCTTGACATTTTTTATACATAAGTAGATTAAAGAATTTTTTTATCCTGGATAGACTATTTTTTTAACTTCAGTAGTTTTGTGTTACTCAGTGGAGTTTTTGTACACTACGCAATATTTATCGATATCATCTTTATATTTCTTTATCTAAGCTCTAAAGTAATTCAGTCCAAAAAATTTTTTATTTAAATTGAAGATGTCCCTATAGTGAGAATCAGCAAATATATCACCTCCGTGATTAATTGATTGACGATATAGTTTTAAACTTTAACCAAAAATAAAATATGTCTGAATGAATTATTATTAGTCAAAATTTTATTTTACCAACGATGAAATTTTTACAAAAAGCTGAACCAAGAAATTGTGCTTACATTATATATTTGTCAAATATGAGGATCGAACTCCCAACATCCAAAATCAGCAAAGGTTATTTTCATCATTCATGACCACTGATCTAAAACGCCCTGTAATTAATTAAAATAAAATAATTTATGCAAATATTCAATGAGATTTGATATATATCTTTTCTGTTGTCAATCGTGTTTGTCACGTTGCGTCGCGTCGTAGAAATAATAAACGTTTTATCTCCGCTGGACTCTGCTTCTAAAGTAGGTCACCTCAAAACTGCTCATTGTGGTGACTCCAACATTGTTTGTTCTACTGTCGCCATACTGACATATGAGACTTGTGAATGAAATATTAGCTCTTTGTAATTTTTCTTAAAGAATCTCGAACACGTCGAACACAAAAGAACCAACAGTTCTTAATATTATAAAGTGTTAATCGAGTTGTTTCAAGGAGCTTTGACTGCCTTTTTTATTATAATCAAAATAAAATTTTAAATAAGTCCAGTAGAAAGGTTATGGCTTCAGCTGTACCTATAGAGATACTAGCAACACACCCACACTTTGTTCGGTTTCGTCCCTAGGTTGATTCCCCATACAAAGTTTCATCCCCATTTTCACCCCCTTAAGGGATGCTATGAATTAAATTAAGTTATATTCTTGTTTATCTACACAGGTAAATCTTGCGACAAGTTTTTATATCATATAAATTGTGTAATGTAATATATGTTGGATTTGATTTAATTTAAAGTTTATTTTCTTCTTTTTAGAGCATTTAAATAAAAGCTTGTTTTTAAAAATATTTATTTACTATTAATTTAGTTTTCATTTTATTCGTATTCTTGTCAGCAAACCCTTTCATAAGATATCATGGGGGTGTGTCAAAAAATGCTTGTCCGCCATTTTTAGGAGTCCGCCATATTGCATTTAGAGTGACGTCACTTTATTTTTCGAGTTATTATCAGCAAGCCTTTTCATTTGAGACCCATATTGTGGAGTGCATTAAAAATAACTGGTTCGACATCTTGGGTGCTCCGCCATGTTGGACTTAGAATGACGTCATACGGCTAGCCATGCATTGTCATCCAAACTAAAAGTGTATACAAAATTTCAGCTCAATCGGTTGAAGATATCTGCTTCAAAATTGAGTTGCAAGATTCCACCCTGACAAACATAAAAGAAAAGCTCGTAAAAAATTAAATAATGGCATCAAACCTTACAATATTTGTTAAATTTGTACGTTTTTTATATTTTTAATAAGTTTTATATTGGAATATTGCAAAATCCGAAAAAATGGTTTGATTTAAAATGTCAAATATTCGTCTAAATCTAAGAAACTATTATGTGAATATTACAGTTTACCAATGTAATCGCCTTTTGCATCCTCATAATAAGTCAATAAATCGTTCAATTCAAATATTTATTTCCTCTTGTTTCCACTTTCCAGTATCAAAAAGAAAGTGAAAAAGGGTTCCGGATCCAAAACCCTGCCGTCGAACAGCTCGCCGGTGCGCGGCGCGGGCCCGGAGTCGCCGGGCGCGCGCCGCGTGGAGCCCACGGAGGCGCTGGGCACCGCCGTGGTCAAGTACAACTACCAGGCGCAGCAGCCCGACGAGCTCTCCCTCACCAAGGGCACCCGCATACTCATACTGGAGAAGAGCAACGACGGCTGGTGGCGGGGACAGTACCAGGGGCATACGGGGTGGTACGTTAAATGTATATTAGCGTTTTACCTAGACTTGTTCTGTTATGTATTATTATACCTTTAAAAATTATAGCTGCATATGTTATATTGCTGTAAAGTCTCATTAAAATCCGTTCAGTAGTTGTCGTGTGTATCCTCACAAACTTTGCGGTTATAATATTAGTAGGATGGGTTTTATTTTTCATTTAAAATATATTGTAATTTCATAGTTTATATTGTTACTGTGTGCAACAGTGCAGCGTGAAGAAAAAATAATTATAATAAAATAGTAATAGGTATATGTTATGTAATGATTTATGATACAAGGCATTTAAAGAAAACTTTATTTTTTCAAAGGCAGTGGTAGCCCAGTGATAGCATACTCACTTGAGAAACCGTGTGAAGTGCCGCGTGGAACCGCCTGAACCGATTTGGATTTTTTTTTTCAAAAGGTATAACTCCCAGGTGGTCCCATATAAATTTTATCGAAATTGGTCGAGTGGTTTTTTAAAAAATTGAAAATATACTTATATATTTTTTTAAATAAATTGTTAAATCGAATACTTATATCTGATTAGGTATCTATTCTAAACTAGCGGCTCACCCTCGCTTCGCTCGGGTTCGTCGCTAGGTACCTGCGTTTTAAATAGATATAAATACGCGTAGTTGTTAGCCATCGTTAGCTATATTATTATTTTTTTTGTTAGTTTTTCTGATGTTTCAATACTTATTATCCTATTCCGGACTAAGAGAAATTCAAAAAATCAAATATTATAAAAAATGGTCCAGCTGTTCTTGAGTTATAAATGATTTAACTAACACAACTTTGTTTTATATATATAGATGAAAACCTCCGTTTAGTTATTTTTTACATTTTAGTGCCTGCAAGTCGGTTTTTTTTTTAAGTTTTTATCCTACATGCATGTCTAAGAGAATTTAGCAAGTTTTCGAAATGTGAAGTCCACCAACCCGTACTTGGCCTGAGGCCCCACTCAATGTCCAGCAGTGGCATTAGTGTGGGGCCTCTTTAAAAAATGCTGAATACATTCTTATTTTAATGTTAATTTATTTAAATGTGCTATAGTTGTATGCACGATATCTATATTTCATTTATATACCTACAATAAATGTATTTTTCCTTCATACTTCAGGTTTCCATCGAATTACACGAGCGAAGAAGGCGATAGTGAAGACACTGTTCACACATATGCTATGGCTGAAAATGTTTTAGATATTGTTGTGAGTATACTTTACATTAGCGTAGTGGCCATTTAAATTGCAAAAAAATATATTTTTGTCAAAATGAAATATGTACTTAATAGTTTTTAGAAGGGACAGGAAGGAAGAGGTACTCTATTCGATTATGTGCATACGATACCAGATTTATTTGTCTTTTTCGCTATAATATATCAAAGGGGCCTCCATATAAACAAGAATACTTTGTACTGATTTTGAAATCGGTAAGATTTTTCCATAAAAAGTAATTATAATATGACTTATTGTGATTTTTTATCGTACCAACTAATTAAACTATTAAAGAAATAGTCTATTTGCATAAAGGTATAAGTACCTGGGCGACCGAGCTTCGCTCTGAGTTTTTGGCCGCAAGTACAACTTTCTTTTTTTTTAACTAAAAACTTGAATAAATACAAAAAAAGGATTCGAACCCAGACACCTGTGGTTGTCATTCTTGCGCCTTGACCGCTTTACCACTATAATTAAATTAGCGACCATGTTTACGTGTAATATTTCGCAAGAAAACCGATTTTTCGCCCCCGAAAACCCCCACATACCAAATTTGAGCGAAATCGTTAGAGCCGTTTCAGAGATCGCCAGTATAAATATACAAGAGTTGTTCGTTTAAAGGTATTTGATAGATATGGTCCAACGTACTACCAAGTACTCTTAGCATTGTATTATTCTTTACCTCTATATGTTATAAAAAAGGAAATGAGGGCATGTCCCGTTTTTAAATGATAGATTCCTCACGGACTGGCTACACTGATATTTAATTTAAATTTAAAATGTAAAAATGACGATTCAAAAGTGCTTGTGAAAGTCTATTTGAATAAAATATATTTTGATTTTATTTGCAGTAAAACTTCTTTGGCGCTGTGGTAAATACTGCAATTAAATTAAAACAAATCGGAATATCAATAAATATGTATAATAATTGATATAAAATTATTAATAATAAATATATATTTTTGTAAATAATTATAAACATATAAATATATATATATATTTTTTAAATAATCTATACAGATAAATAAAATTGAAGTGTTTGTTTGTTATGTCAAAATAATAGCGTTTTACTAAATGCATATGAAATTATATGCGGTACTTATAAGAAAAAATTTTTTTTTTATTTTTGTTTATCTGTCTTTCTGTTTGTTTGTTCCGGATAATCTCTAAAACGGCTGGACTGATTTTGACGGGTCTTTCATTGGAAGGTAGCTGATTGGGAGTAACATAGGCCTACTACTACTACTTTTAATTTAGAAAAAGAATTAGGGTTCCGTTTAAAAAAAATTAATTAAAACGTACCACGTAAACGTACGTACGTAACGCTAGTTTATAATAAATTTGACTCTCATTTTCGTGAAGCTCGATTTTCTTATGTATACATTCACCCCTCAGTCACGCCTAAAGAAGTTTTACTTCAAAAAAATTACAAATAGTAATTTACATAGGAAAACTCTGCATTTAGAAATGATGATGTTCTCCTAGCCGATTCCGGCTACGGCGGCCAATCTCATTGAGATTAGCCAACTGCGCAGGAGATATTATAGTGCACAAGTGTACGCGCAGACACAACGTGCACTCTCATACTCCGGTGGGACGACCACTCGACACGACCGGTGAGAGTTAAGGCGCAGGACCGACGGCTTTACGTGCTCTCCGAGGCACGGGGGTGAAACACCGCCAACTTCCCAACTCCGGGCTGTTCCTAAGACTTACTATACAGAAAGTCTCAATAACTAAACTTGGCCCGACCCGGGACTCGAACCCAGGACCTCCGGGTGTGCAGTTGTACATGCTAGCCACTACACCACCGAGGCAGTCAATGTAATGTAAGAAATAAAAGCTTATTTATTACGTTATAAGCAGAACCCGCGGCTTCACTCGCGTTCAATTTACAAAATTTTTTTTTTGCTTTATTAGCAAAGCGAGGGTGAATCGCTATATAGCAATATCTCATCCTTGCTTCGCTCGGGTTTGTCTCTATGTATTTATATATTACTTTATTTACTTGTTTATAAATTACTTTGTTTATGCAAAATTACAAAAATACGAGGGTGAGAAACGCTTTACGGCCTATTCTCATACCTACAAAATATAAAAAACAATGATTAAAACGAGTCTTTCAGTTTCGGAGGAGTGCGACCACGAACACCTAGTATGTGCGTGTGTGTGTGTCTGCAGGTGGCGCTGTACTCGTTCACGTCGAACAACGAGCAGGAGCTGTCGTTCGAGAAGGGCGACCGGCTGGAGATCGTGGAGCGCCCGCCCAGCGACCCCGAGTGGTTCCGCGCGCGCGACTCGCGCGGCGCCGTCGGCCTCGTGCCGCGCAACTACCTGCAGGAGCTGGCCGACTACCTCGCGCAGCCCTACAGGTGCCGCACCTATACATATACTCATTCCTTTATTTATAAACTTTCCCATATTTTGTAACATTAGCTTTATTATATCTCAGTACCTGGGCCACCGAGCTTCGCTCGGAGTTTTTGGTCAAATGTACAATTTTCTTTTAAAAAACCCAAAAATCTTGAATGAATACAAAAAAAAACAAAAATAAATTATACCTTTGTATCTGACCGGGATTCCAACCCGGACAATTATTTAATTTTGCGCCTTGGCCGCTCGACCATGATGCTTATGTCCGAGCGTGTGAAATTATCGAACATAATATTTTGCGTGGAATAATGCAAAAGAAAACCGTATAAAAATTCGAAAACAAACGTTTTCCCGGACATGAGAGTAATCTAGATCGATTTATCGCTCCCGCAACCCCCTGTATACTAAATTTCATGAAAATCATTGGAGCCGTTTCCGAGATTCAGGTTATATATGTATATACAAGAATTACTCGTTTAAATATATTAAATATAATACTTAGATTTACGCGAATATTTGACATTTTAAATAAAACTATCTTTTCGGATTATTTCGCGGATTTATTTTGACTTTTGGTTCCCCAAACCAAAAATCAAAATAAATCCGCGAAATAATCCGAAAAGATAGTTTTATTTAAAATATATTAGATATACATACATAGTACACTTGTGCTAATGACTCTCTATCCCGTTCTAGCGAGGCGGGCGAGGGCGGCGGCGCGGGCGCGGGCGCGGGGGCGGGCGGGGCGGGGGCGGGCGCGCGCGGCGCGGCGGGGCGCGCGTGGTACTACGGCGCCATCACGCGCACGCACTGCGACGCGCTGCTCAACCAGCACGGACACGACGGCGACTTCCTCATACGCGACTCCGAGACCAACGTCAGTGCACACACATACACACACACACGTGACACACGCTCTTTGTATTTACTTTAAACTCATATTTGTATGTTTTTTTTGAGGATGTGTATCTACGCATGTAACGTATGCAGCAGGTGATTGTTTGGAACTTACTAAGTAGAAAAGATAGTGCTAATCATTGAAACATTAGTATACCTTCCCCGTCTCGATTGAACGACGGTAATTGACGATACTAAAAATAAAGGTGAACAGTGCAAACTGTGCCATAGGTATTACTGCATATAGCACAGTTTATATTGCTTAATTTTTCTATACTTTTTAGGGTTCCATATTTCAAAAGAAAAAAGAAACCCTTTTTGAATCACCGCGTTGTCCGTCTGTATGTCTGTCTGTCGAGATCCCTTTACACATGAAGTGTGAAAAGATGAAACTTCCGAGTCAACGGAATCAAAAGTCAAATCTAAAATATATTTTTTTGCAATTATAAAGTAATTCGAACGCGGTATCCCGTCCCGTCGCAGGTGGGCGACTTCTCAGTGTCGCTGAAGGCGCCGGGGCGCAACAAGCACTTCCGCGTGCAGGTGGAGGGCGCGCTGTACTGCATCGGGCAGCGCAAGTTCCCCACGCTGGAGCAGCTCGTGGCGCACTACCAGCGCGCGCCCATCTACACCAACAAGCAGGGCGAGAAGCTCTACCTCGTGCGCCCGCTGCCGCGCGCGCCGCCGCCCTGCTGAGCCCCTAGTCACGCGCACCGGATGTCTTATGTCCATTTGACATTTTTTTTTAAATTTTTATACAATTACCTAATTTGGCGAATCGGTTTTTTTTTTGTAATACAACATTCTTGTCTGGATGTGTTGAGTTGTATCTTTGCAGTTGGGTACGAGCAGGGCCTAACAGATCGACCGTATATCAGAGCCAATTATTATTATAATTTATATAAAATGTAATTAATAAATACATACTCAGTATTTTAAAATAATATCTCATACGGAGGCGATGTATCCTATCCATTCCATACGGCAATACACAATATGATACAGTTATAGTAGTCCACACGTTCCGCATCGAAAGCTATAATTTAAAAAAAACGGCGTAATCTATCTATCTTTAAGTAAACTATCGTAACCATCGACAGTCAAATCTAATTGGATTTAGGCAAAATTATAATTTATATATAATAATTAGCGGTGGACAACGCACATGTAGGTTTTGATTGGGAGTTAAAATTGTAGTGCGATGCTCTATTGTGAAGGACAGGGGCGTAGTAGTATTTATATATGTACAAATATGATCGTAGTTTCTAATGTACTGAAGCAGTATATCGATGTAACTTGACCCAACATGGCGCCTAATGGACTGTATAACATACAGGCGTCATTATAGTTAAACTTATAGGAATACTGCTATAATTGTGAATAAATGTACCCGTTGCTGTCGGTAAGAATGTTTAGGTAAAGATTAATAAATAAAGATGGATAATTGTGTAAAATAAAAGGGATATACGGTTAAATGGGTACGTATATTCAGTCGAGCTCGCGTCTGTCCGAGCGCTGCCACGAAACAGTTAACATGTAACTTAGTATAATATAATAAAAGTAATAATAACGAAGGAACTAAACCAAAAACAAGCTTCGACAATTATTATATGATATTTAATGTAAGATCGATTTCTATATATTATTTGGTAAGGACTTATGTTAGTGTAATTTTTAAATGATTTTTTTTATAGGTAATACGTTTGTGTAACG
This sequence comes from Brenthis daphne, assembly GCA_947093115.1. Taxonomy (NCBI): domain Eukaryota; kingdom Metazoa; phylum Arthropoda; class Insecta; order Lepidoptera; family Nymphalidae; genus Brenthis; species Brenthis daphne. The sequence goes on from OX352473.1 coordinate 8,347,176, forward strand.
TAGTAAGAGCAACGCGCCGCGCTGTCGCCGCCCTACCGGCCGCCCTGCCAGCGCGGCTTGCTGGGGCGGCGCTAGGGCGGCCACAGCGCGGCGCGGCGCGACACTCGGTAGATGCTTTTGTGACGCGCCGTGTCCGACCGACGCTGGTTTTTACAACCGGAAACGAAACGGAATTTTAGTTTTTTTTTTAATTTTTGGCCGAAACCGAAAGTGCCCCGTTTTAGACAAATTATTAAAAAAAATATATAGCGTAGTCGCTTTAAACGACTGCCTGTTTTTTTCGTATGGGATGTGGTAAACTATCCGCTAGACCGATACTACGATGGTAGATCGATCAGGCGCAGGTCCGGTCGGACGCGAGTGCAGGATACAGTACACGTCTGTATGTAACTACGCTACTTGTGATGTTTGGCTAAGAAGTTATTGTAAGTCACTCGGGAACGACGCGGTTTTGATACGGGGATTTTTTTCTATAGTAAATCATAAGAAATAGCATTTATACCTAATTTCATAGTTACACTGTAAATTTTCCATTAAACACATATTGTACCAGGTGACGTATGCTATGTATATATTCTGTGTCGAATCGTTTCGGTCCGTATACATGTGTGTAGTTGGTCCCCAAATATTCCAGTGTTATGTTGATTTGCAATGTGCTTAAGAAGAGAGTGAGAATGCAGTCCGATGACCCGTACAGTGAGTGCGGCGCGCGCCCCGCGGCTGACGCACTCGATATTATAGTATCGTCCAAAATGTAAATAAAATATAAGAAATATTCATATATATATTACGTTTTTTGATCGATGAGTCAATAGCAAATGTTAGTTGTAAAAAATATTTATAAAAATGAAATGTTCCGAGCAGTGTGTGTCAGTGTGTCGATGGGCGCGCGTCGAGGCGTGGAATCTCATGGAGTGGACGCGAGTGTCGCTAGTCAGCCAGCCCCCCCCCCTCCCCGCTCCTCTCACCCCCCCCCCCCCCATCCGCCATGCGCTAAATACATATTAAAAATTGTATATTTTTATTTTATATATTGACATTAGCAATTAATTTCGACTGTAAAATTTCTGCATATTTTTATAATTTAAGAAATAATTTGTATACATAATATTAGTCTGACGAAGGCGTTAGTGTCGTCCGTCTGTTGCAGCGGCGGACGGAATCGGTCGAGGCAGCTCGCGGGTTGTTTCATTTGTTTACTCTTAGAGATTATTATCCTTTTTATTAACTGACTAATGGAGAAGTTTCCAATTTTTTTTTGTTTGAATTATAAAAAAATAAGTAAAACATAACAAAAATATGAAAGAATTATTAAAATATCTCAACAAATGAAAAAGTTATGAAACTTCAAAGTTGCGCTTGTAAGAATAGCTTCGTGACGTCACGACTTGAACGACTGAAGTTTAAATTAATTTCTTAGTCATTTATTGATAGATTTAAAAAAAAACCTGATCTATTATGATCTATATTATACATAATTCCATTATGTTAAATATGATATTAAAAACGTCAGGAAATTTCTCCATTCTAACACTTTCAGTATTGTATTCGTTTTATTATAATACATAATAATATGTTATATTTATAGCGGCCGGGGAAGTACCTAGGTTGTGTTCTCGCGCGCATCTTTCCGTTCGTGACTCGCCCCCTGTGTCGTCTCGTTTGCCTTCATCGTGTCTCACTCATTGTCCAAGAAGTCCTCGGAGCGACCGACGCCATTACGAGAATATTGAGATTATTTTGAAATATTTATTTTTGTATGCATTTTTTATTTTTTTTAATCACCAAACAGCGATCACACCAAGTGTAGGACTTTTGTATGCAATATGATAAGATTTAACTGTACGTGTACGGCGACAGCGGTACAGCGGGTACAGATGGTCGAGGACTCTGCGATAAATGCATTTATATGTTTTGATTTTATATTTTTTGTACATTCATTTTGTAAACGTCCTCGACTCGACGCGGAGACGCTCTCATGTGATACTTTCAAGACGTGACCGCGCGCGTGCGAGCGGTCCGTCACATCGCGCGCCGCCATGTTGACTTTTTGATGTATTTAATACATTTTATACTCGATATTGTAATTAGTGTTTAAAGCTGAACGATCCCGTACGATAGATATTTATTAGGAACGGATAGTCGTATAGGAATATATCGGGCCGAAGTCACTCTTCCGAACACAGCTCTGTAACGAGTCTTCCCGTATGGACGCATACAACCGGTCGACGCTGCATTGTGCGTGGATGAGACGATTATCGTTTATAAATAATAATTATAGTGTAAATTGAATTTTATTTTTGAGTGCGTGTGTATTTTTCGTCTCAAGTCTGATTTGCCGATTCCGTTGTATGGCATAGCTTTGTAAGGGAACGCCAATGTACATACCTACGCTGTTCTGTCATACGAGCGAGTGTTCCTACAGATCCACTCGCTTCATACAACCGCGCAACTTCACCTACACTACTACATCTCGGGGCCATACACGTAGAGATTAAACTGAGTAATACTCATGACAATGACCACTCTCTAGAAAGAGAGAAAGCGACCGTGCGGCCAATAATTGTCTTTTATTCTAATATGAATTTATAAATGGAATGTAAAAAAATATATATAATGATATTAAAAATTATAATATTATAATGGATTATAAAACGGTTATGAACATCTATCTTCATTAATCGTATTTCAATTAATACAGAAGACTTCTGGCCGCACATTCGTTTTGTCTCTGTCGCGCCTTTCCGCCATTTTCAAATGACGGCTGGCAAAGTAACAGTCAAGTCTCTAGGTTATGAGTACATGTGGGTGCGGTGTGTGCGTGACATCTCACCGACGAGTTGACATACACGCTGCCTGTTGACAAAACCGGATTTTTCCGGCTCGAGCTGTTGTCACTGTCAAAAGAAAACGCACACACCGCCGCCTTGTGCAGTAGTGTAGCTGTGGTTGTGTAGTTGTATGGAGCTCAGTCTCCGTACTCGGTACTCCGCAGGGACACTCGGTCGGCGGCGGCAGGCGTAGGGCATAGAGTGATTCGGTTTTTATTTTTATATTGCTCAAAGTATGTAGCCATGCCATGGATTTAATTTGTATGTAAAACCATGCGTTTGTAAGTTTTTCACATTATGATACCATGTAAGTGCAAGATATTAACCATTATAATTTATTTATTATAATTTGCACACTGTGTTTTCTTTTTACACCTCAAATATTAAAACCCAATATGACATTGTCTTTATTGTAATCTAGATATGACTAAATTGAAGTCCGAATGAGAATGAAGTTGAAGTCACTAGTCGCTACGTATTCATTGAGAATAACCGATAACGAAATATCTATTATTGCGAAATAATAAATTTAAAATATCATATGCATTGTTTTATTTTAACAAAGAACAAAAAGAAATTGATGATATAATATTATTGGGTAAATATATAATCCGCCAACCTGCACTTGGCCAGCGTGGTGGACTATGGCCTAATCCCACTTCTATTGAAGGAAAGCCCGCGCCCAGCAGTGGGACGTTAAAAAGGGCTGAATACAATACAAAAATACAAATACATAATATTAAGTAATTAATTATTATTACTTAGGCCCCTTCCTGACTTAGCGGTGCGGTATCTGTATTCGGTATTCTCTACGTTGCCGCGAGCTTACTGATGTCGGCCAGGATCTCTTCACTTATCGGTATACCGTCGGTATTCTTTCGGTGTAAAACAATTGAATATTGCAGAAATTTGGAAAAATGTTGGAATTTTACGCTCGATCAACGGTTTAACTGACTGCCCGTATTACGACGCAATAGCCGCGCGTTTCGTTCAAATAAATGCGGTCGATAAACAATCGATAAGAATTTTACCGAGCGTACTTTACAGCACCGCTAAGTCGGGAAGAGGTGTTAGTCCACTAGTCTATGGTAAGTAAATAAAATATGGTCATTGGTCAGGTGGTGACCATATTTGATCAGGTAACCAACTGCGATAAATTTATATTTAAATAGGTATGGTATAGTATGCACATATAACTTCGTGTAAATGTTGCTAGTAGTGAAGGCACCCCATTCCATCCCATTAAGACGTCCCATATAGTATAGAAATATGTGATAGATGGCGGTCATCTACAAAGTTGAAACTATTTCCTTTTATATGTTACTAGCGATTCACCCTCGCTCCGCTCGGGTTCGTCCCTGGTGTGGGGTCTGGGAGGACCACCCTTATCCTTATTACTTGGGGGTATGGAAAATAGATAGTAGCCGATTCTCAAACCTACTGAATACGCATATAAAATTTGGTAAAAATCGGTAAAGCCGTTTCGGAGGAGTACGGTAACTAACATTGTGACATGGAAATTTTATATATTAGATGGTTAAAATATGCAAATAAATATTTTACATTTAATAAAACAAATTTCAGTGACATGGTCAGTTTTTCACCAGTATTAATCAACTCCTGAAATATAAACAGCAATCTACGAATAAGTATGTAATTACTGAATGGCTGATTATTTATTATTCGAATATCAGTAAATTTTTAAACAATTGTCTAGCAAAGCAAAGAAAACATTATTTTCATTTCCGTTACTTAGAATATTGCTTAAATAACTAACGTTATAGAGCCACCTCTCGGTCTTTTCCAGGCGAAATATATTTTTTGAAGCTAAAAAGATTAACACACACATAGATAGGGATCTAGTACAGATGCCTCATCCCATACAAAGAAATTGGACAGCGCTAATTCGGGCTATTTTTGTTTGCTTGTATCTATTCAAGATAATAGATGTTAATTCGCAAGTACCTATTTCAATTTTTATATTAAATATATGCAAATTAACGTATGATGAATCGTCAATTTTACATTTTAAATTTTAATTAAATGTCAGTGTAGTCAGCCCGTGAGGAATCTACCACCGGCTCGGAATGCAGTTCTGCTGAGAAGAACCGGCGAGAGACTAAACAGTTGCTCTTTTAAAATATTTGTGTACAATATGTAATACAATAATTATCTACTTATCCTACGTGAGACCCAACCCGACATTAGTTCCACACGGACATCTACAAAGTATTCCGTGACGGTGTAATAAGCTTTATTCAATAACAATTGTACGGAGACAGGATATATCTTTAGATGTGCGGTGCGATAATTAAAAAAAACGTATAGATTTTATAAACATTTATTGAATAAATAATACAAAAATGTTTTCGAGTTGACATTTTGAAGAATTTCAAACAAACATGACCGGAGCAAAATGGCTACTTTAGATGTAACATCCAATTTGTATGATTCAAAACGATTACATCGAAAAATATTACGCTACGTCGAGTAGCGCGCGTACATAATATCAATACATGAAATTTATAATTTATAATAATATTTCTTTTCCTAGTGCTATTTTTAAATCTTAACAAAGTTTTAACTATAGCAGTAGCTATAATTGTTTATACATGGATTACATTATGTAGGGGATAAATGCCTGAAATGCGACAACGTCTGAATAAAATGCTCCGAGCGCGACCGTGACTCGTCCAAACGACCTGACACCAGTCGACCACCGACGGTGGGCACTCGCAAACTCCCCAAAAAAGGAAAACGCGCGAAACTGTCTCATTAAACACAAATTATACAAAAAACCCAACGGTGGCTTCAATCGATTGAAACTCGGTCGCAGCGTTCGAACGAGTTAATACATACAAATAATCAACAAAATTTCACATTTCAAAACTTAAATTATTAAACGACTCGGTCAATTATGCGACTCGCCACTAAACATTAAATAAAAGCATATTGCGGAATCACCGGCGGCTCCCCCTAAGTACTAAAAACAATAACTTACTCTAAGAGGGTCAATTTATTTATACAAACCGTGGTTTTGTTCAGACAAACACCACAATTAATGTTGGCAATCGGAATCGCAAATTAATCGAGTGGAGGTTTCTAATCGATTTTAACTATTAATTAATTATGCTTTTAACACATCGATTTACGATTTCGATTTCCAAAGGCCGTATTGGAGGCAGAAACGTTGCCATAACTAACTATACAAGACAACTAGGCCTTCAACTAAGATAGTAGGATGAGGTCGCGCGACGAAATTTCTACCTTATACATAAAACAATGGATTCGAACCCGTTCCCCGCGCGACCACACGCTCGGATTCAGATCTGGTAATATTATAACTGTTTATCGACAAAAAGCGAATTCTTTTACACCAATATACAAACTACATGTTTAATATAAATAAATATGTACAAACTTATCGATTTAATATTCAAATTAAAGAGAGATTAAAGCGATAGAAACTCTGAACCGAAGTGCCATATTATTTCCACTTTTATATTAAAATGACAACGTAATTTATATTTTTAGTTTATTTTAGTTGGCAGAGTAAATTGATACCATTGATTTGATCTGATGTAATCAGAGGAAATGGTTGCCCCATCAGAGTACCACAATATCATATATAACATTTAATAAGTAAAATTAAGTTTTGCTAGTTTACAAGATGAAATAATTTGGACAAACAATAATTTCATTACAATCTCGTGTGATGCTCGATATACAAACGGAATCTCCATTGAATTTAATAATTATTATACATGCAAATAATATCGAAATGCATAACAAAGAGTGACCTCACGGAGGTTTCTAAAAGCAAATTCTTAATAAATAAAATCATTACAATCAATTTTCTAATAGTTCCTCATCTCTTAATCATATTATAATTAAAAAAAAACTAATACAAAAACATTTACAATTGACAACAAAACGATTTAAAAAATGAAACCATAGACAATCATAGCGCGATTCAAACATTCGATTATTATTTAAAAAAAAAACCAAAAACATGACGACCTACGAGACGTCACTCCCGCGACGCCACACGCTCAGTCCCCTGCCCGCGCGCGGGCCCCCTCGCAGGCCCCCCGGCCCCCGCGCGGGCTCCCTCCCCGGAGCCCCTCGCTCACGAGGCGTACATGCGCTTGATGTCCTCCTTGTAGCGCTCCTGTATGTCTTTCCGCTTGATCTTGAAGGCGGCGGTGACGAGCCCCATGTCGGGCGACCACACCTCCGTGCACAGCTTCACGGCCGCCGGCACCTCGAACTTCTCCAGACCGCCTGCAATTGTGTTACTCTGATTGTTACTCTTATCTTTATAGCTCCTTATTTAAAAAATAAGTATCATGAAAAAATAATGTGTAATTGTGCAAAAGTTTCACAGAATTTTGTGAACAAAGTTAATGTACGTGTAAGAGCTACTTTCTAAAGGAATAGTAAGTAATAAAAAAATATTAACAAAATATAAATAAATATAATACTTTGTTGAATTTACAAGAATATTTGACATATTAAATATATATATATATATATATATATATATATATACAAACTATTTTTCACACATTTTTTTATTTTTTAATATGGGATAGGGGAATAAAAATGATCATACTTGTTCAGCCTTTAAAGCGTCATAATAGAATTGTAAATAAATCCGAAACATAATCTTCAAATTAATCCCATACTAATATTATAAATGCGAAAGTAACTCTATCTCTGTCTGTTACTACTGTGCTGAACCGATTTAGATGAAATTAGATGTAGAAATGGTTCGAGACCCCGGGAAGGACATGGGATAGTTTTTATCCCCGATCTCGTTGAACCAATCATTTCTTAAGTACAGGATATAAAACTCATCATACTTATGTACATATAATATACAGTCTATCTAATCGACACTAAGCGTGCGCCATAAAGGGAGGAGAAGGAGTACTGACACTTCCGGGCGTGGTCGGCGAGCTCCTTGAGCACGAGCTTCTCGACGGCGGGGTCGGCGCAGAGGTCGGCGAAGGCGCGCGGCGGCAGGCCTGCGCGCGCCGCCAGCTCGGCCAGCAGGCGCGGCGCCGGCACCACCAGCGCCACGGTGTAGTTGCGCGAGCTGTCGCCGTACACGCAGATGTTCTCCACCACCGGGCACGTCTTCAGCTCCGCCTCCACCTTGCCCAGCGACACGTACTCGCCCGCTTGCAGCTTCACCAGATCCTTCTTGCGATCTGTCGTATTGCAATATACCATATGTCAATATGTTATACATCATTTTATTTTACCATTTTTAATTGTTTACTTAATTTCTTCCCCTACACGTCCATTTGTTGTATATTAAAAGAATATATTTTCGACACATAGGTTTTTTTATTTTTAGTTTTTTTTTTTATTTCAGTAAGTAACACCCACAAATACACGTCCATACCTATTTTTGAGCATTTTTATGTTTTGTTGTTATTTTTATTTTATTTGAGATGGGCACATCATAGTTCAACTCATTGGATCGGAAAGTGTATGAGAAACCAGGAGCTGAGAGAGGGGGGAGGGGGGTGTACCTATGATCTTGATGCAGCCGTCGGGATGCAGCTCTCCGATGTCGCCGGAGCGGAACCAGCGGCGGCCGCCCTCGTCGCTGAAGTCGGCGCGCGTCTTGTCGGCGGCGCGGTAGTAGCCCTCCGCCACGCACGCGCCGCCGATCACCACCTCGCCCTGCTCGCGACGACACACAGCTCATTAATATATAATGTTCTCGACCAATCTCACTAAGACTAGTTGACTGCGCGAAAGATATTATACCTTATTACTCGTTAATATATATATTTTTCATATTTAGCCTTCATGGATAGTAGCAGTGTAAGAGAAACATATAGTAAGTATGGTACCTGTGGATAGGGCTTGTTGTCGACTCTGTAGTTGCCCTCTTCCCAGTTGACAAGCTTGATGTCGGTGCCGGTGGTGGGCGCGCCCACGCGACCCGTCGACCTGGAATATTGTAAATATACGTATTTAACACACAGTCATTATTGTTATTAATAAGTAAAGAAAAATTTGTCTATTATATTGTAATCTTCCTACTTACTATATAAATGCAAAAATCTGGATGGATGGATGTTTGTTACTCAATCACGCTACAACGGCTCGAGGGATCCAGATAAAATTTGTAGTGATAGAATTTAGCCTGGAATAGGCTTTTTACTTTTTATTCCGAAAAAATGTACAGTTCCCGTGGGATAGGTTTATTTTTGTTTTTCACTAGGAATGAACTCTCGGTGAGTCGCTCGGTACCTGTCCATGGGGTGCATGACGGTGGCGCAGGAGGTGGTCTCGGTGAGGCCGTAGCCGGCCACCACGTCGCAGCACAGGCACAGGCGCACCTGCGCGTGCGTGTCGGGCGCCAGCGGCGCGCCGCCCGAGATCATGAGCCGCACGCGCCCGCCCAGCAGCTGCCGCACCTTCTTGAACACCTGCCGGAGATGACTCTTCCGCGTTAGAAATCTCACTTTTATATTTACACACATTATTTGCATATTCGATTATTTTGAAAGTGATTAAAAAGAATTATTAATGAAAACGATTAAATTATTATCTTATTGTTCTGTTGAGTTAAAACTCACTTAAGTGGGTAGTACTGGCTTTTCCACCCGATGAGTTCCACATCTATATCTATATAGATAAATATAATTGAAGTGTCTGTTTGTAATATCAAAATAACAGCATTTTACTAAATACATATAAAATTATATACCGTACTTATAAAAAAAACTCAATTTTTTAAATTTTTCTCTATCTATCTGTGTGTTTGTTTCGGATAACCTCGGAAACGGCTGGACTGATTTTGACGGGACTTTCACTGGAAAATAGCTGACGTTATAACAAACAACGTTATAACATAAGTTACTTTTATTTTAGAAAAAGAATTAGTGTTCTGTTAAAAAAAATTATAACGTGAGTCGCTAATAACCTATATGATATTAGTGATGTGCCGGATCGTTTATATGATATATACAGTTCGTAATGCATTCCCCAATTTTAAAAAAAAGCCGGTGTACTCACGAGCAGGTCGAGGACGGGCGTGTCGTACCCGCGGCGCGCCCAGCCCTGCTTGTAGGCGTAGGCCCACTTGAAGAAGGCGCCGGCCAGCGCGCCGCTGCGCGACACCTTGTCCGTGATGCCCTTGCTGATGCGGTCCATGATCAGCTGCAACACACATACACACATGTACATACATAACACTATACATACAAGAAACAACTGTCACATTCTTTATATTTAAAATCTCTCTCTCTCTCTCTCTCTCTCTCTCTCTCTCTCTCTCTCTCTCTCTCTCTCTTGGGCAAACTGGCTACATTGTACATGGTAGACCATATCTATGCCTTCGAGCTAAGATGAAGGTCAAGAGTAAACCCATTTCTGATTAAAAAAAAACCAGTTTGCGTAAATTTATATTTCTTTTGACCACAAACGGCTCGACGGAAATTGATATTTTTTTCTGTGTACTTATGCGATCATGTAAATAATTTTTTACTATAGTTGAACCCAGTAGATGACTCACCCGAATTCGCTGAAGGTCTCGTGTACATAAAGTTAAAACGAAACAAATTCCTATACAACACATCTCAATCCATCGATATGTAACTTTGATGCATAATTGCAAAATGTCACAATTTAAGCTACTTACTCGTAACTAATAGTGACAAAATGTAAATTTAAAAAGATAGTAAAACATGTACGTACAGGTACGGTGGTGATGCAGGTGGGCTGCAGGATGGTGGCGTCGCCCTTCGTGCCCTTCATAATCTTGCTGGAGGTGTCCAGCATCGTCAGCGGCGTGGAGTAGCCGATGGGCACGCCTGGCGAGACACATACGTTGTACATCTTATAATACATCTATATATATATATATATATATATATATATATATATATATAATAAAATTGTAACTAAGCCAAATCTGTACATTTAATATTTTTTGAAAAATCTTATTGAAATAGTCAAATCTATAGTTGTGTATCTGTGTGTGTGTGTGCCTGGGAACGCATCAAGAGAAAACCACTGGACAAATTTTGACGAAATTTGATTTGATGATAGCCAGTTATCCGAGTTAACATATAGGATACTTTTTACTGTGAAAAGTATCTTATCTCTGAGAAATCTATAGTCAAACGTTAAAACGTACGAACCCGAGCGGAGCGAGTTGATATATTATCAGGCTAGTTGATATATAAAAACATAGATACACATTTCCTAACAAATATCTCTTCAAAAAGTGGCGTCGATGTGAATCGTCAAGTCAAACCAAACAATAAAATTAAAAAATCGAAAGTTCTAATTGTCTAAACACAAATTCGAACTTACGTACAACATATTAAAGTACATTTTTAAACTAAACAACGTACATTTTAATTTCGTCATCCAAAAAGCAATGAACAAAAGAGATTTGAAAAAAGCGCAATTCAATTTTGAATTAAATAATTTTATTTGAAGATTTTTTTGAGACACGAATTGTGGTATTTTGAGTTTTTGTATAGTATGTTATATATATATAATTAATGGACGCTTACAACCCTACCTACAGCGGCAAATACCTAATGAGCAGGCTGGCTTTGTCAAGGGCCGTGGAACTCGGGAGCAAATTGTCAACATTAGACAACTCATAGAGAAGAGCCGGGAATTTAATGTTCCGATAATTATGTGTTTTGTTGATTACTCCAAGGCGTTTGATTGCGTGAGGTGGGATTGTCTATGGATCCTGTGATGAATCCTCCTAGAAATGGGTGTTCCTAAGCATTTAATAGCACTGCTTGCAAACCTGAATGGGAAGTCAGAATGGGAAGTCAATGGTAAGAGTGAACGACGTGGTATCCGCTCCTTTCAAACCACAAAAACGAGTACGACAGGGATACATCATATCCCCTGTTCTTTTTAACATCTACGGCGAGTATATCATAAGGACAGCGCTAGATGAGTGGGATGGAGGCATTTCCGTTGGAGGCAACAAGATCAGTAACCTCCGATACGCCGATGACACTACGCTATTGGCTTCTTCAGAACAGGAAATGGCTGAACTACTTAGAAGAGTCGAGCGTGCAAGTGAGATGGTCGGTCTTTCCATTAATAAGAAAAAAACGAAAATCATCGTAGATCGAGCTGGAACTTTTGCACGAACCGGAGAACTTACGGATCTGGAATTTGTAGATGAGTTTGTGTACCTGGGATCACTTATTAGCAATCAGGGAGGCTGTGACAAAGAAATTCGGAGGCGTACGCAGATGGCCAAGGCAGCTATGAGTAAGTTAACCAGAATCTGGCAAAACAGGAAAGTGTCGAATACCACCAAAACCAGACTCGTGCGAGCTTTGGTGTTCTCCATATTTCTGTACGGTTCCGAATCATGGTCAATCCGTGCAGCTGACCGAAAGAAGATTGAGACTTTTGATATGTGGTATTACAGAAGAATATTGCGTATACCGTGGACAGCAAAAAGAACCAACAGGTGTATTCTCGACCAACTGAAGATTACTGCCAGACTATCCACTATATGCTACCAACGAGTCCTAAGTTACTTTGGTCACATCGCCCGGAGACAACCAGACAATCTGGATAAACTGGTTGTAGTCGAGCACTTACCCGCTGGTCCGACCAGATTTCAAATATAACGGGACTCAATATTCCGAGTACCCTGAGACAAGCCGAGGATAGAGTGGTGTGGAGAAAGATAGTCAACAAATCGGTGCAAACATTCCAGGACAAGCACAACCTTCAGCAATGAAGTACACGAAGAAGAAGAAGAGTATAGTATGTTATGATAATGCTATAATATCGAACGAGCAATTCTTGTAATTTATTTTAAGAAATTAATTTTGTGTATCTCAGAAACGGCTCTAAGGATTTATTAATACCACCAAATATTCAAGACGAATTTCAAAAAACAAACGACGCTCTCGTTATTTTGATATACCAATTTCACTGAAAACTGTTAAAGTTTTCGTGGTCGGATCTATTTCGCACAAGTAAGTCGGACGCACCTCCGACGATGCAGAGGCTCTCGGCGAGCAGCTCGAAGACGTGCGCGAGCGGCAGGAAGCCCATGAGCAGGTCGCCGCGGTGGATGGGCATGGCGTCGGCGAAGGCGCGCAGCGTGGCCAGCATGTTGCGGTGCGACAGCACCACGCCCTTGGGCACGCCCGTCGACCCCGACGTGTACATCACGATGGCCGTGTCGCTCGGCTGCGGAGGCACTGCCTCTGTTGGGATTCAATATTATTATTTATGACACTTTATCTATACATATAATGAAATTATTGAGTCGAATCTGTATATTAAATATTTTGTGAACATCTTATTGAAATAGTCATTATTATCGATACGGAGGTCGAATTTATAGTTTTTAGAATTTTTGGCTGTCTGTGTGGAAACGCATCGAGAGAAAACCACTGGACAGATTTTGATGAAATTTGTTATGATGATGCTGGATCAACATATAAGATACTTTTTACTGCGGTAAAACATCTCATCTCTGAGAAATCTATAATAACCGTTAAAATATAACTAAAGACGAAACCAAGCGGAACGGGTGTGACTCAGTTACAAAAAAATGGTTTATCCTAAAAGAAAAACAAATACAAGATAAGAGATATGCAAAGGCGGCTTTAGTGTTCTTATACATTATTTAATAAAAATGTGACGGAATGGAGAGATGATTATTGAGGATTTCAGAAGGATGTAACTTGACAACTATTAAATTAATTGTTTTAAAGATTATCCAAAAATGCCCCACACATATATATGGACTTACCGTTCAATTACATGTATGGAGTGACACATCTATTTCTTGTACATATTTTTCATAATTTGACTACAGAATTGTCTACAGTTTACATGAAACATTAGTATGTATGTATCAAATTTTAGCGATACTGTTCCAATAGTCTGACGATGAGTAAAACATTTGTACCATACAGTGACGAATTTTTACTACGAAACTCTAAAATTAACCATAAAATAAACAAAAAAAAACTATCTCACCAATATTCGACTGTTTTCCCAATTGCAAAACTTCTTTATATGCAACAATTTTGATGCCTTCCTTGTAGCCATCCTTCGAGGTGGTTTTCAACGGATCCTCCATGTATATGATGGTGTCAACTTTGGGTGTTTTAGCAAGTATTTTCTTGAATTTGGGCAAGAGTTCGTGCGTGGTGATGACTGTAGACACCTCTGTCTCGTTGATGCCGTGAGCGATCGCTTCGTCGCCGAGTGTAGCGTAGATTGTGACCACTGAAAGAGGATTAATAACATATTAACCTTACTAAATAGCCTTTTTATGTTTTATCTTTCGAGTTATACAAAAGTATAAAATTATGTACAAGAGGATAACATAAGAATGAATATGTTTACTGTTGCCATTTAGGCTACAATTATATTCAGACGGAAAAGTTTACTTATATACGTGATAGCAACTGACTTTTACTGCAACAAAACAGAATTATACACATTAATTTAGCCATGGACGAATTAACCACTGGACCAGACATATAAGCGGACGTACATTTATCGGTCTTCTCAGTAACCAGGAGATTTTAGGCTTGGTCGTTTGTTTTTTGCGTCAGTCTCAAGCACTTATTTGTCAACAAAACATCTCCCAAAAATGACTAAATGTTCTGTTAAATGATGTAAAAACTATAACGGCGGAAGCAGCAGTATTTCTTTTCACTTGTAAATACATTATTTTATTACATTTATTGTTATTTATCACACAATTTAATTAAATGTAAAATAAAATGTCATATTATCCAACTATGTTAAATATAGTCGATATTTCTATGTATTGTTGACATCTGACAACCATCATAAAATCCCTGGATTATACCATTCAGAACAAATGACTAAACTGTCGAGTGAGTCCATTTGACATCGACTAGTGCTTGACAATGTCGAAAAATATATCGATATTTAACGAAATTACTAAAGGAATTGTGTTATTTGTACAGTACAATAACATAAAATACTTTTACCACAGTATCCTACAATCTGATGACAATAAATTTATAAAAATAATTTCTAAATCAAATAAAAATATAAATGCAAAAATTATAATTAGTATGTGTACTTATTTTTTTATTTTATTTTATTCCACATTTATATACTTTGGAATATTATTTCATTGTAATAATAATAAAGATCATTTTATTTCAACACATAAATTACACAAAATCAAACAATAATGTTTTAGCACTAAACTTCTGGGTTGGCGGTTTGTAATAAAACACTTTACCACTTGCACTAATTATTTTACTTTCACGATCCAACACTCACTTTAATTTGCAATCACTTTTTCTTTTTCCTAATTTCACAAATGTTTATTAAGAACCGAGCAATATTAGGACAGTGTCACATTTTTATAACTACCCGAGACAATCAATTGCCAATTAAAATAGTTCAATAACAGAATCAACAAAATCACTTTATTTAATTAAATTAGCTTAATATTTTTTTAATCTTTACAAAATAATATTTATTATATATTAATGGAATATATACCCGATATTCATTTGTTCATTAACATTATTATAGGCCAACAGAATGTTGCCATCAATGCCATCGTATTTATATAAATCAAATTAAAAAATAATTATTATTTGACACATTATTATTGCCTCTTTAATTCATTTATTTTAATTTATTAAAATTAAAAGAAGAAGAGTAAATTAAAAGATGTAAAATATGATGACTATGCTAACCAATGTCTAAAATGTCATTCATTGGTTCATCGATATATGTATTTTATCGATTACGTTCAAGCACTAGAAATATTGTATTGTGTATCAGTGTTTATAATAATGTAATAAAATCTTTGTGTGCGTTATGCGTCTTTTGGTTGAACTAGTTTTCATACATTTGTATTTTATGTCAGGTCCAGTCTCTAATTCGTTCATGAATTTAGCGTACAGTAACCATAGTACAGTACGGTACGGTACAGTACAGTAAACCACGTTTACAAGTATCGTGGGGCCGCCATTATGCTAAATCATGCTTCTTCTCGTTTATCCATCTTTCATTTATTCTATTCTTATTATACGTCTCTTTTTACTCTAAAAATATCATTTCACGCATACTTATAATCACAAATCTCATACTACAAGTCAAGAGTTTCCAACCGCTCCCCTAGGGGGCGTAGAGAATTTATTTTGTATAGCTTAAAACAAAAAGAAATAAAAATCGTTAAAAAAAATTGTGTTCTATTATAATTAAAAAAATAAAGGGGTGGCATGAAAATATTTTTTATAATCCGGGGAGGCTCAACAGAAGAAAGGTTGAGAATGAGAAACCGTGTTGTAAGTGGTAGACCGTAGAACTGACCAGGTATGCTCTGCGTGAAGCAGCCGTGCGCCGCCAGCATCCACTCGGCGCGCGTCTCCGCGAACATGACGACGTTGTGGCGCGGCGCGCAGCCCAGCGCGCGCAGCCCCGCGCCGAACTCGCGCGCCTCCGACACCACCTCGTTGTACGACCGCCACACGTAGTCGCCCATTTTGTACTGCACACATTAAATATACACTAGTGTTTTATTTTGTGACTAGCAGTACCCGCTGCTTCATCAGTTTTAAAGTAATGTATGGAAGTTTGCCCGATTTGTTAACAATTATGACTTATGATGCATGATGATATATAGCCTATATAGCCTTCCTCAATAAACGGGTTATCTAATGTAAAAATATAATTATATATCATCATGCTACTTACTACCCAAGCGGAGCAGTAATCATCTCTGACAATTTGTGGAATTTTACTATTATAATATTACATGTATGTGTGTACGAGTGCACTCGGAAACTAATACGAAAAAAGTGGCATAACTGACCTTCTTAAACACACGTCCATTAGGCTGTGGCTCGTCTTCCTCGCTGAGCACGGTCCTGGTGCCGAGGCAGGGGCGCGCCTGCCAGCGGGCGGCGGCGGCGCGCAGCATGCTCTCCATCGTGGTGACACCATCGCGCACCAGGCGCAGGTGCAGCTCGCATGGGGTGGATATCGACCTCACTGTTATACTATTTGATGTTGATTCTATGATGCGAGCCTGCAATAAGAATAACAAAAGTTAAAATCTTTTTTAACTGATGGATACGAGCCTCATCGCAATGAGAGAGAGAGACCGGGCAATACTACACAAGTGCGTTCAGATGTCTTTCGAAAACTTGCTAGATTCTCTCAAACATGGAGAATTCCTCACAAAGTTTTCCTTAACCGTAAGGTAAGAGTAATCAAGTTGAATATGATTCGCACAGGAGAACATCACAGGTGCGAGACCCGGAATTTGAACCGTGCGTAACCGTATAAATTATGTCTTCAAATTTTAATGAATCATACAAAGTAACTTCATACGTAGATTTCTAGTTATTATAAGTTATAAAAAATAAATATCAAGCCATAAACGACAAAGTATTTTAACCTTTTTTAGTTATTTATCATTGCAAGAAACATGTGAACAAAAACCGCAATTATGACTTTTTAAAGTAATTTTCCTTAAGCAGTAAATCTGGTTATTTAAAAATAACGTTTATATATGAGAGTATTATATATTTTTAAATTATAAAAACAGAAACCTTGGAAGATGTATAATTTGTTGCTAAAATAATAATAATAGTAAAAGATTCCTCGAAAACATTCATCAATTATGTGTTTAAAAATAATACTCCTTGTTTAGAAAATATTTTTTAAATATTTATTCTATTTTATGTTTGTTACAATGTGTTGAAATTTGACTGAAGTTAACCAACAGTATTGTGTTCATTGATGTTTGTTTACATTTGAGGGCGTTACTCTTGATAAGTGGCCATTTAAGCTGCTTTCACTAACTTTTATTACATCTTAATTTCTAAAAGTACCTAAAACTCGTTACGAATATTTATGCTAAAAAGGAAATCACTTATTAAGTCTTGTCGGATTTTATTTATAACCGTTTTATCTTTTAAAAGACTAGTGACTCACCCTCGCTTCGCTCGGGTACCTACGACCCTAGGTTGCTTCTCCTTACAAACTTTCATCCCTACTTTCACTCTCTTAAGGGATGATTTCCGGGATAAAAATATATCTATCCTATGTCCTTCCCAGGGTCTCAAACTATCTTACCAAATTTTATCTAAATAGGTTCAGTAGTTTCGGAGCTTATTCGTTAGGTACAAATAAACAAAAAATCTTTCCTGTGTATTATATTAGTATAGATATAGATTACGTTTTTTCCAACATTAGCATACTTTGATGGTAGATCATTTAATAATTTTACCAGTTTATTAGATAAAAAAATAAAACCGTTTTGTTAAATAAGTTAATACTTTGTTAAATTTTAATTGTTTCTCATATTAAAAAGATTACTATCTTTATTAAGATATTACTTTACATTACAATTTTCATTTACATTAACTTCACAAAATAGTTATGATTTAAAAAAACCCGACTAATTTACCGATCCACATCATTCATTTTATATAACCTTCTTAAATCCGACATCCAATCAACTGAATAATACCAAGTTATTGCCACTCGAATAATCTTTACTTAAAAACTTCAATTATAGAACTAGCGGCTCACCCTCGCTTCGCAGGGGTTCGTCTCAAAAAAACAAAAACAAATTTATCCCACGGGAATCGTTCATTTTTCCGAGATAAATAGTATGTGCTATTCCAGACATATATGCTATCTATCTCTGTGCTTTTCATCCAGATCCGTTCAGCCGTTATGTCGTGATTAAGTAACAAACATCCAAACATACATCTAAACTTTCATGTTTATAATACTAGTAAGATTATTATCTCAGTAAAACACAAACAACACAAGCTCGTTAAATACCCATAAAACGTTAGAAAACCATAAATATATAGAAACAGTCACACCATTATAAAATATAAGCCAGTTCTTTACACGCAATCCAATTACACCTGTAATGGCATAACATGACCTCACCTTGATCTGTCTCGACAGCGCGCGCTTCCTCCAAGGTCGTTGGATGAGCAGGTGCACGGGGAAGGTGATTACATCGAACACTAGGGCCACCGCGCGGATGGTACGCAGCACCGCCGACACCCACCAGGAGTCCGGCCTAGAAGTGACGAAGATATTTATTAATCAATGGGGGCGAACATTTTTTTAAAGGCACAAATGGGCGCTTCAGATTCGTTTTTTTTACTTTTAATGATATCTACCCTATGATATATACCCTATGATACTCGCACTATGACCAATCTAACGATTTATGAATTATCAAAATTGAGTAAGCAGTTTAGTAATTACGAGGGAGCATAGGTTCGGACATAGGTACATACAAGTCAAATACATAACCCTTCTTTGGGCCTCGCCGCAGTCGGGTAAAACACGGTAAAAATGAAAATAATAATATCAACACAAGTTCTCTCTCTTCTATGAGTTCTAGCACACGCCTGTGAGAGATCAGGCGCGGGACCTGACACTCGTGCTCTCCGAGGCACGGGGATGAAAAACCGTTAATTTTCAAACTCCTAGCTGTTACTGAGAATTTTTTGACAAAAGACCCAACAACTCTACAAAGCTCGCCCAGGAACTTGAACTAAAGACTTTCGGATTCATTTCATTTACGGAATTATTTCGTCCACCCTTAAGAGGTTAAATATTTTTATTTATTTTTTATTTTGTGGTAGGTACCTACCCCCGCCTTTTTTTTCAAAAGATGATTTCTTAAGCAGTACATGTTTTTTTATAATCTACACAAATTAACGACAAGAAAATATACTCTAAAAAAACCCGAGAATGATTTAGCTGTTGCAAAAAAAGATCGACCAAGCTACATGACAGACGTAGCAAAAGATAATATATATTTTACGGTACAACAATTCCCCGAACGGGAATTGAAGCAGTGACTTATCAGGAATTATGAAGATTTTATAACGGTAAACTAGACAATTCTGAATGTTTTTGTACCAACGTGGTCTGATGTACCACACTGGTGCAGTGATCAGAGGGTTCTAAAATACTTGGCTCAATAGTCACATTAGTAGAAAGAGAGAGTAATATCCTACAATATTTTGAAATCAAAACAGAAACTTTTAAATAAGCTTTTTAAACAAGAGAAAAAAATGAATTTTTAAATAAATCTTCATGAAATTAAGACAATGGAACAAAACAATATTGCACTTTGTAGCGATAAAGCTATTGTTGTTCTTGTAGCGGCCTTGGACGTGAAGTGCTACGATAATAACTACCTTCAAAAGTATTTCATTTATATTGTAAATAATAAGAAATATGTGTATAAATTACTAGCGACTCACCCTCGGTCCGCTCGGGTTCGTTCCTGGGTACGCGGATTACAGTTATACTAGATACGTTTTAACGGTTACTAGGTATGTATAGATTTCTCAGATGTGAGTTAGTTTCCCGCAGTAAAAAGTTCCAGGCAGACAGACAAAAAAAACTGTAGATTCGGCCTCTGTATGGAAAATAATGACTATTTCAACAAGCTTTTCCAAAAAATATTTGATGTACAGATTCAACTCAGTTAGAATTTTACTATACTAGTATGTAAAGATGAGATGCTTCATTTGGAGCGTTCAGTGTACGCGACTGACATTGTGTACTTAAGCTACACTTTTAGATACACTTAGACGCACTTTTATAGGTAATACTTTGCTGATACAAATGTGTGGGATTATTAATAATTGATACTCACGCAGGATAAGAACATAATTATTGTATTGTTATATTGTAAATTATAATTATACTAAAAAAGAGCAACTGTTGAGTTTCTCGCTGGCTCTTCTCAGCAGAACTGCCTTCCGAGCCGGTTGTAGATTCCTCACGGACTGACTACACTGACATTTAATTTTAAATTGACGATTTAAAAGTGCTTGTAAAAGTCCATTTGAATAAAGTATATTTTGATTTTGATTATTTGAATAAGAATATTTGCCATGATTAATCTAAACCCATTAAAATGCATGCTGCTGAATGACACTATCCAACGTATTATGATATTTTTCTTTTGGAAATGGAACAAATTATAATCATGTCAAATTGCTTGATCGAGTACAGATTAGAAGTCGAATAGATAACGGGGGCTTCGTCTTTAAGTCGTATAAAGTAAAAAATACCGTCTGAAACAAAGTTAGGGGTATTTGTATTCAGCCCTTTTAAACGCGCCATTGATGGGCACGGGTGTCCCTTCAAAACGAAGGGGATCAGGATATAGTCCACCACGCTGGCAAACCAGGTTGGCGGACTTCATATGTCTTTCGAAAACTTGCTAGGCTTTCTCAAACATGCAGGTTTCCTCACGCTGTTTTCCTTCATCGTAAGTCAAGTGGTATCATGTTGGAAATGATTCGCACAGGAAAATATCAGAGGTGCGTGTCCCGGGATTTGAACCCGCTACACTCAGTTTCTCAAGCGAGCGCGTTACCACTGGGCTTCGGGGCATTTAGGGTGCGTTTAGTCATTAGACTTACACACAAGACATCCTCTATTTGAAGGTTGATATTGAAATTCAACATCCGGCGAATGAGGAAGTTTAGATATTTAAGTAACGAAATCCAAAATTGGCGAATTGTTATGCAAAGGATATCTAAATGTCAAAAGTCATAACATGAAGAGTTTAGATTCAATGTTATTACATGACTTTTAGGTGCCAGTTATGCACAATTTACTGTCACGTTGAATAGAAAAGAGAAACATCCATAAGAACAGTGACATATTATCCTGCATCGCTAGGTAGGTCAGAGGTGAATCAATGCTACATAAAACAAACCATACATACATATACGTATATATTAAATAGGACCTTTTATGTAACTAGAATTTCTCAGAGATGAGATACTTTCCCGCAGTAAAAAGTATCCTATATGTTGACACGGATAACCAGCTATCATCATACCAAATTTCATCAAAATCTGCCCAGCGCTTTTCTCGTGATGCGTTCCCAGACAGACAAACAGACAGATAGCCAAAAATTCTAAAAGCTATAGATTCGGCCTCTGTATCCATAATAATGACTATTTCAATCAGATTTTCCAAAAATTATTTAATGTACAGATTCGTCTCAGTTAGTATTTTAATATACATATGTACATAGATTTAGCTGTCATGACTTATCAATCAAATTCATATACAAAATGTTCCATTGACGCGCGTGTGGTTTAAGAAATCGTAACAGTTATCGATGCTAGATTATCTGCCCTATTAGGCCGACCTAGTTACACCATCGTCTTATTCAAAACCTGCTCGTATCAAGTACACTGTATTTATTGGTCAAATAAAAATTGATAATACATTAAAAATATTTGTATGTAGATATATATTTAGACTGTCTCGGTGGTCTAGTGGCTAGCATGTACGGCTCCAGATCCGGTGATCCTGGGTTCGAGTCCAGAGTCGGGCCAAGTTTAATTACTGAGTTTTCTGTTAAGATATTCTCATTAACAGCCCGGAGTTGGGAAGTTGGCGGTGTCTCTCCCTCGTGCCTCGGCACGCCAGCACGGCCAGAGCACGTTAAGCCGTCGGTCCTGCGCCTTAACTCTCACCGGTGGTGTCGAAGTATCGTCCCATCGGACTTTGAGAATAAAATTAATAGAGAGCGCACGTTGTGTCTGCGCGTACACTTGTGTACTATAATATCTCCTGCGCAGTTGGCTAGTCTCATAGAGATTGGCCGCCGTGACCGAATCTGTTAGAAGGACATTATTAGATTTAAAATTCGTAATATCTTCGTATGTCTACGTATACATCATAATTCTTGCACGCGGATAAAAAAATATATTATATATAGAAATATCAATGCTAAGAAATATAAATGCGGAAGTAATTTTTTATACTTGTGCGATTAGCTTTCACGGCTCATTGGTTAAAATTGTTTTAATTAAAATAGGCAGCGGATAACCAGACACTGAGTAAAGGTAAATAATCACTGAAGCGGAATAAAAAAGGTTCTAAGGAAACGGTTGATATCACACGTGTTTTCGTGTAATATAATTTTATAAAAATAAATACGTATTATAGTCACGTAGTCGTTGGAGAGATTATACTCCATAAAGTTAAAACTGTTTTTAACAAGAACATTTAAATAAACGTTAAAAATACATTAAAAAATAACTTTACACGTGACAATATAAAAAATGGATAAATCATCTCAATTTTCAGTTATATTCATCGTGAAAAATGTTTTTTTTATACAGTTTTCAAAGGTAAATTGAGTTTAAACTGCACAGTTTGAAGGCAAATGTTAGTCTAAGCGGGCTCATTATCTTTTCACTTCAGCAATTGCGCTGGTAATCGTAGATAACTATAGTATAATGCTGGTATTTAAAAAAAAATGGTGAGGTTAAACATGGACACTATCATTAAGTATAAGTATCTACAATCAACAGCTGACGAGAACCTAAATAATTATAAAAAAAACCTTTTTATGTAAAAAACGGTAGTAGCTACCTGACGTTTTTTATATAACATATTATCTCCAAAAAAGTAGGCCAGAACTCTTCTGTTTCAAAATTGCCTAAAAAGTAAAAAGTATTATGAATTTATTTAATAGATATCTGCTCTTGTGAGAGATTATTGTCAGTTTGAACCAAATCATTCTCGACAGCTTTTTGTATATTAATTTCAGAACACAAAAATTAAATAACAATATCGTCAGAGTCATATGGTCACCGTCACCACCATAAGGCATGTGGCATGATAAAAGTGTTTCGCATATGACTTAATCAGAGGTGATATCTCGGGTTTTGAATCCGCTTCACTCGTTTCCCAAGCGAGCGCTTTACCAATGACAAAACACCTACATTACGTCCTTTTTCATTTAAAAAATGAACAATAATATTGCATGTTATGTCATTTACTTATTGTACACAAAGAACGTAATCAGTAGATTAAACTCTATATGATCCTTATGTACGACTTGCATTAAATATATCATACTAGCGACTCACCCTCGCTTCGCCCGGGTTCGTCCCTAGGTTAGTTTCCCATACAAACTTTAATCCCCATTTTCACCCCCTTAAGGGTTGATTTCCGGGATAAAAAGATATTATGTCTTTCCGAGGGTCTGAAACTATCTTTTTCCTAAATTTCACCTAAATCGGTTCAATATATCCAGAGATTACCCCCTACAACGTCACAAACTCACAAATCACAAACTCACAAACTTTACCTCTTTATAATATTAGTATAGATAACTAGCGCCTCACCCTCGCTTCACTCAGATTCGTCCCGATCGAAAATCAAAAACAAATATATCCCACAGGAACCGTACATTTTTCCGGGATAAAAACTAACCTATATGCTATTCCAGACTATAATCTATCACTGTGCCAAATTTCACCCAGATCCGTTCAACCGTTCTAGCGTGATTGAGTAACAAACATCCGTCCATCCAAACTTTCGCACTTATATAGTCGTATTCATACCGCCATTCAGTCCAGTATTTACGTCGGATAACCTTCTAGTTAGAAACTATTTTCGTGTCGTCTCCGTTTTCAGCATCTTAGAGAATAATATTTTTATACTGCCCGCAATTTGACTTTTTAGTATGATGTCGTTATTTTATGACGACGCTCATTTTGAAATATAAATAGCATGCATAACTTCGTAACACTCCCGGAAGCGAAATTATTTTTTATTAATATATCCCGATTTGTGACGACTTTTTGGCATAGTGATAATACAAATATATAAATATGTTGGGACATTAACACAGCACAACTCTTGTGTTATGGATACCATATAGTTGATACACTACACATATATAACTTTAAATACATATTACATGCATATTATAAATATACACAATTGAATGTCCCCAGCGGGATTCGAACCCGCGACCGCTGGCACAGCAAGTAGGGTCACTACAAACCGATCCAAACGTGTCGTCAAACGAATCTACATACTTATGTTGTAACTATGATATCCAGAATTTACTTTGTTGAGACTGATAGCCGTATAGGATCTATCACGCATCATAATATAAGAATAGTCCACTAATTTAGATATCACGATTTTTAAATAAAATTTCGGTAATTTATAAGCAATGATGAAAATTAATTACGAATGAACTTGAACTAATGATAATGACCGTGACCTCATACGTCTTAAAGCCACTGATCTGAATAATTTATACAAATACATCTATAGTCTATACATAATATAAAATTCTGAGTGGAATCTGTACATTAAATCCCATCAAAAATATAAATGTGAAAATGGGAGCCAAGTTCAATATTAAGAATATGCGTGGTTGTCAACTTCACCGACAAAAGAATTGTAATCTAAATGATGGTGCCAAGTTGTGTAGATAAATCCTGCAATTTTTTCATAAGAACATACAACATTATAAAATAAATTTAAACACAATTTCTTGTTTTTTTCTGCTACAAGTGTTTGCAATTTAACTTAATTTGCAAATAGAACTTCTTAAATTTTAACAGTCGAATTATTTACAAAGAGTCCTCACTGTGTGTGTGTGTGCGTGTGTGTGTGTGTGTGTGTGTGCGTGTGCGTGTGCGGTGTGCGTGTGCGTGTGCGCGTGTGCGCGTGTGCGTGTGCGCGTGTGCGCGTGCGCGTGTGCGCGTGCGCGTGTGCGTGTGCGCGTGTGCGTGTGCGCGTGTGCGTGTGCGCGTGTGCGTGCGCGCGTGCGCGTGTGCGTGTGCGTGTGCGTGTGCGCGCGTGCGTGCGCGTGCGTGCGCGTGTGCGCGCGTGCGTGCGTGCGTGCGTGCGTGCGTGCGTGCGTGCGCGTGCGTGCGCGTGCGTGCGCGCGTGCGCGCGTGCGTGCGTGCGTGCGTGCGTGCGTGCGTGCGTGTGTGTGTGTGTAACTTAGGATAAATTGAATTTCAAGATTTGACTTAGCTAGTTTTTACATACAAGTTATCTTATATTCGGCTAATCACTTATATTTTCTTTATGCTATACGCAAGTTACTGTTTTTATATTGCAAGGTCAACATGTCTCACTCTTCTAAAAACTTGCTTTACTGGTAAAAACTAGCCAAGCCAAATCTTGATCTTCAATTAGTAATTATTAACAATTATTAATTATTTATAATAATTTAATTTATATATTTATTATTATTTCCATATAGGAATAGAACCTATGACTATCAACGTAATGGACTGATCAACTATACTAAAAAGAAGCTAAAAATTATGAAAAAATATAATAAAATTACAATACATTCCGCGTATGGATTGAAAATGGATATCCCAATAAGTTTACACGGATCCATGTACGGGATCGAGCGTCACGGTCACGGTCGCCGCCACTATTGGATGAACGGTGACAGTCGACACTGACCTAGCGATCTTAAAACGACACCCACTTTATTATCGATCGACGCATCGCTGTAACACTTAGGTACGTAACATTTTATATTTAACTAGCATTGCCCGCGGCTCCGCCCGCGTTCAGATGACCAAAAACCAAATTCTTAGGTTTACATATTAATATACACTTACATTACAGTTTTTGTCAAAATTAGCTAAGTATTTTCCCGCGGTAAAAAGTATCCTATATGTTGACCCGGATAACCAGCTATCACCATACTAAATTTCAACAAAATTCCTCCAGTGGTTTTTTTTGATGCGGTAACAGACGGACGGGACGGACGGACGGACAGACAGACAAAAATTCTAAAAACTATAGATTCGGCCTCTGTATCAATAATAATGTTTATTTCAATAAGATTTTCCAAAAAATATTTAATGTACAGATTCGGCTTAGTTACAATTTTATTATAGGTCTGGATGTAGCTATTTATTTTTACTGCATTATATTTACTCATCTTCTATACATATAATAAAGCAGTAATTTAGCAAAATCGATATGCGCGTTTCATACAAAAAGTACTGAACCGATTTTAACTAACTTATATATTGTGATAACTTATTACTCGGGTCGACATTTAGGATACCCTTTACTACAGGAAAATCTTTAATTTCTACGGGAAACCACAATAAATGGGTTTATCGAGTCGTTCCTAGAAATTTACATGTCTAACGCTGACCAAACCTTACGAGATACATCAAAACAATGTACATACTAGAAAATTGTAGGTCTTAATAAGACCTACACAAAAATCTGCAATAACATAAGTCTTTCTCCGAAGGTACACTCGCAATAACTATTCATACTACAACTATGCACCCGAGCGAAATGAAGGCAAGTCACTAGTATACTAAAAAATGAATAACCCTTGTATATTCATATACATACATATAAATATATTTCGTGTATCTCGAAAACGGCTCTAACGATTCGAATCAAATTTTGTGTTTAGAAGGTTTTGCGGTTTATGTTTTATTTATATAGTTATCTTTAGTTATCTATATATATAATAAAACTGTAGAGGTCGAATGTTTGTACATAGAGAAAAAATGTTAAAAACCGGGTCAGGAGGATGCAAGAAGAGAAATAGAACAAATCCAAATTTTTTTCCCCTGTCTGTCTGTTTGTATAGGCTAATCTTCGAAACTGTTAGAACAATTTAAATGAAATTTTACATGGTGGTACCTTATATCCCCGGTCAACATTTTAGATACTTTTCATCCCGAAAAATTAAAGAGTTTGCGTGGGTTAAAAAACTATAGTAACTTATACAGCTTAGTACACAAATGCTACTGATTGTATTGTAATGAAACTTTACACTAATATAGTTCATACATCAGGATAACAAATATGCTACTTTTAATCCCGGAAAAATGTAGGTACAGTTCCCGTGGAATAGATTTGCTTGTTTGTCTAGAGGCGAATCCAAGCGAAGCAATATAAGTCTATAATTGCTTGAATAAATAAGAAATATGAAAATAAAGTAATTTAATTAGCTATTTTTATTCAACAATAGAATAACATTTCGCATTTTCATTTGACTTTATAATAATATTATAAAGTTCTCTAAATATTGTATTGAAACGTGAGTGAATCGAGACAATGAGGCACCAATACTTCATTATGATTCGAACTTTCAACTCGACTTTGACAACGAGCTTACTCAAATGTTCAGTGAATAATGCATCTGCATAAGTCAGGGTCATTGTCAAACAAAATTGACCCCATGTCAAAGGCGGCATGTATATGTATGTATATGTGTACGGTACGATATTGGTTTTCATCCACTCACTTACTCTCTTATTTAATTTCTAATTAATTTCTCTTTGCCTGTTTTTCCTGATATAATATAGGAAACTAGCATTGTTAAGTTAAGAGCAAATTTGTCTAATTTTATTTAAAGAAGAAGTAGTGTTTGAAACCGGACGGTTAAAGCGTAAAATAAATTTTATTGAATAGAGGTCGGAACCACAACAATTAGGACCAAATACAATTATAAATAATGAATACTGTCAAATGAATTAAAGAGGCTTAATAACAATATAGTATAACTAGCGACTCACTCTCGCTCCATTTTGACTTTTAGTACCTATAGATTTCTCTCTCAGAGATGAAATATTTTCCCGCAGTAAGAAGTATACTTTATGTACCCGGATAACCAGCTATCATCATACCAAATTTCATCAAAATCTGTCCAGTGGTTTTCTCGTGATGCGTTTCCAGACAGACAGATAAAAAAAAATCTAAAAACTATATGTAGATTCGGCATCAGTATCGATAATAATGGCTATTTCAATAAGGTTTTCCAAAAAATATTCAATGTACAGATTCGACTCAGTTAGAATTTTATTATATAAGCAGCGTTTGAAACCGTCCTCCCAGTGTAAAATAAATAATATTGAATAGAGGTTGGAACACAGCAATTACGACCAAGTACAATTATAAATAATAACTATTGTCAAATGAATAAAAGAGGCTAAATAGTATCCAAAATATTTAGTTATTGTTTAGATATCTTGGTACTTACTAAACCCAAAAAGACAGCTTCGTTGGCTTATAATAAAAAACTTACTTCACATTACTGCACAATTTTTCATCTTTATCTTTTAAGTACATATACCTACACGAGTTACAAATAATAAACCGTAAAAAGGAACATAAAGCTAAATAAAACGTATTATAAAAAGAAATTATAAATAAATAGATACACCAAATTATAAAAAAAGAATGGTTGAGGTTCTAATCATTATTTTCATATTTAACAGAAAAATATAAGAAGAAAATTTAATACAAAACAAAAAAAAATTGAGAAATAAAAAAAATATGTATGTATGTATATCCAAGCAAAAGAACGTAATTGTTAAATCCAATGTTCTTTAGATTCTATTCAAGGTGAACAGACAGATATACATATTATAAGTATATTATAAAAATTAAAGCTCTTCTATGTTATATCTATATACTTCTATCTTAATAAGCTTAACACTTATATATACTAGTATTGCCCGCGGCTCCGCCCGCGTTCAAATGACTACAAACCAAATTCTTACGTTTTACATATTAGTATAGTACTCTTACAATGCAGTTTTTGTATTTTTTCTCAGAAATGAGGCATTTTCCCGCGGTAAAAAGTATCCTATATGTTGACCCGGATATCTAGCTATCATCATACCAAATTTTATCAAAATCTGTCCAGTGGTTTTCTCATGATGCGGTAACAGACGGACAGACAGACAAAAATTCTAAAGACTATAGATTCGGACTCTGTATCGATAATAATGTCTATTTCAATTAGATTTTCCAAAAAATATTTAATGTACAGATTCAACTAAGTTACAATTTTATTATATGTATAGATATAAGTTCACCTTCTGTTTTAATTAACTGGTTATAAAAAGTGACATTTCTGTAGAAGTTTTTAAATTAAGGGCAAGTGTTCTCCGCCACATGTTTGCAATAACAACTCGTATCCAGGTCCTTTACCCTTTTCAAAGTTTAGTAACCCTTGTATAAAATATGACTTTAAGTTTTTAAATAAAACAAATTGATATAAATAACAATTTAAAAATATTTTTTTTACTTTGGTACTATTCTGTGCAAAGTTCAAAAGGTTGAAACCCTTGAATGAAATATGATTATATCGATGAAGATTGCAAACGCTCGATTGATGCTTTTTAAGAGCTAGAACAAAAATTAACATTGTAATTGACAACGCGAAATAAATGCGAAAGCTTATAACTGTACATGTTTGTTACTCCTTCCCTCACGTTGAAACGGCTTGGATGAAACATAATAATCATAGTAATTTACTATGACTTAGAGTACAGATAGGCTATTGTTATTATTAAAATCTGCCAAAAGGTGGCGCTGCGCGTATGCACCTACATATATATTATATTACAAATCCATATTATACCTATTATATCCATATCCTACTAATATTATAAATGTGAAAATTTCTGAGGACTTATGGATGTCTGGATGTACCTATAGATGTACGGATGTTTGTTACTCTTTCACGCAAAAACTACTGAATGGATTATAATGATACTTTACAATAATATACCTCATAAATCAGAATAACACATTGGCTACTTTTTATCCCGGAAAAATTTACGGTTCCTGTGGGATAATTTGTTTTTGTACTTCCTTTTGTTTTTGTACTTGAGCCGCTAGTTAAATATAATAAACAAATATGAAAGTTTGTGAGGATGGATGGATGTTTGTTATTCCTTCACGCCAAAACAGCTGAACGGATCGAGATGAAATTTCGCACAGAGATAGATATAACAGTAAGGAATAGAACATCGGTTACTTTTTATCCCGGAAAAATGTACGGTTCCCGTAGGATAGATTTGTTTTTGTCTATTATAAATTTTAAATATATGAAGTTTTTATAATTTCAAAACATAATGGTAAGCACTGGTATTTCTCATAAGTTACAATTAACCGCGTATTCTACCAATGCCATATTTCCGCGGAAACGCTGACATATTATGTCTCGTGACTCGTATACAAGGATGCATCCTTTGTGCGACGGACTTTGAATCAGGAATAATTATTTACATAAAATAAACTATACAAGTGTTTAGTTAGTGGTTTCGTGAAGATAGGATCTCAACAGGAACAAAGAAAATAACGTCATATAAATATCAATAGATGGCGTTATATATGTTTCGATATGTTACCGATTAAATATAAAATTATAAAAGTAAAAAAAACGTATATCTTATATTTTGAAAATAAAATAGCGTTAATAAACTTGCTACCTGTACCTAATCCGTACAGATAAAGAAAATGAATAAATTACTATAGGTTCATATGTCATATTTGGTCTATATTTTATTAGAATAATGTGTGTACCCGATGTACCCGAACGGTAAAGGAAAACATTGTGAGGAAATCTGCATATTTGAGAAAACCTAGCGAGTTTTCAAAAACCGCCAATGTGAAGTCCGCCAACCCGCACTTGGCCAGCGTGGTGGACTATGGCCTGATTCCCCTCGTACTGAAGGGAGGCCGGTGCCCAGCTGTGGGTCGTTAGAAAGGGATGAATACATACATACATGTACCCGATATTCTAAAATAATTAAAACAATTTTACGAAACCAAGAGAATCTGAATCCTGTGAGTTTTTTAAGCTACTTTTATCTCTAAAACATGCGGGCCGAGCCGCGGACAAAAACTAGCATTAATCTATACATAATAAAGGTATAACTGATCGCTATCTTTACATGTACATGATATTTGAGAATAGGTTAAATGAAAACATTTATAGTATGAATATAGCTGGTAGCACTATTACCTATTTAAAGGCTTAGTATTGTTGATCGAAGCTTATACACCTGTACAACCCGTTATGTAAAAGGTGTCGTAGCCATATTCTAATACAAATGCACACAAAATATGTATAATATATATGTGAATAAATAAAATAATAAAAAAAAATTAAATCTACTCTTAACCTAAGTATATATAGCCTATAATAGGTAGTCAATTTACTTTTTAATTTTTTCTTTTTGTTTGATAATGAATAATCTTTGAAATTTCTTATCTTCACAAGGTTTAATTTTACATAAACACCTACAATGTTCCGTGCTATAACATAATTATAATGTTTCATACATTGTTTAGAAATTTATATGTACAGTAGTGGTTCAAACAAAAAGAAATCTATCCCACGGGAACCGTAAATTTTTTTGGAATAAAAAGTAGCCTATGTGTTATTCTGGTGTATGAGCTATATTATTGTAAAGTTTCATAAAAATCCATTCAGTAGTTTTTGTGTGAAAGAGTAACAATTATCCATACACCTACCTATACATTCAAACATCCATATTCCATACATCAACATACAAACTTTCGCATTTATAATATTAGTATAGACTAAATATATTTATTATTCATAAATAGCTTAAGCCAATTCTCAAAGGAATGAGTAGTAGCGGGTGTTCGCAAGGCCTATACCGTGATATGGTCACTGTTACTGCAGTCTGCAATGCATTTGTCCTTATCACCAACGTATGTACTCTAATAGAGTTAAAATACACACCGTAAAAATCCAAAACTATGGCGAGACACGTGGGACAGATAAGTATTAACAAAGCAAATGCTTAAAACATGTTAATATATTGTGTTAATCCAAAATCTAAATCTATACAGATAAAAGATTCAAAGTTATCAGTAAGTAGATACTTAAGCAATGTGCCCGATTACGAGTAGTTTTGTACGAACTTTCACGTGTCTAATTTCATAAACAACTACATTTTATTCCTTAGCACCTTTCAATAGCATGAATTTTCATTAATTTGTATGTTAATCGGTTTATTCGCGCATCTCCTAGGCGAGTTTAAATATTCTTACACAGATTTTTTTCAAGAAACCTGTTCGGATGTTTTGTTCGGATTTAGAAACAAGATATTCTCTATAATAATAATAATTATTAATTTATTCAATACTTTAATAATATTTAGTTAGTACTTATTTAATAGAAATATAATGCGGTTTAAAAAACACTCGTCCGTGATAACTTAGGAAATATAGGAAAATACTAATGTACTTACTCTTCCGTCTTTTATCAGTAGATAGTATAAACAAAAATAGATATATCTATTTGTAACAGAGTTGTTTACAGCACTTCAGAGATTAAAGCAAAAACATAAAGTATCTATTTTAAAACAAAAGTAATAAAATTGCAGTTACATTGTAAGTAATAAAAATAAAAAAAAACCGTCTTCCAGGCACTATAATGTAAAAAATAGTGCTTGGAAGTCGGTTTTTTTTAAGGTTTTTATTTTTATATTTTTAGTGTAGACGTAATAAGCAGGTAATTTGTAGGAAGAAGGTTTTTAATAACATATTCGATTAAACAATTTGTTTAAAAAATATATTTATTGTTGATTTTTTTAAAAACCGCTCGACCGATTTCGATAAAATTTATATGGGACCACCTGGGAAGTATAACCCTTTCAAACAAAACAAAAAAATTCCAAATCGGTTCAGGCGTCTTCGAGTAATCGGTGAACATACATAAAAAAAAAGATTCTGACAAATTGAGAACCTCCTCATTTTTAGAAGTCGATTAAAAATTAGCAATTACGATGAAACAGACTGTAATTTATATAAATTATATATTCGTGGCATATTAATGGAGGAAGGTCCGGTATAATTGGCGTACATTCGCAAGTCCTCGGCCTTCAAAAGTATCACCTTGCAGATCGGACTTTGCACACGTTTTTTTTATCCATAACAACTACGCCGCTAAATGTCGCCATTTAACATTTCGATATTGTTAGGAGTATCTACGGCCACTTTTTGCGTTTATAATTTATATGGATTAGCACAAGCTATAATAGGTTTTTAATACTTTTTTAAATATTACACAATAGTAAGAATCACACTTAACCAAATATCTCTATTATTACCTACTAGCGACTCACACTCGCTTCGCTAGGATTCGTCCGTAGGTACGTTTTAACGGTTAGCATGGAATAGATAGACTATAGACTATATGATATACAGCATATAGCCTTCCCCAATAAACGGGCTGTCTAATGCAAAAACAATTTTTCAAATCGGATTAGTAGTTCCTGAGATTAGCACGTTCATATAAACGAACGAACAAACAAACTCTGCCTGTTTATAATATTAGTATAAAATGTAAATAAAAGAAATATAACAATTAATCGACTCAAAAGAAAACAATAGTCTTTATTTAGACAGACAGCTAGTTAACATAAATTAATTCAGAACGAACCTCTTTTCTTGAAAGTCGGTTAAATAATTCATATTCAAAATAATCAATATTGTACACAAGTATTGAAAACCAATCAAGTCATTTAACACACAGCCTTGAATGGAATTTCTCATCTCGCGAGTAAAGGGCCAGTTAAATTGCATCGTTAGTGAAAGTGGTGAGACTCGTTTCGCTCCGAGTTACTTCGATCCATCGTTAATGCATCGGTTGTTTACAATTATATGTCAGCGGGACAGTTGCGCAACATTATTATTGCTTAATTAATAATTAATCAGACGATAATATCAGAGACAACAAGCAATCGATTTACTTACAATAATATTCCTACGTACATATCTATCATACGTACCTACCTACATTTTAAAATTAGATTTTTTCGAACCCTATCTTTCTAATGTTCATTAATTTAATAAAAATAATTCAGCCTTATAGCGAACTACAGATCACAGTTCGAATATTTAAATGTAATATGTCAATATAATAAATCTTAATGAGACTCTCTACTGCGCTAGAACCTACAAATACAGGTCTCGGTCTTATTAAGAAGAAAGCGTGTCAATGTTAACTACGATATAGCATTATACATCATTATCTATAACAAATATTATACAGAGGTAATGTTTGTGAGTTTGTGATGTTGTAGAGGGGGTAATCTCTGGATCTGCTAAAACGATTTAGATGAAATTTGATAAGAAGATAGTTTGAGACCCTGGGAAGAACATAGGATACTTTTTATTCCAGAAATCATCCCTTAAGAGCTTCGATCAACAATACTACTGTTGATCGAAGCTCTAGAGGGTGAAAATGGGGATGAAAGTTTATATGGGGAATCAAGCTAGGGACGAACCCGAGCGAAGCGAGGGTGAGTCGCTAGTCCCATATATTTATGTATATGATAGAGACGTAAAATATGTGCCATTTATATGAATATTTTCATATCACACAACAAATAACATTAAAACATTACAAATCGAATAACATTAGAAATATTACTTTTAAATAAGTAGAATATTTTTTATAACTTAAAAGTCACATTTAATTTAAATTTTTCGTTAAAAACTAGGTCTAACAGCGGCGATGATTTTGAGATTTAACATATTTATATTGTCAGGATTAGCCTATGCGATGGCCAACCCGTGGCAGAATAAAGCAAGCAGTATCACCAAAATATTGACGTCATCATTCACTTATTTTTTAAGCTACTTCGCCCAATTAGTGATTAGGTTTTATCGAATTTGCGAGAACAATGATTTACCAATTAAAAATTTATAAAACGCAACGTAGGTTCTTGAAGAAAGTACGTCGTTCTTTTCTAATATTTTCTAATTTTTGCGTAATGACGTAACACTAATTAACTTACAAGTAACCTTATCATTATTTACTTATTCTGTAAATTGATATTATCAATTTAATTAAAAATTAAAATATTTAAGTCGTAAAGCTAAATTATACTGAACATACTCTGATAATAATATACTAAATAGTAATATTTACCTACTTAGTTTCTGTCAATAACTTTCACAAACGGAATTATTTTAAACGAACCTTATTCACGAGTTAAGCGTACATGAAATTTATTGAAATTCAAACTCAAACAATATTCATATATATATATATATATATATATATATATATATATATATATATATATATATATATATATATATAGATTTATTATACATTTTAGATTAATTAATGTAAGAGAGAGAAACTATCGATAAGTAATTTAACACTTACGCTTTACGTGAATAAACCCCCATTTTGGCAAATCACTTAGAACACAATCAATCAAGATGTTTACAGAGTGTTATTACTTCACTGGCATTACTGAGAGTGAGCGATTAAAATTAATATTATATAGCAGGACGGATGATAAGCTATCTGATAAGGAGAAGGATGAAGACGGACATTGTATGGCGATAGGTAGCCGGACATTGGAGTAATGTTTTAAAATTATAATAAAATGATAAAAGCAATTGTAATTAGTAGGTACCATGCGACGGTTGGATGATTGCCGTATCCCTTTGGCGATAGTAGCTTATATCTAGAATTATAATCTATTTGTTTTGTCGCGATCCAGATTTATATGATTTCATGAAATTAGGAATTTATTAGGTATAGTCCAAAACTCAAATCAAAATGTACTTTATTCTAATAGACTTATACAAGCTCTTCTGAATCGTCAATTTAACATTTTAAATTTAAATTAAATGTCAGTGTAGTCAGTCCGTGAGGAATCTACCACCGGCTCGGAATGCAGTTCTGCTGAGAAGAGCCGGCGAGAAACTCAACAGATGCTCTTTTAAAATAATAATTGTGTACAATATTGTAGTACAATAATTATCTACTTATCCTACGTGAGACCCAACCAGACATTAGATCCACACGGACATCTAAAAAGTCTTCCGTGACGGTGTAATAAGCTTTATTCAATAACTAGCGACTCACCCTCGCTTCGCTCGGTTTCGTCCCTACGTTGATTCCCCGTACAAATTTTCATCCCCATTTTCACACCCTTAAGGGAGGTTTCCGGGATAAAAAGTATCCTATGTCCTTCCCAGGGTCTCAAACTATCTTCTTACCAAATTTCATCTAAATCTAAATCGCGTTTAGTAAATCCAGAGATCACCCCCTACAAAGTCACAAACTCACAATTCACAAAGTTTACCTCTTTATAATATTAGTATAGATATATTTTTAATTTTACACTTAAATTATTTAAATGGCAAGCTCAAAATAAACTGTGGAATTCTATTATACATGCGTGTAAACCTTGCCCCATAAACGATCTATTCACTTTTTGAAGGCGAAAGCTAGGCGTTACCAGTTTATCCTTATTTCTAGTATTTATCCCGTGTCTGTTACTGTCTCTCAAATAGCAATGAATGTTTTGTCGGAAAATTATACTATTAGGTACAATATATATATATATATATAATTGCGATGCAACCGTAAGTACCTACACCATTTTTCTTTAAAAAGTTCTCATAGGGTATCTTGACTCCCGAGCTCCGATGTTATAAATTGCCCGAATAAAAAATAAAAAAAAGGAGCAATCACTGCAATTTTCTCTGCCAGCCGCAATGTATACGTATACCTACTATCTACTACGCAAAAGTACACCTATACCTACCTATGCACATAATTGTACACAGTTAAAATTCACATTTTTATGTTCATAAAACTATTTTTAGCGTGTTAAAGTCAGTTTACAACTTTTGGGGCTTTGATACAATTTTTACACATCCCTTTACAGTCTAAGATTCAAAGTACGATCGAATCTCACCTATAAGGCTATATAGTGAGAAGAACAAATAAATATATTCGCTGATAGAATGTCAAATAAAATATAGCAGATGGGAAGTATTAGCTTCTTCTATTAATTTAGCACTAATTAAGTTTGAATCATAATTCATAACAGATAATAAATATTGAATATTGGAAATTTTCAGAGACACTGTCTATAGTGGAGAAGATGATATCATATGGTTATCTGACATAAAGAGTTTTCCTGTAATTCAAATATTTCCTTATATTATGCATAATGCTTCTTTGAAAAGTCAAATATAATATAAATACGTGAGACAAATGTGTACACAGACAACGCTGCGGGCGGACATGCCCAATTACATTTGCTACTCCAAATACTAATATTAAATTATAACACAGCCCCTATGAGTCCTGATTTATCTCACAATCAAGGGAAAGGGTCGATTATTTAAAATTCTCACTTTCATTAAAATGTATTGAGGGATTTTCGTTGAATAATAAAATTATCATACAACATTACTTCCCCAATCCCACGGGATCTTTGTTTTTCTGGTATGAGAGAGCTCTGCGTGCCACTGAAAGTTACATTACAAACGGTCTAATCGTTTCGATGATTAATCTGTACTTCACAGACTAAACAGTTTTTTTTAAATCAATGGCATATTTATTGTTATTAGCATTTGTATTGTGCAAGTAAACAGTAATTACATATACTCAATGTCAGAATCAGCCAAGAATTATATTGATAAGTATATACACTGATCGTTTTGTAATATAATCATATGTTACATAACAAAAAAAAACAATTTTATTTACATAGTCACTATGACTAATTGTCATTATGTCCATACTCATATAAAAAATGTGAAAGTGTGTTTGTTTGTTTGTTCTTCTTTCGCGTCGAAACAGAGTGACGGACTTGCGAGATTTTTTTGTGTGAAGTTAGTCGGAGGGCTGGAGACTGACATAGGCTACTTTTAACCGCGGGACATTATCTCATTCCCACGGGAAAATACATTACAACACCCACAACAACTCATCATACCTATGTACTACATATATAGTACCAGCAGTACCTGCGGCTTCGCCCGCGTTCAAACTTCCGAAATAAACATCACTTTTACAATAATGTATGGAAGTCTGCCCGATTTGTTGACATTTATAATTATTGCTCCGCTCCCTAAGGTGATTATAGCCTTCCTCTATAAATGGGCATATAATGCAAAAATAATTTTTCAAATCGAATTATTATTGCCTGAGATTAGGGCGTTCAAACAAACACACTCTGTATCTTTATAATATTAGTACCTATAGATATATAGTCTATCTATTCTATGCTAACCGTTAAAACGCACCGTAAAAATTTATATAGCTATCGTAATCCATACCTGCCAGTAGATTGGAAAGTAAAAAGTTTCCTAAAGCCACATCATTAATCAAAATCAGTCACTACTGAATATGCATCATATAGATATTTCAAAAAAAACATACTTAAAAGTAAATCAAACAAGTGTTAGCGATAAAGCAACTAAAGTAAAATCAAAAACTCAGATTTAATTTTAACTATTACATACTTTACGATATCGCGCTCAAAATGTGATAAGATAATCAGATTAATTAATTCAGTAGATATATGAATTATAAGGAGCTTATGATAAAATATGGTTAGCAATGTAGCCTAACCCAAGAAAATAATATATGTGAGTATAATAATATAATTAGCAGATCCCGCGGCTTCGCTCGCGCTAAAACTTAAAAAAATGTCTTCTATGAAATGAAAAGAAAATGAAAATGTAGGGTAGTATGATGATGATAATTATATAGCCTATATCTTTTCTCAATAAACGGGCTTACTAATGCAAAAATAATTTTTCAAATCGGATAAGTAGTTCCTGAGATTAGCGCGTTCAAACAAACAAACAAACAAACAAACAAACAAACTCTGCCTCTTTATAATATTAGTATAGATTGGGTAAAAAAGTTTGCAAAGATAGCCGAGTCGGATTTTTGTTACTCACGCGTGAGTCGTTAAACGTATTTTCAATGAACCTGCCGATAGATCAAGTCCCCGGCTAACACGTAGATTCTCTATCTTCGACGTGTCTATTTACATTGGCTAGAACATTAAAATCAAAACAGACTAACCTTACAAAATATTACTCTGCAACCAAAGCACTAAGCCCGTAATATAATTTAGTACAGATAGTTTGCTGCGTGGAGGTAAGAGGTGAGATGTATGGAAAATGTTTTCATAGGATAAAATAAATATGAAAAATTAACTACTTCAAGAGTTTAATGCATACTAGTACTTTAATATTTTATTGAATACGTTAATGATACTGAATACTTCAGAAAAAAACAAAGCTATTGTAAGAGAAAGAATAAAAGTTTTTATTTTCACATACGTTTTGATGTAAACAAGCAATTTAAAAAGAATTCGTTCAATATTTAGAATACCAATACCTAATGAAAGAAAAAATAATGCCATATCTCGCGAAATCTAATACCGACATGTATCAATCATGCCCATAATGACCTTGTATTTTTTTCTTCAATGTTTTTGGCAAAATTATGTAATACTACAAAAAATAACAAAGTAGGTACTTACGTTTCATTCTCGTCTATAAACATCTCTGTACGTTTTCAACCTGTAACAAAAACACAATACATTACTTTAAAAAAAAACGATAAATTCTTCTCTTTTTATAGGAAACAACTAGCAACTAACCTTCGCTCCACTCGGTTTTAACGGTTAGTATACTTAGATTTCTAGAGATGAGATATTTTCCTGCAGTAAAAAGTATCATATATGTTGACCAGGATAACTAGCTATCATCATACCAAACTTCATCAAAATCCGTCTAGTGGTTTACTCGTGGTGCGTGCCCAGACAGACAGACAAAAATTCCATCGCATTTTAGTAGCCAAATAGATTATAACTTGGGGTAAAATATAGTATTTTTTTTACTCCAGGTTGTGTCCACCTTGTAAGGCAAAAGTGGACACAACCGAACTAATTGTAAGTGATGGTAATTGATAACTCCCTAAGGGCCTAAATATTATAATCGCAAAAGGCGTCGCGTCAGGGACATAAATCGATATAATATTTTATAAAATTAACATCATCCATATCATATGTATCTACTTTCTTACACGCTTAAATCGAAATATTTACAAAGGAAATCCACTTGTTTATTTTTCATTTTATAAGCAAATCTTTTTTGACTGTGATAACATTAAACAGTAAACAGAAAAGTGATTGATCTGGTAATACGTCTGACGTGTTCGGACGAAATAATCACATCGGCAGTGGTGAAGAACTAAATCAGTAATGAACATATAATTTTTATTCCAAAATTTAAGTATAAATAATAAAATATATGGTAGTTACAGCTGTATATCCGTATGTTACGGACGGACATGACGAAACTATAAGCGTTCGGTTTAAGCCTGTCAACTGCAGCTCTAAAAACAGGTAACAGAAGTAAGGCAGGATATTAGTAAATTTTTAAATATGTGCGAAAATTAATTATTCATACATATAAGTTAGCATGTTTGGCATGTGGAACCAACAGGTCGATGCCACTAGATGCTGCTCGCGGACGCGCCCCCGCTAATTATAGCCGTCGCGTCGCGAATGCTTACATGAAACTGGGTCTCGGTGAGATATGACATAGTGCTACTCGTATATCTGTAATATCTTGATACTTTTAGCTTTAAATACTTTGGTAGCGTTAAATCATTCTTACTTGTTGACCTTGCGAGATTCCAGCGTGTACAGAAACTTTAGCAAATCTTTATCGATAGAAAGATCTTACAGTCTAAACTTTGACCCTGAACTGATATTTAAGTAGTAATAGGAAACACAATGTGAATTAGCAAACAAGAGTAATAGAAAATCATGATACATCATATTATACCTACATAGATTATGGGTAAATAAATGTACATTTTGCTGATATGAAATAGTTTACGGGCTCAGTGATTTAGGCCATAACGTGGAAGCTATGAAACAATGTACTGATATAGAGTAGTGGTTAGAACCTTGGTAAACAATTTAAAAAATTGACTAAACACTCAAACAATGAAGCACCATGTCAAAATATATAAGGATGATATGAGGTTCATTTACAGTATATTACCTGAAAATGCCGTAAAAGAAAATGAAGTGATATCGTAAAAGATATTGTCAATATGAGTCACAGTATTTGTGATAAGATATAATAACATACGCAGGGTAACGAACTTTGTTATTTATTTTTATCATGCCTTTATTAGCTTCACTGTAACTAAACACCTAAATGTGTAATCAAATCTAAGAAAATGGTTTTAACTTACTTGTAAATAACGTGTAGGTTAAAACTATGTCTATATGTGGATTCCAGATGTCAATATAATAATTGGACGTAGTTATGCAAAATAGATCCAACCACAAAAATATACTTCTGAGAAAATAGGAATTTTAGTAAAATTGGTATATCAAAATAACAAGACCGTATTTTTTTTAATTCCTTTTAAATATCGGGTATTTCATCCTAATCCTAACCTAACCTAACTGCCTCGGTGGTGTAGTGGCTAGCATGTACGGCTGCACACCCGGAGGTCCTGGGTTCGAGTCCTGGGTCGGGCCAAGTTTAGTTATTGAGTCTTCCTGTATAGTAAGTCTCAGTAACAGCCCGGAGTTGGGAAGTTGGCGGTGTTTCACCCCCGTGCCTCGGAGAGCACGTAAAGCCGTCGGTCCTGCGCCTTAACTCTCACCGGTCGTGTCGAGTGGTCGTCCCACCGGAGTATGAGAGTGATAGGAATAGAGAGTGCACTTGTGTCTGCGCGTACACTTGAGCACTATAATATCTCCTGCGCAGTTGGCTAATCTCATTGAGATTGGCCGCCGTGGCCGGAATCGGCTAGGAGAACATCATCATTTCATCCTCAAAAAACGGTTTTTGAAGGCTGGATCCATTTTGCATAACTGCATCCAATTTTTCAACATCTAGCTGGTTTGGTGATAAAGACAGGAGGAACTGATCAATGGTTAGCAGTAAAGCCATCCAGTTTGAGTTAATTTAATACGTTTTAAAGTATCCCATACGTAGTCTATCAGACGCGTCTTGAATAAACTAAATTAATAATTGTATTTAATATAACACTAGCGGACCCGACAGACGTTGTCCTGTCTACACGTCTTTAATTTGAAAATTTCAAACTTTTTTTAATAATTTTTTTGATGAAAATTATTATTCAAATTGTGAATCTAAACCATTCCCAGATCCCCTTGAACACACACAAAAAATTTCATCAAAATCGGTCCAGTCGTTTGAGAGAAGTTCAGTGACATACACACTCACAGAAGAATTATATATATAAAGATTAGTAAATCAATATTAAAAGATTTAGGTTATTCGTTATATTTATGTATGTTGTCAATATTTTTACCGTTTTCTTTCCCCAGTAGGTGGTAGGTGAGAGCGTTCATGAATCAGTCAGTTAGGACATGCAATTGCAAGTAAAGATATTATCACGTTATTTATACGAGCTCTTTTATCATCCGCCGTGGACAAAGTAAGAGATTTAGCTTGTATCACTTCCACGTATGTATATAGGTATTCCATATAATAGGTAAAGTTCCAGTTTCCATCAGGATGTAATTACATAGAGATACAAAAGTTCGTTAGATGATACCTCGTTGAGAGGGTAGTTCGTAATTTTATTCCACAATTCCCAGCATATTCTGACACATCCGCTTTTAAAGTTCTTTTCTAGCTCATTTCGTTGGACGCTAAGTAAGCTGGCAAGTTCCCTCTAATTAGAGTATTTATATTCATTAAAATATCTCATATAGTAATGGTTACTTAAGACTACCTTGTGACTTTATGCATACTTATATTATAAACTAGTGACTCACCCTCACTCCGCGCGGGTTCGTCCTTAGATATGTTTTAACGTATACTATTTTTTTTTAGAGATGAGATATTTTCCCGTATTAAAAAGAATCCTATATGTTAACCCGAATAACCAGCTATCATCATACCAAATTTCATCAAAATCTGTCCAGTGGGTTTCTCGTGATGCGTTCCCAGACAGGCAGATAAAAATTTTAAAAACTATAGATTCGGCTTCTGTATCGAGTTACAGATAGAAGTGAAAGTACCTACGTTTTTTGTTTATCCTTTTTCACGCCGAAACAGAACAACGGATAATGTGTATTTTTCGTATGAAGATAATTTGGGGGCTGAAAATTGAAATAAGCTGTAAGAAAAATATTTCTTTCCAATGGAAAACGCGTTATAATAAAAATCAAACACAGGCAATATCGAGTGATATGGCTTTTTGTGTCGGACGTTTCGAGAAAGTAAGACATATTATGCTTTTGTTTACACAGGGACAAATCTGTACGAAGTGAGGGCGTATTACTAGTACCTACTAATAATAACATCACCAAACTTTCGACATTTGATCTAATACGAGTAAGACGAGTAAGTCGACAACTTAAACACACTAAAAATTCTGAATTGACTTAAAATTTCATCAAGTCATTTAGTTATAAAGGAAAACAGATACATTTTTGCCGAAGGGTAAATCCTATGAGTTATGGAAACTTTGTAAATTAATGGCAAAAATACCTTTGAATATACGTAATATATAATATATACTTATATACCTTGAGGAAAGTGGTACGCACCCGTTTGGGAAACCGAGTGAAGTGGGTCCAAATTTCGGGGCTCACACCTCTGATATTTTCATGTGTGAATCATTTCCAACATGATTACCACTTGTCTTAAAAGTGAAGGAAAACATCGTGAGGAAACCTGCATGTCTGAGAGAACCTAGCAAGTTGTTAAAAGATATGTGAAGTCTGCCAACACTTAGAAAGCGTGATGGACTATGGTATGATCCCTTCATCTTGAAAGGAGACCCGTGCCCAGCAGTTGGACATTAAAAAGGGCTGAATACATATCTTGAATATTTTATATTATTTAGTATACTTTAATCACAAGGCAAAGTGCAACAAAAAGTGTCGAGTAACATTTACGCATAAGTAAGGAAAATTATGAAGGCTATTATGACGATATTGAGTAATTTTCAATTTAAAAGTTAGGTACTTACCTATTACGAATTTACCTTGAGGAAAAAATCTAAGTAAAACTACGAGAGCATAGCTGAATTAGAGCAAGAATGTATCGTGCCAAAAGATACCATGCTTGCAATAACATTATACGTACATTTCAAGTTGTTTTTCTTCATGAGCCTTTGTAATTTTTAACATAGTTTTTCGCTTCTATTTGATAAGATTAAATATTTTTGTCGACCTCAAAAAGAAAGCTGCTCAATTCGGCTGCATTTTTATTTTTGTATTTTTTAGAAATAGGTTCGCGTAAAACTTTTACCAAATCCTATCAGCAGCATTTAAGATGTACTGCGTTGACCCCAAGTGATTGGGAAATAGACAGAGAGCTGATGATGATGATAATTAGGTTCGCGTAAATCGATTTTT
Organism: Brenthis daphne; assembly: GCA_947093115.1. Classification (NCBI taxonomy): domain Eukaryota; kingdom Metazoa; phylum Arthropoda; class Insecta; order Lepidoptera; family Nymphalidae; genus Brenthis; species Brenthis daphne. The sequence continues at coordinate 8,391,844 of OX352473.1, forward strand.
AATGAATTTATATTTCAAAGGAACTATGGGGACACCACATAATAAAACATAACCATTTTTAAATGATATTGAAATCGGTGTTTTATTTTATTTTAAATATAAGTTAACTATACTTAATGTATACTTCAAAACTAAAAAAAAATATTTTTATATTTTGCCATCAAAAGCCACTTTGAAGCCTAAAATTGTAAACAATTATCATATAACAAGGTCGCAAGTGTTAATTTTAAGAATGTCATCTCATTGCTCAGTGCTACGGACATATAAATGAATATTGAATAACTACCGTACACATAATGTATGTCTATAGTGGATATATATTATTATTTAAAGGCAAAACTTGTTTTTGAACATGTATCGAAAAATATTGAACTTATACTAAAGACATGTTTACAATAAGTAAAAGAGGCTATACTCAGCGAATTGCCGTGTTACGAGCGGGGCCAAGGGCTAGTTTTTATAAAAGAAATTCAAATTGATTTTACCGTCTCATATCGGGATTTAGATAAATCTAAGAAATAATATTGTACTTTGGTCGGTAGCAAGTGCGTAGGCAGGTATCAGTTATAAAATTATTTTCCCTGTACTAGCTAGGTACGACCGCAGGGGACTGAAAATGTTGAATTATAATTATATAACACAACGGTATTGCACATGTTTACTCTATATTATAATGATAATATATAACACAACTGAATTATGATAATTACAGTAATTTAAATATAGCACTTAGCAATTACCTATTTTATCGGTTAAATAGCTATTAGTCTCTTCTAAAACAGTTAAAATGGAGCTTATAAATCATGGATATGCATAAAACGTGAAAATTTCTAAAAAGCTGTAAATCAAAAGTTCACACTACTGTGTGAACGAATTGACTGTTAGACTTTGGACCAATTTTTTCGAACTACCTACCACGTTTGATAGACAAAACTGGCAAAATCTTGCAGCAGAATTTCGCCTTATATTCGCTTTTTTCTATCGATTTAAAAGTATGTTTGCACATTTTTGTGTTTACACACAGACAATATGTGCATATAAATATGCAAACGGTAAACAATGCATTAGACAAAAGCCGTAAATGTGTACTGTGTAGGTACTCTTAAGAGAAACCAGTATAACAAAGACAATTAACGATGTTAACAAAACATATTCGAACATTTTTTTCATTTTTATTACAAGAACATTTATACACATGTGAAATAAACATATTATTTTGTAAAATAATGTAAAGTAGTAATAATAAAACAGTATTTTATTCAATGAAATATTTGAATTTAAAAAGTCATTTTGGTTACTTATCAACTTTTTTTTTGTAAAAAAAAAACAAATGTAAAACAATGACGCACGCCATTCTTATTTCGCATAATATGAAAAGCACTTTTTCCAATGTTTTTGAAGATATTTTTTTACTTTTACTTTTCAATTATCAACGTAATCATTTAACTTCGGTATTCGCTAACAACATTGAGTAACAAAATACAAAGAAGAATTCGCCATTACAAAATTTGCTGGATATTTTACTAAAATAACATACAAAAAGTCACTAAGGTGGTATTTGAGTAAAGAGTAAACCGTTTACTTCAATATAATTTCTGACTTGACACAGTGACTTCGTGCAATTAAAAGTCATTGTCACTTTTATGAAAACAACCTTCCACTTGCGATAAAACATACAAATCTATACATATAATAAAATTCTAACTAAGTCGAATCTGTACATTAAATATTTTTTGGAAAATCTTATTGCAATAGACATTATTATCGATACAGAGGCCGAATCTATAGTTTTTAGAATTTTTGTCTGTCTGTCTGTTACCGCATCATGGAAAAACCACTGGAGGGATTTTAATGAAATTCGGTATGATGGTAGCTGGTTATCCGGGTCAACATGTAGGATACTTTTTATTGCGGGAAAATATCTCATTTCTGAGAAAAATACAAAAACTGCATTGTAAGAGTATACTAATATGTAAAACCTATGAATTTGGTTTTTGGTCATCTGAACGCGGGCGGAGCCGCGGGCAGTGCTAGTTACTATTAAAATTGGTGCAAGCTATAACGTTGGACCCTGAGAACCATGTAGTATTTATCGATAAAAAAAAATTGATTGCAAAATAATAATTACCATACAATTATATAATGAAAAATAGTAATTGAATCTTCGAGATTTCTTAGAACTATTCTAATAAGGGATCATTTAATTGAAACGATTCACCATTTCATTGCGATTAAAAACAAAAGAAAAAGTTAGCAAATTATAGCATCAAAAGTTTAGATAAAACATGGTCTTGGAGGCAAGCCAATTAAGTACTCAGAAACAACACACGCCGAAATGATTCACCGTTAATGGCACTAAAGGTCCAGAGTCTAGAGTCCAGTAAGTATCAAACTCCAAAGTATCTGTACGTATTCTCATAAAACTTGCTGACTTAACAATGTCCATATCATGTCACTGGATGCTGAATGGCCTTTAGACACAATAAATGAAACATCATTGCTTAGAAGAAATATCTTGACTGAATAGAGACAAACAAAGCTGGGGCAGATCGTTAGTATGCCAAATATTATATATCTATTATAAAATACTTTCTTTTATAGTTTATTCACTCTTACAAGCGCCATGTCACGGGTATACAATCTCAAAAATGCTAAACATGGTAAAAACCCCTTTCACGTCTTAATAATATTGTCAGCGACCATGAAAGTTTAAAGACTTATTATTGGAGTAATATGTTTTTAAAGACCATGTCAATTCTAAATCCTGTTACAGCACGCTTGTGGGCTCTTTGTGATGAATAACTGTATTGATTACAGAAGTGTTTCTCCGGGTAAATTGTTAACGTCATGTTCTTTGTTCTTGACTGGCCCTGATATGTTATTTTATATTTATGACTTAAAGCTATATTTACCTTAAACCATGATAATCTAAAATTATTAAAATGTGTTATTATAAGTTATATTGATCATGAAAATTATCAAAAAAGGTTAAAAAATAAAAATCCTAAACATAGTTTTTTTATATCGACAATTTTATCGACATTTAAATTAGAAGCAAGAACTTTTATATTTCCTTTATGACTTCGTGAGTTATTAAAGATTGCAAATGAAAATAGGTAAGTTCATTAACAACTAGACCAGTTAATTAAAAGAAATTTGAATTCTTTACAATATATAATATATATACTCGTTTATAGTATTTTGAATTTGATAATCAGGATAATTATCAAAAATAACTATCAATGAAATATATTTTTTTTGTCCCTTTGCACTTTAAATTATCAATTTGAAAATGTTTAAATGGGCCACGTATCATCATACTAGTGTAGAAAATTTAACATACACGTTTACATTTCATACAATACTGAATGGCTGTTTTATCAAGCGTTCAAGCATGACGTCGGTACAAAGTCCGTGTTTTCGTTTCAAGATCAATTTCTATGTGGAGTCATCCGGCGCGTCCGTGCGTTGCGCCCGCGCTGCGACAATTGGTTCCGTGGACTTCGGACCACTTTGTTTGGAACCACGTACTTATCTATCTAACAAATGCTGAAGGACTGTTCATTAATAATACCTCTGAAGTAAAGACGATGAGGAAAACAAAGTAACATTTTTAATGTAGCAGTCGTGTAACGTCAACTTATTTACGTCAGTGCGATGAGAAATAACTTACTATAAAGCCACATTCGTTTAATTGGAGACTGAAAATTAGCATTTTCAAGATATGTATATCTAGATTCTAGATTCAAATTGAACCATACTAGCAACACATAACATTTTTTTTTAATATATAATTATTTCTATTGAAGAACAACTGAACATGAATAAAATTAAATTATTAAAAACATCACAATAAATATAATATATTTATCTTATTTGTTCTAAAACATTATAAAAAAACAAACGGAACAAGTCCATAGTAAAATTGAACTTTGTGTCGTATTATATCAAGTGGGTCAGGATCACTAGTTGGGAAACGTCACGTGTGTGTCAGCTGCTGTGTTTCAAGTCGAGTATTGATTCAATTTCATTCGAGTGAAATATTATAAAAATAGCGAAGGATTAACATTTAGACATACAAATATATACACACATTAAAAAGAAGTTAGATACGTGTAAATTACATATTTTTAATGATACCTCTAAAATTAAAGCAAATTGTTTAGTTTAAAAGCTGTTGTTAGTAATTCATATTTTTTTTAAGTTTTTTCGTTATTGTTAGTAGATAAAAGCCGTTCCTCATTGTTACCGTAGGTTATATCTCGTTTTTTGTCATATTAAGTTTTGTTGTATATGCATGCTGTGTCTGCATCTAGAAAAATGCAATCTTGTGTATTAATTTTGCAAGATATTCTTATTTTATTTGTGTTCGATTTTCATTTGTTTTGTGGACCAATAAACATAAATAAATAAATAAATAGATACCTGTAAAAATTGATAATTTTTTAAATTTAATTAATCAACCAAATCTATTATTAAAAAAGGAGGTACTAATTTAGGGTACTTAATACTTATGTTTTTGAAACGTAGTGAAGGACGCCCTCCAGCTAGGTGGAGCGACGCTATACGTAAACTTTACTTTTAACGTCGCTCCACCTCGCTCGCATCCAACCGCTGCCAGACACTTTACGGCGGTTGGATGCGTAGAGCTGAAGATCTAGCTCAGTGGCGTGCCGTAGGAGAGGCCTATGTCCAAAAGTTGAAGAAAACAGGCTGGATATGATGATGATGATTTTCTCATTTTATTTTAAGTAACGCGATATGTTCGCTAATACTGAACCGATTTTCATTATTCTTCTTTAATGAATAAATTATACTACCAGTATTGATTTCATAATATAAAAAAAAAACACCAAGAGTGTATTATATAACTAAATATAACTTTAACGTGATTTGAAATTCACTGTACATTTTTAGTTAAAAATTATTAAAAACATTTTGTTACATTCTTTCAAATATAATTATATAGTTATTGCATACATGTTTTATTTGTCGGAAACTCAATAAAGCACACAAAAAACATTAAACCGCATAAATTACACAGAAAAACGCTTCATTTAATGCAATAATTTATTAGAGGTCAAATACCACTTTAATAATTAGCAACAAGTCTCCTTCCTCGAGTGTCATCAAAATTGCTAACGAATGTTTAAATTTATTTCCTTTGTGCATTTGTTTGAACAATTATTATAATTGCATAATACTTTCTTAGATTTACGCGAATATTTGACATTTTAAATAAAACTATCTTTTCGGATTTTTTCGCGGATTTATTTGGATTTTTGGTTCCCGACGTTTCGAATGCTTTACAGCAATCATGGTCACGGGAGAGACTGAGGTGTTACATGTCTGTATTACATGGGTGTGTATTTGCGTAATGTTTTATTTAAAATTATAATTGCGATAATATTTTATCTTAGGAGGAGAACTTCTCAATTCTGAACTTTAACTACTACTAACTTGTTTAACTTTAAGATATGACCTATTTTACTGGCACGACCTAAGTGTGTGGACAACGTATGACAAGGAGAATAACTAATGTGTGTGTTATCACTTATCCCTTATATCACATCGTGTGTCCGTGAAATAGATATCTGTAATTAAAATTACTTAAGACAATTTAACCTAATTTTTAATCTTCTATACGACATAGTACATAATATATTTTTTATGTACATAATATATATTAGTAAAAAGCTCATAAAAAATACTTTTATAATACTGTTTGTACCTACGTACGGTTACGGTTTTTCTTATAAGATACATCGACTTCAACATCATCTTAATAGTAATTCCATCCCGGGGAAACCTTTTTTTTAAATTTATATACCCCTCATTACACAATACAACTCATTCATTAAAATGACTATGAGAATCGGTTCATAATTAATATAGACTCATTAAATCTCCTCATAATACCTACGTATTTTATTAGATTTACGCGAATATTTGACATTTTAAATAAAACTATCTTTTGGATTTTTTTGACGGATTCATTTTGATTTTTGGTTCTCGATATTTCGAATGCTTTACATGGTTACGGGTGAAGCTCTCTCCAGTGACCATGATTGCTGTAAAAAATCCAAAAATATAGTATTATTTAAAATATCTCCTGTATTTTTATTTGGAGTGGGTTTAAAACTGTTCCATGATCAAGTTATACACAGAATTTTAATAGAATAATATAAATTATAATTAACTTAAATACAAAATTTCCCAAAGGAGATACGCGGTAAATCGCTTGTACTGGGATATTAGCTCATTATGACAAACAAGTTTATAATTATCAGTCTTTGTACCCACCGGGTACTCGGGTTATCAATAGATTGATAAGCGGGTTCCGAGTCAAACGCCACCTCTAGCATTTTAAGATAACCCTTACCCAGTTACAACAGTGCATGATATTTCTATTTAATTAATGTTTAGTCTGTTACTGTATGTAAACAAATCCAGAGAAGCGTCTAAACTGCTCTTACGTCACCTTATATATTTAAATTACATGCTACTAGCGACTCACCTTCGCTCCGCTCGGGTTTGTCTCTAGGGTTAGTATACCTAGATATCTCAGAGATGAGATATTTTCCCGCAGTAAAAAGCATCCTAAATGTTGAGCCGGATAACCAGCTATCATCACACCAAATTTCATCAAAACTCGTCCAGTGGTTTTCTTGTAAAACGTTCCCAGACAGTCAGATTAAAAGTCTAAAAACTATAGATTCGGCCTCTGTTTCGATAATAATGACCATTTCAATAAGATTTTCCAAAAAATATTTAATCTGCAGATTCAACTCAGTTTGAATTTTATTATTATAAATAATTATAGATTATTATAAATATTATTATTTGTACACTAGTAGTAGTAGTATTATAATTTATACAATCCTGCTGAGAAGAGCCGATTAGAAATCAAGTGGCCCTTTTTCGATGCGACTTCAAAAAAAAAGGTACTTCACATCATCAGATAGTTCAAAAATTAAAAATTCACCAGTATTTAAAAAAAATACTTTATAAGCCTTATATTGAAGTCGTTGTGCCGTTTTGGTTAAAAACTTAAAAAAAAATGATAGGTGCGTACGGTCCAGAAAACAGCTTATATACGTTTTTTGACATCAAAAAAAGACATATTTTTAGTTATTTAATTTGTATTAAAATATTTGATTATATAATTAAAAATATGGATTTTCTATATTGATTTACGTAGTTACTTCATAACCATTGCCTTTTATGAAAAGGAGTTTAAAAATAGGAATCTTCCGATATGAAGACTATAACTTCGAACAATACTTTCAGAGGCCTTTGTTGAGGTGCTTCAAGTTAATTAAATTTGTAAATTCTGTGATCCTCTTTTACTTAACGTTTTTAATTATCTGCTTTAATAATAAAGTTGATAACATAATTAACTTTAGTAAGCAAAACGAAGACGTAGGCAATTTACTTTCAATTTCACCAAAGTCCTTACTAAATTTATAAACTAACTAGCAACTCACCCCCGCTCCGATCGGGTTCATCCCTAGGTATATTTAGTATAGGTTTCTCAGAGATGAGATATTTTCCCGCAGTAAAAAGCATCCTAAATGTTGACCGGGATAACCAGCTATCCTCATGCCAAATTTCATCAAAATCCGTCCAGTGGTTTACTCGTGGTGCGTGCCCAGACAGACAAACAAAAATTCTAAATACTATAGATTCAACCTCTGTATCAATAATAATGACTATATCAATAAGATTTTCTTAAAAATATTTAATGTACACAGATTCTACTCAGTTAGTATTTTATTATATTATGTATACATGCATTGTTTTTTTTGTCTTATTATTTCTAAGAAGTATTTTTCTGATCTATATTTTTATAATAAAACATTTTTCTAGATAAAACAAACTAAAACGCTATTATAATAAGGGTGACCTTAAATATTTTTCTTAATTGAACAAAAGTAAGCTGAAAAAATATAACCTAGATGATAGTAAAATTTTTCATTGATTGAATACTTATTGCGCAGTATTTTAACCCCCGGCGCAAAACCGACGGGGTGTTATAAGTTTGACGTGTATGTGTGTGTGTCTGTCTGTGGCATCGTAGCTCCCGAACGGATGAGCCGATTTTGATTTTGATTTTTTTTGTTTGAAAGGTGAATTAGTCGGGAACACTTTCTTATTACTTAGCTATGTTTGATGAAAATCGGTTCAAGATGGTCGGGTTTCTTTTTAATTTAATCTTGTGTATGTAATATACTTAAATATAACTAATGGATTAGATAGAAAAAAAGTAAACTCATCGTTCTGATTTTCGTCCACCGGATTTTTTACACCACTATTATAAGACTACTTAAACTATAATAAAGCACTTTAAATGTAAGCCGAAAAATGAACACGTTATCTCTGGTGCAGTAAAATATTATTGCATTACATACATTATGCAATAAATAAAATTATTCGCCAAAAAATCTTTAATAAGGCCACATCTGTAGTTCGTAATATGTATAAATAATACTACCTTCTCAATTTCCTCACTACATGACCCCATGTTGGAGGTCCCGAGACTTGGACAAAAATTTTAAGGCCAGTATATAAATGCGTACCGACATATTATAACCTAGAACACTCCAGCAAACGAAAATTCACTACTAATTAAAGAAAAAACTTGATTTTGGATAATTAATTGATAATTTGCTTGCTAAGATATTTAGTAGGTTCTTCATTAAACTTCGAATCGGAGTTAAACGGCAATATGTACGTAAATTAGAATGGCGTCGCTAATTAAAATCGAGACTTATGTATGTATGGTCGTCGAATAGAAATTCTATTTAAGGAAAAAACTATTATACTACACACGTAATAAAAACCAGTTTGCTGTCACACTCTATGTGCGTGTTCAACAATGTGCTGGAGAATGGTATAGTCATGAAGTCATGAGTTACAGTAAATGAGTGTTGAGTAAAATTAAAGACGAACGAATTTCAAATGTTAAATTAAAATTTCTTACAACAAGTTAGTCTTAGTGAGATTTAAAATACAATATTTGCATACACTTTACAGAATATTAAAGGGGCGTGCCTTATGTATTTTTAGTATCGCCAGGTTATTGTGGATTAATCTAGAATTCTGATCCTAATAGGTAGCTTGGTTATGGTAAGTTGTGGATATTATGCATTATTTATAAATAAATAAATATGTTAGGATATTAACACACAGCACCGTCTAGATCCACGATAAGCTACGAGGCCTGTGTTATGGATACCTGATAGTCGATACCCTAAACATAATAATATAACTTTATATGCATATATATTATAAATATAAACACCCATGATTGGAGTACAAACATCACTCATCACACAAATGAAGCGGGACCACATCAGCGGGACTCGAACCTGCAACAGTTGGCACAGCAAGTACTAAAAACTGAGTCAAACGTGTCGACAGAAGACAGAATATTTATTGATAAATAAATATGACAGCCGCAAAGTATTTTCTTTTACAACGCTTTTCACGAACTATAATATAAAAGGCTCGTCGTAACTAGTAGGCAGTGAAGAGTAGAGCCAAAACAATAACAGTAGATTCACCTCCTCGCCCCTTGTTAGATCAGCTTGAAGCCTTGATAACATCAAATTATTATATTTTCATTTGGATATCACATTACAAAGTTTTAAATCGATATTATAATGAGAAGATTAAAATCGATTTCCAAAATCAACAATAAAATTTGAGAAACAAATAATAGAATACGTTGAACGGTTCCATTCCGTAAGTTATAGTGTAACAATAACAAACACTGCGTAGTTTAGGTCAGTTATATATACAGTTATATAATGGTCTTAGCTTAACTAAAAGTTGCGCAGTCCTACAAAATGAATTTAGTTTATTATTGACCACCATTCGTGTTTAATCAACAGTAAAAGAAAAAACTAACAGACTTTAGTATGTTTCGGTAATAATATATGCGGTTTGTACGGATTTTTTTACATATTTAATGTTTGTTACTCGTTAAATGTAAATATTTACCAAGCACACTTCAACTAAATATACGAAGGCGCGCCATTTGCGGAAAAGCTATTGACCCCGCACAGCTGTGAATCATTCTTATTTTTTTAATCTACACGTATAATAGTATTCTAACTGAATCGAATCTGTACATTAAATATTTTTTGGAAAATCTTATTGAAATAGTCATTATTATATACAGAGGTCGAATCTATAGTTTTTAGAATTCTTGTCTGTCTGTGAACGCTTCACGAGAAAACCTTACTTTTTACTGCGGGAAAATATCATCTCTGAGATATCTATACTAAACGTTTAAAACGTAACTAGGGACAAACCTGAGCGGAGCGAGGGTGAGTCGTTAGTCTACACATAGAGCCCGCGGCATATCTACTATACCTATACCTCGTACTGACTAATTGAGTCGAAGATCGCGGGTTCCGTTCTCGTACGAGGTGAACGTTTAATTTGGCACTAACTTTCGCCTATGGCTTTTCTTGCGTAGCAAATCTATTATAAATGTTCGTGTTAATCAGATATATTGCAGCTTTTTATTACATAAAGAATTAAGTAGTTTTAGTTCTATAGATTATGTGTATCTTACATACTTTACCTCATTCCAATAATTACTATAGTGAGGAACATGGATTTTCTACTGACATCATTAAGAAAAATTACAGGCTTGAGTAACGTCTAAGAAGATGCAGTGTATTATTTTTATTGCAAGTGAAGAACCAAATGATAAGCCACATGTTCACGCAACCTACCCAGCACATGGAAATGCTTGAAAATTATTATTTATATACGGACATAATATTAATACCATTTCAATATATTTATGTTTACATTATTTTAGGTGTTAAAGGTGTAAAAGTAATAAAATTTAAACGAGTAATGTCAAAATCTTCGTTAATTCTATAATTGTCTCATTTCCATAAATATTTAATGAAATATTATATATATAGAAATACTGCTGTTATTAAATATTTTAGCTACCTTTATTTTCATAACACGAGTTATTTAAACAGCCTACTCTCAATAAAAATTGAACCGTATCTTTTAAAACCGGTGATGTGGAACATTTTACAATCAACTACCTACCTATAACAAAACATTTTTTACTAACTTTAAAGAATAGGTTCTGAATTCAGGTGTATGTTGTTTTTACTATAGTTATGTTAAATGTTAATTCGACAGTTGAGAACCGATTTTTATGATTCTTTTTTACGGAATAGGTGTGGGTGGGAGATTGACCAGCAACTCGAGGATGACCCTCTAGATATTTCAAGAAATATTCCCTCTCTAAGGGGTGGAATAATTAACGAATGTTACAACTTGCAATTATCATTTTTTTTAATTTATATACTAGTCTCGAATCTTCCTTCGACTTCAGTGTAGATTTTCTTTTAGTCAAAATATTATTGAACGTGTCCCCTGTATTATGTGCCGTTATAATTATCCTTTTTTAGGTTAAAACATAATTAAAATAATTGCTTTTAATGCATAATAATTACAATATCAAACAAATTGATGGATTACATACATAATAAAATTAAAAAAGTCGGGTAGATCGATAAAAAAATACATTTATGCTTGGCTTTATTATGGACGGCAATAAACCTAATAGATATTGTGCAAAATGGAAATCACAAATCGAAGTACGTAAACATAAATCAAATTACGGAAGAATAACCACGTAACAGACCGGTTAAACTTTGTACCTCACGTGCTCTCACTTACCTGTAACTACACCGACGTAAAACCAACTAGCACTTATATGTATATCACAGCCACACAGTTGAGTTACTATTTATTATATATTAAAGAAAAATCATAAAAAATAAAAATTTGAGAAACACGTATACGTGCGTCCTCCACCACGCACAATGGGAAACTGAATTTGAAATTCGAACGATGCTGGTTCCCGCCATTCGCGATTCGTGACCGTGATCTGAACAGGGCTGCCGCGTCATCACAAATTAACACAACAATTTAAAGAATCCTATTGCAAAACCCTTCCTTTATTTATGTAACCAATTATTTCTAATGAACGTAAATTATAAATGACAGAATTCAACAAGTATAGTAGTAATAAATCCTTCGACTACTATCTTGTAAAAATTTAAAACAACAGGACTTGCTAATTCGTGTTAATTATGGGCACAAGTGGGATATGGGACGCGGCCTCTGGAGAACTATTTGTTACTTTTGATTGTATTTAAGTCTTTAAGTATCCATAAGTTTTACTCCTTTATTTCCTCAAAATAATTTTTACTTATTTATACTCCTAACGTCTACCCTACCTAAAAATAATATCCACTTCTCAAGAGGCCGCGTCCCATATACTAAACTGCAGCCTATTTATGTATTCATCAAAACTCAATAGTAGATTTTAATAAGATAATTTTTCATTTAATAAATCAACAAGGCAACAACATGTATAGAAATTAGAAATATGATATTTCATGAACGTATTATGTAACTCCACACGCATATAATTAGACTAGCGACTCACCCTCGCTTCGCTTCGGGTTCGTCCCTGGAGAAAAACAAATCTATCCCACGGGAACAGCACCTTTTTTCCGAGATAATATACATATATATAGCCTAAATCCTTTCTCAATGACTGGAATATCCAACACAAAAAGATTTTTTAAATTTCAACTAGAAGTTCCCGAGATTAGCCCGTTAAACCAAACAAACAAACTCTTCTGCTTTATAATATTAGTATAGATTATAAATTAAACCATGAATGCTGGAGAAACAGGCACTATAGTAAAATTATATACTTATTCGGGACAACCCTACGCTGATACTAATTAAGATTCATCATTAACAGTAACTGGTCTATTAATTATTACCTATAACTAAAAAAAACGAAATAAACCTGTATAAGCCTCTAAGGTGCGCACGATCAGCCGTGCAAAAACCTACATACGATGTATTGCGAAAACATTTAGCTGACCTATTACATACATGGCAACATTAATACGGATATTTAAAATTGAATTGTTTATTTAAAGAAATATTTGAAATGTTAAATATTCCAACGCAGATGTTTTATAAATAAAGTTTTAAAGAAGAACAGGTATAATTATTTTTGCTATATAACTTTTTTATAACTAAATACCGCGTGCGGCTGCGTGTATTTTTGTCCGACTTTAAAAAGAGGCGGAGTTTAATTCGTTTGTATGTTTCTGAAATCATTTTATCTTTATCTACAAGCAAAAAAAATATTCATTTGACAGAAAAAAATGTTTGAGACCACACAATTCAAAAGTAGACAGAGATAGGAAATATAAATTTATAAAAATACTATTCTACACTTTATTCTTTTAAAAAAACCTTTTAATTAAATTAGATTACACAACCCGTTATCATATCATAATATTATAGATATATTATAATAAATTTGTAACTAATCGCTGTCTGTACATGGAAGATATTTAAGAAAAACTATTATTGGGGATCTTTATTAACAAAATAGAACACAAAAGAATTATGTTTAGAATGTTTGTCTGTTTGTCTGTGAGTTTATGCGCGATAGTCTCAGAAACGGCTTAACCAATTCGGGTGCGGTTTTCACTCATATATTGTGGTAAGCTTGGCTTAACATTGAGTATTTGTTTTATTTCAATCGGTACATAAATAAGTCAATTTAAGGAATCACTAGAGTCGAGAAGAGCGAAGCGAGGATGAGTCGCTAGTCTATACATATAATAAAATTGTAACTAAGCCGAATCTGTACATTAAATATTTTTTGGAAAATCTTATTGAAATAGACATTATTATCAATACATAGGCTGAATCTATAGTTTTTAAGATTTTTGTATGTCTATCTGTCTGTTACTAACGGACCGTTAAAACTACTGGACGGACTTTGATGAAATTTGGTATGGTGATAGCTGGTTATCCGGGTCAACATATAGGATACTTTTTACCGCGGGAAAATATCTCATTTCTAAAAAAAATACAAAACCTGCAATGTAAGAGTACACTAAATGTAAAACCTAAGAATTTGGTTTTTGGTCATCTGAACGCGAACGGAGCCGCGGCAATGCTAGTATTGTTAATATAAACACAAAAACAAAACAACTTTATTCATCTGTTGTTTAATAAATAATATGGTGATTCTAAGTAGTGAGGTTAGAAATATTATTAAAATTTTTATGAAATCAAAAAGATAACATCATCAACCCTGTTCCCCTAAGAAACGCTCATGCAGAAATAGACAGCGCTCAGTGCATTTGCACTGCTTTGACCGACACCAGCATCTGGACATTTTAAAATAATTTTAATTGTTAAAACAATTACGAGAAAGTATTTCTTGCTATATACGAAAAGTTTACTATATATTTGCAACAAAAAAAAAAAACAAAAACCGATTGTTTTAATTAATTGAATATATTATATTAGTGTCCCGATTTCCGAGGAAGTTTTACAATCGACTTAATAAGCCCATGGAAGCTACTAGATTTCTTATAAAAGGTAATCTTTTTCCGTTCCCATGACGCAATCTATACCTTTGCTAAATTTCATCAAAGTCAGTTCAGCAGTTTAACGTGGAGATGTAACAAACATACCAACACAGTTACTTTCACATGAACAACATTTATATGCTATATGAATATTTACATAATCTCCTATCCTATTTATACTTTGCCAAAAGTTTAACAGAATTTCTATTCTTCAATAGTTGCCAAAAATATTTTTAAAACTAAACTACTTTTTAACGTTTAAAAGTTTTTTGGTAGGGCTACTTCGATACTAACTAAAACATTTACTTGACGCGTGAATCAAACCCGCAAATCAAACGTGTTAGAAACAAGCAAACTCGATTCGATGCCACTGCGTCAGATTATAATCGATAAATATCAGTATTCACCATACAAAGTTCCTCTGCAACGTACGATATAATTAAGTGCACTAACTCTGTTCACTTATAAAGATGATTACCTACAGCGTGCACTACTCTGACCGTCAGCTTTGGGAGTGGAACATATAAGCCCGTTAATATTTATCAGTTTCAGTGTCTTGAAATTTATAGTCCACTTACATACATAAAAGCATTATCACTAAGATAAATCTATATGTACATCTAATAATAATGTATATAGTACTAGCATTGCCCGCGGCTCCTCCCGCGTTAAGATGACCAAAAACCAAATTCTTAGGCTTTACATATTAGTTATATTCTTACAATGAAATTATTGTATTTTTCCTCAGAAATGAGATATTTTCCCGCGGTAAAAAGTATCCTATATGTTGACCCGGATAACCAGCTATCATCATACCAAATTTCATCAAAATCTGTCCAGTGGTTTTCTCGTGATGCGGTAACAGACGTCTAGACAGACAGACAGAAAGACAGACAGACAGAGGAGGGATATAAATCAATAATAAAATATGAAACTTTACTTGGTTGAAAATCAGCAAAGAACCTATTTATAAAACAAGGCTCGAGTAAAAATCTCGGATTCCATTACATTTTTATCGCAGTTTAAACATAATCAAGCTGTGGGTTACGGTTAAAATTGAATTAAAATTATCTTATCTCATTGTTTGTTTAACTTTCACGCTATTTTCATTTAAATATTATTGTTTGTTATCAGGATTGCTATAGTGTAAATGGAGATATGAAATGCGTATCTCATAAAGGATAGAAGATATAAATTACTACTTTTCAATAAAAAAATATTATTATAATTCCAACTTTTGTCTGTCTGTCTGTCTGTCTGTCTGTCTGTCTATCTGTCTGTTACCGCATCACGGAAACACCGCTGGAGGGATTTTGATAAAATTTGGTATGATAATAGCTGGTTATCCGGGTCAACATATAGCATACTTTTTATTGCGGAAAAATATCTCATCTCTGAGAAATCTATACTAAACCTTAAAACATAAGTAGGGACGAACCCGAGCAGAGCGAGGTCGAGTCGCTAGTAAATAATAATATCCTCCTGATCGATTTCGGCCACGGCGGCATATCTCATTGAGTTTAGCCATCTACGCAGGAGATATTATATTGCACAAAAGTACGCGCAGACTCAAGCGCACTCCCGATTCCGGGATGTTACCGAATTTCTTGACAGCAAAAACACAGTATCTGAACTTGGCCCGACCAGGATTCGGACCCATGACCTCCGGATGCGTACGTTAGCCATTACACCAGTGAGGCTGTTAGTATGTACTATAAAACTATATCAAGTAACAAATCAGAACTATTAAAATAAAACAAACGAATGGATCTCAAAAACAAAATATATAAAACTTGTATAACTATGTAATTCTTTTATAATTTTCGGAGCCGTCATTTGTTTACTGCAATTTAAGTATAGTCCAGCTTAAGTTAAATAGTTTAGTCGGTTTGAAAACGGTAAATAACAATTATGTTGTTAACTTTCATACGTTACATTACTATTAAAACTAAACACATAATTCACATTCCTAAGTGTCAATGGATTCTTGGTAGTCGTCGGTGTCTACGTATTGGAGGGATACAAATAGGATAACGGAAAAAAGCGGTATATTTATATACATAAGTCTTTTTCGTCTTCTAGGAGAGATATTATAATCATCAAAATAAATTTAGTCATCAATATAATGAAAAAATGCACAATTTCTTTTATTTATCTATACATATAATAAAATTCTGAGTCGAATCTGTATGTACATTAAATATTTTTTGGAAAATCTTTTGGATATAGTCATTATTATCGATACAGAGGCCGAATCTATAGTTTTTAGAATTTTTTTTGTTTGTCTGTCTGTCTGTCTGTCTGTCTGTCTGTCTAGGAGATCTACTCCGACACTATAATCCGAGTCAACATACCTATATTATACTTTTTAATGCGGCTAAATATCTCATCTCTGAGAAATCTATACTGAACGATATAACGTAACTAGGGACGACCTCGAGCGGAGCGAGGGTGAGTCGCTAGTTTACAAATTAAATATTATAGTTGCATAAATAAATTGACAAAAGTTTTTCACAATTTAATCAATTTAGCGACATCCCTACATTGTAACCTGGTCATAGTCTCTAAGTACCTCCCGAGCATCCAAGTCCGTTCAGTCGCGAACATAGACCTGCACATTCACGTATTAACTTTCGCATTTATGAATTCTATGTACACTTGTAACTAACATGCATGTCTGTTTCTTTTTTTTACTTTAATTTTTATTGTATTAAATTATTTTAATATGTGTATTGTAAGTGTCCTTAATAATGAATAAATAAATACAATAGTTACACTAGCGACTCATCGTCGCTTTGCTCGGTTTTGTCCCTACTTACGTTTTAACGTTTAGTATCGATTTCTCAGAGATGAGATATTTTCCAGCTGTAAAAAGTATCCTACATGTTGACCCGGATAACCAGCTGTATGATGATACTTGTATGGTGATTCATACCAAATTTCATCGAAATCAGACAGACAGACAAAAAATCTAAAAACTATAGATTCGGCCTCTGTATCGATAATAATGTCTATTTCAATAAGATTTTCCAAAAAATATTTAATGTAAGTACAGATTCAGCTTAGTTACAATTTTATTATATGTATAGATAACAGTTGTTCGACTAACTTATAATTTATTGGTGAATAACATCTATCTGTAAATTGAAAGCAGGCCTTAGTCATACATAACCATCATCAAAATACAAATGGAAAATGGAACTTTTACAGTTTGAACATTAAGTAAATCGAGTCTCCGTGTTAATTTAAACAATGTTATCCGCTTTTCAGGCAAACTGTCGTCTATTTTAGGTTAGAATGTTTTAATTTGCGTCTGGTACATAACGTAACTTTAATAGGTACTGAGCGAGTGTTTAATAAAATTTCTCAGATGTCACGACGTTGCAGAGCTCGATGAGCATGAGAATTGAGAATGAAACAACTGAATCTTTAATTTATGTTAACATCAGTTCTTATTACATATTTCGCCGTACATATAATAAAATGTATAATACATTTTTATTTCTATAAAAAAATGTTGTTATATGCAATAGTATTCAGCCCTTTTTAACGTCCCATTTCTTGGCACGGGCCTCCCTTCAATATGAGGGGGATCAAGCCATAGTCCACCACGCTGGCCAAGTGCGGGTTGGCGGACTTCACACGTCTTTCAAAAACTTGCTAAGTTCTTTCAGACATGCAGGTTTACTTCACCGTAAGGGAAGTGGTAAAATCATGTTAGAAATGATTCGCACATGAAAATATCAGAGGTGCCAGACCCGGGATTTGAACCCGCATCACTCGGTTTCCCAAGCGAGCGCGTTACCACTGGGCTACCACTGCCTTATATGCAATATATTTGTGTGCAATTGGTATCGTGCAAACTACTATTTTAAAAATCACAGACACACTTCAATTCCTTTTAAAAACAATAATTTATAAACGGATACAATACCTATGTATTAAAATTTAAAAGGTATTTGGCGAGCGCCCAGCTCCAAGTCTAGGCCTGATATAATCGAAACCATTGATACCAAGCTATGTGTTAATGAACTATCAAATTACACGAACGTTGCCAAAAATGATACACGCCAATTAATTAATTAAATAATTGAACCTAATGTCATTTATAGACAGACATATTTTATTCTCCTTTAGGACAAACTTTAAATTAAATATCATAGTAGGGGACTTGTTAAAGCTACTTGACATATATGCATAATTGAAAATACATATGGAGAGAATTTAGATGTTTGTCCTAAGCGGGACTTCAACCCGTGACCTGCGACGTAGAGACAATATTCCGACAGCTACACTAAGCCACCGTCAAATATATTGCCAATCATGTCTTAGATTAGATAGATAGAAACCATAGTCGTTGGTCTAATATTATTTATTAGTATTGCCTATCATGCCAAGACTCACGAGATCAATGAAATGAATTAATTTAATGCCTAATGATGTGTCATGGGATTAATAAATCCGAAAGTTTGTAAGTGTATTGTGTATGTATGTTTGTTATTCCTTCATGCTTAGAAGTCTTGAAGGATTTGGATGAAATTAAGTACAAAGATGGATTATGACCTGGAGTAGCACCTGGTTATACTATTAGACACCTAGAGTACGCACTGTAAGGAAGCGAGTGTAAAGTCGCTAATAAAATAGTATTTTCTATCAAATACCTTTTAATTCATTACAACTTTTGTACTAACTCAGTAAATTGACAAAATGAAGGTAGTAGCAAAATATCTAATAATATTAAATTCCTTAAAAATCCTATATTTTAATTAATGTCCCTAACATCTATTACATATAATAAAATTCTAACCGAGCTGAAACTGTACATTAAATATTTTTTGAAAAATCTTATTGAAATAGACATTATTATCGAAACAGAAGCCGAATCTTTTTAGAATTTTTGTCTGCCTGTCTGTCTGTTACCGCATCACGGAAAAACCACTGGACGAATTTTAATGAAATTTGGTATGATGATAGCTGGTTATCCGGGTCAACATATACGATACTTTTTATTGCGGGAAAATACCTCATCTCTGAGAAATCTATACAAAACCTTAAAACGTAAGTAAGGACGAACCCGAGCGGAGTGAGGGTGAGTCGCTAGTTGTAATATATAAGGAAACTTGAACGTGTCAAGGATAATAAAAATTGTCTACGCAAAAAAATCACAGACAGACATGAAATAGTGGATGTGAACACTAATAACCAATATAATCACTGCCGTTATTACGATACGGATACAGCAATACTAAGATTGACATAGATTTATTGAAAGATAAACCTTATTTCCTTTGGTTAAAAGTTAAATCGGATAAAACTTGTAGCGACAAATCCACTCCTCATTTATAAAGACTCCTACACACGTGAGACAATCGTGGAACGTGCCGAGTATGACCTAAGCAAAGAAACATTGTACGGTGGCCATGACTTATGATTTTTTAGGCCCAAGTAAAAAATGGCAATAATAAAAAAAATATAGACCATTCTAAGAGAAATAATATACGAAAAATTTTGAATTACATCTATACATATAATAAAATTCTAACTAAGGCGAATCTGTACATTAAATATTTTTTGGAAAATCTTATTGTAATAGACGTTACATGAACAAGTTAACCACAATTCGTTAATGAGACGTTATTATCGATACAGAGGCCGAATCTATAGTTTTTAGAGTTTTTGTCTGTCTGTCTGTCTCTCTGTCTGTTACCGCATCATGGAAAAACCACTGGAGGGATTTTGATGAAATTTGGTATGGTGATAGCTGATTATCCGGGTCAACATATAGGTTACTTTTTACCGCGAGAAAATATCTCATTTTTGAGAAAAAATACAAACAAGAACTGCAATGTAAGAGTATACTTATATGAAAAACCTAAGAATTTGATTTTTGGTAATCTGAACGCGGGCGGAGCCGCGGGCAATGTTAGTACAAATATAAAACATTTTAAATATCTCCTTTAACATTTACATGTTTATAAGAAACTAACGGCGCACCTTCGTTTCGCTCGGGTTCGTTCCTTACGTTTTAACGGTTAGCAAGGAATAAATAGACTATACATATATTATATTACTGCTCCGCTCTCGTGTGTAGTACCATAATGATATATAGCCTATAGCCTTCCTCAATAAACAGGCTATTTTATTATTAGTAGTTCCTGAGATTAGCTCGTTCAAACAAACAAACTCTGCCTCTTTATAATATTAGTATAGATGTATAATTTCTTACTGTCACGTTGTCGGTACACAAGTATTATTATTGTATCATTATCTTTCAAATGTCTAGAGATAATGAAACAATAATACCCTTGTGAATAGATCGTGAGCTAACTTAATTTTTTTTTAAATTTGATGGCTCCATGGTACGGTGCTTTAGACATAGAAGTAGACGATAAAAAAAAACATATTTATCTATGGAAATTTTATATATTGATTATACCCTTTGTTCTAAAATTAGAAGAGGCTATCGTACGAAAGATTATTTTTTTGTGTGATGCATTGCCGGATGTCAATGAACGTCTGAAAAAAATATCTCGGTCTGTTGATAATGTAGGGTTGAACTTAGATGCGTTTCCGGTGATTGAACTGTCGAGGATATCCTATGCAAATAAATATTACTGTGTGTTGACGAATCTATAAATATCGTAGGTGTGTACATATAATAAATAAATATGTTAGGACATTAGCACACAGTACCATCCAGTTCGATGGTAAACTACGAGGCCTGTGTTATGGATACCTGATAGTTACTATAACTTTAAATACATACTTGTTATAAATATAAACATCCATTACTAAGATACAAACATTCGTGCTCATCACACAAATGAATACTCCCAGCGGGACTCGAACCCGCGACCGCTGGCACGGCAAGTAGGGTCACTATAAACTGAGCCAAACGTGTCGTCAAGTGTTTTAATATTAAAAATAAAATTAAAAAAGTATTTCCCAAGCAAAGAAATTATAACTTCAAGATTAAAATTATGATAAAAAATAAGGTTAAGTTGCATGAACAATATAAAAAGATTTATTATCTAGATTAATATTTTAAATACAGGTTTTACTTTATAATAATATATGAATAATAAAGATATATATCAATTATCAACCTTGTGGTAACATTACAAACGGACGGACGGTGGATACTGAGACATGTCGGAGGCGGACACTTACGCGACAGGATAACACGAGGGAACGAAGTCCAGTGGTTTGAGAATAGACTCTCGACACTTATTACGTCAGGCGTAATAGTGCTATGTTAATTTGCGACAGCTTTAAAAAACTGTTAACTATTTTAATCTATAAAATTAATAATTTTAATTTGTAGAATGTATTAAATACTATTTTTTAATAATAGCAGTAGGTTGAGAGTGCGGTATTTATGAAGTGTGCCACACTGACTCCACGTAGGTGGTAGCGGCTTCAATCGCTTTGATGCTAGTTACAATATATCAGCCTGTTTCGGCTTCACGGGGCAGTATTTTAAAAAATTTTGAATCCCGAAAATTATTATTTCCCATACTTTTAGCGGTATATAAATATATTTTTAGCGGTCACCTATGTCATTATAGGATTATGCCATAAAATTTACGACCGCGCAGGTCCGGCCAGTGCGTCTGCCTGTCTGGGTGATGGTAAGTCAGGACAAGTCAATTTATATGTGTTTATAGATAAGGTCTTTGTTTTGACTCTCTAAGGCGTAGTTTTTACAAAGCATACTTTTAGACAGATAAAATTATGTACATATTTAAAATATTATATATTTATATAGTAATATTGTTCATACAAAGATACTAAAATCGCGATTAGAAAATGGGGGATGGGGGTAGGAGGGTGAAAAATACTTTACAACCTATTCTCATACCAATCCAAATATACAAAAAAAAATATTAAAATCGGTCGAATCGGCCGTTTCGGAGGAGTGCGACCACGAACACCGTGACACGAGATTTTTATATATTAGATAACAAAGAACATAGAAATGTAAAGGTAAATAACATCGGTCGTCGTCACTTTATTTTTAAAACAGAACTGTTTGCTTTGATGCCGGCTTTTTAAAACATAATGCCGTTTCAAGCCGGGGGTTGTAGGTTCCTCAGGCGGACAAATCACTTACAAATGGCTAATCAGTTATTAAACCAACAACTTGATATCTAAACTAAGATCTTAGAAATATCAACATCTTAAAATTAAAACAAATCCGCGTTGGACACGTCCGGTGGTAACATAACTAGCGGATGGTGGGTAACGGAAGGCGACACTCGCGCGGCTGCCGGTGCGGAGCTCGCGCGATAGGATAATGGCCCGGGGGCGAAGTTCACGCTCGGACGAGAATAGACTCGCGTTTTACTTCGAATGCAATTAAGTTTTTCTTGTAACTTGGGGATGCGTAATGTCAAATTGAAGATCTTCGCGGGTTCGATTTCTATACCTACTAGGGCAATTACTTATTTTTCATTGAAAATAAGTAAAAAGGGAGAATAGAATGGTTACTCTGCCTTTTGCCTATTTGTAAAAGTTAGACTTTATTAAGCACTACGAGAACCCGCGGCTTCGCTGGTGCTAAAACTATAAAAAAAACTCTTTGGCAAGGCAAGTAATAATGTATGGAAGTCTGTCCGATTTATTGACATAATATATGATTCTGCTCCGCTCCCTTGGGCAGTACTAGCATGATGATATATAGCCTTCCTCAATAAACGGGCTAATACAAAAAGATTTTTTTTTTCATTTAGCGCGTTCAAGCAAACTCTACCTCTCTAAAAAAAAAAAATAATATAGGATAGATTAGATATGAAATTAACTTTCTTCGATGTTTAAAATTTGTTGGATTTGAATCCAGCGTAAAGCTCGTTTCAAATTTGCAGTATTTTTAACCCTTAAAGCATATAATAAAAATAATTTCAAACTTTTGCACGTGAAGTAGTGTTCATTCATTTTATATCTAGAACGACGACGTCTCGTTTTGGGGGTAATTTAGGGGTGCGGAATGTGGAAAAGAGTCAATTTTATAGGTTTTTGTCAGCACACGTGTGCACTCTGGAGGCTTTATGTCATTTTAACGATCGTAAATATCAAGAATCACAATAGAAATTGGACAAATTCTTCTTTAAAATATAGGGACGGGACTTTATAGTACAATTGCAAAGTAAAAAACTGAGAATGTAGCAAATATTTTATGGGCGCTGTAAGTTAGTTGTCCAAGTAGAATATTGATTATTTAATGACTATAGAAATCCTAAGTCTTGTTAATTAAATTCCTCTCATTGTATTAAACACACGTGTTAGAGTCGGATAGTATACGCCTAAGTAAAACTAATCCGTCTCACCAAAAGTAGCCAAGAATGTCTTTATAAGTACTTAAATGTTCGCGTTACATAATTATATAATAATTAGCAGAACCCGCGGCTTCGCTCGCGCTAAAACTACAAAAAAATCTCTAAAAAGGTAGTTTCATACAAACTTTCATCCACTATTTTATACCCTTATAGGATGAATTTCGAAATATGCTAAAATATGTATTTATTTAATTTTATTAAAGAGCATTAATATCAAGTTTCAAGTAATTCTGATCGTACATATTTTTTTTTATTGTATTATTTAGTTACGTGTTTTCCCGTATGAATTAGATCTCTCGCAGTAAAAAGTAGCCTATGTCATTCTCCAGCCCTCGAATTATCCCCACACAAAAAATCACGCCAATCCGTCACTCCGTTTTGACGTGAAAGAAGGAGAGACAGACAAACAAACAAACACATTTTCACAATTATAATATTAAGTATGGAAGTATGGATTAGACTACGGGACATTTGTTAGTTCGTTATATACCTTATTATCGACGTTTCGACTGGGTTGCACCAGTCGTGGTTACGAGCAGACTGCAACCCAGTCAAGACGTCGGGAATAAGGTAGGTAATTATTTTATAAAAATGTCTCTATCTGGATAAATGAAAGTATAGACACCTGGAGAACGTTATCTTATAAAGCGATATGCCCAGTATTTTTTCTTCTTCTAAACATAATAACTATATCACAAAAATCGCTCTATAATTGATCGAAATATCACGTAACATACATATAAAAAAATGTGATACCCCGGAAATGAGATTTGGAACACGAAACAAAAGGAAGGAAAAGTTTTATGAAGGTATTCAATTTATTTAGTAATAAGGGTTGCAGTAAATTTTCGACACTACTAGTATACTAATATTATAAAGAGGAAAGATTTGTATTTTTGTATGTTTGTAACGAATAAACTCAAAACCTGCTGGACGGATGTAGATGAAATTTGGTAAGATAGTTTGAGTCCCTGGGAAGGGCATGGGACATTTCATATTCGACAAATCATCCCTTAAGGGAGTGAAAATAGGGGATGAATGACAATTTGTATGGAGGATCAACTTAGGGACGGACCAGAGCGAAGCGAGGGCAAATCGCTATTTTATAATAATTAAGATATTAATTTTTACTATTACAAATGTCTTCATTTGATAATATTTTACATTTCAATTGTTACAGAGCACAAAATAAAGGTTTCATTCAGAAATTTTATTAACATTATTTATTCATTTTCTTATTCTTTTATTATAAACAGATTCGTCATCCGTATCAATATGGTGGTTAAGGTCACACATTTTATGAACAAGTTTATCATACTATATATGCATTTTAAATAAAAAGTATTATACTATATGCATTTAGTTGCTATGCAGTGATAGTGATGATTAAAAAAGTATCTTCTATAGTTCGCGTTGCGTTTTCTAATTAAGTACTTGTTATTAAGTACTTATTTGTATAATCTATACTAATATTATAGAGGTAAAGTTTGTAACGTTTTAGGGAGTAATATCTGGATCTACTGAACAAGTTTAGATGAAATTTGATAAGAAGATAGTTTGAGACCCTGGGAAGGACATAGGATACTTTTTATCCCGGAAATCATCCCTTAAGGGGGGGTGAAAATGGAGATGAAAGTTTGTATGGGGAAGCCAGCTAGGGACGAACGCGAGCGAAGCGAGGGTGAGTCGCTAGTAGACATTTAAACGCATGCAATCGTATCTGATGTTAGTCAAAGTGCACGCTTCCTTAGAAACCAAGTATCTACCTACTTATAAATATTATTATGATTTATAAGATATCATCATTTATAGTAAAAAATATCTATTTATAAACAGCCATTAATCAAGAAAGTGTGTAAATGCGTAAATATTTGCATCGCGTCTGAACTTCAGACTGGTATATATGAAGGTCAAAGATACGCTATCAAGGTCCGTTTGGGTTCACGATGATACTGTATCTTGTCGAGTCGTCAGTTTTTAATTTATCAATGGGTTCTAGATGCGTTGCCCATTGAGACTTGGATGATGCTGCGTTGTAGTTTTACAAAGTCATGGTTTTTTATCCGACTGCGGTGAAGCCCAAAAGAGGGTTATGTAGATATCTATCTCCGCATGCATAATACTATGCTTCGTCGTCAACTTTTCCTCATATTTTTAGCTCGCTTTTTACCCAGTTGAGGCTTTTTTTTAAGTATTGACATGATACATTTTTAATACATCCCTATTATAAATAAAAAAAATTTATTAGTTTGTCCTTTTTCCCGTAGAAACGGAGGGTTAGTGTATTATTATGCCGGTATATTGTATTTGTAGGCCTGAGCGACTAGACGAGGCCTGCGGGCAGATTGACGGGTCAGTAGTTTTTGATAAATATTAGGTTATTAAATTAAAGTAGTTTGTATATTCTATTCAAGGCAAATATTAGAGCTGCTGTATGTATATTGAGCCGCTGTTAGCTTCCTCATACACTATAAGTATTTGTATAATCTGTATATCTGTATAAATATTATAAATGTGAAAGTTTGTGAGTATGGATGTTTGTTACTCTTTCACGCCAGAAGTATGAAATTTGGCACAGAGATAGATTATAGTCTGGAATAACACATAGGCATATTTTTATCCCGGAAAAATGTACGGTTCCCGTGGGATAGGTTTGCTTTTGTTTTTCAAAAGGGGAACCCGAGCGAAGCGAGGATGAGCCGCTATAAAAAATGTAAGTAGGTAATAGCAATAAATATATCTAATTAAATCATACATTATAATAAATCGTAACAGAACGAAATCTATTTGTGAAACATTTTTTAAAAACCAATGACTATAGCGTAATGTTTACAGAATAAACCCCCTAACAATTATTAAAATGTTTGTCTGTTTGTGTGTATATCTGTTTCACGCATCTAGGATACTGCAGGAAAATCTTCCATTCCCAAAGAAAACACAATAACCTGGCATGATATCTTAATATTTATATTATCATTGCTGTGTACATAAATACGATTATGTACTCAAACGAGACTCGAGGGCAATGTACTTACATATTTGGGTAATGCCCTTCAATAACGCAAAATTTCCCCAAACAAACAATGCATTAGTCATAAATGTAAAAAGTCAAGGAGGTTCCATTCATTGTTAAAGATAAAGGCCTGAAATTAATAAGATATATATTATATATCTATACGCATAATATTTTTAATAAAATCTTATTGATACTTATATATATATATATATATATATATATATATATATATATATAGTATATACGTATGTAAATCGTATAATGTATATATTGTTATCGATACAGAGGCCGAATCTATAGTTTTTTGAATTTTTGTCTGTCTGTCTGGGAACGCATCACGACAAAACCATAGGACAGATTTTGATGAAATTTGGTATAATGGTTATTAGCTGGTTATCCGGGTTAACTTAAAGGATACTTTTTACTACGGGAAAGTATCTCATCTCTGAGAAATCTATACTAAACGTTAAAACGTAACTAGGGACGAACCCGAGCGGAGAGAGGGTAAGTCGATAGTATTATAATATAATATTTATACATTACGTTTTATTTACATTAATATATATTACGTTTTAGCGATTATATGATCGTTACGATAAATGTTTGACAATGTCCAGTGATGAAAAATGCTATTTTCGCGCGTGGAGCAAACTGGCGTAAAATATAGACTAGATGCGTCCTCATGTGCAATCATGTCCTTACCAAAATTTCATAAAAATCGGTTTAGCAGTTTAAATGAGAAAGGGTAACAGGCCGACTTACTTTCACAGTTATAATAATAGTGTGGATATACCCGCCAAAGAAAGTGTATGCAATATTGTACTGTGTATGATTATAAATATTACCATCTGGTAACATTGACATCTGTCAAACATATTATATGCAATAAAATAAACACTTTAAATAAAATTGTAACTAAGCCGAATCTGTACATTAAATATTTTTTTGAAAATCTTATTAAAATAAACATTATTTTCGATACGGGGGCCGAAACAATAGTTTTTAGAATTTTTGTCTGTCTGTCTGTCTGTCTGTCACCGCATCACGGAAAAACCACTGGAAGGATTTTGATGAAATTTGGTATGGTGATAGCTGGTTATCCAGGTCAACATATCTCCTTGGGAAAATATCTCCTTTCTGAGAAAAAATACAAAAAATGCTATGTAAGAGTATACTAATATGTAAAACCTAAGAGTTTGGTTTTTGGTCATCTGGACGCGGGCGGAGCCGCGGGCAATGCTAGTATATTATAATATACATACATATTTTGACTGTTATGTTTTATTTCATTGAATTATGTTAAATAAAACATACTACACATTTAATATCTGTGGTATGGAACACTCACTATGCAAATTATACTTGTCCGATAGGTAAAATAACATGTTTTTAATAATATATTATAAAAAGTTATAAAAAGATATCATTATTAGTTTTACGTTTAATACTTTAAGCAATATGTCCAAATTAAAAAATATATATTTATCACATTAAATTTCATAACAAATAATATTCTAAAGGTAACATGTGTCAGATATAAACCAGATCAGTTATTGTATGGACTATGGACTTTGTTCAAACAAAGGTTAACACAATAATTTGTATGTTAAAAATCTTTACATATAATAAAATTCTAACGGAGTCGAATCTGTACATTAAATATTTTTTGGAAAATTATTAGTTATAGTCCTAATCTATAGTTTTTAGTTTTTTATCTGTCTGTCTGTCTGGGAATGCATCACAAGAAAACTTCTGGACAGATATTTATATAGGATATTTTTTTTTGATATTTATTTATAATTGTTTTACGGTAGGAAAATATCTCTGAAAAATCTATACTACCAAAATGTACCTAGGAATGAACCCGAATGGAGCGAGGGTGAGTCACTAGTATAATATAAATTTAATACCTAAATATCCCAACCCCTTAAAAAAGGCATAAAAACATGTTAAGTAAAATTTTTACTATATTAGTGCTTTATTATGTATCTATCTATACTTAACTAGATAAAGTCAAGTGAAGTTTATAATTGACATTGAGATCATATGCAATTTTTCCCAGATAAATCAATATCATATGAAAAGTCAAAGGGCAAAGAATCCACACTGTAATAAATTTCATAAACATTATGTTCATCATACCCTTCTTATATTGGATATTTCATTTGTCATTTAAAAAATACTAATGAGTAGTGGGTATGTAGCATCTACTGCAGTAGGTGATCTTGTGCAGCTAAAATACATCCTTAGCCTTTCAAGTATTCTTATTTGGAATTTAAAATAGAACTAATGCATGAAATAAATCATATTGTTTTTATGTAAAAGGAATGCATAAATGTAATCATGTTTATAACAAAAATATTATTTTTAAAATATCAGCATTATTTCCAAATTAAATAAATGTCATTGATATAAGAATTTCCAATTTATATTTGAATGATTTTGACCGTGTATTGTTAGAAAATATTACAAATAAGAAGGTAAGTTTCTACAGATTGTGCGTCGCACATCGTAAATTATTTCAGATTGTGATTTAATGTATTTAATAGTAGATATTACTAAAACCAAATATTAATTATTTTCATGGGAGTATAAGCTCCATTCTTGTTAGAGAAAAATATAAAATTCAAATTTGAGATATTGTAGGTTATAAAAGGTACATTCACTTTTAATACAACCTGTATTATTTAAGAAAAATATAAATTTTAAATTAATTCAGGCACTCACCACAGATTTCTCTTCGTTTACGTCTTCGCAGAGAAAATAACACTTGTAAATTAACACGGAATTTTATATTTACTTTTTAAAACACTAGCAGAACCTACAAATCCGCAAACCCAACCAATCCGTACGTAGTGACGATAACTACGCGAAATGATTTTAGTTGTCAAAAAATCGATTCTTATAAATCAATACATCACTACTCGTTACATCGGAATAAATAAAAATTAACAAATTTTGCGCTAAATACACATTACCCGGCACAGTTTAATTTATAAAACATCTTAGTTTATTTAAAACAGTGAAAAGTGTTAAAATATTATATATTAAATATTTTTTCTCATATTTATCTCGATTTACATGATAATTCGTAATCGACAGCGAGTGACAGCACTGGACATGTTGAATGTGCTGTGTTTTCGTCTGGGGTGGGGATATCCTCCAATCATAAAGCGGCAAGCCGTCTGAAAAGGTGGCGTGATCGCTACGTCATCATGTACATAGCTAGAGTTAGCCGCGTTTGCGTATTGATCAATATGAAAGTAAGTTGCAAAACTTGCTTATTATTATAGTTAATAATGTCAAAAATGTAATTTATTACTGGAAAACTATGCTAATATTGTTTCAAGAAACTAATTCGACTGATAATTTTGTATAATTTCGTAATAGCTAAAGTTAAAGTCGTAAGAGACATCTAGCGTTAGTTAAAAAAACTAGTAACACTTCAATACTGACTTTTGAAAGTTGATTATGGAAATAGTATTTATTTAGGAGAAAAGTAGGATGTAATAATAAATTAGATATTCAAGTTTCGATATTCTTTTATTTATTTCACCGCTTAAAAAACGTTAATTACAAATAGGAAACACAACTTCTGGAATCAATTTTAATATTTTACAGAATGCTATAATTAATTCTAAGTACCCATGACAGAGAACCGTTTGAAGTTATATATGGTTTTCCTGACCAGCAGAATCAAAACAGACCTTTGTTAATATTTAAAGGTATTATGTAAAATAAATCATATTTTTTTTATTAAACAAAAGACAATAAAAAATTAATTACATATTAAAAGTACAAAGTAATTTTTAAAGAAATACAAACAAATGTATTTCAATATATTCCTTTAACAATATTTAATTAAAAATGTCAACTAAATAAAGAAATTTAGATACGATTATCAATTACAATTTGACTTTACTACATATTATGTATATTAAGTAAATAAATCGTATTACAAAATGAAGAAACAGCCTCTATTTACATATATAATTACATATTTTAACGACAATCGCATTTAAATGTGATTTAAAGTTGCATATTCTAAGAACTGATCTTTCAGTAATCAGCCAAGTCGTATTAGTTTACAACTAAATAGGGAATAGGCGTGTGATTTAAATAAAGGTGAAATATTTTTTTATAATCTTTATTGCTTCTGAATTATCTATATTTGTTAATGTTATTTCTTTTTGATTAAGAAAATTATTATTAAAAAGTACAAAAATAGGTGGGAAATTAAAAGTAATCCAACGCAACGCCATTGGTCAGACCGAATGTGACGTCAAAGTCTATAATAACAGAGCGCTGATGTTTGGTGCTTACGATTGGTACTAACAATCTAGAACTGTTCATTCTTTGATTGCAATATTGTCCTAGACTATGACGTCACACTAAGCGTGCCAAAATGATGGTCGTTTAATGTGTCCGTATCTGTATATTTTTAAATATTTATTTTTATACTAAGTTCTAGTTTTTTCGAGCTGGATATTTTGTTCCAATTATATAACGACATAAGCTATTGTATATATAAAAAAAAAAACAAAAAAAATCACGCATATTCCCTATTATAACTTAAGCGAACTTAAAAATGAAAAACTGTTTTACAACAAGTATCATTTTTTATTTATTTAAGTATTATTTTTCTATCTATAGGATATTTTTTATTTGACGATTGATATCAATCGAGTTTGAACAACATACTCTGGCTTCTGTCATGGAAACAAATGAAAACGGACTTACTCAATCACATTGAGACTACAAATGCATCATAAATAAGTCTTAAAATACGTTTGCTTTAGTTTTTACCTAGATTAGTGTCTAAGTAGCTACAGGAAGAATCATATTTAATAATTATTTACATCTACATTATTTAATACCTACAGCGTGTCTAACATTCGAATCAGTCTTGAATTATATTGTTCATGAACAAGTCTGATTGGAATAGTTAGAAGATATCGCCCTTGCATTACTTCTTTGTAAAAAAAAAGTTTCTCTATGGACTTCGTATTATCTATTCCCACATATAAAAATGACTTGTCTATGGATTTAACTGTTTTTTTGTTCAACCGCCTTCACAAAGATGTTAATTTGAAATTATATACCATTAAGAGTGTTTTAGACTGAAATGCACTAGCTCAAACATATCGGCTATTTAGGTTACCAGTTCCCATTAAAAAAAGTAAATTTTTAAAGAGCACATTGACATCTTGAAAAATATTTCAGAACTTAACTGCATATCAGTGGAATTTTAGGTTTTTATGGGAATTTTGAAGTGTGTGTGGTTGTATGAATACAGTGTGTACATAAAAATGGGCCATCTCTTCCGCACATGGCAGTTTTGGCTCAACATTTTACAACTTGATTTACTAAATATTCAAAACTGACATATATATATATATGGTATAGGTAGGTATATTTTAATGCAAAAAATACGTTATGGTGTGAGTTGATACATTTCTTAATAGTCACAATTTAAAAATATATATAGAATTTATTTTTGCTACAAACACATATATAAAATATATACAACTAAGTCTGCTCGAGTAACATAAAAAAATAACAAAACCATTTTGAATGAAACATGAAAATGTTTTTTTAATTTCTACAATAATTTTAGCAAATTAAATGTATGCTTTATAATAGGAACGTTTACTGAATATCTTTATTTTCCATGTTACGATATAAAAGTAAAAGTATAAGACGTTAATTTAGACTGGGAATAACAAAAACATTATTAAATAAATAGATATTTTTATTATGTTAAAGGATTTAACTGGATTAGTGCGCGGAGAACATTTTTGTTGCAAAATACATTAAAAAAAATACTATCGAGCTCAACAAAAACAAAGTACTAGATATACAATTAACAACAAAAAATGTCCTCACCGAATAAGCATTCATTTGAACATTGAAGCGCTTATTATTTATTTATTTTTTTGTTTGTTTAAGGTTCAATTTACATTGTATATTTATTTCATCTAGAATAATAACCTAAACACAATTGGTGACAGTTTTAAGAGAACTTTTACATGGAATCGTGTATCTAGTACTTTTCTAATCAACGATCGAACCACTTGACTATTTTTGTTATAATTATTAAACTGAATATAAAACAAAGTACATATCTTAGCATACTTCAGACTTCTTACAATTGATCATTGGAGACATTGATTGAAAATTGAAAAGGAACAGGATGACATTTAAATTAGTAAATCATAGACCGTTCAGTCAAAACCATGTCAAGTAATATTCACAAAAATAACACAAGACTTGTTATTTAATGGGAGTATATTAATCTATACTAATATTATTAATGTGAAAGTTTGTAAGTATGGATGTTTGTTACTCTTTCACGCCAGAACGGCTAAACAGATCTGGATGAAATACTGATACTTTTTATCCCGTTAAAAATGTACGGTTCCCGAGGGATAGGTTTGTTTTTGTTTTATTATATAATATTTTACAATAGAAGTCTTCCCTGCAGTATCTCGAGGGCCGCCTTCTTGCGCAGGTAGGGCATGTGTGCCTGCGAGAAGCTGTAGGGCGCATCGCGGCAGGAGAACTCGGCGAATGTGCACGCGAACATGCCGCAGTCGCTGCCGTTCATCTGCTGCGGGATATCCTGTGGGAGAGAGGGGAAGCTTTTATACAAATTAAATCAAAATATACTTTATTCAAATAGACTTTAAGAAGCATTTTTGAATCGTAAATTAAATGTCAGTGTAGTTAGTCCGTGAATCTACCACCGGCTCGGAAGACAGTGCTGATGAGAAGAGCCGGTGAGAAACTCAACAGTTGTTTTTCCGTCTCAGTCCTTTACCTTTTCCTTAATCCGGTGAATTAATTCAGATAAAATTTTGTATTGAGACAGTTTGAGACTCTGGGAAGAACATAGGTTAGTTTTTATCCCGGAAATCATCCCTTAAGGGGGTGAAAAGGAGGTGGAAGTTTGTATATTGAATCAACCCGTTGTAAGAGTGCATACGAAGTCTTTTAACACTTATGCTCGCCTGGTACTTGCGATGACGTCACACGGGGTGCTCTTAGTAAACAACAAAGTGTCGTGACGGTCGAAATATTACACTTGCTTCCGTATAGTTCTCATTCGCCTAGTGTCGAGTATAATAACGTGCGATAAGGAATTTCGTTCAAAACCCATTCATTTTCAACTTACACCCTCTTTTGGAAATTTTAATTAAAGGATCTTGAATGTTAATCAATTACACACATTCAGACAGCACACAGTTTTGATTACATCATTTGTTTACTTTATTAGGTTAATTACTTTAATTATATAATTTGTTTACTTAATTGGGTGGCCACCAAATGACCCTCCTCTATCGGCTATCATAATTTAAAATGACGATATCTAAGAGTTTTGTATGGGAGCTGTAATATGTATAACTTATGTCGTTGGATCTGTATTAAATACGCTAACATATTAAAAATGGCTTATAAGCCTCCCAAAAAATTACATGTATGATGTTATGATGTGTAAGATCTATTGCGGATCATGCCTACGGCGTACGAGGAATGAGGTATGATGTGTGCCGTGATACCTTGAGGTTCTGCGTGGTCCAGCCGCTGTCGTCGAAGGGGCGGCCGCGCTTGTCGCGGTGCTCGTCGCGCAGGTACTGCAGCAGCGCGGCCAGGCACGGCGCGTTGGCGGCGCCCATGCTGTCCAGGTAGGCCACGCGCCGGCGCCGGAAGTCCACCAGGCTCAGGCACCAGTGCACGCCCAGGTGCACCGGCACCACCATCAGGTCATGCGCGAATATGTCCACCTGCATCACACATACATACTTAATATTCCAACATTCAGTTATTTGTGTCACTTTGTTGATTTGACAGTGGATTTTTGATGTGTCAAGACTGTCGGGGATTCGGATTCAAACGTGACATATAAAACGAGCATTTAAAAGAGCAATAAATGTAATTGTTAAATACCAAATACTGGTTTTTGAGCTGTTTTAATACTGTAAATGTGAAAGTATTTGCTTTTTTGTTTGTTTGTCCTTCTTTCACGTGGAAACAAAGTAACGGCGTAAATGGCGTGATTTTTTGTGTGGAAATGGCTGGAGGAATGCATAGTGACATAGTCTACTTAGGAGGGAAATTATCTCATTCCCACAGGGAAACACATTATAATACAATTCACAACAACTTATCATACTTGTGTATATGTATATTAACTAGGGACTCACCCTTGCTTCACTCGGGTTTGTTCCTAGGTGCAAAGTAGTCCCGTCAAAATCAGTCCAGTGGTTTCAAAGATTAACCGGAACAGACAACAGACAAAAACCTCAAATAAACTTTTTTCTATAAGTACCGTATATATTTTCATATGTATTTAGTAAAACATTTTTAACTAATAAATTGATACTTCAATCTTATTTATTTGTATATAAATTCGATTTTGAAGGAACAGTTTAAGTTACCTCCTGACTGATTTCAAATAACGCCCATATCCCTGAGTCCAACTATATCAATTATACAGGAATAGTCTGTAATAATAATCTAGAATAATATAAAGTCTGTAATAATAATCTATAAGTCTGTAATATAAGGCCCAAGAATTTATAGCACTAATTTAGCTAAAAATAAAATGTTGTCTACAATATTTATTTCATTAAATAAATATTTATCTAATCATTAGAGATCTATGGGTATATCTAATATTATAAAGAGTTTGTGAATTTGTGACGCTGTAGAGGGGTAATCTCTTGATCTACTGAACCGATTTAGATAAAATTTGGTAAAAAGATAGTTTGAGACCCAGGGAAGGACATAGGATACTTTTAATCCCGGAAATCATCCCTTAAGGGGGTGAAAATGGGAATAAAAGTTTGTATTGGGAATCAAGCTAGGGACAAACCCGAGCGAAGCGAGGGTGAGTCACTAGTAATGTTATAAAACTCAACTGTATATGACTCATACCTTGGTAATTCTATTTAAAATATTTTATTCAGGCCATAATCTAACTAGACAAAACTTATATTTTATCAGATATATATTTCTCATAGACAAAAAAAATGGTTTGCATAAATTATTTTTTTTTCGCTGTTTAATTTATATAATTCACAAATTCCAATGCTAAAACTCCAATTATAATCACGGGACAGAACAAGGTTTTGGACATATCAAAAATTACAGCTGTTACAGTATGATATGTACTGTTCTAAATCTATACATATAATAAAATTCTGAGTTGAATCTGTACATTACATATTTTTTTGAAATTTTTTATTGAATTAGTCATTATTATCGATACAGAAGCAGAATCTTTAGTTTTTAGAATTTTTGTCTGTCTGTCGGTCTGTTTGGGAACGCATCACGAGAAAACCACTGGACAGATTTTGATGAAATTTTAGTATGATGATAGCTGGTTATCCGGGTCAACATATAGGATACTTTTTTTATTGCGTAATAATATCTCATCTCTGAGAAATCTTAAACGTATCTAGGGACGAACCCGATCGGAGCGAGGGTGAGTCGATAGTTATAAAATATTGTAAGAAAAGAGAAATAACACAAATACCTTACATATCTTTAAACTATAGTAAGCTGGGCCATTAAAGCCCTTCCACACGTACCTTCCTGGTCCAGCGCCGCAGCCCCGCCTGCCCGCTCTGCATGAGTTTCGGGTAGAAAAACGTGTTAGTTGCGTACACCTGAAACAATACATCATTTATTAGTCTATAGCCACTAAATATAGGTAACAGTTTTAGACGTCATAAAAGTCATTATAACCTTAGACTCTTTCGCGACCGTGATTGCTGTAAAGTCTTCGAAACGTCGCCTCGGGACCCTTAAATATTCGAGTAAATTAAAGGAAGTATTATGTTAAGAGTAACTCACTTTAGGCAGATCCTTGTTCTCCTCACTCCTCTGCATCAAAAGATTCATGTAGAAGTTGATCACCTCATCATTCAGCCAGTTCAGTCCGGCGAGGGTCTGGAGGTCGCGCCTGGAACATAAGCAGTATTTCCGATAATATTTTTCCAATTTTTAAATTCAAAGATTATATTCCATTCAATTTTCTTATGCCTTTAAAATCTGCCAGTACAGTTGTTTATTGTTACAATTTTTTACTAAACGTCATTTCGCTGTCCTGAGTAGTTATGGCGAATGAAATTAAGCGGGATTAAAAGTACTTTCATTTAATTTTTTTTTGTAAATAAAATTGTAAAAAAGAAAACAATAACTCTCTTACATTGAAAGAGTGAAAATTAACATCGTTATATTTTTCCCTAACCCAGTCCAGATTCAGATCGTCTATCCTTCCAAATAAAAAGAGTTAAGAGAGAAATATGTAGTCAAAATCGTATATGGTCAAGGATATATAAGGAATATTTATTATATCTTATTCAAGAGGAGATATGAACAATAGAGAACATGCGTGTGATGTCAATAAAGGTGAAATATTTTTTTATCATCTTTATTGCTTTTGAATTATCAATATTTTTTTATGTAATATATTTTTAATTAAGGAAATAATTATTAAAAAGTGCAAAAGCAGGTGAGATATGCAAAGTAGTTGAAACGAACGCCATTGGTCAGACCGAATATAACGTCAGAGTATATCATAACAGAGATTAGCGATTTTGTCGCTTATAAATTGAGTCGTCATTTTTCTGTGTACATCATACTGTGACGTCACGCCAAGCAGTAAATGGAATTTAGATAGAACTAGCGGCTCATCCTCGCTTCGCTCGGGTTCGCCTATTCCATGGGAACCGTACATTTTTCCGGGATTAAAAAGTGACCTATTTGTTATTCTGATGTATGAATTATATTATTGTAAGGTTTTATTAAAATCTAAAAGGTATTTTTTTGTGTATTTAACTATCCCACGGGATCTCTTTCATTTTCCGGAATGAAAAGTATCTAAAATTTTAAATAAAACTATCTTTTCGGATTTTGTCGCGGATTTATTTGCATTTTTGTTTCCCGACGTTTCGAATGCTTTACAGCATCCATGGTCACGGGAGAGACTGAGGTGTTACATGTCTTGGAGGTATAGTTGTTACAGACAGCCTACCCACAATTAACAAAATGAAAATTGCACCAATTACATTACAATATTTTTTAACTTTAAACATTTTTATAATTTTAATTATAATTGAATATGGAATATTATTTATTTAATTTTTGCTATTATTTTTATAATTATTACAATTTTAAAATATTAATTAGTAATCTATATTTAGTGTTGCCATTATTATATTTATAACCATAAAGAAAAATATAAAATATAGTGTTCATTATTTAAGCCATATAATTGTTCTATGTGTAATTTAAAAAAGTTAAAGTTAATTAAGGATAATTATTTTAATTTAGTTTGCTATTATTTAAAAACAACTTACTAAGCAACACTATTACTATATACTTTTACAAATGAGAAATGAAAAATATTAATCTGATATGCTGTCATTTTGATCTACACAGTAAGAACTTACTACATCTACCTGTCTGTTATGTTTATATTTATTATTTGATTTTATTATATTAATAACAGGACCCCATGACGATGGTAGTACCCAGCCATCTTCCCTGTTAAAATTAGGATGTTTTTTAATTTCTATGGCTTCTCGAATCATTCTAGGGCGATATCGGTTTTCTTTCGCCAGGATTTGAGGTCTATCAAAGCGAATGTAATGGCTTGTAACATCTCAGTCTCTCCCGTGACCATGGATGCTGTAAAGCATTCGAAACGTCGGGAAACAAAAATGCAAATAAATCCGCGACAAAATCCGAAAAGATAGTTTTATTTAAAATGTCAAATATTCGCGTAAATCTAAGAAAGTATTATTAAGTATCTAAAATGTTGACCGGGGATATAAGGTACCACCATGCCGAATTTTATTTAAATTGGTCCAACAGTTTCTGAGATTAGCCCGTACAAACAAACAGAGAAACAAAAAATTAAAAAAATGTCTGGATTTGTTCTTTTTCTCTTTTTACATTCCCCTGACTTGGTTTTAGCATTTTTTTCTATGTACAGACATTCGACCTCTACAGTTTTATTATATGTATATATGTACGAACATAAACATAACATCTGTACTGCGCCGACACCAAGTGATTGGGAAATGGGCAGGGAGAAGAAGAAGAAGATGTACGAACATATACCGATATATAAGTAATACTTACCTAAAGAATTAGAAAAGGAATTAGAATTTTTTCTAATTATATGTTCTAGACAAGTTACACGTTTTTGATTTTAATCCGCAATCACCGACATACAACTCTCCTCTCAGTAAACCATTTGCCAAAGAAATTAAGAAAGACGGAGAATATCATACACTCACCTATGTATCCTTAAATTAAATTTCTCCACCAACAATTGATTAGGAGGTCCGGGGCCTAGGGCTTTATTGACTAACTTTTCTTGTTCTGGAGTCAACGGAGGAAGCTCCACAGTCGGCGGAGCTTCTTCTATCAAACTCTCTGGTATACTAAATTCATATTTTAACTTATGCTCTAAATGTGCTACTTTCTGCTCGTATATGACTTTTGATATGATATCCGACTCGCGCTTGGCATCTTTTATTTTTTCTTTATTTTCAGAATCTTTTTTCTTATATTTGGAGTTTATTCTTGAGAGCCAGTCGCCAGACGTGATTGCTTTGTCTCTGTAGGAGTCTCGTAATGAGTTTATAGGTTCAATTCTGACTGAAGAAGATGTACTGGTTTCTGATGGGACCACCTCAATTTCTGAATCCGAGGAGTTTATCGAAGCAACTGTGATAGGATCATACTCCTTCGTAGCCTCATTTTCTTTCTCCGCACTAAGACCTTTTTCTAATAATTTAATTTCATTAAGTGCATTTTTCTGAGTTCGCTGCGTCAAACGAAACGACGCCGAATCTTCGGCTAAATTAATTATATCTGGTTTCCCTAAAGACGCTGGCTTGGTCGTGTCTGCGAACCTCCTTATCAATTCTTGATAATTTCTTTTTTCATCCAAATTAAATACTTCGGACAGTGTTGCTCTCGCATTACCATTTACAGTTCTATTTCTAGATTGTGGGAGATTCTTCTGAGTTTGCATCCATCTCGCAACCGGTGTTGGTGGTTTTTTGTACACTTTCGTGATACCGGCTGGAGCTTTAAACTTACTATATGTTCTAGGAGACGTATTTAAATTCCTATCATTTAATTTTCTGTATATTTTATAATAATTCACTTTATCACTGTCTGTTTCCGTTGTGTTATTGCTTTTGCTAATGAAGAATTTGTACGGCTTGATTGGGGGTGGCGTTGTGACCTTTTTGACAAATATAACATCATCATCATCATCATCATCCTGATTCTCATGTTCATCTTCTTCATCTAGGTCTATGTAAACTTTTGAAGGTTTCTTTGATTCTTGCTTAGCTTCTATCCATGTTACCTAAAACAAATGTCTTATTTTAATATAAGAGATAACAAAATCAGGAATATATAGAATTATTTAAATTATTGAGCTTGTTCGATAATTTTTGGTGTATTCATTTGGAATGATTTTTCAGTGCAAAACTAAAATAATGGTGTCTATGTGGAAAACAAAAATTACTTTAATAAAATCATCACAAATCTTTAATAATATGAACGATGGAAACATTTATATACTGACCGCACAATCTTTAATTCTTTAGTTTATTTGTACTAAATCAAATCACAGAAAAATCTTAACTAACAATCTGCCTTTGCTATGCTCGGGTGCATCCTTAGGTGGTTCTAAAGCTATTGACTAAGTAGTTATTTCATAAGATATTTTTTTGTTACAAACTTGCAAGTATTGATCAAAAGTTATTTTCTATAGAGTATAGTAAAAAACTTTACATTGATTTGAAATTTAAAGAAAATAAACAAAATTGCTTTTGCCTATATTAATATATACAGCTTTAACTACCTGATGTAATAATGAAATAGCCAAAGATATTTCTAGACATATCA
Source organism: Brenthis daphne (assembly GCA_947093115.1). Taxonomy (NCBI): domain Eukaryota; kingdom Metazoa; phylum Arthropoda; class Insecta; order Lepidoptera; family Nymphalidae; genus Brenthis; species Brenthis daphne. The sequence continues at coordinate 8,432,595 of OX352473.1, forward strand.
CCTCCAGGCAAATTTGTAAGAAATTAATTAAATTTCTAAGAAATCTATTGTTAACTGTAACGCCGGCGTGTTCGCGGTCATGATATAATATATGGACACTCCCATTAAATAATGAGGTAAGATCATGTGAATGTAATTTAAAATGCATACTTTCGACTCACACTCGCTTCGTTATGGGTTCATCCCTAGACAAAACTATCCCATGGGAACCATACATTTTTACAGGATAAAAAGTGTGAGGATAAAGAGCGTGAAAGAGTAACAAGCAAACAAACATACAAAAATCAAACATCCATTGATCCATCCATCCTCACAAAGTTTCACATTTATAATATTATTAGGTTTCTAAAATTTAAAATTGAGCTACATCTCCCATTTTGATACTCACAAAAAAATAAAAATAAAAATCTCATAAAAAATATTTTGTGTTCTATTGAAGACACTTAATTTGTAGATGAACAAACCTGTAATGAGTCTTTACAGCCTAATAATACTACTATTATATGTAATATTCACTCCTACCACATTATTCATGTGAAACCCTAATTTGCATGGCATCTTGGTATGTATTTTTTCATTATAGTATTTTTTTTGTTACAGCTGTTTATAATTTATTATATTATACCTTATTTTAATATTATTGAAATTTACATATTTACCTTCTAGAGATTTACCGTTGCTTTGCATGGATGCCTCCATAGGTACATTTTAATTTTTTTGAGGGGAGCCCTAATCCTTTTTCTAAAAAAGCAGCCTAAATTACTCCTTATAACATCAGGTATTTGCCAGTGAAAGTCCCGTCAACACCGGTCCAGCCGTTTCGGAGATTGGCATGGACAAACATACAGACAAAAATTTTGTGTTTTTTTCTTATAAGTACCATATATAATTTCATATGCATTTCTATTCTTTTTAGTAAAAAGCAATTGTTTTGACATTACAAACAGACACTTTAATTTTATTTATGTGTATAGAATACAATTTTTGTTTACTATTTTTAAAGAAGGAACAAGTAGTACCTAATACTGCCACATCTTTTTCAAAAAACTTTTACAAACAAATTAATATTATATTCATACTGTTTATTTGATAATTGGCACATAACCTATTTTTTTTAATTAAAATTATGGAAATAATGTTCATTTATCCTTTAAAATTTGTCACTACAGGTACCATTTTATTTCATAAAGTATAAAGTTTCATCAACACAAACAGACTATATCACAATTATGACAAAATGAACAACTACCACAACTGCAACAGAGAATAGTTATCAAAATTGTCAAATGAGAAAAACACTAATATAGCATTATATTCTCAAGAATACTTGAAAATTGTTATTTTATTACATATTAAGAAAATTGTGAACTTAAAAAATGTTTCTGACATAAACAAGTATCAATTTATCCAAGCATCATTATATATTACTAAGAGTCAAGCTATAAATACCTCTTGGTCATCATCATCGTCATCATCAATAACTGCTTGAATGACAGGTCTTACTGGTGTGTGCATTCTAGGTTTTCTTGTTGGTGTGGACGGGCCATTTGAGGTAACATCCACTAATTTAATTGGAACAGTCCTAACTCGACTACCTAATTTGGTTATCCCATCATTTGGTGTAGAAGTACTAGGATGCCCCCTTTCTATTTGAATTGGCACATATCTAACATTTTTCTTTTGTTTTTCTTCTTCCCAAATATCTGTAAAAGACGGTTGATGGTTAAAAATTGGGATTTAATCACTGTACCAATTTCAAAGAAAGTATGTTGTTCTATTTACTACCTTTGGGTTCCATAATACCAGGGAAAGATGTTTTCCTTAATTTCTTAAGTCTTTTTAAAGCTGGTGTGTCGTCATCTGAAGAGATATCATCGTCGTTCCTGCAAAAAGCGAGATTTGAAGTATTTACTTTTAAATAACTTTATAAAATATAATAAAAGCTGAACTTACATCCAAAATTTGGAAGCTACATTCAAGGGGATTTTGATCATGTTTTCTAATGTTTTTCTATTTCTAATTAAAATATTTTACCGACTTTGCCGCCATAACTAAATTACAAGTGTTGTAAACAAGAAATGTCAAAGCCATACCTGTCTCTTTTGAAGCTTGTCTTGATCGCGGGATCGTCGTCGTTCCATCCAAATGAATTAAGTATAGTACGCACATAACCCACTATGGCATTCATTTTAAATAGTTATGTTTCCATTACCGTTGATAATGTTTTGAATGGTTTAAAAATTATAAAATTGTAAAAACACGGTTCTTCACAACGACAGCACACAGCAGCGGTGCAACATAACCACAGAGTAAAAATACAATACAGATTAATAAAAAAAAAATTGGAAAGAATTTTGCTTTTTTCTTTCGCCAGATGTCGCGATCACTATGATCCTCAGTATATTATAAAGCTCTATAGCGTGGATAGGTTTTTTTTTTCATTTTATTAAAATGACAAATTGTGCAGTGTCAGGATGCAACGAAACTGGCTATCATTTGTTTCCAAAAGACACAAACTGAAGAATTTGTGGGCTAAATCAATAAGACGACCAAAATTGGCGAAATCATAATCTTTATATATAAGGCTATGTGGACATCATTTTAAAGAAAGTGATTTTAAAACTCTTCAATCATGTAAATATTTTTTTTTTGTTTGTAAACTTATACATGTTAAAAACAGAGTTTCATATAAATTTTAATCCCCCATTTTACCCCTTCATGGGATTGAATTTCGATAAATGCTGAAACATTCACTTATTTAATTTTATATAAGAGCATTAATACCAAGTTTTTAGTTACTCTAATGATACTAAATAATTGTTTGCCCACATAAACTTTATTACCCTATCCAAAATGAATTCTTTGTTATCGGATGCCTACATCATATTATAAAGAATACTTCCTCCAAATTTCACGCTTGTACGACCAGCAGTTTAGGCTGTGTGTTGATCCATCCGTCAACCAGGAGTCAGGACCACCACAGGATTCACCTCTCCTTCTCAATTCATCATTCAGCTACTCTAATTTCCAGGTACAATACATTGCACAGGTAAGCCGTAAGATGTGAACAAAATAGAAGCAAAAACCAGGTTCAAAAGAGATATCATAATATATACCTTAAAATCAGATTGAATGTAAATAGATCATACGTGTAGCGCTAATTCATCTATTTTATTTGTCATCCATGTGTAGCACCAGTTTATAACTATACTCTTTGTGTAGAACAGAGCGCTCTCCATTCAAGAAATCTTCCCTAATATGAATGTACCTACATAATTTGATAGTTATTGATATAATAATTTAAATAAATCTTTTCGGGCTTGACTTAAATAAAAAGAAAAACAGAATAAACAGTAAGAGACAAAAAGCCTTCAGTATTTTTTAAATTCCTTACCCCTTGCATCACTCGGGTGTGTGGCACCTTGGAAACTGAATTTTGCGATTTAATACAAGAATATCGTCTTTTCTTTCTTTTTTATACGGTTATCGCAGCCTAAGGACGCTTGCAACACCAGGGGCATCACATGCGCGTTGCCGACCCATTAAAAACCTATTTACCCCCCTTTTGAAGGACCCCATACTGTAGCCCTCTGGGAAAACCTCGGCAGGGAGTTCATTCCACAGCGAAATGGTCCGTGGGAGGAAATTCCTCTGAAACCGAACTCATCATTTGGATCATTTGGGCTGCAATGTGTGAGCATGAACTCGTTGTCGATGGCGAGCGGTGCGATGATAGAAAGTGGCCGTGGGCATCATTTCGAACAATTCTTCGGAACATAACCCATTGTACAAACGATAGAGCACACATAGGGACGCAAAACCTCTTCTTAGACTTAGGGGCCCTATATCGCTTGTGAGTATTGGATCGTTGACAATTCTCACAGCTCTCCTTTGAACCGAGTCAAAAGGCCCAAGCTGGTATGCCGGTGCTCCCGCCCAGAGATGTGAGCAGTACTCCATGAGAGGACGGACTTGCGATTAATATAAAAGCAGTCTTTGTCCCGGCGTGAAGTACCACTTCGCTCTATTACACACACACCTAGCTTTTTGGATGCCAACTTGACCTTGTCTTCCAGGTGACTTCGGAACTGAACGTCGCTGGATATGCCGACACAAGAATACCAATACTGTTGGAGATGGTTAGAGGTGTCCTGGAATTGAGGGGCCACAGTAAATGGGGATTTTCTTAGCAGTGAACGCACAAACTTGCGTCTTGGAGAGGTTAAATTGGACTAAATTGTCCCGACCCCGATCGGAGACTCTGGAAAGAATACTCTCGATTTTAGACACAAGTTGTTCGTGACTTTCTACCACAGCGGAACGAGGGATGTTTGCACGGCCTGTGTAGAAAGCGTCTCTAGTGCTGTCGCCCGCCTAGCAATGAATACCATCAATAGACAGCAAGTCATTGATATGCAGAAGGAAAAGCGTTGGAGACAGCACAGAACCTTGCGGGACGCCAGCGTTTATATCTAGTTTATCCGAGCAGCAGCCATCAACGACGACTCTGATGGATCGACCAGATAAAAAACTGGCAACCCATTTGCACAAGCCCTCGGGTAGTCCGTACGATGGCAACTTCGAGAGAAGACCCCGGTGCCAGACCCGATCGAACGCCTTTGCTATATCTAGGCTAACTGCCAAGACCTCACCTTGACTCTCGATAGCTGAAGCCCACCGGTGTGTCAGATACACTAGAAGGTCACCAGTGGAGCGACCGTGGCGAAAGCCGTATTGCCGGTCACTGATCAAATCGTGTTCCTCTAGGTATCTAAGGAGCTTGGTATTAATAACACGCTCCATAACCTTGGAGAGAAGAGAGGTAATAGCGATAGGCCTGTAATTCGATGGGTCTGATCTATCGCCCTTTTTGGGCACCGGGTGCACATGGGCGGTCTTCCACGAAGACGGTACTTGCCTAGAGTGGTAGGAGAGTGCGAAAAGTCGCGTTAGTACAGGGCACAGCTCAGGAGCACACCGTTTGAGCGCCACTGCTGGTATGCCGTCGGGCCCACTCGACTTATGAACATCAAGACTTAGCAGCTCCCGCCGGACATCTCTTTGTGAGAAATTTATTTCCGGCATGGAGTGTCCACACCGTGGGATGGTTGGCGGTGCGGCGCTTTCATCGACCTTCAAAGTCGAGTTTGTGGTAAAGAGTTTACCTAGTAGATCGGCTTTCTCTTTGGCGTTATGGGCCAGGTTGCCGTCGGCATTTTGCAGTGGTGGTAAGGACGACAGACAAAAGTTCCCCTCAGCAGCTTTGGCGAGCGACCAGAAGGCTTGACTCCCGGAAGGGTAACTAGCCAGCTTTTCGCCAATTATCCCGATGAACTCGAATAAAGCTCTGACAATTGTTTTTTTACTGGACCTCGAGACAGCATTTAGCTTGCGTTTAACATCAGAAAGATTTGATTTACTCCGAGCCGTGGTCCAAGCCCTGAACGCGGCTTACTTAACGTATCTTGCTTTCTTACAACCGTCTTTCTTATTAAGTATCTTGTACAACTCGCTTAATTTTGTTTATTACTTCTATTTAAAACTAGCGGCTCACACTCGCTTCGCTCGGTTTCGCTTCTAGAAAAACAAAAACAAGTCTATCCCTTGGGAACCGTATATTTTTTCGGGATAAAAAGTAGCCCATGTGTTATTCCAGACTATAGTCTATCTCTGTGCCAAATTTCATTCAGATCCGTTCAGCCGTTCTGGCGTGAAAGAGTAACAAACATACATCCATACATACATTATTTCAAACTTTCGCGTTTATAATATTAGCAGGATTAAATGAATGTCATAATTCATTCGGACGAAGCCGCGAAGATGGCTGGTGTGTGCTGAGTTTAAGCATGGATGTATAATAAATTTTTGTTTTGGGGTTCAAATATTTTTTAATGACAAACATGGTTATTGCGGAGGCCGGAGCATAGACTACTATTGGATCGGAGGGTGGTAAATGACAAATGACAATTTTGACATTTGACAAGTGCGGTAATTTCAATTTGTACAGACACAGAGATCAATCGAAATCGTAATTCGTAGCTTATCAGAAATAACCATAGTTTATCAGCATCTTCCTTGAGTCTCTTTAGAAAAAATATCAAAAATCCATTGTTTGTGCACATAACAAAGTCACTTATTAAAATTTAAAACAAAAGCTTTCTAGAATATAATAATGTTACAACCAGTAATGCATATTTTGAAACAGAAAAAGATTATTTTAGCTAGTGGTTCACCGAGAAGGAAAGAATTAATCGAAAATATTGTAAGTTTAAGTGCAAGCAAGAAACAATTCTAGGAAGTATAAAATAAATTAATTAGACAAATATGTTACAGGGATTAAGTGTGGGGTTATGTCCATCTCTCTTTGAAGAAAACCTTGACCCTAAATCTTTCAAAGGATTTTCAGAATTTGTGGAAGAAACAGCTTTAAAAAAAGTTTTAGAAGTTGAGAATAGATTAAAGAGTGAAGGACAAATACCTGATGTAGTAATTGGGGCTGATACCATGGTTACATTAGATGGGTCTATGTATGGTAAACCCACATCTGAACAGGAAGCATTTGATATGCTTAAAAGGTTTGTGTAATTACAAGTAGTAGTAAGTTAGTAAATGTAGTAAGAATAGAAATGTAATCTTTACATTAATTTTCATAGAAATGAAAATATTCTGAGATTTTTTAAAACAGGAAATAAGAATTTCATTTATATTTCAGTCTTGCTGGTAGAAGTCACACAGTGTACACAGGTGTGGTAGTAAAAACTGTAGACAATGTTGTCAAGTTTACAGAAAGAACCAATGTTACATTTGGCAACATAAATGATGAACAAATAAAAGGATATATTGCTACAGGAGAGCCTATGTAAGAGTCTTAATTATAATTTTAACAAGTTATTTATAAGTATGGAGTAGAGAGAATTTAAATATTATTGAATAAAGCTAGTATTATTGTGTTTAACGTTACTTTGGATTTCTAAATTTATTAAACGGTAATATTTATTAGCTTTCATGAAATAAATTTAACAGAAAATATTAAGGTGAAGTGTAAAAGAAGTAAAAATGGATAAAATTCTTTCTACTACATTTGTATCATTGATAAATGTTTAATTCAACCATTTCAGGGATAAAGCTGGTGGTTACGGTATTCAAGGTGTGGGAGGAACATTCATAGAAAAAGTTGACGGAGACTACTTTACTGTAGTTGGCTTACCATTGTATAGATTATGCTCAGTTCTTTATGATATTTTTAAGGAAAATAAGTAATGAATAAAAAGAAGACAAAGAAAGAAAATAAACAATATATTGCATATTAGGATGGCATTTGTATTTAAAATAGCTACAATGTTGAAACTTAGTATTGTATTAATTTCAAAAATGGTGATATAAATAGATGAGAAATTATTTTTAATTATTAATATATGCGTGATTTTTTTATTATTGTATAAAAAAATCACGCTAACATCGTTATATAATTGTAAAAAGAAAACCAGTTCCCAAAAACTAAATTTAGTTTAAAAAAATACCGTTCCATATTGTTTGGCGTGACGTACACACATCATATAACTGCCTCGGTGGTATAGTGGCTAGCATGTACGGCTGCACACCCGGAGGTCCTGGGTTCGAGTCCTGGGTCGGGCCAAGTTTAGTTATTAAGTCTTTCTGTAAAGTAAGCCTCAGTAACAGCCCGGAGTTGGGAAGTTGGCGGTGTTCCACCCTCGTGCCTCGGAGAGCACGTAAAGCCGTCGGTCCCGCGCCTTATCTCTCACTGGTCGTGTCGAGTGGTCGTGCCACCAGAGTATGAGAGTAACAACAATAGAGAGTGCACGTTGTGTCTGCGCGTACACATGTGCACTATAATATCTCCTGCGCAGTTGGCTAGTCTCAATGAGATTGGCCGCCGTGGCCGGAATCGGTCAGGAGAACATCATTATATCAGAGTATGATAAACACAGAAAAATAATGACTCGATTTGTTATTATAATACTTTGACGTCATATTCGGTCTGATCAATGGCATGCATTTCAAGTACTTTAAATTTCCCACCTATTTAATATATTTGCGCTTTTTAATAATTATTTTGTTAATCAAAAAGAAATTATATTAAAAAATATTGATACAGGCTTAATTCAGAAGCAATAAAGATTATAAAAATATATATATATAATAAAATACTTCACCTTTATTTAAATCACATGCATTTTACCTCAACACTAAGTTTCAACATAGTTCTATCCAGGTGTTCATATTTTCATTGTTTATACTGCACTATAGTAAAAATTCATTTAAGAGCTAAGAGCTCTAAAAGCTTATATAAGCCTTTATTGCACTTTAAAGTTAGTTAATTGTATCATATTGTATTCATACATATATTGGAAAGAAAAGGTATTATTTCTAAGAGAAATCTCTTCCAACCAAACTATGATATTAAGCAATAGACATATATAGCAAATATATTTTATAAAAGTGGAGTTATGTTATATATAATACAGTTAGTTGTATGTAATATGTAATTTTCTTTTATTATGTTTAAAAATGTTCAGTACAAATAATGATGATTGTTTTGTTTGAATAAATGTTGAATCTAAGTATATGTTTTTCATAACTTAGATATACAAAAATGAAACATTTGTATATCACAATTGTTTAATTTCATATTTTTTATCAAAAAAAAATTCTTTTATGCTATTGTATTCAGCCCTTTTTATGAAATTAAACACTTAGGTAATTCAATGACATTTACACATGCAACTTTTAATCGTTAATTTAATTTAAACTTAGTATAGACAGTCCGTGAGGAATCTACCACCCGCTTGGAAGGCAGTTCTGCTGAGAAGAACCGGCGAGAAACTCAACAGTTGCTCTTTTAAATATCGTTGAGTTACATTTTATTTACTTTATAAAATTGTAACATTGCATGGGTCAAAACAGCTTCACTTACGCCATCTTTTAACGTGTTTATGTATTACCGTGTATCAGTTTTGTAACACAATTGTAAGAGGGAGCTTTTTTTTCAAATAAGAAAAAAAGGTTATTAATTCTCATTTGGTCCTTGTCTTCTGCAGGCAGCCGAATGTGTATGATATGGTAGTAGTTATTAGTGAATGCAGCGATGACTATTACTCAATTATAAAAAAAAATACCTTACTGAATCAATTTAGATGAAATTTGGTAAGATAGTTTGAGACCCTGGGAAGGACATGTATCGTTCATGCTTGGAGTATTACAGTATGTCATATCCATTTTATTCGGTGGCTATTGGTACCTACATATATACCTTCTTGAAATTTCGAAAGTGTATAATTAAAAATTTTGAACACACATAAGTTTGTGGGATAATAAAAGAGGTAGGTAGATGTTTTAAAAGACGTTTTAAGCCAATAGTTGCCGAGTAAGATGCTTCCACAGTCCTGTTTTTGTTACGGCACTTAAAAGAAAACAAAATGGTCATTTCCTTCTACTCCGAAGACGAATGAAGATTGCAAGTAGGTAGGTACTGAGCTAAAACAGATTGAGCCATTCGTGTGGTTCGCTGGTAATGATAGAAAAAAAAACTATGTTTTTGGCACACAAATAATAACTCTAATTGAGTTATTATTGAATGTTCCAAAAACATACTTTTTTTTCAAAAACAAAGATTGTCGTGAACGACGAAGTGGAAACTACGTATCATCTAATTGAGCTTTTTTAACTTATAGTTTGATCATTTTGTTGATGAGGTTATTTATTTTTTATAGACTATAAAAAATATAATAAAAAAACTATTAAAACGGAAAAATATTTCTCAATATACCAATTATAGAAAATACTAGCATTGCCCGCGGCTCCGCTCGCGTTCAGATGACCAAAAACCAAATTATTAGGTTTTACATATTAGTATATTCTTCCATTGCAGGTTATGTATTTTTTCTCAGAAATGAGACATTTTCCCGCGATAAAAAGTATCCTATATGTTGACCCGAATAACCAGCTATCACCATACCAAGTTTCAACAAAATCCCTGTAGTGGTTTTTCTGTGATGCGGTAACAGACAGACAGACAAAAATTGTAAAAACTATGGATTCGGCCTCTGTATCGATAATAATGTTTATTTCAATAAGATTTTCCAAAAAATATTTAATGTACAGATTCGGCTTGGTTACAATTTTATTATATGTATAGATTTGCAATAGTTTATGTTATTTACGAAGAAATCCAAACTCAACTTAAAACCTTACAGAAAAACGTATCAGTTAAGTATATTTTTAGATAACTTCTAAACGAATTTAACCTAGTTGTTTTTTTTTAAAAAGAAATAAAACACTTAATACCAACAATAGCAGATTCGAACATTATTCGATAATTTGATAAGCAAAGCCAAGCTTTACATTACGCGACCTTCACACGATATGCTTATCTGTGTTACCTTACACTGTAATGCAATTAGCTAATTAGCAAAACTATAATCGTTGGATTTAAGTTTAGATGCGTGTGAAAAGATTCTGTGAGTATTATACCTACACCTCAGACTAAGGAATAATATAGACAGTCTTTAATAGAACTAAATATCAAGACAATAACAATTTAAAATAATATTTACTAGCGACTCACCCTCGCTTCGCTTCGGGTTCGTCCCTAGACAAAAACATCTATCCCACAGGAGCCGTAAATTTTCCGGGATAGAAAATACCCTATGTGCTATTCCAGACTAATTTATTCCTGTGCCAAATTTCATCCACATCCGTTCAGTCGTTCTGGCGTGAGAGAGTAACAAACATCTATCCATCCTCGCAAGCTTCATATTTATAATATAACTAGCAATGCCCGCAGCTCCGCCCGCGCTCAGATGACCAAAAACCAAATTCTTAGGTTTTACATATTAGTATACTCTTACAATGCAGTTTTTGTATTTTTTCTCAGAAATGAGATATTTTCCCGCGGTAAAACGTATCCTATATGTTGACCTGGATAACCAGCTACCATCATACCAAATTTCATCAAAATCCCTCTAGTGGCTTTTCCGTGATGTGGTAACAGACAGACAGACAGACAGACAGACAGACAAAAATTCTAAAAACCATAGATATTTCAATAAGATTTTCCAAAAAATATTTAATGTACAGATTCGGTTTAGATACAATTTTATTATATGTATAGATATGGAAGTAATTTTTTAAATATACTTAGAAAATATATAATACAGACATTTATGCCTGTGACCTGTACTTGACCTATACTTACAAGGCTGCGACTCCGCTTGCATGGTTAGCGGGACACTCTACTCTGGAGAGCACACCAAAGACAAGGAAGGTTCGTAGTGTAGCCACTCATCAATAGCTTGCCACAAGCTGCTTTATTTATTATTCTTAAGAAATATTTGCTCAGTTTTTTAAGGTCTTTTATGTTTTTTCAGTCTTCCTTTGCTACAAGGAAACTCGTACGTTGTAATGATATAAATACGGTGAAGAAACAGTAAATTATATACCAAATTTACATAGTTACTAAACATGGCTGTAAAATTTCTAAAGAAGCAGCAATCGCATTTGAATATCTTTCATGCGTCCTGTTGCGGTGCGATGATGCAAAATATTTAATTGAATAATAATCGATCAAAAAAAGAATCAATAATATTTAGCTCAGTTTTGTTGTTTTAGCAATAATTCAGTTGAATTTACAAATTTACTAGCTGACCCTAAAATTTGAATAAAAGGAATTGTATAATAAAACACACTTATGTATAGGTATACTATTTTCCGCAATTTGTTAATTTTCCGGGCAATGTTTCCAATTTTTTTCTTTCAAAGCCTATTTTTTTAATACATTACATATTGGCCCAATAGGTTCAGCTGTAAGTGATGTGCTTATCAGCGAATATCATTAAATAATTTTTTTTATTAGGGTTTCGTACGCAAATAGATAAACCGGAACGGAAAAAGTTACGATTTACTGAGTCAAGATAATAGTAATAATAACTCGTATTATTTTACGACTGTTTAATTTTTGATACAATATTTTTTTACGATTTGATATTCTTGTATTTAAGAAAACTATATATTTTTACCGCATCACAGAAAAACCATTGGAAAGATTTTGATGAAATTTGGTATGGTGATAGCGGGTTATCCAGATCAATATATAGGATACTTTTTACCGCGGGAAAATATCACATTTCTGAGAAAAAATACAAAAACTGTAATGTAAGAGTATACTAATACTTACGTAAAACCTAAGAATTTGGTTTTTGGTCATCTGAACGCGGGCGGAGCCGCGGGCAATGCTAGTAAAAAATAAATTGTATTACATATATGTATGTATTTATGTTTATAAAGTATGGTGAATCAAATACAAGTGTTCAATTAATAGTCTTTTAACTATTATACAAGTAAAGATACAAGAAAAATTAGTTTTTTTACGTAGTTTTGTTTATACTACATAGAATCAACAAAAAACAACAGGATATGTAGTGATGTACCAACTAGGTAACAATTTTCATAATTATAACTTTTAATTTTTAAATTACAAATACATAATTGTTTAAGTATAATATATTTATTAAATATACCTATGCACATATTTCTTATTTTAATCGGTATAATTATTATTGGTCATTTTTATATTATATTTTTTATTACAAATTCCTTTAATAAATTATTATTAAGAAACACTAACTTAATAAAAAGTAATAGGTAATAGTTGAGTATTAGGAGCTCGCTCGCTTTAGAAACGGTGATCTCAGATGTTTGCTTATAGGTATATACTTTACACCTCAATAATTCTAATGTACGAATTTTGTTTTCGATATAATTATGACTTGCTTATACGTTAAAGGGAAATATCGCGAGAAACCTTTTTTTCAACCGACTTCAAAAAGGAGGAGGTTCTCAATTCGACTGTATGTTTTTTTTTTTTTTTTTTTTTTTTTTATGTTTGTTACCTCAGAACTCCGTCATTTATTAACCGATTTGGACAATTTTTGTTTTGTTTGAAAGGGTAGACTTCCAGATTGGTCCCATTTAAATTTCAAAAAAAAATACCACCCCTAAGGTTGGAAAAACAACTAATGATGAATTTAACCTACTTCTAATTGTCATATTGACTTGAAACTTTGTAAGTATTTCTATTTCCGTTGATAGTACAGTGGTTCGGTATTGTTGACCTGATCTGATGCCAAGGCCAGAAGGTGGATAGGTGGAACTCTTCAACGGCTAATAGTAGATACTTTGAGTTTGGGCTTATTTTGTTTGATTTGACAAGCCTAACACGTTAGAATCCTTACTTTTCTACTACTGTCTACACTAAAAAGGGAAAAATAAAAACTTTTTAACAAAAAAATAAAAACCGACTTCAAACAAAAGCACTAAAAAGTGAAAAATAACTGATTGGTATTTTTCATTTACTATACATACCTAATCAAATATTTTCGAAGTCGGTGACATACCTAATCAAATATTTTCGAAATCGGTGCCAGCCCATACAAAGCAAAGCACACCGACTTCGAAAATATTTGATTAGGTATGTATAGTAAATGAAAAATACCAATCAGTTATTTTTCACTTTTTAGTGCTTTTGTTTATTTCAGTAAGCCTAACAAGTCGAAAAAGAAAATTCGTGTGAACTCCCGTAATCAGCATTTGGCCAGTACGGGTCTATCTATGATAGTGGGACGAAAAAAATGATGGTAAAATTTATTAAAATTAAATTTTCATCAATTTCTGTATAAATTATTTTATAAAATAAATATTATATAAAAATTATCCAAGCCCTATACCTAATTTGTGAGATATCAAACGCCACTTGAGACGAAAAAAAACTATTGTTGTGGGAACTAGAGATGTGCCACCTGTCTTCTTGAACTATAAGTCCATAAACTTATTATTTATTTAAATGACATTAGGCTTTAGCTTGATAAAATTAAGTGTTATTTTCGTGTGAAATAATTTTAGTAATATTTGTACTGGTGGATCGTGCTATGGATCCCGTTCACACGTCACGCCTACAACGCTGATTTCTGCGGTTTTGGGTACAAGGTGAATTATTTAAAAATACTCTCTATAGTATTTTTTTTTATTAAATAAAACCTACTTGCTATTTGCTTTAATTTATATTTAGGTACGCTTATTTCAAATAGATTTCTAAATATAAAATGAAACAGATAATTCTTTAATAATATAATTAATGTGTTTTAATATTTCGCACAATAAAAAAGTGTGGGCTATTTTTATACAGGTTTTTAAAACTTAAGATAGTTGTTTCTAAACAATGTAGAGTCATAAACAATGTGTAACCAATCCCATAGACTATACTTGTACTTGATCAATTTTTATTTGCTAATAGGGCTTGTATTAGTCCTAGCTTTAGAATTATTGAAATTTGCCCTTAAGTCAAGGTGTAGGAGATAAACAAGTTTTAAGCAAGTTTTCTTATATTTTTTTGGAAACTTACACGAAAGAAAAAATACTAAAAGAAAAGGTATTAAACATAATGTTCTAGAACTGTATTCTACTTCCGACTTCAATATAATTTTGAAAAAACCCTAAGATTTGCTATAAAAACAGTGTGGGTGTGGGAACTAAGAACAGATGCGCGTGCGCAGCCTCCGGTATCTCCGGAATAGCATGTGTGATCCTTCAAAATGTCTTGTACTGCACATTTATATTGATTATCGGCTGATGTTGCAAATCTGTAGGATATTGTTATAATAGTTGGTAAATCTAATGGGACTATATTAAAAAGTACCTAGTAGATAAAGTTAGCCGATTTGCTTAGACTTTAGTAGGTAGCTACTCATTGGGTTGTGCATTTTTCACTATATTTAACTATTTTATTATTATTAGGTATACTGAAAAGAATATTAAATTCAATAATAAAAAAATATTAAAGAAATATTTTCTTAGCATAAAAGAATCTTACTTCATACTACTTATTCCAAAACATTGCAATTAAATTGTGAATTTAAATTACAAATTTATTCAGAACGATTGAATAAATGCAATAAAAACTTTTTAACAAAAAAATAAAAACCGACTTCAAACAAAAGCACTAAAAAGTGAAAAATAACTGATTGGTATTTTTCATTTACTATACATACCTAATCAAATATTTTCGAAGTCGGTGTGCTTTGCTTTGTATGGGCTGGCACCGATTTCGAAAATATTTGATTAGGTATGTATTTAATAGGTAGGCTTTAATTACTTAGCCAAAGCACACCGACTTCGAAAATATTTGATTAGGTATGTATAGTAAATGAAAAATACCAATCAGTTATTTTTCACTTTTTAGTGCTTTTGTTTGAAGTCGGTTTTTATTTTTTTGTTAAAAAGTTTTTATTTTTCCCTTTTTAGTGTAGACAGTAGTAGAAAAGTAAGGATTCTAACGTGTTAGGCTTGTCAAATCAAACAAAATAAGCCCAAACTCAAAGTATCTACTATTAGCCGTTGAAGAGTTCCACCTATCCACCTTCTGGCCTTGGCATCAGATCAGGTCAACAATACCGAACCACTGTACTATCAACAGAAATAGAAATACTTACAAAGTTTCAAGTCAATATGACAATTAGAAGTAGGTTAAATTCATCATTAGTTGTTTTTCCAACCTTAGGGGTGGTATTTTTTTTTGAAATTTAAATGGGACCAATCTGGATGTCTACCCTTTCAAACAAAACAAAAATTGTCCAAATCGGTTAATAAATGACGGAGTTCTGAGGTAACAAACATAAAAAAAAAAAAACATACAGTCGAATTGAGAACCTCCTCCTTTTTGAAGTCGGTTGAAAAATAACGGATTTTAATTCATGATATGAATAGCAATATAGATATTACTTATCTGGATAAATAAAACAGACAAACAGACAGAGACTTTATTAATAAGTAATAAGATATAAGGTAGCAATAATATTATTATAAGTTGGTATAAAGGTAGGTTATGAGTTAGAAATAATTAAATGTTTGACCTATCTATCTAGTTAATTTTGTAGGTACATACATTGCTCTGTACAATGTTTTTGCTTGAGCTCAAACAAACAATCCTAGTACGGAATTAGCCTTTATGGCGGTCTGTGTCGTTCGTGCTGCGTTCAGTCTGGATAGAAGTAACTTGTTTACACAAAGTAGCTTAAAAAGTTTTATATACACATATTCCTAATTATTTTAAATTTTACTAACATTCACTAGGTTGGGATTGACAGGTATATTTTCTTTCTTAAGTCACGAGTTTTTAATTTTGTAATTTAACTAATTTAACACAGATTAAGTTAAGAAAATCTACATATTTGAAAGCAAAAATACAGTACATATCGAGCTTGAAAAACTGATTTTAATTCTAATAAACAACTAAGAGCTTTCTAGTAACTTGTGTAATACTAAACAGTGCGTCAAGCCCTTCCTTGAAACATAGTAACCCTTCATTTCCGCCGCCCGTTTCCGGCGCAGAGTTGGCGTCACATGCGCATGGATGTAAGTACACAAACTATTTAAAGTAAATAAGTAATAAGCCACAGTCAAGGGCACGAGAAAGATAAATAGACTTCACATATGCTGACATTACTTTTGCGAATGTTTTTTTAGATGTTTTTGATGAAATATACTGTAAATAACAAAATTATATCTGCTAAATGTTTTTGAAATGAATAGATACTTTAGAGCTTTGCGTCGTGGCTTGTTATGAAAATAATTCTTTATGTAACTATCACTTGAATTATGAAGATGGACTTACAAAACAGACATACAAGAAATATTTATTATGCTTATTTATGCTTTAGTAATTTACTTCAAAATTTAACTAGTTAATGCTAGAATTAAGGAGAAATAAAACAGACAACTTATGGTTTGTCTTTAAAATACGTTATATAACGTACATTCAAAGACAACCCATAAGTACTTATTTATTTATATACTCGTATATAAAGTTGATCGTTCTAACTACTTCATAATCGGTGAGATCTCTAAATTGAACATTGAAATTATTCTATATAATGATAACGAAAATTGCTACAAAATTTCCTTTTTTGTGTGAAAGAGGTATGAGGGTGGTAAACTTTGTATTGAAATAAAAATTGTAAGAAACGGCTTGGCTAAGTCTGCCTGTTAGTGCTACACAAGGAGTCTATTGAAGAACGGACCATAAACTTTACATCTCAAGCGAGCAAGGGATAGTGTTCGAACTCCTTCAGAGACTTCGCTGGTGGTCTTAATGTCTTATGGCTGTACTAAAATAAGCGAAAAAAAACTTTTCCATTTATAATTTCATGTAACACTAGCGACTCACCCTTGCTTCGCTGGGGTTCTTCCCCAGGTAGATTCCCCGTACAAACTTTCATCCGCATTTTCACTACCTTAAGCTATGATTTTCAGGATAAAAACTATACTATGTCCTTCCCAGGGTATCTAACTATCTTCTTATGAAATTTCATCTAACTGGGTCTAATAGTTTCGGATCTTATTCGGTACAAACAAACAAGCAAAAAATCTTTTCTTTTTATAATATTAGTATAGAATTGGATTACTTGTACAATTATATGAACATAGCGACTTATATACTTCAGCTTCATTCAGGTGCGTCATTAGATGCCTAAGTAGTAAGTAAATATGTGTTACTCCAGGTCATAAGCTATCGACTATCAATGTACCTACAAAATCTCATCAAAATCCATCCAGCCATAATAGCATGGAGATTTTACACCGTGCAAGTAATCAAACTGAAATCATATAATTAAAACTAATGGAACAGCCACAAGAGGGAAATTAAACCTCTACCCATATAAAGTGGGGGATGCGCTCAAAGGTTATGGGATAAATACACACAAATATGTATAAAAAAAATATAATTTTTCAATGTACAGGCGTATTTTAAACAGTGTTTCGTAACTTGATTTTAATTGAGTACAAGAATATTAAAATCGTAATAATTTTTAATATTATGTCGACAACATAGCCTTAAAAGGTCGGCTGTCCTTAGCCGCCCCCGTGTACCTTCAGACCCTTTTACCTCCGTATTTATTACGCTGATGTATCGATCAATTAACTGTTGCATGACCTTACTCATTACATGACAGTTAAAGTAAATCCATCCATATATATAAAAATCTATGTGTGTTATATGTTCCCTATGAACTCCAAAACAGCTGGAGCGATTTTGATAAAATTTTCAGGCAATTTTAAGATTTGCCCATTCAGCGGGTGATCCTGTGAAGTTTGGTAGCGATCGGAAGTTTGAACGCGGGCGAAGCCGCGGGTACTGCTAGTTGTATAAGTTATTTACTTTTGCAATTTCACTCTTAAATACATAACAGCATCCTTACTCAAAGACTATCAGCAGTCAGATGAACAGATAGATAAAAATTTTAAGGTGAAAAACTTTGTGCATTTTTAAAGCATCGCATATGGCGTGTATCATGATTTTCTTATCTAAAAAAATGTATTTTTGGTATAAAATCTATGTATAAATTGGACCTCCCTAAGATTTTATGTATGAACCATACTTAAAAAATATTGATATGACGTGATTTTAATTTTAATTACAAGTACTTAAATTTAATCATATCTTACTCACTCTATAATGATAATAGCAAAGCTAATTTAGCTCATCTGGTTTTCCTTGAAGCTACGAAATATGTTATCGAATTGAATTACGTATAATAAGGGACAACAAAAAAGTGGAAAAATCCCAGTCTATTGGAAACTCATATTGACCTCTGTCAGACAACTAAATATGAAGCCAAACAATATGTGAAATAGTAAGTATACAAATATTAAGACACTTTTTACCGTGACGAGTAAATAAACGATAATAATAAATTAAAATAGCTAAAAAAAACGATATATTATAATTTTTTTATTCATTATTATTTATATATTTTTCTCAAAAATAATAAATTTATGAATAAATCAATACATATATATATATATATATATATATATATATATATAGAGACATATACATATAAATATATAAATTTTCTTATTTTTTAAAGAAAATAAACAATTTGTACGGCAAAATCGAGAATAGTAGCATAAACGCAAAATTACGCTACTATTTTGAACTGTGACATTTTTTTGCGAACTCCATCTATATAATTCTTTAGTCTGAGATTTAAAAGTGGTTTAGTTCCTAAGTACCTAATATATACAATAGCTTAAAAAGAAACCGGTAACAAAGAAATATAAGGTAGAAGTAAAAGTTGTCAGAAATCATAACCATTTAAAACTTAAATAATTTTTAGAAATAAGTGATTTATTAATTGATATAATATTTTATATTTGTAGCTTGGTGTAGTTGACATTTATCAAACCGTACCTTTTCCTTATGAATGTGCGTACGATACGTCTTAATAGTCAGTATAGATTTATCAGACATGAGATATTTTCCCGCAGTAAAAAATATCCTATATGTTGACCCGGATAACCAGCTGTCATCATACCAAATTTCATCAAAATCTGTACAGTCTGTTTTCTCGTGATGTGCTCCCAGATAGATGGAAATTCTAAAAACTGTAAATTCGGCCTTTGTAACGATAATAATGAGTATTTTAATAAGATTTTTCAAAAAATATTTAAATTACAGATTCGACTCAGAATTTTATTATCTGTATAGAAGATAGATTTTCTATTTTAATTTCGAAGAAAAAAAAACTCCATCTTTAACTACGCTAAAAGATTATTGTGTAGATTGACAGACAACTAGTTTTAATGTATCGAATTATTACTAGCACGTGTGTATCTTGGCCTGAATAAGCTACCAATCTTTCAATCAATCGTGGGCGCCGCCCACTGAGCCGTATATAGAAAAATATACACTTGTTAATAACATTGCCTTAAACTATAGCGTAGGTTTTTATCGTTTGTTTTGAATAATTATTGCCTTTAACATCTGGTGGTCCGAAATATTGTCCTCTTACGTCAATTACGTAATACACGACTAAAACATTTTATTCCTCTAGAGTCTAGACTCTAATTAATACAAGTTGGGTATGTAAATTGTTTTTAATCCCTCCACGACCGCGGACACGCCGGCGCAGCGTGTCAGTTAAGTAACAATAAATTTCTTAGAACTTTAATGAATTTCTTAGAAATTTACCTGGAAGTGTTAAAGTTGAGTGCAAAATTTTTTCTAGCTTATAACTTTATGATACGGTTTTAAAGTATTTTTTCGGATTTATTTGTGATTCTTCTCGATGTTACGAAAAATCAAAATAGAACCACGAAAATAGCTAAAAAAGGTTTTTTTTAAATGTCCAATATTGCATAAATGTAAGAAAAAAGTATGATTTCATAATAATTATGAGAATTTTAATTTATCTCTTATTTGACAGATTTAATTTTCTCGAAACTATAGCAAAGAAAGCCAGTGGTATCGCTCGCTTGGGAATCCGAGTGAAGCGTGTTCAAATCTCGTTTTTCACACCTCTGATATTTTCATAAGTATGCGAATCATTTCCAACATGATTACCACTTGTATTACGGCGAAAGAAAAATCGTCAGGAAATCTGCATGTCTGAGAGATCCTAGCAAGTTCTTGAAAGGTATATTGTGAAGTCCACCAATCCGCATTTGGTTACTGTGGAGGACTATGATCTGATCCCCCTGTATTGAAAGGAGGCCCGTGCCCAGCAGTGGCAAAAGGCGCTGACTACAGTAGAAAAGAAGTATATTTTATTATAATAATTATTCTTTCGTGCTCTACTACCCAACTATTTTCATGAATTTCATGCATTAATTGTTACGAAATGAGAAATAATAACTCAACAATTACATACGTTTGGGCCAACCCATGACTCGAAAGCAGGACCTTCGGATCTACAGCAATACATTCTAAAAAGGAATAAGTTACGTTTTTGTTAGGTAATCTATGGGGCACGAGTTCGAATCTTCTCTCTATTTCATTATCGAAAAGTAAATAAACCTACGAAGACAACTATTGCGTTGTCATGATGGAGTGGAGATAATTATAATTAAGTTTCGCTAAGGGTTCGCCCACAGGTAACAGTGGGTGGAAGTTTCGTAAATGCCTTATGGGGCCTTAAGGGCCTAACCTTGTGTTTCCACCACAATAACTATCAGTTATAATCGAACACCTACAGACCAGATAATTGGAAAGCTGTTTCGAAGCTGTTGTATATTAAAGATTATATAAATTGAACCAGTTTATGCCTTTAAAAATAAAGTGTAATTACATATACTTAATAAAAGAAATGAGCTTTCGTAAGTAGAATTTTTGACATAATTTTATTAAGCTAAGCTATAATTGTAAAATTGGAACTGATTGAAACATCGATTTTGATAATGTTAAGAAAAGAAGTAGTTGCAAATTTGCCGGAAAATTTAAATATTCAAAGTATCTAACCTATCTAGTACCTACCTATCAAACAATAACCTACACTACACTTGAGTAACGTGAAACTGAGATAGTATAAAATGTTAGTAGAGTATGATATCCATACTAATATTATAAATGTGAATATGTGTATAATTGTTTGTTTGTCTTTCTTTCACGTCGAAACAGCTTGGCGGATTGGCGTGATTTTTTTTGTGTGGAGATAGTTGGAGAGCTGGAGAGTGACATAGGCTACCGCGGGAGATTATTTTTTTCCCACGGGAACACGTTATAATACAATCCAAAAATCCAAAAAATATTTATGATGAGAATTACTCGAAACTTGGTATAAATGTTCTTCAATACAATTAATTAAATACGTGTTTTAGCATTTTTCTAAATTCATCCCATAAGGAGGTATAATAGCGGATGAAAGTTTGTATGAAACCTACCAGTTTAGAGTTTTTTTTTGTAGTTTTAGCGCGAGCGAAGCCGCGTGTTCCGCTAGTACATTATAATACTATACAGCAATAAAATAAAACGACGCTGCAATTTGTTATTTGACTACCCGTCGACAGTACGCCGGGAGGATAATAAGCCCACCTGGCTATGTTTACATTAAAAGCCAATGTTGTAACAATATACTGTTTAGTAATAATTGCAAAAGATCTCGTCAATAACACTGTAACTGACCGGGAGTCGAATCCGACACCGCTCCCACACGCTGCCAGATAAGGTAATCTGAGTTTATTTACGTTATTATGGTAAAGCTATAAAATTGTACAACTGACAATGAGTTTTGTTATTTATTACCGCTTAGATATATTTATTATAAAGTCAAACATGAACTATTTATGAAGGAATGTCCCAAGGAAGTTTTGGTCTAAAGTCTAAATGATATGCTCTAAAAGATATGAATTCCTGCACATTTGTCTGTTCCCATTTGACGAATTTTTCTTGTCCCTTGGACCAAGCTGTCTTACTATTAGCAATTACTGTCTTTACACTTTTACAAATTTTTAAACTTTTTGTTTAATTTAATTTAACAATTGTCGTTTTCACACTTATGTACTATGTTTTATCACGAAAAGTGAAAACAAAAATTCTATGTTTTGACCAGAAAAGTCCTTATGTCCTTAAGAGTATAAATAGAGAGACCAATCTATAATTTTTGATGAATTTAAATTTTAGGAGTTGTGTTTCGATTTATTTTACTCCATAACGATATACAGTCGACGGCCGTCGAAGTTCTTTTATACATATATATCCGTGCAAAATACACTGATCATAAGATATGATATGACGACACGTTTGGTTCAGTTTGTGGGGACCCTTCCTGTTGTGTCAGCGGTCGCGGGTTCGAGTCCCGCTGGGGACATTTATTTATTTGATAAGCACGAATGTTTGTACTCCAGTCATGGGTGTTTATATTTATAATATGTATGTATTTAAAGTTATATATGTGCAGTGTACCAACTATCTGGTATCCATAACACAAGCCTCGTATCTTACCATGGAACTAAATGGTGCTGTGTGTTAATGTCTCAACATATTTATTTATAAAAGGTCACAATTTTAAAAAAGAAAACCATTTTTGCACAACTATTAATTCTTTATTTTTTGCGATTGACAATAAATGCCCACAATTTTTAGTTAAACTACACTCGAGCAAATTTTAAACACTAAGCATTTAATAACGCTATCTACGGCATTGACATTAAGCAATGGTGTAGGAAAAAGATACATGGTTATCGTTACTACATTACATCAGTCATCACAGATCGTTGAAAATTAGAACGGATGTTACGTTCGTTCGGCATGTGATTGCATTTTTCTTAGATATCCAATATGCGCCCGCGCCGGTTCAAATAAACTATACATAGCCAAAGTGTTAGAGTGATGTAACTTGTTCTTGCTACCGAATTAGTTTCGGTGTGTTTTATGAAAAAAAAATGGATCTATTACATCTATATTTGTACGATCCGGGGATACTAATAAAAGCGTTTTTAACACTAGTAACTATTTATTCTTTTAAAATTATATAAAACAATGTTCACGCGTCTCGTCGTTTCGTCATTATGACATACATATCATCCTTCTCTTCGTTTATACTTCTTTCATTCCATTCCAATCTTAAAATTAAATCACACATCTCCCCTTATTTTTAAAATATCATTTCACGCATATTCATCTCGTAAATAACACATATATTCTACTATACTACTCTACTAACTAGCGACTTACCTGCGTAAGTTATGGTATGCGGATAACAGTCACAATTTCATGGGTTTTAAATTTTTTTGCAGGGAAACCTGATTTTTCAGTTTTTTCAATGTCAAAGTCCCGTCAAAATCGGTCCAGTAATTTCGGAGATTAACCGGAACAAACAAACAAACAGGCAGATAAAAAATTAAAAAATTGTTGTTTTCTTATAAGTTCCTGTTATTTTGACGTTACAAACGGGCACTTCAATTTTATTTATCTGTTATAGATAAAGTTATAATAAATAAAAGATAATTATAAAAATATTACAAGTATAATAATTTTAACTATTGTTAAAATTTTGGTTTAAAAATCCAGTTTAAAGCACAGTTAAAACCTCAGAAAATTTCCTATTCAAGATTAGCTTGCATGAACAGAAATTTGTCCCCAAATAAAACTATTAGAGCGTGAAACTAAATTATAAGTAAGCTACCTACTTATTTTGTAGGCCATGTTTTGTCAAAGTTTATTATAAATATAAAAATATTCAACCATTTCGTAACAGATTTTAAAATAGATGAAATTTGAATTTAAGGCAATGTAAAAATAATAAAAATACTGACCGAAAGTAAGCTAGTACCTACCTATTGCTTATATTAACAGTAAACGATATTTTTTCACAATTTTGTAGGAGATTTTTGTAAGTTAGTCCAATCTTTTACTGAAATTTTTGCGATCAAGCAGTGTCATTTTCTAGACTCATTATATTTTACTTTTCAATAGCGATATATCCGTTTTTTTTAAAGTAGCCATTGATCCTAGATTATAGAGGACTATTCCGGTGTAATCATTCGATTAAGTATTTGAGTTCTTTAACACATTTATCAGCTTTGTTGCTTTGTTTGCTTTTGTAATTATGTAATAATAAGAAGTCGATTTTAAGTTAGTTCGATTCTATTCAATTAGTTATTTATAGTAATGTCTTATTCCTTATATACACTCATTTTTCCTTTTATACACTCATTCATTCAGGAGAACATTATTATTATTTTTTACTAGCATTGCCCGCGGCTCCGCCCACGTTTAGATGACCAAAAACCAAATTCTTACGTTTTACATATTAGTATACTTTTACAATGGAGTTTTTGTATTTTTCTCAAAAATGAGATATTTTCCCGCGGTAAAAAGTATTCTATATGTTGACCCGGATAACCAGCTATCATCATGCCAAATTTCATCAAAATCCCTCCAGTGGTTTTTCTGTGATACGGTACCTTACATAAAGTAGTTTAATAAAGACATATATTTGTCTATCATGAGGAAAAATCGCATAAAAAAGTCAATCTCAAAAACATATTTGTAAAAAAAAATACCAAAATATGGAAATACCAACTTCATCAAATCTATTCAGCCTACGCCCAACAGACAAACAGAGATTTTTTTTCGCATATATTAGTATAGATGACATAAACAAAGTTGTGACTTTTTGTTGATTTAATAAAAATAAAAGTTTTCATAAGATTATTAACTGCGAAATTGCGAAATTGCCGTTATTGATTGCGAAATTTTAAAACCTATGAACTACTTATTAATAATGACTCCTTACGGTCAAATTACTTTAGATTGACAGCACCTAGTTGGTTGTGACGCGTAACGGTGACGGTAGAGTGTGTTAAAATAATAATGTAAATATATTGCGTAAGAGCAGTCATCAGTCAGTCAGATGCTAAATTGAGCGACAGTTATCCATCGACCGGTCTGTGAGGAAACGTGGGTGTTGCATTCACACCGAAGTTACTAAGAGGAAAAATTTAAGTATTATTAATGAATATTTATCTTTTTAGAGTACAGCAACTCTATCAGATTTTTACAAATATATTAACAATGCAAAGTTTTTAAATTACTTTTTAGGCTTATATATTATTTATAAGAATATTATTATATACTTATAAGAATAATTGCAAAGTTATCCTAAGTTGATACTCTCTCCTGATGAGAGCTAAAATTATAATTGTTAAAATTAAGTTTAAGACGCTCGTAATACAAGTTCACTTAGTACGAGTGTGTTAGATTTGCATAAATGATTTTTTGTATTTGATAAATGAATAAATAAGTAAATAAAATAAAAATCTTTTCGAGTTACAAGAAAAAAAATCATATGTATCTAAAAAAAATACCTTTTTTCGACTGATTCAGTAGTTTTTTTATTTTCAGCTTCACTGTATTTCGAAATTGAATATATGTATTATAGGTAGGTACATACCACTATTCCACGGACATGACTTCTATTTATTTGAATAGATATTTTATCATTATATTTTTTCCTGTAAGTATGGAAATCAAGTATACCTAATTGATAAATAACGCAAAAATAAACAAAAACTAACTTGAAATTAAAGTTACAAATTCAATCTATACTAATATTATAAAAAGGCAGAGTTTGTTTGTTTAAACGCGCTAATCTCAGGAACTACTAATCCGATTAGATTTTTTTGCATTATGCATAATAATAGATAGCCTGTTTATTTAGGAAGGCTATAGGCTATATATCATACAATATTATTATAATCTATGTACATACTAACCGTTAAAAAATACGTAAAACCGAGCGAAGTGAGTCGCCAGTGTATTGTGTACGGGTCGGTGTAACGACGGCCATCACCGACCTCGCAAGGCCGAGCATCCGGCGACCGAATACGACGAGATTTTTTTCAACGCATTCTCTGCACCGAGCGCCTAGCGGTACACCACCTTTAATAGCTAGTCCTTGATTCGACTCCATTCATGAAGGAATGTGTTATGTCATTTACATTTAATAAAATAACTTTCAGGTGGACTCTGCACTTGTGAATTTATTCTTTATTTTATTTATAACTACTTGGCTACCCTTGCTTTACCTAGGTGCGTCCCTATCAGTTGCATATCTATATAAATAAAAATGAATATTCGTATGTTTGTTCTCTATACGTTCCTAAACCATCGATCCGATTGTGATGAAACTCTGGTGGATTTTTCTGTATATATCTGCAAAAGTTCCTGGTGCAAGAGAAAATGATTTTTTTTGGACGTTTTAAGCGAAGGTAAGTTGCTAGTTCTTTTTCAATCAATTTATATTACTAACAACAACCTATGAGTAAGGTAAGGTCATGGTCTATGTATGAGGTAAAAATCCAAATCCGTCATACTTACAAATAAACCCCAATGTAATTTTACAGAATTTTATCATTAATTACGTAACTTATAATCTCAGAGATTAGTACGTTCAAACAACTAAAAATTAGACAAACATTCCAGCTAATGAATGTTTTGGTCAGACTGATAGAAAACTCTTATAAAAGTTTAATTAGCTAAGAGGCCAATTAAAAAATTACCAAAACTTGGAGCCATGGTTCAATACATAAGATTATTTGATTAATACTAAGATTTTTGCCAGTACTTGCAACTTCATCATCTCAAGTTTTATATATTTAAACGAGCTAAAAGACCAAAATGTAATTAGAGCGTCACCGTTATCATCTTATAAAAATATTTTTTCATATCTTTCGGTAAATTCTATAGAAAACTCACAGACAATATAAAATATTAAGATTCGTGGGAAGTATGCAAATCGCATTTAAATAAATTAGGAATCGCTAAGAATGTCGAGGTATTTCTCAGTCGTGTAGATCCCATGCGCCTGCGCAACTGGTTTGGTTACTCCATTTCCTGTCAACCTGTTATGATAAATAATAAACTATTGCCAAAAACATGTATGGTATTATCCGTATCCATTTTTTGTATTTGTTTTTTTAAGTAGTCCCGATTAAGTTCTAATACTAATGGAAAATGTATACTTATTAATGCAAGTTATTGCATGTGGCTTCGACTAATTTTCTGTATCTATTTAGCCATGAAATAATAAAAGCCAAAGAAGAAGCGAAAGAAAGAAGAAAAACAGCGCTTGTCACTTTATTCTCTCTGCATATTTCGCAAGGGGTATAGCGTGAAGTTACACATACTCGTATGTGTGAACGTGAACCCCGCTTTCTATAGGAGCACGTGGAACGGTGACTTCAAGCAGTTCTTAAAGTTCTTCTGGATCGATTCAAATGATCGATAAGATAAAAATACTAAGTAGAATTCACTTAGCTTCTATTTTTACGTACATTTTTTGGATCGAGTTTCAAAACGCTGATATTAATGATTTCCTTATGAGTAGCATTTTAATTAGATCTAAAGGTGAAATAATATACTTTAAAGTCAATTTGAAGTACCTAATGGTATTTACTTCAAAAATGATTTTAATTTAATATATTGAAAATATAAGGCACTTTGATCCGTATTGTTGTTTTTATATGTTTATATCAGAAATGATGTAGTTTATCGAATTTATATAGGAGATGGGAGAATTGCTGTTTTTATCTAAAACAGACTGGCCCAAACATACAGTCTTTACTCGAGAGGCTTTTGAGCCCTTGATTGTAAAGCGGCTTGACAGATTACACGTAGTCGGTGCGACAGAGCTGTTTTAATAGTCAAAGGAAAAAACATTACGTAAATCTCACTGTGGGGCAGTACCTGTCCCCCTTGATCTTTAATAAGTTTTCACTGATGACCAAATAAAGTTGCCAATATTAACCTTCGCGAATATTGTTAATAGTTTGTAATAAATTATAAAATGTTGTACGTTTGCTGATAATTTGGGAAAATTACAAATTTTTTATTATGTTGTGTAAAAATTCTGGGTTTGAGTAATCTGGGAGAATATTTAGATACAATAATTTTTAGCACAAATGTTGACCAAATCAATACTATTTATTTTATTTTTTGGTCGACTTCAAAAATGTGGAAATTATTTAATTCAACTGTAGTTTTGTGGTTATTTATGCAATATTTACGGCAATTGTGTATCGCATTTCATAATAACATACTTCCAAGGGGTTTTTAGTAGCTTTTTATTATTAAGTAGTTTTTTTAGTAGTTTTTTATTATTTACTAGCGGCTCACCCTCGCTTCGTTCGGGTTCGCCTCTAAAAAGCACAAACAGATCTCACGGGAACCGTTCATTTTTCCGGGATAAAATATAATCTGTTGTTTGACTGGCAATATAAGGTCAAATCAGCATGTCACATTTACTAAATTAGGTGCATAAGTTGTTGTGTAGCAAGCTGTATAAGTTACTATAGTTTTTTAACTGTCCCACGGGAACTCTTTATTTTACAGGATAAAAGTATCTAATATGATATAAAGTGCCACCATATTTTTTATAATTATAATTTTATTACATCGGTTCAACAGTTCCGGAGATTAGCCCGTACAAACAGACAAACAGACAGAGACACACAAAATTGAAAAAAAAACTGGATTTGTTCTGACTCGGTTTTTAGCATTTTTTTCTATGTACAGACATTCGACCTCTACGGTTTTATTATATAATATAGATTTACGGATTCTAAGGGCATATGAAGTTCAGTATAATTTGCTGTAGGTACTACTTACGCCTTTTACTTCACTACTGAATACTGATACTATTGAGATTGGTAAGTAAAAATAAAAGATTCGCATCGAGCTCGACCTCAAAAAATGTAGTTTAAAGCTAACTTGGATTAACAAAAAAAACTATATTCTATACTTTTTTTTGTAAATTTTAATAGAATACAGTTTAAATAAAAAAAGTCAGTATATAGGACAGATTACATAGAAAATATCCAATCGATTTTAATGTTTCCTCAAATATTATTTAAGCGCAGCCGTAATGCTATTAGAACAATTTCTCAAGCGAGCACGTAACTTAACTTCAATATGAATGTATCAGTAATTTCATTTGCGGTTACTTGAGTTTATTTCAAATTTATTTGGGCACTAGCATTGCCCGCGGCTCCGCCCGCGTTTAGATGACCAAAAACCAAATTCTTAGGCTTTCCATATTTGTATACTCTTACATTGCAGTTTTTGTATTTTTTCCCAGAAATTAGATATTTTCCCGCGGTAAAAAGTATCCTATATGTTGACCCGGATAACCAGCTATCATCATACCAAATTTCATCAAAATCTGTTCAGTGGTTTTCTCGTGATGTGGTAACAGACACACAGACAGACAGATAGACAGACAAAAATTCTAAAAACTAAAAATAGATTCGGACTCTGTATCGATAATAAGGTCATTTCAATAAGATTTTCCAAAAAATATTTTATGTACAGATTCGACATAGTTACAATTTTATTATATATATAGATTACATATTTAAAAAAGGTGTTATATAAATTAAATTAATCTAAAAAGTTCCACTGGCAGTATTTGACCTTTGTCTACTTTTTTATGCATTAAAACGGTTTCTTGTCGGGCGTAACGTATTACTATTAATTTCTTAATATTTGAATTAAATTGATATAATATATATTTATTTCTAATAATAAATTAGTTTTTTTATTAAAAATATGCACTAAAACAAAGTAAGACTAGATTTCTACTGATACAATAGATAGTGTTCGGCGAATGGTCAAAAAGTTATTGAAAATATGGATAGAATTCACTTATCGAAAAAAAAGTAATTATTTCCATTTTTTTATTGATAACACTAAAGCTCGTCAATAGCTACTAAACAAAAAAAAGAAAATCGGTTTAAAAACAGAGGAGAAAAAAAGAAGAGAATTTTTCTCTTTGCTTGTTCATATATAGATATTTTATATTAAATCATTTGTTTGAAAAGCTTATGGCGCGAAATGAACTGTAAAGTTTTTTTATCAAGATTTTTATAATAAGAATGGTGCTAAAAAAAATGTTTATACTTAAAAATACATTTGAAATAACGTAGTTTGGGCTTATAAAATATATAATAATAAATAATTTTTATTTTATCTTATAAACAGTGCAATCAATATATCAAAAACAACTAATAAAAATAACCAAAAAAAATAATAATTTGTTTATCATTTTTCTTTAGCTTAAATAGACCTAAAAATGTCACATACTTCGAAAGTTTACAACGGATGTGCTTACTGCTATATGTGTAACAGCTGAATGATTGGAGTTTCCTGAAGCTGTAAAGGACTTTTGTGTCTATCAGCACTAGTGTTGGTATTGGCAACAATGTTAGAGATGGTGAGTTCGATATCTGTGTAGTGCAAATTATTTAACCAATGCAATGGTGAATCTAAGATCGTATCTTAGAATCATCACTAAGTTGCTTTATGCAGAAAATCTACAAAAGTGGAAAAAGGACATAATTCGATTCTTTGTTATGCATTTTTTCATCAAACATATTTTTAGATAGTGTAGAATTTTTTTTTTCTTGACACTATGAGTTTTAAACACTTTATTTATTATTTACATTACCTTCAAAAAAATAAGTATTAAAGTTAAATTTCACACAATAACCACTCTATCGTATAATCTTTTCTCATATACATTTGGACGACGGACAATGGGGTGAATTGACGTGCCCGGTAATGAGCTATTATTACAAGGTCGTATTTACAGTTGTCATGAATAGACTCTTTGGTGTACATAGTCTATAAGCAGCTTAATTAGATCTTTCCAACCGTCGAAATATTATCCTCATGATGTTTTTTTTAATATATGTTTATATGTTGGGACATAGGTACCATCTAGTTCCATGGTAAGCTACGAGGCTTGTGTTATGGATACCGGATAGTTGATACACTACACATATATAACATTAAATACATACATATTATAAATATAAACTCCCATGACTGGAGTACAAATAAATATTCGTGCTCATCACACTCAATGAATGCCCCCAGCTGGACCCGAACCCGCCACCGCTGGCACAGCAAGTACAAACAAACACTACAAACTGAGCCAAATGTGTCGTCAAACGTGATAAATAAACAAACGATGAAAAAATAAAACACGATTAACGGGAACACTAATATATCGCAATATTACTTTGAAATTGGAAAGGTACACCGATCTAAAAATAAAGCTGTTTCACCTAATCATCTAATGTAATTTTTTGATATTTGTTGGTTCCTTACAACTGAGGCTTTAAACTGTATTAAAAACGATCTTGAAATGTTGGTTAAAATAATCACTCTATTTAAAAATCTTTAAAAATAATGGCGCCATAAATTAAAGCGTCGGGATATATAAAACTAGAGTTGTAGGTACAAGGCAAAACTGAAAGTTGCTTCGAACGGAAATCGAAATCGTGATACTAAAGACAGAAGTAGTCAAAAATTTAAATAAAAAATCTTATTAAATATATTTAAAGCTTTAAATATGAAGCTTTTTGGTGTGATAAAGCTTGGCATGTTTTATTAGTTGTAAAGTTCTAACAAATCGAGCTTTTGTCAGATAGACCTTGTTAGAACAATGCAGGGCTATTTAGATTTTAGGTTAAGCAAAAATATTTTTATAGTAACTCTGTGTTCTTTTATAGCCTATTTGTTTTAATGCATTATATTTACATTGTTTCATTGTAGAGTTTAAAAATAAAAAATGATTTACTTTGAGAACAACTTTTTAGATTTTCATAATCATTTGTTTATACATTTAATATAATTGATCTTGACCTAAAAATGTTTGGACTAGACATCGGAGCGTCAATTAAAGTGGCATTCGTTTGTGTATTGGATATAAAAGCGCAACGCTTGAAAGCAAAAATACAAAAAATAACGACGAATTCAGTACTAACTCCTTTTTAAAGTCGGTCAATAAAATACTAAGTCAAAATTAAAACGCAGAAACTAATGATTTTGATTGTATGTATGTAAGCAAATTAGAATTATTCGTTTCTATAATAGTGCTTGTTAAAAACCATATTAGGTCAGGTCCCGTACCTTAAAAGATATAAAGGAACCCTTATAGGTTCACTTCGTTGTCGTATGTTTGTCTGTCCGTTCGTCCGTCTGTCTGTCAAGAACCTTTTTCCAAATATCTTTTTCTCAGGAACGCGTGGAGGTATGAATTTGAAATTAATATCAAATACTTTGCAATCCCTTGGAGCTGTGAAAATATCATACTTCTATTATGATTGATTAATAGATTTGATAATTATTTGATTGACATATGATTATAAAATTAATTTATTATTTCATACTACAGAACCCTCGGGGTAGAAGTCAGATTCGCACTTGTCCGATTTTTATGTTATATTGAAAAAAAAAAACTTATTAGTCTAACGTTCACGAAATTTTGGATATAATTAGTACATTAAATATTCGCGAGGGTCCGAAAGGCGCGGTAATATTTATCTACATTTAATTTTTATCGTGTTATTTTTATTTTGTTAAATTATATATTTATCTATACATATAATAAAATTGTAAATAAGATATTTTTTGGAAAATTTTATTGAAATAAACATTATTATCGATACAGAGGCTGAATCTATAGTTTTAAGAATTTTTGTCCGTCTGTCTGTTACCGCATCACAGAAAAACCACTCGAGGGATTTTGATGAAATTTGGTATAGTGATAGCTGGTTGTCCGGGTCAACATATAGGATACTTTTTACCTCGGGAAAATGTCTCATTTCTGAGAAAAAATACAAAAACTGCAATGTAAGAGTATACTAATATGAAAAACCTAAGAATTTGGTTTTTGGTCATCTGAACGCTGGCGGAGCCGCGAACAATGCTAGTTTACTCTCAAATTAAATATTTGCCTAAAAATCGATCGATGTCAAATTCTCACGGGCACGTGTGTCAACCCCGTTGCATCGGATAGGTTTCGGACTCCCACAGGTGTATCTGGCCGCATACCTCGCGGCCATGCGGAACATGTCCGTTCCCATTACCACCATTGAATAGCACTTATTTTTAATATTATTTTTTATGGGAAATAACAATTTTATTTTTATGTTAATGGCCTTTATGAAAAGACTTTTATTAAGAGAATTAAGATTAATTTTAAAGAAACAAATTTAAAAAGTCGTTACACAGATTTAACATCCATTTTAGTTTATAATCTTACCGTTTATCAAACAATTAAAGTAAATAAAATAATGTTTTTTTTACTAAGTACTAAGTGTTTCAAATAATATAATTATACTAAAAATTAGCCACCGTTATTTTTCACTATAAGATCTGAAACCAAAAGAATATATAGAAATTGATGCTCCTGACGTGGAAAATGCTATCAGTCTCGTTATTTATTATGTTATTAATATCTTAAAATCATGGAATTCTCTACCATAACACAAAAAATAGGGTGCCAATTCTCCAGTCCCACGGTTATATAAAACTGTAAATTCTTATAGCATAGATGTCGACATATTTGCTGATTCCTTAGCCAAATTCCGCAAAACCATTTGCACCAAATTGCTAAATATGGAAATGCTTTAGAAGTCTTATATAAAGTTATAATTGTTATATTAATGTAACTGTTTTTGTATTATTGTAAGTGAAATTTACAATCGTAAATAAACCTGATAAAATAAAAAAAACATATTTCTGACAATCAGTACAAAAAAATAAATACATAATAACTATGTCAGTATGTTACAATCATTTTAAAAAGCAAACACCTTACCTTAGTAAAAGCACCGTTATAAAATTATTTTAATAAACCAAAGTCGTAATAAGAACGAATCACTCTTGGGAACAAACCTGATGCGGTTAGCGGTCGCCTCAGCTCCCACGGGCTAACATACTAACCTACCGCTTTTTGTTTACTTTTGCCTGTTAATTGACACTTTATATTCTTTTAATTATGCCTACGTTTTTAACGCGCTTTTTATTATGAATAAGCGTACATCGTCACTTATTAAATATTTTTGCAGAACAGGTTTTATACTTCATTCCAGAGTTATGCTTTGAAGACAGTATATGCAAGAATAACATTTAATTTTTATTCATGATTTTTAGTTTGAATAAAAGATATATATATATATATATATATATATATATATATATATATATATATATATATATATATATTTATAGCCTTTGAAATTAAAAATATATACATTTTATATTTTCATTATATATAAATAATATTACCAAAAGTATTATTTATATGTAATGTCGTAGTAGAGTCGGAACTCCATTTTAGCTCCAATTGAGAAAATTAGCCAAAAAGTTATCATCTCTCTGCTGATTTCCCAAATTACTTGGTATCGGCATAGTACGTCTGTATTAGGTACTTATTGGTTTTGGCAAAAGTTTTCCGACCGACCGACCGCCTGCCTGACGTCAATCCACTTTGGGAATGCTGTTGTTCATGTCGCCATCGAGCAAGGGACTCAAGGTACGATATCCCTAGATCCTTATACGATCCTATCGTCTTCTACGACAGCCACAGGAGGAGATAGGTTAGTCCTATTCTAAGGCGGGCACGGCTAAAATTAGTCAAAAAGTGTACAAAAGTTATACGTATATACACAGATTAATTTTATTGCAGTTTTATTTTTACCGATTATTAAATTTTTTTTGTTTTTGTTATCTAAAGCTACGTACAATAAATGTAACAATATACTCCATATGATTTATGATGAGCGATAATTTTCAATGTAGCGCTGTAAACGCCAATTACCGTTAAATGGGCGTCTAGAAATAGAAGACGTTATTACTTAATATGTGCAGGAGTCGGTATAGTGATTTGACGTGACTGCGCATGCGCAAGGGGTACTGCGATTATCGTTCCCTATAGTGTACGGTGTCCATGTGGTAAAGTAAAGACAGACAAGTTACCAAATTCTTATTTGGATTTGAATTTAAATTAATAAAAATATTTATTTAATACTTATTGCTTCAGAAATACTCTTACAGTTTGTCAAAATCTGCACCAGCAGTTCGAAAAAAATACCTCAGTCCTGATTAGAATTGCCGACAGAAACTTTGCGGCCAAAAAAGGTTTAGCTAACGTCAAATAGTACAATAATTTGACATCTTCGAAACATATAAATGAAGAATTTTGGTGTAAGGGGGCTTAAAATTAAAATTAATTGTTACAATAGCAAGATGTTAAGATAAAGAATTAGCTAATTGTATTATAAAGTTTTTAAATTATTTTTATTAGCGACTTGCCTTCCCTTCGTCAAGGGCCAGAATTTTTACTGTTTACATAATTAATTAAGTACATGTAGCTTTTCGCACTATACGTTTATACCATGCGAATAATTATTAGTATGTATGTATACTGAACAAATAGTAGTCTATTTTGCTATCTAAACTTTGCTTGCTGAAACAAGAAAAAGCTAACCAACCAACAGACATTTTTAATATTGTAGATATTATTTGCGATAAAAATGTTCATCTTCTTGATATTGTACAATTATCTTACGTTATCAATATGAATTATTTCAATATCTTGATTGTAGACATATGAAGATCGTTTTTGGTTAAATAAAAATCCAACTGGCTAAAAAACAATCCCATATAACATCGAACTACAATAATAATAACTCTTTATTTAACACCCAAAAAAAAACTAAGTACAATTAAAAATATGGAAATTTGTATTTTATGTATCTTTCACACTAAAATGGTTTGATAAAAAATATTTTGATTGGAAATTATATGACAAAGTTATGGCTGATTTCACCAACGTCACCTAAGTTTAAGGGATCCCCTAAGCATGGTTAGGGGCCGGTTTTAGGGGATAGTTTCTGTTTCACCGACAGTTAGGGGTCACCTAAATGTTAAAATGCCACCTAAATATAGGTACTAGAAATACGGGCTCTGACGATGGTAAAACAAAATTTAATTTAGGGGCTAGTTTAGGGGACTTTTAAGCTAGGGATCCCATACGTAGGTGGTAGCTTATGGGATGTTGGTGAAATCGGGCATGAGTCTTTCAATAAATATGGTAACACTATTCCAGGTGTCGTTTTGTTTCGCGGTACATCTATTTTCAGCGCAATTAGAAAAACGCGCTCTCCTCATATTTCAAACGCGCTGTATTTCAAATATTGACTTTAAAGACTTCATTTAGTTACGATTCACGTGACATATGAAAGTTTCGTTTATCCGGTTACAGTCAGATCCGTCGTGTTTTTTCCCGGATCTTTTGTAAAGGAAGCGGAGCTGCAACTTTAAAGTTTGTATATCTAATAATTTAGCTACTAGGCGATTTTTCTTTAGTGTTAGTACTTTTTAACTAAAAGGTTTTTGATAAGATTTGAGAGAAAATAAGAAATTAATATGGGTTATTTAATGTGTTGGCACATTGAGGTATTGATTAAATATTCATTTATTTATTTATTGAAATTTCAGTACATTTATAGCAAAAACAGATATAGAACGATAATGATTGCAGAAGTTAAGAAACTGTGTCGCAATTATTAACGCCCTCCACCAGCAAAATATCAGAAAAAATATGTACATATTCAATCGATAAAATTTATAAGCAATAATAAGCATCGTAATAATTTTAAGGTTGAAATTTTTCATTTACCCATATATACATTTGAATTCAATAACTGAAATTAAGAATATTTTTAGGGTTCCGTAGCTAAATGGAAAAAAAGGACCTCATTTTTTATACTCGGCTAAATGGCCGTACGCATACACGGTTCCACCCATAGGTAGAAGTGTAAAGACGCAGTCATGAGCATGCCATGATTTTAATAGTGGGCGTCTGTTTATCGTCATGAGTATTTTTTTTTTGTTTAGTACTAGCGAGTCATCCTCGTTTCTTTCGGATTCGTCCCTTCCCATTACAAACTTTTATCCCCATTTTCACCCCCTTAAGGAATGATTTCCGGGATAAAAATCCTATGTCCTTCCCCGTGTCTCAAACTATCTTCTTACCAAATTTCATCTAAACCGATTCAGTAGATCCAGAGATTACCCTCTATAACGTCACAAACTCACAAACTTTACCTCTTTATAATATTAGACGGTATGTAAAAAAATTGTTGGTATGGAACCCCAGGTGCGTTATTTAGTCTCGTTTTTATCCAATTTTTTAACGCTCCATGTATTTCAGTACTTTGAGATCAAAGACCTGAAATCTCGGGAAGTTGTGGCAAAACATTGGTATATGAATCTCGGAAACGTTTTGTAGAGCAAAACTTCCTTCTT
Organism: Brenthis daphne; assembly: GCA_947093115.1. NCBI lineage: Eukaryota > Metazoa > Arthropoda > Insecta > Lepidoptera > Nymphalidae > Brenthis > Brenthis daphne. The sequence goes on from OX352473.1 coordinate 8,470,048, forward strand.
CGTTTGTTTTGAATTCATTCGTAGTGTTGTGCTTTCGGCAGGTGGGACTTATGGATATAGTATTTTTAGAATTGTTCAAATACCCATTAGACCGACTTCAAAAAAGAGAGGTACTGAATTCGTGTGTATGATTTTTGTGTACGTGTAAGATTGGATAATAAGGATGGTCCCATATACATTTATATGTCTTATAAGTCATATGTGGTTTTTGAGCGTCCCAGCTAAGCAAGCCTTGCCCCAGCCAGCCGGTAAGTCTTTAGTTCATGTCTAAAGAGACATTGTAACACATCGGTTTACTTGTATACGTGTACGTGTATGAAGAAGTTGTGGGATATACATTTGACGACACGTTTGGCTCAGTTTGTAGTGACCCTACTTGCTGTGTCAGCGGTCGCGGGTTCGATCCTCGCTGGGGGCATTCATTTGTGTAATAAGTACAAATGTTTGTACTCCAGTCATGGGTGTTTATATTTATAATATGTATGTATTTAAAGTTTTATATTTGTAGTTTATCAACTATCTGATATCCATAGTACAAACCTCGTAGCTTACCGTGGAACTAGATGGTGCTGTGTGTTAGTGTCCCAGCATATTTATTTATTTATATCAACGTATAAAATGTAGTATAGCAATGTCATGAAGAATTTTACATAAATATTAATATATACTTATACATAAAGAGCACATATATTGTCAGTGTGAAAAGGTATTCTAGATTGATGAGGAGAAATTGTCGATAAAATGCGTTATGGGCAATTAAGCCGATAGAATTTAATGAAATTTGCCTCGGGTTGGCACGCAATTTTCAAATATCGTTGCACAGTTGCACTAATACAAAAACAGTAACACAACAATGTAAGAAGTTGAAGAAAATAAACACCATATGTACATCTAAGTACAAAAATATAACAATGACTAAATTATTCATATAATTAATTAATTAATATTATCATTAATATATTTTTTGAAATATTTGTCTACATAGTATATATATTATTGTTTTTACTTGCATTCAGACCTTATTATCGTCCCACTGCTGGGGAAGTGCCTCCCTTCAATACGAGGTGATCAGGCCATAGTCCACCACGCTGACCAAGTGCGGGTTGGTGGACTTTTGACACATGTCTTTCGAAAACTCACTAAGTTCTCTTAGACATGCAGGGTTCCTCACGACGTTTTCCTTCAACGTAAGACAAGTAGTAATCATGTTGGAAATGTTTCGCACATGAAAATACCAGAAGTGTGAGACCCGAGATTTGCACTCGATTCACTCTCTCATAGCTCATACACCCATTCGCAGCAAATCCCTTTAGTATCGTTATATATAGTTAAATAGTATTATTTAAAATGGCAATATTCGCTTAAATCTAAGAAAATATTAAGTAAGTCCTTCTACATAATATAATCATTATTAAATTAAATAACGATCTTAATGAGTAAATAAATAAAAAAAAACACTTATCTTATGTATAGACCTATATTTTTTTAATATTATAAATCGTTTAAGTCATGAATCGCTATGTGTGCTTATTAAATACTAGCGACTCACCCTCGCTTAGCTCGGATTCGTCCCTAGATAGGAAATGTAAGCGCACAATACAAATCTTTGAATCTATTGGCTTTTTTCTACTATAGTATGCATGTATTATATATAGAAAACTTCCTCTTGAATCACTCTATCTATTGCTGAAAACTGTATTAAAATCCGTTGCGTAGTTTAAAAGATCTAAGCGAACAAATAGCGGGAGCGATTTTGTTTTATACTATATATAGATAGATACTAACGGTATATGAATGTATGTACATATAATACTAATAACATTTCGGCGAACGTGATCGTAGTGTACGTTATTGAAGACAGAAACAAAGCCGTCACAGAACGATGGGCGTGGGCCGCTCCTCTTCACGCAGTTTGCACACCGTAATGATACCCCAACTAGCAGAACCATCTATGTCCATATTATCTATACGTATAATAATATTGTAACTAACATTAAATATTTTTTGGAAAATCTTATTGAAATATAGACAGGCAAAATATCTCATCTCTGAGAAATCTATACTAAACGTTAAAACGTATCCAGGGACGAACCCGAGCGGAGCGAGGGTGAGTCGCTAGTTCATAAATAAAATTAAAGTGTTATCTATGCTTATAGTTCTTAAATATTAAAGATAAAAATCAAATTATTCCTCTACAGTAGTTGTATACTATTCGTATATAAATAATAAAATCTGAAATATAAACTTTTTATGTATGGTCATATCAATTAGATACGTTTTTTTCTAATTTTGAGTACGCGATGGAAACTAATCACTAAAATAAAGAACATATTAATTAACTATATACATATTACATAGTATAATATAAGTTTTACTATATGTATATAACATGTCATATTACAGCTATGAAGGTAATAAGATTTTCTTAATATCTACAAATGAAGGCAAGTACTAGCGAGAGCGAAGTGAGAACTCATAGTAAATTCATGTTTTTGTAGAACCAGAATGATTATCTTAAGTGACGGTACGAAGTTCAAGGGATACTTTGTTGCTGGAGGAAATGATCCTCGAGATACATCTGAGATGGCACTACGATAAACTTTATTTTAATCATAACTATTAGCAACTTTGTTAACGCTATTTGCTTTACCATCAAAGATATATTTTTAACATGAGCAAAGAATACTAATATAATGCTTTTTTAATTAAAGTTGTAAATAATCCATATTAGCATTATAAACACGAAAGTATCTCTATTTGTCTGTCTGTTACGTTTTTGTGCCAACACCACTGAACCAGTTTTGATGAAGTATGGGATAGGGCAGGATGGGTCCTTGGAGAAGGATATAATATACATTTTATCGCAAAAATTAAACTTGAAAGGGGTGAAATAGATGTTGAAAATGTATTGGGAACAAATCATTTCTCAAGTTAAGGTTAAAAAAAATTATATCCTATAACTATAATTATATATACTATTCTTTATTGCACTTTAAAAAAAAATCAATACAGTAATTTAAAATCAGTTGTTATTTACAAAGGTGGACTTATCTCTAGAAGAGATCTCTTCCAGCCAACCTGTGGTAGTGAGAAATAGTGTTACAAAGCGGGCTAAATTCGTGCAGTCGTAGTTATATAAATAATATATAGATACTCAAAAATATATAGCTAATTAAATAATATATATAATAACATATAATATACACTACTTACTTATACCATACATACTTATGTACATATATACATACACACTACTACTTACATAAATACATATCTATATAATACAATACATAATAATAGTAATTAAGATAATTTTTGATTTAATTGAGTGAGAAGGTGCTGTTTTAATTTTTTTTTGAAAGAATCAATAGAGGGACTAAGTTGGATTTCTTTAGGAAGTTTGTTCCAGAGCAATGCGCCATACACCGCAAAAGAATGCAGGAGGAACTTTGTGTTGCTCTTGGGTATATCGAGCGTCGCAGTGATGCAAGGCCGCCTGGAACGTGAAGGAGTAGGGAGTATTTGGAAACGAGAACGGAGGTATGAAGGAGAATTAGGGTCATTAAGAATATTGAAAAGGAACGAAAGGATGTGCATATCACGGCGAAGGCGGATTGGGAGCCATTTAAGTTGAGCACGAAAGTTTGATATATGGTCATGCTTACGCAAGCCAAAAATAAAGCGTATAGCGAGATTTTGGAGACGCTCTAATTTGTTGAGTTGCTCCTCAGTCACATCTAAATAACACACATCGGCGTAGTCAAGTATGGGGAGAAGGAGTGATTGAGCTAGCATAATCTTGGTAGTAAAAGGGAGAAAAAATTGGAGACGTTTGAGAGAGTGGAAAGTGTGATGCATTCGTTTGCTGACCTCGTTGACATGAGCTACCCAGGTCATGTTACAATCCATTATTAGGCCCAAGTTTTTCACTTTATTACAATAAGGGATTGGAACGCCAGAGAACTGGACTTGAGGTATTGAGTTCCAGTCGATTTTGCACCTCAGTCTGCTGCTGCCAAAAATTATACATTGCGATTTGGTGGGATTCACAAGAAGGCCGAAAGACTCAGCCCACGACTGAACTTCAACAAGGTCCGAGTTTAATGCACCAATAGCCTCATGCAACTTGGTCAGCTCAAAGTGTCGGTATAACTGTAAGTCATCTGCATACAGATGGAAGGGAGAAGAAATGATTTTTGATATGTTATTAATAAAGATAGAAAAGAGTAAAGGGGAAAGTACGCCGCCTTGAGGTACACCAACAGTAAGATCTAACCAATCCGATGATGTATCGTTAGTTTTCACGCACTGCTGACGTCCGAATAGGTAAGAGTGAAACCAGTCTATAACAGTAGGAGAAATGTTGACCGCGCGGAGAGTTCCAATAAGAATGTCAAGGTCAACTGAGTTGAAAGCACTGCTAAAATCTAGCAACACCATCGCGGTGAGCTTGGTGTTATCCATTGCGTGACGAATATCCTCTGTAATATTCAGCAGTGCCCCAACCGTGCTGTGGGAAGAGCGGAAACCGGACTGAAAAGGGCATAAGAGGTTATTGAGTGACAGATAGGAGTAAAGTTGGTTGTGAGCCAAGGATTCTATGACTTTGGATAGGATAGGAAGGATCGATATAGGACGGTATTGAGTGAGGCACGTAAGATTCGAGGACTTAGGTAGTGGTATAACGAAGGCTTTCTTCCATAATGACGGGAAGACATTACTTGTGAATGAAAAGTTAATAATGTGAGTAATCACAGGTGCAATATCCTCCAGTACCGGAAGCACCATGTCAAGGCTGAGGTCGTCACTACCGATGGCTTTTGTAGAAATAGAGCGGACACACTTCTTTATATCATCTATTGAAACTGTTTCAAAGACGAATGGTGGTATGTCAGGGGGAGCAAGGTTCGATAAGAATGAAAGTGTTTCAGTTTTTGTATGCGAATCTAAAGTGATGGGGGGAGTGGTAAAATGATAGTTTAGAGTATTGAGATCCACAGAACTTTGACAAGTTTCTGGGGCCTTGCCCACACCCAGTGACAATAGGAATCTCCAAACTTGCGCTTGACAAAGATCCTGAATTGTTGTGTGAATATAGCGGCGTTTGGCATCCCTACACATTCTGTTGCAGATGTTACGTAATTTTTTATATGCATCAAGATTTTCGGCAGATGGGTGCCTTTTGTACCTGGATTTAGCCTTATCACGTTTGCCCATAGTTCTTTTGATCACTGGTGATAGCCATGGAGCGGGAGCATGTTTCATCCGCACCGGCCTGATCGGAGCATGCTTGTCGTATAATTTAATCAGCTCAGCAGTTAAAGAGGCAACCATGCTATCAATGTTATTTACTGACATTATTGTTGACCAGTCAATGTTTTTAACATCCTCTCTCAAACGTTCTAGATCCATATGCTTAAAATTGCGCTGAAGTATAACCTTGCCTCTAACCTTTGGAGGACGCACTTTGTAAGCAAGGTAAATAAGGTCATGATGTGAGAAGGGTGCAGTCATTTGACCATGCGAAACAGTGAGAGTAGGTTGAGAGACAGAGATTATATCTATGAGAGATGGACGACTATTGGGAAAGTAATGAGTGGGAGAATTCAGGGGAAGAATATGCAAATTAACTGAAGTCGTCAGATCATTTAAAGCTTGTGCCCTGGCGTCATTTTTTAATAAGCACGTATTTAGATCGCCCATGTAAATTATATGATCGTAATTAGGAACAAAGCTCTCAAGGATATCTGCTAATTCCTTAAAATAATTAATTTTGTCGTTAGGACAGTACAAAACCCCAAGTAGAACTTTTTTATGATGAATTACCAGTTCCAGAAAAAGATATTCAAGGGTACCTGTTGAGAGTGAAACAGAGTGGGAAACAACAGAAGCAGGAATGCTGCTGCGAAGGTAAATACCCACGCCGCCACCACCCTGACCAGTGCGATCATTACGGAAGAACCGATATCCTGGAATAGAGCAGCTAGTCGACGGGAGTGAAGGTTTAAGCCAGGTTTCAGAAACCAGTATACAATCGACTACGCCGCTACTGAAAGATGTGAGAAGATCTGAATAGTGAGCAGGAATGCTCTGCGCGTTAATATGCACTAAGGTAAGGAAATTAGAATTTTTAGGGAAAACCTTTAAAAGTTTGTCTTCAAGTGTTTCTTGATCCGAAAGAGAAGAGTTTAAGCTACTTTCAGCACTTCCAAAGTCTTCCGAAGAAGAACAAGAAAAATATTCATCCTTATACATAATACTATTATTACTTAAAATATTTATATAATATAAATAGATAGATTACATTCAAATATAAATAAAAGTAAACAAATATATAATTAAGAATACTTGCAGTTAAAAAAAAAAATAAATAAAAAATATCGAAGAATAACACTCACTATACTCATGCACAAGTTAACTGTTAAAGACATAATTATAGAACTATTAAGAAAAAAAATAATTAAAGAATAATTAAAGATGAACAACAAGTGAATAAACAGACAGAGTGAAATGAAAAATTAAAAAACAGAATAAGCACAATACCACGTTAGTCGTTGACAAAAAATAATCATTTTGTATCTGTGCGCATATCATTAATGACAGTTGGCATTTGACAATAATTGCATAGAGAAATCAGAAAAGTGACTGACAGTTGACATTGTACTATAGGTTTTTAATAATAGGAAAAAAAGGTTTTAAAGTTTAAACTATGAAATCTAACGAAAATTATAATATAAGTGGAAAACTACCCTGCATACATTTAAATGATTATTTGACACTATACAATATAAGCCGACCATATCAAAAAGTATAAACAGAAATAAATTTGTTAGTTTTTGTCGGTTTTACTATGTTGTATCATTAAGTTTTTGAGTTCAGATAAAGAAGTAACCTTTACTCGGGACTTATCAGGGAGAAGAATGACTATAATACCGTCTGAAGACCAACATTTCTTCATCCCAAAGTGACTACGAGCAGCAACAAATATATCTTGCCGGGTCTTCGTTAAAAATTCCGTCACAGTTGTTTTAGTGCCTTTCAGCATAGTTTTAGCCTTCCATGCAATGGAGCGTGTTTGCATGTTCGTGAACCGCACTAGAATGGGCCTGGCAGATTCCCTCTTTACACCTAACCTGTGACAGGATTCAATTGTGTCAGGCTTTAAGTCTGACAGCTTCATTTGGCTGGTTAATACTTTCATGATCTTCTTCGAAGCATCTTCATCCTTATCTTCCTTGATACCATGAAAGAGAAGAATCTTTCTTCTTGATTGAGTCTCCAAGCGATCCAGACTATTTACAACAAGCTCGACTTGAGACTTGAGTAAACCAAGCGACTTCCATATAAAAGTCTTGAAAGTATAAAATTCTGCAGCCAAGGCTTTTACAGTTGGATTAGGAGCAATGGAACCAGGTTGTTGGAGGTTTTTCTCAAACTCAACCATTCTCATATTAAACATAGAAGATAGTTCATCCATGCTCTTCACAAGCTGTTCAACTGGAGAGTCCATAATTCAGTGAGGAAAGTTTGTGTGAAAGTGAGTATATAGTTCATCTATTCGAAGCGAGGGTAAATCTCTAGTATTAATTAAACCATTAATTTTAATAGACAAAAAATGATAATCCAACCTGTGGCTTGTGGTGAAGCAGGTAGGTTATAGTCAAATATTTATCATTGCGGTGCAAGATACATGTACTCGTACAATGTACATATATATTTTTATGACTCTACAATTTTGATTTACAACCAGACAAAAATGATAGCAGGCCTATGAATGTCAAAACATCTTAGTACCGCTCGCGCCATACACATTGCCGTTACGCCAGTACCTGTGATGTGTACGAGTGAGTATGTGGAGTTTCACCATATTATTCTGTATATAATAATTATGGTTATTCATGCTGATATATTTTTCAAATCTATACATACATATGTATAATAAAAGTGCAACTGATCGCTGTCTGTACATGAAAGATATTTCAGAATAACGATTATTGGGCTTCTTTATAAAGCAATAGAAGCCACAACAATGATTTTTAGATGTTTTGTCTGTTTGTCTGTGCGTCTGTGCGCGCTAATTCGAGAAACGGCTTGTGTTTATGAAGACGAATTAAACAAATATGTAGTAAGCTCTTTCCGTTGATTAGCAATCGCTACAATAACAAGTTACAGCATAATAGGGCATATTAAGAACTTTACATTTTCAACTTGTTGACGTACTTGTGTTAAGTATTTACGTAAGCCATTGTTAGGAGTAAAGCCGCGATTATGTTTCTGCGCCGCACTGTAAGGAAACGAGCGTGAAGGTGACTAACAGATATTATATTGTTCGCAGTTTCAAATATATCGATACAAAAAATTTTAGCAGTTACAAACTGTTTAAATTTAAAATGTAAATCCACTTCAAAATGACTTCTAAAGTATTTTTAAAAAAAGTGTCATGAAAATTGCTTAATAATAGACCAAGATATAGCAGCATACACAAAAAATAGAGCCGAATCGAATACTCCTCTTTTTTGGAGTCGGTTAACAACTTTTTATTAAAAAATATTTATTTGTCCAAATACATTAAACATAATAAAATAACATAACATATAATAAAATTCTTACGGAGACAGACAGGCAAACAAAAACTCTAAAAACTTAGATTTGGCCTCTGTAACGATAATAATGACTCATGAACGAATTAGCCACAATTCGTTCATGTATTTTGACTATTTAAATAAGATTTTCCAAAAAAAATTGAATGTACAGATTCGACTCAGAATTTTATTATATGTATAGATTTTAAAAATTCAACTGAAATATATATTGTATTTATAATGTATATTCAAATTCATGAATAACAATATTATTTTTTCCTTTATTATTTCAATAATAAAATATGCAGCTTTATAAGTCGATAAGTAGTTAATAATGATGATTTAAAAGATCTATTCTCATCGATTAGCTTCCGAATCACGTGATGACTGAGTAAGAGCGGGCATTTCCTTTGAGCTCGGCCAAAGGTTCCGACGGATGCGACCTGTTGACTTGCGACGGTGTAGCCTAATAAATTGTATCCAGGCACGTGTAATGCTTTATATCCGTAGACGTGATACCTTTCAAGGGAAGATGCCATGGGTTCATTAAAGGATAACCAATAACCATGTCTCACACATGTTGCATCTGTATTTCGACCTATTAAACTGCCTTGTTAATATTATATATCAACTAGGCAGTTTTATAGCTCGAAATGTAATATATTATATATATTTCGACGTAGCAAATATGGCTTCAGATTAGGAAAGGTGCTGGATTCAAGTCTTGAGTCGGGCCAAATCAGTTACCGCGTTTTCCGATCTTGTTTGATGGTGATTTATCCCCGTATGTCAAAAAGCACGCAATGCCGTCGGTCCAGATTTCTGACTAGTCGTCACGAACTCGTTCCATTGAAGTGTTATTTTGAATTTTTGAATTCGTGCTCATTACACAAATGAATGCCCCCAGTAGGATTTGAACCCGCGATCACTGGCACAGCAAGTAGGGTTACTATAAACTGAGCCAAACGTGTTGTAAAAAGGAATGGAAGGTAAAAGGAATTTTGTTTTGAAGTGGATTGAAATTAACAAAAAGGATTTTTGATGTAACAATAAACAGGAATTTCTAAGACTTTAAATATCTTCATTGGGTTCTTATAGTTACTAGTTAAATAATATAAGTATAAGAAGTCGTATTCAAACTTATCAATCATTTTTACACAACAACACAAGCTTATCGTTTAAAGTATTTACTTACTAGAAAATCTATTGTGAAAATAACCTAAAAATATATGCACAGACGAGTAGACGTTGCAATATATTTGATAATAGCCATCTGTTACAGTTTATACTGAATGACCTCATTTTTATCGAATAAACGTTCCTAATACATCTAGTGTCTCGTTAGGCTCACCATGTGGGTACAGCAGTTTTAGAAATTGTTTTAATTTTGATACTAAAATTATATACTCAGCCCTTTTCTTATAGCGTCCCACTACTGGGCATGGATCTATCCTAAATAGGAAGGAGAACAGACTCTAGACCACCACACCAAAAGTTCAGGTTGGCGGAGTTTACATTCTATTCATTATTCGTATTCAGCCCTTTTTAACGTCCCACTGCTGGGCACGGGCCTCCCTTCAATACGGCCATTATCCACCACGCTGGCCAAGTGTGGGATGGCCGACTTCACATGTCTTTCGAAAATTTGGTAGATTCTCTCGATTTACATAAAAAAAATTCCGTCATCGTAAGATATCATTTTATCGGTAATAATTTTTGAAAATGATTCACCTATGACAATATCACAGAAGAGAGACCTAGTTTTTGAATCCTATTCACGTAGTGGTCAAGCAAGCGCATGTTCACTGGGGCTACCACTGCTTAATATTTACGACAGTGTTTGTCCTTCCTTCACACTTTTTTTTATTCTTATGTCCTATCCTGTCGTGAAGAATGGTCACATTCCTTTAACACATTTTAATAGCGCATGTGATATTGTTTATTGACACAACTGTGCATAAACTGGAGTCTTTTGTTTCACACAACGCAACGGTATGTTAAATAATATTTATATTACAAGGTGTGGACTAGTTTTATCAATCGTACTTCGTGAATATACTTAAAGTATTTTAGATAAAATTATCTTTTCGGATTTTTTCGCGGATTTATTTTGATTTTTGATTCCCGACGTTTCGAATGCTTTACAGCAATCATGGTCACGGGAGAGAAAAATCAAAATGAAAAAATCCGAATAGTTTTATTTAAAATGTCAAATATTCGCGTAAATCTAAGAAAGTATTACTTTAAAGTATTTAAGTCCTGTAAGGTATTATGTCCCTACATTTTAAAACGAAATATTTAATTGTTTTGGGAGATACATTTGCCACCTACTAGATAACGATTAGGTCTTAATATAAATGATAAACAGTTAGGATTCTCATCTTTGAACAAATAAAGTTATTTTAACATACTTATTTGAAGTGCTCGTTCGTACATACGAGCTATTTGATTGCCAGGGGTTTTGGAATCGCTTTTACTTTGTATCATTCATTATTGTTTTGAGTTTTCTTTATAGACGACTGCAGATCACAAGGTCTTATGTCGAATAATGAATGGAACAAGAGTTTTTAGGCTTTATTGGTTACTAGATTGTGCCTTCGGCCTATAATGCAATTTCTTGCCAAATTGTATCGTGATCAGTAAAGCAGTTTAAGCGTGGAATGGTAAAATCCAAAGAGATAAAGCTACTTTGATATTTATTTACACTCCTATTATAAAGAAGATTTATATTTTTGTATGTTTGTAATGAATGAACTCAAAAACTATTGGACTGATTTAGATGAAATTTGTTAAAAGGATAGTTTGCGACATTGGAAAAGACATAGGATATTTTTTCCGGAAATTACCCCTTAGGAGGGTGAGAATCTGGAATGAAAATTTGTATGGGGAATCAGCCTAAGAAGTGAAGGGAAGCGAGGGTGAGTCGCTTGCATATAATAATTTTCTGGTCTTATAACAATCCTGTGCCTTAAAGTGTAAAGACTCCGGTACCTGATCTTTCATTTTTCATGAGATGATAAGGATGATAAAATAGAGAATGCTTTATCTGCTAACAGAAGTCTGTATTCTGTAATATCTCACTTGCTTCATAAAGTTGGATTTGGTCGCTGTGACCGAAAATCAGCTAGACAGACCATATACTGTAGACATACAGTTTGCTAGTAAGTTTTATATTATGATGTTTTTTTTTTCATTTATAAATCATATGTTTACGTTCCGGTAATTTACGCTTGTGGTTGACGTTGACAGTGACTTTGTAATAGAAAATACAATGCATAATGGTTTTACCTCTTATTTGATTTCAAAAAGACTAAGTCATGTATAACAATACAGAGATCCTAAGAGCAAATATTCTAAAAGAAAGAAAAGAGAAAGAAGAAAAGAAGAGCATATATTCTAGTTCACGGCTCCGCTCACGTAGATAAAAAATAGTCTATGGTACTCTTACCCGAATATCTGCTTGTTTTGGAGATAAATCATTAAAAGTGATATTGGACATTGATAGGTACAAAAGCAAGTATATAAACAACCATTTTAGTGCTTACTAGCGATTCACTCTCGCTTTGCTCGGGTTCGTCCCTACTCCCTAGGTTGATTCATCATACAAACTTTCATCCCCGTTTTCACCCCCTTAAGGGATGATTTCCGGGATAAAAAGTATTGTATGTCATTTCCAGCATCTCAAACTATCTTCTTACCAAATTATGAAATTTGGTAAGAAATCGAATCGAATCTAAATCGGTTCAGTAGATCCAGATATTACCCCTCACAACGTCACAAATTCACAATTCACAAACTCACAAACTTTACCTCTTTACCAAAATAGTGAATTTCAGAAAGCAAACGAATATTACAAAAAAGCGTCTTCCTAAATCAGAAAAATTGGGTGATCGTACGAATTTATAAGCAATTATAAGTAACAATCAATTAGCCGTATTTGGCGAAGCGAGTCCGACATGCTGGCTAATCTTGCAAAGTGTAAATGATTAATTTCACGCATCCTTGAGAATGACATTTTATTACGACCGGTTAAATTGTGTTCGTTTTAATATCGTCCTACCATTATTCAGATTTGGGGAGCAAAAACGGCACTTTACTTCGAATCTCTTTTTTGTGGTTGAAAATACTTTGAACAGATTTAGACCAATACTAACTACTGGCTTTATTTCTACTTAAGAATTATTTTCATTGACCGAATTATAGTAGGTAGGATACACTTAATTTGATTGTGTATTTTTGTGTATCTTACGGAATATCTCCTATAATTTTATTAGTAAAAAAGTTGTACATGCACAAGGGTGTGATTGTTATTTTTCGAGTAATTTTAAAAACAAATGGATACCATGAATTAACATAAGGTTATTTAAAGTCGTATGGCATAAGCCTGCTCTTAGAGAGGAAGAAATTTAATTAAATTAATTTCGATGGTTCACGAAGCATTGAAATATTCAATTAGATATCTATAAAAGCATATACTTAGTAAGTCGGCTTTGTGTAATTAGTCGACGCAAGTTAAGATTGACAATTTTGAAAAAGTACATTATCTATACTGTATAATATAATAAAATTCTAACTGAGTCAAATCTGTGTATTATTATTTTTTTGAAAAATCTTATTGAAATAGTCATTATTATCGATACAAAGGCTGAATTTATAGTTTTTAGAATTTTTGTCTGTCTGTCTATATATGTCCGCATCACGAGAAAACCACTGGACAGATTTTGATGAAATTTGATATGATGATAGCTGGTTATCCGGGTAACATATAGGATACTTTTTACTGGGGGAAAATATATCATCTCTGAGGAATCTATGCTAAACATTAAAACATAACTAGGGACGAACTCCAGTGGAGCGAGGGTGAGTCGCTAGTTTTTGTCAATAAAATTACATCTGCCTATAAATGATGGAAAATAATGTAAATTAATTAATTTAACTAAACATTGTGTGCAATGACACCTAATTCTATATTTACTAACAAAATACACTCAATTGTGATCTAAACATATTTGGCAGCATCTAAAGAACAGTAGGCGCTACAATATTGCGACCTGAGTAGCTTATTCCTGTTTCTGCTAAATGCCGCTATCTGAGAATCACACGCCATTTTAAAACGGAGTCGGAGGAGGAGGATTCAGGATGTCACTAACCACTATGTTCTCTTTGTCGTTCCTGCAAAGCAATACACTAATTATTTACTTAGATAATGTATTCAGCCCGTTTTAACGTCCCGTTGCTGGGCACGAGCCGCTCTTCAATACGATCAGAGGATCAGGCCATAGTCCACCACGCTGGCCAAGTGCGGATTGGCGGATACTTAGATAATATGTTTTTTTTAAATGACAATAAACTAGCAAACAATGGTACAGACGGATAGTATATTTATTATTAGACATTATTAAGTAAATCACAAGGCCAGCGATCTTTAGTCTTGACAAGCCAAGCGTGTCGGTGACTCATCATTTACGTCTTTAAGATGCGCACGCGCCGAATTGTAAAGACATTGCGAGTACAAACAATTGCACCTTATGTATGTAATATTAAAAATATTGTTGCTAGAGCATAGAAATCAATCATTCTTATTTTTGTAAACCGTTTCCTTTCAGGTTATGGTGTATTCAAATCTATTGAAATGAGAGATCACAATACTATAATTATAGTATCGGTGCCTTAGTAAAGCCTGATTATATTTCTTTAAAAGTATCTGTGTATTCTATTGATTTAAATTAATTACTTGTTATAACGCATAAAAAATATATATTTACATAGCAAGAAAGAAGTAGCGGTAAGAAGTACCTAAGATAGGCACTGGTCACAATGCCAAACGTCGTAAGTATTAAACTTGAACAAAAGAAATGTTATTACATAGTACATACACAGATAAAAAATCATTTCTGTAAAAGATTAAAAAATCAAAAATTTGAAACTTGAAATAGTGTGAATATAAATACTATAGAGTGAGTTAGGATTTTATCATCAGAAAGCGAGGATAAAATCTATAAGGAAATTGACGCTTTTCAAATATGTATATAATATTTTATATAACAGGTAATAAAATACAATATTACATGGACTAGGAAAGTTATTCAATATTACTACAGAAGTATTTTCCGAGTCGAGGATTCCGAAGCGAAAGAAGCGTTAAGCATAATATGTATGTACGTACCTACGTCACGTTGACGGTCTAAGCGTAAATATTATGTAAATCTTTTAATTTCCTGCTAATAATTATAATGTTTAGCTGTGTGATATTCCATGGCGTGATTCATGGCGCTATAAAACAGTACGGTTAGGCTATTTTTGGTTGTACAATACCTAAAAGCGTTCATAAAAATAAAATTAAAAATTTAAATAAATCCCCGACCGTCTGGACCGATTTTCATCAAACATAGCTAGGAATATTCCCGACTAATTCACCTTTCAAACAAAAAAAAAAATGAAACCAAAATAGGTCATAATAATCACATCAACAAATCAAACATCCGTTCTGGAGCTACGATGCCACAGATAGACACACACACAGACACGTCAAACTTATAACACCACGTCGTTTTTGCGTCGGGGATTAAAATGCCTCTTATCTGTTTATAAATACCACTGAATATGTATTAGCGTCTGTTTGAACTTTTAAGTTTTTACTTAATAAACATTATTTGGCTGATTAATTATTGACATTGTTAAGTTTAATAAATAACGCAGGATGGGGTAATAATTTTGTATGTATCTTTTGTAGTTCCAAACTAATATTATAAATGTGAAAGTTTGTTTGTTTGTTTGTCCTTCTCTCAGTCGAAACGAAGTGTTGGATTGGCGTGATTTTTTGTTCGGAATAATTTGGAGGGCTGGAGAGTGACATTGGCTACTTTTTACCGCGGGAAATTATCTAATTCCCTCGGAAAAACACTTTATAATACAATTCAAAAAAAATTGTGATCAGAATTACCTAGAACTTGGTATTATTGCTCTTCAATAAAATTAAATAAATATGTGTTTTAGCATTTTTCGGAATTCATTCTATAAGGCGGGAACTAGGGGTGAAATTTTTTATGAAACTACCTTTTTAAAGATTTTTTGTAGTTTTAGCGCGAGCGAAGCCGCGGGTTCTGCTAGTATATACTAATAATATTCTTTATTACGAGATATTACATCTAATCAAGTTTGTTAGTAAACAGTTAGTTCTTATCGATTATATCAGTACACATTTAATTACAGATTTAATTAAGACATTTTAATTTGATTAGTCTATATGATATGTACATTTTAAGTTATTGAAAAAAATACGAGATGCTATTTTAGTTCGTTCAGAATTTTCGGAAACAGTTTTATCGATCTGGCTGATTTCTATGGCGAGACAAATAGAGGCTTTTAGTTTATTTTTATAGAGGTACTAGCGACTCACCCTCGCTCCACTCGGGGTTGTCCCTAGTATCGTTACGTTTTAAGGTTTAGTATACATTTCTCAGAGATGAGATTTTTCCTGCGGTAAAAATTATCCTATATGTTGACCCGGATAACCATTTATAATCATACCAAATTTTATCAAAATCTGTCCAATGGGTTTGTTTTGACAGAGACAGACAGACATACAAAAATTCTAAACACTATATTCGGCCACTATATCGATAATAATGACTATGTCAATAAGATTATCCAAAAAATATTTAATGTACAGATTTGACGTAGAATTTTATTATATGTATAGATTAGAAATAAAAATCAAAGTTTCGTTTAAAGCCGTAACGTTTACGCTAGCGTAATATATGTAAATTTAGTATTGTTCAAACACACTGTGCCCACGAGCCGTAACAGCAAGGATACAGTATAACTATCAGTTGTGTCTGACTCGGGAAGCGTGTCCTGGAAAATCGATTTTAATAAACGATTGCGTTTTTGAAATCAAATAAAGTTATTATGTATCGATAGGCTGTCACTAGTTATCTATATTAATTATTAATTAAGTTGAACATTTATTTTGTTTGTTTGTTCCAATCGGTCTAGAGTCCGATCGGATCAATTAAAAAAATCTTTTTACTTTTTATATCCTCTCAAAACAAATCGAAATATATTATATTAATTCAAATAGAAAAGCACTTTTGAATTATCAATTTTTTATATAACGATTTGTAATCTACATACATATATGATCAGTGAGAAATGATTACGATCTGTGAGGAAGCTACCGGTTCGGAAGCTTTATAACGAGGGCAGTTATAGATTATCTAACATCATGATACGACATTTAGGAGTGTTTAGGCATCAATAATTTATACGAGTGAAGCCGCGAGAGAACACTAGTTTTACATATAAACCTCCCGGACGCAGTACCGCGCCTCTATCGCGCACGTGATCGCTTGACTAACCGCTGGAACAATGCCACTTCACTATTTACACTATAACACAAATATATAATGTAAGATTTAATCACGAGACCTTCATGAAAACGTGCTATAACATTCCTATGCTTTATAAATATTAAACATAAAAAAAATGAAAACAATCATTACGATACTCTGAGTTCGTTTTTGGTGGATTTTTTGTCTCTGTCGTACATATATCTTTCAAATGAGCTTCATTGCCATTGTTTTTATTTTGTATAATGAAAAGTAACGAATTTTCGGAGTCACATAATTTAAATGCTTAAATTCAATATATAAATAAGTGAAAAATTTAAAGAATTAGTGGCGTCACCTATTGTGTTAAGACTCCCGAATTTGACAGTCGCACGATGCAGTATTTTATATATTCACTGGCGACTCACCCTTACTCCGCTCGGGTTCGTTCCTACTTACGTTTTAACGTTTAGTATAGAGTTCTCAGATATGAGATATTTTCCTGCAGAAAAAAGTATCCTATATGTTGACACGGATAACCAGCTATCATCATACCGAATTTCATCAAAATCCCTCCAGTCATTTTGAGACAGACAGACAGACAAAAATTCTAAAAACTATAGATTCGGCCTCTGTATCGATAATAATGTTTATTTCAATAAGATTTTCCAAAAAATATTTAATGTACAGATTCGGCTTAGTTACAATTTTATTATATGTATAGATGTGTCAGGCTATATAATTAGTTAGATTAAAATAATATTCTGACTTTCTCAGACTCGTTTGTATTACAAATAAGGTATGTAATTTTTTCTGTAAAATATTATTCAAAAAAAAAAATTAGCTATAACTTTCATTATATAAATATAACAACAAACAAATTAATTACGTTTATATTTTAAACTGATCCCCATTTTCATTACGTAACTAGTTACAGTTGCAGAACAATAGGTCTCCATGATAGAGTCGTGAACGCACTCGAGCTGAAAGGTTGTAACGAATCAAGCATTAATTTCTGAGAATTATCAAAATTCAAAATAAAACTAGAGAATACGTGAATATTGAGTACTGCAGTAAAAGAAAGAAAGAAGGTGTATGAAAGTACAAATAATTTAAGCAATTTTGTCTAATCAGTCGAGGTTAAAGCATTTCTCTGACAAAATTTAAAGAATTAAAGGTAAGTTTTTTTATCGTGCTGCAGGCAGCACGATGGACAGATGACCTGAGAAAGGTGGCTGGCAGTGGACGGATGCGGACTGCCCAGGACCGGGATGGTTGGCGCTCATTGGGGGAGGCCTTCGTTCAGCAGTGGATGGCGATAGGCTGATTGATGATGATGTTTTTTTAATGTTCAATGATTATTAAAAAAAACATTAAATATTAAAAAAAAGTCTTCCTTTCACAGAGCATCGGAGAATTACATAAAAATAACTAATGGTTGGAAGAGTGATAAAGGCTGCTTTTGATGCCGATACTCACTCCGGTATTTCTACTGGAATATTGGTCTTTTACAAAATGTTTTCTGCGGTCGTGTTAAACGACGATATGTAATAATAAATATTAATATTGGCTTATATTGTTATCATTGTATGTTAACTTATATTATTTATGTCTATATACACAATATATTTTACACTAGCATTGCTCGCGGCTCCGCCCGCGTTCTGATGGCCAAAAACCAAATAAAAAAGCGCTATTGTTATTATCCTTTTCAAGATAAGCTATTTTTAATAGTTTTTCCCTTATTTAGTAAGTTACCTCGCTAAAATATATATAATATCATCGTGGTTTTATTCTAACCAGTTTTTGTATTTTTTCTCAGAATTAAGATATTTTCCCGCGGTAAAAAGTATCCTATTGACCCGGATAACCAAATTTCATCAAAATCCGTCCTATGGTTTTCCAATGACAAGTCCAATGACAAACAGACAGATATCGTGATGCGGTCGCAAACAGAAAGACAGACAAAAATTCTAAAAACTATAGATTCGGCCTCTGTATCGATAATAATGTCTATTGCAATAAGATTTCCTAAAAAATATTTAACGTACAGATTCGACTCAGTTACAATTTTATTATATGTATAGATTATATATGTATTAGTAGGAATATATATTTTTTATATAATTCTGTATAAAATACACATGACTTCCGTCTAACGGTATGCTTTTAGTTTAAAAATAACCCAAAATAGTTTCTTGGAAGAAAACACTTTTTTGCGATGAGATCAAACTCTTAACTAATTTTTGTATACATTCAATTTTTTTTGAGTGTATAATAAAGAATGAATATTATTAGTACATGGCTTTAAAAATGTCTGGCAGAAGCAAATATTCAGTACACTCTCGTTTTTTTGTCAGTCTGTTCGTTTCTATAAATAAATTTGCAAGTTCATAAACATAAAAATACTGTCGACTGTAGGAAGGGTTAACGAACGGGGACCACACACATACATTGTTATGAGGACATCCGTTCATAGATTATTATCTGATTATTAGAATTTGGATTTGTATATGTATGTTTTATGTAATTTTGTTTAAATAAATTATCATTGATTTAATAATAAGTATTAATTGAAAAATTAAGTCAAAGGAAAAATGACACCAAGCATATCCACAAAAATATGTGTACTCAGCTTTTTTTAACGTCCCACTGCTGGGCATGGGCCTCAGACCACGGTCCACCAAGTGCGGGTTGGCGGACTTCACATGTCTTTCGAAAACTTGTTAGGTTCTATGAGACATGCAGGTTTCCTCACGATATTTCCTTCACCGTAAAATAAGTGACAATCATGTTGGGAATGATTCGCACGTGAAGATACCAGAGCTGCAAGACCCGGGATTTGAACCTGCTCCACTCGGCCTCCCAAGCGAGCGCATTGCTACTAGGCTATCACTGCCTGCCTGAAATATATGTATTTTATTAAATAGAAAACCAATGTTTAGTATATATATTAGTAAAAATGAGCATTTTATTTACAAATACCTATTGAACTTTCGACTGCTATAAATATACTGCAAAGTTCAACTGTAAATTAACTAAAGTCATCCATAAACTGACATGATGTGGAATATATAGTAAGGGGTAAGACATGTAGCTGTACGTCCTATAAAATTTTCATGCACTGCTTATTATAGGGTATCCAGATAGAAAAAAGGCTTTCTACTCACTTATACTTGTGTGAATAATACGTCAAACGAAACCTTGCTTGTTCATGTATTTAGGCTAAAATTATTAGAAAGATATTATTATTATATATTATTGAAATTTTCCTTAGAGTTATATTTTATTTTCTACGAAAAAAAATTACAGCCACTGCTCGTGAAGTTAGAGAATAATACCTAAAGTCACCACCGTGGTCTAGGTATAAAGTGCTTAGTAAATACGTAGCATTGTAATCTAGGCATTATAGTAATGAATGCAAGCTGATCTAAACTGTGAATCATTAATGTAAAAACTAGAATCTTCATAATTTATATTACATGAACCTAAACGAGTGTTTTGGAATATATGTATATATATATTCTTATATGTAGAACTAAAATACCTCCAAATAGACCTAAAACAACATGATGACGTACTCCACTCAACAAAGCAATTGGATTAATAATATTGATGCTCGATCACAATCCTTTACTACGTATTTACTATGAAATATTTGATATAAAACAAAATTTACTGTGAAAAACAAATGATCTAAGCATTATGCATAGTATGTGCGCACGCGCAGCGTCACATACAGGAGGCAGGGCGAGCCATTCCGCGCCGAACCTCCGCGCGCGACTCACGTGTCGCGACGCTCGCAGTAGTGCGCTACCGGTGGATTCCGAGTGTCCTGTGATGTGCTGTGATAAGTGGTCGCCCTAAGGGCTGTGCTTTGTGATTGGAATTATTAGTACCGGTATGTATTAAAAATGCATTATATATAGTTATTTTGTTACTTTTGAATTTGTTATATTTCTCGTGCTTTGTTTTTCTTTAAAAATTGTTTGTTTAACTTAAATATCTTATTGGTAAAAGTTTTTGCCTCGCAAATGGCAAATTTTATTAAATTTTTTATCTCTTTACGCTTGAATGGTTTATCGTTTTTTACCTTCCATCGCATCATTTGGCATTTATATTTTTTGTTTGAAAATGAAATCTTTTTCGCTTTTTTTCATAAAATGTTTACCTCAAAATACTATGAAGAGATGCCGCACTAAACTTGTACTTTCAAAAGCCCATTTTGATTATTCGATTACAGTTATAATTCAGAAGCTCGAGTGTGCTTTAAGCTCAGGACTTGAGCAGTTATGTGTTTATTCTTGACCTTCAGCCACATCATGAAATGCTTCAGATACATTTATTATCCCCGTTATATTCTCTTATCTATTTTTATACTGAGTATCACTAAATATTCTTATATTTCTACATTCAAGTAAAAAATATATAATAATGGATAAAAATATTTTTTTACCAGCGATATCGTGCTTTAAATTAAGTTAACTAATTTTAATGACACCATTAAAATTAATTAAATTAATTTAAAGCACAGGAAAATAAGTTTTCCTGACTTTATCAACAATATACTATTAATATAATATATATTTATAATTATACCTACTAATTTCAATTAGATGTAAGTATCGATATATCTATACCGCACAAAATTTTTATTTTTTCCTATCTGAAGGGTTTCTGGAAGAAATCTCTTAAAGCCATAAGTTACCCTTTGCAGCATTCTTTTCTTTTATTTTGTAAAACATATACAGTTTATGGTAAATAAATAAATAAAATAAATATTTTTTATACTATTTTTAGTTGTTGCTGTAATTTTTTTTTCTAAATTGAGAATACTTATGTTATACACATATTATTTATTATATTTGATTCTGATATCAAACATTTGATTCTGAAATATCCAATATTGTTACCAATCACAAGTACATTACACAAAGGAAAATTTACTGCCGAAAGGAAAATCTAATCGACAATTCGCAACATATTTACTTAATCAAGCGTCGCACGTTTTTAGTACTCACAACATGATTCACTTTTTTGCCTTGTACTTTGTGACACGATATTTTCAAAATCTGACTCACTTCTTTTTTCAATTCTTGTTGCTATAAAATGGAAAATATTTAATTAAAATTAAAAAAAAGAAAACTATATAAGAAACTTATCTTTTACCAGTAAATGTACTTGTAAAGCAATTTGTAGTTAAATGAAATGTGTTTTGTAACTTTTGCTGGGGATTTTTTTTTATTAGCCATTATTATACAAATTAACCCTTCCAGATGGGCTTATAATGTCCTCCCAGCTTTTGGCTACGAATCTCACTGAGATTAGCAAACTGCACAAGACATATTATAGTGCATGAGTATATGTGTACAATTACACTCTTATCTTTTAACATCCTCTCTCATCTAAAACTCGACTAGTGAGCTCTCTGAAGAACACCCCACCGACTTTCCAACTTTCTTATAGATTTTTTTACATAAAACCCCAATAAATATAGAGCACAATCAGGCTTGAACCCAAGACCTCCGGATCTGCTACCATGCTAGCCATTAGACCTTAATCAGTCAAGTCACAGACTAACAACAGTGGGTACAAAAAAAGAAATTGCATTGAAATCCGCTGTGGGGTTTGTACCTACTACATACGTAGTTTATTCAGCCTCTTCAATACGAGGGGGATCAGGCTATAGTTCACCACGCTGGCCAAGTGCGGGTTGGCGGACTTCATATGTCTTTCGAAAACTTGCTAGGTTCTCTCAGACATGCAGGTTTCCTCACGATGTTTTCCTTCTCCATAAGACAAGTGGTACTCATGTTAGAAATGATTTGCACATGAAAATATCACAGGTGCGAGACCCGGGATTTGAACCCGCTTCACTCGGTTTCCCAAGCGAGCGCGTTACCACTGGGCTACCACCACATACGTAGTGCAATACATAAACTTACTTAGTGTCATTATTTTACTATACATTGGGCTTTGGGACTGCTTCAACAATTATATCTTTTCATTTTCTTATTTATGCTTATAGATAAAACCATTCTCAATACTCTCTTGATCTTTGAATGCAACTCTCGAAAAAAATAGCTTTGCTTAACGGTTTTAAAATTTAATTTATTGAAGCTTGGTGTGAAAATTAACATTATTTTTGTTTATCTTCTATCCGTTTGATCCATAGGAAGTGCTTCATTCCAGAACATTGATATGACCGATGATGAGTAAAAATAGCTTTTTTAAACATGTTGTGTTAAACAATCCTGTTATCTAATTGCCACATATTTTGGGGTAAAGTGATATTAGGTAAACATAAAAAAACAATAAAAAAAACGTATTATTTATTATATAATAAATAATACAATAACAATAAATACTTAGTTCGAAATAATAAAGCGCAATAAATAATAACACTTTTATACTACTATACTCCTCCGTTTCAAATCGGTCAATTTGTAAATATTTTTTTTAATTAAAAAAAAATGATACAATTTTACTTACAAAGGTCAATTTGTAAGTAAATATGTATAAATAACTTTACTTGTAAATTTGTATACCGTTCGTTTGTTTCGCTTAATAAGTCTTGGAGGTTTTTAGAATATTTGTTTTTTTTTCAATTTACGAATTTTCCATAACAGCGGTCATTTTTAACAGGTAAACTTTTTAGTTTATTGTATTAAAAACCAAAGAAAAAATCATTTAAATCCATTCATTATAACTTGGATCCGTCATTTTTTATTTGTAATGACTAATTGCACTCCACTATTGTTATAATTTGAGTTATATGTACATCATTACTAAGCCATTGTACTTAGAAAGCTGAAATTTTTACATTTAATAGATATTTAAACGAAAGAAAATAATATTTTTAAACATAACCCTTAAAAGGCTAATAAGGATAGTTAAACGTGTATAAAAATAATATATTTATAGGAGTTTAAATTAAAAAAAAGCACCTAGTAAATGTGGGAGTTGGAGAATAGAACTTGTTTCTTTTTAATACTTTCAGCGTCAGTTACTACTGCGCCTTTAAACAATCAATCGTTAAATTTTTATAGTTCTACTAAACACTAAGGTAAGAGTTCCCAACCAGGTATTTATTGTATCCCCCAGTGTATTTATTTGTATTAAAATTAAAAAAAAAAACAAAAATCTTTAAAATAACATTTGTTTAATTATAATAAAAAAAATAAAGGGGGGCATGAAAATATAATTTTTTTAATAATGAGTGTTTTATTATATTAAAAAAGGGGAGGGGGGGGGGGAAGGGGAGTGTTTGTCTGTCATGAAAATATTTTTTATAATCCGAGGAGGCTCAACAGAAGAAAGGTTGGGAGCCCCTGCACTTAGGTGTATAAATTTTAATTGAAACCAAGTATCTATTTCAAAGTCCAGTAAGCATTTAACGACGTCGGTAGTCTTCCAATATAATTGAAAATAAATCTGAGTTAAAAGATAATAAGATAGAGTAGAAATTAAATTCATTTGTAAGAGTCGTGGTCTTATAATATGAGTAAATGGCAAGTGTTATACATATATGTATGTATAGTTTCAAACATAATATTATATACATGGTTGAAATATAATTTATTTTAAATAGTTTTATCTATGTATATAAATAAAAATAATTGTTTCTTTGTATGTTTGTCCTGTATGCATTTTTAAACCAATCACCAATTATGATGAAACTTTGGTAAGTTGCTCTGCGTAGGTTCCGCAAAGATTCCTAGCTTAAAAAATGTATGGTATATTTGCTCTCTATGCGTTTTTAAACTATTCACCCCAGGGACACACTCGAGCGGAAGTAAATCGCTAGTATATTATACAAGTCACTGTAAGCTTATATGGAATTCAAAAGCGTTGAGTGGTGACAGCATCAAGGAGTAACTCACTCAAAATTTTCATATTCAGTGTGATAGTCATTTTAAATAAAACTATTTTTTTGGATTATTTCGCGGATTTATTTAGATTTTTGGTTCCAAAAATTGGTTCGCGGAACCAAAAATTAAAATAAATCCGCGAACAAATAGTTTTATTTAAAATGACAAATTTTCCCGTAAATCTAAAAAAGTATTATGTGATAGTCATTATTGAAATAATAAAAAAAACATAGTTTTACAATAACTTAGGAAAGTGCATGAAAAAATTCAGTCTTTAGCTAAGTTAGCTTAAGTTAATTCTAAGAGCTGGCCTTAGACGAGATTTCATTCTACAATAAGTTGGCGAATTAAAAAATAGAAACGACATAATAATTTCATGATTCTGTGACATAGCGATTAAAGTCATTACAGTACAATTTTAAAAATTTCTATTCGTAAGCGATTGTTGAATATACATATATGTAATTACGCCTGAGCCTGCTGTCTCCTCTCTTAGTTCTGATTGTAAATGAAGGCCTTTGTTAACTTTAACTCTTCCATTCAAGTAGCGATTGCTTATTTTATTGAGCTATTTCATCGTTTCCTTTTAAACCAAACGTTTAATATTGTGGTCCACCACATTGAATATAAATATCTAAATAAATATGTTGGGATATTAACACAGCACCATCTAGTTCCATGGTAAGCTACGAGGCTTGTGTTATACCAGATAGTTGATACACTACACATATAAAACTTTAAATACAAACATATTATAAATATAAACCATAGCATGGAGTATATACTTTCGTGCTCATCACGCAAATGAAAGGTTTCAGCGGGATTCGATCCCGCGATCGCTGGCACAGCAAGTAGGGTCACTATAAATGTGTCGTCTTTATTAGCTAGGTAATGAGGACCTAATGTTATTTAATTAGTATAGTTCTAACATGAAATAAAATTAACCAAGGACCAAAACAGAAGGTGCTTAATTTACTATTATTTGTTCTACGTAGTGTTAAATTTTTTTTTTAAATTAAATATATAAAATATAATTTACATACATATGTATGTCCTACATAATTTAAGTCATAAAATGATTTTAAATAACTTATATTCCTCATTTATTTATTGACGCAATATATATTATAAAATGCAAAAATAATTAAATTCCATTGGCAGTTCCAGAGATTAGCGCTTACAAACAAACAAAAATAACAAGCGATCTCTTCAGTGTAATAATATTAGTATCGATTTATTGGCTTGCTTTAACGCGTTCACCTAACAGAATCTTTAGCTATGCTAATAAAAACACAATTTATAATCTACTGCATTGGTAAATAAATGGCGTTGAATTTTCAGTTCGTTCGGCGTTCGTCAGATTTAAATTAAATCAGGGATTAATTAATTTGTTGTTTAAACTTTATTGTTCCAATTAAATTATATTGTTATTTGGTAGTTTATTTTTAATTAAATTTAAACAAAATGTAGGACATTTCTTTTTAACAAAGTTAACATAATTCGAACATAGTCGCAGGACACACATATTTTTATAATCATATCGTATCTGTGTACTTACTAGTATGTACGTACGTAAGAAGTTCTTTGGAAGAACAAAAATAGCTAAAGATTTCATCCCGTAGGTCACGTCTCTCTGTTTGTAAAAGCAATGATAAATTGATAAAATAATTAAATAATGCATATTAGGCATATTACAAACATATATTTATAGAATATAATTTAAGGAAAGAATATAATATTATATATCATTTGTCAGACAATAACAACGGTTACCATGGCAGCAAACACTTATCAGCAAAAATTTTACATTCATATTTTTTTCCAAACGTCCCAAAAGAAGTAGGTATAACTTCAAAAAAGGGGTCAAAATTTATTTAGTTAACATAGTTATTAAATGGTTAAAAAACCTTAGCACAGCATTACACCAACAAAATACTATATTATACATTGTTATTGGGATGCAGCTAACGTAAAAAGTTGACAGTTTTAAAATCTACAACAAATAATACTTTGTTAGGAAAAAAAATTAACAAAAATTTTAAGTTTGTTAAGTGCCGATTGTTTATTTCTACTAAATCTTTGTATAATTTGTGGGTAGATACTGTCTGTAACAAGTAAGTATATAATAACTTTTGAGCCATCTAAAACCTTAGTCTCTTCTGTGACCATGTTTGTTTTAAAGCATTCAGGACAAAAAACGAAAAGATAGTTCTATTTGAAACATACAGTATATACTTTAGTACATTGAAGCGCAAACGTCTAGGTTACTTAATTGTGTATAGTATTTAAACAAAATATATAAATAAATAAATATGTTGGGACATTAAGACAGCGTCATCTAGTTCCATGGTAAGCTACGAGGCTTGTGTTATGGATACCAGATAGTTGATAAACTACACATATATAACTTTAAATACATACATATTATAAATATAAACAACCATGACTAGAATACAAACATTCGTGCTCATCACACAAATGAATGCCCCCAGCGGGACTCGAACCCGCGTCCGCTGGCACAGCAAGCAGGGTCACTACAAACTGAGCCAAACGTGTCGTCATATATTTATTTATTTGTTTTTGTACACACTTTGTAAATATGTGCCGCGTAAATCTTATGCATGTCAAATACATTTCACGCGTTGAGGCGTGAAAAATGAAAATTTAATCATTTAATTGTTAATCGACTAATTGCTCGTTCGCTTTAGGAACGCTGCGTGTTAAGATATAGTTTTTTCTTCGACTATAAAATAATTATATAGGTCTTCAATTCCTATATTGCTATGCTCTAACTTACAGATAATGAGAATGAAAATTAAGGACTCTACACTACGTTTTTTATACTTTACTAATTAAGTTTTATACCTTATGATATAATATTAATATCCTAACTAGAATAAAATAACTATATTTTTGACATAAATAATAATTTTAAATAATTTACTTATATTCAATATAAATATTTGTCTCATATAGGAATCGAAGGCACGATCACGTTTTAAATTTCAGGCTTAATTATTTTATAAAAGTTTTCATATAAGATGTATTTGCTTCCTCCCTTAGAAATTCCTATGTATTAAAAATTTAGTTGAAATTATGTACAATTTTATCAAATTCGAGAAAGTAGGTTGTTTATTTAGGATAGATTTAAGAATGGTATACTCGTTTTTAAAATAGAACCTCTGGTGTATGGAATGTAAATATTATTTTTAACTTTGTTGTCACTTTTAAACCTTCGAAATCCTTTTAGTATTTCTAGTAAATATACTGCAACAGACGATACAGAGGCCGAATCTATAGTTTTTAGAACTTTTTTGTGTCTATCAGTCTGTAACTGCATCACGGAAAATGACTGGAGGGATTTTGATAAAATTTGGTATGATGATAGCTGGATATCCGGGTTAACATAAACGATATTTTATATTGCGGGAAAATATCTTATCTCTGAGAAATCTATACTAAACGTTAAAACGTAACTAGGGACGAACCCGAGCGGAGCGAGCGTGAGTCGCTAGTATAGTAATAAAAATCCTAGTTCTATATTTCAATAAGCGGTTTTGTAACTGAAATGTACTTACGTTCTATACCAATTTAAACATTACAAAAGATTATAAAAATTACACATCAGATGACTTGTTTTAATAATTCAAATATTGCATGAAATTATCTTTTGAGCAATCGGGTGCATTTTACATCATTTTTTTTTATGAAAGATAATTTTCAATTATACACCATTTGTTTCTCGTTTCTCGCGGTTTCTGCATTGCTCCAATAAGATGGGTTGCACATTTTTATGTGAGAAATAAATAACAATAGAGTCTGTTCTCACGCTCTCGGTGCTTGCACCATCTCCCTCCCATCGAATTTGCAGATGTCACTATTATTTTAGATTAATATTTAATACGTGAATAACTTAATAATTTTACAATAAATATTTCTCATTAATTTCTGTATATGATTTCGCTTGTGTATATATGTCTCCTCTAAAATTGATGAAACATAGATTTGTCATCAGGCATAAAATATAAGCAAAATCGCGAGCTCATACTATATTTTTTAGATTTACGTGACAGATTGAAATAAAAGTTGATATCAGTATTAACACATAAAGTAAAATTTAGCTACTATACTTTAAATATTGGTTTTTGACCAATTGCAATCTATAAGAATCGTCAAAATACATAAATATAGAGTCCATAACATGGAGTTTTTATATAAATTCGAGGTTTAGAAATTTTTATACGGTTATTGGAATACCATATAATTATAAATTTCAAATGGATACTTGCTTTAATTGCATAAAATAAACTAAGATTTTATGTAGACAGCTTAGTAATAATAAAACGTGTTAAAGTACAATATGTATATAAAAACTTAAAAAAACTATGTACTAGATAGTAAGTAAATCGGTCAGTCAATATTAGTGTACACGATGATGGATGGAATGCGTAGACTCACTCGATTACATTTGATTTGTTGTTACATCGAACGTCAATTCAATTTTATTTACCCATTGATTCTTAAATAACTACAATAACCCTTCTACATCTTCACATGAGTATTGGTTGAGATTAAACTGGTTAAAAGCAAAAAAAAATATATTTAGACACTCTAGAAATCACAGGTTTGATGCTCGATAAAGCAGTGAGTTTTAAAAGTCGTAAAGGTTGATCGATGCAATATTTATTGGTTATATTTAAAAACTTATCGGATAATATACTGTTTTCTGAAAATAAATGCGTTGTTTGTAGATCTGACATAAGTATTAGTTCAAGTTGACGACACGTTTGGCTCAGTCTGTACTCTGTAGTGACTCTACTTGCTGTGCCAGTGGTCACGGGTTCGAGTCCCGCTGGGAGCTTTCATTTGTGTGATGACCGAGAATTTTTGTACTCTAGTCATGGGTGTTCATATTTATGTATATATAATATGTATGTATTTAAAGTTATATATATATATTTATATATATATATATATATATATATATATATATTTATATATATATATGTGTAGTGTATCAACTATCTGGTATCCATAACACAGGCCTCGTAGCTTATCATGAAACTAGATGGTGCTCTATAATATCCCAATTTTTTTTTATTTATTTATTAAATCATCTTAAGAGAACCTAATCTATATTCATATATATTGTTAAGCGATTGAGTAGTATATTAGCAATAATGACATCTTGAACAAGATGCTGTTACTTCCGAGAATCTATTACGTTCGTATCGTCGTCATTGTATGACTCATACATTATTCATTTGACCTTTAGACACAATAAATTGAAATCTGCCAATAACCATTGATTTAACTTTGAAGACTTAAACATCCTTGCTATTTTATCGATTGCTATAAAAATATTGTAGTCTCGATCGACGATAAAAATCTCTACGTTTGTCGTCTATATTTCTAGTGGGGGTTACTTGATATCTTCATGTATCGATCGTGTATCGATTTTCATATTTTTTTTTTTATTAATAGGCACACCTTAATCGTAGTCGAATATAAAACTATACATATAAAATAGCCAATAGGTAAAGACAAAACAGTCCAATGCCATTTTCTCCTTTGTCAGCTGTTTTTTTTGTTTAGATGCTATTGACGAATTTTAGTGTTACCGATAAAGAATATTTAAAACTGTTTTTTTTATATATAGATAAGTAAAACGATTTAGTATTATTATTTATAAATTTTCAATAATGATTATGATCGAATTTCGATCACTGGATGAAAACTAGTATTAGAAAAAAAATATTCTAAATGGTGGACTAATTTCATTTAATATATTTAGAAGTCAGTGTACCTTTTTCCTTATAAGAATAATTATTTAATATATATTCGTATATAAATTAAATAATTATTTATGAAAATAAATAAAGGTGTACTATGTACTGTGCTCTATTTATTTTCATATATTTTAACTATATAGGTATGTAGCACACAAAAGTTGCTGATATTTTTAGAACAGTCAAATTTTTTGGCCCCTATTAGTGAAAGGAATAAGTAGTAGATAAAAGTTTTATAGTGTTTTTGTGGAGCTTAATTCCTTTGTATCAAATAGACCAAAAATTATTTTTAATTACATATTTACGGGCGTCTCGATGTAGCTATTATGAATGAAACTCTCACTTTTTCTCTTCTTAATTCTAACAGCCATTGTATTTTTTGAATTTACATAAAAAATAATAAGTTAGAGAATGCACCGTAGTAAAGTTTTAGATAGATAATTTTCCTTCGACAGTTAACTGTTCGTTATCTGTCCCATAGTGCATAGCAAGTGTGAAAAAAAAACAAATAAAAATTATATAAAAAAAGTAAAATCATATGTTGCATACTAAAGACTTACCCTCGTTTCGCACCTCGTTCTGCGTCCCTAGATGCCTTTTGAATTTATAATATTACATATACAGACATCCCTACCTTTCGACAAATTTTATTATTAATAGTAGCAAAATATAATAGTAGCCAAATAAAAGGAGAGTTAAGGCTCAGGACCGACGGCTTAATGTGCTTGCTCTCTGAGGCACGGGCTATTGCCTGTTACTGAGGCTTACTAAATAGAAATACTCAAAAACTAAACTTATCCCGACCCAGAACTTGAACCCAGGACCTCCGGATGTGCTGTACATGCTAGCCACCAAAATCACCGAGGCAGTTAAATAATAGCATAGGATAACTAGCATAGATTAGATCTGCTCCAGATAATCTGAAATTATGAATCTGTGTAATAAATCTCATCCAAATCCTGTCGTACATACAAACTTTCGGATTTATATAGTAGGTACTGGTAGTACTAGCGACTCACCCCAGCTTAGCTCGCGTTCGTCTCTAGGTTGCTTCCCCATACAAACTTTCGTCCCCATTTTCACCCCCTTAAGGGATGATTTTCGAAATAAAAACTATACTATATCCTTTCCAGGGTCTCAAACTATCTTTTTACCTAATTTCATATAAATCGGTTTAGTAGTTTCGGAGCTTATTCGATACAAACAAACAAACATAGATGATTAAATGGGGACCTTTATTGTATATAGGCTCTAGTAAATAAAAATCTAGATTTTTAGGGCTTATTAAAAGATTTAAAAAAAAATTATGAGATTTATTTTTATTTTGATTTGTAGCTACATGTGCTTTTAGGACTATGCGCGTTAATTGTAGATATATATTATATATACGCTTTCTTTTAATGTTTATTTAAATTTTATGTTAATTAATGATTCCATTTAATACATAATTTAAGCAAAAATATGAAATTGTGCATTAAACAGTGAATGAATTATCAAGATCTATTGGAAAGCAGTGTGTCAATATCAATAGAAGATTATTCACATTTCACGCGTCGCGTGTGTTGAGGAATCTTGTTATCGCCAACAATGTATACACGCATGAGGCATGCTTCGCTTTACTTACCAATAAGTCGCGTGTTATTTTCAGTAAATAATTTGGTTATATTAAGTTATGAAGTGATAATGACATTTTGCTTGCTTTGTCAGTATGTTTTTGTTGGCCGATTTCAGCAACGTCACCTAAGTTTAAGGGATCCCCTAAGCATGGTTAGGGGCTGTTAGGGGACAGTTTCTGTTTCACCGACAGTTAGGGGTCACCTAAATGTTAAAATACCACCTAAATATACAACAACAAATATACAACTACAAATGCGGGCTCTGACGATGGCAAAACGAAATTTAATTTAGGGGCTAGTTTATGGGAACTTTTAAGCTATCGATTCCATACGTAGCTTATGGGATGTTGGTGAAAACGGGCATGTGTCTTGTAACATGCCTAACTATAACGTTTTTGATATAAATGATATAATAACACAAAATTATTGAAAACTCTAATAAATCTAAAAAAATATTAGATGGTATTTGTTTTTTTTTAAATACCAAGTTTATTTCATGACCTGAGTTTAACATTCCATAGCGTTTCTTTAAGCCCGCAACCAATGAGTTGACGTTTTTCTCACCGGCGCACGCGCAGATGTACACCATTGTTTGGTAGTAGCTCTCACTCTCGCATTCCAGTCGTGGACGTTGCCCTTTGTTTGATTTATTTCCTATGCTAACCCTAACTTCAAGTACATTTTGAATAACACGCCTCTATGTTTGGTTTTATTATTGAAACTATATAGTTATTTTAGTACGTTTAGTATATATTTCTCAGAGATGATATATTTTCACGCAGAAAAACTATCCTATATGTTGACCCGGATAACCAGCTATCATTATACCAAATTTCATCAAAATCTGTCCAGTGGTTTTCTCGTGATGCGGTTACAAACAGAAAGACAGACAAAAATTCTAAAAATTATAGATTCGGTCTCTGTATCGATGATATACTATTTCAATAAGATTTTCCAAAAAAATATTTAATGTACAGATTTGACTCGGTTAGAATTTTATAATATGTATAGGTATATAGATACCCTTAGCATTAAAAAAATGTTAAATATATTTTCTATTTTTTGTGGTTTATTAACATATAAATTACTCGTAAATTTGACAGTTGATTTCTGTATCTCTATATCGATATAAAAACGTCAAAATATTGCCCAATTTTTGTCTTGCGCAGAAAGAAAAAATATTAACTTCCTAGTTCCTACTAATATTATAAACGAGAAAGTTTGTAAGAATGTATGTATGGATGTATGTATGTTACTCTTTCACGCCAGAACGGCTGGACGGATCTGGATAAAATTTTTCACAGATATAGATTATAGTCTGGAATAAAAAATAGGCTACTTTTTATCCCGGAAAAAATAGATTTGTTTTTTTTTTCTAGTAGTAGTATTATGTAATGTTGTAATAAAAGGTTCTTTAACGTCTCGCCCTTGATAAAAATGTATTAAAATATTTTATATTTGCCTAACTATCGCTAGGCAGCATCCGTTCGCCAAGGTTACATGTACTGATAAGGATCGGTTAGGCTCGTCGTCCACCGACGATATATGCAATTTCTATGTAGGTACTGCATATTATGTTCATTTGAGATTTTAAATTAGTAAATAATAATTTAATTGGTTTGGCAACATTGTAGATGTGTATTTTCTAATGATATTTCTCATGTACATATATTAAATTTGAATTTTTTTTGAGAAACCTAATAAAAATAAAGATGCAGGTAATTATAACACGATGTTGTTAATGTAACTTTTAATTATGTAATCAAATTTTTTAAGATGATTTTAAACTACTTATAAGTATTTGAAATATATTTTTAAGAGAAACAGGTAGCAGTTTTACTAAATTCAAGTTGCAGCTTTTGGTGGATTGTAGCCTTTATATTAATACAGAGTGATAAGCGTTTATTCAAAGTGGGTTAATCCTTCGGGACCAATATTTGTTATGACTGTGATAACATGGATTTAACAACTAAATAAAGAGGGTTTAGACCATCATTTTCGAATGTAAACCTAAAAAAATATATGGGAATGCCATTTTATGATTCTTTGACGCTCCTTCTTGTCATTTTAATAATATTTGGATTTTTTTTTAATCTGTTGGGACATTAACATTTAACACACAGCACCATCTAGTTCCATTGTAAGCTGCGAGGCTTTTGTTATGGATACTAGATAATTGATACACTACATATACTATATAACTTTAAATACATATTACATATAAATATAATTCCATGACTGGGGTATAAACATTCGCGCTCATCACACAAATGAATGCCCCCAGCGGGACTCAAACCCGCGACCGCTGGAACATCAAGTAAGATCACTACAAACTGAGTCAAACGTGTCGTCAAAAAACATATTATATCACAATCTTCATCAAACTTACGTTATTTGAATATTCACATCCACTTCTAAGCCTGTAATTTTATTGACAGCTTTAATACCCACATAACTCAGTTAAAAGCTAGTGTAACACTTAATATGAGGGTTCTTTGTCTTAGATATGTGCTCTGTAGGTACGTGTATGGCGCCGGGATCATTTGTTCAATTGCTAACATCTGCCGACCCGGAGATTACTCATCTCCGTAATGTAATAGAAGTTTGTTGACGACTAATGCAATGTATGGTTAAAACTGTAAATTCTTTTCATATACTAGAACTAGTTAATTTACTTGGGTTCGTTCTTATTTTTACCCGACTGCGGCGAAGCCCAAAAGCGGGTTGTGTTTGTTATGTATGTATGTATGTATGTCCGATATACACGTTTTATACTAGCTGCGAGTCTTACTTCGTGTATGTATAATATGTATGACGTAATATATCTTCGACTGCATAATACTGTTCCTTCGTAAACTTGTTCTCATCTTTATACTTCGCTTTTTACGCAGCCGGGTTTTGTATTTTTGTAAATTATTTTTTAAATTATTCTATTTCAATATACGTTGGTCATTCACCTCATTAAAATTCTATTACAAGAATATATTTTAAATTAAACTATATAAAAGCTTCACTAAAGCATTAAAACTTTCGTCTATCACAAAAAAGTCCAGTTTTATCTTTATTTATTACAATATACGTATACTTTACGAGCTTTGCGTAAACAAAAGGTTACGCAGTAAAAAGTTATGGAAAAAAACATTACCAGCTATCTATAGTTTATCGGTACAAACAAACAAATGCGTCTTATCAGTGCATACGATGTGTTTAGAAACTTTCCCAATTATTGCTTTAATTTTTTGTTAAAAATCGTTTTGCCTTTACTTGTATTGCATGCATAAAGATATTGAATTTATGTTAACAGTAAATTTTAGTAGTTTATATTAATTTTAAGTAAAGATTTTGCTGTAATTTCTAAGGTATTGTAATAAAATTTTATTAGGTATATTTGTTATTTCAAAGAATATTTATTGGGCAGATACTCGTACTGTGCTTTACTGGGATCAAGTCTAGTAACTCCGGCTACTTAGCCTTGCTTACTTAAGCAGTAAATATTAAATTTTAGAGTAAAAAGTAAAAAACACAGTCACTATAATACTCGCTCTCGCTCTCGCTTTGCTCGGGTTCGTTTTATGAGTACGTTTTAACTGTGAGTATGGAATAGATAGATTATATATTATAAGTATGATGAGTTATTATGGGTTGTATTATAACGTGTTTTTCCGTGGGAATGAAACAATCTTCTGCGGTAAGCTCCCGCAGTAACCTATATATGTTACTCTCCAGCCCTCCAACTATCTCCACACAAAAAATCACGCCAATCCGTCACTCTGTTTTGACGTGAAAGAAGGACAGACAAACAGACAAACAAACAAACACATTTTCACATTTTTAATATTATTTTGGATAGACAATTTGTTCCTAGAATGTTTTAACCGGCGGATTCGACATCCGACTACACTATGTACGTAGCCTTCGCACTATAAAGGCTTCCTCTTTTGAATGCCATTTGAATGCGTTTTAGGCCATGATTAGTATAACGATTGCATTTTTTATCATAACCAAATATTTGTTTTTTTAAACAACATTTTGTGTTCGACTGAGATCACATCTGAAAGATGTAAACAAACAGGAGTATTAAAATTAAATTGATATATTCCACTATAAACTTTAACGATACGTACAAGTTTTTATATGATAATAACAATACAGCGTTTTCAACTATTCCTTCGGGAGCTTCTCTCTTCAATGCGAGAGGGTTCTCCGAACTGCATTACTAGCCAAATACCTACAGGTCAGTGAACTTCACATGTTACTCAAACATTCACTGTATGTGCAAAGTAATCATGTTGAAAATTAATATCAACAGACTCAGGTTTGAACCCGTTCCAATTGGATTTCCAAGCGAGCGCGTTACCACTTAGCTATCATCACATCTCTGCAACTCTTAAGATACTGCTAATTATTCAGCCACTGACCTCTTTTCTCCTTATCGGTACTTTGCTTTTAATTACATGGTACAGTGTGCAAAATCAATGGGCAGTTTATCAGGATTTACTTTGAACAAGGCTTGGCAATGTCATTTGGAGCGTGTCGAAAACGGATAATGTACTGAATAAAATAATTCGTTCCAGAAAGTACTTTAACTCTTCTTAATAGATAAATATCGCTCTATGTTACGTTTTAAACTAGTGATTTACTATCGCTTCGCTTGTGTGCGTCCCTTGGTACGTGCACATTGCATTGGTACAGTATATAGTAAATCCTTTCGGTAGTTTGTGAGTTTATCGTGTTCAGACAGACAGATGGACAGGCAGACGCGGCAGGGGACTTAATTTTATAAATAAATGAAATATGTAAAAAAATTATATATCTAGAATTACTGACCTAAATGTGGATTTTTTTAACTTAGGTATAGGAAGTCAAGATGACTACAAATAAAATAATTAGAGAGGTTAAATACTCATAAAGTTTATTATTATGTATTAAGAATATCAAACATATTGAAGGGAGGCCCATGTCCAGCTGTGGGATGTTAATAGGGCTGAATACAACTTGTCTAAGGGGATAGGATAGAGAGTGGTACCACAAAGTTAAACCTCCTTCATAAAATAACCATGAAATTTGCGAATTTATAAAAAAGTAGACAAACATATCATTTATGTACATATTTTAATTTTTAACCTAAAGATTTTGTAACTCCTCTTAACTCCAACTCACGTAATGTCGCAAGGACAAATTGCGTCAATTATGTCTGTTGAGAACAATTCAGCAAAAAGCCAGTAAAGACTGTTAATTGCTAACAAATTGGACGATATCAACGCGCCACTGGAGATAGCCTCGTTGATATCTTATTTAAACCTATCTATGTAATTATGACACATACTATGTCTCTAGTTAAAACCTTATAATGATGTATGGTGGCCAACTTGCGCTTGACTATATATGCGCGATTATATTAATCAAGGAAATCGTATTACATATCGTATACAATGTAATAAGCATTTGCCCTGCAGTTTAAAACTAGCAAATTTTTAGACAAATTATCAATGCCTTATTGTATTCTTTTCTAATTTCCTTATTCTCTTTTCTATTGCTTTGTTTGAATTTTACTTTCTAAGGCATATAGAATAAGAGATATGACACCTTTATATGTATGAACATACATATTACACTAGCGAAACACACTTCTACAAAAACAAAAATAAATCTATTCCACGGGAATCGTACTTTTGCCGGGATAAAAAATTGCCTATATGTTATTCCAGACTATAATCTATCTCTGTGCCAAACTTTATCCAGATCTGTTCAGCCGTTCTGGCGTGAAAGAGTAACAAATATCCATACATCCATACTCACAAACTTTCACATTTATAATATTAAGTATAGATTTGTATAGATTTAGACTTCATTTTGGTTACATACATATCACATACACAAAAAAAATCATACACACAAATTGATCCCTTCTTTTTGAAGTTAATTAAGAAGATTATTTTTTTACACATAACAAAATTATTGCCTTGCGTGACTGTGAGTTGGGTTATAACAATACATTGTATAGAAAGTTGAACATCAAAATGACAACGTTTAGTGTGTTTTAGTGAAATAATACTCACGCGACTCCTTTAAATCGTTTAGACGTTTAAACTAACATAGATTGATAAATTGAAAAAATAAAAGGTGTAGATATATAATCTATACTAATATTGTAAATGTGAAAGTGTTTGCTTGTTTTATTGTCCTTATTTGGAATTTGGATTTGCCCGAATTTGAGTGATGGAGTGTACTACTTTTTACCGTGCGAGTGTTTTTCATTCCCACGGGAAAATACATACATATATGTATAATATATATTCTATCTATTCCATACTAACTGTTAAAACGTTACCTAGGGACGAACCCAAGCGAAGCGATGGTTAGTCGTTAGTAAAGATATAAAGATGTAATTTATCACATTCTTCTTCATTTCGATAAGCTTATAATAACCTTATTAACAGTTTAGGAGATCGATAGAGCACTCTAAACACGTAAACTTAATATTTGATAGTTAATATATTAATAACTAGCGAGGTTGCTTGCCCAGACAAATTTTCATCCCCATTTTCAACCCCTTAAAGGATGATTTCTGGGATAAAAAAGGGTCTCCAGGGTCTCAAACTATCTTCTCACCAAATTTCATCTAAATCGGTTCAGTAGATCCAGAGATTACCCCCTACAACGTCACAAACTCACAAACTTTACCTCTTTATAATATTAGTATACATTATTATTTTTTATTTAGAATGCATGAAAATAAATTAACCGTGTTCAAAAAAGATGTGTTATTACTAAATTTAGTTTTTTTTGTTTTTATATTGCACGATGTAAGCTGATATCATTATTTTTAATCTATCTATCATAAGTTCTATATAAAATTTTCAAGACAACTACTTGTTAAAGTTGAAAAAATATAAAAAAAAAATGATTTTGTTGTCTGTTATTATCAATCTCTAAAGTTTTCTATAATATAAATCGATTAAAAATCCAAAATGTTAACTAAACATTTTAAAACCGTTTGCAAGTAAAATCTATTCATTAACACTTCATCAATGGTACGATGTATCAATCACAGCTTAATTAGCCCTATGTCTCGTCCCATACGGCCTTAAAAGGAATGTCTACTTGAATCTATTACTACTATTGATTAAATCATAAGATATGTATCTGTAATTTAATGTCGCTAAAGTTTACCTTTATTGTATATATATTTTGTCTTTACGTCTGTCAGTAGCAAAAACATAGGAATTCTTTATAAACTAGTGTTCACTCCGTAAAATAAAAAAAAACTATTACAAAAAAAAATATTTATGACATAAGTCCTAAAGAATCTAAAGCTCGTCGTCCATAGCTACTAAGAAATAAAAAGAAAAGAAAATCGGTCAACACACAGAGGAGAAAAAGATA
Source organism: Brenthis daphne (assembly GCA_947093115.1). Lineage (NCBI taxonomy): Eukaryota > Metazoa > Arthropoda > Insecta > Lepidoptera > Nymphalidae > Brenthis > Brenthis daphne. Next base: position 8,509,622 of record OX352473.1, read on the forward strand.
CTGAACATGAACGAATTAGAATTCGCATTCGTACCATGGTACTGAACTGTTTTGTTTTTGTCTATTAATATATATAGAGATATAGCCTTTAAATACCTTTTTTCGATCCTATCACAAATCTGTTTGCTTAACTAACATCTCCTATCTATCAGTTACCTACCTGGCTTTCAGCTTCATAAGTTAAGTATTTTTTGTGGTTTCGTGTTTAGTCAGTGAGTAAATTATGACATTCATTCATCAACATACCAATAAAATAACAAATGTGGTTTTTAATAAATTACTCACACTGGGAACTGAACCCACGACTATTTTCGCAGGCATAAAAGTTTATAAATCCCTTGTAATTAAAACTAGTTGACTACTCTTTGACATCCATATATAGCTTGCTTAGAACAAGTTATACATTTTTATACAATGATCCAGCGTGGGAGAGTATGGTTTAAGACAGTGATTTTTTACACAAAAGAAACCAGTTCGATTCTAGACTTGACAATATACAAAGCCAATAAGTGACTTAAGTAATTTTGTTTTTGCAATTAAGTCGGGATTACGTTTATTTGAAATTGTAGCAATTAGTACTCACTATATGCTGAATAATGATACATGACTGCTATCTTCTACGAGTATATATTTAAAAATCCCTGTGTGTATGTATGTTGCCTATGGACTCCAAACCGGCTGGAGCTATTTTGATGGAATTTTCAGGCAATCATCAGTTTAGCTCAGCGGGTGATCCTGTGAAGTTTGAACGCGAGCGAAGCCGCGGGTACTGCTAGTATTATATACATACATACATACATTTAAATCTAGTTTCCTAATGCGATTGTGATTGGATATTAATATTATAAAATGAAATAGGTACATTTTTCTATGTTTGTTGGTTTGTAAAAGATAATCTCTGGAAATGAATAAAAAATACTTTTTTTTTTTAATTGAAATTCTACATTCACTGAGTAAAAGACTATTTTAATGATTTAAAAAATTGTAAATAGGGTAAACGCGATTTCTTCATCGCGTAATTAACTGTATGAGCAATAAAAAAAAACATGTGCTTAACTTAAATTAATAAGTTTTTTAATACTTTCTTAGATTTACGCGAATATTTGACATTTTATCTATCTTTTCGGATTATTTCGCGGATTTAATTTGATTTATCGTTACCGACATTTCGAACAGTCGTTGTGAGTAGGCACTGTCTGTAGGAAGTATATAACGCCTTTGAGACGTCTAAAACCTTAGTCTCTCCCGTGACCATGGTTGCTGTAAAGCATTCAAAACGTCGGGAACCAAAAATCAAAATAAATTCGCGAAATAATCCGAAAAGACAAAGTTTTTTTTATTATATGTAAGTACATAGTATCTAGCTGAGATGGTTGGTGAATGATAAAATGCTATGATATTTTAGAGCACGGTTATACATTTTTATAGAATAGGGCCGTGGGAGTTAGCGCGAAGTGGTTTACGACAGTTTGTATTGTCTGGTACATTGTTTAAGGCAATTAGTTAATTATATTTAACCATGGGGAAACCATAACAACGTGGTGAAACTCAAGAAATATGTATAAAAAAGAAGATATGCTACCGTCTTGTTGAATACGCATATACATACGCATATTGTTAATTTTAATGAAAGTAAGTTTGGGCTACTAGTAGGTTACTTGAGGACAGGTTTGGCTCAGTTTGTAGTGACCCTAGTTGCTGTGCCAGCGGTCTTGGGTTTGAACCCGCTGGGGACATTCATTTGTGTGATGAGCACAATTGTTTGTACTCTAGTCGTGGGAGTTTATATTTATAATATGTATGTATTTAAAGTTATATATGTGTAGTGTATCAACTATCTAGTATCCATAACACAAGCCTCAGCTTACTATAGAACTATATGGTGCCGTGTATAAATATCCCAACATATTTATATATTTATTACTTATTTTTACTAATTTATCGAGTTTGAAAGTAGGAGGTTAGTTTTGGTTGCATGTTTTTCGTGTATGTATGTACTTTATACGCGATATCCCCTACTACGAGATTAGTTATAATATATGTAATATGTTACGATTTAAAAGCGTGTTTATTTTAGTTTTTAAAACACTATATTATTTACGCTTTAATATAGAGGCTTAAATAGAGAAAATAAAAGCTTATATATATTTTAATTAACTTATTCATGAATTATTAAAAACAAAAAATATTATTTGTTTACGTAAAAGAAATATGCAGTTAACCCAACACGCCATTTCAATTACGGTAGATAAGATACAAATATCTGTGGAGAAATAAAAGGTTTCAAGGCATAAATATTAATCCCACAAATGTCATTGCCTTTTGAATCACAATAAAATCTTGTTTTCTTAGAACGAGACGCAGTTAAATTGTAAAAAACACTTTCGGTCCTGTATTAAATTTTAAAACCTGTAAGTACAATAGATGCCCTTCGTTCGTATACACAATATTGACCTTTAAGGTTAAAGGAAAAAGGGTTAAATCCCCATGAGACGAGCCCAAGAGCAGATATTCGCACGCGATAAGAATATTTTATTCTCTTTTATTTATTTTTTATTATAATTAATTTGATAAAGTGGCAAATGATGGTAGTTTCTTATTACTTATTAGGTTTGAGTTTTGACCAACTTGCAAAAAATGAAAATATGTAAATAAAATAGAAGTAGCAAAAATGCAAGAAATTTTTTTATTCCTATTTATTTATTCCTCCCAAAATAATCTATACTAATATTATAAATGTGAAAATAATTGTCTGTTACCTATCTACGGTTAAATCGCTGAACAGATTTCGATAAAATTTGGCAAGGACTTAGATTGAATCCCGCTTATAACGCGAGCAAAGTCGTAGGCAAAAACTAGTTAAGTAGCAATTGTTAAATTAAATATTAAGCCCATAAGTCATAAACCATTGATGATAGAATTGTATTATATATTGTATGATAAAATTGTGCCATGGTAGCCATGCAGGTCACGTCCTCGAAGCGTCTTATAGTAATTGTGAGTGCGATTGCAAGTGGAATAAATAATCTTATATTATTCTTTGCTATATATAGCTTTACTTATGTAGCATAAACATTTAATATTTTAACACACTAATAACCTCGCGTTCCTAGATGACTTACTCCAATTAATCAGTAAATAAATAATATAATATGTTGGGCCATTAACACACAACACCATCTAGTTCCATGGTAAGCTACGAGGCTTGTATATTATTTATACATACATATTATAAATATAAGCACCCATGACTGGAGTGCAAACATTCGTGTCATAACACGAATGAATGTCCCCAGCGGGACTCAAACCTGCAACCGCTGGCACAGCAAGTAAGGTCACTACAAACAGCCCAACGTGTCGTCAAATTAATGTTCTCCTTATACCAAGATTTAAAGTGCCTAGCCTAGTGATGTGCGGTCTATAAGCTATATTTATACTATATATGTAGATATGCAAGTAATAACGTAAGTTGCTGCAAAAAGGGAACAAATCAACAAACACATTTTTCATTTGTATATTTGATTTTCGTTTCATTCAAAGATTTGTATTGGCTGTAACGATATTTGATACAGTTTAGTAAATATTATCCAAAATATGGCCTTAAGTATTTTTTCGTACAGAGATTTTTATAATATCAGAATGTAACTAAAATGTTCGTTTTAACAGTTCTTATGTCAAAATGTGGTAAAAAATGGAAATTATGCTCCGCTTAGTACTTAGGTATGAAGTCACATAAAGTGTAAAAAATATACACATATTCTATAAATAACTACGACATCATAGTTTTTATTTTGTGCCTTTAGCAAGAATAATGTAGAAATCGACTCTACGTTTTTAGAATAAACATCTGTACTACGAATATTAATGCCCCTTACCTTTCGAGGGAATCGAACTCTCGACCACTTGCACAGTTAGTATACCTTTAGATACTCAGTACAAAGTTGTAAACAATTTAAATACTTATATATAATTCATATAACATTAAAATTTTTAAAACCACAATTTGAAGCATTTATTTTATTGCATTCTTTTTAATTTCAATTGACCACAAAAAGTATTTTGTAATAAATTGGATTCAATATTGAATAAATTAATATTCAGGTCCCGTTCCATATAATTTGTATGAGGCACGTCGTTTTGGAGTTTTTTGCGAGTATACATTCTGGCAGACAGCGTTTCCGTTCATGGGTCGATTATCATAAACCTAAAGCTTGTACACAACATGTTAGATAGAGCTATTTCGAAGATTCGATCGGACGGACAGTCAAACATATCTGAACTGCACATTTTCGTACAATTGTGGAAAAATAAGAAAAGGTAAACTAAAAACGTGGATAAAGCGAATTTTATAAAATTAATTATTATAAATTTACGTATATTTAAGTTATAAAAATTTTTGATAAAAAAATAGCTGTAAAATATAAATAAAATATTCTAAAATATACTTAGTCGTTTGTTTTCATTTATATTTTATTTATATCTATACCTTTAATTATTTTATTGAAAAGACGATGTAGTGATTCAGAATGCCCTTTTCAAACTATGTGTACATAGATTTTTCGATATATAATAATGATACTTCACTGACTAACGTAACTCTATCCCTAGATACGTCTGGGCATTGTGTTACATGTGTACTAGCCATAACAGAGCGATGACCGGTGAAATCTTACTAAAATAGTGTTATTGAATTACTATGAACTTGATATGTGTATGATGGGATGATTTATTTCATATTTACCAGTATGATGTCAAGCTATCTGAGAAATTCAAGTGAAGCGGGTTCAAATCCCAATAAAGTCGTTCATCGTTTTAGAATCACATAGGTATGTAGATAATTCAGGAACTTGTTTTTAGGAAAAAACTTTACCTATAAATAATATATATAAAGAAAAAAACTTTACCTATCTATCTATTTAAAGATATTTTTTTCTACCCCTCAGTTTTCCCCCCCCCCCCCCCCTCAGTTATTACCCTTCGGTTATATTATGCATAGAGGCCTCAACAATTACTTCTAACATTTCGAGTAATTATTTTATCGTTCAGTCTAAACCTAAATTTAGTTATATTCTCTAAATATATTTTTGAATACTTCGGCTCTAATGGTCTTCTTCTAAAGGCAGTACTAGTCCAGTGGTAACGCGCTCGCTTGGGAAACCGAGTGAAGCGGGTTCAAATCCCGGTCTCGCACTTGTCTTACGGTGAAGGAAAACATTGGGAAGAAACTTCCAAGTTTTCGAAAGACATATGAATCCGCCAATCCCCACTTATTTATGGTACGTATTGAAGGGAGGCCCGTGCCCAGCAGTGGGACTTTAAAAAGGGCTGCATACACACAATAAAATATGTATGTGATATAAGGCCGGATAAGCATGAAATGACGAAATTCTAAGGCTTCCATTTTTGCCTTTTGTCCATGTAACCCTAAAAATGAAATTTACATGCAATAATACCGTTAAGACAATAAACAAAGAATATTATATCTGAAGCATCTGGTCTAAAGTGCCTTGTTCCTCTTACTAAGGCATCCAGGTCAGGCAATTGATAAATACTGGAATTACCCACTCGAATTAATCATAGGCCTAGTCTAAGTATGGTTGAGTCTTCATAGGTTTGCTTCATACAAAAAACGGAGGGTAAATAACGGTTATATCTTTAAACTGTGACTTTTTAAGCTTAACTTCGTTTGTCAAAGTAGAATATACTTTTATACTCATGAAAACTTTTCTACACACGATCGATAATAATAAAACATTATAATATAAATAAAACAGAAAAACAATGATTAGTTAAAATCAACCAATAAATGAGTACTCTAAACGCATTTTGTTAATATTTAAGATATTTTCATAGCTTCATTGTTTCTAAACACATTCAGGACATAAATGCATGTATATGAACACTAGTTAACTCGATAGAAGTTGTACTGTTGAAGGTTGGCTTTTCGTTAAAAAATGTAAATATAAAAAAAAATGATACCTTATCGCAGCGCCGCCTACCGGGTTCAATAATTGTAGATCTAAACCATCCACGGACCCACTGAAATACACGCAAAAAAATAATCAAAATCGGTCCAACGGCTTAGGAGGAGTTTAATGACATACACACATACAGAAGATTTAATAAAGACATCAAATTTATACTTAACTATACATTTTTACTTAGTAAGTAGTAAGTACCTAGACTAAACGTATGTATAGACAAACATACATACATACATACATACACTGTATCCTATGAAACTAATAAACGTGTGTTAAAAATTAACCAAATACCATATACGTGTAATAATCCAAACACAACCCAGCTAATGGAGTCGATCGAGCCTCATATCCAGAGTATTTATAATTTCGTAAAGACACACGCATCCTGTCTCCGTTTATGGTTTCCTAACATTTTAACGTTAATTAAATACGTGTTTAGACTTTGTATGGAGAATTTTATATTTATTACGTGTTTGTAAAATCTATACATATAATAAAATCCTAACTGAGTTGAATCTGTACATAAAATATGCTTATTGAACAAAAATATTTTTATTTTTGTAAAATTTATTTAAATATATTTTTTTCTTACAGATGTTGTTGTTATGATGTAAATAGTATATTCCGTAGTGTTTTCAGTAAATTAAAAATGATCCTGCATAAATATGTAGGTTACACAAAACAGTTCAGTACCTCCTTTTTTCTGTTTGTCAACCGATTTTTTTTACGTTTAGTAGCTATTGACGATTTTTAGTGTTATCAATAAAAAAATCTGTTACAGTTAGCTTTCTTTATATAATCATTCCCCATACAAATTTCATTCCTATTTTCAACTCATTATGGGATGATATCCGGCTGTCCTTCCCTGGTTCTGAAATTATCTTCTTACCACACATCAAAATCGGTTCAGTAGTTTCGGAGCCTATTCGGTAAAAACAAACAAACAAATCTATCCTCTTTATAATATTAGTATAGATTATGGTCGAATTTTGACAACATAATTTACCATCTATTGTATATCTATATATGTATGTATATATTCATATGTAACATACATACATTTCCCTGGGAAACTTTGTGATGCGTGCATCGCGTGTCAGCTTACATCATCGAAAGGAAGTCCGTGTTTGTAATACTATTCTTCCTACTGGATTGTATTATATATGTAAGTGGGTTTCCTAAATCATAACCATTTAGTAAATCGCCAATATTACTACTAAATTTAACCTGCGATTACACTTGCGTAACATATTTATGTATAATAGCTGGACTCCTAAAGCTAGAGTCATTTAAAATCTACAACGTTCTTCAATAAATAGTGTATAAAACGCAAAAAGAATTATTCAAATCGGTCTAGTAGTTTAGGAGATAAATGCAGACAAACAAATAAAAAACAAATAGCATCGTCACGCTACTCTTTAATATAAATGCGAAAATTTGTTTATACGGTATATACTTTTGTCTGGAACTGTATGGATATGGATGAAAAGCTCTATTTTAAGTCAAATATCGTAAAGCTTAATTGAAGCTTAAATTTCTAAATATACGACCGATTGTATTTTGACGTTGATTTCCGATACCTGACTCATGAGATTTGTTTAGGCTCCACTGTGTTGAGCGGGCTAGCTCTGCCTTATAAGCACGTCCGAAAAATTCCCTTTAATCTGATGCTGTTTTGATTTTATAACGGTGTTTGCGTGTAAATTTCTATATGATTGGCTAAAAATTTTATCTCCCAGCAAAAGTCTTTTTAAAATACTTGAATATTTCGTCCATAGACAGTCATTTTTTTAATTGACTTCAAAAAGATATATGTACTTAAATAGAAGTACTTAATTCAAGTATACCTATAATGATTTTTGTTCGTATTTTGAGCGTTATTTAACCAATTTTCAATCTTGTCTTTTTATTTTTTTTAATGAATAGGTTATATTAAAAGAAGAATATCGGCGGTCCTCGGACAAAAAATGTATTTATTAAGGGTCTATTTGTTTTTACCTTCGTAAATATAGTTATAATTGGACCCGGGGTCTGCTGTGCCGGGGTGAACTGGGTCCAATTATTATACGCATAACTTGCTGAGATACTTAATAAATAATAAAAACCGGTTAAGTGCGATTAGAGGTTTCCAATATAAGGATCTATTTTATTGTAAAGTAAGTAACATAACAAGGCAATATCGATGCAGAATTCCGACTCGCACTTGACCAATTACTGTAATTTGTGTCATTGTCATAATATAAATCATTCAATGCTTTAAATGCAATTAAAATTTGTTTATACGAAAGTTGTAAGCAGCTGTTCGACCATATTCGAGTGAACCATTTTCGATACGTCCTAATTTGGGGGTTTATAGCCTGTCACACGTTTATTTACTACCCGAAGTACATTTGCTTGGTAATATGTAAATTATAGTTTGTATTGTAAAAGCCGAAACCTATCGAGATATTGACATATTTAGAGTTGAGTCTGTTCATTATTGGTTAAGAATCAGTACACTCTCCTCTAGATTCTTATTATAACTATACAAAAAAGGGTTTGCCGTAGCTTTACACGCGTAGTTTTGTTTATATATAAATGCTCCTAAGGGTTGTATCGCGATATTGACATACCGTGATCTTTCTTAAATAAGTAATAAAATGCAGAAAGAAATTTTCAAATCAAACTGGCAGTTCCAGATCAGCTCGTTCATACAAACAAACAGTAAAATAAATTCTTCAGCTTTATATCTTAGTTTAGGCTATAAGCTAAATGTTTCGATTTATGTCTTTTTATATTTTCTCTTATCTAATAGAAAGCGAGACAAAATGTTTTCACCTTTCCAAGTTTTTATATGAAAAGACTTAAAATGTACCTACGCGGGAATCAAATCTACGACCTTTTGCGTAAAAGGCAGAGTCATAAGACCACCCTACGAGACTGAATCTATAAGTATAGTTTAATTGATATTGATCTCTGTATGAATGAATTCGGGCTGTCATGTACTTCACGGTGCTCGCTGAGCGAGTGGGCGTACCCATTGTTCGGAGTTTTGTAACTCGAATTAAGAACCAAATGTTAACTACATGTTAACGTTGTGTATGATATATTTCTTGATCTTTTGTAACGCTTTCGATGCACTTTATTTTAATAAAAGTAAATAAAATAAATATAAAATAGATATGTTAGGACATTAACACACACAAGCGATCCTGCAACGCCCCATTGCACTGCGGCGACGGGTTCCGCTGTGGGTTTTAGTGAGTAGGAGTCTCACAATACCCTACCGATTGACGGCCGGTAGGTAGGTCCCCATGATGGGTTTCCCCAGCGATAACAAAAAAAAGGACATTAACACACAGTACCATCTAGTTCCATGGTAAACTACGAGGGTTGTGTTATGGATAATATGTATATATTTAAAGTTTATACATATGTAGTGTATCAACTATTTGGTATCCATGACACAAGCTTTGTAGCTTACCATGAAACGAGATGGTGCTGTGTTAATGTCCCAAAATATTTATTTTTATTTATTTATATTTTAAACGATATTTTAACTAAACAGTTAATTTACTACAACTTAAACTACTTAAAATAATAATTCCACCTTTCGGAGTTGATTTTTTCACCCTTAGGAATTATAATCTATTCGATATTGGTTGGTGCAGATATTGTATAGCATTCACAAAATCAAACAGACACTCAAATTGCATTCCTTTATTCTGAAATGAGTCAAGAACTGGCTCACCACACATTTTTTTATTTAGTCAGAATAATTCAACAACTTTTATATAATAACATCGTAAAGTCTGTTAATTGAGATATTTAAAAATTAATCAATGGATGATATAAGTTACGTGCTCTTTGTTATTACGAAACACGGTATACAGTTCAACTTCTTATAATAAGTACCAGAAGTGCAATGATGGCCATTTCGCAAAATTACCTGTAATTTGTTTGTGTAACAAGTAAAGGTTAGTGCTGCTATTAAAAACTGCTATGTTATGGAGAGACAAAAATATATTTTGTTTTGACTGGGAGCAAGTAGTTATATTATATATATATATATATATATATATATATATATATATATATATATATATATATAATATAATATAACTACTATTATATTACATTCCTTTAATTAATTTTATAGTTTTTAGGATAACTATAAAATTAATTAAAGGAGTCTAGAAGGTGCATTTTACACGATTTTCATTCAAATGGGAACAATGAAAATGCTTACAATATATCATATTATCAGCGCTGCTCGAGATTTCTATCTCAGCCGCAGCACGTTTTGTCTTACTATAGATTTACCTTAGTTCAAAAATTATAAACTTTAAAAACTACTATTTTTACCACTCTTCCTTTTTTGAAGTCGGATAAAGTGGTAGCACTTATATTGTATAACAAAACAAGGCAATTTTCTTAATTCAACCTTCGCGGATAAATAAATTATTAATACATATTATCATGGATTGTATATTAGAATTTGTTACACCAATAAAATATCAAAAACCACATTGTTCAAAGCGGCCTCAATTCCAGGGCTGCCAGTAGAGATAACTACCACTGGCTCACTCAAATTAAACCAAATCAAATTTTACTATACAAATTAACAAAACTATTGAGAAATAGTCTGTGACGAATAAAAAATTTCAATACAAATACGTAATAACTTAAAATGAAATATGTATACATAAAATAACCATATTTTATAATTTTCGTATCCAATTATCCGATCTGGCAGCCCTTCTCAATTCATACATACACCTTTTTTAGTAAAATTTTAAGTTTCAACAAAGATTTAAAAATGATATTTTTGCATTTTATAGTTTAGTATAGATTTCTCACAGATGAGATATTTTCCCGCAGTAAAAAGTATCATATACGTTAACCCGGAAAACCAGGTACTACCATACTAAATTTCATCAAAATCCCTATAGTGGTTTTCCATGCTGCGGTCACAGACAGACAGACAAAAATTGTAAAAACTATAGATTCGGCCTCTGTATCGATAACAATGTCTATTTCAATAAGATTTTCCAAAAAATATTTAATGTAAAGGTTCGGCTTAGTTACACTTTATTATATGTACAGACTAGCGACTTACCCTCACTTTGCTCGGGTGCGTCCCTACATACCTAATACATAGTCTATTTGTTATTCCAGGTAGCCTATCTAGTATCTATGTATTATATTTCATCCAAATCAGTTCAGCCGTTTCAGCATGTAGGAGTAACAAACATACACACGTACAGACATAGAAATTTTCGCATTTTTAATAGTAGTCTAATTTATTAAGGAAAGTTATATACTACGGATTTTAAGAGTTTAAACATAACAAAAAGACAACATTTACTTCTGTTTTGTCATATCTAATGACTTATTCTCGCTTCTCTGGCTTGAGGCTCTAATATTTTTTGTTTCATTGGACATATTGATTGGATGTTCAACTACAATAATAAATCTTGATAATAACAATATTAATGTAATTTTGCAAGTGTAAGCAATAAATGATGAAGCGGTCGTCAAAGGTCACGGTAACGCGGCAGATGCGAGGTTCCCATTACTCGACCTTTATAATTTGTGCAATAAATAACTTATAATTACATACTCTAGATATTTGAGAATGTTTATTTTTATTGTATTATGTACTATTTTTATATATCACCTTGTTTTATTCTAACAATTGTATTGGTTTTCATGATAAAGAGGTTTTAGTAATGATTTTGACGTGTAAATAATTAAATTATCATTTAAAAAATTTACCATAAAATTGAAAAATTAATCAAATTTTTTATTTAAATACTAGCTAAAACTGATAGCCTTCTAAAATCGATATCGCTGATAGTATTAAAAAAATATATTTAAGAATGACATATTCAGATTATAACACACTAGTGACTCAACCTCGCTTTGCTTCGGGTTCGTCCCTAGACACAAACCTATCCCACAGGAACCGTAAATGTTCCCGGGATAAAAATCTATATGCTATTCCAGACTATAATCTATCTTTGTGCCAAATTCCATCCTTTCAGCCGTTCTGGCGTGAAAGTGTAACAAACATCCATACTCACAAACTTTCACATTTATAATATTAGTATGGATTGTACTATAAATAGACTTATATTCAGATTTAAATTCATATTTCCACATATTTCTTAGTATTCTCTAAGTTCTTAGGACAGACTTTTAAATAATGATATTTTATAGTCTGGCGCCAATTCAGATGTATAAAGCATGGTAACTTATGGTACTTTAATATATAATAGTATGCGTTTATCAGGTAGAAGGTTCTCGGAAGACGCAGCCGCTTCCTAACCAAACAGAACGCTACCCTTAAATAATGCAGCACGTGCGGTCTGCTTACTTTGTTTTATTATTAAGAGGATGCAAAATGTGGACTTTTGTTATAAGAGACAAAGTATGTGAACCGAAAGAATTCTATGAATAAAGTTATATTGGTAAAGAAAAAATGCAAAGTTTTTCAAGGATATAGATTTTAGATACTGTGGAATGTTTTAGTATTAAAGCTCGTTGAAGATCTGTTAGAAAATTATAATGTTGTTTAAGATGTGTTTAAATTTGCTAAATATGCACACGTAGAAACATTACTTTTAGTTATAGTAAGTAATTTCCGACCGAAAATCTAATTAACTTACATACAAGTAGGCACCTTATCTCTTGTCTGTGCGAATATTTGATACTACAAATAAATCTATCTTTTCAGACTTTATCGCGGACTTTAGTAGTCTTTCTCGTGAGCATGATTGCAGTAAATCACTCAGAACGTCGGGGAGCAAAAATAAAAAAAAATGCGCAAAAAACCCCGAAAAGATAGTTTTATTTAAATTGTGGCATTTATAAAATCAATTTGACTACAATAACTATAGTTATTTAATATTTATCTCCTTCTCAGGTACAATATAGGCATGCTGAAGCACGTGGCGGTGTCGCCGCACCGCGCGCGCGCAGACTCCGTCAGTTTGTCGTCCTCTGCCTCTTGCTGCAGCCTCGGGAGCTTGGAAAACCGTCACGACTCCGTTACCGATCTCTCACATCGCACCGTGAGTGATAATTAATATTTCTTTAATTTAGACCGCCTTGGTTTGTTGTATTTTATTGTGTTGTATTCAGTATTAAAGGAATCAGGTTATAGTACACCGCACTGGTCTACCTGTACCTACGCGTGCACGGATTTTACATGTCTTTCGAAAATTTGTTAGGTTCTTACATCCAGGTTTCGTTACGATGTTTTCCTTCACCGTAAGACAAGTGGTAATCAAGTTAAAGAAATATTAGCCTAAAACAATAAATTTCAAATCCTAGTAATCGCCAAAATTCTATAGCTATTCACTATCATCAACCTATCATTAATTAGTAGTAAAATACACTACAATAGAGTATTTCAAGCGTTTAACAATAGATTGAGCAACTGGTCAGTTCGTTTGCGGTAGGTATTCGTAATTGTACGAGGGCCTTTAGTTTATTTGGTATAAATCCACGGTATAGGGAAATTTTGTTTTTGAAAGGATTTCAGAATGCTATGTATATTATTGAGTTTTCTATATTATCTAAAGTTTATATATAAGAAAATATTATATATAAATGCGTCTGAGCGCAAAAGCACATGCACATAGGTATCTACTACTTTAAATTTGGGTGGTCGTATCGTCATTCCCGTAGTGAGAATGAATTCTTTTTATATCAGTACATGTCTTACTAGTTGATTGAAGGTGTGTAAAATGTGACAAAACATATATAAAAAAACTTAGAATGATACCTTCCCCTTTAACACCTACAGGTACTGTGCTTGAAAACTAATTAAAATATCCAAAAAAACAATTAAAACACATTTTCTTGCTTATATTATAAGAAAAATTTGCATTCGACAATAACCAAATAGTCTTTTAAAAATATATATAGTTTGTAACGATAAATGTTTTTAAACGGAAACGCATCTAGTTAGAGGATTGCATATAGATATTAAAATGTATGATTTAAACCGATTCACACGGACCTTTCGTAATGTAGGACGTTGTACCTGTGGAAATATGTGGGCCTTATATACTTGTTTGTGGTTACATAAATATGTTAATATACTGCTCTCTATACTAAAGAAGTAGTGAGTTCTATTCTCGAGAGAGGTAAATATTATGCAAAAAAATAACATTTATGGTTTAAAAAAATCGCTGAGAAAGTGAAATATATACAAATAATGATAAAAGTTTCGTGTCACTAAACACAGCTTTTTTTGAAAATTTTATCTTAAGTTACTTAAAAATGTACAGAATGCTTTAATATCAGTAAAACATTAGTTCTAATAAAATATTACAATATTTCAAGAAGTTAGATATAAATAGGATCGATTAATTGTATTGTCACTTGATTTCACATATTAAAAAGTTCCGAATCAATACTATAATTAATAGTAGACAAAAATCGATATATAAGATTCGATTACATAGCGAAGTTAACTTAATTAAAGCGATAAAACGAAGCAAAGCGCAAAAACTTATTTAGTTTTGTCATGTAAAGGTTTTTCTGATCAAAATACGTGTTGGGATATGTTGGGATATTATTACACACAGCACCATCTAGTTCCATGGTAAGCTACGAGGCTTGTGTTATGGATACTAGATAGTTGATACACTACACATATGTAACACTAAATACATACATATTATAAATATAAACACCCATGACTGGAAACATTAGTGCTCATCACACAAATGAATGCCCCCAGCGGGACTCGAACCCGCGACCGCTTGTTCAATAAGTAGGGTCCCTACAAACTGAGCCAAACGTGTCGTCAAAAAAAAACAGTATTAAAAAGTAAATATAAATATCAACTTCATATATAAACAGTACAAACCATTTATATTTTCCCATCAACCATCTGTAGTTAAGCGATCGCGTCATTATTTTCACTTCCTTTCAAGTTGCATTTATTTTTTAGACTTTCCGCCTTATAATGGTTACTTAATAATTTTAGTATATAAATGTAAATAATAAAATTGTAAATAGTCACAGTTAGGTTTATAACATTTAAAAAAAATCTTTATTTTCTCTCATTTTCTTCTTTTCCTTTCGTTTTTTCTTTTCGTTTTTTTCTTTTCTTTAGTTGTGATAGAAACAGTTTTTAGGCTTTATTTATCTTGCTTTAATTGATATTTGTTTTCAGAATAATTTAATTGTGTGTAAGTAACTTCCATATGCAAGTTTTTATGAATGGCCATAAGATAAACAAATATGTTGGTATATTTACACACAGCACCATCTAATTCCATTTTAAGCTTCGAGGCTTGTGTTATGGACACCAGATAGTTGATACACTACACATATTCATTAAGCTTTTGTTTTTTCTTTTTTTTAATGCACTTATTGTAAATGCAAAATGAAACAAGCAATATTTTTATTTTTATAGTTTTTACATATCTCTTTGTCATAATAATAACTTTTACTAGCATTGTTGACCGAGCAACAATATTTTATTTGTTAATCAAATTGTGGTACTCACGATACAGACTTTGCCTAGTGTGAGTTGCCCTCAGGTATGAAATATATTGTAAACTGAACTTTTTGGACAATAAAGATTATTATTTATTATTATATATGTATAACTTTTAAATACTTTCATATTATAAATATAAACACTCATGACTTGAGTACAAACATTCGCGCTCATCACACCAATGAATCCCAGCGGCACTCAAACCCAAAACCGCTGGCACAGCAAGTATGGTCACTACAAACTGAGCCAAACGTGTCGTCAAATTATGTTGTTATTTTAATGAAGTACAATCTTAGTTGTTAAATTATGAGGTAATATTTTCTTTCTGGTGTGAAGAACTGTTATCATTATCTAATAAAGGGCCGATCAACGTTTCCTGTTAACGATAAGCTTTTTCTAAATTGAGAAATACCCTGTAAGACAAAAATATTACATTTTCACGCTTAAAGTGCTGTATAGATTTTCATGAAATTTGGCATAGACAGAGGTACCAGCGGAATCGCGGGCAGCGGCTAGTTATAATTACATGTACAGTACAAGCTTGATCGGTTTCAAATCAATAAAAATATTCAAAAAAATTGTCATTTTGATGACACATTAAAGTATTAAAATATAAAAAATAATATTTATATTTGTTCCTGACCATTTCAAATACAATATTTTATTTAAAATATAAAAAAAAAACATTTAGCTTTTCTATCTCGTTCGTACTCGTCTATATACATAGTTTTCTTTTTATTTATTTAAAACTAGCTGCTCACGCTCGCTTCGCTCGGGTTCGTCGCTAGGTACGTTTTAAATAGATATAAATAGTTATTATCCAGCGTTAGCCATATATTTTTTTTTTTTTCGTTAATTATTCTGATGTTTTATTACTTATTATCCTATTCCGGACTAAGAAAAATCCAAAAATTCAAATATTATAAAAATTGGTCCAGCCGTTCTTGAGTTTTATGTCACGTCACATGGGAACGCGGTCGAACGGGATACAAATCCTATGTCTGTCTCCTGGTTCTAAGCTATCTCCCTACCAATTTTTAGTCAAATCGGTTCAGTCGTTCTTGAGTTATAAATAGTGTAACTAACACGACTTTCTTTTATTATATAGATTTTAAGTAAAACTGAGGGCTAGCTCTAGTTAGACCTTGCAATCAAATATAGACGTAATTATGTGTCTCTAGCGAAAGTTCTTTTCACTTTCACTGTTAATGACTGAGCTTCTTGTAATTATAAAGTTTTTATTCATATTGTAATATCTTCGTGAGAAAACTCAGTAGCCACCGGAAGGCGTCGTAGACCGAATGTTAGATGTTTATTTTACTTATCGATTTAGTGGATATTATCGTACACTACAGCATTTTAGTGCATTTATCTCGTGTATATTGATTTTTGATTAAAGTTATTTAAATATCGCAAACGTAGAGCGGGTTTTTAGGTTGTTCATACAATATTTGCAGACGCTTAAATTCAGTGGCAAAATTTATATTTTTTAGCTGTGATACATAGCAGTGCCAAAAGACTACACATATTCGTAGTGAATTTAGAAAATTGTCTTCCGAGTCGGTGGTAGATTCTTCATGGACTTACATACTGACATTTAATATAAATTAAAAAAATGTAAAAAGTGACGTCTCAAAAGTGCACGTAAAAGTCTATTTGAATAAAGTATATTCTAATTTGGTTTGATTTGAAAAAAAAAGATAGATAGATAGATAGATGCTTTATTGTACACCACAAAGAAATAACGGTTTAATGTCTATATGTATAGGCTAAATTAACTCACTGATTGCGTTTTATATACGAACTAGCATTGCCCGCAGCTCCGCCCGCGTTGAGATTACCAAATACAAAATTGTTAGGTTTTACATATTAGTATACTCTTACATTGCAGTTTTTGTTATTTTTCTCAAAAACGAGATATTTTCCCGCGGTAAAAAGCATCCTATATGTTGACCCGGATAACCAGCTATCATCATACCAAATTTCATCAAAATCTGTCCAGTGGTTTTCTCGTGATGCGGTAACAGACAGACAGACAAAAATTCTAAAAACTATAGATTCGGACTCTGTATCGATAATAATGTCTATTTCAATTAGATTTTCCAAAAAATATTTAATGTACAGATTCGACTTAGTTACAATTTTATTATATGTATAAATTTCTTCGTCTGGTCACGGGAGAGATATATGCTTCTATTATTTAAAATGTCAAATGTGTTATATTCAGCCCTTTTTATCGTTAGTCCCACTGCTGGGCAAGAAAAGATAGAAAAGGAAGAAGAAGAATAAATATAAAGTATCAGGGCAAACCAAATCATCTACTAGGTTATTTGCATAAGAATTTCTCTATCCCAAGGAATTTGATCACGCATCTTGACACTTACAATATGATGCCAGCTGGTATGGTTCACAGAGAACAATTGTGAAATTACTATATCTGAGTGGGCCATCGTTAATTAATAAAGCTTAGAGCATAGCCAGAACAATGCCGAAACCGTCTCATTGTCAGCAAGTTCACAGTTCACTATGCAATGTTATATATTAGTTAAGAAACGGTATAAAAAACGTCAAAAAAGCGTGTAAAATAGTTTTATTTAATATATATACATACATATATGTGACGAGTGGGTCCCTGCAAGGTTTGGATTCACAAATGGACCCGTTAGGTGGCGCTGCAGTCGGTGTGTCACAAAATTTTCGTAAAAGACTATTTTCCGAACAATAAATAAATTTAAATAGTTGATTAAATAAAATAAAAATCGATGTCTGTATGTACGTTTCCTATGGACTCCAAAACAGCTTGAGCGATTTTGATGAGATTTCCAGGTAATCTTCAGATTAGCCCAGCGGGTGATCCTGTGAATTTTGTTAGCGATCGGAAGTTTGGATGGAAGCGGGCGAAGCCGCGGGCAATGCCAGTCCTTAATACAATTTTAATGCTTGTACAAGAAGAAGCCGTCATAATTATTCATAGCCGGTTAAAAATTATAGTATCTAATAGCATCTATTTAAGTAGTTAAAACACATGCGACATACCAGCCATACTAATTGCTTCTCTGAAGCACTAAGTAAGTATAGTGTGCTATGTTACACGGCGCATATACTAACATTTAAGGGCGGAAACATAATATATTATAAAATTATTTCTTGTCTAGAATAACGGGATATTTCTAAATATTCCGATATTACTGAATATTCCAATACTAACGTTTAAGGGCGGAAATATATTTTATTATATCTATTTATACTAGCAGAACCCGCGGCTACGCCCGCGTTTAATCTACAAACAAAACTCTTTTCCTTTATGTTATATAGCGACACCCTCGCTTCGCTTTGGTTTGTCGCTATGTTTTAATATCATATTTTTCATACAAAATTACTAAAATCGCGATTAAAAAATAGGGGGGTGGGGGTAGGGTGGTGAAAAATACTTTGCGACCTATACTCATACCTACCAAATATACAAAAAAAAACATTAAAATCCGTCTCTCCGTTTCGGAGGATTGCGACCACAAACACCATGACACAACATATTTATATATTAGATATATACTTGTTTTCTAGAAGAACGGCATATTTATAAATATTATGAATACTATTTAGTATGTAGTCAAGTATGAAATCATTTTAATACACTGATGTAACTCTAAACTGAGATATATACCGGCCGAAATTAGAAAATAAAATAAGGTCGTATTCTCTCAATATGATGCAAAGAATGCTAAATAGTACTAAAATTACATTTATTTAGATAGATTACTAAATATTTCATTCATTAATATGTACAAGTAACAAAGAAACGAATTAGCTACAAGGTATATGAGAAAAAACCCATCTTTACCCATCAGCCATTACATGTGAGCGGAAGTACTTACAAAAATTACCTATAAAATACAATGTGAAAGTCTACATAACGGCACAAAACCTATAACACCGTGTCTTTATACCGAAAACAATCTATAAAAAAGTTTAACATCAAACATCATGCGTCATTCCGGTCACGCAACACCATAGCCATATGTAGTATCTCTATCTGGTAGTGCAATCCCATAAACCACCATGGGCGTAGTTGTAAAAATTTTCTTATGTAAGTTATTAAACTTTCAATTTTTATTTACTTATAATGGTTTTCAATCACGTATCTATCTTTGGATTTCCTTACTAGAGTAAGTAATTTATAGTTTTACGATGTTGTAAAGGAAACTCATGACTTATTTTTCTAGATTTTTCAATCGACTAGGTACTTTACCTACGGAGATAAAATATTATCTACGATATTCCGGCCTTTAAACTATCTCAATATAATTAAAAGAAAGACGACCAACATATACAATTTAATTAGTACTAGTAGAACCCGCGGCTTCGCTCGCGCTAAAACTACAAAAAAATCTATAAAAAGGTAGTTCCATAAAAACTTTCATCCCCTATTTTACCCCCTTATAGGATGAATTTCGAAAAATACTAAAGCATGTACATATTTATTTAATTTTATTGAAGAAAAGTTTTAAGTAATTCTGATAATATCCCGCGGTAAGAAATCAGGCCAATCCATCAGTCCCTTTCGACGTGAAAGAAAGACAAACAAACAAATATGTATTTTTATAATTTAAAAGTAAATTTAATTAAAAAAAATAAAACTTTAACAAAACAAATGATAATAATTTATACAAAGAAAATATAATTTCTAATAAAATCACACAATGACAAATTTTCAAAATACTAAATTGATGTTTTCGAGTCTACGAGCGCACGCCTTTTGACCAGAGAAGGGGTGAGGCGCTGGTTTTCATTGTCTTATATAGTTCTTGTCACTCGTAACTCCCTCTACTTTTGAGATACAGCTAACAGTATGTATAGATATATGTATAATTTGAAAGAATAAATTAATATTCTTTTATTTCTCATCATAAACCAAAGCTAAAAGTCGCAAAAGTTCTAAAACTGCAACAATGATTTTAATACATATAATATGCTTATAATAGCTTACATTATGTAGATGGATACGATTCATCCCAAAAATAAAATCCTGTGGGATAGTTGATAATAAAAAAGCGTGTATGACAGATTACAGCGCGTCTAGTAATTAGCTTTCCTTGAACAGTTAGGTTACCTGAAGCCGCTACACGAAACAATGCCTCTATAGAACCAGCCACTGAGCTTCTTTCCCATAATTTTGCGAATTAATCGCGCAATTCTATTGGAAATGCTATGGTTTTAATTACGTATTGTGTTCCAATAAAGAAAGGTAGCGGTTTTGATCTCAATTTCCAAGAGACGGACAGTTATGTTGTATGTTTTTTTCATATATAGAAATAGCCTCACTAGTTTCAAATGCGTGGGAAAATTGAAAGTAACAAAGTTAATATAAGTAATAAACTAACAAGTATTTTTAATAGGTACACGTTTTTCCTTTTAAAATAGATAATTTCAATCTGACTCCTAATAACTCTTAACACTACAAAGAATTTGCTCTATATATGAGACTTAAAATTCAAATTAATGGGTTGTTATGAAAAAAAATATTTATGTTATATTATAATAATACTGCAGACTTTTATTACTTGCAGTTAGTTTGTTTTAAACATGACATACTTAATTACAAAAGAAAATATGTGAAAGCATGTGCGTAATATATTGACAATAATATCGATAAATTATGGGACACTTTTTCGCTTTATCGATTATTTTAAGTGAAAGATATATGAAATAAAATGATAAAGAAAGCTCATATTACAAAATTGTAGTATATACAAGTTCTTAAGCATTCTATGCGAAAAAATATATAAATATATGAGCAAATTAAGAATATTTTTAATGTTTTTGGTCACTTCTAATTTAATAGTTTTGAGGACACGTTTGGTTCAGTTTGTAGTGATCCTACTGTGCTGTGCCAGCGGTCGCGGGTTTGAGTCTCGCTGGGATACATATTTATATTTACATATATGTACATAAAGCATTATATGATTGATCTGTGGACAAAGTTTCGTTAAAACGTTTACATTACGTTAAGTTAAAAATAGCACTGCAAGAAAAATAACTTAAAACGTCTATACAAAATACCCGTGTTACTGATTTTTTTTTATGAAATATAACTAAAAGACATAACCAGAACCTATTTTTAATTTAAAACTAAAAAGTATAAAAAGTTTTTGTTTTTATTGTACAGCAAAATAGTTGTCACCCTACCACGTATGTTTCCCACGCCCGCGTTGACATGTGCACCCGAGATATTGCATTGTTCTTAGTTCTTAGACTTTACAGTAATGACTGCTGCTATATATGTACTTAAAATATGGCATTTTATTACTGTAAGATTGTTTATTGTTCTAAGCATTTATGATCAGCTTTCTAAGTGGTTAAAACTCAGGCTAAGTTAGAAACGTATGTATTAACAAATACTTATTAATTAATTCCTATTGTTTAATATAAAAAAATAGAGTCAGAAATTCCTAAGTAATATATATTATGAACAGGTTTTTGTTTATTTATTTCAAATTTTCGATATATTTCTTGGACTGAAAGGCCATGGAAAAAGGGAAATGGTTGAGGAAAATTTTATGATAAATATACCAAAAATCAATCACATAATACTCCAATTTAGTTTTTAGATTTGATTTAGTTTTATGGATGATATTTTCGAATTAAAATCACAGTTTACTGATACTCTATGAAATTTCACATGTCATAGTTTTTATAAACATAATTTCACGCACCTTTTTTACCACACAATATACGTATATATTTATAAAAGACAAATTATTTTAAACAAGTTAGATCTTTACCGCAATAGCTATAAGGGTGTTGTTTATTTGAACGTTATCTCCTGTGAAAGCACGATCCTGGGCAATATAAGGCGGAAGTGACAACGCTTCCGTTGTGACACGTGATGTACTATCGAAATTACAAAATAATAAAGTTCTTTTTCATATATTTTGTTTTATATTTCAAAATTCAAATATATTTAGATTCATATAAATCTCAGATATAAGATATTTTCCCGCAGTAAAAAGTATTCTATATGTTGACCGGATAACCAGCTATCATCTTACCATCATATCATCAATCATTTGACATTTATTAGCTGTATCTTCTATACATATAATAAAACTCTAACTAGGTCGAATCTGTACACTAAATATTTTTTGGAAAATCTCACTGAAATAGTCATTATTATCGATACAGAGGCCGAATCTATAGTTTTTAGAATTTTTGTCCGTCTGTCTATCTGCGAACGCATCACGAGAAACCACTGGACAGATTTCGATGATATTTGGTATGATGATAGTTGGTTATCCTGGTCAATATATAGGATATTTTTTACTCTGGAAAAATATCTTATCTCTGAGAAATCTATACTAAACGTTAAAACGTAACCCGAGCGAAACGACGGTGACTTGCTAGTATTTTATAAAAACGTACCAATAATCTTTTTAGCATTCACAATAGAGAGTTAAAGGCCGTCTCTACCATTCTTCAAACATCCTCCAATGTCGCGCGAACTGAATAAATCAGTTCACGGATGTGGCAGGTGGGGTGTTAGTTTATTGACATATACTAATGAATATTTAATACTTGTCACAACAATTGTACTGACCATTGAAAAATTTACATAATTTTCTCAGGATAAGCTTATTTATTCATTTTTAAGATTAGTTCGTTGATGTTTTTGTTTTTTTATTCAGCCCTTTTTGACATACTACAGCTGGGCACGAGCCTCTCTTCAACACGAGAGAGATCATGCTATAATACATCACGCTGGCCAAGTGCGGATTGGCGGACTTCATAATGTTAATTTTATTAAATTTTATTGCCATAACTTTCCTTTTTTATGAACCGATTGAAATAAAACAAATACTAAGTGTTAAGTGAAGCTTAAGCCACAACACGTAAGTAAAAATCGCAACCAAATCTGTTAAGCCGCTTCTGAGATTAGCGCGCACAAACGCACAGACAAACAGACAAAAATTTAAAAAATAATTGTGTTGGGTTCTATTGCGTTAATAAAGAACCTCAATAATAGTTTTTCTCAAATATCTTCCATGTACAGACAGCGATTAGTTACACTTTTATTGTATGTAATAATATAGATTTTAGTAAACATTAGTTTGAATAGTATTTTTATCTATCTGTTTGTTTTAAATGAATGATTGGAAATTTCAATGGGACGATGGCTATACGAATGTTCATCATGATTAAATTTATGGAAAACTATTCAACGTGCATTCTTTAAAACTATAATCCACGATACTAGTGGCAGAGAATCATAATATTCTCTCATATTATGAAGTATTACTTTCGTATATGCTCTATAAAAGGATTCAAATTCAAAATCAAAAATAAACAATATCTACTTCGAAAAAGCAATTATAACTAAGTTGCTTAACTAGACCGTTATATATGAATATATTCTTATTCAATTATTAAATAAACATTATAACGATATTGATATTTTTTTGGATTCTTTCATCAATATATAATATATAAAAAGTCTATATAAAGTCAATAAAATACCTCAATACATAGGATACATATATTACCACAAATGTACACAGTATCAATCAGCACCTTTCTCTATTTTCATATTTTATATATTAAGTATGTATATGTATGTATGTATGTATAAGTAGAGTCTTTAGGTATTATATATGTATATTATTATATATTTTTATAAGTAATATATGTATATGTATATATGTATGTGTGATTATTATTACCTTCATTTCTAGTATATATTTAGTATATTTTTTGCACTATATTGCCCGCTGACATCTTCCACATCCAGGGCTTGCCTGGAAGAGATCTCTTTTATAGATAAGTCCACCTTTGTGAACTATGTTTACTTTTGTTATTTTTTCTGTATCATATTTTAAGTGCAATAAAGAATATATGTAATACATGTGAATATGTATACGAAACTTTCAAGCAAACACCAATTCGGGTTTATAGTACTTTAAAACCGAACATAAAATTTTTAAATTCGTCAAGGGATACAAACAATAGGCCATAATATATATCCGACAGTTAATAATAACTGTAATGCGTCAACGTTGCGTCACGTACGTGATGTCATGCGCATCTCGCCCTCTGTTATGTGATATTGCCATGCATCGATTGGAAAGGACATTATTGATTTAAAAAAAAAATCTTTAAAAATGGTAAAACTCCTTACATAGACGATACTCCTTAGATAGAGAGATTTTGTTATTTATCTATAGTGTTGAGTTTCTCGCCAGCTTTTCTAAACAAAACTGCTTTCTGAGCCAATGGTAGCTTGTTTACGGACTGACTACACTAACGTTCTTTAAATGATATATTAAATTGACGATTCATATGTGCTTGTTTAATCTACTGTAATAAAATTTTAATTTCCTACTTACGTTTTTACATTTATAGTTTCTCAGAGATCAGATATTTTCTCGCAGTAAAAAGTATCCTATATATTGACTCGGGTAACCAGCTATCATCATACCAAATTTCATCAAAATCCCTCCAGTGGTTTTTCCGTGACGCGGTAACAGACAGACAGACAAAAATTCTAAAAAATATACATTTGGCCTCTGTATCGATAATAATGTTTTCAATAAGATTTTCCAAAACATATCTAATGTACAGATTCGGCTTAGTTACAATTTTATTATATGTATAGATTATGTAGATTAACATCGTTAATCAAGAGCTTATTGTCTTATCACTTGTTAAATGGATCAAGTTGGTCGGTCCAGTTACAGTTTATTAATACGTTTCGTAACTATGAAGCGTATCTTATCTGCGCTTGCGCACTTATCGTTCCTAGAAACTGCATTGGTTGCATACGTTTGTTCAGGCGCCTTGGTAATTTATTATTATTATTATAATGGCTATCTGGACAGACGTTTATAGCTGAGTTAATCTATTGGTCTGGTGATGTCAAGTCGTAGTGATTTGTTTAGTTTAGCTTTTGTTATATGTATTTATATGTATATAACTATTTGATATTTTAACCGCTTGTGTATAAAGAGGGATGTTAAGTTTAACGTTTGTATCTGTTATGAGTGTTTGTCTGTGGCATCATAGTGCCTAGACGGAAAATTTATTTATTTTTTTTTGAAAGGTGACTTGATCAAGAATGTTCTTAGCTATAAATCAATAAAATATTTGCAGCCATAAGTTATAGGGAAATATTTAATTTGATCGTAATAAAAACCGCATTTATTTATAAGCTTTTTAACTAAATTTGGCGATAACTATAGAATTACTGTATTTCTAGATAAAAAAACGACCCAAAGATTTTAATGACCCAAAACTTAATTCAATTCAATTATATTATTTCGTGGCTTCTCGGGAAACTTAATTTCTACGATTGTTAACGAATGAAGGTTGACAATTTTTTCTCTCACAGGTGTCACCAACGACCTTACTTCAGAGGGTCGCTACGTTTATAATAATTAATTCTTAACAAAAGGCTTGATTATTATAGATAAAAAAAGTCGCATAAAATTGTTTATACATAATTATATAATTAATTATACAATAAGTGTTATTGCGCTCACGGCCGTGGCTGATAACCTCTGGCGGCACGTTTGCACTTTGCACGCACTTCACTTGCGTCTCTACTTCGGAAGTCTAACATATATAGCGGCTGTATTAAGTTAAATATAATTAGTGACGTACGATATTTTATCGATAAAATAAATTATTATAATTATCATCTATTAGTTATAATGATATATGGGGTTAGGGCTTTAAACAACTTCCCAAGCAATTTGGGCATTTAAAAAAAAAAAAAAGGTATTTTCTTGTTTTTAAAAACTATGCATGCTAATGCTGACGAGAATATTCGATTGTAAAAAATACAGATTATACAAAAACGTTAACTCTTATATCGAATAAAAAGATATATATCTTAAGGTTTGATTTTTTTTATTTTAACATGGTTAATATGGTTCACCTCAATATGCGCTACGTCCTTTGAATGTTTTAGGGTTCATATATTTGATATGTTCATCGAATACAGGAAAGCGAAATTCTTAATGTTTTTCTAATAGATACGTTTTCTAAATATATTGATGTAAATTGGAAATTGGTGAATACATACATATGTGTATAGATTTAGCTAACCCAATCTCCGTATATATTATACAGTATATGTATTTAAATAAAGGTAAAAAAACGTGCGTGTTTACTTATGTACGCACGTAAGAAGTTATACTCCTTTGGCGTAACAGAACAAATATAGCTAAAGATTTCATCCCGTATGTCACAACTCTCTGTTTGTAAAAGGAATGCAGCTAACTTTATCATGTCGCTTTTTGGCTGTCGGTGTGCGCGCGCATCGTAAAAATTTTACTCTCATAATTTTTCCCAAACGTGCCAAAAGAAGTATAACTTCAAAAACTTACTAATAATATCAATATTATCAGTGTGTCACTAACAATAGTGACTCCGAAATCAAAGTTTCGAATAAGTGACTTTATTGTCGTTATATAATGAAAGGTACATTCGAATATAATAATCTAAATTTCAAAACCTAATACTTCCTGTACAGAATCTTAGATAGTATTTTCGTCAAATGCCGAAGAAAGTGCCGTTAATGCGTGGGTCCATTGCATCCTGTTACAAATGTTCTAAACTTTCACCAAGGAACAGTTGCATATTGGAGCGATATTGACAGTAATTAAATTTTAAGTATAACACTTAAAATTAAAAAAGTAAATGCTTTATCTCGTAATTACATTGCTATATATAACTAGTCCATGTGGTGTTTTGCATATAAGTCTATACATATATATAAATAAAATTGAAGTGTCTGTTTGTAATGTCAAAATAACAGCTTTTTACTAAATGCATATAAAATTATACACGGTACTTATAAGAAAAATACATTTTTTAAAATTTTTGTCTGTCTGTCTGTTTGTTCTGGATAAAACGGCTGAACTGATTTTGACGGGACTTTCACTGGAAGATAACTGATGTTATAGAGAATAACATAGGCTACTTTTATGTTAGAAAAAGAATTAGGGTTCCCCTTAAAAAAATTAAAACGTACCTAGGGACGAACCCGAGCGAAGCGAGGGTGAGTCATTAATAGTTAATAATAGTGTTTTATCGGAAATGTTCTTGTATTAGTCGTGGGTTCCATCTTAGATTATGTACTGCCGCTAGTATAAGTGAAGAGATTGTGTCTAAAGATGAAAGCGATATGAAAAATATATTTCATTAAATATTAAACATAAAAATAAAATTAGTAATTAAAGATTATAAACATATTAGATAAGTAATTTTACGAAAGTCTTGTATAATTATATCAAATACTACTTTCTATCAAATAAACTACCGTAATGGTTTATTTATAGCTATTTTGTTAACTTAATTTATTTTAAATGTCGTTCTGTTTAATATTTTATTTGTTTGTATATTTTTATATAAAACTGCTTGTTTTAATGATTCTCCAATGCCCAGAACTAATAGGGCTAAAATTTTGATAGCGTATCTCAGCTTAAAAAGCGTTTTTTTAGCTATTTGATAAAGTTTCCATAAAAGCATTTTCTTTGTTTTAATCACTAAAAGAGGGAATAAAGTTCATCTAAGTACAGTTGATTTGAATTAAAAAATCCTTAGTAAAATACTGCAAGGTAACTGGAAATTTTGGGTGCTATACATATCTGTAGCAAACGATACTTTATTTTATTTTTTTAAATATTGAAAATAAATGTGTTAGCGAGCTAAAAATGTTTATGGGGTATTTATAGTACGAATTTAACATCGATAAACATGTTCTCTTTAGTTCCCATCACTAACCCGGATGGGGGCCATAGGGTGGCGGGCCCTTTATTTGCGGTCAATTTAAAGTGAGAGCACGGACGCCGGAAGTCCCATTGTACTCCCGGATATACAGATGTGTTTAGATTGGAAAAATGACATTACTGCGTAAATAATGATATTGTAAGAAAGAAGAACAATTGATTGATAAAAAAAGTTTCTTTTTAGATTCTGTAAAAATATGATTGATTAGATGGAAAATGTTTTTGATAATCATTTTAAAAAATCAATAGTTTTAATGGAAATACAATCGTTTATTAATCGATTAATAATATAGAAATATATAAAATATCCTTTTCACAATCAAAGGTGAAAAATTTGAGTTGTTTCACTTAGGATGAAGAGCAAAGAAGGTCTATAAAACTTTTGTATATTACGAAAATCGAAGTGGCAATCTCCATACCACATCACACTACAATATAAAGTAAGAAAAAAAAGCTTTTTTTTTGTATATTTTGTTACTCACTAATCTTAGGTACAATACCGAAACTATAGTGACGTAGAAATGTAGTGGCACGCGTCGGTCTGTGACCTCGGAGTTCTAAGAAACGTCACCAGCAATCCGGACGTTGGTCATTTTGCACATGATATGGGTTTATCTGCAACGTTATAGGAAACTATAAAAAAACTCAATTATACTTTCTTCTTCGACATTATTAATGAGTCATACAACTCTACAGTCGAATGAGCTAAAGTTAGATTTTTGTATTATATTTTATTCAGTCAGCCCTTTTTATCGTTCCACTACTGAGCACGGGCCTCCCTTTAAAACGAGGGTGATCAAGCTATAGTCCAAAATTTGCCAGTTTGTTAATAATCAATCTCTACATTTAAAAGAGATGCTAAATATCTATATATTATTTTTGCACATTAACTTTATTATGCAAAATGTACAGAGAACAATGTAAGTAAAGGTTCTACGTAAAAAAATATTGGCAGACTTATTATTAGCTTTTGCATTTCAAAAACTTTTACAGAATGTTCTATCTTGGTCTCTTTCTCTCTCTTTCTTTCTTCCTGGCTATGAATGAATGGGTCAGGCTTTTTTATTTTTCTTCTATCTTTCTATCGTTCACTTCTATCGTTCACTAAAGAAATTATATTAAATATTAAGGAATTTCAACTGTACGAGTACAATTTTAAATATGCTTATTACTATTGTAAGAGGTAAGTGGAGCAAGCGTACGCCCGTGACCTCGCCGTTCTAGGAAATGTCCAGTCTCCTGTATATTTCACAACCAGCGACACTATGGAGACTTGCAGTTAGAAATGCATAAACATTCAAATACAAGCTTTGGACTATTTAAAGTTTGTCAACAGGTGGTTTGAGAAAGCTGCCTCTTGAGTTTAGTTAGGTTTATATAATAGATACTCTACATACTATTCTATACAAATATCGCCAAATAAAAACGTTAAAACCACGATATTTGGCTAAGTCTGCCAGTACTTATGTAGCATTAAGGTTTTCTTAATTTATATGTTTCGTTACCATAAAAAGTTGTAAGTGAAGCTTTTTTTCTGTATACTATTCTCTAACAAAGTGTAAAGGAATCCGGACGCAAAAAACAGCTAGTACTACTATCAATCACTACGGTATTTAATGAGTCAGATTGTATCGTTGCCCTACAAATGACCTCGTCTATTTCAGAGCTTACTTTCATATTACATAGCGTATATATATTGTACATAATACTACGTAATCTGCCAAAGCATATTCTTTAAAAAAAAGTTACGAAAAATGTATATTGTCCTTTAATAAACACAGTGGCTCACATTCATAGTGACGCAATGACTAATAATATCTATTATTTTTATTTACATCAGTCAAAGACCCATATGTTGTAGTTTAATGGCCTAGAAATTTTCTAAATTGGCTAAAAAGAGTTATAGCGTGAACGACCGCGGGCACACTGGTGTGTCAGTTAACAATTAATTTTCATTAATTTCTTAGAAATTTACCTGGAGGAGTTAATTACTTTATTTAATGTGTAAAAACTAAAAACATTACAGAAACAGACTCTACAAAAGAACATGTCATTGCAACTTTGTAACATTATCACTTAGTTAATGTACCAAAAAAGCAACTTTGTTATACTTAAGATATTAGATAAGTCTGTGTTAGTCATATAGCATTAGTAATTGCACTACCATACAAAACCAGTCTGATTCTATGCGCTCTATCATATATAGGTATAATAGTAAAGATACATTAAGCAAATAGAGCATGTTAAGTTTATCTCTACATCAAAATTCAGTGGCGTCAAATCTCCGTAAGAGTTTCCATAGAAGTTAAACATAAAGCCCAAATCATTTTTATTGCCATGTTCATATAATTATGTTAGTAATAAGAAGCATGCGAAAACTATCTGTCGTAGTGGTAGCGTGAAAGGTAAATGGTGAATTGGTTGGTTTATTGACCGATTTAAAAAATAGAGGTTTTCAATTTTTTCGTATATTTTATTTGTATGTATATTAGGCGACAACGATACATATCTATACATATAATAAAATTCTAACTGAGCCGAATCTGTACATTAAATATTTTTTGGAAAATCTTATTGAAATAGTCATTATTACCGATACAGAAGCTGGACTGGACTGATTTTGATGAAATTTATTATGTTGATAGCTGGTTATCCGGGTCAACATATAGGATACTTTTTACTGCGGGAAAATATCTCATCTCTTAGAAACCTGTACTAAACGTTAAAACATAAGTGGGGACGAACCCGCGCGGTGCGACGGTGAGTTGCTAGTATATAAATATGGTATACACGAATGGTGTACCTCTTTTCTTTTGAAATTGATAAAATATCTCTACCACATTAAGTAGACTTATAAAAACCATTTAAGAAGGCAATATTCTAATTTTGCAGAAATATATTTTAGCTCTACACTCACATGTGAAGTCAGCCAAATAAAATTTAGTGTTTGCTGTATATGGAAAATACAACCTTATTAGGTAAACTTTGTTCTTATTAACTATCGCGCCAAATATTTTAATGGGAAATGATTCATTTGTCAAAAGCTACCTAAAGCTTGATATAAAAGCTTAGGTCATATGTTGAATTCCTATTTACTTAGCTTTATAAATTTTTAAGTTTCGCATATCAAGTAGGTACCTTTTAATCGGTTTTTCCGATAAACGTGTCGTAAAGTATTGCTTGATTTTATCGATTTTGTTCTCGGAATGTTTCGTAAGTACTTATATCGAACAAACAGGAAGAGTTTTAATTAAAATACCGATAATTTCATATACCTATTATTTTAAATATTGTACATTGATATATAAATACAAGGATACAATATATACAATTAGCGCCCCAAAACTCTCCTCAAAAAGAAGTGATTTAATCGAAATTATGCACTTTTTTCAAATTTATTTTGTTCATTGCGCTTCGGATAGCAAAACTAAAACGCACGTTGTTTTGTTTAAAAATGCATTTTATGTGGTGTGCGTAAGTTTGAATTTGTGTTGAGACAATTAGAACTTTTGATTTTTGAATTTTATTCTTTCGTATAACTTAATGTCACATGCCGACGCCACTTTTGTTATGAAACGTGTATGTTTTTATATATCAATATTATTATATGAAGAAAATAAAAACCGCGTGTCTGTCATAAGATTTAGAAACACAAAATTATAAGACTTAGTATATTATGAAAGCTAGAAGCTTGCTTCCGCTTCGCGAAATCTTTGTCCAAATAAACTTTGGTACGCTTTTGGGAACTGCAAATTTCTTAACTGAAAAATCATATAAAACTGATCTTCTGGAGTTATATACTCACTAGCCATCAGATTAACGAGACACGTATTTTATGTATGTAAAGTGTTAAAACCGCATTCAATGATCATTTCCCTTAGTATCATGTTTGGGTTTGGTTCAGTCGTCACGGTTAGAAGATGGTCGGAATGTACGCATCTCGACCTCACAGCCACTGGACCGTAGAAATGATTATCCGAAACCGGGCTTAGATGTTGATCTGAAGATGCTTTAAATAGAAAGTAGGTAGGTTACTAGATATGTATTTATAAAAAAAATTAAAATAATAAAACACATATAATTTGTAAAAAATATTTACCTAGGTGCAATATTTTTATATCGGCGATTTTAAGTTTAAAATTAAATTCACTCCCAAATATATAAAAAGCCATACGATATAGAGTCCTATTATAAAATAAAACCTTGCATGTAAATATAACAAAAAATAAATAAACACTTGTGTAAATAATTAACAAGTTTCGGCGTTAATATCGCCTACGATTTGCTCATGGACCGCCTACATAGAGTATATTGCTACATATATAAAACCGCCTACTTCCAAACCTTCATACAAAATAATGTGAATATTACACAGGCTATAAGGCAATAAAGACTAAACATCTTTCAAATTCAATGATAAGATTATAATCTATAAATAAATAGGCAAAGACACAACAGTTCAATGCCTTATTCTCCTCTGTATTTCAACCGATTTTCTTTTTTTTTGTAGCTAGTGACTTTTGCTTTAGTGTTACCGAAAAAAAATTATCTTCGTATCGAACCCTAGTTCTAAAAATTATAGTTAAAAAAAAATGAAATACAAAAATCAGCAAATCTCTTAGATAAATCATCAAATCAAGTATCAAACATTTGTATTTTTGTAAATTTTCATTTAACATATGTTACATATGTAACATATTTATGTTTAACAAATAATATTTATACATTACACTTTTGTTGCCAGCTAAAAAATGGAATTCACAAGTTTTTTTTTTTAAACTTTAATGTCGCCCACTAAAGCGCCGCGCCGACGCAAATCATATTAAAAAATGTCAATTTAAATTATTTATTACTATTTCTTTTAGGTATATGGTCTTTATTTAGTGTTGCAAAAATTTTATGCCAATAAGACTTTTTTTAAATTAAATGACAAATATAATGTTATTAAGTATATTTGGCACATCGTTTTAATTCATCGCACAAAAACAAAAGATTCGCTATTTTTTGCAACTGAAATTACTCTAATTGACTTGTGTCAATGTGCAATTTGTAACTAACAAGAAAACATAATAAAACGATTTAATTACCTCCATGACAAGAATACAATGTGATGTTATAATCCAGCTGAACGCAAAAAACTAAGAAAGTGCGCTTGCAAATGCTAATGAATGCGATGACTTCTACGAACTGTCCACTTGGTTTGCACCATCTTTTTTGCGCGGTCGATCTGCGGCTCCTTTGACACTTTAGGGTTGTTAATTTTTTTAAACTTGAAATTTTTTTTAAACACGTTTAAATGGATACTTAAAACTTAGGCTCTTATGTATTTGTTGATAATTGAACGAAAACTTTGTAAAACTTTATTTCATGTTAAAGAAAATTTATAATTATTTACTTTTCTGTAGTTGTTTATTTCTAACATCAATGATTGTAAATAAAATTTGTATAAATATTACTTATATTAATTATAATCAAAGTGGCAACCCTAAACGTTATAGACTTAAAAAAAGTAAAAACAGTCTTTGATCCACTTAGCTTTGGATTTCCCGATATATCGACCTTTGGCACTAAAAAAAGTGTCAGATTGCATCCTTTTTGGTAGCCGCCTTGACTTACATCACTTTATCTGTTAGCAAGATGGCGCCATTTCGCGTCTTTATGCAGAAAGCAAGCGACAGCATTTTTTTAAAATAACAAAATATACTTTTTGATATTTAAACAGAGCAATATATATGAAGCGTGATGATAAAAAATCCTACTAATATTATAAACGCGAAAGTTTGTGAGGATGAATGGGTGTATGTTTGTTACTCTTTCACGCATGGCTTCTTCATGAAACTTTACAATAATATAGCTAATAGCTTATACATACGGCAATCCATACTAATATTATAAATGTGGAAGTGTATTTGTTTGTTTGTCCTTCTTTCACGTCGAAACGGAGTGACAGATTGGCGTGATTTTTTGTGTGGAGGTAGCTGGAGGGCTGGAGAATGACATAGGCTACATTTTACCGCGGGAAATTATCTAATTCCAACGGGGAAAAAGTTATAATAAAATCCAAAAAAATGTTTATGATCAGAATTACTTGAAACTCGGTATTAATGTTCTTCAATAAAATTTAATAAATATGTGTTTAAGCATTTTTTGAAATTCATTCTATAATCGGGTAAAAAGGGGATGAAAGTTTGTATGAAACTACCTTTTTGAAGCCTTTTTGAAGCCGCGGGTTCTGCTAGTTATTTAAAAAGGTACTCTAGTATATGTAACTCCTTTAACAAACCATACGTGTAATAAAATTGCATACTGGTCAAAAATGGTATACACTATACGTTATACGTATACAATCTTTTACCAGTTTGCAATTTTATATACTAAAATCTCAAACTCGAACTAAAGAATTACATTTATAGACGGAGTCCAGAAAAAAATGTCAAAGTCAAAAATGACAATTTTACTCTGATGTATAAGCTATATTACTTTAAAGTTTCATCATAATCCGTTCAGTAGTTTTTGCATCAAAGAGTAACAAACATCCATACATCCTCACAAACTTTCTCGTTTATAATATTAGTAGGACACTACTGACATTGTACTTAATTCGGGCATAATGTTATCAAGTGGGTATCAAGTTCCGCCTTCTTATGTAGAGCTTTGTTGTAAACAAAGAGACGCCTTGCTAGAGTTCCTGGTAGTAATAGATTGCATTATATTTTTATAGCACTACGTATATTACACTGGTTTACTTAGCTGTTTTAGTACCAAGGGAAAACTCTCCTTGCTTACTTGAGTTTTATATTCGAGATAGAATATTCATTTTTATAACAATGTCTATGAAATACAAAATAAATATATTATTTTATAAAAAAAGTTTAATTAAACTTTCAAATAAAACGACGCCTTTTTAATAATTTCCTTTAAGTCTTATAATTATTATTATCTATTTTATAAATAGGATATTCGTATTCAGGCCTTTTTTAACGTCTCACTGTTGGACACGGTCCCTTTACTTAAGGGGGATCAGGCCATAGTCCACACTGGTTAAGTGCGAGTTGATGTCTTTCGAAAACTTGCTAGGTTCTCTCAGACATGCAGGTTTCCTCACAATGTTTTCTTTCAACGTAAACAAGTGGTAATCATGTTGGAAATGATTCCCACATGAAAACATCAGGTTTCCTAAGCGAGCGCATTTCCACTGGACTACCGAAAAATTATTGAATTTCAATGAATAACCGAATCTCGTTCACAAAGCCCTTAGTTACAGATTACAACTATATCAAGTAAACATCCGTTGATAACGCAACGGAAGGATAAAAGAATAAACCGCTTGTTGCAAATTTTATCTTATACAATAAAAAATATACTATATAAATTCAAAAAATATAAGTTATTTTATTGAATTCATTTTAAACTTTATTTCCTGTATTAGTTTAAATGAAAAATATTCTTACATGTTGAAATTTAGGTCGAAAAAATATTGCTAAAGTGAGTGAGTAAGTAAGCATTACAAACAAGCAAAAAAATCTATTCTTTGATCATTACCAACAAACAAATGAACACATTACTATAAAATTCACATATCTAAAAACTAACGCCTCACCTTCGCTTCGCTCGTGTTCATCCTTAGGTTGATTCCCCATACAAACTTTTATTCCCATTTTTCACCCCATTAAGGAATAATTTCCGAAATAAAATCCTGTGCCATTTCTAGGATCTCAAACTATCTTCTTACTTCATCTAAATCAGTTCAGTAGTTCCAGAGATTACTTCCTACAAACAAACTTACAAACTTACTAACTTTACCTCTATATAATATAGATTAAGATTACTATTAAGAATTGTTTTTATAGTTCAGAAATAAAACCCCGAGTAGATAACTTGTGATGATCTTTTTAAAACTAGAAGTGCGGTTAAGGAGCAAGGACGTGAATGAGAACAAGGTCTCCTATGTTATTTACCTCTGCTTCGGTGTCAGCTTACCAATAGCACTATCTGGTTTGTGGTACAAACATCATTATTATAAACCTAAAATTGGCCTTTTACTTCGATTCACATAGTAGTTATCTTCAATAATAAAAATAATCCATTAATTCAAATTCAATTTTCTTAAAAAAAAATTTTTTTTTGTGACACCTTTTTGCGATTATTATATTCTCTATGCGTTCCTAAACTATCGATACGACTGTGATGAAACTCTGGTGAATTATTCTGCACATACCTGCGAAAGTTCCTGGCCTAAAGAATTTTTCTTTGAATATTTGTCTTTTATGCATTTTTAAATCATTCAAGTTTAGGGTCACACCCAAACGATGTGAGGGTTAGTCACTAGTTAATTATAAAAGCGAGACCAGGCGCTTGAAACTAACAAAAACCAATTATAAAATACATAATTCTAACAATATCTTTACTTAAAGCTCTATATCTGACTACTTTAGCCTAATTATATATAACTTCTGTCAATTAATTATGATCAAGGTTACGTATATATACGGGGTAAAAACAAACCCACATAGGACAGTATGTATGTCCCTCACAGCCTATATCATTCAGGATTATTGAAATCTTCGATACACTTGAAAGGGTGAAGTTAAATAAAATACTATACAGTAGACAGGTTTAGTCACGAATAGACCGGTATAAGGCTTAACTTCAAAACCGTATGCGCTTATAATTTACATTGCATCGTGTTCAATTATCGAGTCTCATATAATTTCTATATTAACTGCTAGACTGATGCAATCGACAAGATAACGCCATGTTTTATCGTAATCTTACGTTTGAGGAAATGTTTGTTGTTTATTTTTATACTATTTGCTAGTTTCGTTTACGGGGCTTCCCCCAGATTTTTGGCTTTATAATTTTATGTGCAATTGCATAAAATTAAGGATGAAATATTTTATGATGTTATTTAAAGCAAGTGTCTCATTAAAATCCGTCCAGTCATTTTAAACATAGTTCAAACATTTAGACGTTTTAAAAACTGACAAAAAGTTTTTTTTGAGCGGTAATAGTTTGTATGATTTTTCTATTTAGTTGGATTTGTCGATTGTGAATTTCAATACTTAATCAATGAAAAACAGTGCCTTATATAATAAATATGGTAGTCGCTATTTATACTTTACCTCTAAACGTGAAAAAAATATTTTTAAAGTAATTTTGAAATGGCTTTTTCATTCTCAAATTATTTATTATAATATTTTCTCCAGAATTAACTTATACAAATAAAAATCCTAATACAAATATTAAAAAAATTAATTTAAAAATCTAGCCACAACTAAATTAGTATAGATAACGCTACTAGATTGTGTAAGCCCGTATATTTCGTAAGAACAAATCGACGTCGTAAATTCAGTTAAAAGTCAATAAATTACGAGTGTTCTACTTGACGCCGAACCGGGGCAAATATCACTTGTCCATTAATATTTATGATTGTGTACTGATATGACTTAGCTTGGCCTGAAAATATATGTTTATGGTGTAACAGGTGCTAGAAGAAAAATGATGATGATGATGAAGAAATATATATATATATATATATATATATATATATATATATATATATATATATATAAATATATATATATATATATATGTTTCTACAAAAGGATATATATGTATATATATTCTTTTGTAGAATTTTAAAACAAATCGGCTGCGAAAATACTCTTTGACTAATTTCAAGAGTAGGTACGTTCCGTACTTAATTCTGTTGTTTTTTATAAACGTAAAGCATTATTTTCGTTATTTATCATTATTTGAAGCATTATCACATTCGTCACTTGTGAAGCGATATTTTTGCCAATAATTGTGAAATCAGTGT
This sequence comes from Brenthis daphne, assembly GCA_947093115.1. Lineage (NCBI taxonomy): Eukaryota > Metazoa > Arthropoda > Insecta > Lepidoptera > Nymphalidae > Brenthis > Brenthis daphne. Next base: position 8,547,710 of record OX352473.1, read on the forward strand.
ATAATTCATATATATTTTTTATATAAAAAGCTAACAAAGAGAGGTGGGGGGAGGGGGGGGGGAGAGAAAGAGGGGGGGGGAGAGGGGGGAGAGAGGGGGGGAGAGAGGGAGGGACAGAGAGTATTAAACTTTAAGTATACATTTAGTTCAGCTGCTCAGCATTATTTGACGCAAGTTCAAGGAATTATTTGTATAGAAAATCAGGTTTAATACAGTACCAGTATATAAAAATAACAATTGTCATCTAATCTTCAAAGTAAATGAAGTCTATAATAGAGATAATGTTAAAACAAGCTGAGATGCTTTAAGATGCAGCATCCTGTACACCTGGTGTAGCACGTGCTTAGCTTAGGGGTTTTTGTTGGTTTTTTTTCCAACTCTTTATTGCGTTGTGAAGATGACATGTGTTTCTTACAGGGGTAGTCAACATATGATAAGAATTAAAGTGATATATATATATATATATATATAAAAATAAAATAATAATTTTGTTTTGCTTACTAATAGTTTAACATGTCGAGATAGGGAAATGATATCTGAATACCTCGTTGGTTTAGTGGTTAATGTGTTCCGCTGGGAATTTTAAGGACTTTAGTTCGAGTTATTGCGTTTTTATGAAATTCACGTAGTAGTATAGAGTTAGATTTGGTTAGGTTTGAATGTCTCTCAATCAATTTTAAATTGGCGTCCCATTTATTTCTTCGGTTAGATTAAAGAGAATAGTGTATACACCCGTGACTATGATATCACTGCACTGTTGTATCGCCGAGGGCTAGTCTGACGAGATAAGCGACCGTGATCGATTAGATTTAATATTATTTATCCGTCATGAATTATGTAAGTTCTCATAACATCTACACTTTCAGAAAACCAAATTTTTGTAAGGATGCTGATTTGTATGTAATCTCATATTATTTTGAATCTATCTCACTTATCAAAAGAAATCCTTAAGTATCTCTTGAAGAAGCTACCGGACATACCCCACATCAATTAAATTTCTATTATAAAAACAATGATTTTCAATCTATAAATATAACTAGTGATAACCATCTGTTCGTATAAGACATTACGCCTCCACCAGGTGAGGTTGAACGTGTTTGTCTTTTTGCCTTATTTTCATTCCGAAGCTCATTCAAATTGCGGCTTTCGTTTAAAAAGGTAAGTGCTATTGTGAGAATTACATAGTTTTGTGAAGGCACGAATAATAAATAGAATTTTTTTTGTACTGTAAAACCTACAGCCTATGAATTTGCGCAGGTTTTTTTATGTTTTTTACTTTTGAATAGGCTAACTTATGTTAGGTGACATGAATTAACTCGATCGAAAACTGAAATAATATGTGTTTTAATCTATTATTTTATACAGTTAATACCGAAAATTTAGGTTTGAACGTATTTTTTAATGATGTATCGTAAAAAAATAAAAATCAAAATTTTTGTCCAAGAAATTAAAATTTTTTTTGGGGTGGACCACCCTTATCACTTAGGGGTATGAAAAATAATTTTCGTCCTATTCTCAGACCTACTGTATATACACACAAAATTTCATATGAATCGGTCAAGCCGTTTCGGAGGAGTTTTGTTACAAACACTGTGACACGAGAATTTTATATATTAGAGAAGAATAAAAACTCTTTAAATTTTGCCTAAACTTTATCTCAAGCATTCAACAAAGTCCAAATACATATATTCCTAAAAATACTTTAAAATGACATCCAACCAATATAAATGCGAAAATTTGTGAGTGTGTTTTTGTTTGTTACATCATCACGCTGTAACGTCTAAGCCGATTTGAGTGAAATTTAGAATAGAGATAGTTTATATGCAGGATTAACTCATTGCATCAATGTCAACAAGCCTTCATCGCAATCGGAGTTGTGGAAAAACTATGTTTCAATAATGGGAAATTTTACAATGTTTTGACTGCACTATTTTACAACACTGTCTAAGACCACTCAATCTTTAAACTCTATTTTTACATTACCAAGTGGCTGCAACTGGTTCTTGCGTGGCACGAACTCGGTGGGCTTTTTGGAAACCACTCGTTAACTTTTTTCTGTGTAGACGTTAAATTCTTTGTTGACTCTCAGTATAAAATAGATGGCTATTCTTGGAACGATGTTTTGAAGTAAAGGGTTAAGTTTTTAATTTTTATTTGATGAGGCTACAGATTTAGTGTCAATGTTGTTAGACGTTAGAATTTGTGTGTGTTTTTTTAATTTTGTTTACTCTCAAATTCCGATGGGACGATAATTCGACACGACTTGACTTGGAGAGAGATCAGGCGGTGGACCGGCGGCTTTACGTGCTCTCCGAGGTACGGGGAGGAAACATCGTCAACTTCCTAACTCCGGGCTGTATAACTGTTTTAAGAGAAAAGTTCAATATCTAAACTTGACATGACCCGCGACTCGAACCCAGGAGTTCCTGATGTGCAGCAGGCAGGCATTTCATAATAATAATGTTCTCCTGACCGATTCCGGCTACGGCGGTCAATCTCATTGAGACTAGCCAACTGCGCAGGAGATATTATAGTGCACAAGTGAATGCGCAGACACAAGTGCACTCTCTATTCCTTTTACTCTCCAAATCCGATGGGACGATATTTCGACACGACCGGTGAGAGTTAAGGCGCAGGACCGATGGCTTTACGTGTTCTTCGAGTCACGGCGGTGTAACACCGCCAGCTTCCCAACTTCGGGCTGTTTCTGGGACTTTCTCAATAGAAACCCGAGACTGATACCCGGGTTTCGAACTCATTACCTCCAGATGTGGATCAGTTCGACGGAATCGGAACTCGAATTCAGGACAGCCGTACAAGCTAGCTACAACACCACCGAGGCAATTCATAATAAACCGACCGATAAAGAAATAACAAGGCCATAGAAATGGTTACATTTATAGAATGGTTACATACATTGTTCTATTAAAATACCATTAAATTAATATTAATTTAAGTAATAAACCATTTACGGGGAAAGTACGTAAAACCACTGTCTACCTAACTGCTACACGCTTCCCGCTCATTAACCACGATTAATATAACCTTACTCAGTCATTATTTTGTTTCCTATTTTTGTGCACTTTTTTAAATATAAATATTTCAAATAACACCTCAGTCTCTCCCGTGACCATGGATGCTGTAAAGAATTCGAAACGTCGGGAACCAAAAATCAAAATGAATCGAATAAATAATCCGAAAAGATAGTTTTATTTAAAATGTCAAATATTCGCGTAATCTGGAAAGTATTATATAAATATTTCTTTAAATATTTATCTTTTTTAGGTCCCTATATAAATATTTTTATAAAAATATTAAAAGGTACTATAATACATATAATTTTTAACGACATCAATAAAGTGAGTTTCCACTGCGCGTAAGTAAATGCGAATTTCTCAAAAACAAAAAAATTAAGTATTATTTCAGTAAGCTTTTATTATATAATACATACTAGTGTAATGGGTAGGAACGAGATGTTAAATAATTTTATCAAAATCGCTCAAGCTTTTTAGAAGAGGAAGAATTATGAACACCAGAATTTTATATATGAAGATTACATATATAAATATATACCTACATCTAAATCGTTTGATACTTTTTACGACTTTATCGGATACGGAAAGAACAGAACTACTGTTGCTAAAGAAAATTTTCTAACACTTTGTTGTTGTTTTATGTAAAGATGAAAGAATCTGATAGGAAGTACATCTCCTATGCGTTCTGTAATGCCGAATGATTGGCCGCGGATCGGAATTCAACGGATGCACAAATTAACCAAGTCTTTCTATTAATTAATATTTCGTACTTATTGCAAGAGGCATAAGGTTCAAAATATTACATTTGTCATCCATTTCCTAATTTCCTGGCTTGTCGTCACACCTCATTCGCTCAATTTAGGGCGTCCTGTCGTAGTTTTGAATTTTTATAAATAAACTTTGTGTAATAGCGTTAAATGAGTATAAAATGTTATATTTAACTTGTTAACAGTTGAACCGATGAATATCTCATTTTAGGGTTCCGTACCTGAAAAGGGAAAATCTGTCCGTATGTCTGTGTACCTATTAAGCAATTTCCTTTTCCTACGGGTCCTTGGAGCGGCAATGACATCAAGATTATTAAGTCATCGCAATAAAAATAAGGCAAGTTATACTGTATATGCTACTTGCAAGAGTGCAAGAAAATGAAAACTAAGGGTGGAAAATATTTTGAAAATCAATAATTTTTAAAATATCGAATATTATTTTCCACGTATTCTATTGCAAATTACATTTTTTTTTAATTTTGAACTTGCATAGGTACATAATTTTTCAGTTCCAACTCATGATTATGAAATTCCTTCAATTATATCTATAACAAATACGTTACATCTGTCCGTTAAACACATAACATATATTCGGAATTAAACCCCGTTCCTTTCTAATAAGCTTTGTGCGGTATCGATTTTGTAATAACTATTCGTAATTAGATGATGGATTACTGGGATAATCGATTAAACTCGCTCTCTTCACTGACCTAACCTTTGGTCGACTTAGCTTTAACTCGAGTTTTAGCGTGTATAAAGAATTTAGAACGTTTGTTAAGATTTTATATTGTTTCCATCGATCAAGAAGCTTTGTAACCAATTGTGCTTAGGTAATTATTCTTGAAATAAATAAACAACAATGTAAATTGAACCTTAAATGCAATGCTTAAAGATGTCTTCACAAAAAAAAATTACAAGCACGCTCAAATCTTCAAATGAGCGCTTATTCGGTGAGGACATTTTTTATCGCTGATTGTATCTAGTACTTTTTGATCGGTGATTGTTTCGCATGAAATTTCCTATAGTCGGCATACTATAAAGTATAAATTAGAAATGCGAAAAAAATTATATGTAGGTATGTTTTTGTGTCTGTTTATTCTTTATTATTTTATTATTTTTTGTTATTCTTTCACTCTGAAACGACTGAGCGGATTTAGATGAAACATTTAGTACACAGATTAGACTATAACGTTGTCTAGTACATACTAACGTTAGGCACCTCGGGGCGCTCTCGAACAAAGCGAGGGTACTCTAGATGTCTCCATACATTAAAAAAATATATTATATGTTTTTTTTAATAATTTACGCTTCTTCTGGATTACTATCAACTAGGAAAGCACCACCGGCAGGGACTATCATCTTTATTAACACACTGTGATGATATGATATGGTGATGATAGTCTTTACCATCTCTGATGAGATATAATTCTGGCAACATGATGATGTTCTCCTAGCCGATTCCGGCCACGGCGGCCAATCTTAATGAGATTAGCCAACTGCGCAGGAGATATTATAGTGCTCAAGTGTACGCGCAGACACAAGTGCACTCTCTATTCCTATCACTCTCATACTCCGGTGGGACGACCACTCGACACGACCGATGAGAGTTAAGGCGCAGGACCGACGGCTTTACGTGCTCTCTTAGGCACGGGGGTGAAACACCGCCAACTTCCCAACTCCGGGCTGTTACTGAGACTTACTATACAGGAAGAATCAATAACTAAACTTGGCCCGACCCGGGACTCGAACCCAGGACCTCCGGGTGTGCAGCCGTACATGCTAGCCACTACACCACCGAGGCAGTTAAATGATGATGTGATCATCACTATGTTGCCAGAATTATACGGATCCCTGTTACCAATTAAAACAGATTTATTTAAACTTTGAATACGTAGAGTTACTTAAAAACTTACATATATCAATGTACTACATGATTTGTTTTATTATATTTACGAATAATTTGTATATTTTTTTATATTAATAATATTTAATGAGCAATGCTTGTGTATTATATATGTAAATTTATTTCGTGTATCTCGGAAACGGCTCTAACTATTTGGATTAAAGTATTTAGATAAGGTTTTGTTTTGAAATTTATCTTAAAAGGGGTATTTTCTAAAAAAAACACCCAAATTTTATAACTTTCCAAAAAAACCACAATTTTACAAAAAAATTAGGGGCGATTCTAAAGTACTAAAGAAATAAAATGTAAATATATTGACAGTAACGCCATCTGTACTAAATACATTGTACTAACTCAAACTCAGGTCGCACGTGCGTACCACGTGGTTGCAGTCGGTCATGGCGAATAGGTCTCTATTACAATGACTTGTAATTTTAAACCATTAATTTTATTTTACTATGGCAAGTTAAACAAAGTATAGTTAACACATTTTTTTGAGTCTGTGAGTCTTTTGTTTTTGAATTTATTCCATATCTTTAGAATCTAAATATATAGGTGTATTTAAGATTTTACACAAAACACCTATGTTTACTTTTCAAAAAGAATAATATATATTTTTATATACGAAAAATAAAGGTCAGAAGAATGTTACAGCCAGGAATCGAACATGATACCTAACAGTAACTAATAAAACAAAAAAATATATACATATATTATAGGAAATCTTTTGTAGAGCATATTTTCGTATAAAGAGCTCTACATACTCGTATTTGTTTGTCAAATAAGTGACAAAGTTCGTCTAATAACTTAGATCAGTTCAAATATTTATTATAAGTTATATCTTAATATGCACACTAAAGGTTATCTTTAAAAGTAGGTTACATAATATTTATAAAACACAATAAACAAGAGAGGGCTTTGTTTAAAGTAGTATTATAAATTATTACAAATAGAATAGGCTACGAATATTACTAACATATGTCCTCATAAATTCGCTTTCAATTATATTATTTTATTTTCTCAGAGATGAGATATTTTCCCGAAGTAAAAGTACCCGGATAACATCATACCAAATTTTATCAAAACCTATCCAGTGGTTTTTTGTGATGCGTTCCCAGGCAGACAGACAGACAAACAGACAGCCAAAAATTCTAAAAACTATAAATTTGGCTCTGTATCGATAATAATGACTATTTCAACAAGATTTTCTAAAAAATATTCAATGTACAGATTTGATTCAGTTAGAATTTTATTAGATTTTGTATTAATATATTAAGAAAATACAAAAATTGTTGTTTTTATTATACTTTTTTATTCAAATTACTAGCTTAAGACATCTTGTATGTATATAATGTTCTCTCAGGAAGGAAATTTCCAGCCATTTCGATATACTTGCCGCTTTCAGCTTTGCTTGTAAACCTTTTAAAGTTTTATAAATTTAATACATTAACATACTTTACAAATCTGATTCATTAATCTAAAAAAAATTGGCCCTATTAATATCGAGTTTTTTCCGAACTGCTGATAGATTTATGACGTTCAGTAAAAAATGTAGGTAATCATTTAATGCAGATTTTTTAAATTCAATTTAATTTCGCTGCAGCGAATAGCATGTGTAGTATTATTAAAAATTGTGTATGTTATTCAGAGATAATGACACAGACAGACAAACAAACAAACAAACAAACAAACCAACCTTATCGATATCTAATAGAAATATTGAATAATTAAGTTGCATGAAATATACGCAAAGACGCAGGAAAAACTAGTGTAATTTATAAAGAAAACTCATCTTAACGCAAAAATGACATGCACAAGCCCATCTCTGTGAGACGCATTCCACAGTGTTCCGGTGTCACTTTTTCACTTCCTACCGGTCGCTGCCCGCTGACTCTGGGTCTGAGATGACCACTTTTACCGACACTTTCTTTTATCGGAAACGATTATTTTATTTATTTGAAGGGCATGTATTTCTTTAATAAATATTTTATCTAATATATAAAAATCTCGTGTCACGGTGTTTGTGGTCGCACTCCTCCGAAATGGCTCGACCGATTTTAATTATTTTTTTATATGAGATTAGGTCGTAAAGTATTTTTCACGCTCCTACTCCCACCCCCCATTCTTTAATCGCGATTTTAGTATTTTTGTATGAACAATATAATATAAATACATAGCGACGAACCCGAGCGAAGCAGGGGTGAGTAGGGGTATATTATATAAATAACATAAAGCCAAAGAGTTTTTCTTGTAGATTGAACGCGGGCGTAGCCGCGGGTTCTGCTAGTTTATTTACATATTAATACTAATTTACCTGAGAAATTGCAGCAATATTATTAATTGTTACGAAATTACGTTAAAACACCTAAGTATCAAGTTTGTACAAGAACGTCGAAATAAATCAATCAATTTTTTTTATTTCAATTCTAGAACATTATTATAACTATTTTGTTTTCCCGTGTGAAGTCCCCATGAAAACACTATCGATCGATACAACATGAATCCATGGGTTTCCTGTCATTTAATGGGGAGCAGGTGTTCCCTTAGCTTCCGTGACAGTAGGGCGTAGTTCCGCACTACACTCTCACTGACTTTAGTATCAGTCGCGCGGCCTTAGAACGTACGCGTTATGTCTGCGCCTGCGCCGGTGCCCGCTCCTCGAAAGAAACTAGCTTTCCACCCCCATAACATACACGTGAGTTTCATCATTTTGTGCTTAATATATTATAAAACTTCCTAAAAAATAATTTGCCAACCGTTCTCGTGTTTTTTGAGCGATCGCAAGTTGCGTGGGAACTTGATTTTCTGCAATCCTTGCATTCTGATACGACGAGTTATAATTTTATTAGCCGGTAACCGTGTTGTAAATTACGTTTTATATCGTGGAATTTCAATGTATTTCCGTTTGATGTTTTTTTATGTAGGTATGTAAGTTTGTAATTTTAATTTGTTATGAGCTTTTGGGTGATTGGTTTAATTTATGGGTTTATTTGCTATTTTTTTTTACCACAAAAACCTATATAATTATTAATTACTAAGATTATTTTATCAATTTTTATTATAATTTCATTTACGCGTATATTGTTGTTTATACAATATTTACGTAAATAGGAAAACGTCTACGAAATATCATTTAGAAAGACTTCATAAATCAAATAAAATTAAAAATGAAAGCACTAAATTTGCAGAATTGAGTTTAATTATAAAAACAGAAAAATCGACATTTTACTAGTACATTGATAGATCGTAAACAAAGTGTACTGGTTCGAATATATCCTCAGGATTTGCGGTAAGTCCTGTCCGACGGGGAAGGAAACCGCAATACCAAGTTCTGTTCCTTCGAAGCTTAAAGCGAACTTGTTAGTTTGTACTTTTGACAAAATATTGATAATTGTTGAATGTAAAAGCTTATATAAGATTATAAAAGCTCCCTTTAAGTACAAGGGTATACCTATACAATATGTACACTCTTGCACTAATTATACATATATATCTGATAGTACCTGATATGTTATCGTCGTTTTTATTCTATCAGTGTTCGTCCAGCGGTCGAAATTTGACCATAATCATTAATCATTGCATAAAAAGCTAACTGTTTCCAAAGCTTTTTATTAATAAATGTAAAGCTTGTCAACAGGATACTAAATTAAAGGAGAAAAAGGTACTGAACGGTTTTATCTTTGTGTATATATATGTATATATTATGGATAGCATTGCCCGCGGCCCGCCCGCGGTCAGATAACCGAAAAACCAAATTCTAAGGTTTTTTACATATTAGTATACTCTTACATTGCAGTTTTCGTATTATTTCTCAGTAATGAGACATTTTCCCGCGGTAAAAAGTATCCTATATATTAACCCGGATAACCAGCTACCATCATACCAAATTTCATCAAAATCCCTTCAGTGGTTTTTCCGTGATGCGGTAACAGACAGACAGACAAAAATTCTAAAAACTATAGATTCGGCCTCAGTATCGATATTAATGTCTATTTCAATAAGATTTTCAAAAAAATATTTAATGTACAGATTCGGCTTCGTTACAATTTTATTACATGTATAGATTTATTTATTATATAATTATTAATTAGCAATAAGAAGTCCCTATTTTTATATTTTATTGAGCGTTGATAATAATACTGCAATAATTTCGATATTTGGATGATGATGTGTAAAAATAATGTGTAAACTCCTACTTAGAATGCTGGTGAAGGTTAAAAGTACTCGCATTCGTTGTCTTTGAATTTCCCAAACTAAACAATAGAATTCGCGGTATAAATGACAATGGCGTACTGTGACGTATAAATTGCTGTTTGTCCTCATAATCTGCACTCTGTAACTTGTAAACTATCTTCTATACATATAATAAAATTCTGAGTCGAATCTGTAAAATAAATATTTTTTTGGAAAATCTTATTGAAACAGTCATTATTATAGATACAGAGGCCAATATAGTTTTTAGAATTTTGTTTAATTGTTTGTCTGTTTGTCTGGGAACGCATTACGAGAAAATCACTGGATAGATTTTGATGAAATTTGGTATGATGATAGCTAGCTGGTTATCCGGGTTAACGTATAGGATAATTTATACTGCGATAAAGCATCTCGTCTCTGAGAATTCTATAGTAAACATTAAAACGTATCGTATATTTATAAAAAAAATACCACCCTTAAAAGTTGATTATTACCTACTTTTAAAGTAACTTTGATGTCAGTGTATCTTTGTAGTTAAATAGTAATATTTTCCATATTTGTAACATAATAGCTTGATGAGTTAAACATTATATAGTTACATAGTTCAAATCGATTACTAATTTCCTGTAGAAGGGTTAATTTGAAGGGCTTGATTTAATATGTACGTAACTTGCATTTCTTATACATTACACAGCTGTTGCCTTATATTTTTTATGCATGGTTTTGTTGTCTTTCTTCGTTTTTCTCATAAATAAATAAATAAATATGTTGGGACATTAACACACAGCATCATCTAGCTCCATGGTAAGCTACGAGGCTTGTGTTATGGATACCAGACATGACTTTAAATTCATACATATTTTAAATATAAACACCCATAACTGGAGTACAAATATTCGTGCTCATTACACAAATGAATACCCTCAGTGGGACTCAAACCCGTGACCGCTGGCACAGCAAGTAGGGTCACTACTCACTACAAACTGAGCCAAAAGTGTCGTTATTCGCCATAGGATTACATACTATGAAATTGTGTAGACAGACATTGGCTAGCAGTGCGTAAGTCAATATCGATACTGTCATTAGGAATGGTGAAAAGAATATTTGTTTTTTATCAAATTTAGTGAATTATAAAATAATAAATCATTTTATCCAAATGCTCTCAAAACTGTATTTTTGTGTTTATAAGATATATATTTTTTTAATTTACAATTATTTAATTTCTTTTCAGACAACGATTAAAGTGTACGCGAGATGTTTACGGCCAGATATCGAATACAAGACCCTGTCTGTCACTTGGGGGACTCGAGCGAAGGAAGTGGTGTCCACTCTTTTGGGGAAGTTCAGGATGCGCCACAGAGACCCCAGATTGTTTTACCTGAGTATGGAAGTAAGGGTCAGGGCTGCTGGTCTCAGGACCACATTGGTACTGGATGATGATGCAAGACCTGCCGCGCTCCAGGCTTGTCATCCGAAGGGATATTCTAAGTAAGTGCTTTATTCCAAAATTAAAATTATTTAGACGTAGCTAAATAGATATGTAAAAAATGCCGTCTAAGAAAAATAAGTAAAACTTCTGTATTGATAGTCTCCATTTTATGTAACATTGGCGAAGTAATTTAATTTTAGCTAATCTGGGATAAGCCATTTGCCCAAAAGATACTATAGAGCACAAGTGTGTGTGCAAACAGAAATGCACACTCTATTCCATTCACTTATAAATTCCGGTGTCACCACAATTCGTCATGAATGTCCAACGCCGAGCTGTTACTAATAATTACTTGTTAGAAAATCAATAGTGAGTCTAATTTGGGTTTGACTCGAAGACTCGAACCTAGGACCTCAGGATCTGTATCCGTATCTACTAGCCACAACATCTACGAAACAATCGTATTAACGTTGGAAGCCACAACTAAGGCCTAGAAACTAGAACTTATACAAAAGAATTTCAAATGTAGCAAAGGTAATCTATAGAAAGTTCTAAAGTATTTAAAGTGTTTAAAGAGAGAATAAAACTTTGTGTGCAGGTAAATTATAATTAACGTGTGTATTACCACGGTAATGTAATATATAATATTACCGTGGTATTACCGATGGGAAATCCCCTCGAAGACATTGTTTGCCTCCAATATATAGTAATACTATGTGCCGAATAAATAAATCGTTTATATATTCTAACAGTAGAACGACAACATTATTTCCGATCACATTTTCGTCTCACCAAAGGACGGTGTAACTATTAATCATTCGCAGGATACGACCGACTTTCTTTTTGATTTTTTAAATTTTTAATTATTTGACTATATTATGTATATGTTATTTTGAACTGTCAATGTGTTTGTTTTGGTTCATTCAAGTTATGAAAACCTATATAATGACTTCCTAAGTCTGTTTATTGATATAATGTACTACTATTTAAATTACATTTCTTACATTATTTTGTTTTAGATTCATTTGTATTGAATTATAAATAATTAGTTAAAATTAAATATTAAAAAACTCATCTAGCTCAGTAGCAGAAATGCTTATTGTAGTCACATGTTCGATTACTTTCGTAGTTAATACTGATTTTTAAATAATATTTTAAGGCAAAAACGAAATGAACAAAAAAAATATCATTTACTTGGAAGTATCTTGTTCTATCTATAAATTATTATTTTTAGGTACGATATTGCGGTATGATTAAAATCATTGTACTCGTGTCCTAATATGAAACAATGCTACTAATAACATTAATTAAACAATCTCGACCTCGATGTTAGCACGCTATGGACAATTTCCATTTAATATCTAGTGTCCTTAATTGATCGATTCTTTGCGGAAAACCTTTGAAAAATTAAGCCATCATTATGTTGCATCTCAAAAAAATATCTTTCAAGTTAGTAAAACAGACTTAATTCAAGCAAATGTGTGTAAATACGATTGGTGTGTGTTTATTTTTCCTGATTTCTTTCATATATCTATACAGCAAGTCTGTATTTTTAAAGTTAGGCATAAAATAATTTTTCTTATGAAATTTAAGCTGAATCCATCATCTCACCTATAAATCGTATAGTCGGCAAACTAGAGAAAAAAAGCTTGTTAAAATATAGACCACCGGCTAACGTGAGTCGCTTTTGTGTAGCCGTCTCCCCTTCCGGTGTCTATTCCTGGCGTTCAAACATAGCTAGCAATAAAAACTGTAAAAAGCTGGCCCTTTATTGAGCAAATGTATCGCGTTACGTAGGACACTTGGGTTTGTTTACTTACTATAAGTAATATAACGGCTTGCTCTATTTATGTCAAGCCTTGGTTAAAGAGCTTGTTTACTCTCAATTTTAATTACTCTCAAAGGTAGAAGTGTTGAATTGGATCACCAAAACAATATAATCGAATTGTTGGTTGAATTTCATTACTTTGCACGATAGTCCTGTCAAATGTGGGCATTTTTGAAATAATGAAAAATTGATATACATAATATGGATGAAATGAAAGTAATACCTAAATATAAATATATCACCCAAGTGACCATTTGTCTTAAGTCCCAAGTATTTCCACCATTTTCTAGAAATTAAGGCTATTTTTCCAAAGAGCTGTCGAAGTTTGTGACTTACACTTCTTCAATTCATTTTAAATTTTATGACATGTTTTTTATGTATAACCTAGATATTCTACTTGTACATTTTTTGTTCGTATAAGGAGAGGATATCTGCGAGGTAAACAGGGTTTTTATGATGCACAGCTTCCTGGATACTTGTGGTTATAAAATTTTACACTTTATGAGACTGTAAACAAATATAAAAACATAATTTGAATATGACGCTAATTAAACAGGTTTTTCCATATATTAAAGATATACTTTTATCTTGGTAGTTATGGCCTCGGTGGTGTAATGGCTAGCATGTACGGCTGCACACCCGGAGGTCCTGGGTTCGAGTCCCGGGTCGGGCCAAGTTTAGTTATTGAGTCTTTCTGTATAGTAAGTCTCAGTAACAGCCCGGAGTTGGGAAGTTGGCGGTGTTTCACCCCCGTGCCTCGGAGAGCACGTAAAGCCGTCAGTCCTGCGCCTTAACTCTCACCGGTCGTGTCGAGTGGTCGTCCCACCGGAGTATGAGAGTGATAGGAATAGAGAGTGCACTTGTGTCTGCGCGTACACTTGAGCACTATAATATCTCCTGCGCAGTTGGCTAATTTCAATGAGATTGGCCGCCGTAGCCGGAATCGGCTAGGAGAACATCATCATCAGTTATATACGGAGTTATCTATGCATATAATAAAATTGTAACTAAGCCGAATCTGCACATTAAATATTTTTTGGATAATCTTATTGAAATAAACATCATTATCGATACAGAGGCCGAATCTATAGTTTTTAGAATTTTTGTTTGTCTATCTGTCTGTTCATCACAGAAAAACCACTGGAGGCATTTTGATGAAATTTGGTATGGTGATAGCTGGTTATCCGGGTCAACATTTAGGATACTTTTTACCGCGGGAAAATATCTCATTTCTAAGAAAAAATACAAAAACTGCATTGTAAGAGTATACTAAACCTAAGAATTTGGTTTTTAGTCAACTAAACGCGGGCGGAGACGCGGGCAATGCTAGTTCATTAATAAATCTTGTTCAAAAATGTTATTATTTTAATATTTTCCTATAAAAATCTCTTGGGTTAGTAATATAATTGAATTAATTAATTTAAAAATAAATGTTTGAAGAGTAGACAGAGCAGAAATAGTTACTTCTTGCAGGAATCAAAGTTTAGATGATCTATACATATTTTATATTATTCTGTTTTTGTTGAACTTAAAGACACTTAAAAAGCCTAACCATATGGAAAACGTTATATATTATTTTAAAACTTCCTTTTTGTTTACATTTCTCATTTTTCTATACTTCTCTATCTAATTAATAATATATTTTTAATTAATTGACGTCCGCCGGATAAATATTTCTATACAAATTTTTGAAATAATGTCTACTGTTTATATATAGATACCATAAAGAAACCATGAAGGCACGCTGCGGAGTGGTCGCGGGCAATTACGACTAATCTATTACACATTTACGAGACAGAACAACACACCAAATAGCATAAATTTCAAGATAACTCAAACTAGATCGTTAAAATCACATCAGATCAAAATTTACAGTGTTTTACAGAATAAACTCGTTGTAAAATATCCTACTTTACTACCGGTCTATTCTCTGAGCGCTCGCTAGCGACTATCGAGTTTGTCAAATCGTTCGTGTCTACTTAATGAATTGGATATTATAAATATTTATTTAGAAAATAAATTAGAAATAAAAAAATTGAATGCTAATAAATTTAAATATACATAATAAATCTTGCTACCATGAAGATACAGCTGGTTTTTTTGCACTTTATCTACATACGAGTATATTGGCCAATTATAATATTATCTCTAAGAATACCTTTCACCTTCTCAAAATAGGTATTTTTCCCAAACGAGTGTAACCTATAGCATACCTATATATACATAGTATAGTGGACCTATAGTAAGATAATTTGTACTGTATTAAATTTACTCACCAAAAAAAACCTAATTTAAAACAGATTTTTTACCACGTAATAATTTTTTTACAGATTTTCCTTGCAAATGCGTCCGGGTGGCCTCGTGAAGATCTACGACTCGGCACTAATGTCCTCATCCAAGTACAAGTGTCTTCTCACCAGCGAGCGCACCACCGCTGATGAGCTGCTGGCAATATTGCTACATTGCTACGATTCTACTGAGGGCGTGGAGAGATTTTCGCTTTACGAGGTAATTATTAATTTTTACGTTATTTTAGTGTAATACATATATCTGATTTATTGTGTTATTAACTATACTTAATATTGAGGAAAGATTTTTTGTTTCTTTGTTTGTACCGAGTAAGCTCCAAAACTACTAGACTGATTTAGATAAAATTTGGTAAGAAGATATTTTGAGATCCTGAAAAGGACATAGGATAGTTTTTATCCCGAAAACCATCCCTTAAGGGGTTCAAAATGGGGATGAAAGTTTGAATGGCGAATCAACCTAGGGACGAACCCGAGCAAAGCGAGGGTGAGTCACTAGTTATATAATAATTCGCTTTTTTTGTTACAAAGGTTGCTTAACTGATGGACTTTTTAGAATATTCTCATTAGAATATGTTTGTGACGAAAACAAACTAAAATTTGAAAATGACTACGAGAAGTAAATCTACATACTCGTATTTAGTATAATAAGTACATATTTTTCTAATAATAATTCTAATTGACCAAATAATCAATTTCAGGTCTGTCCATCGCAAGAGTATGAGCGTAAATTGCATCCAGACGACCTTCCATTGATGGTTCAACGAGCATGGCCTCATGACAGCGACTGTCACTTCCGAGTGCGACGGAACCCCCGCGCACCCCCACTACCCCCACGATCTCTCCCCCAACCCCTCCCGGATACGGAAGAGGAGCCATCACGAGCTCTATCCGCCTTATCCTTGGAGGCTGATGACAAAAAATATAATCCCGTATACACATTTCCCAGTATTAACTATAGAGAGACTAAAAACGACTATCTTTATATATGATTTGGATTAACTGGGTTGTAAATAAGTGTACAGTGTATATAAGGACGGACAGGGTGTTGTGAAACCAAAGAGGTTTGAACTAAAGGACTAAAGTATTTGTGTAGTGCGATATTGTTTAAGATAATATTGTAAAACCGATATATCTGTCTGTATTAAACCTATAAAATATGTTATATAGATTTTGATGAGGTTAAGTCAATTGGATAGAGCTTTTGATTGGAACGACTCGTGTTTTATTTCAAGTATACATATGTAAATAAAATATTTACATATAAATAATACAGATAATTTTATTTCTAGATAAAAAAATATATAATTATCTATAATTATTAAAACGGTAGTTTCATTCATTAGCAAAGTTATTGAACTTATATATTAGCCACAGACAAACAGTTAGAATTATATCAGAAATAAATTTATCTCGGTCTAGTCTTATTGCAAAACATATAAAACCCTATCAAAAAGTGCACAGTATTTATACAGTATTGCTTTAAATAAATTGTGTACTTTGGAAGAACCGCTTGTAAATAGTTGATTAGTTTAGAGACCAAAGAGGCATATGGTATAGTATTTATCTGTTATCTTAGACTAAAACAATAGGATAGAGCGTAAAGAATACTGATCGTGGCTTAAAATGCTATTTTATCCATATACTTAGATCAAACACATATCGTTGTGAGTACACAGACACTACGACTAAACGGGCGGCGAGAAAACGGAAACGGAAATCTGTGCTTTGAGAAAAAGTTGACAGCATCCAACACCTTATTTTATGGGTCACTAACAAGTGTATACTGATTGTTTTGAGTGGTATCAAACTCAATCTCTCAACATAGTTTACTCAAATAGATTTTCCCAAGCACTTTTAGTTTTTTTTAAATATTTAAATTAAATCTCAGTATTATATGTCCATGAGGAAGCTACCTGCTTAGCTTAGAAAGCAGTTCTGCTGAGAAGGGCCGGTGAGAAACTCAACGGACTCAAAGTCAACTTAAAGGACCTGGGTTCTTATATTTATGAAATGAAAAGCATGCACATTAATAATATTTGGCTTCACTTCCATTGTTCTATACGCTCTGACTATCTTATTATTTTAGTCTGAGTCTGTTATATATTGTGATGTTTAATTTATTAGCGGGCATTGCTCGGATATATCGCCTGTAATAAATATGTTTTATTCTAAACTATATTTGATTTTCATTGTCTCCCTTTTACCTTTAATATTTATCGTTAATGAAAATTAATAAATATGGTAATGATATAAAGCGCTATATTTTATGCTTAAAAAATTTTGATGAATGATATTCTACAGTCGTTGCGAATAGAAATGTTAAAATACATAATTAAGACATCGCTTAGATAAATAAATAATAAATAAATAAATATGTTAGGTCATAAATAAAGCAAATTAAGGAAGCTTTCTTATACCTAATTTGTGTTTAAAATCAGTGACACATATTTAGTGGTCATTCAATTACTACGAGTATAATAACAGTAATAAAACAATAAATACTTTCTTAGATTTACGTGAATATTTAATATTAAAAAAAATATAATTTTACAGCAATTATGGTCATAAGAGAGACGGTTTCTCGTCGGAAATCAAAAATCAAAATAAATACGCGAAAAAATTCGAAAATATAGGTTTATTTAAAATTAATAAAACAATCGAAATCGATATAAAGTATTTTATTTACAAATGATTGCAACAATGAAGTACAGACGATGCATTATAATTACA
This sequence comes from Brenthis daphne, assembly GCA_947093115.1. Taxonomy (NCBI): domain Eukaryota; kingdom Metazoa; phylum Arthropoda; class Insecta; order Lepidoptera; family Nymphalidae; genus Brenthis; species Brenthis daphne. The sequence continues at coordinate 8,565,905 of OX352473.1, forward strand.
AGAGTATGTATGTTCAAAAATGGGAAACATATAATATCTAACGGCACTAAATTATATTTTTTACATTTCAGCGAGCTTACGTACAGTGGCCTTAAAACATTCATCCACGCATATATCTTTCAAGGGGTTTCGTAAATCGATTGAATCTAAGCAAGAATTAGGTAATTAAAAATAAAGTATCGATAGCTTATATATTGCAATAATAAAAGCCTAATAATTTCATTGTTTTGATCCTTAAATAATATGTGAACTGTCAACATAATTTGCATGAGCAAAATTAAAATTTGTTAAAACTCGATTCATGACAGCCAGTTTTATTTTCACTTATATCTACGTCTTCACTATTATCTTTTTGGTCTGTATAATCGATACAATTTATGTTGAATTTTCACATAACTAAAATCGATTTTACACAATTCGTTTTAACGAATAAGAAGAAAATATTTTTATAATAATAGTATCTTATCAATACCATAAAGACATACCACTATCACAAGTCAATAGGTTTAAAGCTAAAATAGTGAAATTCTAAAATGGTGCTGTAAGAAAATATCCACACGAGTCAAGTTCGACAGTACTAAGTTTGTTTTAGTGATACATCTTTAAGTAGAAACCGGGAACACAAAGCCAGGGGGTTTAGACAAGACGAAATTTTACAATCGCTACCGCCAATAAAAAGCTACAAAACGTATGCAAATGGTGTTAAATGTCATTCCCATATACGGATTTCTATTAGCGATATCGTTTGTAGAAAGTCAATTTATCTAAGGGTCTGTCCGTACACTCCTTTCGCAAAAGCGTGCCACTAAGCTCAGCAATAATAAAGAGTCCGGCGCTTACTTCAACACTGGGAACACACGGCCGGTCTCCAAGCACCGAGTGCGGTCCGCACTGTATCCTACCAAAAGCCACCATTCGACCGGGTTCTTAAGCGCTAAAATTCAAAAGTGCACACGTATATACACATTATAATCGATATCGAATCGATTTTGTTTTAATATTAGTTGCAAAACAATTCGATAATGTAATATGGAACAAATCGATATCGATGATACGGTGTATCGATAAAATATACATAATATATATTCATATAGTCTATTTATTTGGGGCCAGTTACTAAAATTCACTAATGTGGACGGCCCTAAAATACACGGACGCGACCTCTCACTAGTTTCACTGGCAATATCGAAGAATGTATGAATAAGATAAAAATGTTCAACCGCCTTCAATGGAGTCCCTACGAGGGCGGGGACACGACAGTGCTTCCGCCAAGTAATTTGAAATATTGTAATGTAATATTTTGGAATTAATTTTATATGTAGGAATCAGTTCTAATGTGTACAAAACATTAAAAAGTCCAATTCCATATTTTCTTTAACACAAGAAAATCAAAATTAATTGGAGTTAGAATATTAAAATGTTAGAAGTGGACATTTTGAAGGCGGTTAAGAGACAAGGTAGAGATACAATGCGGAGCAGAAATATGTCACGAGAGTTACACGGCGTTGAGCGCGCGACGGGAAGAGCCATAGTCGTCGGAGGCGTCGCGGTCGCGCGGGCGGCGCTCCTCGCGCGGCGGGTAGGCCTCCCGCGCGTACTCCCGGCCGTAGTCGCGCGTGTAGTCATGGCCGTACGCCTCGCGTTCGTACGGGTCGTGCGAGTACTCGTGAGCGTAGCCCTCGTAGTCGCGCGGGTAATCGCGCGGGTAGCGTTGATACTCGCGCGGATAGTACTCCTCCTCTTCCAGTCTATCTGGTCTCGCTCGTGCTCTACCTAGAATTTACATACATTTCGAATTAGCGGATGATATTTCATTGAGTGCAAAATTTTGGTACTTCATTCGTTTCATATATATTAAATAATGTACCAAAATTTGAGAGGGGAAAGATCCATTATAACGTCTCTTGAAGTATCAAGTATAATTTATTAAATATATTCAATACTCGAAGTGCTACTCGTATAAGTTTCTTTAATAATTATTTTAATTTTTATATGAGTTAATTTATGGGCATTACAAACGATTTTAAACGTAAAGTACTTAAGAAACGCCTGTAGGATCAGCAGTTAGTCGAGCACACAGGGCGGTTACGATCACACGTGACGCACTTACGAGGCCCGAGTATCGAGATCAGATTGAGGGACCTTTCCGACATTGCGCACGCGCCCCGGACACGGAACCACCGCGGCGTCGGGCGTGGGCGGCGTCGCTGCGGATAAGCAAACCTATTGAAGCCGCTTCCCAAGCTAGACCGATGGCACTGAGATCTTTCGAATTGCACGAAATATTATACTATTTTATACTCTGTATATTTGGACTAGAAAGATAATCTTTAACGTTAAATTTATAACAATCGAAAGATCTAGTAACGTCCAATCATATAAGTACAACAATGAGAGGGGATGCGACGTCGGAATGTTAGTATAAGCGGCACCCTGATTAAAAGCCCACAAACATGGAGCCTATAAAATCGCAACCTGTTTCTTCGACGATGGCTGCTTTAATGGAACTGGAATATGGTCTTCGCAGGCTAATGTGCTTGTCCAGACGCTTGTACTGAAATGAACAGATGTGAGTGCGGCGTGAGATGGGTCGTGGGGAATTTATAATACAATATAGGGAAAAATCTATGATGCTAATAAGCACAAAGTGAATTGCAAATTTTGTTCACATACTTGGTTATTATAGAAAGACTACATTTGTAAGGAAATAAGTAATTGGATAACATTTTTTTTTTTAAATCTTTCTGTAATAATCAAATTTTCTAAACATTTGTGCGATACTATAATGATTTATACTAACTTTCTGTTTTTCTTAACCATTTTATTAAATTTTAAAATTAATTTGTAAACAAATAGAAGCAACGGTACAAAAACAAACATTGAAATACTACAACATTGAACTAGGCCTAGATCTAAGGAACATCGAACTAGGGTAGATCTACGAGTAGTTTCATACACGGGAAATTTAATATGAATATTTTTAGAATGTTATGAATGAAAGAAAGTGAATATTGATTAGCGATACCAGGTTAGAGAAATAGTGGCTATAAAACTATTATTATTTTTCTAAATGTATTTGAACTATTTTCATATTATAAGCTTTAATGACTTCGACGTGATAGTGATACTACCACGGTGGCAATAAAATAAAATTAATAGAAATAAGAAGTAACTTAATTATTAGCTCTAATATGAAAAAATAATTATCAAGTTCTTATTATATTTGCACATATCTATGAAAATGATTTATAAATACATGCTAGTTTAGTGTTAAGGGTTAGTTACCTCTCCCTCGCTCGTAGCTGTAAGAATCGGACCTCTCGCGATGTCCTCCAGAGTGTGCGGGGGGTTCGGTAGAGAGAATGATAGGTTAGAATGAGCAGTTAGTTTATATTATTAATATGCACGACAATAAAATATTTTATACTGTATATATACGTTATACTGTAATAATGTTAGTTTATTTATATATATATTTTTTAATTATGTTAGTATTCTTTTGTAGAATAGGGGTATCGGTTAAGCAAGGAAGATAGTTAAATGGAAATGTTTCAAAATTTTGTTTATCTATACAAAATATATAAACATTTTAGACTGATAATATATTGAAGTTATAAGTTAAGTCTAAAATCCATAACGTTAAGCCTAACAAAAAATAATTTAATGATTGATTGAATTTGATTCAAATAAAAAAACAAAACAGGATAGATTGACAAAAGACAAAAAAATTTTTTTTTTCTATATTTATATTTTACTTTAACGAAATATTTAAAATATATACGACGCTATGTACTTTTACTGTTTTATGTCACTCTGAATAAAATATGAAAAAATATGATAAAAATGTTACATGTATATTTTTGAATTAGGTTATGGATTTTAGATACGTTTTTATTTTATTGTATCTAAGCATTGTAAGGGAATATTCTATTTAAAGAGAAGAGTACAACTACAAGTCATAGATATACAGCACGACATCTATATTTTTATATATACCTGAGACGAACTCAGTCAGCCTTTGGCTTCGGCTCGTGAAACCTAATCATATAATTCTATTATATATTACTATAAAAAATTCAAATAAGTAAATAAGAAAAATAAAATAGCAAGATTTTCTATTTCAAATAACATTCTGAAAAAAAAAACACACAAGGTAATAATAATTCTCCTTAGACACATATTTCATCTCTGTACTACGTATTGTAATTAAAGGCTATCTAGGATACTAACTAATCGTGTTATTACCGTTTTCCACATTTAAACTTTGCATTAGATAAATTAAAAATTAAAAAATAATACGTTAATAATATACATAAGTAAGTTTGTGTATGTATCAACTCAATGTATAAAAGAGTGTCTGTAGATCTGTCTGTGTGTCGGTATGTGCTCACCAGGCTGCGCGTGGTGCTGCTGCTGGTGCGAGTGCGAGTGCGGCAGCGCGGCGTGCGGGCGCGCGCTCGGCGCCGCGGGCGGCGGGTGCGTGGCCGCCCAGTAACCCTGCGGTTCGGAGATACAATTATATTAGTAAATCTACCATAGATAACGGTTTGCTACAAATATCTCGAAGGAAACATTTTAATAAATTGGAATACATTAAAAATGATCCTATTGCACTCCTATAAACTATTTCAACATCGATTATATCACCAGTGTTTTATTGCTGCGTGATAACAAAACGGAGAACAAACTAATATCGCATGTTTGCATTTAGGTATTTTTATGTGTAGAATTTATTATAACTTTACGCTGTTGTCTACTGAGGAAAATTCTGTTTTTATCTGATGACATCGATTAGCTTGACATACGAAAATATTATAAGATCCATGAATAGTCTAAGTAAAAAATATCATTGCTTCCTTATAAATGAGATTTCCCTTTCCAGGCACGGTTAAAAATTTGGATCAAAACTATAATTTGAAAATGAATTCGGTAAAATATTGCAAAAAAGAAAAGAAAAAAATAAAACCTCTAAAAATTCAGCAATACGCTCGCAAGCTTCTTCCAGTTGGTTTTCGTCCAGGATCAAATCAAACATCTCCGGCGGACATTGCGCCAATTTCTCAGCCGCCACCATTTGTACTGAGAGGTTCTTGCTCTGTCCTTTCCCACGTGACTTTATTAACCGTTGAAGTACCTGAAATTAATTTAAAAACTCTCTATTAAGTTGTTTTTAATACTTTTATTTTTACAACTCGAACTCAGTTTCCATAACTTGTGGTCACTAATACCAAAGTTATATGAAATAGAAGAGGACAGATTATAACAAAATTCATATTATATTAATAATCAAAATATCGCGGTTTGATAAGTATTCGATATATTTTATTGTATTAAGTATAGCTACAATACTAAAATACAGCGCATAAACAGTACAAAAATAAAAAAAAATCTGTGTGTGTCCATTTGTACCTACAAATCTTCAGAACTTACAGAGACTATTATTTAATAAGAATTTATGTGAGAAAGATAAAAGATTTTTTTTATAGTGAAAAAAAATTTCCTTGCACAAGGACAGAAGAGAATGGTTTAATCTATTTTATAATGGTCTATAGAAGACTCTATCAAAAGGCATATAGACTACTTTTTATATGAGAAGTGCAGCGTGGATCATAAAGAAGTAAAGTCAGGTCGCTACTTAATAATTTGTCACAATAGATTACCTTAGGACTGGATATTTTTAAGTACACGATGGTGGGGGCTAACGAAGTTTTGACGAGCTGTGACGGGTGGTTGATCGTATCGCAGTCCAGCACCACCAGCTGTAGTGTCCGCGCGAGTTCGAATATTCGCTCGATCTCCGTCTAACAGGAAATTCAAAGTTAAATAAAAACAAATTACAAACTAGTATCGAGGTTAGTCATGCATTAATTAATAATATGTTAGTCACGTGAGAAACAAATCCAAATGCTGCATGCAAATGCTGCATGCATTGCTTCCAGTAAGTTTAAGCCGCCAAACCAAACTTAGGGACTTTTTACGAAGCCATTATAGAAAGTATAACACAAATTCAACGTCTAAATGTGAATAAATCCGTTATTTAATTAGTACACCAATATCATCCACGACAATAACATAAACTATTCCACAGTATCACCGACCGAACCTGAACTTCAATCACGCAATTATTTCTTGAATTCGTTCTGTCCATAATTGGTTTCTTAGGCTGATTATTGAGGAAGGAACGCTTCGCCAGAGATATATCTGCCGTCACCCGCGTGATGATGATCCTGTAAAGACGAAACCAATAAGTAGTATACCTGTACTTCCACGAGGCAAGTGGAACGCGAGTTGGAGCGCTCCACGATCGCTCGCTTCGAAGCGTTGTTCAGTATCGACCGCTTCGCTATCGATATGTCCGCCATCACACGCGTTATTATTATCCTGAAATACCAGTTCGTTCTTAGCACACGGCGGATGCCTGTTGATTGCTAGACACGGCCTTTTAGACGAATTTGTCCTACTCATTCTAATTTATATTTATGAAAAATAAGTAAAGAATCTTACGCGTAAAACGATATTCAATTTGTTACAGGTTTGGAAAATAGGTTACCAACCTTCCCTCAAACCGTCTTTTTAGAAAGTCGAACAATGCCTTTTGCATCATATCCGTGACCTCATAACCCTTAAGTGAAGGGCCGACCAGTACGACGGGGCGCATTGAAGGTACCACATCGTAGGGTGAACCGGCTTCCTGTTTCTTAAAGAAGGGTTTCCGTTTCGTTTCTTTACTAGCAGGCAAAGCGCCGGCACCGCGCCCTCGCCCGGCTGAATCTGAATCTTCACCTGCAACGAAAAATTGTTAGTTAGAAATTACTATATACTTGTTGTTTTTACTAGTATATTTTCATTTTTATCGATTATTTAAAATATTTACTTTTACATTAAATGTTTATTTTTATTAATTTAAATGCAAGCTATTTAATGTTCATTTAATATGAATTGTTAGTGAAATAATCTTAACGATAATCTCGATGATATTGTCGATTAAAATTTTATATTATTCATGTATTATAAAATGTTTATATCCAAATCTAAGTCTTAATTGGATTTTAACAAATAAGGTTTAAGAGATAAAATGGAAATTTATACTTGGCTCTATATTAAGGGACGCTCTACTTTACAGGGCAAATAGACTTTAACTCAGGGAGCATGCCTTCAAATTTTTATTTAAACCATTTGAGTTGACCCCTAAAACTATTTTAAAGGTGTTTATTCTAATATTTTGTTTATTTTATAGCCCATCACCTTCATTGTAAAAATAATATGAAATACATAATAACACTTGACAACATCGACATCCATTTACATGTTCAAATACGTACCTGTTGAGTAAAAATTCAATAGATTATTACAACATTATTAAACCACAGTCCACATACAGGAGAATCTATTGAAAAATTACAATTACAAAAACAATATTAAATAAAAATAATCAAATTACATAATATGAAACACCCTGTTTACAGTTTTTCTGTACTTCAAATTGACAGTATAAACGGAGCATTCCAAAAGGACAGAAAGATGGAGCATGAGATGGTAAAGGTGAGCAAAGTATATATTATAGTAAAATAAATTTAATAAACAGTTAAGAATAAATTGAATAAAAACCAAGGCCAAATTAATAATATTTGGGTGAAAATTGGAAGCATTTCCTGGTCAATGGTTGGATGTAGTCTTACCTCGATCAATCGTGGGAACATCTGAAAATACGTCAAGAATGAGTGCTTATATTTAGACCGAGGAAATAGACAACTTTCACCGATTTGTGTATGAATGTGATGAGTGCTTTAGTATGGTTATACGGTACAAAGCAGTTGACATTCAATTTATGAGATCCGATATAAAAAAAGCTAAAAAGCAAAGGAGACAAGTTATTAACTTAGAATTCTATACTAATAACCAAAATATACGATCTCAAATATAGCATGTGTTATTGAAGATTGGCCTTATGTACATTGATTCACATATAACTGCGTTGTACGTATTTATTCTTGACACAATATAAAATTTCTTACAATATATGCCGTAATGCATAACGCATTTAGATTATTTAGATGATACCTGATACTACACTGAGTACTTTTTGTAAATTTGATTGTTCTACTATAAATGACAAGATATTGTTTTATATAGTGCCAAAGTAAAGCAGTGTTACGAGTAGTACCAACAATTACTTGTTCTTATTTTTTAAATAGAATTTATTACAAAATGATTACATTATTTATTACGAAAAATTCAATAGACATATTTGATTTTATATAAAAAACTTGGCAAAAGCGCTGCCGTGCCCATTTGCGAAACTGTACGAACAAGTTTTATCGGTATTTGACAATCCACGCCAAATTTACTGGTTAAATCGATTTAATTGAAATTAGTTTATATTAATTTTGTAAATAAATAATTTAATTAAACGTTAAAGTAGTGAGTGATAAGGATGTCGTTAGTCGTTACATAAAAAAACTTATGTATATCATTCTTTTTATCGTCATACAGCTTCGTTGCAGATAAAACTGTACATTTTGAGTTTACATACGATACAGCGTCATTGCAATGTGGGAACTGAACCCGCGTCCTCGGACGTACTAAATAGTGAACATCAAATATTATACTGAAATAAGATGGTTTTTAATTTATACATTTTCATCAGCGACATTATATTTCATACGTATGATTTAGATATGTTTTAACCGTTAGTGTGGAATAGATAGACTATGTAGCCTATAGCCTTCCACAATAAACGGCTCTATCTAATGCAAAAATAATTTTTTAAATTGAATTAGTACATAGTTGCTGAGGTTTAGGGCGTTCAAACTTCAAACAAACAAACTCTGCCTCTTTATAATATTAGTATAGATTAATTTAATACATTTCTAAAATAAGGAAATGTATTTTTGGGTATAAAAAAAAACATATTAACTCGATAAATATTTAAAATCTAATAAATAATTGTTATTTGATACACTAACAACCAATATAAAATAAATCGAATCCAAGCTCCTAATAAGCCGAGAAGAATCCTATATACATATACAATATATGTATATAGGTTTCCCAAACAAAAACCAGTAAACATGTCGTGTTGATGACGTGAGTGACCTGATGTATCGGCGTGACGTACCGGGCGTGGGGGGGGTGCTACCTCGGCTGGGGAGGGGTTGGGGCCCGGTGGAGGGCGGGCGTTGGTAGCGGCGCGTTGTCAGCCCCGATCGAACTGCCTCCAACTTCACGGGTGAGGGTATGAAGCCGACGTCGCAACCCTCCTTCACGAGACGCCCGATCCACCAGTTGTTGTCGTACTTCTCCTGGAATTCAATCAAAGATATATATTAGATTTACGAATATATTAGTAAGAGAGATTCATATGAACTAGTGTTTGTTGAGTGGTCGAAATTTAATCATAAATAAATAAATATGTTGGGACATTAACACACAGCACCATCTAGTTCCATGGTAAGCTACGAGACCTGTGTTATGGATACCAGATAGTGAATACACTACACATATATAACTTTAAATACATACATATTATAAAATATATAAACACCCATGACTGGAGTACAAACATTCGTGCTCATCACACATGCCCCCAGCGGGACTCGAACCCGCGACCACCGGCACAGCCAGTAGGGTCACTACAAACTGAGCCAAACGTGTCGTCTATCATAATTTTTATTGAAAACTAGCGACTCATCCTCGCTCCGCTTGGGTTCGTCTATAGTTACGTTTTAACGTTTAGTATGATTTACTCAAAGATGAAATATTTTCCCGCAGTAAAAAGTATCCTATATTATGATATATTTGGTATACCAAATTTCAAAAATCTGTCTAGCGGTTTTCTCGTGATACTTTCCCAGACAGACAGACAAAAACCCTAAAAACTATAGATTCGGCCTCTGTATCAATAATAATGACTATTTGAATAAGATTTTCCAAAAAATATTAATTGTACAGATTCGACTCATAATTTTATTATAATATGCATAGATAGGTTTTGAAAAACATACCTATATGAATAGAATTTACCTATCTATATAAAAAACAACTTTTTCCAATTTTTTTATTGATAACCGGTTGCCAAACAGGAGTAAAAGGTACCGAACTTTTTTGTCTTTGTCTGTTTATATAGATAGTATATTTAACCGACTTTAAAAAAACATTATAAATATAAACACCCATGACTGGAGTACAAACATTCGTGCTCATCACTCATCGCAGAAATGAATACTCCCAGCGGGATTCAAGCCCGCGACTGCTGGCGCAGCAAGTATCACAGGGCCACTACAAACTTAGCCAGACGTGTCGTCAAAAAATAAATAGTTATTGAGTTTCCACAGGATTTAAATAATTCGGTTATGGGGACATTATACTAACCTTGATGTGGAGAAATTCCCGCACTTCGAAGGATATGGCGCTGCCGTGAACGGGCGAGTCGTCGTCCAACGTGCCATCGTACGCGACGTTCGTACGCACCGCAAACGCCACAGGTTTTGACTTAAACATTGTATATTATTTCATGTTAGTATTTATCTCAACAATCACACTATAATTATAAATAAATAATAATAAATAATAAATAAATATGTCAGGACATTAACACACAACACCACCTAGTTCCATGGTAAGCTACGAGGCTTGTGTTATGGACCAGATAGTTGATACATTATACATATATAACTTTAAATACATACATATTATAAATATAAACACCCATGACTGGAGTACAAACATTCATGCTCATCACACAAATGAATGATGACCCCAGCTGGACTCGAACCCGCGACCGCTGGCGCGGCAAGTAGGGTCACTACAAACTGAGCCAAACGTAAAACGAAATTATAGGTACGAGTGTTTGTGTGTGCTTGTGTGTATGTACTTTTTCACGCTGAAATGGCTGGATGTATGTATTTGGATGAAAAATACACCTCATGTAGACTATAACCTGCTGTATCAAACACATAAGTCTACTGTTAGTAATAAAATGTGCGTGCGTAAATGTGTGAGCGTATGTGTGTGTGTTTGTGTGTGTATTTCTTTGTTACTTCTACACATTGTAACTGCTCAACAGCTTTGTATGAAGCTTGGAATGAAAACAGCTTATATCTGAGACGCTTCGCATAAGAAGGTGAAAAGAAGTCTCTTGTGAAGAAAAGGAAGTGTGTTACACCTATGATTTCCATGTCGGTTTTCTTTGTCGTGAAATATGTAACTTATTTACTACTTTTACTAACCACAGTTTAAAAATTCAGAAAAAATTGTTAAGTATATACCACATGGGAAATGATAAGGGTGTTACGTAAAAATATAATACACACCCGGGCCTTATCCAGCTGTAAGAGAGCCTGCGCTTCCTTCTCTCGGCGCAGAGTCTCTTTATCTTCGTCCAGCGACAGTTCCGAGGATGGCTGCGAGTAGTTAGAATCTGCCGAGCCCTGGAACCATAGAAGATATTTAAATAAGCACATCTGATCAAAAATATGTCTAAATACTTTTAAAGAACTTATTGGAATTGGATTACATTATTATCAAAATTTCTTAAAGATGGGCGTTAATGGGTAAATTACAATTTTACCTTAACGTAGTCATTTTTGTACAATCTATAATGTAACTTCTCAGTTAGTTCCAATAAAGGTTTTTTTTAATATCCTATGGGTATTTCTTTCGGTGTAGGTCCACGATAGCGGACCTAAAAGGGTCGGAATCTCAAGGAACCATGTCAGTGCTTAAAATAGAAGTGCATGGAAAAAAATCTGCAGCTCTAAACTCCTCGATAGAACAGTAGGACAACATCATCATCATCTTCATAGTTCATTTAAGAGTTCGATTCCCGAAAATATATTTCTATATTTAGAGCGGTAATCACTAAAAATTTAATTCAAGCGGCAGGCACAATCAATTTTTATTTATTTACTTTCAGATTGTAAATATAATCTAAGCTATTTTCTGAAACTATAATATAAAATATATCTATAGGTACTATTGTAAAGACGCAAAATTTGTTTGTACGTTTAATTTTGCATGCTTAGGATATCGATACATAAATTTTGTTCTAAGTAATAGAAAGATAGGATATCCAAAAGTTCCATTTAATATGGGCTATTTTTGGTTTACATATTACGCGAGTACAGAGGCGGCAGACAGCTACGAACACATCAATAACAATTAACAATTCATTTTTTGCACGTGTCGATAAATGTCTGTCTGTCGATATAGGTGGTGGGAATATTTTCAAACGCTAATAGAATTCTAAGTAATAATCTATGGCTACATATATCAAAACAATAGGTATACTCCATTACTTAATTAATTGTTAAAAAACAATTTTTCTATACAAAATCTGCTATAACACTGCACTTTTTCATAAAGAGGTTAATACTATTGAGGTTTTTCTTTTTTAGTTTACATAATCTTCGGGACTTCTAAGGCCTGTAACCTGCCACAAAGCAACGAAAGCCAAATGATATTATGCGAGCGGAGTAGTGAACCAAAATTAGTATCAAAAATCTTATAACACTATACTAGTCTAGTACCCTTACAAAGTCTTACATATAAAATTTACTGCATTATCTATTTTAAAACATTGATGTGAATAATACATTTTATAAAGCCCACAAATCTTTTTGTTTCTAACAACATTCTTCAGACTCGTTTAGTCTAATAGTTGGTTCAATTTAATTTAGGTACACCTGTCGGGTTAACGATTTATAGCTTATTATCACATGCGTAAATACGCAACTTTCTACGCTAATCCATACCCTATTATAAATGTGAAAGTGTGTATGTTTGTTTGTTTGTTTGTTTGTTTGTTTGTTTGTTTGTTTGTTTGTTTGTTTGTTTGTTTGTTTGTTTGTTTGTTATACACAATACTTAAATACGTGTTACGTAGTTTATTTGTCCGTTATTGACCCGCTCTTAAGTTTTGAGTTCTTCAACAAATAATTGCATAATATATACTCGTAATATATGAAATTCAAAGTCCTGACTGACTGATGTATTAACGCATAGTCTAAACCGCTGGTCCTAGAGACATAAAATTTGAGGGTGTGTTCTATGTGAAGTGTAGATATTTACTAATAAAAGGGTGTTTGAAATAACATTTATAAGAGGGTGAAATGGAGGCCGAATTTTCTGTGAACCTTTTTATTCTCTGGGTCAATTGACTCGAAAATTTGTACACATACTCTTCAATTAAAATTATGCGATACGTGCATCACAGTTTTTCCAAAATCATCCCCCGACAGAGTCAAATAATGCTTTGAAAATCCTACACGGCAAGGTAGACAGGCGCAGGGCGTGTACGTTTTTTTGTAGTTTTAACGCGAGCGAAGCCGCGGGTTCTGCTAGCAGAGTAATAAATACACAAAGATTTTCTCAAATCCGACAGAGAGTTCCATAGATTAATGCCTCCAATCAAACAAACAAACATTAAAAGAATGTTTTTAAAAAGCCACTAATTAATTTAAGTATAAAATAAGAATTTTTAGATAATATTAATATAATACATTATATAATACATTGTAGGATCAAACTATTCAGTTCAAATGATGCGTTATTTATTATTTGAAAAAATGTGTTTATGTAGAGAAGCAAGTATACCTCCGTAATAGCCAAATTAAACTCGAATATCAGTCAGTCGGCAGTGGTAGCCCAGTGGTAACGCTCTCGCTTGGGAAACCGAGTGAAGCGGGTTCAAATCCCGGGTCTCGCACCTCTGATATTTTCACGTGCGAATCATTTCTAACATGATTACCACTTGCCTTACGGTGAAGGAAAACGTCGTGAGGAAACCTGCATGTCTGAGAGAACTTAGCAAGTTTTCGAAAGACATGTGAAGTCCGCCAACCCGCACTTGGCTAGCGTGGTGGACTATGGCCTGATTCCCCTCGTATTGAAGGGAGGCCCGTGCCCAGCAGTGGGACGTTAAAAAGGGCTGAATACAATACAATCAGTCAGTCTGTTTGAAAGAGAACTACTTGAGAATATTTAAAAATAATGATTAAGTAAATATGTATATCACAGTTCCCACAGTTCAAATATAGTATTGATGGCTAGTTTTTTGATCGAATTCATAAGAGGAGAGTGTAATGGGCTGGGACGTGATGCTCATTTTAGTTGTAAGAGATCGATGTACACAAGTATCCCTGTCCGCGCGGTTAAATGCATTATCTACACTCTATAGAGCCACGTGGAAAGGGACGTATATTTATGTAATCCAAACTCATATTGTAAATGTGAAATTGTGTATGTTTGTCCTTCTTTCACGTCGAAACAGTGTGTCGGATTGGCGTGATTTTTGTGTGTGGAAATAGTTGGAGGGCTGGAAAGTGGCTACTTTTTATCGCGAGTGATTATCTCTTTCCTACGGTAAAATACGTTATAATACAACCCAAAAAAATATTTATGATCAGAATTACTTGAAACTTTGTATTAATGCTCTTCAATACAATTAAATAAATACATGTTTAAGCATTTTTCGAAATTCGTTCCATAAGGGGGTAAAATAGGGGATGAAAGTTTGTTTGAAACCTACCTTTTTAGAGTTCTTTCCCCTACAACATCACAAACTGACAATTCACAAACTTTACCTTTTATAATATTAGTATAGATAATAAAGTATATGGGTATGGCTGAAACGTAAAAAAAATATTTATGTGTAAATATGTTAGTAAAACAACACAATATTCAGCAATACGGAACCCTCAATGCGCGAGTTCAAATCATACTCACACATTTGTAAATCATTACAGCCGTCAATTTATTACTTATTTTCAATAACATAAAGCCAAAGAGTTTGTTTTTTCCTGTAGTCTTAGCGCAAGCAAAACCGCGGGTTCTGCTAGTAACCAATAAAAACATTTAGGAATTGTTTATTTTATTATATAGATAGCCTGTAAGTTATCCTTCGAACTCATTCTGTTACTTTAATTTGCACTAGCATTATCCCGCGGTCGAATGCACACGATCCCGTGGACATGTTTCTTGCGATAGGGATCATTGTGGTGGTTTTAGTGGGTAGACTGTCGCGAGAAGTCCCACATACCCTGCGCTCGGGCAAAGGGGTTTCCCCACGAATCAAAAAAAACCCCACGAATCCCAAAAAATGCACTACCTGGCGGGTAGTACCCAATATCCATGGCTTCGCCCGCGTTTTAATTTCCGATCGCTACTAAGCTTCACAGAATCACCCGTTAGGCTAATCTGAAGATTGCCTGAAAATTTCATCATAATTGCTCCAGCCGTTTTGGAGTCCATATGGAACATTCAACATACATAAATAAACACATCGATTTTTTAATTTTGTAATATATATATCTTTATTGTTATACGTGCTTTAACAGCACGCATCTCAAAAATTACAATATCAGAAGTGGGATGACTTGACCTTCCCTCGGTCAAGATGCTACAATCAAATATACCTCACTACATATGTCTTAATGTGAACGTAACGCTTGCGTGATGCAGCGTACTAGTAACGCCATCTAGTAGATAAATATTGAATTACAATTTTTTATGCAAAATTATTGTTTTTGTCATTTTTATTCTCTAGAATTTCGTTGCCGAAAGTAAACGGGACTCTTATAATTTTGTTTTGTATTGTCTGTCTGTTTGTACGTCACAGTCATTTCACTCAAGTGTATTGTCAGTTTTATTATCTCCTAAACTATGAAACTAAATTATATTATACTGTAAAAGGTATTTTTTTACAGTTGTATTAACGATTTAAAAAATTGTATAAGCGATGTAAAGCAGAATAAACTAACAAAATGTATAATAAATATTAAATATACATATAATATTTATAGACACTAGAATTCAAGATGTTCATAGAAATAAATCAAGGAAGAGTAGTCAAAGTAAAACATCCATAACAATAATTAATAATCACTTAAAACATTTAAATACGAGTTTTTGTCACAGTTTGTTTTAGAAAAACGAGCATATTTTGTAGGGTGGATTTTTGAGACGGGACCGAAAGGGCGGTGGTACCTTAACTGCTATAGCACGGTATTATGCATACATTACCGTAGCTTTAGTTACAGGAAAACGTTCTTAAGAGACCATCCATAAATTTTGAGATATTCTGAACTGCATTCATTGATTTTGAAAAAAATGTACAGTTAGCGAAAAAAATGCTAAAACACCAAAAAAAATTTTTTAATGTCAATCGATCCTATTTCATGTAGGGACCAAAAGACTAGAGTACTAGAAATGACAGAAAAAGCCAAAAACTTTTTCCATACATTTTGTACGGTAAAACGATTAATCAACTTGAAGAGTAGGTACAGAAACTACGGTAAGTCAGAAAACCGGGATTACACGCAGGCATTTTATGCAGCGGGCATAAGATAAATTTTTCAATTTTTGTTAAGCCGGTCTCGTGGCATACCTACTGTATCTAGAAGCAAAAGTACCTACCTAAATAGAAAATCTAAAATGTACATATTTTTCAAAATCTGTGAAAGCAGATCAAAATACATATCTCAAAAAGTTATACCTAGATGATCTCCTAGGAACGTTTTCCTGTAACTATAGCAGTTAAGGTAACTGCCCTTACTGTCCCTTCTCAAAAATCCATCCAGTATAACCATACAAAATTAAAAAAAAGCCGTGTAAGCTTACCAAGGGCTTGTATTTTTTCATTGGTCGTGGACGTCGCTTGCTGACTGCATGCAATGCACAACACACATAAAAAAAAACAAATCAGACAAACATGCGATTAAGAAAACATCTGAAATCATAAAATATGACAAGAATTGATAAAAACAACTGATATTTCAACGTGCTTATGAAACATGCAATTAATAATCGAAATTCATTAAAAAAATTACTTCTACGCTAAAAATAAAATTTATTATATTATTTTTATAATACTACAACACTAACTACAAAACGTCATCTCAGTGATTATTTGTCCAAGCGACCAATTCACCAAAAGAGTTTTTAACACAGAATTATTGATTTTTAAATGCCAATTCTACTAATCTAAAATACACATTATACTACAAAAAACCGAAAACATGTTACACATTTCTAAACAAGACATTCTAAAATAGAGGAAAAAAATTATCTACTGTAAAGTACAAGACGTATTGGTAGTTAGAACAAATAAGCACAAAAGCTACAAAATCCAAAGCGTTTACAATACTGAAATCTAAGCAGATAACACAACCTATATCTGAAGTAGAGTGCACTGTTTCTGAGAGCATATTGTCTTGACCACTCAATTGCATGTAACCGGTTGCCATTTGATTACTGACAAAAAATCACGTATAAATTAAACTAGAACCTACTAAAAAGTGAAACCACGTCAAAAAGCTATGACAATTAATGTTTATACGTCTTTAATTATATATCATCTATGATATTTTAACCGTTTTTATAACTATTCTACGCGAATGATGGAAAAGTGTAAGTTAAACTTATAAGGTCGAGATGTGAACCAGGAGTGGTCGGGATCTGTAATCTAAGTAGAAGGAACTTTGCCAGAATATCTGAATAGCATGACGTCATTCTCCTTTTATTGAACTGTAAGTCCATATTCGCTCCCTCTTACGTAAAATACCTTTGTTATGAAGACTAGACAGTGGTTTGTTAATATTTTTTATGTATCAATAGATTCAATATGTAGGCACTACAGTGATATTTAGATCCTGACTGTGAGGACCTATTCAATCTATATTCAATGAAGATATGTGATTTTGAATTAAAATTGTAACCTCAGTTTAGTATGTATTGCTATAGAATGCATTCTACACGTTTAATGTATTTTTTCAGTTTACCAAAATTTAAATTTGCACTTAAAAGGGAAAAGGAGTTCATGATAAATTAAATACATAAGTTGTTTTTTTAACCATATCACCAAATTAAAAACTCATTTTCAGTGTGTTTTGAATATTATTTGATTACTATTATACCTAAATGTAAAATTTTGTATGTTTTGTCGATAGTCTATACATATAATAAAATTCTAACTAAGTCGAATCTGTACATTAAATATTTTTTGGAAAATATAATTGAAATAGACATTATTATCGATACAGAGTCCGAATCTATAGTTTTTAGAATTTTTGTCTGTCTGTCTGTTACCGCATCACGAGAAAACCACTTGACAGATCTTGATGAAATTTGATATGGTGATAGCTGGTTATCCGGGTCAACATATAGGATACTTTTTACCGTGGGAAAATATCTCATTTCTGAGAAAAAAATACAAAAATTGCAATGTAAGATTATACTAATGTGTAAAACCTAAGAATTTGTTGGTCATAAACGCGGGCGGAGCCGCCGGCAGTGCTGGTTCATATATAAATAAGTATTTTATATTAAACAAACATAAATAAACTCAATCTACTTAAGATAGACAACTCGTCCCCTTTTCAACATTCTAAGTCGGCGAAGGACGGATCGAAGAGTGACGTCATACTCCTTTTATCGCTTCTGCATGTACGACGCCTACATGCTTTATGAACTACTGGCTTTAGCGGGTTTATCTTTCGCCTCTGGGAAAACAAAAACGAACCTATCCCACGGGAACCGTACATTTTTCCGGGATAAAAAGTAGTCTATGTGTTATACCAGACTATAATCTATATCTGTGCCAAATTTCATATATATCCGTTCAGCCGTTCTGGCCTGAAAGAGTAACAAATATTTACTATATACTCACAAACTTTCACATTTATAATATTATATACGGATTTATATGGTGACTTTTTTGTTACTTGTCTCTTTTCATAAGAGAAAGAAAATGTCTATAAACAAAAACTAGACTTCGCCCCTAAGTCCAAATCTATTCATATAATAAAATTCTAACTGAGCCGAATCTGTACATGAATTATTTTTTGGAAAATCTTATTGAAATAGACATTCCTTTTTATTTAAACTTATTTTTAACCCCCGACGCAAAAAGAGGAGAGTTATAATAAGTTTAACGTGTGTATAAGTCTGTGGCATCGTAGCACCCTAACCGATGAACCGATTTTATTTTTTTCGTTTGACAGGTGATTTGATCGAGAGTGTTGTTAGCTATATCTAAATCTAGAAAGTCATTTCTGCCATTTGCAGGCCATCAGCTCTTTTCTAGACTGTAAAAGGATACGAACAACTTCCATAGATCTAATTGATTCAAAACTTAGTATCCCTTTACTTTTATGACATTGCAATGGTATGGTAACCTTGGTCTTATGCTACAGCGTCACCTTCAAGATACTCAATTCTTTACTTATATAGGTACGATACTTCAGAGTAATATTTATAAAACACTAGCGACTACCAAACAACCTACACATACCAAATTTTATCAAAATCTGTCCAGTGGTTTTCTCGTTATACGGTCACAGACAGACAGACAGACAAAAATCCTAAAAACTATAGATTTGGCCTCTAGTCGGGTTTCTTACAACACTTATAACTCGAGAACTACTGGACCAATTTTCCTGGTTTTTGATTTGTTAGATTTGTCTCCGCCCCGAATAGCAGAATAACTGTTAAAACATCAAAAAAAAAACAAGAATAAAAAACTGAATTGAACTAGATACCTATTTATATCTTCTTAAAACATACCTAGGGACGAACCCGAACGAAGCGAGGAAGATTCACTAGTGTATAGATAAAACATTATTATTATAAATAACAATCCATATTTCTAATGCATCTTTGTATGTTGCTTCGTAACTACTTCAGTCGGCGTAACAAATCAAAATAGACTTTAAGTGGCAAGATCATACAAAGCTTTCAGGAATTCCTCTATCTATTTCCAAGCGTTTTCGAATTTAATGCCTACATAAAATGTTATGGTACATAAATGTAATATTTACAACGTATATATTGTTACTTTCAATTACATGTAACTGTCTATAACTAAAATAAGTAGATATGAATGAATCTTATGCAAAATATTTTGAACTAGCGACTCGGGTTCGTCCCTAGGTTAAGCTGTTTCTAAGATAAGCGCTCACAAACGCACAGACAAATAGACAAACAGGCAAAAATTTAAATAGCATTGTTTTGGGTTCTATTGCGTTAATAAAGACCCCCAATAATAGTTTTTCTCAAATATCTTCCATGTACAGACAGCGATTAGTTTCACTTTTACTATAATATATATATATAGAGATATTAAATACATGTATGTAGTATTCTTTTTGTTTCCTTAAAACTACCATCTTTATGTGTGTATTTCTTCTAAATGAAACAACCCTTATCAACAAACTATTTTGGGTAAAAAATAAAAAAAAAAACGGTTCAAAATTATCGAAATTATAATGTTACAATTATACTTCAATAGCTCCTAGTTTTTTTGAAATCGATAAAAAGCCATAACTTTTTTTCTTTTAATTATTACAAGTGTTGACCGGGTGGCCGAAATTAAACCGTAATCATTATTATGAATGATGCATACAAGACTAAAATACGTTATCTGACCAGTCTAAGCATGAGTTTGGTTAGTTTTCTATACATATAATAAAATTCAAACTGAGCCGAATCTGCACATGAAATATTTTTTGGAAAATCTTATTGAAATAGACATTATTATCTATACAGAAGCCGAATCTATAGTTTTTAGAATTTTTGTCTGTCTGTCTGTCTGTCTGTCTGTCTGTCTGTCTGTTACCGCATCACGGAATAGCCACTGGAGAGATTTTAATGAAATTTGGTATGATGATAGCTGGTTATCTGGGTCAACATATAGGATACTATTTATTGCGGGAAAATATTTCATTTCTGAAAAATCTATACTAGCGTTTAAACACAAGTAGGGACGAACCCGAGCGCAGCGAGTCTTTAAATATCGCTAAAATAAAAATGACCTTTTTTATGTAATTTACTGCAGGTGAAGTTGCGAGTTTACAGCTCAGCCCACGTCATATATAACATACAATTAAATCAGGTCACTGATTTTGTACTGTATAATCTCATTGATAGATGTTATAGAGCTTCTTGGGTAAGAATATAATTGGATATCATAGCCTTCTGCAGAGTAAAAATGGCACTTGACATACTCGATGCACGAATCTTTTATCTTACACTAGCGACTCAGTCACTCAACTCGCTTTGCTTCGAGTTCGTCCCTAGACAAAAACAAATCTATCCCACGGGAACCTTACATTTTTCCGGGATATTATATAGCCTATACCCTTCCTCAATAAGCAGGCTATCTTAAAAATATTTTTTCAAATCGAATTAGTAGCCTGAGATTAGCTCGTTCAAACAAGCAAATAAACAAAAACTCTGCCACTTTATCATATTAGTATAGATGGGCAAATGGTAACACTCATTTTATTTAAAAATTGAAGAATTTAACAAATAAACTTATATATCAGTAAATGTCAGGTTACAGTCTATCTGCGTACTTTGCATCGAAATCGAACCAGCCGTTTTCGCCTAAAGGAGTGGACATATACCTGCACACTCACACAAACTTCACCTTTCATAATAATAATGTGATTTATAATGAATATCATATTTATATAAACATTAATATTTATATAATATTTTCAATATTTATATAACACTAGCAGAACCAGCGGCTTCGCTCGCGCTAAAACTACAAAAAAGTCTCTAAAATGGTAGTTTCATAGAAACTTTAATCCCATATTACATCCTCTTATAGAATGAATTTTGAAAAATTCTAAAACACGTATTTATTTAATTTCATTGAAGAACATTAATACCAAGTTTCAAGTAAGTAATTCTGATCATAAATAGTTTTTTAGATTGTATAATAACGTATTTTCTAGTGGGAATTAGATAATCTCCCGCGGTAAAAAGTAGCTTATGTTAGTCTCCAGTGCTCCAACTATCTCCACCCAAAAAATTACGGCAATCCGTCACTCCGTTTCGACGTGAAAGAAGGACAAACAAACAAACAAACAAACAAACAAACAAACAAACAAACAAACAAACAAACAAACACACTTTCACATTTGTAATATTAGAAAGATTAAAACACTTTTATAATAAAGAAGTGAAATTAAAATGTATTGTTTATTTTTTCTATCGGTTTATTTATTTGGTCCAGGCTAATGTCCAAAAACTTCACACTTCAAAGAGAGTGATGTAAAATTTAAAATTTTATACAAAAACCACTTCAATTACAGTAGAATAAAAAAGTATATTCATATGACCAATACAATAAAAATCTAACTTTTTGAAGATACATTACTGGAATGTACGCCTTGATGTAGACTATAAGATGTGCTATATAATAACACTTACTTTGATGTTAACGTAAAAATAGCGATTTCCATACAGTAGGTACAATGTTATGGTTCGCATAGAACAGACTACTTATCTGAGCAGCTGTTTGTAAGATGACGCAAGCCAACAGTAGAAGCTTTTGTTTAAGGTTTGAAATCTTAATTTTCTCTTTCAGATTTAATTATACTAGTGTTCGTCATTCAAACATTTTTTAATGGATAACGCTTTAAAGCTCCTAAGCCACTAAACAGAAAAAATAAAAATTAAAAAAATCCCTTTGCAAATTAATTGTCATTGAACGATTACACTGGCACGCGTGAAGCACTTAATCGATTAATCATACGCCAAAATGCCTTACATCATATTGGAAAAGAGCTGATACTGTTACACTGCTGGACCGATATTAACCAAACATAGCTAAAAACCACCGCAAGGAAACTGGCTTTCAAATGAAAAAAACCGCATCGAAATCGGTCTATCCGTATGAGAGATACGATGCCACAGACAGACACACACACACGCACAGACAGACATCGACGTCAAACTCATAACACCCCTTCTTTGGGTTGGGGGTTAAAAAGGTAGGTTGACAAACAGAGGAGAAAAAAGGTTATGGTCTGTTTTGTCTTTGCCTTTTTATATGGAACTGAATTAAATATGAAATCTTCATTTATAAATAAACATGAAGTGCATGACTGTGATTTCATATATAGCTTATCTAGATATTTGTATTAAGTTTTTACAGTAAATAAAAAATATCTCTGTATATATATAAACATCGATGTATGTATGTATGTTCTCCATTGACTCTAAAATGACTGGAGGGATTTTGATGAAATCAATCCATCTTCAGATTAGCCCAGCGGGTGTACCTGTCAAATTTGGTGGCAACCGGAAGTTTGAACGCGGGCGAAGCCATGGGTATTGCTAGTATAGTACCTATTTTAGAAGACTTTAAAAAAATCATAACCCACCAACCCATGATAAACACGCAAAGCAATTAATGGTGCATCGTTATCTGCCATTTGACAGCGGTAATTAAAGCGCGGCGTACATTGCTGATATATACCAGATTTGGAAGATAATATACGAGCGTGTTAGATTTGTTTAAACTTGTATAATTGAAAACTGTTCTAATATTATAAACGTGTTTATGTTTGTATGTTCTTCTTCTACGAACCTAAAATCTTTAACCTATATACAATATACATATCTATACTGTTATACATATGTATAATAAAATTGTAACTAAGCCGAATCTGTACATTAAATATTATTATTTGGAAAATTTTATTGAAATAGACATTATTATCGATACAGAGGCCGAAACTTTAGTTTTTACAATTTTTGTCTGTCTGTTACCGCATCACAGAAAAACCACCGCAGGGATTATGATGAAATTTGGTATAATGATAGCTGGTTATCCGGGTCAACATATAGGATACCTTTTACCGCGAGAAAATGTCTCATTTCTGAGAAAAAATACAAAAACTGCAATGTAAGAGTATAATAATAATATGTAAAACCTAAGAATTTGCTTTTTGGTTATCTAAACCTAGACCTAATATGTATGAAATTAAATATACACGTAAATAAACGATGAAAGGCAAAAGATAGTAAATAGGTCGGTTTTATGAATTATATAAGTATAGGATCCTTTTTTATTTATATAGTATTTCAGGCAGATCCCAAATGATATATTACTAGCGATTCACCCTCGCTACGCTCGGGTTCGTCCCTTCGTTGATTCCCCATACAAACTTTCAACACTATTTTCAACCCCATAAAGGATGATTTCTAGAATATAAACTATCCTACATCCTTCCCATGGTCTCAAACTATCTTGTTACCAAATTTCATCTAAATCAGTTCAGCAGTTTCGGAGCTTATTCTATACAGACAAACAAAAAAATCTTTCCTGTTTATAATATTAAGTATAGATGTATTATATTATCATACAGTATACACTATACAGATATAGTTCGAAAGAAGCGAGGGCGGGTCGCCCCTACTACCTATAATTTTTTGACAGGATTTACTCTTTCTGGTATCCTCTAATAAGGAGAGAAATAATGGTCAAACTTTGACTTTCTTTTCCACTTTCTTTTTGTCAGTCAGTAAGTTTATGAATTTTCCCACACTTATTGTTAAATTCAACAAGTGTTAATTTTTTATATATAATATTTTACTTTATTATATCATAGTTTTATACATAGCGGAAACAGCTTACCAGTTTTATATTTAACAGATTTAATTGATATAGGTACACTATGAAAAACATGCTTTTAAATGGCAGAGTGAAGTGTGAGTGTTAACTACCTATTTCAGGCAGGCATATCGTTTACGACACTTAAAAAATAGTATAAGGTAGATTAAAAATATTATATTAATAGGTTTATTCCTACCTATCTCGAAATTTGGATAAATTACTTGATTTTTATTTACCACTAGCGGCTCACCCTCGCTTCGCTCGGGTTCGTCCCTAGGTACGTTTTAACGGTTAGTATGGAAAAACTATATATTATATATACATAGGTACAAAATAAATTAGACAGTTCTGAATTGGTCGATTGAATCGGTTTTCCCATATTTTTTATACTTAAACCAACCCTGACACACCCCCAACAAAACGAAAAAAAATGATTCAAATAAGTCCAACAGTTTTTGAGTTTTAGTGAGACTTACGAACAGCAACACATTTTATATATATAGATTATTTCTATTAACAAAAGCCATCCACATAATATGTAAACAGCCTTAACCCATCATTAATAAAATAAATATTTAATATCAAAATACATAGTTACTTATACAGTGAAATATATCACTGCAAATTCTAATTTACTTTAATATAAGAAAATGCTAGTTCTATCTAGCTTTGTTCTTTACGGCAAGCAGAGTTGCATTTTTATTATCTTGTACATGATCTATATAATATACTAATTTATTATCCATTCATAAATTATAATGACAAGTACAATTATATATGCCATATATTGTTAATACTAAACGACTAAAAGTGTTGGTAGTTACCTACTATGCGTACACAAACATCCTGCTAACTAGCTGTATCTAGCTAGATATTATATATACATAAATACGTGTAAATACCTGTAATAACGTGTAATTAAGCTAAAATATAATCGACAATATCCACTCAAGCGATCCACACGCGATCCCTTTACCCAGACTACGTAGGTTCTTCAGAAACTTCCATATCAGTCTCATTTCGCACAATTCACAGCACTGAGGCAAACCTGCGTAAACAACTTGTTGTAGCCCATCATGTTACGGCATGGTGGCAGTGGTAATGGTAGGCCACTCTGGGCCACCAGTGGTATATCGTCGTGATCTGCCGTCGTGACCGAGCATCGGCCGTCGTGCAGGCCGCAACACACCCGACGAGATCCGAGCCGGAGCCCGCTTTGATGTTCCCTTCAACTCTCCCCCCCTTCCCCCCTGCCCTCTGCAACCTGCGTGTGCCCCCTCACCCCCCATGGTGAATGAGTGCGCGCGCAGCAGTTGCATTACACCGTAAATATAACAATTTTTCAGGACATTTTCGTTTGACGTAGACTCGGCGTGTTTGCGTTTTCAGTAGTAAAACTTTCATTGGCCAGCGTTTTATTGAAATCGATACTTTTGCAATTGATTTGTCTAGGCGGAACAATTTGTAACTAGCGCTATGACTTAATTATGCATGTCGTGTAGCTTTTCCAGGATTTTTTCCACATTGGAGTAGCATAAAACTTTAACATTAGTAAAATTTTGTCATATACCAAAAAATACATATGAGTTTTTAAAAAATAAGTTTAGTAAAGGTTTGGTAAAGCTCATTTTAAGCTTTGTTTATTTATAAAGTCTTATATAAAGTTGTCGTAGTAGGAAATGCGTGGGAGTAAGGGTATAGTGTATACGTACGCAATACGCATGTGTACAGCGACGTTCACCCGATGACGTCATATGCTGTCTGATAAATGAGATTTCATTAATGTTAGATCACAGAGCCACAAAGAAAACTCGGTATAGATAGAGCTTAAAATGTATAAAAGTTCTGACTACACCGTTCGAGACATGAATCGATAGTTAGTTATTTTATTTATAGTTTTTATTATTTATTTAGATCCACTAGTGATAATTACATTGTTACTTTTTTTTTAAACTAGCGACTCAACCTCGCTCCGCTCGGGTTCGTCCTTAGTTACGTTTTAACGTTTGGTATAAATAGAAATCTATAGAAATACAGAAGTGAGATATTTTCCGGCAGTAAAAAACAACCTATATGTTGACCCGGACATCATATCAAATTTCATCAAAATCTGTCCAGTGGTTTTCTCGCGATGCGGTCATAGACAGACAGTCAGGCAAAAATTCTAAACACTATAGATTCGGCCTCTATATCGATAATAATGTCTATGTCAATAAGATTTTCCAAAAAATAATTAATGTACAGATTCGGCTCAGTTACAATTTTATTATATGTCCTATAATATAATATATTAAAAACACAATGTAACATATTCCTAAAGGATTTTTAATTTTAATTCTCAAATTTAACAAGAAAACAACATCAATAAATTAAAATATAAACAAAAGTATTATAACATCATTAACTATAAGATATCACAATTAAAAGAAAAACACATCAAAGTTATTAAATAATTTGTAATCTTTAAACATTAATATATATTATATATATATATATATATATATATATATATATATATATATATATATATATATATATATATATATACATATATATAGCTACTTAAAACAAAAAAAAACGGTCAAAAAATGTCATATTAAAACGCGGTACACGTACTTTTACTACAGCGACAAAGTTAGCTTTGAAATGCATTCGAATGTTGCAAGACGCTGCAGAAGCTTATTTACATTCATTGAATACCAAATTGTTCCGCCGAAGAAGTTTACTTTAGTTTCTACATCTATCATATCTTCTAAGATAAAGTATTTTTAGAACTTGTAATAAAGGCCTTTTAATGATCCACTGCTGGGCATGGGCTTCCCTTCAAGACGAGGGGGAGGGATCAAGCTAAGTCCACAGTGGCTAAGTGCGGGTAGGCTACACATGTCTTACGAAAACTTGCTAGGTTCTCTCAGACATGCAAGTCTTCTCACGATGTTTCATTCGCTCGCACCTTTGATATTTTCATGTGTGAATCATGATTAAAATAATTCGCACATGAAAATATCAGAGGTGCGAGACCCGGGATTTGAATCCGCTTCACTATGTTTCCTAAGCGAGCGTATTACCACTGAGCTACCACTGTCGGTCTGTCAAAAAATTAATAAAAAAATAAAAATATTAAACATGCACCTATGTCTATTGAACTAAAACAAAAACACAGTATAAGTATATCATTCCACTCTTCTAACCAAATCAAATTGGCGGATATTGGAGGGGTTCTCGAGTACCTACTAAATTATTGTACATGTACATTTATCATACGTAGACGAGTGCAGTGTTTTAAATGTCTTCCAACAGATTAGGTTTCATACTTAGGTATAAATTAGTGTAGTCTATACTATTATTATAAAGAGGTAAAGTTTGTGAGTTTGTGGGCTTGTGAGTTTGTGACATTGTAGGGGTTAAAACCGATTTAGATGAAATTTGGTAAGAAGATAGTTTCAGACCCTGGGAAGGACATAGGATACTTTTTATCCCAGAAATCATCCCTTAAAGGGGTGAAAATGGGGATGAAAGTTTGTATGGGGAATCAACCTAGGGACGAACACGAGCGAAGTGAGGATGAGCCGCTAGTTTATAATAAAAGCACAGCATGTAAAGATGTAGGCAACATGCCTAGTTTTCATCAAGTCGTTAAAATGGCGTTCCATTGAGCTATGAGATTTATATGTATAGAAGCACGTATATTTTAACATGCACTTATGATAAATATGTATCTGTAAACTTATAAATTGTTATTCTCAATGAAATTAGAATTCATGCTCGAAAAATATCATGGCGAAAGCAAAAATAGTAAACAAAGTGTTTTAACCTTGTCTAGGTGTTGAAAACCATCGTCCGACCTGCTTATTTTCGCCTAAAGAACGGTGAGTCACTAATATTCGTCCTAAATTTTCCTTTGCGGGACACTGCGCGTGCGCACGCTCTAATATTTATATTTTACAGAAAAATAATAATAAAAAATCATCAAAAAAATGTAACGGTGAATTATAAAGAAAAGAGGTTTTGATCTATTTGCTGATTGTAACATACATACCAAAAATAGAATATCAATATAAACACCCACGACTAGAGTACAAACAATTGTGCTCATCACACAAATGAATGTCCCCAGCGAGACAAAACCAAGACCCAAGACCGCTGGCACAGCAACTAGGGTCACTACAAACTGAGCCAAACGTGTCGTACTTGTAGCCCAAACTTACTTTCATTAAAATTAACAATATGCGTATGTATATGCGTATTCAACAAGACGGTAGCATATCTTCTTTTTTATACATATTTCTTGAGTTTCACCACGTTGTTATGGTTTCCCCGTGGTTAAATATAATTAACTAATTGCCCTAAACAATGTACCAGACAATACAAACTGTCGTAAACCACTTCGCGCTAACTCCCACGGCCCTATTCTATAAAAATGTATAACCGTGCTCTAAAATATCATAGCATTTTATCATTCACCAACCATCTCAGCTAGATACTATGTACTTACATATAATAAAAAAACCTTGTCTTTTCGGATTATTTCGCGAATTTATTTTGATTTTTGGTTCCCGACGTTTCGAATGCTTTACAGCAATCATGGTCACGGGAGAGACTGAGGTTATAGACGTCATAGCATTCGAAACGTCGGTAACCAAAAAATCAAAATAAATCCGCCAAATAATCCGAAAAGATAGTTTTATTTAAAATGTCAAAATATCATCATAAATTAAATCTAAGAAAGTAATAATACTTTACATAAGTATATTTATTTACAAAATAGGTTATAAACATATAATATACCCACGTTACAGTTCATTTAATTGAATAGATTCAAAGAATTGAATAGAAAATAAAACCACGGACACATACAAAATGATTCGTGTGAATATAATGTATGTTGCACCATCGATCAATAAAGCTCTGGATACACAATCCCATGCAAAAGTCTATCAAGTCTAGTTGAAATAAATATACAACAATGCAAATTGAACCTTAAATGCAATGCTTAAAGCTGTTTTCACAAAAAATGGATAAAAAGCGCGCTCAAATGTTCAAATGAGCGCTCATTCGGTGAGGACATTTTTTGTTTCTAATTGTATAGTGTATACGTATCTAGTATTTACTTTTTTTGATCGACGTGTTGCATCATGTAATATGAAAGCAAATATGTATATGTGATATATTAATTTGAACACACACACACACACACACACACACACACACATTTCTTTTATTTTATTTTCATACTTCTCTAATTAATACGTTTTTAGTATTATTTTGTTATAGATATTTCAAATTATATATGATATTGTTTATAATAGTGTGAGAGCTCTCAGGGACCGGCCAATAAATTGCCTGGACTTTATGAATAGTTCGAAAAAGCCTTCTTGGCCCGTAACTATGTATAGTGAAAATTAATTTTAAATGATTTAAAAAACTATTTCTAGTACTTCTAGTCACACTAATATTTAATTCTATCACACTTGGTTAAGACCTGTGTGATAGAGTAATACCTTCTTTTGAAAGAAAGAAGAGAAGAGAAGTTTCTTTTAAAATAATAATAATAATTAATACCAGATTAATAATACTTTTATCAATAATAATTCATGCTCTATTTATTTTTGAATAATGAAAAAAGTTATCGGGTCAAAGACCTATCGACGTTCAGACGGAAAGAGCGTCACTGGAAATTATTCATATCCTATATCAAAAATATTTTTTATTAATTCGATTTTAATTAATACATTAAAATCTCATTACCTTAATTATTTATTTAGTTTCAGTAATTAGTTTGAGCTCGGATTTCCGTACGTTATTAATATTTATTAGACGAATTTAAGCTCTAATCCCCTACAATACAGTTCATATTAACTTACGTTTGCAAATTTAACAAACCAATCAATTAACGACGTACAAAATTAAACCCTAATCTTTGACAATATGGTACATAATAGACAGAACTTAATATTGCAAATCAAATTGCAGTATACGGAAAATTGAATATGCTTTTAATGGAATTTATGTTTTATTTCTCGGTAATATGGTTTATTTTTGCAGTTGTAAGAATCGCGCTTGCGCGTAGTATGGATCGATGGTATCCGCCGCGCCGGAGACGTCGTTGACCCACTTGTGACGTCCCCGAAGTAGGGTTGTCGTAAAAACTTTTTAAATCATAATTTTCGTTGGATACAATTATGCAGTTTACAACAAAATTGTGTGATTTTATATAATATAGCAACATTTTAAGAGATTATCTTGTGATGATTTTTAAATTAAAAAAATTGTGTGGCAGAAAGATATAAATAGTAACCTATTTGAACTTGTTTGAACAATTTAATGTATAATATTGAGTGTTGAGTGGCGGTTCCGAACCACTTTACTTAAGAACAACGGAAAGAATTGTAGTCGTTTTTATAATAACGATTAACTCTGTATGGAAAATAACTTTACAACTTTAGTTATATTAGTAGAACGTGCCAATGTATTGGCGAATAGCTCTTATGCAGTCAATTAGATCGATTATTATCAACAATATATTTTATAAAAAAAAACGTCCAAAAAACTTTAGAACTTGAGCAACAATATCAGTTATACATATAATATTTTTGTGGCAACCCTACTCCGAATTGTTACACAGCTGACCGCTGTCATTCAACTCTAGTTTATACAAGTACATGGAAACTTTTAGGCTACTAAGATGTTGGAGGGAATCAAGAAATTTGAACTGAAACTTTAATTTTATACTAATATTTACTTAGGTAGTCTATTTTCAGTTAAAACACAATGTATAGAACATCTACACATATACATACATATATAACCACTTTCTGGAATATGCTGCGAAATAGTATTACATATTAAAGCTTGAACTGTGCAATATTTTCATAACAGGAAATCGAAAAATGACTAACTGAAAATGAATATTATATTGATTATTGATTTATATTATCATTATAATTTTGAATTGCCTGCAGTAAATGATTATTATTATTATATGTATATTGTAGCTACAAATATTCATGAGCTATCGCTGGTGAAAACCCATCGGTCACCATGGTTGACCGTATGATCGTATCGATGTATCATAGCAAAATTTTAATTACAGTAATCTTGCACGTGTCTGATTCACAGTCCATTGCATATTTTATAGTTTATTAACGATCTATCCTCGCTTTAGCCATACTACTAGATAAAAATAATCTCTTCTACCCCATAGACACCCTTGTTACCATAAAAATTAAAAAAAAATCAAAAGAATATGACTTTCGAATCATTCGTTGTTATTCAATCCTATATTCCGGGAAACACCTGTATTAGAATTAAATATATATATATATATATTTGTCGCCAATTTCTGTTATTTTGCTTTATATATACGAGTACTAGTGTTCGAAGTTCTATCATAATCTTTATAAATATTATAAATGTGATAGTTTGTGAGTATTTATGTTTGTTACTCTTTCACGCCAGAACGACTGAACGGATCTGGATGAAATTTGGCACAGAGATTATAGTTTGGAATAATAGGCTACTTTTTATCCCGTAAAAATATACAGTTCCCGAGGGATACATTTGTTTTTGTTTTTCATAATATATAAAAAAACCCAAATTTTTTATTGATAACAATAAACAAAAAATAATAAAATCAGTTTATAGATAGAGGAGAAAACGGTACTGAACTGAATCTTTGCTTATTTAATTATACAGTACCTGGGCTACCGAGCTTCGCTCGGAGTTTTTGGTCTACAGTACAATTTTCTTTTTTTTTAACTAAAAACTTGAATAAATATTAAAAAAAACAAAAGTAAAAATGTTGTATGTGACCGAGATTCGAACCTGGACCCCTGTGATTGTTGATCTTGAACCTTGGCCGCTGACCATGATACTTACCTACACTAGATCGTGCAAATTACCGAACATATTTTGCGTGGAATAATGCAAAAGAAAACTGCATAAAAACTCGAAAACACGCGTTTTCTCAGACATAAGACTAATCTAGATCGATTTATCGCCTCCGGAACCCCCTGTTAACTAAATTTCATGCAAATCGTTGGAGCCGTTTCCGAGATTCAGATTATATATATATACAAGAATTGCTCGTTTAAAGATATAGGATTATACGTATAAATATACTTGTAATTATATATGAGATATCTATGTACATATAATAAAATTGTAACTGATCGATGTCGGTACATGAAAGATATTTGTGAAGAGAACCTAAAACAATGATTTTTAGAATTTTTATCCGTTTGTCTGTGCGTTTGTGCGCGCTAATCTCAGAAATGGCCTAACCGATTTGGGTGCGGTTTTCTAATGTATTGTTACCACAATAGCTTCACTTGACTTTTGTATTCGTTTTATTTCAATCGGTTAATAAAAAAAAATGTTTGTCAATTTAAAGTATCACCTGGGTACGAACCCGAGTGAAGCAAGGGTGAGTCGCAAGTTCTATATAAAAATATAATTTTTAAACACATTACGATCCTGTCAATATTGAATGCAACATTTAAGGGGTGACAACTTACAACTGGATGAGAGCAAGGATATAAGTAACATCAGCGCAAAGAATTGTTTTTTTTTAATTGTTTTTAAAAGTGCGAAGGCTATACAAAAGTATTAGTCCGATTTAATAAAACCCCCACAGTTAGTAATAAATTTTTGAGAATCGTCAAATCGACATATTATTTTATCCCTGCTGACCCCGTTAGCTACCACAATCGAGAAGTTTTGTAAGAGAAAAACTTGGGCATCTCATCAAAACGAAGCTACTCACAGAAAATTAGCTATAAAGCTATATATAGTGGATACTAATCACTTGTAAAGATGGACCAGGGATCCCGGACTATATATTATATGTGTGAATAAACGCTGGTATGAGTTCAGTTTTTATGAATGGCGCATGAGTCATTCCGTAACGATTAAATGGTTCAGACCAATGTCTTCACATTTTCACGTAAATATTATTTTCCGTGAAAAGAAATCGTGAATGTCTATAATATGACTCAGACTAAAGAATTATATAGAGGTAGTCCATAAAAAAAAAAAATTTAAAAGGCAAAAATAGTAACGTGTTTTTGCTACTGTTTATGCTACTATTTTTGTTTTGCCATACAGATCCTTTACATTCTTCAATTAAATGAATATAAATCTGTTGGGACATTAACACACAGCACCATCTAGTTCCATGGTAAGCTACGAGGCTTGTGCTATAGATACCAGATAGTTGATAACTACACATATATACATTTAAATACATATTTATTATAAATATAAACACCCATGACTGGAGTACAAACATTCGTGATCATCACACAAATGAATGCTCTCAGCGGGATACGAACCCGCGACCGCTGGCACAGCAAGTAGGGTCACTACAAACTGAGCCAAACGTGTCGTCAAATTAATATAGTCAGTTCAATTATTAATTAGTATCAGTCGATAATCTACATAAATGCGAAAGTTTGTGAACATGTATGGATGTCTGTATGTATAGATGTTCGTGTTACTCTTTCACGTAAAAACTACTCAATTGATTTTAATGAAACTTTACAATAATATAGCCCATACATCAAAATAACACATAGGCTTCTTTTTATCCCGGAAAAATGTACAGTTCCCGTGGGATAGACTCATTTTTGTTTTTCTAGACTGTACACAGTTACAATTTAGGTATCAGTTATATTGGTATTATAATAGTAAGGTAGAGTAAACTACGTAGTTTTGACATTAATTCCATTTTAATAGTCTCTCAACCTTTGCTAATTGGCTTTCAAGTGTTGCTATGAAAGAAGCTTAAAAGCTATAAATAAAAAGTCCCTGTTTTATGTAAAAGTAAAAGCGAAGTAATGAAT
This sequence comes from Brenthis daphne, assembly GCA_947093115.1. Taxonomy (NCBI): domain Eukaryota; kingdom Metazoa; phylum Arthropoda; class Insecta; order Lepidoptera; family Nymphalidae; genus Brenthis; species Brenthis daphne. The sequence goes on from OX352473.1 coordinate 8,600,153, forward strand.
AATTTTACCATCTTCTTTATATATTTTATTTTTTTAATTTTAGTTTCTTAACTTTTTCTTTAAGTTTTGCTTCATGGCAGGGATGTGCAAATACACCCCCTTGCGTTCCTCTCCCGGCGCCCATAAATATAGTAAAAATTGGACAAAATGCGAGTCGAATTGAGTTATATTAATATATGTATTTATATTACATAATATGTATGTATATATCTACCAGAGACGGAGATGGCTTTGTAGTGTTACTATGTTAGTACTAACTGCACTGTATTGTTTTGAGTATAGATCTTATATTTATTTTATCATACAGTTCTTTTGTTTTTAAGCTCATGATCTCATTATCATCATCATCACTGGCTTATAGGTGATACAATTAGCATTAGGATGCTAATTGGTACAAATGGACCAAGGTATTGGCAAAAAGTAGGAGACTGAGTATGAGTTGGTAAACGATGACGAAAGTTCAAAGGACAGACGGACATAAATTTAAACGATTTTTTCTTCCTTCTGTATCTGCTCACAATTAAAGGAAATAAGTATACTTTAACTCTTTATAATATAGATATCTATCTAGCATAGATGTCGCTTTTCTGCTTACCACTAAGCAAATATAAGGAATAATCTAAAATCTGTTACTACTACACGTGTATCGTGTACCTGCCATACACATAAAATAACACATATAGTACAACTCAACATAAAACACAGCATCGATATAACATCAATTTGAACTGAATGAAATCGCGACAACCAATTATAATAAGAAAATTAACAAAAAACGATATGCCCACATACATTTATGTGGAGAAAAATCAAAAACCGCATTGAATTTCATAGAAAAATTCCAAAAATGCCATCCAAATACTTTAACATAACCTCAAACTTTACTTACCCTCCTCTTCCCTCGGTACCTCTGCCGTCTGAAGTGGTCCATGGCTAGAACCTTCGTCATAACACGCACATTGCTTATGTTTCACTATCACAATATCACAAAATATTAGTACATAGCATTGGATTTACTAAAAACCAGCGTACGCCGAGGAGCTCGCTGCGGTCTAAAAATACAGACGTGTACGGGATCGGTGTAGTTTATAACGATTGTGGGGATATGTGTGCATACATTGATTGCTGGCTGATTTGTTTGCGACTATTGAGTTCCGTGTGCATTACATATAAATTGATCTAAATTGCCCATTATGTTATGTACACACGCAATGTACGGACAAAGCTTAGATAAATCATAAAAGTCTGGGCGGGCTAGGTTGAACAGATATTGGTTTATTTGTGTTTTTTTTTTATGAAGGAAGAATAAGATAATTTTATTACGATAACCTACATAGAATAAAAGTGTAATTGATGGCTGTCTGTACATGGAAGACATTTGAGAAAAACTATCATTGGAGGTCTTTATTAAAGCAATAGAACATAAAACAATGATTTTAAGAATTTTCGTCTGTTTGTCTGTGCGTTTGTGCGCGCTAATCTCAGAAACGGCTTAACCGATTCGGGCGTAGTTTTCACTAATGTATTATGGTGAGTTTCACTTAATATTTAAGTATATGTTTTATTTTAACCGGCTCATAAATAGAAAGTTATGTCAATTTAAAGAATCACCTATATATTAAAAATAAGCTAATTGGGTACATAGTTAAAATTTACCCTTTTCACATTTTGATGCCTGCCACAACGTCCATTTACATAATTCGTTGGCCCACTATTACAAGGCTCTATGTTAGTTTTAATGAAGTTTAGTAATTTTTACATAGAACTTCGTTATTTTGTTATCGTAAAAAAAACGACATAGAACTATGTAAAATTGAATATTTTGTAGTTATAGTGCCGCTATCTAGTGGTTTGTTTTTGCAAAACTGTAGCTAATGACACATAGAACCTTGTAACATTAATAACTAAATAAGTACTAAAATTGTAACATAGAACCTTGTAATAGTGAGCCAACGAATTAAGACACCTTTGCAGTGGACCGAATTTGCCACTATACGTTTAAGGTAGCTCACATCAAGCTTAAAAATAATAAGTAAATAAGTATGGTTCACTTGTCAAATTAAAAAAAAAATTGAAGCAATATATTCGATGTAAAGTATAAATTGTAACAGAAGAATATTTTTTGCCACAGATCATATAATACTATACTAGTGTTGTGCTTAGAAAAAGCCATATTATCGTCAATTTAATTTGAAAAAAGTCTGCTATTTATATAATTTTGGTTACCAAATGTATACTTTTTTGAACACGAAACTCACTACAGGCGTTTTGTCTGTGTGTTATTTATTTATTTATCGTATTATTAATAAAATATTTACAATCTTGCATTTTTGTTACCTTTAAACCTACTAAACCAAAGCTTTTAGGAACTAATCGAACCCAATTTTGTTAAGAAGAAGAATTGAAAAGTTTGATTTCTAAGAAAATCTCAACATCGTATCCACCAATGTACATGAAACAATATTAAAAACCGTACGAATGCGTACTAACGTCCAGCATCTCAGTACGCTATAAATCATTATTTTCATCATTTAACTCTTATTATATATGCAATAAGGTCTATTACAGAAGTCGGAGATGATACGAGTTAGAAGCCAGGAGTTCCGCCTGTTCCGACATTGATGTGTCAAAATTAACTATAAAGTTGACATTTAGTGTAATTATTTAACCTAAACGTGTAATATAGACTGGGACAATGTGCCTGTGGATGCTTTTTGCAATTAAATAATGATGAAATCTATACACATAATAAAAGTGTAACTGATCGCTGTCTGTACATTGAAGATATTTGAGAAAAACTATCATTAAGGGTCTTTATTTACACAGTAGAACCCAAAACAATGATATTTAGAATTTTTGTCTGTTTGTTTGTCGGTTTGTCTGTTTGTGTGCGTTTGTGCGCGCTAATCTCAGAAACGGCTTAACCGATTTGGATGCGGTTTCACTAATTTATTGTCGTAAGCTTTACTTAACATTTAGTATTTGTTTTATTTCAATCAGTTCATAAATAAAAAAGTTACGTCAATTTAAAGTATCACCTGGGGACGAACCCGAGCGGAGAGAGGGTGAGTCGCTAGTGAATAAAATATAATTCCTTGGAAATCATTGTGTTTTAAAGTAAAAATTAGTACTTTTCACTTTCCATCTTGTACTCTTTTTCTACGGAAAAATTAAAAAGGCAAGGCAAAACACGTTTGGCGCACTCGCGAGTATGTTTGTATTTAAAGTTATATAGGTATGTGTACAGTGTAGTGTATCAACTATCTGGTATCCATAGCACAAGCCATTAGCTTACCATGGAACTAGATGGTGCTGTGTGTTCATCTCCCAACATATTTATATACCTATATAAAATTTATATATTTAAAAAATATATAGGTACATTTACTCGGATATTTGTTTAAGAATAAAAACCGACAAAAAGGTGATTTTAGCGTGACGTATTTTATGAGCGGCCCCTATGAAAATTTAAAAAAACAGTTTTCAAAACTTTTGTCTGTCTGTTTGTCGGCTAATCTCCGAAACGGCTGGACCGATTTTGACGAAACTTTCACTGGCAGATAACTGATGTTATAGGTAAGGAGTAAGTTGGCTACTTTTATTTAAGAAAAATTAGGATTCCGCGCAAAAAATTTAAGCCCCATGAAATTGCGAACAAAATCCGCGAGCTTAGGGGCGCATCCGAGTGTTATTAGGGTAAGTTGCTAGTTTTATCATAAAATATAAGCTAAATATTTAAAAAACAGCGCCATCTATCGGAATTTCTTTGATTTATCTTGTTAGGTACTATGTAGTGTTACGTCATGTCAGTGCTGTACAAATTATGTTTTGAACAACATATAGATGGCTCTGCTATGGACGTTTAAGCTTACCAACAAATAAAATAGATGGCGACACAAAGCATGTTTATTTTAAATTTTTAATTAAATGTCACAACTCACAAAATATAATTATTTTCTTTTAACAAATAAATTGTGGAATCGAAATATTTTTTTATGTTTCATACAACTACGTATAAAATCAAAATTAAGGATAACGGTCGACAGCAAATAATATAATTTGTTGGCTTGGAAAAAAATAAATATATGGTTTTTTTTTTAAATGTGAGCTAATATTTTAAGCGTTTAACAAATTTCATATCCTTCTTAAGCCACGTACGTATAAATAAGGAAATTAATAGAATTGATTTCTTAGGTGTTTTTTGCTAATTCCAAAAAAACATTTAAATTGGACTAGTTCAATTACTTTCATTCATTATATGGATTTAGTTGTTGAATCAATAATTTGGCAGTACATTATTTTTAAACTTAGTACTTATGTAATTATATATTGAGAGGTTGATTTTCAGAATATTAATTTTATTTAATTTAATTACTAACTGCCACATTGTCAGTGGTATAGTGGCTGTCCTAGGTTCGAGTCCCAGGTCTCAGTAGTAGCTTGGAGATGGGAAGGTGGCCCCTGTGCCTCGGACTGGACGTAAAGCTGTCGGTCCTGCGCCCTAACTCTCACCGATCATGTCGAAGTATATCTATCGTCTCATCGGACTTTAAGAGTAAAAATGAATATGGAATATACGTGTGATTTAAATAAAGGTGAGATATTTTTTTTATAATCTTTATTGCTTTTGAGTTTAGCCTATATTTACATATATTTTTTTACTTTTAATATTAATATTTGTACCGTATCGGTATAATATTTTTAATTTTTTTTACTAAATGTAAATATTTTGGAGCTGGTTATTTTTTTACAATTATTATACATATAATAAAGTGAGTCGAGAGTGCACTTGTGCCTGCACGCACATTTGTGCTTTATAATATCTCCTGCGCAGATGGTTAGTCTCTGTGAGATTGGCCACCATGTCCAACATCGGTCGGGAAGACATCATCATCATTTAAAATAAGAAACTTTTAGTGTTTAAAAAAATAAAAGCTTATAATAATAAATAAGCATATAAAAAAATGGCTTATTATTTTTGTTAAAAAAATTGCACGAAAGCAGAGTTCGCGTAAATTAACCCAAAAAAATGATTTACAAAATCCTGTTATATTATTAAATAGTATAAATACTATGTAAAAGGATTTACTAAAGTTTTTATACGTTTTTGTTTATGATATCATAAAAAAATTATAATTATTATACTGTAATAATTGCTAATAGTCATAAAGCGCTATTTGCGTCTAAATTTTTAAATCGATTAATATTTCTTAGAAAGTACCTAAACGTCACATAATATAAGTTGAGATTTATTAAATTGCTGTAAAGCATTCACAACGTCGGGATCCAAAACCTTAAAATCGCGAAAAAAACCGAAAAGATAGTTTATTAAAGATATTTTATTAGCAACTAGCAACTCACCCTCGCTTCGCTCGGGTTCCTCCCTAGCTTGCTTCCCCATACAAACTTTCATCCCCATTTTAACCCATAGATGTCAAATATTCGGGTAAATCAAACGAAAATATTAGGTCTTAATCGTCGATTTTAAGACGAAAATGGACATAGGTAGGTACTCATATAAACACAATTTTAAAAGTCGCGACATGCTTAAAATATTCTATTGTAACATACTAATTATTATATTTCGTTAATTTCATGAGTACATAGAATACAAATAATCGCTTAAGTGATCTAAATAAGATGGGTTTTTTTCATATGAACTCCCATTTTCCGTAGAACAAACGGACAGCAGGCGTACATCAAATGCAAGTGGTACTTATAAACTAAACCAAATATGTCGCCGGGTGAACGACACGACAAATCTATTTCTGAGCAATAATTATATATACGGAATGAGAATGTCTGTCTGAATGGTTCTTGCTTTAGTTAATCATATTGTAAGCTTGATATGTTTAGAAATGAAATTTTAATATGCAGATAAGTATATCGACAGAAGCTTACGTTTAAATGACTGAAATATTAGATTCTTTAATCATAAATATTTAATATTATCTTATCATATATCATACTACAACGACTCACGCTCGCTTCGCTCGGGTTTGTCTCGTACCTAGGTACATTTTAACACTTAGTATGGAATAAATATCCCTTACTCTGGAAAAACAAAAACAAAACAATCTATCCCACGGGAACCGTACATTTTTGCGGGATAAAACCTATGTGCCATTCCAGACTACATATAATCTATCCCTGTGCCAAATTTCATGCAGATCCCGTTGAGCATTTCTGGCGTGATTGAGTAGCATACATCCATCCATACAAACTTTCGCATTTATAATATGTATGAATAACTACGCAGTTATATTTCAGAGAGACGAGAGAGAGAGAGAGAGAGAGAGAGAGAGAAAGAGAGAGAGAGAGAGAGAAAATAAATAAATGTAACCTCGATATTGAAAAGAGCAACTGTTAAGTTTCTCGCCGGTATTTCTCAGCAGAACTGCTTCCCGAGCCGGTGGTAGATTCCTAACAGACTGACTACACTGACGCTTTCATTAAATTGACGATTCAAAAGCACTTGTAATAAGTCTAATTGAATAAAGTTTATTTTATTTCATTTCAAACAAAATACGGAAACATTTAAAATAAGCATCTTAAATTCTTTCATTTTATTTGCTACAACTGAACTATCCTCGCGTTCCTAAGTAGATACTCTTTATGATATTTAATACACATATTTATAACTAGCATTGCCCGCGGCACCGCCCGCGTTCAAATGAGAAAAACCTAATTCTTAGGTTTTACATATTAGTATACTCTTACATTGCAGTTTTTGTATTTTTTCTCACAGACAGACAAAATTTCTAAAAACTATAGATTCGGTCTCTGTATCGATAATAATGTCTATTTCAATAAGATTTTCCAAAAAATATTTAATGTACAGTCGGCTTGGTTACAATTTTATTATATGTATAGATTTCATTTATAAGAACATTAACGTTTTATAAAATAAATAATATTATATAATATTCGTATAAAGGAGTTTTAAGCAATATCGAAAAATGATTTTTTTCTTAACTTGGCCGTGGCGAATAAAGCTAAGATTTTAATGGAATATTACAAAAAAAAATATTAGGATTTTTTCGATGTAAATTTGCTTCCTACTTCTAAATCGGTCAACAAACAGGAGAAAGAGGTACTGAACTTTTTTATCTTTGCCTATTTATATATAGATCTTAAAGGTTTCATCTTCATACATTGATGATGTATATATCAGATTAGATTACGTGATAAATGACTTTATCATAACCATACTAAAACGACAAATATGGAAATTTCTAAAATCATGAAGACGTGTTTCTCAAAGTATTTGGGTTAGATATTATATGTTACAAAACATATGAGAAAATCTCTACACAACAATAAAATTAGGTCTGAATCACGCAATCAGTGTATTTTACGCATAATATTTATACTACATGTTCACACCTGGACGGTGGCCAGCAGTGAGTAGTTCGTGACAATGTTTCATTCATAATCGACCCACTGCTTAGTCAGATGGGGTATAATGTACATTTCGAAATTTCATCATAGTTTTATAGGAAAAACTTATTTTTATCTATGCCTAATACCTATTGTAAAGAGGAAAGATTTGATTTTTTGTTTGTTTGTACCGAATAGGTTCCGAAACTACAGAACCAATTTAGATGAAATTTTGTAAGAAGATAGGTTGAGACCCTGAAAATGACATAGGATAGTTTGTTTTTCGAAAATCATTTCTTAAGGTGGGTGAAAATGGGGATGAAAGGTTGTACGGGGTATGAACCTAGGGACGAACCGGAGCGAAGCGAGAGTGAGTCGTTAGTGTTAAATATTTAGCTTTCGGGGTATTTTTGAGCAATGCAATAGCCAATCTATACTAGTATTATAAAGTGGTAAAATATGTCAGTTTGCGATATTGTAAGTTTGTGACGTTGTAGGGGGTAATCTCTGGATCTACTGAACCGATTTAGATGAAATTTGGTAAGAACATAGTTTGAGAACCCGGAAAGGACATAGAATACTTTTATCCCGGAAAGCATCCCTTAAGGGGGTGAAAATGGGGATGAAAGTTTGTATGGGAAATCAAGCTAGGGACAAACCCGAGCGAAGCGAGGTGAGTTGCTAGTTTTATATACAATAATCTTTGTAACGACAAAGTAACAAATATTTACCTACATATATTTTATATATATATACGAGTATATCAATTGAAGTGTCTATATGTAATTTTAAAATAATTACCCCACTCACACCCCACACACATTACAATTTAGATCGGCAAATTAGAAGTTATATGGTTACCAGAACGAACTGTCACTTGAAGTAATTAGTAAACTACTTGCTACTTCTCTATATGCATAGGCAAAGACTAAACTTTTCCTCTTCAGTCTGTCTGTCCAACCGATTTTCATTTTTCTGTTTATTAGCTATTGACGAGTTTTAGTGTTATCAGTAAAAAATTTGGCAACAGTTTTTTTATATAGATCAGTAAATTTGAAATTCAGAAAAAATCAGTTTTAGAAAGACATGTGAAGTCTGCCAACCCGCACTTGGCCAGCGTGGTGGACTGGTCTGATCCTCCTCGTATTGAAGGGAGGCCCGTGCCCAGCAGTGGGACGTTAAAAAAATAGCTGAATACACGGTAAATTCTTTTCATGTAAGTTTTTCTTAATGATTAATGTTCTTGCCATGCCATAAAGTTATGACGTAAACTTAACATTGATTAATCCTACTTTAAAGAAAAAAAAACAAATTAAATCTAACGCATTTTATTTGAATGGCATTGCTTAGTCCCGATTAAAGAACTTATAAGCTTCTCAAAAAATCTTACATTCATGAAAAGGCTATTATTTCCTTATCCAAAATAAATGAAAACAATTCAGATAGTAATTTATATAAATAACTAACTTGATATTTCATGAAAAGATATATTTAGAAACAAGATGCGATTGGTTTTGAACCTGTCACATGGCAGGTCTAACAGAAGCCGACGCTAATGACGGCACGTGCGTACGATGTTAGTTGGTAAAGTGGGAACTTACGTTTCCTGAGTGCGACCATAGTATAGATAACGAAGATGTGCAAATAGGCAATATAGTAAGTATCTATTTTATTTTAGAACATTCATCGATAAAAAATAATAAAATGAAGATTTGATAGGTACTTAAACTAGCGCCCCCCCAACGTGCGTTCACCTTGTCGTGGTGGGGGGGCTCAGTAGTAGTAGCGAAGCTAAGAAACGCACAGGGAGGTTGCCCACTTCGGTGGGCGGTAGGAGGTGGCCCTCTTCGGGGGGCGGTGTACCTTGCGGGTTGCTCCTGGTACTTCTCTGATAGCAGAGTGGACCTTGGAGCAACCCCATGGTTGTGGTGGTCTGCTTTGGCAGACCTGCCGTCGGGGCGTCGTAGTTGAATGCGTAAGCGATCCTGCGACGCCCCATTAAGACGGGGGAAGGTTTTAGTGGGTAGTACTGGCTGTATTACGCCGGTGAGTCCCACACGTCGTGCGTAAATGCATTTCCCAACGTTAAAAAAAAAAAAAGGTACTTAAACTAGCGTCTCACCCTCGCTTCGCTCGGGTTTGTCCCAGTGTCTTAAGATTAGTGTAGATTTCTCAGAGAAGAGATATTTTCCCGCAGTAAAAAATATCCTATATGTTGACCCGGATAACCAGCTATGATCATACCAAATTTCATCAAAATCGGTTCAGTGATTTTCTAGTAAAGTTTTCCCAGATAGACAGACAAAAATTGTAAAGACTATAGATTGGGCCTCTGTCTCGATAATAATGATTTCTATCGCTGGCATTTCAATGTTTGAATGATATAATATTATTTTTTGCTCAGTTCGTTTTTTTTTAAAGAAAACTATAAAAAGTATACTAGCATTAGTAAAAGTTAGTCAAAAATGTTTTATCAGTTCTATTGACTTTAGACCATAGTTCCCCATTTAACGTTGTACGTTTGTTTGTTGTACATTATGTACGTGTAGTTTTACGATTTATCTACATTAATATAAATAACGTAGCATAACATAGATTTTTATTATTACCGACTGTATTTTTAGGTGATTCAGAAGTTCCCGAGATTTTTCCCTTATATAGAAACCAACATACATATATAGCACCTTCATCATATCGTAACACTAGCGACTCACTCTCGCTTCGTTCGGGTTCATCCCTAGATTGATTCCCTAGACAAACTTTCATCCCCATTTTCACCCCCTTAAGGGATGATTTCCGGGATAAAAACTATCTTCTTATTAAATTTCATCTAAATCGGTTCAGTACTTTCGAAGCCTATTCAGAACAAACAAACAAAAAATCAAATCTTTATAATATTAGTGCCTATAGAATATATATTACACTAATTTTCATTTAATTTATGTATTTACTTTCTTCATCTTTGACTCGCGACAGAGACGACACGGGGCCCATGCCTATTTCCGTGGCGCTGCAATAACAGTACCGGTGGTATTTTTATTACGCCCGCCAGTTTTATTTCAGCTACAATTTGACAATATAAAAATAAGGACGTAAGTAATGTGACACGTGGTAGGGATGTCTTTTTATCGATATGGGAGATTATTTGTGTATAAAGAGATACTATAACACATAGATTAACTTGTATACCTGTATGTGTTTCGCGAAGTTGTTTTATGGGTATATACCCAATGTAATCGTGACCATGGTGTTTACATGTGATAAAACATAGTTTTACATCAAAAAATAATGTCAGAGACTAGAAAAACTTAAAGACTATTTCGGTGCGATGTTTTCTTAACTACAAACTGTAAAGGCCTTGAGAAAATAGTATCACTTTAGTCTATCAGGGTGCTAGAATATAATCATAATAATATATATTTTTAGAACGAATATGATAAACTTATATCAAATATATTTTGTATCTAAATTCTCGCAAATAAATCACCTAACATAACCTTATTTATAATATAGTAATGATGAATATTAGATATCCTACTAAAGTAAAAAAAAAAAACTTTAAAAATACAAAATATTGAAAATGTCATCAACTATCGATATGAAACCTTTTACATCACTACTCACAACATCCACGAGTAAGCAACTGTACATTGCTGCATTTCTTTCTATCTCCCGCTACAGAAGAAAACAAAACCAGTAATGGTTATAAAACTTAGTTAAATCCGAGAGCCTTTAATGAGAGTGCATTCACCTTGCCTAAAATGTAGTGCGTTTCGGAAAATAGACTCGTTTCCGTGTCCCAACACTCGGTAAGTGAAAAGGGTGATATATTTACACAACCAATTAAATGGATACGTTTTGGTTGTTTTAATTTATTATGGTTAATATTGGAATGATAATATGATGAAGACGTATGTATGTATATGTAAATGTGACCTATAAAATTTATTGTTTTGTCTATATTAATATTATAATGAGTGAAGATTTTTTTGTTTGTTTGTTTGTACCGAATAAGCTCCGAAACTAATGAACCTATTTAGATGAAATTTGGTAAGAAGATAGTTTGAAACTTTCACGCAGTACATCAATAAATAACTTTATAAAGAGACAGAGTTTGTTGGTGTGTTTGTTTGAATATGCTAATCTCAGGAACTACTAATCCTATTTGAAAAATTCTTTTTGCATTAAGTAGCCCGTTTATTGAGGAAAGCTATAGGCTATATATCATCATGCTATTACCCAAGGGAGCGGAGAAGTAGTCATAAATGTCAACAAATCGGGCAGACTTCCATACATTAATGTAAAACTAAATAAAAATAAAATAAAATGAATTTCATTAGAAATTACACGTGTATTCTAATTTCGTAATGTAATGTGATTTTTCTAAGCTAAAAAATTTTGTGCGTATTTTCTATAGCACTTATGTCGCAAACGTAATTATTTTTGTCATATGCAAAGGTACCAAAATACAACGTGAAACTTTTTCGTGAAAGCGTCTTAGGCGACCACTCAGGTCGTGTATTGCTCAATAATTTGTCTCTTTCTTTAAAGATTACATGACTCTAAATAAATTGTGGTATAATTTATATTGTAAAAATATTAAAATTACTTTCGTGAAATTAATTGTGCTATGCATAAAATTAGTTTTGTTAATTAAATTAGATTTAATCGTACTTAAAAGAATACTTTTTTTAACGTTGCCAAAAAAATGCATTTACTCATATCACCTGTAGACATACAGGTGGTTATGTGGGGACTCATCGGCTAGAAAATCCAGTACTACCCACTAAAACCAAACGGAACCTCCTCCGTCTTAAATGGGACTCCGCAGGATTGCTTACGCAATAACAAACACGATGCCCCGACCGGCAACGGCAAGCCTGCTGAAGCAGACCACATCAAGCATGCTTTAACGGCCTACTCTGCTATCAAAGAAGTTTCAGGAGCAAACCGCATGGTATACCGTCCATCGAAGTGGGCCACCTCCCTGTGCGATTCTTGGTTTCACGCCCGGCTGGATTGCCGGATGCTAACGAGAACGCACCAAACACCCCCCCCCCCCCCCAAACTATGACAAGGTGAACACTTATAGTAGCGTAGTAGTAACGTAGTAGTAATAGTAACGATAGTCAAATGTATCGATATTAACTTATATATGATGGTCTAAAAACATGATGTCGTGTGTCTTGGCTTTTTTTTTGTCACTTTCCCCATACTGTCATCAATCTCTTCTTACACGTCCTTTAGGGGATTCCCCATATCATTGACCTGACCGACCTCCTGTGAGTAAATTAGACTGTTGTCATAGCTTATTTGCTTCACCCTATCTTTTTAATATGTCATTTATTACATAAAGGGATTTAATAAGTAATTTTAAATATGAAAACTTAGTCAATCTATATATATAATTTTTTTAACTAAATCGAATCTGTACATTTAATATTTTTTTGAAAATCTTATTGCAATAGTCATTATTATCAATACACAGGCCGAATCTATAGTTTTTAGAATTTTTGTCTGTTTGTCTATCTGGGAATGCATGACGAGAAAGCCACTGGATAGATTTTGATGAAATTTGGCATAAATATAGCTGGTTATCCGGGTCAACTTATAGGATACTTTTTACTGCGGAAAAATATCTCATCTCTGAGGAATCTATACTAAACCTTAAAATGTACTAGGGACGAACTCAAGCGGAGCTACGGTGAGTCGCTAGTTGTAATATAATTTGTATTTTTTTTCTTAATTTGCTTGAATATCTATTTTATTTTATTTTTTAATTGTATTAAAATTATGACAATTTCATTACTAACAGTATAATATGTTCCTTCCATATAGTAATATTCGCTTCCTTTTTATCTTTTTATTCTTCTGTATAATACTCTTCCAGATGTATTAAATTAAACTTACTTTAACCAAATATAAAGTAAGCTTATTTTTTCTCAAACTTTTGGAACACCAAACACCAATTAGAAATCACGGATAAGTTTGAATGGAGTACCAAGTCACGTTACCCCATTTATAAATCCTAGTGATAGTCTCGTGGTTGAAAATCAATCATAATTCATTTAGTTTGATCGATACTGAGGTTCTTTATCAAAGTTATATAGATAGCCAATAAAACCAAAAAAACGTACAGACAAACAAACTTTTCATCTTTATATTATGTAAGTACTCGGATAATATTGATGAAGCTTATCTAACATGCTACATCTTTATCAGTGTAGTGTTTTATATAAATAAAATACGCGAACAAATTTGCGGGTAAAAGAAACTCAATAAATTTTGCCTTTCTGCAGCCCTTCTCTATATAAACTTTAACTATACCAAAGCTCATCCTCCTCCTTACATGCAATATGCTTAAAAAGGGGTTAGAAGTTTTCTCTTCACGTATCATAATGTATAGATGTATATAGAATACACAATAAAAATTACTCATCTACGACATTTAAAGCTATTATCATATCTTTTACACATATTTAAAACTATAAAGACAAGTTTACCCTACAAATTATTACGCGTTGTTAACGTTTATTGTGGCTATAACGGCCCCGACAGGCGTTGAGGCAATTTTACAAGCACTGCGATAGACACGCAATACGCGGTACATATCACCTGTCGTGCTGTCGAAACTTTTGATAGGGCACAGGGTTGACTTAAGGGTATGTAGAGGGAGAATATCATTATTGTTGAAATGAGAAAGTATGTTTGTTATTATTAGATGGTCTTTCTTTTACTAAGGAGGATTGATGAGGTTTTTTGCATATGGTTCTCGAATTCGTCCCGGAATTGATAGTATGGGTAACTATTTTTTTTTAATTTAAATAGTGTTTTTAATTAAATATGCTTAGCATGTTCGGTTGCAGTTCGTGTTATTAGGAAATAAAGGGTTTCAGTCTATTCTAAGCGTATTTTGCAATTAAGTTTATATCAAGAAATGCTCCAAAGCAGCCCGGAATAGAGTCTACGCGACAGCACATAAAAACGTAGATCCTGCGCTAGCTGTTTCAAATAGTACCTTTTAAATTCTCGTCCCACCGGACTATGGAAGTGAAAGGAAAAGTGAGTATATTTTTGTTTCCTCCTCCCGCAGTTATATCTAGTTTGGGTGTAACTGGCTGTCGTGGCTGGAATTAGGCAGGAGTACTTTCATTTATTTATTCCATATTATTCTTTAAATATCCTACTTTTTCCAAACTATCGCTTCCAAAACAAAACTTTTTCTAAGGTTTTGGTAATCGTAATTCATTTGTTTCCGTTCGCGTGAACCACATCACGCGAAAGACAGAGTTCATAGAAGTTATTTCCTCTGAATAATTGCCAGTCATCATTTAAACGGTGTTGCGAGCGCAATAAATGAGTCATATTAGAAATATGAAATATAAACACTTTATGTGTAAAGTGTGAAAGTTTATTTTTTTTATATATTATTCTATTGCGCAACAAGATAACTATGAAAAAGATAATAAACATCAAAGAAAGGATTTAATATTTGTTTTATTTTTAATGTATGTTATACCTAACTAGCTGTGCCCCGCGGTTTCATCCGTGTTAATCAACATTGCTCCGCTCTCTTCGCCAGTAGCATGACGTTGTATAGTCTATCCAGCCGTACGGATTAAGTAGTTCCTGAGATTAGTGCGTTCAAGCAAGCAAACAAACAAATTCTGCTTCTTTATAATATAAGTGTAGATAAACTACTACTGTAGTATACTGTAGTATTTTATACCTTATAAAATACGATCAAGAGTTCACTCTACTAAAAGTAACATCTTTAGGTTTTATTAGGCAGTACTAAACCTTTTAGCCACTATGTCCCATATAACTGGGTAGATTTATAAAAAAACTAGCGACTTCACCTCGCTCCGCTCGGGTTCGTCCCTTCTTACGTTTTAATGCTTAGTATAGGTTTCTCAGAGATGAGATATTTTCCCGCAATAAAAGTATCCTATATGTTGACCCGGACAACCAGTTATCATCATATCAAATTTCATCAAAATTCCTCCAGTGGTTTTTCCGTGATGCGGTAACAGACAGACAGACAGACACACAGACAGACAAAAATTCTAAAAACTATAGATTCGGCCTCTGTATCGATAATAATGTCTATTTCAATAAGATTTTCTAAAAAATATTTAATGTACAAATTCGGCTTAGTTACAATTTTATTATATGTATAGATGGATGATCAAAGTTACTTTTACAAAATTGTTAGTAAGTTAAGCTAATGAGTGCAAGATTTTTTAAAATTAATTCAATAAAAGAGATTCACACAAACAATAAACATTATTTAAGGAAAATAACTGAGTACTTGTGAGAAGTAAATCAGTTAGGCTTGGGTGTTCCTAAACTTGTATCTAAGTGTAGAAGTTTAAACACGCACTTTCAAGGGAGCTTTTATATTTACAACTTAGTATTTTCTTCCACTTAGTTTTAGGCAGCTGTATTCAGCCCTTTTTTAACGTCCCACGGCTGGGCATGGGCTTCTCTTCAATATAGGCAAATCAGGCTATAGTTCCAGCCAGCCATTGGTAAAGTGTGGGTTGGCAAACTTCACATGTCTTTCTAAAACTCGTTAATATCTCTCAGACATGCAGGTTTCCTCACGATATTTTACTACACCGTATGGCTAGTGATAATCATGTTGAAAATAATTAACGCTTGGAAATATCATAGGTGCGAGACCCGAGTTTTGAACCCACTTCCCTTGGTTTATCAAGCGAGCGCTTTACCATTGGGCTACCACTGCCTATGATATTTTAATATAGTAGTTACTCATCGTGTGGTCAATTCACTTAATCCTAGATACTTATAACTAAATTATATGAGTCGACCAAGCGACCCAACCCATGTAAATCTACCACGATCGGTACCAAGCTGTAAGTTTTGCAATTAAGAAGCACGCAAGGCGCCGACATCGCCGCTACGCGACGCGTAACTTGCCACGCACTGGTGTTAAGTCTTATTGATTGTATTTCAATACTTATTGCTAACTTACCCTTGCTTTACTCGGGAGTTTTCCTAGTTATCTAACATTAGCCTATGTAAATAAAACTATCTTTTCGGATTATTTCGCGGATTTATTTTGATTTTTGGTTCCCGACGTTTCGAATGCTTTAAAGCAATCATGGTCACGGGAAAGACTAAGGTTATAGATGTCTCAAACACATACTTGTTACAGACAGTGCCTAGCCACTATTTTCAAAAAATTGCAATAAAGTACTTTACAATACTTGTTGATTTTTATTTCTAAACATTTTAATTTTTTTTCGTAATAATGTAATATTATAATTAAATATAGCAATATTAATTATTTAATTTTTGCTGTTATTATTATAAATATTACAATTTTAAAAAAACTTTATTTATTTTAACTTTATTTATTACTAATATGTATTATTGAGTGTTGCTCAAAATAAATCCGCAAAATAATCCGAAAAGATAGTATTATTTAAAATGTCAAATATTCGCGTAAATTTAAGATAGTATTATTAGCCTATGTGTTTTTTTTATTTCATTTTTGTGGCCATATCGTGTCACTGCGACCATTTCTGGTCTATTGTGATCGCCGCTTTTTATACTAGAGTGAAACATTAAACCCTGCAGATGTTAAGAACTGCAGGATTTTCTTAGACTTACACTTTTTTATTTCATCTAGGCTTAGAATTTTTTTCCCTAGATGAATACTGCGTTTGTGCATGAGCGGTCCACATTCCCACAGAAGATGAAGTGGCATTTTGTCTGCCTCCAAGCATATTCTGCAGGTTCGCGTTTCGCTCAGCTAGCCAATGTGTTACTCCAGAATAGAATATCTAAGATCAGAATAAAATATCTAATTTCGTCTAAATCAAGCTTTTCAGTGTGAATGATCAAGTACACACAATATACAAACTTTAGCATTTATAAAAGTAGTAAAAATACTGCAATATAATAATGCAGATGCAAACGTATGAGATTTCTTCTTCAACTATGCAAATGTCTTTCGTAAAGCAGTTTTTCAGCCTTTAGTACAGAAAGCTCAACCTGAACTCAACCTTACAACCATTTGCTACGTACACATGGCCATGGGTCGACTCAAGACTCCCGTCAATTGACTACGGCACAGTGTTGACTCATTTCTCAAACACAAATTGACTAGCGATTCATCCTTGCTCCGCACGAGTTTGTC
Source organism: Brenthis daphne (assembly GCA_947093115.1). Lineage (NCBI taxonomy): Eukaryota > Metazoa > Arthropoda > Insecta > Lepidoptera > Nymphalidae > Brenthis > Brenthis daphne. The sequence goes on from OX352473.1 coordinate 8,617,701, forward strand.
CCTAGGAACATTTTAAGGTTAATATAAATTTATCAAAGATAATATATTTTCCCGCAGTAAAAAATATCCCATATGTTGACCCGGATAACCAGCTATCATCATACCAAATTTCATCAAAATCTTTCCAGTGGTTTTCTCATGATGCGTTTCCAGACAGACAGACAAAAATTCTAAAAACTATATATTCGGCCTCTGCATGGATAATAATGATTATTTCAATAAGATTTTCCAAAAAAATTTAATGGACAGATTCGATTCAGTTAGAAATTTATTATATGTATAGATATATAACATTACCCAATCAGAGTCGCACAGAGCATGGCATAACAGTTAACGCGTCGACTGTTTTATTTTCGCCCTGTAATCTGCCGCCCTCACGCTGAATCACGTCGATGTTATTTTTATTTATAGCATATTCATGTTATTGTAGACACTTGTTGTAATCGCTACATTTTTTATGCACTAGTTATTGCTCCTGGTTTTTGTCACGTTATTTTGACATCTATATAAATAAAAATGAATGTTGGTAAGCGCATAACTCAAGAATAGCTGCATCAATTCGGATAAATTTTTTTTCGTATGTTCCTTAAGGTCCACGGAAGACTATAATAAAGAGAAAAAATGAAAAATTTACGAAAAAGAAATTTATAGCGAGGGTGAGTCGTTAGTTTTAAATAAACGTATTTTTTTGGATTTTTTCGCGGACTTATTTTGATTTTTGGATCTCAACGTTTCTCCCGTGAGAACGAATTCCGAATTGCTTTACAGCAATCACGGTATTTCCCGTGGCCATGCTCGAATTCAAATTCAAAATATTTTATTCAGTATTAAATTATTGCAATTTTTTACTGAACGTCATGAGTCTACTACCAGTTCGGAAAGAAGAAGCCTCGCCTCAGACGTGAGAAGAACTGGCGAAAGAAACTCAGCGGGACTAATATTATTTCCTTAATAAAGCTAAATTATAAATTACAATATTTCTTTAAAGTTGAAGTAGCCTGGAGACGACCACTTCATTCCCAAGGCGTGCCATCTATACATATAATAAAATTCTAACTGAGGCGAATCTGTACATTAAATATTTTTTGGAAAATCTTATTGAAATAGACATTATTATCGATACAGAGACCGAATCTATAGTTTTTAGAATTTTTGTCTGTCTATCTGTCTGTCTGTCTGTTACCGCATCACGAGAAAACCACTGGATTTTGATGAAATTTAGTATGGTGATAACTGGTTATCCGGGTCAACATATAGGATACTTTTTATCACGGGAAAATATCTTATTTCTGAGAAAAATACAAAAACTGCAATGTAAGAGTATACTAATATGTAAAACCTATGAATTTGGTTTTTGGACATCTGAACGCGGGCGGAGCCGCGGGCAATGCTAGTCTTCTATAAAATCATTAATTGTAGGTATAAATATTTTTGAATTTGGCGATAGAAGAATACCAAAAAAGATTGTTTTACTTAAAATCTAAAATATTCGCGTAAATCTGAGAAAGGATTACGTTCTTTTGATATGAACCAGGAAAAAAATATTCGTTGGGAATATAAATACCACGTTGAATGGAGAAAGAGAAGATACGAGGGAGATTGGTCGGTTCTCCGAGCTGATATGTAATATAGAGTCGATAGAAATTAAAAATTCATTATATAGGTAAATACAGGCGAAGCCAGAAGTAGTACTTATGACATAATTTATTACGAACTTCAAAATCTATTTTAAATAAAATTATTTTTGGAGTAGGAAATGTTTCTAGTATACACGGAATCAGCCTTAATAATAATTATACAAAAATGTATGTTTCAATTTTCATTGTTTCTTAATGAATAGATTATATCATACATATGTATCCTATTTAGTTAATTTAGAAAAAATATATAAAAAATAGCATTTAAATGTATGTATGTATATGTATATGTATATAGATAATATACTAAGCATATATAATTCAATACATTAGGACTCGACTTATTAAAATCTTTTAGAGCCGTTTGGCAATTGGCGGAATTAGATTAAATTACTTATCTGTCTCAGTTCAAGCGAACAACGAGTGCTAAATAAATTACGCGATAGATGTTTACGACGATTTAACGTCACGTATTCTTTGAAATAGTAACTCAACATACTATTTTTGTATAAACGACGTACGAAAATAATGGAACCACGGACTAACTTTTACCCGCGATGTGACGTTTTGGAGGCTACTGCTTACTGCAGCCCGGTAGTAACACGCTCGCTTGGAATACCAAGTGATGGGTTCAAATCCCGGGTCACATATTTCTTACATTTCTGTCTCTTACGATTATATTTGCCTTACGGTGGAGGATATATGCCTTACGGTGGAGGCTGCATGTCTGAAAGGCCATAGTAGATTATCAAAAGTCATGTGAAATCAGCCAACCCGCACTCAGCCAGCGTGATGGCCTGGCCCCCTCGTATTGAAGGGAGGCCCACCCCCACCAGTGGGACGTTAAATAGGGCTGAATACATACATATCGATTTAATTGTATAATAAAATTAGATAGCCTATAATTTCCTAATAAAAGTGTTTCAGCTTGATGTACTCGGTAGGATAACAACTTTTTCCAATTACAAACCTTCATTTTAGAAAATTAAAAAAAATATCATAGAACTACATATTTCTATGTAAATAAATATGTTGGGACAATAATACACAAACACCATCTAGTTCCATGGTAAGCTACGAGAGGCTTGTGTTATTGATACCAGATAGTTGATATCCATAACACAAGCCTATTGTAAATATAAACACCCATAACTGGAGTACAAACATTTTTGCTTATCACACAAATGAGTGCCCCCAGCGTTACTCGAATCCGCGACCGCTGGAACAACAAGTAGGGTCACTACAAACTGACCCAAACGTGTCGTCTATGTAACCTTTAGCGTCTGTTTGTTACGTATTTAGCGAAGTTACATCAGAAAATTAAAAAGTACATATTAAAAAATTGAAAGTTCTTGACTGTATAATGAACAAGTGTAAATGTAAATCTATATTTGAATTTAATAACTATGGAATTTCCGGGACTACTCACTACTGTGTAACAAAAGTGAGACACTCTTGATTGAAATAGGTGCCTTTATATATAGCACCGGCAAGTATGCAACTATTGAAGTTGAGTCAAAAAGTGATTAAAACACGAATCTATTTATTCAAGTAAACTTTGGTTTCACTTGAGTAATAATCTTACATATAGTTATTATTAACAAGTTCATAATTTTTTTTTATTAAATATTAAATTGAAACGATTTAATTTATTATAATATAAACTTAATTTATTATAATATAACTTTATCCGGTTAGCCCTTACAACAATACTTTTTTCCGATTTTCCTTTATTTTTTTGTTAAAGAAGGATACACACCCAATAAGCTAACAAATAAAAAACACCTTTAGTATTTGTAATGTTATAATATACTAATACTAATGTATATTTGTTAATACAAATAGTTTTTTGGTCGCACCAATCTCTTTGGTGATGTACTGACTAGTATGTACGGCTGCAAATCCGAGGATCTTGGATGCGAGTTCGGTTTGGACCGAGTTTTGTTATTGAGTATTTCCGTTTAGAAAGTATCAGTAACAGCCCAAACTTGAAAGTTAGAGGTGGCTAGTTTCAGTGAGATTGGCCACCGTGACCAAAATCGTCAGAAGGATATTATGTCAAAGATAACATTTAGTATACATCTATACAGATAAATAAAATTGAAGTGTCTGTTTGTAATGTCAAAATAACAGCGTTTTATTAAATACATATGAAATTATATACAGAACTTATAAGAAAAATGCAATTTACAAAATTTTCTTGTCTGTCTGTTTGTTCCGGATAATCTCTGAACCGGCTGGACTGATTTTAATAGGACTTTCACTAGAAGATAGCTGAAGTTATAGGGAGTAAAATAGGCTACTTTTATTTTAGAAAAAGAATTAAGATTCCGTTCAAAGAAATTAAAACTTACATTATAGAATAAGTAATACGCCATTTACGTTAACTATAAAGACTGATACAATATTATCTTAATTAAAAATTAAAATACGACTTTTCGACGCTTCAAACAAACAGTTAATTTATATAAAAAATAAATGTAAAATCGCTTTGTTGTTAAAGCAGACCATGTAAATTAATTCGAGGTAAGCCATACGAAGTCAAAAAAATTGACTCACATTTGGTCATCGCGTGACCATAAGAGCTTTAACATCAAGCGCACTACATTGTTTAAGCATATTGCTAATGTCTTTTATTTCTTTTTAAAGTAAAGAAGATTGTAATAAAACAATTTAATATTATTTTACGATATTCATAAACACTGTGGCTTGGTGTTTACATGTATAATACAGGATGTATTGCAGGTTTATTTGCATTAGCTTGCTTTCCAATACAAACTTTCATCCCCATTTTCACCCCCTTAAGGAATGATTTCCGGGATAAAAAGTAGCCTATGTCCTTCCCAGGGTCTCAAACTATCTTCTTACCAAATTTCATCTAAATCGGTTCAGTAGATCCAGAGATTACAGAAACTCACAAACTCACAAAAAACCTCTTTATAATATTAGTATAGATGAGAGATGTTAGCATTTACCAAAAAAGTTAATTAAGAAAATACGTCTATATGCTTCCACTAGATGACAAACCATTGATTTTACTTTACTTTCTATACTTATTTCTATTGGTGTAATCCTTAGTAGCCCCAGTGGTAAACGCTTGCTTGAAAAACCGAGAGAAACGGGTTCGAATTCCGGGTCTAACACCTATGATATTTTTATGTGCGAATCATTTACAACATAATTACCACATGTCTTATAGTGAAGGAAAATATCGTGACGAAACCTGCATCTCTGGGAGAACCTTGCAAGTTTTCGAAAGACGTGTGAAGTCCGTCCGCTCTTGGCCAGTGTGGCGAAATATGGCATGGTCCCCCCGCCCTCGTATTGAAGGGAAGCCCGTGTCCAGCAGTGGGACGTTAAAAAGGGAGGTATACAATACTAATATGTGAAAGTAACTCTTACCTCTTCACGCTTAAACCACTGAACAGTTCAATCCCAAGAATCAGTAGTAACGCGAGAGGAGACGAGAGCAGAAAATAATATAAAATATACTAGCTGTATTATATACATATTATATTCTCACAATTAAATTGTATTTAATAAAACTATTTTTTTTTATTGGGGAAACAAACAGTGCTTACAAGTACATATTTATATAATAGCTTATATAAATGGTTCATAGAATAGGTCTAAAAAGTTAATAGACATCGGTCCAAAGTTTCCACTGATAAGTTAATCATATCGAGCGGTGAAGTTAAACAGTTACAAAAGAAATTACATATTACACTTAACAAAAACAAAAAAAAAAGAAACAAAAATTAAATAAAACTATATGACTCAAAACATAATAAAATTTAACTACAAAAAAATAACTACTAAATAGATAAAAAATATTACATTATTTCTCTAATTAATTTTTTACATTTAATAATAATCTTTTCGGATTTTTTCGAATTTATTTAGATTTTTGGTTCCCGACGTTTCGAATGCTTTACAGCAATCATGGTCACGGGAAAGACTAGGTTTTATATATATATTTTAAAAACAGTATAACAAAAAAGTTTATCAACAGTAAAACTATTCATTTTCACATTATGCATCTACATACCTATTTACAAACCAGAAAATTCTATACCATAATGATAATACTCGTATCAAAGCTCGTTATAATAAAAAGTGGACATTTTATATTCTTTGAAAATTTATTAGTATGATAATAAAAAGTATAAATAGTTACAGATAAAATAACAAAAAGACCGTAATTTCATATACCAAGTGTTAATTCTAAAGCCCACGGTTGAAGCGCTAAAAATAATCAAGCAATATGACCCAACGCTATTGGAGTGAAAAGGAATAGTAAAAGTAAAGAGAAAATATATCGTTCAACGGACTCGTGAATAATCTTAGAACCGAGATAAACTTTACTGAGACATATAAAATCCATTGGACGTAGGTAGCGGTAGGGCGACATATTCTTGGAGGAGGCGTAGACAGTTTTCGTAAAAAATAACAAAAAATAATAAATGAGCAACGAGTTAACAATTTTAATGCGTAAAATATAACAGTATCTATACATATAATAAAAGTGTAACTGATCGCTGTCTGTACATGGAAGATATTTGAGAAAAACTGTTATTGGGGGTCTTTATTAAAGCAATAAATAAAACCCAAAAGGGGGTCTTTATTAAAGCAATAAAGCCCAAAAAGTATGATTTTTAATTTTTTTGGTTATTTCTCTGTGCGTTTATGCGTGCTAATCTCAAAACTGGTTTAACCGATTCGCGTACAGTTTTCACTAATGTATTGTGTTAAGCTTCACTTAACATTTACTTATGTCTTATTTAGTACTTATGTCAATTTAACTAGGGACGAACCAACCGAAGCGAGGGTGAGTCGCTAGTCCTTAATAATAAGGAAAAGTATTTATTTTAAATTTATAATACAATTAAAGTTTATTTCTATATAATAAAGTTAACATCATAGACAAATAATTGCATATAAAGTTACTGTATTTTACGATATTTTAAAAACGATTAAAAAAAAACTTTTATTAAAAAAGACCAGAGCCAAACATGTAGAGCAATTTCTATTAATATAGGAAAGTGTAGGTGAATATTTGTAAGCATTATAAAAACCAACAATATCACATTCTATGTAACTGTGCTCAAAATGCCGCATCCAATACATTTTCCACGATCCCTGCCATCGAGTGCATCCCACCCACACTCATTTAGTATTATTTTCGTTGGAGACGGCATTGCCACATCGTGAAATATGCTCTCTACTTACCGCTGTTTCTCGAATTTATAAAGATTACGTATAGTTTCTTGGTTAATATAATAAACATCTACTAAGTGAAAACAGTCGTTCAATTTATTTAATCTGATAATACCTATATAATATTAAATATCTCTTCAGTATTGTATGGATATAAGACAGATTGACAAGCTATGAGCTCTCAATTCAATTCAATTATCTTGTTAATTGAATTGAATTGAGAACTCATAGATTTATTTCACCCGCCATAGTCTTAATTATAACGTATCCCCAGAATTTGAAAAAAAATCTCATAAAAATGCTTCTTGTTGCTCTTGTAAGGAAATTGTTACTAAGTATATTTAACAGGTGTTTTTCAACGTTTTTTGTACGTATTAGGTACTTAATAATAAATATAGATCTTCGTTAACTTAATACACATCTATACATTTTATAAAACAAAGTCCCCCACCGCGTCTGTATATTTATCTGAACGCGATAAACTCAAAAACTACCAAACAAATTTTCGTATGGTTTTCACTAATAGATGGAGTGATTTTTGAGGACGGTTTAAGTGATGAGTTAATTCATGAAAGTTTCGTGTAAATTGACTGAAATTTGACGATGATTGTTGAAGATGTCGGAAAACATAACGAATTGGAGTCTTACTAGCGTAAGCCGCGAAAACCAATAAAGTTATATGAAGACAATGGATTATTTCTATTAAAATATCTATTTAACTATCAACGCTATACGTACGCACCTAGGGACACATCCAAGCGATGCAGGGGTAAATCACTAGTTTTCTCATATAAATTAAAAGAGCAAATTGAATATCGTTTAATTGGTCGTAACAGAGAAAGTAATGAGGGTTTTGTATCAAAACAACTCTTTCCTTTCCTAATCTTTAATACTATTTTCACGACGACACACTTGACAAAAAAACAGCCACGCGCTAACAGCGGAAGCGTGTAATGGCCCTACTTGGCGCACCGGCTATTTTAATTCTTGACATACCTAAGAGGTACTTTGTAGACTATATAGAATATAGATGGTACAAAAACATTGACGTATAGTATTGAGGAATTAAAAACACAAAACTTACTTTATAATTAGGATTCAAACTCGCGTTTTTTTTACAAAGGCTCCATCCATTTCTAATATAATAAATGTGAAAGTGTGTTTGTTTGTTTGTTTGTTTGTTTGTTTGTTTGTTTGTTTGTTTGTTTGTTTGTTTGTTTGTCCTTCTTTCACGTCGAAATGGAGTGACAGGTTGACGTGATTTTTTGTGTGGAGATAATTGGAGGGCTGGAGAGTGACACAGGCTACTTTTTACCGCGAAAGGTTATCTCATTCCTACGGGAAAAGACGTTACAATACAATCTAAAAAGATATTTATGATCAGAATTACTTGAAACTTGGTATACATGTTCTTAAAGACAATTAAATAAATACGTGTCGCAGCATTTTTCGAAATTTATCCCACAAGGGGGTAAAATCGGGGATGAAAGTTTGTATGAAACCTACCCATTTAGTTTTTTTTGTAGTTTTAGCGCGAGCAAAGCCGTCCACTTGGTTCCATCACGAGATGAACTCGATTTATTGTCATCTAAATATCACGTACTTAGAAAGTTTCAAATCATCAATATAATTTTTTTATAATATAACCACTACAAGAACAAATGCATCTAATGAAAGGGTGTTTAAAATATCCAATTTCTCAACCCAGCTTAAAAACATATGAAAAACATGAAAATGTGATCTTCAAAAAATCATGCGTCTATGCTAAATTGCAGCCTAAAAGATCAAATCAGAGAAGAGAAGAAAACAAATCAGTAAATTCAGCAACCAATAAGCACGCTTTTGTATCTAAAATATTAATTAGAATTTATACTAAAAACAAGTAGTTATAAACTGACGAGTGTCACGTGGCAACACCGCGTGTATGGTCCCCATCCTCACCAATGGTTCAGTGCAACGGCTATTTCTAGTATCTGAGACACTTTGTAGGTACTTCGTAGAGATTTGGTCGATACAGACGTAGAAAAATATAGAAGTAGCATTTATTAAATTTATATTTCTTTTAAAAATGTTTTTTTTTCTTATGACCGAGTTCTTTGAACAATAAGTCTAATATGATAAAACTCATTAAAAGTAGTAGTTTAGAGTTCTAGTTTTTTATCAGAAAATTACAGATGAAACTCACAATCACATATTTATATTACCAAAAATATAAGTAAATAATAAATACAAATATTTCGTAGACTGAATTCAAATATGTTCATACCTATAGATACATTATAAAGCTCAATAGTACATGTTATATTTTTAAAATAAATATTTGTGAATAACCTTGCTTATTTATTGGATACTTGGTTTATTGGGTGACACACGGTTTATTTTAGAAACAGACTAAGATCTTGAAAGCTTTTAATATTTATGGTGGTAAAAAGTAATTTATAAAAGGAGGGTTTTTTATGATTCTCAAGGATAAAATTATATCTGGTACATATTCAAATATACATAATTATGAAATAAATTTCCCTTGCATGCATGAAAGGTGGACTAACAAATCAAAAAAATATTTCACTCATATATAATCTTTGAATAATTATTGTTATACTTGAATATAAAATAAAATAAAAGGTACCCTCTAAGCTTTTATAAGCTTACAACGGCATGCGCGAGAGTCGCGACGCATCCGGTGCAAAGCGTTGCTCCTGACTCATTATCTTTATTATTACACATTTAAATGTACGCACTTGCTAGTTCTGCATAATTTGCGAGAACTTCATTTTTTTCGTATAATTTAAAGTCTAAGAGATAAAAATAATAAAAAAAAAATCTTTTTTTTAATATCCCACTGCTGGGCATCGGTCTCTCCTCAATGTCAAGGGACATAAGGGCTTAGTCCACACTGGCCACTGCAGACTTGCTTCTCTTAGACAAATAGATTTCCTCGAGGTTATCATTTTCGAAAAACAAATGGTCATCACATAAATTATTTCATATGAAAATATACGAGACTTGGGGTTACAAATCATTTTATGCTTTGAAACAGTAAATGTTCTCGAATTTTTTTAATCGAGAGCTATGACGTATATGCTAGGGTCGTAAATCATTAAATACGTGCTATATTATGTAGTTTATTTTATTATAAACTTTCGTACGCTACTCACCCTCGCTCTGCTCGGCTTCATCCGTATTTACGTTTTAAAGTTTATTATAAATTTCTCAGAGATAAGATATTTTCCCGCAGTAAAAATTTGTTGACCCGTATAACCAGCTATCATCATACCAAATTTCATCAAAATCTGTCCAGTGGTTTTCTCGTGATGCTGATGTGTTCTCAGACAAACAGATAGACATACAAACAAAAATTCTATAAGCTATAGATTCGGCCTCTGTATCAATAATAAGGACTATTTCAATAAGATTTTCCAAAAAATATTTAATGTACAGACTCGATTCAGAATTTTATTATATATACAGATATAAGTTGTAATTAAATGGAAAAAACTAATAGACTTATTACAAAATCACAACCATTGATCACCAAAACATTAAGATTGGATGTTAAGAAATTTTCGTAATAAAAAATTACGTATCCAGCAACGATGGCGACGTAACGGGGAAACGAAATAAAATGATCAGCTCATCTTATTTATGATGAGGTCGTTGAAACATTACGATATCTACTCGGTATTATCTTTCAAATAACGGGCGTTAGCCGTAATGTCGTACGTTTAGTTTATAATAAATATTTATTTTTCACCTGTTTTTTAACCTCAATTGCTCAATAGACACTGAAGTCAGATTGTTAGTTGGTTTGGTAATTATAAATTTAAATGATAATGTTTCTCTTGATAACTATGTTTTCTGTAAAGCATTCGAAACGTTAGGAACCAAAAATCTAAATAAAATAGCAAAAAAACCGAAAAATTAGTTTTATTTTCCCTTTTTTTGAAGCTGATAACAAAAATTTATTTTTCGTCTTTCATTAGTTGGTAGGTAACTATTGGTACCGCCCAATACTGCAAGTTTTGTTGTATTTACAACCGATGTGCGGAGTCTAATATATTGATCATTTCTTTATTAATTTACTTAATAAGATATATATTGATTAATTCTTGATTATAAACAATTTAAAAACAGGTAAAATCTAGTATAGTTCTATCTTTGTCACTCAATCTAGAAGTCGTCAGTCTATAATTGTATGTAAATTATTCTACAGGTACCTGTAATTAAAAGCTTGCTAAGCTTTAGCACCCCGTTAGCTTTTACACGAGACGGAGTACAATACATATTATTTATGTATGTAATTATGTAAAAAAACACTAATAGCACTAAAAATGTTCAAGTATTGACTGTACGCTCTAGTAAATAAAAGAAATGACTGGATATAAAATCTATGTACTTTCTCACCATAATTTTTAATAGCTATACAAAACCATACTACTGGTTGCTAGTACTATGAATTTTTTTGTAAATTAAAATAAAACCGGTAATGTAACTCGACAATTGTATCCGGATGCCACATTACCCAGTCACTGTATATGAGTAAGTCTACTCTCACGGCCTCTAAGCCGTAAAATAAATTATTTGCCTATAAACGTAATTGTGTTCATAATTCTGGCATTTGACTCTTCGTTTATGCGACGTATTTATTTCTTTTTACCGTTAGATTTCGCTTAATTTCTCGTTATAGAGAATTTGAGAAGACCAGGTAATGTCGCATTTGTTATGATTGCCTTGTGGCATAGTGGTGCTTACATTCGCTTTTGAATAAAGGTTAGTGTATACGAATCTTGTCATAAATCATAAATTAATAAAGTAAGATCCCGTTTAGACGTTGACTGGTGATTTATGAACAAACTGACTAAAATACTCCACTTTTACAGATAGGCTGTGACTTTGAAAAAGCTCATCGGTCGTGTTTAGCGTTAAAATGCTATTACACTAACATATTTCGAACATATATAAATCCTCTTTCCATCGTAAAGCTAGTTTTCGTAAAAGCAGTTAACCCACTTGATATACACGTAAAGTAATTTTGTTAATTATTTATCATCTAATTAAGTCGAGTCAATATATCACAGAGGGAAGTCATAAGACACCACCCACGAGAATAATTCAGGTTCGTGAAGCCTACCGACCAGTTTTAATTAAAATAAATTATCCCAATCAAACTATATGTCCAGCGGCGGGCGGTTGACATGATCTGTCGATACGATTCCGAGATAATCGGTATGAATTATATTTATATACAACCTTATGCGACTGGATTTGTCTGTGCTAAAGTCAATTTATTTCTTAGTTTTAAACACTACACAGGTAAATTTCAAGGGGAACCTTATATAAAAATCGGTATTTGGTTAAAATGTCTATCCTATGTCCATGGGATTTGAATCTTAATAAATAGTCTTTTATGTAGACAACAATAAAAAAAATAGATTTTATAATGTGGTTCTATCTATTCTCATTTAATCTCACTCACGCCTCACTCGCATTGAAGATTGTGAGGGATCAGACCATAGCCCACCACGCTGGCCAAGTGCGGGTTCACATGTAGTTCGAAAACTAGTTAGGTACTCTCAGACATGCAGGTTTTCTCAAGATGTTTTCTTTACCGTAAGACAAGTGGTAATGTATATTTATAATAACGTATTTATTAATGCATTTCTACATTAGTACAATAATTTGATACCACCATATGAAACTGATAAAGAAGCTTGGAATTAGATAGAGGAATTCTTCAAAGACTTGTAGTGAAACTTTCGAATTTGGGGCCCTTTGCTTCGTTTTAATAAATCCTATATGTTACAGTTGATAAAATCGTAATTTTTAGTTTTTTAAAACTATGATATACATATTTATGGCAGTTAGTTGAATTTTATTTACAGTGTTTTAATGAGTTTATCATTTTTAAATGGCAACAAAAACAATCAACAAAAAAAAATTAAGCATTTAAAATTTAAAACGTTCTCTCAGATACTCTTAAGACATTAGAAGAATACTTTCTCTTCAAAGGAAGCGATGAATGAGTACGATTTGTTTTATAATTTATGAATAATTTTCAATTTAAATATAAATATATGATATGATCTTTGCAATATGCATAATTTTGTTTACTTACCTTAGCTATAAGTGCTAAGGTGTGGGAAGACTCCTGTGAAACAAAAGACAAATGCCCTGCTCAAATTCTCTTTGGTATAATATCTTCCAATATAATAATATATTATGTACATCCATGTAGAATGCTGGATTTTGCATTTACACTGTGGAAATGAAAAAAGCCAAGAATTTTGGTTGTAATAAGCATTTATTTTGTTAGTGTGAGGACTTAGATAACTTATATACCTACAAAATTTGATAAAAAGTTTGTATCTAGCCTTTTTTCAAGCTTTTTACTAACTTACAATGTTCGTATGTAAGTCGTCCGCTTGAAAATTTGCAAACCATTTTTTAACCACTTCTTTGCAATCAGTTCAGCTGTAATTTGGTATACTTATTTAATATAATGTAGGTTGAAGATAATCTCTTGTTTATTTTTATATACATATGTGCCTAAAAATCAAAGGCGTCTGTCTATGTACAGATTATATAAGTATATTTCGGATATTTGGTTCTAATTCATACTGAACTATTTTATCCCATGGCTCCACTCGCGTTGTCAATAATATACAATAATGTACAACCTTCCTCAGTAATTTTTTTCAAATCTGACTCGTAATTCCAAAGACTGACAAAAAACAACAACAAAAAACACCCAGAGCGTGTTAAAAACAACAAAAAATATACCAACAATCTCTTAGCCTTATATATAGAAATAGATATACATATATTATATACAAAAGTATATATTTAATTAAAAAAAAAAATTTAATTTGTTCTTAGGGTGAGGTGCGATGATTTTGGTCTGACGTTTATTCACATATCATTGAAGAACGTATTTTTTTTGCTGTAATAATCATGTAAATTGGTAATAGAAAAAAAAACACAATAAACTCAACAATCAAGGTGTTTTTTTTAACATTGGGAAACGCATTTACGCACGACGTGTGGGACTCACCGACGTAATACAGCCAACTGTACTACCCACTAAAACCCAACAAAACCTTCCCCTGTCTTAATGGGGCGTCGCACAACAACCATGGGGTTGCTCCAAGGTCCACTCTGCTATCAGAGAAGTACCAGGAGCAATATAAAATAAGAGTAAAATATGGTTTTTAAATCCCCCAAAGAAGGCATATTATATACAATCTTAACAGCTATATCTTTTGTCTAAAGTCTAATCTAGCAAACAGCATGGTGTCTAACTGTCATTTTGTACTAAATAGAACTTACAAACGCGAACAAAGCTCCTAGAAATACTAGTTAGAATATAAGCTACTGATATACAAAGCTTAGTAGATACGACTTCAATACTAATATAAGTTCTACAAATGCAATATCTTGGATACAAAGTAATAATCGAGTATGACTCACATTTAATATGCCATATTGTATTTGATCGAAGCAATGCGAACTGTAATTTAAGCTCTAAGTGACTCACTAAAGCTCTAGTCGAAGAAGCTTCCAGGAATAATGTATTGCGGAAAGTTCTTTATACTTTACACGTCATCAGATTGCGAGAATTTTTTTTATTTCATTAAAACGTATACTATTATGATTTAAAAGGTAAATTCGAAACATATTCAAATTTTAAATCGTACTAATCATATTTCACTCGTTATTATGGTAGTAAAAATATTATTTTGAAACACCTGTATTAAAGGAGACCTATCTAATGAGATCATACGAGTTTATATGTGATTTTTTTCATTCCTTTGTTACATGGTCAGAGTATCATTGTAAAATATTTGTGACGTACGGACGGACAAGTAGGACAGGCTTACTCATAATTTGGCTACAAATCCTAAACAACCATTATTACACTAATGCCAACTAGAACGAAATAACATAGTGATCCCTCATCCTAGTATACAAACTAGTTATAGATCATATAATAGCAAATATCTCTGTTAACTTAACATAGTATTAAAGCATAAAAATTTCCTTTATGTTAGTAAACATTGGAATTTCCTATATGCTATATATCAAAACATCTCAACACTAATATTAAATCAATTAATTCAACAAAAAAAAATCTTATAGTGGAAAAATAATAATAAAATAACAACATATTAAAGTACGCTCAAAATCTTCAATTAAACAACCTAGTGTTAAATATTCGCAAAAACAATAAATAACGTAGAAGGCTAACGCCTGTAACCTGTACTTTATAGTTATGAGAATATTTTACGACCGCCGGGCGGAAGATCACTCCGGCATATAATTACACACCACATATGAATAATCAGTGGTACAAAACAAAAAGATCCATTACAAATCGACCGACAACAAAAACGTGGCGCAATTATCCATACCGAGTAGTTAGCATTAGGAACAAATGCCTTTACTACTATTAAAATTTAACAATTATTATTCAAAAACATCGCAAAAAGCCGCGCCGCCAAAACACGAAGTCTTCCTTTCTTAAATTATCCTGTCACGCTCAACTATAAAATGCAATTGGTTCTTAAAAAATTCGAACTCGTTAACTTAGAAACGTATCATATTGAGCCTTATGTCGTAGTGATAGAGGGTAAGTGATGGTGTTTTTATGGTTATATCAGTGTCAGGTTGCACAATAGACGCATTACCTGCGCACGCGCAAGGTGACCCGTCGAAGGGCAGTCCTTCCCTTTCCCCCTTGCTACAGACACGCCATTGCTGAAATGGCTATTTATAGTGACGTCACTAATAGAAATGAACATATCGATAGTTTCACCAATACCGATACGATAAAGACGCGTACATAGTGATTAGTAAACCAGGCAAACATTTTTAAACTGTACATAGGTAATAATAGGTAAGTATCGAATAAATTTGGAATAAAAAATTAAATGTTGTGTTACAATCGATATATCGAGGGTTTTTATAGCACGAGCCTAATTATTAGTTGTAAACAAAATCGCGTCTGACAGCGGAGCTCGCAGGGACAGGTGCTAATATTTGCCGACCTTTACCTTGCTGGTTGTCTCACATTCATTGGAAGTATATTATATTTATTGATGTAATCTTCGAGTAAGATTAAATATCTTAATTAAATTGAAAATATACGATTATACTAAACAATATCTGTGTAATCTATACAGGGTCATTGTTAATTTACTGAAAACCTTTTGGGTATACACTATTTACAACATAACAACAAAATCTGTAAGAAAAAATAATAATATACACCAACTTGATTGGGTTGATAATATTTTAGTGTCGATTATTTTAAACAAGTGTATTTAAGGAAACGTATGCGTCAGTCAATGTGAAAGCACCATAAAGTCATACAAAATTAGCTTGTAGTAAAAACCCAATTACAGTGCGATCATGTTTGAAACGATAATGAGTATGAAATGATCGATACAATTGCGATTTGGTGAAAAAAAAAACGGTCTTATTCACTATAGCGATGTATTGTGATGTAAGCGAGTAACCACTTTACCTTGCATCATTTAGAGTGCACAAGTAAAATATTTTATCCAAGAAACTTATAAAATATGTCTGCTACCCTGTCATCGGCACTTAAATTATATTTAACTTGTATTATGGATACCAGATAGTTGATGAACTACACATATATAGTTTTAAATATATACATATTATAAATATAAACACCCATGACTTGAGTACAAACATTCGTGCTCATCACACAAATGAATGCCCCCAGCGGGACTCGAACCCACGATCGCTGGCACAGCAAGGGCCCACTACAAACTGAGCCAAACGTGTCGTCAATTTTTTTTAATTGAAATTTTTAGAAAAACATCACTGAATATTTCAATTTTTACTGAGTCATGGGTGTCCCAACTAGACTAGTAAAGAAAGAAACACCCTCAGTACTAAAAGGAACCGCCGAAAGAAACTCAGCGCAACTCAAATTATTTTTTTTTTTTTTTTTTTATTGTTTTTTTTTAAGAAAATAACTTACCTTACATAGTCGTTAAAGTATTCTTAATAATAATATAAATGGGAAAATATATTTGTTGGTTTTTCTTCTATCACAAAGTAACAAAACAATATACAATAGATTAAAAATATAAGTGAATCCTTACGGACTTACATACTGAAATTTTAAAAATGTAACTAGTGACGATTTAAAAGTAATAACTTAAAGTAGTGATAAAAGTAGTAATGTAAGTACTTGTAGAAGTCTATTTGATTAAAGTATAATTTGATTTGATTTCGACAGATTGATGATGATATTTTTCATAGAGATAAGTTAAGGATATAGAGTAAAACTTTTTAACAAAAAAATAAAAACTGACTTCAAACAAAAGCACTAAAAAGTAAAAAATAACTGATTGGTAGTTTTCATTTACTATACATACCTAATCAAATATTTTCGAAGTCGGTGTGCTTTGCTTTGTATGGGCTGGCACCGATTTCGAAAATGTTTGATTAGGTATGTATTTAATAGGTAGGCTTTAATTACTTAGCCAAAGCACACCGACTTCGAAAATATTTGATTAGGTATGTATAGTAAATGAAAACTACCAATCAGTTATTTTTTACTTTTTAGTGTTTTTGTTTGAAGTCGGTTTTTATTTTTTTGTTAAAAAGTTTTTATTTTTCCCTTTTTAATGTAGACAGTAGTAGCAAAGTAAGAATTCTAACGTATTAGGCTTGTCAAATCAAACAAAACAAGCCCAAACTCAAAGTATCTACTATTAGCCGTTGAAGAGTTCCACCTATCCACCTTCTGGCCTTACCATCAGATCAGGTCAACAACACCGAACCACTGTACTATCAACGGAAATAGAAATACTTGCAAAGTTTCAAGTCAATATGACAATTAGAAGTAGGTTAAATTCATGATTAGTTGTTTTTCCACCCTTAGAGGTGGTATTTTTTTTTTGAAATTTAAATGGGACCAATCTGGAAGTATACCCTTTCAAACAAAACAAAAATTTTCCAAATCGGTTAATAAATGACGGAGTTCTGAGGTAACAAACATAAAAAAAAAAAAAACATACAGTCGAATTGAGAACCTCCTCCTTTTTCAAGTCGGTTGAAAATAGAGTACTCATTCGAGTATCGCATATATATATATATATATATATATATATGTATATATATCTAAAGCATCAACAAAGTAGCGGGTAACAACTAGTGTAAAATAAATTAAATCTCATATTGAATATCAAATGGTATTTAGTTAATGGTCGGTTTGCAATGCTTTAGTTCGTTTCCGTTCTGCCACTTCTAATTAACGCTGACGGAAATAAGCTCCGCGGATTGCAGTTGTATATAAGTATATTAGAGATATGTATATACATACGTACGTGCGTATATGGTAATCATGTGATATATGTGACATGTCGAGACATGACAAGCAACCTCAGGTTAGTTTAACTTTCGAGTAATATTCGGCTAAAGTTGTCTTCATACATGTTATAACATGTAACTGTCTCGTTAGCCTAAGAGTAACATGTACGACTGCAGATTAGTAGTTCCTGGATTGGAGTCCTGCGTTGGACTGGACTGGTTTAATTCCAAAACCAAGGCCATTGAGTATTCCTGTTAAGAAATTCTTAATAGCAGGCCAGAGTTGGGAAGATGACGATAGTATGTAAGGTAGTCACAATGAAACATCAAATATCATCCAAACTTTACAAACTCTTACAGTCGGACCACTTATTATATGTATACATAATATGCAAAATTTTGTATCTGTGCATGTTTGTCTCTCCTACACGCTAAAACGCCTGGAGGGATAAGCATTAAATCTAGTACACAGATATACCATAACATGAAGTAATACATACGATACTGCTAGACGTACCCGAAATATGCGAGTTTGAATCGGTAGTTATGTTATAAAATTTGATATATTTGGACATATAACTAGTGATTGTTCATATTAAATAACATAACTATTTAAAAAAAATGAAGCAATGTAAAAATTCGATGGAAATTCGATTAAAAAAAAAGAAATGAAAACTTAAATACAATTAGTATTCTCTTTAAATCCAGGTGATATTAAGGCTCGACGGCGACCCAGATCGAGCTTCCGGCGCTTTCAGTCAGAAACTGTGCCACCGGATGCAGCATCGCGCATTGTTTTTCAGAGATTTCAATGCGTTTATTTACTTGATCGTTTGAGAAGTATTTAAAAATACTTAAAAATGGCAAAATTATTTTCAATTAAAAAAATTTGAATCAATATCGATGCACAAAAGTAATATAAATAATATTATTAACTTTTTGTTGTTTTCTATGAATAATATAATTATATTACAATTTTAGCATTCACTAATTTATGTCAATATGAAAATGGATGTAAGTGATTTTTTTTAATTCAGCAACATTGCAACTTATCGACGTACATCGATCGATCGACGTACATTTTGCATGAAGATATTTTATTAACCCCCGACGCAAAAAGAGGGGTGTTATAAGTTTGACGTCAATCTCTGTCTGTCTGTGTGTGTGTCTGTATGTGGCATCGTAGCTCTCATGCGGATGGACCGATTTCGATGCGGTTTTTTTCATTTGAAAGCCAGTTTCCTTGCGGTGGTTATTAGTTATGTTTGGTTAATATCTGTCCAGCAGTGTAAGAGTATCAGCTCTTTTCCAAAATGATGTAAGGCATTTTGGCATATGATTATTCGATTATGTGCTTCATGCGTGCCAGTGTAATCGTTAAATGACAATTTGCGTAGGGGTTTTTTTTTTAAATTTTAATGTTATAATTATGTACTATACAGTGTTATATATCCAAAGCCTTTAAGAGCATTAAACATACTTACCTATCTTTAGAAAAGGACATGTAGTTAGCCGCTTTTGAAATATTAAAATCCAAACCAAATATATTAAAATGACAAATCTAAATTGTAAAATTCCTCTGTATACCTACTGTGTCTCTAACAGGAACGCTAAGAAATAAATATTAAAAGTAAAAAGGGCAAAAAAACTACACATCAAAGGGACAGGTGCAGGAGATAAATCATTTTTTGCAACATGGCATTAGATTTGTTTCTAATACAGTAATAAATACTCAAGATGTTTCTTTTTTAAATAACCATTCTAAGATTTGAATTTCAGTCTCTACATTTTTGGGTTTCAATTTTTTTTTGTATTTTGTAGCGGTCGCAATTTTATATTATGCTAGCGAATTACTCTCACTTCACTCGGGTGCGTTCCTAGGTACGTTTTAATTTTTATAGCAGAATCCCATCTCTTTTTCTAAAATAAAAGTAACCTAAGTTATTTCTTATAAAATCAGCTATCTGCTAGTGAAAGTCCCGTCAAAATCAGTCTAGCTGTTTCGAAGATTAGCCGGAACAGACAGACTGACAGGCAATTTTTTTTAAAATTATGCTTTTCTTATAAGTATCGTACACAATTTCATATGCATTTAGTTTATCAAATTTAAAATATTCTAAATCAAATTTAAATTATTTCATTTTATTTTTTTTACTGAACGTGATGAGTCTGCCACCAGTGAGGAGAGAAAAAGCCTCAGAGCTGAGAAGAACTGGCGAAAGAAACTCAACAGGATTTTTTTTGTTCATAACCTTATTTGATTTAATAGTTTAAAAATATACCTTTTGTAATTTTATATAAAAATATTAAAATAATTAAATTGTTATATAAAAATATCTCGGTCTAGATTTAGCGATTACATCACGAATGTAACATACACACAAAAATTCATGAATTAATCACTACTTATTCAAGTCGGTCAAAAAATCATACCGATATCGTATAGTATTATATGATCTGTGCCGATATGTTATTCTAATTCTTCATAATGGAAAGGATAAACCAACAGACTTTCTTTCACTTTTTTAATATAAATTAAGATTAAACCGTTTTTTTGCGTTTTGCACCTTGACTTGAGTAGGCGTATGTCAGATGTAGGCATGTATAAATCATACTTTTAGACATCCCAATTTAGGCTAATTTTGCAATATAGGTACGTTAACTAGGTACGTTTTAAATTAAAATGGATATAGTATGTTATCCTTAAGATATAGACATATGCCATGGCGGACTTTTCTGTAGACCTATATATGATACATAATTCCACCATACATTATTTTGTTATATCTCAAAGGGTTTAGGCAGCGTTTTCGTTGAAAGCTCCCAGACGGCTTATTTTTTTTCGACACCTCCAACAAATATTGTTATATCGTAGCCAATGTATACAAAAACTTAACAAATTATACACTAAAGCTTTCCTGGAGGACCACTCAGTCTATTGGTGAAAACCGCATCAAAATTCATTGCGTAGTTTTAAAGATCTAAGCATACATAGGGACAGACAGACAGCGGGAAGCGACTTTGTTTTATACCACGAGTATGTAGTGACGATTATTATATAGATTCAACTGGCGCGATACTGTCACTGCTTAGTAGGTCTCACAACACAAGTTTGATTTCTGCTTGAGACAAGGTTTAATAGATTGTCTTAAAATACGTGTATATTGCGCATATCTTTGTAAAACATCTACCTAAACACAATTTCATTAACTCAACCATAAATCGATGTACGAGATTAAATTAAAAACATAGAGACATACGTAAAAGGCGATTTATTTTATAATAGATGGACATTGATGGGATCAAAATTATGTTATCATCTTATCACAGTGAGGTAAGTTAATTAAAATACCGATTACATTTTAAACCTGTAAAGTTTAGATCATTAAATGAGTATAACGCCTCCTAATTCTGTACTCTCTCCCCTCTCCCCTACAAACCTCTTCGGTGTCAATCGTAAAACTTACCCCATTAAATGTTTACAGCCTTCTAAAACTGTGCCACAGAGTATATGGATATATTTTTCAATACGTGAAACTGGCAATAAAAAAAACTATAAAGAATTTACTAGTTTAATTTTTGTTTTATAGCATTATGAAATAAAAGTATTATATATGCATGTTTTATTACATTTATGGGAAAATAAATACCATTTTTCTTATCTTCAACGAAAAGTCTATGGGAAATGATTAAGTTAAGACCTGACTGAGTAATGGGATAATGATTTTTATCTACGCATGTGGTCTTACATTGTCTTGTTCGAAACAAGTTTTTCTATAGGCTTTATTAATACTTTTTGCGTTCTGGTAGTAGCAGGCTGTACAGTTTAATTTGAAAAATAAACTTTAACTGGTAGAATGTGATGCGTACCTATTTTTTCTAGAAAACTAAAACAAAACGCTTAATGAAATAAAACAAAATGTGTGGGCTCTAAAGATAAATAATCTGTGACACAAACAAAATTGGTAATAATAACAAATGCAGTGCTCTGTAGACGTTACGTATGCCATACGTCCAAGAACAAAAGCTCCTAACTCAATTTTGGGCCAAACTTATAATAAATAAATAATATGAAATAAACAAATAGGATACAATTTATATGAAATAAATCAATCTTTATTCAATTAGACTTATACAAGCATTTTTGAAACGTCAATTTAATTTAAAGAGAGTTAGTATAATCAGTCCATGAGGTAGCTACCACCGGCCCGGAAAGCAGTTCTTCTGAGAGGAGCTGGTGGGAAACTCAACCAACAGTTGCTCTTTTAATTTAAATATCGAGTTATAATAAGTTGTTTCGTTTATTTATATTCTTCAGAACTATTTAATACTAAAGTATAAAAATACTTTATGGCAAAAATAAAAACGTTAGGTACTTATGAAATTTTTTCTTGCAATAATTAACGCTATTAATACGTTAAAACCCGTTAACATAAATGACAAAATTTACCGAATGTGATAAATATTCTCAAACCAATAAATTGTCTTACTAATTTTATATAGCCTATAATTAGGAATAGGTTTTGACCTGGCTATATTTGAAGGCAAATGTAGAGCATCGCCTAAACTAAAACTGGAATCAGACTTTATCGCGACGAAAGCAGAAGCAGCTATTTAAAAATTTATTCATGAACCACTTTAAAGTGATATACTTACCATTTTTATTGAAGTAACATTTTAAGAGTATACTTGATAAGTTTTAAACTTACCATTTTTCGTCACCTAAAAACTAAAATATTTTGAAATTAACAATAATAAGTAATACATATATATGTAGAAAAAAAAGGTAATTCGAAAATTTGATATGTATTATAGAAAAATTATTTAGCGATTTAAAGAGAGTATTGACAATAAAATGCTTACGAAATTAAAACATAGAATAAAAATTTTGAAATAAATTCAAATGGTGTTTAAAAATTCAAAAATCTGGGTTAGGTCGTTTTGTTCGTATCGATATAGGCTATGCAGCTCGACGTCAAGGACGCCCGCTCTCAAAGTGACCCATTGTGCTACATTACGTCTGGATTAGGCTATGAAGTAATTACATATTCACTTTTAATATTTTTATAGTACGCTATATATCTACTATCAAAATAGTTGTACTTTTATTATTGACTAGCACTGCCCGCGGCTCCGTCCGCGTTCAGATGACCGAAAAACAAATTCTTAGGTTTTACATATTATAACTCTTACAATGCAGTTTTCGTATTTTTTTCTCAGAAATGAGATATTTTCCCGCGATAAAAAGTATCCTATATGTTGACCCGGATAACCAGCTATCACCATACCAAATTTCATCAAAATCCCTCCTGTGGTTTTTCCGTGATGCGGTAACAGACAGACACACAGACAGACAAAAATTCTAAAAACAATAGATTCGGCCTCTGTATCTATAATAATGTTTGTTTCAATAAGATTTTCCAAAAAATATTTAATGTACAGATTCGGCTTAGTAACAATTTTCTTATATGTATAGATTATGTATATAGTAACTTTATAAAACAGAACAGTATATATTTCACGAGTGAAAATGTAAAAGGAGAGAACAAAGATGTATCACTTTTTGAGGGTAATTTTGTAGTACATACTTTTCTACTTGGATAAAAATAAAGCTCTACGTTACATATCGACATTCTTGAAACACCTCAGAAGAGAGCAAAAATGTGCATGTATATATGAATATAATTTATTTTTATAGGCTATTCTGTAAAAAATTAATTAAAACTACATAACCTTAACAAGTGAAACAACAGTATCTATCATGAAAATCGTCACGTCAATAAACACCACGAAAATATTTCTTAAAAGCATGTTTTTTATGATAATTTTGATGCAATTCTAAGCAAGTCCCGAGCAACAGCCGCGTGTTGCCACCCTACGCGGTATAAGCTATGGAGCGCGCCAAGGACGCCCGCTCTCAAAGTGACCCATTGTGCTACATTGCGTCTGGATTAGGCTGTTATGAGCAAATTACAATTGTTCCAAGAACCGCTACGCGGCTGGCGGTATTTCTTTGTTTATTTATGAGTTTTTAGACCGTTGCCCAAGGTTTGATACATTTTTGCCTTAAAAATAGATCATAATGTGTTTTTTTTTCATAATTTAGTATTTGGTGTGCTGTGGTAGAGCTCATTCTATGTATTCGTTTCATATTATTTTGGGTTTTTCAAATTATATTATATTATTATTGGAATAACTAACGTGCATACATTTGATTTTATGTTCATTTCATAATAAAATGTATGTATATATGTATATATTAAACATATACATATGTGATATACAATGTATTTATTTATGTACATAAAATATATGTTATACAAAATAAAGTAACAGAATGTCGACAAAGGATAAGTTATCTCTTTAAGAGATTTCTTCCAGAAACCCTTCGTAAGTGAGAAACTAAGTTTTAATTTAATGCTGCGTAGGTACAGTACAGCATTAAATGGTATAACCTTAATATTAAAATATATCAACTAAATATTATAATTAGACTAAAATATATATATTTATAAGCACATACAAGCATATATACCTACATATATACGTAAAATATGTATTATCAAATTAAGTAAAGAATAACTAACATTGTAACATATAAAATTACAAACATAACGAGAATACTATTTTTTCATCAAAACACATTAAAATCTATATAATAAAAATGAATAGCAACAAAAAACGAAGCGTCTCTACGTAGAGTCAAGTCAATATAACACATGCTGTACAAAAAAATGCATTCGTTACAGAAAGCACAGAGCAATCTCATATCACCCATTAGTACTTTGCAAACGACCCTTATTAGACGCCGTCTTGCTCGCACGATAACAAAAAACGCGTACCTACACTCGCAATCCTGCATTCCACGTACAAATATTATATTGTAGCGTTCTAAAATCAACCTATTCTCTGTGCGATTAGAATCAAAATGTGTTCATTAAAATCAAGTGCGAAGGGTCGGCAATTCGGCCAGTATATAAATAACAATAACATGTCGGCGCGGATAAAACCTTTTTAGAAACATTAAGGAGTTTTGACAGATGAGCTGGAGCTCGTTGTTTTCGTTCACTTTGGACGGTCGTAATATATTATACGGTTTTCAATAATTAAAGCTATTGTGTGCAATGCTCTAATAAAATTTTATTATTTTCCCGATGACTTTACTTTGTATAGACTTTTTGCTGTGTAACCGCTAAATTGTTTTCCACATATGATTAGAAATAGTTTTAATTATAACAATACCGGTTTGCTTTATTCTCTATACTAACAATAATCAAAGTAAAGAAAAAGTTATTTAAAAATAAATTAAGTTAGTAATTTATTTAGCCCTTTTTAACGTCTCACTGCTGGGCACGGGCCTTCTTTCAATACTAGGGGGATCAGGCCATAGATCATCACGCCGGCCAAGTGCGGGTTGGCGGACTTTACACCACACAAACACAGGTTTCCCAAGCAAGCTCGCTACCACAAGGCTACCACTGCCTAAATTAGTAATATTAGTTAACAAAAAGGTAACATAAAATATGTATTTATTACACTTTAACTCATCTAAAGACAATTAATTGAGTAGTTTCACATTAACTAATATAACATACTTCAACTAACATAATTTATTTATAGTTTCTGAGTATAAGTGCATTTATTACCTGCTTCATTAAAATTGTTTAAGAATTCCCACATACGTTACCGCTTACGAAATTCAAAGCCGGAATATATGTAAGTGAGCATAATCTCTAAAGCGGTATAAAAATTCGTTAAACAGATATTTAACGTATCTCCGCCCACGGTTTATTTTGTGAAGGTTGTTATTAGTCAATGGGAAAAATTGATATGGTAACGGAAAAAATGATAAAATAGCAGCTGCCATTTTTTTTTCCATTTCTAGATAGAGGAACCTATTTTCTTAGTAAGCACTGCACTAGCAGCTGTATATGTACATTATACATACATGTTTAGTGATTTATTGCACTATTTTTTGCCACCGTCTCGATATATCAACTTAGATGATAAACAAAAAGAAAGTGTGTTTTAGGAAGATAATATATTATCTGTATTCCGAAAAGATTTTTTTTTATATAAAAGGGGTATTACCCACCAAGCTATTTTACCTTAAGAAAAACAAAAAAAATGATATGATGTACGTCAAGTAATTCCAGATCTATTTCTGTTAAATAAAACTTAAAAGAGCAAGAAAGGCACTCTATTAAAGCCGCAATTCTTCGAAACTCAGAGTAATATTATGCTGAAATAGAGAAATTCGACGAAACGTTTGGCTCAGTTCGTAGTGACCCTACTTCCTGTGTCAGCTGTCGCGGGTTCGTGTCCCGCTGGGGGCATTCATTTGTGTGATGAGCACGAATATTGTACTCGAGTCATAGGTTATATCTAGACTTCTACACTTACTATTATAAAGAGGAAGGATTTGTATTTTTGTATGTTTATAACAAATAAACTCAAAAACTCCTGAACTTATTTAGATAAAATTTGGTAAGAAGATAGTTTGAGACCCTGGGAAGGATATAGGATATTTTTTATTCCGGAAATCATACCTTAAAGGGGTGAACATGGGGATGAAAGTTTGTATGGGAAATCAACCTAGGGACGAACCCGAGTGTAGCGAGGGTGAGTTGCTAGTTTATAATATGTATGTATTTAAAGTTATACATATATGTGTAATGTATCAACTATCTGGTATCCATAACACAAGCCTCGTAGCTTACCATGGAACTAGATGGTGCTGTGTGTTAATGTCCCAACATATTTATAAAGTCTGTAACTTCTAACTGAGTAGGTACATACATATCAATCGTACCACGAACCATATAAAAAAAAATCTTCGATTTTCGAAATTCATTCCTTTACATAACCATCTATAAGAACGGAATAAAAAATGAGAAAAAAAGTAACATCGAAAAAATTCCAAACACATGTAACATACTTTCCATACACGACGACATAACGGTTATGAGAGTCAAATGTTTAGAAATAATACTAAATTTGCGCCCGCGCATCTTATAATTTATCTATCTCGCCTAATGGCGTCGGTGTTATTTGCATAAAATGACGATAATATTCATACAATTGCGGGCATCTGACCACCGTTGGAATAAACTTAGAATATATTATAAACATTATGTTATACATGATGATATCTCGACTAGAGGTTGATATCGATCTATATTCTGGCAACACTGCTATTATTTTTCTCAAAATATTTTAATTATTTCAACCAGGATGCTGTTTTTGGTACTAAAGCTATCTTAAACCAATTAATATAATTAATAGACCATATAGGGTTACTATCTATATATTCAATCATTAGAACATAATGATTCATTGCGTCGTTCTTCAAATTTTGCGGAATTTATTCGGTGCTTTAATATGTATGTATAAAACAAATGCCAGGACAAATAGCTTTGCTTACATTTTTTAAATATCAATTATAAAAGGCAATATTGATCTATTCAAACAGGACCATACAAAACGCTTTGACCATTCAAAGTAGTCATTTGGATCATATTAATAGTTGATCAGTTTGTTCGAAATTTGGTTTTACTGGTATTTTAAGTCGTATTGGGAAAAAAATCTTAAGATGTAGACATAGATTTCCCAGAAAAGAAACAAGAGAAGTACTACCAGAGATACTGCGATAATCTTACTCTACACGACGAAAAACTGTATCATATGTCATACTTCTGTTAGTTCAAATGCGTTTTCTCTAGAGATTGAGCTGAAAATGTAGCGACTCCTCACTGATATATGGCTAGGAATTGCCATCGTCTTCTGATCTATTCGAGATTATCATGGTACTAGCTGTGCCCCGCGGTTTCACCCGCGTTAAATTTGATTATACATATATATATGCCCGTTTCATATATCTATTACCTACACTCAACACGATAAGTATTTGACCAAATGTATATTTCAATGAAAGCTTAAAGAACTTGAACATATTATAAATATCAGTTTTACAATAATGTATGGAAGTCTGTCCGATTTGTTGACATTTATGCTAACGCTCCCTTGGGTAGTAGCATAATGATATATAGCCTATAGCTTTTCTCAATAAACGGGTCCTCAAATTCAAAAAGAATTTTTCAAATCAGGTATTGATAGTTCCTGAGATTAGCGCCTTCAAACAAACAAACCAACAAACAAACTCTGCTTCTTTACAATATTAGTATAGATATCCTCGTAAATCTACACCTCGTTTCACTAGACCGAAAACAAATATTTATAATACTTATTTTATTATTTGTAACCTTTGACCCAATTTAACTTATGTGACAACTACAAGTTCTTTTTAGTGACAGAAATACAAAATTTCATTTCATATGTAGTTTAATTCATACTGATACATAATTAATTATACACCATTTTACCATATTTTTGATTCTTCATTAAGACGCAGTACTAATAGAATATATAATTCGTAGATATAGTTTTCTTATGAAATTTTTAAATGAATTCATTTTCGATACTTCACAGGTACAATTGTAAGAGTATGGATCGCAGATAATATAAATATTTATAAAGCTTACGCAGATGAATAGTTATATCTAAAATAACAGTACCACTCGTTTGACATAATATACTATGTTATATAATCTATATATGTTTATTATTTATTTATGTATCTATATGTAGATAGCTCATTAAGAAAGATAGTCTTTAGTTTTCTAAGTAAATCAGTTTTAAGAAAATAAAATTTAAGTATAAGGGTGTAAAGCTAGTTCCACACTGTTTTTTTACAGAGATATACTAATATGGAAAGAGAACATGTTATACATTGAAGAGGTAGAGTCCCTTAAGGAGGATCCACACTACTAAAATTTTCATGTTAAACTACTAGAATGGCACTAATAGGTAGGCAGGTACTACCTAACGGCATATCGGTGATGGTGGCCAATCACACTGAGACCTTTCTATCTTTGCAGGATATTACAGGCTATAATGCTTGCGCAAATACAAGAGCACTGCCTATTGCTTTTACTGTCGAAGTTTAAAGTACGATAATATGATTCCGCAGAGAAATAACGCATAAACCTGACCATTGTACGTATCACGTTTACCAACTTCTTGACAAATAACCCAATAATTGACTCGAGCTGGGACTCGAACCCAAGATGCTGTGATATGTATAAGGTAACCATTAGACAGACGAGACAGCTAAATTACATATAGTTGTTAATATAGGCACAAAAAAGTAGTATTTTCATATGAAAATACATAGAAAAATTCGAACCCTACGCCTATATACTCGTATAAAACACTCGCCTTGAGGGCCTTTGAAAAACGACATCTATTAACTAATCAAGTAACATAAATCACAGTAACATACAAATTAAAAATACTGAATAATTGGTTATTTAACGCGAATAGTTTCATGCCTCTTCATAAATATCGCTTCCGGTGAGTTATTAGTTCTTTTAATTACGAGTGGGTAGATGTAGACATAGATCGTCTTACATTTACATATTCGCAGTCTCGTGTACTGTTTGCATGTGAGACAGCAGACATGAGACCCGACAGGGCTTCCAATTTTTAACCGACCGCGAAGCCCGAAGGAGGATTATGTGTTTGACTTGTATGTATGTCCGATCCTATAATCTCTCATAATTACTAAACGGCTTAAGCGAGTTTGATTCATACATCATTAGATTCGTTTTGATAATGCGAGTGTTATAGACCATATGAATATTATTATTAAAAATGAAAATGGCGGACTTTAGAAGATTTTTTGTTTTGATAACATTTTTTCTTCCAAGGCTTTGCTAAAGGGATATCAACATGAAGGTATTTTAAGAGATAATGACAAAAATATATGTAACTTATATGTAATTTTGGATAAAAAAGTTTAAATAAAACTTCAAATGCCTAAATGGTCAAAACTAAAATACTGTAAATTAAAAAATAAATAGTATTTTAATTACAGTAAGTAAATTAACTTGTATTATTCGATTACTTGATGAATATCAACGATTTCACTTCATTTCTCCCTCTATCTCTCTATTTCTCTCCGGAAAAGGATAGATTCCCATGATATAGTAGATACCTTTATGAGTTGTTGGCAAGAGGTGTACTTAGCCAAAGCGAAGTTAGTGAGAGTCACTGTATGATATGAGAGCCACAAGTTATGTCTTAAGACTGGAATACCCCAAAACGTGTTTTATTGTATAACGTAAGTCTAGATTTGACATAAAAGTTTGTCTGCGAAAACATACCGTTTTGGAAGAAATTAAACACTTTTTATATTGTGCTAATAGACATAAAAGTTTCTCTAAAAGGAATGAATGAACGTGAGTTATATAACGATTTCAACTCATTCATTCTAACATATTAGCATATGAGAGCAGTTCTTTATATCCAGCTGTGACTCTCCAGATTGGCACTGCAGGAAATACATCAAAATAGAAATCAGAAATTATAAACAAAAATTATAAAATCTACAAACATTAATAACGACATTAATTGCCAATTTAAATCATAGTCATTTCGAAATGCATATTGTTTTTCAATATTTAAAGATAGTATATTTGTACCTAATTTAAAGTACACTATAAAGTTTAAAAGTGAAAGTTAAACACCATAACTAAGACAATAATTATTGAGAAATATTACTTTTGTCCGTCTGTTGATAATTCCATTCGTTAATGAGACATTCTATGGCGGAACGAATCAGGAGTGACAGAACCGGGCGAAGTCACGTGTTAGAACTAGTGTACCTAGTTATTATATAATAGATAAAATAAAGGACATACATACATATATAGTACATGTGTGATGCGTGTTAATTTTTTGCAGCTTTGTAATTCCTAAAGTTTGATTTAATCTACTTTGAGAATGAACTTGATATTGTTCATACGGACCACACAGAGCGAGATAATCTAGTATCAATATAAAAACTAGACAACAGCAGAATTTAGTATTATATATAGTATCTTTTGGATACGTGGACCGATTTTAATGAGACTTTCATAGCAAACGTATATTCCTTCCTTAAAAGTTTTTTTTTAATGTCATTTTACACACTTTACTATAATTGTCAACCAAATATAAAAAATATGTATGTATGTATGTATGTATGTATGTATGTATGTATGTATGTATGTATGTGTATTCAGCCCTTTTTAACGTCCCACTGCTGGGCACAGGCCTCCCTTACATACGAGGGGGATCAGGTAATAGAATACATACAGGTCATCAAAGAACAACAGAATATCGCATTTTAAAAGCATAAAACATCATAAACATAAACAAAATCAACATTCTTTCTCTTACTTCTTTAAAAAAGCGCATAATTTCGAAATTCGGAGAGCTTTTTTTTAATTCACCCATTACGTAAAAAAAATTCTAACTACAAAAGTTTTTTCAGAAGCAGAGCTAGCCACATAGACAATGGTGGCCATTATCCCCTGACAGTGCACTCATTACCGCGTTTTTGCGATGAATTCGGGCTGGTATTGTTCGAGCGCGTCTACCTGTGCCTCGATAACATCGGCAAGTGCTATGCATTCGGAATTATTTACGCCGCACCCTTACGGTCTGCTGCCTTTATACAAATACCACCATGTTATAATGGGAAAAGTCTAATTCAATCCACTTAAATCCAGTTATAGTGAATTGAAAATTCCATGAATTGAAGTATCTTGTTCTCATGGTATATATTATATTTTCAAAACACTTGTTTAAATTCAAAGACGTATTACGTAATTATGCAATAGAGGCAGTGGTAGCCCAGTGGTGACGCGCTCGCTTGGGAAACCGAATGAAGTGGGTTCAAATCCCGGGTCTCGCACCTCTGATATTTTCATGTGCGAATCATTTCCAACATGATTACCACTTGTCTTAACGGTGAAGGAAAACATCGTGAGGAAACCTGCATGTCTGAGAGAATCTAGCAAGTTTTCAAAAGACATGTGAAGTCCGCCAACCCGCACTTGGCCAGCGTGGTGGACTATGGCCTGATTCCCCTCGTGCTGAAGGGAGGCCCGTGCCCAGCAGTGGGACGTTAAAAAGGGCTGAATACATGCAATAGAGGAAGCGATACATCAATTTTTTTTATAAATTTTAATTGTAAGCAGTCGTCAAAAAAACTTTTTCTGATTGTTATTCACCTAAAGTTCAGTTAAGATAAAGAATATTAATTTGAATGTATTTTTTTAAATAAACGACAAAAAAGAAAAAGTCTAGATTCCACATAGATGAAATATAAAAAAAAACGATTAAAGTTATAGTTAGAAGTTTCTAATTTTTCAATGCACAATTATCTATGTATATAAATCTTAAATTCACTCACTGATAGCATGGTAATGTATGTAACATTACCGTGATACAGAGCTAAAGCAAAGATTCACAAAATTATATAAAAAAGATAACAATATAAAAGAAAACATGTTGTTAAGATTCATTGCCTATTAAGACAAAGGATTTATTAACAATAGTATATCGATTTATTTTCGATGCAGTTCAATTATTTAGGTTTTTAACTAAATCGCTAGTATTCGCACACAAGTATATATATACAATGTATGTACAATATATATAATAGTATATGTATAAATTAGTTTAATTCCTAGGTGACCTAGCCCTTTACGACCGATTGAATACAAGCGTGACATTTGGTAAAAAAATTCTTATTCAAAATGTATTTGTTTTTGTGAACGCAATCGGCCTCACACGATAATGTTGATACATACGCTTTATTCAAAAATTAAAAGAACACGTTGTAACGTATCCAGTGGTCGAAGGGCCGTCGACAAAGATGGCAGCGCATTTTGGACATGGGTCTCGATCACATAAGTACATTTTTTTACTATATTTTTCATAGCTTGACATCTTTTTTTGTTATTTAAGTTTAATGTAGATAATAATTAACACAAAGCCGTAAATTGTATTTTGATAGCATAGTTTTTCTTTTGTTTGTGATCTCTCAAACTTATATCGTCACGATCGTGACAATCCGGGTTTCAATTCATTAATAATTACGAAAAACGTATTTTTTCTAAAGCTGCTTTTAGACAGTACATGTAAAGTTTTATAATTTTATACTAATTTTAGGCGCAGTTTTGAGGGATGAAGAGGTTTTAGACCTCTTGCAAAATAGATATGCTCTATGATATTGAGGTGCTGCACGACGAAGGTGAGGAATTTGATCGTTTCCTTTTTCAAAAATTTAGTGATGAAAATCATCCAGAAGGTTTCTCCAGCACATTGGGAACTATCTTCTGATGAGGTAATTACTGAGAATATGTCTGTTCGTTATTTGGTACGTGGAGGCAATCATCATTTACTTATAAAGATCATAATTATCCAAGTCCACCCTCAGGACCTGTTAAGACATCTAGTGAGTATATTTATGACTATTTTGATAAGGAATTCATCAAAACTGGTTGCTGGTTGCTCCAATATTTACTACCTACGTAAAAACGGAAGATAATAAAGCTATATTGGTGGCGTCCAATTGTACTGGTGCTAAACATCAAGACTACGTTAAACGATGGGACAAATAAACAAACAAACAAAATCCCATAAGGATAATATTATTCCCAGGGTAGTTAGCAATTATATTAGACACATGGGTGGAGTGGATGTTTTAGATCAAATAATGGATTAATAGCGCACCTTCATGAAAACGAAAAAGTGGAATCTGAAGGTAATCATTCATATTTTGGATTTAGCTATAATTAATGCATGGCGGAAGTAAAAAATAGATTGTGAAGCTAATAAACTTCCGAAAAAAAATATTAGATCTTCTGAACTTTAAAATGGAAGTAGCAGATGCTTGGTTGAGAACTCCAGACCGCATACGCCGATTGAGTCAAGACACAGATACTGAAGATGAGGCACCGCCTTTCAAGTATATGCCAACAAGATATTGGAGAGTAAGCAAGCAAAGAGATATGATGGATATGATCATCTGCCAACCTTTGCACAGTTATCGGCTCAACGTTCCTGCAGATTAGAGTCATGCACAAATAGAAGCAAAATTCGTTGTGTAAATACGATGTTTACTTGTGCATGTCGCAGGGAAAAGATTATTTCCGATTATACCATGCGAACTGAAATATCTAATAATTTTATTTGTAACATACAAATAAAATTATTAGATATTGCAGTTTATCTCAAAATGGTTCCTATTATGTTAGTTATTTTTATCTATTCAAAGATTTAATCTAATTTATATACTGAAGTTATTTACATTATATAATAAATACAAATATAGATAAGTTTAATACATATAAGTATAATTAATCCAAAAATATATGCTGAATTATAAAGACTTATGTATAGATTACCAAATTATTTAATCACGGATATAAATAAAGTTTATTATACTAGATTTTTATTTCATTAACCCAGCTGCTTCCTAAAAAATCATCATCGTGCGGAAGTCAATTTAATCCTGATCGTCACGATCGTGAGGGTACTTTTTTTAAAAAATGGGGGGTACGCAATTTTTTTTATATTTTTTTTAGGTTGTTTGAAGCCTAAATAACTAGAATACATAAGTCATACACGCAAAAATAAAAAAAAAGTTCGCCGGTTGTAAAGGGATATAATTGGTAAATTAAATATCAATATAAAAATTTGTCTTAGGTATCATCCAGACTCCAGTACATCATACCTTAATATCGAACGTGATTTCTAAAAATGCTTTAAAATGCGATCCATACATCAATCCCACGCACACACCAGTAACTAATACGCGTAATAAAAATAAATTCCTTTATAAAATCGGTCGGGAAGGTTTTTTTGTCAATTAAAAATTACCGAGGGACTGACTCAGGTACTCGACAATAACCCCGTTAACGTTTAAACGGCAAGAATGTAACACTATCTTTAAGAACTTTGACTATCAATAGATTCTTATTAAATTATATTGTCCTATCTCTTTTATAAAATCTTGTAGTTTTTTTTTTAATAATAATAATACATACATATTTAAAGTTATGTTAAAAATATCTATGTTAATCATAAATATTAAAATCTATACAGATAAATAAAATTGAAGTGTCTGTTTGTAATGTCAAAATAACAGCTTTTTACTAATGCATATGAAATTATATACGGTACTTTTAAAAAAAAACACAATTTTTAATATTTTTGACTATCTGTCTGTCTGTTTGTTCACAGGTTTGAGATTTCACTGGCAGGTAGCTGGTGTTATAAGGAGTAAGTTAGACTACGCCAAAAAAATTAAAACACACCTAGGGATGCACCAAAGCGAAGCGAGAGTAACTCGCTAGTACTAAAATTTGTATTATAAAAAACCATAAGATAATACTTAAGCCACTCCTTAGATGTGAAGATCATACCTAAGCTATACATACTTATCACCATCACTAACAGTTTATGGGTTAATTGTGACATTTAAAGCTTATAATTTAAGACACTCGCACTTGTCCAATTATAATGAATCTGTTAGTAACTTCCTTTCTGGTTATTATTTCCGATATAAGTGGCGAAAAGGGAATAATAATAATGATTTAAATTTTTTTTAATTACCCTACCACCTTTAGTGGTGGACATTTTTTTATTTATAGGGGACCACCTTGGAATTATAACAATATAACAAAAATGCAAATCGAATCTTGTTATATTGGCGTAATATAACATACATACAAAAAATATAAAACCAAATAGAGCACTTTCTGTTCTTTATGTCGGTCAATAAATAACATTATTCATTAAATAGCGTACGACATTGAGAAAGGACGGCTTACAATACATATTTTAAATGTACGTATACTATAAATATTTGTTTTCAATTAATTTTTGCTTAATGTCCAACGTGAAAATTGGTTATCACGTCCCAATTTTTGAAATATTAACAATTTCAATTTTTCCAATGCAACCAAAATCCTCGAAAAAGACGTGCACAAAATTATTAAAATACATTTTTAGAAATAAATTCGTAAAGTATCATAAGAATTACACAAAGGAAGTCATGAGTAATAGTATAAATTCGAAAAAAAAAACTAAAAAAAAAGGTTGACCTGTCCACACTTAACTGACATTCAGGTAGAAACTTATGAACATACGAAAGCAATTAACTTTTGGTACCTGCGTCTACGCATGTGTGGACCACGCTTAATGCTCTAAACGTGTGTGCGTGATATATTTTCAATGTGTTATATCAAATAACTATTATATTAATAGAACCGGTATAAATTACAGCTTTTGTCCTTCTTATATAACCTTCTTATTACTCTACACAAGCAATGTAGAGCTCGCATGCGTTCGTTCATCGATGGGTGCGCTATATTTCGTTAGGTGCACTTGCGCAAACAGAGATCTTAAAACATTATACCATCTTTTATACGGTAAGGTTTTTGGAGATAAATCGTTTTGGTTTAATGGAGTTCGAAAATTTATGTGTTGCTTAATATCTAATACATTTTTTTAAGTTTCGTCCCATAATGTTGGCGATTTCTCGAGCGGCTTATTAAAATTCTATGCTTTAAATAAATATGTGAACCTTAATTTGCTTTTGTTTCTTATTACATTCATTCACGATTCTAAGAAGTATAAGTTCGTATATTAATTACTGTTTCAGAGAACCGTTTTCTATTAATAAAATAATTATTTTTAGATTCACGCTCTATCGATTACGACGTAGAATCGATGAAGACGGTATTTTCATGTTTTTGAATTGTTTAATTTAGTTTTATAACTTTCTGCATAATAAACCATAGTTTACATAACATTATTTGTTCTTTTAACCATCGACTCACCATCGCTTCACTCAGGTTTTTTTCTAGTTTGCTTCCCCATTGAACTTTCATCCCCCTTTTCACCCCCTTAAGGGATGATTTCAGAGATAAAAACTCAATGTCCTTCCTAGAGTCTCAAACTATCTTCTAACCATATTTCATCTAAATCGGTTTAATAGTTTCGGAGCTTATTCGGTACCTACAAACAAATAAGAAAACAAAAAACTTTATTAATAGTATAATATAGATTGATTATTTAATTTGTAGAGTATATGAGAATATTCCTCTCGTATTAGAAAGGCGTCACTCCAGTTTTTTTCTTTTTCTTTTCACTAACTGTAGCATATTTAAATTCCGTTACAGCAAGTGTCTGCGAAATACAAAGTCTATTTGAAAGCCATTAAATTGCCCGAAAGAAAGTCCTTTACAATGGCAGGAAGCAAAAAATTGTCCTCAAATGTACCGATATCGTAAGAATAAAGGAAAAAGTCCAGCTACTGACGTTGTGCATTGTTCTTTGACATATGGCGAAGGATCCTGTTTTACGATGAGGAAGTTGTTTTAAAATCTTCACTCGATATTGAATACTAAAACGGATTGTTATTTAATTCCCAAGCTTATTTCTTTACTATGAATAAAATTTTTGGTAAACAAAATAAAGTAAAAAAAGCTCTTAACACTTTGTCCC
Source organism: Brenthis daphne (assembly GCA_947093115.1). Lineage (NCBI taxonomy): Eukaryota > Metazoa > Arthropoda > Insecta > Lepidoptera > Nymphalidae > Brenthis > Brenthis daphne. The sequence continues at coordinate 8,655,305 of OX352473.1, forward strand.
ACTTTTTTAACCGAATGCACTTTTCTACTGTTTGTTTTCTTGTTTACAAGCGACATAGCCTAACTTCCCTTCGAATCTCCTTACAAAATACTGGTACATAAAACATATCTCATGCAAAATACTCATCATATCACATAGATTAAAATCATCAATCAATCAAATGCTTTGCTTTGTATCGGCTGGTACCGACTTCGAAAATATTTGGTTAGGTATGTATAGTAAATAAAAACTACCAATCAGTTATTGTTTACTTTTTAGTGTTTTTCTTGAAGTCGATTTTTATTTTTTTTGTTAAAAAAGTTTTTTTTTTTTTTTATAGAAAAAAGGGGCAAACGAGCAAACGATCCACCTGATGGTAAGTGGCTATCGTCGCTCATGGACATCTGCAACACAAGAGGAGTTGCGAATGCGTTGCCGGCCTTTAAGGGACCTATAGACATTACTCTTGAAGAGCCCCATATTATAGCGCTCAGGGAATACCTCGGGAGGAAGATCATTCCACATCTTGCACGTGCGGGGTAAAAAAGATCGAGACGCACGTACATTTGTAGAATGCCAAGCATCTAAAATGTGTGGATGACATCCTACCCGACGGCGAAGGGTGCGATGATAGAAGCGCGACGGTGGCACCATGTCAAAAAGTTCATCAGAACACTCTCCATTGTATAGACGATAGAAAACACACAGAGAGCCAACATCTCTCCGAAGGCTTAGAGTGTCTAAATCGTCTGTGAGTACGGGATCGTTGATAATACGAACTGCCCGGCGTTGGATAGAGTCAAATGGAAGAAGCTGGTATTGGGGGGCGCCGGCCCAGAGATGAGAACAGTACTCCATGAGAGGGTGAACCTGTGCTTTATAAAGCAAAAGTCGATGCCCTGACGTGAAATACTGTTTATTTTTCCCTTTTTAGTATAGACATAGTGGTAGTAAAGTAAGAAGAAAGTATTTTAATAAAATATTCGTTTAAACCGTTGAAGTTACTGATGCCAATTTTTATACGAAGACTTACAAACTAAAATTCACTTTTATTAGTAACACTAAAAATTCCGCCTCTAAAATCCGATTCTAATGTGTTAGGCTTGTCAAATCAAACAAAATAAGCCTAAACTCAAAGTATCTACTACTAGCCGTTGAAGAGTTCCACCTATCCACTTTCTGGCCTTACCATCAGAACGACCGACGATCAACGATACCGAATCACAGCACTTTCAACGGAAATAGAAACACATGCAAAGTTTCAAGTCAATATGACAATTAGAAGTAGGTTAAATTCATCATTAGCTGTTTGTTCACCCTTAGGAGTGTTTTTTTTTGAAATTTAAATGAGACCAATCTGGAAGTATACACTTTCAAACAAAACAAAAATTGTCCAAATCGGTTAATAAATGACGGAGTTCTGAGGTAACAAACATAAATAAAACATACAGCCGAACTGAGAACCTTCTCCATTTTGAGGAAGTCGGTTGAAAATAAAATCCACTGGCTTTTTAATTCGTGCACTCATGTATTTGAACACATGCAATTAGCGAAGCATTAATAGTTTTGCAAAAAAACTATAGACGCTAAACTTCAAACTTCGTTGGTCCGACCTCGGGCGTCATTGTGAATTATAATAATAAGCCAGTGATTAACTCTGGGTCGATTACTAAATGTCAGTCAGGATTACCAAAGGCGTACCGAACGAAATATTGGTGCCTAATACGAGTAATATTTTTACTCGTAATGTTTGTTTCAATTAATCTCTAGATATATCTACGTGTACACATTATTGTAGAATTCTTGATTCTTATTATATTTCAATTAAGATACTATAGCTTTAATATAATATTTTATTAGCGACTTGCTCTCACATCGCTCGTTCCTAGGTACGTTGTATATTTTTTGAGCGCAACCCTAATTCTTTTTTATAATGAAAGTAGCCTAAGTAACTCCTTATAACATCAGCTATCTGCCAGTGAAAGTCCCGTCAAAATCAATCCAGCCGTTTCGAAGATTAGCCGGAACTAACAGACAGGCAAAAAAATTTTGATTTTTTTACAAATACTGTACGAGTATATAATTTTATATGCATTTAAAGCTGTTATTTTGACATTACAAACAGATACTTCAATTTTATTTATTTATATAGATGTATAGAACCTCTAATATATTTCTTAGATGGCTTGAATTGGTCTGTAATAATTTTTTAATTTAATAGTATAAATATAAATAAAATTAATTAAAAATTTCAATAATTCACACCGAACCAAATAAAGCTCAAAAGGTAAACAGGAAATTGTAGGCGTACAAAACGTAAATGGTAACTAATAAACAACATAAGTAGCAAGCTACTCGTAGCTAGCTTTAGCTAAAAACACCTAACATGATGTACTTACTCACGTGAGGTATATTTGGTACATGTAATATAAGACTTTAAAATCACGTACCTTTAATTTATCCATATTTAGGGTTGAAATTTTATTTGAAACTACCGACTCACGTTACGTTTTAACAGTTAGCATGGAATTGATAGACTATATAGTATATGATACATATCCTATAGCCTTCCTCAATAAACGGGCTATCTAATGCAAAAAGAATTTTTCTAATCGGATTAGTAGTTCCTAAGATTAGCACGTTCAAACAAACAAACAAACAAACAAACAAACAAACAAACAAACAAACAAACAAACAAACTCTGCCTCTTTATAATATTAGTATAGACTTAAAGGCCATGAGACATACAACAAAAAATAATATAACCAAATAGAATACCTATTTCTTTAAAAATGAGTCATAAATATTAGAACACCGCATTTTCTTTCTTAAGTACTTTCCAAAACACTTAAAAAAAATTCAAACATGTGACAGATCGCTATAAAGTCTGATAAACGTTACCGAACCAGTCCAGTTAAGAACAGTTGTTCCTACAATACCCTCTTCAGCGATTTGCCCTTAATCGTCAATTTAGTTTATACTTCGGCACCATATGTAAATTTGCCGTCCTTCTGAGAACACTACATCTTTTCCTAATTATTTTTAATTGCCGCGAAGAGCCTTTAGAGCTTTCATTTTTTTCGGGTCTAGTCATTCGATCAATTACATTTATGAGTCATAATTAGTAAATAAATATACATACATAAATAAATAACACACAGCACCATCTAGTTCCATGGTAAGCTGCGGGCTTGTGTTATGGATACCAGATAGCTGATACACTACACATATATAACTTTAAATACATACATATTATAAATATAAACACCCATGGCTGGGGTACAAACATTCGTGCACATCACACAAACGAATGCCCCCAACGGGACTCGAACCTGCGACCGCTGGCACAGCAAGAAGCGTCAATACAAACTGAGCCAAACGTGTCGTAAACGATATGTGTTGTAACTTGTACCTGGGTTTATCTTCTTAGAAACAGTGAGTAAATCAGTATGGGAGCCCTGTTATTTGTTCCACCGGTTATAGCAATATGATTGAAACGCGGGTGGCGAGATCGTTGTTATAATATACTCCTTTATTTTTAACCTATATTACGGTAACTAAGATTTTTTGAATTCGAATTAGGTATATGTTTTTACGATTATTGGTTATTTCTCTGTTTGGGTTCCGATGGCGAATGATGAAAACCATATAAGTATATCTTATTTAATATAACTATCAATATACATTTATTATATTTAAATATTCATACATGAATTTATTACTTTCTCAAATTTACGTGAATATTTGATACCTACATATAAAAAAAATCGACGCTGTATGTATGTATGTTCCCTATGGACTAAAAACGGCTGGAGCATTTTTGATGAAATTTTCAATCAATCTTCAGACTAGCCCAGCGGGCGATACTGTGAAGTTTGATAGCGATCGAATGGTTGAACGCAGGCGAAGCCGCGGATAGTGCTAGTATTTAAAAAAAGCTATTTTTATCTATTCGAATTCTATCGCAATTTATTTAGATTTTTTAATAGGTATACACACATATATAATTAAGATTTAAGCTGTTTAAAAATGCCTTAAAACTTGCAAGCAGCCCAATATTGTAGAAAATGGCTTCATAAACGTACATTTTGTCAATCACTACTGATTTAATTATCTTTATCAAACTATTCGTTATCGAGCTATTAAGCTATCTCAATGTGTTTCCAATTTAAATGAGCATCAATTCATTACTATACTTATCTACATACAAGATCTTAAATTCGATTTTAAACAAGTAAGTATATTTGATAAGCAATTTTCTTTATATTAACGTACTTCCCTTATCATTATATCATCTTGGCCCAATTTCATTCATTGGTCGGGAGATTTTTTAGGTATTACATATATTGGGGAAAATCAAAATGCAACACTGACAGCTTAAAGTAGTCTCTCAAGCTAATATTATAGGTATCTTACCAACTCCAAGCTGTTTTAGATTGGTCTTGACAACGCCAGTATCATAGGAAATTATTAAAAAAAAATGGTGGGTGGTTCAGGCGCCAATTTATGTTTTGAAAAAAAAATCTTTCAACCCTGGGGTATCGAGATGAACGTTCAATTCAAATGTCTAACTGGTCAAAATTAAAAAAGCTGTAAATAAAAATTTTATTACACAAAATACCCGACTGCATAAACGAAACGGTTCACGAAGAAATAGTATTAGGCGACATATCTATGTACATTCACATATTACGTTAAAGTTCAATTCGAGTAGGTATATAACACGTATATCTCCGACTGCAAAATTATTCCATGTTCCTTTGTCGACTTGTTCCCATATTTTTGTTCGTTTTTTACCATCGATATATCTACGTAGTGAGAAGAGTCGCTGGCGCAAGCTAGTATTAATATTACATGAAATCCACACAACAACAGTGAAAATGATGCCAACTTAAAAGAAATTATCATAAGCCAATGCAAATAACAATAATGACTGGTAAACTTTTTAGTAACTTGTTAAGTAAACAGTATATTTGGTATAATTCATGTAATTACAGTATTTTTTCTCAGTTTATAAACGCTTACTTTTGAGAAGAAACCAAGAAAAGTATAATGAGTTAATTTCGACAATTTCTTGTTTAAATTTGTTTTTAGTTCTCTACTCGTACGTAAATATCTATACATATAATAAAATTGTAACTAAGCCGAATCTGTACATTAAATATTTTTTGGAAAATCTTATTGAAATAGTCATTATTATAGATACAGAGGCCGAATCTATAGTTTTTAGAATTTTTGTCTGTCTGCCTGTCGGTCTGTTACCGCATCACAGAAAAACCACTGGAGGGATTTTGATGAAATTTGGTTTGGAAATCTGGTTATCCGGGTCAACATATAGGATACTTTTTACCGCGGGAAAAAATCTCATTTTTGAGAAAAAATATAAAAACTGCAATGTAAGAGTATACCAATATATAAAACCAAAGAATTTGGTTTTTGGCCATCTGGACGCGGGCGGAGCCGCGAGCAATGCTAGTACTAATATAAGATTTTGCATTATTTATTTCGTTTTACTAGATGATTACTTATGTATATAGTATATACTTATAACTATTACTAGCGACTCACCCTCCCTTAATTTTTTAGAAAATTCGCTCTCTCAGACATGCAGCTTTCTTCACGATGTTTTTTTTCACCGTAAGTCAAGTGATTACCACTTACACTGTTGGAAATTGCACATGAAAATATTAGTAGTGCAATACCCGGGATTTGAATCCGCTTCACTCGGTTTCCCAAGCGTCGCGTTACCACTGTGCTAACACTGCCTTATATTTCTTTTTAAATAATCCCGAAATTAAAAATATCTGCAGTTTCTATAAAATCTTAAAAATAACATCAAATCCAGTCCATTTTTTCAATTGACCGGCAAACAAACCACATATTATAAAGTGCAGTTCTCTGAATCAGCCGTGAGAGAATCGCATTCTCACTTATAAACAGGTTGATGAGGTGTTTAGCTTCATTCATTGTACCTGAGTTTTCCTCCTCTTATCCTCAAAATAACGGCCTCGTATACTCAAAAGGCTATCAAAGCAAAAACAACCGTATCTTTAGACAGATAAAATTCAAAACATAATGAAATAATAATACTTATGCCTTTTTATTTATAAAGAAACCGTAGTAAGATTCTGGGTAATGAAAATTTTATTATATTTTTTGGGGTTGAATATACGTGAAAGTGTTTCCTTTAAAATCTTATGAGTCACGTTTTAGTTAAAATGTCGTTTAATTTTTAACAGTACGGCATATGGTACGGTAAGGCGCCAGTGATGGATAATTATTGTGAGACATACATTAAAAAACTTGAAGGTTGAAAAAGTATCACAGCAAATCAAATTCTTACTTCACATGCTCAATATGAGTAATGGCGATATGACTAACATTTTTATTAAATAGGCTCAAAATAAGAATCTTTCATGTATCAAAATGTATCATCATGATCTTCTTTAATAAAACTTTTCCGATTTTTTCACGGATTTATTTTGATTCTTGATTCCTGACGTTTCGAATGCTTTACAGCAATCATGGTCACGGGAGAGTACTAGGTTTACTGTCAAAAACTAAATAACTTTAATTGACCCTTTGAGACATCTATAACCTTAGTCTCTCCCGTGACCATGATTGCTGTAAAGCATTCGAAACGTCGGGAGCCAAAAATCAAAATAAATCCGCGAAATAATCCGAAAAGATAGTTTTATTCAAACTATCAAATATTCGCGTAAATAAAAATATTAACTTTAATTGAAATCGAAAGATAAGTAGCAATTGAGTTGCTACATTGGTGTGCGCTGTCTACACAGTTTGAAATACAGCAATAAAATGTAATTATCATTATCTTAAGTAATACAGGTATATTATACCTTTTTGGAGTCCTTGTTATGAGCTCTTTAATTTGATACCCATATTGCAGAAAAATAAAATAAAAAAATCATCTTAAACAACGAAACCTAGCAGCTCCATTTTTTTATGTCACCTATCTAAGAACACTTGGACTAATGAGACAAATCTAACGATACCTTAATTAAAGAAATCCATCGAATGGTTTGGAAGATATGAGGCAATAAAGAATATAACAAACATACAAAGATAGGCGCGAAAAACATAACCCTTTCCTTGCAGTCGGGTAAGAAAATAAGACCCCTATTCAATATAACAGTTAAATCATAACAATTATGGATAGAAATTCAAATATTAGATATTTTCGCTTAAATTATTAATTACTGATAGACTAAAGAAAGTAGCCATATAACAAAACTAGTATAAGTAATACGTGAGATTTAATCACAATCCACTGATCATTTACATTAGATTAATCTATTAGATCAAAGAAACTCGATGGAGCTGCGTTGCACTTGCACATGAAAGAATCTCCGCTTGAACGCTAGCTTTGATGTCGTGTGCCTTTATAAGACATATTATATATAAAAAAAGTCTGTTTCCAATGCATATTTCCGTATATGTATACACTATAGGAACTAAGATCAGTAATTAAACTGTGCACTGATAAGAGTATGGGATATGTACGTTAGTATAAGTAGATATCTTGCATTTATAATGTATATGAGTGTGCATTATTAATCGAAGATATACTTTGTCAATATTGTTAATTTTTCTAAAATATTTAAAAAGTATCTGTTTTTATTATATCTATTACATACTAGTTTTTACGCGCAAATTCGCTCGCGTGATAGAAGGGCGGGGTTCAAAGGCAGCCTATGCCCGATGCCAGTATGCAATCTACGTCCTAACCAAATTTTATCAAAATCTGTTCAGCGGTTTAAACATGAAAAAGCAACAAACAAATACAAAATAATATTGGTATGGATTTGGTCATTTTAGAGGACACGTCGATAAGAGGAACTGACTGTGATTATTCGCGATATAAACTATCTTCATTTCACTTAGCATGAAAAAGTAACAGACACACGTTCACTTTTTCTCAAACTTTTGCGATGATTATAATCTTTAAATCGATTTCTTAATATAGTCCAGAAGGCGGAGCCAAAAATTTGAACTTCCGACCTTTAGAAAAAGATCTACGGAACTTAACCGCTAGGTCAAGTCGAGTTTTATAAAACGTAAACTGATTTGCAGCTAATATGATGAAAGCTTAACAGATGGTTTGCGTTGAAGCGCATTTGCACATGCACACTTTGATCTCCTTGCACCCGTGCACTCTCTTTGGACGGCAGTGTCTATCAATATAAATAAAAATGAAATATTGTACCTACGTTGGTAAGCTCATCACTTAAGGTCGACTTGACCGAATTGCTTATTTTAAAAATATAGTCTACCTTCTAGTCTGGTCTAGTCTTTAGGAGTGTGGACTATCTAAACAAATTTCATGCAAATTGTTTATATATTTAACAGAATATTATAAGATTGTTATTTTAAGCATTTTCATTTGAAAATATATTCGTACACAGAACATGCATTAAGCGCTCGTCCCATCTTCAGGCTGTAAATAGATCTAGGTCGTGTAGTCTGTCTATCTGACCTGCTTTAAAATATTGCGCTTTTACACTTAGTATTTACTTGAGAAACTTTATGTTAGTTACTTTTAAATTATATTTTCATATAAGTATATATATTTAAACATTTTTAAGAGTAGAATAAAGTTATTAGATCTTATATTTAAAATTGACATATTTAACGAGATATTTTAAAAATTGTTTTTTTTTTGACATCAATACACAGCACCATCTATTCCATGGTAAGCTATGAGGCCTATAACTATAATTTTAAATACATTAATATAAACACCCATGATTGGAGTACAAACATACGTGCTCTTCACACAAATGTGTGCCCCAAGCGGGACTCGAACCCGCGCCCGCTGGTACAGCAAGTAGGATCGTCGTCTTACTTCCTTTTGTGGCTAATTTTGGCTAATATGAGTTACTTAGACCAGGATTAATAATTTTTGAGCCTTTTTTAACGTCCCTTTGCTGGGCACGGGGATCCCCTCCTACATTTGACAATTGTGTATTAAGCAAATCTTTCAAGAAGTAGTCTATCGTGCTTATTTCTATATATACGATACTCTTACATATATATTCTTTATTGCATATTAACAGAGTAACACAGATAATACAGTATATACACATATACATACATATATACATATATACATACATATTAAAGTATAAATATAATTATATATATATACGAAGAGTATCGTGAGGAAACCTGCATGTCAGAGATCGGACATGCAATTTTATTTCCTTACGATATTTTCCTTCATCGTATAAGCAAATGGTAGGTAATCCTGTTGAAAATAATTCGCACATAAAGACATTAAGAACGCGAGACCCCTATACCCGTATCATTTGTACTTGTATACTGTTTCCAAACAATCACGTTACCAATTTGCACTTGAACTTCTTAAGTAAATAAAATTAAACATGGATTTATATATTTTTTGAAAGAAATTATACTATTCAACCATAAACCACGGGGAAATTCATATCTCAACGTTATCTAAAAACAATATAAAAAGGTCGCCAATAATAATATTATATAAGCAAACGTAGTCAAACAATTAATGTAAGAAGCGGAAGCGATGTTATGAAATGAGCAGTAAGTGGCAAAGTAAAGATCTTTAAGTATCTATCATATTCTTAGCCAACTTGAAAAAACGAGAATATTATCAATTTGGATGCAATTAACAATATATTCACGTGTTGTAAATTAACTAGAAGCCTTCATCAAAACCCTTCCAGAGTGGTTGGTGGGACAGACAGACAGTCAAAAATCTTAAAAACTTCACATTCAGACGCCACTTTATCGATAAAAATATCTATTTCAATAAGGTTTTCCAAAAAATATTTAATGTACAGATTCGGCTTAGTTACAATATTATTATACGCATAGAAAACAGGAAAAGCGTGAGCAAAAATACTGCATCTAATTTATATTTCCAAAATTACATATTAATTGAAAGCTCTTTAAAATCCCTAAGTGTACAAAATGTTTGGATTTTAATTAGATATCTCCCCAAATATCAAATCAAATCAAAATATTTTATTCAGCATTAAATTATTACATTTTTTTACTGAACGTCATGAGTCTAGTACCATCATATTATATAATATAATATCATCACAATTATCAAAAATTTCATTATATTAATATCGACGACTCAAACACTCGAATTTAACACACACTCAAACTTAATCTAATAAGTTACATTTTTAGTTTTTAGTTTATGTATCACAAGAAGAACTTACGATATTGTGAATGAATACGTGACTAACCAATTCTAAATAGAGCCTGCATTAATTTTCTAAATCCCATAAGCCATGCAAGTGAAAAAGCTGTCACATTAAAAAAAATATAAAAGGCTAAATCTCAAAAGACGGAAGCCGGTGCTACTTATATATTTATAGTATTTGTTCACACTACAATGCTTTACGTCATACTTCACTTACATTATACAATTGTTAAAGGTACAATTAACAACGCAAGTTCTTCAAAAACTTTTGAAATAAACATTTGATTTACTTACATTTAAATATAGTTGATATTTTCGGTTCACTGTACGTCAAATATAAAAGATTAAAAGTGAACCTTATCAATGAGTATTAAAGCTTTTTTTACAATTACAATTTTCGAATACCTGAATTGAAGGATAATCGTGTTCTATACAAACATAAATCAAACAATTTTGATCCTTATACCATTAAGTTAAAGATCACGTTAAGATTTTCTTTACCGACTCTACATATAACATTACATTTTCGTAGAGTCACGTAAAAAGCTTAATCGTAAGTCGAGCTTATTGAAGTAGAAATATTAAAAGGTGTTTTATTGAACCTTTTGTAACATTTAAAAATATATATATTATTATTAAGGAAGAGGTTTTATATTAAGACATGCAAATAAATAAACAAGCATATAAACTAAAAGAATGTTATACATACAAATAACTGCAGGTGCAAACATACAAACATACATTATATACAATTTATACAATATATATGGTACACATGGTGAAGGAAAAACATCGTGAGGAAACCTGCATGTCTGAGAGAACCTAGCAAGTTTTCGAAAGACATGTGAAGTCCGCCAACCCGCACTTGGCCAGCGTGGTGGAGTATGGCCTGATCCCCCTCGTATTGAAGGGAGGCCCACCCCCAGCAGTGGGACGTTAAAAAAGGCTGAATACAAATAAAAAAAAAATATCTTTTACTTGCGTTTTTATCTATTTTTTATTTAAATGTGAACATGAGTTGAAATCAAATACATTATACGAGATAGTGTTTGGTACCATAGCAATACTTTCAGGAACTTCCTGTTTATTTAAAATTTAAATACAGAATACAATGACCTCAGTACTTAATTTGACTGTCAAATACGAAAAAAGGTAATACCGGATATTTAAAATTACAAATCTTTTGTCGAATACATTACCACAGATTAATATAATTATTCTCTAACTAAAAAGATTTGTTCTGTTTGTGACTTCAGAATCACTTTTTTTATCGTAAGCCTCCCTTCAATGCGAGAGGGATCAGGTCGTAGTCCACCACACTGGCCAAGTGCGAGTTGGATATATTTTTTGTAATTAATGTTAATAATGTGTTGCATATTAAATAAAGAGGATCTATATAAAATAATATATTTCTCTTAAAAGTTATAAGACTTTGCTTAAAACAATACCAAATATAAATAATACAGCCTACTAGGATACTATCATTAATATCATTAAGAACATTAGACTAACGTTTTGAATGTATAATATATGGAACATCTCTTCATGTAACTTCGACTTGCACTCACATTTTTCTTCCTCTCCCGGTTTTGGCTGTTGTTCGATAAATATAGACAAAAACGTAAAGTAGCTATATTTGAAGAAAATAAAATCGATTTCTTTTTATCAGCGGTAGCTTTTTACTCTAAGATTTCTTACCGAAAATTAACAATTTAATACCACTAAGACGAAATTCTTGCAAATAAATGTTTATATTAATTAATAAACACAATGTGCCATTTAATCCAGATATTTTTGGAAATGAAAAGAACAAACCTGCATGTATATATTTCACACACGAACTAAAACTAGACCAGTAAACGTTACATTCCTTCATAACCGTATCAATCTCACTTGTCACCAAGCTCTAGTACAGCCATTGTGTGGAACTGGGTCGACCCTCCTCGAGGGCGCAGGGCGAGAGACCACGGCACTCAAGACACTCGAGTGAGAACCTCGTTAGTTCTGTGTCAATTTGCACTTAGTTATTGCTATGCGAATACCAATAATATATCTGAATTACTGGAATTACTACACAAAAGTTTCTTGCTTTAGAATTTTCTAAATAAGATTGTAGCACATTTTGTTTGAATATTCATAAGTTACTTAGATGGTAGGTTATATTTTATGTAAGTAGGTCATAGGCACTTAACTGGAGAAGGTGTCGAAGAGTGCACTGTGGATTATACTACGCCACTCAAAATACACTCGATTGAGAGAAATCTGCATAATACCGTGACAATGCTCGATACAATATTTGCATTCAATTATTATTCTAAGTATGTGCTATAAAAGTTAAATTTTATTTTTTAGTTAAAAACGATAAGAGATCGTGGTTTAGCACTTTTTGTCCTGGAAAATAAAATAAAGGTTCACGGGATTGCGTACGTGTGAAAGCATGAACCAAATTACTCATAATAGTTATCTTATGAGTAAGCGAAGCGTAGTTAAATCCCTCCTACAGTAATCTATACATATAATAAAATTCTAACTGAGCCGAATCTGTACATTAAATATTATTTGGAAAATCTTATTGAAATAAACATTATTATCGATACAGAGACCGAATCTATAATTTTTAGAATTTTTGTCTGTCTGTCTGTCTGTCTGGTACCGCATCACAGAAAAACTACTGGAGGGATTTTGATGAAATTTGGTATGGTGATAGCTAGCTATCCTGGTCAACATATATGATACTTTTTACCGCGGGAAAATATTCTCATTTTTGAGAAAAAATACAAAAACTGCAATGTAAGAGTATACTAATATGTAAAACCTAAGAATTTTTGTTTTTGGTCATCTGAACGCGAGCGGAGCCGCGGGCAATGTTAGTATTATGCTACAATAATATGCGACTACATATATTACTATTTAAATGCACAAGCTTCTTACTAAATAATTTTATATGGAAAAAGAACCCATACAATATGTTGTCAGTTTCATTTAATATTCCAAGAAAAGTAAAAAATCACTCGCAGTACCAAGTGACAATTACGGTGCAGAGGGCAAAAAATATCATACTGTATAAACAAATGCATAGGTGTGTTTATTTAGGACGCGGGTTTCAATGCCAATCTCTGTTTATTATTTACTCCAATTATACGGCGGCACTTATTATGATAAGGTTTTTATACAGACACATAACGCGTATATGTTAGATTTGCAGGTAGTTTTAAACACTTTATTCATCCATTTCATAGCGACAACATATTTCTACTTTAAATTAGAGGTCACGGGTTTAATTATTTATACAGATAAAAAAATGGAGTGTCTGTTTTTAATGTCAATATAACAGATCTTTATCAAATGCATATGAAAGTATATACAGTACTAAGCTATTTTTAAAATAAAGTCTGCTGGTTCCAGCTAATCTCCGAAACGGCTATACCAATTTTGACGAGATTTCCACTGGCAGATAGCTGATGTTATAAGGAGTAACTTAGCCTGCTTCTATTTTAGAAAAAAGAATCAGGATTCCGCGCAAAAAAATAAAACTCAAGAAATTGTGAACAAAATCCGTGTACCTAGTTTTTTACACTTCAAGAGATTGTACATATATATATCTCTAAATCTTTAAAGAAGAAAAGAAATTCAGAACAAAAAAAGTACTGAGAAGTAAGTCTTATTCTCTTAGTTTCTGTATAAATTAACGTATCGATTATACGCAACTTAAATAATGTAGATATTATAATTAAATATTTCAATTACCAGTTCAGTGTGAACTTTAGAGCTTTACTGTAGTAAATGTAAGGTTTCTACTCGTATGAAATATACAAATTTCAAGCATCTTCTGTGAATTTCTATTGAATAGTAAACAATACACGTAAAAATAATTTAAATAGGTACATAAAAAATACTCAAACTTGTTTTTGTTTAAATTATTTTTAATATTAATATTGTTTAAATTATTATTTCTCACCGAGACGACAACGAAGCTTTGTAGGTGTACAATATATTTAGAATATGTTATCAAAACTTCATCGCAATCACATATGTAATATTATGAGAGCTCATACATTATAAACAAACAAACATACAAACAAACAAACGTATGTTTATATATAAATAAACACTGGTTGTGTGTCCATTTACAAAGCATATGCTTTAGTGCACTTATAAACCTTTTCACCAGTATTTCCCAAAATCCTTAAACAGTAGACCTATAAATATTCCAATAACGCATAAAACCATAAAATAATCAATATCCAATATCTAATAACCGTGACACACAAACGTATATAAAACCTGCTATTTCTCCATACAACCACATCCGTATAAAAAAATCCTAACATTGCACAAGGTTTGTCATGTCCATATCACACGTGAAGCTCATGCGATCGCCAAAAGCCTGGTATTCTCACGTTATTCGCACAAAAAGTATACGTGATTTATCGCTTCGACCCGCCTAGCACCCTTCGACTGAGGATGCGCCATCCGCCGCTATCATTAACAAGTAAGCATAGTGTTCGAGTACTCTTTGGAATAGACAATAGTGGCCATTTTTTTGTTATTTTCCTATATTCTTTAACCTACATACGTTTGGTCGACTTTAAGGTTACTTGACATTCATTAATATTAATACTCTTTAGTTGATTGATTGGTTTTTAGTGTTTAGACTTATTAATTACTTACATAATTAATGTGTAAGCACTATTTTATGTCATACTTGCGACTCACATACTTGTTCGCAATTTCATGGGTTTTAACTCTTTTGCGCCGAACCCTAGTCCTTTTTCTTAAATAAAAGTAACCTAAGTTAATTCTTATTACATCAGCTATCTGCCAGTAAAAGTCCCGTCAAAATCGGTCCAGCCTTTTTGGAGACTAGCTAGAGCAAAGAGACAGAGAGACAGATGGACGGACAATTTTTTTTTAATTATAAGTACCGTATAAAATACTTTCATATGTATTTAGTAAAATGCTGTTATTCTGACATTACAAACAGACACTTCAATTTTATTTATCTTTATAGATAACGTGTGCTCGTTGGACGTCATTTAAATATTAAATTAGTCTTTCAAATAAAATTGAATTTATAATAAAAAAACATTAAAAATATTATCCAATGAAGCTTAAAAAAAGTCTCACCAATAGTGTACAAAAAATAAATTAATATAAGATATCTAGAGCACGATATATATCGTTTTTCGAGCTAATAGAGGTAGAGTCATATTACATTTTAATTTTATGTTTTGCTCTATATTTCTTTACATATTAATTTATTGAACATAAAAATTTATTGGTGGAATAAATGTATTAAATTTGTATCACTGCCAAATGGGCGGAGCATTCGCCGAGAGCGCGTAAACACGTGCTTGGTGCCTTCGATCAACTGATTGTTGATCGAATCTTGGTGCAAATAAAATACATCCTATGTGCTTTCACTGTGGGTTTCGCGACATAAATATGCAAATAATCGATACTTAACTTATGTATCGGTATTAAGATCGATCTTTTTTGCAATTGATTTACATATTTTTTTGAAATGGTAATAAAACAAATATTTAAAATTTAAAGAAAACATTTTCGTTATTGACTGAAATAAATAATTTAAAACGCTATAAAATTGAACTTTCTTACGTGTACGCGAATATTTGACATTATTATTATAATTATTTATTATCATTAATATATATATATATATATATATATATATATATATATAGTTTTATTTAAAATGCTTCAAAATAGATTAAAAAATATGAAATGAAATTAAAAATAACTTCAAAATGCAATTGCACGATGCAATGGAGTGTTGATAACATTAAGCGTAGACAAATTACATCACAATTTCAATATGTCATTTGCGAAATCAAATATTACAATCATGGGATTAAACTTTTAATTTATAACTATCTAATCTTAAAACCACAAATAATTTTCGAAGATGTAGCCATATTTATCGTAGTGAGAAGTATATCAAAGTACCGCCATATTACGCAAACGTAGAAAGCTGGCCTCATCGAGTGCCTCAACAGGGACCAAATTAAATAAATCTCCTATAGACTCATAATAATATTATTTGCGACATAAAGCAATATATGCACTGTGCATTTTATATTTTAACTTAAAGGATCTAAATAAATATAAATACCGTCTTAAGTTACAGGTTTTGTTTTAAATAAAACTATATTTGACCATGATTGCTGTAAAACATTCGAAATCCGAGAATAAAAAATAACTCCGCGAAAAAATCCGAAAAGCCCGTTTTATTTAAAGTATCAAATATTCACTTATATCTAAGAAAGTATTATAGGTGCTGATTCGAATTAAGTATTGTATATTTTATTAAAAATGTACATAGCTATAAGTAAAAAAATACACTGGTACGTTAGTTTTTTTTAAATACTTAGATTTATTTTAAACTAACATGTAACTAATGTTTGCTTCCGGTTCCGCCCGCTTAGTTTATTTATGCATAAACACTCCGCCCCAGTAGAATCTTAAGAATCGTAGCGGTATCTTTTATAGCTTATTTATTACCTTCCTCAATAAATACACTATAAAATGCATAAAGAATTATTTAAAATCAGATTGGCAGTTCCAGAAATTAGCGCGTTTAAACAAACAAAAAATAACTAATATTTTAGTTTAATCAATTATTATAGTATACTAGCGACTCAGTTTCGCTCCGCTCGGGTTCGTCCCTAGGGGGCACCGAGGCAATTAATATATAGGATATTTAAGGATCTATTCTATATCATACACTTTAGAAACACGATTACTCGTAGTTTTCTCGATAGAAAAAAAGACCAAAATGATCTCTAAAAAACAAAATACACCCTTAGTGCGGCGTAAATAATTCAAGGAAGTTCATTAGTTTTTAATAATAACAAAACTATACGTTTTCTATAACGTATACACTTTACATTTTCAAAATGTGTATTTGTTTTACTAATACGAAGGAAAAACTTTCCGTCCATCCTAGCCACACTCCCCCCTGCCCGCTGTCGTCCTACTAAAATAAAAACCTCGGTGTCCTCCTAACGTTTAGTATAGATTTCTCAGAGATGAAATATTTTCCCGCCGTAAAAAGTATGCTATATGTTAACCCGGATAACCAGCTATCATACCAAATTTCATTAAAATCCATAAAACCACTGGACAGTGGTTTTCTCGTGATGCGTTCGGAGACAGACAGACAAACAAAAATTCTAAAAACTATATATTCGGCCTCTGTATCGATAATAATATTTATTTCAATAATATTTTCCCAAAAATGCTTAATGTACAGAGTCGACTTAGAATTTTAGTATATGTATAGATTACTAATATATACCAATATAATAAATTTCACACTTTCACTCAATAAATTAAACACTAACAAGAAAATATGCAAAAATGAGCAAAAATCGATAACAACAGTGCACACTAGGCTTTACTCATCCGAATAACAGAAACTAGGAAGCCAATTCGATTAATTCAATACGATCGATAAACATCACCATTATAGGTTACTACACGAATGATTCTCACGTTTCTATAATTATTGTAACTAGACGACGATCGTCGATTAAAATGTGCGATTTATTGACTTGAACTATGAAATTGCATTAACTTATCGAGAAAAACTATAAACTTAATTATTTTTTTTAATTACGTATTAACATATTATAATATAAATACGGCAATAACGATCATCAGTGTCTGGTTTGGACTGGCTTTATTTTTATTAAAAAAAAAAACTTTACTGAAATTATCTTTTTTTTATTTATTGGAACCTGACTAAATAAATACTTTTTTTTTATTTAACCATTTGTTTGGATTTAACCCACAACACAGTGGTAGTACGGAAAATAATAACCAATTTTTTTTATTGAATGTTAAGTATTTTTGTAAAAAGTGATTAATTTTATATCCACTATACGATATGATTGTAATAAAAATTATTTTATTCAAGAGCAATCGTTTTAATTTGAAATACTTTTATGATAAATAATTAAATCAATTAAATGTAAAAAAAAACAAATTTTACCCTCATTTTTACATAACAAGTGCAACATTTATTCTAACGGATATAAAAACTATTTTATTCTACCTGCATAGTGCGAAGATAATAGTCGACATAACGACCCTGTGTCATATCCGTAAATATAAAAAAAATCTACCTGTCACAATTGAAATTAATGAATAAATAAGTGTTAGTCCAATTCAAATCTTATCTCCATCATGAATGGTTGAAATTCCTTTGTATTGTGAATATGAGAGAATGAAGAGAAAATTAAAATATTTAGCGAATATAGCGCCTCTAGGAAATAGAACCTTACTGATTAAGTATACATCACTTTAAAAAAAAATACTATCTCACTTACCTATAATAAATAAAATGAAATTTTGAAACATAAATAATATTAGCATCTGTTTATATACATAATAAGCCTGTATTTGTTTTTTAAATTGGCGATTTGGAAATTGATGATATTAAAAAATATACTATGTGTTTATAAGAATAAGTACCGAAATTGTTTGAAAAGCCATCTCTAACAACAGGTACAGAAATGTGACGTAAAGCCGTAATATAATATTGTGCACACGATCCGTTACAAAAACGAGAGACAATGAACGTTTTTATTATATCAAAAGGATTTCGCTGGTGGCCCTAACTGTTACATCAAGAAGTGTTTGAACAAAAAGCGTTAGGGGTCCTTATTAATTTAACGTGATATAATAGTGTATAGACATACATAATGTGTCGATGTTATAGTAATATAGTTACACCTATACAAATGTAGGTTTAACATGAAAATACCTAAATACTTAAATAGTATATACCTTACAGCAGTTTCTTTTGTTTATCAGTAACAAAAATTGCATTATTTTTCAATAGACAAAGAAACTTCAAGTAATACAATAAACAACTGTAAAAATAGTTAATTGTTGTTACAGGCTCAAAAGTGGAATGTTAGTGAAATTATACTAAATTTTTTATATATAATTATGTATTTATATACATATTAAAATTATATGTCACAATTGGCTATGATTGTGTAGGCACAAATATGTACTCGTATATATACACACACACACACACACACACATCCTTATACTTTTCTATTTTTGATTAAAACCTTTTTTTAAAGCCTTTTTTTATAAATAGCGATTTTGAGATTTTGGTAAAAAAATAAAAAAGGGCATAAAAAGGCGTACAATAATTATATGCACTATTTTTATTTCGATTTCAATAAAATAGATTATAATAATCTAATATTGCTGCAACGGCCATAAATGTATATGTTATCGCATATCATATACAGAAAAAGAATATAGACCCTATAACACTTATATATGAATATATTTTAAAATCATTTTACACTGACTTCTAAATTGTTTAAAAGTAACTATACCACTTTTACTTTATACGGGACCATCCTTGAAGCATATGAGCTATTGGTTAAAATAGATTAACAATTGGTGAAGATATCGCGTAAGGTATACACAAAACATATAGCGGAATAGAAAATATGCGTGTGATTTAAATAAAGGTGAAATATTTTTTATAATCTTTATTGCTTTTGTATTAAGCCTATAACAATATTTTTTATTGTAATTTCTTTTTGAAAAAGAAAATAATTATTAAAAGGTGTATAAAAATTATTAGGTGGGAAATTCATAGTAGTTGAAACGCCCGCCATTGGTCAGACCAAATATGACGTCAAAGTATTATCATAAAGCCGCGTTGAGACGATCAAAGTCTACTTTGACAAAGTAATTTTGATGACTACTTTGAGGAAACTTTCATCATGTAAACAAGAAATCAAAGCGCACTTTTATGTGGACGTTAATCAAAGTGAACTTGGATCGTGTTATACTTTTCTCAAAGCCTGCTTTGACAAAGTAGTTTCGATGAATACTTTGATCGTATAAACGAGCAATCAAAGTGCAATTTGACAAAGCTTTTTGTCAAAACTACTTCGTCAAAGCAGACATTGAGCGTGCTAACAGATATCCAAGTAAACTTTGTTCAAAGCTACATTGTGAAAGCAGACTTTGAACGTGTCAACGCGGGTTAACGGAGCGATTAGCGATTTTGTCGCTACAAATTGAGTCGTTATTTTTCTGTGCATATCATACTGTGACGTCACGCCGAGCGCGCAAAATGGCGGGCGCTTAAAGTATCCGTATCGGTATGATATTAAAAAAAGAATTATACTAAATTTTAGTTTTTGGAGGCTGGATATTTTTTTACATTTACACATCGATGTTAGCTATTATATAAAAAATTAAAAAAAACACGTAGGTATATTCCGAATTGAGTGCCTCCTCCTATTTAAAGTGGATCAATAAAACAGTATCTAATTTGATACCTACCAGTTATTGAATTTTCGCTGTTATACATAAACTAGTGACTCACCCTCTCTTCGCTCGTGTTCGTCCCTGGGTTGATTTCACATACGAACTTTCATCACCATTTTCACCCCCTTAAGGAATGATTTCCGGGATAAAAAGTATCCTATCCTTCCCAGGGTCTCAAACTATCTTCTTACTAATTTTCATCTAAATCGGTTCAGTAGATCCAGAGATTACCCCTTACAACATCACAAACTCACAATTCACAAACTCACAAACTTTACCTCTTTATAATATTAGTATAGACTAGTATTCGCCTAGAAATTAGACCACAATAATTATTAAAAAAAAATATAAAAACATATAATATAGAATTTATCTCTTTATAAAAAATAACTTTTTCAATTTTTTTATAGATGACACTTAAAGTTCGTCAAAAGCTACAAAATTTAAAAAAAAACGGACAAACAGAGGAGAAAAAGGTACTGACCTGTTTTGTCTTTGTCTATTTATATATAGCTTTTTTCCATAAAATCAAGATTATTCTAACAAATATACAGATAAAAATAAAATTCTACCTCAAACAAGAATCGAAATTGTTTATTTTCAATTGACGGCAAAATTCTATAGGCTTAAGAAATATCATTTTCCATATTAACTTTGATCTACGGGACCCATACAATAAATATTTCAATTTAAATTTTCACACGGTGACAAACGCCTATCGCAGCGATATCGGTGGTAAACATTTAAAAGCATTACAGCAATGTACCTGGCTGGGGCACAAAAAATATGATTAATGAGGGTAGAATTAAATAATTACGTTCTGGCTCAGGTAAAATGATGTTATTTTTTAGCATTGTCCAGTCGATATTGTATAAAGCAAGTGTTGTGATCGAACGGAATGAATGATCGAATCATATATTGTTGATATTATTTCTCGTTTCACATGGAAAGTTTTACCTGTTCAATCATATTATACTCACTTACTGACTCTACACAGGTTATTCCAATAGTTATTAGTTGATATAAACTATGTTAAATAAAATAAGCAAAATGAGTAAAAAATTTAACTTTATTACGAATAGAGTATTTTTCTGGTGTAAAAATATAGTATTCCAGCATGTCTCTATCAGGTCATAGTTTAAAATATTTTCATGTGTCAGCTTTCGTAGCCCAGTGGTAAAGCGCTCGCTTTGAAAATAAATGCTTTAACCTTTGATATTTGCGCTTGCGAATCATTTCCAACATATTTTCCACTTGTCATATGGTGAAGGAAGACATCGTAAGGAATGCTGCCTGTCTGAGACACATATGGTGAAGTTCGCCAACCCGCACATGGCCAGCGCGGTGTACTATGGCCTGATCCCCTTCGCATTAAAGGAAAGCCCAGCAATGGGACGTTAAAAAGTGCCGAATTTAGCCAATTTTTATTTGCAAAGTAACGAAACACCAAACAAGATACAAAACAGGATAATATAAGCAAATGATTATGTGAATTTAACAAAATGAACAATTACAATTTACATATAGATTAGCGAGCTAGCAACACGGCACATTAGCAGAAAGATCGTATTTGGATTCAATTTAATGAACAAGATAAAAACATGACGATAATTTAAACATACAGACATCCATTATCGAATATAATTTATTTGCGTATTTTTCGCTGCGACAAACTGGTTTTCAATATATTGACGAGATTGTTTAAAGTTAATTGTTCGTAAACTGGCTTTTTAGCAGTTATGCGTAATAATATACGTACATATTAGATTAATTACACGAACTCTTATTACTTATGAATATTTGGACGGAACGCGTGCGAATTTAGGTATTTCCTTCGTATTATTAAAACAAATACATATTTTGAAAATGTAAAGTATATACGATATAGAAAACGTATAGTTTTGTTATTATTAAAAGACTGATGAACTACCTTGAATTATATATTTACGCCGCACTAAAGTTTTATTTTGTTTTTTAGAGATCATTTTGGTTTTTTTCTATCGATGAAAGTACAAGTAATCGTGTTTCTAAAGTATACGATTTATAGAATAGATCCTTAAATATCCTACATATTAATTGCATAATTAAAGTTTTCAACCGACTTCAAAAAGGAGGAGGTTCTCAATTCGACTGTATGTTTATTTTTTTATTTATTTATTATATTTTTTTTTTATGTTTGTTACCTCAGAACTCCGTCAATTATTAACCGATTTGGACAATTTTTGTTTTGTTTGAAAGGGTATACTTCCAGATTGGTCCCATTTAAATTTCAAAAAAAAATACCACCCCTAAGGGTAGAAAAACAACTAATGATGAATTTAACCTACTATTAATTGTCATATTGACTTGAAACTTTGCAAGTATTTCTATTTCCGTTGATAGTACAGTGGTTCGGTGTTGTTGACCTAATCTGATGGCAAGGCCAGAAGGTGGATAGGTGGAACTCTTCAACGGCTAATAGTAGATACTTTGAGTTTGGGCTTATTTTGTTTGATTTGACAAGCCTAACACGTTAGAATCCTTACTTTGCTACTACTGTCTACAGTAAAAAGGGAAAAATAAAAACTTTTTAACAAAAAAATAAAAACCGACTTCAAACAAAAGCACTAAAAAGTAAAAAATAACTGATTGATAGTTTTCATTTACTATACATACCTAATCAAATATTTTCGAAGTAGGTGTCCTTTGGCTAAGTAATTAAAGCCTACCTATTAAATACATACCTAATCAAATATTTTCGAAATCGGTGCCAGCCCATACAAAGCAAAGCACACCGACTTCGAAAATATTTGATTAGGTATGTATAGTAAATGAAAACTACCAAACAGTTATTTTTTACTTTTTAGTGCTTTTGTTTGAAGTCGGTTTTTATTTTTTTGTTATAGTAATAACAATACAGCAAGGGATCAAACGAACGAAATTATTTCTTAATTACCTCGGTGCGCCCTTAACCGCCACAAGTTTGAAGTCGCATCTAAAACTACATAGTTAACATTTATACTATATCGAAATTAATCCAAACAATCAAACTACAAAAGACTCACTAGAGGAAAACAAGGAAAAATCAGTTCCCGGGAACAAGAACAAAAAGTGACACGCACAGTATTTACAGTGTAGGTTGCAGTTGCAGGTTAGTGCCATTTTGGTTTCCCAGCGCGTAAAGTATTATTAAATTCGCTATCAAGTACGGCATTGAACGTACAGAATGCTTTACAGCAATTATGGCCACGGGAGAGAATCTCTCATCAGAAAATCTGAAATGATAGTTTTATTTAAAATGACAAATATTCACGTAAATCTATTAAGGTAAATATAAAAGGTAGCTACAAATATTTAAAGCAAAAACTAGCAAAAAAATGAAGTCGTAAACACAAACCCGATTCAATACATTTAGCTAATGCGATTTGAACCGCACTGGAGGCCTCAGTGCCATAAAAGTAGGTACGTACACGTGTGAAACTATTTCTTGCAGCAATAATAACATAAAAATTAATAAAGGTTGTCTGTACATAGAAATAAGGCTTTTTTTCGCCGTTGCATATTTAAATCTAATATTTTATCCTAATATTAATCCCAATAAAGAGACTAGCGACTCACCCTCGCTTCGCTCGGGTTCGTCCCAAGGTTGCCAACTTTCATCCCCATTTTCACCCTCTTAAGGGGTTATTTCCGGGATAAAATGTATCCTATATCCTTCCCAGGGTCTCAAACTATCTTCTTACCTTTTCATCTAAATTGGTTCAGTACATCCAGAGATTACCCCGATTATAGATAAAATTTGCAAGTTTGTATTTAAGGGGTAACTATTTTTCAAAATTCTTTCAGTAATAGGAAGCTGCATTACCGCAGAGTACTATAAATTAAATTTTATTCCGATAAAATGTATTTATCTACAGTCAGAAATCATTTATAACAGAAACTTGGACTGAAGTCGCTTTACCGGCGTATCTAAACATTCCCATATTATTATTCAGAAAACCATAAAATGTATAGCAAAAGCAATACTAGGGACGAACCCGAGTAAAGCAAGGATAAGTCACCAGTTCAAAATAAAAAACAAACACACGAAAAGATTTTTTACTGAAATTGTTAATGATTGTTTCATAATCATCGGAATCGCTAAAGACAAACAAATATTTCCTCTTTATAATATTAGTATAGATACAAACATTAACCGGAAATCGAATCCGCCTCTTTCTAGTTACTTCTAAATTGTTTTATACTTCATATAGCTTAATATTGATTGCTATAAAAAATAAAAAATAAAATGTTCAATAAAACTCTTACACGAATTACTAAAAACAGTCGTAGTTGGTCGAATAGGCACTAATAAATTTACTTTATACTCGTTCAATGAAAAACTTTATATCTTCATGCCAAATATCGCAATTAACAAGTCTTCGTTAAACGTACTTCGATTTAATTGGATTTTTTTATCATTAATAGTTGCAAAAATTATATTACTTTATAGAATTTATAATAACACTACTTTAGAATGAGATACGCTAACAGGACGTAATCAACAATAATTTTTTGTATGAATAGAACCAAAATGATTCGTAACTAATTAAAAGTTGTTATAAAATTGGAGCAAAAGCTATACATGTTATGTATAATGCTTAGATGGCTTTTACCACCTTATAAGTAAATGTACTATAGTTAAATTACTTATCCTATTATAATAGAATTTACCTAGCCATATAAAAAAACGTGTGTGTATCCTTATGTACGCACGTAAGAAGTTATACTTCTTTCTCGTAACAGAAAAAAAATAGCTAAAGATTTCATCATGTATGTCACAACTCTCTGTTTGTAAAAGGAATGCAGTTAACTTCTCCATATCGCTTTCAGCTAACTTCATCATGTCGCTTTTTGGCTGTCGGTGTTCGCGCGCATCGTAAAAATTGTACTCTCATATTTTTTCCAAACGTGCCAAAAGAAGAATGGCTTCAAAAAATAGTTTCCAATTTTTATTAATAACACTAAAACCCATCAATATTATAAAAGATTGTTAGTTCACAAACAGAGGAGACAATAGTAACACACCAACAAAAAGAAACGTACGTAGTAAAACGACTGGAGTACCTCTTAGCTTTGACGTCGGACAAATGCAAGATTCCAATAGTTTTTAGTTAGTTTAGGAGTAAGAGGGTCGGGGTGTAGGGTCAAATGGTCGGAAAGTAATTCGATCCGCCAGATGGCACGCTCCTTGCACTTCCGAAAAGTGTAGCAAAAAAATGTGTCTACGACTTGAAGTAAAATTGTGTATAGTCCAAGAAATATTATAATAAGGGTTCTGTATAGAAATTAAAACTTCTGAATATTTTTTTTTTTATATTTATAGAAAACCATCGTCGTCCACATTAGCCGCATTAGCCGGGTGTGAATCTAAGACTAACATTAAAGTTCGTCTATCTCAGCGTGTGGTGCTGTACCATGGGGGTTGCTGGCACTTCCTGATAGCAGAATGGACAGTAGCAACAAAAAAGATGGTTCAGTTCTTCGCATACCTTATGCTAAACATATTATAACATTATAGAAAACAGAAAAACATTTTTTTATGAGTTTGAGCCCTTCAATATATCCATATTTAATATTATAAATGCGAAAGTGTGTTTGTTTGTCCTTCTTTTGCGTCGAAACAGAGTGACATAGGCTACTTTTTACCGCGAGAGATTATCTCATTCCCACGGGAAACACTTTATAATAAATTCTAAAAAAAAATTATGATCAGAATTACTTGAAATCTGGTATTAATGCTCTTCAATACAATTAAATAAATACGTGTTTTAGCATTTTTCGAAGTTCATTCTATAAGGAGGTAAAATAGAGGATAACATTTTGTATGTTACATATCTTTTTAGAGTTTTTCTTTGTAGTTTTAGCGCGAGCGAAGCCGCGGTTTCTGCAAGCAAAGTATAATAACAAGTAAACAAAGTTAATAGGATTCAAATATACCACATCTCACCCTAATACCAATATAAGGATATGAGCTGCACTTGTTTGTGCACGTGAGCGGCATTTGGGTCGCGTCCATCTGTCGCACAAAAACTACTGTACCACAGTACAGTAATGACGACTTTAATCATTCTCCGCACATGTGCGTTAAATTTGCTGATTTAGACAATATGGTTTATTTTGTTATTAGTCTATAGTATAAAGCTATTCTAAAGTATTATAATACACATTTTAGGCCATAACGTCTTCTTAGTGCTTATTTGTCCAAACGACCAATTTACCGAAAGAGTTTTTAGACAGAATTATTGACTTTTAAATGTCAATTCTATTGGTATAAAAAACAAATTTACTTTAAAAAGGGTGAAAAGATTATATTTTTTGATATACATACATGTTGAATAAATAAATTTAAAGCTGTCCTTATAAACTTATTATATAATATGTAAGTGTCTTTATAAACTAAATATAGTTGTTCGTTTCCTGGCCGTGCGTGGCGCTTGTGTTCTCTCTTTTACATGTCATCTGTAAAGAAGTTATGTTGTGTTCCGTAAGCGAAATAAAAATTATCAAGTAATCAATTCTATCAATAATACATAATACATATGTATATAAAACTTAGAAATGAAGCTTTATTTTTGAAACAAAAGAAAGAAACTCCACTGTAAAGTACAACAAAAATTTGGTACTTTGAATTAATATGCACTAAGGCGATGTCTAAACCATGACATTAAGTTATTTGTCATGATTTAGAACAGATTATACTTACATACTACGTAAGTATTGTTTGTACTACTATTATCTAACGCCTTGAGGCTTAAAGATATTTATTTCACAAAAAGAACAGAGGTCACTTAATATTAGGAAAATTTGCTTTAAATATAAACTTATGTAAATATCATACAGTAGTGCTGATAAATTGGATTTTTCGATAACATGTGGTCCAATAATCTTTTCTTAAATATATTAATATACAAGCAGAACTCGCGGCTTTGCTCGCGCTAAAATTACAAAAAAACTAAAAAGGTAGGTTTCATACAAACTTTCATCCCCTATTTTACCCCCTTACGGGTTGAATTTCGAGAAATGCTATAACATGTAATATTTTCAGGGATCAAAGCGTGTAAAGAAAAGAATTTCAGAAACACTACGTAATAGTGTTGCGGTCAAATTGTCTCAATTGGAGATGCATTCACATTGATATCATCAGAACTATTATTGACCTGAAAATTGACTCATAAATGTTTTATTGACTGTGTTGTGTGTGATGTGTGTATACTTTTCATTACAAGCTTTTTCAAGCAATATCTTTTAGAATTTTAAAAATAATTTTTATTATTTTTCATATTTTTTCAAAACAAACGGACCTACACTTAATTATTACTGCACAAGTCACGTCCGCGTGGAATAGTGGCAAGAATGCTAGCTGCATTCCCCCGCTGAATGGCAATGCCGATTTTTTCGGCGAAAATCAAGCCAGCTCTCCAGTCACCAGTAAAAGCGATAAGGAATGTTCTTTTTTAAGAAGTGTTTAGTACAATCGTATAGTATTATATGATCTGTGGTACTATATGTATACATTATACATATTTGTAATTTTCTTTATTGTAAACAATTTTTTCCTGTTAATATGGATTTCTAGGGTATTTCAATGTAATGTTTTAATAGTATCTAATTTGGGCTTGCTAGTGGTAAAAATAAGAATAAGCCATCACGTGCAATATATTATAACGAAAAACTAATAGAAAAAGTCAACGACACAAAAAATAATCAAAAAATAATATTTGTTGTCAATTTATCTGCTTCATTATAATATTTACAACACCATTATTATCTTTAATTAGCCCATATAAATAATTATTATTCTATAAAAAAAAAACAATGCTGTAGATTTATAAACACGAAACCAATAATAATAAGATATGGTAATCATTGATAAGCGATACCGTTAGACGCGGAAAATAGACGTGTTGCTTAATTAAAATAATTTGATCTGCAATCTGAATACATTATGGCGATGGCCAATAGACCACGGCGGGTAAAAACATACGGAACTATTTTACGCTCGTGTCCGATGCTGCGTTTAAATAAATAAAGGTATTTTTTTTTGTTTTTGTTACAAGTTTTTGTTTTGGGAATATAGCTAAATTAATGTGTAAGCTTTTGAGGAAAATCAATATTTATTTTTAATTTTAATTGTACGTGTACGAAGTTCAAACACAGATATTTGATGTTAAAGAAAATGTTACCACATATTACATAATAATTTAACCCTTTTAACGTCCCACTGCTGGGCACTGGGTCTTCTTAAAACGAGAGGTAACCACGCTATGGGCCATCACCTTAATTTTGTGCACGTTGGCAGACTTCACACACACATTCTGAAAACAAGTCACGTGCTCTCGTAAAGACTCATTTCCTCATGATATTTTCTTTCACGTTATTAGCATATGGTAATCATGTTGAAAATGATTCCCACAATATTCACATATGTACATTTTAAGCCACGGTTTTTCAAGTGAACGCGTTACCGATGGACTCTACTTAACTGTCCATAATTAACATTACGGATGTTTTTCGATTATTTGAAATTGTAAATTATGGGAATTTATTTTATTGTAACTATTCTACTAATATTCCACGAAAGCCACTTCATGGACCTGGATAAATTATTATAACCCTATGGCATTCCTTGACCTATAAACTACATCTATAGAAAGACTTACAGTTAGTAATGACCCTACTAGTTGTGCCAGGAGTCGCGGGTTCGAGTCTCGCTAGGGGAATTTATTTGTTGTATCCAGTCAAAGGTGTTTATATTTATAATACGTATATATTTAAAGTTATTTTATATGTAGTGTATATGGTATCCATAACACAAGCCTCGTAGCTTACCATGGAACTAAATGGTGCTGTGTATTAATGTCCAAACTAATTGATTTATTTTTCATCTTGCAATATAAACATTTGACTTGAAACAAAACATTGCGCATATATAGGACAAACCAACTAACACATTTATACATCTATATACAAATAAAAGGATGTTAACAAATAACAATATACAAAAAGAATTTGCAATTTATTTTCTCATAGTTGCAGTAAATTATTACATTTTCATAATCATAATAAATGATTTATAATTAAATATTTTAAGTTATTAATGATAAGCGTAATTAAACGTAATGCCTAAAATTAGAAAACGTCGTGTAAACGTTTCGAGAACACGCCCGTGTATTTTACCATTACATATATTCTATATCAGTAACATGTTCATAATGGCCAAGTGTTTCCGTTAAGAGAAATGATATCGTCGAAATCTAAATTTTTAAATTAAACTTACTGTCCCCGCCTTGGAAATTTCAACGAAACACGCGATAATATTTTCGGTCTTATTGATGGTGGATAGAGTTCAAAATATAATTGACTGAGACTTAAAATATCTAATTAAAATTTTGTATGAACACACGTGAAGTTGAAGAATGGTGCCTATACCTATAATTGAAATAATAAAACGGTATACGTATATGTATGACTAAGTTTGTGCACTTTTTTTAGGGTGAATTTGTGACGACTTTTTTTAGGGTTCGTTTTAAGGTATTGACAGGTAGATTCATTTATATTTTATTTTTAGTTAAATTGAAAAGAAATAAATAATCACTTGCCTTAAGAGAAGATAAACATCATGAGGAAATATGCATGTCTGAGAAAACC
Organism: Brenthis daphne; assembly: GCA_947093115.1. Taxonomy (NCBI): domain Eukaryota; kingdom Metazoa; phylum Arthropoda; class Insecta; order Lepidoptera; family Nymphalidae; genus Brenthis; species Brenthis daphne. Next base: position 8,685,498 of record OX352473.1, read on the forward strand.
TAGCAAGTTTTCGAAAGTCTTATGAAGTCTGCCAACCCGCATTTGGCCAGCGTGATGGACTATGGCCTGATTCCCCTAGTATTGAAGGAAGGACCGTTCCCAACAGTGAGAAATTAAAAAAGCTTAAGTATATATTGTGATAAACATTTATACCTGAGGCTAGACAGGTCGGATCGTTAGTTTCATCAAAATCAGTTTAGTCTTCTAACACGATGTCTCTATGTTAGAATTTCGGTAATAACTAATTCGGAGACGCAATATATGTATTAAGTAATATGTAACACTGAAATGAAAAAAGACTTGATCATGATTTATTTATATTGAATTGGAACATACTGTGCAAGATTTTAATTAATTTAATTTTGTATAATATAAATCTTATTCGACATGACAACTTTAAGCTATTGAAATATTGTACATATTATTTTTAAAGGTTTCGCCAAAGCAAAAGGCCCGAATATCTCAGTCTGACCACTTTCATAGAAAGGTATACGTGACCAAATCTTTTTGGCGGTAAACAAACATTAATAAATGAAATTTCCATATTTCACAATCTCGTTTAAGTAATATATTGGCAGTATAAACTGCCTAGGTTGATTATATATTAATTAGGCAATCTCATCTCATATTTCAAGTGTTAGCGGCGATATGTGATGTGACTGAGGACAGGAAACAAAGTGATAGTTTTATAGAGCGAGCAGTATATCAATATGACACAGACGGACTTATTGAAATCAGTTAGGGCAATGAACCACAAAAAGAAAATAATAGCAAGCGATAAACTCACATTATATATATATATATATATATATATATATATATATATATATATATATATACATATATGTATTATTCCAAATATGACCAAAAACCAAATTCTTAGGTTTTTCATATTAGTATACTCTTTATATATATATACACATTGCAGTTTTTGTACTTTTTCTCAGAAATTTATATATATTTTCATATATAATCATTTCCCGGCGGTAAAAAGTATCCTATATGTTGACCCAGATAACCAGCTATGACCATACCAAATTTCATCAAAATTGCTCCAGTAGTTTTACTGTGATGCGGTAACAGACAGACAGACAAAAATCCTAAAAACCATAGATTCAGCCTCTGTATCAGTAATAAAGTTTATTTCAATAAGATTTTCAAAAAAATATCTAATGTACAGATTCGGCTAAGTTACAATTTTATTATATGTATAGATATGTATTTAAAGTTATATATGTGTAGTGTATCAACTATCTGGTATCCATAAAACACAGGCCTCGTAGCTTACCATGGAACTAAATGGTGCTGTGTGTTACTGTCTCAATATATTTAAATGAAGCAATGCAGTATTTATACAAATAAGGGTCACAATGTTGAATTTTAAACACCAAAAGCTTTATGTGCCTTAATCATTCTTACAATAAATATGAAAGTTCGGTGAAAGGCCGAATAGAAAAACCGTACAATAAATCGTCGTGTCGACATTTGATCTACTTATAACCTTACAGATCCATCGACATTAATTGAAATTCTCAAATGTCAGTTTATTCATAAAATTATATTGGTTTCTAATTTGCAAATACAATTTTATAGGGAAATAATAAATTTGTTGTATATGAAATATTATTGTCGATAAAATCATCTTTAATAGTAAATCAAATTAGCAAAAAACTAACTACGATTGGAAATTCACAGGTTTTAAGTAATATTCTTTAAGATCATAAGCTTGGGATAGTAAGAATACTGGTCTTTGCCACTTACTTGTATAGCTATGTAAAGATAAAAGAGTATAATATCATATGTATGTTCTAAAAAAATGTTGTGTGGGTTGCTACCACTTAATATGTCTATTTATATCTTAGAACGGAAAAATACGTATACTAAGTGAAAGATATTTTTTTTTACTTTAATTACACAAGTTAACTCAGTATGAGTGATGTGTTAAAATATCAAATATTCGCATAAATCTAAGAAAGTATTGGGAAAGATTGGGAAATGGGCAGGGAGAAGAAGAAGAAGATAGAGAGTATAAACTCTATCTTCACTCTCTGTCACTCGGGGTCGGCGCAGTACATCTTCTGTACTGTTGATAACTGATGTTTCAGCATTTTTCGAAATTCATCCCATAAAGGGGTAAAATAGGGGATGAATGTTTGTATCTAGCTAGTATTCACCGAATGTTCCAAATTCGAAAATTTTATGAAAACATAATAATATATACCTACGTATAAATTTACAAAACTTTTTTTATTGGTAACACTAAAGCTCGTCAATAATTAATAAAAAAATCGGTTGAAAAGTCCTAAACTGCTTTGTCTTTGCCTATTTATATATAAAAAAAATCTACTTATTTCTTTGATTTTAAAAACCTACTGATAAAATTTATTTTTAAAATAACATACAAACGCGAAAGTTATATATTTAGTTTAAAAGAACATATTTTTAAACCTTTACATCGTAAACATCATATTACTACTAATAAATAAAAGCTTTTATCGTTAAATATTACTATTTACGTCGACTTACAATTCTAACTGTATCCAATTGCACAATCACAGGGATGGATGAAATAAAATCGGACAAGTGCGAGTCTGTCTCGCACACTGTGGGTTCCGTAGCATTAAATATTTCATTTTTGTTATATTTTCACATTCTGATGTTTATTTATCTACAATATTGTTGTTATCGTCGATGAAGATTTATTACGAGCTTACGAGCTTAAAAAAAAGTATCTTAGAAAAATCTACTTACCTAAACAACTTACCTGCTAATACGTTACTTAATTCGTTTTGCACTCCTTAGCTACCTACATATATGGAGTTCACCACCTATTTTTCTATTAGGAATAAATCTATTCTATTTTCTTTATTTTACCAAGATTGTATAGCTGTTCACATGAAACACTTGCCTACCAAATGTCAGTTATAATAGTAGCTGCAATAGTCACCTAGTAATGTGATATTAAAACAGACAGAAAGTCTGGACATGGTTGATGGCGATATTATAAGGGCTTTGTTTTTGGCTTTTAACAAGGTAACTTCAAAATCTATAAATAGTATGTGTCAAATATTGTTGGTACGAAATAAAGCAGCCGCGGGCACAAGCTTCGAAAACTTGAAGACGCTTAATTGTAATTGAAACAGGTTGAGATAATGGGCAATAAATTAGAAACGTGAAAACAAATGTAATGTACAATATAATTTTATTTTATATATTATGGAATCTTTTGTAAAAGTCATCTAAATAATAATGATTATTAACAAGTGATAAATTAAAAATTTAACAAAACCTCGACTCAGTTATACTCGTATTATCTATATAAAGGTTTCATTATAGCCTTGATCAATGGGTATTATACCTTTTATCTTCTAGAATATAATACTTTAAAACGGACAGAGCAGCAGTAATATGTCAATAGATTCTCTATATCCTAGCAGGGTCAGGCGTATGAATTACGTCACAAATGTCTTCAACTTTTCAACTTAATGTTATTGTCAATTTTTTGTAAATCAAATCTAATAGCCATCCTTGTCTCGATACGGGACTTCAATAAAAGACCTCAGAATCTGCAAACAAATGTTAGTCTCAAACTAACGAGGCTATTTTATCTACACATATAATAAAATTCTGAGTCGAATATGTACATTAAATATTTTTCGGAAAATCTTCTTGAAATAGTCATTATTATCGATACGGAGGCCGAATCTATAGTTTTTAGAATTTTTGTCTGTCTGTCTGTTTGGGAACGCATCACGAGAAAACTACTGGACAGATTATGATGAAATTTAGTATGATAATAACTTTTTATCCGGATCAACATATAGGATACTTTTCATGCGGGAAAATATCTCATCTCTGAAAACTCCGCACTAAACGTTAAAACGTAACTCGGGATGAACCCGAGCAAAGCAAGAGTGTTTTGCTAATGTTATATTATCTGTTGCATATAATATTACACGATCAATATGGTAAAATGTAGAACACTTACGAAAAAATACTTGAATAAGGAAGTAGTTTCATCAAAATCAAAATATAATTCGCTATTGTGGCTGTATTTGCTCACTTTGATATCTGTTCATCTATTTTATAGAACCAATAACAATTGATTTTAAGATCCATTGCTTACGAAGTCGCCATTATATAATCTGTGCTAAATCAGTAATGTCCGCGCGCGCGTGTAAAAAAAACCGCAAGCTCTAGATAAAAGACATTATTTTCGATTTGTTTTCTATAATGATTTTAAATATTATGCATAAATTATTTTTATAACTTTATACTTCCTCTTTAAAGCTATTATAAAATTTTAAGTAGGTACTAATGAGAAACAAACGTATCAAATAATTTTATTATCTTTTGATATTTTATTTGCCTATTTGATTTTTAGTTCACCTCAGTTTGTCGCGGGTTCGAGTCCCGCTGGGAGCATTCATTTATGTGATGAGACTGAGACTGTACATTAAATATTTTTTTGGAAAATCTTATTGAAATAGTCATTATTATCGAAACAAATGCGAAATCTATTGTTTTAAGAATTTCTTCTGTTTGTCTGTCTGAGAATGCATAACGAGAAAACCACTGGACATATTTTGATGGAACTTTGTATAATGATAGTTCGTTACCCGGATCAACATATAGGATACTTCTTACTGCGGGAAAATATCTCATCTCTGAGAAACCTATACTAAACGTTAAAATGTAACTAGGGAACAACCCGAATGAAGCGAGGGTGAGTCGCTAGTATTTATAATATGTATGCATTTAAACGTATACATATGTAGTGTATCAACTATCCGGTATCCATAACACAAGCCTCGTAGCTTACCATGGAACTAGATGGTGCTGTGTGTTAATGTCCCAACATATTTATTTATTTATTATGAATAAAATATAATTTCTTGCTACTGTGACTTATGATCATCCCAAACTACTGTTAAAAATGCGAAAGTTTATTTTTGTTAGGCCTTTCTCTTCTGTATAAATTGTGTTAAAATATTTTTACGATACACCATGGCTGTTGCAACAGTGCTAAAAATCGGGAATTCGAACAAAATCCCGTTTACAGCATAAAAATATTTTCAGTGGCCATGAAAATCTGAAATGTTAAAATTTCATATTATTCTTCTATTTTGTATTACTGGGAGTGTTTCACGTCATTGATGTTAAGTGTTATCTTGGGATTCAGGTGAGATATAATCTAATTCTAAAAATTAACATTAGTTTCTTAGATTTACGCGAATATTTGACAGAGGCTGTCTCTCCCGCGACCATGATTGCTGTAAAGCATTCGAAACGTCGGGAACCAAAAATCAAAATAAATTCGCGAAATAATCCGAAAAGATAGTTTTATTTAAAATTAACATTAGTTTCAAATACGCTCGGTTTTTTAATAAATCGATTAGGCGCTCCTTATTATATTAAATGGACTAAAATTCGAAACCAAATAAACTGCTAATAAAATATTAGATTTATTTGTCTTTATCAAAGGTATAAAACGTAAATTATATATATTTTTATTGGCGTTATTTAACAATTTTCTCACAGCTTATCGTGTTATAATTGAGAGTTTTCTTCGATGCCGTTTTAATTGAAAGTCCCTCATAAATGTCCCGATGACGTTTATTAGTGTATAAATAATTCATGACTTTATGCTCTAGAGCGAGATCGGATAGCAATATCAACGATAAGTTAAGATTATTTTAATGTTTCACTCGTGTTTTTGATTTATTTTTAGAAATAATTCTGCGTGTTGATAATAATTATTATTTATAGTAACAACTAGCAGAACCCGCGGCTTCCACCGCGTTCAATCTACAAAAACAAAATCTTTGGCTTTACGTTATATGTATTTATATAATATATGTATATAGTTTCACAATAATGTATGGAAGTCTACCCGATTTATTCACATTTATGATTTCTGTTCCTGCTTAGTTATGGAAGACTCGGGCAGTATAGCTCAATAGTAACACGCTTGCTTGTATAACAAAGTTAAACGGGTTCAAATTCGTGTCTCGCACTTCTGACATTTTCATGTAGGAATGATCAGCATGATCTTCACTTGCGTTATTGTGAAAGAAACCTGATGTCTGAGAAAACCTAATTAGTTTTCACTTGGCCAGCGGTCAGTCCACCAGTAATATGGCCTGATCAACTCGCAATGATGGGAAGTCCGTGCTCAGCGATAGGACTAAGAACTACTGCTAAAGACTTAAGAGCTAAAATATTATAATTATTATTATATGCAAGACTAGAAGGTTAAAACTTTTTCAATCTATGGTCTAATATAGGTACTGGCTCGTAAGGAACCAGGAGAAACTTTTGCGATTGAATCAGCAAAGCTCACTGTAAAGTGACATAAATAAATATCATTCATAAATTATCTTACAAACTACGCAATATTTTGAAAATGAGCAAGATGGTAGAACGACGTGGGTGGAACAGTACTGGGGACAAAAAATTTAAAGTATCACTTTTTATAATGTACATATATGAAATATTGACTCATCGTAACATTGTTTTCATAACACGTAATAATCGCCATAGCATCGTCAAAATCAGAGCTTCCGTGGGTTGTTTTGGCCAGTGCATACTAATGTTATTACTGTAGCGATCTTACCATTGGTTTATGTACATTATATATATATTATGTACATTGGCTCACCGATAGAACATGTTACAAATATATTTTTGATAGATAGCAGTTATTAAATTATGTATGTATTCAACCCTTTTTAACGTCCCACTGCTGGGCAAGGGCCTCCCTTCAGTACGAGGGGGATCAGTCCACCACGTTCAGTCCATGTTATAAAATTGAAAATTTTGAATGTGTATATTTGTTTCAATCTTCTTTCTGTTAAACTAGTTAAAGATAATAAGTGTTGTTTTTGTTTGATAGCGCATCATATTTTTGGCTCGGCTTTTGATCACGTTGTAGTATAGCTTCCTTAAATATAACGTTTATTTTTAATTAAGCGTTACAATTTAAGTGTTTCTTTTTTGTTCTTGTATGAACTAAGTAAGCAAACTGCCTTGGTGGTGTAGTGGCTAGCATGTACGGCTGCACACTCGGAGGTCTTGGGTTCGAGTCCCGGGTCGGGTCAAGTTTTGTTGTTGAGTGAGTTTGAGTTCTATATAGTAAGTCTCAGTAACAGCCCGGAGTTGGGAAGTTGGCGGTGTTTCACCCCCGTGCCCCTGAGAGCACGTAAAGCCGTCGGTCTTGCGCCTTAACTCTCACCGGTCGTGTCGAGTGGTCGTTCCACCGGAGTATGAGAGTGACAGGAATAGAGAGTGCACATATGTCTGTGCGTACACTTGTGCACTATAATATCTCCTGCGCTAGTCTCAATTAGATAGGCCGCCGTAGCTGGAATCGGTCAGGAGAACATCATGAACTAAGTAATTTAAACATTACTTTATTCAGAAGTAGCAATCAACTTCCCAGTGGTGTTTTATAAGCAACTATTGATTCACTTCTAATCTCGCTTTGCTTGGGTACGTTTCTAGATATCTTTTGTATGTACATATATAATTAAGGGATGATTTCCGAGATACAAAATATCCCATGTCCTTCCCAGGGTTTCGAACTATCTTCTTACCAGATTTCATCTAAATCGGTTATGTAGATCCAGAGACTACCCCCTACAACGTCACAAACTCACAAACTTTACCCCTTTATAATATTAGTATAGATATGGATATAGAACATACGTTATGGGAGTTTTAAATGCAAACAAACACAGCGACTGTTTGCGCTATTAAAAAAATATAAAAATCCTTCAGTAATTGATTCTAGCAAATTTTTTGTATAGTAAAACCATTTATATTTATTCATTACTCCTTGGTATTAATTACAAGGCGTTATACGTTAAATATGTACAAAAAATATATCAATAGTTCAACTATAACTACGAAATTAATGATAATCACAATAAGTATTATTTATTCAAAAACTTATTCAAGCATTTAATAGATAGATCAGCGTTGGAAGTCCATTAAAAAGGTATTGTATTCAGCCCTTTTTTTAACGTCCCACTGCTGGGTACGGGTACGGTACTGAAGGGGGGCCCCTTCAATGCGAGGGGGATCAGGCCATAGTCTACCACGCTGGCCAAGTGTGGGTTGGCGGACTTCACATGTCTTTCGAAAACTTGCTAGGTTCTCTCACACATGCAGGTTTCCTCACGATTTTTCCTTCACCGCTAAGACAAGTGGTAATCACGTATTACGGAAATGATTCGCACATGAAAATATCCGAGGTGCGAGACCCGGGATTTGAACTCGGTTCACTCGGTTTCCCAAGCGAGCGCCTTACCACTGGGCTACCACTGCCTTTTAAAAAGTAGTACCAGAAAAAGTGTACTTCACCATCATCTATCTCCCTGCCCATTTCCCAATTACTTGAGGTCGGCGCAGTACATTTTCCATTCTGCTGATGGGATTTAGAAAAAGTTTCAAAAATAAATAGAATTCTGCTAAGAAAATCCGGTAATGCTTGAAGTAAATCAGCATTGATATATGATCAGATGAATAAACTAAAATCTAAATCCACTCATATTTCCGTATACCAAGGAGGAAGCTATTGAGAAAATTTTCGCACGACCTCATAGCATCCGCGTTTGAATTTAATTTTATTACCGCAATGAGTAAGCCGACCAGTGCAATTAATTAATGCGTGAATTAAATTTGACCTCATACGCTTGTACGAATGCTTATAATTTAGAGTGGATTTCTGATGACCATTAATAAAAATACCTTACAGTATAAGGTAAAACTTCATAAGGTAAATTTTTGCTTTTTAAACTTTATTATAATCGAAGATTTTTGTTTGCAACTCCTCTCGGGTAGGTATTTTATTTGTTTATAATGAATATTTTAAGATTAATAGCGTCATGTTAGACAGTATATAACCCCTCTCCTAACCAATCTCAATGTGGAAGTAACTCTGTTGCCTTCCAACCCTTAAACCGATTACATAATGGCAAGGACACAAATTGCATCCTGGAGACAGGCATAGGCTACTTTTAATCCTTGCTTCACTTACCACGCGAGCGAAGCCGCAGGCCAAAACTGGTGAATATATAAGTGAATATATAATTTTTTAAGGTTCCATACCTCAAAAAAAAAGGAATCCCTGTAGGTTCGTTGTCCGTCTGCTTTCTTCTCAGGAACGCGTGGAGGTACAAAGTTGAAATTAATATCAAATTGCATCACAAAACTAATTTTTTTAAGATTATAAACTTATTTCAATGTTGAATACGGAACTCTCGGTGTGCGAGTCAGACTCGTACTTGTCCGATTTTTTTCACATCGACACAGTAGTTTCAGGGAACCACTACCAATTTATAAACGTAAAGTGAAGTGAAATGAAGAAAAAATAACACGCGTTAAGCCACGGGCAATAACTAGTATGGTAGTAATGTACGTATAATATATATATATATATATATATATATATATATATATATATATATATATATATATATATATATATATATATATATATATATATTACTTAAAAGATAAAATTAGAAAATTAATATGAGTTGTATAGAACGAAGTACACCGACGCAATTATTTTTAACGTGGACCGGTTTGAGCAAGAAATTTAAATAATAAAGATATGGGATTCTCATAAACAAGCATATGCCACATACCTACTTATCAAATTCAATTCTAATAGCGCTAGTGATTAAAAGTTTTATAGATGCGACATTATATAGAGTGCTAAATCATGAATCTACACGACATCAACGATTGTTCTCAAACAGTAACTTGTCTGTGCTCTTTGTTAACTGATTTCTAAATGGTAGATATGGTACTTTTTAAAGGAACGATAATACAAATATATAAGTGCTCCCATAAATTTATATAAAAAATTTACCATTAAGGATGGGATATTTACTTTTGAGGTGTTTTAAATTAAACTATTCTTTTCGGGTTTTATCGCGGTTTATTTGAGTATTTGTCACCAAAGCGACAAAATCCAAAAAGATTCATTTAAATTGTATTTCAAATGTATTTACTCACTTAATATGAATTTATTAACTCATTGCATTTAACATTATTAATACGAAGAATTTTTAATTAAGTATGGGAATATATAAAAAAATTATATAAAGAAGAAATAACAATAATTACTTATGTAAGTTATACTCGTATGTTGCAGTAAAAACTCGTTCTTTTTTCAGAAAATATTAGTCAATATCACTTTTGATGTGAAGTGGTAGTTAAAACCACTTCTAATAAATAAAAAATAGCCTAAAAGTCTAACCTAACCTAAACTACTATACCTAAGACATTAATTTCCCTGACAATATTAGCGTAGTTCTTTGCTATTTCATTCTTCAATCTACTTATAGTAGGGGAGCCCAAGAGGGGGATTTTTGTAGTTACTCAAGTGCGGCAGATTAACATAAAAGAGGTTACCTTGCACTCTATTGAGTACTTTCACCATAATATAAGTCTTCTATATAAAGGGGCGCGTCTAGGGAAGCCGATTAAAATATTTAAAAAATGTTTTGATAAGGTAGAAATACTTGAAACCGTCAGATTAAGGTGTGGTAGGCTAGTCACATCCTGAAAAGTGTCCAATTCAATAATCTGCCGATTTACACAAGCCGAAGAGGCAAAAATCATCATAAACTTTATAGTCGATTTTTGCAAGCAACATATACAATGAAATTTTAAATATATTTTACGCAGGCATTCACTGTATTTTAGCTCTATATCTAGGTAGAAGAGCAGACTACTAAACAAAGATTTTTAACAATCTATTGCTATTCAATTCAATGCTCATTCAAATTTCAAAGTTGTATGAATCATACGAGTATATATAAGAAGCAAATTTTAGTATTCTGAATTTTCAGAGCGCATATAATGGGTAAACAAGGTAATGTTTATTTTGGCTTAGTTATCAGAATTTTTAAATTTATTTGTATTAAAAAAACCAAAACCTACTGCAACGTTCAAATGTCTTTAAGATTAATTAACAAGTATTATTATAAAGGTAGATGAACTTTAATTCTCAAATTCGGTATTTCTTCTATCTATATGGCGGGCCGCTATTTGAGAGTGACTTACTTCGCGATCCATAGAAAGGGGCGAATATAATAGAGGTCGATTGGTAAAGCAAAAATGTTACAGTACCGTGGATTGTATGACATATGTACATAAACAAATTGTACCTGGACGAGCGGCTAGCTTTGCTCGGCGTTTTTTTTTTTTAACATCGTGTTTTTTTTTTTCGGAAAAATTGCGATTTATTCAGAAAAGACACCTTACAGATAAACTTAAAAAGCCAAACCTTCTTTTAACACACAATTTCATCCAAATCGGTAAGCTGTTTCCGAGATATACTAAATAAATTTATATATAAGAATTGCTCATTTAATATTATAAAATACATAGTTTTATTGTGTTTTACATGGTGTCTATCTGTCAGATTGTTGCTCTTTGACGATTTACCGTAGCAAGCGTTAAGTTCGGCAATTGGCGGTGTCGCAATGTGCCATCGTGGCCATAACATTACGTATTCATACAATAAAACAGAAATAACGAGATGTGCTCGAAACAAGAATCTTCGTATAAAGCACATACGAATTACTCGAAAACTGGAAATGTCACATTGACATGACACAGCATAGAAAAAGCAAACAGCCCCATCGATTTATTTTAAGCTACTAGCAACTAAGCAATCAATCTTCATATGTACATATATATATCGTAACTGCATTCACCTGGCATATGGCGTTTACCTAGGTGGTAGATTCCTCACGGACTGACTTAACTGACATTTAATTTAAATTTAAAATGTAAAATTGACGATTCAAAAGTGCTTGTAAAAGTCTATTTGATTAAAGTATATTTTGATTTGATTTGATTCAAAAATGTGGAGCATAGAATATGAAATTAATATTGTTCCAAAAAAAGATTTAAATAAAAAAACACAATATGTTAATTCTGAAAAGGCTGCTTATAGGCTACATACCCAATGTATATAGAGAAACATTTGTCGGAGAACGGGTTACATGCGCTCCGCGGTATGTGAATCGTTTTGTTTATGACTCTGTATTGGCTACTTTTCTACTTTTAAAGAATTTCTATTGATCACTAATTTACCTATTTTTTTTAATAAGCACGTTTACACGAGCTTTGCTATTGAGACTTAAGTCAATGTAAATTCTGTAGCAGTAACGATAGCAGTGACGATAACATTTTGTTTACAACATTTTACAAGGCAGTGGTAGCCCAGTGGTAGCGCGCTCGCTTGGCAAATCGGGTAAAACGGGTTTAAATCCCGGTTCTCGTACCTCTGATATTTTCATGTGCGAATCATTTCCAACATGGCTTGTCTTACGGTGAAAGAAAACATCGTGAGGAAATCTGTATGTCTGAGAGAAGCTATCAAGTTTTCAAAAATCTTGTGAAGTCCGCCAACCGGTTCATCCATCATAAGATCAGCTCGTTGACCAAAACAACGTAGGTATACAAAACTTCAGCTAAATGGGATACCAGATAGTACTAAAAATAGTTTGCAAATTTTGTACGAACAACTTACATGTGAACATTACAAGTTAATAAAAAGCTTATAATTTATATTCCTTCGTATACTTATAATCACCTAATTTAGCAAAACGAAACAATTTAAAATAATTATTGATTGACGTTACATATTTTAAAACTTATTTTAAATCCAATATACAATTTATTTATGGTAATCTAAAAAAAATAATATTTAAAGCGTACTTAAATAATGAAAAAAATAACTTTTCAACACTGAAAATCTTTTGATTTCTATTTTATATTTCCACAGCAAAATAAACCTTACAAATGCTCAATAAGAGATGGAAGAGGCAAAATAATACCAAACAGACTACTTAATACAGATGTAACCTCAGATAACGATATTACTTTAGTTCCCCGAACAGTTCATAAACGTAACATTTAAGTATTTGATAATAAAATCACTCATTACAATACGAATACCAATTCACGTGGCCGATATAAAAGATCTAAAGATAAACGCATCGGGAGCAAATAAAAAGGCACTTCATGTTATTATAGCGCAATAAACATCGGTTCTGTTTATATCCTAACAATCTAACTGATAATGGGGTTATTAAAATTGTTTTGGCGTTGTACGAGTAGGTACCCTTGTGTGAGATTTGGGGTTTGGTACGTTGATTGAGAAGACGGTGGCTGCTTCTTCTAACTGGTAGGTTTGTACTTACAATTTTAAACTACTGCTTAGATGATAGTTGAATATTATAAAATAGTAATGAATTATATCAGTACATATATGTTATTTTTATAAATAAGTAACTCTACACGATTAATATCTTCCAGTACGTTACTCTATATTAGAATTTTCTAGAGTTTATGATTTTACATAAAACTTACGGTCACTACAAATATTTTGATTAGGCTTGACTCGAACTAGGGACCTGTGACGTACTCTTTGAGATAAACAGATACTCCGACGGAACGCCCGACTATTATCGACTAACTACCGTCATAATATTTTGCCTACTTTACATACCAATAAGAGATAAAGTTACTCATATGAGTCACTATCCTTTCAATCTTTTTCTCTTCTCCTCTTAACTGCGAACCTATACTCCAAACTTTTTAACAAAAAAAATTTCTGTATAGCCAACAACGCTGTATTATCGAACCCACGTCTCTCAATATAATTAATTTTGCGAATAAATCCAAAAATACTATACTGAAAGGTTTAGAATTAAGAAAAATGCTGCAGAACCTTCATCACAAAAAGATTTACTGAACTACCCACTTACATCCACATAATACGAGTATCATAGATCGACCATTTATTTTTCAAAGCTAATTAACCAGACTAGGCGACTAGGCGTATATAAAATTTTGATAGTAAAATTAGAATCGTTAAAATGTTCAATAAAAAGTTCCGTAAAGTACTAATAAATTTGGTAATATATGAAGGTGAGTTAAGAGATAGCGTCGACTTATTTTATTGTTACAGTAAAAAGTTTCACACTTTCATAGAGTTGTGATTTGTCTTTTGAGAAGAGATTAACATAATGTTTTTCCCATTTGCCTAAAGCTAAGTTTTTATTGCTACCTTCATATTACTATGAATAAAAAACTCCGTTCTTTTTCCACTCTTGTTTAAGGGGTTGTTTAATGATCTGTTATCGACATGGTTTTCTGGTGGAGAAATCCATTTCCGACTAAAATTCTTCGTGTCTTCTCAATTTTACGTGACATTGGCAAAGTAATCTGTGCTCAACTGGCTTGCTTTCAAGTCATTATACAAAAAAATTGGATTGGATTAAGGTATCAGTCAGAAAGAATCTATATATATTAAACAAAGTCGGGTTTGTTACAACACTTATACGAGAACGGCTGGACCGATTTCTATGATCTTAGTTTTTATTTGGATTTGTGGTCGCCCCGAATAGCAGAATGACTATTAACACATCAGAAAAATTCACGAAAAAATAATATTTATATGGCTAAGGGTGGCTAATAACTATTTAATATCTATTTAAAACGTACCTAGCGACAAACCCGAGCAAAGCGAGAATGAGCCGCTGGCATATATAAAGAGGCCAAAACGAAACATCTCAGTACATTTTCTTCTTCTGTTTGTCAACCGATATTTTTTTTATTTAGTACCAGTTGACGAGCTTTGGCGTAATCAATATTTTTTTATTATGGTTAAATTTTAATCACTTGGGCACTAGTAATACCATATCAATAATCAATAAAGCCACTAAAGAAGGTTATATAAAGTGAATAATATGTTTGTGTTTTATTTTTATAAATAACTTTTATTACGGCAATTTAAGTGTCTCTGATGTTAGAATAACATACCTATATTTTAAGCTTGGACTTGAGTCTGAATGACCACTAACTACCAAAATTGTGAGTAAATAATGTTTTACCTGATTGCATATTAATCAGCAATCAGTTTTCACAACTAATACGCGTGTAATCCTCTTCTTAATGTTTCTCTCGATTCACACATTTATTAGCTTGCATTAACATATTTTATAATTATGATATAATAAGAAATTACACTATTTTTTTCTGTAATCATTTACTCTACCTACAGTATGTACGTGGTCGCCGGTTTGATGCTCATCAGAAGTTAATATTTATATCACGACAACACTATTATTATTAATTTATAAGCGTATGTTCGTTCCTTCAGTACGCTGTTATTATTTAACGGATTTGATTAAAAATCGGAATGATGAAAGAAACCTTATATCCTGTACTAGCATTGCCCGTGGTTCCGCCCGCGTTCAGATGACCAAAAACTAAATTCTTAGGTTCTACATATTAGGATACTCTTACATGGGAGTTTTTGTATTTTTTCTCAGAAATGAAATTTTTTCCTGCGGTTAAATGTATCCTATATGTTAACCCGGATAACCAGCTATCACCATACTAAGTTTCATCAAAATCGATCCAGTGGTTTTTCTGTGATGCGGTAACAGACAGACAGACAGACAGACGGACGGACGGACGGACGGACGGACGGACGGACGGACGGACGGACGGACGGACGGACGGACGGACGGACGGACGGACGGACGGACGGACGGACGGACGGACGGACGGACGGACGGACGGACGGACGGACGGACGGACGGACGGACGGACGGACGGACGGACGGACGGACGGACGGACGGACGGACGGACGGACGGACGGACGGACGGACGGACGGACGGACGGACGGACGGACGGACGGACGGACGGACGGACGGACGGACGGACGGACGGACGACGGACGGACGGACGGACGGACGGACGGACGGACGGACGGACGGACGGACGGACGGACGGACGGACGGACGGACGGACGGACGGACGGACGGACGGACGGACGGACGGACGGACGGACGGACGGACGGACGGACGGACGGACGGACGGACGGACGGACGGACGGACGGACGGACGGACGGACGGACGGACGGACGGACGGACGGACGGACGGACAGACAGACAGACAGACAGACAGACAGACAGACAAAAATTCTAAAAACTATAGAATCGGCCTCTGTATCGATAATAAACTTTATTTCAATATAATTTTCCAAAAAATATTTAATGTACAGATTCGGCTAAGTTACCATTTTATTATATGTATAGGTTAAAACAGAGTACCTGTCAGCTAATACAAATTATTTAAGTGACAACATGATATGACATTGAATCATTTCAATCACTTGTCTAGACAACGTCACACTCATCTATACAAATATGGAACCAAATAAGCAGATACCACGCTCATTATGGTATTCGTGACCTACAATTTCACAAGTCACAATACCAGTTACAACTAGGCCATATTTTACCAATCATAATATTTTCAAAATAAATTCAATTTAATCAAAACAAAAACCATAACATCTGATTAAAAACTTCATTAAACGTTTGATAGTCGAGAAAGTAGCCTAATGAATTAATGAGACCCTAATTTCTAATAGGTATTGAGATTCTTCGCGTGTGGTCCGCTATAAACAGCATCGTCTAATTTATATCTTTCTAAGTATAGCCGAGAACATTTTTAATTGATTGTTGAATGCCTATTACCGGAGATTATCTCAGTAAATAATGTTTATTTGAGAAACATGGACCTCCGTGTTCTGTAATTTGAGTAAAAAGCTTACATGTGCATTGTAGCTTTAAATTTGATGAATCTTAAAATAAAATCTATACATATAATGAAATTGTAATCAAGCCGAATCTATATATTGAATATTTTTTGGAAAATCTTATTAAAATAAACATTATTATCGATACAGCGATAACGAATCTATAATTTTTAAATTTTTTGTCTGTCTGTCTGTTACCGTATCACAGGAAAACCACTGGAGTGATTTTGGTGAAATTTAGTATGGTGAAAGCTGGTTATCCGGCTCTACATAATATATACTTTTTACTGCAAAAAATGTCTCATTTCTGAGAAAAAATACAAAAACTGCAATGTAAGAGTATACTAATATATAAAACCTAAGAATTTGGTTTTTGGTCATCTGAACGCGGGCGGGGCCGCGGGCAATGCTAGTAACAACTATAATAATTGATTGAGTATAATTTTGTTATTGACCAAAAATTGAACATATTAACAAACTTCACTTTTAAAGTCAACCAATGAAATCTAAGACTCATGGCGATTATAGAACAGAAGCAAAGTAGTTTAACTTACACCACAAATAATCTTATTTTTAATCGTGCATGTTGGGTGGCAGTCCTCAACTAATTATGGTTCATCAATAATATGAGAACTTAAAAGTGAAACTTTATCCACTATATCAATCTTCATTTTGTGTATAATGATCAAGATTAAACTATCACACGAAATTATTATAGCAAGATAAAAATACGGAAACTTGTAACACTATCGGAGTCTCCATACATTTACATACTGACGTAAACTCAAACCACAAGTGAAATCAATCGATCCATATTCATATTACAAAAAATGTTTCTTAACATTAGATTAAATCTCCAAAGTAAGTATAACGTAATATCTGAATTCCTTTTAACATCTGCAATTTAATTATACATAAATTGGAATCACTTGCGCAAAACATCTCATGACGCAACACAAGATCGCTAATAAAATGCAAACAAAACAATAATAATAATTTAATTGACTTTACAAAACACAGCCTTCGTAACCCGAATACCTATTTTGCCGTAAATCATTCGTAACAAAAGACGTTCAAACCGATTTCTAAGTTCTAATTGGGAGTCCGCCGTAAACATCCGCCATTATAAATACAAAACTCATTTCCATTTAAAAAGAGTTAAAAAATATTAACGTGTAAAAGAACACTATACCGCGAAAGAACATAAACTCTGGTTGGCTATTAGATTCGGCGTTGTTTCTTACGCGACATATTTATATTTGACAGAACAAAGCCAGTGGTTCCACTCGCCTCTGTATGTTACCCTACTTTGAATAAAAAAACCTCAATCTATAGAGATATCTAGCAACATTATTAATTTACATTTATCTCATTAAGGAAACCAGCTCTACATAACTAACTCTGTTATTACAACAACATCGAATTTAAATGACAAAGTATAAAATTAAAAAAGCTTCTTCATATCAATTTTCAAGGAAAAATTCAACGTACAAGAAGATAATATCTGATCGATTTTATATTAGTACAAACTAAAGTCGAGTGAGCGGCCTGCGCCCGCGCATTTCACACAGACGCACACACGCACACATACGACGGTTATAAACAAATGTGCTAAGTAAAAAATATTATTATAGCATAATACGCCATAAAACACGAGCGGTCCGAGTGTCGGGAGCGCTTCTCAAACTTTAGATAATTTCTTAAGAGAGTCACGTAGCGCGCCTACAGCGTAGCATGTCGTTCGAAGAACACTCGTAGTATATAAAACGCTTTCTAATAAGTAAAATGCTTAACCTGTAATACTTTTTTTTTAATTTAAAATTTTATTCATATTATAAATTATATATTTGTAAGTATTTACACCAAAATAGCAACTTAATTATTTGAAATGGTTGTAATAATTTAAATGTAAATAATGTTTGCATCAATTATCTTATTAACTATTTATATAATGGTATTAATTGCTCAACGTGATAGAATAAATATCAATGTAATCGTTACAATTTATTTCGAAAATGGATATTATTTAAGTATATATGTACCTATGTAGAAAACTCTATTATCTACAGTGATTATTTCATGTAAGTCGGTTATTAAATATACTAAATAAAAAATCGAAAGAAAAGTATTTTTTAAATCAATATGTACATATATACATAGAGCTTAGCATGCAAGGCGTGCAGTTATACTTATTTGGTTATACTTTCCAGAAGTTTTTAGTAATAGCCCGGAATCAGGAAGTCGACGATCACCCCGGTGCCACAGCGAGCACGTAAAGCCATCGGTCCTGCGCCTGACCTCTCAAGGTTGTGTCAAATTATCGTCCCCACAACTTTGAGAGTAAAAGGAATAGAGAGTGCACTATGATAGCTTTTTCGCATATGAATCATATCTCATTGAAAATAGCCACCGAAAACGGTCAGGAAAATATTATTATGTAAAACACAACTATTATTGTACATATTTGAACAAGTTTTACCTTCCTAAACATGTAATTTTATCGCGTTCAAAACCAAACTCTGAGATGAAAAAGCCATTTAAATAACAAATCAAAAAACATTTAACAATACAAACAAAAACTTTGGGAAGCACAACGAAGACGGTACTCTAACATAAACAATGTCAGTGATTTCTATTAAAACCATTCGGCATTTCGATATACGAATTATATTAGAATAATGTCTGGGAACTCGTGTCTGCGCAATGTGCAATAAATAACCGACGGACGGGCGGTAATGAGGTAGACTCTATGTATATATTGCTAAAGATCAATTTAATTAAGGCGTATGGCTAGTAAAGATAATAAAATGTATATTTTTTGGTAAATCGAATCGTCTTTGTCTTAAAGTTTAAGGACAGACACCTACAGGTCTTGTTCTATTAATTACATACCACTTAGTGTTTGAGGATGTGAATATTTAATGAGGCTACTTTCAATTTTATTATTGACATTATGACTTATAAATTTTAGAATATTCTATCAGAATCAAGCTTTAAAATATATACACCTATTATTACTACATGGTTTTAAACGTAAACAAATATTACCAATCGCATTCAAAGCAAAACTTAAAATATAATATAAAGCATTGATAAATAACGATTATACCAGAAAAATTGTCGTTAACTACTATGCATGTAATAAAATATTGGCAAACATAATAATTTATATATATAATAAAATTTTGAATCGAATCTGTACATTAAATATTTTTTGAAAAATCTTATTGAAATAGTCATTGTTATTTTGTAATGTCAAAAAATCGATACAGAAGCCGAATTTATAGTTTTTAGAATTTTTATCTGCCTGTCTGTCTGTCGTGATGGGAACGCATCACAAAAAAACCACTGGACAGATTTTGATGAAATTTGTTATAGCTTGTTATCCGGGTCAACATATAGGATACTTTTCACTATGAGAATATATCTCATTTCTGAGAAATCTATACTAACCTTTAAAACGTACCTAGGTACAAACCCAAGCGAAGCGATGGTGAGTCGCTATTGGCTAATAAATTTGAGAATATTCTATCGGAATCAAGCTTTAAAATATATACACCTATTATTACTAAAATATTACCATTTCTAACGTATACATGGTTTTAAGCGTAAACAAATATTACCAATCGCATTCATAGCAAAATTTAAAATACAATATAAATCATTGATAAACAACGTTTTGACCAGAAAAATGGTCGTTAACTACTATGCATGTAATAAAATATTGGCAAAGATAATATTGTTCCAATAAAACCACATAGACGATGTCACACCGACCTCATATTGAATTTTAATGTGTTATATTAATAACATGTTCGTTCACCTCAATCGTACAATTTAAATTTAAGAAAGTTGTAACAAAATACTCTTTTCGTATAAACTATGATTTGGTACAATTGATTTATTTTTGTGAATAATTTCTACGTATAGTTTTGAAATTAAGAAAGATATAATTTATTAACTTTATAAGTTTATTCAGAAGTACATTTTGCTATATGTTTAAATATATATATACAGATAAATAAAATTGAAGTGTCTGTTTGTAATGTCAAAATAACAGCTTTTTACTAAATGTATGTGAAATTATATACGGTACTTATAAGAAAAACACAATTTAAAAAAAACTGTCTGTCTGTATATACTAGAATTGAATATTCAATTTTTTTCGAAGTAAGTAAAAAAAATATCGATTCTAATAATTGTTTCCTAAAGCTAGCTTTGATCTATCATAAAAAGAACATACCAAAAAATACGTTCAACTACTATCTACTACAACTCTACAGTGCATCTAATAAGGTGTTCATATAATCACACGATATAGCTTTTTATATAAAAGAATCCAATAGAAAATGTATATTTCAATAATTTATAATGACTTTCATTTTAGTGTGATTATATTTTAGAAGGGTGATAATGACAACGATGAGAAGTGTTAAGTTGTTGGGAACAAAAAATCATTTATACCATATGTAAAATTTCAATAAACATTAATAAATTAATAGTAGCTCATGTATTTAAAATTACCAACATAAAACTTAATATAAATAAACTACATATATATTCATAAAAATTAATAAAAATCATTTCCAAAAGTATAATTTTTGCTGTAATTTTTTTGTATAAGAAATCTTTTCAGGAGACTTTGATAATATACTATATTTTTTCTCTAATAAACAATTTCATATCCCCAACAGTAAACATACCCAGTAGCCGCTGATGTCAGGATTCAGCCGACTCTGAAGGTCGGGGTCGGAGAGAGCGCGCCCCGCCGAGCCACGCCGCCGCTCGCCACCCTGCACACCCTATCATGAAGTGCGAACCCAACACACACTGCGATGCTGGGGGTTGTTGGTAGCTATATATCTATATATTACGTCCGTCTGTACGTCTACATGTCTGTCTGTCACAACTTCTATATTCACCAAATATTAAATGCATAATAATATTATTCTAGCATACAGTCATTATAGGTTTACTGAAGGTAAGCTCTCTGCAAGGCTTTTGGAACATTAGGTTTATGAGTAAAATAGCAATTTTTTTTGCAGTCTATATAAAACTGGGAAAACTCTTAAGAAATTATACCCTGTAATTGTAAATGTTACTTATCTAATGAAACTAATAAGTGATAAAGTGAGCAGTGATTATTTTGATGGCGTTTTGAAAGCATCGTAGTGTGTGATAGTGTAGCATCTAGAAGCATCTAGAAACTACGTACTATATCTAGGCAAACAAATAATATGAGGAATAACGACCATATTCTATTTTATTATTATCATTTATATTATATATTCATTTATTAACAGAAATAAAATTATCATTGATAAACACCGTTATCCTCATATTATCAATTAAAATCAAATATTTTTGTGAATAAATATGATATACAATATACATTATTCATACTCATTCATATATAGTAAAATCGTATGTACACATACGTACATATATTTATTTTCAAAAAGTCAGAAGTGTAATATTTTATATATAGTTGCATAAGCTAATTAAATTACCGACTTGAAAAGTGAAAAGTTTGGTCCTGGCCTGGCCTGGCAGGCTATAAATCTTCGAAAACCATCAAGGTGTTCCTCAAAAAAAGAACACTGGTCATACTAAATAAATAGTTTTTCTTCATGTATTCTGCTATCTAAATCTTCTATTTAAATTTATAAGTCCAAAAAAGTTTTATTAAACAAATATTCCCATTGTTTTAAAAGCTGGCTA
This sequence comes from Brenthis daphne, assembly GCA_947093115.1. Taxonomy (NCBI): domain Eukaryota; kingdom Metazoa; phylum Arthropoda; class Insecta; order Lepidoptera; family Nymphalidae; genus Brenthis; species Brenthis daphne. The sequence continues at coordinate 8,707,865 of OX352473.1, forward strand.
CAATTAAGTAAATAGAGCTATTTCAACTAAACCTCTACTTGTGAAGTATAGACAACTGTGAGCTGCCGTTAGGGCTGTGAAACGATAAAATAATATATATACCTACTTAATATATCGGTTTTAGTTTTATATTTGGAATCGATTATTTTTATAAATTCGATAGTGACAAAAATATAGATTATATTTTACATTCTATTCAGTTATACAGATGTGTCTTATCACTCAAAAATGTAGATTAAAATGAATATTTACTTTTAGTTTAATTAGTTTTATTTAATTAAAATAGAATTACGTTTTAAATATGAATAAATTATTAAAAGTGGCAACCCCCGTGCGTAGTTTTACGGTCAGTGACGGTCGGCCGTAAACGAGAAGATTTACGGGAGCCATTACAGGGCGGCGAAACAATCGTTCTGCACTCGATGCTGTTAGAGTTTCGGTAACCTTTGTTAGAGTAAATTGTATTTCATGGATATTATTTAAATTAAAAACATGTTCGATTTTTGAGCAAATCATCATGATCATTAATTATTCATTCATTTTGCTGTTATTTATTCTGTGGCATATAGGTGTTTAATTCATTTTATTAGACACCATGATATTACTAGTTGACAAACACATTGTTGTTGTTGTTGTCAGCCATTCTTAACGTCCTACTACTGGGCACGGGCCTCCCTTCAGTACCAGGGGAAACAGGCCATAGTCCACCACGCCGGCCAAGTGCGAGTTGGCATATTTCACATGACTTTCGAAAACTTGCTAGGTTCTCTCAGACATGCAGGTTTGCTCACGATATTTTTCTTCACCGTAAGACAACTGGTAATCATGTTGGAAATGATTTGCACATGAAAATATCAGAGCTCCGAGATTTGAACTCGCATCACTCAGTTTCCCAAGCAAGCGCGTTATCACTGGACTACCACTGCCTATTACATTATAAGAAAATACATTGTAAGAGTATATTTATTTATATCGATAACAAATCTAATTATTAAACCAATAAATAAATATGTTCATATGAACAACACGCATCCGCTTCGCTAAAGTGTGCGTTAAGTTAACATACATACTTCCCAGTATATTAAAGGAATTCTCCAGCATTTAAACTATCTATCTCATTGCAAAATATTATCACAATTAGTAAAGTGTTTCGTAACCGCATGAAAGAAAGGAATATCAACTAGACGATACGTTTGGCTCAGTTTGTAATGACCCTACTTACTATGCCAGCGATCGCGGGTCCCAGTCTCGCTGGGGGGATTCATTTGTGTGATGATCACAAATATTTATACTTCAGTCATGGGTGTTTATATTTACAATACGTTTGTATTTTAAGTTATATGTCGTAGTGTATCAACTATCTGGTATTCATAATATAGCTTATCATGGAACTAGATAGTGCTGTGTGTTACTGTCCCAATATGAAAAAAAAACTAACTCACTTTCGTAAAATTCCATTAGATATGAAATACAAAATTGTACTATAAAATGCCCAAAACGTAATAAATTTTTGAAAACCTTAAACACAGAACACTATATCTCATCAGGAAAATATAATAACACTATTTAGGTATATTAGATTGAAATGGAGCTATCATTTTTGAGCACTTTAAAATTCGCAAAAGATTTATCTGTGATTCTTAAATAAAAATTCTTTTACTTCACTATAATTCTTCCAATTAAAATTTCACTAATTGTGAAAGCAATCAAGTTGGCTTTTTTCATAAAACATTTGCAAAGCATTTTTTTCATATAATGTTTCATTTTGACTAAAAACTCATTTAAATATTAACGTCATTCTCTAGGCAATATAATATGAATTTTAGTAATTAAAAATAGTTGCAAATTGGAAAGTTTATCTTTGCTTAAATTATATTTTACATTCTTATAATTAAGTCTTTCAAATATGTTGGGACATTAACACACGGCACCATCTAGTTCCATAGTAAGCTACGAGACTTGTGTTATGAATATCAGATAGTTGATACACTACACATATATAACTAACTAGAAATACATACATATTATAAATAGAAACACCCATGACTGGAGTACAAACATTCGTGCTCATCAGACAAATGAATGCCCCCAGCGGGACCCGAACCCGCGACAGCTAGCACAGCAAGTAGCACTACAAACTGAGCCAAACGTGTCGTCAAACTGTTTTTTGTACTTTATTTTAACAAAACACTGTCAGGGGCTTAACTTATTTAACTAATATACGACCAAGTAAAATGTAACAGTACAACTCATTCCCTGTCAACCCAGATCATCCATGCTGATACCAGCAATGTTCTTCTACACTTCCGTATAGATTCTACCTTCTGATTAGCACTCTTTACTGGAATCGTTACATAGTGAGCATATTTCATATTGAATATTCAATGTTGATGAAGTATGTTTTAGATAAAATGATAGAAGCCCATAGAAGATAAAAGAAGAAACAATTTTAAAACCATATTATAGGAATAAAAATAATAACTTTAATGGTAGTATCATAATAATAATTATAGTTACACATTTTAAAAGCTTGATTTGCTTATGATATCTTTACATATAATAAAATTGTAACTAAGCCGAATCTGTACATTAGATGTTTTTTGGAAAATCTTATTGAAATAAACGTTATTATCATACAATATACAGAGGGAATTTATAGTTTTTAGAATTTTCATTTGTCTGTCTGTCAGTTACCGCATCACAGAAAACCACTGGACAGATTTTGATGAAATTTGGTATGATGATAGCTGGTTATCCGGGTCAACATATAGAATACTTTTTACCACGAGAAAATATCTCATTTCTGAGAAAAAATACAAAAACTGTAATATAAGAGTTTACTAATATGTAAAACCTAAGAATTTGGTTTTTTGGTCATCTGAACGCGGGCGGAGCCGCGGGCAATGCTAGTTAACTTATATAATACGATATTAAAAACCAAATATCAAATTTTGTAATTTTCCTTTACAACATAAACCTCAAATCTACTGACTTTTGATACTGATTCAAATAACGAAATATATGTTTCCGGTACGAAATAATATTTAAGACGTGGGCGTGCCAATCAACTGTGATATACTGTTAGAACACAAAATTGTTTCATAATATTTGCATTTTTATTGGATTTTGTACAGATATGCCTCTTTTGTTAGTTTTGTGCTTGGAATATTTTGTGTGGGTTTTTTTAATAATTTTCTACTTTTATTCAAATTTACTTATCCTTTATAGATTTCATATTGCAAAAGTATAACGTGATATAGTCATAACACTATTGGTTTTAACCAAAATGGGACTTAAGCTTTTTAATAATGAATGTTATTTAAATTGATATCTAGGTCATATGTTCGTATTTGAATTAATAATTACGTTTAAAGTTCAAGTAAACAATATTCAAAAAAATATTTTTTCATAATGTTGACATATTAAGTAGGTATTTAGATGATTTTGATTTAATATTTAAAACGTAAAACATTCGCGTAATTCTAAGAATGTGTTATGGTGTCACAGGTTCAATTTTGTGCGGAGAAATAAAAAGTATATGAATTATGGCTTTAAATTATATTTAAAGCTAAAATAATTAAAAAAAATACGTCAAATAGCTGTGATGTAAATTAATGGCTATTAAAAAAAATTACATTTTTAAAAATGTATATATTCTACTACTATTTTTAGTACATTGTAGTTACTATAAACAGTTCTCATCAATTTTTCAAAGAATCATTTATTACAGAAACTAGCAGAACTTGAAGTCTGCCCGATTTGTTGACATTTATAATGACTGTTTGGGTTGTAGCATGGTTATATATAGCCTTCCTCAATAAAGGGGCTATCTAATGCAAAAATAATTTTTCAAAACTGATTAGTAGTTCCTGAGATTAGCACGTTCAAACAAACAAACTCTGTCTCTTTATAATATTAGTATAGATTCTGATAAAAGTGTAGCTGCTTATTCCAATAAAATGTGTGGCACTCACAATTTCAAACATATTTTCGTAATTAGTTTCCTCAAAGGAAAAAAATAATAATATATCAACAAAATCGTAATATCCTTCGCGACCGTGATGTAATTACCAAAAATAAAACGTAATAATTTTAAAGTCAACTATCAACATAATGTTTTGCCAAAACTCGTTAATGTTTATACGCCATTTTGTTTTGTACATCGAAATATTATTATTGTCGCCATTTCCATAAAGTGTAGCAATAAATTGTTATCACTAGTAATTGCCTTTGACTATACTCATTAAAACCTATTATTTTTTACTCAGTTAAAAAAGGAGGTATTTAATTCGAGCGTATTTTATTCTTATATACAACACTAGACATCTTCGGCAAATTTACACCGAATTCTTTAAAAAAAAATCCACTCCTAAAGGTGGTACAACTACGTGATTCACATATTTAAATATATATTTATAAATAAAACTAAACATTTTCAGTGATATCGAAACACCTGGCCCACATCACCTCGTATATTAGACTTTGCTAAACCTCAATTAAAACACCTGTAACACAAACGTGCCCACTACTTTTTAGAACGATGCAATTGATCTTACGAAAACTCTACTGCGACTACATATTCTAAGCGAAAATGAAACTAGCGAGCTTCTATCCCGAAAAGAACAAATTCCCAAAATATTGAGAGTAAAGAAGAATTCTTGAACGGATTTAAATACACAAGAAGAGAAAAAGAGGATATGTATGAGAGTGATTTGGATAAGAAATGTGTATATAGGGTATTTTAAACTTTTTAATACGCAAAAGGAGCCGCAAACGAAAGTTTTTCAAAAAAAAAGTATCAATAGAAAACTTAATAAAAAAGCTTTTCCTTACATGTAATCACCGTCAACACTTTCGTTAAGTAATCAATTTTTTGCTGGTTCTTGTCAATAAACGTATTGAAATATATGAGTATATGTAACAAAACCTTGCAAGAAACGTTTGCACGGTTTATAAGAGAAAATCACTTTAAACTTCATGTAGGTCGCAAATTAAAAACACTTTACATATAATCAAAAATATATTGATTCAGTGTACAAACATAAAAACTCATTAAAATATAATATTATACGTAGCTAAAGAGAATAGAAGCTTATAGAGTGCGGTGACACGGAAAAGAACCGGTACGAAATAAATAATTCGATGAAACTGGCCATGCCCACACTTCGGCTATCTCATTGTAGGTACATCGGATTCATTACACGTATTGGCTAGATTGAAATAATTTTTGTATAGTGATGTAGTAGTATCGATATTAGTATACCTATTATAAATTATTATCGTTAAAACTTATCATTAATTATCGAATGCACATCCCTAATAATTTCACCTATGCACTACATATATATTTTCCATTTACCATTTCAAGATATATTTAAAATTTTTAAATATAACTGATTTTTTATAAGACCTTATTCATGTTAGTAAAATATCTAATTTGCATAAAATAATAACAACAATATTAAGATTCCAACATATAATATTAACAGTATAAACAAAATAATAATTAAAGGCCTCTACATACATCACTAGGCAAACCAGTTCGCGTGTTAATTGCGATACCGAATTCGTATCGGATCATTTGAATATCCGTAATTTATGGCGACCGACGACATAGCAAGAATCATCTCTACTTGTGAGTTGTGCCCGATGTGTTCGAGCTAATGTACTGAGTGCGAGACTTGTGTTCCGGTGAAATATGGAAACATAGCGCTAGTAAGCGCTATGTGATAAAAAGGTAGTTTTTGGTAGCGTGACGCCCTTACGACCTCGTATCCTTCTTTGTGCATTTATGGCAATCTTGTATAGATAAAAGTCATAAGCTCACTTTCTTACCAATGATACTGTCCAGTAAGATCAAAAGCATACAACCAATTCTAAAATATTCATATAGCCTATATATACACGCAATCTAAATGCCATGGGTGCATGCAACAGAGTTAGGCTGAGATGGGTTCCGGGACATTCGGATATTGTTGAGTGGAGAAAAAGGCGAATGTCTTGGCAAGAATTGCAGACCATTCTGTAGAATTGCCAAGCAACGAGCCTATACAATTCTTAAAAATCTTTGCAATCTCCAAGCGCTTCAAATGTGACAATCCGCTACTGGACAGAAATATTCCAATGCGCTTATATAAGGGATATCGCAAAAAAATTACGAAGGCGTTACTTTAACTCAACAATTATAAAATCTATGCTGTAACCAGAATACACACTGGGCACTGGAAACTTGATAAGCATATGTTTATCCATGGCTTAGGACAGTCCACAATGTGCAGATGATGATCTGAGTCAGAGGAGTCCACTCTGTACATCCTCTGCTCGTGCAGACCAAGCATGCACTGCAGAAGTATCTATCTAGAGCAGCATGTCATGCAACCGAAGAAGATACAGAAGCTCTTCCCTAAGAATATCTGGAAGTACCTGGAATCAACAGGACTAAGTGAAGAACTCTAAATCTACTAACAAGGGAGCTACAAAGGATCAATATTGGTCGAAAAAGTTTTTTTTGAATTCGATTATAACGTGTTCTTTCGTGGGAATTAGATAATCTTCCGCGGTAAGTAGCCTATATCACTCTCCAGCCCTCCAACTATCTCAACACAAAAATTTACACCAATCCGTCACTCCGTTTCGACGTGAAAGAAGGACAAACAAACACACTTTCACATTAATAATATTAGTATGGATTTAACAATAATAAATTATAGTATAGCATCTGTTTTATTACGTTTTAAGGTAACCTAGAACTATAACTTTTACAGTGGACCGACATCTTTACACAACTACACATAATATATTCACAGCATTTCGGTTAATTGCCGGTAAATAAGCGCTAACTGACGGTCGAATAAAAAAATACGACGAGATTATCTAACTGATGAGTCGTTGCCATCTTAATCACCCTAATTTGCCTTTTAGCCTAAAAAGAAAGTTCCTATCGCGGAATTTCACTATGCGATTAAAATAAAGATATGTAAAAAGAATTAAACTCATTTATATAAATCCTAGCGACTCACACTCGCTCCTCTCGGGTCGTCTCTACTTACGTTTTAACGTTTAGTATAGATTTCTCAGAGATGAGATATTTTCCCGCAATAAAAAGTATCCTATATGTTGACCCGGATCACCAGCTATCATCATCCCAAATTTCATCAATTCCTGCAGTGGTTTTTCCATGATGCAGTCACATACAGACAGACAAAACATTTAAAGACTATAGATTCGCCTTCTGTATCGATAATAATGTCTATTTCAATAAGATTTTCCAAAAAATATTTAATGTACAGATTCGACTTATTTAAAATTTTATTATATGTATAGATTATTCATTCTTAATTGGTAGCCCCATAATGTACATGTTGGTGATAAAAAATTTAAAAATAATATGCTTTTAGATTGCCTCTATAACAACCTACATAATAAGTTAATTAATGAACAGATACCAATAGTTTTAATGGTTCTAACCAAGTTAGGAGTTGTAAAGTTTAATTTTTGAACATTATGACAATATTGACACACTTTACAAGAAGCTAGTGACCATTTGCAAAAGGCTTATACTTCACGAGATTTATTTGATATTCTGGGATAAAAAAACTATACTTATTTATACATATAATAAAAGAGTAATTGATCGCTGTCTGTACATGGAAGATATTTGAGAAAAACTATAATTGGGGGGTCTTTATTTACGCAATAGAACCCACAGCAATGATTTTTAGAATTTTTGCCTGTTTGTCTATGTGTTTTCCGCGCTAAAATCAGAAATGGCTTAACCGATTTGGATGCGGTTTTCACTAATGTATTGTGGTAAGCGTCACTTAATATTTTTGATTTGTTTTATTTCAATCGAGATATAAATAAAAAAGTTACGTCAATTTAAAGAACCACCTATGGACGAACCCGAGCGGAGCGAGGGTGAGTCGCTAGTTATAGTATATCTTTACTAAATAAGCAAAAACAAAAGAGTTCAGTACCTTTCTCCTTTTCTCCTGAGTTTTTCAACCGATTTTCAAAGCTTTTCAGCTTATCGATAAAGCTTTATTAATAAAAAAATTAGAAACCATTTTTTATATAGATACGTAAATTCCATTCATATAATATACGTTTTCCTCGAATTTTCAATAGTAATTATGGTCAGATTTCTACCACTCGGCGGACACTTCATATTAATTATATTATCATATATCATGGTGCAATTTAACTTTGAACTAAAAATCACTTTAATAATAATTGTCATGTATATACTTTATACTCTGAGGGATAGAAATTTTCATAGGAGATATATAATACATATGTAATAGTATATATGGGTTATAGTTATACAAATACAAAGTGATAGATATACAAATTTTGAAATATAATATATATTTTTTAATAAATATTCAATTTGTTCTGACTTGATAAATATGTAGCATAAAAGAAACAAAAATTGAGGCTAGTTGGTATAACGAATCGAGGCGTATGGAGTACAATGTTTATACTACTTGGTATTTGTATAGTAGGTAGGTGTGTAGATAATTTCAAAGGGCACAAGATTAACATATTTAAGATATTAAGATATTGACTTATTAACATAAACTTACGAAATCATTTATATAGAAATAAAATTCGCTTCTCAATTCTCAGGTGAACGTCCCATAGTTGCTTTCTCTTGTACCTTACATATTTGTAGTTTCGTGACATATGGTTATTACATTTAAATAGTATTATATATTAAAACGCATGTTATAATTCATTTTAATTGATATGTCAATATTTAACTGCCTCGGTGGTGTAGTGGCTAGCATGTACGGCCACATATCCGGAGCCCTTGAGTTCAAGTCCCGGGTCGGGCCAATTTTAGTTGAGTCTTTCTGTTAAGTAAGCTTCAGTAACAACCTATTGGGAAGTTGACGGTCTTTCACCCCTGTGTCTTGGAGAGCATGTGTCGCGTTGGTCCTATGCCTTACATCTTACTGGCCGTGTCTCGTGTCATCCCACCGGAGTATGAGAGTGACAGGAATAGAGAGTGCACGTTGTGTCTGCGCGCACACGCGCTGCCCTATAATATCTCCTGCGCAGATGGCTAGACTCAATGAGATTGGCCGCCGTGGCCGGAATCGGTCAGGAGGAAATTACATTATTATTATTTAAATAAATATTTTTGTTTCAAATACATATATACATATGTTGTTTTTATATATGTATATATTGTATACTAAGAACATAATATGAATATTTTAAAGACTTTATTTATGTAGCTATTATAAAAAAAATATATTTATTACACAATTTAGAATATCAATTTATTGTTCGTGCGCATATTTTATATGGCCAACGTTGCAACATACCAACATATGTGTTGTATTCGGCCGTTTTTTAATGTCCCACTGCTGGGGGTGGGCCTCCCTTCAATACGAGGGGGATCAGGCCATAGTCCACCACGATGCCCAAGTGCGGGTTGGCGGACTTCACATGTTTTTCGAAAACTTGTTAGGTTCTTTCGGACATGTGTGAGAGTGGAATAACGAGAAATCTGAACCCACTTCACTCGGTTTTCTAGGCGAGCGTGTTAGCACTGGGCTACCGCTGCGTCATATATTTATATACATAAAAATTTTATAGAAGCTCATACCTATATATAAATTGAATCAAAGACTTTATGTTGCTGTAATCTATATTAATATGTGAAGGGAAAACTTTGGGTCTCTTTTAAAGCCTATTGCACGTAGAGGCTACCTATATGATATGTAAGTTTTACAGAAAACCTCAATAACGTTCATTACTAAATGAATTAAAGTAGATTTTTGACCACAAGACGATCACTACAAATATTAAATCTATTAAATACTACAACTATATCATAATAAGTTTAGCACAAAAAGTAATAAACTAACAATACCATGACATAAACCACATCGTAACGCTAAAGCGATCCTTTACAAAGACCACACTTTTTTGTGACTTTTTAAGTTTGAAACTTTTTCGATATGACACAATGCAACATTGACCGTAAAGATAAATGTAAATAAAAAACAGAACTTGCGACGTCCAATTTGGTGGCTACATAAAAACGAAAGTGCATCGAAGGTACAGCGATGGATGCTGGAAACGAAGCTTTTGGATACGGCACTTATAAATGTTACGTTTTAAAATGAAATTGTAGACAAAAATCAAAGTTTACTTTACTCTAAAGTACACTCACTTACTCTATTAATTTTGTATTAATAAAACCATATGTTACACCTAATAGAAATAACATTAAAATAGCTTAAATCAAACCCTAACATCTAACCTCATTTAATATTTATTTGATTACCTGCAAAAATTAACTTATATTGAAACTGAAAACCTTCTTAGTATTCATATCTGATCATAATATTTATTATATAACTTGATCCTGCAATATTGCCTATGTAAAATAATAATACCCAGGCACACACACGCGCATACACACACACACACACACACACACACACACACACACACACACACACACACACACACACACACACACACACACACACACACACACACACACACACACACACACACACACACACACACATACACAGACACACATTACACACTCCTCTCCTTTAATTGCTCACACACATTACACTCATTACACAAATACTTCTTACAGTCATGCATTACACATCTTAAGAGAGAGGAATGACATATTTAGTAATATTAATTAATATCTTTAGTTGATATGTAATTCTTTATTTTTTTGGTAATATTTATGTCACCTAACCGTGGGGATATGGCGCTGACAGCTGATGCACAGGTCTCCTAGTTCGGCTGCAGATGCTATGTTTTAAATATTTGTATGTACCAAATTAGATTTAGTTAGTGTTAAGCAAATATCTGGATGTACTTACTACCTTTTGGAAATAAAGAACTTATTATTATTATTATTATTATTATATTATGAAAATCTGTGGTCGTAATTGAATTAGAAAACATAAGAATAAAATTCACATAATTTAATAAAATTTCAGTCAAAATATACATGTATTTAAAAATATTAAATTATAAGACATTGACTCTTATATTATATATATAATAAATATTATAAAATACCATATCCAAAATCTAAGCACATGGAGACTCAACAAAAGATAGATTCGGTAAGGCGATATGATATTATTACCGCCCGTACCTGCGGGCTGCGGAGACGCGTCAGGTGGATAAAGCTTCGCAGCAAAAGCGATTTGTTTTATTTAAAAAAAAATATTCCATGTCATATTTTATGTTGACGATGTGAATAGAATGCGAAACTGAGTAAAAAATAATCTTGCTAATATTGTAAATGTGAAAGTTTAGATGTTTGGATGGATGTTTCTTACTCAATCACGCCAGAACGGCTGAACGGATCTGGAAGATATTTGGCAAAGATATAGATTATAGTCTGTAATAGTAACTGTAGACTACTTTTTACTCAGAAAAATGTACGGTTCCTGCGGGATAGATTTGTTTTTGTTTCTCTAGAGGCGAACACGGGCGAAGCGAGCCGCTAGTACTGTTATATAAGGTAGTAAAATTTTATACAAATTGAATATATGGATAGGTTTGCCAAGATTAACACTTTTATAGATCAACGAAAGTGTCACCCTGAGAATATGTACTTGATTGAAATAAACAGAAAACTTTCCGCCCGATTATATTTTTTTGCACCATTAGAATAACTTAAAGTATATAAAATTTAATTAGTCTATTTCATCACAATTTTAAAGTTACTATTTTGTATATCTTCATTCTGGAGTATTCGTTGCCTCTTATTATTACATACATAGATACTATGTTTAAAGTTTATTTTCGTTCATTCGTCGTCAAGTGAGCACGATCCTTACTATGGACGCGGATTAGGGGTCAGAGTCAGACCACAAACCGTAACACCAATTCAATTAACATAACTTATCTATTATTTGTACTAATCCATAGTAATATTATAAATGTGAAAGTGCGTATTGTTTGTTTGTCTATCTTTCACGTCAAAACGAAGTGACGGATTGGCGTGTTTTTTCATGTGGAGATAGTTGGAGGGGTTGGGAGAGTGACATAGGCTACTTTTTACCGCGGGAGATTATCTAATTCCCACGGGAAAACACGTTATAATACAACTCAAAAATATTTATGTTTTGATGAGAATTACTTGAAACTTGGTATTAATGCTCTTCAATACAATAAAATTTTTGTGTTTCAGCATTTTTCAAAATTCGTCCCATAAAGGGGTAAAATAGGGATGAAAGTTTATATGAAACCTATCTTTTTAGAAATTTTTTGTACTTTTTGTTCTGCTAGTTTTATATAATACTAATAACCTGTCATCACTTTGCTTATATATCCAGGTATATCATTATCCAGGTTATAAAATCTTAATGTACTGGAATAAAAAATATTTTTTGTTACTATTCATGAAAAAAAAATCTTCAAAACTACATGTAGGTATTTAATGTCCTACTAACCGGTTTTCACCACAAATGCCAATCTCACTGAGACTAGATAAACTCAGCTTTTAGCATGGGCGACTCACTAGTATTTGGAAATTTTACAAAAAAATAGCAGGCCAAAACCATATGCGCTCAAAGCGTCAGGCGTGGGCGATGATAATAAGCGGATAAATGAAAACATTAAAATCAAAGTCATGGCGGCGATGACGGCGACGGTGGCGGCGTTATGTGCTGGGCATCTTAATGCTCGGTACTGACAATTTTGCAATAGGGTTGAAAAAAATGAGTTAATAGTAATATTAATTTAGGTGAACATTGATAAGGTATAATCTATATCTATACCTACATATAATGTAATTCTGGGTTGCATGTACAATAAGTATTTTTTTGGAAAATCTTATTGAAATAGTCATTATTATCAAACAGAGACCGAATCTATAGTTTTTAGAATTTTTGTCTGTCTGTCTGGGAACGCATCACGAGAAAACCACTGGACAGATTTTGATAAAATTTGGTATGATGGTAGCTGGTTATCCGGATCAACACACTTTTTACTGCGGGAAAGTATCTCATCTCTGAGAAATCTATACAAACCGTCAAAACGTACCTAGGGAAGAACCCGAGTAGATGGAGGGTGAGTTGCTAGTATATATTTTAATAAAATAAAAATTATATAAAATAAGAATGAATATATAATGAGAAAGATCTCCAAGAATTAGCACTTACTAGTTTAGGGACCACTACAAAAATTAAATATATACACTGGATAATAAATAATATTTAGGTATTTCTTTCCTCTCTCAGAAGAAAAACTGTTTTTTTTAAGTAAAACGTAATATCAAATATTTTATAACTTATTATAATATATAATATTAACAAGACTACCTCAAAATAATGTTATTTATTCAACAGTTAAAATGCATATTACATTTGCCAACCCTACGAGACGTACCTACTCAAATCTCAGGTACCTTATTTTATCGCGCCATCTTTCCACTCAAATTATTTATTTCCTTCTAAATAAAACCTACAAGCATGCGCTTTTGCTGTGGGAAAATAGCATGTAACACGACAACATAAGACACATGAATTAATATTGATAAATATGTTTAAAACTTTGAATGTTCATCTTTGTCGCATGATATTTCATTAGAGGCTTGAGATGAACTTATTAAGGCGTGCCCGTGTTTTGTGATGGTGATCGTGTCTCTTGGGTTTCAATTTTAATATTATAAATATATTTTTTACCTTCCTGCATTTTTTTCTACGTTCGACGGTAGACGTAGGAAACAAAATGGCTCTATTTTCTGTGCAGAACCGATATGACACTGACATGACGTATTTGTTTTCATAGTAATACCTACTTCCTAAGTCGCACAGTACAAGTCCATTTACAATCTACATATTACATAATTACCTATATTATTAAGTATTTATTCAATTTAAAATTATGTATATGTATAAAGAACAATAAAATTTCGATAAAAATTAAACTATATATAAATGTAACACACAAATACACAATACATATACTACAAGACAGTGATAGCTCAGTGGTAACGCGCTCGCTTGGCAAACCGAGTGAAGCGGCTTCAAATCTCGGGTCTCACACCTTTGATATTTTCATGTGCGAATCATTTCCAACATGATTACCACTTATCTTACGGTGAAGGAAAACATCGTGAGGAAACCTGCATGTCTAAGAGAACCTAGCAAGTTTTCGAAAAACATGTGTAGTATGCCAACCCGCACTTGGCCAGTGCGGTGGACTATGGCCCGATCGTATTGAAGGTAGGCCCACCCCCAGCAGTAGGACGTTAAAAAGGACTAAATAAACACTATGTTAATTACACGCAATCTTTCCTCAACGACCGCGGACACGCCGGCGTCTCAGTTATAAATAGATTTCTTAGAACTTTAATTAATTTCTTAAAATTTACCTGGAGGTGTTAATATTATATCATTAAGGAATTAATATGAAAAATGTAGTAAAATAAATGTGCCATATTTATGGGGAGATATAATGATAAACTATTCCTTCCCACCTTCCCACCTTATAAGGCATATACACACAGAAGATATAACAAACACACATTCTCACACGCTTTTATCTTCAATTGATAAATACCAGCATTCATTATAATATAAATACATAAAAGTTATAAGTTTCCTTGCGACTTTGGCTGTTAGCATCAACGCGTTGAACTCTTATTATATATACCAAATATGAAGTTCTCATGAAAGCTTACAAGCTTAGAAGTTTTTAATATAGATCTTGCCAAAACATAAATATATTTTACTAGAGTTTCACCCTCGGTTCGCTCGGGTTCGTCCGAAGGTTCGTTATAACGGTTAGTATGGAACACATAAGTAGACTATAAATCATATTACTGCTTCGCTCCCTTGGGTAATAGCATAATGATACAAATAAAGCCTTAAGCCTTCCTCAATAAGCGGGCTATCTAATGCAAAAAGTGTTTTTTTTAATCGGAGCGTTCAAACAAACAAACAAAGAAATAAACTCTGCCTCTTTATAATATTATTATAGATGAAACAGAATCATACTCCAAATTAAATAATTATGACTAGAAAAAATATTCTGCATCTTTTTATGCTATCTATATCTTTTTATAACACATACAGACAGATTAAATTTATTTTTACATATATATAAATAATTCTGCAGCGACAACATGTCGCGGTGATTATTTAAATGTGAAGCTTTATTTAAAAAAAATTGTTACATGACAATTATAAATGATATAATTAATTACATCATATTGGCATGCAAATACGTACATTAATAATTTTAAAAACTAAATGATCACTATTTCTCATAATTCCATTAAATATGAAAGAAATATAAACAAACATTTTATTTGATAAACCAAAAATAAATTTTATTATATCTAGTAATAATTGTTCATAACACAATACTTCAAAGGATTTGTTTGGTTATGGTTAAAATTAAAATTATGTATGCTAAGGCAGTGGGAGCCCAGTGGTAACGCGCTTGCTTGGGAATCAAGTGAAGCGGCTTCAAATCCCGGGTCTCACACCTCTTATATTTTCATGTGCGAATCATTTCCAACATGTTTACCATTACACGTTTCATCTTTGCTGCGAGATGTACCTACCTACATGTGTATGTCTTAATACTTTATTCCTTCGTCAACTTGTTTTCATCTTTTTAGTTAGCTTTTGTGCAGTTGGGTTTTTTATTTTTATAATTTACATTGTTATTTTATTTTCCGTAATATAGATTTTTATTATATGTATAGACATATAATAAAATTCTAAGTCAAATCTGTACATTAAATATTTTTTAGAAAATCTTATTGAAATAGACATTATTATCGTCGATACAGAGGCCGAATCTATAGTTTTTAGAATTTTTGTCTGTCTGTCTGTCTGTTACCGCATCACAGAAAAACCACTGGAGGGATTTTGATGAAATTTGGAACGGTGATAGCTGGTTATCCGGGTCAACATATAGGACATTTTTACCGCGGGAAAATATCTCATTTCTGAGAAAAAATACGAAAACTTTAATGTAAGAGTATACTAATATGTAAAACCTAAGAATTTGGTTTTTGATCATCTGAACGCGGGCGGAGCCGCGGGCAGTGCTAGTGTATGTAATAAAGAATTAAATAAATAATGTAAGCAAATAATAATCGATCACAGATTAAACGTGTAATTGTAATGTAAGCTACCACCCTGCTGGGCGGTGGCGTGATCTCGACTGATTAATTAATTTCATTATCGGCTTTACGCTGGCTCTCGTGCAAATATTTAAACGGCCAAGATGCCCGCGAACTTTTTATGTGTATGTAAGTATTTACATTCATATTATAAATATTACTTGATATGATTTAAAGTTGATCTTTATGTTTTAACGGCTTTTACTAGTTTATATATTTTATTATATATTTTTGACCGACTTCAAAAATTAGATTTCAAAAATTTCGCTATTTTTTTTATTTTTATGGGTTACACCTTAAGGAGGTCCTATATTATAAATTTCAAAAAAAACCTTCCTAAGTGAAACAATTAGTTTTGATGATTTTGAAGTCAACTTACGCATTTTAGTAAAAAAGAATTATTGTATTACATATTTTATTAGTTGTACTATTTTTTTAAATTCGATTTTTAAAATACATCGTAATTCGTAAGTTATAATAAAAACTACCAATTTATGAAAGCACAAAAAGCACATCAGTACAGTCATTCTAATATAATTAATTGTTTATAGTGCAATTTTATATTAAACTGGTAAAAAACTAAAATTTGAACGTTCTCAATAGATCTCTTCAAACACAGTCAGACGAGGAAAGCTGCGAGCATAAATTAGTCATATGGAAACAAAAAATCAGTATTAATTCACTTCAATTACGTACACCTGTCTAATGCATAAGCTATAAGAAGGTGACCGAGCTGGGACCTTCTGATATTAATATCAAAAAAGTCGTGCAAAACCTTTTCTATACTACCTTTATTATGAACGTAATGCAAACTTGTTCATTTTGTAGGGTTATTTTCGAAATCTGTTACACGATAAACTCCTTATATAGGTATAAATCATTATGGTAATAAATGGAGGTTTTGTATGAGAAAAAAATGGCGTTTAATTTTTCGGTTCTTATTTTAAATACTCATTTACAAGAAGTATATAGCAAATTATATAATAATAATAATTATTCCCATTATATAATTATATTATATATCCATTTTTATCATTATGTATTTCAATTTATGACTAGACAAATTTTTATAAAAACTCGCGAAAAATATAAAAAAAGCTTTACACGCAAAGCTGCGAATAAAATTATCACACAAAGGCAGTTGCAAAAGAACAAAAGGTACGATAGAGACATCTATATACATATATAGAGACGCGAGACAAAGGACGCATCATGTGCAGTAGTCGAGCAGTACACCTGTCGGGCAGGCGCGGGTTCGAGACTAATAATAACAATTATCACGTGCGCAGACGCAGAGGTGACCTGAGGTTGTTATAAGGCTATAAACAATACACTTTTGTACTTTATTGCACAAATAATGTACTGCGGGGCGTTTTATTGAAATAATGAAATTGCCGAAACTAGTACTGAAGAGAAGACCAAGTAAGATTCCAAGTTGTCTAAAATATATTATTAAATATTATATAATAAGTAAATATCAATTAATTATAAATATATATTAATGAACTAAAATAAAAGGCTTTTTACTCTAATCTGACAACCCTACAGAACAGCGTCGCCCAAGGACGACGCGTCGCACCTCTTGGTTCTTTTGCATACGCCAAGGGCACGCTGACCCACTTCCCGACGAACTTTAGACGCGAGAGCACGTGCCTTACCTCATGCCTTATCTTAAATGCATTTATTATATACCACTGGGGACATTAATTAGTGTGATGAGCACGAATGTTTGTACTCCAATCATAGGTTTATATTTATAATATGTTTGTATTTAAAGTTACATATATGCAGTGTATCAACTATCTGGTATCCATAACACAAGCCTCGTAGCTTACCATGGAACTAGATAGTGGTGTGTGTTAATGTCCCAACATATTTATTTATTATTATAACTTTTTATTTACGTATGAGATACATTTTAAACTAATTTCAATGCACATTACATACACTGAATTATAACAAAATGTTAAAATAATTTAATATTATTATTAACCTTAATATTTACAGTGACCATGAGTGTCGTAAAATATAAAGCATTAGAGACGACGGGAATAAAATAAAAAATCCGCAAAAAAAAACGATTCTTTTTATTTAAAATATTAAAAATCTGTAAAATCGAACATTTATACTTTTAAAGTACGAATAACAAATATCAGTATCATAAAAAGTAAGTATATTGGTGAATTAAAAGCAAATACTCTTTTTTACCGACTTTAAAAATTACGTTACTAAAGTAGCTTGTATGTTTTTGTGTGTATATTACACGAAAGCTTCACTAATTGAAAATCGATTTTTATAATTATTTTTAATAGAATATACGTCCAGGGTGATCTTATATTATAAATAAAAAATATTATGTCTGTCTGTCCTCTTAATCGATTTCGGCCACGAACGATCTCATTGAGACTAGCCAACAGCGCAGGAGATAATATAACGAACAAATGTAGGCGTACACACAAGTGTACTCTCTATTCCTGTCACTCTCTTCGACTGGTGAACGACAATTCGACACGACCAGTGAGAGATCTAGCGCAGAACCATTAGTCAGGCTCTTCGAGGCACTTGGGTAAAACTCCGCCAACTTCAAAACTCTGGGCTATTACAGAGACTGCCTTAACAGGAAGACTGTATAGCTAAACTTGGCACTGCCCGGGACTCGAACCCAGAACCTCCGCATCTGCAGTCTGACATGCTAGCCACTAGACCACAAAGGCAGTGAGATAAAAAATATATCCACCCATAAGGATGTAATAATCACTTTTAAAGTGGTTGTGAGGTCGGTGTAACGTTTTGAATTATATTTATTATTAAATGATCTAGATTCTTTAAAGTATTCAAACAAATCTTAGTGGACGTCTACTTTTACTTTCATTACGACACACGTGGCTAATCTATACGGGAAGTGTTTAGTGTTATATTACACTAATACGCATATATGAGGTGTTAAAATGCTTTATTGCTTTACTATTGCTACTATATAGATTTAGGTCGAGCGTAGTTTCTCTGTGGCATTTTCCCACATACTTACGTTTAATATATACGTGTGATGAAATAACATTTAAAGATAATAAATATATCCCATTGGATGGTAAAACTAAGAAATAAGTTATAAATAAACTATATTTCAAAAAATATTACCATTTATCTTTTTATAGTTATGTTCTATGTTCTTTGTTCTGTGGCTTATAGGTGTGCCATTTGGGCACAATTTACTTCGCCGATCTATACTAATATTGTAAAGAGGTAAAGTTTGTGAGTTTGTGAGATTGTGAGTTTGTGGCGTTGTAGGGGGTAATCTCTGGATCTAGTGAACCGATTTAGATGAAATTTGGTAAGAAGATAGTTAGAGACCCTGGGAATGACATAGGATACTTTTTATCCCGGAAATCATCTTGAACCGGAGCGAATCGAGGGTGAGTCGCTAGTGTCGTATAAAATGGAGAAGGCTTTTTACAGTTGTAGTCATTTGTATTATATGACGAAAGAAGACATGTTGTCTTACATTCACACGTACTTACTGTATATATGAAACAGATCAAGATAATATGTAATGGTGCGTAAAAATAAATATTTAGCCGAAAGTAATATGAAAATTTAATTTTACTACTTCCAACCCTGACTTTCTGATATTATCACGCACATAATCCTTTCTATGCCGTGAAAACGATAAAATATATTCACGTCAATCGGACTTAAAAATAAAAATGTAGGTATATTTGTGCAGAACGTTAAATCACCAAAAAATCTTTACCAATTACATAGTGACTCATATAAGTGCTTTTACATGGGAATGGTTTTATGTTATTAATTTTGCTATAACTTGTCACTGCAGCTCATCAGGTTCTACTGAACCGATTGCAACAGAAATTGATACACATGAGTGTTTGAATACGGAGTATATTTTAGCTTTTACAATTTACAGAAGCGAAGCCGAGAATAAAGACTAGTAATAACTAAAATATAACCACAACACTACACTAATTTGTTATAACGGTGCCAAATATTTACCAAATTTATAACATTTTGCTTAATATGTTTACGACACGACCTATTCATATTCTAACTAAACATTTATGTTTCCTGTCCGTTCATAACACTTTCTATTGTACATCTTCATTTGCTATATCACGCTCGATAAAATATTCAATTTTAATAAACATTTATCGTTTAAATTATGTTAATCTAAATTGTAAATTAGCGAAACGCTCTCATTTTGTTCAAGCCTCAATGGTTTTTAAAATTATTTACCTATCAGCTTTTGTGTTAGACAGACGACGCCCACTATACTTGCACACATCCCTCGTTATAACTTAGCACCGTGGTACATTTTGATTAACTTCAAAAAAATAAGTAATTACCTAGAACTTACGTTTTTTTCCTACTTAGTGAATAGAAGAAACGAGTTTCGTATAATTTTTTAAAAATAAGTACACATATATATTGACATAGTCGACAACAGAGGAACAGTCTAGATAGATAATATCTAACCATAATAATACCATAATATCTGCCATCTATTGTTGAGATCGTGTAAATAATTTTAGGCCGCTCTGGTTTTTAACCGACTTCCAAAAAGCAGGAGGTTATCAATTCGTCGAAATCTTTTTTTTTTTCTTTTTTTTTATGTATGTTCGCCGATTACTCGAAGACGCCTGAACGCATTTGGAAATATATTTTTTTGTTTTAAAGGCTATACTTTCCAGGTGGTCCCATATAAATTTTATCGAAATCGGTACAGCTGTTTTTTTTTTAAATCAACAATAAATATATTTTTTAAATAAATTGCTTAATCGAATATGTTATTAAAAAACTTTCTTCTTACAAATTACCTGCTTATTAAGTCTACACTAAAAATGGAAAAATAAAAACTTTTTAACAAAAAATAAAAACCGACTTCCAGGCACTTAAATGTAAAAAATAACTAAACGGAGGTTTCATTTAGAATAGATACCTAATCAGATATTTTCGAAGTCGGTGCCGGCCTACAATATTTTAAGATATGAATATCTAATTGGTAAATATGTATTTTACGCATCGAAATATATTAGATTTGCTTTACATCGGCTGGCGCCGATTTCAAAAATATCTGATTAGGTATCTACTCTAAATGAAAACTTCCGTTTAGTTATTTTTTACATTTAAGTGCCTGGAAGTCGGTTTTTATTTTTCGTTAAAAAGTTTTTATGTTGATAAACATTATTAAATTACGAAAATGCAAAAAGGTCAAAAATCGTTAAAATGCAGTTAGGCCACTCTGGTTCTAGCAGCCTAATATGACCTGATGCTTAAAGCTAAAAATTTCTCCTCTATAATTTTCCGCTTCCATTATTATCATATCAGGTCCAAGTAAAAGCATACATATAGCCACTGCTAACAATAACCTATGTGCCAAGTCTTAGGGTTAATTGAAGGAAATATAAAGAAAGACAAAATTACTTAGATATATATAATTGTTACATTTATCCTAAATAGGACTCTCTAGCTATATTTGAGTATAGCTACGCAAAATAAAACTTAATATACAGGGTCATTTTTAATTTACTGAAAACCTTTTGGGAATATACTATTTACATCCTATCAACAACATCTGTAACAAGAAAAAATAATATTTCTTAAATTTTTATTTTCATACAAATATAAAAATATTTTTTTGCATCTTCTAAACCTTAAAGTTCTATCATCTGGCCAAGTTTAAATGAGTAAGCGCGGCTTCCTACACCTCTCCACCACTCCCCCTCCACCAGACACGCACTTTCTTTTGCTAATGCTGGACTATTACCGTTGAGAAGGAGCAATAAAAATACTTATATTATTGTTAAATTTAAGGTATATTATTTTTTTTCTTACAGATTTTGTTGTTATGATGTAAATAGTGTATTCCCAAAAGGTTTTCTGTAAATTAAAAATGACCCTGTGTATAAAACATCATTTTTAAAGTCAACTAAAATGTCTGTCGACATTAAAAAAATAAAACTTTTGCTTTTAATATTAGTTTAATTCGTTTATTTCATAACATATTTAAGTATTAAGTTACTAAAAAAAACTTTAAGGTTCAGCCAATTTAAGCCAAAAGTCTCATTAGGTTAACATTACCAAAAGCAAACAATTAAACTCAAAATAAATACATATATAATATATTTACCAAACTTCTAGCACAAATATTGGCAGTAACGACAATCGATTAACGGGTTCGAAGCCCATGGATTCTATAAGTCGAATGAATAATTCATGACTCGATTCGCAGATACGTAACTCGATACGGGTCCGATTTTATTTTGTTTTCTACTAGATTTATGTCCGAACGCACCTTTCTATTCTCGATAACATGGAAATTATATGAGTTGGAACAATAACAAGATTTGGGGGCTCTGTGAATTAAAGTGGGTTTACTCGTGAATGTAAATGCACTAAATAATACCTTTTAAACTATTCGTTGTAATTATAAAATAGATGTATATGGAAGTCAGATTTTATGTTTTCATGGTATTATATATTAGATCAGTATTGTTAAAAAAAAAATATATATATATATAGTGGATTTTAATGTAATACAGCCTTAAAAGTAGCAGAAAAAGATTCATTTAATTTAAATAAATACACATAAAACGCGCTTTTGATCAAGCGGAATATAATATGGTACTCGTTAAAAATAACTCTTAGGAGTTCATACTCAAAAAAAATTCTAGAAGACATATTTTATTGTATTATGCCATGGACTACAAATTCTTTTAAAGTTTCAAATAGATGCAAAGAACAGAACAATTCAAATTAGATTAAAATTGACTCCTCTATGATAACAATTAACATATTTATAACTGAATCTAAAAAAATCGTGTTAAAAAGATGACATCATTCAGACAGATAGTGCTACGACTAATGGTAGATACCATAGGTGTTAACTGCCCTCTTTTTTACACAATTTCAAAAAACTATTTATATAATACTTTCTTTCTTTCGAATATTTTTGCAGATTTATTTTGATTTTTGTTTCGGGAGAGACTAAGGTTTTAGACCTTTGATACGCTACTAAAGAAGGTACTAAAAACTAAACTAAGCATTTTATTGTATTTCTAATGAAGCATTATAAGAATCTTCTTAAAATAACTTCAATATGATATTAATATCACAACTTATTCTTCTCTAAAATCAAGAACTTCAGCAGATCTTTAGAGCATCATGCTGCTTCCATTTAAATGAGATAAAATTTGTCAAAATTAATATTCAAAAGCTCATTCATTCGATATGAGCAGACTGCCAGACGCCTATAACCGTTTATATAATAAGTTAAATGTATATGTATAAGTTAGATTTATAGTGGAAAGTCGATATTGATTTAACTAAGACGACTGTGACAAGAATGTGACGATCACCAAATATACATCGGAAATATAAAAATATTTCACATTCCTTAATTCTAATTGAGATATTATAATCCACATACTTAAGAAACAGAAAGTATAAAAAATATTATCATGACGACGAGACGCCACTTGCGTTTATGTTTGTAAGAATTAACTTAATGTTACTAATTAATCTACATAATAGAATAACATTTTCAATTAATGTAGTGAAATAACAAGATGTCTGTCTATAAATTTACTTTTCTACTGCACAATATTTTATTTACATGAAAAGAAAACACATACAATGCAGTGGAATTTCAAATATTTACAAAATAAATTTACATACAAAATAAGTGTACACTTTAATTACACACTACACAAGTTATGTCCGCGTGAAGTTATAGCAAAAATGCCTGCTGCATCCCGCAAATACCCAAAGAATCAGTTTTTAATCATAATTATAAATTAAAAATTAAAAAAAAACCCTACGCAAATTTCTTGTCATTGAACGATTACATTGGTACGCGTGAAGCACTTAATCGAGTAATCATACGCCTAAATGCCTTACATCATTTTGGAAAAGAGCTGATACTCTTACACTGCTGGACCGATATTAACCAAACAGCTGAAGACCACCGCAAGGAAACTGGATTTCAAATCAAAAAAAAACCGCATCGAAATCGGTCCATCCTTTTGAGAGCTGCGATGCCACATACAGACACACACACACACACAGAGACAGACAGACAGACATCGAAGTCAAACTAATAACACCCCTCTTTTTGCGTCGGGGGTTATAAAAGCAATTATTGCACTAGGTATGCTATCCTCCCACGGGACCTCTATGTGTGCCGGAATAAAAAAAAGTGACTTATCAGCTAATAAAATGGTTTCTATACAAAAATGTATGTCCAAAAAAGAACGAAAATGTAATATTAGTAATAATCTCTAATAAATAAATATGTTAGATATGTGGGGACATTAACACACAGCACCATCTAGTTCCATGGTAATCTACGCAGCTTGTGTTATGGATACCAGATAGTTAATACACTACATATATATAACTTTAAATACATACATATTATAAATATAAACACCCATGACTGAAGTACAAGCATTCGTGCTCATCACACAAATGAATGCCCCCAGCGAGATTCGAACCCGCAACCGCTGGCATAGCAAGTAGGGTTACTACACACTGAGCCAAACGTGTCGTCCAAACCGCACTTATTCTTCCAAATAATAACGTTTGAATTTAAAATGTTCTAAGCACCTAATACAAATCTTAACAAAAAAAAACGAGCAAATTACAGTATGACATATAGACATATAAATCAAAACTTAATTCAAAGCATTGCGAACATACGAAACAAATGCTAGCTTTCATCTCGAAAGTACCAAAACTGATACAATTAAGGCAAAACTCATTAGAGGATTCACTCCACATTGAATTAACATCAAAGGCGTATGTGAAATGTCCCGCGTCAGTACAACTGGAAGTGCTTCCAAAATAGCTGTAAAGCGAAAAACAAAGCTTTACACCGTATGCGTTTGTGTATTTTGAGAACTATTTCCATTGAATAACGATATCTGCTTTTAAGGAGCGAGTAAAATAGAATAAATGTCACATATCCTATTTCATTATCGTGGTACAGTCTAGTACCCCAGTGAGCGTGAATTCAATTTCTATCCTAAGTGGATTTTAGTTTTGGCCATATATGTGCATAATGTATAAGAAAATTAAAGTAAAATTTTGGGCATCGTGAGTCACTTTGTGCTGTCTATGTACACATTTTACTAAAGAGAATATAGCGTAACGCTATATTATTAGTAGTTTTAAATTATATAAGTATAAATAATAATTATCTATACATATAATAAAATTCTGTGTCGAATCTGTACA
Source organism: Brenthis daphne (assembly GCA_947093115.1). Lineage (NCBI taxonomy): Eukaryota > Metazoa > Arthropoda > Insecta > Lepidoptera > Nymphalidae > Brenthis > Brenthis daphne. The sequence continues at coordinate 8,733,255 of OX352473.1, forward strand.
TTAAATATTTTTTGGAAAATCTTATTGAAATAGAATGTCTGTCTGTCTGGGAACGCATCACGAGAAAACCACTGGACAGATTTTGATGAAATTTGGTATGATGATAGCTGGTTATCCGGGTCAACATATAGAATACTTTTTACTGCGGGAAAATATCTCATCGCTGAGAAATCTATACTAAACGTTTAAACTAATCCATGTGTATAAATATTATAAATGTGAAAGTTTGTGAGTATGTATGGATGTTTGTTACTCTTTCACATCAGAACGGCTGAACGGATCTGGATGAAATTTGGCACAGAGATAGATTATAGAATAGAATAACATATAGGCATATTTATCCCGGAAAAATATACGGTTCCCGAGGGATAGATTTTTGTTTTATATTTATAATTTCGAAAACATGATGATTGCACACCACACAAGAAATACATAGAAAAGAGAAATGTATATAAAAAAAGAGATGTACAGAGGGCGGAGACGGTTTTAGTGTCTACTCATGCGCTACAGATATTTTTATTAAAAATTTAAATCCACGGATGATGCATATACTTACTTTAAGTTTAAACTAACAAAAAAAAATGAAGTAATAGGTGCTTAGCGTATTGAAAAATACTGAAAACCGTATAAATATAATGAGAATGAACGCTCACGCAGAGTGAAGTAAAAGGCGAAGTAATAACGCGTGTTTACAATCAAACTCACTTAACCAAACTATTAGAACGACATACTATTATTATTCGAATATAACCATTTGTCCTATATTTTTATTTTAATAATAATCTCTATGCTGCTTACCTTATATCTATATTGATATACATACATATACAGGGTGATTTTTAATTTACTGAAAACCTTTTGGGAATACACTATTTACATCCTATCGACAACATCTGTAACAAGAAAAAATAATATTTCTGCAATTTTTATTTTCATACAAAAATAAAAATATTTTAAGTAATAAGTTACTCAAATAAAAAAATAAAAAATTTGGCTCACAATTATCCTCGTAGAGACATAGAATCCGCTCACTGATTGTATTATTTTAATAAGTTTTACACGAATAATAAGTTTTTACTTGTTTCTCTATTCCTGTGACAATGGTTACCGCCACCCAACGTGCAGTATCTCAATTGTACTAAATGGAGTGTAAAATTAATAATATGCTCTATATATAAATGATATAAAAATTAAAACACAACTTTTAACGTCACATACAGTTATTCAATAAACCTGAAAGGGAGTCAAGGCAGTGATAGCCCAATGGTAACGCGCTCGCGCTCGAGATAATCCTCCAATATATATAATATATTGTTTTTATATATAATAGTATATTGTTTTAGTCCTAGATAAATAAAAAAGAAATAAATACGTTGGGACATTAACACACAGCACCATCTAGTTCCATGATAAGCTACGAGACCTGTGTTATGGATACCAGATGGTTGATACACTACACATATATGACTTTAAATACATATTATAAATATAAACACCCATACTGGAGTACAAACCTTCGTCACAACACAAATGAATGCCCCCAGCGGGACTCGAACCCGCGACCGCCGGCACAGAAAGTAGGACCACTACAAACTGAGCCAAACGCGTCGTCGAGTCCTAGAGCGTCATTAAAAGATAGTTTAAAAATATACCTTAAAATTAAATGTTGCTTCTCAGTACGTGTACGAAAATATTATGTACTTAATACATAATATGTTGAAAAAAATATACATGAATTTCAAAGAAATTGTTAAAAAACGTTTGATACTTGTAATTAATATTTTATAGAAGACTAGCGGAAAAACAAAAACAAATCTATCCCACGGGAACCGTACATTTTTCCGGGATAAAAAGTAGCCTATGTGCTATTCCAGACTATAATCTATCTATGTGCCAAATTTTATCCAGATCCGTTCAGCCGTTCTGGCGTGATTGAGTAACAAACATCCAAACATCCCACACCCTCAATTGGCCAACGTGGTGTACTATGGCCTGATCCCCATCGTATTAAAATGAAGCCCATGCCCAGCAGTGGGACGTTCAAAAGAGTTGAATACATACATATCTCATTTCTGAGAAAAATTACAAAAACTGCATTGTAAGAGTATACTAATATGTAAAACCTAAGAATTTGGTTTTTGGTCATCGGAACGCGGGCGGAGCCGCGGGCAATGCTAGTAACCAAATATATTACGATCTAGCCAAAAAGGCTAATAAGTAATTTAACTTTAACTTAGTTTTATAAAATAATACTAGGAACTAAAATGAACATATTTTTTTATTAAAATTTAAATTATTCAAAAACCTGAACAATTATCAAAAATAGCCTATAAATGGATCTAATAAGTTACTATAACAAATATAAAGGTGTAATAAAAATTGCGGAAATTTAAATTACTACATTTCATATACGAATGTGAGTCATTATTTGGCGGATGCTGATATTTCGCATCAATTTGGTCAAAGCCATAAAACGTTGAAGTTCGTAGACCTGTCATTTAGAGGCTTCAATGGTTTAGCTATCTATAGATAAATCAATAATATTACTTAAGTGCTGTTCTTAGTCTTCGTCAGTATTCTTGCATGGATCTATTTTGATAGCTAACCCCAATCTGAATGAGACGAAAATGCAAAATTAGGTTAATTTATTAGATAACTAGAGACTATGTATCCATAATAAAGACTATTTCTATAAGGTTTTCCAAAAAAATTTTAATGTACAGATTCGACTCAGAATTTTATTAAATGTATCTAAGATAACTAAATATACACAACAGGAAAACATAAAATGTAGTGTTAAAGCCTTATGTTTCTTACCATTTAATTGCGGTTACTCATTTTATATTATAGCTATTTGGCCCTATTTATATCAACTAAGAATCAAACCCGTCACCTCCACGTCGGTTAAAAGATCATCATCATTGTGTTAAGCCAATTTTAAGGTGCCCATAAAAATGATACCAATGGAAAGTCTTAGTCAATTCTTGTCAGCTATAATCCTCTATAATGTATGTAAAACCAAATCAAAATTTTATTTGTTAGCCTTTGAGAATAAATGATAATTTATTACATTACGTTGTAATTTGATTGCTTTTAGATATAATTAGTCTACTTTCGTAGACATGATCGATATTATTATCGCCTAAAATATATCTTTATTATATGTTGTCTTAATCTTCTATACATATAATAAAATTCTAACTGAGTCAAATCTGTACGTTAAATATTTTTTGGGACATCTTATTAAAATAGTCATTATCGATACAGAGGCCGAATCTATAGCTTCTAGAATTTTTGTCTGTCTGTCTGTCTGACGAGAATATCTCTGGACAGAGTTTGATGAAATTTGGTATAATGATACTGGCTAACTGGGTCAAAATATAGGAACCGTTTTACTACGTGAAAATATCTCATATCTGAGAAATGTATACTAAACGATACAGAGACGAACAACGATATAGAGACGAACCCGAGCGGAACAAGGGTGAGTCGCTAGTTTTCATTATAAAATAATGACCAAAATACTAACAAAATAAAATTTAACTTTATTCAAAAAGGCTTATAAAAGCACTTATGAATGGTCAATTTAATTTAAATAGCGTCAATGTAGTCAATCCGTGAGTAAGCTAACACCGACTCGGAAAGCAGTTCTACTGAGGAGAGCTGACGAGAAGAGCTGATCCATACGTCCAAAGGAAAACCGGGAATCGTAGTAGAAATATTCAGTGGTCTCTCCGTCATTTTTTATAGCTAACTGAGCCATAGGCCAAGGTTAGTTTTTAATATAATAATTAACACCATATGTAATTAATACTTTACTACTATAAAATTGTGGAAACACATTGAAATAAATATTCAGATTTGGTCATTACCATATTTAAACAACTTCTTTGTTGGGTAAAATTATATTTAAATAGACACTCTTATTCGCCTCTCCTCCATAAAAATAATATATAAACATATATAACACAAATGACCATCATCGCCATCATCTGATGAGTCAATACTACATAAATATCATGGTTTGCAATAAAAAAATCACACGAGTACTTCATCCTCCATACACTTGTGGGCATTGTATGTTGCTAACAATATTTATTGGCTATAAATCTCCCTCGCTCATTAGACCGTGTGTGGGCACCTTTACAGCCGAGTTTACTTATTTTATGTTTTTTTATTCTTTCCACCGCCATTTTCGTCGAGTTCAACGAAATAGTGACAGTACGTATCTATTAGAGACAGTCGTAAAATGCTAAGGTTTCTGTTTGCTGAACAGAAAACTGTTGTTCATCGTTAACGGTTTTCAAATAAATAAGTTAATTGTTATTTTGTTATTAGCGTCTCCCTGAAGCTCTGCTCATGTACATACTCGTATGTATGTATTCATATTTACTAATATTCACCCGGTGGTCGAAATTCGATCATAATTATTATTAAAAGTTGTATTCAGCCCTTTTTAACGTCCCACTGCTGGTGGTGGGCCTCCCTTCAATACGAGGGGGATCAGGCCATAGTCCACCATGCTGACCAAGTGCGGGTTGGCGGACTTCACATGTCTTTTGAAAACTCGCTAGGTTCTCTCAGACATGCAGGTTTCCTCTCGATGTTTTCTTTTGCCGTAAGATAAGTGGTAATCATGTTGGAAATAATGCTTATATGAAAATATCAGAGTTGCGAGACCCGAGATTTAAACCTGCGTTACTCGATTTTCCAAGCAAGAGCCTTACCACTGGGCTACCACATTATGTGAATAGAATAAGCTTTGATTAAATAGGTAATGTTTAATAACAACCATAAAAAAGTCTACACGTTTTTAAAAAGAAAAATCATGTGATAAATACATCATTTTTATCATTCCTTGTTGAGTTCATTGTCATTAACAGACCGTACATGTACATATTTCGCATGTGGCTAAAACCTCGTGCCTTAGAACTTTTAAGCTCAAAAGCAATAGCTCGGCGCAAAACAGTCTATGGTTCGATTCTTTATATATTCAAAAAAATTTTTTTTAAATAGTCTTATAATTGATTCAACAACTTTAGAAGGCAAAAATCTAACAAAAAACGAAATAACCTTATTTCTTGTGTGGCGTATGTATATTGCAAAGAGCCTTCAACCATTATATCTACTTAACTGATTAAATCAAACTTATCTACCGTTGTTATCCTTAGTGGCCTTGATAAAGCTTAAGGAGTGCAGTTAAGGCCTAATAATAGAGCGAACGAGCCTGGTATTATAATAAATTGGGAACAATAAAAGTTTACATAAGCCTAATTAAATACTAATCCGAAATGATGTTATGTCTATGTAAAAAGCCAATACTCAAAAATATTACTTTTGTTTACACTCCAAGCTTCACTGCTTATGCGTACGCTATTATGTATATTATTAGTTACTAGCGACTCACCCTCGCTTCGCTTGGGTTCATCTCTAGCTTGATTCCCCATACAAACATTCATCCCCATTTTTACCCCCTTAAGGGATGATTTCCGGAATAATAAATATCTTATGTCCTTCCCAGGGTCTCAAACTATCTTCTTACCAAATTTCATCTAAATCGGTCCTGTACTTTTTGAGTTCATTCGTTACAAACATACAAAAATACAAATCTTTCCTATTTATAATAGTAGCGTAGATTAAAATTTTTGCTTATAATTAAAACACATGAAAATTTAAAGATGCATGATCTGAGTGAGAACCTGCTTCACTTGGTTTTCTAAACGAGCGCGTCACCACTGAAATACTCGTACTACAGCATAAAACACATAGTACTATTACTTGAATGATAGTGTTCTGAATTTTATTTTATTTTATTCTATGTTATCGAAAAAACATGGATTTTTAGTTTATGGTGCATAGATCGAGCTCATTTCGCTTTAATACTTACTAGCGACTTACCCTTGCTTTGCTCGCGTGCGTAACTACGTACGTCTTCAATATATGTTAAGTTTTAAAGATTCGAACAAACAGAAAGACAGACAAACTTACATTATCATATAAATAACTTTATGTGCTTTAGAAAACATAGTTATTTTGAAGTTACAGACACTAACTAGACGGATACATTAAATTTATTTATATGTATAGATATAGCGTTTTTTATTTTTTTGCTATAAATATTATTACATCCGATCATTACGTGGGTATTTTCATTGAAATTCTTACTCATACCATACAAAAAATTAAACAACAAGTGAAAGGAAAGTAAAACCGCTTACGTTATCCTTTTTCTTTGTAAAATATTTATCTACATAGCATAACTAATAACAGTAAAACATTTGAATTAAAAAACATCTAATAGCGGCCATGTTGAAGCATTTAATTGACTTAGAAAATGCCCAGTATATTGTTCGTATGGTTTTATTTTGTCTCGCAGGGCGAGTGTCGGCGAATTGAACGGGCCATGATGTCGTGTGTAAGGAAGATGGACAGAGACGAAAATATCTATGGTAATTTTGAAATATTAACAAAAAGCGTTTTAATTTTAATATGGTTAATATAACATGACATCTGCGATGAAATCAGACTTTTGTTTTCTTTTATGGATATGAAGTGGGTACTTTTATAGGCTTTTAGATTGTATTAATTTTATTTTAATTAATATAGGCAGCGTGCAGTGGTAGCGCGCTCGCTTGGGAAACCGAGTGAAGCGGCTACAAATCCCAGGTCTCGCACGTCTGATATTTTCATGTGCAGATCATTCTAACACGATTCCCACTTACCTTACGGTGAAGGAAAATATCGTGAGGAAACCTGCAAGTCTGAGAGAACATAGCAAGTTTTCTAAAACATGAAAAACCATCTAAAAAAATATAGTCCGCCAACTCGCACTCAACCAGCGTGGTAGACTATAGCCTGACCACCCTCGTATTGAAGGGAGGCCCGTGCCCAGCAGTGGGACGGTAAAAAGGACTGAATACATACATACATACATACATGATATATATTATAAAATATATATTTTTCCGAAGCATAAATTGATTTTAATATAAAAGGAAATTGTATAACTATTTTATAATATCTCATATTTACGACCATTCTTAATCCACAAAAAATAATGAAATCAAAATTCACTCAAGCGACCATAACCTACAATATAATAAACATACATATAACAAGCAACATACCTTTGAAAACAGACGAACGACACATAAATTAAAAAAATAAATCAGTGCAATATCAATAAATTTAAGTAACTTTTTCGATGGCGTTTCTATTGCCTTCTCTATCCTCCGATGCCTCGCGGTAAAACAATAGTTTAAACAAAGCAAACTTTTTATACAGCAAATTGTAAGAGGTCGGAATGTAGGCCGTACGGCATAATGAGCTGCGGTGACCAAAATTTATTATACGTTCATCTTTCTGAGAAACTACTGAATAATACCGACGGCGGCGGCAAGGTATGCAGGTTCTATTCCGTGCCGACACAGTTATGCTCGTTATGCTTACGTAACCGGGCAAAAAGTCATTCGGTTATAATAGTTCAGATTGTAACGGGTTAGAGACAAAGGCTTTTAATTCGGATTACAATCTATTTATAGTGGATATATTCATTTCGTTGGGAACCTTTTGTTTGTTTAGTGTGTAGAGTTGCTATAATGTTCAGAAGTGCAGATTTTTAATTTGGATTGTGAATGGTTGATTAGAATCATCTTTTTAAATATTAAACAATTCTTCAGAACAAGTTTTTTAGAACTGATTGATGCCTAATAGCTGATAATTTCACATTTCATTCCGTTCATTATATGTAATAAAACAAAAATTATTTAATTTTATTGCCACTCATTGCCCTCTAATTATATAAAGAGCCTTCTTCTAATCCAAAAATCCTGTTAACAATCTTTCATCCTTGAAAAAGAACTGTATCATTTTTTACAAATAAACAAACAAGGCTAAGTCAGTGATTTCATTATGAGTTTAGATTCTAGACTCGTTCATTAGTTGCTCCTGCGCATAATGCACAAATCGGATAACTGTGGCTCAGACGACCTTGGTGCTTCGGGGAAAGGCGCGCGCGCAGCCACGCCCCCCGCCCGCCGGCCAAATGAAAACACTATAACATCGGTTCTTGTTCTATACTAAACGATTTCTAATGTAACTTGGCAATTTTAAACCTTAAAGGCTTAAACAATGGCTAAACTAACATTAATCAATCGCAATCTATAATTAAGTATATGTAATTCTTACGCTACTACAGCTACTGTACCTATTATGTTTATAGGATAGGTACATACCTACATCTTATTTTAATAAAATAGTGATAGGTGTCATCTCCCTCTCTTTCTTCTTTTTTTGTAGGAGTTAGGTTATTAGGCTTGATAATACTTTTTCGCCTCACTAATTTTTGTCATCTCATTGTTTACCCACTAGCAACTCACCCTCGCTTCGCTCGAGTTCGTCCGTACTGTACGTTTTAACGGTTAGTATGGAATAGATAGATTATATTTTAGTACATATATATATATACATAGGTATGATGAGTTTCATATCCCTTACTTGAGAAAAGATTGATTCATCATACAAACTTTCATCCACCCTTTCAAGGGATGATTTCCGAAATAAAAACTATCCTACGTCCTTACCAGGGTCTCAAACTATCTTCATACCGAATATCATCTTAATCGATTCAGCGAATTTTTAGTTAATCCTTTACTAACAAACTCACCAACTTTACCTCTTTATAATACTAGTACATATAGATTATCTCATTAACTAAAAAAATCTATGGCACTATAAAAATTCAACCTAAAGCTTTAATGTAATAAACGTCTCTTGGTTCATTATTTTTATATAGACTTAAAATAATTATATTTATATAACAAACAGTCATATGTTGTTAAATATCTAGGTATAAAAGAGCAATTTATCAAAGCAGGTCAGATAGACAGACCGCGCGACCTAGATCTATTTACAGTCTGAAGATGGGATGGCCTCTATGCAAGTACAAATATGTACATGGTTTTAAAAATAACTGGTATTCAAATGTAATTTAAAATTGAAGTTATATTTTTAAACATGACATATTTTTCAATAAAATTAATACTAGACTAGCATTGCCCGCGGCTTCGCCCGCATTCAGATGACCAAAAATCAAATTCTTAGGTTTTACATATTAGTATACTCTTACAATGCAGTTTTTGTATTTATTTCTCAGAAATAAGATATTTTCCCGCCGTAAAAAGTATCCTATATGTTGACCCGGATAACCAGCTATCACCATCCAAATTTCATCAAAATCCCTCCAGTGGTTTTTCTGTGATGCAATAACAGACAGATAGACAGACAGACAAAATTTCTAAAAACTATAGATTCGGCCTCTGTAGTTGTAATTTTATTATATGTATATTATTATTTTATTATAGATATATTAATACATTAACTAGTATTTTTTAATATCATCCCTTACATAATATGGAGAAAAAGAGAAAAATGGAGCGTGCTGACAGGGCGCTTAAAAAAATTTATGACCTATTCTCATACCTACCAAATATAAAAAAAATGATTAAAATCAGTCGAGCCATTTAAGAGGAGTGCGACCACAAACACCGTGACACGAGATTTTTATATATTATTAGATTGATATTTCCGCATATTAATAGGGGAACGATGTATAAAATAGACCAGATATAGGCGCCTCCAGTAAAAGGTCAATCGCCGAAGCCAAATCGACACGATATAAACATCTGAGATGACTCAATCAAGTCGATTCATAACTCCATTCATAAAGTCACGGCACATTAGAACTATTTTTTGTTTATTTTTTGGGATATATTTCACAAACACGAGGAAACCGTTATTTAACACATAAGTTCCTTTATAAGCGATAGAAAAATATTTATATTTATTATTAAAAAATCCAGTTGAAAACAAAGAAATATTTTATTTTTAGATTAGTTAATTATCCAAAACATTCTCGATCCTTTTGTGCTACGTTTAACGGACTTTAATTTTTGTAATCCGTATTAAGTAAATATAATCGGTTCATTTTTTTAAAGAATATTTTACGTAGGTATATCTAACAACATTAAGTTATATTACACTAGCGACTCCATTTTCACCCCCTTAAGGGATGATTTCCGGGATAAAAAGTATCCTATGTCCTTCCCAGGGTCTCAAACTATCTTCTTACCAAATTTCATCTAAATCGGTTCAGTAGATCCAGAGATTACGCCCTACAACGTCACAAACTCACAAACTTTACCTATTTATAATATTAGTATAGATTAGTACAAAAAAGTAATGTGAATCTTTTATACATAAAACCTGTTTTTACCGCCTTCAAAAAGGTAAAATTCCGCTGTATTTTTGTATATGTATGTAACGCGATATATTCATTAATTGTGAATCGATTTTTATCGATTTTTTAATTAAAGTATACTCAAGTTTGACCACTTTATACTTAAGAGTTTGGGCTAACTTTAAAGGTAGAATAAATTAGTTTTTAAGTGATTTTGAAGTTAGAATACCTTTATTACTAAAAACTGTTTGTATTTAATTACATTGCTGATATATATACAACATAATATTCCTTATTAATTTACGTAATTATGTATCTCTCAAAATACATAAATACATTAAAAGTAAAAAAAATATATTAAAAAAAACTAGCCGAGTATGAATCGGTGTGCTAGTACTCTTTACTTAACTATCTATCAACTATCGACTCACCCTTGCTTCACTCGGGTTCGTCCCTAGGTACGTTTTAACGGTTAGTATGGAACAGGTAGTCTATATACTATATGATAGTAGCTTTCTTCAATAAACGGGCTATCTACTGCAAAAATATTTTTTTCATAGAATTAGTAGTTCCTGAGATTAGTGCGTTCAAACAAACAAACAAACAAACAAACAAACAAACAAACAAACAAACAAACAAACAAACAAACAAACAAACAAACAAACAAACAAACAAACAAACAAACACAAACAATAAAATAAACTCAGCCTCTTTATAATATTAGTATAGGTTTAATTTCAATAAATAGAATAATACAATACAATAATATTTCCTTTATATTGTTATAGTAAAGCGTCCCACGATTAATCTAACGTAAGAGCATCAATTAATTCTTTTTGATAGCTTATTTATTATGGACTGAGTCTCTTCAAAGCATGCCAGAACTAAGCTCAGCTCACTACGCCATATGATTATCGAAAACTTCGTAGCGTTTCCTTTAGACATTTTAAGTTAATTTATGTTGATCTGTTATTTCCGATACTTTTTGCAGTTTTATTTAGATTTTTTTGTTCCCCACGATTTTGTTTTCCAGCAAAGTTGGTCGCGGGAAAGTCTAAGGTTATTGATTTCTTAAAAGTCATAGTTTTATTATGGCATGTGCATGTAAAAAAAACAACAAACTTTCTCAATTAACATAATATGTAAGAAATCTGACTTTAACTGCCAATGTAAATTATGCGCTTCGCATGCCAATAGATAAGCCTAGTGACGTTACTAATAAAATTTTTATCTGTAATAATATTTCACACTACTACAATTTATTATAATTACCTGCATTCGTTTCTTTTCATAAAAACCGATTGGGTCTTTTGTTTTATTATAAAAATATTATTCATGTGATGGTCTAAGTTTCAAAAGTCTATAATAACCTCGCTTCGCTCGGGTTAGTCCCTAGATTGCTTCGCTATACAAACTTTCATCTCCTTAAGGAATGGTTTCCGGGATGAAAACTATCCTATATCCTTCCCAGGGTCTTAAACTATGTTCTTACCAAATTCTCATCTAAATCGCTTCAGTAGTGTCGGAGCTTATCCAGTACAAACAAACAAAAAAACTTTCTTTTAAAGACATAAACTTTTTTTATAGACTAAGAATTACGAGTACATAGACGGAGTCCGCCAAAATAAATGTCAAAGTTAAAAACAATAGCGTTATATGCTGTTTATGCTACTATTCTCAATTTTTAACCCCCGAAGCAAAAAGAGGGGTGTTATAAGTTTGACGTCGATATCTGTCTGTCTGTGTGTGTGTGTCTGTCTGTGGCATCGTAGATCTCAAAAGGATGGACCGATTTCGATGCGGTTTTTTTCATTTGAAAGCTAGTTTCCTTGCGGTGTACAAATGTAGAGTTAATTCGAATTGATTTTACAAGCAAAGTGGAAGGAATATATAATATTCTGATTATATTTAGACGAACATCTAAGTGTTAAGACCAAATAAAATTTTAACCGTAAATATAGTGAAGGTTCAATATATTTGATGATCAAATGTAGGCACAGGTGGTGGGGGCCGGTATAATTGCACGTGTAATTGTTTAAATTTTGCAAAATCAGAGGATATAATTGCTCCGCAACATAATTTTTATATACGTTATGTTAAGGCGATGTTTTAGATTTTAAATATTTTCACGAAACGATCGCGATTTTTAATGAGGCAAATAATTTGTAAAATTTTTGAGCTTTATTAAAAAATTTTTTTTTAATAAAAGTATATAGGGTAAATAATACTTTAATCTATATATTGTCCGTTTCCTTGTTTTTTATAGACATTCTTATGTTACCGTACATAATATAAAAATTAATAATTTTCTTCCCAATAACTTATATGCTTGCTAAAAAAACAAAATCGATAAAAAAGTCTCATGTAATTTCGTGTACCCATCTTTTAATTTGATTGCTTTTGCTGTATATTTTTTAAAGCTTTCGCATACCTAAAATTTACATAGAACAGTCTAAAACTAACACATTAAAATTTAAAAAAATCACGGCGACTCCTTAAAACAGAATAACTAGTGTGGGTGGCGCAAAATGACCGTTTATGTAATTTAAGATTTGTTGTTCTCGCATCAACAAACTCTAATTATTGTTACGAACATAGATTTGCTTATATTTTGCAATTAGTGGAATATGGCACGCTCGTCGGGTAACGGATTGTGATGACATCATATCCCTGTATGCTTGTGTGTCCTTACTTAGCTTTGGCAGCTTCTTCTTTACATGTTTTATAAAGAAATATCAAAATATTTCATTTAATACTGACAAGTGTAGCACTTATGCGTATACCATGGACCATTAGTTCTGAATACGCTCAAGGCAAATATATTGCCCAATAAATCCATGGTTTAGACGTATGATAGTTGTTTAACTTTAAAACCTTAAGATCCCACCACCACCAGTACTATTTAACAGTGACCGACACCATGGTCGCAGCGACCATGTCTATGTCTATAGTTGGCCGTGTAGTGTGCATTGTGCAGTATTAAATGTACGATACGAGTGAGAAAACACAGAATACCTTAGTAGAGTTCAAATCAAATCATAATATAGTTTATTCAAATAGACTTTTGGAAGCACTATTGAATCGTCACTTTTTACATTTTTTAAATTTTAATTAAATGTTAGTATGTAAGTAAGCCCGTGAGGAATCTACCACCGGAAAAAGGCAGTTCTGCTGAAAAGAGCTCGCGAGAAACATTTACTACTATGCTGTAGTAATAAAGAAAGGAAACAAATCCTATATAATAATTATGACTATTTCCCGCACCTAAAGCCTGCTAAGTAAACATTGCTTTAGAAACTGCATACGAGCTCTAATTTAATGACGTAGGTATAAATAAGCTTCAATATTCCCACAGTATGTAATATTATGCATGTCATAGTTAACAGCAAAATTATGTAAGTTTCATTTCGCCCAACGGAAATAGACGTCCGCGAGCTGAAAATGACATTTATAACAACACAGTTGATATTTTCGCTATACCACCTACTTTTTAAGTTTAAAATGGTTAAGTTTGTAAAAATATTATAATTTTTGAAAGTCTAACGTTAATTTAAACATTATATTTAACTATCTCATTATTATTTTAATAATCTGGTATAGTAATAAAAAAAATAACCGCTACTCCACTTCTTTCCACGAAATTGACATTTATTTATAATTTTATTATACACATTATCTTAAAATCGTTTAATCTTCTCTGAGCTTTAGAATAGAGCACTATATAATAAACTATGTTTGAGCATGGTATTGTACGTATATATTATAATACCTGGTGTGGATGCGGGTGGGAGCGGTGGTGGCGCGGCGGGTCGCGGGGCTCGTGCGCGCGCGCACCGCTCATGCTACGCGGCGCATGCCCGATATCGCTCCAGCGCGCTGAAATATTGCCATACAATTATTATAATGCATTGGAAAATAACTTGACATCAATATTTATGAGAAATATAATATTTTCTCATGAATTATTAAACAAAAGGGTTATCTTCAATAATTAGTCGAAAAAGCTTCGATTCTCATTCTAGACAAATATAAATCGTTCATAAAGTAAATTTTCGTCACATATTCTTAAGAAATGTGGTATATCACAGTAAAATAAAATAGCTTATCTCTGATTTAGCTTAAAAATTTTAATATACCGCAACATATAAAAATATCTAATATATAAATACATATATTATCATACATATATAAAAAAGGCTACTCATTAAAAAGTCATAAAATATTTTTTAAATCTCTTAAAATATTTTTAATATTTATGTGTTAGCCTAATTATTTTTAAGTTTTATTTAAAGAATTCATTTGACCTTTAATCGTAGGTCTATAAAATTAAGTATCATTAAAATACTCAGCAGTAGGCGACACACAGCACATTCATTAGTAATTTAAATAGGAAACATGGACAACAGTTTTTCGTCACCAAAATCTGACCCGAGATCTCGTTGACATGCACAAGTAAGCATGCGGAGAAACAACTTTCAAATATAACAGCCGTTAACCTTTGCACCCGGTTCGATGCCCGGCCCGTAAAATTACCTATAATATAAATTATTTTTACGTTTATATCTATTTATTCTAAGACTTACTTTCTTCGCAATGGGTATGTGAAAGCGGGATTTTTGTCAGGTCATGTAAATCTATTCGACTTGTTTAATGTTAACCAACAATTATTTTATAATACTTTTTTAGATTTACACGAAAATTTGACATTTTAAATAAAACTATCTTTTCGGATTTTTTCGCGGAATTATTATGATTTTTTGCTCCCGACGTTTCGACGTTTAAAACTATTATTTTATGTCAAAATATTAATTTCCAAGGTATTATTGTATCATTTGTAATGAGCGACCTGTATCGCAATTCTCAAAAACCCTCACTGCGTCCCGCGTCAAAAAATCTTATAAGCTGATATCTAGCAAATAGCATCTATCCCATGTATGCAGTATGCAAGAGGAAGTCCCATGGGAGGTCCTATCTTTCCCCTTTATAAGTTGACTATAATATCACATCCAATCGGATCCACAAGTGAAAGTTCTGCTTAAAAATACTAGACGTCCATATCTCTATCTGCTAACGAAAGTTCGAATTAAAAAATTCTAGTAAAATTCTAAGGAAAAAATTGAGAAAAATTACCGTACTAATAATATTAAAAACCAGTAGATGTATATAATTTGAATACAGTTTTATTATCATAAGCCAAATATCAACTTTTCTAATACTTTTTCATGTGTGTATAAATAATATAATACTGCTAACAATGCGGTCAAGATGACAAATTATCACCGGGTCGAAGGTGAAACAAATGGCAGTACGGCAGTGTGCCTTGTCTTTTTATTTTAATGGAATAACCAATGAAACAGTTATTTATGATAGAGAATATAATTGGTAAGAAGTACATAAATTCCTAAGAATGTTAATTTCAAAACATATTTTTAGAATTTTTCTTTTTATGCGATTCATTTATTATCCAAATATCGGCAAAGTACTATGTATAGGGATAGAACAAAATATTTCACTGTTTGATTTCAAACTTAAAGTATTATTACTTAAATAAATTATAAAAAACAAAGGAATAAACATAAAACAAAACTTCTATCATGTCAGCCATAAAACAGTTCATGTCGCTCTCTACTGTTAGCTGTCACTTTGACAACCAATAACAAAGACCTCCCCCGCCTCCCCGTCTATCAAATTTAAAAGTGCAAACGGGAAATTTGATAACGTTTTGGTAGATCAAATTATGCTGGTGGAAAACTACTGCACCCGCTACTGCACAACGGTCAAGGTCGAAAGACCTGCAGAGACTTGTTATATATTTTTCTTTTATGCGACATGTTACTAATAGAATGCTTAAAAAACAACAGATGTGATAAGCTCATTTGATTTTATTATTACATAAATATTACAAATCATATGCTAGTATTAATTAGTTGCGATTAAATAAAACGACCCGATAGGTTTTTCCAGCTTTTTATGCTAATTCCTAAATGAGAATTTGAATTAACATATTTTATAATAATTAACAAATTAGTAAAAGGGTGGTTTTTATACAAATTAACCGTAGTTAACATTTTAAAGAAAACCATAATAATTATTGTCAAACACGGATGATGCAAAGCACCTGGGCCTCCGCGCATGCGCAATAGCCACAAAGTTTACTTGAATAATATAAAATACATCTTTTTCTATTAAAAGTGTAAAGAATTACTAATATCACTGCAATATTATAAAGATAAGCTTAATTCATAATTGCTGTACATGAAAAGTCATATATACGAGGGTTATTTAGAGGTTTATCAACTAATTAATTTGTATCCATGTTGCATCAAAAACATTGATTTTTCTCTTGAACCGCCCATTTAATGTTAAATAATAAATACTTATAATATAAAGCTTCTAAATGAGTAAGTGCAATATATTTATTTACTCCCATTTATGTATGTTAAATACGGGGATATATAAACAAAAGCGATATCATTAGAAAATACTTACACTAATCACTAAACAATGAATTTTAGTTGGAAAACAACATAAACAACGGTCACTTATCACAGTTTTGCACTAAATGGCTTAAAATGCACTTTTTTGGGATTTTTCACGGGCCCTGAAAACTGCAGGCCATATCACTGACATTTGTCATGTGCGGGAAACGATCGGGGGAGATCGGTTGTATTCGGGCGTGCTCGTAACTCTTCGGGGACTCTCGGGAGGTATTGATCGGCAATGGCGCCTGGACGCCGGCCGTCGGTGGCGCCCTCGCGTTAATGAAACCTGATGGACGCCTATTATTTATCACGATATTAATGTTTTATTGATTCATTGGGATTAATTAATGTGAATGATATTATATTAATCTTTTTATTGACCAATTTTCATAAAAAATCCACCGTAAGGATAATTACTTTTAATTAATATGTATTTATTTAGTTCCTAATGTTGATATGTTTAAAAGATTTTCCGGTTTAGTATTTTGTTTTGTGATCAGAAATATCTCCTAAACTAAATTGATAGACTCAAAAGGAGTAGGTAAGTGAGTGCTAAAAGTAAAAGTTTGTAAATTGAGCGCAAAACGTAAATATATAAATCTATGTAACTAACATACATATAAACAAAAATATTTAATATTTTGTATATAAGTTCCTTAAAATAATTTCCTTGAAAATATATTTTTTTCTCTAATAAATCCATTCCAAATTAAGATTTTTTAAACCCTAAGCTTTCTGTCTGTAGGGATAAAAAACTTCATAAAATAATAATGTAATAATTAAAGCTTAAAAACTAACTCCGTCATATTAAAAAATAATAATTTGACAATTAGAAGACAGAATAATAATCCTAGATTTGTTTTAATTCATAATAAAATTAAATTATAATATAGTTCTCATTATTTATATATTTTCATTTTCAATCAATGTGTCAATCATTTTTGTATCGTGTAATTATCTTTCTATTATTGTAGGTTGCTCCTGTAGACCGATCATTCATTTATAGTTTTAATTCCACATTAAAGCTACTAAATTTCAAAATTACTGCTCAATCTCATTCGTGTCTTCCTCGCAAAACGTGATACTGGCAGAATGGATTGCGTCTGTTAACGCAGCTACGAGTATAAGCCATTATAGAAAAAAAAAATGCTAGATTTGTTTACATTCTTAGTTTGTTAATTTCTTACGTACGAGTGAAGTTTATAATAATTCTATACATTTTTCCATGCGACATTTTCTTATTTTACTTTTTCGGCTAAGTCTCCTTGTTTACAGTCTTTGTAATAATTAATAAGCCATTAATCATTTACACAAACCATTCTGGGCGAAGATGTGACTTAAATGAGCTATTTGATAGTGTCTATGATTTAGTGTTAATTGGTTAGCATCTGGTTTTAGAAGAATTTTCACGCACAAGAAAACACTTTTAGTAATAAAGAAGGTTAGATTACATTATCCCAGTCCCTGCCTAATTAATACGAGCAATTAAAATTTCCTTTAAAAACTTAAAAAGCTTATTTAGAAATAATAATATTAATATATGCATAGTTTAGATTATTACACTAATATTAAATTTATAAATTCAAAAATGAGTTAGTGAGTTGTGCACTTACCTAGTAAACCAAACCTTAATAAGGTTGTTTGGTAATGGAATCGTATCCACGACCTTGTGCTTAGCACAAATTTATAATCATTATCTGTCCGTTTGTTTGAGACCCTGACATACATATAGGTTACACATCACATAAGGTTTACTCTTCAAACGATAATATAATATAATGATAATCTCCAATAGTTTGTGAATGAAGTAGTGGGTGTGATTATTGCTTCTTCTCTCTATAACAAACGAGCGAATTGAATTTGTATCATTAGAAATAGACATAGTTTGTATTTTCAATTGCAACTGCCTCAGTCGTGTATGCTAGCATGTACGGCCTCAGATCCGGAAATCATGTGTCCAAGTCCTGAGTCGGTCCAAGTTTAGTTATTTCTGTCAAGAAATTCTCAATAACAGCCCGAGGTTGGGAAGTTGGCGGCGTTTCACTCCCGTGCCTCGGAGAGCATTTAAAGCCGTCGGTCCTGCGCATGATTTCTCACCGCAAATGTCGAATCGTCATCACATCGGAGTATGAGAGTGACAGGAATAGAGAGTGCACGTTGTGTCTGCGCACTCTCTCACACGCGCCGCACTATAAACTCTCCTGCGCAGATGGCTAGTCACAATGAGATTAACCGCCGTAGGCCGTTTCAGAAATCGGCCGGGAAAAGGAAATTATTATTATTTTGAATTAAATATTGCTCAATTAAAGACTCACGTAACATAAAAACTATTCCGAACATAATATATTAAATACTTTGTATTAAGTTCGATAAGCAATAATAATTGCTACTTATTTAAAAATATTTAAATATCAACTTTAAAGCAAAACGTTCTTATATTAATTCTATTATAAATAGGCAAAGAGTCAGTGCCTTTTTCTTCTGTGATTGTTGACCGATTTTCCTTTTTTTTAGCTATTGACGAGTTTTAGTGTTATCAATAAAATAATTGAAAACAGATTTTTTTATATGTATAGAGTGGGAAATTCTATTCATATATATTTCCTCAAATCTTTAATAATGATGATAATCTAAATGAGCGAACAGTAGTATAAATAAATAAATATGTTAGGACATTAACATTAATATACGCCTACAATTATTTAAAGTATATATTTTAATTTAAATATAAGTTAAGTGTCTTTAATGGTAAACATTTGAATATTTAGATACTATTACTCCACCATCGGCCACCATTGGATCGAGCACTGTTAGTCACTGTCTCAGAGACTAATGATGCCATATTTCACGTACCCTTCCCCGAAGGGTCGCGTGCCAACCTAACTGTACTATTGGTAAGATTCACTTTATGATAGCAAAATGTCATTACGATATGATTGATTTTTTATATATATCTTATCTTATATACTTTGTTTAAAAGTAAATATATAATTTGGAATAGTAATATAATACACACAAACTTCATAACATATCCCATAAACACTCACCTACCCACAAATTTTTGTTCTTTTTTCTCGTGGTTGTTTTTTTTTTGTTTACATTAGCTTACCTTATTATAAACTGCTTATTTATGTACGTATGAGCCGTTAATAAATCTGATATGGGAAGCTCCTGAAACACAGTTTGATGGTTCAGGATTTAGGGCTTTGTGCATTTGTTACGTTATATTACTTGAATAAAATCTGTTTTTTAAATATATTTTAGCATACACATTTCGCAGAAAAGTTTAAAAAATGAGCTCATTTAAAAAAAAAGAAGAATATTAGCATGTGACTGAAAACTAATGTGCAAAGAATAACAGCGGCGTAGTCCGTAGCAATCATGCTTTTAACCGACTTCCAAAAACGAAGAGGTTGTCTGTTCGTCTATATGTACTTTTTCTACAATTTAACAATATAATATAGTATATTTTGCTCTTATGTAGAAAAAATATTTTACATTATAATTATTGTAATTGCTGATAATGATTTATTAAGCGCTACGATATATAATTAAATATCATGTTACCTTTTTTACTTAATCATATATAATATTGTAACTGAATAATGAATAAATATAATGAATATTGGATATTAATACACAGCACCATCTAGATCCATAGTAAGCTACGAAGCTTATGTATACCAGATAGTTGATCCACTACACATTTATAACTTCAAATACATACATATTATAAATATAAGCACCCATGACCGGAGTACAAACATTCGTGCGCATCACACAAATGTGCCCCCAGCGGCACTAGAATCCGCGACCGCTGGCACAGCAAGTAGGGTCGCTACAAACTGAACCAAACGTGTCATCAAAAATGAATGCACGTTTAAAATTCTCTATCTATCAATTAAATACTTAAATTGCAGCCCAGTTTACATAAAATAAATATATAGAAAATAACATTTTCAATTTTTTATTATTAATAATTGATCATATTCGTATACTTTCTATAATTATTTTTTACCGTTTAATAAATTATACTTAATAAAAAAATACTTTAAATATACTAGAAACCCATCCTGGTCTCGCCTTGATCTAAAATATATATAAATTCATACTTCTATCTAAATTGCTTATTAATTACGAGTCGTATCTGTGGTATATAAGACTAGGGGCCCACACTTCTAACACTATACTTTATAGCAAAAATATATTCATAAACTATGGACTTACCATCGCTTCGCCCGAGTGCGTCCCTAAGGTACGCGGATTTTGTTCACAATTCCATGGGTTTTCATTTTTTTGTGCTGAGCCCTAATTCTTTTTCTAAAACAATAGTAGCCTAAGTTCCTCCTTATGACATCAACTATCTGCCAGTCAAAATCCCGTCAAAATCGGTCCGACTGTTTCGGAGATTAACCAGGACAAACAGACAGAGGGACAAAATTTTTAAAAATTGTTTTTTTTTATAAGTACCATAAATACTTTCACAAGTATATATTTAGTAAAAAAAACTGTAATTTTGACATTACAAACAGACACTTCAATTTTATTTGTATATATATATATATATATATATATAATATATATATATATATACAAATAAATATATATATATACAAATATATATATATATATATATATATATATATATATATATATATATAAGTCAAAATACAACATCCGGCTCCATACAATGCAAAACAACGTGTCATCCTCTAGATTATTTAATTACTAAACTACTCAGATTTTTACGATTCAGTATATCGCAATCACACGAGATCGAGTAATTTATTCCATTCCGACTTTATTGCGCAGTCGTACTGGTCGCTATTAATTTGAGCTCATCACATAAGTTTTTAGAATTCCGCCTGTTATTTACTATTTTATTAGAGGTAACATGATTTTTAGATGTACAATATGTATATTTAAAAAAAAACTTATTTTGGATACTTTTGTTTTTAGTTTTTCAGGGGTAATTATCGATTATTTTTCAAATATCTTCTCCTTTTTATCTTGATAACAATAATATTATATAGATTTTTTATGCATTTTCGTACACTGTACCTATATGGATGACTGACTATACAATAACTTTAAGTACTATAATATAGTTCATAAACATTTGATTTATCTAAAAATTATATCAATAACAAACATTACTAATATTGTTAAATTAACACATTTCAATATCTATACATATACTAATAAAAATCTAACAGAGTCGATGCATGTATTAAATATTTTTTGGAAAATCTTATTGAAATAGTCATTATTATCGATATAGAGGCCGAATTTATAGTTTTTTAATTTTTTTTTGTCTGTCTGTGACCGCATCACGAGAAAACCACTGGACAGATTTTCATGAAATTTGGTATGATGACAGCTGGTTATCCGGGTCAACATATAGGATGGAATATATCTCGTTTCTGAGAAGTCTATAATAAACGTCAAAACGTTATAAAATAAGGTTATTGTCGAAATTCATTTATTATTATTTCTCTCTGAATTAGATTTTCGAATCAAAAGATTTTGTACAAATAAACACAGTAGATCAATCGATTAGTAATAAAGATAATAAAATAAAAAAAATCCATTTATTGTGCATCGATTGTCCTAAAATTGATATCATTGGACTCAGCCTCGCAAATTAAAACAGGATTCGAAACGAAACTAGTTACGACAGTCGATCACGGCGAGTTACTAAGAATAGTACATTACTTTACTTAAGTCACTAACGTATAAACTCAATGTAAATAGTTTATGGGAATGTTTTTCTTTAAACATCAATTACAAATATTTTAAAAAATCGATTATAAATCGGCAATTAAATGCCTGTCTATCAAAAAAAAAATACCAACGTTTAATATACCTACTTCATTGTTTTAAAATAAAATGGTTACTTTCGAATAAATACAATTTTTTAATTTCTTTTCAATAAAATACAAAATTTTCTATCTAAAAAAATCACTTTACCAGACCTGGTAAAGCAAACAGCTCTCGATATCGAATATCGAGCATTTGTATATTAAAAGTATAGGCATCGATTACCGTTACGCGACAGAAATATCATAAAGTAGTACGATGAAATGAAAAATAAACGTCCAATTAGGGTTCATTAAAACCATAATGTTTCCGGTGGTATATGAAGAGAAACTCGCTCCGTTTCTACGATACCGCTCTAAGAGAAACTACATTCTAGTAATTGTTTAATCTATTATTTAAATTGTGTAGAATCAAAAATAACCTAACAGTTCCATGCTACTCCTGTGTTACCGCTACCGATTAGAAAGAATCGATATGAAAATTGATCGCTCATCTTGAACGTTTAATTTGGTTTTTAGACTATAATACAATACAATACTATTTGTCTCTAAGTGTATTTTATTACAAGTTTTACATATTAGTATACTCTTACATTGCAGTTTTTGTATTTTTTCTCAGAAATGAGATATTTTCCCGCGGTAAAAAGTACCCTATATGTTGACCCGGATAACCAGCTATCACCATACCAAACATCAAAATCCCTCCAGTGTTTTTTTCGTGATGCGATAACAAAAAGAGAGACTGACAGACAAAAATACTAAAAACTATAGATTTGGCCTCTGTATTTATAATTATGTTTATTTCAATAAGATTTTACAAAAAATATTTAATGTACAGGTTCGGCTTAGTTAGAATTTTATTATATGTATAGATTATATATTAATAGCAACTCACACTCGCTTCGCTCGGGTTCGTCCGTTATACTAACCGTTAAAACCTACCTAAGATTAGAAAAACTCTGTGAAAAACAAAAACAAATCTATTCCACACATAAAAAGTAACATATGTGCTATTCCAAACTATAACCTACCTTTGTGCCCATCCAGATCCGTTCAACCGTTCTGGCATTGAGTAACAAACATCCATCCATCGAAACTTACGCATTTATAATATTTATAAATAAATAAATAAATTTATGGGATAAATTTATGAGAAGTTATATATTGAAATTGTAGATACAGGAATTTGAATAGGAAATTACCGTTTTTCAGACACATATATTATTTAAAAAAAACTATATTAAAACAATTCAATTATTTAAAAAAAATATATAATTTCTAAGCAAACGAATCGATAAACGAAACATGGTATAATAAAAATAATCTTAATTAATTTCGTCTGGATCATCTCATAAAATAGTTAGAGACGACGTTAGAATAACTATAATTGCTTATTTGCACATTTCCATAACACATAAATGTTTGGACATCATCGATCGCATTCTTCACGGACTAGAAAGAGCAGATGCCGATGTTACCTTTCACAAAAAAAAATATTTAAAATATTAACCTCGGGGCGCTTTCACACTTGATAAAGGGTCAATTTAAGCGATAATATTTAAAATTATGGGAATATTAACTTACAATTTGTATGTCGCCAAGTTTTCCAGTACATCGCGACTTTTGTTCAAGATTTTGTATGTAAAATTTGTGTACCATAAAAAATGATACAATTTAAAAAAATATTATGCAAATTTTGAATTTTGAAATTTAAGGTCGGTTACGAAACGACTCTTATTAGCAAGCCGAAGTAACAATTAGTGAGCAGGTTGAAATTTTAACAGAATATAGTCATTATAGAGATAATATTTACAAGAAATAATAACAATAAAATAAAATTTCTACCGAAATTTTATTTATACTATGTATTAAATTAATAAAAATACATAGATAATATATACACATGGTGATAAAATTTTAAATAGCCATACAAATTGTACTTAATTTTTAAATCTACTTCCAATAGATACAATATGAAATTTTATTTATTCATGTATATGAATAGAGATGTACACGCCCTAACATGTTTTCGGACATCTCATTAGCGCGACTGGTACATTAACGATGTAATTATATTTTGAGGTTTATTTCCATATTTAACAAAATAACTGGTTGTGATATACTTTTAATGAATTCAACATTGACTCTATGTTCTATTTGCACATTTATTTATTTTTTAATTTGTCTGTTTTAAGAGATCGTATCTTCGTCCACTAGTGTAGTAAAATATGAATATTACCAGTTTCTTGATAGTACGTGATCTTTAAGATTAATTTATTCTATATACAACTATTTTTAGTATAAAAAACATTTAAAAGAATCCATATTTATTATTATTAATTATTATACAAACAGAGATGATAGTTCTTATATTGTAGCTTTGTTACACTTTCACGCAAAAACTAATGAACTGATTTTGATGCAACTTTACAATAATATAGCCTATACATCAGACTAATACGTAGGATATATTTTTTAAAGATAATACATAATTAAACTAAGTGTGTGGAGAAGCGAGAAAACCACCCACCCTCACAAACTCGTGCTTATACGAGTATGTAACTAGCAGACCCAGCCACGCGTTGCTGTGGCACACTTATAATTTTTTTTTTCTTTAGCTAGGGTAGAATTTGTTGCTTAGGGTAGCCATTTCTCATATTCTCTTTCCGGATGTGAAAATGGTTAATTTTTCGAAATAACCGGGATAAAGACTATCTTATCTTTTGAGTTGGAACAAAGCACACATTTAAAAAAATCGTTAAGATCGTATAAGTAGTTTCGGAGTTCATCCCGGGTCAACATCGCGACACGGGATATATTTAATATACAGACATTTACATTAAGTAAACAATATTTAATGTACAGATTCGGCTTAGTTACAATTTTATTATATGTATAGATATTAGTAGCATTGACAGATTATGATTCGATTTCACAACGTTACAATTTGTCATCTAGACATTATAATAAAATTCTAACTGATTGTGAGTTGAATCTGTACATTATCGATACAGACGCCGATTCCATAGTTTTTAGATTTCTTATATGTCTGGCTATTATCTGTCTGCCTGGCATCACACATTACGCATCACAAGAAAACCACTGGACAGATTTTGATGAAATTTGCTATTATGATAGTATAATATTAGATAGATATCATGCTGTCTACAATCGATGTTCTTTTTTTATGCCAGATTGTATATATTTTATTATTCTATGGAATTTTGTAATTTTACTATATTTTTGTGTTACTTACATATAAGTAAGAGGTACACTCGTACAGTAAAGTGTTATTACAATTTAACACGATTGGAAAGTCAATTAATAACGTAACATTTACATATAGTGGTGTGCGGTTAGGAGGTGATAAGCGAAGAGAATATATTATAATTTATAGCGAAATGAAGTTGGGTCACATGCATGCATGGCAATAATAAATAAATGTAAAAGATTGTATATGTGTGTATGTTTGTTACTCTTTCACGCCGAAACGGCTGAACGGATTTGGATAAAATTTTGTAGAGAGATATAAAATTCCTTTGGAATTACACAAAGGCTACTGTTAGATAACTAGCGAAGCACGTGAGCGTAAGTAAGCGTAAGTCGCTAGATAAAGATAAACTTATATCAATTGCTTATAGTGAACAAAGATGATGTACCTATAAAAATATTGTTTAGTGATCAACGCTATTTCTAACTGTGAATAATATCTTTGCGATCTCAATATTTTGTTGATAATTTTAGGCTTTAAAACCTAAGATTAAAATATACAATGTTGAGATGCTATAATAATAAAATCATTTTTTGATTTTATATATAAACATATGCATTTTAATAGGTACTGATGTAAATTAATTATAAGTCCATAAGCTTCAACAAGTTAAACGAGAAATATGAAAAGTAGGATATTTTAAAATATAGTAAAATTCAACTTTAACTATGTATAATTAAGTTTAACTAGAGATGACTCGTTTTTTAAGTATTTTACAATAAGGTCGTAAAGGAAATGGAAAAGCTCGGTAACACATAAATCAGTTCTTCAATAAAGCACTAATAACGGGCGTCATTTGAATAATATCATGTCAATTAAGGCAGCGCCCACTGCCCATAGCACTTAGTATATAAAACAGCGGAGACCTCCGATAACTCGCTAGGTGTCGTGACGGACGCGCGTTACCAAGACACGAGGTGCGGCTCAGGCCTATTGACCGCGGTTCGCTCCGCACAACCAAAAATCTTCACACGTATATATAAAATTATAAAACTATCGGAATGTACGTTGTCCATTTACTACTAAGTATGAAAGTAGATTGGTGTAAATGGAGCGAGCCGCAATGGAAGCGAAAGCCGCGATACGTCATCGCTAACTCCAGAGTGCGTACAAATCACGTTTCGCGCGAATCAATACTTAAGTTCAGGCGATCGTCCCCCTGTTTATTGCAGGGTAGTTGGGGTGGCTATCGACCGCACCCACCTGACCGTCACTAATCAGGGCTCATCCCGGACACCTAGAATAATTGTACTTTACTGATATAGTGTTGCACAAACACAAAACGATTTGGCGATCGGTTTTGAACTATCTCAAATTCCAGATGACCCTCCCTTTGATATCCAATCCGTTAGTAATTGGGCTCTTCGACCAATCATCCACTAGTTTTTATCCACTCATTTATAAGTACTTAGTTACGCTATTTGGTTTATCTCTTGCTTTCTGCTATTTTGAAAGGGTACTTTAGGTAAAATTCTGATGATACTTATTTACAATAAATTATATTACTACTTAAGTATTTAGTTTGAATTCAGTTAAACATTCTCATTTTATTTTGGAGTCTGAATACAAATGATAATTTATTTAATAACTTAATATGTAGATAAAATATCTAGATAGCTGATATGAACATTTATTACCTCCTATTTTTATTTAATAACAATAATAATTACAACTATTATTATTGGCTATCATAATATATACCTATACTAATCATAGTAATTTGATAGATTTGTTTTTGTCTAGGATGAACAAAAATATTTTTTAAAAACGTGTTGTACGGAATATAAAACCCCAAAAAAATGCTTGTCGAATTTTTTGTCTGTATATCTGTTTACTTTTCACGCAAAAAAAACTATATTGAATTTAACTATATTTTGTGTAATGATAACTTATTCCTCGAGACATCATTTAGGATACCCTTTACTAAAGGAAAACCTTTCACTCTCACGAGAAAATGATTTTGTCGAGTCGTCCTTAATTTACATGGATGCATTACAATAATGTAGTAGAAAATTGTAGATTTTAAAGAGGCCTACATAAAAATCTGCAATACCATATTATATCTCCTTAGGTAGACCCGCAAAAACTATTTAAAACTAACCTAGGAACGCACTCGAGCGTAGCGAGGTTAAATCCTAGTTTACTATAATTGACTTTGAAACATCGATTTGGTCAAAAAACATTTCTTACTGCTTAATCAGTCTTTAAAAAAAATATTTTCAACAACATTTTTGTTACCTCTACAACCCTACCCTCATCTTGAGACGGGACCTACTACGCCTCTTTTTCCTATACCTAGGCCTATTATTATTACTAATATTTATTATTATTACTAGGCTACCATTCCAAAATTATCATGAGGTGAAATCGGTCAAATCTTACTGTAATATTGTTGTGACCAAAGTGCTTTATTGACTAAATACTCGTCCTTAGTTTGTTTTATTTTGGCTAAAAGTATTTCAACAAAAATAATAAAAAAATATAACGTAGGTATAATATACCGTTAATCGTTATAATTTATATTTTTAACGAGAAACAGAATAAATCTTGTAAACATCCCCTTCCCAAAAAGGGGCAACGCGAACTATTTTCCATGCAGGCAATCGCGGGGCAATTTAGTAGCGGAAGCAAATAGAAGTCATGTCGGGCAATCTGAGGCGCGTAACGCGAACGACACGCGACTGTACGCTGTGCTCATATTTTATAAGGGTCCTGCATGCTAATAGTTTCATAGAAAATTATATACATATGTTATACCATAAATTTGCTTTTTAAAAATATTTTTGAAGTTATACTTCTTTTGGCACGTTTGGGAAAAATTATGAAAGTATAATGTTAACGATGCGCGCGCACGCCGACAGCCAAAAAGCGACATGACGAAGTTAGCTGCATTTTTTTTACAATCAGAGAATTTTGACATACCGGATGAAATCTTTAGCTATATTTGTTCTGTGACGCCAAAGAAGTAGGTAGGTATAACTTCTTACGTCTTACGCTTTTTTTTCTTTTTAAATATTTTTTTGTTATCCAGGTAAGGACTTGCTGGAAAGTTTGTAAATTAAGAGCCAATATCATTTATCTCTTCCGTCAGCCACTTCCGTCCACCGTGGACATAACCCACTGAGCTCGATCTTTAGCTCTAAGCATCCAACCGTTGCCACTTTACATGTATCTTTTATCCAACATATCTCGTCCAAAAGACTCGAACAGTATGTGATGATATAAACGATGCCGGTTTTTTCTTATAGCATTAAATACATCAATACTGCAAGTAACCAGCTTTAATTTCCGAACCCAGAACCCGAGCTCGTAACAATATTTCAGATATAGGTAGATGTCTATAAAACGATAGATGCGTTTTTGTAGAGTATTGGTGTATCCATTTTTAGCGATTCAAAGTGTTTGTAAGTAATCAGGCCCTTTTCTAAATGACGTAAAAATTTTGTTACTTACATAATGTACTTTATGCATATTATATAAAGGAAATTTTGTAACCTTATTTTCACGTATTTTTAGACGTTTGACTAAGCTCAGTCACACAAATGAAGCAAATATAAAATTTTCAATAAATATTCCTATTTTTTCTATTAAATGGTTTTTTTTTAATTTCCTATTGAATCCAAAACTTTCAGTACGTAAGAGAGCGCACGCTACGCTTTATATTATTGGCCCTTAAATTGTGTAATTACTCGCACTGCGTGACCCCGTGCCTTGTTCGCAATTACCTTAAGCGTAGAACTAAATTACAACTTGTATTTAGTCTTATTAAAGCTCGAATTAACGTATTGATCGCCCTCTTCGATAGTGCAGGTACTGTTAGATATGAGGAAATGGAAATAATAAATGAAACGGTTTACAGCTTTTTTGTATGTTTTTATCATGTAGATCACAGATTTTCTGTTTTTTTTTTAAATAAAAAATCGTAAAACGACTCTTTTGGATGTAACTTGTTTTAAAATCGAAGTAATTTCAAATTATAAGTCTAGGGATATCAGGTACATGAGCGACAGTTTCGAATGCCTATTTGATTTCATATAACTTGAATTGGTCGCAGATTCGGCTGTCCAGTTCAGCAAAAATCTTTATAAAGTGACACTACAGGAAGAGGGATCAAAAGAGAGCAAAAACAAAACTGCACTGACACTATCTAAAAATATCCCAAATATGAAAAGGGTTTCACTACAGAGGGTGAGCAAAATTACATGTCAAGTTATGGACCTAACTAAAACATTAAGAAATATCACGACTATAACAATTTTTACTGTATTATAGTTATTATTTTTTCTACATTAATATGTACATATAATAAATGTTTTATACATATAATAAAATTCTAAAAGAGTCAAATCTGTACATTAAATATTTTCTGAAAAATCTTGTTGAATTAGTCATTATTATCGATACAGAGGCCGAATTTATAATTTTTAGAATTTTTATCTGTCAGTCTGTGACCGCATCACGAGAAAACTACTGGACAAATTTTGATGAAATTAGGCATTATGATAGCTGGGTATCCGTGTCAACATATAGAATATTTTTTACTGCGAGAAAATATCTCATCTCTGAGAAATCTATACCAAACGTTAAAATGTAATTAGGGACGAACTCGAGCGGAGCGAAGGTGAGTCGCTAGTGTTAGATATATTTCTTCAATAAATAGAAAAAAAAATTGAAAAACATTCATCCACAGATCTTTAGAGATTTTAATAAACTTCAGACATTTATATATCTATACATTTATATCTATGATATAAAAAAAACCTAAATAGGATATCTAATAATTAAAACAAAAAATAAATATTATTATCTACATATAGAATTCGGTACGCTAAATATACGCATAGCAGCCAACTGTCACTAAAGCATACAAATTTGATCTCATCGCGGGGGTTGACCACCACCGCTATATTTAGACGGGGTGATAGGAAATACGATGGACGAAAATATTTTGTAAGATGCTTTACGAAAATATAGAGCTTTTCACATACTTACAATATATATTATATTACAATCGTTCCTATCGTATTATACACATATTTATATTATAAGGGCGAAAGTTTGCAAGTATGCATGGATGGATGAATGATTGTTGCTTTTTCACGCAAAAATTACTGAACCAATTTTGATGAAACTTTACAGTAATATATCTTATAGATCAAAGTAACAAATAGGCTAAGAGATATAGTAAATAGTACATAATTGGACAATACGGGCGAAGCCACCGGAAAACGCTTTTTTTATTTTATTTTATCGATAATAAAGATTGT
The DNA here is from genome assembly GCA_947093115.1 of Brenthis daphne. NCBI lineage: Eukaryota > Metazoa > Arthropoda > Insecta > Lepidoptera > Nymphalidae > Brenthis > Brenthis daphne. Next base: position 8,764,331 of record OX352473.1, read on the forward strand.
GTGCAGTTTATGTATGTATGTATATTGCATTAGCTTTTAATACGTAAACGAACACGCAATAAAAAAGACAATAAAGAAAATATGTAGTAACTCAACTGGATATTATGTTAAAAACTCGATTTAAGTTCGTGGTTCTCATAGCATGCAAAATAATATTATCGTCACTATAAAGTTTATTCATTTTATCATACTAAATCACATATGTCAAATGAAACCAACAATGCAGTCTGTACATTGTTATCTCACTCGATCAGTTATTTATATCTACATACAAGTGAGTACGTGTTTAGCTGGCGCTTGGTAGGGGGTGGTACTGACCACCCTCATATTTAGGGAGGGTGAGACGCATCGGACGACTGCCTAAATGTGCGTTCTATTTGATTTGAAAATAGTATATTTTAGAATAATAATAATACTTTATTTAAAATATCCATATTTATTAGAATAACGAGGATTCAACCACCAACTAAAAAACCATCAACTAAAGCAAAAGTTGTAATGTACGAGTGTAAGCAGTGGTAGCTTATTGCTTTCAACCCCAACCCGTTGCGAAGCAGGTTCAAACCATAGGTCTCGCTTCAAAGTTTTTCATCAGCACAGCTCAATTTCAGTATGCCTTGTTAATATAGTGAAGGAAAACGAATTTTCTAAAGACGTGTGAAGTCCATCAACCTGCCTCCCCCTCGTATTGAGGGGAGGCCCGTAGCCGACAGTGGGACGTTGAATCTAATATTATTATTATTTATACTATTTGGAATCTTGAAAAGCCATTAGATGTTCTTAAAATAAACTAAAAATAATTTAATTTTTATGCACCTATATAATATCACACAAAAACACAATTTAGGGTAAGAATCAATATAAAATAATTTAAAATAAGCCCATGCTAAACCGTAAGAGAGTTTTTTTTTCTATGGCATAAAAAAAATTGTAGCTACAATTCCTTTATTTGTTTTCCATTATTTTTGATAACAATATATTCGGAAACGCATGACAGGGTGGAGTTGACCATGCTAAAAGACCGGTAGAAACGCACCGCAATAATGCGATGGATAAGACGGAAAATACGCGTGTGGAAGTATACGTATGGGTTATTGATACTGCAATTTATATGTTTTTGTTTTAAAGTGTGCTTTTAGTAAGTGTTTTCATACTAAAAGCTTTACTTTATGTATCTTGTTTTAGTACGATTTAATTAGTTTTAAATATACAAGAATACGACTTTGAAGTACAAATGATTATAAATCATACGAATCTTGGAAGTCCATTATACCCTAATAATTCCTATTATATTATATAGTCATATATTTGATATCCAACCAATCTGACGATAAAGCTGAAAGATAGATAATGGTACTCCTCAATTATAAGTTTTTAAACCTTTGGCTTGTTTATATTTTTTGACGAGTCCCATATGATATCCTGCTTAGTATAACCTAGGACCTAGGAACAAAAAATCTAGAAATATGGAAATATCATATTTATAGATTTTAATAGTAAGTAATTTTTTAAATTGAAAAGTCTATTTGTGTCCTTTTAGACGCGCAACAATAGTATAATGGGTTATCGTGTTTTCAACCGACTTCAAAAAGGAGGAGGTTCTCAATTCGACTGTATTTTTTTTTTATGTTTGTTACCTCAGAACTTCGTCATTTATTAACCGATTTCGACAATTTTTTTTTTGTTTGAAAGGGTATACTTCCAGATTGGTCCCATTTAAATTTCAAAAAAAAATACCACCCCTAAGGGTGGAAAAATAGCTAATAATGAATTTAACCTACTTCTAATTGTCATATTGACTTGAAACTTTGCAAGTGTTTCTATTTCCGTTGATAGTACAGAGGTTCGGTATTGTTGACCTGATCTGATGGTAAGGCCAGAAGGCGGATAGGTGGAACTCTTCAACGATAAATAGTAGATACTTCGAGTTTGGGCTTATTTTGTTTGGTTTGACAAGCCTAACACTTTAGAATTCTTACTTTGCTACTACTGTCTACACTAAAAAGGGAAAAATAAAAACTTTTTAACAAAAAAATAAAAACCGACTTCAAACAAAAGCACTAAAAAGTAAAAAATAACTGATTGGTAGTTTTCATTTACTATACATACCTAATCAAATATTTTCGAAGTCGGTGTGCTTTGCTTTGTATGGGCTGGCACCGATTTCAAAAATATTTGATTAGGTATGTATTTAATAGGTAGGCTTTAATTACTTAGCCAAAGCACACCGACTTCGAAAATATTTGATTAGGTATGTATAGTAAATGAAAACTACCAATCAGTTATTTTTTACTTTTTAGTGCTTTTGTTTGAAGTCGGTTTTTATTTTTTTGTTAAAAAGTTTTTATTGGCATAAAATAGTATCGAACTAAAATAAAAATTGCTCAGGCATCAGTAACATATAATAAATAAATAAATATATATTAAATATGTTGAGACATTAACACACAGCACCATATAGTCCCATGGTAAGCTACGAGGTTTGTGTTATGGATACCAGATAGTTGATACACTACACATATATAACTTTAAATACATACGAGTACATATTATAAATATAAACACCCACGACTGGAGTATAAACATTCGTGCTCATCACATAAATGAAGGCCCCCAGCGGGATTCGAACCCGTGACCGCTGGCACAGCAAGTAGAGTCATCATTATTATGATTGAATTATTTTTTTAAAAACTATTGTCAAATGCGTGTTAAGTTCATAAAACTTATATAAATAAACCGAAATGGAAATATAAAGCGAAACTAAATGTAAAAGTAATGTATTAAGGAAAAATATACCGCTGAAATCGAAGTGTTTTTTGTATTGTTTGCACTACACGATTAATTATTTTGTTTACGCGGTGACCGCGGCGCGGCGTCGCGGCGGGTCGAGCTAAAAAACAGAAAGTGAGAAATAAAAACTTTTGTCCAGAACAGTAATTTAAAGTATCTTTATATATTTATCTGTATACTAGCATTGCCCGCGGCTCCGCCCGCGTTCAGATGACCAAAAACCAAATTCTTAGGTTTTACATATTAGTATACTCTTTACTTTGCAGTTTTTGTATTTTTTCTCAGAAATGAGATATTTTTCCGTGATAAAAAGTATCTTATATGTTGACCCGGATGACCAGCTATCACCATACCAAATTTCATCGAAATCGATCCAGTAGTTTTTCTGTAATGCGTTAACAGAGAGACAAAAATTCTAAAAACAATAGATTTGGCCTCTGTTTCGATGATAATGTTTATTTCAATAAGATTTTCCAAAAAATACGTAATGTACAGATTCGACTTAGTTACATTATATGTATATATTATATTTCGTTATTATTGAATTCCTCATTTTATAAATTCAGACTCTCATTAAGATGTCATTGAGATCAAAATACACTATTCTAATAACTAGTGAGTCGTCTTCTATTTAAAAAACCCTTCACAGTATGATTATATTCCACGAGATTAATTTGCCCCTAAAGTATAAAAATTTGCCCCGGGACAAAAGTAACTTATATCACTCACTCTCCCATTACATACATACATAGCATGAACGAATTAACCACTCGACTAGACATATAAGCGGACGTACCTTTATCGGTCTTCTCAGTAACCAAGAGATTTTAGGCTTGGTCGTTTGTTTTTTGCGTCAGTCTTAAGCACTTATTTGTCAACAAAACATCTCCCAAAAATGACTAAATGTTCTGTTAAATGATGTAAAAACTATAACGGCGGAAGCAGCAGTATTTCTTTTCTCTTGTAAATACATTATTTTATTACATTTATTGTTATTTATCACACAATTTAATTAAATGTAAAATAAAATGTCATATTATCCAACTATGTTAAATATAGTCGATATTTCTATGTATTGTTGACATCTGACAACCATCATAAAATCCCTGGATTATACCATTCAGAACAAATGACTAAACTGTCGAGTGAGTCCATTTGACATCGACTAGTGCTTGACAATGTCGAAAAATATATCGATATTTGACGAAATTACTAAACGAATTGTGTTATTTGTACAGTACAATAACATAAAATACTTTTACCACAGTATCCTACAATCTGATGACAATAAATTTATAAAAATATTTTCTAAATCAAATAAAAATATAAATGCAAAAATTATAATTAGTATGTGTACTTAATTTTTTATTTTATTTTATTCCACACTTATATACTTTGGAATATTATTCCATTGTAATAATAATAAAGATCATTTTATTTCAACACAAATTACACAAAATCAAACAATAATGTTTTAGAACTAAACTTCTGGGTTAGCGATTTGTAATAAAACACTTTACCACTTGCACTAATTATTTTACTTTCACGACCCAACACTCACTTTAATTTGCAATCACTTTTTCTTTTCCCTAATTTCACAAATGCTTATTAAGAACTGAGCAATATTAGTACAGTGCCACATTTTTATAACTACCCGAGATAATCAATTGCCAATTAAAATAGTTCAATAACAGAATCAACCGAATCACTTTATTTAATTAAATTAGCTTAATATTTTTTTAATCTTTACAAAATAATATTTATTATATATTAATGGAATATACACCCGATATTCATTTGTTCATTAGCATTATTATAGGCCAACAGAATGTTGCCATCAATGCCATCATTTTTATATAAATCAAATTAAAAAATAATTATTATTTGACACATTATTATTGCCTCTTTAATTCATTTATTTTAATTTATTAAAATTAAAAGAAGAAGAATAAATTATAAGATGTAAAATATGATGACTATGCTAACCAATGTCTAAAATGTCATTAATTGGTTCATCGATATATGTATTTTATCGATTACGTTCAAACACTAGAAATATTGTATTGTGTATCAGTGTTTATAATAATGTAATAAAATCTTTGTGTGCGTTATGCGTCACTTGGTTGAACTAGTTTTCATACATTTGTATTTTATGTCAGGTCCAGTCTCTAATTCGTCCATGATACATAGGTATATGGTGGATAATCGCACGTTCTCTGTCACTGTAACAAAAAAACCAACATACAAACACACTTTCCCACCCATAATAATGGTAAGAATACACAAATATATTTTTTTAAATAAAATATCTCCATTGGCCGACTTCAAAAAAAAAGCTTTCTCAATAGCTGCGTGTTAAAGGATAAATCAATAACAAATTTACATTAATTTATAACATTATACAGAACTAGACTTTGCCCGTGACTGCCCTCGCATAGTTTATATATCCATACTAATATTATAAATGTGAAAGTTTGTGAGGATGAATGGATGTTTGTTACTCTTTCACACCAGCACGTCTGAACGGATCTGGATGAAATTTGGATTTTGGCACAGAGATAGAATATTGTCTGGAATAACACATTGACTTTTTATGCCGAAAAAATGTACGGCTCCCGTGGGATAGATCTATTTTTCAGTCGCCAGTGTATAATAAATGCTCCGCTATTAATAGTTTTTTTTTAAAAAACGTAGTCATAACGTAATGCTACCTTTTCGGAATTTTCGCAGAATCATTTTGAGTTTTGTTTTCCGACGTTTCGAATGCTTTACAACAAACTTAGTCAACAAACAAACAAGAGAAACTATTAATATAACCTAAGTCACATTCATAGATTAACAGAAAGCTCACATAACATGACCAATTAAACTATAACGCTTAAAAGCACGCGTTACACAGTGGTTAAAGTTAATCGATCTTTAATTAGGTAATAAGTCCCACACAATATTTTTTGCCTAGAGATTAAACTGCTTTGTTATATTTTACTGATAACATAAAAATTGTAAAGCAAAACACTTTAATGGTCACCACTAACCACTAATGCTCACAAACCCAACAAATTGAGTCAAGATTATTTTTATTAAAATATGACGACACGTTTGGCCCAGTTGTAGTGACCCTACGTACTATGCCAGCAGTCGCAGGTTCGAGTCCCGCTGGGGCCATTCGTTTGTGTGATGGACATGAATGTTTGTACTCCAGTCGTGGGTATTTATATTTATAATATGTATGTATTTTAAAGATATATGTGTAGTGTATCAACTATCAGGTATCCATAACACAAGCCTCGTAGCTTACCATGGAACTAGATGGTGCGGTGTGTTAATGTCCCAACATATATTTATTATTTATACTGCCAGTGATATTTATTTAAATATTATTAAATATTCTACTACAAATACTTATCTACATATTTAAATATTCATTTATTACAATATGAGCTTCGTTTAGGTCGTGTTCCTCCCCACGTTGATTGCACCGTTATTGAACCATCAAACGTATAAGATATGACTTGTTACATTGTTACTTTGTGATATGAGAGTGCACCTGACATTGCAATTTACATTTGAGGGTTGGTAATGCAAGACATCTAATCATTAACTTTTTATACTCAAATAGCATTACGTTTTAACGTTTAGTATAGATTTCTCAGAGATGAGATATTTTCCCGCAGTAAAAAGTATTCTATATGTTGACCGGATAACCAGCTATCATCATACCAAATTTCATCAAAATCTGTCTAGTGGTTTTCTCGTGATGCAGACAGACAGAGAGACAAAAATTCTAAAACTGTAGATTCGGCCTCTGTATCGATAATAATGTCTATTTCAATAAGTTTTTCAAAAAAATATTTTATGTACAGATACGGTTTAGTTACAATTTTATTACATGTATAGATAAGTTGATTATAAAAAAATATTTGTATTGCAAAATTGAAAACAAATATTATTTTAAAAGAGCAACTGTTGAGTTCTCTCCGGCTCCTCTCAGCAGAACTGCCTGAGTTACTGACATTTAGTTTAAATTTTGAAAATTTGAAAAGTGACGATTTAAAAGTGCTTGTAAATGTCTATTTAAATATAGTAGGTATGTTTTGATTGATTTATTGATTGTTGTTATACTAACGTTTGCCCGTGGCTTTGCCTTCATTTTTTTTCATATAATTGCTTCACTATTAAAATCTGTAGCGTGACATTCGTTGTAGCCTACAACCTTCCTCAATTCTACGAGTATACTACTCAATTCTATATTATAAAGAGAAAAGATTTTTGTGTTTGTTCTTTTGTACCGAATAAGCTCTGAAACTACTGAACAAATTTAGATGAAACCCTGGGAACGACATAGGATAGCTTTTATCCCGGAAATCATCCCTTAAAGGCATGAAAATGGGAATGAAAGTCTGTATGGGGAAGCAACCTAGGAACGAACCCGAGTGAAGCGAGGGTGAGTCACTAGTCCTATATATTATGTATCCTATATAATATTTAAGAAGTAAGAATGAACTAAATAGGCTTTCATAATATTTTGCTGATTCACAAAGTGTTTTCCTTACTTTCATAATATTCGTGATTCACGAAACTACGTGTACTTCCGTGCGTAATGTTAAAGTAACAAGTACCTAATGAGGATCTTGTGGTTTCCTTTCTCTTTTATTTTACTTAACATTAAGCAATGATATTTATCATTATCAAATTTTCAACGTCATCGGGTAAACCCAATTATGATATATAATAAACCTTTAAGCTTTAAGTAAATTATGTAAATGTCTTATTATAAGTTTTTTTTCTACTAGTTAATGACTGCGTATTTATTGTTATTCCTATTAAGTGTAAAAAAAAAACAATAAATGGGCTGGAAGTACGAAAAAAATCGATTTCTCATGAAACACTTTTCTTGATGTTTGCAACACCGGTGATTTGACAGCTATCTAAGGTGACATTTTAAAAGGTAAAATAAAAAAAAATATACCTAACACATGAGCTCTAGTATAACTCTATAAATGTTCGGATACACATATGTACCTATGATGCTCTTTTTTTTTGCCGATTTAGAAAAATAAGAGAAATAGTGATTTTTTTTAATGTTACGCAATATGCTCGCTAATTGTTAACCGTTTTGCTGATAATTTATTAATCGATATGTTATTTATAATAATGACATTTTAATTTATAAAAAAGTTACAATTAAGAGTAAAACCATTATATTTAAATAATTTTGAAGTACCTAACTTCACTACTAACATACGATCTAATAATATTATTTCACATAATAAAATTAAAAGTTATTAAAAAAATATATTAACTTAAAATAATTAAAATAAAGCTAATAAACGAAAAGGCAATGCACCCCTGCACAAAGAGATATTTCATATTACATACACATCAGTACTTTGCTCCCACCCCCACCCTACAGGGGGTTGCCAGGAATCAAACGGATACATCGATTCCGACAATAGCCTTCCAAGATGAGACTTGCAATCTAGTGAAAATGACTAAAACGATAACTTTTACTTGGCAGCATCCATTGCTTAATTTTAACGAGAGTCTTATAGACTCCTATTAAATAAGCAAGCAATGTAAACTACTACTATCGTAAATTATCACAAAATTTTTCAAAGAAATTAACTAATATGCTACGTAAAATATTTTATGCAGTTACCACAAACTTGTCAAATCATGTCATTGTTAAGGCATATATCTATACATATAATAAAATTGTAACTAAGCCAAATCTGTACATTAAATATTTTTTTGGAAAATCTTATTGAAATGTACATTATTATCGATACAGAGGCCGAATCTATAGTTTATAGAATTTTCGTCTGTCTGTCTGTTACCGCATCACAGAAAAACCACTGGAGGGATTTTGATGAAATTTGGTATGATAATAGCTGATTATCCGGGTCAACATATAGCATACTTTTTACCGCGGGAAAATATCTCATTTCTGAGAAAAAAAAAACAAAAACTGCATTGTAAGAGTATACTAATATGTAAAACCTAAGAATTTGGTTTTTGGTCATCTGAACGCGGGCGGAGCCGCGGGCAATGCTAGTTATGTTATATATTAAAAACATCTATAAAGAAATTTAAAATTAAAATTAAGTTAATTAATAAATGTAGCGTTCGACCAGTGCTCGTATTTTGACGAAATATTTTTTTATCGATAACACTAAAGCTCGTCAATTCCTATTAAACAAAAAAAAATGGGATGACATCCCATTTTTTTGTCTCTCTCTTTGCCCATTTATATAGATTAATACTTTGATATAGGTACATTATACATGTATTAATTAGATTCAGATCAAACTGCCTCGGTGGTGTAGTGGCTAGCATGTACGGCTGCACACCCGGAGGTCCTGGGTTCGAGTCCCGGGTCGGGCCGAGTTTAGTTATTGAGTCTTTCGGTATACTAAGTCTCAGTAACAGCCCGGAGTTGGGAAGTTGGCGGTGTTTCACCCCCGTGCCTCGGAGAGCACGTAAAGCCGTCGGTCCTGCGCCTTAACTCTCCCTGGTCGTGTCGAGCAGTCGTCCCACCAGAGTATGAGAGTGACAGGAATAGAGAGTGCACGTTGTGTCTGCGCGTACACTTGTGCACTATAATATCTCCTGCGCAGTTGGCTAGTCTCAATGAGATTGGCCGCCGTAGCCGGAATCGGCTAGGAGAACATCATCATTAATTAGATTTTTTTAATTTAAATCTAGGTAAAGTGGTTAAATTAATTGAAGAGTTTTTGACCTCGATTCGATTATAATAATCTCTAATTGTTAATAGATTTTCATGGCTCCATTTAAATTGTAAAAAAATGTTTAATGTGAGGAACATTTAAACTAGAAAAATATTTAGCCAAAATATATGTAGTACTTAAAGATATTCCTATAAAGAAACTAAAATCATCATAAAATATAATAATAACACACATAAATAACCACGTAAAAACATTTTTCTTAACTCGATACACCAAAATAAATTACAGTTCCGTTTGTTGCAAAAAAAATATTGCGAAATCCTATGAGGGTGGCGAAAGTCAGATTTTAAAAATAAGTTTAATGACAGGGGGTTTGTCATCGGCACCCGCCTCGTGAGTGATCGCCCCGGGGGCGATAATGCGTTTCTACCCATACTTGACTAAAGTCGATAATTACTGTTTTTTCTACCCCACAAGTTAATTTAAATGAAGAAATTTTGAATTTAAAGAGGCTATTTAATCACAAGGATGTCATGTTTGCAAAATTGCAATATGAATTTTTTATTCAAAATCGATATATAAAATGATTTGCAATGAACAGATACAGTAGTATAAACTAGCGGCTCACCCTCGCTTCGCTCAGGTTCGCCTTAAGAAAACAAAAGCAACCCTATCCCACGGAAACCGTAAATTTTTCCGGGATTAAAAGTAGCCTAAGTGTTATTTATTTATTATAAAGGCTTACTAACTAAATTTTACTTACTAAATAAAACAGTATTTAACATTATAATGTTACCTATTTGTATATAAAATTTAATTTAAAAGTATGCACAGCTTTTTATAGAAGTATTCCATTAAAATTTTATGTGGTTACGAGTATACAAGGAGCCATTTCAGTTGTACAATAAACAGAGAAGAAGAAAAAAATAAAGAAAAAAAATATTCCAGACTATAAGCTATCTCTGTGCCAAATTTCATCCAGATCCGTTCTGGCGTGAAAGAGTAACATACATCCATACATCCATACTCACAAACTTTCACATTTATAATATTAACACGGATAACCACATACAAGTTGCAAATGTAATCTAAAAATAGTAACCAGACTCTATGCTCTACACAATATTGGATGCCTCTTAAACATCCCAACACAACTTTTGTTATGTAAAAAACAAAAAAACTTTGTATAGTCAAGCATTTAGGGAAAAATCAAATTTTTGTTCAATTTTGTATGCCTACTTTATAAATTAATATTATATCAAAATTCAAAACCCTATTTATTACATTTTCATCTCTATTACTAAGCTAATTTTAATCCAAATAATTTGTATTCAAACTAAGTCGATATCTAGTAGAATTATAACAGGTGTCTAATGTCTATCTCTGTTCCACAGCTATACAAAACTGATTTCGGGCGGGGGTGTAGGTGTACCGACATGACAGATGACCGTGAGCGACGACAGGGGGCAACGAGGGGTCAGGGGGAGTCCCCGGTAGATTTATTATGCAGATAATACTTAGATTTGCAAGTACTCATCGATGTAACTGCAGTCTAAAATTAACGCATTTGTAGCAATTATAACCATCAAAAATACTACATATGACTTTTATTATAAAGTTAAAGTATTTTAGAATATTCAATTGTGTTAAAGATTTTCCAGACAATTAAAACCTTATTTAATTAATCTAAATTAGCCTTTGGCCAAATTAACGTCGCTCTTTCGCTACGCAAAAAAAAAGCAATAAACGAAACAACACATTGTATTGGTCAAAACAAACAGTAATTCATTATCGATTCAGAAATATTGATCAGTATCGATTTAATATTCGATATTATATGTATGTAGTCGCAATGTCGGTACTATAATATTTTTATTACTACCTATATTTTTTAAATTTATATAGATGTAGTAGCAGGACCCGCGCTTCGCCCACGTTCAACAACGTTCAAAAAAAACTTTTGCTTTATGTTATATAGCGACTCACTCACGCTTCGCTCATATAATATTAAATTATTCCAATATTGTTCATACAAAAATACTAAAATCGCGATTAAGAAATGGGGGGTGGGGGTAGGAGGGTGAAAAATACTTTACGACCTATTCTCATACCTACCAAATTTACAAAAAAATCATTAAAATCGGTCGAGCCGTTTGGAAGAGTGCGACCAAAAACACTGTGACACGAGATATTTATAAGTACATTAGATATCTCGATATAGTCAAGACATATAGTAGTTTATAGTTCTCGCCATAGTAGTTATTATTATATTATTTTAATTTCCATATTAATATCCAAATAACTTATACATAAATAATGGTAAACACAAAAAATCTGCATTATTTATGAAATAGCATAACTATATGTAACAAATTAAAATACGCAACGGTATAGTTTATGCGGCTTGAAATATGCAAATAGTATAATCTAATATGAAACTAAAAGATCAATAGCAGCATCAGTTTGTTCGTTTACTCGCCTCTAAATAAACTGGAAGGGGCCTGACACCATGACGGATGACCGCAGGCCATGACAGGGGTGGGGGTGCGGTGCTGCAGACTTATTACGCAGATAATACTTATTTACATTTATAATTTGCGGTAATACGAAGTATGGCGTAGAACTACGTTGCGGTCTAGAGCACTGCCAATCTTGACAGTCACTAGTTTTGTTTAATGAAAAATAAGTAAAGTAAATCTAAAATATGTGCGAAATTCATTAAAATAACTTTTTAATAGTTATTAAAATAATAAGTTTAATAATTAATATAATCTCGCAATATGGTATAAAAGTAAGTAATATTTTTTTTTTTACCAAAATATATGTAGGTATTAAAAGGTATGTAAGTTAGTACCTAACATTGCCTAATAGGTTCAAAACCAGCTAAACTATCTAAGAGATTCCAAACATCCCCAAAAGCTACTACAAATCAAACTATAAACGGAAAAATTCATAAAATTAAATAAAAAGCATATCAAATCTACAAAATCTAATAGTAATATGTAATAAAAAACTCAATTTTCACACAAAAACTGCCCTCTCCGAGCAATCGTAACGCGCACCGCAAACGGCGCAGTACCATCTATTACGCTACAACTATCATTACGGCCACTATTGATTCCTAATCCGCACTTCCTGATGTTACGTAACACCCTCACCCTCACCCACCCTCCGAGATTTACGACCCTCTTTGACGAATGATTGGCCGGCCTTTTCAGATCATTTCTATTTTGTTTTCGAAACCGCTGTAGCATTGTGCTTTAAGATAGAAATATTTTGTATAGTAAGATAAGTTTTAATAAGTTTGTATTTTTGTTTTGTTTGTTCGTGTCAATAGTAATATTGATGCGTGGAAAAATCTTTCAAAGTTATAATATTAGGGACATTTAATCTTCCCTTAAAAATATTATTTTTGCGGGAATATTTAAAGAAATCGCGTATATTAAATTAATCCACAAGTAAGTAACTAAGTAGAGTTTTTTTCTCTGTATAATTTGTATATTATTAAGGTTTTTTTTTATTCTAATATATGTCAATTAGATATGAAACTTACTAAATACCTTTACCTCAATAGTTATGTTAATTAAATTCAAATAAAACTCTTTATTCATTAAATCGTTCGTTGTCATTAGCCATTAGCTTACACGTGGCCAATTTAAACATAGTTAACGAAAATTATATACTAAATTACCTATCATAGATATAAAATTTAGTAAGTCGATACAACTATTAAATATATTTTTTTTAAATATAAGAAATTATAAAATAAAATATTTATAAAACTTTTGATAAAACGATCGTTCGACTGTAAGTTTGAGTAAATGAAAAAAAAAAGAAAAAATCCGTTTATTTAATCAAATCGCATTCTCTATAAATTATAATGATAATAATCGAAAAAACACAATAAATAATTACAATTTATTTTTCATAAAAAACAAACAATAATATTACATCATACGTATTCAACATGAATTTAAACGCTGAAAGCTCGAGGTGTCAAAGCGATGCACTTGCAGCCACACTTGGCGGCGCGAGCTTTCCATAAAGTCCGCCGGCCAGTGGAGCGCGCCGCGGGCCGGCCGGTGGGCGTGCAGGCTGCACCGCCCCGCCCCCCGCCACCCCCGCGCACTCACCCCCGCTGTTTATTCTCGGCCGAGTGGCGGGGCGACAGTCGCCCGCGTCACGCGCTACGGACAGCACGCGCGTTTCCCATCCACAAACATAAACAGCGAGGTGCATTCGTTATCGGACGTCACGTAAAAAAATTGTACGAATTTTTCCTTTTGACGATCCCACTCGCGGCCCCCCGCGAATTCGACCGGAAAGCGTACGGGTGATAAGCGGCGGTATCGCGGAAAATGCATTTCCCGGGTGCATGGCGCAGGCGGTGCGGACGAGGGGAGGGTGCAAGCGATGATGGACATCGTATTGATTTCTATCTGCCCGCTCCTCCCTTATTGTGGCGATGCAGGGCGCGCCATCGATCGTTGCACCGGCCCTAAATTAACACCCCGCATGATCAGCGTTCGTAATTACCCCATACCTCGATTTTTGCTGAAGTGTTCGAGTACGTGTAATGTGTTAATCGAGTTTTCATTTTCGACGTCACGTGGACGCGAGTATACGAGCTTGGATTTTTCGGAACGCAAACGAGCCGGATAATTGATACAACATAATTATTTATTAATTGACTACAAAATTGAACGATTAGGTACCTAAACTACTCGTCAGTTGCCCCAACTATAAATACATGCAGCTTGCATATAATATTTGAAATTGTATTGTATTGTGCAATTGAGTGCACTTATATTTTATTTTGTGTTTACTCTAAGTATTACTAGAATTTAAAAACAGTGCTTTAATTTGGAAGTGCAGTTTAAATTAATTTTGATAGTGTATTTAATTTCTGTATCAAAAGTGTTTTTTTTTTCATTTTATTGAATACATATTTAATAGGTATCGTATCTAAATATTTTTGTCATTCATAAATAATTATTTTGAATTAAAAGCTCTTATTAACATTTTATTAAAATCAAATGACGCGTTTAAAAAATATCAAAAAAAAAATACTTATTCAAAAATTTATAAATTAAAAATACAAAAAATACCGTCGCTTCTCACCCTCACCTTTACCGATACGTTCAAAACAAAACGTGAATTATCAAAATCCTAACACACTATTTTCTTTCAGGCAAACTAAAAACACAAAGCTTTAAGCCCAATAGGGTCATAGAATATAAAAATCGGCAGAAGTGACAATCGCGAAAGTGGCGGGGTTAGGGGGTCGCGTGGAATGCGCGGGAGACCTGTATAGCGCGCGCGCACGCCCCGACACCGTGCCGCCCTGCGAACAGCCGGCCATGGCGACCGAGACCGGTGAGTATCTGCCCACCTCGTTAATCATTGTCTTTATTACAAACATTCACTATTTATTATTAAAAAAATACGCAGGCAATAACACTGTTTTGTTAGTTTGAGTAAAACTATTTAATACATTACTCAAATTTATAATACGGCTTAAAGAAATATTTTCGATTCTTACAAGAAAGCATATTAGATATATCTTTTCCAAATATTCTATTAAAAGAGTATCTATATAGAAATAGCTTTAAAAACGTTAGATATTATCCACAAAGTGTAACCATCATAAATCAATGTACTCGTAGTCACACTGTGATAGAACAATTCTGACAGCTGCATACTTTACATAAATATCGGGTTAACTCATTCGCATTTACGAATTCATGTTTATAAAATCTTGAAACCGACGCATAGCAAATATTAATACTTGTATATTTTCTTTGTTTATAAAAAAACAATTTCCGGCCCCAATTCAGTTGATATCTGATATGAGAGAATTAGATCTACATTTGTATTTATATTTTGACGTTATAAATAATCAGTTTCATTTTATTTATTAAGTATATAAATAATTATTATTTTTATTAACCAGCAAACTGCCTTTGCTTTGCCTTTACTAGATCTCCGATTTTATAAAACACAATTGTATAGTTACATATGTATATATACAAAATATATAACAAAAATCTCTTCAGTATATACTAGTTTAAAATTAAGCCTATATCGAGAGACATCTGAGTATCCGTTTGTAATAACTTATTTTAAATACAAGTTTAATGAATCAAATTAATGCGAGTATGTACATTTAAAAAACAATTGCATCATTCATTATCTTTCATTGATGCACGGTCGGGATAATCGAAAGTACGTCAGCGAGCCGTCGAACAAGTTTTTAAAACTGAAATGAAAAGTTTTCGGTGCGTATTTATACGATACGCAATTGTTTACCAACAGAATCTATATGAGGAGCGTAACCGTCCAGTCACTCGTACGGTACATGAGTTCGTTGATATTCACCACCCACCACCCCCACCCCGTCTCCACCCGGATCATCCCAGAATCCCCCAGGACGAGGGTGGGATACGTTTAATGACGACGCTTTTATTTCAAGATTTCGAAGTGCGATATTTTTCTCGTTCTTTAAATGTATTTCCTTTATCACTTCTTTTTAAAATCTTAGAGTTTCTTTGATATTTTTATTTGATATTTTAATGTTTTAACAGATTTTACGGTTTATATATTTTTCTAGTGCCATATCGTTAAAAGGATTGATTTGAACTCTTACTTACACTTATCAAGTTATTACTAGACTAGTCTGTCTGTTTAGGTAGTCTCGCCTATTCCAACAGTCTTCGTTTTGAAGGACTTGTATCATCAGTACCTAATCAATATTCTGTAATTTAATTAAGATTTTGTTAATGTAGCACCATACAAAAATATGTAACGCATTTATTTTATAATATGAAATCTACTAAAAATAACTACTTTTTCTTTCATAATATTTAATGAAAATTATAATTTGTAACTCAACAATTAGTATATTATATCTTTTTAAAAGTAGTAGATACCTATCTACTATTTAGTTTTCTTTTAAAGAATGATATCGTAAACAAGCAAATCCAATCAATGAATAAGGGAAGAAGCACACGGCAGAAATGTGAAGCGTAAACCTCTAAACATTTACGAATATATAGAAAACTAGTTTTGTCCGCGGCATCGCTTGATAAGCGGGGCAGGGGTCGAGGATAGCCTATGTCGGATCCCAAGATGCAATCTATGTCCTTGCCAAATTTAATCGAAATCTGTTAAGCGGTTTAAAAATAAAAAACTAACAGACAGTTACCTTCACATTTATAATATTAGTATGGATGTAAATTGAGTTTATATATTTTTAATCGTAGATAGGAATGATGCAGTTAATTTCTACCTACTTATGATTTACAAAATTGTCTGCTTGATTTTTTAATACCGTAATTGAGAAGCTTTAGGTGCTTTATCTACCTTATAATAAATTCGTTGTTAGGAGACATCGTATTCAGCCCTTTTTAACCTCCACTGCTGGGCACAGGCCTCCCTTCAATGCGAGGGGATCAGGCCATAGTTCACCACGATGGCAAAGTGCGGGTTGGCAGACGTGTATTAATACCAAAATTTATATATTTCTAGAAAGAAAACATACCTACATAATATGTATATGATACAAATCATTAACTAAATTGAAAAATATTAATGGAGTTAGGGTTTTTTTTTCTAAAACATAATTTGAACAAATTATAATAAACCCTAGACTGATTCATATTGGTTTCTATATTAATACGTGAATTTTAATTTTGAAGTAAATATTTGATTGCAAGTCTGCGCGGCGGTGTGGTCGCATCGCGGCCGCTGGGGGTTGGGGAGTCAGACAAACGCGTGCATTCACACTAAATGTTAACGAACTTAATTAATAACGATCCAGTTATAATTAAATCTCAGGAGAGTTTTTCAATTGTTTCATTGTGTATAACCACCACTAACCAGTTGTCTTACTGTGAAGGAAAACATCGTGAGGAAAAACCTGCATCTGAGAGAATCTAGCAAGTTTTCGAAAGGGATGTGAAGTCCGCCAACCCGCACTTGGCCAGCGTGGTGGACTATGGCCTGATCCTCCTCGTATTGAAGGGAGGTCCCTCCCCAGCAGTGGGACGATAAAAAGGGCTGAATACTTATATCTTTATTTTCTATCTATATCTACGTAAGGTGAAACTTACAATATGGTAGTAAAGGAATTATCAGTTTTAAAATTTTTATATAACAAATTGCATACAAAAAGGAAAAACAGACAAATAATTTATTGGAATCTATCGTTAATAAAACTCTAACATGACTGACGATGCTTACATAACCTACTCTTTACATGTACCCATTGTTTATTCCGTGACCAGTAGGTACCTACTACTCCCGAAAACTTTCTATACATTATTTAATTAGATCTCTAATTGTTCATGTTCCAATATACCGCGGCAAATAAACAGACAACTGTACAAAATAAAAAAATAAATAAAAACGAATATTTAAAACATTGCATAGAATTATATTCAAACTAAACTACATTTAAAAGAAAAAAAACTATTTTAAATAAAACTATCTTTCCGAATTTTTCGTTAAAAAATATATAATAGTTTTATTTTAAATGTCAAATATTCGCGTAAATCTAAGAAAGTATTATGAAAAAAAATACATTAAAATCGGTCTATTCGTTTGATAGCTACGGTAAAACAGACAGACACATAGGCATAAAACAGACAGACACATAGGTAAAACAGACAGACACATAGGCATATTAGCGGGAAACTTAAAACTCCTATAAGATGAAAATATTGAATTAGTTAACCGAACAAACATAACTAATAGAAAACGAAAATACTCCTACTAGAGAAAGAAAACGATTATATATTATCTTACGGTGTGACAATTCTGGAAGATAGGGTTTTTATGGTAATTACAAAAGGTCCCCCACACTGATATATAAGGGATCGTCTTCTGTATTGATCGTTTCTACGTAAAAACTATAGTATTGGTAGTGCATAGGAGTATGTGAATAAAGGATATTCTATTAGTTTATTACGTGTTCTTTTTAATTTATTCATTTAGATATTCTAGAGTAAATATATTTAAACGATTGGCAAGAGTGAAAAGAAATCAGTTTAATGTGTATCTCGATGTATCTATGTGATCGACTCCATTGGATATTTAAATTTATACTATAGAGCTTAACCAATCGATAAAATTATTCGCAAATGAAACTTCTAACTACATAATAACACATATCTGGTGTTTTGAAAATATATAAAACTAGTGATTCACCCACGCTCCGCTCGAGTTCGTCCCTAGTTACGTTTTAACGTTTAGTACTATAGATTTCTCAGAGTTAAGATATTTTACTGCAGTAAAAAGTATCCTATATGTTTACACGGATAACCAGCTATCATCATACCAAATTTCATCAAAATCTGTACTGTGGTGTTCTCGTGATGAGTTCCCAGACAGACAGTCAGACAAAAATTCCAAAAACTATAGATTCGGTCTCTGCATCGATAATAATGACTATTTCAATAAAATTTTCCAAAAAATATTTAATGTACAGATTAGACTCAGTTAAAATTTTATTATATGTATAGATTACATTCAAAACATACGGAAGAGAAAGAAAAATTTACAAGTCTATTTTACACTTAACTTTAACTTCTAAATCTCTCTATGAATACTAGAGTAGAGTACGAGTAGTACAAAAAAGTTGGTGTTTCTGTATGCGTATTTATGCTTTAACTAAATTATCATATAACTATTCATGTTATTTTTATCATCGATTAGGGTTTTTATATAACTTATATATTTTAAATAAAACTATCTTTTCTGATTTCTTCGCGGATTTATTTTGATTTTTGGTCTCGAAGTTTCGAACGCTTTACAGCAATCATGGTCATGGAACCAAAAATAAAAATAAATTCACAAATAAATTCGAAAGGATAAAACCTATCAAATTGTTGATGTACTTAGTTTGAACAAAATGAATCCAAACCAAATCGCAAGTATACTATAAACAAATCCGAGATCTACAGATATAAGTAGGTACCCGATAAGTAATTCTTGATATATAAATAATTTATATTTGAAGACATTTCAATTTCAAAACTTTGGCGTGATTTTTTCCTAAATTTTTCGCTCTTGAATTAAACTGAAAGGTCAACTCTGTACATCGCAGCAAATGTGAAGGTGACATTATCCTATAAGTTACAATGAACTTGTATAGATATTAGTATAAATGGTTCTTTATGTTATGTAACGTTGGTGGATTGTGTATCTAGGTACTATCTGTGCGAAGTTAAATTCTATACTTAATCATGGGTCGTGAGTTCATTCCCGGTTTTATAAAAATAAACATAATAGTAATTATATAGACTACATAAAAAAAATGGTAAAAAATTAAGTTTCCTTTTCACAAAAAAAATTGTATTACCAATGACACATTGGTCTTTTAAATAAGAGATTAAGAGTTTGCTTACTGAACTGAAAAAAAAGCGAATATTTTACTTTTAAAACAAAATTATCTTCTAGGATTTTATCGCGGGTTTATTTTGATTTTTGGTCGTGTAACCATGATTGCTGTAAAGTATTCGAAACGAAGAGAATCAAAACTCAAAATTAATCTGCGAAAAATTCCAAAATTGTGACTTTATTAATTGTATTATTTTTTTTTACTTTTTTCAATTTTTTACTTAATATTTAGACATAGACATTTATTTAATTTTACTCCCAACTAATAAAAACAAAATTTAAAAGAAAAACTAACAATAACATTTAATCAATTACTCAATTATTAATGATTCAACTACACTGTACTTTTCCATACACAGCAAGGTCGTCTTAATTCATAGTAGGTACATATATATAGTAAAACGTGTTTCATTGAAAACCTTACATCTTCATATTACATATATAGATGCTTCAAGTTAATTACGCCTCCGCTGGGAACATATTTTTTCATATAAATTCAAATTTCTTCATTATATGTAGAGTCAATGAATTTATAGTTTCGCAATTTTTATCATTTTTTTAAGGACATTAACACACAACACCTTTTAGTTCTATGGTAAGTTACGAGGCTTGTGTTATGGATACCAGATAGTCGATACACTACACATATATAACATTAAATACATACATATTATATATATAAACACCCATGACTGGAGTGCAAACATTCGTGCATATCATATAAATGAATGCCCCAGCTAAACTCGAACCCATGGCCGCTGGCGCAGCAAGTAAATCACTACAAACTGTACCAAATGTGTCCTCAAACCTTCGTCATCATATCTTTTTGATTATTATTTTAAACTGTTTTGAGATACAAAATATCCATTCAGTCGAATTGGGAAAAGGTCTCTATAGCGCTATAGTTATGAGGGACCTCTATAACACAAAACACTACGACATTAAATTTTCAATATACCTACCTACAGTTGAATTGCGGCGCCAAATTATTTATATATAATGTGCTTCGATATTGTAAACAAAATTGTATGTAGTAAAGGCTTATTTAAAAAAATATACAATTTTAAATGCTTGAAGCTATTCATTATATCTGATTGTAAACTAATAAGCTCGTATTTAATTAAAATATAACAAATGCAAATATGGTTAGTCGTAAATCTTACTTTCTATGGATTTCAATAGTTTTTTAATCATTATAAAAATACTAGCTACTTATCCTTACTTCGCTCTGGTTCGTCCTTAGTGTAAAACAAAAACAGATCTATCCCACGGGAACCGTACATTTTTCCGAGATAAAAAGTAACCTATGTGGTATTACAGACTATAATCTATCACTGTGCCAAATTTCATCCAGATCCGTTCAGCCGTTCTGGCGTGATTGAGTAACAAACATCCATCCACACTTTCGCATTTATAATATTAGCGGCTCACTCTCGCTTCGCTTGGCTTCGCCTCTAGGAAAACGAAAACAAACCTATCCCACGGGAACCGTACATTTTTCCGGGATAAAAAGTCATCCAGGTCCATTCAGCCGTTCTAGCATGAAAGAGTAACAAACATCTCACAAACTTTCACATTTATAATATTAGTATAGATTACAATGGGATATTTTACTATAATGCTTACTAAAAGTTATAAATGCGATAGTCCCAATGTTTATATTTTTTCCTTTTATAAAGCGATGAAAAATTGGATTGATGTATTGATGAGCCTATGTAAGTAAGACAGGCTTTTATCCCAGTATGATAGCAAGTGGAGACTTTTTATTTTGCCAATGGACAGAATACATTAATTTTGTAAATCAAATATTTTCTATTTATCTATATAAATAAAAACGAATGTTCGTATGTATGTATGTCTCTATGCGTTCCTAAATCATTGATCCTATTGTGACGAACCTCTGCTGGGTTATTCTATATACGTTTCTGGCAAAAAAAATATATTTTTCTTTGGACGATTGTCTTATATGCGTTTCTAATCCACTTAAGCACAAGAACGCACCCACGTTACTAATAAAATTTAAAGATGAATATTGGCACGATTTTATGCAAACCTAAAATTTCTATTGCAAAATCTTGCATACTCTCATGACTTTGATTACGAATAGTGAACAGTGTTTCCTTATTTCGCAATCACGAATTGTTTAAACAGTCATAGAACGTTTATCTGCGAATAAATACATATTATGTGTATATGTAACATATGATAGAAATATTGTAAATTATAATTTTACTTTAAAAAGAGATAACAAGTTAATATTATTCCCGCTGAGTTTCTTTCGCCAGTTCTTCTCAGGTCTGAGGCTTCTTCTTTCCGAACTGGTAGTAGACTCATGACGTTCAGTAAGAAATTACAACAATTTAATGCTGAATAAAATATTTTGAATTTTGAATTTGAATTTTGTTAATAATCGCCATTTCCAGCCAGGTTAGGGACATTTTGTTTTATACCTGTAGGTATATTACATAGGTTGTTTGTTCAACTAAAGAGTATATCTTTAGTTATTCTATACGTAATCTTGATAAATTGATCATAAAAACACTTTTTTTCTTACTAAGTTTTTAAACTGGAAGTGTCAAGTACACATACGATTATAAAATAGATTTATATAATCGTATGTGTACTTATTACCTATTGTTTTCTTTAGAATTGTGTATTACAAATAAAATAAGTATTTAAAGTAGTTTGAAAGAAACTTTTAATTTTAACTCCTTATACACTATACAAAAAACCCATAATACATAGACAAAGTAAATAATCGAAAAGGCTATGGACTGAAACTATTTTTTCATTAAAACACAGATAATAGGCAAACAGAATTTTGTATAATGAAAATAAAGTTTAGATGTATTTTGAAATTAACCTTTTAATTCTAACCCCTTATTCACGCTACACCAAAATCCAATAACAACATTACTACGTACCTACTCGTACATACATAGAATAAAAACATCATCAAAAGGGATGTAGGCTAACCTTATTTTTCATATAAACACAATTTGCAAACATGGACAGGACATAAGTATAGACTAAAACAATTTTCATAAAACACATATAATATGCAAGTATTATCACGGGCGTCTAACAGCTCGGTTGCACGCAGGCGCCGCGGGCGAGCAGCAGTACTCGCTGCGGTGGAACGACTTCCACTCGGCGATGGTGTCCTCCTTCCGTCGGCTGCGCGACGAGGAGGACTTCGTCGACGTCACATTGGCCTGCGCAGGCGCAACATTTACCGCGCATAAGGTACGTGTATCATGTGCCATTTTTAATATTATTTTATTACTAAGACATAAGTCGCTGGTTCGAGTCCCGCTTGAAACAAATATTTATGATGGCTATATAAAAAAAATGTGCCAAATATTTCACGCAACACCATCAGACATGAGTGTGTTATTTATAACATAAAACTATGCGAAATGATTCTGTTTATATGCGAACATAACTGGAGGTGTTAAAATTAAATACGCGTTTTGTAGCGTAATAGGATAATGCTAGTTTTTCGAAGGATACACCTCCAGGTAAATTTCTAAGAAATTAATTAAATTTCTAAGAAATATATTGTTAACTGACATGCCGGCGTGTCTGCGGTCGTGGAGGTATTAAGTAAGAAGTTCAGACAGGACACATTATAGTACTTACTAGGTATATCTAGTTTATTTATCATTATATTTTCTTATGAAATACTTTCTTTAGGTGGTGCTATCAGCTTGCAGTCCATATTTCAGAAGATTACTAAAAGCGAACCCGTGCCAGCATCCTATTGTTATTCTTCGAGATGTGCACGACAAAGATATGGAGAGCTTGTTAAGGTAAAGAAAAGTAACAAAATCAATATAACGCGATTTTAACAGCATATTTATAAATGTTGCTTACACCATTTGCTTTGTTTTCTACTACTGGCATTAAATGAAGCAACTCAATAAAAGACTAACAGTTGAGTTATCTGAGCAACGCGTACGTTACTAGTGATAGTATAGTTACTGGATGATCAACAAAACACTGCATAATACAATATTTTACAGGTTTATGTATCAGGGTGAAGTCCATATTGGACAAGAGCAACTGAAAGAGTTCCTAAGAGCCGCTCAACTTCTACAAGTCCGAGGGTTAACTGATGTTCCTCCACCAGCGCCGTTACCGACTCTAGATCAGAAAGCATCTCCTGTAAGTTAATTAAAACACCATCTTAAAATATGACTCTTATTACGAATTACGACTTTCCTTCAGTTTTTATAATATTTACATCTGATACCTAAATAGCATGCTGATATAATAAAATTAACCAAACCATAGAATATAAAACTTAATTTGCTATAACAACATACATACATGTAATGTCGCTATGGAAGAGCGAGATTGCCTGCTAAAGGTGAACTTTACACTTAAAAATCGATTTCAACCTTGTTCGTAATTTTTAAACATTTTGTTAATAAAGTTTTTTTTAGATGATACACTTTTGGTAATAAAATAATTATAATATCTTTCTTTTTCACAATTCCTAACATAATATTTAAATTCAATTATACGTACTAAGTCCCCCTACTCGATAATACATTAGATATGAATTCTAACAAGCGATCCAATGCAACGTTCAAACGGGATGACTTGATTGTAAAACATCGACAAATCTCGACTTTATATAAATACAATTAATTATATTTGTAAATTTCGTAGTTGAAATCTTGCAAATTTTAATAAAAACCGTGAAAAAATGGGTCAATATACTGGTAAAAAATTAGGCAATCATATATTTTTTCTATAGTCAGCGTCATCATGGACGGAGACCGGCAGCGGGGGCTCCCGGGAAGGCCGGGACCCTCAACCCCGCGAAGGCCGTCGGGCGAGACGTCCAGACGAAGGCACGCCTTGCACTCCGCCACCGAAACGAGCTCGCTCTTCAGACTTATATCAAGCGCAAATGAAGACCAGGTTGCTACTATTGAATTACTATTCATAACATGAAATTCATTGAAATTGTCACCATCGCTTCATTTCATTGCAATATTTAAATTGAAATTATGGCGCTAATTAAATAACAATTAACTGTAATTTTGTACCACATCTTCTAAACCAAAAGTCTCTAATTAGGATGATGTAAATAATAAATTATTTTTGTTTGAGATGGCGTCATCAAAACGGTACAATAATTGTAAAAGACCATTTAGAGAACAGAAATTAGAATTCAAATTGGTATTGCCATATAGTGTCATTAAATCACAGAGTTGCTGAATTTAGGCAACTCCTATAATGGTTCACGCGAATTGTCTCGCTGATTCACTAATCGGTAATGGCGCAGAAAAATTGTCAACTTTCTATAAGGATCTGTGTTAAATGTTAGAAACTCGAATATAAATAATGTTAATCACACAAAGAATGACGTAAACTCGAATAAAACAGGTTTAAAATACCAAATACCATTTTGCTAATAGGTAAATGAACTTGACGAACTAATTCCTTTATAGTCACTAGAAATCCTATAAGTATAATATTTAATTATTAAGTTAAATCGAATACAAAGCAAATAAAAAAATCACTTTTATATAAATACTTACATCGATTTTATATAAACATAAGACTAAAATTGTTTTGAGTCTATTGAATAGACGAATGTTTGGTTTCAAATACTTGATTGTTACTTATTAGTTTTTGACTTTACTGGTGTAGGACGGAACAGCTGTTAGCGGCGCAGGGCGCAAGTCCTGAGAGGATGGGCACAAACGGCCACGAGCTGGCTCTATTCAGCCAAGCACTAGAAAACGTACAAAATCCGCATCTCTCTGGAGTTTCCAATAATTTAGTAAGTTACAAAAGCTCAATTATATCTTCAATATCACTAATGATAAAATATTTAGTTATAATTTTTTATCATAACATTATTCATGATTTATTATATTATGCTTGCTACAGACACAGTAATTATAAACTCATTTTTTTGTTATAGTCTGGCGAAGGTGAAGAATCTTCATCAGATGCAGGCGCGAGTGACACGGAGGGCGAAAACAGAGCTAAGCAAGAACCGGTAGACTACGACGATCCCGCTACAATGGCCAACACCAACGGAGCACTCCCGCACAACTTCCCTGGATTGCTCAATTTACCAGGTCACCTAGTTATTACCTCAAATATACTGAATTTTGAAACTTTTAAGAGCTAATAGATTAACTCTAAATATATCTAATTCTTACAGGATTCCCCGGCCTGCCTGGACCATCAGGGATACCAGACAATTTCGGTGAGCACAAACCCTTACTGCACTAACATTTTCATTATGTGACTCAATAATGACGATAATTAGACATCGAACGATATAAATGCAATTAGATCCGACCAGAACAAATAATTTGTAACCAATAACATTAATGATTTTTAA
This sequence comes from Brenthis daphne, assembly GCA_947093115.1. Classification (NCBI taxonomy): domain Eukaryota; kingdom Metazoa; phylum Arthropoda; class Insecta; order Lepidoptera; family Nymphalidae; genus Brenthis; species Brenthis daphne. The sequence goes on from OX352473.1 coordinate 8,790,581, forward strand.
CACACAATTCGAACATTGTATGTCATTAATTGTTCATCATTGAGTCACATGTAGCACGTATTCAATAACACTAACAATTAAATAACGAGTAAGTAACCGAACGATCAATTATTAAAATAATCGATTAGATAAAAATACCCCTTAAATCGAGAATCCGTTAGTAATAGCAACAATGGAAGTCATGTTGAATGTGAAACGTATCGTATCGAAAGTCATAACGCAGAATTGGCGAGTACTGAGAACTAGGGCGAGCAAAGTGTGCGAAGCGCGAACTGAAAGCGAGTCGTCTGCCCCAGGAGCGAGCTGGGCGAGCGCGAGCGCGTGCGCGGGCGACGCGGCGGGCTTCCCCGGCCTCGCTAACGGTGAGCCCGGCAAGCCCGCGTGCCCCGAGTGCGGCAAGCTCTACAGCAACAATAGCAACCTCAAGCAGCACATCCTCAACGTGCACGCCGCGCGCGACCTCTCCCACTCCTGCCCGGTCTGCGGCAAGGGCTTCAAGACCCGCCAGTACATGCAGATACACATGAACTCCATACACGGCGTCAAACAGAGGAGGCGCGACACCGCCTCGTCCACCCCTTGCGCCCCGTCCGCGGAACTAGACCGATACACTCACAGTAGCGCTTAAGCGACGTTGGAGATGATTGTTCTAACCGCCGCCTCTGTGTTACAGGGGCGGCTCTCGCGGGCGGGGCGGCCATGGGCTACCGGCCGCAGTGTCCGCTCTGCGGCCGCGTCTACTCCTCCACTTCCAACCTGCGCCAGCATATGCTCAATGTGCACTCGCAGACCGACCGTGACCAGTGGTTCCCCTGCCAGCACTGTGGAAAGAAGTGCAAAACGAAGCACTACCTCATCAACCACCAGCTGCAAGCTCACGGCATTCGCCAGCGGCAGAACTCTTAGAGACGGCGCGTGGCCGAGCGCCCGCCCCTCGCGCCCCACGTGCCCCTCGCGCCGCTGCCGCCTCTCACCCCCCTCGCGCCGTTGGCGCCCCCCGCGACCCCTCTGGCGCCCCACGTCTGGTGGTGAGCGCATCCCGCGTACTCGGTACTTGTGCCAATGGACCCTTAGGGAACGCGTATCGAACTGTTAACCAATATATTATATTTGATATATCGTAATATTTTTAGACCGTTTATTGTGAACGTCGTTAGGGAGAGTAACGCTTATCGTCGGATTTGCCAACCGTTCATAACGTAGAGTAATTTAGTGCTGTCGGCATTGCAGATGCCGCGGCGCGGGACGCGTTGGCAAAGCCGGCGATAAGCGATTTCGTCGAGGGGAAGGACGGAGGGAGCGAGTTGCTAAAGTACCTGGAGGGGAGCGAAACGGCCAAGAAGGCGATGTTCAGCGAACGTCTACAGTGCCCGTTGTGCTTCATGAGTTTGGATTCACTGGCGCTGGCTCGGAGACACTTGGAGGCACACTATCCGCGGGACAGTCCAATCTGCCCGGTCGCCACCTGCGCAAGGTACTTTGCGCATCCCAATTCAGTCAGAAATCACATGCGAATAAAACACCGCCGCCAGTGGGAAAAGATGAAAACGTTAAAATGGAGTTGCGGGTGGGCCAACTAATGTTTGAGAACCTAGTAGGAGCAGGCAACTCGTTCGTCATTCGGCTAAACTAGCTAAAACGGCTGTGAATCGGATCTACGAGTGGGGCTTTTATATGTTACTGAGAAACCCAGAAAACAATGATCTCCACAATGCATTTTCATATTCAGCAGTAATGTTCGTACGTAAACGATATATAAACCAGTAGGGTAAATCGACTGAAAATTATTTTTGTAGTAGTATAGACTGATATTATTTAAGTATAACTTGGGAAACACTGCAGAAAATTGCTGAGCATGTCCTCGAGGACATCGAAGGATCAACATTAGATTAAAAAGATTTTATTATAAGAAATCTTTCCTACTATATAAATAATGGGTTCCGTGAGCAATTTAGCTGCAGGGTATCTTAAGCATTAGTTTTGTAAAGCGCATTATGACTTGTGATGATTGGTGCCATTGATAGATTACGAAGTGCAACTAAGTGAGACGAACATTCTTTCCTTCCTGAATGTGTCTAACTTCCATTGTTGCTATTACTTCTTGTTTTTGTGTTTGTACTGTCATTAGTCATTGTGTTCCTAGTTGCTGTCCTGATTGACATATTGTTAATATTATTTTATCTACACTCGACATGATCGCACAATTTATTGTACTTGATTTACGATTTATAATGATTCCTTCAATACTTAAGACTTTAACTTGTACTTAACAATAATTCTGTATAACAATCAGGACATCTTGACCCCACTGTTCGGTATAGATCTAAGCAGTTTACGGTACAGAGGTTTTATTTAATATTAGTGTTAGACAAACAATAAAATTTAGTTTTGGCTCATTAGTTCAAATATCGTTTAATAAATCTGTGAATAGTCTCGTGTAGAGTCAGGTTTACGAAGTGCCTAGAAAACATTTTAAGCCCCTGTACCGTGGCCTGCTCTATGTGTATATTTTCGACCATAGATAAGACAATACGAGATAGATTTTAATGAAATCGAATGCCTTTAAACGCAATAGTTATACGTTCACAACTGATAGGTATTATTTTTTATTCGTTTAGAGCCCTGTAGGCAGAGAGCACAATCAAATACATATCTAGTCATAGTAGAACATACGATATGAAACGAGGATTTATTGTACATGTAAAGAAAATGCATATTCCATTCGCATATATTTTCATATGAATAAAATATAAGGAAAATACACCAAACAATATAATCTATATATTTTTACATTATGTAAAAAAAGTAATTAGGTCTAAGCCTATTATCTCATCTTTACAAAACCTTTTGAATGATCGAACCAGATCAATATGGACTTGCGTTCAGTAAAATTTATATAAAAATTTAATTTTTCTTTTTTTCCAAACTCAAACCTAAAATATATCTACAATAAATAGTAGTAATGGGGGCACAGATGCTTGTAACATTAAGTATATGCATTATTAGGCCTTCGTGTGAAGACTGCTAGCGTACACTCATGATACAAGCACCTGTGTTGTCCACAATATGCCTCAAAAATATATGCGATAGGAACGCAAATAGATCTCGAAAACGATTAAAAAGAATATTGGTAAAAATTAGCGAGTAGTTAAAATTGTTCCTGACGCCTGAGAGGCAATGTCGTAATCTTTATATAATAAATATTTCTAAGCGTACAATGTAATTAGTCATTTCAATAACCAAATGTTCAATGTAAGTAAACGATACTAGTTGCGATTGTATTAGTGATACGATATATACGTAATAATTTAATTTTTACCCGAAAAAATTGTCTGCTTATATGAAACATAAACAATAAAACTACGAAGTAGACTTGTTGCATTTTTAATACAAATGTCCAAAGTAGAACAAAATTTAGTTATATTTATTATCATGTAAGGCACTAACCAGAAACATTCTAAGTAGGCTAATAAGGTAAGATGAAACTAAAAAACTTTTAAATTTTGACTTTATTATTGTAATTTTAAAGTAGATTTTTCATTATCAGGTGGTTGTCGTCGGACACAAGACCTACTGCGAGTGAGAGCTACCGACCCGAGGCCTTGCCCGAAATGTGGAAAGATCTACAGATCTGCGCATACGCTGAGAACGCATCTTGAAGATAAACACACAGTGTGTCCTGGATACCGGTAAGAAGCCAAAGTCACTTATACAACCAAATTTAAAATAATCGTAATTAACTGGAAGCTAATGTCTGTATTACTTATTACATAGATATTTTTCATTCCTGAGTAAGCCAAAGTACAAAGTAAAGTTCAACTCCTTGATACCGTCTGTAATAAATACTTTTGATAAAAATACATACTTTTATTTAATTTGTTATTTTCTATTAAAAACATTAAAGTTATCTATTATTTTTTAACGCCTCTATATTTTCTGCAGTTGTGTACTCTGTGGCACAGTGGCCAAGTCCCGCAACTCGCTACACTCGCACATGTCGCGGCAACATCGCGGCATCTCCACCAAGGACCTCCCCGTACTGCAGATGCCAACACGATTCGATCCAGAACTCGCAAGCCAGTGAGTAGGAACTTTACAATACATTACTACTACTACTACTATTTAGGTACAGTTATTTTAAAAAACAATAAGATATTTTAAAGTAAATGGACGATTTACATAAAGACCAACTCGCACGAAACGCTTTCGTTGAATCGTTCTTCGTTTATGAAACGAACGGCTAAGGTGTGGGACACCCTTCCAGCATCCGTGTTTCCTACCACCTATAATACGAGTACCTTCAAGACAAGAGTGAATAGGCATCATCTAGGCAAGCGCGCTCCAACCTAAACCTTGATTGTCGTCAAGCGCAAGCCTATCTCGTAATAAAAAAAGGAGCTAACTTAGAGAGGGTTTAGAGATAGACCGCGCCATAGGACTATATACTAATACCTACAGTATTAGTATTACTAAGTAAATATTACCTTATATTAGCTCAAATGTAAGATTTATTTCAGAGAAGATACTTTTGTTAATATAATAGGTCTAAGCATTCATCTTAAAGATTATTCGGTAGCTAATATTTAGAGTAATTAATGTTTGAATTGAAATTTCCAGGTTATTAGCTAAAGCAGGTGTAAAGGTATCGCCAGAGCAGTTGCGAGCGCGAGCGTCACCCACCGGCCCGCGCCGCTCCGACATCAAATTGGACGCTAAGTCTGCTGCCTCTGAAAACAGCTCGTTATGCGGCGATAACGACGATGATCTCAGCCAGTCCAAATACCAGGATTCGTTACCTGTTTCTCCACCACGTATGTATTTTATTTACTAATACGAATATATAATTTATATTATATATTCAAGAAATAATTCTTTACATAATGCCCATATTATCCTTACGCTTTCAGATATAAACAATTTAACAAACACAACAATAACAAAAGTGCCAGCAGTGCGAGCAGTTACAGCCAAAGCTGTAGAAAACTTACCTCACGGCTTATCTGGATTGAAGCATGATGACTACCCACCAGGCTTCGGAGGAGGATCAGCCATATTGGATACCTACCTTCAGTATATAGGAGAAAATGTCTTTGGTAAGTCACTGTGTAAATATTCTAAATTGAATGATATATAAGACTGCTTTTTTAATATTAGACAAAAAAATTCCAATTTGCCAATGACTGCATATTGTTACAGGAATGAACGCTGCAAAACTCGCACAAATGAATGCTATGCATATCGACAGGAAAACTTACGACGAGCCTTCACCTCAAATGGGGTCACTGCCTCCACCACCCACGACACTTGCACACCAACGTTTCTTGAAACAGATGCAGAGACAGTACACTGATAATATGGGTAAACCGGATATCATGCGAGATGCCGACGAACCTTTAGACCTGGGCAAGGAGAGACAAAGGAACGACAGCATCAGCGAAGCTGAGACAGACAAACAGGATATGGACAAGGATATGACTAAGGATTACTACAATAAGGGATATAACGACGATGATAGAAATAGGGTGAACAGCTCGGAACAGGAGCTCGAGCACAGCGGCCAGGACGACGGCGACTACTCTGAGGACGAGCACAATAAAACGGCGTCTTCATGAAATGACATAAGTCTTGCTGTAAATTAGTTTGCAAGTGAAACTGTTACGAGAATGTTTTGTTGATGGTTTTTGAAAAGGTGCTTGAGTGTTAAGTTACGTCATTAGCTGATTCAATTTGAACGATTTATTGTTGACCCGTGTATCGTTGGTGCCATTAACCGATATTGTAAATTAATTAAGTATTGGGTCGTCTCGGGCGCTGCCGGTCTGTAGCTGGGTGTCGTGGGACGTTGGCATTTATTGTTTTAGTCATGTCCGTTAGGTCGTACGCCTTGGTCAGAGTAAGGCGCTCGATGTGGGGAACGCGCCGGCGAAAGCGCTCCGATTCGACGCCACGAAGCCAATTTAGCGTGACCCGTGTACACATTAGTTATACCGACTCGTCACTTGTGAGATTGTTTAGTAGTATTTAACTAGTGAGTAGTAACTTTATCGTATGTAAGCTCCCTCTCGCGGTAGGGTCTTACATAGTAATTCCATCCAACTACCTCAACATTCGGGCCAATACGGCAACGTTATAAATAAAAAAATCCACACAAATTGTGAAATTCCATCCATCTACCTCACTTCAATAGATTTTATTTAATATTTTATACAATTTATAGATATAATAACTGTTGTTTTATGCATTTTGCAGATTGCATTTATATATACTATATAGTCGTATCGTAGGTAGTATATAAAGCGAGTCATCAGGCGGCAGTCGAAGCCGCCCGTAGAGATGTCTTTACCGTTTTATTTTTATATAGATCGCACTCACTAGAGAAGAATTAGACTGTCACTTCCGTAGAGTAATGTTATATTGAATGAATATGCACCTATATTTAGGAGAAAACAAAATATCTTTGTATACGAACAAAATTACCAGAGCTTAAACTTATATTTATCGATGTGCGTTTAAAGGATCGCCGATATTTTCGAACGTTATTATTGCGTGAGTTTAATTGAACATCAACTGCCTTGAGACTGAATTTCCAAGGGTTTAAGCGATTCAAGTTCAAATTGGCGAAAGCGACGCGTTGTAAATAAACATGTGGTGATATGTAAAGTACATAATAAACAAACAAAAGCAATAAGTAAAGTATACCTTGATGTTGCCTTCGTACGTGTATATACATAGGTGATCTGGGCCGCCGGCGGCAGCTCGCAGTGAGCACTCCGGCTCGATACTGGAATAATGGTTACTGTGATCACAATCTCATTATTAGCCTTCGATAATTATACATATTTTTTAGAGTACAATGTTATAGTTATTTAGTATATTGTAAGTTACGAGTAAGCGAGTCACAAATATTTACTTCCCGAATGTTAGAATTCACTTTATTTAAGAATAGAACCATAGTGGTTAAAACCTTTTTTATGACAGATAAGGGTTTCGGATCGTGTACTGACGGTGTTGGAGTCCATCCGTTGCGTCTATTTTAAACATTTAACTTTACTAAGAAATTGTTATAGCAAATGTCTTTATAGTACAACACCGTGAGTACATTATTCGGCATTTGATTATTATATTTACCCTAAATATGAAAATTTTTTGAGTTGTCGAGTTGCAACACTACATTCGAAATGTCACTTTGACAGACGTCAGTGTGCAACTGCGACGAGATATTGTGTAATAACATATATACATAGTTTAAGATTACGGGTTGATTGATTATTTTTAGCGTGTTAGTGACATTTGACGGGTTGCGTCGTTTGGTTTGCGTAAACAATAATCTTGTTGACAGTTACGGTGTTGCCATAGTAAGTAATTATTTTTTGACTGTACATAAGTTTTGATTGTTTAGAGGTGTGCTTATTTTTCTCATTACGTTATAGAAGATTGACTTTATTTAGAATATATGCAGATTCATAGTTGAAGCACTGTACACTCTACAATAGCCAGTTACCAGATTGTGATTAAGAAATATATATTTTTTCAAACACTTTGCATACCACAATTTAAATATTTGAGACGGCGATGGAGTTACATGGGAAATTATAAAAATAAATGAGGCTATTTTATGGGTAAAATATAAACATAATTTAAAATTTCTGGCAATTTTTTTTGTTGTATAAGCTGAGCATATTTCGATGTAACTCCACGCGCTGCCTCCACGTTGTTGATACTTATATTATATACCAGTGAATATTAAGATAATTAGGACTTTAAGTCGATCATTATGCTATATTTGTGTAAAAAGTATTTTTAGTTACCTTTTTGAACTTCGAAAGTTCGATATTAGTAATTCTTCTTTATTTTAGTCATCCGACTATACCTCATTAATCGCGTAAGATTTTGTTTGGAAATTAGAAAACCTCAATTTCTTTGCATATTTTGTCGTGTTAGCAATAATTTATATTAATGATGGATATCTAAAATAATTATTATAGGCAAAAGATTCAGAATGTACTCACAAAAATATTGTTTTTGGTAAAAAAAAAATCGAATATGTGAATATCATTTAAAATTTAAAACATTTAGTAAAAATGTGAGTGAATAAATATATTTTAATAGAAAGCACAAAATATGTTGAAACCGTATACTTGAGTAGTTGTAGAAAAAAATAATGTCAAATACAGGTTGTTATTTTCCTATAGATACTTCCAACTATGTTGTTATTTAAGCACTTTTAGTTCAGTACTCAAAAAAAAAAAATATTTACAGTGTCGTTTATTAAAGAGAAAATTATTTAAACGATAATTCTAATTTTTATTTATCTACCATTCTATTGTGGCGTTATTATGTGTTGCCATAATCAGAAAATAAAATGCTACTATTAAAAAAAGTTCTCAGTTGTTAATACTCTTAAAAATTAAGTTTTTTTTTATTAATTTAATCAATGCCACGCCTCTGCCATTGTACTTTAGTGTACTAGATGTATGCTGCTTCACTATCATAATAAACAAGATAATAAAAATAATTGTTTTGAAATTCAAGACATTTTAATTAATCCCGAAAATAATATTATAATTTTAATGTAAGATTAAATTTAGAAACAGAAAATATAAATTTTTCACAGCACAGAACATTACACTACACAAATATAAATAATAGATACTTTATCCTAGATTTGATACTTCTTACGTGCTTAAAAATATAAATAAAGAAGCAATACCACAGTTAAATTGCATCTAAATCTGTCAAGCAATCGCAAAACACCTCTAAATTACACACGGGTGACATTTATCAATCGAGCTCCTTAAACGTCCATTATAAATATATTTAAATTTAGAATATAAAAATGATTTTGTTAATAAAATAATAATATGTTAAACGAAAAACAGTATTTATTAATGGAATAACATTTCGAAATATTCACTTGCACTTAACTACCGTGAAGCCTAAACCTAATAATGATATAAATAATATAATATTGGTACCATATATATATATATATATATATATATATATATATATATATATATATATATATATATATATATATATATATATATATATATATATATATATATGTATATATAAAACCTTATTAATAAACACTCTCAGCCATGACGAGAATTAAGACCTTTACATACAGATGGAGGAAAAAAAAATAAATGTCATTATCATTAATTTATTAATAAGGTTATAAAAATAATATTATAACATACTATGAATAAATTATAATTTTGATATATACAGCCTAAAAGCCATTTAGAGATCTACTCTTTGTACAAGTTTAATCTATAGTGTAGTGTGGATATATCTTAGTTTGTGTTGAAGCATTGTCCCGCTACTCTTCTTTCTCATTCTTCTTTCTATTTCTAGTAAGAAGATAATGAACACCTACTGCGGCATTCATTCTGTAAAGAGATGAATATCATTTAATTTAATTAAACAATAGGACGCGACTAACCCACTGATCTATGGATCTACGGGAAGCTTTCCCGTAGTTGACCCATGGATCGATTGAATTTAGTAAACAACTTGCGGCTCACTCTCGCTTCGCTCGGGTTAGCCTCTAGACAAACCGAAACAAATCTCTTACTGGGTCGTGTTGAAAATCCCTTTCTTTCGGACTACAAACTGCATTTTCTCGCCACGAAAATACGAATATCATTCAATTCAATTTTCTTGATAATGGCTTCAGTGTGTCCGTTGAGCATCGAATATAATAAAAATAATATAACAATGAGTGCATTATCAACAGTTTATATTCCTATTTTTTACCATACCGTTTTTCTGAAATAGTGCTATGAACATATACGAAAAAAATTATAACCCAAGTGTAAATTGCTGGGCAAAGCCAGGGTGGGTCGCGTATTAGAAGAACTTACAATAAAGCCAAATGCTATTTCCTAGTAGCAAGAGCTATGCCGAGTCCGACTATTCCGCCAATAGCGAGTACAGCGCCGCCGGCCACCGCCATGCCCATCAGACCTTCCTTCTCCATACGCTTGTTAACTTGACGCTGGCAAAAAAAAAGAAAAAAAAATGTCGTTTAAAAAAAGCCACAGACATTGACATTGAAAAATAGTCTGTCCCTGTTTTCCAATTACAGAGCATAATGCCATACATTGGCCCTTAATTAATTATTGCTTGCTTGCTTTCCAAATGCTTGATTGAGTGGAGCGTTGCTGTAGTTGAAACATTCCAAGTTATTTAGTGCCCTAATTGGAAAACAGGGTGTAACTCTATAGTAAAATTATAATTTTTACCCAACTTCAAAAAGGGAAGAGGTACTCAATTCGCTACAATATTTTTTGAATATATATTACATAACAACTTTGCCACTTGGATATCGAATGATTACTGACACTTTTAAATGAATTTTGAGGTTGTGGTCTAACATTCAATTAAAAGGAAATCCACCCTTAAGAGTGACTTTTAAGTGATTTTAAGTGGGTGTTTTTAATTAATAATAATTCAATACAAAACTGTCAATTTTTAAATTTCTGTTTTAATAAACATTTTATAGCCTACTTAGGTATATTAAAGCATCACTCATCACTTTATTTATATTTAAATACACATAAATAGTATAAACAGGTATGTTATAATTGAACAGCTAATCAATTCAATATCTAAATGTTATTTAAACAAGTTTTTAATTAGTATAACCACAACAAAACTTAACATCAAAACAAAGTGCACAATCATGGAATATATTTATTTGGCCTCATTTTTTGAACAGTTCATTTACTTTGTACATAAAATGCTTGGTGCATTGCCAAATATTTCATGTTGATTTCATTAAGAAAACAATTCATTTCAAATAAATGATTATAAAAATAATACTTTTAATATTTTTAATTTTTACACTGAGGATTAATTATTGTAAACTATTCAATTTCACTAAATTGATAGTGTTTGCATCTTACACAAGAAAGTAGAAGCAGTTATTTAGCAATTTAAAAAAATGAATTAGTCATAAAGTCATGTTTATCATATTTATAATCATCATCATCATATTTATAAAAAGAATATTTTTAATTGCATAAGATCTGACTATGAGGGTAATCATTTTTTTTATATTTTAGTATTCATATTTTAATATAATACAGTTAATTCATACATTAAATTTAAAACAGTAATAGAAATGTTTTCTCCTATCTGGTGAACATTCATTATGTATGGAAATAACCATATTATGAAGACTCATTTATGTATTTTTGTATCTCTAGATCTACAGAACTGATTTAGATGAAATTTAGTAAGATAGTTTGAAATCCTGGGAAGGACATAGGATACTTTTTATCCCGGAACTCACACCTTAAGTGGATGAAAATGGGGATAAAAGTTCGTACGGGGAATCAAGCTAAGGACAAACCCGAGCGAAGCGAGAGTGAGTCTCTAGTATGTAAATAATACAACTTACCTCTAAAGCAAGCACTTGTTGGTTAGCGGGTTCAATCTCAAGGAATGCTTTAACGTAATGCAGAGCCTTATTGTACTCCTTAATTCTAGCATTGCCGATGGCAAGGTAGAACAAGTAGTCTCGTTTACCATCTGCATGGGAGTTAAACAGTTCCTTTAATAGTAGAATACCCTGAAAACGAAAAGCAATTTACTATATGTTGTATTTTCATAGCCATTCCTTGAATATCAAGATTTATGACCATTAGTCCAAGCACTAAGTAGTTTCACACTAACATAAAATTATTTGCCCTATTAAGATCCAAAATCATAGTGCTATACAACAAATAGAAGCCTTGGATATAGAATCAATGTAATATTTTGGACAAATAATAAGTATAAAAGAAGTTGTACTTAACAGCTGTACTGAACATTTTAAAATAAAACTATCTTTTTGGATTTTGTCGCGGATTTATTTGCATTTTTGTTTCCAGACGTTTCGAATGCTTTACAGCATCCATGGTCACGGGGAGACGGGAGTATTAGCTGTACTGAACTTAAATTTTCTTTTATTAATTTTGCTTTAGTTATTTTGTAAAAAAAATAAGGTGTACTTAAATGTTTGTAATTGAAATCATTGAATTAAAATTATTTATATTTTAAACAGCTAATCTTACACACATTCACAAGATTTGAAAAGTTAAATTCTTATAGCTAATATTTCCATACAATTAAGAATGATTTCCAAATATGTGACTCTTAATATTCTAAATGGAGTCCTTAATAATAAAAAAAACAAGTCACTATCAAAAACATTAAACAAATATGAATTAAGGTAAATTTTTACAGTAAAAAATTCAAATTACCAATAATTATGTAATGTTTTATTTTTCCTGTTGTATTGTTATCGTGAAAAAAACGTTATGTAAATTTTTAAGGTTCTGATAAGATAAAAATAAAAAAAATACAAAATATTTTTTTTTACATTAATAATGTAAAAAAATGTAAACAAAAATTATTAGGTATCACATATTTATATGTACGTGTCAGAAAGATAAAAAGCCTTTAAAAACTTTACTTATATACTGACTTTTCTAATATCCGTCGCATATTTGCTTCTCACCAGACACCATGCGTATTCAAACTGCGCCTTAGGTGTTACATTTCCCTGCTGAAGTTGTTCGTGAAAAATCTTCTCGAATTTCTAAAAGAAAAACGCAATAGAATAGAAGTCAAAACAATGAAATACGTACAGTGAGTCACGAATGACCTGACAAAAACTTACTTGCAAATCCTCTGAGGACACTACTTCATCTAAAACATCTTCCATAGTTGTAAAATAATTAAATCTTGCACTCGAAATTTAACACGAGAAAACCAAATATCATTATAATATGTTTAAACCACTTGAAATAAAAATCCAAATTACGAAATTGTCGGTATCCACACAGAAATTGACTTTGACTGTTGACAAATGACACTTGACAGTAAATTCAATATTGATAATTCATTTTATTTCATCTATGTTAATATTAAGGGTTAAAAGGGAAAAAGGTGGTAATAAAGTTTATATGGGCAAAGAATTATTTGTGATCAGAATTACTTGAAACTTGGTGTTAATGCCCTTCAATACAATTAAATAAATACTTATTTTAGCATTTTTTCAAAATTAATCCCATAAGTAATAAAATGGGGGATGAAAGTTTGTATGAAATTCTGTAAATAGAATATAAAAAAGCATAAATAATAAAAAAAATATTCACTTGTAGAAGAAATTTAAAGACTTTTAAAATCACTTTCTTCAAAATGATGTCCTCATATAGCCTTAAATATAAAGATTGTTTCTTACACACAATTTTTTTAGTTTTTGTCTTTTAGGAACAAATAATATCCATTATATTTAAATCCTGGCACTGCACAATTTGTCATTTTAATTAAATTTTAAATAAAATGAAAAAAATCCATCCACGCTATAGGGCTTTACAATATAGTGAGGATCATAGTCACCGCGACATCTGGCGGGAGAAAAATGTAAAACTCTTCCCTCATTGGAAAATGCCCATAGACAATAATCTAAGGAAGTATCAAGTAGTGGACTTAGCTTTTTATTGATCTTGACACAATCTTGACATTTATGTTTATCGCTGAGCCCTAAAAATTCAATTTTCTAAAAAGTAAAAAGTCATGTTCGAACTTCGAAGTTGACACAGTTGACAGTTGTGATTTGTGTTGCACTCAGTGCGCTGAACTCCGCTGTAGTTAGTTCGTTCTGAATGTTACGATTGCTTTGTCCGACTTTGTGAAAGATCATTGTTCTTATATAAATTTCTCGCCCAATCAGTGTTATTTTATGTAAAACTATTTTTTATTGTTTTATGTAGAATTATTTTTTCAACATGCAAAGTGTTATAAACACTGTAAAAGGAACCGCCCTCGGGGTTGCGGGATACTTGACTCCTGTGCTTAAGGTAGGTATAGTGTTTATCTATGTAAATTTCTATATTTAATTAATTATATATCGTATATTATAAGGTCAAGAGCAATAACATTAATTACAAGTGTCGGTAAATACATGTTTTGATAACTTTGATCGTTTATGAAACTTTTATAAGGAATAAGGTCTAATATCATTACAATTAAAATTATTAAAAGCTATGTAAATAGATATAAACAATTGTGATATTTTCTGATTTTATAAATAGGAGTCAAAGTTTCATGAAACTGGAGTATTAACTCCAGAAGAGTTTGTTGCTGCTGGAGACCACTTGGTTCACCACTGCCCTACCTGGCAATGGGCTAAGGGTGAAGAATCTAAAATTAGGCCCTATCTACCACCAGATAAGCAGTTCCTGATCACTAGAAATGTACCTTGTTATAGGAGGTGCAAACAAGTAAGATAAAATTATAAGTTATAAATATCTTAAGATAGATTTAAAACAATTTGTATAATCAATTAAGTATTTTACTTATTTAATAAATATAATATACAAAAATTTCATAGAAATGCAAAATTATATACCTATTTAAAAATAGTAATTAAATTGGCTCAACTGTACAATCTATGACATCGAGGTCTCCTCCCTCACCATCTCTCCTCCCTTAAATCGATGTCATAGATTGTACAGTTCAACCATTAAATTTATACTGCTCATTATTTTGAAGTGTCTTGTTAAGTTTCATAGGTATTCATATTTATTTGTAGATAGAATACTGTGAAGATAATGAAAAAGTCATAGAAGATGAGACAGATGAAGATGGAGGCTGGGTAGACACGCACCACTACGAGTCTCCAGGCTCACCTGCTGTTGAAGAAAAGGTATGTATAAAAGTACATCTTCATAAAAAATCTACTGGTTGCTTTAAAATAACAATAAAATTTCTATTTCTTATTTTCTTTATCCTATAATTTATGATAATTTTCTTCGTTTATAATAATTGAGAAACAGCAAAATTAAATACACCTTTTAAAAAAATATATTTTTTTTATTTTAAAATTAAAATATATGAACTGAAAATAAGTACTTAGTCTCTATAATAAATATTCTACCCGATTGAATTTTTTGTTATATTGTTATCAAAAAATGTTAAATATAAAATACAATAACATATTTGATAAAGAATCATGTCACAAGAGTTCATTCACATAGGGAAATAACCTTGATCATTTATTGAATACAAACAATAGATTTAAACTCGGGTTGTTTGTATCTATAAAAATGTACAATAGATATGAATGAAGTTCGAATTTATAATAGTGAATTTTCTTATCCCAAATTTTGTTAAAGAGCAAATTCATGTCATTTGTTTAGTAAAATCTTTTGACATGTGAAATCTTCTTCTTTGTCCACCTTTTTGATTGTGCAAGAAAATTTTACTCTGGCTTGTCTGTGTTCTCAGGTTTTCTCTCTAGATTTCTTTATGCATATTTGACCACCAGGTGGCATGTGGTCGTTCTCTTCCTCGCAGGCAATCAGGGATATTTAGGACTTAATGTATCCGATGGTTTTTCAGCTATTAGGCTACCTTAAATGCTCCTCTGATATATTCACTTTGCACTTATCTAGATGGGTTACACCTCATTAAATAAATCATTTAATAAATCATTTTACGAAAAAATGGAATTAAATAATACAGAAATGCTGTTAACAAAACATTTTTGCTCTAATCTCATAACTTACTTTTTTAAAAGGAAGAAAATTAAAAGGAAAGATGTAGTGTAAATACAATTTATGTTTTATATTTCTTTAATATGTAAATAATTATCTTCCATGTTAATGGTGTAATTGAATGCATTTCTACTACTTATCTATTATGATATATAACTGTTAAAGTGTTAATGTTTACTTTTACCTGATATAAAACAATAAACTATATATTATAATGTTAGTGAAAGTCTTTAAACTACATTATAAAAATTAGTTAAATGATTATTTAACCATACATACTCGTACAACCCATTTTTACATTTAAAACACTTTTATCGCTGTACATCTTGCTTAGTGGATTAACTTATGACATATTGTAAAAATAATAAATCTTCCAGGATTAATAGGTATTCATTGCAAGAATTTTATTTAAAAACTCCAGGTATGTGAAATGACACTGGAAGCAGCAGAAACTGGAGACAGTGAGGGTGAAGGTGGCGGAGACCATGATGATGATGATGGAGATGATGACGGGGAAGCTGAAGATATGGAACACTTTCAAGAGTCTGGGCTGCTTGATGAAGTGGATCCAGTGAGTTATTATGACTTTGTATATAAAAATGATTCACTGTTCCTATTGAGAACCTTTTAATAAGAATATATTTTTAATCAAATAATTATTGTTGCAAACAATTTCGTTTTCATGCGTTTCTTGTTTTACACAGATTTTTGTATTTGAAAAAAAAATGGGCGCCTGTTACCTTTACGCGCGGTTGAAGTAAAACTTCTGTGGCAAATATCGCGATTAAATTAAAACAAATCAATAATTAAATAAGGCATATTAGGAATATTACACTCATATATTTATAGAATATCATATACAAAAAGAATATAATATTATATATTTGGCAATAATTATATTACAGACAATAACAACGGTTACCATGGCAACATGACAATATATTCTATTTCATTCTCTCGCCGGCTTAATCCTATATGTTTTTGTCTCTTTCTAGTGTCGCATTTTTGTTTTATCGAGTTTCAAATTACAAAGATTCTCAAGAAGTTTCACTTCAGAATTAATTCTTAGCATAACTTACTATTCCATTTTAGAATGGCTTTTTAGGGTATGCTTTTAATGAAATGAATTGAAAGCCACATAAAAAGATATTATATAGTAAATACCTAACAATAATTGTCTATAGCGTTAAATAAACAAACAGTCGACAGCGCTCACCACGCGCAAGGAGCCCGCGAAGGAGAAGCGGCAGAAGGATGGCGATGAGATCGTCCGCACTCGAACCTACGACCTTCACATCACCTACGACAAGTACTACCAAACCCCGCGCCTCTGGCTCATCGGCTATGACGAGGTGAGGGTTGTATGTAAATAATCTATGCTAATATTATAAAGAGAAAAAAAAATGTATGTTTGTTTGTAATGGATAAAAATCTGTTGAACCGATTTAGATGGAATTTGGTATGAATATAGTTTGAGACCTTGAAAAGGACATAGGATAATTTTTATTCGGGAAATCATCCCATAGGGGGGTGAAAAGGGTGATGAAAGTTTGTATGGGGAAACTATCATTTCTCAAGTAAGCGATATAAAACTCATACCTATGTATATATACATACATATATAGTCTATTTATTCCATGCTAACCATTAAAATGTACCTAAAGACGAATCGGAGTGTGAGGTGAGAGGTGTGTTGCTAGTAGGAAATAATCTAACTAATAAAATAATTGAGTGTAAAAACAATTGTTTAAATTGTACTTCATCAGTTGTTATCATTTGCTTAATAAATCGACGAACAGAGTTTTCTAGTACTCTATAATTTAACCTATTACCATTTTGAAATTGACTTTTGAACTGATATATATTCCTTATTGCACAAATAAATTATAAAAAACAAAATACATAGAGAGTGACTTGGACAAAGGTGGACTTATCTCTATAAGAGATCTCTTCCAGTCAACCCATGCATGTGGGAAATAGTGTTAAATAACTGATATTCATTGTGAAGTAACAAATACAATTATTAATTTATAAATATAATGAATCATAGTGGTATAGCAAAATACACATTATACTCAATCATACATATATAAAATATGACATTAGTGGGGATGAAAATGAAAAACCTATAAGTAAGGTTTACTCTATATTGAATTTCAGTACATAATAAATTTTGCTCACATAGTGTACAGCACTATTGGTATTCTTATAACTGCATAACTACATTATATTTAATTTTTTAATTTTTTAATTATTATTAAGTATTCCGTTATTTTATTCAAAAATTAATCTATATTTAAAAAAAGACTGCGTTTTAACATACACGATAGATACATTCAATTTTTCATACAATTGTCTTAAAGTTGGCCAATTTCGTGTTGATTTCATATCAATACGCAGGACCGTCACCTGCTGAGCGTGGACGCGATGTACGAGGACGTGTCGCAGGACCACGCCAAGAAGACGGTCACCATGGAGGCGCACCCCCACGTGTCCGGGCCCAGCATGGCTTCTGTTCACCCCTGCAGGTATATAACCGTTCCTTTTCCATGGAATTCTCATGTATTACAATTATAAACATAATTTGAACCCGCGACCGCTGGCACAGTAAGTAGGGTCACTACAAACTGAGCCAAACATGTCGTCATTGTATATGTATTGCTACTATCTTTCTGTTTCAATTTTTATCTGTATTAGTTGTTAATGATAACTTGATTGGTTTAAGTGGTGGCTTGTTACTACTTATTATTTATGAAATATTGTACAATTTGTTTCCAAAAGAAATAATAAAATATTTTTTGTTAATTAAAAGCCTTTTCTATATTCATGTCGAAAACTATCAACGAAACTAAATTAGTATAATTTATGTAAAGTGCAGTGTTTTTATGTTTGTAAAAAGTGCTCAAGTATATAATATATTAAAATAATATTTTTCCTTTTTTAGACATGCAGAAGTCATGAAGAAAATAATAGAAACAGTGACGGAGAGTGGAGGAGAGCTTGGAGTGCACTCGTACCTCATAGTGTTTCTCAAGTTTGTGCAGACGGTCATACCCACAGTCGAGTATGACTTCACACAGAACGTTTCTATGAACTAATATATTAATACTTAACAGTCATTTATATTTGAGTCAATATCCACAAGCTATCTCACGTGGGCTTTCCCCCAAATCGAGCATTTTACACATTTTAATGTATATGTAATTTTAAGTTTTTTTTTTATTCTATAAGATCTTCACATACATGGAAAGGATTCATGTTATATTCTATGTATGTTTGTACGTAGTTTTTAAAACGTGGTATTTAATATTGTGTGCGGAGTGATGCTTTGCCAAATTAGTAGCTTATATTTGTTATAATTATTTTGTACTAGAAATCCCATTAAATAATATCATAAATGCGAAAGTTTGGATGGATGTTTGTTACTCAATCATGCCGAAACGGCTGAACGGATCTGGATGAAATTTGGCACAGGGATAGATTATAGTCTGGAATAGCACATAGGTTACTTTTTATCCCGGAAAAATGTACGGGTTCCGTGGGAAAGATTTGTTTTTGCTTTTCACTAGGAACGAACCCGACCAAAGCGAGGGTGCGTTGCTAGTTGGGTACATATATTTTTTTAAAGAAACATAGTGGACAAGCATGAGTTACTTTACTTATATTGATAAGTTTTTAACATTTTTGTGAGTTATTTTGATCATTCTTTACCATGTATTAAATTCAAAATTTGTTCATATCATGAACACTACTTAAAACGTGATCAATAAAACCAATCCAGTTTATCCAACCTAGAAAACATTATTCAATAAACCTTTCCACTTTTTATACCTGTTACAAATACATACAAGTACAATTATTTAAGATATTATTCTTAAAAATCAATACTTTTGCCATAATTTTGCCACTTATTTTAGAAATAATCAAATCGTGGAAGCACAATGCCCGTTATCACTTCGCCAAGAATTTCCTGAAAGCTTATAATAAAGAATAGAAAATATTTTGTTTTGTTTTAGCCGCTTAGGTCTCTTGAGGATTATAATGAACTTTACGAACTCGCAGGACTGATCTATCAACTACATATGGTATATGCAGTTGATATGAAAAAACAAAGATATCTTAACCAATATATATTTTCTAACCAAACCATTAATATAATAAACTATTTTTTTATGTCATTGTCATAAAAATTTAAAAATATGGAAGTATATTTTTCAATATCTAAGTGACAGTAAAGCATGTAGCGAGTTCGCTAATGAGGAGGTACTTGAAGTTTTATTTTTGTTATTTTGTATTTAAACCAAGAGAATAATATTTGTTTTTAATGAAATATTATTTTAGACCTTAATTGTAACAAATAAACGAATATTCTTTCTTTTAAATGTATTTAGACAAGAGAGCTGCATAAAATGCATATTTTGTAATTTTTCCTTAATGATATTATTGGTCGTTCTTACACAAATGAAGTAATTTTTATTCAATGGACAAAAAGTGTAATAAGAAAAATCTAACATTCGGCCATGGAGGTTAGATAATAGAAAAAAATCATATAAAAATTGAAAAAAATATGTTTCAATGCAACAATGTGTTTGCAACTAATACTCATTATGAACTAGCTTTGCAGATTGCTTGCAGCCACATGGTTAACAAATGCATTATAAGATTCATGGGAAATTACGGAGTAGATAATATACAAATTATTCTCCTGCCTTCTAACATTCACGTTATAATCTATACTAATATTATGAACGCGCTAATCTCGGGAACTACTAATTCGATTTTAAAAAGTATTTTTGCACTAGATAGCCGTTTATTGCCTGTTATCAAGAATATATAAATCTTTCAATGTACAAATCTGCAGCTGTCTCTTGGATCACTGGTGTTGCGTTACATTTGAGAAACTTTCCAGTGATTGTTTATTTTTTTATATAAAAAATGTATAATTAAAGTTCAATTAGCTTAATTTTTATAAAGTGTATAATTAAGTGATATATCTCTACGTTGTATTTAGGCTAGCTTTTGCGAACGTTTCATTATTGTCTTTATGTAAAAAGAGTATTGAATCGTCATCGCAGTCATTTTCACTTGTCTTGTGCATATTGAATGTCATTTACAGTGTATTTCTACATTTAATCGTTGTTTTTATGCAGTCAATGAAAAGTAGATTAAGCGTACAATTATAGCTGATGTGTTATAATATGTATGTTACCGACCAAACTAAATTTCAGGCCAAACTGGTTTGTCCTAGGCTAAACCGGTACACCCAGTGTCTCAGGACACTAGTTTAGCCCAGAACTATCTAGTTTTCCCTAGGCCTGATTGAAATAACATAGCACTATTATCCAAGTCGGGCCTGTCACATAGTAATACCACGTATTCCTCCAGATGCCGTGTTCCATATACTACAGCCGAATAATACCTGAAAATCAGTTTGGCCTAGGCCAAAATAGTTAAGCCTAAATTATTTAGTATTTTGTCCGGGCTAAACTAGTATATTCTGACACATTGGGTGAACCGGTTTGGCCTAATCTAATTTGGCCGTTAACATATATAAAAGGAAATGTATATTTTCGCTCAACATTTATGTTAGGGATTATAGTGCTTTATATATTAAGTTTGAAACGACATCTGTTGTTTGTATCCAAATATAAGAGAATATAAAAGTAAAATCTCAAACAAAAAATTAATTTATTATAATCAACAGCATTGAATATGTGTAAGGCAAATAAAAATGTGGTAATAATTGTTATATTTGCATTTGTCGTTGTTCGTTTCTCTTCAAATAAATTATTTTGCAGCTATGTATTTTATTTAATTGTTTAAACTCAAAGTACAATGCCTAAACTATAAAGAAATATATAAAAAAAACACCAAACCAAACATAACTTGAAAAATTCGATTCATAATTATTGTCAAGAATATTGTGTAACATAAAAATAGTAAGTCGGCATTCTTTAAGTATTAAAAATACTTAGAACTTCAAGTCCTCAGATTCCCTATTTTATATTCGATTCACTCTTCAACGATATATCTTCTTTGTCATAATTTCATCATAGTAGTTGAGTATGTATAATACAAATATAACTTGTATTTAATAAGAATAATCAAAAACACTAAGGTTAAGAAAACACAATAATAATTGTATTAATAAATTTTATTGATATCACATTCATTATGTACAAATCACATTCCGTAATAAAATATATCATACACCGTATAGAAGCCCCAGCACTAGCGCTTCGAACCTACTTCCTTTTCCTATACTACTAACAACTTCAAGATAAAGTGTACAGATATTTATGTAATACAGCTGCATTCAAAAATAAAAACCAATAATAATCATTCAATTGAAAATTAAACAAATTCCCCTATATAAGCAATTTTCACTAAAAAAATGAGCACAAACAGTATGTGATAATTATAAATTTTTGGTCACTTTCGATAACAATTTATTTACTTATATTTAATTATAATAAATTAATTACAAATATTGCATCATAATATTTGTGGTTTGAATAAATTTAATAAACGTAACCTAAGTCTAGTTTCTGTGGGTTGGTTAACCACATTCAGGATATTGATATTCATTCATTATTTATTTACTACTTATCTTAACATTAAAATTTCGCTTCAGTGCTTATTTGTCCAGACAACCAATTTACCAAAAGAGTTTTTTTAAATAATATATTATATAATTCTATTGGAATACTTTAAAAAAGTCGAAAACATGAATGTTGTCTATATAAATAATATAATACCTTAGAAATAAACCTTTATTTCTAAAATATATGAACGAAATTATATTTTAAAATACAACAAGTATTGGTCGTTTAAAGAAATAAGCACTAAGGCGACCATATATTAAACCGTGAGACGCTATTGTTTTTTGAGTTTGAAGATGAATTGAGACCAATATGGAGCTTAGAGAATGATTTATCTATAATTAATTTTGGTTAACCAATCCACTGCTACACTAGTGTCTACCGACTACCGCACAGTGGCCCTGTATTGGAATACGCTAAATAGGCCTCAACCACACTATCCTACACCAGATAAAATCTAATCTAACAGTCGATATCATCACAATGAAAGCATTTCTACAAAATTATACATTTCAAAAATAAAAATATCCAGTCAGAGCCAAATATGATGGTTGAATAAATTAACTCAATATACAAAAAAATACTAATTAGTAATAATATCCGTCTAAAATGCCAACAGACTGACAGAATGACAGTATTAGAAATTGATGTAAAGCTAATTTAATAAATTAATTGTTTTTCGTGAAATTATCAAATGTCAATATTGTAAGATTGAGCGAACATAAAGATTTCACTTTAAATGAAACAAAACAACTAATCTTTTCAAGTTATTTAAAAATGTAACGTGTGTATATATGTTGTTATACTTCTTTCGCGTAACAGATCAAAAATAGCTAAAGATTTCATCCCGTATGCCACAACTCTCTGTTTGTAAAAGGAATGCAGCTAACTTCATCTGCATCATGTCGGTTTTTGGCTGTCGGTGTCGGCGCAACGTAAAAAATTCACTCATATTTCTTTTCAAACGTCCCAAAAGAAGTATAACTTCAAAAATAAACCTTAAATCAAGTAATGAAATATAATGTACAAAAGACGAATGAAATGCATTATATGTGTATAGCACTCTGACTGTATACGAATATAAATAATATAATAAATACACTACACCTTACACTTTTGTACTTGAATAAAACCCAATTTAAATTTCAAAAATTAAAAAAAAAAACAGATATTAATAAAACGTTGGGAGGAGATATACAGTAGCTATACATTATAGTATAAGAGATTACAATTGAAAAACTGTCTTATTTAAAGTTTCTTAGAAACTATGCATATTCATAGAATTTGATTATGTGACTATTATTTGTGATATTACATTGCTTTTTTAATATTTAAAATGCTACACTCTACATTAGCTATAAAACCTTTATGACATTTTATAATTGAAATAAAAAAGTTTTACCGCATTTATCTCAAATCTGGCTAAGAATATAAAAAAATATATAAATTAATAAATAATAATTACGCTCAAGATATACAGCACCTAAAGGTAATATCAAATAAGGTTTATTTTATTTACCACGTTTGTAACACTGACGTTTTTATTGAGACATTTCGTTATTTGTTTTACACGTTATATTCTTCAAAATTGGGATAATATTATAATTTCTTTTTATATATATAACGAGACTTAAACTGCACCTTAGTCCACAGCAATAAGGTCGACATTCTTTAAGTAAATTAGGTGGGTTTTTTTGTCGTGATTACAATTATATTTCATTTAATAGTAACATATAGTCGAATAAATGTATATTTATGAACATTCAACCTAATTACCATTTACCATAACCACTTTAGAAATGGTAACAAGTACCAATAATATGACAAATAAAAATAGCTCTTAGTTCCATCAGAATAAGGTCGACGAGCCCTTAGTAAGTAAAAATAGTATGAGGAGCCTCAATTAATACATGAAATAATTTCAATATTTAAAGTTACAAATAATATAGGTAATGCTACATAGTACAAGAGCTAACAGTTCATATATCTTATTATTTTCTATACGCACAATAGACAGTACAAGTTATTATAGAGATAACTAACCATTCACATTTCGTAATTATCAATTATATTAGAAACGTGAAAGTATTTTAACATATTTGAAAAACTCGATCAATATTTAATTCAAATTCGATGAAATTTGCAAACAAACAATGTTCTGTATTAAGTCTCCTATTATATATTTTTTTCCTCTCAAATTCACGAGGCAAGAGTGCGCCCTGCTAGTATACTATCATAACGATATATACAAAAAACTACATTGTAACTCAATTTTGTAAACAACTTTGAACTCTAATAATTACCCCTATACCGAGCGAGTCGTACAATATTGTCCCATGCAGGTGTTGTTAGATCTTATCGCTAGCTGACCCGTGAATGGTCGGTGGTGGGTCCCTCGCACCCCACAGGTGCACACGAGCGCTAGACTAGTGGGCGGGGCCGCGTGGTACGAGTGCACGGCTAGTGGGCGAGGCCGGTCACTTGTGCGGCACGAGGGTGACGAGGCGCAGCAGCACGAGCGCCAGCAGGCGGTCCACGGGGTCGAGGGTGCCGCGCTGCAGCCACTTGGGGATGGTGGTGCGCGCGTGGCTGAAGCCCAGCTTCTGCAGGATGTAGTCCACGCCGTACGGCTCGATGGACTTGCCCGCCCACGAGAGCAGTCTGTTAAACGGAAGGTTACGTTATGCATTTGGAAATATACAGTATATTTTGGTTTTGGGTAGAAAAATATTGCTGGATGTTTAACTGAAAAATATTTAAAAACAACTAATATAAAAGTAATGAGAAATAAACGCTTAATTTGAAAACTACTTTCCAAGGGGTTCAAGTATTTTTCTATAGAAGCTGACATTAGCAATATCGTGACCAAGGTGGGACGTTTACTATAAATTATAAAGCAAAAAACAATTATATAAGATTCATTTCACCTTTTTTTTTCATTACAAATATTTCAGAAACGTGACATTTCAGGGCATATCTATAAATGTTAATTTCACAATGCGCCGAAAATTTAAAAAAGAAATTAAAATGGCAGAATGCTGGCAACGCAATTACATAATATTTGAATATATGACAAAGACGGTGACCTGACGGTGGGCTCGAGGTGCCAGGTGAGGCAGCGGTAGTCGCGGTAGTCCTGCGGTGGCGGCGCCGGCGGCTCGCTCGCCGCGCCCGCGCTCGCGCGCCCCGGCATCTGCTTGGAGAAACGCACACGTACTACGTTTAGTAGGGCATATTCATTTCTTAACTTTCTTAGATAGACGCGAATATTTGACATTTTAAATAAAACTATCTTTCTCTCAAAGGTCATTTTATAGATACGTATTGAACCTTAGTCACTTTCGTGACCATGATTGCTGTAAATAATTCGAAACATCGGAAACCAAACATCTAAATAAATCTGCGAAAAATCCGAAAAGATGGCGTTCTGGGTTCCTCAGCATTTCTACATCTCGAGCGCGTCTATCCTCCTATATTCTATATCTTCCAACTCCCTCAACTCCACGCGTGTGAAGCGTAGAGCAAAACAGAAGACACAAGTTTTCTAACTAGCCAGGTTTTAGTTGCTTTGGATATTTTGCAGGTTCTTAGCAAATATCTATGTCAGTTGCCTATTATAACATAACATATTACTCAAAAATATGTTATTAATATAAATAAAAAATAATAATGTATAATATAGTGCTTACAAATCGTTCTTTTTCCTTGATATAGGAGGAGATTAGATCGTGCAGGAACAGGAACGCCTCGGCGTCCACCGACACGAAGATGTGGTCCTCGAACTCTGTTATGAAGCTGCACTCCACTATCGGTTTCTCATCTGTAAATTCAAAATATATTTTAAACTTCATTGAAATCCGAAAATTAAAAGATATCTAATTCAATGTTTTCTGTTGTTTTGTGTACACTACGCGATTTTAGGTACTTTATAAGAAAAAATAATCTAATGTTGAATCAGTTTAGCTGGTAGTCTTGCACTAAGGTGAACTATCTTGTGATAATATATAAAACTACCAAAACTAACGTACTGCTGGTAAGATAGGCTTTTATTTAACTTCGACAAGAAGGGCAGGGCCTTTAACAGGGCTTAATTAATACATTTATAATTTACCAAATACTTTTAGAGAGAACCAAACCATAGCGCTATTCAGAATAAACTTAACGCCATCTAGTATAAAAAAAATTAAAATGTGTTTTTTAAATATTAACTTGAATGGCTTTGAGTTGGTTTCTCTAGTTGGTATTTGGTTTGTATTAATACTTTCTTAGATTTACGCGAATACTTGACATTTAAAATAAAACTATCTTTTCGGATTTTTTCGCGAATTTATTTTGTTTTTGGGTTCCTGACGTTTCGAATGCTTTACAGCAATCATGGTCACGGGAGAGACTGAGGTGTTAGATGTCTCTAAGGTACTATATAGTTGTTATAGACAGCCTACCCACAAATAACGATATATTCGCGAAAAAATCCGAAAAGATAGTTTTATTTAAAATTGGTTTGTATTGTTCATGAAGTTCCTAAGATGATGTAACAGAAATGTCTGTGGAAAAGAATTTTTATTGTCGTCTGGTTTAATTTACTGTCGCCACTATTTCATTGTGTCGATATCAGGTCGATTTATTGTATAGTAAAAGTCCTATCATACCATTCTCAGTAGGCGGATGATTCCGCTGGTGGTGGCTGGTGCGCAGGTGCAGCTGCAGGGCGGGCAGAGCGAAGATGACTTCGCGCGCGTGCCCGCCGCCCGCCTTGCCGGCGCCGCCCGCCCCCGCGCCGCCCACCCCCGCGCCGCCGCCCGCCCCCGCGCTGCCCGTGCTGCCCGTGGTACCGGTGTTCTCGCGCTCCAGGGACGGGAACTGGTCGATGGCTGTGAGGGAAATTAGTGGTCACACGTTATGTTATAAATCAAATACGCGAATAATACTTAGCAATATTTGTTCTTTACGATTAAGTTACTTACTTTTTTATTAAAGAAAAGTTTTTTATAAATATGTTCCTAAAGTTTCTCGCCGGGCAGAGTTTATGTTTGTTCGGGTTAATCTCAGAAACTGTTTAACGGGTTTTAGTAAGATTCTCACCCTTATAAAGAGAGGTTATCTAGGAATAGCTTATAATTTATATACATATGGCGAAAAAATCTACCGATATGACAAATAAAATTATAAGTGCTAAGAGTATTATTATTATGGTCACTAGTTTAATGTAAAACTGATATCTGACATACGAAACATTAATTCCACCTTAGTGTCATCATAAAAGCAACATAATATTGAATAACTGACCATCTATCTCGCTGTCGGCGAAGGCGTACTGGAACCACTCGTGCAGCGTCTTGAACTGCGGCGGGAAGAGCACGGTGCGCGTCATGCGACACACCGTGGCCAGCGACTGGTGCGCGGCGCCGCCCGCCCCCGCGCCCGCGCCCGCGCCCGCCGCGCCGCCCAGGCTCGCCGTCAGCGTCTGCACCGCATGCACCTCGGGGTTGTCTGCACGCCGACCGACACACGACACATCATTAATCATTATGTCCTAACCGACTTCGCGAGACGTCAATATGTCCGACCGACCGATTTCGGCCACGACGGCCAGTCAATAAGACTTGACATCTGACACGCATCATTGTGCACAAGTGTACGCGCAGATACAATGTTCACTCTCTATTTTGTCACTCTCATACTTCAGTGGGACGATAATTACAGGACCGGTGAGAGATCAGGCGCAAGACCGACGGCCTTACGTGCTCTCTGAAGCACGGCGGTGAAACACCGCCAACTTCTCAATTTCGGCCTGTTACTGAAAATTCCTTAACAGAAAAACTCAGCAACTAAAGTTGGCAAGATCCAGGACTCGAACCTCTTCATCTGCAGCAGCACATGCTAACCACTAGACCACCGAGACAGTCGAACAATAACACTTCATAAATCATCTACCACTCACTCTACTTCCACTTTCCCCATTTATTTAGGGCAAAAATTCGTCACTGTCAATTTACCGACAGCGTATTCCGTCAACGATCGAACTATATATTTTAGAACATTATTCAGTAAATTGCCTAAACTGCATTGTTTAGAACGTCCAAAAATATATGGTATGTTTTTTTTAGTGTCTTGGTCAATTTTTGGTTGGTCTAAAACAGTCAAAATAAAGGCCAAGACTAAGGTTTATTACATACTGTATATGAGACACATACACGAAGTCGTAACTCCAATATTGTTATTACGATTAAAAATATAAAACAAAATCGAACCTTCTTCATTTTCAATCTGCTGTGCCTCAGTAGCAAAACTGATGCAGGGGTCCTTGAGGCTGAACAGCGCCCAGGACTTCGCCTTCAGACTGTTGCCGTGGAAGCACGCCAGCGAGATGTTGGAGCCTTGCAGCTCCAGAGTACCTCCTAGGACTGTGCCGCCTGCATAAGAAATTTAAAATATAAAAATTATTAATTAATTTCTATAACGATTTCCTTAAACGCAGTATTTTTGCTAATATTCAAATATTAAAACCATTATATGTACAGGCAGTGGGCACACCGACTTCGAAAATATTTGATTTGGTATGTATAGTAAATGAAAACTACCAATCAGTTATTTTTTACTTTTTAGTGTTTTGTTTGAAGTCGGTTTTTATTTTTTTGTTATTCCTAAACCAAATAAAAATAGACATTAGTATAGGCTAACGGCTCCGCATTGGCATACATTGATAAACAGTATTTATATGTATTAATCTAGGATATATATGTATCCCCCCCAACGTGCGTTCACCTTGTCGTGTTGTCACGAAGCCAAGAAACGCACAGGGAGGTGGCCCACTTCGGTGGGCGGTGGGAGGTGGCCTTCTTCGGAGGGTGGTGTACCATGCGAGTTGCTCCTGGTACTTCTCTGATAGCAGAGTGGACCTTGGAGCAACCCCGTGGTTGTTGTGGTCTGCTTCGGCAGACCTGCCGTCGGGGCGTCGTAGTTGAATGCGTAAGCGATCCTGGGACGCCCCATTAAGACGGGGGAAGGCTTTGTTGGGTTTTAGTGGCTAGTACTGGCTTTGCCGGTGAGTCCCACACCTCGTGCGTAAATGCATTTCCCAACGTTAAAAAAAAGGATATATATGTATAGCTAGATCCACTACTACTAAAATCACACAAACAGACAAATTGTCATGTAGATGTACTACAACAAGGCTTGTGCACCGACCGTGCGGCTGCCGGGAGAGCGGCGGCGCGGCGGCCACGAGGCGCAGCACGCGCTGCCAGTGCCGGTGGTGGCGCAGCTCCGGCGCCGGCGCCTCGCTCGGCGCTGACGCGGATGCTTCTGGGGACAAAAAAGCGTCTTTACAAAGTTAATTTACTGTAAATAGGTGTCAATGAATAGAAAATCTCTTGAATTTCAAAAAAGGAAGGAAGTATTCGAGTTGAGTGTATTTGGGAAATTTTGAATTCTTAAAGAATAAGATGAATATGAATTAAAAAAACTTAAAGTTTGTTCGGTACAATAATTGCATATAAACTGATGTTGAACTCAACTCATTTTTTTTAATTAATAAATAATTATAAGCCCGTATTTATCTTTAATTTAAGTACGCAACATTTATGAATGAATTTGTGGTATTGAATATGTAATATTTAATTATTTAAAAAAAAAAGGGAAAAATGCTTAACGTATATCGTCAGATCTTTACGGGAATGAGGTATTTTCTTTTCAATTTGGTACATTGTTAGATGTTGAATAAACATATTTTTTTTTCATAATTTTACACTGACTAATTTTTCGTATATAACTCAATAAGAAGTTATACAAAAACGACGCAAACTCACGGTCTTTCTTATCTTTCGCGCGGTGGGCGTATCCCTGCCCGTTGTGGTGAGAGTGCAGCGAGGAGAACACGCGCTTGCCGGACTTGAACTGGTGCGAGAAGAACTCCTCGAGCTTGAGCTGCATCTTGAGCAGGTCGGGCGTGGTGCTGCGCGACATCAGGATCTGCAGCTGCTGCCAGCTCAGCGTGCCGTGCGCCAGGATGGTGGCCGGCCGGCTAGGGAGTATCGCATTAAGGTTAGCGAAGTTTGTTTATAAAATATATATTTAAATAAAATTTTCTTAGCAAACTCTTTCATTTGATATCCATATCATGGAGGTGCAAAAAAAAGCAATCGGCAATCTTTGGGAGTCCGCCATCTTGGATTTACAATGACGTCACTTTTCTTATTGTGTTTCGCTCATCAATAATAATATCTTGAATATAAACATCAAAAATCATCATCTCTCACACTATACTTGAAAGGAGGTTTAACGACTAACTTCACACTGTAGTCTAAATCTGTCGCATCGTAAAAAAAATCACTCTCATCATTTATTTATTTTTCGTAACGCGCTAAAAGAAGTATAAGTTCCAAGAATTACATTGCATAGTAATGTAAGACCATGTAGAAACTAACTTGGAAGTGGATGCCGATGTGGGTTTGGGCGGGTGGTGCCAGCGGTCGCGCAGCACGGCGTTGGGGCGGCTGAGGCGCGCGAGCAGCGCGGGCGCGCCCATGTAGTCCAGGCGCAGCTCGAGCGCGGCGAGGCGCGCGGCCGCCACGTGGGCGGGCGGGTCCTGCTGCAGCAGCGCGTGCAGGCGCGCGCCGCCCAGCGCGATGGCGCCGCCCACGATGCCGCCGCGCGCCTCCAGCGCCGCGCCGCCCAGCGCCACGCGCCCCGCCACCTGCCGCCGCCGCGCGCTGCCGATGCTCAGCCGCCCCCACGCGCCCAGCGACCGCGACTGCCAGCTGCGACACACACACATACATACATACATACCACACACGCAATACACCAGAATAAAATTATATTTTAAAATAATCATTTCTCTTACGTTTTTGACTAAATTAAAAAAAATGTTTTAGATAAAAATAACGAGAAATAAATTATGTCGATAGTAAACATATTTAAGTTTAGAGAGCGTAGAGAACTTAATTTATACTAAAATGAAAAAAATCCAAAAAACAATTCAAGAAATAATTTAAAAATCATTAAAAAAAATCAAATTAGTGTTAAATAAATAACTGCATAGCAAACATACCTGACATTGCCCATGACGTTGCCCATGTTCATGTGCATGTTGAGGCGCTCGAAGTTGACGGCGAACAGCACGAGCGTCTCCCACGCCGCGCCGCCCGCCTTGCTCTCTGGTAACAACACTAATATTTTACTTATACATCAAAAGTAGCCAATACGTACATTGTATAGGACATGAGCATTCTATATTCCCAATTTTACTTTAAATTCATTAAGCTGTTTACAGTGTAAGGAAGCAACAAACAAACACACACATTCATCAATTCACTTATTTATAAATTTTCGCTATATTATATAGTATATTTTTTCTAAATATTTTGCTTTCAATGAATGTATTATAATTGTTATTCAATAAATTTGTTTTGTATACCTTTAGGTTTCTGTTGTTCAGCAGTCTTAGTTTTCTCTCGTTGTGGCAGCACCGGCGACACTGGCACGTTGTTGCCCGATGAGCTTAAAAAAACAGTATACTATGTCAAAAATTTAAATAATTACCACTCAAATTATAATTCAAAATATTGCCATTTCTCTTTTCTATAAAACTAATGTATAATTTTGTGGGTAGGCACCGCCTGTAATAGATATTTGAGACTTTTAAAAACTTGATTTCTCCCGCGACCATAATTTCTGTAAAGCATTCAAAACATCGGGAACCAAAAATGAAAATAAATCCGCGAAAGAGTCTATAAAGAAAATATTAAATATTCTTTTTAATATTAAAGATTTTTTAATCTACAAGCAACAGAGTACTCACAAGTGCGATCCCGAGTCGCGCTGCGATTGATGGGGGTGGGGATGGGGGTGGTTGTGGGGGTGCAGGCTGACGTCGCCCAGGAACAGGCGGCGCACGATGCTGCGGCGGTACCAGGCGCGCGGGAACGCCAGGATCTCGCTGAGGCGCCGCATGTCGTACTTGAACCACGCCGACCCCACGTCCACGATCGCTGCAGGCGACATACACTCTCATATATATATACTTGCACAACATTATTCCAGTTCGAAAACCTATATCTTTATTATTATGATTATTTTATTTCATCAAACCTATATATCTATATTTAAATTTCATGAAATATTATATATTTTTAACTTAAACTTAACTCCTTATCGTTCTCCGTCACCATTCAATCATTAACAATAATAGTGTCGTCATGACTAATTTTCGCCACGATAACATTCTTACTAAGCGTATTATAGTGTATAAATGTTAACAACACGTAAGTGCATTCTCTATCGTTTTATTTCACTATCAAATTCCGATGGAACTACAATTTGACAATGTCTATACTTGGCCCGAACCGGGACTCGAACCCTAGACCCCTCCGGATCTGTAGCCGTACATACTAGCAACTAAACCACCGAAGCAATTAAATTCAATTTCCTCAATAACAAACATCTAATTCATAATTAAGAAGAATATTATAATATATATTATCCAGCTCTTCCAGCTCGACAAAGACTAAACTTACTAGAAAATCGAACGGTGGCCTTAGACTGATCTTGATCACTTTGGAAGTCCAACTTCCTGAACCTCGAGAGGTGGAACTTGACGAACTCCACGTTGATGGACAATGAGTCTTTCCTCTCGGTGTCTGCGAGCGGCGACCACTGCGCCTCCTTCAGGCTGGACTTCTTGCCGCCGTACGGGTGGAAGATATACACGGAGAAGTCCGCCAAGCAGCCCGTCACGCTGAGCCCGCCCATGGCAATTGCTGGTTCTGCCATTTCTCTATACATACAATAAATACATTTAAAGGTAATAATTAAGTTACGTTTTATAGGTTTCGTATGTTTCGTAGTTTCTCATGATTATGAGTCATTATAATAGTATGATATTAACTCATCGGTAGCGCGCTTGGAGCTGAAGACGATCTGTAGGCTGGGCAGCTGCAGCAGGCACTCCACGCGCGACGCCGGCAGGCAGCTGAAGCGGAAGGCGGACGGCCGCGTGTGGAAGTGCACGATCACGTCCACCGGGAACGACGCGTACACGTACTGCCCGTACGACGCGTCGCCGCCCTCCGCGCCGCCCGCCCCCGCCGCGCCGCCCGCCCCACCGGCGCCACCCGCCCCGCCCGCCACGCCCTCGCCCGTGCTGCTGCGGCTGCGAGACCCCGTCTCCGAATCTGTTATTGATTACATAATATAAAATAATATAAATAAATGCGAAATTTCAGTTTTTTACATAAATATATTATTGATCGGAAAACGACATTCATATATTTTTAATACAGTATTATCACCTCCAGGTAAATTTCTAAGAAATTAATTAAAATTCTAAGAAATTATATTTTTAACTGACACGCCGGCGTGTCCACGGTCATGAAGGGAATATCAAGAGGCTGAGTATAAAAACGACGTCTAAGCTAAGTACAATATTTTTTATGATCAAATCTCTTAAAATACATTTTATACTTAATTGATAAAATCTAAGACAAATCCTTAAAAAATATTAGTTTTTTTAAAGAATACAATATACATTTGAGGCCTTACAATGACTTTAAACATTTTCTGTATTCTTAAAACATCTATGATTCATACATAAATGCAAATTCAACTTTAAACATACCAGGGGTAGGCGCTGAGAAGGAGGTTTTCGTCGGTATAGGCTCCAATGTCTGTTCAAGAAACTCCAGGATGTGGGGGCTGATGATGGTCTCCTCAGGTATACTCTGCAGCGTGATCCAGGCGAAGAGAGCCGCTTTCTTGGTCCCCACTTTACGTGCGGGATTAAGTGGTATGTTTAGGATTGTTTGTGGTGAAACCGATTCTTCTGGTAAGGTCTTGGATTCGTAGTGCACCTGTTTCAAAAGTTTTTGTCAAAGTATTCTATAATTCTAAACGGTTCACACCGATTCACACCGTGTAGCGTGATTTAGGTTGTCAGGTGGCGAAACTCGGTTACTCGCGCCCTGATACTGTGCCGTTGACGTTTGTAGCGGTATAACACTATTTGTACCGGCCTCCAATATAAGTAAGGTATTTTATTCAAAACAATTTAATTTAACATTAAGATATTATTTAAATGTCAAATGAGCAATTCTTGTATACATAGTTATGCATAAATTTGTTTCTTGTATCTCGGAAACTAACGATTTGGATCAAGTTTCGTATTTAGATGTTTTGCTTTTTAAATTTATTGATAGAGGTGTTTTTTTTTCTAAAAACAAAAAATAAGAATTTGTATCAGAGCAAACCTTTGTCGCCCAGATAAAGATTAATATGAAGTGCGATAAAAGTCATTCAGTCAGAAGCGTAAAAGACGTGCTAATCCGTACCTTGAGCTGCAGGCCGGGCACCTGGAACACGGTGAGGTCGGGCGGCGGCGGCAGGCGCGCGCGCCGCGCGTCCAGCCCGCCCGACGCCGAGCGCCCCACGCGCGGCCGGCCCTCGCCGCGCCCGCCCAGGCCCCTGCACCACACAACATAATATGTTAAATATTTATATTTATTATTTCACCATGCCTACTCAGATTTGACAAAAGCTAACAATTCCGTTTCTTGGTATTTTCAAAATACTAATATTATAAAGAGGTAAGTTTATTAGTTTGTGAATTTGTGAGATTGTGATGTTGTAGGGAGTATTCTCTGGACCTACTGAACCGATTTAGATGAAATTTGGTAAGAAAGGGTGAAAATGGGGATGAAAGTTTGCATGGGGAATCAAACTAGGGACGAACCCGAGCGAAGCGAGTATGAGTCGCTAGTATATTAAATATTTATATATTATTTCACCATTTTTATTCAGATTTTTAGGTGTTTGTACGATTAAAGAAAAAATTATATACACATTGTAAAACGACATATCTCAAATATAATGATGGATGTAAATGATTTGGGGGTCAATATAAAAATACCAAACAAAAGCACATATTATGTGGTGCACAAATATTTTTAAAAATGTACAAAATATTCTCAATCTTCCTACATTCAAAACTTCCCATAGTAAGAATTAGAATAAATAAAAAAACCACTCACATCTTCATATCCTCCTGGCTGCCGGGGTCCTTGGTGTGCAGCACGCACTTGCCGCTGTTGATGTGCACTTTTACGTCCAGCTCAAAGTCGATGTTGGGCTCCGCCGTCTTCGCCTTGCTCTGCTTGCTCTCCGGCGGGCTGGGCGCGGGCGGCTCGGGCGGCGACCTGTTGGCAGGACGGGTTTGTATTGTTATTATTATTGACCGACTTGAAAAAGAAAGAAGTATTTTGTTATTCGTATTTATTTAAGTATGAAGTAAGTAAAACAAATAGTTTTTCTCTGACAACACGTAATTTTATTCAATAAAATGTGATATCTTGTGTCTAATATTTCTTCTAATGTCGTCAGTTCAGGGCTACGATTAAACATCCTTCTATCAGCTTCGAGTGTGAAAGCAGTCAAGTGTCAGTAAAATCGGGCCAGCATAATGAGCGAGTGTACCGTGCGTACCCGTGTTCCCGGTCGTCGCGGTCGGCGCGCAGCGTGGGCGGCCAGGGCGCGGGCAGCGAGCTCTGGCGCTGCACGCCGCCCTGGAAGCTGACGCGCGCGCGCGCCTCGCCCGCCTCGCGCGCGCCGCGCAGCGACGCCGACCGCGACGGGCCCGCACCGCTCACGCACCCCGTCACTGTGCACAGATAATATTTGTTAAACATCGCTCAGTATAAACATGCCGATGGTAGTCATTTAAAACAAAAAATAAACTATTGATTTCAATTTACTATATGAACAAGTGGATTACTTTTGAAGAAAAATAGTTATGATTTATGATATTAAGGAAATAAATTATGACATGAAAAAATATATATAAACAAGAATACCGACATACGAAAATATAATAAAATAGTATTAACACCAAAAAGGATTATTAAATTCTACAAGCAAATGTTAAATTAAATAATAACGGGAAACCATAATAATAAAGCCTTGGTACTTTTGTCATGAGTACTAGCGGATCACAAAACTCCTTAAAATTAAGCTCGCCCGGTACTTGTGATGACGTCACACAGAGTACACTTAGTAAATACTAAAAGTGCGTGACGGCCGAAATATTACATTTTCCCGTTTAGCTCCCAATTGCCAAGTGTACGGAGTATAACATGCAATACGAAACTCCGTTCCATAAACAAAATGTAAAGTGAGACGGGCTGACCGGTGAGCGGGTCGCTGTCGGCGGAGCTCCAGGAGGCGCCCTCGATGATGTCGGCGAGGCGCGCGTCGTCGTCGGCCAGCAGCAGCGCCTCGCCCGACGCGCCCGCCTCGCGCGCGCCCGCCAGCGACCCCGGCGGCGAGCCCGCGCTGTACCCGCTGTACGCGCTGTACCTGCACACAGATACACACGGGTATACACAACTACTACACTATGTATATACGTAACAATGCAACACGTGGACATGCAAAAGTTTGTACGTGTGTATGTATTTCTAGCTCCAATCTTAATGATGGGCACGGGCTTCCATTCGATACAAGGAGGATCAAGCCATATTCCACTCTAATGAAATAAATGGTTATAACTAAGAAGATTATTTTCAACTTGTCTTGTTTTTTTTTCTTTCATAAATAAAATGCAAATCTAAAGTATATTTATATACATACAATTAATTGATTTATTAATTAGACACTTATTATAAATTATTAAAAAGAATGTCACAGATAAAAAATTAAAGAGTATAGTAATGAGACACAGACTGGTCCAGGTCCTGGTGCGCGGGCGGCGACACGAAGGAGTGCGAGCGGTTGGAGCCGAGCCCCAGCTTGCCTTTCGTGATGGAGCTGGCGCGCACGCTCTGCCGGCGCAGCTTCTGGATCATGTCTCTGTATCACAAAAAATCAATAATTGTGTTTGTTATCTATTCATATAATAAAATTCTAATTGAATCGAATCTGTACATGAAATATTTTTTTTTGGAAAATCTCATTTAAATAATCATTATTACAGATACAGAGGCCAAACCTATAATTTTTAGAATTTTTGTCTGTCTGTCTGTGATCGCATCACAAGAAAACCACTCAACAGATTTTGATTAAATTTGGTATGATGATAACTGGTATGATGATAACTGGTTATCCGGGTCAACATAAAGGTTACTTTTTACTACAGGAAAATATCTCATCTCTGAGAAATTTATACTAAACCTTAAAACGTAATTAAAGACGAACTCGAGCGTAGCGGCGGTGAGTCTTTAGTATAATATAATAATACATAATAATCTGGAGTACGGAACCTCCCCTTAGGTCGATTGGGAAAATTGTCTGACTTTAAAATATAAATATAAAGTATTGTAGTACTTAAAAACTAAAATTTGTACGTAGATTGAATTCGTTTAAAGTGGTTATAATGATTAACAAAAAAAAGTGCAAAAAAAACAAATAACGATCACGAATTTAACAAAACCAACAAACATAAAACACAAAACTATAAATCACAAAGCATAATTCATACACAATATTATAAATACAATATGAATTCTTAGTTTATCGTTAATTCCCGCTGTGGTATAGTGTACATACGTGACGGAGGTGATGTACCGACCTGCGGAAGTCCTTGAAGACGAGCGCCTCGAGGTCGTGCAGGCGGCGCAGCTCGTACTCCACGGTGCTGTGGCTGGCGCCGAGCGCGCGCAGGTCGTTGATGATCTTGGCCTGCTCCGTCATCTCCTTCTCGATGAGCTTGGAGCGCTGCTTGGCGTCGATGCTGCTGTCGAACACGAACGGCGGCAGGTGGTCCGTGTACTTGCGCCGGAACACTATGCTCTCCTGCACCGAATACGACACGACGGTGAGATATGAAACTAACTTTTCGACTTTATTTTGAGGTTTTATTCCCGACATTTTGAATG
Organism: Brenthis daphne; assembly: GCA_947093115.1. NCBI lineage: Eukaryota > Metazoa > Arthropoda > Insecta > Lepidoptera > Nymphalidae > Brenthis > Brenthis daphne. The sequence continues at coordinate 8,828,603 of OX352473.1, forward strand.
ATTTACAGCAAAATGATCACGAGAGAGAAAGCAAAAACTAAATAAAAACTCAAGACCGTGACAGAATCCGAAAAAATCTAAAAAAAGATTTGTAAATACCTCCCATATTTTTATTTAATTTTGAATAAGTATAATAAATTTTGATAATACCTGTGAATCCCTGCTATTGTCGGCTTCATCATCTAAATCGCTTTCACAATCCATTTTAAGGGGATCCTCCTCTTCAAATCCTAGAAGAAAATAGCGAAAATTAAAATAAAATTTAAATTGCTTCTAATACAATATACATCATCCATAAATTTTTACGTCGCCTTACAATCATTGATAGTAAAACAATACTCAAAAAAATAATGTTTGAATGTTACTATTACTACATAAAAGTGGTGGTATGGGGGTGGTGACTGCCTAAAGTAATGTAAAGTATTCACTTATATAACATTATAATGTAAAATATATACGTTCTTAAACTGTACAAATTAAAAAAAACGTTGGTTTGATAGCCATCACAACATTAAAAAATAAACAAAAAGACAAAAAAGAGGAACTGATGGACTGATAATAATAATTGACGTTCTATAACATTCTCGTAATATAATCGGTATATATGTCCTCCTAGCCGATTCCGGCCACGGCGGCCAATCTCATTGAGATTAGCCAACTGCGCAGGAGATATTATAGTGCACAAGTGTGCGCGCAGACACAAGTGCACTCTCTATTCCTATCACTCTCATACTCCGGTGGGACGACCACTCGACACGACCGGTGAGAGTTAAGGCGCAGGACCGACGGCTTTACGTGCTCTCCGAGGCACGGGGGTGAAACACCGCCAACTTCCCAACTCCGGGCTGTTACTGAGACTTACTATACAGAAAGACTCAATAACTAAACTTGAACCGACCCGGGACTCGAACCCAGGACCTCCGGGTGTGCAGCCGTACATGCTAGCCTAGTGGCTATGGTGTAGTCACCACTGAGGCAGTTATATGACTGTTTCAACTTTGTAATTGTATAATCGTGAGAGCACGTAAAGCCGTCGGTCCTGCGCCTTAACTCTCACCGGTCGTGTCGAGTGGTCGTCCCACCGGAGTATGAGAGTGATAGGAATAGAGAGTGCACTTGTGTCTGCGCGTACACTTGTGCACTATAATATCTCCTGCGCAGTTGGCTAATCGCAGTAAGATTGGCCGCCGTAGCCGGAATCGGCTAGGAGAACATCATCATCATCAATGTTATATATACCTGTAAGCATGGTCAACGTGTGTCCCAGAGCGGAGAGCTGCTTGCCGACGTTCACGTCCAAGTGAATGTCCACGCCTTCCATTTGCCAGGATACGTTGAGGAACCATTTTGCATTTTCTGTTAAACAAATTATATTTATTTGCTAACACAATAGCCGCCTTTTCCTTGTCTAATTGCAGCATGTCAATAATGAGTTTTTGCCTTACATTAATATTTTATTAAGTGTCACTCCATGATCTTTAATCAAATTTTTTGCCATCCGTTGCAATAAGCAAATTTTTGTGTTTGTAATATTAGTGAAAATACTAAAATTTTGAAATAAAAAGACATATTATGTATTTATAATAAAACTGAAATCAAGTACGCGTCAGACTCGGACACGAAGAATTCCGTACCATCGTACAACATATGTATGTAATGTATGTAATCTATGTACTAATCGATTTCTTTTAATTTGTTTGGCGCCCATTTTGAAATTCGCTATTAGGATTTTTTATTATTCGTTTATAAGGCGACAATAGAAATACACACTCTGTGAAAATTTCAACTCTCTGCCTATTCCTAGAGATAGCCCGCTGACAGATAGACGGACGTACAGCGGAGACTTAGTAATAGGGCTCCATTGCCCTCCTTCGGGCTGCGGGCATCATTATTATGAGATGATATGACTTTGACATACAGGTTTAATCAAGTTTGGGAATCAGAGGCTTTAACAGTCTTATGTAAGAACAAACAAAGAAATCTTCCATAGTATATATATTACCGCGATGCTTGGCGGCGGTGGTGCGGCTGCACACCTCGTAGGTGCCCTCGGAGACGCAGCAGACGTTGACGGCGGCGCGCGCGGGCGGCTTCCAGTCGTCCAGCGAGGCCTCGAAGTCGTCCGCGAAGCGCAGGCACAGCCCCACGAAGCGGCCCTTGCTGACCAGCGCGCCCGAGCTGCACGCCGAGATGCTGGTGCTCTCCAGCGTCACCACCACGGCGCCGCGCGACTCCGCCTCCAGCCCGCGCGTCCACGACGTCTGCGGCCGGGCAAACAGTGTTACAGCTTTAACATTAACTCTACCGACGACGTCTACTTTTTCAAGTGAAAACTTCTTTAATAGCGTTCAGCGATTTTCGGTAGGATCAAAGCGTATGGGTTCGCTACAACGACATGCTACATGTGGCATGTGACGTGTTGACGCAGTCAGACAGACTGGAGACGGGCAGCGTCATGTGTTTTGATTAACAAATAAACTATATAAAAAATATAAATATATAAAAAATATAAATATGTAATTAAGTGCCAATGGATACGAAAACCAAAATAATAATAATTTCAATTTAAAAATTATTCATACTATCATTAATTCAAAAATTAAGTCAGTCGCAGTCCCAGTATGAATTATAATTACGTAATTTTAAAACATATCCAGGAAATACATAATAGTTTAGTTTTTCAATATTTATTTCATATTAAAATAAAAATAAAATATTATTATAAAATTAACGTATAATAGTAAACGATAAACTTACCAAAGGTGGTTGGTTTAGTGGCAAACAGATGCCAATGTCGTCTACATTCAATTGTAAGAATAGAGTGCTCAGGTGTGGAGTCGTTATGTTCGACGTCAATTGTACCTAAAAAAGCGAATTAAATTCATTTACTACATTTATAATTATATTATTTACACCGGAAATTACAAAAGTAATTTGAACTTAAATTTTCAAATAGCATTTTTTTTAATTGTGGTTATTTGGTAGGGATAAAGTAGAATTTTTAAAAATTTCTTATAATCTATTCTAATATTATATAGAGGAAAAATTTGTTTTTTGTTTCGAATAGGCCCCGAATCTACTGAACCGATACAGATGAAACTTGATATGAAGATAGTTTGAGACCCTGAGAAGAACACAGGATAGTTGTTATCCCGGAAATCATCCCTTAAGGGGGTGAAAATGGGGATGAAAGTTTGTATGGGAAAACAACCTAGGGACGAATCCGAGCGAAGCGAGGGTGAGGTGCTTGTGTAAGATATATTTAATTACGTACGATATAAAATCCAAATCTTTTAAATATTGATACATAAAAACATAATACTAAGTCAATTTAAATAACATACATAATAAATACAGTAGTAGTAAGTAAGTAATAGTTAGTACATAATAAATTTCCTGACAAATATTTCTTCAAAAAGTGGCGTCGACTTAAAACGTTAAATCAAATCAAACAATAAAATTCAAAAATCGAAACTTCTAATTGTCTAAACACAAATTCTAACTTACACACACCACATAAACTTTTTTTTACAATTCGAATTTCAAAATTCGAATTGTGCGTATTTTTTTGAGGACACTTTTGGGATGTTAATTGTATAACTCAAGTTTTTGATTATCAATGCTTCTAAACAACGAATACGTACCTTTTCAAAGACCTGTTGTGTAGCAGTTAGCACTTCCTTGTTCAGACTCATCCTCTTCTCGTTCCAGTATTCGTACGCGTTCTTGTAGTTGAGCCACACGAGTATCGCCTTGTCGACGGCCACGGGCTGTATGTATATGAGCGGCCGCTTCAGCGTGATCAGCACCACCTCCTTGTCCTCCTCACATACGATCTCGTCTTGGAATGCGTTGCGCATAGCTGGAGAAATTTAAAATATTTTAAATTTTGTTTAGGAAAAGGTTCCATTATATTTATGTGTAATAATACATTTTATCTGTATATAATTTGATTTAATTATGATTTAGATAAAAATATTTTTTTTAAATTAAATTGTAGGAAAACTATGCATAGGTAACAGTTTATTCACTGGCATAAAAATTAGGTTGAGATTTGATGACATAGGCTATTATGGCATAAAGATTCACAATTACATAAAAGTTAGGCTGACTTCATATAGTAATATCAAATCATCCATCAAATACATGGACACATTTATAACATTATATTGTCACACTAATATTATAAACGTGTTCGTTCTTCTTCAGGTTACAAGAGGTGACTCACATATGCGCGTGTTGAAGAAGGCGTACTGCTGGAACTCGGGCTCGGCCTCCTCGAACATGGCGTTGCGCAGCAGCTGGCCCAGGCTGAGGTTGAGGTCCACCTGCGCGCGCGCGAACAGGCGCAGGCCGTGCGGGCCCGCCGGCTGCGGCACGTTCTGCACGCGGTTGCTCAGCTCCAGCTCCACGGCGCCCGTCTCCAGCCGCACCGCCGAGTTGCTGGGCGTCGTCGCCGTCAGCTGGATGCGCTGCGTGCAACGACATACCTACTATTTAACTGGTTACTAATAAATTATCATCGAAACGTCATAATTAAATAATTAAAGGATTTTTATTGTAAATAAAAAGAATATTTAGATGGAATACGTTATTAAATTATATTATAAACGAGAGATCTTTATAAAACAGAATGCTAAAATGTTATTTTCAAATCTGCAATGCCATTTATGAGCTCGTGACAACTGAATATTTCAACATATAAACTTACTTTGATTCTTATAAGTAGAGAGAAAAGTATTCTATTAAATGCCGACGATGACAGCTCTTCTTCGTTCCACAGCGGCACTGGTTTTTCACCGCCATACACTTTTTGTACTACCTCATTAACCTCCTAAAAATAAAAAATATATATTTAAACGTTATCAATTAATTGACTAGACAAATCTTTTCTACATATAAAAATTTTTTATCCTTCATCTGTCTGTCCCAACGCGATAGACTCAAAAATATTTAAAAAATGGTTTTCATACGGTTTTCACCAATGGACGGAGTGACTCAAAAGGAAGATTTAAGCGTACGATATATTCATAAAGGTTTTGTGTAAATTAATTTGAAGAGGTCGGAAAAATAACGTCTACTGGGGACTATGTTGGCGTGCGCCGCGTAAAACCATGGTTATTCCCAAAAAAAATGTATTAAGAATAATATTTTAATCTAAATCAATATCGATATAATGAATACAATGTCAGTTTTGCAGTGACCTTCATGAATACTTTCTGCACGAAGACGAGATGGTTGAGCAGGTCGGTGGACAGCGTGTGCTCGAACAGGCCGATGTCGGCCGTGGCGGACAGGTAGCGCCCCGCGCGCAGCACTACGCCCTCCGGCTCCGCTGCATTGTACACACATACAAACTTAAACATATAATTACGCGAGTATGTTTATACTCGTGTAATTATATATTTAATAAATTAATGAATGCTAATTAAATATATATGTTTTTTTTTTAAGCTAAAACTATTATGACTTCTACTTTATATTCATATATTCCGTATATACTTGCACACAAAACAACTCACCCCTGGCAGCGTCGGGGTCGGAGTCGTGGTGCGGGTCGTGGTCGTGGTCGCGGCGGCGGTCGTGGTCGTGGTCGCCGTGGTCGCGGGCCGCGTCGGGCGCGCGGGAGGGCTCGCAGTCGAGCACGCGCGCGCGGCACGACACGGCGGGGAGCGCCACCGACGCCGCCGCTGGGATGTTGGCCTCCGTTACCTATACATAGCCGTAACCATATTAAGTAGTGAGCAATAGGGGTTAGACGTGTGACGTAAATAAAAATAAAATTATTATTTTTTTTAATATTTATTGCTTTTAAATTAAACCTATATTAATATTTTTAATGGAATATCTTTTTGATTAAGAAAATAATTATAGAGAAGTGCAAGAATAGGTGGGGAATTTAAAGTAATTGTAACGCAACGCGTTTGTAAATTTAAAAAAAAATACGCTTTTTTTTGGAGCTGGATATTCATTTTCAATTATATAACGGTGTAAGCTAATGTATAAAAAATAAAACAAAATCACGCATATTACCTATTGTAATAAATAATATATGATGACTATCGTACGCAGTAACGATGTACTTCATCCATTCTACTAACAAGTGTTTTTGTATTTGTCATATTTAATACTCGGGTACTTACATAATATGTATTTATCATAAAACAAACACACAAATAATATTTAAAAAAAAAACTCTTAATACTTCATGTATAAAAATATACCAAGAATATGATATTTATATAGTGACCTGCAGCTTGGTGACGAAGCTGAGCGAGTGGTGCGGCAGGTCCACGGTGAAGTGCGCGCGCGCCGCCGTCACGCCGGCGCTGTGCACGCGCTCCATCTTGTACTGCGCCTGCAGCGACGGCAGCAGCGCCGCCGTCACGCTTAGGCTCTGCGCGCGCGGGCAGACATACATACAGATATGTACACATAAAATATACACTAGTCCGCCAGGAATCAGAAATCAAAATACATTTACGAAAATATCCGAAAACATTATCCGATAATATTTCAAAGCGCATTGGAATCCTGATTAATTTAAAGTTCTTATTTAAAAAAAAACTAGTATAGTCGTATAGAGAAATCCGCCCGCGGCGCACCTGCAGCACGATGGAGAACTGCAGGTGCAGCGGCTGCAGCAGCGGGTCGGGGCGCGGCGGCGCGGGCGGCGGGCGCGGCGCGGGCGGCGGGCTGCCCTCCTCCTCCTCCTCCGTGGCGCCCAGCCCGCCGCCGCGCGACAGCCGCGACGACGTCCGCGTCACCCCCAGTTCCTGTTGCACAACACATACACATATACATACATATATAATGATATTCTCTTGAATAAAAAAATGAAGACGAAATTACGTTTCTCTGTAAATACCATAAATTTATTTCACTAAAAGACTTACAACATTTAAATAACCTACATACATTACCTATTAACAAAATATTAGCTCACGTGTAAATACATATAAAAGAAACAACATTGAAAGCCTTTATTTGAGGCCTTTTTACATGTTAACAAAATATGTATATGAACTATTATATATAAGGAAAATATATAATTAAAAGTAAAAGTCGACCAAAGAGTATTCATGCGACAAATGACAAAGGACAAAGGAATGCACTCGTATGAGTGAGATGATTTTCTTTACACATATAATGGTGTATATTTGCACAATGCATTTATCTAATGTTTGCTTTTACTTTATTATTTATTTACTTTATATATTTATTAAATTTAATTTTTATATTAAGCTATGAAAAATTAACTTTAAGAATTCACTTAAATATTTCGAAATATATTCCATTAACAATTTCCATAGAGATAACATAATAAACGTAATCCCAAACGAGGCGTGATGAGCGACCTGGAGCGTGGAGGAGAGCTGCCGGCTGGAGCGCGTCATGACGCCGTGCAGCGCGACGGGGTGCTGCGGCAGGTCCACGCGCACGCCGCCCACGGCCGCCAGCGCCGTGGCGCCCGCGCGGCCCGGCTCCCACGAGTACAGCGCCTGCGACTTGCCCACGCTCACGCGCACCACCGTCCTGACGGGACACAACTCACTTTTATATTATATTTTTTCAAATTATTATTCTATGACTACGTTATCCGGTTCGGAAGATCAAAATATCAAAATGTCTTTTTTTAAATAATAACGCAAAATTAAAACATAGGTTGCAACTGCAAGTGATCAATTATTATAAATGCTGAATTATATTTTAAGGTTAACACTTGACCTACTAAATTTTAAAAGATTAATAAATTAAAAAATAAAGTTGTCAGTGCCAAATTATTCCAAGTAACATATCTATAATAACAAAAAAAAATACATGTTAAAATTATAAGACAAGTTTGTTTAACAAAGAGTTTCAAATGTAATATAATATTTTATTCTATACAAATAAATGAAATTTATTAACACCTCCAGGTCAATTTATAAGAAATTAATTAAATTTCTAAGAAATCTAATGTTAATTGTAACGCCGGCGTGTCCGCGGTCGTGAAAGGATTAAATGCTTATGAAAGTATATACGATACTTATAAGAAAAAACTATTTTTAATTTTTGTCTGCCATGAGTACAATGTAATAGTGTGTGTGTGTGTGGTGTACTGACTGGTGGTTGGGCGCGGCGCCCTCGAGCAGCACGATGGCGGTGCGGCCGAGGTTGCCGCCCAGCGCCCACTGGCGCGCGCGCGACGCCGACAGCGACGCCTGCAGCGACGTGATCTCCGCCTCCAGCTTCAGCCCCGACAGCGACGCCAGCAGCCGCGTGCGGTGGATTCTGCACCGAACATACAACACAATTATTACCTACGAATATTGTGTACCACTTATCTCTTCCTGAAACTCTCGACTATAAGGAAATACATGATAAGTCGCTAGTATTTAAATGTCTCACTTTAATTTCAACCACCACCACCAATCTAAAAGAATGCTCATTATATACATATGTATATAGTGCATACGAACTACTTATTATATACATTCCTTACAACTAATGGTGTTCTGATACTAACAATGACGTCACATAAGTTGATTTTAGTAAATAATAACTCCTCTTGAAATTCGGTTAAAAAATATCATGACTGTAAAAACATTACATTCGTTTCTACCTAGCTTTCATTCACCAAGTGTGCCGAGTATTACGCGCGATAAAAAACAATACTTGCCTGGCGACTCCCACGACGACGATGCCCATGCCGGCGTTGCTGGAGGAGGAGTTGCTGGCGTTCTGCTCGCGGGAGCTGGGCCGCGCGCGCCCGCGGTACGCCTCCGGCAGCTCCGTCGACACGGAGAACCTGACGCAGGTTGAGTACGAAAAACTATATCATACTCTTGAGTTGAGTAATGTTAACTTTAAAATAATAAAATTATTTTAATATATAAAACTATTAAATGAGATTAAAATTTATTATAAAATTCTTGTAAAAATAACCATATTTCAGATTCATTTTATAAACAGAAAGAGGTGCTCAAAAGATTCAAAATTAAACTTAGACATATATTTTCAGGGTGCTTCCATATAAAAAAAAAACTTAATAGATAGAGACTTATAATATAAATAATAGTAATTTTTTCATAACATTCATTTATAAACACCAATGTTGATATCGAATAAACACCCCACAGAACTGATACAACACGTGTACGCGTGAACTGATCCGATCACTACACCAGAATGCAGGGTGAATGGTGTAGGGTGCAGGGTGCAGGGTGTAGGGTGCAGGGTGTAAGGTGCAGGGTGTAGCGTGTAGGGTGTAGCGTGTAGGGTGCAGAGTACCTGTGCGTGATGGTGTCGGCGTCGGGCATGTTGGCGTAGAGGTCGAGCAGCAGGTACACGGTGCGCCAGCAGCGCGGCGCCAGCGCCGGCGCCTCCTCGGCCGGCGCCGCGCCCGCTGCGCCCTCCGCAGCGGCAGCGCCCGTCGCGCTGAACATCGGCGTGTGCGCGCCCTCGTTCAGCGAGCTGTAGCCTGAACGTTATAAATATACAAATACTGTTTAGTAAATAAATTTAAAGACGTCTTTATACATTAACTAAATATGTAAGTATCTTTATATACTGACGGCTGTTCGTTTTCTGGCCGTGCGTGGTGTTTACGTTCTCTCTAATGTCAACAATCAACAATGTATAAGTAATGTTATGTTTCTATTCGAAATAAATATTCGTTCAATTTATAAGAAATCTTACTGGATTTTATTGAAATATAGCGGGTATTTCAATAAATACACGTACAATCTAGTATTATTACTTCTTAATTTATATTTCAACAGTAAAATTTGTATAAAATGATTGGTAATGCATATAGAAAGCAAATACTAAACACATTGTTGAATTATATGTTACATACAATATTTCATTTGAAAAAGAAATAATTCAAAAATCTTTTAGATGACATAAAAAAACTGTGCTGTGTGATAAACGCAAGTTCAACGACGTATATTCACAATCACGTGACGTGAACTCGTTTATGAATTGCGTGCATAAGCCTTTACTGGCATTACGCTTCTTGGTCATATTTACCGAATCATTTCCATTAACTTTACAAAAATACAACGACGTGATTTACTTGTGTTGTAATCTGTGGTAAATATTGTAGAAATAATAGACAAAGAAAGAAAGAAAGAATAGACTCTTGAACTTTATAATGCTACACATAGCATCATATAATAATAATTAACCTCACAAGTAACTCTGCTCCTAATTGTTTTAAGTTTCTGTCGTGGCGTTTACTAACCATATTAAATAAATTTATTAAATACTAGCGACTCGCCCTCGCTTCGCTCGGGTTCGTCCCTGGGTACGTTTTAATTTTTTTGAGCGCAACCCTAATTCCTTTTCTAAAATAAAAGTACTCTATGTTACTGCCTATATCATCAGCTATTTTCCAGTGAAATTTTCGTTAAAATCAGTCCGTCCGTTTCAGAGATTATTCGGAACAAACAAACAGACAGATAAACAAAAATTTAAAAAAATGTGTTTTACTTATCAGTACCGTATATAATTTCATATGCATTTAGTAAAACGCTTTTATTTTGACATTACAAACTGACACTTCAATTTTTTTTATCTGTATAGATGTATAGACTACTGGTCTGTTTTGCATTGCTTAATAAAATAGCATCAGTAGAACAATTGTCGAAGTAAGATACCGACCCAGCTTCCCCTTGACGGTCTTGCCGGTGGAGCGCAGCTTCTGCGCGAAGGACTGCGGGCGCGGGCGCGGCGCGGGCGGCGGCGGCTGCCACTTGGGCTCCAGCGCCGCCAGCGCCGCGTACGCGCTGTCCTTGTCCAGCGACGACATGCTCGCCACCGTCTCGCGGAACTCGCACTCTGCCACCACACACATACACATTACACGCGTTACGATTACAGACAGACAAAATAATCAAACATCGATCCATTTATTATATATAGTGGCCAGAAACTATACTGGCGACTTTGTCATTAGGAACGGTAAGTATGGAATAGATAGACTGTATATTATATATAGACTATATAAGAGTTGTTGTGGATTGCATTTTAACTTGTTTTCCCGTGGGAATAAGATAAAATCCCGCATTAAAAATAGTCTATATCATTCTCCAACCCTTCAGCTATCTCCACACACAAAAAACACGCCAATCTGTCACTGTGTTTCCACGTGAAAGAAGAACAAACAAACAAACACACACACATTCATATTTATAATATAGTATGGAAGTTTCTACGGGACTAACCAGCTCACATATTACAATGTACAAATGTATGAGCAATCACATATGCACTTTTTGTTCCTTTTAATATCTTACTACCTTCTATACAGAATATAAAAGCATTACCGGTAGAATGAAAATTCAACACGGATAGTTTTACAGTTTAACGTGCTTTCTGAGGCAAAAAGGTATAAACACCAATAACCTACCTATACTATACTAAGCTGTTACCGAGTTGTCCTACAAGAAAAATCCAGTAACTATTTTGGCTTGACCTAGGAGTCAAACCTAAGAACCCTTATTCTGTATGCGTACAGGGTAGCTATACTGAAGTGAAGTAACTTAAACTAACGAGAAATAACGTACATAAGTATTATAGATTTGCACTTCCAATTTCGGCCAATATCCAAAAATAGTTAGTTACCGGAAGGATGTTTGTTATGGCGGCGCGAGGAGCTGGTCTGCGTGCGCAGCTCGCTCTGCGTGTCCTTTACGTTCTGGTACATGTTGCTGATTTGGTGCAGCAGCCGCAACAACGGCATGTTCACCTGGACGGATAGTTGCACTTGTATAGTTATAATTACATTAGTTACACTGCTAATAATAATTTTGATATCTTGATCGATTCCTGCCACGATGGCTAATCTCACTGAGGCTAGCCAAGTGCGCAGAAGATATTATAGTGCACAAGTATACGCTCAGATATTCTCCAAGTGCGATGGGATAATACTTCGATACGACCAGTGCGAGTTGCGCAGAACCGACTGCTCTTCCTCGGCACGGCGGTAAAACACCGCCAACTTCCCAGCTCCGGGCTGTTACTAAGAATTTCTTAACAAAAAAAACCTACTTAACCCGGCATGGAACCTACAACCCGGGACCACCGGACTTACGGCCGTACATACTAGCCACTACACCACCGAGGCAGCTAAAAAGTAACTCCTTCGTAAACGCAAATATAAAACACTACAAAATTATTATGTAAAACCCAATCACCTGTTGCGAAATGAACCGAATGCTGATATTAAAGTTGAGCATAGTGCTGATGTGCTTCTTGAGCTGCCCTCGCGAGATGTACAGCACGTTCTGGCGCTGGATGAGGTCATCCACCGCCATGTCCGCCACCTTCTTCAGGTCCACGTCGATGGACACCTTCTCACAGAGGAACGCCGGCGTCTCCGACGGGATATCGGCGTGGGAGTTCGCTGGAAGGTAACTTGGCTTGTACTATATTTGCTGGTAATCTTGAAATATGAATATGAATTATACTAAGAATAAAATAAATCTTCAAACCGATATTAATTAAATATATCTTGCTTATCATAACACTATAAGTGTCAACATATGGCTTTAACGAAATAAATACGTTCAAAACTGGATATTGGTGCAATTTTTTTCGATTAATACACAATTTTGACGATGGAGTTGAATGTACAAAAAAAATAAAAAAAAAATTGCAATAATAGCTATAAAAAACAATAAAAGGACAGATAATGAATTCAATAAAAACTGTCAGCATTACGTTTGCCCTTGCCAGCCTGGTGCCGCCGGTCGCGCGCCAGCTCGCCCACCACGATGTCGATGCGGAAGGTGTCCACCCACGCCAGCAGCGACAGCTTGGAGCCCAACGACTCCAGCCCGGACCCCGCTTCTGCTCCCACTCCTTTCATTTTCGATTCACCTATAAATATTCACGTATAATACTTTCTTAGATTTACACAACTAGTTGACATTTTTAACCGACTTCCAATTCCAAAAAGGAGGAGGTTCTCAATTCGTCGGAATCTTTTTTTTATGTATGGTCACCGATTACTCGAAGACGCCTGAACCGATTTGGAACATTTTTTTTTTGTTTCAAAGTGTATACTTCTCAAGTGGTCCCATATAAATTTTATCGAAATCGATCAATCGGTTTTTTAAAAAGTTAACAATAAATATATTTTTTTTAAATAAATTGTTTAATCTAATATGTTATTAAAAATTTCCTTCTTACGAATTACCTGCTTATTATGTCTACACTAAAATTGGAAAAATAAAAACTTTTTAACAAAAAATAAAAACCGGCTTCCAGGCACTAAAATGTAAAAAATAACTAAACGGAGGTTTTCATTTAGAACAGATATCTAATCAGATATTTTCGAAGTCTGTGCCAGCCTACAATATTTTAAGATATGAATATCTAATAGGTAAATATGTATTTTACGTATCGAAATATATTAGATTTGCTTTGCATCGGCTAGCACCGACTTCCAAAGTATCTGATTAGGTATCTGTTCAAGGTGTATTTTCTAAAAAAATAATAATTTTTACATCATGTCCATAAAAATACGATATTATTAAAGGCCGAGAAAATCTGTGGCCCAGGTAGCGTTGTATAAAAGAGGTGTGTGGTGTCGTACCGTGCGCGACCTGGTGCGGCGACACGCCCAGCGCCGCCAGCAGCGGCTGGAACACGAGGTGCGCGTCCAGCAGCATCAGCGAGCCCTGCAGCGGGTACAGGCTGCACGCCGCCAGCGGGTTGGCCTTGGCCGCCGGGATCAGCGGCTTCTTGCTCTTGGCCTCCTTTGTAATTTAAATTAAATATCAATATGTAAATCCGTAAGTCAATATTACAACTATGCTACTATAACTATTACTCCATATATGTTACGCTATTTCTACCAAATCACATTTCACTAAACAATTCACAAAAATGTTGACAAAACTACACTATCTCATCTGAAACCCTAAGAATAACGATAATATATAGATTTTAAGGACTTATCGATTGAAGCCGAAAACAAAAGGCCTAGAGCAAAACAATTAAAAAGTAATTTAAAAAAGCTAACACGCACCATCTTCATGGGCTCTTGCTTGGCCATCCACTGGTAGAGGTCCTCGCGCGCGCGCTCGCTGGGTAGGTGGTCGCTGCCCTGCGAGTACAGCGACGGGTTGGAGCCCACCGTGGGCAGGTCCTCCTTCAGCGTGCCGTAATCTGATCACGTTAAATTGGTAATAAATAGTATATTGACACAAAAACAAATAAATATTACCATTATATATAATCTAATTAAAAATTAATAAATACGTGTGTGTGTACTTATGTACGCACGTAAGAAGTTATACTTCTTTCGCGTAACAGAACAAAAATAGATTTCATCCCGTATGTCACAACTCTCTGTTTGTAAAAGAAATACAGCGAACTTCATCGTATCCTTTTTTGGCTGTCGGTGTACGCGCACATCGTAAATTTTTTTCCAAACGTGCCAAAAGAAGTATAACTTCAAAAATAACGAGTAATCTATAAATATTATAAAATAGTAATTGCGACATCTGTATCTGTGTAAAGAATATAGACCCCAAAAAATAGTTGTTAATTTTTTTTGTGTTTCTCTTTATCTCTATACAGACATACATATTTTATCCTTGATTCAAAAGTCTAGCTACGTATTTGTTCTACAATTGCACAAGCACAAGACCGAATATAGTAATATCACTGACCTCTTTAGTCACTGCTACTGATATTTCTTGAAATAAAACCTAATTTTTGATCCTACCCAGGACTCGAACCTAGGCCTTACGATCTACACTCATAATAAGCTAACCAAAAACTTTAAAGAGTAATAAAACTCACTAGCAATGGCATCGTCCTGGAAAGGAGTCTTCCTGGTAGAGAAGGGTAGCGAAGGGAACACGAGGCTCGCGCGACTGTTCTGCGCAGCTCTCACTGTACATTGGTACAGACATACATTAACAACACAGCATCAAAATAATCAAACTTTTAAGTTATTGGTTAAATAAGAAAAAAATGTCGATGATAGATTATGATAATATTTTAAATTATCAAACAAACACATTAGAACAGAATAAAAAAAAATCCAAACAAAACTATAGTTAGAAATAAATCTTTAAAGAAATTCAAAATGTGCAGTGTACACGTAATAAATAAAAAAATAAGTATATAAAATAATATAATCAAAATAAGTGAAAATAAAAAGAAAATTAAACAAAAACACAAAAATAGCCTTCATATCAACTATTTTAATATATTGCATCGATCAAAAAAGTATGTACTTAGATGCACAATCCCATGCAAAAGTTCTTTTAAAGCTGTCACGAATTGTGTTTAGGTAATTATTCTAGTTAAAATAAATATACAACAATGTAAATTAATCCTTAAATGCAATTCTTAAAGTTGTTTTCGCTCTCGCTTCGTTAATTAACGCTCATTCGGTGAGGACATTTTCTGTCGCTGATTGTGTATCTAGTACTTTTTTATCGATGATATAGTGCAATATGTATGAAATCAACTAAATAACATGTGCAAACATTAAAATAAAAATGCAATTTTTATTTAAAGTACGAGGAAAAGAAAACACCAAACTAATAAGAATAAAATATAGAACTATCAATACTTTATGTCATGCAAGTATTTTTTAAATTGTAAAACTTTCTTTAAGCACCTAAAACACTTTTTCAATATATAAAACAATAAAAGGACAACCGTGTTTAAAATTTAAAATTAATAAATAGGCTAATCTTATATAATAATCATTATTGTTGTAATATATTTTTTCATATACATTAGCGATGTAACAAATATTCGCATATTTTTTGACGTTCGCGTTTGTATTCGCAAGAAACGATGCGAATTCTTGGCGAATTTATTTGACAAACAAAAAGGAAATTATTTAAGGAATGAACGGACGAATGAAAATACAGTTGTGCTTTACTCATGTTTTTATATCACTTTGTCAATTTGACTAGGTATTACTTAAATTTGACAAATACAATAATACTAAACTAACCTCACATCACAACAAATCTTTTCGAACGAACTCACTCACATATGACTAACTCCGTTCATTCAACCTGTATCGGCTTGGTTGTTTGGTTTAAACATGGCCGACACGAAATGTCAAACCTGTCTGTTTGACATTTTGCGCGCGCTTTGTTTGAAAATCAACATTCGCATTCGTATTCGCGAATATTGGAGATGAATATTCGCATTCGCGAATGTGAAAAATCGGATATTCGTTACACTAATATACATACATATATGTAGTTACAGAATATGCATATATTAAGTTAACATTCCTCTCGTATAAAGACAGCTAAATTGTCTCATAGTTTTAGCCTCGAAGCTTTACATGATAAGGAGCACAGAGAACGTAAAACGTGCAAACCAAGCAAATCCGAGCACGGCAAAACAACACATATGCCAAGCACATAGAGGTCATAACGCCATAGCGGGTGCGTACGAACCGGACGGCGGCGTCGACGGGTACGAGTGCGGCCGCGACGTCACAGTCGCCTCGTTTGCTTTGTAAACCACCATAGTATCAGTTGTGTAGAATGGAAATATAAAATTTAACCTAAACAGCTGGTTTTGTTCGGTAATAGATTTGTGATGATAATGAAATTCATTTTTAATACAAACTTTAACAGTAAATAAGCGTCTACAAGGTTTTTTATAGTGGCTTTTGGCCTAACCAGGCAGATTGTAGATAAGATATACAATTAAATTAAATAACTTTCACATAATTTGTAAATACCGAAGTAGCTTGTTTATACTGTAGAGAAAATTTTGAACATTATATCTCTATTTACGATTTAAATATATATACTGACCTAAAAACAATACATACATACATTACATAATCCAATATTTGGACAATGACAATACCATACCAGAAAGATTGAACTACGAGTAACATAAATTCATTATTTCTTTAAACACCCTTACTTTTGTATATATTGAGGTTAATTTGAGGTTAATTATATATATATTAAAACTTACTCGGTATTGTTGTTGTTGTGTTTAGTTTGTCAACGTCCATGTTTAAAAGGAGGCAGTTCTCATCGAGCGCTTCGTTATCGAACTGATATTCTTGCCATCCCTCCACTGAGTCCTGCTTTAATCATATTAAGTGCAACTTATATTAATACTTTCTTAGAATTACGTGAATATTTGACATTCTAAATAAAATAAAACTACCTTTTCGAACTTTTTGCGTATTTATTTTGATTATTGTTTCTCGATGTTTCGAATGCTTTACAACAATCGCAGTCACATAATCATAGAACTAAATATCGATAAGAGAGAAAAGATAGTTCTATTTTATTTAAAATACATTTATATTATAAATGCGAATAGTGTGTACGTTGCTTAGACTAAAGAATTACTTATTTAATTAAGAGAATCGTCAAAAAATGTCATTTTATAAATAGTAGCGTGATTTGCTGTTCATGCTACTATTCTCGACTTTGCTATACAGACGTTTATTTTCTTTAATGAATTATTCAATTTTATGTAGGTATAAAAAATGATGATGATGATGTTCTCCTAGCCGATTCCGGCCACGGCGGCCAATCTCATTGAGACTAGCCAACTGCGCAGGAGATATTATAGTGCACAAGTGTACGCGCAGACACAGATGCACTCTCTATTCCTGTCACTCTCATACTCCGGTGGGACGACTGCTCGACACGACCAGTGAGAGTTAAGGCGCAGGACCGACAGCTTTACGTGCTCTCCGAGGCACGGGGGTGAAACACCGCCAACTTCCCAACTCCGGGCTGTTACTGAGACTTACTATACAAAAAGACTCAATAACTAAACTTGGCCCGACCCGGGACTCGAACCCAGGACCTCCGAGTGTGCAGCCGTACATGCTAGCCACTACACCACCGAGGCACCGAGGTATAAAAAATATAATAAAAATAAAAAAATATATTATATGTTTTTGTATATTTTAAGCATTATTTCTCCTCTCTTAAAAGAGAGATAGCATAATATTAACTTATTAATTTTTTTCTTTATTATAATTTATTATTTAGTATTCTTTTAATATTTGTATATAATTCTAAAACATTATATATTATTGAGGTTATTTTGAAACATTATTGTTTGGCTTCAGTTTAGTTCTATGACATTCTGTCTATATTATTCCTTAATCTGAGGTATGGTGGTTACATTTTTTCCTTGTAATAGCACAATAAGTTTAGATGAAATTCAAATGAGAGATAGCTTATATTCTGAATGAACACATAAGTTATTTTTAACAACCCGCTCAGCTCGTACCATGCAAGCGGAACCGTGGTACATTTACTTACTGTTATGTATTAAGAATGATATTAATTTTTATTATATGTATAAACATCATACAAAACTCTATTCTATATTATAATAGAAAACCATTTTAAAGTACATTAATTGTATACCTCTAGTAGATCTGGCAAAGCGAAAGTCACATTAAGAGGCTTCATAACTTTGCTCTTATAGTTGTGCTCCAATAGTAGGGGAGTGTAGAGAATGTTTTTCCATTGTCGAGTTAGCACGATAACGCCCTGCAAGAATAAAATAAATCTACGGTTACTACATGGTATTTTTTACTGCGCAGGTAACAGGTCCAATTTAAAAGAAAATGTAATAAAATTATTTTTTGTTATTGCTATTCGTGCCGAATATTATTGTGATGTGAGCAAATTCAGCCACAGCCGTGCTCAGTATGTGGTGGTTAGTTAGTGGGACGTTAAAAAGGGCCGAATACGTATACTCATCCATATAAACAATGACCTGTCTGAGCGTAGAGAGCGACGGCAGATGCCTCTCGGCGAGGTCCGCCTGCACGGCGGCGGCGTCGGCCTGCAGCGCGTAGCGCAGCAGTACGGCGCACAGCTGCAGAGACGGCTCCTCGCGCAGCTGCTTGGCCATGGGCGTGTGTCGCCCGTAACGACTCTATAACGAGCAATAGCTACCGTCACTTCACTTATTTGCAAACTCAATTGACCATTTATTACTTTCAAAGCAACTAAACACCTAATTTTAGGGATAATGTAAAATTAAAAGGGTTTTCAGGGCTATCTTGGAATTGTTGGTTATTTGTGTCGACTATTCATTTACCTTAAAAGACCAATCTTTCTTCTGTCTTCGCCATTCTACATAACATTGTCGAAGAGTAATATGTGCTCAACTGGCACTTTAAAGCCTATTTATTGGTGCAGTAATTTGGCGGCTCATCTAGTCTAGGGTCGACAGATTCTACTATATTGTATAGTGTTTCATAAGAGCTCTATTACAATACAAATAAAACCAAACACACCTTCGGTAAAGAGTGAGTAGGTGCTCTATCCAGTGCAGAGGCCATGAGGCTGGCGGCGGTGGCGGCGAGGCGGCGCGCGCGCGCGCGGTACAGCGCCACCACGCGAATGCCCAGCCGGTTGCACGGGTTCATCCACGCGTTGATGGCGGGCGACGCCGTGCTCAGCAGGTTCCAGTCCAGTCTTCAAATGGTTTTACGTCATTTATTATTTAATACCTTACCTTTAGAAGTTATTGGTACTGCAAAAACTTTTTGATTTTGAACTAAAATAATTTAGGTTAAAAATCAAAATATAATACTGTAAAAGTTCTAAGACTAAACTAAATATTTTAAGTAAAAAAAGAAACTATTACGAAAATAATAAAAAAATTCCATATCATTATCTTTTCTAGTTACAATTATCATTCTTATAGCAGAAAAATACAATATGTTTAAAGTAAATTACTTATAATAAACATAATAAAATATAACTACCTGGTATAATCGATTTTCTTTGTAATAGGTGTCCGAGGAGGCGCAGCGAAATTGAACCAAACAACTTTCAAGTCAATTGAACAAGATGACGTGTTTCCGGTATCTTTCACGGGCACTACAGTCGCAGTGCTATCATTTGAAGGCTCATCTGGTCCAGGGGTAGTAGGTTCTGGAGGCACAGGCGGGGGCTGAGCACTACCTAGATTGGGCGTACTTGGCTTAGAAGTAGATTCCCTCTTCCTAAACAGATCTTCGATACCCGAAGTCCTTATGCCTTTTGTTTTTTCTTTATCAGGTTTCAGTTCTTCAGCTGACTTTACCGACTCCCTACAACTTTCGCTATCAGGGCGTATGGGTTTCTTTTCATCATTCGGTTTGTGTGATTGGGAATGTTTAGATACTTTAATAGACACACCTTCGATACCACATTCAAACATAATGTATCCAATGCTGTTCTCTTTCGGTCCCTCTGTAGTTCCATTTTGACAACCCTAGAAAATATCCGAAGAATATACGATTATAAAGCAATTAATATTTAAAAAGAATATCTTTCAAACGTTAATAACTAACCATAGTGTCACATCCTTTGGGACAAGGGTCAGTTCTTATAAATTTGAACGAGACTTTGGAATGTTGACAAGGAATACCAGTTATGGTAGCATCCTTTAATTGAGAGGACTCATTACGTATCCTTCTTAACTGCCCGTGAACTTTTCCTACAATAAACAAGATAAAACCATTAATTACATACATATTTTAATGAATCTATATATAATAATGTTAATTAACATACCAATATTTAAGACGATTGTCGTATCTTCACACTGCTGTTGTGCTGCTTCTATGTATACTGGCTCTCCTTTTTCAGGTCCTCGTTTTCGACCTGATGCGGAAGACTGAGCTGATATCAGCGCCCGAGGACCCTTCATGATTCCAAATGATTTTTTACTACCTAAAGCTCGAAGAGTGGGACGGTAATATAGTTGTACTGATTCCAAAGTTTTTTTAGAGCTCGTGTATTTGGCTACGATATTTTCCACAGAAACTCCAAACAAAGACACACAGGTCAAGTCTTGAATATTATCCAGGGCCGAAAACGAAATCATATCTTCCACGACAGATGATTGAATAAACACTATATTTACTTTAGGCACATTAACAGTGGCCTGGAGTTGATCACAAATTGTTTCTTCATATATATTCGAATGAGGTATTGTAGCAAGCTTGCACTTATCATCTTTTTCAATGATTATGCTCGATTCGTTACGAGCTTGCATCTGGGGCAACCAGTTCAATACATACTGCTTTTGTTTTAATATGTTCGCAGACTGGACTGATGATATACAGAGTAAACGCAAATGGTTAATCACGGTTATAGGATGAATGTTGGCTAATACTGGAGTTAAGGACTCTACAAACTTTTGGGTGCTTTCTAAAACAAGTGGCGTCAGCATTACATCAATTTCACCACGTAGCTTCACGAATAAACCATTCTTGGTATCGCTGGTCGTTGTGACAGTAGAAGTCGAACTCTTGTCTGTAGTATTCTCTTGATTGTCTTGCACATTCTGCTGCAAGTCCCACCACGCTTGTGGATATGGATGAGCTTTGATTTGTGAATTGAAATGTGGTGTAAGGTTTGAGTAAGGGCCATGCTGATTTTGACTAGAGTGACCATCTTTCTTTGAAATCAATTTTAGAGTTTGTACTTTCCCAGTAGGTTCGAAAGATGGCAAATATTTTTGTCCGACATATACCAAAGATCCATCATCAGCTCTTCTAAATAGAGGTAACGTAAACACGTCACTACCAGTTGGTAGAGAGCAAGTTGACCAATTGCAGCATTTGTACTGTGGTAAATTATTAATATAACTAGACATAAGCAATGGAGAGTCTACTATTGGTTTATTGGTCTGCATATGAAGGTTTACAAGAGTCATATCTTCTTGAGAAGAAATAGCAGATATAAATGAAGTGGATGACACTGAGCCGCTCTCAGAGTCGGGCTGGGCACCGACACTTAGATTGCTTATTGTATCGGGTGCATCAATTACCTCCGATCTTGGTACAACATTTAACCATTTTTCGTTATTACCGTCACCCATTGCATATGAAGGTGGTTCTTTGGGGTTGCTGCGACGGCTGCCGAAGGAGTGCTTCAAACTTGATGACCGACTTGGAAACATGTCTTCATCAGCCGAAAAGAATGCTTCCGAATGGTTTTCACTCGTTATGGAAATAGTGCGCTGAACTTCATGTATTACAGCTTCTTCTAGTGGCGGTTGAGAATTCAACGAGTAATGAGAATCTGACACCGCAACGCTTCTCGGCGGTACTTTGGGCGCGACAAACTGTTCATTTTCAGGCGGTATCGGTTTTTTAACGTTTATATTCGTAGCATCTTTGATACCACAACTAAGAGCCAGTTTGGAATCAGATACGCTACTTTCCATTTGGGGTATATTTAAAATGGTTTTGTTTAGTTTGGAATCACTATCAATTTTTGAACTGCCAAGCGGAATGGACGAGTCTACTAGACGGGCGTAAGGAACGTCACTTTTAGTACTAGATACTAAAACATTGTTACTTCCCTTACTCATACTTGTGTAAGAAAATCTTCTTGTCAGACTTTTCCTTTCGACACTTTGTGGAGATTTACTAAGGTTTTGTGGTAGAGGAGATGGTGTCAAAGTAGATACATTTGTCGGTTGCAAGCAGACATTCAAACTATTATACGGTGGAGTATGGAAGACCAATTGTCCAGAATGAAGTAAACTTTGGCCGTAACCATATTCACCAGGAGAGGTTTCTATTACATTGAATATTGCTATATTAATACCCTCGTGTAAATCTGAGGGACTCGGTTTTAAAAAGTTTGCTCCATTTCGATTAGAACCAAAGAATGCGCATCCACCTGTGCAACCGCACTGTGTGCCTTTGCCTTCGTTTGGCCACAGAAACCATAATCTTTTAAATTTCTCGTCATGTAACTTCAAAAATTTCTGCTGTACTAGATGCAAATTTTTTGGACTTTGTGGTAATGAGGATGCTGCTTCTAAGAGCAGCGGACCTAAGGACATCGAGCCCACACCAACCCAATTATCAGTGTCAGGTACTTTATTTTGACTTCCATTACTTCCACTAGAATGATGATGAGTATTTGTTTGCATGTTAGTTTGCGTATAGAGAGCGAGTTTTATATTTGGCAACAATCCAGTTATTCCTGTTCCAAATCCAGACCCATGCAAATTACAAAACGATAATCTAATCGGCGATATCCACGACTGCAACGTTGTATTTGTATCCGCAATATACAAATCGATAAGATCGATGGCCACACGAATCATTCGATATTTAATTTCATTAGGCGTAGGACATCGGTATTTTAAGGTAAGGTCTGTTTCTGGGCACAGAACATTGTTAAGTCCATGATGGCATTGTTTAGTCGTGTTTGGCGGTGTCAGTTCATTTTCATTGTCACATATAAGAAGTAAAAACGTTTCTAATGATGATATTATTTGATACAATTGAGGTAAAGTTAAACGACCTGTCAATTGACCTAATTGAAGTTCCATCATCCAGGCATACTCTATTGTTTCTTCTTCGACTGATCGATTAGTGTCGCTGAAGAAACCATTACCTCTTAGTTGAAATGATGACAGCATTAAGTGGCCTTGTTGAAGAGTACTTGAAGTATTCACACCATTTGAATTTGACCGAGATGGACTATTTGAAGACACTAATATCGATGGACTTAAAAGAAGTTGAAGTTTAGTATCCCTAAAGCCCTTGTCCATTTCGAAACCAAATCTTTCAATTAGTATTACAGGGCAGGGAGGCTCATTTTCACTGCAATTTTTAACTAAATGTGCCTGAATGTCGTGGATAATGATGGATACATTCACATCTAAAGGCCGACAACGACGTGGATCAAAAGGCCCCTTACTAGAATCAGTTGAGTCATCAATGGAAATTTCAGTATGCTGATTGATACTACTTCTATCATTTAGTTTAGTTGGATTGCTCTCACTTGACCAAAAATACGTCTCGACATTAGGGTTCTTCTGCATATCAGTAAATATTTGATCTTCACCAAATATATTTTCTAACAGATTTATAAAACTAGTAATAATAGTCCCATAAGCGAGAAGAATAGAAGGTCCCACCTCAAGTTCCACGCTAACTTTATCAGGGGCAAGGGTGGTTCGGTCGAAATTGTTGCCATCTATGCCCCAATTCATTTGTGGCTGTTTTCTAATTCTTGGTATTCTCATTGGAGAGAGTAAAATTTCTTCCTTTTCTGGAGTGGTAATGTCCGCTTGTGGTTCTGGTCCTAGAGGTGGTATAGGATGGTAGTTATACCTCACACTTAGAGCTACTATTGGAACAGACCAACAGTCTACCCAACCTTGGGTTTTCACACATTTTCTTCGCCATTTTGACGATTTCAATCTGCAAGGAACAAGCTTCATATTTTTATCAATTGACAAAAGAAGCAATCTAGAAATGTTGACCTCTGGTAAGTACAGACTCATATCAACAGCTTCACCTTGTACCCAAATTTTGAGAGGAATGACATCTGGCAAGAAATCAATAAAAGGCAAATCAAAAGACACATCAAGTAAGTCACCGCAAAAAGCTACATGATTGTTTTCTTGGTTAGTTGAGCTGCAGTCAATCCAATTGTACTGATTGCTAACTGTTACGACTTCACACTCTTTTAAAAGCAATGATATTTTCCATGTATATGGTACGAAGTGAAGGATGTCGGGACGCGCCTTACTAGCCCAATCGTTTGTAAGATCTTGAAAAAAATTTATGTGAGTATATACAAAGTGTGCTGTAGCTTTGCATCCTGTCAGAGACAGTTGCCAACACTGATGATGGTTCCACACCAGCGGATAGTGGCATTTTACTGTGTATTCCAATGTTTCACTCTCTGCTAAACTTCTATACTGAAGACTTGTGGTGGCTTCTAAATGTAGCAACTGGCCAGTTATTTTTGTTGTATACCCATCTTGAAGCACAATCCATGGTAATGTTACTTCGAGGTAAGAACCAGCGCCGATATTTATGTGGACTGCATTAGTTTCTTTAACTTTTGTAAATAAAATATCTATTGTAGCCTCATTCAGTGTTGACAATCGAATGTCAAAAGATTGCATCTGTCTTCTATCTCCTGGTTTTGGCTGTTGAGTTACTTCTAAGCTTTTATAGTTGGGGGGAAAAAAGAATTTGAATAGATGATCCCTCTGTCGATCTGCCCAAGGTCCATAGCTGAAATCTGTTCCCTTACCGCACTTAATATCTACACCCCAAATCGGTGGAGCGGATTCTACTATATCTCCGTTGGCTAACTGAAGTAATACAGGTTGTTCTGGAACTAAGCCTGGCTCATCCATATAAAAGTAAACTTCGATGTAGTTAGAACTCATAATAACAAATCCTTCTCCCATATACCTTGGTGGTTCATCGACCATAGCTGTGTAATTTGGACTAGGAGCTAACATTACTTTGCAATTCTCGGCTTTTGCTTTAACAAAATGCATTAGATGATCTAAGCTTGAGGCAGGAGGTTTGGTGCTGTACATCAAGTGAGCTTCTTCAACACTAATGGATAATGTTGTTGGTACTAATCGATTGCCAAAAACAACTCGACCAGTGCAAACATCGATTTTTATGACGGGAATGAGATCGCGCCAGGTCCTTGCCATAGCTGCTTCTGAGCGTACAGTATCTTGAGCTCTTCGTCGTTTTTCGTTCGCGTCGTTCATTGCTTTGTCGTGGTCGGCGGAATCATCCTCATCATGTTGTTGTTTTATAATAGGATCGAGTCCAAAAATCTTTTCTAGTTCGGCATACATATCACATCGGTTATAGAAATGCAATTCAAATCCATTTAACATTATGGAGAGACGGGTGTCTGAATGTGATAAATCTGAAAATATGAAATCATGTAAATATAAACTGTTTGCTATTAGCAAATACCCTATATAACTCTTACATTACCTTCAGCAACATCTTTGGGAACATATGAACGCCACCATCTGAATATCAGATAGCCATCTTGAATACGTAGTGTATAATCATAATTAATATAAACAATGTCACGGAACATAATTTTTCCTGAGAGAGCATTAAGTGTAAATGAACCTGCAAAAGCAATAGTTAATTATTAAAGCAAAATAATAAACTTATTTCATAATAAATAGTTTATAATGTTCTAAATAAAAAGATGTATTAATAAATATGGATAACATATGACTAATTTTAATGGGTAAGTCTTTGAAAAGTGTGCTCCTTCACATCACTTCATTTGCTAAAAGCTGTTTCATTATAAAAAGTACCATAATTATTATTGTTAACATAAAATACAACAGCCACTTCATTGAAATACATATGTATATGGTAGTAAAAAAATCAATCATAGTTATATTATAAATATTTCTTCTAAAAAATTATTAACATGTACAATAAGTATATATATAGTTTTTTATACCTATATTTTTTTTATAATTATAAAACAAAATTATTGTCATTATTAAAGTTAAATAAAAAACTAAAATGAAAAATTTCCAAGACCTTCACTTCTATCATTATTAACCATGTTCAACAAGGCCGCTTTGATTAATAATTTCTTTGATTAATGCTCAGACACAGTGCCATAATCTTCCAAATTATCATATATTAACATTTAGGTACCAAACATAAATTTGTGTAATGATAAATATATATACATATATTATTAAACTTTCATCATTTTTCCATCACAGCTAAGGTTTTAACTTAGTGTTAGATATATTTTGCTTAGTTTCAGTTGGTAGATTAGTTGTACTATGGTTCAAGATTTTACTTACCAATTTTAAAATTTTCATCTTGGAAATAAAATTTGTTAATCAGCCTTGTTAGTATGTAGCCGAGAACACGACTATTGTAGTAAGTTATATAAACTACCCATAGTATAGATGATATTAACGACACGAGCAAGAGCGCAAAATTGCGGTCCATGGTGATCTCCGCGAAGTCTATTGACGAGGAGTTCCATCTCTCCGCCACCGGATTTAGTCCGGTGTAATTCCTACAATACACAACACAACAATAAACTCTTTATGTGTCATCAAAGATATAATACACAAACATAAGAACGCAATTTCAGTCTTACATTATGAGTAGTTTTGCTCACTGATAAATCTCACATGGTTTATAATAAAAAGAAATCTTATATACTTTGCACACTACTAACATTTCTAACAATTGTTTCTTATCAATTTATTTGCAATCACTGCCATTGCTTAGTTTTGACAGATCTATAGATCTCGCCTACAACGTTCCGTTCCAGACAGTCCGGTTTGGTTTTGACAGTTAGTTATATTATTATCTAATATCACTAAAAATTCTAAGCAAAAAATTTTATATTTACAGTCATAAGTTTCAACACCATTGTGATATTTTTTACCTACACTACATTTATAACTACAGAAGTTAATATAAATTCTTAAAACATAATATTATTTTATAATCAAATATTTATAGCTATCATCATTAAGCGTCAAATGAAGTATGTTCCGTATATCTATTATCGATACTAAGGCCGAATCAATTGATTTTGGAATTTTTGTCTGTCTGTCTGTCTATCTGTCTGTTACTGCATCACGGAAAACCACTGGAGGGATTTTGATGAAGTTTGGTATGATGATAGCAGGTTATCCGGGTCAACTTAAAGAATACTTTTTACAGCGGGAAAATATCTCATCTCTGAGAAATCGATACTAAACGTTAAAACGTAAGTAGGGACGAACCCGAGCGAAGCGAGGGTGAGTCGCTAGTATTTTTATATCCAAATTAATATTATAAATGTTAAAGTATATTATTGTAACAAACATACATCCATACATACATTCTTATAAACTTACTCGTAGTATTAATTTACAATAAAGAAAATTAGAAATATACTTAATTATATATACAAAACAAATGTACACTTAGTTATTACTCATAGTTACCGTTAACCTATGTCCATCCACATCCCCCAGCATGCACTCTTAGATCCTATCCAAACATCGAAATCAGTTCATTAGTTTAATCGTAAAAACACACGTGTAACAGACAGACAGACTAGAAAAATTTAACTCTAACTCTTACATTCACATTTATAATATTAGTGTGGATTCTCACATTGTGACTTCTGTATAATACTAAATAAGATTTTTTTTTCATTCTAGATGTCTGTTGGTTTATAATACCCTCCTGGGATTTTACAGCAGTATTGTCGTTGCTTAGCGACTTATTGTTAACTGAAGGCTGTCATAATATTTTGCTTAGATTCTGTGCCTATTTAATAACTACAATACTTCTTTTAGATTAACATGGTAGAAGGTGTTTCTGAAAATGATAATATACATACAGAGGAAGCTTATAAGCCTAACGTCAGGTATTTCAGCGTCTTAGTATATATAGTAACTTATATAACATTTTCTGATGGATGTAATAGAAATCAATTCGGCTTTTCAATTGTAGTGTATCTGTTTGTCACTGCATAAAAAGTCTGACGGGTTTTATATGTATACATTTCATTTCAATCGGTTAGATAATGTTGAATATTACATTTTCTTAGTGTCCGTTTCGATATCAAATGCAATATAGAAAATTATTGCATGCTGATCTCTTAGTGGCTGAGTATAGTGGTCATCAGGCATTATCTAATTATAATCAGTATATAAATATAAATATTGCTATATATTTTTTTACAATAATAAATATTTTATCTCTAAAATTAAAGATTAGATTTTTTTAAGCTAAAACTTCCCTAACTTGGTTAATGTTGACCGGAGGAAAAAAAGTCATAAGACCTTTTTAATATTAAATTCTAAACTCTACATATTTTTTATTTCTTTATGTTTTCGAGTAATTGCGAAAAATAATTTTGACTATTTTTTTTAAACCCTTGCCTTGAGTTGCGGACACTATAACCTTTACACATTGTTTTTGTGTCATTAAAACTACATTATATCAAAAATGCAAAGTTGAGTGCCAACATTTTGATTTCAGATCTTATTTGACTTTACTGATGTTCTCCCGACCGATTCCGGCCACGGCGGCCAATCTTATTGAGACTAGCCAACTGCGCAGGAGATATTATAGTGCACAAGTGTACGCGCAGACACAAGTGCACTCTCTATTCCTATCACTCTCATATTCCGGTGGGACGACTGCTCGACACGACCAGTGAGAGTAAAGGCGCAGGACCGACGGCTTTACGTGCTCTCCGAGGCACGGGGGTGAAACACCGCCAACTTCCCAACTCCGGGCTGTTACTGAGGCTTACTTATACAGAAAGACTCAATAACTAAACTTGGCCCGACCCGGGACTCGAACCCAGGACTTCCGGGTGTGCAGCCGTACATGCTAGCCACTACACCACGGAGGCAGTTAAACTTGACTTTACTATAAGACCCATGGTAGAATATTTTTAAGCCGGCAGATTGATCTGTTAGACTGATAATAAATAATGATTTTATTACAGATGGGCTATACCGCAAAAACTGGATAACTTAACTTTTGTTGGGAAGGACGTATGCGCTGTAGCTTTTGATATTTATATAATATTTTTCAATTTTAAAACAAATACTGAGCTCGTGTATACGGCTAATAGCGATGACAAAGGAGACGGTGTTGATGTGATTGCAGGTATCTTTGTAACGTGCATTAATCTTCTACGTCTTTTCCGTCTATTCTTTTCGTCTCCTCACATTTATACAGAAATAATATACCCAATGATACCATACTTTATCCTTATTTCAACTTCAATTTAAAAATTTTAGGTCATCGCTCCCATTTATTTGCGTTTGCGGAAAAGAAAAAACATCCTCGAATTTTCATTGTCAGCTACCCGACATTTCTTATTTTAGCTGAATTGACAGGTACCTAATAGATATTGAATTATAGAATTAATTATTATTAGAATATAATTTTAATTTTAAAGTTCTCAAATAGATCCAGATGTTAATCGTTACAAGGGGCTGTGCATGATGGAATCCGACCTTATAGCTGGTTTCAGCGGATTTCCCAATTACCTCATGTCTGTGTGGAGCTGGCGAACACACCAAAGGCTTATCTCCATTTCTACAGATGTGATTCGTCGCAAGCAGATTTATATGTAAGGTGCCCTTAATTTATTTTCATACCTCATTATTAAATTAAGATAAGTAATTATATCAAGTTCATATCAAATCAGCAACTCTATTTAGTAGATACCTAGATGAAGTAGGTACACTTTTCTGCCAATGAATAAAACATTTATTTACTTACTATACTTCTTAGATTTAGGCGAAAGTTTGATATTTTATATAAAATTATCTTTACTACGGGTCTCTTCCGTGACCATGATTGCTAAAAAGAATTCGAAATGTCGGGATCCAAAAATCTAAATAAATCCTTTGAAAAATTCAACGATATTTTATTTATAATACATATATTACCTAATTTTAGGGCAAGCCGTACTCATATGATGGTATGTCAATGTTGGGGAGAAGGTCTTACAATTTGGGAAGTAGCGCAATGCTACAAACGTTGCTTCACAATGAAACGTACGAAGGAAGAAGTTACGGGATGGGCAGTGTCAGAACCTAAACTCGTAGGAACATGCTGGAGCAACGAAGGACAATTGTATGCTATTGATGAAAAAGCAAACCTATATAGTGTGCGTACTCCTATATTACAATGTAGGCAGTGGCTTCAGATGTTTAATATATAGTATAGTTATAATAAAATAACATTTTATTAATTACCAGTTGCTGTCCGATGGTATAGGCATGGTATCTAATTTGGACTGGTCGGACAACCTTAAAGGTACTCGAATGCCATGCATGTGTTCTCTCAGTAATGGCATCTTGATCTACGGTCCTGATAAATGTATACGGGTATTTATTATAATAATTTTATAAATAATGTCACTTTGCCGATTTAAGTTACGACGGCGGGATCGCCACGACCGATGAAAGAGCTAATAATCTAGACATATAATAAAATTGTAACTAATCCGAATCTGTACATGAAATATTTTTTGGAAAATCTTATTGAAATAAATATTATTATCGATACAGAGGCCGAATCTATAGTTTTTAGAATTTTTGTCTTTCTGTCTGTCTGTTTGTTACCGCATCACAGGTAAACCACAAGAGGGATTTTGATCAAATTTGGTATGGTTATATATGGATAGCTGGTTAGCCGGGTCAACATATAGGATACTTTTTACCACGGGAAAATATCTCATTTCTGAGAAAAAATGCAAAAACTGCAATGTAAGAGTATACTAATATGTAAAACCAAAGAATTTGATTTTTGGTCATCTGAACGCGGGCGGAGCCGCGGGCAGTGCTAGTATAAAATAAAATCTGTAAAATATTAAGACGAAAAATCTTAATAGTACCTATTTATTGATTTTATACGTTTGCTATTCGTTAGTTTCTCAAAAAGGCAGAACACAAGTGGCAAGTTGTTTGGAAATACACACCTGAAGATGACGTGGAACGCCTAGTGTCGAATTCGACATCAGACATGGCCGTCATGTGGACGAAGAAAGGCTATGTATATAAAATAATCGGTGAATCCGAGGAAAACATTGAAGTGAAGCTATTTACTTTTAAGCAAAGGTTAATTAATAATTCTAATAAAATAAATTCTAATAAAATACTATATATTTAGTTAAAATTGAAATACGAGAACCTAACAAGTTTTATTTTTCTTCCAGAAATATTATAAATATTCGATTAATTGCCCCAGAACATACGTACATCGCAGCAATGAATGATTCAGGCGTTTTATGTATTTACGAGGCAATAACTGCAGAATTGGTAAGGACCAATTATTGTGAGTTTTTAAATTATATAGAACTAGTGACTTACCCTCGTTTTTCTCGGGTGCGTCTCTAGGTACATACATATTCCATTGCTACAGTTAGTATATCTTTTTAAGAAGAATAATTCCCTAACACATTGTTTTCATATATCTCTACTGGTTTACGCGGCTTACACCAATAAAGCTCCAAGTCGGCATGATTTTTCCGACATCTCCAACAATCATCGTCATTTTCAGCCAATTTACACAAACCTTAATAAATTATACACCTAAACCTACCTAATGAATCACTCGGCACTCTATTGGTGAAAACTGTGTTAAAATCTGTTCGGAGTTTTTGAGAATATCGCATTCAGACAAACAGACAGACGCGGCGAAGGGACTTTATTTTATAATATGTAGTCATTATTTCTTTTTCAAAACTCTATTTACAAGATTTTTTTAGGTACTTGTGAAATATATCAGCGGAGACGATGTTTCCTTTGAAACAAGCCCAGTAGACCCGTTAATAGTTATTTTTGGAGAAGTAGGCAATAACTACGGAATTGCTCTGTATACCTTTAGTTTAAAGACGGGCTTAGAAAAAGTTGGCAGCATGTGTCTTACCCACCAAATCGTGTCTCGTGTGGTATTTTCACCAACAGGAAGGGAACTAGTTGCTGCTGCTATGTCAGCTGGCCATATATTTATCTTGAAGGTCTGTATAAGTTCTAATTACTATTCGGAATCAAAGTGTTGTTACGTTTGCTATACTTTTTTTAATTCATTATCATTTTACAGTTATCAGAAAATTATTCACTTAGCTTAATTAGATACACGGAATTAGGACGTGGTCTTGCAGATTGTTTCCTGATGAAAGTAGGAGAATCAATCAGAGCATTTAGCCTGGTGCTATTCTCGGATAAATATGCTATAGGTTACTTTGTTATATATATTTTAAAATAATATAAATACCTAAAAGAGCTATTATAAACATTCGTTTGGTGTTTTTATAAAGGTGAACGTATACTCTGCATCAATGCGGAGACAGGCAAGGATAATAAGTTTGCAGGTAAAATGGCTGGTCCATATGCACAGTTGGTTCCTTTGAAGACTCGTGATACAGCTCTCGCAGTACCACATCTCACCTCACAGATGCACGTGCTGAAACTCTCTGGGGAGGTTAACTCTTTATATTTACTTAAAAACCTATTATATTATAATTCAGATTAAAGAATTCTAAGGAATTTTTTTATTGAATTTAAAACTTTCTATTTTGTAACAGAAAGGTGTAACAGTTTCCGTAAAAATGGGCCCGATAATAGAGACGGGGCATCACCTCAAGCAATTTATTGCGTTTATCAACACCGGAGCTTTGCTAACGTATGGCGCTGATGGCACAGTCATCTTACGAGAACCTACTGCACCTGACGAATACGGTAACGATGCATTTAATACTCAAATTTCTTAATACTTTCTTAGATATACGCGAATATTTGACATTTAAAAAAAACTATCTTTTCGGATTTTTTCGCGGATTTATTTGGATTTTTAGTTCCCCCACACTAAAAGGGATTTAAAAAGGGAACCAAAAAATCCAAACAGATAGTTTTATTTAAAACTCAAATTTCTTTTTCTTTATAAAAAAATAATGACCCACCCACGCTTTGGACTTTGGTCGCTATGAAATTTTTTGCATAGGTATGTTTTTGCGAAAAAATAGCCCTGTCCATTGTTCCATTAGTAAGAAAGAATAATATGACTTGTAATTTATTCTTCATTTATTTAAGACATCGCGAGCAACAATGTTCATTACAATAATTACCTACTTGGTCTTAAGCGAAGGAAAAGTGCAAAATGATGCACAGGACTTAAGTATTAGTACGCCACGACAATTACTTATCATTGCTATGAAATGAATAATAACTGTCATAACAAATATAATTTAATATAATAACTCCTTTCATCTTTTCTCAGAGCTTCAACTTATCGTGACGCATAGATACGAAAGTGGCGTAAAACAGGCAGTAATCGACGCAGATAACCGTTACATTGTTTCTCTCGCGAATAATAAGGCCTTAGCTGTTCATTTCTTGCATGAAGAAAAATCACAACGTCGCGAGCTACAGCACACGCCTGTAGACCTAAGCCTTTTCAATAAAAGCACTAATATTATTACCATCATCGGCGAAAATGATAGTGAGCTATTTTTCTATTATTGTTACTATTTCCGTTACTGTTATAACCTGAATAATACAAAAATAATCAGTTTTTTATCTTTATCTTTTTCAATAACATGTTTTTTGATATTATCTTGTCTTCAAAAAAAATGTATTGGCTAAGAAATGCGTAATATGTATATTATTTTGTAAATAAAAAGTATAAAGTGAATCTTTGCATTTATAATAAATATTTTATGTTGTAAATATGTATATTTAAAAAGTGATATAAAATTATATATACTTTATCGAAACAGAAAACTACCTGGACCTGCAAGAAGATAAGAAAGTTAAAGAAGAAGCTATGGATTATAAAAAACAACGT
Source organism: Brenthis daphne (assembly GCA_947093115.1). NCBI lineage: Eukaryota > Metazoa > Arthropoda > Insecta > Lepidoptera > Nymphalidae > Brenthis > Brenthis daphne. The sequence goes on from OX352473.1 coordinate 8,862,726, forward strand.
GATGAACTTGTAAAATCATTAGAGTCGATACAGTCCCGAGTAGTTCACTTACTCGAAGAAAATCTCGCTGAATGTCCGCTTCACCAGCTTTCCCTGTCTGAATTCAACCTTCATGTTGAACATAAGAAGGAACGAATTAAACAGGTTACTAAATATGATTGTGAAGATATTACAAACTATGCTCTACGAATCGTGGAGCAAACGATACAATCAAAAACGGGGTAGCAAACAGGAAAAAAATTATAGACTACGTTTCTTTTTCATATTTGCTACCCATTTTCGATTTGACTACCGTAGATACTCTTTAGTACTTAGGTAGCTTTAGTTATAAATGTACAAACTGACAGTGAGAAGTTATGATTTATAATGACCTTTTTGAACATTATATTTATGTATCGTATTTAAGATATGCGTACAATTTAAGCACTATATTTAGTACTTTTCCACAAATTATACAATGAACGAAGTTAATGTTTTGATTTGGTAACATTTTAATTTGATTAAGAGATATTTAGTATGTTTATTTGATTGCCCGATAAGCTAAGACAAAATAATAAAAAAAAATTACTAGGCGGAGAAAGAACGCGAACAAATTCGTCTCGAAACAGAAGCTCGTATCCGTGCGCAGGATAAAGTGACGGCGTGGATAAAAAGCCATTGCTGGGACACAATGCTCTCGCCACGAGTTAAACTGTTTGCCATATTCAGTCATTATCAGGTACCTATATTCTTATTCACTATTATTATGTCCTAGTTCTTCTCCAACTACCTCAGTATTCTAACCTGCAGTATAATCCCATTAACGTATGATAAGCTGTTATTCTTTAATATACCAAACCGCTTTTGATTCATCACTTGGCTATTTTAAGCCTCATATCTCACACAGTAACATGCACAGCTCATATTATTCTCAAAATCTTGTATGCACCGGAGAAAGTCCCATTCAATTCACACTAACTATTCCGTAAGTAGGTAGTTTAGGGGGTAACAAAACCAAACGACACTATTTTTTTTACAGTTTTATCAGGACTAATTTTTAATATTTGAGGTTTTTATTTTAGTATCGTACGAATAATTTGTTTTGAGTACTTGCACATCCGTCTAATGATGTTTTTTTTTTATATTGTAGATGTGGAAGAAATAAGCATCCTGAGATTAAACGTGTTATTTTCACTATTTAAATCCTGTCAGATGGATTAGCGCTATACGTACATATGTATATAAATAATACAGGTAGAGAACTACGCGGTGTTGCCGACTCAACGCGACAAGTGGCCAGAGTTGCAGCAGATAGAGGCTCTGCGTAGCGTTGAAATGGAAAACGCTGCTGACGTGTTCCGGCCGTGGGAGGAGCCTGTTGAACGACAGAGTGTGGAGGAGACTTCAATAAAGTAATATGATTTTTTATTTCTATTTAATCACTTCATTGCATAGTAAAATGCATATTGCACAGCAAGTACGCACAAAAAAAGACATATAATTAAAAAATGTGCAAAGGCGGCCTTATCGCTGTAAGATATCTCTTACAGGCAACCGATAGAACCAAAGGATACAGAAAACATAGGAAAACAGCGGAAATGGTGCATAAAAGAAAATATAACTTTTATCTTCTAGAGTTACTCCTCGCTATGCTTTGATCGTCACTACACACCGTGGCAAAAATATCAATATTGCTGTTTCCTTTTTCCGTGGTGAAAACAAGCCTATAATTATCTTTAAAGTTTTGCTTAAATTGATTTCGAGGAAAAGTAGAGGCAAATAATTATTTAACCATTTTGGGCTTTGCATAAAGAATAAACTAACTATACATAGAGTGGCGAGTAGTCACTAAATTGTCCCGCATTCCTAAAAGTTATTAAGCTCCCTCTCACAAACATATTGTACATTTTAATATTATATTTATTATAGAATCGGGCCGGCGTCATCAATATCATTAAAGGAAGTCCGCAAAAGTTTGGAGAGTCAAATGATGACGGAAGTGTTGGAGCAAGATGATTCAGTGGAAGGAGAACCCTACGTTCTTGCAGGCTCTAATGCACATCGCTTCATCGAGATACCAACGTTCATGATCCCGCAGACTATGGCATTTAGCTTTCTGCAGATGAACTGGTTGCAGCATATTGTTAAAGTAATATGTTATTTTTGTATGTGGAATGAAATTATTATTATTTACCTATCCATCGCACAAAGTATTAGAAATGATGTTCTGTTACAGTTAAAGGTTCAAAACATGAGACTATGGTTTAACAAGCAATTTGACGATTTGATGGGTCAGAAAAAACGAGAGGTTGGTCTCGTAGAGGAGAGAAATGCTCGCCTTCGCTTCATAATAGATGGTAAAGTTGTGTTTAATTACCAAGTTACTTTTTGTATATATAGTTAAACGCATTCTTATTTAATATTTTACATGTTATTTAGAATTAAACAAACTCTCGGATTTACGTGGAAGCTTTCATCATCTAGCTATAGAGATCCGTAGTCCCGACTGGCGACAAGAGGAGCAACCACAAAAACTAATTAAAGTTGATCCTGAAGAGGTATATTAAACATGTTAATTATATAAATTAATTATATAAATAAAGGACGCAAATACATTTCAAACATGTGACTTAATTGCGGGTAAAAATCATTTAGCAGTAAAGTAGGAAATTCTTTTAATTTTTTTTATAAAAATGGTTTAATATTGTAGTATAAGGTATAACCGTTACTTTAGCAAAAAAAATTGTATGTAATATAATATACAGTGTAGCATCGAGCCATACGTGAGTCCAAGCCAAGTGGTGATCCCGCCGCCGGAGCCCAAGCCCAAGGATGATTTCCGCGAGCGAGCGCTCATGTACATGATGGACGGCGTACTAGAGAAACTCTGGCACGAGGAGATAAAAAAGCCTATACCAATGCCACTTTGTATGGTGAGAATAAAACAAAATATACAGTTTTCATCAGTACCTATCCTTATCCAACTTATTCTATTCGGGGAACAGTAAGAAGCATGTGTTAAACATTAAATTATATTCCATATCACTTGTTAATTAATTCTAAATTTAAAATAGTAAAAAAGAACAAATATTTATCAATTATCATTTACTTCTGAATGTCAAAAGTGGAAAACAAGCAATAGGTAGGTACATTTTATTGCGTGTAAATTATTCTAATTATACCGCCAGTTGGAGAAAGATCCCGAACACTTTAATGAAGATGACTTACGGCTGGTATTTGAATATGAAGCAAAAGTCGCTGCCAGAAATGAAGAGAGAGACAAATATCGCAAAATGCTCCATGCAGAATACGCGAAGCTGTCACAAGTTCTTAATGAAGGAGTTGTAAAATTTAATCAAAAAGTAAGCCCTTAACCTTTAACTTAAAAACTCTAATTATTAAAAAATAAGTATAAGGTTTTTACCATGTACTTTTACTATATTTTTTGATTCTAAGGTGAAAGAAATGTGGTTAACAAAATTACAAGTTGACTCAGTGATTGGTCAAGAAAATCTAAATTTAATGCGTTTACGCAGAACCAATTTAGACCGTGTTGAGATGGCAGAAAAATTAGAAGAAATGAGGTAAAGTATACCATGAATATATTATAACAAAATATATTAGGCCTATATACAACTATTTATAAGAAATTATTATACATATCAAAGCTTTATATTTAGAAAATGGTTCCTGTTCTTTTTAATTCATTGCATATTTTAGGGATGATATAAAAAAATATGACGGAGAAGTGGAAATATTGCAAAAAGAACTCCATTTAATACAAGAGCAAACCGAAGAGTGTCAGGCGACTTATGATAGTCTTTCGCAAAAGGACAAGTACCTAGATCGTACCTTTAAGAATCACTTTGCTGATCTCTCGCCGATTATTGTGGATCAATGTTATAAATTTTTTAAGTAAGTTCCAAAAACATTTCATAACTTACGTCAAGGTGTTTTTCAATCGAATTAAAGCTTATAAATATATTTTACTCTTTTATATAGGAAAAGACCAAAATGGCACCAACGTGCCACAATGATTCCGGTGGTTCTCTACGATTTAGCAAATGCCGTACTTACCGGTGTCCGTCCACCGCTTCTACATACAGACTGTGTGGAGTTCTTTAAGGGGTAAATTGTCATTTATCCTTCTAACTATTACACTTTACATACACCAAAATAGTTAATTTAATAAACAAACTTACATTCCCTGTCTCGTAGGATTCGTATTATTTCACAAGATCGTCGTCGTCGTCGATGAATCTATATCTTCTTTAACAAATTTCATTCATATAGATAATAGAGCTAATATATAGAACTAAACTAACTATATACTTACACCTTAAGGATTAGTGTACCTAAATAGATTTTAATTATTTATTATTCAAATAGGGTTGAAGTGTTGGATCAAATGAGCAACATGCCACCTGTAATGGATGAAGGACTCTGGATAACGATGTGTAAACTTCGACGTGCTAAAATTGAGAACGAAATAAGGGTAATCATTTGAGTTATTATTTATGTTACCTTTCCTCATCATTAATTGTTTCAGAGCTGATTTTAAACTTTTTTAAAGCTAACTTTATATAAGAGAATCTGTCACGCCGGTGGCCATAAATTCAGCAGCTTCATAAAGCTTCGCAAAACTTTACACGGCTCTAATATGCCCCACATATAATCCCACAATGACCTCATATGAGACGGAACAGAGCCTGATATGATATCTGTACCATATCAGGCTCTGTATTGCCTTATTGAGGCACTGTATCATATCTGATACAGTTTCTCCATAAGGCAATCTAATGGCGATTAAGTGAGTTACTTAATATTTACCTATTATTAGTTAATATCCATTATAAATTTACTGTTGTACATTTTAATGTACAGATGCGGGCAATAGCACAGGAGATGTCATACGTGGAGTGCGCGGCGGCCACGTGGCGCGCCGCCGCCGCCGCGCGCAGGCAGCGCCTGGCGCGCACCGCCGACCTCGTCGCGCAACACCGGGAACAAGTTGAATTGACTGCTCGGAACCATACTATTCAGGTTTTTGAAACCCTTACTGATATCGCAGTACGTGTATGAAATTAAATCAATTGATAGGTTAAGGCTTTTTATCTTAAGAGAAATCCGACCGAATGCCAGGATCGTCAAAAATACCAAATAACAATTAAACAACCAGTTTCGAAGTTAAAGCGTCGCAGTGCCATCTCGTGGTCAGTTACAGTTGTACCTGTTAACCCTTAACCGTTTCCCGAATGTCATTAAAAATACATAGGGAATTGGGGGCACCTCATTCACATTGCACTTCAAGTAGTCTCTGTAGGAAGATGTATTACGTAGTAGTAAATGGAAAATAAATATACGTTTTCAATAATATTATAGTTGGTACTGCCAGCGGGACAAGTGGAGATAATAACGACAGGCCACATGGAGGATTATGAAGATGCCACACTTATACTACGCGAAGAGATAGAAAAAGTTAATAATGTCATACTGGTATGATAATACAATTATAACATAGTGATAACTCATTTTATGTATTTACATATTTTTATATTACACTAATGAGTCCAATTAAATATTAAATATAGAAAGTAGGTGATTGGAAACTGAAAATGATGAAGAAGCAGATAGAGTTCCGTAAAGGAATCCTATCAAAAGAATGGGAACATGCGCAGATGAAAATGAAATTACGTCATATGGAACAAGAGCTGTACTCTTATCAAAGACTAAAGGTATACTCAATATTTATTTAACAATAACATATTTGTAAGTTTCATAAGCCAACTAAAAATTTTCTTAGTTACCAAAAGAATTGCAAAGCTATCTTAAGAATAAGGAACTTGGTTACACCGATGAGCAAGATTATGTTAAAATGGAGAAAGAAATGGAAGCATCAAAAATATCAGTCAACAAGATCCTTAATGAACAAATACGCCAAGTTGAGGAGCTAGAGGTATGCTTAACTGTTTTGCTTAGCTAGCTTTTACCCGCATCTCCGTTTGCCTAGTTTATTTGTGTAATTTCTTCTCTCTTAACAGCCATATACTCGTAGCCTGACTTTGTTCAATTAATAGGCTAAAATGCAAAGAATTAGCATCTGGCGGACTTAAAAATCCTTCAGCTTTTTAAAATTGATATTTATAAGTATTAGACATAAGTATCATATAAACTTTATGTTCAGTTGAAAATGAACGAATTAGAAGCGCAAGCGCAGCAGCTGGAGAAGTTAATAGTAGCGCTTAATGTTAAAGTATCGGAAAAGAAGCTTAACGAAGACCCACTGGAACCGATCCGAATCAGACGCATCTTCAAGAAGCGGTATGTACCCTCGATTATATCTCTATTTAATAAAATATTTCATGTACAAAATTGTGAATTCTCATTTTAATTGGCTATTTCCTTGTGGATTACACCAAGTAGATAGTGACATATGACATTTCTGGTGCCTTCACCATTCTACGTGACATTCGCGAAGTAATCTGTGCTCAATTGACTTTGAAATCATTAACAAATTAATTGAATTTGATGATGTGAAATTTTCTTTGTTTGTATTAATTTTAAAATTTACATGTGCGTATGAGAAATTGAAGCCGCTATCTCTGTCGATTCAAAAACTAATATAATTAATAACTTTAACTGCCTCGAAGTCTAGTAGTTACCATGTACGGCCGCAGATTCGGAGGTTCTGGGTTGAGCCAAGTACAGATATTGAGTTTTTCTGTTTAGAAATTCTCAGTAACAGCCCCGAGTTGACAAGTTGGAGTGTTTCACCCCCTTGCCCGTGCCGAAAGCACGTAAAGTCGTCGGTCCTACGCTTTAACTCTTACCGATCGTGTCTCGTGTCGTCCCACCGGAGTATGAGAGAGTACACATTGTGTCTGCGCGTACACGCGCTGCACTATAATAACTCCTGCGCAGATAGCTAGACTCAATGAGATTGGCCGCCGTGGCATTATTAAGTTATAACATAAAACTAAATTATTATAACATACTAACATCATCGTCTACTCAAACAGCATGGAGACTCTCGTGCAACGCAGCCAGCTGATCCGCGAGGTGCAGAGCAACCACACGCGAGTGGTGCTGCTGCAGACCGAGCTCGAGCTGCTGCGGCTGAAGACCTACCCCACGCTTGCCAGCTTCCGAACTATTACCTAGCCTAATGTTAGATTTCATTCATATATTGATGTTTTGCTTGTCTTCACTTTTATTTAGATGGTAATAATAAATGTGAATATTTAATAATAAATTGTCTGTTTGACAAGGGACTTTTAAGCCAAAGTCCTCGACCGTAGGCCCGTAAACCAAATGTGGGTTTGTGGAGTTGTGGGCTTGAAAACTAGTTCGGTTCTGTCAGGATTCAGGGAAGATATTTTTCTTCACCATATTACCAAGTTACAATTGAGATTCAAAATTGAAAATCTCAAAGATTCGAATTTCGAGTTTTTCGCTTCCCCCAATCCGGACACCCATGGATATAACCTTAATTAGTGTAGTAATTAATCAGTTTACCGCATCAAATGTGATAACTGATAATAAATGTTGCTTAGCACTCGTAGTACTTAAAAGTAGTGAGTCACATGTCACGCAACATAACGGTGTATGTATACAGTAGCCTCACCACATATAATGAATATTTTGTTTCTTTCAAAAACGAAATAAGAAGTATATTAAATTTTAACTTTTTTAGAGAACTGAAAGTGATGATTATTGATTATAAAAACTCTTAGGTTAATTATTAGTAAAATAAAAGTTTTTTTTTTATATGAAAATTTTTATTTCATTACAAAAAACATGTACATAGATAAAATTCATCAAGATAGAGCAAAATAACTAGTGGCTAACAAAACTAGTATGGAGCTGGATGTTGAGCTTAAAATGTCAGATTTGATCTGTATCCATAGTTGAGCGTGTATTGATACTAAGAGAGCTATATGCTAGTCTTAAAGCCATTCTTGCATGACGCCTATTTACCAAAAATAGAAAGTATGTAAGAATGGCTTGAAAACCTTAAAATATTAAAATTATCTATATATCTATACCAAATATAAAGAGCCAAGTGGAGAACAACAACATATATTTTGAATACACAACAGCGACGAAGTATCTATCAGCGCCATCGATCAAAAAAATACAAGATACACAATGCCATTTAAAAATTCTCTTAAAATTGTCACCAATTGTGTTTAGGTAATTATTCTAGTTGAAATAAATATACAACAATGTAAAAAGAACCTTAAATGCAATGTTAAAAGTTGTTTTCACAAAAAAAAAATTAAAACCGCGCTCAAATGTCAAATGAGCGCACATTCTATGAGGACTTTTTTGTCGCTGATTGTGTATCTAGTACTTTTTTGATCGATGATCAGCGCAACCATTCAGAGGCTCAGCACTAACCTTTAATGCGTTCCATTAAAAGACATCAACGATTATAAACTATGTTATAAAAATCTATTTAAGAATGTATATTAAAATGGCTGCACGTAAAAGTCTACGCTACGAGTCAAGCCCTATGCTAGAGGGACGCACGGTACAGTCGCGTACACACTATAATATTTCGACAACATGGCAACATTTAATATTTAACTAAGCGCTTAATATATTTCAAAATTCGATACTAAACGTCACTGACTGTGCAGGGACGAGTAAACCTTCTCAAAACCTTACATTTCGACTAACTATTATATGCTTTACATTTATTACAATGAATACTAAAATTGATTAGCTTTAAAAACAGACAAAGTAACACGACTGACAATTCTTTGATTCTAGCTTTATTAATATTATTATTATCTTTGCTTTTAAGTTTCTTTTTTTAGTTATTTACCATTTAATGTCAAAATTTTGTCATCATGTTAACATTTGCTTTACAATTACGCTAACGACTGTACGCGATCGTACACGAAAATCCTATAAACATTTGAATTAGGCCACAATTTCGTTATTAAATTATATCACATGATCAACAATCACATCATTGCCAATTTTCACAATTTCTCTTAAAAAAATTACCGTCTAAATGTATTTTCTATGGCATTATTTTAAATGTGCGTTATCGTGACATACAGACTGACAGTTACATATTACAAATCTAAACTGATATGTTGTTGAGATGCTATATTGTCATGATCCTCAACGATCTACAGATACTCAAGTATATTATAGTATTATAAGACAGGAAGATGCTATGGAAGGATTTAACTAACTAGCTCTACAGTAAACAATTCACTTTTATATTGTCATCAGGCGAATGCTTGATATATTTATCATAATGTCCATTATATTATTAAAAACTTATCAAACGTCTTTTCTAGAACATTACACCATTTTCGTTATTTTTCATAAAAATTATTAAATTTTATATATAAGCTTTAAAATGTTTTAGTTCCGTTAGTATACGAGTGACCCATTTTTCATTGCCCAATAATTTGGTCCTCTGTATATTTAAAATTCTCCCAAAATTTATCTAAGTTGGTCTTTATTTCACACACCGACGAGGTTTCGAGATCACACCCCGAATTTACAACAACATTAAGATTAGGCAAGCGATTAGGATGACGCTTATTTTCCAAATAAGTCGTGCACAGTCTCAATATTTAAAAATATCCGCGTTTTTTCCTTCCATTAAAGCGTGAAGAAGTTTTAAGGGAACTATATTAGATCAAGGCGGCAAATGGTTGGGCTAATTCGTTAACTGCTAAGTCCGTTTTTGAGCAATTTTCTTTCTTATGCCGGTCAAAAAGTTCAAACGATGACATGAATAACGACGATATCAATATAAAAAGGTTAGAAATATATCAAGGAAAGTTGTAGGGGCTACGGTAAGTATTTTCAGAATTTTAATTTCTTAAAATGTAACAATACAATTCAATTTTTTTTCGCTCTGTAAATTATGCAGAAGTACACTTAGCAGGTTAACGAATTAGACCGACGAAATATATTACAACTATGTCATATTACATGGTAGAGATGGTATCCACCGGGGCAATCCGCTAACATGATGACTAATATTAGTTGCCAATTGATAATACTTAATTATACTATTATTATAGCGGATAACACTCAGATGAATTCAGTAAGAGTGCTAAAGTTAATATAGATGATCGCTAAAGCTGGTATCAAACTTTAGTATTTTCAATTTCTGAAATAGCAGTTATTCCTCGATAATTTAACTAGATGAAAACGCGGCATTAGTTACATACTCAGCATTAACTCGCTTATACTTATAAAAAAATTAAAGAACGAAAATCCCGAAAGACACAAACATCGTAAAACAAACTACAACAAGAACGTTAAGTAACCACAATTCAATATAACAAAATCGGCCAAACCACGTTTGAGAGAAATCGGTGAACATATTATACACAAAAAAATACATACAGATTTATATAGGTCATCGTGAGCTCAGAGCGCGGTGCGCTGGTCGTACACGATGACGGCGTCCGCGTCGAAGAACTGGCTGTGCGACTTGCTCAGCGCGATGATGGCGGCGTGCTCGCTGCGCATGCGGTTCTTGTACTTCTTGCTTAAATTTACCTGGCCGATTATTTCATTTATTAAGTGATTTTATGTGTTCTTTTATTCATAATATATAAATAATATCTTTTTTGGAAAACCCCTTTTGGAAATGTATTTACGCATACCACCTGTATACATGTGTTTACTGTTAAGTACTGTTAATATTTTAAACTTTTATTACCTAATCACTGACCAATCCTATAAAGCGAACCTTTCACACCAGCTTAAAAAAATCAACTCTACAAACTTAATAACCTTTACTTAAAAACTATAAATGCATACACAATATAAAAAAATATATCGAATGCATTTCATATATAATTTGACGACACGTTTGGCTCAGTTGGTAGTGACCCTACTGGCTGTGCCAGCGGTCGCGGGTTCGAGTCCCGCTGGGGGCATTCATTTGTGTGATGAGCACGAATGTTTGTACCCCAGTCATGGGTGTTAATATTTATAATATGTATGTATTTAAAGTTATATATATGTAGTGTATCAACTGTCTGGTATCCATAACACAAGCCTCGAAGCTTACCATGGAACTAAATGGCGCTGTGTGTTAATGTCCCAACGTTTAAATAAAATAAAAATTAAATTTTTTAAATTTAAATCGATACTTTACAATACAAATATGAGCACATACTTTAGCGTACAGCTGATGCAGGTCGTCCTCGGTGGAGAGCGGGCGCGGCTTGGGCCGCAGGAAGGCGGGCAGCGACCGCGTCTTCAGCGCGTCGATGCTCGCCGCGCCCTCCATCTCGTCCAGCACTGATTTACATAAACATTTATTTATTTATTAGCTTTTCAACGGAAACAGTACAATATATAAGTACATTATAAAACAAATAGAATTTATTTATTATAATTTATTATTTATAATTAAAAAAATATAACTGAATAATATTTATAAAAGTATTTATGCAGTTAAAAGTAATATTATAAATACAAATTATAATTAATAGATTAAGTTTTACAATATATATTTTTGTAGCTATTATATTTAAGGTGGAAGATATGTCATTCACTTATATATTACTAGCCGCCCGCGTTCAGATGACCAAAAACCAAATTCTTGTTTCTCATATTAGTACCTACCTTTACTCTTACATTCCAGTTTTTATATTTTTTCTCAGAAATGAGACATTTTACCGCCGTAAAAGGTATCCTATATGTTGACCCGCATAACCAGCTATCACCATACCAAATTTCATCAAAATCCCTCCAGTGGTTTTTCTGTGATGCGGTAACAGACAGACATGTTTATTTCAATAAGATTATCCAAAAAATATTTATTGTACAGATTCAGCTTAGTTACAATTTTATTATATGTATAGATTTACTTTATATATAAATTATACGTACATATACACAAATAAGAAACGTTGTTTATTGTTTAGTATATTGTAAGTTTAGTCCAACAAACACAACAAATTCTTATTATTCAAATTCGTATAGAGACCCAATAGAGCAATTTATTTCATACTAGCGACTCACCCTCGCTTCGCTCGGGGTCGTCCCTGGTGAATGACAAAAAGAAATATATCCCACGGGAACCCTACATTTTTCCGGGATAAAAAGTAACCTATTCCTATTCCAGACAGATTTATTTCTGTGCGTTGCATCCAGATCCGCTCAGCCGTTCTGGCGTGATAGAGTAACGAACATCCAAACTATCGCATTTATAATATTAATAAGATTTTTACTAACAATAAATACTTCTATAAAGATACCATATAAAAATTTAAATTGATAAAAACATTTATTTCCAGTTGCTACATATTTCAAATTAACAAATAAGTTATCAATAGATTACAAAAAAAATGATAATATCGAGTTGATCAGATGATAAAGCCAATTAGGTTTATAGTCCAACTCAAATCAAATTTGGACTTATTTAACTCGTTTTAACGAAATCCAGTACGATTTGGTAAAAATCAAGATATTTTTTATCTTAATTAATCTCAATTATCTACTAGTTTATCAGTACTTGCTCCATTCATCACTCACTAATCAAATTTTGATAGCATATTGAGTCTAAGTGGCAATTTATTTGAGTGGTAATTAGACACATAAAATGGATTATATATTACATTATATTTAATAATTATATTACATATAAATAAAAAATGAATATTCGTATGTTTGTCTAATATGCGTTCCTAAACCATAGATCCGATTGTGATGAAACTCTGGTGGGTCATCCTGTATATGTGAAGGTTCCTGGTATTAAAAATAATGATTTTTTCTTTGGACATTTGTCTTTTATGCGTTACTAAACAATTAAAGCTTAGGAACGCATTTGAGTGAACCGAGGGTAAGTAGCTAGTTTATACATATAATCAAATTGTAACCAAGCCGAATCTGTACATTAAATATATTTTGGAAAATCTTATTGAAATAGATACCTATTATTATCGATACAGAGGCCGAATCTATAGTTTTTAGAGTTTTTGTCTGTCTGTTAGTCTGTTACCGCATCACGGTAAAACCACTGGAAGGATTTTTATGAAATTTTGGTATAACGTTAGCTGGTTATCCGGGTCAATATATAGAATACTTTTTAGTGCGCGATAATATCTCATCTCTGAGTAATCTATGCTAAACGTTAAAACGTAAGTAGGGACGAAGTGTAGTATAATCTAAAGTATGACATAATATGTATACACTGACTGCCACTGGAGGCGTACTGCAGCTGCGCGTCGCGCGGCGCGTCGGGCACGCGGTTGACGTAGCCGTGCGCGCGCGGCGGCGGCCGGCACTCCGCGTCGCCCGCGTAGCTGGCCGGCCGCGCGTGCCGCTGTACTTGCACCTACGTCCATCACGTTCACCGTATAAACAACCTTTGCCTATCGGGCTTGTTTATCCAAACGACCAATTTATCGAAAGAGTTTTTAATACAGAATCATTGACTTTTAAATGTCAATTCTATTGGTATAAAACACACATTTTACTTTATAAAACCCAAATATGTATTTTATCTTTAACTAGCGGTTTGCAATGGCGCATAGGTCAGCTCTGTCTCTTTCACAAGGCACGATGTCATACGTTTTTTTATCAAATCGCAACCGTTGTCCACCTCTGTTCTGACCATTTTTTTTTATAGTTGGGAAATCCTATTACGGATACCACCCGACTTCCCCCGGGGTGGTTATGTGGAGACTCTCCGGCTAATGAGACCGGCCTACCCACTAAAACCCAACTCCCCCCCCCCCCCCTGCCGCCATGTGGGACGCCACGGGATCGCTTTCGCATACAACCGCGACGCCCCGACCTCTGTTCTGACCATAGTCCACCACGCTGGCCAAGTGCGGGTTGGCGGATTTTACGCATCTTTGGAAAACTTGCTAGACTCTCACATATCATCTTGCTAGAAATGCAGGGATTTGAACCCGTTCACTCGGTTTCCCAAGCAAGTATGTTACTACTGAGCTACCATTGCCATTCATTTTTTGAGTTAAATATTAAATATTATTATAAATATAAATAATAATTTTATGACAGACAAATATTAAAATTGTACCTCTGTGTGTTTTATTCTATAATTCTCTTGATTTGTATATCCATGACCTTCTTTTATAGTGTAATGTTCTTTAAGATAATGTTCATCTGAAAAAATAGTTATTGTTGAGTTAATTGTTGTCTTACTGATAATAAACTATAAAAATAAAGAGCTTACCGAAAGATTTCTGATGGCGCGGCATTAGGCGGCAGTAACATATAATAATCAACAAAATAACAACGCCACAAATACCTCCAATAAGCCAAGACAACCAAACAATTATAACACGACCCTACAAATAAAAAAGACAAAAATGAAAAACAAGTCTTTCTAAAGTATCGATTATATTTGTAATTCATACCTGCAGAAACATTTCAATTTTTACCAAGAAGGCAAAATTCGCCTCTTTTTGATCCCCTGTTAGATTTATTACCTAACATTTTACCTTTTTATTTATTCAACTCCTACTTAAATCTAAATTATTTAAGATAAAAAATAATAAAACCCTAGCCTATTTTTTCATTTTTGACTTATTTGAAAACTATCGCGCTTGCGCGCATTTTTCGTCTGTATTGCTAGCATAAACTAATAACAAAATCAATAATTATAATTGTTTATAAATAAATATCAAATTGGTAAATAAAATAAACTTTTATAATAAATAATAGCAAAAAATTTAAGATAGTATTTATAAAGCTAAGTGAAAACAATTTATTGTTATTTATTTGATTACTTCAGAACGCAAAATGTCAATGGCCTTAGAAGTACACTCCATTATACGGTTGTCGGCCAAAATAACAGCATTATTAAAAATAATAAACTATTATACGCCTGCATGCCATGCATGCTTCTGCAGTCTGCTCTTTAAATTTTTATTTGACAACTCTTTACTATACTAAAAATATCTTCTACCCATAGTGAAATGATTTGAAAATATATTAAAATAAAAAAAAATTATAGCAAAAACGGAACGGTAGAAGAGCAATTCATTTTATTAACTATTTATCGCTCAACTCAAGCATTAAAAGTAGTTTTTAAATAAAACCAAAACAACTTTGTAATAATTGTAAACATACTTCTCAGCTGATTGCCCGAAGCTCACGGCTGTTATCATTTTAAGCCTCACGAGTCGACTCATGTTATTAATTATTATTTATAAATCGTACGATATTAACGTCACTGCAGTAAAGATGTTATTATTAAATATTGCGTAAAAAAGCGGAAATCGTCGTAAATAAAGTTTATTCTTTGCGCAGGGCAGACGCGTGCTGTAACTATATAAATTATTTATATTAAAAAAATTAATTAGTATGTCAAATATTAAAAGCTATTTTTTAATAGTGTTAGCCTACAATTTAGTAGCTCAAAACTCCTTGGGATTATCGCCGGTTATTTTTAGTAAGTACTAATTGCATTAAACTACTGTTATTATTAGCCACAACTGTTCTAGAATGTAATAGTTAGTGAAAAAAAAGCAGTACAATTATTAAGTTTATTTTCTATACCTATAAAAAGATTGTAACTAAGCCGAATCTGTACATTAAATACTTATTTTTTGGAAAATCTTATTGAAATAAAGATTATTATCGATACCGAGGCCGAATCTATAGTTTTTAGAATTTTTGTGTCTGTCTGTTACTGCATCACAGAAAAACCACTAGAGGGAATTTGATGAAATTTGGTATGGTGATAGCTAGTCATCTGGGTCAACATATAGGATACTTTTTACTGCGGGAAAATGTATCATTTCTGAGTAAAAATACAAAAAGTGCAATGTAAGAGTACTAATCTTACATAATATATTTTTAATATTTTGATTAATAAACTATTAAGTATTTTATAATTTTTACTTTATACTCTAATTTATATAAGTATATTTATTTGTGAATGCTAAATTTATTATTTTATCTTAAAAACTCAACAGTTCCGGGTGATGGTGGAAGTCAATTGGAGGCAAAAATTAATAAAACAAGTGTAGTGCATTATATATGTGAGAAAACATCACAGGACTTTTATAATATATGGCTAAATTTGGAACTATTGGTACCTTTTGTTATTGATTGTTGGGTTGACAATCTGAAGCTGGAATATGATAATGTTACAAGAACAACTAAATATCCTGCTGGAGTTGAAATTAGAGTGCCAGGGTGGGGCAGTCCAGAACCTGTGGAATGGTTGGACCCTTCTCATGACTCTGCTGGAGCATATTTCAACACTATAGGTGATGCTCTGGTCAAAATAGGATATGTTAGAAATATATCACTAAGAGGGGCCCCATATGATTTTAGAAGAGCACCAAGTAAGTGTTTGTTTTATTGTATAACATGAATTAAAGATCCAAACGAAAAACAAAGAATTTAAAATAGGTTGTAAGGTAATAATATTAAATCTTTATTTCAGATGAAAATGCAGAGTTTTTTGTTAAGCTAAAATCTCTTGTAGAAGAGACTTATATCATGAATAATAAGTCAGCGGTAACACTTTTAGTGCACAGTATGGGGGGGAAAATGGGTCAACATTTCCTTGGGCTGCAAAGTCAGGCTTGGAAGGACCAGTATATAAGACGCATGATTTCTCTATCTACCCCTTGGGGAGGAGCTATGAAAGCCCTTAAAGTTTTTGCTATTGGTAAGTCATTTTGTTATACATATTTAAATAAAAAGTTACGAACAGCTTAGAGGAGGGATTGGTTGATAGCTATTATATTACTTATTACAATCAACTTTGTACAAAATATGTGCAACAAAAACAAATACATAATACAATATTCTATAACAAACAAGTATGCAATGAAAAAAAAAATTGGCCTTTAAATATTTCATGCCTTTGCATCATACTAAACTTTGTTTATAAACACAACTTAGTTACAAAAATATATGTCAAAGACAATCAAAACATCTTATCTGCCATTAAGGTTTAGTTATCTATACATATAATAATACTGTAGAGGTTGAATGTCTGTACATAGAAAAAAATGCTAAAAACTGAGTCAGGAGGATATGTAAGAAGATAAATAGAACAAATCCAGATTTTTTTGAAAATTCTTGTTTCTCTGTGTGTTTGTACAGGGTAATTTTCGAAATTGTTGGACCGATTCGAATAAAATTTTGCATGGTGGTACCAACATTTTAGATACTTTTCATCCCAGAAAAATGCTTTTCGCTGCTAGTCTGAAATAATAATACTATTATTATTTAATATTTATCAGATTTAATGTCCTTCATTAGGGTTCTTGACCTTAGAGAAGACTTCAATTTTCAAATAGTAATTTATCTTATATTAATAAACATACTTTTATATTTTTCTCAAGAATACCGTTTTAATTTTATTCTGTATCAATTAAGATATAAAAAGGACAATTAAAATAACATGACAAAGATAAGTTATGCATATAACTGAATAAGTTGTTCAAGTGGTTATACTTGTATTATATGGCTGTAAAAATTATTTTAATGAACCAAGACACCATCCCGTATTATATGACTTATTGTTTTCTTTTAAGTTGAACTACCTATTTGCCTGTAAAAAACATTTCTTAGAATTTTTCCTTGTAAAACTAGAATTATGAATCTTTAAGTCATAATGACGCAGCATTCTTAGTATTAAAAGGAAAATATTTTTTATATTCCTAGGTTTAGTCTCTTCTTATGTCTTGTTTTTATGTACATACCTATATAGTATATACCTAATACTTTCTTAGATTTACGCAAATGTTTGACATTTTAAATAAAACTATCTTTTTGGTTTTACGGTGTACATTGTATAATAAAGGGTTTTATTACTATTATTTTTAAATTTAGGCGACGACTTGGGCTCACTAATGCTGAGCCAGAGCACGCTGCGCGCAGAGCAGATTACGTGCCCGTCGCTCGCGTGGCTGTTGCCCTCGCCCAACTTCTGGAAGCCCTCAGAGGTATTGGTGCAGATGGACAAGTTCAACTATACCATTAATGATTTGCAGAAATTGTTTACGTAAGTATTGTATATATGTATGTAGTATTCCTTATAATATTATCTCTTCATATACAAAAAATAATAATTTAGAAAAATAAAAAAAAACCGACTACGTAAAAAGCGACCTAAAAAGATAAGAATAAGTTGACGAAGGAACATAATATTATGCAGTCGCGGAGACATGAACCTATCAATGAAATAAAATAACGCACTCGCGCTTATAAGATTAATATAGTTTTGTGTGATGCTCTTTACTTATTTGCTTTGGCATCCATAATATTTTAATAATCGAACTCTTTGTATTTTTTATAGATCTTAATTATTTAATACTATAGTATTTAATTTTTCTTATATTTTTTCCTACATTGCGGTCAAATTTTATACTGTTAATTAAAAATAATGCTGTATGTTCATACGCCTGGTGCGAGCTTCTATAACTGCACCCTTGAAAAATGTTCTAATCGTACGCGGCTCTAGCAATAAAATGGGCAATGTCTATAAAAAAGATTGATTGTTCAAAAAATAAATTTTAACTAAACTAGTAAGTATGTTACTGACTACCATGCATGACTCAAAACATGATTCTGGTCTGGTCGTTTTTCCGCCCTTCTAGGGTTTACGCCCTGTGTCTGGGCACCGACGCGTTGGCCCCGCTCTAGATACGGCACTGATTATGAATTATACTTAAACATAGTAAATAAATAAATACCTATCCTTTCGGATTATTTCGCGGATTTATTTTGATTTTTTGTTCCCGACGTTTCGAATGCTGAGTCTCTCCCGGAAGCGTGATTGCTGTAAAGCATTATTTTTCTGAGGAATAATTAAAAATAGCATATTCTTATAAAAATCGTATTTATGTAATAATATTTACTCTACCGTAACAAGCTGCTTGTTGTAGTCGATATAATAATCTAAGTCTAGGTATTATGCATAAGTGCCTACGCTCACATTGTTTACCCCGCAATAGCGCAATGGATATTACGTAAAGTTTACGTATGTTTGAATTATACAAGCTACAATAAACTACTAGCAAATTATCCCCCTTCGTTCGGGTGCATCCCTAGGTGCCTTTGTATAAATAATACTAGCAACTCACCCTCACTTCGCTCGGGTTCGTCGCTAGTGAAAAATAAAAACAAATCTGTCCAACGGGAATCGTACATTTTTCCGGGATAAAAAACAATCTATGTGCTATTCCAGGCTGCAATCTATCTCTATGCTAAATTTCATCCAGATCCGTTCAGCTGTTCTGGCGTGATTAAGTAACAAACATCTAACCAAACTTTCGCATTTATAATATTAATAATAATGGATAATCCCATGTAGGCACCGCCACTTTTTTTGTAACTATCTCCAAATCCGTCCATGCGTTTCATCGTGAGGAAAATAACAAACAAACACACACATACAAATATTTTCATTTAAAATAGTACCTAGTTCGATCTAGTATGAACAATCCATCACACCACAAAGTAGTGAATCACTATAAGTACAACGTTTTGAAGGAACAATTAAAGGAAAATAAAACCTTCATTAAGAAATGCGAATCGCGTATTTCGTATCGTTCACTATGTTACTACTATATATATATACTAGCGGACCCGACAGACGTTGTCCTGTCTACACGTCTTTAATTTGAAAATATAAAATTTTTTTAATAATTTTTTTGATGAAAATTATTATTCAAATTGTGAATCTAAACCATTCCCAGATCCCCTTGAACACACACAAAAAAATTCATCAAAATCGGTCCAGTCGTTTGAGAGAAGTTCAGTGACATACACACTCACAGAAGAATTATATATATAAAGATATATATATGTATGTATGTTACACAGATGCAAAGAAAACAGGATTAGATAAGTTATAACATGAGTCCAACGTTTTTTTACATATTATGCCTTCATACAATAGTCTTCATTATGTATAGCACACGTTATATAATTAAACTACATTAATCATTTTCTTTACATGTATACAATCTAACTTAAAACCGAACAAAAATTCCAAATATTTCATATTGTTAAACCAACAATAACCGGTACAAAACTCTATCCCCAATCTCTTGTTTTATTACAGTGACATGGAAGTGCCAAACGCGTGGGAGATGCGCAAGGACACACTGAAGTACTCGCAGGACTTCAACGCCCCCGGCGTCGAGCTGCACTGCATCTATGGATACAACATTTCCACCGTGGAAAGGTGAGGTCTTCACTTGTCTTGATTCTGGTGTGAATTTCTCGGTTAACTGTTGCTCGCTTAGTTCTGACCGTCTTTCAACAAGAGCGAGTCGAATTCGCACACGAAGAGTAAATGTACTTGACTTAAATGATTTTCATAAAAGTTTTAAGAGGAAATTTTACTTCTCAGGATGGGATAATTAAATACCTTTAGGTTTACAGTCGGTATAACCTGTTACTTTATGCGAAAGTTTGTATGTGTGTATTGTTATTTCTGAATGGTGAACGACTGGCTAGTTGAATGTTTAGTACCCAGATAAGACCATGACCTGGATTAACACAAGTTACTGTTAGTAATTGCAAGTACGGCCTAAGGGTTGTATGGTCTTGTGTCAACCGGTTTTATCGTCGGAAGCAGGTCTTCCTTGGCAAGCAGCCGTCGTGATCTTCGGCGCCCCAATATGACCGGAAAGGTTTTCATTGGGTTTTAGTGAGTAGAACTCCATATAACCACCGGTATATATGCAGATGAAATGCGTAAACACAATCCCAATTTCCATACGTTAACCAAAAACTAGGGACGCCCTCGAGAAAAGCGGTCTAAGTCGCTAGCAATGATACAAATATAACTCGATAGTTATATATGCAGGTTGGTGTACAAGCCGGGCACGTGGCTGGACGGCAAGCCGGCGCTGGCGGCGGGCGACGGCGACGGCACCGTCAACCTGCGCTCGCTCGCCGCCTGCGAGCGCTGGGCCGCGCCCGCGCCGCGCTACGCCCGCTACTTGTACGACAGGTACGACATCGACAACAGTGTAGATAATAATATACACAAATACACACTGAACGGACGACCGATCAAAACCCTACCCCTAAAATCTGCGGAACATCTAAAGATCTTACAGGATAAGAGAGTCATCGATTATATTACTACGGTTCTGAGCAATGATTGAAGTTTTGGTGATAGAACGATTGTAATGGGTAACGTAACGTCAGTAGTTGCGTTTGCTGCCAATAATGAATATTTTTCATGTTTCAATGCAATAATTAGTATTACGGCCTTATATCAACTAGTGCAATTATATGAAATTCATCAGTAAGAAAGACATGTTGTATAAAATTCTGATACAGTTATTTGAGTACCGGTTTAGAGCTAAAAATGTATTTCTTGCCACATTAATTTTAAATTTCTATTATTAATTAGGTACATGATTTCAATGTGAATTTAGTATTCAATTATATATTAGGTATCTCATAAAAGTATCTAAATGTTAATAGTATAGTCACAGTATAAAAATCCATACAGTAGGCAATCGTTCATTAATTTTAACGGTAATGGTGTCAAATAACAAGGGTTGTCAAAAAAACTATATTTTCATAGTTTTTCGAAGTTAGCACTATAGTGCCATTTTGTGGCAAAAGGTATAGCCGAATAAGTATAGCAAATCGGCCCTAATAGCAACCTATGTCGAAACTTATGTGTCCATAAGGGTTTGATATAGAAGTGATTGATATGAGTTTCCCTGACGCACTCAGTTTTCACCTTGAGATATGACGAAAAATAAGCGTTACTATGAGTTTTGTTCAAAATGGCATATTTCGGAAACCTTAAAAGTTAGAAACATAAAACTAACGAGGCCTTAGGTAACCTTGGAGAGCATATCCATACTAATATTATAAATGTGCAGGTGTGTTTGTTTGTCCTTCTTTCACGTGAAAACGGAATGATGGACTGGCGTGATTTTTTGTATGGAGATAGTTTGAGGGCTAGAAAGTGATATAGGCTACTTTTTACCGCGGGAGATAATCTCATTCCCACGGGAAAACAAGTTATAATACAACCCAAAAATTATTAATGATCCGAATTACGTGAAACTTGGTATTTTTCTAAATTCATCCCATAAGGGAGTAAAATAGCGGATGAGAGTTTGTATGAAACCTACTTTTTTAGGTTTTCTGTAGTTTTGTCTCGAGCGAAGCCGCGGGTTCTGCTAGTTATATATATTTTTTAGGTTTTAGAAATAATTACAACCTTTTTGAAAAAAAGAAAATAAAATAATTATTACTTTGGTGTTCCTTGAGACTTACAATCACAAAAATAAATAATAATATATGTTATATTAATTATTTGATATCAAAAAACTTATACTAATACTCGTCCCGCACTATTTCCCTTGTCTAGATGCCTCCGTTAGACGACTGTATGGATTAGTAGACTGTGGCATTGCTACAAGTCAAGAACTTAAATACAATACCAAATTGTGATTTCACATATTAATATATTTTTTTTTTCATAAATCTATATCATTTTTACTTTTATGTAAAGAGAACTGGGTTGTTTTTTTTTATTATTAACAAAAAATATAATTTTTTATGTTTGTGTTTTATATTAATGGTTAAAATAAGCTCTCTGTTCAAGAATTTAAATACAATACCAAGTGTGATTTCACATCTAAAGTTACTTTTATGTAAAGAGAAGTTCGGTTGTTTTTCGTTTAATATTTTGTTATTATGGTTGTGTTTTACATAAACGATTGCATAAGCTCTCTATTTTACCCGGTGTTAGTTCTTAAGATTTCTATAGAAACGAAAGTAACATGTTATATTAGCTGTCTGTAGTTCATATAAATTTAAATGTGCTGGACAATGTAAGGGGCTAACGGAAGCTATTTATTTAGGATTATAATATGATGTTTGCTCACATTGACTTGTTCTAATTTTTTTTACAATTCAAAAGTATCCAGTATATGTAAATACATAATATATAATGTGAAATGTAGCGTCATTGCTTCCACATATTCTGTTCACTATAATATTTGAATGAATTTTATGTAATATATTTGATTGAAGAATTGAGTCTACAAGAAATACGTAAAGAAAATACTCTTTTAATTTAATTTGCTAAATTATTTTTAGTAAAAATATTTTATATATTTTACATTCTTCCGTTCGAGTGCTTAAATGAAATTGCAAGCGGGAACTAATTTTATCAAATAAAATTTGTTACCTACTTAATTAAATATGGTAGAAAAATTCAAAATTTATGCATGGTTTAAATTAAGTAATAAAATATTATTTATATATAATTTCTAAAGATAATTTTTGACATTAATAAAAATACATATAAATTGACATTAATAAAATTATGGGGTTTACTTAAAATACCTTTCTTAGCGATTACAAAATCTATACTAATATTATAAAGAGGAAAGTTTTGTTTGTTTGTCCCGAATAAGTTCCGGAACTACTAAACTGATTTAGATGAAATTTGTTAAGAAGATAGTTTGAGAAGGACCTGGGTATGGCATAGGATAGTTTATATCCTGGAAATCATCTCTTAAGGAGGTGAAAATGGGGATGAACATGAGGAATGGAGCTGACGCTTTTGCCAGTCAAATTCAATAGTATGATCTGGTCTTTTCTAAATAAGTCAGGGCAAAAAAAACATATATATATGTACGTAAATAAATTATATAAGAAAATTAGTGAGTAATGAAGAAATGTACCGCTTCAAGTAGAAGTTTACCACAAACTGTTAGAGCCGTTACACCTCTAATAAAACTTAGCTTTACGGCTGTGATAAAACTCGAGTCTCAATTAACATGTTTAAGAAACACACACTATATAGATACTAGTATTTAAATGTAGTAAAATTATAGTTAATTATCGTAATTACGATTAAAAACTTTTTTGTATCATGTCAAACATAATAGAGAAGTAAATTAAAAGAAAATAAACAACAAAACATGTTATTTTATTGCCACCCTACAACAGGTCATAACTCGGGACTGTCCTCGCGCGTCCTGTAAAAGTATACATTATTATTTAAAACACTGATGGTAAGTTGACAGAAAAGTAAGTAAGAATAGGTAAGATGTAATTAATTAAAAAAAAATATTTTTTTTTGTCATATATAACAGAAAGTATAACATGGAAGTTAGAGAGCAAAGAGAACGATCGTCATAAGCTGCTGACAAAGGATCCGCGTTTTAAAAATATTTTTTTAGCCAATAGTTTTGTTGTCGTTTCCAATATCTTAGAAGAATTTATATAACTAAATAGTGTGCGAACTATTAAAAAACAGTTTTTATATATTTAACTAATATAGAATAATAATAATAAAGTAACTTAGATATATAATATGACATGTCTGTATGTTATTATACCCGAGTATGGCCAAGGCGGAACCACTAGTTCTCCACAAATATGTCACATTTCTGTACTGCAACCGTTCTCCTTCTCTCTAACCTCCATGGTTGAAATGAAGTCAATGCTATAAATATGAGTAAGATCAATAAAACACAAACTTGTAATAAATATGTAATATAGAAACTGCCAGCGGCACACATCACTTAACTTGCACCTTATTAAATCTTAATACACTATCTATAAGTATCATTGACAGCCAAATACCAATCATCATCTAAAACCAATACCAATTTTATGTAGCTTTTAAAATCGTTTTTGTTTTTAATGTTGGTCTTAAAGTTTGTTTCAATGATGTAGAGCTTTATCTATATAGAATTGCAATTATGCAATTTAACTTTTCTACTAATTTACTCTATTCTTGCTCAGCTTAAATAAGTATTTTAGTTCTTTTTATTACAACGACTTTAATATAAAAACTTTTTTTTTTCTTAGAATTAGGTACTTTAAATGTCAAGACCAAGTTACATATTATATTCTTGTTTATCTACACTCAATCAGCTTTAAATACAATCAGCCTTTATACTATATAAATTGTAAAATGTAATAAATTGATGGGTTTGATTTAAAGTTTTTTTTCTTCTTTTTAGAGCATTTGAATAAAAGCTTATTTAAAAAAATGTTTTTTTACTATTCGTTTTTAATTTTTTAATATCCATATCATGGGGGTGAATAAAAAAAAACATAGTCCGCCATCTTTTGAAGTCTGCCATATTGGATTTATAAAGACGTCACGTCTAAGCAAACATTGACATCAAAACTAAATGTGTATACAAAATTTCTTCAATCGTTTGAGGATAACTGCTTTAAAATTCAGTTGCAAGATTTGACCACAACCCAACAAAACCCCTTATTCTTTAAAGAAAGTACAATATGTACTGCGATATCGAGAATAGCATAAACAACAAATCTCGCTACTATTTTTGACTTTGATGTATATTTTGGCGTCTATATAATTCAGTACTCTTGAGTACCTACTGTACCCTTCAATATTTTATATTACACTCATATATTATCAAAGAGGGTTGATGTCAGGCAGGTGGCCGTTCGCAAAACTTTTGCCAAATCCTATCGGAAGATGTACTGCGCCGACCTCAAATGACTAGGAAATGAGCAGAGAGATGATATGACGCATGTTGTGTCGTCACTTACAGCTTACTTCACAGACGCATTAAGTTTTGCTTGAATTATACGTGTAGTTGATTTTTATAACTACCAGTACCAGTTACCATTTATTTTTCGAACATCTAAAATCTAGAACGTGATAAATCAAAGCTCGTTGAATATTTGACCATGTAATATTCTCTTTAGAAGTATTATAATTACTAAATACCTTCATGCATGTCCATTAAGATTTTTATTTAATTTTAGTTTAAAATTAAAAATAATAGCCATTATTATTTAATATATAAACAGTATCATGTATTATATCATAATATAATAATATAACAATACTAAACAAAGTGCCGTCTACACATACACACGTTAAGATTCAAAAATCACAAATTGTTTTCATCAAAGAAATCGCAAAGAAACATTCAAAACATAATTCATATATAACAAAACTTCCCAAACCTATATAATGAAGTAATATTTACAAATGAAAATAGTTTAATTTGTTACTTAAATACAAAATACGGATAAATAATTCAGTTATTGTGCCCTAGACCATAAACGATGCGACTTTATCCTTTTAACTTAACGCCAAAACATAAAGTATAAGTACAATTATATATAAATCAATAAATGCGAATATCTCATAATCCTTTAACGAATCGACCTACAATAAATTATGTATAATCTATTCATTGTTTAAAGGAGTGCATATACACTGTTAGCGTTAAAATGGTTAAGGAGGACTACACACTAAATTGGTTGTATTAATCAAATTAATGATTTCTTTAATTACTCTCAACAAAATGTACAGTGTGTAGCTGTCCTAAATATTAAGAGTATTAAATTCTACTTCGATAAAAATTATAATACATTTAAAATTCTATTCTTAAGCAGATATTGGACAGATTTTGATGAAACTTTCAATTTCGTGTTTATTATTTCTAAAATTTGTCAACTTATGCTACGTGCATTCAACATACATAATCTAAAAAGTTATACTTAAGAAAAATACAATATTTTAAATCGCAAAGGTCTAACGATCAACTAATAGGGAATGAATGAAATGAACGATATTAAAAATAACTTCAAACGAAATATCACAATTCCATAATGACAAAACATAATATATCGACAAAAAATCAATAAATAATTTAAATCATGGAAAGCTAATCCATAGTGACTTAACATTCTCTTCCTATTTAAAACTTACACAATATTTTTGTCTGTTGATGACATCGATCAAAAAAGTACTAGATACACAATCCCATGCGAAAGTTCTCTTAAAACTGTCACCAATTATGTTTAGGTAATAATTATAGTTGTAATAAATATATAACAATGTAAATTGAACCTTAAATGCAATGCTTAAAATTGCTTTCACAAAGAAATTATTAAAAGCGCTCAAATGTTCAAATGAACATTCATTCGGTGAGGACATCTTTGTGTATCTAATATTTTTTTGATCGATGGTTGATGAGTAAGAGATCAAAGTGTATGAAAAAAATGAGAGTATATAGTTAAAACAACTTTGATTCTTGTGCTAATTCCCACTTAATGGTCTAACTATTTGTACTTAACATATAAATTGACTTGAATATGCTAAATAAAGCCGACTCTATACACATATACTAACAAAATTCAAAATACTGCTAATGAATAACAATTGAACAAAATTATTTCATCAAATACACAAAATTTTAAATTTTACACAAAATTCCGTTATATTTACTTTTTAACACTCATCATTTAGCTTTATTTAGACTTAAAATATAAATCTTATGCCATACATTTCATACAGTTGTTATAATTTAAATATATCATTAACCATACATAGTCTGGTTTATGTAATAGAGATATGACAATATAGAGAAAATGTTAAAATAAACTAAATATGTGTATATCACGTACATGTATAGTACAGATTGACTCATTTTTCTTTAAAATATGTGTATTATTATTATTATTATTATTATTGTATTTAGTTCATTTTAACATCACACTGATTAAATTACTTCTATTTTTTTTCAGTATTTTTATTGAAGAAACTCATAATTGTATATTGTACTTCCTATAGTTATTTTGATTTTCTCTCAAGAACTTTTTACTATTTGATTATCCAAGCTCAAACTCTTGAGGGTCCTCCATTGAAGTATTATTATTATCATATATAAAACATGAAGTCATATCTCTTTGAAACCAGACCCTATTTTAATCCGAATCAACACAAGCTACACTGCTAGTAAAGGCAGTTGGTTTTAAGTTGCTCTATTATCCATCCACATTTATTAAAACTATACAAAACATCGCAGTCTATATCGTGCATAATATACTACAATATTAATATTCAGCGTTAATAATTACAAATCCACTACACTGTTATATATAGTCCAGGAGACAATTATTCGAAATGCAGGTTATTTGTTTTAATAGCCAAATGAACATTTCAAACTCATCTCTTGGAGTATCTCTAATTCCAAACTTTTCCAATTAAATTTTATTATGAAATACACATGTGTTATACAATATAATAGCAATTTAGTACAAATTGTACTTCTATCAGTCCGTCCGTCCACTTCAAGCTTGCCCGAATACCGTTGTAAAGCGATACTTCAACCCAAATGAAAATGTAAAAATAAAAAAAATTATGGCGTGTTTACAATAACGAGTGTATGTAGAGAAGAAAAGCCTGTTATATTTTGTTATTTCTCACTATTGTTTGATGCAAATTGATGATTTATTATTATCGTGGTAGTGATCTTTTGCTAATATAATGGTGAGAGATCACCATGAAAATTCATGCTTGTGTCGTCTTTTATACAAGTTTTGTACGTATCATTCCTAACATGGTTATTTAGACCAATGGCGGTTAACCGAATTGAAATATTTATAATCTGTGTAAAATTTGATTGTGATTAGTATCAATGTTGGAATTATTCATTCGCAATAATGGTCATATAAAAAAAACATTAAAACAATAAAAAAAAAAAGGAAAAGCAAGATAACTTAAAAGAAAAACAAAACTGTCCTACAAACAAAACAAAACGCGCATCACTAAACTACAAAACAACGATCTTTAGGGATAAGCTTCACTACTAAATGGAAATCTATAGTTCAGAAGCGTATCTCCAAATTACAAAACCGCGATCCTTAGCTAAGCGACATTGCACATCTGACTACAAAATGATTTCATAGAACTGAAGCATATTACCAAACTACTGATCCCGATCTACAGCATTGAAGCGCATTCCTAAACTATTAATCGCGATTCGTAACAAGGAAACGTCTCAGGGGAAATCTATTGATTAAGTGAGCTCAAAAGGGGGAGGGGGGTTTAGTAAAAATCTCATTTAATTGAAAATCTCACGTAAACATATGCAGGTAATAAAAAAAAATATTAAATTTTTATTTTGTTTCCTTTGTAAGACCCATTTTGCCTGCTCAAAAAATCTCATTTATAAATAACATTTACTTCGAGAGTACCTGAACTTTTGTATTGTTTTTAACAACCGCAGCGTAAATCTCACTAAACTTTACCAAGGGAGGCGTCCAAATTATGAGAAAAACAGCTCACGTAATTAATGGATGTCCCTTTACCAAACTACTAATCTCCACTCGAATGTGAAAGCTCTTCACCA
Source organism: Brenthis daphne (assembly GCA_947093115.1). NCBI lineage: Eukaryota > Metazoa > Arthropoda > Insecta > Lepidoptera > Nymphalidae > Brenthis > Brenthis daphne. Next base: position 8,891,819 of record OX352473.1, read on the forward strand.
AACCGTATACACAACACGTGTACCATAACTTTTTAAATTTTCGCATTCTATAATATTATACAATAATGACACTACGGGATTTAAACGCGAGAATTCGTAGGTGACTAAACACCGCTCACGACTGGGTCGCACCAGCCGTGGTCACGGGCAGACCACGAGCTCGATCGGAATACGCCATTAACTAATTAACGCGTTTAAGTCCTGTGATATGATTATCATATAACACGCGTACCGCCCACGCGGCGCGCGGGGCGCGGCTAGATGCGGAAGAGGACGAACTGATAGGCGTGGCGCTACCTGAAGAGGTCGGGGCGGTAGTAGACGTAGACGGCGAGCAGCGCGGCGGCCACGGCCAGCGCGGCGCGGCGCGCGGCGGGCGCGCGCAGCAGCGCCCAGCGCCGCGGCGCCGGCCGCCGCGCCGCCGCGCGCGCGCGCATGCGCTCCTCGTCCAACTTGCGCTGCTCCTCTCTGTGAACAAAACAAGTCTCTGTGTAAAAAAAGAGGAGTGTTTCCCGTGATCGTGATTGTTGTAGTATTCAACCCTTTTAAACGTAATACTTTCTTAGATTTACTCGAATATTTAACATTTTAAATAAAACATACTTTTCGGATTTTTTCGCTGATTTATTTTGATTTTTGGGTCCCGACATTTCGAATGCTTTACAGCAATCATGGTTACGGGAGAGACCAAGCTGTTAGACGTCTCAAAGGTATTATATAGCTGTTACAGACAGCCTACCCACAAATAACGAAATAAATTCTAAAAATCGCACCAAAGTACTTTACAATATTTTCCAATTTTAAACATTTTTACAATTTTAATTAGTTTTGTAATTGAAAATGGAATATTATTTATTTAATTTTAGCTGTTACTATTTCTTTTTAAATCTAATATAATAATTTTAAAACCTTTCAATCGTCTCACTGCTGAGCACGGGCCTCCCATCAATACGATCAAGCCATAATCCACCACGCTGGCCAAGTGCGGGTTGGCGGACTTCACATGTCTTTCGAAAACTTGCTAAGTTCTCTCCAACAATGCGCACGTTCAACTTTCATCCGATGCGCAATGAATGCGTCGACGGTGCGTGTTGTGTCATTATGAATGCACACACACACGCACGCACGTACATACGTATGCATACACACACATATACGCAAACAAACTTTCACAATACTAGTAGTAGGACAAGCACAAGAAAATTAAGAATTATCCTTGATGGCGAAAGCAGGGAAATATCAATATTCTTAATTTGCTGGTGACATAGATGCAGCCGAAAATTAAACATTTTAAAATAAAGAAAAGCTTCAGCAACTTACTCTCTTTTCTCCAAGGCGGCGACTTCGGCCTCGAGATCAGTCGGATCGTTTTCTTCATATAATTTTTTCGCTGTCACCAAGATGTCTTCAAATGGTAAGTCATCCGGTAACTGAAAAAAAAGATTCCGACGAATTGAGTACCTTCTCTTGCTTGCGTTTCGAATGCGTGACCATGGATGATGTAAAGCATTCGAAACGTCGGGAACCAAAAATCAAAATAAATTCTCGAAAAAATCCGAAAAGATAGTTTTATTTAAAATGTCAAGTATTCGCGTAAATCTAAGAAAGTATTAAACGATGCATCATCATCATCTTACGACCTCAATTAAACAAATCAAAGGCGTTCCAGCACAATGACCGACTTTATGTCAGAGTCAAAGAGATCTTATTCATAAATAGTCCCCGTAGATCCCGTGGGATGTGATCTACAGTTTAAACACTAAGCCAGTCTAAACTCACCCTAGACAACAAGCAGTGCATCATCGCCATATCACAGTCGCAGTTGAGCACGTCACAAGCACGCTGCAGCACGATGGCCGCCGTCACGTACACGGGGAAGAGTGGCGGCGCGCACAGGAAGTAGTCGTAGAGACGCACCACGTCCGCGTAACGGTTCAGGCTGTGCCCGAACCACGTCAGGTACCAGGGCAGCGCGAACATTGTGCCCACGCCAGATCTGTGCAGTGACACAGGAAACGCCTTGGTAATAAGGGTTATTGGTACGATACAATTTATTTACTGTTGATATGTTCGTCTAGCTAGTAGTAACATATTAAATATACAAAACTTACTTATCCAAGCACTCGGCTAATCTATGATCAGCTCTGCGTAGTACTGGCAGCATGTAGTTTAGCAAGTGCTGTGTGGGCTGCATGGTAGCTTGCATGAACGGCGCGAGGGGAGCCTTTGGACCGTACGACAGGCGACACAGGAGAGGAAACGACGCTTTGTCCCCACAAACCAATAGCAATGTGATTGCAACGTCATGGTAACCCTAAGAATGGAAAAAAATATATAAGTTATACAATATACATTCATTCTAATTGAGTAAAACCTTATGAATATCACAAGAAAGTATTTTTTTCAGAAATATATTATATATGTCTAATACATACATATTACTTCAAAGAAAAAAGGATTCCCCTTACAAGATGTACTAACTGGAATACATATAAGATTAAAAACCCAATTGATATTAGACTGATTTTATAAAATACAAGCGAATCACCCTCGGTTCGTTCAAGTGCGCCACCCTAGGGACAATTTTGTTTACAATTTCATTGATTTTAATTTTTTGCAATGAAACCTTACTCTTTTCCTAAAATAAAAGTTACTCCCTCCCTATAACATAAGCTATTTGCCAGTGAAAGACAAAAATCAGTCCAGCCGTTTCGGAGATTAGCCAGAACAAACAAACATACAGACTGATAAAACTTGAAAAATTTGATTTCTTTTATTAATACCGTATATACTTTCATATGCATTTAGTAAGAAGCTAATAATATATTGACATTACACTTCAATTTTATTTATTTGTATAGACAGAATTCTGTAATGCACTTTATATATCTAATCTTTGCAAGGGCAAGGCACTTTTAATAATTTTTATATAAAACAATAATAGAAAAATTGCATTGTAATATGATTGCAGCATGTCCTGGAGCATGAAAAGTAGCCAGTATAGGTGTTATAAAAATATTATTATTTTATTTTTTAGAAAAGACCTCTCGATTCATTTTAAAAACTCATCCATTATAGCAATATATTTAGCAATGGAATGTACTACTTTAATAGCACTTTTAAAAATACGTTCAATATATGAAAACTAACTAAATATATACCAATAATGCACAAATTTGTCAAATTCCACAAATCTATTATTAAATTGATATGAATTTTAGAGACATTAAATAAAAAAAATATCTCCCGACCTATAGAACTTTTTTTTTATAGTGTAACAGCAATCACTAAAATGCAAGACATTTTTAAGATAAAGGATTTTTATTAATTAACTATTCAATCATGAATAAATACTATTTATTATATATACTAGTGACTCATCCTCGCTTCACTCGGTTTCGTCCCTAGTTATGTTTTAAGGTTTAGTATAGATTTCTTAAAGATGAGATATTTTCCCTGCTTTTGATATTTGACCTGCATAACAGGCCATAATCATACCAAATTTCATCAAAATCTTTCAAGTGGTTTTCTCTTGATGCATTCCCAGACAGACAAAAATTCTAAAAACTATAGATTCGGCCTATGTATAGATAATGACTATTTTAATAAGATTTTCCAGAATGATATGTATAGATGATAGTTTATCAGTGTAAATGTATTTTATACTATACACATAATGAGTTTTGTTTTGCTACCATTAAATACAGATTGTAAACAAGTACTTACTTATCAAACAGCAAACTATAATACTTATTATATGTTTATTCCAAACAAATACACTTCGTTTTATTTAAAGTACATTTTTTATATCATACAGGCTTTTAAATCAGATTAGATTATTTTAGAAACAAGAATTAACATATTTTTTAACTGATTTGTGTAAATTAATTTTAAAACATTGTTTATATTATTAGTAAAAAGTAATCATATATTTTTTAATATTGTATAAGCTATGGATATTTAAGTAATGTTTTATTTTTTAAAAGCACAAAATGTACACGGTCACATGTTTTTTATGTAAATATAATAAAGATGACGGTATTATTATTTATATGTACACAAAATGGATATAAAGTTACAAAGTAATCATATACAAAACTAACTTGGTAATATTTCAAATGTGGGTACTTCATAATGACCCTGAGTATGAGGACTGTAAGCTGATCCTGCAGTGCCACTCTTTGTTCATATGGAATGCCTGGTGGAAACCTCTTTAAAGATCTGTTCACATCTAATACCACCTGTAAAAATTAAGTCTATAGACAACAATTTATTTTTAATACAACTTATATTAAAATAACATTATACCTAGTAAAAAAATTATTTTGCAAAAAAGATGATGTTAAAAATACGTTATTTTTATTTAAGGTATTTTATATACCTGATTGTACTCAGGGTGAGTAGATAGTTCATCAAGCGATGGAGGCTCTGTCATCTCTTCCTTTGTCACTCCTACTAAAAGTGGCCATATTTTTCTCCTATATTCATCTACAAAAAATATTGAAACTTTATTAGATGACTTATAAAATAACTAAGAGATATAAATAAAATTCTTGAAAGTATTGATATTTTAAATGTTTAAAGTGAAAGTACAATGACGTGACAAATGTTATTGCAGTGTATCTTATGTAAATTTAAATCAAAACTTACCAGAAATTAAGCCACTTTTACTTTTTGCAAAATTCTCCCATTGTTCTAAATTGACTACATCAGGGTTCATAAGGCATTTTTCCAATTCTTTCCGCTTTTCGGTGACATCAGGGTCCTCGAACTCAAAGTCTAAATAAACAAAAATGGTAATGACGGGAAATCAACAACAGCTATTAATAAAGAGGAAGCAATAAAAATATCCATTTATTCGTCATCACATTTACCGTCCGTCGTAAGAGCAATGTAATAGGAAACTGGTCGAAGTCATAATAATTGTTTACAATACCTTCATCGAATTTTAATTCTGAAGGCGTAGAGATGTCATCAATATTTTTCGAGTGATTTAAACTTGTGGAGTCATTATTAAATGCTGGTGAGCAGTCCCCATTAATAGCACATTTATCACTTATCTCAGCATCAGGACTAGTAGATTCCATCGTAAGGAAAAAGAAAATTAACCAAGCGAAAACATTACACCATCCTTCTCTCGAGAATGACAATATGATGACATTTTGTATTTCTCCAACTTTCAAGTGTCAAGTGCAGAAATCTTAAATCATACAAATACTGGTAATAAGTATTTCTGATATTTCATGAATATTATACAACTATTTTTATTTTATAATAACATACTTATCATAAATTTAATAATTTTCTATTAGATATATTTAAAAATGTTTCAGTAGTAAAAAATATTATGTAAGGAATTTAATGTATTAATGAACGCACACTCACGTTTCAATATACGCAATATTTACAAAATATATAAATTATATTACGTTTATTATGAAATGAAAAACAGTTTTTTTTTATTTGAAGTTAAAAATAACGTTAAAATTAAATTTTATAAAATCTAATAAAATTTTGAGGACAAAATGAAATTATACCAATTTTTAAATATTTTAGGACAATAATTGATGTCATAAAACCAACCTGATGTGATAAATAAATAATTACAAAAAAAATTTTGGTGTAGTTAAGTCTTACAAGTTATATTTATGGATATAAATATCGAATCACAAGATATGCAAATAAGAAAAATTGAAGATATTATAGATATTCAAAAAGCTAACGGTAAATTTCGACAAGTTGCTTTCAAATTACCGTCAAAGACTGATAGTAGTGTATCTGCGAGTTTGGCTAAAAGCTTAGAAAGTGGATTATCCAAAGTCAAACAAAAACAAGGTAAGAAAAAGAGTGAAAGATCTAAGAACCATAAACACTGCATGTCAGATGTAATATCATGGCCAAGCGATTCTGACATCACCGTGCTAAGAATGAAGACATGCTCCAAAAACGATATGAAAGATAAAATGGGTAACGTTGCTTTGGGAGATGGTCTTCATCATCTTCATTCAATGGTAAATTTAGCAACACTTATTTTGCAATCACAGCCTCCGTCAAAACATAGCTTGAACGTTGAAGAGTATTTATTACCCTTAAGTTCTTGGGAACACGCCACAGATCCACAGGTTAGAAAAGTGAGTCTTGGGACGCCGAATTTTATAGAAATGGATGAAATCAAATCTTACAGCTCTAGTCGTAAAGATGATCAATCGCTAAAGGGTAGTGAATATAGTACAGAGTCTAGTGCAAAATCTAAAGTGGCCAAATTTCTACGCCTTTATTTTTGTCCCTGTTGCTCATGCTTGTATAACTTAGAAAAAATTCCAAAGAAGCAATCAGTTTATTTTAGGAAATACTAAGGCGAGAAAACATATTATTTGTTTATTTATAACCTTCACTAGTCAAAACGTTTTTTTTGATATGTAAATTAGTATGATGGTATAATGCCTCGACATTAAAAATAGCAATTTTTAAATGGTCTTATTTATTGAATTAAAATATCTTCAGACCACTTAAATTTTTAATATTTATACGTAAGTTTTATTTTTGTCTGATTTATTTTATAACATTGAATTCCCTATAAAATTAAAGAACCCATCCTTGTGTTTCGATGTTGCTGTTTTTTACGGCGTTGCTCATTTCACTATCATAAGATGGTAGGTATCTCACTAGTAAAACTCTGTCCAATGTGACTTCTATCAAAGAAATCAATCGGATGAATTCATCAAAAGTGTCACCAACACTGTTATTATTCTATGATTCAAAAATTTTATTCGACGAAAATAAGAAAAAGCTATGGCCAAGCGGAGAGCGAGTCCAAAAGATGTAGGCATTACTGAAATATTATAAAATTACTAGAGATATTGGACCAGACTAATTTTCGAAGACATTTTATTCAATCTTGACAAAGATTTTTAACAAATAGCATGACATAAATAAGTGCAGTGATGATCTTGAGTCATCCTACTGCACCTATCATTTTGGTCCTTTCATATCATGTTTTTTTAGTATATTTATCTAAAGGACGATTTCAGTAAATATACATAATAAGTAATAACTTTGTCCAGTTTTTTAAAGATTGATACAGTATATTTTACGTAGAAATTCGTATTAATTTTTATCCATTACGCTCGTTGTCGTTCGTTACGGTGAAGGAAAACATCGTGAGGAAACCTGCATGTCTGAGAGAACCTAGCAAGTATTAGAAAGACGTGAAGTCTACCAACCCGCACTTGGCCAGCGTGGTGGACTATGGCCTGATCTCCCTCGTATCGAAGGCAGGCATATGTCCAGTAGTGGTTAAAAGTGTTACATACTCTATGGCAGTGGGACTTTAAAAAAAGGGCTTAGTAATAAATTCCTAAATATGGATGGATGAATAAAAGAATGAATCCTTTAATGAAATCTATTCAGTAGTTCCTGCAAAAAAAATCAACTCTTTACACTATTTCTTGTGAAACCCGATGTTCCTGTGCAATAGTAGATGAGCAATTTTACTCTGAGCTGACGTTTTATTCGTTGCTTAAAATTAAGTTTAGTTAATTTAGCCCGTCGTGGTCGAGTCCGTAAGCGATCCTGCGATGTCCCATTAAGACGCGGGAGGTTCCGTTTAGTAGGTATTACTAGCTTTTATGGCAGCTAAGTCTCACATAGCCGCCTATACATCCATTCAAATGCATTTCTCAACGTTTAAAAAATGGTTGATTTAGTCCAATTATACACTCAATATGAGCAACTTTTTTTTAGTAGTAGGTATTTTTGTGTAAATCCATAAGTGAGGCAGGTTTACGTGCCGATAATCGCTAAAGGCACTTTCGGAAAGGAAACAATCTCGAATAATAACAGATGGGACTGGTTATTAGATAATTTGCTAATTTTTGCATTTACATAAAGTAAAGTAGGTTTTGATTTCCCGTTTGTTAATATTAATTAATTTTATTATACCTACAATCTACATATTATAGACTACATATTATATCATTTGGATGTGTAATGTCGATTAAAAGTTACAAAATTTATAATTTTAACGTGTAAACTACAGGCACAGACCATATAACCTATGTCTGTGACTACAGGTAACATAGAAAGATACTTGTAATAAAGCTATAATTTTAACTATTTCTTAAAGCTATTCATTCTTTTGTATCATCTTCTTCGTCTCCCTGCCCATTTCCCAATCAGTTGGGGTCGGCGCAGTACATCTTCTGTACTGCTAATAGGATTTGGCAAAAGTTTTACGACCTGCCTGTCGTAAACCCTCCTTGAGAATGCTATTGATTAATTCTTGTACCGTATCGATGTTTATCCGTATGTATGTATTATCGTATATGTATTCGATATACTATGTTATATGCCTACACATAAAATTTTATTAAGTATATAAATAAATACATTAGCAAATTAATGAATCTACCAAAATATAATTTATTATATTACCTGTAAAAAGGTACACTCAATTTATTCTGCTGTGTTTGCGAATAAAAATGTTAAAAGTGACACTTTTAGAGTTTTGTATAGTATAATACCCAAATTTTTACCTCCGTAAATCTTTAAATTATCATTTTATTTCAAGGATCAAATGAGAACTATCGTCCTTTACATCTATACATATAATAAAATTGTAACTAAGCCGAATCTGTACGTTAAGTATTTTTTGGAAAATCTTATTGAAATAGACATTATTATTGATACAGAGGCCGAATCTATAGTTTTTAGAATTTTTGTCTGTCTGTCTGTTTGTTACTGCATCACATAAAAACCACTGGAGGGATTTTGATGAAATTTGGTATGGTGATAGCTGGTTATGCAGGTCAACGTATAGGAACTTTTTACCGCGGGAAAACGTCTCATTTCTGAGAAAAAATACAAAAACTGCAATGTAAGAGTATACTAATATGTAAAACCTAAGAATTTGGTTTTCGGTTATCTGAACTCGGGCGGAGCCGCGGGCAATGCTAGTTAACAATATATTTCTTTAAAAAAATATCTACGTTAACATTTATAGGTATATTAAATGTTCAAGATTTAAAGTTTGACGTTACATATAAAAAAGTATTATAAAACTAAAGAGATCATTTTTATTTTGTTTGAACGCATTAGGTAATATCTGTAACTGATAGGAGCAGAGTATACATATATGATGTAGGTACGCGAGCGGAACCTCAAACCAAAGTTTGTGTAAGCAAAATCTACAGTTTTCTACATTCTGTCGGTGAAATTGTGACTCTCTTTATAACTGCTGGACAATTTTTAATGGTTCAACTTTTTTTATTCTGACATGTTTTAATTTCGATAAATGTATATATCACCTCCAGGTAAATACCTGGAGGTGATATATACACTAAGAAATTAATTAAATTTCTGAGAAATCTATTGTTAACTGACACGCCGGCGTGTCCGCGGTCGTGGAGGGAATATTATACATTTTAACTTTGTTAATACGCTTTTCTTAGCTACGCGTCTTGTAACTACTTAGCTGAAATACCTGTGTAATACTAATAACATATTGGAAATCGATTTTAACCTACTTCTAAATACCGTATCCATTTGAAACTTTGTATATTGCACGTATAATCCGGATGACAAAACATTAAATTTAGGAGAAGATAGTGGAACTCCTTAATGACTACTAGCTATAGTATTATATGATCTGTGCTACTAGTTAAACCTTCTAAAGGCACATTTTATTCATTTTGCCGAGCCCCATACATTATATTTGTTTAAAAGGGTTCTTTTTAGTTTTTAACATTAAATTGCTCAAATCGTTAAGATCTTTCGGCTTGTAGTACGAGTAATATGAATATCTATACTTATTATAAAAATAAGTCCCCCGGCCGCGTCTTTCTGTCCTCCTGTCTGTCCTCCTGTCTGTCTGAACGCGATAAACTCGAAAACTACTGAACGGATTTTTATACGGTTTTCAACAATAGAAAGAGTAATTCTTGAGGAAGGTTTAGGTATATAATTTATTATGCTTTTATGTAAATTAGCTGAAATACGGCGACAAATGTTGAAGAGGTCGCAAAAAATCTCGCCAAATGGGAACTTTCCACGCGAACGCCGCGTAAACTAGCAAAGATACAGTTAAGTAATGTACTAGAGAATTCAAAATCTATAAAAATGCTACAAAAAAGTCCGCGATAGCATATCTCTATCTCTTACGGTTGACTTACAATAACCACTTTTATGTTAACATTTTTAATTAAAAACATTACGTTATTTTCAAAGTTATTTTCTTTAGTTCGGTATTAATCCTTATCCAAATGAATATTTTAGTTAGCTTAGTCATTTAATGCAGATTAAAATTGCTCTTTACACTAAATCAATCAGATGAATAGTTTTTGAGATATCGTTGTTAGAAGTAATTAGTAGCGAAACATTTTTAATGCTTGGCGAGCATTGAGATGCCTACGGCGAGTCCATCCCCTCTGCCCCGCATCGCTCGACCGCCTGCTCAAGCTATATAAACCGGGCGATGTAGCGCGCGATCCTAGGATACTTTTTACCGCGGGAAAATATCTTATTTCTGAGGAAAAATACAAAAACTGCAATGTAAGAGTATACTAATATGTAACACCTAAGAATTTAGTTTTTGGTCATCTGAACGCGGGCGGAGCCGCGGGCAATGCTAGTACATATATAAAAAAACTTAAAAAAAAAAATATAAAACCGACTTCCAGACACTAAAATGTGAAAAATAACTAAACGGGGGCACCGACTTCAAAAATATCTGAATAGTGATTAGGTATCTAATCTAAATGAAAACCCCCGTTTAGTTATTTTTTTTACATTTTAGTGCCTGGAAGTCGTTTTTTTTTAAGTTTTTATTAATCCATTTTTAGTATAGACGTAATAAGCAGGTAATTTGTTACAAGAAAGTTTTTTAATTACATGTTCGATTAAGCAATTTATTTAAAAAAAAAATATTTGTTGATTTTTTTTAAAAACTGCTTGACCGATTTCGATAAAACCTGGGAAGTATATATACCCTTTGAAACAAAAAAAATATATTTCCAAATCGGTTCAGGCGTCTTCGAGTAATCGGTGAACATACATAAAAAAAGGTTCCGACGAATTGAGAACCTCCGACTTTTTGGAAATCGGTTAAAATATATACATATCATATGATGTTAGTAAGAAATCATTCATTCCTAAGGGCTGCTACTAAGCCTCTCTGTCATTTGCCATATTTAAATAAGTAAATATTGATAGTGAGGTACTCTCAATATTTATGTGAAAGATCAAATGCTGTATAAGTGAACGAACCGTTCCGCTTCTACAATAAGCCGTAAAATGACTATTTGAAGCATAAAATTTTTACAGCACAAAGTAATTACATTAGTTTAAAGCTATTTAAGTTGAGATTATATAATATTATTGAATAAGACTAATTTTATTATAACTTTCAAATTTTAGTGTCACTTCATTTTTGGTAAGTTAATGTTACAGACAATCTGTAGCTGATGAATTTATAATTTATAAATTATTTTTGTTATGCTTCACGCTTTTTCTCTAAACGGTAAGGAATGAGAAATGTATGTGCATTCTTATAATATTTTTAAGGTAAATAACATTTAACTTACGCTCTACTTAAGTAAAGCTGGATAAATATTTTTAGAGCTTAGAGTTCGATCTTACAAACTTCTTGTACTAGCCGTCAAATTATCCACATAGTTAAAAATTTTGTATAAACTACCTCGACTAAATACAAGTACTTAATATAATTCGAAGAGAAGGTATCAAAAAATTGAGAGTTTGTTCTTATAAGTACTTTAAATATGTTTAATGTATAATTACAGATTATTATTTATTATAACTTATATTTACCTATGTATGTACGCTCGTAGATTTAATGTACAACTTTCTTTCTAGCGAAAAGATACTAACAAAATTAACATAATATTATCTCATTAGAACAATTAATGAAAACAGATTTTTTGTGGCTAATTCGTTCATGTTTTTGTCATATTTATACGGGTTGCTTTAATTTTATTATTTTGTACATATAGGTATAATAAATATTATGTATAATATTATGTATTGTGAATAATCATAACTGAATTTGAATAAGAGGTTAAAATCTCCTAAGCGTTGAAATTTCGATAAAATAAATTTAGTGAAACGCTTATAATTTTAACATACATATAAATATTCTACCCACTCCTTCCATTAGTTTGAACTGTGCTATTATCGTTAATTATTACTTATTAGTGTTCTTTTTATTTCATTTTATCTACAAATATAAAATTTAATATTTTTAATACTATGATTTTTTACCCTGGCACGATTTGAAGCCATTAACATAAAAAATGAATTGATTTTTTTACCAATAATAATAAAATCAATAACAATCATTTTATTATAATAATAAAATTAATATTATACGTACATTATATATTTTTACACAAACCTCATTATAATAGCGATATTATCGTCTAATTATCAAACTAAATTGTCCAAATAGGCAAAGTTTGGGGCAGATGGTAGTTAAGAGTATTTTTCCGAATCGCTCGAATTCGCGTCATGTTGCCAAACGGTTGCATTTCTTCGGGCCGGCTCCGGCGATGCTTATATATGAGGGTGAGAGTCCGAGCGCCGCAGTACCTCCCCGCGGCCCGTGCGTTCCGACTCTGGTCTCGTGTGGTGTATTTTGTGCGAAATAATGGAAATTAGGTAATTATACACTTTTTCGTTAAGTGATTTTATGTTCTATAACATAGTTATGTCGGCATCGGATTTTGTTACGGTATAATTTTGTTTTGGAATATTTAATTATTTACTCTTACTAACATCGTATCGTATCAAACCATGTATAATAGCTGATACAAGATTTTAAAGATAATATTTAGGTACTTTCCTCGATCACGCTAAAACTGCGAACTAAAACAAAAAAATCATATTAAGCGAAAAAAATATATGAACATTTAATATTAATAGTTTGTATGTAAATAATAGCTTTCTCTATTTGCACTTGATAATTAAAACGGTGGCATCTAAACTGCATAATATCCTGTCTAATTTCCAACGAATATGTGAAATCAACCGCTTTCTCTCCAACCTATGAGAAGTAGAAGTCGCAAAGTAAAAATAATTTTTCTATAAAATATTTACCAAATCGAAGTTTGATTTTTAATTAAAAAATACTTTAAAGTAAATATCTATCTCATTATGTTAGAGAATTAAAGAAATAATATATTTCTTTATAAGTGAGGTCGTAAACCTATTGATAATATCTTGACATTGGTCACGATATATTACTCCACATAATTATCGGCGTGATTTATATCTATTACATTGTTTATAAAAATATAAAACATTGATCGCTTATTAATATTATTATAAAAGCTGTTTTATACAATTGTTTTAATATTTTATTGAGTATTGTAGTTCCATATTAAATGAACATCAATTTTTAATGACTGTAATAGAGTAACAATTTTAACAATTTTGTTCAATACTTACTTTTTTTAATAAAACTAAAATAATTACTTAATATACATACATATGTCCAATAAAATATACACTAGCGGCAATCGATCCGCAACCACCATCATAGTAGGTAGAGTCAAATACGATATCACTGACAATTAAAATAAAAATGAATTAATTTGATTATAATAAAGTTGTTGATATAAACTAAATTAAAATGAAAGTAGCTCTAACTTAAATTCCGATGCAACAAGAATGCCCGATTATCTATAAGTGAAAGTTCTATTTAAATCGATATAACAGCCATTAAATATTGCGAGTACGATACAAGAATGGCAATTTAATCTACAATTTTATCTACTTTACATATTTTTTATTTTTTATCAAAGAATTATTACAAATTTACATTGAGTTGCAAATGATTTAATCGAAATCGAATCGGTTACTTAATAATTAGTATACTTGTACGTTTAAAAGAGTTCAACGAGCTTAAGGCTCATACGCATACTTTGTTAATGGAATAAGTTCTTCTATATATTATGTATGTGTATAAAAATAAATTGCCGTTCGTTAGTCTCGCTAAAACTCAAAAAACGGTTGAATCGATTTGAATAATTCTTTTTTAACTGCTTACTTTATATTTATGCATGTATATAAAATATATAGTCTATCAGCTATTCCATACTAACCGTTAAAACGTACCTACTTAGGGATGAACCCGAGCAGAGCAAGGGTGATTCGCTAGTATAATATATTATATTATAGTTATTTTCTTGAAATTCTTTCTGTAAAGAACCTTTTAATTTTTATGGCCTAAATAAGTAGATGATGAATTTAGGTACACGTATAAGTTTGGAATTATAGTAATTTTTGTTTAACAATTTCGACAGTTTTAAGGGAAAAAAAGTTTCTTTCTAAAATAATATTAGGATTCAGTTTCAAGTTTTGTTTTGAAAGCGAAACTTTTAAATCTATATTTAGAACAAGTGTAGACCTGAGACGTCGAGTCAAAATGTTGAAGGACACTGGCGGTCAGATGTAAAATATTATACGTAACACTATACTCGTACAAGCTGCAGGTAGGCTTAATGAAAAGTATTACCGTTCAATATCGGTATTCATATTTAATAATAAAATTTAAAACTACAATAACATATTACAAACAAATATACAATAGCTTTTTATATAGTGGATTCCAATAAACATAATAAACTCTTTAGTATAGTAAATAAAAATAATTTGGAAAACTAATTTTATGTGGAAGCCGCATAAAATTTTATTATAATGACTTTTTAGGTAATATGCTGGCTTAATTAGATATTTTACATTTTATTGAAAATCGATCAAATATATGATCAGAGTCCATATAAGAGCGAAGTAACGAGGCCTATTTCAAATTATTAACATAAAGTATACACGTGATTAAATCACGTGGAGTTTCGCAATAAGCCAGTCAGTACAAGTGCGACAATACAAAAACTTGCTTGAAAAATTGGTCTGAAATATGGGAAATATAAAAGGCAGTAAGCTGTGTTTAAAAGTATCGTAATATTCAGCTTGTAGCTAGATTGTTAAAATTAATGTTTTTTTTATTTTTACATAGTATGTATTACGTATGTATTTACATATAAACTTTAGTATATTTGGAAAAAAAACGCGTTTTGCTGTCTCATTTTTGTTTCAAATTATTATCTTTTTGTAATTATTACAGATTATAATAAATATTTAAAATAGTTCACCTTTTATGAAAAAATAAGCTTAAAGCTGTTATAATTTAGGAGTAGGTAAGGCAGTTAGAATGACAATATATAACGTTGGTAAAAAAAACTTACTTCCTCAGTCGTTGATCCACTCACATGGTATGTATGTAAATGTATATAGAACTTCAGGATATGCTGATAGCTCTATTGAAAACAGCCAAACTTTTGTCAAACACAAATTTTCGTCTTTATGCGTCTTATTAGTTTGATACATCATACATAATATAGACAAGTTAATTCGATTACTTGTAAATTCAATCTGTTCCGTTACTCTATTATAATTACAATACATTACTTCCTCCGTTTTCTACTTTACACTTGGCTATTACAACGATTGGAAACGTGACACGCGTGTGGTTGAAAATGACACACATGAAAACACACGATTTGCCAGCGGTTTACTTTGAGAAGCATGTGAAGAAATTTAATTAATGCCTTTGAATAAACTTCAGTTATTATTTATGTAAACATAATTCTTTATGTAATAGTTAGTGTGTTTAGTTCCATTTCACGCTTCAAATTTGTATTAATTTTTTAATTGCGTTATGTGACTGGCAGAAAAAATATGTACGCAGTATGCATACTTTTATTGAAATTTCTATTTCGTATTTATCTCTAAACTCTGATAATATTGACAACAAATTAAATAAAAAATATTATCGTAATATTATCATAGTAGCTTTATTTTTGAAGTATTATTTTTTATTGACAAACATAATTTAAATTGTAATTAATGTCTTTAATTAAAATCAATGATGCATTTAAAAAGCATCATAATTCATATAACGCAATAACATATAACACAAAATTATAGTTATACATAATTGTTGTGAGAAGGTTCTATGTTCGTCTGTGTGTATTTTTTCACTTATTAGAAATGTAATATATGTTATCACTTATGGCAACGTCCAAGTTTTCACACGAAGCCGCAGGTGGGTATTGCGAAACTTATCAAGTGTACTTACTGGCTACGGGCCCGATTAGTTGAGAGAAGCTAACATACAGAGAGATACTATGCAACTTTAAACTTTATACAGCTTTGTTTAGAGTAAATATAGTCAATTTAGAGCTAGAATTTAAGATCATAGGCTAATTAAAGATATATAAATACTCATTCGCCAAACGTAGTCGTATTACCTAATCTATATATTTTATAGCAACTACATAAATACTCTATAACTTATCCTAAAAACAGCCACGACCATAAGAAAACGTTCTAGAATTTTATTTTTGGAATCAAATCATTACTAATATTATAAAAATGGCAGAATACGTGTAATTTTTTTCTTTTACACAGCAAAAGGTTAAAGGTTTGATATAACTTTGCGCAAAGACAGTTTATGAATTTAGTCTGTACAAACGTAAAAAAATACATGACCTGGATATGGAAAATTAATCGTGAACACATTCGCTATTTTACAATAATATCAATAAAAAAGGAAAACAATATATATTACTTTGTTTCTATTAACGTCAGTAATTACTGGAAAAAAAGTTTAAAATTTGCTTAATTATAAGTAAAACATTGGAATCCCGGTGCATTCGGGAAGGAAATTATTAAACGCACACCGTTTATGCAATTATAATTTTTATTCGTACACCAACTCACGATATCACGTCGCGTGTAGGAACCAATTAACCGGTCTTTGAATTAAGTAAACAATATTACGCGGGAACTCATAATATGTTAAATCATTTTAATTGTACACTTGACTCTTCCGGTGACTCTACTTACAATTTTGTAGACTTGAAGTGTAATTTTCTATTTAAAATACTTAGATACGTACATAAATTCAGATATAAGTAATATTCATATATTCATTATATCATCATCACAATCAACCTGCTTTTGTCCACCGCTGGACATAGGCCTCATAGGCCGCCAGTGAACTCACATCTTCAGTTCTACGCATCCATCCGCAGCCAACCACTTTACGCATATCATTGATCGACCTAGTAGGAGATCATCCTACTCTACGTTTGCGGAGCCATAATGCCCACTTTATTCATAAAATTCAATATATACATATGAAAAATATGACGTTTTATTAAAATTTTATACGGTTGTAATAACAGGCTAGAAGAGCTTTTCAAAAATTTCACTTACCTTAACTATTATATCGTTATTTTGTATTCACTAAAACTTGTTAATAATTATACATCTTCGTCAACTACACTGGACTACTTAGAACAGATATTATTTTAGATCTGATGTTGTTCAAAAAATTGATTTTATTATCAAAAACCAGGACTTGACTTTGGTAGAAAGATTTTTCTAAAGCTAGTAGTAGAGTCTAATCATCCATACAAAATTTCACAATAACACAAATTCGTGGATATTTAACTAATAATAATCAATCCATTTCGTGAAGGATATTGATTATTTTGTTTTCCGGTTATTACTTCCGAAAATATTCAAATTGTGTTACTTACTTTTAGCTAATTACACAGAACAATTCTGAAATGATAAGGAAATTATAATATCAATTTTGTTATTACATTTAAGAGTTTAATTATTGGGAAATGTCTATATAGACAGCGTAATTAAAAGGTATAAAAATTAGTTATGTTTTACGAGTTTCTAACATGTCCGTGCATCACGCGACATAGCAACAAAACTCTAATGGAAATCAAAACGGTGACTTCAATATATTAAGATCTCATTCTAATAAATAAGGATACGTAGTTCAATATTCTATTTAAAGCAGTTTTATGAACTAAAAACTACATCACCCTTTATAGCTCTTCAAATAAACAAGGCAATGAATCCTTTTATCGTAAAACTTATGCAATTCAGCGTCACAATATCATGAATACATTCACATGTACATGTCAATAGAGTTAACGATTACGAAAACAGATTGAGGGTCGTTACCCAACACGCGTGACAATAAACCACTATTCATTGATAGCAAGACACATTTATCTTTTAGACATTCTTAACTTAATTAATGAGACCTTGAATGCGTAGATCTCGTCCACTGATCTAGATCATTTTAAAAAGAGCAATTTCATGTTTTGTTCTTACATTCTTAGGCAAAACCTTAAATAACTGAAATAAAAAAATGTGAAAAAGATATTCTGCCATTATAAAAAAGAAGGCCGCAACTTCATCAAAGTTGATTTCGAGATATTTGAAGTTTTGTCTTAGTACTTAGTAGTAGTTTTGACGTAGTTACGATGAAAATGGTTGTTATTTCTCAGGATTTATAAGGCATAGAGCTTTATGAGTGAGACTATCAAGTAGCATTGCTTTGCTGATTCCGAATCAGCATTTAAGTCATCTTTGACCAAATTATTAGTTAGGGCCTTCTTTATTATGATTGCAGTATTTTGTTTCCACAGTTTGAATTTATTGGTCTTTGTCACCACTTATGAGTACTTTAACAATTAGGATTGCCACATCGATTCATGATCCGTCTGAGACAATAGCGTTAGCTCTACACTCGGGGCCAATCTCAATAGACGTTAAATGATGTCAATGTCTTCACTTACCACTACTAAGTAAGCACTAGTAAGTTTCTTCTAAGTGCGACCTTCACAATCCAGATTTTCTAATCAGGTCATGATTCATACTATAATTAGAAATGAATTCTTCAATTATTATGATTTTAATTTAGTCAATTATTTAATTATTAATATTAAATTCTTTTCCTCTATGAATATTTATAGTCATTATTCTTGGCTATGAAAAATATAAACAATGCTAAGATTACTGTGAAAACTCTTGTGGAAACATTGGAGTAATTGACAAGATTGGATTATCTATACTAATACATAAAATAAAGATGTAAACTTTGTTTGTATGTAAGGGGTAATTTTTGGAACTACCGAACCGAATAAAAAAAATCTTTCATTAATAGAAAGCTATGGACATAGGCTATATTTTATTTTAATTCAAATAACTTTTCAGTTTTAAATTTTAATATTTGCAAATCAAGTCAGAGTAAAATGCGCTAAATAGTCCTTTACCATCCTGAGCTGGTCAAACCGTTGCCTGTGTATGAAAATAATATTTATAATACGGGTAAGTCCCTAGTTTAATATACGATACCGGTATATATATATATATATATATATATATATATATATAAATAAATCGTTAAATTGTATCCGGTAAACTGGTTTGGAAACTTTGATAATTTTCAAAGTAATCGACTCTCGAAAGATGCATCTTTCTCAAACTCTGTAAGCTTCTCTTAAGCACTACGAACTAAACACGTCTGATCCAAAATTATAGATTGTTTTCCAAAGAAAACCAATGTGGTATCGCGTTATGTAACGGTGGAAAGTGAAATCGGAAGATAATGTCACATCGACACGCGAGTGTTGCGCACTGCGCGGTCAACGAGAACACCGCTGAGATGATTTGCTACTTGCCACTTGCATTTATTATTGTATTATAATAGCGAATTTCCTACTGTTTTATGTAATTAATTTTAGCCTTAAAATAACAAGTCACTATGTATCCGCAATATATAGTGATAAAAATAATAACGACAACATTATTATAATGAAAATCATACTTGGATAAGTCTGATACATAATACGTGGATGAAGCTAATATGTTATACTTAGTATTTTTAAAAACCTAGAGTTTAGACGTAGCCTACAATGTAGGTCCCTACTTGCTATATGAACATTACCTAAGTACGAACGTGTTTGGCTTCTATTTCTATACTTATGTAAAGTATAAACTTTTAAATAGTTAAGACAATTTTGGTATACATATAAATTTTGAGCAGCGCAGTGAGATGAATTCACTATCTCCAAGACTAGTCGCGCTCAATATATTTGTATGTAATTTTCGTTAGCTTTACCTTGTTATGCTAAGCTTAAAGCTTTAGAGCTACTATGTATATGTAAATACTAGCGACTTATCCACGCTTATGTGTATATTATAATTATTCAATTTCTTTAAATGCCGAGGAACAGAGAGAGAGAATGTGTTTTACTTTCTTAGTGCTAAAAAATTTTTTCTTTAAAAGCTGCTAGTAAATATTGTTTTATTATTGTATAACTAGCAGGAGTATATAAAAAACCGAGGTCATATTGTTTTATAGATCAAGAAACATTTATGACGGAGACAATTACCCTTTATGTTATAAATATCTCTTCATCACGAGTAGTCAAATAGTACTTGCAGTCATTGGATTTTATTGCCTTGCAGTCAAGTGAGTCATGCTACAGCATTTAAATACTGAATTTAATAATTAGTGTAAATCATACTAAAAAGGATTTCCTTATGAATCACATCCTTTGTTCTATTTAATATGTTAATACCCATATTCAAGAGTATTGATTGTAGATACGTAACAAATAGTGTCTTTGAATTATAGCTACTTGTTTACAAATGCTAATAAATTAATGAAAAAGTAAAATAATACGGCACTTATATAGTAAATACTAAAATGCGAATATTTTTAAATTGAAATTCCTAAACTTAATTCTAATAAATTTATCCTTCAATAGAAAATCTAATTTGTCCCTGATTTCTATCTGATTTAACTCATATACTACCAGTTACAAGAATGCTACTATAGACAGAGAGAGTGGACTTAGTGCTTCTTTGCCAGCCATCAGCCAAAAATGACGGACAAACGATAGAAACAAAACGAATGTGCGGCCAAAAGTCTTCTGTATTAATTGACATACGATTAATGAAGATAGATATTTATAATCAGTTTATATTCCATATTACAATTTTCAATAATATTATATTTTTTTACATTCCATTTATAAATTCTAATGGGAAAAAGACAGGTATTGGCCGCACGTTTGCTTTCTCTCTTTCTAAAGAATGGTCAAATTCATGAGAGTATTGGTTAGTCCATTCTCTAGGTCTATGCCTGCGATCAACAATATCTATTTTAAACGATCAACAAGTAATTGTTATAGTTTTCATTAATTCCATTTCATTGTCAAACGAAGAAACTCGAGGTCGTCTATAATTAAGTTTAAGCAACGTACTGAATCCAATTTGCCTATTTTCCTTAAACAATCTATTTTCAACTTAGTTTTGTAAATTTTGTAACTATTTTGCTTGCTTTTTCCACCTTTAAAAACTTTTATTGATATTATTGTTAACGTTTTATTGAATTATATTTTTAGTTTTTAGTCAGTTATAATAAACCTTGGGACTTTTTATTTAAATTTCACGGTTCTCGTTAATAAATATCGTGTTAATAATATTTGAAGTGCACTATTGCATGCTATTACAATATTTTGGCCAATAGAGTCGTTGAAATTAAATACAAAATTATATTTGATTGATTTTTAATAATTTATACGCTAATTTCAGCTTTATTAAAAAGTTTTGCTTTATACTACGACCATGACCCCCATAGTATGACTAGATAAATATACGGTTAGAATCATATTATTCTAGATTTATAGCACAGGAGCTAACTTGAAGGCAAGAAATCAAAAATCATACTTTTACTTACAAACTTAAACAATTAACCACTATTTAATCTAAAATTATCTAAAGTTACAAATTTCCCTAATAATTTATCTAATTAAAAGTCTTAAATATCGAAGTGAATTATTTAAGAAGAGTCTTGCTCATACAATAAGGCATGCAACGATGTCGTAACTCGCAATATGAATAATTATAATGCAGTTGACCAAGTTATTTAGGACGAATACTGTAAAGCCTAAACATATTGAATTTGATTTGTTTCTAAGAATACCTATGTGTGGAAACAAATAGGCTATAAGATTTTAGTAAATATCTAGAAATTCTATTTCCATTTTAGTCACTAAGTTATTCTATACATTACTATAGGTTAAAAATATTTTTCTTTTTTTCTTTTAGGCCAAATGGTTTAATTACCTACTTGTTTTTTCTTGAAAATTTTGTCGGAACAAGAAGTAACCAGTTTCTTCTTAACGTTACTACTCTGTGTTATGCAACATGTTGTTTTAATGTTATTGAATCAACTTTAATTTAGTTTTTTATATTGAGTACTAGCATTGCCCGTGGCTCCACCCGCGTTCAGATGACCAAAAACCAAATTATTAGATTTTACATATTAGTTTACTCTTACATTGCAGTTTTTGTATTTTTTCTCAGAAATGAGATATTTTCCCGCGGTAAAAAGTCAATCAGCTATCATCATACTAAATTTCATCAAAATCCCTCCAGTGGTTTTTTCGTGACGCGGTAACAGACAGACAGACAGAGAGACAATAATTCTAAAAACTATAGATTCGGTCTCTGTTTCGATAATAATGTCTATATCAATAAGATTTTCCAAAAAAATAATAATGTACAGATGCGGCTTAGTTACGATTTTATTATATGTACAGATGTAATGACGTAGCATAAAATATTTGAATTATGAAGTCATCTCAAGGCACGTACGAGTATATATCATATTATATACATAAATAAAACTATAATCTATATTTATGTAAAGATTAAACTTGATTAATTGGACAAGTATTCAGTAAATATATTAAGGTAGTTAGAACCTTATAGATAAACGAGTAATCTCACCTCGCATCAGTAGCGTTCCACGGGCACTGGTCCGGTGTAGGAACAATAAGCGCACGCAAGACAGTTTCACGACCCGGTAGCTGTAGTAGAAAGTGCTAAATACCTTAAAATTAATGTTCTACATATTATTTTAACTATAATTATAAGTAGTTGGTCACATGGATTACGACTGCTGTTTATAAGTTCTAGTGTTGACTTTTCTATCAAAGAATACTAATCAGCCACCTTGGACTAATTGTACCTAAGTGATTTTCTACAATGTTGCTAATAGAATACAACAAATATGTATGGGATTGACAAATTATAACTATTAAATATAACGCTTCCATATATCGTTCCCATAAACAATTATTTTCTTTCCTATTAGCATTAGCGTTATTGTAGAATGTCATCTTATTTTAACCCATTGTGGCCTGTAAAATTATTCAGTGTTCAATGTCTCTAAGCATTATGTAAATTTTTTTGTTCTAAACCTTATCTATATATTCAACTAAATCGTCAGAATGTTACTTAATTGAAGAAAGAATTATACTTGTACATTTTTAATGTACCTAGTTCTGGAACTAGAGCGAAAATAGAAAATAGAAATTAATGATGTTAGAGTCTCAAATACGTAGTTACGTAAAAGTATTATATAATTTATATTAATGTAAATATGTATATCATACTATTATTATAGCATGGAATGGAAACCATAACTTAGAAATATATGGTAATTTAGCTTAAGTACTACTGAAAATCCATTAAAATTTATAAGTTTCTCTCAATAATAGAGTACGTTTCATTAGAATGATGGAGACAGAAGACAGCTTTTCATTAGGAAATATAATACAACTAGTGGTTAACCCTTGCTTCGCTCGGGTTCGCCTCTAAAAAGACAAAAAACTTATCAATATCACGAGTTACGTACATTTTTCCGAGATAAAAAGCCTATGTGCTATTCCAGACTATGATCTATCTCTGTGCCAAATTTCATCCAGATTCGTTTAGCCGTTCTGACGTGATTGAGAAAAAACAATAAAAAAAAACAAACATTCAAACATCCATCAAAACTTTCACATTTATAATATTAGTAAGATTTAACAAAGGTAAAAAATTACACTACATCATTTTTTTCTAAGAAACAAAAATATATAAATATACAAAAGAGTACTTAATTTACAAGAAAAAAATAAAAAAAGTAAATATTTTCATCTATACGAGTCATTTCCACGTGGTATACTGGAAAAAATGCTAGTTGCATGTCCCCGATGAGGTAATTAGGTAGATACATACAATGCGATTTTTAACAAGACTATGTGATAAAAAGTTATCTACGCTACATAAACAAAATAATTATAGTATGACTTAAGGTATTTCAAAACTTCAGTGCCATTAAAAAACATTTTAAGAGCTTCAAAATATTTAAAATTGTTTCCCATACAGAAACAACGTTATGTACACAAAAAATTTTTTTGGCAAAAGTACTTTATCATGAATACCGTATCCGTAAACCTCGTTAAAATTACCAAGAAGCTTGTTTTTATCATCAAGCAGATACGCAAAGACATGCAAGTCAACACGTTAAACAACTTAAATCAACACTGACAGACGTAACTTGTACCTCCTTTTAAAGCACAAAAAAACAATTTCTAAAGGTCATTACGTAATTTTAATATGAACATAAATAAAACGAGTAGTATTAAATTTTAAATCATGTAACAGCTTTCTTCAAACCTAATTACAGCCATAAGTAAATACCTTGCCTGATGCCACACCCATGGACAGCGGTCACTCTTGTAATGCAATACGTAACCCACATCGATGCACTGGTTGGACTATTAAACTACATTTTCTTTTGCAATTGTGATCACATCTATAAATTAAAACTTAAAGCAAATGTCTTATTTTATATCTTAAGTATGTAAATGTAGGTATTTTAGGTATACACAATATATGATGGAAATGAAAATTATTTCAAAAGAACTTGTGTTATATTTTCAGTATATGTTTTTCAGTATATTTTATTTTAGGAAAAAATAGAAAAAACAACTAAAATGTAATTTAACTCTGTGCTTTTCATTCAAGGACTGAGTATACTTATTAACAAAAACAAAAAAAATCCTAAAAGTTATAAGTCAACAAAATAATGCAAACCTCCTGCAATTTTAATTTTGTTATTTACATACACAAATTATCTTTGACATACAAGCAAACATATTCAAACTCTTTATAATAATTTAAATGAGATACTTTAGGCATAGTTAAACTAATTTTGTATAATTGATCTATGACAACTATAAACAAATGATTAATAACGTCTTAGTGAGATAAACTTTATAGTAACATCTACAAAGGGCCTAAACAGAATTAAGAAATGTTTATTTAATGCTGCCATTGCATCTAAAAGTATTCTGCGCAAGCGCAACGCATTATTGCTGTGGTTACAGCCGTTGGTTACGATACGGTTGCCAATGAGAGCAGCTAAGCCTAATGAACGTTGCAACCAAAATGCAGCGAATGAAAACCTTACTTTTATTATAAATGTGAAAGTATTTTTTTACGTTTTTGATTTAATAGCTTAGAAAAAGTTTAGAGGCTAAAGAATGTCTGAAACTTTTTGATTTATAATTTTGATGCAAAGCCTTAGCAGAGCTAAGCACATCCTTTTAGATAAAGGCAAAGGATGGTGTAGATATTATATAATATAAGTAATAATATAAGATAGTATATAATATATACATTGAATGTTTTTGGGTAATTTGTTTTCGGGTAACTTTTAAGCGACATGAACATCGATTAACTATCTATTTAAATAAAAAAATAATTTGGTTTCTTAAAGATTTGTGTTTTTAAAGGTTTTTGAGTCGTGTCTTTTAAAGTGAACTTAGGTATGTTTTGCTTCTATGTTATGAGAATTCATACTCAATGTAAGTTTAAACTGTTTATTTTGAACCAAAAATTTTACCACCTATTTATTTACTTACGAAGGATTTAGTGACTGCAACAATTGAGATCTGAGTATCGACTGAGAAAGAAATTGTAATACTGCTTTATCAAGTTATATTATTGCGTAATAAGAAACTGTGAAATTATGGTAATAATTATCTTACCTACCATATTTTATCTTATAGTGACTAATATTTATTTTACTTACACTCATTACAAATTCAGGTCCACACATCACGCGAGTTACTGTCCGCTCTGTTTACGTAGTATTTTCAAATATATTTCAAAAACAGTAGAAAGTTGATTCTAAACACGTAATCGTACTACAGCATTTGGACGAAAGTGCTACAATAGTAATGATTCATCATGTCTCGACATGCTTCCCTGTTACGTAAGAAGTACTTTCTATAATAATTAATTATTATGAACTTTAGAAGATAGATAGAAATAGATAAAGAAACACTACGAAAATCTGTATATATTTTACACTAGACCCATTGATATACAAAAACTTTTATGGACGATTTCACCAACGTCACCTAAGTTTAAGGGATCCCCTAAGCATGGTTAGGGGGCTGTTAGGGGACAGTTTCTGTTTCACCGACAGTTAGCGGTCACCTAAATGTTAAAATGTCACCTAAATATAGGTACTAGAAATACGGGCTCTGACGTTGTTAAACGAAATTTAATTTAGGGGCTAGTTTAGGGAAACTTTTAAGCTAGGGATCCCATACGTAGGTGGTAGCTTATGGGTTGTTGGTGAAATCGGACATTAAACTCTTAAAATCAATGAGTAGACCGTATTTGTAGAGACTGGCACTTTGAGATTAGTGTGACTAATAGATGAATATAAATGATGAATGTACTATTGTAAGTCGTTAAGATTTCGTTTTCACTAACATTATTTTTATAACGTGAATCTGGATAGTTTTAACACTTCTTATACCAGTGTTCATGGCACTTGCAACAGTGCCGAAATACATATATTGCTCACATTATAAAAATAAGTTTATTTTTCAATTATTTCTTATTTATTTCAGTTAAAATTACAATTTATTTTATGTATATTTATTTATTTACATTACAAATGAATAAATACATATAATAGCTAATTATAATTCTCCTTGAATTAAAAAGTAATAATATTATGTTTGTATAGAGACTTCACCGATGTCAACGGTTTTCCCTTTATTCTTCAGGTGGAGTCTGTTCATAGCGCTCCTGCTGCTTGGGGCTGCGGTCGCGTCTGAAGAAGAAGATGAAGTTCCTGATGCAGGAGTTGAAGAAGATGATGAACTGGCATTAAATCAAGAGGTATATAGCTTTTGTAGTCTTTAGTTTATACCTACTATTTTTTAATTTGAGATATAACGCTTTTTTATCGAGTGATATTTACTATTCTGATATGAGTCTATTGATTGATATTTTTGGCAATACTAAGGCGTAACGCCAATATTAAGATTGTCCAAAAATTGATCTCGATTCGATTACATGGAAAAATTCAAAAAAAAATCTAGTGAAACGTAATATATGTAATGTAATATATGTAAAAACTAAACTTAAAATTATGCTCTACATTTTTCAATCACAAATCACACTATTACAGCTCAAATAATTTTAGCACACGGACATTTAATCCGTTACCGTTTACGCTCATGTAAAATAATATATCTTATTTCATAATAGATATTAGGTATTTCGATAATCGCAAGGCTTCCGTCAGACCGCACCTGTTGCTGTGCCGTTAACACGTTTTACTTTCATTCGCTGTAATGATTATCTTCTGATGTAAGTCAGCGGGAAACTCAAAGGGAATTTCTATACTATATAACTAGTTTTTGACCTATGATCATAATTGATTCTTGTTATACGTAATCTTATTGTATACTAGCGACTCACTCTCGCTTCGCTCGTGTTCGTCCCTAGCTTGCTTCCCGATACAAACTTTCACCCCCTTAAGGGATGATTTCCGAGATAACAAGTACCCTATGTCCTTTCCAGGATATCAAACTATCTCTTACCAAATTTCATATAAATCGGTTCAGTAGATCCAGAGATTACCCCCTACAACGTCACAAAATCACAAACTCACAATCTCACAAACTCACAAACTTTACCTCTATAATATTAGTATAGATTTAAAACAAAGATTTAAATTATGATAAGGGAACATTCTAAATGTATGTATAAGGTATCAAACGAATGAAAGTGGAATAATTTTATGTTCTATGTATGTATATGTGTATATTCATTGCTACTGACCACAGCACAAGTTTGATTTCCGAACAATAAAATTTATTATTCGTCTGGCTATGACAATTGATTATATGATCCACTATCCGTATCCAGTAATAAGCCTAATATTAAAATGAGTAAAATGCCATTCACATTCAAATGTTTTACTTTTGCTTCTTGAATTATTCAATATTAGTGAAATAAGATCTAATTTAAAATTCTCTCAAAAAATTGTATTATAAATTTTTAATTATTTTAATACAAAAAAATAAACGCAAAAAGATTGTGGTAACATAACGACTTACAGATAATATTGAGAGTGCAATTTTATTGTAGCGACGAGCGTTGCAACTGGCAGTGAAAGTCGAAAGTTCATTTGTTGGTTTTATATTTTTTGTCATTTATAAGATCGAAAGTTAGAACTACTTTCATTGAATTAATAAAATACTATCAGTATTGATTGAACGTAAAAAATAATAATTGTGATGCGATTTCTCCTTTTTAGATTTATAATTGCTTACTTGCCTTTCTCTTCCGTAAGCAGTAAAGCTCTAAGCGCCCTTAAAAGGTAAGAGAAGAGAATGTGAAATATACCTCTTTTCTGCACATTTACATCCTAAATTGGAACTTTAAATATATTGTAAACAAAGACTCTACAAATTTTTTTTCTTTGCATAATAATTAACTATTGCTCAAAATTACTATTCATTATTCATTAATTGTTGTGAAAAGTAACTCGTACAGTAAATCCATTAGTTATTGTTTCTGTCCAAGACATGGTAAAACACGAATAAAATTAAACTCTCCCGTTATATACCCCAATTCTCTAGCTATCTCATTTTTTACTAATATATACGTATAACTTTAACGTCTATTAAGTTTTGAAAGTAATCTATATACTATACAATTGCTGTTTTCCATTTTCTTCATTTTAATAGTACGTACAAAGTTCTAATATTAATACTGCCATGTTTTTATGGAAAAAGGTAAGATATTAGTTTCAATGTACAACGGTAACGGTTAAGATATTCAACAAGTGATTGAAATCTCGACTATAATCATTTTTTTATTAATCGATTTATCTCTAAAGCTCGTCAATAGCTACTAAACAAAAAAAAACAAAATCAGTCTGAGAAAGAAGAAAAAGGTATTGAATTGTCTTTGCCTATATATCTTATAATATTAAATGAACAATTCTTGTAACGGAATCTCGGAAACCGGTCTAATAATTTGGATAAAATCGTTAGGTTTTGCTTTTTAAGTTTATATATATACCTATGTCTTTCCCAAAAAAACAAAATGCCGAGTGAAGTTCGGTCGCTCAGATACTATATAGATATATTATATGTAATGGTAGTATGTAACATGTGTCTTTTTAGCTGAGAAATTATTTAACATGTAGAATGTGTACGTTGCTTACATAATAAGCAATAACATACTTATTTTCATGCTCTTAGTAGTAAAAAGTGCGAGCAATTCATTAGTGTCATCGCATGGGAAAATGCTAATGCTTGGCTTCGGCGGGCGCTGCTCTCGGTACTTTCGCAAGTTTTCTTTATTTATGACGTTAATCTATGTTTTACATAACATTGCATAAGAAAAACGGGATATTTTGACGTTTTAAAAATAATAAATTACTATGTAGCAAATAAATTGTACTAAATAATCGTAATAAAATCTAAATTAGGCGTGTTTTATATATGAAATGAAACTGGTATTGAGTAGTTCTTGTAATAGATTTTTCACAAGTGGTTACTAGTGGGTATCTATTAGTGACTTATTCTCGTTTCGAGTTACCCTCGAGTTTACTCCTAGGCTCTAGGTACCTTTTGTAATACTCTGTATAGACGGCGCCAGCTTTTGGAAAATTTAATTACTAATAATAATAATAAAGTTTAATTAATTCCATACGGTTTTTTTAAAACATTTAATACTTTGTTTGTATGGACTCCGTTCGAGTAACAGCCAAGGAATGCCACAATTCTCTATCCTTAGCCGTGTCCAGCCAACTTCCAGCCGCCTTCGCTACTATTTGTTCTGCCCATCTGGCCCTTGATCGACCTCTTCTCTCGATCTAAGTTTAATCCAAATCCATGCAACCATTTCAACGTTAAAGAATATCAGATATACCCACACAGATACGCACAATACATTTAAGAACGTTCATATTAATAATAGTACCTAGATAGTGTAATTTTTCGAGCAATGGCTTAATCAGCAAAATCTGAAATGGCTGAATTCGAAAACCGCATACAATTATTAGCAATATTATGTTCACCAAAAGCAGTTATATTCTAAAAATATTATATTTAAGCCTACTATGATATAATTTAACAAAGAAAAACAGTCGTCGCGCACGAACAGTTACAATATGCAACGAAATAAATCATTATTTTTTTTATTTTTCCGGCGCACACGACTCTACTATTGTGTCGCGTGTTATGGAATAGCTACATCGAAACCTTTTATCCAATAGATCAATTTTGCAATTATTAAGAAGTCATTGACGTTTTTATCGTGTTTTCGTTTAAAGTTTTCCTTTTAAATCTACAGCCTTTCATTTTTTTACCGAAATTATTCACCGGAAAGTATGAGATAATTTTGTAAGGTATTTAATTTTACTTTCGATTAAATTTATTTAAACTATTTTGAGTAATCTAAATAATCAGATATTTGAGTAAAGCAGCATCGTTATATGTATGTATATTTATAATGATATTTATAATACTCTATCACTAATGAGACTCTAGTTTAACAATAAAAGCTTTATTAATTACTAAAAATAAAGTATAAGTATAATGGTATCCTTAAAATGAAGAAATAACAGAGCTTGTGGAGCTCACCAAATCATAAGAATACTAATTTACAAGAAATTAAATTAAATATTTAAAAAATCGCCAACACAATAACCTATTCATTGAGGCCATTTCAATGAGCTTAACCACGATATCTCTGCAGTATTTTAGTAAGTGCAGTAGTTGAGAATCTTGCAGATTCCATCTGACGCTGCAGCATCAGGCAATGATTATCATACCGTAATGTCATTGAAGTAACGGGATGCTAAGTTTGGAATGGATTAGATCTGTTGAAGTTGTTCATATCCTTTTACCATCTAGAAAAGAGTTGTTAGCCTATAAACGGCTAAATGGATTGTCTTGATTTATAGCTACACTCTCGATTAAATTACCTTTCGAACAAAAACTAACCAAATTAAAATTGGTTCAGACGTTTGGGTGCTGCGATACCACAGACAGACACACATATACACGTTAAACTCAAAGCAACCCTCTTTTTGTGTCGAGGTTTAAATAATTAAAATTATGACTGATTTGAACCCCACACTCCTACTATTCATTTTAACCATTACGATAAATCATGTTAGATATATATTGTATTTTAAATTTTATAATACACCTACATACAGAAGAGAATAGATCTAATAGAGTGGATGAAGATACTAAGATAAGAACACTAATTATTATCTGTATAATCTTTTTTTTATTATGACATCCGGTGCAATAAGCACCTAAGTAACTCTCGTGAGATCTCCAGTGACTATCGACCTTTAGTTTTAATGATAGTGTTCAAATCTCGCAATGATTTATAATCCTTTGCGCGTATCATACACGTGGGATGTGTGTTAACTCAGACAATGGCCACCCACAGTGTTTTGTAATTTCTACTATTTATTTAGACTAACCTTTAACAAGCTATGATTTTTTTTTATTAACAATTAGTACATACACCGTTTAATGCGTGAATACTCACATTTATGGAGTAAATAGAATGAATCAGAAGAATAGACCGATATCCAATGTTTTCCGGAAATTTCTTTAATGATAATATTTTCTAAAATAATATGAAATATGAAAGTGTGAGATCTGTACGCTTGTAAGTTACGCCTCAATTAATTTAAAAATTTGGGAAAGCAATACATTTTGAAAACACAGTCTTAAATAAATAAGCTCGGCATCTTAGGACTAGAAAGTTTTTTTACATTATTAAGATTAATGGCTGCATCAAAAGTTGAAACATTCCTTCACTATGTAATGATGATGTTCTCCTGACCGATTCCGGCCACGGCGGCCAATCTCATTGCGACTAGCCAACTGCTCAGAAGATATTATAGTGCACAAGTGTACGCGCAGACACAAGTGCACTCTCTATTCCTGTCACTCTCATACTCCGGTGGGACGACTGCTCGACACGACCGGTGAGAGTTAAGGCGCAGGACCGACGGCTTTACGTGCTCTCCGAGGCACGGGGGTGAAACACCGCCAACTTCCCAACTCCGGGCTGTTACTGAGACTTACTATACAGAAAGATTCAATAACTAAACTGGGCCCGATCCGGCACCCGAACCCAGGATTCTTCAGGATAACTTCAGAATCTGGGTTTGCAGCTGTACATGCTAGCCACTACACCACCGAGGCAGTTAATTACTATGTAATTAATCTTGTATAAGTAAGTAATCTTATAGGAATTTCTTTATTTGTCCCCAGGAAACACGTAACCTTAGACCACGTGCGTACACACAAGCTGCTTATTCAAATACCTTACCTAGTGGTTTTCGACCCACTCCTTCTCTGGCCGAACTGGCGGGATATCAAAGACAGCAAGAGCAACAGGAATATGAAATACCAACCAGACCTCAGGTTTATGAAGAGGAACAGACTCAACAAGTGAGGGCACCTCATAGGAAGGTAAAGATAGATTTTTATGGCACTAAGTGAAGTTTGCCAATCCGCACCTGGCTAACATGGTGGACTATGGCTTGATCCCTCTCGTATTGAAGGAAGGCCCGTGCCCAGCAGTGGGACGTTAAATAGGGCTAAATACAAGAAAAATATGAAAACTAGAAATTGTATTTTTCACTTTACTAAAAGCAATTTATCGTAAATTTCTATTTTCATTAAATATGAACAGATTTTGTAGATTTCTTCCCAGAACAATTATAGTCATTTATTGAAATACTTAACCATATCCAATCAATAATTAATAAGATAATATTAACATAATTTATTAATTTTTTTATAGCCTCAAGGTACTCGCCCAACAAAAACTAAACAGCAGCTTCTAGACGAAGAAGAAATAGTAGAAGATAGAGAAGAACCCGACCGTCTCTCCACATTATTGCAACAGTCTAAGTTCGATTGTGTAAACAAGAACACTGGATACTACGCCGATCAGGAGCTAAATTGTGAAGTGTTCCACTATTGCCAGGATAATGTGAAGCATTCCTGGATCTGCCCTGAAGGTTTTAGTTTCCATCAGGTAATATTTACACCTAAAGCTTTTTAAATCACAATTAATTAACTGACAATGATAATTGTTTGTTTTTGCAGTAAAAATAATTTACAATATCTTTACTTGAAATTAAAACAATGAACAAAAAATACGATATTTTATATCAAATTCTCAGGTCCATCTAATTTGCATGCCGCCAACTCACGACAACATCTGCCAAAAATCTCAGAAATACCATTTCATCAACGACTACCTCTATCGTCCCATTAACGAGGAAGAAGTTGAGAGGAAGCCTAATGTATCACTCAAATACTCTGACCGCTACTACCCTTCTGAGGTGTACAGGGATGACCGTTATGAACAGGAGGAAGAGGTAATTTTATTTCAATTAAATTAAGTTTTGTTCTTGAAATCGAAGAATTATTGAAATAACAAATGGTAGATAAGTTAAAAATAATTCTAATTAACGAAAATACATTATAATGAAAAAATGTTACCTTATAGGAAGAAGAACCACGCAGACCTCCTCCCGCACAACAAGCGAGACCAGCGCGTCCTCAATACCAGCCCCAAGTATTCCGATCAGCTGAAGAAGTCAACATACCCTTAGTCCAGAGACGTCCTCAACGCCCTTACGATTACGAAAACTAATTTTATAGGATAAGACTATTTAAATTTTCGTACAGTATTCTAGCTCAGCTTTGTAATTTGCCAAATAACTGTTATTGCATACTGTTGTCATTGACCGATCTTAAGCTCACATTTAATAGTTTTGATGCCTATGTTAAATGATAGGTTCCGAAATTGATTATTTAAGTGTTATTTTAACGAATTTATTTATACTGTACAATAATCTGTTGTAATAAGTTACAAATTAGTTGTAAG
Source organism: Brenthis daphne (assembly GCA_947093115.1). NCBI lineage: Eukaryota > Metazoa > Arthropoda > Insecta > Lepidoptera > Nymphalidae > Brenthis > Brenthis daphne. Next base: position 8,925,800 of record OX352473.1, read on the forward strand.
CTAGTCTTTGTGTAAAATAAGAAAATAAAAAATACATAATTTACAAATAAGTTTTATTGTTCCAACAAACCTTTTGAGATATTTAAACGAACACAAAAGTATCTGCTCAGGTTTCAGATTTTTTAATTAATCAACGATATATCATATTATAGTAACATTATTACAGATTTACTAAGGTTCATCGCGTATTATTTTTTTAAATTATTAAATTAAATAAATAAATACATTATATTACTAAGACCTACATATTTGAATATTTTTAATTTTTATTGATTTTAGGAACCAAAACCTAAAAATTTAATTTGTGCGTTTGAATTAGGTTTCACGTCGTGTTAAAATAATTCTGTACAATCAGTAGATATATGTATATTAGGTTCTTAAAAGATAGGCTTCTATTACACATTTCACAGTGTCTATAATGCATATTATCTAAAGAAATTCGTGATATTTTTATGAAAAAAAGGCTTTTCGGTAATTAGCTAAACGGTAGGTAAAATTTAAAAGGTCCATGTATTATTGTAAAACTTAAATTATAGAATTTAATATAGGAATAATTAGAAAGACTTCCTTAACTGAAAATTGTTTTTGGAAAAATCTTATTAAAGAAAAATGTGTTAATTTGAAGTATGCCGAAAGGAATATAATTAGTAGGCAACAGTAGGTATGTCCCCTCTACTTGTTTCAATCTTTCAATTCGCACTTTTCAATCGGGCAAGAGCAGCACTTTACGAGTATAAGTGGTCTGCGCCACGCTACGTCCGCGTTTGGTAAGGTTTTGGTTCCTAAAATATTGGTTTATAAAATTAATTTTCAATGAGAGCTATCGTTTTTGGCGACACCAGTTGGAGCCACTGGCGAGTATGGTCCTATCGCTGTCGTCAAAAAAGTATTTATTGTTATGGCGATTAGTACCCTCAAAGAGGTACTTTCTAAAGCGTACTTCTCATTTATGGCTTGACCGAAATGCTTCAAAAGTCCTCCTAACTTCCACCTTCCATAGATTTTATGAAAGTTCAAATTGTGTATTTCTGTCTCTGTCCCTCTCGTTGAGAAGTCTATAAGAAGAATACAATCAGATATATTGTAAAGTTCATTTAAATACAATTGCTCCATGCTTGTTATTGCTCAAAGCACGAATAATCAAAAATGTCAAATTAAAATTTGACAGCTGACACTGACGTTCTACAGTTACAGTTTATTTTTAATAATTACAAAACACAGCTTTTAAATTAAATTATTTATTAAATGTCTTCCTTTTTAAATGTGTATAAATAATATTTGTTAATATTAATAAATAAATGCCAACCCGCACTTGGCCAGCCTGATGGACTATGGCCTGATTCCTCTCGTACTGAAGAGAGGCCCGTGCCCAGCTGTGGGACGTTAAAAAGGGCTGAATACATACATACAATAAATAAATACACAAACATGAATTCATCGGAATATAAGAAGTACCATGAGTCATTCATGCAAAATAACCATGGTTCGACGCCATTTCATACATTTATGTGCATATTTTTCACCCTACAATTGACATTGGTGTGTGCTGTTAGACAAGAAAAAAATAATTCAGTTAAATATTTCCAGGAATATTTCTTTATTATTTTAACTATGATTCTGGCCCATACAGTTTTGTCGGACTATATGTTTGGGTTAAATCTGGGTGCTTACAGTTTTTTAATGTTTGAAATAAAAAATAACTATAATTCTTTAGACATAATCAATGTGATAGAATCCAAAAATGTATTTGAAAATAGTAGAATACATACTATAACATGTTTAAGAGGTTTAACATATCTCATAACTGCACTCTGTATATTAGCAGTTGACTTTGCTGACTTTCCAAGGCACTTAGCAAAAACTGAAAATTATGGATATAGCTTAATGGACACTGGTGTTGGACTTTTCATTCTTATGAGTGGTCTTGTGCATAAGAATGTTACTAAGAATAATTATGAAGAAATATTAAAAGGAAATACAAAGTTTATATCAATAGTATTGTTTCTTGGTGTGGCGAGATATTTCACAGTGAAACAATTAGACTATCAGGAGCATGTAACTGAATATGGTGTACATTGGAATTTTTTTTTCACACTTGCAGTTTGTAAATTAATTTCAAGCATTTTGTTGATGTTAACAAACAATGCCTTGCTATTAAGTATTTTTGTAATAATTACTCATGAATTTTTATTGTATAATGGACTACAACACTGGGTTTTCTGTGATCAGCCAAGACTCACTTTTATAGATGCAAATAGAGAAGGTATCAGTTCGAGCTTGGGATATGTGGCCCTATATTTATTTGCTGTAAATTTAAAACAAGTATACAGCAATAACACTATTTCAAGATATTGTGTGCTTAAAAAATGTTTCATAATATATGTGATACTATATCTGATCTTATATATTACCACGAAATATAGTCCATCATCAAGAACATTAGCAAATGCTGGATATTGCAGCTTCATATGCATAGTTTTAGTGACTTGTGCTATTCTTACGTATACATTAGAGGTTAATTTTTCAATTAAAAATAGAAATTTAAATTTTGATGTTCCTTTAATATTACAAGCTATCAATGACAATGGCTTACTTTACTTCTTAATATGTAATTTGAGCACTGGCTTCATTAATTTATCATTTAGAACTTTGTTATTACCTTCAATTGCAACATTTATAATTTTAAATGCTTACATGATTGTTACAATAGGTCTAACTATTTATTTAAATAAAAAAGGTATTAAGTTATAAATAAAAAGTCATTGTTCAATAAATTTATTCATTTTTGTAATAATAAGTAGTTCAATATTAACATTTATTATTTTAATAAATAAACAACAACATAAATATGTAAATTAACTTCAAAATAATCCTATATTATAATACAATTAATTATATATTAAATTTATAAGAAGTTATTGCTTTATTATACTAGTTCTCTAAAACTGAAAAGGTTATATCAACATATAAAAAGATGTACTTATATAAAAAAATTCATCTCTAGTCAACATTTCATCTTACATTGATTTGTATATAATTTTGCAAATTTAAATATATATTTTATAGTGTATAATCTACAATATTTTTACTAATTAATGTAAATACTATATAATATATAGGTTCTTTTGAAGTAAAACTTCTTTAGGCTTGACTAAGGGTGTCACAGAAGTTAAAGTTTATCATTAATAATTAAATATATATATATATATATATATATATATATATATATATATATAATTATTATTATTTATGAAGATATATATTTATTATTAATAGTTTTATACATTTATATTTTGATTTGTTATAATTTAATTAACATTAACTGCCACAGCACCAAAGAGGTTTTTCTTCAATAGCATGTATAGGTTTACACACACTAATTTTTTTTAATAATTAGGTTTTACCTCAAGGTAATATAAATTTCAACAAAAGATCACCGGGTACAAGTGGACTTAAGAAAATACTTTTAAATTGATTTTGGAAGTCTAATTTTATTCTCAAGTATACTAAAAAGTAAATAGGTATAATAATCTACCTAGATCTTGCGAAATTACAAAAACTATTGGCTACCCAATGGTCCCTACACAACTACAAAATATATTATCTATGGTTTATCCGAACAGTCTTTACATTGGCACATACCTTCTATAAATAGCATAGAAGTATTGTTAGGTAGACTATGAAATATATTAAAATTCTATTATATATTACTATAAACAACTAATAAGGATAAACTCTATGGGATGAAATTTTGTAATTGATGAGAATTCAAAAGGAATTTGAGCTAATACATTACAATTTAATTACATACCAATTGTCAGGAATTTTTTTACAATACTGTTACAATATATTCGTTCATATTCTTTCATAATAATATTATAATAGGTACTAAATGAAAATTAGTGGTCTATGTTGTAAATTTCAAAATAGAAATTATAGCAGAATGGATTATTTCAAGTGTTTTTAATAGATGAGTATAAAAATATATAAATATTGTCTTCAAATATTCAGAGTACTTTTTCATCCTTCTTAATCAATAATAGAATAATAAAGTAGACTTAAATATAGAATAATACTATTGCTAAATAGTATATATATTACATACCATAATGAAACGTCTAATATTTCAAATATATCTTTAAATATCTAATATTTATTGCCAATAATTTATGTATTAAGTAGAAAATTCGTAATTTAGAAATGTCACGTTCTAGTTTTCGACGTGAAACATCTATAGGCGCGCCTTGGCAGTAAAACCGACTGGTGTTATTACGGCAAACGGTGGAGTTTATATATGTAGCAATATACTCTATGCGGTGGAGTGACGGTTAAAGAGTATAGACTGTCAAGTGTCATGCGATCATGCCTGTTTTACGCCATCGCCCTAGACACCGTATATATTAAACGATGTGTTGTAAAACAGTATTTAATAAAAGTATATACTTACATATTTCCTATTCTATTTATGAATATATTCAATTCTGTAATTATTATTACAGTTAAAATAATAAGAAAAATAATTTGATCTTAATAGCGAAACTCTATTTTATTTATCTTTATTTTTAGTCCATATTTCGTTATAGGTTTTTATTATGAATTCTTATATTACCATAGATGTTCCACATCTGCCGGGCGTCCCGGTGATTTAGAGTGAACGACGCAAGGTACACTTGATACATAAATACCACGGGTTACCATGGTAACGCGTAAATAACCGAAAAAGTGACCACTATTATTGTGCAACGGATCTAAATGTAAAAATCTTTGGATGTGTCCAAATAATAATTGATAAAGCAAGAAATTTAGAAGAGAAACGAACTATTTTATAACAAAATTCAAATCTACAATTTAAATTATTGAAGTGAAACTTCTTTGGGCACGCCATCAGAGGGAAAAAAGCATTGGCGTTACGAATTACGATTATTGTAACGGAAATGGTGGAAGTGAAACTTCTTTTTTTTAAATAAGCGATGGAAACATATCAAATATATTAACAAAAAAAATATTGGTAAAAAAATTTTTACTTGAAATATTTTTTTATACATTATAAATTCCTGTATTGTTGTTTATTTTATTAGAATATATAATTTATTGAATCATTACAACATTGATTGAAAATTAAACTTTATCTTACCACCATCTACATATTATGTGAATAATAAAATATTGTTTTTGTTTTTAAATCGATAAAAAAATATTTTTTTAGTATCTGTCCTATCCTAATTTTTTTTAAAATAAATTAAATTTCATAAAACAAGTACCGATAACCTAAAAAAGTTTCACTTGGGGCGTGTACACAATACACATTGATACACACTTTTTTTTTCATCTATGATCGATGTAGAAGAGGTAGAATATCATCGCTCTTGACTACTATCTGTCTAGAGAGCAAGCGTACACAACCAAAGACACAAATATAAAACAATATTATTATTAATATAAATAAATAGGCAAATAAATGGGGGAACCTTTGTGAAGACCAAAATACAGTATATTTCACGTGCTGATTTTCTGAAACAATTTATTTTCATTTATATAAAGAATTATATATAATTAATATATACATATTATTATTATCTATATATTATATAAAACATAGTCGGGGTTGTTACAATACTTATAAGTCGAGAGCTGCTGAACCTATTTTTATGATCTTTGTTTCGTTGGATTTCTCGTCACCCCGAATAGCAGAATAACATTTAAAACATCACAATCTATTCCATACTAAACGTTAAAATGTATCTAGGGACGAACCTTTTTTTTTTTAACGTTGGGAAATGCATTTACGCACGAGGCGTGGGACTCACCAGCAAAGCCAGTACTACCCACTAAAACCCAACAAAGCCTTCCCCCGTCTTAATGGGGCGTCGCAGGATCACTTACGCATTCAACTACGACACCCCGACGGCAGGTCTGCCGAAGCAGACCACAACAACCACTGGGTTTCTCCAAGGTCCACTCTGCTATCAGAGAAGTACCAGGAGCAACCCGCATGGTACGCCGCTCTCCGAAGAGGGCCACCTCCCTGTGCGTTTCTTGACTTCGCGCCCGGTTGGGTTGCCGGGCACTACTGAGCCCCCCCACCACGACAAGGTGAACGCACGTTGGGGGGGACTGACGAACCTGGGCGAAGCGAGGGTGAGTCGCTAGTTGTTAATAAAAATTATAAACCTGACAGCGTAAAAAGAACTAGAAAGATGTAAACATGTTGACAAAGGAGCATAGTAATAAGCAGAATTTGCTAAATTACGTACTAAAGCAGTTAGGGCTGACTGAATTTGTGTTGGTCATTGGCTCATCTCAGAAACCATTGTACAAATTTTCATAAGGTATTTACAATAGAAAAAGGTATTTATGGAGGCATTGGGATATAATTTATAAATATATTGCAAAAAAAAACTAATCTGATCTGATTCGCACACCATGGATTTTGTATTGTTATGGTACAGTTTGACATTATGGATAATAAAGTGAATCTATAAGGGTTAATTTTTTACTTTTGAAGTATGGAGCCCTAAAAATCATCCTTTTTTAGAGTTTCCAGCATCAAGAGATGCTTGTATATTATAATTTAAGACCCCTTACCAACAATAGCAGCTCCATATCCAATTTTACTAGTTCCCATCCTGTAGGAGCATGTAGGCACAAATATCTCGTACAGCCAATCATCATCCAACTGAATATTCAATACTGGGTCATTAGATTTTAATGAAAATGTTTCTTTAGACTCAAAGTTCTTCTTTTGGCGTACATATTTTGATAAATGTTCGTGTCCACAAAAATATATATCAGCATGTATTGCTTTGTTAACCTAGAACATACATTGGAATAATATGTATATATATAATATCAGGAACTACTAGTCCGATTTGAAAAAATCTTTTTGCAATAGAATTCCCGTTTATTGAGGAAGGCTATAGAATCCCTCTTTGCCAATTACAGAGCATAATGCCGTACAAATTCACGAACAACTCGAAAAAATACTCCTTATATTTTCTGCTACCGAGTGGCCTTGCAAAGCAGTACTTTTCAAAGTGCTTGATTGTGCGGAGCGTTGCTGTAGTTGAAAAATTCGATGTTGAGCATTATGCCCCATAATGCGCTTTAGTGCTGTAATTGGAAAACTACCTATATATCATCATACTACTACGCAGGGGAGCAGAGCAGTAAACATAAATATCAACAAATCGGGCAGACTTGCATACATTATTGTAAAGGGAAGGGAAAGGAGAGTTTGTTTTTTTTTGTACTTTAAACGCGGGCGAAGCCGCGGGTTTTGCTAGTCTCTAAATAAAGCAGTCTCAGTTTTGGACTGTCTGTTTTTCCATTAACTTCTTTTAAACCACATAACCATACGGTTCTGATAATGTTTTCACTAGCTAGATTTTATGAGATAGATCAAAATAATGTACTAAAGAATTGATAATTTCAATTAAAGTTATTTAATTTTTGACAGTAAACCCATTTTTATCAGAATAAAAAAAACAGATTTCATTCAACTCTCGGTGGTCTCATCCACAGATCCGGAGCTCCTGGATTCGAGCCCCAGCTCAGACCAAATTTAATTACTGAGATTTTTTTGTTAAGATTTTCGTAGGAGAAGCAAAGTTGACAGTATTACACCTCTGGAGTCGGAGAGTATGTGTCACGTCGGTCTTGCGCCTCAAAATTAAATCTCACCGTGAGTGTTGAAGTATCGTCCCATTGGATGTACAAGAGTAAAATACAATATCAGAGAACTAGAAGAGATCATCATATATCAGAGAACATAACTCAGTGAAGTTGGCCACCTGGCCAAGGTCGGTCAGGAGGACATTAATATTATAGATTCCAATAAGTGGAAGAATTTTCACAATCTGATAGTAGGTGGTCAGTTTCAAAGATTATGCCATACATACAAAATTTACCTCTTTATGATATTAGTGTAGATGTAATTACCTGTCTTCCAAAGAAACCCTTTGAAGCAACAGGATAATGTGAAACACCTATTTTTATATTAAAGTCTGGGTCGTCTGGTCCTGTAGGCACTTTATACATAACTGAATTTATTTTGTAGAAAGTGATATTTTTGAAACTTATTACAGATTGCTGATTGAAAACATTATTAAATTCTACAACTTTATCATGTCTTATAGGTTCATTTTCACCACCTATGTCATTGTCACCAGGAAGCCATATTTGCTGTAAAACAAAAAAATAGACAATTAAAACTGATATTATAAAACTGTAAAATAAAAAAATATTTTGGGGAGCAATTATATAATAACTTAAACTAAATGCTTTTTTTTTAAATCAATTTACATATGCATGCATTCTGTCATATTTGTATAAAAAACAATAGTAACATGATGCAGAAAATTATTAAAAATATATTAATATTATAGTACCGCAATTGGATAGTAAACATTAAATATATTAGCGAGCCTTTTCACATAGCCATGGAACTCTGCCATAGTGGAGATAGAGCCTTCATCCATTAAGTCACCTAGGTATACTAGAACGTCTGGATTGAAATGTCTTATTGCTACTGAAAATGTTGACCTTAGATACCTGTAAATATCAAGATATAAAATTTATTATTTTAACTAGCATCTTGTACTCAATTCACTTGGATGCATCCCTAGGTATATTTTAAATACATCGAAAATTTTGTGTGTACCTTAGGAGATACAGTAGTAAAGGTATCCTAAATATTGATCTTTGATTGAAATATTGATATTGATTGAAATATTGATTATTAGTCATAAGTAAGTTATTACTATACAAAATTAAGTTAAAATCCCTGCAGTAGTTTTTGCGTGAAATGCACACACAATGTATATCTATACAGAAAAACAGACAAAAATGTCAACTACTATTATTTTGAGGCCTTCATTCTGTACAAAATATGTAACGGTCATTGTTTTTAAAAAATACTAGCAACTCATCCTCGCTTCTCTTGGGTACATACTACTTGGTATGCTCTAGGTACATTTCTTCATTTAATTTTTTTGAGCGTAACCTTAATTCTTTTACTGAAATAAAAGTAGCCTATGTACTCCATATAACATCAACTACCTATCAGTTAAAGTCCCGTCAAAATCGGCCGAGCCGATTCGGAGATTAGCCAGAACAGACAAAAAATTAAAAATTGTATTTTTCTTATAAATACTGTATATAATTCCATATGCATTTAGTAAAAAGCTGTTATTTTGACAACAAACAAACACTTCAATTGTATTTATCTGTATAGATGTAAAGATTTCATTTTATTACTATTTTTTATTATATGTATAACATTTATTGATTGTATAAATAATAATAAAATAAATAATCAAATATAAATCACACACATAATTTACATCTGAGAGCAAATTAAATGACTAACCTATCACTATCCCAATTGAAAAGTGAACTCAAAGGCGGAGGTACAGCTTGTTCTCCCTGTATTTGGGGATCTGCTATAAACAGTATCTTTGTACATTTTGAGGGTTGACTGCATACAAGCTCTTGCCAAAAAAGAGGCTGTATAACATATACAAGCCATTCACAATAAAATGCTACAGCTAATGGAGCCGCTACGAGGTATTTCAAAGTGGTACTGAAAAGTTAAAAAATGTTACAAGAATTCTAAATGAAATCTATAATATAATGATTAAATAAAAAAAAATTAAAACCTTCTTCGTAAATACATGAGTCTCGTTTATGAACATTTCAATCAAAGTGAAATATTATCTTATCAAAAAGATCTGTGAAATCATTTAGAGTATTCAAGATGTAAATATTATTATTTTAGTAAAAAAAATTAGAATTTTGACAGTTGGGCTTACAGAATATAAATAACAGCGTTGCGATTCAATATGCGTTGTTTATTTATGAATGTAGCTAAACTAAAGCAACTACACAATAAAAAAATCATTTCAAGACTTTTATTAACTCTTACAATGTTTTAAGAGATTATTATATCAATTAAAGTTAAATAATGATAATTTAAAGATCAGAGATAACTGTCATTAATTATGTGACATAATTAGAACGCTACATATTTTATAGTTATTTACACTGTTTCGAACGTTTCTATTGCGGCGGTTTGACAGGTCAGCTTCGAGCCTCTTTTTAGCTTTCCGAGTAGCGTATTTTCATTTTATTTTACGTTATGTTTTTATTTTCGCGTTAAAAGTAATATTAATGTAGTCATTATAGTAGTATACTTCATGTATTAGATCGAATCCAAGTGCACTTACAGTGTTACATAAACACTAACGTAGAGCGCTAATCGTATCGGCAGTTCTTATGCATATAACTACACGATACGTCAGTTGATGAATGTTGGCTAAAAGATAATGGATGTGGATACTCCTAACATACTAAAAAGGTGCAGTAGCGCACCTCTTATCAATGAAGCGGCGTCTACAGCAGCCACATCGCCTACGACCAACACGGCGCCCAGGTAATACCTAGATCAATCGACACGCCTCCCACAGGCCCCGAATCGGTTGTCGCTACGTACCTGCCTATTTTTGACAGCTGCTGAGGTCGCCAGTGGGTGCCGTGCACGCATTTAGCACTATTTTTCACACTTAATAAATGCATGTTAGATTTGTTATTTTTATAATAAGATTTACTAGAAATATATTGTTATCAAAACTATAGTGTTATGATAAACATGGATGTGATGAATTATTAAGGTGAGAATAGCTTAAATTTGATGACCACTATTAATATAATTCATATTTAGGATTTAAATAGTATTTAGTGACTTCCCTATGCCAAAGTAGTTGATTGCTTTATTGAATACAAGTAGGGTCTACAGTCATTTAAAAAAAAAACATGAATACTATAATTGTATTATTATCAATAATAAAATTAATTAAATGGTCAAAACAATTTAAAAAATCAAATAATTAATTTTATAGATTACAATCAGTTCAAAATGCATATTATACATGTTTAAATGTTAATAATGTACTAAAAAAGAAGCAGAGATAATACATACCACCAATATACGTATGATACTAGTTTATGTTGATAGTCCACCCTTTTGTGTACTATTTATTATTTTATTCTACTAAAATATAATATTTATTCTACTAAAACTATATATGTTAGGTAATCTTATTCTTATATGAAAGCTCGTATAATGAAGAGTTCATGCTGTATTTTTTATTCCAGACAATCCATTAAAATTAAAAATAGCAATATATTTTATGCGGAATGCAGAAATGTGTCCAGTTATCTTCAATTTTTGTAATTGTACATTATTGTTCTATTTCTATGTGATATCATCTTTAAAAATGGATCATATACTAGTTTAAATTGAATTAGCATTATTATATATTAATATTAAGAAAGTAAATGTCTAATAATAAATACAGAGAGTGAATAAGTATTAATCCACTACCAATTTTAAGTTCCTTCTGTTTCGAATGCTTTATAGTAATCATGGCCACAGGAGAGACTGATTGGCAAAGAATTAAATTATATTCCCAGAAAAATTATGAATAACATGATTTTATCATAAATCAGTTCTTTTTGAACCTATTGACATGACTTCATATGTCAAACTAGCAATAAAATTCACATACATACTTTAAGTATGAGACATATCACCATATAATTATATTTTTTTAATAAAGTAAAAGATTATTATTTATATGCAAGGTTAGCATTCTGCACATTACCATGTTTTCAAAAATTTATGCTTATGTATTACCATGGGGTCTCGTCACAAGTAAAGAAAAATTAGTTCAAATAATTGTCAATAGATGACATTACATGTATCGATTTGTTATTAAAGTTGTGTTAAATTAACAAAAGATAAAAAATAGACCCAAAAAACGTATATTATTGTTTTAAAAATATTGTTAGTGAAGGGAAAAAAAACAATGCACCCGTAAATCATATTGCCGTAATTTTACTGATTATTGAAATATCAGTATTGAATTGTTTATCATGGTTAAAAAATCTTGAAGTCACTGTATTAGAAAATAAAACAGTTTAACTCATAAATTTGCGAATCAACAACATCTATTCAAGCAAACAAAAATAGACCGAAGAACAGCCCGAATTAGTGCTGTCCAATTTTTTCTATGGGATGAGGCATCTGCACTAGTATAGTATTATATAATCTCTGGTATTATTCTGTAAGCTATATTACTGTACAATTTCATCAAAATCTGTTCAGTAGTTTTTGCATGACAGAATAACAAACATCAATCCTCACAAACTTTCACATTTATATTATGAATATATTACGAAATATATATATCAAGAATGGTATCTTTCATTGTATGAATATAAAAGATACCACTCTTGATAAATATTGTTTTTGATTATATTTCTAGGTACAATATATATTTATATCTTAATGCAAGTTAAGGCTACAATGTTTTCTTCTGAGACTTAATAATTTAAAGTACTCATATTATCATCTCAATCTGCATTTTAACTTATTAATAAATATTTTTAGAATCTATTCAGTTGTTCCAAAGTTTAATGAGTTAAAACAAATATACAACACACTTTGAAGCCGTTAACAAGAAAATTGAATTGAAAACAAGCATACATTTTTTTATCATTATTTCGATTTCTTATTGTGTCATAAGGTAGCTATTTCAAAACAGACAGATACTTTATTTATAATTATAGTAGATTTCAAGTATACTCAAAGATTGCTTATAAACTACATATATTATTGTTTCAATAAACTTTGTATAAAAACATTGAGCTCTTTATGGTATTGTTATATAAATAAATATATAGGGACATTAACACACAGCACCATCTAGTTCCATGGTAAGCTACGAGGTTTGTGTTATGGATACTAGATAGTTGATACACTACACATATATAACTTGTAAATACATACATATTATAAATATAAACACCCTTGACTGGAGTACACACATTCGTGCTCATCACACAAATGAATGCTTCCAGCGGGACTCGAACCCGCGACCGCTGGCACAGCAAGTAGGGTCACTACAAACTGAGCCAAACGTGTCGTCAAATTATACAGTATGTAATTGAAAGGTGAACGAAAAGTAATATAAATCTTGCTGTGTTTAGAGTTGTGAAATATGTTTCGTATTTAGGTTAACACAAATATATAGTAAGCATTTGTGGTAGGTATGTAGGTACCGACTGCAAGTGTGTGGGGAATGCAATTCTTTGTCTTTAGATTTTTATATTGGAAATAATATATATATATATATATATATATATATATATATATACCGAGGAAGTATAATATATATATATATATATATATATATATATATATATATATATATTATTATACTTCCTCGGTGGTGTAGTGGCTAGCATGTACGGCTGCACACTCGGAGGTCCTGGGTTCGAGTCCGAGGTCGGGCCAAGTTTAGTTATTGAGTCTTTCGTGACAGGACTAGGGAGTGCACTTGTGTCTACGCATACACTTGTGCACTATAATATCTCCTGCGCAGTTGGCTAGTCTCAATGAGATTGGCCGCTGTGGCCGGATTCGGTCAGGAGAACATTATTACTCACCCTGCCACGCAGAGTTTTTGTTTGTTCGGATTCATCTCAGAAACTACTGTATAGATATTCATACGGTTTTTACTAATAGAAATAGAGAAGGTTATAGGCAAAACATTATAGGCAAGGGCGGACCCAGTCCTCAAAAAAGGCAGTGGTCACAGACATCTGGAAAATGGCTAAGTGGGTATAGGCGTAGCGATTTACTCATGATCAATATATTTCATATCTAAAAAGGTTCTTTACTTTGCGTAGAATAGAAAACAAAGCGACCTCCGCGGTAACTACGTTGACCGGGAGATTCGTCAGTATTATTAAAAAAGCTGTTTTTTTTTTCAATTATTTATTAAGGCATTCATACAACATCAGTCTATCGACCTCAATTATTAGGGTGGGCATTTCCACCGTGCTTATAACTCTGGATTCGCTCCTGGTTATAACTTATATGGCTATTTTTATGCACATTTTGCAAAAAGCTACTGATATCATAATATTCACGAATTAAGTCTGTAAAACTCGTCCCTTCTGAGAGCTTCCGTTATTAGAAATGCGATGCGAGATGTATCTTAAGTTGACTGGAATACGATAATGTTCTCATTATAACCATGAAAAGCTCTTTGAAACTTCTGTTATTGTTTTTAAACGACGTCATAAATGCGGAAGTTTTCAATTTGGTTGCATTTTTTTTTGTGAATGTGAATATCGTCGTGATTGTGAACCAATTTTTATGATTTGTTTACGTATATATGTATGAATATATTGAGTATGCTTTACCTTGATGGTTATATTGAATAGAAATGTTTGAAATTAGTTCTTTTAAATAAAGCTGGTCTTAATAATTTATATCAGTAGAGCCCTAAAAGTATGTTTTAATAATCATATACATACATTTTAAATAAAACTATCTTTTGGGTTTTTTTAGCGAATTTATTTAGATTTTTGGTTCCCGACGTTTCGAATGCTTTACGCCCTGTCCGCACTGCGATATTTCACCGCACGTTTTTATTCTCGCAATTCTGTAACACATTGAATCTTATAGGAGTATCCGCACTGGCGGTTAAAAATTCACGCGGAAGAAAAATCTGTGACTTGATGCAAATTGAACGCGATGCGGCGCGGATATATTTCCGCGCGAATGTTTTGTACAGTATATAGAAGTATGGCTATGGCCGCACTGCGAAATAAAATTCGCGCGTTTCGCTCAGTCGTGCACCGACGCTATTGGTTTATCGAATGATTTTGTAGTCATTCTGTCATATCTGAAAAACTTTTTACTGTATTTTCGCAGCTCTTGATATTTAATGAAGAAAAACATCATTTTAGATTACTAAAATGTCTCAGTAGATATAGTAGATTTATCATTTTAGACGTTTGTCTCAGTCGGGAACTGCATCAAACTGACAAAAACCGTACGAAATTTTATTCGCAGTGCGTAATAAGTACAATTTCGATCACGGAATATAATACACGAGAATAAAAATCGCGCGGTGATATATCGCAGTGCGGACAGGGCCTTACAGCCTTAGAATTATTATTCTAAGTTTATAGAAATCATGCTCACGGATGAAAAGATAGTTATTTTTTTAAATGTCAAATAGTCGCGTAAATATAAATGAAAATTTTTTTTGGTTAAAAATGGTTGTATAATCTATAGTAAATGTCTGGTGGTGGAATTATTTTCTCATTTTTCCTGTTTCATCAAGTTATAAGATTCGTATTTTCCAGTTATGTTACTAATATTTTCGGTTTGTTCCAGAAGTACAACGTTTTTCGGAATGTTCACCAACAACAGTCTTCCACGCACTCGCAGCAACAGTATCAGCTGCAGTCCCCTGTCAGCGGCCGTCAATATACCTGCTAGTCTCCAAGTCAGTGTAACTTCTCTCCATTGTAAACTAAGTTGTACACACCACTACTACTATCCATACTAATATTATAAATGTGAAAGTGTGTTTGTTTGTTCTTTTACGTCGAAACAGATTGACAGATTGGCGGGATTTTTTGTGTAGAAATAGTTGGAGGACTGGAGAGTGACATATGGTCCTCTTTACCGCGAGAGATTACCTCATTCTCATGGGAAAACACGTTATAATACAACCCACAGCAACTCATCATACCTATGTACATACCTAATATATATAGTTTATCTATTTCATACTAACCGTTAAAACGAACCCGAACGCGAACGAAGCGAATAAGTTAAAAAAATAATTATTTAAATAATCATAAAAATATTAATAAGTAACTAATCCAAGAAAATGTACTAATAAAATGCATGTAATCAAATGCAACTTCTTCCATCCAGTGATAAGATTTACTGCTTGATATTATTACTTTTTTATCGACTGGTAGAACAATTAACAATTTTTATGTGTGTTATTGTGTGTGCATGGTTTTATGTCATGCATTTCTGAGCGGGTATACCTACTACAAATCGCCAGAGTTTTATCGTAATCGAATGAACGTTTTAGAAACATGTAAGGTAGTATAGGAAGCAGCGCGAAATTTACATGAATTTATTGTTAAAAAATTGCCATGAAATTGATTTCGTCGTGCAAATCGATTTTGAAATACTAGTATATTTTTAGGGATCCGTACCTCCATAAGGAAAGAAAGAAATCCTTATAGAATCACTTCGTTGTCCGTCTGTCTGTCTGTTTAGACCCTTTTTCTCAAGAACACGTGGAGATATCAAGGTGAAATTAATATCAATTACGCAGGTTTGTGATCCCTTGGAGCTGTAAAAAAATCTAACTTATAAGTCAACGTAATCAAAAGATACGATTTTTAGGCTGCATATTTTGACATTTGCGAGGGAATCAAAACCAATATGTTACTTCCTGTTGACCTAGAATCATGAAATGATGGGATGAAGCAATGTCTTTTAGTTAGCATAAGTAAAGGGAAATATCCGAAAACCACAAATTTGTAGTTACATCACAATTTTTTGCTACGGAAATGTTATGGAACCCTCGGTGTGCGAGTCAGACTCTCACATGTCCGCTTTTTTTAATATTGTTGCTGAGTACAATTTTATTGCTGAGTATTTTACATTAAATTGATTTTGTTCAGCTTGATTCTGATAAAACACAGTTCCATACAGTACATTAATATTAAGATACCAGCGAAATTTTTAAAATGATTGATGATAAACTTCGAATCGATATCTACAGGAATTTGTTGGTGTAAAACGATTGTATATATTTTTTTAATTCGATTCTAATACGAGCTTTATTTATAGGTATTAGGTACTTAAATATTATTACGTTTTGAAAAAGAATAAGTTAAATAAAAGAAACTTGTTTAAATATTTTTTTATTTATATCAAAAAATTACAACGTCTAATGTTTTTCACTTTTTACGC
This sequence comes from Brenthis daphne, assembly GCA_947093115.1. NCBI lineage: Eukaryota > Metazoa > Arthropoda > Insecta > Lepidoptera > Nymphalidae > Brenthis > Brenthis daphne. The sequence goes on from OX352473.1 coordinate 8,942,658, forward strand.
AATCGTGATTTTTGTTTTTGTAATCTATCTATATTCTATCTAATTACATAAGTGTATTAAAATTCTAACTGAGTCGAATCTGTTTTTTTTTCTGGGAAATCTTATTGAAATAGTCATTATTATCGATACAGAGGCCGGATCTACAGTTTTTGTCTCTCTGTCTATCTATCTATCTGGAAACGTATCACGAAAAAACCTGAACACTGAAACACTGAACAGATTTTGATGAAATTTGTTGTGATGATAGCTGGTTATCCGAGTCAACATAAAGAGTACTTTTTACTGCTGGAAAAGATCTCATCTGTGAGAAATCTATACTTACTAATCGTTTTATTAATATTTTAGTGTAAATGAGTATACTCCAAGATAACAATAAAATATCAACAAATTCCTGTGTAGATATCGGCCTAGTTTTTATAATTTTAAAAATTTCTCTTTATATCAAGATGGCAACTGAGCTCCAAAGTTGTTTTCAGCAACAATATCAATATTATGAAGACTAATTCCCACATAATTTGTTATTTTTTTTTTATTTTGTGCTCATTTACCGCCATAAATAAGCTACAGGAATGGTTACTGTAGTCTGTACTGTACTGTATGTACACATAGATATTGGACTCGCTCAATGACGGCATGTCCTTAGTTACTTCGCGACACTCGTAACATATTACTTAATATTATAAATATATTACATAACCATAATATAATATTTTCCACATACAAACTTTTATCCCCATTTTCAATCACTTTAGGGATGAAAAGTATCCTGTGTCCTTCCCAGTGTCTTAAATTATCTTCTTACCAAATTTCATCTAAATCGGTTCAGTAGATGCAGAGATTACCCCCTACAACCTCACAAACTCACGAACTTTACCTCTTTATAATATTAGTTTATATTACTTTTATTATAAGACATATTGTGTCACTAATTAGCTACTGCGATAATAACAAAAATTTGGCGAAATCAATCAGCGAAGCGTTCAACTAATTACAATTGAAGAGTAATATGTTATCTTTGTCAAAAAAAATGAAGGACAATTAATATATTATTTTATCGTAATATCGGAAAAAAGTAAGAATAAACATATGTTTAATTAAAGAGTCTACATACACAATGGTGCGCGTTTCATAAACGCACTAATGAACGATTCATTCAGACAAATAACAACGGTTACTATGGCAACAATTAATCATGTATTCTATCTCATTCTCTCGCCGGCTTAATACTATATATTTATGTGTTTGTCTCTTTCTCGTGTCGCGTTTTCGTTTCATCGAGTTTCAAATTGCAACGATTCTAAAGAAGTTTCACTTCAAAAGCTGTACACTTACGATTATATTGATTGACAAACTTGTGACAGGCGCGCGAAGACAGCGCGTTAAAGAGCCATCGTGTGTAAAAGCCCTAATCTTTACACGGATAAATCTAATATTCCAGAGCACTTGTGGTCGCAGACTGACGCCTCGGGTTAACCAGCTAAGAGCAGAAGAGTGTGCGGATGTCAGCAACACGAGGGAGGTCGCGCACGAGAGGGAAGTGCACACTGCAATGCAAATGGGTCAGTCGTACGAGGACTTGACGATAGTCGGCCTGGCCAACTCACCCACGAGGGTGCCTAGGTGAGGTTTATTAGATTTAATTACTATTTTGTTAATTTATCCGACTGTGCAAGCGTGTATTTTAGGGTGGGACAGTTATGGGATTTAGGTCTTATTAAAGGTTAAAAGAGTAATATTTAACTATAACCCCTAAAAATGAGTTCAAACAAAGGGATTGTTAAAACGAATGAATCAAAACTTGAAAGTTTTACTTGTAAATAGTAGCCATTGAAGAGTTCCACTACCCTTCTCCTGGCTCACTCAACGAATGTATGTTTGTATATAAATTGTTTAGAAATTATTGTCTTGATGCAAGTTTAAAACCACCTCCCAGATTTCAGTAACAACGTACGATTTTTTTATCGCTTATTGATTCATTGATTGATTGATTGCGAAGTGTACTGGAGTTATAATGGAATTATATACGTACACTTCAATTTATTAATAACTACATTGCCCGCGGCTAGATGACCAAAAGTACTCTTACAATGCAGTTTTTATATTTTTTCTCAGAAATGAAACATTTTCCCGCGGTAAAAAGTATCCTATATGTTGACCCGGATAACCAGCTATCACCATACCAAGTTTCATCAAAATCCCTCCAGTGGTTTTTCTGTGATGCGGTAACAGACAGACAGACAGACAAAATTCTAAAAACTATAGATTCGGCCTCTGTATCGATAATAATGCTTATTTCAAATAAGTTTTACCAAAAAATATTTAATCTACAGATTCGACTTAGTTACAATTTTATTATATGTATACTAGTAACTGTACTGTAACTGTAATGGACATAATAAATATATAATTATTAATTTAATTAGAACTGCCGCATTACATGGAATAATATTAATATTTATAAAGACTTGCATCATCTATGTTTATTGATAGAATTGTTTCTAAGTGCCGCCTTTGAACACTATGCAGTGGCGATATGAAAAGCATTTCATTAGATTGAGTGCCATGTTTATATCTATCAAACATCATGAGTAAGATTATTATACAAATATCATTGATATATGTACAAAGATACACATTTCCTAACCAATATCTCTAAAAAAAATGGTGTCGACATGTGACATGTCTAGACACAAATTCGAACTTACGCACACCTAGTACCACGTAGTTTTTTAAATGACACAATGTGCGTTTTCATTTTGTATTTCTAAAAGTAATGAACAAAAATTAAAAAATCGATTTTATTTTTCTTTTCTTTTTTGAAGACGCTTTTCAGACGCTAATTGTGTTTCTTGAGTTTTTCTATATCAATTACTAATATTTATTTATTTTTTATAAATATTATGATTCATTTCAAATCAATGAGTAAACAAAAAATAGATATGTAATTACAACTGTTAATTTAATTTGTATAAGTTTTCTATAATAGATTTTAAATGACTTATCTCTCAGTTAGCTTTTGCCCTGGGGCCTGGGCTTCTCACTGTTCTTATCTATACATATAATAAACTTCTGAGTCGAACCTGTACATTAAATATTTTTTGGAAAATCTTATTGAAATAGTCATTCGATATAGAGACCGAATATATAGTTTTTAGAATTTTTGCGTGTCTGTCTGTCTGGGAACGTGTCACGAGAGAACCACTGGACAGATTTTGATGAAATTTCGTGTGATGATAGTTGGTTATCCGGGTCAACACATATATCTCATCTATGAGAAATCTATACTAATCGCTAAAACGCATCTAGAAACGCACCCAAGCTGAGCGAGGGTGAGGCGCCAGTTTTAATATAATTTTAACATAATAGTCATTTATTAGTTTCAATAAAAAAATCAAAACCGGTTTATCCGTTTGAAAGCTACAATACCATAGACAGGCAACCAGACCTACTCTTTTATTACGAGTTAAAATGGGGTAAATAAAAAAAAATCATCAATACACAGAAGTTTCTCACCCACTTCTGTCTTCATTCTAAAGATATAATGTAGATGTAGTTGTATTGACAAAACATATTTCTGTTTCAGATTTTCGCCTGTAGTGTCACCATCACCCACACGGAAATTCACAACTCGGCGGAGTTTATCTCCCATCGCCCTACGAGCGTCCTCCTTCAGTCCAGTTAGACCCAACGTGTTAGTGGGCAAGCGACGGTGCGACGACGGGGATTCCTCTATATCAAAACGTATGTGCACAGACAGACTTACACCTTCAACCCCCGGAACACCAGACTCTGATTCTCTAGAATGCACCTTCAGACCAGTTTCTCCGAGAGCCCAACCAATGAATGAGTCTCCACATGAGTCTCAAGACATACAAGAAAACAACAAATCACCAAGCCCCAGCTAATATTAAGGTGGTGTGACAATGGTCAAGGAAATGTATGGACATTCAATTTCATTCGGGGATATGAAGTTATGCTTCGGCATCTGTATTCGACTATCATATACCCGTGGAATTCTGGATTTATTTGCAAGCATATACTCTGATTGGTAATGTTTGTTGTTGATATTTATTCAGATTTAACCATTTTTTAAGATGTCCAGATTATGTAGAACTATCCCACACTAGTCGGGCTGGAAGCCAAAGTTTCAGGATAGATTGGTTGATACATTGATGGGTGTCCGGATTGGACTGGCAGTGTTAGTGACATGTGTTAAGTTCTGTGAGACAATTTTTAATGAAACCAATAATATGCTGTTACAATAATAGTAATTATTATAGAAAGACAATATATTGGTACCAAATATAAAATTATTGATGCCTAATAAGGAGTTGAATGGGTTCGACTAATGGATATGTGTAGTGTAATGCGAACCCATCTGAAATTATTCAGGTGCATAAAGTAGCCCATGGCGTTAGTTCCTAATAGCGAACTTGATATATTATCATAGTGTAGACATAAAGCGAGTGCCCTTCTAATAGCCAAAGCATCAAAACTTTAATGTAAATATGTTAACGCGTTTGTTGTATAGGAACGCATTGTATATAGACTAGATGTAAGCAATCCATTTATGTAAGCTCATCTAAGGAGAATCGCTCCTTTCATCCCGCCTTTTTTGTTTATATTATAATAAGTCCCATTTGCAATGTTTTTTTTTAATTCATATATAAGAAATTTCAGAACTTGAAAATGACTCGGCAGCTGTGATTTCTATGTAAAAATTATAAATCATTGACTAATAGATGTTCCGAGATATTTTTTTTTCAATTGACATTCATTATATTGTGTTCATTATTCACTTTGAATATAACTTTGGTTGTACCATATTGGTAGTCCATTGAATGTTTGTATGTTTTTTTTGTTTACCGGTAACTTGCCAATTTTTTTGATAAATATATTATAACAGTCTAGTACAGGGTAAGTTTTCTTTGATATGACACGGATAATATTTAATGCAATCGTTTGGACTTTTGTTTTATATATGTTGAGTACATAAAAAAAACATTTATATATGTTGAGAACAAAAATAGCTAGATTTCTGGCGTATGTCACAACTCTCTGTTTGTAAAAGGAAAGCAACTAACTTCATCATGTCGATTTTTGGCTGTCAGTGTGCGCGCACATCGTAAAAATTTTACCCCCATATTTTTTTCCAAACGTGTCAAAACAATTATAACTTCAAAAATATATCTTACTACTAATAGGAATAGTGACAAAAGTTTAATATACATACGGAGTAAGTCTTGAACATTTCGTCTAAATATTTTCGCGTTTATTTGCAGAGTAATAAAATTATTTTGGTTTTAGAAATCAAAAAATCTTTTCCAACTGTATGTTTCATACGTTTTTGGTCTAAACAAATGAAATGAGCCCAAGCTTGAAGGTTTTACTAGAAGCCACTGAATAGTACCACTAATCACTTCTGTCTCGTACCGTATAGCTTTTTAATGGATTGGACAAAAAAATACTTGAAACTTGAAATTTATACTTTGACGACACGTTTGGCTCAGATTGTAGTAACGCGATTTGCTGTGCCAGCGGTCGCGGGCTCGAGTCCTGGGGGCATTCATTTGTGCGTTGAGCACGAATGTTTGTACTCCTGTCTTGGATGTTTATATTAATAACATGTATGTATTTAAAGTCATATATGTGTAGTGTATCAACTATCTGGTATCCATAACACAAGCCTCGTAGCTTACCATGGAACTAGATGGTGCTGTGTGTTAGTGTCCCAACATATTTATTTTTTCATTTTACTTTACTTTTTACGTACTAGGATACTAGGATCACATAATAATATAATCATTGTCTGGTCTTGGGTCAGCTTTGCAGGGCAAATTGGCTTCTTCGGCTCTTCAAGCAATCTAATTGGCGACATTGCTGCAAATTTTTTTAAACCCTTATTTTTTATTATAATAAAATAATGACTCGATGAAATTAAATATAACTTATAACTTCGTTATAATTTAAAATTTTAGTCATTCTATTGATTTGATTTCAGATTTTTGTGATTTCGTTTTCAGTCAAATTTTTAATCGCCATTTAAAAATGAAATAAGGATCTTAAATACAATTTATAATAGCGTGCTTATTGGGATGTTGTAATAATATTATATATATATATATATATATATATATATATATATATATATATATATAATTATAATTGTTAATAATTTTTATTCACGATCTCATACGTAAATCAATATGAAATTAAATCTACGAAACGGCTTAGGACAGATGATAAATATGTATGCGTAGGAGATATTATAGTGAGGGTCTGCGTAATGATATATGTATATATGTATATTAACCATGGCTCGAAAACCCATCATTGACCCTGAACCAAAAGGCTTTTCGATTTAATGTTTCGGTTACGTTCTTTAACCGGTTAAATCCCAGAGAATTTTGAAGTATGAAAGTTCTATAATCAAAATTAACCGGTTAAAATAAGTTTTTGTGCGTTTACATTCAGCGAATCTTTGCATGCGAATTGTTAATAGAACTAGAAGGATATTAGGACACATGTACGTTTCTTATTTTATGAATAAAATAACCAGTTTATTTCGGTTAAAAAACCAAAATACAACCTTTTTCTAAGAATAACCGTTAACCATAAATAAAAACCGTTATTTTTCATTGACCGGTTCCGAACCCTGATAGCAACTATAATATCTATAACGCATTATCTATAGTATACCGGTTTTGACACAATAAGTAAGAAATACAGTGGTCTTCACACAAGTAGAACACCGCCCACTTCCCAACCAGGGAAACTTGAGGAGTTGGGGAACTGATTGGACTAATGGTTTTTTGCAAAAAACCTAAATTATACTAAGTCAGATGTGGGTCTCAAATATCTCTATTCTAAGTCTATACTTAGATGTAAAAGTTAAAAAGAGGTAAAGTTTGTGAGGTAGTAAGGGGTAATCTCTGGATCTACTGAATCAACTTGGATGAAATTTGCTATGAAGATAGCTTGAGATCATGGAAAGAACATAAGATAGTTTTTATCCCGGATATCCCTTATGGTGGTGAAAATGGAAATGAAAGTTTGTATGGGGAATCAACTTAGGACGAACCCGAGCTAAGCGAGGGTGAGTCGCTAGTAGGTCAATAATGCTTTAAGAGACGCCATTACAAGCGCTATAATCAGTAAAGGAAAAAAAACAAGGGCTTTAAGATAATTGCACAAGTTTTTTTGCACCACTAAGCCACTGTCATATCAAAGTTTTTACAGACAAACAAATACAACATTCAATGGAAATTTTTATAATTAACATGTAGATTAATTAAATTTAAAAACATTATTTTTATAATTCATCTAATCTCAAATATGGAATTTGAATGGTAAAATACCTCAAATACATATTATGTATTATTTGTTACGGTATGCATTTTTTATAGCTTGTGATTAAGTTATAATGATTAAAAGCTCTGGGTGATAGTTGAATATGCACAAGTTTTCAATAGCTTAGATATAAGGTTTCGATTCATTTGTTATTTTATCAATTTTCAATGTTATTTATCGATACAGATGAGCTTTGAGATTCTGATTTGCTGAGAATGAATTGTAGGATATAAAATGTAACAGTCATTCAAAATCTCGACGTTTTCTATTGAGTTGTAACCTTACAATGGTATGAAATCAATTTGATATATTCTAAATACTTTCTTAAATTTACGCGAATATTTGAAGTTTTAAATAAAACTAACTTTTCGGATTATTACGCGACTCATGAGTTCAATTTGTAATTTTGTGGGTATGCTGTATATGTAACCTCCCGCGAAATAATCCGAAAAGATAGGTTTTATTTAAAATAATATAAACCCTCCTCCTGGAGCTCTTTGCTTGTCAAGCATTGTACCTACTACATAGGCAGTTTTGTAACTTTTGTATGTGTCATAAAGACTTCTTAAAATATTGTTTAAAGTGTGATTAAATCACAACATGGACTATACATTTTTTTCATTTAACCAACTAAGAAAAAATAGAGTTACCAAACCAAAATCACTTTTATTTACACATCAGTTTACATGAACCTTGTATAATTAAGACAAATGATGAGAAAACAGTTTTTAAAAATTAATTAATCTAAAACTTACCACAAAATGAACAACATTATTTATAACATTCCAATATTTTGTACTCTTTTAAAATGCGATAAATTACAAAACATACGACGATGCAAATCTCACAATATTTACTATGTAAATTATTTAAAATGATACAAAATCCATTTAATAATAATAATTATAATTAAAACGGTAGCAAAGTGCCGATAAAAAACAGTCTGTCGGTAGCGAGTTGTCGACAGCCGCCTTACAATTAAAATAAGCTACAATATTATATATATATATTTATTATACTTCAATACAGTACCGATTGGGACAAAACAGACGGAACGTTTGTGTCTTGCTATTACAACTGTCACTCCAACCAATGATATTGATTCTGTATAACAATGATATTTAAATAATTATTTTTTATCTTCATTTATAAAAGAATTTATAACTTTCTTAGATTTACGCGAATATTTGATATTTTAAATAAAACTATTTTTCTGGTTTTTTGCGATTCAGAAATTTTATTCATTTTGTAATGTTTTGGGTAGGTACTGTCTGTAACAACTATATAATGACCTGAGACGCCTATAACCTCAGTCTCTCCCGTGACTATGATTGCTGTAACGCATTCGAAACGTCGGGAGCCAAATATCAAAATAAATCCGCGAAATAATCCGGAAAAGATAGTTTTACTTAGAATCTAAAACGACAAATCAAACAATTGTTTACAACATCAAATCAACCTTTGACCCGAGTGACAATAATAATTGCAAGTTCACAACGCACAGAGCAATTATTCATATATTACAGGAAAATTAACTTAAACAGAATAAGCGTTTGGTTTTTTTAAACCAGTAATATTAAATGCAAATCCATATGTATCTAATAAATTAATTTCTAATAAGCCTATTGATACACTGCAGCCGAGTAGTACACGAGCACAAATTAAAAATACTTTTTACAAAGAACCGCCGTCAAATTTGGTCTCTGTTTTGTAAATAACAAGTGATTTCTTGTAAAATTTTATACTATAAATAGCTAATAAGGCAAATTTCACATAAATTTAATCTGATAAAAATGAATTAATCACCTTTTTTTGACGACGGTTAACAAAACTTATAATAGTATCGCTAAATAAGTTGACACTATCCTATAATTGACTATAGGAAGACATTTACTACAAAAATCGTGACTACCATGAGACATGCTCGATACTCGCTAGCGAGCGCGTTAAATGAACGCAAGAAAAAACGCCCGTATCGACGTGTCTACACTATCTAATCAATACGTTAGTGACTATAGTAAGTAACGTAAGTTTACGATAGCAACTCATGGCAGATGCCGATTGTATCGGACGTACGTATCTATCGAAGTTGTGTTGGAAAGTGAGAATTTGGCGTGGTTTTGGTTTATTTTTAAACAAAACTATCAAAGATCATTGAAAAGAAACTTAATTTCTATTTCCATAGCTTGGAGGGTAAACGCCTCAAGTCTTATCGGTGGTACGGAATATACAAAATAAGATTATTTTAAATGACAAAAAATAGCATATATTATCTATTATTTATCAATACATCCGCAATCTCGACATTGTTAGCGATCGCTATTTTATAGATTCCTACCGCTAAATCGCAATCGTCAATGAATAAGACATCAAAATCACTCATGATTACGATTACGCGGCACGAATCAAATAGCGATCGCTAATTATGTCGAGATAGCTGGCATTGTTGTACGCACTAGATAATAAGAACACTTTTAATAAGCTCACAGGTTGAAAAACAAAGAAAACGTTCCAAAATCAAACATAATAAACAATATTTGCCAATACAATCTGTTTAAAATAATGTTATTTCATATTGTGTTCCAACAAATAAAATATAATTGGAACCAATTTGCCAAATAATGGCATAGATTTCAAAGGCAATACACATATCAGCATACCTATAAACACCGCGTCATTTCAGTCTTTTTTGTGGCTGTATTTGAAATTCAAATTATATTAAATTCTTAATAATTATAGACAAAAATGTAGTGTCAAAGTACATAAGTACAGGTTGGTTTTAGTTTTAAGGTCATTAGTAAATATTAAACGTTATACGTTACAACTGCTCATACATAGTTAACCTACTAAATTAAATTCTATTATAACGAAATGAGAATTTTTCCTAAGTCAATAGAGCCGGGTGGCACTTTACATTAATGTCTTACAAACTTCACTAAGCCCGGTCCCATCACTCTTGATAAAATTACCTATCATATATCAAAACACTGTGAAAAAGTTTACAAATTGAGTTCACATTACTTGATGGTAAAAAATAATAATAATATCGTTAATAGAATAAAATCGAAATACATTTAATTTGGTTATTGGAAAAAAAGGTGTGAAAAAAGTTAAAAATTTAACGAAACAAAAATGATATATAAATATATATTATTATGTTTATTAACTTTTTCACAGCAAAACTCACTGTAGGATTGCAATTTTTAAGTATATTTTATACAACAGTGATGAAAACAACGCTTAATGTGTCTTAACAATTTAAATATAAACTATTTTACATCAGAACAATGCACTGGCATTTTCAACAACTGTAAGGCTTAAGTTACATAGCTCCATTTGGCTGTGTATGAAAGTTATAATTTCTCATAAACTCGCATTCCACTATTAAAAGAAAATATAAATAAAATAACAATAAGAAAATATATAATTTAACATTCCGATACACAGAACGTTTCGTTATCAATATATCGTCTATTAAAAAGAAAAGTGACACAGATTAAAAAAAATGTATTTCTATTTTAAATAATATTATAGGCATATTGTAACTATTTTAATTAAATATTACATACTCTTCTTTGGTTTGCGGCTTTGTCGTTCGCTATTGCAATTATTTTTTACTGTGACATTTTTCTTTCGAATAGACTTTTCTTATAGATTCAAAATAATTTCTAATTTTTAACAGGGAGTTAGTCAATTTTTCTACATAAAAAGAAGGACATTTTAACAGTATCTTAAGCCTTACTTTACAAAAATATCTATAATTTCGACCCACCGTCATGCAAAGTGCCATAATGTTGCTCAACTGCTCAGTACTGAGTCATCTATGAGGGGAACTTTGGCCACTTCAAAGAAAATTGTATGCGAATACTTGTTCCTTACGGTACTGATAGCAGATTTTGGTTTCTTGTGAAGGGTAGCGTTTTGGGCGAGCGCTATTGGGAGGATTTGTTTTAGGCTGTAACCTGGAAAGTGAAAATTTTCCATCTTAGCATAAAATTTAAATTGGAAATTATATAGATAAATGAATATAATAATGCTAGTATTATAAACAAATAGTTTTCAATAAAATCATAAATTTCTCAAAATTATAGTTATGAGAATACTAAAACAAAATAAGACAAGTATTGGTCTGAATCCTGTACAACGTCTGAACTGACAAAGCATACTTTAAAATGAAATGTGCTGTGCCTTTATCACTTACAGTTAATTCATTAATACCTCAGTTACTAGGACTAGTGGCTTACCCTTCTCGCTTTGCTTCGGGTTCATCCTTAGGTATGTTTTAATGGTTAGTATGCAATAGATAGAATATATATTAATTATAATACTGCTCCGCTCCCTTGGGTAGTGCCGTGATGACATATAGCCTATAAACCTTCCTCAATAAACGGGCTATGTAATGCAAAAATAATTTTTCAAATCGAATTAATAGTTCCTGAGATTAGCACGTCTAACGAACAAACAAACTCTGCCTCTTTATACTATTACTATATAATAGCTCTGCTATCCCTATTTTTTTACTTAATAACCTTATAACATTATACAGCAGTTCAAACCTATCATGTCACAGCTGTATAGAATCAAATCTCCAAATAAAATGGCGGTGACAAACAAAGAGATGGTTGGTTCTGATGGACACAATGAATGCATAAAATTCCACTTCTCCCTGGTTGCATAATCTCAAAAACTATTAAAATAGCAAAATAAATATAAACTCACCTGTATAATACTGAAGGGTGGGCGTCCAGCCGCCGAGCGACTTCATCCTGAGCGCGACGTATAGCGCCGCGGCCGCCATCTTGCTGTCCGAGTGGCTCAGCAGGCCGTACTCCAACAGGCACTGCTCCAGCACGAACCGCGCTAACGTCAGCGTGGGCATCGACACTCGGGCGCACTGGGAGAAATAGCATACAGGATAAAACAAATATTCATTTACATGACACATCTTTGTATTTATACATACATATAATAAAATTGTAACTATGCCGAATCTGTACATAAAATATTTCTTTGGAAAATCTAACTGAAATAGATATTATCAAAACAGTGGCCCAACCAATAGTTTTTAGAATTTTTGTCTGTCTGTGACCGCATCACGGAAAAACTACTGGAGTTATTTTATTATAGCTAATTATCCGGGTCTACATATAACATACTTTTTATTATGAAATATCTCATCTCTGAGAAATCTACACTAAATGTTAAACCGTAAATAGGAATAAATCCGAGCGGAGCAAGGGGGAGTCGCTAGTACTAGATATAACTAACGACTCACCCTCGCTCCGCTCGGGTTCGTCTCTAGAGTATGTATACAACTTCCCTATTTGAATTGGATAATTTTAAATTTTTCATTGGTTTTAATTTTTTTTCGTGGGACCCTATATTTTTTTCTAAAATAAAAGTAGCCTAAGTTACTCCTTATTACATGAGCTATCTGCCAGTGAAAGTTCCGACAAAATCGGTGCAGCCATTTTAGAGATTAGCCGGAACAAACAGACAGACAAAATTGTAAAAAATATTGTTTTGGTATATGTACCGTGTATATACATCCATATGTATTTAGTAAAGAACTGTTATTTTGACATTACAAACAGACACTTCAATTTTATTTATCTGTATAAGTGATATAATTTGGCCAAGCATTTTCGTAAAAAGAAAGCAGACAAAGTATATTATAAAACACTCGCAATTTATGCTAGCTTCGCTCAGGTATGTCACGAGGTGTATAACTAGCCTATGTATTAAAATCCGTATAATCATTTCCGAATGCAGAAGTAACAAATAAAAATAATACACACACAGAGACAGACACACACAAACATACAAAAAACAGCAGTCATGAGGACTGCTGGCAGAAGTGAAAACTTAAAACTATCAACAGTTATGTTTGGATATTCAAATTGATTGACTTTAAATTAAAATTTGTAAATTAAAACTGTTTACATTTATCTGGTTTTAACATCTATCAGCACTCTGAGTGTTAGCGTTAACATGTCACATGACATGTCGATGACAACTTGCATGAATTTATTCCCCATCCAAACCTTGCCTATAGAAGTTTTCACTTTAAAAAAAGTCTACCAACCCACACTTGGCCAGCGTGGTGGACTATGGTCTGATCCCCCTCGTATTGAAGGGAGGCCGTTAAAAGGGACTGGATCCACAAATGATAATAATGTCTCAAATAACCGAAAGACTCACTCTGGCGTATCTCCTAAGGAAGCGGTAGGAGAGCGGCACACCCAGGTCGAAGTCTATAACACGTAGGATGTTCATCTCCATCTTGAGCAACTGGCTGAGAGTGTAGGCGCCGTCGCATATGTAGAGGAAATCGTCAACTAGAGGAGGGATTCGTTCCTGAAATGGTTTACATTGTTTATTATTTTTTACTAGCTTAAATGCTTTAGGAATGGATAAAAGACAAACGTCCAAAGAAAAATTATTTGTTTCAGGAACTTTTTCAGGCGTATACAGAATAACCCACCAAAGCTTGATCATAATAGGATCAACGGATTAGCAACGCATGGAAGCTCACTTGCAAAGTGAGCGTATATTTCGATTAGTTCTATTGAAACACTGCCAACGTAAACACGTTCACAATGGCGCAATATTAATTTAAAAGTTGCAAAAATAACGCGCGAAGAAGAAACTTTTGAGACGGAGTGTCTTATTTTCGGAAAATACATGTACATTAAGATTAAGATTTAACCTGCGAAATTTCACAAAGAAGCAACGGGAAAAAGTGCTTTATGTTTTATTAAATATAAGGTTGATTTTACAATAAAGATTATAAAACTTACGAAATGATCGTAAGTGTGTGATGATAATTTGAAGATTTGTGACTTTTTACAAGGTAGTATGGGTGTTGATTAGGTTGAAAATAAAATTATTATAAGACTTTGTCTTGGTTCGTTACAAATGTAGCTGTATAAGTACATATTCGCGCGGACAGAATTTAGCTTTGATTTTGTATGTGACACATTATCTGTATTGTTGATCAAAGCATCTGTACATTTAATAATTTTTGTTTATAGATAAAATTTGCAAAAATACACAAGATGAAAACACAAAATACAAAATAAAAGGATAAGACAAAAATTTACAATGAACTCTAAACAGATTAAAAATTTACTCACATCAAACTTGGATGCAATGAATAGTGCCGAAGCACCTAATAACTGAAGTTCTTCCTTCGTCAGCTGCTCCCTCTCTGGCAGGGTCTTGCTTGACCGAGTCAGGTACAAGTCCACGAGCTTCACGGCCAGATACAGGGTCTCATGGTTCAGCTCGAAGCTTTCCTGGACTTCCACCATCCAGTCCACTAGGAGAGCCCTCATCCAAGATGTGATGCCTTTCATCCTTTGGAGGTAGTCGTCGATGATGAATAACCGCTAAAGTGGTTTAAAATAGAGTTTTATTAGTGTTTTTTAAATAAATTTATCTATTTTTTATTACTTAATAGTTAATACACGTCTGTAAAAAGTAGCTATGTTTTGTCTGGTATACCTATAAAGCGTGCGTCTCTGTCGTAAAATGTACATACACACAACGTTGCTACACTTTTATAGATATTTTAAGAGAAATAATTACGTAACACATTATTTTCATATTTAAAACTCTGTTGGTTTACGCGGCTTACACCAAAAAAGCTCCAAGTCGGCATGCTTTTTTTTGCGATATCTTCAACAATCATCGGCATATTTCAGCCAATGTACATAAAACCGTAATGAATAATACATATGGTTTATATTTATTCTCCATTGATGAAACTCCGTATAAAAATCCGTTCAGTAGTTTTTGAGTTTATCGCGTTCAGACAGACAGACAGACGCGGCGGAGAACTTGTTTTATAATATTATGTAATGCTCTCCCACATTGAGTCAGAGTCAAGACTAACTCTCAAACATTCGCATCTATATCATAATTTTTGTGATCAAAGATTTGATCTAACATACATATGTTACACCTAGAAAATCTAATACTAATATAAACACTTAAGTTTCTGAAGACGATGTCTCTGATAGACCAAAGTGGAAATGTAAATGTGAATATGTTAGGATAAATTTATTAACACACAGAACCATCCAGTTTCATGGTAAGCTACGAGGCCTGTGTTATGGATACCAGATAGTTGATTATATACACATTTATTACATTAAATAGATTCATATTATAAATATAAACACCCATAACTGGAGTACAAGCATTCGTGCTCATCACACAAATGAATGCGCCCAGCGACTCGAACCCGCGACCGCTAGCATAGCAAGTAGGGTCACTACAAACTGAGCCAAACGTGTTGTGTACAAGTACGTAGAATAAAACCAAAAAATTATGAATATACCTACCTCTCTACTTTTCAAATAGTTGAAGATGTCCATAGCATAGTTGGCGACTTGGAAGGGGTCATTCCAGTTCTCTTTGTCGAAGTCGGTCACGTTCTCTGGGACTTGGTGAGGCGTTTCCGTCTCGTCATCCAAAGACTTATTGATGGTATCATCCAAGTTGACTTTGTCGAGCTTCTCGCTTATCACTTTGTATTCTTCCTTTGTGGCATCACTTGGACTGCTGCAAAATTGTTGGTAAAATGTATATGTTTTGGTTATTATATTAATAATAATCTCCTTTTGACCTATTTCGACCACGGCGTTAAATCTCACTGAGACTAACCATCTGCGCAGAAGATATTGTGCTGTGCGTGTGTCGGTGTGCGCGCAGGCACGTGCACTCTATTCCTTTTACTCTCAAAGTCCGATGGGACCATATTTCGTGCTCTCCGAGGCACGGGGGTGGAACACCGTCAACTTTGCAACAGAAATTAAAACACAAACACCCAGTACCTTAGCATTTGCAGCGTTACATTCTAGCCACTAGTCCACTGATGTAGTTATATTATATAGCTAATGCTCTGTAGTTATTTCTGACATGGAAACCTTTATTGATATACCTGGATATAAAGTGCTCTAAGGCAGTAAGTCCCACGCTAGTACATATTTGTTCACTAACAGGGAAACCGTAGAATCGGCGAGTGAATAATGGGTAGAAATCCAATATACACATTTTCGAATCAAAAGAAAAAACGTTTTTTTTTCTTCAACAAATTACCATTTGCAAACTAAAAACTATATTAACCTCCCCGTTTCTACCTAGAAATGATTTAATTTTGATTTTATATTTTGTCTTGTAAGACCTCAAAGCCCATTAATTTTATATTCATATTCTTTAACGGAATTATTGCAGTACCTAAACAATGGATAAGGTTGCCTTTTTTTCATGCGTGTGTTAATTATAAAATGTAAGCAAAGTATATCAAAAATATGAAAGAATTATTAATATAACTCAAACTCAACAAATGAAAAAGTTATAAAACTATAAGTTGCGCTTGTAAGAATAATTTCATGACGTCACATGACTTTGACGACCGGAATTTTCAAAAAAATCACCGATTTATTAGTTTTGATCTATATTATAATTCCATTGCGTTAAAAATGATATTATCAAAATGAAGATACTTTTCCATTCGCGAACAATCGCCAATATCGTGTAGCATAAAAAAAAAGATAAGTCGAATACAGAACCTTTTTATATAGAAATATTAAAGTCGGTTAAAAGCCTGTTTTAAAGTCATCACAAAAATTAAAAGCTCATCACGAATCCCGTTGTTTTGTTATCGCCTATTGTAAAAGATTTCATCGAAATAGATTTAGTATTACTTCTAAGTAAAACCAATAGCCTTAAATAATAATAAAGCCTTTGTATCGAGTATCGGTTTACCTACCGAAAACAAAACAAACCTGGTTATTTATTTTGGCCCATTCGGCTTTTCCCGCTTGGGATCGACTCGTTAAGTATTTCGTGCCGTCTTGTTATTTATCTACGTCCATCATATCTATAATAGACAATTAATTTCTAAACCCCACATAACTACAGTCTTAAAATATAACCATAAACAGATAAATAAACTAGAAGTGTCTGTTTGCAATGTCAAAATATAAAGTTTTTAGTAAATAAACGCAATTGAAATTATATACGGTAGTTTTAAAAAAGCACAATTTTTTAAATTTTTTGTGTACCTGTGTCTGTTTGTTCAGGCTAATCACCGAAACGGGTGGACTGATTTTGACGGGACTTTCACTAGCAGATAGTTGTTGATATATGGAGTAACTTATGCTATTTTTATTTTAGAAAAAGAATTAGGGTTCCCCGCTCAAAAAAAATAACGCTAGTAAAGATAAAATAATATTAAATATCCAATCCAATGAAGATATAAATAATTCGACACATTTTAGTTATTCTTTTGGATAAAAAGTTAGTATTTAAAACTTGTGTTTTAAACGACGATGGAGTTGCAAACAACGTCACTCTTGTGACTCGTCTCTCAATCAGTAATCACAGTCTGGCCGTGATCACGGATTATCATGCTCGCGTCCGATTTAAGAAAAAATAAAAATATTTACGTAAAATGTAAACATGTGAGTAAATCTCTGCTGAGAGCTGTGAATGATTTGTGTATGAAAAACGTATATATGTGAAAGGATTTATGTTGTATGTTTGATACATTACTACAACTCTTCTTTCGATTTATGTTAAACGAGAATAATTAGGTTTCTGCTAGATAGTAAAAGAGGTGAAAATTAAAATAAACATGCACAAAGGTTAGTTATTTCTGTCGAAAGACGCGAGTTTCTTGAATACACACTGATATGCATATTGGACATGTGTATTTATACACTTTTTTAAATATATGTATATATTTTAGAGTAATATATCAATTATTTATCAGATAAATTATAATTTTAAAAACTCAATATAAGTGAAACTATCTACTTTATTTTCAGGAGTTGTTTAAAATCTATGTATATTAAACACTAAGAAAAATTGTATAAAATAAGATACCTAATTATAATATCTTTATTTAATAAAAAGATAAAACTATTTTACTTTTAATACTCAATAAGGGCAAGGTAAAGTCATTAAAATTATATAATATACTATCCTATCTCTGTTATTAACTAATAAAAAAACCTAGTCTCTCCCGTGGCCATGATTGCTGTAAAGCTTTAAAAACATCAGGAACGAAAAATCAAAATAAATCCACAACAAAACTTCAAAATCTGAAGATATTGCAGTAACATATACAAAAAAATTTAGTAATTGGTTACCTCCTATAAAAAATGTACATAAAAAATATTCTTACATATTTTCTAACGCTGTTACATACAATGAAGGTTCTCCAGAAACATCACTTCTAATAGATTTGGCAGAATTTTGACTTTGATTCTGATTTTCTTTGCCAAGAGACTTTTCTTTCCTTTCAATATTCTTGAGGATGCCATTCTGGGCTCTAGTTGCAACCGGTTTGGGTGGATCTTTGGCAAAGTGCTTCTGTACTGATTCTAGGGCATTTGTTGCTGCCTTCTGAAATTGCTTTGTTTTGGATGTCTTGCCATTTAGAGTTGCCTGTGGTTTGATATTCTAAAAAAGTTGATTTAGTTAAATATTTTTTTTATAAGTATGTAATGTTGAAACTTAGTTTTTAAAATTAAGTTTATAAAATGTTATTATTTGCAAAAAATAAATATTTTTAGATTTACATTTTAAGTATTACAAGAAACCTGTTATTTTTTTGATTATATATAAAATTATCAAAAATCACTACTTAGAAATTGACTTAAGTTAAGACATAATGAAATTTAATACTACTACTTTAGCAAGGATGAATGTAAATTTTTCAAGAAGTATTTAAGTAATTTCTTAGATGTATGTTATTTAATAGATAATAGAATATCATAAGTATTTTAAACTGAATAGCTTTATTTTAATATATATTTAAAGAAATAAAGATTTTAAAATATCCTTTTACTAAAGTTAACCTAGGCAAAAATGTATGAAAACATTTTGGAGGGAAAGTTCAATGACCCATGCAAAATGCTGATTTGGCCAAAATATTGCAATTTTTTTTTCGTTTATAGCAATATACAACATACGCTTTTGTTTTTTTTCTAAAGGGTATTTTTTATGAATTAAAGAAATTACCCTCCACTTTAATCATAATGCTATAGATAATTAAAATGTTAACCTTTACTGTTGGTAGCATTTTGCTCTCTACTGTGACTTTCTTTAGCGCCATGCCTTTGTCTTTATCATTATTTGCGCAGGATTTATTGAAGGCATTAGTGATATCCCCAAAGGCCGCCCGTTTAGCAGTCATGTCTTTTAGGGGACTGTCAGCTTTTCTCTTATTTGGCGCCTTAAGGTTGTCTTTGGAGGTCTTCAGAGAAGCTAATTGCTTACTCCTTGTCGTGATACCATGGCTCATGATGCCGTTTAGGTTCTCATTGGCACCGATCGGCTTTGATGCCAACCTTGTTGGCGCCATTGTAGCTTACTGAAAATAATTTGATTCTATCACGTGTACTTAAATTACAACACTCGTTACACCATAGAAGATTCGTTACAAGCATTTATAAATAATAAAAGTTAAAAACAGTTTCAAATAATCATGCAATAACGACCAAAAATGGAGGCAAAACAACTGAACGTCTGACCACAGTGAGCGTCATTACAATATATACACAATTAAAACTACTCACAATAATTAGACGGCAGCAGCCGCTTTGGATAGTTATTAATAAATTTAGAAAGTCACAAGAACAGTTTTAAAAACTAAAGTTAAATGATGTCTGAATTTTCGTTATTTCAACTCGCAACCGAACAGAGCTATCTACAAAAACCGTTGCTCGCTGCTTTGAATTTCTATTGGCGAGGAGATTGACCAATGACAATGAGCTTTGAATGGTGTTTCGTTCTACATATGTAATGCATAGATAAGGATAAATATTGTAATTATTTTTCATATATGTTCATTTATATATTTTTGTACAAACTTTTGAACAATAGAAAATAATTATTTAGGGTTTTTTTTTCAAATATACAAAAATTTAATATTATATTTAAATGCCGTATTATACATTTTATCATATGAAGATTATTTGTTCTCATTTAAGAAAAATATTTTTTCTAAAAATTTGTAAATAATTTCTTATTAATTCAGTTCTTTAATAATGATTTGTATTTTTCTTAAACTTACCTAAAAAAGTGTAAACAGAACGTGATACGGACTATGGAGTATTCAGTATTTTATGTGATATGTCATTGTCAAAACTTAATTATCATTTTATCAGTGTTTTATCGTGAAAATATATATTTATCATAAATAGAAATCTTTTTATAAAAATAAATCTGCTATTATTTTAAATATCTCCGAGTATTTAAAATTATTAAAGTATATAACTAAATGGCGTAGAAACTTTATCTACAACTATTTTTTATAATGTTTGGTGGTGTAAGATTAAAAGTTTCTTTTACTCATGAAAGATCTTGTTTTGCGTACATAAATCCAAAGTATAGTTCCAAGAATGAACAGGTATTCATTTAAAACCTTACGACGACTATACATTACATCTACAATAATCTTTCTTAATTTTTTTGAGGTTATGCTTTTGTTATTATTTACTTTCTCTTGATTTACATTTCAGTAATTTTATTCTTTTCAGTCTCTGTGTGTACAAGTCCTGTCTAAGGAAAAACAGATATTACTTTGGGTGGTTTTCAACAGTAGTGTTCAAGAAGGCCATTTAGCATGCAATCCTATTTATAGCAAATTATTAGGCTTTGAAGAGGGTTTAGAGGTATTTGTGGTACCTTATGGAGATGTTAAGATATTAGATGAGTTGTATGTTGACACTGATAGTCCAGATGACCAAGAGATTTTGGTAAGGAATACTATATCATGTTTCTGATTAAAATAACTTTTATATTATAAATATTGTTTATTTCCTTTCTAGGAACATAATGCTGAAATTTTACAACTTAGAATATTAGATCAACTTAGACTTGTGGTCGCTAATCAAAAAGCTGTTGTTTGGATATCAACATCCTTACCTATAGTTTTCATACCAAAACAAACTGGTCTATTAGTCAATCACAGTAGAATTATAGTTAAAGTTGATGCTTTCAATAGCTATAAAGGAGGCCTTAGTAATTCTTATGTACAAGTACCTAAAGAAACAGATAATAAATTTAACAATATTGGTACTATAAATAGTGGTATGCTTCAGCCTTATTTAAATACACCACAGAGGTTAGTATTAAGAGCTCTTCCAATTGATAGTGATGGTAAAAAGAACTTAATACATCCATACACAGTGTTCATTCATGAAGATTTATTGGATACCAAACTAAAAGATATTATGGTCATTCTGGCTACTATGAGTAATATACCTTCAATTATAACAGAAAATATAGAAGAAAATGTTGAAAATAAAAATCAAATTAATGGTTTGTGTGTTGAAATAGTGCCCATTGATAATGTGGTTTATAGAAGTCTTTGTAGAGAAGTATACAATAGGAATATACCAACAGTACTTATACCTAAATCGTTAAATCTGATAATAAATATTGAGAATGGAATGAAAATAATTTTTAATATAATTGGAGATAAAGTGGAACATCCAGATCATATTGATGTTATTACATATACAGAAAAAATTCAAACAGAAATAGATGTAATAGACAAGTTCAAGAAGTGTGTGGTAGAAAATACTCACTCGGGTAAACAGTTTTTGATTAACGATGGAATGGTGAAACAAAATGTACATATAAGCAATGGATTTTTGAAATTCAAATTGAAGCCTGAAAAGTTAAAATATACCATGTTGAATTCTGAATCATTTAGAAATTGTACTGTCGCAGCAAAATGCTTTTCTGATTCAGATCTGGAAATGCCCAAAGTGGTGGCTTCAAAGCTAGAATATGATTATAAAAACTATTGTAGAACAATAAGATCTGTTCAAAATTTGGTGGAAAAAGTGATATCTCATGTTAACTTTGAAGTACAAAGAGAGGCCAGTTTTAAGGGTATGTCGGAAATAAAAAGCAATGTGTTGATTACTGGTAAGTTGTATTTGAAAAATAATAATTTGTGTTAATTAAAGACCTTTATTATATAAACTAAAATTATATTATTTTAGCTTTTGATGCATATTTCTAGCGATTAAAAAAAATAAAGGTTTCACTTTGACTTTGGTGTAGTGGCTAGCATATATGACTGCACATCTGGGAGTTCCTGGGTTCAAGTCCCGCGTCAGGCCAAGTTTAGTTATTAAGTCTTTCTGTTTAGAAAGACTCAGTAATAACCCAAAATTGGGAAGTTGGCGGTGTTTCACCCCCGTGTCTCGGAGAGCACGTAAAGCCGTCGGTCCTGCGCCTTAACTCTCACTGGTCGTGTCGAGTAGTCATCCCACCGGAGTATAAGAGTGACAGGAATGGACAGTGCACTTGTGTCTGCGCGCACAGCTGTGCACAATAATATCTGCTGTGCAAGTATGGCTAGTCTCAATGAGATTGGCCTCCGTGGTCAAAATCGGTCAGGAAGGACATTACAGTATTTACACTAACATAGCATTTTTTTTTTGTAATACATTTTGATTATACCTTTTAGTGAATTCAATTTATGAAGTCTAAATAATATTCAATATTTCTATTTATTTCAGGTCAAAGTGGATCTGGAAAATCGTCAATCTGTCACATAGTACAAAAAGAACTGACTTTATGGTCTCATATACTTCACTGCCGATCCCTCAAAGGACGCAAAGATGTAACTGAAGTGATAGGAAAAGCAATATTAATGTGTCAAGAACATAGTCCATCAGTACTGATATGTGACGATGTGGATGCACTGGTTCCGCCAAACACAGAGGGAGCATCGCCACAAGATATTGCATATTATCAAAGGTACATATTGTAATGTAGATTCTTATTATTATAGGGAAGTACGTGCCCAGCTGTAGGATGTTAAAAAAAGGTTGAATGCACACATAATTAATCTTATAATAAAAAAATCAACAAATTTTTGCATGTTTTATATGTATATGTCGTTTTACTATTGGTAATGCTAAATTTTAATTCAATAAATTGAAAGGTTTGTGTACAAGTAGCAGTGTATATAGAGTAAATTATATCTGCATATTGTATATTTAAAAACATAAGTAAATCTTGAGATGATAGATAAAACAAAATATATACTTGACTTCTTTTTCTTGACCTCCTTTTTATTTGTGTCAGTCACATCAGGTTCATTTAAAGTAAATATAATAAAAAAAATTAAGTACCGTATTTGATAACAAAAAATTAACATAATATTATATTTAAATATTTCAGATTGGCAGTTATAATCAAACATATGCTGCAGACTTGTGCGGGTGTGTGTGTTTTGATGACGTCACTAAGTATGAAGAGTCTGCATCCAACGTTACGGCAGTTCAATGGAAAACCAATGTTTACAGCGCACTTTGATATACCAGAACTGAAACAAGTAAATAAATAGATATTAATAGAATACTAGCAATTTCGTCTCGTTGTTGCAGAATTTGTTTTTTTTCATTCTTTTAAGGCTTACATTTTTAGATTTAACTGCTAAAAATTATTTTTCACTGCTTAGTGACAACATTTTTTATAGTATATATTATGTATAATATTAAGAAGTTTACATGTTTCTTTTTATTAAATTTAACAGCTATAATAAATTAAATTATTACCATATTAAGTTATTAATCTTACTATATATGTAAATGTGAAAGTTTGGAAGTATAGATGATTGTTTCAATCATGTTAGAACCACTGAATGGATCTGGATGAAATTTGGCATAGTGATAGATTATAGTCTGAAATAACACATAGGCTACTTTTTATTTCGATAAAATGTACGGTTCCCGTGGGATAGGTTTGTTTTTAAAATGAAATGAAACTTTGTTCAAATAGACTTATTATAAGCACTTTTAACTAGGGACAAATATTTTATGCACATATATATATTTCATTAATTTATTAACATTTAAGGAAGATAGAGTGGAACTGTTCAAACATTTGATAAATGACAAGATCCGGGAGTCGTTTCTGGTGGAAGACGATGACGTCACGCGCCTGGCGATGGATACGTCAGGATGCAATGTCAGAGAACTTGTCGATTATTTGAATAAGAAGATATTTAAAGGCGTTAAAAAGAAAAGTGAGTATATGTTATTATTTTGGTACATTTCTTCGGACCTAGATAGACAGCTGGTTAAACAAGGCCTTGTATGGGACTTTGTAATGTAGATGTTTCTAGGTGTAAATTTTGATTTAAGTTTACATAGAAATAAAATTGAAGTGTTTGTCTGTCTGTTATTTTAAAATTACTGTTTTCTCCAGGATATAAAGTTATCTATATGAGATCAATTCAGTAACTAAGCAATCCATACCTTTTTGAAGTTTTTGTCTGTCTGCCCATCTCTTTGTTCGTCCGCGGCAATTTATGGGACGGCTCAACCGATTATAATTACACTTTCATTGAAAGATAGGAGAAGTTGTAGGGCTACATATAGAGTATGTTTTATTGTGGAAATATGAAATTTAAGGTTCCTGCGCAAAAATCGGAAAGCCTAAAAATTTAAAAATTACGCAAAATTCGAATTTAAAATTTTACGAAAAAGTTCGCGCTAGCATATGTGTATCTCTTTAGGTACATTTGCAATAACTATTTTTCTCTATTGAGAACGTAAATGGGGAAGCAATCGAGCGAAGCAAG
This sequence comes from Brenthis daphne, assembly GCA_947093115.1. Lineage (NCBI taxonomy): Eukaryota > Metazoa > Arthropoda > Insecta > Lepidoptera > Nymphalidae > Brenthis > Brenthis daphne. The sequence goes on from OX352473.1 coordinate 8,967,634, forward strand.
GGTAAGATCTGACCTATTTATTTCAACAAATTATATTCGATTCTGACCTATTTATTTAAACAATTTAAGTAAAAAAATAGTATATATACATATATAAAGGAATATATACCTATATATCTTTTTTTATATTTGTAGAAGTAATCGGAACAGACAAACCACGTCTCATAGAAGAAACGGCAAAGGATGAAGAGAAAACCCGGGCGTTCGACATCTGGGGCGAGCTGGGCGGCATGCATGATGTCAAGCAAAAAATTACCGAGAATATATTTTGGCCGCTTATGGTATGTTATGTCATATATTATCTTTCCTCATATTTGTATAGAATTCTATTTTTTAATTTATACCTAATTATATTCTATCCAACCTTAAGTCTGAGCTGAATAATAAATTGGACGGGATGTGAATTGATTGAAGCTCTAAACGGTATTATAATTAGATGATTATAATACCATTTACTTTGCTTAAGGGGGCACCGAGCTTTTGGCGCTAATTGATTTTAGTAGAACGAAAGCAAACGGCAATTGTGGCTAGGATGGACGGAACGCGTGCGAATTTAGGTATTTTCTTCGTATTATTAAAACAAATGTAACACATTTTGAAAATGTAATGTGTATACGTTGTAAAAAACGTATAGTTTTGTTATTATTAAAAAACTGATGCACTTCCTTGAATTATTTACGCCGCACTAAGGGTTTGGTTTGTTTTTTAGAGATTTTGGACGTTTTTTCTATCCAGGAATCTACGAGTAATCGTGTTTCTAAAGTGTAAGATTTATAGGATAGATCCTTAAATATCCTACATATTAATTGCATAATTAAAGTTTTAGTAATAACAATACAGCAAGGGATCAAACGAACGCAATTATTTCTTAATTACGTTTCGTTGCCTCGGTGCGCCCTTAATGTTAGTGCATTGATAAGCGAAATTTCGATAAGTACGAATCTTACTTTAGAAAGGTAGAGGGAGAGAGAAAATTAACCATTCATTCATTCACTCCCAGTATCCAGGTCTGTTCCCATCCCAGTCAGCGGGTATCCTGCTGTACGGGCCGCCGGGCACGGGCAAGTCGCACGTGGGCTCGTGCCTGGCGCGCCTCGCCGGCGTGCGCCTTATCGCGGTGAAGGGGCCCGAGCTGCTCTCCAAGTACATTGGGCAGAGTGAAAAGGCCGTGAGGGATGTGTTTGATAAGTGAGTGACGGTTTTCATTGGGTTTAGGCTTTATTTAATTAAGGGTTTTGGGTTGTTTAGAGTAACGCGTAGGTGATAGGTAACTTAACTATTTGATTCGATTCTCTTTTTAATGGCTTCAAACGTGCCAGTTGAGCACGCGCACGTAGCGCGAGAAGAAACGAAAGAGATTGATCGGTTAATTTAATTAAATTTACTTTTTAGAGTATGAAATGCCAGTAAAATATCAGTGTTTTAGAAAATCTGACTGAAGTTACTGGAGATTAGTACGATCGAACAAACAACCAAAAGAGAAAAAGAAAGGAGTTTAAGAAGACAGGATTTAGATTTATAATAAAACACAACACAATGTAATAATATTAACATAAGTATGTCTTATGCAATAAATTAACTTTTGTATTATGGAATAAATTAACTTATGTCTTATGGAATAAATTAAATTTTTCGCTATGGAATAAAACGTCTCTTTCAATTAGGTCTAAATGAAGTCAGAGGAGATGAATAGTAGAGAATTGTTGAATAGCTACTTGTATAATTTTCGAGTTTGAGCTTGTTTGATTCGTTTTAACGAGCTTTATATATTACAATGTTTAAAGACATGTTTATTTTTTGGTTTTTAAGTATGAATTTTTTTTTGATAGAGCCGATATGCAACGTCCGTGCATTCTATTCTTCGACGAATTCGACAGTCTCGCGCCCAAGTAAGTTAAATATTGTAAGTAATTACGCTTTACATGTCATTCATTACTTATCGCTTTAAAATGCGTCTATCTAATAAGTATTTACAGCGTATATTAAAAATTAAATGTTTATGATTTAATATTTTTCTAAAAATAATATTATAAGTTTATAGTGTAAAGTATGTATATTTAATCCTATTAATATTATAAATGCGAAAGTTTGTGTTAGATGTATGAATGTTTGGTACTCTCTCAAGCGAAAACTACTGAATGGATTTTAATGAAACCTTACAATAATTAATATACTTATTGAAAGTAAAGAAAACTTAATGTTATCAAGTCGTCAAGCGAAGTAAGCATGGATCGTAATATTCTAAACCAGCGATTTACTCTCTCTTCTTTCAGGTGTTTTTTTTAGTGCGGATGGTTCTTTGTTTCTAGGTGCCTTTAATTATATAAAGGGAACCCAATTTGTTGGTAAATTTTATTACTAGTAGAAGACTATGTGGTAGTTCATAGCCTATCTGCGTACTAAATCCAAACTTGTGAAACCGATATAGCAACAAGGGTAACAAACATACACAAACTAAATTTCAGGTTTACATTAGTAGACAGATAATGTGAATTGTGATGTAATAGGCTCGTATTGGCGCACCCAAGTGGAGCATATACATACATACATATACGAGGGTGGCCCAAAAAAAACTTTATTTTTTTCGAGACTCTTACGAAAATATATTAGGTAAGTTATCATGTTTTAGGAGCCCCCTCCAAAGCGCAGTTTAAAAAAATCCAAAATTGATTTTTAAAAATTTCCAAAATCGAATCGTAGAAAATCGATTTTTTAATTAGTTTTTTCTCGTTATTTCACTATTTTCTACTGTAAAAATGATTAGGATTCTAAAATTTCAAGTCGATATTTTAATATTTACAGGTCGCTCAAGATTTTTTAGTTTCCAATTAGTGTACCTTAGACCTTTTCGAGCGACTTCTCTTTCTTTGTCACGCTATCACGTAAATACTATTAAACGTATCAGTATGGGACTTTGACGAATCGACGCGATTTATTTTTTGAAATTCATACACAAAGCGCCTGACTATACTAAATACTACCACCAAACTGAATACTAGCTGTATTGATACATTCTGAACAAATGACGATCAGACGCGGCCACGACTCCACGGGCGTGACGGACCGCGTGGTGAACCAGCTGCTGGCGCGGCTTGACGGCGCGGAGGGCGGCGCGGCGGGCGCCGTGCTGGCCGCCACCTCGCGCCCCGACCTCGTGGACCCCGCGCTGCTGCGGCCGGGCAGGCTGCAGGTGCACGTCTACTGTGCCCTGCCCGATCTGGTTAGAATGGTCACTTTTAAAAGAATAAAAACTTAAACAAACCGACTTCCAGGCACTAAAATTAAAAAAAATAAGTAAACTTGGGTTTTCATTTAGAATAGATGCCTAATCAGATATTTTCGAAGTCGGTGCCAGCCGATGCAAAGCAAATCTAATATATTTTGATATGTAAAGTACATCACAAATTGATGACACAAATATTTAACTATATTAGAGTTTATACCTATTAATTATATTTACCTATTAGATATTCAAATCTTAAAATACTGGCACCGACTTTGAAAATATCTGATTAGGTATCCATTCTTAATGAAAACCCCCGTTTAGTGTTTTTTACATTTTAGTGAATGGAAGTCGGTTTTTATTTAGTTTTTAAGTTTTTATTTTTCCATTTTTAGTGTAGACGTAATATGAAGGTAATTTGTAAGAATAAAGTTTTTTAATAACATATTTGATTAAGCAATTTATTTAAAAAAATAATTTATTGTAAATTTAAAAAAAAAAACCGTTCGCTCGATTTCGATTGCTCACAGTAATATTTGATTATCCATATCACAGACCGGTCGCTACGAAGTGCTGAAGACCCTCACGCAAAGCGTATCGATATCTGAGGAGGTGGACCTCCAGGAGTTGGCGGAGAAGACCAACGGCTTCTCGCCCGCTGATCTCAAATCATTGCTCGTCACCGCCCAGTTGGGGAGATTGGAACGACTTTTGGTAAGAGACTTTATCTACTGTATTTTTAACTAGTTTTTGTTCGCAGCTTCGCTTGCATTGTAAGTGGGGTGGATAAATGTAACTAAATATACCATGTCCATGATGTCTATATTTTTGTAAAGTTCAATTAAAATCTGTTTAGTTGTTTAAGCGTGGAAATGTAAGAGACAGACAGATTTACTTTTAAATTTACCGAATAGATTTTTAGATGTTATTAAACTAATATAGCAAAGAGCATAATATCTGAGTAATAGTGGGTTTTTTATTTCTTTTTGCGTGCGAAACGCGTTTCTTGCGAAATTGGCGCATATTTATGTTAAGCTTTATTTAGTATTGGTATAAATTATCATTTATTATCTGTGAGATACGCTCTTATATGAGATTTGTCTGAATGTTTACGAAACTGCTAAGATTTAATTATATCTGTTCGATCATTACTCGGTCAGATATAAAAGCAGATCAAGTTTTTTTTAATAATTTCATGTTTTGTTATAGGTTAGCAATGGCGACAAGAACTTGGAGTCAGTTGTGGTTTACAAGGAAGATATACTGAGCGCGTTGGAAGAGACCAAGCCTTCGTTGTCAAAGGAACAAAGATTGTTTTATGATATGATGTGAGTTTTTATGTTGGTTTTTAATACTTTAACATGACAGTCTTGTTTGTTTTATATGGTTTCAGGTAGAGGTTCTGGGTTCGAATCCCGGGTTCACGGTTCAGACTTAGTGTTCTTTTGGGTATTTATTGGAAGGTTTTCAGTAGAACGGCGCAATGTGGTAAGTTATCGGTCTTCATGCTGACGTAGAACATATTTTTATTTATATAGAAAGTGCGTTTAAAAACGTATATTTGACAATTAGATGACCCGTAAAGCTGTTCCAATAACCTACCTATCTTGCCAGCTCTTCTCGGCAGAACTTCTTTCCAAGCCGGTAGTAGCTTCCACATAGACATACATACTGAAAATTATTAAAAAATTAAGTTGATGTTGCTAAGTACCGAATATAAGAATATATGCAAGGTATATCTCGGAAGTTTTATTAGTGTCATAAATATAATAAAATTCTGAATCGAATCTGTACATCAAATATTTTTTTGGAAAATCTTATGGAAATAATCATTATTATCGATACAGAGGCCGAATTAGTTTTTAGAATTTTTGTCTGTTTGTCTCTCGGTTTGTGAACGCATCACTAGGAAACCACTGGACAAATTTTGATAAAATTTGGTATGATGATAGCTGGTTATCCGGATCAACATATAGGATAGTTTTGACTGAGGGACAATATCTCATCTCTGAGAAATCTATACTAAACCTTAAAACGTTCCTACATAAGTATATAAAAACTGTACAATTATTGTTTCTTTACAGATATAAAAGGTTTAGAGGCGAGACACTGTCGCCAGAAGAGAAGCTGATATCACAACTAATGCAAAAGCAAAGAGTGACTTTAGCTTAAAAATATTCATTAAATATAGCCATTGCTATTTTGTTGATGAATACATTCCATACTCCTATAAAAATAAAATCTTACACGGTTTTAGTAGGTGTTTGCGGTTATTACTTACGTTTTGGCATATTTATATATGTATATATGTATATTTGGTTGAAAGACAGTTGTATAATAAGACTTAGTTACCAAATAAAATACTTTTATTCCATCAAAACTATTATTAGGGATGTGTAGATACGCACTTCTGCCGATACGATACCAATATCGATATTTATAAAAAAATATCGCTGTTACCTTCAATCAAAAAAGCGCTAGATACACAATCCCATGCAAAAGTTCTCTTAAAACTCACCAATTGTATTTAGGTAATTATTCTAGTTGAAATAAATATACAAAAACTGTAAATTGAACCTTAAATGCAATGCTTAATTTAGTTGTTTTACAAAAAAAAAGCCCGCTGAAATGTGCAAATGAGCGCTCATTCGGTGAGGACATTTTTTGGTCGCTGATTGTGTATCTAGTATTTTTTTGATTGACTGCCGATGCCGATACGGACACTGCAGGCTTCAAATGGTATTTAAAAAAGTGAAAAAGTCTAGGTTTTGAATAAAAAAAATACAGAAACAAATGGTATTACTCACGTAATATATAAGTAATAGTTATTTAGAATGTTAATTCGCGTTTGGAAATTGTAATTTAACAAAATATCAATTATGTTTTGAGAACTAATTTAACAGAATATTAGTTATTTAAAAAATTAATTAAAAGAATTAATATAATAATAAAGTTCAGATTAGATATTAATATTGAAAATTCACATTTATGAGATTTTTATTCAGAAAACACAATATATAATTATTAAAAATATATCAATGTATCGGCATAGTAATATCACCGATACCAATGTATCGATAAAACTGACGATATCCAAGTTATATTGGTATCGGTATCAGATGCATCCCTAATAGAAAAAACTTGCTCTGTCCTGACAAAGGTATCTTGGGATTTGGTTTTTTGAAGTATATTTTTTTTCTCTCTCTCTAGCGTGATAAAATTCCGAAATATATAAGCTCGCTAAGTCATCTTAATTTTTATGTATTGACATTCATTAAATTTTATTTAGATTCGTTTATTAATAGAGTTATGAAGACGTTGTGAAATTCTATTTTTTGTTTTATAAAGTGAATTAAAAATTAAATTTAATTATTATTAAAAGTAACTGAATTACTGTTCTTCTGAACAATGTCTCTTTAAATTAAGATGACGATTCTAAATTGTAAAAAATCTAGTTGTACAAAATATATTTTGATTATTTGACTTTAAAGTTTAAATGTTATTTATCAATTTTGTTTAAGACAAGCGACATACGAGTCAATACTTCATAAGAACTTCGATTTAATGGTAGTGGAAGTTTTAAATAAAACTATCTTTTCGGACTTTTCTGCGAATTTATTTTGATTTTTGGATCCCGATGTTTCGAATGCTTTACAGCAATCATGGTCACGGGAGAGACCAAATATCAAAATAAATCCGCGAAAAATCCGAAAAGATAGTTTTATTTACAACGTCATATATTCGCGTAAATCTAAGAAACTAGATGAAATCACTAACGAGCTTAAATGACACCGCGCGTTAAATGTAGCGTTACAAATGGTGCTATGCTTGTAATTATAATTAGATTGTAGGCTAACTTTGTGTTTGTACCAAAAATATTTATTAATTAGACAGTCAGTGCAAAAGTGGCCTAACTTACATAAACCGGATAATTGGTAAAATAATTGTGCAATTTTTATATGGAAATGACTTAATATTTTTTTGTGGTTGTTATTTATTTCGAAGGTGGAATTTTAAAATAGGTATCGTCATAATTTAAAATTCAATAGTCTATAAAGATAAATAAAATTGACGTGTCTGTTTGTAATGTCATAATAACAACTTTTTACTAAATGCATATGAAATTATACGTATAAGAAAAACACATTATTTTAATTTTTTGTCTATCTTTCTGTCTGTTCTCTTCCGTCTAACCCCGAAACGGCTGGACTGAATAAACTGAATTGAATTGTTAATAATTTTTTTATATACAATTTAGAAATGTATGTGGTATGGTACCTATGTATTTTTAATCTCTATATATCAAGTTATTTCATGGGATTTTAATATGTAAAGTTACTAAGAACATCTAAGTGAAAGAAAAGCTGGCCTTATTTATATTTATAAACCTCCGAATTTTTAATTGTTTAAGTACTAGGCCACTTATATACTGACAGCTTTAAATACAAAGCTTCACGATACGTGAATGCCATGTGCTTGTGGAACACGCATAGAGAATATTTATGCACTTATACTAATGTATTTCTCCGTAGTCTGTAATTCTCCTATGGATTTTAATATAAAAATTGGTGAAGGCTCCCATAATTTTGTATTCCTCTTAACCAAAAAATAAGAAAACTGTGTGTAGTTTAGTCTTAAGTAAACTCTTAGTTGTAAACAAAATCAAATCAACATTTAAATATTATATGCACTCTCAAATAAAAGAACCTTGTAAATTGATATTTTTTGGCAAATTAACTTATAGAGAAAAAAAAAACTGAGAACGGTAGATATACTAATGTCTAAAAAACTAAAATCATAGTCAAGGGAGAATCGCTGTGAAGCATTCAAAACGTAGGTAACCAAAAATCTAAATAAATCTGAGAAACAATTCGAAAAGTTTATTTTAAAATGTCAAATATTCGCGTAAATAAAAAAAAGTATATGAAAAAAGACCATGAAATTGGCCATACTAATTAATCGAGTGAAGTCATTCGAAAAATTCTATGAAATTCTCACTATATACAGAGCTTTTTTCAAGCTTTTTCCTATGCTGTAGGTTTGGCGTTCTCGGAACATTACATTAGTGATTTATATTTAATTAATTATAGCTGTGCATATATCTGTTTGTTATTTTTTATGGATTTTAAAAATATGTTTGAAAATAAAATGGTTACAGAAAATTTGTTTGTTTTTTAATTAATTATAACCTCATATTTGTATAAGTCAATTGAATTACATCAATTACAATATTTTAGAACATTTATTAGGTATTTAGAGGAAACGTTCTATGAAGATGATGTTTATCAAAAATTATCATGTTGTCGTTTATACTGATGACCTCGACTACAATATTATAGCCAATATATAAAAAAATTAACAGTTCATGTATCAATGTGTACACGCGCAAGAAGTGAAACGTCTACGTCTGTACGTTATCAGTAATTTTTATAAAATTCAATTTATGTTATAACATCTCCAGGTAAATTTCTAAGAAATCAATTAAAATACTAAGAAATCTATTGTTAACTGACACGCCGGCGTGTCCGCGGTCGTGGAGGGATTAAATAATTAGGATAGGTTATGATACTACAAAAATAACACACGCAAAATTGCCGCATAGTCGTCGAGTTGCGGAAAATAGCCCGAACATACCATACCATACCATACTACAAAAATAATTTTTTATCGATTTAAAAAGGAAAACAATATTTTACTATTCACGTAGTACAGATGGTGTTAAGAAGTTAAAATTTAATTTTCAATATAATGATTCGATAAATTATATACTCCAATAAAATAAATAGTAATACAGGGATGCAAATTTTTTTATGAAAAAAAATATATTTATATTGTATAAGAAATTATTTCAAGTAAATATTTTTTTAACAATATTAATTTCATATGATTCTATTGCTCATTTAGAAATAAAAGATAGAAGTATTTTCTTAAAATTAATTGACTATTTATTCACTTCCGTAACAACCGTTTCCGTTGCAAAATTCGTAACGCCAATTATTTTTTTCCCTCTCATGGCGCGTCTAAAGAAGTTTCACTTCAATAAAAAAATAATTATAAATATAAAAATACTCGACTACGTTTTAAATAAAACTTTCGGATCATTTGGGTGATTTATTTAGATTTTTTGTTTCCGACGTTTCAACGTCGACGTTCGTTAAAGTAGAATTACTTTTAGTACCTACCCAACAATAAATCATTGTATTTCATACTAGCGGCTCCGCCCGCGTTCAGATGACCATATTACATATTAGTATACTCTTACTTTGAAGTTTTTGTATTTTTTCTCAGAAATGAGATATTTTCCCGCGGTAAAAAGCTTCCTATATGTTGTCCTGGATAACCAGCTACCACCATACCAAGTTTCATCAAAATCCCTCTAGTGGTTTTTCCGTGATGCGGTAACAGACAGACAGACTGATAGACAGACAAAAATTCTAAAAACTGTAGATTCGGCCTCTGTATTGATAATAATGTCTATTTCAATAAGATTTTCCAAAAAATATTTAATGTACAGATTCGACTCGGTTAGAATTTTATTATTGTTTTTCATATTTCATATTAGTGTTTCAAATGATCGAACTGTACTTATAGGTACTGTATTTATAAGTACTCATTTTATCTGCTATCCATTACCATACTAATCTACAATTGTGAGTTGTTTTAAATCCAGCATATTATGTACGCGTATTGCGGATATTATAGACATGATTTACACCAACTTATCTCGCTAGCTCAGCGAAGCAGTTCAGCTAATTCATTAGCAACTCATTACGACGTGTTAAGCTATTAACCCAACACAACTTTGAGATGTTTGTACAGATGTAAGTGGACTGGAAGAGATCGATTTTGTTTCAATGTTGGTCTTATATTTTGCGTTAATATAATTTAATATGTATTGTATTTTTAAAATATGGAAAGACAATGATAATTCAAGCAACAAGTATTAGTTACTTAATAAATACGAGCAATTACTTGGTGCAGGAAATCATTTGTAGATCACGGACGCTACATAGGGAAATTGCAAAAGTATTACATATTTTTTTATGTAGGGATGGATGGATACTAAATTAATTATACTATGTCAGAATCCATAGCGATTTTCTATGACTTTTTATTGTTACGATATTGCTTGAGGCGGTAATGTAGAAAGAACGGTGTATTTCAAACTTACATCAAAGTGTAAAATAACTGTATAAATTTTTTTATATTTAGTCGGATTTAGTCGGTTTTATTAGGCTAGGTTTTTCCGCGACCATGTTTGCTGTAAAGTATTCGAACCGTCGGAAACGAGAAATTAATATAGAACCTCGATGGAATTCGAAAAAAATAGTTTTATTAAAACTGTCAAAAATTCGTGTAAACCAAAGAAAATATTACCTACATAACTGTATTTATTAAGTTTTTTTAGCCAGTTCTTTTCAGGACTGAGGCTTTTTTCTTCCGAACTTGAGGAAGACTCATCAGACGTGCAGTAAAAAAATGTAATCAAGCATAAAATGCTGAATAAAATAGTCTAATGTGACATTAAGGTCCGAGGCTTCTTCTTTCCGAACTGGTAGTAGACTCATGACGTTCAGTAAAAAATTGTAATAATTTAATGCTGAATAAAATATTTTGATTTGATTTCATATCCTTTAACTTTAAACCTTGTAAAATGTTTGTCTTGAGTACATATTAATTATTTTTTTTAAAGTGGCACATCTAGTATAATTATTTTCAAAACTCACGTTCCATGTACCACCATTCGCGACTCGCGACTGCAAGCGCGGTGTTTCATCGCTCAATCTAAATTATTGTACAAGTTGCGAACTAAACTTAATCAGCCGCAGTAAAGTTTTTCAATAAAACATGATTATCTCGCGAAATAACTAGACAGTTTCGACTTAATTTATATGAAATTTTAGATTAATTAAAATGTGAACAAAATTTAAGATAATTTACTAAGTTATTATAATTTATTTAGTATTAGGAAAATATTTTAATATTAGTATTAGGAAAATATTTTAATATACATTAATACATTACTATAGACTTACCTTCGCGTCGCTCGGGTGCTGGGATGACGTAGACGTTAATAAGGCCTGAATATATTATATACATACAACAAGGTCACAATACGACCCTTCAATTATGGAATCCTACTTATGCTTAGATAATACAACGTATATGTATATAAACATTGTATTATTATCATTGACAAAAGTAATAAATATATAGCATTAATATCGTCATTAATAGATACTACACATATAAAGGTACATAACCAAAGGAGATACCTAGACTAGATCTCGACACAGAGAAACTGCTAATTAGCTAGCGCTTGATGAGTAAACTTTAACCATTCCGCCTTACAACGCGTAATTATGCGGCCGACGTCTCACAGGAGATTGGACGAGATACCATCTGCTGATAAATTTAATGATTTTGCTTGATTTATTGTAAATTGTATAAATATTGACAGTATTGGCTGTGGATTGTAATTAATTATTTATAACATATCATCGAATAATCGATTTAGAACTACTAATCGATTGACATATAGTATTTATTAACTGTAAATAATGTAATGTGATCTCGTTAAAAATATACCTATAAAAATTGATTTACTTAATATTTAGTAAAATGTCTAGTTGAGACGAGAATCAAACTTAGTACTAACGTAGAACTCTACCTGCCAATCTGTATGTTTAAAATAATATAAAAAAAAATGTTTTTTTTTTTAATTTTATATCAGAAATATAAAAAAGCTGTCCATTCAGTTAATAAATCCAAGATAAGAAGTTTACTGGTAAATGAAAAAGAAAAATGTTCCCGATTTTTGTAAATATAAATTTTTAACACCGGAAGAGCAAAAGCGAGTTGGAACTTTCAATATTATAATGACAAACATTACTTGACTACTCCGCTATAAGACTCTAAATGAAGCGCATTGAAGGCCCCATTTGAATTTTATATTTAACTTTTAAATAGCAATAGCACATTTCGATAAATGATTTTTTTTTTATTTAGCATTAAATATTTACGTTTGATAAGCTTTTATTAGGATAAAGATGGGAGTTTGTAAAAGTAATAATATTTCATAAGATTTAAGTGAATAATATTTCTATTGCTTCACTTTAATTATAAAAAGGCAGTGGCAGCCCAGTGGTAACACGCTCGCTTGGGAAACCGAGTGAAGCAGGTTCAAATCCTGGGATTCGCACCTCTGATATTTTCATGTGCGATTCATTTTGAAGATAATTAGTAACCCGCATGTCTAAGAGAACTTAGCAAGTTTTCGAAAAAATGAAAAACATGTGTAATCAGCCATGGCCAGCGTGGTGGGCTATGGCCTGATCCCGCTCGTATTGAATGGAGGCCCATGCCCAGCAGTGGGACGTTAAAAAAGGGCTGAATACATACTTTAATTATAACTATACTCAATAATGTATTAACTTTTTGCATGTCTCGTTGGTCTATATAGTTACCTAGTAGCTAGCATGTACGGTTGCAGATACGGAAATTTTGAGTACGACTTCTGGGTCGAGTCAAGTATAGTTAGATTGAGTTTTTCTATCAAGAAATTGTTAGTAATAGCCACGAGTTGAAAAGTTACAGTTTTCCCGACCTTCTCAATTTTCTGGACAACACTTCCAATTTTTTTCCCCAAAACCCTTTACAGACCTTTAAAAAATATCCCAAATCTATTCAGCCGTTCTCAAGTAACGCGGCTATCAACGGACAGCATTTTTTTTTATATAGATGATCTTGTGAACCAGGAAGGATTTAAAGACAAAAGTAGAGTGTCCGTCTCAAAAGAAAATTGAGTGGGTGTGAAGATGAAATTAGGTGCCTTGTCCGGAGAGGGCCAGAGAAAGCGGTTTTTATTCGACTTAAAGTAATTATTGTATTTTTGTGAAAGAGTTTGTTAGCGAGCCATTCACGGAGGAGAACACGGACGCTGTGTTGGTACAGGCACGGATTGAGATCGTTAGAATATATAAAGATTATAAATATCGCTACTGTAATAATTCAATAAAGCACATTTTCAAGAGTATATTAGAGCAACAGGTAAAACAAGTTAATGAAAGAAATTTTAGAATTTGTCCTATAGTTTTAGAAATTATTCCTTGAATTGCAACGAGGGTAGTATAGGTTTTAAAAAAAATATTGCTAGTAGATATAGGCAATAATAAAAAAAATCTACCATTATTTTTTTATACAAGCAAGTGTTTGATTAAGCGATTATGTTATCTATACATACAGATAAATAAAATTGAAGTGTCTGTTTGTAATGTCAAAATAAAAGCTTTTTACTAATTGCATATGGAATTATATACGGTATTTATAAGAAAAACACAATTTAAAAAAAAAATGTTTGTCTGTCTGTTTATTCCGGCTAATCTCCGAAATGGCTGGGCCGATTTTCACGGGACTTTCACTGGCAGGTAGTGGATGTTATAAGGAGTAACTTAGGCTACTTTTATTTCAGTAAAAGAATTAGGGTTCCGCTCAAAAAAATTAAAATGTACCTAAGGACGAACCCAAGCAAAGCGAGAGTGAGCCGCTAGTTATAAGTATAAATCATATCAATACAAATAGTATAAAGTACTAAATTGTAAGACTGGCTCATTCTAAAAAGATTTTTAAAGGCACTACGGTGCTACGAAGCACTACGAAATACGTAGCCCGTCTACAAATTATATTAATCAAAAATTTGGTAAATAGAATAAAAATATCACGATGATATAAATATTGATATTATTATAGAAATTTAATTAACTATTGTTAAATTTAAAATTTTAGCTTTTTAATTTAATATGTATTAAGTATATTAACTTCAGGATTATTCGTGGCTTGGTTCGCCATTATTAAAAACCTTTTTTAGTTATAATATCTGTAGAGTGAAAAAACATTCTTCACACATTCGTTTTTTTGCATTAAGCAGTTTAAGATAAGCGATGATATATCATCAAAATAGTTTATATTTATAAAATAAATTACTTTCATTTATATCGCTTAATATGATAAGTAGTATACTGAAATATCTTACATGTACCAAATACGTCCCTGCGACGCGTGAAGTATTCTTGTTTTTCCGAGTTTTCTTAGCTTTTCTTCGCGTTTTCTTTCGCCGGGCTTAATTAGCTCATTCATCGTCGCCCCCATTCGCCCTACCGTTTGTTTATTGAAAGCACTTTTATATTTCATTTTCATGGGTTCAATGGTGTATTAAGTAACCAGTTAGTTAAAGATACAACTTCCTAATATTTAACCTTTGTAAGCAATGGAGATTATATGGAAAATATAATATAGATTTTTATTTATGGGCTAGTGTATTATAACTGTAATAGTAGTAATTTATGAAAATAATAAGTTACTCACGATTCGTGTAATATTACCGTTGTCATGTACTTTTCCCATTTATAATATTGTGATCCTATAATTGCTTAATTAATCATATATTACGATGCGTTTTCCATGGGAATGAGATATTTTATCTCGGTATAAAGCAGCTTGTCACTCTCCAGACTTATTTCCATTCAAAAATCACATCCGTCGTCATTCCTTTTCGTTATAAAAGAAAACAAACAAATACAGTTTTATTAATATTATATTAGTATGATTATTTATAAATATGGACCGGGATAAAGAGGGTTGAAGATCTGTTCAGTGCCTTGAACAAAGAAGAATATAGGAGGATGACTGCCGACTTTCAGTAAAGGAGAGGCTCTTAAATTATAAGCAACTTTGTATTGTTTGTACATTGTGTAATTAATTTAAAAACGTTCGTATAAATAAATATTGTATCTTACGAAATGTTTTACCATTTACAAAGAAGAAAATATTAAGAAATAAGAAACAAAACACGTAACACTATCTTCACCTGAGCCGCCCAGACGTGACCGTTAAAGAAAAAGGGGCGAAGTCTCGGAAGCGTTCTCTGATAAGCCACCATAATGGCGCCCGCTGATAACGCGCCCGCCTTTTTCTCCCGCCAAAATACCGCGCCATTGTCACAGAGGCTACAGTACAAAGCCATTCTGCCAGCACAATGCCGCTTCTACACGAAATGCCCATAAATTTTTTATACTGAATTTACACCTTTATATCATTTTGTATACATTTTTATTATAATTACATGATAGTACATTACAGGTCATTTGAAATTTGATTAATTAAAGGTTAAAGAATTAATTTTATACTAAAATATAACCATCTCAGTGGTTGGTGTCTTGTTAGTAGATTACGTAAATAAAAAATACAACATTCATTATACATTATACATATATATTATCAATTTAACACAATTATATAACAAAGTTTGTTAATACGTAAATACGTTTTATACGTATTAGAGTTGTTTTAATTTATAATACTTTTGATTACCATCCATATTTATGCCTTTTAAAATACAATTTCCTAAATTTAATTTTCGTATATTCACACCTTAATATGATTTTTATAACATTTTTAACATCGAAATAGCTTTCTTAACGTCGTATATTAATTTCCAACAAAATCACATCATAATAAAGTGCCTTATAATGAACTAGATGCTTCATAAAATATTTATTAAAATATTAACATACTCGAGTGGCAAAATTGAGATTTTAATAAAATTTTAATTGACACATATTAGGTTTTTCAAGTAAATTACAAAGGAGGCGCGCCTTCACCTCACCCCGAACATTAGCGGCCGGGGGTGGGAGCGCGACAAATTTTTGTTTTTCTCTCGTGGTTGAGAGAGCGATTTTGTTCCTTAGGTTAGAGCGGGACGAATGTACATGCACACATTGCCTTTGTTAAAGAGCAAAAATAATAGAGAGAACGGTCGTTTATCTCTTTTTATAGCTGGAGCGGTATCTTGCCTCCGCTATTATGGAAGACAATTTTGGCGCGAAAGAAAACTGCTTATTACTCCTTATTCTTGAGAGCGGTTATGTACGTTCTATACTGGAATGGAGTTGGGATAGCATTTTAAAGTAGGTTTTATATTGTTTTTCAATATTTTGGATTCTCTTTTTTTTAATTATTTTGATATATATTTTATAATTTTTAAGTTAAAAATTATACAATATTTTTGTTATGTTTATTATATGCAATTTAATATTACATGGATATTCCTTGAGTTTAAGGATTACAGAGACAATGGAAATTAAAGTCTTCATCGGTTCGTTAATACCACTTGACCACATTTTAAATAGGTAGGTACTTAATAAATTAGATCAAGTGCGAAACAGACTCGTGTAATATCTAGTTTCATACATTTTGAGTAATTAAAGTAATTTGATACATTTTTGCCGTACACCATGACTTATGATATTTTAATCAGTCATCATCCATTTAACAATAATAAAAACATTAAAAAGCAATGTAAAATCAATGCGAAAATGGAGATCAAAACCGTATTTTAAATAGAAACAATTTACGACGTAATCCATTGTTATATCTACATTCAATTCGTAAAACGACCGAGGATTAGACCCGCAACGAATAACGTTAAGTATTTATTTATCACTTAATCTAAGATCAACGGACACACAGACGGAAAATTATACGCTTTGTTAGGGCGGCGTGTTTGTTTTGTGGGAGAGATAATTGTTTGGGGTTGATGTGTTAACTGTTGACTTGTGTTTATAGATTTAGTGTTAGTTTTTAGTTTATGGTATAAGTAGTTAATTTTTTATCAATCAATCAATCTATCTATTTATTCTAAAAGATGGCTACTACCTATTCATAATAATACTAGTTTATTCATTATAATATTAGTTTAGTGTAGTACTTCGATGAAAAATAGCTGATGTGTTAATTCATGATATTATAAGCTATTTCTATTACGAATTTCACTTAAATTAATTATAGCGTAAGAAAGTGACTAACAATCAGTCGCTGATATTTTCACATTTTCACAAGCTTTCACATTTTTAAATTTTTGTTAATTAGCAGTGAGATTGAAGCAAATGTCTGTATCGGTCTTCTTCACACAAAAAGAGTTCGATAATATTTTTGATATAGAGCTAGTTTATGATCCGGAAAGTGATAAACAACTTTTAATTCCGTTCTTTCTAGTAGATTTTTTTTCTTCCTAATTCTCGTGGTTATCCCGTAGAAAAATATTTAAGATGTTAGAAGCGTAGCTAAGAACAAGGAAAATCGTGGGCGGGACTTTCGCTTAAAATAATTTTAGCGGCATGGTTAGGTAAAATAAAAAAAAAACAATTTAGAATAAGAACAACACCATTAAATACGTAGTCAGAACTTAAAGTTTTTAATATATTTACTTACTATATGTATGCAGCATTTTTCTTCAGTTGGCGGACTTCACGTGTCTTTCGACAACTTGAATGTTCTATCAGACATATAGGTCTACTCACGATGTTTTCCTTCACCATAAGGCAAGTGCTAATCATGTTTGAAATAATCTGCCCATGAAAATATCGGAGGTGCGCCGTGCGACACCAAGGTAGCGAACCCGCTCCACTTGCTTTTTCAAGCGAGCACGTCACCACTGGGATACCGCAATTTTTATATATACTGTCTAGTGCCTTATATATACTATATGTATAAATATAACCACATACCTACCTATATTTTTTTAAACTGATAGATTGTTATTTTATTTGTTAGTAGGTAGTTGAAAATAACATAAACAAAAATAATTTCGTAAATCCAGTCCAGATTGAATATTAGTTTCCAAGGTTTCTATATTATTTATCTGTGTGTTATTAAAAAAGTGTAATATTTTTTTCATACTATCGTAACAAGCAAAGCCATCGTAAAATGTAAGTATATTAATTACTTTATTTGTCCCACTTTATACCAAGCCTGTTGACACGTTCAAGAGCTATCTGTAATAAGGCATTTGCTCGCAATTTATTCCACAATCAACTTTTTAATCCCAATAATCTCGATTCTAACACTGTTTACTTCTATAAATTAATCGTTTAATTTATTATTATACCGGTCTGATTGATCTTGTGTTTGGTTAAGAGACGAACTCTAAGAAATACACAAATAATTACTTATAGGTAGGTACCACAAGAGCACATAAAATTATATTCTTATATATACACAATATTATGTTTTAGAATTTACACATGCAATGTATATAACATAAGATTGAAATTAAATTCAAATTTTCTTGGGGTAAACAAAAAAATGATGCTTATCCATACATTTTCAGTTGAATTTTCTCCTCCGGCCATAGTCAACCACGTTAGCCAATATGTGGACTCGTGAGCTTCATACGTCTTGCAAGCAGCAAGATGGTAGATTCTCCCAGATATGTAGATCTCCTCACGATGTTTTCCTTCAGTCTTAGTGAAAATTATTCACTCTTGAACAAAGAACATCACACTGGTGCACAGACCCAAGTGTGAACCCACATCACTTGACTTTCCAAGCAAATGTGTTACTAATGGTTTCTCGGCCATCACTCAAAAATACTTATATATAATATTTATCCATCTAAAAACTATTTATTCTAATCAAAATAGTTACGAGTATATCGCTACCTAACACAAGTATTCTAACTTGATTTCAATTGACAAAAAGGTCACATAATAAAAACTATCCTGAAATATCGACGGCCCGCTTCCCGACCAAGAATGTGAAACATAAATAAACGCAGTAAATAAGAGTAAAATATTGAAAACTGTCATGGTGGGCAGAAAGGCGCGCGAAACTGAATATCCTCAGGTTTCCGGTCGCCTGCGCGCCAAAATGGCAGAACGGATATTCGTATCGACTATGCCATAGTGCAGTGAATAAACAACTATAGACAATGTGTGACAAAAGTATTGAATTTGTTTTAGTTTATTAATGAATTATTTATGCAATATATACATACGCAAGAGAGTGGTAGTAGATTCTTAGTATGTCATATTTAGTTTGTGACAATAGGTATATGCGAAAATTGAACCTACGACCTTTGGCTTGGGGGTAAATAAGGCAGTTAGCCAAACATGTAGCTATGCTTATTTCTTTGAAAATAAATCTGTGTTAATATTTAATTCTTATATAGAAATACAAATATTTTCAGATGCATATTTAGAATATTTTTTACCCTATATGTTTTAATATATACAGTTTACGTTTAAAAAATCACTCTCGAAATTGGTAATGCTTAGACTTTGCGGGTAAATGGTTCACCCCTATCCGCTGCGGCCCTATCGATTTCTTTCCCTTTCTTTTTCTGACCAGCAAGCAACAAGCTTTTTATTCTTATTTGTGTCTATTCAAAGCTGGTCTATCCAAATATCGTTTGGATGAAAATCTCATGTGAGAAGCTTACGCTCAAAGTTTGATGAGAGCGACGAAATTTTAATTAAAAACGTGACTTAAAACTTAAAGGAAGATTTTATGCCTTATGCAATGTACTCGTACATATTACAGTTTCAGAAAAAAAAACAAAGTGATATTTATGACCCGTTGGTGTCCGGAGGGGAGCGCGGAAGATTTGAAATTGGAACCAAATAGGCGTTAAATGGCGGCGTGCGCTGTCATAACGTCATTTGGCGTTCATCAACGGGCGAAACAGCATCTCCGTTTGGTGCACGTTTTATTAGCGTAAGGAATAGCGGGGCACAGTGACTCGGAAATTCAGATTTGCATCAGCGAATATAGCGGTGATTGCATTTTCTTTGCAACTACGCCGTCATTTAATTTGCCTTGAAGGCTTACACAGCTTGGTCTGGCTAAATTGTGCCTGACTGTTAGTTACGGCGCACTATAAATTAAATGGCCTGCCCTATATTGGATTATGACCCTGTCAAGTTTATATGGATGGCCTAATTTCATTCTATGCAACAGAATATGGACTAACCTGGACACAATATTGATTCAAAGTAAAATCTTTTATTATTATTTGGTCGGTCATGTAATAGATTTATTTACATATTACATACTTTAAGGCCATTTATGAATGAATATATACCTATGTATATGATTCTGATTATATTATACATATATGATTCTGATTGGTCCAAAACGTCTATTAAGCTTTTTTGATCGATTTCAATGAAGGAGGTTTCACAAATGATATGAAATAAAGACAAATCTTTATTTTTCAAGAATTTATTTTAATACGAGAAAACTCTGGTATGAGTACATAGTTAAAGTAGGTATATAATATACTTATAGAACGACTGCAGACAGCTAAAATTTATTAAGTTTGTCCGCAGCTTCACTTGCATTAATCTTCATCAGTATTATAAAAATATAACTATAACACGTGCTAGTCTCTGGACTTTTTTACCCAACTGCGGCAAAGTCCAAAAGAGGATTATGTGTTTGATTTCTATGTGTGTAGTAGTTCAATTCAAGGTCGTCTCGTAATTACTAAACGTCTTAATCTATTTTGATAATTCATACGTAGTTAAATTCGTCTTAATAACGCGAGTGTCATAGAAAAAATAAGAAAAATAGCAAGAATCTAGTTTTATTAGTAATACCTACTATGTTCCTTCGTCCACTTGTTACAATTTTTTTAGTTCGCTTTTTATGCAGTCGGTTTTACATTATTTATATGTTATACATTATTTAATGATAAAGTTCTGGTACCGGTCATTTTCTAAAAAAAACCTCAATAAGATTCACACTTAATAAATTAAAGTCGACTTCCGACCACGGAGCGATCCCTGGTCTATTAAAAGCTAAAATAATTAATTGCTCCAATATTATTTGGATGATACATCAGATACGTTTAGTTAAATATTAAGGTATATAAACAATAAACAAAATAAAATCAGTCTAGACGATTTATTGTTATTTTCAATCATATTTGGCAGTAAATAGCTTTTAAAATGGAATTACTATTGGCGTCATAAAGTCGAGATCCATCAGCCAAGCCATCATTCAACGTTCCGCATATCGCGTACCGTTTACTTATAAATTTCATTTCGATTCAATCGATTCTTTGCTTTCAATCCCCTGTAAATCAACCTTTCGCGTTCGGAGCTTCAATTTAGTACGCTTTAGTGCATGTGATAAATGTTATTCTTTAATAATTTTCAGGTGTTATGTTATATCTTGTTTTGTTGATAAATAACCTTTCATTTTTTTTAATAGAAGGAATTTCGCTTTTATATGAAACAGCTTTAAAGAATTTTATATAAGACTAGTGACTCACACTCGCTCTGCTCGGGTTCGTCCCTAGGAACGTTTTAACGATTAGTATAGATTTCTCAGAGGCGAGATATTTTCCCATAGTAAAAAGTATCCTATATGTTAAATTTCATCAAAATCTGTTCAGTGGTTGTCGTGATGCGTTCCTAGACAGACAGACAAAAATTCTATAAACTATACATTCGTCCTCTGTATCAAGGATAATGACTATTTCAATAAGATTTTCCAAACAATATTTAAAGTACAGATTCAACTCAGAATTTTATTACATGTATAGAAATATAATTATATTTTAAAAAACTAAAATAACATGCTTTTGACGAATTGAAATGGACTCGTGATTACGAATCATATGACTACAAACTGGAGGGGTTAACTAGCACCCATCTATCAGCAAGAGTTCCACTATCCGCTTTGTTGCTCCATCATCAGATCAGCTCCAAGATACTAAATTATAATATTGTCCTCTTAACTCATATCATATAGAAATAATTTTATTTCCATACGACAATTAGAATTAAAATTAACGTCCTAGATTTGATTACTTGTTAGTTAAAAGTGAAGCTATATGTGTATAAAGCTATACATATATTTAAAAATCATTAAAATCGATTCTCACTTAGCGAAGACATCACTTTCACAAAAGCAAGAAAATTAACATACTGACTTGAGTACCTTTTGCTTAATGAAAGCAGCCTTTATGAAAGAAACCTAATGTATTCATAAAATAATATTACTATTATTAATTTATAGAACATCATCTGTACACAGTTTATATTATAAGTATTGAAAAATTGCTATTCTCTTTGAAGGCAAATAGAAGGCTTCCCCGCGGCTGGCCGATTGTCACAAAGCCCGAGCTTATAAGCATACGATCCTAATCGGATGAGCGAATAAAAGTCGCGTCCATACTCAGTACATCCCGTTGTACGAACGAAGATATCGAACATTTTGTTGTTACATATTTCGTTTAAGGAAAAATGAATTAAAATTAATATAGCATAGTGCCATAGAAGCTAGCAGATACAGCTACAGCCTACAGATTCGGAGGTCCTGGGCTTGGTCGAGGCAAGTAGGGATATTATAACTATGGTTTATCTATATATATAACCTATGGTTTTTCTGTCCTCAGTAGCAGCCTGAATTTGGAAAGTTGGCGATGTTACGTTCCAATGTGTCTGAGAGCGCGTTGTGCCGTCGGTCCCGCGCGTCTTATAGAATTTAAGGAAATAGTTCAATTAAATAGCTGGCAATAAGTGTACTTATACCCATGATAGATTAAGTAAATCAAATTTAAATCTTAAGTAGGAACAATTTTCAACATGATTTCCACTAGCCTTACTGTGAAGGAAAACAGAGGAATTGGAACCCTGTAAAACCCTGCTGTCTGAAAGAATCTAGCAAGTGTTCGAAAGACGTATGATGTCTACCAACCCACCCTTGGCCAGCGTTCCCGTGTCCAGCAGTGGAATGTTGAAAAAGGGCTGAATACAATACAATTAGTAGTTGGGTTTTAGTAATAGTACCTAATTGTAATAGCTTTGAATGCTTTAAAATAAAATACAATGAATGCACTCTAATTTAGAACTAAACCAATGTGGTTGTGAAAATATTTGACATAATTGCTATTGACTCATCGATTTTGTTCACCACTAATATTATACACAAGTATTAACATTAGTGGTGAACAAAATCGATTACAGTTAGCGAGATAAATTGATTAATGTGAATTTTGGGACAGCATAATATATGAACAAAAAAAAACAATATCTTTTGGGTACCAAGCGAGTTGCTGTAAGTTTTTTTTAACGTTGGGAAATGTATTAACGCATAACATCTAAGTACAATTTTTTAAAATACATAATAAGTATATTATATAATTATTAGGTTTTTAAATTATATCACTTTCTAAGTTATGTTTAATAACATTTTAGCAAATTTAGGCGCCGTAGGATCTCTTATAAATTTAAACACAGACGTCGATTTAACTACTGTAAAATAATATGTACAAGTATTTCTGCTGTAAAACGTAAACCTAAAATGAGATGACAAGTGATAAATTGGGGGAGTTTCGACCTGACTTAAATCAAAAGGACGAAACATACGAGTTTTCATACTCTTAGCTATTCCAGTATTTCTCCACATCGCTGTGTCACGCTGAATGACGCTGTATAAAGTGGCCGGCACGGTTTGCTGCATATGAAAGGGTCTATCTGAACATAAAGCCGTCTCTCCCAGATGGCTTTGAAGAATCCTATGAATGAATTAAAAAAAAAAGATCTCTACTTGTGTTAGATGCTTACATAATTCGTACGCGATCTGTGGTGGGATATTGTAAGATGAAGTAGTTTTATAATAACTATAAATAAATGTTATGAATAATTTGAATTTATACGAGTATAACTTTTGTTAGCAATGTTTACTGAGAAACGATATTTATTTTGTCAATCGACTTCAGGTACTCACGATATAGGCTTTACCCAGTGTACTTATATGTATGTATTGAAAGCGGCATTTTTTGGCAATAAAGATTTTATTATTAATTCCATACAAGTAACTTAATTATATTTCATATCTTGCTGGCTGTCCTTATTTTTGTTTATTTTTAATTCAGTACCAGCTAACGAAGTCTTAGAAAATAGCGACGACACCGGCGTAACCCATCTTACTCGTATAATCTCATCAACAATTTATTAATAAGCACACACCGATTATTATTATTAATTTGAGTTAAGTATTATTATTAATTTTCAATAAAATACATAATAACATAAATCTTAAGCAATATTAAATAATTATAAATAAATCGTAGGTATGTCTTGTTGTATTTTTGCTCTGCAACGAAAGAGACTTTTCAAAACTAGCAACACTGCATCTCATCCTAAAAGTACTTGTAAATTTTTAATTTCTTTAAGACAATTTAAATTAGCTACTTAGTACCAAAATCAAAGAGCAAACAGTAAGCAGAAGTAACAAAACAAAGTAATTGAATCACTCCCACAATTGATAATAAAAGCGAGTTTATTGAATTATAGCGTTTTGCGCCCCGCCATTATGCGAAGAATCGTCACAAACGAACCATTGTTAAGTACACTAGCGTCCATTGTGTGGTGTTATCGCCCTACGTCGGTTTTTGCTATTCTTCACAGCAATGATTTGTAATGCAGATGTGGATTTTTGTATTGAGACGTTCAAATTATAATTATTTTTTTAACTTACACAAATTCGCTTTTCACCCTTCATCTTTCGCTATTGAAGATCCGGCTATGACATATATTAAACTATAATATGTTTTTTAAATATAATCTGACGTTTATAAAACATTGTCCAAACATTTATTTAAATATAAATAAAGGAAATTAGCAAACTATATACGTATTTGTAATTGTTATTACTTTTATATCGTGAAGAAAATTGTGTAAATTTTAATATTTAAAATGTTCGAAGAAAGAAGAATAAAACGTAGAATGTATTTAATTATTAAGATTTTGCTTTTCTATTTCCAGTAGGTCCGCACTCATATTGTATAATATGCGCCGAGAATTGATCCCGCTATATACTAATTAAAATAAAAAATCTTTATAAAAAAATGGATAATTTACATAAACATACTTATTTCATTACCGTATATTAATTTAATTTTGTAAGATTTTGTGTTAATTTATATATTTCTAAGACAGCGTTTTCAAATTATTATACTAATCAAAGTAAGCCCTCGGAGAGGTTATAGATGACTAGGCAGTAAATTTACCTTATTCATAATTTGTAAGATCAACTTACATTCGTTATTGACTCGACCTCGCGCCCTTACAAAAACGTTATCGCTATATTTATTCAGTTTTTATTTTCACTGCGACACCTAGACAAACATTGCTGTAGATTATGTATTATTTACCGTCTTATACCATACATAATAAGGTTGAAATTAGAGTAAAATTTTCTTTTGTAATAGAAAATGTAATGTGGTCTTTTATATCCAGAGTCGGAGCGGAAATAAACTTCTTTGTGACACTATCGCATCGGATCGTCAACCGCTTCCTTTCCAAAGATTATTGTAGACTTAAGTGCAAATAAAACTTATCAAAGGTTTTGTGACTTTAGCTCATACTGAATGTGAGACAATCGAAATATATATATATATATATATATATATATATATATTTCGATTATATGTATATATATATAGATATTATATATATATATATATATATATATATATACATATATATATTTATTAGTGTATGCTATGCTATCTTCACCAATTGTAAACCGTTTTTGTATCCCTTTTTTTTAAGATTTTGTAATACTTCACAGATTTTTTTCTATAGTATATTATGTATTAGTATATTAAATAAATTTAAAGAAAAATATCACCTCTAAGAATAAAATTACTTTTAAATTGGTTTTGAGATCGTCTATATCGTATACTTTTACAATTACTATGATAATATACAATTAAAATTATTATATAAACAATATTCATTAAAAATTACCATATTTATGCAGAGTTGTCATTATAGTATTTGACAGTTTTAATTCATCTAATTAATCAACAATATGAAAAGTTTCGTAATAATACATCATAACATGTGAAAGCCAATTACCTCAATAATATGTACCAATAATAATTAATGTATGGTAATGTAACACGACGAGGTATTCAACAAAGCTACCATCGAAATAATAGACACTTGTATTGTGTTGAAATATGCATGTAATTTATGTTATGACTAACAACTCACCGTCGCTCCGCTCGAGTTCGTCCCTACTTATGTTTTAACGTCAGTATAGATTTCTCAGAAATGAGATATTTTCTCGCAGTAAAAAGTAATCTATATGTTGACCCGGATAACCAGCTATCACTATATCAAATTTCATTAAAATCGCTCCAGTGGTTTTTCCGTGATGCGGTGACAAACAGACAGATAGAAAGCCAGACAGACTGACCAACATTCTAAAAGCTATAAATTCGGGCTGTGTATTGATAATAATGACTATTTCAATAAGATTTTCCAAAAAATATTTAATATGCAGATTCGGCTTAGTTAAAATTTTATTATACGTTATATAATATTCAAATTGATATTAGTGTTAATCTAATGTCGGATGACTTAAAGAACTACTTGTTATGTCCTTAGCTCTAAGAATACTGCAAAAAAAACTTAAGAGATAAATGTAACTGATGCTCCAAGCTTTTAAATTCTTTTGAATTTACATAACACATGGAACTCACTATCTACCCCTTACAGTTTGTTCCATAATTTATTGATATTTCTTTCGTATACTTAAAAATTTTACTATTGTAGGAAAATAAATAAGGAAAATATACAGTTTTTACAAGTTTCATTTAATATACCTATGTATTTCTATGAATGTAAATAATAATAATTAATGAATAATATTAATTATTTGTTTATATTTTTACACTTCTGCGGCGAAGCTCACAGGAGGGTTATTTGTTTGACCTGTATGTATATATGTAACAAATGTCATACTTATGTAATAATATTTTAATCCAATAAGCCTTTAAGATTGATAGCATTCCAACGTTAGTTATAAAAAGAAAACCTACCAACTACTACTTATAAAATATATTTTTTTAATGGTGTTCAGTGGCAAACGATCAGACAAACCACCTGATGGAAAGCGGTACCTGTCGCCCATAACACCTAAGGTTCATGCATTTAGGTTTAATATAACAAAAATGCAGAACCGTAGGTGCGTTGTCACTGTGAGGACTAAGATGAAGTGCCTCTTGCCTGTAATTGTGCTGGCTACCTTATCTTTCAAACCGGAACACAACAATGTAATCATTGTTGCTTGACGGAAGAAATAGATAAAGGGGTGGTACCCATCCAGTCGGACTCGTCAGGCTTGACAGCGTCCTACCACCGCTTACCGGCACTAGACCACTCTATTAAAAGTTTCGTTTTATTTTTTGCTTAATAAATTTTCTGTACCAGAAATCTTGGAGTTGATTCCATGGTTTCTAGTACTTGAGGGCTAAGAAATTTTTACATGAAAACATCTAGTGCTAGCTCGTCTGCTGGTGACAAGAGGGTTGCCTCTATATTAGCCAAAAGAATCGACATTGTGATTCAGTAGAAAAATGCAGCAAGTATTCTACCACTGTTCCGTGAGAACATGACTTATGAAGTAAATATTTACATTTTAATCTTTATTATTTTTATGTACATATTTATTATACATATGTAGGTAGATTAACTTTCATTTCATTTTTTGATGTAATTTTTTTGTTATTTATTAACACCCGATATAGCAACAGAATACACTTTCTAAAGCAAAGCAGAAGCAAAAAGAGAATGCGAATTTTCTATAATTTGCTACCATAACATCTAATTATACATATAGTACTCACATCGAACTCTACAATAGAGCTCTTCAAGCAATCTTGTCCCAATCAACTTATCAAAACTTCTTCCAAACAACAAAAACTGTCCAACAAAGGTGTCATCGCGCCCGGGGCGATCCATAATGGCAATTTTTCGCATCCAGCCTGTGAATGCGATGAATGCTAGATGTCGCGTAAACGGGCCGCGGCGTGCAAATTTAACTCCTTTGTGTCGCGACGCCGTGCGTGTCCAGCATTCGATACTAGCTCTGATTACCGGGAGGGTATTTTGCAAACACGTTTCGTTTATATGTACGAGTATGTAGTGTTCTTTTAGGTTTTTAGGGGTTATTTAAATATATATTAGGAGTTATAAATATATATATATATCGTGTTTTTTTTATCATTTACTTAGTTTAAGGAAGTTTAACTTATGTGTTATTTTTCATTTCAGAAATAAGTTCTTGCGTATATATATATTTTAGAATTAATTAATATTTATTAAATTAAAAAAGTGACAAGTTCTAAAAGCAGTAAAAGTTAAACCTAAATAAATTTGATAAATTTTTTTTAACTTATTATTCAATATTTTATTTAACTACTTACTGTCGCTTGCAGCGCTTTCTGTTCGTTCCGCGGGAAACGCTCTCTTTTCTTCCTTTTCTTCATCAAAAGAAAAAAAACTTAAATTTGATTCAACTTAATTATATTACAACTAAAAATCTATTTTTTTAATGATATAATTGACTTTCTGGTATTCTATATGTATGAAACTCTACTACTAATATTGATCGTCTGTCACGTCACGTATCTCCTTTCAATCACACTATATCTGAAGTGACTTTGTGAAGTTATTTGTTTGTGGGCCGCGCCCCGGGCGGACTATGGCGACGGAATCTGAATGATACTGCCTATAACTAATGCCTTTTTTGTTGCTCTATATGAGGATTAGTGTATTTAAAAGATATTGTAAAGAAAACTTATATATCTTAATAATATGTTATTTATATGTTTATGTTATTTAATGTGAATTGTTTTTCTTTGGAAAAAAATATCTATCAAATTAACAAAAAAATAAAAACCGACTTCAAACAAAAGCACTAAAAAGTAAAAAATAACTGACTGGTAGTTTTCATTTACTATACATACCTAATCAAATATTTTCGAAGTCGGTGTGCTTTGCTTTGTATGGGCTGGCACCGATTTCGAACATATTTGATTAGGTATGTATTTAATAGGTAGACTTTAATTACTTAGCCAAAGCACACCGACTTCGAAAATATTTGATTAGGTATGTATAGTAAATGAAAACTACCAGTCAGTTATTTTTTACTTTTTAGTGCTTTTGTTTGAAGTCGGTTTTTATTTTTTTGTTAAACAGTTTTTATTTTTTCCCTTTTTAGTGTAGACAGTAGTAGCAAAGTAAGAATTCTAACGTGTTAGGCTTGTCAAATCAAACAAAATAAGCCCAAACTCAAAGTATCTACTATTAGCCGTTGAAGAGTTCCACCTATCCACCTTCTGGCCTTGCCATCAGATCAGGTCAACGACACCGAACCACTGTACTATCAACGGAAATAGAAATACTTGCAAAGTTTCAAGTCAATATGACAATTAGAAGTAGGTTAAATTCATAATTAGTTGTTTTTCCACCCTTAGGGGTGGTTTTTTTTTGAAATTTAAATGGGACCAATCTGGAAGTATACCCTTTCAAACAAAACAAAAATTGTCCAAATCGGTTAATAAATGACGGAGTTCTGAGGTAACAAACATAAAAAAAAATACAGAGTCGAATTGAGAACCTCCTCCTTTTTGAAGTCGGTTGAAAAATGGAAAAGTCAATTACAACTACAACAAATTGTACAAAAAATAATAATATTTATACATATAATAAAATTGTAACTAAGCCGAATCTGTATGTATGCATGTATGCATTAAATATTTTTTTGGAAAATCTTGTTGAAATAGACATTATTATCGATACAGAGGCCGAATCAATAGTTTTTAGAATTTTTGTCTGTCTATCTGTCTGTCTGTTACCGCATCACAGAAAAACCAGTGGATGAATTTTGATAAAATTTGGTATGGTGATAGCTGGTTATCCGGGTGAACATATAGGATACTTTTTACCGCGGGAAAATGTCTCATTTCTGAGAAAAAATACAAAAACTGCAATGTAAGAGTATACTAATATGTATAACCTAAGAATTTGGTTTTGGATCTTCTGACGCGGGCGGAGCTGCGGGCAATGGTAGTTATTAATATTTATGCTATTACTATTTTGTGATAGGTAGGTACTCTGCGTGCAGTTTTCATAAGTCAACTTCTTAAAAAAATAACATAATATTTGAGTTAGTATTACTTATATTTCAAAAATATAAGGACTAAAAATTTGAAATAAAAATATCTTTTCGAATTTTTTCGCGGATTTATTTTGATCTTTGGTTCCCGACTTTTCGAATACTTTACAGCAGAAATTATAAGAAAGTAATAAATGTATAAGCACTAACTCAAATATTTCTTATGTAGTTTTATTTATATCCATCAACTAGCCACTCGCCCTTATTTCGCTTGGGTTCGTCCCTAGGTACGTTTTCACGGTTACTATGAAATACAAATCTTTGAATTTCTCGGCTTCTCTGTACTATAATATGTATGTATTATACATATAAACCTTCCTATTGAATCTCTCTTTCTATTAAAAAACCACATCAAAATACCTACGTTGCGTGGTTTTAAAGATCTAAGAATACATAGGGACAGACAGACAGCGGAACGTGACTTTGTTTTATACTATCTATCTATATTATATATATGTATATATATATATATATATATATACATATACATATATATATATTTGATCACGCCATCACGCGTGAACGGCTGGACCGATTTAACTATTTTTTTTTGTGTTTGTTATTGTCAGGAGAAGGTTCATAAGAAAGAAAAAAATTAAAAAATTGCGCGGAAAATTATAAAATTTAAGAGTACTTATAATTTTGATAAGAAGATAGTTTGAGACCCTGGGAAGGACATTAGATACTTTTTATCCCGGAAATCATCCCTTAAGGGGGTGAAAAGGGGGATGAAAGTTTGTATGGGAAATCAAGCTACCGACGTCGACGAACCCGAGCGAAGCGAGGGTGAGTCGTAATGTAGTGATAAATGAAAATCTTAAATAGATAATCTTAAAATACCTACCTACTTTTCAGCACCTTAAGAGACGCTTCATTACTAAATAGTTAAGGTAAATAGGTTTAAAATTTCATTTCATAAAGATCTCCATCATTTTGCACTTGTAGATAGAAATGAATCGTTCACTCTTTCTACAATTTACAGTTTTCATATTTAAAGGAATCACAGAGTCAGACAAATCACAGACTTATTTACTATACTTAAAATTAAAAAAAAATAGTAGATAGAAAATTGAAAGCTTTTTTGAAATTTTCTGTAAATTTTGTATTGCAGATTAATTTTGTTATTAATATGTAATTATAAAATTATGTTAATTTCTAATCGTTTAGTATTCATAAGTGCCTTTGCGAGTATAAGATTTCTTTTAAAAGTTTAAATAACGGACCAAGTAATTAAATATGGCGTACATACAAAAAATATGGTGATTCTAAATAATATTTTCATTGAAATCTGTTACTTTTTACTCTGAACATACAAAAAGTTCTACTATATTTCCATATAGCACAGTATTATTAAAAACAATATGTATTCTCCATCAATATGGAAGATGGTCAATCATAAAATGCATATAGAATGTCCAATATTCGGGTAAGCGGGCAAATGACAGCGATCGAAGCAAATCACTGTCATTGTGATCGCACATCCGTGCCTCGGATTTACATGAAATTGTTTCATATAGAATACGATATTATATATTGTATAGTTCATTTAACTTTCCATACAAACAAAAAATTTAAAGATGCGCAATTAGATATGAAATTATAGACCTATTTGTCCGACTTCAAAAAAAGAAGATGTACTTAATTCTAGTGTTTTTATTAGTTTAATTATTACTGTTAAAGTAGACTTAGCGTAACTTTTTAGTTATTAAGTGTTATTATAACTATCTTTTCTTATCTACTTATTCCATCTGGGTAAATAGAAGAACTAAACTCGTACAACTCAATTTTATTTGTATTTCTTTTTTGCTTGACGATGCTTGAAACGCTCTTTAGTAATCATTCTCATTTGGAAATAGCTTTTATTCGAGTTACCTTACTTGTATAATTTCCATAGTAAATTACATTTGTTCCATACGGGAGTCGGGAATTCGTTGCTAACTTCATACTTAGAAGCCTGGTCATTTTTGTTGATAAGTTGTAATTTTATATGCATATTGGTATGGCTTCATAAATTTATATAATACCTTCATAATTACAATAATAGACAAAAAATGTTTTTTTAAAGATTTTTTTATCTATAAAATAGGTACATTTTAGGTATACAACTGTTATTAAAACCCAACGAGCGCTTATTACTTTTATTGTAGTGAAAAGTTTGTTCAATATTTAAAGTATAAATATTTAAGTCTAATTTATTTTTTTAATAGTAATATCACTTTTAAAATTTAAAATAATAAAAATGAATGTTCGTATGTTTGTCCTCTATGCGTTCCTAAATCATTGATCCGATTGCGATGAAACTCTGAATATTGTGTATATGCCTGCTAAGGTTTCTGGCGTAAAACAAAAATCTTTGGACATTTTTATTTCATATTTTTCTACACCGTTCAAGCTCAGGGATGGAGGTCGTTAGTAGTAAATTTGTTACGTTGAACAAAGACAACATTTCAAAAAAAATGGTATACCTATTACAGGACGCAATGTTTGATGTCATATGTTAGAACTTTATGTGTCTTTTTAAATACTTGCTGGGTTGATTATCGACAATAACAGACGTTTAGTAGAAAATGTATATATAATAAAATTCTAGCTGAGTCGAATCTGTACTATTTTATAGCGGGAATATATCTCATCTCTAAGAAATCTATACTATAAAATATTTTATAAATGTTAAAACGTAACTAGGGACAAATCCAAGCGGAGTGAGTGTGAATTGCTAGTCAACAGATAAAATTTTACAATTTAAGATAGCTCTTAAAATATTATGTAGCATCGGCATGAGAGTATAGTCTCGATCAGACCATTCTGTTATGATTCATTAAAAATATGGCTTTTAATATGATCTATATTTGACAATTTTTAAATTAAAATAATCCATTACATACGAGTACCTCACAGTAAATACAATAGGTACAGCAAAACAAAAATGGCGCGATTGTGTGAATATGTCAAACCACAAACGTTTTCACATAAAAGCGTCTATTTAGTCAACATACAGCAAATGTTGCCAAAATGCAATATATTATAATTAATTGACCGATGAAATATCGTTTTTGAAATATTATTATAAACAGATATTAACCTTATTACGGTGTAAATTTCAATTTGTCTGTCTGTGACCGCGGGCGATTTCAATTAGGGCGGCAGATTTACTCGCTTACTGTTTTATTTTTTAATCTCTCTTCACTTATATCTTGGATGTTATTATTTGTAATTACGTTTGCGAAATTTTTATGTAAATGTTTTTAGTAGACTTAGTTGTTAGTTTATATTTTTGTAATGAAAACGGGACAAATCAAATCGAATCAAAATATACTTTATTTGTGTATTTTTACAACTAAATATTTTTGATTCGTATATTTTACATACTACAGTAAATTTAGATGTAGGTATCTATATTTAGTCGTCGTTAGATTACATGGTAAGTTCTACTCCGCTTATTATGCGATACCTATTCCTATATCTTTAAAATAGAATATTGTATAGGATATGAATAAATTTTTTTAATTGAAATCTGTTTCAATATTATCATTTCTTGAGTAATGCGCGATCAAATAAGTAAAGAAATAATCTAAAGTATGTCGATTTTACTTAAATTTATTTAAAATAATTAATTAATTCTAGACTCCATTAATAATTTATGGCAAACCGGAAATATATTTATAGTTTTCGTTAAGTGTAAAAAGATTTACTTAGCACATTTTTTGATCATTTAGCAAACGTATGATATATGAAAGTATGACGATGTTGTGTTTTAAGCGAAAAAACCGTACTTCACGGCGTAAAATTGGTAGCGCTTGTTAATGTATATCAAACATAAATATATGGTAGGTATAATCATGAATATAGTATAAATTTGTTTTGTTTGCATTTGTATCTTAAGAATCAAAGTTTTACAAAGTATAATAACCAAAAATCGAGCTGGTGCATAGTTGTATATATTGTAAGAAGTTATATAAATCAGGTTATCCCCAGATCCCAGAGTGTAATAAAAGCGATCGCTCGCCACCTCTACAATTAGACGCTAAAGGGTGTTTGTTTGAAGGGAGTAAGCTAGAGTGGCCATGATCAAACCACATTATTTGAACTCTGTTATGAGTTTGTCTTTACAATAAGTTTCAGTTTTATTTGCTTTTCTTTTTATTTGCATTCGCTTAACATCCTTCCTGCAATTTAATAGCTAATATTCGCCCAGTTGTTGAAATTCGACCATATCATCTTTTTGATAACGTTAAAGCTCACCAATAGATACGAATCAAATTAAATCGAAAATCTAACAAACAGAAGAGAAAAAGGTATTGCACTGTTTTGTTTTTGCCTATTTTTATATATACTTAGATATCAAGACAAGCATATTTATTATAGTTTCATTTCGTACAGGATCTCAAACCGAGACCACGAGACGTATGTAAATAATATGTTACACTTTGTGGAAATGAACATTAAAAAATAATTTTAAAATAACCACAAATCCATATGATTTCTACAGTCGAGGTGATATTGTAACCGTAAATACTTTTTATCTGTTAAACACTTTAACAACACAGTTTTTGGTTAATTTAGAAAAATAATTTTTTTTTACATAGGTATAAGAGTAAATATTATTACAGTAAAATTCTTCTTCCTCGCTAACATTACGCCATGGTCACCCTACGACAGGGTGCGATCTGCCGCAGGCGTCATCGCTAATCGCGCTAAGCGGGGCCGAAGCGAGCACTACATAAACTGCGATTATTGTTTTTTTTATCGGCAACAATAAAATGTTGATGACAAGTCAAGTGACTTCGCATTTATTACCAAAAGGTGGCAAGTTATTGCGTATTTGAATTTTGATTTTTTATTCGCGATGCTTCATTTATGGGGAATGTTAAAATTAATCTATGTATTTCTATAAAAATTTTATCTTCAACAGGAATTTTTTCTTGAGTTAAGAGCCTTAATGAATGTTATAATATAGATAATAGGTATATAAAATCCCAGTAAATACATCCCAAATAATATAAATAAATATATGTATAAAAATATTTCTTTATTTAATCTTATATATTTTTTTGATATTTGTGACAGAAAAACGTTGCTTTGATGAGAGAGCTCTTGTATAGAGTCACTTACATCTTGAGAGCAATAAAAAAGTAATTACCTTTACTTAAATATACCTAATTGCTATTCATTTCGTGGGGGTTAAAGAATTACAGTGGTTTTGTCTAAGTCTGAAATATTGTGCATATTGTACAAATACGCCAGTTTTACGGTTCCATAGCTTATTATTTAAAATCATTCCATAAAATTACTTGTTAAATAAATGCATGACAAAATTATACAATGAAACAAAATAATCTTAAAAATGTCTATTTCAACTCAGAATAGATTTCTAAACGGTCTTGATAACCAAATTTGATTTGACTTTTTGATTTGATTTTTTTTTATGTTTTACACATCTTAGTATAATATTAATATATTCTACTAACATGTTCTTATAATATTAAATAGTACCTGTAGTACACTCGGTATTGCCTCACACATTTAAAATGACACATAATTAGCTTAGCTATTATAGCTTTCTTAGGTCTGAATGCGATGAGATGATGGTATCTAAAGCCTACTCATTGAGCGAAACCAAACTTAGCTATGTTTTTAATTCAAAATTTTAAAATATAGAACAGCAAAAAAGTCCCATTAAAATCGAATATGTTTAAAACAAATATCCCAAAATATTATATACATTTTCTTTAAAATATATAACTTATTACAATTATTTTGTATATCTAACATTTGTTTTAACTTTCATATGTAGACTTGCTAAAATAAATAAATATGATTTATTTACAAGTTTTCCATTTAACACTGTAACATAAAAGTGTACAGTAGCCATTATATTAGATAATATTTCTTTTATCCAAACATCTGCCCTATTATGCAGTGTTTATTCAATAATCGAGTGTGGATTACTTCCCCGTTGTTTCAGCGCGACTGACTGCTCGAGAGGCTCTCGAGATCCTCTCATTTAGTGTGCACATGTCGCTTTCTGTTAACTGTTTTAGTTTTAGTGGCACTACAAAAGAGTGCAATGTTGTAAAAAATATTTCTTTCGAAAATATTTTCATGGTTTTATGTAATTTCTTATGTGGAATATACTCGTGTATTGTATTAATGTATTGGGATGAAAATTACACTATCTCCAAACCAAAAATTATTATCCACTGTCCCGTTGTTAAAAAAGAATTAAGATTTAATAAAATCGATAATACTACTAAGATCACTCTATAAATAAATATAAATATTTGTAAAGCAAGTTAACATTTTTCTTAAGACAAGATTTCGTTTAGATTGTCCTTAATAAAAACTATTTTTATTAAGTTTATTATTTACCTTCTATACATCTATTATTAGATTATTCCTTTTATGTCTAAACAAACAGATGCATGAAGGACTTCGTTGAGAGATACAAGTGCCTTTTCTAGTTTGCACAGTGCACATGTCATTTTCTTATATGTAGTTATTTTGTAAAAGACATTTTATAAGCCTTATATACCGCTCGGTCTTTTATTTTCGGCAGTGCCAAGGCCTATTTAACAAATATTTTAAATTATATCCGCAATAGAGACTTCCCTAGAGCAGGTCTCAGATTAGGGCCAATGAAATTTTGTTCAGCTTAACTCCTCTCTCTGGCTCTCTGTGTGTCTTGTTCTTGTATCGTCTGTACAATGGAGAGTGTTTTGATGAACTTTTTGATCTGGATCCTCGGTCATATCATCGCACCATTCTGCAGCATATTTATGTATATGTACAAAAAACTACCAAAAAAATCATCAAAAAAACCATTCATAAAATCTTTCATACAAACCTTGTCCTGACAATAATTTACGAACACAATTAAAATAAATAAGCCAAATCAGTCGAGCTATTCTCAAGATACTCCGTCATACGTGTGGCGATTGATTGTTATATAGGTATATTTTTGGGAATAATTACCATGTTGTATTTTAAATGATATTAGATTTTATTATATGTACATAACTATATAGATTTAGGGATTCATAAAATATTAGGTTCCCAAAATGTTATATACATATATTCGTATTGGTCTTTTGATTGTAAATTAAGCGAAATCATGAAAGCTTTTAATAATTGAGCTTACATCTATCAATTGAGTAGTAGGTAGGTACTAATCCTTTAACGAAAAAGACGTGACACAAAAATAAAAATAATAATATTTTATTCTACAATGAAACGCAGTATATCGTAATATTCTTTTAATTAAAACTTAAAATTTGGTACAAAAAGTAGAAAACTTAAAATATTGACGCTCAGTATCGCTCTATGCGAAGAGACGATAGGTATGCATGCACCCATGTTAAAACAACGAACGAATTATCACTAACAATAACGTATAACAAAAACAAATCTTACAATTTTACTTCTCAGACTAAGGAATAATATAGTTATAGAAGTCAAATAAAAATGTTTTAAAAAGTATATAGTATTTTAAAATATTACTGGAAAACTTATTACTATGATAAGTAAATAAATGTTAATAAATATAAATAGTTTTTATTTAAAAAAAAAGCTAATATTATGCTATCTCTCTTTCAAGAAGAAGAGAACAAATGCTTAAAAAAAAAAACAAAAAAAAGTATTTAAAGTTTTAAAATTTTCTATTAAAATTTTATTTTCAAAGGTAGTAAATTAATTACTGATATCTATATAAAATTTCCCTTATTTTTTAAAGGAAGTAAACGATCTGTATGGCAAAATCGAGGATAGTAGCATAAACAACAAATCACGCTACTATTTTTGACTTTACCTTTTTTGCGGGCTCTATATAATTCTTTAGTCTGAGTATTACTTATAAATAAACAAAATTCGAGTAAAGATTAATATAAATTAGTTTTAGAACTTAAGTTTTCAATTCAATTTGCATTTTGTTTCTAAAAGTTCATTTATACCATGCCTGATACAATTTTAAAACGACAATAACTACTATGTATCGATTAATCAGTAGGCAAATATATTGTATGAAATATGATAGTAAATTTAGCTGTTAAAAAAATATTCAAAATTATAAAAAAATATTTTACAGAATAGACTAAAGAGAAAGGTGATTTTAATATCGCATGGACAGTATTATATGATCTGTGGCATGGTGTAACTATTACAGCAATATATTAAACAAAATAACAAGTCTTGTAAACGTGTATGCAATAATAGCATTAAAGCTCATGCTTACTATCTGTCTCGTAGACAAATATTTATTTTTGAATGTAATTATTGCATGCAATTTATTCCATACCATTATTGCTATACGGGTATCGTGAGAATGGGCTAAGGCCCATTCAGTGTAGTTACACTCAAAGTTTTGAGTTAGGTAATCGTTCAATTTTTTGTCAAACATGTGAATAAGTGTTCCATTGAAAGTTCTATTTTTTTGAAAATATAAACAAATTTTAATTACATTTAATAGCAAATTAAAAAAAAAACATTTATACAAAAATCAAATATGAATATTTATTATAAAAAAACATAAACAACTAACTTTGATTAAATCTAACATTTTGTCATACCTCGCTCTCTTTCAAACATAGTCAACTGCAGACAACAAATCATTATTATTGTTATTATAAATACATGTTTTAATATAATATAAAAAACATGGCATTAGATCAAAACTAATAACTATTATTAATGATTTTTCAAAAAAAAATTATAACCAGAGACTTGCGATAAATTTCTTAAATTTAAAATGTCATATAATGCAACTACTTACCTGATCAATTTTATTAAAAAAATTGTATATTTTATAATGAAAAAGTTTGGCAATTAAAAACAGATATCAGAAATCACAGATAAAAACGTGCTCAAAGTCTTAATGGAGTACGACGTGGATATCTGGATCCTTATTAAAAAAAAATGGTTACAGGAATTAAGAAATCTGTCACCAATCTCCGGAAACACTACAATTATTTCACAAATTGACATAACAATGTTTTACCTAACTAATGTCTAAGTACATTTTGATAAAACTATGATATGTTATCTATTCGAGTTACCTCAAGAATTTACATTGCACTAGTGGGAATTGCACAGAACTATGATACAAGTAGGCATATAGTATTTACACTTACAATACAAAATTAAAATGTCGTAGGTTAAAAACAAAAGGAAGACGAAATAACAGCATCAGAATGATTTTTAACCACGTTTATATAGGAAATTCCTAATATTATTTACATTAATTTGGATATATTTCTAGCTTGAAACAAATATTTTTACAATTTATCGATAAATAAGATTAATTATTCGAAAAAAAAATAAAAATAAAACTAAAATTATAGTGACCACATTGCACTATCCGGCAAAATGTTTGCTTTTATAAGTCTGATTCTTCA
Organism: Brenthis daphne; assembly: GCA_947093115.1. NCBI lineage: Eukaryota > Metazoa > Arthropoda > Insecta > Lepidoptera > Nymphalidae > Brenthis > Brenthis daphne. Next base: position 9,007,063 of record OX352473.1, read on the forward strand.
AAAGGACTTTATTTTAGCGCTCACTTTAGTTCGTTCGTATTGAAAGACACTCGTATATTTTAAAAACCGTAATAACAATAGTGAATGAAGACTCATTACGCAGGCTTGTAAATCGTTACTGAAAAAATAATACTTGTCATCTAGTCTTTGTAACACCACTTATCAATCAGTCTATATACTGTCAGGGGTGCTATCCCGTTCCGTGGACGTTGAGGGTCGCTCCCAATGCGCGTAAGGCCGCGCCGGGAGCGGGACCGGCCTTCATATGACGTGCTGAGGAGGCTCTTCATCACTTTTCATCAGGACGTATGCCACTGGACGTTTGACGTCTGGTGGAGGTGATGGAGACCGTCGTGGGGGACACCCACAAGGAGATAGTGCGCTGTTGTATAATGCTGAACTGTATAGCGCTCCCCCATATAGAGCCTGCGAAAAAAACAGGCTATGAATAAAAATACTGTCCTCTGCCTGCACTTGCCTACTACATTGCGCTTTAATAACAACTAACAGTCGATTTTACCGTATGCGTCCCTAAGTAACGTTGGGAAATGCATTTACGCACGAAGTGTGGGACTCACCGGCGAAGCCAGTACTACCCACTAAAATCATCCCCCGTCTTAATGGGGCGTCGCAGGATCGCTTACGCATTCAACTACGACGCCCCGACGGCAGGTCTGCCGAAAGCAGACCACAACAACTACGGGGTTGCCCCAAGATCCACTCTGCTATCAGAGAAGTACCAGGAGCAACCCGCATGGTACACCGCCCTCCGAAGAGGGCCGCCTCCCACCGCCCACCGAAGCGGGCCACCTCCCTGTGCGTTTCTTGGCTTCGCGCCCAGCTGTATTGCCGGGCTCTACTGAGCCCCCCACCACGACAAGGTGAACGCACGTTGGGGTGGGCGTCCCTAAGTGCCTAGCATGAGCCTATTTCATCCGCTTGAAGGAGTAATCTGTACTATACTTACCAATATTATAAAAAGGTAAAGTTTATTTGTTTGTTTTTTTGTTTGTTTGTTTGAACGCGCTAATCTCAGTAACTACTCATCCGATTTGAAAAATTCTTTTACCATTAGATAGCCCGTTTGTTAAGGAAGGTGATAAACTATATATCATCATGCTACTACTCATGTAGGCAGAGCAGTAATCATAAATGTCAACAAATCGGGCAGACTTCCATACATTAATGTAAACCTGATATTTATAATACACAAACAATTTTAACGCGGGTGAAACCGCGGGGCACAACTAGTAACTAATAAACATACACACAAACATGCACAAATTTTCGCATTGATAACAGTTTAATTTCTGTTTATATCTTTATTAGAAATAGATCATTTTTAACAAGACCACTGTGACAACCGTGAAAAGTACACAGCATTCATATAACGACATGAGTAAGACAAAATATGTCTTTTTAAGTAATAATAATTTCATACTCTGTCTCTTTCTCCTCATCTAGTACAGATGTGTAAATACATAAAATACGATTATGTACATAGATACGTAACAAAATAAAACAAGTACCTGTAAATGCGCAAGTTCAGCAGCCAACTTTCCATCATCGGACGGAATCTTGAATGGATAAAACGGGTACGGTAGAGGTGGGAAGAGGGCTCTTCCCAAATCCGGTTTATCTTGTAACAGATGATGTGGTACCGGAAGCTGTGGTACCGGCTGCGGCAACGGTGTCACCAGCCTTGGTACCGGCGCCATTAGACCGGAAATGTTGAAGCTGAACTTAGGTTCCTTCTTGACTAGCGCTTTGGGTTTCCGTCGCGGACGGTATTTATAGTCTGGATGTTCTTTCATGTGCAGCGCTCTGGATGAAAAGATTTATTTTGTAAATATTTTATCTAAAATTTTCTAAGTTTTATTATATTTAAAAATTGCGTAATTGCTAGTAAAATAAGTAAAACGAGTAGTTAGCTACAAATGATTTGTTTAAGATGAGGTTTGGTTGGTATCTCATGTCAAGAATTTTTATTAATTTTTTTTTGCATAAGTTATCGTTTACAATTAAAAAATATTACACTTCTAATCTACCAGTGCTGAATTAATATGTATAATAAATCCATATTCTATTAGTTTGCTTAAAATACTTTCATTCGCTTTATAATCGCATTCATGTATAAGTTTAGCAACAGCGCGCCACAATGAAACTTCACTGGGCAGAATAACATTATTATTTATGCAATAAAGCGTACAATTGTCGCGAACGCCCGCCGCCCTTAAAACAACAATGTCAATTCAACAATGCGCGGATTATTGCATTGTCCCCGTCACAATCGATTGTTATTCCCACCCTGTATATATCACCGAAATCACTCAACCCATTTTAAACCTTAACGTACAGTATTATAGGTTAAATTTGTACATTTTTAGCGGTAGATAAGTCATTTAGTGATGTGCAACAGTCGACAGAGCGTCCGATTATGCCAGCTTTGTGATAGAATCGCGATTGTCAGCGAGTCGATTGTAATTATTCGAATGGACCAAGGGATGATAGTTCGTATGAGGTTTTTGAACGCTGTTTGCTGAACGAGCTTCCATATTAGTATAGGTTTGTACCGTGAAATTGGAGATAATCTACATATTTAAAATAACTAGTTCATAATTGCGGTTTTATTCGTCTAAAAGAAGCATAACTTATTTTCTTTATATAAAATTCACTTTATTGAAAATATCAGTTACATGAAAATATTTAAATAAGTTTTCTTCGTTTTTAATCATTATTTTTCTTACTTTATATGTGGGATGTCTAAATTTAATAACATATTCTGACTGGCTGTCTATAGCAAAAGAGCCCTGACCAAATCATTGGACTAAGCGACAGAAAGAGTATTCCAATTATAAAATAGACAAATATTTGTTAAAGAAGTGAAAAATGGTTGCTAAGTTTATGTAAAAAATATTATATTCTAGTCAAATTTACTATTAACAAGCTTTTTTTAAATGATTTCTTTTTTATACTTTTATATTTGGGTTGCTGATGTAACTAATTCAACTAGTATAGTATTATACGATCTGTGCTAATTCTAAGCCAAATAAATACATTAAACTCAGTGGCATTGGTAACGTGCTCGCTTGGCAAACCGAGCGAAGCTTTAAATCCCGGGCCACGCTCCTCTAACATTTACAGGTGCGAATCATTTCTAACATGATTACCATTTGCCTTACGCTGAAGGAGACCACGTCTTAAGGAACCTAGCAAGTTTTCAAAAAACATGCGAAGCCTGCCAACTCGCACTTGGCCAGCCTGGTGCTCTATAGCCTGATCGCTCTCGTATTTATGGGAGGCCCGTGCCCAGCAGTGGCACGTTAAAAAGACTGAATATACCATAAAACTAAATATTATTAACAGGAAAAAACTAGTTATTATTCAGAAAATATCTATCGGATATTAAGTTCATTCACAAATACTTACATATTTGTTCAATAAAAAATATTTTAGAGCTTAACAAAAATCGGGGTCGACGACCGTACACTATCAATTCCTTCATTACTGTTTGTGGACAAATAAAAAAGATAACAAAAACAGAGTATTGAGAAAAAACTATCTTCTTATCAATGTTGTCAGAATATTTTTGTATTGAAAAAATAATTATGTTTTTACCTTTGCTTCGTTTTGGTGCGTCTCTAGGTGCATTTTGACCCTTTTGTTATGCTAGCGGTCGCGGATTGGAGTCCCGCTGGGGGCATTCATTTGTTTGATGAGCACGAATGTTTGTACTTCAATCATGGATGTTTATATTTATAATATGTATATATTTAAAGCTATATATGTGTAGTATATCAACTATCTGGTATCTATAATACAAGCCTCGTAGCTTACCATGGAACTAGATGGTGCTGTATGACAATGTCTTCAAACTTTTCCTTAATTTCTATAAATATTACCTATACAAGTTATAAAACTTCCGGAAAAAATTGTTTACATGCTATTAAAAACCGTATCGAAATTAGTGGCGTAGATTAAAAAAATTAAGCGTACATATATATGCGAATAGTAATTTTATTACTGATGATAATTTGTAAATTATGACGTGACCTGATATATACATATATCAGTGAATTACACCTCGTGTTTTTGTTCATATTCTATGGGAATCAAAACAACCAATATAACAACTTTGATAAACTATATGTAAAAATAAATTATATCTATTACCAGGTAGGTACATGAAAAAGATATAACATTAAAGATTATGTTAAGTTTGTTAAATAGCGGATATCACACAAATACATATATAAAAAAAGAGAAAGTGTGTTTTTCTTTGTTTGTTTGTTTGTTTGTTTGTTTGTTTGTTTGTTTGTTTGTTTGTTTGTTTGTTTGTTTGTTTGTTTGTTTGTTTGTTTGTTTGTTTGTTTGTTTGTTTGTTTGTTTGTTTGTTTGTTTGTTTGTTTGTTTGTTTGTTTGTTTGTTTGTTTGTTTGTTTGTTTGTTTGTTTGTTTGTTTGTTTGTTTGTTTGTTTGTTTGTTTGTTTGTTTGTTCGTTCGTTCGTTCGTTTGTTTGTTTGTTTGTTTGTTTGTTTGTTTGTTTGTTTGTTTGTCTGTCTGTCTGTCCTTCTTTCAATCAATCAAATCAATCAAAATCATTATCATGAACTGAACAATGAAATGAATGAATCAATAAAATGAATCATACTATTTTAGAGGTTTTTTTGTAGTTTTATCTCGAGCGAAACCGCGGGTTCGGCTAGTTTATATATGTATAAATGCGAAAGTTCGTGTGTGTGTGTGTGTGTGTGTGTGTGTGTGTGTGTGTGTGTGTGTGTGTGTGTGTGTGTGTGTGTGTGTGTGTGTGTGTGTGTGTGTGTGTGCGTGCGTGCGTGTGTGTGTGTGTGTGTGTGTGTGTGTGTGTGTGTGTGTGTGTGTGTGTGTGTGTGTGTGTGTGTGTGTGTGTGTGTGTGTGTGCGTGTGCGTGCGCGTGCGCGTGCGCGTGCGCGTGCGCGTGCGCGTGCGCGTGCGCGTGCGCGTGCGCGTGTGCGTGTGCGTGTGCGTGTGCGTGTGCGTGTGCGTGTGCGTGTGTGTGTGTGTGTGTTTGTTACCTACTTCTAATGAAACTACTGATCTAATTCTGAAAATTAAATAACTAAGAGCTACATTATCGTCGAGTGTGAAATGTGTTTAGTGTCAGATAGGTATATATCATAACTTTGATTGAAGTCCGAAAAATCTGGTTTCGATTGAGTTGCATTTTCAGTGTTCGCTGACTTACTGGTTTGAAACTAAGCACTAAAATATATGGCAAAAGACAGGCGAAGAGAACGGGTGAAGGGTGTCTTGAAGGTTGAGGTCTAGTTTATTAATAAGACGTTGTGTATCTATACTAATCCATACTAATATTATAAAAGTGAAAGTTTGTGAGGATAGATGGATGGATGGATGGATGTTTTGCTATTCTTTTACGCCAGAACGGCTAAACGGATCTGGATGAAATTTGTTAAAGAAATAGATAATAGTCTCAAATAGCACATAGATTACTTTTTTATATTTTATCCCGGAAAAATGTACGGTTCCCGTGGGATAGAGTTGTTTTTGTCTAGGGACAAACTAGAAGCGAAGCGAGGGTGAGTCGCTAGTTAAATAATATGTAGTTTTTATCTTATAACGAAAATAAAATAATATTTACAAATTATTAATGAATATAGATGCATAATATTTAAAAAAAATATATATTATAATAAATAATACAATAAACCTTTTAGAATTTAGTTGATAATAATATATAACAAAATTAAAGCAATATTCGAAAAATCATCCCCATTTTATGTTAAATCGAACAAACTTTGTTTTTTTCATTTGCAACCTAAAGTATAACTGAAGAAAATAGGTAGTTTATCATTTTTTGGATCAACAGTCTTAATCGACTTAAGTAAACTACACGATATGAAAGGTCTGTTTGTCGATATTGTTGGTACATATTGGTTTTATTGGAGGTTTTTTAAAGGTGAATTGTATTTGATTTATATTTGAAGGCAATGTACGTCGATCGTTACGCGTCCGGCCTAAGTTTTAATCGCCATAAGAGGAACAGTGGGAGGTTTTTGTAAAATTTCATATTTTTATATTTTTTATTAAAGCGAAGAAAAATATATTGCGAAAGATGAAATATATAATTAAAGTTCTTTCAAATAGAGATGGTTCTTGTAAATTAAAAAAACATCCTGTTAGATGGTATCTTTTTAGCTAACAATATTAATACTATATTCTTTATTACTTTCATTTTAATTAATCAAGTAGATCTAAAGTGAGCTTAGCTTGAGTTCTTTGCGCTTTTAGTCGTAAGTAAAGGTGGACTTTGTTGTGAACTAAATATATAAACACACGCGGATGGTATCACAGGTAGGTCAATATAATCGGCGCGAGATAATAATATGTGACCTCTACAGTAAGAGTCTGTGTTGATTAGACACAATCTTTGATGTTATAAGTAATTGATGTCCCACATAAACATTTATCTCCATTTTCATCCCCTTGAAGGATGTTTTCCGGAATAAAAACTATCTTATGTCCTTCCCAGGGTCTCAAACTATCGTCTTACCATATTTCATCTAAATTGTTTCAGTAGTTTCGGAGCTTATTCAGTACAAACAAACGAACAACAAATCTTTTCTCTTTATAAATTAGTATAGATTAGCGGACATATTTTAAATTCTTATTGGAAAATGGTATAACTTCATTTTCAGAGCAAAACATATTTGAATATAATTTAAGTTTTATAAATATCTATTAAATAATAAATTCAATTTTTACACCGCAGTAACTTTATACACAAACGCAACTTCATGTTATATCCTTGTGAGGTGGGAAGAGAGAAAACTATGTGCCAAGCGCTACCATCTCTACATAAACTTTATAGCCCAAAATTTTAATTTTAAAAATACATATAGGTACATATGATTAAAATATAAATATTAAATTTAAAATTTCATTCCTACATATATATATATATATATATATATATATATATATATACCTATATATATATAGAAAAAGAGATACGAATCCACGAAGTTCACAATATACCTATCAATAATAGTTTTTTATTGGTGAATTACAAAACAGCTTTTATATTATCTTTTATCCAGACAAATTTCGTAGATAACATGAAGACGTTCTTGTTTGCGATTGCATATCGATCAAATATATGATAAAAAATAAGTATGAATAAACAAACCGCGCCTTACAATTGTGTGAGTGTTGACCGATAGTGAAGAGCAAACAACGTCGAAATTAAGTTCTGGTGGCCCCTAGCTACTAGCACTATTGTCCAGAAAAAGAAAATAATATAGTACAGTGGGTGATGAAGTGGGATATGGGTAGTGTTTCAATTAGTTTATGTTGCTTAGAAGACAGTGCTACCACAGTAAGGGTAAAAAAATAATAATTATATAAATAAACTAGCGAGTCAACTTCGTTCCACTCGGGTTCGTCCCTAAGTACGTTTTACGGTTAGTATATAGGTATTTTTCAGAGCTGCTAACCTAGGAATGTTGACCTGGATAACCACCTATCATCATGCCAAATTTCATCAAAATCTGTCCAGATGTTTTCTCGTGATGCGTTCCCAGACAGACAGAGAGTCAAAAATTCTAAAAACTATAAATTCGGCCTCTGTATCGATAATGATTACTATTTCAATAAGATTTTCAAAAAAATATTTAATATACAGATCCAATTTATTAGGTGTATGGTACGAGATAGATACATTAGATTTTATTTATAGCAGTTTTCCAAAGTGAATTCTATTCTTTTGGGAAATATATGTCTTTAAACCAAAACTTAGATTTATTAACATTTATGTTTGTACAATGTACATTGTACACATATTGGGTCTAAACTATTGCACCTTAAAAGTTGGCGATCGGAATATTATGATAATATAAGTGATGAATACTTGGAGAGCTTTTTGAAAATTACGTTTATAAATTATAGTTATAATTAAATATTAAGTAAGAATAGGTACATGTTTTTATGATATTTATTGGAGGACTTAGTCAGGAATAGACAGAGGAAAAAAATTGCTACAAATGACAGAGGAGTTGTGGAAACGATCACTATTGATACGAAACAGATTTTTTATTTTATTATTAATCATTAATGAGTCTAATACTTTCTTAGATTTAGGCTAATATTTGTCTATCTGTTGGGATTTTTCGCGAATTTATTTTGATATTTGGTTTCCGATGTTTCTAATGCTTTACAGCAATCATAGTTACGGGAGAGACCAGTCAGTCTCCAAAAAGATAATGTATTTAAAATTAACGAGTCTCATCAGTGTCTTTTTTGGAAACTTTTAACTTAATTACTTAAATTAAATATATGTAAAGGTTACAAATGAGAAGACAAATTATGAATATTTTACTTGTAGTTTCGAAGAACACGATCTTGGCTCTATTCAGCTTAGTGGTATTACATTATTATAAGCATATTTCGGCAGTTCTCTCTAAGCTAAGGCTTTTTCCGAACTGCTGTTAGAGTTTTTGACAAACAAAAAGTTTACTTCTGAAGCACAATGTGGAACAAAGACATTTAAATATGTTTTGGTTATCTGGATTTATATGCTTAAAAGTTAAAATGTTTCAATTCAATAAGGCAATTACAAATCCAACTTAAAATATGACATAGGTAGGTATGACCCAGTAGAGCTAATTAAGGTAGGTTAATATTTGTACCTTTACATTGTAGATACAAATCTCTCCTCGACTCATCTGTGATTGTGCAAATAAATACATTGAAAACTTACTAAGTTGACTTCATTTTTAACCCCCGACCAAAAAGAGGGGTGTTATAAGTTTGACGTCGATGTCTGTCTGTGTGTGTGTGTGTGTGTGTCTCTGTCTGTGGCATCGTAGCTCTCAAACGGATAGACCGATTTCGATGGGTTTTTTTCATTTGAAAGCCAGTTTCCTTGCGGTGGTTTTTAGCTATGTTTGGTTTATATTTGTGAAGCAATGTAAGAGTATCAGCTCTTTTCCAAAACGATGTAAGGCATTTTGGCGTATGATTACTCGATTAAGTGCTTCACGCTTGCCAGTGTAATGATTCAATGACAATAAATTTGCATAGGGGATGTTTTTAATTTTAATTTATAATTATAACTCAAATATCCCTGAATTAAAGTCACTGTAAAAATATTTATTCCATTCTTAGGGCTACAGCAGTTTCTTTACATTTATATGGGGTTGATATATCATAAATTCAAATTACAAAAAAATATATGTCTCCTTTTTTAATTTGGTAAAAACAATGAGTGTTCAGCTCTTATTTAAATTATATAATGTAATATTAAATTAAATATATAATAAAAATATTTTTACCAAAACAAATATAAAAAAATATATAATTTTAATGATTTATTCGAACTAACACAGCGTGCTATTGAGAGAAATAAACTCTGTGGCCAAATTAACTTTCTTTCGCCTCTAGCTATTACTTACTGTGGTGGAGTCCAATAAAGGTTCAAGGTTTGTTCAAGTGGGTTCTAAAGAAAATCTAACATCTTTATATGTCTGCAACTTTCAAGGGTTCAATTCAGTTCTTTAAAATAAGTTTAAAAGTATTAATTATATTATATCCATAAGAATGGATTTTTTCTTAAAATTTATTAGACCATCTATAAGTACAAATATAAGGATCACGAAAATCCAGATCCAAAAGGAAATATAGCTGAGTTATCTACTTTTTGTAGTTATTAAAAATAACAAATGTGTTTATTTATATACTATAGGTATATCTTTATGAGTATATCTAAACAATATTTAATACACCGAAAGTTTTAACTACATATTGATGGAAAATTGGAAAGAAATGTTATAAACGATGATTTAAGTAACTAAAGCCATGTAATGTGTAGTGGTTCTTTGAAGAATAACCGTAATAAAATCATTTTAAAATTAATTATTTCAGAAACGACTTTTTGACATTTTTGTTGATGAATTTTAAAGTTTTTTTTTTATTGCAGATACTAGTAATATTGCAATTAATTAAAAAAATACAAATATTTTAAATTTTAGCTTCATTTAGTAGATAACTGACGACTTGGTTGTTACATAGATTTACTTTGTGATAGTTCATGAGTCTTAGACTTAGGAATATAGGCAAAGTATAATGTTCTAAATAATAATAATAATGTAAATAATGTTTTAAATAAATAGTGACACCACATGAGGAACCTCTTTCTTGTTTTGTTGCCGATGAGAACTGTTTTAGTTAATTTATTTTATTACAAATTATTACCGAAAAACTTCATTTAATTAGGGTCTAACAAAAGCATCATTATTTCAGACAATCAAGTGAAACAAAAAATATTTAAAACTAGCATTGCCCGCGTCTCCGCCCGCGTTCAGATGACCATAAACCAAATTCTTAGGTTTTACATATTAGTATACTCCTACATTGCCGTTTTTGTATTTTTTCTTAGAAATGAGACATTTTCCCGCAGTAAAAAGTATCCTATATGTTGACCCGGATAACCAGCTATCACCATACTAAATTTCATTAAAATCCCTCCAGTGGTTTTTTTGTGCTGCGGTAACAGACAGACAGACAGACAAAAATTCTAAAAACTATAGATTCGGCCTATCGATAATAATGTCTATTTCAATAAGGTTTATCAAAAAATATTTAATGTACAGATTCGGCTTGGTTACAATTTTATTATATGTATATATGATATTTATTACGTTTGGCTCAGTTTGTAGTAACCCTACTTGCTGTGCCAGGGGTCGCGGGTTCGAATCCCGCTGGGGGCATTCATTTGTGTGATAAGCACGAATGTTTGTACTCCAGTCATGGGTGTTTATATTTATAATTTGTATGTATTTAAAGTTATATGTGTGTAGTGTATCAACTATCTGGTATCCATAACACAAGCCTCGTAGCTTACCATGGAACTAGATGGTGCTGTGTCTTAATGTCCCAACATATTTATATTATTATTGTTTATTAAAAAAGAAGTAAACAGTCCGAATAACAGTCTGAAACAGTAGCAATATCCCGTTCCTAAGTGGAACTCAAACGCAAACGCGCGCGTATATCCGTATATCTTTTACAAAGAGCTAGACTGAAGGCATAAGCTTGTTTTTATAGCTCTGGCGCGCCCCGATAACGCTACGCCCTAACAATGCAAGATATTATTACAATGAGACCAGATAATTGTCTTCGGGGCTTTTTGAATTGATTTGTTACGGTGATTGAGGGTGATATTAGGGGTCAGTTAACATGTATGTTTTAATGATTTTGTTATGTTTTCTGTGTATATTCACTTGTGAGATTGATACATTTGTTATACTAGTGTTACGTTACGCTTTAAAGTTTAGTATAGATTTCTCAGATATGAGATATTTTCCTGCAGTAAAAAGTATCCTATATGTTGACACGGATAACCAGCTATCATCATACCAAATTTCATCAAAATCTGTCCAGTGGTTTTCTCGTGATGCGGTCACAGACAGACCGTCAAAAATTCTATAAAGTATAGACTCGGCCTCTGTGTCCATATTAATGAGTATTACAATAAAATTTTCCAAAAAAATTTACAAATTCGACTCAGAATTTTATTATATGTATCTAGGTATAGATTATTTTACTCGACTTACTCTTTGTTTCGGTGCATTCTTAGGTGATTTTAATATTTATAATTATATATATAGGCAGCGCCTTGACGCACTCACTTGGGGAACCAAGTGAAGCACGTTCAAAGCCTGAGACTCGCATCTCTGATATTTTCATGTGCGAATAATTCCCCATATGATTACATTTACACTATTACTTGCCTTAGGGTGAAGGAAAACATCGTGAGGAAATCTCCATGTCTGAGAGATCTTAGCAAGTATTGAAAAGGCATGTAAAGTCCACACTAACCTGCACTTGGCCAGCGTGGTGGACTTTAGCCTCTTCACCTTCGTATTGAAGAGAACCCGTGCCCAGAATAAAAAGGGCTGAATACAATACCTTTAGGTAGGTATAGCATATATTATGATGGTAGCGTTAAGCTTTCTTTCAATGAAAATAAATAGACATAATAAAGACGTTTTAAAAAAATTTTGGGCATTAAAAACATTTTTGAGTAGAACCAGCTGATACAAAGCAAAGTACACCGACTTCGAAAATATTTGATTAGGTATGTATAGTAAATGAAAACTACCAATCAGTTATTTTTTACTTTTTAGTGCTTTTTTTGAAGTCGGTTTTTATTTTTTTGTTAAATTTTTTTTATTTAAAACAAAAGTAGTTGATAACAATTGTAATGTTAACGTGATCAAAATATCATGGTTGGATGATCAATTAGATATCAGATGGATGAAGATAATTCATCCATCTTAAATTGGAAGTATCATTATTATTTATTGGGAACTTGACATAGTATGTGTCTGCCAGACCAAAATACCTTTTTGGTACCTATTTTAAATAAAATTATCTTTTCGGTTTATTTTATCCGTTGTTTTTGTTTTTTTTTGTTGATTTATTTTTGATTGAGAGTCTCTCCCGTGACCATGATTGCTGTAAATCATTCTAAACGTCGAGAACCAAAAAAACAAAATAAATCCGCCAAAAAATCCGAAAAGAACTTATTTAAAATGTCAAATATTCACTTAAACCTAAGAAAGTATTGTCTTTTTGGTACATAATTTGAGATTTAATGATTTTTTTAACCGACTTCAAAAAAGTAGGAGGTTCTCAATTTGGATGTTTGTATTTTTCTTTATGCTCGGGCATAACTCCGTCATATATAGACGGATTTGCAAATTTTCATTTTTTATTCGAAAGAGGTATACCTATTCCGAAATGATCGCGAATTTAAATTTGATAAAATAATTTACCCCTAACTGTATAAAATAGGGGTGATTGCTTTTTAATCTACTGAATTTTTAACTACTTTCTTCTTATTTAGCTACTACTATGTCTACACTAAAAATGGAAAAACTTAAAAAAAAATAAAATTAAAAACCGACTTTTTAATAATATTGTTTAAACATTAAAATCTAATATAATTAAGATAAAGTGCAAACACCCGTCTACGTATTTGCTTTTTCTTTCATCTTCTATCTCCAGCCTCCCGACTAAGTAATCTAACCACTTTTTGTCTGTCACTGATAACTAACAGGTGCCTTGTTTTCATCTGAATGTTAGTTTTGATAAGAAATTAAAATGATTATAAAGGATCTGATTAAACAGTCGACCTACAGGGGTTGTTTAAGTCCTTTTTGTGGAGTTGTATCTAATCTTATGAGAATATAATATAATAATAACGCTTAATACTCAATGTCACCATATTCGGAGGTCTATGAAATATACACAGAACGACTCGAACCTACGACCTCGTAGTGTAGGGATAGCTAAGCTGACCACTATGCTAGTTGGTTGCTAAATATAATTTTTAATAAATTAAGCGATATTTTCTATATAAATATCTTAAATATTGTGTATTGAGTAAGTATTTATCAGTAAAACAAAGTTAGTGTAGATACGTTGCAATAACCTATGCAGATTAAGAATACTTTATCTTAATATACATATATAATTCTTCTGTACGTGTTTGTCACCTAACTCCTCCTAAACGGCTTGACCGATTTGGATGAAATTGTTTCTGTATATTTCAATGGGTTTCTGGATGGTTTAAAAATATAATTGGACCCGTTAGGTGACGCTGCAGTCATCAAACTTTCATGTAAGACTCCATTTTCCGTGTAATAAATACATTTAAATTGTTGTTTTAATAAAATGAAAATGATGTGTGTATGTATGTTCCCTGTGGACTCCAAAACAGTGGGAGCGATTTTGATGAAATTTTCAGGCAATCTTTAGGTTAGCCCAGCGGTGATCCTGTGAAAGGTAGCCATTGGAAGTTTGAGCACGGGAGAAGCCGCGGGTAGGTAGGTACCTACTGCTAGTTAGAAACTAAAAACCTATTAATATAGAGTTAAAAAAAATATTAATTTAAGTAGTATGTTTTTGGGAGGAGAATAAAACTATTAAATTAATTTTAAAGCCGAAAAGTAGAAAATTACTACATAATTAACAATATTATTTTTACTAATAAAGTAAAATGAGAATTGAGAATCATAAATATGGTCCACTTTTAGGAGTGGATTGTATTTTTTCGAGACCACTATTTTAATAAAAATACCTAGTACCTATTAATAAAAAAAAGCAGTAATCGATTCACAGTTAGTAAAGATATCACATAGCATATACACAAAAAAGTACACCCGAATTGAGTTTTTCCTGTTGAAGTTAGCCAAAAAACCCGAAGCAGTTGAGTGTTCCACTTTCGTTTCACTAGATTAATCTTTAGCCAACGTACGTTGATCACATTGTATGTCAAATACATTTGTTCCGTAAAGGATTTGAACTTGGAACCCTTAGTCTTGGGACAGTTCTTTTTTTCATGGTTTTAAGCTTAGTAAAAGACTGTCCAAAATTTACTCTAAAATATTCCTTAACCTTACTCAATGCTCATTCAAATAAATAGTCTATAAGTTAGAAGTTAAAAATATAAAAAAATAATATTATTTAAGCTTTAAACATTCATAATACTACTTTATCTAATATTTGAACTATATCAAGTAAGCGTTATATTTTTCATCACCAATGCATACCATATTAAGTGTGTATCATTGTTAGTACGAACAAGTGGTTAGTTAGATTCTTAAAATTTATAAAATGATTCCAAAGTTCATTATTTATATAGAAATATTACCAAACTTAGGCATGTTATGTAAATATGAGTATATTTAACTATTTATTTATTTATGCACTAAACGGATAATACACTCTTTATTAAACGTGCTAATTTTCAATTTCTACAAAAATATTAGAAGACCCGGCAAACGTTGTTCTGCCATATAAAATTGTTCATACAAAAATTATAAAATCGCGATAAAAAAATGAGGGGTGGAGGCACGAAGGTGAAAAATACTATACGAAATATTCTCATACGTAGCAAAAAAAAAACAAAAACGTATTAAAATTGGTCGAGTCGTTTCAGAGGAGTGCGACCACATATATAGCATACAAAAATAATATATTATATAATTTCCGATTATTACTTGTAATGTTATATAAATAACTTTATATTAGCTATAGGTATCTATAGATATCTAATCTAAGCACTATGATAATATGAATACTGTAAAGTGAGTTTAAAGTACATACTTAGGACTTCCTTGTCCCTGTCTCCTTATCGATAAATCAAGTAATATTACACGAAATTCGTATGTGAATACTATCTTTATCCATACATATATTATAAGTAGGTACATTTAGCTTCCTAAAGAGCGAATATCGATAATATTTTTATGTATTTTTTTTTGAGATTTATTTTTACATCTTTTTTTAATTAAATTTATGAGAAATTTGTTTATTAATTAAATAAAATATAAGTAACAAGTATCTAAACTTTGAATTTGCACGTGAAATCATGAGATAGTATAGTAATTCACTTTTTAATTTTAACTTGAAGTTATTTAATTAGTCAAAAAAAAAATTTTTTGTCGAAACTGAGACAACTTATAATTATACATTATAATTTTAATGTACATACATACATATTGTAAACTTTATTTTCAAACTCACCTTAACCGTTTCGCTTCGTCAATAAACGGTCGCTTTTCCATCTCAGTGAGCAATTTCCACTCCGCGCCTAGCCTTTTTGATATTTCTGAGTTGTGCATCTTTGGGTTGTCTTGCGCCATTTTCCGCCGCTGTCCCCTGGACCATACCATAAACGCGTTCATCGGTCTCTTTATATGATCTGACGGTTGTTTTCCGAGTGACATTTTTATATATTAAATTTAATTCCCTAACGAAATTTATTAATTTATTTTCTGATATAAACACTCTTTATCTGTCATTTTAATTAAATGAATCTTAAATGTTATTTGTTTAAAATTTTCTATTTATGAATAAAAACACACTTAATAATAATATTTTATTATAACTATAATAATAATGAATGAATAATATATAACATAACACAAATCCAAAAATCGTGTTCGCGCGCGCCCGTGAAAAGCTTCCGAAAGCTCAATGCGGCGATTTTCTTGACAGTGTCATGTTTAACGCTTAGACTGTGCTCTGGGTCTCCCCCCTCCGGGCGGCCAGCCAATGGGGAGCGGGTATGGGCGGACTCTGGCCTCCCATTGGTCGAGAAGCTAAACGTCTCGCAAGCGACAACAGGTGTTGCGCGTTCTTGTTAGCATGTTTATTAGAGAGATTAAATTTCTTTTTTAAACCGCAACCTTGATTGAAAGAAATGTAATTGGATGAATTCGATTTGTAATGAGTTTGGGAATTGTGTTGCTCGTGTAAGGTAGATTTTTTATTTATTGCGTATTTTATTTTATGTTTGGTTTTGGTTGTAAGTTATTTTTATCCATATGCAGTAAAATATTGTTTAGCGTTTACATTAATTATTAAAGTCTCCTTATAATAATTTTTATGGTGATTAATATACAAAGTAAAAAATTAAGTAGAATGTATACTGAAATCAAGTGTCCATTCATCGAGTTATTTCAAAACAATATTAAAAAATATATTTAAAAGTTAAACATATATCTATATAAAATGATGTCAAAAAAATAAAATAAAAATATGTCTTTTTTATTTGCGAAGTTTTATGTTTTAATACTTAATTATTATATTTTTTCTATTTTTTTCGTGTTATATATTTTTTTTAAGTATATTAAAATAGGAATTTCTAACAATTTTTAAGAAAAGTATAGGTAGAATTTAATTTCTCGTATAATAATATCTTTATGTAAGCAACTATATAATACAATTAGGTAAGCTGTTACAAAATCTAAAAAGCTATTACATGTACAAAATATGGCAATCAGTATAGAATAGCTGTGGTCGAGGATATGAATATTAATTAGCATGAGACGAGGCAGGAGGATCCAAACAATCAACCCTTAGTTGCTAATGGACGTTCTATTCACACTTGAAAGGGATTGGTACTATAGTTTTAGTTTACACCTTAGTAGTGCTTAATTGGTTAGAAATAAAATTATATGTAGTACAATACTTACTAAAAATATTTGAAATAATAACGAATAAGTTAAATTTGAAACTAAATCAAATGCAATTTGTAGTGATCCTACTTGCTGTGCCAGCGGTGGCGGGTTCGAGTCCCGCTGGGAGCATTCATATATGTGAGTGTATCAACTGTGTGGTATCCATAACACAAGCTCGTAGCTTACCATGGGACTAGATCGTGCTGTATGTTAATGTCCCAGCATATTTATTTAAATGTTTAATTATAAGTATTGTCAGACGATTATATGGTTTTAATTACCTAATTATTATATATATATATAGGCTTTTTAGGGTCACGTGGCGTGTTAACGTTCATACTCAGAGTGTAGATGACTATAAATGTAATGAAAAAATGTAAAAAAAAATGTAAACAGTTTTAATTTTAATTAAAGATCAAACAATTAATTTGAATATACAAAAATAACAACTGTTTGTTTATAGTTTTAAGTTTTCACTTCTGTCGGCAGTCCTCATGACTGCGTTTTTTTTAAATCTTATATTGGACATCCTTGTTAGGCCTACAATTGGCAAAGATATCTAAAACATATCCATAAAAATATAGACGAAATGAGTACCTCTTAATTTTTGATATCAGAAATCTCAAATATTGACACTGTCATACATAGAATATAATAATATAGATATGGAAATAATGTGTAGTATAGTGAGATAGTACATAAAACAATCCGTCGTGTTCATCCCAGCGTGCAGCTCCACAATATCGTGTTATGCACCGTTTTGCCGCTCTGTTGGCTCGCCGCAAGCGCTTTTAACACCAAACCATACAATATGACAATACTAAATTATTGAAATAAAAACCTTAAGTGAGATTATGGTAGAGTTCATTTTTAGTTGTTCTGTTTCTGAGATAAGCCTTTTCTCTTCTCACTCCTAATATTATTGTCCATTATGTAGACGTATTGAATATTACTTTATATTTAAGTATACTTTGAGTTTATGTATGAGATGAGGTTCTATAAATATAAGCTTATTTCATTTTGTATGGAATAGTTAAATTATCAAAAAAAAAAAAACGTATTTTTTTAAATATAATAAAAAAAATGTAATAAAATGTGTAAAAAGATTTCTAAGAAGAGTTTTGAAATGCTTATAAATAAACTTATGGATATCTATTAAATACCACAAATCTATTATTATTTAAAAAATAAAATAAAATAAAAAAAAATTCTTTAATTTGTATACTTTTAACATTGTTTAACCGCACCTCATGTTTGTCACATTTTATAAAACAAAAATTGGTGAAAATGTATATTTTAGGATTTATTTTAAATCTTTTTTTTAATCATTAAATTTTATTTTAATGTAATAAAATATTTCATATGATATCTTCATGATTCCCACCATGTAAAGTTTTGTGTGAATTGTTCTTCGTAATATTACAGCGCGTAGAACATGGAGTTTAAATAATACCTTTAAAAATCGTAAATATCCGAAACGCAGCCTTCGAAATAATAATTAATCTACGAGTATACATATAATAAAATTCTGAGTCGAATCTGTACATTAAATATTAAAAAAAAACTTATAATCTGAAATAGTCATTATTATCAATACAAAGACCGAATCTATAGTTTTTAGAATTTTTGTCTGTCCGTTTGTCTGGGAACGCATCACAAGAAAACCACTGCACAGATTTTGATGAAATTTTGTATGATGATAGCTGGTTGTCCGGGTCGACATTTACTGTGGGAAAGTATCTCATCTATGAGAAGTCTATACTAACCTTACGTAGGTACGAACCCGAGCGGAGTGAGGGTGAGTCGCTAGTATGACATAAGTATAGTAGATTTTACTTAACGCAAACAAACATCCAATTATAAATAAAATATTAAATAGTAACAATTTAAGTTAATACTCAGTTCGTATGACAAAATAGCTTGTTGCTATAACATTTTTAAACGTAGCGTCAATACCGGTATGGAATTGGTGTTTTCAGGGTGTCACGGTCGACAGGCTAACATTGTTATACAAACTGCGTTACGAACGTATTTCGACGTGTAGTACTGCGTTCATTATTTTTGCTCGAAATTGTAGACTTTTACTGAATATTTTTGTACCTACTTTTATTTTACATGTCTTAAAATGTATGGAAATGAAAGTACTCATATAAATATAGTAGCGACTTACCCGGTTTGGTTCGGGTGTGTTCTCAGTTGTGTTTTACGACTTGGTAAAAAATACTGACTTTTTATATGTACCTATAGGTAATATAATAAAATATGTATATATGCCTTTTGGTAAACTATCAGCGCAGCCTTTAAGCAAATTACACAAAATAGTTGTCTATGTGATGGGATGTGTTCCAGGTTATAGCCTATCTGTGTTCTAAATTTCATCAAAATCTGTACAGCCGTTCCAGCTTGAAAGAGTAAGAAATATACATAGTACATACATACATAAAAACTTAAGTTACAATTATTATAAGTTTAGATTAATTTTATTTATCAGTAGTTTAATTAAATGCAAGATGAGTTCATTCATTGCTTTCACTTTCTTTGAATGAACGGTTGGTGAGCTTTTTATACCATATTTAAAAAAGTATCTACTCAATTGAAATGTTAAATCAATCAATTGAATTTTTGTGGGTAACTAACTAAATAATTTTGAATCGGTTTTTATAATATTTTTTAATGAATAGATTATGTCTAAGAGATGATCCCATAAATTACTTATAAATATAAATCTTTCGTATAAATATAAAAATGCTGGCAGAATTAAACAAAAAAATATTAAAAAAATACCTGAGAGAACAATTTTTTTAAGTGATTTTAATGTTGGTGTACAGCCACAAGAATATATTATATGACAATGGAAAGTGCAGTAATAATACCTACTATAGGTACGCTACTTCAAAAATATATATAAATGTTAACCGTAGAATATTTGACTATGTTGTGTATATGGATACTTTTTGATTGTCCCCGTTAGAAGTAAATAAGTGAAGTGAAGAAAGCCAGAATTTTGAAGAAGTTCAAATAAAAATGAATTCATTAGTTATATTGAATATATATACCTATATGAATATATATACCTATATATATATATATATATATATATATATATATATATATATATATATATTCAATATATATATTAAAAGTGTCTAAAGTGTTTTCTCTTAGAACTCTATAATATGAAACATTATACATTTACAAGCAGAGCTACGCCGTAGCTTCTGCACATCAGAGCGCTACGCAAGTGAAAAAATCAGCAAGATAATTTTTTATAAAGCTTAATTGTATAAAGCTTAAAAAGCACACAAAGCCTAACAATATTTTCAGCTTTATAATATCTATACTAATATTTATTTATTAGTATAGATATAATAAGCTAAAGACTATTTCTATATTAATTCTACTTTTCATTTAATCATTGGTTATATGTGTTATTTTAATGCCTTTAAGAGATTATATTTTCAATATTAGTAAAACAATGCTATACCGAAACATTAGGATTTATATTTTATAGTTGATGTAACAAACACTGTGTATTTATTTAACATCTACAAGTAATCTATCTATATGTAAATGTACTAAAATAATAAAAATAGTTTAAGTTTAGTATATTTAAGAGAAAATTTTACTAGAATAAAATTTCTGTGGACCTATAAAATAAAATACACAATATATAATGAATAATTGCACTATCTTTATTTTATTTAGTTGAACTTATCGTTTTTATTTGCATAACGTCATTTAACAAGTTCACAAATAGTTTGGTCAGGCTTTACCATCTACTATCTGAAGCTTTCAAAGCTTCAAAATATATAGGAAATTCTCTTTCTTTGTGTATTGTAAGTGAATGAGAAAGCAGAAAAGCTCACACAAAGCGAGCGCCTTGTATTGAACGGAGGATATAAAAATATCGCATCAATAGCGACATAAAGGAGTCGCGAGAATGCTGCTCTACATGATCTTTGCCTATGAAACTTTTTCTTAAGATTTAGAATAACATGGGAGTCATCAAATACTTAATTATAAGTTTACAACTTAAATGAAAATAAAATATATTTTTATTTGTAGCGCATGCATCTCTAAGTTGTTCATCCTATCGCATTGAAACTGTGGTAAATTGATGCATGCAAAGGAAATTGACATAGTCAATATGTCTCGTGGAGTTATTGTAAGTCCGCCGGGAAAGGTATTTTATACGTAGTCCCTTTAAAGTTCGTTTCTAAAGCATTATTTATTAAATGGCATTCAAATAGCTACGTACACCACATAATGACCTTTTTTAACGTTGGGATATGCATATACAAGTATCACCTGCATACTTACAGATGGTTATGTGGGACTCGCCAGCTAGAAAAGCCAGTACTACCCATTAAAACCCAACGAAACCTCACCTTTTTTAATGAGACAATCCTATATGCACTCAATACGACGCCTCGATGGCAGGCTTGCCGAAGCAGACTAAAATAATTATAGAGTGGCTCGAACTGTTTACCAAGAGCAACCCACATGATACATGACCCAACTAAGTAGATCACCTCCCAGTGCTCCTTGGTTTCACGTCTGGCTGGATTGCCATATGCCAATGAGACCCGAACACTACATTAAGACCTAAACTAGGCACAGCCGGATCACTACTTCATAATACTACCGTTGTAAGCTACTAGTTTCGTAACATGAATGGAAAAATTATTTAAACACTAGCATTGCCCGCGGCTCCGCCCGCGTTCAGCTGACTAAAAACCAAATTCTTAGGTTTTACATATTAGTATACTCTTACAATGCAGTTTTTGTATTTTTTCTCAGAAATGAGATATTTTCCCGCGGTAAAAAGTATCCCATATGTTGACCCGGATATCCAGCTATCATCATACCAAAATTTCATCAAAATCTGTCCAGTGGTTTTCTCGTGATGCGGTAAGAGACAGACAGACAGACAGATAAAAGTTCTAAAAAGTATAGATTCGGACTCTGTATCGATAATAATGTCTATTTCAATTAGATTTTCCAAAAAAATATTTAATGTACAGATTCGACTTAGTTACAATTTTATTATATGTATAGATATCTTCAAACAAATATCATAACCGTATCTCATGTGGAAAATAGTCCAAGTGTTATTATCGGCGCGAGGGCGACATTTCATTCTATTCCATTTTGCATTTGTGTTTATTTGTTTGTTACTAATATACGATATTGTAATATATAGCTTGAAAAATGTTTTTTTTTGTTATAGGTAGGTATATTATGTAAATAACTTTTTTAAATCGTCTTAAAACATTTAAATAAGAAAAGTATTTATTTATATTTTATTGTACTATCTAAGTACATACATACATATGTACAATATATTATGTATATCATAGTAGGGGTAAAGAGACTATTTTTGTGAATAACGGGTGTTTGGTTACTTTCAATATTTTGGTCAAATATCGACTGCGATTTTTGACGATTTGTGTTTATTAAGAGCTTATGACTTATGGCGCTTATCAAAGTGTTTTCCAATTTGTAATCATATTATGTACTCATAACTAACTATATGGTGTAAACTTAATAACTTGCCAGAAAAGATTCATTAATTTTGTTAATTTTTTATATACTTACTTTTAAAACTGAAACGGTATATCTGATGAGAGTTTTTTTAAATATACAAATGCAATATTTATATATTTTTTTAAATTTTAAAATTACATACTTGGTACAAATAATTACAATTAAAATTTCAATTAAATTTTGTATGCACAATTTTAAAATTAAAATTTTTACTATAGTGTTATTGACTGGCGACTCACCCTGGCTCCGCTCGGGGTCGTTCCTTCTTACGTTTTAATCTTTATTAAAGATTTATCAGAGATGAGATATTTTCCTGCAGTAAAAAGTATCCTATATGTTGACCCGGATAACTGGCTATTTGTTGTAGTGTGTGTGTAAGCGATCCTGCAACATCCCATTGCAGTGCGGCGATGGGTTCCGCTGTGGGTTTTAGTAAGTAGGAGTCTCACAGTACCTTGCCTGTTATGACGGCTGGCAAGGTACCCTTGATGGGTTTCCCCAGCGAAAACAAAAAAATAAAAAATAACTGGCTATTATCATACCAAATTCATCAAAATCCTTCTAGTGCTTTTTTCCGTGACGCGGTCACAAACAGACAAAAATTCTAAAAACTATAGATTCGGCCTCTGTATCGATAGTAATGTCTATTTCAATAAGATTTTCCAAAGGATATTTAATGTACAGATTCAGGTTAGTTACAATTTTATTATATGTAAAACTAATATTGTGCTGACATAATATGAACATACATATTATGCTAATGACAAAATAAACACCACAGCACCACAACTTCAGAACTTAAACAAACCCCTGAAGTCTACGCAAATGAAACGAAAACCAAATAAATAGTTTGAAATTTATTCTCACTCGTAAACTTGGAGTAACACGGGTGTTTGTAAATCACGGGCGACATAAAGGGGGTATTTAAGCCGCCATATTTATGAAAATAAGATCCTATAAAGCTATAATGTGAAATACAAAAAGCGACCGTTCCACTGTCGTCGGAAGAAAAAGCTCGTTTATATTACACGATACGATATATCTTTCAATTATAGATTTTTTTAAATATCTTCTTGTGCTGTGATACGTAAGTGATTTTTTTTTAGTTTATTATAGTACCGTATAGTAATACTTAACAACGTTTGTAGGTCAAGCAAGAGAAGAATTTATACATATAATAAAATTGTAACTTAGCCGAATCTGTACATTAAATATTTTTTGGAAAATCTTCTTGAAATAAACATTATTTTCGATACAGAGGCCGAATCTATAGTTTTTAGAATTTTTGTCTGTCTATCTGTCTGTTATACCGCATTACAGAAAAACCACTGGAGGGATTTTGATGAAATTTGGTATGGTGATAGCTGGTTATCCGGGTCAACATACCCGGATACTTTTTACCGCAGGAAAATGTCTCATTTCTGAGAAAAAATACAAAAACTGCACTGTAAGAGTATACTAATATGCAAAACCTAAGAATTTGGTTTTTGGTCATCTGAACGCGGGCGGAGCCGCGGGCAATGCTAGTTTCTTAATAATTTGTGTATTTTGACATAATGTTTGCCCTGGAAAATTAACATTTCCTTAAGCTTGATAGTGATGTATTATCCACTAGGTTTATATAGTTCGTTTTTGAGCTATATGTAAAATTAATAAAAATGTATTATAAACTTTTTGCCAAAATAATCGTAGTGTATAAAGAGCTTTTAAGCTGTAACTTATTGTTATTGCGGGTTTTAAGCCTCAGTTTTATGTTTTCAAACGGTCCGCCGTGAGGCTGTGCATCTATTTACGTTTATTGAGATTTATTATAGAATACTTGCCAAGAAAATACTGTTGACAAGTTTTCTCTATCAAACTCTATGTAGAGCGCTTTTTATTTATTTACTATAGATTTACTGGGAAAATAATATGAGGGAATATAACAATGTTACAATATTATACTGTGACCAAATGTTTTAAATGAAAGCAGGAATAAATTTAAGCATAGACTTTTTTCCAGGTCTACGAATTACGTTATAGAAAATCGTCACGAAACATCGAACTAGATTTACTTTTTTCTTTTTAATTTCTCTAGATGGGTAAATAAAATAAAGCGTTTTTCTAAAAATGTTCTCCATTTTATTATTTGATTAAATCACAGATCATATAATACTATATTATATACTATTAAATTATCTTTACTTAGCAATTAATTTAAATTTGATATTAAAAAAATATATTAATGGTTTTTTTTTCAAAAAACCGACTCACAGACACTAAAGTTAAAAAAAAATTGAAAGAGGGTTTCATTGAATATACTTATACAGTAGACACCTAAATCAGATATTTTCAGTCGGTCCCACCTGGCGCGTATTGTAGCGCCATCTATGAAGTATTGGAGTAGAAAATATAATTTAATATAGATGGCGTTGTTCCAATAAACCATTTACGCCAGTTTATAAGTAGTTCACTTAAAAACTTCTTACTGTTTGTAGTTATAGTAAGTCATAATAGATGGCAGTGTCATGTAATTACCGTTGATATGAGTTGTCACTATGTAGAGTCACTTTTTGACAAGAGATGTCGCTAGTAGAATGTATTTCAATTTTGAATTTATTTTAATATTAATTTAGTTATTAATTATTATTCTATTAACGATTCAAAATAAAATATAGAAAAAAATATTTTTAGGTATAGTTAATACCGTTTTATTATATTATATTACTAGACACCTGCCACCACTTGAATTTGATTATCGTAATTTAATTACAAGAGGCAGAGGTAGTCCAGTGGTAACGCGCTCGTTTGGGAAACCGAGTGAATCGGGTTTAAATTCCGGATCTCACACTTCTGATATTTTCATGTGCGAATCATTTCTAACATGATTACCACTTGACTTATGGTGAAGGAAAACATCGTGAGGAAACCTGCATGTCTGAGAGAGCCTAGCAAGTTTTCAAAAGACATGTGAAGTCCACCAACCCGCACATGGGCAGCGTGGTGGACTGTGACCTGATCCTCCTCGTGTTGAAGGGAGGCCCCTCAGAATACAGAAAAAAATCTGTATTCTGAGGGAGGCCCGTGCCCAGCAGTGGGACGTTAAAAAAATAAAAAGGGCTGAATACAATTTAATTACCTGCGTTCTTTTGTTCCGTTGAGAAAGAACCAATTAATTATATAACAAACATGCTTTTGTTTTTTGTAAAATTTGTAATGATTTTTCATTCTACTTGCAACATACAAAATACAACATAAGATCAACTATTTTCTTTCTTCACACTCTATCATTATAGAGACACATGCGTTTCATAGAATTAATAAATTTATATCAATGCCATATTTACTACTAGCATTGCCCGCGGCTCCGCCCGCGTTCAGATGACCAAAAATCAAATTCTTAGGTTTTACATATTAGTATACTCTTACATTAGTTTTTGTATTTTTTCTCAGAAATGAGACGACCCGGATAACCAGCTAACATTGTACAAAATTTCATCAAAATCCCTCCAGAAGTTTTTCCGTGATGCGGCAACAGATAGACAGACAGACAGACAAAAATTCTAAAAACTATACATTCGGTCTCTGTATCGATAATAATGTCTATTTCAATAAAACTTTTCAAAAAATATTTAATGTACAGATTTGGCTTAGTTACAATTCTATGATATGTATAGATTTTATTTCGCTATACTGTATTCAATAACAGAATATTAGTAATAAGCATAAAACGAAATTCAAGGTAAAACGTAGGTTTTACTTAATCCTTTAGAGCTTTTCACAGGAGATATACCTAATCTTAAACCAAATCCTTTACAAATATCACATTGAAGGTGCACAACAAAATAGACAAATCAATGAATTAAATGAGACGTGGACTATAATAAAATGCTAAATTTATATTTAGGGTTTGTAAACTACATATAATTACAATAACAAGTCCCACTAGATTGCTCCACACAAAACGGTCAGTTTATAGATAAGCCATTCGTAACTACCAAGCCTACGGTACAACAATTGGTGATATATAGTCTATGGTCTAAAACAGGAACGGTCAATCTTTGGTGGACTAAAGATAATAAATAGAAGTACTAGATGATACTCCAGTGAAATCAGGATTTGAAAAATGTTGTTTTATGATATATTTTTTTTTCTTTACTTTTTTTCGTGTCAGACCAAAATTCATCATAACTGCCAAGATTGTATTGTATTGGATGTAAGAAATAATTTTAAAGCGACAAAATTATCTTAATATTGAGTGATTTTAAGTAATTTTTATTATAATTCTGTTTTTGATGAGAAAAAAACACATTTTTTCTTTAAAGTGGGTCTCATTTAGCTGAAAGGTTTATGAGCCCTGATAGATTTTCAATAGTAGATTATGAATGAAGATTAAGCCACACCTCACTGTACCTTTATACTAGTTCATAATGCACCTAATCTACATTTCAATTGCGAAATCACGAATAAAGTGGTGTTATATATGGGATATTAATAGCTTCTCACAAATAAGTTACCTCGGATTTGACTATATTGCAGTTTTGGTATTATTTATTTATAACTAGCAGAACCCGCGGCTTCGCTCGCGTTAAAACTAGTAAATAGTAGTAATAGTAAGTTAATTTCATACAAACTTTCATCCCCAATTTTAGCCCCTTATAGGATGAATTTCGAAAAATGCTAAAACATGTATTTATTTAATTTTGTTAAAAAGTATTAATACCAAGTTTCAAGTAATTCTTATCATAAATATTTTTTGAATTGTATTATAACGTGTTTTCCCGTGGGAATTAGATAATCTCCCGTAGTAAAAAATAGCCTATGCCAATCTCCAGCCCTCCAACTATCTCCACACAAAAAATCACGCCAATCCTACAATCCGTTTCGACGTGAAAGAAGAACAAACAAACACACTTTCACATTTATAATATATATGGATATGGATATATGGATATTATATGGCATATTGCTTTTCTAGGTATCAGTTTCTATTATAGGAAAAGAGAAATATTTGTGGTGTTCATTAATGTTTTGATTGTTCTAAAAAATATAAAAGTATTTTAAATTTGAATTGTTTAGAAGTCGTAACATACCTGATGTTTTAAGATAATATGATTTTAAGGTGTAACAAAAGTGAAAAAAAAACTGAATTTTTCATATTCATCAATTCACATTCGATTCAACATTACATTTAAAGGATATTAATTGTGTTTGAAATTTAAAAAAATAGATGACTAGTAATAAATATATGTATGTAGATATACATATTGAATTAGTATTTAATTTGAATATCTTTTTAATACCTTGATCGAAATCGCAATATATTTTAGTAACTGTTATATTTTTATAAGCTTACAGTAGGTAGGTAGGTTTAGAATTTCAAAGATTTACAACAGCCAGACATTTCTAACTATGAAATTCGCTTATTGAGTAATTCGCCCTACGTACAAGAATACAGCGGAGATTGTTTAATAGATCACTCGCAGGCGCGCCTCATACAAAACATACGGCAGTATCATTTGACAATTTGTGAGCAATCAATGCATTGTCGCCGCTCTTTATTCAACGGCAAATAATACATGGAAAATTGTCGTTACTATTGTGCGATGACCATTGTTGGTCTAATGACAGCGTTCAGAGCAGTCGGCTTCGGAACCGGTCATCAGTGCTAGCTTGGTCGCGGACTTGATAGCTTTTACGCGATCTCAATTGTTAGATAAATCGGTCCATTTGTTGTATCCTCTAATGTGAGATGCAAGACTGTGATACATTTCATTTGCAAAACCATGCTCTTAATACAGTAATGATTTGTATGTAACTTAGTTACGAAAACGTTCTAATGGCATACCCTTTGGAGAGTTCACCACCGAAATTGCCAAAACTGTCAAGAAACTCAAATCCTTACCACATCAAGCGACCCATGAACGCATTCATGGTGTGGTCGCGGTTGCAAAGGAAGAAAATATCAATGATGAATCCAAAGCTACATAATTCGGAGATTTCCAAACGCCTCGGCTTAGAATGGAAGAGCTTGGACGAGACGGAGAAGAGACCGTTTATAGATGAAGCGAAAAGGTTAAGGTTGAAACACATGCACGATTATCCAGACTACAAATACCGTCCCCGTCGGAAAAATAGATTGGATACATCGTATGGGAATCCAGCTTTATACACAACAAGAGAGACTTTCGTCGAAGTTGAACCTCGGGTGGATCCCAACTATCAAATACCTGTTAACTATTCGGATCCTCAGTATATGTACAACAACGTGATTAGCTACTCAGTGCCAATAAGTCAACCTCCTTTTATGTCTCCCATGAGGAATAAGGAGGAAACCTTGCCAAGTCTCGATTTGAGACCGTTACCATCCATAGAAAGTATTTCGTCTCGACCTTTTGCTGTAGTCAATCAACAAATGATGGTAAAAGCGTATCCCAACTTGCATTATGTGCCTGAAGATGTCGCGAGGATATCCTACCATTATCCATTTAGTGTTCAGTAACAGTTTCAATTATATACAGAATTATACGTAGTATTTTAATTATAAAACGTATATCTTGTGTTTTTATTTATGCCAAATATAATGTAGACTGTAGAGTGTCGTCATTTTATTAAATTGTTAATTTCCGTTGACATCATATTTAGGAAAAACCTTGTAGAGCTTGTATTAGTTATTTTTATAGGGATTTCTGTAAAATATATGTATGTAAATAAATTATAAGCACAAGTAATATAAACATGTATTTATTTAATTTCTCATTGCCGTTCATAAAAAAATTACATAGTTTTTTTTTATTATACTGACGTATTTTATTAATATAGATATTTGTAAGAGCTGTCTAAAAATATCAGTAAAATAGATGAATTTTATTTACAAATTATATTTCTTGTGATGTAGACATTGGGAGCTTACTTTATTATTGCTATTGTGTAATGATCACAATACAATTAGCGAGTGAGTGTTAAAATGAGTCATATGTGTTTATTTTCGCTGCTTGAAAAATGTTAGGTAATTCAGAATGGATTAAATTTTATCCTATACTAGCGACTTACACTCAGTTAGATCTGGTACGTCCTTAGATGCCTTTTGGATTTATTATATTATATGTAGGCAGGGCCACCTTTCGACGAAATTTATTACTAATATTTAAACCTGTCCAACGTGAAAGAGAAATAAACACACAATCATCCACATTTATAATGCAGTGTCATTAGCACATGAGCTACTTTTTAATAAAATCTAATTCCAAATTAAAGGTAATTAGGAGAAATTACTAATAGTTTAGTAGAAAGGTTGCAATTACACCCGAATTTAAAATTACTATGTATCCCAAAATCATGGAAAACGACCCCATCATTTAAGGGGACGAAAATATTTTCCACTTGGATTCTGTCACTTCCTCCCAGATTAAAAGATCGTTCTGCAATGATTTGCACAACGGCACGTCGAAAACTGTAGAAATAATGTGCGT
Source organism: Brenthis daphne (assembly GCA_947093115.1). Classification (NCBI taxonomy): domain Eukaryota; kingdom Metazoa; phylum Arthropoda; class Insecta; order Lepidoptera; family Nymphalidae; genus Brenthis; species Brenthis daphne. The sequence goes on from OX352473.1 coordinate 9,037,087, forward strand.
TACATGACGTGACGATTTTGATCTGATGGAAATCTAAATTGATAATGCCCCAAGAAAGGGTATCTAAGCATTTACATCTCCAAAGTGTTTGCGAGTTGATTTTGATACGATTCGGTTATTTGAATTGCCTTATAATTGATTGTTCGTGAATAATATCTTGTATGAGATGTCATGGTTTGGCACTTAATTAGCAGTTTGATGTTTAATTGGATTCATGTTGTGTTTTGACCGACTTCAATAAAAGAGGAGGTAATGAATTCAGATGTATCTTTTTAGTTTTTTTTGTGGATATGTTACATGTTATTTCGGTAACAATAAATCTATCGAAAAATGGCTCATATATGGATTTCTATACTAAATATTAGAATAATTACGTTCAGATAGTGAAGATCTATAGTAATGTAATCTAAACTGTATATTAAAATATCTTTTACAAATATATTAAATTTAATTAAAAAAATGTAAAACAGTCTTAAAATAGCAATAAATCTTATTAGTCTTCTCAATAGTACATGTAAGTAATTATTACATACATATTGTTTCATATCACAATATAGTTTTATGTAATGAACAAGCAATTTGCCCTCGTTCTGCTTGGGTGCGTCTTCAGGTAACTATTAGTAGGAATAGATAGGTTAGGAATAGAAATTTCAATTATCTTTTTTGAGTTGTGAGAGACTTACTTTACTTAAAAAACTTTTGTATTTTCCTAGATTTAGCAGCTTCATGTGCATAGTCTGTGATTGAGAGAATGAAATAAAAGAATCTTTCAAAAACTCTATCATATAAAATCTTTAAAAAATACTTATATAATAATCTTTATCGGAAACTGAAAATTAATTATTCAAAGTGGCAACCTTCATTTTAATTATTAAATACCAACCAAGCGTTAATATGAAAATGTTACAAACCAATTGACACGTGAATGAAAATCTGTAATTACCAAGATTGGATTTCGCATAAACGTGGCTTATACCGAATTCGTGAGCGTGAAATCTGACGGGTTTAATTAAATGATCTCCCCTTACACCCCCTCCTTGCGTGAAAAAAATAAACCATTTTCTAATAGCAAAATCTTTGATAATTCTAATTCGTTGTAGTTATATAAAGCTGTTATTACCACCTCACTTATTGTATTGATTTAAACGTCAGTTATATTTTTACAGGTAAAAAAAAATTGGAATTTTCAAAAATTATTTAGATCTATGGGAGTCATTTTACACAATAGTATCTTTGCGGATTATTTCGCGGATTTATTTTGATTTTTGGTGCCCGACGTTTCTAATTCTTTACGGAAATCATGGTCACGAGAGAGACTAAGGTTTTAGACGTCTCAAAGGCGTTATATACTTGTTACAACCAAAATAAAGCCAAAAATCAAAATAAATCCACGAAATAATCCGAAAAGATAGTTTTATTTAAAATGTAAAATATTCGTGTAAATCTAAGAAAGTATTTTTCTATGGGAGTCAGTTATCGTGCTAACAGGCCTCTGTACAGTTTTTTGACTCAGCAAATGTATATTCTATAAGCTAATAGGTACTTAGCTTTGGCAAATGTGCTTAAGTTAACGCCTACGGACCATCTATTGTCATCATGGACCTATTTTCTATATGGCATCGATCCGTCACTAAAATATAATTCCATATAATATTATCTTTTATACTAGTAACTATACTATACTACATACGTTGTTCAGAAACCATAATTTAGTTAAATTAATATTCAAAGGAAATTGCTATAACTGAACTTGCAGGTGAATTGAAAAAGCCATAAAACTACAAAATTACATATTATACTCATTAGCTTATACAAGAAACGTAAAATAATGAAAAAAAAATAGATTAAACTTAACTAAGCAGTTAATCTTACTATAAAATACATGGTGGTAATATCAGCAATCTAAATATCTATCAATACATAAAACAATTGCCAAAATAAATTAAAGAAACCTTATAGAAGTTGCTGTAATTAGAAATATATTTAGTAATTTAACTCTTCTGTTCTCAAACTTGTTTGTGCTGCGGCTTAGAAATTTTAGTGAACAAATTTTTATATTTTGTAGTCCAAATAAGAAATATTTGAATATATCTAAAGAATCTAATAGTAGAAGATCTCTATCTATGCGAAAGACCCCTCGCTCTTTTTCTAGACGAAATATATTTTTAAAATATCAGCAAAATATGCTAATAGATTTTGAAAATACTTTAAATTGTTTTTAGTATAGACTTTCTCTTGCATCTTTAGATAAGATAAGAGCATTGAAAAATAAGGAACAATATTATTTACTTTGATTTTTAGATTTTTATGCTGATTTCTTTGTATTTGCTATTAAGATGTCGAATGTTAAAGAAGAAGCGTTTTTTTTACTTTTATTGTAAGTTTCTTGATTTCAGGTGTAATTTATTAGAATTTATTCAAAAAACACTTTAGATTTGACTACATCATTAATGTTTGCTCATTTAGATCAATATGATAAGGCACTTGTCAATCCCATCGCATCTGCTTCGTTTTGCTGGTGATACATCTATAAACAAAGACAAGAGACTGTGCTTCCTATGCATGACACACGCTCAAACTACATGCACCCTTATTCCCTACCCCTAAGACACACTTATATCGTTGTAAACTCAAACACAATTCTGTCGAATAACTGAAGTATTATCAAGGCTTAGTTATAAGCTTCAGATCAAAATGATACAAAATAAACTTGCTACACGCTATTTTGATCCTTAAATCATAGATTTAAGAGAGGAAATTCTGAAAAATGACATTCGATGTTACATTTCCAATTCCGTAGTTGCACAAAAGTGTCTAAAGTAGTACAAAGTTATGTTTTGCTAGAGTAAGGTAAAGTAGAGTCTATGTACAAAGTTTAAAGCTATGTTGCAAGCAAGTAACAGTTGTCACACCTAAGCGAACGACATAATCGTCACGGCGTCTTTCACACCGAACACGAAGAATGAATGATGGATGAATCGCGCTGAGATTCCAGCTTTTTCCTGCGTATGCTAGAACTGAATATGCAATTCAGTTGTCATATTTTTTCCAAACGAATATCAGCTCTATTGTAATGTAGTAAATTAAAATGGTAGTTGTCATCTGTGTACATTCAAGCAAGTCGTAAATGGGCCAAAAGTTGTATACGAAAAATAGAAAATAGGACGTGCGAAGATGTATAGGATAAACTGGAAGCCTTCTAATGTTTATGCCTTTCAAGTTTTGGATGTTGAAAATTGCAGTGGTTTTTTTACAATTCTTTGTGATGTACAGTAGATATTGTAGATAATCTACTTTCACAATGTCAATTATTTTGTTGAGAGATGATAAGTCAGCTCTATAGAGCTGAGCTCCATAGATGCATAAATCTTGACAACAAATAACACTTTGTATTTACAGGTAGTTTTGTTAAGTAAAATTATTAATATTTTACATTAAATCCATACTTAATATTATAAATGTGCAAGTGTGTTTGTTTGTTTGTCCTTCTTTCACGTCGAAACGGAGTGATTGGCGTGAATCTTTTAGTGTGAAGATAGTTGGAGGGCTGGAGAGTGTCATAGGTTACTTTTTTTTATTTTTAGTTTTAGTATGTATTTAAGAAATTAAAGGTATAAAATATACATTATTTCCATATAAATGCACACAAAATATAATAATATAAAAAACAAATTACTACATATTATGATAAAACGATGTCCTCCCACCGCGTCTGTTTGTCTATCTGCCTGAATGCGATTAACTCAAAAACTATTAACCGGATTTATCCGTATGGATAAGCGAGGGTAAGTCACTAGCAAATTATAAACTCTAGTTGATAATATTTTATATTATAAACTCTAGTTGATTGATATATTTCCTTAAAATATCTTTAACGCAAAATTGACGTTAGTGTAGCTTAATTTAAAATAATAACATGTCAAAGCCTAGCCTAACCTAGGTTGGCTCGTGAACTAATCATATAAACGAGCGCTTGCAGCAAAGATATAAATTGGATTTGGAGAATACGTTTGAAGAGTATTCGTACGGAGATGACGACTGATAGAAGAATATGGAAGAAGGAGAGAAATAGTTTCGATTCCAAGTATATAAGCGATATAAAAGGTGTTTATAGTTTTTTCTACTTCTTTCTAATAAACATATTATGTATGTGGAAAATTTGATCTGAGACTAAATATCGCTTAAACAAGCGATATTTAAGTTATATTTGTTGTTCTTAAGATATCGTCTCTCGTGTTTTGTAAACGAAATTTTCTTTTTATATTCAAAATTCTCAGAAAAATGAATTGCATGTCCGGATTAACCATTGTAGTTTTTGCAGCGGAGTTTCCTTCTTCGACCCGGAAAACGTAGCTGTCTTCCCTCTATTTTGTCCTACATAAATCTTATTAGACTTTTGAAATATACGATAGTGTTACGAAATTGTATATTTTTGAGCAATATTAAAATATAAACCATTTGAAACGTCGGGAACCAAAAATCTAAATAGATCTGCGAAAAAATCCGAAAAGGCCTAGTAGACCCGACCACGCGTTGTTGCTGTAGTATACATATGAAGATCATGAATTTAGAATAATATAATAATAGACAAAAAAAAGAAAATAATCGGCATAAAAACTATCCTATCTATTAAGTTGGAACAAATCACACATTTACAAAAAAAAAACGTTAGCATCCCATAAGCAGTTTCGGCGTTGGACCAATATCGTGACACGGGAATTTTATATATTAAGATGCCAAGCATTCCTGTAAATGTAAGAAAGTATTATATTAGAATATTCATATTTTATTATCATCCATATCTAGTCTTTACTTTAAATCTAAGAATAGTATTTGAAACGATCAACTTCGCCTGTTATACGTTATATTTAACCTTTATGTGTCTAACGAGTTCCCCTTTTTAAAGGTACACGATTCTTTTTATGATATTCCACTGTTTATAAAAGCTATGATATGTAGTATTTTAAATATTGTGAATGCGCTTTTCAAGAGATTTTATCAACACAGTACATTTTTAATTCAAAATAAAACTGAATTTTGTATGCTAGATTTTCTTTTTGTTTGAAAATGTAGATCATTAAAAACAAAACTATGTATCACTAGCGGCTCACCCTCGCTTCGCTTGTGTTCGTCGCTAAGTACGTTTTGAATAGATATAAATAGTTATTAGCCAGCGTTGGCCATATAAATTTTTTTTTTCGTTAATTTTTCATTTTTTCTGCTTTTTTTCAGCCATTCTTGAGTTATACGCTTACCAACATACATTTTTTTTATATAGATATGCAAATTCTTAGTCATTACACTTACATATTAATGTTAAGACTTAAGACTCATAGAGAACATATCAGAAGAGAGTAGATTATACCTACTTCTTATTACTCTACCTAGGCACATATATTACCTGCAAAAGATGTACTCGTATATATCGCAAAAGAAAGTGTTTGTTTATTTATCTAGCGATTTGGCTTATGTCTGTAAAATAATCTTGAGTTAAATGAAGAAAAGTGAATTTATACATATAATAAAATTGTAACTAAGCCGAATCTGAACATTAAATATTTTTTGGAAAATCTTATTGAAATAAACATTATTATCGATACAGAGGCCGAATCTGTAGTTTTTAGAATTTTTGTCTGTCTGTCTGTTACCGCATCACAGAAAAACCAGTGGAGGGATTTTGATGAAATTTGGTATGGTGATAGCTGGTGACCCGGGTCAATATATAGGATACTTTATACCGCGGGAAAATGTCTCATTTCTGAGAAAAAATATAAAAAACTGCTATGTAAGAGTATACTAATATGTAAAACCTAAGAATTTGGTTTTTGGTCACCTGAACGCGGGCGGAGCCGCGGGCAATACTAGCTTATTAATATCATTGTAGTAAAAATTTTCTTCATCTCTTTAGTACAAATAAATATTTCATTCTTAAGGGTAAGATTTTTCTCGATTAGTTTACAATTTGTAAAGATATCACCTAAAATGCAGAAAAAAAAACAGGACTTAGGGGAAGTCCGGGCAAAGTAGACACCTTAACGTTTGATAGCTTATGGAAAGAAAACCATTTGACACATAAATAAAACAATTGATGAATATGAATCAGTATTTAATAAAGTTTTTGATATAATCAACAAAAATAACGTAACATCAATATTTTCCTTATAACTTTTAATAATATTGGAATCAGTACCGCTATCCGCTTTACCCAACTCATCGGGTAAAGTGGATAGGACTATTGGGCAAAGTGGACATACGGTTAATTAAAGATTAAAAAACATTAAAATAATAAAAAATATAACTAATTATATTTAACATTGCAATCGTCACAATGAAATAAACCTTCTCCTTCGTAAGCCGTGCATTTCTCGTGACTCCATTGCTTACACGAATGACATTGGATCCAATCATCAATTGGTTGACCATCGATTTAAATGTAAACTTCTCCATAAAAGTAGCATGTGTAGTTTTTATCATTTTCTTTGTCTTTAGATTTCTTAAATTTAGTGTTTTTTGTTGTTTTACTACCTTTAGTATTTTTGTTGGTTTTAGTAGTTTTGGGTTGTCTTAGTAATTTTCTGTAGTGCAGTCTTTGTTTTTTAAATCTTTATTAATGTTTTTCATTACTTTGCTGTTTGCTTTAACAAATTTAGCTTTCTGTTCTTCCCTTTACTGGCGTACTGGTAGCAACTCAGACTTTCTGAATCTTTCTTTTACGACTCCCTATGGGAAACATGAGGGATTGGGAGCGGTCTTATTTCTCTTGGACTCAAATAAGATAAAAGACGGAGCAGTAGAATGCTGTAGTATTGTTTTGTTGGCATTATAATCAAGTGAATCTTCTTTATTTGGCATGTTTAAAGGTGGCGTTGAGTGAATCATATAGACCGAGGCCAGTCTTTGTTCGGTCTCTGCATCTTGATCTATTAGATTTCGTATGCCCAGTAGAAAATTTCTAGAATGTCAGGAGTGCATGATCTTGATCTTTGTAGGTGATATATTTCTCCAGTAACATTGACTGTGATTGGGTCTATTTTGCCTGATTCTTTAATGATTGACGATGATGTTGAATGTGTATTTTCGATTAAAGAAACCGTTTCCATACATAAAATACTATGTTGGTCATCCAATGCGTTTTGAATTGCTGTATTCTCTTGCGCAGTATATGTGTTTTGTTATTTGTCCAGATGATTCTTGAATATCAGGAGTCAAAGGCCATGGATTAGTAAAGATGTTTTCAGGTAGTTCTGAAATGATTGATGGCGATACATCTCTAGAATCGTTGGATCCAAGACAAGAGATCATGTTTTGTCTCTCATTTCCATGTGAAGTTGAACTGTTACAGACAAGGGTTCAATAGGTTCGACTTCGACGTCACTTGAAAAATCGTCTGGGATATTTTTCAAAGTTTTACTTAGTCCAGATGAACTTTGGAGTCCTGACGTCGAAGGTCGGACATCATCGTCAAAAGTTGTAGTCCCAACATCTCGATTGGTGGTCTCTTGAAGAGTTGCTTCTGAATTTGCGGTATTACGCTCAGTCAACGTTGTTGAGCATGGTGCAAAATCTTCAAGCATCATAATATCCTCGTTCCATTGGGCTTGATTTGTTTTTCTTTTATATTTGTAAACCATCTATAACAATTAAAACGAAAGCCATTAATCAAAATAAAATCATAAATCGCATACTGGGCAAAGTGGATACCGTATCCACTTTAGCCGTGTTCACATTGCCCTAGAGGTACTCGTTGAACCTAATCTATCCTAAAATCAAATCCAAAACCGACATCTCAATAAAACTCACAATATTTCAACACTAAAACATGCACTTTAAAAATATAATAAAGTCAAAACAGTAACACCACACGCACAATGAGTAATTATGAAAATACATACCTTGAAATTGCGTAACAAATTATCACTTTTCTATTATTTTTATTTTTTTCCTAAACGACGCGCGACCGTGCTCCAACACTGTTCGTTTACGACTGAGGGGTAGGGGAGGGACCGCGTGGCATGCAAAGTACTTAGTGGGACGCGCCGTTTTGAAAGGATGGAAGGTATTCGCTTTGCCTGGGCTATTCTCTTTGCCCGGACTTCCCCTATACACCTGACTTGAGTTACACGTCTTTTTTGAAGTCAGCCAAAAAGTTATGAAAAACTTTAAATTTATGCAGTTTGTTGTATTTTTGAAAATCGTTTTTGATCGTGATATTTTTTATTCGTATCATTATTGGAAAGTAGCTATGGATTTATTTTACTTATTTTAATGACGTTCATAGATATAAACATTTTTCTCTTTAAATATTGGTGATATTAATTAGGTGCAGATATTCATATAACAAAATTAAAAAATCGGTCAAATGCGAGCCGAATTCGCACATGAAGGGTTTCGTACCATTGTACATGTACGTTTTATTAATATGACTTTTACTTTATGTATGTACCTAGTATATTAACTTCGATGATCGATTACGAACGTTAAAAAAATGCTTCTTATATTTTTATTTACTTTCATTATTTGCTATTATAGCGGCAATAGAAATATATACTCTGTGAAAATTTCAACTCTCTACCTATTACGGTTCATAAGATACAGCCCTATGACAGACGAACGGACGAACCGATGGACGGACAGCGGTAGCTTAGTAATAGGGTTCCGTTGATATCCTTCGGGTACGGAATCCTAATAACAAAAAAGAACCACAAACAAACAAAACTGTTATAATTTGTTATTTCTCACAATATTATGTTAGATTACCCGTATCGCTAATGAAACTACTCAAACGATTTGCCAAGTAAAAATATATTTACAATACAAAATCACTTACATTTACATAAAAGGGCCATCAAAGACAATTTGTCAGTTATATCCGAAATAAAGTTAGGAGATGAAATATCTAAGAACCTCCCCTAATACCGGCCTAAGTAGGTTTAACAAAGGGGAGCCCAAATGATGGACAAAATAAAATAAGTACGAAAATATATGACTGGCGTGAAATGACTCGGAACTAGAGAGTGGCTACTGTGCATCGTTTTAGTTTTGTTTACGTTTATTTCGCATCGTTGACAATGGCAAATAGAATGTTGTACCAAAATAGGGTCCTTATGGCTTCATTCTGTGATTTTGATTTAGATTTTTGTTTCGCACCATCACACATGGTTTGTGTAATGGAAATATTTATTATTTATTGTATACTAGTGACTCACCCCGTTTCGCTATAATATTCTCGCGTTCATATTTGTTAAGCAATTTTTACTTATGTACTCGTATATTTTGCGAGAGAAAATGAAAATCAATGTAAACGAAAATGTTTTTTTGCGCTCGTGAAACTAAGTTGCTGATTATTATTGAAAATTTAGCATTTGGGCAATGGGTTTGTAGTGAGTAATCACAGATGACGCTTTTACTTTTTATGAATAATTTACTACGGTTACAAACTGTTAAATTCACTAAAATTTGTTTAATTAAATTAAATATGAATCTTGCAATATATATCGTACAAATAAAATATTCTGAAAGTTTGCGGATTAACGACATCTATTATCTATTCAAGCAAAACAAAAATAGTCCGAAGAATAGCCCGAATTAGCGTCGTCCACTTTCTTTGTATGGGATGGGGCATCTGTGTCAGTATAGTATAACTAATAATAATAATAATAATTCTGATCATAAATATTTTTTGGATTGTTTTGTAACGTGTTTTCCCGTGGGAAAGAGATAATTTCCCGCGGTAAAAAGTAGTCTATGTCATTCTCTAGCCCTCCAAATATCTCCACACAAAAAATCACGTCATCTGCCGAGCCGTTTCGACGTGAAAGAAAGACAAACAAACACACTTTCACATTTATAATATTAGTATGGATTGATTTTGCCTGAAACAGTGCAATTTAAATTTTATTTTCAACTATTTGAATAAACAAATAATCGAACAATTTAGCTAACATATGATAAACGTAATGCAAACCCCTAATCTTTTCCCGGTCGACAATCGAGCCCGCGCTGTGGCAGATGTTCAAACACCAGTAAGTCAACACTTCTATTGATCACTCCATTAAATTTTTCAATTAGCTCGAGCCTCAGCATGATTTAACGCCTGGCCAGTGTTTTTTTTTATTTGTAGACCCTCCCTATACTAAGGACTGAGTACATTCAAAGTATTTATCTACTGGTAATATTTATTCAAAATGTGTTTTTCATTATTTTTATGAAATAAAAAAAATATACTTTCTTAGATTTAGGCGAACGTCTACTAATTATTATAGAGACTTTTAAACTATTAGGCCTTTAAGACGTCTACAACCTTGGTCTCTCCCGTGATCATAATTGCTATAAAGCATTCGAAACGTCGGAAACAAAACATCAAAATAAATCCGTGAAATAATCCGAAAAGATTTTAAAATAAAAAAAATATAATGAAATATTTAACTCATTACATTAAATGCGCAAGTTTATATATAAGTGATAGTTTGTATGTTTGAATGTCGGTTACACCTACGCGCTGAAACATAACCACTGTTTGGGACTAGGAACTAAGGACTCGACCGAAGCGAGGGCAAGTCATTAGTAATACCTACCTATGTATTTATATAAAAATCATTGCCGTCCGTTATCCTTTTTTTTATATCTATTTTTATTTAGGGACTTTTATCCTTTTCGGACATGTCAGTCCCATCGTATCTTAACCTAAGTACAGCATCACATATATATTATGGAAAAAGGGAAATAGATTCAATGTTGCAAAACCATATCCACCAAAATTTTAACAACATCAATACTTATTGGGTTCTCTAATATACTTAAGTATGGTCCAATATCATATCTATTAATATTAAGTTTTTGCATTATCGATTCCCTCTCCCTTTGATGTTTAACACATTCTACAAGGATGTGTTGAACATCGTCTATCATGTTACAACTACAACATAAGGGTGTCCGTTATACTAAAACTAAAAAAAAATACTAGACCAATATGAATAATTCTTTTTTTTAATGGGGGGTGTTTCAGGGGTGGTCAAGGTACAAAAATATTGGAAAAACTCAAAAAAAACCCGCTGGAAAATCTAAAAGATCAGAACTGTTTATTTTGTATCTATCTTAGATATATAATATATAGTCTATCATTCCATACTAACCGTTAAAATGTAACTAGGGGCGAACCCGAGCGAAGCAAGAGTGAGTCGCTAGTAATTTTAATATTTCACATAATACGTAATCTGAATCGTTCATTTCACTCGCATTAGCTTAAAAAATACAAATATTCAGAGTGTGGTAACAATGACTATTGAAGCTCTGTTAAATGTAGAATGCAAATTTCTTGAGTCGTTCCGCGGTCACTTTATAGCTTCGAAATACTTAGTCTTAATCGGAAGATTAAAAATCTTTAGAGTCGGCAGTTCGTTTTAAAATATATATTTTTTTATTTATTTATAACCATCGGTCTTAAACGACTTTTTAAAAAAAAATACTATTCTATTGATGTACTGTGATAGAAATTAGTTGACACTTTAAAGTGTTCTTTATGTTGACCCGGATATCAAATTTTACTAAATTTCACCAAAATCTGTCAAGTGGTTTTCTCGTGATGCGATCCCAAACAGACAGACAGATAGACAAAAATTCAAAAAAAAAAAACATAGATTCGGCCTCTGTGTCGATAATAAATGAATGAATATTTTAATAAGACTTTTGAAAAATTATCTATTGTACAGAAACGACTTAGAATTTTATTATATGACATTAATTTATATATGATTCATTCATTATAAAAAAATCTGTAAAAACACTCGCTAATAATTAATTCTTAAAATTATTTGTAGATAATTAAATGTAGAACCTCTCTTTTTAACAAGTCGGTTCTATGTATCTTACAATTCCTTGATTGAGTTAGAAGCAACTTTGTCTCTCATTCATTGGTTAAGTGATCGAGGCCGTATAAACGGGATCGGTTAAAGCGTTTCAGATAATGACGGTTTTATTCCACAGTGCGAGCTAAATAGCCCATTGTGGAACTTTTACTTAGGTGTATTGAAAAGTTAGTTCCTTAAGAGCTTTGAGACGTCTTAATAATTAATTATTGTATTAAATGAGCTTTTGTTATCAATATTTGTGATTATTCTAAAAGTTCTTTCAATTTTTTTTTAAGTTTACCTACCTCTGAGGATTATCAAGTATGTGTATTAATATTTATATTTTCTTTTTGTTTTCATTGTAAGTACCCTTTTATAACCATTAAAAAGATTTCGTATTGAATTCCTTTGAGCAAGCTATCATCAAAACCTGTTCAGTGGTTTTTTCGTGATACGGTCGGACAGACAGACAAAAAATCTAAAAACTATAGATTCGGCCTCTGTATCGATAATAATGACTGTTTCAATAAGATTTTCAAAAAAATATTTAATGTACAATAATAATATAATAATAATAATAATGTTTTTATTGGGAACAACAACGGAACCATGTACAGATTCGACTCAGAATTTTATTATATGTATAGATTTATCCTTCTTACGTATACGGACAACGTTATTGATAGAGCAAATCCGTGTTTTCAAATTTCACTCGAATCCTTATACCATATGGTTTCTGACGCCACTATTTTTTGTTTATGAATTTCGTAACTTATTAGACCAAGATAAAAATACTATGCTCGAAAAACGTAAGTGATTTATAATTTTAATGGGTTTTAAGAGAAAATATGAAGAATTTCGTTTGAATAGAATCATTTTAAACATTATAACTTACCACCTGCATGTCTAAGAACCTAAATAGTTTTTGAAAGACTGCATTCGGGCAGCGTGGTTGACTATGGAGCATTGCCTCATCGTATAACGAGCACACCTGGTTTTTTTTTTAATTAAAATAATATTGTTATTATTTATTCCCAAAGAAAACAGAAAAGTAACATACAAATGTATGTAAAAGAATGTAGAAAAGGTACCCTCTGATTAAACCACAAAAAGCTGGGAAAAGGGCAAAAGTGAAAATAATCCATAATATTAATGTTGTGAAAGCATTAGGCGACGGAAATGTACGTGAGCTGTGGAAAGTGACGTCATACCATAACATCCTTTATGACCGCTGGGCCCGCCTTGGTAGCAAAGAGTTTTATGACAGACGTGATGTAAATATTTATTTTATATAGATATTTCGTTTGAGAGAGGCTTTTTTGACTATTACTCTAATAAAGTAAAGCAACTGCCTCGGTGGTGTAGTGGCTAGCATGTACGGCTGCACACTCGGAGGTCCTGGGTTCGAGTCCCGGGTCGGGCCAAGTTTAGTTATTGAGTCTTTCTGTATAGTAAGTCTCAGTAACAGCCCGGAGTAGGGAAGTTGGCGGTATTTCACCCCCGTGCCTCGGAGAGCACGTAAAACCGTCGGTCCTGCGCCTTAACTCTCACTGGTCGTGTCGAGTAGTCGTCCCACCGGAGTAATGAGAGTGACAGAAATAGAGAGTGCCCTTGTGTCTGCGAGTACATTTGTGCACTATAATATCTCCTGCGCAGTTGGCTAGTCTTAATGAGACTGGCCACCGTGGCCGGAATCGGCTAGGAGAACATCATCATCAATAAAGTAAATAAAATACTATTTTAGCAAACCTCTACCGTACAGCAAATATGGTCTGCCGAAAAGCACTAGAAACGTCGGGAACAAGATCTCAAAATAAAACCGCGATAAAATTCAAAAAGACAGTTTTAATTAAAAGTCAGTATATTAATTAGAATCTATTAATAAAAGAAATAAATTTAAACCTATAATGTAAAAAACTCTCTCCTCACGTAAAATTATGATAATTAAATTAAATTCAATCGTCTTTTTATTGGGTTCAAAGCGTGTCTGCCACTCGTGCACAGATTTTTCGCCAATGTCACGTAGAATAGAGAAGACAGGAAGGAATAATAATTTAATTATATTAATGTATGTATACAGCAAAATTGATTCTATCGATTTAGCTAATTCATTTATCATAAGTAGATACTAACTTTAATTTGAATAAAATGTCCATGTTTATTCATTATATATAAGAAGTGATTCTACTAGGCAAGGGACTTTGGGATATCTAAAGTCATAAGTCTGAGTTAGTTTAATTGGATTTTCTACAGTTTTGCAAGACATTAGCGGTTCAGCGCTCCTTGTTACATTAGACTTTATAGTTGCTTCAATTATCTTTTATATAGAATTGGTCATTTCTATTATACAAATCGCAATAAAATTAAGTATGTTTTAATATATATTACCTACATATTAAAAATTATATTATCTTAATACTTATTAAATAGTCTCTAATTCATTTTATCTATCTTTTTATTATTTAATCTTTGGCCAAAACCGCCCTACGCAAGACAAATCGCAGCTGGTCATTTGTCAAAAAACCTGCATCCACCAACTGAAAGCGGTCATTGTCAACATTGCCCATTGTGTAAACAACACCCTTATTCCCCGTATCATATAAACCAAAATATAGAATTTGTTTGTAACAGATAATGGATGAAAGAATATAAAGAGCTTTTTTGCCTATTGTTAGAAATGTATGTAGGTGTGTTTTGTTTCTAAATTTTATTTTTGTTTAAATGTTATTTTCTTTTAATCCCTCAACGACCGTGGTCACGCCAGTGTTACAGTTAAAAATAAATATCTTAGAAATTTAATTAAATTCTTAGTTTACCTGCAGGTGTTAAGCTTGGCTTGGGTAAAATTATATTAATTCTTTTACATATATTTGAATAGCACTCCATTCTCAATTCTACTCCGGATTTTTTTCTTGCAAGGCCTAACATGTCGCGTCACTAAGTTACTTTGCGATTTACCATCACGGTAACCACAGTGTACAGAGATGGACTTATTGGGCAGCGTTTGTTTCTCAGGGGTGATATTGTTTCCCATTAATGTAATTTTATCAAAATCGATTTACAGATTCTAGAATATATATACTAAAAGTTTCAAACTCACTTCTCCATAATATAAGTGTAGACTCTAGAAGGATGATTTTCAGTAACTTGTGAGTATTTTTTTACAGCAGTATATATACGTAATAATATTTTATCAATTGCAGAAAATATTTCAGCTTAGTATATTTTAATCTTATAAGAATTTTCATTTAAAAAGAATTGTAATTAGCTTGTTTTTTTAACTTCCCATTGCTGGGCGCGGGCCTTCTTTCAATACGAGGGGAATCCGGCCATAGTCCACGCTAGCCAAGTGCGGGTTAGCGGACTTCACATGTCTTTCGAAAACTAGCTAGGTTCTCTGAGACATGCAGGTTTCCTCACGATATTGTCCTTCACCGTAAGGCAAGTGATAATTATATTGAAAATGAAAATGAATGAAACTTGAAAATAACTAAAAATATATCAGAAGTTCGAGATTCGGGATTTGAATTCGTTTCATTCGGCTTACCAAGCGAGCGCGTCACCGGGCTACCACTGCCGTCTAATAAGAATTACTTTCTTTCTTTCTTGTTGTGTCAATACATTTTCCTACACGTACAATTTTACGAATTATCCACGAAGTTCTTAAAATATTGTTTATGTAAATTGTAGATGAATACAAGATATTAACGAACTTCGTGCATAATAAAATTGCTTAATATTATAGAACTTCTATTTGTAACTTTCAATTTTATTTGTGTACATATTTTTTCCATTCTTTTACTTATTTTTTTTGATAAAATGGATATATTAAGTTCCAATAAGAATTGACACGCGTATATTGTAATGTTTATAAAATAATGAATTTTTATAACATAAAAAAATAATTTGAAACACCAAGACTTTTTATTACAAATAATTTAAAGTAGAAACTGTAGACTAATTTTTTACGAAACGTTTTAGTTAAAAAGAAGCGTAATAGGATTTCAACGGGCGCTGCAAAAAATGTCACTTGTTCATTTATTCATTTTATTAACTTACGTTTCTTACGGACTACAGTCATGACAAGCTTAAATGCTTATGGTTTTAAGGTTCCATGAAGAGCTCTAATATGCAAGAAATATTTAATCTATACTAATAAAATTGAAAAAAAAACGAATAAAATATTTAATCTATACTAAAAAAATTGAGTTTGTTTGTTTGAGCGTGCTTAACTCTGGAACTACGAGTATCAAACCGGTTCAAATTTTTTGCAGTATTTACTATATACAGTATTTACTAAGGGAAGTTATTGGCTATATTATATATTTACGTTACACCCTTGGAGTGGTTATAGGTATCTATATTATTTTTATTAAGCTACATGGGTAAAGCTGCGGGGTAAAGTTAGTCTAATATAATAATACCTACTTATATTTAGGTACTTTCACTCTATACACTTGATGAAATGGCTTCTAAAAACAGATGCTTTATGGTCATTTTAAATAAAAGAAAGTCCTTGTGGGCCACTGAATCTGATGTACAGAATTCCTTATTATTATATCGCTTCTGACTTAACAGTTTTTACTTAATTTATCTGTGACAAATAACCTGTCACATTTAATAACTTTTTCTGTGATTTTTTTTCATAGATTCATAGACAAAATAATTGCGAGGATGCCTTTTTGCGTTTATATAGAACTAAAATTAACTTGCGCGTGTTTTTAGTGAAATAATCGACTTTAAATTAGAAAATAACAGTAAGTGAATGATAAAAGTTAAATTTGCGTTGGCAAGTCATTGCTCTCTTAAATTAGGTAGGCGCAGAAAAAAACTATCCTTACTCGACCTAGCAACTAGCTACAATGTTACAAATTAAACTACTAAGTACTACATATATAATATAACTTATTTACTTACTATATGTAACAATAAATTATTATCTGATTTAGTATCATATTCATTTTTATATACATATAAATTATATAGATATATAATTTACTACGAATTCTTATTAAGTTATGAAAATATTCAAAAAAGAAAGTAGTTTGATGGTCCATTGGGAAATATTTACCAACAACAGAAAGCACACGTTTACTTCTTCAACAGCTTTTATACAACTTAATAAAAGTATCTATAATATTAATTGATATTTGGTAAACATAGTAAATTATGAGATTATTATTTTGCTGTTAAATTATGGTAAAGATTCATTTTTTTTCACAAGATATATTAAGTATATTATATCTATTGTTAGTTTAATAAATAATAATTAACATTGAATAAAACATAACATTACAGATATGAGTAAGTACAGCCTCAACAAAAAGTTACGCCTTAGTTATTTCTATAACAAATTCTTTATATCTTTCGGTCTTCTGAGCTAATATTCTTCTATTCGGGGTAGTGTCCGGAGGTAGGGCGCAAATCGAATCACTCGCCTAATTGAGCGCTAATTCGCACTCGAAGCGCCACACCCGTGGGAGCCGATAGCCGCGGGCTATGGTGTAGTGTGACTGTGAAATAGTAGCTTTTGGGATAGTCCTTACTAATAATAAAAATAAGGTATTTTAGTTTTGTTTTATTGTAAGGAGTGGCCTAAGCCCGAATAGATATTGATTCTCTTTAAGAATTCTATATAACACAGGGATTTAGACCGTGCCTTTTTTGATTTTATTTTTAAGTTTTTGAGTGCAGATATTGTTTATTTTATAATACTGAGAATTCTTAACGAATCTAAGTTACTTTTTAAGACGGTGATACTTTATGTGGTTTAAATGATTGTTTTTAATTTATTTTACTAAAAACTTGTAAAATAGGTACTTTAAATAATCAATGTAGGTGTGTTACAATTAATTAGAATATTCTTAAAGATCGCTAAATATATTTGTAATGAACATATACTTGTTATACCTAGGATACGATAAAGTTTAGTATAATTATATTGTATAAATAATAATATAAAATATAGTTTTAATAGATTTCACAGTTTCAAGCACCATTTATATATCATCATGGTCTAAATAACCTGAGGTGACAATAATACTATATCTATTTCGACATCGATATACACACCCTAACCCCATCGACTCCCTCCAGCGTTCCTACCAAAACATCACCCCATGAGAAACCGCGGGCACTACTCGCCACTTGAAGATGTAATCGCGCCTTTTTTGTTTTCACGTTTTCAACTTCCATTCCCATTGTTTCACGCTATAACGGGCAGTATTTAAAAAGTTTTTCTAAGGGCCTCAAGTGTTTTTAAGCTCATATTCAAGTTTGCACTATTAATATATTTCTTTTCAAATGATTTTTGTATTTTAACTCGAAATGTAATGGACCCCATACATTTGGAATGGCTTTCTTGAGAACTAAGTTTAGACCGAGCTTAAGTGTTAAATGTTGTGTTAACGTATTGTTTTTATTATTAAAAGTTAAAAGTTTTTTTTAAATTTCTTAACTATTTAATTTTATTTTACATTAGTTTATTGATTGTGAATATGAAAAAACGTATGTTACTTTGTAACTGTAACTCATGTTTGATTCCTTGCTCAAGTATTATAACAAATTGTAGAAATATAGCTTACCAGATTTTACTTTTACCGATCGATTTGTAGAATGATATTACCAAAAATGGAATAAGGTAAATAGGTAATAAATGATGGTATATATAGTAATACATGAGCACCTTCAAATGTAATATCTTTACAAATAATATAAAAGGATCAAACACTTTAAGCATTTTTCAATAAAAACTTAAAAAAAAACAACTTCCAAGCACTAAAATGTAAAAAATAACTAAACGGAGGTTTTCATTTAGAATACATACCTAATCAGATATTTTCGAAGTCGGTGCCACTGCTTAAATTGTAGACTACTATTTGTAATACTGTATTATTTGAATTTCCTAAAAGCGAATATTGTTCTTTTGTTTGGGTAAAATAAATATCTTTAGCCTTTTAATATTAAAAATTCACACATTCCTTATAAAAACATTAATATACATATTCTGTTTTAGCCTTGTCACCTAAAAGTCTATTTTGGTAAATGTTGAGAAGTAAGAAAATGTGTGGGATTACATTTATGGTTCTACATATTACCAAATAGGCACATAAGTACTCAAAATTTTTATATTTTCAATATTATATTGCTATATTCATTCATAAGATTGTTGTAAATATAATAATATCGTGGCCAGATCGTAGAATCGATTATATTATAAACTAGTCGACCATTTTGTAAAGGTAGCACTTTATGATGTAGTCAACTATTTCTGGCCATATCATTTAATGTACAACAGTAGATATGTAAGGTTTCGCTATTTTAATCTATACTAATATTATAAAGAGGTAAAGTTTGTGAGTTTGTGAAGTTGTAGGGGGTAATCTCTAGATCTACAACACCGATTTAGATGAAATTTTGTAAAAAGATAGTTTGAGATCTTCAAAAGGACATAGGATACTTTTTATCCCGAAAATCATCCCTTAAGGGGGTCAAAGTCGGGATGAAAGTTTGTATGGGGAATCAAGCTAGGGACGAACGAAGTAAGTCGCTAGTGTGTAATAAAACTGTTATTAATAGATTATACTGGCCACGCTGACGACCAAATTAAGATAACTTTATAAATCAGGCAATTACAAAATTACAAGAATGGTCAGGCCGAAAAAAATAAAATGTAAGTTTAATTAAAAACAGAATAAATAAACAAAAGAGGGTATTGGTCGGCGGAGAGTTGACATGGGTGCATATTATCGGTGATTTTTAACTGGACCAAAGGAATAAGAAATTGTGGAGGATAAGTACTTCCTAATAAATTGTAACTAAATCTAGATAATATTGATACGTTTTGAAACATAATGCTGGCTTTTACTGAGATGTCATACTGTTGTTGATCGTCAAACTACATGTATATATTAATTTGATTAAGCCATATCATGATATGGTCCACAATTTTAGGTGATGATCGTCTATATATTTTATAACATGACTAGTGACTTACATAATAATTGCGTATTACATTGTTTTCATATAACTTTATTCGTTTACGAGGCGCACGCCAGTAAAACTTCCAATGGGCATACTTGTTTCCGTCATCTTCAACAACTATCGTCACATTTCAACTAATTTACACAAAACCTTAATAAATTAACACATAAACCTACCCCATAAATCACTCCGTCCAATAGCGAAACCGTGTGAATATCTGTTCGGTAGTTACTGAATCTATAGCGTTCAGACAGACAGATGTGGCGAGAGGACTTTGTTTTATAATATGTAATAATCAAGTTTCCCATCTGACCATTATAATACGTGTATTTACTTGGCCATTTATACAGACTTTTAACTGTGACAATGAAATGAACATTTTATTATTATCTGTACAGAAAACTATGAACAGGCATAAAAATGACAAAGCAGATAACGGCTTACAATCCACTGGGGATGTACAATTCGAAGTTTTTATCTGGACGTAATGTCAAACTGTCGCTTTTCGATTACATTTCATTTTATGTTTCAGTTGCGATACGTCCTCTTCCATGTTTTCAAACGATGGGTTTATTATAAAGGATATATTGCGTTTATTTTTTGACTAAATTTAAAGAAAGAGAACGTGTATTTTGTGTGTATGTTGATATATTAATAACTAGTTACATTTTAACGTATAGTATAGATTTCTCAGAGATCAGATATTTTTCCGCAGTAAAAAGTATTCTATATATTGACCCGGATAACCAGCTACCGTCATACTAAATCTCAACAAAATCTGTCCAGTGGTTTTCACGTAATGCATTCCTAGACAGACAGACAGAGATTCAGACAGACAGACAGACAGACAGAAAGACAAAAAATCTAAAAACTATAGATTCGGTCTCTGTATCGATAAGTAGGTAATAGTCATTACTATTTCGATAAGATTTTCCCAAAAAATACTTAATTAGATATAAAAGACAAGTGAAATATGTCGGTCTCGTCGTATCATTGACAGTAGTATTTTACCGATCATTTTTAAAGCGATTTGCATCTAAAATAAAATATTCATTTATTTGAAAATTTTAGGTACGACATATTCAAAAGAAATTAAATTGAGGATAAGGCATATTTGAATTGAAGGTAGATTATCATCAGGTAATACAAAATATGACTTCCAAAATATTTAATTGATTAGAAAAATCATGTAAAACAACTTATTATATTCAATTTTTAAATATCTCTTTACATAGGTACCTAATGCATAATTTTAATTTACATGCCTAACATAAACAAACATTTTTCATCATTTTTTTGTGTGGAGATAGTTGGAAGGCTGGAGAGTGACATAGGCTACTTTTTACCGCGGGAAATCATCTACTTCCCACGGGAAAACACGTTATAATGCAACCGAAAAAAAACATTTATGATCAGAATTACTTGAAACTTAGTATTAATACTCTTCAACACAATTACGTTTTTTAGCATTTTTCGAAATTTATCTCCTAAAGGGATAAAATATGCCATGAAAGCTTGTATGAAGCCTACCTTTTTAGAGTTTTTTTTGTAGTTTTAACGAGAGCGAAGCCGCGGGTTCTGCTAGTATAATATATTTCTATACAAATGAAAGTGAACGTGTGAATAGCGCTAACATCATTACAGGTATCGATAATAATAAATATCGATTACAGACGTTGTATGAGTACTCGAGTCGAGCCCCCTAACGTTATGAGAACCACTCGACTTAACTATTGTTTCTGAATAACTCCCATTAAAATTCGATCTGATAAAACCCTGGTTTCTTTGGTTTGTTTGTAAACTTTGTTGTTTAGATGTACTGATAACGAGATTAGGTGGCTACTGTTTAAAACCGGTCTAAATGTTATCTTTACAGGTCAGTGAATTGTTTGTATGAAATCAACTATTCGTTTCTGTTTGTACTTGAAGTTTCATAGAGTTATTTATTATTTGTTTAAGTAGAGCTATTGATGGTAGGGTACGTTATTTTTTAGAAGTTAAGTCTCTATAGTAATCTATACATATAATAAATTCTGTGTCAAATCTGTACATTAATTTTTTTTTGGAAAATCTTATTGAAATAATTATTATTATCGATACAGACGTCGAATCTATAGTTTTAAGAATTTTTGTCTGTTTGTATGTCTGGAAACGCATCACGAGAAACCCACTGGACAGATTTTGATGAAATTTGGTATGATGATAGCTGGTTATCCGTGTCAACATATAGGGTTATTTTTATTATCTCATCCGTGAGAAATGATATTAAACGTTAAAATGTAATGTGACTTGTATATTTAGAAAATCAACGTTATGGTATGGTATGGTATGGTATGTTCGGGCTGTTTTCCGCAACTCGACGACTATGCGCCTATTTTGCGTGTGTAAAATCAACGTTAATTATACGTCCTTTTTTATATAACTTATCGTCTATTGTAGAATTGAATTGTGAATCAACCCTTTTGGTTGTGTATGTTTATTATTTTTCTTATAAATTATAAGCAGTGCTTAGCAAATTGAGAATCTGAAATTGCAATTTGTCGAACATTTATTTTATTGTAATTTAGAAAGTTATGCAATATTTTTTATTATACAACGACGAAAATCAAAAATTTCTAGTACCAATAGAAATAAGAACAAGTAAAATCACGTGTAATTTTATGCCTATTATTTCTGCGTATATTTTACAAGTATTTTACTTAAAACTTAGTGGTTTAAATCCTATAAATCGGCTCACTGATGGCGCTTCATGGTCCCGATTACGCGACTACCAATTTGTTTCGAGGCTGCGTACAGAACACGAGTCCATTATACAATTTAAACATGATTATTACTTAATTTACAGTATATTTTATTAGAATTTTTCCTTCGGCGAATCTTACTGACAGTGAAAGTCCATATATTTCTTCTGTTTCTTGTCATTTCTATCCCATGTAATTTTTTTATTTCTAGGGGAGAAAATAACCTATATTTCATTGTCCGAATTCGCTATCTTGTACTGAAAGCTCTGTTGAAATCGGTTTAGCAATACGTCTAGTATAAATAGAGCTTGAGCTTTACACGTTTACAATTACGAGACGTCGCTCCTTAAAGTAAAAGATTTTGTTTTCCATCAGAGCTCGTGACGTGAAGGTAACCCTTTAGCACATTTTTATGTCAATTCGATTATGTCAACTAAATAATGTATTTCTATACTAATTTACAAGTAAAACCGAAATAAAGTTATTTTTCAAATTATGTAGGTAAGTTTGTCTTACACATATATATACATGTATATTTATATGATATGTATTAGGATATAATATGATGTAACTGCCTCCGTGGTGTAGTGGCTAGCATGTACGGCTGCACACCCGGAGGTCCTGGGTTCGAGTCCCGGGTCGGGCCAAGTTTAGTTATTGTCTTTCTGTATAAGTAAGCCTCAGTAACAGCCCGGAGTTGGGAAGTTGGCGGTGTTTCACCCCCGTGCCTCGGAGAGCACGTAAAGCCGTCGGTCCTGCGCCTTTACTCTCACTGGTCGTGTCGAGCAGTCGTCCCACCGGAATATGAGAGTGATAGGAATAGAGAGTGCACTTGTGTCTGCGCGTACACTTGTGCACTATAATATCTCCTGCGCAGTTGGCTAGTCTCAATGAGATTGGCCGCCGTGGCCGGAATCGGTCGGGAGAACATCATCATCATTAGGATATATATTTTACTAGCATTGCCCGCGGCTTCGCCCGCGTTCAGATGACCAAAAACCAAATTCTTAGGTTTTACATATTAGTATACTGTTACATTGCAGTTTTTGGTTTTTTCTCAGAAATGAGACATTTTCCCATAGTAAAAAGTATCTTGTATGTTGACCCGGATAACCAGCTATCACCATACTAAATTTCAACAAAATCCCTCTAATGGTTTTTTTGTGATGCGGTAACAGACAGGCAGACAAAAATTCTAAAAACTATAGATTCGGCCTCTGTATCGATAATAATGTTTATTTCAATAAGATTTTACAAAAAATATTTAATGTGCAGATTAGACTTAGTTACAATTTTATTATATGTATAGATTTTATCTCCTTGTTTGAATCACGCCTCTTCTATCATAGTGTTATTTCCTACACCTCAAGGTTGCCTGGAAGAGATCGCTCTTTTAGCGATAAGGCCGTCTCTTGTAAATTTTCCAATTTTTGTATCTTATTTTCTCTCTTCTTTACTGGGTGTATCAATAAAGAATATTATTATTATTATATTGTCAAAAGTCAAGGTTGTAATGCGACCGCACATCTAACAAGCTATGTTGTAGAATCAGATGTGTGTGAAAACAGGCAATTGTGTCGCGAGCGCTTTGTGGTGGTTCGATTTGTTGATAAATAGCCGTAAATTACCGTCGTGATTAGTTTGGGGGCGAGATGAGGCACACCCTTAGTACCTATATGTTTAGGCCCTGACAAAAATTGTAATTAAATACGACATTTACTACAAGAAATATCATACTTAATGATTATGTATGTCTTTGTGAATATATTTTTATTAAAACCTAGCTGACTCTAGTCTTCTCTATAAGACTCTAGTTTCTGAGTTCATACAAAAATACATAATAAAAGAAATATTTAGTTTTTCCTTGAATTCCTAAATCTTCAGGGCAATTGTTCTTATTTCCTGACCTAAAAACCTTATGCGAGATGTTGAAGACATTTAAAACAAATAATTATCCAAATCGCTTCAATATTTGATTTTATTTTGTATGGTTATTTTCGTAACTCACATCGTGTAATCTTAAGTATTCTTTAATAGTTATATTTGCTGAATTTTGTATTTCATTGTTAAAATATATCTTTTTAAACATTTCCCTTGCTGTGAATTTTGTTTTAACTTACTTAATATTATAACCTTCTAGCAGAAGCCGCGGCTTCGTTCGCGCTAAAACTACAAAAAAAAAACTCTAATAAGGTAGGTTTCATACAAACTTTTATCCCCTATTTTACCCCCTTATGGGATGAATTTCGAAAAATGCTAAAACACGTATTTATTTAATTGTGTTGAAAAGCATTAATACCAAGTTTCAAGTAATTCTGCTAATAAATATTTTTTTGGTTGTATTATAAAGTATTTTACCGTGGGAGTGAGATAATCTCCGGCGATAAAAAGTAGCCTATGGCACTCTCCAGCCCTCCAACTATCTCCACACAAAAAATCACGCCAATCGGTCACTCCGTTTTGACGTGAAACAAAGACAAACAAACAAACACACTTTCACATTTATAATATGGATGTTCAGTATGACAATTTAAATCTCTGTACTTTTAAAACAGTTGTAGGTACTATAGATTACGTGTGAAAATTCATAATTATTTAGCCCATATTGCCACAATAAATACCAGTTATTGTGGGGGTGGCGTGAGCGTATCGTAACAAACAGCAGTTTGATAATCACTGTTATTATATTCCTGTTTCTGACCTTCAAGGGGAATAAATATTTTCATTTATTCTTCCGCTGCTTATAGACACGTTTTACTCAGTCCCTTACTGCTAACGCTTATTTAACTAGAAATAGTTCGTGTTGACGAAAATTAATCAACTATTTTGATGTAATATGGTATCAGAGTAATAGAAAAAAGTAATTATAATAAACATATTCGATATTGATATTGTGAATGTTCAAAGCATGAGAAATGATGAGATAAAAAAATTGCAGTTACCAGCAAAATTGTATTCTGTCGTGTACAGTTTGTGTTTTTTAATTTAAAAAAAAGAATGGGTGCGTGTAACCTTTACTCGGGGTTGAAGTAAAACTTCTTTGGCAAATATCGCAATTAAATTAAAACAAATCAATAATTATATAAGGCATATAGGCATATTACGATCATATATTTATAGAATATCATATACGAAAAGAAAATATTATATATTTGTCAGACAATAACAACGGTTACCATGGAAATAGGGCAATTGCAATATCTCATTCTCTCGTCGGCTTAATCCTATATACATTTATGTATTTGTCTCTTTCTAGTGTCATATTTCCGTTTCATCAAATCACAACGATTCTAAAGGAGATACACTTCAAAAAAAAAAATTAGGTACTTTAGAGAGTGGCAATGTACTAAATATTCTCGTTGGGAATGAAATTTTGTCGCAACAGTTTCGTATTTGGTGACATTGAAAGTTATTAAGTTTCAAAACGTCCTTCAAAAGTTCTAAAAAGTCAGCAAGAACGTTAGGTAAAGCTTTTTTTTTACATTGTTACTACAGTGCCTATACCTACTAAGGCTTACATTGGAACCAATAAACTTTACCCTGTTTCGCAATATTATGACGAATGCTTAAGAAAATTAATAATGTCTGACAAAAAACAGTTTTTTATAATAATTAATATATTTATTTGACAAACACATACTAGGTATATAAAGGAAATCCAAAGACTTCAGAGTGTAGTACTTATCACAAAAAATTTTAGTATTTTTTTTATTTACTTATTATAAATTTAGTATTTTTTTTACTTTTGATCGATTTCAATAAGCAGCAATTTAAACATAAGCTGGCGTTCATTTTATTATTATATTTTATTACTATTTTTTTATTTTCGATCTACATTATTTTCATTCAAAAATATAGCATTCATTTAGATAAAAAATATTACATGTTTCAAATATCTAATTTAACCAAGGAACATATACGTGGAATATTAAGTAAAAGCTTTCACTATATAGCTTTACATAGAACTTAGATAAACTTTAACCTGTTAGGAATATCTACATACGTGGCACGTCTAAACGTCACAGCACACGTTGCCCTCCCAAAGCTAAGCACTGATCCGTTAACTGGATTTGTCCGGTTATAACCGGTTTCGGGCGGTTCCGATGGCGGTTGTATCCGGATTTCGCATGGATAGATACGACGGACACCGGATGTGCATCTAGCGTACATTTTAATACAAGTTAGATAATTGAGTTTCGTGATAGAAATACCAAATTAGATTCATATATTGGATGTATTTGAAATGAAATTATTCATTGAAATATTATATTAAAGTAAAGAATTATTGTTATAATATATCTTCATACAAGTAAGTATATGTTGAGTTTTTCTATAGGTACATAAATATGCTATGGCAAAACAGATATGTAGGTAACTTTTTCTCCTCTGTTTGTCAATCGATTTTCTTTTTTTGTTTTAGTTAATAGCTATTGATGAGCTTTAGTATTATCAATTTTTTTGGAAAGAGTTTTTTTTATATAGATAGGTAATATATACATATATTTTCCTGTAATTTTCAATAATGATTATTGTAGAATTGCGACCAGTAGGCGAACACTAGTACCTAAGTAATAATAATTTAAAATATAGAAAAAAATTCTGAATAATTTTGTACATAAATGTTTTTCGAACGATCAAATAGGTATCTGAAGCTTCTTACAAACTTATATATACTATAAGTATGATCATGAGTATTAAGTAATATATGTTTTTTATTGATCTTCTTTCGCCATGCATATTCGTATTCCTTAAAATTTGTACTTGCGTTGTTTTATAGACATTCCATTATTTGACATGTAAATTCAACACAAAACAATACTACTGTGACATTAAAACTAAAAGAGTATCACGCCCTATCTATAAACTTGATTCTTTCAATGCCTTCTCATCCCCTAATGAGCATAATCAAATAGGTGGTAGGGCCTAGGAAGGTACAACGGAAGGGCCCAGGGCCTACAATGACAAGCCGGCCGCGGGCGTACACTAATTGTCTAAGTGCATAATGAACTTGTTTGTGACAACCCTGTGCAACTTTGAAACTACTTGGCACTGTAATTTTAACTTTAAAACTATCTAATACGGTTGATTTTTATATGTAGAGATGTTTTAGTTATTCGTTTTGGCATGGTTTCTATTTTGAACCTTATTTTTTATGAATTAAGATGGAGAATCGTATAATTTTTAATAGTTGTATATAATTAAAGGAAGTACTGGTAACATTTCTTGTCACCCTCGGTGTTGTTTATGTGTGGCTCACATTCATTGTGTTCGCGGGTTAATTAGAAAGTTTGCAAAATTTTAAATAAACTCCAAGAATCGCTACTTTTGCCTCGTAATTATTATTGTTTGTATGGTATTTGAAGTATTACGATGTGATGTAACACTTCCACATAAAATATTATTCGTTGAAATTTCTATGAAATACAGTTTACAGTTAGATTTTAGGTTTTAATTTTATATTCAATTATATAGTTTATAAATATTAAATTTTGTGATTATATATATTTTTATATACTCTCTGTATACATATAAAAATATATATACTCACATAATTATATATTACATGAAACTAACAAACAAATTCAGTAATAAACTATTAATAATTTTGGGAGTAAATCTTTTTATTCCTCTTATATTCCACTGTTTTAGAAAGGTAAGCTTACATATTTTTTTAAAAGGCTACTTGGTTAGCTTTTAGTCTTGGAAGTTTTTCCCGTTGTTACTTGGAAATATAAAACGGCTACTCTGGACAGTTTGGCGGCGTCCAAACAAAACCGTAATTATAAAATGAACAAAAACAATAATATTGGGTGCTTTTTTTATGTGACCGTCATATTAATTCTATTTCTTTGTCAAAACTTAAGCTAACCGTTAGGTAGAAATAAATATTTTTATTATCGTCATAAGGATGTTAGTGTTGAAATATTGGGGATATTTATTATTTTATTGGTCGTACGCTCGTTTTAGGAAATAATACGTGTATTGTCTACGTATAAAGCATTTATAAATTGACAATGTAGCTCTTGTACCAAATAATAGATGTATAGATAAACAATACAGGCACTTCTATAAATTTATATAATATGAAAAATAACATAAAATATCTATACTTACATAAAAGAAATATTACTTTATCTCAAATTCGGATAGCCTTTAAAATTCCTTAAAAACTTTTTTCCTTAAAATAATATATATTACCAGTTTTAGAAATTTGCGACTGCCAATTATTAGGCTCTCAATCTTCTGAATGTTTGCTAAGACTTGTGTATATACTATATGAGCTTAATACAGTGTATATGCATTTAGTGTTTACATAATAAACAAATTTTTACATATGGCGAAACTGTGAAAATGACGACAGTAAATTTTTTTTTTACAAAAATACAAAAGTTTATATGTTCATATTTAAAAAAAACATTTCCTTACGAAAAAGATGTAGAAAAAAACAATAACATATTACTCTTCACTCTTAGTGTGCATCTATTTTAAAATAATCTCAATAACTTAGACTATATCATCACATGCATTTGGCAGGCTTTAAATAAATAAATTTTTATGTTGGGACATTAACACACAGCACCATCTAGTTCCATGGTAAGCTACGAGGCTTGTGTTATGGATACCAGATAGTTGGTACACTACATACATATAACTTTAAATACATACATATTACAAACTAGCATTGCCCGCGGCTCCGCTCGCGTTCAGGTGACTAAAAACCAAATTCTTACGTTTTACATATTAATAGGTATACTCTTACAATGCAGTTTTTGTATTTTTTTCCCGCGCATTATGATATTTTTCCGCGGTAAAAAGTATCCTATATGTTGACCCGGATAACCAGCTATCATCATACATCAAAATCCCTCCAGTGGTTTTTCTGTGATGCGGTAACAGACAGACGGACAGACAAAAATTCTAAAAACTATAGATTCGGTCTCTGTATCGATAATAATGTTTATTTCAAGAAGATTTTCCAAAAAATATCTAATGTACAGATTCGGCTTAGTTACAATTTTATTATATGTATAGATATAAATATATATTAATTATCCAATACCATGCAAAGCATTAACTTAATTAGATAATGTTAAATATTCTTGATTCATAATGTGTACATTATTGAAATTGCCCGCGAGACGAGACACAATACGCATTATCATTGGTAGCCATTAACCGAGTGCATTCTGCTGAAAAATAATAGACCCTCCATATAGGAAGGCTCGGTGGCACTGACATTATCTCTCGTATTTTTAATTTTAATTTTTATGTAACTTATAGTTAATTTTTAATAAGTTTTTTTTATGTTAATTATTAATATTATGATAAATTATTGGTAGATTTAAGTAGTTACCTACAGTTGCAATATTTTTTTGTACGTAGAATTTTTTTTTAATTGCAAATTAAATATAATTTATCTATATCTTAGATTTACAAAGTTTTTTTTTTGCATTATGGCAATGATGTTAATTTCTTAAAACTTTTTCATTTATATTTCTTAATAATCATTTAGTTATTTATTATGTTTTATCACTATATGGAAGGTTTTGTGCTACATTCAGTTCTCTAAGTTTTACCAAAATACCACTCTATTCTAGCTAAATTACATCGTATTTGATTAATTAAATTTCAAATGATTCATGTTTAAAGGTTTTTATACAATAAAATAATGTGACAACATCAACTTCGATCAGAGGTGAGGAGGGAAATCTCCGAATTTGGCTTCCTTTGATTAATTTTGACGAACAAAACCCTTGAAAGTGTTAGTTTTTATTTTTTTAAGCTACATTTATTTTTAGTAGCTACCAGTGTCTAGCAAAATTAAAAAAAAAAACATTTATATGTTACATAAAATAAAAAAACGCAATCTCTCTTCGACCTAGATATTTATATGAGAATATATTTAATTTAACGCGTAACTAGTCTAAATTGTATAAAGACTGAAAATTCTAACATATTTTAATGTATGTTTAAAAAAACTGCGAACTGGCCTAGTTGAAAAAAACTTAATGGTATGTCGGGAGAGGTGTCAAGGGAAATTTGAGTAAATTAAAATAGGAAGATAGGGCGAATAAGGTTGCGGGTGCTATTGTCATCAATGCGATGAGCGAAAAGTAACTAGCCTGACTCCAACCCTCTGTTGTGGGTTGGATAGATATGACTGTGTCGAGAGACGCCTGCCTGCATTGTAGAGTCGGTAAGTAATTAGGTGCGAGATCCATTTATATGATATAATGTTATTATATTATATAGGCTAGCGCTCTCTTTACATAGCCTTCGTGAATGGGTGGGTTTTTAGTTATTTGTTAATTATTTTTAATTATTTTACTATGTATTCATCGCGAAAGGTAGGTATATAGAGAATATTTTAGTATTAAAAGTTATACTTCTTTTGGCACGTTTGGAAAAAATTATGAGAATAAAATTTTTACAATTTTATTATATGTATAGAAGGCACGTGCGCGAAGCGAATGTAAGATGCTAATATCTACTGCGTATAATAACATTGTTTTAATATAAAATCTATTAATATATATATATATATATATATATCTATATATATATATATATATATATCTTCGTAAAATATAAAATTAAGTGTATTCAATCTGAATTAGGAAATATATAAAGCTGCATCAAGAAATTAATTTTTCAATATCTTGGTACCTATAAATAGAAAAACTGCGTAATATACAATACAAAATGAATCTAATTTTTTAAACATTTTATGACGGTATTTTAGGAGAAAAATAATTTTTTTACCTGTTTCTCAAAATTTTATGATCACTAAACCTTAGTGCTATTAAAAATTAAAAGTAGGTACAATCGGCACACGACGAAGTAATAAAAATGTAATAAAATTTATCTTGTAATGACTTAAAGTCTGAGAACTTTTAGAATTGCAAGTGCTAATGAATGTTTTACTCTATTGATTTAAATTTTGAATCAACAGATTTTGTGCTAAAATATCAGCTAGATGGGGCGTAAAATGGCGAACTTAGCTTTTTAAGCTCCATTCAGATTATTTAATAAAATTAAAATTTAATGATGAAAATTACTGATACATATAATGAATTATGTATATATGGATTAAAGTCCTAGGATTTACTCTGAGGGCCGAGGTCATGTGACGTTTATTGAAAAATATAGGTACCTACCTAAGTGTTGGTAATTTAAAACTTCGTACAATATCTCTGACTAATAAAAGTTTGTGTTTGTCTTAATATTAATTAAGGATTGAAAATAATATAAGAAAATAATTTTCATTTTTATATAATATATACAAGCGGCTCACCCTTGCCTTGCTCGGATTCGTCTCTAGAAAAACAAAAACAAATATTGCCTTTTTCGGGCATAAAAATAATCTATGTGCTATTCCAGATTATAATCTATCTCTGTGCTAAATTTCATCCAGATCCGCTCAGCCGTTCTGGCGTTTTGTCTGATTGAGTAACAAACATCTGTCGAAACATCCAAATATGTAAGCTTTCATATTTATATTATTAGTGAGATTTGCAGAAAAAATGTAGAGATAAAGAAAAATATTAAAATAGGCTTTGTTGAAATGACTGATTAGAATTTAAAACTATATCTACTATATTTATTATTACTATAATAATTTTATACATACAAAAACGTGTGTACTTATAACTTATGGACGCACGTATTAGTAGTTATACTTCTTTGGCGTAACAAAACAATAATCGCTAAAGATTTCATTCCATATGTCACAACTCTGTGTTTGTAAAAGGAATGCAGCTAGCTTCATCATATCGCTTTCAGTTAACTTCATCATGTCTCTTATTGGCTGTTGGTGTGCGCGCATCGTAAAAATTTTAGTCTCATTTTTTCTTCCAAACGTGCCAAAAGAAGTATAATATCAAAAATATTTTATTTTTAAAATAATTTAAAGAAATAGAAAAAAAAATTTTTGAAGCCAATAAAATTACTTTACAAATAATAAAGATAGATGGCGTTACAGGTAGCGTTATGCCACGAAAAACGAATACGCGCTGTTTGTGTTGAACGTACAAAAGTTTAACCTCATCTGTAAATAAAGATCTAAATGGAAGCTACTCTCTAACATTTTTATCGAATATTTTGTTTTAATAATATTTTTTTATAAACTTTATATGAGAATGGGAATATCCTCTAAATTTTTCTTAGATTATTGAGTAACATATTAATATTATCTGTGTATCAAAGGGGAGATACAGACGAAAGCTAACATCATATGACTAAATAAAAAATATATTTAATAATTTATGTTGGCTTTAAAGAAATTTATCTAAGAATTAAAGTTAAGCTAATACGGAGAGCTTTACAGAGTATTTCCCAACATGCGTTATCCCAAACAGAACCAGCTATCGCCGGCGGTCTTTCCGAACCGCTACGACTTGGCCACCTTCAAGAAGAGAGCGTATTCTTTCCTTAAAGGCCAGCAACGCATCTGCAAGCCCTGCGGTGTTGCAGATATCCATGGGCGGCGGTGATTACTTTCCATCAGGTGAGCCTCCTGCCCGTTTGCCCCCTTAGTCCCATAAAAAAAAATAATGTAGAGATAATTCATTGCGACTCTATCTACCCATGATATTGTAACATATTTTATTATTGAAAAATTTCATTCATTCGATGAAAGCTCTATTATTAAGTAATGACTTTATACTCGCCATTGTACGCTTAATATCGAAGCTCAAAAAAGTTTGGCATGTTAAAGCGATTTAAACTATCCAGTAAATGACAATACACTTCGCAAGCAATAAAAATATAAGAAATGCCCCGCTTAGGGTATAATTATTATTTTATTATTCGAATAAGAGAGCTTCTAAGAAGTAAGGAATATTGCAATACAATGGTAAAACTTGAAGGTGTTTTAACGATTTTGAACTCTATTTTTTTGAAAATGAGATTGATTATACAATATTTGTTGGGAATAATATTTTTATGGCAATTTCTAATATTTTTATGGTGGTCATCCCGTTAGCGAGTACAATTGTTTTTGTGCCGCAAATGAACTACAGAAATTAAGCGTGTCTGACGCTTCAGACAAAAGATACAGGGTTATAAATAAATAGTGATTTAAAATTAAATTTTGTAATTTCTATATAAAGATTACTATAAACTTTTCTATAAAATGTTGTTCTGAGGTATTAAAATTGAAGTGTCTGTTTGTAATGTCAAAATAACAACTCTTTACTAAATGCATATGAAATTGTATATGATACTTATAAGAAAAACATTTTTTTCATTTTTGTCTGCCCGTTTGTTTGTTCCTACTAATCTCCGGAAGGGCTGGACTGATTTTGACGGGACTTACACTGGCAGATAGCTGATGTTATAAGATAAATTAATTAAAAGCACCTTAGGCTAGTTTTATTTAAGAAAAAGAATTAAGGTTCCGTTTAAAAGAATTAAAACGTACCTAGGGACGCACCCGAGAGAAGCGAATGAAAATCGCTAGTCGTATATAAATTATTTAATGACAAATAAGAATTACAAGACGATTACCTCAATATAATAAAACTTATTCAATTAATTTCACTTTATTCTATAATAATTATGATTAGTTTATCTGTAAATGATTCTTTCGTGGCTTAAGTTTTATGATAGAGCGAGGCGCTTAGCGATCGTAAAATTCATATTATTAGCTATTTATTCATTTAGTTATTTCTGATATTAATAATTTTATTTATTATGTCATAAAGATTAAAACATTTGATAAATGTGCATAAAAAGTGTAGTTTTTACCAAAAATATCATTATATAATACAGTATAATAATAATAATAATAATTTAGGATAATTTATTTTTAAATGAGATACTTAGAGCTAACATTGGTAAATTGTATTGAATTAATTGTATGTAATATCTATTTATATCAAGTTAATATTTTTTTATTAGTTTCCGATAGGTATAATATATTACCACCTATATACCTATATCGTAGTATGACTTCTTATTTAGGTTTAGAAACGTATAATTATATTTATTTTTCATTTAGAATTTATGACTAACGTTATGAAACCTTGATAAAGCAATTTTATTTTCACTTCTGGCTATAGAAGCTCGAACAAAAATTATTTCTATATACAAAGAAAGAAAACTTAAGTATAAAGGTAAATTTAAGACCAAGTTCTATTACAGCGGTTATATCATGCATAAGAGAGCTTGTGATATGCCTCTAAACAGCTGTACGTTCCGCAGCGCCAAGGGGTATTGGCGCGAGAGTGAGGGAAGATGAATAGTATAAGGTAGGATAGGGACGGCGATAGTTGGCGAGGAGGGGCTCGAATTCTACTCTCAAGCCACCCATTGGTAGGGGCCACGCCGCCTTGACCGCGCCCCCCGCAACGATACCCATACGAGCTCCACAACGAGCCATCAGTCTACCGCCCGAGTTCGACGCGACACAATCTCTCGTCTGTGCTCATTCACCATTGTGCCATACTAGCTAATGTTCTAATAGAACCCAGTGTTTATTCAACTTGTCAAAATGTCGACTTTAAGTCATCACCCGTATGCGTTCTCAATGCATCCTGGCATGTTGCCGGAGTATCCGAGCGCACCTCAGCCGCTGCCCGCGTCTTCTCCTCAGTCGGAGGGCCACATCAAGAGACCTATGAACGCTTTCATGGTCTGGTCGAGGCTTCAGCGCCGGCAAATCGCAAAGGACAACCCTAAGATGCATAATTCGGAAATTTCCAAACGTCTTGGCGCTGAATGGAAGTTGCTAACGGAAATGCAGAAGAGACCATTCATTGATGAAGCGAAGAGGCTTCGCGCGCTGCATATGAAGGAGCACCCGGACTATAAATACAGGCCAAGGAGGAAGCCCAAACCTCCCACACCCGGCTCTGCTCCTGGCGCTGGCGCATTCCCAAGCTTCCCACTACCTTACTTTGCGGGCCCAGCACCTACTGTGGGGCATTTAGATGCCTTGTCGTATTCCGCAGTACCACCATATTTCCCACATCAGTTGGACCATCTCCAGTTCTCCAAATTAATGGCTCCGTCTGCTGAAAAGTTGCCGACGGCGTCATCAGCTGCTGCCGTAGTGTCATCTTTCTATTCATCACTGTACACGCAGCCGGCTCCACCGAAACATTTCTCATCACCTCTGTTCCACCAGTATGGGGCAGCGCCTTCATCACCTGTGTCTCCGGTGACTCCGACCCAGCATAGCCCGCACGATGACCAGCTCAGGCGGCCGGTGTCCGTCATATATTGAAGACCAACGTGCCTTCCTTGAAGGAGTTCAATCTTTTAGGGTATGGCAGTGAAGTGTTAAAGACGATTACACGAGGACATTATTTATTGTTTCTAGACTTACGCATAGTTGAAAATTGTAAATCCAGTGTGTTTCATATCAAGTGGCTTGTAAATATGTTGAGATCGTATATCGTAGGCCCACTAGTGGGTTGTCGTATTAAGTTTGATGAACTGTGATTTTTGTTTTCGACACGTCTTCAGATATATAAGTTACTGTTTCTATTGTAAAGTGAGATCGGTACCAAAAAGAGATTATTTCATGTAGGTGTCACGATTAGATGTAGTTCTTCATGTGAATCTTGGTTTTTGTTTTTCTGTAATGTAATATCTGTTAAGTTTGAGTCATCCTTAGTGTACGATGATTCTCGCTTTACTTCAGTTAATGTAATTTATTTATTGCCAGTTTAGATTTACGAGGAGTATTTGTAAATTAGTTGATTAAATTGTAAGTGGCTAATGGCTATCACGTGTACATATTAGTTTGTAATTCAAAATCGATGTCAGTACCAACGATGTATTATAGAATTTGAGAAAAGAATTTGTTAACGCCATACGAATAAACTAAATTGTTTTTATTTTAAACTTTTGTTTTCTTTTGTGCTGTGATGCTGGATAGATAAACCTACCTTTTTATGAGATTTAGATAAATTTTGAACTACTACCACGTGTGTGTTTTAATCGAATTACTTAACTAACAGTCAATTATTTTTTGCGTTACTTAAAAGTTCAGTGACTTGTGAGAACGTATTTTGGAGACGATAAGTAAAAAACTTTATAGAAATCTTCATTATATTATGATACTCATATAGTACTTATTTCCAAATATTAAATATTGTTCTTTAATTTAATTACTTCAGCAACTTAAGGAATTAAAAAAAATAGTAATTGCTATAAATTACTATAGTAGAATTTTTAAAGCTAAGCTTTTCTTAAACCTAAATTAAATTATATGAGAAATATTTACATTAGGAAGTTATGTTATAAGTAAGTTTATCTTGATTAAATAATAAATTAACTACAAAATATGCTTATAACCCTAATATTTTTTTAAATAAATATATTGTGAGTAATAACAATGGAGCATCGAGGATACAAGCGTCCGACGGCTTTGAACTTTTGCTGTAACAAAACTAAAAACTATTTTATAAATATTTCAATTTAATTTTTAAATATTATGAGTTATATTAACCTATTTCTCTTTTTTAATTTCTTCGCGTTTTTTTTAAGTTCTTTGGTTGGTACTTATTTTAGTATTTTAATTGTGAGTTTGAACGCTCTTCTTTGAGCCTTTCCTTATCAATATGTAAAGTACAAAATGAATAGTAATGATCGAGCAGAATATAATAAGTAATAAATAAATAATAAATAAACGTTGGGACAAAAACCCACAGCACCATCTAGTTCCATGGAAAGCTCTCGCAGCTTTCCATGGAACTTACTGGAGCTTGTGTTATGGATACCAGATAGTTAATACACTACACATATATAACTTTAAATACATACATATTATAAATATTATAAATATAAACACCCATGACTGGAGTACAAACATTCGTACTCATCACACAAATGAATGCCTCCAGCGGGACTCGAACCCGCGATCGCTGGCACAACAAGTAGGGTCGCTACAAACTGAGCCAACCGTATCGTCGAATATATTATTTTTATTTTTGCTAATATACTAATTTGTTGATATTAATAAATTTTATAATAAAGTATTTATTGTAATAAATAAGGATAATTTGAATTAGCAATTACATATGACTTATAATCTTCATGTTATAAATATTTTACAAAGGCAGCTTTTCACTGCGAATTAACTACACTTTTTCACATATTTACATATTAAAATGCCACGAGGTGTTTGAGGTACCTACTTACCTACCTGGTAATTGGTAGCAATAAATATTTGTGTGAATATTCTTAATATTCTCTGGCTCGGGAATGAAACCTGCGACTTTTGGCGTAGTTGGTGATATCAGGTCGACATATTATGTTACTGTTTTATATTTATTGTACTTAAATATTCAATCAATAAAAAATAAAAAATTACACATGGGTAGGTATACATATGTTTTGCAACAAGATTACAAAAAAGAATTTTTCCTTTTATACCTAACCAAAGTCACTAGTTATATCGAAAAATAATCTTTTCTTTATTTATTCATTAATATATTATATTTTTTAAGGGCAGTGGTAACCTAGTGGTAACGCGCTCACTTGGGAAACCGGATGAACCGGGTTCAAATCTCGGGTCTCGCACCTCTGATATTTTCATATGCGAATCATTTTCAACATGATTACCACTTATCTTACAATGAAGGAAAATATCGTGAGGAAACCTGAATGTCTGAGAGAATCTAGCAAGTTTTCGAAACACATTTGAAGTCCGCCAACCCGTAATAATTCAGCTTTGTGAACTATAGTCTGATCTCCCTCGTATTGAACGGAGGCCCGTGCCCAGCAGTGGGACGTTCAAGAGGGCTTATACATAGATACATACACATTTTTTTATCATAGTGTAAACTTTACATCTTAAAGTATTCAACTATAACTTTAGCCGTAGCAGTATTGAGAGTAACGGATCACTAGATGGCGTTACTGGTTCATTAAAGGGCTTGTGAAGAGCTTTATGCGACATTCACTCTAACCCTATATTAATTTAGCATTGTAATATTTAACTAATAATTGACTTATTATAAAGAAATATTCGCCTAGTGGACAGAAATCGACCATAAACATTATTGAATATTTGAGTAAAACATATGTGAATAGAATTTACGTATCTATGTACATATATAAAAAACGGTCAAGTGTGAGTGGAATTAGCACACGAAGAAATATATGTACTTTTTAGTTATTTGTTGTTTTCTTAGATTTACGCGAATACTTGACGTTTTAAATAAAACTATCTTTTCGGATTATTTCGCGGATTTATTTTGATTTTTCTCAAACAGTTTGAGACGTCTATAACCTTAGTCTCTCCCGTGAACATGATTGCTATAAAGCATTCAAAACGTCGGGAACCATAAATCATAATAAATCTACAAAATAATCCAAAAAGATAGTTTTATTTAAGCTAGGTACCTTAGAAGTGTCAGACTTAGATGTTATTTACTCAAAATGTACTAATATTCCAAATATGGTAGAGTGTTTGTTAGTTTCGTATAGTATGACCAAATTGAATTATTTTCTCTAAATCGAACCCATTACCTTTATTAGAGAAGTAAATTTACTGTGTCTTTTACGTTTACTTGCCAAAACTGAAAATTTTATCATATATGTCGTAACGTCCTGACCGATTCCGACCACGGCGGCAAATTTCGCTGAGACTAGCCAACTGCGCAGGAGATATTATAGTGCACAAGTGTACGCGCAGACACAACGTGCACTCTATCCTTTCACTCTCAATTTCCGATGGGACGATATTTCGACACTCGCGGTGTAGAATCGACTGCTTTATGTGCTTTCCGAGGCACGGGGGTGAAACACCGCCAACTTCCCAACTCTGGGTTGTTACTGGGACTTTCTAACAGAAAAACTCAATAATTAAACTCGGCCCGACCCGGGATTAGAACCCAGGACCTCCGGATGTAAAGCCGTACATGCTAACCAATACACCACCGAAGTAATTAATGTATGTAATTTATATAAAGCATAGATATGTAAAAATCCCAATCAATACCTATATAGGTGGCATATTATACATAGGTATAGCAGAATTTCCTAAAACGGAGTAAAAGTTCACCCTATCAATTGTGCGCCGAACACTGCTCTCGATTTGATTATTACTGGATTTCACTCTTGATTGTTTCACAAAGCTTTTGTTTTATATTTCATAGACTTTTTGCTATTTTTAGGTATCACTTAAATTTGTAAATTTTGAAATTATTAAATATATTTTTAAATATGTTTTATAAGTATCTGTTGATAAGTATTTTGGTTCTAAACGATACTGTGATATTTGTTGTCATTTTAGTTTCTATGTGTCTAGATAATGCCAAATAAACATTTTACTTTTACTTCATTTGGGAGCACCTCTTGGTGCTTTTAGTGACTTTATTAAAAACATTGACTCTTCTTTATTTATATATTATATCCAGCTGTGACATACCCCCCTCCCCCCCTCCACACATACAAATCTTCGTATTATAAGTGCTTTTACAAGTAGCGTGATTTGTATATTATCACCAATTTTGAAGTCCAAATTGTCACTCTTGGTCTGATTTGGGATAAAAAGTTAGAAATATCCATATTCTAAAAAAATACCTCAAACTGGAGTCGAATCTGCACCAGAGCTTCCAACATTTAGATATCTCTACGATCATATGAAAAAGGACAATGTCATTTAGTTCTTCGTTTATTAATAAGGTAGGTATGACTCGATGAATGGAATGCCAGGCCACCCCTTGCCGATTGTGCGTCGAACTTGGTTTTCAATTTAATAATTACGCCCAGTTTCCGGGGGTTTTTCAATTCAATTGTTTTAAACCATTCTCTTTCATTATTTTCGTTGGGTTTTTACATCATCGGTTTAAAATAAAATTTGGTAAATATAGAATATTTTAATAAAGATCTATGTATAATCTATCTATACATCTAATAAAATTCTAACTGAGTCGAATCTGTACACATTTTTTAGGGTTTTTTTTTGAAATATTCAATATTATTTTTAAAATTTTTGTCTGTCTGTCTTTGACCGCATCACGGAAAAACCAATGGAGGGATTTTGATGATGATAGCGGGTTATCCGGGTCAACATATAGGTTATTTTTTACTACGGGAAAATATCTCATCTCTGAGAAATCTATACTAAACGTAATTATATCTTTTTATTAGTACATCGGTGTGCTAATGAAAATTATTATAAAGATATTGTTGGTCTTTGAACTATTCACATTATCTATTGTTAGTTATACCTTTTATATATATATATATATATATATATATATATATATATATATATATATATAATATATCCCTTTATGTATAATGTAATTAAATAATGTCCCATACATAAATACTATATATGATCTTGCCTTACACTAATGTGCCACAGACTATTTATATCAGTATAAATATAAATCAATCATATAAATGTCATAAAAACTTCTACTTGAAATTGATTTTAAATTAACTTACTGATAGATAATGCATGCTCTAGAATCTAGATTTTATAATCATGAAATTTTCATTCTTCACAAGAGTTTCTTACCTTTATAATGAAGATAAAAAGATAGAAACGATTTTGGAAATTTCATCCCTTAAAGGGCTTAAAAGTAAAGGAGAGGGGAACGAGAAGAGAAGGGGTGAAGGTTACTAAAATGATAACCCTTATATTTGAATGTTTGATCATTACAAGAACGTTACGTAGGTACCTTCTTGACGTAGAAGGCCGTATTTTTACACTTATATTTTTTCTTAAATTACAATCGCTAATCTTGTGGCCCCATTTTGAAAAGGATCTTAGAAAGGTTTGAATTAATCATTAGTTTGCAGGTCATTGTTAAGAGTTGGCGTTTCAAAGACTGAATTCTAAGACTTAAGTGTGTTTATCTGTTTCCTGTAGAATGGATGTAAAATCGATTATGATAAAATACTATTCGTCATGAAATTTTCATAAAAATTTGAATGCCGAGTTATGGTACGAATTTATAGCAGTAATGTATGTAGTAGGTTAAGTGTAGTAGACAGTGGTAGTACAGTGGTAAGCGCTCGTTTGGGAAACCGAGTGAAGCAGGTTCCAATCACAGGTCTCGCACTTTATTTTCATGTGCGAATCATTTCCAATAAGTTGACCATTTTCCTAACAGTGAAGAAGAACATCGTGAGGAAACCTACATTTCTTAGAGAATAAAAACATGTTTTTGAAAGATATGTGAAGTCCGGCAACCCGCTGTTGGCCAACGTGGTGGACTATGGCTTGACCCCCACGTATTGAAGGGAGGCCCGTACCCAGCAGTGGGACGTTAAAAAGAGCTAAATACAAAAAGAAATCGGTAATCAAATAACTCATTTAAGATCGGATAAGAGCAGAAAAACGTCATCTCATTTTTGATATAAATATCATCTACTTATATATAAATTTAAATTTGAAAGAATGAAATACATATAATTGTAGACACGCAAGCCCCGTTCAAAATTGTATCTTTATAGCAAAGTATGTTGTTTCGACTCTCGCTCGGAACAAATTTGTTTGCTCACGTAAATATTTTTTATACAATTTATATGGGTACAAACACCTTTGTACAACATAAAGTATGAAGAGTTATTATTAAAATATTAATATTAATTGAGGATTTAAAAAAAAACCTATTTACACCGCTTCATGTTTTATCCGTGCTTGTGTACATATAATACGCTTCATTATGATCTATTCATTCAATGTATTAAAGTATCTTTAAATAATATAACCTTGATAAAGATTAATTGCCTATGTAATTGCCATATGACGTCACTCAGTCACGAACTTTGGTTTGAAGTTTAATGTTGCCGGTGTATAGCTAGTGTAATAAAGCTACGCAATAGCTAAACTTGGCACAGTCTGGGACTCGAACCCAAGACCTCCGGATCTACAGTCGTACATACTTGCTAGATCACGGAGTCAGTTTTTATATGACCGAAAATTGAAAGTCATATATAGGTACATATAAGCTTTCAAAAGCGATATTCTTTGTTCAAGAATCATCTAGAGCAGTCAATTAATATAGTTTGGAGAGTTAGCTGCCTACTTCATAAGGAATAAAAAAATAAAATAAAATTTAATAGTAAAACACACTTTATATAAATTTAAACACACACATACATATACATTTTAAAAACAAGATTTTCCAAAAAAAACGTATATAAGTAGAGATTTAAATATATATATATATATATATATATATATATATATATATATATATATATATATATATATATAAGTATTTACTTAAATCCTTCCATTTAAGACAATATTAAAACAATCTCCAAAGCAATTTAAACAACTTGTTCGCCCAATAACAGTAAATAACAATAAACACATAAATAGAAGACCGCCCAAAAGCAAAGGCTAAGGAAGTACAGATTCTGTCCAACATTCCAGCTGATGTTTGAAAGTGATAAATGATATTTCCATATAAAGGCGTTGTCAAGATTAATTAAAGTTAAAGCATTACTTAAATAGATAGTTAGGCAAGAACGGGTAGCTTTATGTACTCCAACAGTTGCATAGTCAGTTTCTTTTATGCTCGAAGCTTATTTTATTATGAAATTGTTGATTTCACAATTGTTATAAAGAAAGAGCTTTAGAAAATTGAACAATTGTTGAACTTTTGCTTTTAGAAAGCTCTGCAATTATTATTATGTTTATATTTTGTCTTTATCTTAAACTGTTTGTTTGTTTGAAAGTTAGTAGTTACTACTTTAATATTAAAGTTGGCTATTTTTATCTACGTTGTACGCAAGATGTTTGCAGACTAGTTATTAATATTAGTGTTCGCCCAGTGTACGAATTCTACCATAATCGTTACAGAAATTTAGAGACAAACATATACGAATAGAATTTACCTATCTACTTTGTATTTAAAAAAAAACTGCTTTCTATTTTATTATTGATAAGATTACCTAAAGTTCGACAATAGCTGCTAAACAAAAAAAAAAGAAAGTCGGTTGACAAACAGACGAGAGAACGTTACTGAACTGTTTTGCCTTTGTGTTTTTACATATATAGATACATACTAGCGGCTCACCATCGCGTCGCTCGAGTTGGTCCCTAGGTAGCATTTTAATGGTTAGTATGGAATAGATAGACTATATTATTATATAATGTGTTTTCCCGTGGAAATGAGGTAATTTCCCGCGGTAAAAAGTAACCTATGCCACTCTCTAGCCCTCCAACTGTCTCCACACAAAAATCACGCCAATCCGCCACTTTGTTTTGACGTGAAAGAATGACGAACAAACACGCTTTTTCTTTTATAATATTAGTAATATAGATATGTGGATGTGCTTAAGATGATTCCTCTTTTAAATGTA
Source organism: Brenthis daphne (assembly GCA_947093115.1). Taxonomy (NCBI): domain Eukaryota; kingdom Metazoa; phylum Arthropoda; class Insecta; order Lepidoptera; family Nymphalidae; genus Brenthis; species Brenthis daphne. Next base: position 9,080,942 of record OX352473.1, read on the forward strand.
CTTACTTTGTGGCCGAAAAAATATTTATCCCGAGCAGGATCGGAATCCGCGGTCTCCGACATAGATACAGGCGTTTCGCAGGTTAACCTAACCTCACCTTAATTTTCCTCTGAACACTCAATTTTTGGCATTTTCCATACTACACAATAAAGTCTCATACAAAATTCGTAGCATAAATAAGGGCCTATGTCTAAGGGATTACTCCCCACGTATATTAGAGAGGAACAGCTATTCAATGATAAATAAAGTATATATTTTATTGTGATTTTCTTGTATTCAAACCCTTATTTCGACTCGACTTGTGCTTTGAATTTAATACCGTTGATTTTCTTTGCAAATGTTACATGATTTTCATATGCGGTGTTCAAATAATTTTAATGTTAAGTAAAGCTTGATGTGATAATACATATTTATGAACAGAAAAAATGCTGTTTCATATTTATTTATTTTTTCTATATTATAAAGAGGAATGATTTGATTTTTTGTTTGTTTGTTTGTACTGAATAGGCCCCGAAACTACTAGACCGATTTAGATTAAATTTTGTAACAGGATAGTTTGAGACCCTGGAAATAATATAGGATGGTTTTTATTCCCAGAAATCATTTTTAAGGGGTAAAATGGGGATGAAATTTTGTATGGGGAATCAAGCTATGATGATATGATATAAAGGTAAATTAAATTAAAATTAGAGTCTGTCTCTGAAGTTTTAGTTTTGATTTTTGTTTAACCTCTATGTTCTCCTAGGTAAGATAAAGACGCATGGTAGGTATCTACATCGCCACATTATATAAGTTTTTTAAAACTCTAAATACCTGACTTTGCCTGTTTATTATGTTACTCTGATGTATAAACTATATTATTTTCTAGTTTCATTAAAATTCGTTCAGCAGTTTTGCACGAAAGATTAACAAACATTCGTACATACATACAAATACAAGTGTTTTATGTGTATTAGCATGGTTTTCGTCAACTTATTTTAGCAAAGACAAAATGTCCGTAAAAAGCTAGTAGAATAAATAATAAAATAAATAAATATGTTAGGACATTAACATACAGCACCATCTAGTTCCGTGGTAAGTTACGAGGCTTGTATTATGGATACGAGATATTTGATACACGACACATATGTATTATGTATATAGCTTTTAAATAAATACATATTGTAAATATAAACACATATGACTGGAGTACAAACATTCGTACTCATCACACAAATGAATGGTCCCAGCAGGACTCGAACCCACAACCATTAGCACAGCAAGTGGGGTTACTACAAACTGAGCCAAAGCCAAGAACAATCGACTGGAAATACAAATCTGCAAAGTAGAAATGGCGAGAAACTTAGCGTCTAGTAAAATCAGTGTTATCTTCTCTTATCTGTGCTATTTATAATTAAAATGTAAAGCCGTTGTTAAAATTAATTTCATTATACCTGTGTTTTAGTTAAGATACCTCTTACTAATATCATACTCGTAAATGTGAAAGCTGCTGTTTGGATGTTTGGATGAATGTTTGTTACTCAATCACGCCAGAACGGCTGAACGCGTCTGGATGAAATTTGACACAAAGATAGATTATAGTCTGGAATAGCACATAGGCTAGCTTTTTATCCCGAAAAATGTACAGTTCCCGAGGGATAGATTTGTTTTTGTTTTTCTAGAGGCGAACCTGAGTGACACGACGGTGAGCCGCTAGCGTAAATATATCTTACGTGTAGTTCTCATATTCTTATTGAAAAGTATTACTGAATACTTAAAGTGTAATAAAATATAAGTTTATGCAAAATTATTCATTGTATTTCAAATGAAAAATTATTACCTTCTAATATTTTTATTATGTCTACATTTTTCTACGAAGCATTGGCAAAGTAAAAAATACTTAAATTGCACGTTTTAAAAATAAAGCATTGAAATGTATTAAAATCAGAATATATCATGTTTTCATATCATTTCATTTTATTACCAAGCCTTATTACCAAGCCTCCGCTGTCCGTCCGTCCGTCAGAGGCCTGTATCTCATGAAACGTAATAGGTAGACAGTTGAAATTTTCACGGAGTGTGTATTTCTATTGCCGCTTAACAACAAATAATAAAAACCCAAGATGACGAATTTTAAAAAGACTGTCAACCAAATTAAAAAAAAACGATTATGGTACGGAACCCTCCGTATACGAGTCCGACTCGCATTTTACCGATTTTTTTATGATCTAATTTTTTTTATGATGAACATGTAGGTTACCTACCTGGCTAGTTTATAAAAATAATTGGAATTTTAAGATTTTCATTTACTGCTATGGACTTAAAATTCAATGAGGGTCTCGCATAGCTCATTAAAATCGTATGAAATACGCAAATTTTTATTAAAACGTGTTCATTCATAGTGTATTTATTGTATTGTTACTTTAACAATACAATCATCTACGATTAATGTGTTGCGAATCGCATTATCTTCGGTAATGTTCGTTTTAAAAATTACTATATAAAGTGTAATAATAAAAAGCTATCAAAAAATGATAATGAAAATTAAACCATAACACTTTGCAATATAGTTGTAAGTTATTCATAACGAAATACCTGCAAAAAAAGCTTCGTAATTTTTTATAAATTTGAGTCTTATCTCGTTAACAATAAAGTTGATTTTGCATTGATATTCAAATATTTGGCTGCCATTAGAATAGTGTATGAATATATTAATTTGTTGCGAAAAGCTTTATTTAGTTTCTATTATTGGAGCTTTAATTGTGCTTTGGACAGCTTTGGCCACAAAAGGTTAATGTAGAGTAGCTTTACCATTAAGTTACAATACTTTAGCTATTATCGTACAAATGAAGTATTACATTTTAAATAAAATAAAACTATCTTTTGGGATTTTTTCGCGAATTTATTTTGATTTTTGGTTCGCGACGTTTCGAATGCTTTACAGCAATCATGGTCACGGGAGAGACTGAGGTGTGACCTGATCCGAAAAGATAGTTTTATTTAAAATGTCAAGTATTCGCGTAAATCTAAGAAAGTATTATGAAGTATTACAGTATGTACAATATTTCTATTCGCTAGTGAATGTAGAAATTAATCTACAGTAGCCTTTATTTTGTTGAAACAATAACATGAACTCAATATTATTTTGGGGTAAGGTCACTTATGATAAAGGTCGCATGTAAGGCGCTACAACAAATTAAGGGTTGTATAATATTACGTTTAGAAGTCAAATACGTTTATACGATTTTATAACTTTGCTACGTATTTAAAGAGCAATGCGTTATGATAAAATTATTTTCATTATACAACTAGCGACCCACCATCGCTTCGTTTGAGTTCGTGGCTATGCTAATTACCCATATAAACTTACATCCCGATTTTCATTTCCTTAAAAGATAATTTCCGGAATAAAAAATATTTTATGTAAGGACATAAGATGTTTTTTCCCAGGGTCTCAAACTATCTTCTTACCAAATTTCATCTAAATCGGTCTAGTAGTTATTGAGTTTATTTGTTACAAACATACAAAAATACACAAATACAAATCTTTCCTATTTTATAAATATTATTAGTGTAGATAAGCATTTTTGTAACATAGCAATTTTTTATTTCAAAATTATCTATCAGTAGATTTACTTTAATCTTATTATATACTGAATGTAAAGTCTATGAAAATCGGTTCAGCTATTTTTACACGATCGAGAACTATATTTTGTTTTCAATTCACTTATACGTTATAGTGACATCGCGTGACTAGCGCTCATGCTTTGGGATCGCTATACCAAGTAACTCCCATAAAGCATTTGCTTCCTTCAGTTAAGTGTGTTTTATTGCACGGTCCTCGTATTGACCTAATTATGTTATTTTAAATATTTAAACATATATAAATAATACATCTAAATCCATATTTTAAAACTATTTTTTTATGCAGAGATTGAGTATTTGGGTAAAGAAAAAGAATGTGTATAAAAGACGATAAGACAGATTTGGATAGTTTAAAATGATTCCAATTAATATGCCTATATCAGAGTTATTCCTAGTAGAAATCAAAGCTGGTACCTACCTAAATTGCATCAAGACCACCTAGGTATATCTTATAATATTAAATGAGCAATTCTTGTATGTATGTATGTATGAATTTTTCGTGTATCTCGGAAACGGCTCTCACGATTTGTAGCAAATTTTGTATTTAGATAAGATTGTAGGTACTTATTATGAAATGAAATGAAGTGAAATGAAACTTAATTCAAATAGAGTTATTATAAGCACTTTTCAATTTTTTTTAAGTTTATCTATAAAGATCTATTTTCTAAGGAAATGCAATATTTATGATTTATTTATTTATTTTTATTCAATCTTTTCCGAAAAACTCTGAGCAACGCTCGGTCTGAGGTACTAGATATAATAAAGGGACGTTATTATGAATTTTTTTCGTGTGTAATAGATTTAATGATAAATTATTTACATTCATTAAGATTTTATTATGCCTTTCTTCATAATTCTTTTGTAATATTCATTCATCAATTCATGTACAATTTACATTGTATGTATATGAAAAGCGTGCGATAAGTTAATAACGTCAATCTCTATACATAACAATGACATGTACACAATAAATCAAAAGTATTAATAAACGGGTCGGTCGCTATATATAACACTAACAATATGTCTGTATGTTACAAAAACCACGTGTGGATCCGCGATATAAACGTCACCAGCCATGTCTTCTAATTTATCTTTTATACAATCATTTTTACAGCGTTTGCAACCCCCAGTGATTAATGATGGATGGATTCCTGAATAATTACGAAGACTTTTAATATTCAAGTGACTTCGTATTGATTTCTCATTTCAAACTTTACACCCTCGTCTTAAAGTACATTTTGTGTTATCCCACTGAGATGACCCTTGATATAGGGCTCAAATTCATAACATCGTAAGCGACATTTGGATTTTTATTAAAATTTTGATGTTGCTAGTTAGAAATAAGATTTATTTTGTACGTTTAAGTGTGTGAATAACCAACAAAGGCGCCATTCAATGCAAATCTCCACTCGAGTTTTAAGGGTAGTGTGCGATATTAATTTGTTATAATTGTCCCCCCGTCTCATATTTGCTCGCATGTGGCATTTTTATTGCGAATTACTGGCAATCATTAATTTTGTTTTTCTTTTCAACACTCTAAAAGCTAATGTGTTTCGAGTGGCGGTATTATTTCATTTGTATGAGAAATATGCGTATTAGATTTTTTTGTTGGCTTCAAGTTTCTTTGTGAATTACGTATCGGTTACAATGGTAACTGTGGTTTGTTTCGGCAAATCGTTTGTGTATTTTTTTATATTTTATTGATTTCGTTATAACGTTCATAATATATTGTTTGGTTATTGCTTAAGAATAAAATTTAAGCTTTTATTTTATACTAGCGACTCACCCTCGCTCCGCTCGGGTTCGTCCCTTACCTTTTATCATTTAGTTTAGATTTTTCCGAGATGGGATATTTTCCCACAGTAAAAAGTATCCTATAGTTGACCCGGACAACCAGCTATCATCATATTAAATTTCAACAAAATCTGTCCAGTGGTTTTCTCGTGATGCATACCTAGATAGACAGATAGATAGACAGACAAAAATTCTAAAAACTATAGATTCGGCCTCTGTATCGATAATTTTGACTATTGCAATAAGATTTTCCAAAAAATATTTAATGTACAGATTCGACTCAATTCGAATTTTATTAACTGTATAGATTTTTTTCTTTTTCTCTTTAGCTTTTACCAAAATAAATAGGATTTTAGACTAAAGTAATAACACTTTGTAGCATCTTCATTCATAACATGTAATGTAATAAAAATATAAAATTACCTAAATAGGCTAACTAAGCACTAACAAACTTGAAAGTCAGCAAGCTTTAGATAATATAATTAGCAAACTATTTGTCCATATAAAACAATAAGACTAAACCTTGTATGATATCAAAAGATTTGGCACGTGCTAAAATCGAACCCACTATACACGACACAGCCATTCAGACACAATAAAACACATAATTTAAATCGTTATATTTATTTAAAAAGTATTCAAAAGCATCGGTAATTTTATTGCAAGTTTCACACATCAAGGGCCCTCTGTTTGAGAAGAGATTAATTTGCATAACCATTATGGGGTACCCTCCGTGAATGTGTACTGTGTTGTTTGCTTGTCAATTTTGGTTTGCCGCAATTTAATAAATCTGCGAATGAGAATGATTATAAAATTGCCGTCACTAATGCCCTTTTATGGGATTTATAATGGTGTCTTGGGTTTTGTTAAGGCATTTGGAAGCATATGGTGAAAGTTTAAACAACTTTACAAAACTAACGTTCAACAATGGTAGGTATTATGACTTTTAGATTTATGTAATCGCTTCACTTCATCCAGCGTATAAACAAACAAATTTGAGTTTTATACATTAGCATAGATTAATAAGTATAAATTATAAGGATCCGTTTTTCGAAGAGACTGCGGGGCAGTACGGTATTACCTACTTTGTGATGGTATTGGATAAGTCCAAAATAATATTGTATGAAACATGTCAGGGAAAATATCTCTAATATTTACTAAATTGATGCAACTAGGGTAAAAGTTTTTAGCAGGACCGTAAAAAAATCTGAAACATATATATACAAGAAAACTACCAAGCGAGCGAGGGTGAGTCGCTAGTTTAAAATAAATGTCTATGTAAATAATATTTCCAACATAAACCATCAATAGGTACAAACAATTTAATCGATTGCCATTAACGACGCTAACGGGGTGATTTCTTCCGTGTGGCTTGCCTCTAAGAGCCACAAGTGCCACTGAAAATAACGAGCCTTAAAGATCAGGGTTTGTCAACCTTTTATCAAACATTTTATTTAGACACAAAAAAAAATTTGAAGAAATCAATTATGAGAATTTATTTTAAGGATATTTTTTAAAACACTAATAGGTATATAATACTGTATTTATGTAAAAATGTACCTAGTCTAATATATAAACATCTCGTGTCACGGTGTTTGTATTCGCACTCCTCCGAAACGTCTTTTTTTTTATTTGGTAGTGGAATAAGTGGAGGTGGAGTAAGTCGTTAAGTATTTTTCGCCCTCCTCCACCACCCACCCATCCCCCATTGCGATTTTAATATTTTTGTATGAACAATCTGATATAAATAGGTAGTAATAGTTTAACATAAAGCCAAAGAGATTTTTGTAGATTGAACGCGAGCGTAGCCGCGGGTTATACTAGTACCTATAGTTATAAATCAAATAGACTTTAGAGAGATACTCGTAGGATATATTTGAGAATTTTGAAATTTACGTATAACTTTCCGGTGAAAGAAATCATTGTGAAACTTGCTGTTTAAGATTATCTAAGTAAGTTTTAAAAGACATGTAAGATCCGTCAATCTGTAGGTACTTGGTCAGCGTGGCCGGGCGGGCGAGAGTCGTGCCGAGTAGAAGGACACTAAAAATGGCGAAAAGGGTATCTTATAATATTAAATGAGCAATTCTTGTATATGTATGTACATATAATTTTATTTCGGCTCTAACGATTTGGATCAAATTTTGTATTTAGAAAAGGTTTTGCTTTTTATGTTTATCTATATAGGTTTTTTTCTGAAAAATAAACAATATTTATATTTTGTACGAGAAATACTGAACGAAATTCGGTCGTCCAGGTAAAATGTGAGTTGTAAATGTAAAACGTGGGAGTTAATTATAATGTAACTTTAATAGTCTTAGCCAAAATTATTTAAGTTTCATAAAGTTTTATTCAGCAAGAATTTTACAAAGTTTTACAAAATTTCTTAACCGAGGCGCGTAATAAAAAACTTCTTTTGAATTTCGTTATACAGAAATATGGTTATAGTTTTGTTAAAATAGTAGGCTTTTGAGGTAAACCCCCCCAACGTGCGTTTACCTTGTCGTGGTGGGGGGGCTCAGTAGTGCCCGGCAACCCAACCGGGCGCGAAGCCAAGAAACGCACAGGGAGGTGGCCCACTTCGGTGGGCGGTGTGAGGTGGCCCTCTTCGGAGGGCGGTGTACCATGCGGGTTGCTCCTGGTACTTCTCTGATAGCAGAGTGGACCTTGGAGCAACCCCATGGTTGTGGTGGTCTGCCTCAGCAGACCTGCCGTCGGGGCATCGTAGTTGAATGCGTAAGCGATCCTGTGACGCTCCATTAAGACGGGAGAAGGTTTTGTTGGGTTTTAGTCATGGGGAGTACTGGCTTCGCCAGTGAGTCCCACACCTCGTGCGTAAATGCATTTCCCAACGTTAAAAAAAAAAAGGCTTTTGGGGTAAAAAAGATTTTTTGTTTGGTTTCAAGCGAAAATATTAACTAAAGTGTTGATGAGTTCTGTTGTAACTTTTTTTGGATGTGTGATTAAATAACTTATTATAAAAGCAGAAAGGTTTTTTTGAAAAAATAACGTAAAAATTTCTAGAATGAATTATTTTTTTTAAATTTATATAAGCCATCGTTTTTCTATAATTTTTTCTTGAAGAGAGCACATGGAAATCGTTCCAAAAACATTTAATCGAATTGATTTCTCTCAGATTTTTTTTGGGTCGGTCAGAATAGTAACATAATAGTACATTACAGACATATGTACATATATACGAATCTATTTAACAGCATAATATCTTATAATAAAGGCGATACTCTACAACTTCCCGTATTTAACCTCATTCCAATTGTAACTAACTCGTTTCGAGTGCTGTAAAAAATAACGGGCTAACAATGATTTTTATTATATCTAATCAGAAACAAATGCCCACTCCAAAACTATTCAGCGTCAAGTACATCTTTGTATCTTTGTGTGATCCTTTGTTATTCGCTTCCATTCTTACTTAATAAATTCTATTATATTTATTATGATATTAAAAAGATATAGGTACCAAATACGTTAGAACCCATACAAAGTCAGTGGCGCGCGAAAACTGACGGTACTTTCCGGTCTTCAAGTGGTCGCCTTGTGCGTTGGAATTATGTGGAAGATGTCTACCTCTAAGAGATAAAGTCGAAAATTGATTATAAATCGGTTGCTAGGTAGCTAAGTATTTAAATATTTTCAAGTAGCCGCATCCGTTTTGTAAGTGATACCTTCGTAGTGGGAAGGGGATCGCAGTTTGAGTGTAGTCTTTTTAATACACGCAATTGGATGTTGCGTTTTGAAAAGGTTTTTGATATAGGTATAGTAAGGCTGAGTTGGATTGTACGAGACAAACATTTTTATAAATTATATGAATTTATAGCACGAAAATCGGATATTGTGTTGAAATAAAACTTTGTCTCCCTCTCGTAGTGATTCAATTCAATTATCTTGTTAATGGCTTAAAAGCGTGCCAGTTGAGCACAGATTACTTCGCCAATGTCACGTAGAATGGAGAAGATACGAAGGAGAGTTCCTCATAGTGATTAAAAATTTGAAAAATCTAAACGTCAAATTGTTGTAATATAAAATATAAAGATAAATTATTTATTATTTACACATTTCTGACGGCATATTTAACTACACAAGATATTACTTGTTATCTTGGAGTATTTTTGTGCGAGCTCTAGAGAAAGAAAGAGGCACTTTTAGTTTTTTACGATTTTCCCAATTTTCCGGAAAACTTTCCTATGGATTATTAAGCACAATTAAAACTTACCAACAAACAGCATTTCATTTTTATTTATAGAGATTAATACTATATAGGTATCTAATATAAAGTAGGTGTATTCATCAGCAATATTTTAAGAAAACCTGTAGGTACCTATAATAAGTTGAGGAATCCCAAAGGCTGGTCAAAACTTTCATCACATTATGGGTTTATCTTAACAATTTCACATCGCCGATCTTAATCGAGGGCTATGCATAGCAGATCATCCCTTGGGGCTGGACGCGTGACTTGCCAGATTAACCCTACAATCGCTACCCGGTACTTTTCATATAAACCGGTATTCCTTAGAAACTTACGTACATTTTTATCAAATACTAGAGTATTTTAAATAAAACTATCTTTTTAAGATTTTTTGGGGATATATTCTGCTTTTTCCTGTTTCATGTTTCCAATGCTTTATTAACAATTATCGTCATGGGACAACTAAGCTTTTAGACGTCTCAAAGGTTATTATTATGTATATACAGACGCCATCTACGTAGGTACATCATCAAAGTAGGTACCTACCTATATGATACACAGAATAATGACGATTTCTGTTTAAGCAATAAAATCGTTAATATGTTATGATATACTCTGACGTCATATTCGGTTTGACAAGAAAAAGAAATTACATTAAGAAATATTAATATAGACTTAATTCAAAGGCATTAAAGATTATAAAAAATATATGTATTACTCACAGGCATATTGTCAATACTATTGGACTCATCATTTTTTTGTTATTACACAGATAAGTATACTGTAAGTTTTCCGGTCAATGTGAAATGACCCACTATCCAAAAAAGGGTCAGAGATTGATTGTCTAAGTAGTACATTTTGAATATGTTGAGACTTGAGAGCTACTCCTAGAGAATATATATATATATATATATATATAATACTTTAATACGAACATTTTCTAAAATCATTTAATATGTGACACAGTCGTGGAAGACATCTTAGAGATACTTGTTGGCTCTCAAAGCATCGCTCATGTTCAAACTATATTAAAATATATATATGTATAATGTATTTTCACTCAGTCAGCGATAGTGTAACTTTCTATTAGAACAAGAAATATCTGAATAAACTTAGTTTTTCCTATAACTATTCTGGTACTAGTTTAACAGTAGGATCTTTAAGAATAAAATACATTTAAATTAAATATATACTTAAATTAACTTATTATTCTAAGCAAACAAATGTACACTTCAATTAGTTAAATTGTAATAAAGCTCAGTTTTGTCATATATTTAAATCATTATATTTAAATAAAAATGTTTCATTGATCAGATAATCTGTTAACACTTTAATTAGCACCCCAAAAAACATATTTTTAAAACGTGGGCGGTATAACTTTTAACTAATTATATTTTACACTAATACCCTTGCTTTGCTCGGGTGAGACCCTAAGTAGGTTTCAAATTCTTTTTCTAAAACAAAAGTAGCCTAAGTTACTCCGTATAACATCAGCTATCTGCCAGTGGAAGTCCCTTGAAAATCAATCCAGCTAGCAGTTTTGAAGATTAGCCTGAATAAAATGACAGACAGACAGGCAGACAAACATTTAAAAAATTGTCTTTTTCTTTTAAGTACCATTTATAATTTCTTATGCATATAATAAAAAGCTGTTATTTTGACATTACAAACAGACTCCTCAATTTTATTTATCTATACAGATTGTATATACATTCGTATTTGCTGATGAAAAATACGATTCTTATGTAATTTCTGAAATGACAATCGCGTTATAGTAATACTGCTAACTGGTATTATAGTAAATAAAATCTCGCAAATTATATGAATAATAATGCAAATTAATATATAAAGGCTGAGGCTTCAATAGACACGATCGAGCGTTTGGTCCAAATGAGAGAAGATAGCGATGTAAGCTTATATTTAGTAAGAAATTTGAGGCCGCTTGTTATGAAAAAACTTAAAAGTCAAGCCTGTTTTGTTTTTAATTAAAAGTACATAAACTTGCTTTTCAGTGCTTTGTCTATTTCATAAAATTTTTGTATCTATTGGGACCAACTAATAATATAGACAGAGTGTCATAGTACTGAACATGAAGCCATAGATCTCATTATCAATCTCATTGCTTTCCTACCAAATAATGCGACTAATATCTACTTTTCGTACTTATACCATGCTACGTGGGTTCAGTATAAGGTGCTGCCTTCTTTTACTTCCCTTTATCTACTGTCAGCTCACAATCGTATACTTTTACATGCACCTTTCTTGGTCTATCTCTACTTTTATCCATCCACATTCATCTACACTACTATTATAAAGAGAAAAGATTTGTATTTTTGTATGTTTGTAACGAATAAACTCCAAAACTACCTAGTTTGAGACCCTGGGTAGGATATTTTTTATACTAGAAATCATCCCTTAACGGGGTGAAAATGGAGATGAAAGTTTGTATGAGGAACTTACCTAGGGACGAACCTGAGCAAAGCGAGGATGAGTCGCTAGTACCTAATACTTTCTTCCCTTAACATGTCCATATCCATAAGTCATAAAAATATACGACGATTCAAGTTACGTTATAAATTATACTATAATTTTAAATAAATATAGATGGGCATCTGCATTGAAAAACAAGTATATTAATAAAATAAAGCCAAATAACCACTGTATGTAAGAATATGTATTAAATGATGTATTGAGAGCTTGACTGCCAAACGCTAATATTGTACAATAACCTCTTTCTTAAATTTTTAACGCTCTTCAAAATAATCTAAAAGACAAGACAATCTGTCGGTGCCCGAGTTTATGTAACTACATCAATAACCATTTCTTTTGACACTAATTGTTAAAAACCGTGACAAAATGTGAAAATTACTAAACTTTGAATCTTACGACGTTATTTTAAGGACTTTGTGTGTAGAAAATTTAAATTTTTCAATATATTTTTCTTATTTTTCTTTACTAGTTTGTTCTAACTCGATTGACAGGACTTTTGTGGAAATGCTTTATGACATCCGCGTTTTGAACGTATTGTAGGTTTTTCAGACGTGTGTGGTTTGTCTTCAAAAAACACAAAGAAGACAATGGAATGGCCAACGTTCGTATTTTGTAACCCATATTTGAATATTTTTAACAAGTTAAATGTATTTTGTAAACGTAAGGCTTTTTATTAGAAATAAAATTATAATTTACCTAATTATATACTTTTTTGATTAATAAAACTTTTGGATTTAACCTATGACGCCTATTTATATTAATAACTAGCGACTCACCCTTGCTTCACTCTGATTCATTCATTTAGTCCAATTTGCAATTGATCAAAATTCAATCGGTTCAGCCATTTTTGAGTTTTATTCAGACTAATGAACGGCGATTAATTTTTACATATATGTTGTGTGTAGATAGATTTTAAAAAACATTTTTTTTGTAGATTATTATTACTTTTTTTATTTCTGATTAATACTAACGGAAAGCTACGCAATATTTTCTTGAACAATGACGTGGCCGTTTCCTACAGGAAAGGCCTACAGGCCTCCTCATAAAAAGCACCACACCATACCAACAACCCCACCATAAGGCCACCATAAAAGCAATTGACAGGATTATGCTAGAAGTTTCTTTGCGAAATTGAATCAGATATGAGAAGATATGCAGGAGGATGACATCGTCTTAGCGGAAATATGTCCACTGTCGGATATAGGTGTCCCTCAAAGATTTCCACGGCTGGTCTTGTGCCATCCACATTCAGTGGGCTCCAGAGACTTTGACCAAGTTGTCTATCCACCTTGTGGGAGGCCTGTCCACGCATCGTCTTTCGGTACGTGGCCGCAGGAGGATGACATAAGGTTGCCAAATTATTTTTTTATGGATAGTCAATAGGACTGAAGAATTTTTCGAGCGGCGGTTACGTATCGACAGTGAAAGATTGGCAAGTCTCTCCAGGGTGGACCAATGTCTTGAAAAAAGTTGCAGGTATTCGCTTCTTTACATATCATCATCTTTGAGGGACATCTCCCGTCTATATCCAGATGTTAACATCTTTACACTGAGATGATGATGATGATAATAAAATTAACATTTTGAGTCTAAATCTCAAATACAAAGCATATTTTCTACACATACATACATATATTATGTGTACATGGTGTTATTATGTATGCAAATATTATTAATTTACACTTGATGTATTGGAATTATATATTAATAAATTGCTGTGTCCCGCTTACAATAAAATGACACCGTCGTCCATTGTCCAGAGAAAAATAAGACAAGTAAGCCTTATCAGATTAAAAACGAGCGTCATTAAGGAGATATTCGTCAAACAATAATAACTATCATTTACTTGTCACATTCAATTGAATATGATACAAAATAACTGTCTGGAAATTGATTATGATATAGTTCTATCTGCAAAGGGCCCTAAGTTATTATAGAACGTTGTCGTTGTAAAGGTAATGTCACTTAAGATATTTTACGTTGGAACTGTAGTAATCTTGATTTTGATAAGAACGCGACTCGCAGGAGGCTCATAAAGAGTGCTCCATTGTGCATCTGTCAATCATTGATCGATGAAACGCGTCGGTCTGCAGCAGTATTTATATGCAGATGTGATATAGACATGTTTTTAAAGTATACTTTGTATTTAATTATTTTGCAAATTTATTAATAATTTGTAAGTTCATGAAAAATAAAATAGAAATGTACTATCGACCCGTTTTGGTTTTGAGGTTTGAGTTAGATAGTTTTTTAAAGGACTTCTAAAAAGGAGGAGGTTCTCAATTCGTCGAAATCTTTTTTTTATGTATGTTAACAACACATATTACTCGAAGACGCCTGAACCGATTTGCAAATATTTTTTTGTTTCAAAGGGTGTACCTAGCCTACAATATTTTAAGAGATTCGAATATCTAATAGGTAAATATGTATTTTACATATCGAAATATATTAGATTTGCTTTTCATCGGCTGGCACTGACTTCAAAAATATCAGACTGATTTGGTATCTATTCTAAATGAAAACCTCCGTTTAGTTATTTTTTACATTTTAGTGCCTGGAAGTCAATTCTTATTTTTTTTTTAAGTTTTTATAAATGATTTGAAAAAAAAACCATCAATATGTCTTGTTTGTATCATTACAATATTATTAAGTAAATAAGTAATTTAAGCTTTTATATTTTTTTTATTTCTAGTTTATTATATTTACATGTAGGTACCTCTATTTGGGTATACTCGTATATACAGTTATGTATATATATATATATATATATATATATATATATATATCATGACTAAGCAACTTGCTTTTATATTACTAATAAAATAAGATTTTAACATTATTAGTTAAGGAAATTTTGTCTAATAACTAAACATATAATTTACTAAAAAAACAGCATGAAAATTAAGTTATCTTATTATGTGGATACAGATAACAAAAGTTATTTTAGAGATTATAAGATTTCGTTATTTCTAAAGAAAAATACCAAGCAAATGTAATGTCATTGATCCGAACAATAGAGAAACATAGATTTC
Source organism: Brenthis daphne (assembly GCA_947093115.1). NCBI lineage: Eukaryota > Metazoa > Arthropoda > Insecta > Lepidoptera > Nymphalidae > Brenthis > Brenthis daphne. The sequence continues at coordinate 9,096,086 of OX352473.1, forward strand.
AAATCAAATATGTAAGCGAATAAGCTGACCTCGGATCGAACCCACACCCTCACCCTTCCATTGTTTGCCGCACCAGACTATCTCTAGTTTAAATAAAAACTTGTCATCTGTTATTCAATAGCTGAGGGAATCAACATTTTCAATTTTGCGACTTATTTCAAGTTGTTTTTACCAACTTGTAGAAAAGGTTAAAGTATTTTATTTTTTAATAAATTAATTATTTTTTGTTTGTAATTATTTGCTCATTAGGAAGTAACAGGACTGCGGTGCAATGGTTAATTATAAGCATTGAGAATTGCGTGAGATGTCGTAGGTTCTATTCTCATGCGGTGAATTGGTACATTAGTATCATGAATGAATAGTATATCCAAAGACTTATATAAAAAAATTAAAATAATTCTTTTGACTATGCAAATAAAATTGGTAATAAAGCAAAAAATATAAGTAACTTCAGCATAATATAAGTATAGTGTACTTATATAATAACTCTTAAAGATAAGGTTTTATTTTATTTCAAGTTTCCTTGTTTTTTTCTTTAATTAAAACAAAAAAAAAATTGGGTAGCTTCAAAGATAAAAAAATTACACATGGAATCGAACAAAGCGCAAGATAGGAATTAAAAGTTCAATATTAAACTTGAATCTATTTAATAAACGAAAAAATATTTACTCATTTGACAGGAAAATCAAATATGTGTTGCCAATATTTATAATAATTAACGTCATATCAATGCCACACACGATAATTTCTAAGCGACGTACAGGATCTTATCTTGCAGGTTTAAAGGCTACAATCCTATCATTCGATAATGGCTATAGTTAATATTACTTGCAAACAAATAGTTAAATATTTTTACGAGAGATCGCTCGTAAAACTTGATTGAAGCCCCGTTTAATAACTTCGCCACAATACGATGAGTTATAGACGTCTAAGCATGTGATCGTTGTATTTTATGACATTTGCTAGCAAAAGGTATGAGATTGAATCCTTTTAGTATGTCTTTAGGTTTCTATACACCGTGTATATAAAGTTAATTTAATTTTTTTTAAACATAATAAAGTTTGTTTAGACGAAATGACAGTATTATTGGTTTTACTGAGGTATTTTGCACTTATGTATCATTTACGGGCGTTTAAAAGCTCTATGAACGATGTAACGTGTTTGTATGGTTATTTCTACGTCGTTTTATGGTTGAAGCGTCTTGGACCACCATAGAAAGAACAGACTAATAGGTACCTTTATATTTTTCAATCTCTTGCTTTTATTCTGAGAATCTAATAAATAAATAAGAAATGAATTTAAAAAATAATAGATAGTACTTTATTGGTTTAGAAAAATTATGTTGTGAACATAACTCTCGTCATTTTAAAATTAAGTAATTAGCCAAAACTTATTTTGATAGCATTATTAGCTTCATTTGCTATCGTACACAATATAATCAAATTCAGAAGTCGAATTTAAGTTATTTTTCAAATATATATGTAAAACTATCCTAGATTTACGCGAATATTTAACATTTTATCTATACTAATACTATGAAGAGGTAAAGTTTGTGAATTGTGAGTTTGTGACGTTGTAGGGGGTAATCTCTGGAGCTATTGAACGGATTTAGATGAAATTTAGTAAGAAAATAGTTTGAGACCCTAGGAAGGACATAGGATACTTTTTATCCCGGAAATCATCTTTTAAGGGGGTGAATATAGGGATGAAAGTGTGTATGGGGAATCAACCTAGGGATGAACCCGAGCGAAGCGAGGGTGAGTCGCTAGTATTAAATAAAACTATTTTTTGGATTATGTCGCGGGTTTATTTACCGAGTATATAACACCTTTGAGACCTCTAAAAGCTTAATCTCTCTTGTGACCAAAAATCAAAATAAACCCGCGGAATAATCCGAAAAGATAGTTTTATTTAAAATACATGTGTAAAATTTGGATGAGAGTACAATAATTTGATATTATCGATTTGATCTAATGATGCAATTAGGATATGAATACATGAACTCTTAAATCAATAAATTTTCGAGTTTAGACTCATTTGCTTCGTTTTTATAAGTTCTATAAATTATAGTTAGTTAAAAGCGTGTCTTTTAAACAGATAGAACAATAAATATTTTTGATTTGAAAATTTCATTTGGACAATATTTAGGGCCAGTAAGTACAAATTTTTGTTCATTTAAAACTATTTAAGAATTCAAACGTTAACAAAACACGTCACGCTCCTGTCAAAAACAGTATAAATACACGTCATAACGTTTTAGTATGTTAGTGTTTCCCTACAAATCGATACGGCATTGTTGTTAGAACCATGGGAATTCAATCAGGGCCCTTATGAAACTGTGATTCTACAACAAAGCCCACCTGAACCCTTCCCTTAAAGAAATTTATTAACTGGTTTAACATAATAGGTATTTAAAATACATGTGTCCGTGCGTTTGTGAATAGGTACCTACATTATTGATATTATATGATAGTTTATTTTACGGACATTGTGTCTTTGGAGTCTTAGAAAATATTTTTGAACGCTTTGTTAGGGTCGCCCTTATGATGGACGGGTGTCGGAAAAGTAGGATAAATAAGGATTTTGGTCTGAGTCGTTAGTTCGGGTCAACGCCCCGATACGATTTGCTACAACTTTTGACGGGACTGTCAACTATTATTAGCTGTGATTGACAAGCTCGTCCAACGACTGTCTTGTCTTGTTAAAAACTTGAGTTAAATATTTATTTGAGTGTCAATGAAGATAACTTTTTCAAATTCTATCGTCTAGATCTTTTGGAAATAATTTAGATATACATAAAATATATATATTATAATTAATTGCTCTATCAGAAGTCTAGTATTGAATGCAATGGATCGGTTCAAAATTACTATGATTTCTCCCAATTTGTAAGTGGATTGCAAAAACATATACCTACATATACACTAAAAGCTATGCCATGATGACTGATATCACGAGAGTTGCAGATCATGATTGATCATTTTAAGAACGATGTATCAGAGGTCATGGTTACCTATGGTTATCTTAAATGATAACCGTAATAAGCGTCTATTTATTAAAATAATCTAAATTCTGTAAACCCTAGAACTTGACTACTTACTAATAAAATAAAATATTGAATTTTTTTTTTTTAATTTTTATGTATAGCCTAAACAGTTATATTGTAATGTACATACTGTGTGGTGTTTACTCATAGCTAAAGCTACTGATTTTAAGGCTGACCCAGTTTTTTTATTTGAACGTATAATTAGCATTGTTCGGAGTTAGCTTTAAGCTGATGTAAACTTAGTATTAACATTAGAATTCATGTGAGATTTCTTTCGAATGCCGACCGTTGGGGAGTAGTTGGTCCATCTTGCTAGCATTCTTTCGTGAGGCAGAGGTTCCAGGTTCAATAGGTATTTCACGTATTCCAGCTTTTAAAAGATTTGGGAAGTTGGAGGTCTTAGACCTACGTTCTTTTGGAGAGCATGTTAAGCTGTTGGTTTCGCCCATAATCTACATGCCCGGTTCAATCGAACTTTGGTGAAAAGAATAAAGATTGCACTCATTCGCACGCATACTTGTGCTAATAATATTTATGTATATATATCTATAGATAACAATGCAGTATCATCGTTCGTTCATATCTATTAGGTACGAGCGACTCACCTTCGCTTCGCTCGGATTCACTTTTAGATAACAAAAACAAATCTATCCCACGGAAACATTTCATTTTTCCGGAGTAACAAGTAGCCTATATGCTATTTCAGAGTATAATCTATCTATGTGCCAAATTTCATCCAGATCCGTTACGCCGTTCTGGCGTGATTGAGTAACAAGCATCCAAACGTCTAAACTTTCACATCTATAGGTACATATAATAAAACTAACTATTCCGAATCTGTACATATTTTTTTTTAATCTTATTGAAATAAACATTATTATCGATACAGAGGCCGAATCTACAGTTTTTAGAATTTTTGTCTGTCTGTCTGTCTGTCTGTCTGTTACCGCATCACGAAAAAACCACTGGAGGGATTTTGATAAAATTTGGTATGATGGTAGCTGGTTATCCGGGTCAACATATAGGATACTTTTTACTGCGGGAAAATGCGAATAAAACATGTGAATAAAAAGTACAATACAATATAAACTATCGTCATTCCGTATTTGCTTTGAATCCATTTGGTCGCTTATGGCGATAAGAAGTAACAACCATACTCACTCACAAACTTTAGCACCTAGAGACCAGCGAAGCAAGTATAACTTGCTATTTCGAACAATAGAAAGTATACTCGTAGGTACATTTTTTTTAAAATACTATATAATTTTTTGATTTCTATTAAAAATGTATAAACTAGTTTTTTTTAATTCACTTTTCAATTTAGCGTAAAAGCAAAACGGTACAAGTAAAGAAATCCACAAAATTCTTTGACGGAGATTGTTTAAAAGTGTTAATTTGGTCAAACAGTGATCATAGCCCCACTTAATGGGTGGGTGACGCTTCTCAGAAGGGCATTTGTAGTTTATGAAAATAAAGAAGGACATGTTATAGCATGCACTAGAAAGACAATTGGAGTGGAATAGAGATGATTGTGCTTATGTTAATCGAATTAGTCAAAATCTGCAATTTTTTTGTGAGGCTTATTACCTATTTAATACATTTTTTAAATCTTGCATTTTTATTAACTCTTAGTTTTATTTTTTTTAAATACAAAGGAAATTAGTAGTAGGTAATAATAAATGGTTAACTAAAAAAATAACTTACTCGTATCTATTGTAATTTCTATTATTATGTATAAAGAGGAAAAATTTTTTTTGTTTGTTTCTCTATTTGTATCGAATAGGCTCCAAAACTAACGAACCGATTTAGATAACATTTGGTAAGAAGATAGTTTGAGACAGTGGAAAGGACATAGAATAGTTTTAATCCCGGAAATCATCCCTTAAGGGGGTGAAAGTTTGTATGGGAAGCAAGTTCTATATAAATAAAAAAAATAAGTAATCATACATATTATGTCCTTTTAATATACCTATATCTTTTACCCGATTTTTTTATTTAATAACACCTACTCCATTCCTTTTAAAGTCACATATCTTTAAATATTACATGATATTAATATCGTTTTTGTTTACTGCAATTTATATTTATTTAACATAAAATAATATACAGGCTACTCCATACCCTTTTGTAATCTGCTCGCAATGTTCCTGGCAGAGTCCATTACTTAAACAAACCCAGTGTGTAGTGCCACCACTTTGCACCCACGTGGCTCTGTCTCTCCCACTCCATTTTAACGTCGAAACTAGCTTCATATTATGTTGTAAATAAAAAAAATATTATATAGATAACCCGAAAAATAAATGGCCAATTTTTCAATCTTGAAGTAATGAAATTCAAGAGTGAAACAATAATTAAACTATTTGTTTTTTTACTGTGATATTTTTTAACAACTTTAATATAAGGATCGAAAAATCTGCTCTTAGAAATATGTTTTTCTTTTAATAAATATATGTGTTCACACAAAGAAAGAAGAATTCCTCAACGACCGTGGACACGCCGGCGTTACAGTTAACAATAGATTTCTTAGAAATTTAATTGTATATATGTATGTATTCAGCCCTTTTTAACGTCTCACTGCTGGACACGGGCCTCCCTTCAGTACGAAGGGGATTAGGCCATAGTCCACCACGCTGGCCAAGTGCGGATTGGCGGACTTCACATGCCTTTTGAAAACTTGCTTGGATCTCTCAGACATGCAGGTTTCCTTACGATGTTTTCCTTCACCCTTAAGACAAGTGGTAATCATGTTGGAAATTATTCGCACATATAAATATCAGAGGTGCGAGACCCGGGATTTGAACCCGCTTCACTCGGTTTCCCAAGTGAGCGAAATTTACCTGGAGGTGTTAAAAGACAATTTTTAAATATATTTTTCTAGTAACAATCATAGAAAACATAGTAAAATAAAATATATATGTAGTAATACAAATAATTTAAACATTTATTAAATCATTGGCCAAGAAACTTATACAGATACACGCTGTACCAACATAAGAAGTCTTTATCACTCTCACTCAAATTCTATCACTAATACTGAGATCAAGAATCACATCGGTCCATTGCTCTTATTTATTTAGCCCAAACATAATATGCATTGTAACCAACACTCACTATTACAATATTACAAAGTATTCATCATTTCATGAGTAGATTTACAAAACTTATGTCCAAACTCACATCATTTAGAAAGCTTTAGTGACGTTATGAAACACAAATGAAAATGACAAATATATGACATCTCGTAATCTAAATACCTCAGTGGGTACAAATGGCTTCATTTACATACATGTGCAGTGTTGGCTCGGTAGCAAACGAACAAAATAGTTCTATCAGCTAACTAGTTACTTCCTGTTCGGAAGAGGTTATGTAAACAAAAAAATATTGTAGTGCAAATCTATACATATAATAAAATTCTAACTAAGCCGAATCTGTACATTAAATATTTTTTTGGAAAATCTTATTGAAATAGACATTATTATCGATACAGAGGCCGAATCTATAATTTTTAGAATTTTTGTCTGTCTGTCTGTCTGTTACCGCATCACAGAAAAACCACTGGAGAAATTTTGATGAAATTTGGTATGGTAATAGCTGGTTATCCGGGTCAATATATAGATTACTTTTTACCACGGGAAAATGTCTCATTTCTGAGAAAAAATACAAAAACTGCAATGTAAGAATATACTAATATGTAAGACCTCAGAATTGGGTTTTTGGTCATCTGAACTCGGGTGAAGCTGCGGGCAATGCTAATATATAAATAAAGTTATATAATAAAGTCAAAAATAAACGAAAAGTATAAATGCACTTCGAAACTAGCGACTTACCCGCGCTGCGCTCGTCCCAGGTGCTTAAGTGTGTGACCTAATGAATTCGAGGCAAATTCGGAACACGTTTTATTCACATATCATATCAACCACACGAGCGTAGCCGCGGACATAAGCTAATAATTAATAAAATCGAGCTTCTGTTAGCTATTACTACGAGCTTTAGCGTTATCATAAAAAAAATGTTTGGAAGCAGTTAGTTTTTTTATATAGATATGTTATTTCTATTTATATAATATATAACCTATATGTTTAATTGTAATAAAAAAAACAGAACCTATATGTTTTATTCAAATTTCCAATAATTATTATAGTCGAATTTCGATCAATGGACTTGTAATTCGGTTTGGAAAATTAGACAAAGGTATCTAATTAAAAAAAACTCTAATTATAAAATCTGCATTTAGACTTAGAATAAATACTACCGTAAATAAAATATGTTAACCATACAATTGGACTCTGAGATACTAAAAAAGGAAATCACGAAGTTAATTTTGTAAGGTTATGAATTTGACACTGTCTGAGCGGTGTTTGTTCACTTACAAAGGAGCGATAATACAGTGTTATTTGAACGTGCATCCATTATATTGGGTTTATTTATATATAATAAAATAACGGGATACAAGTTGTACCTCTACAGTTTATATCAATAACTGTGCATTCTTCTTTACATTTGGGAAATTATAACTAAGTACATATTACAATATTAAACTTGCAAATATTTGTGGAGCTTTACTATAAAATAAATATATATATTTATATATATATATATATATATATATATATATATATATATATATATATATATATTTAAATAATTATATGTATATACAAGTCATGTCCGCGTGGAATTGTATCAAGAATGCTTACCGCATTTCCCCGCTGAATGGCAATACCATATCTTTGGTCGAAAAACGAGCCAGCTCTAGACACCAGAGGTGATAAGACGAGGCGTTATGTCTATTAAGAGGTGTTTAGCACTTTGACTACATAGAACAAGGGTTTCTACAGCAAATAGTATAAAGGCATACACTTGGTTTTTATATTTTATCTTTTACTGAACACATAATAAATCGACGACGATAATATTTTAATATTTAAACAGGTTTTGTTCGAAAGAATACATAAGAGATCCAAAGGCAGTTATATTGTTAAAAGCAATATCTACCAGACAACTCTTGTTGAAAAGAATGTTATCATGGTATAATATATTTTTTTACATAAAGATTGTTAATGTACCTAAACATAACCAAAAACAAATAGATATAATATGCGCAATCATAAACCGGTAATAGGACTCTGCCTGAGGAGTCCGACTGGATGGATACCACCCCCTTATCTATTTCTTCCGCCAAGCAACAGTGATTGTATTGTGTTCCGGTTTGAAGGATAAGATAGCCAGCGCAATTACAGGCAAGAGGCATATCATCTTAGTCCTCACAGTGACAAAGCACCTGCGGTTCTGTATTTTTGTACCATAAAACCTAAGTACATGAACCGTAGGTGTTATGGGCGACAGGTACCGCTTTCCATCAGGTGGACTGTCTGCTCGTTTGTCACGGAATACCATAAAAAAATCAGCCTTAAAATCTGAAATAAATAAACACTCCTTTAAAGAGGTATAAGTATAGATATGATTTTGTATAAACAAACGAAAAAATCCACAAACAAAGCTAAATGCGAATTCTTAAAAGTAAAAAACTTAATTTTCTCAAAACCATCGTTTATTGGCACTAAGCAGTTAAGACGGTCGTAAACCGCGAAGTTTATGTAGACGAAACAATGGCAGATAAATAGTGAAACTGATCAAGACGCGACGCCTGAGAATGGGCAAATATGCGGTTCGGCTTTGGTTTCACGCAACATACAAGCTGGAACACCGGTTTTGTTTACTGTTTTAATATAGATTTTATATATACACAATATTTTAGGGGGATAATCGAAGATGGACATAGTAAGAATACTAATTGTTATATTTTGTTATGAAATTAGGTGTCTCCAAAATTATAGTGAGATTTCATCTGATTTTGCATGTCCTGTAAAGAATATAAGGTGTATTTTATTTATTTTTCAATAAATAAAAAAATATCGTTGCATAATATGCCACGCTTAAAGCCACAAATAAAAGCAAAATTGAAATGCTAAAATTTCTTTAAATATGTTTGTCTGTCTTTTTGTGTAGGTACATATTATTTTTAGGAGATTTTAACTATAGATTTTCCAATATTTTTGTGGTTTTACAAAAAATAAAAATATACAAAAGGAGGTGCCGCAGATAAAAGCTCTGATTTAGGACCTATTTGACCTATACGCCTTTTGCATTTGAACGTTGAGTTAGGTGAGACAGTTCATTTTCAAATCAATTTTTTAGCTTTTGTTGTAAATTGAAAATAGTGTTAAATAATAAACTAATATGTTATAAGAATACATCATAAATTCTAAATAAAACTATCTTTCTATTTAAAATATTAAATATGTACTAGCGGGTCAACCTCGCTTCGCTCGGATTCGCCTCTAGAAAAACGAAAACAAATCTAACCGTGAAGAACTGTAGATTTTTCCGAGATGAAAAGTAAACTATGTGTTATTCTAGACTATAATCTATCTCTGTGTCAAATTTCATCTAGATCTGTTCAGCCGTTCCGGTGTGAAAGAGTAACAAACATCCATACATATTCACAAACTTTCACATTTATAATATTTATACAGATTCGCGCTAATATAAGAAAATTAGAAATTCGTTAATTCCAGCTACTAAAGACATTAATATATTTTTTTAATAAAAATACTAACTAAGATATTTAATGTCCACGAAAAGTGAGAATAGAAGGCAAAATATTTATTATACCTACGCATAGTTCCGAAATGTGAGAACTTGACAAGCGTGGCCGAAGAAAATGACATGCGAAGACATGAGCGAAGCGAGTAGAGATTCTTCTCAAGGGACAGAACGTAATCTTATGTAGATAGATATATACATACATCTATATAATATACTTAATTGGCGGTAGTCAATAGTTTATTTTATTTTCCTACTCTACAGTACATAATCACCACACCGTACCAAAGACACATGTTTTATCAGTTTAAACTCTTATATCTTGGTACAAAAAGATGTCAAACCTCCCTAATAAAAAGGAAACGATTTAGATTTGAAAATCAACCTATAATTATGGTTTATATAAGAGCAATCATATTTGAGTACCAACGGTATTGCTATCTCTAAGCGAAAGCAATTTGTGGTTAGCTATTGTACGTCTTTAAAACTTATATCATCTTTAAAAGCATTTACGCTATCAAATTCTAGGAAACAATGACACAATTCCTGAACTTTTAATAAATGCTAAAATTGGAAGCAGTTTCTAGTGACCATAGATTTTCTGTATTATTCTATTTGTTGTGCCAGCGGACGCGGGTTTGAGTCCCGCTGGGGGCATCCATTTGTGTGATAAGCACGAATGCTTGTACTCGTCATGGGTGCTTATATTTATAATATGTATGTATTAAAAGTTGTATGTGAAGTATATCAACATTCTGGTATCCATAACACAAGCCTCGTAGTTTACCATGAAACTAGATGGTACTGTGTGTTAATATCCCAGTATATTTATTAAAAAAAATGAAAATATGTATCTTTTGTAGCTAAAGATCTAGACACTTTATCTTTCAAATAAATTCAATACATGCACATAGTAATGAAATCTACGTCCTATCGTTGGATTTAGCAGGTAGATACGATTCCAGGCAGTCGTCATACTAATTAGAGCTTTCAAACTTTTATACTGCATTGTGATGTCGAAACAAATGGACAACGGGTTGGGCCTCGTAAGCATATTGATATATCAGCACATAAACTGAGCCAGACGTTCTTAGCTCACCGCTCTTGACGTACGGCTTCATTTAACTCAAGTCTATATCCTAAAACCGAAATATTATTACACCCATCTAAAACTGTGATTTTCTTATTCCCACGGCTGTAAAGTTCAAAGTTGAATGATTTTTAATATTTTAAAATCCATGGAGTTGGTTTTAAGAGATGATTTTGAAAGGGTTTCGACCACAATGCAATGAGATCGCGTCATATTGTGGAAAACAAAGATATGTTTTGATGGAGTTTGTGTGATTTAGTATACTATATTTTAAATGCAAACACAATATTGTGGTTTTTGTAAAATGTGTATCGTTTTAGTTAGGATTTCCAAGTTGTAAATAAAAACTTTTTTTTTATTTCATACCTTGCAGTGAGACGTAGTTTTGAATAATTTTATACTTCCTTGTTTATGCAACTTTTGAGCCACCATATAAATGGCAAAATAAACGTATGCCAATATAAATTTATAGCGTATTCTAAAAAAATATATTATTAGTTATATATTAATTAAATAATTCGTAATAAATAATAATAGTTAAATAATAAAAATATAATCAAAATAGTATTCAGTCGATTTTTTTTTACGCGGAACCCTAATTATTTTTCTAAAATAAAAATAGCCTAAGCTACTCATTATAACATTAGCTATTTGCTATTGAAATCGTTTTCAAAATCGGTCCAGCCATTTCGGAGATTAGTCGGAACAAACAAAGAAATAGACAACAAAAAAATTAAAAAGGGTTGCTTAGGTAGGTACTGGTATCATATAAATAATAAGTCTATGTACTTTAGAAAACATAGTTATTTTCAAATCACAGACAGACACTTTAATTTTATTTATATCTATAGATGTATAGATTACTGCTTATTTTCGATATTGGAATCCTTTACTACTAAGCTATAGGTGTAAAGCAATAAACTCGCAGCGGGTGCAAATCGTTGAGGTGCGTTTTTTGATGGATTTACGCGTTTTTACCGTGACGCCTCGCAGCGCACATTTGCATTTCGCGATATATGTGGTATGGACACGCGAATACAGGGATGTGGGTTCAATTCCTGATTTATTCAAAGTTTAAAACTACTGTAGGTATAATCGATGAATTAATTTAGACATTAAAAGATTTTATAAACTAAAAAATGTTGTTATTCTATTCAATAACTATATTTATTTAGTTTAATTTATTTTAGAAAATAATATAAAAGATAAGTCGTTATCATTTTTTTGCAATTTTACAACCATAAAGTAAAAAAAAACCACGTAAGAGAAAGTACGAAGAAAAAACATTAAAATTGTAAGAGTTTCTAGCACAATATTAGTATCAATTTAATTGAAAAATATCTAACAAATAGCTTATGACAGATATTAATTATTACATTGCTAACTCGCTATAATTTTTGATGGTAAACATTACATAATGGTCCCAAAATGCACCCCTAATAACACCACCAAACAATATGGACAAACAGACGTTTATCCGTTCGGATCAAAACTGTACATAGCCATCCATTATAATGAGACTCTTGAGCTTGTTTTATCCAGATCAGTTGATTTGATAAATAAAAAATGCACGGGTCTCGTTATAGTGGTCACAGTGTTACCCTATACAATTGTTTCATAATACAGTACAATGAACGTAAAGGCTTTGTTTGGCGATTTTGATTTTGCACAGAGTAGTTATGTCGTAGATGAGACTAATAATATAAATAATATGTTGGTGATATTATTGATTATTTTAGATTTAAGTAAGTAAGTTAAGCGAAGATATTTTTTTTTCTTTAGTGGCTAAGAGCTTTTTAGTTTAAGTGTTTCCTTCAGAATAGAATAAAAATTTAGTACATAACTATGTTTCTATGAAATTAATAGCAATTTTGGTTAATAAGAACAATTAGTATTATCTCTTTTATTTATATTACAGAGTGTAATATAAAAAAAAAAACATTTTTTTATAAACAAATACAGCTAATAAATGGAGAATAACATACTATTTATATGAAGTATCATCACTCTAGTGCAAATTACTCTGCACCCCCTAATACATTCCCAACAATTGGCGCTGTCGGTCCGCGTTGGTGTTTCCAAGGGTTTTAATTTTATATTCATGACGTCACATTGATCTCCCCTGAGTTAGATACAAAGAGATGCGCAAAAAATTGAACGGTGAATCGATTCAACTATGCTTCAATGTAATACAACGATTATTTTTTATTCATGTATTATATGCATTTTATAGCATTATAATAGGAATTTGGTGTTAAAATCTAAAGCTTTTTTATACATATAACAAAACAGATAAAGTATATACGTATATCTATCATTTTCTAGAAAATTTATGTTTCTTTTTTGATAGTTATAAGTAAAATAATCAGCAGTTTTTAGGCCTTTCGTAATAGATAGGTACTGGAAAAGTAAAACAATACAATTATTTTGTTCATCAAATCAAATTCAAATCGATACATTAATTAGAAATAGGTTAAAATAGAGGTTTTATTACATAGTTAGTTAGTCACATTACATAGTCAGTTAGTCGTAACTGTGACTCAATCTCATTAGATTTTATTAACTCATTTATGTAAAAAAATAGATTAATTGTTGCAAGCCGTTGAATATTCAACAATCAAACACACAATCGCATTTATAATATTAGTAAGGATTTATCTTACATCTGCAGTTTTTTTTTGTTTTGAGACACATGCAATGGTCTCTATTGTGCTATTGAGATATGCGAAGAAGTATCTAAACTATCCATTGTCAAAGTGACATGTTAGCTGTAGATCTATACATATAATGAAATTGTAAGTGAGCCGAATCTGTGCATTAAAATTTTTTTCCAAAAACTTGTTGAAATAGACATTATTATACTTCGTATCTCTCCCGAAGATGATTATGTTTACAAGCAGAATTTTTGTCTGTCTGTCTATCGACCGCAAACACCGTGACGCGAGATATTTATATATTAGAAGATAAAAGCTTGTTTTTAAAAATGTTTTTTTAACATTAATTTATTCTATGATCTAAACCATAGAATAAAACGATCAATCTAAACCATTTTCATAAGTCAAAAATCATATTGTCTGATTGCTTCACTTTTCAAGGTTTTATTTGCAGGATAAGACAAATAGAAACTCCACAATTCTAATGCGTACAATACATCTTTCATGTATTGATAGTGAACACATCAGTTACACCAAACAATGTGTCTTCAGGAGTGAGTCGTCGGAACAAAGTCACTCATTAATTTTCAAAGTCAGTAAAGTACGGCGTAACTAATGCACGTAAGTAGACAAAGAATGAAGATTCCAAAGGCTGACCAAAGTGGTTGAATAACAAAGAAGGCTGGTCGAGCCGTGTTACACGCTCACTGTTTTTGTCATTCAGATTGTATCGATACGCTGTTCGAATGGTAATTAGTATTGGCATATCCGATGCTGCTTCTATGATGTATGAGATGTTATGGTTTCTGGAAATTAAGATCGTATTTCAGTGTAAAATAATTTTATCTTCAAAATTGATGTATTACTAGAATTGTTGTACTTAGTTCTAAAGTTTAGGACATTGTTCTAATTGAAGTATTAATTGCATTATATTAAATTTTAATTCAATTCAATTATTTTGTTAAAATATATTATTAGGAGTGGCGTTTGAGCACAATTTACTTTGTCAAAGTCGCGTGGGTAAGTATATATATAGAATAAACGATAAATAAGTTAAAAAAAAACACTAAATCGCAGAGACAAACAAAAATAATCCACTCGTATATAAAACATCAATAAATTGTTTTTTTTAAGTGACAGGTACACTAACTTGGCTGACAATATGTATTTAATTCGTTTATCATAAGTCCTATGGTTAAAAAATAAACAAAGTAAAATTTGAAAATGTTGCTATTGTCAATAATCCTACATCCTATTTTAAAATTAAGAAAATTTATTCAAAAACTAGCAAAAACACAAAAAAGCCAAGTTAACAACAATTAAGGAACTTGAATATGTTAAGAGATACACATACAATGTATAAGTCAGTGTACAAGCTTCTGTCAGTGGTAAAGCAACACGTACAAACAATATAAGTCAACTACTGCTACGGTAGTTGCCCTAATAAGCTGTTAGAACAATGAGGTAGCATCGTGACAACTATTTTTCAATGTATTGTCTCGACTGAAACAAAGCGGGACTTGGTCATTTTTTAAAATGGCTACAATTATTGGTTAAAGACATACATTCTATATGTACAATGGGTTCTATATGAATAATTTTTTACCTAATTTAGACTAAGTTGCTTTGTTCTGACTTGTTATAGTTTTGTTAGTTTCGACCTAATGATGATTTGACATGATAGCCTTCATGGAGCTTAGTTTTTAAGAACGAAGAATAAAATATTATAGGTAATTCTGCTATAAATAGGCAAAAATAATACCGCTAAGTACCTTTCTTATTCTGTTTGTCTGCCGATTTTCTTTTTATTGTTTAGTAAGTACCTATGAACAAACTTTAGTGTTATGAATAACAAAAAAATAGAAACCGTTACCTATTATTTTTTATAGAGATAAGTACATTCTATTCATATGAACATATATAGGTTTTCCTCAATGATTAATGTTTATTATAAGTGCTGATAGCATATATAATAATCGAATAGATGTACCCCAAAGCAAATTATTCCAGAATTTCTAACATACGTTACAAATCAGGAGACCCCATGACACCCCACAGATAGTCGGGGCTAACGAAGCTCGAAGCATATTGTTTGTATTGCCATGGCTTAAGTTACCATATATAATGGTTTTGGACCCTTCCGTGGTTTAAACATTGTGTCATTTTATATTAGATATCGTGTGGTAAACGGAATGGAAAATATATTTCTATATTTATAATTGCTAGTGTTCGCCTAAAGATCAAAATTCGACTCTAAACATTTTTTTTATTGCTGACACTACAAAACAAAAAATTAAGAAAAGCAATTGAAAAATAGAGCAAAAAAAAGGTACTAAAGGTACTGAACTTTTGTCTTTGCCTATTTATTTATATAAATAATTTAAATTTACACTATCCTTACTCCATACTAATATAATGAATTTGAGAGTTATCAGTCTGTCTGTTACTCATTCACGCTTTACGATGAAATAAGAATGACATAGATCTCTAGGTAATATAGACTTCCTATCGACCAAACCATAAAGGTACCTATCTAGTAAGTTAAATATATATTACTAGCGGACCCGACAGACGTTGTCCTGTCTACAATGATAACAAAACTTTTTTTTAATTTGATCGCAGCGCTAACTGTCGGGACAGACTAAAATTAAAATTCGAATATTATTTAAAATTTGACACTGCGATGGTAGCGCCGTCTGTCGGATCCAATGTAAAACATTCCAAAATCAACAACTACTAATAAATTAAAAATTAATTAAAAAAACATTGTCCAGCGGACAAAATTGTGAATCTAAACCATTCCCAGATCCCCTTCAATACACACAAAAAATTTCATCAAAATCGGTCCAGTCGTTTGAGAGAAGTTCAGTGACATACACACTCACAGAAGAATTATATATATAAAGATATACTAACGACTCACCCTCGATTCGCTTTGGGTTCGTCCCTAGACAAAACAAATCTATCCCACGGGAACCGTACGTTTTTTCGAGATAAAAAGTTACCTATGTGCTATTCCAGACTATAGATTATAATCTATCTCTGTGCCAAATATCATCTAGATTCGTTCAGCCGTTCTGGCGTGAAAGAGTAACAAACATCCACCCTCACAAACTTTCACATCTATTATTAATTAATTTAATTATTTATTTGTAGATATAAATTAAATTAATTTCAAGTCAACTTATATTAATTATTAAAAAAAAACAAAGCAAATAATTTAATAGATTTTTGCATCTCAATTATTCATGTTGTATTAACACTAGAAGGGTGGACGCGGCCCGTTGGGACCAGTAAATCTATTGAGGGTGGAAAATTAAATCTCATCTCGATAGCTCTTCAGATTTTTACTTGCTTTCGTTTGTTTAAGAGTCGATTAGGATAAGTGTTGTATTACAGTGTCGTGTTATAGGTTTCATTTTGTTTATTTACAGTATACATATATTAGGTTTGCTCTGTGGCTTCGTTCTTATTATTGAAAGGATATATCTATAGTAATATATGAAGTTGAAGAGTTTGTTCTTTGTTTGTTTGCGTTTTTCTATGAAATTGACAGCCTGAATTGAAAAAAATATCTGTTTCATTGCCTATTTATTAAAGTATTTGCTATCTAAAATTATTTTATGATGCTTAGGAGCAGCATTGATGGAAAAAACTATTAGTATGTGATATATTTTTCTCATGTTCAATATCATTTTATTATACATTTGCTATATATAATTAAGTATATATGTAATTTCCTTTATTGCAAATAAATGCTATTATATATCAGGTATTATATAAGAGATAGTACCTATATATTATGCTGTGTGTCAATATGTCATGTCAATATGTATAACAATATAACAAAAATATTTTAAAACTACGTAATTAAAATATTACTTGTATTGTATAAGATTTTGGCATCACTTTCATATTTCAATATAAATTATTGTCATTATCTCGTATTTATTCCTTTTAGCAACGTCTCTATGCCTTTTAAATAATATATACGTATATGAATTATATCGTGCTACAAAGCTTAACACCAATTTTCAACTAACATTCAATATTGCACAAAACAAAACTTTAAATCGCTTTTAAGGAGCTTATGTAAAATTGCCCAATTGTAAAACATATTGTGCTGGTAGAAGTATGGGCATAAATCCCTAATCCCCTCTGAACGGGATAACCGACGCCCTCTTAAGTAATTGTTTAATTTTATTGGCGAATTAATTGTCCGATCTGCTATAGTGCATTGTTGTTATACGTTTAGCTTATATTATTAATACGTGTTTTTATTTTGTTGGAATAGAATGGAAGCTATGGGTGTTTTGATGGTTTAATTCGAAGGTAGCGGGTTCGATTCTCGGTGTTAAATAAAGGTGTTTGTTTTTTCCTTTTATCTTTGTTAATGAAATTATATTTTACACAAGATGTAATGATAAGAGCTTAATAATAAAAGCATTTTTGTCATGTCTTCAGATGAACTGATGGTCGAAGGAACTGACATGTAGGTACGTAAGAGTGCACAGCGCGTTTAGGCAAGCGTAGTGTAGGATGCCATGTAAAACGATAGACAGCTGATCTAAGAGAGGTGGCAGGTAGTGAATGGATGCGGAATACCCAAGACCGGAATGATTGGCGCTTATTAGGGAGGCCTGCGTTGCCATATACGAGTACGCATGTTTGATTTTTGTTCGTGTCATTTATAAGGAAGCCTCTAATAGTAGGTACCTATGTTTTAACGGTTAGTATAGATTTCACAGAGATGAGACATTTCCCTGTAGTAAAATGTATCCTAAATGTTGACCCAGATACCCAGCTATCATCATACCGAATTGCATCATCTGTCCAGTGGTTTTTTTCGTGATGCGTTCCGAAGTCAGACACTCAAAAATTCTAAAAATTATAGATTCGGCCTCTGTACCGATAATACTGACTTTTTCAATAAGATTTTTAAAAAAATATTTAATGTACAGATTCGACTCAGAATTTTATTTATGTACAGATAGATGTCAAATATTCGCGTTAATCTAAGAAGGTATTCCGTGTCCTTGGTTTATATGAATCACATCACTACGTGATTACGTGATTACCTACGGAATGTGCATACTTACTTTGTTTTATAAATCTAAGTACAAAATCAGTATAATTCTTAATTTGAACCAAACCTTACAAAAACTTTCTAGTACTTTCGATCTGAAGTTTTGTTTGTTCAGAAACCTTAGTTGGAGAGTTACAAAGTCTGCGAGTTTTTCCATTAATACTTTTTCTGTTAATTTTGGTTTTTATTTGAAGAATTTTTTCGGTTTTTTTATCGGCTTAAGTTTCATTTGGAATCCACCTGGCATTAAAACTTTATGCCTCTGCTCAAACCTTTAACTTAACTTGCAAATGTAAGTACCTACTAGATTTAGTTTCTATTTGTAAAAAACAAATAGTTGTCAATTATGTTTCACTCGACAAAATCTATAAAATAAATAACATTACAACAAGAGACGTTATTTTTAAATCTATTTTAATATGTACTTATATACTCAAGATCGACGACTTCTCAAAGACAAAGTTGCTGTCTAAATTAATTCAATCACAAAGTGGTATAAAAAATTAAAAAGCAAAAGAGTAACTAGACAATATAAGTAAAAAACAAATTTTGTTGTATGGATTTTTTGCGAACGCAAATACTATTCTTTTATGACTTTAAAACTAGACTGAATGGAGATGCCATCACATGTTGTTTACTGCTATTGTTTCCCCATCAAGATGTGACAGTGTTCTTACAAAGGTTACATAAGAAAAGGCATGAACTTTGTTAAATTTTGCAACAAAGAGAATGCACTGTCAATCAAAACCACCTTAAACCTAATAATAATATTGTAAGGAGCATCTTTGCTTTAGGGAAGATAACGGTCAAGATTTTGTTATAGACTAATTACGACTACGTATGAATAGAAAATTCATAGTTCCAGATTATTCTTTTAGAATTAAGGTGTGTATTCAGCCTTTTTTAACGTCCCACTGCTGGGCACGGGCCTCCCTTCAATACGAGGGGGATCAGGTCATAGTCCATCACGCTGGCCAAGTGCGGTTTGGTGGTTTTCACATGTCTTTCGAAAACTTGCTAGGTTCTCTCAGACATGCAGGTTTCCTCACGATGTTTTCCTTCATCGTCAGGTGGTAAACACGTTAGAAATGATTCGTACATGAAAATTGAACCCGGCATTTGAACCCGCTTTACGCGGTTTCCCAAGTGAACGCGTTACCACTGGACTACCACTGCTTCGAATCAAGGTGAGGAAATAATAATTCAATGTAGCTTAAATCATACCATACTTCACTAAACGTGTCCACTAATCCTTCAGACAAAGCAAGTAACGAGCTATAACAGTACAAAACTTATTCATATGCTCTCTCATCAACAGCTCATCTAGTTTGGACTTGAAAAATTACGCAATATCACTCTTCTATGACAATACTTCGTTAACTTCCCTCTTTGCATAAAACTGTCTCACGAGTACCGTGTTGAACTAAAACAATGGAAAAGTACATCGGATTTTGCACTTTATTTTTATTGACATAAGATTGAAAGTCTAAAGTATGTCATCTTAATAGAATCTTCTGTTTACATATACCGCGTATAAATCTTTGACTATGCTTAATGGGAACAAAGAGCTCTCACCTAGCTGTAGTAATATGTTAATTTATATTTAATATAATAAATTCATGTGTGAATAGAGAAATGTCCGGGGACAAACATATTGTAATATACAATGGTAGCAACCTTCAATTGCGTTAATCCATTTTATGGCGTGTCACGAGCAGTTTTTTGTGGACACGATTGAAAGTAATGTCGGCAGAAAAATTATTTAGTATATTAATAATTATGTAGTATATAAAAAAGTTGTAAATGTTAGAATATTGTTATATTTGTGCGTTTTTCTCATAATAATTAGTGTAATTAACTCAAATCATCGATAATCTGAATTAATATTTATATGAAAAATAGTACTTTTGTCTTTTTATATCACAAAATAATTTTATTATATATTATATAATTAATATTTATTTAATAATATTTTTTTTAACAAATCATCAATAATAGGTTAAAGAAATTTTGCATGCTATCTGTACTTATAGTACTTTCTTACATTCCGGTCCCCTAAATCATATTTAATTGTCATAGAAAAAGTAGTGTCCATGTAAATGAGGTCCTAGGGTAGATTAGCACTCTGAATCGCTGTAATTAGAAGATTTATATGCAAAGCCTCGTTTGTGGTGCACTTTATATTATTAAAAAAAACGACTAATGCTAGTTTGAGTGGGCCATTGTCAGCCAAATTTGTGGGTCACTCCCATTCGTACAGATTTATGACGCGTAATGATTTAATAAATATATGATAAAGGATTATATTTATGGTTTTACACATTCCCAGGTATAGGGAAACCGTTGGTCAGCATCTGCTTTGTTGCTACATACGAGTACTAGTGAGTGCTGAGATCTTGTGTAATTCAATTAAAAGTTAACCTTAAGGACCGCACACTGCAGACTTTCAATCGGTCGATCATTTAGCCAATCGATGTTAGCATTTAAACAGTTCGCCTTCGATTGATAGTATAATCACCACATTGGCTATGAGCTTGGAAACGTAAGATTGCTTAGTGACTATCCCATAGGTACCTAGGGACAAATCCGAGCGGAGCAAGAATGAGCCACTAGTCTATACATATAATAAAACTGTAGAGGTTGAATGTCCGTACATAGAAAAAAAATGCCAAGTTAGCGGGATGTAAGAAGAGAAATAAAACAAATCCAGATTTTTTGTTTTTCTGTCTATTTGTCTGTTTGTACGGTTTAATCTCCGAAACTGTTAGACCGATTTAAATGAAATTTTGCATGGTAGTACCTTATATCGCCAGTCAACATTTTAAATACTTTTCTACCCGGAAAATTAAAGGGTTCCCGAGGGGTAGTTAAAAAACTATAGTAACTTATACAGCTTAGTACACAAAAATCACAGATTGGATTTTAATGAAACTCTACAATAATATAATTCATACATCAAAATAAGAATTAGGCTACTTTTTATCCCGGGAAAATGTACAGTTCCCGTGGGATAAGTTTGTTTTTGTTTGTCAGAGGCAAACCCGAGCAAAGCGAGGGTGAGCCGCTAGTTTTAAATAAAACTATATTTTCGAATTTTTTCGCGGATTTATTTTCATTTTTGGTTCCCGAGGTTTAACTGCTTTACAGCCAAATCAAAAATCCGTAAAGATAGTTTTATTCAAGGACATGGAATTACTTCAGTCTGGATTTATTTACTTGGTTTATCAGTAAGCAGCGATTTACCTTCGCCTCATTCGGGTGCACCCATAGATATTTAACAGTATTACAATATAGTCTACCATTTATACAAAATTTTATCCAAATCCGTGCTTTAGCGCGAAGGAGTAACAAACTTAAATATACACTTACAAACTTTCAAAGTATAAGAAATGAACTAAATGGTCAAAATCTTACCAGTCAGACAGATGTGCAAGTTTATTATTATTTTATTATCATATCGTGAGTTTTAAGCTTAAAACTTATCGAATATGGAATACGCTTTTTAATTGTAAGCTCATAACATTATTAATTAATTTACTTTGTATTTTTGCTTAATTTTTTTATAGGTAATGTGCGATTTAATAGCAGCTGTCACAAAAAAAATAGGAAAATATTGCAAAACTGTGTTTTTTTGGTTTTATTATGCTAACTCTACATTTTATATTTCTTAAAATCCTACTAATATTATAATGTAAAAGTTGGTGACGATAGATGGATAGATGTTTCTTACTCAATCACGCCAGAACGGCTAAGCGGATCTGGATGAAATTTGGCACAGAGATAGATTATAGTCTGTAATAGGACATAGGTTACTCTTTATGCCGGAAAATGTACAGTTCCCGTAGGATAGATTTGTTTTTACCAAGGGGCGAACCTTAAGCGAAGCGAGGGTGATTCGCTACTAATGAATAAACATTAAGCAAAGCATTGACAATTTAAACTACATATATAGGTATTTATTAATAAAATTTTGTCGGGCCTAAAACACCTTTTGGTCTGGAAATATTTTGGTATGACAACCCTATATCATTAAATTTATTATAAACTTATCTAAATTTTGATACTCGTTCCGGAAAACGATACGTGCAATTAACTATTTCAATTTATTTGTTTATACCTGGATGTGTCAGGTAATGTGTTCGAAAAAGGTCGCCAAACGTATGATGGTATTTTTTACAAGTCTTTTACTTTCGATTTATACTAATATGTCACAGGAAAAGAATTCTTGTACTTAAAAAAACAATTTGATTTTTTATTAAGAAAAAGCCTGGAGCAAATTTTTGGTGACAGCCCCCCTAAGTCGTGTTTGATAATAATATGTTTTGTATTCAGCCTTCACATGTCTTTCGAAAACTTGCTAGGTTCTCTCAGACTTGCAGGTTTCCTCACAATGTTTTCCTTCACCGTAAGGCAAGTGGTAATCATGTTAGAAATGATTCGCACATGAAAATATCAGAGGTGCAAGACCCGGGATTTGAACCTGCTTCACTCGGTTTCCCAAGCGAGCGCGTTACTACTTGACTACCACTGCCTAGTATTATATTATGTTTTATGGTTTAAAAACTTCTTAAAAAGAGTGAGGGGTCCACCACATCGGGAACTCCTACTATTATTAGTAAAGACTTGGCAGATGCTACACACATCACATATTCTCTAGAAATGAATTTACACCGAACGTATAGTTTTCAACCCTCCTTCGATTCAATACTAGTTGACGACCGGCGTATGTTGATCCACTCATTCTATTTCATTTCCTCAGAACTCACAGTTTGAAGTATAGATGAGGGGAGGACGGTGGTTCTAGTTTCGCTGGTCTAGGTGCAATGTATTTGTCTTTAGGCTTAGAGCCATGGACGCTGTATCTGAGACAGGAAATTAGGTTTCGATGTTTGAATATGATGTACTATCTGTGGGACAGGCTTATGCACGATGTAGTCAATTGGTATGTATGGTATTATTTTACGGTGGCACAGCGATTCCGCCATTTTTTCCTATCCTGAGAAGCTTTTGGCCAATCGAAATTGGCAGAAGCTCCTCGAAGATGGCGGTTTTTTAATAAAAGTAATTTAGGTATTATATCATAATAATATTTTTTATTTAAAAAAAGTTACTTATTAATATTTTATTATAGAGTAGGTAGGTACCTACTTATGTATAAAAAAATAAAAATCAAATTGTTGACAATTAGTTTTACATCCATTAAATTTACAGTAGCTGACTGATTAATAATTAAAATAAATATACGTACACAGTATTATCAATTATTTTATTAACAAAATAAAAACAAAGTCCGCGATATAATATATAAATAAAAAAATATTCTATTTAATACTTTTCTTAATTCATTTACTAGCGACTCACCCTCGCTCCGCTTAGTTTCGTCCCTAGATACGTTTTAACGGTTAGTAGGTAAAGATTTCTCAGAGATGACATATTTTCTGGCAATAAAAAGTACATATCCTATACGTTGATCCGGATACCCAGTTATCATCATACCAAATTCGACTCTACAAATTTTGATGAAAAATCTGTCGAGTGATTTTCTCATAACAAAAAATCGACAATAGACAAGAATTATAAAAACACTATAAATACGGCCTCTTTATCGATAATAATGACTATTTCAAAAAAAAAAACATATTTAATGTATATATTCTACTCAGTTAGCATGTTACTATATGTATAGATTATAAATAAATTTTAATTCAAAATAGAAAAATATTTGTAGTTTTTAAAACTGTTTCACTTCTGAATAGCCCTGAACAGCACACATTCGAACATCTTTTGAGCTGGACAACACAGTTCGATAAGAGTCTATTAGAAGCTTTTAGTTTAGAATTGATGGACGAAAGCTTGAGGATTTTCAGGTTTCAAGCTCTGAAATACAAACAGTTATAGGGCAATAAAATATTACATACCGGTAATAAGTAAATAAGAAAATTTATTATTTGCTTTTTATATCTAGTGCAATAAATTATTTCTGTGGGATAGCTGTTAGCTTAAATACTCCAGTAGAAATAGTCAACTATTAATGTAATAAAACAGTAATTTAGAGAAATCTGTACACGAAATATTTTTTAAAAACAATAACAACTTACTGTGTACAGAATATAGACCCCAAAAACAATAGTTATTAAAAAAAATATCTGTTTGTCTGTACGTCTGTACTGAACCGATTTTAACTAAGCTTTGTGTAGTGATACCTTTTGATACAAGGAAACTTAAATAGTTCTACAGAAAAATAGCATAAATTTTTTCTCCTAAGGTACATACGCAATAACTATTTTAAATATCTATTTAAATCGTATCTAGGAACGCACCCGAGTTAGGCCAGCATAAGTCGCTAGTATTACAATAAAATAATACTTTATCTACGTATCGAACTACATCGAACTCCTGACCACCGTTTTACTATGTCGGGTCGCATATATTAATTAGTTAACTAAGTTGATTATTTGTTAGTTTCTATCGAATGACTGGCATATTCATTCTGATGTGTTACTCTATAATAATTAATAAGTGGCAAAACCAGATGCCTAATTTCACGCAAATTACAACACCATTTGCGTGTTCGTTTCATCGCTTTGTAAGAAAGTTTTAGATTTAATAATAAGATATGACTAGCCTAGCTCTTTTGTTGTTTCTAAGTAATAAACTTAAGATTTTTTACATTGAATCGATTTTTGGAACTTCTTTAGTATGTACCTTGATTGGATAAAATATATAGTCTGTCAGTGGCTACTTTTTATATTGTTGACTTTTTTTAACTGTGTTGGCGATGTTTTTTTAATTGTGTTGTTAGTATTTAATTCAAAAAAATAAAGACAAATTTGAGCCTTCCACTTTTGATATTAACCTCTAACTCAATTTATTAAGATTACACCATGTACCTGTTACTCTGTAATCTTTGATTCACATAATGTAGGTTGTAAGGCTTTTCCCCATCTATTATACACTAACAATAGTGATCTTATAAAGATTCCGCTATTTCATAAACTATGCTAGTTACTAATATCGGCGAAAACAGCCAAAAGTTTTAATATTTAAACGCGTATTACCTTATAATAAAATTACTCAATTAAAGCGATCTATAACAATTAAATTAATTTAATTAAAACCATAAAACATAAAGATTTTTTTACCCATTCCTACCATATTGAGCCTATCATAGTATAGTAATAATTAAAAAAGACTTAATTTTCATTTAAAATCTAGTGATGTCCACCGTGAAGCGACACTCGACGGCAATCAGTGTCTCTACGGGGAGTCCCACGTGGCCGCGACTACTGGGGAGCGGATCAACGATGTGTAAACTGAGAAACGTCAATATAATAATAAAATCAATTTTATTCCCTTGTAATAAAGCTGATTATGATAAGACTATGTGTGTTTTTAAAAATATGCAATTTTACTGTTAATTATGAGATAATAACGGCTTAAAGCAATGAAACGTTCAATCGATTTTTAGCAATTTTTATACATTACATTTATAATCACGTATATAAAGTAAAAAAGATATATAAATAATAAATATACTTAATTTAAGTTTTTCACATTTAAATATGCGACTTATGAACTGATTTTTTAGGTTTAGGTGAAAGTTAAATAATCGTTAAAATGAAATTTAGCGTATAAAAATTTATTTCAAAAAAATCATCGAAAAAGAATCGATACTCTGTACTTAGGGAATAGAGAAAAATAATAAATAATACGCACACCGATACTCACATTAATTTTTTAATCTATTTTTGCAAGTAATCCATCTAATAAACTAACTAATTATTTCTTTCCCAATAAAAGGGCGAACAATAAAACAATCCATAAGAATGGAGGTTAAAGAATGTTAACGGTTTAATAATAAAATAAAAACACTTCAAACCCAACGGGAGCAGTCGAGATAATTGTCATTACACATAGATCTATTGGATGTTGTCGGTCGATTCTGAAACGCATTATGCATAGCCGCAGGCGGTCTCGATTGTAGCAATCGACTTCATTGTGGCACATCACTACCGAGTGAGTTGGTCCCGCCAAAATTCAAATGTCATCGTTTCAATTCGAAATTCAATTACGTGTAATTAATTCGGCCGGTGCCGGTGGCGGTGTTACCAATAGGAAACAATAGTGACGGCGCACTCAAAAGTTTGTTAGAATCATGATTTTTTAGTTTTTACGTTTCTGTTGATGGCTATTAGGATAATAATGATTAATAGAGTGTTGCACTTTTTAGTTAATTGTTTCACACCTTCGTGGTGTAAATGGTAGTGGACATAATATGTACATATATATTATTTATACATACATATGTATATAACGAAAAAGATTTTTCCTTTGTCACGCCATCATGTAAAAACTACTGAACGTATCGGTATGGGACTTTGACCAATCGACACTGGATCGTCTGTTGATAGAATTTTTTGATTTCCATACATACACTCTTCACCATTTTTATTTACTTTCATAGATATTTTTGTCCGCGAATAAAAACAAGAGACATGACACTTTTTGGAATGCATTTGGTTTTTTATTTAACCTTAATATTTAATTTACATATAAGCAAAAAACCTAAATATATTTATTTAGGTTTTTGAAGACGATAAGAAATATTAACGTGCGCCTAGCAAAGCGTGCGGGAGACGGCTAGTAATATTACAAATACAAAAATATATAGGAACGCACCCGAGGAAAGCTAGGATGAGTCTCTAGTTAACTCTCTAAACTTAGTTCCATAAACTCGAAGTCATGAGTCCATTATATTTTTCAAATGTGGTCATCGGATGCTGTAACATAATTATTCAGCAGTACAAAGAGAACAAAACTATATAATTATTCAACAGAAGTTCTCCGCTCGAAACAATGTGTCATTGTGTAGAACAAGTATTGGTTATTGTTCAATGTATACGACACGGGGACGATTCGAGAAAATACATATAATAAACTTAAATATATAGAAATAAACTATCTGACTGCTTTATAATCGTTCGATTGCGCACCTAGGTGCTTAATTTAGCCTATGTATTATTCCAGGTCATAGTCGATCTGTGTACTAAATTTCATCTAAATAGTTACAAATATACATACAAACTTTCACATCTAATTTGTAAGAAAAAGAAATGTAAGCTTTCCATTATGTCAATTAATAACACATTTTCGTTTAAAACAGGTCAAAAATGGTTTAAATTAAAACATTCACAATTATTTAAAATATTTGAGCTTCAAAGTATTTGTTATTGATTTTCAATATCTCGTCGGTGTCGTCTCGTGATTGTAAACACCATCAACGTTGTTGGTAGCCGAAACAGGTATACATAATTAGAGTCGTGGGCGCTATTAAGCAGTACAATGCGGGGGTGTGACCGGCATCCGTCTTACAAACGCGAGGTGTTAGAACCATTGTTACATTTTTTATCTGGTCGTTGTCGTTACGTCCACATTAATTATCTGTGTACTATATACGTAAATGAAAGAGTTATAATAATGAAAATCATTTATTCAGTAGTTTTATTGTGCTTTTAAAATGTTTTATTTTATACAAATAGAGTTCTCAATAGTATTTATTACATAGACTAGCGGCTCACCCTCGCCTCGCTCGGGTTCACCTCTAGACAAACAAAAACAAATGAAGCCCACGAGAACCGTAATTTTATTTGGAATAAAAAGTAGCCTATTTGTTATTTTGATGTATGAACTATATTATTGTAAAGTTTCATTAAAATCCAATCAGTAGTTTTTGTGTACTGAGCTGCATAAGTTACTATAGATTTTTAACTATCCTACGGGAACTCTTTAATTTTCCGGGATGAAAAGTATCTAAAATGTTGACCGGGGATATAACGTACCATGCAAAATTTCATTTAAATTGGTCCAACAGTTTCGGAGATTAGCACGTACAAACAGACAGCAACACAAAAATTGAAAAAATCAGAATTTGTTATATTTCTCTTCTTACATCCCCCTGACTCGGTTTTAGCATATTTCTTATATGTACAGACATTCGACCTCTACAGCTTTATTATACCTGTGTATAGATAATATCTTTATGCATCCAAATACTTTTTTATAGTCTGAACGCGGGCAAAATCGGTTGTTCTGCTAGTAATTATTATGTTAAAAACTTAATTCAGTTCATTTGAGATTGGAGATCTGTGGATTTTTTGATATAGTAGGTATACAGTATACACATTGTGTCATCACCCTGCATACCTATATTAAAACTATATTAATGTGAAACGATTTACAAACTATTTATAATATGTATGTATATGTGTATTGTATCAACTATCTAGTATCCATAAAACAAGCATCGCAGCTTACCATAGAACGAGATGATGCTTTTAAGGTCCCAACATATCTATTTATTTTTATTTTATTAATAATTCACTAATTAGTACCATATAATATTAAAGTTTATTTAAAGCCAGTCTAGTTAAATATAATATCGTTCAAAACCTACATTCAAACTTCAACACAAACAGATACTTTCATCAACCAAACATTAACTAAAGTACATAAAACGCCACATAAATCCTATTATCAATCAAAAATTAATTTAAAATATTTATTTAGCTTTCATATATACAATTCTGAGAGCGTAAACACGATATATACACGCACCCCAATAATCAACCAAACGCGTTAAAAGAAAACCATCTTCACAAGATGCATACAACACGTCACTCATCTTTAAACGGAGTACGTAACACCTGCTAAAAGTGCCTTATTAACAACTTTCTATGTAGTGTGGCTTATCAAGCCTACGCAAAAGGCCCGGGGTTTTAGAAAAAACTTCAAAGGTTGCCGGGAAATGTTTTCAGCCGGGTTTTCACCTTTTTTGAATGGCAATTAGTTAGCGTTTCTGCCGACGCTTGCTCTTACGCCTTGTGCAATTATGACGTCGAGTAGTTGTGGGTCATGGAGGTATGTTACAAGTAAGGTGTTTATATATATATATATATATATTATTTTATATATAATTTTTATATTAAGTTAGCTACTTATCCTTACTTACTCTCAGGTGCAATCCTAGATGCCTATTTGTCGCCTAGATAACATCTTCTCCAGGTTAGGTCTACGTGTTTTAAATTTCATCTAAATCCGTCCAGCCGTCTCTTTCCTAGACTCGATAGATTTCGATAGATCGATACTCTATTACAAATAGGAAAGCTAATGCTTTCCTGTTTGTAATAGAGTATCGATTTAATAGATTAATAACATTCTGTATAGGTATATTAAAATATCTATTACTTGCAAGTTTCATATCCTTTCATATTAAACAAATAGCCCGATTAAGTCATATTTTTGTTCCCAGTAATTATGATCTTTATAGAATTAACAAAAAATATAGAATTTGACTTCATAAAATAATCAGATAAATTAAAAATTACTCTAGAATTAAGTTTAGTTAAAACATTTTTATGATCCTGTTCTAAAACACATCTATAATTTATTTATTTGTTCAAATTATGAGCACACTAAGTGAGCACACAATTTTCTTACATCCATGAACTTAAAGAGGGTGTCTTAAACTAAAAATATTGATATAAAACCGAGGCCGCGTTAATTAAGCTTTTCACTCGTATAATTTTTTACTCAGTTGAATCCGACTTTTGGTTAGTGCTAATTTATTATACTATAAATTAGCAATGCATCGTTTTGATCGGTGGAGCGAGGTTTTCCTTTCATACCATTTGTATTGGTCACAGCTTTACAGTTTATTACATATATTAAAATATGTAATGAGTATTTATTTAAATGAACGTGTCATATGCTTTGACGCTTTGTAATGCGAAATGTTCTACAACATGGAAGACCCTAACAAATTACTCTATGAAGTATCTACGCGATAGTTAGACACGTGTCCAAGTACATATTAACGTGAGTGTACATAATATGTATGTACATATAACATGTGTAATGTTTCGAAATCTATACATATAATAAAATTCTAACCGAGTCGGATCTGTATGTTTAATATTTTTTGGAAAATCTTATTGAAATAGTTATTATTATCGATACAGAGTTTGAATCTATAGTTTTTTAGTTACCTAAGAGAGATTTCTTGTATGTAATATTACTAACGTTTTACCGCAGCTCCGCATGCATAGTTCTATTACATACTATTATATATTTAAAAATTATAGCCTATGTACTACTCTGATGTATAACCTATGTTATCGTAAATTAGCATCAAAATCCGTTTAGAAGTTTTTGCGTGAAAGAGTAACAAACACCCATCCACCCATCCTCATAAACTTTCGTGTTTATAATACTAGCGACTCACTCTCGCTTCGTTTCGGGATCGTCTCTAGACAAAGACAAATCTATCCCACGGGAACCATACATTTTTCGGGTTAAAAAGTAACCTATGTGCTAGATTATCTATCTCTGTGCCAAATTTCATCCAGATCTGTTCAGCCGTCTGTTAATAAACATCTATCCGTCCATCCTCACAAGTTTTGACATTTATAATATTAGTATAAATATAGATTAGTAAGTCTCTAGTAATAAATATATCAGTAATATACCTAACCTTAGATCTATTATTTATAAAAACTTTTTTTATAATAAAATATTACTTGAAACAAAAATATTTAAAAAACCATCAAAACAGATAAATGTCACCTTATGTAGAGGTGCGTAGCTCTTACATCTAAACCACTCAGACATTAATTACGATCAGTCAAAGAGTCAAAAATTAAACACTCCCATAAAGACATGAATAACAGCAAGTCCGTTGTTTCACTATGCTTTGACACCACAGAACTGCCAAAAAGCTAAAGAAACAAATCTCATTAAAATTGTGCAAACTTACCATGAACTAATTGGCAAAGCGCGTATTATACAGACTTGACAGACGAACTTCTAATTAAAGCAGGCACTTCTGAATCTGTTAGCTTATCTAAGCCGACAAAGATCATTCATGGGACTTTATTTCTTGTGTCCTGTAACGTAAAAGATATTTTTGTATGTAAAAACCTCTCTAATTGTAAGATTATGCGTAGGGTTCTTTGAGAGTTGGAACAGAGTGCGGCTGCATCGTCGGTTTGGAACAAAAGGCTTGGAAAGGCAATTGATCTTCACAGCGATTAGCGTTTAAGGCGTTGAGGAGGAAACCAAGTGGAGGCTTTTGAACTAAAAACGGGGAATCCATGCATGGGCTTAGTTAACACATAATGAAAAGTATCCCATACAAAAATATATACATAGACATATAGTGTTATCTGTACTTATAACCAAATTCATAAACACATTTTGCAAATACTTAATCGCTTAATACTATAACGTCGGTGTATAGGTTCTTTATTTTTATATCTATACTAGCATTGCCCGCGGCTCCGCCCGCGTTCAGATGACCAAAAACCAAATTCTTTTGTTTGTCATACATATTAGTATACTCTTACATTGCAGTTTTTGTATTTTTTCTCAGAAATGAGGCATTTTACCGCGGTAAGAAGTATGTTATATGTTGACCCGGATAACCAGCTATCACCATACCAAATTTCATCAAAATCCCTCTAGTGGATTTTCCGTGATGCGGTAACAGACTGACAAAAATTCTAAAAACTATAGATTCGGCCTCTGTATCGATAATAATGGTTATTTCAGTAAGATTTTCTAAAATATATTTAATGTACAGATTCGGCTCAGGTGAACATAAAACCTCCTCCTTTTTGGAAGTCGGTTAAATAACTATAGCAAAAATGTATTATGTACTAGAGGCTCGCCCTCGCTTCGCTCGGGTTCGCTAGAAAAACACAAACAAATCTATCCCACGGGATTCATACATTTTTCCGGGTTAAAAAGTAATATAGCATGGCATAAGAATATAAGAGAGTGTTGTTCACTTAAAATGTCTACACCTGAGCGACGGAGCGTTTTTGAGAAAAAATTATAAAAATTGTTTATTTTTGCTAAAAGATACTTAGGTATATGGATAAACTTAAAAACCAAAACCTTATCTAAATAGAAAATTTTAGGGAAGGAAAATATTAGGGATCGACTTTTTTTTTCAAGCGATTGAAACGTCGGGCACTAAAAATCAAAATAAATCCGCTAGTTTTATTTTAAAATGTCAAATATTCGCGTAAATCTAAGCAAGTAATAAATAAAAAAAATATAATAATCATCAAAGCTGTTTCTGAGATAGGTACCTACATGAAATATAAGAGGCTTACAGTTAGTATAGGTTACCTGTACAAGAATTTTTTATTTTATATTATAAGATATATTAGTGAAATTAGTCTGAAAGACTTTTTATATTAACATATTAACAAATAAATATGTTGGGACATTAACACATAGCACCATCTAGTTCCATGGTAATCTACGAGGCTTGTGTTATGGATACTAGATAGTTGATACACTACACATATATAACTTTAAATACATACATATCATAAATATGGCTGGAAAAAACATTCGCGCTTCTCAGCTTGCACAGCAAATAGGTTCTCTACAAACTGAGCCAAACGTGTCGAAAAACTTATAAGAAAGGTATTCAATAAAAAGTTTGTGTAAAAACGAGTTTGTATAGCAAATAAAAACAATGGGAAAAATAAATTTTCTTCACCTTATAAATTAAGCTGTAATACTTAAGTTACAATTTTTTTTGTTTCAAACTTTGTTTTAAGAAAAAGTTTGAAAGTTTCTTCCGAACTCCATGTTACTCAATATGCAACAATACAAAATTTGAGGCTACGTAATTTACTTATTCAATTGAAATGAAACTTCTTGACATCTTGCAGATTTCTAAAGTTTCGAAAAAATTTGGTCAAACTTTTTGTTTTTAAACATTGTACAATAGAATAATTTGTCTGGAATTGCACTTAATAATTTATTTACTAAGAAACCCGTCTGTTCACTTTTGACCTATGAAATCATATTTGTAGGCAGTAAAATTAATTATTTATATATAAGACTGGTGACTCACCCTAGCTTCACTCGAGTTCGTCTCTAGTTTTCACTTCTGGAATAATAAATATCCTATGTCCTTCCCAGGATCTCAAACTATCTTCTTACCAAATTTCATCTAAATCGGTCCAGTAGTTTTTGAGTTTATTCGTTACAAACATACAAAAAATACAAATCTTTCCTCTTTATAATATGTTAAGTATAGATACTCGTCTAACCTACCTATGCTTTAAAATGTACTTTTTTGTATTTATCAAAGTGAATAAACTAAGTACACAATTCATATTTATTTGAATGCGAATGATTACACGCTTTAATATCTGATTAACTAATGGTGGATTGTTGACCTTTAGCTGTTGACCTTTTTGTTTCTTTTGAATCTTTTCATGGTATCATAGAAAATGACATCTCTATC
This sequence comes from Brenthis daphne, assembly GCA_947093115.1. Lineage (NCBI taxonomy): Eukaryota > Metazoa > Arthropoda > Insecta > Lepidoptera > Nymphalidae > Brenthis > Brenthis daphne. The sequence continues at coordinate 9,129,893 of OX352473.1, forward strand.
ACAATCTTTTACAATAGTTAAAAGCAAATAACATTTGACTGAAAAGAAGATATTGCATTAAGTTTATTTATACTGCCGTATAACTTTATTTGGGAAATATTATTCGAAAGTGAATGTATTATATAAAAATACGAATTAGTATGTAGGTTAGTCGTTTGACTCAGTTTGTAGTGAGACTACTTGTTGTGCCAGTGGTCGCGGGTTCAAGTTCCGCTGGGGACATTCATTAGTGTTGAACTCGAATATTTGTATTCCAGTAAAGGGTGTTTATATTTATAATATGTATGTATTTAAAGTTTTATATGTGTAGTGTATCTTCTATCTGGTATCCATAACACAGGTATCGTAACTTACCATAGAATTAGATGGTGCTGTGTGTTAATGTCTCAACATATACATATTTATATTTAGTAGGTAAAGACTTTATCCTCTTATTACAACAAATAATGGTGATATTTATAGTTTGCGTAAAATATCACTTGCAAAGTTATGTATTTTGAATTTGGACTTAAAATATGTCAGGAAATAAATCCCTGTTATTAGATGAACTTCTTTGAGAGTTAAAATATTGGTTTTAATCGCAGTTTTATTTTATTTTTTTGTATCCGACGGGTTCGAATGTTTTATAGCAAACTAGCGGTTCACCTTCGCTTCGCCTCTAAAAAATCTATCTCGCGGGAACCGTGCATTTTTAACACTATAATTTCTCTCTGTGCCAAATTTCATCCAGATCAATTCAGCCGTTCTGGCGTGATTGAGCAATAAACATTCAAACATTCATCTAAACTTTCACATTTATAATATTAGTAAGATACGAAGATACTAAGCTATTTGACTTCGCGTAAGTTATAGCTGTTACAGACGACATCTACTCCCAAGAACAATGCACGAATTTTCGTATAATTAAAAAAATCTCTCCTCACCATATTCGCTGTAAAACATTCAAAATATCGGTTACAAAAATCGAAATAAATTGGAAAATAATCTCAAAATCTAGTTAATATATATAAATGGGTAAAGATAAAACTGTACCTACCTATTTCTCTGTGTTTTTCAACCGATTTTCCTTTTTTTTGCTTAGTAGCTTTTGGTAGCTATTGACAAGCTTTTGTGTTATCATAACACAATTTTTTGCAAATTCATATACCTACCTACATAACACATATGCTTTCCTCAAATTTTCAATACCTAATGATTATATATGGTCGAAGTTCGATTACTGGGCGAACACTAAGTAGGTACCTACCTATTTAAAAATGTCATATATTCGCGTAAATATAAGAAAGTATTACACAATGTTGAGCTTTGCTAGTGCAGATATACATATAAGCTTACAAAGCTAATTCTTTTTCTGACACAAATTCTTGGGTGAAAGCTTTAACATGTGGTGGTTATTAATTCAGTACTAATTCTATTTACTGTATGGTCACTAACGCAATTTCACAATGAACAGCTGTTAGAAATTTATCTATACTAATATTATAAAGAGGCAGAGTTTGTTTGTTTGCATGCGCTAATCTCAGGAACTACTGATCCGATTTGAAACAATATTTTTGCATTAGATAGCCCATTTATTGAGGAAGGCTAGTAGTGAGCAGTAATCGTAAATATCAACAAATCGGGCAGACTTCCATACATTATTTTAAAACTCATGTTTATAATCAAACAAATTTAACGCGAGCGAAACCGTGGAGCACAGCTAGTCGTTTATAAAAATATCTTGAGGTTTAGTCAGAATTGACACGTCAATAGAACATTTGGAAGCGTGCCCATGAATTTTGACTTTACCACTGCCCATTTACTGTTGAAAACTGCTTCTATTATATAGTATTAAAGTTCATAATCTATACTACAAATCACATAGGTCTGACGGTGATTTATGATGCGGTTCGGACACCCAACAAAAACTGGCATCTATAGAACAAGAAACACAAATGAATATATTACAATACTAGTAATTGTTTAGACAAAAGAATCAAATGTGACTTTATTAGTAATAAAAGATAATGTTACGAAAAGCAATTCTATACAATCGTATTAGAGTTGAGTTTTGAATATTTAAACGTAAAGCGTCTTAGGTGTTTTTGAAGCAACATCTTCAACAGTCAAAGCTTTCGCCGCTCATATTATAGTTAATTTTTATGACATCTCTACAATAGAAAGGCATTAAAAAGAAAATAGATCTATAGTTTCTACAGTGATTGTTAAATCGTCTCCATTGTTTTAAGCTTACGCCTTTGTCTTACATATTATAAGTTAACATTATATCCTTTATTGTTCAATACAATGGTTTGGGACACTTTTCACATTTAACTGTTTTTAGCAATTGTCCGGTAAGCGGTTGCTTTTCAGTTATATTCGATTCTCCGTATTCTAACTGTTGTATATTTTAACTAATATTTGTGTTCCGTCCCGCTGTTTCGGCACCACTAATAAGACCATTTTATCAAAAATTAGGATGCGTGACGAATTTTTTGGTGACAACAAACGATGATTGCACGTTATTTGGGTGTTATGGTGAAACTTTGAGATTGTTAAAACCCAGAAATTAGAAGTTTTAACTTTGAACAGAATTTTAACTTTGAATGACGTTATGGTATTGATTTATGGATTATGTTTAGAAATAGCTAAGTTCATTAATATTTTTATTGATGTAGAAAAAAAATTGACACATATCTACACATATTCATGTTTCGTTTCTACATCGCGAATAGAAACCTTTAATACTAATAAACTGTTCGTAGAAATTACAAACGCGATTTAATTTAATTGGCTTTTAAAATGTTTATAATAATTAACACTTTGATTAAAATAGATATCGCTCATGTTGCACTTAATATATATCCCATCTTATATATGTCTTTCAGTAAATAGAAACCCAAGTTAATTACCTAATTAATCTAGTTTTTCAACATATAGATAAACTATCAACATACCCTCACTTCGCTCGTATTACTAGTATGGAATAAATAGATTATATGTACATACATAGGTATGATGAGTTTTGTATCCCTTGAGAAATGATTGATTCCCCATACAACCTTTCGTCGCTCTTTACACTCCCTTAAGGGATGATTTTCTGAGTGAAAACTATCCTATATTTTTCCCACACACACAAACTGTCCCCATACCAATTTTCACATTTTTCATTTCATTTGGGTCACAAACTATCCCCATACCAATTTTCATTTAAATCAGTTCAACCGATTAGTCATGAAAAGGAAACAAACAAACAAACAAAGTTACTTTTTTTGATTTAACCATTTTATCTTTTAAATACCTTAGTTTATCTTTTATTTAAAAGACAAGTGCAATTTGAACTTAAAACCGATTCCATTCTAGTAATCAATAGTTGAAACCAATCATAACTTGGATGAAGTTGGGGAAAATTTAAAACATCTCAGTCGAGTCGAGATGAGGAAGAAAAAGGAAAACAATCAATTAGGAATGTCACCGGCAGTGTAGAAAGTTTGGCTAAGCGAAATTTATATTGGCGTAAGCATCATGTTTTATTAATATAAAGAAATAATATATTTAAAAATATTCTTTAAATTTTTGTTTGTGTTTATACTTGTCATGTCCTTATCGTTACCTATAGATTACAACTTTGGTGAAGTCTTACCGTTTTATTGTGAAGGAAAACATCGCGAGGAAACCTGCATGTCAAAGAGAATATAGCAAGTTTTAGAAAGACAACAAGTCCGCCAACCCGCACTTGGCCAGCGTGGTGGATAATGGCCTGATCCCCCTCGTATTGAAGGAAGGCCCGTACCCAGCAGTGGGACGTAAAACATAGTTATATTATCTTGACCTTATTAAGGTTAAATTTACTGAATCTATCGATTTCAAAAAAATACAAAGTGAATTATACCTAACTAGCGACTCACCCTCGGTTCGCTCGGGTTCGTCCCTACCTTGATTCACCTTAAGGGATGATTTCCGGTATAAAAAGTATCCTATGTCCTTCCCGAGGTCTCAAACTATTTTCTTACCCAATTTCATCTAAATCGGTTCAGTAGATACGGAGTATTTAAGATTACCCCTACAACGTCACAAACTCACAAACTTTACCTCTTTATAATATTATTAGTATAGATAAAATATTTGCATAAAATATTCGCAGAGTTAAAATATTCTATGATGGTTCCTGTGCCCAACAATTTGGGTGTCGAGTATATATCAAGACTACAGTTACCTATATATTATTGTAAAAATATAAATATTGTTAATTAGTGACTTTTTTATCTTTTTTGTATGCAGGAACTAAATCCCTGAATGAAATAATTCTACATTTTTTCCACTAAAAGAAAGTTTTATTTCTCAGCTTTATTTATTCTTTTTTTAGCCGCAGGTAAAAAATAGTTATAAATAATAAGATCATTAGTTTTATCTCATATTATACAGTATTTTGGAGTCTATAGCTATATGTATGTCTGTCCGTGTTTATTGCTCGTTGAAAATAATAATATAATATTAAGTAATTGTACATACAGTAATTTTATTAACTGTAAAAATACGGTCATTATTTTAATTCTAATTTTTATAATGCTATTTTTATATCTGTCTATATTATTTTAACTTTAAAAACAATGGCTAAAAGAAAATTTAATTTTATCAAAAGAAAATAAACCATTTGTCTAGAATACAAGATCTGAGAACAAATAAAGAATCAATCGTATACATTTTTTTATACATTTCACACCCCTAGTTAAACTAATTGCACAAAGCGTCCCCCAAAATACAAACAAACATAAAGAACAGATTAGGGATGATCCTGATCGTATTTAAGATAAGTAAAATAAGTATTTTTGCTAAGTACAGCTTTAGATCGGTTGATAAGAGGGCAGCTGTGGATATGGGCTACATGGGTCGGACGAGATTTTCCACAAAAAACTACCATAAATCTTGGATTTTGAAAGATATTGAAACTAAATCGGAAGTGTTTTTGACAACCGCCTAAATATATTTAATATATAATATAATTGTTCTGTACGTGTGTTTATCACCTTACTCTTCCTAAGTGGCTGGACCGATTTGGATGAAATTTTGTGTGTATATTTCAACGGGCTCTTGGATAGTTTGAAAACAAAATTGGATCTGGTAGGTGGCACTGATGTCAGTGTGTCAAAGGGTTTGTTTTTTTAGTAGTTTGAACGCGGGCGAAGCCGCGGGTACGGCTAGTATTTTATATATTTAGCTAGGCTAATCAATTAATTAAAAAAATTGCGCTGTTACTATTACACCGCCTTCGTTTTACTTAAGAAACGTTAAGTGTAATGGGAATAAAATATTATTATCATAAAATTAGTTTAAATTTTAAAGCCAATACACTGCCTGGTCACTATTTGTCACTGAAAATCATGTCCTTTGGTCTGTTGTTGATATAAAAAAAAAACAAACCAACATTATAATTTTTGCATTTATAATATTTAAATTAATAAATGATTATTACTTTCTTAGACACACGCGAATATTTGATATTTTAAATACCTAAAGCTATCTTTTCAGATTATTTTGCGGATTTATTTTGATTTTTGGTTCCCGGTTGGTTATTTAAAATATTAAAGGTTATATATTATGTTAAAGTACACATACTATGTGTAAAATAAAAATTAATGATATTTTTTTGCGTCTATTTTAGGTTTAATTCTCACCCAAGAAATTACCTAAGTGTTATTTTATAAAAATTTGTGACACATGTAGTCCCACCTTTAAAGATTAAAGGAAAGACATTTTTTTGAGGGTCAATAAAATCGTGCATCAATTACGCGTAGGTAGGTAAATGTATATTTTACCTTTTGTCCGATGGATTTATGAATAAGACTCAATGCTTTTTATGTAATTATTTCGCCCAGTGGTATAATCTATACTTAAGATATGAAGATCTGAAGAATTTTGTGTTTGTTTGTTTGCTTGTACCGAATAGGTCCGACACTACTGAACCGATTTAGATAAAATTTGGTAATCAAATAGTTTAAGACCCTGGGAAGGACAAAGGACTGACATATAAATTTTTAGTCTGAGTACATATATTAAGCTCATTATTTTTTTAATTAACAAATTTAACAATATTCATAGCATTTAAATAGCGTGATAATTTTGTATTATATTATGTAAATAAATTTAAAAAATACCTATAGTATCTCTATAAGATTATACATACTTTTGTTATACTTTACTAAGTAATTGATAACAAAGGGCGGCCATTTTAAGCTGCTTTTTGAACTCGATCAATAAACTCTATTCATACTTCCGCTTTTATTTGTAAATAATAAATTCTAATAGAATTTCACTTTGTATTTTTTTTTTCATTTATTTTTTACTGTTTATAGTCTATGAATTTAGTATCAAACGCTTAATACCTGGTAATAAAAAAATAAAACAAAATTTCGAGGTAGGAATAAGTATATCTTCATATATAAAATTCGCGTGTCACGATGTTGGTCCGCGATGAACTCTAAATGAACTTTTCAAAATGCGATTTGATTCAACTTAAAAGATAGAATAATTTTTATCCCGATTATTTAATTTTTTTATTGTAAAATTAACGATTTTCATACGAGTGCCACAGTAACGCGAGACCGGGTCTGCTAGTAGGTATAAGTTTAAAAAAAACTGCTCTATAACTAAAATGTAAGCCAACCTTAAAACACTTATAATAATTGTTCTACGCAAAGTTGTACATTTCTATCTAGAATATTGTATTTTGTATTTTCTTCGACGTGTCATCGTCTCAGTGCTTATTTATCCAAAAAAACAATTTACCGAAAGGCGGTTTTAGTACAGAATTATTGACTTTTAAATGTCTATTCTATTGGTATAAAATACATAGTTTACTTTAAAAAAAGCTGAACGATATATTTTATCTATATCTATAATATAAAAATGAATCGCTGAATGTGTTGCTAAACGCAAATTTTGAGAGCAGCTGAAGCGCTTTCGCTAATTCTTTTTTTAGAATATTCCTTGAAGTATGAGGATGGTTCTTAGGGAGAGAAAAATTTTAAAAATTGTCTGAAAAAGTCTAAAAACAACACTTTTCTATACTCCCATACAATAGATTCGTATTAATACTTAAAGTCAATTTGAACTTTAATACAGATAGGTTCCGGGAAGGCAAAACAATTGAGTAACGTTAGTATCGTATAAATATTAATATCAATATTAAGAAAAATTAACGAAAATAAAAATTTATATGGCTAACGCTGGCTAATAACTATTTATATCTATTCAAAACGTACCTTGCGACGAACCCGAGCGAAGCGAGGGTGAGCCGCTAGTTTGTATATAAATCTTAAGATAAGCTTTGTTTTTAAAATAGAAGAAAATACTCTACTGTAAAGTACATACAACAAGTATTGGGTAGTTTGAACAAATAAGTACTAAGACGACGGTGTATCAAAAATGCAGACAAAACTACACACAACCACTAGTGAACAATACAAATCAATTGCCATAACCTATATAATAGAATAAATCTCTACCCATCCCATACGTATTAGGGTACACATTTAAGTTTATTGTACTTTTATAGTTATTTTGATCGTATACATTGTGGATTATCCTATATGAATACAAAATCACGCTTTTGTACTTCGATGTACACAGCTGAAACGAAACAATGCGAATACCGGGAACCGTTTTGATACCTTTTAATTTGTAAATCAAATGTCAATATCGTTCATAAACAGTGGGTTATTATATTATTTATTGATATTGATAATTATCTATGCGACAGTCGTAAATATTCTCGTTAACGTCATTTAGTATTGAAACGATTCGTCGATTCTGTATAGGTTATAGCGATAGCTAGGTATTTATAGTCGTTAATACAGCGATAAACTATATAAGATACTAGCGACCTACCCGCGCTTCGCTCGGGTGCGTCCGTAGCAGATATGCGCAAACTAGGTCCTGGAGTGGATTGAACATGGAATAGTTCCTTTCCATAAAGGAACTATGTTCACGAAACATGTTCGCGGAACTATCTAGTTCCGATAGTTCATCCGATCCGATCGTTCCGATTTTAACAGGTTATCACTGTCATCGGTTCCCGAGGTCAGCATAGCGGGAGATATAGTTTTAATAGACCGACTTCAAAAAAAAGGGTGTTATCAATTCGACACGTATGCATATAATATTATTAGAACTGCAAGATGTTAACATAATATGATATATTAGGGCTTCGAAGCAAATATACAAAATTTTATAGGTGTATAGAATATAGATGTATGTATGTATGTATGTATGTTTGTTTGTTTGTGTGTATGTATGTTTGTCCACGCATTTCGCCGAAACTACTATTCCGACCGACGTGATGATGCCTTTTTATTTGCTTACATTTATTTTAACTTAGGGAATAGTAAGAATTTCATCAAAATCGGTTCAGTGGTTTGTAATTACTACTTTTTACAAAAACTATTTCAGTTTTTACCTACTTAAAACTAAAAATTACGAAATAAAAAAGGTTTTAAAAAAATTAAACCAACTTCAAAAAACTACGGTGCTTTCGCGCGCAATGTGAATCTAGACGAACGCAACAAAGTACAAAAATATTGTGTCAAAAGTGAAAGAATATTAAAATTTAAAAATATATTATTAATGTTTTAAAAGTTCAAAACGAAAATCAGATTTAATAATGAATTATCGACTTTAACGCACAGTGAAGTTGGCACATTATTAATTGTAATAGCATAGTAAGAGATGACATTATAATTATTGCGAATACTCGCACACGCACTAGGCACTACAGTAGTTTACACACAGTACCTACGCGATATAATGGCGCTTCCACACAGCAGTGCAGCAGATAACATCACATACCTAACATTTTTTAACATGAAATCATTTTAAATCCACGAAAAAAAGGAGAAGGTTCTCAATTCGACACGTATAAATATATTTTTTTATTGTTTGACCTCTTCTTACTTTGGTACTAGGTATCTACTATATCTACACAAAAAATGGAAAATAAAAACTTAAAAAAACTACTTCAAATAAATAAAAATATTGTAAATGATTGTTTAACTTATGAATTATTTTATTATATATATTGATCTTAATTTTTAATTATTTATTGTAATTATTTTTATTAATTATAAATTCTAATTCATATTAGGTATTGTAAAAATTAAGAAAAAAGTTTAAATTAATAAACATTCTTTATATACATAATAATTAATATAACATTAGATCTAATACTCTTATTATAATATAACTGAATATGAAAGGATTTTATTAATAATTAATAAATACCTACTTTCTTAAATTGTTTTAATAGCATTTACAGTAAGCGCAAGAAATGAAAGGCTTTTTTATTTTAATTTAATTATTTAATGTATTTAGTTTGTGTTCGGTGTTTGGCACGTGTTTAAGATTCTCGGTGCTTGTGGCAAGCGCCCAGCATTGTGAGGAAGCACCTTAAAATTTAATATACAGCTATAGCTCGGGTAGGTTCGGCAGGAGTCGGTTACGTTCAGTTCAGTCAGTCGCTCCGGTGATCGGTCCAATATATTCGTTTACTCGCTCCATCTCACTCCTGCACATGTGGAACTATATGGAACTGTGAAGAGTGTGAACCTGTTTCAATTGACATCGCGGATTGGAACGATATCGTTCCGGCCTAGGACATAGTTCCGGGAACTATTTCAATCCGGACCTACGCATGTCTAGTCCGTAGATATGTTTAAATTTTTTTAGCTGAAACCTTAATCCGTTTTCTAAAATAAAAGTAGCCCAAGTTACTCCTTATAACATCAGATATCTGCCAGTCAAAGTCTCGTCAAAATCAGTCTAGTCAATCTGGAGATTAGCCGAACAAACAAACAGACAGACAAAAAAAAAATTTTTTTTCTTATACTAATAAGAAAAAAAATCGTATTAACCGCATGTACTTTCATATACATTTAGTAAAAAGCTGTGTTATTTTGACATTACAAACAGACACTTCAATTTTATTTACCTATATAGATAAAGATATCTATTATATAACATAAGCGATATTTAGACTACTATGGTGGTTACCTACGGACAATATAAAAGTACATTAAATATATAACTTTAGTGACCAATAAATATCGCAAAGCTTTAAAATCGATATTTACAATCAATTCGCAAAATAATAGCGAATTACCACAACATTTATTGTGTTTCGTACAAATACCCTTTCAGAACTCCTAAGCCATAAATGCCACATGACAATGTGAAATTAAATGTAAACCCTCACATAAAGCCTTTAAAAAACCGTGGATTCAAATAGAAAGATTCTCTTTACACGCATTCTATAGACAATTGGATGGCATAAATCATAGAGCTGACAAGAAATGTGTGTGTACAACCATAAAATTATCTTTAAAAACTACTAAACATGAAATTTTAGACCTTATTTCTATAGCAATAAAGGCATGTCGACAGTTAACCGACTACAAATAATGTAGGTAACTAGCGTGCATTTACCGCCCCATCGGTTAAAACGAATCGAGTTTGTGCGTAAATTATGAGAACCCTAAACAATGAAAGTAAAAAGATTCATTCGCTAATGGATTTTGTTCTCAAAAATTAATTTGGGGTACTCGACGGAACTTGTGTACGCACCCAATCAGTTGCAACCCTAACTAAATAGGGTTGGGATGTTTGAGAAAGATTTTTTTTAATTTAAACAAATTTTTGCCTATGACTCTCAACTAAAATATTACAAACTAGCCGTTCACCTCGCTTCGCTTGGGTTCGCCTCTAGGTTGATTCCTCATACAAATTTTCATCCCCATATTCACCCCTTTAAGGGATGATATCCGTGAACAAACTATTTTATGTCCTTTCCAGGGTCTCAAACTATCTTCTCACCAAATTTCATCTATATCGGTTTAGTAGTTTCGGTACAAACAAACAAACAAAAAAATATTTCCTCTTTCTAATATTAGTATAGATTACTAAGATTTTTTTATTAAATATGAGCGAATATATTAAATTATCATTATTAATGATATACATATTAGTAGGTAATAAATAATTACAAGCTTTATATATTTATACTTTTCTTTATAGTAAAAATTATATTAATATCAAATGATAAGAGTCAAAACGGAAAAGTTAAACATTTTTGAAACCAACAATCTTTTCTAATGTATAGCCCTAGAGCTAAGGGTGACAAATCTTCGTTATGGGGTGAAGTGGCATTGTTTAAGCCCTTTAAACTTTTTAATTTATTAACCCATAGGGTAGTCGTAAAATTACTTTTATTGTTTGTAACGACGTCTCAGCCTACGTGATAACGATTTCTGTCTTATAATTCATTGATATAACATACCAGTTTAACTAGAACTATTATATGGAACTTGTGCCAAATGCTTAGAGGTTTTTCATGTTTGGTGGCACCACGTGTGGTACTGTTTGAAGTCAAGTGTATGTCTGTTTCTTGTATGAAAGGTTGCAATGAGCAAACTCGTTTATTTCTATTTAAAAGTGATTTATTATGGGAATGCTCTCCCATCGTTTAAACAATGATATTCATAAATTTTATCATGAGTAGGAGATAACGCTTATAGTTTTATGTTTGGAAAGTCATAATAATTATAAATCAAGATGTTTTATTTAATTTTATTCTATTATATATATTATATAATTGAGTTTTAGTTTCAATAAGATATCTATTACATAATTTATATTATGGTCATTAGGTATAATTATAATTTTGAATTAAATCTTTAACAGCATTTTTTTAAACTGAAAAACAAATCCGAATCTATCCCACGGAAATAGCACATTTTTCCTGGATAAAAAACCTATGTGTTATTCTAGACTACAATCTATCTCTGTGCCAAATTTGATGCAGATCCGTTCAGTTCTGGCGTGATTGCGTAACAAACATCCATCCATCCAAACTTTCGCACAACATTTATAATATTAATAATTGGATTTATAAACAATCGATTTTTGTATAATTTTGCAATGGTTTATAAAAAAAAGTACTTGGTTAAGTTATTTAAGCTTTATACTACTTTACTTGCAAAAAAATCTAAGTCTATAAATAAAAGTTTGTTAACAAAAGCTTGTATCAAACTTACCTTTCACAGTAACAATATATAACTTTGAGATCGAAAGGCAACTTTGGTAAACTAAATTTCACTTCGTATTCAAACGCGGTTTCTTATAAGGGGAAAAACATTATCAAAATCGCGACAGCACTCCACGGAGGCCGCGTGTTGATTCTATCAGAAATCTACTTGAGGATCTGGCACTCGCATTAACGTGTTTAGATTTGAACTTGTAATTCATCTTTTTTATAATAAATGAGATATTTTATTGAATATATTATTTAATAAATATTGAAAACTCAAAAAAATCTCAACATAAGAAAGATTTTAACATATGTATTAAATATATGTATACGTAAAAAGGTCAGTGTCATTAAGTTAATAAAAGATTAAAGAGAGCATGTGTTTAGTCTTTAAATAAAAAAAAAACTTTATGATTTAAATTAAAATGTACCCTTTATCCTATTAATATGTATATATTTAAAGTTATATATGTGTAGTGTATCAACTATCTGGTATCCATAACACAAGCCTCGTAGCTTACCATGGAACTAGGTGGTGCTGTGTGTTAATGTACCAACATATTTATCCTGTTTAATAGGTAAGTCAGTGCTGTTATTAGGCATATAATACAGGCATCACTTATTAGATATTAAAAAAATATTGAAGAACTTGCTTTCAACCTTTAGTCAAGTGGGGGCGGGCATACAGTATTGAAATCATTGTATGTAACAAAAGTATATCGATCCCTACAGTCTGTACGAGAAAAGGTCAGGGTATTGTTAAGGATATTTCTTATACTGATGTCGAAAAACCCTTCCACACTTATAATGGACTTCATTAATTTCGCTCGTACAATTTTATTTTATATAAATCTAAATATTTAACATTTTCAAGATCTTAGCAAATGTTTTTCTTTTTATTGAAAATATATAGATTTTTTTCTATTGTGATTTTACCTACAATATATTGTTTTTCACTTATAATTGAGCGAGCAATTCATACATTGTAGGAATTGTTTATCTATAGGTACTTACTAATAATATTATAAAGAGGAAAGATCTATTTGTTTGTTTATTTCTACCGAATAAGCTCCGAAACTACAGGACCGATTTAGATGAAATTTAGTAAGAAGATAGTTTGAGACCCTAGGAAGGATATAGGATAGTTTTTACCTCGGAAATCATCCCTTAAGGGGGTGAAAATGGGGATGAAAGTTTGTATGGGGAAACAAAGTATTTCATTCATTAAAAGAGGCTTTTAATTACCGGATTTCATCTGAGAAAAAGAATTAAGCTAATTCTGCAGTAGGAGAAGATAGATTTATATTAGGTCTGTGTATTTTCTCCTTTTTGTTCTAGATAATAAATATCTATCTCATTTAATCCCCTCACGACCGCGGACACGCCGGCGTGTCAGCTAATAATAGATTTCTCAGAATTTTAATTAATTTCTTAGAAATTTACCTGGAGGTGTTAAGGAGGTTTTGTGAAAAAATAACACTTTATCCAGAACAAAAATCTATATATCTTAATATATCTATACATATAATAAAATTCTAACTAAGTCGAATCTGTACATTAAACATTTTTTGGAAAATCTTATTGAAATAAACCTTATTATCGATACACAGGCCGAATCTTTAGTTTTAAGAGTTTTTGTCTGTCTGATAGACAATTTTTGTCTGTCTGTCTGTTATAGCATCACAGAAAAACCACTGGAGGGATTTTGATGAAATTTGGTATGGCAATAGCTGGTTAGCCGGGTCAGCATATAGGATACTTTTAACCGCGGGAAAATATCTCATTTCTGAGAAAAAATACAAAAACTGCATTGTAAGAGTATACTAATATGTAAAACCTAAGAATTTGGTTATTGGCCATCTGAACGCGGGCGGAGCCGCGGGCAATGCTAGTACTGAATAAAAACCACGTCGTTATCACCTGCACCTACAGTTTTCCCGAGAGGCGTTCCATATTTTCAATTCCCGCTGTCGATTATACGAAAAACCTTAGCTCCATACAAATCCCGACCATATTAGCTTGGCACTTATATTTATTAAATCCACCCTAAACCTTCTTTATTTCAAAGGCGGAGAGCTCTTCCATTGTTGGGTGAGGGTCTTCATAATTTGGTCGAGCCCAAAGTCGATATTTTATTCGTGCTTGTTAAATCTCATTGTCGTTTTGAGACTTACTTGTAATTCCTTATGGAATAAAGTTTATTTTATTTGAATACACTGTACCCTCTGTTAATAATGAAAGAAGTGCTTTCTTTTTGGTCGCTGTGAAAGGATTTTGTTAGGACACATCACTTTGAAATACGTATAGGTATACTAGCATTGCCCGCGGCTCCGCCCGCGTTCAGATGACCAAAAACCAAATTCTTAGGTTTTACATATTAGTATACTCCTAAATTGCAGTTTTTGTATTTTTTCTAAGAAATGAGATATTTTCCCGCGGTAAAAAGTATCCTATATGTTGCCCCGAATAACCATCTATCACCATACCAAATTTCATCAAAATCCAACCAGTAGTTTTTCTGTGATGCCGTAACAGACAGGCAGACAAAAATTCTAAAAACTATAGATTTGGCCTCTGTATCGATAATAATGTTTATTTCAATAAGATTTTCCAAAAATTATTTAATGTACAGATTTGGCTTAGTTACAATTTTATTATATGTATAGATGATGTATTCTTCTTTAAGTTAAAACAGTATGTTATTATATCAATGATAATGACAATATATACCTATTTATTTAAGTTATACTTCTTTTGGCACGTTTTGAAAAAAATATGAGAGTAAAACTTTTACGATGCGCGCGCACACCGACAGCCAAAAAGCGACATGTTAGCTGCATTCCTTTTACATACAGAGAGTTGTGATAAACGGGATAAAATCTTTAGCTATTTTCGTTCTGTTACGCCAAAGAAGAATAGCTTCTTACGTGCGTACATAAACATGTTTTTTTGATTTACACATCACATGTTTTTTTTATTTATACATATCAGTATGAATCAACAGATTTACTTAAGAAATATTAATTTACTTTATGAGGGGAATTTTGTTTTAAAAATTCCCATCCAAGATAACACGTAACATACAAACAAAAAACAAAATAATACTAAATTGTACAAACTGTACAAGTATCAGTGGCTACGCGTGTAACATTGTATTGACGAATATTATTTGAAACACCTGCGTAGAAGTGTTATTGGATTAATAGTATATTATAATATGAAGATTTGTAAATGCAGCTTGCAATAACCATTATGATCACGTGAAAGGAAACCGCCGGCCACTTCAACTGTAATATATCTTTTTCTATAATTAAGTAAACGTATATATTAATTTATCATTAGTAGAAACAGTCGTATTGACTATGTTATATCAAAAATTATATAGAAATGAGCGGCTCACTTCGTCCCTAGTTAAGTTTTAACGTTTAGTACAGATTTATCAGAGACGAGATATTTTCCCGCAGTAAAAAGTATACTATACATGTTGACCCGGATAAACAGCTTACAAACCAAATTTCATCAAAATCTGTCCAGCGGTTATCTCGTGATGCGGTCACAGACATACAGACCGATATAAATTCTAAAAACTATAGATTCGGCTTCTGTATCGATAATAATGATTATTTGAATAAGATTTTCCAAAAAATATCTAATGTAGGTACCTATAATAGATTCGACTCAGAATTTTATTATATGTATAGATAAATAAAAACGAAAATAAAACCACTCGATTTGTATATTTTGTATTGCCTTTATATTTTGGTATCAATAATTATTACAAAAATGTGGTTATGACATAGCGAATTGAGGTCTTAGATTTACAACCGTTGACACAAAAGCTGAGACCAACACAAAACTATATTGTTTTAAATAAAATGACAATTGGTCACAGCGGACAGCCAGCATTGTGCATTCAACAAATGCAAAGAAAACATTTAAAACGCTAAAAATGAGCAACAATACAAGCCCTTATTCAGCCCTTTATACTGAATTCTCACTAAATTCCCGACCGAAACGCCTGCAGTGTCGCCAAACGCGTAAAATTATATAACAATACCCTGTAATGATCCGTTACGGGTGAAATATACAATAATATTCAGTCGAATAATACTGTGCAAAAGTCAGTCTGTATGTGCTATGCAAATCTCAACTTAAGTACCGATCCCTTAAACGTAGGTAAGGCACGACTTTGTATGGAAATTAGCAAGTGTTATTATATACCTAAATAAGTCACATTTCTCATACTTGGCTGTGGATTTCTGAAAGCTTGTAAATCTTTTTAAATAAAACTATCTTTTCGGATTTTGTCGCGGATTTATTTGGATTTTTGTTTCCCGACGTTTCGAATGCTTTACAGCATCCATGGTCGCGGGAGAGACTGAGGTGTTACATGTCTTGAATGTATAGTTGTTACAGACAGCCTACCCACAATTAACAAAATGAAAATTGCACTAATTACATTACAATATTTTTTATATTTAAACATTTTTATAATTTTAATTATAATTGAATATGGAAAATTATTTATTTAATTTTTGCTATTATTTTTATAATTATTACAATTTTAAATATTAATTAGTAATCTATATTTAGTGTTGCCATTATTATATTTATAACCATAAAGAAAAATATAAAATATAGTATTAATTATTTAAGCCATATAATTGTTCTATGTGTAATTTAAAAAGTTAAAATTAATTAAGGATAATAATTTTAATTTAGTTTGCTATTATTTAAAAACAACTTACTAAGCAACACTATTAATATATACTTTTACAAATGAAAAATGAAAAATATTAATCTGATAAGCTGTCATTTTGATCTACACAGTATGAACTTACTACATCTGTCTGTCTGTTATGTTTATATTTATTATTTGATTTTATTATATTAATAACAGGATCCCATGACGATGGTAGTACCCAGCCATCTTCCCTATTGAAATTAGGATGTTTTTTAATTTCTATGGCTTCTCGAATCATTCTAGGGCGATATCGGTTTTCTTTCGCCAGGATTTGAGGTCTATCGAAGCGAATATAATGGCTTGGGCGGTCCTGACTATGTTTGCAGACAGCAGATGTTGCATTGCGACGGTGCTTCACATCAGCTATGTGTTCTTTGACCCGGGTTCTAATGGATCTCTTTGTTTGTCCAATGTAAGAGAGCCCACAATCACAATCAAGCTTGTAAACTCCTGCATCTTGTAGAGGGATGTGGCACTTGACAGGTGGTAGAAACTGACTAATTTTCTTTGGCGGCTTGAAGTAAGTTTTAATTGAAGCTCGCTTTAGAATGTAGCCAATCTTGTCAGTGACGCCTCTCATGTAAGGTAGGACTGCAGGGACGCGCTCGACTGTGGCTGGTTTCACTCGGTCCCTGTGACGTAGGCGCGGCACTTGCAGCTTGTTGTCTCGCAGAACTTGCTTGACATGTTGCAGCTCTCCGGCCAGGTGTTGCTCGTCACAGATCCCGCGTGCCCTCTGAAACAAAGATTTTCCCACGGTAGCTAACTGTGAAGGGTGGTGGTGAGATTCACCATTCAAGTACCTATCAGTTCTTTCGATACACAGTATGACTCAAGGTGTTATCTGGGTTACGTATAACTAATACATCTAAGAAAGCTAAAGAATTATTAGACTCCAATTCCATTGTAAATTGTATTTTAGGGTTTATGGAGTTAAGATGTTCTAAGAATACAGATATTTTATCAGATGGTAATATTGTGAAAGTGTCATCTACATACCGCTTGTAGAAACGAGGGGTCACAGGTGATGTGTTTAGGGCGGTCTCCTCGAAGGCCTCCATGAAGATGTCAGCTACAACGGGAGAGACCGGCGAACCCATGGCCACTCCATCCACTTGCTTGTAGAATTCATCATTCCACAATAGATAGCCAGATGTAAGGCAGTGTTTCAAAAGTTCAGTGTATTCTTCTTGCATACTATTATCCCGTAGCTTTCTTGATACTATTTTGACACAGTCCTCTACTGGTAGGCTGGTGAATAGAGACTGTACATCAAAACTGACCATAGTTTCATTGTCCATGAGTTGTAGGTGTTTTATCTCATTGACAAAATGGTACGAGTCCCTTGTGAACGCTGATGTTTGTCCTCTGAGTGTTGAGAGTACTTTCGCTACTAGTTGGGCCAATTTATAAGTCGGTGTGTCGATTTGACTCACAATTGGACGTAGCGGAGCGTTAGGTTTGTGTATCTTTGGAAGTCCATACAGTTTAGGCGGCTTTGCACAAGATGGAACAAGATTTTTGACATCAAGATTCAATGCATCGGAGTGTTTCTTAATCAGCTTTTTAGTATTATTTAACACAGTGGTGGTCGGGTCTGTTTTGACCTTTTTATATGTACTTTCATCCGACAAAAGTTGTTCAATTTTTCCATTGTAATCTGATGTATCCATCACGACGGTGGCATTTCCCTTGTCTGCGCGTAGTATGATAATGTCTGACCTGCTGCGTAAGTTCTTCAACGCTAAATACTGTTGTTTGTTGAGATTAGGTTTGGGCCTTGAACTACGACGTAACAAAGATGAAACATCTTGACGTATGGCCTCCATATCCTCAGATTTCATAGTATTTCTCACCACCACCCTTCACAGTTAGCTACCGTGGGAAAATCTTTGTTTCAGAGGGCACGCGGGATCTGTGACGAGCAACACCTGGCCGGAGAGCTGCAACATGTCAAGCAAGTTCTGCGAGACAACAAGCTGCAAGTGCCGCGCCTACGTCACAGGGACCGAGTGAAACCAGCCACAGTCGAGCGCGTCCCTGCAGTCCTACCTTACATGAGAGGCGTCACTGACAAGATTGGCTACATTCTAAAGCGAGCTTCAATTAAAACTTACTTCAAGCCGCCAAAGAAAATTAGTCAGTTTCTACCACCTGTCAAGTGCCACATCCCTCTACAAGATGCAGGAGTTTACAAGCTTGATTGTGATTGTGGGCTCTCTTACATTGGACAAACAAAGAGATCCATTAGAACCCGGGTCAAAGAACACATAGCTGATGTGAAGCACCGTCGCAATGCAACATCTGCTGTCTGCAAACATAGTCAGGACCGCCCAAGCCATTATATTCGCTTCGATAGACCTCAAATCCTGGCGAAAGAAAACCGATATCGCCCTAGAATGATTCGAGAAGCCATAGAAATTAAAAAACATCCTAATTTCAATAGGGAAGATGGCTGGGTACTACCATCGTCATGGGATCCTGTTATTAATATAATAAAATCAAATAATAAATATAAACATAACAGACAGACAGATGTAGTAAGTTCATACTGTGTAGATCAAAATGACAGCTTATCAGATTAATATTTTTCATTTTTCATTTGTAAAAGTATATATTAATAGTGTTGCTTAGTAAGTTGTTTTTAAATAATAGCAAACTAAATTAAAATTATTATCCTTAATTAATTTTAACTTTTTAAATTACACATAGAACAATTATATGGCTTAAATAATTAATACTATATTTTATATTTTTCTTTATGGTTATAAATATAATAATGGCAACACTAAATATAGATTACTAATTAATATTTAAAATTGTAATAATTATAAAAATAATAGCAAAAATTAAATAAATAATTTTCCATATTCAATTATAATTAAAATTATAAAAATGTTTAAATATAAAAAATATTGTAATGTAATTAGTGCAATTTTCATTTTGTTAATTGTGGGTAGGCTGTCTGTAACAACTATACATTCAAGACATGTAACACCTCAGTCTCTCCCGTGACCATGGATGCTGTAAAGCATTCGAAACGTCGGGAAACAAAAATCCAAATAAATCCGCGACAAAATCCGAAAAGATAGTTTTATTTAAAATGTCAAATATTCGCGTAAATCTAAGAAAGTATTATAGCTTGTAAATCTATTATTTACTTATTATATTTTACTTATTTATTTAATGTTTAGTATAGATTTCTCAGAGATGAGATATTTTCCGGCAGTATAAAGTATCCTATGTGTTGACCCTGTACATCTGTCCATTGGTTATCTCGTCATGCGTTCCCAGCCAGACAGATATACAGATTTTTTTTAAACAAAAAATTCGTCCTCTGTATCGATAATAATGGCTATTTCAATAAAATTTTCCAAAAAATATTTAATCTACAGATTCGATTCAGTTAGAATTTTATTATACGTATAGATTATTATAAATGCGAATGTGTGTTTGATGTTAAGCAAGAACGGAATAATAAATTAGAATGTTGTTTCCATATAGGGCTATAAGGATTGAAAAGTTCTAGTATAGACAGACTATAGGGTATTTTTCCTTCCTTAACATCTAGTATTTTTTGTCACATTTTAATATTTTCTAATTATATTTTTAGTCATCTAAAACTAAGATGTGATTTTGAGAATACAAATAAATATATCAAAAACGTTCGTCATGAAATATAACTGACTTCTAAGCGGAAGCTTGTCTTTTCCGCAATTGTCACCAATGGTGGCCAGTAAGTAACGTGAATCCAAATTCTTAATTTTACACTACCTTTAACGGTGTTCGCAGGGGGTCTTAGACAGTGTTTTCACCTTTTTGGGGATACGCTCAAATTTATATAAAGATTTATTTGGAAATAAATTTACAATCTATTGTCATTTACAAAGAGCAGCTTCTGCTTACTTGAAGTGTTTCATTTTGCGGTGAAAAGAATTACGCTATTATTTCACCTTCAGTGTGCCCACGGGTGTAATTGTTTGTCACAAATTGTTTGTTTTTTTTTGGAATAGCTAAATTTATTCTCACTTTTAGTCTGGCAATACTTATATTTATTTTAATTACTATTTACAAATAGTATTTATATTATTTACTTAAACTATCTTCAACGAAATAATAAAGCTTATAATAAAAATTATTATATATAAAATAATATTGATGCTGATAAAATGATTCATAAGTATGCTTAAAAGCATTAACTTCTCTACTTTTGAAGGCTCAACTCATTCAAACAGCACAAAAACAAGTAGTTCCATGTGTGCGTGCACTGGCGTCGAACTGTCTGCGTACGTTACCCCGGAATGTGGTCCCGTCACATTGCAACAGCTTTGGGGTGCATTTATCTTAACTAAATCAATCGATACATTTCACAGATCATTATATTAAATAATAGATTCAAATTCCATATTTTTTATTATCTAAACTCGTTTTCACAAACTAGAATATTTTATTGTAGCAAGCATTTGTCTAACATCATCTATTTATAAGAGCTTCACAAAATGTACCATATAATTTCGTTCCATACATGTTGTATTTAAATAAAATAACAATGAATTCAGACTTGCCTATTTATGTTACTATGAAAACAATTTTATGCCTGCTTCTTAACACAGAATAGGCTGTGATCATCCCACACGTTTCAAAGAGTCAAATAACATTATTATGTTGTACCTTAGTCTACCATAAAAGTTTTACTGCTATACATGAAATTTGTTATAGGAATTACGACTCTATGAGTTTTAGAATAGGGAAGCTGACCAAAAAATTAAGGACACAAGTACTGTTCTGTATTAAATAGTATTTTGAAGTCTTTTTCGCTTGATCAGCATTCAAAGGGCCACAATGATCACATGCCCGCTTTTTATAACTCGGCATTTATAAAACATCCTGTTAGAGAAATACCAATTGTAATCAAATTTGGTGACTTGGGCGACTTGGAATTGATTTGTTAAAGTATCTCTATTCTTTAACGTTACTTTTTGACGAATATGATAAGCCAACTTTAAAATTACTTAAATACTTCCTTCCACCTTTAGCCCAGATTTTTTTAATTTAAATGAGACCAGACATATTTATGAAAAATTATTATGAAAATCGTTTAACAATCGGCAAATGTAACAAATAGCCACAAAAGTGACTTTTTTGAAGTTGTTAAAAATAGACCAACTAATGGCAGATTATTCCTGAAATAAAAATAATTACAAACTACATATATTGATCATTTAACAAATTACAACAAAAAAATCATAAACTAAAAAGCCAAAAAAAAACTTAGTTATAATCTTGTGCAATACATTTTTATCGAATTTAACTTATTGTTTGTATCTTTTCTATTCTTACAAAGCATTTTCAAACACTCATCGTTTAGTAAAGATGAGATATCAAGGTTAAATGTTTTTACCAGTCATTAAATGTTAAACTAATCTGAGCTAAAATCTTATATTTTCAAACCACGAAAGCTATTATTATTTTGCTGTACAGGAATGATACAGTCGTCGATCTGGCCGTAGCATGATTGCCGCAAAATATAAGAAAAGTATACACTGTACAGTGACATTAAGGTGGATGCGAACGATGACGCGGGTAGCGTTGTTTGTTTGAGGAGTCTAGCTGTTGAAATTTTTGACCGACTTCTATCTAATAAGAGAAGTAGTTCTTAATTCGTGTGTTTGTTACACAATATCTTCGCCAATTTTATACAACCGTAATTCATTTTATTTAACTTGCAAAGTTTGTTAGTTCATATGTTTGCTTAGGTCAAATCTTGCAAGCTGATCCAGAATCACTTCCTTTTATCTTACACAGTTGATGTACATTAAATATTTTTTGGAAAATATTATTGAAATAGTCATTATTATCGATAGAGAGGCCGAATCTATAGTTTTTAGAATTTTGTCTGTCTGTCTTTCTGTCTATTATTATTATTATGTTGGGTGCGGTGCCGAGGTCGGCCCTAGCTACGTCGACCAGTTTTGGTCCATTGTAGCTCCCTTTAGAATAAGATCAATTCTTTCTATCTGTCTGTTTGTTTTCTAGGAACACGCCACGAGAAATCCACTGTAAAGATTTTGATGAAATTTGGTATGATGATAGCTAGTTATCCGGGTCATCATATAGGATTCTTTTTACTGCGAGAAAATGTCTCATCTCTGAGAAATCTATCTCTCTCGTTAAAACATATCTAGGGACGAACCCGAACGCAGTGAGGGTGAGTCGCTAGTATGAAAATAAACTTAAAGGATAAACAAACCATTATTATCTGTATCTGATTTAAAAGAAAATGTTACGACAAAACCAGCATTTCTTTAACTACTGTCACTATATTGTAAAGCTTTTTGTCGAAGTAATATCTCACATATAAAACGTTTTAGATAAACCGAGCCCTAATAAATGATAAGAAACTAACTTTTAAGATTCACTTATTGTTACCGATGTGGCTTTTAAGATGCACCGATAACGATGAGGTTGACAAAGCGGTCGGCGAAGCTTTGCTGCATTTAGAGATCCTTCATCAGCAATTAGTTCAAAGTATTATTTTGGAAAATATTAAAAATTAACGCTTGAACACGTTCATTTTTTATCAAAATTGCGTAAATTTCGAATTAAACTATCGATTCATTTTCTGTAGATCTTATTATATATTGCCTTTTTAGGAAAGCGAGTGATTTATCAAATTATATATTTGTGATAAATTGGTACTGGTAAGTCGGAAAGCTCGTAAAGCTATCGACCCTAAGCTTGATGTCTCCCCACTTACGCCTTTCTTGCGAAACTTTAGGAGTATGTGCAACCTAATTCAAGAAACCCTACACTAAGTTGGTCACAATACTATATAAATGTTTGTTTTAATCAACCACTTGATTGTCCCCATATAAATAAGTTGATTTTAAAAATCATTTAACGACAAGTTTGGCTCAGTTTGTAGTGACCGTACTTGCTGTGCCAACGGTCGCAGGTTCGAGTCCTGCTGTGGGAATTTATTTGTATAATAAGCATGAATGTTTGTACTCCAGCCATGGAAGTTTATATTTATAATATGTATGTATTTAAAGTTATATGTGTGTAGTGTATCAATATATAGTTATAGTTTTTTTTATTATGTGGGTCATCTAGAACAAGAAACTGGAAATTAAAACTAAAAGAGAGGATTTGGTACTGCCACTTAAATAATTTTGAATACGCAGCTGAATAAGCAAACCAAGATAGTTTCACGTTTTCGCCGTAGACACACATATCACACTATTATATATATGAAATTTTGTACGTGTGTATGTTTGTTACTCTTTCACGCTGAAATTGTTAGACTAATTTTGAAGAAATTTAGCCCACATATAGACTATAACCTGGAATAACAAATAGGCTAAGGTTAGTAACAAAAATCGTCAAAAGTTGGCGCATTCTGTACATCCCATCTATACTAATATAATAAATGTGAAAGTTTGTGAGTATGGATGTTTGTTACTCTTTCACGCCAGAACAGCTTAACGAATCTGGATGAAATTTTTGACAAAGATAAATTATAGTCTGGGGTAGCATATAGGTTACTTTTTATCCCGGAAAAATATACGGTTCCCGTGGGATAGATTTGTTTTTGTTTTTTACCAGGGATGAATCCGAGTGAAGGGTGAGTCACTAATAATATTATAAATATAAAAGGCACTAGAGAAGCGAGGGACAATCGTTAGTCTATATTAAAAATCAAAAGGAATTAACCCGAATATTCCCGCAAACTAAACTGTCTTAAGCTATTCTGGCTCTGACCTAACAAAATTAACATAATCTGTGACCACACCACAGTATAA
The DNA here is from genome assembly GCA_947093115.1 of Brenthis daphne. NCBI lineage: Eukaryota > Metazoa > Arthropoda > Insecta > Lepidoptera > Nymphalidae > Brenthis > Brenthis daphne. The sequence goes on from OX352473.1 coordinate 9,154,494, forward strand.
GAAATATGTTTTGTTGTTCCTCTTATTATCTCAATGACGCCGTAACTAATATTAGTAATAATTTACTGCATTTTGATTTATTATGGCTCTCAGATTTTATATTTTTGTTAGTAAATAAATAAAAGTTTACAGCTTCTCGAACAGACTTCAAAATAACAGATAATATTCAAATTTGCTATTACTTAGATAATATTTTTTAATGAATAGGTTATATTCCAAAGGTGATCCCATAAAAATATCAAGAAAATATTCCACCAATAATAGTGTGTTTTGATTTAAAGTCACTCAAAAAGCTATCGAAGTACGAGCGGGGTGAATTAGAATCTTACGAAGCGCAGGCTTAGGATATATATATATATATATATATATATATATATATATATATATATATATATATATATATATATATATATTGACGCGATATATAATACTAGCGCACCCAAATCGGTAAAGCCGTTTCTGAAATTAGACATGTACAGACAGCGTGAAAGAAATAGCGATATTAAAAATGGTATAATCTGATTAGAAGGTTAGACCTTTTTAATTACAATGTTAGATCTAATGTATAGGATTAAATGACAACATAAAATACAAGATATTATAGACCGTATTTTACCTGCAAAAATCGTAAAATTCTGATCCTCACTTCTCAAAACCGCAGAACGTCCTTCATTGACAGCTTATAATTAGTTATGCATCGTCCTGGGTCAATTTTATGGTACAAAGTTTATGAGATGAGCTGAAGTTGACAAGCGTGTACACATTGCGTCCTTATTATGTAAGAAATCGAATCTGTACATTAAATATTTTTTGGAAAATCTTATTGAAATAGACATTATTATCGATACAGAGGCTGAATTTATAGCTTTTAGAATTATTGTCTGTCTATCTGTTTGTCTGTCTGTGACCTCATCACGAGAAATTCACTGGACCGATTTTGATGAAATTTGCTATGATGATAGCTGATTATTCGGGTCAACGTATAGGATATTTTTACTGCGGGAAAATATCTCATCTCTGAGAAACCTATACTAAACGGTAAAACGTAACGTAAGGTCGAACCCGAGCGGTGCGAGTGTGAGTCGCTAGTATTAAATAAATTTATCAATAATAAAAGCTTAAAAGCTGGGTTTCATTATGTCAGCTACACACTTGCTTTATATGCTTATCATATAAGAGCGGCACCACTTATTATATTACAATTCATGGGCAATGAAAGACACAGTATATCTATAGACAGGTAAATAAAATTTAAGTGTCTGTTTGTAACGTCGAAATAAAAGCTTTTTACTAAATACATAATATGAAATTATATACGGCACTTATAAGAAAAACACATTTTTTTAATTTTTTATCTCTCTGTCTGTTTGCACCGGCTAATCTACAAAACGGCTGGACTGATTTTGGCAGAACATTCACTGGCAGATAGCTAATGCTATAAGGAGTAACATAGGCTACTTTTATTCAACCGACTTCAAAAAGGAGGAGGTTCTCAATTCGACTGTATTTTTTTTTATGTTTGTTACCTCAGAACTCCGTCATTTATTAACCGATTTGGACAATTTTTGTTTTGTTTGAAAGGGTATACTTCCAGATTGGTCCCATTTAAATTTCAAAAAAAAAATACCACCCCTAAGGGTGGAAAAACAACTAATGATGTATTTAACCTACTTCTAATTGTCATATTGACTTGAAACTTTGCAAATATTTCTATTTCCATTGATAGTACAGTGGTTCGGTGTTGTTGACCTGATCTGATGGCAAGGCCAGAAGGTGGATAGGTGGAACTCTTCAACGGCTAATAGTACATACTTTGAGTTTGGGCTTATTTTGTGTGATTTGACAAGCCTAATACGTTAGAATTCTTACTTTGCTACTACTGTCTACACTAAAAAGGGAAAAATAAAAACTTTTTAACAAAAAAATAAAAACCGACTTCAAATTACCGACTTTGTATGGGCTGGCACCGATTTCGAAAATATTTGATTAGGTATGTATTTAATAGGTAGTCTTTAATTACTTAGCCAAAGCACACCGACTTCGAAAATATTTGATTAGGTATGTATAGTAAATGAAAACTACCAATCAGTTATTTTTTACTTTTTAGTGCTTTTCTTTGAAGTCAGTTTTTATTTTTTTGTTAAAAAGTTTTTATTTTAGAAAAAGAATTAAGGGACCACTCAAAAAAAATTACCAAGGGACGCACCCGAGCGAAGCGGGGGTAAGGCGCTAGTACTAATATAACACCAGCAATAGATATAACATAAGTAAAGTCAGCAGCAACAACTAGTTTTTGAATATTAAATTATTATAATACCTACTCATCACAACCATAATAAGGACGCTATTTACGCAGTAAAATCGCGGCGCTAACAAAAGCATTTCAAAAGAATTTTAGGAACGTCCGTTTCCTTTTATTATATTGTAACATCATTTTTTTTTTGTTTATTAATCGTATATAATATACATTCTACTATTAAAAGCCGATTCAATATAGAACTTAGGTATATATTTTGATTTATCTATACTAATATTATAAAGAGGTAAAATTTGTGAGTTTGTGAAGTTGAAGGGGATAATCTCTGGATCTACTGAACCGATTTAGATGAAATTTGGTGAAAAGATAGTTTGAGACCCTGGAAAGGACCTAGGATAGTTTTTATCCCAGAAATCATCCCTTAAGGATGTGAAAATGGGGATGAAAGTTTGCATGGGTAATCATTAATTTTTTAATCAAATTAATGTGACTTAGAGTTTTAAGTACTTCAGCTTTCTTTTAGGGATCTATTTCAGAATCGATACAGTAGTTCTCTCACATAAAAAAAAAAACATCTGTACCCTTATAGTGTAATATTTGACTACATCCGCCTTGAGTCACCTTTACTTAATCCCAATAAAATTCTGCGGGTTTTTTCATTATTTTAATATAATACAAACATGGTAGTTTTTATTTTATCTATATAGTACGTAGGCACATTGATAAAAAATCGACTGTTTTATTTCAGGATATTATATATATTTACATATATATATTTATATATATATTACTTAGCTTAGGGGTAGAATTTGTAACTTATAAAAAAAACTTAAATTTAAATTAATTACTTTAAAAATCAGTGGGTCACCTTAAAATGTTGAGTAAAAAAAATTTTTTTTTCTTAAGTTTTGTTTTTTACCCCCAAGCAAAGAAAAAAAAATCTTTTTCGTTTCACCCTAATATAACCTATCGGCATTCCGAATTGCACTTAGTTTATTGTTTGAACTGTTAGTTACAGAAGAAACAAACCTTCTCACATCCACACTCACCACAACTCACAAACTTTCGGAATGCAAAAAAAAGTATATTTTCATATATAATAAATAATAATACTATATAATACAACGCATATTTAATAATACGCGTAAATCTTCCAATTTGTGATATTCACAATCAAAATTTATTGCATAGTTAAAAACAACTAAGTGCAAAAATAGTGACTTTGTTTTTTACTGTTAGATATTTACGTTTAAATTATATGTAGACTAATCAAAATTTGCAATTCTCAGGCCCACAATTTAATTTTATGTATACATGTAATAACTCTCAAAATGTCCGTGTTAAATCAAAGAGCCAAGCTATAAATTAATGGTTTATAGAAATTTTAATTTATTTCAAACAGTTTTAATATCGAGATTATTAATAGGAAATCGATTTTTATTTATTATATGTATTAACATAATTAGATTTATGCTTTGGGAAAGCCTTGAGTTTCACACGTGTAGAAAATTTGACAACCGATGTCCGACAGTATAAAGGCATATAACGATTTTGATGTTTTTATTTGAATAGATTATTGCTCTAGGCAAGTCCAATAATCTAACCTAAATTTTAAAACAACAAAAATTGAATTCCTAAAAATGTAATTATTACTTTAGAATCATTTTGAAGTCTGTGGACGGTTTAATGTGCTTTAAGCTTGTAGAAGTATGAAAAAAAAAAATTTGGTTGAAAAATTGTATTTATTTTATTGCTTTTAATGAACTATAAACAATTATTATATAGATTTGTCTTACTAAATATAAAATTTGGTCATCAGCTCCATAGTAATTTTGTCAAATGTCTATTTTTAGAAATGACAACCATAGATAGGTTATTGGGGTCCGTCTTTAATCATACATGATTCGGGAAAGCCTGATTAATATGAAATAAAATAAGGTCTATTTCAATAGCTAAATCACGAACGATTACTCCGCGTTTAAAATTGAACCTACGTCCAACAGAATGTTACGAAAACACTCAGTTTATTTAAATTATTTTCAAATATCAAACATTTAAAGTTGTCTCATAACCATAATCTAAAAGATATCTACACGTATAAAGCGAATAAAGCGAGTCCACTGTGCTAATTGGATCGAGAAAGGGGCCGTAAATCACCTTAGGCGATGCGATGATCGTGATTCGGGTCCTTAATTAAAAACCGTTTATGATGTTGTAAACGCTTCTAAGATCCATAGACTTATAAATTAAGATTGAATAGATAGCTATTTTTTTTTAAATTAAAATATTGGTATCTTAGATACGTTGAAATGTGTCAGCTACTGCAATTGTCGTGGATTTAAAAGTAAATAATACATTTTTAAGTTATAATCTTACTAATGGATGGATGAATGTTTGTTCCTCTTTCACGCAAAAACTACTGAATGGATTTTGAAGAAACTTTACAATAATATAGATTTTACATCAGAATAATACATAAGCTAACTAAAGATACATAATTGAACTACACATGCGGAGTCGCGGGAAACTGCTCGTATCTTTATAAAGTAGTAAAAACATACACACGTACAAACTTCCGCATTTATAATAATTGAAAAATTAAAGCACGGCACAAAAATCGGGCACGGATTTTTGAAAAAAAATCAACGATATATCGGCAGGAATTTTGGCTTATTTTACAAACTCACTTGACCCCGTCTTTTTCTTTATAACATAACTATCATAATAAACACATGCCACTTTCATCGGATTCATACGTCTTCAACCAACTGCCAGAAGCCTGTCATTAGGGGCCCGCGAACTTACGACACATCTAATTGGCCCTCTATATATCATTCATTCGTCCGTCTGTTTTATAGGTACAGTAGCACCTATAAACTTGTGAAACGTTTTGTTATTCCACTATGTTGTAAACGTTTGGAGCTACTATAACATTTATTATTATAGATTGCTTAGAATTCAATTCAAAATACCATTTGAAATATGTATTCATAAGTTAATGTATACGAGATTTCATTTTATATGTACATATCATAAAATAATTAAAATGCGAAACAGTTAGAATTTTGGATCGATTTTACAAGTAGAATTTGTATTTAATGCTTATAGCATTCATCATATATTAAAAAATGGTGTCAAACTGTAATTTTAGATTAGATGACCATTTGAAATTTTAATTATGTTTTAAATTAAATGAGAATAAAATTAAAAAAAAAACAATTGATTTTCATTACTTTTAAGTACCTACATATGTCTTTCATTCGATTTTAAATTCAATTTCAAAATGTATAAAAAAATTGTGGCTCCATCATGACTAATAGACGTTTGGTTTCACCCAAATAGAACATACTTACATTTTTATGCATTTTTGTTGCGGAAATATTTGTAACCAAATTGAAACATCGATTTCAAAATCCCTCTAAAACCTCCTTGGGGGTGTTTTTTTTTTTTAATTTGTACAACTGTAACCGGTTAAGGAAGATATTTAAGATAACCAATGACAATAAGCGAATATATCGCTTAGCTACACAAAAAAGGAATACACACACAGGAATTGAGTAGTTTCCATATTTCTTCCTCCCAGCCTTATTTTTACAGGCATTCAAAAATATCTACCATAATTCATATTATAAAACAATAAATTATACATAATAAAAACGCGTTCTCTCCGATTTGTACGAGTACAGAAGAGTGTATAAGGCCGGTAGCGCAGTAATATGTTCTGAGGCACAATGACTTATTATGAGATAACATCGCGTTCAATTAACATTCCGCCCAAGACGGTATCGTCTTTACTCATCCCCAAATGTTTTGATTGATAATGAAATATTTTTAGTGCTTAAATTAATTATTTGCCAATGAATATGTACTCAAAAAGACACTTTTATTGCATAAAAATGTACGTATAATTTATTTGAGTATAGCGTCCTTAGAGGTCCTTTACATTTAGAATATTGCGGAAGTTCTCAGAAAAAACTTTGAATGATTTTTCCGATTTATTATTAATATTCAAATAGGTAATTGCTATTTTTATTGCTATAACATCTTAATCTACTTCAATATTCACGTCCGTTCCTTCTACATTATTTTCAAAATTCTTACTAATTTCTAAAAGAAATACGGAATAAAGAGTCCAGATTACATATTATATATAATATAAAATACTCCTTTTCGTAAATCAAATTCGCACTCAATTAATTTAATCAATATTATACCTTTGTATGGTATAAATTAAATTAAATTTATTTATTATTATTAAAATTATAAACTAATTTGTCGAATAAGTACTACACCGGATTTGGTAGAGCCACCGTGTAAATGTCAAACTGCCACTTTTATACATCTTGTGAGGCGTGTGAAATTAGGACTGTAAGTTTTGTTCTACGTGTCGGGATCTAAGGATCGTTTGTCAGAGATGAAATAAACCTACCACAGGCAAAAACTTAGAGGGATAACAGGTGAGATGAATCATACTTAGATGACCTTGAGCTTAAGCTAAACTCTAAGCAAGATTGTAGTATAAATATAATTGTTATTGGTAATAGGTAGAAATACTTTAAAATCAGTTTTGATTTCTGGCTCCCTTCGTTTCGATAGAGAGGTAAAATATTTTATTTTGTATGCTGTAGAACGATCATGATCAATGAGACTAATGTTACGTTGTCAGAATATGTCGTTCGCATATTTTTTTTAAATTATCTATTGGCGATATCGATTGTAGAAAGTCAATTTAACTTAAGATGTACATAATTGTTATCACATTGTGTCTACTTCTCGGTCGTTGGTTTGCGGGGATTGCATGTTCTACCCATATTTGTATAGGTGCAAAGTATTAGTTGTAAAAAAAATGGCACAGTATCAAAATGTTAGCTTTATTTGGATAATAGTCCAAATAAACTTGAAATCTATACAGATAAATAAAATTGAAGTATCTGTTTAAAGTTAAAATAACAGCGTTTTACGTAATGCATATGAAATTATATAGCGTACTTATAAGAAAAACTCATTTTTTTTTAATTTTGACTGTCTGTCTTTCTGTTTGTTCCAGATAATCTCTTAAACGGCTGGACTGATTTTGACGGGAATTTCAGTGGAAGATAGCTGATGTTATAGGGAGTAACATAGACCAATTTTATTTTAGAAAAAGAATTAGGATTCGGCTCAAAACAAAATGTACCTAGTGACGAACCCGAGCGAAGCGAGGGTGAGTCGCTAGTTTCATTATAATTTCCTGAATAATAAACTAATGAGGCAGAAGACTGGGCTTAGCCGATTCAAGAATGATGGAACATCTTGGAAGCTACTTGGTTGATCATGATATTCAGGAGGCTATAACGATGATAGCGTGATAGAACGTAATACGTCGTGGCAATTACTAAATAAAATATTCTAAAACAAATTAAAACAAAGCAAACTCAGACTTTTGTGAATAATAGCTTTTATTTACATAATTAATGCAACAATAAATTATTTTGTACGAAAAAACGTTCAAAATGTCGCCTGAGATACCTTCTATATTAATCAAAATGAATTCGGTTTCAAAATTAAATTAAACTTAAGAATTGGTCCATAAAATCTCGCCACTGGTTTGCTTTGAATATTTTAGTATTCCTTTAAGAAACTAACTTCTAAACCTTATTAGGACGTCATAAGGTTTATGATATTTGGAATTCATGAGCAAAAAGTGGAAGATGTCAACGAATGTAATTTGTTTTGTTTTTAAGTTTTATATAAGATTTATATCCTGCTGTGATCAGCTTAGTGAGAAACAGATATATTGTGCTTTTACATATTAGTTAGACCGGATAGAGCTTTAAAAGGTTAAACGCTTATCATATTTATTATTTTATTAAAAATTTGATTCTCCATACAAACTTTTATCCCCACTTTTAACTCCTTAAGGGATGATTTGCAGGATAAAAACTATATCTATGTTCTTCACAGGGTCTCAAACTATCTTCTTACCAAATTTCATCTAAATCGGTTGAGTAGTTTCAGGAGGTACACACAAACAATCAAAAAAATATTTCCTCTTTATAAAGAGATATTAGTATAGGACAAGCCAATATCTCTTCCTATCTAGTCTATGTGACCTAAAACTTAACACTAACTGGTCTTATTAACGTTGTTAACTGATTTCAAAGGAGTATGGTACTTAATTTACCTACTAAATGGAATTTTTTGATGTGTTGTGATTCACCAATAATGAATTTCTTAGGCCTAGTGTTTAAACAAGGATTTACCCACTGATAGGCATTACTAGTTTGTTGACGACACGCTTGGCTCAGTTTGTAGTGACCCTACTTTCTGTGCCAGCGGTCGCGGGTTCGAGTCCCGCTTGGGGCATTCATTTGTGTGATGACGAATGTTTGTACTCCAGTCATGGGTGTTTATATTTATAATATGTATGTATTTAAAGTTTATATATGTGTAGTGTATCAACTATCTGGTATCCATAACACAGGCCTCGTAGCTTACCATGGAACTAGATGGTGGTGTGTGTTAATGTCCCAACAAAAAAAATATTATAATCTAACAATTAAAAACAATAATTTCCTATAATCCTTCAATTTGCTTATAATCATTAAAATAAGCAGTTATTATAATATAATTTAAAAGCGTGTAATAAATCGCCTCCATTCGCCTTACATAGTATCCTTTACAAAAGGTACATAAATGTAAAATATCTAGCTTAGGTACCTACATCGCGACTATAAAAAGGATAGTAAGACAGTGTCCGATTCACCGGATGCGAGGGTGACATGATAAAACCCCTTTTTGAGTGTTAATGCCGTAACAAATGTTGAATTTATGCGATTCTGGTGGCAGCGAGCGTCCCGCTGCGTCGGCCTTATGACCACTGTACATTAGCCTCGATGAAAATCTATACATATAATACAATTCTGAGTCGAATCTGTACATTAAATATTTTTTTGGAAAATCTTATTGAAATAATCATTGTTATTAATACAGACGTCGAAACCAACGGTTTCTGGGTAGCCTGTGTCCTGTCCCAGGATGCAATCTATGTCCTTGACAATTTTTATCGAAATCTGTTCATCCATTTAAGCGTGAATAGATAATAGATTGAGTTACTTTTACATTTATAATATTAGTAATAATGGAATATAAATACAAAAGGTCCCGAGCGAAGTGATCGTAATACACTAGTTATCTATACTTACTAATATTATGAATGTGAAAGTTTGTGAGTATGGATGTTTGTTACTCTTTCACCCCAGAACGGCTGAACGGATCTGGATGAAATTTGGCACAGAGATAGATTATAGTTTGGAATAGCACATATGCAACTTTTTATTCCGCAAAATATACAGTTCCCGAGGCATAGATTTGTTTATTTTTTCTAGAACTACGCTAGTACCTACGTAATGCTTAAAACAATTTGAAAATTACCTGCCTTAGATAAGTAATAAAATAATAAAATTCATATCCGTGAAGCATGAATAATCCTCTTTATAGTGTTATATGTAATATCTTTTACTTGCCGACTCTATAATGATGCGGTTTGGGTCATTTTTATGGTGGACATGGATATATTCGCGGGTTGTTTTTAAAATATTTTTAACAACATTATTGTTTTTTTAGCGTAGAGCGGTAGTCATTCCAGCTGGTAATTTTATATCTGGAAAAAAGACAAGTGGAATTACTAAAAGAATTATATTGCATATAGTTTCAGATATTATAGCTTTTAAATTCATAATTTTGATACCTATATGTTAACCATATCGAACCTGTTATTGATTTAAAACATATTTATGTACGCATTTGCAGAATTACTGACAGCCACAAGGCCAACTTTTAGATTTCTGAGAAATCTATACAAAACCTTAAAACGTAAGTAGGACTCGAGCGTAGCGAGGGTGAGTCGCTAGTATTAAATAAACCTAACGGCCGTCATTGTAAAAGCTAATGACGATTTTGAAAAATAATTCTAATAATAATAATATAAAAATGATATATATATTCTAAAAATAATACTAACGTATTTCAAATCGTTCATTTCATAAATTAACAATAACAAATGAAGATTTACAATAATTGCAACATTAGGGCATGCACAAAGCTAATCAAATTTCCACGCCACTTCACTACAAAGAACTGTATATGAGTTAACGAACAATGTAACATTAAAATATAGAAAAAACTATCTATTCGAGTAAAGCAATCGAGCTTTTGCAAACTTGTAATGCGCTTAATCGGTTGGAATTAAACGATGCGATGGTATTGCCTAATGATTTAGAAACTACTTGCTAATACAATATCAACTCTATGTGTTTGAAATAAGATTAATTTTTCAAAAACCAATTTACACAGACTTTGCTATAAAATCATGTACGATAACTATAATTCATAATTTACTTCGTTTTCGAAATATTTCTCATAATTTTTTTGTAAATAAAATAGTTTTTACATTTTTCGGTGCGTTTGCGCAAAGCAATTGAAGCGAATGCGTATATTGAATGAATGAATGTTACTGAAAATAATAGTTTAGGGATATCATACAAGATTTCCGCTTTTGAATTGTTTGTTGTTCCGCTTTCTTTATACATATTTTATTCCCTGTTTATATACCTAATAATTGATAATTCTAGAGTAATTCATTTTGGCGGCTTCCTTTTTGAATTGAAGGAAATTACACTTAATGGTATGGTAAGTAAGTACTGAGGTTTTCTTTTATCTAATGCATAATATAACCTAAGTACTATCGATTGAGAAGAAGGCAATATTGTTTTGTATAGACATATCACAAGGAGGAAAGAAAGTCATATATATAAATATAACATACTAGAGACTCACCCTCGATTCGCTCGGCTTCGTCCCTACCTTGGTTCCCCATACAAACTTTCATCCCCATTTTCACACCCTTAAGGGTGATTTCCGGGATAAAAACTAACCTATGTCCTTCCCAGGAACTCGAACTATCTTATTACCAAATATATACATAGATCAAGAATAAAAAGATAAACATAGAAAAAAAGCATTTAAATTTTTAATTAATGCAAAGAAAAAATATATCAACAAAACGACGCGGTCTATTAAGAAATCACAAAGCATTTTATCTTGATACAACGAACTTAGTCTCTTATTAATCAAATGGAATGCCCGACACATCATAGAAAAAACATATGTATCTGACAAATAAAAACAAAATGGCGTTAAGTTGACAGAACAATCTACAGTGAGCTTTCCGAACTGTACACTTGTGAATAATAAAAAGCTTCATCAAAATTGAGCTTTATTTTCTCGTTCGCATGTTTCTAATTTTATTGTAAAGTAATTTTCAATAAAGTCGACGTTGTAATCGAATTCTTTAAATTAAAACACCTGTTAAGGAACAACCCTTTATATATTTGTGTCGCATTTTTTATAACTTAAGTAATTTTTATTTACTAAAGTATAATTAAGTATATAATTGCAAAAAAATATATCCGTATAATTAATATTATAAATGTGAAAGTTTGTGAGTATGTATGGATGTTTGTTACCCTTTCACGCCAGAACGGCTGAACGGATCTGGATGAAATTTGGCACAGAGATAGATTATTCTCTGGAATAACACATAGACTACTTTTTATCCCGGAAAAATGTACCGTTCCCGTTGTTTTTGTTTTCCTAGTATTTCATATATTAGTGGTCTTTGTCTTAGCTTCGCTCTTAAATTCCCCATCTTAGATAGATCTCATCTATCTAAATAGATAAGTACTGGCCGGCAGAAGTAGCAGCTACACTTAAAATATATTATAATATATACTCGTAGATATAAATGTTATCATGAACAATGATTCGGCTTTAAAGCATAACAATTTTATCTTATTTATTTCTTTACACATTAAATATCGCAAGACTAAATAATAAAACAAGCAAGCTTATTATAAAATTCTGTACTCATATAGAGTAATGTTTTTAAGTATACTGATTTAATAATAATGTTAAAAATATACTTGGGTCGTGGCATATTAAAGACTAGCGACTTATGTTTTAATTTTTAAGCGGAACCCTAATTCTTTTTTTAAAATAAAAGTACCCTAAGTTACTCCTTATAATATCAGCTGTCTGCCAGTGAAGATCCCGTCAAATTCAGCCATTTCAGAGATAAGCCGAAAGAAACAGATACACCGACAAAATTAAAAAAAATGTGTTTTTCTTATAAGTGCCGTATATAATCTCATAAGTATTTATTTAATAAAACCTGTTATTTTGACATTACAAAAAAACACTTTATTCATCTGTATAGATGAAAATACAAGTACATACATACCTATAGGTACGTATGTTCGAACGAGCATCGAACCTGTTATTACGAGAATTTCTTGACATTGCGAGTATTATTACATAAAAATACTTAAACAAACTAAAAATTATGTAACTTATCATCAAGTATCTAAACATACTAAGATTATTAAAATCTAAAGGATTGATTTCAAAATCGTTCACCATCTCGATCTTGCGCAGGCGTCGGCCTGTCTGGCTGAATCTACCACAAAAACTGGTTTTGACGCATGTATACAATTCTATGCGTTATGAGCGGATTTCTATTGATCTTTTTTTAAGTAACAGTGGTATTAGGCCCGGTTGTCAGTGTATAAATGTTTGGAATGGACTTCGGGATCGCTTCTAGACCAATAACCTCTTATAATTTTAATGTACGTATTCATATTTTGTATTTATATGAATATTTAGAAAAAAATATTCTTTTAAATTTTGATTGATTTGTAAATTGGTTATTTATATTATCTTTTTGTAGATAAGCTAAGTACCTAAGTACTTGTTATGATTTTGCAAAACTGTTAAAATCTTAATAAAATAACTTGTAATGATTTCATATTTCATAATAAATGTTTCCAGCAATAATCTCTATTTCTATTATGACGAAATATTTATTGTTTTAATATTTAGTATATAGGCTTCTGAGAGATGACATATTTTCTCGCAGTAAGAAGTATGTTCTATATGTTGACCCAGATAACCAACAATCATTATAGCAAGTTTCATAAAAATCTGTCCTGTGTTTTCTTGTGATGCGATCCCAGACAGACAGACAGATAGACAAAAAATCTAAAAACTATAAATTCTGCCTCTGTATCGATATTAATGACTATTTCAATAAGATTTTACAAAAATATTTAATGTACAAATTCGACTCGAATTTTATTATATAATATATAGAAGTATAAATAAGTTCTAAAGAAAACACACACCTTAGTGCTTCAAATTCTTAATAATTCTTTGAAAGATCAATTAATTCAATTAAAATATTCAATTTCGTAACTGTATTTTAACTTCAACTCTTCACCGTACGATAAAACAATTTCGAAACACCATACAAACCAAACAAGTGACAGAATAATTACATACAGTAGATCTGAACAAGTGATTTGAGGCCGTTTCACACACACACACTACAACTGTCAAAAATAACGAATCTTTCATCGTCTTTGAGCATAAGTATCAAATACAGCCACAAAGCACTTATACTTAACGATATAAAGCCTTTTTTAGTGAAACTTTTTTATAAATACAGCAGCCACTGTACAAGTCAAGATTTAAAAAAGTAAGACTATTAAATTGTAATGAGTGAATCGAGTGGTCCTTTATTCAACCACGTGCCAATCACCAAATGTTGGTACAAAGAAACTAACTACCGTTCGATAGCACAATGGATAGAAATAATTGTACAATTAATGTCGTGGCAAGACGTAATGACACTCAAAGTAATTGGAAGTCAAGATTTTTTTGTAATAAAAAGATTTGTTCTTAAGTACTTACGCTGAATCAATTGTTTGAAGTCAAAGCGTTATAGAAATTGTTTTAAATTTATTGTAATGGATCGATTTTAGCTTCTTAAGAGCCCCAGCTGTTTTAACTACCTCAGTGTTTTAAGAAATCGATTTTCTTCTACTAATATCAACTACCGTTATAAAATAAAAATAGTTTATTTTTAATCTAAAAGATTCAAACTTCACTGACTTCAAAATAGCAAAATTTCATACGAAATACCAGTAAATCAAATCAGTGGTTGTCGAAATAAAAGTGTATAAATAGAAAGACAGATAGTCAAATTCTTTAGATTATTGCTATTTATTCTCAAATTTCAATAGATACTGTTAAATCTATTCGATATCTAAGCGCGATATCGAATAATTCGTGAGTAAGTCACTATCGTCTTAAACAGTTTGAAACAAGCATATTGTATGGTCAATAAAAATACATCATCTGTGACCTGATCTTTGCCCTGAGATATCTGAAGAAGACGGTCACTAAAACGAGGTTCCTATTTTGTATTTAAAAAAATAACTAGTGCTCACCACTGTTCGATATACGACCATACTCATTTTTTATCGATAACGCTACATACTTGTAACTAGTGCTCACCACAGTTCGATATTCGACCATACTCATTTTTATCGATAACGCTACATACTCATAACTAGTGCTCGCCACTGTTCGATATTCGATCATACTCATTTTTTATCGATAACGCTACATACTCGTAACTAGTGCTCGCCACAGTTCGATATTCGACCATACTCATTTTTTATCGATAACGCTACATACTCGTAACTAGTGCTCGCCACTGTTCGATATTCGACCATACTCATTTTTTATCGATAACGCTACATACTCGTAACTAGTGCTCGCTCAATAGTAACTAAACTAACTCGATAGTAACTAACTATCGAACTAGTGCTAGTTCGATATTCGACCATACTCATTTTTTATCGATAACGCTAAAGCTCGTAATAGCTATTAAACGAAAAAAATGGAAATTAGTTGACAAATAGAGGAGGAAAAGTTTAAACTGTTTTGTCTTTGCCTATTTATATATAGATATTTTTTATTTAATACTAAGTAAGTCTTATTTATAATCCTACTAATATTATAAATGCGAAAGTTTGTGAGGATGTATGTATGTTTGTTTGACACAAAAATTACTAAATATATTTAAATGAAACTTTACAATAATATAGCTCATACATCAGAATAACGCATAGGCTACTTTTTATCTCGGAAAAATGTACGGTTCCCGTGGAATGGAATTGTTTTTGTTTTTTGCACTTATTATTAATATCACAGATCATATAATACTATAGTGAGAGTGTCTTTGACACAAGTGACTTCTATTGACTGAAAAGTAACATACCTAATTCTGATAGATAAGTAGTAAATTACATAGAGCAACAGAAACACAAGCTAGGTTTGAATCGTTAGGGCCCGAGACATGTAAAGTCGGACCAGCAGTCATACTAATATTATCAATGCGATAATAATTTGTTGGTGAGTGTTTGTTTTCTTAACGCTATAACAGCTAAATGGATTTACATAGATAGAACTCCCAATGGACATAGCTTATAACTTGAATTATTATATGAGCTGCTTTGAATGAAGTTACACGTGAAGCTGTAGACATACACTAGTTAAAAAAAAACAAAAATAAATTACAATAGCAAAATCAACTTAAATAGAATTGTTATCTGACCAAAATCAATAAGACAAGGGAAGAAAATATACAAAAGAATGAAAGAAAGGGTTACCGCACAACATCGAAAACCTTTTATACAATTTAAGCTCTATTCTTTATGTGAATTTAATTTGCTAAATAAATCTAACACATCGCTTGAGTTAATATTTCCATTCTGATGCCTCTCATCAATAGCTTCGTATGTCAAAGGTGTTGGAAAGATCTTCCCACGATTGTATTATTTAATGTAAGAGAAAGGAGCTTATAGTTAATCCTATTGGACTGTACCATCCACTTGGTGATGTAGACTCAGAAATTTTGTTGTGAATATACATAAATTATATCTTATAATATTATTAAATGAACAATACTTCTATACTAATATTGTAAAGAGATAAAGTTTGTGAATTGTGAGTTTGTGGGTTTGTGACGTTGTAGGGGGTAATCTCTGGATTTACTGAACCGATTTAGATGAAATATGGTAAGAAGATACTTTGAGACCCAAGGAAGGACATAATATACGTTTTATCTCGGAAATCGTCCCTTAAGGGGGTGAAAGTTTGTATGGGGAATCAACCTAGGGACGAACCCGAGCGAAGCGAGGGTGAGTCGCTAGTGTATATATAAATTTATTTCGTGTATCTTGGAAGCGGCTCCAACCATTTAGATCAAATTTTGTACTTAGATAAAGTTTTTTTTTAGATTTTCTATATATTTAGGTGTCTTTTCTGAAAAAAAACGAAACTGACAAAACAGTTCAGTACCTTTTTCTCTTCCGTTTGTCCGATTTTATTTTTGTATTGTATATAGTAGCTGTTGGCGAATTTTAACGTTATCAATAAAATATATTCAAAACAGGGTTTTTTTCTATTTAGATAAGTAATAAAATCAATTCATATATGATTTTCTAAAGTTTTTAATAATGATTATGGTAGAATTTTGACCACTTGGCCAATATCCACTATTTGTTATAAATATAGGCCGTAGGAAGAATAAACACTTTTTAATTAGCAACTCACCGGCAATTCGCTCAGTGCCTCAACTAAATCTTGAATAAACATTATTTATAGTTTATTTTAATAAAATTGCATAAGTCATGCATTTCCTTGTACTGCCATTAGTTGCGAGTTTGAATCCAGTGCACTGCTTTCTTTGGACTTATAAATCGTTTTAAATAAAACTTGAACATACAGCGCTGGTAATAACTACGCAAACATCACGTACCTAAATCAAACAATATTATAATATCATGTCAACATAAATATATAAAGGTATATCTAAAGTTAAATTTATTAAACAAATGTTGATGTAACTATTCTAATTGTAAAGGGTGAATAATATATCAATTATAACGACGACGTCCAAGCCTTCAAACTGATCTATTCTCCAAATTGTACCAAGGTCGCGAATTGTCATTCGCATAATGGATCCCATTCTCTCATTCATATTTGTTATAACGTTTCACGGTAGCATTGTAGGTCCCGATCACCCCGAGGACATATACAACAAAAAAGGTATAATACCAAAATTCGCTTCTTACACAGCCGCTCATAACCCGTCATTTTCGAAGCTAATGGCTATTTTTATAACAATAAAACCATTGTTGCCTTGGAATTGTAAGGGACAATGCCCATAGGAATTTGCGAAACTGGAATTGTCTCAAGTAACGAACGCCTCTGGCAGATCGAGCCCTCCGTAGTTAAGAGCAGTACACGTGTGGTATTCTAATAAAATCAATTTTTTGAAGATTATTAATTTTTATAAATGTAAAGTAACGGTTTCTTCCTAATCTATCCTTGGCGGATGGGATATTGGGCAACTTTATCCTGATTAGGACTCGAATTTGCGACCTTCATTGTTGGTAAACACATCGACTTAACACGAATTACCTTTTAAGCCAGCGATATGAATATCTTTTATACGATATACCTAGGTATATAAGTATAATAATAATAAACGTAATGATTTTTATGAATCCTAAAACTTAAAAATAACTAAAACTGTAGAAAATCTCGATTTATTTAAGTAAAATACCTATATTTAATGTTAATAATATAATTATTTGTTAGGTAGGTACTGCTCAACGGATTTGGGTGAAATCCGGAACGGAGATATCCATATATTCTAGAATAACTTTTTATCGATATAACAACCATGTGCAGAGCCATTAGTATAATTTAGTAAAAGAAAAAAAATATGTACTGTAAAACAAAACGACTTTTAAGTTATTTCTACATAATATAAAAAAAACCGCTTATATAATAAACTTATTTGATTTTCTTCATTTTGATAAAGATAAATTTTAAAATGCCACTTAGTAAACTACTTACTTTGGACTAGCGAATCACCATCGCTCTGCTCGGTACTCCGTAGTACTCGGTAGCTCCGCTTCGTCCCTAGGTACGTTTTAACGGTAAGTATAGATTTCTCAGTTATGAGATATTTTCTGGCAGTAAAAAGTATCCTATATGTTGACCCGGATAACCAACAATCATCAAATTCTGTCCAGTGGTTTTCCCGTGATGCGTTCTCTGACAGACAGACAGAGAAAAATTCCAAAAATTATAGATTCGACCTCTGCATCTATAATAGTGTTTATTTTAATAAGATTTTCCAAAAAATATTTTATGTACAGATTTGGCTCAGTAAGAATTCTATTATATATAGGTAGATTTATAATTAATTATACATTAAACAAGGCCCATTCATGGCTTTCCCATTGTTTGCGATGTTTCAAGACCGACTCACTGCACGTGATAATATTTAGTTTCTGAGTAACCTGGTCCCTTCACAGTCGGTTTGCCCACTCGAAAGTCAAAGCTTTGTTTGGAGAGACATCTGAAGATGAAATTTCTATGTTTTGTATTTTTAAATCTCTTTCGGCTTCTGTATGTTGAATAGCCTGTTATACAAACATTAACAATTATGAGCGTGTCGCTGGGCGTATTTCTGGTTTGGCCACATACTTTCGTACTTTTTGTTTGGTAAAGCTTCCTATTGGTAGCTTTTTAGTATGCTCAATGAATATCGATGACTATAATAGATCATTCATTTACAACAGTCAATTTCCACGTATCTCCTTTGTTATTTTGGTACCGTTTGGAAAGGTTTCTTGGTATCTAAAGTAGCGTATTTGAATCATTTGCAATATGGACGTAGCTTATGCCTTATTTAGTGTATAGATGTAACCTAGCCTGGAGTAATAGTCCAAATCAATTTAATTGGAATTCTTTCTGGATGTAGATTTTCATACGAAAATATAGAGTAATATAAAAATAGAACGTACCTATTTATTTATTATTTAAATAAAATTATGTATTTTTCCGACTGATGCACAAACATTTGTCTTCTCGATGTGATATAAATTTTTGAAAATCGTGAATATTTACATACTTAAATGTAATTGTAACTTCTAATGATAAATGTTTCATCTACATATACTTGAAAATAAAACTAATGATTTCAAAATAGCAAAATAACTGCCCCATAATGAGATATAGCTAATTGTATAATACTAAATCTAAATTAATAATTAAAAAGTATCTATTTGTCTATCTATCTGTTAAAACAGTTATAAAGGTAGTTTCATAGGCTATTTTTGAACGACTTCAAAAAAGACGGTACTCAATTCTGCAGTCCTTCAACTTTTTATTTTCGACCGATTTCAAAAAGGAGGAGGTTCTCAATTCGACTGTATTTTTTTTTATGTTTTTTACCTCAGAACTCCGTCATTTATTAATCGATTCGGACAATTTTTGTGTTGTTTGAAAGTGTATACTTCCAGATTGGTCCCATTTAAATTTCAAAAAAAATACCACCCCTAAGGGTGGAAAAATAGCTAATAATGAATTTAACCTACTTCTAATTGTCATATTGACTTGAAACTTTGCAAGTGTTTCTATTTCCGTTGATAGTACAGTGGTTCAGTATTGTTGACCTGATCTGATGGTAAGGCCAGAAGGTGGATAGGTGGAACTCTTCAACGGCTAATAGTAGATATTTTGAGTTTGGGCTTATTTTGTTTGATTTGACAAGCCTAACACGTTAGAATTCTAACTTTGCTACTACTGTCTACACTAGAAAGGGAAAAATAAAAACTTTTTAACAAAAAAATAAAAACTGACTTCAAACAAAAGCACTAAAAAGTAAAAAATAACTGATTGGTAGTTTTCATTTACTATACATACCTAATCAAATATTTTCGAAGTCGGTGTGCTTTGGCTAAGTAATTAAAGCCTACCTATTAAATACATACCTAATCAAATATTTTCGAAATCGGTGCCAGCCCATACAAAGCAAAGCACACCGACTTCGAAAATATTTGATTAGGTATGTATAGTAAATAAAAACTACTAATCAGTTATTTTTTACTTTTTAGTGATCTCGTTTGAAGTCGGTTTTTATTTTTTTGTTAAAAAGTTTTTATTTTACATAATATCTTCGCCAATTGTCAATCGTTTTCATAATTCTTTTTTAATGAACAAGTTATATATCTCAAGTGTACTATATAATGTCAAAATAAAATATCACCCCTAATGATTTAAAAATATTCTTAAGCTATTATAAAGTCAGTGTAGTTTTTTTGGTAAAAAGTAATTACCTTGTCATAGCACGAAATGGAATTTACAACACATAGAAATAAATGGTAGCTTTAGCTGTACTAGGATGAACAAGTATAGATTAAAAAAGCTTTTACTGTAACCAAGAATCAAACCCGCGATAAGTTGCAAAAAATACTTTCAACATATGTCCTTCACTGCGCCAATGCACACATCTTTACTTTAAACTTTAACATCTACAAATAGAACAAGTAAACAATAAAGCATAAGTATTAAAAATATGAAATACCTCTTCAACAACAATAGATCTTATATTTATGCCAAATTATCTTCACATTTAACGATGAATGCTGTTTTATAGCGTACTTTAAGAGATAATAAAAATTGATGCGCGACAAATATAATTGATCGGAGTTCCTTAAATAGCGCGGCCAAGCCATTGTGTCATAGAAGACGACAGATAAAAGAAAGAAAAAGATAAAAAATAGCCTTTTCTGTTTGAACAAAGCGTGTCACCGACAGCCATGTTGTTCGCCCGCCCAATGCTATCGAATTGGGGCTTGGAATTTTTAATATTTCTCTTGTATTCTATGATTTGACTTATTTTTCGAGGTTTTATTATAATTTTTTAAATAAAATGACTTTTTAAATAAGACTAGTGTTAAATCGATGGTTTTATGTTTGTTTTTAAGATGGTGGTTATGTTTTATAATTATTAACCGACTTCAAAGTAAACAAAGTATGCGATTCGGATGTATATTTCGATTTATATGGCGCGAGTATTCTTTAATTCTGAACCGATAATCATGATTCTATTTTTAATAAGTAGGTCATGGAGGGTAATCTATATATAATAAAAATTTAACGGATCACTGTTTGTAAATGGAAGATATATGAGAAAAAATATTATTGGCGCCTTTATGAACGTAAATAGAACCCAAAACAATGATTTTCAGAATTTATGTCTGTTTGTCTGTGCGTTTGTGCGCGCTAATCTCAGAAACAGCTTAATCAATTTTGGTGAGGTTTTCACTAGTGTATTGTAATAAGCTTCACTTAACATTTAGTATTTGTTTTACTACTATCGGTTCATAAAAAAAAATATATGTCAAGTTAAAGTATCACCTAAATTTTCAAGAATAATCTTGAACTAGAAAATGTATTTTTGTTCTTTTTAACTAAAACTCTGCCGACACGTCTGGCTCAGTTTGTAGTGACTCAACTTGCTGTACCAGCGGCCGCGGGTTCGGGTACCGCTGAGGGAATTCATTTGTGTGATGAGAACGAATGTTTGTACTCCAGTCATGGACGCTATGGTATATTTATAATAAGTATGTATTTAAAGTTATATACCTATGTGTAGTGTATCAACGATCTGGTATCCATAACACAAGCCTCGTAGCTTACCATGGATCTAGATGGTGCTGTGTTAATGTCCCAAGATATTTATATTTATTTTATACAAATTTATGTTGAAGTAAATAATTTTAAAAATGATTTTGAAGTCAGTGCAGGGTAACGATGTTTTAGTGAATTACTATTTATTTTCACATATTTGCTTTAACGATACACATTATTTATGTAAATAATATTTACAATTCTTTAAATATTTGTATTTATCTGATAGAAACTTCCATTTTGACCATAATGTAACTATACTTGAAATTATACCACGAAACCAATAATAATACGTATTTTAATATTTACATCATTATTATTGTAATTAATCATCTTTAACGGTAATCAACTGTTTATATTGAATAAACATAAAGTATTTATTTCCAGAACTAACGATTAAAGTAAATCTAAACTAAAAAGCTGTTATTTATAATAGCATAAGTCGATTTATTGACTAAGATTACTTGCAAATTTAAGTTTTTATAATAATTTATAAGCTTAAAAACTTTTAAACTTCATCCCACGGCTTTACTTCAGCAAACATAATACGAAGCAATCCATTCTGATATAATATTCAAAAACTACCAGTAGCTTTGAGCCTAAAATAACAAGATTCTTTGTCAAATCCGTTGGATCCGAAGATTGCGTGTGCGTTCTTTTGTGACAGTTTTTTTTTATTTTTTTGTCAAAGTTGATGCGTTGACGGATTTTTTGAATGGATTTTTTTTTAATTTTTGACACCTGAATCTTTAGAGGTAAAGGCTGATCAATTTGGTCCATTGTCTGTGAAGATGCCGGATGTATGGGGTTTTATCGTATTGTATGCTTAAGTTGGTAGTGTCACTTTCAAATTACTATTTACAACGTTATACACTTTTAAAAGAATTACTTAATATTTTACTTTTATTTGAAAAAGTTGTAGATATATTAAAATTGTACCTAAATATTAATAATTTTTTAGATTTTCAATTTAAGTCAGTATTACTCGTGTACATCGATTTGACTAACTGAACATTTTTCTGAGAACTCAATTCGGCCGCATGAACTCTTATCTGAGAAAATTAAAGTACGCTATCTGCCAGTGAATGTCTCGTCAAAACTAGTCCAGCCGCTTAGGAGATTATCCGGAACAAATTTTTTTATCTGTATAGAAAACAATAATCTTACTATTTAAATAGTAACACAGTCATATTAATTCTAACATTTTCTCATAATATTTATTGTAACAAAATCTAAATTTGGGTGTGTCATTTCCCGCCCTTTTTTCTCATACTTCAAAGTATTAGAATCCAGTGTCTTGACTCAGCAAGACAGTTCTGCCTACTTTGAAGTACTGCAGAAGGGTAGTTTGCGCCCTGTGGTGTCAGCCGTGTAACTAACATTGTTATACATTATTAAATGAATTAGAATTTAATTTAGTGTGTGAAACGGAATTTTAAGTATTATTTAACCCTTAGTTAAGTCATAAAGTATATGTACGTAGTAGGTAACCACTTGTAATTTTTTTTAATTTTATCATATCTTTTTTTTAATTTGTCTTTTGTAGGTACGAAAATTAATTTTGTACTTAAAAAAGGCCATATGCATACATACAAACATACAAAGAAAATAAAAAAACTTTTCTTTTTATTGAAGCCGGCCAATAATATAGTTATTAAACAATGTAATAAATCATAACGATAAGTGACGTTATGGCAATGAAATTTTCCTAATAAAATTGGCGATAAAAGTAACTAAGTATGTAGATTTTTTAAATAATAACAAGCCTATATTTACTTTAAATTAATAGCTATTGATATTATAACAAGTGAACAAAATTATAGGCAAGAAATCGTATGGGAATGCGCTCGCGCAGGGCGGAACCGGGAAGCGAAATCATGCTGAGTTTCCCGCCCATATGAGAAATATCGACGATTCACACCAACTGCTGTTACGAATTACTAGTTATATGTGAACTTTTTAATATACACTATTATTTGGCGGTAAAAATGATCGAATTTTGATTTTGGAGGAAATCTCAAAAACTCTTTTTTTTGTCCCATTCTGAAGTTATTAGCTATATTATCCTTTAGTATTATTTCCTCGTGCATCAGTAGCTTTATGGAATATTTTTTTAATACCCTAGGTCGGCCAGGGACCGGGTTTCTTTCAATATGAGGGAAATTAGGCCATAGTCCATCATAATAGCCAAGCTCTGGGTGAACTTTAAATATCTTTCGAAAATTTGTTTAGACTCTTTCAGACAGGATGATTTTCTCACGATTTTCCTTTCCGGTAATAAAGTAGAAAATTATATTTGTATATGAAAGTCTTATAATGGGTTAACATATTTTGTTAATTTACAACAAGAAGCTAATTTTTCTACTTAAGCTAACTTTTCTTATAGTTATTTTTAAAGTATCTTACACTAGTACGTATGCATAAGATTATTTTTCCATTTTTGCAATTTATTTTATAAGTAGGTAGCTTTGATTAACTTAGTTAGGTCTTAACCAATAACGCCTAGGTTTTGTTGAATTTATGACAACCTATTTCATCGGCAGCAGCAGGTGTCTAGCGCTGTCTTTTTTTTACATTTAATACCCCTCCTTTTACCTTTTTAGTTCCCAAAGAAAATGTCACATTCTTGAGAACTTTTTTAGTCACGCAGTGCACTGGGCGGAACACATACTGAGCTGCCCGCCCATACCTCGGTAGAGCGCCGAAACGGTGACAAAATTACAACTTAGTGTGAGAAAGTCATTTTAAATGCTTTTAAATATAAATATTATTTATTATACCTATTATATAATTATAAGTATAAAAATTGTGGTCCTTAAAACTAGATTTTCATTTTTTTACTTTAATTTGCGGCAAATACTAAAGCACATTACGGTTTCATATTTGAATGCAAAAAAGCAAGAAAATTGTGAATTCTTTACATTTTAAGTTAAAAAAGAGTCTGACTAGTTAAAAGTAAAAGTAGATTTTATCATAAGAAGTTAATTATTCTTTTATTTCTTCTTACAATATAATTGGACTATAAAATCGATTCAAAATGGGCTAACATATCGCATAACATATACAAAAAACATGTCATAATTAAACTCCTCTTTATTGAAGTCGGTTTAAAAGGACATATCTAATCTTCCTCATTCCCCTTTTATGTTAAAATATTACTATAAACATCGTTCTCAGAAAAAACGAAAGGGCTGTCGCTTGTTCTTAATAAAATATTACAATTTGAAAGTAATTTAAAATTGTAGCAACGTCATCTTAACGTGTAAAACCGTAATCCTCTCATAACGTCACTGAACACATTAAATCTCACGCATTCCCTTAGAAAAATCCAAAAGAACACTTAAATTATACACTGTATACAAAAATTGAGTAATAAAATTAGCATAAAGTATAATTAGGCTATTATACTGTAGTTTGCATGGTGGGTAAGAATCTAAGAGGAATAGAGAAGTGCGTCGGTAACAATGGCGTGTGTTTACATTGTATATGAATGTATAATTAATATAGATATATTGCTGGGGGCATGAGAAAATGAGAGTGGTCAAGAATACGTTAAAAAATATTTTTATATTTTGGAATTTGTCCTTTTCTTAGATAGAACTTTTATTCGACGACACGTTTGGCTCAGTTGGTAGTAACCCTACTTGCTATTCCAGCGGTCGTGGGTTTGAGTCCCGCTGGGGGCATACATTTGTGTGATAAGCACAGATATTTGTACTCCAGTCATGGGTGTTTATATTTATAATATGTATGTATTTCAAGTTATATTTGTGTAGTGTATTAACTATCTGGTATCCATAACACAAGCCTCGTAGCTTACCATGGAACTAGATGGTGATGTGTGTTAATGTCCCATTTATAAAAACAAAAGAAAAGAACAAAGTCGTCGGGAGCAAAAATAAAAAAAGTGTTATTTAAATTAAAAAAAAAACCCTATGAATGAATGAACGAAACGATATTAAAAACCAAATATATTTTTATTTTACAATAATTTATTTTCATTCAAGTCCAAAGTAATCGGTAATCAAATAAACAATAATAAAACATTACAACTTATGTGTATCGTTCTTTAGAATCACGTTTAACCTGATACGTCATGCCTTACGCCTTCATGCCTTCAGAGAGGCGCAAACAGCGCAGCGAAATCCTAACTTATGTCCTAGATTTCGGATTGTGAAACACTGATAAATACAAGATATTTATTAATTTATATTAATATAAAATTAATATTAATTCAACTATTAAAATTAATTACTTGATTAACTTACAAGTACTTTATCATAAGCGGACGAAATTTAAAATGTTCGAAACCGCATTTTCATTATTTATTATTATGTCGTATATCCAATCTACATATATACAGGTGGTCACCGGGACTCACCGGCGCTATCCACTCAGTATTATCCACTAAAATCCAACGGTACCACCCCAGTCTTAATGAGGCGTCGCAGGATCGCTTACGTAATCAACCACGATGCCTCAAAGGCTAGTTTGCCGAGAGACCACAACAACGAAGGACTTGCTATCAAAGAAGTACTAGAAGCAACGCGTATGATACACCGCCCACAAATATAGGCCGTCTTCTCAGTGCGTTTCCTGGCTGCGTTGCCGGACGCTAATGAGCCTCCACCGTTATCCCAACACCATCAAGCATGTGTTTTTTTAAGTGAAACTTGCAATGGACAACAAGCCTTATATTCTTAGTCGACCGATTACAACAATACGTAATCAATAACAATATAAAACGCAAGCGACATATTGATTTGTGTGGACATGTTTAAACAAAATAAATAATTAAGTGCCTTTTACTGTCGTATGGTTTACAGCGGATGATATTTAATGTCTACGCGATCTTTTGTATGAGAAAAATTAGAATAAAGAAAATGCAGTAGGTAGACCCATGTTCGATAGAATAAAAGCTATTTTAATTTATGTATGTGAAGTCACATAATGTCATATGAAGTCTATTTGGCTATTGTGGTGGACAATGGTTCAATTCCCCTTTCCACGAAACTTGTGCCCAGCAGTGGGATGCTAAAAAATCTGAATCATTATAGTATATAAAATCAAAAAACCACTGACACGTAAACAGATAAAACAAATGTGAAAACTACTTGGACAACATTTTCTACAATGTATCCAGAGACCCAATAAGACTGGATTTTTGTAAACTCCATTTTAAGAGTACTTGAAGAGTATATACTTGATACAATGATCAGTACAAACTTACTTCCGGTGTATAAGTATTTATATTTAAAGTTGGTTAAATTAATCCTGCATTTACGTGGTCTTCCTTAGGTATTAGATATTGGCATTTAACATAATTTGTGTAGAGCTTACGTCAAATATATATTGATAGTAAACAAAACCACGGATAGGTTATTGGGATCTGCCGTTAAGCAACATTGGTTATAAAACGACAAGTTTTTTAGTAAAGAAATAGATCACTTATTAAAACAGTTCTATTGTAAATTAGTAATTACTAAACCACTAAACAATTGTTTTACATTAATTTTCACAATTTTTCTTCTTATCCGACAATTAATATTCAAATTATATCTATATATATAAAATAATGTCGGTTTAGATACACCATTTATAACTCAAGAACGGCTCGACCGATTTTTGTGATCTTTGATTTGTTGGATTTATCTCTAAATATCAAAATAACTATTAAAAAACGTGTATGATGAGTGAAAAAATCACAAAAAAAATAAAATTTACATGGCTATCGCTGGCTATTCACATATAGGTACATATATATTATCTATTTAAGACGTATTATTTGTATAAATAAATAATTACATCAATTTTGATTATTAGACACATATTTTTTTAGTGATAACACTGATGCTCGTCAATAGCTACTCAAAAATTAAAAAATAACTGATTGGTAGTTTTCATTTACTATACATACCTAATCAAATATTTTCGAAGTCGGTGTGCTTTGCTTTGTATGGGCTGGCACCGATTTCGAAAATATTTGATTAGGTATGTATTTAATAGGTAGGCTTTAATTACTTAGACAAAGCACACCGACTTCGAAAATATTTGATTAGGTATGTATAGTAAATGAAAACTACCAATCAGTTATTTTTTAATTTTTAGTGCTTTTGTTTGAAGTCGGTTTTTATTTTTTTGTTAAAAAGTTTTTATTTTTCCCTTTTTAGTGTAGACAGTAGTAGCAAAGTAAGAATTCTAACGTGTTAGGCTTGTCGAATCAAACTAAATAAGCCCAAACTCAAAGTATCTACTATTAGCCGTTGAAGAGTTCCACCTATCCACCTTCTGGCCTTACCATCAGATCAGGTCAACAATACCGAACCACTGTACTATCAACGGAAATAGAAACACTTGCAAAGTTTCAAGTCAATATGACAATTAGAAGTTGGTTAAATCCATGATTAGCTATTTTTCCACCCTTAGGGGTGGTATTTTTTTTTGAAATTTAAATGGGACCAATCTGGAAGTATACCCTTTCAAACAAAACAAAAATTGTCCAAATCGGTTAATAAATGACGAAGTTCTGAGGTAACAAACATAAAAAAAAAAATACAGTCGAATTGAGAACCTCCTCCTTTTTGAAGTCGGTTGATAAAAAAAGAAAATCCGTTATGAACCAGAGAAGAAAAAGGTCCTGAACAGTTTTGTCTTTGTCTATTTATACTTATATAGATATTTATTCTCGAGTACTTCATATATTTATGTTATTAGACAACATTTATATTTATTACGCTAATAAACTTGTATAAAAATTAAAATGAATTAATGTTACATATTCATCTATTTACATAAAGTTTCATACTTGGAAAGTTATTATTAATTTATGATGCGTTTTCACAATCGCGACATCCAATAATAAATAGTCCCTATTAATGTAACATCGTGTCGCCATGAATTTTCTTGTCACATAACTCAAAACTGTTGATACAAGTAAGTTAAATGTAAATTTGCCTTTGTTATTTAATAAATATTAAATGTATAAACGGATAAAAAGTATCCTATGTATCTTCTTACCAAATTTCATCTAAATCGGTTCAGTAGATCCAAAGATTACCCCCTCCCTACACCCTGACAAACTTACAAACTCACAATCTCACAAACTTTACCTCTTTATAATATTAGTATAGATATGATTCAATAATGTATAATATGTATAATAATTCAAATCCCGGGTCTCGCACCTCTAATATTTTCATGTGCGAATCATTTCCAACATGATTACCACTTGTCTTAACGGTGAAGGAAAACATCGTGAGGAAACCTGCATGTCTGAGAGAACCTAGCAAGTTTTCGAAAGGCATGTCAAGTCCGACAACCCGCACTTGGCTAGCGTGGTGGACTATGGCTTGATCCCCCTCGTATTGAAGGTAGGCACGAGCCCAGCAGTGGGACGTTAAAAAGGGCTGAATACATGTACCTACCTAATAAATAACATAACTTAATAATAATATTTTTAAATTTCTCTTGCATTGAAATATCACTTTCGAACATTTTTTGACTGACCTAAAAAAAGATACCTCTTTTTTAAGTCAGTCAAGAAATGTTACTAGGTACTCAAGTCGTTTGTTTATTTCTTAGGTCTGTGATATCTTGCAATTATTCTTATATTTTTTAATATAAAAAATTAACTTATAACAATAATTTGTTTAAATAAATATCAAAGATTGGAAGAAGATCGTAGCATTTATTTGAGCCTATTCTAACCTAATAGAGTCATTTAGGATGTACGTGGGATTTTAATTTTTACTACAATATTTTATTATAAGCAGATATATTGATATCCTATTTTGAAGTCGGTAAAAAAGAACATACGCACGTTTTATATACAAACATACACACACAGATTGCTGTATATTTAAAATATAACATTTGTCTCATATCCAGTTTGTTTTTTTATGAATCAATATGGTCATTCCTGCCGCCGCAGGTAACTGAGTAAATCAGGATTAGCCGTTCCGCCAACGAGTCTCATTTGTGCGTTATTTATAAACTAAATCCCCCATACAGCCTATACAGTTATACGCTAAATTGTTTTAAACCATTTTGACTTCTATTTTTATGGTGTGAAAGGATATTTTCATTTGTTTTGTTTATTTTATTATGCCGGTTGTACACGAAGGATGCGTTTCGATAAAATTATCATTGCGTGGAATTTTTATCATTTTTACGACTGTTTCTAAGATATTGTACTGTAATATCTATGTATGTATATAAATGTATGTTTGCTATAATAAAAATAATGAACAAGATATTATTTATTCAATCTAAATCTATACTAAGTAATATGTAGAGCTTGCTTTTTGTTTGTTTGTACGTATGAATTTTTAGGTAGATAGCTTTTATCTTATATGAACCTAGGATCATTAGAAGGGAAGCAATCTAAAAATAAGTTAAACACGAGCACAGCCACGAGTTATTATTAGTCAAATAAACTTAAAGGTATGATCATAACGATAAACTTAGTTATTGCGTAAAAAAACAAACCAACATACACGCTTACACATTTATTTATTACAAGCAACCCGCTCCAGCTTCTGTTCGTTCACATATTGACATAATATCGAGTTTTCTTTACTTTCTTTAAATATAATAATATTAAATACGCATATTTTACTTTCTTTGCCTTGGGCAATAGACTTAAATAACAATTATTTTTATAATTAGATTGTATAGGTAACAAAAAATACAATAATTCTTTCTCTTTATAAAACGATTTTGATAGATGGCAACTAATTAAATAAAGCCAGGTAACCCAGTGTTCCAGGGTTCAAACCTGTTCGGCATTTTTACATACAAATTACTTTCAAAATTATTGCCTTACGGTGAAGGTAAACATCGTGTAGAGATCTGCATGTCTGAGAGAACCTAGCTGGTTTTAGAAAGACATGAAAAGAGAAGCCCGTGCCCAGCAGTAGGACGTTTAAAAGGGCTGATACTAAAATGGACCTAAAATAATTAACACGTCTATAAATAAGTCTGATAAATTATTTATTATTGAAGCGTATTTGAAAAACAAAACGTACCTTGAGGGGAAAACTTAAAGCACAAAGAAAAACATATGCCGTTGCAAACAGTAACAAAGGAGTATTATGTATTGTGTATGCAAAATGCAGTACAAAATAATATCTTCAGATTTACATGTTCCAAGATATAAACTGAAAGCATATTTTGGTGTATATTTTTGTATTTTGTGGATGTATATTATTTTTTAAGTGAAATAGGTAACCTCAAAATCACTAAAAAAATTTTTAGTGAAATGAGAAACTGAAAATCGATTTAAATTCATTATTTTTTTAAATCAGTCAAACAATTCATATTTCAAATATTTTATATATTCCAAATATTTTATTCATTATTAAAGATTTTACTAAACGTTATATCGAACAACAACAATATATATGCATTAACCAATGTGGTTAATGCATCGAAAAAATGGTATTTTTTCTTTAGTGAGTGAAGTTGTCGATATATTTTTGAACCATTTCAATTTCTTACAACTTAAGGACGACCTTTCTGTAACCTGAAGCGATGCACATGGCTTTTCAATATGAATATTCTAAAGACAATACATTTTCAATAAATTGTTTAAACTACTGTCATACATTGTGGAGAGACGAGAGACGTTAAAATAAATATAATTAGGTCTAACAATGCTAAAGAAATGTAGTTTGTTAAAACAGAAAAAACTTAAAAAGTTATTATATATATAATTGTCTGTAAGGTAATTGTGTTGATGGCTTTGAAACAAGACGTTGTTTTTAGAATCCTTTTATTATCTTCTAATGTGTAGGACATATCTATAATAAAATTGTGACTGAGTCGAATCTGTACATTACATATTTTTTGGAAAATCTTATTGAAATAGTCATTATTATCGATACAGAGGCCGATCCATAGTATTTAGAATTTTTGTCTGTCCGTTTGTGAAAACCACTGGACAGATTTTGATGAAATTTGGTATGATGATAGCTAATTATCCGGGTCAACACATTGGATACTTTTTACTGCGGGAAAATATCTCATCTGAGAAATCTATATTAAACGTTAAAACCGAAAGAAGCTAGGGTGAGTCGCTAGTCAAATATACTTATTAGTCCAATTACTGACTGACTTACAAAGGAGCACACCTGTTTTAATTAATAATTTTCTAATTATTTTGAAGTCGTATACCTTTTTATTATATATATATATATATATATATATATATATATATATATATATATATATATAAATAAATATATATTATATATATCCAATTTTTTTTATTGATAACACAAACTCGTCAATAGCTAAAAAAAAGAGAATCAGTTGACAAACAGAGGAGAAAAACGTGAAAAATGTACTGAACGGTTTACCTTTACGTATTTAGATATTCTCGTAGACATAATTTAGCTAAATCCATACCGAGCTGTATATCAATATATCAATAATAATGACAACAGTACGTGTTAACTAAAAGAAAAATGCCATATATTCGCCCAATTCCCTAACAATAGTTTCATTCATGGCACACATTTTTTTTGTTCATATTGTCCGGCCAATGCTTAGTGAAGTTTGCGCATGTCTGCCCCCGTGCGGGCCGCACTGTGCAATCATTATTTGTGGTGCGACAAGTTTCTGAAAATATACCACCCTGTTGCTAACACTAATTTATACAGGGACGGATTGAAAATACCTATTTATTATCCGTATATATTATCCGTAAAAATAGTTTTATATATATATATAAAACTATTTTTACGGATTATGTTGAGGTTTTATTTGGGATTAAAATTCGAAATAGAACTGTGACAAAATTCAAAAAGATAGAAGATGCATTGTTTTAGTTCAATTTTAGTAACGTCAGTATATAAATCTGATGTATACATTAACGTATGCTATGAATATTTGCGATCTAATGAAGATATGTTAGGGAATGTTACGAACAAACACACATTTATTGAAAATATATATATATATATATATATATATATATATATATATACCTAATACATAAAAATTTTAGTGGGTAAATGAGACTAAAATCCAATTATTTACTAGAACTTATAATTATATTATTCCACATAATATAAAATTATATTTTATATGTGGAATAAAGGAAAATTAGACATCTTATACCAATTCATTCGAAGATATCATTAAAAAAATAAAAACAAGTCATTAAAACAACTTTCACAAAGTAAAATCTGTTACAAAGGAAATAGGCTTCTAAGAAATGAACATCAATATTACTTTAACAGTAGATTTCAATTAATATTATACTATAAAACTTCTACAATAAAAAGTAATGAATTGTACGATAAGCCTCGATTTTTTTTAGTTTTCAGATATATCTAGGTACATATATAAGAATTTGACTGCTAAATATAATAATTTTAATTTAAATAAAGAAGAAATATCAATATCTCAAAAATTATGACGACGACGTTTGGCTCAGTTTGTAGTGACCCTACTTACTGTGCCAGCGGTCGCGGGTTCGAGTCCCGCTGGGGGCACTCTTTTGTGTGATGAGCACGAATGTTCGTACTAAAGTCATGGGTGTTTATATTTATAATATGTATGTTATTAAAGTTATATATGTGTAGTGTATCAACTATTTGATATTCATATCACAAGCCTCGTAGCTTAGATGGTGCCGTGTGTTAAAGTCTCAACATATTTATTTAGTTAAATACCATAAAAATATATAATTAGCAAGGTCCGACCCTTTTTTTTTTTTTTTTTTTTTTTTTTTTTTAACGTTGGGAAATGCATTTACGCACGACGTGTGGGACTCACCGGCGTAATACAGCCAGTACTACCCACTAAAACCCAACAAAACCTTCCCCCGTCTTAATGGGGCTTCGCAGGATCGCTTACGCATTCAACTACGACGCCCCGACGGCAGGTCTGCCGAAGCAGACCACAACAACCACGGGGTTGCTCCACAGTCCACTCTGCTATCAGAGAAGTACCAGGAGCAACCCAAGGTCCGACCCTGTATCAAGGTGCAACCCGTTGCAAAAAGCCAGAAATCGTCCAAAAATTTCTAAACATGATCACGTCATTGTGTTCGCACACCCGCCATAATGGACACAAAGCGCCCATCCTTAGCTTCTTTTATTCTCTCCAATTGTACTTACTATAGTTTTCATCTCATTTATAAATACATTTCTTTGATACAATTTACACCTTATATCTTTGGTCATAGAAATGAATTTGCTTGTTCAATTGATTTGGCGATTAAGACGTTTTTTGTTTATGGTTTAAATGTCATTTCACATGTTTTCCATAGTGTCATTGTTAGGTACACCCATTGTTGCGATTGTTCAGTGCTTTGTTGTAGAGATCAATGCGAAACATTTTAATATTATGAAATTATAAACGTCTTCCGCGCGTTTGGGTATTAGAACAGAGGTTGATTGGAGAAGCCAATTTTTTACTATATTTCATCATATTTATTAAGATTTTCTTATACGTATGTAAGAAATAATATTTACAAATTTATATAAATGAATAAAGTACCTACATCTACAGGTACATATTATAATAAAATTCTGAGTCGAATCTGTACATTAAATATTTTTTGGAAACTCTTATTGAAATAGACATTATTATCGATGCAGAGGCCGAAGCTATAGTTTTTAGAATTTTCGTCTATCTTTGTGTCTGGGAACGCATCACGGGAAAACTACTAGACAGATGATGAAATTTGATATAATGGTAGCTGGTGATCCGGGTCAACATATAGGATACTTTTTACTGCGGGAAAATATCTGATCTCTAAGATATCTATACTAACCTTTAAAACGTTCCTAGGGAAGAACTCGAGCGGAGTGAGTAGATATTTATAAATTTGATTTAAAAACAAAGTTGTGCAAAGTTAAATTATTTCATTTCGACTTTGACATGTAAATGACTATAACATTAAAACAATTAGATAACATCTGAATCTATGTGTCTAAAAAATATTTTAAAATTAAAAAAATCTGACATAATTACGACTCTATACCACCTCTATTCCACCTACTAACACGATTTATTGGAATGTGAATCTGTCTCCACATATTCTTTGTTTGTAGAGACATCCGGTATAAGATAATATCTGCAATTTGGTACATGACACCATTGTTGTGTAATACACATAATCTTCACTTGCTAAGCTTTTTACTGTTCTAGTTTTTAAGCTCATTGATTATTTCTTATAATTTAAAATTATTGGTTCGATTTCTACTAAAGATAATTTATTTTCTTTATTAATATCGTTTTATTAACATTCTCAAACTTGATGAAATTATTACTTATTGCTTGCATGGGAATTAAAGAAAATGTAAGAAAAAATTATAGTTTTTTATTTATTAGTTATGAATTTAAAAGTATATTGCACAAATATATTATGATCACATTACATATTTACACCTTATAACTAAACAACAGATATGTAAACATGGCCTTATCAATAACAACGATTTCTTGTAGACAATCGGTATGAATAGGTACAAGATTCAACTAAGTATTAAAAACATAAAAGCGCATAATCTAATTAAAAAAAATCTAATTAAAAAAATCTAATTAAAAAAGTACATGAACAAAAATCATGTATTGTACAGAGATACAGAGTTTGTTTATTTAAACACTCTAATTTTTGGATGTACTGATCCGAGTTGAAAAATTCTTTTTGCTTTTTGTATTATAAAGAGCTTAGCTTTTAATACATATTATAAAAAGGTAAAGTTTGTCAGTTTGTGAGGTAGTACGGTGTAGTCTTGGTTCTACTAAACCGATTTAGATGAAATTTGGTAAGATAGTTTCAGACCCTGGGAAGGACATAATATAACACTTTTTATCTTATTAAAACACACAAATTATTTTGGTTTTCAATTTCTCGATATAAAAACTAAAAGTATCAAGATTATGATATCAAACAGTTCGATTTTATTAAGACCTATAGAGCATTAAATAGCTTAAGATTCACTGTAATACTATTATGAATGTAAAGTTCGTGAATTTTTTGACAAATCAGACCCGGTTTTCGCTTTAAACTAGAATAAATAGAAATATGTATGTATAAGATAATAAATAAAATCAAAGAGTATGTTTGTAATTAAACACCAAATACCTTATATAACTATATATAATAAAATTCTGATTCGAATCTCTACATTCAATATTTTTTGGAAAGTTTTATTGAATTTATCATTATTATAGATACGCAGGCTGAATCTATAGTTTTTTAAATTTTTGTCTGTCTGTTTGTCTGAGAACACATCACGAGAAAACCACTGGATATATTTTGATTAAATTTGATATGATGATAGCTGGTTATCCCGGTCAACATATAGGCTACTTTTTACTGCAGTAAAATATCTCATCGCTGAAAAATCTATACAAACCTTTGAAACGTAACTAGGGAAGACCCGAGTGGAGCGAGGGTGAGCCGCTAGTTTTATATTTAAACAATTATAAATTGTGTAGGTATATAATGTCAGTCGATAATAATCGGAAAATTCAGTGAAACAAAATATTTAATGGTAAATAGATGATTTGAACACGTGCGAAGAAACATCTTGTATCTCATTATGTAACAAATGAGAATCTGGACATATTCGTACTTATATGAAAAATAAATTTAATTAGGATACCATTTTATTCTTAGGTGTATATTTAGACTACAGGCCAAAGAAAGCTAAGGAAAGTAAAAGGGTCCCCAGGGAATGGAAAATAAAAGAAAAACGGTTTAGCCCATTTTAATAGAATTTTCACTGAAAGATAGAAAATCTAAATAAAATAGTCATAAATATATGAATGAAGCCGGATGAAAGCCTAGTATCCAATTTCTTAGATTTAAATTGTAACAATTTTAAAGGGTGATAGAACATAATGCTTTGCAGTGGTAAAATTTGTTGTACATTTAAAAGTAACAAAACCTTTACAATTTGAAGGCACGAGACTAATTCATAAATTTAATTTAAGTGTCCATAATAATGATAATAAATTTTTTCATCTCTGGCGTATTTCTTTGCAGCTTCCGGTCAGTTTCGGAGATTTTGCACAATTGAGATGTTTAAACACCGGATGTAGATCAATAGGACATTCAATACATTCAACGAATTAGTGATAAAATGTGGTCAATTGAGATGCTGGCAGATGCATTTATTGTCATATACCATCCAATAAAGTAATTGAAAGTGTCAATACACTTGAGTTTGTGTGAAATTCCTTTTTTTTCTAAAGAAAAGTTTGTTACAGTCATGTAATAGACGAGTTAGATTGAAATTAAATCGTGTCTTTAACTGATTTTAAAATTATTATACGTCAAAAACATTTGGAAACTTGTAATAGAACGGGAAATATTATTACTTTAATTTTATTTAATAAGGTTAAGATAAATAAGTCTTCTGTTATCCTCTTGTCCTATTATAATCTTATCAAAGAATTATTTGCATTATATAAAAGTACCTGGGCTACCGAGCTTCGCTCGGAGTTTTTGGCCTAAAGTACAATTTTTTTTTAAATTAAAAGCTTGAATAAATATTAAAATAAACAAAAGTAAAAACTTTGAATCCATCCGGGATACGAACCCAGACACCTGTGGTTGTCAAAATTGCCCCTTGGCCGCTTGGCCACGATACTTATGTCCTAGCGTGCGAATTAGCGACCATATTTTGCGTGGAATAATGCGAAACAAAACTGCATGAAAACTCAAAAACACGCGTTTTCCCAGACATAAAACTAATCTAGATCGATTTATCGCCCCTGAAACCCCCTGTATACTAAATTTCATGAAAATCGTTGGAGCCGTTTCCGTAATTCAGAATATATATATATATATATATATATATATATATATATATATATATATATATATATACAAGAATTACTCGTTTAAATATACTCGTATTAGACAAATATCTAAAGTTATTGAACATTCCAAAACTCACATAATTTTAGGAAACTTCATACATACGTATGTACACCTACATATACACATAAAGAAACAATAATGATTAATGAATGAAAGTTTTTTTTTTATATTACACTAAAATGCATTCATAGATAAACAGAAACAACATTATAAGATAGCAAAATCAATAAAATTTAAATAGGTACATTTGTGTTTGAATGAGCAGCTTACTGTACTGCTACTGAGTGTTACTGGACTGTACATTTTGCTACTACTAGCAGACTTAATATGAAATAATGCATATCTTGATCCTCACAACCAGGCTTAAGTTCATTCACAAATATTTACAACAGTAGATTTACTAACGTATTAAATACAAAAGCTTTATCTTCCTAATTGTAAAGTCCAAAATAGAATATGGCTTGGTCTTTTGAACCGCCGCTCTTAAGAAAATTTCATTGATGGCGATATATTGTTGCTCCTACAGTTAGTACTGAACTGAAGAATATGAACACTTCTCAATGAAAGGACTCTTAATTTTCTGCGAATAACTAATCAGCTTGCAGATGACCGAAATGAGCTTCGTAAGACATCCTGTCGGCATCATTTTTACCTTGGAAGGAGTAAAAAATTTATAAATATAAATGCACGTAATTTTTTATAATAAACTAGCCACATACCCTTGTTTTGCTCAGGAAAATTTTCAATTAGGTACCTGTGTATGTGTGTAAAGAAGGTCCAAAGAAATTTTTGAAAAACTCTTATAAACGCTATAATATCTTACATAATTTCACTTACTTGATTTATTTTATACAATTAATACAAAGATCTGTAATGTCATTAAACAGTCTCTCTGGGAATCGAACCCCTAATTAACGATGAAGTAAAGAGAGCCAATTATATTACACCAGCCATACTGTATCCATTAGCATTTAGTGACTGATGTCCAGTAGATAATATATAGATTATAAAAGTTATGTATATGTATTTGGTTTTCTTTGTATAATTGTAATAATGAAATTGCTAATATTTTATATAATATCATCCCAAATATTACTAATCTTCATACAAATATGTACTCATGTGGGCACAAGGGAGGGAACTGATATCATTTGTTTTTTCATCACAAGAACTTAGGAGTTTTACATGAACATTCTATATTACTGAAAAGTGGCCTAGGTTCTGTAAAAATGTCCGATAACTGCACGCAAAACCACATGAAATAACTAGTTAAATGTACAAAAGGTTGGCACAGAACACTATTAATGAGTATTTCCAGACAGTGAGGCACCGTAGTCTATTGTCAGAAGCATTATCAGAATTCCTTTGTACCCTCTTTTCCATGAAATAAATAGATGATTGTTGTGAGAAAACGTCTTAAGTGGGATTAGGATTACTGAATGGTCTTGATGCTGCCGATGTTGCTACTATTGTAGCAAGGAAACCCATCAATGAACACGTATAACATTAAAATAATAATTTATTTCAATTCTAAAGTAAAGTGACTGAGTGTTGGGAAAAATAGCTAGCTTAGAAGTATATATACTATTCTTTATTGCATTTATATGTAAAATACAGAGAGTACCAAACAATAAAATTAGTTAGTATTTTAGCGAATAGAAATGTCTGATTTATATTACACGTATTACACGTACGGATACATAGATTCTTATCAGAACGTATGTTACAGTATACACTCATTTACAGTTTTAATGGAGACAAGTGGTCGCCCCGTGGTTGAAAGTCGCCAGTGTTTTATTAAGTTTGATCGTTTTTTGTAGTTCTCTTTTCAAACATTCATAGGCCTTGAGGTGGACAGGCTCGTCACCCAGATGTTGACGGGGCACGGCGGATTCTCCGAGTACTTGCATCGCTTCAAGTGCAAGGAGAGTCCGTCGTGCGTCTGTGACCCTGGATGTCCAGAGTCTGCCCTCCACGTTCTTTTAGAGTGCCCGGTACACGATAGAGACAGATCTTATTTAGAAGCACAAATCGGATTAAAACTAGATAAAAATGCACTACCAAAAATTATGAAAGACAATAAAAAAAGAGATAAATTCCTGCAATACTGTAAAAAACTATGTAAAACTGTAAACAATAGAAATAAGAGTTAGTAATAATATGTTAAACAAATATAGTATAGTATATTAGTGATAACATATATAATGTATAGTGTATAAATAAGATAAGTCTAATAATAAGAGCATATATAAATAAGCCTAAACTGTAAAAAAAAAAAATTACCGACTACCCCCAATTATTATCCCCGTGTTACATAGTATAA
Source organism: Brenthis daphne (assembly GCA_947093115.1). Taxonomy (NCBI): domain Eukaryota; kingdom Metazoa; phylum Arthropoda; class Insecta; order Lepidoptera; family Nymphalidae; genus Brenthis; species Brenthis daphne. The sequence continues at coordinate 9,194,358 of OX352473.1, forward strand.
GAACAAACAAAGTAAATAAAATAGATAGATAGATAGCTAGGAACGAATGCGGACGAATGATAGAAAGACATAGTATGCGGAATGAAAGTGCGAGAAGCATAAAAGCGAGAACTGGTATGAAAGAAGTAGAAAACACAGACTCATTCCCCCATGTTGGAGGTTAAGAATTATAAAAAAAAAAAAACATTCATAGGCAATGTTCCTCAATAAATAGACTAGATTTTTTTTAAATTGAATCCCTCTGTTGTTCGGACTGTTCCAGACGAACAAACTCTTCATAAAAATGCTAATTATAAAAACTTACATAAACTACGCGAGCAGAGTCGCGGGCAACTTTATTCATATACAAAAACTTAATGTCTAATACCTTCAGTTTGCCGAACAGTACATCAGTGACTATTCCATTTTTGATATCAAGCGTAAAATCCTCAGCGCCAATCAATAAAAGCAATTGATTAAATCCCTCAACACAATGTTACCAACTCAAGTCCGGATTAAGTAGAGCCCTTCGCTCAATTATTCGAGGAGAATTCTCACGTCTATTTTGGGTTCTTTACTTGCAAATTGATTAATGCTGTTTAAGTTCTATCATGTTCTTAAAAATTATTACCATTGTATGGCTAGTTTCTTCTATCTTACCAATATTATGAACGCAAAATTTTGTTACTCTTTCACACAAAAACGACTGAACGGATTTTGATAAAACTTTACAATAATATAGCTCGTACATCAGAGTAACATGTAGGCTATGATTTATAAAGATATAGTTATATATTTGACTTACGTGTGCGAAGCCGCGGGAAGATGGTAGTATTATATATGTAAAAGTTATAATCCCTGTGTCTGTGATTGTTACATTTTTTACGCTCTAAAGACTCAATGGAATTATATAGAATTGGAAATGGAGATGCCCAACTGTGGGATGTTAAAATATTTGATGCTATATACGAAAATACTTTTCGTTCTCAAATACCATTTTTATGTCGATTAGTTGAACAATGTACTTAATAATAAGTATTTACGCTGCGGGGCCATCTAGTGGGGATTTAAATCAAAATGGATAATACGAATACTTTACCTAACCTGCAAATATACTTCCTGTAATAAGTACTTATTAATATAATATATAATTATTTATGATTATGCACAAACGAAGCCTTTAATTTTGATCTCTAACAGACTAACAAAGAAAGTATTCGTAGGTGTCTAATATATCTGTGACTGACTGAAACTAAATGCATAAAGTGTACGAAGTTGTCTAAATCAAATCAAATCAAATCAAAATATTTTATTCAGCATTAAATTATTACATTTTTTTACTAAACGTCATGAGTCTACTACCAGTTCGGAAAGAAGAAGCCTCAGACCTGAGAAGAACTGGCGAAAGAAACTCAGCGGGACTAATATCCGCCAACCCGCACTTGCTAGCGTGTGTTTTGCCCACAAGTCAACATCCGCTCTTATCATCATACCCTTTCTTCTTAATATATCGATGGTACGAAGTCCATAAACCGTGAGTGAGGCTCACACTTGCTTGATCTTCTATCCTGAATAACCCTTGTCTAATTTTCTAATCTGTAGATATTGGTAATAAAGTGAACATTTATCTAAGTATTCTTTATTCGAAACGTAGGTATATAGCTTACCTACTTTTCATTCTTATTGCACATTTTTCCAAATAGACTTGTTTCAAATAAGATAATAATTGATCGATCCCATACTCAAGAAATCTCAAGCTTTCGTGGCTATTTTAGATGCAGCTGTCCTTTTTAATGGAACAAACAATGCTATCCGTAAAACGTATATATGTATTAATATAATATAGGTCTATAATAGACGAGAGTTCGTAGCGGTAATTGCTAATAAAAATGGTCTTATTTTGAAATTTACATACCCTCAGAGTATTTCCTTTCATTTACTTAAGGTTAAGATCATGCTTCCACAGAAAATTGCTTCATGACTAATAAGAAACGAACCTGTCAGCAACTCCAACACTAATTCAGATTCAAACTTATATTATGTATAATATTTTCTAGCTTTAAATTAATATAATCAAGCCAGATAAATCAATACAATTTTTGCAACAAAAATATTGTACAGACGAATGAGCATTCCCAATATTAATTGCTTATTTAATTACTTAATTAGCTACTGTATTACAATTTATTTAAATTTCTCAATAATAGGTATTTCCCGATCCAATAGAATCCCGAAGAAAAATTGTACCTATAGTTATTGCGTGTATCTAAAATTTTCTGAAAATATCGTTTTTGAAATAAATGTTTGGGAACTCAACATTGGCAACAACACATTGATTAAGTTTCTAAAACTGAAATTATTAAGGTTAACATTTTATAATAGAAGTATTCCAATAAATTATAAACTCTTTATTTCTACCTTTTTATTTATTACTTATTGAAAATAATGCTTCAAGATAAAATACGTATTACAAGATTGCTGATGTTGGTAAAGACTGCGTGACAAGAAGACAGTCCACGCCTCTTTGCATCCTGAAGTAACCATTTTCACCCCAATGCTTGCCCCATGAATTTTTGACTATCCAATACTTTAGTCCGTTTTCTAAAACACCAGTTCATCATGAGTTACAATAAAAATAGATGTTTTAAATTCTTAGATAGAAAAAGACATTATTTAAAGTATTGAATGTCGCACATATTATTATGTTAAAAAATTAAGACACTATATAATCTTGTCGTACATCACAATCTTAATATATCTAGATGCTGATGAGAGTCAAGAGAACTTTCAATTTTTGACACAAAAACTGGATATTTTTTTGGGCTCGACCCGAGATATATCAATACCCATGTGGCTACCGAGATATATACATATTATGTACATTGTACACATGCTAATACTTATCATAAGATACAATGTGAGAGTAAAGGAGAGAAACGTAAAAAAAGTTACCTTCACCGAAACCGACTATAACACATGCGTGATCAACTCCTCCTCCGTGGCAATTGAGGTCACTAATTATTCCACTTTGATAGTGTAAAAGAATATAAGAGTCGATAGCTAGAATTTGAATAAAACAGATAATTTGCTTATGAATTTGTTAAATACATATTCCTACACAATACACTAAGATGAAGAATTGGAGTGTGTTTTATAGAACGTGCTAATCTCTAAAACTATTTTATTGCTATATATGTTAAACGGAAGATAGATACCTAATAATCTAACATCACGCCGTTATCATCCTTCCACTTAAATATTAAGTTTAGTAAATTTTGGTTAACACACAAGTTAGTGGGATAGGACTTTATGATCATGACAACAAAAAAACGGCGACGTCATTACAACAAAATTGAATTAAATTGAACAAAAAAATACGCCTGAATGTGAGTTTTTATTTCATGGGTTCTATCTAGATCATGGTTTTAACAGCATCTTGCAGACAATGCCTATTGGAAAGGTTGTACTGTTATGTACTTAAATCTTTGTCTATCAAAATTGTCTCTCTTTGGATTTCATGGACTCAAAAGAGTCCCATCCTAAAACATTTGCGTGAGAACTTAGATCCAACACCATCACCCGGGATTATTTGTAACTAACCATAGAGTATAGTTCAAATATTATTAGATTAGGGAAAATATGGCAAAGTAAATGGGAATACGGTATGCTATTTTGGTTAGTTACAAAACTAAATTAGTCTAGTCAACAAATGCCTTTCAGGTCAACTTTTTCTCTCTCGGTCTCAGAAAAATATGAAATGGCATATAGATGAATTTTGAAACAAAAAATATGCCCGGTTGCAAACATTGCAAAAAATAAACAATTAACTAAAAATAAAAAAGGGTTTAGTTTTTTGCAAATATCTCAAAAATTAATTGAGATTTTTCACATCTAAAAATGATTCAAAAATAGAAGGAAACTTTTTAAAAAGATCTTTTAACTTCCAGCACTGTAGGACCACTATTCATCATTTTCTTAGAGGAATGAAAATACGGCCTAAAATGTGTGCTCTGGCTTGTGCAAGCGACGCCTTCAGACACTTTATCAATAAAAAATATGTTTACACATTAAATATAAAATTTAAGATATGATAAAAATCAGGGGCTTACTAAATAGAGAAATGAATAATAATTAATCTGCTGGGAAGAAAAAATTATCAATTTTTAAAGTAGCTAGCAGTAGTTAGTTTGTACCGGTTCTGGCTCGTGAGCCAGAACCGGTGCAATCTGGCAAACTTACTCTCGGTACTGACCGGCTAACTCACGGACGATTCTGTTTTGCAACGGTCGATTCTCGAGTTACGGATCCTAAAAAAAAAAAAAAAAAAAAAAAAAAAAAAAAAAAAAAAAAAAAGGTTTTGGCATGCTCTGATCACGAATCTGCGATCCATTTTTGCGTGCGATGCGCGGTTCTGGAGATGTGGAAATCAATTAGGAAATATCTGATTGATATCCGGTGGCCTCGCACCCTCATTAGCGCTCCGTTGCTCTCCTTATCTATTGTTCCGAAGATAACGCGCTAACAAGGGATGGGTCATAAATTTTCGTGTGCTTAGGAATTTGCTTTAGGTAAGAAATAACTATTTATAATATATGATTTTATAATATTTGATTTGATTGTATACTTCTATTGGTCATCAACTACCATGCTACTCTAAATCATAAGTAAAACACACTCATTCATTTCTAACATTTTTTATTTATTCATTTCATAATTTTATTACATATCTATACACATACATAACATTGAAGTGTCTGTTTTTCATTTCAAAATCTCAGTTTTTAATTAAACACATATCAAAGTATATAAGATACTAACATCAAAAAAAACAGTTTTTACAATTTTTGTCTGTCTGTCTTTCACTGATAGATACCTAAGGTTCTATGGAGTAACTATTTAAATTAACCTAAAATTATAAAACCCATTTAATTTCTTTTAACTTACGCCCAGCGAAGTGGGCCTGGTTTGCTAGTTCTCTATAAAATATGAGCGGAACATCTCATCCACTAAAATATCGTTGTACAATGTGTTCCCTGTAAATATGTTCGTAAAACTATACATTGAATATCCCTGAAACTTATATTGCAAATACATTAAGCAATATTCACCACATACTGAAGTCCAATCATTCTGAATCCTATTAATATTCCAGACCCATCTTTTACAATTCCTTTTTAAAAACTCTAGATGATATCGTGTAGGTGTTCGTCCATATGAATCAAAATATTCACCTATGCTATTCGTATCGATATGTAAAGCTACCCAGTGTGAGCCTGGTTTATCATCTGTATCCAAATTGCATATTATACACGTTGGTACATGAGTATACATGGGTAGTCTATTAACAGCATAAACATTATTTTCTAGACTAGGATGAATCTTTTTCATATGTCGCTGAACATCTAGTGTATCCATGATATTACTGCTATTGGTACATTTATACAGTACCAATCTATTCAATGGATAACTTAGGAATGTTCAATTATAGTGCTTTTTAATTATTAAATCGCATTCTTTTGTGATGAGTCATGGAACTGGTTCATCATTCGTATCCAAATTGCATATTATACACGTTGGTACATGAATATACATGGGTAGTCTATTAGCAACATAAACATTAACTGTGCAGCGCATCACGAAGGAATGTGAGATAACGCACCACGAAGGGATGTGAGATAACGCGCTACGAAGGGATGGGTCATAAATTTTCGTGTGCTTAGGAATTTGCTTTAGATAAGAAATAACTATATAAGGTCGAGCAACTGCCGGCATGCAATCAGTCTATGGTCGCTCGACCGCAGTGAATTGCATATAGTCTACCAATACTACACGTGTGTTACTTCAACTCATCAATACCCATGGAGGTAAGTGTTTATATTCTATTAACAAACTTACTTTTCTTTCTGTTTCCTAACGTGTGTGTGGTGTTTCATAAGCGTAAATAAATTGATATTAACATGATAACTGTGTTGTTGCAGAAATCATTCAACTTCGATGAAAATACATATAAACAGTATTACTACTCGTCACTCTCCCCTCAATGCGAAGAACAGAGTGATGACATCGTGATTAATAACACACGCGATGGTGTAAAAAGGAAATCGCCGGCGCTTGATCAGTTTTTTGAAGTGACGTTAAAAATAAAAAAAATGTATAAAGTTTGTGATGAAATAGAGAAACGTGAACTGTTCGATTCATCATATGATGAAGAATTGTATAATCACTGTGCAATGGTTGAAACCCTGCTTAAGTAAGTAAAATAAACATAAATTTCAACTATAATTTACACATTGTTTAACATTTTTTTAATAAAATAAAACATTTTAACAGTCAACCACTACAACTTGGTAGAGGAATGAAGCGAACGAGTAGTGAAGACCCCCAGATCGTTAAGAAACCAAGAACTGAAGAAGAAGCGTCTACCTCTGTAGGGACCAGTGTCGGTAACGATGATCAAGTTGAATGTTTAACGTGTCATATATTGATCAAGAAAAGGTATTTAACTAATCATTTTAAAAGTAATGTTCACAAAAATAATCTTTTAAATGCACATAATTCTTTATCAAACGTAAGTGTTATTGAATCTGCTTTTGGAAACAGAATTTTATGTTATAAAATCAAGAGTAGAGTAGATCGTTTACAACCGTTAAATTTTGAAACTCCCGAACAATTTTTTAATTCTATTAAAGATGATATTTTATTTTTAATACAGGAGTGTATTCATCAACACACAATTTTTAAAGTAAATTTCATACTGCATGCTGATTTTGTTCAGCAAACTAAAGATATTCATGAAACGTTCGATTTTCAAACATTTAACTATATTATTTGCACCGGAGATGACTTAAATATTTTTCTTTCATCTTTAAATGATACAATTACTAGTAAAATTAGTGCATTCGAAAAAAAAGATAGTGGATGGAGTCTAAAAAACATAAAATCTATAGACATGAATGTCAATAAATTCAACCCCCTTCGCGGTACTTCATACATAGATCTTCCTCATGATATAAAATTAAAAAAGGCTGTTTTAAATGTAAAAAACAAAGATTATTTTTGTTTTAAATGGGCGTTACTCTCGGCATTATATCCTATAAACAAAAACGCAGATCGGGTATCATCGTACGCTATACATGCAAATAAACTTAAATTTGACGGTATTTCCTTTCCTGTTAAAATTACTGACATAGCAAAAGTAGAGAAGTTAAATGATATTAGTATTAATGTATTTGGGTTAGAAATATAATAAAGAAAAACGATGTAATTCTATAGTAGGTCCATTATTTTTAACGAAGTGTCGTAAAGCTAGACATATCAATTTATTATATTTTTCTAAGGATACGAACAATCATTATTGTTACATAAAGAATTTATCACGGTTAGTTAGTAAACAAATTTCAAAAGACTGTCATGCTATGTACATTTGCGATGCGTGTCTACTTCATTTTCCATCTCAGGAAAGGTTAAATAACCATGAAAAACATGATTGTGCTCACATTTGTACAGAATTACCAAACAGTGAAACTTTAAAAAAGAATTGGTTTGGTCAACCTATTTCAAATGATAAAATTAAATTTGATAGTTATGAAAAAAAGTTAAAGATACCATTCGTAGTTTATGCTGATTTTGAAGCATTTTTAAAACCAATAGAATCATGTTCTAACGATCCATCCAAACCATTCACACATAATATTCAGAAACATGAAGTGTATAGTTTTGGTTATTATATAAAATGTTCATATGATGAAAAATTATCGAAATATGTAACATATAGTGGACCCAACTGTGCACAAGTGTTTATGGAAAGTTTATCTAACAATTTGAAAGAAATATGTCAAAAAAAAAGATTTCAAAAATGTTCAGTTCCGCTAACAGATGAAAACAAACACCAAATTTCAAATGCAACCATTTGTCATATTTGTGAAGTTGAGTTAGCAGAACCTTTTTATGATTTTGATTGGTACACCGGTAGTTTTATAGGTGTGGCTCATGAATCATGTAGCTCGAAATTCAGAAACACCACGTCATATACCAATATTTTTACATAACCTTAGTCACTATGATGCTCATTTTATTGTTCATGCATTAAACTTTTGTGATGGCGAAATCGAAGTTATCCCTCAAAATAAAGAAAAATATATATCCTTTTCCAAAAAATTTAAAATAAATAATCATGAAGTTATATTGAGATTCGTGGATTCATTTAAGTTTTTATCGTGTAAATTAGATCAATTAGCCAAAAATCTCAGTAATGATCAATTTCAAGAATTACGTAGAAATTTCCCTAAGGATGAAGATTTCATTCGTTTAAAACGGAAAGGGGTTTATCCATACGAATTTATGACTAATTATGATAGTTTAAAGCTAACATCGCTCCCTGATAAAAATGATTTTTTTAGTTCACTCACAGATTCCCATATTTCAAACGATGATTACAATCATGCTAAAGATGTTTGGGAGCACTTTGGTTGTTGTAATATGCTAGATTATTCAAACTTGTATTTAAAAACAGATGTTTTACTTTTATCCGATGTATTCGAAAACTTTAGAAATCTATGTATGAATACCTATCATTTAGATCCAACCCATTATTATACAGCTCCAGGATTAAGTTGGGATGCAATGTTAAAATATACACAAATAGAATTAGAACTTTTAACAGATTATGAGAAAATTGCATTTATTAGGTCAGGTATCAGGGGTGGTGTATCTCAATGTAGTAAACGTTATGCTAGAGCTAATAACAAATACATGGAGGATTATGATGTAGAGAAACCAAATTCATATATCACATATTTTGATGCTAACAATTTATATGGTTGGGCTATGTCTCAAAATCTTCCTACTGGTGAATTTGAATGGGTAAATCCGAATACAGATTTTAATGTGTCTGAAACATCGGACTTCGGTTTCATTTTAGAAGTTGATTTAGAATATCCCGATGAACTTCATGATTTACATTCGGACTTTCCTTTATGTCCCGAAAACATTTGTGTAGGTAATACTAAGGAGAGTAAACTAGTCCCAAATTTAAATAATAAAGTTAAATATGTAATTCATTACAGAAATTTAAAGCAATGCATAGAAATGGGGGTAAAACTAACTAAAACTCATAGAGTTTTTAAAATTTAAACAGTCTCCATGGTTAAAAAAGTATATAGATCTAAATACAAAATTTAGAATGTTAGCAAAATCAGATTTCGAAAAAGATTTTTATAAATTAATGAACAATTCAGTCTTCGGTAAGACTATGGAGAATATCGAAAAAAGGGTCAACGTAAAATTAGTTACACACTGGGAGAACCGGGGTAAAGCTTTAGGTGCTCAAGATCTAATCGCTAAACCACAATTTCATAGTGTTTCAATATTTTCGGAAGACCTAGTTGCGGTTCAGTTGCGAAAAACTAAGTTGATATATAACAAACCAATTTATTTAGGGTTTTGTATTTTAGATATTTCAAAAACGTTAATGTATGATTTTCATTACAACTATATGATTAAAAAGTTTAGAAAAATCAATTTATTGTATACAGATACGGATAGTTTAATATATCATATATTTACAGATGATTTTTACACTGATATAAAACCTGATCTTTCCTCATACTTTGACACCTCAGATTATGATACAAATAATATTTTTGAATATCCAAAATTAAATAAAAAGAAATTAGGTTTTTTCAAAGATGAAAACAATGGTAAAATCATGAAAGAATTTGTAGGTCTACGATCTAAAATGTACGCTTTTGATTTAGAGAATAAGATTATAGCCAAGGCAAAAGGGGTAAATAAATGTATCACTAAAAAGATGACTATGAATAGTTATAAGCCTTCTCTATTTAAAAAGAAAGTACAATATTGTAGTATGCTTAGATTTAAATCGATTAAACACACAATTTTTACGCAAAAGCTAAATAAGATTTGTTTATCGTATAATGACACAAAAAGACATATTTTAGAAAATAATATTGAAACATTAGCTTGGGGTCATTATAAATTACGCTAAGGGTTGATATTTTTATTTCTATGTGTATACGTGTAATGATTGTAAAATTATGATATTACTATAATGTTACGTAGAGTTTATAACATATTTAATTATTGTTTAATTGTAAATAATGTAAGATAATAATGTAATTTAAGCAATATATATTAATTTTTTACAACAATACTTTCATTTTTTACATGGGTATTGATGAGTTGAAGTAACACACGTGTAGTATTGGTAGACTATATGCAATTCACTGCGGTCGAGCGACCGTAAATAATGTAAGATAATAATGTAATTTAAGCAATATATATTAATTTTTTACAACAATACTTTCATTTTTTATTTAATCCCTTTGAACTCTAGACGTGTGTAATGTTTCACTTTATTCATCCGTTTACTGCTATTGTAGCAGGACCAAGTGGATGTGGGAAGTCAAATTTTGTAACAAATTTCATAAAATCAGTTAAAGAAATATGTAATTGTGATTTTAATCAGATCACATGGTGTTTTGACGAAATGCAACCTTTATATAATTTACCAAATGTTAACTATCATCAAGGAATTCCAAATCTCAATATGTTTGATGGTGAAAACCCACATCTTGTTATTATTGATGATCTAATGAGAGAGTCTGATGGAAGAATTGTGGATATATTTACAAAAGGTAGTCATCACAGGAATCTTAGTGTATTTTATTTAACACAAAATTTATTTCATCAGGGTAAAGGTCAAAGAGACATTTCTTTAAACTCGAGTTATATAATATATTTTAAAAACCCTCGGGATAAAACTCAAATAAGATATTTAGCACGACAGGTGTCGCCAGATAATCCAAAATTTATTGAAGATGCCTACAGAGATGCAACTTTAGAAGCACATGGATATTTAATGGTTGATTTAAAACAGAATACTAATGATTTTTGTCGTATTAAGACGAATGTCTTTCCATTTAATGGTTATTGAACAGTTTACGTCCCCATAAAAGAGTTTAAATACATCAAGAATCAAGCAATTTAAATCATTTCTAAATGATGCATCATCGAGTCACAACGCATAAACATTTGCTTAACGCTTTGCATACGCTTAAACCAAAATATCAAAGAGCATTACTTAAAACATGTAATGAAGAAGAAATAAACTGTATTTGTGAGTGTATTCATAACGTTTTACAAGGGAAGGTACCTCTTAAAGATCAGGAGAAACAAAAATTGAATAAACACAAAAATATACTCCGTAAACTGATGCATAAGTGTAAACATAAACTAAGAAAAAATATAATTATACAAAAAGGAGGGGCTTTTTTACCAATAATATTAGGTGCAATATTGAGTGGATTAGTAAGTGGACTAGCTAGTTAACATGGAAAATGCAAAGAAAATGATACTTATTGAACCTGGATTAATTGAAAAATTAAAACAGGAAAATAAGGTTAATAGTAATTTGTCTCGATTAGATATTGAAATGCAAAACATTATGAATAGTAAGACGGAAGACCGTAAGAAGTGGATGTTATATTTACAAACACTACAAAGATACCTTCACTTTACCGAAGAGGATCGTCAACCACTCAGACTACCAATTTATTCTAATACATCTAATGAAGATTCAAATGAGTCTAAAATTGTCTTTAAAAATAAAGACAGCGACCTAAAACGTATAGTTAATGCCGAAGCTTTGTTGGGAGAGAATGGATCCATTAAAAGTGAAGAAAATGATACAAATCCACTTTACACACCAACTCAAATACTCAGTTTAATACCAAAAACTTATAATAAAAAAGGTCAGTTATTATTAAATTTAGTGGGAACAAATAAAAGTAAAATACATTGGGATAATGAAGGCACAGTCATAATTGATAGTGAAAAAATTCCTGGAAGTAATATCGTTGATTTAATAAATGATTCACTAAGACCCTTAAAAAAAAGTGATCCGATAGGGTGGGATAGATTTGCTAAAGCATTAAAAGATATTAAAGTACCACTTACTTATATTGGAAACCCGAAAAGATGTGAGTTTATTAATCAGCTTCAAGCAAATGATCTGAAAATAACCTTTGAGATTGAAGATCAAGAGTTTTCTACACCGAGCAGTGAAGATAAAAGATCTTTAAATAAAATACGGAGAAAGCTCGAATGGGAAAAATGGACCCCGTACTAGAAGAAATTAATAGTATTTATTATGATCCATCTAACCCCGCTGGTTTTAGTAGTATTGATAAATTATCAAAAGCCATGAAGGGTAAAATGGATAAAAAGCAAGTAAAGGAATGGTTACAATCACAAGAATCATACACATTACATAAATCCATTCGGAAAAAATTCCCCCGGAATAGATATATTATATCAAATATTAATGAACTGTGGCAAGCTGATTTAAGTGATATGCGAACTTATTCTCAATATAATGATGGTTATAACTACATACTTTGTGTTATTGATGTATTTAGTAAATATGCTTTTGCAAGATCAATGAAAAAGAAAAACTCAGAAACAACTAAAGAATGTTTTGAAAGTATATTTACTGAAAGTAATTCAACACCTACTCACATACAATCTGATAAAGGTACAGAATTTGTTTCAAAAGATGTACAAAAATACTTTAAGTCCAAAAAGATTAATTACTATACCACTAATAATCCTGATATTAAGGCCAGTATTGTTGAACGATTTCAAAGAACTCTAAAAATGAAAATGTGGCGATATTTCACTCATAATAATACTTATAGATACATAGATGTTTTACAAGATTTAATTTACTCTTATAATCACAGCATTCACTCTAGTATTAAGATGTGTCCATGTGATGTAAATTCTAGCAATATTATGACAGTTTGGACTAACCTTTATGACAGAGGATCAAACAAAGTTTCTTTAAAAAATCCAAAGCCAAATTTCAATGTGGGTGATTATGTTCGAATAACTAAATATAAACATGTTTTCCAAAAGGGATATGAATCAAATTGGAGTGATGAAATATTTATTATATCTTCAATAATTGATAGATCTCCATGGGTCGTATATACAATAACAGATTTACAAAATGAACCAATAGTTGGTACTTTTTATGAAAAAGAATTACAGAAGGTCACTTACAACCCCACCTCACAATATAAAATAGATAAAATAATTGACTATCGTTATTCGGGTATCAGAAAAGAAGTATTGGTGAAGTGGAAAGGTTATCCAGATAAATTTAACAGTTGGATTTTAGTTTCTAGTTTAAAAAAAATATGATTAAAGAAAGTTTTTATTTAACTTTGCTCAGCAATAGTTCAATGGAATATTTTCCTGATAACAAGACTACAAATTTTTCAACAAAATTACCAAAATCTATTAAATTAGAAGGTGAATGGTCGGTTGGAGTTGTCGAGTTTCAATATCCATGCACCATGTTTACTGTTCAAAATCACGAAAATGTTATATACATTACAAAAAACATGATAATGCCTAATGAAGATAAACCATCAACAGTGTACCTCAAAAAGCATATTCCAGCTACCAACTATGATAACGTTGAACATATTTTAAAAACGTTAAATGCTTTGGGAGAGAACTTAAGATTCCGTTATGATGAAATAACAAAATTTGTGTCTGTTTCCGTTTTGGATAAAAATATATCATCTGTAACATTATCACCCAAATTAAGTTTACAACTAGGTTATGAACCAAATAAAAATCTTCTAGAGAGAAATTTTGGAAAGTGTCCTGCTAATTTACACTTAGGGTTACCATCTCAACTATTTGTATATTGTGACATAATCGATCCTCAGATTGTGGGTGATGTTATGACTCCTTTATTGAGAATCATTTCATTAGATCCTACAAAATACATTTATGGTGCAAATAAAATGCATGTTTTCTCTCCACCTCACTACTTACCTGTTATGCGAAGAGAGTTCGATACCCTGGAAATAAATATAAGATCGAGCACAGGACAAAAAATACCATTCCAGTTTGGAACCGTGTGTATTAAACTACATTTCCGAAAATTACAATAATGTATTCTCTTCCTGATCATCATAAATGTCCATATCAAAATTATTATACACATCAAGCCGGATCAGGAATCGGAGTAATTTATAAGGGTTCACCATATCAACGCGGTCATGGTATTGGGAGCTTCTTAGGGGGTTTATTTAGATCAGTTTTACCTTTACTTTCAAGTGGTGCTCGAGTAATTGGTAAGGAGGCATTAAACGCCGGAGTAGGTCTTTTATCAGATATGGTTCAAGCGCGTCCAATGGAAACCTCAATAAAAGATCGTCTAAAGCAAGTTAGCACAAACTTAAAACGAAAGGCTGATGACAAAATTGATCGATTAAACATGACAGGATCTGGGTATATAACTAAAAGAAAACGATTGCCCTCATTCATTCCACCATTAACTGCTAAAGTGAAAGCTGCAAAAAAACTTGGTCTAAAACCAAAAAATATCAAAGATATATTTTCAAATTAAATATGTCTTTTCTTCATAATCATTCTTGTGAGTGCGTTAAGTCAGAATTGGATTTGTTTGCACTACCGTCTACACAAACAAGCATTGAAAATGGATTGTGGATTCACTATAAACCAATTTCATCTCTTGCTGATGATGGACCTATCGAGTTTCAAGTTCCTGGTACAGGCGATGACTACATGGATTTGTCTCATACATTACTCCACATAAAGGCAAAAGTATTAAATCAAGATTCAACCAACTTGATGTCGGCTACCGTAGTAGCACCTGTAAATAATTGGTTGCATTCACTTTTTAGTCAACTTGATGTTTATTTGAACCAAAAACTTGTATCACCACCTAATAATACCTATGCCTATCGAGCATACATGGAAACCCTTTTAAACTATGCACCTGCTGCTAAAGAATCTCATCTTACTTGTAGTCTTTGGTATGAGGATACAGCAGGAAAAATGGATTCTACAGATGGTAAAAACATAGGATTTGTTAAAAGACAGGAATTAGTTACTGAAAGTAAGGAAGTAGAAATGATTGGACATCTGCATGGTGACATTTTCAATCAAGATAAATTTTTAATTAATGGCGTTGAAATGAGTGTAAAATTAATTCGTTCAAGAGACAGTTTTAATTTAATTGCTGGGTCAAACGATGTAAAGTTTAAAGTTTGCATTACAGATGCAACTCTTATTGTTCGAAGAGCACGCATTAATCCAAGTGTATTACTTGCACATCAGAAAGTTTTAGCTTCTACTACTGCTAAATATCCTATTACTCGAGCAGAAGTCAAAGTTTTAACAATTCCATCGGGTGTTCAAGGAAAAACTCTTGATAATATATTCCTAGGACAGGTACCCAAAAGATGTATAATCGGGTTTGTGAACAATTCTGCATTTAATGGTTCCCTTACTAAAAATCCATTTAATTTTGAAAACTATGGTATAAATTCTTTTAGCTTATATATTGATGGTCAACAAATACCTTCAAAAGCTTTACAACCATCTTTTAATAATAGTATATTTACATCAGCATATCATACTCTGTTCTCAGGAACTGGTATTCACTTTCTTAATGAAGGAAATGCAATCTCTCGTGAACAGTATGCTAAAGGTTACTGTCTATTAGCATTTGATTTGACACCTGATTTGTCAGCTAACTCATCATCTCATTGGAATCTCATAAAGCATGGTAGTGTAAGATTAGAAGTGCGATTTGAATCCTCACTAATACAAACAATTAACTGTATAGTGTATGCTGAGTTTGATAACATTATTGAAATAGATAAAAACAGAAATATTACTGTAGACTATAGTAGTTAAGTAAGTTATAATGTGTGTTGTGTATTAGGTTTATGTATTATTCGTATTGCATGTTATGTGTATGTAAGTTTAAGAAACATTATAAAATTAAATAAAACAAATTATATGCAGTATATCATTTTTTATTTCATTATAACCCCTTATTTAATTTTATATAAAACACTATTTGAGTTTAAGCTTTACATAAGCACACTCACTAAACCACTGAACATGTTGCTGCCAAGGATCATCATCATCTTCCCAATCTTTTAAACCACCACCACAATGGAAACATTTGGTCCTGTCTCCACATCCAGTATAAAAGAAACCGGCTTCTGCAAGATCTTCAGGTTTCTGTCGCATAGCGAGAGGCCAGTCTTCAAAACTGAGCAACCGTCGATATTTTGAACTGAAGAATGGATATTCAGCACTTAGGTACTGAATGTTCTTCTCTTTTTCTTCTACACTGAGCATTGTAACCTTACTATTCAATGACGTGTTCTGTACATGTATACCACACTCATCTCTCCCTTCTGCACTTGTCATTCTCTCACGATCACAAGACAACTGGTCCTTTACACAACTCATTATTAATATATTATAGTCTAGCAAAGGATTATAAAATCAGATAGAATCTAATGAGTACACAGAAGTAATTTAAGTAAACGGAATCACATTCACTAATAATTGTTATTGTTAAAAAAGTATTTTTTAACTGTTTCACTTTCTGCTATTGTCTTTGTAATATTATATATGAGGCTGTTTGTGTCATCGTAGATGCTATCCTTATTATTCTTTATATAATATTTAATCCTCGTGGTGGCATGTTTCCAATGATCAGTAGTTGGAATCTTGCATAGTTTCTTCATATCATACATTTCAACTTTTATTAGATGCGTCGCTTGGTTTCCGTCATCGGAATTAGTAGAAATGTATGATACACCATCTCTAGAGGCTCGTGCCACGGTTGATGATAACAGTTTCTTCTTTTTTATTTTTGGCGCCACTTCAAAAAACTGATCAAGCGCCGGCGATTTCCTTTTTACACCATCGCGTGTGTTATTAATCACGATGTCATCACTCTGTTCTTCGCATTGAGGGGAGAGTGACGAGTAGTAATACTGTTTATATGTATTTTCATCGAAGTTGAATGATTTCTGCAACAACACAGTTATCATGTTAATATCAATTTATTTACGCTTATGAAACACCACACACACGTTAGGAAACAGAAAGAAAAGTAAGTTTGTTAATAGAATATAAACACTTACCTCCATGGGTATTGATGAGTTGAAGTAACACACGTGTAGTATTGGTAGACTATATGCAATTCACTGCGGTCGAGCGACCATAGACTGATTGCATGCCGGCAGTTGCTCGACCTTATATAGTTATTTCTTATCTAAAGCAAATTCCTAAGCACACGAAAATTTATGACCCATCCCTTCGTAGCGCGTTATCTCACATCCCTTCGTGACGCGTTATCTCACATTCCTTTCCTAAGCACACGAAAATTTATGACCCATCCCTTCGTGACGCGTTATCTCACATTCCTTTCCTAAGCACACGAAAATTTATGACCCATCCCTTCGTAGCGCGTTATCTCACATCCCTTCGTGGTGCGTTATCTCACATTCCTTCGTGATGCGCTGCACAGTTAATGTTTATGTTGCTAATAGACTACCCATGTATATTCATGTACCAACGTGTATAATATGCAATTTGGATACGAATGATGAACCAGTTCCATGACTCATCACAAAAGAATGCGATTTAATAATTAAAAAGCACTATAATTGAACATTCCTAAGTTATCCATTGAATAGATTGGTACTGTATAAATGTACCAATAGCAGTAATATCATGGATACACTAGATGTTCAGCGACATATGAAAAAGATTCATCCTAGTCTAGAAAATAATGTTTATGCTGTTAATAGACTACCCATGTATACTCATGTACCAACGTGTATAATATGCAATTTGGATACAGATGATAAACCAGGCTCACACTGGGTAGCTTTACATATCGATACGAATAGCATAGGTGAATATTTTGATTCATATGGACGAACACCTACACGATATCATCTAGAGTTTTTAAAAAGGAATTGTAAAAGATGGGTCTGGAATATTAATAGGATTCAGAATGATTGGACTTCAGTATGTGGTGAATATTGCTTAATGTATTTGCAATATAAGTTTCAGGGATATTCAATGTATAGTTTTACGAACATATTTACAGGGAACACATTGTACAACGATATTTTAGTGGATGAGATGTTCCGCTCATATTTTATAGAGAACTAGCAAACCAGACCCACTTCGCTGGGCGTAAGTTAAAAGAAATTAAATGGGTTTTATAATTTTAGGTTAATTTAAATAGTTACTCCATAGAACCTTAGGTATCTATCAGTGAAAGACAGACAGACAAAAATTGTAAAAACTGTTTTTTTGATGTTAGTATCTTATATACTTTGATATGTGTTTAATTAAAAACTGAGATTTTGAAATGAAAAACAGACACTTCAATGTTATGTATGTGTATAGATATGTAATAAAATTATGAAATGAATAAATAAAAATTGTTAGAAATGAATGAGTGTGTTTTACTTATGATTTAGAGTAGCATGGTAGTTGATGACCAATAGAAGTATACAATCAAATCAAATATTATAAAATCATATATTATAAATAGTTATTTCTTACCTAAAGCAAATTCCTAAGCACACGAAAATTTATGACCCATCCCTTGTTAGCGCGTTATCTTCGGAACAATAGATAAGGAGAGCAACGGAGCGCTAATGAGGGTGCGAGGCCACCGGATATCAATCAGATATTTCCTAATTGATTTCCACATCTCCAGAACCGCGCATCGCACGCAACAGAATCGTCCGTGAGTTAGCCGGTCAGTACCGAGAGTAAGTTTGCCAGATTGCACCGGTTCTGGCTCACGAGCCAGAACCGGTACAAACTAACTACTGCTAGCTATACATACATACATTAGTAAATTAGTAATTATTTTCTGCTTGAACATGAACATTGTAAGTGTGATAATTGTTAAATTAACCACAAAACGATATACAAAAGATAAAAGTAAGATTAAAAGACAAATATAGCTTTACAATAATCAAAATTAACTTACCTACTGCAAATGGAGCCATTTGCTGTATTTTTTGAGCCCAATCATCTTCACTTACATTTAGTGCTATACAATCTTTCGGTGCATTGTAAACGATAGATGAATTATACTGGCAACTTCCATTTGTTGCATTATATGGATAGTCAATTTCAGTTTCGATACCACGGGACATCATATAACTAAGAAAGTTAAGACCAAAAATTATTATTGTATAATATACTTATACTTATGTATAAGCATATTGGAAATGGTTCGCACATGAAAACATTTACCCGAATTTAACCCAAAATTTAACCCGGTTTCCAAGCTAGCAAACCAAATATAAAATTTTCAAGTAAAATAGAGAGCAATAAAATTCAATAAATTTAATATCTTACTACATAGCGTTATCGGGATACCCCCCATTACATCCATTTGAATAACAGTCACAATCTACTATTTGCTGCTCCGATAGGTCTGGTATTTTGCCCGATTTGATCGCGATAACACTTTCCAAATTGGCTTAAATAAAGAGACCAAAATAAATGTTATAGAAAAAATTACCATGTAACTACATTCTTTTTTTGAATTAAATAAATAAACAACTCACCAACGGCACTAAATGCCCAACAAGAACCACATGCACCTTGATACTTCACTGGAGAAACAACGTTTTTATCACGCCAATCAAATAGTACATCAGTCTTGAAATCTTCAACTTCAGTAATTATTTTGCACTTGTTTGTTCGAGATGATATATTATATTTACGATATATTTTATGATGTTCAATTAAAGTTGCGTGAGCAGATGGTGTGATACCTCAAGAAGAAAAGAAAATGTACTTAAAAAAGTTAATAATAGTTCTATGGAAAGATGTGATATCTTCGTATATATACGAATTTAACCATCTCAATTTTTGTAAACATATACTACCTATAGGTATTTTAACAATGCTGTCATAGATTTCCGCGAATATTTGACTTTTAAATAAAAGTATCTTTTCGGATTTTCACGTGGTGTTATTTTGTTATTTTTGTTCCCTAAATGTCTCTCCCGTAAACATATTTACTGTGAAGCATTTGTCAATATTTTTAAAAACTTTAACTTATTTTCTATTTCATTTTCCATAATTTATTTTTCCTCAACTGTTGTTTGAACATTGCAAGGAAGGTTTAAAACTTACCAAATTTTGCTCTTGCGCTATGACTATTTAGATGATCAATAAAATCTAAGTTCTTGAGGAAAATTCCATATCTTACAAATTTTTCTTGTTCATTTGTATAATGTATGTTGTATTTTTTTACAAATTCTTCAAATTTGCTAACAAGTGTCTCGTTAAAGATGTGAGATAATTGTTTTGCTGATGCTATCGTAATTGCAGCCATGAAAAACAACAAAAGAGACTTCATTGTTCCACTTTGCACTATATTTTCCTTTTATTATATTCTTCACCACAGTTTTATACTTCACTGTTAGGTCTAAATATTTAAAATATGCATTTTATGTAACTTTTATTTCCAATTTTTATTGTAAGAACTCATAATGTTATTTATTTGTTCGAGATAGTGGATTATATATTGGTTGTAAATTTTTAAATATTTTAATAAAGTGAAGGAATTTTGGTCTCATTTGTCGAATAATTAAAGTTTTTGGAATATGTGCAATTATAAATAACTGTAGCTATCAACACAGTTAGTTTATGTAAATACTTTCGTATGTTCATATAAAATAAAAAATTGAAAGCGACTTTAAAATGTCAGTGCCTTAAAAGAAGAAATAATAATTATAACAATATGCACAAAACTAATAAAAAACCAAATTCAATGTTAATTACGTACCAAGTTAAGTAAATCAGCAACATCAATTAAACACGTAATATTGTTATTAGCATTATTAGTATGTAGTTTGTATTATTATTTCAAAAAGCTATTGTAAAAACTCGACTAAGTACTAAAATTAAGAGAGATTTACACGAATATTTGAAAATTTGAATTAAAACTATATTTTCAGTTTTTTTTCGTGGATTTATTTAGATTTTTGGTTTAGTTTAACAAAAACCTTAGTGTAAAACCTTAGTCTTACCCGTGACTATGATTATTTTTAATCAGTATGTTATTTGGAAGGATGATGTAGAAGCATTAAATAGTTGTCAGACAATTATTAGTGATACCTGCTTAAAAAATTTAAATTTCCATTTATTACGGTCTTTTTCAGTCCATATTATCATACGAAATATGGACAATATTAGAAACATTACCTACCTTCTTGATGTTGTTTCACATTATTATAATCCTAATAAAATAAAGTTCAAAAGAGCAGAGAATACTATTTAGAATTTATTAAAAAATGTGGTAATTTTTTTTGAGTATTTGGAAGCGGTCTGTGATTGGTTGCGGCTCCGGTAACGTCACACTTTATTATGCAGTACCTGGGTTACGGAGCTTCGCTCGGAGTTTTTGGCCAAGAAAAAAACATTAAATAAAAACTAAAAATTTGAATAAATACAAAAAAAAACAAAAGTAAAACCCTTGTATCCGACCGGGATACGAACCCAGACACCTGTGGTTGTCAAACTTGCGCCTTGGCCGCTAGACCACGATGCTTATGTCCTAGCGTGCGAATTAGCGACCATATTTTGCGTGGAATAATGCGGAACAAAACCGCATGAAAACTCGTAAACACGCGTTTTCCCAGACATACAACTATTGCCCTTTCCGAGATTCAGATTATATGTATATATCTATATAAATACAAGAATTACTCGTTTAAATATATTAGATAGTAAAGAAATTTACTTAATGAAAGCTTGGTTGTTCGCAAGAGATTTTTACAATTGTCTAGCAGACTCGCGTAGAAACTGCAAAAACATAAAAAAAAAAAAGATTTAACGATCTGTTTCTAATAAAGATCCAAATTTATTAAATGGAAAATAAATTAATTAATATCGTTGAATATACGAGTATGTTTCATTGAATACTTGAAACGTTAGTTTTATAGAAACACTGGGGCGTCGTCCACGTTAATATGAAAAACTTGGGACTTCATTTCATGATTAGGTTCCAATTTATTGGGGAGCATCCATTAATTACGCTAGACAAATTTGGCAATTTCTTAACCCCCTCCCTCCTCCCCTCTCTCCTTTTGATAACATTTCGTGAGATTTTACTCGACTCCTTCCCCCCTCCCCTAATCTCACGTGAGATTTTTTAAAATGCGTATTTGCAATGTAAATGAGTTAATATGTTAATCAATACAAATATTAATTATTAGTTTACAAATCGTTTAATAAACACAATTTATTAACTACTAGTGACTCACCCTCGTTGTAATGTTTAGTATAGATTTCTCAGAAATGAGATATTTTTTCGAAGAAAAAAGTGTCCTATATGTTGACCCGGATAACCAGCCTTCATCATATCAAATTTCATCAAAATCCCTCCAGTGGTTTTTCGGTGATGCGGTAACAGACAGATAGACAAAAATTCTAAAAATATAGATTCAGCCTCTATATCGATAATAATGTCTATTTCAATAAGATTTCCCAAAAAATATCTAATGTACAGATTCAGCTTAGTTACAATTTTATTATATGTATAGATTAATCAGCATTTATTTATATTCAATGAATATTTGTTTACACCGTTGAATAAAAAGTTAGCATAAAAATTATATTTTGACACTTTTTATTCCGCCATAACATCAAAGAAAAATCTATAAGATCAAGTAAATTAATATATTTTTTTTAAATGTGGAGAAAATAAAATTAATAATAAACAATGGTTCTAATAAGTTATAAAGTTTTTTCAGTGAAAATTATTAGCGTTTCGTATGTTTATTACAAAAGGTGATGGCAATATTTTTTTATGAATAATCTTCACATCGCACCGTATATGAAAAAGAAGTATTTACTCCAAAAAAATTAATTACTATTCATAAATATTTATTAACAGTTAAGAAATATTTATTGATTAATAAGAAATATTTGTTTATATTTAATAAATGAGTAAATTGTTCCTAAAAAATGATTTTATTAATAGTTAATATATTATTCTATCAGTGCATATTTAAGCCGCAATGAATATTATGTATTATATAATATGATATATTTTAAGGGAGAAACATTTTTACTTAAATTAACTCAGTTTTTTCGCAATTTTACGTTATTTGTCGCGAAAAAAAATTACGTGGTATTTGCCGAGACCGCCCTCTGTCTCACGTGAGATTGAGTGAGATTTTGCCGAAGTCAAGCATTTCATTTTTAGTTGTTTTATAAGATATATCAATATAGAATAGCTTTATATGATGAATTAGATAACTACTAAAAGAATATCTATACTACATATAATAAATTTCTTAGTGGTATCTGTACATTAAATATTTTTTGGAAAATCTCAATGCAATAGTCATTATTATGGATGCAGAGGCCAAATCTATTGTTTTTAGATTTTTTGTCCGTCTGTCTGTCTGTGACCCCATTACGAGTAAACTACTGAACGGATTTTGATTAAATTTGGTAGGTATGATGATAGCTGGTTATCGGAGTCAACATATAGGATACTTTTTACAGTGGGAAAATATCTCATGACTGAGAAATTTTTACTAAACGTTAAAACGTAACTAGGGAGGAACTCTAGCGGAGCGAGGTTGATTTGCTAGCTATTTATAAAAATAGCATAAGTAAGGCCGAGAAGTGAGTCTTGATGATCGATTAATGTAACTGGTTAAAATGATGATCGAGATGCTTATTGTCACTCAGCTTGAAGTCATTCAGTGAATCGATAGATTTCTATACGAAAGAAATGTCTAAATATTGTCAAAGCCTTTTGAGCATTCAATATACACGACATGGACATGATAGCCACTGTACCATATTGTACACGATGAATGCATAAAATGATTAAGGTTACTTTCTGTATTTTTTTATCTTGTATAGCCAGGCTAGTGCGACTAATTTAATGATGACCCATTTGAAATAAGTCTGTAGAGTGTAGGTATTTATAATTGAATATTAAACTGACAACACTTTTAACTCGTTTATTTAATATTTTACTAAATATGTTTTTTGATAGATGGTGGATTTTTTAGGTTGTGTAAGATTTAATATATTAATAATAAATTATAAACTCATTAAATTTTAACATTTAATATATTACGTAACAATGACAAAAGTAATAAGAAATTGTCGGAAAACATGTCATTTCTAAAACACACGATCAAAACGAATGGTAAAATATTACATGACTGCTGTCACTACAGCCTCAGTAAGGAGAAGACAATTGACTCCTCTCTGCAACCTGAAGTATCCATTTTCACCCCAATTCGCCCCCCATGAGTTTTTGACGGACCAATATTTCACTCCATTCTCTAAAAATCAATCAAAAATCAGTTCTAATTAAAATTAGTAGCAGTTTATACTGAAATTGCTGATCTCCAATATAAAAATAACTTGATAACATTAATAAAATTAAAATAATATCTATTTCTTACATAAAACAAATGTAAAGAATAAAAGACAATATTTTATTAAATACAACTAAATAAATATTACCTTCGCCAAAACCGACAAGTAGAACTGCATGATCAAGATCTTGACCATTACAGTTGGCACCTTGAATTATACCGTTTTGATAATTATGAAGAACAGTAGCATCGATAGCTGAAATTTAATTCAAAATAATATATTATATCATAATATAATAAGGCAGTGGTAGCCCAGTGGTAACGCACTCGCTTGAGAAACCGAGTGAAGCGGGTTGAAATCCCAGGTCTCGCACCTCTGATATTTTCATGTGCGAATCATTTCTAACATGATTATTACCACTTGCATTACGGTGACGGAGAACATCGTGAGGAAACTGCATGTCTGAGAAAATCTAGCAAGTTTTCCAAAGACATGTGAAGTCCGCCAACGCGAATTTGGCGAGCTTGGTGGAGTATGGTCTGATTATCCACCCAAGTTGTGGGTTGTATTATAACGTATTTTCCCGTGAAAATTAAGTAATCTCCCGAGGTAAAAAGTAACCTATATGTCACTCTAAAGCCCTTCAACTATCTCCACACAAAAAATCACGCTAATCCATCACTCAGTTTAGGTGAAAGGAGGAAAACAAACAAATACACAAACAAACCATTTGTGCATTGATTGTCCATTAAATGTTTTGTTATGATGTATTGGACACTTTCTTTTGTAGGACATACGGAAGAATCTATTAATAGCCATCTCAGTCGTTCACTTTTTGCCTGTGTTAACGAACTGTGGACTTATGCACTAATTTCATCTTGATAAGACTACCATTAAGTCACTACTATATCATGACCGTCTATTTGAAATAAATATATGTAATTCATAGCTAATTTACCTATAGACAACGGGGCTATTTGCTGAAGTTTTTTAGCTAAGCCATCTTCATCTACCTTTAGTGCTTCACAATCTGTTGGTTGTACAGCGACTTTAGATGCATTATATTGGCAAGTGCCATCGTTTTGTGTATATGGATAGTCAGCCTCAGATATAGAACCCTTGGATTTCAAATAACTGAAAAAATATTTGTTTCTAAGTCTTTCTTTTTTTGATAATGTTTGTAAATTACATAAATAAAACATCCCAACTGTGCTAAAAAGGAACCAAAAAGATAGAAAGAAGATAACAAAAGAATTAAGAGGATGAAACATGTATGTCTCCGACTACATAATACATACTATGTTCGTATGTCAACATGTTTCCATATTTTTAGTTCCCTTTTTCAGTCAGTCAGTGAAAAAAAAAATTCAACACGCCCGAATTTGTCCATAAGCCGCCATTTTCCACTTGCGTTATATGACGAATCTAAGGACGTATAATTAATTCATCAAATTAGTTCTGTCGTTTTGTAATTACGAAGGTACATAGAATTGGACATATGCACATACATATATTTATATTCGGGTCAAACTCATAAGCCTCCTTTGGATTTCGCAGCAATCGAATAAAAAGCATTGTTTAAGAAATTTATAGTCGTTATCAGCAATCTGACAATGTAACAAAATGTCCTTCATATGACGTATAATGGGGCGTTCCGCATGAACCGGACATGTAAGAAAAAATATATTTTTTTAATTTCCAATAATACCATTAAGCCCCATTAAATGGAGTATAAATTCCACAGCTTTATTGATTTGTATTATAGCTTTTTAGGACTAGATAAAGACGTTCGAAGCATCGCGTACCTGTGAGAAATTCGAAATTTTGGTCTTTGGTCTTAAAAAATATTTTGTGTACAAGATATTTCAACATATTTTTTATAAATAATATAATATACAAAATATGTCTTAAGACATAAAAGCAATAAAATAATCAAATATTATTACAATTGGAAATGTTAACATTTTTACCTGTCCGCTTCACGCGGAATGTCCCGTATATCAGATGTATACAGTAGAAACCAATATAATATTATAAAAATTAGTATTAACCTAAGGTCTCAGTAGACGTAGTCATGTATTGATGTAGAATCAAAACATTTATAAGATAAATGCAATGCCTAAATTATTATAATTTAATAAAAAAAATGTAAATAACTTACACCAAAGCTTCATTCGGGATTCCTCCCAAACATCCAAAATCATCTGAAGCCGTATCACAATCAACTAGTTGTTGCTCCGATAATTCCTGTATACTTCCCGTTTTAATTGCGTTAACGCTCTCCAAATTTCCTTAAATTAAAATATATAAAAAATATTGCATACAGATAGACTTAAATTTGCTCATTGCACATATAAAAAAGTTCATTAAAATGTTATAAATAAATAAATAAATAATAAAGAGTTAATGTTTGGTAGTTTGAAGTGAAACGACTATCGATATTATATACTTTTTTATATTACTACTAGCGAAACTAAAGGTACGCTAACGTAAGACTATATATTATATATACATAGGTACAAAATTGACAGTTCTGAACTTTTCGATTTTCCTGCTGTTTTTTTGGGGTTTCCCTATTTTTTTATATATCCCTGACACACCAGCAACAAAACAAAATTAAGAATTATTTAAATTGATCCAGCCGTTTTTGAGTTTTACCGCGACTGACGAACGGCAATTGATGATAACAAAGCATAAATAAATTATAACTCACCAATAGCACTAAATGCCCAACAAGAACCACATTGACCTTGATCCTTTACTTCAGAAACAACGTTTTTATCACGCCAATCGAATTTGTCATCAGTTTGAAAATCTCCAACTTCTGTAACTTCTTTGCACAAGGTAGGAGTATCTTTCGAGGGCTTATATCCTTTATGAAACTGCTCAATTTCCGCATTAGATAGGTCAGCGAATTTTGTGATACCTTAAAAATTTAACCAATTATGCGGCAACGTTATTAATATTTTTAAATGCACGACTGATGATTTTTAATTATCAAATAAATATCAGTGTGAAATCAGATATAATGACATCATTTGATTCGGAGTTATTAATAACATTTTGATCGACTAAGAAAGTGGAGGTGTGTATTTTGATATACCTACCTATACCGTTTAGGTCACAGAAGGATTTATTTTAACTTAATCTTTTGTTTTAAATCAATATAAATCTAGGTAGTACTTAATACAGAAAAATCGTTAAACTGCTCAAATCTCATGAGCTGTATTTAAATGAGTATAAAAAACTAGAGATAAATATAAATATGTTGGGACTTTAACACACAGCACTATCTATGTAGTTCCATGGTAAGCTACGAGGCTTCTATAATGGATACCAGTAAGTTAATACATTACACATATATAACTTTAAATACATACATACATTTTATAAATATAAACATCCATGACTGCAGTACAAACATTCGTGGTCAACACACAAATGAATGCCCCCAGCGGATCTCGAACCTGCGACCGCTGACACAGCAAGTAAGGTAAACTGTAAACTTACCAAATGTTTCCCCTGTACTGTGACTGTTTAGATGGTCAATGATATCTAAGTTCTTTAGGAATACTCCATATCTTATTAGTTTTTCTGTCGAATTAGAATATTGTTTATCGTATTTCTTTATAAATTCTTCAAATAGGGTTGAAAGTGAGTCGTCGGATAGGTAAGATATGGTTTTAGCACATGCTATTGTAATAGCAGCGAAGAAGTATAACACAAGAGAATTCATTGTTCCACTTTCTACAATTAATATCCTTATACCATCACATTTTTATACTTAAACGTTAGGTCTAGATATTCCAAATATGCATTTCATGACAATTTTATTTTCATTTTATATTTGTTGGTATTTTAGTTATTGCATATTTATTCATGCTTATGTATTAGAATCATTTTAAATATTTTAATAAAATTAATGTATTTTATTCAGGAATCCACGTTAAATAATTATCGTCTACTAAAAGATAGCACTTATAGCAGTAGATAGCACGTATATTAGCTATAGTTTAATGTTTTTTTCAGTAAAATTGTTTTTGTATTCATATTCATGTAAATAAATAAAAAAAAAATTTTTTTAGCAAAATATTTAAATACATTACATGTTCAGCTTCAAACATTAATAATTTTTATAATATTGATTTCAGGAAAAAAAACAAATTAGTATAGATACGATAAACGTGAGAGACTAAGGTTTTAGACGTCTCAAAGGCCGTGGCCATGATTGCTGTAAAGCATTCGAAACGTCGGGAACCAAAAAATCTAAATATCACAATTATCCACGAAATAATCCGAAAAGACCGTTTTATTTAAAACATTGCTCTCTTTAAAATTTTAATAAAGATAAATGAAAAATAATGATTCAAGACGTGGAGAGACCGATGCATCGTGTGAGTCAGAGAGCGCCAGAGCAACATAATTAATTAATAATTAAAAACCAGGTATAAAATGTTTTTTTTATTCTCGCTTAGGTACCTATATTATTCACTATTTATAAAGAATATTAAAAAAAAATATCTTTTATATTTTATTCTTTTTCTATATAAATTATATATTTTTACATACAAGTTAACTTTATATTCGGCTAATCACTTATATCTTTTTTATGCTATACGCAAGTTACTATTTTTATATTGTAAGGTCAACATGTTTCACTCTTCTTAAAACTTGCTTTACTGGTAAAAACTAGCCAAGTCAAACTTGAACTCAAATTTATCCTAAGTTATCTACTCTGTGTAAATAATTCAACTGTACAAATTCCAGTTCTATTCTTAAATAGCAAACACTTTTGTATCAGAAAAAACAAGAAATTGTGTTTTAAATTTATTTTAGAATGTTGTATGTTCTTATGAAAAAAAATGAGGATAGTTTTCAGTACTTGGCACCCATTTAGATCTCAATTCTTTTGTCGGTAAAGTTGACAACTACGCTTATTGTTCATATTGAACTTGGCTCCCATTTTCACATTTATGTTTTTGATTGGGTTGCTATTTACATTTGATATTTTACCTTTATTGGTTGGTATTCTAATTATATTATTATTTTTTATTTGCGTACATATGTAATGTAATATGTAATGTGCTGTACATATGTATGTATCTAATAAGTCCTTAGTTTATGTTGAGCATTTAAAGACTTAAAACTTGTCAAATAGGTTTTCACATATTTCGGGAATCATTATTCCCTATCTATCTATACATACCTATAAAAAATTCTAATAGTCGAATCTGTATATTAAACATTTTTTGGAAAATTTTATTATATTAGTCATTATTATCGATACGCAGAAAAAATGTATATTATTCATAATTTTTGTCTGTCTGTCTGGGAACGCATGACGAGAAAACCACTGGACAGATTTTGATGGAAATTGGTATAAGATAGCTGGTTATCCGGGTCAACATATAGGTTAATTTTTACTGCCGGAAAATATTATATCTCTAAGAAATCTATACTAACCGTTAAAACTTAACATAAATGACGTAACTCTAGTAATTTTATATTATTAGGAGCAGAACCCGCGGCTTCGTTCGCGCTAAAACTACTAAAAAAATCTCTTAAAAGTAAGCTTTCATACAAACTTTCATCCCCTATTTTATCACCTTAAGGGATGAATTTCGAAAAATGTTAAAACACGTATTTATTTAATTGTATTCAACATTCATTTCAAAAATATTGAAATTTATTGAAGTTGGTATACGACATTTTCTGCAGATTTAAATAAAAACTGCTTTCTGTTTATTAGTTACAATGTTAATAATAATATGTGTGCTTAATATGGACGTCCAATTTGTAATGCCTTTTGTAATAACTCCAGAATATTACCATACCATTTTTATCTTTTATTTACGTTATTTAAAATCATCTATTACAAGCAAAAACTAACCTATCCCACAGAAACCGTACATTTTTCCGGGATAAAAAGTAGCCTATGTGCTTTTCCAGACTATAATCTATCTCTGTGCCAAATTTCATCCAGATCCGTTTAGTCGTTCTGGCGTGAAAGAGTACAAACATCCTTACAAACTTCACATTTATAATATTAATACAGATTCTCTTGCACTATTGATCTCCAATTCCAAACACTGTCCCTCATACCTACAGATTGACTAAAAGAAAAATCTCTTTAAAGATTTTTCCACTTTTCATTGTAAAGAATATACTCGTACATATATAAAAATATATCTAACTAGCATTGTCCGCGGCTTCGCCCGCGTTCAGATGAGCAAAAATAAATTTTTAGGTTTTACTACATATTATATTAGTATACTCTTACATTGCAGTTTTTGTATTTTTTCTCAGAAATGAGATATTTTCCCGCGGTAAAAAGTATCCTATATGTTGACGCGGATAAACAGCTATCACAGTACCAAATTTCATCGAAATCCCTCCAGTGGTTTTTCTATGATGCGGTAACAGACAGACAGACAAAAAATCTAAAAAAGTCTTTGTATCGATAAAAATGTTTATTTCAATAAGATTTTCCAAAAAAATATTTAATGTACAGGTTCGGCTTAGTTACAATTTTATTATATGTATAGATAACATCATGATAGCAAATAGGAAAGTCAACGCTAGAGTACTCATTATTTTACATTTTTACCTTCCTCTGAGATTCTCTTTACAGAAATGCGCTATTATATTTACTATCTGGTCCGCATATTTCCCATTCTATCTATTGTGGTATTTATAAACTAAACATTTTTCAGTTTTAATATGTTAGTATTTCTGAGTTATTATAAAAAACTATTAGGCTTTAAAATTGTTTATTGAAATAACATTTGTTTACTATGTATTTATTGTAAGGTTGCTTTTTTATATATTGAGCGTTTTAATGGAAAATAATATATTTTACTAGCATTGCCCGCGGTTCCACCCGCGTTCAGATGACCAAAAACCAAATTCTTAGGTTTTATATATTAGTTATACTCTTACATTGCGGTTTTTGTATTTTTTCGCAGAAATGAGACATTTTACCGCAGTAAAAAGTATCCGACATGTTGACTCGGATAACCAGCTATCACCATACCAAATTTCATCAAAATCCCTCCAGTGATTTTTCCATGACGCTGTAACAGACAGACAGACAAAAATTCTTAAAACTATAGATTCGGCCTCTGTAACGATTACAATATTTATTTCAATAAGATTTTCCAAAAAATATTTAATGATTCGGCGTAGTTACAATTTTATTATATGTAGAGATAGATTAATTTGTAATGATTTACGTATAAGTGACCTTGGCCTATATTAATGTGTTTTAAAAAATTAAATAAATAAAGGGCGCGGATATTCATTTGTTTTCCCGCGCTTTTGCACAGAGATGTCGGTACTACCCTGTTAGTGACCAGTCACGAATTGTTTGTAATACTGAAAATTATGATTATAAATTATGTAACTCGCTGACGATTATAAAAGTACTGAATATAAGAATATAAGCAAGGAATATCTCGAAGTTTTATTATTGATCCTACAGTATATATTTTTTACTTTTGTACAACAGTAGTACACACAAGAACACACACTCCTCACCTCCTCCATTTTTGAATTCAGTCAAAAATATAAAACATGCGTGTCGAAACTACTCAATACATTAAGTATTGTACAGAATCAGCGACATCTTTTGGCCAATTTCCTTACTAACAGTAGCCTATGTGGAGTAACAGAAAGCTACTGTCATCCACAAAATTTGATTCAGCTGATTTGTCATGTCATAGACTAACTGTTTACACAATTGCATCTATATCTGTTTAGTAATTTTAGCGTGAAATAGTAACAAACAGACTGACATTCAATCTTTCAAATTAATAATGTAGTATATAGAACTATTTTATAAGACCATTTAAAATGCGAAAACAAAATAAATAATACGAACAGGTTGATAAATACAATATTTACAAAGTTTAATTTTCTTCGAGCAACGGATGAATACGAAATGAATCATTACAATTCTGAACCTTTATTCGAGATACGACCAAAGAACTCAGCTGAGTTCCGTTTTAAATATTTCCATTAAATTTCAATTTTCAAACTCATATCTTCACAATGAGTCTACCGACAATGAGACCGACTGTTTACTGTTATATTAAATACTAGCGGTTTCTAGTGACTTCTTTTAAACATAAGATACAAAAGCTATTGGTTTTTTATATTTCGTAATCTTGTGTTTTATTATTTTGTAGTTTTCGGTTGAGAGGTGTAATTTTTTAAATTAATGTAAACCAAAGTTTAAAGATAGGGGTTTATTTAATTTGGACATCATTGACCACCCCATCCCTTGATTAGAAACCAGTCAATTATTTGCCTCTTACCCTCACCTCGCTCGGGTGCGTAGCAATAAGCATTGTTATTAGCAATTTTTTACTCTATACTTATTAGAGGGTTTTAAATAGAACTATCTTTTTGGATTTTTTCGCAGATTTATTTTAATTTTTGGTTCCTGTTGTTTCGAATGCTTTACAGCAATCATGGTCACGGAAGAAACTAAGGTTTTAGACGTCCCAAACGCATTTTATAGTTGTTACAAACAGTCTACCCACAAAGTTACAAAATGAATTCTAAAATACAAAAAATGGTACTAAAGTACCTTACAAGTAAAGTCAAGTATTTTACTTACCTTTTTGTAATCGGTCAATTATAATAGTAAAATAAATTAAATTAATTGTTTAATCAATTGTTTTCTATATAATACAAAATCTCGCTAATAACTAACATTCCCAAGGGCGTAGCATGAAGTTAGATTCTTGATATTTACGAGTATGACCTTCCTTAGAACTAAATATACGCAAAGAATTTTTCAAATCTGACTGATAGTTCCCGAGAATATCACGTTCAAACAAACCAAAAAAACACCACAAATAATGAAAATTAAGATGCAAGTCCATACGAAATAATATAAAAAAGAAAATGAAAGTAAACAAAAAAAAAAAAGAAACAAACAACAAAATTGCAAAAAATTTACAAATTGACAATTTCTTAGAAAACCCATTGTGATTAGCCATCATTGACGTTTAGAAGGTGTAGGGCATAAATTTCCTAATATATTTTTGCTTTCAACAATAAACTATTATTGTTCGTATTTTAATATCGAACACACGTCGAGATAAATAAATAATACGTGGCGTTTTTCGGTCATTTGTTTGGATGAATGGTCGGTTCCATAACGTCTAGGATATTAATGTTAGATGGCCCATTCATGTTTCTTTATGCCGCTTAAGAATGTGTACGCATTCGTCATATCATGGTGACGGTTTATACTTTTTCCTTTAAGATTGTTGGTTGGAATGGGATGTTATTATAATTGACAAGTAAATTGTGGTAGCTTATGTGTGTTTTTTTTAAGTTATCTATTTATTTAAATATAGGGCATTGGTAGCTCTAAACGTGAAGCGGGTTCAAATCCCGGGTCTCGCACCTCTGATATTTTTATGTGCGAATGATTTTCAACATGATTACCACTTGTCTTACGGTGAAGGAAAACATCATGAGGAAATCTGCATGTCTAAAAGAACCTAGCAAGTTTTCGCAAAAGGGCTCTGAATACAACATTTATTTAAAATAGAAAAACCGCTCTTTTATTAATTGACTGATTCATCACAATATGTTATAATAACTAAAGCCAGGTTCGTGAGATTTGGGTAGATACTAGTTTGTGCAATGTGGGGTAACGCAATGAAACGATTATTAGAAACTTACATTTTTAGGGGTAAGAGAGGTTTAACTTTGAATAAACCTTTTTGCTTTATAATTTTAAATTGTCAGTAAATGCGAATGAAGTCACAGGTACAGCTACTTTAGTTTATATGTGACTAGTATTAGGTTTTGAGGTTTATTTTAAGCAAAATAATTTAAGTTTTAAATAGATTGTAATGCAATGAGAACACGATTAAAAAATAAGTCTTGCTATAACTATACATATTCATTTAATTAAAATATTTTCAAGCTAGTAATTATATATATTTTCATATAAAACTCTACATTTAGCATGAATTAAAAAATATATTATCATTCCAAATCCATCGGCCATTACTCATAGAAATATTTTCGTCTTATTAATATCAAGATTGTTTAAGCATCAAACAAGCCGGTGTCTAAATTATTCAAGCCGACCGCAGTTTATCGCTCGCCTATCTACCTCACCCCCTTTGATCAAGGCGTTCGACCGTGACGAACCAACGCCCGGACCAATATTATAAAACACGTTTTGTCATTCTATCTTTTTCTGATTTTATAAAGAAGGTAAAAGACAAAATTAAAGTAGATCACTCGTCTCTGTTCATTGCTATGCAAATGACAGAGACGGCCGAACAAATAAAACTGGTTTACATTAGAATATTCAATGTTACACAGCTATTGTTATGTGGGTGAATATTTTTGTACAGGAATTGTTAGCAGGTTTTTGAGGAACTAAAGGGAACATATTTTAATAAGGGATAAAGGCAAAAGTTAAGAAAATATTGACTCTAACAAAGAATGAGTGGAAGTATGATCAAGTTTTTGATATATTTTTGACTTTATACTACTTTTATATTTTGAAAGGAAGAATTTAGAAAAATCTTAATTTCATAGCTTAAAAAGCTTGATTTATAATCTAGATTTCTTAGAACTTAAGCCAGAAGCAATAAGTATCAACTTTTTATATTAATTGTGATGAGATTTTTACAGTTTTCTAATATTAAGTCTACTTTATCCATCGACTCAGTCTAACATTAAATATTTGCAATATTATGCTAACATTATTTTTATAAGAGTAATGATATTCATTCAAGTCTAACAAATCTAAAACATCTATACATTAATAAAATTCTGAGTCCAATCTGTACATTAAATATTTTTTGGAAAATCTTATTGAAATAGTCCTTATTATCGATACAGAGTCCAAATCTAAAGTTTTTAGAATTTTTGTCTATCTGTCTGTCCAAAATCTTAGTCCCGGGTCAACATATAGAATACTTTTTACTGTTGAAAAATATCTCATCTCTGAGAAATCTATAGGTACTAAGCGTCAAAACGTAACTAGGGGCAAGCCCGAGCGGCGCAAGGGTGAGTCGCTAGTTAAATGCTAAATACGTATACATAAAATAAATACTAAATAATTAATTCCTAATTAAAATATGCACCAAAATGACCGATATTCAAACTTCAAGCATCCCTTTGAAGACTCACTGGACACCAAAGACACCGGCACGGAACATTCAAGGGCCCTCACATATTGAGAGAGCCAGTTTGTTCCGAAAATATTTTATACTTTTGCATAGAGATCAAAAGACGAATGTGAAAAGGCCCTCCACGCCACTCGTGCAGTTTAGCTTTGAAACCATTGAATAAGCGTCATTGAACTGCTTGTGAATTCTAATTCTAGTTTTATTTATAATTTGTTGGTGAAATGGTCTTAAATGTTTATTTTCATAGGTGAATGTTATCGGATTGATGTTATAAATGCGAAAGTTCTATATGTATGTAAGCTTGTTACGCCTAAACGGCTGGACGGATTTGGATAAAATTTGGTGAACAGATAGATTATGGCTTGGAATAACAGATAAGCTTCAGTTAGGCATCTTGGGATGCACCCGATCTTAAATAGAGGAGGTCGTTAGTCATGCAAAAACTTATTAGTGGTTATGAGTTATATAGCTATATGTATCTGCATTGTACATACATTAAATCTATACTAATATTATAAAGAGGTAAAGTTTGTGAGTTTTTGATTTTATGAGTTTATGACGTTGTATGGAGTAATCTCTGGATCTACTCAACCGATTTAGATGAAATTTGGTAAGAAGTATGTATGTAGTATGATAGTATAAGACCCTGGGAAGAACAAAGGAAACTTTTTATTCCGGAAATCATCCCTAAAGGGGGTAAAAATGGGGATGAAAGTTAGTATTGGGAACCAAGCTAGGGACGAACCCGGGCGAAGCGTGGGTGAGTCGCTAGTTTTATATAAATGTCTATGATTAACATAGACTTTGCTATACAAATGCATATATAACATAAATATATTTTGTTATACTATAATAAGTACTTGTGGTTTTCGATACTTGGAAATTAACCGTTAAAATTATTATTTTAGAACATTAATTATATTTATAACCTTAATTAACTTAAGCTCCTAATATAATTGTATAATTAATATCATTTTACATATGTTAGTGTAAATAAAATCCATCAATCACATGCCATAAACAAACATCGCCATGTGTCAGGTCAAAGAAGTCACCACGTCCATCTGTTTGCGTAATTTGATTACGATTTGTTACACCATTAAAAATATTTCCATTTAGGTACATATATATTATTACAAAACTTTTACAAATTTTGTAATACTCATACTAAAACAGTCAATAATAGTGTTTGATTGTAAGTCTTTACTTGTTCATAGATATTAAAATGATTATATTTTTTGTTATGAATTAAAGATATGGAGGGTATAATAGCTAAAAAATCAAATAACACCTTCGTCTGCCACTAAACTATTTATCTATACCTAAAAGTAAGCCTTAAGAACTTTTATTTAAATGCATTCCTAATATCATATGAGCTATTAAAAACTTTCAAAATTGCTTTTCTCTTGTACAAAAAAGTGCCTACCACATTTATTATAACAAATATCGATTAAAAGTGAATTATCAAATCTCCATCATCTTGAACAGTTAACAATGTAATCTATTCACATATTTTGAATACCAACTGGTGCCTTGCTGTCTGGAACTCTCAGACGTCCCGGCACCTACCTGCTATCCACCACTTAACCCATGTATGAAAGAACTGACATTATCCTTAGACCGAAATAGTAAGAGCCCCCGCACACTATAGACTTACTTCAAACAAGAATTTAGTCAGGTTATTTAAAAAAAAAACCACTTTCTATAATTGTTAAATAATATAGTATTGACTTATTTAAACAATTTTTTAAAACAACGTATTCAAAACATATAATTCACATGACTACAAATATTTTTACTTTACTATTAACGAAAATTAGAAAAACAGAAACAAAACTATCCCACGGGAACTGTATTTTTTTCCGGGATAGAATGTGTTATTCCAGACTATACATATTCTTTCTCTGTGCCAAATTTCATCCAGATCCGTTCAGCCGTTCTGGCGTTATTGAATAACAAACATCCAAACATCCATCTAAACTTTCAGATTTATATTATTAGTAAGAAGTAAGAATTTCATTGTAGAAAATCGAAAGAAAATCAATTTAATTTAAGTGATTGCGTACATCTTTACTTACGAACTGATTATGAATCCGACTGTGTGAAGTCTACAGTGTGCGGTCTGTAAAGACGTCCAATCTGTTTGTTCTGGCCGCCCGCGCTGACCCGCGTCATTATGGAGTGCTATCCTCCATAAGGTTTTTACATTTTTTTCTTTTATGTTTATGGAATGATATTTTTTGAATATCGAGTATTAACTGATACAGTGTATGAACGAATGTTAGATGAAGCCTCAAACTTAGGAATATTTAAGTAGGTCAAATATTAAACAAATTAATTTAAAATTATAACTGATAAAGAATACAGATGCTTCTTTAACTAAGTCAGGAGATTTTGCGTTTTCGATGAACGAAATCATGGGTTCGATTCCCGCATTAGATTATAAATTATAGGTAGTTATTTTAAAAAATAATAAGGAAAATACATGTAGAGATCATTAAATTAGCACAATTGAAAGTGACAAGTATTAATTTTTTTTCTTAGAAAGCATAGAGCCAACGTTTATTTTTAAAGCAAAATAAATATATACTTAATCTAATATTTTGTTCATACTACACTCACCTGCGTCGCAAGATCGAGCTCCTTTATTTAAGGTTTTATTAAGTAGTGGGTCGGAGGCGGTTTTTATTCCTTGCTCCCTTACGTGGGAACATGTATAGTGACTCTACAATTTTGTATCATATATTTATTCAATACATATCTGGGTGCTTGGACGGTCAAGTTTATTATAAATTATATAGAGAACGAGTTTGGAAAAGGAAATACAGCTCTGTAATGAAGTCCATTGTAAAATAGAGAGTATTTAAACTGTTTATGAAAGAAAATTGTTAATTTTATTGTAATTATGATGTTGTAAAGATATATTTAGTTTGAGCTTAAAAAGCTTTCAAGGTTTATTTTTACGTAGCTCTATCAACTCTACTTAAGCTGTTATAGAGAAAGAGCAAACAACATACAAAACCAAACAAGTATTACATGAAAAGAGAGTTGTCAACTTTTAATTCTATTCTCTTAATCCTTTTATTTCCTTATATATATATATATATATATATATATTGGTTATATATTTTATTCTTTTATAAATAAATAAAAAACAGTAGGTAGTCGAGAATTTGCCACCATTATTTACTACTAGCATTACCCGCTGCTTCGCACGCGTTCAAACTTCCAATTGCTATCAAACTTCACAAGATAACCGGCTGGGCTAACCTGAAATTTTCCTGACAATTTCATCAAAATCGCTGCAGCCGTTTTGGTGTTCATAGGGAACATACATACATACATATATTTTTATATATGTAGATTTTTTAAATTACCTTAGATGGCGATTGCAATCTACTATGGCTTCTCATCGTGATAGTTAAATTTGTTTTAACAGCTTTTATTTGAACAATATTTGAAATAATCTTTAGAATAAACGTTTAACAGATATTTATGATAGATACAATTAAGAACTAGGGGTAATAAACATTGACTCGCGACTTATTCAAACTATATATAATCCAATTGTTTAATGCAATACAATAACATTCACAGGGGTTCAAAGAATGAGCTAGCAAACAGACCTGTCTTATGATTTATCTAGCTGGACTGAACTGGGCTAAGTAGGGTTATCAACACTTATAAAATTGAAAAATTACATATAATAAAAGTGTAACTAAGCCGAATCTGTACATTAAATATTGTTTTACACAGAGGCCTAATCTATAATTTTTAGAATTTTGTCTGACTATCTTCTTACCAAATTTCATCTAAATCGGTTCAGTAGATCCAGAGATTACACCCTACAACGTCACAAACTCACAAACCTTACCTCTTTATAATATTAGTATAGATTCTACAGATATATTAATACTTTTACATTATTTGTGGTTTTGTGCTACAATTAATTCACAATCATATTTGAATTATCATATTATTAAGTATACTATTGTACACTATTATAAAAATGTATAGTTTTATTTTGATTTTCACCAAATAACGCTTATTTATTATGAAAAAAAAAATACACACGTTACAATATTAAATCTATCTATTCTAAGTATTTGTCACTCTCAGAATTTTATAAGCTCAGTCATTGCTAGAAAAATAGATTACAAATTTTAAACCGGAAATACAGACATACGAACAAATCAAGTTAAATAAAAGCTTGTTAAAAAATAATAATTTCCAACATTATGGCAACCCTAATGTCCGAGCCCCTCATCACCTGCTAAATCACCGTTAATCTCCACTGACCACAGTTCCCATAAAAGCAAATTTAAAACGCGGCCTATAAATAAACTTTTATTTATTATTATCACATTGTATGAAGCAATTTAATTAGACACGGTTTGTGTCCCCTTTCTTATTCTTTGCTGGCGTACTTTTGTACGACACTGCAATCAAACTTGACTTGTCAAAATACTAACATAAAATGAATATTTATATAATTTCCGATATTTTGTTATAGATGTAATAAATAAATAGCAAGTGCTCATAAGAAAATAACTATATACATATATTATTCCTAAACAGAGTACTGATTGATTGATTGGTTGAGATTCACTAAATATCACAAATTTTATCTTTAACTAGATACTACTACAATCTACTAACATCAAAAGTGTTTCTGTGGAACCAAAATATTATTTAAGTTACAGTCAATACAATGTTATGTGATCTTAAAAACATGGGTGTCAATAACATTCAAATTCTAGGCTATTTTTGAGAATTTCAACATATATTTCAATAGCTTTTTTGAATGCACTTTGAAATGTATCTAGGTATATATAATGAATCTGCTATAGGATCAACTAGCAATAAACGAGGTAATCATCGCAAAAGATTTAATTGGTAACTAAATAAAATCTATGTGGTATCTATAAAATTTTAATATAAAAAACTTTATTGCATTATCTTAAATAATAAAACGTATATTTTTCCAAATACTTGTTTATTAACTTTATAAAGACCAAATAAAATGTTAAACTTTTATCAAGTTGAGAGAAACTCTGTTAGTTTTTATGATTACAAATTAACTAAATATTTAACTGTACAATTTAAGATGTATTTCAAACGACAATAGGTTAAGACGTTAAGGATCACGATGATTTACTGAGAAACTACTAAATTGATATCGTGTTCTGCCAATAATAACATTGTAACTCAGTATGGAGATAATTTATAGATAGAAATTAATTTTCTCTTAATATATTTAAAGTCCAAATTCAAAATTGTTGAAATACTAAGTTACAATGTTGTTCCTTGCATCTGTCCATATTATTATTTAAACTGCTAAAAATGCAATAGGAAAACGCACATAATATGTGTATCATTTCATATCGTTTGACATATTTTTGCTTTAAAAATTTTATAACTCAATTAGGCGTGTGAAATATTTTTTATTTCAAAATTATTTAGGGTCTATAAATAGCTGATATGTATCAAAATGACGATATGTCACTGCTGTTAAATTTTGATAACACTTTTTATATCTTATAATGAAATAAAGTTTAATTACTTCGATTTTCCTCAAAATATTCCAGTCATTTTTTGTCATATTTTACACAGTTGCTTTAGTTGGTTTTACTTGAACGAAGATTTAAATATTATTTTATCTTTTCAAAAGAACTAATCACCAAAAATGATATATTTTTCTTTTCAAGTAGAAAGCA
Organism: Brenthis daphne; assembly: GCA_947093115.1. Lineage (NCBI taxonomy): Eukaryota > Metazoa > Arthropoda > Insecta > Lepidoptera > Nymphalidae > Brenthis > Brenthis daphne. The sequence goes on from OX352473.1 coordinate 9,235,486, forward strand.
TGATTTTTTCTATTTCTAAACTTCATAGATATCCATATTTCCCAAATTTTGCAAGTCACAAAAATAGTAGGTTAAAGCCTGTGATTAAATTTAATAAAGTACATAAGTTTTGTGAACTTCATTACTTTCATAGTCCAAATTGTTTTTAAATTAAAAAGTATGAACAAACAAATATTACAACAAAAAAATCTCAAACATCTTCCTTCTGGTACTCTGAGTTATTAAACATTTATATAGGCACTTGACACATGTTTACTGAATCATTATATGTTTATAATCTTAATAATACTAACTTATTAATACTAATAACGTGATAAATAACGGGATTCTAGAATTCCCCTTTCTAGATGGATCAACGGTGCGTCGAGCTGCTATGGTTTGACGATTACATACAATAAAGAAAATTACAAATATACTTAATTATAAGTACAAAACAAACGGACATTTAATTATTACTGTGCAAGTCATGTCGCTGAATGGTACCGATTCTTTGGGTGACAAAACGAGCCAGCTCACCTGTCACTGGTAGAGGCGGTAAGACAAGGTGTTATGTATTTTATAAAGAATTTAGTAGTTTGACTCCATAGGCCAAGGGTTTCTACAGCAGAATGATATAAAGACAATTAATTACTACTATGGTGACATGAATGTAATTATAAACGCCTTGATACTTTAGTAATCCCAACCTGACGAAGAACTGGACGGGGAAGAGATAGATTATGACTTCGACGATGCTGAACTCAATGATTGATACACAGAACACTCACTTGTTAGTCGTCCGTATAATAATACTTGTAGATGTATTGTCTTTCTTGTTACTTGTACTTTTCCATATTTACTGTTCTTGTATTAAGCACCAAACAATCTACTTTTGTGATGGTCGTGTAGTGTAATATAAGATATTGAATGCAAACCAATAAAAACTTTCTAAGAATTAGTGAACAGATTAATTAAGGAGAGAAATTAGTGAAGAGAGTTTTTCGACTATTTTCGATGTACCTTATTTGATTCAGATTGATATTAAATATTTTAAGGCAAAACAAGCATACACCCGTGGTTAAAAACTAGTATAAAATAAAGCTGTAATATTTTATTTATAGTTTAATCAAACACAAATCGTTTACGAGATCAAGTTCAAGGATTTCTAAATGAATTGAAACAGTAATAAGCCTTTTGACAATATCTTCCACGCAATTTGTTATAATGTTGACGTGCGTTACGCCCACTTTCCCCTAATATTAGCTCAAATCTTATCCATTAAGGGTAATAAAAATCACCCTTTGACTCCATTTTCTCTCTTTGTCTAAACAATAAAATCTAAAAGAGACAAGACATGACCCTATGAGATAAATAAAATTGTAACGCTTATTGCAAATTTATTCAATGCGCTTCCGGCGTTTTTGTTGCAATATGCTATTACGTAAGAATTATAATAAATATTGTATTTTGACCGACTTCGAAATATGGGGAAGTACTTAATTCGAGTGTACTATTTCTATGTTACGCTTCGCTATTTAGGAGATTTCCATGATTCTTTTGAAGTTAGTGTGTGTACGCAATTCTTCTCCTCGTAAAAGGAATGACTGATATAATACTTTCTTAGATTTACGCGAATATTTGACATTTTAAATAAAACCATCTTTTCGGATTTGGGGAATCAAAATAAAGTCTCGAAAAATTTGGAAAACCGTTGGAATCACTGATATTTCATATTAATGATTATTTCATGCACTTATGAGGTCACCTGGATGGTTCTTGGCTATAGTTGAACCCGGTAGACGGCTCTGTTTTAAAGATCTAGATTGTCTCTTTTTCGATCAAAGAAGTCTGTGACAGAATAACTTCTGCCTACTGGGCTTGCTAGTTTATTTTTTTTCTTCCTATCCATACGAATATTATAACTGTGAAAGTAACTCTATCTGTTACCTTTTCTCGCTTAAACAGATGAGCAGATTTCGACAAAATTTTGCAAGGATATAAATAGCATCCTGGGGATGGATATAGGTCGGTGATCTCTGTTCCATTTACCACACAAACATTGCTTATAAAATAATACTTCTGACTGACAGAGAAACAACGAACAGCCCAAAAATTGTACAAGTTTTATTTTTTAAGATCGTTATTTTTAAACTAGAGATATGGTGATTAATTTGTCTATCTACATTGACGAACGGAAATCTCAGGAGGCACACAGATTATCCACATATAAAAAGAAGTCTTCAGCGAGCATCTATCCTTCTGCCTGTAAGTATGTACGCGCTAATCTTAGAAACTACTGAACTAATTAGAATACGGTTTTTGCTGTTATCATCTACATTTCTCTAGGAAGAATTATAATAATGATATTCAAAATTGACATAGCATTTACAATTTACAAAAGCGGAGCGTGTCAGAAAAAAAGTAGAGATTGATTGCATTGCAAGCGAAAATAATGTATGGCAAATATGTAAACCCGTAATTTTTCTCGAAAAATATGCCCAAAATCATATGTCTAACTATAATATATTAGAAGATATACAAACTTTTATGATTAAAAAAGCCTATTTTGATTTAATAATGTTTAAATCTAAGATAACGTCGTGTTCACTAAATTATATTTCTCATATTATACCTAACTAATACAATATTCATAACGCTTCTGTTTCTCGTGTCAGGGTCATATATAATTAGTCGAATATCAATATGTAAATCTCCAAAGTTATTAGGATTCGAAATTTAATACATGTATTCAATATTCAAAACACTTATGCAAGCGAAAGGTGGATAGAATTGCATTAAGTTATATTATTTATTAAACTTGATTTCTCTTATTAATTTGTAAGAAATGAGTTTAAATAAATTAGAAAATGCGTAATAATACAATTTCTTAATATCCAATTACAGATACAAAAAAAAAAAACACGAAAATATTTGCTTAAAGTCATTTTTATGTCTATGTTTATATAGAATCGCTTGTCTTGTATCAAACTACTGTATAAACTATAGGGCTGACGCGACGTGTTGATAGGTACTAATTAAAGTAACAAGAAACTATTTTTGAATTAATAACACCATTAAAAATTGGATTTAAGGAGATTTTGACTCTTACTTAATATTATAAATGTAAAAGTGGTGGATGTTTGTTACTCAATCACGCCAGAACTGCTAAACGGTTCTGGATGAACTTTGGCACAAAATAGATTATAGTCTGGAATAGCACATAGGCTACTTTTTATTTCGGAAAAATGTCCGGTTCCAGTGGGATAGGTTTGTTTTCGGTAGTATGATATAATATTTTTGGCTAATGTCAAAAAAAGCAGCTCTTCAAATCCGGCGCTGGCCAAAAGTAGGTATTAACATATTTATATATATTTATTACCAAAACAGATTTTGCATATTTAATTTGAAATGTTATTCAAACTCATGGTCGTATAAACACTAATCAACGTTTTGTGTGCAAATATCATTCGTATTGAAATAAATGTAATAATTTATGAGATAGTTAAGTCTCCTATAATCGACAGGTCAATATTAATTCATTCTATTATAACCATTATGTACAAATTTGTGGAACTACTTTAAGTCCTTAACGCAAAATATTTGTTTATCGTTTTTCATTAGAAATATATTGTTTTATCATTAATGTCATCTTTACCTTTGTGAGATTTTTTAGTTACACATCGAGGATACCTGCTTGTTTTATCATTAATGTCATCTTTACCTTTGTGAGATTTTTTATTAAACATCGAGGATACCTGCATGTCTGAGAGAACCTAGCAAGTTTCCGAAAGATATGTGAAGTCCGCCAACCCGCACTTGACCAGCGTTGCGGACTATTCCCCTCGTATCAAGGGAAAACCTGCTGGGCACCCACCACGAGGACATTAAAAAAGGCTGAAATCTGAATAGGTAAATATATATTATTATCACAGATTTAACAAATTTGGTCTCCAAACAACAAACACACTGTCTTTATTTAGAGCGTGTTGAGGATAAATACAATTAATTTTGCCGTTCAGAATATTGTCTTACTTTCTGCAGAGGCTAAGAACAAAGTAAAATGTTATTTAAACCTTTGTAGCCATGTGTGGAGAAATTGGGGAAAGCTATAATTTGTTACCTATCCTTTAATAATCATTGGACTTATAACAGATAGAAATTTAAAAGTTTAAATAGCTACCTCCAGGTAAATTTCTAAGAACTTAATTAAATTTCAAAGAAATCTATTGTTAACTGTAACGCTGGCGTGTCCGCGGTCGTAAAGAGATTAATTTTAATCGAAAATCCACTCGAAATAGTATTGAATAGCCAAACAAGCTAGGCAAAGATGTACAGCTAATAATGCCAACACTACATTGATCTAGCATTTTTGGCACATTCACGTCCAAACCCTATAACAATTGTGAAATTAACGACAAATAACCATTGTGTCGATAGTTTGAAGACAGTTTTAGAAAAAAGGTTCGATCTCTAATGAACAATGGAACCCCAATCGAACCGATATTAAATTTAAAACCCTTTTAAATACAATTGTATGATATTTATTGCATTTTTTGCAATTCGCATGTAATGCTCTAGATATGTGGACAATGAGAGAAAAAAAATATTTTTAAGGGTACGATGGGTAACTTGAGGTCATACTCACACCCCTGTACTTCCTGTTTCTAATGTTTAGGGCTGTCAATAAATCTAATTTTTAGTTAAGGCAAAATAATTTTAAAGTATATTTATCATTGCCTACAATAATATTATTATTATGCTAATAGAAATTAAGTTATTTTTAATAATAATTAAAACTGGGTATATCGACTTATCTAAAACAAAATATATAATAAAAAAATTGGGTGATTTTATATTTTTTTTTTCAAAAATCAATTTTTTTTCATTAAATAATTACAGTGACAAATATGTTAGGATAAAGTATACCTATAGTAGTATAACTTTTGGCAACCCTACACATTACTCGTAAAATCCTAAGATCAGCGTGACAGGTCGCTTGGCGTCACGTTCCGTGAGAAACATCTGTGCAGCTGATAGCGATGACAGATCACTGAGAAATAATAACGATTGTATTGGCCATAATAACGATTGGCAAATACAAATCAACAAAGGTTAGTTAGGGAAAGCAATATTTCCTAAGTCTACAATAAATATAATATCATACTTTTAAAATAACTTTTTCTAGTCTAGTAGCTTGAATCGACGGCTGCATATCAAAATCAAATCGCAATCTAATCAAATTATAATTTATTCAAATAGATTTGTACGAGCACTTTTGAATCGTTACTTTTTACATTTTCAAAATTTAAATTAAATGTCAGTATGTTAGTCCGTGGAAAATTTACGACCTCAACTACAACTATGATTAGACTAAAATAATTTAAATGGCAAGCTTAATATTGACTGTGGAATTTTGTTATATATACACACATATATACATACACCTTGCCCTTTAAACGACCTATTTACATTTTGAAGGACTAAGGATATCATGACGTAGGTCTTCGTAGTTTGAGTCCGTGTCAAGAATTCAGTAGCAGGCCAGAGCGAGGAAGTTCCTTCTCTCACTTTGTCCATCATAAATGAAGTATGGACTTAGAACTGGTTAGTTGAATACTATCTATTATAAAAACTTAATGTCAATAAAAATAGCAGTAAATTTCAATATGAACTATCACTTTGCACTTTTTTAACAAGCTTTCATAAGTTTAATCAATTTTAAAATTCCTAACTAGAATTGTCGTGTCGACGGTCGATTTAAAATTTTGTAAATATGTGAAATTTTGATGATTATACAATAATTTGACTATAGAGCTGGTCTGATTTAACATAACTCATTTTTTCTTTCGTTTTTTATTCCTTTCAGCTTAAAGAGGAAAAAAGTCATAAAATATTAAAAATTTGTAATAGTAAAACTAATGCTTATGTCCCAAGTAAAACTATATTTTCGAATTTTTTGGCGGACTTATCTTGAGTTTTGGTCCCTGATATTTCAAATGCTTTCCACTTTACAGCAATCATGTTCACGCGTTCGAAACGTCAGGAAAAAAAAGAAAATATATAGAATAACCTTTCATTTTGTCCCTTTTTTTGATTTTTTTTTAAATTTTATTAATGCCACTAACTCACTTCACCTTAGCAAATGGCAACTATGGTTTAAAAGAAAAAAAAACATAATAATCGAGCAGTAGCAAACAGTTATTAGAGCTAAACTTTTAGAAATAAATACAATAAAAAGCGGTATCGTTTAAGCAAAAGATAGTGGTAAATATTAACAAAATAGTTACTTATGCAGAAGAAAATGTTCAAAGGAAGCACACGCCTGGACTTAGCACTATTATATGTGAAGTACAATCAGCTACTTCCGACTTAATCTAATACAAATTCTTCAAATTCACCTTTGCTTATTTGAAAAACTGTACAATCAAATTTGAACCTTATCTTAAAGCATTAAGACTGAATTTAGATAGATAATCTTAAAATTTACATATCCATATTGTGTTTAGTGGTTACAGTTAATAATGTGTTAGTAAAATTCAAACAAGCAACCATCTGTATTGCTTGCAATATAAAATTGAAAAGAAAAAGACAGCGGTCCTAGTAAAATTCTCGATTATCATCATCTTCATCTTGCTAATGTAATGGCTTTCTATAAAATTTCATTTAAGATTAATTCAAAAATTATTTATCTATACTAATATTATAAAGAGGACAGATTTTTTTGTTTGTTTGTTTCTACCGAATAAATTACTGACTACTGGACCGATTTAAATGAAATTTGGTAAGAAGATAGTTTGAGATTCTAGGAATAACATAGGATTTTTATCCCTGAAATCATCCCTTAAGGGGGTGGAAATGGGGATGAAAGTTTGTATGAGGAATCAACCTAGGGACGAACCCGAGCGAAGCGACGGTGAGTTGCTAATCAATTAAGTATATATTTAGTAATGTAGGCATAAGGCCCTAAGGGCAGCTTTAATGCTTTAAATATGCCGCATAAAAGGTTTACTTTAAATTATATTATCATTAAATATTTAAATCGAAAATATTCTAATTTTAAATAATAATTTATTTAAAAATTTATGACAATAAGTTGGAGCACTATGTAAAATTAAACAATAAAATAGAGATGTGCTGTGGGAATTTGTAACAGTATGTCGATAATCCTCAATTGTTATTCATACATTCTATAACGAAACGTGTTTAATCATTACTAAATAGTTCCGAAAAGTATTTTTTTTTTTTGGATCGTGTAACGTTTTCGAAGTACAAAGGCTAACCGCACTCAGCCTTGTCTCAGAAAGCAAATCTGCATTTCGAATCTGATTATTATCTACTAATGCGACTTAAATTCAACGAGTTTTTTCCACATCCGGTATAGACTGACCATTTAACCGACTTCCGGTCAAATTGTAACTCTATTAGGTTGGAATACAGCTTACTCTACATTGTATTGTAGAGCCACCGTGAGTTTATATATATTTGTATTTATTGTCAAGTCAAAACTACTTAAAGTGTGATCCTAGCCGATGATACTATTCATTTTTTTTAATGAAGTACCTATAAGGTAGCCATGTGCTGGAGATTTAACAGTAAATATTGAATAACAAAATTGCGTGAAAAGGGTTAAAAGAGCTTAATTATTCGCGTGTTTACTTGTCGAGTGGAATTTCTTCATTATCAAGTGGCAGATGGGTCTTAAGCTTGTGAAAACTTAACGGTACATTATATTGAATTGAGCTTTAAAGAGCCAGATGCTTAAATTATATTTGTTATAGAGCTTTCTTTTCCAGTATCCTATTGATTTCATTGTATAAATATGTCTCTTAATTATAATAAGGTATAAAAAATCATTTTTGTATTGTTTTTTTTTTAATATCACTATAGTTATACATGTTTATAATTTATAATAATAATATTTGTAGCGGAAACCAAATGAAATATTTGGATTATTTATTATTCTTAAGTTTAGGTATTCAACGTTCAACCCACGTCACTAAATGAAGCTATTTATTATAATAGATTAAAATAAAAAAAATACGAAATATAAAAATGAAAATAACTACCCCCGAAAAGACAGTCGAAAAGGGCCGACAGCTTTTATTTTCTACTAATTATATACATTGTACAACCTAATTCTGTACATTGGTACATTGGTTAACCTAATTCTGTTAGCAGTTCTTGCGGCTTTGCCTGCGTTCAAACTTTCGATCGCTATCAAACTTCACAGGATCACCCCCTGGGCTAATCTGAAGATTGCCTAAAAATTTCATCTCAAATAATCCAGCCCTTTCGGAGTCTATAGAGAACATACATACACACATCAATCTATATACATATTGAGATACCAAAGAGCAGACAACACGTGAGAGACAATATAAGGCTTCCATTTTTAAAATACAAATAGTAATTATTTTGTTAACCGACTTTTGAAAACATTTTCTGTCATGAAATAAATTAATATCTACTACATAGGCAAGCGTAGCACTACACAGATTTCCCATATAAAAACCAATCTGTATTAGCTCATCGTTAAACATAAGCGAAATTAAATCTGCAGATCTCATCTCAGTTTTCTGGTTTAACACAGAACCCACTTAGTTCTGCCGGATTTAACACGCAGAATGGCTACCGACTTACCGGCTGATTCCTTGATAATATCATTGCACCTAAACAAATAAATATAGGCAAATATACTACGATATATTTTGAATTGTAACACAATGTATTTAAATTCATTTTTGTTTGACAAAATGTAAAAAAAGTAATAAGGTTTCATTATTTCCACCTTCACAGTGAGATTTGAATTGGGGATTGTTCAATTTAAAAGAAATAGCGGGAGGTGTACACGATATTTTAGTTTTTGATAGAAAAAGTAAATACTTATAAATATTATAAATATTAAATAGATAATTATGTGAAACAGACCAACTGCCAAAATTTATAACTTTAATTTGAATATTTTTTTTAGATTTTCGCGAATATTTGCATTTTAAAACAAAATATTTTTTCGGATTTTTTCACGGATTTATTTTTATCATGGTCTGGGAAGGACCAGTCTCTCCCTTGACCATGATTGCTGTAAAGCATATGAAACGTCAAGAATCAAAATCAAATCTTTAAACTTTTCAAAATCAAGTCAAATCATCAATCAAAATCAAGTTTTAAACTTTTAATTAATCTGAGCTCCTTAAGTTTTTTTATCAAAAGACGAAGCAATTAAAAGACAAGATAGGATAGCAAACCGGAAACAAAGACTAAGTAATCGTATATACCTATTTCCTATGCAATAAGTATATTACGACCTTTGTTGTTAGTATCTGAGTATTTATACGTATTTTTCTACAAAAACCTCGCTATCATTATAGAATTTGAAACGTTATTATAAGATTTAAGAAAATTCGTTATAAAAGTTTTAATAGGACAAGACCGCTTATTACTTGCACTAAACAATTTCGCAAACGCCATCCGAAATCCCACAATCGGACACGTTAAATGATCAACCGAGATTAAGGGACGGATCTTACGCTCTATCGACGATCAAAAGGTATTTAATTCAAAGGGGGCACAGTACGGATATGAATAAAATTGGTTGACGCAAAAACCCGCTTCGTTGTCTATTGACGTTGTTATTTAGTAATTGAATTAGCGATTCAGTCGTGTGTATAGTCTGTGGTATAGTGATGTGAAACTCTGTCAGAATATTATTTAATTAATTATACCTTTAATTTCTACTATTTGGTTGATATTATGCGGTTGAAATTTTTAATAAATACAACATAGGTATCTAAAGAAGTTAAGAATTTGTAGAAAAATTGAGCTGCATTTTCAACGTGTTTCTATACATAGCAGGGCAGGCAGCTGTCATATAAATAATATATGGCACCTATTTATTTTTCTATAAGATTTGTGAAGGTAGCTTCGTGATATCTTCACCAATTTTCATGAATCTTTTTTTAATTAATAGATAGGGTCGCCCAATAAAAATCAAGCAAAGTATTTACGTCAAAATGAGAAAGAAATAATTACTTTTACAATGTATATCTACGTACATTATTTAAGTAAAAAAAATATTATGTACATTTTTTTACAGATTTATCGCTACTCAAATTCGAAAACATCCATTGACATTAATCGATAAAACAACAAAACAGATAAAGAGCTCTCGATAGTGCAACAGATTTTGCATCAATTGCACGCACACTTCATGACATGACCACTCGCATCGACAACTGATAATCGTACATCACTAGGGTGAGAAAAGTAAACATTCACTTAACTAGATGATGGCCAATTGAGATGGCGAAAAGATCTTGTAATAGGTAGGTACTTAATTTATTTATTTTAATGCCCATTGAGTAAGATAACTTACTTGTGAAGTAGAATGGAGAAGACACGTCGCATGTTTCAATTGTACTTAATGAACAAGCTTGTGAAGCTTCTTTGATAAGTGACAACAGTGGTCGGATCTCTAAATATTCTGAAAGCTGCAGGTTTAATTACCATGTCGTATAAAAGTTTATATTTCTTAAGCTTTTTAGAATAGAATTTGGTTTCATGTAATACAGAGTTGAGAACCCACAGCTATGGCTAGAGGTAAAAGCTAATTGTTAGGTAAATTATTATTATTACTCTTTGCTAACCACACATGGAACTAATATTGTGAATTAGTAAATTGATAACAAATGATTTCTAGAAGAGGAAAGCATGCAGAAAATCTCGGTTTTTAAATCGTTTAAACCACGAAGGCTGTATAAAATTATACAAAGTATTTATTACTTATTGACATTGACAGTAATTTGTATAAAATTCACTTTTTTTATAATAAATTTCATGTAGGTAACGTCACGACATGTACTTACTTACATACATTATTATAATAAATACATTATTTCTGTGAGTTTATTATGCATTGCATCCCAATTTGTCCGTCATGTTACTTTACCTAATAGCTTTTTAATAAAATTATTATGTTTATAGGTATAATAACATAGCTATTATCTGTACATATAATAAAATTCTGATTCAAATCTGTACATTAAGTATTTTTTGGAAAATTTTATTGAGATATTCATTATTATCGATATAGATGGCCTCATCTATTGTTTTTAGATTTTTTGTCTGTCTGTCTGTCTGTCTGTCTGTCTGTCTGTCTGTCTGTCTGGGAACGCATCACGAGAAGACTACTTGACAGATTTTGATGAAATTTGGTATGAGGATAACTGGTTATCCGGATCAACATATAGAATATTTTTTACTGTGGGAAAATATCTCATCTCTGAGAAATCCATACTAATCGTTAAAACGTATCTAGGGATGAACATGAGTGAGTCCTAGTTAAATAATAACAAATACTCTAGTTAAAATTTAATGGATTTTACCGTATTAAGTAACATATGTTTTTACTTCACTACACAAGGGATGCAATGATATAAAAAAATACAGTAATTTCAAAAATCCTTATCGAATGTCTATCGTATTGTATAGTTACTTATGAATAATATATTTAATAAGTTATGGTATAGATATTTAAATATCAATAAATTAATTGTGAAGTAGCTTTTAAGGAGGTTTGTTATTTTACATATATTTCACGCATTTCGATATAATAAAAATTGAAGAATCGGTACAATTGAAGAAATAACGATTAATTTCGCGTCACTAGCTCACGCCCTTTCATACAATAGAGAAGCATCAAAAATATCGATTTCGTTTAAATCAAAAATATTTATTTGCATTTAAATACCGATGTAACGGATTTGTAGTACATAATGGATTACAAAGCGTTACAAATTCTCAAATCGATTGGACAAATTACCATAACTTTTTACAATTGATTTTTTTTTGTAATTCGCCAACGTATGTAAATTTACGATTTTTATTGGCAGCTTTGATACTGACAATTGCCTTACAATATGGCAAGGATACGTTATTTCAATTACAACTTAATATGAATATCGCTCTTTAAATCTTCATATTTTACATGACTATTAGTAATAATTTCTTTTTTATTTTGGTTCGGTAAATAAATTTGAAATTTAAAAAAATTATTGACCAATAAATTTTAATGCCTATACAAAGGAAATAAGCCACATATTAAATTAAATTATAATTTTAATCTATTTTTACCAAACTGTTCCACAGTGCTTATAAATGAGAAACGTTTAGTCATTAAGTTGATTTTGTTTTCGTTGTAAAATATCACGATGTTGTTTTCTCACACATTTTTTTAAAAGACCGTTAAAAGGTCAAGTACTGTCACAAAAAAATATCCAATTTTCACATCAATAGGTCACACAACTGAAGCTAAATTAAAGAATAACATACGAGTATCGATCTTACCCTTAGAATGGGGAAGTGTGATCGCTAACCGTTAAAGACACAATGAGAATCTTTAAGAAAAAATTAACATATGTCTATCATCCAAAATATGATCCAATAACCGAACAAAGAACATGCAAATATGGAATCGATACGAAAAATTCAAAATACTGTAAAAGTCATTCATACATTCAATGAAATTTAAATGGAAAAAATTGCCTATATCATAAAGTATCGCAGGGTCGATAATTGAAATGTTAAATGTGATTTTTTGACGCGAGGGCATTGGGTCGCGCCCTGATGTTTTGGAAATCACAATGCGGTCTAGGCAAATTGCATACAATTTTATTGCCAATAAAAAATATCTATTCATATATTTAAAACATGCGCCCTGTTAAAAGAAATTTAAATATAACTAAATGATTTTTGCATATGACAAGCCCATATTAGACGTTATACTTTGCAACATGTGTATAGGCAGGTATTTTATTGCTTCGCTACTGTAATTTAAATTCGATTGTTAAATTAACAGACCGTTACAAATTCTCTTGCTGAAAGTGCGAAAGGAATAAATAAATTAGCAAGTTTAAAATGGATACTTATTCCGGTTGATTTCTTTGATCATGTGTTATCTTGTTCTTTGGAAAAGTAACAAAGATATTTATTGATGTCTCATACCTATCATACAAAGGAACCTCTTAAACTATTTTAGAGCTTTTCATTAGGGATATCATTAACAGTTTAAAATAATATGAAAGGTTTTCTAATATTTATAAAAGACTAGCGGCTGACCCTCGCTTCACTCGGGTTCGTCTCTAGAAAAATAAAAACAGATTTATCCCACGGGAACCGTTCAGTTTCCCGGGATAAAATGCCTGTGTGTTTTTATTATTTGTGTTGGATGTGGTGCCGAGGTCGGCCCTAGCTACGTCGACCAGTTTTGGTCCATTGTAGCTCCCTTTATAGTGAGTTCAAAGTTCTCCGCTTAATCCTGTTGACTCCAGGAACTTCCAGATTTTCTGAGCGGGGAGCATCTGTATCTCTTCCGGTTGCATAATATGCTGCCCTAGATAGATACTTCTGCGGTGCATGAGTGGACCGCACGAGCAGAGGATGTGCATAGCAGTTTCCTCTGACTCATGGCATAGTCTGCACATTGCGGTCTGACTGAGGCCGAGGGTAAACATATGTTTATTGAGTTTGCAATGACCAGTAGATATTCTGGTTACTGCACTGGTTTTATACTTGTTGAGTTGAAGCAACTCTTTTGTAAACTTTTTGCGATATCCCTTAATTAGCGCTTTAGAGTGTATTTGTCCAGAAGTGGATTGCCACTCTTGAAGTGCTTGGCGATTGCAGTGAATTTTGAGAATTGAATAGGCATGTTGTTTTGCAATGCCACAAAATGGTTCTGGGCCACAATCTGGGGTTTCAGCGCCCCTTCTTGCCAATGCATCAGCCTTTTCATTCCCATCTATGCCTGAGTGACCCGGAACCCATCTGAGGGTAACTCTGTTGGATGTGCCCAGGACATTTAGATTATCCATACAGTCTTTGACCAACTTAGAGTTGGTCTCAAGAGAATCTATAGCCAGAAGTGCTGCTTGGCTATCTGAGTTGATGTAGATATTTTGGTTTCTAAGCTTTCTTCCCAGGATGACTTCAGCACATTTGTTGATGGCGAAGACCTCAGCTTGGAAGATGGTGGCCTCCTTGCCCAGATTGACACTCATGTCAAATCTAGGCTTAAGGCCATAGATACCGCACCCTACATCAGATCCTTTCTTGGATCCATCTGTAAAACAAACATGACTGCCCTTTTTGTGAGACTCTTGGTTTTTTAGCCACATGTCCCGGTTGGGAAGATCTATTTGGTACTGTTTTGCGAAGTTAAACTCTGTACTCATGCCATCGACTGGCATTTTCAGAGTTTTGTGTTCGAATGTTAACTCCTTGAGTTTGTTCATATATTGCGATTGCAACTTTACATTCGATTGTGTACAGAGTCTGTAGAGGCAAGATTTAGCTTCTTTTTGCACGTGGAGATATAGCGGAGCTATGTCCAACAAAGCCTGTGTGTTATTCCAGACTATAATCTATCTCTGTGCCAAATATCATCTAGATCCGTTCAGGCGTTCTGGCGTGATTGAGTAACAAACATCCAAACATCCAATCATCTAAACTTTCACATTTATAATATTAGTAAGATGTACCTACTAATATAATATACGATTCCATCATTTTTACATTTGTATTTTCAATAAATACCTATAAGGTTATATAATTTGCTTTACATTAGGTATTTATTTAAATACAGTTTAAGAAGAAAAGTGCTCAAAACCCAATTAAATCTATATATCTACCTACCTACCTATTTTTTTTTGTATTAGGTAGGTATATTTTTTTAATAACGTAACTATTAACAGGGTGTATGGGCAATGTAATTAAATATAATGATATCATTTGATACAAAGTTGAAGTTACTACTCAGAAATATGACAAACTTACTAATATGTACCTACCTATACGATAATAAACCTACATATTAAAAAATTCAGATGACTTAATACGACCCATTTTTCTCAATAACATCGGAAATTTACCTTATTAGAGATATAAGCTCCATACAAATTATGCCAAATTCCTATCGCTAGTAAGGAAAACCAAAGATAGATAAGTTATATAGAACCGGCGTCAGATAATCTCTATAGGTACTAATGAGAATATATTTAACTCAGTCATTTCACATTTTTTTAGTAAAAGTTACATTCTATACAGTATACACATAGCACCAACCTAAGTTACAATCACTTATACTCGTAGTAGGTAGGTATGCTTCAAAGAAGTTAAATGTGAACGAACCTCGTCTTCCGTTAACGAAATATATTGAACTTACTTTAAGTACATAATTGCGATTGTAAGACTCAATAATAAACATAAGTTAATATATCCAAGTATTTCAAGCTGATATAAATATATCATACTAGCGGCTCACCCTCGCTTCGATCTTGTTCGCCTCTAGAAAAACAAAAACAATCTACACAATCTATCTCTCGGGAACCATACATTTTTCTGGGATAAAAAGTAGTCTATGTATTACTCCAGACTATAATCTATCTCTGTACTAAATTTCATCCAGATCCGTTTAGCCGTTCTGGTGTGAAAGAGTAACAATCATCCCATACTCACAAACTTTCATATCTATATATATAAAAGAAAGTCGTGTTAGTTACTTCGCTTATAACTCAAGAACGGCTGAACCGATTTAGCTGAAAATTGGCAGGGAGGTAGTTTAGAGCCAGGAGAAGGACATAGGATACTTTTTATCCCGTTCGACCGCGTTCCAATTTTTATGATATTTTAATTTTTGGATTTCTCTTAGTCCGGAATAGGTAAGTATTAAAACATATAATTAAAATGTGAGAAAGAAAGATTTTTTCTTTTTATATCTATTTAAAACGTACCTAGCGAGGAACCCGAGCGAAGCGAGGGTGAGCCGCTAGTTTGTAATATTTATACAGATTAAAATAAACGTGTCATGCTTATAGATATATTTTGTATGATCAATCATATCTTTTAAATTTGTAACATATATATAGGATGGTAGTAACCCATTTCATGGTCAACGACAGATAAGTTCTCCACGTGTATCGATTTTACAACTTTCATACATAGACCTGTAAATAAAAGATCCTTTGTCAAAGTAAACTTTTATAAATGCAATCTTGCAAAGTCTTTAGTAAGAGAGCTTTTATATGTGATATGGTGATTATAATGATATGACTTTTTTTCTAAATTATCATTATTTATTAAATGAAAATTGAAAAGCTCAGAAAGAAGCTTACATTCCTATTTAATATTATTTAATGTTTTTGCCCAAGCATTTACCTCTCAGATAACCTAGAGTATTTATAAAAGGATTCGAACCTACGATTTTTGCTATATGGATTATGAGCTAAAACCTACGTCTAAGCTATCTAAGCAACTTTATTACTGATATAATAAAAAGTTTACTATTCCAATAACAATTATTAAGCTCAATATTAAGCTTAATATTATCAAAAGCTAAACATATTTTGATAGCACTCTCGTAATTGTGCAGCGAACATCACCATATTCAAGCCGAGCTAATAACAGAAATCATTATTTCAAAAGCAAGAAAAACAAAAAGCCAACCAACGCAGTGCAATTGTGTACGCTTAAATTATTTTGAATTTCGAACAGTTGGTCGTCTTCTGCATAATAACATCCGTAAGGCAATGGCAGTTACTTGACCAATGGGAGAGCTTGAATCGTTTTCGTGGGCGTCATTCTGGCTCCTGATTGGCTGAGGCGAGTACGTTTATCATTCGATTTGTTAGCGCTCCGTCACCGCAGTCGTGTACGATTGTCGATTGTCGCCATTGTGCCTGGCGGCGTACGTAAGGCCGCATCGCGACGCGTTTAAATATGTTGTTTTGATTATTGAACAGTGTTTTTTTGATATCCGTGTTAAAAAAAACCAAGGTGGATCTAGATTTGCATCAACGTGCCAGCGGTCACTTGATAAGGTTAGTATTTTTTTAATTGTTTCGGTCAATGAACTTTTGTTAGTTTCTGGTCTGATGAATGAATGAATGAACATATTATTTTAATTTGTTATTTTTTTAATTTTATTCTCCATAAATATACCTATGTAAATATGTAGTTATATATTATATATCATAGATATTACCGCACAATTAATCATTAAAAAAACTTAAATATTTGTTAAAATATCCATCTAATTTTCAAAAAAAAAAGAAAATCATTCATTCTCCTTTGAATTTAATTATTAGGACTATAACCTCTATAAAGTTCACAATTATTATTTTATTTATCTATAGCTTTATAATTTTTGCTTAAAAATGTATCTTAATCTTTAACTTAGTATGTAATAAGGATAAAATAAGTATACAATCCCGAACAAAAGTGTTAGGGTCTTTTATATTGTGCAGGAACGTCATTAGGAAGCTATTAAGGGCAATCCAGAGTATATTATACATGTATTAAAGTGTACATTTAAAGCACCTAAATGGTTCATTTGGATACATCCATAGTAAAATAATTAACGCGAAAGTGAATTTATTCTTTAATTCAGTGTCTTTAGAAAACAAGCTTTAAGCTATTTTTTACTACTAAAAAGAGTTACATTTGTTTGTTTGTGTGACCGAATGATTTGTTTTTTACTGATGATAAGCCTCAATATTCCACAGTTAAAAATATTTTTTATGGATGTAGAACGTGATCGAGGTCACGGGTGAGAATAAATCAACAGTAATATTAAATTGAATAGATACATTTATATTATTTGGAACTAAAATACTTGTTAGTATATGATAAAAATAATAATTACTTATTAGTATGTAGATATGTATCAAACTCATAATAGAAACTTATAAGTTAATAGAACATCCTCCTTTTTAGAAGTCGGTTAAAAGTACCTTTTTTCTCCTTAAATACTTTTCCAAATAGGAACCTTGTTGTTAGTTACTTCATATTTAGACATATTCATGTTTAGACATAAAGATATTTTTCATAGAAATTCAAATTAGCCATACCTAAGTAAAAGCATTTACTCTGTGGGTTATCGACACTTTATTCATTCATCACCTCATTACATACCTTATTTTTTACGTAGATTTATTGCAATTGTAATTTTATATGACGTAGAAAAATATGTATGTATGTATGTATGTATACGGAGTCGTAAGTCATAAACCTTTTTATTATATCTATATAGAATGTACCATTCATTTAACTGCATTACAGTAATGTTACTAAAAAAAGCTCGTTCTATCTATTTGAATTATAAATCTTAATTATAGTAGTAATTAAATTCTAATAAGCTTTAAAGTTATAACGAATTCGCTCATAATGTAGTATTAAATATTTTTCTGTTTCTGAAATTCATATAAGAATTATTATTACGATCTTCTCTTATTTAGATCCAGATGAATTACTCAGAAAAGTTCCGCACTTATGTCATAACTAGCAACTTATACTCGCTTCGCTCGGGTGCGTTCCTAGGTACACGGATTTTATTTACTTTTACAAGAGTTTTAAATTTTATTGCACTGAACCCTAATTCTTTTTCTTAAATAAAAGTAGCCTGTGTTACTCCTTATAGCATCAGCTATCTACCAGTGAAGGTCCCGTCAATATCGGACCAGCCGTTTCGGAGATTACCCGGAACAAACAGACAGGCACACAAAAATTTTAAATATTGTGTTTTTTTATATATAGGTACCGTATATAATTTCATATGCGTTTAGTAAAGAGCTGTTATTTTTGAATTACAAACACTTCAATTTTATTTATCTGTATAGACTAGGTGATAGTTATTTTTTTAATAAGTTAATATATTACTAGACCTATAAGAATCTTGTAAGTTGGTACTATTATGGGTATTGAATAAATCTAAAATCAAATTAGAGTCTTGGGACTAATTGAAAGTATGTAGATAAATAAAGCACTCAGAAGTCTTACAACAATCGGAAATCAAACCGCCGACCTGAACGAAAGAAGTCTCATACTAACAGACCGAGTGTAGAATAAGGCTACAAAATAACCAAAAAGATAAAAACTTAATCAAAATTAGTTTTATACTGCCAATTAGCTTTTATATGTAGGTACTGAATGCACAATTGGTGTATTATAATAGGCACTATAAACTCCTTTTATTATTTTTACACGTTTATAACGTCGGTAATAGGCTTTGAACTACCGACGGACCTAAGAGTTTGGATTTTTGAATATGTAGGAAGTTTCTTAGTGCGGATTTGTGAAGTTAAATATTATGACTTCAATAATATGACTTCAATAATATGACATCGCACTGTAATCTGTACGGATAGATAAAATTGATGTGTCTGTTTGTAATGTCAAAATAAAAGCTTTTTACTAAATGCTAAATTGTATAGGTACCTACTAATAAGAAAACAACAATTTTTAATTTTTTTGTCTATCTGTCTGTCTGTCTATCTGTGTGTTCCGCCTAATCTCCGAAACGGCTGGACTGATTTTGACGGGACTTTCACTGGTAGATAGCTGATGATATAAGGAGTAACTTAGGCTACTTTTAATTTACAAAAAGAATTAAGGTTCTGCTTAAAAAAAATACCTAGGGACGCACTCGAGCGAAGCCAGGGTAAGTCGCTAGTCTATACTAATATTATAAAGAGATAAAGTTTGTGAGTTTGTGAGGTTGTAGTCTCTGTATCTACTGAACCGATTTATATTAAATTTGGTAAGAAGATAGTTTGAGACCCTGGGAAGGACATAGGATTTTTTTTCCGGAAATCATCCCTTAAGGATGAAATGATAGGGACAAAAATTTGTATTGGGAAGCACCACGCAAGCTTGGGACGAACCCGAGCGAAGCGAGGGTGAGTCGCTAGTTAGTTAAAAATATACATGTAAATATTTGTCAGTTAGTATATTTGTTATTTCTTCACGCTGTAATTGCTTAACTGAATTAAATTTACAATGAAGGTGGCTTTGCACTGGGTTCACGAGCCTATACGATAACACGAGCGAGATGAGTCTATAGTCCACCACGCAGCACGCTGGAGAGGTATGGGTTGGCGGACTACATGTCTTTCAAAAACTTGTTGTATTCTCTCACAATTAGACAAGCGGGTTTTGCACACAATCATAAGTAATAAATAAATAATATATGTTGGTACATTAATACACAGCACCATCTAGCTCCATGGTAAGCTACGAGGCTTGTGTTATGGATACCAGATAGTTGATACACTACACATATATAACTTGAAATACCTACATATTATAAATATAGACACCCATGACTGGACTACAAACATACGTGCTTATCACACAAATGAATAAGCCCAACGGGATTCGAACCCGCTATCGCTGGCACAGCAAGTAGGTTCACTTCAAACTGAGCCAAACGTGTCAATATTTTCCTTCACCGTTAGACAACTACCTACCTAGTCTTTATGTTGAAAATATATATTCTGGAATAACATACCTATAGTTAGACTAGGTAGGTACCTACATTTCACCGATATGCTATCAAGCTAATATTTTACTACGATATTATTATTTTTTTATATAAATAGGCAAAAAAAAACAGTTCAGTAAATGTTTCTCCTCAATTTGTCAACCGATTTTCTTTTTTTTGCTTAGTAGCTATTGCCGAGCTTTGGTGCTCTCAATAAAAAAATATTATCGTCGAATTTTACTACTCGACGAACACTACTTATTTCTTAACTTCAAGTGACCATAGCTACCGTGATCCCCGGAACAAGTTATAATTAGCATTTTGCCAAAATTGTTGTATTTCTTAATTTTAAAAAGCCACGCATAGGTAAGTCAGATCTTATCTGCTTAATTACAATAAGACGTAGATTTTTATTTTTACTTTTTAATATATTAACGTCAACTTAGGAAAGATATATATACCTATATTAATTAGATATTATTACTATTAAAATCTTTTATGAACACTAAGAATAAAAATCACTAAATACAAGCTGTTGGCCGTGCCTTCACCTGCGTTTGTACTTTTAAATAACTAAATATGTTCGGACATTAACACACCCCATCTAGTTCCATGGTAGGCTACGAGGCTTGTGCTGTGGATACCAGGTAGTTGATACACTACACATGTATAAATTTAAATACATATATATTATAAAAACACCCATATATAGAAGACACCCATGACGGGGTACAAACGTTCGTGTTCATCACACAAATGAATACCCCCAGCGAGACTCGAACCCGTGACCGCTGGCACAGCAAGTAGGGTCACTACAAACTGAGCCAAACGTGTCGTTATATTATAAGTAGGTAGGTACTTTTAAAAACAGGAGCTATATTTTTTTTCTTATTTGTGTATGTGTGTGTAGGGTAGATTAGGTTAATAGGTCCATATACTATGCGATATGTTGGTCAATCGATAAACAGTCCATTTTCATAATCGAGATTGGTCCCTTATTTTAAGAAAATGTTACAACCTTAAGAGCGGATCTTAAAGACGTTGTACCTTTTTGTTAAAAACCAAATATTTTTTCCACAACGAATAAAAATGACCTCGACATTGTATGGAAGCGTATTGGAAAAACTAAACTTATGTAAAAATCTAGTTAAATCTTTACCGACTCCAAAACGGAGAAGCACTTGATTGAGGTTTTTTTTATTTTCTCAGTAAGTAGATTGAAATGAAAAGTTATAATGTCATAAGACAAAAAATGTCTGGGTACTGTGTAAAACTATACCTATATATTCATGTACAAACAGACAAACATATTAAAACATTTTTTTAAATAACATTCTGTCAAGTTTAACTTTTAAAACTATCAGTAAGTACACTGGGTGACCGAGTTTCGCTCGGCGTTTTGTTTTTTAACATTATATTTTTCGGAAAAGCTATAAAAATTGCGTTTTTTCAGAAAAGATACCTATAGATAAACTAATAACGCCCAACCCTATCTAAATACAGTTGCAGCCGTATTCCGAAATAGTAAATAAATTCATATACATACCTATCTACGTATACCTATACAAGAATTGCTCATTTAGTATTATAAGCTAATACATAGAAGTATTAATATTGAGATAGGTAACTAATTTTACCATTTGCAGTCTAATGATTAATATGTCATTGGTCAATCGCGACATGACTTCTTGAAGCTTTCGTGTTAAAACAATCTGCCTCAGTACTTACCGGCAGCAAACAGACATGCGCTTGCGCTGCCAATTAACAGAATTTACTATTTAGCTTACATATTGATGTAACTCATGCGTATATATAGGTATGTGAGGATATTGTAACTGTTTATTTCGTATTATAAAAGAACTTGTTAATATTATGTAAGTATTTTACATATTTTATACAGATAAGTAGCAAAGGAAAATAAAGAAAAATAAATTTAAAGTAATAATAAAAAATCGGTCAAGTGCGAGTCGAATTCGCACACGAAGGATTCCGTACATGTACTTTTTGTAGTAGGTATATGAACTTCGAGGATCGATTACGAATGATAAAAGTTGTTTCTTGTAAAAAAATTTCATTTATTATTTATGTTGCTATAACGGCAATAGAAATATATACTCTGTGAAAATTTCAACTCTCTTACTAAGTATTACGGTTCATGAGATGCAGCCCTCTGACAAACGGACGGACGGACAGCAGAGGTTCATTAATAGGGTTCCGTTAGTACCCTTCGGGTACAGAATCCTAATAAATACGATTACCACTCGTTTTACGGTGAAGGAAAACATGAGGAAACTTACATGTCTGAGAGAACCTAACAAATTTTCGAAAAATATGTGATGTCCGCTTCTTGCCCGCAATTGGCCAGCGTGGTGGACTTTGGCAAGATCTCCCTTGTAGGTAAGGGAGACCCGTGTCCAGCAGTGCGACGTTAAAATAGGGCTGAAGGGAATGGAAGCGAAGTTTTTGTTTTCTTAGAAGTTTCTGTAAATAAATTTCTGTAATAAATGTCTTTTAGTATCAGAGTAAGTACTAAGATAAAGCTCAGGTGAGAAAGTGCGTCCTTTTGATGTTAATAGGCTTAGCGACGAGAAATAGCACGTTACTTTAATAGTTGTTCTTATACTAATTTATAATATTGATAAAAACATTAAAAATTCCTTTATTCATGAAATCGTAATTACAATATTTTTCGCTGAGCCTTCCCAGTAAGTAATCAATGATAATTGTTATACCTTTAATCTTACTCTTACTTACTCTTACTTACTTGTACTGAATAATATATTATACTAGCATTGCCCGCGGTTCCGCCGCGTTCAGATGACCAAAAACCAAATTCTTAGGTTTTACATATTAGTATACTCTTATAATGCAGTTTTGTATTTTTTCTCAGAAATGAAATATTTTTCCGGGATAAAAAGTATCCTATATGTTGACCCGGATAACCAGCTATTATCATACCAAATTATATCAAAATTCGTCCAGTGGTTTTTCCGTGATGCGATAACAGACAGACAGACAGGCAGACAGTCAGACAAAAATTCTAAAAACTATAGATTCGGCCTCTGTATCGATAATAATGTCTATTTCAATAAAATTTTCCAAAAAATATTTAATGTACAGATTCGACTCAGAATTTTATTATACTCGTATGTATAGATTATGTAAATGTATGACACTACCTACTTAAGTTACGTTTTAACGTTGAGTATAGATTTCTCAGAGAAGAGATATTTTCCCGCAATAAAAAGTATCCTATATGTTGACCCGGTTAACCAGCTATCATCATACTAATTTTCATCAAAATCTTTCATAAAATAATGTCTATTTCAATAAGATTTTCCCAAAAAATATTTAATGTACAGATTCGACTTACAATTTTATTATATGTATAGATCTTGTCATATAATTTATACTCATATATAAACTACCTACCATTTACTCTTCAACAAAATACAAAGAAGCCTACAGAATTCTAAAAAGTACCTACAAAATTAGCAGATACTTTGTTAAATCACATACCGCGGTGGAACACTGTTCACAAAGAAAACGATGATCTCCCTAACAGACTCGAATAAGTTAAACCAATACTGATAAAAAATTACCAATCTCGTATCCTCAGGTATTTCGAAGTTGTTAACAATTTAAACAAAGAAACGTCGGCTCGTCGACTCTTAGTAACTACAGTAGCGTGTTTGGTCATAGAGACATGCAAGGCCGTGTTTGGTTAAGTCAATTAGGTACATGAAAATCTTTTCGGATGTATTTTGTAGATTGTAGTTCTATTTGTGCTTAATTAAAGAAAGCAAATTGAATTGTTAAACGTATTAAATGTACACGAGTGTATAAAAATTGATTTTTGAATTAAAATACACGGTTTTAGAATTGCTTTAAAAGTAATTATTTCATCCAATAAGTGCAGCCTTTTTCTTGACAATATGGACATATTTGGGGAAAGTTCTTCGAATAATGATCTATTTATAGAATAAAAAACCATTAAATCGCGTAACAATTAGCTAAAATGTTACATAATCAATAGGTACATATAATAAAATTCTGAGTCGAATCTGTACATTAAATATTTTTTGAAAAATCTTATTGAAATAGACATTATTATCGATACAGAGGACGAATTTATAGTTATTAGAATTTTTGTCTGTCTGTCTGTTACCGCATCACAGAAAAACCACTGGAGGGATTTTGATGAAATTTGGTATGATTATAGCAGCTTATCCGGGTCAACATATAGGATACTTTTTACCGCGGGAAAATATCTCATTTTTGAGAAAAAATACAAAAACTGCAATGTAAGAGTATACTAATATGTAAAACCTAAGAATTTGGTTTTTAGTCATCTGAACGCGGGCGGAACCGTGGCAATGCTAGTATAATATATACAAAAAAAGTACCGTACACCCAAATTGAATACCTCATCATATTTGAAATAAAGTAAAATGTTGCATAATAACGAATTATTCACCTAAATAAGCTAATAATATATTATAGCGCACGACTCCGCTTAGCTTACTCGAGAAGCTGAAAAGCTTAAAGTAAAGCAAATACCAGCTAGAAAAACGTCGTTGTTTTCACTTATAATATATGTACATTGTACATATTAGCTTGCTTGTAAAAACCTAATTGTATAGGTAATTTTAATTATTATTAAATATTACAATCTAGTTTAGAAATTACTTAACGACGGTTCTTAAAGCTTCTTGAGCTTTAATTTTAATGTAATCTATATTAACGCTGTTAGTCTACTACTTTTAGTGCTTCTACTCTAAATAATAAAATCGTAGTAAAATATAGGCTTTCGAAGAATTCTATAACTGAACTAGCGACTTACGCTCGATTCGCTCGATTTCGTCACAAGTTACGTTTTAACGTTTGGAATAGATTTCTCAGAGTTGAGATATTTTTTCGCAGTAACATGTACCCTTTATGTTGACCCGGATAACAGTTACAATGATACCAAATTTTATCAAAATCCCTTCAGTGGTATTTCCGTGATGCGATCCCAGACAGACAGATAGACAAAAATTCTAAAAACTATAGAACTATAGATTCGGTCTCTGTATCTATAATAATGATTATTTCAATAAGATTGTCCAAATAAATATTTAATTAGTTACAATTTTTGTTATATGTATAGATTGAATAAAATAAGCGCCTTAAATAAGCCTACAAATTGTTTAAACGTGTGCAATGACCATCCTTAACTATTTATCTAAACTTGATCTTGCGTCACTCTCAATGTTTGCGCAGGAGTTGACGGACTACTGTGAAATCGTTACGTGCATTATATCTCATAGAACAAACTGTTGAAGCTTTACGGACCTTTGACTGTACTTAACATGTCTTTGTTGATAGGGTTCCTTGGAACGGTAAACCATATAACAAATAAGTTACTATTGAATATTACTCTAAAATTACTTTAGGTCTTTACTATTGGAAATATTTTCCTTGTTTTAACTAAAACCAACAAGTATAGGATATAATTGATTCAGAAAATTGGCCAATACTCTTGGGTATTTACTTTATTTTTACAGCTTTTCTTTAAGAAAATGTGATGTGAGGTACACAGACAGAGTGAGGTTGGATATCGAGCGTTATCAAAATGTGATTATTTTATATTATATATATTTTTCTTCATAAAGGAATTGATGCTATGACCCTTTACAGGGATACCAAATGTAACTATTTTTTTTTGCCTATTATAATATGCTTAATATCTTTTTGACTGACTTTAAAAGGTTCAATTCATGTTTGTCTTTATTCCACGTAAAAATTTTAGTTAAAAAGTATTTAATTATAGTTCATATTTTGGTATTGTTATAAATTGTAATCAATGTATGTTTATAGAGCCCTTCATATAGAAGCTGACATTATCAATTTAAAACGAGCTTAATAAAACTTATAGTTAATAACAAAGGTTAATAATTTCTCTAGGTATATAACATCCTTGAAGCTTACTTTTCCTACTAATTTTAGTATAGATCATGTAGGTATTTGATAAAAGATTTTGAAATATTTTAAATTACATCACTTCAAATGTAAAAATAGCATAAAGAGCATTTCGTTTACTTTTAAAGAAAAAAAGCAAGTTTATAGAACAAACAATATATTGTATTGCAACTATCTACGGAATCTGCTTTACCCATATTACCCACCATTCCATTTTCTAAATAACAGGAGGCAGGTGACAAATATTGACATATTCCATATACAAACAGAACCTTTTTGACCCAAATACATTATTCCCAGAAAAGTAAGACGGGGAGTCGAAAAGGAAATACAACAAAACTCCCTTACATACCTTTAACGTATTACCGGATTTGTATATAATTAGATTAAATTTCAGATATTAGGTTAATATATGTAAATACAAATTAATGTATCTGTTCATAATGTATGTTTGCATTTGTATTAAATCACATATAGGGAACCATTTTACAGCACTTTTGCGCACTTTAAAGCACTTTTGAATGGCCAATTTACAGATAATCCGTATAGTCCAGTCCCTGAGAAAGACACCTCTGGCTCGGATAACAGTCAGTACTCTATCTAAACTTTAAGGCTCAAAAAAGTAGTGCGTATTTCATACGTTATTACCTTTTATTTTAATTACCTACTTACTACTTACTTATCTATACTAAATGAAAACCCTCGTTTAGTTATTTTTTACATTTTAGTGCCTGAAAGTCGGTTTATATTTTATTTTTTAAAGTTTTTATACATACTTATGTTGTATATTATGAGCATATCCTATATTATATATAGTTACACCTAATTGGATATGGCATGTTGCTATAACTATTAGGCAATATAAATGACTTGTGAACTTATGGAGTTATTGAATTAAATATTTATTCGAAATTTACATTTAAAATAATGATTTTATTTAGAATGTGTTTCTTTTAGAACAGGTTAGATTAAAAAGGAATACTGTTAAAAATACCTGTTAGTTTTCCTTCCAACGGGATTCGATCCTACGACCTACAATTATAGTGAGAAGCTTTAATAAGATAAATGCAGATTTATATAATCGCACTTACCCACGCTTCTATTCTATTTCTAAAACAAAAGTAGCCTATATACTTCTTATAACATCAGCTATCTGTCAGTTTAACTTTCGTCAATACCCGAGATAAGCCGGAACAAACAGACAGACAGATACTTTAAACTATATCTTTTGTTATGAGTATCGTAGATATATACTTTCATATGTATTCAGTAAAACGCTTATATTTGAATCTTGAGCTTTTATATGTTTAGATTAGGTGAATATTTTATTTAGTTAATTTTAACGGTAACAGTTAAAATAACTAACTAATGCTACAAACAGAAATTTAACTCCCCCCAATATTTGGATATGTCAGAATAATAAACCATTTCTCAAGGGACCATACATATGGTTTCTCTACGTTTTAGTTACCTACGTGTAATTTATAATTTCTAAAGCGTATGCTTGATTACGTCTAATTTTCTAAATGGTTTCCGTAACTCTATTAGTGGTACGCCAATTTGTTTGAAGTTGTGGTTTTGTAATTGCTTGTACACTCTACTGAAATTAGCTGTACTTGCATGCTAATAATGATGAATTAGAGAACTGATGTTATGACGAGAGCTGCGTAATATATTATTTGGCTCTTGCTTCTATACAGTAAGAAATAGCAGGTTTGATTCCCATTTCAGACTTATATTTTCATTGAGGGTACAATTTTTGCAGTCGAATATAACGGAAGGGTAAAGGGGTATGAAGGAAGATGGGATGGGATTACTCTCCTGCTATCTCCGTCCTCCTCCCTAAGCAATATAAAAAAATATTATTCAACCGGATTAAATATATACCTAAAATGTATTAAATCTTTATATCTCAAGCAAGTTTAGGTGATACCTTTATCTATACTAATATTATAAAGAGGCAGAGTTTGTTTGTTTGTTTGAAAATGCGTTAATCTCAGGAGCTGCTAATCCGATTTGAAAGATTCTTTTTGCGTTAGATAGCTCGTTTATTGATGAAGTCATATAATTAATATATGGTCTACATATATATTCCATACTAACGGTTAAAATGTATCAAGGGACGAAATGAGTCGCTAGCATTAAATAAGTATTATCCTTTAATTAATACTACACGGTATGCTCATACAATTAGTATAAAACATCCCAAAAAGGTATTTCAAATCGTATACGAGTATTTCTGTGCATATTTTATTTGCCTTTTTTATTCAGTTTACTTATACTTTACGAGCGAAAATCTTAGAAGTCGTTACTTATAGGGATTAGAGTAACAGGTAAGTCATTAAAAGGGGAATCGGGCCAATCAGAAACAAGAATGGCCCCCGTGTCATAAACAGCCAATTTGTAAGGAACCCTCTAATGCGTATGATATTAATATTTTCCACTTTTGTGATCACAGTAATTGTACTGGATATTAAAAGTCGCGATTGTACGCACGTGTATACTATAACAATATACTTTAACAGCTTTAAAAGTAATTTTTTGCATTAATTTTGTTGGTACATGTATTGTAGCGCTTTTTAATAAGATAGATAGTTATCTAGAATTAATACTAGCAGTAAGAGCTTTTCAAAAGCTGCATTAAAAGCTTTATTCAAAGGACAAAGAAAGTTTTATAGTAAAGTATGTGGCCAAGCTATGATTCATTTCTGTATGTCATATATCATTAGGTAAATTTTTAATTATGTATGTATGAAAAAAAATAATGCATTTTAACTGTATTTTATATAGGCACAGATTATAATATAAGTACAACTATTTTCAATATATTTTCTTCCTAAATTATTGTAGTTCCTCCCATTTAATATAGGTATACCTGATATAGGTAGGCTAATATTATTTTATAATCTTTTAAATAAATCTTAAACGGTGTGTGTGTGTTTGGTTTTTACTGTCTATAATTAATATCTCTATGCAGTCACCCTGATAATACAAGCTATTCTTATACGAATATCTATAACACTCAATTTTATTACAGTGCCGCTGGTGCGATGTGTGACAGGACTGGCTATGGAAGTACCATGGGTCACTTCCCCATGGGCCACATGTCAGCTATGGGGGCCATTGGCACTATGGGTGCAATATCCGCCATGAACGGCCAATCACACCAGAAAAAATCCCAAGAAGAACACATAAAACGGCCCATGAATGCTTTCATGGTATGGTCGAGGCTCCAAAGGCGGAAAATTGCGCAGGATAACCCGAAGATGCACAATTCAGAGATTTCCAAACGATTGGGTAAGTTATTTCGGCAACTATTATGTAATTTTTCAATTAAATTTCCATCTGCGTTGATTTTATGCCAATATTTATTCCGGTTAATTGAATTTCGTGAGGAGTTACCAAAATAATGCGACAAATTAAGGAAAAAATATACTTATTTTGGCATTTACATTCTTATTAAGAAAAGAGCTGTCATATTCAATTGATTTTTTTTTAAATAAAAAAACCTTTCTTTTTAAATCCAATTCCAAAGTTATAATGTGTAAGAAGAGAAGAAGAGTAACAAACACAATGACTCTTTCACAAATTTTCTAATCTATAATTATATACATATAATAAAATTGTAACTAAGCCGAATCTATACGTTAAATATTTTTTGGAAAATCTTATTGAAATAAACATTATTATCGACACAGAGGCAGAATCTATAGTTTTTAGAACTTTTGTCTGTCTGTCTATTACCGCATCACAGAAAAACTACTGGTGGGATTTTGATGAAATTTGGTATGATGATAGCTGGTTATCCGGGTCAACATATGGGATACTTTTTACCGCGGAAAATATCTCATTTCTGAGAAAAAATCCAAAAACTGCAATGTAAGAGTATACTAATCAGTAAAACCTAAGAATTTGGTTTTTGGTTATCTGAACGCGGGCGAAGCCGCGGGCAATGCTAGTTTAAATATTAGTGCTATCAGCATTTGCTTACCTTTTAAAACATAATCGAATAGGCTACCTAACAAAATATATGTCGTAAACGTTTTTTTTTTTGTAAATATATGCGTAGTTGACACTGTTTGAATTTGTCAGAAAAATCAAGTGCTATAGATTCTGTGTCGTGTTTTCGCTATTTTGTCCTTCACTTTTCGTTATTTATCGCTTATTTCAACACTTATCCATTATGATAGCATGCTGAAAGGCCAAATATATTTAACAATTTAAGTAAATTATTTGTTATCATTATCAAATTTCAATATACATAGTGATTATCTATTGGCGGCCTAAAGAGAATATTCATAAATTGGTTTAATTTAACCTTACAATAGTGGTTCATACGTAGTTAATAAAGGCTTCATTTTGATTGCAAATTGATCATTCACATCTCACCTTTGTTCTCACTAGGCCTCGAGTATAACCCGTCGACAATAGTTATGTAAATTAAGGTTTGCCATCTGATATTTCTCTAACTAAATTAAATTAATCGAACTTGACCCTTTCCCAAGGCTATTAACGTTTCAGACGAAAATAAACAAAGCGTATAGCTATTAAGAAAAAACTTGCGATCGTCACACTGATTTAATCTAAACCGTAAATTCATGATCACAGTTCAATAACTTATATAGTTGACCTTCGAGCGTTATACTAAAAAATAATGGTACAGATGTACAATTGACAAATGTCTTGTAAAGTCGTGCTGAAAATACGCACAAAAAAATTCGGTTACAGTAAAAAAACGACTCAATCAACCGGTAGAAGTGAAACAGCGGGGTACCGGCCACCGAATTAATCAACGCCAAAAGTAAGCAAAATCCAGTCTAACAGAGGATTTAAAAATGAGAAAGGGGGAGACAGGGGCGGAAGAGTATGGAAAAATAAAACCTGCCGCATCCGCCATTCTGTCGGTGACGGCGTTAGGAAACCCTATTTTCTATTTTACCTTCTTTTTTTAGTATCTCTTATATATGTTTGGAGAGTGCTGTTGTATGTATTGTATATATAAAATTTGAATTTGTACATATTTTAAAGCTTTGCTATAATAATTATAGATTATCTTACAAGAAAAATGAATTAATTTCTTTAAAAATATTGTTTTCATATATTTTATTGTGTTTGTTTAAATAAAAATGTTTTTTTTTTGAATACCCTAAGGCTTGTTGATATTAGTAAGGTTAAGAAATGTCATCCTGCTAACAGAGGACTAATATCGATTAAAGCAGGCATCCTGATTTGATAAGTTACATTTCTACAGTCGATGTCGCTGATAGAAAATGAATATTAAACATTCATTAATTTCATATGATTCTTAGTTTTCTATTAGCGACTAACGACTTAGTCTCGCTTCGCTCGGGTGCGGCCCTATGTACGTTTTAATTTTTCTTTTCATGGGTTTTAATTTATTTTGAGCGGAATACTAATTCTTTTTCTAAAATAAAATTAACCTACGTTACTCCTTATAATATCAGCTGTCAGCCAGTAAAACTTCCGTCAAAATCAGTCCATCTGTTTCGGAGATTAGCCGGAACAAATAGACAGACAGACATTTTTAAAAAAAAAATGGGTTTTCTTATAACTACCGCATATAATCTCATATGTATTTAATAAAAAGTGGTTATTTTTACATTACAAACAGACAATTCAATTTTAGTTATCTGTATAGATTATAAAGTATTCTTCACTAAATTACTTATCAATTTAGTTAGCTCCATAATAAATTCATATACTTAGAATTCTATCGTTAAGCTTCGTTCATTTTTAAGTCTTTTATTAAGTTAAAAAATTTCTATTACATACAATGAATTAAAATTTAAAAATTCTTATCTCTAATAGTTGCCGTCATCAGCTTGTCATGTTCTATGTAAACTTGTTTAACTATTTTATTTTATTACTAATTACTTACTTTTTGTTATGTTTTTAATATAGTTACTATTATCAAGCACATTTTTTTACTTTATTAATTCTTAAAAAGGTTTCAATTCATTTTTGTCTTTGATTAAAAATTTTTTTCAGCTTTCACATGTATTTTATTAATTTCAAAATATATTTCAAAATACATCCGAAAATTACATTAAAACTTTTAGTAATAGTATAAAAAAATGTGTTAAAAGAGAACAATATCGAATGTACATATTACAAGACTTCCCCAATAAGCAATAGCATTCGCAAGGAGGATTGATGTCAGGCAGATGTTAGCCAAATCCTATCAGCAGGGCAGAAGATGTACTGCGCCGACCCCAAATGATTGGTAAATGGGCAGAAGATGATGTATTTTATTAATTTACCCATGAAAAATCACATTTGTTAGCCATATAGTCTTTAATATGCCATATAGATAGTACGATTTTATTAGCAGCAAATAAAAACAATAGGGAAAATTCCTAGCTTTTGTTATCTATCATAGAAATCTTGCTTTCTTTCAAGCAGTAGTTGAGGTATTGTGTTTCCAACGAACGAAGCTAGGGCGACTGAGTTGTATTGTCTTGTTCAAACATCGCATGTTTTATGCATACAATGTCTTTTGGGTGAATGGGGGCGTTTGTTGGCAGAAATTACTGTCTAGTAAAGGAGGGATCGGGAAACTGTCCTACATACGTTTTTGGATGTATTTACTACTCTTATGTAAGTCGCTGTAGTTTTTTATAATGCTGTTAATACTTTATTGATTTAAATTGGTACATTTAATTTTGTGGGTTATATGGAACAGCTTAACTTCCTAAGTTTGATGTTTGCTTGGTGCAAATTTTTAATTTAACATATGAACATTATCAAAATATACTAGCGTCTCACTCTCGCTTCGCTCGGGTTCGTCCCAAGCTTGCTTCCCGAAACAAATTTTCATCCCCATCATTTCATAAAAAGTATTCTACTAGTCCTTCCCAGAGTCTCAAACTATCTACTTACCAAATTTCATCTAAATCGGTTCGGTAGATCCAGAGATTACCCTCTACAACGCCACAAGCTCACAAACCCACAAACTTTACTTCTTTATAATATTAGTATAGATTAAAATATATCTATATTTTACTTAAAAACCTTCAAGAAAAATATTTTAACAATACTATACGTACCTTATTTATTTCGTAGCTAGCCATACTGATACTAGATATATTAAGCAATTAACTTCAAGCAGTAACTCTAACTTAGAAAGTTCAAAATCGAGTTCAAAATAACTTCATTAGTTAGATGCATATTCGCAGATGTCACATTATATATACAGTTCTGCTAACAATCATCCATTGTTAGATACCTGTCGATAATCAACATCGCTTATTGTTTATTGGCATTAATAAATTGCGCACAAAACGCGTTTTGTTTACGAAACCAATCGAAATGTCGCCCGACAAATGTCGATGGGTCCAACAAAGGTATCGTGTACAATGCTGCCGTATCTTTTTACCGAGCTTTGGGACACACGGGTGGTACGTTTGTAAAATATTCTGAAATAATATTTTCTATTGTTTATGTTTTATCCTATTTAAGGAGAATGTGGTTTAATATGGCATTAATAATATTGGCAGTGGTAGCCCAGTAGTAACGCGCTCGCTTGGGAAACCGAGTGAAGCGGGTTCAAATCCCGGGTCTCGCACCTCTGATATTTTCATGTGCGAATCATTTCTAACATGATTACCACCTGCCTTACGGTGAAGCAAAAACATCGTGAGGAAAACTGCATGTCTGAGAGAACCTAGCAAGTTTTCGAAAGACATGTGAAGTCCGCCAACCCGCACTTGGCCAGCGTGGTGGACTATGGCCTAATCCCTCTCGTACTGAAGGGAGGCCCGTGCCCAGCAGTGGGACGTTAAAAAGGGCTGAATACATACATACATGGCATTAATATAATAAATGTAAAATTTAGCGAGTAACGGAATGAGTGCCTTCCCTGTTTGCTTCTACTTTATACTGTGACAGTAAAAATCACTTGCCCGTATTTGTGTTATTTTTACTTTTAGTATCTGTTTATAGTTTTGACTTATAAGTTTAAGAAAATTTAAGATAATAAGTAAAAAGGCAGTGGGTTTCTCAGTAGTAACGCGCTCGCTTGGGAAGTCGAGTGAAGTGGGTTCAAATTCCAGGTCTCGCATTTCTGATATTTTCATGTGCGAGTCATTTTCAACATGATTTTCACTTGTTTTACTGAGAAGAAAAACATCGTGAGGAAACCTATATCTCGATAGAACCTAGCAAGTTTTCGAATGATATGTGAAGTCCGCCAATCCACACTTGGCTAACATGGTAAATTATGGCCTGATACCCTTTGTATTGGGAGGCCCGTGTCCAGCAGTGGGACGTTAAAAATGGAAGAATGCAACACGAAAATACAAATAATAAATACTGTTTTTAAAAGCCAATAGGGTAAATTGAATTAAAATATAATCGTAGTATAGTTTATCTAAAATTAATAGTCGTTGATTGGTCTTGTATGGTGTGATTGTCAAGTTTTCTTTAAATTACTTAAGTATTTAACTTTTTTTAAACTAACATCTCGTCTTCTCATCTAGCTCAATTTACACATTGCATTCCTGAGCAATGAAATGAAGTAAAATGTTTCAGCATCACCTAAGATATCCCATAATATAATACAAAAAAGAAGACCCGAATCCAAATCTAATATCTCTGTTTTAAAATCTATACCTACATATAATAACATTGTAACTAAGCCGAATCTGTACATTAAATATTTTTTGGATTATTTTATTGATAGGTATAGACATTACGAGTATTATCGATACAGAGGCTGAATCTATAGTTTTTAGAATTTTTGTCTGTCTGTTAAGGTATCACAGAAAAATCTCTGGAGGGATTTTGATAAAATTTGGTATCGTAAAAGCTGGTTATCTGGGTCAATATATAGGATACTTTTTACCGCGGACAAATGTCTCATTTCTGAGAAAAAAATACAAAAAATGCAATGTACTAATATATAAAACCTAAGAATTTGGCTTTTGGTCATCTGAACGCGGGCGGAGCCGCGGGCAATGCTAGTTGATCAAGTAAATTTCGATCATCAATCAAATGTATTATATTTTCTATTTGCACTACAATCGCGAGAGCTGTGTGTAGTAATGTTTTCATCGCTGTCTGTTGCATTTGCTTTACCTCAATTGTACTGCCAACTGTTAGGGGCGTTGCTCCTCGTAGTTAATATTAATTAAGGCGGGGGCGGTGATTGTAGTTCGTGTAATTGCGTTTCATTTATCGACGCGGCAACCCTTACATGATATATCGAGCTTTATAGTGAACTTAATCAAAATATATGTAAGTCTTTATGATGTGTCTTGATCATTGATTTTAGATGATATGGATAAGTCATTTTCCATCTAAGGCTTTTTTTAAGACTTGGATTGAAAAGATTTGGATAGAGTTCGGAGAGGAGAAGGTGTTATCTGTAAATTTTTGACGAGAAAGAATTCTGAAGGAGAGATAAATCGAACAAGTTCATAGAATATTTAATTTTATGTTTAGTAAAATAATACAATAGTAGATTTTTTATCTTGGAACTTAGCTTTAATTACGGCGAAGATACTGCATATTATTGAATTAAAATGAGTTCTACTTTGATTGAGGTCGATATTTCGTTCTTCAATTGTCATTATGGTTATTCTCTTTTCACCAAATTTTATTTATTTTTATATTACCTTATTAATCATAATTATATCTAAATTATATTCTATTATGAGTTGATAATGAAAATATTATCTCCCTAAAAATAATTATACTTATACGTAACTTTAATAGTATCGTAATACGCTCAAACTCGTGACTACCTCACAATACGTGACACTGGTAGTATGTTTTGCGTCTGGTAACGTAATTTTAAGCTATTATGAAGAAAAAGAAAAAAAGAAAAACTTGTGGGTGTAAGAAGTTATACCTAATTCTTTGGCGTGACAGAACAAACATAGCTAAAGATTTCATCCCGTATGTCACAACTCTGTTTGTAAAAGGGATGATAAATTATTAAAAATAATTAAATAAGGCATATTAGGCATATTACAATCATATATATTTAGAATATCATTTAAGGAAAGAATATAATATTGATGATGATGTTCTCCTGACCGATTTCGGTCAGCGGCCAATCTCTTTGAGACTCGCCAACTCCGCAGGAGATATTGCACAAGTGTACGCGCAGACACAAGTGCACTCTCTATTCCTGTCACTCTTATACTCTGGTGGGACGACCATTCGACACGACCAGTGAGAGTTAAGGCGCAGGACCGACGGCTTAACGTGCTCTCCGAGGCACGGGGGTGAAACACCGCCAACTTGCGGACTGTTACTGAGCCCAGCA
This sequence comes from Brenthis daphne, assembly GCA_947093115.1. Lineage (NCBI taxonomy): Eukaryota > Metazoa > Arthropoda > Insecta > Lepidoptera > Nymphalidae > Brenthis > Brenthis daphne. Next base: position 9,272,028 of record OX352473.1, read on the forward strand.
CCTCCGGATGTGCGGCCGTAATATTATATAGTATAATTTGTCAGACAATAACAACGGTTACCATGGCAACAAACAGTTACCAGCTAACTTCATCATGTCGCGTTTTGGCCGTGGGTGTGCGCGCGCATCATAAAAATTTTACTATCATATTTGTTTCCAAACGTCCCAAAAGAAGTATAACTTCAAAAAGTATCGTAATACTTAAAAAATATTGTTCTAATCTAACATTTTCACAAACAAAATATAGTTATCTAATATTATAAATAAAACAATTTTTTTACAGGTTCTTACTTCTGTTAAAACCGTAAATTGCTTCACGCACCACTTACATAACATATGCCGATCAATTCTAATTTACCTCGATTTTCCTCGCCTGCCTTATATACTGGCATCATTTTTTGTTTCAACGGCTCCCGTTTTTTGTGGCAGATGCAAGTAATTAAACGTCGCTTCTTTAGCTATTGGTTATAATACGACGTAGCATGATGGTGTACCCAATAGCAAGTCCGTACATAATCTCATAAAGAACCCCATGGTCTCTCAAAGTTAATTTTTTATGTACCCGACGCAAATAACTACGCATTGTGTAGAAAGAATCTATTAAAGTAACTATAGTAGAGCTTTGAAAAGCTTTGTGCTGGAACGGGAGCTGTTTAATATAAACCAACTTTTATTTTGGTAACTGATACGTTTCGTTTTATAATAGATTTTTTACTATTTTAAAGCTTTTTTGACTTCAAATTAATAGAAAAAAAGTTTCGCTAACTCTAAGAATAAGAGATGAAAATAAACTTTTTTATTCTTAGTAGGTAATATCTTAATTGCTTTTGTACGGTGTGTTTTCTTTAGAATTTAAAGCGTGCATTTAAGTTTTATGGCTGATTTTTAAGCATTTTTTATGCCTTGATAATAAACCGGTACATACAAAGAGAGTCAAGTAGAGACTAATTTTAAGGATAGGTAGATAACCAGTTATAGTAATAAATAAATACGTCTTAACTTTTTAATTTTTCTGTACATGTATCGTAGGTAGATTAACGTAAATAAAAACTACTTTACAAAACAAATGTACGTGCTTAGGTACCTACATCTATACATATAGGTAATAAAATTATAACTAAGTTGAATAAATATAAATATTTTTTGGAAAATATTATAGATACAGTTATTCTTATCGATAAAGAGGCCGAATCTATAGTTTTTAGAATTTTTATCTGTCTGTCTGTCTAGGAACGTATCACGAAAAAACCACTGGACAGATTTTAATGAAATTTGGTATGATGATAGCTGGTTACTCGGGTCAACATATAGAATACTTTTTACTGCGGGAAAATATTTCATCTCTGAGAAATTTATACTAAACTTTAAAACGTAACTAGAGAAGAACCCGAGTGGAGTGAGGGTGAGTGGCTAGTTGTATTTATATTTCAAAACAAATTCGAATAGGACAATTCAATAACTTTCCAAAAACATTAGTCTATTCTACCAAAAACTAACAAAGATTATTCGCCTTTTTATGTCGAAACATATGGAATAATATCAGCATGACTAAATCTCCAAAATCTCTTTTTGTACTTCAATAATAAAACTACTACATTAAATTACTGAAAATAACAAAAATATTCGTCAATTGTGCAGAGATAAAATAAAAAGGTAATTTAACTGTACGCAGCAACCATTGCAGCGAAGCACCATGTCTATTCGTCTTAGATTTACAACTAAATGAAAGTGGCATCACTGATTAATAGCGCAAGAATTTTAAATATCTAAACACTTTAATATCTGTCACTGAATCTTTGCTATAAGTGTATTTAGCATTGTGATGGTAACATTGCATATATACATCAAATGTTTCCATGGAATATCTGTAGATATAGGAATTGAAAAAGGGCTGAATACGATATGAATCATAAACATAGATAAAAAAATATGTAGCTAGTAGGTATATCCTTGTACTTAAGAAAACTTATTTGATCTCACTTTCATACTAATATTATAAATGTGATTAGCTCAACTTCGAAATGAAGTTAGATTATATCCTACATTAACGCCATCTTTTTTTACCAACAATCATGAGAATGGAGCAAGATGGCCCTAATATTCGGGCTAATTCTTCTCCATAAGTAGACCATAGATAGCGGTAGAATATTTCTGAAGCTTTTAAGCTTCAGAAATATTCTATTTTCTGAAAATGTGTACACTAATATATTTAAAACATCTATGTATGTAGTAATATATTGTATTCAGCCTTTTTTAACGTTACACTGCTGGGTAAAAGCCTCCCTTTAATACGAGGGGGCCAGGCCATAGTTCACCATGCTGGTCAAGAGTGAGTTGGCGGACTGCACATGTCTTTCGAAACTCGATAGGTCCTCTCAGACATGCAGGTTTCCTCACGATGTTTTTCTTTATAAGGCAAGTGGTAATCATGTTAGGAATGATTCGCACATCAAAAAAAAAGAGATGTGAGACCTGGGATTTTAACCCATTTCACTCGGTTTCCCGAGCGAGCGCGCTACTACTGGGCTACCACTTCTGCCTAAATAAAATAAATTTCAGTAGGTAACTCTATTTATAACTGGGATAAACGACTGAAAATGGAACAAAACCATTATGCCTACTTGTTGTAAGCTATTTTTTCAATATTATGGAAATTACGATATAACAACGTATTATTTCAACATGTTTTGCTTATGGAATTTTTTACTAATATAGCAATAATAAATCTATACAAACTACATAAAATTTCATTTATTTATCTGAAGTAAATTTTCTTTCTAACTCAACACTCCATGCTTATATTTCTACTCTATAGCTCCATCCCATAAGCAGCAAAATAAACGCATAAGCGTTTACAATTGTGGTTGACGCTACTTCTAGTGCACTGTTCTATGGTTAGTTCTGTTACGGCGTACTCAAACGTGGGGAGGCTTATCACGTCGACGCAGGCTGTCAGGGGCAGGCTACAAAAATACTGTTGTTTCCTTATTGTTGTTAAAGGGGCCGCTTGTTTGCCCTTGTTTAATTACTACAGCCTTTTGTTCAGGATCACATTGAAGGTGCATTGTTATAATGTAGTTTAAATATTAACTGAAAAATAACCTGTAAAATGAGTTTCAGTGAATAATAATGAATGCAACTTGTAGTTTTGTTGCTAAAAAAGGAGCTGTTTTAGTCTAGAAATAATACTTTATCATTCTAACATATTTCAAAGTTGATATGTTTTGTGCAAAATATATATGTAGATATTGACTGTCTTATTAATTTAGACAGTTCTTGAGCTTTCAAAAAGCTTATCAAAACTTGTATCCGAAACAATAATAGTAACACAACGTCTAAAAGTTGTAAATTTACCCTAAAGTAAAACAATACAAAATTACCTAAAATTCGTCCAGTTGTTTCATAATAAACACGTAACACGAACTCGTATAAACAATAGATATCTCAAGTTTCAAGTTAGATGGAGTCAGCGGCCCAAGTGTAAGGCAGTCGCCTTTCATTAATAGTATTGTAGCTTTTGTTTCTTACTGCTTTGTCGTGGCTTTCAAATCTTAGCTTTTATAATTTGAATACGATTATAATGAGCTTTTAGGGCTTTCAAATTGTATTTGATTGGTTGATAAAACTTTATGTTTACTCGTGTAACAGATAACTTGTATAGTAACTAATTAATCAATGTTCAATTTGACGACACGTTTGGGTCAGTTTGTAGTGCCTACTTGCTGTGCCAGCGGTCGCGGGTTCGAGTCCTGCTGGGGGCATTCGCTTGTGTGATGAGCACTAATGTTTCTACTCCAGTCCTGGGTGCTAATATTTAATGTATGTATTTAAAGATACATATATGTAGTGTATCAACTATCTGGTGTCCACAGCACAAGCCTTGTAGCTTACCAAGGAACTAGATGGTGATGTGTGTTAATGTCCCATATTTATTTATTTAACTTTTTTGTTCTGTGGCTTATTAGCGTTTTACCATCTATACTAGAATCATCAAGGCAATTTTTAAAACATTTTTAATTTAGATAATTGCCATACAAAAGCAATAGTGCTTTGTAAATGTACAGAAAATGAAATTGTAATTGTTTCTACACTTTGAAAGTCACCGCTTTAACGATACTCCATGAAAATTTCCCTCCATCCAACAGTTAAATTAAATTAACAAATTGTCAATTCAATACTCGACATCCGAAAAAATCTATTAAGATTTAATAAAATCATGACCTAAATAACGTCTTACCATTTCAATTTTCCGGACCAAAAGGGTGGTACGTCTTTGTTGGGGGACTCCCCCCCACCTATTGTAAGGCACACAAGCTTTCAGAGTAATGAAGAGCATTTTCGTCCGATTCTGAACACAATAGCCGTTTTAATACAAGAGAGAGGAAACTCCTTTGTCGCGCTGTGCATTGTGATGAACGAGTGTGTTACATACGTTGTTTTTTGTCTCGCGTTTTTGTTTGTACGATTGTCGACTACAATGTGATGTAAAACATGGATCTTGATGTGTTGTAATGAAAATGGCACACTTATGCCTGGATTATAGATGGAGCGTTTGTGCTATGCAGCTTTGTCTCTGATAGTGGAATGAAGTTCTTAACTGTGTTTACTTGTTTTTTTGTTATATACTTAGATATTAGTGTAAATTATTATTATGTTATATCACAAAGCAAAAATTTAAATACATTTGCTAGATATGCTTACGAGTACTCATCCCTTTTTTATATCCCACAGCTGGGCATGGGCTTCCCTTCAAATAGAGGGGATCAGGCCATAGTGGCTTGGCCACGCCGGCTAAGTGGTTGTTGATAGTTCTCTCAGACATTTAGGTTTTCTTGACCCGAGGCTTGAATCCAATTCACTTGGTTTTCCAAGCACACGCGCTTCCACTGGGCTATCACTGCCTAAATGTATACATGGTACCATGCAATTACCCATTATTTCTTTCATATTAAATTTCCTTTATTTACTCACCGTATAAAATTTCATAGAAAGCAGTAAATACCTATTAACGCGCTGTAAATTAATTTTCTATTATACAGAAACTAAGAGAGTAGTCTATACTCTACTGTAACGAGGTAATACGTTAAGTACCTATTACGTGTACCGTTATATTATGTATTTTATTAACTTTAAGTAATATAACTCTATTTGAGAGAGAAATAAAGCTAAAAACAAGGTATTGATTAACTGTAAAGTATGAGATTTGCTAGAAGCAATTAAAGCTTTCACTATCTACTTCCTGACGGTGTGAGATTAAATCAATTTTGTTGTATAGCTAGCTATTTGTGAAGTTAACACAGGCGTATTAACAAAATAAAATATGAACTTTTAAATAAAACTATCGACCGTGACCATGATTGCTGTAAAGCATTTGAAACGTCGGGAACAAAAAACCAAAATAAATCCGCGAAAAAATCGGAAAAGATATTTTTATTTAAAATTAAAGTATTATAATAAAATATGAATGTTATAGAAATAATTTTATATAGATACAAGCAACTGATTGACTTGATTCGTCATACAAACTTTCATCCCCATTTTCACCCCCTTAAAGGATGATTTCCAGGATAAAAAGTATCCTATGTCCTTCCCAGGGCCTCAAACTATCTTCTTACCAAATTTTATTTAAAACGATTCAGTAGATTCAGAGATTACCCCCTACAACATCAGAAGCTCACAAACTTACAAACCTTTCTTCTTTATAATACATATTAATATCATCTATGAAAATATACATTATTTATGAGAAAAAAAAATCAAATTAAACTAAATATTTAAAAATATGTAATTTACTAAACTTACTGCCTTTTACTGTCATTGCATAACATTATTCTTTAATGCTATCATTGTTTAAGAGGCGGGATGTAGGAAATAATTATTGTAGAGTGGCAACACTCGGCACGTGCGATTTGTAATTGTTAATTAAATTAAAAATAATATTCGTAGCTATGAGCGCTCGCTCGATCGAATGGGTCGAGTAATTTTGTGTCTACGTGGGCGTTAGTTGCTATAATAAAGAGTTTAAAGATGCATGTGGGTAGAAATATATTTACTTTTCTAATAACATTAAATAGTACCAACATGTAGTTTGTGTGTATTTAAATGGGGACTTAAGTGTTTACTATGTAATGTGGATATAACGTGATTTGTAGACCATCAGCTCGATTATGGCGTAAGTTGACGATCGATTGTCGATGGTAAAACTGCATTGATGTTTTTTGTTAAAACTAATTCAAAATTATTTCTTAAATAATGTATGAAAATATATGATACTAGCGACTCACCCTCGTTTCGCTCGGGTTCATCCCTAAGTACCTTTTAACACAACAGTAACTTTTAACGGTTAGTATGAAGTACAAATCTTTAAATTTCTCGGCTTTTTGTACTATAATATTCATGTGTTATGTATATAAACTTTCCCCTTGAAGCACTCTATCTCTTACTGAAAACTCCATTAAAATCCGTTGAGTAGTTTAAAAAATCTAAGCGAACAGACAGCGGAAGCGAGATCATTTTATACCTACTATGTAAATATATGAAAATCTACATTATCTTGCGTTCAATTTCGACTGTCAAAAATATTGCTTTAATAGGGATTTTTATAAAATAAAAAAAAATATGTCGTAGAATTTGCCTTGCCTTGGAATACAACCAGATGTGTCATTTTAAAATATCTTTTCCGATTTTGAAGGAAATTACAATTCGTATCAGTATCGCCACGACAGAACCTATAATAAGTAGACGATCTTATCTAACAAAAGCAACAGTACCCTCCCTATCACATAATGAAAACGGGAAAAACTTGTGTAGCGGAATGAAAAGCGCAAATTCGTCATTAGGCAGCGATTATATTGTGCCTTCATCCATCGTTACTGAAAATTCGGTACGCGAGAACGGGACGAAAGTTGGTCCTGGATTGTTCCTTTCAATGTTGGCTACATTGTTTTCTCTTTTGTACGCCGCTGAATCAGAATTGTCTAGCCCCTTTAAATGGACGGTGGCGCCCCTCCACGGTATGAATACTGCCTTCTATAAAAGAGGTAGACAAAGGGTTGGTCTCTTGAATCGACTGGGAGACAGGTCGTTCGTTTCGATTATATTGTATCGATCAATGTTATTGTCTTCCCAATGAGAGATGGTTAGAGCAAATTACTTTTCTGTATTTTGTTTCACTATTAATAGTTATGAATTATGGTTGCAAAAGTAAGATTAACTATAGTTTAAGAAAATATGTATGTAGTATATACAGTGACTTTATTATTAGTTATAAGCTCCGATTTAACATGTACCTATATGGAAAGTCTAGATTTAACATGTATTTGTCTTGATGCAAGAACTTAAAGAACACTGACTTCAAACAGCCTAAAATTCACAGCACATCATTACTTCCTAACTTATCTAAGAAATGTAGATCACTAATAATTATAATTAAACTAATCAATAAATGAAAACCTTATCTGTCTGTACAATTTTTATGTACATAAATTCTCGATATGCGTGTTTTCATACTCCCCTTGGTCGGTTTTCATGAAATTATATACAGAGTATATATAAGGTCATCCCACCTACATGATTAGACCTAAATTATAGGTAGCGCTGTCGTTGATATCTAATTTTTTTTAATTTTACAACCAAACGAAGTCAGCAGCAGGACAATGTCTGTCTACACTTTACAAATATTAAAAACAAAACTATGTTTTTAGTTTCTTTTTTCAGCAAGGACGGCAGCCATTTTATGCATAGACATAATTACTATCTACTACTCGAACACAAAAAATGTTATAAATGATTAAGCAATAAAAAACTATTTTTATTTTTATTTTTTTTACTATATAGTATATACATATGTCACTAGTTGATATCTAATACTTATGACTTACGCGTAAATGGGTAGTTTTTGTTTTTAAATTCTAATTTTAGATTAGTTTTAAACTAAAATCATGTTATAGGTGCCGAATGGAAGCTTCTAACAGAAGATGAGAAGAGGCCGTTCATCGATGAAGCCAAACGGCTACGGGCTATGCATATGAAGGAGCACCCCGACTACAAATATCGGCCGAGACGGAAACCCAAGACGTTAAGAAAGGAAGGCTACCCTTACTCCATACCATATCCCAGTGTACCTATGGACGCTTTGAGGGCTGGTAAGTCATTTTTGCGTTATATTTGACCGACTTCGAATATGGATTGTAATTAATTAGGGTGTCTTTTTTTGTATATGTTTAAATAATTTGTTAGATTTCCTATGGAAAAATTAAGTTTATACATAGTTCATTTTCCATATATTAACCATCAAAAATGACATTCCCGCACAAACTTTTATTCGCTATTAAAGGAATTTCCAAAAATTCTTCCTTACGGCTTTTCTATATCTAACTCATATTCATATATAAAGAACTCTTGTGAGTCATTTTATTGCCAGTTGCTGAGTCTGACTGAGTGCAGCCTTAGAGTTTTAATAAGTAAATTATAATAATTAGCATAGGTGAGATTTAAACGGGGGACATATCACAAAAATAATGAATTCAAGTTTTCGAATGTTTAATTACTGTTATTAGTATTATATTAGTATTGAATTTACTTTTGGAAAATGAAGAAAATGTAATTAGTTTTAGTTGATTTTGAAGTCAACATACTTTTTAATATCCTAGATATATTAAAAAGTATATTATAAAGATCTTTTTGTTCATAGGAAAAAGATAATAAATAATGCTTGGCATTGTTGAACCAATTTCTATAAAATTCTAAAAACTTATAGAATCAAATGAATGTTCTACTGAATATCGTACCTATGGAAGCTTTCAGAACTAACTCTTTTCATAGCGAAATAGAAAGTGACCGGAACTACGGGAAAGAAGTAGTTAAAAACAAAATTTTAAGTAGGTTTGAATATACCTGTTCATGTAATCTATACCTACATATAATTAATTTCTAACTGAGTCGAACCCGTACATTAAATATTTTTTGAAAAATCTTTTTAATAAGTTTTTTCAAAAAATATTTAGTAAATAGTAGTCATTTTATAATCGATACAAAGGCCGCATCTATATTTTTTAGAATTTTTGTCTCTTTGACTGTCTGTCTGTCTGTTTGGGACAGCATCACGAGAAAACTACTTGACAGATTTTGATGAAATTTGATGTGATGATACCAGATTATCCGGGTCAACATATTGGCTACTTTTTACTGCGGAAAAATATCTCATCTCTGAGAAATCTATACTAAGTGTTAAAACGAACCCGAGCGGAGCAAGAGTGAGTCGCTAGTCGACAATATGTTAAAAGCATGTGAGCAAGAACATTTTATTTAAACGTAGTAGTTTAAATACAATGTCAGTTTATGCAATAAAAAATGCTCGCGATAGCCTGTCATTAGATATCGTAAATTGTGATGGTTTCACACGATTGCTTCAATTAAAATTGTTTTTTTTTGTTCCTTTCACGCATGCATATATTATGAGTATCCATTGGTTATTGTGACAAATTTTTTTTAAATATAAATTTAGCTTTAAAAACATCTTTACATACATACTTTCCCTAGCGGAGTAAACAGAATAAATGTACATAATAAGGTACCTCTCTAATTCACTCTTAGTTTATTATTGGTCTATCAACGTAAAAAATTATATTGAAATTTTTTCTAACTCCCCAAACAACTAAAAGTAAAAGAAAATATCTAAATATTTTGCTTACGTCTTAGAATGTACCCACAAGTTTTCCATCAAATCCGACAAACTCATAAAAAAACCTTTTTTAGTTTTATTTTTTTCTATTATTTTAGAATACTCTATAGAAGGATGTAAAAAATAATTTATTGTAGTTTTCCTGTTACGGATATCGTAGCACAAAAACCGCTGTAAATCTTACAACTAAGTTACCGGTGGGTAATAAATTATTGTCTTTCTAACTCCGCTCTTCACATTCCAGGATTAAAACATGTATTATAATAAAAATTTGCATTTCCTTAGACGCAAAAATTTTGGTAAATATTTTTTTCATATAATTTTTATAGCAAAAACGTATTAGATACCTATATATTTTTAACTTGCAACTCAACTCGCTCCGCTTGGGTTTGTGCCTATTTAGGTATGTTTTAACGCCTAGTATAGATTTCTTAGAGACGAGATATTTTTCGGCAGTAAAAATTAACCTATATGTTGACCCGGATAACCAGCTATCATCATACCAAATTTTATCAAAATCCCTCCAGTGAGTTATCCGTGATGCGGTCACGAACAGACAGACATTTTATAAAAACTATAGATTCGGGCTTTGTATCGATAATAATGTATATTTCAATAAGAAAAATATTTAACATAAAGATTCGGCTTAGTTACAATTTTATTATTATATGTATACCTAAATATAATTGTACAATGTTGTATTTTTTTTTATACCTACTTTATAAAATTTTTTTTTCATTATAGAAAAAGGGCTATTGAGGGTGTACCTATAAAAATATTAAAAATAATATCCATTATGAGCGTAATCTCATAATATTAAATGAGCAATTCTTATATATATATATATATATATATATATATATATATATATATATATATATATATATATATATATATATATATATATATGTGTGTAAAAGTAAATTTATTTCGTGTATCTAGGAAACGGTTCTAACGATTTGGATCAAATTTTATATTTAGATAAGGTTTACGTTTATAGTTGTTGGTGTGTTTTGACCGCCGAAAAACGCCAACAGTAGCTCGGTCGCCCTGGTACTAAAGTAGAAACCAGTAAAATAGTAGGTACCTACCTATATACTACTTCATATTATTAATCTGTACATATAATAAAAATGTAACTGATCGCTGTCTGTAGATGAAAGATATTTAAGAAAAATCATTTTTGGAGTCTTTATTAAAGCGATAGAACTCAAAACATTGATTCTTAAAGTTTTTATATGTTTGTCTGTGCGTTTGTGCGCGCTAATCTCAGAAACTGCTAAACTGATTTGGGTGCGGTTTTCACTAATGTATTGTAGTAAGCTTCACATAACATTAAGTATTTGATTTATTTCAATCAGTTTATAAATAAAAAGTTATGTCAATTTAAAGAATCACCTAAGGACGAACCCGAGCGAAGCTAGGGTAAATCGCTAATCTATAACAAAATGTTCTTCATAATATTAGAGTAAGCCTATGTGTTATTCCAGACTATAATCTATCTCTGTGCCAAATTTCATCCAGATCCGTTCAGCCGCTCTGGCGTAAAAGAGTAACAAACATAAATCCATCCATACATACATTCTTACAAACTTTCGCGTTTATAATATTAGTAGGATTTTAATAAGACCATAGTACAAAGTTTCGTTCACAATCAATAGATGCGACGAACTCCATTATTACATTGTCATCGATTCAACCATAACGGTAGATCCATTACATAACTGCGGTGCTTCGTTTGAACTCGCTTAATTTAAACATTAAATAAATTTTTTTATATAATATGTAATATTTTGCATACATTTATAGTAATAATTTCTTGAAGCCATGTTGGAAGCTCATATAATATACTAGTGACTTACTCTTGCTTCGCTCGGGTATATAGGTGCGTTTTATATAGATAAAAGTAGTTATTGTGAAGGTACCTTAGGAAATAGACACATTTTTTTTCTGTAGGCCTTTTTAAAACCTAAAATTGTCTATTACATTGTTTGAAATGTATCTAAAGGTTTAGCCAGCGTTAGCCATATGTAATCGTACAAAAATAGTTTTTTGACAAAACACCGTCTAGGTTTGGATATTTTTTATAAAATATTTACATAATATGTACACGAACCTTCCTCACTTATCGCTATTTTTTAGTGAAAACCGTATCAAAATCCGTTGCGTAGTTTAGAAGAAGTAAGCGGAGAAACAGAGAGACTCAGACAGCAACTTTGTTTTATACTACAGTATGTGTATCGATAGGTAATGACTGCTTAGTTACAAATTATACACCTGCCTAAATTATAGGTCATTGATAGCTATGAAAGTCCTTTGTAACAAAGTAATGTTTAAAATACACAAGTTACGTTACGTTACATATGTATAGTCATATCGGTTTTTTTTTTGCATTATACTAACTACTAACAAATATTGCAAGTTTAAAAAAAATATTCAACAACTTTGCGTTTTTACGTTTAGTATAGATTTGTCGGAGATGAGTTATTTCCCCGAAATAAAAAGTATCCTATATGTTGACCCGGGTAACTAGCTATCATCATGTCAAATTTCATTAAAATCTGTGCAGTGGTTTTTTCGTGATTCTCGTTCTTGCCAGCGTGGACTATGGCCTAATCTCCCTGTTCAGATGACCAAAAAATAAATTCTTAGGTTTTACATAAGTATTAGTATACTTACATTGCAGTTTTTGTATTTTTTCTTAGAAATGAGAAATTTTCTCGCAGTAAAAAGTATCCTATATGTTGACCCGGATAACCTGGTATCATCATACTAAATTCCGTCAAAATCTGTCCAGTGGTTTTCTCGTGATGCGTTCCCGATACAGACAGACAGACAGGCAAAAATTCTAAAAACTATAGATTCGACCTTTGTCGATAATAATGACTATTTCAATAAGATTTTCCAAAAAATATTTAATGAACAGATTCGACTCAGTTACAATTTTATTATACGTATAGATAGAAAAAACATAAATTTTAATAAAAATTGTACTAACTTGAAGTAAAGACGGCATCGCGGTCACTCGCCTCGCGACAAAAACACCCACGGTCACGATTTTTTATCGTGACTCTTTAAACTAAGAAACGTAGACAAGTTAGAAAAAAATCTTTTACAATAAACGTTATTATTGTTGAATAGGCGACTTTTTTAATTCGATGAATAATTACAAATATGCGCATTTTATTTCCCTTTTCTGTTTCTGTTGTTTGTTATTCATTGTTTGCGGTTATATGAGATAGCATTTAACATTTTTGTTTCGTTGTGTGTTTTATTTAGTACAGTTTTTCCTATCAGGTGGAATATAATATTTTCATTTGCATAAAACGGTAGGCACTAAGCAATATTTATACAATTTTGAAATAACATTAGATTTTCTTGGTCATACTTATTATAGACTAGTGACTAACCCTTGATTCGCTTCGGATTCGTTCCTAGTGATAAACAAAAACAAGTCTATCCCACATGAACCGTACATTTTTCCGGGATATTTTTAGCTTATGTGATATTGCCATATTGCCTTTAATCCAGATCTCAGAATTCTCGAATTCAGATCTTTAATCAGAATACGTTCAGACGTTCTGTCGTGATAGAGTAACAAACATGCACCCATCCATTCTCACAAACTTTCACATTTATAACATTAGTATGGATAATAGATAACGCTTAAAAAATATGAGGTTTTTAACAAATTTCTTAACTATAAACAGAAATTATTCATAATTTGAAGAATCCTTTCAACTTAATAGAAAGTAATTGAATTTTCTATATTGAAAATAACACAATAAGACAGACTATTGCACTAAAACCCTGACCCCCACACTCAAAAGAAATGTGAAAAGCTTTTGAGATCGGTACGCATAGTTTAAACCTTGACTGCTTTTGACAGTTGACAGTGAAAACTGTCAAAGTGGGAGCCACAATGGGAAAAACTAACCCTTGTATGGGGTGCGTCAAATTTCGCTCCTTAGGTTAGGCTGACACGCGATTATGTTTATTGAAAGATCCCGCTTTTTAGATGTTATGGAGTTTAAAGGGTGTTTTGTGGTCTTGGGGGCTTTGCGGGCATTACTAATGTTCTGTGAGTAATCGAATTCGAACTGTTTAAATTTAAGCGCATTATAGTGTGTAACAATAACGTTTGTGAAATGGTTTTCGTTTTTAGTAATCATTTATGCTTTGTTGGGTCACTTTTAATGTATAGCTTACCTTTTATTTAAGGATAACAATGTATGGAACTTGACCAAAACACACAGACCGTATTATAATATATTTCTCTAATATACATATAGATACCTACTTACGTATTTATCTCATTCTATAACACTCGATTTTGCCAAAGATTTTAATACACGAAAGAATATAAAATAGATTATTTTTATATTAAAAATATACTTCCAGATTAAATAATTTAACCGGTTATTTTATATGCTGTAAAATAACTTTGAAACACTTGCATGAGATAAGCTCTTAAACGTTCGAAATCTATAAAACGTTTACAATCCCAAACTCGTGTTTAATCACCCCACTTTCATTCCGCCATAAACTCACGGTGGCAATTAAGTTAAAAGCTATTTGGTGTGACGCGACCCTTAGTTAAGGGTAGCTACACACGTGCGAGCCACGCCCACGTTTAGACCGCAGGGAGTAAACGCTTGTAAAAACTAATATGTCTGCACATTAATAATGTTGGTTGTTTGACAGTTATATTTTTTAAATAATAATTTTTCGCGAATTTTAAATTTTGTGGAATCCTACTTAAAAATCATAATCAAAATAGATATAATTGGACTACATACAGCTTTACCATGAGTAGGTGCTTACAAAATAAATAATTATTTCTTAAAAAAACCTATATAGTATATGTATATAATAGCAACATTTAAGACATTCATTATAACATTTTTACTTTTTATATTGATATTATTTTACTAGCAGCTCCCAATATGAGGACTAAACTTTTTTTTTAAGTTTCCTCAAGTAAATAATTACTTATACATATCTGAGCTCAATTCTCACAATTCATTTTATGTGTATACAACATTAAGTTGGATTTCAAAACCAATGCTTAATACACGAAAATCTATAAGTCCAAATAAAAAGGTCGCTAAGAGGTCTTAAGGGTCGTTACACACGCGGCAGTCACGTGGCCAGGGTTGCGACACACTTAGTTCCGTCCTACCAATTGAAAGTTATGGTGGAAATTCACATTGACTAATTATATGACATTACTTTCATTGCAAATAACTTATTAACTAACTCTGTTGGTACTTTTACGCACATGGCTGTTTTTTGCATAACTGGGTCCAATTACTAATCCACATAAAAACTAAAAAAATAATTTTCATACAAACACAAAACGACTGCCGAACCGTAGACCGTCATTACATCAAGTTTCATATCAAAATATATTACACAACAATAAAGCGAAGAATCCAATATAATTATGCTAATTACATGTTTAAAACAAACAAATGCCAGTTGTAATTTCTACGCCATTGTTCTGGAAGCTAACTTGGTCGGGTTTACACAGATGCATAAGCAATGTTTACACATTTCTTTTATAGGGCCGTATATTTCTTTATGAGAACAGATATTGGACAAGCGTGAAAATAATAATTTGGAAACAAAAAACATTGAATTTTTAATTTGAGTTGCTTAATGACTAAATAGGTATACCTATAATAAGATTAATTGGACGTTTCCCATCTTTCAAAATAGTTTACGATGTAAGCTTAAGTTTTATGACATACCTACTACTACAAAATATTCAAAATTTTCAAAATTCAAATCGACCAAAAAGAGTTATATTTCCAAGGAAAAATTTATTTATTTTTTTATTTCCAAAGAAAATAATTTATATTTTAAAAATAATTTTGTATGCTGAGTTACAATTTTCATTGGTGTCTAATACTACCTCAAATTGACATAACCTCTATAGGATATCAGTATATTTCGAAAAATCTGTGAGAGACTTCAAGATTATGACTTTTAAAAAAACGTGTGTTTGTATTTATGTACGCACGTAAGAAGTTATTCTTCTTTGGCGTAACAGAACAAAAATAGCTTTCATCCCGTATGTCACAACTCGCTGTTTGTAAAAGGAATGCAGCTAGCTTCGTCATGTCGCTTTTTGGCTGTCGGTGTGCGCGCGCATCGTACAAATTTTACTCTCATTTTTATTCCAAACGTGCCAAAAGAAGTATAACTTCAAAAAAAAATAAAAAAAACTTTTTAAAAGTAAACCTTTTCTAATCTTTGGCTGTGTACTTGCTTTTACGCTTCACCTCGCATCACATAACCTGTTACTAGCATTAAATATTATTATTTCAAACCATCTGAACAAATAGCTTATACTCGTTGCTATTATGACATACGCATAGCTTTAAAACTTTTATGTATACGTTATTAAACTATCATTTTGATATATTTTAGAAAAATAATTAATTTCTAAGTGTAGATGAATTATAGCCCATTATCATCCTGTACTTAAATGTTGTTTAATTTACGATTATTTGTATCCTATTAAATTCTTTAACGTTGATATAATATCCTTACAAGAAAAATACTTGTTAGTATAATACTATGGGGGCATTAAGGGGCATTCGTTTGTGTGATGAGGACGAATGTTTATACTCCAGTCATAGGTGTTTATATGTATGTATTTAAAGTTACAGTACCTGGGGTCAAAAGTACAATTTTCTTTTAAAAAAAACTAAAAACTTGAATAAATACAAATAAAAAAAACAAAAGTAAAAATTTTGTATCCGACCGGGATACGAACCCAGACACCTGTGGTTATCAAACTTGCGCTTTGGCCGCTTGACCATGATGCTTATGCTCGAGCGTGCGAAATTATCGACCATATTTTGCGTGGAATAATGTGAAACAAAACCGCATGAAAATTCGAAAACACGCGTTTTCCCAGACATAAGACCAATCAAGATCGATTTATCGCCCCCGAAACCGCCTGTATACTAAATGTCATGAAAATCGTTGGAGCGGTTTATGTGTAGTGTATCAACTATCTGGTACCTATAACACAAGCCTCGTAACTTACCATAGAACTGGTGCTGTGTGTTAATGTCCCAATATATTTATTAATATTTCATGCATAGCATATTAGCAGTGACTGCTGGTTTTAAAATACATCACAGACTACTAAAATTAATAACTTGTATTACTATTTTTATCCTTCTTCTTAAGGGACAGACATTTGACTGAACTACCATACGGTTTGCCGTTATCATACCATAATTTTTACCGTTATTTCATATTTCTCGTCACAAATGGAATTTAGGTGTTACACAAAGGAAAGATAAAATCTTTTTTTGACCTACATATTTCCAAAAGGGAGAGGCACTTCCACATCTTTTTGTTCAAAAGTATTTGTTATCAAAAGGAATTTCAAATGAAATGACTGTAAAGTATTTATAATTCAATATCATTCAGTCCATAAAATAACAAACGCAAGTAATACTTTCTTAGATTTACGCGAATACTTGAGATTTTAAATAAAACTATCTTTTCGGATTTTTTCGCAATCAAAATTTCTGTAAAGCATTCGAAACGTCGGGAATCAAAAATCAAAATAAATTCGCGAAAAAATCCCAAAAGATAGTTTTATTTAAAACGCAAGAAATATTATAATAATACTAAATTACAATATAAATTATTAAAATAAATACAATTATCATATGAAAGTTGAATACAATACACCAATTACACAATAAACATATTTTTTATATAATTGTCGCTTATAATACTATTTATTATGCATTTATAATTCTAAAGACTATAATTTAATTGTGTGATGTTATTATGTTGATATATGTAACAGTAAGGTCAATACAAATGTGCGATTATATTGTTTTGTTTTAATGTGACTTTACATTTATATTTCATATATTATATTCTTATTAATTTACTATACATAAAAATAGTTTGTATTTAATATATATAATAAATATAAAATAATAAACTATTTTAGTATAATTTATTCTTCAGAATATTAGAAATAAAAAGTAATGGCTTAATTCTGCGGTTCTTTTCCAGTTAAGCCTTCAGTAACAGCGTTCATAATATAGCAGTTTCACTTTTACCTTGGGCGTTATGATGCCGAACCCAGAATATATTGCTACATTGCGTGAATTTTTGTTTTTACTCAACTCCCCTAAAAAGAGGGTAATGTTCTTAAAAGAAAGTATACTTAGTGTTTCCTAATAGACGAATAATCCAATAAATCGCTGCATCACGATTAGCATATTATACCAATAGCTTAAGCGGAAGTGACCAATCGCGTGCGCTGCCGGAAGCTCCACCCCCGCTGAGCTACTTCCGGTCGCGTGACGTCATTTACATGATAGTCCGTGAAGCCTACGAGAGGACGTTTGCATGACTTTCATGTTTCATGTTTGATGTTAGACTCTGACGATATGATAATGTGTCATATCCTGTAAATATTTATTGTATTGTTAGTGAATATAAATTAACAATGATTTGTTTGATTCTATTATTTTGGTAAGCTTTGAGCTTTTACGATTTGGAATAAAAGTGCATTTGTTGGTTGAACTTCTGTAGGTTATGCTATAAGCTTTTTGACGTGGTGTTGATCCTATGGCATTAGTCTATACATATAATAAAATTGTAACTAAGCCGAATCTGTACAATAAATATTTTTTGGAAAATTTTATTGAAATTGACATTATTATCGATATAGAAGCCGAATTTGTAGTTTTTAGAATTTTTATCTATCTGTCTGTCTGTTACCGCATCACGGAAAAGCCACTGGAGGGATTTTAATGAAATTTGGTATTCATCATACCTGGTTATCCGGGTCAACATATAAGGTACTTTTTACTGCAGGAAAATATGTCAACTCTGAGAAATCTCTACTAAACATTAAAACGTAAGCAGGGATGAACTCGAGCAGAGCGAGGGTGAGTCGCTAGTATATTATATAAAATACGCGTGGTGTAATATTGAATAAGACATGAAATCAGTAACTGATAATATTGGTAATATACCTAAATGCATTTTGCAAAGCTTCTAAAGTTCTTTTATTTTATAGATTAGTACTAAAACATGATTTAGCAATAATTTATTATGATTTTAGTACTTTGTTTATAATATATAAGTAAAAAAAAAACTTAATTTCACGTTTCCCGATGAAATTCCTCATAACAATGTTTTATATAAAACTAAGGGAATGGACCAGTGGGGTGATTTGCAAAACTACAGCTAATCGATCAATTTAACCACGGTTTGTTAGTTTCGACACAAGTGGGGTGTATCTGTGATATGGCGAAAATAATGCTCCGTCATTCATCGTTACTGCTCGACCAAGAGTTAAAAAATAGATTTTATACTTTTTTTAACTAGTATCTTTATACCTATACTAATTAGTATCACTATACCTATACTAATAAATGAAGAGCCGATTATTTTGTTCGGTTATACTGCGATAACTACTGAACCGATCGGAATAATACTCATACTTAAAGATGCAGCGTGTTTCGGAGAAGGTATATGATATTAATGTACTATGCGCGCGGAGCCGCAGGAAAACTCTAGTGTAATTTATTAATTATTTATTATATATTTATTAATAAATCCGCAAAAAAGTCCGAAAAGATAGCTTTATTTAAAATCATTAGAAGTAATGAATAACCAAGTATTGTTAAATAACTGCCCAGTCATTTAATCTATCATAGTCATATTAAAAATGAAATGTTGGTTAGAGTAGTTATCACTTGATAACGGCTGTAGTATTAAATGTATAAAGTAGCGCTCAAGAATGTTTTTACGGAAAATTGAGCAATTCGAACGTAACAATGTGTTTTTTTTTCTATATATTTTTATATCGAAGATTACAAATATTGAAGTTGGGAATAGATAAGATAGTTATTATTTACAGCTCTTTATTAACGACCCATTGGTGGGAACGAATATCTCCTCAATGTGCGGAGAAGGCTAACCACAACCTACAAAACTGACAAATTCTGCACTTTAAACGTCTTTAGAACTAACTAGCGGCTCACCCTCGCTTCGCTCGGGTTCGTCGCTAGGTACGGACTAAGAGAAATCCAAAAATTAAAATATCATAAAAATTGGAACGCGGTCGAACGGGATAAAAAGTATCCTATGTCCTTCTCCTGGCTCTAAACTACCTCCCTGCCAATTTTCAGCTAAATCGGTTCAGCCGTTCTTGAGTTATAAGCGAAGTAACTAACACGACTTTCTTTTATATATATAGATTTAGTTATGTCATATACGCAATCGATTCTTCAGAACGTTTTGTTTCACCGTAATAATGCTATATTAATAATGCTAAATGTATTTACGAGACCCAGAGCTTAAACTCGCTTCGGTTGTTCTTATCAATGGAATTATATTAGCCTTATTTTAAAGACAGTGCAATAATATTCAAAATAGAGCACTTTGAAGCGTAATATCGAAGAAGCCCTAACTACTTCAAAAGGTCATTCTTACAAAAATAGCAATCTCCGATCACAATGCACAATACCAACAAAAAGTCAATTAATTTTCTTAAGAAAGGGTTAAATTTACTATAGACGATGCCGCAAAAATGCCACATCAAAGGCTGATTTTAATTAAACTGGAGTTTATAAGAACGATGGTTACTGTTTCCACTTTGTAAGGTAAAGAAAAACTTTTGGCCGCGAACTTTCGGGTTGTTCTATAAAGAGCAAGTTTTCAACTTCAAATTTACGCTAGGCTTGAAGGTAAAGTAATTGTGTCTTTCAACGTAGGGTTATTTTTGTTGTTTGATTTGAAATTTTAATAGCTTGTTAGAAAATATGAGTATTTTTAAAGAACTTTCTTTATTAATAGTAATAATGACTTTGTTATTGCCAGGTTTCATAGGTGAGTTACCTTAATTCATTTATACTAGCACTAGCGAGTCACCCTCGCTCCGCTCGGGTTCGTCCCTACTTACGTTTTAATATTTAGTATAGATTTCTCAGAGATGAGATATTTTCCCGCAGCAAAACGTATCCTATATGTTGACTCGGATAACCAGTTATCATCATACCAAACATCAAAATCTCTAGTGATTTTTTCGACAGACAGACAGACAAAATTCTAAAAACTATAGATTCGGCCTCTATATTGATAATAATGACTATTTCAATAAGATTTTCCAAAAAAATATTTATTGTACAGATTCGACTCAATTAGAATTTTATTATAACTATGTATAGATTTACCAACGGATTCATATGTGTGTATTCATACGTTGTCCTTATGATCGCAACCAGAAAACACAGACCTCCGTGTGGCATGGTGACTTTAAGAGCAAAGAGCTAAAAAGCTTAAAGCTTTATACAAATAATCTTGGGTACTTTTTAGGTATGTTGTTTGAATATTTGATATTAATTGCTTTTAATATGCTCTGTATTAGTATTCTTTTACAAAAACATAAAATAAATGTTTATTTTCCATTCACCACCTATCACTTTTCAATGTAGTAGATAAATACTGTAGCATCCAGACACTTAGTAACTACTCGTTATGTTATAAAAAATATTACAAGTCTAAAATATCGAATTCAAAGTTCAAAAGATTGATAGCCACAAATGCTTTTAACACTTGCAAAATCACCTTATATGAAAACACCTGACGGGCGAAGAATGACCACTTTTCCGTAAAATTTAACGCATTCAAATCTACAAAACGAGGGCCGAACGAAAATCCCTTTTCCGTGGCCGACCTTTCTGAATCGATATGCACAATACTCTCTACCTGACTATATTTATTAATAGAGGTATAATGTATGGAGGTCATTATGTAGTGAATGGGCACCGGCGAAAATGGATACATTGTGAGCGACTTAGGGTGGACGGTATACGAAATTACTGTTGCTTGCTAAGGTTTTTCATGTTTTATTCTTTTTCTGTTGATTTACTTGGGTTTTAAAGGAAAATTTTATTTTTATCTACTATTAGTATAGGTATGGAGATATTTTTTAATAAACTCTTACGATATGATACAAAAGAGTATGATGTTTGAAATTGTCATGGTCTTTAACCCAGTCCTTTGAGGACCAATCTATAGAAAAATGTGGGTTACTATTACTTTCTTACTACCTATTTTGTAAGGTTATAGCTATGCATTATCTAAAGTCTATCTTGTTTAGATAATACATATTGAACACCCGTAGGCTAAATTTTTGTAGAGTCAATATGCACCTTTATAAATCCAATGCAAAATGTTTATTTACCACTTTGTGCAGGATAATTATATATAAGATTACTGTCTCACTGCTTTGACTGTGTTTTGTAATCAATATTCCTGAAAATCCTGAAAATAAAACCATTAATAATGTCCAATAGTAATAATATAAAATTTCAAGTCACTTTAGATTTTAGCAGATTCTTTCCATGTAAAAAATCTGTAAAGGAACACTTATTGTATGGGTGTTCACGACTCAGTTAGTCAGTCAGTCAAGTGATTTTTAATACATATATTTAGATTATAAACAGCCAATAACTCTACAACACATCTACATTGACATCTATTTGCACTCACCCAAACCATTTAGGGCTGTCATTCTTATAGCAAAAAATATATTTAAAAACCACCGTCGAGCGTATGTTGGAAATTAATAAAACTCTTGAAAAAGTCCGGAGAGAAAATTCATCGTTATTCACGCCAATACCAGATGAAGACATCAGAATACAGCGCGAGATGACAACGAATTTAATTATAAATATAATAAAAAAAATCTCCATCGTCCCTTCGAGCTTACCACATTACACAATACGTTGCTAAGCGATTTGCGACTCAGTGGCTATAAAATACCGCTTTCGTAGCTTTCCAGGAAGATTTGCGTATGTATTGTACTGGCATCACTATAAAGAGGGTGCCCCATATATTTTTTATTTAAAATTCAGTCCTTGGCTTCGATTATGCAATATCCGTGATGGGATTCAGACACCAAATAACATTTATTTGAATACTATTCAAAATAAATTATATTCACAATGAATTGCCCACAAATTATAAATTAAAACAGTATGAGCAATCGATAGCTATTAATCACATTTTCTAATTAATTCTTATAATAGTACATCCGTTTTATATAAAAATAGTATTATATTTTTGATTAGATATTATTAATTAAATTATGTTAGATATTCACCGGTATAACTAGTGAAGTCAGTGAGTTTCGGCCAATCGTGCTATAGTTCTAAAGGTACCTACAGTAATAAATATGATCAGATTGTTTCAATTTAAATAGTCTTAGCGTACATTCTTTATATGTTAGCAGCATTGTAAAGAACATATGTACATATATATCTACACACGTGATTCTAATTTTGTACACATCTACGGTAATGTGCTTTTTAATGATATAATTGGACTTCAAGCTATTTTTAAATGTCTGATTAACAAAATTCAATATATTATATAGTACTAGCTTTTGCCCACGGCTTCGCTTGCTTTATTTATGCATAATTGCTCCCCTAAGGATCAATGCATAGGCTATAAAATACAAAAAGAATTTTTCAAGTAGAATTGATACTCCCAAATATTAGCGCGTCCAAACAAATTAAGAAAACAAGCTTTACACCATTCATTTATAATTTAGAAAATTGTACTAATACTTTTACAAACAAAAACTCTGATAAACTCTTTTCAACATTCATTAATTTGTATCAAAACTCCTTCTAATCAATAAACTACTGTACTATAAATCGTATTAATAAACCAAAATGCACAGAAAGTTAGATTTCCACACCTAGTGTAATAGACCGTCTATTGAGTCCGACACATAATGCCCGGGACTCCGATTTGAGCACCAATTAATTATTTCATTGTACTGAATAATCCGTCGGCCCTCGAGTTCTATTAAGCGACGGTCAGTTCCTTAGAGGTGTTTATTAAACACGCCTTAGTTGGGGTTAGTTGGTCTGGTCCGAGTTAGTTTACTTGTTAGGCTTCTGTTTATTCTGTTGAAATTTTATTTAAGAAATAATTTTTAATGTATGAAAATATATATTTTAATATCTTACTTATTTGTTAATTCCTTTTGTATTATTTTAAAAAACTCATGGTCTTTCTTAATTCGGGATATATTATTTTATTCCATCTTTTTAAAACTAATCCCATTATCTTACTAATATTATAAATGTGGAAGTTTTGGATGTTTGGATATTTGTTACTCAATCACGCCAGAACGGCTGAACAGATCTGAATGAAATTTGGCACAGAAATAGATTAGTCTGGAATACATACCTCATAGGTTACTTTTTATACCGGAAAAATGTACGGTTCCCGTGGGATAGATTTATTTTTGTGTTCACCAGTAATATGTACTTATTACTGGTTATTTCTATATATCTCTTATATGTTTGATGTGCCTTTAATTCTTTATGTTACGCTTCTTACCTTAATAACTATATTGTGAACTGTGTGTAAACATCACATAGATCAGCAAAGAAAGACTAATAAACAACAAATTTTCCTTTACACTATATTATTTCTAATATATTTCATATTTTACTATTCTAAAGACATTTCTTCAGCAGAATTGAATTCGAAACCACAACTTCTCGCTCCCTTTTTAAATTCGCAAAAGCTTATAAAACTTTATAACAATAAAGTGTTCTATAATTTTATTCGACTTTTATTCTCAGGTATGGCTGGAGGAGGCATGACACAGGCTATGGGAGGCTATTATGGTGCAGCGTATGGGCCACTCGGCGCGAGCATGGCGGCTGCGGCGGCTGCCGCTGCACAACAAAATGCTATATCTGCCGCTTTGACACCTAATGCTCAGGTATTTAGTAACTTCAATTCAATTCAATTATCTTGTTAATTCAAAATGTTCCAGTTAAGCACAGATTATTTCGCCAATTCAATTAAAACGAAGAAACTTATGACAAAAGACAAAAGATGTTTCAGTTGAGCTCCTTTAGCCAGTTCTTTTGGCCTGGAGATTTTTCTTTCCGAACTAGTTAGTGGTGGAATTGTCAACAATAATTAAGAATTTATAATAATGCAAAATAATTAAATATTCTTTGTATTTATTAAGACGACGACACGTTTAGCTCAGGTTGTAGTGACCCTACATGCTGTGCCAGCGGTTGCGGGTTCGGGTCCCGCTGGGGGCATTCATTTGTGTGATGAGCACGAATGTTTGTACTCCAGTCATGGGTGTTTATATTTATAATATGTGTATTTAAAGTTATATGTGTGTAGTGTATCAACTATTTGTTATCCATAACACAGGCCTTGTAACTTACCATGGAAGTAGACGGTGATGTGTGTTAATGTCCCAACATATTTATTTATTATTTGTTAAGAGCGCATACGTATTTACCCATACGTATTTTCTTATCTATATTGGCGATCGGTTGAACGGTGTAAAAGTTGATGCTTTGCAGCATCTAGTAATCTCCATGGAAAAATATATCAAAATTTCAAAACAACCAGTAAAAAGCTTTCAGAGACTTGCAGTTTAGTTAAATACGCATAAACAATACTGTTCAGTACATTTTTGTTCTCTTTTTGTCAACGATTTTTTTTGTTTATTAACTATTGATAAGTGTTATCAATATTTTTTTGGAAACTTTTAGTTTTTTATTTATACCTATACTATTGAGGGATATAAAAAAACTTAGTATCCAAAATTTTATTTTGTAATTAAAAAAAATGTTAATTCTATTTATATATTTTTTGACGTATACAGTTATTATACAAATAGAATTTTCAATAAAAATAGTGGGCGAATCTCGACGAATGAACCAACACGGGCTTTAAGTAAATATATGTTTGAACAAATTTTCTTACAAATCACATGTTTTTACTTTGTACATACTTAAAC
Organism: Brenthis daphne; assembly: GCA_947093115.1. Lineage (NCBI taxonomy): Eukaryota > Metazoa > Arthropoda > Insecta > Lepidoptera > Nymphalidae > Brenthis > Brenthis daphne. The sequence goes on from OX352473.1 coordinate 9,297,563, forward strand.
AAATTAACAAATAATTCAATTTATATAAATAAATTGCAATACGCAACAGCTAATAATAATAAACCAAAATAATCAATTAAATATAATAATTTTATATCATAAAAGATTTCAAGCAAAATCATCAATCGATTGAAACATAAACGTGCCGAAGTGCTAAATAAATTTACACCGTGTAATAAGTTCTACCCTCATCCTTATCCCATTAAGGTTCAGAACTAACAAAGATGGATAGATTTTTAAGATAATTAACCACCAGTTACATGTTAACTAAAAAAGACATTTTCAAGTTAAAAAAACACATGAACATAATTTCTAACATCTAAGCGCCAGTTGAAAAAATTATATCCGTGTAATGAAGCAAGCGTGATTTTACTATTTACATTAGCGAAACGGTGTGCGTACAAAAAATTCGATGATTCGACACTGTACCGAAATGTAGTTAATGTGGCGGTGACTTTGTTATTAATTTTATTTTAAAGCTTCGTTTTTTTGTCTTGATGTGAAAATAGATGAATGCACAGCTTACGGAATTTTCTTTGATTTAGCCGAATTTTTATCAATATTATATTTGTTACATAGGTACGTTATAAGGGCAGCGGTAGATTGGAAAGTCAAGTGAAGAGGCTTTCGTTTCAAAGTCATACCTGTGGTACTGTAACATTTTCATGGGAAATTTTCTTCACGTTTACCACTTGCTTAAAGATTCAAAAAAATTGTGAGAAAACCGTCCAAAACCTTGTCAAGTCTATCAACCACATTTGACCAGCATGGTTGACTATGACTTCGTTCCCTTTGAGTTGATGGGAAGCCCATGGGCTTCCATCAACTCATGACCATGCCCAGCAGTAGGACGTTAAAGCGCTAACATTAGGTATCTAATTTTTACATATACCTATTCGATAATAACGAAAATGATTTTACCTTCTGTGTTTCTGTGATATGTTAATTAGTATAGATATAATGAGTCTAGCAATTTAATTTGTTTACTTCATTTACCGATTACTGTTTATTTCGCTTATTACCTTGACAAATTAAAATTCACGTATTTACTACATTTCGAATTCACAAAAAAGATCGTATATTCAACTAATGCATGGAAACGAATATAATTTTATTGACGTTTAGTAGGTATATATTTCTCAGAGATGAGATATTTTTCCCGCAGGCAAAAGTATCGTATATGTTGACACGGATAACCAGCTATCATCATACCAAATTATATCAAAATCCGTTCAGCGGTGTTCTCGTGATGCATTTCCAGACAGATAGACAGACAAAAATTCTAAAAACTATAGATTTGGTCTCTGTATCGATAATAATGACTATTTCAATAAGATTTTTCAAAAAATATTGAATATACAGATTCGACTGAGAATTTTATATGCTTACATAAAATGTTACTTAGACTCCTGTAGAACAGTTTAAAAAACAAATTACACGGACAAAACCGCGTGCAAAAATATTGCATCATATAAAATATAAACAACATACCATAAAGAGAGGTGTGAATACGAATTGATAAACCATAAACGCGTATTATATATACCCTTTAAAATGCACTGTGATTTTTCACATATTATATTGAAAGTAATTTCGTGTTAACCATAAACATAATTGCGAGTTTAGCGCTTCATTGAAATAAGCTTATGTTTTATTTGGTGCATAAGAATAATCGGATCTTTATGAAAAATTGGTTGTAAATTAAATATTATAATTAAGTAATATGACAATTATTACTTACCCAAAGTTAAAGGCTTGTTAGTTGAAGGAATGGCTTTTAGTTTTTAACTAGCATGCTTATGCTCGTATGATTGTGCCATACACTTACTTTTGACTGAGGTTTCGCTTGCATAGTTTACGAGTATGTATGTATATTGTAGAATTACTCCGCTTTAAGGATCGAAGCATTATTTTATATAGCCTAGATTGTCTCAATAATTATATATCTGTAATAAATAAAAATAGATTTTTGTTTGTTTGTACCGAATAAGCTCCGAAACTACTTGACCAATTTTGATGAAATTGTTAAGAAGATAGTTTGAGACCCTCGGAAGGACAGTTTTTATCCGGTTTTATCCCGGAAATCATCCCTTAAGAGGGTGAAAATAGGGATGATGTTTTGTATGGTAAATCAACTTAGAGACGAACCCGATGGAAACGAGGGTGGGGCGCTAGTATAGTATAAAATACAAATGGATTTTTTAATCCGACTGGCAATTACAATAATTTATTAATATTAGTATAGATATGTGCAGATACGTATATTTCATTTCATTTAACTTTCATTTTCATTAAATCATAAAATTTCAAACATTTTTAAAAGCAGTAGGTAATAATAGTAATACATATATACGTGCAAAAACTAAATTATAAGAGTTATTATTAAACAACTACATCTAAAAGTAGCAGTTTTCCAGACAATAAATATTAATAAAATCACACTACACCTATCCAACAATTTAAAGCATCTTCACACCAAACTAATCCGCAAGGGTACCATCCCCCGCTAATTATTTTGTGACGACTCACCGCTCAACTGTAAACAATAGCTAAGGGTCGTCCCTGTAAGATTAGCATTCATTGGGGTGACCACGATTTCTATACAATAATATTACTGAAATAGACATTAAACAGTATTTTTTAGACTTTTAACTTTTTTTCGGTAATATATGAGAACAATAAAACGAATTCAAGTATGTAAAGAATATAGTGAGTTATCTATCTACTTTCTCTCTCTATGATACTATATTTTCATAGCAATTTAGCATTTATCAATATTTTTATACTAATAGTATAAAAAGGCAGAGTTTGTTTGAACGCGCTAATCTCAGGAACTACTAATCCGATTTAAGAAATTATTTTTACATTAGATAGACCGTTTATTGAGGAAGGCTATAATATAGGCTATAATATATGATTTAATATATAGTCTTTCTATTCCATATTAAAGATTAAAACGTACTGAGCGAGGCGAGGGTGAGTCGCTAGTTTCTCAATGTCTATAATCAGTACATAGAAATAAAGAGAGCTAAGAAAACAAAGTAGTAGCCAAAAAATACCCCGCGGAGTTTTTTGACGCAACAGACAAACAAATTTATATTAGCATCAACAAAAAAGCGTTGGCAGTTGTGTAATAAGGTAGCGAAACTACAAAAAACTTATGATTTATTAAAATTTTATTCTTTATTTTAACTATATCTTAATTAATATCGTAATAAAATGAAAATTTTAATATATATGTAAATATTGAGTGACATTTATAAATGTCAAGCATTTCCATTCAAATGTCGCATTTTAAGCGATGACACCATTGGGAAATAAATTATGTGCTTGTTAGAAATAAACTAATTTTCGTCGACTTTAACAACAAATGTTAAGCTTATTTGGTTAAATACTTACTAGAATTAACTATTCCGGTATTAGTCTTTGTCATTTAAATTCCATAGTTAAATTATGCCAACTAAAGGCGAATAATTAATGAAAGATAAATGAAAATCATTAAAATGTCATAATAACGGTTCAACAAATCGATGTAATAACAAATAACTAAACATTATAATCGAAGTAAAGCTCTTATGAAAAAGCCAATACTATACAAATAGCCGGTCATTATAACTGAAGATGTACTCGTTTCGGTTTATTTTGTGCCATAACTCATGGCCACCCTATCCAATAGCTAAAGGAAGGCGATAGAGCAATATTAATCTGAGCACCTCACACCTGTGTGTTACACAGCATAATTTATAGAATATTTCGTCATTACTATTATGAAATTAATTATTTCTATATCTATATTACATATTCAGTCTTTTGAGTATGGGCCTTCCTTCATTGCGAGAAGGATCAGGCCATAGTAAACCACGCTGGCCAAGTGCGGGTTGACGGAGTTCTCATGTCTTTAGAAAACTTGTCTCAGACATACAGGTTTCATCACGATGTTTTCCTTCACCGTAAGACAAGAGGTAGCCATGTTGGAAATGATTCGCACATGAAAATATTGGAGGTGTTACACCCGGGATATGAACCCGCTTCACTAGGATTCTCACTAGCGTTACCACTTAGCTACCACTGCCTTATCTTTATCTACACTATTTTATTTTATTCGTCATCTAATAACTGTAGCTTAAACTCACTATCGGAGTATTATTATAAATGCGAAAGTTTGCATTTTTATTACTGCTTCACACTAAAAGGGATGGACGGATGTGGATGAAAAATAAGTAAAATATGACCTCTTGGTCATAAATAAAATATAGACTAATTTACCGTAAAAGGAAAATGCGTTCGCTGGATTTATGTATAAAGATTTCTAGTAAGAGTGATAATATAAGCTATTTTTAACCACCGACGCAAAAAGAGGGGTGTTATAAGTTTGACCTCGATGTCAGTCTGTCTGTGTGTGTGTGTTCCTGTCTGTGCCATCGTAGCTCTCAAACGGATGAGCCGATTTCGATGCGGTTTTCTTCATTTGAAAGCCAGTTTCCTTGCAGTGGTTCTTAGCTATGTTTGGTTAATATCGGTAAGAGTATCAGCTCTTTTCCAAAATGATGTAAGGCATTTTGGCGTATGACACTCGATTAAGTGCTTCACACGTGCCAGTGTAAACGTTAAATGATAATTAATTTGCATAGAGGGTTTTTAAATTTTTTATTATCGTTACATGTCAGCGAAGCTGTGGGCGATACAGCTTTTACAATATGTAATGTTATCCCACTGAATTCATTCACGGTGCGGCGGTCAGTGTCATTCAGACTATGGGGTAGATATTATATAGAAATAGATATAATACAGAGGTAGATATTATAACGTGTACTTTTTTCCTTTAACTCTCATAATCTGATGGGATATGTCATGTTAGGGGAGAGATCAGATCCAGGACCGACGGCTTAATGTTCGAGGCATGAGAGTGTAGACAATATCAGGGTTCTAATTCTAAGCTGCTGGTATTTAACCTCCTTCTCCCATAACCAGGTTTGCTGTTTACAGCAAACTTGGTTGTGGGAGAAGGAGGTTATACTTTAGCATTCGAAGAATTCGGCTTTAGCATTCGAAGCGTTGGGAATAAAAAAAAATATCGCAAAAATTGTAGATATTTATTAAAATGTAAAATATTCGCGTAAATCTGTAAGTATAAGTAAATTTTGTTTAAAATTAAAAAAATAACCAACGTATTATGTACTCAATTCCGGTGTATATATCTCTTTTTTTGTGAATGTACTCAATATATTCGCAACCGTGAACCGATTTTCACGTTTTTTCTTTAAAAAAAAGTTTTCTTTAATAAAAAGGTTTATTTATTTAAAAAGGCTTTATGGGTTAGTCCGCGTAAATTAAAAAAAAACCCTTTAAGGTAGAATAATTTCATTTAAATTACATTTTAAAGACGCAGTATCATTTTAGTTAAAACGTAATTATATTTTCCCGCAACCGCAAAGAAGTTGTAAAAGAAATCAAAACATATATTTAGAACATCAATGTCATCAGCAGATTAAACGTCAGGGGGAAGATCGAGGATCGAAGCTAGGGGAGCGTAATTGCACAAGTTGTATGTCAAGTAGTGTTTTAATAGATTATGGGGGTTTTTATGGGGTTCATTGAATAACATGATTTCCCTTGTAAGTATTATCCGTGATATCTTGAGTTTAACCTGTCTTATAAAGACTTGATCTTTATTATCATTGTGGAAATAGGTTTTTATTGAATCTATATTAGAGTGTTTTATTTCAGTTTCCAAAGTGCTTTTAAATACATATTTTATACATTATTAATAATATAAGACTTGTAATATTAATTATACAAGATTAGAAAAACCTATTTTTTATTAACGTAGGTACTTACTACAAGCGAAGCCGCATGTAGAAACTAGTATGTAAATAAAATAAAATATAGTGCAAAAAATTGCAATTTTATAACACAAATGTTTCGCATAACAAAGAAAATGTTGCTGCTAACTTATGCTTATCCACGCCCCCTTATATTTAGTATTAGAGTGTCACTTAGTTACTCTACAATATATCGATACATCGTGATAGGATCCCCTATCCATCAGGATCATTGTGCCACCTTAATAGACTCCCGGACAGTAATGAAAACGCACTTTTTCGATTAACGTGTCGAATCGGACCCTAAACCCGGTAGAAAACAATATAATCAGCTACCATTCAACACGGTATCAACATGTGGACTATTTAGAGTAATGCAGACGTTACGTAAGACACAATTATGAAAAAATATATATAATTTACTAAATAGGTATATAGATTTCAGTGATGTTTTTTATAAATGAATAGTTTACCCCGCCATATCATTCATATCATAAGCGAAGTAGGGACAAAAGGTAGTCTATATCCGTCTCCATGATGTAATCTATATTTTTGCCAAATTTCATCGACATCTGTTCAGCAGTTTAAGCGTAAAAAGATAACAAACTAATAGTGGTGTGAAAACAAAATTAAAAATAATAAAACGGTCGAGCAGATCACAAAATGGAGGACTAAAGTATTGCTAGCTAGCGTACCTATATTATTTTGTGTTAATAGACACTGTTGTGTATAAAAAATATTTTGGCAAAGGATATAAAAGTATCACTACTTTACAATTCACGAACATAAAATAAAACATACATCCAAACTAAACCTTTTAAAGTTGTTTAAAATAAAAAATAAATATATCATCCAGTCAATTGATTCGGTAGTCCGTCTTGACTGGAGTCTACGCTGCCTTTGGCTGATATTAAAAACGGTGATTGAGCATTTTCGCGGGCAGGTATGGAAACGTTTTAACGAACCATTGTGATTTTCGTATTCGATTATCTTGATCGATGATTTATGTAGCCCTGTTTATTGGTCTTTCACGGTTAATATGTGAATGTTTTGTTTTGTCGGCATTCGGCATTCTCTTGAATTCCACTAAAAAATCTATGTGCAACAGCCTTTTTTAGTTTCTTTAGCTGTTATATCGGTATTTGTCAAAATCTATGTACAAAATTTGAACCTTTGAAATATAGTTATATTTTAAGAATTAGCATCAAGTTATCGAAGCCAATAAAACTGTATATTAAACAAGCGGCGGTAGGTAGGTACGTTTTAAAAGTTAGTATAGATTTCTCAGAGATGAGATATTTTCTTGCAGTAAAAAGCATCCTATAAGTTGATCCGGATAACCCGCTATCATCTTACCAAATTTCATCAAAATCTGTCCAATGGTTTTCTCGTGATACTTTCCCAGACAGACAGATAGGCAGCCAAAAATTTTAAAAATTATATTCGACGTCTGCGTCGATAATAATGACTATTTCAATAAGATTTTCCATAAAATATTTAGTGTACAGATTCGACTCAGTTAGAATTTTATTATATGTATACTAGCGGACCCGACAGACGTTGTCCTGTCTACACGTCTTTAATTTGAAAATTTCAAACTTTTTTTAATATATTATTTTCTATTAAAAAAATTGTGAATCTAAACCATTCCCAGATCCCTTGAACACACACAAAAAATTTCATCAAAATCGGTCCAGTCGTTTGAGAGAAGTTCAGTGACATACACACTCACAGAAGAATTATTTATATGTATATATTTAGATGATTTTAAGCCGAAAATCTAAATATCATAAAAAAATCTACAAAATCTCAATAAAAATCTTAACAGCCTCTATTTTTCACATATTTTCTCAAAATCGAATCTCCCATTGGAAATCAATGGCCAACAATATTGTTTTATTGCTCCATACATCACATATAAATAGATTTCACTTGTAAACGAAATACGTATAAGTCATGTAATAAAATAGTGTACAAGGGCCCGCCGTAAACCCAACGCTTGATGTCGCGGTGTCCAGCTAATCCTGATTTAGCATGCGGCATGTATGTTATCCGTTAACGGGCCGTACACATGGTACTGTGGGATGGAGAATGAATTTATTATTTGGCCGATTTTCATATAAAAGGAGTTTTGTATTTGAGCTTTGTGTTTATTTTTTATATTAGTAGGCTTTAACCGACTTTAATATAAAACGGGTTTTGTTTGTTTATTTTTTATCTTATTTTTTATGGTATGTTTTTTTTTGTATTTTGGTATAAACTGATTTAATAAAATAGGCAGATGTTTTTCTTTTAAAGTTTGATAATATTATTAATGTGAATGTGTTGGGTAGCTTTTCACGCCCCCCAAGGATTTTATGAAATTTGGCAAAGACAGAATGGATTATGCCTTTACTAAGTTATTTCTTCATTGTTAACAAAAAATGAAGCAATATTTTTTAGTAATGCGAATAAAATTAATAACTTCTCCAGTCTCTCAGAAAAACTAGACAAAGGACAACATAAGTTACCATTAACACAAACTTCATTTAACAAAACCAATACCCATATTATAATACTATTGTAATATTCATCGCTAGTTAGCATTGACAGTGTGTATCGCGTTAAAGTATTTTCTCCACAATATTGTGTACGGCTCACTTCATTAAAAAATTTAAAACTCCAAGCATTATTCGAAAGCTTTGTTACGTTTGATTTGTGTATCTGCCCGTGAAGTACAATATGCATTCCACCGTATTTCATTCATATTACATTACGATAGAGTCTCATTTAGTACTTTGTATTCATCATAAACGTATTCAATTTTCAGTGTATCTAGCTTTTTGATATAAAAGTATTATAAGCGGCTTAAGAAATTAAACATGGTGCTGATTTTTCAATATTTTGACGCATTGTAGGAATGGGTATGGAATAATCGATATAATGGCTTCGCGATAGGTGTAATGATTTATATGTAAATAGTTAAAATATTGGGTTTAGTCTCATTTTCATATTGGATAGTCATCGATGTTAAACACATGATAAATTTTTGGAATATATTAGAATATAATTATTTCTTGTAAAAATCTGACTTGTAGTTCATTTTACGTTAAGTAACAAAAGTTTTCTTATAAGATAATCCAGACTCTATTGTCTACATCGGTCATATCCCTTGAGTTAAATTAATAATTGTCATAAGTGGTTAATTTTACGCGATTTTTGTTCCAGGTCGGTTCTTCAATGGACATGTCGAAATATTCAATCGAGGATAAATATAGGAGCTACAGCATGTATCCTGACCCGTCACGAGGATATCTAGATTCAGCTGCACTTTCTAAAGCGTATATGTATATGGATCAACAACAGCAACGCTCTTACCCCATGGATATTAGCAAGATGTACTCTGAAGCATCAGTGGCTATGGCAGGTTTGACTTCCACTGTGAATTCAGCATCTAGCCTCTCTCCTAGATCTCCGGCGGAATCTCCCGACACACAGAAGACACAAGATCGCGTAGAAGGCAGTTCCTCATCAGGATCGAACCCATCACCCTCCTTACCCTACTACCAGTCCTCGTCTAGTCTCCTCATGCCACAGTACCCTGGCCAGTACCCACAGAATACGCAAGGTGGGCCAGAGTTTAGAAGACCATTAACAGTCATATTCTGACCTGATGCTTAGTGCACTGAAATTCCTGAGCGAATTTCGTATGTTGGTTTTTGAGATTTTATTTTCTTGTATTTATATGCAATTTTGCTACGCCCATTGTTATATTTTTTGTAGTTTTAGACGTATATTCCAAAAATTCTTTCCTTCGAGAAAAAAATTACGTGAGCTACCAACTCACTCCTTTTACGTTCACGATTTAACGTGATTTCTCTAAAGTTCCTTTATTTGACTTATAGATTTAAATGATAATAATTTAATTTTAGTACGTAGATTTAAAATTGAATGTAAATTGTATTGTAAATATTGAAATACAGTTGCAAGTCTTTGTGGCTCCAAAATTGTTCTAATGTTTCATTCAACGCGACGTTTTCTGTAACAAATTTATAGAATATTCACATTTTGAATGCCACAGACACTTTTAATTGTTAGTTATTATAAAGAAAGTCCAACTTACAACGACTCAATACATAAATAATTAGTATAATTTAAATACTGTAAATAAACTAAGGTAATAATAGAATCTTTTAAGAATATTCAACATTTTTCTTGCAAACTTAAATGTTTAGAATTTTTCTTTAGACTGATACAACGCTTAAAATATAAAGCGATTTGTTCAAATAATTATATAGTATTATAATTTTCAAATACTTTTGTGTATTAGTCGCACTTTGACGTTGCATTTATGAGATGCCATACTTAAAATTATTCACAAAAATTGACAAAATATTTTTTTTATTCTTTATATTTTGATCATTTTTTTTTCTTGTTTAAAGAAATTTTTTTTAGATGTTCATGAAAAATTAGGAAACGTCGAAATGATCGAACAATTTATGTCAATTTTTTTATGAGGAAATTTTTTTGATAAAAAAAATGTTTTGAGTGTGTGAGAAATCCTTTCATTTTTTTTAATTGGCACTTTTTGTTAAAAGTTGTGATTTATTGTTTCGTGTAAATTATTTATAAAATTAATTCTGTATAGTGATATCGATATGTACAATGAGACTTAGAATATATAACTATTGAAAATTACGTATTACATTATATTAAAATCCTTGAAAAAATCGCATTTAGTTCTTTTATTTTACTTTTACTGGCTTTTAATAGGACCTACAGTAGATTAAAGCTAATATAAAAAAAACTTCTTAAAAGCTTATTTATATTTAATACATACCTACAATTTTTTTTTAAAGTTTATGTTTTGTAGATCAAAGTCACTGTTGATTAAAATATTTATAAATGCATACATATAACTTATAATATAGAAAAATATGTAAAAAAAGTTACCAAAATTATCTTTTAAGATACTAAAATAAAAAATTCGAAAATGAGTTTTTTTTTATCTGAACTTTAAATCTATTTTTATTTAGGGACAACAACAAGTATGATCCATTCTGGTCAAAAGAAATAAAAAATAATTACCACATAGCATGAACAAGCGTCTTCTTCCTTGACATAAGCGAAAAGTGATTGAAGTAAGTATATTAAAGAAATATTATCATGTTTTCCACCTAATGCTATTGCCGTATTGAGAGCGTTAGACCGGTTTTAGATTTATATTTTATTAAATATATATATATATATATATATATATATAAGGGCACAAAATATGAGTTTGGTTTACTGGTTCCTACCCTATAGCAGAGCGGGCAAGCTTTCGCACTAATATTTTCACAGTTTATTAACTTCTGAAATTATTATCGATTTTATATATTAATTATGCACTAAGATTTTTGTTACTATTTTTTTTAAGTTTAAAATATGGTATAATCAGACGGCCTAAATACAGAAAAAATATAGAGCATATTTTTAGAATAAACAAATAACAGTATAAAACTAGAATATTTCTGTTCTTAAAGAATAAATCAGTAAAATATTAGTAAATTGGAAGTGAATGTTAATAATGTAAACAATTAATATAAAATATATCTCATGCTATTGCTATTGGAATTAAATCAGGCGTTTTGTTTAATATAATACACATTTCGTTTTTATTTTTAGATAACGAATAAAATAAACTAAAATAATATTCAATTACTAAACTTAGTATAATATTTCTATGTCATGCTAAAATATTATTTTATAAAAAAGAATGGTGATGCAATTTCATATTTGTATTAACCTGGTAAATAAAAATGATAGTCTGCTTGATGGAAAGCAAGAGCTTTCGCATACATCGTTGTGTTATCTCTAGTACAGCACTTTAGGTAAAGGAAAAAATAGAGAAGGTCAAAAATACGGCGGGAAAGGTGACAGAACTTGCAGTATATATATTTACTCAGTGTCCCTTCTTGACTTTTCTTTACCTAATCCAAGAAAGCACGTAACATACAAATTTTGTGGTAGGTAAGTTTTTAGTGTCAGAAATTATCCTCTTCAACCAACAAAACATTTAACATCGAAGGGCTCCTTGAAACTATGTACCTATTCAAGTATTGGAAATCAATTTTAGCTTACTTTTAAGTAATTTATTGATGAGATATCTCATTTCTGATCTGATGATAAAGAAGAATCTCATGAAACTTGATTTGATGAGACATTACAAATTGGTTAGAGTTCCTTCATTATTTTTGTTTTTAAAACTAAAATAGATGATTGATGACTCACAACCGATTTTGTCAATTTTAGAGATAGTTGTGTTGACAATTTTAGCCAATCTTCTTTGAGAAGTTCCGCATGCATTGCATATGTGCACACCGCTATGATAATTGTATCTGATTACTACATATGGTCTAACTATAAGGTAGTCGCGTCTGATATCAACCACAGACCGATGTTGCTCCTCAAAGTAAAAAAAATAATTTTTGACTGGAGCGCTTTAAACCTAAGGTGAAGCTACTTGCTTTTTGTATTGCATATGATCATGTTCACAATTAGATTCACGAATACCTATTAAAAACAATAAAAAAAGATCCCTAAGGTCCCAATGTCAATTAACTTCATTGACACCAATTTAACAACAAAGTCGTGTAAATGTAAAATCATTTAAACTCTTACATTTTTATATTAAATCCATACTAATATTATAAATATGAAAGTGTGTTTGTTTGTTTGTCCTTCTTTCACGTCGAAACGGAGTGACGGATTGCTGTGATTGATTTTTTGTGTGGAGATAGTTAGAGGGCTGGAGAGTGAGTGACATAGGCTACTTTTTACCCCGGGAAATTAAAAAAAAATTCTGCTAGTTATAAATAAATACAAAAATAGCTTAAGATTTCATCCCGTTGGTATGTCACAACTCTCTATATGTAAAAGAAATGCAGATAACTTCATCATATCGCTTTTTGGCTGTCGCTGTGCGAGCGCATCGTAAAAATTTTACTCCCATATTTTTTAAACGTGCCAAATAAAGTATAACTTCAATAATTTCAACTACATTACTTTCAAAACTAAAATAGTACAATAAATATAATATTAGAGTACCAATTCAATTAATGTTAGTTTAGGATCACCCACGCCATAACAAAAGTTCATTTATAATGTCATTATCAGTAATTTTGCTTTTTTTAAAACGATAAAATAATAAGTTCTGAACAATTCTATCATGACACTAGGTCTAAATGAATAGGATCTATTTTTCATCGTACGTACTAACCCCTGTATTTTTTAATAAAATATTCGTTGATAGATATCATTGCTTCGAGGGTAGTGATTTGGCAGAAAATAAACAAGTGGGCTGTCTTTTGTTGGGCAAAATACGGTGGAATAACATAAACAAAGCGGACCCTCTCATAATGGTAGGTGAGAGTGTACAGAGTGTTTAAAAATGCAAATGTTAAAAAAATATTTTTAAGTGACCCAAAAAATTACAAAAGAATTAAATTCTTGTTAATATTATTAACCAGTATTAGCCCGAGGATCTGTCCGTGTAGTTTAAATATAGCGAATTTTTATAGAAATTTTCAATCTTTTTTACACTCCTTTAGGCTTAATGAAGTAAAAACGCTAATACCATCTGGTCTAGGTCTTATTGTTAGGTATAAAAACAGTGTTCAATACATTATGTGTGTACAATACATTACATACAATTATTTTTATTTAGGTACCTACTACGGTCTTACAAATGGTCACTATGAAAATATATATAAATATTAATGAATTACAAAACTTACAATGGTAGCGTGCAAGTGTCATTTACATAGTCTGAATAAAAAATACCTTATCATTTGTACCTATATAAATATAAAAATGTATATAAATGAATTTATCGCTCATATTATTAACTAAACGGTTAAATTATTTTTATTAAATATTTTTAATTACTAATTTTAATTTTAATGAGACGCCATAACGCTAACACATTCTTACAAAATTTGTTACAGGACAGCAGACTTAATTTTAAGACCTAGGTTCTACAAGCGGATTCAGCGGAATAATTGAATAACCTAAGTATATTACCTACAAGGTTACGTGGGAAGATAACTTTCTAAAACTGGTTTTCTAAAGGAAAGCATAGACTAGACCAGTTATTATAAAAAATCAAAAATTCTAAATGTACAACAAACAACAAAACACAATTTATCGTTGACACATTTTTTTAACTTACATGACGACACGTTTGGCTCAATTTGTAGTAACCCTACTTGCTGTGCCAGCGGTCGCGGTTTCATGTCCTGCTGAGGGCATTCCTTTGGTTCATGAGCACGAATGTATGTACTCCAGTCATTTGTGCTTCTATTTATAATATGTATGTATATAAAGTAATAAATGTGTATTGTAACAACTATCTCGTATCCATAACACAAGCCTCGTAGCTTACCATGAAACTAGATGGTGCTGTGTGTTAATGTCCCAACATATTTTTTTTTTATTATTTAAATCATTCTGTATATAAACTAAGCTAACTCCTTATTATGATAAAACGAAGGGAAATAAATCGGTGTCGGAGGCAGGCTCGTTTGTTTTCACTACAAACACCATCGTGACTAATAAATACACACTGATTTCCTTAACACTTCAATTGTAATTGATAAAAAGATATTTGTACTTTAAAAATACGAGTATAATAATCTATATCTACCTATAGTTATGTCATGTGAAACGGTTCATGCAGTACATTTGCACAGTTAGGTACAAACTGATATTTGGGTAGTGATATCATCACTACATAGTATAAAACAAAGTCGCTTTCTCTGTCCCTTATGTATGCTTAAATCTTTAAAACTACGCAACGGGTTTTGATGCAGTTTTTTTAATAGATAGAGTGATTCAAGAGGAAGGTTTTAGTATATAATTTATTAAGTTTTTGTATACATTGTCTAAAATATAACGATCTTTGTTGGAGGTGTCGGAAAAAATAAGACGCCTGGGTGCTTTAAAGGAAAACGCTGCCTAAACACTTTGAGATATAACAAAATAATGTATGGTGGAATTGTGTATCTTATATAGGTCTACAGAAAAGTCCGCGATGGCATGTGTTTTTCTCTTAAGGATAACATACTATATCCATTTTAACTCAAAACGTACCTAGGGACGAACCCTAGCGAAGCGAGGGTGAGTCTCTAGTATATGTATAAGATATAGCCCCACCGCACTTGGCCAACGTGGAGGACTTTGACATTGAAAGAAGGCCCGTGCCCAGCATTGGGACGCTAAAAAGTGGTGAATACAAATTTAAATATGATTTCCTTTTTTTCATAGACTGAAGTTTTCTATTAAGACTAATGTTATATTGTGTATTATTTTAACTTGTTGCAAAATATGCGTTTCTTTTGAATACCTTAGTAGTTTGGTAAGTATTTTATAAATGAATACTGTGGTTTTAAATATATACTCTATTTTATATATGTATATGATATGATAATTTAGGTTAGGTTAATTATTATCTATCTTACAAATTAGATATTTTTTCTATTTCAGCCGTAATACGACACATACTATGCGCAAATCTGTTTTAAGCAGAAAACTGCACATTGACTGAAATAAGAGAATAATTCTTACTATTATTATGTACCACTTACTATTGTTAGTACGGTGAACAAAAATATTATGAGAAAGCCCATATTACTTAAAGAACCTGTATATTGCCACCTTGCTAGTGCCTATGCTGTTGTAAGGGCTGATACGTGCCTAGCTGTACCTAAGATGTTAAGAAATGAATGATTTATTAATATTTAGCATTATTTAAAGTACCCACCTAAGTTTCTATGAGTCATTAGAAACACTATTAATATTATAAGTAATTGTCATTAGCTAAAATCGAACCCCAACCCTGTATCGTCACTAACCTAGTAGTAAAATTCGTAGTACTAAAAATAAAGGCGTAGAATTATCGTTTGATTATACTGTAACATTGTTGACATTTCACAGCTGTTGTCTCTCATGGTAAATACAGTTTTCTGCGACGATTACACCATGTAAAGTTGTTAGCGTTAATAGTGTCTAATGGAGGAAAATAATTGTTGGAAACTATTTAAATGGCCTCTTTGATTTTTAATGTAAATTACTATTTTAATAGACACTCCGAAGTTATGTTATTATGAAAAAAAACATACAATAATTTTTCAGATTCGTTAAGTAAATTATACTAAAAATTGAATTGACTTGAGCCATATTTATTTTCATTTAACATACTACTCAATCTACTTATATTTTATTCTTTTTTTTTTGGTACGCTTGAAAGTTATTAGCAAAGAATTAAATTCATGACGATATTTTGATTTTAAATCAAAAATGTATCTATATCCACGTAAAAGGCTGTGTAATGTCTCAAAACTTTAAAGGGCCTAACAAGACCTAATATATAATTTTTTACTACCTAAAATTTATAATTTTTATTAAAAATACCGAAGAATGTAAGCCATAAAATTAATTTACTGTCGAAAATGAATTCCATTCACTTGACCCCAAGTTAATTTAAAGAACAAAACACTTTGCCTTCCAGTTTGACATGTCGGATGTCAAACGTCACGCCGCGTGTCGGCGCGTGCGCCTCGAACTGTTATCACACATTTGACAGCTACATGTCAAATTTAATTTTAACACTTGCGGTTACTGTTGACACTGATTGCCATTGGTTTATTTAATCTTATAAAAGTTGTTTTTTTTTTATTCGGTGTGCTATTAACGAGATGCGGTAGGTTTCGGCTTGATAACAAAGACTCACAAGTACACTTAATTTTTTTCTATTTTTCTATAGTCTTCAACTACATACATATATATATAGTTATAAAAAAGCCATACATTTGGTATACTGTAATATATGAGAATCTTTGTAACGGGTCAAATGGGCCGAAACGCAAACATTCTAGCTTTCACTATACACCTTCTGGATTTACAGATTAGCTGGATGGCATCGAATCATTGTACTATCACCAGACGCCTATACATAATACCAACAAAATCTCAAATCAATATACTTAGAAGTAGGTTAAAATCGTCTTTAAAGAAATAATTACATGGTAAATTACTTACAAGCGATAATAAAAGCCTCTAAAAAGCTTCCATTTTGTATAATTCAACATTTTCATTACTCTCACTAGCAACAAACAGTCATTATAATGCAATAGTTAGCTGAAAATTAAGGAGTGAATGAACTTGTCAACCCATTATTATGTCCGATGCAATTAACCCAAATGAAATGAAAGGATTCTGAGTCTATTATCCCGTCAGCTTTAATGACGTGCACAAAAGCTTGAAGAAACCTAATCTAAATTCCTTCCATAGTTATTTACTATTTTTTCATGAAATTGTAGAAATAAATTAATTTCACAATGCACATGCGACACGTTTGGCTCAGTTTGTAGTGACCCTACTTGCTGTGGCAGCGGTTGCGGGTTCGAGAGCTGTGTAATGAGCACGAATGTTTGTACTCCAGTGATGGATATTTATATTTATAATATTTATGTATTTAAAGTTATATAATATGTGTAGTGTATCAACTATCTGGTATCCATAAAACAAGCCTCGTAGCTTACCATGGAACTAGACGGTGCTGTGTCTTAATGTCCTAACATATTTATTTTTTATTTGTATTCAGCCCTTTTTAACGTCCCACTGCTGGGCACGGGCCTCCCTTCAATACGAGGGGGATCAGGCCATAGTCCACCACGCTGGCCAAGTGCGGGTTGGCGGACTTCACATGTCTTTTGAAAACTTGTTAAGTTTTCTCAGACATGCAGGTTTCCTCACGATGTTTTCCTTCACCGTAAGGCAAGTGGTAATCATGCTAGAAATGATTCGCACATGAAAATATCAGAGGTGCGAGACCCGGGATTTGAACTCGCATCACTCGGTTTCCCAAGCGAGCGCGTTACCACTGGGCTACCACTGCCTTTTTCATTTACTATATATTTTTTATTTACTATATATTAAATATTTTTTTGGAAAATCTTTTAGTAATAGTCATTATTATCGATACAGAGGCCGAATCTATAGATTTTAGAATTTTTGCCTGTCCGTCTATCTATCTGGGAACGCATCACGAGAAAACCTCTGAACATATCCGGGATAACATTTAGGATACTTTTTACTGCGGAAAAAATTGTGATCTCTGAGAAATCTATAGGTATATACCTACTAAAACATAGGGACGAACCCGAGCGGAGCGGGCGTGAGTCGCTAGTACAATTAATAAAACTGTATTAAAATCAGTTACTGATTTCTTTAATATTAGGTATAAGTATATAGAATATTTAGATAAGAAACTTCTGACCTCTTTAACTGTATTATATGTACATTAAAAGCTGAACAGTATTGAAACGTCAACAAAACTAAACAAGAACTAATAAATTATCAACGTCTCGAAAATCGATAGAAACTTTCGTTCGAGTTTTAGGAAAACACATAATTTTTCGCGTTGACAGGCGACGTGCTACACAATGCTGCCTTTGTAGCTGTTTGAATTTAAAATCCTCTTTTCAATCCTTATAACTTGTTATACGGACAAAATAACAATTTTATTGTAATATGTATGGAATTACAGTGTCTTGTAAGTAGTGGCGTGAGTGAAAAGTGTCAATTAAGAAATTAATCGGATTACTTAAACCTAGAAAATTGATCTATTTATTTGTATGTATGTCTGTTACTCACGCAAAAGAGGCTGGATGGATTTTATATACAACTAAGCATCTACAGACCTAGACTATAAAATGGAGTAACGCTTAGACTAGTGCTAGTAATAATATTTAGTCACTAGTTAAGGCATAATCCTGACGAATATTATAATATACATATAAAAATATGGGACTGAAAGTGATAGATTAATTTTTATGTTGATAGGTAGTAGGTATATAAACGATATGATAACGCGAATATATTAACGTTTGTGCGTATTCTCTTTCTCTCTCTCTTTTTCACACACAAACATACATACACACACGCACTCACGAATTGCGTACTTCTTGCGGCGAAGTCGGTCAAAAACAATTATAATATAACATACCTACGCGCTTTTCAGGTATATTTGTAATTTTATAAGTTGACAGATGCCATGCGCAGTGTATAGGAAAAACACCTATTGTTGTTTACCCCTGAGAGTTTAAAGCCCTCTTTCTTCAAGATTATACCCTCCGATATAGATATTTATTACACTTTGTTTGATTATTGACAGTTCCTTTTGTTATCGCGACGTACGATGAAATATTGGAAAATGGTTTTCTGTAATAATTAAATTTTTGGGCATCGATTTTCGAAATTCAACCATAATGATAATAGAAAATTTGAGGAAAATATATATGAATAGAATTTTTAGTCTAGATAATATATAAATCATCAAAATCGCTGCAGCCGTTTTGGAATCCATAGGGAACATGCCTACACATACCGATTTTTATGTTACTAGCGATTCACCCTCGCTCCGCTCGGGTTCTTCCCCAGTGAAAATTTAGGTTTGTATGTATTTTAATGCCGAATCATAAAAAAAAAATTGTCAAAAAAACAAAAATATTTTTTTTCGATGGACCATCCTTATCACGTTGGAGTATAAAAAGTAGTTTACATCCTATTCTCAGACCATCTGAATATACACACAAAATTTCATAAGAATCGGTCAAGCCGTTTCGGAGGAGTTTTGTTACAAACACTGCGACACGAGAATTTTATATATTAGAGATATAGTAGATTGTCACGCTATTTTCTTACGATATTGGTAAACTGCACAAGTACGCCTAAAAGTGACAAAATTATGAATTAAATTGAAATAATACATATAAAGTAACTGTTTGTATTATGTTTGTTTGTAAGCTTCAATTCAGCTCTTAGTTCAGCCTTTGAGTGTGACAATTGAAAATTTATTTATCTTTGTTATTTGGCATTGCCACAGGGGCGTGATAATAATTAAAATCTGCCACACGCGAGATATTCATCGCTATGTATAATAATGGGCTGTCTGTTTGAGATATCAAGATGAGGCCAATATAGCATAGGGTGACTTATAAACCAGTTTTCATCAGAGATTTGTAGAAACTTATAAAGTATCTATATTATTTTTATTTTATAAATGTATTTTTTGTCTTTATGTCCGTTTTGTTGATTTTAAAGGTGAGACGGCTGTACTGATTTTGAAGTCTTGTAAGGAGATTTAATAGATATAATATGTACATATTGAACATTTAATCTGAGGAAGGCCTTATAGGAAAGTCCTATTCCTCGTAATCTATACATAGGTATAATAAAACTGTAGAGGTCGAATGTCCGTACATAGAAAAAATATATGCTAAATACTTAGTCAGGGGGGTGCAACAAGAGAAATAGAATAAATCCGGATTTTTTTTTCAAAAAATTTTTTTCTCTGTTTGTACGGGCTAATATTCGAAACTGTTGAACCGATTTAAATGAAATTTTGCATGGTGGTACCTTATATCCCCGGTCAATATTTTTGATACTTTTCATCCCGGAAAACTAATTAGTTCCCGTTGGATAGTTAAAAAACTATAGTAACTTATACAGCTTAGTACACAACAATACACAACCTTATATTGCCGGTCAAACAACAGATTACTTTTATCCCGGAAAAATTAACGGTTCCCGTGGGATAGAGCTGTTTGTGCTTTCCTAGAAGGGAACCTGAATTTATATTATTCTCTCCCGTAACCATGATTGTAAAGAATTCGAAACGTCGGAAGCCAAAAATCTAAATAAATCGGCGAAAAAATCCAAAAAGATAGTTTTATTTAAAATGTCCCATATTCGCGTAAATCTATCAAAGTAAATATTAAGTTACATTATTATTTGAATTAATAATATATTCATCATCAAAAGCTTCATACAAAACAACAATAGGTTTTGCAAATTGTACACGATAGTGTATAACCAGCCTTTGTTAGTTTTGTGATAATATTCGAGTTTGATGAATGACTAAGATGGAACAACATAGATGTTATATTTCTAGAAAAAGCTTTTAAATAACATATCTTATAATTCTTGGGGTATCGAAACTATTATACATATAAAAGTTTGTATGTATGTGTGTTTGTCATTCTACCACGCTGAAAAAGCTGGACGTATTTAGATATAGTACACAGACAGATTACCCTGAAGCATTATTATTATAAGACTAAGCAAGAATGAAGATAAATATAAGGTCTTCTCAATTCTATGTGACATTCGTAAAGTAATCTGTGCTCAACTGACACGCTTTGAAGCCATTAACAAGATATTTGAATTGAATTGAATTATAATATAAGTCAAATTCATCCAATTGCGTCTATAGTAGGTACGTTTTCATGTGCAAATCTCATTTTTAATTTGCTCATACGGTGAAAGAAAACATCATGAGGAAACCTGTGCGTCTAATAGAACGCAAGTAAATATGTAGTTTTTAAAAGGCATGTGAAGCCCACAATCCTCAGTACTGAAAGGAAGCCCGTGCCCAGCTGTGGGAGGGTAAAAAAGAGGCTGAATTACGATAAAATTATTAAGTGATCGATTGCTTTCTTTTAGCTAACTTTACATATTAATTTCTTATAATATAATAATGGCGTGGAGATCAATATCGTCCACAGCGTCCAATCTCAGTGAGACTAGCCATTCTGATACTAATGTGAAGCTTTTCCATCTACTTTATTTCTAAGTAATATTATACGTATAATGAATAGTACCAACGTATGACGTTGTGAAAACGACTCAAACGGTTTATTGTGTGTTTGTGTTTATTGTATAAGCTTTTGTCTGCAATCAGGCTTCAAAGGATACTTTAGTTACAACTATGTCTATACTTAGAAAACGTGATCGTGCTTATAAATGAAAAAAAAATTCTTCAAGTTTTAAAAAGAACTTTTAAGTACAACTTATAAAATTACAATTTCAACTAAGTATAGCAAAAACACGTTCGTGCGTGCTATAGATACACTATACAGGGGAAATAGTAGCCTATCGCAGCCTATAATTTACCTATTTCAGTACGTATACATTTTTTCAAGATGGCGCCTGAAGCTCCATCGGAATCTGTCAGCATTTTGTGATTTCATACTCAGTAAGTGATATGACCTTATAAAATAAAAAAAATGGATTGGAAATTTAGTGCAAAGTTGGCCAAAAAAACGTCTATTTTTATTGTAGTATATTTCAGATTTCACTTGTACACGTTATTAGGGTCTAAAGAAGTAACAAACTTACTGACTCATCAACTTTCTCATTTGCATCTACCCGCATTTTTGCAACGGCTGCCAATCTCATAGAGACTACCCAATGACTAGATAATATTATAGGGCATAAATGGGTGCGCTAGCACAAGTGCATTATATATTCTATTCACACTCAAAAACCGGTGGAATGATAATCAAACAAAAGAGATAAGATGCAGGCTGACGGATTTAGATGAGGTAAAGGGGGTGAAACACCGCTAACTTTCTAACTCCAGACTGTTTTTCAACAGAGCCGAGAATTTCTTGACAGAAAATCCCTATCTAAACTGGAACTAATGCAGGACTCGAATTTAAGATCTCCAGATTTGCAACCGTATATGTTAGCGATTAGACCAACGAGGGCGTCATGGACATACAGGATAGGTATGCGAAGGATTTTTAGCTACGGGGTTACGCATTTTTCCAGGATAAGAGAAGGAAAAAGTTACATATATTTACCTATGGTTTCTAGGTAAAGCCTGGGCGAAGCGAAAATGGACCGATAATTCATAGTAACACACATTTAAACTACAAAAGATATTTGAAGCTATATTTTATCTTTCATTCACTCTTTTACTATACGAATATCTTATTCAGTAGTCGTTCATTTTATATTTGTCAACTAAGTTGTATGATTTTTAGGGTTCCGTACCCGAAGGGTGTCTACAGAGCCCTATTACTAAGCCTCCGCTATACGTCCATCCGTCCGTGCGTCTATCAGAGGGCTGTATCTCATAAACCGTAATAGTTAGAAAGTAGAAATTTTCACAGAGTACCTATGTATTTCTATTGCCGCTATAACAAAAGAAAATAAAAATAAATAAAAATAAAAGATTCATTTTTTTAACGTTTGGAATCGATCGAAGTTAATATACTACATACATAGAATAAAAGTCATATTAATAAAAAGTACATGCAAGATGGTACGGAACCCTTAACGCGAATTCGACTCACACTTTACCGATTTTTCTTTACTTATTATTTTGCCATTACACTTATTTTTGGAAATAACACCATGCTTCCTACGCACTATATCTGACGACTCACAAGGTATATTCAATTCATTCTATATCTATTCTAGAGCGATTGTAGTAATACTTACAATATATAGCAACGAGCCTTGGATTTGCCTAACAAAGCACCCAACGCGACGCGTCTCGGGCGGGGGCATGTACCCTACACTAATGTAACTATGAGATGAGAGGAAATTGAGATGAGGCCTTTTTAATTTTATACACTAACACTTTTTTGATTTTTCTTCGTAATTGTGATGTCTTTACGCGAACGTCGAAACAATTTTGGTTTAACTATTACTTTTTACAAGTAGTAATTTTTCTATTTTAAGGATCTCATCTTATCCTACTAATATTATAAATATAAAAGTTTGTGAGGATGTCTGGATGTCTGTATGTATAGATGTATGGATGTTTGTTATTCTTTCACGCAAAAACTACTGAATTGATTTTAATGAAACTTTACAATAATATAGCTCATACATCAGTTTAACACATAGGCTACTTTTTATCCCGGAAAACGTCTTTTTTTCAAGAGGTCAACCTGCGCGAAGTGAGGATGAGCCGCTAGTATTTCATAAAACAGCTTATTATTGTACATAATATGTAGATATGTACTATAGTATAATGAATTGTACCCACGCCATAATTATTACCCACGAAGGTACAGATAAAAAATAATATTATATGTCATTGAATTTTAATCAAATTGGTCATCCCGTTATTCCATGTAGCTGTAAAAATACACATTCACTTACTAAATTGCTTACTCATAAGCTATAGTATGATTTCTACTATAACTGAGAAAATTTGTATGTACGTAGGTACGTATGTACATAATGTGTGTGCGTGTTTGTTACTCTTTCGCGCTAAAACGGCTGGACGAAGTTGGATGAAATTTAGTATATATGTTGGGACACATGGTATTATTATTTATTTTATTGGGTGTGGTGCCTACGTCGACCAGTTATGATCCATTGTAGCTTGGAACACATGGTAAGCTACAAGGTTTGTGTTATGGATACCAGATAGTTGATACTGTACGTATATATTACTTTAAATACAAACATATTATAAATATAAACTTCCATGACTGGAGTACAAACATTCGTGTTCATCACACACATACCTCCAGCGGGACTCGAACCTACGACCGCTGACACAGCAAGTAGGGTCACTATAAACTAAGCCAAATGTGATATACAAATACATAACCTGACACCTAGGCACACTCATGCGAAGCGATTTCGCTAGTAAAATGAGAGACCGTCCATCATATAAATGAAATGATAGACACCGTATCGCGGGGTGTCGGGAGGGCTCTCACAATGCCTGCGTAATAATAATATAATCGGGCGACGACGCCACTTGCTATTAATTAAATTTAAAATTTTCATTGCTAGGTGCGACACTGCGATTGTTATCTGGTATAAAATGATGATACGTATTTGTTTCAAAAGCTTTTCCATAGTTATTGTTGCTGTGAAGTTTTGTTTAATATCAAACAATAGAAAGTTTTTAATATGACTTCGTTATCTAGCCGTATTATATTTTCTTTTAGATATATTACCTACTTATAGCTATAATGGGAGTAAGCGGGTGTTAATACGAGACAAAATCAAGGAGAGACTATATTATGAGACAAGAACACAAGTTCATAAATTGGAAAAAAAACTCATTGTACAAGGACAGTTTCGTATTTTTGTTACAAATGTAGATAAACAAACACAAATAATAATATTTAAATGTATAAAAGTAATTATTACGCATTTTTGGTGTGATTTTATTCTAAAATGAAAAAATGGGTTTACCGTTAAAACACAATATATTGCTATAGTGCCATTTTTTCTTTGTTTATATTTTTTTTATATTCTTTGTACTGCATGTAGATGTATTGGACACAAGCAAATATACAACAAACAACTCATTTACTTTTGCAACTCTGCAGATTATCAAAATCGATACCTACAATCGGCAGACATTACCTAATCACCAAGCCATATTGATCTATCAAAATCCCCTTCACATAAAAAATGGAGATGCCTCAAATACCATCTATCTAAAGTAACGAAGTGCTGTGTCACCGCAAAATGGTTTCCACAAGGACATTTAGTTACGGGTGCCTAAAACACCAAAAAACCATGGGAGCCGAAAATTCCTTACCACCATTCCTCATGAATGATCTTTTTTTATCGCTTAGTTTCATTACAACCTGCCAGTTAGCCGCGTCAATAAAAACTATAATAAATTGTCTATGATATCTGTAGGGTTAAAGTTGAGAATCGAACGTTTTTAATCTGTTAACAAATAATATTGTCAATGGTTTAAAAAAAACTGGCCTAAGGTGTTGCCGAAGTATTTTATCACTTCCTCTTCTTTTATATTTTTTTTTATATTGCGATAATAAATAGGCAGATGCTGCTTTATGGAGCCCAATGATTGGTACGGGTTGTTTTGTCAATGGATTTTACCACCGACCGTATTTTTGACCATTCATAGTTTATGGGTAAAAATATTCAAACCTGTTAATTAAATTTTGTTATATTTAAGAGTTCGTAATTATATCACAATTTGGTCACTTTTTTTTTTTGTGTTATTATGGTTTTTACAACAATTACCAATTCAATTCAATTTTCTTGTTAATGGCTTCAAAGCATGCAAGTTGAGCACAGATTACTTCGCCAATGTCATGTAGAATGGAGAAAAATCAATCAAGAAATGAATTGTCAATGTAATGTCAAACCGATTTTGTTTATTTTTTAATTTGTATCACATGCCTCATCTCCACGTAGGATACACATAAAACGTATTGTGGTTTTAATAATAAATAAAAAACAAATATAAAAAATATATTTATTAATTAAAAAAAATATTCTCAAGTTAGAGCCCTTAAAGTTTATTTCATCCAACATTTTTGAGTACGTAATCAAAAAAGCAGTGAACGATAAAATACCTAACCGCTCACGCTTAACCAAACATTTCTTAACCCGTCATCGTTCCGGTTTGTTTTTAATCAATTGGCAATTAGACTGCCAGGAGCATTGTCGCAGCGAAAACTTCGATTGGCGCAGACTGCGGCCAATTATTTGAATACAACGTGCCTATTATCAAGGAGTAGGGCTACCAATACGTCTTCTGAAGTAGCCACAAAAAACCGTATTCTATCAAAATGAACGTTTTTCAAGCATCTGTTGCTGAATTTAATTTATCTGAATTACCTTTTACCCGACTGGGGCAGAATTTGTATAATTGATTATTTAAATGGTCACCACGAAATGATTGACATACGAGTATGTGGGAATAACTTTTGTTTATGGCTACACTCACGTAACTTATTTGTATTAAGCCCTTTTTAACGTCCCACTGCTGGGCATGTACCTCCCTTCAATACGAAAGGCATTAGGCCATAGTCCACCATGCTGGCCAAGTGCGGGTTGGCCAACTTCACATATCTTGTGAAAACTTGCTAAATACTCTCAGGTTTCCTCACGATGTTTCCCTTCACCGTTAAGACAAGTGGTAATAATGTCGGATATGATTCGCATATAAAAATATCAAATGTGCGATACCCGGGATTTGAACCCGCTTCACTTGGTTTCCCAAGCGAGCGCGATACTACTGGGCTACCACTGTCTCAATTATAACTTATTTATGCAGATATAATTCTTAAGCATGTTGGGCGTCTATGCTCATAACATTATTTTAGATAATAAATATACTGGAAAACTTAATAGTAAAACCAGAGTCTTAAAAAAACTTTTCTCCTTATATATTAATATTTTCTCCTTAAATATACATAGAAAACCTTAACATAGAATACCTATAGCATTCAGCATCCTGAAAAAAATGTTATAAGCAGTATAAAATCCAATCAGGCTCAAAAATTCGGAAATTCTATAAGCTTAATTCATTCATCATTAAGCTCATTCTTTTAGTAAGCTTTAACGCACACCAGTTACTTTTATATAATTTACTTTGCTAATGTAAAATAAAATAGAGATGTATCGCTTCGACTTAACCACTGAGGACATTACAGAAATATTTATTCATTTATTATCATTTATTAATCTGAGTTCTCACCGTGAAGGAGTTACATATATACACTCATATAAACTCTCGTAAGTGTAGATTTTTTTAAATATATTAGTATTGCCTAAATAATCTGTAATTTTAAATAGATATATATATATTTTTTTTATTTATCGTAAAATTTTCCACCAACTGGCAACCCTATTTGGCAAAACGTCAAGCCATCTCAATGGGCCAATAATTAAACCGCAGATTCTTCGAGATTTGCTTTTTAATTAATTGATTTGTTCTAGTCGTGTCTATAATGCGGTGCTTGTTTAACGAGTGTACTTTGTTTGGCAGCTGATTGTGGATACCTAATAGAATTTTCAGGATATTTTTGACATAAACAGAAAAATAAACCCAAAAATAATATGGAAAAGTCATAATAGCTCTTAAACTTGGATAATTGCAAAACAAATAAGCCCTAATTATAATTAAATGAAATTAAATCACTTTTTTCAATTAGGCTTATAGATTATACAAAATCTTTTGAATCAATAATTTAATTTAAAAAGCGTCAGTGTAGTCAATCCGTCCTACACTACCTCTGGACCGGAAAGCAGGTCTGCTGAGAAGAGCCGGCTAGAAAATTGATAGGTTACTAAGTATTATTAGTCTTATCTTACTAATATCGTGAACATGAAAGCTTATGAGGTTGTATAGATGGGTGTTTGTTACCCTTTCTCGAAAAAATAGAGTATTAGTACGAGGGGAAGGACGGGCGAAAAGGATATGTTAATTTAAAAAAGAAATAACAAATATATATTAGTATAATCATATCTATACTTAACTTTGGCTAATATTTTTTTGGGTAATTGAAGTTTATAATTAAAGTAAAATAAAAATAAAATAAAAGAAATTCTTCTTCAAAATTAAAAAAAAAAGTCAACATCATCCGTTTTGCCCTACCAGGTCGGGCAAAACGAATACTGATTGAAAAACGCATTTAAATCAAAACAATCGTCACAAAAATATGAACCGCGTCCCGAATATGAAGAACAGTCTATCAAAATGAACAAATTTAACTGCCTCGGTGGTGTAGTGGCTATCATGTACGGCTGCACATCCGGAGGTCCTGGGTTCGAGTCCCGGGTCGGGCCAAGTTTAGTTATTGAGTCTTTCTGTATAGTAAGTCTCAGTAACCGCCCGGAGTTGGGAAGTTGGCGGTGTTTCACCCCCGTGCCTCGGAGAGCATGTAAAGCCGTCGGTCCTGCGCCTTAACTCTCACCGGTCGTGTCGAGTGGTCGTCCCACCGGAGTATGAGAGTGATAGGAATAGAGAGTGCACTTGTGTCTGCGCGTACACTTGAGCACTATAATATCTCCTGCGCAGTTGGTTAATCTCATTGAGATTGGCCGCCGTGGCCGGAATCGGCTAGGAGAACATCATGAAGAACAGGCTTCATGTGTCCACTCTTGACCCGCATTGTGTCCAATCTTTTCTCGGCGGTTCAAAATATTTTTCTTTGCATACGGTACACAGGTAAGATGTCATAGACCTTTCCAAGGTTTTTTTTGTTCGTCGTTGTCTTTTGATACCGGACGGACCTGGACCATCGATTAAATACAATATATAAGACAATTAATTAAAACTTAAAAAAAACAGAAAGTATCCGTTTTGCCCGTCTGGTAGTTTTATAGCATAACCTTAAATTATTACAAATTACAGCGATGAAAAAAATGTAACTTGATTATTTCATATTCATTAATTACATATTATATGAAAAAAAATCTGCATCGTCCTTAACAATATTAAAATAATCACTGCATACTTACGGTTTAAAATTTTTTTTTCCTAAATTTCAATATTTATAAAAAAAAACTCACAAGTAGGTATGCAAGTCCGATGCTTTATCGACAACCATAAGTGTAGTTATATAAAAGATTGATAGATGGCAGTCTAAAATGTTTCTATCGAACGACCAGCGATTTAAAACGATTATTCATTTTACCCGCCCTCTCCGTCTTGCCCGCCCTTCCCGATAGTAATGGCTCAGCCCTTATATTTACATCCCATTGCTGGGCACGGGCTTCCCTTTACTACAACGGCATAAGGTCATAGACCACCTCGCTGACCAAGTGCGAGTTGGCGGACTCAAAAAAAAAACTAGAATACCTACTAAACGGAGTTTGATAAAAGCTTACAGTAATAAAGCTTATTTACACCAGAATAATAATAATTTATGTAGATATAGTAGGTACCTAACGCATGTATAAAATACGCGACATAATAGACTTTGTGTATCTGTTTGTGTAACTTTACATTGTTTTTAACCAGCAAACAAAATTTAGGCGAGAAGGACAAAGGATAAAGGGTTGCTAAAAAGGATAGAATGAGAATGGCAGAATCGATTTTCGCAAAGATTTTAATAGCAGGTAGAAAAATCGCGTGAAACTGTCATAATTGTTATTACGTCAAACGGAATATTATCCATGTTCTTCCGTTATATTTGTGTAATTCCGAGATATCGACTCGTCAAAGTAAAAGTTATATACATTTAGAAACTAATATCTTCGAATAGTTTGCTTTGCACGGTGCTGTCTCTCAGGACTAAGTAACATATTTCTATTTTTCTTTCTCCATCAATGTTATTTTAAAGCAATCCATCAATAATTCTTCCAAAACCATTTATCTCTGATAATTTGCTTTAAAATTAATTCAAACGACCTCATAACAATGTATTACATTGTAATTGTGGACCGTTTTCATTGTATATCGTACATATCGATTTCCGCATTAGCTTGCAGCTTACTGACCCACACGCGGATTATCGGACACTCGTTCAATAAATCCGCCCATTCAATAACAATATGCGGCCATTCACAATATCCTATATGTGAATAGAAATAGCGATTCCCTTTTTATGTTTTACACAAAAAAAAAACAAAATGTCAGCAAAGTGATTACTTGTACAAGTAGGTAGGTATCTACCATAGGTATATTCGTCTTTAGTTTTTGATAGCTTACCATCTCCCGGTGACATTTGCATAATATTCCATTAGTCCATTAGTCTCTAATAAGTCATTATTAGAATTTTAATTAATTAGCATAAATATTCTATCATGTATCATTTAGTCCAGATCTAATTCTAGATCTAGATCTAAATGTCTTGTAAATGAGCATACTTATACCTATATAAGTTACTAGCGACTTACCCTCGCTTAGCTCGGGTTCGTCCCTAGTTGCGTTTTAACTGTCAGTACCTATAGATTTCTCAGAAATGAGATATTTTCCCGCAGTAAAAAAGTGTCCTATATGTTGACTCGAATAAGCAGCTATTATCATACCAAATTTCATCAAAATCTGTTCAGTGGTTTTCTTGTGATACGTTCCCAGACAGAAATACAGACAAAAATTCTAAAAACTGTAGATTCAGCCTCTGCAGAGATTTTCTAAAAAATATTTAATGTACAGATTCGACTCGGTTAGAATTTTATTAGGTAAGTATATATCTAGATAAATCTTTAGAGCTTTGATTATTTTAAAGAGCGTAAAGAAATGATATGTTTTGATACAATCAATCTATGTCTCATTGAAATAAATCTTACAATCTTCGAGTAAGATTGAACTACTTACGAGTACATATTAAATTTCTACAAAAGGTAAATTTCACTTCTATTAGGTGGCTAACTTAAAGATCCTCAAAGTTTAACTTTTTAATAGTAAAACTTACAACCCTGTTATAATTTTATTATTATAACATTAAAAATATGAATATATTAATAATAATTATTACAGTTTTGTAAAACTAAAAAAAAAAAATGTGCAATTCACACATCGTAGAAGTGAAACTTCAGAAAATGATATGAATATAGAGTATCAGGAGTAGGATAATCATAAGGATTTTTTTATATTATTTTTACCAAGTTTAAAAGTTATTTTACATTTTATTTGACATAAATATAAACATTACATAATAATCAGTAATGAATTTTATTATTTTTCACTTCCTTTGTAATGTATTCTATCAAATAACAACGGTTACCATGACAACGGTTACCATGGCATCATCGCAATGTATTCTATCTCATTCTATCGCCGCCGGCTTAATCCTATATATTTATATGTTTGTCTCTTTTTACTGTCGCATTTCCGTTGCATCGAGTTTCAAATCACAACGATTCTAAAGAAGTTTCACTTCAAAAAACAGGCTTTCAATTACAGTTTGATGGCAACAAATTATTATATCTATAAACATTTGAATTTCACATAGGTATATGTACAAATTTCAAATCGATACTAAAATTGTAAACATTGAAATCGATTTGAATCGATTTTCCAATTTGTCAATTTTTACAAGACGTAAGAGAGAAAAGGAACCTATGTACATAGATAAGTACCTTATCTTTACATTATTTTTTCTAGACAACTTACATCTACCGATAATCGAACTGATTTCAAATTCATTCCTACCACAGCACCAAATCAAAACCATATTAAAGTTAACAGTCTAATATTTATATCTAATATTTCGCATTGAATTGTACCTCGTCTCATTCGCTTTACTTATACGTATCGCTACATACATATATAAGGGTTTTGTGAACGAATTGACAATACCTGTATGGGGTGCTATTGATTGGAGCACGGGATGGAAAGTTTCCAATATGATTTCATATTGTACCTACTGTGTAGACTTTGTAGTGTTTCGTGAATTTTGTAATCTTATTAGATACAAAGAAACACGTAATCCTTGCAAAATATTATAAAAAATATAAAAACTAAATATGTCTAATATTTTCTTAGATTTACGCGAACATTTTAAATAAAATTATCGTTTAGAATTTTTTCGCAGATTTATTTTGATTTTTGGTTCCCGATGTTTCGAATCAACGACGTCGGAGGTTAAATATGTATGTCCAGCTTTTTAGATAAGTAGTTTTACTGTAATGGGTTAATCTTGTCAGATTTATGCGAATATTTCGCGTCTAGAAAAGAACAAATAGATCTACCCCATGGGAGTCGTTCATTTTTCAGTTTAACAAATATTTGACGTGATTCTTGAAATTGGCATAACTTTTCTATTTATGAACCGATTGACATGAAATAAACACTAAATGTTAAGTGAACCTTACCACAATGTATTAGTCAAAACCACATCTAAATCGGTTAAACCATTTCTGAGATTAGCGTGCACAAACGCACAGACAAACAGAGAAAAATTTTAACAATCCTTGTTTTGGATGCTATTTGCGTCGATTAAGGTCCCAATAATATTTTTTCTCATATATCTTTCATATACAAACACATCCGTTTCATTTTTATTATATGTATAGATTGACTAATTTCTATTTTTAAATTGTCGCAACACAGAGTTACAATATTCTTCCTTGCAGGTGTCGATATTCAATTTACAAAACGTTTAATTCAATTCAATTCTTTAATTAAAATTTTATCCATATTACTTTTAACAATGTTACGTATATACCTACAATTTGCCTTTTATTTTTTATGTTATTACATAACATAATTATTATATGTAGGTAGGTACCTATAGCAAACACAAGTACCTACATAGAGTCCCATAAAACACTTAAAACTTTAGAAAAACTATAAAGCCACCATCAAAATTGTCATATTATAATACTAAAATTATACACTTAAGCTTCACTATCTTACATGGGTGTTGTTCGGTCGTCAGTTCCGTTCTCAGATCGATAACAATGTCTGGCTGAGTCGTTTTATTGCACGCTTTTGTGCCATTTACATTGGGCCTTATTTAACTTTCCAGTGCATTTGAATGTGCTTTAGATATGCGAGATGTCATATTATAATACCTACATCTATACATATAATAAAATTGTAACTAAGCCAAATCTGTACATTAAATATTTTTTGGAAATTCAAATTGAAATAGACATTATTATCGATACAGATTCAGAATCTATAGTTTTTAGAATTTTTGTCTGTCTGTATGTCTGTCTGTCTGTCTGTTACCGCTTCACGGAAAAACCACTGGAGGGATTTTGATGAAATTTGGTATGATGATAGCTTGTTATGAAGGGAAAAAATTATTTTGGATTTCAAACCAAATCAAAATATTTTATATTCAAATAGAGTTTTAGCACTTTTGAATCGTCACTTTTTATATTTTTAAAATTTAAATTAAATGTCAATATGTCTGTGAGGAATTCACCACCAGCTCGGAAGGCAATTTTGCTGAGAAGAGAAGGCGAGAAGTTCTTTATTTTTTTTTTGTATTTAGTTGTATTGCTTATTGTTAACCGATTTTCTTTTAATGTATAGGTTTTACTTTAATGTAGGTACCTATACTTAATACCTAGTTATAGAATATCTACCTAACATACTAGTGTATAAGTTCAAAAAATATTAATTTAAACTAATTGTGAAGTCTTTTTTAGTTAATCTTATCTATATTTTGAACTAGATGGCTTAAATTTTAACTATCCATGGTACCTAAGGTTAATGTTTATTGATAGGATATAGTTACCTACCAATGGCGAAGCGTCCATACAAGACGTCTTACCTCAAAATTATTTTGCTATAATTTTACATACATTTAATTTTATAAATATATAAATGTGTTTTTGAATATATATGTGTGATTGTGTATGTATATATATATATATATATATATATATATATATATATATATATATATATATACATATATAAGTATATATATATACTAGCTTTATTTCTTCAACCCTTTGTCATTGGTCTCATTATGCAATTAATGATTAGTTAAATATAACATGGAATAAACCGTTGAAATAGTTGATTATCACAACAACTTCTTAAACTTCTTAGTGCTTCTGAAATTTTATTTTACATTTAACCCTATATAACTTACAAAAACACAAAAAAAAACGAAATAAAATAATAATTCTAACTCCTTATTTAATAATAACTTAATTTAGATTTAATATAACTTCACATTACATACATGGAATATCAACCAATGATAGCAACTTAGGTAGAAACAAAAAAAATCATTCACCACTCCCTACTCCCACACAATAGACGAACAATGGGGCACAAAGGCCGATCTGTCTTCCCATTGTACGCAACAAAGCAAGCCCCGCCCTAAAATAAAGAGGCTTTGTTTCATCTCACTTAGATCTTATTGGTTAAGGTTTTGGGAAGGAAAAAATAGTTATTTTTGCTTTTAGGGCATTAGCCTTTTTAGGGATGAAAAATTTCGGTTTATATTATTAGGGATTTTAAATTAAAAAAAATCGGTTTTTAATTTACTTTTTTTTTATTTCAAAAATTTTTGTAAGCTTAAGAAAGTATTAGGATTTTTTCAGATATGAATATGTAGAGTTATAAATTTTTTTATATATACGCGATTAGTTAAGTATGTTTAAGTGATATACCTATCTATAAAAATTTTGAAAGGTAAGTAGGTAGGTTTGCTTGCTAGCTTATTAGTAGTAGGTAATAAGAAAGCGATTGGCGTGAATTATTATTATTGTACTAACATAATATTCATACTATAATACTATAAAGAAAACACCATGAAAAAACCTACATGTCTGAGAATTTAACCAGTTTTCGAAAATCATATGGAGTTCTTGCATTAGACTTCATTTTTACAAGTTTTTATTGTATTAACTCCTCATTGTGATATAAGTTTTTAATTTTAATTCGTAGAGAAAGGGCTTCTCCACACATTTATATTGTTTGCATAATATGTATATACCTACATATGTTATAAAGAAATGAAAAGCTAGAAGAAGAAGACAGTAGGTATCTTATATATAATTATTATGAATATAATTTACACTGGTCGAGAATCAAATCCTCAACATTCGTTGTCGTATGCACTGTGCCAGTGCTACAAGGTACCTACGCGAGTGCCAGTATACAATACGACAACTATTGCTGGTGCATTACAATGATTGGTTTAAAAAATATTTCATACCATCAAAAATGGTACAACAACTTTAATTGTACCTATTCAGCCCTTTTTAACGTCCCATTGCTGTCCACGGGCCACCCTTCAATACGAGGGGGATCAGGCCATAGTCCACCACGCTGGCCAAGTGCGGGTTGGCGGACTTCACATGTCTTTCAGAAACATGCTAGGTTCTCTCATACATGCAGGTTTCCTCACGATGTTTTCCTTCGCCGTAAGGCAAGTGGTAATCATGTTAGAAATGATTCGCACATGAAAATATCAGAGGTGCGAGACCCGGGATTTGAACCCGGTTCACTCCGTTTCACAAGCGAGCGCGTTACCACTGGGCTACAACTTTAATATTATGTAAAAATAATTTTTCAATTCTTAATATTTCATTAAAAAATATAGGTACTGTATCTTTGAGTAGGTACATATACCTTTTTTTTTTTTTTTTGTTGACGCTGGGGAAACCCATCATGGGGACCCTACCGGCCGTCAATGGGTAGGGTACTGTGAGACTCCTACTCACTAAAACCCACAGCGGAACCCGTCGCCGCAGTGCAATGGGGTGCGTAGGATCGCTTGCGCATTCACTACAACACCCCTGCGGACAGCCCGTACCCCGCGGGCCTGCCTCGCCTACCTTGACTGTTTATTAAAAAACATGAAAATCCAACCTAAATTGACGAGATATCGTGTAACGTACAACCAATGCAGAAAAAAAATAGTAAATTGAGTTGTACCTACGTCTTCTTTTTCGAAATCGGTAAAAATACCTTACGGCCCGTACTATCTCTTGTAGCTCAAGTAGTCGGAAGATTAGTCAACTCATTTTGACCAATATGATATCTGACAAAGCAGGCGGCACCCGTTACACCATGATATTTAAAATTTATTTTTCTATAGGGGTTATTGGAAAAATAACGATATCCATTTTTTAAACAACCTTATGGTGTTTAATAGTCCAGATGTGTAACAAATTATAATAATCGTTTCGTAATACTTCTAGGTGGGTTGGTATATTAGAGGTTCATTAGAAAAAAACTGAATTGGAGAAAATTAAAAACTTATAAATATAATATATATTATAATATATAATATGTAATATAAAAAACCCGACATCAGATTGGTAGTTTTCATTTACTATGTTTTATATGAAGACTGTCTAATTAAAATTAGTTTTTATTAGTAGTGCACTATCAACGGAAATAGAAACACTTGTAAAGTTTCAAGTCATTATGACAATTAGAAGTAAGTAGGTAAAATTTTCCTACCCTTAGGAGTGGTATTTTTTAGAAATGTGGCCAAATCGGAAGTAGGTATACACTTTTAAACAAAATAAAAATGTTCCAGTTCGGTTATTAAATGACGGAATTCTGAGATAACACACACAAAAAAATACAGCCGAATTAAGTACCTTTTCTTTTTTAAAGTCGGTTGAAAAGTATAACTGATGCAGTCAGGACTCTTTCGTGTCAACCATATTACCAAAGAAATAATGATTAATATATTTTAAGTTAGATTATTTTTTATTAATCAAAACTGGATTTGACTAACGCTCTTGGTCAATACCATTTTTGACTAGAAAATGATCAGTCTATAGTGGTCAAAATTTTCTAATCAAAACTACTTTTGACCAACCTTTTTTGTGATTGATTGATTCCTAGAAACAGACATATTATGTTACCTTTGATCCCCGCGCCACTTACCATGCAAGTAAAGTCGCGGGCAAAAACTAGCATGTATTATTTTCCAAGTAGTTGGATCGGTAGAATATTATTGTTTATATTTATTTGTAATTAGTTAGAATTACATTTTAAACGTCTAGAATAAAAATAAAAATATATATTTCACAATTAATGGGGTTTTCTTTAAATTATACTGTTTTAAAGAAAATAGAAATGTCATACATGTCTAAAAGAAAGATAAGTGGCGCCATCTATTATTAGATGGTAGAACAAATATTTTCTATTACTCGTACACTCTCGCTCTTATTAAACTTTAAATATGTTTAGTGTGTGTGATAGGGTATAATTAAAAATAATTAATTCTTAAAAAATAAAGAAGAAGGCATAATTTACTTATATACTTAATATTTCTAATATATATCGAAATACATACCTATTTGCAATTTTCATTTGTAGAATTAAAACTATATTTAATTATTATTTTTACCTACATTTTAACGATATATTTCAAATTATATCCTTAAATTTCCTTGAAAATACATGAGTTGTAGGTACTTGAAAATGGCAAAATTGGGCAGTCAAGTGCGCCGTATAAGCTAAACACGTCTGAGTGTTTCCCGGCCACGACAAATTGCCTCTCAAACGACCCGACCTGGGAAAGAGGTTACGGCTTACGTAAAGTTAAAGGTGTATTAGTTAAATTTTAACTTGGTCCAGTTAAATCGAAATCTTTTGTGAATACTATTTTGGTTTGTCTTAATATTGGAATAAAATAAAATTATTTATCAACTTCGATGATATTGAAAACTTAACGAAATTGGTATTAAGTATATTCTTACTAACGAATTACTCTTGCTTCGCTTGGATTCGTCCTTTTGTGTTTAACACCAGCCTATGTGTTACTCCAGATAAGTGTACGTACAATCTATACTTTTATACTAATATTATAAAGAAGCTCAGTTTATTGGTTTGATTGAACGCTATAATCTCAGAAACTACATATCCGATTTGAAAAATTCTTTTTACATTAGATAGCCAGGTTTTTACGGAAGGCTATCATCCCGGAAAAATATACTGTTCCAGTGGGATAAATTTGTTTTTGTCTAGGGACGAACCCGGAGCGAAGAAGTGAAGAACTAAAAAAACTTTTTAACAAAAAAATAAAAACCGACTTCAAACAAAAGCACTAAAAAGTAAAAAATAACTGATTGGTAGTTTTCATTTACTATACATACCTAATCAAATATTTTCGAAGTCGGTGCCAGCCCATACAAAGCAAAGCAACCTATCCGCCTTCTGGCCTTACCATCAGATCAGGTCAACAATACCGAACCTCTGTACTATCAACGGAAATAGAAACACTTGCAAAGTTTCAAGTCAATATGACAATTAGAAGTAGGTTAAATTCATTATTAGCTATTTTTCCACCCTTAGGGGTGGTATTTTTTTTTGAAATTTAAATGGGACCAATCTGGAAGTATACCCTTTCAAACAAAAAAAAAATTGTCCAAATCGGTTAATAAATGACGAAGTTCTGAGGTAACAAACATAAAAAAAAAAACAAAAAAAAAAGTACAGTCGAATTGAGAACCTCCTCCTTTTTGAAGTCGGTTGAAAAGAGATATAAACTTTCGGATAACTACAATAGTATATTTTAGTAGTAGTAATGATTAGTAGAATTAGTACCCACGTTCATGCTGGAATAGAATAACGGATTGACATAAATTAAGCTTATGGGGAAAATGTTGTAGGTTACCTTTGTAGCTCGTTCCCATGTTCATTTCAATTCAATCAGCCTATTTCCATCCTCTGTTGAACGAAACCATTAGCCTATTGTCATGGCTGTGGTTCATTGGAGCACCAACCATCCTATCCAGGGCAACCCATATCCACTTCCCGCGATCTCTTTTAGGTCATCTCTCCATCGTGCTGCAAGACGTCCTACACGCTTGCCTAACTGCGCTCTTCAGGACATAAATACGTATAGGCTACATCGACAATCAATAGGTACCTCTGGACTTTGGTGACATGTCACATGACCGGCCCAGTTCCACTTCAGCAAGCTAATTCTGCGTGCTATGTATTTCCAATGTAGGTAATACTTTGAATCTTAATTCTTGAGTAATATCAAAAAGTGGCTTTTTGAAAACCAAGGAATTATGTTATCATGTTTTCAAAAAGCCACGCAAATAAAAAAGTACATGTGAAATATTATGTATATACAAAACGGGCCTTTGTTTGAAATCCATAAGTATTTTGTAATAGGTAGGTACCTATATCTGTACAATTTAAAAACGAATGTAATTTAGAATCAATTTTTATGTTTAGACCTAATAAGTATGAAATATAAGGAATAAAATGCTTTAAACCTATTTTACGCATTAGATCTATATAAGTCTAAAAAATATTTTTTTTAAATAATCACTACTGAAACAGCTTTAGTTTTTTATATAAAATGTAATAATCGCACAGCGCCATCTATGAACATATTTTGAAAGCTTTACGTATTACGCTTACGTCCCAACAGACGGCTAGTTATGACGTAGTTCTACGTGTAATGTACAGATGGCGCTACGAATAAATAATATTATTTCAATAATTAAGTTCAAACATTATGAATAATAATAATTAAATATTGGAAAGAACATCATATTTTCAAGTAGAAAAAAATATTTTAAATAGTTTTAATATTTTATTGTAAACATAAAAGAAATTCGCTCTCAAGAGTTAATTTAAAGTTGATATTTACTAAATTAAGTGTTTTTTAGAAAATATAACGATACATTTAAATTATCGTATTATTAATACGATGATAATTTAAAAATCGATAATAATAAATACTATTCACCAATTTCACTAAAATGAATAAGGACCGTGTGGCCTAATGGATAAGGCGTCGGACTTCGGATCCGAAGATTGCAGGTTCGAGTCCTGTCACGGTCGAATCTCTATTTTATTTTATTGTTCCATTTTGTAATTTAATAACTAGTGTAATTACGGCGTTTTTTTTTCATCACGTTATTACTAAAATATTAACAAAATTCCTCATTTTTTTCCTTTTTATCAGTTTTTTTAATGCCAGATTGACGAAATCTTTTATTCAACTCCTTATCTTCCAACACCGACTCTAATATAAAACCTATCAATAGATTTGAGATAATAAATAATGATATAGTTTTATTCATATAATTTTTACAAAGTTAGGTAGGTACATATTATAAAATGACTGCCGAGTAGCGACTC
Organism: Brenthis daphne; assembly: GCA_947093115.1. Taxonomy (NCBI): domain Eukaryota; kingdom Metazoa; phylum Arthropoda; class Insecta; order Lepidoptera; family Nymphalidae; genus Brenthis; species Brenthis daphne. The sequence goes on from OX352473.1 coordinate 9,337,475, forward strand.
ATCCTCGCGGAACTCTAGCGGAAGTGGAACCCTAATTCTTTTTCTTAAATAAAAGTAGCCTATGTTACTCCCTATAACATCAGCTATCTACCAGTGAAAGTGCCGTCAAAATCAGTCCAGCAGTTTCAGAGATTATCCGGAACAAATAGACAGACAGACAAAAATTTAAAAAATTGTGTTTTCCTTATAAGTACCGTATATAATTTTATATGCATTTATTAAAACGCTGTTATTTTGACGTTACCAACAGACACTTCAATTTTATTTATCTGTATAGATTTTTTCTCTTTATTAAAACTTTCCTTAAGGAACATAATATGTAAGAACGAAAAAAAAATTTAGCTGAATTGGTCGAGCCGTTTTCGAGTTTTGCGCTTAGCAACATTCATTTTTATTTTTATGTATAGATAGATAATATGTACGAGTATAGCCTTCCTCAATAAATAGTCTATCTAATGAAAAGATTTTTTCAAATCGAAATAGTAGTTCCTGAGATTAGCGCGTTCAAACAAACAAACTCTGCCTCTTTATAATATTAGTATAGATGTGTCCTGTGTCTCAGGTTACGGTTTCACAATGCATTGGTACAAAAGTGAAACTTAAGACTCACCTATATATAAAAGAGGACTAATATGAAACTTATAATAATAACTAGACTAAAATATATAACAACATTTATAATAAGTAGACGTACATACATAACTAATGAAACTTCGATATTATTATTTTACATTTTTTATAACTTATCTATACTAATATTATAAAGAGGTAAAGTTTGTGAGTTTGTGAGGTTCTGATGATATAGGGGGCAATCTCTGGATCTACTCATCCGATTCAAATGAAATTCGGTAAGAAGATAGTTTGAGACCCTGGGAAGGACATAGGATACTTTTTATCCCGGAAATCATCTCTCAAGGGGGTGAAAATGGGGATGAAAATTTGTATTGGGAAGCAAGCTGGGGGCGAACCCGAGCTGAGCGAGGGTGAGTCGCTAGTACTATATAAATTTAAAATTCTATGACGTTATACAAAAAACTATATAAAACTAGTATAAGAAAAAACTACATAAAACTTATATAAGAAATAATGCCTTGGTCTAAGTCACTAAGAACCATCGATGGGACAAGACCGGTACTGACAAGACTCTCAGATTAAACGAATTAGAGTCAGTAGAAGACTGAAATGATATTATAATTATTGCAATGCAGGCATTGTACATATTATAATGTGCAATTAAAAGAAAAATAAATAAGTAGGTAATTCCGATGATTTATTATTATAAAACTTCATCAAAAATCAAAAGTTGTTTCTTAAACTACTTATTTATACATAGTATTAAAAATAATTATTAAATTGGCATATTTTTTTCCCGATATCTTCTATATTATATATGATGATAGAGCGATTCACCGTGGCTCCGATCTGGTTCGTCCCTACTCCCTAGATACGTTTTAACGATTAGTATAGATTTCTTAGAGACGAGATATTTTCTCGCATTAAAAAGTATCCTATATGTTGACCCGGATAACCAACTATCATCATACCTGATTTCATCAAAATCTGTTTAGTGGTTTTCTCATGATGCGTTCCCAAACAGACAGACAAAAATTCTAAAAACTATAAATTCGCTCTCTGTATCGATAATAATGAGTATTTCAATAAGATTTGCCAAGAAAATATTTTATGTACAGATTTGACTCATTTAGGATTTTATTTTATATAGCATTATGCAAAAATCAATTGGCCTTCCGCGTTGGTCTGGCAGAAATTTGGAAATGGCTCGAACGATTTGTTTTTTTTTTGCCTTAACACTTAGGTGGTTCAGGAAAAAGGATAATTTGGAAAAAGGTAAAGCCGAAGTAAAAATTGTAATTGACAATTTTATATAGGAATTACCATTTCAGATTCCTTATCAAACGAAACTCAAACCGTACACGATGCGGCCAATATTATCGACCTCAATGAATGGAGTTTGAAGGTTGAATTAAAATGATTGATGGTCGCTTTTGTTTAATCAAACCTTTTCAGGTGGTACCTACGTTACGTGGTGGTGGTGAGGTGGTACTGTAAGTTACCACTTATCAGGTCATCTAGTTGATGATATTGAGTGGCATCTTTTAGTGTTCAATACTGTAATGTAATGTAACATGCACCTATATGTAGCAATATACTCTATGGCTTAATCCCTCCACGACCGCGGACGCGCCGGCGTTACAGTTAGCAATAGATTTCTTAGAAATTTACCTGGAGGTGTTAATTAACTAAAATGTTGTAGTTAATTTTTGTTACTTTAAAAAACAAGAAGATATTAGTATAGTATTAGGCGATTTGTGCCAAAAGTATAGGTTAATTGATTGATTCCTCATACAAAATTTCAACCTCTATTTCAACCCTTTAAGTTTCATTTTCACGACCAAAACTAGTCTATGTCCTTTACTAAGGTCCCATCTTTATCTATATTAAAATTCATCAAAATTGGTGCAGCAGCTTTGGCGTGAAAAAATTACGGACAGACAGATAGACAGAGTTACTTTCGCATATATAATTAATACTAGCATCACCCTCACTTCGTTCGGGTTCGTCGCTGTGTAGGTATTTATGCTTACTATTAAATTATTTGGATATTGTCCATACAAACATACTAACATCTCGATAAAAAAATGTGGGTGGGGGTAGGAGAGTGAAAAATATTTTACAAACCAATTCTCATACCTACCAAATATTATACAATAAAAATAATCATTAAAACCGGTCGAGCCATTTCGGAGGAGTGCAACCACAAACACCGTGACACGAGATATTTATATATTACATTAAAAGTTTGGAATCGGAATCCGTTTTTTTTATTAATTAATTATCCGTTAATTTTTTTAATTATTGTGTCTATTAATTATTTATCGTTAACATGACCTTGAAATAGTTTCTAATTATATTTATTTTATTAAAATTAATAAATATATTTTTTTTAAATATACACATTATTACAACTTTGTACCTACATATTTATATTATTTTAATTTTTATTGTAAAGAAATAATATCACGAAACATTTTTTATTAAATGTAAAGCGACATCTATAATATTTACTGTAAACTATTAGGCTTAAGATAAATCAAGGAAATTCACGTAGTACGTTGTTGCAAATATAGATGGCGCTTTCAACAAAATTAAAAATGTCAAAATAATATTTATGAAGATTATTTCAATAATTATTTGTTTAAGAATTAGTTATAAAAATATTGAAAGCAATATAAAATTTTTAAGTACAAAAATAATAAAATAATTAACACGTATATGAGCCATTTAAATTTTAAAAGTTAAATGTAAATAATACGTATTAATCTATATTGCTAATATTATTACTAATAATCATTATTTTATATAGATACATACCTAAGTAAATAAAATTTAATAAATAAAAATAGTCGTTTAATATCATATTTTTTTATTAAATGTCGGGACATTAACACACAGCACCATCTAGTTCCATGGTAAGCTACTAGGCTTGTGTTATGGATACCAGATAGTTGATACACTACACACATTATATAACTTTAAATACATACATATTATAAATATAAACACCCATGACTAGAGAACAAACATTCGTGCTCATCACACAAATGAATGCCCCAGCGGGACTCGAACTCGCGACCGCTGCCAAATTTGTCGTCAAATTATTATTATTAAAATCCTTATTTTTGAAGAAAGTAAGCGATCTCAACAACATTAGAAAATTGTTTTTGTCATTTTTTTGGCAGACTCCTACTATGTAATTATTTTTTTGAGTTTAATATAGTCCGAGTTTTGGAACGACTATATGTACCGATTTACGCGAAACTTTACTGGTGGCTAGAGGATTCGGATGAGAGTTGTATAGGCTATTTTAACAGGTTTTCACAAGTATAGATTTATAACATTTTTTAAGCTTTGATACTAAGTACATAACGGGGTTCTAACGGATAAAACGATCAAGTTTGGGCTCATTTGATTTGTTTTGACGATTCCCATCCATTTACTCGTTAAATAAAGTGTTTTTCCAGGGTTTTATCTGAATTATAATTATATAAATCAACTAACTAAAATTATAATTATCTAATTTTCGTAACATAAAGAGCAGCTAATGTTGGCTTAAGATATAAATTTTGTTATATTCATCAGTAACAGGATTATGATTCAAGCCACCGGCAGTAATAGAGCCCTAGATTAGGTAGGTTCATGCCGCCTTAGTCAATTATAGATAGTACCGCCTTCTGCTTCAAATACCAGCGACTCACTCTTGCTTCGCTCGGGTTCGTCCCTAGGTTGCTTCGTCATACAAACTTTCATCCCCATTTTCACTCTATTAAGAGATGACTTCCGGGCGAAAAACTATCCTATGTCCTTCCCAGGTTTCAAACTATCTTCTTACCAAATTTCATCTTATTCGGTTTAGGAGTTTCGGAGCTTATTATAATATCTACTCTTGCGTTGCTCGGCTAATATTTTAAATTTGACACTTTTGAAAAGTAACCCAATTTTTCTATTAATGGATGGAATTAAAAAAAAAACATAAAAGGCGTAGAACGTGTTCTACTAGTTTAGCGAAATACTATAGAAATATATATTTTTGTAGATTTCATGAGAAAAATATATTTAAATCCACTTTAAATATCCAAATAACATAATTATTTGGGAATTTATAAAAAAAAAACACCCCGCTTTACTCCATTTTCGGGGTTCAATTAAAAAAAAAATTGTCTTAGGGTCTATCTACAATGTTTTTATAGGAAAAGTTTATGTAAATGTCAGCCGTTTTTATTAATATAAGCATTTTTTTAACTAACAATGTTTGTTAGTTGGTATGTTTGCTTAGGTCAAATCTTTCAAACTAAATAAGAATTATTTCCTAAAAGCTTTTTTTTTTTAATTTTTTTACTGTTAATTTTTGATTCAATAACTTGGCCTTGGGATGACGAATAAATAATAAAATATTTAATTGGTTTCTGAGCCGTTTTTAGGCGTCCCAAGAGAACACAATAAGTTATTTGAATGCCTAACGATCCTTTATGCGAACTATTAGTAGGATGGAGCGAATTTTTTTATTCTTAGTTTGGGGGTAGAATTTGTAGCTTATAAAAAAAATTTTGAAAACAAAATTAATTTACTCAACATTTTGAGATGGCTCACAGATATAAAAAAAAATTGGTTTGAAAAAAATTCTTTAAAAACATTCAAAAATTGACGTATATTGTAATTTCTTACTTAACTATCACTACATATATTATAAAAAAAGTTACATGTTATTTTTTAACTTTTCTAAATAGGGTAGAAAATTATTACATTATTACTATTAAGTGAAATATAAAACTTCTACACACGAATTTATTCTGTTTTTTTTAACCATTGAACTAGAAACGTTATTTAAATATAAACTATACAATATCTTTACATCAAGGCCAAAAGGCACTATCACCGGTCAAAAGCCTCATATCCGTCCGGTCAAGCATACAGCGTTCTGATCGAAAAATCTCATAAATCCCGGCCCCGATTATTACGTAGACATTCACAAGCCGATATTTTCTGAGAGGGCAGATTTGTAAGATTTTTTGAATGGTAAATATTGTACAAGGTAGAAGTATGTTGTGACCCTAACTATTTTTTTATTTATGTAAACGCGGGTTCGAGTCCAGCTGGGAGCATGCATTCATTTGTGTGATAAACACGAAAGTTTGTACTCCAGTCATGGGTGTTTATATTTATAATATGTATGTATTTAAAGTTATATATGTGTAGTGTATCAACTACCTGATATCCATAACACAGGCCTCGTAGATTACCATGGAACTAGATGATGCTGTCTGTTAATGTCCCAACATATTTATTTATTTATAATCCGTATAAACTAGATTATATAAAACATTTGAATGAATAGCACGCAACAGCACAATATTTAGACAATACCTTATTATATTGCCAAGAGAATTCAAAAAAAGAATAATACATTGTATTTTTCCTTAGGCAATTTCTCCAAGAATTTATATAGTAATCAATTATATACTTACATAACTCTATGTTAACACATAACCCATAACGAATAGGGAGAGGCCTAAATATTATGGATTTTGGGCACGTAATGGCCAAAAATTTGCCGTTCTCAGATCAACAAGAGATCTCTCGAAAATCATCGAGGCGAAAAAACATACTCGTCCCCCACCGTATCGAGTTATAAGCGGTATGTACAAATGTTTGTATGTTTTTAAATTAAATTTTGTTGTGTAATTATTATATGACGACACGTTTGACCATACTTACTGTGTCAATGGTTGCGGATTTGAGTTCCGCTGGGAGCACTCACTTGGGTGATGAGCACGAATGTTTGTACTCCAGTCATGGGTGTTTATATTTATTCTTATGTATGTATTTAAAGTTATATATGTGTAGTGTATCAACTATCTGGTATCCATAACACAAGCCTCGTAGCTTACCATGAAACTAGATGGTGCTGTGTATTAATGTCTCAACATATTTATTGATTATTATATGAAATTGTTATGTGTAATAGATTTGAAATTATTGTTGTTAATATGTTTTAGAATATCCTTGAGGATGGTTCCACCATATTTAATGTAATATATAAGATGTTAAAAATAGATTCACAAATTATATATCAAATTGTTAATATATATTAAATATATTCAATATTCAATCATCAATCTAGGAAAATAGGTGAAGTAAAGTTAGCGTGGGATGCACGCTAACTTTACTACGAACTACGACCTTAATGAAGCATTAACAGTTTCCTAGTCAATTGACAATATACATAATTAAGAGATATACACAGTCTTTCTCGTGGCCATGATTGTTGTAAAGCATGCGAAATGACGAGAACTGAAAATAAAAATCCACAAAAAATTCTAAAAGACACTTATATTTAAAATATCCAATATTCGCGTATATCTTAAAAAGTATATTAAGATAATTATAAATGTATAAAGCACTAGCGACTCATCCATGTTCCGCTCGGGTTCGTCCCTAGATACGTTTTAAAAGTTAGTGTAGATTTCTGTATGTAGAGTTAAAATATTTTCCAGCTGTAAAAAGTATCCTATAAGTTGACCCGGACAAACGGTTATCATAATACCAAATTTCATCAAAATCTGTCCAGCGGCTTTTATGTGATGCATTCCCAGACAGAGAGACAGACAGACAGACAAAAATTCTAAAAACTATAGCTTCGGCCTCTGTACCGTTAAAAGTGACTATTTCAATAAGATTTTCCAAAAAATATTTAATGTACAGATTCGACTCAGTTAGAATTTTATTATATGTATAGATAATAATAAAAATTCCATATGCTTATAACTTGGGCCACACCGATCATTCGTGTCACGTCGCCAAAGGTATCCCGGTCAAAAACTTAAGTCGTGCGTTCCAGTGCAGCCGACAAACACCCCTTTGAGAAATCATGTGTTTTTTACTTACCCACCTTCTGGTTTAGAACGTGCTGAATAATATTTGCTGAGATGTGAGGTGTGAATTTTAATATAATATAGCTGTTTTTTTGATTGAGTGATAAAAAATATTATTGTTTAGACCATTCATTCTTAGCTACGTTTCTTATTTTAACCCAAGGACGTGTTTTTGTATGTTAATATATTATACTATATCTTAGAAACTTGACCTATTTTCCTCATACGCCTATGAATTACAAAAAACTGAGGGTGGAAAGTGTTTTTCTAGGAATATAATATTATGGTACAAATTATTTTTGAAATGCCGTAAGGTTAATGGAAACATCAAGGGGAAACCTACATGTTCGAGAAAACCTAGCAAATTTTCGAAAGATATTTATAAAAACTTAAAGAAATAATAACCGACTTCCAGGGACTAAAAAGTAAAAAGTAACTATATATTATATATATAATATGTAATAAATATTATATATTATATCTACCTATACTAATATAATATTATAAAGAGGTAAAGTCTGTGAGTTTGTGACGTAGTAGGGGGTAATCTCTGGATCTACTGAACCGATTTAGATGAAATTTTTTAAGAAGATACTTTGAGACCCTGGGAAGAACAAAGGATACTTTTTACCCCGGAAATCATCCCGTAAGGGGGTGACAGTTTGTATGCGAAGAGAGGGTCAGTCCCTATTATATATATATATATATATATATATATATATATATATATATATATATATATATATATATAAAACATGAATCGCTGAATGTGTTGGTAAGCGCAAATCTCGAGAGCAGCTGAACCGATTATATATATATATATATATATATATGATGTTCTCCTAGCCGATTCCGGCCACGGCGGCCAATCTCAATGAGATTAGCCAACTGCGCAGGAGATACTATAGTGCTCAAGTGTACGCGCAGACACAAGTGCACTCTCTATTCCTATCACTTTCATACTCCGGTGGGACGATCACTCGACACGACCGGTGAGAGTTAAGGCGCAGGACCGACGGCTTTACGTGCTCTCCAAGGCACGGGGGTGAAGCACCGCCAACTTCCCAACTCCGGGCTGTTACTGAGACTTACTATACAGAAAGACTCAATAACTAAACTTGGCCCGACCCGGGACTCGAACCCAGGACCTCCGGGTGTGCAGCTGTACATGCTAGCCACTACACCACCGAGGCAGTGTAAATATATATATATATACACACACACACACACACACACACACACACACATACACACACATGCATATGTATATAGAGTGTATCCGTGCCCCAATGACATCAATACAAATGTCATGAATACATAACATATAATAGTATTTTATTTAAATAAACTTGCTCTCATCCACATTGGCCATGTTACAGATATGTCTAAGCAGCCACGAATAAATCCACAGTGTATTTCAACTTAAGATCAAGCTCATTACTTTGACTCGTAGATAATCCACTGCCCTCAATTTAAAAGCCGAGTAACAAATGGGGGTAGAATAAGTAACTAACGCGCGGTCGCTCTCGAACCCACAACACATCAGTTGTGCTTCGGCCGAAAGAGGTCTATTAAAAATTAACTCTTATATGTATAACATAAGATATATAATACCATAGTAAAAATTGTATTCACTATATTAGTTTTTCTGATTATTTCAACCATTATCTTCACATAGTATAAAATGAAGTCGCTTCCGTTGTCTGTTTGCTTAGATCTTTTAAACTACTCAACGGATTTTAATGCAGGATTCAGCAATAGATAGAGTGATTCAAGAGGAAGGTTTATATCTATAATACATTTATATTATAGTACAGGAAAGCCGAGAAATTCAAAGTTTTGTATTTAGTACTAACCGTTAAAACGTACCTAGGGACAAACCAGAGCGAAGCGAGGGTGAGTCGCTACTCTATAGATAAATAGGTTAAGACACTGTTTGTCAACCGATTTTCTTTTTATAGATATTTTTTTGTTTAGTTGTTATTAACAAGTTCTAGTGTTAAGTATAAAAACAGTTTTTTTTTTATAAAGATACATAAGTTCTATATAATATATTATATACATACATATATGAAAATTCAAAGGAAATAAGCTGAGATAGACAGACATGCGTGATTTTATGAGGGTTTATAAAGTCTTAAAACTGTCTAAAATACCAATATAAATTTAAGTGGCGGTATAGAGAACAAAGCATATAAGATTAGTAAGCTTATTAGGCTCAATAAAATTACAATCGAATGAATTTTTTTCCCACTGTTGTATTAAAAAGTAACAAGTAGGTCTAACTCATTAGGTCATAAAGAGATGGTGCCTGCAATGAAAAGTAGGAACGCTGTATCTTTCCTTACTCTATAATAAAAGATAATAGAATGAATTTATATAATTTAGGTATACTTATAAAATGCCGTGAATCTTGCATATCACATGTGAAGTTTGAAGTTTGATCTCAACTAAATTTAAAGGCAAAATGGAAATTGGACTAAACGAAACGTCGAAAGTTTAAATTTGAGGATTTCAGATTCTAGATACCAAAAAAAGTTAAGTTTCATTGAAATATTCTCATAAAAAACATATTCTCATAAGTCATAATATTTCACGTACACTTATAATATTTTAGTTTCTAAGTTTAGATGTAGGGGATGGATCTCTGAAAGTATTGATGCCAATCAGATTTTTTTTTACTATTGGGAAGCAACGAAACCTAGGAGCGAAGTGCGAATAAGTTGTTAGATCACATACATATACTTTTTTAATTTCTCTTGGTAGACGTTAGAAGAAGAAAGTTATTTTACCCAAAGTCAGCTGATTATTTATAATTAAAAAAAAAAACAAACAATTAATTAAATGTTTAAGAAGATCTCGAGTTATTTTTCTATAGAACAAACGGCCATACACATAATTCGTTGGCTCACTATTACAAGGTTCTATGTTACAATTTTAGTACTTATTTAGTTATTAATGCTGCAAGGTTCTATGTGTCATTAGCTACAGTTTTGCAAAAACAAACCACTAGATAGCGGCACTATAACTACAAAATATTCAATTTTACATAGTTCTATGTAATTTTTTTAAGATAACAAAATAACGAAGTTCTATGTAAAAATTACTAAACTTCATTAAAGTTAACATAGAACCTTGTAATAGTAAGCCAACGAATTATGAATAGCAAAATATATATTTTCAATATTTTAACAGTTAAGACTTATTTATATTATAATATAGTTAGGTGTGTTTTATCATTGTCAGCGTCTCTGTACACTCAATGGTGGCAAGGAAAATTGAATGTAATCTGTAACGCGGCCGTTTCGTCTGAAATACGACTCTGTAGGATCGTAAGCGCAATCGACGTTGTCGTGCTGTGTTACACTTTTTTATCATAGAATAAAAGACAATACCTTTATTTATTTATATTTTATCTTTACTCGCTAAGTATAAATCGGTACTTCTTAGTACTAACCCATGTGCCCCTATGTGCCTTATATGGTACTAAAGATGTGTACAAATTTTCATCCGAATTCATCGAGCTGTTTTAGCATTAAGAAGTAACAAACAAACAAACTTTCCCAAGTATAATAGTACAATGAATTGCAAAGAATTATACTACATAATATAATGTTTGACGGCGTTCATTAAAATAGAAATGTTGAGAAGAAGCTTTATAGTTTACTATAAAATAAAACAGTATAAATTCCATTGTAGAGCTAAAATTAATGTTAAAAAAACAATGAGGAGTAGTCTTTTTCATATATTTTTTTAGTTTTCTATTCGCGTAAATGATTGGTCCAAAAGTAAAGCAAGAAGTGATGTTGACATAAAACAAAAGTTTTCCGTTTAAATTTTAACTTTTCCATTTAACTATATAGGCACCGTAGTGTGGTCTTATGTCGCAATCTATCTCATCTCATATATCATCTTATTTAAGTTCTTTTTCCTTTTAATCTTTTAGACTTTACTTGTCAGGATAATGTAGCGGGTTCAAATCCTGAGTCACACCTCTGACTTTTTAATGTGCAAATTTTACTTAATATTACTACCACTTGTCTTTTTTTTATTGGCTTATAACCACTTGTCGTATTATACAGCGATGGGATACATCGTGAGGAAAGCTGTGTTTAAGAGAACCTAAATACTTTCCGATAGACATGTGAAGTCAACAAGTGGCAACTCGTACTTGGCCAGCGTTGTGTACTATAGCTTGGTCACCTTCGCATTGTTAGGAGACACAACTATAACAAAATGCTGAATTATAATAAATTTTAAAACAACCTTTTTTTCATGCTATTAAGTTTTTTTTTATATGCCAATTAACAATATTTATGAATCTGCTACATACTATGTATGTTAATTTATAATTCTTATATTCTAATATATATAATCTTTTCATTGTTTTGATATAATAATATTATATAGTGAATTATAATATTATTATAATATATAAAAAATATAAGAAAATAAAGGTATACTTATTAAAAATCAACAAACCTACCAAGAAAGTAAAAATTATTTCATACTAAGAAGTTTTTCTTAACAACAGGTATTTATAAGTGATCACTGTTCATAGAAGTGTCACATCTACATTTAATGAGATTGGTCTTTGAATAGCGCAAAATGGTTAATATTCATGGCAGTCTGCGGGCGGCGAGTGAAATTGGTTCACATTTTTTATGTCAGCTGACACCCGCTCGCCTCACAGACAAAAGTCTTACTTTTTATTCAGAACCTTGAATTGCATTTTGTTTTGTGTAAAACAACTTATTTTATGTGAAGAACAAATTTTTTTTGTATTTTTTATATTATTTACTTGCGGCTTACCCCTCACTTCGCTTGGATGTGCCCCTAGTTTGTATTCTATAATAAATATATATATATATATATATATATATATATATATATATATATATATATATTATAGTCGTGTTAGTTACACTATTTATAACTCAAGAACGGCTGGACCAACTTTTAGGATATTTGAAACTTTAGATTTCTCTTAGTCCGGAATAGGATAATAAGTATTAAAACATCAGAAAAACTAACGAAACAACAATTAAAATTTATATGGCTAACGCTGGCTTATAACTATTTATATCTATTTAAAATGTACCTAGCGACGAACCCGAGCGAAGCGATGGTGAGCGGTCTATATTATATATAATAAAATTCTAACTGAGTCGAATCTGTACACTCAATATTTTTTGGAAAATCTTATTTAAATAGTCATTATTACAGAGGATACAGATATAGATTAGTACAGAGTTCGAATCTATAGTTTATACAATTTTTGTTTTTCTGTCTGTCTGTCTGTGACCGCATCACGGCAAAACCACTGGACAGATTTTGATGAAATTTGGTTATCCAGGTATAATAAATAAATAAAATAAATAAATAATATATAGGATACTTTTACTACGGGAAAATATGTCATCTTTGAGAAATCTATAACAAACTTTAAAACGTAACTAGAGATGAGCCCGAGCCGAGCGAGGGTGAGTCGCTAGTATTTATTCATATAAGTTTCTTAATATTATATACTTACGTATAATACCTTTCACACACTTTCACATTTACATGTAAAAGTGGATGGTGTTTTATTCATTTGTTTTTCCTACTTTCTCGCAATAAGGAAAAGAATCGACGTAGTTTTGTATATATAAGGATTGTTTATGGATCGAAGAGCTTGATATTTTCTTTCTTTTTGTTGCCTTTGTTAGTTGCAATTGTAACTGACGATGTAATTAATTCTCAAATTCAAGTTAAACCTACTTTTAATTGCTATAATATACGACTTTAAGCAAACCAACCTGATAATGCCGCAAGTTGGATTGTGGAATTCTTCAAGAGATGCAAGTAGAAGTTTCCTTCAAGTATGATTTATTTTAACGAGTCCTACTGATGGTTGTATGTGTATATATAAAATTACCATTAAAAGCGGGCAGAGTCAGGGCAATAGCTTGTAAATAAATTAAATATATAACATTTTATTTATTTAATTTACTTAAGTATCTAACTTCAAAAAAAGGCAGAGTATCCGTCGGTTTATTAGCAATTTTCTTAAAGAGACAAAAAAATAACAAGAGAAATATATTTCCGCGTCATCTTGCCTAACGCAATCTCTAGCATCAGAATGAATGAATGGGCTGTGACCCATTTCATTCGGTCAGCCGGTCCGTAATATCCGGTCACTGAACGGCACTTACGAGTGAACGGAAATTTCATCAAAGTTGCCATGCGTTGATAACTGTTATGCTAATAGCACTTTGAAATTATCTTATTAATAGATATTGATTGAAATCGATGCATCGTTTTAGCCATTTTACACGTAATTTTGACGACACCTTTGGCTCAGTTTGTTGTCACCCTACTTGCGGGTTCGAGTCCCGTTGGAGGCATTCATTTATGTGATGAGCACGAATGTTTGTACTCCAGTATGGGTGTTTATATTTATAATATGTTTGTATTTAAAGTTAAATATGTGTAGTGTATCAACTATCTGGTATTCATAACACAAACCTCGTAGCTTGCCGTGGAACTACATAGATGATGCTGTGTGTTAATGTCCTAACATATTTATTTACTAGCATTGCCCGCGGCTCCGCCCGAATTCAGATGACCAAATACTAAATTCTAAGGTTTTACAGATTAGTATGCTTTTACATTGCAGTTTTTGCATTTTTTCTCAGAAATGAGATATTTTCTCGCGGTAAAAAGTATCCTACATATTGACCCGGATAACCAGTTATCACCATACCCAATTTCATCAAAGTTTTTCTTCTTTTTTTTTTATTTCCCTCCAGTGGTTTTTCTGTGATGCGATAACAGACATACAAAAATTCTAAAAATTATAGATTCGGCCTCTGTATCGATAATAATGTCAATTCCAATAAGATTTCCCAAAAATATTTCATACACAGATGGCTTAGTTACAATTGTATTATATGTATAGATTTACTTAATTTTTCCTTCAAGCATTTCTGGATTTACCCATACAATGTTTTATTATGCTATGTGAAGAACCCTGTTCTGGTCTAAAAAGATATGTACAAACAGGAGAAATGTGAGGCTGTAGGCAAAAGTTAGTCAAACTTGTTGTTATGTTTCTATCACATTAATTTCATTCTAGTACTAGGTACTTAAATGGCAAGGGACAGTAAAATAAAGCCGCAATACTTTATTTAAACGTTACACAAAATTACTTTTTTATCCAAGCCATGAATGGTCACTCCTTAGTTTTTATGATATGGGATGAGATGAACATACAGATATTTTTATAGTAACAAAGTAGTGTTATCAGCCTTTTATATGTACGAGTATAATGCATAGATATTGAAGTGAAACTTCTTTAGAATCGTTGTGATTTGAAACTCGATGCAACGGAAATGCGACAGTAAAAAGAGACAAACATATAAATATATAGGATTAAGCCGGCGATAGAATGAGATAGAGTACATTGCGATGATGCCATGGTAACCGTTGTCATGGTAACCGTTGTTATTTGATAGAATACATTACACAGGAAGTGAAAAATAATAAAATTCATTACTGATTATTATGTAATGTTTATATTTATGTCAAATAAAATGTAAAATGACTTTTAAACTTGGTGAAAATAATATAAAAAAATCCTTATGATTATCCTACTCCTGATACTCTATATTCATATCATTTTCTGAAGTTTCACTTCTACGATGTGTGAATTGCACATTTTTTTTTGTTATATTTCTATATAGAACGATACGACAAAACTATACATGTAATAAAATTCTAAATAAGGCGAATCTGTACATTAAATATTTTTTGGAAAATCTTATTGAAATAGTCATTATTACCGAGAGGCCGAATCTATAGTTTTTACAATTTTCGTCCATCCGTCTGTCTGTCTGTCTGCCTGCCTGGGAACGCATCACGAGAAAATCACTGGTCAGATTTTGATGAAATATGGTATGATGATAACTAGGTATTCGGGTCAACATATGGGTAGTATACTTTTTACTGCGGGAAAATACGTCATCTCTGAGAAACCTATACAAACCGTTAAATCGTACCTAGGGATGAACCCGAGTAGAGCGAGGATGAGATGCTAGTATTTCTATAAAGTGATTTGTCCGTATTGATCTTTATATTATATGCGTCTAATTACATTTTTCTAATTAAATAAAGATATATATGTATATATATATATATATCGTTTTTATTATATATGTAAGAAATAAAAAAATGATTTTGCATTACTTTTACAGGTACGAATACACAAATTTTGTAAAACCATACAAATGTCTTTCTTTTCCTTTAAAATCATGTAACAATTTTTACATGAATCTCACAAATCCTATATCTGATCAAGTTTTTCTCTCCTAGTCCAACATCAGCAATGTTTCGTTCGATATCGTGATTTAAAGCGGTTCACGTATGCAAATTGTTCATCAGATATTCAGTGTTTGGGCATTCGTTATGCGTCCGGCGCACGTCTGTATAACGCGGTGTTTGGTTTGGCCTTAGTTTGTAAGAGTTAAGCTTTATGTTGTAACTATCGACTTACGCCTGCTTTGCTCGGGTCCCTAGAGTCCAAATTTCATCGAAATCCGTACGTTATAACGGGAACAAAATTAAATAATATTTATAAGAATAAGAAAATTGACATCCGAGTACCTTAAAATGTAAAGATATATATATATATATATATATATATATATATATATATATATATATATATATATATATATATAAAAATACCAACCGTTACTTATTATGTGGGTAAATACCATTTCTACGATGACTTTTGAGACGTAAAAATTGTAAGTACCTCTCTCAACGTTTGCTCTAAAACGTGGAACTGCGAAAACTAAAAATAAAATAAATCCGCGAAAAAATGGCAAATAATAGTTTTTATTGAAAGCGTCAATAAATTATGTGGAGTTATACATACATATATAAATATATATATATATATATATATATATATATATATATATATATATATATATATAATATTGTATGTTTACGTTATTATTACATATCTTCTCGATTATAGAATAAATCCTTCCAATGTCCGTAAAAACCTAAGGCTATAATAAGTAGCAGTTTTACCACGTTCTCGTCTCGTATTAGGTAACAGTTTTACTCTTTGTGTTATTGGTAATAAATTAAAAAAAAAATCTGACTCTATTTCTTACGTATATGAGATTCGAAATTATGGTATTTTCTGTTATTTGGGATGAATTCCTTAAAACAGTTCATTAAATAGTATTATTTTGTACTCTCCCGCTAACTCTTTCTTATACACCACAGCTAAAGCGTTCACTCTACATAAACGGAATGTTTTATATCCAATGCCCACAATATCTTCGATTGATGCCAACATCGTCTGTCGAGTCACATTGAAGCGTCAATTTGAAAATTGAAGTTGAAATTGATCAGTATGATTGCTGTGTTTGTGGAAATTATTAGAAAATTACACTTTTTCCCTTTTGCTATAATATTGTAGTATTAATTCTTGAAATTATTCATGAGCACTCTAAAAAATTGCTTTATTATATTTCTTTTGCATTATTTGGACCAATTTACTTCCATTAGAGTTTTATGGTTAAATGTTTAAAAAAATATAATAATAAAAACATAAAAATGATAGTTATTTTTATGACTTTTTTTAGTAGGTACATAAGTGATATAAAAAATTACCTAAAAGATAAAAATCTATTTTTTTCATCTTGTTGTGGCTGTCTTTCTATTCGTTCTGATAAAACTTTAAAGTGAATGAATATTATTATTATAATATTTAAAAAAACTCTAGGTAAATTACTAAGAAATTAATTACATTTCTAAGAAATCTATTGTTAACTGTAACGCCGGCATGTCCGCGTTCTTGGAGGGAATAAATGGGAAATTCGTATTTAAAATATATTATATACTATTTACGTAAAAATATTTTATGAATATGAAATAAACTTATTTCTTTTCGACAATTGTTAATTAAAAAAAAGTTATCTATGCATTAAGTTTACATATTTTTCATAATATTTTTTTGTATATACATTTTTTTACATACACATAGCATTATATATGCATACATTATAGAACATATAATTATACATAAGTGCCATAAAGTATGAAATCACTATCGTTATAATATTCCGTCAACAAAGGCACTAAACTACACTCAAGAGGGCAATACCAACTAAACTTCACGCCCCTTCCGTGTAACTTTGAACTGGATATTATATAATGATACCTATGTATATGAAATATTCTATTTGTCTGTTTGTTTTATTAAATGGTCTAATTTTACTAGTGATAAATAACATTGTATTATTCTAAAATCTAATTATATATGTGATTCACTAACCGACTTGAAAAGCCAGTACTGCCCACTAAAACCCTATGGAACCCCCGTCTTAAGGTGGCTTCAATCAACATACGCCTTCACAGCTGGGCTGGTCTGCCGATGCAGATCTCCTCTTAATCTGGAGAAACGAAGATCAGGAGAGCCTGGATGCTGTTCTCGCGGTCTACTCTGCTATGGAAAAAAGTACCATGACTCGCCAGTGCGTCTCTTAACTCAACAGCTTCATTGATGAACTACTGAACCTCCAGATTTGAGTTATTATCAAGTAATAACTATTACAACTGTGATGTCTAACATCTTAGTCTCTATCGTGAACATGTTTGCTATGAAGTATCTGAAACGTCGGGAATTAAAAATCTAAATAAATCAAGTTAATTCTTTAAAAAATACTTTTATTTCAATGGCAAATGTTCACGTAAACTTAAGAAAGCATAGAAATGTTGAATAGAAAGTCGAAAATCACTTTTAAAGGATTATTTGTAATTAGTATACTGTTTTTCAAAAATTATTATTGAAATAGAATATATATGTTATGTATATATATATAAGACTATAAGTCGGGATTTTTAAGAACCGGCAAAAATTAAACTTATGTGTTGCTCTGAAATACAAAGTTTATTGTAAGCGTAAGTTTACAACAAGAAACAACCTATTATACACTATAAATAAGTTTTGAAACACTAATTACTATCTTACCTGAAATACAAAGAAACGACATTAAAAGTTATTGCCAGGTTTTGTCGAATCCTTTTTACAAATAAAATTATTAATTTTTTACAATTTCACATTTAAAAATGTTTACACTATGACACTCATCTGTCTGACAGCGCCTCAATTCAAATTTATTATAAAGAATTTAGAATAGTAACATATTAAAGAGATCTTATTTCTTTACATATATTTGCTTTATGTATATATGTATTTATGTATGTAAACATAGTTTATCATCCTTGTATATATTTAGTATTAATTGAACCGTCCACGGTGTCGTCCATTGTTCCACTAATCCTTTCTTCAAGAGTTATCAGTAAGAGATTACTCTTAGCAATAAGACTAGCTTTGTATGACTTTTTGTTATTTTTCTTTTCATCTTCTATACTCTTCTTTTGTGTGTGAAATAAAGTATTTATCTATCTATATGTGTATTGCATATTATAGAACTCAAAATAGTAGTATAGTTGGAGCAAAAAACCAAACAAAAAGAACTAACATGAGTTTCATTTTAATCGTTTGAATAGATACATATGTAATGTGTAGGCATACATACGAGTATTTATTTTCCTTTGTTTGAATTATCGTGGAGTTAAAAAATAAGCACAGTATCTAGTAATTTGAATGCAGTACTATAAATTATACTTTTAACTATAGAGGTACGTACACTGAATTCAGAATTATTTTTAAAAGTTACTATTTCTTTACTCTAAAGGTTTGAATTACTTCTTGGAACTTATATGGAATACTAGCGGTTCGCTCTCGCTTCGCTCGGGTTCCTCCCTAGGTTGATTTCCTATACAAACTTTCATCTCCATTTTCACCCTCTTATGGGTTGATTTCCGTAATAAAAAATATCCTATGTCTTTCTCAAACTATCTCTTACCTCATCTAAATCGGTCCAGTGGTTTTATTCGTTAAAAACATACAAAAATACAAACCTTTCCTCTTTATATTATTAGTGTAAGCTTTTTCGGTATACGGGTAACGGTTCAAATATTGCTAAGTGAGTGAAAAACATAGTAAATATCCTGACTAACATCTTACTAATATTATAAATGTGAAAGTTTAGAAGGTCGGATGGATGTTTTTTACTCAATCACGCCAGATTGGCAAAACTGATCTCGATGAAATTTGGCATAGTTATAGATTATAATTGCTTTTTGTCCCGGGAAAATGTACTTTTCCCGTGGGATAGACTTGTTAAATATTATCAATTTACAGTCTTTGTAAAAAATACTGTATTTTATATAATAAAATGCATGTTTTCCGAAAAACAGAATGAAGTAAAAAACAGTCTGTTTTAGGTGATAAGTTTACCTACGGCATAAGCGACACCTGCGTGGACCACCGGAGCGTACGCGAGGAAATGTTCTGAAGATTTAGAAATTTTCAAATCACAAGGTAGAATAGAAGGGGAAAATATTTCTACTGTGCTGTAACATATGGTATTTTACATACTTTCTAAATGTAACAAATTATATTAAATGCTTTTGTAAAATGTTTGAAATTCATTTCTTCGTAAATCATAATACGATGTAAGTATATGATGGAACTAGATGGTGCTGTGTGTTAATTCCCCCACATATCTATATATTTATAACAAACATTGAACATATATATATATCATAGAATCATGCATCTTTACTATATACATAGTATGTATTTTTTAGAATCTCTATTCTCCAATGATTGTTGAAGAGTTTTTTCAAATTATCTACACAAAATAACAATGAAAGTTTGTTAGTTCTCACTCCTCTCACTGATTGAATGTAATATTATTGAAAATTTATTTGATTTATAACTTTTACACCATTAAAGTTTTATTATATTTGAAATTTATAATCATCATATTGACCCAATACTCCACACTTGATTCTCTGCCAAATTAAGGACAAGGAAATACTAGAAACAACATAAGTGATACTTTCCCCCGTCCCATTAGTTAGTGAAAGTATAAATTGTTTGTCTTAACGTGCAATTGTATGCAAATGTAGTGTTTCATCACGCCAAAGTTTCTAGGGAATAAGAGATACTATCTATATGATAAGTGCTTCTGTTTGCTTTGAAGTTATTCCGCTTGTATACTAAGAGGGTAATTTTAGTGGAAATTGCTTGAGAGCTGGTAAAGTGTTCTAATATTTTATATTGTTATGTTGAAAACTGTAATAGTATAACACTAGCGACTCACCCTTGCTCCGCTCGGATTTGTCCCTAGTTACGTTTTAATGTTTAGTATAGATTTCTCAAAAATGAGATATTTTTCCGGAATAAAAAGTATTCTATATGCTGATCCGGATAACATATTTATTATTTTACCCAACATATTTATTATTTTTTATTAAACCAATTAAGTTTCCACTAACACCTAATACCTATACCTAAATACAAATAAGAAGCAAAAACAGAAAGACATAACAATGAACAACTAAAAGAAAATTTTGAAGTCGGAACAACTAAAAGAAAAATTTAATTCTACAAAATTAAAAAAATAACACTGAGTACAATAAATAAAAAAAAATTAAGTAAATATATAAAACACAAAATTTACATTAATTCCATAAACAATCAATATTATTTTTCAATTCAATTATCTTGTTAATGGCTTCAAAGCGTGCCAGTTGACTATAGACATGAACGAATTAACCACTTCGTTCATGACTATAGATTACTTCGCCAATGTCACGTAGAATGCAGAAGGTTTTAAAACTTGTAAAAGATAGTAAAAATATATCTATATATACTAAGAATATTATTTAGTGAATACTGTACAGATTATATAAACGACGCATAAAAATATTTTGATCATATTTCGTTTTAGAGACATTCCACGTGAAGCGGACGACAAAAAAAAGTTTACATTTCCAATTTTAGTAATATTTTATTATATTACTAGCGGCTCACCCTCACTTCGCTCGGGTTCATCCTAACTTGCTTCCCAATACAAACTTTCATCCCTATTTTTACACCCTTAATGAACGATTTCCGGGTTAAAAAGTATTGTATATCCTTCCCAGGGTCTCAAACTATCTTCTTACCAAATTTCATCTTAATCGGTTCAGTAGATCCAGAGATTACCCCTACAACGTCACAAACTCACAAACTTTACGTCTTTATAATATTAGTTGAGTTTATTAAATTAATAAAAAGATTTTTGATAAAAGATATTATATAAGATTTTATTAATAAAAGATTATAAAAAAGAATAGCCAAAGCAAAAAAAATAGTCATGCCGTCTGATGTTATTGAATTTATAAGTACAAAAGAAAAGTGTTTTATACTTTAGAAAAACTTACGCAAAAATGTCAAAAGATCTATTATTGATATTCCTTTAACACGAAAATCCAGATAAACTACAGTTCTTTGTTATTATTTTTAATATAGCTATACTACTCTTACTATTATTTTTACTATTATTTTTAATATATTACAAAAATCTAACATGAAATTATTCTGGATGGTATAACTACATTGCCTAGATACGCTATGATTTATGAATAAATTTTTTTTACTTTATAATGAGATTGAATCTATTACCCCCGTAGATTAGCTTTAGGGCAAAGCTTCACAAAGCTAAAGAAGGCATCATTTTAATTATTCTACTTAGAAACTTCTGTTTTGTTATATATATATATATATTTGTTATATATATATATATATATATATATATATATATGTATTTGTTATATAAAAAATAATAATTTAGGTAAAAAAGCATTTTCTAAGCTTTAAATCTATACAATATTTATAAAAAAGTAATTCTTTAAACATTTTCCTTGATATTCGATATACGTTCCTGCGACATTTTTAGCTTTACATTGTGTATAAGTGAGCCAAGCCACAACAAAGGCTTCTCCAACAACCATATATCTGTACAAAAATCCAGCATCTCGGAAAATTTCAAGATATCCACCTACAATCTACATGTTAGCGAGATGCGATAAATTGAGGATGGTTCGTAAAGAGAAAATTTTTGTTATATTATGTGAAAACTTGCTTAGACCTTTTCTTAGAAGTAAATGACATAAATAGGACCCTTAATTTTGATCCTGTAAGAGTATGTTACAGCTGAGATTTCTCCAATTTTTTTTATTTATTTACTCTAATAATGTTGCCATGAAGACTTATTTTTTTATTTGTAGAAAACTATTTTTGGATGATAATTGCAGTGTCTTGGTGTTGCGTTTTTAATCATTTTTAGTATATTATTTTGCAGACATGTTCAGAAAGAAAAAATCCGATAATAATGTTTTATATAATACTAGCGACTCACCCTCGCTTTGTTCGGTTCGTCCCTAGACATAAACAAATCTGTCCTACGGGAACCGTACATTTTTCCGGGATGATAATAATAATATATATAGCCTTCCTCAACAAACGGGCTATTTAATGCAAAAATAATTTTTCAAATCGGATTAATAGTTCCTGAGATAAGCACGTTCAAACAAAAAAACAAACTCTGCCTTGTAATGTTAGTATAAATGTTATCTATTTTACTTCAATCCTAAATTTCTAAACACATACTTAAATCAAGACAATATATATATATATATATACATATATATATGTATATATATATATACATATATATATGTATATGTATATATATATAATGCTAAACTTCCAAACAATATATCGAAAGTATTCACAAAATCATTTGACAATATTTTAATTTAAAAACTGTACCAAATGAACAGAAAACCAACAACAATGAGAACTATCAAATACTAACTTGGCACACTTTCTATCAAAAAAACGCATTAAAACCTTCGGGTGGATATTTCAGCACTTGCCTCCAGCGAAAAAAGTAATTCGAGTGGTAACAGTGAAGCGGAATGAAAAAAGTTCATTCATTGAGTCGAGGCCGTTCGTGTTTGCTAAGTGCTTGAGGCGGGCCAAGGTTCATTTCTTACTGTTGGACATAACGTAAACGATCCGCTGTCTAATCTCGCTCCTTTATATTTTGTTACTTTGAGATAAATTATTATTAATGTTACTAAAATTATATCGGTGTCTTTTGTATCTGTATAAATATTATAAATGTGAAAGTTTGTGAGTATGTATGGATGTTTGTTACTCTTTCACGTCACGTCAAGATAGATTATAGTTTGTAATAACAGATAGTCTATTTTTAATCCCGGAAAAATATACGGTTCCCGAGGGATAGATTTGTTTTTGTTTTTCTAGAGGCGAACCCTACCGAAGCGAGGGTCAGCCGCTTGTTTATCATATAACTGTTGGATAGTGTGTAAACCTCATTACTGTCTATGGTTAATTAGTATTAAGAAATATAAAATAGACACTTCCGTCTGGTCAATGGCTTCAACGTGGACGCTTGTTTCATTTACATTTTACACCTGAGTCCTAATAAATATTAAATAATAAAATAATAAATACATAGAACATAACAATAACGACACGTTTGCCTCAGGTTGTAATGCCCCACCTTACTTACTGACCCAGCGGTCGCGAGTTCGAGTCCCGCTGGGGGTATTCCTATTTATAATATGTAATTATTTAAAGTTATATATGTGTAGTGTATCAACTATCTGGTATCCATAACAGAAGCCTCGTAGCTTACCGTGGAACTATTATAGATGACGCTGTGTGCGTCTCTAAGCTTAAATGTTTAGGAACTCATAAAAGACAAACGTTTAAAGAAAAATTCTTTTCTTTTTGGGCCAGGTACCTTCCCAAACGTATACTGAATAAACCAACAAAGTTTAATCACAATCAGACAGACAGACATTATAACTATCGTGTACTTTTGTATCAGCAGTTTTGTAGTTTGTCTGTTACACTAAAACCATGTAATTTTTAAAACTTTGTGAGTTATAAGTACTTTATTTTGTGGTCACTGATAATATTTTTATGATGTAAAACGTAATATTTTCATCACCATGCCTTTCTCTAACTGCGTATACCATGACGCTTGTAACCGAAACATCGGGAACTCATACAAATAAGTACATGGTAAATACTCCGTTTCACATCATAAAAAAACTAAGTGAAATAGTTTCAAATATCCCAGAATGTGCTATAAGTGGTTTAGGGCAGGTGTTTTTGGGCGTTGCTCATTACGTATTTATTAAGCCTAGCCGCCGGCGAGAAGCTTCTCTCATTAATTCAGCTTCCTCCAATAAATGAAGTCTACAATCTACAGAAAGAAATTCCTTATTTATTTGATTTTATCCTTGTGTCGAGTGTGGGTACAAACTTAAGTCGAAGGGGAATGCTGTATACTCAATGGGTATAGTGTTTCTATATGGAGGAAATATTTATAGTTACGATTATTTATTTTGAGAAAAAAATTGGGATAACTGAGTAATTGATGTATTTTAAAAATCTAGCAACTCATCTTCGTCTCCCTCTGGTTCGTCCCTAGGTTGATACCCCATACAAACTTTCATCCATATTTTCACCCCTTTAAGGGATGATTTCCAGGATAAAAACTAAAACTATCCTATGCCCTTCCAACGGTCTCAACCTATCTTCTTACCAAGTTTCATCTAAATCGGTTCAGTAGTTTTGGAGCCTATTCCGAACAAACAAACAAGCAAACAAAAAATCAAATCTTTCCTCTTTATAATATTATTATAAATTTAATGCTTAGGTTCAAGACTTAGTCTAAGTTTACATTAAAACTCACGTAAATGGTATTATGGCAGAATTTTCTTACTTTTACTTGACTTTTCTACTTTTGTTATTAAAATTACGAATTGAGTTTGACGACAATTTTAATGCAATTTAAAATAGCCTCAATTATAGAATTTATTGAGTTTAAAACATGGATTCTTTTGCTCCTTGATGCTGTTAATCTTCAGATTCTCTCGAGTTCACCCGTCTTAAACTAATCTAGGTATTAAAACTCCATCGGCTAAACAACGCTCGAGTAGCAACTGAATTTTACTTTTAGAGATAAGAAATTGTTTATTGTTTTTCGAAAAACTCAATATTGTAGCTATAAAATTTTGCTATAGTAATATTAAAAGTAATAAAATTTTGTTCTCTTTATTATATTTTTACGAGTTATATTTTATGCCAACCATACATTATATACGTTGCTAAAGAATAATCTTTTAAACTTAGATGAACTACAGCTGCTAGTGTTATAACGAATGTTTTAAGTTAAATTAATTTAAAGGCACAAAAATTACTTAGGTAATAAAATAGATTATTTTAGTAATAAAAAATAAAAAATCGATTACTCGTAGAGGCGTGCAATTGGCCAAAGTTATTACGTAACATACACAAAAACACCCGAAGTGAAAATAACCTCCTCAACACACAAATAATAATGTATCACTCGGTTCGTAGATGTTTGACAAGCGTTATTTCAGAGTTTCATAGCAGTGTACCAGAAATGTACGGGGTGTGAAATATAGGCACACTATATATTTCCTTAAAAATTCTAACGAGATTTTTTGTGTATAATATTACGAAAGTCACACAAAATCATACAATAAGAAAAAAAACTCTGCCTTTAGCATAAAAGCACTCAAGTTTAGGCATCCTAACTATTTTATCTAAACTTTGGACCTATTATAACATCCATCTTTGAACTAAAACTACTTTAGAAGATTTTAAGTGCTAAAACATTAGACAAAAGCATGGTTTACTTTCCATAAGTGCATTACTTAAAGATGTATTTAATAAAATTGTGAACCATTTTGAGCAAGTTTTAGGCCAAACAGCCTTTGCAGCGACCGCAGCCCAGCTTTTAGTAGAGGCTTTTAACAAAAATCAAATATGCGCTGGATAGAAGCTGATTTTGATGCCACGGACAAAGTGTTTTCGCATACTGAAGAGATAATATTACCTAATCCACACGATTATCACAACACTATTAATTATTATAAATAAAAGAGTTTGTATATATATGTATGTTTGTTACTCATTCAAGCTAAAATGGCTTAACGGATTTAGATGAAATTTAGTACACACATTATGTAATCTAGAACTCCTGCATCTAAAATCACTTATTTACATTAGAAAACACAGAAAATTGAAAATATTTGTACAAACCGACAAGAGTCGGACGATTTATATATTTTTTATTCATCCGATTATCGGACACCTTAACGATGATAACCAACAGTTCCTTTATGTTTTATTCGTCCTTGTTTTAAGTACGAATAACAAGAGCCAAATATTTAATGTACAGATTCGACTTATTATTTTATTATATAGATGTCAAATATTCGCGTAAATCTAAGAAAGTGTTAATTCCGTATTCCGCTTTCTGCTGAGGCAAAGATGAAGGAAGAAAAATCGATTTTCTTACCATGCTAGGATCGAATGCAACCTTTGCCTCAGTAAACAAAGCTAAAGCGATATATTTGGGGCAAATACAGTATTACTGAATGCAAAAGCTCAAATAACCATTTCCAGTAATGAAAGACTGCTACATAAGCGATGTAAGTGCACCCAAAAGGTATATTCGTACAGCGAAATGCAGTGCATAATTGCGGTGGCGTGTTACCCTAACCCATTTGCACCATTCCGTAGTCGTGTGTTGTGGATACAGTGACTCTGGATA
This sequence comes from Brenthis daphne, assembly GCA_947093115.1. Taxonomy (NCBI): domain Eukaryota; kingdom Metazoa; phylum Arthropoda; class Insecta; order Lepidoptera; family Nymphalidae; genus Brenthis; species Brenthis daphne. The sequence continues at coordinate 9,364,512 of OX352473.1, forward strand.
TGGGAAAAAAACTACAGATACAATTTATTTTGAAATTCAATTTATGTTTTACAGGATGCAAGCAAACAGGAAGAAAAGTATCTTAAATATTGAAGATATCAAAATTGTTTTAGGGAAATAATTTTTTTTCTTACCATCGATACTACAGATTAGTTGGATAGAATAGTATTTTTTGCATTTTTAATTAGTTCGATTACCGACTCATGTAAGCTTTTTAAAAAAATGTTTAAATGCATATATAATTATTTTTTGAAATAAAAAAATATATCAAGTTTGAGTGTAATTTTTTTACAAAAATTATTAAAAAAAAAATACACTGAAACTTGATATCTTCAATATTTAAGGTAGTTTTCTTCCATGTTACGATTGTTTGTTTCGCTCTGTATATATGGTAATATGTAACATAGTATTCTGTTTTCTCTAGATGTTATCTTAATTACCTATTTAGAAACACGTTCATGATTATCAGATATCTCGTTGGTTTATGAGTTAGCCTATACTGTGAAATTACGGTACTGGGTTCAAATTCGGCCCCAAAAGATTTATTAGGAGCTATTAAGTGAACAGACCAAGAAATTTTCAGTAGAGACTCGGTTCGAAAAATTTTATACTTTCTTTGCTTATAACATTTCTTAATAGACTATATAAGATGCAAAAAGAAATTTCCAAGTCTAACTATTTTAAGAAATTAGTGTTTAAAAACAAAAAATCAAGAGACATACGTACCTACTTATTAATATAAGTATTAAAATTATACATACATACATATATTATAAAACACATTACCCCTTCTTTGGGCCTCGCTGCAGTCGGTTAAATAGAAAAATAGGTTTAAATATTATTATGTGCAAGTCTTAAGCTATTCAAATGGCAGCGAACGGGATTTTAAAATGGATAACAGCTTGCTTTGTACGACGAGTGAGTCTGCAATTTCATTCTTATGTCATCAAACCTGACATGGATTTGCCTTACTGCAGCTGCAAATGGGATGTATGATTATAGTTCTCCATTTTAAGTGAAAGTTTTTGTAAAGTATGGGAAAAGTGGTTTTTATTGATATATTTGAGCTATTTTTAAGTACATTATTAGTATTCTAATAAAAATTTAAACTCATAATCATGTGAGATACTAGCGACTCACCCTCGGTCCGCTCATGTTCATCCCTAGGTTGAGTCCCCATACAAACTTTCATCCCCATTTTCACCCCTTTAAGGAGTAATTTCCCGGATTTAAAGTATCCTATGTCCTTTCCAGGGTCCCAAACTACCTTCTTACCAAATTTCATCTAAAACGGTTTAGTATATCCAAAGATTACCCCCTACAACGTCACAAACTCACACCTCTTTATAATGTTCAAGTATAGATAAAGAAGGTGTCCTATTTTAAATCTTATTTGAACTTTACTTTAACGATAGTGACTGTAAAATAAAAGCTTGGTTAAACCTAAGTGAGCTTTAGTAAATTTCATATTGGAACTGCCTATCATTATATTTAAAATGGACTGATATAAAGCGTTCACATGCTTTATTTTCATTTATAAACATTAAAAATAAAGTTAATAATAAAAATAAGTAAACTGGTAAAGTATGGTTTGTAAAAACTGTTGAATTCGATATTCTCTACATTATGTGTACATGTTGCTGGTATAGGAGATAAATATTTTATAAAGTCCATTCAGACGCCATCTGAGGTTCATTGACCCCTTTTGTCTTAAACGAAAAATTACCGAACTGCCCTACATGGCACGAATAAAATATTAAACTGTTAATTTTAAATTCCATCTAAATACATAATCTAAAACACATATTACTTATTTACGTATACGAGTACAATGCATGCGAATAGAATCGACTTGCATGATACAACAGCTAGGGGTGCCTGTGTCAGACACAGGGATGAACAACCCTCCCATTTTTCCTCTAGGGATTCGTAATTAATTGAGTTGCATTTAATTAATATTTATAACTGTTTACATATAAAATGAGAAATTGTACTAGACGTGCAATCTGATTTTGTTTGGGATTTGCGAGAAATATAGATGTCGGAGAAATTGAAATTTACAGCTTCCTTTGAAAATGTCACATTATTTATTTTGAAAATGGTTATTTTAACTGTCCCAATATTTATTCTAAAGAATTTTTACTTGAAAAATAGTAGAAAGCATCTTCATCAACGAAGTCATAAACTGAATTATTATATAGCTATATAATATTTACTATATATTGCATTAGGTATCCTACTCTATGTACAATATATTTGTACATGCACATACAAAAATACTAAAATCTCGGTTAAAAAATGGAGGTGGGAGGGTGAAAAATACTTTATAGGCCATTCTCATACCTACCAAATACACAAAAAAATCATTAAAATCGGTCGAGCTGTTTCGGAGGAGTGCGACCACAAACACCGTGACACGAGATATTTCTATATTAAATAATTAGATTATACTGCCTAACTATTTAGTTATTCATTGATCAACTAATGATTCTACCAAAGACTGCCTTGCGCAGGGTTTCAAAGCTTGGTGTAGCGTATTTGATTTTAGATATGAATTTAATTTAAATTATTACGTTTACAATGTCCACAACCCTTTAAAATGGGCATGTAAAAATGTCAAAACATTTTTAATTGAATTGGCAACCCTAAAACAACAAAAACTTAATTAATTAATAATTAATTTTAAATGTTTTAAAAATATTTCATAAATAGTACCGTTTTACGTTTGCTGAACGTGTTTAAATAATTAAAATGAAATTAACTAGTATTATAGTATAATTAGATTATTTTTCCAACCAATCATCTTCATGTCTTCTCTAATAGAAATACAAAGATAGTAAAAATATTCTACATTGGCGAAATAATATTATGTGCTAATCCTGCAGTATTTGAAGCTATTAATATAAATAAAGAATTAAAATAAGAATTTTGGTAACTAAAATTGTATGTAAATATAGATTAAAAATAAATCAGCCAAGGTTTGTAATCCCTGGCTGCGATGTCACTTGACCATTCTAATGTATGGCGCGTCGACGCCACGGGCGTCGTATACGAGTTTAGCCTATTGTATTGGTCTAGAACAACGTGCTTGTCTGAAGTCTAACCCTCCATTCATATTCATTCAATGGGATAACCTAAATCTATAGATATACCTACTATATCTTCTTGATTCTTGATAGCTTGTATATTATAAACCTTGGTATCCTATATATGTTACGTATATACATTCATAAAAAAAATAAGCTCAAAGATGTTTATATAATATTTTTTAAATCTATACTAATACTATAAAGAGGTAAAGTTTGTGAGTTTGTGAGTTTGTCACATTGTATGAGGGTAATCTCTGGATCTACTGAACCGATTTCGATGAAATTTGGTAAAAAGATAGTTTGAGACCCTGGGAAGGGCATAGGATACTTTTTATCCCGGAAATTATCCCTTAAGGGGGCTAAAATGGGAATTAAAGTTTGTATAGGTAATCAAGTCAGGGACGAACCCGAGCGAAGCGAGGGTGAGTCGCTAGTGTAAGATAAGTTGACTTTTAGGATAGGATAAGGGGAATTTAAAAAAAGTAAAAATTATAGTTTCAGTAGGTCTACACTCTTTTTATCCCGATTATATTGTACAAAAATCTAAAATAATTAATAAGAAAAAAAATATTTTTTTCAACCAAAGTAATAAATGGTTTATGTGAGTATGAATGCACTAGTATGAGTAAATATGCCTTTGTGTTTACTCACTCAAAGGATTAATAAATACAAATTCTGCTAAGTAACTTGTAATATAGTATAATGATTGACGTACCTACTGCTTTTGTTCGATGTTGATGTTAATGTATTGTGGGATATGACAACAGTATAGTTTTAGTGTTTTAGTTTTTATTACAGGATAAACTACATATAACTATGACTTTAGGAACTATCTATGTATATTAAGGCGAGTTTTCAATATTCTGTAAGGGCTTAAGAAAATATTATCAAAGATGATTTCTAAACACTTCTTTCTTAATTTATTCTTAGCTGCGATATAAAAAAGGCTTTTTATTATACACTAGCGATCATCCTCGCTCCGTTCGAGTTGGACCCTAGATACATTTTAAAGATTACTATAGATTTCTCAGAGATGAGATGTTTTCCCGCAGTAAAAAGTATCCTATATGTTGACCCGGATAACCAGTTATCATGATACCAAATTTCATCAAAATCTGTCCAGTGGTTTTCTTGTGATGCGTCACCAAACAGACAGACATACAAAAATTCTAAAAACTAGATTCGGCATCTGAATGGATAGTAATGACTATTTGAACAAAATTTTCCAAAAAATATTTAATGTACAGATTCGACTCAGTTAGAATTTTATTATATATACATATAGATGATAGAAATTGCTTTTATCAACAAGATGCCTTTGTATGTCTTATGCATTCTTTTAGTCAACACCTGTACTACTTTAATCTTTTGTTTATATCTTATCAAAATAGGTTTAGCTATATAAAAAATAATTTTAAATAGGTACATAGTCCCAAACAATTTCGAACGCCACAACGAGTATGTACATGCAAACTAACGCAAGCTATGACTGCGTTTAACTTATAATCAGGGTTGTTTCTACCCCAGAGGCGCAAAAGTTTTAATTACTTAACCTTGTACGCCTTTATAATTCAGTCATATTCTTTGTGCATACATTTATAAGTAGCCTGTGTAATCTCATATGGTCTTACGAAAATGCAGTTTATTATTATTTTTTAATTTAATCGTTTATTTCAGGCAATATTTACAAAAAGATCTTAAATATGTAAACAGAAGCCCATAACATATATAACTTAAAAACTAACATTAATTTTAAAACTTAAAAAAAAAGTTTATGTGTGAACAATTTTCTTTTTTTGCACTTAGTCCCTATAGGCAGAATATCTACAATAATAATGAAGTTGATGAATCTACCGAATCGATTTAGATTTTTTCTTCTTGTACTAGACACCTCAGACGTTTTGTTCGTGTTTTTTTCAGATTTATTTATTTAGGTTGATTTTCCAGAATCCGAATCAAATTTCCGGAATAAAAAATATCCTATGTCCTTCCCAGGGTCTCAAACTATCTGATTACCAAATTTCATCTAAATCGGTCAAGTAGCTTTTGTGTTTATTTGATACAAACATACAAAAATACAAATCTTTTCTCTTTACAATATTAGTGTAGATAGAGTGATTGAGTGATTATTTGGACAGTGATTCTTATCTTTTAATAAACGTAGGTTTATTAAGCTAACATTTGGTGGATTTTTAACTGATAGTCTGAAAAAGCTGGTGGAGTCCTTTTCAAAAAACCTTTTTCTTCTTGGAGTTTCTCTTCGTGGCTTCCTTATGAAGTACATCGTGTGAGTTCATATAACACAGAAAAAAGCCTTATTATTATTTATAACAAATATGTGATACAAAGGATGGAACAGACTAAAAGATTATTTGCTTATATAAAATATTAAACACACAATAATTTAGTGTTAGAATAAAGATTACTTCATAAGTCGAAATGAATAATTTTATTAAACCATTTTTACAGTTCTAAAAATATCCTAAAAACTAACAGAGGGACGAAATCTGCGTACTAATGTTCCCATTAAAAGCGAGATAATCTCGAAAAATGCTATTTTAAAAGGAAAGCGCATGGTTTTGCAAACATTTTGTCGAAACATTTTCATTATAAATATTCTTACAACCCAATAACAGTTGTAAAAACTAAAATTCCTTGAACATTTACAAAACGTTCTGTGAACATTTACATACATTCTTTTTTTTCATAATGTGAATGTTTTGTTTGTATATTTTATTTTTTTACGGATGTTGTGTATGTTTTATCTCGTGGGTTTAGTAGCTAGCATGTCCGGCTGCATTTTTGGAGGTCTTGAGTTCGAGTTAATCAATTGGTATCAGAAGTTGGAGACAGATAGCCGGAAATAGATAAAACTGGAAAAATATACTTTATCAGGCCAAGACTCAACCTAGTAGTAGGGGAAATGATTCCATAATGATAACAATTAATGAGTTCGAGTCCTGGGTCGAGTCAAATAGTTATTCGGTGTTCGTTTACGAACAATGGCTCTTGGTGGTGTGTCATCGTTATGCCTTGCATAGCACGTATCGCGTCGGTGTTGCGCCTGGTCTCTTTCCGGTCATGTCTAGTGGTCGTTCCACCGAAGAATGAGAGTGACAGGAATAGAGAGTGCACTTGTTCACTATAATATCTCCTGCACATAGATGATTACGCACTAGACTCTGTGGGATTGGCCTCTGTAGCTGAAATCAGTCAGGCAGATTATAACGTATAATGTGTCTTTATAGTATTAGTCTAAGATTTTTAATTAAAAATAGTCTACAGCAAATTTTTAGTGACAACCCCCCTGGGTCGTGTTTGTTGATATGTTTTTTTTTTACAAAATATATTTCGCCTGACAAAAGAGTGAGAGATCCACCACATAGATCAAAATCTGAATCTATATGTAGATTTCTACTCTTCAAATATTGTAGAGTGACATCTTGCAAGCTCCTATTTAATTTACTACAAAAAATATCCACTAAAACTAAACTTATTTTTATACCAAAACACTTGTATGTTTCAAAGTACGATTTCATTGATTTTAATATAAAAGAGGTTTTGAGGAAATAAAATCTTCAATCATTTTAAGGTAGTAAAGATTTTTAGAAGTATATAAAGCACTTACATTATTTTAAGCTTCCTGTAAGCAGCACTCTAGTTTATTAAAATTCGGACTGGATCCAGCCGTGTGAGATAACATCTTGTGTACGCGATGCTTTGATTACGGTCCGTCGGAAAATTAAATTTTTATATTTTATCGCTTCGGTATTTTATATTTTAATATAAAATATATTTTTAACAAGGAATTATTATTTTAAAATTATAAAATAAATTTATTTGTACTGGTAATTCATCAAAAATAAATGCTCTCGTTTTTTAAGGTCTGCATTTTGGACAGCTTATTGTAAGGACTTTTTTGTGAAGGTTTTTTTTTTAAATTAAAAGTTTTCATTCAAAATTTATTAGGTAAGGGATGGGAAATTTTACTTGAAAAATTATAATTTTCATAGTATAGGATGGAGCCATATATGTTAGCTTTATATTTATATATATATATATCTACATATGTATATAACTATATTTTTAATTTATTTACTATTTTATTATAATATACCTTATATATTAGTATAGTATAGTGCCATACGGTATGCTAAGTAATAATTGCATTTGATAATGAGTGCTTGATCCTCTGGCACGGTTACGCAAATGTTTTTTTTATTATTTTATTACGGTAATCAAAACAGTAATCAAATACCTCACTAAGTTATTTTAATAAAATATTTATATAAAATACTATTTATAGATTCATACATCATTTTATAAGCTAAGAGCTTAAAAAAGTTTAATCATTATAATTATTTAAAAAATTATCCTGAGGGAATTCAGTTCGATATATTTACCCCATATTGTCAATAAATCTAATATTACCATATAATTTTCCAATTTTACTATATTTTTTCTATTTTGGTTATAAAATATACTATTTTTATTACCTACCCTTAAAAATTATTAGGGCGAGTTAAATCTACTACAACCCAAATATCAGTACACGTATCACGTCTACAATCGATTACGTTGCTCAATCGTAAAGTTGGCACTTTCCATTGCAAAAGAGTGTTAAAGGAGATTCTTTATGTTAAGGAATTCTTCTTAAATTGAACCTTATTCAGTTGGTTTAAGGTGTTTTTAGTTGTAAATAGAAATATGTGTCATTTTACAGCTTTAGAATTGCGAAAATACTAAGTTTTATTAATGTTGTAAATTAAGTAATGATTTTTAAAAATAACTGTAAAGGAGTACTAAATAGTTAATTTTTAAATTCTAACTCGGTATATATATAATTTGAAACAAAGTAAGTAAGAAAGCTAAGGCGGCGAAGCAAAGCTCCCGCCATGCCCTTCTAGTTTTTTCTTAATATTTTGAACCCAGAAATTCTTATTAAAATTTACACCCGTTGGATATAGAGTCGTTTTGAAGTTGACCGACAAAGGTACGTATTTTTACCTATGTAAAAATATAAGTTTAAGGAAATGAACAAACTCAAAAATTCAATAAATTTGAATGAACAACAAATCTATACTAATAATATAAGTGTGAAAGTTTGTGAGGTTGTATGGATATCTGGACGTATAGATATCTTTCACGCAAAAACTACTGAATGGATTTTAATGAAACTTTACAATAATATAGCTCGTACATCAGAATAACACAAAGGCTACTTTTTATCCCGCAAAAATATACGGTTCCGGTGTTATAGATCTGTTTTTGTTTTGCGAGCGTGAGCCGCTAGTATTACATAAAACCAAGTAATGTATGTTTCAATCATAATCATTACGCCATATTGTATTGACTATATATTTACTCACAAAAAATATATAAAATTAAAAAATAAACTTATATATTAAAATAAGTAAAAAATAACTTAAAGCTCACTGCCTTAAAATCCCAAAAAAACCGAATTGAATTGCGATTTCACTGTAAAGGAGAGCTCACATTTATACCAGTGGTTCTTATTAGCAAGATACTAACATGATATTCCCATGCATATTGTATAATTCGCATAATTTCGTATTAGAGATTCCCATACGATTAGCAGATGATTAGACTGAACAAACTAGTTGGGTTTAACGAACTGTTCAAATAAGATTCTCTACGTATTTGCTGTTTGACTAACTATCAATTAGGTCTTAGTTGGAATATGTTATACTGGCTAGAACCTACGTCTTAGCTTGCTGGTACGGTCAGAATTTACACAGAATTATTTTGACGACACGTTTGGCTCAGTTTGTAGTGACTCTACTTGTTGTGCTAGGGGTGCGGGTTCGAGTTCCGCTGAGGGTATTCATTTGTGTGAGCACAAATGCTTGTACTCCAGTTATGGGTGTTTATATTTATAATATGTATGTATTTAAAGTTATATATGTAGTGTATCAACTATCTGGTATCCACAACACAAGCCTCGTAGCTTACCATGGAACTAGATGGTGTTGTGTTTTAATGACCCAACATATTTATTTGTTTATATTTTTCTGCACTAAAATGTATCACCTGTATGGGTTTTAAAGAATACTAGAATATAGAGCTAAAGAGTTTGTTTGTCTGTTTTTTTTGTTTGTTTGTTTGTTTGAACGCGCTAATTTCTGGTTCTACTAGCTTGATTTAAAAAAATCTTCGGGTGCTTTATAGCCTATTTATTGAGGAAGCTTATATAATATGTCATTTTATATCACACCACGACCTAGAAGAGTTCTTCTACAAAATTAAGCAACGGGGTGGAATCATATAGAAATATTACATTTCTGATTTGAGTGTAAAAAAAAATGTTGTAAATACATACATAACATTAAATATGTCTCGTAAAGGAAGATTCGCCCCTGGTTAACACAATAACGTGTTCATTTGCTTTCGGCTCGCAAATTGAGTCATAAACTACAATCAGACGATGCATTTGAAATGTATAACGCAATTCGTGGTCTGCGTTTCAGTTGACAACCCGTCACTAGTTGCCAACTCTCTAAACTTGATGATATTATAAACGTATATCTGTTCATTTAATATAATTGTAACTAAGCCGAATCTGTACATTAAATATTTTTTGGAAAATCTTATTGAAATAAACATTATTATCGATACAGAGACCGAGTCTATAGTTTATAAATTTTTTGTCTGTCTATCTGTCTGTTACCGCATCACGGAAATACCACTGGAGAGATTTTGATGAAATTCGGTATGGTGATAGCGGGTTATCCGGGTCAACATATAGGATTTTTTTTTGATTTACCGCGAGAAAATGTCTAATTTCTGAGAAAAAATACAAAAACTGCAATTTAAGAGTATACTAATACGTAAAACTTAAGAATTTGGTTTTTGGTCATCTGAACGCAGGCGAAGCCGCGGGCAATGCTAGTTACTAATATCCTACGAGTAATTTAAAAACTAGTTAAATAAGACTTGTGTGTCAATTTTTACATCATAAAAATTAATAAACCAATCATCTTTTTGACTTTTCGCAGTAATATAAAAAATCTCGTCTAGGAATCGAACTCGCAATCTGTGATCGAATAGGCAATGCTTATTTAAATAAACTTGACGTTAATGTCATGCAGTGCAATGTAGTGGTGTAGTGACGTCCGCGTATATGACTGTAACCATGAACGAATTAACCACTGGACTAGACATATAAGCGGACGTACCTTTATCGGTCTTCTCAGTAACCAGGAGATTTTAGGCTTGGTCGTTTGTTTTTTGCGTCAGTCTCAAGCACTTATTTGTCAACAAAACATCTCCCAAAAATGACTAAATGTTCTGTTAAATGATGTAAAAACTATAACGGCGGAAGCAGCAGTATTTCTTTTCACTTGTAAATACATTATTTTATTACATTTATTGTTATTTATCACACAATTTAATTAAATGTAAAATAAAATGTCATATTATCCAACTATGTTAAATATAGTCGATATTTCTATGTATTGTTGACATCTGACAACCATCATAAAATCCCTGGATTATACCATTCAGAACAAATGACTAAACTGTCGAGTGAGTCCATTTGACATCGACTAGTGCTTGACAATGTCGAAAAATATATCGATATTTGACGAAATTACTAAACGAATTGTGTTATTTGTACAGTACAATAACATTAAATACTTTTACCACAGTATCCTACAATCTGATGACAATAAATTTATAAAAATATTTTCTAAATCAAATAAAAATATAAATGCAAAAATTATAATTAGTATGTACCACATTTATATACTTTGGAATATTATTCCATTGTAATAATAATAAAGATCATTTTATTTCAACACATAATTACACAAAATCAAACAATAATGTTTTAGCACTAAACTTCTGGGTTGGCGATTTGTAATAAAACACTTTACCACTTGCACTAATTATTTTACTTTCACGATCCAACACTCACTTTAATTTGCAATCTCTTTTTCTTTTTCCTAATTTCACAAATGTTTATTAAGAACTGAGCAATATTAGGACAGTGTCACATTTTTATAACTACCCGAGACAATCAATTGCCAATTAAAATAGTTCAATAACAGAATCAACAAAATCACTTTATTTAATTAAATTAGCTTAATATTTTTTTAATCTTTACAAAATAATATTTATTATATATTAATGGAATATATACCCGATATTCATTTGTTCATTAACATTATTATAGGCCAACAGAATGTTGCCATCAATGCCATCGTATTTATATAAATCAAATTAAAAAATAATTATTATTTGACACATTATTATTGCCTCTTTAATTCATTTATTTTAATTTATTAAAATTTAAAGAAGAAGAATAAATTAAAAGATATAAAATATGATGATGATGTCCTCCCTCCTAGCCGATTCCGGCCACGGCGGCCAATCTCAATGAGATTAGCCAACTGCGCAGGAGATATTATAGTGCTCAAGTGTACGCGCAGACACAAGTGCACTCTCTATTCCTATCACTCTCATACTCCGGTGGGACGACCACTCGACACGACCGGTGAGAGTTAAGGCGCAGGACCGACGGCTTTACGTGCTCTCCGAGGCACGGGGGTTAAACACCGCCAACTTCCCAACTCCAGGCTGTTACTGAGACTTACTATACAGGAAGACTCAATAACTAAACTTGGTCCGACCCGGGACTCGAACCCAGGACCTCCGGGTGTGCAGCCGTACATGCTCGCCACTACACCACCGAGGCAATAATATATGATGACTATGCTAACCAATGTCTAAAATTTCATTCATTGGTTCATCGATATATGTATTTTATCGATTACGTTCAAGCACTAGAAATATTGTATTGTGTATCAGTGTTTATAATAATGTAATAAAATCTTTGTGTGCGTTATGCGTCACTTGGTTGAACTAGTTTTCATACATTTGTATTTTATGTCAGGTCCAGTCTCTAATTCGTTCATGACTGTAACTTAAAGCGTTTACCCTTCAAAACTCATAAATATGAGATTTGCCATAGTGGAATCATCGCTCAAACGCCTATCATGTAATTTCGCATAGGAATATATACGTAGGTAGGCACTCTATATTACTAGGGTTGTCATTATTCGAGTTTATATAGAACGTATGGAAATTAAATTTGAAATAATTGTAAAATTTAATATATAATATCATAAAACATACATTTTCAATTCGATTTCTTGGTAATGGCTTCAAAGCGTGCCAGTTGAAACCTGAAGTAGATGGCTATATTTTTTGCTGTCGCACAAATTGAGCTTTGTCATTTCGGTGGCGTGTAAAAAATTTGCTGTATAGTTAGTAGAAATGTGCCGACTAATGGCCGACTAGGCGGGAAAGCGGACTATCCGTCCATATTTATAGTCGCCGACTAGTCGGCCAGAAGCACCGACTAGTCGACCCATTACTTTATTTATATTACTATACTTAAAAAAGGGGATTTTTATTATATATTATTAAATATTAATGAAGAATATTATTTTCATTAAGTTTCCTTTTGTAGTTTTGTGGGTACTGGGTAGGTCCTGATTGTAACAACTATATAATGCCTTTGAGACATCTAAAGTGACCATGATTGCTGTAAAGCATTCGAAACGTCGGGAACCAAAAATTAAAATAAATCCGCGAAAAAATCCGAAAAGATACTTTTATTTAAAACTAGCGACTTCCTCTCGTTTCGCTGAAGTACGATTTTGTTCACAATATCATGGGTTTTAATTTTTTTGTGTGGCACCTTGATTCTTTTTCTGAAGTAAAAGTAGCCTAAGTTACTCCTTATAAGATCAGCTATCTGCCAGTGAAAGTCCCGTCAAAATCGGTTCACCCGTTTTGTAGAGATTACCAGGAAGAAACAGACAGACATACAAAAATTTAAGAAATTGTTTTATTTTTATTACATAGACATGAATTAATTTCAATTATGTAGGTACTTTTACTATATGCTGACGATATATTTGACGTTTAGTATGGAATAATTATCTTTTGCAATTTTTATTCCGATGTTAAAATAGTTATTCTGCTATTCTTGGTGAAGACGAATCTAACAAAACAAATATCATAAAAATCGGTCCAGCAGTTCTCGAGTTATAAATGTTGTAACGAACCCGACTTTGTACAATATAAGTACATATTAATTATTCTTTATGACATTCATATCCTCCATAATATTTTCTTCAATAAGGAACATCCCTATTTATACAATCATAGATTATATTAGCCAGATTCAAATTACAATATTAAATGATTATATCAGTCTATTTACAAATTGTTATAACAGATTCGACCAACGTTTAACTAACAACGTTTCCAAACCCCAAATTACTGTGACATGCCGTCAATGCGATTACCATGATACCTTGTATTTTAGTGGGAAAATCAATTCAAATGGCTTGAGAATTAAGTCGTAAATCCTTTAAAGTCCCAATTTCCGACTATTGTTTGTAAACGTCATTCGATCACGCCAGAGCTTCAGTACATCCCTACGCATTAAGCGTACCAAGTGATATGTTGTTGATAGACTAAAAAATATGTGAATTTATATCTTAGCTAGCCAGATATACAGCTTAAAAGGTTTGTATGGGATGGTATTTGATGTGTTTGTGCTTCATGCTTTAGAAAGTTTGCATTGCAGATTGGTCAGTTGAGTGAAAATGCTAATATGTGAGGCATTATGACTGAGCCATGTACCGTCTGTAATTTAGCGAATGTCATTACATACGTGTTGACTGTTGGTTATGTTTTTAACCCCCGACGCAAAAAGAGGGGTGTTATAAGTTTGACGTCGATGTCTGTCTATCTGTGGCATCATAGCTGTCAAACGGATGGACCGATTTCGATGCGGTTTTTTCTTAGCTATGTTTCGTTAATATCGGTCCAGCAGTGTAAGAGTATCAGCTCTTTTCCAAAATGATGTAATGCATTTTGGCGTATGATTACTCGATTAAGTGCTACACGCGTTTTTTTAATTTTTAATTTATAATTATTGTAAGTGAATTCTTGTTTTCTGTAATATAAATTTGAAATGAAGTGAATTTTAGAATTTTAATGATTTAATTTACGATCTTATTTATACTCATTAGGACTTATGTATTAGTAGGAAACATGAATGAAAAGTAAATTTTGCATTTGCAATACACGGCTATTTATTTCTGCAAAATATATGTAATATATCCTAAAGAAAGCATAAGATGATATAACAATGTATTTATTTTGCAATGCATCATTTATCATTGTTAAGCAAACGTGGAATATGCTAAATACATATATGTTTGAAATCATAAAAATAATAGCAGTATAATATCAGTGGCCATGACATCTTAAAAATCGACACGATTAGAAGCCTTTTAAAATCTCAAGATTTTATTTCGAAATTATCATCGACCATATTCACAATTGAAAATTTGAGGAAAATATATACAATCTAGTTTATACCTACATATAAAAAAGCTTGTCAATAACTATATAGCAAAAAAATAAATAAAATTGGTCGACGAACAGAGGAGAAAAACATACTATACCTTTATTTTCGTATATATATATACTTTAACACGCACTCACAAACACTTTGTCTATGAGTTAGTTTTCGACAAACATGTAATATAAATATTTAATAACAAATTTATGTTTGTATATTATTCAAACAATTGCACAAATATAAACGATAAAACAATCGTTAATCAGATACGATTATCAGCAGTTTGAATACTAATGCTTTAATGTATTACAGGCCTCGCGTAATCTGCTATTACATTGGTTATGGTTTTGTTCATACAATATACGTGTTTTCCTAAAGTATAACATTGCTTGTATAATTGATGTTTTATATAGAACTAGCGGCTCACTCTCGCTCTGCTCGGGTTCGATTCGATTTTAAGCTAGTTCAGATTTCTCAGAGATAAGATATTTTCCCGTAGTAAAAAATATCCTATAGGTTGACCCAGATAACCAGGTATCATCATACCAAATTTTATCAAAACCTGTCCATTGGTTTTCTCGTGATGTGTTCCCAGACAGACAGACAGATAAAAATTCTGAAAACTATAGATTCGGCCTCGATATATAGATTCGTATCGATAATAATGATTATTTCAATAAGATTTTCCAAAAAATATTTAATGTACAAATTAGATTAGACTTAGAATTTCGTTATATTTATAGATTTTATTTTTCTATGCGTTTAAGAGGGAAAGAATTCAAGCTTTGAATGTATTTAATATATTTAACAGACTTAAAATTAAAAGACAGAAGCAGGAATTTTTTTTTCTTAGTTTATGTATGCGTTATCTTCCAAATATAGGAATACCTACATCTATACTAATATTACAAAGAGATAAAGTTTGTGAGTTTGTGAGATTATGAGTTTGTGAACTGATTTAGATGAAATTTGGTAAGAAGATAGTTTGAGGCCCTGGGAACTTTTTACTTTTTATCCCGGAAATCATCCCTTGAGCGAAGCGAGGTTGAGTCGCTAGTTCTTTATAACTTTATAAGCATTTTCATCCAAATAGTATTTTTTCTTAAAACGCAAACAAAGCATTGGAAAACATCGAGTATAGTACGTTTAATTCTATTTGTGTGAATAAAACTTGTTGAGGATAACATTAGCAATTAATAACAAGATAAAATTTCCATGTAATTAGTTGCAATATTAATGTACTTACAAGCTTTTAACGGCTGGGTCGTTATTGATTCTCTAAATGACTTCACGATGTTAATTTAATTTTTCATTAAGCTACCTTTACTTTATTTTACGTTATTTTATAGTTTTTTCAAAAGCTATGAACACTAAAAAAAATAAAGTTGCTATTTACTTCTGTCTGTTTGTGTGATTATGTCTCATAAAGTACGCAACCGATTATATATATATATATATATATATATATATATACATATATATATATACATATATATATATATATATATATACATATATATATATAGTTGCAAGAAATATAAAAATGACTACAGAATCCGCGGCTTCGCTTGCGCTAAAAGTACAAAATCGAAAAATGCTAAAACACTTCTTTATTTGTATTGAAGAGTATTAATATCAAGTTTCAAGTAATTCTGATCAGAAATAAATTTTTGGATTGTAATATAACGTGTTTTCCCGTGGAAATAAGATTATCTCCCGCGATAAAAAGTAGCCTATGTCACTCTTCACCTCTCCGACTATCTCCACATCAAAAATCACGCCAATCCCTTACTCCGTTTCGACATGAAAGAAAGACAAACAAACACACTTTCACATTTATAATATTAGTATGGAAGTATGGATATGGATATGTATTTTAATATTTTTCACTTATACAGGTATAACGTATTAAAAGTATCCGGCTATCGAATTTTCGAAGAATATCCATCAACAAATTTGAATCACGTACCTATATGTTACATTCATTTGAAAACTTCCAATCACTAAACCAATTTCGAACCATTCGAGCTAACAATTTCAGTAAAAACATCAAAACAAATATATGCTAAGCGAAACACTTTTTAATTTTGCGTGAAGTTTGTAAAACAATTGGAAATCAATCAACGTACGCGTGTGTTTTGATTGTAAGAGGTACTATCGCTTATGTAATAAGTATGTTTGCAATGCAGATAGCGTTCGTACACGAGTATGGTGTATTGTTCTGGGACAAAAACCAGCCGAGGTAAATTGAATTTTCATAGATATGCAAGTGCAAAGAGTCTCTATGCTTTTATGATATGCGTTTGATGTTATATTGCGGTTTTACCTTTGCAAAACCGGGCAAGTTCGAGTCTGACTCGTACACCGAGGGTTCCGTAGCATGAATTTTTTTTTGTGATATAACTAAAAATGTATGGTTTTTGAATTTTTCCTTTTATTTGTGCTACAATACATTGCTTCTTGCCAATTTTCATTATTCTAGGTTAACCAGAAGTACCCTATAGGTGGTGATTCACTTGCGAGTGTCAAAATTTGAGGCATAAGTAGCCGCGCATATTGACCGCGTTGACTTAGAAATTTAATTTTTTAACTGCTCCAAAGGATTGCAGACTTGAGTATTTAATATTAATTTCATCCTAATACCTCCACGCATTCCTGAGAAACTGAGTCTTGACAAACAGACGGATATCATAGTATATAAGGGTTCCTTTTTTCTTTTTGAGGTACGAAACCCTAAAAACAAACAATACATGCATTATTTAAATGAATTCAAAAATTTAAATTATATTTATGTGTCACTTCTCTGAAGATAAATTGTTATATAGTTTTATATAAGTATTCTCAAATTATATTCATTTTAGTCTGGCAAGCGAGAATAGAGCGCGACTCAAGATGTCCTGATGACCTCTAAATAGCCCTATGGCTTTTCCCGTTATCATTTTTCCCCTCATACTCACTCCTGGGGGTGAAATGCTGAGTAGTTACGCCTTTAAGTATCTTTCTTGAAAAAAGTGATTATAAAATTGGTTTTTACTTTATTATTATTTAATTTTAATTCAATTCATTAATAATTTATTCATTTAATACATTAACAG
This sequence comes from Brenthis daphne, assembly GCA_947093115.1. Lineage (NCBI taxonomy): Eukaryota > Metazoa > Arthropoda > Insecta > Lepidoptera > Nymphalidae > Brenthis > Brenthis daphne. The sequence goes on from OX352473.1 coordinate 9,382,100, forward strand.
AAAAAACATATTATATTTTATACGTCATATTTTTTCTTCATTTTCATAGACAAAGATATTTTCCTAAGAAAACTTAACACCAGCTAGTTTACACATTGTGAAACATTCCTTCTAGGTTTTAACTTAAAACACATTTCTTTACAGCTCTATTCAGACAGACAGTACAAAAATCAACATTTTACATATATAATGACTTCATTCATCCAACGTGCATAAGAACCGGATGATTTTCATCAACTAATGAGATGTAAACTAATGATTATCGTCATCACTGCGCTGTGTAAGCGCGGCTGGGCGGAACATAATCATTCGGTTTAATGACGACTTGCGCCCTTGTGAGCAACTGCTGTTAGACTAGAAGGGTGCTACTGAATTTTCTTATGTAAAACTAAATTTAGTATATTTGTTTGTATAATACTTTCTTAGATTTACGTAAATATTTGACATTTTGATTAAGATTTACATTTTTGGTTCATAAAGTTTCGAATGTTTTACAGCAATCATGGTCGCGGGAGACACTATAGTTTTATTTAAAGTGTTATTTGTTTGTTTAACACCTCGCAGTTAATTCTAAGAAATTAATTGCTAACCGATCCACCTGTGGCTCCGCGTGCTTTGAAAGGTTAAACGTGAAAAATGATAATTTTGCATTTTAGAGCTTTTAGTGAGGAAGGTTTAGAAGCAAGTGTACATCACTAGTTATATATAAATATGTATACTACGCGATTGTATGTATAGTATAAGTCGCACATAGTATTAAAATTTATTAAAAAAAGAAGCTCCTCAAATCTCAATATAGATATTAGTTAAGAACTATATTTTTATATATGCCCAAAGTATGTTTGTGTATATTCATTACTCCTTAATGCTGAAATGGCTGTACATATTTGGATTAAACGGGGACGTTACAATTTGTTTTCAATATATATGTAGGTATTACATATTATTATAACCTTCTGGGAACGGCGGCAGATCTAAACTAGGCCATCTGCGCAGGAGATATTATAGTGCACAAATATGCACGCAAAACCAAGTGTACCTACTCTCATTCCTTTTACTTTAAAAATCGAAAAGGAACACACGACACGCCCAGTGAAAATAAAATTCTTCAACGCACGAGGGTACAACGTTTTTTTTCATGGGACCAAGGGGGCAAACGAGCAGGAGGCTCACCTGATGGAAAGTGATCACCGCCGCTCATGGACATCTGCAACACCGCAGGGCTAGCAGATGCGTTGCCGGCCTTTCAGGAAAGAATACGCTCTCTTCTTGAAGGTTGCCAGTCGTAGCGGTTCGAAAAGGCCGCCAGCGATAGCTGGTTCCACAGAGTCTACTGGACATCTCCATGTTGTTACTGAGAAATACTTAACAGAAAAACCTAACCTAAATTTTTGGCCCGACCCGCGACTCGAACCCAGAATCCCTAGAACTTACCCCATATATGGCAATCACAAGACCTACGAGGCAGTTTTACATGTTACATGTACTAACTAATGTATATTTTATCTAACCAAAGCAAAGTTACATCGATCGGAAAAACTAAATAATTCTTTCTACTGAAATAAATTACCATTCTTCATGAATTTTTGAAATCGCTATCTGGCACTGAATTTAAAATATTTCCACATAAATAAATCCTAGCGACTACAAATTATTTATACAATTTACATATTGCGATGGTATTGAAAATTTGTTATTTCGTAAAATGTCTACAAATTGATTTAGGATCTTTTTTCTTTGATACTTTTTTTTATTATAACTCAATTCAATATTACTATTACATTATTATCTATACATAAAATAAAATTGTAACAAAGCCGAATCTGTACATTAAATATTTTTTGGAAAATCTTATTGAAATAGACGTTATTATCGATACAGAGGCCGAATTTATAGATTTTAGAATTATTGTCTGTCTGTCTGTTTGTCTGTCTGTCTGTTACCGTATCACAGAAAAACCATTGGATGGATTTTGATGAAATTTTGTATGGTGACATGAAAATGTCTCATTTCTGATAAAAAATACAAAAACTGCAATGTAAGAGTATACTAATATTTAAAACCTAAGAATTTGGTTTTTGATCATCTGAACGAACGCGGGCGGAGCCGCGGGAAATGCTAGTCTATAATATAAAAATGAATCGCTGAATGTGTTGCTAAGCGCAAATCTCGAGAGTAGCTGAATCGATTTCGCTCTTTTTTTTAGAATATTCCTTGAAGTACGAGGATGGTTCTAACAGAGAGAAAAAAATTAAAAATTGCCTGAAAAAGTCTAAAAACAATACTTTTCTATACAATACAAAATACAATACAAAAGTTTCGTAATAACACTTTAAAGTCAATTTGAACTTTAATACCATACCATAAAGTTTAAGTGTTAGTGGGGAGGTTCCGGGAAGGCAAAACAATTGAGTGATGTTAGTATCGTATAATATCAATATTATTAATGTCAATATTATTAACAAAAAAAAAATTATATGGCTAACGCTGGCTAATAACTATTTATATCTATTTAAAACGGATGTAGCGACGAACCCGAGCGAAGCGAGGGTGAGCCGCTAGTATACATATAAATATTATATACATATTACACTATTATTATTACATCTATACTAATATTATAAAGCTGAAGTTTGTTTGTTTGGTTCAATACGCTAATCTCAGGAACTATAATCCGATTTGAAAAATTCTTTTTGCATTAGAAAGCCTGTTAACTGAATAAGGCTATAGGCTATATCATATAGGCTATCATCCCGGAAAAATGTACAGTTCCCGTGGGATAGATTTGTTTTTGTCTAGGGATGAACCCGAATCGCAGCGTGGGCAAGTCGCTAGTACATAATATATGAAATATGAAGAAGATTTGATGAAATTGGTTGGAAGCTAAGATTATAAGGTAAGTATCTATTTTCATTTGATTATTTGATCATGTAGAAAGAGCACTAAGGTTTGAGCTCCACGTTCTACGCCATTCCATAGTGATAATCACGTTTAGTGGTTATATTCTAAAGCCCTAATACTATTATACTAGTAAAGATGTTCTATTCTATACCAAAGACGACCTTAATTTGGACTACTCTTCTGGCTATTTTTGTCTGAATTCTTCTTACTCGTTCCCTTCCTAATGAGGATTGCTACCTCTCATGATTTTCTGAATCTGATCGGTTCAGCGATACCTGGACTGCAGCATGGAAAGTTGAGGATTTGTCTGAATAGATGGTGCTGATCAAAAATTTGTTTATTTCATAAATAATAACAGAATACAGGTTCTGCTATTTGTTTCTTTCGGCTTCGCTCTCGCTAAAACTACAAAAAATCTCTATAAAGATAGGTTTCATACAAGCTTTCATCCCCAATTTTATCTCCCTATGGGGTGAAATTTCGAACAATGCTAAACATGTATTTATTTAATTATATTGAAGAGCATTAATATCAACTTTCAAGTAATTCTGATCATAAATATTTTTTGGGTTGTATTATAAGGTGTATCTCCCTCGGTAAAAAGGAGTGTAGTCACTCTCCATCCATCCAACTATCTCCACACAAAAAATCACGGCAATCAATGCCTGTGAAATGCATCAATTACCATAAATACAAGCCGCGTACTCCATAATCATTATTTTTTCATGTCAACATTTTTCACGATCACTGATATCCATGTCTTTGCTTTGCTGAGCCCAACTCTACCGTAATTTGTAATCTACAAACTTAAATAAATAAACGTTAAGTTAATTCAATAAGTAACAAATAATAGAGCATGCAGGAAATGTCTTGCTATGTAATTTATGTAATAGCTTTTGTTAACATACTCGTAGATTGCCACTTTTTCATCCAAGCATACATGAGAGGCGGTCGCTCAGTTTCGCGATCTAACAATGAGCAATAAGAATGTAAGAAATTAGAACTCTTCATACTCTACATTTAATGTTTTTTACTGGATTATACTATGAGAAGAAGAGAGTGTATTTTTGTTTGCATAAACTGTATATTACGAGTATAATATCTCGAGTTGGCTGATCTCCTTAAATTTTTTTGTCGTGGCCGAAATACTTTGAATTTATTATTATCATTTACAAATAAAATTTAAATGCCTTGACATTTATATTTTTACTGGCGGCTAGAGAATTCGGGTGGAAGTAACTTAACACAATTTTTATCGTTGTGATGAATCGCAAATTAATTATATATTATAATAAGCGTCGTACTCTTGCTTCTCCCGGTTACGTTTCTAACTGTAGCCTATGTGATACTCCAGGTCTTCTGTGTATTGAGTTTTATCCAAATCTGTTCATCGGTTTCATCAGGAGTTACAAACATTCAAACTTTTGTATATATTAGCTTGATTTAATAGTTTAGAAGTTCACGTCCGCACATTTTCATTGAAGGCCACGCTAAAAGGGTCGCGTTTTCCAACAACTGAGCTCCATCAACCCTGCGTTCGCGTTATTATGATGCAATGTTAATTGTGACAAACACGTCCAACGACTGCGTAACTTCGCTCATTACCTTTCATATTTTAAAAGTAGTTATAGGAGTATCAAGTTTTAAACCATGTTTAACCCATCAACTCCCATGTGGCAGCTGTGCATATAATTTAATATTTAGGACTGTACAAGGAAATTTATTTGATTACTACTTACTGCCTTTAACTTTACGTGCATTGTGTTTTTTTAGTTCACAAATGATGTGACACTTCTATACTAATCTATAGATCGGTACTAATATTATAAAGTTTTTTTGTTTGTTATTTTGTTTGTATTTGATATTTTGAAACTATTTGTGCCAATTTTAGTCAGTCTTTTACTACATTATCCCAGAGTGCTATATGCTAAAAATTGCGTTTGTTTTAAAGTTTCTTTTAGATCAGTTGTCAATCTTTTTGTCTAGCAAGTAAATAATGTTTACCTATTTATTGAACGACTAGCGACTCACCCTCGCTCCGCTCGGGATTATCCCTGGTTGCGTATCAACGTTTAGTATAGATATCTCAGAGATGAGATATTTTCCCGCAGCAAAAAGTATCCTATATGTTGAACCGGATAGCCAGATATCCCCCCCAACGTGCGTTCACCTTGTCGTGGTGGGGGGGCTCAGTAGTGCCCGGCAACCCAACCGGGCGCGAAGCCAAGAAACGCACAGGGAGGTGGCCCACTTCGGTGGGTGGTGGGAGGTGGCCCCCTTCGGAGGGCGGTGTACCATGCGGGTTGCTCCTGGTACTTCTCTGATAGCAGAGTGGACCTTGGAGCAACCCCGTGGTTGTTGTGGTCTGCTTCGGCAGACCTGCCGTCGGGGCGTCGTAGTTGAATGCGTAAGCGATCCTGCGACGCCCCATTAAGACGGGGGAAGGCTTTGTTGGGTTTTAGTGGGTAGTACTGGCTTTGCCGGTGAGTCCCACACCTCGTGCGTAAATGCATTTCCCAACGTTAAAAAAAAAAAAAAAAAAAAAAAAAAAAATAGCCAGATATATTCTTTTTAGGATTTATATAGACGGACGGACGGACACGAATTCAAAAAACCTATAGATTCGGCCTCTGTATCGATAATAATGTCTATTTCAATAATATCTTCCAAAAAATATTTAGTACAGATTCGGCTTAGTTACAATTTTAATATATGTATAGAATAAGTCACGCTACTTATTACGAGTGTAATAACACATAATAGTTGTGGCATGTCCGTAATAATCGGTAATATTCAGTAATATTTTAAGGTGACACTTGCGACCGGTGGAATGGGCAATAATCAGATACCTAACAGATGCCTGCTTGAGAATGTTCATGGATTAATACATGGATTTTACAGATGCTGTAACGTATACGTATTTAAAATGAAAAAGTGACAGGATTTATTCAGAAAAAATATTTATTGGTTTAATGACTTACTTATGAATCATATTTTTTATTGAATTAATTTTATTCTCTAACAGTTTTACATTCTATATATTGCGATTGTAAAGTATACTCTAGGTATTCATATATATTATATTATACCGTAGTTTTTTTCTCTCGTTTTATCTAACTCACTCAAACTTTAGTATTTAAACATATAATTATAACTACTCAAAACTCAAAACGGCTGGAGCGATTTTGATGAAATTTTAAGGTAATCTTCAGATTAGCCTAGCGGATGATCCTGTGAAGTTTGTTGGCGATCGGAAGTTTGAACGTGGGCGAAGCTGCGGATACTGCTAATAATACATAGAAAAATTAATTTTCTAAGTGCCACATCTAAAATACTCGTATTCTTTGCGCAGGCTCGCCACTCGAGCACATGACGGATGGGCGCGGGTGTGGTTGAGTCGCGTGACAAATGTAGCCGCAGTCGAATGCCGTTGAGCGTCGATACTATATGCTTTATGATTTCATCCTTATAGTAGTATATTATGTCCAGTATATATAGACACATATGAATTATGTGATTTTATATAACTTATTTTCTCACTTCTGAAGGGTTTCTGGAAGAAATCTCTTAAAGAGATCATCATAGATTTCTCTGTGGATACCAGATAGTTGATACACTACACGTTTATAACTTTAAATACATACATATTATAAATATAAACATCCATAACTGGAGTACAAATATTCAAGCTCAACACACAAATGAATGTCCCCAGCGGGACTCGAACCCGCGACCGCTGGTACAGCAAGTAGGGTCAGTACAAACTGAGCCAAACGTGCCATCGAATGGAAAAAAAGCACAATATTATAGAAGTATGAATACTCGTCCTGAACATGTAAATATTTAACTTACATCACATAGCTGCATTACCTCCTACTACGTGTACTAAAAATAGCATATTGCGAGTAACCCTTAGGGAAATAAGCTTATTTATGTAATTATTTTATAGTGAAATCGTAAAGTTTGTTAGAGCTAAGTACGCACTGAAAATGTTTCAATTATGTAAGTACACTCTTCAGACGGCATTTATACTATTTTTAAAGGTTCATGTTTTAAATGTACGAAAATTATATTAATAACTTCATATTTTTATTTTATACTAGCATTGCCTGCGGCTTCGCCCGCGTTCAGATGACCAAAAACCAAATTCTTAGGTTTTACATATTAGTATACTCTTACAATGCAGTTTTTGTATTTTCTCTCAGAAATGAGATATTTTTCCGCGGTAAAAAGTGTTCTATACGTTGACCCGGATAACCAGCTATCACCATACCAAATTTTATCAAAATCCCTCCAGTGGTTTTTCTGTGATGCGGTAACAGACAGACAGACAAAAATTCTAAAAACTGTAGATTCGGCCTCTGTATGTATAATAATATTTATCTCAATAAGATTTCCCAAAAAATATTTCATGTACAGATTCGGCTTAATTACAATTTTATTATATGTAGGTTTTTATAACAATATCTTCAGTGGTTTTATTTTAACTAGTGACCTGTTTTGGCTTTATCCGATGTAAGTTGAAGTCAAATAAGGTTAAGTGATTAACTTCTTATAGGCCTACGTTTTGAATAACGCTTAAATACGTTTTTTTTTTCAAATTTCAACCAAATTTTCTATTAAATTTTGCACTTCTATTTTTAAAGTTAGTTCAATAGTTCCAAGTCTCATCATATAGAATAATACGCTTTTTATTCATTAAAATTACACAAGATAACGCAAATAGATAAAATTACGGAAGATCTATACCTAACTATAAATATATTAGTTAATATAGTATTTTTTAAATGATAGTGGTTATTATTGTCATAGCATTCATTAATATAGTGTCAGTCTAATTGGTCGAAAATCGACAATTTGAAAAAAAACATATATGAATAGAATTTACATATCTATTTAAAAAAAAAAGTTTCCAAACTTTTTTTATTGATAACACTAAAGCTCATCAACTGCTACTAAACAAAAAAAAAGAAAGTCGTTTGACAAAAAGAGGAGAAAAAGGCACTGAAATGTTTTCTCTTTGCCTATTTGTAAATATATTTTGTCATGCACAATCGATTTCTCAACTTAATGCCAAACATACAGACTTTTGTTGATGTTATTCGTAACCGTACTAAATATACATTATTATATGTATTTAAAATATTGGCGGGCAATTGTTCATTCATTAAAATTTTAAGCATTGAATTCCGGTACTTCCGACCCTACTAATTACCAATCAAGATTATATAATAGCGAAAGTCTCATCGAAATCCACTTAACATTTTGAGATATTGTGGGATCGTTTCACATAAAATGGGATTAAAACCAAGGGTGATATTTCAATAGAAAAATGCAATAAAGTGCAACGTCCTCCCTATGGTTTGGAATTATGATTGCATATTGATAGTTACTTATGGGTTTTGTACAATTTTTATAGGCTTCTGTATTTAACGGGTCTGCGGCGAACGATTATGAACGGCATTACCTTTGAAACCCCCTTTTAAGATAGAGGGTGATTGAGAAATGATGTGAAATATGTAGAGCTGTTATTTAAAACTTATTTTTATATTTTTACTAGCATATCACCATCGCTCAGCTCGGGTTCGCTCCTAGTTACTTAAAAAATGGGGGTGGGGGGAAGGAGTGTAAAAAATACTATACGACCTATTCTCATACCTACCAAATATGCAAAAAAATCATTAAAATCGGTCGAGCCTTTTCGAAGGAGTGCGACCACAAACACCGTTATACGAGGTATTTATATTCTCATAGAGATATTTCTCATGTTCTAAAAAATGTACTTGCTTATGTTATTTTAAATGTGTGTTTGTTGTATGGTCGTTCTTTGATAATAGCCTGGTGCCAAAATTTAGTAAATAATAAATATCATTAGGACTATAATAAAATTTAATCTCATTATTTTTGTGTGTAAACATTACATATGAAAGTTTGTGTGTGTATGTTTATCATTCCTTCACATTGAAACGGCGGGTTAGATTTTGATAAAATTTAGAGCATACTTAGACTATGACCCAGACTAAAATACACAAATATTACTATTTCATCCAAGCGAAGCGAGGGGTAAGTCTCTAGTGTAAAATAAATCATAGTAACAATAAAAAGTAATGTAGTTGTGTATGTATAATAAATTATTTAAAAAATTGTGATTACGGTTAATGTTTTGAAATAAAAATTAAAAAAATATATATGGAAAATCAATTGAAACTTTAACGAATTTCGTTTATTTTATTTATTAAATTAATTTTCAAATCAAAGTTATGTTTTTGCAACTACATATAAGGATGAAATATTCGTTTTATTTCATTAAGAATATTGTATTCATAAAGGCATCAGAATAAATACCTTTACTTAATTTCTTACTTAGCAAATAAAATCGATACGAATATATATAATATAAGAATTTGTTTGTTTAAAGATACTTATTCTTGAAGTACTAGATATATTTGATTTTTTTTTGTATTTTATAGAGAACTAGCGGCTCACCCTCGCTTCGCTCGGGTTCGTCGCTAGGTAGCTACGTTTTAAATAGATATAAATACGCGTAGTTGTTAGCCATCGTTAGCTATATTATTATTTTTTTGTTAGTTTTTCTGATGTTTTAATACTTATTATCCTATTCCGGACTAAAAGAAATCCAAAAAATCAAATATTATAAAAAATGGTCCAGCTGTTCTTGAGTTATAAATGATGTAACTAACACAACTTTGTTTTATATATATAGATTTATTAATGAATAGTCAAACGAAGTTAACAAATTTTAATTATCTTTATATTTTAGTTATATCAGCTCTATGCCATTACCAGTTTCCTTATTCACCCTCATTCGTTGCATTCTTTCAAAGTGGCACAGAAGAAATATGGTATTATTTATATTAAATTACTGTACAGGGGAGAGTATTGCTTGATGACATATCTGCAGTTTAGTACTTCTGTATGCCTCTGGACATATTGGTATGCGAATTTGCTTTAAGTAAGTCTTAGGAAATATATGCTATTTTAATTCAAAATTAGTTTATATATATATATATGTCATGGAGGTATTCATTTTTATAAGTAATAAGTTTTTTTTTACCAAGTTTAAAAGTTATTTTACATTTTACTTATATTATATTATTCAGTATATTATTGAGTATTATTTCTCACTTCCTGTATAATGTATATTCTATCTCATTCTCTCGCCGGCCTAATCCTATATAGGTATTTATATGTTTGTCTCTTTTTAGTGTCGCGTTTCCATTTCATCGAGTTTCAATTCACAACGATTCTAAAGAAGTTTCACTTCAAAAACTGACAGTTATTAAAACGATTAGTAAAAAAACTTGCGTAGGAAATGAAAAATATTTCTTTACATTCTCCATCATCATCCAAAGAAACGTAACCTAAAGGACTTTATCGCTATCGACATCTCCGATTCGCCAAAGTGGCAAAGTTTTCGCATAAATTACGCGATAAACGAAAATATTGTCTTCGGCATATTTTCCCAGTTGAAGATAATAAGTTTTACCAAACAATAGAGCCCACGAAACTCCATTACGCGCGGTCCATCTCAATATGCCCAAATTTATAGTATTACGACTGTTTTGTTGAGAAATAAAGCAATAAAGATATATATAATGTCTTTTAATTCATACTAATATTAAAATGAGAAAATCTGTTTGCCTGTTGCCTTTTCACAATTAAATCATTAGACAAATTTTGATGAAATTTGGCTAAAATATAAATTCAATAACAAAAACTAAATGGCGGGTAAATACTTTCTATATTCTACTCTATTGTAAAAGAATTTTAAATTACAGGAAAAACACATCACAATAACATGTAATTATGAAATAAAAATATGGTAAACTGGATTGTCTTTTTATGGACGATTTTTTATATAAAAACTAAAAATATTGTTTGACCAATTAAAGTAAGATATAAAACTTTAATATCGTCAGCAATTTAACGCTAATGAATTGGTCAAGAGCTTTGTAACCTATTTCGGCGAACCTTTCACTTTCAAATCTCGGTGGTAACAAATCAGGTACAGGACTGACGGCTTTACGTGCTTTGCTTTTATGTTAGATTTGGGTATATAAGATCGTCAAGTTTCCAGCTCCAGGGAGAAAAACTTAAGACCTCCAGATCAGCGGCTACATTATTATAATTTAGATTATATTGGTTTACACAACCATTACAGAACTACACTATCCACTATTAAACGATAGTTCTTTCTTAGATTTACGCGAATATTTGACATTTTAAATACAACTATCTTTTCGGATTTTTTTGCGGATTTATTTTAAATCGTCATTTGAAGTGTTGGGAACTAAAAATCAAAATAAATCTGCGAAAAAGCCGTAAAGATAGTTTTATTTAAAACGCTGTTTATATTATTTCTTACTCTGAGTATATAACAAACAAATCTCAGGCTCACATTCACACCATCGTTAACAGTAACAATATACATTTAGTTTAAAACAATGAGAATGAAATTTTACTATAAAGCATGCAGTATGTACGCTAGAGACAGTAGCGCTAGTCAGTGGCATGCATAAATCAGGCCAACTACTCACATAGTCCATCTACGCGTGAAATAGGGCCTTTATGTATATATTACACTCAGCATATTTAATACGTCTGTTTAAATCTTCATTGTAATGGAACTTGTTATCGTTGAAAAAGCTTCATACGAAATCTATATTGTATGTATGTTTATTATATATATTACCCCCCTTTCAATGTCCCACTGCTGGGTACGGGATTTATATACAAGGGAGATCAGGCCATAGTCCACCATGATCGACGAGTGCGGGTTGGCGGACTTGACATGTCTTTTGAAAACTTGCTAGGTTCCTTCAGATATGCAGGTTTCACCGTAAGACAAGTGGTAATCATGTTGAAAATGTTATCCATATTAAAATATCAGAGATGACTAGACCCGGGATTTGAACCCGCTTCACTTGGTTTCCCAAGCGTGCGCGTTACCACTGGGCTTATGATGCTTTATTTTATCTTTAATCGTCTGAACTTGTTAAATTCAGCTATGGCATAAAAACCTCTTGTATCCACACTTTCGGTAAATAACGCTTATAATTACTTAAGTATAAGGGATGAACGTAAATTAAAAAAAATCGTAGTTAGTAGAAACATAAGCGAATTTTAATTTTCTCGTTCGTCCCTTAAACTTAAAACCTCCTTAACTTGGTTAATTTTGTCCGGAGGAAAAAAGTCATGATATTTTTTATGTAAAATTTTAAGCTCTACATATTTTTATTAAAACTTTTTAGTCGAATTTTTACCGTTTTCGAGTAATTGCGTAAAAACATTTTTGACAATTTTTTTTTCAACCCTTGCCGGGGGTTGCAGACACGAAAACCTTTACACATTGTTTTTGTATCATTAAAACTACATTATATCGAAAATGCAAAGTTAAGTGCCAAATTTGATTTCAGATCTTATTTGACTGGACTTGGATACAAAACTTCATGACAATTTCAAACATCTGATCAGAATATCTAACAAAACGGAATGAATGTATAGTAATATAATATGAGCGTATAATACGAGTACAACAAGTGTTGGTAATTTGAACAAATAAGCACTAAGACAACGATATAAAACGAAACTCTCGCTCGAATCCACTTCGCACTTGACCGAATTTTAATAAGCACGTACAGTATACACATATCAAATACTGAAACACCCGTTCCCATTAAATAAACACGACACAATGCTACTTGTATATAGCATATAGTTAAATCATCACATTCGTACCAAGCCCTATAATAGAGTGCGACAAGTGAAAAACTACAACGTTTCCTCTGTTAAAATGGTCCATAATTCTAGCGCGGTCGTGTTTGCATTTCCTCGAGGAGCCGGCCGTGTCTACGAGATTTATATGCCACTCGCGGAAATTGACCGCTTAGGTGCTTTTATTAATAAATAACATTTGAATATAGATCTATAGTAGGTTTATTATTAAACTAGCATTGCCCGTGGCTTCATATGCATGGTTTTTTTATTTGTAACTAGCAACTTAGACTCGCTTCGCTCGGGTGCATCCCTAGATACGAATTGGCACACAATTTCATGGGTTAAAATTTTTTTCCGCGAAATCTTGATTCTTTTTCAAAAATAAAAGAAGCCTAAGCTACTCCTTATAACATCAGCTATCTGCCAATGAAAATCCGGTCCAAATCGGTCCAACCGTTTTGGAGGTAAGCCGGTAAAAACAGACAGACAAAAAATTTGAAAATTATCTTTTTCTTATTAGTACCGTACATACTTTCATATGCATTTAGTAAAACGCTGTTATTTTGACATTACAAACAGACACTTCAATTTTATTTATCTGTATAGATTACTTCACTCCTAAAGGTCGAAGTTTTGTGCTAGAGAGCCTATATTTTTTTTAGTAATTTCATATAGCAAAAATAATATATCAATTCGGACTGTTAGTCCTATAGATAAGCGCATTAAAATAAACAAACTTGTCAATTTACATAAAAGTATAAATTATCTACATACATATATTCCCGGGGGAGAATTAAAATAATAGAAAAATTATAACCTAAATTTTATAACCATTTAGGACGAATACGCCCATATAATTTCTCCAAAGCAAATTGCTTATAACACAAAATATGCAATACGACTCACTATGTCATTAAACAACCCTATCCATAACTCAAACTATTACTGACCCTTACAACTTGGTACATAATCAAAAATGACACCCTGTTTTACTTAATTATTTTGCTTAATTACCTACTTAACTTATGAAGATATTAATTAGTACATTTTAGCCAAAAAATTATAAAACAAAAACTTTAAGACAAAAAGTTCAATAGAAAAATGAATAGCGAAAACTATTTACTACACACACAAACACACAAACTTTTTTTCTCTTGTATATTATAAGTTATTTTTTTTTCATTTTTTGTTTATATTAACTTACCTTATCATAACGTGTAATTTCATGCATGGAATATTATGTATACCTGATATGGGAAGGTACTAGCTCTTGAAACACAGTTTTCTAGTTCAGGAGGTAAGGTTGTGTGCCATGGATTTGTTACCATTGTGTTATGAATAAATTATGTTTTTTTTTTAATAATTTAAATCTTAATAACTAACCTGCTAAATGAATAGCGAATTTTAAGTTAGCGTATTTGCTTTGCAGAGATAAGCAATAATCAATCTAACAATAAAACGTTTGCCATCCTGTGTGGTGTTCAAAGGACATATAATACTACAATTTCTTACATTTCCAAGTGAAACCAGATATACTAACAAAAACTGGGTCAATCATACACATATAAATACGCAAAAAAAAACGTAATTTCCCCATTGAATTTGAGTTTATATAAAACGATCCTCATTTCGACGAATCGCCACCCGACGTTGACAAACCTTTTCGAATGAGAAAGATGTATTTTCCTCCGATAAAATTCGGGCTGACGGCCGACTATAAATTTCTTCGCACATTGCTGATTCCCGTTTGGCTCAAACGTTTAACTTCGAGTTACAGACGAGATTTATACCTTGGGAGTATTTTGTGCTCTACTGTGTATAAGCACTCACTTTCTTATTTACTCACAATGCTTTGAAAAGATTGCTTTTTTGGAGCTTTTTAGTGTTATATGTTATTGTTATTATAAGCTGTGCTTTTTCTTACATTTAACTAGCAAAACGCGGTATAGTAACTTTTTGTAATATATGAATGAATATATCTAGAAAGAGTTTGTTCTAAGACTATGGCGTTTAAGTTAAAAAATAACAAACACACACACATTTATAATATCACCAAAGATGTCGAGTATAATAAAGTAGAGAAAGCAGATATACGATGCTTTATGTTAAAGAATCATTATAATTTATAATTTCATTTAAAAAGCTAGCGACTCACCCTCGCTCCGTTCGGGTTCGTCCTAAGTTACGTTTTCAGAGATGAGATATTTTCGTATATGTTGATTCGAATAACCAGCTATCATCATACCAAATTTAATTAAAATCTGTCCAGTGGTTTACTCGTGATGCGCTCTCAAAGAGACAGGCAAAAATTCTAAAAACTATAGATTCGGCCTCTGTATCGATAATAACCCCTCCCCTGTCTGTGTAAATCGCTTATTAAGTGATTCTGTCAAAGTGACAGGTAAAGTACGCGATTGCTGAATCAGTGACCTTTACAATACGTTTGCACCATATGACACAAATGATGAATATTTCAATAAGATTTTACAAAAAATTATGTACAGATTCGACATAGAATTTTATTATATGTATAGATAGTATATATGTATAGTGATAGTAGTCCCCTTGAGTTTCGTTCCGAACTGTTACCGAATAATTTAATAAAAAATATATTTTTATTAAACTGAATTATCTATGCATTATCTACCTAATAAAGTAACGAAATATTTCGGTCCAATAACGATTAGTTGTTAATAAAATAAATTTTAATAGTCGCGAAAACAAAAGAGAAATAAACTCTCTGTATTCTCTGTCTCTCTCTCTCTCTCTCCACAATCCAAGGAGAGTGAACATATTAAATATTGTAATTTCAAACTAAAGCCGTAAATTCTACAGTAAGGCTACCTTCACATAAATAAAGCGAAAGACTTAACGCCAAATTAAACCACAATTTGTTGGCAGGGTGAATAAATTTTCGCCAATATGCCTAAACCTAACGATAATATCATTTCATTTTAATACCGTATTGCCTGATTGTATATAATTTTATACTTAAGCAGTTTTTTTTAATATATCTACATATATTTATATCTCACTTTTCGCATAAGTTTCATAAAATAATCAAGTTTAATTATAAAGATTGCTAGAAAATTATAAAAAGTTAGCTTCGAGCGCTTAAAGAACTATTCTGCTAAAAACTAGATTCCGAATTTATGTTTAGGATATAAAATTTAAAACATATATTATTCATTACGTCAAGAATATTATTTTTAAATTATACGTTTGAATAACCTTTATATTACTTGTTACTAATATTATAAATAAAAATAAATAAATTAAAATAAATAAATAAAGTTTCATTAAAACCATTCAGTAGGTAGTTTTTGAGTGAAAGAGTAACTAACATCCATATATCTCATCTATCATCTAGAAATCATATAATATTAGTCAGATCATTTGTACTGTTCCGCCTACTGTTCCAATAATATCCTTTCACTAAAAGTTATCTGTAAGAGATTGCTCATAGCAATAAGACCGGCTTTGCATGACTTTTTGTTATTTTCCTTTTCATCTTCTGTACTCTTCTTTTGTATGTGTAATAAAGTATTTATCTATCTATTACTCGAAAACGTACATTAATCTATTTAAAGTAACAATAAAGCGGTTTCAACATCTAATAAACAATAGTATTGTCCAGTGTGCGACCCACAATTTCAATTTACGAATTTCGGGCTATAAAATCGGGACGTGATCGAAGCGAGACAAATAAGTGGACCGTCTATACGCTGGGCCTTTGTTATCTGACCATAAATTGGTTTGAAATTTATTCTAATACTAATATTCTCTCACATAATCTAATATTTAGTGAGTTAGATAATATTATTAGCGTTAGATAATAATATTAAAAGCTTTAAGCTTTTTTAAGTTTACAAAATGGAATTATACGCGATACTTTCGTAAATTGTCAACCGTTTTCATGATTTTTTTTTACCTATTCATGATACAACAGATTCGTAAAAACACGAAGAATGATTTAAAAGTTCTTTTTTATTAATTTAAAACTACGAGGACGGATATTGCTCTAACATTGTAAAAATATTTCTTTTATAATCTTTTCAATAAATGTTGTCATAGTAAAAATGTGGTATGAAATTCTAAATAAATATTCACCAAAAATAGAATGAATCATTTCTAAAGCGATTTTGAAATTGGTGTAAATTGATTAAAAAGTCATTATAATCACTAGTGTTTTTGTGAAAATTTCAGAAAAACATACCTATATGAAAATAATTTACCTATAAATATATAATACCTATATATAATTACCTATATATATATATATATTTTTACCTATATATATAGATATAAGAAAATCGGTTGAGAAAAAGGTACTGAACTGTGTTTACCTATTTATATCGAATAGCGACTCACCTTCGCTTCGCTCTGGTCTGTTCCCTTTCAACAGTTAGTATGGAATAGATAGACTATATTTATTTATATGGGTTATATTATATTGTGTTTTCCCGTGAGAATAAGATAATCTTCCGCGGTAAAAAGTAGCCTGTATTACTCCACAGCCCTCCAACTATCTTCACACAAAAAATCACGCCAATCAGTCACTCTATTTCGACGTGAAACAAGGATAAAGAAACAAACAAACAAACAAGCAAACTTTCACATTTAAAATATTAAATATGGATGTATATTGATAGTTGGAAAAAATAAATAACAAATTAAAAAAAAACGTTAATGGACTAAATTTTAATAATCTAGACATTTCTCATCGTCCCTATAATTATCATAAGGTAATAAACAATTCAAAGAATAAATAAAAAGAAAACTAACAATCGAACCTATTAAGTTGGGTTTTCATATTGAAAGTCTTAAAAGTAATATTTATTTTATTAGCAAGTAGATAAAGGAGAGCAATTTAGCGATGTGCGAGTTATTTAGGTACAATTGTATGAAGTCGTAAGTAAGCTATAAATTTAGGCAATATTTTATGGGATATTTAATGTCTGTCTGCAGTAAATCTATGTATTTATTGAAGCTTAGTAAATACTGTTAACTTTCAATCAATTTTCTTTTTTATTTCTTCTTTTTGGCTGATGAAGAAAAAGGAGGAGGCACTGAATTTTGGTGTTTATTATTTACACTCGGATGCGTTCCTAGTTTATTTTTTTTGCGCGGATCCCTGATTCTTTTTCTAAAATAAAATTAGCCTAAAATAAAGTTACTCTTTAAAACATTAGCTATCTGCCAATGAGTCTCGTCAAAATCGGTCTAGTCGTTTTGGAAATATTTAAAATAATATTAAAAAGCTGTTATATTCACATTACAAACATACAGTTCAATTTTATTTATCTGTAATCTCTATAGAAAAGCGATAGTGATATTATCACTATTTATGAATTTATTTTTATGATTTTTTAAAGAACAAGTTAAAGTAATATAATAATCTTATATATATTTCAAGATAAAAATTCAGCTCTAAAAAGAGTGGTTAGAGTGTAATCATTGTTTTGAAAGTGAAATATATTATAAATATATTTATAAGGAGGCAGAGTTTTTGTTTCTTTGTTTGTTTGAACGCGCTAATCTCAAGAACTGCTAATCCGATCTGAAAAATTATTTTAGCATTACGAAGTCCGTTTACTGAAAAAGCCTTTGGCTATAGGGACAAAGGCGGTAGTCTACAATATAATCATGATGCAAATTTGTAATGGTAAGAGTCTGTATGTTTGTTACTCCTTCCCATTTAAGCCGCTGTAATTTGGTATTGGTTGAATATATATATATAATACCTGAAATACTTGAATGTATCCATTATCGAACATAATATAATCTATATTTATTCATATAAATCTTGCTTTAGCTTTCTACACTTTAGGTTATCTAAAATTACGTTTCCACCCTTTCGTAGTGGATAAATTACTTAATTGCACGAGCAGAATCGCGGGCAAACGATAGTGTAATATAAAAAAGAATTTAACTCTCGTTTTGTAACGTATGCACTAGCCATTAAACATATTTCGATGACACTTTGATGAGTTATTGTGTACACTTGTAAGGGTTATTGACGTAGTGCAATCAACTAGGTACGATGGATGATACGCGAATTGTGGGAGATCATTTAAGATTTTTATTAGAGCAGTACCGGACAAAGGCGGGGGAGGGACGGCTGCTGTCTAGTTTGGATATTTGGATGTTTGGATGGATGTTTGTTACTCAATCACACCAGAACAGCTAAAAAGATCTGGATAAAATTTGTCAGTAGGATAGATTATAGTCTAGAATAGTATATAGGCTACTTTTCATCCCGGAAAAATGTATGGTTCCCGTGGGATAGATCTTTTTGTGTGCGAAGCGAGGATGAGCCGCTAGTAATAGATAAATTAAAACCCAAATTGTATAAATTATTATCTTACTTGTACACCCATACTATTTCTCCAAAGCAAAGTGCTTTTAACACAGATGCAATACGACTCACTATGTCATTATATAACCCTATCCATAACTCAAACTATTACTGACCCTTCCTAGTTAGTAGGAGTGTTTATAATATTTCTTCAATGACCCTAATTGTGTTGTCAGCCTCTAGCACAATTTATTTTCAACTTCGTCAAAGATTAGAAAATCAGATAGGTATATTGCATGAAATTATATTAAAATATATAGATTTCATTGCATTTAATTATATAAATATTATATTTTTTTTTACTTTTTATAATAAACATCAAATTACCAAAAATATGTACTTAAAACTTATATAATACTAGGTACGTTTTAAAGGTTAGTATGGAATAGTAGAATATATGTGTATACATATGATATATACAGACAGACAGGAAAACTTACTTACTCATTATAATATTAGTATGGATAACATATAATATAGACATTTAAATACCGATCCAATCAAAATAAATCCGCGAAAAAATTCGAAAAGATAATTTTATTTAAAATCTAAGAAAGTATTATATAAATAAATACTATATGAAATTATTATGTTTTATTATATATATATATATATATATATATATATATATATATATATATATATATATATGTAAAGAAAACCACTTCATATGCGAGTGCTTTTTTTACGTTTATTTTATTTACAAAAATACTTTTTGATTGAGTCTAAATTTACTTTTTTTAGTATTTTAACTTTGACATATAATAAAATAATTGATATAATAAGTAATTATAAAATTTTCCTCGAAGAGTTTATTAATTAGTTTATTGTTATTTAGATTGAAATAGAGGCTTTAAATGTTGTTTCTTTTATTATTACAGAAACGCAGTTAAGTCTTTATTTTCAAATAAGATAAATAATATTATAAATATATTGATACGATTAACTTTCAACTATTCTTTGACATGACCTTTGAATTATAGTCCAAGAGATGGAGTGTGAAAAGTGGCAGATGTTGTTAAAGTAATTTAGATAATAGTTTGTGTAAATAAATGGCGGAAACTCGATAAGGGCCAAGTATTGGTTAGAGGGATCGAGTTTATTATGTGAGAGAGAATTTCTTGAGAGCATCTGGTGTAATTTATTTCAAAACTAATCGCAATTGGCATTTAAATGGTTACGTCATGGGAATATACATATGTATGTATAGAGTAAGCCTATCAAGTATTAAAACTAAGAAGAGAAGGTCTGCTTTTAAAAGATTGTTTTTTAATAAGTCGTGCTTGTTAAATTAGGAACGACAGACCCCAGACTATATCAATTTACTAAGATTTAATACTGTAAAATCAATACACTATGTAACACAGAAAGTTATCATAACGACAGAAAATAAATATTAAAGAATACATGGATCAGACCCAAACTTTGACATTTCAGTCAAAAATGTTTATTTATTCATCAGAGGGCTACCATCAACTGTTACTTAATTTTGACATAAATTGAATCGTTTCGGAATTTCGTACCATGAGCTTCATAAGACCTTAAGTTTAAGTCGCAGCCTAAACAAATATAAGCCGAACCTCAAACCTTATTCGTTTAAACATGATTACCACTTGTCTTAGGGTGAAAGAAACCATCGTAAAAAAACCTATATGTCCAAGAGAACCTAACAAGTTTTTAAAAGACGTGTGAAGTCCGTATACTCGTACTTGACCATCCCCCTCACCCAGCAGTGGGATATTGAAAAGGGTTGAACACATAATAATGTACATACAAATTTTTTACTTATATTTATATTAATATTACAAAAAGAGTATGGTTTGTAAAGTTGTAGGAGGTAATCTCTGGATCTACTGAACCGATTTAGATGAAATTTGGTAAGAAGATAGTTTGAGACCCTGGGAAGGACATAGGATACTTTTTATTCCGGAAATCATTCCTTAAGAGGGTGGAAATGGGGATGAAAGTTTGTATTGGCAAGCAAGCTAGGGACTAACCCGAGCGAAGCGAGGTTAAATCGCTAGTATAAATATATACACACAGAGTCTTCATCTATTAAAAATGTTATTTCAATTACATTTTAAAATTGGCGTTCGGACATTCAACTGACTTACTTATATTTCTTCTAAAAGCAAAAAATATATCAATTTTATTCTAAGACATTATCACTATTCACTTAAAAAGTTTTCTTTCAGTAACAAGTACAATTCATTATCCCTACAGCAATCTATCAGCGATAAACGCGGGCCGCGTTAAAATAAATTGATTTTATTCAAATTTCTATTAAAGCGCCTTGTTACTGGTTCTGATTCAGAAGTAATGATTTTTGGATAGTATACTTTTAAAGCGGAAAAAAATATATAGATGAAATAATTTAAGTTTTATATGGGGCTAGCGACTTAGCGTCGTGTCGCTCGGGTGCGTTCCTAGGTACGTTTTAATATTTTTGAGCGGAACCCTAATTCTTTTTCTAAAATACAAGTAGCCTAAGTTACTCCTCTTAACATCAGCTATCTGCCAGTGAAGGTCTTGTCAAAATCAGACCAGCCGTTGAAGTTGGTCTAATATAATCTAATGTGAAAGTTACCTTTTTATAGTAAGTATTTTTTTATTAGTATATTTATTAGTGGTAAAACTAAAGTTTGTTTTGTGTGAGTGTGTGTTCTTGTAAGTGTGTGTGTATTTGTATGTTTGTATTGTGTGAGTTTTACGCCAAAGCGTTTCGGCGTGTACTCAATACACTGATTATTGATTGGGTTGAAATTTATCATATTGTGTTATCAAAACATGGGCTATTGCTAGTAATAAATTTGCCAAAAGATGGCGCTACCTGTATAATACTATAAATACGGGATGTATTTCAAAGTATTTTTTTTTTTAAATTAATTTGGTAATATACAGAAAATAATAAAAATTAACACTTAATGTCATATCCATTTCTTCCAAAATTTAAGAAATTAAAGCTTGTAATTGAAAAGTTTTCTAACGTGGAGATGTAAAGTGATTTATAAGACGGACGAAAGTGCTACAGCCTTTTTCCGGAATCTTGTTATAAAGCCCAAAAGTCTAACGAAGTCAACTAATTCGATTTGAATTTGCGTCAATCTAAGTACTCTTACTTTAATTGTTTTTTTTTTATTATTTATTAATGATCGGCTTTTGATTAATTCTCGCGCAAAATATTTTTTGAAATATACTGTAAGATCTGTCTTACTACCCACCATACCCAAGGCCAACCCACCATACCCAAGGCTACCCAGACGTAGCCTTGTGGTATGGTGGATTTATTTAGAAAACAAAGTGAAGTGGGCTTAATCCCCGAGTATTATTTACTCCTTTCGTTTTACATATAGGTACCAACTTTTTTTTTCACTATGAATATCACTTGCTGTTAAGGGAAACCTGCATATCTAAAAAACTAACTAGTTTTCAAAGGGCAGGTGAAGACCCGTTATTGGCCAGCGATAGAGTTGTAAAAGTAAGTTACATTCAAATTATTTATAATACAGAAAATTAAAAATTACTTAATTATATAATATACAAAACAAATGTATACTTAATTCATACATATAATAAAATTGTAACTAAGCCGAATCTGTACATGAAAATATATTTTTTGGAAAATCTTATGTAAATAAACATTATTATCGAAACAGAGGCCGGATCTATAGTTTTTAGAATTTTTGTCTGTCTGTCTGTTACCGCATCACAGAAAAACCACTGGAGGGATTTTGAAGAAATTTGGTAAGGTGATTGCTGGTTATCCGGGTCAACCAACATATAGGATACTTTTTACCGCGGTAAAAATATCTCATTTCTGAGAAAAAATACAAAAACTGCAATGTAAGAGTATAATAATATGTAAAACCTAAGAATTTGGATTTTGGTCATCTGGATGCGGGCGGAGCCGCGGGCAATGCTAGTTATTACTATATAAGGCAAGAATACTAGCCGCATTTCCCAGCTGAATGGCAGTGCTGATTGTTTGGGCGAAAAATGAACCAGCTCCTGTACCAGTAGAGGCGATAAGACGAGGTGTTATGGCTTTTCAGAAGTGCTTAGCTCTTTGACTTCATGGGCCAAGGGTTTCTGCAGCAAATGGTATAAAATCACTATTTATCAAATCAGATATAAATTATAGTATATAAGAATGTACGTATATATGTAGGTATATATGTTTGTATGTGTCTATAAATATATATTTTTTTCGTATAATTATAATATTTAGTTAATATATTTTAATATTAAGTCAATTCTATTTAATGCTATTCTGTACCTACACCGCACTAAATTAACTTATTTTCTCACTTCTAAAGGGTTTCTGGGAGAAATCTCTTAAAGAGATAACTTATCCTTTGTCGACATTCTGTTACTTTATTTTGTATAACATATATTTTATGGTACATAAATAAATACATAAAAAATAAATGAAAACATAATTTTGACTAGGGGATTTTTATAGAGTTGCTATAATTATATGCTGTTCGTGAGCTTGGGTTCTAGGTTCCTAAATTAAAGTTGGGCACTTCCTATTGAAGTATTTTATTGCACTCCGGTCAATAAAATTTCTTTATAATAAAATCGCATAAGCTTGTTGATGCAGATTAACCAAAATACACATGTTCACATGTTTTTTTATTATATAATTAATATACATGATAACTTATTACATTATAATCCAAAAAAAAAACATTGGGGTTAAATGTCACTTTTCTGTTGTCATCTCAGTAAAAAAATTCTAGCCATTCGTACGTGCTCTCATACAAATACGTGTTTTAACAAATTTTCTAAAACTTCAATAATAAATTTAATATAGGTACCCATTTCATTAGCAAAATAAACTTTTTGAATATATTCATTTAATTCGTGCGCCTCGTAATTTTGTACGTAAATCACCGCTATCGCCTTTATTAAAATAATTTACAGTTAAAATCAACTTCGGGGGTAATTTAATGTTTCATGACTGGTATTTGTTTTTCATAATAATAGTAATAAATTTGCTTCATACCGCTTTTGATTTGCATTTTAACCCACGATGCCTGAAAAAGTTTATGGGAACTCATATTAATTTTTACAAAACTTTTATAAAAGGACCTACTCGTCGTTTTTTTTTAAATCTAGATAATAATCCCATTATTTAATAAAAAACATCATGTATTAACTTAGGACTCACCGGCAAAGCCAGTACTACCCGCTAAAAGCCAACGGAGTCTTCCCCGTCTTAATGGGGCGTGGCAGGATGGCTTACGCACTTAACCACGATGTCAGGTCTACCGAAGCAGACCACAACAACCATGGGGTTGCTCCACAGTCCACTCTCCTATCAGAAAAATACCAGGAGCAATCCGCATGGTACACCGCCCACAGAGGTTGGCCGCCTACCAGTGCGTTTCTTAGCTTCGTACCCGTCTGTGTTGCCGGGCACTACTGAGTCCCGCCACTACAGCAAGGTGAGCGCACGTGGGGGTGTCGCAACTCTACGCCGTTACTCGCAGGTAGATGTGTTTCATTTGTATGGGTCATACAAACATACAATAGACATTGAGTTGAGACTTCATTTTCTTCTTAAAAAACCAAGAAAATACGCTTAAATATTATTTAATTCAAACAAACTCCGCTGCTTTCTTTAGCGGAAAGTAATAATATTATTGCCTTTTTATCACCTTCCAAACTTTCGTTTCATTTGTTCTTACTAACATCTGTTCATTCCTATTAATTATTGTGATTAATTGAAAAAAAAAGCAGTAAAACGGGCCAAGTTGCTGCCGAAATTACTTTTTTACGGCTTCTTGGTGCGCAATGATTTATCGTTGCGGTGGGCTCAGTACGCGATGTTGTTATCCATCATCGTACTAGGGTGGCCAAGGTCTGCGGGACAAAGAGATAAGTTTAAGAAATATGAAGTTTCTGTAATTATTTTTACATTTTTTTTGTACCTCAACTTTGACGACACGTTTGATTCAGTTTGTAGTGCTGTGTGTTAATGTCCCAATATATTTATTTATGTATTTAATTGTCGGATGGGCTAAGAAACCTAACACTACTATACTAAATATATGTTACGTTTTCTATAGGATTAGAAGACGTTTTCTAGACACATTTATGTGTATATAAACACTGCTTCATACCGTAAGCGCTTTACCGTAACGACTTTTTACCAATATACCTACCACGCAAGCCTAGCCACGGACAATAAGTAATATAGAATAACTTATTATTTTTGAGTTCAATAATGTTTCAGATAACAAGTATGATTAAAAATGTTTGTTGATAAAGTTCGCATTACATTGTTCTACATAACCTTGGTATCTCCTCTCATTCAGTCCTTTCAACGATTCGTCACCGAAGAGGGATCAGGCTAGCATATATCTTTAAAAACTAGTTAGGTTCTGTCAGACATGCAAATTTTCTCACTCCATACTCTTCACCATAAAGCTAATGATAATCATGTTAAAAATGATTAGCACATAAAAAAATCACAATTGAACCCTTAATTTGAAGTCGCTTCCCTCAATTTTCCACGCACGTTACCACTGGGTTATCAAGGCCACTATCTTCATATGAATCTATATTAGCTTGTTTCGTAATTATGCTGTTATATTATACATAAATTATAGTCGCCCTACAGCTGCTTCGCCATTAATTAATATTAATTGCTGTATTATTGTAATGATTTATACCAACCAGTTTGATTAGTAAAATACGTATCATGCAACATTTACTAAAGGATTGTATGGACTTACTCATACAATAATTTAGCTAATCTGTATTGATGAAGACAAGATGAAGAGAAATAAGTAAAATATTTAGTGTAATACAAGTATTTTTTGTAGATATTTTATACTGTCTATTGTAAATTACTTCAGCCATATAAATAAATAAATATATTGGGACATTAACACGCAAAACACTATCTAGTTCCATGGTAAGCTTCGTAGCTTGTGTTATTGATATCAGATAGTTAATACCTTACACATATATAACTTTAAGTAGATACATATTATAAATATAAACACCCATGACTGGAGTACAAACGTTCGTGCACATCACACAAATGATTGCTCCCAGCGGGACTCGAACTCACGACCACTGGCACAGCAGGTAGGGTAGCTATAAACTGAGCCAACGTGTCATCAAAATGCTTTATACAAGTACCTTTACTTGACCTTAATGTTAAACCAAAAAGTGCTGATTACTAAAAAATCAAAAAATGTAAGACGTTAAGACTCTGCTTTGCTCTATATTTGTTATTTATTTATTTTATTAAAACCTTAATTAAATTAAAAATTAAAAAAAAACTCCGACATGTAATTCGCCATTTTGTGGTGGCAGCCATATTGGATTTGTTGAAGTTTATCAGTGTATAGTATTCTACTAGTCAAGTCAAGCCCTTTCATTTGATATCCATATTGAGGGAGTTGTGAAAAAATATGGAATCCGCCATTTTGTGGCGGCGGCCATCTTGGACCGATTTTCATCAAACATAGTTAAGAACACTCACGACTAATTCATCTTTCAAACCAAAAAAAAAACAAAATCAAAATCGGTTCATCCGTTCGTGACCTACGATGCCGTACACAGACACACACACAAACACGTTAAACTTATTTATTCCGTTTACCTTCGTTTTTGCGTCGGGGTTGGCGTAAAAAATAATTACTGTATTAATAAAACAATCAGTCATCAAACAGTTTCGACCAAGAAACCAAATTATTAAGGCAGGCAAAGTATTAAATGTGTTGCGATAATAATTTCTCTTATTAAGAAAACCATTTCTTTCTGAACTGACAAGCGAGATCGAGCATAGCTTTGCGTGCTCTACGAAATTATTTTTTAGAACAATATTTCTGTTATATTATTAATAATTATTTTCTTACCTTTGTACATCTTATAATATTAAAGGAGCATAATATTTTCTTAAATGAGCATGAGACTTCTTTCAAATTAACAAATATTGTAAGGTACTTTGGTGCCATTTTTGTATTTTTTTGAATTAATTGTGTCATTTTGTTTATGCTGTCTGTAACAACTATATAATGCCTGTAAGACGTCTAAATCCTTAGTCTCTGCCGTGACTATGATTGCTGAAAAGCATTCGATACGTTGTAAACCAAAAATCAAAATAAATCGTCGATCTTTTCCGAAAAACACCGACCAATACTCGGTCATTGAAGTACCGTACAAGTACATAAAGTAAGATAGCATTAATAGAAGCATTAAAATGTTTATTTGAATAAAAAAAATTAGTAAACAGCTCATCATGATTATAGCAAAACACTTTTTTATCCACATATTGTCACCATAAAGCCGTATCTAATAACATCTCATATTCCAAAACCCATCAAACTTTTTAGGCCTGCGAAGAAAACATGCATAAACACTTGAAAATCATTACCTTCCTTTTGAGCTAGTCGGGTAATATCTCCAGAACTCCTTATATTTATATACTTATCATTTAATATTATTTTGAAACTAAAAAAAATATTTTAGTGATTGTAAAAGATATACATATAGGTATTATAAGCTGCAGAATGACGTAGTCTATTTACTATTTATTGTATTTACATTAAAATGCTTTCATGGGATACTTCCTACTATATAAGAAAACTTAAGGTTAAATGTGTTGCAGTAATTCTAAAAGTAGGGTGTGGATCGCTAGCAAAAGTTTTCATTGCCAGCCTAATAAAAAATACATATATTAATTTAAAATAGTAACACCTATTAGCATATAATGCTTTATTTTTTTAATCGGACATGAGCAAACAACTTTACGTCATATGACAATAATCCCTACAATCAAGGCAATGGCAAGTCAAGGGCACGCCATTATTGCCATTATTAATTTTTGAGAAAAAATTTACCTACTTACAACAAATCGTTATATGAATATATTCATTATCCTTTCTATCATATAATATATAGTTCTAATTTCATCCGGATTGTGGCCTCTCGGTTCGTAGCTGTATCCTTCGTCACTAAACACGACTAACGTAAGTTGATCTCTCTGAGACTCTACATAGAGCTATTTTCAGGTACTCTTAGATTCTTTGTAGAGTCCAACGTAATTTGAAACGTGGTGTTAAGATGTACTGGTTTTGGTAAATAAAAGATGCTTAGCATTTGTCATGTCTCGTTGTTAGGAGTGTGACATGGGATGACGAGGGACGACCAAACTATTGTACTGGCATTCAAATCCGTTACATTTGTAGCGATTTATAAGATCGCTATAACGAATATTCTAAAAGTATAAAATGTTTTTGGCAAATTTAGATTTTTTTTGATGATCTATATTTATTGATAGCTTAAATATCGTAAAGCCCAGTCAATGTTATAAAGAATAGTGTGAAATTCAAAATATGTAGTTATTCTTTGAGGATATTCCAATTTCGGCCATGACGGCCAACCTCACTGAGACCAGCCAACTGCGCAGGAGATATTATGGTGCATAAGTGTACTCTCTATTTTTTTTTATTCTCATTCAAGGACACAGCACAGGACTTACGACTTTAATTGCTCTCCGACCCACAAGGTATTTTACTTGACAGAAAAACTAATAACTGTAATTGACCCAAGCCGGATTCGAGCCCAGAACCTCCGGATCTGAAATATGCTAGCCACTAGACCACCAACGCAGTTATATAAATAAATTATATATTTTAAATGTAAATAATGTATGTAAATTTAAAACAGGAGTATTAATGAAGCATCATCTCATATTCAGAAATGAAATGAGAAAAACGAATTGTAATAAGCAAACAGAAACATTTGCTCCAATTTTAGTAAAAAATATATAATTTGAATATTATATAAATTTGAATCTTTTTACGTACAAAAATTCAATTAGAACGAAATTCTTTATATCCCGTGCGAATGGGCTGAAAAGGACGAGACCAGTGTTAAAATAAAATTAAATGTAAATAAAGAAATATCTAGCAAACGTTAATTGCTTTTTTTTATATGGCAACGTATAACATTGGGACAAGGTTGAAAATCGTTTGAATCTGTTTAGTTGTTTGAAATTAGTAAGATTGAAGGAAGTCGGGCTTTACAAAGGCATATTTGTACAAGTCCGAGTAGAAAGTTAGTGCAACACTCGCTTCGTCATTAGAGAGTGGAGTGCGGCTAAGTGGCAAGTTTCAAGGGTCGTAAGAGGCGCGTTTTAGAAAGAATAAAGCGCAAGCGTGAAAGTTGCAGTAACGACGTAATGTTTATTTAGTCAAAGAAGATACGATCATGAAACAATTGGCATAATAACATACATTGTTTTTAAATAAAACTAGCTTTTCGAACTTTTCAGCGAATATATTTTGATTTTTGATTCCCAAGGTTTCGAGTACTTTACAACATCGTGGTTACGGAGTCGAGAGAGACAGGAAACAATCATCAAAATAAATCCGGGAAGAAATCTAAAAATTCTATTTAAAATGTCAAATATTCGCGTAAATCTAAGAATATGTAAATTATTTACTTAATATTACCTGTACATTTGAAAATATGTTGATACTTTCTGCTATTTCGAGCTGTAATGGTGCAATGGATTGACGGAACTCCTACACAGATCTATAAACAGGGTAAATTTTTCAAGATAGTAGAATGTAACGTTAAACTATAGACATTAGCAATAAATTTATAAATTGGATTGTTTTGATAAAACTAAAAGTAATAGAATCTTTTAATTAGTTGAAAAAAATAACTTTACGTAGAATCAAACCTGCTACTTTTTATAATATGCACTCTATTACAACTATGTGATAATTGCACTAAGTGTTACTTATAAAGGTAAAATTGCGAAAAATGAATATTACACATAAAACTACTGCATAATTAATTTTTTCAGCATTTTAAGAAAATATTCTAATCTATACATACATATAATTAAATTGTAACTAAGCCGAATCTGTACATTAAATATTTTTTGGAAAATCTTATTGAAATAAACATTTTTATCGATACAGAGGCCGAATCTATAGTTTTTAGAATTTTAGTCTGTCTGTCTATCTGTTACCGCATCACAGAAAAACTATTAGAGGGATTTTGATAAAATTTGGTATGATGATAGCTGGTTATCCGGGTCAATATATAGGATACTTTTTACCGCGAGAAAATGTCTCATTTCTGAGAAAAAATACAAAAACTGCAATGTAAGAGTAAACTAATATGTAAAACCTAAGAATTTGGTTTTTGGTCATCTGAACGCGAGCGGAGCTGCGGGCAATGCTAGTTAAAAAAAATTAAAAATATTAACGACTATAATATTACAATAGAAATTAGGATGTGCTATGGGCCTATTGACAATCACTTGATAACTGCAAGGAAAAACATTGTAATACAATCTTTAACAATTTGAAAATAAAATTTACTTTCCGTTTTTCAAAATAAATACAATACTGTGTTACAATGTTGTTCCTCTCATAGCGAATAGTAGGAATGGTGTAGTTAAGGTTTGATAAAATATTGCCTTTTTTAATCAAATATTTTTTCATGTACTTCGGGTGGTAAATACTAAGAACGTGTTTAAAATCAACAGGTTCGATTTCGGCCTCGTAACATTTTCCTTTTACGAAAATAATGTTATAATTTCAGTTTTTCATCAAAATATACACTATTTATTTTCTTACTTATACCTTAGATTTTACCATTTACGGTCATTTGAAAGTTTTAATATATTTATGCATATGTGTATTAATTAATGAATTCAAAATTTACACCTTTTTTTAGGTATCCTATTATAACGGCTATTATTACTATTATGTTATAACGACTTGCATACGTCTTGTTTTTAAGGAATTTTTAAAAATTTCATTTACATTCTTCATTCATTTGGTCCACGTTATCTATACTGAGGTTATAAGAATTTATTACTTACTAGCTTTTAACCGCGGCTTCGCTTTTATCTATACTAATATTATAAAGAGGTAAAGTTTGTGAGTTTGTGACGTTGTAGGCGGTAATCTCTGAATCTACTGAATCGCTTTAGATGAAATTTGGTAAAAACATAGTTTGATACCCTGGGACGGGCATAGGATACTTTTTATCCCGGAAATCATCCCTCAAGGATGAAAATGGGGATGAAAGTTTGTATTGGTAAGCAAGCTAGGGACGAACGAGGGTGAGTTGCTAGTACATATAATAAAAGTGTACTGATTGCTGCGTCTACATGGAAGATATTTGAGAAACACTATTATTGGGAGCTTTATTAACGCAATAGAACCAAAAACAATGATTTTTTTCGGTTTTTCTGTTTGTCTGTGTGTTTGGGCGCGCTATTCTCAGAAACGGCTTAACCGATTTAGGTATGGTTTTCACTAATGTATTGTGGTAGGCTTCACTTACCATTTAGTATTTGTTTTATTTTAATCGATTCGTAAATAATAGAGTTATGTCAATTTAAATAATCGCCTAAGGTGCATGCGAAATCGCGAATCCCGTGCGAAGTGAGGGTGAGTCGCTAGTTCATAATATAACTTAAAATTAATTCTATCTAAAAACAATAAAATTTTGCACTAGACTTTTTAACACGTTAAGTTACCTGCAACTTGCCCCTACATTTCTCAGTAAGAGCTATTACGTCCGTCTCGCCTTCGAACCCTTTTTATTTGTTTGGCCTCTTCATACGAGTGATTTGCTATTGAGACGGCTTTTGTACCCCTATGTAGTAAACTCTACTGCCTTTAAGATTTTGGGATAGAGTTTGAAATTTTAAATATAATGCCATTGTTTCAGACATCCTGATAGATATGAGGCTCTTCTATTTAGACTTTGTTTGGTGGGTAGATATTTCAATTGCATACAATTTTTATTTGGGAAAAAACAATCCACTATTTATATATTTGTTGCCTAATTTTTTTGATTTTTATTTACAACTAGCGACTCACTTTTGCTTCGCTCGGATATAGTGTGCGTTTGAAACAGTTAAAAATAGTTAGTGCGAAAGTCCCTAGGGAAATAGACATATGGTATTGTGGACTTTTCTGTAGGTTTTTAAGCCTACAATTTTTACCTGACTACGCCAGAAAAGGGCTATTTAGTATTTTTTTGATATATTTCGTAAGGTTTATGTAGCCATGTAAACTAAGGACGACTCAATAGAACTAGTTATTCTGTCGTGGGAATGAAACATTTTCCTGCAATAAAAGGTATCGTGATCCGAGATCCGAGTAATAAGTTATCATTACACAAAATTTGATTAAATCGGTTCAGTACTTTTTGAATTTATGCATGAAGTGCACACAGATATACAGACAAGCAGATAAAAGAATCAATAGCTATTATTTAATCTTTTATCTGTATACAATTCGTAACAGTCATTGATTTTTAAAATATATTTCATGTACAGATTTCGCTTAGTTACTAGCATTGCCCGCGGCTCCGCCCGCGTTCAGATGACCAAAAAACAAATTCTTATGTATTACATATTAGTATACTCTTAAATTGCACTTTTTGTAATTTTTCTGAGAAAAGAGACATTTTCTCGCTATATGTTGACCCAGATAACCAGCTATCATCATACCAAATTTCATCAAAATCCCTCTAGTGGTTTTTCTGTGATGCGGTAACAGACAGACAGATAGAAAAAATTCTAATAAGGATAGATTCGGCCTCTGTATCGATAATAATGTTTATTTCAATAAGATTTTCCAAAAAATATTTAATGTACAGATTCGGCTTAGTTACAATTTTATTATATGTATAGATAATATACGTATGTGTATACATATGTGTGAGCTACAATGGACCAAAACTAGTCGACGTAGCTAGGGCCGACCTCGGCACCACACCCAACATAATAATAATAATACATATGTGTGACTGTGATAATTGTAGTATCTAATCAAAATGCTATATATATAATTTTACTATTCAGCAAATATATTGTTAATCATTTTGAGTTTAACACTTGTTTGAAAAGCCTATCCCGAGAAAAACGTTAGCGGATAAAACTCAACGGAATAGAATTATATTTTTATCTTTTTTTTTAAATAAAATTATAAATGACAACAATTCTTTTATTAAAGAAGCCTGGACTTCTCTTAAATGTCACTACTGAGTGCGCGGTATAGCTCTTGCAGATGAACTATGTAAAAGCGTACGTAAAACCTGTTATGACGTTTTAAAAAATATATGCAATTCGTTATACTCTCCATGCATTATAACTTAGCATGGACATTATCTTTGCTCAACAACTAACAATAATGTATACTAAAACTTTAAAGCTTAAGCCATTAATATTATAACCACTATAAAAGTATAGCTCTACCAAGAGTTAAGCAACAAATTTTTGCTCTACAACTGAAAAGCATAAAAGTATAATAAAACAGAGACTATTTGATCGCTACGTTTTATAGCCAGCTTTAAAGCTTATCTTTCAGCACCTCAACGTTTTAGTTTCTCCCTCTTCCCCAATTAACCTTTAAAAAAATTATTCGCATGAGATGCATCAAGGGGTGGTTTTAGAATTCAATAGGTGATGTAGCTATATAAATTCAGTTTTTAACGCTTACAAAAAAGGTAAAAATTTACACTATATTATGTGTAAAATTAAACCGTATTACATTAACTATAAAGTTTAAATTTGAATGGAAGTTTTATAAAGGTAAATCTAATTTGATTTGTAGAGTCGTGCAGAACATGGTCTTTCTGACAGGCAACTTTTCAGTTAATTAGTGTGATTTGCGATTTTTTCCCAGCATCATGCTTTACTTGGAGGCTACAAGCACCTTTTGGGTGAAACGTTGAAAATTTTGTAGCTTTTCATAAAATACTTTTAATTAATGCTATCTTTATACAGAGATATATATTAAAATTGTAACTGATCGCTGTCTGTAGATGGAAGATATTTGAGAAAAACTACTATTTGGGCGTCTTTATTAACGCAATAGAACCCAAAAAAATGAGTTTAGAATTTTTGTCTGCATATCTGTTTGTTTGTCTGTGCTTTTGTGTGCGCTGTTATTATATTATTGACTATTGCTACTATTCGCGTATTGCGGTAAGCTTCACTTATAATTTAGTATTTGTTTTATTTCAATCGGTTCGTAAATGATAGACAGTCAGATAGACATACTAATAGTCAGACAAAAATTCTAAAAGATATAGATATATGTACATAGATATAATAAAATTCTAAGTCGAATCTGTACATTAAATATTTTTTAGAAAATCTTATCAAAATATCATTATTATCGATACAGAGGTCGAATTTATAGTTTTAAGAATTTTTGTTGTCTGTGTCTCTCTCTGGGAACGCATCATAAAAAACCACTGGTCGGATTTTGATGAAATTTGGTATGATGATAGCTGGGTATCCAGGTCAACATATAAAATACTTTCTACTGCAGGAAAATAACCCATCTCTGTGAATTCTATCTAATATAATCTGATACTAACCGTTAAAAAGCTCCTAGAGGCGAACCCGAGCGAAGCGAGAGTGAGTCGCTAGTTATAAACATAAATACTTATTTTACAATGATAACTACATATTTTACAATTATAACGACTTACAACGCTGATAATTTTAAGGTCTGTACGTGTTAATATAATATGTAAATAAATTTCAATAGGGAAGATGGCTGGGTACTACCATCGTCATGGGATCCTATTATTAATATAATAAAATCAAATAATAAATCTAAACATAACAGACAGGCAGATGTAGTAAGTTCTTTCTGTGTGGATCAAAATGACAGCATATCAGATTAATATTTTTCATTTTTCATTTCTAAAAGTATATAGTAATAGTGTTGCTTAGTCATTTGTCTTTTAAATAATAGCAAACTAAATTAAAATTATTATTCTTAATTAATTTTAACTTTTTAAATTACACATAGAACAATTATATGGCTTAAATAATTAATACTAAATTTTATATTTTTCTTTATGGTTATAAATATAATAATAGCAACACTAAATATAGATTACCAATTAATTTTTTAAAATTGTAATAATCATAATAATAACAGCATAATTAAATAAATAATAATCCATATTCAATTATAAAACTAATAAAAATTATAAAATGTTTAAAGTTAAAAAATATTGTAAGGTAATTGGTGAAATGAAATTTTCATTTTGTTAATTGTGGGTAGGCTGTCTGTAACAACTATACCTTCGAGACATGTAACACCTTAGTCTCTCCCGTGACCATGAATGCTATAAAGCATTCGAAACGTCGTGAACCAAAAATTCTAATAAATCCGCGACAAAATCCGAAGAGATAGTTTTATTTAAAATATCAAATATTCGCGTAAATCTAAGAAAGTACATAGTTAATTTTATTAGAAATCGGTTGACAAACAAAGGAAAAAAATGTACTGAATTGTTTTGTTTTTAACATACGCAGATTTTTTCTGGTGTTCATTTCTATTATATAATATTCTTTTATCATATTATTTACTTTATTTTTAGTGCATATTGTTCTTTTGCAATTTGGTAAAACCACAAAAAGTATTGCTAATGAAAATGTTTTAAAAGCACAGTGGACTCAATGAGTTGGAGCTGCGGAATATTAAAAATAAGAGCGAAATGGGGCAAAGTTGGGAAACCGTATTTTGTAAGAGTTAATGATGTAAAACATACTAGAAGGGGTCTGATCAAAATAATAATAATTCTATATTAAATTATTCCATTATTGTTATAAATGCAAAAGTTTGGATGGATCGATGGTTGTTACTCAATCTCGCCAGAACGGCTGAACCATTTTGGTACATAATACTTTTTTATCCCTGAAAATTGTACAGCTCACGTGGGATAGATTCGTTTTTGTTTTTCACATAGTTTTTCTATTTCATACTAACCGTTTAAACGTACCTAGGGACGAACCCAAGCGAAGCGAGGATGAGTTTATTAGTTTTAAATATATATATTTTTTTTTGAATTTTTGGTCGTGTTATTTTTTTTTTGATTTTTGGTTCCCGATATTTTAATATTATAGTGTCGCATGTCTGTGATTTGGAAATTCTTTTAATTCAGTTTTTACACGCGCATGTGATATGTGGGCGGGGTTAAAGGGTTCAAAGGGTAAAAGACAAGTTATGTCCGACCCCTAAAATCCAATCTATTTATTTGTTAAATTTTATCGAAATCTGTTCAGGGATTTAATTCTAAAAATCAAAAAAGGCAGACTTACTTTCACATGTATAAAATTTTAGTATAAATATCAAATATTTACGTAAGAGTCGTAAATCTATATATTAAGAAATTAAATACCAATGCAAAAAAAGAAATTTTAACAATTCATAAATAAAATCATATTATGTATTTAACATATTCTAGCGACTCACCCTAACTTCGCTCGCGTCGTCCCTGAGTATATCCGTTTTAACGGTTAGTATGGAATAGATAGACTACTTATATCTTGTAGGTATGATTTAGGTCTTCGATCTCAAAATCTCCGATTTCAAAAATTCTTTATATTAAATTATATATATATATGATGATGATGATGATGTTCTCCTAGCCGATTCCGGCCACGGCGGCCAATCTCAATGAGATTAGCCAACTGCGCAGGAGATATTATAGTGCTCAAGTGTACGCGCAGACACAAGTGCACTCTCTATTCCTATCACTCTCATACTCCGGTGGGACGACCACTCGACACGACCGGTGAGAGTTAAGGCGCAGGACCGACGGCTTTACGTGCTCTCCGAGGCACGGGGGTGAAACACCGCCAACTTCCCAACTCCGGGCTGTTACTGAGACTTACTATACAGGAAGACTCAATAACTAAACTTGGCCCGACCCGGGACTCGAACCCAGGACCTCCGGGTGTGCAGCCGTACATGCTAGCCACTACACCACCGAGGCAGTTCATATATATATTTATTTATTTATTTATTAATTAAAATAGTAGTTCTTGAGATTAGCGCTTTCAATAATAACAAACTCTGCCTCTTTATAATATTATTATAGATTTTACGTATTATTTTCATAGTATTTGGCTATTTTTATTTTGGAAATAAGTACTATAACTTATAGACTCATTCAGGCACAATATTTCCACGTCTTTCTAACAAACTTATAAGAGGAGTAGTTAAAAATTTTCTTTTTTAAAGTGTTCCACAAACTCAAAACCCTCTAATGGAGGGAGCCATTAAGCATTCATCGATTCCTAATTTATCTTTCTTTTCGATTTTTCCTCTTTCAAATCGTAAAGTTAAACGCGAACACTTTTTACTAAGACCCTATTATTAAGTGACGTAAATCTTAAATTTATTGTTTTATCGCTAATTTGAACATTTAACTCTTATAATTCCTTATCGTGACTTATAGGAATATTTTTAAAGCAAATTAGCAAAACGATAGTGAAGTGCATTATAAGTGCTCGCTAACACCATTTGTGCTATTTCTAACTTAGATATTTTTGATGATATTAAGTTATAATGAAGTTGTTTTGTTCAAACAAACAGACTGACTGAACAGTCAGATTAAGCCTATTTATTAAGTAAAGCTACTATGCTTAGTAATTATATAAAAATGTGGGTGAAACCTAGTAATAATATAAATTTGTTATTTACTTTAGCAAAAATCACTACATAAAGCCATTCTCGAAGGAATTATATTGAATTATTATTGAATAATTAACATTACCTTTATTTTATTTGAAGTTAACTCTAAAATTATATATAAATAATCTGAGCTAAAAATTTTGTAGTCTAAAATGAAACTAAAATAAAACCTTATTTTATTACTTCCCAAGTGACAGATAATAATTAAAAAAAAATTGACAGTGCGATAATAACATAAAAAAATATTTATTAAAAATTTACATTTAAATGTATTAATGGAAAGCTATGGATATCCTTACCAGTTCCCACAGATGCGATTGGATGAGTTCCCTGACCATGGTGACGGCGTCGAGTATTATGGGATGCGGCCACTTGATGGACATGAAGCTAAAAGGTATAACAGATTTTTACCTATTTTTTAACCCCCGACGATGCGTCTTTATGCAAAGAGGGGTGTTATAAGTTTAACGTATGTATTTGTCTGTGGTATCGAAGCGCCCAAACGGATGAACCGATTTTAATATTTCAGTTTTTTTTATTTGACAGGTGACTTT
Organism: Brenthis daphne; assembly: GCA_947093115.1. Lineage (NCBI taxonomy): Eukaryota > Metazoa > Arthropoda > Insecta > Lepidoptera > Nymphalidae > Brenthis > Brenthis daphne. The sequence continues at coordinate 9,420,154 of OX352473.1, forward strand.
ATCGAGTGTTCTTAGCTATCATAAACAAGAAAATCCATTCAGCCGTTTGCTATCAGCAAACTTTTACAGATCTAATCGACTTGAAACTTGGTATCCCGATACATTAATGATCTTAGAATCATATAGTAATATAGGTCTGATGCAGCAGAGTCACCTAGAATTTGCAAAATACACGACTCTTTACTAAAATAAACTAGAGATATCGTATTTAGGCTCATTGAAATAACCTTATTGAATAGGTTATTGTGTTGCGATTTTTTTTTTATTTGGGAGTTTGACCTAATAGTAATTTACATACGAGAGTACATTTGTGTGTAAAGTATTCTCAAACAACAGCAGCAATAATGACTTTTTAACTAACTAAAAAGGTTTTACCTACTTCGAAAAGTAAGTATGTCACACTTTGGGGAAAAGTTTCTTTAAAACATTGGTAATTTACAACCCTTATTAGCAACCCTTGTAACCTGCATGGTGTCACATAAATTGCGATGAAGAATTTGACCTCTATAAGTGGATTAATTCTAAAATCATTTAGAAATCCGTGTCCCTTTTAAGTTCAAACTTATTACTTTTATTTTATTACAAGCATTTCCCGCGGCTCCGCTCGCGTATTGTATTGTATTTAAAATAATTACCCTGCTTCTGAATTTAACATCATCTCCAGTTTTTTATCCTCACAGAATATACTGCCTAAAACTTTGAATTTAATCAGAAAATTAAGTGCGTTTTTCTTTAATGTGTAACTTTAAAAATAAGGGATTTTTCAAACTCCTCTCCACTAACACTTTCTTAGATTTACGCGCATATTTGACATTGAATTTTTGAAATCACTTTTTGTAAAATAGTGGGTAGGCACTGTCTGTTACAAGTATGTGTTTGAGTCGTCTATAACCTCAGTCTCTTCCGTGACCATGATTGCTGTAAAGCATTCGAAACGTCGGGAACCAAAAATTCAAATAAATCCACGAAAATATCCGAAAAGATAGTTTTATTTAAAAAAAAACTCCTCTCCACTAAGAAAGGATCCAGTCCCTTTTATACCTTTTAGGGTATATTATTAAGAAATCATTTCTTATCGGATATCAACTCCTTATGGTAAATCTACCTGCTTCAAGCCTGTAGCATTATATCTTCCGAAATTTCATGATTAATCAGTAATTAAATGGTATTTTAGTTTAATATTTATAAACATGTGTATATTATGTTTATTTCAAATAACTAAATAAGTCCAACTAAACTAAATCGCATCAAAATAAACACAGCTATTATGATAACAGAAATAGAAGGAATATTTTAACCGTAAACTACGTGTAAATTAACTTTAATATATAGCTTTGCTGTTATTAAACTTGGGCTATAACGGTGCAAAGTTCAAACGGTCAGCATTATTTGAGTACGTGTTTATTGTTGAATCCTAAAGTGGTGAGCCACTATATTACCGCCATTCGCTCTTTATTATGAATACCTATTATGCACTATTCTATGTATATTTTTACATTTAATATATTTCTATTTTTATAGTTAGTATGAAATAGATAGACTATATAAAATTATATTATATAGTAAGAGGTATGATGAGTTGTTAAGGGTTGTATTATAACATATTTTCCCGTGGAAATGAGATGATCTCCCGCGGTAAAAAGTAGTTTATGTCACTTTTCAGCCCTCCAACTTGTGCACACAAAAAAATTACGCGAATCCGTCACTCTGCTTTGACGTGAAAGAAGGACAAACAATCAAACTTTCACATTTTTAAATAAAAAATTACAAACTTCTAACAAGTATTTCTTTACAGGAGAAGCCGACCGAAAACTCGTCGGTCGAAACGATCGAGATCAAGAAGTATATCGGATTCGAGATCCCGGACCCACAGTCGTTCGAAATCGCAGTCCCGTTCTCGATCAATATCTCGCAATAGGAGCCGATCTCACTCCGGATGTAGAAAAGAAAGCTTGAAACAGCCAAGCTTATTAGACGCTTTTCGAGTGCTTTACTTAAAACGTAAATATTTATTATTTGCTACACGTTTTTGACTACAGAATTGTATTTCCCATGCATGCATAGATATATTTACCAGTCACTTGGCGACTAAAAATGAATAGTGCCTATTTTGTATGGAGATGGTTTGAGAATCAAGTAAAAATTATTTATGATATTGCAAATGCGAAAAGTGCTTGTTGGTTTGTTTTTACAAGTAAAAATAGATTTTTTCTGAAAAGAAGTCTGTTACTTTATTATTTGTATAAAAAAATAACATTGTAAAGTAGAGTATATATTAATATTATATTCTGTCTGTCTGTTACGTTTTCACGCCAGACTTGCTTAACAGATTTTATTGAAATACATAATTTGTAATAGGGACGGACAAAATCTTCCTTATGGCCACGCCGTACTTACCGTACGCACTACTTATTGGACCTACCTAGTCAGTAAATGTAGCTTACTTATTTAGTAAGAAATGCTTTAACATTATGCTAAGAACTAACAGAAGAGCAATTATGTATATATAAATAAGCAAAGACAGTTCAGTAGGTACCTTTTCTCCTCTATTTGTCAACCGATTTTTGTTTTTTTTTGTTTAGTAGCTATAGTGTAACTCTAGTGTTATCAATAAAAATAGCTATTTTTTATAGATTGATAAATTCTATTCATTTATTGATAAATGTATTGAATAATGATCATTATGACCGAATTTTGACCACTGGACGCACATTAGTATGTATGTATACGCTGTGCGAATGGAGTTGCGGGCAAAATCTAGTTATTATATAAGACTAGCGACTCACCCTCGCTTCGCTCGGGTTCGTCTCTAGCTTACTTCCCCACACAAACTTTCATCCCCTTTCTCACCCCTTTAAGGGATGATTTCCGAGATAAAAACTATTTCACTCACTCACTCACTTTTCATATCAAGAGATTTAAAAAAAATCTTATTTTAGTAAAAAAAATCTTTTAATTTTCTTCTATACAAAACTTCCTGACAATAACCAACACGAAAAAAGGAATTATCCAATTCGGTACAGTCGATCCGAAGTTATGCGCGTACATACATTTTGGTGATTCATTTTTTTATACATAGATTAATATTTAATTTGACAAAAACCTAAAATGATTGAAACCAAACCGGATTAAACCAAAATTAATAAAATTAATAGCTGCATTTAAACTTATTTTAATTTTTAATTGTTAATAACGAACTAATTGCAATTTTAATTTAACTATGAACTCCCCGAACAGTGAATATTGAACTTCATTAGTTATTCTTTCTGTATACGTTAGTGCTGTTTTACTACGATATGAAAATATTGATGAGAGGCGTCTATTTATAATAAAGCTCTAATAAGCATTAAAAAATGTAGTTTATCTGTTCACTTTTGGACCAGGTTTTGGCGACAGGGATATATCGATACTTTATTTCGCAAGTCGGTTAACTCCTTTTCAGTGCACTTTTTAGGGGGCACTAAAACCGTAATAAATAATATATTATGAATTCGGAAAACATGAAATTTTATATTATTTAAAAATAACTATTCCACGTATTTTTGCGTATTCGTAATAAGTAGGTATTATAGAAATTTTTTCGTTTTCGGTAGCCTTTGAAAAATTGACTGAGACAGAGTTAGCCTAGCAAATACATTAACAAATTAAGGTATACAGGTTATTCTTTTGAGGCTGCGTAGTCTAAAGGCAAAAACGTCATGCCACGTCCGTCTGTCTGGCTGTCAGAGCTATGACAGTTACTATGTAAAAAGTAAAATTGTATATGATACTAGCAACTTACCCTCGCTTCGCTCGGGTTCGTTCCTAGTTACGTTTTAACGTTTAGTATAGATTTCTTAGAGATGAGATATTCTCCCGCAGTAAAAAGTATCCATTATGTTGACCCAGATAACCAGCTACCATCATACCAAATTTCATCAAAATCCCTCCAGTGGTTTTTCCGTGATGCGGTAACGGACAGGCAGACAGACAGACAAAAATTCTAAAAATTATAGATTCGGCCTCTGTATCGATAATAATGTCTACTTCAATAAGGTTTTCCAAAAAATATTTAATGTACAGATTCGGCTCAGTTACAATTTTATTATAGGTATTTATAGATATAATAATATGTTAATTGTTTTGTTTCTAATATTTTATATATAATTTAACATTTATAATATGTTTTAATGAAAAGAAGTTGTTCCTTCTTCGATTTATCTCTTTTAATAATTGCATTACATTGAAAGTTATATAAGTATATTCTTTTCCAGCAAGCAAACACAAAAAGAACACAACTAAGTATTTAGCAACGAAAAAAAAACAGGATCGCATACAGGAAATTCTGAAAAGTGACGGTCTTGGGTCGAAAAAATGGTTATTATATCCAAGACGTCGAACAGAGTCCGTTATAGAACCGGTCAGTATCAATTGTGACAAAAGAGTCAAAATAGATGCAGATTTCTTCAGAAAATATAAAAAGAGAAAGCAGGTGGACAGCGATGCGCCGATCGCAAAGTTGAAAAGGTGGGAATTGATTTTTTATAAGAAACTCGGCTTTATACAGGCTGTTTAGTGAAATAAAGTTTTGTTTGTACACTTTTTTTTGTTTTGTTAAGATTTTTTCTAAATATTATTCGACGTTATAATTTGTTTCACTGATTGAAATTTAACATTTGCAGCGTTATTGGTTTATGGTGTGAAACAGTAAAAATAATACACGTTTTCTTTAAAAATTATTATAATATATACTCGTAATTATTTATTTTTATAGAAATAAATAGTATTAAGGCAGTGGTAGTCCAGTGGTAATGCGCTCGCTTGGGAAACCGAGTGAAGCAGGTTCAAATTTCGGGTCTCGCACCTCTGATATTTTCATGTGCAAATCATTTCCAACTTGATTACCACTTGCCTTAATGGTGAGGAATCGTGAGGAAACCTGTTATGTCTGAGAAAATCTAGCAAGTTTTCAAAAGGCATCTGAAGTCCGCCAACCCGCACTTGTCCAGCGTGGTGGACTATGGCCTGATTCCCCTCGTACTGAAGGGAGGCCCGTGCCTAGCAGGGGGACGTTAAAAGGGCTGAATACAAATAGTATTACAATACATATAAATAAAATTTACAATAAAAATACGCTTAACATATTTATCAATTACATTTCGACAAATATTACATGATTAGAATGAAAGCATAAAGCAAAATTAATTAATAAAATTACAAGAATTAGCATAAATATGATAACAATCAATAAATACAATATACTATAGTTGATAAATACTCTTAAATAAAAAAATCTACTTATAATATAGAAAATTGTAGTCTTCATTTCCAACAGCATACCTTCACTTATACATACTTTTAGCTATAAGACACCTTTAAAAGCAAACATAAACTAAAATTCTAATTTAACGAGATCAGACTAGACTGGTGTTAGGATAATTTTCTGCACTTAGGTATACACTCTCAAATAAATGCGGGTTAAGCGATAAATTTAAGCATTAGCTTGCTAGGTGTAATGGCCCATAGAGCACGAGAAGTTTTAAATTAGTACCGAATTGTGGAGTTATCGTGTGGAAAATTGACGCGTGGGAAAAACTCGCTTACAGAACTCTTTTGTTGTTTATACTGATTTTTTATGTATAGTTTTCATTGTATTTTACGTTTAACTAGCGACTCACCCTCGCTTCGCTCGGGTTCGTCCCTAGGTACGTTTTAATTTTTTTGAGCGCAACCCTAATTCTTTTTCTTAAATAAAATAGCCTATGTTACTTTCTATAACATCAGTTATCTTCGAGTGAAAGTCCCTTGAAAATCCAGCCGTTTCAGAGATTGTCCGGAACAAACAGACACACAGACAAAAACTAAAAAAATGTGTTTTTCTTATAAGTATAGTTATATGATTTCATATACATTTAGTTAAACGCTGTTGTTTTGACATTACATACAGACACTTCAGTTTTATTTATCTGTATAGACTAGCGACGTCCCAAGGTATGTACGTCTTAAGTAGATATAAATTGTTATTAGCCAGCCAGGTTAATTTTAATATTTTTTGCGTGAATTATCCGATGTTTTAATATTCTGCTACTCGGAGCGGAGACAAATACAACAAAACAAAGATCATAAAAATCGACCCAGCCGTTCTTGAGTTACAAATGGTGTAATTACCGATTTTGTTTTATGTATATATGGATATATTGGAGGTAAGAAAATTACTCTGGTAATTTTGAGTAGATATTTTTTTGAATGATTATATTATATTGTATTACCTATATACAAACAGGCAAAGACAAAACAGTTCAGTACCTTTTTGTCTTCTGTTTGTCAATAGATTTTCTTTTGTATTTGTTTAGTAGTTATTGACGAACTTAAGTGTAAACTAGCGACTCACCCTCGCTTGGCTTCGCTCGGGTTCTTCCCTAGCTTGATGACCTATACAAACTTTCATCCCTATTTTCACCCTCTTAAGGGATGATTTTCGGGATAAAAAGTATCCTATGTAAGGACATACTCAGTTCCGGGATAAAAAGTATCCTATGTAAGGACATACTCAGAGTCTCAAACTATCTTCTTACCAAATTTCACCTAAATCGGTTCAGTACCTACTTTCAGAGATTACCCCCTACAACGTCACAAACTCACAATTCACAAAGTTTACCTCTTTATTATATTAGTATCTATAAATAAAACACGAAAATTCATTTAAAAAAAACACCAAAATAAGCTTTACCAGAATTATCTATATAAGGGATATGATATTAATGTGCTGACAAAATTTTCGTTTGTTAGATATTGGTGTACTGTACGCAAAATAATATTATGTTTACAGTATATTTTTTAGTATTGGTGTATATACATTAAAAGTGTTTTTATCTAGGTGTACATTGTAGTAACTAGTAAGCTTTTGCTAGTGTGAGCATGATCAGGCATATTTGGCTCAGTTTGTAGTGACCCTACTTGCTGTGCGGTCGCGGGTTTGAGTCCCGCTGGGGGCATTCATTTGTGTGATGAGTACGAATGTTTATACTCCAGTCATGCGTGTTTATATTCATAATATGTATTTAAAAATGATATATGTGTAGTGTATCAACTATATGGTGTCCATAAAACAAGCCTCGTAGCTTACCACAGAATTGGTGCTGTGTGTTAATGTCATAACATATTTATATTTAATTATATTTATACTTATCAGATTCCACTGGGGAAATAGTATTCTTTCATAGAGAAAACGAGAAGTTACAGTTAAGGCTATAGAACATATTAAGCTGTATGATGTCATGTGACTCTAATCTCTCTCTCTATCTACAATATTATGAAAAAAAAACATGATATTATTGATTAAAGTATTTAGATTAAAAATCTTCTAGCCGTGCTCTAATTATGAGCAAGCGAACAGTACTCGACAGAAAGACCACATCAGAAATTTTTTTTTCAACAATATTGACTATTTTTCAATTTAATTGCTTAGTTTACATTAAATCTATTAAATACCTCATTTTTTCTTTTTTTATCATGTTTTTCATGAAATAACTATGTGAATGTTATTTCTGTTAATTAGATAATGTATAAAAAATCTTATGTTAATTAGATAATGTATAAAAAATCGATATTACCTACTATATTTAAAAAAAACTAAGTCAAATTATATTTATATCAGAATTTTGGTCACTAATTATGCTGACCCTACCATCTCCAAACGCCCAGGCAGTTTTATGTCATGTACACGTACATGCTTTGCTGTTATAGCACGCTTTATTCACAATTTATGTTTCAAACTTCATGCACTTGATGATACTAAAAGTCATATTCATATAATATGCTGCTTTACATTTATTAAGTTAGGTTATTATTAAATACTAGCATTGCCCGCGGCTCCGCCCGCGTTCAGGTGACCAAAAACCAAATTTTTTGGTTTTACATATTAGTATACTCTTACAATGTAGTTTTTGTATTTTTTCTCAGAAATGAGACATTATCCCGCAATAAAAAGTATCCTATATGTTGAACCGAATAACCAGCTATCATCATACCAAATTTCATCAAAATCTCTCCAGTGGTTTTTCCGTAATGCGGTAACAGACAGACAGATACACAGACAGAAATTCTAAAAACTATAAATAAGGCCTTTGTATCGATAATAATGTCTATTTCAATAATATGTCCCAAAAAAAATTTAAAGTACAGATTCGGCTTAGTTACAATTTTATTATACTCGTATGTATAGATATATGTACATATATATACAAATCCTAAAAATAAACCTTTGTTTTTAATCCCTCCACGAGCGCGGACACGCCGGCGTTACAGTTAACAATAGATTTCTTAGAAATTTACCTGGAGGTGTTAAAATAGAAAAAAAAAAACTCTTTACAGTAATAGTAGGGGAGCCCAAGAGGGGATTTTCTGTAGTTACTCGAGCGCGGCAGATTAACATAAAAGAGGTTACCTTGCACTCTATTGAGTACTTTCACCATAATATAAGTCTTCTATATAAAGGGGCGCGTCTAGGGAAGCCGATTAAAATATTTAAGAAATGTTTTGATAAGGTAGAAATACTTGAAACCGTCAGATTAAGGTGTGGTAGGCTAGTCACATCCTGAAAAGTGTCCAATTTAATAATCTGCCGATTTGCACAAGCCTAAGAGGCAAAAATCATCATAAACTTTATAGTCGATTTTTGCCTCTTCGGCTTGTGCAAATCGGCAGATTATTGAATTGGACACTTTTCAGGATGTGACTAGCCTACCACACCTTAATCTGACGGTTTCAAGTATTTCTACCTTATCAAAACATTTTTTAAATATTTTAATCGGCTTCCCTAGACGCTCCCCTTTATATAGAAGACTTATATTATGGTGAAAGTACTCAATAGAGTGCAAGGTAACCTCTTTTATGTTAATCTGCCGCGCTTGAGTAACTACAAAAATTCCCTCTTGGGCTCCCCTACCATAAGTATTGATCGTTTGAACAAATAAACACTAACGCCACGAAATGCTTGTCCTAATTTGGTTAAACTATACATTTTTAATAAAGAACTATCACAATTTTTTTTTTCAAAAATTTTTGATATTGGGAAGTATTAAAACGGATATAAAATCATTTTTTAAAATATAAAGAAATGGTAAGTGAAGATTTTTCTCCTTTTAATTCTTAACTTATTCTACACTTATAAAGTTATCTGTTTTTCACCGCAGCTTAAAATGTCTTTAAAATCAATGAGATCATTAATAAAAATATAGATAGATATACTAGCGACTCACCTCACTCACTTTTTCTCGTGATGCGTTCCCGAATAGACAGACAAACAGAAATTCTCAAAAGTATAGATTCGGCCTGTGTATAGATATAATAATGACTATTTCAATAAGATTTTCCAAAAAATATTTACTGTACAGATTCGACTCAGAATTTTATTATATGTATAGATTTTGGACATTTTTGCTTTATCTAGGTTTAACTCTTGAGACTTTTTATGGTAGCTTGTAATCAGCGTAAAGTAAAATTTCATTGCACGTAGACATTCCGTCTCGTTGAATATTTCTTCGTTATAATTTTAATTCTGCCCTCACGTACCTTTGCCCATGGGAGCGAGGGTGTCAGGTCTGGGTTGGTTTTCAGAATTATGCAATTTATATGGAAAAACGACGATTTTAATCAAATATTAATTTTAATTGTTCAAATCGATCTTAGAGATGAGTTAACTTGTCGTATTAGATTTTAAATGTTGGCACAAATGAAAAGATAAATTTGACCCTACCCGGGACACAAACAAACCCAGGACTTCAGTTCTGCGAGGGTATTTATTTTAGTTTTGTTAATTTAACAAATTTATCCTTTTAGCAAACACTCATAGTGCAAAAAATAAGTAAGAAATAAAGTCACTTTATTCTCTCTTCTACTCTATAAAGGCATGAAAAATAGTCTGAAGCCGAAACACGTTCAATATGGTAAAATAATATAATAATAATATCATAGAACCATATTGAAACATCCACTCGGACTTGACGTTTTCATTTTTTTTTTCGATTATATTTACGTAGAACTCCTGCTTCACTTGGGTTTTTAAGTAATTGCTTGCATTTGATTTCGGTGAGAAATTGAAAATACTTTTAACAAACTTAACCCCATCTAAAGAATTTTGTATAGAAGAGGGAGCGCTTAGAATTTTAGCGACGCGACGTTCAATTTTATCACGTATAAAAATATTCGCTACAAAATCATTATTTCGCTCGTCATTTTAAAAAGCTCAGTAAAATAATGATTTCGAGCAAAACTTTAATGATTACGTAAACGATGTACCTTAAAAGCTTGTTTTGGGTTTTACATACAGCGAACTTTTCATGTGCTTTATTATTTTATATTAATTTTTTTGGCCATCATTTCGGTACCTAATTGTATTCTTTTAATAACAATATATCAAATAATCAATGTATATTTTATATCTATATATATAAATAGGCTTTTTCTCCTTTTTTCGCCTTTTTCTCCTCTCTCCTCTTGTGAACAGGTTTTTTTAGTAATAAATCGACGAGTCTATCAATATAAACGTTGGAAAGTATGTTTTTTTTTTATTTAGATAGGTAAATTCTATTCACATTGTCAATAATGACTTTGTCGAATTTCGCCCAACGGACGAACACTAACTAATGGGTACATTTAAATAGGCAAATTAAATAATATTTACTACAATACGTAATTATTTGATTTTTACGAACAATCTGTTGATATTTTTTTGATTTGATTTGACGACACGTTTGGTTCAGTTTATAGTGTAATTGTACTTACTGTGCCAGAGGTCGCGCGTTCGAGTCCCACTGGGGGATTTCATTTCTGTGATGAGCACGAATGTTTGTACTACAATCAAGGGTGATTATATTTATAATATGTAGGTATTTAAAGTTATATATGTGTAGTTTATCAACTATCTGGTATCCATAACAAAGGCCTCGTAGCTTACCACGGAACTAGATGGCGATGTGTGTTAATGTCTCAACATGTTTATCTTAACAAAAAAAATTTCATCACATCTTCTTAGCTAAATTATTTACCGAAGTAGTTTCCAGAGAGATTTATTGTCTATATCTACCAAAAACGAAATCCTTATCTATACATATCATAAAATTGTAATTGATCGCTGTTTGTGCGTAGAAGATATTTGGGAAATACTATTATTGGGAGTCTTAATTAACGCAATAGAACACAAAACAAGTGATTTTTAGAATTTTCGTCTATTTGTCTGTACGTTTGTGCATGCTAATCTCAGAAACGGCTAATCCGATTTGGGTGCGGTTTTAACTAATGTATTTTGGTAACTTCACTTAACATTTAGTATTTGTTTTATTTCAATCGGTTCATAAATAAAAAAGTTATATCAATTTAAAAAATCACAATCAAGGGACGAGCCCGAGCGAAGCGAGGGTAAATCGTTAGTATATACCTAATGAGATTAATAAGGTACTAAAATATGTGAAATGTTTCTTTTCTCTCAGACAATATGCTGGCAGTATTTCTTTCTTAATTAGTTTTGATAACGTTGGAAGAATCTTAAGAAGTCAATATATATCAGTACAAACAATTAATCAAAAGTACCATAATGCTCATGCTAGAAAATATTTGCTCTCTATAATCTTCAGTACGTTGGACATTTTTCATAAATAACTTATGAAATCAATTCAGAAATTGAGAATAATTGGAATTTTTATAAAAAATATTGCTATATTTACTGGTTTTATGAAATGTGAACCTTAAAAAAATTATGACTAAGCTGTGAGAGGTCTTTTAAATTAAAACTTGTTTAAAAAATATAACTGGCTATTCGTTAAAATAGCATAACGACTGTAACTGGGGTGAAAGAAATTAAATTTTATTACGTTTTAATGTTATCAAAAAACTCGATCCTAACTAATGTTAGGTTTGATTCTCTAAATTGCGCAAATAAAAACATTAGATGCTTCCACTTGATTAGTTTGCTAACCCTTCCTCCTATACGTTAAGTTAAATGATGCTGGAAATCGTTAAAAAGGACCCCACGGTTAGGAGTTTAATGTCCCTGGGTTTAAATTGGGTATTCAATTTAATACATGTTAATACATGTTTAATGTTAATTATATTGATTTTAAATTCTTTTCGATTTTTGGTTTTCATCTTTGAAGCTATTTACAGTATTGATAGTATTAGCACAATAATTATTTTTAACCAACTTCAAAACGGAGGAGGTTCTTAATTCGGGTGTATTTTTTTTATGTTTTTTACCTCAGAATTCGGTCATTTATTAACCGATTTGGACAATTTTCGTTTTGTTTTAAAGTGTTTGCTTCCAATTTGGTCAAGTCGGTGCCAGCCGATACAAATCAAAGCACACCGACTTCTTAAATACCTGATTAGGTATCTATAGATCCCTGAATAAATGAAAACTACCAATCAGTTATTTTTTACTTTTTAGTGTTTTTTTGAAGTCGGTTTTTATTTATTTCTTAAAGTTTTGTTACTACTTTTTCATTTTTCTATAGATATCTATTTTAATATATTTCAAAGTTTTAAAAACTAATGCTGCTGTAAATAGTGTTATTAATAAAAACATCTTTTAAATATATTGCTTAAAAACAAGAATATTATAATTTTAACGCCTTACAAAATCAGAGTAGCAATTTTACAGAAATAAATTATTCCATGAATAATATGTAGGCGATAAATTGGATATATCAGAATTTATTATGGTATAATTTATCAATTACATTACTACTGTCTCTTAATGATGACACTATAATGAGAAAAATTTATAATTGTTCTGGTAAATAATTATACTTATATATTTTGTAGACAGTCTTAAGTTCGATTATTGCATTTCAATTCGGTATTAAATCCGTTCCATAATAAGGCTGGTAGTAGGCAGTGGTAGCCCAATGGTAACGCGCTCGCTTGAGGAACCGAGTGAAGCGGGTTTAATTCCCGAGTCTCGCCACCACTGGAAATTTTATGTGCAAAACCTTTTCAACGTGATTACTACTTATCATACGTTGAAGTAAAACATTGTAAGGAAAGTTTTCGAAAAACATGCAAAATCAGCCAACCCGCACTTTTCCACTATGGCCCGATCCCCGTGTATTTAGGAAGGCCCTTGCCTTGTTAAATAAATAAATATGTTGGGTCATTAGCACACAGTGATGATGATGATGTTCTCCTAGCCGATTCCGGCTACGGCGGCCAATCTCATTGAGATTAGCCAACTGCGCAGGAGATATTATAGTGCTCAAGTGTACACGTAGACACAAGTGCACTCTCTATTCCTGTCACTCTCATACTCCGGTGGGACGACCACTCGACACGACCGGTGTGAGTTAAGACGCAGGACCGACGGCTTTACGTGCTCTCCGAGGCACGGGGGTGAAACATCGCCAACTTCCCAACTTCGGGCTGTTACTGAGACTTACTATACAGAAAGACTCAATAACTAAACTTGGCCCGACCCGGGACTCGAACCCAGGACCTCCGGGTGTGCAGCCGTACATGCTAGCCACTACACCACCGAGGCACACAGTACCAACTAGTTCAATGATAAGCTATGAGGCTTGTGTTATGGATACGAGATAGTTGATACACTACACATATATAGCTTTAAATTCATACATATTGTAAATATAAACACCCATGACTGAAGTACAAACATTCATGCTCATCACATAAATAAATGCCCCCAGCGGGACTCGAACCCGCGACCGCTGGCACAGAAAGTAGGGTCAAGCTGTCAAGGTACAAGCTGAGCCAAACGTGTCGTTGGACGTTCAAAAGGACTGAATACATAATAAAGGATTATAATGAACTATATAATAGATTTTTTCCTAAAAATTTCTAAATTTTGTATTATGATCAAAGATAACTATAATGAAACTAAGGATCTCGAAGAATAATTTTATTTTTCTTAACAATAGAAAACTGTTTATTTTTAAACATTATAATAACAAAAATTACAACCAATATGAATTATTGCTGGTATAATTTTTTACACAACTCCAGTATACTGCATCACGCTCCTTTGCTCTCCAAATAATTATAAAATGAAATTATTAACCAAACATAGCAGAATTTTTGGGGTCTTAAGTACCCGAATCATTCCGGTTACAGGATGATTGTAGTGGGGTTCGTTTTTATTATATTATTTAACAAAGAAAACGATATTGCGTCACACTCTAATATGGGTGCAATATATAATATTAGATATGTTAGCTATACAGTATATCGTATTGACTATTTTTCATATATATATTTTATTTATCTTAATGGATAATATGATTACTTTATATCTAAAAACTGTATGGACATAAAATACCCTAAAAGTTATTATTTCACATTGACTCTTGAGATATTCATAAAAAACAGTTTCAATAAAATTGAGAAATTCTTCCTTTAATAATGTCGGTTAAATCTTGAAAAAAAAAATGTGTTGTGAGAAAGAGAGGTTTTATTAATCAAGTTAAATTAAATTAACGGTTCTATGGACAACATGGTGATATCGCTGCGATGGCTTTGTAATAGTTTTATTAAAATACTCGGTGAATTTTTGTTTCTTAGAATTTACTTGTACTAAAAACAGTTTTTATATTTTTGTTAATTCAATTACTTATAGTGAAAGAAAAACCGATGCCTATACAGTCAGAGCTTACAAAAGGTATCTATTTTCTATCCTAAACTGTTGTTGTTGGATTTTTATAATTTGCTTATAAATTTTACTAATGTAATATTATATTGGTGGTGAATCTGACTCAACATCATTTTTTTCATCTTAATCTACTCTCCTTCAACTGTGATGAAGAATTTAAGAAAGTTACGCAATAAACTCAAAAACTACCTACGCGATAAACTCAAAAACTACCGAACGGATTTTCATAAGGTTTTCATCAATGGATATAGTGAGCCATGAGGAAGGTTTATGTATATTATTCATTAAATTTTTGTTTCAATTTCTGTAACGATGACTTTAGAAGTTGTCGGAAAGAATCATTCCGATTGGGAGCTTTAATAACGTGCTCCGCGAAACCAATTGAGTCACATACATATTATATAAAAACAATGTATTATGGAATTATTATTTATAAAAAGATATATTAAATTGCAGCAATGTTACGTACTTAGGGAAGGACCCGAGCAAAACGAGGGTTAGTCACTCATATAATAAAAAACGATCGCTTTAGTGCCGTACTAGAGGTGTAGCTCACTTTTCAAGGAAGTTACTCTGAATTAGCTTAGTGACACTGGCCAGACTGATCCGATCGCACCAAGCCTAATATCTTATTTATAGTTAATAAGAAATCTTATCTTTTATATTGTTTCTAGATATATTTTTTATACAATTGCGATTTTTTAACAGCTGGGGTAGTATAGAAAACGTTCATCGTACACGAAGGGTTAATTATAAAGAAAGTAACGCCGCATGCGCATTGTACATAAACTTGGTGTATTACAAATAAAATGTACATTTCATTCATATCCTATTATAAGCAATGTCGCGGTTCAAAGCTAGATATCTCATAAATTGTAAGTTTAAACGCAAACGTCGTCGTAAATATCACAACTTGGTTCTTTTCATTTGAAACAAAAATTATATAACACATGGGTTTACACGAGGCGGGCCTTTGTCTTCCTTTTACTTTTCTTGGCCCGATATAAATCTACTGGAAGAATCATTTGCTAGCTTTGCTTTTAAATACATTAATAAGAAAGTCATGTAAAATGTAAGTAAAGTATACTTTTGACTGACTTCAAAAATGAGGAGTTACAAATTAATAATTTATTTTGTAAATTTTCCTGCCATCTTTTTTTTATCTGTTCATTTTTTTCGCTTATAACTCACGAACTACTGGTTTCACGAGATTTTAGTACACATTCGTTTATGATAGATCATTTAGGGCGTTACCAATATCAATTTTCAAACTTGAAACTTTGAAATAAACTTTGAAAAACACTTTGAAAATAAACGGTGCTGATGTATAATTAATTGTTAAATTAGACCCTCAAATGATTAATGCTTCTAACATACCTACCACAATTTAATTTAGTTGTATTAATAGTTTTCATATTAACTTATGCTTAAACGTGATCCATATTTATAATATGTATGTATTTAAAGTTATATATGTGTAGTGTATCAACTATCTGGTATCCATAACACAGGCCTCGTAGCTTACCATGGAACTAGACGGTGCTGTGTGTTAATGTCTCAACATATTTATTTATATTTATTATTATTTATATGAAATGTACGCATTAGGAAGAAAAAAAACACGTATATATTAAAAAATATATTTTTACTAGCCTTATCTAGTCAAAAAATATAGTACATACATACGTCTCTTTTATATATTCCCTAAGGTAATTTAAATGCAGAGTGCGATGAAGAAGTTTCGTGCATAGTATAAGGGGAACTATTTCAAATATTATGTACGTTGTAGTCTTAATAGCCGCCTTGAGGGCATGTTTGAGTATTGTCGATATCTTGGCGGGGGTAACATTGAACGGTTACAGATTTATGCCATTTCCAAACTTTAATATTAGAATTTGAGTGGCTAATAGGTTAGTTTATATGTAAAATACATGTTGGTTTACGAATCAGGTAATATTTGTGTGCGAATACCAAGTTATTTAATGTTAAGTAGAAAATGAATGAAAAAATCCATAATTCTGGAGAGTTTTCTGTATCCGGCTTATTCCCTATGCCAAAAACTTTGAAGTTTCGATCTTATTCCTAGCTCTCCCTATTCCTCCTCCTAGTAATTTTTTTGGGATAAATTTACGTCTTTTACTTTAAGTTAAATCTTCTAATACATATAAGCTGCCAATATAAGCTCCTAAAATACGCTAAAACCACTTGAGTTGTTATTTTTTTATTCCTTAACTCACTCAACACTTTTTCATTTCTAGAATAAAAATCTTTGTCGTTGAAATTCTATCCACCACTGTTTTTATTTAAATCGATGCATATCTTCAGTTCGTATGGACAGTTGAATAGATAAAACTTATTAACGGATTAGAAATCCGTAGTAGGCTTTGGAATTTTGAAAACATAAATTCATGAGCTTAATAAGATATATCTCTTTTGAAATTACATACAGTTTAATTTATTTACAATTAACGACATATATACTATATTATATCGTTCGCATAAGATCACGTTATTAAAATATTTTCGATATTTGCAACTTAATTTCAAAGACGTTAGATTATTAGAACGGAGCGTGTGCTCATTTATCATCGCCTCCTAACATACAATATTCGGGATCACAACAATTTCGTTTAATTTATCGTTGTCATACCACGCCCGGGGCGATGGGGGAACAAATGTAACAATAATGATTGGTACTTTAAAATTTAGTCTTAGTAATGAGTGATCTGTGGAGAGCAATGTCAGTAAAATTATCAAGGATTCTGTGGTTGATGTTTTTATATGGTAATCTTACTCTCAACTTGTGCTTTTCAAGGACGATGATACTTTAAACCCCTTGGAGTCTGAAGCCATTTTTTTTATTTACTACCTACCTATACCCTCGCTTCGCTCGGGTTCGTCCCAAGCTTGATTCCCCATACAAAATTTTATCCTCATTTTCACCCCCTTAAAAAAGATAAAAATTCGGGATAAAATCCTATGTCCTTCCCAGGGTCTCAAACTATCTTCTTACCAAATCTCATCTAAATCGGCTTAGTATATCCAGAGATTACCCCCTACAACGTTACAAACTAACAAACTCACAAACTTTGCCTCTTTATCTTATATATCTTCATTATAAATGAAAGACATTCTGACAAAAATACTTACGGATTTATATAAATAATTATCAGAAGAAGTTGAGTCAAGACCAATCCATCAGTAGTCAACATCTTTATAGAAAGTGAGTGGAAATTCGAGAAGGCACTGTAATAAAAAAGACTGATAGCTTTACGTTTCGAAGGTCTAAGCTTATAGGGTCCGTACTTCGGCATTCCATATTAGCAAACATCCAACGCTCTTGATAGGAGCAATCTATTGCAGATCTGAGGGAGAAATGCTGAATCATGACATAAAATAAGTTTAATATGGATCTGTTTGATTTTGTTGGAGGCATATGACATATCTTAAGTTTTTATTTAGTAATATTAACACGTTACCCCTTTTATCTTCCCAAAGACCATCATGCTGTTCGAATACTGTCTTGAGGACTTCACGCGACTTTTTAAAACTGTTTGTTTCCTTAGATATGTTTGATTCAGGAATTTCCTCACGATAATTTTCTTCATATCGATCATGCATACATAAAATTTTCAAATGAAAACCATCATTTTGAATATCTCCCAAAATATGAATTTTCCAAAAAAGTACCTATATGATTTAATACTTTAATAGTTTTTAATAATAGTTGTTAAGTTTAGTCATTTATTAGATATTAGACAAACACTTATAATATCTCCATTTTAAGCTATTAATACTCTTAAATCCCAACGAGTGAATTGGACGGCATAATTCCATTCGATGCGAATCGATCAACGCGGGATCTCTAAGTTGACACTTGTATGCCGATTTGTCACAGAATTGTCTAACTGGACTTAGATTTGTGATTTATGTACCCTTGTCATGATAATAATAAAATTGTAAAGGGTTTATGGTATATTGTAAGTGGTCATTTCGCAGATAATAATAATAATAAATATGTTAGGACATTAGCACACATCACCATCTAGTTCCATGGTACTACGAGGCCTATGTTATGAATACCAGATAGTTGATACACTACACATATATAACTTTAAATACATACATATTATAAATATAATCCATTACTGGAGTACAAACATTCGTGCTCATCGAACAAATGAATGCACCCGCCGGGACTCGAACCCGCGATCGCTGGCACAGCAAGTAACGTCACTACAAAATGAGCCAAATGTGACGTCAAATGTTTGGGAAAATAAAAAATTAACAGTTTTTACATTCTTATTTACTTGTATCTTCGGTCGGTTATTTCGATCGTGTATCGCTCCAGAATAACTAGGAAAATTTAAATAAATATATTTAATATATGCATAGGTCTGAATTAATTATAAGCGATAACAATCAGGCTGTCAGTAGATATGTAATAATGGAATAAACATGAGTTGGTAGAGATTTCCACTTTTTGATGATTTTTCAGTTTTTATTACCTTTCGCCAATGAGAAGCATATTCCATATAAGATGGTAATAGCTTAGTATCGATTATGTAAGCCATTAACAATCTAGTTTGACATAAATAAAATTATTATAAAATAACATATTTTTCAATTAAAAAAAATACTAGCAGATCCCGCGGCTCCGCTCGCGCTAAAACTAAAAAAAAACTCTAAGAAGGTAGGTTTCATAGAAACTTTCATCCCCTATTTTACCCCCTGAGGGGATGAAATTCGAAAAATGCTTAAACATGTATTTATTTAATTTTTAATTTTATTTAAGAGCATTAATACCAAGTGTCAAGTAATTCTGATCATAAATATTTTTTGGATTGAATTGAATTAGATAATCTCCCGCGGTAAAAAAGTACTCTATGTTCTCTCCTACCCTTCAACTATCTCCATACAAAAAATCTCGCCAATCCGTTTCTCCGTTTTGACGTGAAAGAAGGACAAACAAACACACATTCACATTTATAATATTAATATGGATTTAATTACTTCAATAAAGCTTTTTGTAATTGTAAAAAACTCATTAGTTCTCCCAACAAAATGACTATTTTACTTCCAAGCAATTCTTCTTTAATTAATTCATTACCCTCATCTAAAATGTACGCTTCGAAATGAAATTGTTATCCCCGACATGAAAACAAACACAAAAACGCAGTACAGACATTGCATAGAATACGAGTCCCCCAGGGCCCGAGGGGCCAAGGAATTTAGGGTACATTTTCATACAGTCCTCTCTCTCCCCTATCAAATTTTTATGACTTGTAACTCCAAAACTTAAGAGTTATTTCTGCTTGATAGAAACCGGCTAACTTTGAACGCTCTGTAGTTGACAATAGGGTAAGTAATTTAATAGATGACGCGTTCGATTTACAGTAATGGATGGTGGGTGGAATTAAAAATTCGGTAGACGTGTTTCTTTTTAAGATTCTCTTCCCGTTTGGTCTTGTTAAGTTTGGATTGCAAAAAATTTCGGAGTTCTTTTCCTTGGAGTGAATTGACGAGGGGGTACTTAAATACTTGTTATGCGGTGTATAAGTACTGAATACTTGTATTATTTACTTTTTATTAAATATATAATAAAAAGATATTAATTATACAATATCTATTCTATACGTATAATAAAATTGTAACTAAGCCGAATTTGCACATTAAATATTTTTTGGGAAATCTTATTGAAATAGACATTATTATCGATACAGAGGGCGAATCCAGTTTTTAGAATTTTTGTCTACCTGTCTGTTACCGCATCACGGAAAAACCACTGGAGGGATTTTGATGTTTGGTATGATGATAGCTGGTTATCCGGATCAACATATAGGATACTTTTTACTGCAGGAAAATATCTCATTTCTGAGAAATCTATACTAAATATTTTCGAAATCGGTGCCAGCCGACAATATTTTAAGATCTATATCATCGTATCGATAGAATATCTAATAGGTAAATATGTGTTTTACGTATCGAAATATATTAGATTTGCTTTACATCGGCTGGCACCGACTTCGAAAATATCTGATTAGTTATCTATTCTAAATGAAAACCCCCGTTTAGTTATTTATTAAATTTTAGTGCTTGGAAGTCGGTTTTTATTTTTTTTTTAAGTTTTTATATTATATATTCAGATGTAAATATTGGTTTGGTGGTTATTATTGAAATTCATGTCGTATTTAAGTGTAAATAGTTAAAATGATATAGTGCACTCTTCAATTAGACTTTCATATTACCTACGATAAGGAAACAAAAGATAAAACAATAAAATTAATTCTTTATTAAACTACATTGTTTGCGTGTAACCAAAAACCAAGTACAAAATTAATGAATAATTTATGTGTAAAAAGTCAACCATGAATCAGACATTGTTACTTACTTTTTTACTACTAAGTATCGTATTAAGGGTTCGATACTCGTCGTAAGTAATTTTAAAGCAACATCATATATATCTTGTCTTCATAATATACAGATAATAATGAAATTCAAGAAATTGCTACTATGGTAAAAAGTATTTAAGAATTGTAGACTTTTTGCTTGGGAATCCGAGCGAAGGGGGTTCGAATCCCGGGTCTCGCACCTCTGATATTTTTATGTGCGAATCATTTCCAACATGATTACCAATTGTCTTACGGTGAAAGAAAACGACGTGAGCTTTTTTATTATATTACATGTATATTTATTCCTATCGTGAGTGAGTACACGTATTTATTATATAATAGCGACTTACCCTCGCTCCGCTCGGGTTCGTCCCTACTTACGTTTTAACGTTTAGTATAGATTTTTCATAGATGAGATATTTTTCCGCAGTAAAAAGTATGCTATATGTTGACTCGGATAACCAGCTATCACCATACCAAATTTTATCAAAATCTCTCCAGTGGTTTTTCCGTGATGCGGTAACAGACAGACAGACAAATATTCTAAAATCTATAGATTCGACCTCTGTTTCAATAAGATTTTCCAAAAAAATTTTAATGTATAGATTCAGCTCAGTTAGAATTTTATTATATGTATAAACTAGCATTGCCCGCGACTCCGCCCGCGTTCAGATGTCCAAAAACCAAATTCTTAGGTTATACATATAAGTATAATCTTACATCGCAGTTTCTTGTATTTTTCTCAGAAATGAGATATTTTCCCAGGGTAAAAAGTATCCTATATGTTGACCCGGCTAATCCAGCTATCACCATAGCAAAGTTCATCAAAATCCCTCCAGTGGTTTTTTTAACAGACAGATAGACAGACAGACAAAAATTCTAAAAACTATAGATTCGGCCTCTGTATGGATAATAATGTTTATTTCAATAAGATTTTCCAAAAAATATTTAATGTACAGATTCGACTTAGTTAGAATTTTATTATATGTATGATAGAAGATTTAATCGAATGATTGAAATGTACTTTAATCTTTTTTTACCTGACTATCGTGTCTAATTAAAACTATATAAATATGAAATCATTTATCAATATGAAATCATAATAATCTATTACATATAAAGAACATTAAAGTGTCTGTCTGTTATATCAAAAAAAAACTATGTTTTCTCAAGTATATAGAATTATTTATATGATACCAGTACCTAAATAACCCTTTTTTTAAAATTTGTCTCTCTGTCTGTCTGTCCTTCTATCTGTCCGTCTGTCTGACCTGGGTAATCTTTGGCTTAACTGATTGTACTGGGACTTTCACTGAGAGAAAATAGTTTGTGGGGGCTACATATAGGATATGTTTTATTTCGAAAATATTTAGGGTTCCAGCGCGAAAATTAAAAACTCCTAAAAGTTACGCGCAATTTTATTTACATTTTTAGGGACGCACCTGAGCAAAGCGAGAGCTAGTGGCTAGTTGAGTGGAGCACATGACAAAACTTAGACGTTATAGTGAAAATCCTTAATGCTTGCAAGTAAAACCCTCGAGCTTTATGATACGTTTTGATAAGACCCACAAATTCCTGCAGGATAAAAGCACGTATTTTTTAGTATAATTTTACATATAATTTAAGTACGATTCTATATCATAATTCAACCATTCTCGTATAGAAGGGGTGAATGAGCAAAACAAATTTATCGATCCCCAAGGATTTTTTCCGGCGTCACGCAACGTTTTACAACGGTGCTTGATGGGTCATAAAAGACCCTTCCATGAGTCATTTATGATTTGGAAAGTTCGCATATGGTGCTTTGAATTTGTCACTAGTTTCACGTTTTATGATAATTTCAGGGAAAGTAATTGGTGATATTTTATAGTATCTAAGTAATATCTAGTAATAAAATGTTTAACTTATTGTTAGAATAGTGTTATAATTTCGCTATAAGCTGTAAATGCTGCTTTATGATCATTTAAGTCTACACTACTAAATAAAATAGAAATGTGATTTGTAAGTTGAAAATTGTCACCGCATATTTTTTACTTATGTTATTTACATTAACCAGAGCTTAATTTCAACGAATCATCATCTTTTTCAAATAAAAGGAGTAGCAGTGATTTCTTACAAGTAATTCATATAGAACTACATATGTTTTAAAGAAGCAGACTCGTGTATGAAGTATTAATTACTTAAAATTAATAGAAAAATAAATAAAAATGCATTCTACTATACACATATAATAAAATATATAATTACTTGTGGTTAAATATAAATAAATAGTAAATTTAATAAAATTGTTGCCGGATGGAAGATAGATCAAGGTGATTCGATAAATCCCCCCCAACGCGCGTTCACCTTGTCGTGGTGGGGGGCTCAGTAGTCCCCGGCAATACAGCCGGGCGCGAAGCCAAGAAACGCACAGGGAGGTGGCCCACTTCGGAGGACGGTGGAAGGCGGCCCTCTTCGGAGGGCGGTGTAACATGCGGGTTGCTCCTGGTACTTCTCTGATAGCAGAGTAGACCTTGGAGCAATCCCGCGGTTGTTGTGGTCTGCTTCGGTAGACCCACACCTCGTGCGTAAATGCATTTCCCAACGTTAAAAAAAAGGTGATTCAATAAACCAAGATTTACTTCCCAACTATTGTACCATATCTCCGTTTAGCCATTTAAAAGATAATCTAATGTCATATATAATAAATAAAAATGTCCTCGTGATTAAATTCGGTAATGAGGGACTATCTTACCGAGACGAGCCTGCGCAGGAGATAGTATAGTGCACAAGTGTGTGCGAACAAGTGTGTGCGAAAACACAAGTGCAGATTTATTTCACTTTCAAACTTCGATAGAAGGACAATTCAATACGACCGGTGACAGATCAGGCATAGGACTTCCTGTCTTATATCCACGGTTACGTTAGTTTGACCCAACATTAATTACCTATACACATATAGCTTTAAATATAAATCCCGAAAGCCCAGTAAATCTACAACGATAGCTTGGAATAAACTAACTTATTCAACTTAAAAGCAGTCAACCAGTTTGCAACTATCACTATGATTAACGACTGTTGTATCGCCTTCGGTCCTACAGACCCAAATCCACTTTAGATTTGTTTACTCAAGTTTCAAGTATAACAGTGTACATTTAAATGTCATTAGAATAGAAGATTAAGCTTAGAATGGAATAAGTTTTTCATAGATTTTACTGAATTATTGTTTTATTAAAATTTTCCTCTTTTGTTCTTAGCTTTTTATTAAAAGATATTTAAAAGAATTCATTGTTAGTCAATTTAAAATAAAATAATTCATATAAGACTATATATAAAACAAAATGATAATAAACAAAATAAAAAAAATAGATAGTCACAATCGATTTAGGCATTTTGTTTAGATACTGCAAGGGACAGCGATATCTGATTGAAAACTAAAATCAAACATTACGAGCTAACCAGATCAATCCATCCTCAATCAATCATACAAGATGAACAATGCCTAAACAACAACAAAAACGCGATAAAAACTGATGTGCTACATACAAATTTAGCCTAAAACGTGTCGTTAATCACAAACTCGCTCACTAAGCTATAGGCTGATACTGGGTTAAAAATCACTCTACATAAATCTGCGGGTTATCTGCCTAAATGACCCCCGGTTGCGTTTGCGGATGAAACGGTGTTGCTATATATTAAATGTTTTATTGTGAAGCTTCGATGGCATTTGTCAACTAATGTTTTGTGGTTCGGTGTATAGTACTGGCAAATTGGGATTAGAGGTGAATTTTCTATATAAAAAAGGCTATTTGATTATTTTGCAGTATACTTAATTACACAATTTCAATCCTGAATGTATTATTTTACTTTATTCAATAAAAATCATGGAATTTTAACAATATCTATGAAATATGAATTAATAGCTTGAAAAAATATGGATAAAATTGAACATTCGATTAATATTTAAAAATTATTCTTTAAAATAAAGGTTCCAATTAAATTTTTTAGTATATTATTCACAAAAGATTTCACAAAGTGCTTCCATCTCTTACGTTATATTCAAGCAAATTAATTTAAAATCACAATGCCTGTAGCTGAATCGTTTCCACTTAAATCTATTAAAGATGCATTTGCATTAAGCTTTTAATTGTCCGTAAAACGCTCTGCAGGAACAATAATTTTCTACGACGATGCTGTGACATTCTATGCTAACTTTAACTCTTATATACATACAAGTATTATAAATATAACCAATATAAATTTTATTTTTTACTAGTGACTCACCCTCGCTCCGGTCTTGTTCGTCCCTAGGATCGTTTTAATGGTTTGTAGAGATGAGATATTTTCCCGTAGTAAAAAGTATCCTATGTTATATGTTGATCCAGATAACCAGCTATCATCATACCAAATTTCATCAAAATCTGTCCAGTGGTTTTCTAGTGATGCGATGCGATTCGGCCTCTGTATCGATAATAATGATTACTTCAAAAACTTTTTCAGAAAATATTTAATGTACAGATTCTACTCAGAATTTTATATGTGTAGAATGAACGATTTTATTTTATAAAAACAGTTTTTGAGTTAGAATGGTGATATTTTTTGGCTTTTTTACCCATTATATGGTAAAATGTGGGGGATGAATCAAGCCTTGAGCGAAGCGAGCATGTGACACTTTTTTAGCTTAGTTTTTAGTTAAATACATTTTAAATTGTATACATCGAGACATCAGACCTGTATTGGCCGTTTTTGTCTACTTAGTGGTATAGATATTAATTAAGGTTAAAAAATCGTTTGAAATTTAGATCTTTTCTCTATTCGTGTAAGTAAAACCCAAGGTGCCATACTATAATAGTTTTACGTGATATTTGAAACTACTGTATATCTGTTAAGGCCAATTCTTCTTATTATACCTATGTTTTCATTTTAGATTTAAATTAATCGATTATTTTTTAATTGATTACATTGCGTACAATCACTCCGTCTGTAAGTACCCTTAGATCTATTAACAGCTGCACAATCTCCGCAAATGAATCTCCTTTTTCTTAGCAACTGTGAAGAGTTGGCTTTTATTTCCGTTTTGAAATCTTGTTTCAATAGCTCGAGTTAGTCTCATGATGTTAGGTTTTGTTCGACTGTGTTTTGATTTTGCCATAATGGATGAGTTTTTTCAGCGGTTTCTTTGTGAAACTTCTAAAAGTGAATATAAAATCAGTTAGTATTTGATTATTTTAGTTTTACTTGAAAATTAATTGCTAGGAAATATATAATGATAATAATAATATATTTAAAAATATATAATATATAAATATCGTATGGAATATTAAAATGTAGGTAATAGGAAATTAAATAAACACTAAGGCTGCTATTCAAAAGATAATAATGTAAAAAACAAACAAATAAAACAAAATAAAAAAAAACATATTTCAATCAAAAGAACTAACAACGATTTTGATAGTCGTAGTAGTATAATTTTTGTTTTATGTATAAATATATATAACATGTAATGAAATCATATTACATAAAGCATATACATATATATTTATTAATTACCCGTTATATAACATGTTATTACTCACATAAGTTTGTAGTTGATTTGCTAAGGCCACTGGGACTGAAAGGTTCAGATCTACTTTAATATCTGTCATACTCATAGCAACGGTAGCCCATCAAGTACGAGTATTATAAGTACCTCGTATATAGGTATGTAAGCTTATAAGGAACTCGTATTCTTTTTCCATATTTTAAGTAGTTGTAGCGAGTTTTTTTAATTACGTGACAGGTAAAAGTTGATTAAAATATTACCTTTAATATCAATCTGGTGAAATTTGTATTAGGGAACCTAAAACATAAGATTTATTGAATATAATATTGCAATAAAACAACTGTAGACTTAAAATGGAGACAATATTTATTTAACTATGAAGAACTTAAATATGATAGAAAGAAAGCCAAGTTCAGTGCAAATAATATTTAAGGCGATCGTCAACGTCAATGAAAGAGTTGATCTCTGAATTTATACCAAGTGGCATAACAGCATCATTACTATAATAAAGCACAAGGTACTTGAATTACCTTAAAAGAAAATTTAATATTTTTTATGGAATGGCATTCTTTTTATAATCTAGAAATAGGCTTATTAGTCAAATAATTTCAATGAAAACTAAATTCATTTAATATAATATATATTACAAGGCTCTTAGTGCTACACTTACGGTAATGTACGCTAGTCCATATAAATGGACATAACAATGTAAAAAATAAATTAATTAAATTAAATAACCTGCACAATATATATTTACTTTTTCATAGTTCTCTTAATTACAGATTAGTAAAATATATTATTTAAATAAACAACATTAATAAATAAACTAAAATTAATTTCTCGATTTCGCAAGTATTGATGTGTTATTTTATATACATTTATAAGTAACTAGTGACTTACAAACTTTCATCCCCATTTTCACCCCCTATGCTATATCCTTCCAAGGGTTTCAAACTATCTTCTTTTCCGATTTCATCTAAATCGGTTCAGTAGTTTCGGAGCTTATTCGGTATAAACAAACAAAAAAACAAACAAAATTTCTGAACAACTTTCATCTACAAACTGGAGAATATTACATAATTTTCCTTTTATATAAATATACAATAACGAGAAAAGCCGTAGTTTTACATTATGTATATCCAGTTAAAACAATCAGACGTCGTTGCATTATTGAACTGTCCATTTTCCCTTGAGCCCCTCTAGTTGTCAATTTACCTCTCCCACCCCCAATCTGCATACAAGGGGGATGAGAAGGAGAGGGCAGATATACCGTGGTTCTGTAACCACTATAACTTTTATACCCGTCGTTGCCTTAATTGATTAATTGAAACGATGCAGCATAGCTTTACAATGAAATCCAGATTTTTACTTTAGACTTTTTTAAGTGGTTTACGCGACGCTCTTAATATCTGTCAGTCTGGCATTTCGCTGTCTACTGTGGATTGAGCAGAAATGATTTAAATGTTTAATTTTGTATATAAATATAGTTAGAAGTTATGGAATTTTAATTCGCTTGCTAAAACAGCTATGTTAAAAAAATAAAAAAGGCTATATGCCTGTATATGAAACAAAATAGGTATAATTAAATTATACCTAACACGTTATATGTATGTAGGTTGGAGATTTTTAATAATTTCTGCTTGCACATTCGAAAAATTCTAAGCAATTCTGGTCTACATGCGATCATTAATCCGTCCAAGACCGCCGACACGCCGGCGTTACAGTTAACAATAAATTTCTTAGAAATCTACTTGAAGGTGTTAACAATCTTGTCTTTTGATCTACTCAATTGCTTGAGAAGAAACTTTAGTATGAACTCAAGCCCAAAATTTACGAGCAAGTAATACAATTTTCAAAATCGTTATTTTTTATGTTATAGCTACGGAATTATCTCTTACGTTTATTATAGCTAATTTGAATAAGGTATGAAGGGCATTTTATAAAAATGACACAACTTATTATAGAAGAGATTTTTTTTGTTTTTTTTTTGTCTGTTTAAACGCCTATAACTATCGGTCCGAACCCCACAGGTTACTTAACCCACACAACGAGTATATAAATAAATTTATATATAAATAAATATATATATAAATAAATAAATATATATTATATATAAATAAATTTAAGCTAAATTAATACACATATGTATATGACAAGTATTTCGGACCATCCAGAACATTGATCAAAAAAGTACCAAATACACAACCCCATTTAAAAGTTCTCTTAAAATTGTCACCAATTGTATTTAGATAATTATTCAAATTGAAATAAATATACAACAATGTAAATTGAACCTTAAATGTAAAGCTTAAAGTTGTTATCACATTTTTTTTTAATTAAAAGCGCGCTTAATTATCAAATGAGCGCTGATTCGGTGAGGACATTTTTTTCGCTGATTGTGTATTACTTTTTTAATCGATAATCCAGAAGCTCAGAATGAGAAAGGAGCGCTATTGAAAAGATCTGTTAAAAATCACTAATCATAACACAAACGTCTCCGATAAATTCTTCAAACAAGTTAACCATTCATTACATATTAATAGCCGAGCTATAACAGATAGACTTGCCATGACACCATGAGGGTCCCTCTTGATTGATATCTTTTTTGGTACGTATAATTCTAGTTTTACTTTACAGGGTGGCGCGTTAAATGATAAGTTATTTAAATAAAGATCAAAAAATATGTTGATGTCATAATAAAATTTGGAAGCTTCGTTAGTTAATTAAGGATTAGGGTCCAAATTAAGAGAGAAGCGTTTTTAATATAAATACTTATAGAAAACGATTCAAAAAGTCCTTAATGAAAACAGACTTTTACAAGAACTTTTAAAAAAAAATTGTATTCGTATAGTAATTAGTGTAGTGAAGAAGCTACCACTGGCTCGGAAGACGATTCTGCTGGAGCTTTTTCTACTCTTATATTTATAAGCTTTTATATTGAATATATGTATTATACGTGATTATAAGATATTTCATAATATTTTTATGTTTTCGTTTTTGCCAAGTTCATTACGGCTGATTTAAAAAAAAAATACGATTTTATTTATTATAAATCTATGAATAAATAGGTAAAGATAAAAAAGTTCTTTGTTTGTAAACCGATATTTCTATTTAGTATCTATTTAGGTTTACGAGCTTTAGTATTATCAATATTTTTTTTTGGAAATTTTCGTTTTTTTAGATGTGTTTTTTTTTTTAATTTTATTCATTCTTTTCCTCATATTTTCAACTAGCCACTTACCCTCGCTTCACTTGTACACTCGGGTTCGTCACTATGAAGGTTTTAATTTTATTGAGTGGAACCCAATTTTTTTTTCTAAAATAAAAGTAGCCTAAGTTACTCCGTATAACATCAGCTATCTGTCAGTGAAAGTCCCGTCAAAATCAATCCAGCCGTTTTAGAGATCAGCCGAAACAAACAGACAGATAGACAAAAAAAAATTAAAAATTGTGTTTTTCTTATAAGTACCATATATAATTTCATATACATTTAGTAAAAAGTTGTTATTTCGACATTATAAATAGACACATCAGTTTTATTTATCTGTATAGATAATGATTATGATCGAAATTCGAACTCTAGTTAATATAATTACAGCTATATATTTTATTACTTACACCAAATCAAGACGGAAAGACGATAAGTCAGTGTTCCGAAAGATTAACGAAGTGAAATGTAGTGAGAGAATTAATGAACTTGCCCCGGCGTCAATTGATTGAATCAGTAAGATAGTCGAAACATGTTGCTGGAAGTTTTCAATTATTAAGGCAAATATTTTATTTTATTTACGAACTAGCGTTTAACCCTCGCTCCGTTCGGGTTCGTCCCTTGTTACGTTTTAACAGTTAGTATAAATTTCTTAGAGATGAGGTATTTTCCTGCAGTAATAATTATCCTATATGTTGAAACGGATAACCAGCTATCATCATACTGAATTTCATCAAAATCTGTCCAGTGGTTTTCGTCCCAGACAGACAGACAAAAGTTCTAAAAACTGTAGATTCGGCCCCTGTATCGACAATAATATTCCAATAAGATTTTCCAAAAAATATTTAATGTGCAGATTCGACTCAGAATTATTTTTGTTAGATAATTAATTATTGTTAGATTATTATCTAACAATAATAATTATATAGATATAATTATTATTGTTAGATTATTAAGTTTTCTTATTAATGTTAATTTATTAATATTTATATAATTATTTATGCTAAGTATGAACATTTCAGTTAATGTAAGTTGTTTTATTGACTTTACTTTTAAGAGATAATCAATATGGACACTATATTGTTTTTGTGACGGAATGAGGGTAGTTACGATAGAACCGACTCGATGACGGCAGCAGATATGTGAACATTAAATGCTGCACTCCGATTTTTGATCAGTGTAGACTATTAATAAAACCTTACACAAAGCTTCTGTCGTTTTCTTATATTTTATACGTATAGATGATTTTTTCATACTCCTCCGTTCGCATATTACGATGAAAATGCTGTGTATAAGAAAATCTTGTTAAAAACATCTTAATTAACTTGTCCCGCATTTTTAATCTCCGCGGGAACCGTTTTTCTTTTCCGAGATATGAAGTAGCTTATGTTATTTTTGTTCTGAATTGTTTATTTTCTGATTCTTTTTGCAAACTGGCGCTTACAATCCTCCTAATGTAACTAATATATGTTTATGAGGTGCTTCCTTCATAATAGCTTCATAATAGACAGACCAACAGAACATTTTTATATTAACACATTTCACATAAAATTACTAGTCTCCGCCAGTGTATTAAGTATTATTAAACATTTAGAGAAAACGTATATGTATAAAATTTACCTATTTTTATTTAAAATAAAATCAAACTAGTTTCTAATTTTTTTGATAACACTAAAGTTTGTTAGTAGCTACTAAACAAAAAAAAAAGAAAATTGGTTGACGAATAGGAGAAAATCTGTTTGTTTTTGCCTATTTACTATATATAGATTTTAAATACTATACATTGTTATAAGCATTATTACCTATGTATTTACTCTTTATGAGGTAGACTACTAATAAATAATAAATAAATATGTTGGGACATTAAGACACAACACCATCTAGTTCCATGGTAAGCTACGAGGCTTGTGTTATGGATACCAGATAGTTGATACACTACATATACAACTTTAAATACATACATATTATAAATATAATAAAACAAATAATATACTAAAACAAATAAGTATAACATCTTGAAAGGAAGATCAGAAAAAGTTAAAGCTCATCATGTAAATATTGCGATAAACCTCTACCTACCCCTAGCATTTATCCGTCCTTCTTTACTATCGGTTGTAGAGGATTGAAAACTTTGTTTATTTTTATCGAAACTTTGTCCTTAATAAAAGCTTATCATTTTTATTATAGTGTACCTTCTTGCAATATAAGATCTTACTGCACTCACTAGATGTGAATTATAAAACATATCTATTAGGGTGGAGCGAAATTTTTTTTTTCTTAGTTTGGGTGTTAAATTTGTAGCTTGTAAAAAAAATTTTTTTGCAAAAATTTACTTTCACTGTAATACAAAAAAGTAACATGTAAATTTTTCAACTTTTCATTAAAATTGCAATAATGCAATATTACAGTGAAAATTGGGTAGAAAATGTCTATATTAATCAATTCTTAAATGTTTTCAAAGATGATCAGTCGAAAAAAAATCCATTCAAACCAAAAAAATTAATAATAATAATAATTAATTATTTTAAAAATCAGTGGGCCACGTCAATATGTTGAGTAAAAAATTGTATTTTTTGTATCAAAAATTTTGTTTTTTATAAGCTACAAATTCTACCCGATAAATAATCGCTACACTCCTACGGATCATCGTATGATTTTAGTTATATGTACGAGTATGTGTCTATAGCCTTCCTCAATAAATAAGCTGTTTAGAAACAAACATTTTTTTTTCGAACAAACAAAAACAACACAGAATTTCTTTAGTTTTATAATATTAATATATAAGTAGTAGATAAGTAGGGATAAGTATTAGTGATGATTTGAAATATTCATTTATTGCCCAACGCTTTATAAATAAAATTACTCTAGAAAAAATGGCGGTCTCAACAGCTAATCTTAGTGAGATTAGATTAACGCCGTAGATATGATAGAAAATAAATACAAGTATTCTCCTCATTTCTTTATCTCCCTAGTCCTGCAATTCCAAAACGACAGCGTAGAGGTCTCCATTGCGCGGACAGCTTTACATACTCTCTAAAGCACGAAAATTAACACCTCCAACTTCTAAAATTTGGGAGGATATTGATAATTAATTTACCAAGAAACTCCAATAAATATTCCTTAAGTAAAACCTATGATCTGCAACAGTACTGTTCATAATTTTATATTTTTACCTGTTTTTGCTTTTATTTACTTTATATTCTTAAATAATAACAAGAGTTGAATATTAAATTCTATACAAAAAAATATAAAACCTACTCAGCCGTCTTCTCTAAGACGGACAGAAAATTTAAAATATTATGTTAGTGTTATTGGCTACAATTAGATATTAACAAAAGCAATATTATTAACTACTAGCATTGCCCGCGGCTCCGCCCGCGTTCAGATGACCAAAAACCAAATTCTTAGGTTTTACATATTAGTATACTCTTACAGTGCAGTTTTTGTATTTTTTCTCAGAAATGAGATATTTTCCCGCGGTAAAAAGTATCCTATATGTTGACTCGGATAACCAGTCTCACCATACCAAATTTCATCAAAATTCCTCCAGTGGTTTTTCTGTGATGCGGTAACAGAGATAGACAGACAGACAAAAATTATAAAAACTATAGATTCGGCCTCTGTATCGATAATAATGTTTGTTTCAATAAGATTTTCCAAAAAATATTTAATGTACAGATTAGGCTTAGTTATAATTTTACAATATGTAGGTATAGATTAAACTTTGAAAAAATATTTGTTGTACATAGATACTGAACTATTTTATAAAATATTTTAAATTAAAAATTTTAACACTAACTATATAGTATTAATTTTCTTTCTAATTTCAAAGTTGAGTACAGTTCTATAAATATTTCAACTCAATATGAACTCTCTTAAGAATTTTCAAACAAAATTTTTAACATAAATCAAAGCTGGGATCGTGACTAGAAACACTTATTATAAAGCGATAGAACTCTACCTTCTTGAAATCTGTTACGAACTTAAACTTAGAAAATTTTAATTTAATAATATAAATAATATCAAGATAATAAGAGTTGATTGGCAGTGGTAGCCCAGTGGTGACGCGTTCGCTGGGAAACCGAGTGAAATGGATTCAAATCCCGGGTCTCGCACTTCTGATATTTTCATGTGCTAATTATTTCCAAAATGATTACCTCTTGTCTTAAGGTGAAGGAAAACATCGTGAGGAAACCTGCATGTCTGAGAGAACCTAGCAAGTTTTCGAATGACATGTGCAGTCCGCCAACCTCGCAATTGGCCAGCGTGGTGGACTATGGTCTGATCCCCCTCGTATTGAAGGGAGGCCCGTGCCCAGCAGTGGGACGTTAAAAAAGGGCTGAATACAAGAGTTGATTAGATGATTAGATTATAAATAAAAATAAACTGTTATTACATCAATATGAAATACGTTTCTAGAAAAACATCTCGTATAATAAAAGAAATAGAATATAATTACGAAATCGCAGACCGCTTTTTCAATTTTCATTAATATTAGGCAGTAAAAGGTCAATTTCGTAGCAATTTTTGCTACAAATTCAGTAGACAGCTTAAAAGAGGAAACCAGAAGCGGCGTCACGTGACGTCACATAACGGAGGAAATTACCAACGGGGCCAGGAAACTCGGCACAGATCGGCAACCTTTTCCTGAAAATATCTTATTTTAATTCTATTAAAACGACTATTACTTAAATTATTTTTACTTTTTATACTTAATAGAGATATTTTGAGATCGTAGTGCTTACCAGTCTTTTACTATTTTTTTTATTTTTATTTATTATTAGGGAAACATACAGTGTTACAACACAAACAAGATATAACAATTAAAATAGTACTTACACCAATAAAGTTTCCACAAACAAACAATTCATACAGTAAAAGAGTAGAGATTTGACAAAAAAACCACACTTGAATTATGTTAGAAAAACATGCATTAATATAAGATATGGAGTTAAAACTATTTCTGAAATCGTGAAGTTATAATTCGTTGGCTCACAATTACAAGGTTCTATGTGTCGTTAGCTACAGTTTTGCAAAAAACAAACCACTAGATAGCAACTACAAAATGTTCAATTTTACATAGTTCTATGTTGTTTTTTTTTACGATAACAAAATAACGAAGTTCTATGTAAAAATTACTAAGCTTCATTAAAATGAACATAGAACCTTGTAATAGTAAGCCAACGATTATGTATATGTATTTACGAGTATGTTGGTATGAAAAGTGTTCTTACTATCAAAATATCTTTAATACAACAAGGCTCTTGGCGTAGTTTTACTCGGATGTGTTCTATATATTTGTTATGCCTATAACATACAGGTGACGCCACCTTTTGGCAAACTTTATTACTAACAGTAACTAAGTACACATAATTTATACTTTGACTTGGGTTACTCGGAGTCACGAGTCAGAATATAGTGATGGGAACCCGTTAGCTCTTAAAACGTATTTTTATAGACATACATATATGTATGTCCATACATATTATATATATATATATATATATATATATATATATATATATATATATATATTAAAGGGACATGTATGAATTAAGTGTAATATTTAGTGCCCTGCGGGTAACATGACGACTATTGAAAGATGAATTTCTATGACGTATTTACTGTCTGATAAATGTTGAGGTGAATATTTAACCTTTTACTCATACATTTATTTTCACCTCTTACTTTTATGTACATTGCTATACATGAATTTAAAAAGATATGTAATATTATTTTTTTAAAACATTTTTTATATAATTTAACTTTGAGTTTGTGATATATCAATTGAACGATTCTTTTTGCAGTAAAATATAAACTGTCACTGGGTATCGGTTATCCAAGTTATTGAACTAGATACATCTTTTTTATAAGAGAAAATAATATAGCACTCCATAAATCCACTCATAAATAGTTTTTTACCTGATAAAAAAGGCTGATAAAGATACCACTTAACATAAAAAACAAAAGAAGAAGTAAATAATCAGAAAACGCAGCTTGCCCAGTATTTGTTACAACTGCTCTACATAAATAAAATTTTTACTGATTTAAGTTTTTAATATTAATATACTATCCTATATCTTTCCCGGAGTCTCAAACTATCTTCATATCGAATTTCATCTAAATCAGTAGAGCAGATTTTTAGTTTATCCATTACAAACAAACATACAAACATAAAAATTTATATCTTCATAATGTTAAATAGATAATTGTGTACGATAAGTTGGAATATTTCAACAAAATGTTTCGGGCACCTGTACCAATCGAAAATTAATAACGTCGCACGCTCGTTGTTTATTGGTTGGGCTAATCGGATGAATCGCGAGCTCCGGCTTTTGTCGGATAAGCGTTGTTTTCATTGTTTCATATCTGTATTGAAATTAAATTCGTAAGTGTTCAAAAAATCATCTGATTGTAATGTATTTTGATACATAACTCGATACTCATGTCATTTTTAGATGAAATCATTCACAATTTTAATCATCCATGGCCTTTCCATCTATTTCAGATGTTCTAAGCAGTGTATGGTGGTTACACGAATATTAATTTTAATAAGCAGTGGTTATTCCTTACTTTTTATTATCATTTTTATAAAAGTACGTAGTAAGTGGACAACTGGTAAATCTATGCATATAATAAAATTCTAACTGAGTTGATATCTGTATCTGAATTTATACATTAAATATATTTTTTTTAAATCTTATTGAAATAATCATTATTATCGATACAGAGGCCGAATCTATAGTTTTTAGAACTTTTATCTTTCTGTCTGTCTGTCTGTTGCCGCTTCACGAGAAAACCGCTGGACAGATTTCGATGAAATTTAGTATGACGATAATTGGTTATCCTGTTCAACATAAATGATAGTTTTTACTGCGGGAAAATATCTCATTTCTGAAAACTCTATACTAAAGCTTGAAATGTAACTACGTAACGGGACGAACACGAGCGGAGTTAAGGTGAGTCGCTAGTATATTATAATATATTTTATTATTAAAGTATGTGGTAATACCTACTATTTGTTTCCCTAAAGATAAATAATTAAATAATAAACTAAGGAGGCCATTTCGAGGACAAATCGACAGTATTAAACTTTCATGTTGGCTTCTACGAGTATATGTAACTGTTACACACGGTTCTTAATTTTTTTATTAGCTTTTATTTAACTTGCAATATTTGTATGAATGTTTGTTCGCGACAAATATTGCAGCTGAATTAAAAAACAATTATCCTCAACCGATTGAGCTGAAATTTTGCATACACTTTTAGTTTGAATAACAGTGTATGTATGGTTAGCTAAGCGACGTAATTCTTAATCCAATATGGCTAACTATGTTTTTTTCACACTTATGTCCTGATATGGATATCAAATGAACGGGTTTTCTGAGAAAAATACGAATAAATACTAAAAAAAAATTAAATCAAACTCATTTATTCACAATTTATATGAAATAAAAGCTTGTTTGGAAATATTTTTTAATATTAATTTATTACATTTTTTGTCACTCAAAATATCTCTTGTCAACTTAAAACTTATTTTATTCTACCGATTAAACAAAAATCGTAAGAGTTACGTTATCATAATATTTTTTTTTTAATCAGAAATGAAACGTCAGTGCCGATGCTTCATTACCCGCTGTTAATGGTGTTATGCTACAGCCATTTCCACTTAGCTAATAAAAGGAATTTTGCTTTACAAGAAATTTATCAATGGTTTATATGAGTAAAGAGATCCGCCCAGATTTCGTCCAAATGTAAAATAACACACATATAATACTTTCTTACATTTACGCGAAATATTCACATTTTAAATATTTTTTTAACGGTTTTATTTTGATAGATACTGGTTTTAATACCTTCTTTTCGATTATTATGATAAATAAAATAGTGAAAGAGAATTTTTGTTTTTTTTCTAAATCTATTTTATCTTGGGAAAGTTAGTATTAGAAACAAATACATATATACATATACATATATATATATATATATATATATATATATATATATATATATATATACATATATATATATAGCAAAACCCGCGCCTTCGTCCTCGTTCAATCTACAAAATTATAAAACTCTTTGACTTTATGTCATACAGCGACTCACTCTCGCTTCGCTCGGGTTTGTCTATATTATTATATTATTTCATATATTATTGCCATATATATATGAGAGAGAGTAAGGTTAATTAAAAAGAATATACAAGTATTTGTTTTAAATATTTCTCTATAAAGATCCCGTATGTAGAGCAATTGTAGCATATAATTACATTTCGTAACAAATTGCGAGTGCCTCCAGAACTGATGGTTTCGTTCTTTTACTGGTCTTGTTAAATAAGTATGTGATAAGTGATGATAATATTTTGAAAGATATGTAGATAAATATTGGATATTCGTAGATAACTATGCTTCTTAATTAAATAAAATGCAAAATAATAAAATTAGGATCTACAGTTTTTAAAATTTTTGTTTTCACGACTTTCTTATGTTAGAATATTCTCATTTTTAGGGTTCCGTACCCGAAGGGTGCCATAGGAACCCTATTACTAAGCCTCCGCTGTCCGTTAGTCTGTCAGAGGGTTGTATCTCATGAAACGTAATAGGTAGAGAGATGAAATTTTCCCAGAGTATATATTTGTATTGCGCCTATAACAACAAATAATAAAAAAAATACAAGAAATAATTTTAACGTCCATAATCGATCATCGAAGTTAATATACTATATGTATACATAATATAGTAAAAGTCATTAATAAAAAGTACATGTACGATGGTACGGAACCCTTCATGTGCGAATTCGACTCGCACTTGGCCGATTTTTACTATTATTTCCGTATTCTATTCTTCAACCGACTTTAAAAAAGAAGAGGTACTAGTTTCGAATATACGTTTTAAAAATATTGAAAGAGCCCAATATGCCAAAGAGAATCGAACATGTGACCTCATTTTACTAATCCATTTAACTCAATTAGCCCTTAACTGTATTGTTAACATATTTTACATAACAATAAAGAATTCAAGTGGCTATAAAACATCGTAGTTTATAAAGTGAGTAGATGCGTGGAATTGGCAATTTCTTTCATTGCAACCACCTGACGCCCGCACACGCTATTGGCACTAGCCCGTTTCCTTTTCACTGTATTCAATTCGTTGAAAGTAATAAGCTCTTTAGTTTTAACAAGCTTGAAATATCTTATTTAACATTTTGATTATATATAAAAATATATAAATATGTTGGGACATTAACACATAGCACCGTCTAGTTCCATGGTAAGCTATGAGGCTTGCGTTATGAATACCAGATAGTTGATTCACTACACATATATAACTTTAAATACATACATATTATAAATATAAATACACATGACTGGAATACAAACATTCGTGCTCATCACATAAATGAATGCTTCCAGCAGGACTCGAATCCGCGATCGCTGCCATAACAAGTTGGGTCACTACAAACTGAGCCAAACATTGTCGTCAAATACTTTTATGGCGGTACTTGTAAAAAATATGAATAATGTAGAATATCAATGTTTAAAGTATAACTGACCTTGTAATGTCATTTTATTATTGTGTGGCTTTTTAAAAAAAATATGAGTGATAATGTTTAATGATAATTTAGTGGCAATTCTTTTGTATAATAGAGGAAGGAACTGTCGTCTATAATACAGGCTCGGCCTAGTACAGTCGGCAGTGACAAACCGATGTAAGTAGCATAAATTGTAATAAGCTTTATTTTGCGCTTAGTGTAAATTTAATGTCAAAACTTATTGCTAATAAACTTTTATTATCATTATTATTATTAAATAAACAGGAAATAAAATAAAATATACAAGAAATATATCGATACACATTTTGTTGAAAATGATTCGTACATAAAGATATCAGATGTGTGAGACTCGGAATTTGAACCCGCTTCACTCGGTTTCCCAAACGAGCGCGCTACCACTGGGCTATCACTGCTGTTTTATTTATATAATATAATATTTATTATCTCGTAAATTGACCAAAACAAATGAACGATATTTCCTATTATTTATATTTTTATTAATTATATTTATTATTAATTATGGAAAATTCTATTTTGAATAAATAAGTATTTTCCAAACAATTTCCAGGAAAACATAAATAAATATATAAGTTATATACTGAGCTTATTAAATATACGTCAATTTTAACAATGCGGGATAAGCTTTATCTAGTTCGATCAAAGCGTCAGGTGGTGGGAAATAAAGAAATTGGCAATTCCACGCCTCCACTCCCTTTATAAACTAACACGTCTGATGTTGCTGCAAATGATTCTCTATTTTATAGCCACTTTAAAAATTCCTTATGTAATTCAATGTATTTTCTTTCTTAGAAATAAAATTGTTGTTATCTTGTTCTTTAAAATGAGTTTGTTGTTTGTTTATTTTAAGGTTATTTTTTAGAACAACAAGTGCTTCTTTCATTTCTCTTTTTTACTTTATTTGTTTTAATCAAAAACATTTATTCGATTTTTCTATATATCTATAGTTTTATCATAATGGACTTATAAAGTTTTCCAAGAGAAAATTGGTACTAGTTTCCCTACGTAGCTTTATCCATACTAATATTATAAATGTGAAAGTCAGTTTGTCTGCTACCTAGCAAAAAGCTTTTCACGCTTAAACTACTGTACACATTTCGATAAAATTTTGCAAGGATATAAATTGCGTGAGGGCGAATATATGTTACCTTTGATCCGTCCGCTTTCATGCGAGCAAAGCCGCGGGAAAAAAATTAGACAAACTTAGACAAGACTACTAATTAAAAAAATATGGAAATGGCATATCCATAATATATGTCAGATGATACTTTCTTGGATTTACGATTTATTTATTTAGTCAAAATATTGTACTCTCATATAATGTTTATGTAATTTTATATTACTAGCGACTCATCACCGCTTCGCACGGATTCGTCCCTAGGATATGTATACAACTTCCCTATTTGAATATTATATTGAATATTATTAATTTTTTCATTGGTTTTAATTTTTTTCGTGGGACCCTATTTTTTTTCTAAAATAAAAGTATCCTAAGTTACTCCTTATTATATCAGCTATCTGCCAGTAAAAGTTCCGTCAAAATCGGTCCAGCCATTTCAGAGATTAGCCGGTACAGACAGACAGACAGACAGACAGAAAAAAGGTGTTTTGGTATATGTACCGTGTATACATCTATAATATGTATTTAGTAAAAAGCTTTTATTTTGACATTACAAACTTTATTTATATGTATGTATAGACTAGCGACTTATTCTCGCTTTACTCGGGTGCGTCCCTGGGTGCGTTTTAAATAAATATAAATAATTATAATCCATGTATTTTTTTCGTTAATTTCAATGTTTTTATAGCTATTCGGGGCGGAGACAAAACCAACAAATCAAAGATCATAGAAATCGGTCTAGCCGTTCTTGAGTTATAAATTGTGTAACTAACCCGGCTTTGTTTTATAATTTATTAATCATAAGCATTCCGTATCTATCCTCTATTAAACGTGAGCTTCTTTCAGGTTCTCTATCCCGGTAAAATTTTCTATCCTGGGTTCAATCCGCCCAACCAGTGTTAGCAATCCTCACGAAGGCGTCTGCCCAGCGAGTCACGGGTACACCCACCCTAGTTGCTGTTTCCTCTTCAAAACTCATCAGAATTGAAGGATCTACGATAGACCTGACTAGCCAACTTGCTGCCATTTCAGTATCAAGTTATTCTTTTTTCAGTCTTTAGATTTTCTTGTTTTAGCAAATATGCGCATTTGTAATTCAACATGTGATTCATATCGGTTAACAAAATCGCAGCGTTAGTTTTCATAGACTACGTGCTACAAGGATATGAGGAAAGCGATGGCGAACCGCTAGTATGGGATAGATAGTATTTGGTACACGTACACACTTGGCCGTTCAGGTTCTAAGTCTAATAAAGACGAGGACCCATCGAGAAAAGTTGGAGGGCTTAACTAGTTTTTTAATAAAACTAAGAGGGCGACTCTAACAAAACAACTTGAGCCGTTGAAATTAAGCAAAAACGAAATTAAAAGTCGACCAACGGACTTCTTAGCGGATACACTAATGAACAAACTTTTATTAGTCACTGCGAGAGGTCACTTTGAACGTGGCCACAAAACCAGGGTTCTTTAAAATTTATTGTATCCCTGAAATGTTTATAGACTTGCTATTTACGTCTTACACGAACGACACGTACTTTTAATTTGCAACTTTTATGTTTTTGAAGAATTTTGTACATAATAATTACATTATACGACTAATCCATACTAATATTATAAATGTGAAAGTGTGTATGAAACCTACCATTTTAGAGTTTTTTTTGTAGTTTTAGCGCGAGCGAAGCCGCGGGTACTGCTAGTACACCTACATATGGGACTACTGTTACAAAGGCAAAAGTTCGTGAGTAAGTAAGTATCTAAGTATGCTTGTTATGTCTTCACGCTGTAATATTTCTATTAATTGCATAAAATTCAAAATAGATTAACACATAGGGTCTCTTTATGTTTTTTTTTACTTACTTACCAAGAGAAGTGATTTTTTTTTGTCTTATTATGAATCTTAACAAACTTAATCTTCCCAATCTTCCTTCTCGTGGCCTAAACTCAAGGCCGAATCTTGATAATGTTTTATTTTCGAAGAAAATAATTTTTTGTTTTCATCTTTGTTGAAATTTATATTGCTTTGAAACAAAAATTATACTTCCCACGCTTCAAAAGTTCATTTCTCAAAAATTATACAAAATTAATGGCACATAAAATTAACATTACATTGTATTTTGCGTAAGTTAGAAAATAACAGTTGTCGAGGATAATTAATAGGTCAATTTTGTTAAAAATCGTTATCAAGGTTTGGGCGAATTTATCTTTAACTAGTGACATATCCTACCTTCGCCCAGGTCCCGTCCCGGGTGCTAGGTACGTACATATAGCTGTTGCAACGTTTTAATAGATATTCATAAGAGGAATCATTTTGTAATACATTGTTTTTATAATACTGTATTTGGTTTACGCGGCGCATGCCAGTAAAGTTCCATTCGACATGACATTTTCCAATATCTTCAATAATCATCGTCATACTTTAGCCAATTTACACATAACCTTAATAAATTATATGCCTAAGCCTATGTCATAATTCACTCCATCCATTGGTGAAAACCGTATGAAAAACTGTTCAGTAGTTTTTGAGTTTATCGCATTTAAACAGACAGACAGATACGGTGGGGGACTGTATTTTATTGTAGTGATTTGATATGTTTTGCTTAAAATGATACTAATAGAAATGGAATAGGAATATTTATTAATTATGTTCATAGTTGTTATTTTTTATTTTAACTTGAACGATTCTAATAATACATACTTAGTTTAAGCGCCGTATAGTCTAAGATCCGACGAAAGGTTGTCCTTTACTCAACTGCTTATTACGAGTATATTATGTAAATAAATATCATTGTTGTTAAGATTATAATTTTTCTTAAAGTTTTATTAAATACTAGCGAGTCACCCTCGCTTCGCAGTAAAAAGTATCCCATATGTTGACCTAGATACCCAGCTATCTTCGTACAAAATTTCATCAAAATCTGTCCTGTGGTTTCTCGTGATGCGTTCCCAGACAGACATAAAAATTCTTAAAACTATAGAATCGTCCTTTGTATCGATAATAATCACTATTTCAATTACATTTTCCAAAAAATATTAAATGTACAGATTCGACTTAGAATTTTATTATATGTTACCTATAGATTAAATATAATTTTGTCATACAAAAAGTTATAAGTCCTTAATTTACCTAATTCTATATAAGTTTTAGTGCCTCACACGAAAACATAAAAAAGAAATCAAACCACACCAATGATTTAAACTTCATCTTTATCTGAATCCGTCTTATAAAATTGGCAATAAAATGTACGTCGGGCAACAAATCCGTAGCAATCTTTCTTTACAAAAGTTCTCTGGAATGGAGAGTACTGCCAAAGAATGTATATTATTTAAATTTTAGTTACATTTGTTTAACGTACATATATTAGGTACTAGCGGCTCACCCTTGCTTCACTCGGGTTCGCCTCTAAATTAAAACAAACCTATCCCACGGGAATCGTACACTTTTCCAGAATAAAAAATAGCCTATGTGTTAATCTTATGTACAAGCTATATCTAATATAACGAGCAATTCTGGTATATATATTTATATATATCTATATAATCTGAATCTCGGAAACGGCTCCAACAATTTTCATGAAATTTAGTATACAAGGGGTTTCGGGGGCCATAAATCGATCTAGATTAGTCTTATGTCTGGGAAAACGTGTGTTTTCGAATTTTCGTGCGGTTTTC
Organism: Brenthis daphne; assembly: GCA_947093115.1. Classification (NCBI taxonomy): domain Eukaryota; kingdom Metazoa; phylum Arthropoda; class Insecta; order Lepidoptera; family Nymphalidae; genus Brenthis; species Brenthis daphne. Next base: position 9,464,272 of record OX352473.1, read on the forward strand.
TTTTGCATTATTCCACGCAAAATATTATGTTCGATAATTTCGCACACTCGGGCATAAGCATCATGGTCAAGCGGCCAATGCGCAAGATTTAATAAGTGTCCGGGTTCGAATCCTGGTCGGATACAAAGGTATATTTTTTTTGTTTTTTTTTTATTTATATAAGTTTTTTGTTTTTCTTTTTAAAAAGAAAATTTTACTTTCGAAAAAAAATCCGAGCGAAGCTCGGTGGCCCAGGTACTTATTATAAAGTTTCATTAAAATCCAATTTCTAGTTTTTGCGTGAAAGAGTAATAAACATCCATACATCTAAAAATCCAGACATCCTCACAAACTCACGCATTTATAATTTTAGTATTGATTATCAATTGTTTTAAATGTATTTTTATTTTCTGATATTTCAAGAAATTATATTTTTAGTGCAAAAATTTAAGTCTTCATTAAAAAAGTTTCTAGTATACAAGAAATTTAACTGGTGTTCGCCAAGTAGTCGAAATTCGATCATAATATAATCATTATTGAAAATTTGAGGAAAACATATATCAATAGGATTGATTTATTTGTATCTTAAAAAAACTATTTCCAAATATATATTTTTTAAATAAAGCTCGTCATAAGCTTCTAAACAAAAAAATTAAATCGGTTGACAAACAGAGGAGACAAAGGTTATATTATCTTTGCTTAAATGATTATGGTCCAATATCGACCACTTTTTTTAACGTTGGGAAATGCATTTAGGTACGAGGTGTGAGACTCACCGGCAAAGCCAGTACTACCCACTAAAACCCAACGAATCCTCCTCCTTCTAAATGGAGCGTTGCAGGATCGCTTACCTAAACAGACCACAACAACCATGGGATTGTTCCACAGTCTACTCTGCCGTCAGAGAAATACGAAGAGCAACCCACATGGGGACAACACTGCCCACCGAGGTGGGCCACTTCCCTGTGCGTTTCTTGGCTTCGCGCCCGGCTGGATTGCCGGACACTACTGAGTCCCCCCGCCGCGACAAGGTGAACGCACGTGGGGGTGGCGGGTGGTGGGGTTTCGACCCTTAAGCGAACACAAGCAATAATAACCAAACTACATGGATTTTAAAATAATTAACTTACATTAATAGTACGAAAGAAATTAATTGATCTTTGCTTTTTGTATAGGTATGGTGTATATACATATATGAACTATTTTAATTTTTAGTTATCCCAAATGTTTTATCAAAAGGATCCATCCCTCGACAGTTTTTAAGTAAAAATTAAACCGTAATGCACTCCTTTAATGGAGCATTGTAGAGGATAGAATCACAAAATGGCCGTAAGTGCTTGAAATGTTTATCACAACAGTCTAGGCAAGTTTTATTTATGCGAAAACTTGATTCATTTTTCTTTCTACAGCTGTTTTGTATCGCTTCAAGATATAAAAATAATAAAAATAGTAGTTGCTTATTTTCAGGCATCATATTTTCAACCGACTTCCTCAATAAAAACTTTTTAACAAAAAAAATAAAAACCAACTTCAAACAAAAGCACTAAAAAGTAAAAAATAACTGATTGGTAGTTTTCATTTACTATACATACCTAATCAAATATTTTCGAAGTCGGTGTGCTTTGCTTTATATGGTTGACCTGATCTGAGGGTAAGGCCAGAAGATGGATAGGTGGAACTCTTCAACGGCTAACAGTAGATATTTTGAGTTTGTGCTTATTTTTTTAATTTGAAAAGCTTTAAAAAGTTTATATTTACACACGATTTTAGGTAATCTGTCCAAAACTAACTAAAACTAAGCTAATTTTTGTACTTTTTGGCTTGTACGTGTATAAACTGCGGCCGTATGCTTAGACAGACTGACAAAGTCAGAAATTAGCACGTAATACAAATATTACTCGTATATAAGAAAAAGAAAGAGCGTATCACTATTATTACTTTAACTACCAATTCTGTAGTGTTTGGGTAATGTATCATTTTAAATCGAGTCGCGTATACTAAATGCCACGTATAAAAGTCGGTAAGTGTATTCCGTAAGAACTTTTACTACTATACAAATCCGCTACAGCATATATAATACAGTTGTATGAAGCATTATCGCGGATTCAGCTATCGTATATTATAAAAGTCCTTACAGAATAGACCTTAAGTGTCAACTTGACTAAGTTCTTTGTTGTCAAGTATATAAGCGTGAGATTAATAATTTAACTTTAAATTATACTTTCTTTGCAAAGTGAAGTTTCTTTTCAATAAATCTGATTTCTTGGTTATATATAGGTATATATATATATATATATATATATATATATATATAATATATATATATTATATATATATATATATAATATATATATATATTGACATTTCTATATGAATATTTCTAAGTTTAATTACTTGAATAAATTTAAAGGGCATTATCTATTTGGATAGTCAATCTAAAGTTTACTTTGATTTCAAAGCAACCAATAATGACTGCTCTGTCTTTACTAAGCAAAGTTTCAAGACATTAAAATATTTCTTTTGCTAAAAATAAAACATTGTAGTAAAGAGTTCTAAGTACGATCTATAATTCTAGCCTTTAAAATCTTCTTTAGTCATAGTGACCTTTATATTGGGATATGTTGGGACATTATCACACAACACCATCTACTTCCATAGTAAGCTACACACACGGCTTATGATATGGGTACTAGATATTTGATACACTACACATATATAACTTTAAATACATACATATTATAAATATAGACACCCATGACTGGACTACAAACATTTGTGCTCATCACACAAATGAATGCCCCAAACGGGATCCAAACCCGCGACCGTTGGCACAGCAAATAGAGTCACTACAAACTAAGCCAAACGTGCCGTCAACGTCCTATAGGTTACATACAGAACCCCAACTAATCTCAAAAAAACTCGTAGAAATTTAAAATTGAAGAATTACAATCTAGTTTTCTATTATATAGCAATCACGATTTTCATTACATTCCCAGATTACAAATGGAAAAGCTTAAAAAAGATTTTTCTTCGTACAAAGTCAACTATTTCAATTAAAGAGCTCGTAACGTTCCATTTGAAGTTTGTTTAAAGCATCGCGTCGAAGTTTTCAATTCTGGAGCGCCTTCGAATCGGACTAATATTTTAGAATTTTGTGATGTAATTGCAATCGCGCTTTTTCCTTGTTCAAAGAGAGATAGAGAAAGAGAGAGAAATCCCCTTCTCTCTCTCCTGAGAGAGAGAGGGAGAAAAGAGGAGAGAAAAAAAATGTTAAAAATTACCAAACCTATGCTTTGTCAATTTCATCGCTTGCTTTCATGTCTTGTTTCTATTTGATCGATTACATTACATTCGCCAAAAATTAGGATATCTTTCATTTTTTTTAGTCTTTTCAATCGGTTAAAAATTGTTCTCATTTTAAAATCGTCTACGCACCTATAAAAATCCTGTTAACATTTAACTCGTTTTTCTTCAATCTTTATTCTTCGATATTTTTTTAATGTCCATTTAAATTAGTCTACTTTAAAATCCTATAGCAACTATAACTATAAATTGTGTGCAAATGTATTTATTGATGTAAGCAGTAATAAATTTTAGTGCAGAGATTGATGAGCTGGAGACTGACATTAGCTAATTTATATCCCACAAGCGCTCACCCTCGCTTCGCTCGGTTTCGTCCCTGGCTTGTTTCCCAATCCAAACTTTCATCTCCATTTTCACTCTCTTAAGGGATGATTTCCGGGGTAAAAAATATTTTATGTCCTTCCCAGGGTCTCAAACTATCTTTCTACCAAATTTCATCTAAATCGGTTCAGTAGATCCAGAGATTACCCCCAAATCCACAATCTCACAAACTCACAAACTTTACCTCTTTATAATATTAGTATAGATTACATCTAGTAGAAACCACGTAGGATATTTGTACATCCAATACAATTTAATTTCAATTCAATTTTATTTTTTTTATTAATAGCTTTAAAGTGTGCTAATTAAGCACAGATTGACTAACACCAACTATTATTATAATTACGAAATGCTATAAATCTCTAAAAAATTTTAGCTGTATTGTGTATATATTTTTTTATTAAATTTTTCTGCTATCTATTGTTGAAAAACATAAGAAAACGTTAAAAATATTATGTATATAATATTGTGTTTTGGTTTTACTTGTGGTCCTTTTTTACCGAAATACTGAATCAACATGTTGTTAAATATATGAGTCAAAAGTATCATACTATATTTTATTGACATATTTTATCTTGGCTAATCGAAGCTCTGGGAACTATTAGTAAATTATAAAAATATATAGAAAAACGCGTAGATATTTAGTAAAAGAAACATTTTTATACCTATGTTTGTATAAGATGTTAAAAAAAAATTATGTTTGTATAAGATGTTATTTTATAAACAAATTATTAATTATTTGCATTTTAAGATATTATTTACACATCATGTGTATTTAATATTTCAGCGTAGTAAAAAGTGCAAAAAGTTTATACTTTGTCGTGTTATCAGAGCTTTACTAAGACTCTTTGTGTAGCTTTCGAGTAAGTTTTGTTTTATGTTAAAACTTATTTCATATTTCTTATTTAACAGTACACACGATGGAAAAACAACGTTATACCCACATCGCGTTAAATTAAGTTCGTTTTGATGGCAACACATGCTTTCACATAATATACAATATGTTTTATTTTAATGTATGATAGAGGTCGTGGGTTCGAGTTCAGTTTAAGCTAATTTTTATGAAATTCTTGTTTATGGTAATAATTTTACATAATTTTTAATTTTGTATCTATCTATCTCAGAGTACTTAAGAACAAGATAAATATCAAGCTTCCAAAAGATTCTATTGTATGTTTAGTAAAGAAATTATTATGAATACTAGAATCTATCTATAACTGAGAACTTTAGCTACAAGCATTTAATAATCTCCAAAAGCTCACACAGTATAGGAAACCTCGTGTAAATCATTTAGGACTCATAAAAACCATCATATCAAAATTTATTATAACACTAAACAGTAGTGGTCCTAACAATAAATTATTCGACGGAAATTGGAGCTATAAAACTGGGATGAACATCCTCTACCATATACAGTGAAACAAAATAAGTTATAAGTATATGAATAGCTTATTATTTAATATGCCTAAAACTAAGATGGTACACGTTTGATTCCCATGCGAGGCAGTTTATTTATACTATATCAAATTTATATACATATTTAAAATTTTGCAAAATTTACTAATTTAATCTTAAACATATTTTTTTATTTTCATTATAAGAAATTTTATTTGCAGTAAATATGTACTTTTAACATTTGGTATAGAAAACAATTAAATTCCCCCTTTTTTATTATATTTAATCATGGAACTTTAAAAAGAACTCAAGTATACTTGAGTATAGTAGAAATAACTTAATATGTCAGGATTAAAATTAATTTAAGCTAACCACAAGTATGTATCTAGTTTTGTTTAAAATGTTAAATAATCGTGTAAATCTACGAAAGTATTATGTCAACATTTTATGAATGATTTTGGATACATTGTTAGAACATATACCTATATATATATATATATATATATATATATATATATATATATATATATATATTACATATATATATATATTACATATATATATATATTACATACATAAATTAATCCTACTAATTTTATAAACGCGAAAGTTTGTAAGAATGTATCTATGGATGTATGTTTGTAACTCTTTCATGCCAGAACGAGTGAACGGACCTGGATGAAATTTGGCACATAAATAGATTATAGTATGGAATATTGCATAGGCTACTTTTTATCCCGGAAAAATATACAGTTCCCGAAGCATAGATATGTTTTTGTTTCTCTTGTGTAATATATTAATGAGTATTAAAAAATGAATTTATCAGTAAAAATCGTAACAATATTACTAAAAGCACTTTATAGTGCTATAAAATATTCACAATAGCTTTCAATGATTCTGATTCTCACCATAAAACACTTTTTTTAACATACCGCATACCCCCTGTAGTGTTTTGGGTCGATATTTTATATACAAATGTTTTAATTAAAATTGACGACACGTTTGGATCAGTTTGTAGTGACCCTACTTTCTGTGCCAGCGGTAGCGGGTTCGAGCCGCTGGTTGCATCATTTATGTAATGAGCACGAATGTACTCCAGTCCTAGGTGTTTATATGTAAAATATGTATGTATTTAAGTTATATATGTGTAGTGTATCAACTATCTGGTATCTATAACACAAGCCTCGTAACTCACCATGTAAGTAGACGGTGCTGTGTGTTAATGTCCCAACATACATATTTAATATTTATTTATTATTCTGTTATACTTTCCACTGTTTGTAGAGTTTTTATGATAAAACATTATGCCATGGGAAAGCTTTAACTGTCAAATGATATTAGACAGGCTTTTGCTTATCGTAGAAGAAAGAAAATTCTAAGAGTGACAGTTAAAATTATACCACTTCCTTACTTGTGCTATTAATATTCTTTATCTAATATATTTAAACGAGCAATTCTTGTAAAAAATAACGAGCAAGATTTATATATAAATATATAATCTGAATCTCGGAAACGGCTCCAACGATTTTCATGAAATTTTTGTACACGGGGGGTTTGGGGGCGTTAAATCGATCTAGATTAGTTTTATGTCTGGGAAAACGCATGTTTTCGAGTTTTCATGCGGTTTTGTTTCGCTAATGTGAAATATGGTCGCTAATTCGCACGCTAGGACATAAGCATCGTGTTCAAGCGGTCAAGGCGCAAGTTTGACAACCACAGATGTCTGGGTTCGTATCCCCTTCGGATACAAAGTTTTTACTTTTATTTTTTTTTGTATTTATTCAAATTTTTAGTTTGTTTTTGTTTTAAATGTTTTTTGGGCCAAAAACTCCGAGCGAAGCTCGGTCGCCCAGTACTATAATTTATTCAGGAAATAATTTTTATATTTGCTTACTGAACGTCCTAAAATAACAAGCCAAAGAATCATTTTCACTATCTTTTTACTATTTGACAAAGTACTTTATAAGCTTTTTTAAACTTCATCGTAACTTTCGTTGGCCGACTTTACCAAAGAGGAGGAACTCATTTCTGTTGTATTTTTTTAATTTTTGTTATGCATTTAAAATATAACTTTTCCGGATATTTTGGTGAATCTATTTAGATTTTTGGTTATCGCCGTGGTTTCGTGGCCATGGTGGCCATGGTTTTGAATGCTTTACAGCAATCGTGGTCAAGGAAGTCTCTATAGTTACTCAGAATAGTTTTATTTAATATATTAAACAACTAATATTTTAAACAGTTGAATAAATCTAAGTACCTATTATTTTTTGTGTCTGTAACGCTATATAAGGCAACGGTAACCCAGTGGTAACACGCTCGCTTGGGAAACCGAATGAAGTGGGTTCAAATCACTGTCTCGTACTCTGATATTTTTATGTACAAATCATTTACAACACTTAACACTTAATTTGTATTATGGTGAAGTAAAACATCATGAGGAAGGGGCGGTAGAATATGGCCTGATTCCCCTCATATTGAAGGGAGCCTTGTGCCCAGTAGTGGGAAGTTAAAAAGGGCAGAATAAAACGCAATATCTTAGCAATTTGTGAATCGATTTTTAGATATATTTTTAAATGAATAGGTTAATGGTATAACTTTCAGAGGAAAAAAATCACTGCTACAGTTGGAATAATATCTTTGAAGCGATTTTGAATTCGGTGTACAATTATAATAGTAAAAATTAATTTTATGAATACCTTCAATTGTAACCTACATATAGAGGAATACAGAACCTCCTCCTTTTTGGAAGTCGGTTAAAAGGGATTGAATTCACGACCTTCAATGTCACTTTGAGAGCAATGCGGATCAATTTTTAAAAATACGATGGCCACATTCGTAAAACAAAACGATAATATTCTAATAGTATATTTATATCGTCTTTGAAAAATTAGATAACTTATACATTTTCTGCACAATGAAAAATAATAAATAAACATTTTCATTCTCTCTGTTTCCTTATTGTTTTTTCATTTATTATTGCTTCAAACACTTTGGTAAGCTTTTGTATTAAATGGAAACTTTATTCAAAATATAAAATGTTATTTTCTAGCGAGCGGAAAATTGAACTTAAAGCTCTAATAGCTCTAATATCCCAGACTAATAAATTAATGAAACTTGTCAATATTGTAATAAAAATTAAATTTAACGAAGCTTTCTAAGGGTGGCAAGAAGTCCAATTATAGAGGGTAATTTACTTCACTAAAATTAACAAGATTTTCTCCATCACCCTTTGAAGCCTTCCGCTATTTTATATTAGCTGATAAGTGATAATAATATAATGAAATATGAACATTTTGATAAGTTGGCATTGTCTTCTTGAAGATTTCGGTTCGATTTTCGTAGATAAAATAGTTTTTTCTCACATGTACCTACATATTTAATAATGATACGACGGCGAACTTTATTGATACTAACGCAACCAAGTAAGCGGGAAAATTATAGTAAAAGTATATTTAAATACACAAGTGCGCTCTCTATTACTCTTAATTCTCATAATATTCTGATGGGATGACAATTCGCCACGACCGGTAAGAGATTAAGCGCAGGACAGACAGCTTTACGAGCTTTCTGATAAATCTAAACACCGACAACCACCCAACTTTGGGCTGCTATTGAGTTTTCCTGACAGAAAAACTCAAGCTAATTTAGCCCAACCCGGGTCTTGAACCCGCGACCTCTTGATTTGTAGCCGTATATTCTAGCCATTACTTCAAAAAACAATCACCATACATACATACAGTTAATATCCGCCATCAACCATGTAAAAAACACAGTGTAAAGGAGATCGACAGAACTCGCAAGAGACTTGGTCCCATCAAATTTTTATATCTTTTTGAATAAAAAACCATTACTAATTTAAGATTGTGATTAATTATGCTTGATTAAATTACCAAATGATTTCTTTTTTTCTATAACATCATAAACCATTATAACGAAATAAATTTAAAAAAATCTATACAAAAATTCTTTCGTTAGTAATCGAAATAAATGATGTGTAAAATAACTTTGCCATAATACAATATTACTATAAGTGCAATAACACCGTATTGAAATATTTTCTATTGTCATAAATCTAAGAAAATCTTTTGAGAAACATGAAACACGACCAAAAGAAAGTATTGATTTTAAAAGCAATTTAGCTTTCGAAATGACGAGGGCGGAAGCATTTAATTACTTATAATTGAAAGTCGTGGGGAATAAGCTTTGTGGCGAATATACGTAAATGTTTTCGCGCATGAATTGTTATTTAATTTTTATTGTTAAAATATTACGTTGAAATCTTTAACGATTTTATTTAGCAGCACTTATCTTGAAATCGACAGGAAATTGGTTTGAAAATTTTGTTATTTATTGCATACTAGCGCCTCACTCGCACTTTGCTTAGAGGTTTCTTATCATTCAGTTTAGAAAAGTGCGCTTTTTATAACATGATTTTAAGGTGTTACTAGAAATAAAGTCCTTTAATATATAAATCTCTGGATCTACCGAACCGATTTAGATGAAATTTGGTAAGAAAATAGTTTGAGACCTTGGGAAGGACATAGGATACTTTTTATCCCGGAAATCATTCTTTAAAGGGGTGAAAATGGGGATGAATGTTGGTATGGGAAATCAACCTATGGACGAACCCGAGCGAAGCGAGAGTGAGTCGCTAGTAACTAAATATTATCATTAAAAAAACTACAAAACATTATCTAGATTACATATTTCCTTACAAAATGCAATATTTTCTAAATTAAGCACTCAAACAAATCGACGTAATATTTTATTATATGTAAAGTGTTTCATTATTTATTTATTATTTACAAATAAATGGAAAAAATATTATCATTTTAATGGAAATTATGATAATTTTGATTAAGCTTTACAGTGTATTGGATCAGAACAACGCAAGGCGTGAAACATTCAATAAATTACATCCACTATACACTCGAATAAATATAAATGAACAACAGCGGATGAAAACAGCGGATGAGTATAAATATATGTACTGTTTTATATATTTTTTCCATATTACTTCCTCGTGTAAATAATTCTTATTAATTATCATTTACATTGATATCATACGGATTTTATTAAAATAACGTAATCTAACATTTAAATTAAATCAAGGTAGTTGATAAGCATAATAAAATATTTTCAACCGACTTCAAAAAGGAGGAGGTTCTCAATTCGACTGTATTTTTTTATGTTTGTTACCTCAGAACTCTGCAGCTTTGTATGGGCTGGCACCGATTTCGAAAATATTTGATTAGGTATGTATTTAATAGGTAGGCTTTAATTACTTAGCCAAAGCACACCGACTTCGAAAATATTTGATTAGGTATGTATAGTAAATGAAAACTACCAATCAGTTATTTTTTACTTTTTAGTGCTTTTGTTTGACGTCGGTTTTTATTTTTTTGTTAAAAAGTTTTTATTTATATAACGATTGAAATGGTAAGTCAGAAATTTTATATTTATAAATAATATACTGAAAATATTTTTTTATACATTCTTTGTCTTAAGATTATATTTTATTTAAACTTTAATAAAAAGTTAAATAAAAGTATAATTTAATTAGGATATAAATAAACTAACCTCACTATGTTACCAAAGAATATGTAATAAGTAAGTTAGAAAGTTTCAGAAATATGTTGATTTTTCTCTGTTTATTATGCGCCATTTTCTAAATTATATTATGTATTTAAGCTTAGTTATACTTTTTTTCTTTATATAAATCCAAAGATGTAAGTTTAAAGATAACTATACTTATTAAAATTAAATCTAAATACAACCCACGTTTTTCATTTAGTAGTAGTAGGAATAAGCGCGTGTCTGGATTTTTTTCCAACATTCCAGTATGGCGCACAGTGGCCGTGACCATGATCGTTTAAATTAAAAAAATGTAATTTTTTCTAATATTTTTTCATTGATAACACTAAAGCTTGTCAACAGCTACAAAACAAAAAAAAAGAAAATCGATTGACCAACAGAGGAGAAAAAGGCAGGTAAGTACTGAACTATTTTGTCTTTGCCTATTTATATATGTATAGATACGAGTAATATATAATACTGACCTTTTAACGTCCCACTGCAGGAATAATAGTCAAAGGTCAAAAAATTTATAAAGAATTTAACAATCATATAGGGCTACTGAACCGAAAATATAGGTTGGCTCCAAACAAAAATGATACATTCTATTGAAATTTTTTGATTTAAAAGTTTTTAAGCAACACCATTCGTTAAATTCGCACAAAACACATCGGATTGATTGTTGAAATATTAAAAATCACCCAAGCATTATTTAATAGCCCTCCCCAGCTGTTAATTGTTGATCTGCTTCTAAAAAAGATATAAATTCAATATAAAATTTTAATATTATTTTCTGAAACGTGTTTTAAGATGGGGATAGAATATTATTTAATTTTTACGTGCAAGCGAATAATTATGGATTCCAATTATTTTATCTAAATAAGGTAAATATAAAAAAAAACTTCGAAATTTTTCGCCATTTTCTTACGTGTGATTTTTCTTGTAACCTATTTATTAAAAAATCTTTACTTGAGATGGAGGGCTGTGGCTCCGTATTCATGACTCTTGCGTGGATTCACCCTGTCTTGCCTCTCAGAGCCCCTGGATCTGGATGCCTGTTGCTTGCCTGCTCCTGATCCAACCATTTTTAAAACCACCTCTTGATTTTACAAAACATTTTTTTAAAACCAACACAACGTGTCCACTTCTGCAACATCTGCATCGTGCTCAAACCTCCAGAGCTCAATGTTGAGCCTTTTGTTCTGTATCTTCTTTGTCTAGCGACTCCGCCTCAGAGCTAGGGATAAAATATATGGGTATCACTAAAAAACGACTCAATATATTTTTAATCAATAGATTTTTGTGGTGGTGTCTATGTCTATTCTATTTAAAATAATACCGTAATATACATAACGTAATCTACGTCATAATTATAATTTCATTTTAATCGATTGGGTAGATAATTAATTGCATTAACTCGTTATAAGCAAGAAGGCTGAGTGTAATGTTGTTATCTCTCTCTGACTATCGCGCTTTCATGGTAGATATTTTAATTTCAAGCCAAATGGTTACATTTAATAAAATATGACGTACATAAAGGAAAATATTTACTCCTGGATAAGTTAAATATCAGGGTTCTTTAATATTTACAAAGGTGCCTCTAAAAATATTTCAACGTAAAACTGCCTACAAATAAGCAATATTTGTGCGAAAAAATACACTTTTGCCGCACCGTAAACCCTTATATCAACCTTTTAAACACGGTGAAACGAGCTCCAACGTCCTTTTTGGCCTCTAAGGCCCGATCCGCATTAGCCTGTCATTACGTTACTTTGAAAAATATTAAGCAAATATAGACTTTTGTAAGGTAACATTGTTTTAAGCCTAATTCAACAAAATTTTGCTTTATATTATCAATTAAAAATGTTGTAAATAAGTGTTATTTGAATCATAGTATATAACTCGATGTCATTGAGCTGATCTGATTTTTATAGCCAAGAGGTGGATAATAGAACTCTTAAATAATTTGTAAAACGTTTGAGTTTGAGCTTATTTGAAACATTTCGACAAGTATTGTATTACATTCTGCTAAAAACTTGTTCTTTGTTTTTAAAACTATAGTTATTATTTGTCAGTCCTTTAGTTAATATTTTTTATTTATATCGCAAATTAAGCATTGTTCTATTCAATCATACGTCTGTCGGTAAAGTAGTTGTGAATCACGTACTCCAGTTACAGAGTCCTAATCGCGTTCATGCGAATATTTACGGATATATTTTGAAAACATTAGTTAAAGAACACTCTATTATCACTTAGAGAGCTGTATGTATGTATGTCTGTCCAACTCAGAATAGTGAAACTTATATTAGCCATTTAAGAACTCTAAAATATCGTATTCTATATTACCTACCTAAAAATATTTTATGATTTTTTAGGTTCATATTCTAGTGAATGCTATGTAGATGTATAAAACACTATGTAGATCCTTGTTTAGTAAAAAGCTAATATTTCTTTTATGTCATTGGTTGAACTTGGAAATACAATAAAATTGCTTAAAACATTAGCTTATTTGTCAAATAATTGATTAATTGTACACGTTATACGTTTTTGAAATATTTGTTTTATATTATTTAAAATAAACTTCGAGATCTAGATTATTTTTAAATACTATTTATTTTTTCAGCATATGGATTTCTCTCTTTAAAACTGGTCCATCTACTTTACATCGAAAATCCAAGTATTTGTTACGCAATATCGAACTGTAAAAGTAAAATAATTTTTAATTAAACAGTGTTTTTTAATTAAGATTAATTCTGAAGTGTGAAAAGGGCCTAATTGTAGGTACATTTTACACGTCTTAGGAAGTTTTACGTTAAGGAAACTTTGTGCCAGATGTGTACGTTATGTTATAGAAAATGATGAAAAACAAAAGGCAACATATTAATTTGTCTGTCAAAATTGATAAAAACATTCTACAGCTTTTTTACAAGGAAGTTTAAAATTAAATTAAATCGTTGAGTAAAATATTGTATAGAGCTTAATTTTGAATATTTGATTTGAGGGTATTTTACCCCATTTTATTTACCCCATTATTTAAGATGTTGAATGTAACTTAGAGAAGCGTATGTATCACTTCAACCACATAAGAATAGGGAATCTTTTATTAAACAAATCTATCGCTCGCTTGGTAATTGAAGTGAAGCAGGTTCAAGTCTCGGGCCTCGAACCTCTTATTTTTTCATGCGTGAATCGTTTCCAATATATTACTACTTATTAATACGGCGGAGGAAATCTGCATTTCTGAAAAAACCTAGCAAGTTTTCAAAAGGCATATGAAGTTTTTACCACCAACCCACACTTGGCTAGACTGATGGACTATGGCCTGATCCTCCTTGTATTTAAGGAGGCCCGTGCCCAGCAGTAGGACCTTTAAAAGGACTGAATACATACATACATACATACTCTCAACACAGTAAGGAAAGCAGAGAAGTCCATATAATAGTGAAATAAATAAATAAATAAATATATATATATATATATATATATATATATTCTTTATTGCACTAAACAAGTAATAAAAAAAAATACATAGAAAATGACGTGGACAAAGGTGAACTTATCTCTATAAGAGATCTCTTCCAGTCAACCCATGCATGTGGGAAATAGTGTCAAGTAGCGGGACTGAAAAAGAAAGTGCAGAGAAATGATAAGAAAATTTATAAGAATAATCATAAGTAAAACAAAATAAATACAATATATACATAAACATACATATATACATGAACATACACATATACATAAACATACATATATACATAAACATACATATATACATAAACATACATATATACATGAACATACACATATACATAAACATACATATATACATAAACATACTTATATTATTACAAAACAGAAATGTACACATTTTTCAATGATGAGTTAGAAAATAATTTTTCATATTGATCTTAAACGCATCATTAGAAGGGCTCTCTTGTAGGACTTTGGGAAGTCTGTTCCAAAGCACTGCAGCCTGTACCGAGTATGAGTTTTGGAAAAACTTGGTGTTGGTATGTCAAGCATCGATGAGATAAATAAATAATATTTTAATTAAATTATTTGCTCTATGAATCTATTAGTCAAACTCGCCCAATATTGCACTGTTACATGTCTGAATAAAAGTAATAACGTGTACTGTAATAAAATGCATTTAGAATGATGCTCAAAGGCGCGGTTTATATTTGCGGGGCGCCGAAATTAAAATTAAAACACAATGTTAATTTGCTTTGTGATTCGTTTGCGTCCAGACAGACAAATATGTAGACTGCAATATATTTTATTCTTATACTTTGTTTGGGAATGCCATGCAGTACTTTTTGAACATTTTTAAGAATGCCATTTTTGTTCTCTTATTCTTTAATTTTAATCCATTCACAAAAAAAAATCTATCTGAGTCGAATCATTAAATATATTTTTTGGAAATCTATAGTTTTTAGAATTTATGTCTGTTTGTCTGTGAGGGTGAGTCGCTAGTATATTATAATACCTATTAAAATAAACCAGATTTTAAGTTAATCGTCTTGCAAAATATTCATTTTAAGAATACTTTAGTATCATAAATAGAAGTAAAAAATATTTCAAATATAAAAATTCTTGCCTATCAGTTGTTTTTTTTTTCATTATTACTACGATCAAATAATAAAATATCTTAAATTAAAAATGCTTCCCTTAAGAACGGGCTATGAAATTTGTATAGAATAAGAAAAAAGTAAATAATAGTTGAAAATTGAAGATAGCAAATTATTATTAAAGTTTTAATTAACAAAAAATCAAGAAACATACAAAGAGTGCTTACACGAAATAAAAAAAAAGAGTTTAACGTTTGAAATTTTAGTTCCATTTATAAATGAAACTAGAAAAGGCGTGTTTAAAATCGCTCGCTAGTCCACCAACTTACAGCATGGTGGGTACACACTCTAAACCTAATATTCCTAAAAATATAGAAACGAGTTAGAAATTTTAAACTCTGCTCCAATATTTTTTCGTCATGGAAAGTAAGCTTTTAAAGTTAATGCTCTAATGGTAGTGCACATGTCTCTCATAAATTGTTTAAAAACGAACATTAATAAACTGTAAACTATTAAGAGGAAGCTCGCAATATATCCTTTTAAATTATTTGTACTAGTAATATATAGGTTTGAATGAAATAATGAGTTAGGGAATGGTTATCTCATTACTAATAACAATATTTATTTGTATGTATGTTTGTATGCTTGTTACTCTATAACGCTGAAATGGCTAAACGGATTTATAATTATTATATATTTATTAGGTAGTTATAATTCTTTGCAGCTCCTCTGAGACTTGATTTAGAGTTCTCCATTTATTATTGATAGCAACACTCATAAATAAGCTACTAAACAAAAAAAAAGAAAATCGGTTGACAACACACAAAAAAAGTGGTGCTGAATTGTTTTGTCTTTACCTGTAAATATACATACTAATATTGAGAGTCGATCGTATTACGCCTTTCCGGAAAAATAAAATTGTTAGCGCGTCACACGAAAACGGCGTAAATACAGAGTATTCCAATGAAATACTTTTTGAATGAAAAATAACATATTATTTAATGAATAACAAAAACCTTTAGCTTATTTTCGTTTAAATGTATTCATTTCAGTCAATATAAACAAAGTATACGTATTGTGAGACGTTTCAACTTCCTATCCTTTTCAGTTATATTTAACTAGTTTTTGCCCGCGGCTTCTCAGGAAATCTGTTCAGAGGTACGTATATCATAATATTAGTATGGATTAGCTAAGTTCTTGTGTTCCACACTATAAGTGTTAATACTTAATACTTAGATGGATAGTACTATTTAGCGAATGTAAAAAAAGCTTAGTTAAAAAAAATGAGCTATAATCCAATTTTTACTTACATATTATGATTGTTTTTATTTTCTATCTATATATTTATACATATAATAAAATAGTAACTGAATCATAATAGTCTTTACATTAAATATTTTTTGAAAAATCTTATTGAAACAGTCATTATTATAGATACAGAGGCCGAATCTATAGTTTTTAGAATCTAATTTTTGTCTGTCTGTCTGTAAGTCTGGGAACGTAGCACGATCAACAAAATCACTGAACAGATTTTGGTGAAATTTTGGTATGAAGATAGTTAGTTATCCGGATTAACTTAAAGAATACTTTTTACTGCGGGAAAATATCTCATCTCTGAGAAATGTATACTACACGTTAAAACGTAGGGCCCAACCCGAGCGGAGCGAGGGTGAGTCACTAGTCTTTCAAATAAGTTTTATTTACAGACAATAATAGCAAGTTTACCTATTAATAAATTACATCAAAATATATTATTATTCTTGAGTGAAGAGGTAGTATTTCAAAAATAAACAGTGCTTCATATTAAATTAGCGTCACATCGTTTGCATGGCAAGTTTTATTCGTTTTACTTCAACTGTTGATGAAAATTGGCCTGAATTCATATAAAATAATTTAATGTTCTGAATACGTATACTTGAATTGTGAAAAGAGACGATATATTTTTTAATCAAATATGAAATGATTGTAGTTTATTTATATTGTATATTTTATTATAGAAAGTTTTAGTTTGCTCTTTTTTAAAAATCTCATCAAAGTTGGTTTAGCGTTAGATTCAAATTTCCATTTATAAAATAAAAAAAAACGTGTGTGTGTACTTATGTACGCACGTAAGAACAAAAATAGCTAACGATTTCATCCCGAATGTCACAGCTCTGTCTGTAAAAGAAATACAGCTAACTTCATCATGTCGCTAATTGGCTGTCGGTATGCGCGCGCATCGTAAAAATTTTACTCTTATATTTCTTCCAAACGTGCCAAAAGAAGTATACCTTCAAAAAAACTCACATTTGTTCAACCATACATTGTTCACATACACACTTACTAATTTACTGTCTCACTCCCAAATGTTGAGTTAAAATTATAGTAGAAATTAATACATTGATAATGTATTTTGGTGAAGATAAGAAAGATTTTTATATTTAAGACATGCTGTTTTAATCTGCAAAAGGAATATGGTCCCAGTTAAAGGCCAGTAGCGTTTCTAATAAATATTTTTTTTTTTTAGAATTCCTCAAATGAAAAAATCTGTTCAAATGAGAAAGTACTATTCTGTAAGAGAAAACATCTCACAAAGTAAGGGTATTTTAAATAAAACTATCTTTTCGGACTTTTTTTCGCGGATTTATTTGGATTTTTGGTTCCCGACATGTATTAAAGGAAACCGTTCGATGAGTGACAGCGACAGTGAAGCCAAAAGCTCCCCATTTTTTTATGTATGTTCACCAATTTCTCGGAGGCTTGACTGATGTCGCTACTGTTTAACTGTATTTTATTAAGGTAGGCCCCAAAAATATGGAAAAAACTATGAAATTTTAAATATGTTAACTTGTTTTGTTATATTAATAGATAGATTTTTTTGTCGAAATAAATATTTTTTAGATTGTGTAGGTAAATAATTAACAACAACGCTAAATAGATTTTCGTAATCTTAAAATTTTACAGAAATTGTAATAATAGCAATCCAAACTAAATAATTTCCATTTATTAAACTAAACACTAATTTCGTGATTAGAGACCATCGTTAATGTTGTGTACATATAATAAAATTGTAACTGAGCCGAATCTGTACATCAAATATTTTTTGGAACATCTTATTGAAATAGATATTAATGTCGATACAGAGACTGAATCTATAGTTTTTAGAATTTTTATCTGTCTGTCTGTCTGTTACCGCATCACGGAAAAACCACTGGAGGGATTTTGATGAAATTTGATATGGTGATAGCTGGTTAAAGGGGTCAACATATAGGATACTTTTTACTGCGGGAAAATATCTCATTTCTGAGAAAAAATACAAAAACTGTAATGTAAGAGTGTAGTAATTCCTAAGAATTTGGTTTTTTGTCATCTGAACGCGGGTGGAGCCGCGGGTAATGCTACTAACTATATAATATATTAATATTTACTATAAAACATTCTTTTACGTTGTGAACAAAAAAAAATGAATTGTGCAAAAAAAGAAACAAAATAAAACCGCAAACATATGAGAAAACAAATATTTTTATTCGAAATATATTAAGTATTTTTCAAATCATTTTGTAATTTTGTGGGTAGGCACTGTTTTGTGGGTAGGTAATGACATTAAGGACGTCTAATACCTTAGTCTCTCCCATGACCATGATTGCTGTAAAGCATTTGAAACGTCGGGAACTAAAAATTGAAATAAATCCGCGGAAAAAATCCCAAAAGATAATTTTATTTAAAATGTCAAATATTCGCGTAAATCTCAGCAAAGCTATCTTTTCAGGCAACTTTGAGGTGGAGGAGTAAATTTTCATCAAACGGTAGGCGGTCACGTGGTGTACTTGCTTTGACACGTTTACGTATATAAATACTTATAGATAAATAGATACATAATATATCAATCCATACATACATACATACATACATACATACATACAAACATGCATACGTCATTCGACAAATAAACTAAATAATACATATATAGAATTACAGCGACTAGAACATAACCGAACTAAATATACATACTATGTAAGTTTACAAATTGTACCACACGCCAATTCCTACCGAAGTAGGCTATAAATCTTTCGTTTGTCGCCGGCAGATGGTGCTAGTGTCCAGGTTTTTACCATAACTCTGTAACAAAGCACTCTTTCTGAGATATACCTGAATCGTGAGAATATATGAGTACTTGTACTGAGACGGTATTTCTTTGTAAAATATAGGCTTTCCGCTCCATGGGAATTTTGGTAATTATATTATAATTTGTTTTTAATGAAACTAACCATATTTAAATTTTATCAAATGTGTAATATATTCAGTCCTTATTAACGTCCCACTGCTGGGCACAGGCTTCTCTTAAATACGAGAGGGACCAGTTCATAGTCCACCATGCTGGCCAAGTGCGGGTTGGCGGACTTCACATTGCTTGCTATTTTCTCTCAGGCATGCAGGTTTTCTCACGATGTTTTCCTTCACCGTAAAACAAGTGATAATCGTGTGTGTAATATGTGTAAAATATCAGAGACCCGGGTTTTGAACCAACTTCACTCGGTTTCCCGAGCAAGCGCGTTACCACTGGGCTACCACTACAAAATATATGTAATATTAAATGTTAATATATTTTAATTGGTAATTTACTTTATGTATATAGAAACAGACCAGAGACAAGCAGTGCAGTACCTATTTCGCATCTTTTGTTTCCTATAATATATTTTTTGTAAAGCTTACCGTTCACAATTTATGGCCCATTTAATGAACCTATTGGTTGATTTTTCTATCTCGGCCGATAACTCCTAAAATATTGGTTTAATCAATAAAATGCATCTATCTATTTTTTTAAATCCATTTATTCTCTACAACTATTGTTTATAACTTTTTTCTAATGTCCATACTTTTTGAGCTTATTTTAGCCAAATCAAAAAATGACGACATATCGCAAAAAGCCTGGGCATTTTATGTTCTGGCGAATTCAATAATCGGACTTCTATATATTCAAAACAGTATACTAACTAGTTTAGGAAGTTAACTAGAAAAACTATTAAAGTAACGATGGATTTGAATATTTTACTCGTAAAACACTTTATTGACAGTAGGGTGACCTAATTAATTTTACATCTCTCTCTTGCTCTGTACTAATATTAGAAAAGGACAGAGATATGAATTCTCTAAGGAGTAGTGCCAGTTTGATTGATTAGATATTAATTGTTTTAAGTTTATACGATAGGTACGTATAGCGATAAAAGTTAAAGTATCTGTACATAAATAGGCAAAGATAAAAAGCTCTTCAGTAGCTTTTCCCCCCTCTGTTTGTCGACCGGTTTTATAAATTTTTGCGTAGTAGCTATTGACGAGCTTTCGAGTTAGAACCATAATCCAATATATAGACAGATAAATCTGTTCATATATTTTAACCACCAGGCCACTAGTTAATATAAAACTAAATACAAAAATTTCAAACGGTTAAATTTGAAGATTTGACATTAACACGCAGCACCATCTAGTTCCATGGTAAGCTACGGCGCTTGTGTTATGGATACCAGATAGTTGATAGGTACACTACACATA